>OX383977.1:9249200-14249200 GCA_947532105.1 Athrips mouffetella | reverse complement strand
ACATGTTGCTGTCCTTGTCTTTAAAAATGCGTTGCACTGCTAAGCTGTCAAATAAACGTGACTATGCTAAAAGTAAATAAATTGGCAACACTTGTTCTTTAATCTATGGGCCTAGGATAAACTGACAACTGCAACGTGCTTAGCCGGCTGATTTGCCGGTACCTACCGAATTTGTCCTGACCGTTAATCTGGCTCTTTGTGTTTCTAACATAGGGTGATGGCATCGGAGACTGTAACGTTAAAGCTCCTTATATATATTGCTGTCTCTTTCTTTGTCTTCAAAACAGAAAAGACAGCACGAGACTTAATGTTACATTGACGGGCTTTCTGAAACTGTACACTGTAAATCAGTACCATGTTTCTCGAAGTTTTTGGGCAGCAAGAACGTGCCAGTGTTGCCAATACTAGCCACTAACGTGCAGCTGATTGTACAGTCAGCGACAGGTCAAGCTTGACCCTCGCAGTGCGACTCTAGCCCGTACGTCTATTGAAATATGAACGGTACAAAGTCCAATGTGTCAAGCTTGATGTGCTCTTGACTGTACCACGTAACTTGTACAGCTTCAAGAAACACTTCCAGCCCATTACCACGATCCCCTAGATCGCACAAATTGACGTTCTCTCTACATTGTTTGAGCTTAAGATAAAACTTATATCTACGCGATCGTGCTACCGAGATAGGGCGAAAGTTTGTCAAAAACTACATGATCTGTCCTATAAAATAAATATACATCTCCTGTTAAGTCGTTAGCAAGAATAAGAAAAATCATTCTTTCTAAACGGATGTTAACATCTAAAGTGTTTAGCTATACTCTTTTGAAAAGTTTGACAGATAGATAGTATTTATTTAAACGATGAGGTCGATCATCTGTGGTATAATATTATGCTATGCCTATTATTTTTTTTCCATGACTTGCCCAAGACTACTGCCACTACAAGACAATGTCATCAGGTTTTCGAAGGTCTAGAAAGGCCATCCCTGATTACGAACCGTTAGATGGGCAGAAGCATCTTTCTGCGTATCGTACAGTCACGTGCATTAATATGGAAACGTTGCCAGATTTCCCAATATAATTATTTAAGAAAGTTGTCGGAACCACAAGAGATAAATAACTTTTTATTGGTGCATTAATATTCAATGGGATCAAATTATAGAAATACCGCATCGTAACTCATAGTTCTATTTGAAAATCTAGCATCGTTCCCATATAAATTTGGATACTACCGGTACCCATGTGCGACGGACTGAAATAAAAAAAATCATGTGGGCTTCAGGGAATATCTTACGATTACCTAATTTGTTCATAACGTATTGTACAAGAGCTCGCGACTTTGTTGAGTAGAAATCGCTTTAAGAAGCGACTCCTTAAGAGGATTCGAATTTGGTTTATGACTCCAGATGAGTTTACGACTCGAGCTCTTCTTAGACTCAAATCCGTACTCCGATGAGTCGCGCTCGACTCTGCTCTGAACGTGAGCGTTTTAGGCCACCGAGCCAGAGTGAGTCGGGATTATAAATATAGATGGCCTTGTGTGAAATGTCCCCCAATATTCAATAAACGATTCGCTTGCCTCCCCCCACATACCACGCTCACCCCCGCGATTCATTTTTTGAATTCTGAGCAGCCAGATTTAATTTGTACGACGTGTAATTTCGCTGTAAAATTCTGGAGGCTCCCTGTCCAGCATTGGACTTTCATGGGATGTCATGTCAATCGTGACGTAGTCTCAGGCAATCGGAGAAAGAAAATAACATCAGCATATCATTATACCATACGTAAATTCACGCGAAATAATTTATATGACTTATGTTTTACTTATACTTATTAAGATAGTTACTTCTCTGTTGATAAGTGTCTATTAATTCTAGTTTCATTGAATTTAAGATAATATAATATACAAAATTAGGTAAGTAATAGTTATTAAAATAGATATAACAAGAGTTCACGAAATAGCGTGACGTTTTGTAAACAAACATTTTGCATTTAAGAAAAGAAAGAGTTAAAACACAAACTGAAAAATGCTTAGGCTACCATTTTATTTTTGACAGTACACCCAACAGCAAATCCGTAGAAACACTTTGGACTGTATTGCATGGTAATAAAGTTGAAAACGTTTCCACTGACGTGCGGTTGACAGTACATGAATTTGGGGTTATTATTTTGTTTACAAAACGTCACGCTTTTTTGTATAAAGAAGGTAGAAATATTCGACGGCGCGCTTCGAATTGGGTAAAAATTACTCTGACAGCAGAATAGCTTTATATGACGTCCATATGTGTGGTTGAGACAGACAAAGGGTATTTATTACCCAAAACAGAATGGCCTTTTGGTAGAACGTCGGAAAAGTACGTGGGATATCGCGGGTCCAAGTCCCGCCTCGCGTCGAGTTTTTCTCCCTTGATTTAAATCTAAATGTGCTAATATAAAAAAGGTTTCAATATAGTTATTTAGTCATAAACAAAATTTAGTTGTAAAAAGTGTTGATTGTTATCTTATGATTTGAGATATATTGTAGGTCCACCACAGAATGATTGAGGGTATTAATTAAAAGTGACACCTTGAAGAAAATAATAAGTGCTTCGTGATTGGTTATCATTATTGCATCTGTGAAAGTTGAAGTGATTTTGTGGTTAGTGAATCACAACTGTGTAACATCACACTCCTACCCAGTTGCACATAGCGTCTTTTAAGTTAATGATCCATTAAATATGTTGACACTATCTGTTTTGTGGATATAGAAAGTGACAGCAGTAGATTTAAGGGAACCTTTAACTTTATAAAAGCTTTCTACAACTGGTTGATAGACGCGTATCTTACACAACTTCGCTACAATAGATATTTGTAGTTCGCAGTGACATTTGGGAACCCCCGTAAAGTTTGGAAACCATGCATGATAATCACACTCAATCATAAATCACATACATGCGTCAAAACTAGCAATCATGTAAATCACGGGATTGCGTCCCTATCATAAATCAAATAAGTATATCCAAACTAGCGATAATAAAGCACACATAAATCACGATCATGAATCATAATCTAGCGTCCAAACTAGCGATCATGAATCACATAATTGTGTCTAAACTAGCGATCATGAATCACTTAATCGCGTCCATTGGCTATAAATCATAGCCAATCACGTATAGATCATGATACATGACTGACATACTCGCGTCCAAACTATAGCGATCATGAATCACATAATCGCGTCCAAACTTGCGATCATGATTCACATAATCACGTCCAAACTAGCGATCATGATTCACATAATCACGTCCAAACTTGCGATCATAAATCACATAATCATGTCCAAAACCGACTATCATGTCACAAAATTGCATTCTACAGCGTGTAACGGAAAGGTGTGATAATACTAAAGGGTGTGAATCTGCACATGAAACTGAACAACTTTTTCCAAGGAACGTAGGTCATAGAACAAATCAATTTTTGACCTGCCATAGAATCTGCATCAGCTGCTAGCGCATTTTGTATTGGAGGTCAAATTTGGTTGTTCAGTTTTATGGCCAGATTTACACCCTTCAGTATTATCACACTTTTTCAGTTACACGCTCTAGAATCAATCACGTACACGCGTCCCAAGGTCCCAACTAGCGATCATGATGCTAACCCGCACAAATTTTGTTCAGGGTGTCTAATCTGAAGTAAGAATGTTACTAAGTCAAGTTCGAAATGCTCTTGACTGTACTTACATACTAAATGCATGTTATTTTATTCGATGAATTTTGTTTTGGACTATGCAATTTAACACGCGGCGCAGACGACGGAAGCGGAAAAATATAACCGAATATACACATTTTGTTCTCTCCACCCTATAGAGAGCAAGACGTATATTCGATTATGGTTAAGTTAGATGGTTAGGTAGGACTTTTCAATTTCCATTCATCGTGGGCGAAAACAAAACAAAGAACTAAATAGCGAGCGGCACTATACAGGGTGTTAACTTAATTGCGTGCCATAGCTTAAGGGGTGCTTCAGTTACGATATAGGAACACAAAAAAAATATTTAGAAAAATCCTACTGGAAACTAAAACTCCATTGAAACTTAACTATCGCGGAGCACCGCGCTATCACCGAGCAAGGTAGGCATATACATAACTGAAACTCTTTCGCGCGCTTTTGATAGCGCGGTGCTCCGGGTCATTGCCCTCCGCGTTAGTTTAGTTTCAATGGAGTTTTAATTTTTTCAGTAGGATTTTTTTTATAATTTTTTTGAGTTCCCTTATCGTTACTGAACCACCCCCTAAGCTATGGCACGCAATCAAATTAACACCCTGTATAGGGTGTAAGGAAAAGTACCGATTTCCTTTTAACCACATGTTGTGTAAGTAGAATAAAGTACATAAAACATATTATAAAACATAATAGAAAGTTACATAAAAATGAAATAGTTTCCTATTCTAAGAATCGCGACGAGCACCCGCCCTCATTCATTAACGAACGTCATTCAAAAGCGTGCAACAGAGATGAGGGAGATAGAAAACTACGTAAGCACGACACTTGAGGCAAATACTCACGCTTATCGGTGCGATAGTATTGAGTCTGGTGATGGTTGACACTATTAAATTTCAATATTAATTTTTAAAATCTGTTATTTATTTATTATTTTTTAATTTATCTCTTATATCTTTAGGGCACAGATAGACATGCTAGTAAATGAGCATGCTTACTAGCATAATAGAAATGAGCACGCTCTTTAACTGTCTACACTTGCTTGCAAAAAGCATGCTCGTTACTAGAATGCTACTAAATAAGCATGCTCAAATCAAATACTCTTGACACACATGCCATTAAGTAGCATGCTAATATAACCTATTAGACGTTAGTGAAAATGGAAAATCAAGTGGCTTTCGAATTGAACTTAATAAAATGGTTTTTTCGTCGCCCCAGCGAGACATTTTCATCACAGAACACTATTACTTGTATTTTGATGCAATACACACCTGCGACAGCTTTCAACTGATTGACACTATTAGCATGCTTATAAGCAAACCTGTTCACACGTGCTCAAAACACACCCCCTCTCACCCGCGTCGCAGGTAGCATGCTAGAAAATTGAACGACGGTTAATTTTTGACATTGACGTAAGCATGCTTATGTCAAGCAATGCGTGTACACACATGCTACTAGGTAGCATTTGCTACGTAGTAGCATGCTTTACTAGCATGTCTATCTGTGCCCTTATTCTACTTATAGAACATGTGGTTAAAAGAAAATCGTTACACCCGTATACCTCGATAGGAAATAATTATCAGCCTTTAGCGTCTCCGTCTGCGTCGCACGTTATTATCAGTCACAATTTCCGTTTCTTAGGGGAAAAAGCAATGTAAATACACATTTTAAAGTTTATTTGGGTTTTATTAAAATAGTTTACTTATAAATCTACTTCTTTTCTTTTTTTCTTTTCCCTGTACCGTGGATACTGAAACAAAAAAATATAGATTAGTGACTTGGTTTTTAGAGGAAATTACGTGAATTCGAATTCCGAAATATACAAAATAACTATTTAAATGCAGTTAACCTAGTATTGAGGAGATATAAGGTAGCAACCTACATATTCTAGTTCTTGCCGTATTTACAGGACGGAAAAATTTATACGCCACAGGGATCCAGCTATACGAATGAAAGAAAGCTATTGACTATTTCTTTCTTTAGTAGGTAACTAACTATAGCTGCATCCCCAGGGGCGTAAATTAAAAGAAGTTTTGCCCCTTGTAAGAAGGGTCTTACAGAAGGGCCTTGTAGACAGGGGTCCAGAAAGGGCGAATTCGCCGCGATTTACTCGCGCGTGTTTTTCGCGTTCAACTGGACGCAAACAAGGCGCTCCTATTATCTCGACTCGCGCGAGCCGAGAAAATTCGCGCGATGACACCCAGTACCCCACCGACGCGCGTAGAAACTCGCGCGTAACAATTCGCGGCGAATTCGCCCTTTCTGGACAGGGTCTTAATTAGCCATTAGATTGGGTCGCTTTTCATTTATTTCTCATTTGTTTTGTTACCACTGGTCTGCGGCGTTGGTCATATTATTTTTGTTAATGTATTATTGCAAATAAACGTCAAGGACAATTTAATGGCATGCACATTTATAGTAAAAAAAACGGTCAAGTGCGAGTTGGACACGCGCGCCTTGGGTTCCGATATATTTATAAAATTTTAGAAGTAAAGTCAATTTTCAGAACCGCAAAACTAAATTTGTTTGTAAAGTTTTCTTGGATAACTAAAAAACCTTAGAGCAACGCGTCAAACCGCGCAGCTTTGCGCGCGAAAATCGTGTTACTCTCTATGTAAAAAACTGAGCTACTTAGAGATCGTTTTATTTTTTATGTAATATTTACATAAATCAGTATCGACTAGATTTAAACTTATTTAGACATTTTTCATAACTTCAAAAACTATAAAAAAATACTAAAACCTGAAAGAAATATACAAGTAAAGCCCTATAATAAGTCTAAAAATGTTGCTATGTTTGTTAATGCCTTAAGGTGATCTGTGACGGCCAGCTTAGCCCCGAACGCAACTAGATGGAACCACTGCTGCAAATATAAGGTTTTATTTTTTAATGCAATAAGTACCAACTAATATATGTGCAAAAAGTTGATTCGCGTAAATTTCATCGTGCAACTTCAACGCCTAACAACAATTTCGATAAGAAAAATATCTCCATATGTCCACTAAAGTATCTCGTCAGTCCGTGTTTACATGAGTACGATCACTCACACATGCACACAAAGCACAACCGTACAGTTTTGACCGCACGCCCACAATCGTAATATTAACCAAAAATTGCTAACAAAAATAGTACTGTATTTTTGTATTAATTAGCGAAAAATTTAACTAAAAATAGCAGTATTCGTTCGTTTTTCAACAGAATTTCATGTCCCGCGTAAGAATGCAAGTCATTTGAATTTTTGTATGGAAAACAGATCACCTTAAGGCTGAAAAAAGACAGCATCACTTTTGGACCTGTCAAATTTCAATCAAAAATTTAGCGGCCAAGCTAGTATCGCCCCCAACGACCATTTAAAATATGCCCCTCTTATTTGCCCCCCATTTAAAATAATAATAAAAAAAATATAATATCCTTTTGCTCGCAATAGAGTTGGGCAACAATATTCTGAAACTATTTCAAGTCGATAGCGCGAGTAGTTTCTGAGATAAACAAGTGTGACAGACAGACGAAGTATCACCATAAGGGTTCCGTTTCTACCATTTTGGTTCGCAACCCTAAAAACAAGGTAAAACCCTTACCTGGAGTCGTGGTAGTTAAGAATAGCCTTATCCCTAAATCTCTTCCCACATTTGAGGCACTCGTACTTTTTATAACCTTTGTGCACTGTTAAGGTGTGTCTGCTGAGATGAGCCTTAGTTGTGAAAACTTTGTTGCACGTACTGTAAAACATTTTACAAAGTTAGTTGTATAGGAAAGTAAAAAATAACTAGTTTTTCTATGTATGTTTCTATGGGAATTGTATGATTAATGTTGTAGATTTATATCACCACATTACACGCGACTGCATGATCCATTTTTTTTCGTTTATTCCAACTTACCAACACATTTTGCACCTATATCAAAAGCAATCGGCTAAAGCTGTCAGAAAAAACAAGTTTGTAAAACAATGTTATGCTTTTCGTCAAATACACTCTGGTTTTATAGTCTGACCGCAACCGCTGTACCGCGCCTTAGGTATGCGCGGGCACAGATAATATAATACGGGGAGGTGGGTGAGTGGGAAGGAAAGAGCAAGAACTACAGTTGAAATAATGTAGCTTGATTAGAATGACAGAAGTGTGAGAGCAGGACAGAGCGATGCGTTATACATAGGAGCGACAGAGACAAGTATCGATCCGACCTGCTCTCACGCATAGTTTTAACTGCTGTCATTCTAATCAATCTATATTATTTCAACTATAGTTGCCGCCGTGAGCGATGACGAGCGATGCCCCGTCTCGTCGTGAGCATATCTATACAGCGGTTGCGGTCAAACTAGGTACGTATATTGTCATGGCTGTAAAACCGTGTTGGTAAGCGTTGGAAAAATGGATTATAGTTTGAAACGCATGTTACTACTTGTGATTTAAGTTTTACCTGCAAGGATATTTTTCCATACGATGGATTTTCCTATGGCCAACTAAACCTTGTCTTCGATTGAAAGACTTGCCACACACGTCGCAAAGAAGTTTCTGTTGAATTCCGTGCTCCTGGGACATTCAAAATAAATTGTACATTCGGGATCGATTCCTCATGGCCGACCACGGCAAAAATTTGTTAGTGTTATCGTCTCTTTTTCGACTTATAGAGGGTAACAAAGACAGCACCACTTTAGTCACCTAGTAGCAGATGGTCCAATAGGCTTTTCGTCCAATCTGTAGATCGTCCAGACGCACTCAATTTTAGGCTTTTTATCTAGCACCTGAGTTACCGAGCCTTGCTTTAATTATTTAATACGAAGCGGACCAACAAATAGCGCTACAGTATTTCTCAAATTCTCGAAAAAACCGAAGATAACAGCAGGAAAAACTATGCGTGAGAGCAAGCAATCGCCTGTTAACAAATATAATTGGGACCGATACGTGTCACTGTCGCTCCAATGGAGAGCATCGCTCCATCCTGTTCTCAAACTGTTGTTGTAGTACGACTGTAGTTTATCTAGTAGATCGATAACTACCACTTAAATCGATGATCGATTATGAACTTAAATATTACTTAAACTGATGATGGGATGGGAGGATTCACTGTACTTACTGTAGCCAAATGATTTAGAAATAGAGCTCTGTAACCAAAACACTTGTTGCAGTGTTCACAGATCAGTTGGTTTTTCCCTTTCAGCCTGTCTATACACGCCTCAGGGTGGCATTCCCTCTTGTGAATTTCCAATGCACTGAAATAAATTATATTTGTTATCAGGCGATTGCATGAAGCTAAAAAATAAACATAAATTCATTGCTGGCTGACATTTTCTTATTGAAAAAACGGAAAGTAACAATAATAGATTATAAGGAGCTAGTCTTCCAAAACTTTAAAAATTTATCATCATCATATCAGCCGAAAGACTTCCACTGCTGGACATAGGCCTCCCCTAAAGATCTCCATGACGACCGGTCCTGTGCTGCGCGCATCCAGCGGCTTCCCGCGACCGCCACCAGATCGTCGGACCACCTTGTCCTGCCAGCGCATCGTCTTCCGGTACGTGGTCGCCACTAGAACCCTTACGCGCCTTACTCTTAAAAATGTATGGTGCCAGCCAACATGAAAAAAACTATTTGATGTGTCTTGGTACTTTGGCATGTGTATTGAGCATTTAAGAGTGGTTTCACTGATGGCCATATTTAAAAAAAAGAAGTGAAGGGTGATTTCCACCAGTACTGTGCGAGGGAGCTAAGCTGAGAAAATTCCTACCAATAGGATTGCCTCATTTTCCTACCTTGTCAAATACGCTTTAAAATCCTATACTATTTGTTGAAAACGTGTAGCGTTTTATTAAATTAAGTTTAGTTAGTATTTGCAGGAAAGTTTGCCTTTCGATTTTTATCAGGCACTTCACTTAGCTATAAGCATTTTTTGTATCCCCACTCTCTTGACTTCTTGCACTCAAGCCGAATTACACGTTTTTTACTACTCTGATTAAATCTTTAATTTATAAAATTCCTGAGTATTCCAGTCTTCGCAACACTATTAAACGAACAATATTTGTATATATATATATTTGTAATCGGTTTTTCAAAAACGAAACGAAACGATTTCGATGAAATTTAGTATACAGGGGTTTTTGGGAGCATAAAATCGATCGAGCTAGGTCCCATGTCTGGGATTTTTTTTTTTTTTCGTCTTTTTTAATATTTCTTAGCGCGTTTTAGTGCGTTCAAGAAACTAACAGCGCCATCTGTTGTTGAGTCGCATAGGTTGCTCACCCGATGATATACCGACCCGAGGTACTACGCTTTAAGGTGATCTGGAACCAAAGAAATTTGACCTCATAGCGAAGCAAGGAGGTTTTTGTTCTGAGTCTGTAACGGCCAGCTTAGCCCCGAACGCAACTAGATGGAGCCACTGCTGCAAATATAAGGTTATATTTTTTAATGCAATAAGTACCAACTATATATGTGTAAAAAGTTGATTCGCGTAAATTTCATCGTGCAACTTCAACGCCTAACAACAATTTCGATAAGAAAAATATCTCCATATGTCCACTAAAGTCAATTACTCTCGTCAGTCCGTGTTTACATGAGTACGACCACTCACACATGCACACAAAGCACAACCGTACAGTTTTGACCGCACGCCCACAATCGTAATATTGAACCAAAAATTGCTAACAAAAATAGTACTTTCAGTACAATAACTGTATTTTTGTATTAATTAGCGAAAAATTTAACTAAAAATAGCAGTATTCGTTCGTTTTTCAACAGAATTTTATGTCCCGAATACCAAAAATTGCTAACAAAAATAGTACTTTCAGTACAATAACTGTATTTTTGTATTAATTAGCGAAAAATTTAACTAAAAATAGCAGTATTCGTTCGTTTTTCAACAGAATTTTATGTCCCGCGTAAGAATTCAAGTCATTTGAATTTTTGTATGGAAAACGGATCACCTTAATATGAATTTTCCAGCTCACATCACAGCTGAGCTCCCACGTAGACAAGCCTTATGAGCAATGTATGCAACACACTTCTAGCAGGACTTATTTGTCAATAAACACAACACTCACTGACGTGTGGTGAAATAAGTAAGACCACTGAATAAATATACTGCTTCTCTTCTAGTTACTAATAAATAAATATAATAAAATTCTTACTATGAGTGGATGAAAGAATGGCTACATATAGAGCAAACAAATGGCCTGACGCCATCATGGAAGTTTTGATGCTCAATAAATTCTTTTTTCACTTGAAACCCTTTGTCACACTTTTCACATTTGTACTGAAAAAATAACAAAATATTTTACTATCATAACATGTGATAAAAAGTCATAGGGAGCTAAATTATACCTCACATTGATAGATAGAGATACTAACAGCACTCACAGAATAACCACTACACAATAACACAGTGCTGTTGCTGTGCTGTTGATGTGCTGTGTTTCAGTGAAACATTTGTTAAAGACGGTTCTCAGGATAACATTAAATTAAGTAACTATAAACTTGTTGCAACATATTGTCGTACCAAATCTAGAGGCGGCACTTGCATTCTGGTTAAAAAAGCATATGAAACACAGTGCTTAGAATATTGCAAAGAGATATCAATTCTTAATTATTTTGAATGCTGTGGAACAATATTGATGGATTTAAACCTTATAATTGTAGCTATCTATAGAATACCGGTACAAACTAGATCACTAATTGAAATTTTTCTTCATCAACTTGATAAACTACTGTTTTACTTGGGCAATAAATATAAAAATAAGAAGTTAATTCTATGCGGAGACTGGAATATTGACATTATGAAGGATACTTCATACAAAAGGGATTTATTATCCACGTTACGTAATTACAACTTAGAGCCGCACATACTTGTACCAACTAGGGGAACCTCTTGCATCGACCAGATTGCTAGTAATATTAGGTCAGTAAACTCTCAGATTCATTACCTAAATTTGTCAGATCACGAAACTGCTCAAACTATAACTTTCCAAGTAACCAATAAAAATAAAAAACATGTTTCATGGTTTGAATATAGTCGCGATTACAGCTTAGAAAACATTACGAAATATTGTGAGTGCATATCGTCGTTGTCATTTTCAAATATTTTTGATTGCGAGAGGCTAAATGAAGCTTTTGATGAATTTTATGACATCATTACCTTGTTTTATGACTTATGTTTCCCGATAATTAGAATAAAAAAGAATAATCGCCCAACAAAACTGAAATGGTTGACTAAGGGCTTAAAAAGATGCATCAAAACAAAGCGAAATATGTTTCTTACAATAAAGCTCCATTCCAATAACAAAAAAAATTATAAAACTCACTTTAAAACATATAAAAGTATCTTAAAAAAATGTATACGGACAGCTCAAAAAATTAATAATGTGAATTATATAAAAAACAGTAAAAATAAATGTATCGCTACTTGGAGAGCAATATCATCTGCCTTGACAGAAGCTATTTCTAAGAATGACATAAAGTCGATAAAACATAACAATATGACATTTTCTGACCCACACAATATCTCCAATAGTCTTAATTCCTATTTTATTAACTCAACATGCAAAAATAACATAAACAGTATTCAAAGTGCTATTGATATAGCATCCAATCCGTTCACTATATATTTAAAACCAGTAGACGAAGAAGAGACATTTAATATTATAATGGGTCTAAAAAATAGTAAAGCTTGTGGTTATGACGGACTTCATACCAAAATTATTAAAAGTTGCGCCATTTTCATATGTAAACCCTTCACCTACCTCATTAATCTGTCTTTTATTCAAGGGTTATTCCCCGAGAAACTAAAAATAGCAGTTGTTAAGCCATTTCTTAAAAAGGGAGATAAAACCGATCCAAATAACTATAGGCCAGTTTCGATACTATCAGTTTTCTCTAAAGTCTTTGAAAAAGCAATGTTATCTAGACTGAACAATTTCTTGGATAAACATGAAACTTTACACTCAAATCAGTTCGGTTTCCGTAAAAATTCCTCTACTGCTCTTGCTTGCTTCCACCTCGTAAAATATATTACTGAGAGTGTTAACGAAAAAACTCCAATTGTATCTATATTCTTAGACATGAGCAAAGCGTTTGATTTTGTAGACCATGTTTGATTACTGTCTAAATTGGAAAGATATGGTATTAGAGGACAAGCGCAATTATGGATAGAGAGTTATTTGAAAAATAGAAAACAATGCGTCGAAATATCAAAAGTATCCGGTTCAGACTCCAAAACTCAAACCAAAATAAGCTACAAATCACAGTTCCTTGAAATCTGCTCTGGCGTTCCGCAAGGCAGCGTACTTGGTCCGCTATTATTTTTATTATACATAAATGACCTTCCAGATGCAACACCACATAAATGCTTCCTTTTCGCAGATGACACTACTCTCCTTATTAAATCTCACAATAAAGATTCGTTCCAAGATGACATCAACAATGCACTCAAAAATGTAATTAATTGGATGACAACAAATAACCTCAGGGTAAATATTAGTAAGACTAAAATAATGCAATTTTTATCGTATCAGACAACTCCTTCATCTCTAAAAATTGGTTACAATAATGACCTCCTCAGTGAACCTGACAACATTAAATTCTTAGGCTTAAATTTAGACAAGCATCTCAATTGGAAAACTCATATTGATTTAATATGCAAAAGAATTGATCGCTTTGTGTTTGCTCTAAGAAGGTTACAGCAAACTGTTTCATCAGAGGCTGCCCTAACAGCATACTATGGTTATGTGTCCTCGATACTTAGTTATGGTTTAGTGTTGTGGGGCAATTCCGTCGAGGTAAACAGAGTGTTCGTGATACAGAAAAAATGTATACGTGCCATAGCGAATGCAGATTATTTAGACAGTTGCAAGCCACTCTTCCAAAAGTATAAAATTTTACCCCTGCCGTGTATGTATATAAAAGAAGTATGTATGTTCGTTAAGTGTAATAGTCATATTTTTCCATTGCGTAAGGATTGTACAAATAGACAGCTCAGATCACAATACATAGACTTGTTATATAAGCCCCCTTGTAGATCTTTCATATATAGGAAAAATGCATTTAATTTGTGTATTGAGATATATAACAATCTACCAATTGAGCTGAAGTCATTGGAAGTAAAAGTCTTTAAACAGAATTTAACTAATTGGTTACTGGCACGCTGTTTTTATAATATAAGTGAATTTCTAGCTTTTAAATCTTAACTATAAGTACTTACCTATTTTAGGTTATAAGAGTTTGAAATTGAAAGTTTATGTTATTTAGATGATAGAAATGATGATAGATAAGATAATTTCATTTAAATATTTGCATGCCTGTTTAAGGTTGAATACTATGACATACCATTTATAATACCATCTTGTAAAGTGTATTCTGGCAAATAAATATGTTTGTATTTGTATTTGTGCAGCTAAACTTTTTTTTTCAGTACGTGTTGTACGCTCTTTTTATTGGAGAAAAACCAAGATGGCGGCCGGCTACTATGCCAGTCTTCATACTAAAATGTTCGAACCCCTTTCACAGATTATGTATTTCTGTTGCAGCTATAACAAATAATAAAAAATAAGGGGCTTCCCTATTAAAAACGTTATTAATAAAATTGAAATGTAAAAATTAAATATTGACTAATAGGTAAGATAGGGAATGTAAATTTTTAGATTTTAGTTTTAAGCCTTAGTATTATATGACGCATTTTTAAAAGAGTATTATTTTGTTATTGTATTTATTGACTATGAAATTGAATTTGCTATGTATTACGTCTTGAGATATGTTTGACTCTACTGTTTTTATTTTGGAATTAGCTAATTGTGTACTCCATTATTGCGACACCCTCAACAGGTTTATTGTACTAGCACTTATACAGAAATTTAAGATCCTTTCACTGTACAATATGCAAATAAATATGAAAATATGAATATGAAATATGAATATGAAATATGAATATGAACGTGTTCTAGGGTGACGAAGTCAACAAGGAACCCTTATAGTGGTCTATTAGCGGCTTAGCCCAGACTTTTAGTATTAGAAAGCGGTAATTTTGTACGGATATAAATTTCATTCACGCCGACAGTGGTAGATTAAAATCATGGAAGAAAAAAAAATTTTGGGTACCCTACCCTAAAGATAATGAATGGCTTCATTATCGCGATCCGATCACCCGTCTGCGTGCATTGCGGCATCCCCAAAAAGAAAAGAAGTAAAGTGGGGGTGATTTTTTTTTCTTGTCTACCCTATCATGTGGGGCGACATTGGATAGGTCTTTTAAAAATAATGTGTATGCAAAAATCATTTTATATTTATCGATTTAGGGATCCGTTTGTGAAATATTTAGCTTGAAAGCACAATTTTTTGTTGGAGTCGAGTGTGTCCCTATGCCCCCCCCCCCCCCCCCCCTGCCAGCTAAACGGTTACTGTTTCACTATTGGAAATGAGAAAAAATTCACAATAGTAGTATGTATTATTAAATTAAGAGAAAAACTATCACAGCTAAGTAGTAGTAGGCTTCACAGGTTAATGAACTATAGCAGAAAAACTGGAAATAATAAAAATAGTTATTCTACTTATAGAATATGTGGTTAAAAGGAAATCGGTACTTTTCCTTACACCCTGTAGTTGCCATGGCCACCTTCCGGCTCCATCTTAACTAGAAATTTAACTTGCAAAATTCCATTACAGAGACACAGGGACAGGTGAAACTAAATAAAAGCTTTAAATAAAATTATTACCTTGTACTGCTTCCTGTGTTTAACTTGCTCATGTTTTTCTAAGCCCCTTCGGTAAACTGTGTAAAAACCACATTTGAATGAGCAAGAGTATTTCACCCCAATATGCTTTTGTGAATGTGTAATTATTTGTCTGATCAATCTAAATGTTTGTCCTGAAATTGAGATTTAATTAATTAATTGTAAATAAATATTGGGGACAATTCACACAAGGTCATCTGACTAGGCAAAGCCTGGGTACCAGACACTGATATACATAACACTCAGACACACAACTAACACTCGTGTTCATCACACAAATGTTTGCCCTGGGCGAGGATCGAACCCGCGGCCTACGGCGTAGAAGGCAAGCTCACTACCAAACACGCCAATGGATTTGTAAAAATTACTTATCACGGGGTTTAAGAAGAAAAACAACCGGCCAAGTGCAAGTCGGACTCGCGCACTGAGGGTTCCGTACAAACCTGTACGTATATAAGTAAAAGTTGGTATTTTTATTTCTAAAAAACGTTATTATTTATTTATTTATTACGAGTATTTATTAGTTCAGGAAGCAAGGGAAGTATGTCAAGATCGTAGCAGGTGGAGAACTGTGGTCTCTGCCTACCCCAACGGGAACAAGGCGTGATGTTATGTATGTATGTATGTAGTATTTATTTGGTATATCTTCAGCTTACATGTCAGAAGAGTAGGTAATTTCTAATAGAATTAGGCAGCTAATAACAGATCTACACTCATAAAAACTTAATAGGTAGTTGAAAAATTGAGCATTTTAGAAACATAACAAGATAAGTAAAGACAGGCACAACTACCTACATTTTTTTTCTCTTAACCTACGGTCAATCCAGTCAGTAGGCAAAAATAAACAATTATGATGATAATTAATAACAGAAAAATATGCATACCGCTTATCACTCAATAGCATTATGTGATGTAAGTAACTGAAATTTATATTTGAGTTGATTGAATGAAAGGTAAATTGCGGTTTACGATTTATGACGTATTAAAAAAAAAACTACTAACTAGATCTCGTTCAAACCAATTTTCGGTGGAAGTTTGCATGGTAATGTACATCATATATTTTTTTTAGTTTAATTTTTCTCTTATTTTAGAAGTTACAGGGGGGGGACACACATGTTACCACTTTGGAAGTGTCACTCGCGCAAACTATTCAGTTTAGAAAAAAAATATGTTAGAAACCTCAATATAATTTTTGAAGACCTAGGTCTCATATCTGGGAAAAATCGTTTTGCCCGTGTTTTTAGGCATTTAAAAAGAAATACCGCGTTTTAGACAGAAACCTACAGTGCCATCTGTTAGCGAGTAGCATAGCTTGCTCACCTGATGATATTCCAATGTTGAGGCGGCTATTATAGAGCGAAGCTCGGTCGACCAGGTACTCCTATACTATTAAAACGAGCAATCTTAATATATAAAAGGATAAACTGACTGACTGACTGAGGTATCAACGCACAGCCCAAACGGCTGGACCTAGAGACTTGAAATTTTGCACGTAGATACCTTATACAGTGTAGGCATCCACTAAGGAAGGATTTTGCGAAATTCCACCCCTAAGGGGGTAAAATAGGGGATGAAAGTTTGTATGAAAGTCCGTCAGTTTTGAAGTTAGGATCTTCAAAATTTAAATTTAGGCTGACGACAAAAAATAATGTTTTACGTGTCTCAGGGTTTTTGAAAATTCTACACCCTAAGGGGTGAACAGGGGGATGAAGTTGAAAATCCTTCATTTTCAAAGTAAAATCCACAAATTTATTATGTAGGCATTAGGGTTGTAATTCTGTGGAACGTACATCACTTTTATTGAAACTAAAAGATGGAAATGGGGTGAAAAATTCTAAAAACCAATATGAGTATCGTTTGTATGGTTTATCGGGTCGCTGATTACGAAAACTACAACAATTTTGAAATCCAATGTGGCGAAAGTGAAATACCATCATCCCCTGGGGAGGGGTTGGGGTGCGATAGGGTTGAAATGTCTAAAAATCAATATGGGTGTCGTTTGTATGGTTTATCGGGTCGCTGATTACGAAAACAGCAACGATTTTGAAATCCAACGTGGTGGACGTGAAATGCTATCATCCCCTGGGGATGGGCTTGGGGTGCGATAGGGTTGAAATGTCTAAAAATCAATTTGAGTGTCGTTTCTATGTTTATATAAGGACAGGGATAGCGGTTAAGATGGCGTTAGGGGTAGGGGTAAGTAGGGAGAGATAGAGGGGTAGAGGGAGAGTGAGGGGGAGAGAGAGAGAGGAGGAGGTAGAGGTAGAGCTGGAGGTAGAAGTAGAGGTAGAGCTAGAGCTAGAGGTAAAGCTAGAGGTAGGGCTAGAGGTAGAGGTAGAGCTAGATGTAGAGCTAGAGGTAGAGCTAGGGGTAGAGCTAGAGGTAGAGCTGGAGGTAGAGCTGGAGGTAGAGCTAGAGGTAGACCTAGAAGTAGAGCTAGAAGTAGAGCTAGAGGTACAGCTAGAGGTAGAGGTACAGGTAGAAGGAGAGGGAGAAATAGAGGTAGAGAGGGAGGAGGGGGAGAGGGAGGGTTAGGGGGAGGGGGAGGGGAGGGGGAGAGGTAGATGAAGGAAGGGGAAGGGGAGAGACAGAGGGCGGGGAAGGGTGAGAGGGGGGGGGGGGGGAGAGGGAGATAGAGGGAGAGGGTTTTAGTTTTTTTAATTACTTCTGCGAATTGGCTCCGTTTTTAAATATAAGATAAAGGAGTCTCTCATCTCTCTCTCTACATTTGTTAGGTTAAGTGAAAATTTTAAGGCATAATATTGCTGCTAAGTTCCTCTGTTCTGAGTAATTTATGAGTAACTTCAGCTGGATCTTGAATTGTACTCATTGATTTACGCAGGGTTAGTCCCGTTTTTATTTAGTTTAAAATTACCCCGAAATGACGGGAAAATATCTCACTGCTTCGGAAAACCGGTAACAACATAAATACGAAATCCACGCGAGCGAAGCCGCGGGCAACAGCTAGTATTTGTATATATGCAGGGTGTTAATTTGATTGCGTGCCATAGCTCAGGAGCGGGATCAGTATCAGTAACTGAACAACATTTCCCAAGGAACATAGGTCGAAATACGAAAAACAATTTTTGGCCTCCCATAGAAACTGCATCAGCTAATAAGCGCATTTTGTATGGGAGGTCAAATTTAGATTTTCGAATTTCGACCTGTGTTCCTTGGGAAAAGTTGTTCAGTTACTGATACTGATCCCGCCCCTGAGCTATGGCTCGAAATCAAATTAACACCCTGTATATTTATAATCGGTTTCTCAAAAACGGCTCTAACGATTTCGATGAAATTTAGTATAAAGGGGTTTTTGGGGGCAAAAATCGATCTAGCTAGGTCTCATGTCTGGGAAAATTCGTTTTTACCGTTTTTTTTAAATATTTCAAGGCGCGTTTTAGTGCGTTCAAGAAACTTACAGCGCCATCTGTTGTTGAGTAGCATAGTTTGCTCGCCCTATGATATTTTAATCATACAGATCATAGCTCGGTCGCCCAGGTACTCTATTATTATTTAGCTTGGGGACGCCGCGATGCTCGCAGACGGGTGATCGGATCACACTGATGGAACCATTTCACCCATTATCCCAGGAGATACGGACGGCTTGGCATGCTTTGCTTTGATCCCCAGCCACGAGACTGCCAGTCTATGCAGCGATCTGCTCATTGGTTTCATCAGAATATCCCCACCTTTCATACCTCATTTATCTAAGGTCAAGGCAAGTTAGTTGGTGTTGGGTTGATGTCAAGCAATTCCCCAAAAGACTGAATGATAAAACTATGGATGGACTGAATATGTTCAGTATTCAGCATAATCGGCAGATTTACCAAATATTTGACTAAACACCCAATATTCGAAACAATAGCAGTTGTAGGCAGCTGTTGGTTTTTGTGGTGGTAATTTACTAGTTTCACAAACTGACCAAAAGGTCAAGACTTAAAAATTATTCAGTATACATACATAATATCACGCCTCTTTCCGTCGGGGTAGGCAGAGACCACATTCCCCCACGATCGACGATGCGACGATCTTGACATACTTGTTATTCCTTCATAGTTCATAAACTTTTTGATGGACTTTAAACCAATAAAAAATGAAACCAGTTGTTTCGCTGGTAGAGCAGCTCCTTAGTTTAGGTAATAGTCCAGTAAAAATACGGTTTTGCAAAACATTAAATGTTAATAGCTACTTTTTTGTGTATATCGTATTTAAATATGATGTTAAGAAGCAATATTTACGAATCCACCTAAAATTTAAAGCGGAACATTTTTTTCGAATAACAGCTAAGGCAAAAATAGTAATAGACAATTATATACTTTATGTCATAGATTAACGTATACTTTACATATTGGCATAAAAATCCACCATAAATATATTTACAAATATCAATTTGTTTCAAAATATAAAATCTACACTTATATTTACATATAAGATCCAATAAAGTCGAGGTAAAATAATATAAATAAACGGAGTTAAACTCAACCTTTTTAAATGAAAGTGATTCTTATATAAATTCACAAAAATTCCATACTAAATAAATAAAAAGTTTTTTGTAATCGCTGGTTTACAATGATTTTGTAAACATTTATGTTGGATTTGCCAAAAATGTGATTACTTAGCACTATTTAAATTATAAGAAAGCAAAACGGATCTATTACTATTTTTGGTTGCGAAGATAACCTTTATTTAAATTTCGTGCTATAAAAGTTAAACAATACAAAAACGCTAATATTTTTAGGTGGATTCATGTAAAATATGAAATTATGAATATATAGCAAGCCGTAAATAAAATAAAAATTTATTAACATTTTTTTCCGAAATTCCATATTTTTTTAATGTTCAGACGGCAAAATAAATAAATAAATGAAGTAAATTTAGGTGGATTCCATTAAAAAGCTTTACACAGAAATATAATCTATCGATCTGAAAAAGAATCACGGCTATTATCAATTATTTCCGTTTCGCCATACAATCTCTCGTAATTTTACTGGAGTATAATAGCTCCGTACATGTGATCTGATCACCAATCTGGGCGTCCCCATCAGAAATAATAATAATAATAGTTTAGGTATGCAAGGGTCACTAAATATTTTTTTTGGTAGAAATGTATTAGTAAAATATTTGTATTCAGTGAAACCTATGTTCGGCTTATTACTAATCAAAACTCACCACATTCATTACATATGTATGGTCCCCTATCTTGATGTGTGCTTACAATGTGGGCTTTTGCACTTTTCCTAAGATTATATGTTTTATCATCATCACATAAATTACATTTATAAATCTTATTTCCATCAACTTTTGAAATAGTAATACTATTGTTATAAAATTTTGAGGCATTTGTTGGTTGGTGTTTGTCCTTGTAATGTTTTCTTAGATCTTGATATGACTCTACAACTTCATAACAAGTGAAGCATTTGTATTCTTCAAGTTCTATATTGTATTTCAAATGTTTATTATTTTCAACACATTTTTTTTTAGACTCTGGTGACGAAAGGGAGTTTTTAAATTTCTTTGTTGTTGCTTTATGCTTCTCTGTGATATTTTCTTTTGTGTTTATTGCCTTTTCTTTTACCTCCTTGAAAGCTAATAGAGCAGTATTGTCATCTGAACTATAGTCATGACAATTATCAAAATCATGCTCTTGTTTAAAATAGATGTCATCTTGCTTATCCGTCTGTGTATTTTGAATAAATTCTTTTGTAACATTTATTTCTTCATGATTTGCTTCTGTTTTTATATCCTTATTTTCTTCTTTAACATTTTTCAATAATGTATAGAAGTTTTCCAAGTGGTCATTTCCTAGCCTCAAGTGGCTGTACAGTAAGTTCTGGTTTTCTCGTACTGACAGTAGAAATTTTTCTATTGAGTATATTCTATCAACACAGTTTTGGCATATTTGATCAGGCAAAAAATCTTCATGTGAAATCTGAAATGAAAAGGTTGTTAGCTAGTTATTGTACTGGGTAGGTAGTCTAGGTAGGTACCAAAGTCCAGTTTGACATACAACTACAGGGCTCATGCAAAGGAACATTTGTCTGAAAAAAAAATCTAATGGTACCTCCATCTCTTTCTATGTAGGCTTGAGTTGAGGTAGGCATATTTAAATGGAAGGTCTAAGGAAATCTGCCACAGATTAAAGTAAAGTCCATCATAATAGTCTGTATGAGGTAGTGAAGTGTAAAATGTCTCCTAGTCGACTATGACTAGTTGGCCGAAAATCCCAGTTAAGTTTTACAAAAATCAAGAAATCTTTAAACATCTAATGTTTTAGCTAAACTTTGTAGGCAAAAGTGAAAATATATCTTTTTAGGGTAAAAATGGTAAAAACGAACTCTTATGGTGTAACTTTGTCTGTCTGTCTGTCTGTCACACCTGTACTTGACTGACTTGAAATTTAGATTAGTTTTAGAACATGATTGCCCAACTTTAAATAAAAAAAAATGATGTCTTTAGGATTTGATAAATTTTAGGTCCCTCGCAAGAAATGGATATGCTTATGGCTCCATCCCTAGCAGAAAGTGCTGCTACTTAAACATGTTTTTACCATTTGCATGCACTCAGATTGTCTATGACTAGGTATTATAAATAAATACTCTTCGGACATTCCTCTGTGGCTCACCTCAGACACTACATACAATGGAAACGGAACTATAATCTGTCAAAAATTAACAGAAGCATAAGCCTGTATATTGAGTACAACTACAGCCAATTGCGAACCACCAGAATCGCAAGGGTGGGTCGGGTCGCATGTATTCCAAGGGAGGTGGAGTGTTCATTCTGTATGATTAGTTACTTTATTCTGTGCCTGTGGTATCGGCCAAGATAGTACCACTCCAACTCTACTTGTGGGTCTTGTAAAAGGAAACTTATAAGGAAAGGTAGCAGCGTCCTTCAGTGAACCGTACCAACATAATGCGCAACATAATCCCTCATATCAGTTATTGTTTCACATTAGCTTTAATTGAAAATTGAATGAATCAATTACAAAGTTAAATATATTTTCATGTTAGGCCCTTGTATAGTGTGGCACATATTAAGCCTGAACATATAACTAACTACATTGGATAGATTTTTTAAAACAATAGTTCGCGAAAGGAAACGTATAGTTTCAGTCTAAGATACATTCTGTGGTTTAAGGCTAAGGCGCTAAGGAGGCTCTGCTCTACTTAGAAGGGAAAAATAGCGTAATACATACTCACTTCGAGTTGTAAACAAGATGATATTTTCAGTGTAATTTCACTATTTTCAAACAAATCTTGCGTTTCTATGGTAACTGATAAACACAAGCGACATATATCGTCCATTTTCCCAAGGAAACTGAAACTGCTGAAACTACTAAAAGAAAATATTCTAAAAAGGTGAATGAATTTTACCAGCCGCAGCCAAAGAGGATATAAAGTTTTTTTTTTTTATGGCAATTACTCTAAAGGAGTATCACTGCCAGAGAGCAAGAGCAAAAATAAAAAACTTAATAAAAATAAAAAAAGCACAGAAAAGCTTGCAATTATAAATACATAAAATATAAATAAATAACAGATTAAAGTTTTAAGTTATTATATTTACAAAAATAGGCCAATGCATAAAAAATTTTGGGTTCTTTTGAACATAAAAGAGTAGCTAAACAGGTAGGGAAAGGGGCATTTTTTTCTAAAGTGCTACCTAGTCAAAAATATAAATGTTTTGCATTACAACAAAACAATTATTATGTGTCGAATAAAATACACAGCGTTGTATATGAAGAAGGCTGTTTGTAAATAGATGATAGGTAGGTATAAATACTGCAAACTTACTTGAAATTCCCGCGTTTCTCTATACTCACGGCAGAGCAGCACTTGTGTGCTGTCAAATCTGACATTGGTTGTCTTCATAGACCAGCAAGGCCCTTTGGTGCAACGCTGTGTATTTTATTCGACACATAATAATTGTTTTGTTGTAATGCAAAACATTTATATTATGTGTCTTTCAAAAATACACAGCGTTGTATATGAAGACCTGTTTGATATCTGCTGGTGAGATAGACACAAACGCCAATGTTAATATTTTATAAAATTTTGGTAAGTAACCATGTATGAATAGACCAAAATACAAGGTAAAACTTATAAACATTGTAAACACACGTAGTGATAAAAGTAAGAAGTTAAAAACTGAAAATTTATTTATTTCTTCGAAATGTTAAGACGTAAAAAGGGATCAAGATGTAGGTTAGCTGAAAAAATGTTTTTTTTTTTTTAATAAGGAATTGAAGGTAGGAAATGAATACCATGCAATAAAATCTTACATTTAAGCACAGTAATCAACCCATCAATTGTCCCATGGACTTGAAAGTATCTCACAATGAGGACTTCAAAGATTTAACAACACTGTGTTAAGTAGCAACACTAGATTCCATGGATTAGAAACTATGTGTATATCACAGTGATATTTGTAGGTACCTATATCACCAACTGATGGTTCCATGCTGGACTAGGAAATATTTTACAATGACCATTGCGTTAAGTTAGCCAAAGACCCAAAATAATTATTTTTCCTTTATTTCTTATAATTCATATTAAGGTCTCTTGAGGGTTGAAATTCACTATATTACCATAATTATTATAAGGAGATAATATATTTTCTTACAGTTCAGGAACTTCCCTGGTACCGTAATTGTCAAATTTCCCGACGGGTAAATCTCCACTTTTTACGCTAAGCTAGATTGTTAACCTATTAAAACTAGACGATAGCTAACAGGGAATTTTACAGCTTTTGAAGCAATTTAAGTTAGATTCGTAGTATAAATGACTATAATCGACCAATTGGTGCTTACATACTGTTCTTGATTGAGGCAGTCACGTTCGAGTCAAGTCAAAAGTATTTTTTTTTTCTAAAGTACATATTTGTGTGTCTTAACGCCTCTTGTCCAGGGGTCTGGTTCAGACCTAAATTTAGGCTACGATTTATGTTATTTGTTCAAGTAAAATTTGTATATGACATACTCGTATTTCTACCTGGAATGTCGCGTAGCGTCAAATCATGTAATCTGCCTTCCGGAGGCGAAGTAATGAAGCAATGCAGGCTTGGGTCCACTAAATAGGTTTTCTGAACCTTGATGTTTTTAACTAATTTTAGTTTGGAGTTCTCAACCCAAAAGTTCCAGTAGAATTTTAATGATAGGTATTGTAGTAAATGAGTTGCTTGCCTCAGCTCTGAAACCTTGTGTCAGAATTGGTATAGTTTTGTTAGATACACATTCTGTAAGTAGTAACTTGTCTAAAAACCTAGTACCAAATCATTTTTATTGTTACCATGTTAGCAAGTGAGTTGTAGTAACAAAGCTAGCTGACTGCTCTTCGCTACAGACGCCCGCCACGCTCAGGTAGTGTTACCACAAACGTGCGGTCAACTTTGCTTAGGTACAAAAGAACAAATGTCTTTCATATAGTAAGTATAGATGTCCGCCAATTTATACTTACAAGCTTTAACTTCTATAGATTTAAGTGGACAACTTGGTCTGTTTTCGCACTTGTAGGAACAGTAACGACCCTTGGTATATGAAGAGTGCTTAGTGCTTAGACGTCCGCCATCCAAAGCACTGATTCCTCTGAAGTTTATTGGAACATTATTTATGAATATTTGAATGTAGGTATATCGAGTCTTTGAAATCTATTTTATAGTTTTACAGAAAGACCTTACCAATTTATTTGGTAACCCTACTTTATATTGTTTTTCAAACAAGTTCGAGGCACACTCAGGTATGGCTTCCGTAGCCTCTGGTAACAAGTGCCACTTTGGAACTGATCGAAGTCTCGACGGGTGTTTCCATTTACTTATATATAAGTACTGGCCCATCGGCACGTTACACTGTCCCCAATTCGTTGGTCCGAAATCTGACGTTTAGGACCAACAAATGTCAGTCGTTGTCAGTCATATTGTCAACATAGGATGCAATAAACTTACCAACAAAATGGAATGTTCTTAGTTGAAGAAACAATATACTCTTATTATTATTATTGTTATTTCTTATTATTGTTTTTGACTATAATCCAAATAAAGAAATTGAAATACAAGGCCTAAATCACATATAAACAATAAAAAGTGTTTTGTTTTTCCCGCCATTCGTTACCGACCGAAGTACTACTCAACGTAGTTCACGCGATTTTTCACAGATGGCGCTTTTTTTTCTTGTATGGGGAAATTTTGAACCGCTTGTTCCCAAGACCCTATCTTGACTATATAAATCTATGGGTGTTTCGCTATTCCGTCGAGCCTTCCTAGTTGGTAAGAGGTCGATGGGGTGAGATAGAGCTGCTCGGTAATTTTTAGTAGTTTTGTTATTTCGGATACTATCAACCAGGCTTCCGTAGCCTAGAGTAACATGCAACTCTGTAACTGATTTGATTTATCGACTTATATGCAATCCGCTTTTCCGTTAACCCTGCTTGGCAGGTAAGCGACCGACAGCGTCAGATTAAGCTGCTCGGTTAGTTCCATATTTGTAGATTTTGTAAATGTTAAGGTGCCTTCACCCATCCCCATCCTTTGTGTCTAGTGTAGTATAATGAGTCTCTTTTTGTCCGTGCAATGCTATTGAGTTACAACTCACTGCCTTTATCTGCCAGCGCACCACAGTTTGAGGAGTAACAATTGTAATTTATTGCAATATTACATTTATCAGGTACATGGTTTACGTTATATAAGGTCCTAATCTATAATTGTAGTGCTCTGTTAGGGCATAGCAAATTCGTGCAGACCATTGGAGTAGTCTAAAATAACAGCAATCAGTTTTGGTCTTGACACAGTAAGCAGATCTGACAACACTATGTGTTAGTTGGGCATATTTTATTATAAATATATTTTAAAGCTCTCTGTTTCAGGCTTATTATCAGGGGGCATTATTTGACCAGGCTGGTGATACCAGTGTCGAGAGCAGGGTTGCAATTCTCCTAAATCTTAAGCAAGTTAAGAGTTCCTGTCGACTATCCGGCGAAATTATTAAAAATTACGACATTTTATCGTGATACATTGACTGATTTATTAGAAAACACGTTGTTGTATATTACAGAAGAATCGATGTATAAAGTTATTAAAAGGGTTCACGCACACAGACACAAAACTCACACACACACCAGTAACACGTCAGTAAGAAGGTAAGAAGGCTATGGTTCTTTTCACTTAGTTTCTTAATTTATCTTCTTATCTTTCTAAAAAAAATACAATTGCTTCGAAACATCGCAATATGAAACAAATAAACACAAGCAGTCAAGAAATACTATATACTACATTAAAACTTTGTGTATTGGAGGTCTGAAGTTGGTAAAATTGGTGTTTTGCAAAATCGGCTACAATCAAAGAAAATACCAGTCGGCGCAACTGGCTCAGAACGAAACGTAGTTCGCCGGGTGTTCACTTTCTGAAAACGATTCGTAGTTGGTAAGTTAAATAACTGCAATCTGATGCAAAAAAGTTCACAGTATAATTATCCATTCTAAGTTTAAAACTTTAAAATTAAAAATATGCTTCATACATTAAAAAAATACTCATACTCTACTGAAATGCATTTAAAAAATTACAATTACAAAAAGCAAGTAGTAGCATAAGCATGTTCATAGGTGGTAACACTACGTACAGAAAATCGTATATAAAAAAAAAAACATGGATGTGATGAGACGTCGGTTCGAAACTTTAGTTTTAATTTGGGAACTTTTGAGTCTTTGATGGGGAACTTTAGCAGAAAAATAATAGCTATCACTGTTACGTGAAAAGGTAATCATAAAAGGAAAAAAATTTAAAAGTACCTATTACATAAATTAGATAAGTTTTCTTTATGATTATCCCCATCTAGCAAATTCATGCTTTTGATGTATTGGTCTATTGGTAAGTCAAAAGGTTCCATTTGATAACCGCGCCGCGTCTCGACCACTTTCCGTTCCCCACAACAAAAAACTCCTCATGGCAAAGCTAGCTAAAAGTGCACCTCATTAACATCCGCAGGTTGCACTCCAATCTCGATCCGGTCCATCATCACCTCGAGACCGAGAAGCCGCACCTATTCTTTGTAACAGAGACGCAGATAGCAACACCGTCAGACGTGGCGTACCTCAACTACCCGGGTTACTCGTTGGCACACAAGTTAAGAAAATGGGCAGGGGTCTGTATGTACATCCGCGATGACATTTGCTATCGGAATCTCCGTTGCTTTAAGGATTCAGGGTTGTCAACGTTGTGGATTCTGGTGGACACCGGCATTGAGAAATCTCTCCACGTCGGTGTTTACTGGTCGCACAGCGGTGACCAGCAGACGACCAGGCTCTTTGAGCACCTGATGGAGAAGGCGGATTGGGCCCAACAGCGGTACCCAACAGCACAGCTTCATTTTCAATTGTGCCGATCCAAGCACCGCCGCACTCGATGGTTATGAAAAAGTCGGTGAATTTATGTATCTTTGATCGATGATAACCTGTGATGGGAGCTGCACCGCTGAAATTCGTCGTAGAGCTGGTATGGCCAAAAATGATTTGGAAGAACAGAGGTATTCGACGTACGACTAAAGCTGGGTACTCATTAGCGAGCCGTAACCGTAACCGTTGCATGTATTGTAACTAAAAAACATAGTGTGTAAGTTGTTCGCAAACCTGCTGCGAGCGGTACGCTTGCGGCTCACAGCGAGCCGACGCTTACAACATAGGTACTCATTTCTGAACCCGTAACGTTGCACGTAACTGTAACCGTTACTGTTACCTAAAACATAGTGTGTACGTGGTTCGCGAGCCTGCAATGAACACTACACGAGCGGCTCGCAGCGAGCCGACGATTGTCGGTTTTTGGTGCGAATCAAAGGGCGCTCGCAGTGCGTTCGTGGATGTCATAAGAGAGGTTTACAATTGGTGCGCACCGCCGGGTGGGAGGAGCGTGTTGTGATTCTTAGAACAGGGTTGGCAACTTGAACTTTTTTTTTCATAGGAAGTATTTTATTTTTATGTTAATTTTTTATAATTAATATGTTCTATGTACTTTATTCTAGTTACACAACATGTGGTTAAAAGGAAATCGGTACTTTTGTTTGCACCCTGTATATTCGAGTTTTTCTTCATCATGAGTGAATGGTCAGAGGATAAATGTCTTTTGCTGATAGATGCCTACAGGGTTAATAGTGCACGGTCAACCGCTTGTGGGTAGAAACTTTTTCAACTCTATTACCACGCCATAAGGTCCAAAAGTGTTTCTACCGAAGTGCGGCCGTGTGTACTATTGAACCATAAGGACAAAGATTATTACAAAAAAATCATTAGATATTCAAAATCAGTTACATTCATTCTCGTGATGTAATGACCACTAATTTGATGATTTTTTAACATAAAAAGTAGATCACTTCTTTCCCGATACATTCTATACAAACCAAAACTGCGGATAGATCCGGCTTGTCAGTGGCCTCTCGTACTCACTAGAACCTCGTTACAGTATTACAGTTACAGCTCTCAAAATGAGTACGCTCGGTGAAAGCGTTCCGGCGACGTCGTGAGCCTAAACTGTAACACGCGTACGCACTAGAACCTCGTTACTGTATCACGTTATTTTGTCATTAATCTCTCAGCAAAACAAAAATAGCGAGGGGCTGTTATTAATTTATGGGAAAATGACTGTAAAGAAGCCTTGTGCAACAGCCCGTAAGAAAAGAAAGATTATCTATCTATCTATCTATATACTATACTAAGTAGAAATTTAGGTTATGACTAAGAAACACAATTCAATTGTAAGCAATTATGAATGGGAGCTACAGACTGTGAGCGTGTTTCTGTATGTGTGTGGGTTGTTGAGTATATGTGTGTATGGATGTGTGTGTATGGGTGTGCGTGTGTGAGGGTATGTGTGTGTGTGGTGTTGGCGGAGATTACTTCGCATTAGTCCGTTTGTTATACGCCAACACCAATATTTTCCGGATTAAAGGTTGAGCCTTGGCACACTTGTTAGTTAGGTAGACTAGTGTTAAAAACGCCCGGGAGTATGGGGCTAAAAGCCAGGTGGGGGGTAGGGGGAGGGGGTAAAGTTTTCCTTATCCACGAGACCGTGGCTCATCATACTCGTAACTGCATATTTATAGCTACTAGGGCAAGTTTGATATCGTTTTTAGCTAAATAAAAGATGGTAGATTGTTTTCTGAAACAAAAAAGAAGCATTTCCATACAAAAAAATATAATTACAGTAAAAAATATAAAAAAATAAGTACAATATGTTTTTGTTAATGGCCATAAAGTTTTAACGTGTATCGGTATCCGTTTAAAAATATATATTTTTGAAACCCCGCATTCATACAGATCTCAAAAATATAAGCTTTGTAGAAAACTTTTGTAAAAGAAAATGTAAAAAAAAATATTTAACTCAAAGCAGCAGTGACGTACAAATTCTTAGAAAAATACAGGACAACAAAAACGAATTTATATGTTGGTAAAGACCAGTATCTAGTAAGAATAGAATTTTGTTTTTAAATAATAGAGGGCAATTCCAATTTTTTTATATAAAAAGAACCTTGAACACCCTTGTATGAACCCTATGCACCTAAAGTTATACTGACATATTTAAACTTATAGCTGAGCTAAACATAGTGACAGTTTCGAGTAACTTAAAGATCTCTAATTAAAGTATATACTTTCGGGCTTTGTTTACCGTAGAAAATGAACAGGATCTAAAATAAATATTTACGGTTATAATATTAGTTGTTTGATTACCTAGTTTCATGAAGTTTATAATATCTGGCTGTCATATAAAATTAACACAAACTTTTCAATTATGAAAAATGCATCGCTGTTTCTCTCCCTTCATAGGCTGCCAAAAAACCTTCTGTGGCATTGGGGAATGTGATCCATGTTTCCGTCGCACTTTTTTTACCTTTCCCATTGAAATTGGAAACGGTATCACATCCCGTGGAGGCATGGAACAGCGGAAGGATTTTTGCTTTTTGTGGTCCTGTAAACAAAAAATCTTTATTGCCTACCAGGACGTGTTGAGAGGTAAAGGTCTTATAATTTTTTACCAAGAGTATTTGCTATCTCATGTTAAGGTAGGTACTGGTTGTGTTTTCCAGTACCAACGTGTACCCATTGCTCCTCTAGCCCAGGCACTTGTTGCACATTAGCGACACCTAGCACTACGACGTGGGTGTCAACAGTGCGAATCATGACTCGTGTATAGCCCTGGCTAACTGCATCAGCCATATGTACGATCATCCTTGTGTCTGCCTCTTTGTGGTTACATGGAGCTAATGTTTGCATATTGCGAGTGCGTTGCTATTGCTATTCACACGATTTTGACCCAAATAAAGACGTGTATATCACAAATAGATCCAATGTTCTATCAAAACGCACTCGCAATATGCGAAGCTCCATGTAACTACGAAGAGGCGGACACAAGAATGATCGTACACATGGATGATGCAGTTAACCAGGGCTATACACGAGTCATGATTCGCACTGTTTACACCGACGCCGTGGTGCTAGCAGTCACTGATGTGCAACAAGTGCCTGGGCTACAGGAGCTATGGGCTCACGTTGGTACTGGAAAACACCACCAGTACCTACCTTGTCATGAGATAGCAAATACTCTTGATAAAACATTATTAGGATTGTTACCTTTACTTCATATCACGTCCTGGTAGGCAATAAAGATTTTTTTGTTTACAGGACCACAAAAAGCAAAAGACTTTCCGCTGTTCCATGCCTTCACGGGATGTGATACCGTTTCCAGTTTCAATGGGAAAGGTAAAAAAAGTGCGATGGAAACATGGATCACTTTACCCAATGCCACAGAAGGTTTTTTGGCAGCCTATGAAGGCAGAAACAGCGATGTATTTTCCATAATTTAAAAGTTTGTGGTAATTTTATATGACAGGTAGATATTATAAACATCATGAAACTAGGTAATCAAACAACTAATATTATACTTGTAAATAATTATTGTTTTAGATCCAGTTTATTTTCTGCGGTTGACGAAGCCTGAAAGTCTTTAATTACTATTAAAGACCGCCAATTAGAAAATATACCTCCGACAAAAGCCGCTCTGTACCAACATTTCCTTCGAGCGGTGTTTCAAGCTGTCTTTGTATGGGGTCAGATGTCACCGACTCAAAATCTTCCTGATCCATCTAATTGGGGATGTACCAAAGTCGGCAACAGCTGGCAACTTACATGGACAGACTTGCCAGTGGTTGCCGAAGCATGCATGGAAATGATCAGATGCAGATGCAAAAAGAAGTGCGGTGGCCACAGATGCAGGTGCTTGCAGCGGCAACTTAAGTGCACAGATTTGTGCGCTTGCGAAGGCAAATGTACATAAAAGACAGAATCTATCTACATGTAGGTAGTTTACGCACATATCTATGTTGATCGATTAATTACAGACCTTTGAGTTACTCGAAATTGTCTTTAAGTTTAGCTCAGCTATAAGTTTAAATATGACGGTATAACTATAGGTGCACAGGGTTCATACACGGGTGTTCAGGGTTCTTTTTATATAAAAAAAATTGAATTGACCCCTATTCTTTAAAAACAAAATTCTATTCTTACTTGATACTGGTTCTTACTAACATATAAAGTCGTTTTTGTTGTCCTGTATTTTTCTAAGAATTTGTACGTCACTGCCGCTTTGAGTTAAAAAAAAAATTACGTTTTCTTTTACAATAGTTTTTAACAAAGCTTATATTTTTAGAATTGGTATGAATGCTGCATTTTAAAAATATTTTTTTAAAACCGATACCAATAAACGTTAAAACTTTATGGCCATTAACAAAAAAATATTGAACTTATTTTTTTTTATTTTGGACAGTTATTATTAATTTTTGTATGGAAATGCTTCTTTTTTGTTTCAGAAAACAATCTACCATCTTTTATTTAGCTGAAAACGATACCAAACTTTCCCTAGTAGCTAATAATATGCAGTTACGAGTATGATGAGCCACGGTCTCGTGGATAAGGAAAACTTTACCCCCTCCCCCTACCCCCCACCTGGCTTTTAGCCCCATACTCCCGGGCGTTTTTAATACTAGTCTACCTAACTAACAAGTGTGCCAAGGCTCATCCTTTAATCCGGAAAATATTGGTCCTCATACATTGAATGCCCATACTGACTCAGCTACATACGAGCTTGGACTGCCATGCGAACTAATGAGTCCATATTGATAGAACTTAACATCACGACGCGGCTTGTCGAGTACGACCTTCATAGAACATTGTAGTTATTACTTTTTAAAATGTGGCTCGTCGGCAAAATTGTCTTTACGTTTTGTTTCAATCAATTGTTTGTTATTTTTCAAAATATATTTTCATCGGTCTAATTCTTAGTATTTCCTTTATAATTTCGTGTAGAAACCTGCAGATACCCTTCTATAGGTATTTCTGTACCTACCACCGTTAATACGGCTTTTCACTATATGCTGAAAGCGTGCCCTCCGTTTCTTCGCGCACACTATGCGATCTAAGTCTAAGTTAAGTGCGGTTCTAAAGTCATTTTTTTGGAAAAACAGATTATTTTAGGCCAAATAGAAGGCAGAGGTGCTTAAGGTAGGGCACCTACGAGATGGTCAGAAACAATAAAGAAGGCAGTGGGCGGCAACATGCAGCGGTCGGTTCACACATCATATTATCGCAGTCTATGGAAGGAAAATATATGTGGTCACGATCTTCATCAGTGAGGGACCGAGGAAGAAGAGATACTAAAGTGGTCACGTGATCGACTCATTTTGTATGGGAAGGTGAAAAATTCTTTTCAACTAAAAATTTTTTTCTTCGGTAAACTTGCTTGTTATCATGAGTAGAATCGCTGGGCTTCGGGATTAAAACGAATAAAAATTTACGCTGTATAAGGGTTATTTTATTTTCATTTTTAGTTACGGTACTCTAAAAAGGACCTTGGACGCTCCTTTCCGTGATTGGTGTTGTTTAGAAAACCTACCCAAATACAATAACGCACTTTTTGGAAATACACAGATGCTAACAGATTTGTGCAACAATTTTAATTTTTTCATAATTTTTTTCTATTCCGGAACTTTTCATGTTACATAGCGAAACAAACTGAAATGAGCTTATGGCAACACTGTTAATGTCAAATCAATCGAACAAAAAAAAATTCCGTTGTTTGTTGTTGAATGTTGCTTTCGTGGTACCTAGGTAATTAAACTCTAAACTGCTCGCCCCTGGACACCAACAACTGCTCTTCTAACGTTTGACCCCTGTTCATCCTACCGGACCTTGTTTTACCAGACGATTAGGACATTCTTTCTTTAGAACATGGCTGGCTCTGTGAGGAGTTGTAGTCACAAGTTGTTGTGTCCCGAAATGTGGAAAAAGCCGTGAGTAATTTTCATCATCCATCCCCCCTATATAAGGATATCGCTAGATAACATCACTAGGTCACCCAGGCATATTCAACAATGTACATTTTAATTTTTCCAGGTGCAGACTTTGTTATTCTACATGCATTTCTTGATCCAACGACAGAAAAGGAGCGATTCATTACTTGGGTAAATGCTGTTGCAAAAAATATGGCATAATCACCTTGAAAAAAAGTATTCAACTTGGACAACAAGATTATCTTATGGAGCTGTTCCTAGCATCTAGCTAGCATGCCTGGTAATTTTTAAATGACTTAAACTTTTGTTATTCTTTCAGTTTTCAATATTTCTGAACTAAAACTGTTTTAACATTAGTGATTATCTACTTTTAAGGCTTCAAAATTTTGAGAGATGTAACAAATATTGTGATAGAAAGAATGCATGCGGTACATCTGGTGTGGCCTCTACATCATCTGCTCCTCCTCCAAAAAACTTCAAGTCAGAATTTGTCAGTGCAGAAAAATCTTTAAAAGGTAAACAAATTATGCTAAGATATTTCTGTGTTTGTTTGGAATATTTGGGGGTTGTACAAGACACCACTTTTTTGCATTATGGCTGACACAATGAACAGCAGTGGATGTTGACTGCAGTATGGTAGTACAGAATGCCCTGTCTGCCCATTCTCAGCCACCTTTTTTTTCACCAGTCTGAATCATACGGCAACATTCTTGATGTAGTCATCTTGTCTATAATATACTTTTTACTTTCGAGCGGAGCGAGAAAGGTATTGTATTCGTGAAAAAAAGTTTTTCTAATTTTCTCAAAAATGTGTTCTATGTCACTTATACATCATAAAAAACAAGTCTCCCAAAAATGTCCGTCTGTCGGTCGGTCTGTCCGTCACGCTTTGGCCTAGCGGCTAAACAACAGTTCCGATTGACACCATATTTTGAATTTAGGAGTTGTATGCAAATCCATCGAAGGGTTCGAAGTGGTTTCTTGCTGGCTCTCATTTTGAGGGTAGCTGTCATGCAACGAAAATGAAAAATTGAATTTTTCTCATAAATGGCTCATAGAATCTTGATGAAACTTTGCATGACCAAGCATCTCCATATAAGATATCTTGCGCCAGTATCAATTGATCTGTGTAATTTCATATAAGGGGGTGTTCCTGTACGACCAAATACTAAATATGTGATTTACCCAAAATTGGTTCGATTGATTTATTAAAATTGTCTATAATATTAATCCTGGATTGTTTGTCTACCTGACTGGATATTCTTTATGATTTTTTTGAATAAAATTTAGTACACAGGGTGTACCAAAAACTGGAAGGGCTTGCCCAGTAGACTAAACTGAACAATTATCCATAAGGAACAGGTGTTGGGAAATTTAAAAAATCTCCATGCAAGAATCCTACGGTAGTATCCATGGATCTGTGGAAATTCAAATAAAGGGTGTTCCAGTACTACCAAAAGTTAAACATGTGATTTACTTGAAATCGTTTGAGGTTTGTTTGTTTTAATGTTTGACAATTTGAATTCTGAATTGATCTGTATATTTCATTCAAACATTTGTTTTTGACAAACATAAATAAAAGTTTGTAATTCCATACTATGTGTATGGTATTACAAATTTAAGTTTGCGGTTGATAGTTTTTCCTTGAGTATTGCGAGAAAGTAAGTGCAGTGCTGCTGTACCATTTATTTACATAACATTTGCTTTATAAATTCTTTAATTTTTTCTCAGGTAATTGAGCTACATTTTCCGTTATTTTGTTGTAAATTGTACAAAAAGACTAATAAAGATGTTTTGACTTTTGTTCATTTACTATGTGGTTGATCAAGTTAATAAGTACTTATTTCTCTTATAAGTTATGCCTGTCACAATTTTTAGGTAATTTAGAATATTCTTTCTAGACAAACAACTTTTCAAAAGAAACATTTTTGGCAAATGATAAAATATTTTGACCTCGCCATAGAAATTGCTCACACTGATCGAACAGTTTGAATGGAGAAGTCGAAAGTTTTTTCATATCCGAAAAATGTTTCTGTGGAAAATTTATTCAGTTATGTTGACTGAGTACGCCCTTACAGTTTTCGATACACCGTCTCTTACACAGTTTGTATCGGTTAGTTGTTTGTGATTTTTCTAACATTTATTTTTTTTTGTTTCAGAAAAAGATATTTTACCTAAAGTGTCAGGAAACAGCAGACGTCATTTTATTTTTTGACCTATTGTTTGACTCCCTTAATGGGAGTTTCGAAAATTCAAAAAAACGAAGCGGAAAACCTCTTCTAGCCGCATTAACGCCAAGATCTCAGCATAGTACGGTATGGTCGAAAGCAAAAGTAGTACTAAATTCCATGACATTCCTAGTGAATAACAAAGAAACAACAGTACCAACAATAAAAAACTTTTTACATACTGTTAACAATATCGAGTATTTAAGGGATGTACTTTTTGAAAATTACAATATTAAATCAATATTAATGCGACATTTTAACCAAGACCCGTTAGAAAACTTTTTTGGAGCCATAAGAAGCCACGGTTTTAGGAACACAAACCCATCTCCACAAGCTTTTGAGATCGCGTTTTCTTGCCCTGTTATTAAACAATTAGACAGGGGCGCATTCACAATTAGACCCGGGTGTCTAATTGTGAAAAAGATACATGTAAAAATATGTTTAAATCTATGAAAGAACTTTTCAAGCAAAATGAAGCAAATAATACATCTCTTGAGATAGATTTAAGCTATTTAGAAAAAGATATATTTATACCTTATGAAGTTAAGTGCGATAACCCAAAAAGAAAGGCACACCTGCAGTATGTAACTGGTTATTTATTGAAAAAAACAAAAACTCACATCTTCAAAGACTGTGTTACATTTATTGTATTGTATTTTTTTTTTGTATTTTAAAAACAACTTTTATGATAAAAATAAAAACAGTGAGTTTTTGAAAAGTAGAGAATACAATAAAAAAAATGAAAAGTTGTTTTACCTTAACAAAGATTCACAGGAAATATTTTCGACCATTCAGGATGTATTAGTTTGGGTAACTAAAACCCACACCAAATCAGAAAATATAAAATTGTACGCAAAAACTATTTTAAGTATTGAGGTAAATACTAACTTTATTAACTGCATTGAGCCTAAAGAAACAAATTTTGATTTATATTCGATTTAGCGTGTAGATGTTTTATTTTTAACTGGTGTAAAGATATAAATAATATTTTAATGACACGCTGCCGATCTGATAATGATGATGAAATGAAAATGCTTGCTCTTAATTATTCAGGGTGTAAGGTACAGCCCTCCGAATACTGAAAGAGCATGAGCAGTCAACGTAACTGAACATATTTTAGCGAATAAAACTTTCAGGAAAAGAAAGAAAAAATCAGCCTCTCCATACAAAATTGCAAACTTGATTGGACAGTTTGTATTGAGAAGCCGATATTTTTTTTCGTTTCCTGAAAGTTTTGTTCACTGAAAGTTGTTCAATTACGTTGACTGATCATGCATGTCCTTTCAGTATTCGGAGGGCTGTCTCTTACACCCATTATAAGAAAAAGAAATAAACGTATGAAAAATAAGGCTCGTGTTTTAATTACTATTTTATCCACATTTTATTCTGCAGTTCCAGTTGATGCTGATAATAGTAGATTAGTAGCCAAGGGCAGTAAGGCATCAATTGCAGCCCGATATATTTAGGCGCACGAGCGCAGCGAGGGCGCCTATAGTTCGAGGGTGCAATTGATGCTTACACCCGAGCTAACTACTCTGCTTTACATCTCGATTATGAGGTAAGTAGGTACTTACTTACCGCCCTAGGGCTTTTAGGTAAGTACTTACTTACCGCCCTAGGGCTTTGAGGTAAGTACTTACTTACCGCCCTAGGGCTTTGAGGTAGGTACTTACTTACCGCCCTAGGGCTTTTCTAGCTACATTATTACCCTAGAGCGCTCATTGGTCACCTACAAGCCCCATTAAGGTGGTAATAAGGACCTACTTACCGAATATGAGAGATGTAGGTAAATGTAATTTTATCTTCATCTGCTGACTGCTCTGATGCAGATAATTTACATTTTATCACCATCAACTGGGTATTTATTCATAAATTTGGATGATTCATTAGCCCTACAGGTTCGTTTCTAACATAGTACTTAATTTAGTCAATTTGCGCTAAATGGCGCTAATTATTATATATTTACTGCATTTGAACAGTCAAGAGCAGGTCAAGCTAGACACATAGTATAATATAATTTAATCAAATTACTGTGACTTGTAAAATCTTAACTTTATCAATAAATTGTTTGTTTTGAGCTTTGTACCGTTCTTAATTTGATTACTAAGGCTAGAATTGCTTTGCGAGTGTTAAGCTTGACCTGCACTTGACTTTACCTATTAATACGCAAAGCTAGCCCATCTGACTGAAGCTGACAGATAAAATATCTGTTAATACCTAAAATATTAATTTATAAATACCTATTATAGAGTTCACAAAAGAGTCAGTGTTTTGTAAACAAACTTTTTTCTTATAATAAAAAAATTCTTATAAAAAAAGATTTATTTCCAATTATACGAGGCACACGTTTGTAACCACAATACACAGAGGAACACTTAATCTATCGTTTTACATACAGAAAGTCAGAAATATCTACATTTTTAACACATGAACTTGATGTTCTGATTTTGTTTACAAAACACCTGACTATTTCCTGATCTCTGGTATATGCTGGGAATGACAAAAAGTACAGAATATGCTCTTAAAATATTTATTAGTTTAAGATAATAAGATATTTTCATTTCTCCCCAATAAGTAAGAAATTAGAAGTGGCATATTTGGTAAATCTGACCAGTAGTCATAAAAAATCTTAAGACTCTTTGTTATATTTTTGTATAGATATTTGTCTTTCAAAAAAGCTCTTTACAGCTTACAAAATAACTCGGGCTGTGACCATTAATGTGCAGAAGTTGACAAATGAGTCGCGGGGGTGAGCGCTGCATGTGGGGGAAGGCTAACGAATCATTCATCGGCTCTCCGCCTCTCACCAATGCTCAGAAAATAACCATCATAGCCCGACTTATCCTGAATGTGCTATACCTTATCTAATAATTTGTTAGCTTATTCAGTTCCCAAATATACCCTACAATTTTTACTTTATTACTTACATTAGCATCCAAGTAGTTTTTTAATGGGCTTTTGGTACTGGGGCGTTTAGCTTTTAAGTAAACCACATACTAAATTTATCAAGGAAAATCCACAATCCCAAATATTACATCTCAGTTTCGTTTTATTGAATTAATTACAGATTTCTCGAGAATTTTTACTCTTTTCATTGCTTTTGTTTCATATTTGTTAAAATAATAATAATTAATATTTATTCGACCAGTGAACCATCAGCGGTTTGACTGTCGAAGACATTGATCTGAAGATCTTAGATCCTGTGATTTTTCCCTGGTGGACGCTAAGCCACAGTTTGGAATCAGATTATTGGGTAGTACATTTTTTGAACTCATCCAGAGACCCGCTCAAGGTTAAAATGATTTCACCGACGAGCAGCTTTGTGCAACTAAGCTTCAGAGATTTTGCTCGTGCAATATAATATGTGTAGTGTGGTAGTTTGATTAGCTTTGTATGCATTCACTATCATTCACTTCACTAGTATTGTGTGATTTGAATGGTCCAGTCAGTTGCACTAATTCTATTCCAATCTTCACTTCTGTTCACTTATAGGTGGTAAGAGAGACTACTCATACATTAGCTATAACAATACCTTTGTGCCCATATTTGGTAGGTTTATTTATAGCCCTGAAAGATTTTCACCCTGTAAAAGAAAACAACAATGTTTTACCAAAATTTTGCTTGGGTTAAAGTAAACATTCAGTTTTATTTTATCCGTAGGTTAGTTACTTACTGTTAAAAGGTTTTGTTTAAGTACAATATATCACAGATTTAAAAAGGAGAGCGTCTCCTTTTTTATAATTTCTAAATAATTTTTGTGTAAATAATGGCCGCCATTGTGGATGCGTGAGAGTGCGTGACGTATTTTAGATAAATGTATCCATCTCTTTCAGTTTCATAGCGTCGTGTATCTTGCATATCTTTCTCTTCTTTCTTAAGTATAAAATTTTATCCTTGAGTTGAGTTGACAGATATTTTCTTTTCTAATTTTTACGCTGCTCGTTGTGTATAGAATAAATTTCTAGTTCTTTTAGAAAGCATGCAATGTACACGCGTTTTCGCCGATAGCAAATACCGGACTCTTAACATTAACTCAATGTTAAGAAATTTAGGAGAATAGCGACCCAGACATCTGCGAATGTCACAGAACAGAGTCTCAAGTTTTATTGAGCGCTTCTGCATTACAGCCCATTTCAAAAGCTTAACCTTCTTGGTGCCAAAATTTCAGTTTCTGGCTCGCACAGTCGCCCCGATACTTCCGCAGTAGTTAGGGGTAGCAAGTGCCATATCAGAGTCGGCCGTCTCCGCGACAACCGATCTGCTATAATTCATGGTTAAAAGCGTGAACTATGTCAGAGGGCTATGGCAACCCAGCAATTCTTACAGTGGTTTTGAGATCGGTCATCGATCTTATAACTCTCAAGATAAAGATTGTGATAACGACAACAAGGGTCTCCGTGACCTGGTCCATTATTTTAGACGCTTATGGTTGCTGGAAAAATGTTGTCCATGAATGAAATTTTGGGCTCGAAGGACTTCCGCAATCCAATTCGAAACAACTACAAGACTATGTTTAGGAAAGCTGAACAGAAGTGAAAGCAAGTGCACTATTTATCTGTTGAAACTTATTATTAAAAATTTCGTTGCCCTTCTAAAGTTGGCACCTATGTAAAAAATTGTCTTGCCGGAGATGCATATTGTTCATGTACACAAAATGTATATTTATAGAAACCAGTTATTTGGAAAATAAATAATTTATTTATTTTATTTATTTATATTTATTCTGTAATAGGACTGTTATAATTTTGTAATATAATATACTAAGGATTTACCAATAATTATTTATAATTATTAACTAATAACTAGAAATGTCTACATGATTAAAAAAAATTTTCTCCTGAGGATGAAAATTTTGAACTTGGCTGGCACACTGTTGTGTGTCTAGACACATTTCTCTAGTATTAGTTTTGGATCTGGACCTATAAATTACAAATTACAAGTTAAAGTCATGCGATAGAAGCTGTACAACGCTTCATCATCATAACATCCCATGAAACGTCCCCTACAGGACAGGAAGCTACAACGCTTACTCGTATCTGTAGCTTATATTGTAGTATTTAAAATGAACTTGAATATTTGAGATTGCCTTCCAGACGCACCCATACAGGTTTACTTCTATTAGGGAACCTTTCTGTTGTATGTATGGTACTGGACACTAGTACCTACATGCATATGCAGGCTGCTTTCTATTATAAATTGTATTGCTGGTTTCCGCAACCTGGCACCCTTTTTCTTCAATTTTGTTTTTGCTTAAAGTAGCAGGGGTTTCAGCCATGTTTTGTGACTCCCCCCCCCCCCACCCTTTCCGAAGGACTTATAATGGGAGCATTAGGAGCATCTTACCAAATTAGGTATTTTGAGCAGGGAGGAGTCCTGTGAGGATATCTGAGTTGATATAAGATTTAGAGATAAGGAACAGTAAAGCTACTACGTTGGTTGAATCTTATCACTACATTACTTGCTCCCATATGCATTCAACATGACAATGTCACAGATTGCTAAAACTCAGTAATAATATGATATAATTAATTACTGATATTTTGTGGCCCTAGCTTTAGTAGCTCTATTTGTTATAGTAAAAAAAAAAAAAATCTTTATTGCAGGTGATAATAAACCTGCTACAACTTGTTCTGTTCTAGGTAAAGGAAAATTATGACATTCTTTGTTAGTGCCGAGTAGTTTGGGACAAAACAAATAATTACTTTATTGAAACTAATAAGGCTGGCTTTCTTGTACTAATGCCTTGCCAAGTCTGGGGTAGGTAGGTGTATGCAGGAAAGTATAGATAGGTATACATTGCCATAATTGAACAAGTTTTGATGGTGATGGCTGCCTGTTAATGAAGCAGCATTTTCAATCGCAAACGGTAGGTATTTATAATCTCTAAAACGAACTGTCCTTTAGATAGGGGAATATCCAACACTTTGTAAATGAGTCTGCTGTGTAAAAGGTTGAGTGAAACTTACTTATATGTGTTGTCATGACAGATATTCTGATCTCCAATATTATAATATTTAAGTCACCAGTGTTTACTAACTTTTCATAGCTTTACGATATTGTTCATAAATGGTTGTTGTATTGACTCCTTTGTACGAACTGTCAGAGCGAGGCGGCTTTTCGACCAATCCCAGCGTTTTATGGAAAGGGTAATATTGTGGTGGGAGAGGTCTCTTGAACGTTCGAGCCAGCCTCGCTCAGGCAGTCGTATTTTGTTCTTCAAACTGGGAGATTCTACCTTTAAAGGAGTAATCACGTATTGTGTAAAATTATGAAGACTCTTCTTCATATGTATGGTATTGTGTTAATGTACCCATTTTAACACTGTGTAAAGTGAATAACTTATTACAAAACGTAAGTAGACTTCGAGTGTTTTATTTAACATATTTCTCAACTCCCTCTCATTTGCTAACATGTCAGAAGCGGGATACGAGCCCTCACTTCCCACAAAGTGGACTGATAATGTTCAAAAATACATCTGCTGTATCTCAAAAACTGACTTGTTTGAAATGAGTGGAAAAACTGGAAAAATCAACTACTTGTTTTTTTTTTTCTCATGTGGTATTTTTTTTTCACCTTTTTTTTAACGTTGTGTTAAGGACGAGTGATTATTTAAAGTAAATAGTTATGATTGTATACTACCTACATGCTACCTACATTTTAAATCATTTTTGCACAAAATCGTTAGACGTTGCTAAGGAATAAGTGTACACAGTTCACTTTAACCATTTATTATCAAGCCTGAGTTTAAAACAAACAACATTTCGTGCTTTCATTCAGACAAATTATTCTTTTACTTGTGTTTTACATATGGTTGTAATAGTTTTTGGTGTAGGTACGTATTCAAAATAATAGTCTGAAGGTCTATTGGTTCGTATTCCCATGCGTAGTTCACTGTTTCAATTAATTATGTTATTTATTTTGTTTGAAATTTACTGCTGCAAAAAACACGTAATATTTAACTACGAGTAAAAGCTTTAGATTTCATTCAATTTAAAGCCTTAAAAGCGTTTCAAACATTGATCGCTTCTATACAATAGATACTCGCGCTGGAATTTTTACATTTCAGCACGTCATAATGGACAAAATCCGTAACCGTGGCAAGAATCTAGCTTCGATTCGAGCGTTGTCTAGCTGTGCAGCGCAGCAGACTGCGCCGGGCGAGCAGCAGGCCAAGCAGCCAGCCCACAGCAGTCGGGGCCTCGTGGACAGCAGGCCATGCAGTCAACCCACAGCAGTCGGAGCCTGGTAGACAGCAGGCCATGCAGCCAGCCCACAGCAGTCCGGGCCTCGTGGACGGCAGGCCGTGCAGCCAGCGCCACAACACAAGGCGACTGGTAAGCGGCAGGCTGTGCGTGCAACCAGCTGCCACTCGCACAATCAGCCCAGTGAGTAGTCAACTCCGGGCATATGGAGGTAACACCAATGACTTGGTTTTTGGTTCTTTTTATAGAGTCTCAGTAGTTAGGCTTTGTAGTTAACCTTCCTTGACCCTGATGCGGCAGACACCCATAACAATGCGGTGACTGATTTCGACAGTACAAAAATAAAAATTGTAAACGATGTCGTTAAGTTTAAACAAATTTTAACAATCTTCTGTTGGACTAGGAAACAATGTCCTAAACTAGCATGAAGGATATACCCATGGTACTATTTTGTTAGAATGTTTCAAGCCAATTTAGTCCTATACTATTAAACGAGCCATAATATATTTGTAAAATGTTTGTCGATAACGGCTCTAACGATTTCAATGAAATTTACCATACGGGGGTTTCCGGGGGCAAAATCGATCTAGCTAGGTCTCATGTCTGTTTTTCCCCGTGTTTCTAAGCATTTTTTTAAAACATCGCGCTTTAGACAGAAACCTAGAGCGCCAACTGTTGGCGGGTACCACAGCTTGCTCACCTGAGGCGGCTAAGAGCAAAGCTCGGTCGACTAGGTACTAAATCTTAAAGAAATAAAACTACATATCTATTCCAAATCAAACAAACTGTCCAAATTAAAATATTAAAAACGAAGAAAAAAAGAACTGCTAAAGCAAATAAAATAAGTTTCATAATAAATGTCTGAACTAAGCTGCACTTCTCTTCAGAATAGGGTAGAAGAATTTATTAATCAGTAGCTTTACAATTTAATATTTAAAGGTTTATATAACAGTGACTAATACCGTTAAATTAGTTCAAGGCACATATGAGACTAGTCACAATTTAAAACTGAAAACCTACTCATCTCAAAACATACCAATTTCTATAAAAAAAAAATCGTAGCTTATGTTAGGGATGGTGTTGTATTTTTTTGAAATATGAACAGTTAAATCTGTTCTGTAGTAATTGATTAACCCAGTGACATTTTATCTGTAATATTATTGTAGCGTAGATTAGTGAACAATCTTATTTCCAGCGAGGGACACTCTAACCACTCAAATCTTTTTAGTTATTACGCTGAATTTTACATAGTTTCAATTCGTTTGAAAGTTTTGACAGCTTGTAACTCGGTCGAATAGTTCCTTGCTTTGGTTTTAAATATTTTTACGAGTGGATTTCCGGTCGTTTCTTTGAGAATAGACCCCATTCGCCCAACCGTTTTGCCATCATCAAATCAAATAAGCAGCTTTGCCTGACGTCTGTCACTGCGTTTTTTCGGTGTCGATGGGTGGTATCTGTATCTGTTGGTAGTTAATCTTGGTCGAAAACACTCTATTCAAGTGTGCTTTCTTGTATCTCTGAGTGGATGCTCGCAATAAATTTACACTCGATTCTATATACATAAAAATAATACGAACTAAGTGGTTTTTCTATGCCGCATAGATCTGTGTTTTATTCAGTTTTATTGGTATCTTTTGTTAGGTAGTTTTATGGCAAAGTCCCCTTTTTATGGTGTGACAAAATGACATTATAAGTAGTTGGGTAAAACAAAAAAACAAAAATTATATATAGGTATATTGGAAGTTCTCTTTAACCTTTCTTCAACATGCTTATTGAATTACAAAAAAAAACATACACTTAGATCAATTATATCAATAGTTTAGACTTGACACTTTTGAAAATAGACCGAAATGACAGCCTGGTCGATAGGAATCACAATTTTATATATTGTTAATTTAAGCCCTTAAGCAGAATAATCACGAACACTAAATATCGTTAGTATTATCTGCGCTATGTCGGTAATTAAAACATCGTCATATCAGCCGAAAGACGTCCGCTGTTGGACATAGGTCTTCCCTAGAGATCTTCTTGATGCCCGGTCCAGCGCTGCTTGCATCCAGCGGCTTCCCGCGACCTTGACCGGACCGTCGGTCCACCTTCTGAGAGGCCCGCCTACGCTTCATCTACTGGTACGGGAGTCGCCACTCTAGTGCCTTTACGACTCTTCGGCGATCGGTTCGTCTTGCGATATGCCCTGCCCATATGGTGAGCCCTGCCAGTAAAACATAATTTATTAAAATCTTCAATAAAACAATATTCGTCAGAATGTGATTTTGGCCGACTTAAAGTATGTGAGATGATCGGCGGCATAAGCATAATCGACGAAGTATTGTTGCACTTACAAAAGAGACTGCTGATATATACCGTGGTAAACTGACGATTGAAGTATATTTATTTTGGCTAGTCGGTGAACACTGCACTTCACTATTTTTTCGTTGCTGTTGGTCACAATTCACACTAATTGTATTCCTTACTTAACTAACTCTTTTAGTAAGCGAGGTTTAAATTACTTTAAAATAACAAATTTGATGATTTTGACAAATACCTTCTTTTCAAAATTCGCTGATTAACCAATCACGTTATACAATCGCTCGTCTCTTGAAATCTTATCAAAACAACGAAGACGGTCACTTTTATCGATTAATTCTAATTATAATATCACTTTTATCGACCGAAGTGATGTACACAGAAGAGAGAAAATGAAAATTGTTCGGTTGATAGCACATTAATTAATAGTTAAGACATGATAAAGCCCAACTCATTACATTAGATCAACTTTCTGATACTTTTATATATTACCATACCTATAATGTAGTTAAACTTTCCCAAATTACACGTAACTTGACTATAAATAAAAAAATATATATATATTGGCGTATAGATAAACATGTATCACGATTTCACGTCACCAATTTTGATTTGACAATGTGTGCGTTAATTTGAGTCAAACCAAAAAAAAAAAAATAATAATTGGTTTAGAAAAATACTGTATTTAAAATACATATGATTATTCCATACATTGAACGATAAATATCAGTTATATTAAGCAGAAATAAAAGCGAGAATATCTTTAACTACCCGCGACTACGCGACTTCGTCTGCGATGATCTAGCGAAAGAGTAAAGAAAACACATTTTCCAAGGGAAATACTAAAACTTTTCCCTATGTTTATCTGAATCTTTTCAAAGCTAGAGTGAACAAGCATTAGCGAGGCTTACCTCCTTTCATGCTTGCATGCTACATCAAAATAATAATAAAACAAAAAGATGGTGTAGTTATTGTAATTAATTAATAAGAAAGAAAGGAAAGAATCATAAGAAATATGACACTTCAAACGAGTGTGAACATCCTCTAGAGTTCTTAATACTCGATTGGACACGGGAAAATATTGATTATAATCCCTAAGTACTAATTATAATCCCTTTGTAAATTTTTCATAGAGTTCCCGGAGAATTTATGGAAAATGTATTGCACTTTATGTAGAATTGCCTTAAGGCGTAAAGAGCTACATTTGCTTCATCTATTGTCTTATCTTCAGAGGTTTTGTGATTTTGTAGGGTGGCTCTTTCTTGCACTTCAATTTATTGAGACGTATTACTTAAGATCCATTACAACACATGTAAATGCGGACTTACCTCGAAATGGAACTTCTTCCAGTCAATTATTGAGGCTAAAGGTGATATACATTGCAAAATAGATGTGCAAGTTACCTAACACTGTGCAAATCCCTAACTAACAATACAGTTAAAGAAGCTTAATAAATTTGGCTAACTAAATATTACTTTAGTTTAAGTGTCAACATTTTAATACCTCTACTGTTCCCAAATTGTAATTTTGAAACTCTATTACCATGTCATAAAGTCCAGAGTGTTCCTACTGACGTGCAGTTGGGTGTACCTATGCACATAACACCTTTCATTAAGGAAAAGGCCCTTATTCACATATTATGAGTATGCATGTTTTGTATAAACAATGACACTATGTTTCAATAAATTTTTCGCATCTATCTTCGGCCACTGAGATTAAAATTTGAATGAATAAATCTTAAATATGCGACTATTATTAATAATTTGCTAATTATTTATAATCACACCTAAACTCTTTACTTTGTAGTATTTTTACTACACTGGGCATAACCTTAAGGCCTTTGGTGACGATAAATAAAGCTTTCATGAAAATTGGAACCTTTAACCTTGCACTTAGGAACTTACCTATTGCCTTGTTGCGTAACTTATGCGGCCTTGTAGCCGAAGTCATTGATATACGGCCGTGTAGCCCAATTCATTGACATATTATGGTCTTATAGCCCAACTTATTTACATATAAATAACAATCTTTTATTTCATATTTCAACTCATTGTCATATAAATAATAATCTTTTATTTCAGATTAGAAATAATGGCCTTGATGCCAAACCATGGCCTTGATGCCAAACCCTGGTCTTGATGCCAAACCATGGCCTTGATGCCAAACCATGGCCTTGATGCCGAACCATGGCCTTGATGCCAAACCATGGCCTTGATGCCGAACCATGGCCTTGATGCCAAACCAAACCATGTAACAATCTTTTATTTCATATTTCAACTCATTGTCATAATATAAATAATAATCTTTTATTTCAGATTAGAAATAATGGCCTTGATGCCAAACCATGGCCTTGATGCCAAACCATGGCCTTGATGCCGAACCATGGCCTTGATGCCAAACCATGGCCTTGATGCCGAACCATGGCCTTGATGCCAAACCAAACCATGTAACAATCTTTTATTTCATATTTCAACTCATTGTCATATAAATAATAATCTTTTATTTCAGATTAGAAATAATGGCCTTGATGCCAAACTATGTCTTTGTTGCCAAATCCTGGCCTTGTTGCCAAACCGTGTCCTAGTGCCAAATTTTGGTTTTGTTATCTACAGTTCTACATAATTTTTATTACTATCATTGTTTGTTTGTTGCCATGTTGCCTTGTATTAGACTTAATATTATCATAATTTTATTGTAAGTAGTAATGTTATATAGGCATTGTTGCCCTATGTAATAACTAAAATCTTTTTGAATCTATTGTACTTAATTCGTACTTTACGTGATAACAACTGATGTAAACAAACTATATTTCAAAGAACTACGAGTTCCCAACCTTTTTGTTATTTAGATTTTGTATGAGACGTCTTGTAATATTCAACGTCAATATTTCTTGACAATCTTTATTAATTCTGTCAGATTACTTCATAATCATAATTAAATCTTGTGTTTGATCAATTTCACATAATGTAAAAGCACTCTATAACTTATAGTGTTGTACATGTATTCGTTTTTGAGAGACGGTACGAGGACGTACCTATCACAATCGGATGGCCGACTGTTGTCATGACAGATATTCTGATCTCCAATATTATAATATTTAAGTCACCAGTGTTTACTAACTTTTCATAGCTTTACGATATTGTTCATAAATGGTTGTTGTATTGACTCCTTTGTACGAACTGTCAGAGCGAGGCGGCTTTTCGACCAATCCCAGCGTTTTATGGAAAGGGTAATATTGTGGTGGGAGAGGTCTCTTGAACGTTCGAGCCAGCCTCGCTCAGGCAGTCGTATTTTGTTCTTCAAACTGGGAGATTCTACCTTTAAAGGAGTAATCACGTATTGTGTAAAATTATGAAGACTCTTCTTCATATGTATGGTATTGTGTTAATGTACCCATTTTAACACTGTGTAAAGTGAATAACTTATTACAAAACGTAAGTAGACTTCGAGTGTTTTATTTAACATATTTCTCAACTCCCTCTCATTTGCTAACATATGTATGGTGTACCTTTGACAATGATCCGTAGTCATAACGGAGTTACAAATAGGGCATAGGTCCCTTCATACCATCCAAAAAAGGATGATGCTTCATGCTTTCATTCGGAGACATACGCAGTATGCGTTGCTTTTTTCTCACCACTTTCTCACGGACTATCACATGAATCTAGCTTCTGCTATTGCTATTTCGTAATAAGTAGGTACACTGTACACAATAATAAGTGTAAATTATAAGCTTGTTTCTCTGAAAAATCACTAAAAGTTTTCATCAAACCATCGCTGACGAAATTTACAAACGCCAATGTCAGATTTGACAGCACACAGTCTGTGCGTTCCATATTGCACTAACAGTACGGATTAAAACCTGCTCATGAGCTTTGTGTGCGGTTTTAGCGCGCTAATAGTCGGTTCAAAACTTGCTCATATTCACTCGTTTAAGCGACGTGACGTCATCAGTGACGTCACTTTAGCGCGCTATCATTGCATACGAAAATGAGGTAGTGCAGCGTGTGCGAAACGTCAAACTCATAAGACATTTGTCATCAATCTCGTTTTCGAGAGATTTTTTTCAACTTTTTTTGGGGTTTTAGATTAAATTATCTTATCGAATAATCATTATCTCTCAATAATTTCTTAAAACGCAAAACAAAATCAAACTTTTAATTTTTCTCAGTGACATTGACATAAGCGCGCTCTAGTCTGGTTTAAAACTGTATTCGATGATATTCGACGAATGCACGCATATAGAAATAAACCGACTATATTCAGTGAATGTGATGTGTGCGTTGATTTCAAGAAACAATCCGTAGTGTAACAAACTGCTTTAGAGCACTGTGAGCGCGCTTAAGTCGGTCCAACTGTGCGTTCCATATTGCACTAACAGACTGCTTTAGAGCACTGTGAGCGCGCTTAAGTCGGTCCAAATTGACCAAAAGCGTGCTCTAAAGCACTCGCTCGTTCACCGCCTTACGTCATTGATGACGTCATCGTTTCTGCTATCAGTGCTTTTGTCAAATAGGTGGAGCAGTGAAAGCGCTAATGTCAAAATCGATTTGACACATAAAATCCCACACATTTGCAGCCAGCTGATGTCTTTTAAGTTTTGATTTTAATGAGTTTGTCTCTAATGGAAATGAGAGTGGATTTGGCGCACATTTTTCAGCGATTAGCTTAGGCTTTGTTAAAGAAAATAAAAACGAAACTGACATTTTGACAGATGAACACGTGAGCGCGCTTAAATCCATTCCAAATTGACTAGAGCCATTAAAGCAGTGATAGCTTTGTGAGCGTGCAAAATCAATTTGGATCGTCCGTCAGTACTGTATACGCTTTTAGCAGCGTTTGTACAATTTGGAACACAGCCCGTATTGACCAAAAGCGTGCTCTAAAGCACTCGCTCGTTGACCGCCTTACGTCATTGATGACGTCATCGTTTCTGCTATCAGTGCTTTAGTCAAATAGGTGGAGCAGTGAAAGCGCTAATGTCAAAATCGATTTGACACATAAAATCTCACACATTTGCAGCCAGCTGATGTCTCTTAAGTTTTGATTTTAATGAGTTTGTCTCTAATGGAAATGAGAGTGGATTTGGCGCACATTTTTCAGCGATTAGCTTAGGCTTTGTTAAAGAAAATAAAAACGAAACTGACATTTTGACAGATGAACACGTGAGCGCGCTTAAATCCATTCCAAATTGACTAGAGCAATTAAAGCAGTGATAGCTTTGTGAGCGTGCAAAATCAATTTGGACCGTCCGTCAGCACTGTATACGCTTTTAGCAGCGTTTGTACAATTTGGAACACAGCGAGTGACAGCGGCTAGTGCTGCTCTGCCGTGAGTATAGAGAAACGCGGGAATTTCAAGTAAGTTTGCAGTATTTATACCTACCTATCATCTATTTACAAACAGCCTTCTTCATATACAACGCTGTGTATTTTTGAAAGACACATAATGTAATGCTTTTTTCATAATTCAATACTTTTAATGTCTACAACAGTTATTTTGTTTTAAAAAACCATTAACTGCTTATATTTGATAACATTATTGATGAATAGTGCCCCAAGCAGCGTAAAAAAACCGGTCAAGTGCGAGTCGGACTCGCGCGCCGAGGGTTCCGATATACCTATAGTATTTTTGGAAGCAATAAAGTCCATTTTCAGGACCGCAAAACTAAATTTGTTTGTAAAGGTTTTTTGCAGATTTCTGAAAAACTGTGCAACTTAGAAAGATCGTTTTATTTTTGCTGTAAAGTTTATATAAACTTCTGTCAACTGTAATTAATTCAGATTTTTCCTTACTCAAACTTCGGAGATAAGGGGGGGGGAATGGTATTTTTCTTGACATTTTTCATCATAACTTTAAAACTAAGAAATTTAAAAAAATACAAAAATATATTTTAAAATGTACAAGTAAAGCCCTTTCATATGATACCCCACTCGACCTAGTAGCGACAATTTGAAATTTGGCCCCCCCTATTTTGGCCCCCTTTATATTAATAATCATACTTTTTTCAAAATTTTTTCTTGTGCAATTAAGTTGGGCAACTATATTCTAAAACTATTCCAAATTTCAGGTTGATAGCATAAGTGGTTGCTGAGATATAGAGGTGTGACAGACAGACGGACAGACAGAGCGGCACCATAAGGGTTCCTTTTTTTTACCATTTTGGTATCGGAACCCTAAAAACGCGTTTAGTCAAGCCCTCTCGAAAATTCCATTCCCTTCCGTTACCTGATATTTTTTTAAATACAGCGCGTAATAAGCATTGCAATAGTAATTTAACACTTAATATTGGTCAAATATAATTTATAAGTTAATAAAATCATATATTTTTCACATCAATTAAATAGGTTTTATATTAAATAGCATTTTTGTATAGATTTCGTTACCAGAATAGCAAGATGACAAACATAATTGTATGCTACTCGAGAATTGTTATAATTTTATCATTAGATTTCTTTTATATATTAAATTTAAATAATTAACAATCTTTTTATAGCAAACAAACTCGAATCGGACTTAAATCGTACAAACAATTAATTAAAATATTTATTTTGGAAACGGACGGTAACGTATAAAGGAACGGTAACGGAAACATAAAGCGGCGGTTACAGAAGTTTACAAAATCTCTGAATCACTAAATAGTCCGCGCTATGAGTTATATAAGCGTTGGGTAAAAGTGGAAGGGGTAATGCGCAGTAGTATTAAAAAAAGTAAAAATTGCTACTGCATGCATACCTATTCCTTCCCAGCACTGGGTGAAGTGTAAGGGATGCACAGTAATATTTTTTCCAAGAAAAATACGAATGCCCATTATAATGTTTGTAGAGATAAGCCCACCTTTGTAAATATCCTGTTATATGTAAATTTCTATTTGTTAATTGTGCAATAAAGAATATATATGCTCATGTACCCCCTTCCACTTTTACCATGACTCATCGCGCGGACTGAACATTCTTAGGCCTGGATCAGTGCGACGCGGATATCGACGATTGTCCGTGAAATGTATGAAGCTAATACAGCCCGTTCAATAATAAATAAAAAATCATAGGCGACCAAATCAGAATTTTGAAACTTAAACCACTCTGCTCAAATACATCTTTGTGTTAAGATACTTAAATATCAATCCTATCTACCAAAGCTACAAAATGTCTAAATTAATATAACGTCAGGATCTTCTTCGGGAAAACCTTCCAAACATTTGACGCATATGTAGTCAATCTGCATTTGCCCATCACAACATGTGAAGCAATACTTTCTTTTGCAAGAAATGCAACTAGCCATGTTATTTGCGGAAAAATGCATGTTAGTATTTTATTTTCCACGTCAAATATCTCGAAACTATAGTTCGTAATGATTTGTTTTGCTTGGGTGGTTCTTCAGTATACCGACGCTTTTTGTTCATGCAGACCATTGGAGTTGTTATAAACTTTCGTTTCTTTTCGTCTTTCGGCCCAGTGTCTTGCTGCGGCGGTGCTTTAACGACCATATCATCATGACTTACTTACTTCTGTAGCCATTGCAAGCTGCAGCTGTAGGCCGTGATGAAAAAAAGCAAGGTAATAATAAAGTAATTGGGTGCAATCGAATGTATATACGCAGTTTACAATATTTCTAGTTATAACAAAAAATTAAAAATTCTGCAATTAAATTTAAAAAGCCATATGTTTACACCCTAATGGTTCCTATCCGTTACTTTTTACATTCCGCACATACGTTACCATAAAGTATAGAAACGGAATGGAAGTAACGGCAAAACGCTAGATTTTTTCAATAACCAAAACTAACGCTTTTCTACTATTAAATCTTCACTCCCGAGTTATTTTTGAGTTTTGTTGATATTTCGGTCTCAAAATACATCAATTTATACTTAAAGTGTTAAGAATTGTTCAAAAAATCTTCAACTAACCTTGGTAACTGTTGCTTGGAAATAAAAACGGTCCCAACGCGACACACCACACTCTTTGACGTTTCAGTTTTGAAGCGTACTGACGTGATGTTTGATTGATTACTATTTAGGTGTTGCCATTTCTCTAATTATGTTGCAAATTGAAAAAAAATGTTTGTTTGATAGTTATTGTAATCTTATGGGTAGAAATGATGACGGTAACGTATAGGGGAATTCCGTTTTTCCAATTTCGCGGGACACTATAAAAACAGAGTTTACGGTATTGAGTGTTTTATTGAAACAGAAATAAAGGTAGTTTTCATATATCTAAGTGTACTAAGCATTGCCAAATACCAATATTTTAAAAATATCTTTGAACATGCATAAATTATGGTACCATAAACTTTACAACAACTACAACGGACACCACGAAATTCGTCGACTTATTTCAATAAAATATGAATTGTTATGCCTATAATAAATATGTAATGTAGATTTAACTTTTGTCTTAAAATAAAATAAATGATTATTCGTAAAAAAAATACCTAGAAGGCAACATATTGACAAAACGATGAAAAATGTGCACTTGAAAGCCACGGACACGCTAAAAACCCAAGGTACACTAAAAAAAAAATGCCCAAAGGCACTTTTAAGAAATCTGAATGTGAAATTAAAGGGCAATGAAAGAAAATGTGGTCTAAAGTACCCTCCTCTAAGCCGCACTCACAAATAGAAGAGTCACGAATATGTAATTTTGATAAATGAACGGGAGAACAACAGTGGCCAAGTCTAAGACGGATCAAAATGGAAGTAAAAAGTTTAGGAAGGCGAATGTCAGACCCAGATTAGTAAGTATAGTATTTATCTCATAGATTTAGTACTTCGCGCGTGGCGCTTTTAACCAGATTGCGCTCTTCCAAAAATTATGCGAGCAGAGTAGGACGTAAGATGAGATGAAGCTGTCCCTTTCTAATAGATTTTGCATGACATTTTGTTTATGTTGCCATGACAACATCAACAAAATGTCATGCAAAATCTTTGTTAAAAATCATTTTACCAAAGAGTTTTTAATCCAGATAAATCAAAAGAATATGATTTTCTGCATTTATCAATATTTAATGAAAACTGAGAGAGAAGTTTATACTTTGCACGTTGAAAATTATTCAATTAAGTATTTAAAAATACGTATAAATATAAATTTGTGTATTTAAAAGTTAACATTTTGCACGGAAATTATGCAAACTTCATTGGTATGCCAATAATTAGAAAGGGACGAAGTACATCGCCACAGACTACTAAGATGAAACTGACGTTTTATATCGCCTACAAAGATTTTGGAAACTACGCCAGGGGGCGTTTATAGATACGAGTATGCCATATACTCGGCAAAAGTAAAGGGCCCCATACAAAGCCCTGCCTGCAGGGCCCTGCTTGCAGTGCCACTGCCAATCGTACTTTGTGTGGTCATGCAGGGCCGATTTTTTAATTGTTCACCCTGCCGCAGGGCCGCAGTGGCATTCTGCAAGCCCGATCAGACGATTCTCCCCACTCCACACTTGGGTTGCGTTCCGAATCGGGTAGAAATTACCCTGACAGCAGGATAGCGTTATATGACATCCATCAGTGTGGTCGAGACAGACTGCTGTCAAAGGGTAACTATTACCGTTTTGGAACTCACTCTTGATTTCGTCATAAAAAGTTGAAAATCTCTTCTTTATGAGCCAACGGGAGAAAGATGTGTGGAGAGCTTGGAGGAGCTGTGGAGGGACATATTCGAACTATATCGAGATTAACAACGAGCAATGCCATAACAAAGACATGCGGTCCCAAAAATATAAGACTTTTAATAAAGATGCTACATTGTCGGCTTTCAAGATTTTTTAAAGCTATTTTTAAAAAAATATTTTGGTAAGATATTGTAAAATTTTAATTTTTAAAAAGTTTTTTTTTGTTATCATCGGGGTCTAACTCTCTCAGTAAATAAGCGTGACTTATTAAAAATTACTCTATGAGCGTGACCCAACGACTCTCGCAGTAGTTAGGTACATACACCATTGTTTTCTTTTCGTTTTCTTTCTGCCACAAGTACAGCTAACGCAATTTTTGGTGTTTTGATAATGATGGAGCCATTTTAGTATAGGTAATTGTATGGGAAAGACAGCACTGGACACGTCTAAACGCAACAGCGCAACGCGCTCTTATGACTTGCAGGGCTTTGTGTGGCAACATCCTCTGCGGCAGTACTGCAAGCAGGGCCCTGCTTGCAGTGCGCACTGCCAATTGTACCGTGTGTGGTCTTGCAGGGCCGATGTAACGGCGATTTTGTCGGCCCTGCATGCCCACACAATGTACGATTGGCAGTGGCACTGCAAGCAGGGCCCTGCAAGCAGAGCTTTGTATGGGGCCCTTACTGTACGATATAAGCTGCGTTCCGAATCAACGATAATATCTCTGTAATCGCTCACAGCGCCCTCAAAAGCGTACCGAATCACTGTTAGCGCGTCTTCGACTGACCATCGCTACGTCATCGATGACGTCATCAACGCAACCATCTTGCACTCACAACGCCCAACACTTTCGAGCATGGTCACTGTGAGCGATCTGTCAAAACTGTCAGATTTTGCCGATGTTTGTTGATAAATAGAAACAATAAAAACTGAAGTGAATAGAAGAAAATATTCTTGGAAACTGGAAAGAATGGCTTAGAAAGGAAATAAAAAAAAGGTTAACAATAGAGTAGAAGAAAGGAATGAAGATATCGAGTTAGATTTATATGACATGACAGCCACCAACGTTAAAGTGTCTACTCACGCAACAATCTCAATCACAATCAGTTATCACAATCTGCAGATTGCCATCAGATTGCAACGTAAGTAGGCAGATTGGGACTGACTTCCAACTAATTGTCAAATTGTACAATCCAATCTGTCAAACAAATTGCAATGTGTGGAGCGTGATTGCATGCAATTTTCATACATTTAGCTCTATGCTCGCAATTTTGCGACTCTATCTATAGGACGAATTATATCTTATCTGTGTTTGTCATTTATTACTGTTGTAAGATAAAAGCGATAAAAGCAACGTTTTAGCCAAAATCATCTTCTTTTCGACGCTAATTGCTTGTAATTTGATGAATCGATGGTAAGCACAAGTCCCGCACGTTGAAATTTCGATAGTTTTGAAAATTTTGAAATTTCGCGGCATGAAATCATGATAAAATTGCTTTGTGAGTAGAGTACAGACAATCTCGATTCTATAGATTGTCACAACTAATTGTGATGGAAATTGTCGCGTGAGGAGACCTTTTATGTAGAGCACAGCCAATCTCAATTTTTCAAATTGCCGCAACTAATTGCGATGGAAATTGTCACGTAAGTAGACCCTATTAGCGCGATAATAACCGTTCCGAATGAAAATAGTCCTGTAAGCGGCGTTATCGCGATAAATGATTCGGAACGGGTGTGAGCGATTGTAGCGCTGTCATCGTGATTCGGAACGCAGCAATAAAAACCACATTAGATAGAACTAGCCGCCAAGTAAAAGTGGTTTCGTGTAATTACAACACATATATTCAAGATATTTCAGGGGTAGTTTCAAAACTAAAACTATTTGGCACAATAATCAGTAGGTACTTAGGTATTATTTAGAACTGTTTTTCCCCCGAAGGGTAAAAAACGGGTATTTAGGTTTCTGCCGAAGCTTGAACCATAGTTGAGATTACACTCCTGTATATCAGCCTATTTCACTACGAGTTCATATCGTGCAGCGCCCTCTGTCGACTATTTTGGTTACTAAGGTCCCCTCCCCACGCCCGACACAAGCGCCCGGCTTTCTTGATCAGTACCTTCAAATTAAGCCGGTAAGGCCTTCAGATATGGTTCAAGCTTCGGCAGAAACCTAAATATCCGTTTTTTAACCCTTCGGGGCAAAAACGGTTCTATTTAGGTGTTCATGCCTCCCCTTGAACCATAGTTGAGACGTGTTTAACTTCTGACGGCGCTTTGGCGGGCGTACTGTGACCTGTCGCATTTAGTAAAATTTGTCTTTAATGCGTAATTTATAACATAGTTTATATAAGAATTTTAATTTAGTATATAAAACGATCATTCCAAGTTGCATAGCTTTTTAGAAAACTGCAAAAAACCTTTACAAACAAATTTAGTTTTGTGGTCCTCAAAATGGACTTTATTGCTTCCAATAATAGGTACTATGGGCACATCGGAACTAAGGTGACCAGACGTCCCGTATTGTACGGTATTAGCGAGAGAATATGAAGGCTCGCGCAGAGGAATGGACGAAGCGTGGAAACAGGCGTGGCTGGTGAAGACTGCAGCGGAGATGAAAAATAAACTTGAGAACTTTATCACCGGCTTTTATTTATCAAAATGAAAGGCACGGGGATACGATGTAAACTAAGATTATTACATTTTATTAAGATTGAATTAAAATTAACATGAGCACACAACGGGTGCAAAGGAAGGAAGGAAGTGATGAAAAAGCAGTGACGTTTCAATATGACAGTCGATGTCAGATAAAGCTTAGTTGCTACTATGGTTAATAAACCATACAGCCTAGTTCCATGTAACTAATGAATACTATTTCAACACTTCCCCTTATTCATTATACATGAACTCTTATCAAGAATGAAAGTTTTCATACAATTACATGATTATTACATAAACCTAACAATACATGCTTAAAAACTCTCGTACAAAACATCTCAAAACCTTAACAAAATAACATGCTCAACTTTACATTATGTCACATTTTAATATTAAAATTTAAAATACAAAAGTCAGGACTCAACACATTTTACATTAAGTTCACTAATAAAATACTTGTGCTTTGTGGAACCTAGGGGCTTGGTAAGTACATCTGCTATCATATCTTGAGTAGAAAGGTACTTTACTTTGGCAAAACCGTTTTGAATTAAATCTTTAACATAGTGATATCTCAAATCAATATGTTTAGTTCTTTTATGACAGTACTCTTTCGCTTCAAGTAATTTATGCGCACTCTGATTATCATTGTAAATTACAATATCAGACTTTAAATTTAATATTTCAGACAAAAAGTTTTGTACAAAATACAAATCTTTACAAACATCACTAATGGCAAGATATTCAGCCTCAGTACTACTTAAAGCTGTACAACGTTGTTTGCGAGATTCCCAATTAAGTAAATTCCTACCTAACTTTATCACAAAGCCGGTATAGGATTTACGGTCCACAATGTCGTTGGCCCAGTCAGCATCTGTAAAAGCAGTTAAATTTAAATTACGGCTCCTATAAAAATATAGTCCATAATTTAACGTCCCTGCCAAATATCTTAAGACGCGCTTTGCCGCTAACCAATGACTTTTATCAAAACCATTATTGAATTGGCTTAACTGACTGCAAGCAAAGGATATATCAGGGCGTGTACACACTGATAAGTACATTAGCGATCCTAGCAACTCTCTATAGTGATAAACACTATCATCAAGCAAATTGCCCTCTGGCTTACATAATTTGGAATTTAATATCATGGGTGTACTGACAGGTTTACAGTTTTCCATCCCATAACATGACAAAAGTCTTCTAATGTAATCAGATTGATCCAATGTCAAAATACCCTTTGCCCTGTTTCTTGTCACATTCATTCCTAAACATACTTTTAAAGTACCTAAATTCTTGACTTTAAATTCATTTTGTAACAAGTTTAATAATTCTGTTTTCATATCAGAACAATTACTGAAAATATAAAAATCATCAACATAGAGAGCCACTATAATTAATTTCTTATTTTTATTTTTAATATACACACATGGCTCACATTTACTCTGTGTGAATTCACCTTTAGTCAAGAATTGATGTACTTTTAGATTCCACATCCGACTAGCTTGTTTTAGTCCATAAATGCTCTTAAGTAAAAGACAAACTTTATTTTTATCTTTAGCAAAACCTTCAGGTTGTTCCATAAAAATTTGTTCATTGAGTTCACTATTCAAAAAAGCTGTCTCTACAACTATATGATCAATATTCATATTTAATTCATTCGCCAAAGAAAATAAAGTACGCATCGTGCTGTGGCGGACCACAGGAGAAAAGGTGTCACTATAATCTACACCCTCTTGCTGAGAATAGCCACGAGCAACCAGCCTAGCTCTATATTTATCTTTTCCCGAAGAATCTTGCTTTGTTTTAAAGACCCATTTACACTTGACTATGTTTTTATCTGTAGGTCGATCAACGAGTCTCCACACTCCATTCTCGATTAGCGCCTGATACTCCTTCTCCATTGCTAAAGACCAGTCCTTACAGTTTCGTGATGACATAGCTTCCTTGTAGGTGACAGGATCCGACTCCCTTTGCACTAACATAGATAAGTCATATTCATCATACCTGACCGGCGGCTTGCCACGAGTACTACGCACAGGACGCCCAGCGACAGTCTCCAAAGGCCCAGGACGATCTACAGCGAAATCCACAGGTCGCGAAGTAGCAGTCACTGATGGCACATGACTCGTCGCGGCATCTTCCCCTCCAAGTGACGTTATGTACTGCTCGACCCAGTTAGTATCCTCAGCTGTTGAAGATGGACTACAACTGACAGCGGCCTCATCACCAGTGCAGTACTCAGACTCTGGAGCTGAAATTACAGAAATATTCTGATTATTAATAATATCACAGTTTGTTTTGTTTTCAGTCTTATCTAAATTAATTTCACTATTATTATTCAAATTATTATCAGATTTGCTTAAAATATTATCATTATTGCAATTATTATTTAAATTATTATTGGAATTGGAGACTATGTCAAAATTATAAAAAATCACTTCCTCTACAACCTCATTTGTGTCACTCATTTTTAAATCTTTCAGAAACTTGTTTTCTAAAAATGCAACATTCCTGGCATAAATAATACGCTTTGGATTTGAAGGGTTCACCAATCTATACCCCTTAGTAGTGTCACTGTAACCCATAAACAGACACATAGTGGATTTAGCATCAAATTTTCTTCTTTTCTGCTCAGGTATCAGTGTATATGCAACGCAACCAAATACTCGCAGGTGACTAAGTTCTACCTTTGAACCGGTCCAAACCTCCTCAGGTACTGATCCCTCCAAAGCGCGGGTGGGACTTCTGTTCTTTAAATACAATGCTGTCATAACAGCTTCCCCCCAGTAACGCTGGCAGAGACCGGATTCCTGCAGCATGCAGCGTGCCTTCTCTATGATAGTGCGGTTCAGCCGTTCCGCTGTTCCATTTTGTTGTGGACTGTAGGGAACCGTGACCTGATGTACTATACCTTCAGATTTTAAATAATCAGTAAATTTATTATTACAGTATTCAGCACCACCATCAGACCTGAGACATTTTATGGGAAAACTGGATTGTTTTTCTACTAAAGCTTTAAAATTTATAAAACAGGACATTACCTCACTCTTATTGTGAAGCAGATAACCCCAGCTCTTTCTGCTGTAATCGTCCGTGAATGTCAGGAGGTATCTGGATCCTCCCCAACTGACTGTTGACATTGGGCCGCAGATGTCAGTATGAACAAGCTCTAGTGGCTGATGAGCACGCTTAGCTTCACCGATGGGGTAGGGTTTGGCAGCCATCTTCCCCTCAAGGCATGCAGTGCAATCATCCAAACTAGTCTGAAACATAAGACAGTTATTCCGCCGCAGAGCACACATACCATCGTAGCCAAGATGTCCAAGTCGTTTGTGCCATGTCGCAGTCGGCACACTCGCCGTCAGCGCACTCTTATCCCCCTGGCCTTCATACGTCAGGGTGGCAGAAGAATGACTTGGCTGCTGCGAACATAACCTATAAGTTCCATTGACATTCTCAGCTTTACCCAAACATTTCCCATTAATTTCACAATGTTTATAAAAGTGACACCCTTTCTTATTAAAAACAATAGAAAAACCTGCCTCCGCTAGCTTACTTACAGATATAAGATTTGTTGATAAGCCCGGCACAAGCAACGCATCTTTCGCTATAACACACTCATTATTAAGATTCAATTTCAATGTACCAACACCTGTACTGTCTAACATGTCATTATTAGCCACACAAACTTTATTTTGAACTGATTTAAAGTCTCTAAAAAAGTCCTTGTTGTTACTCATATGATTAGTACAACCTGAGTCCACAATCCAGTCACTTTGCTTCACATACAACGCCTTCTCAGCCACTAAGAAAGTCTGTGTATCAGTCTTACCAGAGTGTTTTCTGTCACGGCGGTACTTAAAGCATTTCGACTTGATATGGCCTGGTTTCTGGCAATAGTGACATAATAATTTCTTGTTCTTCTTCACAGTAAATGCTGTCGCAGTCTCATTGTTATTGTTCTTACGAAATTCCTCTTGCAACAAACGAGTGCGTACCAATTCACTATTCAGAGTAGCAGATATACAGGCCGTTTCCATGTTCGAGACAAGTATGTCATATTCAGCTGGCAATCCGCTCAACATTATTTCTGCCACTTCTTCATCTTCAATAGTGCGACCAATATCAGCTAATTGCTGGACTATTGTCATAATGGTATTAATGTACTCACTCATATTTTCAAATTGTGTGTATTCGATGTGATGCAGTTGTCTTAAAAGAAGCACTCGCCGATACAAGCTTTTGTCATCAAAAATAGCGGCTAGCTTGCTCCAAGCATCCTTGGCTGACTTTGCCTTCTGGATATATTGAAATAGTGCCGGCTTCACTAGCAGGCTGATGCGCGCCAGCGCACGCTGGTTCTTTGCCGCATCTGGATTGGGCTTGTCTATTGTTTCCCAAAGACCTTCCAAGATTAAAAGGTTTTTCACCATAAATTTTCAATCTGAATACTCCCGCTGCCGTACGTCGTATGCCGTGGAGTCTCCTCATTGTTCTCAGAGTTGTTCTCACCTTCACGGTGCTCTCCGTTGCCGTTTGATTCCGCCATATTTTGTCAGCAGCTCCACACGAAGAAATCGCCGATATAATTCCAACCGTCTTCCGTTCCGTTGGCACTGGGCCGCAGAACCTATTAGCGAGAGAATATGAAGGCTCGCGCAGAGGAATGGACGAAGCGTGGAAACAGGCGTGGCTGGTGAAGACTGCAGCGGAGATGAAAAATAAACTTGAGAACTTTATCACCGGCTTTTATTTATCAAAATGAAAGGCACGGGGATACGATGTAAACTAAGATTATTACATTTTATTAAGATTGAATTAAAATTAACATGAGCACACAACGGGTGCAAAGGAAGGAAGGAAGTGATGAAAAAGCAGTGACGTTTCAATATGACAGTCGATGTCAGATAAAGCTTAGTTGCTACTATGGTTAATAAACCATACAGCCTAGTTCCATGTAACTAATGAATACTATTTCAACATACGGGACGTCCCGTTTTTTAGCTTTGAATTTGAGAGTGTCCCTTAATTTAGTAAAACTAATACAGGACAGAACAACGTCCCGTATTTCTAGCTATTCAGGCATATTTCTTGGCAGAAAATTAATGTCAAACACATTTATTAAAGTTTTATGAAACTGTAAAATCCAAACCAGATACTGAAGAAAAAGTCGAAGACATATTAGAAGCTGAATTATATTTAGCTTTTTATTATAACGTTTTGACAATATTTCAAGAAGCTATTCTGTAACTGGAATGTGTAGATGTAGTTCAATCATTATAGATTTTGACCCAGGAATAATCAGTTCTTGGTTTTTTTTTTCGTAGGTCCCTTGGAGGCGTCACTGGGAGTGTAAATTCAAAAAGTGGACTGAATCAGGCTCCTGTGTACAGGTATTCGAAAAATGATTAAAAAAAAACTGTTTTTCTTGAATAACTCGGCCATTTCCGATTTTACAGTAAAACCGTGAGGACAAAAATTGTAAGAAATTTGATTCTCTACAAGTTTGGTCCTCACAATTTTTCTTCTAGGATTGATATTTTGGAAATTAAACCTGAAAAACGCGACAAATTCTAAATATTATCATTACCTATCTCCTATGTTCCACGTTTTACGGCATGAATGAAAAGTTACAAAGTTGTAGAGAATCAAATTCTGAACAATTATAGTTCCCACCTTTTTTCCCCCAAAATTGATATTTTGAAAAATAAAACTGAAAAACGCGACAAATTCATAATATTATCTCCTATGTTCCACGTTTTGTTTTAATTTCAGTCAATGAGTCAGTTAGTCGGTCAGTCAGGATACGTTTCTTGTAAGGCGACCTCCCTTATTTTAGGGTTCCTTACCGAAAGGGTGAAAAACGTGACCCTATTATTATGCCTATTATGCCTCTATGTGTGCATCTGGATATTTTATTTTGAGATTTTTCATCAGAACTGGAAAACTAAGAGTCGTAAAAAAATACAAAAATATATTGTACATCTCTCATATTCGGTAATTAGGTCCTAATTACCCCCAAATGGGGCTTGTAGGTGACCAATTAGCGCTCTAGGGTAATAATGTAGCTAGAAAAGCCCTAGGGCGGTAAGTAATTGGGCAGCACCTCCACCTCCACGCGCGGCTCCGCCTTGATGGCCGCCTCCAGCAGCGGGGCGGCGGCGGGCGTTTTAATTACTTACCGCCCTAGGGCTTTTCTAGCTACATTATTACCCTATAGCGCTAATTGGTTACCTACAATTTGGTGGTAATAAGGACCTACTTACCTCACAATTGAGATGTAAAGCAGAGTAGTTAGCTCGGGTGTAAGCATCAATTGCACCCTCGAAATATAGGCGCCCTCGCTGCGCTCGTGCGCCTAAATATCTCGGGCTGCAATTGATGCCTTACAGCCCTTGGCTACTAATCTACTATTAAAATGCACAAGTACAGCCCTTTCATATGATACCCTACTCGACTTCCCACCCGCCCTATTTGGGCCCCCTTTACATTAAGAATATTTTTTTTTTAGTCTTTCATCTGCAATTAAGTAGGGCAACCATATTCTTAAACTATTCCAGATTTCAAGTTGGTATCACGTGTGGTTGCTGAGATATACCTACCGGTGTGACACGGGTCCTTTTTTTTACCATTTTGGTATCGGAACCCGAATTATACAACGTGTTAATGGAATAAGCGAAACCCTCATACACTCCAACTGATTTTTTTTTAAATAAATCCATTCCCGTAAAAAAATCTCAAAAAAGTTTTTTTTTCTACGTATTATTATTTTAAAGTTTCATCATAGTTCTAGTTTCATCGTTGTTCTAGTACGCGCACTACGCGCACGCCACGCCCACTTCCCTCCCCTCCCCACCGCTCATGATCTGCGTGGCGCCGCCGCCGCCGCCAGCGCGCGTATCCACAGAAATATTGTGTCCCCAGCAAGCCCGTGCGAGATATGGCCAAGTGGCATACACCAAAATATGAATAATGTGAAAGGGCGTTACTTGTACGTTCTAAAATATATTTTTGTATTTTTTTACGACTCTTAGTTTTTAAGTTATGATGAAAAATGGCAAAAAAAAAATACCATACTAATCTCTGAAGTTTGAGGAAGCAAAAAAATCTGAATTAATTACAGTCGATAGGATTTTATGTAAATAAACCTTTACAAACAGATTTAGTTTTGCGGTCCTAAAAATGGACTTTATTGCTTCCAAAAATACTATAGGTATATCGGAATCCTCGGCGCGCGAGTCCGACTTGCACTTGACCGGTTTATTTTTACTCTCTGCTAGTACCTATCCGGTGTAACGATGAAATAAAAGAAGTGGCCGAACCACTATGGAGGAGAGAGGCTAGAGACAGAAAGGTGGCGAGCTCTGGAGGAGGATTTTGTCAAACGACAAACAAGGCAAGAAGAAAAATAGTGCTTGTCAAAGTAAATGTAAAAAAGAAGATTGGGAATAAAGCTAAATAAAAAAAAAATGAAGATCAATGTAAACAGAGATAGATGAGCATCTACATTCTACTAGATGAATATCAAGCAAGATGGATGCAAGCGAAGAATGTTAGACAAAATGAATGTGAAGCTAAATAAATGGTGCATGATAAATGAGAAGCAATATAACTGTAGAACAATGAAACAAGATTAATGTGAAGAATATTATTGATAAGACGATATTTAAAACAAATGTGAAGCAATGTAAATGTAATGGATGTTTACTAAGATGAATGTGAAGTAAGATGATTTGAAGCAAAATTACTGTGAGGCACTATGAATGTGAAGCTAAACGAATGAGGAGCAAGATGATTTGAATCATTTATGTGAAGCAAAATGAATGTTAAATAAAAATTGAAATATAGGTAGGTATGATGTTGGGAACCAGTAGATAAATCAATTATCAATAAGTTGGGCTCTGATCATTCTGGCCAGTTGGCAGTTTTCAAAGTCACGACTAAAAAAGCATTGTGTAGGCTACTTCTAGCGCATAATTGGAATGATCGTTGAAATTGCAGTAGATCTTCTTTTTAAATAAAAATGCGGAAATAACAAGATGATCTATATTAGCGTGTTCACAAAGCAATAACGTAGACGAAGTGAGAATGATCTAACGGTTTCGTATTATAAAAATAAGTCTTGCTGATTGGGTTAAAATTAGAGCGTCGTGATTGGCTGTAGAATCACGTCATGACGGTCTTCATTGGATGAAGATGATGTGATGAAAAGTGCGTTCAAAAGCTTGAACATGCTCCCCGGCCTTGGAAGCGGTAGCTTCCAATGGACTCCAACTTAGCCGCCTGGCGACAGTTACTGGTCTTACAGAGGCAGCGGGCAGATCTTCGAAAAAGCTCGCCGTAGGACACCAGTAGCAGTTCGAACGTCGGCCTCCCTGGCCACTCCATCCTTGCCTGGAAAAACTCGAATAATGCGCCCCAAGCTCCATTTTAGCGGAGGCTGGTTGTCGTCTTTCAGCAACACAAGAGTGTCCTTCTTAAGGTCGCCTCGATTCTCTCTCCATTTGCTCCTCGTCTGTAGCTCTGAGATATATTCCTTGGACCAGCGGGTCCAGAAGTGCTGGCGTATTTGTTCAACTCGCTGGTAACGCGTCAGGCGATGCGCAGGTACGGCGGTCACATCAGCGGAGACAGGCGCGGTCAATGGACGGCCAACCAGGAAATGAGCTGGGCTAAGAGGAAGGTAATCATGTGGATCTGTGGACATAGGTGTAAGAGGTCGGGAATTCAGTATGGCCTCGACCTGCGTCAATACCGTGCCGAGCTCCTCAAACGTTAAATGTGCGTTGCCTACTACACGCAGCAAATGGTGCTTGCAACTCTTCACACCTGCCTCGTACGTTCCTCCAAAATGGCTGGCATATGGCGGGCACATCCTAAACTTTATATTCTGAGACGTAGCATATTCTTTTATGTCATCAGAACAACTTGATAGGAATTTAGTAAATTCATTTTTTAATCCGACAAAGTTTTTTCCATTATCGGAAAATATTTCCGCTGGTTTACCACGGCGTGAAATGAAACGTTTTAAGGCTAATAAATATGCGTCTGAGGTGAGATCGCAGACCAGTTCTAAATGAACAGCACGGGTAGCAAAACATATAAATAAACAAACGTAAGCTTTAGTAGTCTTAGCACCCCTGCCTTTCCGGTTCAATACGAAAAATGGCCCGGCGTAATCAACGCCACAGTACATAAACGGAAACCCAGGTTCCAATCGTTCTTTAGGCAAATTGCCCATGATAGGTGACAAAATCTTACCTCTCATACGTGCGCACCTCACGCAGTTATGATAGGTTTGTCGAGCGAGATTTCTACCACCTAACGGCCACCAAGACTCCCTGAGTGTAAATAGCAGTAGCTGCGGGGCCGCATGCATCAATCGTTTATGCTCATGGCGAAATAATAAGACTGTAAAGTGATGTTTACAGGAAATTAAAACCGGATGCTTTTTATCGAAATTAAATTCAGGTGAATTTTGAATGCGTCCACCAACTCTTATTAATTTTTTGTCATCTACAAACAAATTTAATTTCGATAAGTGTGCCTGCATTTTGCTACCATGCTTGCCTTTGATAAGTGTTTCCCGCACCTCGGGGAAGGACTCATGCTGTGAGAGCCTAGCGAGCGTCAGTACAGATTCACTCAGTTCATCCACAGTCAACGCGCCCTTTCGCCGGTTATTTTTGTTACTCGCGTTATGTATAAAACGAAGTACATAAGCGGCGGTACGTGCCATGCGGTTGAACTGAGAAAACCTGGAAAATGGAAACAAGTTCTCATGAGTGTGTATTTGACTAGTGAAAAGTGAGTGCGTAGCATGGGATTTAAGTTCCGGTAAGTCCTTCTGCAACATACCTGTGACCTTTGCACTTGTGCAGTCAAACTTTTCATCTTGAAGGAACTGTGGCCCTTCCCACCAAAGGCTAGATTTGCCGAGTACATCTAACCCTTGCCCTCGCGATACTAGATCGGCGGGATTGTCTTTGCCACTAACATGACGCCACGAATAGCCCTTCGTCAATTCGTTTATCTCCCCGGCCCTATTCTGGACGTAAGTTTTCAGAAGATTAGGCGGCGTCTGAAGCCAACCAAGCACAATAGTAGAATCCGTCCAGAATATGACATTATCGAAATTAGACCGCAATGAATCTTTAATTTTTGCGTACAATCTTGCACCGACCAACGCGCCGGAAATCTCCAATTTAGGTATTGTCATTGCGGGTTTAATACTCGCGACCCTTCCTTTCGAGCACAATAATCTAACTGTAACAGTTTGCGTGCTATCTATAGACCGTACATAGGCGCACGCGCCGTAGGCTGCTTGTGACGCATCCGTAAATATGTGCAGTTCTGTACTTACAGGATCGCAACACACCACGTGACGATGCACTTGAATATTATTGAGCAGTGATAAATTTGTGACGAAACGACTCCAAACACTCGTGACGTCATTTGGAACCGGTTCGTCCCAGCCGATTTTTAGTAACCAACATTTTTGCAGTAATATTTTTGCAACTGTGATCACTGGGCTCAATAGTCCAAGAGGATCGTAAATCTGTGAAGCGCCTGATAATATTGTGCGTTTAGTGGCGGGTTTTGTCGTATTGTTTTCAAACCTTGTATGAAAGTATAATTGATCAGTTTGTGGGTACCAACCTATACCTAAAGTTTTGCTGTGTGCGTGTTCTCCTAATGAGAAATCTTTTGAGTCATCACATGAGTCGCTAGAACTATTTTCAAAGTTATAAACCCACTTGCGGAGAGGAAAACACCCTGTATGTAATTGCTTTGCCGTATCGTTACAAATTTGAATTAGTTTACTTTTGCTGTAATGACTGCAAATAAGGTCGTCAACATAAAAGTCTTCTCTAATAGTTCTTGCCACCTCAGGATCATTGCATTCCAGTGCTAATTGTTTTAAGCACCTGCAACTAAGAAATGGCGCAGATGCGGTACCATAAGTAACAGTATTTAATTGATAAATACGTAAGGGATCTGTCCTATTTTCGCGCCACAATATTAATTGCAGATCGCGCTGTTCTTTGTCGATCAGTACCTGCCTGTACATTTTCTCGACGTCTGCACAGGCTACATATCTGTACTCACGAAATCGCAGCAAAATTGAAATTAAATCACCCTGTATAGGAGGTCCGACCATCTGCAAGTCATTCAATGACTGTCCAGTGCTGGACACTGCACTCGCGTCGTATACAACGCGGAGCTTACTTTTAATGGCATGTTCGCGATAGATCCCGAAATGGCACAAGAAAAAATGTGGGGTTCCGTACGAATAAACACGACTCATGTGACCTAAATTCTCGTATTCGGTTAAAAAATCGGTGTACATTTTTTTATATTCGGGGTCTCGTTCTAAACGTTTTTCTAGGGCATAAAAACGACGTTCTGCCTGTGCGAATGTGTCACCTAACGTATCAGGTGCCTGCTTGAATGGAATACGCACACAAAACCTTCCGTCCTCAACGCGCTTTGTTGTCTGAACGAAATGATCTTCGCACGCATTTTCCTCATCGCTGCGCGAATAAGCTGATTTATTTTGTATGGGAAGCTCTTCAATCTCCCAAAAACTACGGACCTGTTTGTCTAAAGACTGCATGTCTATAGACTGCGTGAAATTACAATTTATATGTTTAGGGGTTTGCGAACCATTTGCCACGGAACCCGAAATTATCCAGCCTAATTTAGTATTTTGAAGGAACGGTCCACTACTTAAGCGCATTTTTCCGTCACAAAGCAGATCCCAAAATAGGTCGGCGCCTAACAAAATATCGATATTTTGACTTTCAAAAAATGTCGGATCAGCTAACGCGATATTGTTAGGAAGCGAAAAATGTTTGCGCTTCAAAGTAATATTTGGAAGGCTGGATGTAAGTCTAGGCAACACTAAACATTGAACTTGTGTGGTAAAAGGACTATTTAATGATCGCAATTCTATGTTGCAATATTTTGTGCATTGTGTCACTGAATTACCAACACCTCGAATTTCTTGAGTGGACTGTATTTGTTGCGTATTTAATTTTTCGCATAACGATTGCGTAATAAAACAACGTTCGCTACCACTGTCTAAAATTGCGCGTGCCTTATGTAAATTACCTAAATTGTCAGGTACTTCGACTAGAGCAGTGGATAACAAAACAGGTTGCACGGAAGACGAATGCGCGTTATCGTAATTACCTGTGTGTGCATTATTTACCTGGATTGAATAGTTTTGCGATTGTGCTTGTGCGCGTGAGTTGGAGCCGGCGACGGGGGGGGGCGAGCTACTCGGCGGCGTCTCAGCTGACGAGTGCAGTGCGGCCGTGCGGTTGTTTGTTTGGTTCCCCGATGCTAGATCGCATAATAAAGAATTGTGTTTTTTCTCACATTTTCGGCACGGTCCGTACCTACACTCGGCAGCTGCATGGCCGTTGCGAAAACAATTTACGCATAAACGGTGCGTGTGTACGAGTTTCAACCTATCCTGCAAACCCAGATCGAGGAATTTTTGGCATGAATATAAAGGATGTGAAGCGTTGCACATAACACACGAGCGCTTACGAAAGTGTTTGTTTTTATTGGAGTTAGTGTCGGTCTCCTGCCTTCCTGTGACTACATTGCAGTTAATTCTTTGCGTGGACGAATTAGAAGGTTTGGAATGTGTGCTACTGGTGCTAGATTTGTGTGAAAGTGTTTCTAGCATATCCGCTTTATTTCTCAGAAATTTAATTAAATGTTGTAGTGAAATTTTATCAGAATCACTCGTTGTAAATAAGGAATTTTTGTGCTGTTCCCACTCGCGTTCTGTTGTTTGGTCGAGCTTAGAAACAATCATAAAAATTATTAACGTGTCCCAGTGGTCAGTACTTTCACCTAGCAATTTTAAAGCGCGTAGGTTTTTCATGGTAACGTCAATTAACTTCCTTATTTGAACGGGTGATTCTTTAGAAATTGATGGCATGGAAAATAGTGATTTTAGGTGATTTTGAACGAGTAATTTAGAATTATCGTATCGATTTAGAATCATTTCCCATGCGACAATGTAGTTATCTGCAGAAAATTCCACTGAATCTATAACTAGTTGAGCGGAACCTTTTAATGATGATTTTAGGTAATGGAATTTCTGTATTTTGGAAATAGAACGAGAATTGTGCACTAAGGATATGAAAGTATCGCGGTATTCAAGCCAGTTTTCGTATGAACCGTCAAATTCGGGTAGCGTTATAGTAGGTAGTTTAACGGATGGAGTTAAGACTGCGTGACTATCAGAATGTTGAGACTGGTCGTGCTGCTCATCTTCCTCAATAGCTAGGCATTGAGCTCGTGCTATAGCACTATAATATTCAGCTTCAAATGCGTCTCGGGCTTCAAGCACTTTGTTGATTTCTGAATCAGGAGAAGCGGTGTGAAGTTAGCAGAAAAAGTTAGACGAATTTCATAACCCGACCAAATTAAGGAGGTCGAAATTTCAAAATGCAAAAACTGCCTCAATTGGGCGCAAATCAAATAGAAAACGATACAGAATGATTCTAAAAGGCTGTCTTCAATCCCTAGTTACCATACAAACAGATAAAACATACAAAAACCACAAAAAACAGACATTTTGAAAAATACGTATAAAAATGTTTTTGGGCCTTTTCAATCTAATCGAAATGACCTAAAACGTAAGAAATCCATTAGAAAACATACTAGAAACGAGTTTCCTAAAAAATATGAATGTAAGTTACACAAAAACTGCCCAAAAAGGCCATCCTACGTTAATTCTATCAACGAAGATGTTTGAAAATCAACAGCCCTCGTTTCTTATTAGGTAGGAAAAAAGCCAAGGTGTCCGATGAAAGGAAATTTTATGCCCTTTTTAAGGATATACATCTCATCATGTTTGATATATAGGGGCTATGAATGCTTTCGCTCGGAACAGACCCCCTATCGACGCTGAGCCTACATCTTTTGCCTAAACATATCTTTTTTCTCTTATCAGGTAGGAAGTAAACCAAGGTGTCTTATGAAAGGGAATTTTAAGCCCTTTCAAACAATAGGCATCATAACACGTTTGATGTATCAGGGCTATATAAAAAAGTCGATACAATAAGACCCAGTATCGACGCGGACCCTTCAACGTTTGCTGACACATATCTTTTTTCCCTTATTAGGTAGGAAAAAAGCCAAGGTGTCCGATGAAAGGGAATTTTAAGCCCTTCCTTATGATATGCATTTCATCATGTTTGATATATAGAGCTAAGAATTCTAACGCTCGAAAAATACCCCCTATCGACGCTGAGCCTTCAACATTTGCCGGATCATATCTTTTTTTCTTTTTAAGGTAGGAAGTGAAACAAGGTTTACGATGAAAGGGAATTTTCTGCCCTTTTTAACAATATGCCTTACAACACGTTTGATACATCCAAACTATATAAAAAAGTCGATTCAATAAGACCCTCTATCGACGCTGACCCTTCAACGTTTGCCGACACATATCTTTTTTTTCTTATTAGGTAGGAAGTAAACCAAGGTGCCTTATAAAAGGAAATTTTATGCCCTTTCTAACAATATGCCTCACAACACGTTTGATACATCCAAACTTTATAAAAAAGTCGATTCAATAAGACCCTCTATCGACGCTGACCCTTCAACGTTTGCCGACGCATATCTTTTTTTTCTTATTAGGTAGGAAGTAAACCAAGGTGCCTTATAAAAGGGAATTTTATGCCCTTTCTAACAATATGCGTGACAACACGTTTGATACATCCAAACTATATAAAAAAGTCGATTCAATAAGACCCTCTATCGTCGCTGACCCTTCAACGTTTGCCGACACACATCTTTTTCTCTTATTAGGTAGGAAGTAAACCAAGGTGTCTTATAAAAGGGAATTTTATGCCCTTTTTAACAATATGCCTCACAACACGTTTGATACATCCAAACTATATAAAAAAGTCGATTCAATAAGACCCTCTATCGACGCTGACCCTTCAACGTTTGCCGACACATATCTTTTTTCTCTTATTAGGTAGGAAGTAAACCAAGGTGTTTTATAAAAGGGAATTTTATGCCCTTTCTAACAATATGCCTCACAACACGTTTGATACATCCAGACTATATAAAAAAGTCGATTCAATAAGACCCTCTATCGACGCTGACCCTTCAACGTTTGCCGACGCATATCTTTTTTTTCTTATTAGGTAGGAAGTAAACCAAGGTGTCTTATAAAAGGGAATTTTATGCCCTTTCTAACAATATACCACACAACACGTTTGATACATCCAAACTATATAAAAAAGTCGATTCAATAAGACCCTCTATCGACGCTGACCCTTCAACGTTTGCCGACACATATCTTTTTTTTCTTATTAGGTAGGAAGTAAACCAAGGTGTCTTATAAAAGGGAATTTTATGCCCTTTCTAACAATATACCACACAACACGTTTGATACATCCAGACTATATAAAAAAGTCGATTCAATAAGACCCTCTATTAACGCTGACCCTTCAACGTTTGCCGACACATATCTTTTTTTTCTTATTAGGTAGGAAGTGAACCAAGGTGTCTTATAAAAGGGAATTTTATGCCCTTTCTAACAATATACCACACAACACGTTTGATACATCCAGACTATATAAAAAAGTCGATTCAATAAGACCCTCTATTAACGCTGACCCTTCAACGTTTGCCGACACATATCTTTTTTCTCTTATTAGGTAGGAAGTGAACCAAGGTGTCTTATGAAAGGGAATTTTATGCCCTTTCTAACAATATGCCTAACAACACGTTTGATACATCCAGACTATATAAAAAAGTTGATTCAATAAGACCCTGTATCGACGCCGACCCTTTAACGTTTGCTGACACATATCTTTTTTCCCTTATTAGGTAGGAAAAAAGCCAAGGTGTCCGATTAAAGGGAATTTTATGCCCTTCTTTATGATATGCGTTTCATCATGTTTGATATATAGAGCTAAGAATGCTAACGCTCGAAAAATACCCCCTATCGACGCTGAGCCTTCAACATTTGCCGGATCATATCTTTTTTGCTTTTTAAGGTAGGAAGTAAACCAAGGTGTTTTATAAAAGGGAATTTTATGCCCTTTCTAACAATATGCCTCACAACACGTTTGATACATCCAAACTATATAAAAAGTCGATTCAATAAGAACCTTTATCGACGCTGACCCTTCAACGTTTGCCGACGCATATCTATTTTCTCTTATTAGGTAGGAAGTAAACCAAGGTGTCTTATAAAAGGGAATTTTATGCCCTTTCTAACAATATGCCTCACAACACGTTTGATACATCCAGACTATATAAAAAAGTCGATTCAATAAGACCCTCTATCGACGCTGACCCTTCAACGTTTGCCGACGCATATCTTTTTTTTTCTTATTAGGTAGGAAGTAAACCAAGGTGTCTTATAAAAGGGAATTTTATGCCCTTTCTAACAATATGCGTGACAACACGTTTGATACATCCAAACTATATAAAAAAGTCGATTCAATAAGACCCTCTATCGACGCTGACCCTTCAACGTTTGCTGACACATATCTTTTTTCCCTTATTAGGTAGGAAAAAAGCCAAGGTGTCCGATGAAAGGGAATTTTAAGCCCTTCCTTATGATATGCGTTTCATCATGTTTGATATATAGAGCTAAGAATGCTAACGCTCGAAAAATACCCCCTATCGACGCTGAGCCTTCAACATTTGCCGGATCATATCTTTTTTGCTTTTTAAGGTAGGAAGTAAACCAAGGTGTTTTATAAAAGGGAATTTTATGCCCTTTCTAACAATATGCCTTACAACACGTTTGATACATCCAGACTATATAAAAAAGTCGATTCAATAAGACCCTCTATCGACGCTGACCCTTCAACGTTTGCCGACGCACATCTTTTTTTTCTTATTAGGTAGGAAGTAAACCAAGGTGTTTTATAAAAGGGAATTTTATGCCCTTTCTAACAATATGCCTCACAACACGTTTGATACATCCAAACTATATAAAAAAGTCGATTCAATAAGAACCTTTATCGACGCTGACCCTTCAACGTTTGCCGACGCATATCTTTTTTTTCTTATTAGGTAGGAAGTAAACCAAGGTGCCTTATAAAAGAGAATTTTATGCCCTTTCTAACAATATGCCTCACAACACGTTTGATACATCCAGACTATATTAAAAAGTCAATTCAATAAGACCCTGTATCGACGCTGACCCTTCAACTTTTGCCGACACATATCTTTTTTCCCTTATTAGGTAGGAAAAAAGCCAAGGTGTCCGATGAAAGGGAATTTTATGCCCTTCCTTATGATATGCGTCTCATCATGTTTGATATATAGGGCTATGAAATGCTTACGCTCGAAAAAGACTATCTATCGACGCTGAGCCTTCCACGTTTGCCGACACAAATCTTTTATCCCTTAAGAGTTCTAAAGTAAAACAAGGTATTGTATGAAAGGGAATTTAATGCTTTTTCTAATTATAAAATATATATCAGCTTTGATGAGGTGACACTTGTGAAAAAAATAAATTAAACGTGGCAATTCAATGACCCATATCTTTTTTATCTTAATATTACCGTTGATGAATGTGGTACCAGGTTAAAGGTAATATGATAAGCTTTTTGAAAAATATATTTTTTTAAAGCCTTTATACAGTAGAACTTTGTTAAAAATACTGATTAGGATTTATTGCAAACCTTTCTCTACTCGTCGCTAGATGGCGGTTTAATTAGTGGTCATTACACTTATGAGAAACGTGTACTATAAAAGACCTTATTGTTATCTCCATCCGCCGCGTGGTAGCGCTGTTTTATTTTTCTATTCACCAATAGATGCCTCTGTTTACGTTCACTAACCGATAGTTGTATTATTTTTGCAACCCATTCTTAGCCTGTGTTTTATTGTTTAATATAGCATTATCTTTAGTTGTATATCATTTTAATTTGATAAATCAAGTAAAACCAAATAAATATATTTTTGTTTCATTTATTGTAGTAAGTAGGTACACATTTGAAATGGGCAAATAGCAAAAAAAAATCATTTTTTTTCCCACATAAATCTTTTAATTGATATAAGTAGGTACAATATATAAACATGTTATCTGTAATGTGCACAATAACTAGGTTATCTGCATAATTAAACCAGTATAAGTTGAACTAGCGCTACGTCACAAACGCTCGAAACCAGACCCGCTCAAGCTCATGTTTCCACCGACGTGCGGCCGCGTGTGCCTAAGGCAAACACAACATATCCGAACCGCCGTTAGGTACGCTTGGCATCAAGCGCGTAGAAAAACCAGAAGCAGAATTCAGTTTATTATTTTTCCAAAGTTGATCAAGGACTCAATTCTTGAAAATCACCGGGTGATAAAATATCACTTTTGAGACTTTAAAATTCAAATTCAGCCTGATAAACTGTCAAAAAAATTGTAATAAGATATGAAAATTACCAACTACACAGCACTTTATATTTAATGAATATCAATCTTCACTTTTGAAAAGAAAAAACAATGATTTTGAATTTTTTGAGTGATATTTTATCACCCGGTGATTTTCAAGAATTGACTCCCAACTTACGATTCTAAACATATTTCAGGGGACCAATTCTTGAATATCACCGGGTGATAAAACATCACTCAAAAATTTTGAAAAGAAAAAACAATTATTTTGAATTTTTTGAGTGATATTTTATCACCCGGTGATTTTCAAGAATTGACTCCCAACTTACGATTCTAAACATATTTCAGGGGACCAATTCTTGAATATCACCGGGTGATAAAACATCACTCAAAAAATTCAAAATCATAGATTTTTCTTTTCAAAAGTTGAGATTGATCTTCTTAAAATATAAAGCAGTCCTTGATTGTTAATTTTCATGTATTCTGATTTACCTTTCAACAGTTTATCAGCTCAAATGTGAATTTTTAAAGTCTCAAAAGTGATATTTTATCACCCGGTGATTTTCAAGAATTGAGTCCCAGTAAGAGTTCCAATTTTGGCTTACAGAATATTGTATTTTCTATTTGTAATAGAATACTACATTTTTAATTCTTAAATATCACTGGCGATAAAATATTAATCAAAATAATAGAAATCATATAATTTTGATGAAGAGAATGGTATTCGTTATAAAACATATAAAGTCCTGGTAAATTCCGTACAAGTAAAGATAGGTTAATTAAAAAACCGGCCAAGGGCGAGTCTGACTCACGCCCTAGGGTTCCGTTCCTATCCTTCATATCACATCACATTCTGACATAAAAAATACTAACTTGACCTCTCGTTTATACGAATGCACTTATATGTAACAAATTGATAGCGCGTTTCAGAATAAAAGTGGCGCCATCTATCGGTGGATAGCGTCGTGGTGTTACAGTTATGTGAAGTTTTTTTATATAAAAGTGAGCAAGCAAGCTACCGGACCACCTTATTGTAAGTGGTCGCCATCGCCCATAGCGCTCACTGCCTTATTATTAGCATAATTGACTCCAAAAAAAACAGCAAAGCAAGTTGCCCACCCTGAGATATAATATGGTGTGTCTCATGTACAAGTAATTTCACTGGCTCCTTTGCCGTTCAAACCGAAACACAGTAGTACGAACACTGCTGCTTTAAGGCAGAAAAAAATGTGTGAAAAATTGGAACATGAAGGCCTGGAAGCAAATTCTTGAATATCATCTTGTGATAAAATATCACTTAAGAGACTTAAAAACATCAAATTTATCTTGATAAATTGTCATAAACTAAAAACAAATATATGAAAGCAATAATCAAACCCTACTCAATATTTAACAAACATCAATCTTCAATTTTGAAAAGAAAAAACAGAGATTCTGAATATTTCTGGGACTCAATTCTTGAAAATCACCGGGTGATAAAATATCACTTTTACGACTTTAAAAATTCAAATTTGCCCTGATAAACTGTTGAAAGGTAAATCGGAATAAGTGAAAAATCCTTGATCGTTACAATTACAATTATTCACACAGCTTTTCACATAACTATAACACCACAACGCTACCCACCGTTAGATGGCGCCACTTAGTTTCTGAAACGCGCTATCGACTTTTTACACGTGTGTCGGTACGCAATTGTCGTTTGGTTCACCACCACTGCTCATTGTGCCGCCGACGGTAACGCCTGGGAACCCAATTCTTGAATATCACCGGGTGATAAAATATCACTTTTGAGACTTTAAAAATTCACATTTGACCTGATAAACGGTTGAAAGGTAAATCAGAATACATGAAAATTAACAATCAAGGACTGCTTTGTATTGTAAGAAGATTAATGTCAACTTTTAAAAAGAATAATCTGTGATATCGAATTTTTTGAGAGATATTTTATCACCCGGTGATATTAAAAAATTTGGTTCCCAGGCGTTACCGTCGGCGGCACGATGAGCAGTGATGGTGAACCAAACGACAACGGGTACTTCCCGTTGACCTAGAATAATGAAATTGCGTAATATAGTAAAGAAACACTGATAAATCTAGAGGTTTCTGATGTGATGTCGTAAATAACCACATTTTTTTGCGCTTACATTGCAAACGCTGGCTGAACCCTACGAGATAGATCAAAATAATGTACCACAGTATTGTACACCTGGGTTGTATTGTTCGTGGGTGTCGTAAAAGGCGACTAAGGGTTATAAATTGGAGGATGGGCAGCAGCATCCTCCTATGTATCTAACATCTTACTTACTGCGGTCACCTACAACCGCGGTCCATGGTGCCAGCCGTAACGCTAACAAGCGAGGTGACTATGGTAATCCCCCTCTACATTTTTCCAGCATACGCTAGAAATCTAGAGGGAGCTCCCTGTCCTGTAGTGGACGTTTCATGGGATGTTATGATGATGATGATGATGATTGTACACCTTAAAAAGGTCTACAAAAAAAGTCTGCAGTGGTATATGTCTATCTCTTAGGGATAACCCACAATAACAATTTTTTATCCTTTACTTTTTACGAGAAATAATGGCTTATTTACGAAGTGATTTTAAGCAATACAGCATTAATCCTTATCCAATTAAGTACCTTAACTACATTGTGCATTTGACATAGATCAATATGGCCCTTTACAGCATGTAATTTAAATGAATATTGTCGGAGATATTAATAGCGGTTTCGGCGGTACCAGCCGGGGGACCGGCGGCGCGTGCCTATTCTGTAGTATATTTAGTACCAGTATTGCACCCGTGCGAAGCCGGGGCGGGTCGCTAGTTTTTTACAAAATTAATACAATTATTAAGGGGCTAACTCCCGTTCACTAGCGCCCCCATCAGTTAAAAAAATATTACTCACTAAATACAAAACTTGTCGAAAATCCGGAAAGACAGATTAAAGTGAAGGTATCCTCGTTTATTCAGAACCTATCAATTCTGAAAAATATAATACACTGTAGTAACAGACAAAAAAGTGCGAAAAACGGCCACTTTTAGCAGTTTTTATTTTATTCGGATAACTTACAAAAAATAATTGTAGTCATACAAGATACTTGTAGTTAAACCTAGGCCATTTACAAGCTTTTTGTATCTGTCACTACAGTGAACTTTATTTTACAGAGTAAATAGTTTCTAAATAAACCAATGTACTTTTACTTCAATCTGTCTTTCCAGATTTTAGATAAGTTTCGTATTTAGCGAGTAATATTTTTTAACTGATGGGGGCGCTAGTGGACCGGAGGTAGCCCCTTAAGACAATCGCTGTCGCGTAAAAATAAAAATTAATTTAGGCGACAGCGATCTCCCTCCACGGGTTTTCTCCAAACGGAGTACGCGCCGCCCCTGCCAGCCCCTCTCCTGCCAGCCCCTCTTCTTCCACTCCCGCTGCCGCCAGCCACGCACTCGCCGCCGCCGGCCACGCACCCGACACCGCCGATCGCGCTGCCACCGCGGACGGTCGCGTTGCCGCCGGCCACGCACTCGCCGCCGCCGGCCACGCACCCGACGCCGCCGGTCGCGCTGCCACCGCGGACGGTCGCGTTGCCGCCGGCCACGCACTCGCCGCCGCCGACCACGCACCCGCCACCGCCGGTCGCCTTGCCGCCGCCCACGCACCCGACGCCGCCGGTCGCGCTGCCACCACGGACGGTCGCGTTGCCGCCGACCACGCACCCGCCACCGCCGGTCGCCTTGCCGCCGCCCACGCACCCGACGCCGCCGGTCGCGCTGCCACCGCGGACGGTCGCGTTGCCGCCGGCCACGCGCTCGCCGCCACCACCCACGCACCCGCCGCCGCCGCCCACGTACCCGCCACCGCCGGTCGCGTTGCCGCCGGCCAGACACCCGCCACCGCCGGTCGCGTTCCCGCCGCCGGCAACCCCTGTGCCTCCACAGTGGGCACAGGGGTTGAACCTTCTAGTTTCCGCCGCACGCCCGCGACCGCGGCCACGGCCACGGCCCTGACCACGCCCGCGCCCGAGTCCACGCCCGCGTAGCCCGCGTCCACGCCCGCGCCAGGTCTGAAACAACAAAAAAGTCTTTATTTATCATTTTAAGCCTTTTTGTGTCTGTCAGAATTGACAACTAAGACAAAGGAGACGTTTCAGATTACTATGGGATGGTAGATAGATGTTCTGAAAATCTGGGTCCAGACTGAACAACACATACATGTTAGGTTTTGTTAGGTTCCCTTTTGACCCCTTGCAGACAGAAATAGGGGTCTCCGTCGACCTTATTTAAAGTCATGTTTGTTTTAATGGAACTTTAATTCTAAAGTCGCTTTCTGCAACTGAAAGTAATTTTTATAAACCATTAGGTTCATAAAGTTCGAAGAGTTTGTAATAATATCGATTTTTGACAGAATATAGCTTCAGAACAAATTCAATTCTTTTACGTAAAATATCGAATTTTAGAGAAAAATAAATTTTATCTAAAACAATAATTAAAAATCATTTTTAGAAAAATAAAAATAAAATTAAAAAGTCCCAATTCCTCAGTGCCCCCTCTCGTATCCTCTGACCGCAAGCTATGCTACTCGCCAACAAATGGTGCTCTAAGTTTTTGTCTAAAATGTGGAATTTACAAAATGCTCAAAAACACGGGTACAACGATTTTTCCCAGACATGAGACCTAGCTAGATCAATTTTTTGCCTCCAAAACCCCCGTATGGTAAATTTTTATCTGGATTTTCAATATGGTCTACCGCTGGTCTTTTATCTGGATTTTCGAGGTTCTGCTGTACCTACATGAGTCATGACAACATACTGCGACAGAGACATACGAAGAGACTACTACTACTAGAGCTACACCAACAAGAACACAGCATGAAACATGAAAGGACATGGTTTTCACGAAAGTCAGTTGTTTTGTACAAAATCATAACCTCACATTCATGTAAAGTGTTAAAAATGCGATATTTCTGGCTTTCTGGATGGAAAAAGATAAATTAAACGTTTTTCTGTGTGTGTATTGTGGTTACCTTGGAGTTCGCTAACAGCATACGTAAGAAACATCCAATATCTTTGGTTTAGTGTGCTATCAAAAAGTTACAATCTTGGATCAAAATAAATACCTGATGTTCTACACACACACTCGAGATTTTAAGAAATTCCTCGCTCCTGCGTGCTTCAGATAAACATCCGTATAGTGTAAGATTCTTTTTATACCATCTAACAAATTAAATTAAAAATTCATAATTTATGTAGCTAAATAAAAACTGACATTTACTGACAGGTCTGACAGACAGATTTCTGACCACCACAGATTATGTAGGCTGACCACAGATTAGAGGCGCGTTCCAAATAAGGTAGAAAATACCCTGACAGCAGGATAGCTCATGGTCAGTCAAGACAGGCAATGTCTACTGAATTCTTTCAATCAGTTTCAGTACATAAGCGTTCCATTTTTTTCTAAACCTGACTGCTTAACTGAAAAGAGACAAACAAGCTAGCTAGGACTAGGATAAGTACTAACTTGACCAAAGGCCTGCGACTGGTCGTACGGCGCATACGCAGGCGCCGGCACATATGCAGGCGCTACTGGTGGAGGCGGCAAGTACAGTGGGGCTGGTGGCGGCAAGACATACAGCTGCTGTGGACCTTGCGACGGCGGCCGCACTGCAGAAGCTGCTTGGGCGTATGTAAGAGGCGGCCCATAGGGCGGAGGCAGCGGCGGGTAGTTGCGCGTATAGTTGTAATCGTAGTAAGACATCTAAAATATTAAAGGAACTTGAAACTAAATATCACGATTACGCGTACGAGTTTAAGTAGGTCAGATATTTGTCCAAAAAATACCAATTAAAAACTTACTTTAGATTTTTAATGCAAAATACAGTTTTATCAAAAATGGCTTCCTTGATAATGGAAGCTGAAAAAGAACCGGAAAGGAAAATAAGGGTTGCCAACTTTTTTTTCGCTAATCCACTAAAAGCGGTTGTGGAAACCACCAAAAATCCACTAAATAAGAATTTTCTTAATTTTTCTACATTTATTTTTAATTTTTATATATTTGTTAAGAATTTGCAAGAAAATGGAATTAAAAGTCATCACCAGAGGAATAATCTTCGCTGTTTTCTTCAGCAGGACATGCTGCCTGCTTAGCACGCTGCCCGAGAGAAAATATATCTTGGAGAAAAGTCACTTTAATTGAGGAATTATGTCATCTAATCTATCACCTCCAAGCGCGAAGAAATGTCAGTGGATGAAAATGTTTAGCAAATCCACAAATTACGTTCTTGATATTTTAGACAGAGATAGCTTTATACACTAATACTCAGATTATGAATAACGGCAGCTTACTGCCTATAGATAAACAAAGAGCCCGAAAACGCGTAACCAATTTTGATTTGTCAATGTGTGCGTTAGATAGTGATGTACATTTTGGTATCGATATTCGTGTACCCTGGCGACATTGACTTGTCTGTTCAGGCGGTAGCGTCGCTGTCAACAACAGAACAGTAGGAAGCAAATATTTCAAAATCCTAGCTCTACTAACTTTTGAGATATTTGTATTTTTTCATGGGCTTGCTGGGGAGACGTCTCGCCAGCAAGCCCATGCTGTAACTCAAAAAGTACTGCACGTAGAATGCTGAGCGATATACCAATAGAGAGTGCATATTTGATGCAATAAGCACCAAGAAAAATGAGTCCCTAGGTGTTACGGTTTCGATGCTAGAAACAAAAATCATTTTCCCGCTGAAAATTTTGAATGCATGATGTTAAGTGCAACAACGTTGCCGTTCTGTGCAATTCTACATGTTGCTGTTAGAGCATTCAAAAATCAAGGGAAGCGCAGCGTTTTTCTTACGTCAATCAAAGATGTTTTAGGAAAGATAAGTTACCTTCATACTATGCAGCCTAAAATATTGCGTCGCTTTGACACATACATACTAAACTTCAATATGACTGACTTAACATAGATTAACTATGGAATAAACAGAAGAGACATTAAATACCTAAAACATATTTTCATGACCTAAACTACCTAACTTCTTATAGAACAGACTATTTTACTTTGGCATTGGGGAAAAAAATACCTGGGAAAGATGAATTGGTTTTAGTACGAAAATTTAAACTTTTTTTATTATCAATGGGCCTCGACCTCAGTCCACCCCTAAGGACAAAGAAGGTTGACATTGCAATGAGCTCACTCCGGAAAACCATATTTATTTGCGACTCGGATAGATTCGGGGTAGTTATATGAACTAGAAATACACAAGCAGGGAAGGCATTGGTTGAGTTGTGCGTACTATACAACGTGATGAAGGAATAAGCGAAACTGAGAAAATAGTTTGTTCAGAATCGATAGTAGAATCAGTTTCACGGGTTTCTGATATGGGTAATTTTTTTAATTTTTATTATTTAAATTCTTGCCGCTTCTATTCTGGCTGCTGGTGGACGGGCGCCGCGCGGTTAATGAGCGCTGAGGAGGGGAGGGAAGTGTGCGTAGCGTGCGCGGAGTGCGCGGACTAGAAAAGCTATGAAACTTGAACAGTGATAAAACTTTAAATTAACAAGATCTAGATAAAAAAGACTTTTTTCAAGATTTTTCTTACAGGAATGAATGGATTTATTTTAATAAAAATCTGTTGGTGTGTATGAGGGTGTCGCTTATTCCATTTATTAACACGTTGTATAAGATGTTCCAAAGCGCTTGGCACTCTGATTTTACGCAACACAAAAAAATCCAAAAACTATCTAGGTTTATATCAAGAATATTCGGAATCCATATTTTACGTTATGTTTCTGTTATGTATCTTAAAAAATAAAACATTTTCTTGGAATCAACGTTTCATTGTTTAATTACTGTCTTAAGTAAACAAAGCTAAGCCCAGTGACTGTTCGCATGAAATAAGCAACATTTCCGAAAAACAATCCAAAACGTGTTTCAGCTTCCCTTAGGCACTAAAGTGTTTCGAAATTAATGAGAATGGCGCTTCTGTTTGTTGATCTATGTTCACGTTTTATGTCTCTATCACTCCAGTTTCGAAAGGAATATGGTTATCTTTTTCTTTCATGTTACCTCTACTACGTCATTATGGCGTCATATTTTTTGTAATAAAATAATAAACCGAATAAAATGTAATAATTTTGTCTAACTTACCTGTGATTTGTGATCCCGTCGACTTTTTTCTTTTTTTCCCAACTATTTTTATAGTACTAATAGACGATCGGATCGGACTGCTCTGAATTTAGCTCCATACCACGATTTTGCCCAATAGCAAAATTGTCATTTGGGTCAATCCGCAACACTATTGGACAAAATCGTGGTCCGGAGCTAAATTCGGAGCAGTTCGATATGCGCTGTGTTCCAAATTGTACAAACGCTGCTAAAAGCGTATACAGTACTGACGGGCGGTCCAAATTGATTTTGCACGCTCACAAAGCTATCACTGCTTTTGTTGCTATAGTCAATTTGGAATGGATTTAAGCGCGCTCACGTGTTCATCTGTCAAAATGTCAGTTTTGTTTTTATTTTCTTTAACAAAGCCTAAGCTAATCCCTCAAAAATGTGCGCCAAATCCACTTTCATTTCCATTAGAGACAAACTCATTAAAATTAAAACTTGAGAAACGTCAGCTGGTTGCAAATGTGTGGGATTTTATATGTGTCAAATCGATTTTGACATTAGCGCTTTCACTGCTCCACCTATTTGACTAAAGCACTGATAGCAAAAACAATGACGTCATCAATGACGTAAGGCGGTGAACGAGCGAGTGCTTTAGAGCACGCTTTTGGTCAATTTGGACCGACTTAAGCGCGCTCACAGTGCTCTAAAGCAGTCTGTTAGCGCAAATTGGACCGCAGAGATGCACTTCACGCGTTGGCATTTTGTTTTAATAATACAAAAAAGTAAACAAGGTCTCAAATATGACAGGACGTGCACATAGTCTCCTTGTTCGAGAGCGACTGAAGCGGGTTGCGCCATGTGGCGCAACTTTTGAGCATTTTTGAAGCACTAGTAACGTATCTACGTCGGTTATTATAATTGTAATATCATTGACGTCAATGGATTTGGGATAGTTTTGGATTTGCACATTGGAAACACTGTTCTTCCTACTCAGTGTTGCCGGGCCTATGCTGATATTTTGTTCCGATTACGGATGTTTTGGGTTCTCGGTTTCACTATAGTATACGACGCATTAAAAATAACTGTGGCCCTGTCATTGAAGCGCAGAAGAAAAAAATGCCCCATTTTTGCACATTTTTGACTTCTGCGCATCAATGACAGGGCCACAGTTATTTTGTGCTTCGTATACTCTTAGTGAAACCTCAGTACAATCGGAACTTTTCGGAACTTTTGATCTATTGGTCTATTGTACCCAATGATCTTACATTTACCATGATAGCGTACTCTTAACAATTTGTACAGAGGCAAAACGAGCAGAGCAAGACATCATAGGCGATGTACTTCGTCTCTTTCTAATTATTGCCATACTAATGAAGTTTGCACAATTTCCGTGCAAAATGTTAACTTTTATATTCACAAATTTATATTTATACGTATTTTTAAATACTTATTTGAATAATTTTCAACGTGCAAAGTATAAACTTCTCTCTCAGTTTTCATTAAATATTGATAAACGCAGAAAATCATTTTCTTTTGATTTATCTGGATTAAAAACTCTTTGGTAAAATGATTTTTAACAAAGATTTTGCATGACATTTTGTTGATGATGTCATAGCAACATAAACAAAATGTCGTGCAAAATCTATTAGAAAGGGACAGCTTCCTCTCATCTTACGTCCTACTCTGCTCGCATAATTTTTGGAAGAGCGCAATCTGGTTAAAAGCGCCACGCGCGAAGTAATAAATCTATGATTGTACCATACATCTGAAGTGACGCACTCACTCAAATCGAATCACACCTCCACATACTATTTTATTGTCTCATTTGTCTCGCACAGGTAGGAATGTCACGACACACAACATTCACGACGCCCGCGAATGGGTCCGAAGATACTTCACGTGATTTTTTATTTTTTTATTTTTCAAAAAAAACGTGTTTTGCATACTCCGATTTTGGCGCCGTTTGCTTCTTTTAAAAAAGTAATCCATTTAAATCCGTGCCATCGTTGTACATTTCGTTGTTTTTGTGATCGAAAGATCAAAGGACACATACTAACGATCAAAAGGCAGTCTTATTTCGGAAAGCCATGCCATGGAAATCCGTCTCAAGAGGAAAATCTAACAGACCTGACGAAATAATGAAGCAAGCAGCACGTTCAAGTTTCCGATCATCGACCCTAAACAGCTCCACCTATTCCGACCACTGCCGATTACCCATCATCTACCGGTCACCCATCACCTACCATTGACTCATCTTCCGCCGGTCACCCATCAATATCATCCACCGGTCACCCATCTTCATCCGGACATCAATCACGTACCGAAAATCTATCACTGACTCGACTCATTGACTTACCGCCACTAGTACTTACTTTGAGTTGAGTCAGTGACTTGAGTCAATGAGTTCAAGTCAATGATATGAGTTGAGTCAGTGAAACGAGTTAATTCAGTGAATTGTAAAGTGAGTTGACTCAATGAGTTGATTCAAGGAGTGGTCCGTGAAATGAGTCAATGAGTCAAGTCAGTGATTTGAGTCAATGTCTGTGAGTTGAGTCAATGACATTAGTTGAGTCAGTGAAATAAGACAATGAGTGGAGTCGAGAGTTGAGACAGTGAGTCAAATGAGTGATTGACTGAACTCACTGAGTCAACTTACTCGTCGAGTCGCTGACTCAGCTTACTGACTCAATATTGACTCGTCTCACTGACTCCACTCAGTGAATCAACTCACTGTCTTGACTCATTGACTCACCTCTACTAGTACTTCATCTCGACCTTAAGAAAGCAACACTACGAGTTGGTGCGCTTGACAGTACTGCGGCGTTTGAGGCAGACGCCGAGGGTATGAAAGAAGCGCGTACGATACGCTTCACGTTGCGCCGGTCATACAAACATGAATGCCCGCCGTCGAACGCTCGCGTTTTGAGAGACGCGCTGCGCCATATGATACGCCGCACGATGCGGTGTTCATAGAAACACGAACATAAGGCGTCGAACGCGCGCGTATAGTCTTCACGCGGCGGTCGGACTTAGCAAAGCAATATGGAAGAAAGCGAAAGAATAAGAGATTTTAGAAAAAGAAAACAACTAACAACTTGGTCAATAAATCGGAAAGGAACATTGTCCGACTATTAGTTTAAAAGCTATATTTTGCGAATTCAACATTATGTTCCGGAAGGGATAGAAACAATACCTATACAATGGAAAACGCTATAACTTTATTCTATTTTGGCTATATCGCACAGCCAAATTTAATTTATTACTTACGTACGAGATGGTACGAGACGCCGAAATGCACTCACGACACACGTTCAGTGTACACTTCATGCAAAGATTGTTTTTCCTCTGAGTACTTATCGCGCAAGCGGTAAGACATAACGTTAAAAATTAACGATACTTTTTTTAACGTTACCTCAATTTAACGTTAGAGTACTAACAGACGATCGGATCGGACTGCTCCGAATTTAGCTCCGGACCACGATTTTGTCCAATAGCGTTGCGGATTGACCCTAACGACAATTATGCTATTGGGCAAAATCGTGGTACGGAGCTAAATTCAGGGCAGTCCGATCCGATCGTCTGTTAGTACTCTTAAAATTACCGTTAAAATATATTAACATTATTTTAACGGTATTTTTTATAACGTTACTTTTCTGAGCAGCTGGTAACGTTACCAAATTTTTTACGTTAAAGCAAGCCCTGGTGCCAGAAGCAAATTTGGTGTACATTCATCCATTTTGGTAGACAAAATTTGGTGAATATTATTTGGTAAAATTTACTCAAATTTGGTGGCACGTTAATACACAGCCGTTAAAAACTCTCTATTGCTGCCGTCCTAAAAAAACACAAGAATTTTTTACTCAGTCGGAACTTTTCGGATCTTTTTGGGGAGGATAGCGGAACAAACTGAAACGTGCTTCCGGCATCACTGAACCTACTGACTGCTACAGTACTCACGTAGCGAATGGTTTATTTCTCTAGCTAGCTACAAACCTAACATTTTTTATAGTTTTAATTAGATATCATTAGTTTTTAGTATTAGTTTATATCTTAGGTACATAGTTTAATAATAATTGGTAAGTAACATTTATCCATATCGATCTATCGGAGACCAACTTCATTTCGTTTCTCCCTGTACGAGGTGCGAATAAAATGGCTCCCAAGAAAAAAATTATGTCTGAGAATATTGTGAATGAATGTTTGTCACGTTTAAACATTACTTATATTACACCAAAAATTGTGAAATCGGTGCTTAACGATTTGAAATTTCCAATAACGCCCAATAATGAACTAAGATGTTGGAAACATTGCGTCAACATTCGTAGTAAGGTTATAAATCGACAACTTGACGTTTTCAGTCCACCAATCCAAAGAAGTCCACAGTATTCTGAGACATATACTGAATCACTCTTAAATTCAAAGGTTGACCTATCTGCATGTTTAGAACCTGTCACTTCAGATATAAATTCTAAAACCTTACATCCATGCATGAACTCTACATGTAATGCCAGTGATTCTATTAGATATTCCCAGAATATTCCTACAGAAAAACACTCTTCTGAAACAATGCATGGAATCACAACCTCTTCACAACATATTGCTTCTATTTCAGAAAAGACACTTTCCAAAGTTATTTCTCCAAAAGAACTGCAGGTTCCTAAACTACTACTAAATATATCCAGCCCCATAAATAAATCTGTTTTACCTAGATCATCTTTAAATATAAAATATGCTATAAACGAAAGGAAATGTTCTTATTTGGAGGGGAAGTTCACTTTATCGGAAAAATTGTATAAAGCGATGTACAACGGTGACAAACTTAATACAAGATTTTATACCTACATTTTACGCAATAAAAATTACTGTCATGAAAATAAAAAAACTGCTCAAGTTCGTGGCATTGCTCGAGACATTATGAAAACTAAACTACAAAGTAAGAAACCAATTACTTACAAAAAAGAATTAATTTTAAAATCAAACTCAAAATTAATAAAAAACACAAATAACCTTGGTGATATAAAGTCTGACGATGTGTTCAGGAAGATCAAATCAGAATGTGCATCTATGAATGATCGCTCAAAGTGTGATTTTGAAGATTTGATCCTGTATCAGCAAGATCATCCGGAACATATCCAAGAAGTATGTATACCTTTTAATGTCAAAATGTACGGTGCAGAACAAATAAATTATTTAAAATCTTTAACAGATAAAACAGTTCTCAACTTCGATGCCACTGGAACTGTTGTACGCTGTCCAAAAAAAATTAAATGTAAAAAAATATATTTTTATGCGGGAATAATTGTCATGCCAGGAACTGGAAGAGTCTGTTCAATGTTTTCAATGTTATCAGGCTACCACACCACTCAAGCCGTTGTCCGTCTTTTGACTGATTTTAGGCTCGCTTTGGACAACAATAACAAAAATTGGCCAGCTTTTTCAGCCGTGGTTACTGATTTTTCATTTACAAATCTCCATGCATTTTCTAGGGCTTTTAATGGTTTGCCATTAAATGAATATATTAAAGTCACTTATGATATTGCTTTAAAATCAGACTTCATTGAAAAGAGTTGTCTAATTGAAAACAAACAATTGACACCACTTTTTTTGTGTTGTGCACATTTTATAAAAATGGTTTGCAAAGATATCGACAAACTTTTTCAAGCAAAATCAGCGTTTTTCAAAGATGTTTTGGCAGCAATGGTTAACTTTGAGGACATCAACCAATTTGATAATATTGTAAAACAATTATTTGTCTTGTTAAATTCTCAAACAAAACACGAAAATGTGACCACTGCTTTAAAACAAATAAAAAACTTGTGTTCTGGAATCAAAAATGATTGTAACGATGATGAAGAAAATTTAGCCACCGAAAATCTAATAGGTATTAATGACGAAGATAAGGACACTCTTTACAAGCAGAGTCCATTTTGGAAAAGATTTACAAAAGTCAATGAAGATGTAGCTTTAGAAGAAACTGTTGATGAGAATAACAAAAATGAATATTACTGTCCAGATTTGTACAACTTAATACTGCAAAAATATTTACCATATGTCTCTTTGTGGTCCAAACTATTAACGCAAAAAAGGTATAGCAACGGACCTGTTGAAAATTACTTTGGGCAACTAAAGAGGACGGTTTTAAATAATAGACGAAATTTAAAATGCACCCATTTCATTCGACTTTTGCGCGAGGACGAACTTTCTATTATGAAAGAAATTCGCTTTAAAATAAAAACAAAACGACTTACAAAAGACATTAACAGTGAACACAATGCAAGAGAAACATGGAGTAGAAAGCCTAAACCTGTCTACTCACATTTTGATGGCAGAGCATTAAAAAACTCACGGGTAACTAAAAGAAAAATAGAAATAAAATCTAACCCCAAAACTTCCAAAAAACCCAAACTGTGCACTCAACCAAAAATAAACACAAACCCCAAAACAAATTTAAAATCCGAGTCTAGCACACAACTAAAATGCACAAACACTGAAATAAATATTACACCTAAAACATGCACACAACAAAAAACAAGCACAAACCCCGAAACAAGCTTACACTCCGAATCAAGCACACAACCAATAACAAGCACACCACAGGAGCAAAAAATTAACAACACCATTTTGACAAATGGATTGATTAGTGATCTGGAATATTATAATGAGATAGGCTTGTCACTACAAAGTAACTCTTATTATATTACATTACAAAATAATATCAAACATACTTGCAAAGACATTGAATCTAAAGATTTTATTACATTAAATGACAACAAATGGTTGGATAACCTTGTAGTTGAACATCTTATTTACATCACAAATAAAGAATATGGTGAAAAATTCAAAATAATACAATCAAATATTGCTTATATTATATTTGATGATAAAAACTGGACAAACGAGTTTCTAAAACGTTCTGAATTTAAGCACTACAAAATAGAAGATTCATTTGTATTTATTATCTGTCGTAACCACCATTACAGACTACTAATAATAAAAGGTATTGAAAAAGAAATTATCTATCTTGATCCATTTGGAGACGAAGAATCATTTGCAAAATTTTATGTAAACAAGGCCAAAATGTTCTTTAAAAAAATTAAATGCAATATTGATAATTTTACTGTTTCATACCCAAAGCACGAGTTACAAAAAGACTATCACAATTGTGGCGTTATAATAGTTCACTTTTTTAAACAAATTGTTTGTAATAAAAGTTTATTAATGCCACAAGATTTTGATGCAATGAGACACGAACTGAAAAGAGAACTCATCAATGCCAGTAATGATGTAAAGTCATTATGTCCGCTTTGCTTTGATAGAAAATCAAAAGGAAGTCTATCCTGTAAAATATGTTGTAGGACATTTCATGAAAATTGTTTAAGATATTTGAATCCCAGCGTACATTTAACAAATAATACCTTTGTATGCCAATTTTGTGAGAAGTATTATAAACTTAAATCTGTACCTGTACAATGGAATTTGACCCCAATTTCAATAGAAAACACTAGTCAAAATGAATCATTTTTATCAACGTCGCGCCGTTCTCGACCAATCAAAGTACCAGAACGTTATAAAGACTTTGTAGTATCTCGTTCCCCCCAATCAGATGACTCTGATAAAAGTGGTGGCGTCAATGAGGCTATTGTAAACACGCCGCCCTGCAAACCTCCAGTTTTAGTAGAAACGACTATTAAAAGTGAATCATTTTTAATACCTTCGCGCCGGTCTCGACCAATCAAAATACCAGAACGTTATAAAGACTTTGAAGTATCCCGTTCCCCCCAATCAAATGACTCTGATAAAAGTAGTGGCATCAATGATGCTATTGTAAACACGCCGCCCTGCGAACCTTCAGTTTCAGTAGAAACGACAATTGAAAATGAATCATTTTTATTAACTTCGCGCCGTTGTCGACCAATAAAACTTCCAAATCGTTATGAAGATTACAAAGTGTCCCTTTCCCCCCAATCAAACAACTCAAACACAAGCGGAAGCGATAGTGAGCCAATAAAAAAAAAGCCGCCCTGTAACCCTAAAATGTAAATAATAGCTCACCTTAGTTTATATACCCAAAAATCCTCCAAAACATTATCCAGAGTAATAAGCAGATAATTTGAAAAGTGCCTAGTGTCAATATTAGTAAAACAGGTCACCAACACAAAAACCTGCACCATACATAAATACAAGTTTATTTTTTGGACCTGACATCCGTTTGCTTTCCTATGCATGCAGGAAAAGGTATTGACATGGCGAGAGCAGGCATCGGTATCAGGGGTGGTTGGAGCCGATGTGGGGGCGTAGCCCCCAATAGAATTTTCTTAATACAATTTATATTTAACAATATATATGTACAATATAAAACAATTTTAACTGTGCATGAAAAAATAAAAGCAATATTGTCACCTTTCCTATGCATGCAGGAAAAGGTATTGACATGGCGAGAGCAGGCATCGGTATCAGGGGTGGTTGGAGCCGATGTGGGGGCATAGCCCCCAATAGAATTTTCTTAATACAATTTATATTTAACAATATATATGTACAATATAAAACAATTTTAACTGTGCATGAAAAAATAAAAGCAATATTGTCACCTTTCCTATGCATGCAGGAAAAGGTATTGACATGGCGAGAGCAGGCATCGGTATCAGGGGTGGTTGGAGCCGATGTGGGGGCATAGCCCCCAATAGAATTTTCTTAATACAATTTATATTTAACAATATATATGTATAATATAAAACAATTTTTAACTGTGCATGAAAAAATTAAAGCAATATTGTCACCTTTCCTATGCATGCAGGAAAAGGTATTGACATGGCGAGAGCAGGCATTGGTATCAGGGGTGGTTGGAGCCAATAAAATTTCTCTAATCTCCTTTATATTTAAATATTATTATAGCTGCTGTGAATGAAAAAATAAAAATCAATATCCCCACCTTTCATATTGCATAAAGTTCTCAATAAAATTTAATGCGCAAAAAGCCCATTTAAATGACATAAACAAAATAATGTTGTACAGTTTCCTATGAGTTATTAATGATGTCAGACCTAATGTCAATCAATGTCACACAGTCAAGATGATTGGCTTAAGGTGACTGTCTAATTATAGTAATAAACATATTTATACATAGTAACTGTAAATACTGTAATTTATCTGATCTTCACAGTTTTTTTAGTGTCTGTGTAGAATAAGTAATTTAAATCAGTTGCAGTTGCAACCTAAGCAACTGATTTAAATAATTATTTGTGATTTCTAACCTTAACTTCTTGCCCCTTTAGCTCTCTTCTAGGTATACTACGACGCCACTTACGCATAAATGAGGCTCTTCAGCGACAGCAAAGCACTGCTTGAATAAACGAAACATCAATGGAGCGGTATTTGTTTGCAGTATAGAAAAGATTTTATGACATTGGCTATAACCATTTATTGCCCTGTTTCAGCGTGAAGAATCGACAACTGTTGAGCCACCTGCAAACACGCTGATCAACTCTCAAGACCAGCCAGATGACATTGGGCAAGGATATATAATAGCTGGGGTGTCTGGCTTCACTTAGGGAGCTGAAATGAGATGGTTTGGTAGTTCAAATAAAGGAGATACCCCAATCAAGTACTACCTATGGGGTGCCCCATATCACCCATACAGACTATGCTTCGAATGGTCCACAGTGTTCTAGAACATCCTACAATGTTCAAGTGTGTTTTGGAATGCTCCTTAATTATCTGGGATGTACCCGAACATATCAGAATATCTTCAAAAGCTCGCCCTTTATATTAAATCGGGAACCTTCTTGATGGATGGAAGATAAAGGGATATACTGATCATACTGGAGCTGATAATTGTTTAGTGACGAATTTGAGCAGTATTCCTCAATGTAATGTATTTCTTTTTACTCCATTTCAGATAGCTGGTCAAGTAAGATGGAGAGCCTAGCCTGCACTGCACTATCGGACTACCCTCGGCATATGGACTACTCTCAGATGCTTCGACTAACAGTAAGTGGGTGACTATTTTATATATTTACAACTGTAATGAAAAGCAATGTTTTTATGTATGTATACCTATAATAATAATATAGCCTTCTATTGGAAATAAGTTTTTTTCTTTAGTGGTAGGTACTACTGCAATACAGTTTATAGTATATCTCTTATTTCTGAGTGCCTTCTGGCAAAGGCCTCCTCCAGGTTCTTCCATTGAGCTCGGTCTAGTGCCACTCGAGTCCAGCAGGGCCCCAAAGTTAATCAGAGTTCGTCTTCCCATCTCATATACTGACATCCTCTTTTTCGGTGGCCATCTCTCGGGTACCAAAGTGTCACAAGCTTGCTCCACTTTTCTAAATTGCCTCTTAATAGATGTCCTGTCCATCTCCATTTCTGCTGATCGATATGTGTAAGTATATCTTTCGTTTTAGTTTTTGATCTTATATCATTATTAAGGATTCTGTCTTTCAATTTTACTCCTATCATGCTTCTTTCCATTGCACGTTGACATTTTGCTAGAGATACTCTTTGTTGCTTAGTGACCAAGGCTCACAGCCATATGTAATACTTGGGAGTATACAGGTGTTAAGTCTTCCGTTTGATGTGAATACCTAATCACATCTTTACTCTTCATAATTTCTTTTAAAGACCAGTATTTCTTCCATCCGTAGGCTATTCTTTTATTGATTATTTGACCTAGGTAGACTTATTCACTGACATATTCTATTCGGTTTCCTTCCACCACAACGTCCACTTCTTGGGAGTTAGTCATCACTTTTGTTTTGAGTTCATTCATTACAAGTCCTACATTTTTGCTATTTTCTGTTAGTTCACAAATCATGGTTTCCAGGTTTTTTGGATCCTCTTCAATCAAGACTATGTCGTCGGCGAATCGCAGGTGGTTAAGGCGCTTGCCGTTTATGTTTATTCCAAGATTGTCCCAGTTAATTTTCCTAAAAATGCTTTCCAGGGTATTTATTTCCATGTATACCTATAATACAGGGTTATTTTTAGGGTTCCGTACCACAAAACGCTCGATTTTTTTTTTTTTATCTATTTCAGACAGCCAGTCAAGTAAGAATGACAGCCTAGCCTGCGATGCACCATTGGACTTCCATCGGCATATGAAATACTCCCTGATCCTTAGTCCAGAAATTAGTATGTACCTATTTTACAACTGTTACTTACAACAGGATAAATATCTCGTGTGTGCTGAGCAGCACATAACATTTTTTTTTTTTTTCAGAATTTCTTTCATGGCCATGAAACAAATCACTTCTGTCCAGGCGCTACCGTCGCGTCGGCGGCACGATGAGCAGTGGTGGTGAACCAAATCGCAACGGGTACTTCCCGTTGACCTAGAATAGTGAAAATACGAGCTATCTCATCCGAGCGTACTGCACGAGCAAAGAAAAAAAAGGAGACCGACCCACCTCTACTGTAAAAAGTCGATAGCGCATTTCAGAAACTAAGTGGCGCCATCTAACGGTGGGTAGCGTTGTGGTGTTACAGGTATGTGAAAAGCTGTGTGAAAATTTTAAATATGAAGGCCTGAATGAGTGCGACGCGGACGACGGACAGTAAAATGTATAAAGACAATACAGTCCGTTCAGTGCGTTGCGGAGCGGATAGCGTGGACATCCGCGACCGCCTCTCACTGATCAAGGCCTTCATATTTAAAATTTTCACACAGCTTTTCACATTCCTGTAACACCACAACGCTACCCGCCGTTAGATGGCGCCACTTAGAGTTAAAATTTTGAAAGGTCCTAATGAAATAGTGAACATAATTTTAGTTTGGGGAAAGTTGTTCAGTTTCATGGTCTGAGTAACATACTAAAATTATGTTCACTATTTCATCAGGACCTTATATGTCACCGGAAGATAACATGGTTGATAACAAGTTGATCAACTTTTCGATTACTTTTACGATTCTTATTATTTTCCGGTGATATATGCTACCGCTAATGTATGTAAATCAGAAGCCAATTAGCTACGTAATCTGCAGATTATCTGGCTGAAACCGTTAAATGGAAAATATTGTTTTAGTTCTCTCATTAACTAGCTAATTTGCAGATTTCCTAGGTAGTATCAACGAACAAATCGTCAGTTATGTAAGGTTAGAATCGGTAAGATTAAGTTAGATAAGGTTAGATTATCGCTCACTGTCTTCCGCGATTTAACTATGTATATTAAGGGGCTACCCGCCCTAGCCACTACTAGCGCCCCCAAATACAAAACTTATCGAAAGACAGATTGAAGCAAAGGTACTCTAGTTTATTTAGGAACTATCAATTTTGCAAAATATATTTTACTGTAGTTACAGATAAAAAGAAAAAGTGCGGAAAACGGCCACTTTTAGCAGTTTGTATCTATAACTACAGTGAACTTTATTGTACAGAGTTGATAAGTTCTAAACAAGAGTATCTTAGCTTCAATCTGTCTTTCAGGATTTTTAATAAGTTTTGTATTAAGCGAGCAATATTTTTTTACTGATGGGCGCGCTAGTGGACAGCAGGTAGCCTCTTTAATATGCATGGTAACTAGGATAAGTTCAAATTAAAGTTCAATGATTACCTAGTAAATGTGCACATTAAAGATAACATATTTTATCAATTAAAAGATATATGTGGGAAAACAAAAACAATTGAATTAGATTTTGCAATTTGCCCATTTTATATATGTACCTACTTACAATAAATGAAACAAAGATATTTTTTTGGTTTTATTTTATTGATCAAATTGAAATGATATACAACTAAAGATAATTAATGCTATATAAAATAGTCTGGTAACAAACAGGATAAGGTGGGTTGAACAAAAAAGTACACATCGGTTAGTGAACGTAAACAGAGACATCTATTAGTAAATAGAAAAAGTAAAACAACGCCACCACGCGGCGGATGGAGACAACTAAAAGGTCTTTTATAGTACACGATTCTCATAACAAGAGTGAATAAATAACTGCCATCCAATAAACCGCCATCTAGCGACGAGTAGAGAAAGCAAGTTTCGCAACAAATCCTTATGAGATATTTTTAAATTTTATTAAAGTTCTACAGCATTAAGGCCATTGAACAATATATTTTCAGGAAACTTATAATATTACCTTTAACTTGGTACCACACTGATCCACGGTGGTATTACGAAAAAAAAGATGTGGGTCATCGAATTGTCACGCATAAATTTTATTTTTTCACAAGTATTACCTCATGAAGACTAATAAATATTATATATTTAATAAAACATGAAATAACCTTTCATACGATACCTTTTATTACTTCAGACCTCACAAGCGAAAAAAGATAGGTGTCGTCAAAGTTAAAGGGTCAGCGTCGATAGAGGGTCTTTTTCGAGCGAAAGCATTTCATAGCCCTGTACATCAAACATGATAATACGCATATCGTTAGAAAGGGCATTAAATTCTCTTGCATCGGAGACCTTGGCTTTTTTCCTACCTAATAAGGGAAAAAAGATATGCGTCGGCAAACGTCGAAGGCTGAGCGTCGATAGAGGGTCTTATTCTATTGGCTGTTTTATACAGCCCTGATGTATCAAACGTGTTGTGATATATATTGATAGAAATAACATAAAATTCCCTTTCATTAAACACCTTGTTTTACTTCCTACCTTAAAAGGCATAAAAGATATGATCCGGCAAACGTGGAAGGCTCAGCGTCGATAGATAGTCTTTTTCGAGCGTAAGCATTTCATAGCCCTATATATCAAACATGATGAGACGCATATCATAAGGAAGGGCATAAAATTCCCTTTCATCGGACACCTTGGCTTTTTTCCTACCTAATAAGGGAAAAAAGATATGTGTCGGCAAAAGTTGAAGGGTCAGCGTCGATACAGGGTCTTATTGAATTGACTTTTTAATATAGTCTGGATGTATCAAACGTGTTGCGAGGCATATTGTTAGAAAGGGCATAAAATTCTCTTTTATAAGGCACCTTGGTTTACTTCCTACCTAATAAGAAAAAAAAGATATGCGTCGGCAAACGTTGAAGGGTCAGCGTCGATAAAGGTTCTTATTGAATCGACTTTTTTATATAGTTTGGATGTATCAAACGTGTTGTGAGGCATATTGTTAGAAAGGACATAAAATTCCCTTTTATAAAACACCTTGGTTTACTTCCTACCTAATAAGAAAAAAAAGATGTGCGTCGGCAAACGTTGAAGGGTCAGCGTCGATAGAGGGTCTTATTGAATCGACTTTTTTATATAGTCTGGATGTATCAAACGTGTTGTAAGGCATATTGTTAGAAAGGGCATAAAATTCCCTTTTATAAAACACCTTGGTTTACTTCCTACCTTAAAAAGCAAAAAAGATATGATCCGGCAAATGTTGAAGGCTCAGCGTCGATAGGGGGTATTTTTCGAGCGTTAGCATTCTTAGCTCTATATATCAAACATGATGAAACGCATATCATAAGGAAGGGCATAGAATTCCCTTTAATCGGACACCTTGGCTTTTTTCCTACCTAATAAGGGAAAAAAGATATGTGTCAGCAAACGTTGAAGGGTCAGCGTCGATACAGGGTCTTATTGAATCAACTTTTTTATATAGTCTGGATGTATCAAACGTGTTGTGAGGCATATTGTTAGAAAGGACATAAAATTTCCTTTTATAAAACACCTTGGTTTACTTCCTACCTAATAAGAGAAAAAAGATATGTGTCGGCAAACGTTGAAGGGTCAGCGTCGATAGAGGGTCTTATTGAATCGACTTTTTTATATAGTTTGGATGTATCAAACGTGTTGTCACGCATATTGTTAGAAAGGGCATAAAATTCCCTTTTATAAAACACCTTGGTTTACTTCCTACCTAATAAGAGAAAAAATATATGTGTCGGCAAACGTTGAAGGGTCAGCGTCGATAGAGGGTCTTATTGAATCGACTTTTTTATATAGTTTGGATGTATCAAACGTGTTGTGAGGCATATTGTTAGAAAGGGCATAAAATTCCCTTTTATAAAACACCTTGGTTTACTTCCTACCTTAAAAAGCAAAAAAGATATGATCCGGCAAATGTTGAAGGCTCAGCGTCGATAGGGGGTATTTTTCGAGCGTTAGCATTCTTAGCTCTATATATCAAACATGATGAAACGCATATCATAAGGAAGGGCTTAAAATTCCCTTTCATCGGACACCTTGGCTTTTTTCCTACCTAATAAGGGAAAAAAGATATGTGTCAGCAAACGTTGAAGGGTCAGCGTCGATAGAGGGTCTTATTGAATCGACTTTTTTATATAGTCTGGATGTATCAAACGTGTTGTGAGGCATATTGTTAGAAAGGGCATAAAATTCCCTTTTATAAGACACCTTGGTTTACTTCCTACCTAATAAGAGAAAATAGATATGCGTCGGCAAACGTTGAAGGGTCAGCGTCGATAAAGGTTCTTATTGAATCGACTTTTTTATATAGTTTGGATGTATCAAACGTGTTGTGAGGCATATTGTTAGAAAGGGCATAAAATTCCCTTTTATAAAACACCTTGGTTTACTTCCTACCTTAAAAAGCAAAAAAGATATGATCCGGCAAATGTTGAAGGCTCAGCGTCGATAGGGGGTATTTTTCGAGCGTTAGCATTCTTAGCTCTATATATCAAACATGATGAAACGCATATCATAAAGAAGGGCATAAAATTCCCTTTAATCGGACACCTTGGCTTTTTTCCTACCTAATAAGGGAAAAAAGATATGTGTCAGCAAACGTTAAAGGGTCGGCGTCGATACAGGGTCTTATTGAATCAACTTTTTTATATAGTCTGGATGTATCAAACGTGTTGTTAGGCATATTGTTAGAAAGGGCATAAAATTCCCTTTCATAAGACACCTTGGTTCACTTCCTACCTAATAAGAGAAAAAAGATATGTGTCGGCAAACGTTGAAGGGTCAGCGTTAATAGAGGGTCTTATTGAATCGACTTTTTTATATAGTCTGGATGTATCAAACGTGTTGTGTGGTATATTGTTAGAAAGGGCATAAAATTCCCTTTTATAAGACACCTTGGTTCACTTCCTACCTAATAAGAAAAAAAAGATATGTGTCGGCAAACGTTGAAGGGTCAGCGTTAATAGAGGGTCTTATTGAATCGACTTTTTTATATAGTCTGGATGTATCAAACGTGTTGTGTGGTATATTGTTAGAAAGGGCATAAAATTCCCTTTTATAAGACACCTTGGTTTACTTCCTACCTAATAAGAAAAAAAAGATATGTGTCGGCAAACGTTGAAGGGTCAGCGTCGATAGAGGGTCTTATTGAATCGACTTTTTTATATAGTTTGGATGTATCAAACGTGTTGTGTGGTATATTGTTAGAAAGGGCATAAAATTCCCTTTTATAAGACACCTTGGTTTACTTCCTACCTAATAAGAAAAAAAAGATATGCGTCGGCAAACGTTGAAGGGTCAGCGTCGATAGAGGGTCTTATTGAATCGACTTTTTTATATAGTCTGGATGTACCAAACGTGTTGTGAGGCATATTGTTAGAAAGGGCATAAAATTCCCTTTTATAAAACACCTTGGTTTACTTCCTACCTAATAAGAGAAAAAAGATATGTGTCGGCAAACGTTGAAGGGTCAGCGTCGATAGAGGGTCTTATTGAATCGACTTTTTTATATAGTTTGGATGTATCAAACGTGTTGTGAGGCATATTGTTAAAAAGGGCATAAAATTCCCTTTTATAAGACACCTTGGTTTACTTCCTACCTAATAAGAGAAAAAGATGTGTGTCGGCAAACGTTGAAGGGTCAGCGACGATAGAGGGTCTTATTGAATCGACTTTTTTATATAGTTTGGATGTATCAAACGTGTTGTCACGCATATTGTTAGAAAGGGCATAAAATTCCCTTTTATAAGGCACCTTGGTTTACTTCCTACCTAATAAGAAAAAAAAGATATGCGTCGGCAAACGTTGAAGGGTCAGCGTCGATAGAGGGTCTTATTGAATCGACTTTTTTATAAAGTTTGGATGTATCAAACGTGTTGTGAGGCATATTGTTAGAAAGGGCATAAAATTTCCTTTTATAAGGCACCTTGGTTTACTTCCTACCTAATAAGAAAAAAAAGATATGTGTCGGCAAACGTTGAAGGGTCAGCGTCGATAGAGGGTCTTATTGAATCGACTTTTTTATATAGTTTGGATGTATCAAACGTGTTGTAAGGCATATTGTTAAAAAGGGCAGAAAATTCCCTTTCATCGTAAACCTTGTTTCACTTCCTACCTTAAAAAGAAAAAAAGATATGATCCGGCAAATGTTGAAGGCTCAGCGTCGATAGGGGGTATTTTTCGAGCGTTAGAATTCTTAGCTCTATATATCAAACATGATGAAATGCATATCATAAGGAAGGGCTTAAAATTCCCTTTCATCGGACACCTTGGCTTTTTTCCTACCTAATAAGGGAAAAAAGATATGTGTCAGCAAACGTTGAAGGGTCCGCGTCGATACTGGGTCTTATTGTATCGACTTTTTTATATAGCCCTGATACATCAAACGTGTTATGATGCCTATTGTTTGAAAGGGCTTAAAATTCCCTTTCATAAGACACCTTGGTTTACTTCCTACCTGATAAGAGAAAAAAGATATGTTTAGGCAAAAGATGTAGGCTCAGCGTCGATAGGGGGTCTGTTCCGAGCGAAAGCATTCATAGCCCCTATATATCAAACATGATGAGATGTATATCCTTAAAAAGGGCATAAAATTTCCTTTCATCGGACACCTTGGCTTTTTTCCTACCTAATAAGAAACGAGGGCTGTTGATTTTCAAACATCTTCGTTGATAGAATTAACGTAGGATGGCCTTTTTGGGCAGTTTTTGTGTAACTTACATTCATATTTTTTAGGAAACTCGTTTCTAGTATGTTTTCTAATGGATTTCTTACGTTTTAGGTCATTTCGATTAGATTGAAAAGGCCCAAAAACATTTTTATACGTATTTTTCAAAATGTCTGTTTTTTGTATGTTTTATCTGTTTGTATGGTAACTAGGGATTGAAGACAGCCTTTTAGAATCATTCTGTATCGTTTTCTATTTGATTTGCACCCAATTGAGGCAGTTTTTGCATTTTGAAATTTCGACCTCCTTAATTTGGTCGGGTTATGAAATTCGTCTAACTTTTTCTGCTAACTTCACACCGCTATCAGGAGATATGTCCTCTATTTGCCCTTGAACATCATTAAACAATGAATACTGATCATGCATACCCTGTATACGTAATTTTAGCTCAAAGCGCTGTCTGACACTTAAAACGTTTCCCTCTAAACTAGCAACATATTTTAAGAAGTTGGTAAGGCCTCTTTTTATAATGCCTCTCCTATTATTTAACTCTTTTAATCTAGCTTTAGTCTCCTCACTACTACCACTGCCAGTCATTATGGAGAATTGTTGAGGTACTTACTGATCAAATGTAGGAAGAATGCGGCAATCACAGCTATGTAAGCGATTTTTGGAACTTTGTTTACGGAAAAATCCCTCTTTGTGACTTGCAGTAGGCAACCAACACGTAGAAAAGGCTCAACACTGAAATTCACACAAAGTAACGAGATCACACAGGGAATAATGGCTAGGGTTTGGAAATTTTGGCTGGCTCGTCTCACCACGGGCGCTGCGATGCTGCTGGTAATTCTTGACGAGGATCTTGCGATGATCAATGCCCAACCGTCGTTTCCTTTGTCAGCTCGAAATCCTTGATCGCTGGTCCAGATCCGGCTCGAAGGACCAAAATTATGTAGGCTACTTCTAGCGCATAATTGGAATGATCGTTGAAATTGCAGTAGATCTTCTTTTTAAATAAAAATGCGGAAATAACAAGATGATCTATATTAGCGTGTTCACAAAGCAATAACGTAGACGAAGTGAGAATGATCTAACGGTTTCGTATTATAAAAATAAGTCTTGCTGTTTGGGTTAAAATTAGAGCGTCGTGATTGGCTGTAGAATCACGTCATGACGGTCTTCATTGGATGAAGATGATGTGATGAAAAGTGCGTTCAAAAGCTTGAACACATTGAAAAAGGATATCACGTGCGTACCTATCAATGAAGGTAGACTTATCCGCTACAAAAGTAGTGTTGAAGAAAAACTGCCAAACTTACCATATTGTGATAATCCAAATAAATTGTATGAGTCTCTATTTACTTTAACTAAAAGTGAGTACGATGCAATTTTCAAGGAAAAGAAAATTACTGTAAATGAGAATCTAATGTTTAGTGATTGGGCCACAGTGGGAATACACAGAAGCAGGCTAAGGTTATATGAACTTTACGAGGAAAGAACATATAACAATAGTGATGCATTTGCGCAATTTGTAAAGGATTATTCAAAAACATTCAAAAGGGTTTGTGCTGCAGCCAAATCAAATTTCATTAAAAATAAAATCAAAAATAGTTCCAACATTACGAAAACGACTTGGGAAACTATAAACAGTGAAACTGGAAAATCTAAAGCTCCTCGGAATGACTTCCAGCTTAAGATTGATGATCAGATCATAAGTACAGATATAGAAGTTGCTGAAGCTTTTGAAAACTTCTTTACGGATATTCCAGTTTCAACTACCAAAACCTTGAACTCATCTCCCACTCTTGCCAAATCTTATCTCGAACGACACGTAGATGTTTGCAATGTAGATTTTAAATTCAGTTACGTCAATGCTTTCGTTATAATTAAAGCCTTTAAATCACTTAAAATGAAAAAGACCGCCGATATAGATGGCCTGTCAGTTAAAATTATTAGTGCCGTTATAGAAAGCATTGCACCATACTTATCTAGTATTTTTAATAAATGTGTAGATGATGGTGTTTTTCCTGATTTGATGAAACATAGTAAAATTATTCCGTTGTTTAAAGCTGGTAGTAAATCAGACCCCACTAATTATAGACCTATTTCTGTTCTACCAACTCTTAGTAAGATATTTGAAAAGATAATTTTAAATCAGGTTCAGAGCCACTTTTATCGCAACAACTTGATGAACCTAAAACAGTTCGGTTTTACCAGGGGTCGCTCAACAGTCGATGCAGGTGTTGAGCTTATTCAAAGTATATTTGACGCCTGGGAGGAGTCAAGTGATGCCATTGGCGTTTTCTGTGACTTGTCCAAGGCTTTCGATTGTGTACATCATGATATTCTTATCAGGAAATTACACCATTATGGAATTAGAGACCAGGCTCTAAGCCTTCTGGAGTCGTATCTAAGTGAAAGGATCCAGAAGGTTGATGTAAATGGGAAAAGGTCACTAGGATCAAAAATTTGTATGGGCGTTCCACAAGGCTCAATCCTGGGACCATTCCTGTTCATTGTCTACATTAACGATTTGCCAAACCTTGTAAAGGACAAGAATGAGATAGTACTATTTGCAGATGATACGTCTTTGATTTTTAAAGTCAAAAGACAACAATCAAATTTTGACGACGTAAATAGTACAATCTCTAATGTAGTTGACTGGTTCACCGTAAATAATCTTTTACTTAACGAAAGAAAACTAAGTGTGTTAAATTTGTTTTGCCTAATGTAAAGCCAACTGCTACAAGCCTTTTAGTGAAAAACGATAAATTGAGTCTTGTGGAATCAGCTGTGTTCCTAGGTATTACCTTAGACAACAAATTACAATGGGGACCGCATATTAATAAATTGTCGAACAGACTTAGTTCTGCAGCATACGCAGTGAAAAGAATAAGAGCTCTGACGGATGTAGACACCGCGAGGTTAGTCTACTTCAGTTATTTCCATAGTCTCATGTCATATGGCCTTTTGTTATGGGGTCATGCTGCGGATGCAAACAGCATTTTTTTACTACAAAAGCGAGCTGTTCGTGCAATTTATAAAATGAAGCCTAGAGAATCTCTTCGAAATAAATTTAAAGAAATCAACATTTTGACTTTTGTGTCGCAATACATTTATGAGAATTTAATATATGCTAAACGGAATATACATATTTTTGATAAAAATTGTGACAGGCACAGTGTCAACATAAGAAACAAGAATCAACTTGCTTCTCATGTCAGCCGTATTCACAAAATTAGTAAAACATATAAAGGTCAATGTATACGCTTCTATAATAAGGTACCCACTGATATTGAAAGTTTACCGTTAGATAAATTCAAAACTGTAATCAAGCAGAAATTATGTAAGAAGGGTTATTATAAAATATCAGATTATCTAGAAGAGAAAAATCCATGGGATTAGACTACGGTTCTAACAGGCTAATTCAAAATTTAAACTGACCTATGTATGTTGTATATCAACCTTGTACATTCAAACATATTTAAAAGAGCGCGTGGGTTTTTATTGTCGCTTCTTTTTTTTTCCCACAATGGCGCCACATTGTTTGTGAAGCGATGTAGTTTAGCTGACGTCATTAAGAGATTTTAATATCCAACAATGAATAAACGATTTTGATTTGATTTGATTTGACTCAACAGCACATCAGTAGAAACACTTTTGGACCTTATGGCGTTGTAATAGAGTTGAAAAAGTTTCTACCGACGAGCGGTTGACCGTACAAGTAAGTTCCCAAAATAGCACCCTGTGAAGCATGAATTTTGAAACATGTTTTTATTCTCTCTCGTCATATTAATTATTTACGTGTATGTACGCTTTGATTTTTACTTTTTTTTGAAACATGTTTTTATTCTCTCTCGTCATATTAACTATTTACGTGTATGTACGCTTTGATTTTTACTTACTCAAACTTATTTAATGCTTTTTAGGACTTAAAAAACAAAATATAAATATTTGTAATCCAGTTTTATTAAAAACATAGGGGGCAGGGCGATGCATACACAAAAACTGGATGATAAAACGGTTTTACTACGAATTAAAATCTTACATGAACATTATTTAGGTACTTGTTATTTAGGGTCGGTTCCGATTTAGTTCACCTTTCTTTGTCGCTGTCTTCTTATTTTTCTTTATTTGTTTGTTCTCCTTTTTAATCAGAATTTGCAGTACAAATTTTGTCTTTAGGGTGGACTCTGTAACAAAAGTAAAAAATATTACATTGGTACCGGGAGTGGTTACAAGGGGATGAACTTAGATTATAATGATACTAACGTATAAATCTATTTCAAGGGCCATTGATATAGAGTCTTAGCCACTCTAACCTAGGAATGTAGGTCATATTTGAAATGAGAGCTCTCTTGAATTTGGTTACAAAAAATATTATTTTAGTTGCTACCAACGAATTTATAAATCAATTCAGTACATATGAATGATCCTCGTAAAAAGAAACTAATAATACACAAGCCACGAAGAAAATAACAAATAAAATATAGGTAAGTAAGGTGCATTCGGGTAATTCCGAAAATCGGGTGATTCCGAAAATCGGGTAATTCCAATAATGTTTCATGTCTATAAAATGCGCCATTATTTTTTGTTCTGGCTTCCCTTACCTAGCGGCCATCTTAACCCGCTCCCCCGCTTCAGTTGACTCCGGTTGCTAAACGCGAGCGTACGTTCATGACGAGCCATTTAGTCTTCGACCGAAGTTTTCCCTCGTTTTGTGCATTTTCGGAACTACCCGGACGTCGGTAACTTCTATCTCTGGTAAGTTTTTAGATTGATTGTCTTTACATTTGCAAAATTATCGTTTTATTGCATTGGTAAATGGATTCAGACCGGTCTAGCCAAAGATATTTAGTTATTTTCGGATTAAACCGACAAGGGTAATTCCGAATCAAAGTCAAAGTCAGGTTAAAGTAGTTTATTCATTGTTGGATATTAAAATCTCTTAATGACGTCAGCTAAACTACATCGCTTCACAAACAAATTGGCGCCATAGTAGGAAAAAAAGAAGCGAGAATAAAAAAAACAACAATAGATTTTCCCCACAGATTTCATGTCGGGTAAATCCGAATTATAAATATCATATAAATACGTTTAAGCTGTTTAATGACTAGTTACGATTAAATATTTTTGGGAGTGTAAATATGAATGAAAAAGCAATATGTTCATTATAATACTACAATAGAATAAAAATGTCTTTTGAGTGTCATTCGGAATTTTCCGCGATTCATTTGGTTCAAAATTTGATTTTAAAACATTTTTATCTACTTACTCTGGGTAAATTTTCTATCTTCAAGTTGTAGTTTAGTATACATATTCAAGAACCCATTTATTTCGAGTTTGATACTAAAAACTCAACCACATTTTTATTAGTCAGTTATAAATTGTCACGCTGTCAATTTATCTAAAAACGTTTCGTAATTATCCGAATGCACCTTACAAAGTAAATACAGCGTGAATTTTTATTAGTTTTACTCTCGAAGCCCAGTGATTCTACTCATGATAACAAGCAACTATCGCGAAGAAAAATTTTTTTTTCGTGTTATTTTTTTTCTGTACAGACACAATCAATAAACTTTACCTGGATTCATGTTTTTTGAGAGTAGACTGGTCTCGGTACTTCTTTCCACATTTCGGGCACTCGTACTTTTTATACCCAATATGTGTGGTTAAGGTGTGCCTCTTGAGGTGGTGATTGGTTGAGAAAGCTTTGTTGCACGTACTGTAAATAATTTTATTATATTTCTTATAGTTATTTCCTTGTAGGTAAGATTGTTGGTTAGTACCAAACTGTTTCAGGACGTTCGCTGCATAAGGTACGCGTGATCACGCGGCCTGATGGCGTACGAGTATGTACATACAGTGAATGCTTAGTAAGGAGTCAATCTTACCGCAGTGTAGTGTGACACGTAGTGCATGCCAAGAGACGTCACCTCGCGGCGTGATCACGCCTGACGCAGCGGACGGCCTAAGACTATGTTATACCTGCAAACATATTTTTTCACACTTTGGTGAACTCTCTTATGGACAGCTAAACTGCTCTTACGATCGAATGACTTGCCACAAACGTCGCAAAGAAATTTCTGTTCAAATCCGTGCTCCTGAGAAATAAAAATGTTTAGTTGATTATGATAAGATTTCTTAAACAGCACAAGACCAACCGGCCAACAAACCACTGCGATCCCCGCACCCTTCAAGGGGGCTATTTCTTACAATATCAATAATTTGGGATGACAATAAAGTAGCATCATATTTATCTATCTCATCTATCTAGTATCCAAGACATGACGGATTCTTGTCAGACTATATACACTTAGCTACTTAGGTTGTATATTTTACCATTTTTACAAAGAAGTTCAAAATAAAAAATATTCTTCTGAGGATCTTTAACTACACTTTTACATGGACATGGAATGACGCAGGCAGATTTATGTTTGGCTATTACTACGGCTTTTGTGCAAAGTTCGTTTGGAGAGGTACCATCACTCGCATATTTCAGCTGTAATGCAGCTGTGCTTGTTTGTACCGCCGCGCCGTGTTTCAATTTGAAAGGCAAGGGAGCAGGTGAAATCACCCCGGTAAGTATATGAAACATTCCACCTTAACTCTCGCTGGGTAAGCAACCTGCTGGGTCTGTCTTATTAGTGACAGAGTGCATCACACTTGTTCACACGGAAGCCAAGTGTTATGAGCGGTGGTGACTGGTGTCTACTGCTACAAACATTTCATCAGTTAACCCATGTTTGTTTGCTTGACAGCTTGATAGTCATATACAAAAATATCCTTGGTAAGAGTTGTAGTAGCAATAACACAAGAGTATTTGTACTTACTGCTGCTAAATGTCTGAGCAATTGAATTTTGTAAGCATAAGGCTTAGAGCAGTGTTTACAAATTAGTCTGGTTTCCCCACCCAAATTAACTTTAGGGTGAAATTCTCTCGTATGATTGTCCAAATGACTGAAATAAATATAAAGTGTTATAAAATACACTACAGTAAAAAAAGTTAAAACTAAGTGTCTTGCTCATGATTACAAACAACTTTTTTCTGTGGTATCTATCTCCCCAAACAATGGCATACCGCATACCTTACAGCAGCGGCCAGCACGAGCCCTTGGGTGAAAGTTTTATCTAAGATCAAATGTTAGTTTTTGACTTTTAATGAAGCAAACGTCAATTTTTTCTCCTACAGTATGTTCCAAATAGTGACCACCACAGAACAATTTGAATTGTATTCCAGGCATGCGGGTATTCGACAATACGTTTTTACTGTTTATTTAATCTTTGACAATACCCCAAACTTTCCCAACCCTTGTTCTTGTATTGTATTATGTAACGCATGCGTCAGATCGTATCGGCGGAACGGCTCGGGCGCAGTCAGTAAAAGCCTTAAAACGCAGGGATAAATCTATATATATAAAAGAAGAAGGTGACTGACTGACTGACATATCAACGCACAGCCCAAACCGCTGGGTCTAGAGATTCTAAATTTGGCATGTAGGTTCCTTATGAGGCCTAGGGGTGCACTAAGAAAGGGTTTTACAAAATTCCACCCCTAAAAGGGGGTAAAATAGGGGATGAATGTTTGTATGAAAGTCCGTCAGTTTTAAAGTTAGGATCTTCAAAATTTGTATTTAGACTAAAAATTAATATTTACGTGTCTCAGGGTTTTTGAAAATTCGACACCCTTAAGGATGAAGTTGAAAATTCTTTATTTTTAAAGTAAAATCCACATAATTTATAATTTAGGCATTAATGATGTAATTCTATGCAACGTTCATCACTGTTATTGAAATTCCACCCCAAATTCAACCCCTAAAAAAGGGAAATGGGGTGAAAAAGTCTAAAAACCAATATGGGTATCGTTTGTATGGTTTATCGGGTCACTGATTACGAAAACTAGAACAATTTTGAAATCCGACGTGGTGGACGTTAAATACCATCATTCTCTTGGAATGGGGTTGGGGTGCGATAGGGTTGAAATGTGAATATGGGTGATGATGGGATGTATAATAATTTCCTTGGACTAAAATATCTCATTGCTTCGGAAAACCGGTAACAACCTAAATACGAAATCCACGCGAGCGAAGCCGCGGGCAACAGCTAGTACATCCATATTGTTGTAGATTTGTAGCGGACTTACATACAAAATTTTTCATACTCTAGCCATTGCCCCTCTTCCGCTAATAAGAGTTATCTAAAAACTGCAGCAGTGTTTTTTGCTTAGTAACAGTTGTTTGTAATCAGGAGTACAATAATCGTAATCTTACATGCGGTAATTGTAGTTTTTTCTATCATCATTATTTTGAATAGTAAAAAATAAGACTTTTAAATAAACCAGTCTATTCTATGTCATTAAAAATACAAAATAAAATAGGGAAAAGTTCTTACTGTGAGTGAACAAATGAATGGCCACATACACTGCAAACAAATGGCTTGACACCATTGTGAAAGTTTTGATGCTCATTGTATTGGTTTTTACTTTCAAATCCTTTGTCACACTTTTCACATTTGTACTGAAAAAATACAGAAAAGCATAAGAAATGTTTATGTTCCCAGCTATAAATATAGTCAGCGACTGGATAGGTTTGGTTTCTACAACAAAAGAGTAGAATATACCTACGCCATTGGCTTTTGAATAAAAAATAATAACGTACGGAAGACACTACATGCGGCCGCTCGTCGGTAGAAACACTTGACCTTAAGCGGGTCACTGGTTTCGGACGATTGTAGCGTAGCGCTGGTTCAGTTTATACTGCTTTTGTTTCTACTTGCTTACTGCTGTGCGTACGAACCTTCCCTATTGTATTGGGACAGACCTGAGTCGACGACCGACCCGTGACGAACTAGTACAATAAAATAAATATTGCGACACTTACAGCTTTCTCACGTCACCGGGTGATGAAGAAGTTGATGAAAGTGTGCCTAGTTCGAACCTAGCTAATTCAAATTAGAGCGAGCGTGGCGAGAAACACCAAGCGGTCTACTCTAAGCAGCCATTTTATAATAACACGTATATTCAAAATACAAATCAATTGGTTCAAATTCAGAACGAGAGCAGGGATTGGTTCGCGCGCGTGCTGCAATGTCAGCTTGTGGGTAGTTGAGAGGTAACTATTTTAGCTCCGCCTACTAAGGTAACTATTTCGTGGGGTCAAGTTTGAAGTGTAGTTATCGTTCTATAGTATTGTAGTTCGCTGCTTCGTCCTGTTTAATTGTACCTTTTGAATCCTATTATCCAAATATCATTTAAGGAGTTTAAGTGAATTATTCTTAACACCGTAATGTTCAAGTTTTAGCAACAATGTGCCATGCATGATCTATTCAATCAAATGCTTTGCATAGATCACATCTTTCCCACGCACAAAATATGTATTTTAAAAGTGCAATTCCGGCCCGGCATCCGTTGGCCCGTTTGTAAAAATAAATTGATGGTCATGTAGTAAGTTATTTCTATGACCGCCGGCGGGAAGGGTTTTTAAGCAACTGCTTGCCTGAGCGCGGGCGTCGCGCCCCGACTCGCGCTGGCTCTGATCGCCCCGAGCCGAGCCAAAGGCACTCCGAACGCTCGAAGGAGAGAAGCTACCCACGCGATGTGCAAAAAGACCGGATACTATGCATTTGCATATTTAAACAATTTTCAGCGCTAATAGCATATTTTTCCTAAGATCTAGTGATGATGCATATTATCGCTATAATTAACAGTATTTTTCTAGCGCAGCGCACTCCAGCCGCGCGTCTTTTGTTTTGGTACGATAATAAAATGAAAGAGACAAATGATCGTCGCGCTCGCCTACGAAAAAAAAGTGTGTCTTCGTGGATAAGTGACTTTCCTGAAACATTTACTTACGACGGAACTGTTTTATACTGTCGAGTTTGCGAGAAAAATATTTCGTGCACTAAAAAGTTTCAAATAGACCAACATGTCAAGACAAGTGTTCACGTCGCAGGATTGCAGAAAAAAGGTGCATGACAACAGCTTATAACCGCGTCTACTTCTATCTCTAAACAAAACAACCAGTTTAGCATGGATTTATGTGAAGCATTGCTTTCAAGTAATATTCCTCTCCATAAATTAAAAAATCCTACCCTCAATCAGTTTCTGCAAATATATTGCTTAAAACAAAATATGTCAGACGAGTCAACAAGTCAACAAGTATTTACTAACAATAAACTTAAATCTAAAGGAATAACATTTACAAAACAAAAAACAAATTTAGTCATTTAATGTTGCATATTCTGTCAGTTTTCATGCATATTTTAAACATTTTTCATGCATATTTTAAACATTTTTCATGCATATTTCAAGTTTTTATGTTGCATATAATCCGGTCTCTAGTAATGATACTTTTAGATAGACGTATAGGTATAACTAGAAATCATAGGTCCCTTCCAAAAAGATCATTATACTAATACATAACAGGCCTGGCTTAAAATAAGATTCTTACCCTGTATTCTTTTCTGTGTCGCTTTTCATGTGAATCTAAGTTAGCTGGGTAAACTGTGCTATAGCCACACTTGTACATGCAATGGTATTTCACGCCACTGTGGGCGCGCGAATGTAAAATTATAAGGCGTATTACTTTGAATGTTCTTCCTGAAATAAATATTTTTAGTATTGTTAGTTCAAGCATGACTAAAACTAGATAGATACTTAAGAAACTATGGATGTTTCTTAGGTAAAAAATAAAATAGGTACTTTTCTATCTAAAAACTAAAATTATGCAAATCTTTTTTGTGATACAGAAATTATGACGTCGTATTTCTCCAATGTCGTACAAGATCCATAGAAGACTTCTGTTTTCATGTTCGCGCCCGCACAATATGTCTGTTAAGTTCAAAACTACGGTGCCAAATTTCATTGAGTCCAGCTCCTACTTGGCCAGTTATTATAATTTGTTGTTCTACTATAGCTGCACTGAAGTAACAAATAAATAAAACCAAAACTCACCACATTCATTACAAATGTATGGTCGATTATCTTGGTGTGTTAATTCAATATGGGCATTTACTTGTTTTTTATTATTGTATGTTTTAACACATAAATTACATTTAAAAATCTTATTTCCATCAACTTCTGTTATAGTAAAGTTATTCTTATCAGGTTTAGGTAAGTTTACTGGCTTGTGTTTGTCCTTGTAATGTTGCGTTAGGTCTTTGTGTGAATCTACAAGTTCAAAACAAGTGCAACATTTGTATTGTTCAAGATTAAAATTATGTTTACCACTATGGAAGAAAGTTCTTTTAGTATTTTTCTTTGATAAGGACTTTTTAGATTTCTCTTTCTTTGCTTTATGCTTCTCTTCAATAATTTGTCCTGTATTATTTAGTGCCTTTTCTTTTGTCTCCTTGAAAGCTATTAGAGCAGTGTTGTCATCTGAACTATAGTCATGCATTTCTTCATTATCATGCTCTTGTTTGAAATAAATATAATTGTGCTCTTCAGTTTGCGTATTTTGAACAAATTCTTTTATGCTACTTGAATCATTTGCTTCATTTGCTTCTGTTTTAAGAATATATTTATCTTCTTCTTTAACATTTTTCAATAAAGTATAGAAGTTTTCCAAGTGGTCATTTCCTAGCCTCAAGTGGCTGTACAGTAAGTTCTGGTTCTCTTGCACTGATAGTAGAAATTTGTCTATTGAGTATATTCTATCAGCACAGTGTTCACATATTTGGTCAGGTAAAGAATCTTCATATTGAATCTGTAAGTTAAGGTTAATTTACATTTACCTTCTTAGTTATGATTTTTGGTGTGGATAATGTGTCACAAACAGGCATATGATCAGATCACAGTCATGTGAAACTATTTCACCCTTAATCCCAGGTTTTAGTTCCAAAACCGTAATAGTTGATATTTGACAGCAGTCTGTCTCGACCACACCGATGGACGTCATATAACGCTATCCTGCTGTCAGAGTAATTTTTACCCGATTTGGAACGCAACCTAAGTTGGTTATTGTTTTAGGTCATCAGGACAGCAGATGAAGCTGCCAAATGGCTTCTGACTAAGATGGCAACAACAACCTGAAAGCCTTGGCATGAACTTGCTCTACTCTAATCAGTAGAGCATTGAGTGAGCTATACATATATTTTTTAACACGAAAAGTTACAATTAAAGGACATCTACAAAGGCGGGCTTATCTCTATATTTTCATACAACCCAACTTTTACAAATGCACATAGGGGTGCATAGGCAGTTTTTGGAAAAATCTTCGAAACTATACTGTAGCTCCAAGGTTGTGGCCAGGCTGTAAGATAGCCAAGCACTTTCCGAAGCACAAACATGGAAAACATTATATGGCTAATACCACTATCGGTCACCCATCTATCGCTGTGTTCCAAATTGTACAAACGCTGCTAAAAGCGTATACAGTACTGACGGACGGTCCAAATTGATTTTGCACGCTCACAACGCTACCACTGCTTTAATGGCTGTAGTCAATTTGGAATGGATTTAAGCGCGCTCACGTGTTCATCTGTCAAAATTTCGGTTTTGTTTTTATTTTCTTTAACAAAGCCTAAGCTAATCCCTGAAAAATGTGCGCCAAATCCACTCTCATTTCCATTAGAGACAAACTCATTAAAATCAAAACTTGAGAAACATCAGCTGGCTGCAAATGTGTGGGATTTTATGTGTCAAATCGATTTTGACATTAGCGCTTTCACTGCTCCACCTATTTGACTAAAGCACTGATAGCAGAAACGATGACGTCATCAATGACGTAAGGCGGTGAACGAGCGAGTGCTTTAGAGCACGCTTTTGGTCAATTTGGACCGACTTAAGCGCGCTCACAGTGCTCTAAAGCAGTCTGTTAGCGCAAATTGGACCGCACAGTATGTATGGGTCAGACATTGCTTTACTTTCAAGTAGAAAAGAAGGGGCACCAGCTAGTTTATTACTATTACAAACATTGTAAATAAAAGGATAAAGTATGACCACTTACTTCAAGTTGTAAACAAGATTTGATTTTTACGGCAATTTCACTATTATGAAACAAATTTTGCATTTTACCAGAAACCGATAAACACAAGCGACATATTTCGGTCATTTCTAACAAGTTTTATAAATAAATAACAACAATAACAACAAAAAATACTGAGCCACAGCTTTTTTTTTGTTTATTTTTTTTTATGTCAATGTCATGCAATGCAATGCTGCCAATACTTCCGACGAAAGAAAAAAATAAAATGAAGCTATGGTTTTTAGTTGTCATTTCGCTGTGTTTCGTTCCAAGTTCCAAAACGCATTCCAATAAACGCATTTTAGTCTTAAACTGTCAAAACATAAGTCACACACATGAAATGGAACGTCGTTTTTCTGATTTTTTCCTTCAATCACCTCAATATTGTTTCATTGACGTTTTTCTTGTTTGTAAATAATAACTGCTGGATATAGTGCGCAATGTTAAATTGCACACATTCCTCAGTCAACCATACATTACGTAAACGTTAAGAGTTGCACGGTAATTAATTTAACGCTTCGGAAATCATCATAACCTATCAGTCAGTGTTTTGCATAGTTCTTCGAGAATGGTGTAATATGTGATGTGAAAAATGCCGCCGTTTAGAAGAAAAAAGGCGTCTAAGTCTTTCCCGGTTAAGGTTTGCACACTAGACGCGGAATTGGAATTCAACCTTGAGGTAATTTGGGTTTGCTAGCTGGCATATGTATTGTATGTATTGTTTATACGTTTAGTTGGGCTTGTGATTAGCGCCAGTTACCACAGTGCTCTCGTTGTGAGTCACGACCCGGCCTTAGGGTCACGTTGCTACACTTGTAAACTGCTAAATAATGATAATAATGTTTCATTTGCTTTTCAAAACAGATATATCTATACAGTATGATGTGCAGTTTGTCATTGCCTTAGAATTATTGCGTTTGGTGTTAATTTGATTGTGTGCCATAGCTCAGGGGAGGAATCAGTAACTGAACAACTTTTCCCAAGGAACATAGGTTGCAATAAGTAACACCAAATTGACCTCCCATACAAAATGCGCTATCAGCTGATGCAGTTTCTATGGGAGGTCAAAAATAGATTTTCGTATTTCGACCTATATTTCTTGAGAAATGTTGTTTAGTTACTGATACTAATCCCGCCCCTGAGCTATGGCACGCAATCAAATTAACACACTGTATGTTTTATCTAGATAAAGCTCATAAATAATTTTTTTGGTGGCCCTAGATATCTGTAGATTTATATATTTTCAAGTCCACAGTTTGGAACTTTGGAACCTAATCATTAAAGTACTGAATTAGCTATTAAAAATTTGATACTTAATGCTTTTATAAAAAATAATAAAGCTTTTATATTAGTATCAAATGATATTGAAAATTTAAAAAATCAGACTCAATATTTCAAAACTTTTCCTGCTGGTTTGGCCACTTGTGACATAAAAATAATAAATAAATAATTCCGTGTATTTCTGTGAGTTGGCATATAAAACAAAGGCAACAAAACCATTGTTGACCAGAGTAATTAACAGATATAGTGCTATAAATAATCTTTTAAAAGTTTAAATTAATTTATGTTTGACAATAGTTTATGGCATATAAACTGAAAACAATAAATATTTGCCTTAACTTTATTTTATCTTGGAATTATTTAATAATTGTCATGACAATTCAATTTGTATTTTGAAACTAAATGTTTTGATTTATTTTGATATGAATATTGAATATATATAGCTTGTCCAACGAAGGAAGTATCAGGAAAATAATTCATGGTTGAGTCAATTTTGACACAGTTGTAGAAGACAGTGTCTTGAACAACATACTTGAAGTACTGGATGATATGGGTTGAGGTAAGGGGGGGTGGGGAAGTGTAAGTCTCTTTTTTAGGGTTCCGTACCTCAAAACAAAAAAACGGAACCCTTATAGGATCACTTTGTTGTCCGTCTGTCTGTCTGTCTGTCAAGACCCTTTTTCTCAGGAATGAGAAGAGGTATCAGGTTGAAATTGATAACGAATATTAAGGTCCATAAACCACACAAGATCTGAAAATTTCAATTTTTTACAACAATACAATTTGTACTTCGCATTGACCTAAAATTATGAAATTTGGCAAGCTCTCACAGTACAAATAAAAGGAAAAGTCTAAAATCGGTTGGGGTGTAGCAAAGGGGGCGCTATGGAGTTGGGACTTAGAAATTTTTTCACAAAAAAAAATATTTTGATTTTTATTGTTTTTAATGATTGTTTCGAATAGATTGAATAAAAATATATATAATATATAAAAATATAAAAATATTCAATTTTTATTCTTATAATTTTTTCTCTACGGCTGTTAGTTATTGAGATAATTGACTGTAACAGTAAGATAAATTGTATGTTAATGACCATCAAAAATAGATTTTTAGTGGATTTTCTGATGATATACGAGTAATTTACTTATGATCCAGAGATTATTTTAGTGTTGCCAGATGCAGTGTCATACCAGTGTTGCCAGTACAGGGAACATAACATAATTTCAGATAATTTAATTAACTAGGATTAGGTACAAAATTGATTATAGAAACGAATTGGTTACTTCCGAATAGGATAGGTTAGGTTCAAAAGTGGTTACAGAACCGAATTGGTCCAACCCAATTTTATTATTAGGCCAACTGAAAGGCGGGACGACGAAGCGGGGGGGACGGGGGAGCCCCCCGCCATGAAAAAACAAATTCCACACAGCACGACACATACACGGTAGGTTTTGTTAGGTTCCCTTGTGACCCCTCGCAGGCAGAAATAGGAGACTCCGTCGACCTAATTTAAAGTCATAAGTAAGTTTTATAAACCATTTAGGTTCATAAAGTTCGAAGAATTTGTAATAATATTGATTTTTGACAGAATATAGCTTCATAGTAAATTCAATTCTTTTAGGTTAAATATCTCGGAATCTATTAATTTTAGAAAAAATCGAATTGATTTTTTTTTTTTTTGTTCATTTTAACCAAAACAATCATTAAAAATCCCAACTCCTCCTCCCCTTTCGTATCCTCTGACCCTAAAATCATTAAATATTAAAAAATTTCTCACAACTAATATCGCAATCAAGGTGAGCTCCCGTTTCAAGAACTTTTCTATAAAAGAGAGGTCAAGTTGGATGGTCGCGGAGTTTTTAAAATCAAAGAGCAAAAGCTTTTAGTATATCATATGGTAGATAGGTACGGAACCCTTAGGGAGCGAGTTCGACTCGCACTTTGCTGGTTTTTTTTTATTATTTCCAGTCTTTCGGTTATAAGCTCATTAACCTGTGAAGCCTACTTAGCTGTGATAGTTTTACTTTTAATTTCATCATATATACTACTACTGTGATTTTTTTCACATTTGGGGGGAGGGACACTTAACTCCAACAAAAAATTGCGCTTTCAAGTTAAATATTTAGCAAATGGAACCCTAAATCAAAAAATGATTTTCTGCAAACTCATATTATTTTTAAAAGACCTATCCAACGACACCCCACACGATGGGGTAGATGAGAAAAAAAAAATACTACCCCCACTTTTCTTGTAGGGAAGGTACCCTAAAAATTTTTTTTTTATTCAAGATTTTATATTACCACTTTGTCGGCCTGAATGAAATGTATATCTGTACTAAATTACAGCTTTCTAGTACTCAGGGTCTCTGAGCTAAGCCGCGGACAGACAGACAGACGGACATGACGAAAGGGTTCCTTGTTGACTACGGAACTCTAAAAAGTTGCGTTTCTCTCGCGTTATGTATAGGGTATCCTACTGCTAGGACTAGGAAGATTAAAAAAAAAACCAATATTTTAATTTTCAGTGGCGAGCCACAGGCCGCGACCTATTCGACCTGGTGTGCCGAACGTTAGGCCTTCGAGAAACATGGTTCTTCGGTCTGCAGTTCGAGGACACAAAACACTTTATCAGTTGGCTCAAATTAGATAAAAAAGGTAAACTTATAATTTAATTCATGCAACACATTTTGTTTGTATAGGTATGTGTAAATTTGGATGTAAGAAAGTACGAAATTACTCCTATTTCAAAAACTCTTTCTCCATTATTGAAAACGTTACACATGTCCTAAAGTACGACGTGATGGCCGACCAACGGGCAAAGGAACTGGAGGTCGCAAGTGTCCCGTAAGCTTAGAAGACTCCTGCGACTGTCCCAGGAGTCTTCTAAGCTTACGGGAGAAGCTGAGCTGGCTTCAATAACCAGCCTAATCTGTACCACACCCCGGAAATTACATACAACGACCGCGAAACCACGACCTGTCTTGAAATTGACTGAAGCGTATGCCTGCATGCATATTCGGCAGCTGGACTCGGGTGCAAACCACGGAGAATCGCGCGGGCGGGTCGCGGGGGGTTAGTGGGTAGATTCCAAAGGGTGGCGGGGCGGAGAGTGTCCGTTATGTATGATTGATTAGTTTCTACTATTACTTTATTTATTTGTTTTTATTATATACGAGTATGTAATTTACGAAAGACCCACAGCTATAAAACAAATTAGGAAGCTTAAATAAGCAAAACAAAGCTAATGGCAGGTTATTCTGCGCATGTACGCAAAAAGGACTAAATAAGAGTTCTAAGTATTTTTTATGTAAAATTGACCTTTGGGGTGGACTCAGGGTACATTTTTCTCAATCCGTGAGACTATCAGAATCGTAGAAAATACAATGCTGCTCTCAAGGTAATACGTTCGATTGTGGTGCCACTGAATCGATTCTAAAAATTCTTTCACTAATTGAAAAACTACACATGTTGAATAGGCTACTTTAGCTGTGGAAAACATTTCATTCCCACGGGAAAAATATTTAAGGCGAACGAAGTCGACGGAAACAGTTAGTATTGTATAATTTATGTATTTATTTTATAATTAAAGTAACATTTAAGCTCAAGTCACACAGAGGCGGTATGATTGCGAAAGCGGTCCGGGGCGGTTTGGCGGGAAAAAAATACCGCGCCGCCGCGACCGCTTTTCAATGTGACAGGGTGCATATGAACTCATACTTTACAAAAAATACCGGCCCCGGAACGCTTCCGCTACCGCCTCTGTGTGACGCGGGCTTTACCTTGATTAGAATGACAGCAATGTGACTGCGACGGAGCGATGTGTAAGGGTATCCACAAGGTATCCACGGCGGCGACATTTTGACGAATGCATGCAAACTGCATGCCGATACCCTATACAACGTGTTAATGGAATAAGCGAAACCCTCATACATTCCAACTGATTTTTATTAAAATAAATCTATTCCCGTAAAAAAATCTTAAAAAAAAGATTTTTTTTTTCTAGATATTGTTATTTTAAAGTTTTATCATTAGTTTCTTCGTTGTTCTAGTCCGCGCGCTCCTCGCCCACTTCCCTCCCCTCCTCACCGCTCATGATCCGCGCGTATCCACAGAAATATTTAGAATAGAAGCGGTAAAAATTTAAATAATAAAAATTAAAAAAAAATTACCCCTATCAAAAACCCGTGAAATTGATTCTACTCTCGATTCTGAACAAACTATTTTCTCAGTTTCGCTTATTCCGTTAACACGTTGTATATTCTTTGCCGATACGCAAACACGACTTTGTCACTCCATGGACACAGTTTCGTTTAAATGCAAGCGAAAAATGAATGAATGAATGAATGAATAAATTCTTTATTGCACACATAAACATTAGTACATACAAAGAATAACACTTAAGGTTATAGTGGGCAAAGGTGGTCTTATCGCTGAGAGCGATCTCTACCAGACAACCTTTGTATAGAGGAAAAGACATACATAAATAATCACAGCAGGTAGTGTACCAATAAAAAATTGCATACAAAAAACACATATATATATATATATATATATAAATAAAATATAAAATAAATATAAACAAATAAATATAAATATACATATATATAACTATAGTGTTACGAATACATGTCAAAAATGTAAATAACGTGAGTCTTACGTGCGGCGTTCGTAGAGACATGTATCGCTCTGACCTCTGTCCTACATTATATCGACTGTAGAAATAAAAAACTTACAATCCATTTTTTCCTTTATTCTAACGCTTACCAATCTATTTTGCAGCCATGACACTAAGACCAGAGTATATTTGACGGAAAGAATAATATTGTTTTATAAAGTTGTTTTTAGGGTTCCGATACCAAAATGGTAAAAAAAGGAACCCTTATGGTGCCGCTCTGTCTGTCTGTCTGTCACACCTCTATATCTCAGCAACCACTCATGCTATCGACCTGAAATTTGGTATAATTATAGAATATAGTTGCCCAACTTAATTGCACATGAAAGAATTTAGAAAAAATTATGATTATTAATGTAAAGGGGGCTGAAATAGGGCGGGCAAATTTCAAATTGTCGCTACTAGGTCGAGTGGGGTATCATATGAAAGGGCTTTACTTGTACATTCTAAAATATATTTTTGTATTTTTTTACTTCTCTTAGTTTTCAAGTTATGATGAAAAATGTAAAAAAAAACACCATTCTCTCCGAAGTTTGTGAAAGGAAAAATCTGCATTAATTACAGTTGACAGAAGTTTATGTAAACATTACAGCAAAAATAAAACGATCTTTCCAAGCTACACAGTTTTTTAGAAATCTGCAAATAACCTTTACAAACAAATTTAGTTTTGCGGTCCTAAAAATGGACTTTATTGCTTCCAAAAATACAAAAAGTATATCGGAACCCTCGGCGCGCGAGTCCGACTCGCACTTGACCGGTTTTTTCTGACAGCTTTAGCCGTTTGCTTTGACATAGCTGCATAATGTGTTGTTGGCTAGCGTTGGAATAAACTTAAAAAATCAGTGATACTATTGTTTGTTTGAATTTTGTAGTACAAGATCAGTGCGTGTGTCAGATGCCGGGCACCCCGTTCATGTTACTGTGCAAGTTGTACCCTGAAGACGTGGCCGAGGAGCTGATCCAGGAGGTGACGCAGCACCTGCTGTTCCTACAGGTCAAGCAGGCCATCCTCAGCATGGACATCTACTGCCCGCCCGAGGCTTCTGTGCTGCTGGCTAGCTATGCGGTACAGGCTAAGGTATTATATATAGGGTGACTTTTAATTAGTTCTTGATAGCAAAAGATATGCATGTACTCATGATACTGAACAACTTTTCCCAAGGAACATAGGTCGAAATACGAAAAACCAAATTTGACTTCCCATACAAAATGCGCTGTCAGCTGATGTAGTTTCTATGGGAGGTCAAAACTTTTTTTCGTATTCCGACCTATGTTCCTTGAGGAAAGTTGTTCAGTATCATGAGTACATTCATACATTTTTCTGTCAATAACTAATTAAAAGTCACCCTATATGTCGCAGGCCAATTGTATAATTCGCCGCTTCACACACTGCCTTGGCATTTTACATAATGCCTCGGCGTTTTACATAACGACGCGTAATTCTTTACTGGCATTGTGGTGGCATAATCCCGTTCGGGATCGGTTAGGGTGGATTTCCCTTAACTAACTAACCTAAAATGCACCACCAGTGATCTAAACCCATCCGAAAAAACAATCTGCCGACGCCGTTTTACAATCTGCCGACGCCGTTTTACAATTTGCCGGCAGTTTAAACGGCGAATTATACGATTTGCCTGCGACATATACATAACATCACTCCTATATCCGTTGTAGAAATAGACCACAGCCCTCTACTCTGCCTGCTACCTATTTGACGATTATTTATGGAATTTGGTGTGCTAATACAAAATCAGGTCATTAACTTTGGTGATCATCAATTTGGTCTTGATGTTCATAATGCTAGTCATATCGTTCGTGTGGAGCCGGCAAAGAATAGTACCAACCCATCTCTACCCGTGGGTGTAGTAAGAGGCGACTAAGGTATTATGAACTGGAAGACAAGCAGCAGCGTCCTTCTGTGTATCGTACCATCTTACATTCTGCGGTCATTAACAACCGCGGTCCATGGCGACAGACGCAACGCTTACATGCGTCGTGACTATGGTACTTCTACTCTACATTGTTCCACCAAGGCTGGAATTCTGGAAAGAGCTCCCTGTCCTGCAGTGGACGTTCCATGGTATGTTATGATGATGATGACGAGTCATTGTGCCCTCGTTTTACTAAACCCCTGTGTTTGGTGCAGTATGGAGACTACGACGAGTCTGTGTACAAGCCAGGCATGCTGGCAAGTGAAGACTTGTTACCGCAGAGGGTCATCGACCAGTACCAGATGACGCCAGAGATGTGGGAGGACCGCATCAAGATATGGTTAGTGACACATTAAAACCAAATATCATGTATAATCCAATTTGGTCGTTAATTCCAACGCTTACCAACACATTTTGCAGCTATCTCAAAAGTAATCGGCTAAAGCCACAGAACAACGATAGGGTAATTCCGCCTACGCACGCACCCCCCCATAGAAGCGAATATAGTAAAAAAAAATTGATTCCTTATTGACGACGTATACTTGATATTGCGAAAAATTTAAATAACGAGAAAAAAGTTGCTGGTCTCTTTCTTGATTTAAGTGCAGCATTTGACTCTGTAGACCATGATTTACTGATAGCCAAACTAGAGCATTATGGTATCAGAAATGGTAATTTAGAACTATTTAAGGCATATCTTAAAAACCGTGTTCAATTTATCGAAATAACGGATACTACAGATGACGGTAAAGAATTAGTACAAAATTCGAAGATTGTGAAAGTTACGAGAGGTGTTCCTCAGGGTTCAGTTTTGGGACCTATCTTTTTCATAATATTTATTAATGATCTCATAAACTATATGTGTAAAGAAGACTCTTCCATTTCGATAGTTAATTTTGCTGATGATACGAACGCCATTGTCTCATGCGATAATATCTGCTTGCTAAATCATCAAGTTAACCTTAAGCTGACAGATTTTCACAATTGGTTTACAGCAAATGCCTTACAGATAAATTATGCCAAAACAAACATATTATTTTTTAAAACTACTTCGCGAAATCAGGATGAACTAGATGTACAATTGCAGGGTAAACGTATCCAAACAGTGGATAATGTTAAGTTTCTAGGCATTCTTATGGATCATTTTCTAAACTGGAAAGTTGAGCTTGCATCACTAGAGAACTCAATTAGTTCTGCATGTTACGCCTTGCGTAGTTTGCGGGATGTCCTAACTTTGAATCAGTTGATTTCTGTCTATTATGCTTTGGTTGGATCTAAATTATTATATTATTATGAAATAGTTTTCAATATAATATGGGAGCCGCTTTTGTTTTACAAAAAAGAGCTCTTCGCGTAATGATACGCCTTCCACCGTGGGAGTCATGCGCAGAGCACTTTAAAGAGTTAGGTATATTAACAGTACCCAGTCTGTACATACTAGTCTTATTAACAGGATTATTCAAAAGGCGAAAGAATTTTGAGACTGATGAAGATCAAATTCAAAGAGAGGCTACTAGAAGACGGGACCTTACTCACATAATATATCCTAGTTTGAATATCGTTAAGCACTGCCCCCAGTATCAATCAGTAAATTTATTCAATAAACTGCCTGTAGAGTTAAAGATTTTGACAGACATTAAAGATTTTAAGAAAAAACTGAAGGCTTTATTATTAGAAAAGTGCTGTTATAAGGTAGAGGATTTTTAATTTTTATCTATAGAAATTTTTGACATTATTATATATCATTTTGACAATAGATTTATTGACGGTTCGTTTTTCACACAGAAAAATAAGGGTACTTAGAAGGAGGATTAAAGAAATAATTCGTCACAAGGTAGCGAAGGCGTCGTTCTATGGATTTGACAGGTTATTTTGAATATTTCCTAGTGATCACTGATAGTTTGACATAAAATATTGGGACATGTTGGCAGATGTCATCCCATAGTAAAATAAATTAGCAAGTCCGAAATCTTTGGTTTTTCAACATTTGAAGATGGCAGTCGTGTTTTTATTTAAATTTTAGTTTTATCTGTTTATTGAAGAGTTTAATGAATAATGGGATTGGGTGTTATGCAGTAAACGTCTTTGAAAGTGAACATCTATTAGAAGATTGGAATACATGCATTTATCAAGATTTTTGGATGGAGAGAAGCGGCCCATCGAGACTTATTTTCCCTATCAACTTATCGGAGTCATCATAGTACACAGGCCCTCGTCCTCGTGATGTGGATTCCTGTGTAAATCTTCCACTTGACATTGGCGAACTCGCCATAATTTTATAATAATTAGTAAACTTGACATTGTGCAAAATACATCTGAGATGTGACGCCATTAAATAAATATCTATCTATCTAGAATTTTTGACATTAGATTAAGAGAATTTTGGACATGATTTACAGGAATTTTGACATCAGATTTAGAGAATTTTTGACATTATTAATTTTAGTTCGTTTTGACATAAGTAGTAATTCGAAGTAAATTTTTGATATTGTTGTTTATTATTATTTTTATATTAAATGGCATGATATTGTGGAGTCTTAACTTCATCCTGTTTGGTTGTAGGTGCACTTTTATCTTATATTGTTTAAGTGGTTTTATTATTTTAATTTGTTTATTTTTTAAATTGTAATATTCAAACGCAATCATTTGTTCTATGAATAAATGATATGATACTTACTCGTACTATCCAATTTATGTAAGCGCTTATTTTGAATGCACATCATAAACACATTCGTTGCCATAGAGACGCTGTCACTGGTTTTTTGCATCTTACTCTCTCGCAATAATGGTACCAAAGAGATTGTAACCTCGCTGCGCGAGCGTAGCGAGTTTCAAATCTCTTTGAATGGTACTTAGACTAGAATGGCACTATGTTTATCGCACTCACATGACGCTATAGTAGTGTGGGTGCGGAAAGTGTTTTAGTTTTAGTAAATGGTGACACTGATATGTATTGAATGACATAAAGAATTCGTCTCTAGATGTAGAGCAAGACGCATGGACTTCAGAGCTCTGTGGCTAAAGCTGTCAGAAAAAAAGTTTGTAAAACAATGTTATTCTTTCCGTCAAATATTCTCTGGTTTTAGTGTCATGGCTGCAAACTGTGTTGGTAAGCGTTGGAATAAACAAAAAAAGTGGATTATACAGTCGGCCTTATGATTAACAATTGGCAACAAATTAAATGATTCCCAAAATATTTTTTTATACCCCAATACACTTCAGACAAAATGGATGAATGCACACCGAATTGGCTGAACGTACACCAAATTGGGTAACCGGTTCGGTTAGGTTTTGTTAGGTTATGTTGCGACCACAACGCACGAGCCGAGCGAGCGGAGCGAGCGTGCCGCGGCAGCGGCCGGCGAAGTGCCAGAAGCAAGGTGTACATTCATGTCATTCATCCATTTTTGTAGACAAAATTTGGTGAATATTATTTGGTAAAAATTTACTCATATTTGGTGGCACGTTAATACACAGCCTTAACAATTTAACCTTCAACGGTTTGGGGGGTTTGCAGTGTAGCGCTGGTTTTTACTTTTACTAGCTTTGTTACCACTTTCTTGCTGCCGTGCGTACTTGTACTATCGCGGTTATAACCACCTGAACACGACTAAGCTCATTTTCGCTTGCACTCGAAAAATAGGAGCACCTTCTGGCCCGGCCTTGTTGTCTTTGAAAAGACCAAATAGTAAAAAAAAAATAACAACAAAAGCAATGGTCATAGAAAATAAAAGAAAACTACACACAACGCCACAAAAAACCGGCTGGTCTGTTTTCTGTCATACATTTTCATACAAAATGGTGTCAAACGAAGCGTCAATATAAAAATACAAATCTGATTGATGAGGTCTTTAGATAAGAACCTTTATTAACAATTTTGGAACAGATTACACGGATCTAAAATGTAAAAGAAAACCTTTGCTACATTTATAACATTTTCTGACGAAATAACGTGTATTTCTTTCTAAATGATGCACGGAATTTCTTGGATACCGTTCTCTGTAAGAATCTTTGTCAGATACCTTATTTAACGATTTCACTGTTTTGATACGAATAATTATTTCGTATCGTTGTTTTTGGTACCAGTGTGTGGTGCCGGGAAAGAATAGTTCCAACCCATCTGTACTTGTGGGTGTCGTAAGAGGCGACTAAGGGCTTATGAACCGTAGGATGGGCAGCAGCATCATCCTTCGGTGTATTGTATCATCTTACATACTTCGGTCACCAACAACAGCAGTCGCCAGCCGCAACGCTTACAAGCGTGGTGACTAAGGTACCTACATCCCTCCAAAGTACCACGCGTTTTTTTTTTTGCTGGAGTTCTGGAGGGAGTACCCTGTCCTGCAGTGTACGTGTCATGGGATTCTATGTATGTATTTATTTCGTTTAGGAAACATATTGACGCTTCGTTTGACCCCATATTTGTGTGAAAATGTATGACAGAAAACAGAACAGCCGGTATTTGTGCCGGCGAGTGTATTATTTGAAACAATTTTTTTGTGCAGCGGTTTACGTTCCGACTTGTGTGACTAGGTACGCGGATCACAAGGGCATGTCGCGAGACGAGGCAGAGATGGAATACCTCAAGATAGCGCAGGACTTGGACATGTATGGAGTTAATTATTTCGCTATTAATGTAAGTTGGCAAAAACGTTTATCGTTGTTCGACTCATCTTTCTTTATACTTGATATTGTTGATATTTTTTCAGAATAAGAAAGACACAGACCTATATCTAGGCGTGACGGCGTTAGGACTGAATATTTACGAAAAGGATAATAAACTTACTCCTAAAACCACATTCCCGTGGTCGGAAATAAAGCACATATCGTTCGACGATAAGAAGTTCGTCATCAAATTCGTTGATAAAGCTGTCACTAATTTTATATTCTTTTCACCTAAGGGAATGAATAAATTGGTAAGTTTTGAATGTTCCTTAATTCGTTAGAGAAATTTAAGAGCTCCGCACAACTGTTTAGTTGTATTTCGCAAAAGTTCGTGCTGTAAATTCGACAACTTAACAGAGAAGTTTAAAGCGTTGTACGAGTACACACTAAAGCCAAAATTGTAACATGACAATCCGAAAATTTAAACCGGGTTTTGTGACGGCACTTTAATAAGCACAAGCGTGTACTTTTTTACTGTTATAAGGTTCCATTGTTTAAATTTTAATTAGGCAATCGTCTGCCCATTTTTTGAGACATTTCTGCCAGTGTATAAGCTCATGTCTTCACCGTGGAGCCCATTATTATTGTGACATTTTCACGTCCGATCTTAAATGTGTGGAACCCTTTAAATTATACGTTGGAATACGCCTCTTCATGTTTAAGAGCCACGCTCTGCCGGGCTAGGATGCGCACCGCGACTTGGTCGAGTCGCGCACAACTGTCACTTTTTATGTATGGTCGCGAGAAGACGTAACCGGTTTAGTCTATGAAGACTCACCAAGTCGCGGTTCGCATGCTTGACATACTGGTCGACGGATTAATCTCCAAGAGCACAGTAAATCCAAGAGTCACCTTATATTCTTTTTTGCATAAACATCAACAGAAAATATCATAAAAGGCGGTAGGCTTCAAAAGTCTACGAACAATTTCAGATTTCTAAACAATCAATGAATTTTATATTACAAAGTACAAGTTTCTTGAGCCATAAAGCGTTTGAGAGCAATAAGAGGCATAAGCCTTTATTTTACGGTGCACTTTTTTTTTAAACTTGTGCCTCTACCAAAATGTTTGATCGAAGACTACATCATATATAATAGAGTACAGTGATTTTGTGAATCTGATGTTTTCATCGACTTTCGATGCTGATTTCACACAAAGTTGAGCTTATTTCTAAAAGAGATATTACTACCAGGCATTTTTTTTGTCCTTCACCTGCTCCGCATATAACTTATTTTGTCCTAATTTACCATTATTTTGAAAGTACATACAACGTATAACGGTGTGATAATACTGAAGGGGGTAAATCTGCCCATAAAACTGAACATCGCCTCTCAAGGAACACAGGTCGAAATACGAAAAACCAAATCTGACCTCCCATGCAAAATCAGCTGATGCACTTTCTATGGGAGTTAAAAATTTATTTTGCTCTATGACTGTTCCTTTAGAACAGTTGTTCAGTTTCGTGGGCAGTTTCACACTCTTTAGTACCCCTTTCCGTTGCACTGTATATGTTGATAAATGTTTCCAGATACTAGACTTGTGTATCGGTAACCACGACCTGTACATGAGGAGACGGAAACCAGACACCATGGAGGTGCAGCAAATGAAGCAGCAAGCTAAGGAAGAGAAACAGGTAACTTGTTTATCTTTCCACCGTATTTGCGATACCAAAATCCTTTTTCTACCCGTGGGTGTCGTAAGAGGCGACTAAGGGATTATGAACCGGACGATGGGTAGCAGCATCTTTTTATGTATCGTACCATCTTACATACTGCGGTCACCAACAACAGCGGTGGCCAGCCGCAACGCTTACAAGCGTGGTGACTATGATAAATCCTCCTAAGTTCCTCGCGTTTTTGCTGGAGTTTTGGAGAGAGCTCTCTGTCCTGTAGTGGAAGTTTTTCATGGGATGTTATGATGATGAATCCGTCAGAAGCACTGAAATACTTTTCACTTCACTTGCTTGGAAAACTTACCTTTTTTAGTGAAACTCTGCGTGAAAAAGTCACTTTTGTCCGCTAGCGAGGAAAAGGTTGAAATTTTGATTGGTTGAAATCTCCGTGCAAAAGGGTTTTTGGATTCAGAATGTGAAGATGAATTATGTTATAAAACACTGGCGATATTCGTTAGCGTAAGTATGCCTCGCTGTAGTGAGGTGTAAAATTGTGTTTCGCTCGGCAGCAAACTCATTTCGCGATTGGTGCCTTGAAACCCTCGCTAAGCTCAGGATTCTTCTTTTTTCAATCCTACAATCCTTCCCTTGCTTGAGTTTTAACAAATAAATTTTACGCCTTATAAAAAAGTTAACAGTTTCGAAAAAACCAGCAACAAACGACACAATAATTCATCTTAATAATGTCCCAATAGAATCGGTGAAACAATTCAGATATTTAGGCAGTTTAATTACTAATGACTCCAGATGCACTCCTGAAGTTGTTTCTAGAATTGCAATGGCCAAAGCAGCTTTTAACAACAAAAAACACCTTTTAAAAGCTAAAATCTCTAGAAGTGTTCGGAAACGACTGATAAAAGTGTACATCTGGAGCATTGCATTATATGGTTGTGAGACGTGGACTCTAACACAAAGAGATAGAGAGAGGTTAGAAGCGTTTGAGATGTGGTGTTGGAGGAGAATGGAAGGGATCAGTTGGACAGAGAAAAAGACAAACGAGGAAGTTCTAGATTTAGTTAAAGAGAAGAGAAACTTGCTGAGAACCATCGAAAATAGAAGAGGGACGATGGTCGGAAACCTGATAAGTCATGACACTTTCATAAAGAATATTATTGAAGGAAAAGTAGAGGGCAGAAGAGGAAGACCAAGACGCACTTATTTTGACTAGATAAAAGAGAGGGTAAACGTCGAGTCTTATCAGGATGTCAAATCATTGGCAGAGGACAGAGAGAAATGGAGATTTCTCCACCGACAAGAGCGCGGCTCTTAAATATGAGAAGAAGAAAAAGAAGTACACTGGATCAGCTTTCTGTAAAGTTGTAGTCCATCCAAATAGCGTCCATGGAACTTTATACCACAGAATTTAAAAAATTGACACCGGTGATACTCGTAGTATGCTTCAAAATTCATTTGTTCAAAAAAATCGATCTAAAAGTATATATCTGATTTCACAAGACTATGGTTGAGTTGAGGATATATGGAAAAGGATGTGTCAGGTAATAGATAATGGGTAGGATAATTGGCAAGGCGGCTCTTCGATTGAAGGACCATGGTGGCTTGGAGAGGGAAGGATATAGAGCGCTGGATATCTTCCTCTTCACTCGCACCAGAAACAAAGAAAAATAGCTGAGACAAAGCTTGATTTTTTTACTTTGCTTCGTGCCACCTTTTTGTACTAAGGCACACTGTGTGCCTAGAATCAAGGTAAATTAACTTAGAGGTCTGTTGCTGTCACTTTCATTGTCAACAAAACAGAGAGTGACATCGATAGATTTAAGGGCGCATTAACTTGCAGGCAGCCAGAGTCACGTTCGGGCAAAGTCTGTTTTGTAATTTATTTATACAAACAAAATTCACTCAGCATTACAGTTACCCAAAGCGCTGGTAAACTTAATTCATATTTATTTTATTATGTAGCCTCTAATGTGTCCCACTGCTGGGCAAAGGCCTCCCCTTTCTTTCGCCAGTTATCGCGGTCTTGAGACTCAAGACAGCGAAAGCGGTAAACTTAAATAAAATAAAATAAATATAATTTATCATTTAAATCTAAATACTTTCACAAAAGAATAAAAATGTTTTACTAATATGACACCACCTGTCAGCAAACAAATCTAGTTCAGGATATTTTTCTAGTAGTAATGGTTTTTGTAAGGGTGAAGATATAGGGAAATGGATATTGTGTTATATAATGTAGGATATGAAAGATGTAACAAGGCGATGATCGAATAGCAATCAAGGTCACAATAAAGTAATAGCACTATCATACAGACCGGACCCCCCGCCCGCACCCTCCCCACACCCGCGCCCCCCCGCCCGATTTCGTTTGAAATTTATATGGCGATATTGAAATGTAATATTGTTTATCTACACTCATGTCGTAATCTTTGAATTATGATTCAAAAAGTTTGTACATAAGGCTGAATATTACGCAGAGTATGCATAAAAAATTAAAAAGTTACCATTACGTAACGATTTTTGTATGAAAATTTTGCAAAGGTGTTACGCAATTTAACTTTTTAATCATAACATAACACTTGGATAAAATTCTTCTTGAACCTAAACCTTTTTAAAGAAGACTGAATATAAGGTCTTTTACAGAGACGGTTATAAATGTAACAGTTTTTCTTAGTAGCTGTCAAATATTAGTAGCATATTTACAAAGTGTGCCTTATAAACAACCTATTATTTTGGAGCAGTTACAGTAACAGTTACTATAGTTACAATTATTTTATCTGTAGTGGAAAATATGCGCGCGCAGCCTGAAATTAGAAGGAAATAGATATTAGATTATCCGCCATTTTCAAATATTTACCTTTTTCAAGTTTTTTGAAAAAGAAGATAAAGTGGTGCAGTCAGGATACTGCAGTTACACCAGAAGATACTCAATAATTTAAGATCTTCTCCCATATTAGTCTAGGACATTTTATGACATAACCTACAATGAATTGGGAAAGAATGAAAATCGAAAAGAAAACCATGTCTTGTTAACATAAATGCTTGTTAAGAAAATGTTCTGCTTGTATATTTCAAAGAAGACCTAGCGGATATATTAAGGCGGCTTCTTCAGACTCATATCAAAACTGTAATTATACATAATATAAGTTACCATTGTTGTTTACTTACTTTTGTTTAATTTTTATCATTTTTATAAGCAAAGAAACCTATTGCATGAGTGAAGATAAAGTAGTATACGCAACTGCATATAATATGGTATTAAAACACTCGTTTGATGCTATTATCACATTCGGCTACGCCTCATGTGATAAACCCAAACTCGTGTTTTAATAACCTGTTTTATATGACAGTTGCGTAAACTACTATCACTGTTCAGTACTTACCTCTTTGTCTTGAGAAGTAAACTTTCATATCTTTATTTTTTAAAAGATCTTAAAAAATCGTCCAAATAAATAATAAAAAAAATAGACGCCAGTTAGATGTTTTGTATATGTTTTTATTAGGAGTCAGAAGGTGTCTCACAAGGCTCGTTTGGCTGTTCATAGGGGTGTTTTGGTACCAACACTGATGTATGGCAGTGAAAGCTAGGTATGGTAGAAGAAGCATGAAAGTAGAATTAATGCAGTGGAAATGAGAGTGCTAAGGAGTATGATTGGTGTTAAATTGAGTGACAGGATTAGAAATAATGTGATAAGAGAACGGTGTTGCGTAAAAGAAGACGTAGTGACCAAAATCGAGAAAGGGATGCTGAGATGGTTTGGTCATGTAGAAAGGATGAATGAACGAAGACTGACGAAAGAGATCTACCAGGCGAGAGTGAATGGAAACGTTGGAAGTGGAAGGCCTAGGCGAACGTACCAGGACCAAATTCAGGACGTTCTGAATAAAGGCCAGGTTAAATATACCCTAAACCGACGAGCATGTATGAAAGGATTGATGAAAGTACAGGAAGCAAGGGAAGTATGTCAAGATCGTAGCAGGTGGAGGACTGTGGTCCCTGCCTACCCCGACGGGAAAGAGGCGTGATGTTATGTATGTATGTATATGATTTTCTTGCAGCGTCGTCAGCTAGAACGCAATAAGCTGGCTCGCGAGAAGCAACTGCGTGAGGCAGCCGAAAGAGAGCGAGCCGCTATGGAGCAACGCTTACTGCAATACCAGGAGGAGATACGGCTGGCTAACGAGGCACTGGTAAGATATTATCATAAAATCACGTAAAAGGCCCACTGCTGAACAGGAAGAATGCTGAATTGCCTAGATTCTAGTAAATTCTAGCACCCTTAACTTTACGGCAAAGACGTTTGGTATATTTAGAGAGGATGTATCAATGTCACGCTTTTAAGGGTTGCGGCTGGCACAATGGACCGAAAATTTCTGCAAAGATCTTTTAAATAAAAGTTAATTTTCAAATGCTAATTGTTTATTCATCCAAGACTACAAAGAAACTTAAAAATTTCGTTAAAATTAGGTTAAATAAACAATAAATTATTAAAATGCACCAAACCCCGATTTTTTTAATAAACTAGCTATAAAAAAATAAAATAATAAAAATTATTTATTCAGATGACCAGGATCCATTATAGAGAAAAAATTACAAATTAAATTAAATTACAATTATGTCTACAAACTAAGAATTAAAATTACAGGTTGGTATTGTTAATCATTGTCGCAACATTCCGCTCGAAATGTTGCAACAACGATTAACATACACGCAGTCCAATCTGTCCGCTATCATTTTCAGGATGGTGTTGCTGCTGACCCGAACCCTGCGCACCAGGGACGCACATCTCTTTCGCATTGTAGAGTAGAAGCAGTCTACTCGCGCCTCCGCGAACATCCCTGATGCGCTACAGAATCGCGGCAGCCTCAACAACACCCTGAACGCATTGTTATATTGGTTTTGGCTATACTTTATCTTCCTGATAATTCCGCACCGGACCGGTATTTTTTGTCAAATATAGTGCAACATTCTTCAACATTCTTCATTCTTCTTCTTCATTCTTCTTCTTCAACATTCTTCTTCTTCTCTTCTTCTTCTTCTCAGACCTAACTCCTTAGGCTAACTCTCTATCTATTCTTACAGAGAAGATCAGAAGAGACAGCGGAACTTCTAGCAGAGAAAGGACGGGTGGCGGAAGAAGAAGCGTCACTGCTAGCACAGAAGGCGTCTGATGCTGAGAGGGAAAACGCCAGGCTACGGCTGTCGGCTATTAAGACAGAGGAGGAAAAGGTAGCACACAGCGTGAATTTGTATTGGTTTTGCTCCCGAAACCCAGTGATTCTACTCATGAAAACAAGCAACTTTACCGAAGAAAAAAAATTACACAATTTTTTTTTTGCCATAGTAAAGTGGTCACGTGATCGACTCATTTTGTATGGGAATACAAAATGAGTCGATCACGTGACTACATACATAATATCACGCCTTGTTCCCGTCGGGGTAGGCAGAGATCACAGTTCTCCACCCGCTACGATCTTGACATACTTTCCTTGCTTCCTGAACTTTCATCAATCCTTTCATACATGCTCGTCGGTTAAGATAAAATTAAATTAATTTTTTTTCTTCGGGAAAGTTGTTTGTTATCATGAGTAAAATCACTGGGTTTCGGGAGCAAAACCAATGAAAATTGACACTGTATAGTTACAGGGTCCTTGGAGTCCAGTTCAGAACGGATGAAAATTCACCGTGTATGAGTATGTGTACCTATACGTTTAAATTCCTAGGTGCACCTAGAACGCAAGACGCGCGAAGCAGAATTCCTAACGGCGCGTTTAGTAGAAGAGTCGGAGAAACGCGCGGCTGAAGCGGAGCGGCTAAAGGCAGAGCTAGTGGCCGCTAAAGTGGCCGAGAAACAGGCTAAAGAAAAACTACTGAACTTCCTTAGTCGGACGTCCACAGGGTCCTTACCACCCGTACGTATTTTGATTTATGAAGTTTTAAATAACTTTGCCTCGTGCATTTCTATTTATATTTTCTTTAAAAAAAAAACTAATTTAGAAGTTCTTTATTTATTTTAGGATCATATTACTTACAATACAATACTCTTTATTGCACACAGAAATACAAAATTTACAAAATACACAAACATGAAATATGGAGCACATAGGCGGCCTTACTTTATGTAGTCAGTTAAATTACATCGCTTCACAATTAAATATTTATTATTTAAGCAGCGTTTCAGCAATTTTTATGTTATCTAGAATTTATTTTAGTCACTTTTTTTCGATTCTGGAAACTTATCTTTATTACAAAATGTCAAGAGCAAAGTATCGAATTTTAGGTCTCAACTATTATACGTATAAAAAAAAATTGCATGCCAACATCATCATCACAAGCCTTAGCCGTCTATGTCAGACGATTTAAGCAATATTATGTCAATTGCACCGTTTTTTGTGGCTGAATAAGCTTTTTCGAGAGCGGCAGGTCCTGCCACACGCTCTGCAGGTGAAGCCTGTGTTACCAATAACTGATGATGGTGTCTCGTTACTTTTCTTGCGTTTCTCGCTTTATTCGGCAAGGGCACAATACCAGGCTTCGTCGTGTACCTTGCGTCCATTCAATAATGTTTTTCGTCAGGTGGTTCTATTCTCAGCTGTCTGCTCCCAGTTTAGGGGTTCAATACCAAAAGCGATCATGTCTCGCTTAGCGCAATCTTTCAAGCGCAGCGTTGGCCTACCAACACTTCTTTTTGCGTGCGCTACAAGCATTACACGCTGCGATAGACGGGTGGATGAATGCCAACATATAGGCTAGATATATGGCACTACATTTTGTACCCTTCATCTATATGATACCATACCTATCGCAAATAAAAACGTTTGATTTCAAAAGTTTACAAAATTTGTACTGTCAGGAATAGGTCAAACTTTACATTTGTAGTTATAGCGCAACTTTCGGCCCAACTGTTTTATACTACGTTTACATTCAGCCGAAGTGAGCAGGGAATTGGGCAGGGAAGTAGGCAGGATGAGTATGTAAACACGATACTTCTCATGCCACTGCCGCTGCCACTCGCGCTGCCCGGCGCTTCCAAAAAAGGCGGTTTTTTGTGCGGAAGTCAAAGGACGGGCAGCGCGAGTGGCAGTACGTGTTCACATTCAGCTCTGTCGCTCACTTTTCGCCGAGCGCCTGGAGGAGAAACACGTGTGTGTTTTGTTTATCTATCACATAATCTCTTTAAAGGCTGTACCTAACATTTTTTGTTTTAATAGATTTAATGGAGCCTTAACTTTAAAACCCCTACGAATTCGGATATGCATTAAAAATCTGTTAAGAAGGTTGGTAGGTACTTAAAGAGTTATATTACGATGAATAGATATCATCCACCATCTTCTACGACGACGAATTTTCTTTATTTTTTTTAAACATCGAACATAATTAGGTGTATTGCAAAAAAGACACGAAATTATTTCGACGTCTGCCATCATGGAACGTCCAAAGCGATGTGAGTGGTAGGGCAGTATGTAAACACGCACTTCTCTCGATCCTGCTGCGGCATTATTCAGGGAATTATTGCCGGTAGCGCGAGGACCAGTGGCAGGGGCTGAATTTAAACCCACTAATAGATATAAGAACTGTACAATACAATCTCCAATACTCCAAGCTTGGCATGCCACTTTACCAACTTTATCTTTCCAGTCGTCAACAACAGGCAGTCTATTCCCCTCAACGTGCTCCCTCCCCGCGGAGCTGGGCAGCGACGGGGAGGTGTGTCACCCCGGGGTGGTGGGGGGAGTGGGGGTGGGGGGCGTGGGGGGGGCGGTCAACGGGCAGCGCTCCCCCCCGAGCGAGCCGGAACTCAACGCGTACCAGCTGGTGCCGGACTCCGACCCGCATATACACAGGCTGTCTCTGGAGATAGAGAAGGAGAGGTACTTATACTCGACTCACTCTAGAAAAGGTGTAGATAACGTATGGTCGGATTTAAAATTAAATTCAATACTAATATGTGCATATTAACGCCGCATATAACAACGTTGCACATTCAATATAACGACGCTTTTAGGATGCTGTTGGGACACTCGAAGCATTGTAGTGCTTCTTAAATGTTCGCAGAGGCGAGCGTTGATGGTGTTTAGAACCAATTTGGGTCTATTCACCACATATTCTTGCACACTGAGAGTAGGTATACCCCCAAACATTCATTTCGACTCGTCGCGACCACGGGAATCGGACCGGTAAGTCATTTGCATGTTATTATAGAATTTTGGTAGGGTCGGTCAAGCGCGAGTCATCTGAAGCACGTTAGCTAAGTATCGAAGGCTAAGTACGTCGGCACTCCAAGCCGGTTGGAGAGGGTTTATTGCGTGATGATAGTTCCTTGGGTGGTCGTCCGTAGGGTGCGTGCATATTAGCGGCAACGAGTGCCTCCGCAGTAGGACGAGGGGGGGTACTCTGCAGGTAACGGGTGTAACACCGGTCACGGGCGTACCATCTTGGGTACGATACGGGTAATAGAGGTTAAGGTGTTTAGTTATAAGTTTAGCGCTGTGTATCGCAGCCCACGTTCCGCCCCGGCTCAGGTCCACGAGTGGACATCCGTCCACTTCATAGCTACGTAAGAAAATTGGGCCCAGCACGCGTAGTGTACCCGGGCCTCGGGGCGCAATCATGCAAAATAGCTGCCTCATCACTACAGCGTCTCCGCAGCAGTGATAACAGTATCCTGAAAGTGATTGCTGAGAGGCTAGACTGCTCTATACATAGCCGCTGGGTACAAATAGCTATAGGTTTAAAAAATACTACATACCAACTTGTCACCAAAGCTTGCACTTTTTAATCTTATGAAACTAACAATAACATTGTCTGATTCAAATGTATAATAATATTTTTAGATCATCTGTAAGTAAACATTTGAAGTCTGAATAAAGTTTTTCATGTCATCAAACATTAAAAGTAAAATAAATAACTTTTAGCTTTAGGTATACGACGCACAACATAACTCTGGCCATCTCATTGATGCGCAGAAGTAAAAAATGGCCCAATTTTGACTTCTGCGCATCAATGACAGGGCCAGAGTTATTTTGTGCGTCGTATATAATTTTAAACTGGGGCATCGTGCTGAGGAGCAACAGGAAACACATCCTTCAGAACTTTTGCATAATCATCCCGCAAGGAATGAAATTTTTACTCATTTAGGTTTTTGAAAATGCCCATTTTCACCGTCAAGATCTTTCAAAGTATTGATTCCAGCAAAAACTTGTGAGATGTTTTTTGTAGAAGTAGATTAATTTAGTAGGCTGACTTTATTAGAGTACTCAAAACATCGCTGTCCAATCTTATCTTACTTAGTAAATTGTACAACTCGACAACAGGTCCATCAATCACTTCGGCTACAGAAATGAGTATACCTGAACGACGTGTGGCTGTGTTACTGTTTGACGGATTTCAGAGCATTTTGCCCATGACTTTTTGTGTTTTCCCTGCCTTGATGCTTTTCTTACTTTCACTATTCAAATATGCGCGTTGTGAACTTATATTTCAGTGGAAGGGGCCTGCAGTCTTCTGGTACATCGGGTAGGCCAGAACCAGAATAATATCTGATCAATAACTGTCACCCTTGTTTATTTCAGAGTGGAATACCTTGCGAAATCGAAGCACCTCCAACAGCAGCTAGACGAGTTGCGTTGCGAGTTCTCCGTGCTTCGTGTGGACCAGAGCGCCGCCACGCTGGACCGGCTGCACGAGGCGCAGGCGCGCGCCGGCGACAACAAGTACTCCACGCTGCGCCGGCTCAAGCAGGGCTCCGCCAACACCAGGGTCGCCTTCTACGAGGAGCTCTGAGGTACCAGCACAGGGAGGGACTCGGGCAGGGCTCCGCCAACACCAGGGTCGCCTTCTACGAGGAGCTCTGAGGTACCAGCACAGGGAGGGACTCGGGCAGGGCTCCGCCAACACCAGGGTCGCCTTCTACGAGGAGCTCTGAGGTACCAGCACAGGGAGGGACTCGGGCAGGGCTCCGCCAACACCAGGGTCGCCTTCTACGAGGAGCTCTGAGGTACCAGCACAGGGAGGGACTCGAGCAGGGCTCCGCCAACACCAGGGTCGCCTTCTACGAGGAGCTCTGAGGTACTAGCACAGGGAGGGACTCGAGCAGGGCTCCGCCAACACCAGGGTCGCCTTCTACGAGGAGCTCTGAGGTACTAGCACAGGGAGGGACTCGAGCAGGGCTCCGCCAACACCAGGGTCGCCTTCTACGAGGAGCTCTGAGGTACTAGCACAGGGAGGGACTCGAGCAGGGCTCCGCCAACACCAGGGTCGCCTTCTACGAGGAGCTCTGAGGTACTAGCACAGGGAGGGACTCGAGCAGGGCTCCGCCAACACCAGGGTCGCCTTCTACGAGGAGCTCTGAGGTACCAGCACAGGGAGGGACTCGGGCAGGGCTCCGCCAACACCAGGGTCGCCTTCTACGAGGAGCTCTGAGGTACTAGCACAGGGAGGGACTCGAGCAGGGCTCCGCCAACACCAGGGTCGCCTTCTACGAGGAGCTCTGAGGTACTAGCACAGGGAGGGACTCGAGCAGGGCTCCGCCAACACCAGGGTCGCCTTCTACGAGGAGCTCTGAGGTACTAGCACAGGGAGGGACTCGGGCAGGGCTCCGCCAACACCAGGGTCGCCTTCTACGAGGAGCTCTGAGGTACTAGCACAGGGAGGGACTCGAGCAGGGCTCCGCCAACACCAGGGTCGCCTTCTACGAGGAGCTCTGAGGTACTAGCACAGGGAGGGACTCGAGCAGGGCTCCGCCAACACCAGGGTCGCCTTCTACGAGGAGCTCTGAGGTACTAGCACAGGGAGGGACTCGAGCAGGGCTCCGCCAACACCAGGGTCGCCTTCTACGAGGAGCTCTGAGGTACTAGCACAGGGAGGGACTCGAGCAGGGCTCCGCCAACACCAGGGTCGCCTTCTACGAGGAGCTCTGAGGTACTAGCACAGGGAGGGACTCGAGCAGGGCTCCGCCAACACCAGGGTCGCCTTCTACGAGGAGCTCTGAGGTACTAGCACAGGGAGGGACTCGAGCAGGGCTCCGCCAACACCAGGGTCGCCTTCTACGAGGAGCTCTGAGGTACCAGCACAAGGAGGGACTCGGGCAGGGCTCCGCCAACACCAGGGTCGCCTTCTACGAGGAGCTCTGAGGTACTAGCACAGGGAGGGACTCGAGCAGGGCTCCGCCAACACCAGGGTCGCCTTCTACGAGGAGCTCTGAGGTACTAGCACAGGGAGGGACTCGAGCAGGGCTCCGCCAACACCAGGGTCGCCTTCTACGAGGAGCTCTGAGGTACTAGCACAGGGAGGGACCCAAACAAGGGTCTACCAACACCAGGTTCGCCTTCTACGAGGAACTCTATGGTAACTAGCACAGGGAGGGATTCAAGGAAATGTGTCAAGGCTGATGTGCACTTGACTGTACATGGGTCAAAATACAAAAATATCAGAAATTTAGAAACTGCATCACTTGATTGAACATTTTGTATGAGAGGCCAAATTTATTTATGTTGTTCCAGGTTCCTCCCATCACAATTCCTCTTATTGTAAGTGTATACGCCGAACACGCTGACGGTTATTTCCTGCGCATGGGTGACAGGCGGATAGCCAATGAACGATTCGCACGTCTCCAACGATTCTGCGCATTAACTCAGCGCTAGAGTTAGCCTGCGCGACGTATAACTAGTGACAATAAATTGATTGCTGTTCCATACTTTCCATATTTTGTAGATACATACCATAAAATATTTAACCATATACAAATAAATATAGGGTTTTAAACAATTCTTGTAAACAATTAAGAGCTTATATTGAAGACTAGCTGGTGCCCGCGACTTCGTCTGCGCAGGTTTATATATTGTAGCCTATGTGTTTGTTATTCTGATGCTATATTATTGTGAAGTTTCATTAAAATCCATTCAGTAGTTTTTACGTGAAAGAGTAACAAACATCCATACTTACAAACTTTCGCGTTTATAATGATACTAGGATATCAACTTTAGAACTAGCTTCTCAACTTAGTTTGTAAAAGACGCAAAAATAAACGGTTAACTGATTATTATATACATCATAATACTGACTCGTTTTGATGCAAATAAATTTATTCAATTTTATATGTAGAGGGTCAAAACTTTTTACAAAGAAGGATGGGCAAAAATGTATGCAATTTGGTCCAAAAAATAGCGCCGCAGGCACTTCTGGAAAACGCTTTAATTGTAGTGTTATGAACTAACAAATTTCGTAAACTATATAACATGTTTTAGGACGAGCAGCCTCGTGCTGAACACGCCTTTAAATTTAAATGTCTAGATTACTAGAGCGCTTGAATAGTGCAAAATACGTCAATGTATTTTTTTTTACATTTTAAAGTTTTGATCCACATTTAAAGTATATAATAGTTATACGTACAGCTATTTGCAGAAAGCTTCCTTTCAAATCTATTGCTAACCCTTTCTTCGTCAACAAACAGAAAGTGTTAGCAATCGATTTAAGGGAGCTTCAACTTTAAAGACGCTTTGTACAACACGTTGATAGAATCCAAAATAAGCCCTTAAAGGTTAACATAACCTTTTTAAAACCCTTTATAAGCTTTAGTAAGTACCTAGTTAAATCTCATTGTATATTTTATGTAAAGGTATTTTTAATGATTTACATAATATTAGTAGAACTGAACACTTGTTCCTAGTTAATCGTGACATAAGAAATGTGGTGCCTTATTTAAAATAATAATAATAAATCATTATTTTTAATTATAATATTAATAGATGCTACGACTTGAGAAAATATTAATAAAATAAATATTATTAACAAATCTAAATTGGAAACGCTTAAAGTAACTTAGGTGTTGATCTCTTTAGTCGCGAAAATTGTTTGTCAAATTTTTTTATACTTTTATATTAACCAATTTTCTACCTTTATTTAACATAGTTGTAAAGTATTCTACCCCAAAGCTATTTTATTTGACTGACTTTCCATTTAAAATATTTAATTTTAAACTTATAGTACATTTTATACGGTTTTGTAATTGATAAATGTTAAAATGACTAACATTTTCTCTCCCTTTTAAATAAGATCTGGATAGTTAGTTTTCATAATTATTTTCATCGTGTTTTTATTTGTAGTGTTTAAGTAAGGATGTTAAGGTGTACAATATTTATAAACAGATCTAGAAAAATAACGACGGCTTCGAAATACAAGTCACATACCGCCAGTTGCACAAAGCATCTTTTTCTACTCCCATTGGTAAGGTTCGAAATACGAAACTTACGTTAATACTATGATGTATTGGATGCCATTCGCTAATATGCTAGTTACCAAGCCATAAAGGACGACTTAAAAAAAGAATTCGTGCACTTATGAACTGAACCCCCCCCCCCCATACACAGTATTATTATGTTGGCTCGCTGCTGAGAGGGACGATAAGCGCACAAAAGAAATGTTTCATCTTCAGCCATCTCTATAGACAAAAATGTACTTAGTAATGTAACTAGTTTTACATATCAACTGTTTTCGTTTCTCATCCGGTAGTTTAATCGAGAAAAATCATAAAAAAACACCCTGATTCGTGCGATTTTAATATCTCGGTGATCCAACTAAGCAAAATAAAACTGAAAACACCTAGAAAATGTATTGTCGGCCTTTTTGCATGCAAAGGTTACATCAAATGATAATTTCCACCATATTGTGTGTTAAGGCCGATTAATGAAATATATCAGGTATTACAAGTAGACTATGCCAAATGAAACAAAAATCATAACACATAAGCATTCTAATAATGTATTTAGAGTCAACTGACAACTATACAAAGACATGACCGGGGTCCTATAGTAATCTGAAACATCTCCTTTTATTTGAGAGAAAAATACTCTTAGTAAGGGTGCTGACGGACAAAATTCTATATGATTTGCTCATCCTCTAAAAGATATAAAAATATTGGCAGACATCCACACCCCAGCGTTTTTGAGGAATTAAGTTTTAACTATTTTAAATTTGAGAAGGAAACGTACACCTGGCAGACTACGACTGTCCGATTAAACACAATGTATAAGACCACAGAAAAATGGTCTGCCATCATAATAGCCCTGCGTTGTAAAGTTACAGCGCTTCAAAATGCAAAAAACCACGGCTTGGTCTCGTGAAAATGCAGAGCCCTGCATGTCTGCCTTTTCGATTTTCTACATCTTCAGAAGTATTTTAAACAGCAGCCACAAAGGCAGACAAAAAAAACATTTAGTATCTTTTTTTTGCCTTAACTCAAAAACGCAGCGACGCACAGAAATACTTGTAAGGACCAAATCGCTTCGTATGGAGCTGATCTATCATCCCTATTAATATGAATCATGAGCAAATCATATGCCCAAATGGCAGCCAGCACCCTATCTACTAACCGAAGTGTTTAATTTTGTTTGAGATAAGTTTAAGTTTCCTATACCTACAGCAAAATGCACGTCTATTTAAAAAAAATAATTTTGATTAATTATGTGACTTGCAATTTGATGCCTCCGGTTTGTGCCAAGACAGTTCAAAACAGCAGCATCGGACCATTCTATTATGTACCTTTTTTATATTTAAGTTGGTCGGTTGTCTTGCAGACATTTGAAAAATACCAATTTTTATGTTTCAGAGTTTTTGAAATCTGTCTATGTTTTTGCATATTATATTAACTTTTCAATAAAAGTGATTTAATATTGGATGGTGCTTGGTGCAGCGGCGATTTCTAAACAGGATTTTTTTTTATTACTAAAATCTTTTTTTTTGTTATTCAGACCACAAAACTGCACAAATTTTCCAAAGAAGGCTTGAAAAACGATAAAAAATTTGTTCGTCCCATACAAAACCGTCTGTTGACAGCACAATGTTTGTATAGAGATGCCAAATGTTTCTCGTTTTCGACCTACTTTTAGTAAGGTGTTCATACAAAAAAATTGTAGTGATAAAATAATAACCGTACTTTGTGTAAGCGAAATGCATATAATAACCATTCAAAATTACATAGGTATTGTATTTTAATTACATAGGTTAAGTTATGTAGAAACTTATAAGAATAAATATTTAAAATTTATGAATGATAATCGCCGTTGCGCGCAATCCCTTCTTTTACATTGGTTTCATAAAACTCTGTTAAGATAAAGTATGCGGAACATAATACGTAAAGTACAATAGATATTAATAAGGGCAAATAACTCCAATGCTGACGCTTATTTTCTGCGCATGGTTGACACGCAGGGAGCCAATGAACGATCCGCATGCTTGCCTTGCGCATTCTCGACGCATTTTTGAGTTTTTCGCATGAATGGTCAGCGTCGGAGTTCCGTGTCCGCATTGCTTTTCTGCGTAGCAGAAAACTTAGGCTAGATCTAGCACTCAACTGAAGTTCCAGAGCTAGCGGAAAGATACGGGTTGAGGTGATTTAGAGCAAAGCAGATGTACTACCTAATTGTTTGATAAATGGTGATGAATTGGTCACAGTCACTCTGATGACGTCACCAAAGTAGCCGTAGCTTATTTTGAAATATATACTGGGTGTAAAGGACAGCCTTCCAAAAACTGAAAGGGAAAAATTGCAAACTTGATTGGACAGTTTGGCCAATTTTCTTTTTCATTTTCTGTAAGTTGTTCAGATACGTTCACTGATCATCATGTCCTTTCAGTATTCAGAAAGCTGTCCCTTACACCCGATATTTCGGAGTGTGTGCGTTTACCATCAGGTTTCGTGGGACTAGTCACTAAAGATGTCGATTGGAATTCCACCCCTATGTATTCCATATACCACCCATTGTAAAGTTTAAGCTAAGGAGTGAAACTGAGTTTGAATCAAATGCTTTTCTATTTTTACCATAAAATAATAACAGGTATCGCTCCGCTGCCGCAGGAACCATTAGTTAAGGACTAGATCTGTGATTAGCAGAATCTATTTAAGTCCCAACCAATGTTACCTTAAACGAAAGATCACGTAGACATCGTCATAAACTGCTAGTTAGTCAAAAAATTGCGGTAAAACGACAGTTTGTTGAGAACTTGAATAGATTTTTCTGTGGAGTTAGAGAATTCGAATTCAGTGCCTAGTAGACTCTCTGTAACCTGACTAGTTAACAAAGAGTGTCATTATTTTTTTTCATATGTAATAAAAAACAAATTAAAAATTTATAAAAATTTTGGTTGTATAATTAATAGTTAGTAGGATATCACCTCTTTGAGAGGTTATGGCGCGTCCAGTGGAGCCCTTGTGATAATTTATTTTGTTCTTGAGGTGGGAAGTGTCCTTTCTATTCAAAATTTAATCAAAGGAAAATCTATTGCTTTCTCCTTTTTTGCTATCAAGGAAAAGTGAGAGCAATAAATAACTAGTTTTAACTTAAAGCGGTAACTGTCTGTTGGATCACAGAATATACAGGGTGTTAATTTGATTGCGTGCCAGCTCAGGGGCGGGATCAGTATCAGTAAATGAACAACTTTTCCCAAGGAACATAGGTCGAATTTGACCTTCCATACAAAATGCGCTATCAGCTGATGCAGTTTCTATGGGAGGTCAAAAATTGACTTTCGTTTTTCGACCTATGTTCCTTGGGAAAAGTTGTTCAGTTACTGATACTGATCCCACCCCTGAGCTATGTCACGCAATCAAATTAACATCCTGTATAATAGTAAACAAGTTTGTTGGATATCAATTAAAAAACACGCGAAACGCGAGGTACCCTCCTCTTGTGTTTTGCGCCAGAGCACATTCTTTGTTAACTTGTAGGCGTAATTTTGTGATTGTAACGATTTACCGTGTGCCTTTTGAGAGATGTTAGGTAAAATATTTTTGTAAATATATTTATAGATCATTTTATATTTCGTGTTTTATTTCCTACCTTAGTCACCGCAAATAGGTAACAAGAATATGGGTTAAATATAAAAAAAGACAAAAGTAAACATACACAACATCGCATATTATTTCAAAAAATATATATACACCACATTCTTATAACAAGTTTCTAATAATCTATTTATGTACATGACAGAAAGATCCTTTTGAAACAAGGCACATAATTTTTGTACTTTTCTCATGCATGATAAAAGAACTATTCTATTTCGACCTACTTGAGAAAAGTTGTTAATTATTCATTATTTCAAAAGGACCCTATATTTAATAAACTAAACAAATACGTGCTGTAGGACATTTTATCGAATGGTGAACACAAATGTTGCCCATTCTTATTACATTTGGTTACGGAACATCGAGATCAAGTGGTTGATAACATTCTTCACCAATGAACCAGGTAATTAAAAAATGTGATTAATTAAATTGCTTTCATCCCATATCGTCTATATTACATATAAAAGGTGTAAGTTTTGAATTTCCATTACTTGAAGGTTGTACTCAGCCAATAAAATGTTTCTTTATAAAGTTGTTTAGTTTCGTGGAGTGTGTGATCAGATCAGATTGTGCTTCTTCAAAAACACCTTGTATATATATTTGACTGTCTTAACAAGGACTCAATTAACTGGAGTTTTACTTATCAATTACTGGAGGTTTACCATTAACTATTATATCAATATTTACAATACAATTTATGTGATGAGTTGCACAGCTGTTTCAATAATACTTTTTATTGTATTTATAAATAGGTGTTTTTTTCATATATGTTTAGAACCAATGTGGGTCTATTCATGTAGGTAGAAAATAAAGTCGGTGTTTATTTTCTGTATAAGAAAAATTAGAGCAGACGTGGGTATTCAAATAAAAATGTATAAGGCGATTCCAGCGTCGCCCGAGGTTTTGGCGCGTCGGTGCGATAAGGAAAGCGGGCCGGCACCATAGTTGTTAGCAGTTAGCAGTGTATAAACAACTTGCTGGGAATTTTTAATGGCCAATGGTATGAGAGATCGTAAACATTAGGTTGCTTGAAAACATAATCAATCTTTACTTTCTACAGGTCGCAACTAAGAATTATAAATGCTTTATTTGTACAATATGGTAGCTTGTCCATAAAATACAAAACAACACATTCTAGACTAAAGTTTGATTTAAAGATTATAAATAGTTATAATAATACTTTGATAATTACACAATTATAATGCAATATAAAGCATGATGTTATCCTCAAAATTATCTAATAAAAAGTCTACTATTCAGTCAAGCGTCAAGTGACAATGTGCAACCTAAGTAACAATAAGGCAAGACCTTCACGGCTTGTTATATAGCCTCCGATAACTAACCCCACTGTCGCAGAACTCATTCATTATTATTCGACAAAGGAACAAATGGAAGACAACAATTAGAACTATTATAGATATCCAAAACAGTGGATTTAAAGCTCCAAATGTGCTTCCATGTTTGTGCAAAGCAATTACATGATGCTCATGTGCAGGAGCCTCGACAACCTCCTTAACATGAATAGCATGCCTTAAATCTTCCATGTGCTGCTTATCAGCAGTTATATACAATATTGCTGTTAATGGCTCTGTTAACTTCACTGGAAAATATTTTCTGTAAGGACCCAATTGGACTGGAGAATCTAAGCAGCCTGCATCACAAGCGTAATAAGTTTTATCTGAACGGTCTAAAGCTACAAAAATCGCAGCTTTATTGTCTTCTTGAAGTATAACACTTATATTAACATGAGTCATATTACCATAATTGACTCGGCGAAACAAGAAATCTCTATGTAATTTTGATGGATGAATGTTGTATTCTAAATGCTGATTACTGAATCTAAAACTGCCAAAACTTAGTATCATGGCTTGGTTTACTCCACTGGCTCCAGCCTTTAAAAGATTGTGGCAACCTTGCTTTTCTAGTGTGAGTAGCCACACACTAGCTACTGCATTAAGATTCTCTAGTGAATCTAGAGGTTTCCATAAATTAAAGGCATCTAATGTTGAATGCCCTTCATAACAACCTTCTGAGTATGTCAGTGACTTTAGTATTTCTGATTTGGTTGTTGGTTTTATATGCTCCTCATGTTCTAAGCTCCTCACTTGAGATAAGATAGCATATATTGTTGCATTGATACGGTCCCCATTGATAACGCCATCTGCTTTTGAATCGGATATATAAAACCCAGTAAACCAAAGGCCTTCCCAGACCCTAGCATGATTATCTCTAAGCTTCCATACAGCAGCTCTGTCTCCAGTGAAGGCTATGACTTTCTCCATTTCCTGAATAGCTCTTTTTTCAACCAAATCTTTTTGTTTTGCATATTCTGACTTACTGATTGGATCACTGTATTGTACTGTAGTAAAGATAAGGACATCTAGTGCGTCTCTAGCACCTACATTTAGGGTATTGGTCATCTTGCGGCATACAACAGCCACTGCCATAACTTTCTCGCTGTCAGGTATGGCCACCATACCAGAAACTACTTCATATTCTTTTACATCAACACCTTGGTGTAATTTGATTGTTTGTTTTACTGATGTAGGCCAGTTTGATACTCTTGGAGTGGTTAATTTTAGTGTCATAACTTTGTTTGTTGGATTATTAACCATAATTTCTTGAACAAATAAGGATGGAATAGTTCTGTGGGCGTAATATTGGTACTGAACATTCAGACCATTGTTGCTACACTGAAATCTGTGAATAATTCCTTTTTTATATTCTGCTACAGTGAACTCCTTCATCTCATAATCATCTATGATGTATAGAGGGTGATAATAAACTGGTAAGGATAAAGCCCTGCCGAATTTAATGTTTAGGTAGGAGTCATGCTCTAAAGCTAAGCCTAGCAGTCCATTACCAACATAAGGCACATAGTTATGACTTCTTGAAGACATCGTCGTGACTGTTTCATGTCTGAGATAAGCGTCATAGCTATTCAAAGGATTTTCAAATACTTCTAAGAAGCGTTTTTGGCATACGTTTTGGTGGCTATCTGAATCTTCTCTACCGAACATCCATCTCATGATTGTGGGTCCAACGTAGAGCAGAAGGAAGATTATGATCAGGACTATCAGTAGCAGTTTCTTCCTCGTCATGGGACCGTCTGTGAACCTCTGTAAACGCCGCAAAAAGTCTCCGGCACGGCGACTCATATCGGGAAAGTCGGTACGAGTACTATCCATTCCAAATCTAATTGTATTCTCACGGAAATTTGAGTCGATGCACAGTAAACGTTTTCTTTAGGTTAAAACATTATTCAACACATAAATGAAGCGGAAACGAGGAGAAACTGAGATTAAATTTCCAACAATTCCAGCACTCGATAAACCACAAACAAATGACAACGACAACGTCAAAATCAAGTGACAATTACCGCTGTGTTCCAAATTGTACAAACGCTGCTAAAAGCGTATACAGTATTGACGGACGGTCCAAATTGATTTTGCACGCTCACAAACTGTGCGTTCCAATATGCACTAACAGACTGCTTTAGAGCACTGTGAGCGCGCTTAAGTCGGTCCAAATTGACCAAAAGCGTGCTCTAAAGCACTCGCTCGTTCACCACCTTACGTCATTGATGACGTCATCGTTTCTGCTATCAGTGCTTTAGTCAAATAGGTGGAGCAGTGAAAGCGCTAATGTCAAAATCGATTTGACACATATAAAATCCCACACATTTGCAGCCAGGTGATGTTTCTCAAGTTTTGATTTTAATGAGTTTGTCTCTAATGGAAATGAGAGTGGATTTGGCGCACATTTTTCAGGGATTAGCTTAGGCTTTGTTAAAGAAAATAAAAACAAAACTGACATTTTGACAGATGAACACGTGAGCGCGCTTAAATCCATTCCAAATTGACTACAGCCATTAAAGCAGTGGTAGCGTTGTGAGCGTGCAAAATCAATTTGGACCGTCCGTCAGTACTGTATACGCTTTTAGCAGCGTTTGTACAATTTGGAACACAGCGATAGCTATCACTGCTTTAATGACTCTAGCATTTACTTATATATAAGTACTAGCCCATCGGCAAGTTACAATGTCCCCAATTCGTTGGTCCGAAATCTGACGTTTAGGACCAACAAATGTCAGTCGTTGTCAGTCATATTGTCAACATTGGATGCAAATAAACTTACCATCAAAATGTTGTTCTTAGTTGAAGAAACAATATACTCTTATTATAATTATTGTTATTTCTTATTATTGTTTTTGACTATAATCCAATTAATGAAACTGAAAAACTAGGCCCAAATCACATATAAACAGTAAAAAGTTTGTTTTATTTTTTCCCGCCATATTATTTCCGTTCCGTGTATTTAGCACCGACCGAAGTACTACACAACGTAGTTCACGCGATTTTTCACAGATGGCGTTATTTTTTCTTGTATGGGGAAATTTTGAAGCGCTTGTTCCCAAGACCCTATCTTGACTATATAAATCTATGGACTCTAGTCAATTTGGAATGGATTTAAGCGCGCTCACGTGTTCATTTGTCAAAGTGTCAGTTTTGTTTTTATTTTCTTTAACAAAGCCTAAGCTAATCCCTCAAAAATGTGCGCCAAATCCACTCTCATTTCCATTAGAGACAAACTCATTTAAATTAAAACTTGAGAAACGTCAGCTGGCTGCAAATGTGTGGGATTTTATATGTGTCAAATCGATTTTGACATTAGCGCTTTCACTGCTCCACCTATTTGACTAAAGCACTGATAGCAGAAACGATGACGTCATCAATGACGTAAGGTGGTGAACGAGCGAGTGCTTTAGAGCACGCTTTAGGTCAATTTGGACCGACTTAAGCGCGCTCACGGTGCTCTAAAGCAGTCTGTTAGCGCAAAATGGAACGCACAGCCTGACAGCAGCCGGCTTAGCTCAGGGTTGCCAGATCTTAGCCATCTCAATTCGCCAAATTTTGACTGCCGAGTAGCCTAAATCGCCTAAGTTAATTTTCCAGTGAAATAGCCTGATTCGCCCAATATTTTGATCCAAGTAGCCTAAATGTAGCCCAAAATAAAGATAAAATCTTGAAAAATTAATCAATGAAATCCTCTAAAACAAAACAATTAAAAATAAGACAAGCTTCTTCATAGGGGCATGTTAAAAATACACTATGCATGTTCTGTACTAGCAGTCACATCTTTATACATAAAATATGGCAAAACAACAATGTCAAGCAACTTCCCTGATGTTAATTTTGAAGTAATCCTGAAGTAGCCTAAATCGCCCGTTCGGTTTTTGCTTGGTAGCCTAAATGGCTACTGGTAGCCGATCAGATTTTTTGGTCGCCATGAGACCCCTTGAGGTAGCCTAAATGGCGACATTTCGCCTAATCTGGCACCACTGCTTAGCATGCTGCAGCTGTGAGTTTATGGCGAACCTGTGTTGCCAATTTACTGAGCTGAGCAGTGCAACATTTTGAAAGACAAGGACGGCTACATGTATTCACATGAACCAAGAATTGGTTCATGCAAGGTTCATGTGTAAAGCTACCTTTGTCTAAAATATCAAGATATTTAGGTTAAAAGTACCCTTAACCGACGAGCATGTATGAGGGATTGATGAAATTCAGGAAGCAAGGGAAGTATGTCAAGATCGTAACAGGTGGAGAACTGTGGAGGCGTGATAGTATGTATGTATCAAAATATTTGTGGGTTCACTAAACATTTTAGCTCTATTCCAGTAGCAACGACCAAGGAGTCTTCACTTGGACTAACGAGGCGCTGGTGGTAATCTGCCGACACGTATATGAAGACGCTCGTATCACAAACTACTAAGGATATGCTCGTATAAATTTGACGCTGACTGTCCACCAGGTACCACTGTCTGATGTCCTGCTGGAGGCCGAGGCTGGATAGCGTGTATGGCTTGCCATACATTGACGGACGACATACTCATCCGTTACCTACTGGCCAAGACTCCGATCCAAACGACCATGGAATCGTTAGTTGACTATTATTTAATCTGTGACAATGGCCATATACATCACACTATTTTAAAATTAAACAACGTTATTATTTATTTATGAAATTAAAGTTTAATGTTAAAATTAATTCTATTACAAAATTATATGGAACTATCACAAACACTGAATAATAGCAATAAACTCAAAAAGTGTAAAACAATAAAAACAGCACTAACTATAATTTGTCAAAAACAAAGTTCATCAAAAGATTCTTGATAATTTTATGTTTTTTTTAAACAAGAATAGCTTTTATCATAGTAGTTTCTGTTTTATCTAAATAATTTAAAATGTCACAATTACACGCGTTAATTAGGAGATTCATTTTACCAAAAAATATAAAAAATATAACATCCATAGAAAATAAATAATAATATAAAATTTTATATCATGGAATTATTTTAAGTCTTCTCATTAAGGCACATAATAAATTTATATGAAATGCAAAGGAATGTAGACATCATAAATACAATTATTGCAATCTTAATCATACTTAATAGTATACATTTTTCTTATATACAGAAAGCCGCGCGGATATTAAGTAGTGATCTTATAAACTCAAATACAAGCAGTTTTGGGTGATAAAATGGCGCGATTTCGCCTTTTTGTGTTGCATGAAAGTAAAATCACGGCTTCGAAAAAAAAACATACCTACTTAATTAACTATGATTACGAGCCTTATCATAAATTCGCGCCATTGAAAAAACAAGTACTAAAATCGACACTAAGGTACTTCAATCTCGTCGCTTATAAAGAGTGAATAGGAAGACAGCTTATATCTACAAAGAATAATTATGCGTTTCACTAATACTGCCGATTCCAGGACAATCAGAAGAGATCGAAATATTTAGTACATTTAATATTTGAAATAAATAATGATTAGCTTTAGGATATTTTTTTATAAATTATTTACAAAATTAATTTTCTAATTTACCCATGTTGCCACTCAATAATCAAAAATAGAATAAATTATTGGGACGGATTTACAAAATACTTTTTGGCCAATCAATAGACTCAAAATGAAACAAATTAATTTGGGTGTCCGCACACAGTCAATCTTATCGCGATCCGGTAGAGGTGCAGCTATAGGAAAGAAATAAATAGTCACATACACCTAGTCTATGGTCCTATAGCTCTCTTTCTTTCTTATAGCTGCATCTCTACCTGATCGCGATCAAGATTGACTGTGTGCGGGCGCCCTTTCGTTTTCATCAATCTGACTAATGCATAACTCAATTTTTAAATTTTTCATGCTTAACTGAGTCTTTTAGCCGATTCATGATAGCCGCGATTTTGAGTTTGAATGACAACATGAAAATTCGAGTAATTTATAGTAATATCCTGTAGATTTCTAATTTCGATCTGACCGGAGGAGCACAATTTCTTCCTCTGAGTCTGTTTCGGATGGTGGTAGTTCCTCTTCGTCAAAGTAGGGTTTGCGGACTATTTCTGAAAAACAAAAAAAAAACATTTAAGTACTTTATATGTTTTTACGTTGTATTTCTTTATTTTCTTAGTTATTCTGTATACAGGGTGTAAGGGACAGGTTGGCAAATACAAAAAGGGCATGATCAGTCAACGTAACTGAACAACTTTCAGCGAACAAAACTTTCAGGAAATGAAAAAAGAAATCGGCCTCTCCGTACAAAATTGCAAACTTGATTGGACAGTTTGTATGGAGAAGCCGATTTTTTTTTCATTTCCTGAAAGTTTTGTTTGCTGAAAGTTGTTCAATTTCGTTGACTGATCATGTTCTTTCAGTATTTGCCAACCTGTCCCTTACACTCTGTATATAAAACATAGTCGGGCTAGTTACACCATTTATAACTCAACAAGGCAGTGGTAGGGTTTTTGTGCAAAGTCCGTCTGGGGAAGTACCACCCCCTTGCCTATTTCTGCCGTGAAGCAGCAGTGTTTGCAATGCTGTGTGTCGGTTCGAAGGGTAGAGGGGCCAGTGAGATTACCGGCACACGAAACATAACATCTTAGTTCTCAAAGTGAGCAACGCGCTTTACTGTTGTATTAGTGTGAAAATATGCCACTAATAAGACAGTGGGTGCTATGGGCGGTGATGACCACTTACCATCAAGTGGCCCACAGCTCGTTTGCTCACATGTAACATACAAAAAAAAAGAAAAAAGGGAAGCCGTATTTTAATGATCTGTGGTTTGTTAGATTTGTCTCCACGTAGAATGGCAGAATAAGTATACAAATATTGGTAAGATTCACATAAAAAATTGAGTGTTAGGCGTTAGGAAGTTCGCCGGGTCAGCTACTTATAAAACAACACTGACTAATGAATGAATGACACAAACCAGTGGTTTTAGTCACGTCCCAAATCGGTGTTCTAAGCATGAATTGTTGTACAACAGATATTGAAAATTTATGTTCTTCACTTCACTTCTTATGTTTGGATAATTCTACAAACTAGAAAAGCGCAAAATTTCACAACCACAGGCAGGACTCGAACCTGCGTCTTTTCCGTCATTACCGGAGACGCCATAAGCAACTAGGCTACTGTGGTCTTGCCTCTCGCGGCGGGATTATAAACGGCCAGTGTCAACATGCCACGCCCATCACACCTTACAAACAAGATCATAGACCCACCCCATACACAGCTTACCATAAGGCACGTCGCAAAGCGGGCGCTTATCGTCGGACGATATCTTGGTGAAGATGTACTCGCGGCGGGATTAAATACGGCCAGTGTCAACATGCCACGCCCATCACACCTGACAAATACGATCAAAGACCGAACCCATACACAGCTTACCATAGGGCACGTCGTAAAGCGGGCGCTAGTCGTCGGACGGTGTCTTGTTGAAGAGACACTCGCGGCGGGATTAAGTACGGCCAGTGTTAACTTGCCACGCCCATCACACCTGACAAACACGATCATAGACCCACCCCATACACAGCTTACCATAAGGCACGTCGCAAAGGGGGCGCTAATCGTCGGACGATATCTTGGTGAAGAGGTACTCGCGGCGGACTTAAAAACGGCCAGTGTCAACATGCCACGCCCATCACACCTTACAAACAAGATCATAGACCCACCCCATACACAGCTTACCATAGGGCACGTCGCAAATCGGGCGCTTATCGTCGGACGATATCTTGGTGAAGAGGTACTCGCGGCGGGATTAAATACGGCCAGTGTCAACTTGCCACGCCCATCACACCTGACAAACACGATCATAGACCCACCCCATACACAGCTTACCATAAGGCACGTCGCAAAGCGGGCGCTTATCGTCGGACGGTATCTTGGTGAAGAGGTACTCGCGGCGGGATTAAATACGGCCAGTGTCAACATGCCACGCCCATCACACCTGACAAACACGATCATAGACCCACCCCATACACAGCTTACCATAAGGCACGTCGCAAAGCGGGCGCTTATCGTCGGACGGTATCTTGGTGAAGAGGTACTCGCGGCGGGATTAAATACGGCCAGTGTCAACATGCCACGCCCATCACACCTGACAAACACGATCATAGACCCACCCCATACACAGCTTACCATAAGGCACGTCGCAAAGCGGGCGCTTATCGTCGGACGGTATCTTGGTGAAGAGGTACTCGCGGCGGGATTAAATACGGCCAGTGTCAACATGCCACGCCCATCACACCTGACAAACACGATCATAGACCCACCCCATACACAGCTTACCATAAGGCACGTCGCAAAGCGGGCGCTTATCGTCTTATCGTCCGACGGTATCTTGGTGAAGAGGTACTCGCGGCGGGCTTAAATACGGCCAGTGTCAACATGCCACGCCCATCACACCTGACAAACACGATCATAGACCCACCCCATACACAGCTTACCATAAGGCACGTCGCAAAGCGGGCGCTTATCGTCGGACGGTATCTTGGTGAAGAGGTACTCGCGGCGGGATTAAATACGGCCAGTGTCAACATGCCACGCCCATCACACCTGACAAACACGATCATAGACCCACCCCATACACAGCTTACCATAAGGCACGTCGCAAAGCGGGCGCTTATCGTCGGACGGTATCTTGGTGAAGAGGTACTCGCGGCGGGATTAAATACGGCCAGTGTCAACATGCCACGCCCATCACACCTGACAAACACGATCATAGACCCACCCCATACACAGCTTACCATAAGGCACGTCGCAAAGCGGGCGCTTATCGTCGGACGGTATCTTGGTGAAGAGGTACTCGCGGCGGGATTAAATACGGCCAGTGTCAACATGCCACGCCCATCACACCTGACAAAACACGATCATAGACCCACCCCATACAGCTTACCATAAGGCACGTCGCAAAGCGGGCGCTTATCGTCGGACGGTATCTTGGTGAAGAGGTACTCGCGGCGGGATTAAATACGGCCAGTGTCAACATGCCACGCCCATCACACCTGACAAACACGATCATAGACCCACCTCATACACAGCTTACCATAAGGCACGTCGCAAAGCGGGCGCTTATCGTCGGACGGTATCTTGGTGAAGAGGTACTCGCGGCGGGATTAAATACGGCCAGTGTCAACATGCCACGCCCATCACACCTGACAAACACGATCATAGACCCACCCCATACACAGCTTACCATAAGGCACGTCGCAAAGCGGGCGCTTATCGTCGGACGGTATCTTGGTGAAGAGGTACTCGCGGCGGGATTAAATACGGCCAGTGTCAACATGCCACGCCCATCACACCTGACAAACACGATCATAGACCCACCCCATACACAGCTTACCATAAGGCACGTCTCAAAGCGGGCGCTTATCGTCGGACGGTATCTTGGTGAAGAGGTACTCGCGGCGGGATTAAATACGGCCAGTGTCAACATGCCACGCCCATCACACCTGACAAACACGATCATAGACCCACCCCATACACAGCTTACCATAAGGCACGTCGCAAAGCGGGCGCTTATCGTCGGACGGTATCTTGGTGAAGAGGTACTCGCGGCGGGATTAAATACGGCCAGTGTCAACATGCCACGCCCATCACACCTGACAAACACGATCATAGACCCACCCCATACACAGCTTACCATAAGGCACGTCGCAAAGCGGGCGCTTATCGTCGGACGGTATCTTGGTGAAGAGGTACTCGCGGCGGGATTAAATACGGCCAGTGTCAACATGCCACGCCCATCACACCTGACAAACACGATCATAGACCCACCCCATACACAGCTTACCATAAGGCACGTCGCAAAGCGGGCGCTTATCGTCGGACGGTATCTTGGTGAAGAGGTACTCGCGGCGGGATTAAATACGGCCAGTGTCAACATGCCACGCCCATCACACCTGACAAACACGATCATAGACCCACCCCATACACAGCTTACCATAAGGCACGTCGCAAAGCGGGCGCTTATCGTCGGACGGTATCTTGGTGAAGAGGTACTCGCGGCGGGATTAAATACGGCCAGTGTCAACATGCCACGCCCATCACACCTGACAAACACGATCATAGACCCACCCCATACACAGCTTACCATAAGGCACGTCGCAAAGCGGGCGCTTATCGTCGGACGGTATCTTGGTGAAGAGGTACTCGCGGCGGGATTAAATACGGCCAGTGTCAACATGCCACGCCCATCACACCTGACAAACACGATCATAGACCCACCCCATACACAGCTTACCATAAGGCACGTCGCAAAGCGGGCGCTTATCGTCGGACGGTATCTTGGTGAAGAGGTACTCGCGGCGGGATTAAATACGGCCAGTGTCAACATGCCACGCCCATCACACCTGACAAACACGATCATAGACCCACCCCATACACAGCTTACCATAAGGCACGTCGCAAAGCGGGCGCTTATCGTCTTATCGTCCGACGGTATCTTGGTGAAGAGGTACTCGCGGCGGGCTTAAATACGGCCAGTGTCAACATGCCACGCCCATCACACCTGACAAACACGATCATAGACCCACCCCATACACAGCTTACCATAAGGCACGTCGCAAAGCGGGCGCTTATCGTCGGACGGTATCTTGGTGAAGAGGTACTCGCGGCGGGATTAAATACGGCCAGTGTCAACATGCCACGCCCATCACACCTGACAAACACGATCATAGACCCACCCCATACACAGCTTACCATAAGGCACGTCGCAAAGCGGGCGCTTATCGTCGGACGGTATCTTGGTGAAGAGGTACTCGCGGCGGGATTAAATACGGCCAGTGTCAACATGCCACGCCCATCACACCTGACAAACACGATCATAGACCCACCCCATACACAGCTTACCATAAGGCACGTCGCAAAGCGGGCGCTTATCGTCGGACGGTATCTTGGTGAAGAGGTACTCGCGGCGGGATTAAATACGGCCAGTGTCAACATGCCACGCCCATCACACCTGACAAACACGATCATAGACCCACCCCATACACAGCTTACCATAAGGCACGTCGCAAAGCGGGCGCTTATCGTCGGACGGTATCTTGGTGAAGAGGTACTCGCGGCGGGATTAAATACGGCCAGTGTCAACATGCCACGCCCATCACACCTGACAAACACGATCATAGACCCACCCCATACACAGCTTACCATAAGGCACGTCGCAAAGCGGGCGCTTATCGTCGGACGGTATCTTGGTGAAGAGGTACTCGCGGCGGGATTAAATACGGCCAGTGTCAACATGCCACGCCCATCACACCTGACAAACACGATCATAGACCCACCCCATACACAGCTTACCATAAGGCACGTCGCAAAGCGGGCGCTTATCGTCGGACGGTATCTTGGTGAAGAGGTACTCGCGGCGGGATTAAATACGGCCAGTGTCAACATGCCACGCCCATCACACCTGACAAACACGATCATAGACCCACCCCATACACAGCTTACCATAAGGCACGTCGCAAAGCGGGCGCTTATCGTCGGACGGTATCTTGGTGAAGAGGTACTCGCGGCGGGATTAAATACGGCCAGTGTCAACATGCCACGCCCATCACACCTGACAAACACGATCATAGACCCACCCCATACACAGCTTACCATAAGGCACGTCGCAAAGCGGGCGCTTATCGTCGGACGGTATCTTGGTGAAGAGGTACTCGCGGCGGGACTCGCGAGCGCGCGCCCTGCAGCTGAAGCACCAAGCGGCCAGCGTCACCACGGCCACGCCTATCACACCTGTTTAAAGACAAGTTCCGTAAGCTGGGTTATTGCAAGAGATTTGACGTTTTGTAAGCCCGAGACGACGTCGAGGGTCACGAGATTGCAATACTCTTACGGACACGTATTTTACGTATGACACGTTTTTCAATTTAGTGGTGAGAAAAAGCAATCAATAATTGTATTTTGCATCGAAACTCATCCAAATAGCAAAATTTAAGCAAAAGGGCGCGCACTTGCCTTAACATAAACCAACTTTTTAAAATGAGGAAACAAAGGAGTGTCGGACAAATACGAACGACGAACGTATCCGAACAAATCGACGATGTCGTACGAATTTATTAAATAAATAAAATGTGAAAGGCTTAAAATCTGCAATTTCAATCAATTTCGTAAAGATAAAGATAGTTTATTCGTTGGAAACAGGTTATTTTTTTTATCAAGCACAGCCATTTCCTATCACAATACATGATATACAAATAATTTAATTTATTAATATTAAACAGAAAAGAATTAAATAAATTACAGTTCACATTCAATTATTACAATAATATTTATCATAAGAAAATTAAAATAATTCTGATTGAAAATTTATTATATGTCCATCATTATACGATTAAACTCTTATATAACTAGATTTCCAAAAAATTATGTCAGTTTATATATACACCTAGCAATTGAATAAGTCGTCTTGTGTCATTTGGTTTTCGTAAATAAGTGAAAAAAAAATTATTCTGAGAATATAAAATTTCTTGCTAGCATACGTTTTATAAAAAGAAAACGATAAGCTAATCGCACTAGTTCAGTCAATGTTCACTTTCTTGTAAGTACATTTTTCGAGCGAGTGTATTGAAAAATTAATTATGTACTACGAATAATAAATAATGTATTACTTTTATCACTTCTTATCGTGTCGATCAGTTTGCAATATTTCGACTTACCCACCAGCACATATTGTTTTTGCATTGACCGACCTGACTTCCAAATCGGGCTCGGCAGGTCATGTCCATGCGGAAGGCTCTGCTGGTGTAAGGAATGCACCGAGTGACAGCTTCTATATCACTGGGAGAGTGGTTGAAAACACTCCGCACCTCGCTATTACGACCTCTTAGACGTCAGGTGCCTAGTTAACTTGTAATATAAGACACATAAATAGTTTCTCGACTTACCCGCAACCATGACAAATACAAGACGAGGCATTCCAAGCACAATGTCGTCTTTCTCCAATTTCAAAATTACATTCGGCGGAGTTCTCTTGTTGGTCACCTAAAAATAAAAAAAGATTAAAAAAACCCGGCCAAGTGCATGTCGGGCCACGCGAAATATAAGGTTCCGTAGTTTTTTAACGATTTTTTTTATCATAATGACATAACATAAACATTTTACCTCCTAATAATGCTCAGCGAGGTCCTAGCACCTGATTGCTATTGCTATTTTTAATATTTCCAGTTTTTCGGCTATAGCTCATTATAAAATATTATAGCTCATTAACCTGAAAACTTACTTAGCTGTGATAGTTTTCCTTTTAATTTCATCATATATGCTACAAATGCGAATTTTTTCTCATTTCCAATAACAACCGTTTAGCCGGTAGGGACGGACGGACACTCGACTCCAGCAAAAAATTGCGCTTTACATACATACATAACATCACGCCTATTTCCCGTCGGGGTAGGCAGGGACCAAAGTCCCCACGCTCCCCAAGAGAAAATAAATCTCGGAGAAATGTCACTTTATTTGAGGAATTATGTCATCTAATCTATCATCTCCAAGCGCGAAGAAATGTCAGTGCAGGAAAAAGTTTAGCAAATCCACAAATTAAGTTTTTCATATTTTAGACAGAGATAGCTTTATACACCGTATATGTAGCCGTCCTTGTCTTTCAAATATGTCGCACTGCTCGGATGTCAAAAAAACGGGACCATGCTCAAAGTGTTTAATCTATGGGCCTAGATAAAGTGAGAACTGCAGCGTGCTAAGCCGGCTGTTCAAATTGCGCTTTCAAGCTTAATATTTCGCAAAAGGATCCCTAAATCGAAAAATGATCTTTGCAGACTCACATTATTTTTAAAAGACCTATCCAACGACCACACACTATGGGGAAGACAAAAAATAAAAATCGTCCCCACTTTACTTGTAGGAGGTACCCTAAAAAAAATATTTTTCAAGATGTTATTCTAACACTTGTCAACGTGGATGAAATGTATATCCGTACAAAATTTCAGCTTTCTAGCACTAAGAGTCTGAGCTAAGCCGCGGACTGACAGACAGACCGACATGACCTAAATATAAGGGTTCCTTTTTGACTACCGAACCCAAAAAACAATATTGTACGATATTTACTATCCCATAATATATCTATCTATCCAATAAGCCCAAATCTACCCACTGCTGAACATAAATCTCTACCATCTCTTTTGCACAACTCATTCTGTTCAGATCTTAACCAGCAATATTCTGTGCCAGAGACAGTCACTAGAGGTCGCTATAATGTAACTTGATTAGAATGAGAGCAGGACATAGCTATGCGTAAGAGCAGTACGGCGCGCTTACGCATCGCTCTGTCCTGCCATTCCAACAAGCCACAATATTTCACTGTAACTATCTGACGGTAGTCGTCCATTAGAGGTGACGATAACTACAACCTCTTTAGACATGTACTTGTCTGGCAACCTGACTGCGAATTCTCCTTTTAAGTTCTTAGGTTGTATGCTATAGTGACCACTGAGCTATTGGCGTAGATTAGTAATAATTTTGCTTAATACCCTTACCGTAACATGTTTCTGCTGGGTTATATCCTTTAGAAGTGACGGTAACTACGACCTTCTTGGACATTTATTTGACTGGCAGCCCTACTGAAAATTCTCCCTCTGAAGCGCTTGTGTTGTGAGCTTTTTTTTGAAATATTTACCTAATTAGTATTGGATAAACGATTGTGTGATATATCCTCTAGAAGTGACGGAAACTACGACCTTCTTGGACATGTATTTGACTGTCAATCCGACTGCGAATTCTCCTTCTGAAGCGCTTGAGTTATACGCTTTATCATGAATAGTTAAATAAAAGCTTACCATAACATGTTTCTGCTGGGTAATATATCCTTTAGAAGTGACGGTAACTACGACCTCCTTGGACTTGTATTTGACTGGCAGCCCGACCGCGAACTCTCCCTCTGAAGTGCTTATGTTGTGAGATATAGCAACCACGGAGTTCTTGGGGTAGATAGTGATCTTTGCTTTGTTTAATGGATTGCTGTCGTGGTCTAGGGCTAAGCCTGGAAAGTAAGATGCAGATTTTAGTAAAATTCTTGATGTCTGTACGTATTCTATAGGACAAATATTTTTGAAAAGGGTATTTTTCTACAGAAAACATGAGTTAGAGCCGCTTTAAAAAAAAACACGTGATTATTATTTTTTCATGTTATCAAACATACCATCAAACATGCACACAAAAAAATATTTTAAAAATTTTCATTACATAAGTTAGGAGGTTTAGTCACTTTTTGGTAATTTGGATGTCAATATCTCTCAATAGGTTGAATTTGGGCTGTGTCTGTTATTTAAGGCTACTCTAACATACAAAATAAATCAAATTGGAGCCGGACAGTTGGGTACCTTTCCTTGTTAAGGGCCCCATACAAAGCCCTGCCTGCAGGGCCCTGCTTGCAGTGCCACTGCCAATCGTACTTTGTGTGGGCATGCAGGGCCGACAAAATAGCCGTTACATCGGCCCTGCAAGACCACACACGGTACGATTGGCAGTACGTACTGCAAGCAGGGCCCTGCAGGCAGGGCTTTGTATGGGCCGTTTTAGACACACACCTGTGACATAGACTGTGTTGGGGTCCTCAACAATGTTGAGTTGTTGGAACTGCCCGCCCGGCAGTCGCTCGGAGTTGACACGCCGCAACGTTATGTCTTTCTGCTTCAATACGCCGTCCGTTACTCGCCACGTGAAAATCTGTTGGTAGAAAAAAAAAAATACCCTTTTTGTGAATATAGAAGTTCAGATAAATGACGAACGTTGAATGGTGGTGGAAACCGATTTGTATTGTTTAGCTGGGTCCACACCGGACGATCCAGCCACAGTAGATTTAGTGCGCTCCGGCCTCCGATTGGGCGCGGCAGAAGAGCGATCCGAATACGCTATTGGTGTGGATCGGAGCGCAGTGGATCGACTTATGAGGACCCAGCTTCCAAGACGTTCGTGAAACGCCGGTCCAAATTTGAATCGTCCGGTGTGGACACAGCTATTTATAAGTATTTTTTTTTCTCCATATTTTATGCTAGTTTGCTATTTATTAAAAACATATGTATTTTTTTTTGTTTAATTCTCATTTCACACTTCTAAATGCACATTCCTGTGCCCCTTTTCATGTCATTCTTTCACACCAGCTAGGTTGGCTGGAAGAGATCTCTTATAGAGATAAGCTCACCTTTGTAAACAAATTTTATGTTAACTACAATTTTATGTAATTTGAGCACAATAAAGAATATATATATAACCCACTGGAACTTCACTTCACACTATTAGGCTCCCCACATACGACCTAGAATCGGTGGCCGATTATCGGCCAGAGTAGGATGCCGACAAAAATCGGTCACCGACTCTGTCGAGTGCGGGCAGCGTTAACTGCGTTAGTAGGGAAATTAGTGTTTCCTCCTACGAATAAATAATAAGTCAGGAACTCTAATTGAGAACAAATTCCAAACAAAAAGTGGGCCTACGTGAAACCAAAAGGACGTATATTCAAAACACGAATCAATTGGTTCAAATTGAGAACGAGAGCAGCGATTGGTTCGCGCGCGTGCTGCAATGTCAGCTAGTGGTAGTTGAGCCAATGAGGCGGTGGAACGACTTCTGAAATACACGACTTTCGTTGGGTCATTTTTTGAGCGCAGTTACAATTCCTGACTTATTATTTATTCGTAGGATTCCTCGAACTAAGTCGAGCGTTCATTATAGTAAACTTTTAGAATTCTCTAAAGAATACTGTGCCGCTCACTCACTCTATCTATTCCTAAAGAGGTTGTGTAACTCTTGAGGTAAGGAAATCAAACAAATGTGACAAACAGGGTAACAAATTGTACAATGAGTTGGTTTGAATAGCAGGGTACGTCAGGGAGGGCTGATCTGTCCGGATCTTTTCAACCTATACGGCAAATATAACAAACATCCATCCAGTAGTATATTTGCATTGTATCATTTACAGTTAATGACAGATCCAGCTTGACACTAGCAGCGCGTCTCGTACGTCTATTGAAATAAGAACGGTACAAAGTCCATTGCGTCAAGCTTGATGTGCTTTTGACCGTTCAGTGATTTTGGAAATCTGAATGAATGAATGAATAACCGTTTATTAATCTGAATTTGTTCTTATACTTTCGTTGCTGAGTGTACAGTAAAATTAATATATTTTTTTAATTTACCTGATCCTGGTAGTTGTGGCACCGCACTATGACCTTGTATTCTCCCGGCGGCAGCATGATGCGATAGTAGGCCATGTTTTGTGTCACCCGGTATTGGCGCTCTATGTCCGTTATGGCTACTATTGCTTCGCGCATCGGCTGCCCATCTTCGTTTTTAATGTAGCCTACCACTCCTGAAAAAGAAAAACGTTACAGTGCGTTTCAATTGACAATAGGACCGGCCGATGATGGATAAATTTAGAGATTTTCAGTGATTAATTGATTAAGTAAGGTTTACAATTTTCTTTTTGTTAAATGAATTCGGTTTATACGTGCATGTTTTACCCGTATGGTGCCGGCAAAGCATAGTACCAACCCATCTCTACCCGTGAGTGTCCTAAGAACGATGGTTCTGATATCGTACCATTTAGTACTGCGGTCACCAACAACCGTGGTCCATGGTGCCCGATTACAAGCGTGGTGACTACTGTACTTCTCCGTCAAATTTTACCGAGCGTTTTTGCTGAAATTTTGGTGGGACGTTTCATGGGATGTTACGATGCGTGTTTTCATAAAATAATGTAATATAAACCGTAATTATTCAAGTTATTAACCATCAGACATACTATCTTAGTTCTCCGGGTGGGTAACGAGCGTATTAGCGTCAAAGTATGCCACTAATAGGATGAAATCCATAACTACTTGAAAATTCCAACTGTAAAAGAAGAAATAAACACAATAACGAAGGCCTATAAGAGCAAAATAACTCACCACCAAAACAGACTTGCTATCTCATAGATATTTTGTTTCTTCTTTTGTTAATATTATTTTGCTTTAAAATTTTTAGTTTAAATAACAAAGTGTTGTTGATTATTTTGAATGTTGTGTATGCTTGTAATAGGTAAGCACATTCGATATGTCATGCTATTAAGTTCAAAATGTAAATGTTTTTAATGTGTATTGCTGTAAGCGTACCTTATCAATAAATAAATAAATAAATAAGTAAGCCCTTGCAAACGAGGCGTCTGAAACGTACACATACGTGGGACAACATATAGGGTGACTTTTAATTAGTTCTTGATAGCAAAAGGTATACATGTACTCATTATACTGAATAACTTTTCCCAATGAACATAGCTCGAAATACGAAAAACCAAATTTGACCTCGCATAGAAAATGCGCTATCAGCTGATGCAGTTTCTATGGGAGGTCAAAACTTGATTTTCGTATTTCGACCTATGTTCCTTAAGGAAAGTTGTTCAGTATCATGAGTACATTCATACCTTAACCTATCAAGAACTAATTAAAAGTCACCCTATATACATAAAATTGTATGTCTAATTACACATGAAGGCAGCCTGACACTGGAAGGGCCCGCCTAAAACGCCATCACAACATCTAAATTAACTGCTTATGGTCTGAAGACCGATCGCATGTTGGACAATTAATATTAAATTTAAAAAAAACTAATAAGACAGTGGATGTCATGGGCGGTGGTCACCACTTACCATCAGGTGGCCCACCTGCTCGTTTACCCACTTGTGTCATTAAATATAAGGTTTCCGTTTTTTCCTTTTGAGGTACGGAACCCTATAAAAAATAGGTAATCTCTCTCAATCAATCTCTTTCGTTAGCAATGGCTATATTTCAAATATAGTCTGAATTAACAACCTGTAGAGGCCAGGTTAACGAAAGCCATGATTCCCTGCAGATTGTTTCGCCACACCCAGCCGATTTGATTCTCAACCGGCATCTTGCAGCAACTCAGCCCAACTGATATTACCGGCGTATTCAACCTGACAAAAAAAAAACACATAACAAACACATGATCTTCTTTAGCATCTCCTAGGTCATACTAGGTTGACTGGTTTTTTTTGGCGGCTAATAGTGCAGGCAACGAAGCAGTTGACCCCAACATAAATTTCTCAGGCAGATTTTATTTGACAGGATGATAAAGAATCTTGAATTAAATGTAAATTCAAATTATCCAAAAAAAATTTCATACATTTTTTGTAATTTTTGTATATGGAAAAATTAAAAGTACCAATTTTTTTTTAAAGAAGGTTTGTCTCATGTAGTGTAATAAATACCCCAGCAAAGTTTCATCGACTGAGGATTTAATGCAGGGGTCTTCATAAAACGATCCGCTTCGTTGCCTAGACTATAAAGGCAATAACTTTAATTGTACGACTTTTGGAACTCGCTAAAATATTTTTAATTTTTCATACGAAATTATCAGCTTTTGTAAAACAAAACTTGATGAATTTAGACACCAAAATGAGTCTTAAAAGATTTTACACAAAGTACAGCCTCCGTCGTCTAGCCTAAAAGTGGTCTAGTGGATAGAGCACCCGGAGGTTCTGGGTTCGATTCCCGGTGGGGACACTGTCAAACAAAAACAGTTTGCATAGCACATTGCAGAATGAATCACCTGATTGTCCAAAAAGTTAGATAATTTCGTGCTTCGGAAGGCACGTTAAACCGTTGGTCCCGACTACTTTCTATGGATGTAGTCGTTAATGAGCCATGTCAAAGGCCTTTGGCGGCTCAACAACTCTGACACTAGGGTTTGTGAGGTCGGTCATCGACCTTGCAACCCAAACGATATGATGATGACACAAAGAAATTCATAACAAAAATAGACTATGGGTCTTACTACAAAAAAGTTAGACATCTGTTGAACACTTGATCAAAAAAACCGCACAAAATAACTAGGCTATGTCAGTTGATGCGCAGAAGTCAAGTCATAAGAAAATAAGTCATTTTTGACTTCTGCGCATCAATGACATAGCCAGAGTTATTTTGTACGATTTTTTTAATCAAGTGTTCAACAGATGTCTAACTTTTTGTAGTAAGACGGTATACGTTTATCATGGTAATAATATTACTATTTAATGCAAGCTTACATGACTAAAATTTTAGCTTAATGAGAAAATTTAAAATGTCACCAGAATATATACGGAATCGTGAGTTGATCAATTTCCTAGTAAATTAATCAACTTTCGAAAAATAATAATCATCAGAACATCCCATGAAACGTCCACTACAGGGCAGGGAGCTCCCTCCAAAATTTCAGCTTTTGCTGGAACAATGTGGCGGGGAAGTACCATAGTCATCACGCTAGTTAGTTTTACGGCTGGCACCATGGACCGCGGTTGTTGGTGACCGCAGAATGTAAGATGATAAAATACACAGAAGAATGCTGCTACCTATCTTCCGGTTCATTAATCATTAGTCGCCTCTTACGACACCCACGGGTAGAGATGGGTTGTTACAATTCTTTGCCGGCACCACACGGGTCGAAAAATAATAAACTACCGAATTCGCTTCCAACACTCACCGGCTGCAGCATCACACAGCGCTCGACTCGTGCATTTGGTCGAAAGAGATCCTAACGGACCTATTTCCTACGAGTTTATTATTTTTCAAAAGTTGATCAACTGACGCGGAAATTAATCAACAATTCTTATTACTTACCGGTGACAAAAACAACAACTTACCTCTCGCACAATACGTCGATCAAATTCTCGTGCACGACGTTCTTATTAAGATCTGAGCATGTATATTTGTCGCTTTCCGTTCTACTCTCTTGGAACGTCTTGGCGAATTTCTCAAATATCTTCTTCGACAACTCTGGATACAAAACATCTTCAGTCCCAGAAGACAATTCAAGCACCAAGTCATACTTTTCTGATTTCAACATTGCCTCAAACGCCTTTTCTCTAGTATAATTCGACAGTGGATTTAAGTTCTTCTTAGTTATGTAGTTGTACAAACTATTACCGAATTCTTCTTCTATCGGAGATATGACACACTTATCTGTACCGTCATAGTGTTTTAACACTTTTTCATACAAAGGATCAATGTTAGGAATGAAGTGTAAGACAGTGGTTTCCAACAGTTTCTTGTGAATTGGCTCGCCGATGGAGTAAGCGTTGGCGATGTGTCGAGCGAAGTTGAGCAACATCTCTTGGCCTAAAGGTTGGGAACCGTAGAAGCTGCTGGTTAGGGCTATATGGAATTTTGTCTCTTCTGGGGAGCCAATCTGTAAATAAAAAAAGTTAATATTAAACAATATTACATAATATTACGAACTTTTTTATAGTAGGCGCTGAGCTGATTAAATAAATAAGAATGAATTGTTATATTAGATTACGTCTTCCGGAAGTTCGGTAAAAAGGCAAAGTAAACCTACGAACATTACTGTTAAGGCTGAAAATAACTTGTATAGTGCTTTTCTCCTATTTGGAAACAGAAAACAAAGCTAAAGGAAAAATCAAGTCTTTTTTAGTTTATATCAAAAACAACACTGCAGTTTGTGCAATTTGTTAATGACAGTTGACATTTGTTAAAGAAATTGGGTAGTCAAAAGACTCAATGTATGTTAGTGGGTACTTCTAAGACCTAAAGCAAAAATTAAAACGGCATTAACACTACAACTACATTGTTGTAGTGTTTTACATTACTGTCGTGTAGTTGAAAAATTCAAACGGCTATAACACTACATCAATGTACATTGTACATTGTTTTAGTGTTTTACATTACTGTCGTGTAGTTGAATTAAGAACTGGAACGAGGTGATTGAACGCTTTCTTTTTGAAATAAGAGCACTGTTTAGGAGCAAATAGGAATTGCAGGGTATATGGTACTCGTATATGGTACCTGGTCAGTGAGCCGCAGCTGGCGGAAGACGGCGGTGGCGAGGCTGTCCCCGGCGCGGAACTCGGCGATGTCCGGGAACTTGTTCTCCAGCTCCGCCAGCGAAGCGTACACCTCCAGGGGCTTGTGGTATCGCGTCCCAATTATATTTTCCAAAACTCTGCAGGGAATAATATTGCATTGCTGTAAGATATTTTTCAATACATTTGCTCGAAAAATGTACTTACAAGGACATAAACATTGCTCATAATTAGTTACTTACCGAACTAGTGCGGTAAGTAAAAAAAGTATAATACCAAGGAGTTTTTACACTCTGATCATAAAATTATTTTGTAAAATACTACAGTGGTGACTTTTTCCTTGGGTGACGAGTTGTCACTGACGACTGCCTACCTACATTTAAAATAATATGGATAGCACCAGGAGAACGTAAATCAACAAGAGGCTGACAGCACCCATAGTTGGTTCCTTTACCAAGTGTATTACTTATACCAGTTAACTCACAAATGTATGGAAAAACGTCGTCTTCGTCTCGAGCTTACAAAACGTCAACTCGTTTGTAATAACCCTACTTACGGAACTTGTATCTTAAACTACTATTACAAGTCGAAGCTCCAAAACATTGTTCGCGCCTGGCCCGTTTATGTGTACTAATTAATTGTCAAGTTCAAGAAGTCTCTAGCCGTTGGTCGCCGACGAGGCTGATCAAAAGAAACGAGTTACTAAAGTAGGGCCAACGTAATAAGTCCGTTTTGTCGTTTTCTTAACACCTACGCACAGGGTTCATGTTTCTTTGCAGGTCGTAATTTTTCATACATATCAAAGCTGTCATCAAAGACCTATTACGATGGCCTTACTTTAGCTTGTTTCCTCTTTTGAGTAGCGCCGTGGACTAACGGGCTCACTCAAGTACATCCGGGTCGCGAGTCCAAGTCACTAGTTACTATAGTCAGACAACTTGATGCGCGACCATCCTGCGAGGTGACAGACGTGTCGTGTCAACAAGTGATATATGGCAGCGGGACGGCAGTAGCACGTAATTCCTCTCCCCGCTACTCTGCCCACCCCCGCTGACATCTGACTACCTCACCCCAATGTCTGTAACCTGAAATTCGCGCATGAAGCTATCGAACTATGAAACTTCACAAACCATTTGGTCTGTTGCACAATATGACAGGTCGCGCGCATCGCGCGCGTTCGATCAGTTGAAAGGCGTGTCTATGTCACGGTTAAATTAGGATATCAGGGATTTCCACGAGGTTGGGTTAGTTCAGGTTACTTTTTAGGGTTCCGTACCTCAAAAGAAAAAAACGGAACCCTTATAGGATCACTTTGTTGTCCGTCTGTCTGTCTGTCTGTCTGTCTGTCTGTCTGTCTGTCAAGACCCTTTATCTCACGAACGGGTAAAGGTATCAGGTTGAAATTAATACCATATGTTAGGGTCCATGAACCACACAAGATCTGAAAATTTAAATTTTTTACAACGACGCAATCAAAAGATATGGCATTTTATTTCCTCATCTCCATACATTTATTCAAAAATGAAAAACCTACAGGGTACTTCCCGTTGACCTAAAATTATGAAATTTGGCAAGAAGCTAGGTCTCACAGTACAAATAATGGGAAAAGTCTGAAATCATTAAATATTACAACTTTTCTCACAACTAATGGTAACCAATTGTGGTGAGCTCCCGTTTCAAGAACATTCATATAAGAGAGGGGTCAAGTTGGATGGTTGCTGAGGCGATTTTCGTTTTAGTTCTATTTAAAAACGGGAACACTTACAAACTTGAAAATTGGTATGTTTATAGGGCATAGGCTATAAAATAACAACAAATAATAAAATTTCGTCAAGCGCGTGTCGGACTCAAAAAATCTAGCACATTAACTTACTGAAATTTCAACTAATACAATTATGTTTATGTGGTGGTACGGAACCCTCAGTGCGCGAGTCCGACTCGCACTTGGCCGGTTTTTTTTTATATTTACCTACTAAATTTACGCCAGTGCGCTATCCATTAATCTTGCGCTTTCAATTCGTCTCGCGTCAAGCGCATGCAATATTTGTTACTTTAGTGGTTAAACTAGTATGACGCATGCGTTATAGCAATGTTTATATATAAGATCCAAAATAGGATCTAAAAACGGACTTGGAGGCTTCTTGAACTTTTACGTCCCAGAATACCAGACTGTCTACAAATCAGTAATTTGTCAATATGCAGGTCTTATAGAAAGATACCGACGACATACTTACAGATCGATAGCCGGCTACTATGTGAAGTGGAACTACTAATAAATTGGCGACGGAGCTTTGAAAGTTAACAAAAATTTCAATATTTTATTTACTTGCCTTTTCCGCTACAATAGACACAAAATAATGTTACAAACTATAAAAATAGACAGCATTTTACTAGCTACGTTATAACACAAAAATGTCTAAGCAAAACAAGAAGAGAAAAGCAAGCTACGAGTATGACCTGTGTTAAAAAGAGTAAAAAAAGATCTCAGCATACTTTTAAAAGATAAGTCTAGTTTGTCTAGTTTAAATTCGCCGATACAATTTTCTCAAGACTTGTCGCTTCGTACCAAATGACAATCTAAATAATAAAAATGTTTTTATAGTTAACGGGCTTTGGTCTTATATTAGATCTAGTCCTGCGGACAGAGATGAGGTCGACAAGCTTGCTTTAAGGAAGCTTATGCATTCACGACTTGAACAGATTCAGGTTACATCATCTCGGGAACACAAACGCAGGCAGATGATTCCACAAACGAGAACTTGAATTTCGCCTTTAGATCAATCAGATTAATAGCCAGTTGAACAAAGAGTCTTTTAAATCTATTGCTGTCCCTTTCTGTGTCAATAAAACAGAAAGAGTCAGTAATAGACTTATAGGATCTTTGACCTTATAGACGCTTTGTGCAACTGGCGGTACATAACGTTAACTAAAATTTTGGTAAATAAACGAATTTGATTCTAAAAAAAATCTACTGACACTAATAATCTTTAAAAAATAAATTTAAATACCACTACAGAAAAATCATAAAACAATTATTTATTATTTACCTTCCACCCTAAGTTTCGTTTCACTATCGTCATACTTGGGTACTTTGATAGGATGAATAATTTTCTGGACAACAAAGAAAGAGAGTTAATTTAATTCATACTCGTAACATCCCATAAAACGTCCACAGCAGGACAAGGGGCTCCAGCAAAAACGCTTGGTACTTTAGCGGGCGGATTTACCTTAGTTACCAAGCGTTGGGCTGGCAACAGCTGTTGTTGGTGATCGCAGTATGTAAGATGTTACGATCACAGCTAGATGCGACTGCCCATCCTCCGGTTCATGAGCTCTTAGATAGATAGATAGATAGATAGAAACTCTTTATTGCACACAAATTAAGAGTAATTGCGTAAGAAACCTTATATCTAATTGCGCGCAAAGGCGGCCTTATTGCTTAGAGCAATCTCTTCCAGGCAACCTTAGGACTGGGAATCGCTGAGATGGACACGAGTAGTGCAGAGTTTGCTTAACTAAGTTAGACTAATTTGAAAATAAATTAGGTACATAAAATCAAACAATAAACTTAAGTATTTACCAAAATACTTAAATACAGACATAGAATAAATAAATACACATATATACTTACATAAAATAATACACATATACACAGATGTAATATACATAAATAAACATAAAAATATATACCTTTATATATATACATACATTATATAAATAATATAACAACAAAATGCAAATAAGTGTCCTATTTTCCTACAGACAACTTTCCTCTTTCTTTAGGTAGAATTCGATCAATTTAGATTTGAAAGCATTACTGGTTTTTGCTTGACGAATGTCACGTGGCAGTTCATTCCACAATCGGGCTGACATTTTTGTAAACGAATTATAATAGAAATTAGATTTTGCGAATGTTGTGGTTAGCAAATTATCGTTTTTAGACCTGGAAGCTAAGAGATGATTTGACCCTAAATAATCAAAATTTTCACCGAGGTATGGAGGAGAAACCGGAGAGTTGAGGATGTTGAATAGTAAAGAGAGGGCATGTACGTAACGTCGCTGACGAATCGGTAATAGTTTTAGTTTATTCCTATACTCAGATACATGATCGTATTTCCTAAGACCGAAAATGAAACGTATACACATGTTTTGCAGCCGATCGAGTTTGTTCAAAAGGAGCTGGGATAAATCCAAGTAACTGATATCTGCATAATCTAGGATCGGAAGGACTAAGGAATTAACGAGCTCAGTTTTAGTTTTTACGGGAAGAAGATTTTTCCATCTTTTCATCGACCCAAACACAGCAAAAGTTTTACGACAAACGGTTTCCACTTGAGGAAGCCAGGAAAGATTTTTGTCAATTAACAAACCCAGGTTCTTGACAACATCCACAAACGGCAATTGGCAGTTATTCAGTATTACAGGGGTAAGGTTTGTAAATGATATCCGATCTAGCTGCTTTGTCCCACCGACGATAATGACCTGAGACTTAGCTGGATTAACAGTTAGACCAAAGGATTTGCTCCAGTTGTGAATTTTTGCAAGATCACTATTTATAGAGAAAATGAGGTCTGAGACCTTATCAGCCGGACCTTGGCAGTATAACTGAAGATCATCAGCGTAGAGGTGAAAGGAGGAAGATATGTGAGAAGTAATAGAATTTATAAAAATCGAGAAAAGGAGGGGAGAAAGCACTCCACCCTGCGGCACACCAGTAGTAATGGGACAGAAGGTAGATGATTTATTGTCTAACCGAACGCACTGCTGGCTGCTTAGTTGCCTTTTACGACACCCACGGGTAGAGATGGGTTGGTACTATTCTTTGCACACACCACACAGACGCAATTTAATTATTGTACCACATACATAACTCTTGAAGGGCTGTAAATTTATTTATTACGGAAATTTTAACCACTTTCTGACCCCTATCTATGGTAAGGAATGGGAAATGTCATAGACTGAGGAAATATTTACAATAATGCAAGAGATCATCATAACATCCCATGAAACGTCCACTACAGGACAGGGAGCTCCCTCTAGAATTCCAGCTTTTGCTGGAAAAATGTAGAGGGGAAGGGGGAGGGGGAGGGGTCACCTCGCTTGTTAGCGTTACGGCTGGCACCATGGACCGCGGTTGTAGGTGACCGCAGTAAGTAAGATTTTAGATACAAAGGAGGATGCTGCTGCCCATCCTCCAGTTTATAACCCTTAGTCGCCTCTCACGACACCCACGGGTATGTAAGGGATGGTACTATTCTTTGCCGGCACCACACGGGGCAAATGCAAGAGATAATAAAGTAGATTTCACATCCTTTTTACGATACTTTAATTTTTTTCGTGGTATATTATTCTGCCCATGACCATGCCATGACACAAAAAAATTCCCAATTGAATATCGGTCGAAATCCGAAAAAGACTACCAAATTTTGCTCCACCTTTTTTGACTCGTGTTTCTTTGGAAAAGTTGTTCAGTTTTGGCTTTCTAGTCATACGAATGAATAAAGTCAATGTTTTATAGAAAAACTAATACTCATAAAAAAGTTTATAATAAACAAATATTAATACGTTTAGGATGCTGACAGTTATGCAGTGCAATAAAGACACATAAATAATGCATGCATAAATATTTATTTTTGAATAAATTCTACAGTGAATGATACTATGAATAAAGTGCTAAAATATATACATTTTCATTTATATTATGCCACAACCGTTCAATTTTTTTAAAATATATTATAAAAACATAACCATCTTTGAGGCGTCGTCGAGTAAAAAGAAAGAAAATATTCTGAAGCAAGACGAATTTTCATAAAATTTATATATATTAGAACTATCAGAAGGCAAATGTTGTTTTAAGTTTAAATGATTTGTCTACTTTATTTTATTTTTGTATTTTTTAGAACGGCTAAGGCTACACAAAACTCTTAGAATTAAATGACAGCACTGACCCATTGCTCATTGGGGTTTCGGCAGTGTTGCCATTTAACTCTAAAATGAGGAAGAAATTAATGTGCATATTTATTAGATGTGACAAGACACACATTACAAAGCATTGCACATACAATTAGCTACAAGTAGATATTAAATAGAGTGCAAGGAACAGTGTACTAGTGTAGGAATCTTAGTCATTGAAAAAGCACAATTTTGCGGGATAGAGACGTGATGTTTATTTTTAAAGGTACTGCAAATATTGAATTGAAATGATCTACTCAATAAAATGAACAACTGTTTAGGATCAACACTAAACAAAAAAATATATTCACAAGGTTTGAACACAGTCAATCAATACCCATCTTTAAATGATATTTGTTATTTCTGTTATATTAAGGCGATCCGATTTCCATACTAAATTCAAATGACTCGCATTCTCATGCGGGACATAAAATTCCGTTGAAAAACGAGTGCATACTGCCTATTTTTAGTTAAAATTTTCGATGATTATTACAAAGATACAGCTAATGCACCGAAAGTACTACAGTATAGATCGCACACCCACAATATGGTAATATTGAACCATAAATTGCTAGCAAAAACTAGTACTTTCGGTGCATTAGCTGTATCTTTGTATTAATTAGCGAAAAATTTATTAAAAAATAGCAGTATACACTCGTTTACCAACAGCATTATATGTCCCGCATAAGAATACGAGTCATTTGAATTTAGTATGGAAAACGGATCGCCTTAATATTTTAGCGTTTTTTTGGAACAGTTCAATACACAGTTCCCTACACGCTGTATAATTAAACAAGCATATATATATTAGTTACATACATATAATTTAATTTATCAAGCGTTAAAGCAATTTACATCGAGATCCGTTTATTATAAAGTGAGATCTAATTACTGTTTGTGAGTGTATTTCAATCATCAGTACTTATATACCTATAGTCTAACCAAAAACAGTAGAAGGGGAACTATAATAATTTCTAACAACTAAATTCAAATTTATTAATCAATTCACAATTTATGAATATTTCTTTAAAACGCCTGTAGCACCAAAAGTGCGTTGTACAATCTGAGAATTAAGACGGAATATCTCTATTGCAGGTCATTTCACTAGCACCTTTCCAATTCTATTGTAGCTACGTCAAAACCATTTTGATAAAGAAAAGGGTGCCCCCATTTTTGTCTACTCTTTCTATACAGAGTGTAAATTTTAAACCACAATACGAGCATGATTATTACGTCCATTGAGAACAAAGACCTAGTGGTGATAAAAACTTGTATAGCCGAAGATTACACTTTCAAAATCAAATAAAACATAAATGGGTAAAATCGTGCACTTAACAAGTTTTCATTATTAAACGACGATTAGTATTTTAGCATTAAACTCTACTGTCTGGACTTTTCATGCGAACGAAGTCGCGGACAAGGGCTAGTAAATATATTTTACATCTCTCATATTCGGTAAGTAAGTCCTTATTACCACCAAATGGGGCTTGTAGGTGACCAATTAACGCTCTAGGGTAATAATGTAGCTAGAAAAGCCCTAGGGCGGTAAGTAATTAAGTTTTAAAGGAGTGATTTTTTTTTAATTACTTACCGCCCTAGGGCTTTTCTAGCTACATTATTACCCTAGAGCGCTAATTGGTCACCTACAATTTGGTGGTAATAAGGACCTACTTACCTCACAATCGAGATGTAAAGCAGAGTAGTTAGCTCGGGTGTAAGCATCAATTGCACCCTCGAACTATAGGCGCCCTCGCTGCGCTCGTGCGCCTAAATATCTTGGGCTGATGCCTTACAGCCCTTGGCTACTAATCTACTATTACAAGTATAAAACGAAGTGGTTGATCTATAGTAGTACCGCCTAAATGAGTCCTCGCCCGCGGGGTACGTGCGGGCAGGTGCGGTGGGAACGGGTGCGCGTACAGAATGAGAATGCCCCCCCCCGCCGCCCGCACCTCACCCGTTCCCCCGCCTGTCGTCTTACCCTCCCCCCCCCGCCCCTGTACCCCGCGGGCGAGGACTCATTTAGGCGGTTTATCTATAACAGCACGAGTTTAACATACACACAGACACAAACAGATAACTTACCGGAAGTCGTATGCGGAAGACCAGTGTTGCGGATCGTCCGGCATGAGAGTGAAGTTGACGCTAACGGAACCCTCCTCTGGTATAGTCACCTCTTCTGTCACGCTCTCGTAGCTGAGGAAAGAAACAGATGATATAATAAAAACACGTAACCTACGAAACTCCATGGAAACAGACTGATTTAAGTGCCCACATTTAATCAGTCTGTCCGCGTCTACCATAGATTTAGTACTTCGCGGCGCTTTTAACCAGAAGGCGCACTGTCAAAAATAATGCGAGCCGAGTAGGATGTGAGACGATATGAAGCTGTCCCTTTCTAATAATAAATAAATCAGGTTGCCATGACAACATCAACAAAATGTCATGCAAAATCTTTGTTCAAAATAATTTTACCAAAGAGTTTTTAATCCAAATAAATCAAAAGATAATGATATTTATTTATTTATTTTATTTTTTATTTTATTTATTAGGTCACCAACAGAATGTAAATCAACAAATTCTTAAAAATGAACATTAAAGTTAACAATTTAAATGTCATTCTAATTATAGGTGACGACGGCATTCACAAACTTAAGTAACTAACTGAAAATAAATTAAGAATAATAAGTTAATATCTAAACATATTTTCTGCATTTAATGAAAACAGAGAGAAGTTTTTACTTTGCACGTTGAAAATTATTCAAATACGTATTTAAAAATAAGTATAAATAAAAAAACGTGCATATAAAATTAAACATTTTGCACGGAAATTGTGCAAACTTCATTAGTATGGCAACAATTAGAAAGGGATGAAGTTCATCGACTATGCTATCTTGCTTTGCTCGTTTTGCCTCTGTACAAATTGTTAAGAGTTCTCTATCATGGTATATGTAAGATCATTGGCGTCTACATACCGTTAGCAGACAAGAATAGTAATAGTATGACAGCAATGTGAAGGCAGGACGGAGCGATGCGTAAGATATAGGAGCGACAGAGACACGAAACGCGCCGTCCTCTCGCATGCAAACCTCTTTCTGCTGACATTTTAATCAAGCTACATTATTTCGAGTACTATCATGCAGAAGGCACCATCTCTTCCCCTCGCTATTTTCAAAACAAAACCTCACCTCCTGGCGCATTTCGTTGGTTGACAGAGGCGCGCGTTAGATACAACTGTCAGTCAGTTACATTCTCAACAGGTAGTGATTTCGTACCGTGTGATCTAGGTGTCTTGTTTTTGTGCCAAACAATTTTCAGTACTTTCCTTGTTTTAGGATCTGTCAATTTTGACAATTCGTCAAGGACAACAGCCTTGTTTTCTTTGTGCACGATACCTTGACATATGTTGTGGCGTTGGCTAACGGGTGACCTATGTGGCTAATATAACTAACACGATAGTAATCGTCGATTGTGAATTTTGGTAGATGCACGATTTGTGCTCAAAAAATGGCACAGCAAAAAGGGCTTATGTTTTTTGTACTCTCAGTCGATTTACGGCTAAGAAATGTATACTTCAAATTTGGAACACACGAAAATGTAGACACTTTCTTTCGAGTCTTGAATGCGACTGTGCAACTACCAAAATGTATGATCAAAGATAATAACAATCAATACTTACCTTTTTATATTCAGTGACGTCATATTTGCCAGGTTTCAGTAGCCGTCTTCACGTTATGAGTGGTACCGTCTACGAAATAGTAACGTTGGCTAGCGAGTGACCTACGGGGTGGAATTAACATCAATATTTAGCAGTGACATTATATTTGCCAGGCATCAGTAGGCGCCAGTAGTCACCGTCAACAGCCATCTTCACGTTATGAGTGATACCGTCCACGGATATGGTAACGTTGGCTAGCGAGTGACCTATGTGGTTGTATTAACATTAATACTTACCCCTGTTTGTACGCAGTGACATTATATTTGCCAGGCATCAGTGGGCGCCAGTAGTCACCGTCGACAGCCATCTTCACATTATGCGCGATACGGTCCAAGGATATGGTAACGTTGGCTAGAGGGTGGCATATGTGGTTGTAAACACGTAAATCAACAATCAATACTTACCCCTGTTTGTACGCAGTGACATTATATTTTCCAGGCATCAGTAGGCGCCAGTAGTCACCGTCGACAGCCGACTTCACGTTATGAGCGATACTGTCCACGGATATGGTGGCGTTGGCTAGAGGGTGACCTATGTGGCTGTGGACGAAACCGTGGACACCTTTGTGTACCTAAAATAGACAAAATTGAAAACTATTGTTTTTTCTGTTACAATGTGCAGCTGCTTGTAAAACACGTTCTCCTAATGCAATGCAAAGGCCTCACTTTCCCTAACTAGTAGCAATCTACCAAAAAAAGAATTTCAGAATTCTACGCGTCTGGTCCTACAGTGACGGCGCCTTACGTACTTAGCCTAAGGCTGTCCGTCCACCGCGACGGTTCCGAGCCGTAACGATAACAAGAGAAAAGCGCCGACAAAGTTACAAGCAATAACAGTACTTATTACTTACACATTGTGTCGCTTCTATCAGCGCTGTTCTTTTGTTTTATGGGTATCGGCTCGAAACTGTCGCGGTGGACAAACAGCCTAGGCTTTAGAAATAATCTTTGTGTTGTATACCCGCTTGATAGCCAACTGATCGAATTGCGCCAAATATACTTAATGGTGTCGATTCTGGCAGACCCAAACTAAAACTAAACTAAATTTGACAGGTCTAAAAGTGTTGCTGTCTTGACATCATACTTCCTACAGACTAATAAAAGACAGCATCATTTTTAGACCTGTCAAATTTAGTTTAGTTTTAGTTTGGGTCTGCCAGAAACGACACCATTGGCTGGAAGCACTTTACGGGCCGATTATTGGCTAGTATGTTTTATCGAATTATTCACGTTTTATTAAACTTACTTCTTCAATAAACACAAGCAGAGCATCTTTATTGTCCTCCCAATAAGTGGGCAGATCGCTCGCCGGCGGGAACTTATAGCAGCCGAGCTCCAAGGTGAGCTCGAAATCATTCGTGTGCAGGTAGTTCCAATCTTGCATACCGCCAGCAAGAACGTACCTAATAAAACAAGTCACATTTTTATAAACGCTAAGTGTTTATTTTTGGATTGTATGAAATGTATGAAAGGATTGATGAGAGTATAGGAAGCAAGAGACGTATGTCAAGATCTTAGCAGGTGGAGAAAGAGGCGTGATATTATGTATGTATGCATTGCATGTTATGTGTTAGATTTTTTTTACTTTGAATGAATGAATGAACGAAGATTGACGAAAGAGATCTACCAGGCGAGAGTGAATGGAAACGATGGAAGGGGAAGGCCTAGGCGAAAGTACCAGGACCAAATTCAGGACGTTCTGAATAAAGGCCAGGTTAAAAGTACCCTAAACCGACGAGCATGTATGAAAGGATTGATGAAAGTACAGGAAGCAAGGGAAGTATGTCAAGATCGTAGCAGGTGGAGGACTGTGGTCTCTGCCTACCCCAACGGGAAAGAGGCGTGATGTTATGTATGTATTTTTTTACTTTCCCATACAAGTCTCGCGCCATCAGAAGATGGTCTAAAGGTTTTATTTGGACCTATGTTTCTTTGCAATAATTGTTCAGTTTTATGGTTTTTTAGATTGACTGTAAAAACATTACATGTCTGTAAAATCAAATAAACAACAATAGATTACTTCCTTCGACTTATCTACACAAAATGACGACTTTGTTTTGACAGATTGCATGGCCAATAAGATTATCTTATTATATTTGAGTTTCTTACCACTTAGCTCCATTCGTGACTCCTTCAGGGAACTTTTCATTAGGTAGGTTTTTGCATGGCTGACCCAAGTGCATTTTGTGATGAGCCTGCAAAGGAAACGCAATGCGAATATAAACCTAAAGCACATGCTTCAAAGAAAGATCAGGATAAGGCAATATAAACCTTGCACCTTTGTCCGCATAGGAATTTTGAACCCTTGTTTAGGAAAGTGTCACTGCCGCCCATGGACACTTGCAACACCAGAAGAAGCGATGCTGGTGCCTTGCCGGCCTTTTAAGAATTTTTTAAAATCCCCATATCGTAACTACTAGGGAAAACCACAGGGGGAAGTTCATTCCACATCTACATGTGCGCAAAAGAAATTATCGCACAAACCGCGTTGTATTGCAACGCCAGTAACCTGTGCAAACATCAAACTTCTATCTAAACCTCTGTATCCTGGGCACTACATACTACGTTGATATGTCATTCAGTAAGTGATAGTAAAATAGGCGGTTCGTTAAATTATAGCATCGTAACAGTTGGGAATTAACATCAAATTCCCATAGAAACTGCACCAGCTGATTGCGCATTTTGCATGTGAGGAAATTTTTTATTCTTTTTTCGACCTTTGTTCCGTGCGGAAAGTTGTTCAGTTTCATGGTCTAAGTAACAGGCTAAAATAATGCTTGTCAATTTATTTACATCCGATATTTGAGTTGATCTATCGTATCGAGTTACAAAGAACTATGAGCACAGCACCATATGTAGTCACAAAACCGTAATTAAAACCACTTACATCAGAGTACAGTCAAGTGCATAAATATGTATCTAAACTATCGTTTCAAAAGTATGTATCATTGAATGTTTATTATTATAGCATCCAATCTAACTGATATAAATATGTCTGCGGAAACTGATCAATAATATGTATACTATAAAGGACAATTTGTTTTATAACAAGCAATACAAACCTTTTATGGACATATTATTGCTCACTTAGTTATTTAGATATTTTTGCAACAAAAACGAAGACATAATAACGATGAGAAAAGTGTGACATAATTCGTGAATCTTTACATAAATACATGTAATTGCAATGGATTTCAGGAAACATATTTATGCACTTGACTGTACCTGAGTAAGTGGTTTTAGTTACGGTTTTGTGACTGAGTGACTCATAGTCAAATTCATGAAGACTGGATTGTCAGGGCTTAGGTTCTCGTTCCCGTTTCTCATTGCTGCATAAGAGCTATTACAGACCAGCGTTAAGAGTGTCACGCGCGGCTGTCATTGGCAGTCGCCGACAGTCGTCGTCCCAGCTTCACTAGTCAATAAGAGCCCTATTTGTGTCGCTTCTGGTAGATACAAACTAACTAATACATTTGACTATTCTAAAAGTGTTACTGTCTTTTTCTCAGGCTATAGGGGTAACAAGAAAAGCAAAATTATACAACGACAAACCTGTAAAATTTTGTTTAGTTTAAGTTTGTGTCTGCCAGAATCAACACCATTGTCATAAGAATAGTTGGATACTCATAAAAAACACTACCAACATATTTGCGTCGTTCCATCATACTGTGTTGCAGAGAGCTATTCACGCCATCTCGTGTTAACGAACTGTAACTAAAACCACTTACATCAGAGTACGTATGAGCCAAATGCACGAAGATGGGATTGTCAGGGCTAAAGTTCTCGTTCCCGCTTCGCATTGCTGGGTTGTTATCATAAGGGTAGTTGGCTACTAAAGCCCCGCCATGGAGGTTGGCTGACAGCACGAAGGGTATTGAAATAGACCAGTTCATTACAGCTAGGGTCTCTGGCTCTTGGACCCTATTGTCCTGAAAAAAAAATACCGGGTGTAAGGGACAGGTTTCCAAAAACTGAAAGGGCTTAATCAGTCAATGTAACTGAACAACTTTCAGTAAATCCAGTAACTTGCTTTCGGGTACCCGTGGTACCCAAACGTTTTTGGAGCAGATTGCACCCGGTTTCACCAGAATACGCATAAATTGCACTTGGAACCAGCCCCAGTCGAAATCCCGGATGCCGTAAACAAATGTTGTTTAGGGCTTGCATTCTGGGAAATAAAACTTGGAGCTATGTTTCTTGTAGCGCTCGTGAATATTTCAATAGGTTGCTCGACAGGTTGCTTGAGGGCCCATGGGTACTACCGGTAACCAGGTACAACGAACAAAAAAAAAAGGACGGGTTGCACTCCGGGAGTGCCGGCAGAAGTGAAAACTTAAACATCAACGTTGTGCATTTTTGAATATTTTGGAATGGTTAGGGAATAATTTCGCATGAATTGTTTTATTTATCAGTATAAAAGTACATACATTATTCATTTATTGCGCTATCGTAGACAAACATGACAATTTATATTACATATAGACAATCTTAGTCAGATCTGACGCGCCGCTAAAGAAGTTTTCACTTCAAAACTTAAACATCTGACGCGAGATCAGATGCGCTATCTGACGTGAGTTTAACATTTTTACCCATCTAAAAAAGTGCCAAGCGCCGCTAAAGAAGTTTTCACTTCAAAATATATCCTGGTGGAGCGCATGACTGGATAAAACTTATAGGAAATGATTAAAAAAAATCTGACTCTCCATACAAAATGTCTTATCAAGTCAGCAATTTTGTATGGAGAGGCCGATTTTTATTTCACTCTCTGAAAGTTGTTCAGTTACGTTGACTGATCATGCCCTTTCAGTTTACAGAAACCTGTACCTTACACCCTTTATAAATATTGTGGCGTGTGAGAATGGTTTAAGCGTGTAGCTACAGTCCGACAGCTTTTTTTTATAGAAGAGGAAGGCAGACGAGCAGATGGGTCACCTGATGGTAATTGATCACCAGAGGGGTCACAAGTGCGGTGGCTAGCCTTTATGATATTTGTAGGCTCTTCGTGGTAGTCAGACGTCAGAGGAGGCAGTGTAGCGGGGAGGGGAATCACTTCCCCATATATTACAATTTACTTCACCCCCTAACGTCTGTCACACCGTCTGTCACTATAGGAACGCACGGCAGCAAGCATGTAGAAACAAAACCAGTATAAGCTGAACCAGCGCTACGCTGCAAACGCCCGAAACCAGAGATCCGTTCAAGGTCAATGTATTTCCACCCACGTGCGGCCTTGTGTACTATTATCGTATTTTTAATTTCAAACTACATGTGTTAAATTAGAGCTACGGTCCCGAAGTAGATGTAAATAAATAATATCAGTTTTATATAATTTTTTTTTAAATGCCATACCTTTGTGTGTTCGTATTGATCAGGGAAGTTTCTGTTCAAATCAATATCGTCAGCATTCAATCTACCATTTACACTGCTATAATCCCCTGTAATATTTAGAAAACATTGTGATTAAAATAAAAATAAAATATTTCCCGGATCTAAAATTCGCAACAGAACCCAAATTTAAGGAACCTCCATACTTGGCGTATAAATAGAGATACGAACATTAAGTTATAAAAAAAAAATTATGCACTTAATTTTTTTTTCTTATCTTCGTAAGAATCGTTTCCTGTGCGGCAGAATGGAATTTAGTCGTAGCCTATCACAGAATTTAAAAAAAGGTGTCATGTCACTAAAAGAGGTGACAGTTTTTATTTTTAATTCCGTAAAAGGCTATGTTCCATTCTGCCATAAGGGATTCGATATTTTACCGAGAATAAAAATAAAATTTCAACTGCGTTATTTGTGCTCGAAAACATTTGATATTTTTTTATAATGTTTCGAGGATAAGACCTTCTGTTGCAAGTTGACCAGGTTTTTCCAGCAGCAAAGCAGTGAGGGAGGAATGCTTTATTATAATATCGTTTGGGTGCGTTGCAATCTTGGAGGAGGTTGCAATGCAAGGTCGGTGACTAACCTCACAAACCCTAGTGTCAGAGTTATCGAGCCGCTAAAGGTCTCTGAAATGGCATACTTCACGGCTATTCCCGCACACTCGAAATGATGTAGCTTAGAATAAAATGACAGCTGTGTGAAAGCAGGACCAGGAGTGACAAAGACACTATCACTCTGTCTTACTCACAATCATTGTTCTATCCTGCCGCGATAGCACGAGCCCCTAGATAAACACTTTTCATTCACTCGCGCGAGAAAATTGACGTTTGCTTCTTACATTATAAATCAAAAAGTGACATTTGGCTTTAGATATATTTTTATCTAGGGGCTCGTGCTGAGCCGGCTGCTGTCATTCTAATCATGCAACATTATTTCCCCTGTCGATAGTAGTAGCAACGATCAACGCCTTAGGGGCCTATCCACCAGTGGTGTACGAGGAAGCTAAGCTGTGTTCTGGAATATTACATTCAATCGGATTGCTCTATTTCCTAGCTAAGCGCATATACAGCTGTAAGCTAGGAAAATGGAGCAACCCTATTGGTGGGAATTTTTACAGCTCATGGTTTAGCTACGTCGCACATCTCTAGTAGAAAGGCACCCCTGGACCTGTCATCAATTTCCTTCTATTAGATAATCCGCCGTAATAAACCAGAAGTTCAATCAGTAGCTATCACGGTTCGTAAGATACAGCTCCTTGAAGGTAACAATGACAAGAAAGACGACGGTCCTTTTGGGTACTGAGAAGTTCCCTCAATCCGATATTTGCCTTGGCTCCCTCAATCAAAAACCTGCCTCTAGGTCACCACCCAACTACCCTGGGAAAAATTTAAAGCCCTAATCCAAACCCAGGCAGGTATAGGAAAATTTTAGAAAAACCGGAAGAAATGGATTTGCTGTTATGTCTCGACTACAGCTTGTTTCCTATACCTTGGAGGACCTAAACGCTAAAGTCTGTCGATTTAGCAAATTACTGGGTTGGTTTCGAGTAATCGACACGAAAAGAATAATCGAAGCAACTGATACCAATACTTACGGACATGTGACATCTCATAACCATCCGGATTCATGCTAGGCAACAAATGGACGCGCGTAGAGTTCAAAATCTTCTGCACTCTTTCATCGCCGCTGACGTACTGCTGACAGAGGTATTTAGCGAGGAGCAGCAATAGCTCGCGACCTATTACTTCGTTGCCATGCATGTTGGCTACGTATTTGAACTCCGGTTTGCCTGAAATGACGACAGACATAAAAGTTTCAAATATTAATATGAAGACCTCGAGTAATTGCAGGGATTCTGATTTAATCTTCTATGCGCATGGATAAGTTAGAAATAAATAATAAATCAAAAATAACAGTCACAAATGCGTCTTTCCGCTTTTTGATCTGATTGGTTAAATTCTTTGGTCTGCTTCAGAGGAAACGCAACCTAACTCAGTTGTTAAGCCACCAATGACCCTGAGGTCGTTGGTGGGTTACTATCTTAGAGAATGGGCGTTTGATGTCTGGACCCCAAACGCCCATTTTCTAAGATAGTAACTGGAACTAACAGCCTAAGGTGCCTTCAGAAATAATAAAAACGCTACCAGCTATTTATTATACCACTAGCGGTCACCCATATGATGTCCAGGCAGGAATTACATTGCTTAACTTTTGCAAAGAGTGATTCATACTGAATATATAGACCAATATTATCTTCTAATTCGAATTCAGTGCCGGAATCGAACCAGCAACTTTGTGTATTTGAAAATTTTACAAAACAGGGTGCTTAATTTTCGATTTATCGATACGATACTACTTCGATACAGCCGAATTTATAACTTCGTTCACTGACAATAGAGTAGAATATTGGTTAGCATCCAACCAATATCCTACTCTATCGTTAAGGGCCGAAGTTTTGAATTTGCATGTTTCGAATTGTATCATATTGATATATCGAAAATTAAGAAACCCAGAGGTTGTTATTAAATCCGGCGTTACAGAACACCAGCTAGGATAATAAAGTAGAATAACAACGTTAACTTTTTACCTTATTTTCCAGATACGTTCAGACCTGACTAAAATATGATTTTCTTAGTTGGATTAATAAATTCATTAAAAATTAAGCAATTAAAATTATCAGCGAATTAAAATATTGATAGTCGAAATTCGATCACAAAGCACCGCTAGCTGTTTTAAATTGTTTATACTGAGCGCGGAATGGAGACGAGAAATTCAAGAAAAGAACAATCAGACTGCATAAAATCCAATTGGTCTGATTTAGAGTTCCTAAAGACAATCATAAAGGAAAAAATACAAATAGCGAGACCCAGACGTACTTATAGATGAGAAGTCTCAGCGAAGTAGAAAAACAATTAGTTCCTCCTCTTTGGAGCACACGCATTATACGTACGCAATTAACTTTTTAAAATTACTTTAAAATAATACCAAAGCGACCAAAAGATGGCGCTGCAGGGTACTGAATCGGACTATGGTGGGATTTACTGAATCGGACCAGCATTTTCTCAGGCACGATTTTGTTTCTCAGACAGATCTATTTGTCACCCCAGTAAACTCAGAATGTAGATTTTATCGAAATCGTTAGAGCGATTTCCGAGAATGCAAATATGTATAGTCAAGATCAGGTAAAGCTTAACACTTTCAGCGCGATTCTATCCCCAATGATACTTGGAATTAGAACGGTACACAGCCTCTTACTGTTAACTATACAAATATTAGACGTTTAATAGTAAGGGATTTTAAAATAATAATGATGCAATCTTACCAGGCAAATGTTTCCCAGGGTCGTTGGTGATCTCCATCACATAGAGATCCCGTCCTTGCACGGACTTGCCAATGCTCGTCAGCCTCGTAATGTCAGGGTATTCCTCGTTCAGTTTCTTTAGGAACGCCTCCATTTGCACAAAGTTGTGATGCTTGAAGTCGGCTGCAGGCAAACCGTCTAGTTTCTCATCGGATCGCCTGTCACGCTCTGATCGTTCGCCTAATGGACAAGGGGTTCACGTTTGCCTAGTTTGTTTACGAAGTGATACGAGCAAACGCCCAGAGATGGCGCTATTTTAAATATTATTTGATTATTTTATTTGCAGTGACTGTTGTGATTTAAATGAGAAAAATGTGATATTTACAAAGTTTATAATTTATGAGTAATAAATATAATTTATAAATAATTCAGAGCTAAGCTACTAAAGATTTTAAGTTAGTAGGTATATGTTATTATACAAACTACTAGTGTTTTGTAAATTCTCATTGTGTGTTGCTACTATGGAGGTTTTGTAAAAAGATGGTGACTAATGAATTTTATTACGTGGGGATAGGAAAAGGTAATAAAATAACGACATAAAGAAGACAGGCAAATCAACAGAGCGTAACAGAATGACCAAAAACAGGGTATAAAAAGGCATTTCCTCAAAACTTAAACTGTTGAGACCATGAAACAGAAATAACAGTTGAGACCATAAATAACGTTCCTCAAGGAATGGAATATGAAAAAATAGACGTGATGCAGACATGTGTCCTGCAGTCAAGAGCACATCAAGCTTGATACAATGGACTTTGTACAGTTCTTATTTCAATAGACGTACGCCCTAGAGTCGCACTGCGAGTGTCAAGCTTGACCTGTCGTTGACTGTACCATAGACGAATAATAAGAAAGAACTGACAATTTCCTACTAGAAAACGTAACCCGGAAAACCATGAAACTCACTGAAAGTAGATGGCGGCGCTGATAAATAATCTGGAAAGTAATTACGGTCTAGCGCAAAAAAAAGATGATAATTCCAACATAGTTTCAACAAAAAGAAAGGCTACTGTTGGAATTTGGTATGTCGATAAACCGCATAGTCTGGAGGATTCAGGCGGAAGCGTGTTTTGGCGTCCGAAATATATTTTAATTCATTTTCATTATGTTTAACACTACTGAACAAGATTAGACAGGGTGTCGCCCTGACATCCTTGAGGATTTTGTATAAAGTCCATGATTAGAGAAAAGGAGGGGAACGAAAAAAAAAAATTTGACCTACCCCATCGAGTGGGGTATCGTTGTTTAGAGCTCGTTGAGAAGATAAATGCTGTATTTTTTGGTTTAAAAAATATTAAAAAGTAAAGGAATTAGATGCTACCAAAGTCAGTTTTTTTACAAAATTTTGTTTAGCCGTATCTTATGAACAGTAAGAGGTAGACAATTGAAATATTCACAGGTTATGTATTTCTGTTGCCGCTATAACAAGAAATACTGAAAATTAAAAAAAGTTATAAATTATGGGGGACTCCCAAACTAAAAACCTGTCTTTTTTGGCGATTTTTGATCTATTTTTGTTTTAGCTCTATTTTAAAAACGGGAACACTAACAAACGTGAAAATATGTATGTTTATAGTGCATGAGCTGTAGAATAACAAAAACTTTCAAAAACTGGTCAAGTGCGAGTCGGACTCAAAAAATCTTGCACAGTAAGTTATTGAAATTTCAACTAATACCTACAATCAATATTGTAAGTAGTAACTTACTGTGCTAGATTTTTTGAGTCCGACTCGCACTTGACCAGTTTTTTATTATGTTTTGTTATTCTACAGCTCATGCAATATAAACATACACATTTTTACGTTTGTAAGTTTTCCCGTTTTTAAGATAGAGCTAAAACAAAAATCGAGCAAAAATCGCCTAAAAAGACAGGTTTTTAGTAAGGGAGCCCCCCTTAATTTATTACTTTTTTTTATTTTTAGTATTTCTTGTGAAAGCGGCAACAGAAATACATTATCTGTAAATATTTCAATTGTCTACCTATTACTGTTCATAAGATACAGCCCAAACAAAATTTTGTAAAAATACTGACTTTGGTGGCATCTAATTCCTTTACTTTTTAATATTTTTTTAAACAAAAATACAGTATTTTTCTTCTCGACGAGCTCTAAACAACGATGCCCCACTAGATGGGGTAGGTAAAAATTTTTATTTCGTTTTCCTCCTTTTATCTAATCATGGACTTTATACAAAACCCTCAAGGATGTCAGGGCGACACCCTCCCTAATCTTGTTCAGGAGTCCTTAAATATCAAGAAAATGCAAAAAAATGTATTGCGGACGCTAAAACACGCTTCCGACAAAATGTAGGAGACCGTCTGCAGGACTAGTAATAACTTTCCAGATATTTATGTCCGGGGTACGATTTTTATACGAGGATGGTAGAATCCTTTCTTATTATTTTTTGTCTATGGTAGTACGTGTATGAGAAGCTTTTTCCGAAAACTGAAAGGATATGATCAGTCAACCTAACTTACAATAACTACTAAGTAAACTCTCAGAAAAAAGAAATAGGCCTCTCCATACAAACTGTTCAATCACGTTCGCAATTTAGTATGGAGGCCATTTTTTTTTAATTCCTGAAAGTTTTATTCACCGAAAGTTGTTCATCTACGTTAACTGGTCATACCCTTTAACACCCTTTATTTCTTGGGGAAAGTTGTTGAATTTCATGGTCTAACCAAAATGTCTTCTTACACCCTGTATAAGAAACCATCACCAAAAAAGATAAGAAACCATACACCACACAAAATAAATTTAAATTAGCACAAATAAATACAATGAATATTAATAATAACAACAAAAACTAAATACAATGTGTCTAGAGACCATGAAACTAAACAACTTTTCCCAAGAAACATAGGTCGAAATACGAAAAAAAAATTTCAACCTCCCGTACAAAATGTGCTGTCAGCTGATGAAGTTTCTATGAAAATTTATAATTTTTCTTTCGTATTTCGACCTATGTTCCTTGGGAAAAGTTATTCAGTTTCATGGTAAGAATCTACCATAGAAGTTTGTATGTACAGTCAGTCCACAGACACATTGTATAACAAAGAAAAAGTAGTGCAACACAAAATACAGTTTTTAATTAAAACCAGCTTTTCCTTAAATCTAACATTTATTATTTTATAAACAAAGACTAAAAATGTAACTATTGTCTATCATTAAATTACTTGGGGTAAAATATTTCTAAGTCTAATACCTTACTTAATAAACAATTAAATACCTAAGTATTACATACGACTTAGTGGTTATCGGCAAAAAAAAATTACTCTTGACCAAATATTACTAAATAATTTGCTACAATTTTAGGTATTAAAAATAGGATAAAATAAATTAAACTTGCAATTGTCTGTCTTCAAAGAATCATTTTAAATATTTTTTTAATAATAAAGTAAAAATATGAGGAAGACATTTGCATAATTTTTTTTAGGTTTCTATTTAAAATATTAGTAGAATCGTAAATATGTAATTTATTCCCAGCTCATTAGTAGTCTTGTTTTTAAGATGATAGTTGAGCTAGTTATTATTTAGCAATCAATATACTTGACAAACTGGGCTTCATATTCTTATTTTAGAACAGCCACTGCCTAAAAAAATCGCTTGGTCAAATTTTAAATCTGTCGCGGGCAAATCATACAATTCGCCGCTTACAAACGGCGGGCAAATTGTAAAACGGCGCCGGCAGATTGTAAACAGGTTTAGACCACTGGTGCGTTTTAGGTTCGTTAGCCACGGTAAACCCAACCTAACCGATTCCGAGCAGGGATCGGTTAGGATGGGTTATGTTAACCACGTTTCGCCCACAACGAATTACGCTCCGTTTTGTGAAAATATTTTTTTTTATTTAAAATTAATTATGAATTAAAGAAAATTTCGACATTTTGTAGGACGCGAAGGCATAATGTAAAACGACGAATTATAATTCGTAAAACATAATTTGTATCATTTAAAGCTCAAACACAATTAATCAAAATAATCACAAAAAAAGTAGCGTCAAGCGGGAAAAAAAATGTCTAATAGCACGACTGGTCCTGTAAGAGTTGTATTAGTCATTGTCATTACATGCTGAATATACAACTGTCTCTAATAAAAATGGGACGTTACGGGGAAATATTTTTTGTGTTGTCCCACGTTTATTAGGGATTAGTTTTATTTTGCACAACTTCAGTTTCATGAATACCAATCACAGCCAAAAAACTTTACAGGACCAAAGATGTAGGTATTGAATCGGGTCAGGAGCAAAACTGATAACTAAGGCCAGTTGCGAACGGGGTGTCTTTAAATCGGAAGCAACTTTTCGTCACTGCCGAAAATCAAAATCTCTTTCTCTCTGCCTCATAAAAAGAAAAGAGCGTACGTCGCCAGTGACTTAAGTCACCCATATAAAATTTCCAGAGAAGTTAACAAGATGAATGCATAAAAGTTGTCTTCTTTTTTGACCACTCTATTTAGATTCTATGCTGAGAGAGAGTGATGTTATAATCTGGATTTAAGAATAAAATTTTTAAAAGAAATACAAATAACAAAGATTAATTGATCGTCCGAACGCTAATTGTCTATATTTACTTCTAGTATTATATGTCTTTTTAATTTCTTATTTTACAGCCATATTTTATAGACATCATACGGGTCTAGCGATGCGTGAATCGCTGACTTCCTAAATAAATACATTTAGAACTTAAATAAAATAATGATTTAAAATAGGTTTAAATGAAATAAAACGACACCTGCCATTGTGGTTTTATTTCACTATCCGTTCATTACAGAGAGCTACATTAAACCAAAACCTCCTTCAAATCTGCTATCGGTGGCACTTGCTTTGTAAACAATAGTACATTACTGTAATGGCCGACTCAAAAGGTATTGAAGGACGAATTTAACATGTGTTAGTTTTTCAATACCTGATTGCGATTAAGGCTTGTATAGTATTTTTCTCAATAAATGCGCAGAAATTCAAACTAAGTTTAATCTAAACAAACATTAAAATCTTTCTGTTTACCCAATATATTCCTTTGTTTTCATCGCAGTTTTTCATTTTCGTATTCTATCTAATCTGTTTGTTATTTTTTTTTACAATTTATAGCTTTTTGATGTGATAAGTTACCTCCTCCGTTCTGACGCTTTGATAAGTTACCTCCTTGGTTATTATGCTAATTGGCACATTCCACTTTTAAATAACTAGGCAGATATGAGTTTTCATAGTAATTTACTAGGACGAAAAACTCGATAGAAATGGATTTTCATACTAACTTTGCCGGCCGATGCTCGCGAGTATTTAACCAGTACAGCCATTTTGATTTATCTCCAAGAAGGTTGTCAAAATAATGATCGAATTGCCAAGCATATTTGAGAAAAAAGCTTTAGCTCTCTGCAACTGGCGGTATGTTATTTACGATTTATTTGTAACGTTTAGAACAACTATTTTTGTTGGGCTTTTTATTCCTTTATTTTATTCCTTTTTTTAAACATTTTTTATTATTTTTGGCGCCCATTCTTTCTAATGTATTTAAATTGTCTAGGTTTAACTTTAATTTATCTTATACACTACTAACATACTTATCACCTATCTAACACATTAAAAAGATAGTTATAATCATGTTATAATATAACTATAACCGTAGGGGTAAAGAAACTACGGGATCACAGGGTGGATTTAATAAATAGTAGAAAAAAGCCAGAATATTTCCTACCCAAATTCAGGTAAGAATGTCGTTTCTATTATTTATTTACAGTTTATTGTACACAAGATAATACAAACATAAAACTAAAATTAAGAAAAAAGACACAACACGACACGACATTTACTATTCTTTATTGTACAAATTATATTAGTCTGAGCAAAATGTCTGAGCAATGATCCTAAAATGAAGTATAAATTAGCAACGTTGAGCCTTTCGTCTTAACATCTACAAAATTTTTTGTGTAAAATAATGAAAATGTGAACGAAAAAAAAACAACAATTAATCGAATAGCTTCTATTTTGTAAGTTATGAATATGAAGCGTTCATATTGCTTTATTTTTCCTTGATCATAGGTCGGAAGCTCAAACCTTACTCCGAACACTATCTCCGGAAACTTAGGCCTCTAGGAAGGGCAAAATTTAAATTAAAAAAAAGTATAGCCTTGTAAAATCGTACACACGCAACTGCCGAAAGTGAAGGAAGCCTAAGTTTGTTTCTTTGGCTCCCCGAACACAATACACGGCCGATCAGAGACTTTCTTAACTTTTCCAAACAAGATGCTCAATTTACTACTTATTCCACTATTTTATTTATCTTCCTGAGCAAAAGTTGCTTTTACGGTGGAGTTTAGTATGGAAAAGCAAATGACGTGATATTGAATTAATACGTGTAGAATAGAACAGTCTATACCATAAGTTTCGTGTTGTACGTGGTTGAACTCTATGCGATTTTCAAGCCTATTGCACGCTTACTTACATTTCACAAGGAAACTTACGTTTTCTTGTTATTGGTTGTCGTATCATATACCATGTAGAAATAGTGTTTTGAACTTTTAATAAAATTAAATGTCCAACTTTTTCCGACGATTTGTGTACCAATATAATACTAGTTACTTACAAACTATTACAGACAGAAGTACCTACTTTATGTCCATGTGAAGAACATTATTGAGAGCTATTAATACTAGCATAGTATAAATCACACTATTAATTCGTACATTTTTTAAATATTTTTAAAATTGTGATGTATAAATTGCATTAATTCCCTTTGCATCAATAACAGGCTGTTGTACAGTCAACGACAGGTGAAGCTTGACACTCACAGTGCGACTCTAGCCCGTACGTCTATTGAAATGAGATTGGTACAAAGTCCAATGTGTCAAGCTGGATGTCCTCTTGACTTTACTAAACTTTGTTATTAAAACTGTGTTGAATCGATCTGCTGTCACAACGTTGCATTCAAAACAGAACAGCAATATGTTTGACAGAATTTTATCTTAAATTTAAAAGCTTTGTATTGTACATGTATACAGGGTGTTAATTTGATTGCGAGCCATAGCTTAGGGGGTGGTTCAGTAACGATAAAGGAACTCATAAAAATTATATTAAAAAATCCTACTTAAAAAATTACAACTCCATTGAAACTTAACTAATGCGGAGGGCAATGACCCGGAGCACCGCGCTATCAAAAGCGCTCCCTGTACTGTAGTGGAGGTTGCATAGGATGTTGTGTATCAGTATCTGATATTCACATTACAGGCTTTACTGATTTTGGATCAGATGATCTTCTGTAAAATGTACCCCATATTTATTTATCTATTTTTTTTTCAGCTAGAACGCTGGCAAGCTAGTAACAATCTATATAGTTATTTTGCTTTTACGACCTCGACACTGGAAATTAATGTAATGTACTCGTAACACCTGAATACGCTGAGGAAACACCAGGTGTAGGGGTGGTTTTCCACCAGAGCTGTGAAAGGGAGCTAAACTGTAAGCTGGAGAATTCAAACCAATAAGATTGTTCCATTTGACAAGCTAGGCAAATGGTGCAATCCTATTGGCTAGAATTTTCCCACCTCACAACTTAGCGCCCTCGCCACAGATCAGAAATAAGTCCAGATGACTCAAGTGTACCGTCTTTGCGTGCCCAAACCCGTGGCCCAAACTAAGCTCAAAACGCTTAGTTTGCTTGTCATGGGCTTGTCATATCACCGAGAACTGTGACACGCTTCGTTTTCATACAAACAGCGGAGTTTGCGTTATCTAGACTTATTTCTGATCTGTGGCGAATCGCACATCACTGGTGGAAAATCACCCTTAAGGACACCCTTTGTGTCAGCCCTTGCAAACCCACTTCAAATATACTTAAGTAGAATACAGGATGTCCCACTCAAGTATCATGTAGGGAGCGATCGAGTGAGATCAGAAGAGGCATAAAATCATTTTCATTCTTTCTTGTTATTCAATAAAGGTGGGTTACCACTTTCTTGTGAGACATTTTTTTTTCTATCGCTCTTCCGGTTTCACTCCAACGATAGAAGGTTATTTTCATATCCGTTTGTCTTCTCATTTCAATTTTACGACTTTTGCATCTCTGCAAAAACGATATCGAATTCCCTTACTAATTGAACAGATCGTTGCTCGCAATTTTTATTTTGTGCAAAATTCAAAAATTCGTAGAACTTGTTGCATTTGACCTCACTAATAAGAAGGCAAACAGATATCAGGTCAAAAATAATAAGACGTATTAAAAGACTAGATGACATTGTCCTACGTGCTAGTAGTTTCACTGACGAACTTATAGGTAAGCGGGTGGTACTTCCCCAGCCGGGCTTTGCACAGAGCCCTACCACCTCTAACAAAAAGTGGTTTTACAGGGTTTCAACAAACTCTTTTAAAACCTTTTGACAAATTATTTTAAATGCAATAACTTTTGTTTTCTTCCTTTTATAATCGCGCAGTCACCTTAACTCAAATAATAAATACAGAGTAGATAAAAACTTTAAACTAGATTTAGCTTATTAAGGTATTTGTTTAAAAACTATTGTACGCATAATAATTAAAGTGGGCGACACTGCTACACACATATTTCTTATATCCGAATGTGACACAATGACATTTCTATTAAAATGTATGTCTTTTTGTTCAATGAGAGTATTCCTTAATATTGGTTATTTTTCTAGATTATCTTTTTAATTTCGATAACATTTTACGACTTTGATTCGAGCTTACCAAACATGCATAAACAATAATTTTGGACAAGCGTCCTTGAACGTCTGTATAAGGATTGCACAATATCATCATACAGAGACGCTCAAGCATGCTTGCACAAAGTGGTTTGTTTATACAAGCTTAACGAGATATTAGACTTATTAATAAGCACAAAATAATATTCAAATTTACACATACTGGTACTGACGTAGTAGACGCAGGTTCAAATCCTGCCTGTGGTTGTGAAATTTTGCGATGTTCTACTTTGTAAAATGCACATAATTTGAAATACTGTTACCAACCGCCTACTTTTAAATATATAAAAATAATAAAACTGTCAGACAGCTGCCGGCATAAGTATATTACAGACCTAAAAAAACTCTAAAAAAACATACAGAAAAAGCCAAATTATCCATAATTACTTAAAGTGAGTTCATATCCTCATTTCCTCCCAAAGCGGAGTATAACCCAATTTTTATAACTGTGCACGACGAGCTGAATTTTTTTTAGCATGAGTGCAGTATTGAAAGGGTCAGCTTAACCCTACTTCGAGCTTGACATATTGGATTTTATACCATTCTTACCATATTAGCTGTAAGAGCTAAAGTCAGTCAGCTCGAAGTGCACAGCCAAGTGCAAGAGCCGTCATCATAACATCCCACGAAACGTCCACTGCAGGACAGGAAGCTCTCTCCAGAATTGCAGCTTTTACTATAACAATGTGGAGGGGAAGTACCATAGTCAGTAAACATAGAATTGTTTATCCGCTTTGGAAAATCTCTTTACATCTCTCATATTGGGTAAGTAGGTCCTTATTACCCCTAAATGGGGCTTGTAGGTGACCAATTAGCGCTCTAGGGTAATAATGTAGCTAGAAAAGCCCTAGGGCCTTTACATCTCTCATATTCGGTAAAGTAGGTCCTTATTACCCCCAAATGGGGCTTGTAGGTGACCAATTAGCGCTCTAGGGTAATAATGTAGCTAGAAAAGCCCTAGGGCGGTAAGTAATTTAAAAAATGTTTTATTCTTGTAATGCCGGTTTTTTTCTACTTACCTCACAATCGAGATGTAAAGCAGAGTAGTTAGCTCGAGTGTAAGCATCAATTGCACCCTCGAACTATAGGCGTCCTCACTGCGCTCGTGCACCTAAATATCTCGGGCTGCAATTGATGCCTTACAGCCCTTGGCTACTAATCTACTATTATCATCAGAGAGGTCTAACAATCTCTAACTAGGAAGTACGGTATCTCTTTCGGATTACGAACCGGAAAAGCTCAAAAATACATGGGCCTAATTCTAAGGCCTGGAAGGTATAATAGTCAAGTATTCTGTTAAAATTACGACATACAGAATTTTAAACACTAGCTTTGTAATTAAAATTAAAACTATGTAGAACTACTGCTAGTATTTAAACAGGATATTCGAACCTTTTAAAACTATGGTCCAGTGGCTTCTTGTTGTTTATACGATCTTTTTTGTTGCGATTTCTAGTTGGAGACTGTCAGTACTCTCTTAAGAATGCTTACGGAGGACATTACAGACGCGGGAGTACCCGCAAAGTTTTACCTTACAAAATATGTAGATAGATAGATAGATAGATAACTCGTTTATTTTGTCTACAGACACACATACATAATACAATACAGAACAGAAATTAATGCGACAAGAACAATAACAACAGTTGGAGCAATAGAAAAAACATGTAAGTAAGTACCCGCTTGGGGTATGTATGTGTGCTGCAGCAGTTCAAAAAAGGCCGTAGCTCAGCGCCGTTACTTGCTTTGCAGCAAGTCACTGATTTTCAGCTACCACCTTGAGAAAAAACGCGGTAGCGGTAACCACAAAAACAATAACAGCCGTGTAATGTAAAATAATAAAATAGAAATACAATGAATAATATAAGTGAGCATACTGGTAAAATATAATATAATAAATGTAATTGTAATAAACTGAATAACTGATTAAATGCCTATATAATGTATAATATATACAAAAAATAAACATATAATAATATTGATGACAATATAAATATATATACTTACATATACCTAGACAGATAAAACATCATAGTTTCCATAAACTACGCAATATGTCGGCCATTTTGGAAAACGCATAAGCCTGCGTCTGTCATAACATATCCCTCATGAGCTCAGCGCCTTATTATTCATCTAAGCCATCACCTTACTTGTTGTACACCACCAAACCCAGATTAAACACAAGTATACAGTAGCGAACCAAGCCGTTATGTAAGCCATCAGCCCCGCTGTCATGGTAACTGAGCGCAGTGGGGGTTGACTTACCGTCGGAGAGTAGACTGTTGGAGCGCCTTATCCGTTGCATTGTGAGGTTCAGTTTGATTGGTTCCGTTTGATTCGTTGGGATGGATACGGTCTGAGGTGCGGGGGATTCGTAGCTGGAAGAATTATACAAGTGCTAAAACCTAAGTGAATGTCTTGCTGTTTCTTTTATGCTGCCATAGCACGATCCAAAACGGGACTCGCTCTATTTGCATTGTATTCTGCATGTTATGACGCTCAATAAGTTTGCAAAGAATCTACATTGAATAAACGTAATCTGAATCTTAGCAGAGTTAGTTATGAAAGCCCAAACCTCGATATTTAACCCCGTGTCGAAAACCGGGTAATGTTTTGAAAATAGTTCCTTTTGGAAAGCCAGTGACTGAAATGTAAGGATGTACTATATTTTTAGATTCAACTTAAAAGGCCCTTTTATTGGATAGTACTCGTACACATGATATGTTGCTCAAAATAAATTAGAAAACCCATACATGAAAATAAAGACGTCATAACTTTCTCATACACCAACCCAATTTCCAATGCTGCAATTCTCCCTTACAGATCTAGGAACAAGTGTTCAAAGTAAATATATGTAGCGCCGTGTGATCTCACGACCCTCTCAGACGATAAGTCCAGAAGAGCAATATCAATTTTTTTTTCGATGCCAACAAAAAATTGTGCTTTCATCCCTAAATCGACAAAAATATGTCTGCAGACTCACATTATTTTTAAAAGACCTATCCAACGACACCCCCACGATGGGGAAGACGAAAAAAACAACACTTTTTTTTAAACATTTTATTTTACTACTTTGTCAGCGTGTATGAAATGTATATCCGTACTAAATGATGGTACTAAGAGTATCTGAGCTAAGCCGCGGACAGACAGACGGACATGAAGAAACTATAAGGGTTATGTATTGACTACGGAACCCTAAAAAGTGAATCATAGGTTGACACTTTTCGAAAAGGGGTGACACTTTTCTTAGCTGGCAAACAATACATAGGTATACTAAACAGGTGAGGAGTGCGGGCGAAACGTATGGCTCGCTCACCTGTCGCGTACTTTACTTACCCATGAGCATCAACAGAGAGAGTGTATTGGCCTGGTAGCAAAATTCGCCAGTAGTCACCGAACTCAGAAGTCGCTACAGTGTGGTTTATTCCGTCTACCCTCACTTGCGCGCCCTAAGACAAATAACAAAATATTTAAATGAAAAAGCCTTTAACAATAAAATAGCTTCTACAGACGAAATAATGTAACCTGAATAGAATAATGACAGAAATGTGACTGAACATGGAGCGATGCGTAAGTGTACGTCCACAGAGCAAGCCTAGAGCGGTTGCGATCCGTCCATAGAGTAGTAAATAAGGCGGGAGCCAAGCGCGACGGGACTGTGCGAGATAACACGCGTAATTTTCAAACGTTCCTTTCCGCGCGATATGGCCGCACTACAGGCCTAGCTAACAAGCGATTTGATGCGCGGGAGGCGGGAAGGACACACACGCATCTATGACACTCCAATATCTTAGTGTGCGTCCACAGTGACTGGGCGGCGCGGTGACCAACCCGCTTAGCACGCCTCCTGCGAGAAAATATATCTCGGAGAAATGTCACTTTTAATCTATCACCTCCAAGCGCGAAGAAATGTCAGTGGAGGAAAATGTTTAGCAAATCCACAAATTACGTCTATGATATTTTAGACAGAGATAGTCTTACAAAATGTGTCGCACTGCTCGGATGTCAAAAAACGTAACCACGTGCTGGCTTAGCACGTTGCAGTTGTCAGATTATCTAGGCCCATAGATTAAAGAACCAGTGTTGCCAATTTACCTACTTTAAGCATGATCAAGTTTTTTTGGCAGCTAAGCAGTGCAAAGCATATTGCAAGACAAGGATGGCTACCGGTATTAGTGTTTATAGGCTATCTCTGTCTAAAATACCAAAAACTTAATTTGTGAATTTGCTAAACATTTTCTTCCACTGACATTTCTGAGGTGATAGATTAGATGACATAATTGCTCAAATAAAGTGATATTTCTCCGAGATATATTTTCTCTCGGGCAGCGTGCTAAGCCCGCTGGGGCTTGGTCCGAGTGTGGGGCTGTGACGGGCGCAACGAGCCTGGGCGTGCGGTGACCACAGTGACGCGCGAGCTGTTGTACCGAACTTGTTTGATCCTCCCGCCACCCGCGCATTAGGCCCGTAGTGGGGCCATATCGCGTGAATAAGAAAGTTTGAAAACTACGCGTGATATCTCGCTCAGTCCCGTCGCGCTAGACTCTCGTCTTAGTCACTACACTACGGACGCAAAGGCGCGTTTCATATGTTTGATAATTCGCGCTCGTCATCGCAACTTGCTCTGTAGACGTACACTATCACCCCGTCCTTCCACAGACGTCCTTCTCTCATTCTGTTCAAGCAACATTATTTCGACTTCCCGGACCAAGGCCCTAGGTTGTTGCCGGGATTGGTTTCACTAGACCAATGATTACGGATGACATTTAATTCCCGTCTGTAAATCACTGAAGAACCGTCATACAAGAATTGAACGATTATTGATATTTGATAACGACGATCAAAGGAGTTAATTTTATTACGGCGCGTGATTCCCGTGAAACGTCGGGGAAAAGTAATGTAAATAAATGGTACAGCAGCACTGCACTTACTTTCTCGCGATATACGAGAGTCACCATTCAACAGTGTCCCCGCCGGGAGTCGAACCCAGAACCTCCGGATCAAGAGCCGAATGCTCTAACTACTATATTATAAAGGCTGCGGATAGTAATGAGTAAATAAGTACTAACTGCAAACTTAAGTTTGTAATTCCATACAAATAATATGAAAATACAAACTTACCTATACCTACTAGATTTATGTAAAAATGATATGCAGTCAGATATAACAAATTCTAGAACATCAAAATAAGCTTTGGGGTGGTAGAGATCTACCTCCTAGCGGTCCACCCCGGGCAACGGCGCTGCGGGACATCGCGTTCTGTGGCGGCGGCTGAGGGTCTCTCTCAGCGGTGGTAGGCTTCGGCCGCCTGGCTCGCGACCACCCTCCCGCCGGAGCCCGACGCCAAACAGCTTGTCTGTGTTCCGTCGGTGTGCGGGAGTGCCAGATCGGAGGTGGTCAGTTGCGTGGCTTAGGATCGGTCTTGGTCTCTAGGCAAGTCTGTTCCGGGTAACTCATACTGGAGGGTAGCGGGATCCGAGGCACGGTCTCTGCCGTTGGCCGACCGCAGGTAGATGGGGGCCCAAGTACCACGAAAGCCGACGTGGGAAAGGCTGCCCCGCCAACTAGCGAAAAATCCTGGAATGCTCCGTCGTGCCAGCTGGCGACTGGACGGGAGGACCCGACGGCCATTTTAGGGGGGCTCGGGCGTCCCCGCAGTCTCCAGATGAGTTCCCCACTGGTCAGATGAGCCGAAGAGTCTCATTTGATAACCTAGCCACGTCTCGACCAGTTTCCGTTTCCCCACAACAACAAGCTCTCCATGTCAAAGTCCAAAAAGAAAAAGGTTTCTAAACGGCGGCACTTCCTCCCACTAAAAAGTGCACCTCACTAACATCCGGGGGTTGCACTCCAATCTCGATCCGGTCCATTTCCACCTTGAGACCGAGAAGCCGCACCTATTCTTTTTAACGGAGACGCAGATAGCAACACCGTCAGACGTGGCGTACCTCAACTACCCGGGTTACTCGTTGGAACACAAGTTCAAAAAACGAGCCGGGGTCTGTGTGTACGTCCGCGATGACATTTGCTATCGGCGTCTCCGTTGCTTTGAAGATTCAGGGTCATCAACAATATGGATTCTGGTGGACACCGGCATAGAGAAATCTCTCTACGTCGGTGTCTACCGGTCGCACAGCGGTGACCAGGAGACGACCAGGCTCTTTGAGCACCTGTTAGAGAAGGCGGATTGTGCCGTACAACGGTACCCAACAGCGCAGCTTCATTTTCTGGGGGACTTTAATGCCCACCACAGCGAGTGGTTGTTCCCATACCAGAAAACTGACCATGCTGGGAGAGAGGCGCGCAGGTTTGCATTGTCGCTAGATCTCACCCAGCTGGTGAATGTAGCTACGCGGGTGCCTGATGTAGACGGACACACGCCCAATTGCTTGGACTTACTGCTGACTACAGATCCGGACAGGCAAACGGTGTCGGTATCAGCCCCGCTGGGAACATCCGACCACTGTCTGGTGAAGTCCGTGTCGATCAGCTCTCCTCCGGATGATAGCCCAAGAGGCACGAGGCGAGTTTGGCGATACGAGTCAGCAGATTGGGATGAGATGCGGCACTTCTTTGCGTCCTACCCATGGCAGCCAGTGTGTTTTTCTTCGGGCGATCCCTCCTGTTCAGCTGAAGCGGTTGCGGATGTGATACGGCAGGGGATGGAATACTATATTCCATTCTCCGACATACCGCTCGGTCACAAAGCCCGACCTTGGTTCAATGCGGACTGCGCTCGCGCTGCAGCTCGAATGCAGTCCGCATACCAAGCCTGGGTTTTAGCCCGTGATCGCAAAGTTCGAGCTCGACGGGTTCGCGAGAAGAAAAAGGCATTCAATTATGCTGCAAAGTTCTGCAAGAGGGTGATCCGAAAGGCACGTTACGACCATGTCAGTCGCATAGGGACCAAACTTGCATCCTACCCCTCTGGTAGCAAACAATTTTGGTCCTTATCCAAATCGGTCGAAACAAACTTCTGCCGTCTGACATTACCTCCCCTGCTGAAACCTGACGGGTCGCTGGCTCACTCTGCAACAGAGAAAGCAAATTTATTTGCGTCTCTATTTGCAAACAATTCTCGTTTAGATGCCGGCTCTTATCAACCACCAACGATACCTCGCTGTGACTCTCCGATGTCGGAGATCACAATACACGCAAAAGAGGTTCGTAGAGTACTCCGAAGCCTAGACGTGAACAAAGCAAGCGGTCCTGATGGAATACCAGCAAAAGTCTTGAGAAACTGTGCGCCTGAGTTGTCTCCTGTTCTAACACGTCTGTATCGCCTCTCTCTAAAAACAAGAACGGTGCCAAAATCTTGGAAGGTGGCCAACGTACAGCCAGTGCCCAAGAAGGGTAGTCGTGCCGACCCCAGCAACTATCGGCCAATCGCCATCACCTCCATACTCTGCAAAGTTATGGAAAGGGTACTTAATGGTAAACTGATGACATACCTAGAAGCTAACGACCTACTCAGTGACAGTCAGTATGGCTTTCGCCGGGGACGATCAACTGGGGATCTTCTAGTGTATGTCACGCATTGCTGGGGGGAGGCCATCGAGAAATACGGCGAAGCCCTTGCCGTTTCACTGGACATCTCGAAGGCCTTCGACAGGGTGTGGCACGCAAGTCTGCTGAGCAAACTTCCTGCATACGGCATTCCCGCTGACTTTTGCTCTTGGATTTCTGACTTCCAGAGTGAACGGTCGATCCGAGTGGTCCTTGATGGCTGCTCCTCTGACCTCATGGCTATTGATGCTGGGGTTCCTCAGGGGTCTGTTCTCTCTGCGACTCTTTTCCTGCTGCACATCAACGACCTACTTGGTCCTAGTATTGTTGGGTACGCAGATGACAGTACTGTCGTCGAGAGATATATGTCAAGCGCAAAAGCCAGCAGTGACGAGATACGTTCTTCGAGAGAAGCCATGGTAGAGCGAATAAACTCAACCTTAAGTCGTGTCTCCGAGTGGGGTGACAAAAATCTGGTGAGTTTCAACGCCACCAAAACTCAGGCGTGTCTGTTCACCGCTAAAAGGAGTCCGTTCAATCTGACTCCTACTTTTCGAGGTACAACTGTACCAGTTACAGACAGCCTCGAGCTACTTGGCATGAAGCTGTGTGCAAACCTGAACTTCGGCGCTAACATTGAGTCAAAAGCCCAAACTGCGGCAAAAAAGTTGGGTATCCTCAATAAGGTGAGGCGTTACTTCACTCCTGGACAGCTTCTAGTTTTATATAAAGCCCAAGTCCGATCGTGCATGGAGAATTGCTGTCACCTTTGGGATGGCTCAGCCAAATACCAACTAGCCGCACTTGACTCGATAGATCGCAGAGCCAAGAAGCTCGTTGGTGATGAGATGCTGGTGAAAACCAAGTTTCACAGTCTGACCCACCGTCGCAAAGTTGCATGTCTGTCGGTTTTCTACAGATTGTACTTCGGAGAGTGTGCTCTAGAGCTCCACGAGCTTATTCCACCATCTCCCTTCTACCATCGGGAGTCCAGACGCACCGCAGGATATCACCCATACTTGGTTGATATTCCGCACATTCGCACAAAGCGCTTTGAAACATCTTTTATAATGCGCACGGCTAAAGAGTGGAATTCTCTGCCTGCGTCTGTGTTCCCGAGTTCATATAACCCGAATCTATTCAAGTCGCGAGTGAATAGGCTTCTTCTGGGCAAGCTCGCTCCATCGTAGACCTCATCTCTGTCTTAAGACTAGCTCGAGGTCAAGAGTAAGCCCATCTTGTATAAAAAAAAAAAAAAAAAAAACTCAACGAAACCGATTTTGAGTAAATCACATTTTTAAATTTTAGTAGTAAGGGAACACCCCTTATTTGAATTTCTAGAGACCAATTGATATTACCGAAAAATACCTTAAATGGAGATGCCTGGTCATGCAAAGTTTCATCAAGATTGTATAAGCCGTTTATGCGAAAATTACAATTTTTCATTTTCGTTGTATGACAGCTACCCTCAAAATGAGAGCCAGCAGGAAACCACTCAAAACCCTTTGATAGATTTGCATAAATCTCTTAAATTCAAAATATAGTGTCAATCGGACCATTCGTTTAGCCGCTAGGCCAAAGCGTGACGGACAGACCGACCGACCGACGGACGGACACTTTTGGGAAAATTATAAAAACTTTTTTTTTCACGAATACAATACCTTTCTCGCTCCGCTCGAAAGTAAAAAATAAACATGTATGAAAACGGCGAAAGTTTATTACAAACTGTCATTGATGATCTTTATCTCACATTATCTCATTTAAGATTATCCGTATTTTCATAGTGAAAATACGGATAATCTTAAATGAGATAATGTTAGGCGAGATAATCTCAGCGTCTAATTAAAATGTCGATATCAGGTACCCCCTTGTGAAGTAGAATGTGGCGAAAATATTAAGAAACCTGAACGTCTAACTCTAAAGCCGTTATCATAGCTTCCTTAGTTTAGAAACTAATTCGGCATACATTGCTGGTTGAAGTAAGGATATTGGAATTAGCAGAGGCAAGCCTACCAGCAATGTAAGCCGAATTAGTCTTTGAATTTAGGAAGGTGTGATTGCGGCTTTAACTCTAAACTTACTTGTATCCCAAGCCCTGCATCATCCTCCACAAATCCCTTGACTCCGATGTGCGCCTGCTCCAAGAAGGCCAGTAATGGATCTTTGTTCGTCCTCCAGAAAGCTGTCAAGTTACCGGGAGCTGGATACTTGCAGCATGACAGCTCGAAGGTCACTTCGAAACTGTTCGAGTGGAGGTAGTTGAAGTCTTGCATGCCTCCTGTCAGTTTAGATACATTGCGTCATAGGCGAAGCAAATAAAACGTGTGAATATAGTTTTTAGATAACAGTTAGGGTTCCACCATCCCTAAAATTAGCAGCTGTATACTCGTCAATGCAAATATGTATAGACTTCATTTACACGTAAACAACGTTCATATAAGCGTGCCTTGTAATCTGGCTGTTACGTCCACGGCTACGTCCGACGGTGATCCCGAAAATCGCAAAAAAAAATTTTTAGTATGTTATTTTACAAATACGAGTATCAAAAAAGTAAAACGACCAAAATATTGTAAATTTTCAATTTTTTTTATAAAAAATGTGGCAGTAAAATGGTTAAAAATTGGAAAAAAATTGACATAATGAGGGTCATTTTAGATTTTTTTTTCTGCAGTTATACTAATTAAATTAAAATTCTATCTCAACCACATCACTTCTTACATCTTGTTCATCTTGTTCAAGTTCAATACTACGTTTTTTTTCTGCTAAGATAAATGTTATATTTAATGTAAAAAGTGGTTACGAAGTTATTCAGTCTAGGGGCCATTCAGGAACACCTAGCCTTAAGTAAAAGTGGTCAGAGGGGAAAAAATATTCCCAGGCAAAGTCCATAGACGGCGACGTCGCGCCGCCGGCAGACCACAACGCCTAAGATGTCGAGATGAACGGAATTATTCTCTTTACCCTGTCGGACTAAGATGCACACCGAGACAACAGCTATATATGTATGGGCGCGAGAAGACATAACCAGATTAAGTCTATGAAGACTAACCAAGTCTAGCAAGCCTAGCTGACCGTAAGAAGCCGATGGAGTAGAGGAAGACTTTTGCCCAGTTGTACAGTTAAAACTCTTCTTCTTAAATTCAAGAGCCGATCTCTTGTCGGTGAAGCATTATCGATTTATTTCTTGTCTTTGCCAAAAACTTAACTTCCTGATGCGACATTACATTGACCTTATCGTTTACTTTGTGTTGGTCGACGCCTAAGTCTAATAAGATTATGTAGAGGGATTTCTTAAAACGATGGACGACGCTTTAAGAAATACCTCTTAGTGTACAATAATATCTTTTTCTTAATTTTACAGATTGCGCCAAATTTTTAGTTAGCTCTGAACACAGCACAATTTGTGTTGAAGTCAATTCAGTCAGAGCGGACTACAAGTTTGTCGAGTTCTCTACAGTCACGAGAAAACGCTGCCACATTTTTTTTAAATATTAACAGTAATTATTTCAAAAAATGGACGGAACCGCAAGAGATAGATAACAAACTATTGATGCAGATCAAACTATTGATGCAGATCAAACTATAAAAATATCGCATCGAAATGGATCCATAAAGTTATATTTAAAAATCTGGCAACATTTCCATACTAAGCCCTAAATTACCCATACTCTGTTTGTTAAGTAATTGACCGGGTAGCTAACGGATATGGACTTTTTAGGTTACTGAGTGTCCCACCGTGTACTTATGACAATTTAATCAACTCCTTTATAGCTTACTAGGTTTTGTCCGCGACGTCGTCCGCCTGTAAAGTAACATATATACCTACCTAAACACTGGTAGGTATAAATCTAACTGTTAAACTATTAGCTATCAAACAAAAAGTTTTATTAAAATCGGTTCAGTAGTTTTTGCGTGAAGCTCGAACAAATAAACATACAACGAAACAAACAAAAAGTCCAAAAATCTGTGATTTGGATTCAGATGCATCAAAATAGAACAATGTGATATATTTTTTTACGTCTTCAATATACAAACAATTTACAATTTATAAAATCAATTTACGATTTTATAATATAACTTAAACTTAAAAGTATACAATGATTTGTTACAATACCTTTTCAAATTTTAAATAAGAATAATATGCTGTTTGTTAACTAATTGACTATTAGTTAACAGAGTATGATGAAATTAGGCGTACAGCCCGTGACTGTACTGTCTCCTTACCTTGTACAGAGTACCAGTTGGCGCCATTAGTGATCCCCTTGTCAAACGTCTCGGGCGGACACGCGTTGCCTTTGCGCATGTCGGCGTGGCGGGAAGCGAAGCTATCGGCCAGGTGTTTGAATATCGAATCGTCGGGCGTGCGGCTCTCTTCGCAGCACTCTTTACCCGAACTAGGAGAAAAAAGACGAACATATATTATTCTATATACATTAGCGGATATGCAGGAGCGAGAAAGTTATAGGTAGTTTATACCTATAACTAGGTTAGGTGGTTAATCTGTCACCGGAGATGTGTGTAATTCAGGAATTCTATAAAATTCCTAGGCAAAGTATAGAATACCTGGAACGTTTAGGATATGTATGAAATATTATAAATGTGTACAATTTCTAGAAACTTTATAAAAATACCTGCCTAGTCCACCGGAAACGCGTAAAATAAATAGATTTTGGTCTGTATTTATCAATGTTAGGTCAGGTTAGGTTTTTACATTTCCAGGAATTATACCTATACAATGACGAATTACATTGTTTTTCTTATATTTAAGAGCCGCGCTCTTGTCGGTGGAGCAATCTCCATTTCTCTCTGTCCTCTTTGACATCCTGATAAGACTCGACGTTTACCCTCTCTTTTATCTGGTCAAAATAAGTGCGTCTTGGTCTTCCTCTTCCTCTCCTGCCCTCTACATTTCCTTCAATAATATTCCTTATGAAAGTGTCATGTCTTATCATATCAGGTGTCCGACCATCGTCACTCTTCTATCGAATTACATACATTTCCGTTAAAATATCTATTTACATCCTATCTGGGCTTTAGCAGGGACTGTAAGGTTGGGTAAATAAGGATTAGGTTAGGGGTGTTCTAAACGATTCTGCTGAATAACGACCATTAATCAGCTGGATCATACGTATTTCTGACGTATTTTGAGAAACTAAACACGTAGCTTGAGAAGATGGAATTTTGTTAGTGATTTCACTGGCCAGTGACAGTTGTTTCTGCTCTGTTGGCTGCACTGTTGCCGTTCGAACCGAAACGCAGCACTACTTACTGCTTTACAGTAGAAATAGACAAGAGGGTGGTACTTTCCCAGACGGACTTAAACCACCCATTAACGACCTCTGTACCTGCTTGTAGCGAGGTTTAATTGCTTAATGACAGGGAGCTAGTATAGTATAGTCACCACGCTTTTAAGCGTCGTAGCTGGCGACCACTGTTGTTGGTGACCGCAGTATGTAAGATGGTACGATACACAGAGAGATGCTGCTGCCCATCTTCCGGTTCATATAGTCCCTTAGTCGGCTCTTACGACAACCACGGGTAGAGATGGGTTGGTACTATTCTTTGCCGGCACCACACGGGACAGAATTAATAATAATTTACATCTCTCATATTCGGTAAGTAGGTCCTTATTACCCCCAAATTGGGTCCCGGCAGCACCTCCACCTCCACGCGCGGCTCCGCCTTGATGGCCGCCTCCAGCAGCGGGGCGGCGGGCGTTTTAATCTTACCGCCCTAGGGCTTTTCTAGCTACATTATTACCCTATAGCGCTAATTGGTCACATACAATTTGGTGGTAATAAGGACCTACTTACCTCACAATCGAGATGTAAAGCAGAGTAGTAAACTCGGGTGTAAGCATCAATTGCACCCTCGAACTATAGGCGCCCCGCTGCGCTCGTGCGCCTAAATATCTCGGGCTGAAATTGATGCCTTACAGCCTTTGGCTACTAATCTACTATTATTTATTTATTGAAAAGACGAACATAACAGTTAACAATCACATTATGGTGAGACAAACTATTTTACACTTAGATCCAGATTGTTGTCCAAAAATGTGTACGTACAGCATGAGTTAACAAAAGCTCAGCTGAGCAAACATTTAAGAAAACAAATACAAATCATGTTTTATTTAGTAGGCAGGTACCTAACCTACAGTAACAGAAAAACTGAGATACAACAAAAAAAACCGGTCAAGTGCGAGTCAGACTCGCGCGCCGAGGGTTCCGGTATATCTATAGTATTTTTGAAGCAATAAAGTAAATTGTTAGGACCGCAAAACTAAATTTGTTTGTAAAGGTTTTTTGCAGATTTCTAAAAAAACTGTGCAACTTAGAATGATCGTTTTATTTTTGCTGTTATATTTACATAAACTTCTATCGACTGTAATTAATTCAGATTTTTCCTTTCACAAACGTAATAGTATTTTTTTTTACATTTTTCATCACAACTTGAAAACTAAGAGTTGTAAAAAAATTCAAAAATATAGTTTAGAATGTACAAGTAAAGCCCTTTCATATGATACCCCACTCGACCTAGTAACGACAATTTGAAATTTTGCCCCCCCTATTTGGGACAGTAATAATCATAATATTTTTTTTATTCTTTCATACATACATACATACATAACATCACGCCTTGTTCCCGTTGGGGTAGGCAGAGACCACAGTTCTCCACCTGCTACGATCTTGACATACTTCCCTTGCTTCCTGAACCTTCATCAATCCTTTCATACATGCTCGTCGGTTTAGGGTACTTTTAACCTGGCCTTTATTCAGAACGTCTTGAATTTGGTCCTGGTACGTTCGCCGAGGCCTTCCCCTTCCAACGTTTCCATTCACTCTCGCCTTGTGGATCTCTTTCGTCAATCTTCCTTCATTCATCCTCTCCACATGACCAAACCATCTTAGCATCCCTTTCTCAATTTTAGTCACTACGTCTTCTTTTACGCCACAACGTTCTCTTATCACACTATTTCTAATCCTGTCACTCAATTTCACACCAATCATACTCCTCAACGCTCTCATTTCTACTGCATTAATTCTACTTTCATGCTTCTTCTGCCATACCCAGCTTTCACTGTCGTACATCAGTGTTGGTACCAAAACGCCTCTATGAACAGCCAGACGAGCCTTGTGAGACACCTTCTGACTTTTCATAAAAGCATGCAGAGCACCATTCACCATGTTTCCAGCATTCACTCTTCTTTCGATATCACTTACGCACTTTCCATCGCTCGTAAACTTAGAACCCAAATACACAAACTCCTTCACTTGTTCGACTTGTTCACCACCTATTAATATAGTACACTCTGTCATACACTCTTCTCTTTCAAGTACCATTACTTTCGTCTTGCTTACATTTACTTTCATTCCTTTCCTATCAAAAGCCACATTCATCATTGTTACCATCTCCTGTAACTCGTCAGCAGATGACGCAAGTATAACTTGGTCATCAGCGTAGAGAAGACATTTGATGAGTAACTCATTCATTCTCTGTCCACACCTACTCTCTTTCAGATCAGTCAAACAATTATCCATGAACAGGTTAAACAGCCAAGGTGACGCTACACATCCCTGCCTAACACCTTTTTCGATGCTAAACCATTCAATGTACGCCCCGTTTATTCTGACGCAAGCACTGGAATCCTCATAGAGAGATTTCAGTGCTTGAATTAGATGACCGTTCACCCCATACATAGACAATGCCGACCACAATTCATTCCTCACCACTCGGTCATAGGCCTTTTCCAAATCATGTGCAATTAAGTTGGGCAAATAAATTCTACAACTATTCCAAATTTCAAGTCGGATAGTATGAGTGGTTGCTGAGATATAGAGGTGTGACAGACAGACAGAAAAAGTCGCACCATAAGGGTTCCTTTTTTTTACAATTTTGTCGGAACCCTAAAAACGATATATTAATTTTCTAGAACGAGACTAAATAAAACATATTGTACATGCAGTGTAGGTATGATAAATATAATCAACTTATATTAAAAAAATATATTTTAGATAAGGTCAGATAAAGAAAAATGTAAATAACCAAGAGACAAAAACAAAGATAACTAGTTTGGGATATTGTTTTTTTTTAATAGATCAGGTCTACGATTAAAAATATTGAATTCTTTTTAATTACTTATAAATTGAAATCAATTTAACAATTCAGAAAAATCATTCATTACAGGGTTAAAATTGATCAAATTAAACATGCACTCTAATCGTATGTGCACGCTAAGATGTCCGCGCTTACAGTTTTAGGTCGGGTTCGCGGCCCCACGCGCTCAAAATCTCGGTCTTTTTCACTTTTCATTAGTATTATGTGGAATAAAAATAAAATATTCAAGTGTAAATATAGATATAATAGATACCTTTTTTGTGTGTAAAAACTAACTAGTGAACTTTTGCGGTTTTGGAGAAATTTTGAAAATTATCACCAAAACAGGTGCTGCTAGGGACTTTTTTCCTAAAACGTGGTTAGCAAAAATACAATTTTGTTCAAGTAAAAATCTTTTTAAAATCTTGATATATCACCCTGTATTTTTTTTCAATGGTTTTGATGAAAATTTATTTTAATATTTTAACGTAAAGTTAGGCATTTGACCGCTATTAGCGCCTTAACAGGCACCACACGATAGTAAGTGGTACGGTTAAAAAATTTAATCAACAACAAGCAAGCTGAATTAAAACTAACTGATTCGGTCTCGGTTTACGATCAATTTATTGTGCACTTTCCGATGAGTTCACTAACGTAATAACAGCCAACTTGTTTTAAACGTTAATGGTAACGCGTAATAGTATGATGTGGCATGCGTTTGCGTAGGAGCATGCGTATACAGTGACTGGCCTTGGCGAAAGGTCTGCTAAATAACGTGATATTAATTTGAGTCAGATCGCACCTTTTACGTCACGTAAGGATTTCAATGGTGCAGTCTTTTCTGGAAGGCTCCAAAAGGCTAGTCCTACGTAAGTTTTGAGCATGAACAATGCTATTATGCTTTTGAGTGAAGATGATAAAACCAATCATCATTGCCCAAGCTTTATTCCATTTTACATTCGGAGTCGGCTACTTTGACTAGGGGATTTGACGAGGGTACTATTTTCTACACAAAGTAACCTGCCATCTGACCGCCGTAGCCCAGAGGGCAAATCAGCCCCAATCCTCAATTAGGTTTTGGCAGACTAGTGGTCAACCTGGCGGTCAGAGTTTTTTAGCCGCTAAATGGCTTATAACTTGGCTTAACAACTACTATTAGCGTACTTAACTTTAGCTTGTACCTAATTTTAAGTTGCCAGTTGTGAGGTCGGTCATAGACCTTGCAACCCACACGATATGATGATGATGAGTTGCCAAATAAATTATTTTTTTATTTCTATCATTGACAGTAGTAGCCAGGACCAAGAGTAAACAAAAAAAGAAACAAAAAGACAAACTCGTCTACACAGCGTCCAGTTACGTTAACTACTCCTTCAAAAAGACTTTGCTAGTATTAAGGTGCGTAACATACTAAACGATCCCGAGGCCACACATCAGTGGTAGGTAAACTAGGGTATGTAACGTACATTAACACAATTACCAAAAATCGAGACATACACGGAAAACTTACCTCGCGTCGTCGTAAGGATAACTCGCGACCACAGCACCCCCGTGAAGGTTGCCAGACAGCACGAACTGCTTCTTTAGGAGCCATTTCATCATGGCTGTGGTCTCCGGCTGCCGAGCCCCGAACAGATACTCCACATCATTGGACTTATCCTTGTCGAACTGATCGGGGAAGTCTCGGTTCAAGTCTACGCCCTTAGCGTTATTCCGGCCAACATAGTCTGGTAGAGAGTCGCAGTTGCCTTCCTGAAACATGAAATGATATTGCCAAATGTGTCCAAATCAAAGCTTCTATTCTTAACAGAAGAAAAACGTCCGCTTTTGGGCAAAGACCCAAGTACGCTTGTAAGTGTTGTTGCCAGCGCATGCGCGATCGCGTATATTGTTACGATTCGCAGAAGGACGCTGCTACCCACTTACCCAAACAAAAACTCTCAGTCGCCTTTCATGACACATACGGAGAGATGGGCCATTTGAAACTAGCGAAGGACAAAGAGCGAGGAATACAAATGCTTTTAAGGGTGTGTACGGATTCAATCGAAGCAGGCTCACCACGTTCGGCTCGCAGCGTGGCTGTTTCGTTTAAACAACAAGGCAATGGGCCGAGCAGAGTCCGAGGCTGCCTCTAATCTATACACACTTTAGGCGAGGACGCAACGAGGCATGCGCGAAAGGATTGCCACTTTAGACATTGCGGCATCACGCAAACAGGTCTGAGAGACTGGGTGGATTCATGGGCCTGCGCAACTGCCTCTTTCCCGTAGGGGTATGCAGAAACGAGCATAGACGAGATGACTGATTAAGTTCGCTGCTGCCAGGCCTGTTAATATTGATTAATTGAGATTTTAGATGGAATTCATTTAGCTATCTTGCATGTGCGATCAAGAATTTTGTGGTCCAAATAAAACAAAAGAAAATGTTTATTCTTTAATTAAATTAATAATTCAGTTTCAAAGAGATTTTTAAGAGGTAAAAGAAAATTCTGTGCTATTACTTTTGACTGGCAACTCCAATTGCAATGAATTAAGAACCCTTTACCTTACTAACGATACTGACACAATAACTATCACTTTAATGATGCACAAGTAACGGTTTTACTATGTGGCTTGACCTTGTTAGCCTCAAACGGATTTGCATGCAGCCTAACAAATATAAGGGCAAAAATTTGGATGGACCATAACAAAGAAAATTATTATTTTATCAAAGAAGTTTAGGTATGTATATGGTGCACGTTTATCTGCCTTGTTCAGTGCGATTTCACTTGCCTAGGACTGCAAAGGAATTTCCTAGTTGAAATAAGCAGTACCTGTGTGTCCTTTTTCTTCATCTATGTTTTGTGTGTTCTTTTCATGTGTACACTAAATAATTAAATAAAGAAATACGCCATTATATAATTTTGCAAATAAGTTAAATTCTGATGTTGGCATCATCGATTCGAGTAATATTTTTTTTATTAGCATTAGATAGATAGATGAACACTTTATTGCACACTAAAAATAAAAACAAATTTAAATCACAACAATAATATAATATTTTAAAAACTTGTCAAAAACTTTAAAGTCTTGCTGACAGGAGATGGTTATCTGATTTAAGCATCTTATTCAAAATAGCAAACGGTGAATTGGGTGGTCAGTTATTGTGTTATTTACACTTTAAGATCCCGTCGAGGTTTTTGACTGTAGCTTTCTTATATTTAAATCTAATATTATTAAAATAATTAAATCTAAATAACATTGACATAATTAATTAATATTTTTTTTTCTTCATGACATATTTATGTATCCATATTGTTATAGATTATTTAAAAACTAATTTATGAAAGTGTTGTATACAATTTTAATAGGACTTCAGATTTATTTGTTTACATTGTTGTGCTTCTATGTTGTATAATTTAGTCTGTAGTCTGTAATTGTACCTTTTGCAAATAAAATAAACTCCCCATCAGGTTTACATGCAATAATTGTACCTACTAAAGTTGCCAAAACTATTTCATACATACTAATTCACAAAATATATTGTAATGTTGATTTGAAATTTTAGATTTGAATCAGTAAATCTTTAAAATCTAACTAGGGTTTTGTCTGAAATAGATTTAGATAATGGAGGCTTTTCTGAACAGACAGACATGTGCCCAAGTGGGGGAACAAAGTTTTATCCTTAGAAACTAATATGCAAACTAAGTCTGTCTATCTCCCTGGATATACAGACCAATGTCTAGCATAGATGTCTGTTACACTTTTATGGATAAAGATGCCATGGATACCTATATTCCAGTATGAACCATGGGGAAGGACACCCTGGCCTTATTTTTATTCCGTGAGTTGCAGGCAACTGCTAGTAAACCCATATTTGCACATATCCCATATGTAAGGCTATAATAAAAAATATTACGAGACAAAAAACAAACACTAAATGCATAAATGTATGTAATGTTAGACTAAGTGCACTTAGCAGCACATCTTATCTATAACCTGTTGCATTGGCCATGCCCCTTAGCATAGGTCAGTGACATAGCAATATGATAACATAGCGCAAACATTAATGACGAGGTTTGCAATTAACAATTGATAACTGGAATATTCTCTGATGTTTTCAAGGGCATGTTACAAAATTTTGATGCATCTTTCAATTTGAGAATTGACAAGAAAACTTCACTGTAATGAATTTTAAAGAAAATGATTTAGTATTTCAGTTAGGTACGATATAATATTTTTGATGTAGCCTGTGAGTCCCACTGCTTGGCAAAGGCTTCACCTTTTTTCACCATCGGCAGTGATAGAGGTATTGGTAGGCTTTTATTCACCAAAACTTTGAGGAACCCAGACAAAAATTATGAATTTCTGATGAATAAATTTTATTCTAGTAAGGACATAAGTACAGAAGACTCCAGATTTTGTCATAGTTAGGGACAGACTAAGTATTTTAAAACTTAAATTAAATTTTTGCAACTAGACATTACTTCAAATAATGTCTCAAATCCTGGGCCACATATCCCGGCAAATATATTGCTGTAAAGAAGTCTCCAATTTATGTCTCTGTTCCTTGAAGTTCAGGTAAATAAACCCTACCTTTTCCTATCACTCGCCATTGGTCATGGTCCTGTGATGGTAACTGGCAATCAATCTTAAAAACCTCGTTGACATATATTTTTTATAATTAATTAAAGTTTTAAGTAGGAACACATTACACAATCAGAAGTAAAGCTAATAATAGTTTAAGTTTAGTCGTCCTAAGAAAATATACCTTGAAGAGAATAAGCAGAAAGTATAAAAATCTCACCTGAGCTGCTTCAAAACCATCAGGGTTAAGAGAAGGCATAAGGTAGATCTCCGTGTTATTAACCAGCTTTGTCACTCGTTCATTCCTGCCGTAGTTAGCGAGCAGGTATTGGGCTAGGAACACCAACAGTTCTCGACCGACTGACTCATCTCCGTGCATGTTGGCCACGTACTTGACCGCCGGCCGACCAGGGTGCACCTCGAGCACATTGTTAGAGATCTCAAACACCAACAGGTCGCGACCCTCGACCGATTTTCCGATAGAAAACACCTTCGCCAACGACGGATACTTCTCTGTCAATGCATCAAATAACTTCACCAAATCATCATATTTTGTATACTTCGGATTTGTGAGGAAAGGCTCCACATCTTCTTCTATTGATCGAGACACGCACACACCATATAAAACAGAAAATAACACTAAAATAAGCGTGTGGCGGTACAGAGCCATGGCTCCAAACTGTTGTGTTCTCTCCGGCCGTCGGCTGGTTTCCCCCGATCAGATAAACACATAAACACTTTCGAGGCTTATCAATGTAAACATTGTACGAAAACTAAGAAAAATAGCAAATTAATTAGATAAGAAATAAATAAAATACGACGATGAATCACACGACGACAGCTGTCTGACAGCGAAAAAAAGAAAGGAACTGTGTTGCCACGCTTCGTGCTGGATCTACCTCTTTAAATCACATGATGGGGGCGATTCTACACTACGGATTGTTTCTTGAATTCAACGCACACATCACATTCACTGAATATAGTCGGTTTATTTCTATATGCGTGCATTCGTCGAATACGATCGAATACAGTTTTAAACCAGACTAGAGCGCGCTTATGTCAATGTCACTGAGAAAAATTAAAATTTTGATTTTGTTTTGCGTTTTAAGAAATTATTGAGTGATAATGATTATTCGATAAGATAATTAAATCTAAAAACCCAAATGAAAGTTGAAAAAAATCTTTCGAAAACGAGATTGATGACAAATGTCTTATGAATTTGACGTTTCGCACACGCTGCACTACCTCATTTTCGTATGCAATGATAGCGCGCTAAAGTGACGTCACTGATGACGTCACGTCGCTTAAACGAGTGAATACGAGCAAGTTTTGAACCGACTATTAGCGCGCTAAAACCGCACACAAAGCTCATGAGCAGGTTTTAAACCGTAGTGCTAGTGTGGCCGAGGCTATTATTTGACAGGTCTAAAAATGTTGCTATCTTTGTTACTGCCTATAGGCTGAAAAAAGACATCATCACTTTTAGACCTGTCAAATTTTAATCATAAATTTAGCGGCCACACTAGAATAGCCCCCAATATTTCCGGATTTCACGTAACTAGGCCGAACACCGGCGCTGTGCCGGTAATGTGGCGTGCTATGCACATCACTAAACGACTCGTGAGTGTCACATAATTATTACACTACGGTTTAAAACCTGCATATGAGCGTTGTGTGCGGTTTTAGCGCGCTAATAGTCGGTTCAAAACTTGCTCGTTTTCACTCGTTTAAGCGACGTGACGTCATCATTGACGTCACTTTAGTGCACTATCATTGCATAAGAAAATGAAGTAGTGCAGCGTGTGCGAAACGTCAAATTCATAAGACATTTGTCATCAATCTCGTTTTCGAGAGATTGTTTTCAACTTTTTTTGTGGTTTTTAGATTTAATTATTTTATCGAATAATCATATTCTCTCAATAATTTCTTAAAACAAAATCAAAATTTTAGTTTTTCTCAGTGACATTGACATAAGCGCGCTCTAGTCTGGTTTCAAACTGTATTCGATCGTATTCGACGAATGCGCGCATATACAGGTAGAAATAAACCGACTATATTCAGTTAATGTAATGTGTGCGTTGTATTCAAGAAATAATCCGTAGTGTTAATATCAACGGATAAACTCATGTTTTATATTGACAGCATAGGACAGTGCTCGGCGCGACATGGCGGCAGACGACGGTTCGTGAAACTGCCGACCTCCTTGAGGAAGATCTACGATCTTTTTAAGTTGTACCTACAGTTTTTTTAAATCTGCAAAGAACCTTTACAAACAAATTTAGTTTTGCGGTCCGAACAATGGACTTTATTGCTTCCAAAAATACTAAAGGTTTATTGGAACCCTCGGCGCGCGAGTCCGATTCGCACTTGACTGTTATTTTTTTTGTTATTTCGATACAACAACATAAGTTTAGGCACATAAACCTATTAAAGATTTACAGTATGCCAAGTAGCATGACCTGCTCTTGACTGTACGATTTTAGCATCATTCAAAACTAAATCTAGAATGAAAATAAAGTTGAAGTTTCGTATATAACAAACACTATTTTTTATGTTGCATTTTGGGTATTCTACTGCTGACATCGAAAAAGGCAAGGACAACATTCTGTTATACTTTATTAGAAGTAAATATAGAGTAAATTTTACTCTTTTGATCTACATCTGCACCACATAACAAAAAATATACAGGGTGTAACAAAAAGGGTGGTAATACCAACCTTACAGGATGCGAATCTGCTCATGAAACAGAACAACTTTCCCTAAGAAACATAGGTCGAATTCGAAAAAAATTTTTTGGTCAACCATACAAAATGTGCTATCAGCTGATTCAATTTTTATGACCTCCCGAAGAAAAATAAAGAATTAATTAAGAAGAAGAATAAATAATTAATTGATAAAGAATTTTGACCTCCCATAGAAACTGAATCAGCTGATAACACATTTTGTACGCGAGGTAAATTTTTTTTTTTCAAATTTCGACCTATGTTACTCAGGGAAAGTTGTTCAGTGTCATGGACAGACACACATCCCTCAGGGTTAATATACCCTTTCTGTTACACCTTGTATATAAAATACCCATTTTTCGGAAAACATTTTTAAAGAGCAACCCTAAATCTAGCTGTCAATGTATTGGGGTCACGCTACGTTCCGATTCATGCACACAGGCTCCCTTTACTAGGTTCCCTGAAAAGGGTGGAAGCGGAGGTGGAAAGCGGCGCGGCGCGGCGGCGGCGGCGGCGGCAGGGTCCCGGACCACCCGGGCGCCAGTCCTTAAACATAAAATCAATAATGCATATAGGTACATACCTATGCACTCCTACGGACCCCACCTCCGGGATTTACCTTGGCAACTAGCCCACATAATACAATATACTCCTAGGCGGAAACTAGCCGTATTTCTCGATACAGGTATTGTCCTGTCCTAGATATATTGATTAAAGGGAGGCCGGGACAACGTTTCCCAAACCCGGACATATATACTAAGTAATCTGTGTCCCAAACTTGACTTGATAAATGATAGCAGCCATAGAGTAGGATTTTTCAGCAGCGCTGCGCAAACTGCTTTGCTTTGTGCCGTGTTTACTGCGACCGATCTTTCTAGCCACCTCAACATTAAAATATCATCGGGTGAGCAAGCTTATGCTACTCAACAACAGATGGCGCTGTAAGTTTCTTGAAAGCATTAAAACGCGCTAAGAAATATTTAAAAAAACGGTGAAATGAAAACGAATTTTCCCAGACATGAGACCTAGCTAGATCGATTTTTTGCCCCCAAAAACCCCTGTAATATATATATATATATATACAAGTATTGCTCGTTTAATAGTATAGGATGACACCGGGCTCTACCGTAAAATGATGTTCAAGAACCGGTAGTTGAAAGATTATTGGTCTCTTTTCAGTTATCAACAGCACATGCAGGATGCCACACAATGGACCTTGTCCACGGTAACTCGAGATGAAGGAAGTCGTTCGCAAACATGTGCGAGGGCTTAGATTATGAATAACGGCAGCTTTACTGTGCGAGGGAATCACAGACTATGAAGCCACTGCTGCAAATATAAAATTTTATTTTTTTAATGCAATAAGTACCAACTATATATGTGCAAAAAGTTGATCAGCGTAAATTTCATGGTGCAACCAAAGAGGATGTAATAAAACTAGCGTTGGTGCAACTTCAACGCCTAACAAATTACATTACATTACAGTCTCGTCATTACAGTCCGTGATTTACATGAGTACTATAACACATGCACACAAATCACAACCGTACAGTTTTGACCGCACGCCCCCAATCGTAATATTGAACCAAAAATTGATAGCAAAAACTAGTACTTTCAGTACATTAGCTGTATTTTTGTATTAATTAGCGAAAAATTTTACTAAAAATAGCAGTATTCGTTCGTTTTTCAACAGAATTTTATGTCCCGCGTAAGAATGCAAGTCATTTGAATTTTTGTATGGAACACGGATCACCTTAATCTGGATTATGGTCCTTAATACAGATTAAAGACCAAAATCCAGCTTATTAAACACGCGTGCTTTTTAGGGTTCCGATACCAAAATGGTAAAAAAAGGAACCCTTATGGTGCGACTGTCTGTCCGTTTGCCTGTCACACCTGTGTATCTCAGAAACCAGTCGACTTGAAAGGAATAGTTTTAGAATATGGTTGCCCAACTTAAATGACATGGAAGAATTAAAAAAAAAATTGTGATAATTAATGTAAAGGGGGCCCAAATAGGGGAGGTTTCCTACGCGATCAATGGGATAGGACCATGTCGAAATGTATGTCATTTGATTATTTCATCGACAAGGTTCTACGTTCGTCCGTCTCCTATTTACGCCCCATCATCCAGCCTTCGAGCAATGCGTAAAACTTTGCGCGCGAAAATCGTGTTACTCTATGCATCCAGCAGTATAGTTCGATAGGCCTCTGGGCGGAACTGGAGGGGGTATGTGCAGTCTATTGTGCAGTAGTATTTTTCTCGCAAATATTGCAACTGCGCTTAGAATATTATAATACCTACTAAAATTAGGAACAGTATCACACCAAATAATATAGCCTCAGTACTCAAACAAGAAATGTTCAAAAAACTTGATGCAGAGCTCAAATAAATCTTTTTTAAATCATCTCTTGACTGAGAAAATTGGAGCAGCCTGTTTGTACAGAGACATCAAACCGGTTTCTGGAGGAACACTGCGTGCAGAGCCCACTCGCTCGGCTATGTATGCAGCGTTTAGATTGTCATTTATAGTGAGTTTTACACTTTGTTATTGATTATTTATCTTTTCGTGCTTTCGTTATAATTTATTTTGTATTAATCTTTGTGCGGATGAGGATAGCGTCGAGACAAACCTACATAGGTTTAACGGTGCTAGTTATAAGTTAGTTATAAGTTTATGTAATAAAGATCAATAAATAAAATAAATAACAACGCGAATACACCCTCCACTCCGCCCAGAGGCCTTAACTCGTCGCGCGACCTGTAACCCTTTTTTGGTATTATTCCTAGAGGAATAATACCAAAAAAGAGTTCTTAGAAGATACAATTTCCTCGTGGATAAACTAGGCAAAACGAAACGATTGGTTTTCGCTAACCAACCGTTACAGAAAGCATCATTAAAATCTTCGTCAGCATATGTGTATAGCAGTAAAGTATGGACATGTTACTTGATATATTAAAAAGAAAGACAAACAAATCCATAATTCTGACAGGTGACTGGAATATTGATACCCTAAAAGACTCGAAAATATCACGGGAACTTAAAGAATTGATAGCAAACTATAACCTGGATTTACATATTAATAATCCTATACGACAAACGTCCTGCATTGATCACTTTGCGAGTAATATCAAGCAGGCAAAGGGCGAAACCGTGCACAAATTCTTACAGTTCCCGTAACAAACAGAGTAGAATCCATTCAATTTTGGTACAAAACTGTAAGGGATTTTAGTTCGGAAAATATCATCAATCATCATCATCATTTATTTTTTATTTCAGAAACAGTATTACTGTGTGCGAATTTTACAAATTAAATTTAAAAATATGACCTTAACATTTAATCTAACTAGTAGTAAAGGTATACCTAGTAGTCTACAGACATGCAGTACCTATTATTAGAAAATAACAATAGACCACCTTTTATATCACAGGAAAACTACATATTTAAAAAATATTTATATTTATAAAATGTCCAATTATTTAGCACTAGTCGATATTAAAATTAATTTAATGTCACAATTGTAATTAATGTCAATATTCTATGTCATTAATTTCCCTAGCTATTACTTTTTACTATCTATCTTTACAAATCGTCCACACTATACAATACTTTTTCTAAAAGAAAACATTTTAATTTATTTTGAAAGGTTACCAAACTGTCGATGGTTTTTAATTCAGTGGGTAACTTATTGAAAATTCTGACAGACTGATACATTGGACTATGAATCACAATATTAAATTTGGGGTGTACTACATTTACAAGGTTTAACTTTCGAGTCTTGAGCCTTAGTTCCATCTCCTGCTCCGTTTCAAACTTATGCCGGTGCTTTATCATATTTACTAACAAAACCATTACGTAAAGACTAGGTACAGTGAGGATTTTATATTCCTTAAAAAACTCTCTGCATGATTCCCACGGTGGGATCCTGGCTATAGTACGAATGGCTCTTTTCTGTACTGTGAAAGCTTTCGTTATATTGTACTTATAACTATTTCCCCAATACTTGATGCTGTAGCGTAACTTAGATTCTATTAATGCGTAATATATGGCTTTAAGTTGGTCAATTCTAAGCAGATCTCTTAAAATCCTAAGGGCATAGCAAGCCGAGCTAATAGTGCTTTCTATGTTAATTAACTCACTTTTCCAGTTCAAAAGTGCATCAATATTTACCCCTAAAAATTTTACATTTTGAACTAACTCAATACTTTGATTGCTCAAGTGTAAGTGCAATGTAGCTTTATTACTAGCAGTAGTTTTAAAAAATATAGCATTTGTCTTGTTTATGTTAATTTGAAGTTTATTAGCTGTAAACCACACATGAAAAGCTTGCAAGCTGTCATTTGCTATTTCTTCAAGTTCATTGATGTTAGTTTTTTTCAAAATGACGTTTGTGTCGTCCGCAAATATAACTAAATTAGCATCTGGAACTACATGTCGCATGTATGATAAAATGTCATTGATGTATATTATGAAAAATATTGGGCCTAAAATTGATCCCTGCGGAACGCCTCTACTCATATCCACGAGATTAGAAGTGCCTTTTGCTAGTGATCCATCATGACCAACTTGCTTAACTTCCACAAACTGCTTACGATTGGTCAAATAGGATTCGAATAATTTAAGAGTATCTCCTCTAACACCATAATATTCTAGTTTCATAAGCAAAAGCGAGTGATCGACCAAATCAAAAGCTGAGCTTAAATCTAGAAATAAGCCCAGTACTTTGTACTTTTCATTCAGATTAGTAACTATGTCATCTAAAAATGTGTCTATAGCGTCAGCCGTACCCAATCCTTTCTGATACCCAAATTGTCCTGCTTCCAAAATAGAAAATTTAGATAAATGTGCCACTAATCTTTTTTTAATAAGTTTCTCAAATATTTTAGATAGTGTTGGGAGTAACGAAATAGGCCTGTAATTTTCTGGGTCCTGCTTAGAATTCTTTTTATACACTGGTAGAATTTTAGCAATTTTTAGTTGGTCAGGAAACAAACATTTTTCTATACAAGAGTTAAAAAACTGTGCGAGGGGGTTCGCTAAACAATCTATGTTGTCTTTTAGGACCGAGATAGGGATTTCATCGTAACCAGAAGACGATTTATTCTCGCTCTCCTTTACAATTTTTTTTATCTCTCGTGATGTAACGTATTGAAAATCTAACACATCCTCTACTCTTGTCGTATAATATTTTAAAAAACCAAGAGCTAACTCATACTTTCCATCGGAAGCTACTTGCTTTTTGTTGAACTCGTTAGCAAAGATTTGAGCCAACTCTGAAGGATCATCAGTTACTCTGTTATCAATTCTAAGGGCCAAACGTTCCTTCTTGTTTGTTGTCGTTTTAGAACCACAATAGTTAACTATTTTCCAGATTCCACGTGACGCATACTTTTCTTTAGCGATTTCGCACTGTGCCGCAATAGATCTGGCATGAATAAGAACCTTCCTATATATTCTTAAATATTTAGTTTTATACTCAAACAAACTAGAATCATTGTGCGAACTATCCAAGTTACACAACACCCGCTTCATTAAACTTGATACTTTGATACCTTTTGTTAACCACTTTAACTTTCCTATTCGATTCAGTTTGACTTTCCTCTTTTTTTTCTTAAATGTTCGTTTAAATGATTCTACAAAGCATTTCAAAAATCCATTTATACCCAAATTTTCCCATTGAACGCCTCTAATACATTGCCCAAATTTATTATTGTTAAACTCACTGAAGACTCTACGCTCTATGTAAACTACTTTTTCCCTCCACTTCTCTGACTTATAGCAATCCATTTCCAAACCCGCTGAAATAGCCGCGTGTCCATCAGCTAGCCCATTATGATCAATCAAAGTATTGAATAAAGAAACGTCCGAAACGTTAGTAAGTATATTATCTATGCATGTCTCAGAACCATTTCTTACAAAAGTAGCATCATTTATTAAATATCGAAAATTATAACATGTCAGTAAATTTATAAATTCAGTCTTAAATTTAGAATCATTCATTATATTTATATTAAAATCACCTAAAATAATAACTTTTTTGTCAAAATAAAACTGTAGCATTAAATCAAATTTATGCATAAATGTATCAAAATCACGACCATTTTGATAACAACAGAATATATGAACATTCGAGTCCAAATCTTTCACCCCGCAAAGCTCAAAGCTTTCTGCGTGTGCCATTCTCTTACATGCCGTTATTTCTTCACATTTCTGGTTTTTTCTTGCTAAAATAAGCGTACCACCTCTAGTCTTCTTTCTCCTTGTATAAAACGTAATAAGATTATAATTTAAAAAATCTAAATATTTAACGGACATTTCATTAAGAAAGTGTTCACTCAGACAAACATAATTCTGCTTTACTTCTAAGCTTTCTAAATACAACTCTAACTGATCTCGTTTTGTAGATAATCCACATACGTTCTGGTGGAGTACACTCAGGGTTTCTCGGCAAGGAATATTACACTCACATCTATCACAATGTTTTTTATTACTACATACAGAATTACAGACCTCTCTATCTTTATTGACGAAAAAACTTCAAAGGCTCGAAACTTCCCGATTTCCCTTTGACATACATAACTGCTCTCCAAATTGATCTACAAGTATCCATTCTATTAACCCAAAACCTATTAACATCATGACTAAACACCTCAAAAAAAATTGATTTTGAATAATTCGGATTTCCCGTTTTTCTTTTCATAGTGCTTTGAATACTAAGCGAGGCATCACCCACCAAAACGTTTGTGCCATCAAGTTCATTTAATACATGTAAGGGCACCGAATGACATTGCGCGAAGTCTTGATCTCTTTTACTTGGGAGAAATATGACAAAGTCATTTAGCGTAAAATCACTACAGTCGTTTATGCAGGTGTCCAGTAGTTGCTTAGAAGTTGCTTGAGGCACCAACACTGACGTCACGAAAAAAGATGGACCTAAGAGCTTTTGTAGCATGCTCCTCATCATTCTTCCTTGTTCGTCAGCAATTATTCTGACTCTATGCTTTTGCTTAAATGATTTAGACTCATTTTTATCCTGCACTTCAATGCGATCACAAGTTAAATGATCCTGTGTTGTACCTGCTTTTTCAACTGAAGTACGAGAAGGCCTGTCCGTCCCTAGACTTGATTTAGGTGAAGACGAAATAAGCTTATGCTGGTTCTGATGAAAACTAGTGTCTTGCTCTCCGGCGTCCAGCGATGTAACGTTGTTGTCAACACTAAACATATTAGTTTTGGTGACTCTATTTTTAATAGGTTGTCGGAATTTAGGCGAAAGCAACCGGTGTGACGGGGTTGTGTCACACCCAACTGATTTGTATAGTTTTATTGTGTTTTCATATTTCTGCACTTTTTTTTTCATTTCACAGTTTTCCAAACATAAATTTCCTATAGCTTCATCAGCTGAAAGTAGCTCTGATTTCAATCTCTCTATCGCAGCCTTTAGAGCCGCGACATTGTTATCTTCTGTGCTTGTGTTTGTTTCGGGTAGACTTTGGTGCGATAGGTTACAATTAAGAAAAATTGACCCTAAACTAGAGTGGCGAGTTCTCAGTTTTCGTCTTGTTACATTATCATGTTGTAAAGCAGAAGATTTCAAGTTGTCATTTACTGAAACATCATGATTTTTTAGTACTGAAGTATTACATTTCAAACTAAGTTCCTGTTTGCCAAAACTAAGTCGCAGTTCGGATATCTTATCCATATTATTTTCCTCTTCCTTTAGCGCTTCAAATGAGTTGCAGGTCGGAATATTAACCATAACACGTTCGTCTAGCGAAGTACTTCCTGCACTAGTCATAGAGTTGGGCTGCTCTGCTACAACAAGTCCAGCCATGGACTCTTGCACCGGTGTTATCGTCGTATTTTTGGTAGTATTAGTCAAACTGTCAGTCACTGGGTTGATTTGTTGCTTATTTTTTTTTTTTTCCCCTTAGAAACGAGAGCAGCTGCTTTTATTGGCTGATTACCACAACATTTCGCACACTTAAAATCTGCCTTTTGTTTTTGTGACATTAGATTGTACCTTTTCTCTGCATCGGTACAGCATAAATGGTAATTTTTGCGACATTTTGAACATACAAGGAAGTGACGTTCAATTATTAGTTTTTTACATCTCTCACATTTTTTTTCCATATTATTGTTGATTTTATTCTCCTTTTCCAAAATTAATAATGTTTCTTGCACAAACTTTGCCGGCAAAACACAAATACCCAGTAAAATAGCGCCTTCTTACTGTAAAATGAGGTACTAAAATAGTGCAACTACTCTAAAACAGATGGCGCAGCTTTGCTACTGCACAACAGATGGCGTTTAAAACAATCAATGACTCAATGATCTATAGATTTTTATATCTGTATATGTGTAAGTGTAAAGGGTATAACGGAATTTTTTAACCGTTTTTAGTTCGACACCCAATGGTTTCTTCACTAACCTGGATAGATGCTTGATAATCAGTCAGCTCTTACTTTAAACTATCACTTCGTTATAAGATAGCTTCAGAATAACAACTTATCTTCTTTGAAACTGCAAATATATCACTGCCGAACTTGAATTGAGTTTTTGTCTGAATCCATTTACACTTTTTACAAATAACACTTGTACATAGAAACCATACACTTAGGAATGATTTAACACTATTTTGGCTTAATACTATGCATTATAAATATTTATTTAATACGGAGCTCTAAATCTTTGTTTACATTGAAGCGCCACCTGGCGTCGCTCAAATTCAGACAGTGTTTGGATAGCTATTCATGGTCAGATGTCTTTGATTGCGATGATGTAGAACAAGCTTTTAATTACTTTTACACCGAGTTACGTCTTCTCTACAATCTATGCTTTCCCAAGTATCGGATCAAAATTATGAACAAAAAACTTAAGCCAAAATCATTTACTTATATATAGCCAAAATGGTTGACAAGAGGCCTAAGAACTTCTTGTGTAACTAAAAGAAAACTACGGTTTACTTACTACAAAATGAATACATTATAGAAAATATTCAAAACTATTAAAAAAGTGTATAAGTTCAGCTCATAGGTCGGAAATAACGATTATTTACTCAAAGCAAAAAAACAAATGTAAGGCTACATGGAACCTTATTAATGAAAAAGATAATTTTGCTAAATTAAATTCCGTAGACTATCTGACCCTGACCTGCAACACAAGATAGGAAAGGTATAGCTTAAAGTTCTCTGCGGTGCCACAGCCTCCTTATCTTATCCTATAGGTACTATTAAACGAGCAATATTTGTAATCGGTTTCTCGAAAACGGCTCTAACGATTTCGATGAAATTTTCCATACGGGGGTTTTTGGGGGCAAAAAAGCGATCTAACTAGGTCTCGTGTCTGGGAAAATTCGTTTTCCCCGTGTTTTTTAGCATTTGCGTTTTATACAAAAACCTACAGCGCCGTCTGTTGGCGGATTGGCGCGCTATTTTCAAGAAATAGTAAAGAAAGACCGGCCAAGTGCGAGTCGGACTCGCGCACCGAGGTTTCCGTACAAACCTGTATAAGTAAAAGTTATGGTATTTTTATCTTGCTCACCCGATGATATTTTAATGTTGAGGCAGCTATTATAGAGCGACGCTCGGTCGCCCAGGTACTACACAGACAGGTTAAATCAGCGTTCCATGTGGTGCCATCTAAGAATAGTTCCATCCCAACTCTTAACCAACCCATCTCTGCCCATGGCTGTCGTAAAAGGCGACTAAGGGGACATGAACCAGAAGATGTGCAGCAGCGTCCTGTGTATCTTACCATCTTGCATACAGTAAGCCAACATCCGCGGTCGATGGTGTCAGTCGCAACGCAACCTAACAACTATTTTTGGTACCCCAGCAGCAAGTCAGTAGAAATAGTATGGACTTTATGACAAGGCAATAGAGTTGCGAATGTTTCCACTGACGTGCTGTTGACAGTAGGTACTTCCCCTCCAAAATAAACCACGCAGTTTGAGTTCCCCGTCCAGCAGTGGACGTTTTACAGGATCAATATAAATAAAACAATAACATAAAAATAATAGCTAGCATTTATTCCAACTCAATAATAATTTGATCACAACATCATTAAAGGTAATATTGTGCATGTTTTCAATTAAATTAAAAATTATAATACAGGAACGTATGCTATTAGATACAGCTTATTTGTAACAAAAGTACCATTCAACAATTACTTATAGACAACATCACTTAATATTAAATGAACACGTACGACAAGGTTAATTCAAGCACACTCTTCGCGCAGTAAAAGTTGAGGCCAACCGTAGGAGTACGAAACAGAATGCGAGAAGAGAGCTTCCGTTTTACTTACACGAGAAAAAAAAGAAAAGTTGCCTTTTACTTGTGAAAATAAATAAACCGAGCATGATATTATTTATTCCTTTCTGTGTGTCGTTTCTTTTTGCCGAAGGCACACCGAGTCGTACAGTCAACCGCTTGTCGGTAGAAACTTTTTCAACTCTATTACCACGCCATAAGGTCCAAAAGTTTGTACTGATGTGCGGCCGTGTGTACCTTGAAGCGAGTCAAGGTACACTCTACCGCACATCGGTAGAAACACTTTGACCTTGAGTGGGTCTCTGGTTTCGAGCGTTGATAGCGTAGCGCTGGTTCAGCTTATACTGGTTTTGCTTCCACTTGCTTGCTGCCGTGCGTACAGCTCCCTTATTTTTGCTCGAGTAAAGTCTGTAACTTCACAGATAATATAATACTATACTAGTACAGATGCCTCACGTCATAGAACGAATTTGTGCCGAAAATTGTTCGGGCTATTTTTTCCATAAAGTATTTTCTTAGAATAAATTGATATCTGGATGTTAAAATTGAATTAATGTCATAGTTTACACCTTTACCTACCAACCTAGTAGTAACATTTAGTTTAATTATTAGAAACAAAAGGGCCAAATGAATTCGGGCTATTTACTCCGTCGAAAAAACCGTAGTACGGAATGAGACCCCAGGGTAACATACAGTCTAAATAATATAGGGTGACTTTTAATTAGTTCTTTATAGAAAAAGGTATGAATGTACTCATGATACTGAACAAGTTCCCCAAGGTCGAAATACGAAAATCAAGTTTTGACCTCCCATAGAAACTGCATCAGCTGACAGCGCATTTTGAATGGGAGGTCAAATTTAGTTTTTCGTATTTCGACCTATGTTCCTTGGGAAAAGTTATTCAGTATCATGAGTACATGCATATCTTTTGCTATCAAGAACTAATTATAAGTCACCCTAGCTTGATTAGGGCTGGGTTCCAAAACGGGTAATAGCTACCCTTTGACAGCAGTCTGTCTCGTCCTCACATATGGACGTCATATAAAGGTATTCTGCTGTCGAGGTAATTTCTACCCAATTCGAAACGCTTCCTAGAATGATAGCAGGTCGGGTAGATTCGTGACTCTGTCGCTCGCATGTGTAGCGCATGGGTCAGTCCTGCTCGCACACTGCGGTAATTCTAATCAAGCTGGTAGTGGATTCTTTTATCTACAAGGCGAAAACGCTCACACAGACTTATTCCTCTATACAGCGTGAATTTTCATTGGATTTCCTCCCGAAGCCCAGTGATTCTATTCATGATAACAAGCAATTTTCCCAGGGTTATTTTTTAATTAACTCGCAATAATTTTTTCGTCTCTCTATAGTAAAATGGTCACGTGATCGGCTTATTTTGTATGGGAACACGTTTTCTTTTTCCTTGGGAAAGTAGTTAGCTTTTTTTCATAAGTAGAATCACTGCTTAGGGAGCTGAACCAATGAAAATTTACGCTGTATACGTAAGAGAGAGATAGCGCTACTCTATTACATCGAGTGTATACAGACACTTTGTGTGCGTATGTTGTTCGCCTCAACTCTGACTGCGTTTATAATATATTACATTCCTCACCAAATCCCGCAGAAAAAAACTGTTCCCTTTTAGATAAATTCTAAACGGCATATTTTAAACAAGAAGTAGGTACTTATTACTTACTATAGTAAATAACATTAAAATTGTTACAGTAGTGTGGCATTGTTAGCCCGACCTACCCTGTTGTCGAGTTGATCAAACTTTAATTCATTGTATTTTTTCAATAAAAAATTTCATCAAATAAGATTACCAGGTTCGTTTGCAACTGTTCCAACTTAAAATCTACAATTTATTTTATAAAAGTTAAGATATAAAATCTTAGCAGTAAAATGAAATAACGGAAATACACTTTATCATTCACTGTATCACAGATGCATGATCTTATGTCTAAGGAAACAATCTCAATCTTAAAAAGAATACTTATTATGGCATGAAAAAGAGTCTGCTCAAGACATTCGTATATTTTTCTGTAGAATGTAGAATCACTGTTCTACATAAGAAAACAAGCAACTTTAGAGGAGAAAAAAATTTTTACTCGTAAAAAAGTTTTCGACTCCATACTAAAGTTGTCACGTGATCAACTAATTTTGTATGGGAAATCTAAAAACTTATTCTTCGCGAAAGTTGCTTGTTATTATTTGTAGAATCATGGGCTTCGGGAGCAAAACCAATGAAAATTTAAATAGTATGTAGATTTTAATATTTTGTAGAGGTGCCTGATTGTTTATCTTGAGAATATTTCATTAACAGTAATTTTTTATTTAATAATGTGTACAAATATTGTAAAAGTTTACAAAAATAGCGAAATATACATACGAAAGGCACACTTACCAATAGGTACGATCACGCAGATCGATAGCATACATTAATAATACTAGTACCTATACTGAGCACAGATGGCGGCGTTGCAGCCAAATAAATACAACATACATAAGCCGCAGGTAAATTCTAGATCGCAGCGAAATATACATACGAAAGGCACACTTATCAGTAGGTACGATCACGCAGATCGATAGCATACTTTATTAATAATAGTACCTAAACTGAGCACAGATGGCGGCGGCGTTGTAGCCAAATAAATACACCATACATAAGCCGCAGGTAAATTCTAGATCGCGCTATCGACTTTTTCTACATCGTGGGTCCGGGTAATCAGAAAAACTTTAACCAAGTAGTCGAGGGAGTGACATTACACTTGACGAATCGCTTCGATACAGTACGACTACGCTACGTCACATTAATTAGCTTTCGTTTCACAGAAAAAAATTCAACTTGCAAACTTGTTTTCGGACTGTATGTTATACCACTTTTACTCCAACGGCAGGTTTTCTGACCGATGTAGGAAGGAACATAGTTATAAAAATTGTAGATGGATGGCGCTGGCAAAATATGGTTCTTTTTTCGTATTTATTCAATTAACAATCAAAGAGAACGCAGCCTAAACTATAAAGCAAAACACGGTTTGTTTTTAAAGAATGTTTTTTTTGTTTCGCTCTCGATTAATAATCTGATATGGATGTATGAACTGTTTTTATTTTTATAGATTCTATGTTAAAAGTCTTGTTTGGTACATTTCTATAAATTTTTGCTCACTCATTATTTTACGTCCTTCTTCAGAGCCATGTCTCTTCAACGCCATCTATTGAACTTCCAGGCCTTTTTTTATTTCTTAATTGCCTTAGCTTCCCATTAGACATCAGAATTGATGGTAAAAATCTTTCGGGTTATTCGGGCCCACGGTGTATACAGACGTGTATAGAAAGTATAAATTTCGAATAAAATTAAGACCTACTGTCAGCAACGGTGTGATGTCGAAAGTACGAAAATAACACACCAGTAACCATGCAGAACCCTGACGCTTTGCGTATTGATGTGTAGGGCATTGTTAAAATACTGATACTTTGACTATATTATGGCAAATTACTTAAAATAAAAGGGACGGTACAAGCAGAAATAGATCATAAATAAAATACTTTATAGTCGATTTTAAACATTTTTGAAGAGAGCTTTGTGCTTGATTTCCACAAATAACTTGAGCTGCGTTTACTTATTTTTAATATTTTTTCTATATGCGACATTAACTATAATAAATAGACTTGAAAGGCTTAAGACCAAGGACATAAGGCACTTAAATTACGTACCTATGTTTTTTCGCGAAATTATCCACCGCGTTTTTTTTTCGTTTTGTCGCAGCAGATGCCGGCAAACCACTTGAAAATCACGTATTTTGTTTTTGTAGTTGACTCCTGTTGTAGACTCTTGTTTTTGTAAGATCGGAAGTCTCTACCCAGGTGGGGGAAGGATTACGCATGCCAGCTTTTATGTGAAAATGGTCAATTCGCAGAAAATATCATCGTTCAAGTTGTTTGCCCAGATTTACACCTATACTTTAAACAATTTGTAGTTTCAAGGGGTTCATACTTTAGATTAGCCATTGGAATAATTGATAAATATACGTTAAAATAAGTATACGTCAAAAAACGTAATTTAAACAAACTGGCTACTTCTTATTTCCAATTTAGCTACATAGCTATAAGTTAAACTTAATTTTTACCCAACTGCCCCAGGAGGGTTATATTTTAAAAACGTAATTTAACACTCTTCATAAAAAAACATGTCCAAAGTCCCCCCTATGAACAACACAATTGACAAAATAATTTGTGTGTGCATGTTTACCTATTTTTTTCTTTTCTACACTTGCTGCCTGTGTTGAGTCGCAAAGTGGTCTGTCCACAGCACGTTGGCGAGTATTCCAGCCAACATAAGAGTGATGTATAAGACAACCGCCGCCCACCATAAACGTTTTTCCCACTTGCGTTTTTCTAGATTGCGGAGAACACCAATGCCTACTAGAAGACCTGAAAATACGTGAAAAAAATATCGTTTTCAAATAAAAATTTTTAACACGAAAAACTAAAATAATAAAAAAGACTAGTAACGAATTGCGCACAATAATGTCAGAGCGCAATTAAAGTGTCATTTATACCACGGATGAAACAGAAAAAGGATGGTACCTAATACTAAAATAGTTATTTACTATGCAAGGCACCAAAATTGTTATTTGGCGCTGCCTTTTATTGACACTCGAGCAAGTGAAGGATTCTAGGATTGAGCCACGAGTGAATCAAAAGAAAAATCCTGAGCGTAGCGAGGGCTTCAAGTCACGAGATGCGAAATAACTTCGCTGCCGAGTGAAACACACAATTTTTCAGCTCACCCCAGCGAGGAAAATGCTAACGAATAGTGCCAGTACCTTATACCAACTTATACCAAAAATTGTCCACAATTAATCATCACCTTCTAATTCCAAAAACCTTTTCCACGCTAGCGGCCAAAAATGAATTTGCACGCAGATTTCGAGAGATAAAGCAAAGGTTTCCGAACTTGTGAGGTGAAATGAAAATTAAATTTGTTTTCCAATGCTGATTTTTTTGGATTCTTTCTTCACGTTTTATTTGTCCTACCAAAATACTACAATAATGGCTTTTGCTTCTGCCAATATCAGAATACTAACCACAGCACACGTTCTTATACCATTATGATATACTAGCTGGTGCCCGCGACTTCGTCTGCGCAGGTTTATAAATTGTAGCCTATGTGTTATTCTGATGTACGTACATTATTGTAAAGTTTCATTAAAATCCATTCAGTGGTTTTAACGTGAAAGAGTAACAAACATACATCCATACATGTTTACAAACTTTCGCATTTATAATATTAGTAGGATTGCAACACTCACCAGCTATAGCGCCGGCCAAATGAGCCACGTAGCCTATATTCATCTTCAACTGCCTGAAGTACCGGTCGTAGATGGCCGTACCGACATCCACGACGGCCAATACCAGAAACACTAACAACTGGATCGATGCAAACTCCATCTCGTTCCAGTTCTGGAACAAACGAAAAAGTTAATCATTTGGGATTTTATCAATCAACACAATTGACGTGTCTTATAAATTTAAGATGTTTTTTTAACTAAATAGAACAAAGAGGCGACGTGATTTTATGTATGTATAGAGCAAAAATACTGGAGCTATTGCTGTTAGGATACTTCCTGACTTGAAATTTACAAAATTTGCCACAACTTACTACTTGTTAAGTAAATAAATAACTATGGATGAGTATAGGAATGTTATGATACTTCAGAGTGCATTGTGTTCCTATTAACACATTGACGTGATCTACGAGTATGATTACAATAAGGCCTTTGCTAAGTTTGACCTCCATTTAAATTTAAACCAACCCTATAATTTCTTTGGAGTTCTTCAGGGCTTTATACTAGGCCCTCTGCTTTTCATTATGTATGTCGCAGGCAAATTGTATAATTCTGCGTTTTACATATGCCTTGGCATTCTAAAAAATGCAAAGAAATTTTTAATTCGTTGTGTTACATAATGCCTCGACATTTCACAAAACGGCGCGTAATTCGTTCTAACCTGCTCGGGATCGGTTACGTTGGTTACCGTGGCTAACGAACCTAAAATGCACCAGTGATCTAAACCCGTTTACAATCTGCCTGCGCCGTTTTACAATTTGCCGACCGTTTGCAATTTGCCCGCTGTTTAATTACGCGATTTGCCTGCGGCAGGTACACCATGGACTCTTCCATTTGCAATCTTACCATGATGATAGTAGCAATATGCGCAGCTATCAACGCGTAGACCCCTCCCGAAGCTCCAGCGAGGTAGACCCTGGGATCCGTAAGGCTGGTAGCCAGTGACCCTGCTACTACTCCTGCCACGTACACCAGGGTGACTCTCCACCATCGGTGGACCATCTCCAGTGGAACGCCGAGGAACAGTTGGACTAGCAGGTTTACTACTAGATGAACAACGCTGGAATAGATGGATAAGTCAAATTAGATACTTTCCCTTTTTTTACGTTAAAAGTGGGCAAACGAGCAGGTAGGCCACCCGATAGTAAATGACGTTTTTAGTGGCATAATTTGACACCAATAAGACAGCAAAGCGCGTTGCCCACCAAGAGAAATAAGATGGTATGTCTCATGTTTTGGTAATTTCACTGGCTCCCTTATAGGCAAGGGGGTTATGCTTCCTCAGACGGACATTGCTCGAAAACCTTCAAAATTCCTACGCTTTACTAGGATTATCTTCAGTCTTCGAATCTTAGAACTAAGTCTACTCTGTAAATTTATCTTGATAATTTATACAAAAAGTTCAATGATTTTATTGTTTCAGAAATTCAAATAGACTTTTGAAATCTTTTTTACGATTCAAAATTAAGCACGAAAAAGTACCTTGCTAAACTCCAGTATAATAAATTAATGAACGATTAAAGTAATGAAGATAGTGCCGAAAATCCTCTGCTAGAAATAGTACACTTGTCGCGGGATATAATCTAACTCCGGGAGGAGTTTCAAAAGAGCCTTAACTTACGGTGGTAGATACTCGTAAAACAGAACAGTATAACTGGCGTACTCAGAAATGTCACTTTTTTCATTAAATCTTGTGATGAATTTTTTTTTCCAAAAGAACAGCATGAGATATAACGAAAGATTAACTTAAAGTGACGTCTCTGAGTTTTGCAGTAAAACTAGAAAACGTAATCCGGAATAGCATGAAAGCTCTTATCGGTGAAGCGATTTCCATTCATCTCTGATCTCATCTCTGCCAAAAACATTTACCGGGTTACGATTTCAAATATCTATGTCGTGGCCAGATCGTTGTATTGGCTATTTCATGATGTGGCCACTTTCATGTTGGTTACTTCATGAATTCATGTTGGTTACTTCATGAAATGCAACCTAACATAACCGAACCTTTCATGAAGTGGTCAGCCACATCATGAAGTGATCATTTCTAACGATCTGGCCACGACATCTATATGATTATTCATTCATGATAACACAGAATCCAGTCAACTCACCCAACATGCACCAACATATAGGAGAGAAACCTCCAGACTTCGTATCTTCTATGCGGGTCGTATATGAGGATCTGTGCCATCGGTCCGTTGGCTGAAGGCTTGCCCTTCGCCGCATCGTAGCTGAAGAGAACGATCTCCACGATGGAGATGATGATCATGCAGATGGCTGGAGGCCAGCAAGAGTACTCTTCCTCGTACGTTCCGTCTGTGTATGTGAAGTAGGCTCTCGATGTTGATGCTGTTTTGTGAAGTACGTAACACAACGGGAACGGATAGGTTGGGAAAGGATTTATAAAGGGTAATATTTTTACGTTTATTATTCCAATTAGGGTATATTTTGAGTTCATCGTTTCAATTACATTCGTTTTCGGATTGATAGATTTTTACGTTTATTATTCCAATTAGGGTATATTTTGAGTTCATCGTTTCAATTACATTCGTTTTCGGATTGATTTTTGTTTAATTTTTCAATTTAGAATTAATTCCCGAATCAAAAAGTTTCAAAGGTCATCATAGAGATTTGTGGTCGAGTGGATTTTTGCGTTTTACATTTTCGATGTTATTTGTGATCGGAATTGTTTTTTTGATTAGTTTCGATTTAGATTCGATTCGCGCCTCAAGCAATTACAAAATCAAAGAAAATTGTATTTGAGTTGTTTTGTGTTAATTGTTTTAGATGATATTCGTGATTTTGTAATAAGTATAGATTTGAGTAATTAAATACAATTCGTGTTTATAGATATTTTTTTATTTTAATTCAAAGGTAATAAATATAACATTGAATACCGAGTGCAGTATGTGACAAGTTATTGTTAGCAGCCCGCCAAGTTGCAACCGGGGTTAAAAATAGCCGACAATAAGCGAAACGAGTCAGAAATAGATCACGTGGTAACCGAGTGACGACGACGGCGCAGGTCGTATTAACCAATTAAAGAGTTGGACCAGATGAAAAGGACATCGCGCAAGTTAACAAGATAATATGCCAGGCATTATTATGAAATTTTCATCGGGAATTGCAAACCAGTTTGAAGCGGTTCAAATAACAGATTAAATGTTTATTAGGTGACGAGGCGGCGACAGGATAATGCGACGATAATTTGGGTATATTCCAGGCGTTTCATTTCGCATTCGTGGCATGATCAGAAATTTAATATTTTAGTATGCAAGTTTTGACATCAGGAAAGTAAATAAGATAATTAAGGTGTCGAACATTATTTACAGCAAGTTTACAGCGAAATATATTGTTAATAAGGCGAGAAGGTGTAGACCGTATAGAATTTTTCCGTAAGTGATTAAAATTTTGCAGGAACCACGCAGTTTTAAAATTTGACAATTAAAAGGGTGGGGTTACAAACAGGATGAAACATATAAAAACAAAGACAAGGATTGGGGGAAAGAGAAAAAAAACATCTGTTAGTAACATTCATGCAATATTAGTTCAATGTTAGCACAATGGATGAGGCAATAAATTATCTTGATTAATTATTTTAGTCACTAATCATTAATTATCAACTTAAAGATAGAGAATGCAAATTCAAATACTACAAGGGCGTAAAATACTGTTATAATTGTTGTAAAAAAAAACTTAATGCTAAGCCTATACAACGTAGCTACACTATCAAAATAAAATAGCAACATTACATTTTAAAACATTCTAACTAAACAAACACTAATAACAACCGAACACACATACAGATAGACATACACAAGAGCCTCATTACAGTACGAGTACATTATTACTTTGACCCAATAACCATGACCGAAGCCAGAAGCCCGCTTTTATACCTACTCAAAATATGATTTATTTTTCATTGCAGATTGTCCGATAGTGTTACTAGTTTGTAGGTCTAAGAGCCTATGCACACCGCGATTTTTTATCGCGCCGTGTCGTCGTCGCGCGATTTGGATACGACAGCGCGTTTTAATTTCCACACAGCAGTTTTTTTGCGATTGTAGCGATATAAACGAGCAGTAATTTTTTAAACGTTAGACGCGCTACAGCTCATATCGTAAGTGTATCAATATAACGCGCGACAGACGCGCGTAAGGATCGCGTGCCATTCGCGTTTGTCGCGCTACAAACGCGCGTCGACGCGAAGGCGCTATAAAAATCGCGGTGTGCACAGGCCCTAATCTACAACATGCTAAAACTCGTTTAAATGTGTGTAAAAAGATATACCCGCAAACTGGAACTGTGGATTTAGAGCATGAAACTGAACCACTTTTCCCAAAGAACATAGATTGAAATAGAGAAAAGAAAACTTCCGAAGGAATGTTTCTTTCCTTTCCTTGGGAAAAAGTTGTATAGTTTATTTCGTTTTTCGGAAATTGTGTTGACTTTATGTCACCGAAAAATAATGAGAATCGTAAGATGATCAATTTCCTAGTAAGTTGATAAACTGACGAAAAATAATAAACTGTACCAAATTCGCTTCTGGCATTCGCCGGCTGCCGCAGCACGCTCGCTACGTTCGTTCGGCTCGTGCGTCTGGTCGAAACAGAACCTAAGACAACCTAACCGATCCCAATGTTTTTTTATGATACAAGTGAGCAAACTAGCAGGTGGGCCACCTGATGGAAAGTGGTCACCACCGCCCACGGAGCCCGCTGTCTTATTAGTGACATAACTTGACACTAATAAGACAGCAAAGCACGTTACCCACCCTGAGAACTAAGATGGTGTCCGTGTGCCGGTAATTTCGCTGGCTCCCTTGCCCTTCAAACCGAAACACATCAGTGCAAACACTTCTATTTTACGGCAGAAATAGGCAAGGGGGTGGTACACACGGCCGCACATCGGTAGAAACACTTTTGGACCTTATGACGTGGTAATAGAGTTGAAAAAGTTTCTACCGACAAGCGGTTGACCGTACTTTCTCAGACGGACTATGCACAAAAACCCTACCACCTTCAAAACGGACCTATGGATGTACGAGTTTCCTGCGAGTTCATTATTTTTTGACAGTTTAACAACTGACGCGAAAAGTTGATCAACTAACTATTCATATTATTTTCCAGTAACATTTTTATTTTGTGTATCATTTAGTGTATCATATTAACATTTCTGAGGTCATTATGGAATGAGAACACTTTAATCTCGTTGGTGCTCTAGCACCATTAACTGTGTATAAGTAGTTCATCAAAAATTCGATAAGTGGCAGTACGTTAATGATAGCTCAGATACATAGACTATAATAATTACTATAACATACCAAAATATTGGAAGGCTTGTCGTATATACTTCAGGACAACATTCGACGACCTACACCTACAATCACATTTTTTTTCTTTCAACACTTTATAAGAATTCGTCCGTTTACACGTTCGAAACCACATGTTTTCTTGTTTCGTAACGTACGACAGTTACTTCACTACTAATTGTTTTTATAAAACCAGTGGCTTTATATTAATTATAATATTTTTTTTAAATTTGGAAGTCAGTCTTAATTGGAAAACTCATAAAAAAATAATCAAATAGGTGAAACGCTCCTTGCACATTTTAACACTAAAAACATATGATATTTTGTAAATAAATCCCTCTTTACCCGCAGGTTTGGGAAAGGAAAACGTTTTTTTTTAAATCGAGAGCATAGATAAAATAGAGTAGGTATTTGCGTGTTGTTGATTACGACAACAATGAGATACTGAGAAAATTCCTCTGATCGTCACTGGACTAACGCGTGCAGGGCCCAGGGATGGATCTGGCACGCTAAGGGTCAATGAAGGACCTTTTTTGATAAACAAAGTTCAAACATGTTCTTATTTTAACACTTCCTGTGTTTGCTTTTAACTACAAAACAGGTATAGGTAAACTTCAGTTTACTACCTATTATTTAATCTGTGGTACAGGCAGAATTCGAACCTGATTCTTCTCTATAGATACGCAATGTTGAATGTATGTAGAGATGAACATCATTCAGGATATAGGACCACCGTAACCTACTTGGTAAGGAGTCTCCGGTTCTCACGAAGAAGTCGCAGGTTTGAATCCTGCCTGTGATTGTAAAATTTGCGATTTTTAGGGTTCCGTACCTCAAAATAAAAAAAACGGAACCCTTATAGGATCACTTTGTTTTCGTCTGTCTGTATGTCAAGACCCTTTTTCTCACAAACGAGAAGAGGTATCAGGTTGAAACAAGATCTGAAAATTTAAATTTTTGCAACGGCGCAATCAAAAGATATGGCTTTTTATGCAAAAAATTATATTTATGCAAAAAAGCAAAACCTACAGGGTACTTCCCGTTGACCTAAAATTATGTAATTTGGCAAGAAGCTAGGTCTCACAGTACAAATAAAGGTAAAAATCTAAAATCATTAAATATTTCAATTTTTCTTACAACTAATAGTAACCAATTAAAGTGAGCTCCCGTTTCAAGTTCTTTTCTATAAAAGAGGGGTCAAGTTGGATGGTCGCGGAGTTTTTAAAAACAAAGAGCAAAAGATTTTAGTATATCATATGGTAGATAGGTACGGACTCGCGCTTGGCCGGTTTTTTTGACGTAACCCTGGTTCAAATAAAATTTTTATTTACTGTTTAATAAGAAGAAAACACTTATCATGCATGACAAAGTCAACTAACATTCAACGTTTGTTATTATTTTAACACGTTTGTTCAGTAAACTTTAATAACCTACCTCTATGGCATTAACATATTTTAATAACATGGGTGAAATAAAGGAAATTGATGTCAACTTCAAAATCAAGAACAAACTCATATCAACACATTATTTTGTTTGTAATCGCGTTATCGAACACGGCTCCATAGTCTTCGATGATATTTATAGTAAAAGGGGTTTATGGCGGGCGAAAAATCCATCTAGGATCACTTGGTACCACTCGATTTGTACCACTGGATCAAATCCGTCCCACTAGTACCCCTCCCTGGTGGTACTAATGGGACATGAAAACTTGATAACAGTAAAAAATTTACTTTTTTAATGTCTGTCTTCATAATTCTTATCAGGTTAATCGGAATCCTTAGGTGAAATCGCTGGCCACTCTAGGCACTTAATCTCTTTTTGACAATGTCAACAAGTCACAGTATTTTTTTTTTAGAATTAATGTATTGATTTTGAACATTTTAAACTAAAGATTCAGCTGTTCTATGCGTGTCAAAAAATATTATTACAGAAGAAAGGTACTGTTGTAATTTGTCTTATTTAAACAGGTGATGGTACAGTCATCGACAGGTCAAGCTTGACACTCGCAGCGCGACTCTAGCCCTTACCTCAATTGAAATAAGCTTGATGTGTTCTTGACTGTACAAATCTAGTGTTACAAGTGAACCTGGACGGAAAGATCGATCTAGCTTGAAAAGTCTCCCAAGTAACATACATTAATCGAATCACATACGAAAACATCCCTTGAAACGGTCCTGTAGCTATGAATCGCACCTTTATGTGACATCACTTCACAGAGTCCGATGCGGTTGGGTGACCACGGATATTATGCAAGAAATAGCCAAGGAACAACTTTTCTATAGCGTTATTATTTCTGCTATTGTACACGTCGTATCTGATCTAATTATTATTGTTCACGTAAAAAGTCATTCTCTCTATTTGAATACGATAATTATAAACAACAATATCTTTATTATAGGTACGATGTACTATTTAAAACGTTTTCTTGCATTTATTAAAATAACTAGAGATAGACTGATTTGGGAATGACGAGAATTAAATGGTGAATAGGATCAGTTTGTTTTTAGTTTTGGGAAATAATTGAGAAAACGGAGATAAAGTTTTAGAACAACACAACATTGAATTAAAATGTTCATGTATCGTCGTCAAATAAGAATGAACAGTCGACTTTGTAGCATAAAGTCATCCATCAATTTGTCAAAAGGTTAATAAGATAATGAAATGAATGTCGAATTGTGGTGCTGCTCTTTTGGCATAGTCTTTTGATTCATGGTTTTCGGTCTTTTTCGCTAAGTGACACTTTGTGGAACAACGTAATTATGGATACAAAAAAAAATTAATAGTGTCATGTTTGCCAATATTTTCTAGTATATCTAAATACATAGTTGTGCTGCGGATACGATACGGTACTCCACTTGACTTGGTTGTGTTGCGCGTTGCGTAAAATTGACATATTACATAGTGGTATTTTTAATGGCAACATTGAATTAATTTCGCTCGGCAACCTATCCTATCACTACATACTCGTAATTGGACGTCTGTGCCTACATTACTCGATTTTGTTTCTTGATATATCTATGTATAGACTATCTAACTAATAGCTAGATAGTCTATAGACAGTTATATCAAGAAACAGTAGTCTAGCTAGACTAATAAAACTAAATAACTAGTCTAAACTACTACTGGCTCGTGAGTGCTACATGTAGAATCAGTTTTCATTTTTGTACCCACGTCAACTATACAGCGTGTAACGGAAAGGTGTGAATCTGCCCATGAAACTGAACAACTTTCCGTAAGGAGCAAAGGTCGAAATACGAAAACTTTTTATGACCTCACAGAGAAATGAATCGTCAAATCTTTTTTCAAAACTTTTCAATTCGATACTTTATTACACATAAAAGCACGCATATTTGAATTTAGAAGGATCGAGTCAAAATACAGAAGAATATAGAACAGCACAACATCCCTGGATAAGCGCTATCCAGTTCCAGGTACGCCTGAATCAGCAGCTCCAGGCAGCACGTTTTACCTGTATAATGTAGGGTCCCTATAATTTTTTTCCTTGCTTCTCTACAATAAAAGTAAAAATTTTATTTTATATCAAAGTTTTATCTAGGGGCTCGTGCTGGCGCTGCATGGCGTGTTCAAGAGATTTTGCCATTGATGGATGGTCAAAAGTGATCACTGCTCGAATTTATTTTATGTTTAAAAATATTTTCGAAACAGTTATAATTTTGAGAAAAGATTTGCCTTTTTAATCGGAACTAAGTTGCACTTCTAATCACTAATCTCGCTGAATTAGTTTTACAAAGCAGAAAAAAATCGCAAAATTATACAACCATATACAGGATTCGAACCTGCCCTGCCTGCGATGTTATGCAATTGCGACCTCTTCACACTCTACGAAGGGAGGAAAATTCGGCCAGCATTGCCTACAAATGGCAGTCGGGAGGCAGAAGGAGACGTGGACGTCTCAGCCACACTTGGAGGCGCTGTGTAGACAATGAGCTGAAGGAAGCAGGGCTGTCGTGGAGCGATGCTAGGAAAATTGCGCGGGACCGGCCGGTGCGCGGCGGCGGCGTAGAGAAAACTTATTGATGCCCTCTGCACCAGCGGGGTACCGTAAGACTACAACAACACTACAACACACGCATTTAACGTTGCGTTTGTGCTGCCACCTAGTAAGAATTTGAATAAGTTTCGTCGAAAATCATCATATTTGTGTAAATAGGGAGCTTTCCAGCACCTTTTAAAACTTTAACTGGATGGCGCTGCTGATCATCTATACTACAACTGATACTAAAACTCTTAGATTGATTGCTACTTTCAAATGTATGTAATATATTTTCTTTTAAAAGAATATCATTTATTTAACAAAGAATTAAATAAAGAAATTACCAACAGGGATATGCCACCTATCGACATTTGAAAAAACATAGAATTGACAAACGTCATAGAAAATAGTTTGCTTTTTTCCTGGTAGGCCAGGCAGCCCTGAGCTAGTTAGCCAGCTTATCTTATTCAGCTTCGTCTGGATGGGGCTTAAGGCCGTGGGAAGCCACTGGATGCGGGCAGCGCAAGCGCAGAACCGTTCATTGTAATTTTTACGGGAGCCCTTACCTACTCCAGTAGAAGGCGTCTTTCGGCTGATGTGATCAGCTAATATTATGTTATGATAAAAATCTAACAGAAAGGGTGAAACATAACAAACCACTTTTCCTGAGCATCAAGGTAAAAAAATAGGAAATGTGAAAAAAATTTGACCTCCCTAACAAAATGCGATATCAGCTGATACTTCCTAGTTAACAGATCCTAAGAAAAGATAACTATTTTTCTTATTTTTTTATTTTTTATTGTCAATGGGCTTACTCTTGACCTCAATCTAGTCTTGAGGGCAGAGATGAGGTCGACGATGGAACGAGCTTGCCCAGACGAAGCCTATTCACTCGCGACTTCAATATATTCGGGTATATGAACTAGGGAACACAGACGCAGGCAGAGAATTCCAATATTACCAAGTTCCTTGGGAAAAGTTGTTCAGTTTCATGGCAGTGTTGGTATACCCTTTTGGTTACAAGAGCACGATTCGCTTACAACACACTAGCGACCCGCCCCGGCTTCGCACGGGTGCAATGTAGACTACCTACTTCCAAAGAATAAGACAGCCTTTTAGATGAAAGCTCTCAGTCGGCTTCATTACTTCCGACATCTTGAACAAATATCGTTATATTTCAACATATTAAAAAAAACAATATTCAACTATACGTATAAACCTTCCTCTTGAATCACTCTATCTACTAATGAAAACCGCATTAAAATAAGATCTAAGTGTACAGAGGAACAGACGGCGGGAAGTTACTTTGATTTATTTATACTATGTAGAGAAGATGAACGGCAATGTTGTGTCAGCGCCAAGCATAAGGAATCGCTGCGCTTCAACCATGTGTCAATGTCTATATGTAGGCTGTAATATCTATAGGCTATAATGTCAATAGGCTATAATATCTATAGGCTATAATGTCAATAGGCTGTAATATCTATAGGCTGTCGTTCTGTCTGGCTGCTGTCGTTTCGACTGTAATATCTATAGGCTGTCATTCTAATCAAGGTTCATTATTTCGACTGTAATACATATATCTATAGGCTATAATGTCTAAAGGCTGTAATATCTATAGGCTGTTGTTCTGGCTGGCTGCTGTCGTTTCGACTGAAATATCTATAGGCTGTAATGTCTATAGGCTATAATATCTATAGGCTGTAATGTCAATAGGCTGTAATATCTATAGGCTGTCGTTCTGGCTGGCTGCTGTCGTTTCGACTGTAATATCTATAGGCTGTCATTCTAATCAAGGTTTATTATTTCGACTGTAATGCATATCTATAGGCTGTAATATCTATAGGCTATCGTTCTGGCTGGCTGCTGTTGTTTCGACTGAAATATCTATAGGCTATAATGTCTGTAGGCTGTAATATCTATAGGCTATAATGTCAATAGGCTGTTATATCTATAGGGTGTCGTTCTGTCTGGCTGCTGTCGTTTCGACTGTAATATCTATAGGCTGTCATTCTAATAAAGCTAGATTATTTCGACTGTAATACATATCTATAGGCTGTAATATTTATAGACTGTCGTTCTGGCTGGCTGCTGTCGTTTCGACTGTAATATCTATAGGCTGTCATTCTAATAAACCTACATTATTTAGACTGTCGTTCTGGCTGGCTGCTGTCGTTTCGACTGTAATATCTATAGGCTGTAATGTCTATAGGCTATAATATTTACAGGCTGTAGTTCTGGCTGGTTGCTGATTTTACGACTGTTATATCTATAGGCTGTCGATCTAGTCAAGCTACACTATTTCCACTGTAATATCTACAGATACTGGGGAAGTCTACTAATAAGTTTACAGGACTACAAGACTAGTAATTGAGTTACTTGTTTACCCACGCTTCGGCCACGTCTGAGTGCTTTGGTGTGTGGCCAGTCTTGAACTCCCTATTCTCTTATCTAGCCTCTTAAATGGCTTCCAGGCGTCGCCCACCGTGAGATAGGAGACTTTCAATTCAGGATTGTTATTGTTTTTCAGATTTCTGTGATTATTTCTTGTAACTGGATGAATAGAACAAAGTTAACCTTAAAATTGAGATTTTATAAAAATGTACAAAAGATTGCATTGATCTGTAGCTGTTACACACGGAAAGCCCATCCCTGAAGAGCATCGAACGTTTTGGTGCAAAAGTACAAACATTTTGCTTATCCAAGTTAAAATCATAATGCAAAATGATGAACCATTATTGCTGACGTGCAGGCTTGTCAATTCACGTCTATGACGTGTTTGAAGCATTCCTTAGAGTAATTTTAAAATTATCCGCAAGATTGTTCGAGAGCTAAGCTTAAGTAGCTTTAGAATAAAGGTTTATATTATGGTTATACTTAATAAAGTAGTACCTGGGCGACCGAGCTATGCTCAGTATCATTAAAATAACATCGTGTGAGCAAGCTATGCTACTCAACAACAGATCGCGCTGTAAGTTTCTTGAACGCACTACAACGCGCTAAGAAATATTTAAAAATACAGTGAAAACGAATTTTCCCAGACATGAGACCTAGCTAGATGATTTTTTGCCCCCAAAAACACCTGTTTACAAAATTTCATCGAAATCGTTAGAGCCGTTTTCGTATACAAATTTTGTTCGTTTAATAGTATAGGATACCGGAGTTCTTACCGCTTAGTCTGATGTTTTGTAAACAAAAGTATGACTTCAAATTCATGTAAAAAGAGTTATACTTAAAGCCCGCGTCACACAGAGGCGGTAGCGGAAGCGTTCCGGGGCCGGTATTTTTTGTAAAGTATGAGTTCTTATGCACCCTGTCACATTGAAAAGCGGTCGCGGCGCGGTATTTTGTTCCCGCTAAACCGCCCCGGACCGCTTTCGCAATCATACCGCCTCTGTCTGACTTGAGCTTAAATGTGGATATTTCTGATTTTCTTCATGTAAAGTGAGTTTCTGAGTGTATTGTGGTTACAAACGTGTCTCGTGTAATTGAAGATAAATCTATCGATTGTTTACAAAACGTCAGGGTCTTTCGTGAACTGTATTACTTATGGGTAGGCGTAATATAAAAAGTCTGCTCTTTCTTTAGTAGTCAGTAACACCAGTTCGCCTGGACTTGATATGCTCCCGACTACTGTTTGGATGAGAAATCCTATACTATTAAACGAGCAATATATATATTTGTATATTTAATCGGTTTCTCGAAAACGGCTCTAACGAATTCGATGAAATTTAGTATTCAGGGGTTTTTGGGGGCAAACAATCGATCTAGCTAGGTCTCGTGTCTGGGAAAATTCGTTTTCACAGTCTTTTTTAATATTTCTTAGCGCGTTTAAGTGTGTTCAAGAAACTTACAGCGCCATCTGTTGTTGATTAGCATAGCTTGCTCACACGATGATATTTTAATCATACAGAGCTCGGTCGCCCAGGTACTTCATAATAATGCAACGACTTGACGCGAAGGCCGTTTCATGACAAACTAGATGCTGCCCCCGTCTTCGTACGAGTCGAATTCAGTAAAAATGTAGCCTATGTCCTTCCACATGGTTTAAACTATCTTAGTACAGTCACAAGAGCACATCAAACTTGACACATTGGAGTTTGCACCGTTCTTATTTCAGTAGACGTACGGGCTAGTCGAGTTGCGAGTGTCAAGCTTGACCTGTCGTTGACTGTACATACCAATATTACATTCGAATTTGGAAGTTTAGATTCGACACACGTATTTTTATAACAAGGGTATTTTCAAGGTTCCAAGATAACCGTGAGGATAAGGTGGGATAAGATACATAAGTTTATGACTATACGAATCGCCCTATTCTACTTAAGACCGAAACACACCTACAACTGCATCACGAAATTGATATATCTACAAAATATTAGACTATCTCTTTGTATTGACAAAATATACAATATAGGGTGTAAGTGAAAGATTGGCAAAATCTGAAAGGTAACTGAACAACTTTCAATGAATAAAACTTTTAAGAAAACAAAAATAACAACCTCTTAATACAAAATTGTAAACTTCATTGGGCAGTTTGAATGGATTTGTGTTTTTTTTTCAATTTCCTAAAAGTTGTTCAGTTACGTTGACTAATCATGCCATTTCAGTTTTTGCCTACCTTTCCTTATACTGTTTATACCATGTGTAAAAAAAGATGTAAGTACTATTTTAGTGTGTTACTCAGACCGTGAAACTGAACAAATCTCAAGGAACATTAGATTGAAATAAGAAAAAACAAATTTCAACTTCAAACAGAAACTGAACACTTTGTATAGGAGGTAAATTCTTTTTTCGTATTTCAACCTCTGTTGCTTAGAGAAAGTTGTTCAGTTTCATGGTCTAAGTAACAGACTAAAATAGTGCTCACAATTTTTTTTTAACCCGATGTACAGATAAGGAAATGATTTGTGTGTAATATACTAGGTTACTTTTTTGGACCTGAATGCGTGTGCCCACATAATTACAGAGGTCAAAAGCAACAACGCACAAAAAATTTTCGACTCCCCATACCAAAGTGGTCACGTGACCGACCCATTTTGTATGGGAAGTTGAAAATATTTCATGCGTTGTTAGCAAAGTCGTAGAACAAAAGTTGTTGCTTTTGACCTCTATAATAAGGAGGGCATACGCATATCAGGTCCAAAAAAATAACCTTGTATATAACATACCTGATAGCTACTAAGCTTAGGACGAGCCTTATCACGATAAGATTAATTGGACTTTATCAGAATAGGGTATGCATTACAAAATGTGTACACACACAGATATGATTCATAAGGTGTGTGCATTTATTGTCTGTTATGTTATTAGCTTTGGTGATTGATAAGACCATTTTTTATCTGTTATTCTATGTGTCGTAATGTTTTCTTATACCTTCCTTCCTTTGTACACACGGCCGCACGTCGGTGGAAACACTTTGACCTTGAGCGGGTCTCTGGTTTCGCGCGTTTGTGGTGCAGCGGTGCTTCAGCTGGTGCCGTTTCCTACGTGCTTGCTGTCATGCGTACCTTCGATTACTAAAATTCTTACCGCAATTCTTACAGCAAGTAAGCGGAAACAATACCAGTAGGTTTAAGCTGAATTAGCGCTACGCTACATACGTCCGGAACCAGAAACCAGGGTGTCTACTCTCGAAGTCCGATATATCGAAACGATACTACTCGAAACATGCAAATGCAAAACTTCGTCCCTTGAAAATAGAGTAGAATATTGGTTGGATGCAGTTTGAAAATTCATCTAACCAATATTCTACTCTATTGTCAAGGGACGAAGTTTTGCATTTGTATGTTTCGAGTAGCATCGTTTCGATATATCGGACTTTGAGAGTAGACACCCTGCTCAAAGTGTTACCACTGATGTGCGGCCGTATGTGTACCTACCACACAAAACCAAATAACTTAATATACGAGGGGTGATCAAAAATTTGAGAATGATCTAGAAAATAAACAATTACATTACGATAAATTTATAATGCGCTTTTCTTTGCAGCTTCAAAACCTCTTTAGATTAGATTGCAGAAATATCGATTCATTTGAAAAATAAAGGTTTTAAACAAATTCATTTATTCATTTGCTTACATGAACAGTATAATATATAAGGTGTCCTATTAACTAGAACATGTAGCAGAATGTAAATGTAGCAGAATAATCGTAAGTTACCCTCCAGTAATTTTAGTACTTATACTCGTACATAAGGTTTCTTTGGTCTTGCAAACTGTTTGTCCAGTCTGTTTCTCCTTTGATGTTATTTCGATTGTAGGAACTGATAGAAGGTATACTATCTCTAGAGGAATGTTGTCACATCTGGTATGTATGGAGAGTGACTAACTTACGTACTTAAAATTTAGTTTCTCTCAATTTCCAAGTTGTTTCAAGTTATGGAAGGTGTTGAACTTTACCTCATAATTTTAATGTTAATAATATTATGGCCTAGGGTTTTGTCACCTTATTTTTACTGAAATTAAGTTTCAATACTCATAAACATTTAAAGACTACATTCAAAAATTTTGTTCATTCTCACAACTTTTTGATCACTCCTAGTACCTACAAGAGTTCTCTTAAGGACATTATTTCAAACTTTTTAAAATTTTAATGGCATCACAGATTTCAATGAGATAGGTCAAAGAGTGCAAGGTGAAAGAATAAATAAACTTTATTCGTGACATCAAAGTACAGGCAGTCACGTTTTTTGATAACAAAAATGACAATAATGCATTTTGTAATGTGGTTAATGAGGTTCTTCATTTTGTTTGTTAATAAGACAGACGACCGTGACGTTCTAGGAATTTTTTTTCGCCATCATAACATCTAATAAAAAGTTACCGGGACGCTTTTTCTAAAACACACAGGTCAAAAAACTACTTATTTTGGCTTTCCCGTAGAAACGTTGCACCGCCAAGAGACGGTTTTGTAAATTAACGACCAAAAAGTTGTTCAATTTTATGGTCCGAGTAATATACTCAAATATTCGTCCAACCACAACACTTCACTCATAAACCACTGACCTACAGTGGAAAGGAAATAAAGTAGTTTGATTAGAATGACACCAGCGTGAGAGCAGGACGGAGCGATGCGTAAGATATGGGAGCGACAGAGACACGTACCGCTCCGTCCTGCTCTCTCCTGCTGTTATTCTAATAAAGCTACATTATTTCGACTGTAGCGGCACATATTTATTTATTATTGCATAACAAATGACAAAGAAATAACCGTACATCCGACGTATTAGATAACGACTGGCGACTCCAAAAAAATTCGGTTGTCAACTTGACAGTGACAGCCCAAATAGACCTTGGCCTGTGACAGGGCTTGTCACTTCACGTAATCATGTGCTGTAGCTTGCAGGGTCATGTTTTTTTAGCATCAATTTAGTTTGACAGAAACTTATATACACTCACCTAGCGGCACTTTATTACTCATTTATACTTTATCTCCCAAATAACAGCTCACAGCTAGTTTGGGAAATAGCTTTCTTGCTTTGTAAGCCTAAGCCTTCAATTTAGGATATATTACTGTAATAACTACCATGAGCGTTGCCTGTGAAACTTGGTGTAACGCTACTTGCAATAAAGGTTGAAACCTTGTGTTTGGTGGTGTCACAAAGACTCCCACAAAGCTTCCTCACTATAACGTCGAAGTTCATGTTTAAGAAAGTAAAAAATATTAAATTAGATTGTAATGGCTTTTTTGGAAATAAATATTAGTATTTGTATTCGCAATTATTTAGGAAAATTAAATAAAGAAGGTAGATCTCCAGCTTTCAGTTGCAGATAGGCTCATGCATAAATGGTATCACAAAATTAACAAAGCGTATTTAAAGTTAAAGCTCTTTTAAATCTATCGCCGACACTTTCTGTTTAGTTATCAAAGAAAGAGACAGCAATAGATTTAAAGAATTTACAACTTAAAGAAGTTTCGAGCAACGGCCTTTAAGTCTCTTTCTATCTATTTCTTGTTTTGTTAGCAAAGGAAGTACCAGCAATAAATTTAATGGACGATTGATTTCAATGGGGCTGTCTGCAACTCACCGTAGATGACCGGCTTAAGCATACTGTTGTAGCTATATTATCTTACATGAAATTGCAACAACACAACAACAAAACATTGACCAAACGTACTACTTTGTATTGTGATGTTAATTTTGAGCAAAAACAGACAAGATGAGGCGACATACACGCTAACTAGCAGAGCATCTAAACTAACGCTGAGGCGAATGTCTCGCTTTCGCTTGTTCTCCATACCCGAGCTAAGAGCGAGAAAGATATAATTGAGGCACTATTCACATTCACAAGTTCTCGGGTACCATTTATAGGCGACAAAAGGCGGTTAGTCCACCGCATTTCGACCCGATACCGTAAATCAAAAGAACAGCGCCGATAGAAGCAACACTAAGAGTAAGTAATAAGTACTGTTTTTTCTCGTAACTCTATCGGCGCTTTTCTCTTGTTATCGGTATCGGCTCGGAATCGTCACGATGGACAAACAGCCTCAGGCAGAATTTTACGCCTATTTAATATTGTCATGCCTATTGTCTTACTTACTGCTATATGCCTGAATTTAGGTGGCAAAATTTTGGGCATTTTAAGCGTCGATCAGCATTAAGGCAGTAGCCTACAGAAGTACATTGCATGGCAATGTGTAAGTTTTATAACACTTTAACCAAGCAATGTACTTCTTCCTGCCTTACCTAGGCACTCTTTCTCGGTCACGCCCATGAATATTCTTCTTTAGTAAATTATTTATTTAAAGGAAACTTATATCGCAACTGGTTACATATAAATAAAGAACAATCTTTTTTCTGCGGCAACTGGTTACAAAACACAGTTGCAAATAAAGCCAGAAGGTAGAGAGAGAACAAGCGAGAGATAGAGCGACCTTTTGATGTGACTGTAGATGTTTAATGGAAAAGCCCGATGACACATACAAATTAAATTAAAAAATAAATATACCGCCATCGGTAGTGGAGACGGAGCGGAAACCAGGCCACCTTCCTAGCAAACAAAATTAGTTGTTGTGGTAAGGGTATCATCACATATTGCTGTGTTAATAGCATGCTTGTTAAACGAAGTATTCACTAGACACATTTTTGTAGGAAAGTATTTCTATTGTTTTATTATCTGCATGTTCTTTATTCCTTAGTCATGTGCATATTGAAGGGATTCACACTCCTACATGGCCCCGTTTGAATGTGCGATACTTTTCTTTTATACAGGATGTTAAGTGCGCATCTGGGCTGCATTTCTTTCATGCAAATGTATTCCCCTATTTCTGTTTTTAAATCCAGCTTAGGTCCACTGAAGGCATGCCCTTGTCAATTACTTTTTTCTGATAAATGATTTCTATCCAAATTCCCGGAAAAAAATTCCCCGTTTTTCCGCCATAATTAGACTACAAGAATAATTTGAATAGTTTTTAAGATAAAATAAAATTATAAGAGCAAATATCTACTCTTCCTTTAAGTTTTGATACAAAAAATAATTGAATCCGTTTTGGAGGAGAAAACAGGGATACAAGTAACGTTGTTTGTAGATAGATTCAGTCTAAGCTATAGGATGGCCCTAACGCACAATACAGCAGGATTGGGGCGCAGCGCGACAGCAATAGTTTGTACAAATACCTATTTCTCAGACCAGATACGCTCTTAATTCAATTGCGAGTCAAAGCTCAGTCAGTGGCAAATTCATAATATCAGTAACTTAACAATTTTCCCAAGAAACATCATAACATCCCATGAAATGTCTACTACAGGACAGGGAGCTTTCAGCTACCTCCAGAATTCTAGCTTTTGCTGGAAAAATGTTGAGAGGAAGTACCATAGTCACCTCGCTTGTCAGCGTTACGGCTGGCACCATGGACCGCGGTTGTGGGTGACCGCAGTAAGTAAGATAGTATACACAGGAGGATGCTGCTGCCCATCCTCCAGTTTATAAGTCCTTAGTCGCCTCTTACGATACCCACGGGTATGTAAGGGATGGTACTATTCTTTGCCGGCACCACACGGGTCAAGAAACACGTAGGTCGAAATACGAAAAACATTTTCAACTTCCCATAGAAACTGCGTCAGCTCGTCGTATGGGAGGTCAACTTTTTTCTTTCGTATTTTTGCCTATGTTTCTTGGGAAACGTTTTGAATTACTGAATTCACCCCTGACTGAGCTTTGGCTCTCAATTACCAGAACGGGGCTATATTCAAGTGTACAAGGATAAAAATAAACAAAGTCTTAGAAGAAGATAAATAATATCAATTTTAAATTCTTGTGAATACTTCGCTTCAAACTACAAATACAGCTAGATTACAGCATTCGCAGGCATCCATCAAACCAATTACATTACAGAACAAGTGTTGTTGAACTAGAAAAAGTATAACGAAATGTCCTAGATGTGCAGTAAAAATCTAGGCTGGAACTATATGTGTGGAATACAAAGGTGTGTATATGTCGCAGGCAAATCGTATCATTTGCCGTTTACTACCAGGACGCACGAGCCGAGGGAGCGAAGCGAGTGTGCCGCGGCTGCGGCTGCGGCCGGCGCGGCGAGTGCCAGAAACGAATTACGCGCCGTTTTGTGAAATGCCGCGCCACAATGTAAAATGACGAAATAAAAACTTATCGGCATTTTGTAGAATGCCAAGGAATAATGTGAAATAAAGAACTTAACAATTTGCCTGCGACATATACGAGTAGAATACAAAGTGAAACAACGCAATATTTTATCCTTATTTTGCCACGTTTAAGGAAAATACACGAAATATAAACAATTTTTTATTGAATAATTCAATTAACTGAAAACTTTATGTAAGACTATAATTTTAATTCTATTTGAATTCGACTTTTCTTTAGACAGAGCATTTACATAATTTGCGCATGTTTCATCGATATGTTTCAAAAATCTGACGTGTGGCTGTACGAAACTCACCCGTGGTGTCCACTGGGTTCCGGTGCGGTATTATCGTGTGGACGTATCTCGCGACGAAATGCCCGAAGACAGCCTTCAGGTCCGGATGGTGCATCATCTCCACAAACTCCTGGAAGTCCAGGAACCCTGAGTTGTCCCTATCAGCCAGGGACATGATCTTTTCCACCACATTGTTGGGGAGGTCGTGGTCGTATTCCCTGGATTCTATTATGTCCTTCAACTCTGTGTAGGATATCTTGCCATCGTTGTCTTTGTCGTACTGAAAATTAAATAAAGGAGGTTAATTAATAGTGACCAACTCTTCTCTAACTATGGGTGTCGTAAGAGGCGACTAAGGGTGTATGACCCGAAATGTATTTCTGTGTATCGTGCCAACTTACAAACTGCGGTCACCAACCACAGCCGCAACGCTTAGAAGTTTGGTGACTTCGGTAGTTCCCCTCCAAAGTACCACGAGCTTTTGCTGTGTTCTGGAGGGAGGTCCCTGTCCTGCAGTGGACGTTTCATGGGATGTTATTTTTTTTTAAAGGAGTTTATGGCTTGGTTGCTAGGACCTTTAAGCCAAGTCTTTATTTAGGAAAGTTTTCTAGCACTATAACTTCGTCACGGTATTTTTTACGTAACGGAACAGCGGATAATAGCACTTAGGATTTTTTAATAGTTCACAGAGGCGGCGGGAGGATTCGTCTATTTGATCTATTTCATTTATTTCACTGGCAAGGATGAGTCTCTCAAAAGAGTAATTTTGACAGGTCATATTCATATGTTCAAGGTCACCAACGGCAGAATTACATTTATTGCACAAATCGCTTTCAACAATTCCCAGTCTAGCCAAGTGCGAAGGTGTGGTGCAGTGTCCAAATCGTAGTCTGTTAATAGTCGTGATGAAATCTCGGCTTGCAGTTCTTAATTCATCGTACCAAGGGGCAGAAGGTATATCCATTTGTATGTTACCATACCACTTTCCTTTATTTTCTTGGTCCTTCTTCCACATTTCCTTCCAATACTCAAGCGTTTGACTTCTAATCGCTGGATAAAAGTCGGTCAGAGGTACATTAATGACATTCTCCACACTTAGACTATTATTTTCCTCAAATGCAGTCCTATCAGCAATTTCATTTCCTGATATCCCCCTATGTGATGGAACCCACATAAAGGACATCTTAATCTGTTTTTGAGAGAAATGATGCAACAAGTCTCGTATCTTATAAACTAAATACTTAGTCTTAAAATTAATTTTTATCTTGCCTAAACATTCAATAACACTAAGTGAATCAGACAATATCAAAAAATATTTACAACTTTGTACAGTAGAAATGCGTTTGAGAGCTTCCAAAATTGCAAAAGCTTCAGCCGTAAAAATACTACAGTTGTTGTCCAAAACAAAGCTTTGAGCAAACTTGATTTGTGGATCTAGTAGTAACATTTAGTTTAATTATTAGAAACAAAAGGGCCAAATGAATTCGGGCTATTTACTCCGTCGAAAAAACCGTAGTACGGAATGGGACCCCATGGTACTCGTAGTGTCCGGCTTGTGCTTATGGTACTGTGTTTGCTTGTAACTTTGTCGGCGATTTTCTCTTGTTATCAATATCGGCATACAGATACTGGAAACAATCGATTTTAATTTTGTACAAAAATTGATTATTCATCTCTAGATACTAATTAAACCAAACCACACTGACAAATGCTCCAAATCACACACAGTGAGATCATCACCTAAACAGCTGAAAAATACAATTTTAGCACATGACTTCACTTCGGACAAGTGGATTATATTGTCTAGATATTTTTATCTATTCAGTATTCATTCATGCATACTTTTATGTGTGCTTTCTTGGGGAAAATAAAATAGTCCTGTCAGCATGTGTAGGTTGTCAAGATTGCCGCGTTACCTACGGACTTTCAGCCAGGAAAGACCGTAGGTACCGCAGCATGGAATAGCGTCTTTTCCTAAGTCCATAGTGTATACGTCGGAAATCGATAGCAGAATCAGCTGTTTTGTAAAACACCTAAACGACGTTAAGCTGTTTTACATAAGGCAATCTCTTCTTTATTAATTTTAGATTTTCGGCTTTGCTATCGAGAATTTATAAGGCCTACAATAATTTCGTGTTCTGTTTTCTATTGGCCCGTTAGTAGGTAGGATAAACATAACTCACCAACCCCGGACAAAATAGCAGATTCTGCAATCCATCTAGGACATATATTTTACATATCATCATCATCATATCAGCCGAAAGACGTCCACTGCTGGACATAGGCCTCCCCTAAAGATCTCCATGACGACGACCGGTCCTGCGCTGCTCGCATCCAGCGGCTTCCTGCGACCTTGACCAGATCGTCGGTCCACTTTCTGTAATGAACTTTGCGCCACTCTGGGTCCTGCCTGACCCAAGGACGACTGCAACGTGTCTGTCTACAAGAAAGGTACAACCAACGACGCTGTTGCTGACTGATATATCCCTAGTAACTCTAGTCTGTCTTGCTTAGATCTTAGTTTGTAACGTTTACGTGGTTAAGTTGCTAAACCGATTGTGATGAAATTTGGTATGCGATGCGATTGTTCGAACCCTGGGGAAGGATAGTAAAACTACTTGTTTTTAGAATCTCAGCGACCGAAGTCGCAGGCAACATCTAGTCTACTTAAATATGTGAATGTAGTACTGAGTTGGAATGTTTAGAAGATTACTTTAAACAAACAAACTATCAAACAATAATGTTTGCAAACAATGGCTATGATGCAGTCATTTTTATGCTGACATTTTCATCTAATCCGTGTATCTATTTTTATTAGCATACATGTCTAAACTATTAATATAAATACTAGCTATTTGTCAGGAGAGTCAATCGAAAACTTATATAACTGCTATAATTATAAACAATATTGTTTAAATACATAATAAATTAATTGGAATTGGGCTGGCTACGTCTTTCGAATGTGCCCTAAAAGGTGGGCATAGGAAAGAACCAACACCAAGAAAGCGATGGCGTGACGACCTTCATGCCCTCTTAAAGAATTGGGAAGAGGTTACATAAGATCGTGCCCAATGGAAAGCCGCGGGGGAAGCCTTTGCCCAACATTGGGGTCTGGTGCATATACATAACATTACGCCCATATTACGCCTCTTTCCCGTTAGGGTAGGCAGAGACCAGGTAGGGATCTGGTAAGCTAAGAAAATAAATAAGACACAACTAGAAAACCAAAACCCTTTTATCACGAATATTTCATTCCAAGTTAATTCTGTGATTAATAAAAAGTACCTGGGCAACCGAGCTTCGCTCTATAATAGCCGCCTCAACATTAAAATATCATCGGGTGAGCAAGCTATACTACCCTCCAACAGATGGCGCTGTAGGTTTCTGTCTAAAAATCGGTATATAATAAAAATTCTTAAAAACACGGAGAAAACGAATTTTCACAGACATGAGACCTAGCTAGATCGATTTTTCGCCCCCAAAAACCCCCATATGGCAAACTTCGTTAGAGCCGTTTTCGAGAAACCGATTACAAATATACAAATATATATATAAACTAGCTGGTGCCCGCGACTTCGTCTGCGCAGGATAAATTGAAGCTTATGTGTTATTCTGATGTTTAAGCTATATTATTGTAAAGTTTCATTAAAATCCATTCAGTAGTTTTTACGTAAAAGAGGAACAAACATCCATCCATCCATACTTACAAACTTTCGCGTTTATAATATTAGTAGGATTGTTCGTTTAATAGTATATGATATCCAGGTCAGTCATTTCTACACATATATTGCCTTCCTTCAATGACTCATAAGCATAGGTGGAAAAAGTACCGAAGCATATCTACTCACTGATACACCTATTTGTATTAGTCACCAACTTGGCTATTGTATTATTAAGACTAGTACCTGGGCGACCGAGTGTCGCTCTATAATAGCCGCCTCAACCTGAAAATATCATCGGGTGAGCAAGCTATGCTACTCGCCAATAGATGGCGCTGTAAGTTTCTGTCTAAAACGCGGAATTTACGAAATGCTCAAAAACACGGGAAAAACGAATTTTCCCAGACAGGCGACCTAGCTAGATCGATTTTTTGCCCCCTAAAACTCCCGTATGGTAAATTTCATCGTAATTGTAGGAGTAGAAGAAAATGACATTGAAAAATGATAATTCACATTGTTTTTAAAATATCTATCTAACAACACTCTACACGATGAGGTAGAACAGAAAAAAAAAAATACCCCCACTCACACACACCACAACTTTTTTCAAGATTTTTTTTACCGCTTTATCGGCGTGGAAGTAATTTATGTTCATACTAAATTACAACTTTCTAGTGTTAACGGTCTCTCAGCTAAGCCGCGGACAGACATACAGACAGCCAGACAGACACGACGAAAGTATAGGGGACCTACGATTACCGAACCCTAAAAAACGGTTTAGTAAATATGAAAAATAGGCTATATTTTGTAATATAGGCAACACTCATGTTCGCGCCTGTCTGCTGCATGCTTTGCTCTCGGTCGGCTGCGGCCGACTCTCAGTCAGGATAACATGCTGAAAGCCTACTATGGCTATTTTCATTCTATACTCACATACGGCTCTGCACTGTGGGCGACTGCCGCCGACCGGGAGAGAGTATTCCGAAAGCAGAAACGCGCTATACGGATACTGTGTGGTGTGGTTTGGGATCACCCTGCAAGGGACTTATTCAGGCAGCTCAGAGTATTGACGCTACCCTGCATATACATTTATGAAGTGGCTAAATACGAGTATGTCAGATGCAACTTAGGTGAGTTCTCGACTCGTGCTAACGTTCATTCGAGAAACTTGCGGAGACGTCATGAACTACTAGCACCACCAACGAGACTAGTCAAGTCTAATAAATGTCTTCACACGATAGGGCCTAAAGTATACAATAAAATCTCCACGGAAATAAAAAACTCGAAGAGCGACACTTGTTTCTTAGATAAACTAAAAACATATTTACTAACAGAAGCTTATTACTCGGTGGATGAGTTTTTGCTGCAAACTGTCTCAGTTAAATGACATTGAACTTAGATATTCTATGTTAACTACTTATCATTAATTAATCTAAAATTTACTATAATGTAAATTGATTTATATTATTTAAAAAGATGACGTGTAAATTTATATTTATGAATAAACGATTGAATTGAATTGAACTCGCCTTTATGTTCAAAACATTATGTTCCTATCTGCTGAGCCCTTTAAAGAGTATTTCCACTGAAACCTGAAACTTCTATGAGACAACCACTTGAATTTGGCTAGCATTAAAGGCTGTTAAGATTTATTAAAAGAGATTCCAAGTATTTTAGTTACTTATACAACTACAGTGCAGTTCCTAAGAACTTTAAGTGTAAATCTACCTCCATCTCTTTTTACCATGGCACTACTGGCACGGTTTTTAGAAAGAGATGTATTCACTTTTAAATTTATTTTTCAGGGATGGAAATGTTCCTTCTAAGCCCTCTAGTTGTATATGTGGAAACATACATGAAATTTCTTTGTATAATTCACACTATTGAAAGATTGTATTCTAGGAATGAGGGGTGTAGTGTATGTTGATGAATTAATGATGGGCGATTGTTTCCAAGTATGTATGAGTCTCATGCGGATGTTACAAGTTTTCTTCAGTTTTGTATCACATGTCTACACAAAGTCACATTTTTTTTTCATAAGTAACTCATGAAAGAATAAATTTCTTTTTAGGGTTCCGTACCCAAAGGGTACCAGCAGGATCTTATTACTTAAACCTACGTCATCTGTCTGTTCTGTCCGTCCACCACTGACGTACGGATGTGGTACGTCGCCTTAGTAATCTAAATATATATAAAAGAGCTTGTCCTGACTGACTGATTCATCAACGCCGAGCCTAGCCGTAACCATTATAGATACAGATCTGAAATTTTGTACTCAGGTTCAATGCAAGTCAAAACTACCCATTAAGAAAGGATTTTGGAAAAATTTTCTCCCAATAGTGAAAGAAATTTTTGGCTTTGTCTAGACGCAATTAACGAACATCTCTCATTTTTAAGGTGTTTTTAGACCAATGCCCAATTCATACGTGCTTGTTACATAAATAACATATTAACAGTTTTCAAGATGGCGGCCAAAAACAGAAAATCGACTTCTTTTTGGCCTCAGGTGAGTGTGTATTTTTTGCCTTCAAAGACATATTACCTCATTTTTAAATTTCGTTAAAAAGTCACCTGAGGCAGGGTCGTATTGGTCTAAAAACACCTCAAAAATGAGAGATGTTAATTTTGCGTCTAGAAAACTCTAAATTCAAAACTTGGACCTAACTACAAGGGGGTGAAATAAGGGATGAAAGTTTGTATGAAAATCCTACAGTTTTGTCATTAGATGGTTAAAAATTTGGATTTGAGCTAATAAAAAGAAAAAAAGGAATAGGTATTTCAGCATTTTTGACAAATCATCCCTTAAGGGGGTGATATTGAGGGTTGAAAGAAATAAAAACAAAAATAGGTCAAATGTTTCAGCATTTTTTAGAAATCTTATCTTAAGGGGGTGAAATGAGGGTTGAAAGAAATAAAAACAAAAAAAAATATGTTTCAGCATTTTTTAGAAATTATATCCTAAGGGGGTGAAATAAGGGATGATAGTTTGCATGAAAATCCTACAGGTGTGACACGAGGTGCTTGAAAATTTGGATTTGAGCAAATAAAAAGAAAAAAAGAAAGATGTGTTTCAGCATTTTTGAGAAATTATCATCCAAGGGGGTGAAATAAGGGATGAGAGTTTGTATGAAAACCCTACAGTTTTGACATGAGGTACTTGAAAATTATGATTTGAGCAAATAAAAAGAAAATAAGAAACACATGTTTGAAAAAAGTACCAACCCCTTATCTCCGTAGTTTGCTATAGACGTTGTTGACATAAATATTACAGGAAAAATAAGAAGATTTCTCTAAGTAGTACCGTTTTTTGGAAATCTCCAGAAAACCTTTACAAACTAATTGAGTTTTGCGGTCCTAAAAATGGACTTTGTTTCTAAAAATACTATAGGTATATCGGAACCCTCAGCGCGCGAGTCTGACTCGCACTTGACTGGTTTTTTATTACTTGTTGTAAATTTATAGCTTATACACTATAAACATACCAATTTTGATGCGTGTCAACAAAGATCAAGCTAAAATCACCCAAACAGGGAAGGAAAGCTTCTTCCGGGCAAGGCTTGTTCCATCATCAACCTAGTCTCTGATCTCAGGGCTAGATCAAGGTCAAGAGTAAGCCCATCAACCATAGTGAAAAGCCCCCCTTAATATTTTTTTTTATTGTTACAGCAGCAACAGAAATACATAATCTGTGAAAATTTCAACTGTCTACTTATTATGGTTCATGAGATACAGCCCGCTGACAAACAGATAACGGAGGCATAATAATAAGGTCCCGTTTTTCACCCTTGGGTACGGAACCCTAAAAAGCTAAGCCTTTAAATAAATTAATGGAATTAAAAAAGCTCAGTTATATCCTGTACTATTAAACGAGCAATGTTTATATATGTATATGTGTAATCGGTTTCTTAAAAATGGCTCTAAAGATTTTGATAAAATTTTGTGTATATGGGAGTTTTCAAACCGGTGTCTGGGAATAATCGTTATCTGGGAAATAGCATGTTTCAGAAACCTTACAGCGCCATTTGTTGACGGGCTTTGGTTAAGATTGTATAGAGCAGAGCCCAGTCACTAATATTGATTGACCCATGGGAGACCACCCATTGGCATCTTTTGGGTATGGAACTCTTTTTACTTTAAATTAATCATCATGTCTAATTATACATGAAGGCAGCCTGACACTGTAAAGGCCCGCCTTAAATGCCATCACATCTAAATTAACTGCTTATGGTCTGAGGACCGATTGCATGTTGGACAATTAATATAAAAAAAATTTATCATTGCATAGTATCGAGTTTAACTTCAATACATGCAGGAAACATCATTTTATTTTTAAATGGTTTGGAATCATTCCAGCCAGCCACTTCAGACCATTGAAACACGCATAAAGCATTAAAGATAGATAAAGATTAAATGTGTTCATCACACAAATGTCTGCCCTGGGCAGGGATCAAACCCATGGACAATGACGCAGAAGGCAGGCTCACTACCAACCACACCAATGGGCCAGTCAATTACTTGATTTATATTCAACTAGCTGGTGCCCGTGACTTCGTCTGCGCAGGATAAATTGTAGCCTATGTGTTATTCTGATGTATAAGCTATAATGTAAAGTTTCATTAAAATCCATTTAGTAGTTTTTACATGAAAGAGTAACAAACATCCATCCATCCATACTCGTACTTACAAACTTTCGCATTTATAATATTAGTAGGATTCAATCCCCTGTTTCAGATTTACCTACTATTAAGAAAGCAGGCCATTGAAACTTATAATAATAATGTTAGTAGTTAATTACTTTACATAGATTTTTCTACACCCAGCAGATTTTAAACAAGTTTCTTGGAGAACTAGTAAAACGATCACACAAGAATAAATAATTACACATCAACACTGGAAGGTAGGTACTAAATTAAAATTACCTTGTTGAATACCCTGCGCCAGTACAAATCAGACCGAGTTGGTGTCAGTGGCACAGAAACTGCTACTTCTCGCTGTCCGGATGGCATTTTCACTAAAAATGCGTGACCAACAAGTTTAACAAGTGAAAATTATTGGGGTTTATAGCACATCATACATAACATGGACGCCCAGTTACAGAAAGCTGTACTTATCGATATAACTCGATATTGAACTGATAAGATAAAGTCTATGTTAGAAACAGTGAATTTATGACTGTATTATTATTTTTCACTAATAAAATCCCACGGACGACAACTACTGCGATACCGTTAGAAAAAAGACTAAAAAAAAGTTGGTTAGTTTCGTTATCTGTGGCTAATTGTGACATAACAGGGATACCCTCTTCAAAGACAAAAGACTACTAAAATGGTTTCCACGAAAGTATTTATAACGTCCAAAGACGTTGAGTAGACAAGTTTCTCATTTAACCTGAGGTAGCATGTTAGTAGTTGTACACTCAAGTGCATCTCAACGTTGACTCTCGCAGTTTAGCTCATACTACGATTGAAATAAAAACGAAGCAAAGTTCAAAAAAGTGCTCTTGACTAAACTGTGCAAACATGGCTAAAGGCGTGTACCTACGGTACTGACTGACAGACGGTCCAAATTAATTTTGCATGCTAACAGCTTTTATCAGCTAACAGCTAACTTATCTTTGCTTTAGTGGCTCTAGCTAGTCAATATAAAAAAAAAACCGGCCAAGTGCGAGTCGGACTCGCGCACTGAGGGTTCCGTACCACCACATAAACATAATTGTATTAGTTGAAATTTCAGTAAGTTATTAAATATATATAGTTATGTGCTAGATTTTTTAAATTTTATTATTTGTTGTTATTTTATAGCTTATGCACTATAAACATACCAATTTTCAAGTTTGTAAGTGTTCCCGTTTTTAAATAGAACTAAAACGCGCGACCATCCAACTTGACCCCTCTCTTATATGAATGTTCTTGAAACGGGAGCTCACCACAATTGGTTACCATTAGTTGTGAGAAAAGTTGTAATATTTAATGATTTCAGACCTTTCCCATTATTTGTACTGTGAGACCTAGCTTCTTGCCAAATTTCATAATTTTAGGTCAACGGGAAGTACCCTGTAGGTTTTGCATTTTTGAATAAATGTATGGAGATGAGGACATAAAATGCCATATCTTTTGATTGCGTCGTTGTAAAAAATTAAAATTTTCAGATCTTGTGTGGTTCATAGATCCTAATATATGGTATTAATTTCAATCTGATACCTTAACCCGTTCGTGAGATAAAGGGTCTTGACAGACAGACAGACAGACGGAAAACAAAGTGATCCTTTAAGGGTTCCGTTTTTTTCTTTTGAGGTACGGAACCCTAAAAAAGACCAATTGCGAGTCGGGCTCGCGCACCGAGGGTTTTGCATTTTTGAATAAATGTATGGAGATGAGGACATAAAATGCCATATCTTTTGATTGCGTCGTTGTAAAAAATTTAAATTTTCAGATCTTGTGTGGTTCATGGATTAATGGAGAATATTTCAGAATATTTTGGGACGTTCGAAAATGTTGAAAATTGTTTGAGTATTTTAGGATGATCGTGAATGTTCTAGAATGTTTCGAATATTTTCGAGATGTTCGAGAATGTTTTAGGATATTTCGGGCTCGGGATGTTTGAGAATTTTTCAAAAAGTTTCGGAATGTTCGAGAAAGTGTTCAAAATTTTTAGTATGTTCTAGAATGTTTCGGGATATTCATTATTTATTATGTTCAACAGTATTCTACGTTTCTCTTATCTTTCCGTGAACTCGTTCCCAAAATATCCACTTTCCAAAACAACCACTTTTGACTTAATTTAGACATTCTCGTACATCAAGTGAAACGCAAAAGATTCGAGAACATTCTTGAATATCCTGACAAATAGTTCCCATACACAAGCATCCTGAAACAGTCGTATATTTCTAATTAATATTCTTCATCTCGAAATATTTTAAAATATTTACAATTATACTGGTTCTCTCGAACCTTTTTGAAAGAACATTCTCGTACATTCTGTAACAAGTTGTTTTACAGAATGTACGAAATCGAAAATCTTCTAGCATGTTTTGGGACGTTTTAAATTGTTACAGATTTATCAGTTGTTACTAACAACTTATCAATCTCCCGAAACATGCTAGAAGATTTACGATTTAAAACACTCGACAATTCTTGATCATTCTCGAACATCCAGGAGCTTCCCGAAACATTCTTAAAAATTATGCAACACTTGATAACTTGTTTATATTTTTGAACATCCTGAACATTCATAAACAACTCAATCCCTCAAACATTTTAGAAGATTCTCAAATATCGTGAAACTTACTTGAATGCCCCGAAATATCCTTGTATGTTCTTGAACATCATGTAACACCCGAATATTTTATAACATTCTCAAACATCTCGAATCATTCTAGAATATTTTCGATCGTCTTAAAACACCGAACATTCTTGAATGCTCTCGAACATCTTGAAACATTCTAGAACATCCACGAACCTAAGCAATATAATGTCTCATGTTCAATCATCTTGAATTATTTAAACATTTTAGAACATTCTCGAACATCCCAATAAACCTTATATTCGTAAAAAAATACAAAAACATACTTATCTACTCACGTTTCGGAATATTCCGAATTTGAAACTAATGACAGATTCGAAATAGATGTCATTTAATTTGCCCGCTATCATTTTCATTTCCGTATTGCTCCATACTATGAACGAAAATGAAGTATGGATTTTCATTGTGCAACTGTTATACTTCATAATTTTTCATTCTGCATAGGCTAAGGCAATACTAGCACAGTACTACGTACAGCCTACTGTAAAGTAATTTTGTAAAAATACTACAGTGGTGACTTTTTACTTGGGTGACTTGCTGCGCCTCGTATCAAAAACCAGATCTCGTGTTAAAATTACTTTCAATACTCAACAGTTGCATAACTATTTAGAATGTATGAGTAAAGCCCTTTCATATGATATTCCACTCGACCTCCCCCCCCATATTTGGGCTCCCTTTACATAAATAATCTTTTTTTTTAATCTTTCATGTGGAATTTAAGTCGTTCGGCAGCCATATTCTAAAAATGTTCCAAATTTCAAGTCGATGGTATGAGTGGTTGCTGAGATATACAGGTATGACAGACAGACATACAGACAGACAAAGTCGTACCATAAGGGTTCCTTTTTAGGGTTCCGTACCTCAAAAGAAAAAAACGGAACCCTTATAGGATCACTTTGTTGTCCGTCTGTCTGTCTGTCTGTCTGTCTGTCTGTCTGTCTGTCTGTCTGTCTGTCTGTCAAGACCCTTTATCTCACGAACGGGTAAAGGTATCAGGTTGAAATTAATACCATATATTAGGATCCATGGACCACACAAGGTCTGAAAATTTCAATTTTTTACAACGACGCAATAAAAAGATATGGCATTTTATGTTCTCATCTCCATACATTTATTCAAAAATGCAAAACCTACAGGGTAGTTCCCGTTGACCTAAAATTATGAAATTTGGCAAGAAGCTAGGTCTTACAGTACAAATAATGGGAAAAGTCTGAAATCATTAAATATTACAACTTTTCTCACAACTAATGGTAACCAATTGTGGTGAGCTCCCGTTTCAAGAACATTCATATAAGAGAGGGGTCAAGTTGGATGGTCACTGAGTTTTTAAAGTCAAAGAGCAAAAGCTTTTAGTATATAATAATTATGGTAGGTAGTACTGGGTAGTATGGGTCATACTGTGCCTGGACGGTGGTGGTATTGCTTATTAAATTTTTTAAAATTTTTGCTTTTTTACTTTTGAAATGTTTTTGATATTTTTAGACGCTTACCTTACAGGTTTCGCCGTCAATATTTAAATAAAATAAAGATAAGAAAATAGTTAATGTTTTTTTTACTTTTATAATATAATTATACTTACTACACAAAGTTTATTTAATACGTGACAAAGTGTGGAACCATAATCTGATATCAGCGCCATCTTTAGGTACACGGTACAGACTTTTTAACCTAACTTCCTCTGAGACATCCAAAGCAGATAATACCAATTATGGCCGCTAGGATTGCCACTAGGACGACACAGGTAAAAAATAATTAGAACCGTTTGATTGTATGCTATAGGTACTCAAAAAAATTTTCCTGCTTATAATAAATAAATTATATCACGGATTGCTTTGAAAATTAGAAATATGCAACATAAGCGTAAATTGGGTTAGGATGGAGGTAGGATACGCCATCTATACCGTTTAATATAGCTGGTAGGTAGGTATACTGCGTGCAAAATAACTTTGTCTGTGACCGTTAATGCGCAGAAGTCAAAAAATTAGTCGCGGGGGTGAGCACGGCTCCCCCCAGGGGGCGAGCGAATCGCTCATTGGCTCTCCGCCTGTCACCCATGCGCGGAAAATAAAAACGCGCTGTACCTATTCCAACCTATAGCGTGAGCTGAGGTTGGTCTTAGGTACACTTAACAGCACATCAGGAGAAACACTTTTGCACCTTATGGCATGGTAATAGAGTTGAAAAAGTTTCTACCGACGTGCGGTTGACCGTACGTACACACGGCCGCACATCGGTAGAAACACTTTTGGACCTTATGGCGTGGTAATAGAGTTGAAAAAGTTTCTACCGACAAGCTGTTGACCGTACGTTGACCGACCGTACGTAGCCATGATCACACCTAGCTGTATTCAAAGACTAATTCAGCGTACATTGCTCGTTGAAGTAAGGATATTGCAATTAACATAACCAAGCCTCCCAGCAATGTATGCCGAATTAAGTCTTGGAATTTAGGTAGGTGTGATCGTGGCTTAAACTGTCAAGCTTGATGTGCTAAGCAGGTAATTTAGTTTTATACTATGGTTTTATTGTACACCGTTTGAGATGTACCTACGTCAGCAATCAACTGTAACAAAACGTAAGATGAACATGTTAACTTCAATTATAGGTATAGGTTTTATCAATTAAAAACCTACAGGGTACTTCCCGGTGACCTAAAAATATGAAATTTGGCAAGAAGCTAGGTCTCACGGTACAAATAATGGGAAAAGTCTGAAATCATTAAATATTACAACTTTTCTCACAACTAATGGTAACCAATTGTGGTGAGCTGCCGTTTCAAGAACATTCATATAAGAGAGGGGTCAAGTTGGATGGTTGCTGAGGCGATTTTTGTTTTAGTTCTATTTAAAAACGGGAACACTTACAAACTTGAAAATTGGTATGTTTATAGGGCATAGGCTATAAAATAATAACAAATAATAAAATTTGGTCAAGCGCGTGTCGGACTCAAAAAATCTAGCACATTAACTTACTGAAATTTCAACTAATACAATTATGTTTATGTGGTGGTACGGAACCCTCAGTGCGCGAGTCCGACTCGCACTTGGCCGGTTTTTTTACCATTTTGGTATCGGAACCCTAAAAAAACAACGTAGATCGAAATGTTTTATCAATAAACTATTACCCGGTGAGCAAGCCATGCTGCCCACCAACAGATGGCGCAGTAGGATTTCCAAAACGCGGATCTCACTTTTCTATGGCGATCTTCCGGCTCGATCATCCGATCAAGTTATAATAATATTGCATTGTCATCCGATTCACATATGTATGCAAAGTTTCATCTCAATCGTAAACTGAAAAGTTGGTCAAATTTAGTGGTAAACAAAGATTGCGCAATTGGGATTTTTTCCAGATTTTTTAATTTTTTGGAAGTCGTGTCCACACGTCCTGTTAGCTTTGCGTCAAACTCAAACTGATCAAAGCGTGGGAACAAATTAAGCTCAACTGCCACTATTTGAGCCACCTACTGTGCATAAACACGCCCCTTCCTCTAGTGTTTTTTATTCCGTGGTATTTTAACAAACTGAATAACCCTTTTGTAGCATCGCTGATGTTAGTTGTTAAGCTCTTTATTTGGCTCGCCAACGCACACACCACGTTGCACATCCTACTCGCTGTACGGTCGGTTGCAGACTGAGTATGCACGCTCGAGACAAAGGCTATACACTACATCCCTTCCCTATTTTAATTAGATTTTTTATATCGTTCATAAATTACCTAATTAAAATTATAAAATACATTTGAATCGGAAATTATCAAATCATAGTACGCTTCTAGCGGTACCTTCTACAAAATAGTTTTTCATCTTTTCCTTAGTTACTCCTCCTCTCCACTACTGTTGCAAATGTTATCTTTTCCCAAATTATTCTTTATGTCTAACACTTTCCAGTCTCCTTCTATATTCTTCAAATGTACTACGTTTCTTCTTATCTGCCCCGTCTCCTTGTTCTGGACTTACAATAACTATTGACCAATGAAGCTTGCCTACAGCAGCCAACCCAGAAACTCCAGGAGGACCTTACTTTTAAGCCCTGTGTTACTTTAAAGCCTTGAGAGAAAGGCAAGAGTGAGAAACACTATTTTTACATAGGTTTTCAGGTGATAAACAAAGAAAAGTACAAAGACTATTCAAATTAAATGAAGGTTTTGAATATTACAACTAATCCAGAACAATAACAAGTTCTTCAGCTATTTATTATAGGTATATAATTTATTTTCTTTTTTTTTCGTATGGTTTGCAGGGTCAACGAATTCTTGGTGTTCTAATTACACCTATTAAAATTATGATCTATACCCAGACATACAAAACGCACTCTTCAAAGTACATATTTATGTGGTGCACACCTATGTCATCGAAATGAGTGGTGATGATACAAACTGGCTGTTTCAAACCAGGAACTCCTAGGAAAGTCGATCTATCAATTCGGCTCATTACTCTGCACGTACCTGCTGAACTCCAACCCACCACGTCTGGATCGAGCGTCCAACACATCTTCCAAGACTATTATGATAAGAATAAGTATTCTATATTATTTCTGTTAGCACGGTGGCAATTATGACATCAATCATTTATAATATAGATAGGCTAATGATAGCTTTCAGGTGAATGATCTCTGTTTACCAAGGTGTTTTTATAAAAAGGAAACTAAAGTTCTCCTGATCGCAATAAAGTGCTTTGTCACAATTTGACATAAATTAATAAAATGGCGATATCAAATGAAGTTATTTTTCAATCTAATTCAACTACTGGTACCTTTAATCTGAATGTAGAATCTAACCAGAATTAAACTTAAAATGTTTGTCGAAAACAATTTTTTTGATGTTACTGATCAATTTTCAAACCTTATTGTCAATTTTAAGGAATTATTATTATTATTATTTTTATTTTTATTTTTAAGACTTCTTTCAGTTGTATAAATTTTGTAAATTAATTATTTATACATTTGCCGCTGCACAAAAGAACAGCACCCCTTTTTTTAATACCACGTTTATTTTTTTTTCTAATCTCTTAAAACCTTTGCTCACAAATTTCTTGTGGAATTGCTGCTTGTCCACTATGTTGATTTTATTATCTTACCTGTACCGTGTATGTTGACAAATCAATTTTTCCATTAAATTTTTAATTCATTGGGACACATTACGAGGGCCACACCGAAATGATCGGGAATAGAAAAAAGTACAAAAATAATACAACAATATTTACTTTCATTGTTTTTCGAAGTGTTCTCCGTGACAATCGATGCACTTTTGCATTCTATCAAACCAATTATTATAACAGTAATTCCAGTCTGAAGTGGATATAGTCGAAACGGCCGATTTGTAAGCTTCGACTGCCTCTTCTGGGCCTTGAAATCGTTGACCACGTAGCATATCTTTAATTCTTAAGAATGTAAAATAATCATTGGGGCTTAAGTCAGGGCTATACGGTGGATGGTCCATTAACTCCACGTTTTCCTGATTTAAAAACGCGATCGTTTTGCGAGCGGTATGTGAGCTCGCATTATCCTGGTGAAGAATGATGCGACGATTCGGATTAATTTTACGAAGTTCTCTTATGACTTCCGGCAAACAAACTATTGTGTACCAATCAGCAGTAACCGTTCTGCGTTCTTGTAAAGGAATCGTAGCCACATGACCAGTTTTCGATACAAACGAAGCGACCATTTTTTTCGACACGCTACGAGAGTGGACAACTTTTGTTGGCTTGACCTCGCTTTCGAAGACCCAAACAGCCGATTGATGTTTTCTTTCGGGCTCATATGAATAAATCCACGATTCATCACCAGAGACGATAATGTAAACTGTATTTGAGCTCCCTCTATTGAACCGTTGCAGAGTAGACCGACACCAATTAACACGAGCCGACTTTTGTTCCTCGGTCAAACGATGGGGCACCCAGCGGGAAACTAACTTCTTGACACCCAGTTCATCATGTAAAATAGTTTGAATCGCTGTCATACCAATGCTGAGAGAAGCCCGAATCTGCTCGTATGTCACATGTCTATCTTCTTTTATTAATTAGCGCACAGCATCGATGTTATCTTGTGTTACCGCTGTTTTTGGTCGACCAGTAGAAGGAACTGTCGTGAGAGAGGAACGTCCACGACGAAACTCAGAATACCAACGATATATAGTCGTTTTACTGGGTGCTTCAAGTGCATAAACAGAAACAAGCTCGGCGAGACATTGTTCTTGAGATAAACCTCGACGAAAGTTGTGAAAAATTATGGCACGGAAATGTTCCCGCGTAAGCTCCATTTTCCCCACTGACTTGTCAAATTCAAATGGCTACTACTCTTTTCTTTTTTACTTTTTTAAAAATTCAAAAATGGAATTGTGTTTGAAATAATACTACATGTCATAAACCAAAAAGGTTTTAATCTAATTTATTCCTGAGTATTCTATTCCCGATCTTTTTGGTTTGGCCCTCGTATTCAAACAGAACTATTCATTTATTCAAGCAAATATTCCTAATTACGTTTTCGTAAGTTCATAGGTATCTTTATTTTTACAACGCTTTTAAAGAGTATTTTGTTGCTTTACAGGAAAGTTACATAAGAAAACCTAAATTAAAACATCTTTTCAATAGTTAACTGCGAGGCTTATTTACCACAAAGATCCTACTAAGTGACCGGACTATTATTCCAATTTCTGTAGCCTTTCACAGGAACCAAGCTATTTACCAACCAAAGTATATTTGAGTATGCACTAATTTTAAATAGGTACCTATTAAGAATGATAGGTTAGTTTTTTTTTTAGTTGTAAATGGACAAACCACATAATTTATTTCAAACATTGTAAAATTATTTACTTAATTATCTTTCAAATCGATTGCTTCTTGAGCTTTATTTATTTATTGATTAACACGACAAGAAGAAGAAATAATCCTTGATCCCAATGTCTTGATTTAGGCACTTGAAATAGGTTGGAAGGTATTATTTGTGATTGTCTTGGTCCATAGAGGAGAATCAATATAACTTTAAGATGTATTAAGTCCGCATATTGTCTATGTACCGGTCCATCCAATTTAAGTCAATTCAATTTCAAAAGTTCTTTATTAACTTAAATATAAGTACAATGTAACACATACAAATAAGCTTACATTGTTATCATAGAGTGAAGTTCACAATGTTAGGCTATAGCACCTTTAAAAGTATAACACACAATCCAATTTAAGTGAAATCGTTCAATACAGTATACTAGCTACACGCCATCATACTGGCATCGTTGTTCAAAGTACGTATGTTAAACATAATGAAATAGGGACATGATCATTAAATAAACCCTTCCAGAATAATTTAACTTTTCGTGGGTATGTATTAATTAAAGTAGGAAATGTACAGTAATGGGTACTCTCGCTACAAGTGCCAGAATTTACCTGCTCCCTAACTACACCAGTGGTATTGAAAACTGTAAGGTAGGTATCAAACTATTTAAATTTCAATTTGTAGGTAGGTACTTTTTATCATACCTTTTCCAAACACTCAGCATGTTTAAACTGAATTTAGGGTCAAAATAAAATTGTCACCATATGTCCTTATAAAGATAACTTGACTGTCAAACAATGTGTGTGAATCTGAAATCCATTTGTTACTTCTTTTCAACTAAACAAGGAAGCATTTTGTTATTTATAATTAACACTAATCGGTTCCCGAATCGTATCATATCATTATCCATTATCCACCCGGACTTTCCTTGCACTCTTTAATACCATGGCTCAAAACAACACATGTCATTCGCCCACGCATATAACCTTTCTGAAAATATATGAGAAATATTTTAAGACGCGAGCTAGATTTAAACCCGCACCTTTGGAACGGACCAAGCATGAATTGTATTTACATACAACAAACATCAGAAGCAGCACGAATCCAATGCATAGACCACTGTGCTATCGTATCTAGACTCCCTTATTCTCTTTATATTTTGTTTATGCGTGGCTATTCTTTGAGTGTCATAATATTATTGATGCAACAAATATGAACATACGATTTACTATCATTTTTGTCTAATAATTACACATTTTTTCCATACGCCTACATATTAAATAAAAGGAAATGAAAGCTGATTCAGTTTACAGAATTGTTAAATAATTATGTAGGTATTGTTCATGTTACCTGCATAAACATGCATATAATGGTAATTCTATGGTTTTGTTTACTGGTGAGGAGTAAGCCGTTCCAACCATTGGAGCCGACCAATTAATAATTCAGTTGGAATTCACAACTGCTCCAATTATGCCTCATTTATATAATTGACATAATGCAATCTAATGCCCAGTTAGTAAGAAAAGACAATATGCAATTTAATGGCCAGTATGTAGCTGCTCGTATGTTTCTCATCATTGACAAAACTATTAGCCAATATGCAATTAAATGCCCAGTTTGTAACAGCTTATAACATATCACATAATTAACAAGACAATATTCAATTTAATGCTCAGTTTGTAACTGCTTGTTTGTCAGATTATTGAAAGGACAATATGCAATTTAATGCCCAGTATATAACTGTTTACATGTCAAATTATTAAAAGACAATATGCAATTTAATGCCCAGTATGTAGCTGCTCGTATCTATCTCATTATTGGCACAATTATTAGCCAATATGCAATTAAATGCCCAGTTTGTAACCGTTTATAACATATCGCATTATTAACAAGACAATATTCAATTTAATGCTCAGTTTGTAACTGCTTGTTTATCAGATTATTGAAAACACAATATGCAATTAAAAGCCCAGTATATAACTGCTTATATATCGAATTATTAAAAGACAATATGCAATTTGATGACCAGTATATAACTGCTTACATTTCAAATTATTAAAGATAGTATGCAATTTAATGCCCAGTATATAACTGCCAATATGCCAAATTATTAAAAGACTATGCAATTTAATGCCCAGTGTATAACTGCTAATATGTATAATATGCAATTTAATGCCTAGTATAATCATAACTGCTCATAACATGGTACATATGTAGTACGAGTACCACTTAACGCAACTTAAATAGATTGCATTTGACAAATTCAGAGTATATCATATAATATTTCATCATAATCCAAAGTAACGACCACTACAGGACGCTGAGTTCCGTCCAGAATTCTACCTTTTTCTGTAAAAAGTGAGGAGGGGAACCTCGCCTGTCAGCGCTACGGCTAACACCATGGAACCCGGTTGTAGGTGACCGCAGTATGTAATATGGTAAGGCACACAGGAGGATAACCCATCAATACAATTCAAAATTTATTGATAAATAAAAATTGGCATGTCAGTTACCTCCTCCCGTTTATGAGCCATATTCGCCTATTACGACACCCACGAGTATGTATGGGTTGGTACCATTCTTGCCGGCACTACACGGGTTATAAAATAATTAGGATCATTAAAACTGACTCGTGGCTGGTTCGTAGGATCCAAGGTAAATAAATTACTCTATAAATAGTAGTTAAAACAGCACAAATAACCTGCGCTGAGTTAGCATCCAGCTAGTTAGTTTTTTGGGTTCAGTGGAGTTTTCTAGCAGCGGCCCTAAAAACTCAACGACGTATACTCTAAAAAATAACCTCATTTTTGAATCGAATTTCATCGAACATTTTTTCAGTCATTCTATCTGCGTCTGCGCTACGAAGTGTATCGTTTTATCTCATGTAATATCCTTGCGTTCTAGTTTTATACGTTATCCGAAGTAGCAGTCCAAATATTATTACATGGGTGGTGGTATCAAAACCTATGGTTAATGTGTATCAAAGTATTAGTATCTACTGTACTGGTAACCCCGTAATATGCCACACGGTGGGTCAATTATGGGGGTTCAGCCCTTTTAATAGTAAAGTAAATAAGTGTGTGTAGGTAGTTCATAGTTATATTCATCAAAAATAATTCTTGCCGTGACAAGTTGTCAACGACCGACCGAACCACTGTTCGGCGGAACCTACAGGCACCCTATAGGTTATTTTCAAGTTTCCTTAAATCCTCCTTATTTTGATTGGCTTGACGCAACTACCTACGTATTGACTTCTATCCGTTCCGATTTCTTTGGTTAAAATACTCAAACCACAGCCAAGGAAATCTTTAAATATAATGCAAAATCTGGATGGGCTAACACGCATCCTTTATCCGTTCAAACCTGTTCTATTTATAGCCGGCCGACAATTACATCAGGCCAAAATTTTTTTTTTTCACAACTATTTGGTGAAATTAAGTAATTCCTTTCCTTTTTTTCTATTTTATTATTTTCTAAGCAAGTACTCACTTTTAATCCTCGTCGCCAACTGTAGCATCGCTGATGTTAGTTGTTAAGCTCTTTATTTGGCTCGCCAACGCACACACCACGTTGCACATCCTACTCGCAGTACGGTCGGTTGCAGACTGAGTATGCACGCTCGAGACAAAGGCTATACACTACACCTTTAAAGACAACAACCTTTTTAAATATTTGAAAATTGGTACTATTTGCTGATAATTTGACAGTTCTATGGCAAAGAACTGTTAAAAGGGAAATCCTATCTTAGTAAGATATATTTTCGTTCTATAGACCAAATTCAATGAAATAAAGTCTATTTGTTACTGTTAAAAACCCCATTATTCAATTGTTTTTTATGTGATTCGCGAACAGAGATACGAACAAACAGGCGACAATATTTTCAAAAGTGGCTGATTTCTCATTTAAAAGTTGATTTTATTTATATCATCACTTTGACCTGGCTTTTCTACAGTATTATTATATACATATATACTTTTACGTATAGTAGGGGAGCGGGGGGCACAGTGAACCACTTTTTTATTTGTGCTCTCTACTGCATTTATCTTTAACGCTGGTTCTTATATTTTACTTACAAGGGGTAACTTGGTGTTAAAGGTATACAAAAAAACATAAAAATAAAAAATAAACGCAACAGTTTCTGAGAAATTGAATATTTTTCTTAAAGTGGATAATGGTCCACTGTGCCCCAGCTATGGGGCACTATGGACTTAGGCTTGGGGTACTGTGAATCTCCATGGGGCACAGTGAATATTTACCTTAATTTTACTTCAAAATTGATATGGGGTACATTGAACTTAATTGATGTGTTATTAAAATAAAACACAATTTGCTTGGTAATCACATATTAAAGTTTTTTAGTGCTTAATTGGCATGAATTAGTCTCTTTTGTTGCATTTGAGTCATTATGTACTTACATTTAGTAGGTATCATAATTAAAATTTATTTTAAGAAAAACATAAAACAGCATTTTTTTATTTTTTTTCCGTATGCACCAATACCTAACATTGTTGCATACGATTGTGTACCTATCATTTTTACCTGAATCAATTAAACAGAAAGGTTAAGTTAAATAATACATTTATGGGGCACTATGGATCACAGTCCACAGTGCCCCACATGAAATTAGTTCATTGTACCCCTTATGGTCAAATTAGAAACAATAACTGAAACTACTATTAAAATTAATCGTGACGCAATAGAATAACCACGACTTACGTAGCTCATTAAATGGTTATTAGTAAAAAAACTAACAAATATACAATTTGAATGGCTAAGTTTGTCAAAAAGATTCACAAAATAACATCAAGAAAAAAAAGTGGTGGCTTACGTTTCGCGGAGCGGCTGCAGCTTGACCTCTGGCAGTGAGAACGTGACGGTGACCGGTGGGAGGGAGGGGTATTGGATAGATCATGCAATCGTTCGAAGTGAGTGTGTGTTTTTAATGAATAGCGAGCGAGATATTAATGAATAACCACTGTGCCCCCTGATTCACTCTGCCCCCTGCTCCCCTACTTATCTAGACCCTGATGTATACATACATTTTACGAAATCCTATTCTTTCGTGGAATAAACTTTATGAATGATGTAATAATGATAGCAACCCTATATACGTCAGTTTTCTGCGTTTAGTTTAACGCATGCTTTTGTATGATTTTTTTCTACTTCTTTGAAAACAGGAGAAATTATTGAGAATATTTGAAATAATAAAATAAAAAAACTGCGACTTTTAATGCCAACAACAAATTCCAAATTCCTTGGTGAATGCATTAGAAATTGAAATTAAGAAAAATCTTGACCCTGTATTGACTTGATCCATCAATGAACGGAACGAACGTTGTGTTGTCGGCCCAGATTAGTAAAAGTTGTCGGTTGTCATGGTAACGGACTGTCACTGATAAAATCTACATATTTTGTGAAATTGAAAACTATTAATAATAGTAACTTGAAAAACATTTTAAACATTATATTTTGAAATAAAAATATTATTAAAAATAATACTCAATGAATGATTTTAATCGTTGTAAAGTTACAGGTGTTCGCTGGCTCAAAAAACCTATAGAAGATGTTCAGATTAAGTAAGTTCAGACTTCAGACATTCTACAATTTTTTTAATAATGATTATCGAATACATACAGACAGACAGACAAAAATTTCTAAAACAATATTTTTGTATTTTGTTAGTCCTTTCTCTCTCTCTTTTTCTTATCGCCTACACTCATTTTTGATAAATTTATTAAAAGTAGGTACAGACACACGGTTGCTACTGTTTTATTACATGTAGGTCTAGCTTCTTTCATACCTATGCTATGATGTCAGAACATATCACATTATCTTATTTTTTATGCTCCTGCTATTAACTGTTGACAAATTTTATTCCGTCCTATTTACTTTTTTCAGAGTTACACTCAAGCCACAAGATGGTATCCTGTCTCTTCCAAAATTCGAAGACTATACTAACGAACCTAGTAGACGTAGTCCTAGTTCAGGTCTACTAGAAAACAAGGCTAAAGAATACCATTTCAAATGGCAAGAAAAAGTATTTAATTCCTGGGAACTACAGAGATACTCAGATGTACACAACTGTATCTCGGAAGTCGAATTGAATTACAATGATATGATAAATAACTTCGATTATGAGCCTTCAAAAATATTCACATACATACATGAAGATTACCACTTGCCGCTGCCAACAGAAATCCGAAATCAAAATATAGATTCAAGTGTTGAAAAATTGAATTCTTGTTTTGAAAATTTGGTGTTGAGTCACAATGTGGGTAAAATGATGTGTGTGTTAGGAGATACTAGTTCAATGGGGCATTTGTTTAGGAGTACTGAAAATATTGAAACAGAACAGGAGCATTGGACTGCAATGCATGTTGTGTTTGATAATTCAGAGTACAATGAGTAAGTTAAGTTTAACGAGAAATTACTAAATTAAGACGTATTCTTTAAGATTAACGATGGGTTGCACCATCTTACTTAACCATAACAGAATATGTGCACCCTTCTTGCACTCTATGAAGTGGAGAGAGCAAGAGGCGAATATTCGGTTGTTGTTGTCCTATAGCACCCCGCTGGTGCAGAGTGCCTCAATAAGTTGTCTCCATGCCGGCCGGTCCCGCGCAGTTTTCCTTGCATCGCTCCACGACAGTCCTGCTTCCTTCAGCTCCTTGTCGTGAGTGGGACGTCCACTTCTCCTTTTGCCTCCCGGCTGCCATTCAAAGGCAATGCTGGCCGAATTTTCCTCCCTTCTTAGAGTGTGACCAATCCACCTCCATTTGCACTGGGAGATTTCTTGTGCAATTGGAGTTTGCTGGCATTTGGACCATAGTTCTTCGTTGGAAATAGTGTTCGGCCAGTAGATACGTTGGATGGTCTGCAGAGATTTGTTGATAAAGACCTGGATCTTATTTGTCAGGCCTTTTGTCACACTCCACGTCTCGCAGCCGTAGAGAAGCACCGACTTCACAATGGACTCGAAGAGGGAAAGTTTTATGCGTCTGGTGAGAACATTTGATTGCCACACTAGTCTTAACTGGGTAAAGACTGCTTTGGATTTCTTTATCCTAGCTTCAATATCCTCATCGGACCCACCTGTGTTGGTTACCGTACTACCCAGATATGAGAACGAGTTGACGGTAGCTAGTGGGTTGTTATCCAGAAGCACTGGGGAAACGTTATTTGGGAACACACGCATGTCGACAGTCTTGCGAGCGTTGATTCGCAACCCACTTCGACGAGCAGCTTCTTGTAAATTTTGATGTTTCGCTTTGGGAGTAATGGGGACTATTCGCTTTGCCCAGGGTATCCACTTTGGACGGGTTTCCCCTATATTATTTAAGTGTACAATAGCTTTATTAATCTAAGCAGCCATTTTTTTGTCTTACAGAGATTCCCAACTCCTGCTAAAGCAAGAAGCAACCCTCCTCTCTCTGTTTTACAATAAAACATTAAAGTATCTACTGATTTCTCCTGATGAGAACAACCTGGAACTGAATCCTTATCCTGTTGATACTGGAACTGGAGTGTCTTTGGGGTACCAGTACTCCGTGGATGTTGGCTTTGAAGAGATGGACACTAGTGAAGAACTGATTTTGTTGGTATGAGATCTACTTCAATATAATATTGGTTAGACTTGTCTCGAAAAGACTGGATTAAAAAACTGGGCCCCTTATTTTTTTTACCCTGTTCTTTGTTTAGAAACATGACTTAAGGTGAAACTTGCTGCTTACCAACTTCAAATAGTTTGAACACTAAGTTTTGGCAAGTTTTGATCTGGCAGACCTTGTGATCCATTATCAGAGGCATCTTGGTTATTTTTTGGCGTTGGTCCCATCGGGGTACACGATGAGGTAGGCAAAGGGTGTCGGATGGGTATATTTTAGGGGGTCTACCAAATACTTCCGGCGGGCTGCGCAATGTCAGACCTACTGTTTTTTACATAATTAATCAAAGGTTAACTGTTGCCACCACTTTCATTCGGGTACCCTATGAGGTAACTTCCACAAAAAAATACGCCAAAAATTCCATGACCCGATATAATTATGCTTAGCAATTCATTACTATTATCTAATCTGTGCCGTAGGTAAGCACGGCAGCAAGCACGTAGAAACAAAACCAGTATAAGCTGAACCATCACTACGCTACAAACGGCTGAAACCAGAGACCCGCTCAAGTCAAAGTGTTTCCATCGACAAACGGCTGTGTGTACAAAGAGAGCGATATATTTCGGTTTCGTTTGAACGTAAGTTTCTGAGTAAAGAGGTTTATAGAGATTACGGGTTAAGTAACCAGTTTTAACCGGTTTATTCTATTTTTGTGGTCTGCTAGCTTAGCACGGGCAAAGTAACTTGGCGAATTCCTGCGGCGCGGCGGTATTCCTGTCGCTTGGACCGGTTGATTAAGATTTACCAAAGCTCTCATTTCAGTTTCTCTGAGCGACAAAAATGTAAAGAGCGGTTTATAACCGATATTAACCAATATTGTAAACCAGTTTCAATTGGAGAAGGACGCTGCTGCTCATCCTTAGCCGCCTTTTACGACACTCGCGGGAGGTGTTGGATGTGATGTGGTGCTGTTCTAAGCCAGCACCACGCGGACTTTTCTTTATATTGTTAGGTGATTATTTATTTTCAGCTAAGAAAACTGTACAAGAAATGGGAGCGTCAGCAACGTCAAACAGTCAACTTCGAAATGCCCCCTCTTGGCAAGAAGCTGTATTACGTCACCTTAGAACTATTGACTGCTGAAGACTTTGAAATGGACAATTTGTACGTGGAATTCCATATCAAGGTAGGGTTAACCTAATTGCCAGAATGACAGTCTTAGTGGTGAGATCATTCGGCTCTCGACCTGGAAGTTCCGTGTTCGAATCCGCGTGGGGGCACAGTCAAACTAATATCACATTGTGGGACTGTCTCTGTTTGGTTAGGACTTTGCTGGAAAATACACCTGATTGTCCGTAAACTATTGAACTTTGATGTGCACGTGAAGCTTCGTTGGTCTCGACAACTATCTACGGAAGCATTCGTTATATGAGTCATGTAAGAGGCCTTTGGCAGCTTGATGATTCTGACACCTGAAGTCGTTCATTGACTTTACCACCCACATGACGATTTCAAGACATACAATAGGGCTTGAAAATCTTTTATACAGCGTGAATTTATATTGGTTTCGCTCCCAAAGCCCAGTGATTCTACTCATGGTCATGGCAACTTTCCAAAGTAAAAAAATTTTTACTCCAAAAATAATTTTCGCTTTTCCATACAAAATGAGTCACGTGATCACTTTACTGTGGAGACGAAAAAATTTTTTTCTTCGAGAAAGTTGCTTGTTATCATGAGAAAAATCACGGTCGGTGTAGTTTGACAATAAATAGCCGTTAAGCAATAGAAGATCGAAGATCTAGACAAGAATGTCGCTATCCTTTAAACAAAAGAATGGTTAAGTTTTAGGGGTCCCTCCTTGAAATAATTTCCTTTTTGTTGTTTTATACACAAAGTGCAAAAAAGGGTATGAAGTATGTGAACAACTTTCGAAATCTAGTCGAAATACCAAAAATAATACTTTTCATACAAATTGCACTATCAGCTGAAATTCAGTTTCTATGGGAGGTAATTTTTTTTTTATATTTCGGCCTATGTTCCTTGGGGAAAGTTGTTTAGCTTCATGGGAATATTCACATTCTTCAAAGTTGGTACCCTACCCCTACCCTTTTTGTTACATCTTTTAGATTTTAGGGGTTAAAAATAAAACCATATTAAGAAACTTGAACTTATGATCATCAAAATTATTTTGATCTTTTATACTTGTCAATTTCTTATTAACGCTTATATGGGACTATTAGGGGCTATTTTAGGATATAATAAATAATGTTTTCTAGGTGCCAGAAGAAATAGACTGCCAAGATTCACTTCAAGGAAAAACTCATGTTGCTAAATCTATGACGAAAGAGGATGTACTAGAATGGCATTTTGGACACATTATTGAGCTCAAGTTGGAAATGGCAGCTGGTTTAGGTACTTTTATTTTTAGTTGATTCCAAAAAAAAATGCACATTAAAGAAAAAAAAGCTATAAAAAGAAAGAAAAAAACTCTAAGGCTGAGTTGCACCATCTAAGTTTAGTCATGAACAAAAAAATTGTTCATCTCATTCTAGCGAGTAGTATGAAGATAGGAGAGAGTAAGATACGTTTATTCGGCTATTATTATTATCGCTTTAGGTAGATGGTGCACCTCAGCCTAAGTGAACGGACATTTTGTAGCTAAGACGAGATATTTTACCACGCTTGTAATCACAATACACACACAGAAAACCTAGCATAAAATTAGTCAGACCTTAAACAGTTTAGAATAGTTCCACGTTTTCACATTTTGTCATATTCTTTCGTGGAATGGGCTTTCCAAAACAAAGCCCTCTCCTATGCTCACGATCATGGTCCATCTTTCGTTAATCTTCTTCGTAAGCTTTTAGATTGTCGCACCTTAGTTTTGTAGGCCTTCCTTTTCCTCGCTGACCTAGTCCAGTCGCGATTTCAACATATAATTTTCTATACAATTCCAGACCCCCCACAAATCCAGCTATTCTTCGAAGTAATATCAACTGACTGGTGGGGCCGCCACCGCACTGAAGGCTTTTGCTATCTCCCTCTAAAGCTTACCCCAGGACGTTGCAACAAGCATTTGTCCTGCTCTCGGCCTGAGGAGATGGATAGCACTGAGGCGGAAAGCCGGAGGTTTTTCATTGGAGGATGCCATCTTATTAAGGACTTGGAGGTTTTAGCAAATCCACAGATGGTGGTGAGTGTATTGAAAATGGAACAAACCTTAAGATATATACATTATGTTATGAGCCTCGTCCCATCATGCCGCTTTTATTTTTTTGGTCATAATGGAAGTGAAGTGGTATTTTTGGGAAACGGCCATTTCAGTAAATGGACAGAAATTCTAGGAAGTGGTCATAATGTACCTACTTAGATAAAGGATTGGAACACCTTGACTGCGTGGAGATGATTATGTTAGTTAGAATCGACATACTATTTTTGTTCAAGTTATTTGCCTTAGGGTCAGTGTCCACGTAGGCTACTGTCCACGTCCGTCGCACTACATACGCAACCTATCGACTTAATTACTTACGTGCATTCATCCTGCTATTGACGGACTGTTTACTAGAAGAAAAATTTTACTTATGCCACTTTTTCCGCGAATTTTGTCCGTGACCCGGAGCCTATAGATTGTTAGCACTGTGATGCAGCTTGCATGTCGCCTACGTGGACAGAACTAAAATTCTAACCATATTTGTAGCTTGCATGCATTCGACAAATGTCGCGTTAGTAGCAAACATCGATAAGCGTGAATTATTTTACGTAAGTGCATTTTTTTTGCGAGATTAACGTCAAGTATTCGATTACAGTTGCTTGATTCCATAGATTCCATACTCTACATTCTTTATCTAAGACATTTTTTTTTTAAATAGAAAATGGGCTTACTCTTGACCTCGATCTAGTCTTGAAGACAGAGATGAGGTCTACGATGGAGCGAGCTTGCCCAGAAGAAGCCTATTCACTCGCGACTTGAATAGATTCGGGTTATATGAACTCGGGAACACAGACGCAGGCAGAGAATTCCACTCTTTAGCCGTGCGCATTATAAAAGACATCCCTGCTGTAACTGGGCATCATCATTGTATTGTACAGGGTGAAGCAAAATAATGTCAGAATGTGAAAGTGCCATAACTTTTGCAATTAGCGTCAAATCTTTTTGTGATTTTACATGTATGTATACAGGGTGTAAGGGGCTGGTTTCTGAATACTACAAGGGCATGATCGATCAGTCAACGTAACTGAACAATTTTTAGTAAGTAAACTAAATTTTCAGGAAATGAAAAAAAAATAATTTGCTATTGTGTCCAATGAAAAGAATTTACTTTCAGTATTCGGAAAGCTCTCTCTTACACTCACTTTCACTCACGTCACTTTTTTTGTGAAGCGATATAGTTTAGCTGACATCATTTATTTTAATATCCAACAATGATTAAATGATTTTGAGCTTGAGTTTGAACATTGAAGAAGAAATCACCAATTTGGGCTGGCTCCAAATTGCTGATTTCTTCGGTAACACGAGACCCTAGATAATCACTTTTCATTCACTCGCGCTATATAATTGACGTTTGCTTCATAAATTAAAAGTCAAAAAACTACAGTTTGTGTTTAGATACTTACTTAAGTCGTATCATATTACCAAATCGTAACAAATTCTTAATAAACTATGTTGTCCCAATTTCAGGATGCGAACTTCATATTTGTCACGACGGGAAACATAAACCTCCGTTGGAACATTATGTCCCAAGCTCCGCTTCCAGGAACCATGTCTAAACAGGAGACTTACGGATCCACTTCTGCATCAGCTCTACTCCTGGGCGCAGAAGCCGTTCTACGGCAGTACAGGAAAGCAAGAGCTAGGTTGGCTATGGCTACTGAGGGTTTGGCTAAAGGAGAACCAGTGGACTGATCATCATGTATCTACTTCAGCATCAGTTTAATTCGTGGATGCAGAAGCTGTTTCACGGCTGTACAGGAAAGCTATAGCGAAGTTAGGTATAGCTACTGAGGGTTTGGCTAAAGGAGTACCAGTGGACTGATCATCATAGATCCGCTTCAGCATCACCTCATTTCCTGGGTATAGAAACTGTTCTGATGTAGTCTGAGGATGCAGTAAAGAAAAGCTAGAGCCAAGTTAGATATCGCTACTGTGAGGTTGGCTATAGGAGAACCAGTGGAATGATCATCATGGATCCACTTCATCATCAGTTCTACTCCTGGGCGCAGATAGCTACTGAGGGGCTGGCTAAAGGTGAACCAGTAAACTGATCATTATGGATCCGCTTAAGCATCAGCTCATCTCCTGGGCGCAGAAGCCGGTACTAGGTTGGTTATAGCTACTTAGTTTGGCCAAAGGAGAACCAGACGACCGATCATCATATATCAACTTCAGCATCAGCTGTACTTCTGAGCGCAAAAGCCGTTACACTGCAGTACAGAAAACTAAAGCGATGTTAGGTATAGCTACTGAGGGTTTAGATAAAGGAGTACCAGTGGACTAATTATCATGGATCCACTTAAGAATCAGCTCTTTTCTGGGTGTAGAAACTGTTTTGATGCAGTCTGAGGATGTAATAAAGAAAAGTTTGAGTCATAAGTCGGATATAGCTACTGTGTGGCTGGCTATATGAGAAACAGTGGAATTATCATCATAAATCGACCTCAGCATCAGCTCTACTCCAAAACGCAAAAGCCATTTCACTGATCTACAGGAAAGCCACTGCGAAGTTAGCTATAGCTACTGAACCCTCAGTAGCTATGGCTAAAGGAGTACCAGGTGGAAAAATCATTATGGATCCACCTTCAGCAAACTTGGTTCTAATAGGCTGTATCTTCATATAGGCTGGCTAAAGAAGCTGGAGCTAAATTGATGGAATTACTTAATCTACTGATGGTAAAGAGCTGGACTAAACTGCATGGATCTACTACAGCATCAGCTGAGCCTCCATCCTGTGACGGAGAAAGCCTAATGGTACTTATAGAAATGAAATATCGTTTGTCAGAAACGTCAGAGTCTAGCCCTCTCTTGGGTGCAGCAGCCGGTTGAACGACAGATTAGTAAAGAAAGCCAGAGTTAGGAGCTGGATAAAGGAGAACATGAGAATTGAATCATGGATCCACTGCAGAATGCCTAATCTTGAGCGCAGATAAAGAACTTTTAATATAATCCCAACGCTAACCTTGGCTACTAAAACCTTGGTAATAACTTTTAGTAATTATATTTGGCCAGAAAAAGCTCAAAAATAAAATACCAAATGCAATAGCAATAAATACATTTTTTATTGAACGTGACATGATTATTCTTAAACTAGTAATAAATAAGATAAAATTTACAAACAATATTATAGACAAAAAAAAAAACATCACAATTTACAAACACAGGAAAACACAATGGTATTAATATATTACTAAAACTAATAATTTTGAGGTAGGTTGCAGAATCTATCCGTCTTTAAAATCAGAAGGTTTTTGCCGTGATAAAATTGATCATTCTATTTATCTATGCTTATGAAGTTATTAAGGAAGGAACACCATCGTGTATTTATCTGGGCAGTGGTAAATGAAACTTTCATGCCTCTAAGTTGAAAGACAAAAAATGCTCAAATTACCTATAGGGTAACCTTTACAACCATATACATTTACCTACACCTTATACATTGTATTACATTAGTACAGTATTCGTCTATGGTAGGCAGGAAGGCTCTGAGTCGACAAATTCGCCAGTTAAAGTTGCGTGGACAGGTCCATAAAAGTCTGACGATGTGGTAAAGGTCGCGGAAAGAGCCTCGTCCTGACGGAAATTCTTTTATTATTTGTTCATATTATTGCATACGTATAGCCTCGCGTAGTTGTTCCGTGAAGGCAGACTTGCATCTAGCTCTCTTTTGCTTCAGAGCTTTTTGGTGCGCGAGGCTCTCGCTGCGCATGCTGGTAAGCTGCGCGTGCGCCGCGTGTTGTGCGCGTTTGTACTCGTCCTCTACCCGCACTTCGTGCAGAAGGAGCGTTGATTCCCAGGCGTTTAGCGCGTTGTTTATTGCGAGGCGCTGCGGGAAAATAATTGTGGTGTCATTACTGTATGTTTGCTTATTTATGTGTGACAGAATATTCACATAATAACATCGAACACCGAGGCTATCGCTATACAGCCCGGAAAATATCCTTGCGCCAGGGACGATCATGGTGTTTTTGATGGGTGTGCTCGATGATTTAGGATACCTTGCGGTGCCCCATTGGTTTATTAGGGCCCTAATTTAAGGGACGATCCGGGAACGGTCATTCTCGGAAGGGGGATGTATTGGGTAATTGTTTCTTTTTTCTGGAGATGGTCCTTAAAGTATGATACGGTAGTATTCCTGATTATAGTGCCGCTTAGTGGACGGCGCCGAAGTGGTCATTCTGGGATGTATTGGAAGTGTTACTTAAAGGACGAAAAGTTTATTTGGTGTGCTGATCTTGGCAGATTTTTTTTTGGAAATGGACCTTTTGGGAAATAGGCCAAAATTATTCCGAATGGCAACTTGGAAGTAGTCCTTGGGACCGTTACGAGGCGGAGGTCACTTAGTTGACAAACCCGAAAGGTAATACTGGAAAATGTACCTATTTGGATATGGTATTTTTTCGAAGTGGTCAGGAGGAGTGCTCACCCTGGCAGAATTCCTAAGCATAGTGTCCCTTTTTCTTTGCGCTTCTTCGAGCTTCCTTAACCCGTCCTGCATCTCGGCGCGTTTCCTCAACTCCTCAGCTATCCGCTGCTTGTTCCTTCTGTCTGCTGCCAGGATCTCCCTCGCCTCGAAGTCCAGGGCTTTTTCCTCCAGTTCTTGTGTCTGTTAAAACATACTTCCTTTTATAACTATTCTAAAACACTGACCTCAATACATGTACGGTCAACCGCTCGTCGGTAGAAACTTTTTCAACTCTATTACGACGCCATAAGGTCCAAAAGTGTTTCTGGTGTAATAGAAAGGGTAGGTAAGTATATCATGTCTGAAGGATGTGAATCTGCACATAAAACTGAAAAACTTTTACTGAGGAACATAAGTCGAAATAGGTACATAAATACATTTTGACCTCATAGAATATGCGCTATCAGCTGATGCAGTTTCTAAACAAATCACTCGCTGCTGGGAATAGGCCTTATTGATTGCATCACCTGCATCTGTAATTGGCGCTAGCTTTGTCATGCAAACAATTGAATCGAGAATGTCAGTTGACGAAGGCAGTAGGTTCCAAATCCTGACACTTAACAGTTTTCGAATTTTCCTTTGCTTCATAGCCTGAAAGACAGGATTTATTTTTGGTGGTGATGAGAGTAAAAGAATCGAGGGAATTAGATTTGGTGTCTGCCTACCCCTACGTAATGATGAATTTGGAGGGGATGTACCGTTTCCCGCACTTGTTAGGGTTGGCGACTAGCGACTGTCGTCCGCAGCTGAATTTCCTCCATTTTCACGGGAAGACGAGGGCGTGAATATCATTAGCCGATGTCATCACACGGGGTCTAAATACAGGGTTATTTTTAGTCCCCTGGTCAAATTTTTGTATGTTGCTCAGAACATATATCTGAACATTTTTTCAAAAAGAACATCGGTCGGTCATCCCATACAAATCTTGTGCCGGCAATAGTGGAATTTGTATACATAACTATATGGGTGACCAAAATTTTTCCTCGTTTTTCGACTCATGTTCCTTAGCGAAAGTTGTGTAGATTAGTTTTCTTAACACAAAAATTTGGCTAGGGGTCCAAAAATAATCCTTATACTAGGTTACTTTTTTGGACCTGATTTGCGTATGCCCACGTTATTACAGAGGTCAAAAGCAACAACTTTTGTTCTAGGACTTTTCTAACAACGCACAAAAAAATTTCGACTCTCCATACTAAATTGGTCACGTGACCGACCCATTTTGTATGGGTAGTTGAAAATTTTTCGTGCGTTTTTTGAAAACTCGTAGGACAAAAGTTATTGCTTTTGACCTCTGTAATAACGTGGGCATACGCAAATCAGGTCCAAAAAAATAACCTTGCACCTACCTTTAAATCCTGAGTTAAGTGGATTAGTTGCGAGCTGCGTTCGTCTTTGTTCCGGATACTGTTTATGAGCAATGTTTTCTTTAGATTGTTGTCCCTTTCCCGCTGCAGGTTTCTAAATTCGGCGTCCAGTTTCTCATTCTCTCGCTTCTTTGTTATAAACCTTCGATACTCATCGGCCGTTTGTGCTGCTATCTGAATAAATAAAATTTTAAGATCATGTATATCTTTCTTTTTATTAAAACGAGTAATATTTGTATACAGATAAATATTTGTATATTTGTATTCAGTTTCGATTTCGATGAAATTTACTATAAGTACGGGGTTTGTCTAGCTCTGTTTCATCTCTCCGTTCTCTTGAGCATTTGTTGAAAAAAACGCTCCGCGACCCTTATTACTAGAAAGCTGTAATTTGGTATGGATATTATATGTAAGTATCCATATTTGAAAAGTGGTAGAATAAAAGATTGAACAAAAAAAATTTTAGGTTTCGTGAGTGGGGATGAAATTTTTGATTTAGTGATCTTTACTTAAATAAAAAATTTCGTTTGCGAAATAATTTGCTAGAGTAAATTAAAATTTTTATTAGAGTCAATTGTCGTCGTCCCCTCCCCCCAGCTAAACGGTTGTTACGAGTACTATCGAAACCTGCTTCAACAATAAAAATTCCTAAAGCAACTTTACTACGAAACCCTACATTGTGCGTGGCCCGTCACGCATATGTCCGGTTTTTTAGGGTTCCGTAGTCAACAAGCAACCCTTATAATAAAAATAAAATTTATCTTGTCTTGTCTTATCTTATAGTTTCGTCATGTCCGTCTGACTCCACGGCTTAGCTCAGAGACCCTTAGTACTATAGAAGCTGTAATTTGCTGATCTAGATGATTATAGACATAATTATAAGTTAATATTAGCTAAAATACATGCCTCCTACATTTTGCAATGCCCATAAAGGGTACATGTACTTGAACTGTAATTTAATTTTAAGACCTTTAACATACATGTATGCAAATTAATAAATGAAATGAATTGAAAATTTAGTATGGATATACATTTCATTCACGCCGACTAAGTGGTAGAATAAAATATTGAAAAAAAAAAATTTTTTTTAAGGAATGTGGAGGTGATTTTTTTTTTCTCGTCTTCCCCATTTTGTGGGGTATCGTTGATAGGTTTTTAAAATTAATAGAAGTCTGCAAAGATAATTTTTCGATTTAGGGACGCGTTTGCGAAACATTTAGCTTCTTCTTCACAAATGAGCTATAGCCGAAAAACTTGAAATAATAAAGAAAGCAATAGCAATCAGGCGAATAAAGAAAGCAATAGCAATCAGGCGCTAGGACCTCGCTCAGCATTAGAGAGTAAAAAAAATATGTTATGAAAGTTATGAAATACTTAATCAAAACCTGCTTTATATAAAATATAGTAAAAACCTAAGGAACCCTATACTGCGCGTGGCCCGACACGAACTTGGCCGATTTTGTTATATGATTTCGTCCGCGTGGATTTCCGTAAATTTATCAGGCCATGCCATTAGGCCTAGGGGGATGATATTCTTATAAATATGTAATTTCTTAGTGCTTACCGTCGCTATGAAAGGAACCTCTATGGGCAAAATTTATTGTGTGTTGATATGTCAGTCAGTTTATCTAATATAGAAGATATACAGGGTGTAAGGGACGGTGTACTGTATACTGAACGGTCAGTCAACGAAACTGAACAACTTACCCAAAGAAACATTTTAGGGAAATGAAAACAATTTGAGACCTCTCCATACAAACTGTTCAATCAGAGTGAGGTCTTACTGTGGGGTCAAAAATTGTTCACATTTCCCAAAAATTTTTCTTTTGGGAAAGTTCTTCAGTTTCGTTGATTGAGCATGCCCATTCAGTTTTCGGTACACTGACCCATACAGGAGTATGGGATTTATTGGTTTGCTTTTGACCTCTATCTTGCCTCAATCAGCCCTGGGGGCAGAGATGAGGTCGACAATGGAACGACCTCAAAAAAAGCCTATTCATACCAATTCGCTTAATTTTCAATTTCTGAATATCACCGGATGATAAAATATGACTTTTAAGACTGATAAACTAAACCTTTAAAAGCTTAAATATAACACACGGTAATTAACACTATATTTAGGTATCGAATGCCTATGTGGGAACTTTCAAAATCAATTAATTCAAAATCAATCAATCAAAAATTCAAAATCGCAGATTTTTTCACAATCGCCGATTTTGAATTTTTTAAGTGATATTTTATCACCCAGTGATGTTCAAGATGGCTCCCAGCCGTTATTTACTTCTCTTTCAGCCTTCTCCTTCTGCCACATCTTCTTGAAAGCTGCCGCCAGGTTTTCTCTCTCCAAGTCTTGCTCCTTCTTCTTGGCCATGTTTGCCAGCAGACGCCATTCTCTCTCCGGTACATCATCTATAACGTGCTTACCACCGTATTTGTTGTAGTCTACGGCGTCTATAAATTGCGATAGAGTGCTGTGGGCGTGGACTGAAATAAACAATGCGAATTTTACCACACAACATTTCATTTTTATAAGTTAAAATAAATAGCTAGTTTGCGCATCAGTCAATTTTAGTGGTCCAGAAATAAAAAAAAAATAACTGAAATCCGTTGAAGAACAAAGGTTGAGCGGAGGATATCTCGAAATGGTACAGAATTTGTCCTGACATTTTGTAACTGTACTTCTACTAACTACGACTTGCGGATGAAGTGAGTCTGGACGATCTGCATTTCGGACGAAAACCTTATTTGACCATCTGCTACTAGATTAGGAAGAAGAGGGAAGCAGACAAAGTGTGGGTAGGTAAATGGGTGACCAAAATGGTGACAGAATTTAATAGCGTTCAAGGTAAGGCAGACCACCTGCCCAATACTAGTCCGCCAATATCGTAGATATAAGGGAAGGCCTATCTTATCCTGGTCTGGAGTGCAGTGTCTTAGGAGGCCTATCTATACCAGCAGTCAGTGGGTCAATCAGGCAGGACTGATCGTTAAAACTACTGAGCACGCCTGAATTTTATTGAACAATGCATGCGACAATTTTCGCTAACGTCTTTTTGCCAGGCGTTTAAAAAAATTTCCTCTTTATGCGTTCATGATTCTTTGCTTGTTTGTACACTATCTTGTACCTATGGTTTGATTGAAAAATTAAAAAACATATACATACTGTTTGGTAGCTCATACGACGCGGCTTTTCTTCTTGGCGAGGTGTTGCTAGAGCGCTGGGGCGATTCTGTTATTATTTTATAACATAACACCATTATTAGACTTGCTTCTCAATAATACATTCTAAAGATTCGTGGGATTGTTTCAATTGTAAACCATTGTATCATACAGCTACGTTATGTCAAATTCTCTAACTTTTGCTTGCTTTTATACTACTGGTTGTAAATTATTTAATTTCTCATAATTAGCTAGATTTTCAGGCAGACAAGATAAGCATTTATAACATTTAGACATTAGTATAACATTTAAATATTGGATACGTTTATATAAGTATAGTCCTTTACATAATATTTTTTTTAGTGTCTCAGTATCATGTTCTAATTTTTAACTAAACTTGAAAATCACAACAAATGGAGCTTTTCCGTGCTTGAAGCTTTACTCTGCAGTTTTATTGATTTAACCGTCTCTCCAAGGTTACTGTAGTAGTGACTTGGCTTGACTTTACTAAATAGGTAATGTTTTCACTCACAAAAAATGTACTTTACATTTTATTTGTGAAACTTTATTTGCTCATTCTCTTACCTGAAATCCGTTTGCCCCCTTGTGAGGTCAAAATTAGCAACTTTTTTTGTACGCCTTTTGCAAACGCACAAAATAGTTTCAGCTTCCCAGACTACTAAGAGAAGTCCATTTTTGTGCGCGAAGTTAGAAAAGTGGTAGAAAAAAGGTGTTTCTTTTGACCTCGCTTATAAGTTGGCAAACGGATGTCAGATAAAAAAACCCAGATGTGTGATCTTCACCGCTAGTCTTATAACAACTATAGAACATAATAATCGCGATCTCTACTGCTGTCACTGATATCTACAAGTGTAGAAGTCGTTGAATTAAACCAAGTCAAAGGCCATAATAATAATTATGTGTTATATTAACAGCGGCTTAAAAACTCTGGTAGCCTCTAACTTAGCCTAGCTAAAATCTCGCAGGTATAGATCTGGTAAATCCTCTGGGTTGCGGAGGTCAGATGGAAGTACAAGTACAAACTCCAATGCGTCAAGCTTGACGTGCTGTTGACTAGATGTACAGTATTGTAAAATCAATAGCAAATTAAAAAGATGTGTTTTCCGTTATTTTAGTCTAGAGAATACATCTTTTTATGAGTAGTGCGTCGTTTTGCCCGACACGCGTTTGCCCGGACGGGCGAAACGTTACTCTTCAAAACACCGTCATTTTCAATGGGGCGTTTCGCCCGAAGGAATTTTTATTGCTATTTTAGTACAGTCAGCAACAGAATCGATTGTCTGATTTGAAATTTAAAACAATTAGTTCATACCTATAAACAAATATTTATATGCACCACCATTTAAGTGAAGTGAAACCTTACACAGAATGTTACGAAGGGGAGTTTAGGTATTATAAAAGGCGGTTATTGGGGTTACTCTGAGTCATACAAATCATATTTAGTATAAAGCAAAAGTCTCATAATGTTTTGAAATTTTGTCATATTAGTATTTTTTTTAATGAACCCTTGTAGGTTAGTTTTCAAACACGTACCTAATTATTAAAAAGTGTTTAAAGTTTTTATAAAAAAATACTTTAGCTAAGAAAAACCCAATTATTGTTTCTGAGTTATTATGTTTTGATTACTATTTTATCTTTCTGAATAAAGCAAAAACTTCATCAGTTCTGTAGTTTTTAGGGTTCCGATACCAAAATGGTAAAAAAAAGGAACCCTTATGGTGCCGCTCTGTCCGTCTGTCACACCTCTATATCTCAGCAACCACTTATGCTATCAACCTGAAATTTGGAATAGTTTTAGAATATAGTTGCCCAACTTAATTGCACAAGAAAAAATTTTGAAAAAAGTATGATTATTAATATAAAGGGGGCCAAAATAGGGGGGGCCAAATTTCAAATTGTCGCTACTAGGTCGAGTGGGGTATCATATGAAAGGGCTTTACTTGTACATTTTAAAATATATTTTTGTATTTTTTTAAATTTCTTAGTTTTAAAGTTATGATGAAAAATGTCAAGAAAAATACCATTCCCCCCCCCTTATCTCCGAAGTTTGAGTAAGGAAAAATCTGAATTAATTACAGTTGACAGAAGTTTATATAAACTTTACAGCAAAAATAAAACGATCTTTCTAAGTTGCACAGTTTTTCAGAAATCTGCAAAAAACCTTTACAAACAAATTTAGTTTTGCGGTCCTGAAAATGGACTTTATTGCTTCCAAAAATACTATAGGTATATCGGAACCCTCGGCGCGCGAGTCCGACTCGCACTTGACCGGTTTTTTTAACTGGCTGTTAAAATCAAGTAAGTAATTAATGTAAATTTTCTATATTTTTGATCTTTTGATTTACATAACTGTAATATTTTAAAGTTTTGAGTTCATTCGTAATTCTGTACTGCTATACTGCTATGTCTTTGTTATCAGTAAAAAAATATTAAATTATGATTTGAAGTACTTCTAGCATTTTATACCTATTTTTAAAGTCGATATACCCTTAATTCATGCGGTCCATGGTGCCAGCCGTAACGCTATCAAGCATGGTGTCTGCTGTACTCCCTCCCCCTCCATATTGTTTCAGCAAAAGCTGGAATTTTGGAGGGAGTTCCCTGTCCTGTAGTGTACGTTTCATGGGATGTTATGATGATACCCTTAATAAAATTATACTAAAATGCTCAAAAATTTGGACACTTTGTATATTACTAAATATGGTTAATATGACGCAGAAAAAACCCAATAATCGCCTCATAAAATGACTACACCCTCCTTCCAAACACTCAGTATATAAACCAAATTTCGATACGTATGCTTTTATTTTTTGAAGAGTTAGGTACCGGTTTTAATCTCATACTCAACCATCAGATTTTCACCGTATATACAGGGTGTAAGGGACGGTGTACCGAAAACTGAAAGGGCGTGCTTAGTCAACTAAACTGAACAACTTTCCCAAAGAAACATATGTTGGGAAATGAAAAATAAAATTAACCTCTTCATACAAATTGCCCACTTTGGTTGAACAGTTTGTATGGAGAGTTCAAAATTTTTTTTCATTTACCTTCATATGTTTTTTTGGGAAAGTTGTTCAGTTTCGTTGGCTGAGCACGCCCTTTCAGTTTTCGGTACACTGTCCCTTACACCCTGTATATACAACGTGTTAATGGAATAAGCAAAACCCTCATACACCCCAACTGATTTTTACTAAAATAAATCTATTTCTGTAAAAAAGTCTTATTTTTTTCTAAATATTGTTATTTTTAAGTTTCATCGTTGTCCGCCTGGCGTCCGCGCACGTTAAGTTACGCCCACCCACTCCTCATTGATCATGAACCTCGCGCCGCCTAAATATTTATAAATATAAATTTAAAAAAAATCATCATCATCATAACATCCCATGAAAATGTCCACTACAGGACAGGGAGCTCCCTCCAGAATTCTAGCTTTTGCTGGAAAATGTGGAGGAGAAGTACCAGTCACCTCGCTTGTCAGCGTTACGGCTGGCACCATAGACCGCGGTTGTAGGTGACCGCAGTAAGTAAGATGGTATGATGCACAGGAGGATGCTGCTGCCCATCCTCCAGTATATAACCCTTAGTCGCCTCTTACGAAACCCACGGGTATGTATGGGATGGTACTATTCTTTTCCGGCTTCACGCGGGTTAAAAAAAATTACCTCTATCAAAAACCCGTGAAATTCTGAAACAAACTTTTTTCTCAGTTTCGATTATTTCGTAAATTATATTAAAAAAATAAACGTAGGCGGAGATATCGCGTAACCAAAATACAAAAAATCTTACATATTGAATAGAGAACCTCCTCCTATTTTGGTTAAGTAGAAGTTGTTGAATTTCTTACTATTTTCATTAACTATTTTAAAATTTTGTTGCTGATGTTACTTTGTGCAAAAAATACCTTCGGGCGAAACGCTCCACTGAAAATGAAGGTTTTTTCAAAAGGTAGCGTCGGACGTACTTGTGGCGGGCGAAACGACGCATCCTTTTTATTTAAGAAAATATGTACATAATTATTCTTACTACTTTGTGATCGTGAACTGCGCGAAGATGTACCTTAAAAAAATCACATATCTACAAAATTTCAGTAGATGTAGAAAAAAAGAATTATAGGTAACACTGCGGTTTTTATGACATCATCCATCATCAACCAACTTTTGGATTTTAGCCCTTAGATTCAGATTCAGATAATTTTATTCAATGTAGATTCTTTACAGAATACTTATTGAATGTCATGCAGAATACAATGCAAATAGAGCGAGTCTACGCCGTTTCGGATCGTGCTATGGCAGCGTAAAAGAAACGGCAAGAAACCACTTAAATTGGACTAAAGAAATATATTTCCAGCGTTTTACATTTTGCGGGCCCCTGTGAAAAATATAACATGTCCCCAATTTATACGGTATGGTCAATAGGAAAAGAGTTCAAGTTTAATAAGAGGGCCACAGTCATATCTGTTAAGGCGATTTGTTTTCCATACTAAATTCAAATGACTCGCATTCTTATGCGGGATATAAAATGCTGTTGAAAAACAAGTGTATACTGCTATTTTCAGTTAATTTTTCGCTGATTAATACAAAGATACAGCTAATGCACCGAAAGTACTACAGTATCGATCGCACACCAACAATGGTAATATTGAAACAAAAATTGCTAACAGAAACTAGTACTTTCGGTGCATTAGTCAGCGAAAAATTTAACTAAAAATAGCAGTATACACTCGTTTTTCAATAGCATTTTATGTCCCGCATAAAAATGTAAGTCATTTGAATTTAGCATGGAAAACGGATCACCTTAGGGGAGAATGACCGGCAGATTCCGACCTGTGGATATTACCACGGAGTAAAGGGATATTACCACGGAGTAAAGAAGGTAATACTCCGTGGATATTACCAAATATTACTTTATTTTCCGGGCGGAGGGTGTCCGTCCTGTATGATAGAATTGATAGTACTACAACTTTTTTCTGTGCCATTGCGACAATAACTTTACTTAAACGTCTGCACAACACCCTTTTTAGGGTTCCGTACCTCAAAAGAAAAAAACGGAACCCTTATAGGATCACTTTGTTGTCCGTCTGTCTGTCTGTCTGTCAAGACCCTTTATCTCACGAACGGGTAGAGGTATCAGGTTGAAATTAATACCACATATTAGGATCCATGAACCACACAAGATCTGTCAATTTCAATTTTTTACAACGACGCAATCAAAAGATATGGCATTTTATGTCCTCATCTCCATACATTTATTCAAAAATGCAAAACCTACAGGGTACTTCCCGTTGACCTAAAATTATGAAATTTGGCAAGATGCTAGGTCTCACAGTACAAATAATGGGAAAAGTCTGAAATCATTAAATATTACAACTTTTCTCACAACTAATGGTAAATTGTGGTGAGCTCCCGTTTCAAGAACATTCATTTAAGAGAGGGGTCAAGTTGGATGGTCGCTCAGGCGATTTTTGTTTTAGTTCTAGTTAACAACGGGAACACTTACAAACTTGAAAATTGGTATGTTTATAGTGCATAAGCTATAAAATAACAACAAATAATAAAATTTGGTCAAGCGCGTGTCGGACTCAAAAAATCTAGCACATTAACTTACTGAAATTTCAACTAATACAATTATGTTTATGTGGTGGTACGGAACCCTCAGTGCGCGAGTCCGACTCGCACTTGGCCGGTTTTTTTAAATTAAGGGTTAATCATATTTTAACTTTAGTTTTTAAAAAAAGTTGATCTTACTGGTTACTCTCTTCTCGCTCAGGTATTCAACCCATCTATCGTACAGGCACGGAGAGTGAGCACATCGTGGAGAACCTTTAACACAAAAAATATTGAACAATTGAGATGTCCATAGGAATAAAAAACCGGTCAAGAGCGAGTCGAACTCGTGCCCTAAGGGTTTCGTACCTATCCACCAAATCATGTTCTTCAAGATTTTGCTTTTACCCTTTGATTTTAAGAACTCCACGTCCACTCTAACCTTTTTATATGAATGTAGTTAAAACGGGAGCTCACCTTAATTAGTCATGATTTTTTGTGATTAAGTAAAAAAAAAAAACCGGTCAAGGTAAGTTGGACTCGCGCGCCGAGGGTTCCGATATACCTTTAATATTTTCGGAAGCAATAAAGCCCATCTTTTGGACCGCAAAACTAAATTTGTTTGTAAATGTTTTTTGCTAAAAACAGTGCAACTTAGAAAGATATTTTTATTTTTGCTGTAATATTCACATAAATTTCTATCGACTGTAATTAATTTAGATTATTTCTCTCACAAACATTTTTTAAATCATTTTTTATCATAACTTGAAAACTAAGAGTCGTAAAAAATACAAAAATATATTTTAGAATATGCAAGTAAAGCCCTTTCATACGATACCCCACTTGACATAGTAACAACAATTTGAAATTTATATTTCGGCCCTCTCTCCATTAATGATCATAATTTTTTTCTGATTCTTTCATGTGCAATTAAGTTGGGCAACCATATTCTAAAACCATTTAAAATTTTAAGTCGATAGCACAAATGGTTGCTGAGATATACAGGTGTGACAGACAGACAGACAAAGTCGCACTATAAGTGTTCCTTTTTTTACCATTATGGTATCGCAACCCTAAAAATGATTAATTTGGTTCACAAATGTTTTGATTGTTTTGTTGTAAAATCTTGGGGTTTTCACAGCTTCATGGGTCCTTGAAAATTTGTATATTTATAGTGCATAAGCTATAAAATAACAACAAATAATAAAACTGGTCAAAAAATTTAGCACAGTAAGTTACTAAAATTTCAGGTAATACAATTATTAATGTTATGTGATGGTACGGAACCCTCGGTGCGCGAGTCCGACTCGCAATTGGTCTTTTTTTAGGGTCCGTACCTCAACACAAAAAAACGGAACCCTTATAGGATCACTTTGTTGTCCGTCTGTCTGTCTGTCTGTCTGTCAAGACCCTTTATCTCACGAACGGGTAAAGGTATCAAGTTGAAATTAATACCACATATTAGGATCCATGAGCCACACAAGATCTGAAAATTTCAATTTTTTACAACGACGCAATCAAAAGATATGGCATTTTATGTCCTCATCTCCATACATTTATTCAAAAATGCAAAACCTATAGGGTAGTTCCCGTTGACCTAAAATTATGAAATTTGGCAAGAAGCTAGGTCTCACAGTACAAATAATGGGAAAAGTCTGAAATCATTAAATATTACAACTTTTCTCACAACTAATGGTAACCAATTGTGGTGAGCTCCCGTTTCAAGAACATTCATATAAGAGAGGGGTCAAGTTGGATGGTCGATGAGGCGATTTTTGTTTTAGTTCTATTTAAAAACGGGAACACTTACAAACTTGAAAATTGGTATGTTTATAGTGCATAAGCTATAAAATAATAACAAATAATAAAATTTGGTCAAGAGCGTGTCGGACTCAAAAAATCTAGCACATTAACTTATTGAAATTTCAACTAATACAATTATGTTTATGTGGTGGTACGGAACCCTCAGTGCGCGAGTCCGACTCGCACTTGGCCGGTTTTTGTATTTGACATCATAAAAACTTAAAAAAATAATGGCAAAAAATTATTTTTAAAACACGCTTTATGTAGAAAAAGAACTAAAACGTTATCATAGGTTTCCGATGTGCCTATAGTATTTTTGGAAGCAATAAAGTCCATTTTAGGACCGCAAAACAAAATTTGTTTGTCAAGGTTTTTTGCAGATTTATAAAAAACTGTGCAACTTAGAAAGATCGTTTTACTTTTGCAGTAATATCTACATAAACTTCTGTCGACTGTAATTAATTCAGATTTTTTTTATAGATTAATTTATATTTTTCATCATAACTTGAAAACTAGGGGTCGTAAATAAATATAAAATATATTTTAGAATGTACAAGTAAAGCCCTTTTATATGTACCCCACTCAACCTAGTAATGACAATTTGAAATATTGCCCCTCCTATTTGGGCCCCCTTTACATATTAACTTTTGCTTAATTCTCTTATGTGAAATTAAGTTGGGCAACCATATTCTAAAAGTATTCCAAATTTCAAGTCGATAGCATGAGTGGTCGCTGAGATATACAGGTGTGACAGACTGACAGACAAAGTTGCACCATAAGGGTTCCTTTTTGGTATCGGATCCCTAAAAACCGGCCAAGTGCGAGTCGAGTCGGACTCCCATAATACGTCCACTACGGGACAGGGAGCTCCCTCCAGAATTCCAGCTCTTGCTAGAAGAATGTGGAGGGGAAGTCAGTGCCTGTAGCACTATGGACCGTGGATGTTAGTGACCGCAGTATGTAAGATGGTACGCGATACACGGACCACCTCAAAATATTATTTATTTCACGCTTGTAAATGTTCCCAATTTTACGATAGAGCTAATACAAAAAATCGAGCCAAAATCGCCTAAAAACACGTTTGTAAACCCCCCTCTCTTCCCTTTGGGAAGCCTCCCTTATGTTTTATTTTTTTTATTTTTGGTATACGTTGTATTATAACGGCAACAGAAAAACATAATCTGTGTAAATTTCAACTGTCTACCTATTACGGTTCATGAGATACAGCCCAAACAAAATTTTGTAAAATAAGTTGACTTTGGTCGCATCTTATTCCTTTGTTTTTAAATATTTTTAAATAAAAAACTACAGTATTTATCTACTCAACGAGCTCAAAACAACGATACCCCACTCGATGGGGTAAATCAAAAAAATTTTTCGCGCCCCCTTTAGCTGTATGGGAGTCCCCCTTTATTTTTAATTTTTAATATTTGTTGTTGTAGCAGCAACAGATACGAGGGCCACACCGAAATGATCGGGAATAGAAAAAAGTACAAAAATAATACAACAATATTTACTTTCATTGTTTTTCGAAGTATTCTCCGTGACAATCGATGCACTTTTGCATTCTATCAAACCAATTATTATAACAGTAATTCCAGTCTGAAGTGGATATAGTCGAAACGGCCGATTTGTAAGCTTCGACTGCCTCTTCTGGGCCTTGAAATCGTTGACCACGTAGCATATCTTTAATTCTTGGGAATGTAAAATAATCATTGGGGCTCAAGTCAGGGCTATACGGTGGATGGTCCATTAACTCCACGTTTTCCTGATTTAAAAACGCGATCGTTTTGCGAGCGGTATGTGAGCTCGCATTATCCTGGTGAAGAATGATGCGACGATTCGGATTAATTTTACGAAGTTCTCTTATTACTTCCGGCAAACAAACTATTGTGTACCAATCAGCAGTAACCGTTCTGCGTTCTTGTAAAGGAATCGAAGCCACATGACCAGTTTTCGATACAAACGAAGCGACCATTTTTTTCGACACGCTACGAGAGCGGACAAATTTTGTTGGCTTGACCTCGCCTTCGAAGACCCAAACAGCCGATTGATGTTTTCTTTCGGGCTCATATGAATAAATCCACGATTCATCACCAGAGACGATATTGTAAACTGCATTTGAGCTCCCTCTATTGAACCGTTGCAGAGTAGACCGACACCAATTAACACGAGCCGACTTTTGTTCCTCGGTCAAACGATGGGGCACCCAGCGGGAAACTAACTTCTTGACACCCAGTTCATCATGTAAAATAGTTTGAATCGCAGTCATACCAATGCTGAAAGAAGCCCGAATCTGCTCGTATGTCACATGTCTATCTTCTTTTATTAATTGGCGCACAGCATCGATGTTATCTTGTGTTACCGCTGTTTTTGGTCGACCAGTAGAAGGAACTGTCGTGAGAGAGGAACGTCCACGACGAAACTCAGAATACCAACGATATATAGTCGTTTTACTGGGTGCTTCAAGTTCATAAACAGAAATAAGCTCGGCGAGACATTGTTCTTGAGATAAACCTCGACGAAAGTTGTGAAAAATTATGGCACGGAAATGTTCCCGCGTAAGCTCCATTTTCCCCACTGACTTGTCAAATTCAAATGGCTACTACTCTTTTCTTTTTTACTTCTTTTAAAATTCAAAAATGGAATTGTGTTTGAAATAATACTACATGTCATAAACCAAAAAGGTTTTAATCTAATTTATTCCTGAGTATTATATTCCCGATCTTTTCGGTATATACAATTAGTGAAAAAAAAACATATTTCTATGTATTGCGGTTCATAAGACACAGTCCGCTGACATACAGACATAATCAATAGGGTCCCGTTTTTCACCCTTTGGGTACGAAATCCTAAAAAGAGGGTAAGTATAACACGCTTTTATTTGAAAACCCGAGACTGTAATAACGTTTTAGTTTTTTTTCTACACCTGGTCTAATAAAATTATTTTTACCATTATTTTGTTCTTCAGTAAAGTTGCTTGTTTTCATTAGTAAAGTTCGGCTTCGGTAATAAAACGCACAAAGGTTAACGGTTGCGGTGGTACGGTAAACCGGTTCGGTAATTATAAGTCAGAATTATTTTGGTTTTGAGAAAAGGTATTAAAATTTAAAATAATTTTTCATAATTAATATTATTTTGATAAAACCGAAGACTGCGTATGAAAGGATTGAGGAAAGTAGCGGAAGCGAGGGAAGCATGTCAAGGTCGTAGCAGGTGGAGGGCTTAGATGTCTATAATAGAACTAGTGGAGGGCTGTGGTCTCTGCCTACACAACAGGGAAAGAGATGTGTTATGAATGTATAAAAGGTCGATATTACCAGTTCCTTGTCTCTTTTCCTTGAGGTACTCAATCCATCTTTCGTAAAGGTCAGGTGTATCTGGAAATAACGAAGAAAGGGTTGAAGTATTGCATTATCACAGCTAAGTACGATTCAAGCATCAGCTGTGTATCCAGTGGTACTAGTGGTCCAGCTGTTCTAGAATTGAAATTCAACGGGAATCGCTTTGAAACTGATTGATAGCTGTCAAACGCAAATAGTATGAAACTAGATCCCATTTACGCCATAAAAAGGATCCAGCCTCATACTGTTTGTGTTTGACAGCTTTCAGTCGGCTTGAAAACGTTTACATGTTAGCGCTCCTGGACGGTGATAATAAATGAATCATTGTAATATGATTAGGCACCAATCCATATAAAAAAAATGGAAATTAAAAGAAAGTCAGATTACTATTATCGAATCTGTGTCATCGGTCCAATTTTTTTACATCCTGTATTTTGCTTGGGAATGCAGTTCAGTTTCATGGTCTGACTCCACAGTTTCAGTTTTCAGGAAATGTCTTTACACCCTGTATAGCTGGGTAGGTAATGTAGGTATGCTACTACTTCGGATATGAATTAAGCTGCTTACAAAATAGTTTAACGGCATTTATACATTAATTGTACAAATATGTTCGCGTGCAGGTAATAGCTACAAGGAGGCGTGTGTCGCACTTGTGTTGTTCAAAATTATTGGACAGTAATGCTAATAATTGCTGTAAATCATGAACGGCAAAAAATGCAATTTTGGTCACTTGAATGAAAAAGAATAAGGAATTAATCTTGTCTAAACACACAAAAATTTTCACTCTTATAATGGAGGAAAAGTTAAATAAATTCAAAACAAAGAAAAACACTCAAGTAGTTACAATTCAGAAGAGAATGCTATCGCATTATCAGTAAGCAAGTGATACCACAAAGATAGGGGTACAAAGATAATATGGACAGTCGAAAACATACCGCGCGCCGGTGATGACGCCATCATGGACGAGGACCAGAAACCAGTGATCAAAAGGGCCAGTGTCCTCAGAAAGCTAAACGTGGAACATCTTCAGGCTATCGAACGGGGACTCCTTGGTGAACTTCCAGAAAGGCTCAAACCTAACTACGTCCCAAACTATGGACCGGTTCGGGCCAGTGCCAACGAACTACTCGTCGCTAAACCTTCAAGCTTCTTATCGTCCTGTCTTCCAGTCATCCCGGATTCGCCAATATCAGAAAAAAACGCCTCATCGGACGATGAAGGTCACTCTCCTTTGAAAAAATCATTCAGCTTTCGAGATAAGTTCTCGAGAATCAGTTTCTTGAAGAAAAACAAACATGACAAACACAAATCGAAGACCATTGCTGAAACCGAAAGCGACTTACCTACTCCGCATGAAGACGATAACGGGCAAATAGATCATGAGTTCAAATCTAATAAACGGTTTTGGCTATTCAGAAACAAGGAAATGTTAGATAAGAAAAATCATTCACCAATTTACAAAAGAAGCAAAAGCTTTGAGTTTCTGCCAAGAGCCTTGACAGAAGAAAATGACTTATCAATATCCAAGACGCCAGTCAAAAACACACATTCTTTCCTAGGTACTTTTGAAAGTAAGGATCCTATGGGAGACGCTTGGGTTTCCAATGATAGCTTACAATACATATCAAATGTATATTACGACAAAGACGATGGTATATTCTTGAAGAGTATCAAGGAAATATCTCCTGATTCTTCCAAACACTCCAGTTCATCCATTGTGACTACAGAGTCTGCTTCGAGTGGCATGGTCACTAACATTTTCGAAAGGGAATCTGTTCAAAACCTCTTACAAGAGTTCGACAAAGCCGTTGAACTGTTCACCGAAAACTACCTCAGTGACTGTGAACCATATACAAAATCAAATAAAGAATATTTGAAAGAAAAACGTAAGAGTGCGTCTTTTAGTACACTACCATCTCCTAAAGTGCTACAAGCGTCGAAAGTGAGTGAAATCAGTGAAGACTTTAAGACTGAGTTGACAAAGTTGTTGAGTGCAAAACGTGCTAGTGCTCCCATTGGGCCAAGTGACTGCCCAATAAGGTCCGCTAGGAGAGGATCAGTGACCGATTGGTTTGTTCTAGAAGAAGGATCTACTGGTCCACTGACAGCAGCAGAAAACAACAAGTACAGGAGAGCGATAGCGAAACCAAAGAATCGGGTGAGAAGAATGAGTTCTACGAAATATGTAAGTACATTTTTGTTTATCTTTCTTGAATTTTTCTTCGCAAAGATTCCAACACATTTTTATCTGACAGTCTAATCATGATATTGACACGGGAGAAACATTTTTACAAGTAGGTACATAGGCAAGCAGTTTACAAGAAATGGTTTGTTTATTTAACATAAGTAGGTACATAGAAGATACAAATGGCAAAAATTTAATGCCTTTCGATGGTTTTCATTTCACCAGAAGCATAAAGCTCAAATACTCTAAAGGAAGGAAATTCATATTTGCTCTCCAAATAGACTACATAACTGCATTATACTCGTACAAGTGTCGTAAAGTGGGAATGTACTCTTTTTTCCTTTCCGTATGGTCTATTATGCAATGAACTCACTCAGCTGACATTTTAAAGATGCTTGGACATTGCGATTCTATCTTATCTCTACGGCAAGATAAGCGTGTAGGCGGAACGATGACGAGTTTGCAAGGAAGAGGATAGATATGAGATAACTTTTAATTCCTTTTAATGTGGCTCCTGTAAAATGTATGAGGTAATCTGGTATGGCACAAATCTACTGTGAAGGATTTTTTAAACATTAATGTAGTATAAACGCACGAGTAGATTGATGGTTTGTAGGCACAGGGTTTATGTAATATTTTAATATGCGATATTACTGAGATTAGATATTTTAAATAAATAAAATCATATTATGTGTGTTAGGGACAGCCTTCCGAATACTGAAGGGGCATGATCAGTCAACGACACTGAACAACTTTTAGTGAACAAAACTTTCAGGAAAGGAAATAAAAAATCCGCGTCTCCATACAAAATTGTAAACATGATCGGGCAGTTTGTATGGAGAAGGCGATTTTTTTTTCGTTTCCTGAAAGTTTTGTTCACAAAATATTTCGGGAAGAAGTTGTGGTCATGAATCATTTGACCCCAGGAAAGGAAACCTATGTCTTAAGTGTTATGGTAACAAAGTAGTGATTTTTTTTTATTTCCCAAATCTCACCTTTGATTGACGATAACTTAGTGTATCAAATAATCCTTATGACCCTAACTTCCTCCCAAAAAATTCTATCGGTCCATGCGCTTAACTCCCTGTATATATTTGACTTAAGCTAAGTCCAACAAAGCCCCACAAAACCTTTTATAATATTTATTCACGAATACCTATATTACTTAAGTAAATCAGTCATTTTCATTTCATTCTACACTACACAGTATGAAGAAGCAGAAAAAGTTAGGTAGACAAATTTTATAACCAGACCAGGGTACCTTACCTACCTACGCTAGTGGCTTACTATAATCGTAAACGATAATAGAATTCAATAAATTGTACGAGTATGGGATTGACATTTAAGACGCGTTTTAGACAGAAACCTACAGCGCCATCTGTTGGCGGGTAGCATAGCTTGCTCACCCGATGATATTTTAATGTTGAGGCTGCTTAAGAGCGAATCTCGGGCGCCCAGGTACCTACTGATTATCAAAAGACTAAAACTAAAACTTGTCTACTGTGAGACTCGAAACCGACAAAAAAAACTAAAAGGATGAGGGACGCAATGCTCTAAGCTCAGTTATGTCCACGACGCAGAAAAGGATAAGGCTCAGTTAAAGACACCAATAAACAGGATAACTAGAGGCTCAGGAATTGCAGCCCAAGCCGCAGGCGAGGGGGTAATGGAGTCGAGAGTGTAATGACAATGCGCACGTGCATCTTGCAACGCTTTTCAACAATTTGCGAATAACAATACTAAAATCTGCTAACCTTATGTAATCGCACGTCCACGGGAACATTTTGTAGGCTGCATGTGTTGGTGTTTTCCTTTGATTTTTACAACCTCCAAACTTGTGTTTCGTGTCTTAGTATTTTGGAAGGTTCAGGAAGTACATTTATAACAGGTTTTTAATAAAATTGTAAGTAGAAGTCGACACTTTTAGAAATAATTACAATAATAAACACCACAAATATTTGTAAATAAGGCGCGCATTATTTCTTTTTCAGCGGGCACAGTACAGAGGCGCTAGCACCGAACTCAATCGTTATCGAATCTGTCTTTTCTTCTTGTAAAGAAAAAAAGAGAGAATCTATAACGATTGAGTTCGGTGCTAGCGCCTCAGATTATACGCGTATTTGAGTGGCACAGACTAAACTGCCAAACAGCCTATTCCTTAAACCTTGAAATAAATGATCAAAAATTTAATATCTTGTAACGTAAACGACACCCACCAGAGCCACACACAACAAGGAAAAACAAAAACAAAGGAAATTTATTTATAGCAACTCTCAACACGAGAACTTTAAGGACCGAAGAAACTTTAATCGAGTTAGTTGAAGCCATAAAAGATTTGAAATGGGATGTTATCGGATTGAGCGAAGTCAGGAGATTAGGAGAGGAAATACAAGAAAATAATGAATATATATTTTACTACAAAGGAGAGACACAAGGCCTACACGGAGTAGGGTTCCTGGTAAAAAATCACCTTAAGGAAGGAATACAAGAATTTATAGGTATTTCTGAAAGAATTTCTATATTAAATATAAAGTTCCCGAACGATTTACACCCATGGTCAATCGTCCAAGTGTATGCACCCACAGAACAGGCGAAAAAAGAAGATAAAGATCAATTCTATGAGGCCTAAACAAATGCCATGGAAAGAACCCACAAAAATCGGATAATAATGGGAGATTTCAACAGTAAAATTGGAAAAAGTCTAGAAAGTGAAACACATATAATGAAAAAATTTACAGCAGGAGAAAGAAACAATAACGGAATGAGACTAGTAAACTTTGCATTAGAACACAACCTTAGTATAATGAACACTTTCTTTAAAAAAAAGGAGAACAAAAGATGGACTTGGATATCACCGAATGGATTAGTGAAAAACGAAATTGACTTCATACTTTCAAATAAACCGCAAATATTCAAAGATGTAGGAACTGTTAAGAACCTGAACTTCAATACAAACCATAGAATGCTCAGAGGAGAACTTTACCATAGCAGTCCAAAATTATCAAGAAAAATGAAAATAAACAAGAACCAAAAGATACCACAACCAATCCCGGAAAATTTTCTGCTACAGTTAAAAGATAATATCAGACAAATAAACAAACTTGAAACAATACAGGATAAATACAATAAATTACAAGATGAGTTATCTAAACTGAACAGAACACTCACTACAGCAAAAAACAAAAAAGACACATTAGGGGAAGAAGCAAGACTCTTTTTAGAAGAAAGGAAAAAGTTATTGGAAGACAAAAAGAACCAAAGAAAACAAATAGCTGAAATGAGTAAAAACATCAACAGAAGCATAAGAAACCATAGAAGAAAACAAAGATCAGAAAAACTAAAAAGCTGTATAGAGAAAACAGGAGGTGTCAGAAAAGCTTTTAAAGAATTAAAAAGTTACACTGAGTGGATACCAAACCTGAAAGACACTAACAAAAAGAAAATTGTCACACAAAGATAAAACATCAACGAACTAGCCACCAATTTTTATCGAAAACTATACGACAGTCAAGAGGAAGAAATAATTGATCTGCGAGACAAAGAAGAAGATAAAGTACCAGACATTATAAACGGTGAAGTAATGAAAGCAATATCTACCTTGAAAAATGACAAAGCACCCGGACAAGACCAAATAACAAATGAAATTTTAAAAGGAACACAAGAAGAAATTGTAGAACCATTAAAAAACTTATTTAACGACGTTCTTGAACTTGAATCAGTACCTATCCAATGGACTAAGACAACAATCACCCTGATACATAAGAAAGGAGATAAGAACAATGTGAACAACTACCGTCCAATAAGCATAATGCCAAACATGTACAAAATATTCTCGAAGGTCATCCTGAATCGCATCTCTACTATATTAGATAATAACCAACCAAAAGAACAAGCTGGATTTCGAAGCAAATACTCGACCATTGATCATATACATGTAATAAAACAGATAATCGAAAAACTAAATGAGTTTGGAAAACAATACTACATAGCATATGTGGATTACATTACAATAAAGCTTTTGATTCGCTTAAACACAATGAAATATGGAAAGCGCTAGATTCTCAAGGAATTCCAAGAAAATATATAAGGCTTATAAGAGAAATATACAAAAACAGCACAGCCAGGATACAACTTGAAAAATCAGGAAAAGAATTTGATATCAAAAAAGGCGTAAGACAGGGAGACCCACTCTCACCAAAAATATTTTCAGCAGTGTTAGAAGAAATTTTCCGAAACCTAGATTGGGACAATTTAGGCATAAATATCAATGGTGAAAGACTAAGCCATCTACGGTTCGCAGATGACCTTATAATTCTGGCCCCAGACGCCCAAACTCTGCATAAAATGTTAAGTGATCTTTCACAAGAAAGTATCAAAAAAGGGTTGACAATGAACACAGATAAAACTAAACTTATGACCAACAATAACAAAGAAAACATAGAAATTGAGGGAAGGAAAATAGAATATGTAGAAGAGTATGTTTATCTGGGCCAGATCATTTCAGCCAGGGACCTGACCACCAAAGAAATAGACAAAAGGGTAAGCAGTGCTTGGAGTCGATATTGGTCACTAAAAGAAATTATGAAAGATGACAATATGCCCATAGCAATCAAAAGCAAAGTTTTAAACATATGCATATTACCATGTATGACATATGGATGCCAAACATGGGCCCTAACTAGAAAACATCTCCAAAAACTTAAGGTCTGCCAACACGGCATGGAAAGGAGTATACTTAAAGTAAAAAGACAGGACAAGGTAAAACTAACAACAATTAGAAAAAGAACAGGAGTACGAGATGTAACAAGGACGATAAGAGAACAAAAATGGAGATGGGCTGGACATGTTATTCGGTTGAAAGACAAGAGATGGACAGGAGCTGTAACGGACTGGTATCCTAGGGATGGGAAGAGGAAAGTGGGCAGACAAAGCAAACGATGGGAAGATGAAATAAAGGAAGTAGCAGGGCCATTGTGGCGGAGAGTTGCTAGGGACAGACAGGAGTGGCGGGCTCTGGAGGAGGCCTTCGTCAGAAGACGAACCAAGCAATAAAGATACATAAATATAGAACTATAGAAAATATGTAAATAAGTAAAGAAAAAGCTTGGAAAACAAGGCTGTAATAAATAAATAAATAAACGTAAACGACAAATGTTTTGTTGATTTGTTAATAAATATAAATGATTTCATAAAATGAATATTAATTTGTCATATTTTCTCGAATACAGCTTAATTTCATGAAAATGTTACATACTAACGAAACAAACATAAAAACTCCTTGCACCTTGCGAGATTACGAACAAAAAAACAAAAAGAAACACGTGCGGTAATATAATGAAAATAAATGGTACAGCAACACTGCACTTACTTTCTCGCGATATGCAAGGAAAAAGTATCTACTGCAAACTTAAATTTGTAAATCCATACACATTATACAGTCAGGTATATAACCAATCCAGAATTAAAATGATAGTAAATTAAAGTAAACTCAATCGAAACAATTATGAGTAAATCAAATGTTTACGTTTTAGTAGTACTGGAACACCCCTTATATGAAATTACACAGATCAATTGATACTGGCGCAAAATACCTTCAGTGGAGATGCTTGGTCATGCAAAGTTTCATCAACATTTTATGAGCAGTTTTTGCGAAAATTAAAATTTTTCATTTTCGTTGTACGGCATCAACCCTCAAAATGAGAGCCAACTGGAAACCACTCGGAACCCTTCGATGGATTTGCATAAAACTCTTAAATTCAAAATATGGTGCCAATCGGACCATTCGTTTAGCCGCTAGGCCAAAGCGTGACGGACAGACCGACCGACGGACCGACCGACCGACCGACCGATCGACCGATCGACCGACCGACCGACCGAGCGACCGAGCGACCGACCGACTGACCGACCGACTGACCGACCGAACGACCGACCGACCGACGGACGGACATTTTTGGGAGACTTGTTTTTTATGATGTATATAAGTGATATAGAACACATTTTTGAGAAAATTAGAAAAACCTTTCTTTTTACGAAAACAATACCTTTCTCGATCCGCTCGAAAGTAAAAAGTAAAAACACGCGTCTTTAATAAGCTGGATTATACACCTTAATGCAATAAAAATAGAGCTGTTTTATTAGTAAATAAATATGTTTGAAGAGGAATTCATTCCCCAGGAATGGTTTGTATGAAAGTTGATTATATTTAGAGGCTCATAAGTATATAGAGGCTGTAAGGGACCGGTTGGCAAAAATTGAAAGGGCATGATCATAATCTGTCAACGTAACTGAACAACTTTCAGTGAATAAAACTTTCAGGAAAAAGAAAATCGGTCTTTTTATACAAAATTGCAAACCTGAACAGTTTGTATGGAAAAGCCATTCAACACGTGAATTTCATTTCAACATTGACCGCTGTGTTGTTTGTTATCTCTATCTCGTTTGAGATGGAGACAAGATTAAAGATGTCACGACATGCTTACAGCTGATGTCGAGTGTATCGTGCAGGTATCGTGATTCGTGGTGGTAGTCTTCGGAGAAAATTATCTGAAAGATATGGTATAAGAAGGCTTTACTTCCACCGCAATTTTAGCGTTTATGTCGACGGGAATAAGTACAAAGTTCCACATGTAAACTTGATATGCTCTTGACTGTTTAGTACAACATGGCTGCATTTTTATATTTATGTTATACAAATTTTTTGCTCTATCCTCATCTTGCCCGGAACAAAACTTGACTTCAAAATATTTAGGCCAACTACAATAACCTTTTTGGTAATTTTAAAGGACACTTGACGAAACCACAATTGGTTCTACCCAATGTTTTTCAAGTCATTTAAGATGTTTATAAATTATCGAAAACTATTAGTACTGTAGCCCGTGGACATTCAAATTACGAAAAAGGTTACCGTTTGTCTTAGTGAAATTGTTATAGATTTCGCCAACCCGCCGTAACCATATTTAGCGACAAGTCTAAAATCTCCATATATGTTAGTTTTTTACATTTCTAGGTTACCGCATGGTTTCACTATAGTCATGTTGTACAGCTTTGTTAAATTACCATACGTAATAGTAAGACCATGAAAAGTGGCCAAACACAAATTTAAGACCAGATGTAGTCCGGCCAGTTTGGTATTATTTTACATTTTTGAGTTACCGTTTCAAATTTATACATGAATAAACCATATACCAATTTTAAGACCGTTTCTGTGGCCGGTTTAGATTTTAAGACTCATTTGGTCCATTAAGAAGAAATGCAAAAGTGGTATAAGTTAAATTAGGTACTTACTTTGAACGCAAATAGAATGATATTTTATCGAATCGAAGACCTATCCATCCATATAATAAATACCACAAAAAAAAAAAAAATGAAAAAAAATTTTGTTTGAGTTTCATTTATAAGTATAGGGAACACCCAAACATTTTTTTTTTCTATTTATGTGTGAAAATCTTAATGCGGTTCACAGAATAACAGTATAATACTTCTTATAGTTTCGAAAAAAAGTGGCTGTGACATAGAACTTTGGTTATAAATCGGTTTACGAAATTTTTACCAAACTACTAATCTTTCTATTATAGGTCAGAAGATAGCATTAGTACTTTTTATCTCATTAAAAGGTTTAAATTAGAAGCTTGACAGTGTTCATGCGGTGGGTGAAAGATCACTGCAATATAGTCTAATCCAATGTAAAGTTATCATTATCACTATGGCGGTTACGCCCACGTTTTGGTTTTCGTTACAGTCTTCTAGATTTTTATGAAATAAGCTAAAATTCTGTCTCTCTCTGTCTCTCTGTATTTTGTCTTTACACTCCATTTTACGCCTGCCTAGTTAGCCTAGCATAGTTTTAAAATATGGAAAGGGACTTATTTTATTTTTTTATTTTGTTTTATTATGACAACAGACGGCCTTAAGTAAAGTACTTATATTCTAAACCTGTATAACTCACGGACCTGGAGTGTCCACAAAAGATCTAAGTAGAAAAACAATAATCGGACGAACAGTTAACTATACAGTATTATATTATGTGTGAATAAATCTACAACCACTCCTAAGACTTAAAAAATTTTAGTTTTTAAAAGTTCAATTAACAACCATTTAAATTCGTGTGGTTTACTAGAAAATAGATCGAGAGAAAACACATTGTTATAGCTAGCCAAGCAGCGACGAAAATAAGAGTTAGCAGTATAATTAGTCGAGAAACCTGGATACGGGTACAGTACAGGTACGGGTACGGGTACGGGTACGGGCACGGGCACGGGCACGGGTACGTTTACTGGTTCGGGTAATAATAATAATCGCTGTAACTCGAAAACTACTGACCCTAGACTACTCATGTGCTGAGACAAATGATAGGTCTCGATCAGATCTACATTTCGGATGACAGCTGTCAAACTAAAAATCGCTATAACTTGAAAACTACTGACCCTAGACTACTCATCTGCTGAGACAAATGATAGGTCTCGATGAGATCTACATTTCGGATGACAGCTGTCAAACTAAAAATCGCTATAACTCGAAAACTACTGACCCTAGACTACTCATGTGCTGAGACAAATGATAGGTCTCGATGAGATCCACATTTCGGATGACAGCTGTCAAACCAAAAATCGCTATAACTAGAAAACTACTGACCCTAGACTACTCATCTGCTGAGACAAATGATAGGTCTCGATGAGATCTACATTTCGGATGACAGCTGTCAAACTAAAAATCGCTATAACTCGAAAACTACTGACCCTAGACTACTCATGTGCTGAGACAAATGATAGGTCTCGATGAGATCTACATTTCGGATGACAGCTGTCAAACTAAAAATCGCTATAACTCGAAAACTACTGACTCTAGACTACTCATGTGCTGAGACAAATGATAGGTCTCGATGAGATCTACATTTCGGATGACAGCTGTCAAACTAAAAATCGATATAACTCGGAAACTACTGACCCTAGACTATTCGTGTGCTGAGACAAATGATAGGTCTCGATGAGATCTACATTTCGGATGACAGCTGTAAAATCAAAAATCACTATAACTCGAAAACTACTGACCCTAGACTACTCGTGTGCTGAGACAAACGATAGGTCTCGATGAGATCTACATTTCGGATGACAGCTGTCAAACTAAAAATCGTTATAACTCGAAAACTGCTGACCCTAGACTACTCATGTGCCGAGACGAATGATAGGTCTTGATGAGATCTACATTTCGGATGACAGCTGTCAAACTAAAAATCGCTATAACTCGAAAACTACTGACCCTAGACTACTCGTGTGCTGAGACAAATGATAGGTCTCAATGAGATCTACATTTCGGATGACAGCTGTCAAACTAAAGATTGCTATAACTCGAAAACTACTGACCCTAGACTACTCGTGTGCTGAGTCAAATGATAGGTCTCGATGAGATCTATATTTCGGATGGCAGCTGTCAAACTATTTTTTTTGTTTTCACTTCTGCCGGCACTCCCGGAGTGCAACCCATCCTTTTTTTTATATATAACACTTGGCAGAAGGAGGCTATATGAAGTAATTTCAAAGGTTATGCAAATAGGTATTAAAACCCTACTTACCTACTCATGATTTGATTACAAACAATTTAGTACATGGGGCCAACTCAGGAACCGCAACATAAAATATCAGCAATTTACAAAGTCACGTAAACACCTTATGACACAGCAAACAGCTGATACACATAAACGTCTGAATTTTTCTTCGGATTTCTTATTTTTTCCTATTTTTGTGGAATCTGAGGTGCTATTCCAGGACCTAACCTATTTGTGTGCCAAGTTTCATTAAAATCCATTAAGTAGTTTTTGCGTGAAAGAGTAACAAACATCCATCCATCCATACTTAGAAACTTTTGCGTTAATAATATTAAAATATAAGTAGGATAAAGAAAATGAAGAATAAAAAGTATTAAAACATTTTTAGTAATCAGCCGACGAACCCACTTTAAAAAAAAAACCTTAGCAGTGTGCTATCACTTCAAAGATAAGATTCTGATCATTCGATTCAGCGTGATTATGTTTATGCCTATTTCCATTACATAACACAATCGACAAGAATTTCTAAACCAACTTTCCACAAAACACAAATTTGGTCTCAAATTATCTGCAATCGTCTATTCTTTCACTCTTACGACTAGAGCCTCAAGCGTTGGTAAAGTCGGCTGCACGTCATTGTTAACACCTTGAGCGGGTCTCTGGTGTCTTGGGTTTTGAAAGTGGCGCTGGTTCTGCTTATACTGGTTTTATGACCACTTTCTGCCTCCGTGTGTAAGGTACATTATCTTCCAAACCAGCGCGAACATTACCGATATAGATATATTGATCAGTGGACCGTGGGACCGCCTCGGTAATGCGGGGCAGGGGTCAGAGCGATTGGCATTTTGGTACACACCTCTTGCGGAGTTTGTTTGGTCAGTAGACAGGCGTTCTAGTTACAGTGAGGACAGCGGGTTAGGGCATAGTTTGAGAAAAGGATTCCTTTCAAATCAGCTCGAACAGACCCGATTTGTTGGACTGTTTTGACAATACTAGTCAGGAGTCAAACCTGATAGGTTTTTGGTTAACACCTCTTGCTTCCTATTTGAATATGTAAAAGAAATTCAAGTTCAGAGAACATTTGTATTTTTCGTCGGAACTCCCTAATTAATTTCATAATGAAATTTTTTAAAACTTTTTATATTGCCTTCTCCAGGTGAATTTGTCCTATTATTTTACTGGTTCCATTTACGTTAGTTTTCAACTTATAAATTAAAACATTCGATAGTTTATTTTTTTAAGAATATTACCTAACTCTTGCTGATATGGAGTCAGATAATTTTATTGAGCTCTGAAATTACGCTTTGTACATATGTCAGAAAGTAATAAGATAAAATCAACAACGTTAAATGAAATGCAAGAGCAGAGCTTTGTATTCTAGTACGCACGGCCGCACGTCGGTGGAAAAACGACTTTTGTAGCCTAGCGCTGGTTCAGCTTGTAACGGTTTTGTTTCTACATGTTTGCTGCCGTGCGTACCTACTCAACGCAATTTTTATGGCCTCTGAACCACGCCTTTAGGCTTTATTTGCTCTGTTCCCTTTCTATAGATACGGATATCTAAACGTAGCTCTCGGCATGCATATCGTACATTATGAGATAATGAGCTGGTTTCATGTTACCTACCATAGAGCATTAAAGTGTTATTATTAGGTTAATGATATCATTAACAATAAGTATCGCTGCTACGACATGTTAATGATTAGTTCATCATGTTTTCATGGTGATATTTGTTCATGGTTGGTCTTCTTCCTCTTACTATCAGGAATCTAGACGCACCACAGGATTTCACCCACACTTGGTTGATATTCCGTACATTTGCACAAAGCGCTTCGCAACATCTTTTATATTGTGCACGGCTAAGGAGTGGAATTCTCTGCCTGTGTCTGTGTTCCCGTGTTCATATAACCCGAATCTATTTAAGTCACCAGTGAATAGGCTTCTCCTGGGCAAGCTCGTTCCATCGTCGACCTCATCACTGTCCTCAGGGCTAGAGCAAGATCAAGAGTAAGCCCATTGCAAGTTAAAACAATTTTCAATTTGGGCTTAGGTGGGTCTTGTTGACTTCCTAGCTTTGCTTTCCGGATTACAAAGGTCAAACACAGTCGCTCCAGGAGGCCAATTCTTAAATTTCACTTCATGATAAAAAAAATATCACCCAATGGTATGCAAGAGGTGGTTTCCTGTGCTTTTGTCAAATCTCTAGTGGAGGTGGTCGAAACTTGTTTACTATTATTCAACCATCACATCACACTAATCACACTGATCACACTAACTATAAAGGTGAAAGTATGTAAGTTTGGATGTTTGTTACTCTTTCACGCCCTAACCACTGAACAGGGCAGGGTCGTAAACTAATGAGTTCTTTAGGAAATTGTTTCGGTAGATCTACGCGGACAAGGTCGCAGCCGTCGCAGGTACCAGCTAGTCAACTATAAAAACCAAATCTCACTAATATTATAAATGCGCAAGTATGGATGTTTCTTTGTTCCATTATCACGCTTAAACGGCTGAACTGATCTCGATGAATTCTGGGAGGTAGATAGATCAAGCACTTGACTAACATAATAGGCCACAATTTATTCCGGAAAAATATATGATTTCTATAGGAGACACTAGGATGACACAAAGACGCGAGCAAAGCCGCGGGTAAAAGCTAGTCAACAATCAAAAACTACTGTCTTCCAATATTTTTTAAGGTTCCATACCTCAAAATAAAAAAACCGGTCAAGTGCGAGTCGGACTCGCGCGCCGAGGGTTCCGATATACCTATAGTATTTTTGGAAGCAATAAAGTCCATTTTCAGGACCGCAAAACTAAATTTGTTTGTAAAGGTTTTTTGCAGATTTCTGAAAAACTGTGCAACTTAGAAAGATCGTTTTATTTTTGCTGTAAAGTTTACATAAACCTCTGTCAACTGTAATTAATTCAGATTTTCCCTTACTCAAACTTCGGAGATAAGGGGGGGGGAATGGTATTTTTTTTGACATTTTTCATCATAACTTGAAAACTAAGAAACTTAAAAAAATACGAAAATATATTTTAAAATGTACAAGTAAAGCCCTTTCATATGATACCCCACTCGACCTAGTAGCGACAATTTGAAATTTGGCCCCCCCTATTTTGGCCCCCTTTACATTAATAATCATACTTTTTTCAAAAAATTTTCATGTGCAATTAAGTTGGGCAACTATATTCTAAAACTATTCCAAATTTCAGCTCGATAGCGTAAGTGGTTGCTGAGATATAGAGGTGTGACAGACAGACGGACAGACAGAGCGGCACCATAAGGGTTCCTTTTTTTTACCATTTTGGTATCGGAACCCTAAAAATGGAACCCTTATAGGATCACTTTGTTGTCCGTCTGTCTGTTTGTCTGTCTGTCTGTCAAGACCCTTTTTCTCACGAACGGGAAGAGGTATCAGGTTGAAATCGATAACGAATATTAGTCCATAAACCACACAAGATCTGAAAATTTCAATTTTTTACGACGACGCAATCTAAATATATAAAAGAGCATGTCCTGACTAACTGACTGATTCATCAATGCCGAGCCGTAATCGCTATAGATACAGATCTGAAATTTTGTACACAGGTTCTATGCACGTCAAAACCACCCACTGAGAAAGGATTTTGGAAAATTCATCTCCCAAGGGGGTGAAAAGAGGGATGAAAGTTTGTATGAAAGTCCTTTGTTTCTTGAGCTAGATTCACAAAAATTTGAATTTAAGCTACTGGTAAAAAATTAAGAAACACGTGTTTAAGCATTTCTTAAAAATCACCCTACAAGGGGGTGAAAAAGGGGATGATTTTTTTTCCGTATGTTGGTCTATAAGTCTTTCATTTTTAAAGGTAGAATTATAAAAATTTGGTTTCGAGCTCATGGTAAAAAATAAAAAGTACGTGTTTAAAAATTTTCAACATCTCATCCCCTAAGGGGTGAAATAAGGGATGAAATTTTGTATGAAAGACCTTTGTTTCTTGAGTTAGATTCACAAAAATTTGACTTTATGCTCTGGTAAAGAATAAAGAAACACGTGTTTAAGCATTTCTTAAAAATCACCCCAAAAGGGGGTGAAAAAGGGGATGATATTTTTTCCGTATGTTTGTCTATTAGTCTTTTACTTTTAAAGGTAGACTTATAGATTTTTTTTTTGAGTTCATAGTAAAAAACAAAAAAGAACTTATTTTAGAATTTTTAAAAATTCATCCCCTAAGGGGGTTAAATAAGGGATGAAAGTTTATATGAAAGTCCATCAGTTTTGAAGTAAGAATCTTCAAAATTTGTATTTAGACTGACGACAAAAAATTAAGTTTTACGTGTCTCAGGGTTTTTGAAAATTCTACACCCTCCTTCATTTCAAAGTTTCATTTCATTTCAAAGTAATATCCACCAAATTTATTATTTAGGCATTAGGGTTGTAATTCTGTGGAAAATACATCACTGTTATTGAAATTCCACCCCAAATTCAACCCCTTAAAGAGGCAAATGGGGTGAACAAGTCTAAAAACCAATATGGGTATCGTTTGTATGGTTTATCGGGTCGCTGATTACGAAAACTAAAACAATTTTGAAATCCAATGTGGTGGACGTGAAATACCATCATCCCCTGGGGATGGAGTTGGGGTGCGATAGGGTTGATATGTCTAAAAATCAATATGGGTGTCGTTTGTATGGTTTGTCGGATCGCTGATTACGAAAACTACAACAATTTTGAAATCTAAGGTGGTGGACGCGAAATACCATCATCCCCTGGGGATGGGGTTGGGGTGCGATAGGGTTTAAATGTCTAAAAATCAATATGGGTGTCGTTTCTATGTTTATATTGGGATAGGGATAGCGGTTAAAACGGCGTTAAGGATAGGGATAGGAGTAGGGGTAGGGTTAGGGGCAGGGATAGGGAGAGGGAGAAGGAGAGGGAGTGGGGTGGAGGTAGAGAGAGAAGGAGTGGGAGAGGGTGAGGGAGGGGGAGAGGGAGGGAGAGAGGGAGGGGGCGAGGGAGAGGGAGGGGGAGAGGGTGAGGGGTGTCTCCTGCACATCGTCTGAATATCACGCGGGCGAAGCCGCGGGCACAGCTAGTCTAAAGATAAGGCTTTTTATGTCCTCATCTCCATAAATTTATGCAAAGATGCAAAACCTACAGGGCAATTCGCGTTGCCCTTAAATTATGAAATTTGGCAAGAAGCTAGGTCTCACAATACAAATAAAGGGAAAAGTCTAAAATCATTAAATATTTCAATTTTTCTCCTCTCCCGTTTCAAGAACTTTCTATAAAAGAGGGGTCAAGTTGGATGGTTGCGGAGTTTTTAAAATCAAAGAGCAAAAGCTTTTAGTAAATCATATGGTAGATAGGTACGGAACCCTTAGGGCGCGAGTCCAACTCACACTTGGCCGGTTTTTTTCTATGAGTAAGACAGTGAACTCGGTATATAACTATTTAACTAATTGCCGGTAATTCGTTAACCCACAAATATGAATGCGTGTCCGGCAGACAGCAGTTATTAGTCAAATATCGCACGAAATGTTGGATTGACGAAATGCGGAGAAGGAAACCACACTTTATAGTCCATGTTGAAATTAAAGAATTACTCTATTGCGTTAAACATTATGGTCTTTTTAAATGATGAAATAAAATGAATGTGCGTTATGGTCACGTGATTGTCTTCATAATTATTATTCTTGACCAAGACAAAACACAGACTACACTTTTAGGAACCAAACACAGACTACACGGAGAAAAAAAACTCCATTACAAAACTGTCTTGTAATAGAGGGATAAACACAGTTTTAGTATTACTTATAAAAGTTTTGCTGTAATTGCAATAATTACTATTTTTTATCAAAGGCTTAGAATTACTAAATGTAATTTCTATTATACAGTTTTAGTAAATGTAAAATATTACAAATTTTAATGATTATCGCAAATCATAGTAAATGTTGTTAAAGTTTAGTAATTCCTACAAATCTGCTTAGTATTTCTAGAAAATTCGTTTTTTATTATCAGCAAGTGGTTTTAGTACAAGGCAACATTACAAACTTTAGTATTTTTTAATGACAACGTCCTTGTATTAACAGACAATTTGCTTGAAATTACTAAAATATTCTTATAGTAATATTACTAAATCGTTTTTGTAATTTCAAGCAACCATTTTTAAAATCTAGCGTGAGTTTTGCTTGTGCTGCGTTTGCGTCTCATGCGACGCGCTTGGCATCTGCCATTTTGTGTGTAGACGCGCTGCAAGCTGGTTGTCTTGTAAAAAACGATGAAGCTCTAAGTTTTGATTGAGATCTAGGTTTTTGATTGTTTTTCTTAATGACTGTTGTGAAGTGAACCGGGGAAAAAGTGTCTTTAGACGGCGCCGGCACGGCCGATTGCCAGTGGAAGTGTGTGACGTGGTTAAATCGATTTTCAAATTCATCAGATGATGTTCCTTCAATCTTTAAGATATTACCATATTTAAGATATTTCTATTTGTGTAACTTTGTGTACTTGAATAAGCTTTATTAATAAAAAAATAATTAATAAAAGTTAAATGAGTTTTTCAATGAAAACTTATTTTTTTTAAAGTGTTTCAGTTTTGGTAATTTGTGTTGTTGGTATTAAAAAACCCATGCTTGCTATGGCGGAGGTGTACGAGGAGATTTTACGAGTCGATTCTATCTGTTATCATGAGCAAAATAACTTAGAATCATCCCCAAAATCTCTTGCGATTCGTCTACTACAGCCAGTCTGTACGGGTTTTTGCTTATACCTACTTACTAAAACTAAAACACTTTAATTAAAATTACAAAATGAACACTAAAATAAACAAAAAATTAGTATTTACCTATGACGTCATAATTTCCGATATTATTATAGTACTCCTAAAATTACAAAACATTTAGTATATACCTATGACGTCACTTCCGTAATGACTATTGTACTCCTAAAATTACAAAACATTTAGTATTACCTATGAGGGCCCCATTTTTTATTTTACTATTGCACCCTTATAATTACAAAACAGTATTTGTATTGAACATCGTAAATTACTAACACATTCTTGAAATTACAAAAATGTTACATGTAATATTTACTAACTGCATTAACAAAAAACCGGTCAAGTGCGAGTCGGACTCGCGCGCCAAAGGTTCCGATATACCTATAGTATTTTTGGAAGCAATAAAGTCCATTTTCAGGACCGCAAAACTAAATTTGTTTGTAAAGGTTTTTTGCAGATTTCTGAAAAACTGTGCAACTTAGAAAGATCGTTTTATTTTTGCTGTAAAGTTTATATAAACTTCTGTCAACTGTAATTAATTCAGATTTTTCCTTACTCAAACTTCGGAGATAAGGGGATGGGGGGAATGGTATTTTTCTTGACATTTTTCATCATAACTTTAAAACTAAGAAATTTAAAAAAATACAAAAATATATTTTAAAATGTACAAGTAAAGCCCTTTCATATGATACCCCACTCGACCTAGTAGCGACAATTTGAAATTTGGCCCCCCCTATTTTGGCCCCCTTTATATTAATAATCATACTTTTTTCAAAATTTTTTCTTGTGCAATTAAGTTGGGCAACTATATTCTAAAACTATTCCAAATTTCAGGTTGATAGCATAAGTGGTTGCTGAGATATAGAGGTGTGACAGACAGACGGACAGACAGACAGACAGACAGAGCGGCACCATAAGGGTTCCTTTTTTTTACCATTTTGGTATCGGAACCCTAAAAAATGAATTCATGGATATTACAGGGCATTTGTTGTCCTCGGATTTAGTAATATTTTAGTAAAAATTAATGTATTTTTGTTAGTTTTTCGCTCAGTGTACCCTTTTAGGAACCCTTTCAGAAAGAAGACTTCTCATATGGGTCAGTTTCTACTACAAAACACCCAATAGTTCCAATTTCCTATGTTCCGTTAACGGGCACATAGTAGCCATTTTAGAAAGCTTCTGTACCTAGCTAAGCTACTATTATTTAATCTGTGACCTAGCCTGAATTACGTGGACGATAGAGAATAACCATATTTATCTAAGGGCCTCACATATTACGGTACTTTGTTGTAGGAGTAAGCAAATACTTAAATTCTCCATCGTATACTTTTAATACTTTATGTCATGCTCATGTCATGTATATACATACAACATGTTATGCATGTTTGAGCATTTTTTGCAGAATAGTTAGAAAATGCACTTTTCCACCATCTCAATTGAATATTAATCATAACATCAACCATCTTCATTTCATCTTCCGTGTCCATCTGTCATTTCTTTTCCGAGAAATAGTTTTAACGAATGACGAATCTATAAATAGTAACAAGTTGACAACACGCAAATATGCGCGTATCTAACATCCGACATGGCTTCTATTCTACTAATATATCTTTGTCTTCTATTCGCTGGCAATTTAAAATTACTTATGAAGATACCTAATTAAATTACTATCGGATCACTTTATCGAAGCTTCAATGTCATGCATGAGTTACGACTTAGTGACTAATTTTAATTACAATAAGTTCATCTAATACAATACCAAACCAATTCTGCACAGATTTAGGTATTAGAACTAGCTCTATATTTTCGCTAAAAATAGAGCGAAAAATAGTCCATCGTTGATTCACAGTGAACTGCGTTCAAAGTTATATTTCTAGCTCTCTTCTTCTTCTTGTGGTGCCTCTACATTACTCATCATCTATAATCATATGGCATTTAAATTCCTACTTTTAAATTTGTGTGTCTATGTCGGACAGCCATATCTCTGCCTCGGGCGTCAGCACTGAGGGTTGGCTATCAGCATACTTGGCAAACTTCTTCCTATCTCTAGCCAGTTGGAACAGAGATTCAACCCTGACCCTGGCAACACCCGTCTAAACTGTTCATGTTGCGATGTTCAAGAGCCACTTATGTCTTGGCCTCCTATACAGACGCTACACCTGTCTGACCCTTTAACATAAATTAAAGAAGGACAGAACGCTCATGCTGTAGCAGTTACCCGAGGTACAACACCTTTCGTCTCTAAATAGTTTGCTAGGTTCTAGTCTTGTGGTTTTGTTTTATCATAGAGCTTCAGTATTTTAGATTTAAGAAGCTAATTAAAAATTTATAATGAATCATAATAACATTAATCATTTAATATATAATTTCAAAAGCCGCTAATATAAAATTTCCGCTAGCATAATGGGCACGTTTGGGCCAGGACAGAACCGGGGCGGGATAACGTAATTAGTAACAATTAAGTTTTATCTGTAATCTGACATGTCTTTCTAATGAAATAAACTTTACCCAAATAAAGAAAAATAATAGAAAATAAAGTAAAGTAACTAGGGTACTACTAGTAAGGGTAGGTATAAAAAAAAGGAAGAAGTTTAAAAGTAATTAGAAACAAAACTGTAGAATAAAAAGTAAGGACTGATACAATAAAAGTGAAGGTAAAGAGTGAAAATATACCTAGGGATTATTATTAGTTTAAGCCTAACAGTATAATAAAATTATATTTCAAAAGCTTTAATTTAAATTTAATAATTTATTAATTTTTTCTGGGATATTGTTTTCTCTTTCACTCTATGCTCCATCCGAAAACACGCTGCTAGAGCTATTGAAATCGTCACAGATTATCAAAAGCGAAACCTCGCGGCATGCGCATTCAGTGCGGAACGTGGCTCCTTTCACCGGGCGCCCGCGCAGCCCTGCAGCCCTGACAGCTGACAGCATAGGATGTGGTGTAACTGCAGAGTGCAGGCTAGACTTAATTTGAAGGAAACTGTCTAATTTAAATTACAATTTAAACAGAGTGAAGTGGAATAATGATGAAAGTAGTTCTTTTTTTTTCTAATGTAGGTATTGTATTCGCTTATTATGTACAAGGTAGATCTTATGTGCTCTCCGTTCTACAATTACACAAAATGACATATTTCCAATTTTATAATAAGAAAAACAGTATGAACGATTGTGGCACTTTAATAATATAAATAAAAACACACACAGTGGAAAAATAGAAAATACTTTATAAGCAAACTAAAGAAGAATACGAAAACTAATCAATGTCGTAATTTAGAACTTGCTTACGACTAAGTTCAAATATAAGTACATTTACAGAAGCCTATCAGGCCCTGGGCAACGGCTGATGGATGATGCCTACTTACTATAAACATGCCTACACGACATATTTGTTCGTTCCTTATTTATGAGTGATTCTCTTGTCGGTGTAGCTTTCTCCATCTGTCTCTGTCTTGTATGAGGTTTTTAAGTTCTCCGTAAGTATTCACCCCCGCCCTCTCCTTCATCCGTTGACAGTACTCTATTCTAGGCCGGCCGCGGTATCTTCTTTTTTCTACTTTTCCTTCTACAACCGCTTATAGCATGTGTTTTTCTTCGGTTTTCTATTCTACACACGACATATACCTATGGTGTAAAGAATCTTCGAAAACTATGTTTGTACCTTACTATTTTTTTTTTACATAAAATAATCTAATTTTTTAGATACGGACAAACAATACCTATCGTAGTTTAAAATTCATCGACAACGAAATGACCAGCCATTGTCCCCATGACAATGCCTAACTAACTAGGTCTAACAGTGCTCTACTACGCAACACAATATGACAATAGGTAAAAGCTAACCAGCAAGAAATGATAAAACACATTACATTGCCACTTTATGTTCTTTCTCACATTGTAGTGACGTCAAATACCAAGCAATGGATGGTTGGTAATTGCCAAATACTTTGTTAAGTGCTGCAATATGGACACGAATTCATGATGGAGAATAATCTCACTTTCACCTTCATGAATCGTTGCCGAGAACAATTTCGACCGCACTTGGTTCCACACTTAGTTGCCACCGCCGCCGGTGAGCTCTAAGGTGTAGATTTAAATTTTTGAATTATTCCAGCAATAGCATTTATGCTTGTACCGATAGTCTTGACAATTTTGACAGTTTTTGATTTTCACTCTTATGAATGGCCCAGCAAATTTTGGAGTCTTGATACTGTGATCAGGCCGAAGGTGTCTTCAGATTCAAATTATTATAATCTTTCTTCACACAATCAGCCAGGTTATTAAAGTACATACATACATACATAAAATCACGCCTTGTTCCCGTCGGGGTAGGCAGAGACCACAGTTCTCCACCTGCTACGATCTTGACATACTTCCCTTGCTTCCTGAACTTTCATCAATCCTTTCATACATGCTCGTCGGTTTAGGGTACTTTTAACCTGGCCTTTATTCAGAACGTCCTGAATTTGGTCCTGGTACGTTCGCCGAGGCCTTCCCCTTCCAACGTTTCCATTCACTCTTGCTTTGTAGATCTCTTTCGTCAATCTCCCTTCATTCATCCTCTCTACATGACCAAACCATCTCAGCATCCCTTTCTCAATTTTAGTCACTACGTCTTCTTTTACGCCACAACGTTCTCTTATCACACTATTTCTAATCCTGTCACTCAATTTCACACCAATCATACTCCTCAACGCTCTCATTTCTACTGCATTAATTCTGCTTTCATGCTTTTTCTGCCATACCCAGCTTTCACTGCCGTACATCAGTGTTGGTACCAAAACGCCTCCATGAACAGCCAGACGAGCCTTGTGAGACACCTTCTGACTCCTCATGAAAGCATGCAGGGCACCATTCACCATGTTTCCAGCATTCACTCTTCTTTCGATATCACTTTCACATTTTCCATCTCTCGTAAACTTAGAACCCAGATACACAAACTCCTTCACTTGTTCGACTTGTTCACCACCTATTAATATAGTACACTCTGTCATACACTCTTCTCTTTCAAGTACCATTACTTTCGTCTTGCTTACATTAACTTTCATTCCTTTCCTATCAAAAGCCACATTCATCATTGTTACCATCTCCTGTAACTCGTCAGCAGATGACGCAAGTATAACTTGGTCATCAGCGTAGAGAAGACATTTGATGAGTAACTCATTCATTCTCAGTCCACACATACTCTCTTTCAGATCAGTCAAACAATTATCCATGAATAGGTTAAACAGCCAAGGTGACGCTACACATCCCTGCCTAACACCTTTTTCGATGCTAAACCATTCAGTGTACGCCCCGTTTATTCTGACGCAAGCTCTGGAATCCTCATAGAGAGATTTCAGTGCTTGAATCAGATGACCGTTCACCCCATACATAGACAATGCCGACCACAATTCATTCCTCACCACTCGGTCATAGGCCTTTGCCAAATCCACGAACGCGCAGTAGACTTTTTGGTTTTTGGCCAAAAACTTTTCAGCTATGCACCGCAAGGAAAAGACCTGATCTGTACATCCCATTCCCTTTCTAAATCCCGCTTGTACGTCCCATATTTCTTCGTCAGTATCTTTCATCACTCTTTCAATCAAAACCTTTGCATACAGTTTGCCGACGACACTGAGAAGACTTATCCCGCGGTAATTTTTGCAGTCCTGTTGTGACCCTTTTCCCTTTTTTTTTTATTAAAGTGGTACCTCATAAAGTAATTTCTTTGAAAGTTGGATTTAAAACCACAACTCCCAGATCACTCGTGACATACCGAAAGACCGTAGAAGAAGATAGTTTAGATGAATCATTGCCTCTGTCTGTCGAGATAACGAAGGAAGGGCTATATTATCTACTATATAGGTTTTCTAAACTAAGTAAGTACATATATGCATCAGCCCTCCACACGAACGTGACAGTGCTGTTACCTCGGTGTAACCGACTCATGGGGTGGAAATAACCAAATATTACTTTTAATTACCCTACGCCGATTAATCTGTTAACTGTAAGAGTGTTAAGATAATTACGGAAGCCATTGGCAGCATCAATTCTGCTCTTACAATCGTCAGAAAGAAAAAGTTGTATTGAAGTCAATTTCATCATAGTTTTTAGATGTTTGTTACGTCTGTTATGAATATGTAAATGATTCTATTGAAACAAGACATTTTCTCTTTCACCTTCTCACCATTGATATGAGTCATTAGGAGAACAATGCCAGAGATAAAATTTATTTTAACACCTACACCGCCTGCCTTTTTGCTGAGTTGAATATTTTTAACATAGTTGTGCTATTAGGCTATTTTAAAAACTAGCGTAGTTATTGATAACTAACATAGTTATTGTTATTCAATACTTAAATATCTACATTTGTGTGTAGTCTATCAGTTTACCTATATTTACCTTTAGTAGGTACAGGTTTTCCAAGTGTTCCTACCTATCTTAAAAAACCTTTTACATATAAAATACATATTCTTTAAAAAAAAATGTCGACATTGTTGACGTTATTTAAACTATTACGAGAAAAGCCCATGAAATTAACTTAAAAGTTTAATTTAATGTTCAAGATTAACAAATGATTAATCTGAAAGAAGTTACTTAAATGTGTAATATTCATAGTAAGATCTAAATCTTCACGCCATGATACCTCACTAAATGCGTACGGCACAAGTAGGTAAATGTTGAAGACACTTCATTTTACTTTCATTAATAATGTTATTAATGTAATTATTAGACTAGTACAAGAAAAAGTAACCACAAGAATGTTTGTGGAACAAGAAGAACGTTTCTGTGAATTAGAAATGAATAAAATGAGTCTTAATTTAGTAACAATGTCTAGTTATTAATTGAAAATTTTAATCGACGTGCTACTCGTATTGTTAATAAAAATGTTTGTAGGTTCATATCTACGATGTAAAAATAAATAAAGCTTTGACCTACAATAAATGGTAAAGGGTACCTACTTTTTAATCTAAAATATAATAACTTTATTATTATTGTAAAAACAAAAAGTCTACATAAAATCTAATTAAGCTTTAGTCAAAGAGCCCGTCCCGAATCCTACCCGGTAGAAATGTGCCCATCACACTGACTGCATTTCCGCGTTTTATGGCCAGTGAGATGTGCTGCACTAGGTACGATACGATTCGGCACGGGGAAGCTATTATTTTAAGATATCCAAGTGCACTTTTAAGACAAGTTGGTTGTCACTATAATCACCGTAGGGGCTGGAGTGTGAACCATGAAAACTAGAATGTCAAACAATTTTACTACGTGATTTACACCGCCACGGTCTGATTATGGACAGACGAAGTGGTTACCTAAACACGTCAAGTTTTGAGGTGAAGTAAGACATCAAATTTCAAAGTGGGTTCGCCTACTTAAATGACCGTACAAACTAAGTATACCACCCCTTTGCTTTTTCTGCCTTAAAGCAGCAGTGTTTGCACTGCTGTGTTTGGGTTTGAGGGGCAAGGCAACCAGTGAGGCCAATAAGGTCGTGGGCGCTGTAGGCGGTGGTGACCACTTACCATCAGGTGGCCCACAAGCTCGTTGGCTCACTTGTTACTAAAAAAAAGTAAGTAAATCGTTTTGGCAGCCGATTCTCCCAATTGTACTGCATTTATTTTGAGTTTGTAGATATTAACGCACCCATGATGCAGGCTGGCAGAACAATGTCATTTGACAATCATAATTATAGTAGCCCAATTCTTATATGGGGTCTCAACAATGATAAATCATGCAGGGCGAACCCGCACACCTCTCATGCACAGTTGCTGTCCAATACACGGATTACTTGCTTAAAGCATCTTTACAATTTATGAGCAATATGTTCATAATCTCAGCTAAATGGGCAGTTCAATTTAAAATCACTCGTCATTTACTGGAAGCTAGATTCTTGGTTTGGTTAAGGTTGATGTTAGGTTTTGACTGGTTTTCGCTCTGTCTAAAGTTTTTGTTCACTGAAAATAAATACTTTATGCTGCAATAGGTCTGTATTTATGCTTGATACGAGAATCCGCTAAGACGATGATTCCATTTATAAACTGTCGTTTTCATAATGATGACAATTGGATTTGGAGGACGGAAAATATTCAAGAACAAGAAAGAGATGGATGAACTGTGTGACAAATGAGGAAGAAAGAAGTTAAAATCCCGATGACAACAGTAGAAGTAATTAAAGCGATCAACCAACATGTTGAAGACGAGAAAGGCAGGTGAATTATACAGGGTGTTTGGTAAATATCAGCAAACCTCTCATTGGTTGCTTTACCCATAAAACAGAACAACTTTCCCTAATGAACATGGTCGTAATACAAAATTTTGACCTCCTCCTTTGACCAAAATGCGATATAATACTCGTAGGTCTTTACCTATGAAATTGCCGAAATGTTCTTACAGATTAATGAGATCATAATTCCAATAATTCTAATGCTATTTTATTCATTTGTCTTATATTTGAAAGTTGACTTCAAGGTTATCAATTTACGCATAAAATAAAGTTTTTATTTTTAGTTTGATATATAAAATTAAAGGTTCGAAAATTGTTCGTCTTAAATGTCGCCCGATTTCATAATTAGATTTGTTATATTTTTTACAGATAATATTTTTTTAAAATTAAATTTAAGATTCTGTTAGCTTAATGTATTCCCAATAATGCTCAAAAAAATAAAAAAAATCGGATTTATAATTCCTAAGAAAAATGCAAATATGTAAGTACTGAAAATTTTGTTTACCTATAATTCGCCATACAAAACGGCAATTTCATAGGTAAAGACCTGTGGCGACTAAGTCGCACCTCTTTGTTAGAACGGAGCTCGATGCTGGCCACTTTGGACTCGAGAGAGAGATTTGAACCTCGCTATGACCGAGCGCAGCGAGGTTAAAATCTCTTTGAGCTGGAGCACCGCACTCTGATAGACAGCTGTCAGAACTAATGACAGGCTTCGATTTTTTGGCTCTCGACAAAAAGATTATCGAGAGAATTAATTGTAAATAATAAGTGATGTGCTTTGTAATTAACTGCAATTTATCATGTACATTATGTAAATAATAATGTTCCTGTACATAGCATAAAGAAGTTTCTTTGGCTCACCCTTCTCCTGAACACAACGTTCGTATGGAGACCTATGCGTCTCCAAAGACCTTTTATACGCTGATGCAATTTCTATATGGGACTATGAATTTTATTTTTCGTATTTCGACCTATGTCTCTTGGGGAAAGTTGTTCAGCGACATGGGTAGAGCAGCTACTCTTGAGATAGGCCATAAAGAAGAAGGATCACGGTCCATACAAATTTACCCCACGTCCTATAGTGTAGGCAACGAAGCAGTTGACCCCAACATAATTCTCTCAGGCAGATTTTATTTGACAGGATGATAAAGTATCATGAATTAAATGTAAATTCAAAATATAAAAAAAAATTAACAAAATTTTTTTTTCATACATTTTTTGTAATTTTTATATGGAAAAATTTAAAGTACCGTTTTTTTTTAGGATTTTTTATAGAAGGTGTGTCTCATATAGTGTAATACCCCAGCAAAGTTTCATCGACTGAGGATTTAATGCAAGGGTCTTCATACAACGATCCGCTTCGTTGCCTAAACTACTACAGCTTCCGAGATATTGGTCGTAAAACGATTCAAAAATAGATCTTAAATGATCTGTTACTGAGCCCAGTCGTGATTTATAGAAATGCAACGTCACGCTTGAATCCAGATAACTGATCATCAATTTCATTTTCTACGGACTATGAGCTTGCGTTAGTTACACTGTATTCATTGCTTCCTATTATTTGCTTTAAGGTTAATTGCAACTTATAACAATTATGTTGTTTAGTTTTTACATTTGATTCAGTGATTAGTTTTTTATTTTAGCTTAGCTAGCATGTAATGATTTTAACCTTTTGGGTTCATACGGCTTTAATGATTCGTATGTAATTTACCTTTTGTCAGTTTTTGTCGTAATTATTTTATTTAGTTTTTATTGGTACGCTGGTAACACTTGAGGGGGGCTCTGGTTTCTGGTGTTTGTAACACAGTACTAATTCAGCTGGTCAGCACCATTGCCTAGCCATAATCCGTTTTTGACCAATGGTTTTTTACGAAGTCCACTACCTGATCTAGGAGAATTGACGAGGGCACTGGATTTTACACAGCGCGATTGCCATCTGACCTCCGCAACCCAGAGGGGAAGACCCAATTCTAGATTAGGCTTTTGCCAGATTAGTGATCACCCAGGCTGTCAGAGTTTTCAAGCCGCCAAATGGCAACTGAATTAGCTTAACTACTACTATCATTGAGAGTAGCCGGGAACAACGGCTTAAGTGCCTTCCGAAGCATGGAAACGCTCTAGTTGTTGTGCCACTAGCGGTCACCCATCCGGGTTCTGATAACGGCCATATTGCTTAACTTTCGTGATCGGAAAGAAGGAGCAACTACCACTCGGCCACGAGCGCATCTAATTAAGCTAGTAATATAGTGTAGGCAACGAAGCAGTTAACCCCAACATTAATTTCTCAGGCAGATTAGAAAAAAATTTTTCATACATTTTTCATACGTAGAAGCTCTGTACAAAATTTTCTGCTTTTTGTAAAGAGGTCGAGAAACTTGCTGCAAAATGCTGTCTCTTACTAAAACTAGCATAAACAATAGTTAGATACTAACTAGACCGAACTCTACCTAGCTTTCTAGTCTAAATGCCGAGTAGTAATTGAAGCAGTGTCACTGCATGCTTAGTCGGTTCGCTGCTTTGCCAATTGACACTTTTCTCCTAATTGCCCTGTCGTAAGTACGTGACGACGTCTGTAAATGTAACTTTGTATTCTTAGTCTTGTTGGTGTTAGAAAGACATTTTGTAGTGTTATTTCTTTGTCTAACTAACACCTAAATTCTGAATCGTTTGGATTTTATCTTAAAACCGAGCTGGGGCATTTTTTATTGAATCGAATGATAAATAAAATATTTAATTTGGTATAAATGACATTTAATTTAAAATTAGCAATAGTACTTTCATTACGATTTTTTTGTCATACTTCTCCTTGTAAATAGAGAATGAAGACTCAAAGGAAAACTAGCAAGGAGCGGAACACATTATTTAAACTAATCATCATAATATGTTAACATCCCATGAAACGTCTACTGCAGGACAGGGAGCTCCTTCCAAATTTCCAGCAAAACCGCATGGTAAAATTTGGAGTGGCCACAGTCACCACTCAACATGGACCGCGGTTGTTGGTGACCGCAGAGTAAGATGGTAAAATACGCAGAAGGATGCTGCTGCCTATATCCTCCGGTTTATAGTCCCTTAGTCGCCTCTTACGACACCCACGGGTAGAGATGGGTTGGTACTATTCGCTGCTAGCACCACACTGGCTATCGCTACCGCGTTTTTTCTCAAGGTGGTAATTGAAAATCAGTGACTTGCTGCACGGCAAGTACCGGCGCTGAGCTAGGGCCTTTTTTGAACTGCTGCAGCACGCATACATACCCCAAGCGGGTACTTATACGACGCACAAAATAACTGTGGCCCTGTCATTGATGCGCAGAAGTCAAAAATGTGCAAAAATGGGCCATTTTTTCTTCTTCTGCGCATCAATGACAGGGCCACAGTTATTTTGTGCGTCGTATACTTACATGTATTTTCTATCGTTCCAGCTGTTGTTGTACTTGTCACATTCATTTCTGTTTTGTATTTTGAAGTGTTGTCTGTATTATGTGTGTGTGTCTGTAGACAAAATAAACGAGTTAATCTATCTATCTAAACTAATTCAAAGGTATAAATTTTGCAGATTACTCGATAGGAGGATGAAATAAATCTTTGTGTCCCGTTACAAGTAATAACTGGATGCAAATGTATTGACGCCTCAGTAACGAAGTGATGGTAATCTCTAGTTGCAATAAAACACCGACACCGTTTAAAAACTGTACATTTTACACCTGTTACACCTGTCGATTTGTCTTATTAGATCAGTACAGTCAGCTTTGTAATTTTTTGTTACTAGATAAGAGTAAGTGAAAAATAGAAAGAAGAAACTTTGTCGACTTACAAAACAACTAAAATGCACTTACAGTGATCATGAAAATAAGTTTAAAATACTTACATAAAATAAATATGTATTATTTTTGTGCTGGATATAAATAAGTAAGAAAAAATAAAATCGTTAGTTTATTAAACACTTTGGCACACTTGCTAGTTCGGACGGTGGTGGTGTTGCAAAGGCATTTAAACATTTCACCGTTGAAACTAAATTGGTTTTATCAAAAGCATAAGATAGAGTTACGTAAAAAACCGTAATAAATTTGTAGTTCTCCAGGGTAGTATGTCTGATCCATTTTATTTTTTAACTATACTATTGCTGGTTGCGTCAAATGGTCAATTCGCGTTGTTTCCTCTCGGATTCGCACCTAAATTACCAAGTTGTTTTATGAAAGAGTCCTTGATAATGTGGAGATACGTTTTCCTGATCAGGGAGGAGTAAATAGCAGCAGAACATTCGAGTTCTGTATTAAACTGGTGCCATTGGCATCGCGAACGATGAGTAAATCAGAACCTAATTGGAGTATGCCGACAGATTTACGACTGTTGCGACACAACTATACAAGACAAGTCATTTACTCGTCCGTACATAAAGAAGTTGCTACAATCACTAACAGATGTTAGGAGTATGTAGTTAACTTGTATAGGAACATCGAGATTATTACCAATATATATTATAATGAGCGCAATCAAGGAGCGGTGTCCATGTCTGCGTCTATATTTGCGAGTTAGATAGACATAACTCGAATCTATTCAATTTGTGAATGCGAGTGTGCTCTTTTTATAGTCAATCTCATCTCTAACCCCAAGTCTAGATTGAGACCAAGAGCATACCCCTTTTTCATATAAAAATATACAATAAAAAAATCCCTATACAAATTGACCGGATCAGATTATAATTTTGTATAGAGACTCGATTTTTTTTAAAGTTGCAGAACAAAAGTTGTTCAGTTACATGGAACTACCGCCCGAGAGTTTTGGCGTATTTGGAATTACACATTGTATATTGATTTTAAGTTTCTAGTAGTACAGACAAAGTAAAAAAACACCTAGCCAAGAAAAAAAAAATATCCTTCAAAATGTTCTTCAAACAATTTAATAAAAATAAGAGTTCATTTGTACACATTACATATGCACGACAGAATAACAGAGCGCGTATGCAATATTTGCATGAGAATGCTTGCGCACGCGTTGAAAAGCGTTAATTTTCACGCGCCGCCACTCCTGCGCTTCATTATCATGCAAAATATAATTACGTTCGTTGATCGAGCTTGGTAACAGTGATAGGTAATATGTTGGTTTGATTATCAAAAGGCACTTGACTAAGAATTGAGTTGTTCACGAACGCGAGAAAAATCAGTTTAAAATCACGCAAATTGGTCAAAATTTATCTTCAGCGACGGCGTCATAGTGCAGTTGTAGGTAGTTGCCTAACATTCCACGACTACCACGTTCAGAGTGAACAATGGTATCCGTACAGGCCTTTTCTGGTGTTGAGGCTGTGATTGTGATTCTTGGTTGTGTAATTGTTGAATTTACTTATTTCTCTGGCTAAGAGGATCTTAGCCTCTGACACTAAAACCCGCCAGTGTCCTCCCTAATGCTGTCATGTTTGTTGTTTTGTTTTCGGATTTTCGGACAAAGTAAGGAAAAAAGAAAAAAATCAATGAAAATGTATATCCGTACCCGTAGTGATGAGCCCTGGCAATATGCCGATCAAACTGAAGACAGGAATTTAAATTGTTTGGAAATCTATCCAATTTTCTCCTCTCATTGCAATTTTCTTGAAGCTAAGCAGGTCAAACCCTCGATTGAAATTCATAGTTTCATCGTCGTGACCAGTGCCTCACGACGCAACGTCACAACTTATTGTTTTGCTTTTACTTTCGCGACGTGACAACTGTGCTAGGATCATTACGAAATGAATAATCTATGGTCGCTATTCTACTACAAAATCGCCCACAATCGCAATCCCACACTAGGAAAATTGTATCGTGGTTGAGGAAAAAACATAAACACTGGAAAAAAATATCTCAGGTTCAGCATTCAAATGTCAGCATTCAAATATAAAATAGGTTCTTAGACAGGTCCAAGTTTTGAATTAAAAATTTTCTAGACACAAATAGAACGTGTTTTTAGACCAATACGACCCTGCTGAATTCACATATGCTTGTTACATAAATAATATACTTACAGTTTTCTTCTTCTTATTTTTTTTTATTTTTTATTATTGATAAGTATATTCACTACAGTAATACATATTTTACGAAAATTTATATCGGCTCTCTATTAGGGATCAAAAGATACAGCCATTTTAAGGCAGGACATTCAGACAGGCGTACAGATGGATGGCATAGACAATTGTTATTTTTTTGCATCGGTGTGTATTTTTTGCCTTCAAAGACATATTATCTCATTTTTAAATTTCGTTAAAAAGTCACCTGAGGCCAAAAAAAGTAGATTTTCAGTTTTTGGCCGCCATCTTGAAAAAAATAAGAGATGTTCGTTTCGCGTCTAGACGAAAAACGGAAGCCTTTTTCTCAAAAATTTCCTTTATCATGTAGTCCCATCTGGTTACATCTACGAGTACGAGTGTACAAGGAAGGTGGCCGTCAGGGAAGAATAACAACGGCTGGTGAAGCGAACAGCGAGCTACCAACTAGTGGCAACCACTGCGCTAAGAGTGGGTTACAATTAGGACTTAGAAAAATGCAGGTTCAATTAATTAATTTACTGTTACGTAAGTACATTATTATATTAAAAAAAAACTCAATTTATAGTTTTAGAAATTTGATACAATTCAATCAATTTCAAGGAAACACAATTTATGCATTAGTGGGATAAAATCCTTGCCTTCATTGGCATCCATTACGTACCGGAAGGGTTTCCAAGGGGACATAATGACTAGTTAACATAATGAGTGATTGATCTAGGCAGTTTGCTTGTCTAATGTGATTAGGTAATAATAGGTATCGCTGGTTCGTACTAGGTATATGCAATAGATATACTTCACGTGAACTGAAGTGTAGTTGTCGTAGGTAGAAATTTCTATCCTGAGACATCTTTAGGCTGATACTGGGCGACCGAACTACGCTCGAAACCATCTAATATCAAAGCGGACCAACAGATGGCACTGACTGATTTTCTAAATCGCGCTATATACTGAGATTTTTCTAAGTAATACTCGAAAACGTACACACTTTTCTTTTTATCACCCCGGATATTTTAAGAGGTGGTTCTGTCCATGAAACTGAACAACTTATTCCAAAGAACATAGATGGGAAACCAAAAAAAAATGCGACTTGCCTTACAAACTGCATTAGCTGACAGCATATTTTGTATGGGAGGTCGAAATTTATTTTCTATGTTCCTACCTATGTTTTTTGGGAAAAGTTTTTCAGTTTCATGGGCAGAAACGCTTCACCCCGTAAGGCCCACATGTGTAAAAGGGCATAAATATTGACATCAAAGAGAGGCTTGTTGTTAGTTATATTTACAAAGTAAATAACGTCTCTGCCAGATTTCAAGGCTGGGCCTTACGAGGTTAAATTATCTGGCGTGATAAAAAATAACGCTCTATGCAGACGAACGACGCAAACGATTTTTTAGGGTTCCGCAGTCAACAAGGAACCCTTATAGTTTCGTCATGTCCGTCTGTCTGTCTGTCCGCGGCTTAGCTCAGAGACCCTTCGTACTAGAAAGCTGAAATTTAGTATGGATATGTATTTCATTCGAACGCCAAAAAAGTGGTAAAATAAAATCTAAGAAAATATTTTTTTTAGGGTAAAGTGGGGGTGACTTTTTTTTGTTTATCCCATCGTGTCGGATATCGTTGGACAGGTCTTTAAAAAATAATGTGAGTTTGCGAAGATCATTTTTCGATTAAGATCTCTCGTTTGCGGAATACTCAGCTTGAACGCGCAATTTTTTGTTGGAGTCGAGTGTCCCTCCCCCTGCCAGCTAAACGGTAGTTAATGGAATGTGAAACATTTCTAGTAATAGTATATATGATGATATTAAAAGGAAAACTATCACAGCTAAGTAGGCTTCATAGGTTAATGAGCTATAGCTGAAAAACTGGAAATAATGTAAATAGCAATAGCAATCAGGCGTTAGGACCTCGCTGAGTCTTAAGATGTAAAAATTTCATGTAATGAATGTTATGATATGACATATTTAGTCAACTCCTGCTTTGCGATAAAAATCGTAAAAATCTACGGAACCCTATATTGCGCGTGGCCCGATACGCACTTGGGCGGTTTTTTTTAGTAACGATTTACCACTGTCATCGTTTAGTAGTAACGTAACACGGCATATAGCTACACCAACGTAATGCTTAATACGACTACGACAAGTAAACACGATACAGTTAACTAATTTAAAAACCAAGTCTGAACGGCGTCGGGTATTGATAGAGAGGACAACTTGGTTCATTTGGATGCTCTACAGTACTCTACACGAACCAAACGATGGCTCTACACGAACCGTGCGACAAATTGACCTGACGTGCAAGGGAGTGAGTTTTGTTGAGGGAGGAATAGCGGTTTCTTCATAAGTATTTGAGGCGCTACCGCCGAACTCAATCGTTATCGACTCTCTTTTTTTCTATACAAGAAGAAAAGAGATATTCGATAACGATTGAGTTCGGCAGTAGCGCCACTGATCAGATTTAAGAGATTGGTTGATTCAAGGGCAACATGAGACTATAATAGTACAGTTTGAGTTATTCTCGGACCCCTGTCCAAATTTTGGTTCATTGTTCGGAAAATAAAACTGTCAATCTTTCCCCTTTGGTTGTCAAATAGGTTCAAATTTCACTATTGCCGGCGCAAGATTTGTATAGGATAGCTAAAAAAAATCTCTGAATCCTAAAGTTGTTCCGATTTGTGCTCTGAGTGTTCTTGTTGGGTAGATATTCAAAAATGAGCCGGTGTAAAGTTGAAAAATTTGTTTCTTTGAAGGTTTATGTCTTTGGAACCAGCTACACAAAGTTAATTTTTTTAGCAATGCCACCAAAATGCATTTTCTAATTGTGGGACTGTGAATATTAATCGTCGTAAATGCAATTTTGAAACTTTCAATTACAGTTATCGGCCCCGCTACTCACAAGCCTCTACACACACCCTTATAATATAAAACACACGTGCTTTGCACACGTGTCCTGTAATGGGATTTATGAACAAAGCCGACCGACAGACAAGAGGCAGGAGACGGAACTTCCAGCGAACGGGATTTACAGTTCAATGAACAACAACTTTTAGTTACTTTTAACGTAAACTTTGTTTTCGTGCCTATATTCCTAAGGAAAACTCTAGATAAGATTAAGGTTCAGTGCATGATGTGGTAGCCTTTAAGTGTGATACATATTACCTAATGTAGTCCCCATGGGGTGGGTCCTGGAGACCTGTAATACAGGGATGACCTAGCTCAGGCTCCAGTCTCCCACAACATTTGAATTTTAAGTTTTACCTCTAGCATTGTACTTACCTAGTATGAAAAAATGTTATGTGTGTTAGTAATTATTTATTATATTCGCTTGTAACCCATATTTTCAAAATTTTAAACTAATATGTATTATGTTGGCTATCCATACAAATAAATAAAAAAAGCATGCATAATCATAACGCGTTTTCAGGACCACTTACTACATCCTTCCACCTGTAACGAGTGAACTTAAACGGTTTTGGAGAAATTTTCAAAATTATCACAAAAACAGGTGCTGCTCGGAATTTTTTTTCTCAAATGCGGTTAGCAAAAATACAATTCTTTTCAAGTAAAACCCTTTTTAAAATCTTCTATATTTTTAGGGTTCCGTACCTCAAAAGAAAAAAACGGAACCCTTATAGGATCACTTTGTTGTCCGTCTGTCTGTCTGTCTGTCTGTCAAGACCCTTTATCTCACGAACGGGTAGAGGGTTGAAATTAATATCATATATTAGGATCCACAAACCACACAAGATCTGAAAATTTTAATTTTTTACATCGACGCAATCAAAAGATATGGCATTTTATGTCCTCATCTCCATACATTTATGCACAAAAGCAAAAACTGCAGGTTACTTCCTGTTGACCTAAAATTATGAAATTTGGCAAGAAGCTAGTTCTCACAGTACAAATAATGGGAAAAGTCTGAAATCATTAAATATTACAACTTTTCTCACAACTAATGGTAACCAATTGTGGTGAGCTCCCGTTTCAAGGACATTCATATAAGAGAGGGGTCAAGTTGAATGGTCGCTGAGGTGATTTTTGTTGTAGTTCTATTTTAAAAACGGGAATATTTACTAACTTGAAAATTGGTATGTTTATAGTGCATAAGCTATAAAATAACAACAAATAATAAAATTTGGTCAAGCGCGTGTCGGACTCAAAAAATCTAGCACATTAACTTACTGAAATTTCAACTACTACAATTATGATTATGTGGTGGTACGAAACCCTCGGTGCGCGAGTCCGACTTGCACTTGGCCGGTTTTTTTCTTAATGGTTTTGATGGCCATTTATTTTAAATTTTCAACGTAGAGTTAGGCATTTGACTCCTATTATCGCCTTAACGATAGAGCTAAAACAAGAGCTGGGTTAAGATATTTAAATGCAAAAGTTTAAAATTTTGATCTGTTCAATCATTAACACAACAAAAATCTCAAAAAAAATTTTTTTTTATATTGGGACCCCAAATTAGACTCCCGAGGCGCTAGTTTGTAAACTAAATTGGAAACGTTTTCAAACCGATGGAAAGCTGTCAAACGCAACCGATCGGTTTGAAAACATTTTCAATTCAGTTTCAATTCAAGCGCGCTGCGCTGCTGATCGCGGCGCTGTTGCCCGTCCTTTCGCTGGTACGCAAACAATTTGTTGCAGAGAACCTTCGGCAAGGCCATTCATCCAGTAGCTGACGTTTTTAGTGATGCTATAAGGCTGCTATCATGACAGGGCTAATTCTTAATCTGATAATAATATTAGTAAACTGCATACTGAATATTATTATAATGACTCACTTGATTGGCGGAAAGAAACCATATCTAATCTCCACATGTATGGTTTCAATCGTTAAATAACTAGCAGCTATTGTGGAAGTAAAGGCAAAGGTCGATCTTTTGCGGCTTCTCCTGCGATTACAGAAATATATATATTTCCTCTTTATGATTTATGTATATTGTAACTTAAAAAAAAGTGTTGGTGTTACATAATTTGTGTATCGTTATAGCCTACATCTCAATTTGGTATTACAGCAAGTTGATTTGGAATGAAACACACCTACCTGAACTGAAAATAAAGACTTGTCTCATTTTGACAAGTAGTTCGAGAAGCTTTCTCTTTCATATAGGTGTGTTGCAGGCAAATCGTATAATGCGCCGTTCACAAACTGCTGGCAATATTGTAACCAGTCTGCAAATTATTGTAAAACGGCGTCGGCAGTTGTAACAGCGGTCGGTGAGTGCCAGGAACGAATTACGCGCTGTTTTGTAAAATGCCGAGGCATTATACTGCGACAAGTACATGTTAAGGATTGTAAAGTTTGAGAATTTTATGTATTGTTTCAAAGCAGAGTAAACGAGAGGTGTCGTGGGTCACCCATTTGGACCGCAGTTCTTTCTCTTTTAAAAAGACAAATTTCAAACTTACGAATAGAAAAAGTGTCATAAACACGTTATAACGATCCAAACCTTACACTTCCTTTGGCCTATTATAATAGGTCTTTACCTATGAAATAGCCGAAATTTTCTTACAGATTAATGAGATCATAATTCCTATAATTCTAATGCTATTTTTAGGGTTCCGATACCAAAATGGTAAAAAAAAGGAACCCTTATGGTGCCGCTCTGTCTGTCTGTCCGTCTGTCTGTCACACCTCTATATCTCAGCAACCACTTACGCTATCGAGCTGAAATTTGGAATAGTTTTAGAATATAGTTGCCCAACTTAATTGCACATGAAAATTTTTTGAAAAAAGTATGATTATTAATGTAAAGGGGGCCAAAATAGGGGGGGCCAAATTTCAAATTGTCGCTACTAGGTCGAGTGGGGTATCATATGAAAGGGCTTTACTTGTACATTTTAAAATATATTTTTGTATTTTTTTAAGTTTCTTAGTTTTCAAGTTATGATGAAAAATGTCAAAAAAAATACCATTCCCCCCCCCCTTATCTCCGAAGTTTGAGTAAGGGAAAATCTGAATTAATTACAGTTGACAGAGGTTTATGTAAACTTTACAGCAAAAATAAAACGATCTTTCTAAGTTGCACAGTTTTTCAGAAATCTGCAAAAAACCTTTACAAACAAATTTAGTTTTGCGGTCCTGAAAATGGACTTTATTACTTCCAAAAATACTATAGGTATATCGGAACCCTCGGCGCGCGAGTCCGACTCGCACTTGACCGGTTTTTTTCATTTGTCTAATATTTGAAAGTTGACTTCAAGGTTATCAATTTACGCATAAAATTAAGTTTTTATTTTTAGTTTGATATATAAAATTAAAGGTTCGAAAATTGTTCGTCTTAAATGTCGTCCGATTTCATCATTAGATTTGTTATATTTTTTTACAGATAATATTTTTTAAAATAAATTTAAGCTTCTGTTAGCTTAATGTCTTCCCAATAATGCTTAAAAAAATAAAAATAATTGGATTTATAATTCCTAAGAAAAATGCAAAAATGTTAGTACTGAAAATAGAGTTTACCTAAAATTCGCCATACAAAACGGCAATTTCATAGGTAAAGACCTGTTAGCTCCCATTTGCCAGTGTCTAACTAAAGTGTAACGTGTGAAACGAAATTTCAAACTAAAATAATCCAAAAAGTTGAGTTACCTTGGATTTGTTTAGTCTTTCTCTCGTATGTCAAAGCCTTAGTTAATCCCAGACTACTAGTCAATTTCTTTTAAATTATGTAAGTAATTCATTATAGCCCTTAAACCACTATTTATTTGCACGCACGTAACTGTTAACTTTGGCCACATAAGCCGCAAAAAATACGCAGTTATATCAGTTTGGACATAACCTGCGTATAATAAGCAGGTCGACGGACGATTGGACACAGTTTTTGCTGGTCTGGCCACCGTTTCAGATGGACGTGGTCGTGGAGCCGTTATATGAAGCCATAGAAGGAGAGGATTTCATTTGAACTTTATCAGAAAGCGAAATTAAAACGATAAATCAGGAATAAAAGTCCCATGTTTTCTAAAGGCGTAAAAGAAAGCAACTCATTGTGAATCGGCAACTAGGTTGTGTAGAATGAGGACGATCTTGGAAAAACGGAAAAAACATTTTGGGTTTGGCAGACATTTTCGTTGAAGGAACAAGCAAGCCTCCTTAGCGTTTTTAGTGTTTGTGGATGAATCAAATCAAATATGGTTTATTTATTGTTGGATATAAAAATCTCTAGGATCATAGGAATTCAGTCTCCTTTATGTCTTAAAAGAGATTTTTTCTGATAACGCATTCCAAGTGCCAACGCACGCTGAATCATCTGATTGTCGGCAAGAAACTCAAAAAAATTTTGTGGTCCTTGATTTATTTCTTCTGCTGTAGTGAGGATAATCACTAAAATACTTTTACATCTCTTATATTCGGTAAGTAGGTCCTAATTACCCCCAAATGGGGCTTGTAGGTGACCAATTAGAGCTCTAGGGTAATAATGTAGCTAGAAAAGCCCTAGGGCGGTAAGTAATTGTTTGTTTTTTCGTTGTTTAAAAACTATTCGTATAACTAAACGTAAAACATCTACAGACATAAATGACATGTCGACGCATTTACTTGACATTCTACCCGATTTTATCTTTGAAATTCTTTGTGAACTTTTCAACAGATGTGTCAGTAACGGTGTCTATCCTACGAGCCTAAAACAAGTCAAAGTTCAACCTGTCTATAAGGGGAAAGGTGATATGCACACTCTAAAAAATTTTAGACCAATATCACTTATACCTATATTCTCGAAGGTATTTGAACGAATACTTAGTGATAAATTAATGTTTCATTTTTATAGTAATAACTTGATGAATAGGCAGCAATACGCCTATCAACGAGGCCGGTCCACAGTGGATGCCGCGCGTGACGTCATCGCACGCGTAGTGAGTCATATTGAAGGCAGGCGTCAAGTTGCAGCAATATTCTGCGACCTCTCACGTGCCTTTGAACTCGTCAGTCATCCTCTTTTGCTTGCCAAGCTCGACCACTACGGTGTGACAGGGACTTCCTATAAAATCGTAGAATCCTTTCTCTGGGGTAGGGAACAGCTTACCTCAGTAAAAGGCACAAGGTCGAAAACGGCTCAACTCAGTGATTGTGCTGTGCCACAAGGCTCGATCATGGGCAATAACCTTTTTCTATTACTTATGAACGACTTTACCACCTCGTCAGCTGACGCCGAGTTCGTAATGTTTGCCGATGACGGTTGCGTAATCGTGGCAGCTGAAAATTATGAGCTTCTAAAACTGAAACTTACTAAAGTGATGGATGATATATCTCAATGGTTTGCAGCAAATGGTATGTTACTTAACGTAGACAAAACTAATATCATTCACTTTGGCCTACGCGGCAACAAAGTGAATGATCTTAGTATTACATGCAATGGTCAAAATGTCCCTCAGGTAAATGAGGTTAAGTACCTAGGAATAACAATAGACTCTGGTCTAAAATGGAGTTTACACATTGACGCGCTATGCTCCCGCTTGTCATCAGCCTGTTTTGCCTTAGGTCGCTTGCGTCCTAACATTAGTGACTCAAATCTCAGAAAAGCATATTATGGCTATTTTAACTCCCTGATGACTTACGGAATAGACCTGTGGGGAAACGCCGCAGATAGGGATAGAGTCTTCAGGCTACAGAAACGAGCTATCCGCATACTTTCAGGTGTGGCTTGGGATCACCCAGCGAGGGAACTATTCATCAAACATAAAATCTTAACATTACCCTGTGTCTACATACTAGAGATAGCTAAGTACATGCGTCGTAACATCCAACAGTTCCCTACGGTCGGTGATACCTCAAGCTATAACACGAGGCGGCATCACGATCTGCGCCTGCCCTCTTCTCGGCTTACTAAATCAATGAAATGCTTACATATAATGGGCCCTAAACTTTATAATAAAATCCCAAGTGAAATAAAAAACAGTAAGACCGATGTCTCGTTTGTTAATAAACTTAAAAGCATGCTAACGTTGGAAGCATACTACTCAATCCGCGAATTTGACTGTAAACCTGCGAATTTGCTAACCCAAACTCTAAAGGAAACTATGACAAATGTGGCAAATAATTTATAATTTTGAATGAAATTTAATAATATGTTGATTCCTATTATAATTTTTGATTTCTATTATAATTTTTGTATATAATTTGCTGACTTGTAAAATGTAATATTTTATCAATAAATGAATTGAATTGAATTGAATTGTTTTTTTTTTAAATTACTTACCGCCCTAGGGCTTTTCTAGCTACATTATTAGGTACCCTAGAGCGCTAATTGGTCACCTACAAGCCCCATTTGGGGGTAATAAGGACCTACTTACCTCACAATCGAGATGTAAAGCAGAGTAGTTAGCTCGGGTGTAAGCATCAATTGCACCCTCGAACTATAGGGCCCTCGTTGCGCTCGTGCGCCTAAATATCTCGGGCTGCAATTGATGCCTTACAGCCCTTGGCTACTAATCTACTAAGGTGCATTCGGGTAATTACGAAACGTTGTGAGATAAATTTACAGCGTGACAATTTATAACTGACTAATAAAAATGTGGTTGAGTTTTTAGTATCAGACTTAAAATAAATGGGTTCTTGAATATGTAAACTAAACCACAACTTGAAGATAGTTTCCAAAAATTGACCCAGTAAGTAGATCAAAATGTTTTAAAATTTGGACTTCATTTCATTGCTCGAGTTCAATTCCGAATGAATCGCGGAAAATTCCGAATGACACTCAGAAGTCGTTTTTATTCTATTGTGGCAAATGGAACATATTGCTTTTTCGTTGATATTTACACTCCCAAAAATATTTTATCCTAATTAGTCATTGAACAGCTTAAACGTATTTATATGATATTTATAATTCGGATTTACCCAACATGAAATCTGTGGTGCAAAATCAATGGTTTTTCGGAATTACCCTCGTCGATTAAATCCGAAAATAACTAAATATCTTTGGCTAGACCGGTCTGGACGCATTTACCAATGCAATAAAACGAAAATTTAGCAAATGTAAAGACAATCAATTTAAAAACTTACCAGAGATAGAAATTATCGACGTCCGGGTAATTCCGAAAATGCACAAAATGCGGGAAAATTTCGGTCGAGGACTAAATGGCTCGTCGTTAACGTACGCTCGCGTTTAGCAACTGGAGTCAAGTGAAGCGAAGGAGCGGGTTTAGATGGCCGCTAGGTAAGGGATGCCAGAAAAAAAAATAATGGCGCATTTTATAGAAATTAGACATTTTTGGAATTACCCGATTTTCGGAGTTACCCGAATGCACCTTATTAAATAACTTGCTGTTTTGACAAGAAACAAAAGGAGAAGCAAACTGGTCACCGTAACACAAGTTTTTACTTAGCTCGGGACCAGTGTTTAATTTAATTTGTTCAATTTTTGTGAATAATAAACTATTTTATTTATTTATTTATTTATTAACTTGTGTATATGCGCTATTTTAAAGGCCCGGCCGTGTCGGTCGGTAGTCAGCCAGCAAATGTTCACCAACTTAATGAATGACATCTTGTCCGTTGACCGGGTTTTGTTGTATTCAGTAGACGACCCAAAATATTATTTCCATTCATTTTTGACATATTGGTTTTTGTATTGTCTCTTATGTAGGTTCCTATGCTTCCGTTCTTCTGATCCGATTCTCACGAAAGGTCAAAAATAATTTTTGAATTCTGCGCTACGCAAACCGAAAGTCTAAATCTAAAACTTACTGACTGATTATGTTTCGGAATTGGTTGCTGTATTTTAAGAAGTTTTGTATTCTCGTTGATATATTTTTTTTCTTATGTTTTTACAGTTCTGAACGATTTTGGCCCATTATTTTTTTCGAACACGCAAGGTCTTTGAACAGGTGCCGATTTTTTACAACAGGATTAAGCTACTTGGTCACTTACTACTGGTCACGTCACTTCTGTCTCTGAAGTACACACGGGCGCACGTCGGTGGAAAGCTGTTTCGGGCGTTTGTAGCGTAGCGCTGGTTCAGCTTATGCTGGTTTTGTTTCTACGTATTTGCTACCGTGCGTACACCTGCAAGATAACTTACACTCAGCACCAATTTCCACCGTACTCTACCATACCTCTTCATTTAAGTCTTTAGTTAAGCGTTCATTATTTCTCTTCTTGGGTTAAGCATTTCATTCAATCAGTTGTTTTTTTATAAAAAGGGAGGCAGACGAACAGACGCATCTCCTGACGGTCCTAAGTGATCATCAGATCACCATCGCCCATGGATAATTGGATACCCCGTGACACCCGGGCGTCACCCATGCGTTTGTTTGACGGGTTTGATCACCGCCGTCCATGGACACCCCTTAACACCCGGGGGTCACTGATGCGTTTGTTTGCATCTATCTCTATAATATCTCTTTCACTTCCTTTGGATCTCTCTATACTCTAAATATAAGATTTCAGTTCTCTTATTCAACAGTATCTGATCTCTTGCATGTAAACAAGTGCACCCAACCATCACCCTGAGAGTGGCTTGGCTTCCCGCAACCCCGAGCAGGTAGCGAAATATGATCATCTACGTCCGGTGTTGCGTTTGTGCGGTTATATGCCTCTTCGTTCGATTATAAGGATGTGTTTCTAGAGCTATCCGATGTAACAGCGAGATCGCTCTGTTTTTTTTTTATGATAGGACATGGAATCAATCCCTTTTGTTGATTTTTGAATCGCCCACCTTAATTTCTGGTGGAAACGCAGGTTAAACCTGACTTGATTATACGCTAATTTTTATATTTCTTATAATATCCTGTTAAACTCGGCAGGTGGATGGGAAGCTTCCCCCAAAGTCAGAGCAATAATGATAATATTTTGGGAGAGATGTACTATAATCTTTCATTGTCACCAAGTTAGCACTTGGCACCACGATAGTAGTCACTGCAGAATGGTAGTGCCGAATCGTAGAAGGACTCTGCTGCCTGCCGCTTTTTACGACAACAGCAGGAAGAGATGTGGTGATAGTTTTCTCAAATCACTATCAAACCTTCCTTAATTCAAAAACGAATTCGGCATACACTGCTGGTTGAAGTAAGGATATTGAAATTAATAAAACCAAGCCTCCCAGCAATTTATGTAGAATTAGTCTTTGTATTTAGGAAAGTGTGATTGTGGCTTTAGCCAGCACCCGCCGACTGATATAACATTAGAATGAAGAAAAGAAATGTTCACCAAGTTCACCAACGTAATTCTGCATATCGAGTGCTATACTGCTATCGCTAACCTGCTGCTAAGTGCGTGTTGATGTTGACAGTAGAATAGTAAGCCCTAAAATGGAACAGATATTTTTTTGGGACAGCTAATGTTACTAGCACTTGTATAGGCACTTGTATGAGACTGAAGAAGAAATGCAACTGAGGATATTTAACAAGGAGAATGGATTTAATAAATGTTATACAGCCCACGCTTACGGTCGTTAAACATTGTGCAAGGAACCAAGCGGTAAAGTTGTTCAATAGAATGCCAATTGAATTTAAAAGTATGACAAATGTAAATATTTTTAAACAGTCATTAAAAGCCTACCTTTTGGAAAAGTGCTGTTACAACGTTGATGAATTCTAATTGTTAGAATTAGTTGTATACACAAACATTTTTTAAGATTATTTATTTTTTATTTTAACATTTAATTCTATATTACTTTTGACATTTTCTTTAAAACCAATATTATTATTTTATATTTTTTAAGTTTGGACTTTGAATTGTATACTTTTGACATTTGTTGAAAGTAATATTTATTTTATTAATAATTTAAAATTTTTGAATGAACTTAGACATTGATTTCTAGTTTTAACATAAATTTTGAACACGATATATTCAATGTTATCGAATAAATAAAATATAATAAAAAAAAATTAGCAAAAGCCCTGAAAAGTCTTCCCATTTATAATTAAAACAAGTGTCAGTTAAAATGGGTCTATTTACATTCATTGAGATTTGAGTCTCCACATATACATGTGACATGCTAACGGTACCGACATTCTAAGCACAAGCAAGTTAGTTTTTCTCAACGAGGTGTTAATGAGGCCATTTTGTTATTGCTCATTCAAATATATCGACTATGTTTAAGCCTCTATACCTACGGAAAACGACATCTTATATCTTAAGGCTGAATTTACATTGGGTAAGTAAAACGGGTCAGTAGTCGTACATTACTTGTTTTGGTACATGCAATGTATTTCTACTGACCCGATTTTACTGACTTCGTGTAACTAGCCTAAGGCTCTACGTTTTAACATTCTATGGCTGCAAGTTTTACAAATAAAAGAAATTTGTTTGCATTTAAAATAAATATAATCGGAAGACTCTTGGTGGAAAGGCCGCTTTTTGCCAACGTTTTATAACTCGCAATTTGTAAATTTTACTTCATTAGTGTACAATAAACTGTTATTCATACATTCATTCCAATATAATTGCATTTAAAATGAGTAATCTTACATTAATTTTAATTAAATTAAAAACGACGGCATAAAAATGAGATTATCTAAGTTATTGAAAACACAATAACAGCCTATATCAATACAAGTTGACCGTGTAAACAACAGCGCTTTACCTTAGTAATAAAAAAAAACCGGCCAAGTGCGAGTCGGACTCGCGCACTGAGGGTTCCGTACCACCACATAAACATAATTGTATTAGTTGAAATTTCAGTAAGTTAATGTGCTAGATTTTTTGAGTCCGACACGCGCTTGACCAAATTTTATTATTTGTTGTTATTTTATAGCTTATGCACTATAAACATACCAATTTTCAAGTTTGTAAGTGTTCCCGTTTTTAAAAAGAACTAAAACAAAAATCGCCTCAGTGACCATCCAACTTGACCCCTCTCTTATATGAATGTTCTTGAAACGGGAGCTCACCACAATTGGTTACCATCAGTTGTGAGAAAAGTTGTAATATTTAATGATTTCAGACTTTTTCCATTATTTGTACTGTGAGACCTAGCTTCTTGCCAAATTTCATAATTTTAGGTCAACGGGAAGTACCCTGTAGGTTTTGCATTTTTGAATAAATGTATGGAGATGAGGACATAAAATGCCATATCTTTTGATTGCGTCGTTGTAAAAAATTGAAATTTTCAGATCTTGTGTGGTTTGTGGATCCTAATATATGGTATTAATTTCAACCTGATACCTTTACCCGTTCGTGAGATAAAGGGTCTTGACAGACAGACAGACAGACGGACAACAAAGTGATCCTATAAGGGTTCCGTTTTTTTCTTTTTGAGGTACGGAACCCTAAAAAGTAAACTAAGTGTAAGTAAATTCTCAAATTTATTTGTTTTAACGTCAGTTTTGTTATACAAACTTACAAAGATTCTCCAATTTGCGTGGTATTTAGACCACAATTCCTTAAAATTCAAAAAAATGTCGAGCGTTTTTGCTCAAAAGCTTTTCATCATCATGATATCCCATGAAAACGTCCACTACAGGACAGGGAACTCCCTCCAAAATTCCAGCTTTTGCAGAAAGAATGCTGCTTCAAAAGCTTTTAATTTTACTATATTATTATGCCTCCGTCTCTAGAAGATTTCATCCTCATAGGTACCCGGAAACAAAGTTTAAAACACCCAACTAGTCTCAGAAGAGACGTAGCTTTAAATTAACTTTAAAACTTAAATTAATACTTAGGTCCCATAACACCAGGCCTTCGCTGAGGCTTTCTGGGACACCCTGTATAGTAGCGTTGATGAGCCTTGTCAATCTTCAGGGCTCAACAACTCAGTAACCAGGGTGCTTCAGGTTGGACACTAATTTTTGAAACCCACACGATATGATGCTCTTAGCTTTATTATTTTGTTAATGTAATCATATCATATTTGCAATAATATTTTAGCTATATTTTATGTTAATTCATACAAATAATATATGTAATAAAGTTGGTAATATGAAGTAACAACTACTACCTATAATCCAATGTCTCGTACTGTTAATTCTGTACTGCATCAAAAATTAAAAACAAAGTTCTGTAATTTCTAGTAATGAACACTAGATTTGTTTCAACAACAAATGTAACACAAAGTCCTTGAACAATCTGATATGCTACAGATTTCTCTGCACATGGCACAATTCTGCATATTATGCAATAACGTATTCGTGCGAGATCTATTACTAATATTTCTTTACGCACTTGCAATCGATCGGTCTCTATATTTCCAGAGATCAGGAATCTGACTGGGTGATAAATTAGGCTGATAAACTGTTAAACGGTAAACTTGAAATTAAACTTACTTGAAAATTAATAATCAAACACTACTTCATAATGAATTCTTCGCTTTTGAAAAGAAGAATCTGTGATTTTGTTTTTTTTTGCGATATTATAAAATGATATTCAAGAATCAAATTCCAGTTTAGCTTAAGCATTGGTTCTTTAGAGATGAGGTAAGTAAGAAGCAAAGCTGTGCCCAAAAAGTGTTTAAACTCGGTGAGCATTATTCTATGAATTAAACCCTGAAGCTTTAACAAGGCCGATGAGACTTGTCAAATTATGACATTTGATTCCTATAGCAGTTTTCTTTATTTTGTAAAATCGAAATTACACTACATTTCTTCGATTCCTTTAATTTGGTGCAACAGAGGTTAAAATCCTTGATGTAAATCTCCCAATGAAATTTAACAGCTTTTTCTATGAAACACAGGGCGAGATATTTATTTCTAATTACCATAGAAACTGTATCAGCTGATAGCGCACTTTGTATGTAAGCTAAAAATGTGATTCCAGACCTATTAGTCCTGTCCCTGGCTATAATACTTCTGTAGGAAAATACGCGAATAGATAATTTTATTTCAGGAATGATTAGGTAGTATAATGTAATATTATAGACTTGGGTAGGCATCTGCCAGCTGGTACATTTTCCAGCTATGGCCAAATTTTTTTTGTATTGTCTTTCATAACGTATGACATGAAGAGTCTTTGGGCGTCAATTTTGCAAAATTATCTGGAGGGCTAAACTTGGTATGTTACAAAAACACTTCTTTGACTAAAAGAAAACAAGCAGTTTAAATGTGATCATAATAATATTTTTAGAATGAGATCCTAAAGCCCTCTCATTCAGCATGCCACACAATGGTTTAAAGAAAAAAAATCCCATAATAAAAATTTATGACATCATAGCTAATAAATGTAGTTAGTACCATATTATATTACTCTATGGTACCAGGTGGCGGATGTCGACCCAAGTCTAATATACTTACTACTAAACTTTCCTGAAATAAAATTCTCTATACGCCCATTTCCGTACAATGTATACTACTGAACTTTTATTTATCGGTTTTTTTAGTCTTGAAGTAGATAAATTTTTTTAAATTACTTTTTTGAAAATGAAAATGCAGGGCGGAAGGAAGTTGTAATAAATACGCAAATTGAGCAGATCTAGGTACCGCGGGATTCATTTCAATCGTTTTATCGTTATGCAATTTCCGATTTCCTGTTGCTATGTTTGTGTTTGTGGCTGTCTACACGTGTAGTTTGAAGAACCGTACCTAATAGTTATCGGATATGAATTTTCGATGGCGTTTCTCTTTTTCAATTTGACGATTTCACATAAAAATGTTATAAAACGTAGCGCAAGTGAAACTAATATAGTAATATACCACGAATAACTACACATATAAATACACGCCTAAAAACAGAAAACTGATCAATTTAAAGGAGTCCCACAAATTCATTGGCTATTTTTAGGGTTCCGAACCAAAATGGCAGAAAAAGAACCCTTACGATGTGACTTCGTCTGTCTGTCTGTCACATATGTTTATCTCTGCAACTACTCACGCTTTCGACTTGAATGGTTTTAGAACATGCTTGCCAAACTTTATTGCAAACGAAAAAAAATAAGAATATTTTTATTATTATTGTTAACGGGGCAAAAATTATTTTCTTTTTTTCTTTTAAATTGTCGTTTCCAGGTCAAGTGGAGTATCATATGAAAGGGCTCTATTTATTCATTTCAGTATTTTATTTTGTATTTTTAGCGGTTTTTAGGGTTCCGTACCTCAAAATAAAAAAAAACAGAACCCTTATAGGATCACTTTGTTGTCCGTCTGTCTGTCTGTCAAGACCCTTTTTCTCACGAACGGGAAGAGGTGTCAGGTTGAAATTGATAACGAATATTAAGGTCCATAAACCACACAAGATCTAAAAATTTCAATTTTTTTGCAACGACACAATCAAAAGATAATAATATGGCTTTTTATGTCGTCATCTCCATACATTTATGCAAAAAAGCAAAACCTACAGGGTACTTCCCGTTGACCTAAAATTATGAAATTTTGCAAGAAGCTAGGTCTTACAAGGACGTTGCAAGGTCTTTCGATATTGCACCTGAATATCTATTGTAATAATAAAAAAAAAACATTTAACCGAATTTTTGTTGGTGTGATTGGTGGTGACCCTGCCTGCTAGCCGAAAGACTAGACTTTGAAGCCTTGTAGGGGCAAACGTTCGTTTGATGAATATGGATCAGATCAAGTTCGCGGAGCCTCGTTGGCAGCGAAAGTGCAGGACTGGTCCTCGGGGCGACCTTTAGGGGAGGTCTAAATGATATCTCTCAGCTGATACGATTGCCGATGACGATTATTTTAGAACATTAATCAGAATTAGTGCATGCAATGGTTATGATTAGCTAACCGGGGACCACTTCAGTGGCAGACATTTTACAAGACCCAGGTGGTGTTTGCGTTTGTGGAATTTCATGTTGTTGCTATTTGAGGTAGTTATTTTATAATTCTGCAAAACACCACATTACTACGGGTTGGGATTTTGTTTGTTTTGTTTGTCTTACACTACCTATACATATATGCATAACCATTGTGGTGTGGTAGTACGTTGTGACGAGTCGATAATTTTGAAGTTAAGTACTCATTCGATGTCAGTGACCTTGATGAATAAATTCGTTCCGCTTTGGTGCCTGAGGATTGAGGATACGAATTATGTGGTACCTACCTACACAATGCGGGCCGACCTAACTGGAATATGGTGAATCATGTGTGAGAATACTGAGCAGGAAAATGCCCTAGATTTAGAGAAAATACAGGTATATCATACATTTGATTATGTACCTGTGTTTTGTTAGACTTAAGAAATACGTGAAAAGTCCGAATGAAGTCTTACAATTTGCTTCAAGGGCAGGTAGGGTTCACATCCTTCAGCTTTACTAGTAATACACTTCTGTAACTGCGCGTCCATAACTACGACGATATTTTTACGTTAGTGGTACGGAACCCTAGGTGCGCGAGTCCGACTCGCACTTGGCCGGTTTTTATAACATAAGCATTTTCGCCCGCTTGAAGCAATTTTCTTTGGTTTTCTGCCGAAGCCCAGTAATTCTACTTATGAAAACAAGCAACTTTCCCGAAGACAAAATTTCTTTACTCGAAAAAAAAATTCGTCTCCCCATAGTAAAGTGGTCACGTGATCGACTCATTTTGTATGTAATATTTTTTTCTTTTCGAAAGTTGCTTTTTAGTAAGAAGAGTCACTGGGTTTCGGGAGATAAACCAATAAGAACTCACGCTGTATAAGGAACGTTTTAGATGAAGTGAACAATCAATTAGTATCTTTAATGTTCATAAAAAAAATATTCGGAAAATATGTTCATGAAAAATTACTTTGTGCAATTTGTGTGCAATACAGAGTTTCTATCTATCTACTTTTTTTTTGCCGTAACCGCTATAGATACAGATCTGAAATTTTATACACAGGTTCTATGCACGTCAAAAACACCCACTAAGAAAGGATTTTGGAAAATTCATCTCCCAAGGGGGTGAAATAAGGGATGAAAGTTTGTATGAAAGTCCTTTGTTTCTTGAGCTAGATTCACACAAACAAGAATTTAAGCTTCTGGTTAAAAATAAAGAAACTCGTGTTTAAGCATTTCTTAAAAATCACCCTTCAAGGGGGTGAAAAAGGCGATGATTTTTTTTCCGTATGTTGGTCTATAAGTCTTGATTTTTAAAGGTAGAATTATAGAAATTTGGTTCTGAGCTCATGGTAAAAAATAAAAAGCACGTGTTTAAGAGTTTTTAACGTTCATCCCCTAAGGGGGTGGAATAAGGGATGAAAGTTTGTATGAAAGTCCTTTGTTTCTTTGTGTTGAACTTTAAGCTTTTCGTAAAAAATAAAGAAACACGTGTTTAATAATTTCTTAAAAATCACCCTTAAAAGGGGTGAAAAAGGAGATGATATTTTTTCCGTATGTTGGTCTATGTCTTTTGTTTTTAATGGTAGAATTATAGAAATTTGTATTTGAGCTTTTGGTAAAAAATAAAAAAAGAACGTATTTTAGAATTTTTCAAAATTCTTCCCCTAAGGGTGAAATAAGGGATGAAAGTTTGTATGGAAGTCCGTCAGTTTTGAAGTTAGAATCCTCAACATTTGTATTTAGACTGACGACAAAAAAATAAGTTTTACTTGTCTCAGGGTTTTAGAAAATTCTACACCCTAAGGGGTGAAAAGGGGGATGAAGTTGAAACTCCTTTATTTATTATTTAGGCATTAGGGTTGTGATTCTGTGGAACATACATCACTGTTATTGAAATTCCTTCCCAAATTCAACCCCTTAGAGAGGGAAACGGGGTGAAAAGGTCCAAAAACCAATATGGGTATCGTTGGTATGGTTTATCGGGTCGCTGATTACAAAAACTAAAACTATTTTGAAATCCAATGTGTTGGACGTGAAATACCATCATCGCCTGGGGATGGGGTTGGGGTGCGATAGGGTTGATATGTCTAAAAATCAATATGGGTGTCGTTTGTATGGTTTATTGGATCGCTGGTTACGAAAACTACAACAATTTTGAAATCTAAGGTGGTGGATGTGAAATGCCATCATCCCCTGGGGATGAGGTTGGGGTGCGATAGGGTTGAAAAGTCTAAAAATCAATATGGGTTTCGTTTCTATGTTTCTATAAGGATAGGGATAGGGGTTAAGATGGCGTTTAGGATAGGGATAGGAGTAGGGGTAGGTTTAGGGGCAGGGATAGGGAGAGGGAGAGGGAGTGGGATGGAGGTAGACAGAGAGGGAGTGGGAGAGGGCAAGTGAGGGGGAGGGGAGAGGGAGAGGGAGAGACTGCACATTGTCTGAACATCACGCGGGCGAAGCCGCGGGCACAGCTAGTACCTGATAAATAATAAAAAAAAACATTGATGTTAAAAAAAAAAGTAGCATTTTACCTTAAGCACCGGCCACCGCGCTATCAAAAGCGCGCGAAAGAGTATCAGTTATGTACGGTACGTGCCTACCTTATCCACTGATACTGCGTACCACTGGTGCTCCGTCCGGGTCATTGCCCTCCGCGTTAGTTAAGTTTTAATGGAGTTTTAGTATTTTTAAGTAGGATTTTTTTAAATAATTTTTTTGTGTTCCTTCATCGTTACTGAAACACCCCCTAAGCTATGGCACGCAATTAAATTAACAACCTGTATAATAATAGTACATTGTTCATCGAGAGGAGAAAGTGACCGATTCCCAACAAGGGTGTCGTTTGAGCCCTGAGGCGAAGCCAAAGGGCTCAATACACCCGAGTTGGGAATCGCACTTTCTTTCGAGTGATACATAGTGCTTTATACTTCACCTACGAGGAAAATATTTCAGATTTCCTTTTCAGATATGATGTAAGTTTTTTGTATTCCATTATATTGATATCATGTCTTGCCGATATGGTACTTTTCAACATGGAATACAAAGACTTGGCTTATATTTATACGCTTTCTCACTATAATAAGCAAGCAAAACAGTTTCCGAAAATCAATGCGCTTTTTTCTCGCTTTTTCAACGTATAAAACTATCACATACCTACATTGTTGTATTTTTTTGAGATTTTTCAGGCAATCAATAACCGCTTGCGCACTTTCTTGTAGTTCTAGCGACGTCAAAAACTCTTCATCACTGTCACTATTTGACGACATTTTTTGTAAAAAGCACGCACCAACAAAACTACAATTAAAACTTCCAACAACTTTGTAAAGAAAACAGGGGTCCAATTTTTGAAAATCACTGGGTGATAAAATATCGCTTGGAGGTTTAAACTTTTTAACTTTACCCTGATAGTGTTAAAACGTTAACTAGTAATACTTTATAAAATGGTTTCGTTCTTTTTTCAAATTAATGTTTTTTTCAGAAAAGTGTAGGTGGCCAGCATCATTTCGTGGACTTAGAGATAAAAACTTTTTCTATTTTTGGCATTATGATATTAAAATAAGTTATCGACAGATTTTGATCTAAATTTAAGAAAAAAAAAACACGTTAACAATGGATTTTCATATAAAATTCCATCCCGCTAAAACACGTTAACAATGGATTTCCATATAACTTTTCCCCCCGCATATTTTACCATAGAAATGACGTATCTTCTCCTTAGTTTTTAAAACAGGACTGAGGTGCTTTCCGAGAAGGTGAAGTATAAAATAATTTACTGTATCTAATGTAACTACTGTAGTGCCGGGCAGCGGCGGTGCTAGTATTGGCAGAAGGCCGAAGATATGGATTCCGGTAGGGCTTCTGACCAGACATCAGCGGGCGGAACCCCGGTCACTGAACTGCGGTGCAGAAAGCGTTTGAGGACACTACTGCACAAAATTTGTCCTCACATAAGGAGTAATGAAAATGTCAGATAAAAGTAAATTCGTTCTTGACAACGGGCTTCCACGCATGCCGTGGCGGTCTGAGTCCGGCAGGTTTAGACGCAAGGCTGAATCGGTCGTCATCATGCGAAATCCTTGCCAAATAGGGACGTGGAATGTGAGAACTATGTTGACGGAGGGAAAGGTAGAAGAGCTGAAAATTGAGATGGATAGATTGAAAATAGACATAATGGGCATAAGCGAGACTAGATGGGGGGGAAGTGGGGATTATTGGGATGGAGATTACAGAGTTATATACACGGGAGAAAAACAAGGAACAAACGGTACAGCTATAATTTTGAATAAGAAATGGGGTAATTTAGTAGAAAATACTATTCATCACAGCGACCGGATAACTGTAATAAAAATTAAATCTTCTCCAGTAGATACCGTAATTCTGCAGGTATATATGCCCACCGGAAGCCATGACGACGACGAAATTGAAGAAATGTACAACCATATTGATACAATATTAGACACAGTTAAGGAAAAGGATTATTTAATTATAATGGGTGATTTTAATGCTGTCGTTGGGGAGGGATCAGATGAGTGGGTTGTAGGTAAATTCGGTTTAGGGAAAAGAAATTCAAGAGGTGATAGACTGGTGCAATTCTGTAAAGAAAATAATATGCTAATTACTAACACAATGTTTCAACAACCATATAGAAGGTTGTATACATGGAAAATGCCGGGAGATATTGGAAGATACCAAATTGACTTCATTCTAGTACGATCTAAATGCCGCAATCAAGTAACTTCATGTAAAACACTACCAGGAGCTGATTTGAATACAGACCACAGTCTACTTATAAGCAAACACAATTTTGTAACCCAGAAGAAAACAAGAAAACATAAACCAAAGAGAATTGATCTCATTAAACTTAAGGATCCTAAAAGTAATTATAGAGTGCAATATAGCAATAAGATAGGAGAAAAAATAGAGTTACGTAAAAATATAAAAGATACTAATATAATAGAAGACAGTTTAGACGATAGATGGTCTAACGTAAGAGATATTGTGAAAACAACTGCAGAAGATTGTTTGCAGGTTGAAAAGATAGTGCCTAGGAAAAAATGGCTTAATCAAGAAATTATTGATATAATGTTAGAGAGGAGACAGTTAAAGAACAAAAGTGATGCAATTAGTATAGACAAATATAGACGATTATCCAACTAAATTACCACAAAGTGCAGAGAACAAAGGCAAAACGAGATAATTGAAATATGTGAAAGGATAGAACAATTTATGAGAAGAGGACAGATAGACAAAGCTTACAACGAAATAAAAGGTTTGAACAGAAATCATAAAACACGAAGTACGAGCATACTCGATGAACACGGAAAAATATTGTTAAACAATAATGACATAGTCGCTCGGTGGAAAAGATATATTGAAAGTCTATATGATGGTCAAGGACTGGATGAGACAGATTTGGAAGAGGAATATCTTGTAGCAGAAGATGATCTAGGGCCACCCATATTAAGAGAAGAATTTTTGAAAGCCTTAAACAGCATAGACAATGGAAAAGCAGCAGGTGATGACCAAATTTACATAGAGATGATTAAATACTCAAACTGTGATCCTCTTGTAGAAGAAATATTTAAGCTAACCCAAGAAATGTATAAAACAGGCCACATACCAGAAGATTTCAAAGTCACAAAAATTGTCACCCTTCCAAAAAAGCAGAATACCCTAAAATGTGAGGAACATAGGACCTTAAGTCTTATTTCTCAAGCATCAAAGATTCTTCTTAAAATTATACAAAATAGAATAAGACCCATAGCTGAAGACTACCTCGGACCAGATCAGTACGGTTTCAGACAAAACAAAGGAACACGAGAAGCTATTTTAGCTTTAAGACTAATTGTGGATAGACGAATGGATGTGGGTCTTGACACTCATATAGCTTTTATAGACTTAGAAAAAGCTTTTGATAAGGTGCAGTGGAAGAAAATGATGAATATTTTGAAAGAAGTAGGCCTAGATTACAGGGATAGGAGGATCATATATCAAATTTACAAAGAACAAGAAACCAAAATAGGAATTGGAGAGGATATGAGCACGGCAAAGATAAGGCAAGGAGTAAGGCAGGGATGTCCACTTTCACCTTTGATATTTAATATTTTTATCGAATGTGCGATACGGAAAATAAATGCTTCAGGGAAAGACGGAATCAAAATGAATGGTGACAACATTCAGTTCATACGGTTCGCAGACGATATAGCGGCACTAGCTGAAAACTCCACACATTTACAGGCTCTTGTTGAAGAAATGGATAGAACATTTCAGGAATTTGGTTTAACAATCAACGCTAAGAAAACGAAGACATTAACGTCCAGGAAAAAACATAATACATCAAATAGACCAATCATATTAAATGGCAGTCCGCTTGAAGAAGTAAAAAGCTTTAGATATTTAGGTAGCCTGATCACAGACAATTCCAGATGCACGCCCGAGATTACTTCAAGAATAGCTATGGCAAAGACAGCTTTCAATAATAAAAAACATCTGTTCAAAGCAAACATTTCAAAAGTAGCGCGGAAACGATTGATTAAAGCCTTTATATGGAGTATTGCCCTCTACGGCTGTGAAACGTGGACCCTAACGCAAAGAGATAGAGAAAGGTTAAAAGCATTCGAGATGTGGTGTTGGAGGAGGATGGAGAAAATCAGCTGGACAGAAAAGAAAACTAATGAAGAGGTGTTAAACATGGTTAATGAAAGAAGAAGCATATTAAATACTATTGAAAATAGACGAGGGAACATGTTGGGACATCTGATACGACACGACAAATTTTTAAAAACTATCATAGAAGGAAAGGTTGAGGGAAGGAGAGGTAGAGGAAGGCCAAGACGTTGCTACATGGACCAGATTAAGGAAAAAATAAATGTCGTGTCGTATCAGAAAGTCAGACAAGTTGCAGAAGATAGGAAGGCGTGGAAGTTACTCCACCGACAAGAGCGTAGCTCTTAAATAAGAAGAAGAAGAAGAAGAATGTAACTACTGTACTACTTTACTGTAATTAAATGCAATTTAGTTATTTTTCTTGAGACTTGTGTGTTCCTCAAAATTCCGACTCTCCCATGTCCATTTCATGCAAACATTTTGCTTTTATTAAAAACTGTCCTAGACACCTATGTCAAACAGTAATGATTTCACTTATGATCATGGATTTTGTCGCCTGCCCAGCTGAGGTTTTTTAGATCATAATTTTACGACTGTCTTTTAATGTATCACTAAACGACTCGTGAGTGTTACACATAATTAATTCAGTACTTGGACGGATAAACTCACGTTTTATATTCACGGTATTGGGCCGACTGGTTTCGATCCACGATCTTATTCGCGGATTTTCTTTTTAATATACCGGGTGTTAGTGTAAACACTGTGATCCTTGAAACTGTGCATTGAGACCATGAAACTGAATAACTTTCCCTAAGGCACATAAGTCAAAATACGAAAAAAAAATTGACTTCCCATAGTTCCCATAGAAACTGCACCAGCTGATTGCACATTTTGTATGGGAGATGAAAATATTTTTTTCTTATTTAGACCTACGATAGGGATAGTTGTTCAGTTTCATGGTCTCAATGCACAGTTTCAAGGATCACAGTGTTTACACTAACACCCTGTAAAACGTGAGTTTATCCGTCTAAGTACATAATTAAGTCTTATAATGCACTAAGACGACTTTCTTGTTTTATCGTTATTGATTCTCTCGTTCTGTTTTCATTTGTAATTTGACCCAATTACCTGGCGGTTTAATCGCATTCTTATCGAGTTTGCAAGAAAACGATAAGGTCCAGCTACCTATTGGAACCTTTTCATATTTTTTACCTCCTTATCGTTGTCGTTTCGAATAAGTAAATAAATTTGAAACCAGTGCCACCGTTCGTCAAATTGGCAATGATGAATTTTAGGTACCTATACTGTGGTTTTTCCTAACAATTATGTTATTCGCCAGAATAGCTACCTAACTGGGTATGACGTAGAAATAGGACCTATCTCCACATTTTCAGTGCTTTTTCACTGTGTCGACTAGTCGACCCATTTTCTACACCAAACCAACGCTACGCACAAAAATATTAAAATCTAGGATAACAACTGGAAGCCCAAGCGTTGCCAAGCCAAGCGTTCATCCGTAAGATGTCTAATCATCTTACATCGCAATTGCAGGCTGCATTAATGCAATAGCTATTAGCAATTTCTTGAGAATATTTCGTTACAAAACAGAGGAACTTTGAGCAATTTTTCATCTCTATGACAGATAAGCAATCTACGTCGGATGTGGGGTGGTGACGTAACAGCGATTGTTATAAAGCGCGCGCGTACGGATCACGTTCGCTTAATTACTTGCGCCTGCGCAGCACACCGGTGAAAGCGAGCGGAAACGCATAATGCCGAGACGCACGGAATATGATGGCGAGTATATTCGCTTTGTAATATAATATTGTTGCCAGATACAAATCATTCTTCTTATTTCTACAAAAAATTACGCTGGGTTGCTGAGCTGGCGATAAAGTATTTTCATGAGGATGTAGGTAGTCTTAATCGGCTAACCGCACAAATTCCAACAATTTATGTAACTATTAGAGTTATTTTTTTTAACTGACGATTCATGGGTGACACGCAGAGAGAGCCAATGAACTATTCATTCGCACGCCGCCTTTAAAAAAAAATATAAATGGGCTTACTCTTGACCTCGATCTAGTCTTGAAGACAGAGATGAGGTCGACGATGGACCCACCCCACCTGCCCTGCGCACCCCTGCGACTATTTTTTTTAGTTCTGCGCATTAATGGTCAGCATTGGAGTTAAATCCACCTGCAAGTACATAGTAAGTTTTGACTGTATTCCCTTCAGAATGTTGAGATATTCTTTCGTAAATGAACAAATTTTTTTAACAGCAGGTAGCTATTTATTGTCTACGATTTATTGTTACCTTTTCCTCAAAACAGTCGTTGAATATCGGCAATACTACGTTATACGATGCGCAGGCACATACAACCAAGCTCCTTTTCGATACATATGAACTATTGCGACATTCGGAACGTGCGACTATGACAATAATAAAGAAATTCTTCGATAATATATCGTATTTCATTACTGAATCAATCAATCATAATTATCACATAAATGGCAGCTAAATGAAAACATAACTATAGGAAACTTCATAGAATACTACACAAAGTTGTGTGTCAATATTAGATAGTTCTTTGGTGAAATATGAAATTATATTTTATTCGCGGGATTTAAATTTTACCTGCAATTTTCGTTTAGGTATCTACTTTTTTCAGAATACGATGACTGCGAGGGTTTCTATGTGAGGGCCAACATTTTTGGATCGAGGTTCCTAATTTTTTGGCACCATACTTCTGGCATAATATGACTGTCGAACTGCACAAATTATAGTATTATTTTAACGTAACCTGATCGAAGGAAAACAAACTCATAATTTAATGATAAAATCACAAGAAACAGACAAATCTCGTTAACAACTCGAAACTGGTTCACTAACTTACCCGACCCTATTGTTGTATTGCATAACACAATAATTTGAGGAAATAAGTACTGACAATCTTAATTATTTAATAGCTGTTGAAAATGAAATGATTTTATGTACGCAACGAATATAGTAGGTCATATTATAAAATATGATAATGGCTATCTTGAATTTCAAATTAGAATTTAGAAAGAAAAACACGGAAATCCCTAGAAGTCTATATTATTCCCTATAGGATCACACGGCTGCATGTCGGTGAAAAATTTTTGAACTTGAGCGGGTCTATGGTTTCGGGCTATTGTAGCGTGGCGCTGGTTCAGCTTATTCTGGTTTTGTTTACATTTTCTTGCTGCCGTGCGTACAAGTATAAGTCTATGCGCATACTGTAGAGGATATACTCTCGACTTGACCCGGTCTTTTTTGAAAGTCCCTGGATTTGGTCTTGGAATGTCCACCGAGGATCTTCCATCATGGTAGGTACATTAATAATCTGTTAGTGTTTCATAGTTTGCAAATACAAATCGTGAGACACGTTTTATATTGTAACCGAGTCAATTGTGACCCGCAGATTCCCAGCTTTCTGATGGCCACAGAAATAATAGAACCATACTATTCGATACAAACCAAACATAATCAGTTTAAACCTCTGTTCTGTTTTATTTTATAATATACTAGCTGTGCCCGCGGCTTCGCCCGCGTAATATTCAGACAATGTGCAGTCACTCCCTCTCCCCCTCCCTCACCCTCTCCCACTCTCACTACCTCCATACCACTCCCTCTCCTTCTCCCTGCCCCTTACCCTACCCCTACTCCTACCCCTATCCTTAACGCCGTCTTAACCGCTATCCCTATCCTATATAAACAGAAACGACACCCATATTGATTTTTAGACATTATAACCAGGGGATGATGGTATTTCACGTCCACCACCTTAGATTTCAAAATTGTTGTAGTTTTCTTAATCAGCGATCCGATAAACCATACAAACGACACCCATATTGATTTTTAGACATTTTTTCAAAATTGTTTTAGTTTTCGTAATCAGCGACCCGATAAACCGTACAAACGATATCCATATTGGTTTTTAGAATTTTTCACCCCATTTCCCTCTTTAAGGGGTTGAATTTGGGGTGGAATTTCAATAACAGTGTTGTATGTTCCACAGAATTACAACCCTAATGCCAAAATAATAAATTTTGTGGATATTGCTTTGAAATGAAGGAGGTTCAACTTCATCCCCCTTTTCATCCCTTAGGGTATAGAATTTTCAAAAACCCTGAGACTTGTAAAATTTAATTTTTAGTCATCAGTCTAAATACAAATTTTGAAGATCCTAACTTCAAAACTGACGGACTTTCATACAAACTTTCATCCCTTATTTCACCCCCTTAGAAGATGAATTTTGAAAAATTTTAAAACACGTTCTTTATTATTTTTTACCGAAAGCTCTAAAACAAATTTCTATAATTCTACCTTTAAAAATAAATGACTTATAGACCAACATACGGAAAAAAATCATCCCCTTTTTCACCCCCTTTTAGGGTGATTTTCAAAACATGCTTAAACATATGTTTCTTTATTTTTTACCAAATTAAAGTTAAATTTGTGTGAATCTAACCCAAGACACAAAGGACTTTCATACAAACTTTCATACCTTATTTCACCCCCTTAGAGGATGAATGTTGAAAAATTCTTAAACACGTACTTTTTCATTTTTTACCATGAGCTTGGAACCAAATTTCTATAATTCTTATTCTCTATTTCTTAAGACTTATAGACCAATATAAGGAAAAATATCGTCCCCTTTTTCACCCCCTTGAAGGACGATTTTTAAGAAATGCTTAAACATGTGTTTCTTTGTTTTTTACCAGAAGCTTAAACTCAAATTTGTGTGAATCTAGCTCAAGAAACAAAGGACTTTCATACAAACTTTCATCCCTTATTTCACCCCATTGGGAGATGAATTTTCCAAAATCCTTTCTTAGTGGGTGGTTTTGACGTGCATAGAACCTGTGTAGCAAATTTCAGATCTGTATCTATAGCGGTTACGGCTCGGCGTTGATGAATCAGTCAGTCAGTCAGTCAGGACTTGCTCTTTTATATATTTAGAAGAACGAACAACTATGTATTTTTCTTTGCTATTCGATGGCAATCTATAGATTTACGAAACAAGAAAGCTCAGTGCGAAGGCCATTTTGAGTAGGTAATCCACTAAGAAAAGATGTGTTCCGTCCGCTACTGAATCCGCAGAGCAAAATATAGGGTATTTTTTAACAAACCTTGGGGATGACACTGAAAAAAATTCTCATGAAAAGTAAATGACTTAGAAACCGAAATTAATTTCAGCAGCTGAAAGGCCAAAGTCGTTTTGTTTCATAAAGCATCTGGCAGAGAAGACGAGACCGGAAGTTACTCCACCGAAAAGTTACAAGAGCATGGCATAAGTGAAAAAAAATAGGACACACTATCAAGCCTACATAATAAGCATCTTAACTTAACTCCTAGTAAGTGTTGCACGTGGGCGCGGCGCGTTATGTATGTCATACAAATAAACAAACTAGATTCTTTCTTATACAAAAAATAAGAATAAAGTTCAACAGATCTTGCACGTACTCTTTGAGTCCAGTTTAAATAATAAACGCCTTATCTTTGGAAAATACTTGGAATAAAATTGTGTAGAGAAGATGGTCAAATATTAAATTAGAAAACGTTTAACATTTGCGTTTGTTTGTAATCGAGCCATGTCAGGCAGAGGTTTGAAAATTGTCTACAACAGGATTTTTATGGCTTGCCACTAACTGTACTGTGTGTACTAAACTACTATGGTGCCAAAGGAACTGGGTTGTTCGTACCACTTACCTGCAAGATCATTGTTTTTATCACTTCTAATGACAGAGTCACGTAGTTCACGTGAAGCGCGTAGGCGTTTAGTGCACGAAGGTATTTAGGTGCTAATATTTTAATGTTCTAACAAATGATTAAAAGAAATTATTGCATAAAAATATACTTACCCAATAAAGTTAAAAGTGCAATGAAAAAGAAACGATGGTATAGGTTAGGTTAGGTTAAATAACATGAAAACTTTCAACCTTATTTTAACCCCCTGAGGGATGAATGCTCAGCTTGGATCTACTTCGGTGCAAATGATCACATTAGTAGGTTGTGCGTTATCTGTCTGTCAGTTAATCAGCGTCAAAGTTTAATGAGCAACTTTATTAATAAAATTTCTACGTGATGATTCTTTCACTATTTTTGAAAGGTAGAGAAAAAGCCTCCATAACTCTGATCGATTCTACAAAGGCCCAACAAAAAAACTTGCAAGTACTACTTAATGCAGCAAGAACATTGTAAGAATAAGAAAGAAAGAAGCGGAGTTGATGTGTTTTGTTTACGTAAGAGCTCGGAAACGACAGGCCGCGCCGCGCCGCGACAGCCGGCAAGAAATGGATCACAAAATGTACCACGCCGCAGATGTACACACAATGCAACAGTCACAGAGTAAATAAGAGATAATGTTCAATAGAAAGGACGAACGCTTTCGAGATAAATGTGGCTTTAATTATTCGACGTCAGATCGTTCATTGAAGTTGAAGAGTGAAGAAAACTCAAACAAAATACACCGATATACAGGGTGTTAATTTAATTGCGTGCCATAGCTTAAGGGGTGCTTCAGTTACGATAAAGGAACACAAAAAAAATATCAAAAAAAATCCTACTGAAAAAAAAACTAAAACTCCATTGAAACTTAACTAACGCGGAGCACCGCCGCGCTATCACCGAGCCAGCGCGCGGCGCGAGAATCAGTGGATAAGGTAGGCACATACATAACTGAAACTCTTTCACGCGCTTTTGATAGCGCGGTGCTCCAGGTCATTGCCCTCCGCGTTAGTTTAGTTTCAATGGAGTTTAAATTTTTTTAAGTAGGATTTTCTTAAATATTTTTTTTAGTTCCTTTATCGTTACTGAACCACCCCTTAAGCTATGGCACGCAATCAAATTAACACCCTGTATATAAAAGACCAATTTGTAGATGAAATCATGATATGGAGCTCTTTATCTTTCAGGGCTGATAAAGGCATAAAAGCTCACAACGAGAGGTTAAACACAATCTGTGTGCTGTGTTTTACAAAGATTTGATAAAATTTACATTAGAGAGGGAAATTTACAAGCTAAGTAAGAAATATTTTTAGTTGATGATATAATCTATAATGTTAATGTTTATGCTTTTCCTAACCTTATGTATTTGCTGTAGAGAAACAAAACTGAAAATTTTTGTTGAGCATCAATGTGACAGCTATTAATTTGAGTTGGTTTTAACACAAAAGTAGCATTCTGCAACTGGTTGTGGAAGTGCATCTTGGCTCTAGTACGAGTATCTTAGAAGAGACCCCAAAAACGTTAATATATCTGAGCGAATTACTCTTTGGAGTTGTGGAGCGCAGCCGTACCATGTCAGTTGCGGCGCGGCTATGCTTACGCTCTCACGTCTCCGCGGCGCGCGAAGTGTTAAATCTATCAGTGCTCAGTGAGTGAGACATGTTTACGTGAACATTTCCTCTCGCTAAACTCGTGCAGTGCAGTGAATGTGTTAACGAAATGGCTAACTTAACGCTAAGATACCTGGATGAGTTGTCGTACGTGTTGAATAGTCGGAGGCACTTGGCCAGTCAGGCGAAAGCATCTTCTGTCGGAGATCTTCTAAACGCCGAAGAGGATAGATTCTCAACGGTTAGTACCCACACTTACACAAATCAACACATAATTTGGAACACAGAAACTTTTTTTAACTTAAAATTTACAAGAAATTAGAGATTTTGGTCGTGTTGTATGCCCAGTTTAGTAAGTTTATGTTGTATGTATGTATATTTATTTAATGGCATCACATCTCATTACAAAACGTATTTCGCCAATGTCAAAGTAAAGGAATTATTACAAAAATATGGCGACACGCCAATGTCCAGTGAAAGAAAGATTTGCACAGGAATCCGCATCTCGAAGATCGCCGACGAGGAAAGCCTGTGCACCACGATGACTCCGATAAGTTGATAGGGGATATTATAGAAGTCTCGAAGAAAGCCGCTTCTCACCATCCAAAAACTTTAGTAGACGAATATATTTCCATTTTCCATTAAATTTTCACTTTATAAGATGTTTATTGGATAATATCCTATCAAAATTATACTTTAAACTCTCAAATGAACAAATAAAATCAAAATTGAAACAAATTCGCGTCTGCCATCTTCAAATGCTGACAAACTCGCACTTCTTTGGTCGTGTTCTCGACATAGTAAAATCTAGACGTGTTTTCGACGTTTGACAAGAAATTGTACGTTAAGAAGAATGCAAGGAGGATGTAATTTGATAAGGTCTACGGTTCTAAGGTTACCTCCCGCTAAGTGGTTGAAGTAGTTTGCCTGTAGATGCGACCTTCTCGGTAGATTCATTATTTCAATGCTGCGAAACGTTCACTGAATTGTTAAAACTGAAACTTTCGAAATTTGGTTTTCTCTGTGCACAAAAAATACATAACTCTATGTCCATTGTTATAGCCTGTAGCTTTGAATTGCAGCTGCAAAGAATATTAGGGCTTATTATTAAACAGATATGAGATATCTTAGGATTAACGTGTGTAGAGCGGGTAGAGCTAGATTTCGACTATTAATTAATGAATAATGAATTAGTCTCTTGGTCGGTGTTACGTTACGACTTATTATAAAACGTGTTTATGACCTTTTTTATGCAATAATTTGAGTCTGTTTAAATATCAAATCTATATCAATTAAGAACCTACTAGGTAATTTATAAAGCGAAAGTAATCAGATTAAAAGTCTGATGCTTTAACAGCCTCGTCTACACTGTACTGGTTATCAAGTCCCCTTGGCAAGATCGTTAGGCTCTTGATCCAGTGGTTCTGGTTTCGATTTCCGGGGACACCCTAAAAAAAATACTTTCTGAGACCTCCGCTTTGAATAGGACAATCGTCTGACTGTCTGAAATGTAAAATGTCGAATGATTCTGTGCTTCGGAAGGCGCGTTAAGCCGTTGGCTTACTATCGACGGAGGTAGTCGTTATCCAGCCCTGTCAGAAGCCTTCAACGGCTCAACAACTTTAACACACCAGCACTTTTGAGGTTCTTCAACCATCGATTTTACGACTCACAGGATATGATGATGATGACGGCTACTTAAATATGAAAACTTATTTTGGAGATAGAGATAGAGTATGCGACAGCTCGGGAGTGCGGACGAAACGTATGACGCGCTATACATTTCGCCTGCACTCCCAAGCCGTCGTGTACTATACTTTGAACCCCGGGGAAGATACCTCGTTAGGTACAGTTTTGGGAATGAAATCTTGGGCTACAGCTAGTTATTATTGTATAAATATTTCTAAAACTTCGATATCGGTTAATCAAATCCGCGATAAAGGCATGGAATTGTTGATTCTGAGTAATTGTTTTCTAGTTACAGACAGAGTTCAAGGTCAGCATACCTACAAGTAATCATACGATAACTTGCCATAAATATATTTACCTATTGTTTGTACACTACATCATAGAATGCAATTTTTTGAGAACGTAGACAAAAGTACTCTAAAAATAAATAAATAAATGGAATATAAGGCAATTTTATGAAAATTTTAAGGAAATGTGCGGATAGTTAGACAAGTAATAAGGAAATAAAAAGTACTAGGTTTCTACAGTCATAGATAATGAGGTCACGATTTGCGCACTATTTTCTTCTTCTAGGTCCCACTGCTGGGCAAAGGCCTCCCCTGGGGCTTTCCATTGGTCACGATCTTTTGTAACCTCTTCCCAATTCTTGAAGAAGGCATCAAGGTCGTCACGCCATCGCTTTCTTGGTCTACCTCAGCGTCTGGCCCAGTCATGAGGTATCCAATGGGTGCCTTAGTTTGCCCACCTATTAGGGCACATTCGACAGACATGGCTACCCCAATCCCACTTAACTTAAGTTGCACACTAATATTAGAAAAGAAAAAAAAATAACCCACCCATTTAGCTCTACACGTCTTGCTTCTATAGTCGAATAGTCGAAGTAAGTAGTAGCTATGTAGAGGTACTATCGCGGACTTTGCCGCCTGCACAGTTAATAATTTTTCGTCTGAATACTGCGTAGGCGCTGAGCTACTCTTACTAAATAAGTACTTTAGTTTGTTTTTATTGTTTTAAAAGCCTATTTTGTTACTGTTTGCGAACTATGGCTACCACCTTATTGGTCTGTCTAAAGTCACAAGGGCGGGGAAAGAGAGCGTTTTTAGGGTTCCGATACCAAAATGGTAAAAAAAAGGAACCCTTATGGTGCCGCTCTGTCTGTCTGTCCGTCTGTCTGTCACACCTCTATATCTCAGCAACCACTTACGCTATCGAGCTGAAATTTGGAATAGTTTTAGAATATAGTTGCCCAACTTAATTGCACATGAAAATTTTTTGAAAAAAGTACGATTATTAATGTAAAGGGGGCCAAAATAGGGGGGGCCAAATTTCAAATTGTCGCTACTAGGTCGAGTGGGGTATCATATGAAAGGGCTTTACTTGTACATTTTAAAATATATTTTTGTATTTTTTTAAGTTTCTTAGTTTTCAAGTTATGATGAAAAATTTCAAAAAAAATACCATTCCCCCCCCCTTATCTCCGAAGTTTGAGTAAGGGAAAATCTGAATTAATTACAGTTGACAGAAGTTTATGTAAACTTTACAGCAAAAATAAAACGATCTTTCTAAGTTGCACAGTTTTTCAGAAATCTGCAAAAAACCTTTACAAACAAATTTAGTTTTGCGGTCCTGAAAATGGACTTTATTGCTTCCAAAAATACTATAGGTATATCGGAACCCTCGGCGCGCGAGTCCGACTCGCACTTGACCGGTTTTTTATTTTAGGGGTGCACGGAAAAATGAGCATTGTTCATTGCTCGTGCCGGTGGCCGCGATAGTAGAACAAGACGCAAGGTTATTTTTTTTTAATGTACCTACTTCATTTATAAAAGATATTACCTAAGTAAGCCTTCAGTAGAACAATTAAAATGACAATAATTGAAAGAATAATAAGTTAGTTAACAGCAAGATAGCATAGACAAGTAAGGTGACTGGCACGCGAGAATTTCACACGCTATAGAGTTTAGGTGGCTACGGTCTATGACGCGTTACATTATAGATACAGTCACCAGCACGTCAGTGGCATCATTTGAAACTCTATTACCATGCCATAGGGTCCAAAGAGTTTCTACTGACGTGTTGTTGGGTGTACTATGTTGTTAAAAATATTTAGATGTGGAATTAAAGCTTCGTTTTACGCATGAAGGAAAAAAAAATTACGTTTTGATTACTACTCCATCTGGGCGCGTAATTTTTTTTCCTTCATGGTTTTACGGGTTTACAGTGTTCTTATTTTATTTTTAATATCTAAAGCTGCAGTCACACCTTCCTAAATTCAAAGACTAATTCGGCATACATTGCTGGGAGGCTTGTTTCTGTTAATTCCAATATCCTTAATTCAACGAGCAATGTATACCTACTCAATTAGTTTCTAAATTAAGGAATGTATGATTGCGGTTTAAAGAACTTTCGAAACCAATAACAAAACCACTTGGTTTCAGATCTTGCAAGTCGAAAGTTAACCAAAGAGTTTGGTCGCTTCGTTCCAGAATCTGAATTCTTAGATATTAAGGCGATCCGTTTTCCATACTAAATTCAAATGACTTGCATTCTTATACGGGACATAAAATGCTGTTGAAAAACGAGTGTATATTTATTCGCTGATTAATGCAAAGATACAGCTAACCCTTTCCCCCTTCAAGAAGAAGGATCCCTTCAACCCTTGAGGGGATCCTTCTTACTTCGGTAGAAAGATCTTATGCGGAAACGGCGGCCGCCAAGATTTGCACAAAGTCTCTCTCGACGCTGGAGGCAACCCACGCTGATAAGCAACGGACCTTGCGGCGAGGCAGCAAGGCATTGTGGAAAGCCAAGGGCGACGATACAGGTCAGAGGAAATCGTCGGCCTGACACTGCATCCGCCTTATCTCCGGCCGTATCGTCGGTTCTCTGTTCCACTGGATCAAGATGAGTAAGGAAGGACAAGAGAGTGCGTCTGTGTTTGCGCGTACATTTACGCACAAAAATATATCCTGCGCACAAGACTGCTTCTGAATGATGGACTCCGATTGAAGTAAAACCATCATGGCGATGGTCAGAGATAGAGAGGTCCGGTTTGATACAAGCCGGGCTTTGTCCAATGTCTGCACGCAGGCAGCTCTGGGGATGTTGTAAAGTGTGAGCTCGGCAGCACCCGGTGTGACAAAGTAGCCATTTTAAGGGAGGCACTGCTTTGGAAGAGGCTAGAAAAGGTGTCCCAAAGAAATGCTCATCCCAACCTTTGAGGATGGTAGTTACCGCGGCTGCCTCCGCATCTATTAATTCGTGGTCGATGTCGTAAACAAAATATGATGATGACAGTTCACGAGATACAGCCCGCTGACAGACAGACAGACATCGGAGGCATCTGAATGGAGTCCCGTTTTTCACCCTTTTGGGTACGGAACCCTAAAAAGGAACCCTGGTGTGACTTCGTCTGACTGTAAACTGTAATCTGTAAACTTAGTTTTGCATTCCTAGAAAAGCAATGGCTTCTAAAGTAATGCGAGAGTGGCACACGGTGGAGTTTTCGTTTCCCCGAACGGTGCAGCATTTCGCGGTTTTCTCCATGAAAAAAAAACCGGCCAAGTGCGAGTCGGACTCGCACCCTAAGGGTTCCGTACCTATCTACCATATGATATACTAAAAGCTTTTAACAGACAGACAGACGGACAACAAAGTGATCCTATAAGGGTTCCGTTTTTTACTTTCGAGCGGAGCGATGAAAGGTACGAGTATTGTATTCGTGAAAAAAAAAGTTTTGCTAATTTTCTCGAAAATGTGTTCTATATCACTTATACTCGTACATCATAAAAAACAAGTCCGTCCGTCGGTCGGTCGGTCGGTCCGTCGGACGGTCTGTCCGTCACGCTTTGGCCTAAACTGATGGTCCGATTGACACCATATTTGGAATTTAGGAGTTTTATGCAAATCCATCGAAGGGTTCTAAGTGGTTTCTGGCTGGCTCTCATTTTGAGGGTAGCTGTCATACAACGAAAATGATAAATTGTAATTTTCTCAAAAACGGCTCATAGAATCTTGATGAAACTTTGCATGACCAAGCATCTCCATGTAAGATATCTTGCGCCAGTATCAAATGATCTGTGTAATTTCATATAAGGGGTGTTCCTGTACCACCAAATCGTACATATGTGATTTACCCAAAATTGGTTCCATTGAGTTTATTAAATTTTTCTATAATATTACTCGTGGATTGGTTGTCTACCTGACTGGATATTCTTTGTGATTTTTTGAATAAAATTTAGTACACAGGGTATACCAAAAACTGAAAGGTCTTGCTCAGTAGACTAAACTGAACAATAATCCATAAGGAACATGTGTTGGGAAATTAAAAAAATCTCCATGCAAGTATCCTACGGTAGTATCTATTGATCTTTGAAAATTCATATAAAGGGTGTTCCAGTACTACCAAAAGTTAAACATGTGATTTACTCGATATCGTTTGATGTTTGTTTGTTTTAATGTTTGACAATTTGAATTCTGAATTGATCTGTATATTTCATTCGAACATTTTTTTGGAAAAACGTAAATAAAAGTTTGTATTTCCATACTATGTGTATGGCATTACAAATTTAAGTTTGCGGTTGATAGTTTTTCCTTGAGTATTGCGAGAAAGTAAGTGCAGTGCAGCTGCTGTACCATTTATTTTATTTTGAGGTACGGAACCCTAAAAAGAAAAAGTTTAGGTTTATTAGGTTAGGGTAGGTTGCTGTTTACAATTTACCGGTAAAATTATAATTTATTTATTTTAACTAGGTTAATTATAATTTAGCGGCTCTGACAATTCATCTGCAACGTACTCGTATATATAACGATCAAGTTCAGAAATTCGTGCCTAACCCACGTGCGAAGCCGGGGCGGGCCGCTAGTTTCTTATAAATTGTATCGAAATCGGTACCCATCCAACTCAAACAAGCAGTAAATAACAAATCACACGGAAATGGACAATCATTTCCGAGATTTCACTGAAATGATTTCCGAATCATTGAAATTTCATTTCCGGAGGTTAACAATATGATGATGGCAGCTCTCTGTATACATACATGTCGCACGTAAATAAAATAAAAAAAAGTACGGCCTCTTCATACAAAACTTTATTGGACAGTTTTTATGGAGAGGCCGATTTTTTTTCATTACCTGAAAGTTTTATTCACTGAAAGTTGTTCAGTTACGTTGACTGATCATGCCCTTTCAGCTGTCCCTTACTACCAGTATTAAATATTATTTTGTTTGTATGGGATTGCTTTGCGATAATTTCCTTCTTACGTCACATAGATTATATAAATGTTACTACGCCTACGTTTCTGTAGGTAATTTAATTACAGAGGAACCTATAAAACTCTTGGTATTTTGAATGGTAGGTGACGTCGTCGCGTCGCGTCGGTGTTGTATTGATCGTCTATCTAAATCCACCTCATGTACAGTCACGAGCACACCAATCTTGAAACATTGGACTTAGTATTTACTGTTCTTGTTGCTTTAACGTAAGGACTAGAGGTCTAGAGTCGTACCACAAATGTTAAGTTTTACCTGTTCTTGATTGTACAAACGATGCATGCGCCCGCGCGTACTCGCACAAGGGCAATATTTACGCTCGATTGACGCCTTCCTGTCGCTCCCCTCGCTTCCTGTCTTCGAAACACCCTGTATATTTACACATAAGGTCGAGTTTACTGTAACATTGGGAGAGTCACAGTAAATCTCTCAACGGATGTGCATTTGACAGATTTGTTCAGAGTATATTTAGATTTTTAAATCAGGTAGTGTAATGTCCAAATAAACAAGTCTGGAGAATATGTCTCTAACCTGAGAGTAGGATAACGCAGTGTACCTAATTATTTTATCACCTATGGTAGCATCCACAACCTGAACTAATTTCGCAAGCCTTAGATTTAAAGCGAGGTGTTATGAATGGAATCCAATAATAAGACTCTGAATATTCTGGTAAGTTAAACATAGATATTACGTTATCAATGTTAATTAATAAACAAATAATTACAACTTAATCGATTAATAATACAATTTAGCTGTGTTTAGCTGTGTACTCGTAGTAATTAAAAAATCTCGTTTTAAGGAATACGAGTACATATGAAATAATAGTGAACTGACGTACTCTATCGTAATAAATAAGTTTGTCTCTGTTCACTAATTGCTTGGCAAGATGAAATTGTAAAATGTGTCTATGCTATTTGCGCGACATATAGCATGACTACAGTTACTTGCAAATCGCATCGTAGGGCTTTTGTTCAAAGTCCGTCTGGGGAATTACCACCGTCTTATCTATTTCTGCCGTAAAGCAGCAGTGTTTGCACTGCTGTGTTTCAGTTTGAAGGGTAAGGGAGTCAGAGAAATTACTGGCACATGAGACATAACATCTTAGTTCTCAGGGTGGCCAACGCGCTTTGCTGTCTTATTAGCGTCAAAGTATGTCACTAATAAGACAGTGGGTGCTATGGGCGGTGGAGACCACTTACCATCAGGTGGTCCACCTGCTCGTTTGCTCACTTGTAACATTAAAAAAAAACCGGCCAAGTGCGAGTCGGACTCGCGCACTGAGGGTTCCGTACCACCACATAAACATAATTGTATTCGTTGAAATTTCAGTAAGTTAATGTGCTAGATTTTTTGAGTCCGACACGCGCTTGACCAAATTTTATTATTTGTTGTTATTTTATAGCTTATAAACATACCAATTTTCAAGTTTGTAAGTGTTCCCGTTTTTAAATAGAACTAAAACAAAAATCGCCTCAGCGACCATCCAACTTGACCCCTCTCTTATATGAATGTTCTTGAAACGGGAGCTCACCACAATTGGTTACCATTAGTTGTGAGAAAAGTTGTAATATTTAATGATTTCAGACTTTTCCCATTATTTGTACTGTGAGACCTAGCTTCTTGCCAAATTTCATAATTTTAGGCCAACTGGAAGTACCCTGTAGGTTTTTCATTTTTGAATAAATGTATGGAGATGAGGACATAAAATGCCATATCTTTTGATTGCGTCGTTGTAAAAAATTTAAATTTTCAGATCTTGTGTGGTTCATGGATCCTAATATGTGGTATTAATTTCAGCCTGATACCTTTACCCGTTCGTGAGATAAAAGGTCTTGACAGACAGACAGACAGACAGACAGACAGACAGACGGACAACAAAGTGATCCTATAAGGGTTCCGTTTTTTTCTTTTGAGGTACGGAACCCTAAAAATAAAAAATACTTATAACCTCAAATTCAATAAAATGTGTAAAAAATGTGGATATTTCTGTCATGCTTTATATCAAACTATTGCTCAAATATTTTTCAGTATACAGGGTGTAAGTGACGGTGTACTGAAAACTGAACAGGCGCGCTCAGTCAACGTAACTGAAAAAGTTTCCCAAATACATAATATATATACACTCATTTATTTCGGAAAAACATCCATAATTACAATTAAAATCAAATTAGATAAATAAATAAAAACCGGTCAAGTGCGAGTCGGACTCGCGCGCCGAGGGTTCCGATATACCTATAGTATTTTTGGAAGCAATAAAGTCCATTTTCAGGACCGCAAAACTAAATTTGTTTGTAAAGGTTTTTTGCAGATTTCTGAAAAACTGTGCAACTTAGAAAGATCGTTTTATTTTTGCTGTAAAGTTTACATAAACCTCTGTCAACTGTAATTAATTCAGATTTTCCCTTACTCAAACTTCGGAGATAAGGGGGGGGGAATGGTATTTTTTTTGACATTTTTCATCATAACTTGAAAACTAAGAAACTTAAAAAAATACAAAAATATATTTTAAAATGTACAAGTAAAGCCCTTTCATATGATACCCCACTCGACCTAGTAGCGACAATTTGAAATTTGGCCCCCCCTATTTTGGCCCCCTTTACATTAATAATCATACTTTTTTCAAAAAAATTTCATGTGCAATTAAGTTGGGCAACTATATTCTAAAACTATTCCAAATTTCAGCTCGATAGCGTAAGTGGTTGCTGAGATATAGAGGTGTGACAGACAGACGGACAGACAGAGCGGCACCATAAGGGTTCCTTTTTTTTACCATTTTGGTATCGGAACCCTAAAAATGGTTAGTACAATTGGACTTAAAACTATGTTAGTAAGACAAACAGGACTATCGCATAAAAATACAGCCAAGCGTCAATGGACGTACTCCAGAGACATTGGTGCATGCATCGACATCCAATGCCTCTGGAGCGGGCTGTCCATCCGTCCGGAGACCATCATCAGGAGGCTGTTGCGGCTGTCCCGTATTCTGCGCGCGATCGATGCCACTCTCTTCCGCATGGTGGCGTAGAAGCAATCCATGCGCGCCTCCGCGATCATGCCTGAGGCGCTACAGAAACGGGGCAATCGCAACAGCACCCTAAAGGCGTTGTTGAACTGAACGCGGAGGGCACTGTAAGATTTCTGCGTGAAGTTTACCCACAGGCTGCTTGTATAGAAGGACGTACAGAAGGCTCTGAATAGCGTAATTTTGGCTTCCTTCGAGCAACCTTTGAACCTGCGGGCGATCATGTTCGCCAAAGAAACGTTTTTTGGAAATAAAAAAAAATTTCCTCTCCATACAAATGCTTTGTCTGATCGAACAGTTTTTACAGAGAGGTAATTTATTTTTAATTTCCCAAAAATGTTTCTTTACGAAGTTGTTCAGTTTCGTTGACTGGGTACGCTCTTTCAGTTTTCGGTAGTTACACCGTCCCTTACACCCTGTATGTATTGTAGTTACAAACGTGAACCTCGTGTAATTAAAAAGAAATCTTTTCTTAACTGAAAAATATTTGTTTACAAAACGTGACGGTCTTTCTTGAACTCTATTATAAATCCAACACCTCCAACGAAACGTGAAACATTAGCCTCTGCGGTCGGTCTGCGGTCACTGCGGTTGTTGTATGCGGGTGGGGTGGGGTCTCTTAATACGATTGTGTTTTGTATCTTGTTAGGCAACGTCGAGCAATCATAGTTTATGTACAGGCAAGAGCACGTCAAGCTTGGCACATTTCAATCGTCGTAGGAGCTAAACTCGTTGTAGAGTTGAACAATAGAATGAAGATTGAAAGAAATTGTTCACATAGTTCACTACTCTACCATGATATATGTATTAAAAAAAATATATCATTGTATCAAAAATGTATTATAAAAAATTTTTTGTCTGTACATTGAAGACATTTATAGAAAAAATATCACGATATGCTATTTTGATGCCCTTGAATCGAAATCACAGTATTTTGAACATTTTGTCAGTTTCTTTTTGTCAACTGCTGAACCTATTTTAATGAAACTTTTTTGTTTGATAGCCAATAATTTGACTTCAATACTGGTACCTATCACAGGTGCCTATACAGGGTGTTAATTTGATTTCGTGCCATAGCTCAGGGTCGGGATCAGTATCAGTAACTGAACAACTTTGTCCAAGGAACATGGGTCGAAATACGAAAAACCAAATTTGACCTACCATACAAAATGTGCTATCAGCTGATACAGTTTCTATGGGAGGTCAAACATTAATATTTGTATTTCGACCTATGTTCCTAGGGAAAAGTTGTTCAGTTACTGATACTTATCCCGCCCCTGAGCTATGGCACGCAATCAAATTAACATACTGTATATTTTATTTAGCATGCAAAGGAAGTCGCAGGCTAAAGTTAGTTTTTATTTTTCTATAAGCGCCTCTACTGCGGTTTCCCACTTTTTCCGATCTTATGCAAGCTGTGTCCTGTCCAGCTTGAACGGAAGGCATTAAGGTCGTCTCGACATCGTTTCTTGGCCTGCTCCGACACCCATCTTGAGGCATCTAATTGGTTGGCATAGGTTGGTCTCAATTTCATTCAATGTGGATTGGTGTCTGTCTGGTAGGCTGATTGTTAAATCAGCCAGATTGTTAGTTGACACGATTGCTTGATTACACGAAAGTTACTATCTCTATCACTAGCGACAGCCCCGGCTTCGCACGAGTTGAATGCAGAGTATTTCAAAAGAATAAGACAACATATTCGATGAAAGCTCTCTGTCGGCTTGATTTCTTCCGACATCTTGAACAATTATCGTCATATTTGAACAAATTAACACAAAACAATAATAACTATAACTATACGGTTAATCCTTTCTCTTGAATCGCTCTATTTATTGATGAAAACCGCATTAGAATACGTTGTAGGCTCAGGTTGTAGGTATAAGATTTAAGATCTAAGCGTACAGAGGGTCAGACGGCGGGAAGCGACTTTGGTTTTTATTATGCAGAGAAGAAGACGAGATAGAGATGATAATAAGTACAGAAGATAATTTGATTTCGCTTTATAGGTTTAAACATCCGTTGGTCTATTGTGAATACTTGTAACTTTTGAAGCAAAATAGTATAAGTACCTTGATGTTACACGATAAATTGAAAATATTCTAGATGAAAAAGATTAAAGGAAAATACTATCATCTACAAAAAATATAACTCTATAATCAAAGGAAATATTATAGACATTATATTTGTTTTATTTGGACAAACATTTGGCCCCAACTAACCTTTCTTCTTTCGCTACTACATAATACTTATTATCCATTCTTTGAACAAACAATCTGTTACCACGAAGACGGGCCGCGTGAGATTCTACGCCGATTGTTCTTATTAGTTCCCAACGTTACAGTTACGCATTTTAAGTACCTAACTACAGCAGCCTCTCCTGATCAATGTGATATGCACTTATTGCATCGAGAAACGACTGACTGCTACATACAGCCATCTCATTTACTTCTGTAACTTTTTTAACGTCGTTTTGGATGGTCAAGATAAGCGGGATATTTATTATTATTACTAATAATTACATCTAGGTGGGTGATTAAATTTGCGTTTTGTATGGAGAATTTTAGGTAAACTCAATTTCCAATACCTAACACTTTTAATCGTTTTGATTATTTTGGTTGTGTGTGTGTTGCTATAGATAATCTATACAACGTGATAAGCAAAATTGCGCAAAACCTCTCGGGTGGAAGCTCTGCTGTGTGTGCTGGGTGGAAACTTTTGTTCTACAATTTTAGAAGTTCGCAAAAAATTTTGCTTCTTCATAAAAATCGCTGATCGAGCAAAATTTTATAAAAAACAATTGTTTTTTGTTTCATGTTCAGAGCTACCACCCGAGAGGTTTTGCGCAATTTACTTCCCTGTACAGATAGATAGCCTTTGATAGTTCCATTACAAAAACCATAGTCGAATTGTGTAGTCTTATGGTAGTGATAAAAAGAAACCCAATCAAATTTCTTACAAATGTGATTAGGCAGTCGGTACTCGTCGCGGCGTTGAGCCACCCTCTTTTCATACTATACTGTACTCCGGTTACTGTAGTTCAGTCCAGTCCCTTTGTCATCGAACCATTTCCGTCTCGGCCTTCCTGGTGGCCTTCTACCCCGTATCTTGCCTTCAAGAACTGTCCGCAGGAATTCAAATGCGGGGCCTCTTTGCAAGTGCCCAAAGAGTACCGACTGCTGACCTCCAAACTACATTTTTAAGATGGCACCCCATAATGGCAGTAGCTGTTATGTGATTTAAAGAACAGAACTAAGTATTTCAATTTACAATTCAGTCTGAAGTGGCTATAATATTTCAATAACATAATGTAAGTAGTTTATTATTATGTAAACATTAAGGCACACGTTTTTGTAGCCGCAGCTGGTTATTGAATTCTTATGTGACGTATTTTAATGTCTTTTTCTATAAATTGTGACTGTGTTTGATGTTACGCCAATTTCTTGCGATTGAACGTCATAAATGACGAAATATTGTATGTAATAATAATAGTCATAAGAGTTACACGAGGCAAGTGTAAATTCTAGAAAACGAAGATTGTAATGTCATAGTGGAAGTAACGAAACGACAGGGAGTTAGCAAAGAATATGTCAGCTGTAAAAAAATATATAAGTAGTTACGTAGACCATGAAACTAAATGGCCTTATAAAAAGAAAAAGAAATGATCTCCTTCCTCTCCTTTCCGCAACTGAGCAGTGACGTCCAACGCTACGCTAATCAAATAATTCTATTATTTTATGCGATTAAAATTTCTGATGCGAACTGGCTGGTCTACTCTCAGTATATCGACACGATACTACGGACTGATAAATAATTAAACGTTCACAAGTACGCTACATCCAACAAAAACCTTTTCAACCGCAATTCTAAATCGGACAATAAATCATGTCAATTTGCTTGTCACGCCCAGGTTTGGTTGCGCAGCGCATTACGGCGAAGTAGGTTCCCTCGCTCGGCTGGGCGTCCTAAAGTTCACAGGTCAACGGGAGCAGCCTCGTTAACTGAACTTACGCAAATCGAGGTAGTCTACTCCTGGTTGAAGATAATTTTGGCATCATTTATCATTTGGAGCAAACTTTCGATGAACTTAATGTTTGATTCGATGTTTCGAACACAGTCTGGTATAAAAACTCTAAAAAAATTTGCATTTCCCAAAAATGTTTCTTTGGGAAAGTGGTTTAGTTTCGTTTTCGGTCCACCGTGTCCCTTACACCCTGTATTGACGCACCTAAATCCATTCATCTTTATTCTGGCGCACTTCTTCTGTCTGGCTTGCGTTGCGACGCGTCTCTTGCATACAATCTAAACACAAACAAAACGCACTAAAAAGCAATAGGTATGCAAGTGCGTTTGGATTGAAGCTGTGCACCTCTCGGCCTGCCAGTGCCGGCGTGCTAGCATGCGCACGCATATGCATACATACAAAATGTTTGAAGAGGAGCAGAGAAACCGACCGGCGCGCCATACGGTGCACCGCACCACACCTCTTCTGTCTGGCCTTCGCATTAGGCTTCATCATCATCATCATAACATCTCATGAAACGTCCACTAGGCAATAATATTAGGCTTATGGCAATAATATTTACGAAAACTGTATGTAACATAAGAAAAGGCATTAGGCGAAGGTCAGACAGAAGTGGTCCAGAAGGTACGCTATGCGGCGCCCCGGTCGTTTTCTCTGCTCCTCTTCTTGTATGAAAACGCGTACGCCCACTGGCACGTCGACCGGCGCGCTGTGGGGTGTGCTGCTCTAACCAAACGCACTTGCATACAAAATATACGAAAGGGACGTGGCGCAAGTCAGAGTTCATTTCTCATTAACAATTTACTAAATTAAACTTCTCTTTCAAATGAAGTCCAAATAACCCATCTATAATCCAATATCGCACTAGTTTACTAGTATTATATGATCTGTGATATCGTTCAATCGTTCCATCGTTCATAGTTCCTATTCGTAGGTAAGACAACGTAGTAAAAAAACAAGTAGCTTGCAGCTACGCTACAAACCCCCCTAACGAGAGGCCCACTCAAGGACAAAGCTTTGCCACTGATGTGTGGCCGACTGTAAATGCATCGTTTATTTGTTTTCATAAGGTCAACAGCACGTCAGTGGAAACATTTGCAACTCTATTACCATGACATAAGACCCAAAGTGTTTCTATTGACGTGCTTGGGTCTACCATAATATTTGTGTTAGTTTTATTTTTTTCGATCGCTATTTGTTTTTAAATATCGCATGATAATTATTATTACGAAACGACAAAACCACACGTAAAAAAAACTAAATATCTTTAGAATAAAACTAGATAAGCACGTTCTTTATCTATCTCAGTCCTCCATAGCCTAGAGACTACACGTTTAAAATAACCCAAGTCACGAACTAAACTGCATGTAGTCATGAAAGCCATTCATAATTACAGTGGAATATGATTGACAAACCCACCAAGGTCGCCGCCAGCCATATCGCACATAATATTATCAGTGTGGCTAATTCTAATAATGCTGTGAAATTGTTTGTTCAATATCATAAAAATAACTTGAAGTTGTTACAACTTTACCTTCTAACTGATTGTTAACCTTTGTTAACCTTAAGCAGCTATCACACCTTCCTTAATTCAGAAACTAACTCGGGGTACGTTGCTCGTTGAATAAAGGATATTGAAATTAACAAAACCAAGTCTATCAGCAATGTATGCCGAATCAGTTTTTGAATTTAGGAAGGTATAATTGCGGCTTTAGGAAAACAGCCTATGACACAGTTTATAGTACCACTTTCAAACCAATTTCATATTTCGCCCGTGGTAGTGATTGATCATTTGATATTCCTAAATATTGTTACACCTTTTTGAAACATATGGTATGAATAAACCAAATTTAATTAAAAATTAATAAATATAAGGTTATAAGGTAAAATAAAAATAAAGAAACTATAGTTGAAAGGCTGGAAATTATACAATGAGACTTGCTGGTAGAGTTCTGAGCAATCGGCGTCTGGCGTGGTGTGTATCGTTTTCTTTCACGCCCGTGCCTTCTGACACTCGAATTTTTACAGCATGAGAACATCTCTTTTTAGACTACTCGCAAAAGCAAAAATTCTGAAGCTATTTTACTATACTTCTGACCAAGCTCGATCAATGTGGCGATATCATTTGAGGTCCTATTAAGACAAGAAAATTGATAAAATAAGTTGTAAGTAAGTTCTCTTTATTATCATGACAATTATTTTGCTTAATTTAAATTTATTTACCATTAGCTGCTATATCTAGATACCGTGCATAAATGTACACCTGTCTGTACTGACCTAAGTTTCAATAAGTTTCGGTGTAAACACAAAATTTAATTTATTAAAATAGAACCTGAAGTAAGCTGCAAGTCAAATGTCAGCTATTAGAGCTACAACTCTGACTGAGTTATTAGTTATTTATTTAACTATTATTTGTCGCCATTAACAGCCATTAACGTTGCAACCTATCATAAGTTCTACACCCCTGCAACATAACATACCACCAAAGCCTATTCCCACGAATGAAACTTCAATTAACGATACCTATCGTTATGTAAATAGTAATAAAAGAAATACCAAAAATATCAAGAACATTTTAAGCACATCCGTACCAGCAGAGACGTCTCCAAAGTCAGCGTTAACAGAATCCGATTCAAGCTATAATCATCAAAGTTTACCGGACTTGTCTACATTTCAAAATAAAGAAATTGAAGCCCTCACACAGGAAATTACAAACCTAAAATCAAAGTTACAGACTGCCGACAGTCTAATTGAAGAACTAGTATTAGAAAAGCACATATTAGAAAAAAAAATTAACGAACAAGACCGAAAAATTAAAAACCTTCTACTAATATGTTCATCTACTCCAAAAATAAATGCGTCTATTAAGACGAAGAACTCCAGTACATGTAAAAAATCCAGAAGGAAGAAAAAGGCAGTTGATATCACGAAGATTACACTAGAAGAGGATACATCGCATACACAGTTAGAGAAAGAAAATTTTAATACATGCAATAGAGATGAACCTAGCGAATCTTTACCTAAGAGAAAAAAAATATTTATATTAGCAGACCAACAAGGTCGGGGAATGCAACAAGCACTACAAACCTTAACTGGTGATGATTATGAAATATGCTGTTTTTGGAAGAGCCAAGCGAACTTAATTGATGTGTTGAACACTTGTCAAGACGAAATCAACACTCTAACGAACGAGGACTTTATTGTTTTGATTGGAGGTGTAAATGATAGAAATCCTTTAGAACTGAAATCTAGCTTACTTAATTGGCTTTGCTCTACTTTAAATACTAATGTTGTTGTATGTGGATTACCCCGTAATGGAAATATGTATAACTATAATGTCAATTACGATATAAAGATGATATGTCAGGGTTTCTGCAACACAACGTTTGTCAGAATGAATTACAGTAAATCTCGTCAAGGAACAAAATACTTTCAGTCAAATCTGAGCTTTTCAATTTATAGAGAAATATTACATTTTTGTCATACACAGGTTCTTTCTCAATCTAATAAAAACCAATGTTTCAATGAGTACACCAAAATAAATAACATGCAGAATTGTACGTCCAATCAAAATAATCAAAATGAGAGTGAGTCGAATCAATATACGGATTCTTTTTTATAAATAGTAATGATAACGTCTTAAGAATTATGCACCAAAATATTGCAGGATTATTGAGTAAGACAGAACTGTTAGAATTAACTTTGCAAGAATTAGGAATGAAATTCAAACAATCAATTGACCTATTGTGTCTTTCAGAAACATTTGTTCAACGTACCCACGAATTAAATATAAAATTAAAAGAATACAACTTAGGTTCCGTTTTCTGTAGGTACAAAAAACGGGGTGGAGTTTGCATATTGCATCACGATTCAATTGAAATTAAGGAGCTACCTTTTGTTAAAGATTTGTCATCTGAACTTACCTTCGAATGTTGCGGTATAGAAATTAAAAACTACAATATAATCGTAATCTGTATCTACAGGATTCCTAAGGCTAATACTCGCATATTTTTTGATAAAATGTTGATCTTGCTCGATAAATTAAAACGGAAATCTAATAAGTCTATAATTTTAACTGGAGACTGGAATATTGATACATTACAAGATACAAAACTTTCACGTGACCTGCAAGAATTACTTGAGAGCTATGACCTTGACCTACATATCAAAACACCTACACGACAAGGGTCATGTTTGGACCACTTTGCAAGCAACATCAAAGACGCACAGGGTTATACGCTACCGGTTTCACTTTCAGACCATGAAACTGCACAAATTTTAACTATACCGATACAAAATCGTGTTAAACCAGTTAAGTTCTGGTATCGTACCTTAAGAGATTTTAGCCCCGAAAATATTGAAAAATTCAGGAATTGCTTGATGAGTTATACATGGTCAGACGTATACACATGTGATGATACTGAAAAAGCTTTCAGTTACTTCCATTCGGAATTAAGACTCCTCTACAATCTTTGTTTTCCAAAATATAGACTTAGAGTAACTAATAATAAAAAATCTAAGCTTAACTGGGTGACTAAAGGCCTCAGAACCTCTTGTAAAACAAAGCGAAAATTACGTTTCTCTTATTATATAAATAAATCAAACAAAATTAAGAAAAGATACAGAATATTTTCTAAATTATTAAATAAATGTATTAAATCTGCTCAAAAATCTAAAAACAACAATTATATTGACAAGGCAAAGAACAAATGTAAAGCAACATGGGACGTTATTAATGATAGGCACAACTGTTCACCAACAGACACTGTCCATCACCTGACATTGAATAACAATCAAATAATTCAAAATCCTGTACAAATTGCAACAGAATTCAATAATTATTTTATTAACCTACCCAAAATCGACATGGATCCTAATACTGAAAGTTATCCGGGTTCGTTATCATTTAATAATAATACTTTCTTTTTGACGCCCACTGACGATAATGAAATAAAAACTATTATAAAATCTTTAAACAACACAAGTGCCACCGGTTATGATGAAATAAGTACAAATATAATTAAAGCCTGTTCCATTGAACTTAGCCCCCTATTGAGTTATTTAATAAATTTATCTTTTGCCACTGGTGTATTTCCATCTTCTCTAAAGTTATCCGTGGTAAAACCCACGTTCAAAAAAGGAGAGAGGGAGAATATGGGTGACTATAGACCGATCACGCTCATACCAGTACTCTCAAAAATATTTGAAAAAGTTTTTTATAAAAGACTGTTCTCATTTTGCGAGAAATTCTCGATATTACACTCGGAGCAGCATGGTTTCCAAAAAGGAAAGTCCACTTCTATGGCCTGTTATAATATCGTAAAGAAAATTTCATTCTTTATGGATAAACGCATACCTGTCTCTATGATCTTATTTGATCTCAGTAGAGCTTTTGATCACGTCTGTCACACCACTTTATTACAAAAGTTAGAAACTTATGGTATACGCGGGCACGCACTTGGTTGGATTAAATCATATCTTGGGGATAGACAACAAAAAGTAGAAATAACTAAACTAAACGAGTCTCTACATTTAACGTCCTACCAATCAAATTACGCCAAAAATTACTTCGGGGTACCACAAGGAAGTATCCTGGGACCCTTGTTATTTATTTTATATTTAAATGATCTCCCGTCAATCACTAAGTATCAATGTACATTATATGCAGATGACATTTCAATAATTATTAATAAAATTCCAAATACTGACTATCAAAATGAAATAAACTATACAATAAATACGGTAATTAATTGGCTTAAACATAATAATTTATTTGTAAATTTATCTAAAACTAAATTTCTTCAGTTTTATAATGTAAATGGACGCCCCCAAAAAATATCTGTGACCCACAATGGTGAACCAATCTCTGAGTGTTCTACGGAAAAATTTCTTGGGATAACTCTAGACTCCCATCTGAATTGGAAGGAACATGTGTCGATTGTCTGTAAAAAAATTAATCGATTCAGTTATGCCCTCTACAAACTTACAACACTTAGTAGTCAAAAGACAGCACTTACAGCTTATCATGGCTACATCTGCTCTATACTAAGGTACGGTCTCATTTTATGGGGAAACTGTGTTGAAGTCAATCGAGCGTTTATAATTCAAAAAAAATGTATTAGAGCAATGTGTGGAGTTGGACCCATGGAATCCTGTAGACCTTTATTTAAAAAATTAAATTTATTAACATTGCCGTCAATGTACATATTTGAAGTATGTCTATTTACTAAAAATAATTTATATATATTTAGAAAGAATCGTGAAGTATGTGGATTCGCAACCCGGTATCCGGATCGTTTGATAGCGCTTCCTTGCTCTACTACAGCTAGTCAACGAAACTGTTATCAAATGTCGGCAAAACTCTATAATAAACTACCAGATACCATTAAAGATTTACCACATAATAGGTTCAGAACTGAGCTGTATAAATTTTTGTGCAATAAATGTTTTTATAGTATTAACGAATTTATGTCCTGCAAGTTCTAATCTGACTGATTTTTATTATTGTTAATATTAGCACTATCTCCTTTGACATTTGATATTTTATTTTATGTAAACTTGACATTTTATTGTGATTGTTATGATTTATTTTTCTTCTGACATAATTTGATTGCATGCTACTCTCTCTGTTTGCATACCATTATGTTGGTTAAATGTGAGATTCACTATGTTAATGTTACACCAATTTGTACCACATTTAATGCAAATAAAGATTTATTTATTTATTTATTTATTTATTTAAGCTTGCTTCTTATATAACCGACTGGTTTGAGTTCAAGATCGAGCACGTATTTTTTCGTAGTTAAGTGGTTTTTAATTACTTCTCTATGTGGTAATTTTCTTTAGACTCGTTCTTTTTTGTTCGGCTCACTGGCTCGGAAAGGTTTGCTTTATCGTTTGATATCTGCCTGCAAAAGTGCTTTATGTCCGCAAACGTGGTAAAGCTATTTGAAATGTACTACAGTACCTATTACCTCCATTCTGCGGTATAACTGATAGCCGGTAGTAAACAGCAAATTCTGAATTAAATTAATTCAATTCATCGATTGGCTTTTATTTAATTTTTCACTCTTCGCTCCTTTAAATAGTTTTTGTTTGCTTTGTGTGACCTGTATAGAATTAGTGCAAACAGTTTTTATTTGTATCTAGCATTTTTCTCGTTGTAGTGAGGTGAAAAATTATGCTTGTTCACTGAGCGAAAAACTAACAAAAATACATTAATTTTTACTAAAATATTACTAAATCCGAGGACAACAAATGAACTTTAATATCCATGAATTCATTTTTGTTAATGCATTTAGTAAATATTACATGTAACATTTTTGTAATTTCAAGAATGTGTTAGTAATTTACGATGTTCAAAACAAATACTGTTTTGTAATTATAAGGGTGCAATAGTAAAATCGAAAATGGGGCCCTCATAGGTTATACTAAATGTTTTGTAATTTTAGGAGTACAATAGTAATTACGGAAGTGACGTCATAGGTAAATACTAAATGTTTTGTAATTTTAGGAGTACTGTAATAATATCGGAAATGATGACGTCATAGGTAAATACTAATTTTTTGTTTATTTTAGTGTTCATTTTGTAATTTTAATTAAAGTGTTTTAGTTTTAGTAAGTAGGTATAAGACTTGTAGTAGACGCATCGCAAGAGATTTTGGGGATGATTCTAAGTTATTTTGCTCATGATAACAGATAGAATCGACTCGTAAAATCTCCTCGTACACCTCCGCCATAGCAAGCATGGGTTTTTTAATACCAACAACACAAATTACCAAAACTGAAACACTTTAAAAAAAATTAGTTTTCAATGAAAAACTCATTTAACTTTTATTAATTATTTTTTTTTATTAATAAAGCTTATTTCAAGTACACCAAGTTACACAAATAGAAATATCTTAAATATGGTAATATCTTAAAGATGGAAGGAACATCATCTGATGAATTTGAAAATCGATTTAACCACATCACACACTTCCACTGACAATCGGCCGTGCCGGCGCCGTCTAAAGACCCTTTTTCCTCGGTTCACTTCACAGTCATTAAGGAAAACAATCAAAAACCTAGATCTCAATCAAAACTTAGAGCTTCGTCGTTTTTTACAAGACAACCAGCTTGCAGCTCAAAATGGCAGGCAGATGCCAAGCGCGTCGCATGAGACGCAAACGCAGCACAAGCAAAACTCACGCTAGATTTTAAAAATGGTTGCTTGAAATTACAAAAACGATTTAGTAATATTACTATAAGAATATTTTAGTAATTTCAAGCAAATTGTTTGTCAATACAAGGACGTTGTCATTAAAAAATACTAAAGTTTGTAATGTTGCCTTGTACTAAAACCACTTGCTGATAATAAAAAACTAATTTTCTGGAAATACTAAGCAGATTTGCAGGAATTACTAAACTTTAACAACATTTACTACGATTTGCGGTAATCATTAAAATTTGTAATATCTTACATTTACTAAAACTGTATAATAGAAATTACATTTAGTAATACTAAGCCTTTGATAAAAAATAGTAATTATTGCAATTACAGCAAAACTTTTATAAGTAATACTAAAACTGTGTTTTTCCCTCCATTACAAGACAGTTTTGTAATTTCTGGTGGAGTTTTTTTTCTCCGTGTTCGCTCGACAGCAAAGTTATTTCGCATCTCGTGCCTTAAAGAGTTGAAACCCTCGTTTCGCTCAGAATTATATTTTTAAATCTTTGAATCCTTTAACTGCTAGGGTCTCAACATAAGCATTCGCGCAAAATAAAAACTTTGTAGCCGTGTGTAACAAATAACTATTGCCTTTTAAATCCGATCGCGTATTTCCTTGTTTTCCAAATTCGTATTAAACAGGTACGTACTTTTAATTTTGACTGTTTTTTTGTAGAGTACACTATAAAATCAGTTTATTCATTTCCAAAAAAGAAATATCAGATTGAGTCTATCATAGCTCAAAAGTCTTTGTCCATTCATAGAAGTAGAACCGGGTCAGCGGTCAGCGGGTATTCGTGTCAGTTCGATAAACAGAACAAACAAATGCATCAATTATTCATTCACTAGAATAACGACCCAATATTGGCAATTTATCACACAATATACAGAAAATGGTATCACGGTAAAATAAAGCCTTTTTTAAGGTTCCGTGCCCAAAGGGTGAAAATCGGGACCCGGACCGGGCCTATGCCTCCGATATCTGTCAGTCAGCGGGCTGTATCTCCTGAACTGTAATAAGTAGACAGTGGAAATTTCCACAAATTATGTATTTCTGTTGCCGCTATAACAACAAAAACCGGCCAAGTGCGAGTCGGACTCGCGCACCGAGGGTTCCGTACCACCACATAATCATAATTGTATTAGTTGAAATTTCAGTTAGTTAAAGTGCTAGATTTTTTGAGTCCGACACGCGCTTGACCAAATTTTATTATATGTTGTTATTTTATAGCTTATGCACTATAAACATACCAATTTTAAAGTTTGTTATGTTCCCGTTTTTAAAATAGAACTAAAACAAAAATCGCCTCCGCGACCATCCAACTTGACCCCTCTCTTATATGAATGTTCTTTAAACGGGAGCTCATCACAATTGGTTACTATTAGTTGTGAGAAAAGTTGTAATATTTAATGATTTCAGACTTTTCCCATTATTTGTACTGTGAGACCTAGCTTCTTGCCAAATTTCATAATTTTAGGTCAACGGGAAGTAAACGGGAAATCATTTTCAACGGGAAGTACCCTGTTGGTTTTGCTTTTTTGCATAAATGTATGGAGATGAGGACATAAAATGGCATATCTTTTGATTGCCTCGTTGTAAAAAATTGAAATTTTCAGATCTTATGTGGTTCATGGATCCTAATATATGGTATCAATTTCAACCTGATACCTTTACCCGTTCGTGAGATAAAGGGTCTTGACAGACAGACAGACAGACGGACAACAAAGTGATCCTATAAGGGTTCCGTTTTTTTCTTTTGAGGAACGGAACCCTAAAAACAATTATAAAAAAAATATATAATATTTTTAGGGAGGGGCTTCCCTACTAAAAACCGTACCAAAAACTTTAGGGTTCCGATACCAAAATGGTAAAAAAAGGAACCCTTATGGTGCCGCTCTGTCTGTCCGTCTGTCTGTCACACCTCTATATCTCAGCAACCACTTACGCTATCGAGCTGAAATTTGGAATAGTTTTAGAATATAGTTGCCCAACTTAATTGCACATGAAAATTTTTTGAAAAAAGTATGATTATTAATGTAAAGGGGGCCAAAATAGGGGGGGCCAAATTTCAAATTGTCGCTACTAGGTCGAGTGGGGTATCATATGAAAGGGCTTTACTTGTACATTTTAAAATATATTTTTGTATTTTTTTAAGTTTCTTAGTTTTCAAGTTATGATGAAAAATGTCAAAAAAAATACCATTCCCCCCCCCTTATCTCCGAAGTTTGAGTAAGGGAAAATCTGAATTAATTACAGTTGACAGAGGTTTATGTAAACTTTACAGCAAAAATAAAACGATCTTTCTAAGTTGCACAGTTTTTCAGAAATCTGCAAAAAACCTTTACAAACAAATTTAGTTTTGCGGTCCTGAAAATGGACTTTATTGCTTCCAAAAATACTATAGGTATATCGGAACCCTCGGCGCGCGAGTCCGACTCGCACTTGACCGGTTTTTTTGTTTTAGCTCTATCGTAAAAACGGTACCACTTACAAGCGTGAAAATTGGGTTGTTTATAGTGCATAAGCTAGGTATACAGAACAAATTATGAAACGAGTCAAGTGCGTGTCGGACTCGCGCGCATTTAATTCACTTCTACGTGACTGCACGTCCATAACTAAGACGGTAATTTTACCATAATGGTACGGAACCCTCGGCGCGCGAGCCCGACTCGCACTTGGCCGATTTCGGGGTCAATTAGCCGCTAAACACCCTAAAATTTTATAGGCCTAAAAGTGTTTATCGTTTCTTTTCGGATTAATAGGGTAACAAAGATACTTCGATCTTTAGTTAAACAACGATCTTAATTAATTCACAAATTTTAGGTCTTAATTCTGAGTATCACAATCCATGAACAAATAATTAAAAATTACGTGATATTTTATAACGGCGTTTCTCCAGTCGTCAGAATTAGCTCTAAAATCATAAATTTATCCTCCTAAGTTTCGTCTAACCTGTGCACTGGTGAAATCGAAGCTATAAAATGTACAGTCGCAGTCGAGGATCAGTTACTGCGGTAAAGTGCAAGTGAAGGGGCGTCGGCCTCGCTCTGCGTTGTATACTGTATACAATGCAGTAACTTGAGAAACAATGCCTGCTGGATTGTTATGAAAACTGGATTATCAAGACGGCTGGGTGCCGGTGTACTCGTTGACTCAAGACAATCTAACCATAATCTATTAAAGAAATTTAATTAACGTTAACCTGTCGTATAACGTATCGGACTTAAGTTCAAGTTCATGGTTTTAAACAAAATGTTTGTTATACATTTAAATTTTTGAATTGGCGTTCATATTAAAGACATTGGAATTGTAATTTTAAGTTGCATTAAGTAACTTCAATTAATTCAAAGATTATGAATACATCATCATCATGCATGATATAATATAATTAATACAATTTCAATAAAATTAAAAGTCTTACTTAAGACTAATTAATTTCAAACTAAATTTGGATCATCATATATCCAGCAGTCTTTCGGCTGATATAATTTGGATCACTACATAATTATTAAGTTTTAGGGAAAATTCTACTTAATTGTCAAAAACCTCCTTTTTTGAAGTCGGGTAAAAACACAGCGCCCAGAACGCACACAAAATGCGCTATCAGCTGATGCAGTTTCTATGGGAGGTCAAAAATTGATTTCAGGATTTCCTTGGAAAAAGTTGTTCAGTTTCATGAGCAGATTCACACCCTTTAGTATTATCGCACCTCTCCGTTATACCTTTGACATTTGAGGTCCGAGAGTAGGAAAGCTAGTCTTAGAGCTAGGTCATTAGACCCTAGCCAACTAATGGTCTGCTGGTGATCAGACTTGTTTTTTCTATCAGACTTCCCGTGAGAAACCTAATGCTTCGGGCTATTAACTACTTGTTTATATTGTGGTTTAAAAGTTACGGCCATAGAGGTAGAAAATACTATAGAGTGGAAGACGACGTGACAGTGACGATGCGTAATAGTAGTACCTCAATATTCACTATTTAATTTTTAGGCTTGCTCTTGCTATCGCGTTTTTTTCGAACTAATTTTATCACTTTCCATACTCATCCATCAATCTCCTTGTTAATATAGTGTGCACTTGCGGAACCCTAAAAAAATTTTAAATGCATAAAATACTATTTAGAGGAACTGTCAAAAGTTTAGCTCGATATGATTAGAAAAGAAATATGACAACGGGGGACAGTTGTGAGAGAATTGGGGGTGTCAAGTTGGGAAAATTTTGGTGAAAAGGGGAATGAGTGATTTTTCGGATAAAAAACGGAGGAAATGGTTTCAAGTTTTGGTGAAACCAGATAAGGGAAAATTTGCTAAAATGCGGCTTAGTTGCAGGTTGAAATTCATATAAAGGGTGACACGCAAAAAAAATCGTGAAACGCTCCAAACAATCTGGAAGAATCTTTGAGACGTCTGTAAGAGGAAAGACGATAGGAAACTGGATTTCTGTGAGTTATAATCTTTTATTTTGTAGCTCGCGAAAAATAGACATCATATAGTTGATGTGATGAATCTTTTGAAGGAGACCGTGATCCTTGATTTCGGATTCCTTCAATTGAGACAAAGATAGGCATTGCTCCGTGTAGGATATAGTATAGGAAGGTTTATTTGCGTATAATTTCAAGACGCTAACATTCAGAATTTGATTCTAAATTGTATAGAATAAGTGGTGTGAAACTAACGTTATGTAAGTACCTATTCAATTTTGTGGTTTTCCATCTTTTATTTATTTTCGGTTCAAAGTTGTTGTGTGTATTTGAGATAAGGTGAAATGTGACTTAATGAAATTTATAGTTTCTTCCAGGTTGTGTGAGCTAAATAACGTTGAGAAAATCAGATTTCAATGTCAAAAGAGGAAGAGTTGAATGGAGAATATTTGCAGCTTTACAGGTCTACCTGCGGGATCATAAGAGGCTTGTACTGTGTGATACTTTAAGTAAATTGTTATTCCCTCTTAATGATTTTCTTTTGTAAACATTAATAACTCTGCGAGAATTATAACATACTGTGTTTCTAATCTGAGTCGTTATTTGTAGATAGTAATAAAGATTTCCTTTTCCCATAATTAAGTATAAACTAGTTCTGCAAATGTCTTTGTTCGCGTATAGCTAGGCAGGATAATGTTCTATTTCTAAACAGGTACAGGAATTACAAAGAACTCTATAGACATGGAATAGCAAACCACTAATGACAAAACGTGAAAGGCTAAAAAAGGTATTGCTTGGATTGTAAAGGTAATGTAAATTTCTTTGTGATTAATTTTTTCCTTTACAGAGAAATTGATTAAAATAGTCCTTGGTGAAATCATAGAAACTGGACTCTGATGTATATTTTGTCATCGTTTCAAGGTGGCTTTAGATGTTGTATATTTTGTCATCATTCCAAAGTGACTTTAGACGATGTATATTTTTTATCATCATTTCAAAGAGACTTTAGACGATGTATATTTTTTTTTATATTTTTTAGGTATAATTGTCTCAATTGACATTATTGTCAAATAGTCAACAAATAAATCATTTTTGATTTAGTTTTATTCAAAGCTAGACGCTATTTTTGAAATCTTTATAAAATTTTTATCTCTTTAACAAAAAATAAATCAAAACCCAAAATCAAAATGGAAGGAAATATTTAAACATTAAATAATTATTTTTCTTAGAAAATAATATAAAAACTTTGGCCCTAAATCAAAATTCCAGTTTTAACTAGTTTGAGTTAGTTTGAGTTTTGACTAGTGTCATCATATGATAAAATCAAAAAAATAAATATTCCGTCAGATCAAAAGAATTAGAACGTCAATTCAAAATTTTAACATAAAATATCTTCAAACTGAAACTTGGATATAATTTGTGATATTTTATTGTGAAATAAAAAGGGTAAGTTTAAATAGTTTGAAAGTAATAAATAATATTATTTCAAATAATAATAAATTGTTTTGAAAGTGATTTTGAATCTTTTGCCTCGATTTCCCAAAATTGGAACATGCTGAAAGCATTACTACATCTCAGTACTCAAGCTCATAGGAGGTGCTTATCTTTCCTTTAACTATCATATTTTTTTGGAGTCCCAGATTTTGAGATTAAGAAATACTTACTCTCAGGTTTATTTAGTTCGACCAAGCATGGATGGATGCCCTCGTGACATGTGTCCCCGATGTCCGCTATAGTGGTTGTGGCAAATGTATGTCGTGTGTCACTGGAGTATCCGCCTAAGTTTAACTGATAATATCGACCTTCGGATTTATTTATTTTATTCATCCTTGGGCCGGAGCCCTCAAGCCTAAAAGGGTCTGATACTAAAGTTCTTCTCTTTCTATTTGTGTGAGATTTCGCTGAATCATCCTGATTTCTTCCATCTATATGTGTGGGATGATTTGGTGTTATTCCAGTACAAATGGAAGGATATTAGCAAGGTGTTTTAACGATGGATTTTGGAAATAGTGTTTCTTGTGTTATGTGCTGACAACGCTCGGCCATTATTGGATGCGTCGTTTGAGTGGCATATACCGCGGGAAGACCTCCTGATCTTAGCGTTGGATTACCAAATGTAGAGTAGTTAGACAACTTAAAACTTTCTTCTTATGTGAAGGGACATTCTAGTTTAATCTAATGACATTAGATTGTTTATAAAGAATAAATTAGAATAGTCCTGAATCAATAGGAAGAATATTCTTGATGGAGACATTACATTCGTTCGTGGGTTGCTTCTTGTAAAGTGTGTTGACGACGTTCGCCCGCAAGGCTGCGACGGCTGTACGACACTCTGACCTTGGGGGACCTCTGAACTTTATGTGTGTCATCCTAAAGTAGTTAAATAATCTTCTTAATCTTCATTGAATCATACAGGAATCTAAACCTTATAAGATTCTAAGTTTTATTTTTTCTTAATAAAACTTGTCATAATTTATCATACTTAAAATTATACTTTGACTCAGTGTGAAACCACCTTTAATATTACTAAATAGATTCTTGAAAACAATAATGGAATGGAAATTATAATGTTTAGTTTCTTTCATTGTAGATATGTTCCGAATATTTAAGTATATACAATAATCCCATTTTTATACTTCTTTTGAGTCCTCTTTTAAAAGAACATCGAGTTTTAGCTAGTGTTGTTTACGCTAAATTCTCCCAGTGTTCTTGGTTTTGAATACTCGATGCTTTTGATTTTTCCCTTAAGATCTTAAATCATAAATGTTTGGCCCAACCTAGCTTAGATACTACTATCCCGTATCTTCTCGGTTCTGGTCATCATACTTCACTTTTATTTAAGGATTACCTTCAGTAATCTTTTGTCATACTTACTTCTTATATGTTCTTCTTCGAAATATGCTGGGTAATCCCATTATAGTTTAGATGCAATTCATTTTATTTAAATGAGTGTTTAGACTGGGGTTACTCTACATAATTCTTGTCCTGCGTGGGATGGTAACGGAAAAGAGATTTAGCTACGCATCACAAGTGAGAGCTATGAAAGATATACGGAGACCTTGTTGGTGCAATAAAGTCACTCAGTGACTGGGGGGAGGGAAGTTGCCCTTCAAACTCTTTATGTCTCTCGTTATAAAACCGTTATTGATCTAGGCTGGCCATGCAAGCAATAATACTATACCCGTATCTAGTACAGACTTCACACTCGGACGTGTGGAGCTGGCTAATTATTTTCAGTTTAACTTATTTCAAAACAAACTAAGGGATTCGATGATGTCGGTCATTGTCTGCCCGGAGGGATTACAGGAAGAGCTCATTTTGTAGGAGTGCCTTGTTTTCCTAAAGGAAGACTGTATGCTTCGTGTGCCTGGCGGGCTCGGTGACCAGCTCTGGTATGGGTGACTAAAAGAAATAGTCAAATACCCTGTGAACCCTGGATGAGTCAGTGATCGTCCCTTAAAGGTGGGCCACGTGGAAGTCGGGTTTTGACGCGGGGCATGAACATACCGGGGGGAGACATCATCACCGTCTGGGTTGTACTGTGGTTAGTTAGTTCCGCTCTCCACATACATTAACCCTAGTCTTTACTGTAGTTTAAGTTTTCGATGGGATTTCCGGCTCCGCGAGGATGATCAGAATCCTGACGATCCAGTTGGATTGTTAGGGTAGTTTAGCGTCATGTCATCGTGAACTGGGTGATGATATGCCTCGGACCTAGGACTCAGGGTAGAGGAAGCCTAGGACGAGCTGTTTGGGGCGAAGGTGGTGCTCCAAACCTGGGGATTGTCCCCACATAATTTTTATTACTTCGTTTATATTAACATAGGTTTCCTTTCAGAAACTTTGACGGCTCTATTATTGCATTGTAAATGAGATGAAACCTTTCCTAAATTGATGAATCTACATGAATTCAGATGAACTACACCAAACAATACGAGACTAAATTTAAATAAATAGTGATCTAATATAAAATAAATAACACAAATTAGACATGTAAAGATTAGGATTATATTCTAATATAAGTATTAAAATAACAAGTGTGTTTTTTTTTCATTCTTCTATTGCCACTCTCCACCGAGCAGAATCTGTAAATTACAAAATATTATAAGAATATAAAACGGAATGACGTAGGATTCAGAAAAAAATATAATATTCTTAAAGGGTATTATTCTAGACGATCAACTTTGGCCAAAACTTTCACGTATCTGATTTGAGGATCCTATTGGAAGGGACTTCAGATCTGTACAATAGCTTTTGAAGTCGCTGGTTTAAGCCCAAGTCATACTGAGGCGGTAGCGGAAGCGTTCCGGGGCCGGTATTTTTTTGTAAAGTATGAGTTCTTATGCACCCTGTCACATTGACAGCGGTCGCGGCGCGGTGCGGCGCGGGGGCGGCCGGGCCGCTAGTACAACACCGCGGACCGGGCGCGGCGCGGGGCCGAACTTTCGGCGGGAGCGGGCGCTGTATCCCATTGCGTTCAATGCAACCCGTCACACAGAGCGGCAGTGGCGCGGCGCGGCGCGGTGCGGTGCGGTGCGGTCCGGGCGCGGACTTTGACGTTGTATTTTTTTTTTACAAGAATTTAGCGGCTTTGCGCAGACTTTTTTTTAGGTTATCAGTTTGGTTTTTTGTTTAGTGCAAAGGATTTACGTCTTTTGAATAATCACAGATAAATAATGTCACACCGACCACTACCGCCCCGCTATCCCGTCGCGGTTTCCGCGCGGTTCCTCTGTGTGACCGGTCCCGGAACGCTTTCGCTTCCTGCAGGTCCGCCCCCGGCCCGCTTTACCGCTTGTACCGCTCTGTGTGACGTGGGCTTTATTATGCTATCCACTTGGTTTGACCGAGTAATGGAAATGGTGTATTTACATGAATTTGGCGAATGTGGCGGTTTCCTTCTGGCAGCTAGTGGACTGGATCAACCACTGCTTCCTGACCGCAGCTTCACGTAAAATCCAATTTTATACGCAACACAGCCAGAGGAGCCTCAACACTTCCTTACATTTTCGGCCTAAGTTCGTACAAAAAGTAATGTTTTCATGGCGACGTCAAGTTCGGGAATATTATTACAATGTGACCACGATATCTGTGCAGTTGGTCAAAATTGGAAGGAACTTAAGTTTTCATAGTGAATTTTCATTATCATAGCACCTAGCACTTACCTATGTACTTTCTGTGTAAACTGTAATCGCTGTAATTAACGACTCTCCTCTTCTTCTTCTCCCGAGCCTATTTACCATATCTCTTGGGGTCGGCCCTCCTAGTCCTATTTCGCCATTCTGAGCGTTTTTGTATAATTTCCGGTTTTAAGTCCATCGTCTTCATATCTTTGGAAATAGTCCCCATCCAGGTTGTCAGTGGGCGACCTGGACGCCTTTTGGGTTGTTCAATTTGCATGACCGTTCTTGTCATGTGATCCTCGTTGCGCCTCATGACATGCCTGTACCAGCGTAAGCGATTTTCTCTTAATTTATCCGTAATATTTTCCACTTTAAACGACGAATTAACGACTCTCCGGTACTCAGATAAACCTGATGGGTTTTCGTGGTACGGATATCGTGGTCAAATTGTTGTCACATTGTATCTTCTTTAAGCTTCTGATATCTATGGCTATGGATAGAGCTAAGATCAAAGGCCTACTAGGTATACTATACGTGCCTTAGCGTTTTTTTATAAACCAAGAAAAACGATGCAATTTTCCTTAAGCGTTTAAATTACATAGGTAAGTAATTAGTACTTAAAGTTTTCCTCACAAGATAAAACTTGTAGAAGATAGTTAGAGATTTTTATTGTATAATAATATGCCGTTTTAAACGATATTTTCTATCATCAGAGACTTCTAGCTAGCTATAAGTTAAGCAAAGTTTAACGAAACATTTGAAAGTTTAGATTAGGTTTCCAACATTCCCCTAATTTCCTTTTCGATTTGTTTTTGAAAGGAACTTTATTTATTTCACGAATAGTTGTACTCGTATATTTTGTTTGTGGTTTGTATCCGTCTACTAGTTGGTTAAAAATAAAACCGCCCACGACAGTTATTAACTGTAGGACGTAGGTGGGTCAAGTCACGAGAGGGTGTCTCTTTTTTTGTACGTGTAACAAAAACGGTACACCAGCCCTGAAGGATACGAGTATGAATCTGCCCACGAAACTGAAAAAGCTTTCTTAATAAGGAACATAGGTTGAAATGAAATGCGAATTTTTATTTACCAAAATTCAACTTCCGATAGAAACTGCATGTCAGTGTATACTATGTTGATAGTGCATTTTGTATACATACATACATAACATCACGCCTCTTTTCCCGTTGGGGTAGGCAGAGACCACAGTCCTCCACCAGCTACGATCTTGACATACTTCCCTTGCTTCCTGTACTTTCATCAATCCTTTCATACATGCTCGTCGGTTTAGGGTACTTTTAACCTGGCCTATAGTCAGAACGTCCTGAATTTGGTCCTGGTACGTTCGCCTGGTAAGTTCACATTTTGTATGGGAGGGCAAATTTAATTTTGCGTTTAAAAAAACATATTTATGGGTAAATTTACGGTTATCATACTGAAGGAAATTAAGGTACCGAGATCCAAATGCCGAAGTCTCGTCTGTGCATTTGCTAATGTATCGCGAGCCCTCCACCGCGCCGCACCGCACCCCGCGGCTTTCGAGAGAAAGAGTTGTTGAGTGACCGCTGGCCGATGCACATCGTGCGCATTTTGGGAGTACTTTTCCCAACGTTTTCTCCGGGCTTTCTATCGGATGTGATTATAAGAACTTTCTGGGACCTATATCAACACTGTGCTATAGTGGAATCATCGTTTTTACCAACCCAAATCGGCAGCTGGACGAATCATCTGGAGCGGTCAACACGTGGCCATTGGTGGCTGACCAGGTGAGATTTCGGCTTTACCATCTAGGTACTGTTCCTTCCTACATATTTTGGTCCTATTTCGAGCCGTTTTCATAAATTTTACCAGTGATTTACGACATAAAACAGTACCACATTTCCAAGATTGTAGAATACGTAGCCGGTTAGGTAGGTATGAGTAGGTACGTTGGTACCAATTTTTAGATCATTAAATGTGTTATAATTAGAGTTTTACTGTATTTGCAAGTAAATACGTGATGTACAATTAATTGTAGGTGTGCTTTACCTAAAACTATCATTATTTTAAGGCAAAATTGTGCTGAAATTGTAGTAAATATTTTTTTCCCTTTCCCGCAAAAAACGGGTAGATCTAACTCGCATTCCACGTCCGTCGACGCGCCACAGAGCAGTGTAATACTATACGCACTTTTTATATACTGTACGCGGACGGGAATGCGTCGCGATCTTTTCTAGGCTGTGACTGTCTGTGTCTTTTAATGTGTCTTTAAGTTGTTTACGAGACTAGCAACTCGAATTTAGATTTCGCACGGCAATAGACGGCAATATAGCGTTGAGTTGTAGTTTATGCTGTTTCTTTAGAAATCAAATACTTTAGTGTTGTTTTAGACTGTTGTATAATATATAGAAATTTATCACTGTTGAACTGTTTAACTATAATTTAAAATGGAAAAAGAACTTAGTAAAGTGAGACGGAATTTGGCCTTAAAGCGATTAAATGACATTTATTTAATTGGTAAACGAGCTGAAAGTGATCCAAGCGTGGTTTTGCGATTTAAGGGAGCTTTAGAATTAATGCCGTCAATTCAAAAGGATTTTGATGATAATCATTTTATACTTTATGTGACTTTAACAGACGAGCAGGAAATTTTAGATGCAGATGAAAAAAGGACAGAGTTTGATAATACCTGCTATGAAATTTTGGAAATGAAAGAAAGGTTGATAAAAGAAGAAAAACCACATTTTAATCACAATTATTACACAGGTTCTCGTTCAAATGTGCGTTTGGAACCAATTTCAATACCTCCTTTCGCGGGTGGTTATAAGGAGTGGTTAACCTTTTATGATATATTCCGTAGTTTAGTACACAACAGCAAGGATTTGTCAAAAGTGGAAAAATTTCAATATCTCGTTACTGCTTTACGAGGAGAAGCTTTCAATCTCATAAAGACCATTCCTTTGTGTGAAAATAACTATGACCTCGCGTACACGACTTTGCTTAAGAGATATGACAATAAACGCCAGCTGGCTCTTTCTGCGTGGCAAGCGATAGTAGAATCGAAGCTCAAAGATAATTCAGCTCAAACGTTGCGAGCTACTTTAGACACGTTCCAAGAAAATTTAGCAATTTTAAAAACATTACAGTTACCGTGTGAACAATGGGACTTTGTATTATTTTATACACTTTTTCATAAGTTGGATCCGTCTATAAGAAAAGATTTTGAGATGACTGTCACCAACCAAGATATACCGACATATAAGTCATTAGAGGCTTTCGTTCATAATTACTGTAAAGCTGTGGAGAACGCAGGCACGTCTGCGTATCAGCGCGCACCTGTTGCGCGGCCCGAGGGTTGTGGCGGCACAACGCAGCAACCGCCGCGCCACAAACCTACGACTTTGGTTTCAGGCCAGTCTATGTCAGCGCCACCTTGCGCACATTGCTCTCAAAAACATTTTGTTTCACATTGTCCTGCTTTTTTGAAACTTAATGTTCCACAACGCTCTCAAGCTGTCAAAGATAAACAGTTGTGCTTTAACTGTTTACGACCAGGCCATCTTTTGGTAAAATGTCCTTCAAAACAAGTGTGCCGTCAGTGCGGCCAGCGGCACAATTCTTTGTTACACCATTTCAAGGCTTTACAGCAGAGTGAAGGTTCAACTGCTGGCAATACGAATCAAAATACGACTTCTAATGCTGTAAGTGTGCAAGCTCTTTCTTGCAACACTGATCTAAGTAAAACTGTGGTTTTATCCACAGTTCGTGTTGAAGTTATGGATCAGTGGCATGCCTTTCATGCCTCTCGAGCCCTTTTAGACTCAGGAAGTCAGGCGAATTACATTACACAGAGCCTGGCTAACCGCTTGGGTCTCAAGCTGTCTGCAAAAGCCCCGGCTGTGTACGGTTTAGGTAATCTGTCAACCCCCGTACTAGGGCTCACTCAGTGTACTATCCGCCCTGAGAACGTTGAGGGCAAAGAACTTTCTTTCGATGCGATCGTTATTAAACGAATTTGTGACAATATGCCTTCTGCTCCTTTAGATACGGACTTTCTAAATCAGTTAGGCTTCATCAAGCTAGCTGATCCTTCCTTTCACTGTCCTGGTCCTATAGATATGCTATTAGGACCTGAGTTATGGAATGAGATACTTTTGCAAGGAATGATTCCAGGAGGTCAGAATTCGCCTCTGGGATTAAACACTATCTTCGGTTGGGTGTTTGTAGGACCTTCAAAATGTAAAGAAAATCTTTCCTCTTTACATTCCAATCTATCGACTGTCTGCACTCTCTTTGCATCAGCGCATGAATTGAATGATGATCTACAAAGGTTATGGGAGATCGAGGATCTACCAACCAGCTGTGATGAAATGTGTCCCGACGATGCAGCTTGCGAGCAACTTTTTATTTCAACCCACAAACGTGACGAAAATGGCAAATTTATTGTGGAACTTCCATTTAAAGAAAGTGAACCTTCCTTTCGGAACATGCGGGCTATCGCTGTGCGAAGATTCATGAACCTTGAAAAACGACTTGATGGTGACTCTTCTTTACGAGCAATGTACAACGAATTCATGAAAGACTATATTGACAGTAAACACATGACGGAATTACCATCAAATGACAACACGCCCTCTGCGTACTATATACCTCATCATCCGGTGATCACCTCTGTCGGAGACTCGAAGAAATGTCGCGTCGTTTTTGACGCGTCGGCTCGCGACGGAGAAGGAAAGTCTCTCAACGACACGCAATATAAAGGACCTAAACTACAAAAGGACCTGCTTGGCATCTTATTGAGGTTTCGGTTGCATACTGTAGTGTTTACCGCCGACATCCGTCAAATGTATAGAAACGTTTTGCTAGCAGAAAAACATCGTGACTATCAGAGAATTGTGTGGCGATTCAATGAAGACGAGCCCCTTAAAGACTATCGGCTTAACACCGTTACGTATGGTGTTTCGTCCTCTCCATATTTAGCCTTGAGATCCATCGATGAGTTGGCTTCAGCTGACGGGCATGCTTTCCCCCGTGCTGCTGAAGTACTCAAAGAAGATAGGTACGTAGATGACATTCCCACTGGAGCTTCCAGTGTCGATGAGGCGATGGAGGTGCAGCAGCAACTCATTGCGCTCCTATCTCAAGGCGGCTTTGAGCTTCGCAAATGGGCAAGTAATAGGCCAGAACTATTGGCTCACTTACCAGCAGAGCATTGTTTAACTCAACCGTCTACTTTTGATGCAGATTCACCAGTAGTAAAGATACTGGGCATGAATTGGGACTCTTCCTCAGATTGCATAACTTACAAGGTCAATCCGTCTAATGACACATGCACAAAGCGAACAGTATTATCGGAGCTGTCACGCGTGTTTGACCCTTTGGGGCTACTTTCCCCAGTGGTCTTTTTAGCGAAGTATTTCATACAGCGCCTTTGGTTGCTTGGTCTGGACTGGGACCAACAACCACCCGAGGGAATCGTAGAACAATGGCAGCAGATTTCTACGTTGCTACCCGATCTATCAGCACTGCGAATACCACGTCAAGTTGTCCACCCAGACGCAGTTGCCTATCAACTGCACGGGTTCTGCGACGCTTCACTCATTGGCTACGCAGCTGCTATTTACCTTAGAGTAGAACTATCTTGCGGATCTATCTTGTGCCATTTATTGTGTTCAAAAACCCGAGTGTCACCAACAAAGCGCATTACCCTGCCGCGTCTTGAACTATGTGCAGCACTTTTGTTAGCTAACCTTTTTGAAGCTGTGTTACCAAGCATAACAACCCTGCTTTCAATTGAAGCAATTTACGCGTGGTCAGACTCGACCATAACTCTTGCCTGGATCTCTTCACATCCTTCAAAATGGAAGATGTTCGTGGGCAACCGAGTAGCTAAGATCCAGCGTAAATTGCCGAATGCCCGATGGAACTATGTCAGCACCTATGATAACCCTGCGGACCCTGCAACAAGGGGATTATTTCCGAGAGAACTGATTGTTCACCGTCTTTGGTGGACAGGACCTGATTTTCTGTTGCTCCCCCCTCAGCAGTGGCCATCACAGACTCTTCCCCTGTCATCCAATGTAACAGACGCGTTACAAAATGAAGAGAAAAGGTCAGCTCTCGTCGTGACTGTCGATGAGGCAGTCGAGGAGGCTGATCCTTTACACAAGCTTTTACTCCGATTTTCCTCATGGAGGAAAACTCTGCGAGTGACTGCGTATGTGCTCAGGTTCCTTAATCTCTTGCGAAGGCAGAGAACATATAATGGATCTATATGTGAGGATGAATACCAAAGGGCTTCACACTCTTTGGTTCGTTATTGCCAGAACACTTCTTTCCAGTCTATATTTCAGGCTCTCAAAAATGGAAAACTTTTATCAAAATCATTTCGGAAACTGACACCATTCATATCAAGTGATAACATCCTTCGTGTAGGTGGCCGTCTTCGGCATTCAGAATTGGACTATGATGCTAAGCATCCAGCTATCTTACCTTCAAACCATCCACTCACAAATTTAGTAATTGGTGATGTGCATGAAATGTCTCTTCATGCTGGCCCACAAGCGGTCCAATTCCTTTTATACCAGAACTACTGGGTACTTTCAGCTCGTCGGGTTATTAAGAAACGACTGTCTCGTTGCGTCCGGTGCTTTCGGGCAAAACCTGTGCCTTCCCAACCTCTTATGGGTGACCTTCCCAGCGTGCGTGTCACTGCTATCAAAGCCTTCCAACGGGTAGGCTGTGACTTCGCTGGACCTTTCAACGTTATCCTTGGTCGTAGACGCCGCGGCGTCAGGCCAGAAAAGGTGTACCTTTGCCTTTTCGTGTGTCTCAGCACTAAAGCACTTCATTTAGAGCTGACGTGGGATCTTTCAACTGATTGCTTTCTGGCCGCTCTCCGTCGATTTATAGGTCATCGGGGAAGGTGTGCTCTGTAGTTGTCTGATTGTGGCACAAACTTTACCGGTGCCAAACGCCGCCTTGCAGATCTTATGCAATCGGCTGCGGAAGAGGAAAGAATTGAATTCAAAACGATTCCCCCCTCCTCCCCACATTTCGGTGGGGTCTGGGAGAGTGGCGTGCGCTCTGTAAAAACTCTACTGACCCGTGTTGTGGGAAGTCACCTTTTGACTAACGAGGAATTTCTAACCTTGATAATTCAAGTTGAAGCAGTTTTGAATTCCCGTCCTCTCTATCCGATGAGTAATGACCCCAATGATCTTTCAGTCCTTACTCCGGGCCATTTTTTGACGCTTTCACCTCTCACGGCTGTTCCCGACGATCATGACCCCACTGCTAAGGTCAATCTTTTAGATCGTTGGCATCTGCTGCAACGATTACATGCAGACTTTTGGAAACGGTGGCATCGAAGTTACCTTAACTCGCTAACGCAAAGGACAAAGTGGACCAAAACCTTGCGACCCATCACTATTGGCGACATGGTTCTGGTCAAAGAAGACAATGTCAGGGCGCTTCAATGGCCAATCGCGCGCGTTATCGATGTTCACCCAGGCCACGACGGCGTAGTTAGAGTTGCAACCGTGCGTATGAAGTCTGGTGAAACGGGTTCAACAGTGAAAGATTTCAAACGCCCGGTCGTGAAACTTTGCTTGTTACCTGTTAGTGATATTTAAGTTTTCTTTAGCTTCACTTTCACTTTAGATTTAGGTTTGGAATTAGTGTATTATAAAACTCTCTCAACTTAAACTTTAAACTGTCTACTATCTTGGAAATTGGTCACTCTTTTATGTCTTTGTTTCTTTTCTGGAAATCTCATGATTTCGCAGCGGCGGGGAGTATGAAGGAAATTAAGGTACCGAGATCCAAATGCCGAAGTCTCGTCTGTGCATTTGCTAATGTATCGCGAGCCCTCCACCGCGCCGCACCGCACCCCGCGGCTTTCGAGAGAAAGAGTTGTTGAGTGACCGCTGGCCGATGCACATCGTGCGCATTTTGGGAGTACTTTTCCCAACGTTTTCTCCGGGCTTTCTATCGGATGTGATTATAAGAACTTTCTGGGACCTATATCAACACTGTGCTATAGTGGAATCATCGTTTTTACCAACCCAAATCGGCAGCTGGACGAATCATCTGGAGCGGTCAACACGTGGCCATTGGTGGCTGACCAGGTGAGATTTCGGCTTTACCATCTAGGTACTGTTCCTTCCTTCACATACTCTTTCTGTTACATCTTGTTAAGTTTTTTTATAAATTGCGTTACTCTATTTCGTATATATTCTGCGCTCATTCTCCTACTGCGGAACCAAGGCTCAGAATGTATAGTAGACACAGGCTTCTTTTTCCATCACAACGTGAATTTGTATTGGTTTTGCAACCGAAGCCCAGTGATTCTACTCATGATAACAAGCAACTTTCCCGAAGAAAAAAAAATTTTACTCGTCACGTGATCGGTCACGTGATTCACTCATTTTGTATGGGGCGGTGAAAAGTTTTTTTAGAGTAAAACATTTTTTCTTTGGGAAAATTCCTGGTTTTCATGAGCAGAATCACTGGGCTACGGGTGCCAAACCAATACAAATTCACGCTGTATAATTCGTAAAACATCAGTCATTGAAAATAAAATATAAATCAGTTCATCTTGTTCAAAAATAAGTATACCTATTCTCTTGATTAGGTTCTTGATGTAACAGCGAGTAGAGCCAAGTAAGAAGGAAGGTCACAGGGCCAAGGTCGCCTTCGAGGCTGCGTGAACCGTGGCGCGACACAGCATCCCACTCCACTCCCCAAATAGGGAGAGGGGGTAGATAGGGGAACCTCTTTGAAAATTAGGAGGGCTAGGGTTGGAACTTTGAAATGTTTTATTTCTATCAGATATTACCTACAATCCCAAAGAGTTTATTCAATATTAGGTAATGAAATAGTGAATATAATTTTAGTATGTTACTCAGACCATGAAACTGATCAACTTTTCTCAAGAAACATGAACATAGGACGAAATACGAAAATAAATTTTTTACCTCCCATAGAAACTGCATCAGCTGATAGCGCATTTTGTAAGGGAGATTAAAAATTGTTTTTCGTATTTCGACCTGGGAAAACTTGTTTAGTTTCACGATCTAAGTAACATGCTTAAATTATGTTCACTATTTCTGTAGGACCCTATATAATGGCGATAATCTTCTAATAATCCAGTAGTTCAATAATAACGCGTTTTTCTGAATCATAGCACGTTAAATACTGACCACGACATAATATTATTCTTTGCCACTACAATTAGATGGTGGTGACAAACTCAATAATTTATATCTGAACTTGTGCACCACAATCATCTACACTTTTCTAGTTCTTTATTATATGACTGCACCATCATCATATCAGCTGAATGAGTTATCAGATTCGAGAAGTTGTAACAGGTCTTGCTGATAAAAGGGCATAACGGCAGTGCGTAACGTAGTAACCTCGTTAATACTTACCAGACACACAGATCACAGATGATATAATTATCATCTGTGATAATGGAATCCAAACACTACTTCATTTATTGCTAATTCCATTATAATTGTAGAGCATGTGAGAGATCCTGTCGCTCCCGAATTGGTCTTTACAGCCACGAAAAAAAGTGCATCAGGATTCAGGAATGGTCCTGCAGTGATGGCACTGCTTTGATGTTTTGTAATAGACAGCCAGGTCAAAAGTACCCTAAATTGAAGAGCGTGTATAAAGGGTTGATAAAAGTAGAGGAAGGCAGGGAAGTATGTCAAGATCGTTGTAGTTTCTGCCTATCCCGAAGGGAAAGAGGCGTGATGTTATGTCATAGACGGATGATACCAGTGATGATGAATTGACTCTTATCTATTCTGTGGCGAGGTTTCAAAATCTTTATCTAAACTAATATCCATCTATTGAAGGCAGCCCTGCAAATATTCCGGATGTGGGGGAGGGAAGCCGGTCTGATGAATGGCCTCTAGCTACCACTTATAAGATTTGAGAATACCGTCTGGATTTTATTTCTTTTTATTCACCCAAGATTTTATGTTCTGCTGAATTTTTGTTTCCCAACTTTAAGATGCTCGTTAGGAATTTTATGTGTCCTCGAGGTTTGTGAAGTTTGTTTATTCTGAAAGCTACTTTATTTACTTGTGAGCATCTACTGTGTTGTTTCTATTTAATATTGACAGTCTGTCTTGGTATCCTACTGTAGGGAAAAGGCTTTTTATCTGTTTTTGCACTCTAATAGCTCTTATCTTCACGAAGAGTCTCCTTTATCTGGCATTTAGTTTTTCTTAGTTAGTGTCAGTGTTGCTTTAGTTTAGTTTCAAAATTGCTGAAAGTAAGGGCATCTTATGTTCTTTTCCTACAGTACACTTAGGTACATCAGACTGAAGATATACATTTAAAATGTTCACTCTCTCTTATGTTGTATTCAGGTGCCACCCATAAGAGATCTAAAGAACTGAAAAAATGCAGAATTTTACGTTGTGGTATACTAAGAACAATAGATTCACTTTTCGTCAGTTAGTAAAGTATAAAAAAACCGTTCAGGCAGTAAAGTACACTGCCGTTTAACCTCCGGCAGTGCTAATTTCTCATCAATTGGAGCGGCCGGTGTAACGGTATCACCCGGCGGCATGGCCTTGATACTGTTCCATTTTGTCTGCTAATATTGCCACTGAATCACTCACTTCGGAAATTGAATTTCTATTTTTGGCAACACAAGTTTCTTCAAAACATTGAAAGACTAGGTTGGTTGGCCTTGTCGTTCAAAATCTGCGTGAAAAAGTGCTTTTTGGCGGCTAGCGTGGAAAGAGATTTTGAAATTTTAACGTGATAAATGATATTTTAAAATAATTTTGTTTGAATTGGGATAAACCCGAAAGAAACGATAAAATATGTTCTAGTCCAGCAGCGATGATGAATTTAACCTTTACTGCAGGGTAGTGCAACTGTTTTACTTGCATTTAGCATTTTCCTTGCTGGAGTGAGGTGAAAATTTGTGTATTTCGCTCGGTAGCAAAGTTATTTCGCGTCTCGTGCTTTGAAACTCTAGCGCCGCTGCTCAGCATTTTATATTTGAACAACTCGCAGAATCCTTCACTTCCTTGGTTTTCAATACAAGGTACCTACGCGCCAAATAACTATTTTGTTGCCTTTCTTATGAAATTATGTACTCTATTGAATGATTGTTCATTAACTTACTAATCTGAGGATTGTTTACTTAGGTGATTTTAGATGCCCGAATCAACATAGATTATTAAATAACAATTTCGATTCGGGCATCGCTTTGACAGTTGGTTTTGTTAACACAAGGAGGTTTTTGTTCTGAGGTTAACACCACGTAGCCACAGTAAAGAGATGCGTAGCCTTTGAATTTTTAACTTTAATTTCGAATCTCTTTTTGATTACAATTTAATATGAACGTCGAATCAATTGAACTGTAAAATCCCTGATGATAAATCCGCCTGCATTGCTGCATTTTCATTATCAGTGTGCCAGTTCCCACTGTCTGTTTGTCTGTCTGTAATCTGAGTGGGCTGAGCGTGGGCGCTAATGCCATCTCAATGTCAACATTTACAGTTAATTGTTGGATGATTGGTTTTAGAAAATACACAAAATTTGTGACAAATATACGAGTAGGTAGCTAGATATATTTGTAGGTGAAGAGCATCCTGTGCCATGTCATTGAAATTGACCCTGAGCTTTCGCTCAAGCAATGTTCCCAAGGTTTGTTTATTACCCCAAACAGTTTAAAACTTCGTAAGGATAATCCTTTTCTCTTCTCTCTCTTTCTGTCAATTTTCAAAAAGTAGAATATTACGTATTGATTACGTACCTATGGAGAAATATATAGAAAACGATGCTCAAGATTATCGGGAGTAACACCGTCGGTAATCTTCGGGTTTCACTGTACTGACGTGAGATTGTCAAGGTTGTACCGTTCATATTTCGATAGCTGTAGGAGCTAAAGTCGTGCTGCAGATCGTGACCTGCTCTTGACTGTACGAAGGCGCCCGCGCTGCTCGGTAAAGAGCAACTATAAAAAATACGTACCTATAGAATGCTCCCGATGAAACTTTCTGAAGTCGACTGAAGGATTTTTTTTAGGATAAGTTTTTAAAGTATAATAAGTTTTTTTTATACATTTGAACTAAAATTGGACTTTATATAATTTTGCTGACATACCTCATTTGTTTTATTCGGATTACTGCGACAAGTATACACCACACTCAAGATTAAAGTATAAAAGCATGTAATTTATATATATAGTTTTAAAGTACCAAATAAATAAAGAATAAACTACTATGCAAAACGATTTCCAAAATTTGTACCTATGACATCTGAAATCTTTGGAGTGCGATTGATAACGTTGGTTGAAGCACTATATTCTTATGATTTACATACACGGCCGGCACTAACTGAACTTTCGACAAGTAATTCAGAATACAAGTTGATATAATAAGCAAAGAGATAATCAAATTGAATCTGGTATTAATCGGACCGGACCGGTTTGGACTCGATCGCGACACTTCATAAAAGGATTGGAGAAAGTTGAGAAATGCAGCTCCGTTCCCTCGAGGTCACGGAACGTTTTACCTAGCCTATTCAAACAAACCCGCTAGATGCTACGATAAACTACATGGTGTGACAAGTAACAACCAACAATCTTTGTAACATGATTTGCAATTTGGAACATACAAAAAAATCCGCAGTCATTGGACATAATATCAGAAACAATAAATAAAAAAATCATCCGGATCCTTAAAAACAGAATAGGGCAATTATGATGATGATAATCAGGAACAGAAGAAGAAGAATGTACACCAAGACGGACAATCTAGGACTAGCTCTAAGCGGAAATAGACAGAGATTAATTTCGGAAAGTGGTCACTGATGTTTGCTGAAGCAATGGCGCCCAAAGTGGATGATGATAAATCTGTACCTATAAATAAAGCAAAGAGAAAATGATGACTGACAGAGGAACTGACTTACTATAATAACACAGATATTTGTATGTAAGTAATATAGGCGTTAATGATTCAGTAAAGATATTAAGATTGTTTCGAGGTAAAAGACTACCACCAGCTTATTTATTTTTGTAGTTACTTAACTTAATCTTCATAAATCTTCAAATACATCATAGAACAAAATCAATTTTCGACCTCCTACAGAAACTCGCGCTATAGCGCTTTTTATATGGGAAATCAAATTTGGTTTTTCGTATTTCGACCTATGATTCTTGGGAAAAGGTGTTCAGTTTCATGGGCAGATTCACACCCTTGAGTATTATCACACCTTTCCGTTGCACGTTGTATACTCACACCACGCTACTACTAAGAAGTTTTGCACAGTACAAAGAACCAAAACAACAACAAACACGTACCTAACTATTTACAGCTCATCTATTTAGTTTGCTTCTCGGAGCACGCCCCTGGTATTCACCTCATTAAATACTAGTTCCACGAGTAGCTGGTATAATTTGTAACGGTTCAAGCAGGAAGACTAACCTGTTCTCGGTGAAGGTGGCTGACGTGACTATTGAACTTTTGATGCACATTTCATATTGTAAAGCCGGCGACCTTGAAACACTGATAATTTAAGACCTTGGTGTAGTTCGTGTTGGGTCGAAGGTGTTAGTTTAGATTTAAGTTATGGATTTTATTGATTAGTTTTGTTGTTCAAATGTTGCGTAAGTGTTGTTTGTTAAGTAAAAAAGTATTTACAAACTTGAAAATTGGTATGTTTATAGTATAGTGCATATGCTATAAAATAACAAATAATAAAATTTGGTCAAGCGCGTGTCGAACTCAAAAAATCTAGCACATTAACTTACTGAAATTTCAACGAATACAATTATGTTTATGTGGTGGTACGGAACCCTCAGTGCGCGAGTCCGACTCGCACTTGGCCGGTTTTTTTTATATCACCCGGATATTTAAAGAGGTGATTCTGGCCATGAAACTGAATAACTTTTAGTTTCTTGGACAGAATCACCTCTTTAAATATTCGGGGTGATAAAAAAATAAGGGCGTATAAAAATAACTCATTTTTTTATTATATAAATACTTACATTAATTTATGTCACATACCTATAGAATCTAAGGTCATTGAGAAACAAGCACAGAGTTTAATTATTTATAATATATAGCCAACATAAATTGGGGACTGACTGCACGACATCCTTCCCCACTTTGGTAATCTCTGCTCTACATTTTAAAGCATAAACTTTTGAAATATGTTAGATTTCTTTGCAATTTTACTTTTTTAGGGTTACGATACCAAAATGGTAAAAAAAGGAACCCTTATGGTGCCACTTTGTCTGTCTGTCTGTCACACCTGTATATCTCGGCAACCACTCATGCTTTCGACTTGAAATTTGGAATAGTTTTAGAATATGGTTGTCCAACTTAATTGCACGTAAAAGAATTAAGAAATAATTATGATTATTAATGTAAAGGGGGCCCAAATAGGGGGGGGTACAATTTCAAATTGTTGTAACTAAGTCAAGTGAGGTATCATATGAAAGGGCTTTACGTGTACATTCTAAAATATATTTTTGTATTTTTTTACGACTCTTAGTTTTCAAGTTGCACAGTTTTTTAGAAATCTGCAAAAAACCTTTACAAACAAATTTAGTTTTGCGGTCCTAAAAATGGACTTTATTGCTTCAAAACATACTATAGGTATATCAGAACCCTCGGCGCGCGACTCCGACTCGCACTTGACCGTTTTTTTTTAAACTGTAAGTGGGCTTGATCTTGACCTCAAACTAGCCCTGAGGACAGAGATGAGGTCGACGATGGAACGAGCTGGCCCAGATAAAGCTCATTCACTCAAGACTTGACTAGATTCGGCTCCTATCTTAAAGTCCTCTTCTTTAGAAATGTTGCAAAACACAACTTAGCAATGGTATAAATACACTCAGTAATTAGGGCAGACGGTCTGGCGCCGACCCAAGCCGATTGTGAGCGGTGGTGAGAAACGGATCCTCCTGTCAGAACTGTCAATTTGTAAATATCGTGCAAAATGTGCTTTTGGTGTGATGGAGAAGGTGTTAGGTAAAGAAATGGTGTTGGATTTCGCGTAAGTATAAGGCATGTCATTGTTTGACGGACAACCAAAAAATACATAAAGTATGAGGGATGAGCCGCATACCTATTCGTTTTATAAGTAATGCACAACTTTATTTTCTAGTGTAATGCATCCTTACAATATTAATATATCCGCTAGATCCTGAAAAAACATTGTCAATAGGTCCATTAGTTTAGAAGCTAGAGTCGTAGGTACACCCAACAACAGGTCAGTAGAAACACTCTGGAGTTTATGACATGGTAATAGAGTTGCAAATATTTCGACTGACGTGTAGCTGACCGTAAATGCGATTTTGGCCCACATACATAGACTTCCTTTGACTTCGCGCAGTCGTATAAAAAAAGCCCCCTTGATTAAAAGTTGTGGTGGCGGAGGTGTATTAATAGTAGATTAGTATCCAAGGGCTGTAAGGCATCAATTGCAGCCCGAGATATTTAGGCGCACGAGCGCAGTGAGGGCGCCTATAGTTCGAGGGTGCAATTGATGCTTACACCCGAGCTAACTACTCTGCTTTACGTTACGTCTCGATTGTGAGGTAAGTAGGTCCTTATTACAAACAAATTGTAGGTGACCAATTAGCGCTCTAGGGTAATAATGTAGCTAGAAAAGCCCAAGAACACTTCACTCTTTCAAAATTTAATTACTTACCGCCCTAGGGCTTTTCTAGCTACATTATTACCCTAGAGCGCTGATTGGTCACCTACAAGCCCCATATGGTGGTAATCTGGGGGCACGGCAGTGCCCCCACCAAGTAAAGCGCGAAGCAAACACTGCCGTACCATCCTTTACTGGAACCATTTCGCTGCATTTTCAGGCCCCTATTTCAGAACCTCTGGATAAGACCAGAACGCAGAAATTTCAAGTCTCTAGGTCATTTAGTTCCGAAGTTAAGCGAAAGCTAAGTTTCGCATTTATGATACACACTCACTCACTCACTCACTCATGATCATCAAAAAGAACTAGTACTTCCCATAAACTCAGAGAGCTGAAATTTGGTACAGAGTTAGGGTTTAATGGCCACATGAAGGGAAAACTATAAAAACTAGGATAATCGAAAAAAAAAAACACAAAAAAAAGAGAAAAAAAATCAATATGCCCCCGTTTCTACAAAAAGAAGTGAAATCCCACCAAAAACATTCTGTAAAAAACTAGCCAAGTCTCGATGGAGCTGCTTGCTTATCTCTAAAAAGTAATGAAATCTAGACAAAGTCGTACCAAGTCTAAGGTTCCTTACTGCGATTTCTTTATTATTATTGTTAATGTTGTGTGACTTGGCCGTTGAAGGGTACAAAACCAGGTGCTCCATGACACCATTTCACCAATCTGTCGCCAGAACCGCTGCTACCCATTGACGATCAACAACAGCCTAAAACGAGACACTAGCGTCCAATTACCAATACCAGTATGGGCTATTATCTCGCATAACAAACATAGGTAGTTACAACAGATATAACATTACGTGTAAACAAAATTGACTTGTACCCACTAACGTATAAAGAATGTTCAACGGCCAAGTCACACAACATTAACTATAATAATAAAGAAATCGCAGTAAGGAACCTTAGACTTGGTACGACTTAGTCTAGATTTCATTACTTTTTAGAGATAAACAAGCAGCTCCATCGAGACTTGGCTAGTTTTTTACAGAATGTTTTTGGTGGGATAAGGACTTACTTACCGAATATGAGAGATGTAAAATATATTTTGTGCAAAGTCCGTCTGGCGAAGTACCACCCCCTTGAATTTTTTCTGCCGTAAAGCAGCAGTGTTTGCACTTCTGTGTTTGGTTTGAATCACAACTAGCACATGAGACACACCCTGTTAGTTCTTAGGGTGGGCAAGGTGGTTTGCTGTCTTGTTAATGTCAATTATGCTGCTAGACAGTGAGCGCTACGAGCAGCCTAGTGGTGACCACTTACCATCAGGTGGCCCACAAGCTCGCTTGCTTACTTGTTACATAGAAAAAAAGTTGTTGAACTCTGTAGCAAGAGCAACACGATTGCATTTTTTACCGTGCGTCTTGCTTCACTTCCGATAATGACAAAAAAATATCATTCTAACACTTCATAACTGCGCGAGAACGCGAATAAGAAAATATGTGCAGTCGAGAGCACGTCAAGCTTGACACATTGGACTGTACACCGATCTTATTCCATTAGCTTTAGGGTTTTAAGTCGTCTTGACCTGCTCTTGACTGTACAGTTTTTACAACCAAATAATTTGACGCAAAGTTAGATTATCTTCTCTCTAAAACGAAATCTTGAACGAATCTCTATAAACGATGACTTCCGCCGTAGTCGGGTACAATGGGAGTAATAAGTGCCCGACGAACGTGATAGGATCACTATTCTGTGAACATTGTACCTAAGTGTTGTATTATCGGTACTTGATGAGGTCGAAGGGCCGGTATTATGCGGGTGCCCTTCAGATATCCTCGACATTGTACTTATTTCCTGTCATTTCATTTATACGACCTCACTATTTCGATGAATATCGACTCGTTGGGTGGACTGAATTACCACTACTATCGTTAGCTTTTTTCTTTTTCCTTTTTCTTAATGCTTTTTAGGGTTCCGTACCTCAAAAGAAAAAAACGGAACCCTTATAGGGTCACTTTGTTGTCCGTCTGTCTGTCTGTCAAGACCTTTTATCTCACGAACGGGTAGAGGTATCAGGTTGAAATTGATACCATATATTAGGGTTCATGAACCACACAAGGTCTGAAAATTTAAATTTTTTACAACGACGCAGTCAAAAGATATGGCATTTTACGTCCTCATCTCCATACATTTATGCACTAAAGCAAAACCTATAGGGTACTTCCCCTTGACCTAAAATTATGAAATTTGGCAAGAAGCTAGGTCTCACAGTACAAATAAAGGGAAAAGTCTGAAATCATTAAATATTACAACTTTTCTCACAACTAATGGTAACCAATTGAGGTGAGCTCCCGTTTCAAAAACATTCATATAAGAGAGGGGTCAAGTTGAATGGTCGTGGAGGCGATTTTTGTTTTAGTTCTATTTTAAAAACGGGAACACATACAAACTTGAAAATTGGTATGTTTATAATGCATAAGCTATAAAAAAACAACAATTAATAAAATTTGGTCAAGCGCGTGTCGGACTCACAAAATCTAGCACATTAACTTACTGCAATTTCAACTAATACAATTATGATTATGTGGTGGTACGGAACCCTTGGTGCGCGAGTCCGACTCGCACTTGGCCGTTTTTTTTTACCAAACCAAGCCCTAAGAAAAACATAATCTTTAATATTATAATAATGATTATAGTATTGTGTCAGAAATGCAGAATGCATTCAGATATAATCAATCACGTCTTCTTCATGTCGTGTCGATCAATAGTTCAATTAAATTACGTTTTAGCTGCCAACTACTTTTCCACACGTACTGTATTTTACATACATACATACATAACATCACGCCTTGTTCCCGTCGGGGTAGGCAGATCCACCTGCTACGATCTTGACATACTTCCCTTGCTTCCTTGCTTCCCTTGCTTCCTTGCTGTATTTTAAATGTTATCAAACAAGCCCTCAGGCTCCACACTCACGTTCGTTGTTGGAGCTCTCTGTAAATACAAACCTGCATGTCACCAACCTCAATAACCTTCTTTTCAATACCACAGCCCGCATTGCAAATTATTTCATTCAACCTTGGGTTGCTGAAAGCCGGCTGAAATCTCATGTAAATATCCACAGTAACCTTGGTTTTGCTCTGTGTACATGATAATAAAATTTTCGTTTAGCTTTAGCCGCGGATGTTCGCAGATAGATAATTTTGATTTAATGTTACTATGTTAGTAAATAGATATAGATAGATAAATACCGCTGCTTGTAATGAGAATCAAAATATCACTCTACATTAATGAGAATTGTTTTAAAATCACAGACAATACCTAGATATAAATAGTTCTGTGATTAAATACAGTTACAAAAGAGATAAGAGCTTATATAAGGGATTTAATTGTTTTTGTTTCATGTTATAAATATAGCATTATTTAAAGATCAATAATGAAATCTACATTTTGCAATAAGTAAATACTTATATAACCTTTAGGAAAGTAGGGAATAGACAGCACTATAAAACTCACACAAAAACTTACTGGAACAAACAAAAATCTCCCTTTATCGTCACCTAGAGTGGTCTTATTAATCTTAAAAAGAGGAATTCATCACTGGAAGAAGAGGAATGCATCCTTGGTTGAAGAGCTTGGTTGGCCGCTGCAGAGAAAACAGGGCAAGATGGGCCTTCATATACCAATTGCAAAAATACTGCCAGACTGCGACTGTGACTGTGGAGATCCAACCCAAAACAAAGCATATTTGGCAGATGGCAATAATTTGCTCTCTTCTCCACACACAGCTACTTTATCCTATGCAATTAATAAACGAGCAATATTTGTATATATATTTGTACCAATTGTACCTAGACAGGTTGGCCAATACTGAAAGGGCATGATCATTCAACGCAACTGAATAACTTTTTGTAAATAAAACTTTCCTGATATGAAAAAAGAATCGGGTTCTCCTTACAAACTGTCCAATCAAGTTTACAATTTTGTATGGAGAGGCCGATATTATTTTCATATCTGGAAAGTTTTATTTACTGAAAGTTGTTCAGTTACGTATTGACTGATAATGCCCTTTCAGTATTTGCCAACCTGTCCCTTACACCCAGTGTATTTGTAATCGGTTTCTCGAAAACTGCTCTAACGATTTCGATGAAATTGACCATACGGAGGTTTTCGGGGGCGAAAAATCGATCTAGCTAGGTCTCATGTCTAGAAAAATACGTTTTCCCCGTGTTTTTAAGCATTTTTCAACCTACAGCTTTAACCTAAACCTACAGCACTAACTGTTGGCGGGCAAGCACGGCTTGCTCACCCGATGATGTTTTCATGTTGAGGCGGCTATTATAGAGCGAAGCTCGGTCGCCTCCACCTGCACTTACGAGGATCCTATGTAAGACATCAGATAACATCATAGTAGTAGCCAAATTTAGGGAAGTGAATATTTAGTTAAGAAGAAGAAGAAGAAAACATTGCAAATTTTTTATCCCCTTCTAGCAAATCAGTGGTATTGTTTAATATTCTTTCCACCGACTGGCCACAAGTAGCGTTACAGCAAAAACTTGACTTAATTACTGATAAATAACTTATGCAATACTAATGCCATACCTACCGGCGCGTGCGCATACCGGAACTAAATTTCTCAAGAACACCTAAACTATAAAGTTACAAGGGTGATTTTTATTTGTAGTTTTCTGCTATGAGAGTTGAGACCTTGTGAAAAGCAGAGGTTAATGACCGTAACTAAGAAAAAAAGATTTTTAGTCACTGATCATTGACATAATAATGCTGATTAAAACATCATTGGCCAGAACTGATGAATATTTTTACACAAAACGGCAGATAAAGAAGTGTCTTTAACTCATGTCATGAGGTAATAACTCATAAGAGTCCTTCTTCAGACTTAAAAATGATTTACATTGATCGCTGGACTGGATTGAAAACTGTTTACTGTGTCAAATGCCTTGCCTAACCAGGGTCCCTATTCCCAATTGCAACGAGTTTAGATTATAATCAGGCTCAATGTTTTCGGCGGCACCATATTATCATTGCGTATAGTTACAACGTGTAATTCTAAATACACAAAACCTTTCGGGGGGGTTGGAACGAATGTTGTTCAGATACATTGTGGAACTACCACCCGAGAGGTTTTGCGAATTTAGAATTTAGAATTACACGTTGTATATTCCGTTCTGACGGATTCGGCAGGACACTTGTTTTTACTCGGAGCGGTGGGGTATCTAAATAAATCTAAAAAAAATATCTATCGTGAAATAAAACTTTGCGTTCTAAACTCAAATTGGCTTGCCTCATACATAAGCCTGTCTGTGTCGACACACACTAAGGTAACCTGCCATTGTTACAGTCTATTGACCTGCAAGGTCGTCATTTCTGTAAGTACTTTACTTAAGATTATAGAAGACATTTTGGGGGCTTTCATTAAGGTGACTTTACTTCAAAGTAAATAGGTCTATTTTAATAAATTTTAACTATTCATGAACCAGCATATTATGAAGCTTATTAATTATGCAACAGTTTAAAAAGCTAATACTTCAGGTATCTACTTGGTACATACTTAGATGAATTGGTTTCTTTCACTGTTCAATTTCTTCTCTGCTTGAATTCTGCCATCTTGACATGACGTTCAATAGGTAATATTCTATAAAGAATCAACTTAGAATAAACAATAAGTACATGCAATGTTATTGTTGAAACTAAGACAATAACTAAACCATTTTGTACGTACACCAAGCATAGGTTTACACACCTTGGATTGGAGGAGATGTTACACACCAAGCATTGAATTGGCAAGTTTCCAAGTCGAAGCCAATCAAATTAATGTTAATCTACTAGGATTGTATAATATCGCACAGTATACTGAGGTCTGAGGCACTAAATTTATTCGTAAACCGACTATTGATAGAATAGTATCAAAACTTGCAAATACATTTTTTTTTTTTTTTGTGGGCCACCTGATGGTGAGTGGTCACCACCACCCATAGCGCCCACTGACTAACATAAGACCTATCTGGTGACCGGCCTGGTGTATCTTATGTTAATAGCCATAACATAAGATACAGTCTTCAAAACAAGCGGTTCAAAATTTCGCTATACAAGAAAAATAAATGGTACAGCAAAACTGCACTTACTTTCTCGCGATATGCAAGAAAAAAGTATCAACTGCTAACTTAAATTTGTAAATCAGGGTTAGCAGTTGATACTTAGGTTTTTTAGTCATGTTTTTTAAAAAAAATGTTCTAATGAAATATGCAGATCAATTGAGAATTCAAATTGTTAAACATTAAAAGATAAGCGTAAATTATTTAGAGTAAATCACATAATGTTTAAATTTTGGTAGTACTAGAACAAACCTTTATAGTATAACATTTCACAGATCAATAGAGAAAATAGATCAGTTTAGTCTACTGAGCAAGCCTTTTCAGTTTTGGTACACCCTGTATACTAGATATTTACAACAAAAAAAAAGCAAATATATAATCCAGTCAGGTAACTAACCAATCCAGAATTAAATTTATAGAAAATTAAAGTAAACTCAATCGAAACAATTATGAGTAAATCACATGTTTACGTTTTAGTAGTACTGGAACACCCCTTATATGAAATTACACAGACCAACTAATACTGCCGAAAAATACCTTACATGGAGATGCTTTGTCATGCAAAGTTTCATCTAGATTTTATGAGCCGTTTTTGCGAAAATCAAAATTTTTCATTTTCGTTGTATGACAGCTACCCTCAAAATGAGAGCCAGCAGGATATCACTCATTACCCTTCGATGAATTTGCGTAAAACTCTTAAATTCAAAATATGGTGTCAATCGGACCATTCGTTTAGCCGCTAGGCCAAAGCGTGACGGACAGACCGACCGACGGACCAACCGACCGACCGACCGACGGACGGACATTTTTGGGAGACTTGTTTTTTATGATGTATAAGTGATATAGAACACATTTTTGAGAAAATTAGAAAAACTTTTTTTTTCTCGAATACAATACCTTTCTCGCTCCGCTCGAAACTAAAAAGCATGGCGGTAAAAACAAAACAACCACGCGCACGGCTAAAGAGTCTGCGTCTGTGTTCCCGAGTTCATATAAACCGAATCTATTCAAGTCGCGAGTGAATAAGCTTCTTCTGGGCAAGCTCGTTCCATCGTCGACCTCATCTGTGTCTTCAAGACTAGATCGAGGTCAAGAGTACTGACGATAAAAAAAAAACCTTTTTATTATTTATCTGTGATGTATGCCTGGTTATTCAGTGTGATTTATTGGATTGTAATTTAATTAAAGACAAGGGAAACAATTTGAGAAATTACGTAAGTTTTGATAAAAAAAAGGGAATTTCATTTCATCATGTTGACAATTTGACTAACATCAGTAACAATGTGGCGACATTGTGACGTGATGATAGGCCTGTACTTATATAATGTAAGTATGGCATTTAGGAAAAAAAAAGTTAATTTTCTTAGCTGTCTTAGCTATGCTATACGGTCGTGGGCGGGAGTCCTTAGGGATCTACTGATGACCCGCTATATTATAATCAAGAATTTTCTGTACGATTTTATGAAATTCGTAAATCAGCTTATTTAAATCGTAACTGAAAGGTCAGTTTATATTATCTAATCTGTGTCGTAACTACTAGAAAAATTATGACATCTTTCTTTCCGAACAAACTTTCTAACCTCACGTTGCCCCGTGGGTTCACATGTGAACCCGGAAAATTTTGACATATGACCCCTATGTCAATTTTCCATAGAGTTCCCGGAAAATGGAAAATTTATGAAAATTGTTATGAAATTTATTCAAAAATATACCTTATTACGTAAACAACTACATTTTCTTTCAATTTCTGCGAATTCTGACATGGGGCTATACAGGAGCACTTTTCAAAATGTCTCAGAGCACGTTGTTTTCTCTAGATACGATAAAATAAACCAGTAAATTCTAAATAGTGCCCTGTATTATTATGGTCAATACAATAGAAAGGACAAGTAGAGAGGTCAGAGAAAGTGGTTATGCTAATGTGCTTACTAGTGATAAATGTTGCATACTTACTATCAAATCTGTACGATATTGTGTGCTAGGCTAGCTCGAAAAACTTTACTTTAAAGATAAATCTGCGTGCAAATGTCATTTTCGACCACTATTCTAGCAGCGTGGAAAACATTAGAACGTATAATAAGGTAGGTACAGGCCGCTAATAAAACGTAAACTCCGAGGCTTTTTCTCATTATTTTCTTTATTTTTTTTTCCTGTTCTTTTTTACTAGCAGTTTCTTCGCAGCAGCGCAGCGCAGCAAAGTTACTTAGCGTCTCGTTTCCCCTCGCTATAGTTAGGGTGCTGGCTGCAATTTGGGTATATGATTTGCACATGATTCATATTAATAGGGATGATAGATCAGCTCAATACGAATCGATTTGGTCCTTACAAGTTTTTCTATGCGTCGCTGCGTTTTTGAGTTAAAGCAAAAAAAATGAAAATTAGATACTAAATAATGTTTTTTTGGTCTGCCTTTGTGGCCCCTGTTTAAAATACTTCTGAAGATGTAGAAAATTGAAGATGCAGACATGCAGGGCTCTGCATTATCACGGGACGAAGAAGTGAATTTTTGCATTTTGAAGAGCTGTAACTTTACGACGCAGGGCTAATATGGTGGCAGACCATTTTTCTGGGGTTTTATACATTGTATTTAATCAGATAGTCATAGTCTGCCAGGTGTACGTTTCATTGTCAAATTTCAAAATAGTTAAAACTTAATTCCTCAAAAACGCAGGGGTGTGGATGTCCGCCAATATTTTTTGTATCTTCTAGAGGATGCTCCTTATCATCAGACAAAGAGGCAGACATGAGCAAATCATATAGAAATTTGTCCTTCATCACCCTTACTACTATGCTTAGGAACTTTTTTTGAACATCTCGCTTTGCTCGTGGTTCAATCTTCGAATCCTTCGCTTGCTCAAGTTTCAATGCAAGCCACTCGCGCCAAATAACAATTTTGCAGCCTTGCTTAGCAAATAACTATACTACCTTTGCTACTAAATGACATGACTGCTGTTTTTCCTGAGTTTCTACAGTATTTTGTTTTAGTAAATGGCTTTGTTTTTTTAATAGGATGGCATTAAGAAGTGGGTGCCTAAACTATCTGTTCTGCCTTTACTTACTTATACAATCAACAATGTAATGTTTTTTGAGTTGTGTTTTTCCCCAAAGCCCTGTGTGCACCATCTTCATCAATTAACAACAATTTTCCATTTCCACTCTTAGCTCTAGCAGCGCCATCTTGCCTAATTTGTTGGTAAAAGAAACGTCCCTTCTACCATCCACGTCCGTTGTTTGTTAGAGTTCGATGAGGCAAAGTCAGATGGCGCTAGCATGTAGTGTCGATTAGTTCATCGTGTATTCGATAGATGGAAGTAAAATGGGAAGAAATTGACCGAAGTAAGGTATCCAACGAAGGTACCTCGACTATAATTTCCAAAGATTTTCGTGGGTTCTCTTCTTCAAATCTTTGAAGTTTCTTACTGAATTAAAAAAATGTACTCAAAAAATTTGCAAAAAATTAAAATATTTGTTTTGTTGCTAAATTGGTGAGATTTTAATGAGCTTTAATTTTTTTTTTTTTTTGTATGTAGTCACAGAATTTTCACAAAATTGCAGCGGCCTTCTTTTATTAGTTAAATACATTGCTTGTCCATCACCGACCACCCATCCCGATAGTCGTGGATCGATATGTTTTCTTTCTATCGCCACTTCCTCCTGCTATCCAATCGTCGGATGAGGGCCGTAAATTATGTTTTATGGCACTAGCAGCGGACGCGCTATTAATAATCGATTGAAAAGAAAAATTGTTGGAGAATGTAGAAATGGGTTCCATTTGAGGCATGGAAAAGCTGAAAAAGATCAGGGACGAATAAAATATCACTTTTGAGCATAGAGTTACACGACTTTTCCGGGCTTGCGAGGATTTGACACGCGTTGCTCTAAGCTTTTAAGACTTTAAAATTTTAATTCATTTTAAACCTCTAAGAGGTTAATTATACTATGTGGAAATTAATAATCAAACACTATATTTTATCGAATATCAAAAATTTAATGTCAAGTCTTAAATATCACCGGGTGATAAAATATCACTAAAATATATAAAATTACTGATTTATGTTTTCAAAAGTGAAGATTGATATTCGAAAATTATATAATTTACCTTTTTTTATTTACCATTTCAAGGTTTAACAGAATTTTTGAAGTCTCAACAGTAACAAACCGGCTTTTTAAAATTTTAGTCGTTTTGTTCCCTAACCGTTCGTTTCGACTCTACCTTAGATTAAGCATAATTATTACGTCTTTTCTGACGTCTCGACTCTACTAATGTTGGGGGACAATTCACACATGGTCATCTGATCCCAAACTAGGCAAAGCTTGTACTATGGGTACCAGGGACTGATATAACTACAGACATAAATAGCTAAATAACACCCAGACACAGAACAAACACTTCTGTTCATCACACAAATGTTTGCCCTGGGCGGGGATCGAACCCGCAGCCCACGGCGTGAGAGGCAGGCTCACTACCGACCACCGCTTGTCATTTTAGATTTGTTTGTACATTTTATTTTTATGTATTATGAAACTAAATTGTTGTTTTTTTTTTCAGGTAAGTTCAAATTAGTATACGGAGTCTGGTAAGATAATATAAATATTAAATTATTAGTGTCTGTATGTATTTTGAACTGATGAATGAACCAACTTCAAAACACTTCTAAGCGACTAGATAAGTATCTTTCCTTCTGAAGGTATGTCAATCCCTAAGCAGTTGGCATTTGCTACTAGTTTAGTTAGGGTCGTTTAAGACCAAGACAATTTTGCGGTTTGAAAACTGTTATCATCAGGTTTTAGTCAGACCTGCTAATTGTTACAGTTCTCTTTTATGGAAATATTTATTAAACGTAATAATTTAAAGTCATTCTATTTTAAAAGGGCACTAAACATGAAAACCAACTACATTGGCTATTAAACCGTCATGTTGTCTGCGAGTGGTCTGCAATTATGCGTACGCGTCGCACATTTCTAATGATAGGGGTGCCGGGTTCGACTCCCGCACACTGCGCAGTCGTACACGCATACTCACGGTCACGCTACTGTATCGTCGTGTTCTACTTAGCAAAGAAACATGCCTGATTTGATATGAGTGTTTGTTTTTTCAAAGTTTTTATTCTGTGGTCTTCCAAGGAGCATGAATTTTGTTATTTGTGAATAGTCGTTGCTATTTAAAATAACAGCCAAGAGTTTTGTAGGTACAAGTTCGAAATATTGCATAAATTGAAATGAAAGTAGGATTTTTGCAAAAGTTAAACGACAAAAACAAAATATTTTGTTATGGACGAGAATTAAGTGGCCTTCATGTAAGAAGATGCCGGGCGTTGTATAGAATGAAAAAAACCGGCCAAGTGCGAGTCGGACTCGCACACCGAGGGTTCCGTACCACCACATAATCATAATTGTATTAGCTGAAATTTCAGTAAGTTAATGTGCTAGATTTTTTGAGTCCGACACGCGCTAGACTAAATTTTATTATTTGTTGTTATTTTATAGCTTATGCGCTATAAACATACCAATTTGCAAGTTTGTAAGTGTTCCCGTTTTTAAAATAAAACTAAAACAAAAATCGCCTCCGCGACCAACCAACTTGACCCCTCTCTTATACTCGTATGAATGTTCTTGAAACGGGAGCTCACCACAATTGGTTACAATTGGTTGTGAGAAAAGTTGTAATATTTAATGATTTCAGACTTTCCCCTTTATTTGTACTGAGAGACCTAAGTTCTTGCCAAATTTCATAATTTTAGGTCATCGGGAAGTACCCTGTAGGTTTTGCTTTTTTGCATAAATGTATAGTGATGAGGACATAAAAAGCCATATCTTTTGATGGCGTCGTTGTAAAAAATTTAAATTTTCAGATCTTGTGTGGTTCATGGACCCTGATATATGATACCTCTACCGGTTCGTGAGGTAAAGGGTCTTGACAGACAGACGGACAACAAAGTGATCCTATAAGAGTTCCGTTTTTTTCTTTTGAGGTACGGAACCCTAAAAAACCGGTCAAGTGCGAGTTGGACTCGCGCGCCGAGGGTTCCGGTATACCTTTAGTATTTTTGGAAGCAATTCAGTCAATTTTTAGGACCGCAAAACTAAATTTGTTTGTAAAGGTTTTTTGCATATTTCTAAAAAACTGTTTAACTTAGAAAGATCGTTTTATTTTTGCTGTAATATTTATATAAACTTCTATCGACTGTAATTAATTCAGATTTTTCCATTCACAAACTTAAAAGATAAGGGGGGGGGGAACGGTATTTCTTTTTTAATTTTTTTATCATTACTTAAAAACTAAGAGTTGTAAAAAATACATTTTAGAATTGACAAGTAAAGCCCTTTCATATGATACCCCACTCAACCTAGTACCGACAATTTGAAATTTTGCCCCCCCCCCCTATTTGGGCCCCCTTTACATCAATAATCATATTTTTTTCTTAATTCTTTTACGTGCAATTAAGTTGGACAACCATATTCTAAAACTCTTCCAAATTTCAAGTCGATAGCATGAGTGGTTGCTGAGATATACCTACAGGTGTGACAGACAGACACACAGACAAAGCGGCACCATAAGGGTTCCTTTTTTTACCATTTTGGTATCGGAACCCTAAAAACCGTTACTAAATTCTTTATTTAAAGAAAAAGATCGCAAAATACAAAACAGCTTGATTTCGCTTTGTTAGAACGGGACAGTTTCAGAACCAATGCCTGCTGAGGGAACAGAAACAAAATTTCTAACGATTTCGATCCCGGTCAGGGCACTATGCTTTTGCCTAAATAAAGGTTGATAAACAAATTGTACGGGCAAAGGGGGTGTTCGGTCAAAGAATGGTAGGTATATAACGATTGGTTTCGCTCCCTAATGATTCTAAATTATAAAAACAGATTCTAAATTATAAAAACAACAACTTTACCGAAAAAAAAATTTTTTTTGAGTCCACTCTTAAGTTGCGATTATTATATTCATTGCTAAATTGGTCACGTGATGGTCTCATTTTGTATGGGTAGTCTAAAAATTTCTTTCAATTTGCAATATTTTTTCTTCACGTAAGGAGTCACTGGGCTTCTGAAGCAAACCAATGAAAATTTACTTTCTCGAGACTATTCTAATTTATAAATAATAAAATATAAACTATTTCAATTTATAAAAAGGGGAAAGTGAAACCAGAAATAGCTCCTAATTACAAGTTTAATATGAGTCAATATTATGAATGATGGTGGTTTTGGGGAGATGCATCTAATTGATAGCGTTGGTTGACTCCACTCACTCGTGTGTGTATGTGCCGTGCCGGCATTAAAATGTTTATAGCTCTATCAAATCAATACATTAATGAGATGAGTTGTTATAAAAATGCTTTCGATGGCTCCAAATTTAGGGTGAGCGTAAGGTGAGACGCAGATAGCGCAGCACAGAGTACGCGTCTTCCCTCTTGCTTTATTATGAGAAAAACTGAAAGATAGAAATGCTGTAATGATAGTGTCTCTAGCTCTTGCAGGAGCATGTTACCAATGCAGGAATTGCAGGATCGGTCGTCGTGGAGATCTTTAGGGGATGACTATGTCCAGCAGTGAACGTTTTTCGGCTGGTAGGAAGAAAATTCAATTATGTATTTATTTCACTATAAAACACGTTAAAGCAACATTATGTAAAGACAATATAGAGCTTTTTGTGAATACTTTTGAAAAAATTAAACATAGAAAACAAAGTATGAATTTATTGAGGAGGAGCGAAATTCGAAAGACGCGATAGTTCTTTTGGAAGATATTCGGCATGGCACGCCAAAGGTTAGATTGTGCATATTACAGCCTAGATTTTATATTAGTCTCAAAAGTTGTCAAAATTTTTAATTAAGTTTTTCAAACTGCATTTTTTATTGCTGCTGCTCTTACTTGCTCTTGCTCTAATGTATTTTAAAGTAACCTAGGGTCGTATTTATAAATTCTAACCAAGTGTGAGATTGCTCTTAAGATGTACATACCTTCCACATACAAATTATATTTTTGAGTGCAATCTCTGACTTAAGAGGGATCTGTTAATCCTCTAGAATCTTAAACTCGTGTGTTGAGATCTCGTGTAATAAGGGTCTTGTGTTGTGAGATATTACATCAAGCTTTACCTCTTCCATACTAGCCCTCATAAAGGGGTGTCTGCACTGCACGCACGATTGATGATGTTATCCAACTATCACAAATGCGGGCGTACATTAGACATGCACGTGTGTACTTAACCTTTTATTATTACCTATCCATAGTAAATTTTGTTGGAATACTAAAGTAGGTATGTAAAATAACAATGCCACCAAATTATGAGCAACTTACATATATATACAAGGTGTAAGGGATGGTGTACCGAAAACTGAAAGGACGATGTCAATCAACGAAACTGAAGAACTTTCCCAAAGAAACATTTCCGGGAAATCTCAAATTGACCTCTCCATACAAATTGCTCACTTAACGAATAGTTTGGAGAAGTCATATTTCTTTTCGTTTAAAAATTTTTCTTTGGGAAAGTTGTTCAGTTTCATTGACTGAGCACGTCCTTTCAGTTTTCGGTACCCCCGGTTTCAGTTTTCGGAATCCCTCGCTCCGCTCTGGATGCAAAAAACGCTCTCGTCCTAAAAATAGTTCTTTGCTCCCTTGGTAAACAATCTACTATTTTTCTTCATAAGTATGAAGCTATACTATATTTGCTCTTGACTGTGCATGCAGAGGAGGTGGGTACCTCAATACATAAGCAATTTAGCAGTAATATATTAGTAAATATATTATTTGGTAGCAGTGGCACTGCGCTGGGGCCCAATCCTTGAATATCGAGTGATTTTTCTTCATTTAATAAAATTAAAATAAGCCCTGAAAAAACCAAAAGTTTATTATAAATCATACTCTATTAATAATTACCAACATATTTCTCTATTTACTTGACTGCAGCGAAGCCCATAAGGAGCGGGTTGTCAAGAGTTTATCAGGGTTTTTTGAATAAAAAAATATAATGATCGAAAATCATACATACATACATAACATCACGCCTCTTTCCCGTCGGGGTAGGCAGAGACCACAGTCCTCCACCTGCTACGATCTTGACATACTTCCCTTGCTTCCTGTACTTTAATCAATCCTTTCATACATGCTTGTCGATTGAGGGTACTTTTAACCTGGCCTTTATAAAGAACGTCCTGAATTTGGTCCTAGTACGTTCGCCTAGGCCTTCCCCTTCCAACGTTTTCATTCACTATCGCCTGGTAGATCTCTTTCGTCAATCTTCGTTCATTCATCCTCTCTACATGACCAAACCATCTCAGCATCCCTTTCTCGATTTTGGTCACTACGTCTTCTTTTACGCCACACCTTTCTCTTATCACACTATTTCTAATCCTGTCACTCAATTTAACACCAATCATACTCCTTAGCGCTCTCATTTCCACTGCATTAATTCTACTTTCATGCTTCTTCTGCCATACCCAGCTTTCACTGCCATACATCAGTGTTGGTACCAAAACACCCCTATGAACAGCCAAACGAGCCTTGTGAGACACCTTCTGACTCCTCATAAAGGCGTGCAGGGCACCATTCACCATGTTTCCAGCATTCACTCTTCTTTCAGTATCACTTTCACCCAGATAAACTTTGAACCCAGATACATAAACTCCTTCACTTGTTCGACTTGTTCACCACCAATTAATATAGTACACTCTGTCATACGTTCTTCTCTTTCAAGTACCATTTCTTTCGTCTTGCTTACATTTACTTTCATTCATTTCCTGTCCAAAGCCACATTCATCATTGTTACCATCTCCCGCAACTCGTCAGCAGATGACGCAAGTACAACTTGGTCATCAGCGTAGAGAAGACATTTGATGAGTAACTCATTCATTCACAGTCCACACATACTCTCTTTCAGATCAATCAAACAATTATCTATGAACAGGTTAAACAGCCAAGGTGACGCTACACATCCCTGCCTAACACCTTTTTCGATGCTAAACCATTCAGTGTACGCCCCTTTTATTCTGGCACAAGCACTGGAATCCTCATTGAGAGATTTCAGTACTTGAATCAGATGACCGTTTACCCCATACATAGACAACGCTGACCACAATTCATTCCTCACCACTCCAAATCCACGAACGCGCAGTAGACTTTTTGGTGCACCGCAAGGAAAAGACCGGATCTGTACATCCCATTCCCTTTCTAAATCCCGCTTGTACATCCCATATTTTTTCGTCATTATCTTTCATCACTCTTTCAATCAAAACCTTTGCATACAGTTTGCCGACGACACTGAGAACTTATCCCGCGGTAATTTTTGCAGTCATTTTGTGACCCTTTTCCCTTGTACAGCGGCACAATCACAGCCTTGCACCAGTCACCTGGTACCTAGCTGTTCGTCCAACATAGGTTGAAAAGACGGTACAACTGACTAGCCACAATGCCTCGCCTAGCCTTCATTATTTCGACCGACACTCTATCATACCCAGCTGCTTTACCTGATTTCATACTTTTCATTGCTTTCATAATCTCATACATACTTATCTCACTTACATAATTCACATCTTTATTCTCCTCTTCATTCTCATTTATTTCCACAGAAGACCTAGGTTCGCCGGCCTCTGCTTTTTCTCTCTCAAACAGACTTTCAAAATATTCCTTCCACCTCCTCAGCACACGTTCTTCACCTTTTATAATACTTCCATCCTGGCTTCTGATTTTCTGAAAATCACTCGGTGTTATTCAAGAATTGGACCCCAGTAGAATGAAATACCGGCCGCTGAATTGACAAAGCCATACAAAGCGCACGTTCCGGTCTATCAGAGGCGCGTTTGCGCAAACAGGCGCGTCACTGCTTTGTATGCGCATTTTTCACAAGTAGCGAACGTATTCTTATTGCACAAGTTAATTTTCTTTGCGATGTTGTTATAGTTTAAAAAAAATTGTTATGTACTATGTACTGAAAAACCTGGCTCTAAAAAGTATGTAACAGGAAAATATTGTCATCTGAAAGTGTTACTCGTATGAACAAACTATTTTAATATTCATAGTGATGTTCAGATAATAGCCGTGGTCATTGTGCGAAGAACCGGTCAAGTGCGAGTCGGACTCGCGCGCCGAAGGGTTCGATATACTTATAGTATTTTTGGAAGCAATAAAGTCCATTTTTAGGACTGCAAAACTAAATTTGTTTGTAAAGGATTTTTGAAGATTTCTAAAAAAACGGGGTAATTTAGAAAGATCGATTTATTTTTCCAGTCATATTTACATAAACGTCTATCGACTGTAATAGGGGGGGGGGGGCGCGAATAGTTGAAAGAAAACTAAGAGTTGCGAAACATTTTTTTTATTCTATCATTCAATTGGACGTAGTACAGAGATATAAAGAATGTACAAATATTGCTTGTTTTATTTATCGGATTTAAGATAAAACAACGTAGTTGTTTTTTATGAGTTGATCAGCTGTGAGAGTCAAGTTCGAGTCGACTGCACACTCACCCACGGCCAATTGTGACAATTTAGTCGCTTGATCGTTAATTGCGACCAATATACGACAATTAAGTGACACGACGTTCGAGTTCATTTTGTGCAGGGCTGTCAAAAATTTAATATAGGGTATAGAGCGTTGCGAGTTTATACTTTTTAGGGTTCCGAACCTAAATTGTAAAAACGGCACCATTATGGTGCGACTTTGTCTGTCTGTCTGTGACATCTGGGCGACCGATCGCGCTACTAATGTGGAACTGAACTGTGGGTGAACGTGAGATAATCATCAGCCGTCGTGACAACTTACGAAATGAGTCAATTTTATGGAAACTAAAATTATTTAGATAATACATTGGCTGTATGTTATTTAAGTTTGTTAGACCATGGTTGACTAAGGTGATACCAAAATGCTGCTCGATTAGAATTAGAACTGGATTAGAGTTGGTATTGCAATGGAGACATTCAGCAAACGCAACAGACATTGATGTTGAAAATAAGGCGATTGGTCTCCTGTATATTTCAGCAACCACTCAAGCTATGAACTTGAAATTTGGAATAATTTTAGAATATGATTGCCAAACTTGATTTCAAATGAAAGAATAACAAAATGTTATTATTATTATGGTAAAGTCCCTCAGGGAGCCCAAATATGGGAGGCATTATTAAAATTGTCGTTACTAGGTCGAGACAAGTCGAGACAAGAAAGTTTTTTAGAAATCTGCAAAAAACCTTTACAAACAAATTTAGTTTTGCTATCCTTAAAATGGACTTTATTGCTTCGCGCAGAAATACTATAGGTAGGTATATCGGAACCCTCTGCATGCGAGTCCGATTCGCACTTGACCAGTTTTTTTTATTGGAGAGTCATGTTTCCTGATATGTCTCTTTTTCTTTTTGAGTCGGTTCAAAAGTTTGATGATGATCATGTTTACAGATCTCATCATAACATCACATGAAACGTCCACTACAGGACAGGGAGCTCCCTCCAGAATTCTAGCTTTTGCTGGAAAAATGTGGAGGGGAAGTACCATAGTCACCTCGCTTGTTAGCGTTACGGCTGGCACCATGGACCGCGGTTGTAGGTGACCGCAGTAAGTAAGATATAAGACACAGGAGGATGCTGCTGCCCATCCTCCAGTTAACCCTTAGTCGCCTCTTACGACACCCACGGGTATGTATGGGTTGGTACTATTCTTTGCCGGCACCGATCTAATTGGTCCAAATACTTGTTTTAAAATAAATTTCAAAAATGCTGTCTGCCTACAAACCTCCATAAAATTTATTTTGTGTTTTGTTGATTTGAACTTTATAACACTGACTTACACGTCTGCTATTAAAAGTAATCTCACAACATAACCCAATATTGGTGACGACATTAAAACTTATATTTATTTGCCAAGTTGCATTCGTTCATGCATGACATGTGTCTAAGTTTAAGAGATGTCGTAATAAGCGCCCATTTTTAAATCCTCTGGACAATTGTTGTTTGCAAGTATAGTCTTAAGACAGCTATAGTCTAAAATTCTTAATAATGAACTTTGTTTAGAATGACGGTATAGGTACAACGAAGTTACGTGAGAGCAGGACGTAGAGATACCTGTCTCTATCGCTCCAATTACTTACGCATCGCTCCGTCCTGCTGTCACATGCTGTCATTCTAATAAAGCTACATTTTTTCGACTATAGTTGGGTAGGTACTAGGTAATAATCGGACAAAAACTGACTTTAAAAGCGTTTTCACTTCTCATGCTCTGTAAGTGCCTTTTTGTGCAACATATTCTTCACCAAAGCAGAACAACTCATTCTTCAGTTACATTTAGAGAGTACTTTTACGTTTTATTTCCTCGCAATCAAGGTGAAAAGCAGAGTTTATAACTCGTCCACAAAACCATTTTATCCTCGGGCTTCTAAAAGTCTCGGAAAAATGGTTCGTTTTGTGCACTTGTTGTAAAATCTACTATTGTCCAAACAAGAACTTTCCATCTTTCTTTCCATGGTACCTTGCTTCTCAAAATAATAATAATAATTGATATATTTATTTGGCAACAAAGGCCCAATTGTTAGTACAAATTACAATAAACTACTTTAGTCACCTTAAGACTTTTAGAATAAGAATGTTTCAAATCGACGCAGCCGAAGAACTACAAAAACTATGGCTATTGTTTAATTCATTAACAACACGTATTCCTCAAAAATATCTAGGACGCCATTTTACACGCCATACTAGCAATTAAACTTGCAGATATATCAGTGTTCATAAGCCATTACGCACCATGTGCAACGCGAACTTTACATACAGTGCCTCATTGACAACGCCCTTCGACCAAACAGACCTATCCACCATCCACATGTCGAGGGACTCTGAAGCTTATTGTTTAAAAAATAAGGTAGTCTTTAGAGATAGGTAATTATTGTTTTCGTCTAGATGTTTCCGCCTTGTCAGGCGCTTTCAGTATGCTTTATTCATTCATTGTTATAGGGTTGCTAAAAAACTTGAGCGATGTTCTTTTCTTTCTGTAATATTGATTGTGCCGCATCACAAAGAATGATGTCCGTATCAACATTTTGATCAAAAATTTATTGCACTCTCTCAGCGGCTGAAGTATAATTGAATGCATGCCTAGATCGGTATTAATATATTTATTCCACTTTAACGGACTCTACCAGATAAGCTAACAGTTTTAATCACTGAAAATGGTTCAGTTTCGTTTATTGACTGATTATGCGCCTTTAGTTTCTGGAAATCTGTCCCTTATGCCCCAAAATGACACTAAAAATAACAAAACTAATAATAGACGTTGGGTGTAAACTTCGCAAAAAAGTATCAAGTAGATAGATGCTAATATCGACGCAGGTGGCTTTTCAGAAGGATTCTCTGCCTGCGTCTGTGTTCCCGAGTTCATATAACCCGAATCTATTCAAGTCGCGAGTGAATAGGCATCTTCTGGGTAAGCTCGTTCCATCGTCGACCTCATCTCTGTCTGCAAGACTAGATCGAGGTCAAGAGTAAGCCCATTTTCAAAAAAAAAAAAAAAGATGTCAGTTTACTATTTGAAACTAATTATTTGAACTTATTAATAACTATTTGAAATCACCGCAGCCGAAGTAGGTAGGTATAGTTGCTGAATCAGCAGAATATTGATGCATAGGTAAAAAAATAAAAACACCATACGATGAAATACTAAGTACAGCACAAATGTAGAGCTTTTAATATAAATAAATAAATCAGATAACTTTTGATAGCCCTGACAGAAGGGATCGTGAATCGTGGTCCCGTTGAAAGAAAATTTATGAAACTATCACAGTTAGTTGTGGAATTTGAATTTTAAAATTTTTAATGTCACTGAGTGATTTACGAGATTTTTAAAATTTAAATAAGCCCTGTTAAACTCCTCTAAAATAAGGAACAATATTTGTTAATCATAAAATAATGTTCAGTTTTAAAATTACCAACATAACAATTTGAGTTTTATGAGTTTATCTTGGCTTTTTTTAATTTTAAAAATCTCTAAAATCACCCGGTGACTTTCAAAAATTGGCTTCCTGGGTCCAAATTCTTGAATGTCACCGAGAGATTTTCGAGATTAAAACATTTTTAATACATACCCTGTAAACTCTTAAAAAGTTAAAAAATATATTATTGTTAATAAGGAGTTTTCCTTGACATTAGTCAACCACGTTTTTTAAGTGCCGATGGATGGTACGCTAATCATTATAGACTATAAGGGCACTGCATGTTATCCTACGTCATCTAGTACACGAAATTTGCAACTTTGTAGCGATAGTAGTGGCCTAATAGGTCCACAAAACGTTGGTCTGCCAATCCGAAACCTGGCAGGTTTTGTACAGTTGGAGAGAAAAGTGGTCAAATGACAGATTACACGAATGAAATCTATTCGTAGAAATAGAAGGTATCTATATAAGTAAAAAACAACAGGTCTGCCTTGCATCCTCTTGGCAGTTTCGCTAGTCGGACCACAAATGTAGTCGGATGTGATTGGACCACAAATTCGGTCGGAAAAAAAAAATATTACAATTGACAAATGACATAGCAGTAATCAAACTAACTTAATCATTTTCATACTAATGCAATGTTGGCAGCATGATAGATTTTCCTTGTGCTGATCTGCAGCAACATCCAGTTGACAACTTTAAAAAGGTGTTTGAAAACACCCTATTGTAGTGTTAGGATGCTAATTTACGTTTAATTTATATTCAAAAAATCTCGAAAATCACTCTGCGATAATCAAGAACTGGAGTGTAGTTTACTAAGTACGGTCAACCGCACGTCATTTGCATCTCTATTATCACGCCATAAAGTTTGAAGTGTTGCTACTTTGACTGTAAAGCTACTTTATTGTCTTTAAAAATGTTGTTTACAGTCAGATCCAAACCGCAAGTTTCAACTCAATTGAGTTTTATTATTACCTAAGTACTTAGTTTTTTTTCCTTCTACCTATAACTTCAGTTAAAAATGACTAACAATAAGTAGCGAATAAAATAATATACAACGCAAATACTCGATAATACAATAATAAAATGGTTTGTGGAATAATAATTATTCTAAGAACAATGTTCATTGCAAGTAGGGCAGATTGGATGAAAATTGTTTTTGTTTGTTGAATGCTTACTAAAATGCTCTAGGACTTTGTGCAAAGACAAAGGAAGATCAATACGTTAAAAGTATTTCAACTATGTATTAATTGCACTGTACGAGTATAATCTATTTCGATTCTATTGACAAAAACGTGACAGCACGATATTCTTACATTTTTTTTTTATAAATATATAAAAGGCAAACCTGACTGACTGATCTATAAACGCACAGCCGAAACTACTAAACGGATTTCGCTGAAATTTGGCACACAGATAGTTTTAGTGACGTAGGCATCCGCTAAGAAAGTATTTTTGAAAATTCGCCCCCTAAAGGGGTGAAAAAGGGGTTAAAAGTTTGTATGGAAGTCCGTCATTTTTAAAGCTAGAAGCTTGAAACTTTGTTTTTAGGTTAACGATAAGAAATAAACAATTACGTGTCCTAGGGTTTTAGAAAATTCAACCCCTAAGTCGGTGAAAAAGGGGTTGAAATTTTGTATGGGGAAACAAGATTAGTTAAACTATTTTGTTCGAAACTTCAAAGGAGTACTCCTATTAATAGATGAGTAAACACATGTTTAAGGTTTTTTCAGAATTCAACCCCTGAAAGGGGGAAACGGGGTGAAAAAGTCTAAAACCAAATATGGGTATCGTTTGTATGGTATTTCGGGTCGCTGATTACGAAAACTACAATAATTTTGAAATCCAACGTGGTGGACGTGAAATACCATCATCCCCCTGGGGATGGAGTTGGGGTTCGATAGGTTTGAAATGTCTAAAAATCAATATGGGTGTCGTTTGTATAGTTTATCGGGTCTCTGATTACGAAAGCTACAACAGCTTTGAAATCCAACGTGGTGGACGTGAAATATCATCATCCCCTGGGGATGGGGTTGAGGTGCGATAGGGTTGGAATGTCTAAAAATCAATATGGGTGTCGTTTGTATGGTTTATCGGGTCGCTGATTACAAAAACTACAATTTTTTTTAAATCCTACGTGGTGGTCGTGAAATACCATCATCCCCTGAGGTTGGGGTTGGGGTGCGATAGGTTTGAAATGTCTAAAAATCAATATGGGTGTCATTTCTATGTTAATGATAGCGGTTAAATTGGCGTTAGGGGTAGGGATAGGAGCAGGGATAGGGTAGAGGTAGAGAGGTAGATAGGTAGAGAGGTAGAGGTACAGGTAGAGGGAGAGGGAGGGAGAGAGGGGGGGGGGCAGGGGTAGAAGAGGGGAAGGGGGAGAGGGAGGGAGAGAGGGAGGGGGCAAGGGGAGAAGGAGTTGAAGGGGGAGGGTGAAGGGGAGGTAGGGGAGGGGGAGAGGGAGGGCCAGGGGGAGAGGGAGGAGGGGGAGAGGAAGGGGGGAGAGAGGGAGAGGGTTATAGTTTTTCTCAATTACTTCTGCGATTTGTCTCTGTTTTGAAAGATTACATAAAGGTGTCTCTCATCTCTCTTTCTACATTTGTTAGGTTGCTGCTAAGTTCATCTGTTCTGAGTAATTTATGAGTAACTTCAGCTGGATCTTGAATTGTACTCATTGATTTACGCAGGGTTAGTCCCGTTTTTCCTTAGTTTAAAATTACCCCGAAATGACGGGAAAATATCTCATTGCTTCGGAAAACCGGTAACAACATAAATACGAAAACCACGCGAGCGAAGCCTTAGGCAACAGCTAGTTGAAAGAATAATTTTAAAGTGACGTTTCTGAGTGCGGCATTGAGCATCCAATAAAAGTGATCATCGACTGTGTACCGATGTACCGGGTAAACTGTACTGCGTGGACCGGAAAACTATGCACGAAGCACGCAGGCCCCGGTTTGCGGCGCCTGCGATATGCAACTACATCTCCGATCTGCTTCATTTATCTAATGCACTGCATTTGCTTTTAGTTTTTAGTGCGGTTGCGCCATGCACACAGAAATAACGCAGAATATCGGTCACATAGCCTCGGGCCGAGAATGAACACCACACAGGCATCAATTAATCGACCGGCGGACCACTGTTCGCACTGGACGCAGCGCGCGCGCTCGTCTGCCGTGCGCCTGCGCGCTACGCCGGGAGAAAAGCGCGCGAACGCGGAAAATCTGTTTTCATAATATCGAATCTATTTTCTCCTATCCGGCCAGACACGACAGCACAATTTGTGCCAGTATTTAATTTATTATTTTTACTTAATTTAGTGTTTTTATTGAGTATTTTATTTTTCTTTTGCGAAACATTCCTATTTTAAAGTAGAGTTAAAAGAGCGAAATGTCCGCATATCAGTAAGGTCAGCCGGGTTTACAGTGTTTTCGTAATATTAGGAAGAAAATGTCGCGATAAGCGCGGTCGAGTGCAAATGTCGACGATACCACGATATCACTATCTCTGTATAAGCGCCGGGTGGTGAAGTATAGTAGTTCACAGAAGTCTAGTAGATACACTGACGTATGTCGCGCACAGTTAGTTGCATTTGTTAAACCATAGTTCGCGGAAACCGGCGGCGTTGAATCATACACCGGTTATCGCAGCATGTCGTGCGAGGTCGCAAGTTGGATCCCGGCGGTCGTGGCGAGCACACTCCGCGACGAACGCTCCTCGCAGCCCGTCATCGCGTGGCTCACCAACATCCGCGACTCCATTGAAGAATACGACCCTCTAATAACCGTCCGTCCTCCCTCGCCGCAACAATCTGAAACTGAATCTTCGACGAGCCCTGACAGCGCGTTCGATGAAATACTCTCGCAGCTCGGAAAGGAAATATACAAACTCGACGAGTATCAAAAATCCTTAGCACCGAACGATAAAGACGTCTCTCTTAGCCTCAGTATTCTGGACATTTTTGACAAATGTCTAGAAAACATGAAAGACTGCAACGTCGAGGAAGTTGACGGAAATGGGCCGATTGAAGAAGAAATGAAACCTGTGAATGGGGAAGAGAGTGATGGTGAATCGACTCTATCGGACGTCTCCTTCGTGACTAGTGCACCCGTGAAAAGTGAAGTGATTGATACAAACCGAAAAATAAGTAGTATTTTCGATAAAAGTGTTACTCCCCCAGTGCCTCCACGAAGGACTAAGTTTTTTACACCAATACCGCCGGATTCTGAGTGCAATAGCTTAGAGTTAAAGATGGAAAACGGAATAGTGGCAGCAAGTAAGCCAGTGGAGTCTGACAGTGATTCAGAGAGCACGTGTTGGAGCTATAAAGAGTGCAGCACCGACGGCGACGAGCACGAGCAGAAAGACTCGTACGCGGTAGTATGGAAACACTCGAGTGGGTTCCACAACTCGGATGCTATCTTGCGGCACATACTGTCACAGCAGCACGCGACGATATCGCGCATATCGTTTGACACCGCGAGTGACTTCTCACCGGTGCAGTACTCGGTGTACTCGCTACAAGAGGTGGGAGACAGGTGCGCCCGCGCAAGCACGCCAGTCGCCGCCATGACGCCGGACAGGCCAACCGACGACGGGTACGAACCTGTCCACACTAGCGAAAACATTTACGAAGAAATTGAATATGGTGGTTACACTAGTTATACGGACGAAGGGTGCTCTTGTGGGGGTAGTATTGAAGTCGAGAGTATATCCATGAGTGCCAGTTCGGAGGGTGTAGGGCGGGAGAGTCCCTTATACGTCAACCTTAAAGACAATGACGCGTATGCCGTGACCCCTGACGTGATTTTTTGGAAGAACTTGCTCTATCATCCTGACTACTGCGAGGATGAAGAAGATGAGGTAAGTCACAATAACATCACGTTACTGCTTTTTGCAACTTAAACCTACAAAAAGTTTCGCTTTTTTGAAACAAGAAACAGCGATGGAGAAATGATCCATCTTAAAGAATATGTTGACAGCTGACAGAATACGCAGCTATTCAATACTAGCATTGTTTCCAGTAAAACAAACATTTTTCATCGATTAGATCACTGCAATGAATGTGCATAGAATATTAATTGAAGATCATTAAGGAGCGATGAGGTCTGCGAGACCATTTACGTTGATCACAAAAATGACGTATTTCCGGCCTTACCACACTGTTAAATACAATAGCAATTATTTAATTGTATTAATCGCGTTGAAGTTCACTTAGTTAATATGTAGGTAGATTACACTGTTGTACTGTTGACTTAATTAGGCCGTGTTATCATGAAAAACACTTCTAGTCACAAGGTTTAAAAATGAGCCACATTCCTAGAACAACTAAAATCGCACTTACTTTTTGTTTTGTTTCAAACGTCTTAATAAAAGCAAATACAAGTTGTTTGACATACATTCATCTAATATAAGACACAAAGGACACCAAGAATACGAATCTCTAAGTTACATTTACTTTACATAAATGCCCACGTTGCAATGCTCTTGTTGATAACATAAGTTTGCATAGAGCTGGGCTTTGTCAACAAACGTGCCCGACTACTAGAATGTGTCATTACTGGCCCTGTTATTTACAACATGTTCTAATGAAAAGTGATATTAATTTTAATGATCCATTAGGTGGTTAATTGCGGTAATGATAGGTGTTAAACAAGTCTTTTGTTTTCTGTTGAACATAATATTTTTGTAAGCTGTTAACATTGACTGACTACCTGTAGCAGCCTTCTGGAACTCTTTTGTATACTAGAATAGAATTATAAACTGGAACAATACTAGATAAAGAAGATTTGAATTCACACATTAAGATGTGAAGTCTTAAGAGACTTTATATGGCTTCATCGGTCTCCGAAAAGTTGCTATAATTATTTTTATCATAACATTCCATAAAAGTGCACTGTTGTACAAGGTTGTCCCCCATATTTTCACGAAAGAAATGTGTAATACTGTCATGTGGAGGGGACAAACCCTATTCACCACGCTTGGGACGTTGGACCGCGGTGGTTGGTGACCGCAATAGGTAGTGTGTGTTCAGTCACAGTTTTCAGTCCTCTGTTTGAAAATCCCTTAGTCGCCTTTTACACACCCACGAGTAGAGATGGGGTGGTAATAGTACTATGGATAAGCGTGATCTAAACTGTTTTTATAAACATCCAAAGCTGGAACTCAGACAAAAAGGTGAATAAATTTAGGGGTTATTATTATGTAAAGAAGATGTTAACTTACATGTAACAGTTAGTCAATAACTTTCTAAGTAATTGCTAACTTAATTGTTTGACACGCGTGATAGAACATACAGATTATGTAATACGTGGAAAAACAACTTCTATCTTGTAACAAAACAACACTGTTTCGTGGAATATCTTTTCTTAAGGATTTCTTTAAGTACTTCAGCTTATGGATGATTTAAAATTGAAAACAATTCAGCTAAATGAAGCCTTTTTAGGATGATCTTATTCACATTGATTATTTTTATGGGCGAGGGCAGAATAGCCATTTTCGGACTCAGCGATTTCACGCCTTTCAATTAGCGTTTCGCGGCGATAAAAATTCGTGAAATATGATCGCCGCGATATTGCCGCGCCAAAATCTGCTAATGGTGTCGATTCTGGCAGACCCAAACTAAACTACATTTGACAGGTCTAAAAATGATGCTGTCTTTTATTAGTCTGTAGAGAGAAACAAAAACAACAACACTTTTAGATCTGTCAAATTTAGTTTAGTTTTAGTTTGGGTCAGCCAGAATCGACACCAATGTGCACGCGCCCTATACTGGACGTTATAAAAACATATTCATATAATATGAACATATTCTAAAACCAAGATATTATTAATATTAGTTTATTTCTGAAAAAATCAACAATATCTATCATGTAACGCCATTCGTTCAAATGTTTGTTTAGTTTAAAATCAGTACATTGATCGTTATTATTATGGTAAACTGCAAGATACTTCATCAAACAGATATGACATAATAAGAGCATGATAATAATATACCAAGTGACTCGTGAGATTAAAAAAAACCGGCCAAGTGCGAGTCGGACTCGCGCACTGAGGGTTCCGTACCACCACATAAACATAATTGTATTCGTTGAAATTTCAGTAAGTTAATGTGCGTGAATTTTTGAGTCCGTCACGCGCTTGACCAAATTTTATTATGTTGTTATTTTATAGCTTATGCACTATAAACATACCAATTTTCAAGTTTGTAAGTGTTCCCGTTTTTTTTAAATAGAACTAAAACAAAAATCGCCTCGGTGACCATCCAACTTGACCCCTCTCTTATATGAATGTTCTTGAAACGGGAGCTCACCACAATTGGTTACCATTAGTTGTGAGAAAAGTTGTAATATTTAATGATTTCAGACTTTTCCCATTATTGGTACTGTGAGACCTAGCTTCTTGCCAAATTTCATAATTTTAGGTCAACGGGAAGTACCCTGTAGGTTTTGCATTTTTGAATAAATGTATGGAGATGAGGACATAAAATGCCATATCTTTTGATTGCGTCGTTATAAAAAAATTTAATTTTCAGATCTTGTGTGGTTCATGGATCCTAATATGTGGTATTAATTTCAACCTGATACCTTTACCCGTTCGTGAGATAAAGGGTCTTAACAGACAGACAGACAGACGGACAACAAAGTGATCCTATAAGGGTTCCGTTTTTTTCTTTTGAGGTACTAAACCCTAAAAAGGCTTGATAAGTAGCCGACCGTTACAAAAGGGTGCTTTCAACCATCTTTTGAAATTTCCACTAGATGGCGCTGCAAATCAGCACAAGGATAAACCATCACAGTGCCACCATGATATCTGTGAAAATTATTAAGTCAGATTGATTTCTGCTGTCTAATGCCTGTAACATTTAATCTTGTAAAAAGATTTCATATATTTATATACAATGTCTGAAAAAAGAAATTACCAACAGTGATTAGCGTACTACCCATCGACACATCGATACTTAGAAAAACGTAGTTGACAGACGTCAAGGAAAACTCCCTACTAGGCGCATGACATTTGACAGTGACAGCGTCGTCGACGGCGGCACAGTAAATATATAAGCTAAAGCAGTATGGAAACTCGGGCCCTTTTTTGAAAAAAGAACTATTCTGCGTCGGAGCGTCAGGGTTGTAAACCAGAAGTTTTGTAATAAGAATAGTATGATGAACTCAAATATTGGGTGCTTCTATCAACTGTGTTCCTTTCAGCATGTTTTCGGACCATAAAACTAAACAACTTTCCGTAAGAAGTCAAAGTACCTACGAATAAAAATATTTTAATGTCCCTTAGCATTAGAAACTGCGTCAGCCGATAGCGCGTTTTGTATGGGGGGAAATTTTTTTTCGTCTTTCGACCTAGGTTCTTTAAGGAAAGCTTTTCAATTTTATGGTCCTGGGACTCCTGATCGTGTCAAATTAAAGATAAAATTAAATTTCGCAGATAGTCTTGCATAAAATGTTAAGTCAGAAGGTTAAGCCACTTAGTCGCCTTTTAGGTAAAGTTACCTCTATCACACAAGGGCAGATCGAAACACTTAGTCGCCTTTTACGACACAAGGAAAGGGTAAGTCACTTAGTCGCCTTTTTAACACAGGGTCAGATAAAGACACTTAGTCGCCTTTTATGACACAAGGGCACATGAAGACACTTAGTCGCCTTTTATCACGCAAGGGTAAATTAAGACACTTAGTCGCCTTTTATGACACAAGGGCAGATTAAGATAGTAAGTCTCCTTTTATCGCACAAGGACAGGGACATACTTATAGGGACCCTATATGTACTTACCTATTTGTTTGTATTATGGTTTTGGCACCCAGGACTTACTTCAGCGCGAAAACTGCTTATTTTCTTGTAGCGGTGTGTTCATGTGTGAGTGCGCCAGTTTTGGACGTTTGTTAGGAGTTTCCATACTGCTTTAGCTTATATATTTACTGTGACGGCGGCATGTCGCTACTTGGTGACTAGGGGAAGGGCGGGATGGAGGCGGGGTAAGGGGTCTGTCATGCGCCTGATTGTAACGGTCGGCTGTTATAAATTTTTGATCTCGTTTCCCCTTTTATTAGTGAGGTAAAAAAAAACTACAAAAATCATAGAACAAAAGCTGTTGCTCTTGCTTTGAATTTCCTTTCTTTGTCATCAAAGCAGAATAGATTTAACAGAACTTTATCTTTAAAGAAGCTCTGTGCAATTCTAATAAGAGTTTATCAAAGGGCAAACGGATATCGGAGAAAAATTTCTTGTGTGTCTCTACTTTATATTATTTACACATTTGAAAGAGATGTGATTTTTTTTTTATAAGTATCACCCAACTATCGCCAATTTATGCTTCCGTGCCCAAAGGGTGCCAACGGTACCGGGACGGGAAATTCTCAAAAATAAATACGTCAAAAATGTAGTTACTATACTGGCGCCGTTGACAAGTGGCTTTCTACTATCGAAAATGCTAGTGGAATAGAATGAAAATGTACGGGATTGACATTAGCTAACGAAACGTTGCGTGACAGCTAATGTCAATTCCCATACATTTTAATTCTATTCTATATAGTCCGGTCGCTTAACGTCTTATATCGCCAAATTACACCAAATTTTTCCAGGTACTAGTTAGGTACATAGCTCTCAATTTTTGATAGGAGCCAATTCTTGAATTTTCAATGGAAATTTTTTACCTACCTGGAAAAAATTTGGTGAAATTGTAAGGCGTGTCTACGTGAAACAGTTAGGTAACTGACCGCACTAATAGCGTTTGCGATAATGAAAGACACTTTAAAAAAATAGCGGCGTTGAACTTGTTGTATGTAATTTGAGACGCATTTCCGTGGGATTTCAAAACTTGTATCAATGGGAATCTCAGTTGGATTTTCTGAATCGGATTCGGAAATAATGCGCGGATGTTTCACAGCGCAGCGCTTCGGGGAAATCCAAAACACAAAAGTAGTAGTATTCAGAGTTAATTTGGATTCTTTCCTGAATCTATGTTTTAATTTTAGCCATCCTTCGTTGGTGCAGGTTTGGTAGAGTTAAGTAACTTCGACTTTATTTGTTTAACTTCCGAAACACAGTAATTCTGTTAAAATGAAAGAAAGCGGTTGGAAAACAAGCCTTTATGCTACATAATACTATTAGTCCGGTCCCTTATAGCCTTATATCGCCAAATTCACCAAATTGCACCAAATTTTTTCCAGGTACTAGTTAGGTACATAACTCTCAATTTTTGATAGGAGCCAATTCTTGAATTTTCTATGTAAATTTTTTAACATTCAAGAATTGGCTCCTATCAAAAATTGAGAGCTATGTACCTAACTAGTACCTGGAAAAAAATTGGTGAAAATGTAAATCGTGTCTATGTGAAACAGCTAACTGACCGCACTATATTGTCATCTATATTGTAAAAAAAATCTGTCAACCTGTACTCGTATTACCTGTAACCGCGTGGTCGTATATTAGAGAAAATGCTGTAATTCTTACGAAACACAAAATAAAACAACATTATACCTTATAAAAAGATTCATTTAGAACCCTGCGCAATCTGCGCCCACAAAAACCAACAAATTTCGTTAAAAATTATCTCCATCCATCCACTTGACATTTATTTCATCGAGCGAAATTTGAAACAAATTATTTTTAGTAAAAAACATAAAATGACTACATGCAAGGGGGCCTCCACTCCTACACCTACACCTGTAAAATCAAAGGCACGACAACCTTGACACATTGGACTTTGTACTGCGCTTATATCAGGCGAAAGTCGCATTGCAAATGTCAAGCTTAACCTGCTCTTGAGTGTACCATCAAAGTTGGACTAATTTAAGATTTTTTATTAGATTATTGGGTCTGTCCACGATCAAAAATGACTCTACATAATATATATTTTAAATGTATGATGAGAAGTCAATATTTTTTCTCCAAGAAGATTCTCTACAATAATTCCTTGACTTCGGTGTTAACAAAAATTCTGTCGTGGTATTTTTTTTTTTTTCAAATTACTCTCGTTTAAGTAACAAAATACAAGTACCACGTAATTTAAGACAATGCGCTTCATACTCGAACACAGTAAGGTCTTTTGAAATACTATTATCTCCGTTCTTTGTTGAATTTTGTCAGCTTATTTGAGCTCTGTTTTGAGAAGTGGGAAATAGCCGTGAATGGGAGATAAGAGATAATGTGGTTTTGTTGTGAGAGAATCTGGGAATTAGGAGTTACTGGGTTTTACTCGTGGTATTTATGTGAAAGTTTGGATTAGGTATTGTATTTTTGTTTGATATTATTCTCCAAAAAACAGGATCAGAATAGTGAACAGCCATGGATGAAAAAAGTGAGACAAGATTATTTAAAAATCTAGAGTGTGATAAAGTTTTATCCCGATTTCACGCATTCATAATATCACGCCTCTTTCCCTCTTTCATGATATTTTTTTATTTTTAACAATATCCTGCGATATATACATGGTGTAGGGAAAGTACTTTGGAGCCTGAAGGATACGAATCTTTGTCCATTGTCTTTTTCTACGGGAATAAGTTGCTTTTTATCATGTGTGAAATCACTGGACTTGACGGACACTGGACGGGAGCGAAACCAACGAATATTCACGCTGGTGACTTTGGCGTAAGTGAGAAGTTGGCCTATTTATTGTTCAATGTGATCATTGGGCAAAGTTGTTCAGTTTCATGGTCAGATTGATATCGTTTACGTTCCAAAGTATTTTTCTAACAATCGGTATTTCCATTTCGAGCAATGCAATTTTTGTTATCTTTATTTGTTAGCTTTGGGTGTGTTGATGTCTAGATCTCAACAAACTATAACTATAACCTATTATAATAGGTTTTGTAAACAAATATTTGTCAGTCAAAAAAAGATTTCTCTGTAATTGCACGAGGTACATGTTTGTAACCACTACACACACAAAAAAAAATGCGAGGACTGTCGTTCTAAATACCTACACATTTTTGAAATTTTTTACTAAAATTTTAGGTTATTATTTTATTTACAAAGCCCCAGCGCCTTTCTTACATACTCGTACGAGTGTTACGGTTACTTAACTGCTATCGAGCTACATTATAAAGTATATAATATAAATAATCCTATCCTTACTATTATACACGCCAAAGTTTAAGTATGTATGGATGGATGTTTGTTACTCTTTCACGTAAAAACTACTGAATGGATTTTAATGAAACTTTACAATAATATAGCTTAAACATCAGAATGACACATAGGCTACAATTTATAAACCTGCGCAGACGAAGTCGCGGTTACCAGGTAGTAATAAAATAAAATGTTTATTTTTCAGCCAAAAAAGCCACAGTACAATAGAAGTCAAACTAATAACGCTATATATGTAATACTAAACTAAACAATTTACTTCTTGTTTGCGTCCCTCCTGTGGATCTCAATCCAGTGTTTGATTAAGGGACTGGAAAGTCCCGCGTCACGAGCTGAAGAATGCTGTTACCAGAGTTACGCAGTACGCAGTATGCTGTGGTAACTTCGCAAAAAGCAAAACGTTTATAAAGTTTGTTCATTCAACAGTTTTTTTACCGGCGTCACTTATTTCAGCAGTTACAATCATAATCATTACTTACTTACTTACCAATTCACATTTTTTTTTATTTCGGCACACAATACCGTTTGCCTAATTTTGGACACGCGACGCCGAATTTAGTTCGTTAGTCAACCGTTGCATGACTGAATAATAATATTGGTCTAATACAGACCTAATATGAGTTGATTGTTTCGACACTAGCCTAGATTGATATGTTGATTAACTAAGTGCTGGAAAAGGAGTGTAGTGAATGTTCGCTATTTTTAAACACTGATATTTTGTGCCGTTCTATGATAACAATTTTTAACCTTGGAACTGCGATAAAACAATATGTAATTTATTTAGTCTGGGGTTGAACTTATAAAGCCTTAAGCAGCTATCACACAATTGAGCTTTTTTTGTCTCGATCGCGAATTTTGCGTTCCAACTTGCGAACTTTATTCAGTAAATGGTCCAAATCTTCTTCACAAGTTCTCAAACATTTCCGTTTGGGCATTTTAATGTGTAACGTGGGTATTTGTCTGAAAACACGGCAGGAATTTTTATACTGGAGTGGTTGAGCACTAAAATGTCAATGAAGATGTCATATGATGGCGGCAGAGAACTGAGTGTGAGGGATGCCAGTAACAAATTTTAAAACTATACAAAAATATCTAAACTTAGTGCAGAGTGGTAGCAAATAGTGTCTACTACATGTCTAAATTACTAATCTCAAAGGACGAGGCGCGAAGTATAATAGAACCAAGTCTCCGACATTGCCCCTCCCAAGCAATGTATGCCCAATTAGTCTTTGAATTTAGGAAAGTTTTATAGCGGCTTAACGGTCAATTCGAGTCGAAATATGGAGGAAATCTGAGTAAAGGAATGAATAGGATAGATTTTGATTTCACGTCAAGAGGACTAACTAAGCAGTGACTTAAGTTGTTCAAATAAGCTACTCTTTACCAAACTTCAAAACAGATATCTTCATTAGGTATTGTATAGAATTCGCAAACTATGACGTCATTGTTTCTTGCCGACGATTATGAACTCACTTTAAGTATACTTAAGGGGCTGATAAGAGCTAAATACACTTCACTTGAGCAGTTTTTTAACGAAAAGTGATGAATATAAGACCGTGAAAAAATTATGTGATAATTAAGCATCTGATTCTGAAACACGAGTAAATATATTTTATACGCCATAAAAAAAGTTACCTCTGCCATTACTTATAAACCTTTTTTCTTGAGTCCCCATTAATCTATGATGCTAAAACTTTTACACATTTTTCAATATATTGTGCATTAACATATATTATGCATTTTATTATGTTTATTATGTTTTATAATTAATATTATGGGTACAGATTTTGAGCAAAATGCAAAAATGAGCGAAAAACGTAAATCAGCGCGAATCCACTCTGTAACACGCGCATTCTGTCCTTTGTTAAAAAGGTAATTTGGCTCTTATCAGGCCCTTAAATGTAAAACTACACAAAATTTGTTCAGTTTCTTGGACAGTTATCCATCTTTAACTATTTTTTTATTTATACGTTTCCTATTTGTGTCTTTTACTGACTGAAAGTAGTTAAGGATTTTTCTACTTTGTAGATTCACACCCTGCACCTAAAACGTATATATACGTGGTTCCTTTCTCAGTGCCTGCAGCACCCTATCTGTTACACTTTGTATAACCTTTTAATATAATGACATTAATGACTTCTTTATCAAAATTTTATCTATACCTTTGACACGAATGATTGACGGCAGAATGGGTCAAATAGTCAACCCCATATTATTTTTATTTCCCATTTTATCTGGAAACCAATAAAAAAATAACAACCTGGTATTTTTTTATCTAATGTCGGTAAATCAGTTCGGTGTCATTACAAATCATTGTAGCGCTCATTACTAGGACATAGACCGTCTGTGTTGAACTCATTTGGTATGGAGATTAGATAGTGTACCGTTGCAGATGTTAGTTGTTAAGCTCTTTATTTGGCTCGCCAACGCACACACCACGTTGCACATCCTACTCGCTGTACGGTCGGTTGCAGACTGCGTATGCACGCTCGAGACACAGGCTATACACTACATCCCTTCCTTATTTTAATTAGATTTTTATATCGTTCATAAATAACCTAATTAAAATTATAAAATACATTTGAATCGGAAATTATCAAATCATAATACGCTTCTAGCGGTACCTTCTACAAAATAGTTTTTCATCTTTTCCTTAGTTACTCCTCCTCTCCACTACTGTTGCAAATGTTATCTTCTTCCAAGTTATTCTTTTTGTCTAACACTTCCCAGTTTCTTCTTATCTGCCCCGTCTCCTTGTTCTGGACTTACAACAACCATTGACCAATGAAGCCTGCCTACAGCAGTCAATCCAGAAACTCCAGGAGGACCTTATTTTTAAGCCCTGTGTTACTTTAAAGCCTTGAGAGGAAGGCAAGAGTGAGAAAAACCACTACCTGTCTTTCCTCTACCTTTTTTCTTAATATTTTTATTTCACACTACTGGTTTCCATAGGTTTGCAGGTGATAAACAAAGAAAAATACAAAGACTATTCAAATTAAATTAAGGTTTTAAATATTACAACTAATCCAGAACAATAACAAGTTCTTCAGCTATTTATTATAGGTATATAATTTCTTTTCTTTTTTTTTTCGTTTGGTTTGCAGGGTCAACGAATTCTTGGTGTTCTAATTACACCTATTAAAATTATGATCTATACCCAGACATACAAAACTCACTCTTCAAAGTACATATTTATATGTGTGGTGATGATACAAACTGGCTGTTTCAAACCAGGAACTCCTCGGAAAGTCGATCTATCAATTCGGCTCATTACTCTGCACGTACCTGCTAAACTCCAACCCACCACGTCTGGATCGAGCGTCCAACACGTCTTCCAAGACTATTATGATAAGAATAAGTATTTTAAATTATTATCGTTCTATATTATTTCTGTTAGCACGGTGGCAATTATGACATCAATCATTTATAATAAAGATAGGCGGGTGAATGATCTCTGTTTACCATGGTGTTTTTCCCATATAAAAAGAAAACTAAAGTTCTCCTGATCGCAATAAAGTGCTTTGTCACAATTTGACATAAATTAATAAGATGGCGATATCAAATGAAGTTATTTTTCAATCTAATTCAACTACTGGTACCTTTAATCTAAATGTAGAATCTCACCAGAATTAAACTTAAAATGTTTGTCGGAAACTATTTTTTTTGTTACTGATCAATTTTCAAACCTTATTGTCAAATTTAAGGAATTATTATTATTGATTATTTTTAAGACTTCTTTCAGTTGTATCAATTTTGTAAATGAATTATTTATACATTTGCCGCTGCACAAAAGAACAACACCCCTTTTTTAATAACACGTTTTTTTTTTCTAATCTATTTAAAACCTTTGCTCACAAATTTCTAGTGGATTTGCTGCTTGTCCACTTTGTTGATTTTATTATCTTACCTGTACCGTGTATGTCGACAAATCAACTTTTTCATTAAATTTTTAATTCATTGGGACACATTATTCAGACAGAACTATTCATTTATTCAAGCAAATATACCTAATTACCTTTTCGTAAGTTCATAGGTAGTTTTATTTCTACAACGCTTTTAAAGAGTATTTTGTTGCTTTACGGGAAAGTTACATAAGAAAACCTAAATTAAAACTGCTTTTCAATAGTTATCTGCGAGGCTTATTTACCACAAAGATCCTACTAGGTGACCGGATTATTATTCCAATTTCTGTAGCCTTTCACAGGAACCAAGCTATTTCCAACCAAAGTATATTTGAGTATGCACTAATTTTAAATAGGTACCTATTAAGAATGATAGGTTAGTTTTTTTTTTTTATCGTTGTAAATGGACAAACCACATAAAGTATTTCAAACATTGTAAAATTATTTACTTAATTATCTTTAAAATCTATTGCTTCTTGAGCTTGATTTATTTATTGATTAACACGACAAGAAGAAGAAATAATCCTTGATCCCAATGTCTTGATTTAGGCACTTGAAATAGGTTGGTAGGTATTATTTGTGGTTGTCTTGGCCCATAGAAGAGAATCAATATAACTTTACGATGTATTAAGTACACATATTGTCTATGTACCGGTCCTTCCAATTTTAAGTGAAATCGTTCAATACAATATACTCGTACTAGCTACACGCCGATGTACCTATGAGTAGTTGTTGGTACTTCACTGTCATTCATACTGAGCAGCAGCGATCCCTTTATAACACAGCGGAACGAACGTCGCCACTGTGTGTACACAAGTTTTTTTTTTTTTGTGGCATCGTTGTTAGAGGTACGAATGTTAAACATAATGAAATAGGGACATGATCATTAAATAAACCCTTCCAGAAAAATAAAACTTTTCGTGGGTATGTATTCATTAAAGTAGGAAATGTACAGTAAGTAATGGGTACTCTCGCTACAAGTGCCAGAACTTACCTGCTCCCTAACTACACCAGTGGTATTGAAAACTGCAAGATAGGTATCAAACTATTTAAAATTAAAACCGTAGGCAGGTACTTTTTATCAAACCTTTTCCAAACACTCAGCATGTTTAAACTGAATTTAGGGACAAAATAAAATTGTCACCATATGTCCTTATAAAGATAACTTGACTGTCAAACAATGTGTGTGAATCTGAAATCCATTTGTTACTTCTTTTCAACTAAACAAGGAAGCATTTTGTTATTTATAATTCACACTAATCGGTTCCCGAATCGTATCATATCATTATCTATTATCCACCCGGACTTTCCTTACACTCTTTAATACCATGGCTCAAAACAACACATGTCATTCGCCCACGCATACTCGTATAACCTTTCTGAAAATATATGAGAAATATTTTAAGACGCGAGCTAGATTAAAACCCGCACCTTTGGAACGGACCAAGCATGAATTGTATTTACATACAATAAACATCAGAAGCAGCACGAATCCAATGCACAGACCACTGTGCTATCGCGTCTAGACTCCCTTACTCTTTATATATTTTTTTTTTTTTTGCGTGGCTATTCTTTGAGTTTCATAATACTATTGATGCAACAAATATGAACATACGATTTACTATCATTTTTGCCTTATAATTACACATTTTTTCCATACGCCTACATATTAAACAAAAGGAAATGAAAGCTGATTCAGTTTACAGAATTGTTAAATAATTATGTAGGTATTGTTCATGTTACCTGCATAAACATGTATACGAGTACAATGGTAATTCTATGGTTTGGTTTACTGATGAGGAGTAAGCCGTTCCAACCATTGGAGCCGATCAATTAAATAATTCAGTTGGAATTCACAACTGCTCCAATTATGCCTCATTTTATAAATGACATAATGCAATCTAATGCCCAGTTAGTAACTGCTCATATTTTAAATTATTAAAAGACAATATGCAATTTAATGGCCAGTATGTAGCTTCTCGTATGTATCTCATCATTGATAAAACTATTAGCCATTATGCAATTAAATGACCAGTTTGTAACCGCTTATAACATATCACATTATTAACAAGACAATATTCAATTTAATGCTCCGTTTGTAACTGCTTGTTTGTCAGATTATTGAAAGGACAATATGCAATTTAATGCCCAGTAAATAACTGCTTATATGGTCAAATAATTAAAAGACAATTTGCAATACAATGCCTAGTATATAACTGTTTACATGTCAAATTATTAAAGGTAGTATGCAATTTAATGCCCAGTATATAACTGCCAATATGCCAAATTATTAAAAGACAATATGCAATTTAATGCCCAGTATATAACTGCCAATATGCCAAATTATTAAAAGACAATATGCAATTTAATGCTCAGTATATAGCTGCCAATACGTGTAATATGCAATTTAATGCCCAGTATATAACTGCCAATACGTGTAATATGCAATTTAATGCCCAGTATATAACTTCCAATACTTGTAATATGCAATTTAATGCCCAGTATATAACTGCCAATATGTGTAATATGCAATTTAATGCCCAGTATATAACTGCCAATACGTGTAATATGCAATTTAATGCCCAGTATATAACTGCCAATACGTGTAATATGCAATTTAATGCCCAATATATAACTGCCAATACGTGTAACATGCAATTTAATGCCCAGTATATAACTGCCAAAATATGTAATATGCAATTTAATGCCCAGCATATAACTGCCAATATGCGTAATATGCAATTTAATGCCCAGTATATAACTGCCAATACGTGTAATATGCAATTTAATGCCCAGTATATAACTGCCAATACGTGTAATATGCAATTTAATGCCCAGTATTTAACTTCCAATACTTGTAATATGCAATTGAATGCCCAGTTTATAACTGCCAATATGTGTAATATGCAACTTAATGCCCAGTATATAACTGCCAATACATGTAATATGCAATTTAATGCCCAGTATATAACTTCCAATACTTGTAATATGCAATTCAATGCCCAGTATATAACTGCCAATATGTGTTATATGCAATTTAATGCCCAGTATATAACTGCTAATACGTGTAATATGCAATTTAATGCCCAGTATATAACTGCCAATACGTGTCATATGCAATTTAATGCCCAGTATTTAACTTCCAATACGTGTAATATGCAATTTAATGCCCAGTATATAACTTCCAATAGGTGTAATATGCAATTTAATGCCCAGTATATAACTGTCAATATGCGTAATATGCAATTTAATGCCCAGTTCATAACTGCTTGTTTGTCAAAATATAAAAAGACAATATGCAATTTAATGCCCAGTAGGTATATAACTGCCAATATGTCAAATTATTAAAAGACTATGCAATTTAATGCCCAGTGTATAACTGATAATATGTGTAATATGCAATTTAATGCCTAGTATAATAATTACTGCTCATAACATGGTACATATGTAGCACGAGTACCACTTAACGCAACTTAAATAGATTATATTTGACAAATTCAGAGTATATTTATATATCATATAATATTTCATCATAATCCAAAGTAAACCACTACAGGACGCTGAGTTCCCTCCAGAATTCTAGCTTTTTCTGTAAAAAGTGAGGAGGGGAACCTCGCCTGTCAGCGCTACGGCTAACACCATGGAACCCGGATGTAGGTGACCGCAGTATGTAATATGGTATGGTACACAGGAGGATAACCCATCAATACAATTCAAAATTTATTGATAAATAAAAATTGGCATGTCAGTTACCTCCTCCCGTTTATGAGCCATAGTCGCCTATTACGACACCCACGAGTATGTATGGGTTTGTACCATTCTTTGCCGGCACTACACGGGATATAAAATAATTAGGATCATTAAAACTGACTCGTGGCTGGTTCGTTGGATCCAAGGTAAATAAATTATTCTATAAATAGTAGTAAAAACAGCACAAATAACCTGCGCTGAGTTAGCATCCAGCTAGTTAGTTTTTTGGTTACTATAATCCTTTTGAACCTACGCAATAAACTCAACGAGCACGTTCCAGATAGTAAGTATTCGGGACGAATATTTAAACGGAAAGCAGTCCAAGTATTATTACATGGATAGTGGTATCAAAACCTATGGTAAATATGTATCAAAGTATTAGTATCTACTGTACTGGTAACCCCGCAATATGCCGCACGTCGTCGGTGGGTTAATTATGGGGGGTCAGCCCTTTTAATAGTAAAGTAAATAAATTTGTGTAGGTAGTTCATTGTTATATTCATCAAAAGTTTTTCTCGCCGTGTCAAGTTATCAACGACCGACCGAACCACTGTTCGGCGGAACCTACAGGCACCCTATAGGTTATTTTCAAGTTTCCTTAAAACCTTAAATCCTTTTTATTTCGATTGGCTTGACGCAACTACCTACATATCGACTTCTATCCGTTCCGATTTCTTTGGTTGAATTACTCAAACCACAGCCAAGGAAAACTTTAAATATCTGGATGAGCTGATACCACAGGCTGATACGCATCCTTTGTCCGTTCAAACAGGTTCAAACCTGTTCTATTTATAGCCAGCCGGCCGACAATAACTATGTTTGTCTACATCTAGCCAAAAATTAGTTTCACAACTATTTGGTGAAATTAAGTAATTCCTTTCCTTTTTTTTCTGTTTCAAATATTTTATAAGCAAGTACTCACTTTTAATCCTCGTCGCCAACTGTACCGTTGCAGATGTTAGTTGTTAAGCTCTTTATTTGGCTCGCCAACGCACACACCACGTTGCACATCCTACTCGCTGTACGGTCGGTTGCAGACTGCGTATGCACGCTCGAGACACAGGCTATACACTACAGATAGAAAACAATGTTTATACTGCTTCAATGAACATATTGGAAGTAAGGGACTGTTTACATAAGTTTAATAAGGTTTTACCAAAGTCGTGCAGCATTCGGAGCGAGTATTTCGTACCTACCACTAAAATACCGTCTTAGTCAGAACGCGCAGTTGCGTAGAAGTGCGTTAAATGCGCGTGAGTCCAACTCGCACTTGACCAGTTTATATTATTAATTGTGATTCTATAGGTGATGCACTATAAACGTACGAATTTTTACATTTGTAAGTGTTCTCGTTTTTACGTTACAAGTAAAACAAAAACCATCAAAAAAGCTACAGCTTACTATACGGTTCAAAAGATAAATCCCGTTAAGGGGCTGATAAGAGCTGAATTACCTCCTTTTCTAACGAAGGGCAGAATGCGCGTGCTAGAACGGAGCGGATTCGCGCTGTTTTACGTTTTCCCCTCATTTTTGCATTTTTTTCAAAATCTGTACCCATAATATTAATGATCAAACAGCTATATTATTATGCATAATGTAATGAATAATGTGTAAATGTTTTGCTGTTTAAAAGCAAAAAGCAGAGGTAACTTTGGAATTTTTTTATGGCGTGCAAAATATATTAAATCGTGTTTCGGAGTCGGCCATATTCTTGGAAAGATGCTTAATTATCACATTTTTTTTCACGGCTATATATTCATTACTTTTCGTTAAAAACCTGCTCAAGTGAAGTGTATTTAGCTCTTATCAGCCCCTTAAATGTCGGACAGACATACATACAGACTAGACGACGCAGGCTTAGTAATAAGTTCCCGCTGACACCCTTTGGATACGGAACCCTAAAAAAAATCTTGACTCTCCTTGTAAATTGAAAACACTTAGACATTGGTCAAAAATATGTACATTCTTAATACTTTTTTATTGTAAATTGAATTCATTTTGTTTACAAGACGTAATTTTATTTCGTGGGATCTTCTATAGTCGTGTTTTAAACAATAGGTTTTTGTTAATATCGAATGTGTGATTGTTTTATTAACAAAACGATAATTCGAAAATATCTTTGAAGCTAGAGTAGGATCTAGTTACCTACTTATGAATGTTATGAGACTGCTGGTTTTAGTTGACGAATGTACGAGGGAAGATCAAAAAGTAATGATAATTAACAAAATTTGTGTTATTAAGTGTTTTGATGTTTATGAGTATTGACAGTTTATTTCAGTAAAAAGATGGTGACAAAAGCCTAGGACAATAATGAGGTAAAGTTCAACACAACTCATCAAACGACTAGAAAATTGGAAAAGTCCCCAAAGATTGACTGCTGAGTTTGAACAAGTTAACCACTGTCCCTACCAGACTTGACTTACTTTCATCTCTAGTTATAATAGTGCCTTCTATCTTTCCCGCAATCGAAATAATATCGAAGGAGAAACAAATACGAAAGCAAAACCGATGTCATCGATCCCCTCTACGGACGGCTTTTGCAGGACCAAACAAGATTTTTTTTTCCATAGAGATCGAAGCTTCGGAAAATTGCAGGATTCGAGATGTGAAGAGATTTTACAGCTACGTAGAAAAGTGCGTTATTAATTTCTCAATAGTTGTTTATTACATACATACATAACATCACGCCTTGTTCCCGTCGGGGTAGGCAGAGACCACAGTTCTCCACCTGCTACGATCTTGACATACTTCCCTTAGTTGTTTATTTTCTGGTTCATTCTCACTACTTATTGATCGCCGTGGTATAGGAGACAAAATAACCCAAAACATGGCTGGCGATGGAGATAAGAGACCACCTGCGCTTCTCAGGTGCAAATCTAATTGATTGATTCATAACAACACAGCCTTTTAAGATAATGTAAATAATCGTATCAAATTAAACACGACTACTTACTATATGTGAAAATAATATAGCTTGATTTTATAATGACGGCAGGACAGAGGTGTGCGTGAGAGCAAGACGGAGCGATACGTGTCTCTGTCGCTCCAATATCTTACGCATCGCTCCGTCGTGCTCTCACACTGCTGTCATTCTAACCAAGCGATACGTGTCTCTGTCGCTCCAATATCTTACGCATCGCTCCGTCCTGCTCTCACACTTATGTCATTCTAATCAAGCGATACGTGTCTCTGTCGCTCCAATATCTTACGCATCGCTCCGTCGTGCTCTCACACTGCTGTCATTCTAACCAAGCGATACGTGTCTCTGTCGCTCCAATATCTTACGCATCGCTCCGTCCTGCTCTCACACTGCTGTCATTCTAACCAAGCTACATCATTTCGAATGTGAAGTAGGCCATCGCAAGAAGCCCGTTTTGACAGCAGTCAAACGTATGAGAAATTTGATTGTCAAAGAAAAATTAGAATGTGACGACGATATCTATGCAGTTGACAGGGTCGCAAGTAGTAAAGATTTTATATAACCTTTTTGCCAATTAAATAGGAAAAAATTTTGTTCTAATTTTGACCACCTGAACAGATATCGTGTTCACACTGTAACTCTGTGTGTTAGTTGATGTAAAGGAAATGTCAAAACTTTCGGGCTTCTCACATTACCTTACTTTACACACAATTTTTACTGCCGATATACAAATATAACGTCCCTTAAATACGAAACTGCGCGTGCGATTTTGGTACAAAATAACTATATTAGCGCAACACCTTCCGTTACTTGTAAACTTGCGCAAACATCAGTGTAAAAAGACCTTAAAGAACTACAAACTTGGTGCAACAAAAAAAATCATGCACGGATTTACACATTTACTACCACAGTTTACTACACGCATTGTTGAATTTGTTGAAGCGCAAACAATTCCGAGTAAACAAAAAGCATTACAAAAAGATTAGTAAAATCCTATCAATTATTCATAATAAGCCTTTAATGACTGTGGTTTTTACTGGTGTTGACAATAGTGGCACAAAAGTGAATAAAAATTACATTACGACATAACAACGGAAAATAGTTCTACATTTTCTTGTCAACATAAAGAAATAAAGTGCAATAAAAGAGAATTCTAATAAAAAAAAAATAGAAACTTTAATAGGCCACGTAAATATTACGTGAATTTTATTTAGAAAGTTTGTATTTTTGTTTGACTTCATCTAATTTGTGTATTTTCCTGGCATTCTATGGTCTGAGTTGTCAAGAATGAAGAAAATCTATCGATAATTGATTTAAAATACCGCCAATGTCCAGTTGAACACGCATACACTGACGACTCCGTACCAATTTTGCACCGTTCATCCTACTCCCCGTTTGTATAGTCAGTCAGTTTGTAATTATAGCTGAAAGCTACAGACTACAGAACGGACAGACAGCAGCAGTTTTTTTATGTATCCTATGTTTCATAATTTTGATGATACGATTTCATAATGTTGGACAACATAGCTTTGAAGTGTCTCTGGATATGGATACGTTTAGTATCGTCCACACTATCGTAGACTGGGCAGCAACACATGGCTGTTGATAGTAAATAATATGATGTAGTTATCGCATCTGGGTCAACACTACATGACACTCGCCAGTGCCATCTGCGAGGGGCAGACGACTGAGTAATAGCAGTATTATATTCCCCTATGGTAATTGGCTTCTAGTTTATCCGATGATGAATAGGACGTAACAGTTAGGCGTCCACTGATAGGCCTCTCCTAAAGATCTCCACGACAACGGGCCTACTTTACGGAGCTTGGTGTAAAAGCACAACCCGGACGAGCCCCGTAAATTACATAAATCAAAGAGCGCGAAACCACGACCTGTCAAAATTTGAAATTGGAAGAAGCGTAGGCCTGCGTATTCAGAAGTAAAGATTATTCTTTGATTCAGTAGAACTCCCGGCGATGATGCACCACGCGAATCGCGCGGGTTGGCGGGGTGCATTGCAAGGAGAGATGATAGTACTATTACTTTATTATGTAGTAAAAGGCAACCACATCGCTGAAGTATATGAATGTGCTCGAAGATTACAGATCAAAAACAGAGAAACAAAATTAAACGTCCCATTAAATAGCATCAGCAGTTAGCGTATTTTGTGTGAGAGGCCATATTTTTAACCTTCATTTATTAAGAAAAGATATTCAGTAACGTTGTATTGGCCATGTATGAAAGGATTGAAGATAGTACAGAAAGCGAGGGAAGTATGCCAAGTAATGTTATTTATGTTTTTATGTTTGTATGGGCAGATTTATAAACTATATTTCCTATACCCCTTTTCTTATACCTTGTACATAAGGCTATGAATGAAGTAAAGTTTTAATAAATTCGTGTTTGTTTTATGGTTTACGAAAACTATAAGTACACTAGCTGGTGCCCTAGACTTTGTCTGCGCAGGTTTATAAATTGTAGCCTATGTGTTATTCTGATGTATAAGCTATATTCTTGTAAAGTTTCATTAAAATCCATTCAGTAGTTTTTACGTGAAAGAGTAACAAACATCCATCCATACTTACAAAGTTTTGCGTTTATAATTTTAGTAGGACAGGATAGGAAGCAGGATAGGATTAGTAGGATAGGATAGTAGGATAGGATTATATGCACAAAATACACTTCATACAAACAGATTAGCGGATTGCTATAGGTAAAACGCATTTATATCTTCACAAATCTCAATACAATACAATAATTTATTCATAATATTAATTATTTATATGTCAATAGAAGTCTTTCATTCATTATCATATATTATACACAATAACACAACCGCGATCAAACAGTAGGACTATAATGTAACATAACTATGATGTAGTTAATTATAGTGTCTTTGTTTGATTTGTTGGATTTATTTATTTATGCCTAGAATAGCAGAATAACTATTGAAATATTTTTAAAATTCGCGTTAAAAAAGTGTTATAGTCGGTACGAAGTTTGTCACGTCGGCTAGTTTATTACAAAATTGGATCAAAATACTAAAACAATATAAGCATTCGTTTGTTCCTTTAAACGACGGTGTCGACTTTCGTTGTCTCTGCACTAGATGCGTATCCCGACTATTATATTATTATGTATTTATTAGAATTATAAATGCCAAAAAACTGTCTGTCTGTTACGCCTACACGGCTGAACCGATGTTGTTGAAATTTGGTAGGCTTATCGCCCGCTTTCGCGAGAGGTCGAGTATTTTATATCTGCTGTATTTATGCAGATATCTGGCGCCATTATCTTCCCCGATGACATTTGCACGCCACATGCAGACGCAACAAGATCCCAAAGAACTGATTACTGATTTCCAGAAACGGTATTTTGTTTAGTTTTGTTATTGAATCAGACTTCCTCTCGGCGAACAGGGTCATGCTTTTGTTGCCATTATATACTTGGAATTATAATTTATTTAAGGAAAAGGCACTGCTATAATATTTAATTGGATACCTTCTAAACAAATATGTGTAATGATGAAGGTTCAAAACAAATCACCACATGAAGAATTAATTAAAGATAGGGCCAACGTAAGAAGTCCGTTTTGAAATAAATAAAATAATTGTGGTAGATAGGTACGGAACCCTTAGGGCGCGAATCCGACTCGCACTTGCCCGGTTTTTTTAAAGAAAATACAATTTTTTTATATTTTTTTTATTATAGAACTAGTTCACAAAAGAAAGAAAACAGCATTAATAACATTAAACAACTAATAATAGGTTTCCAAAAATAGAAGGTTGACATTATTGGAAGAAAAGCACTGATGCCGTCTGGGGAAGTACCACCCCCTTGCATTTTTCTGCCGTGAAGCAGTAGTGTTTGCACTGCTGAGTTTCGGTTTGAAGGGTAAGGGAGCCAGTGAAATTACAGGCACATGAGACATACCATAGTGTCAAATTGTTTCACTAAAAAGACAGTGGGTGTCATGGGCGGTGGTGACCACTTACCACCAGGTGGCCCACCTACTCGTTTACCCACTTGTGACATGAAAAAAAAAATGCGCACGCATCACACAGTTACACAAACCAAATACAAAAGTCTAGACTCCAGACCAAACCAACTAAATTACAGACCTTTATGACCGCCATGTCAGAAGTCACGTAGGCCTATCAGACAGTCAGACGCCCCTGGCAAGCCACACTGTATGTAGTATTCATAATAGAACCCTATTCAGGTACCAAATAAGGCCTAGGAATGACGCTTAGGACATGTCTAGCTTCATAATTAGTTAAACTTGTGTAGTATGTAAATAACGCCCTATTAAAATGCAGGTTTCGTTATTTATGATGTCAGTTTGGTATTGATGTGATGTTTTGGTAAGGAACATACTAGTACCGTTAGGTTGTTCTTAGAAGTACCTACTTCTTCTTTCTAGTTGTTATTCAGCCTTCCTAAATCCAAAGACTAATTTGGCATACATTGCTAGGAAGCTTGGTACTGCTATTCCAATATCCTTACTTCAACCAGAAATGTATGCTGAATTAGCCCCTGAGTTTAGGAAGGTGTAATAGCGGCTTTATGGGCCAAAAAATAATTGAGGGCATTGATGACCAACCTGTCTACCCTTGGTGGCGAGAATACAGGTCGAATTAGGAAAATAAAAACTGATCTTCCATAAAAAAATTAGCTAAATGTTTTTACCAGGACCAAATTCAGGACGTTCTGAATAAAGGCCAGGTTAAAAGTACCCTAAACCGACAAGCATGTATGAAAGGATTGATGAAAGTACAGGAAGCAAGGGAAGCAGGGGCAAGTGGAGGACTGTGGTCTCTGCCTACCCCGACGGGAAAGAGGCGTGATGTTATGTATGTATGTATGTAAATGTTGTTTCTATGGGAGTTCTATTTTTATTTAGTTATAGACTATGAGAGCACTGCAAATTATCCTACATCATAGAGTTCATGACATACTATGCATGCAACTCTGTAGCGAGAGTAGTGCTTTATATAGATCCACAAAGCTTTAGCCTGCCAATGCGCAACCTGGCACGGTCTATTAATAATTTAAGTTTGTAGTGTAAAAAGTAGGTACCTATATCTACTTCTCTAACATCCCATGAAACGTCCACTGCAGGATAGGGAGCTTCCTCCAGAACTCCAGAAAAACGCGTGGTAGTTTGGAGGGGATTTACCATAGTTACCACCTGATGGTAACCGCTGTTGTTGGTGACCGCAGTATGTACGATACACAGAAATATACTGCTGCCCTTCCTCCTGTTCATATGCCCTTAGTCGCTTCTTATGACACCCACGGGTAGAGATTGATTGATACTATTCTTTGCCAGCACCACACGGACAAATAAAGATTCGCCCAAAATTTTCTCTTTATCTACTTACTTATTATTTATAGAAGATTAACTTAGCCAGGGTTAACACCGCCATAATGCGATTAGAAACTAGGTTTACAATGCACTCACTTCTCGCGTCCGTGCCGTAACTGCGGTCTAACAACTATATGGCTATTTCGGGCTGTTTAGATGTTTGAACCGTTAACTGTCTTCGAGTCAAAATAAAGTTATGATCATCTGCGAGGTGGTCAGCCATTCTTCTTTGTAGGTCCTAGGGTCGTATTATTAAATCGCTCTCAATATCGTTCCTTAGAGAGTCAAGACGCGACTTGCTTATTGACAGCTACTCAGGTTCTGTTTATTAATTACTGTAAGTTCTCAAGATACATCTTGAGAGGAAACTCACAATAAGAACGTTGCAAAGTCCAGTGTCAAGCTTGACGTGCTCTTGACTGCACCATGTACTGCGGTTGTTGGTGACCACACGCAGTATGTAACATGGTACGATAAAAAGAAGGACCACCTCTGGCTTGATACCCCTTAGTCGCCTTTTATGACACCCACAGGTATAGGAAAAAACTATAGAATTACGGCAGTCTGTTAACAATTCAATACTCAAGCTGCACGTAGTACGTAGCGTTTAATACTTTTGAACGTCTATAAAAATATCCTCTTCCTTCCTGCATAACATAGTAAAGTGAAATAAACGGTCTGGTACTAGTAAAACTCGATCGCAGCTAAAATTCTAGTGAGAACTCGTTTTTAACTCGTAGGAAGTGAATTTGAAAGGTAAATAAACGTAGAGTAACATGACAAGCGCAAGCCCAGATTGCGCGGATAACCACGGATTTGACACGCGTTGCTCTAAGTATAGAACAGATTAAATTATATTTGCTTTTTAAGCGTGGCAACACACCTGCGAAAATTCTAACAAATATGCTAAAGAGAATTAATGCAACAGTCTTTTTCTTTTCTAAAAACCAACGTCTAGAAATTAAATCTGTCTAGAAATAAATTAAGCGATTGGAAACCATCCAAAGAATCTTGGTACCACCCCTACCGATAGCAGAAAGGTCAGTTATTTGGGTTATTGCCCTAATGAGCATCTCTAAACAAACGAAGGAACTCCGTGATTCATAGACTACGTAGTGTTTAGAGTACACACGGCCGCACATCAGTAGAAACACTTTTGGACCTTATGGCGTGGTAATAGAGTTGAAAAATTTTCTACCGACAAGCGGTTGACCGTACGTTAGAGCGTTAACGAGTTCGCAAACACTCCATAAATGTTGAAATAACGGGCCGGTACGATAATTTTGAAAATCGAAGTTATGTTGTTTGGAATTAGGAAATGTTTTGTAATGAGCTGTTTTCACGGTTAAGTGTCAACTGAGTATTGAAAGGTGTCGATAGATTGCGCTGAAGACAGTTGCTGAAGAACTTAAAATAAATCTGTCAAGATGAAACTTGAAGTAAATAAACCTCCTTAGGCAACACTTACATTTCATCAGATAGAAAAAAGAAGTTGACAGTTAAATTTTCCTACGCTATCTATCAAAAAAATTACTCTCTTTTCTCAAAAACTATTCTTTCTTTTTTTAAAACCAGCTCATTTCAAAAATTTTGTTTTAGTCTGTCGGTTATGTCTACCCGTGGGTGTCGTAAAAAACAACTAAGGGATCTTGAACCAGAGGATGGGTAGCAGCGTCCTTCTGGGTATCGTACCACCATACTAAAGTCACCAACCAAGGGCGTATGCTGAGACGCAGATGACACAGCACAGACAGAACACGACGTCTTCCCTCGCTCTATATTATGAATAAAAAAAATTGTTCAAAAACTAGAACCCGACTACTGACAAATCTTGCTCTAAAATATTTAACAAGGAAATATTGTCATCTGAAATTGTCATGTCCAAACAATGGTATTTAATAAATATTCATAGTGGTGTTCAGATAATAGGCGTGGTCATATTATTATGCCACTTTGCCCTAAAGCTTATGATCGATCACCTTTAAGCTTTTTTAGTCTAAAAAAGCGAGCAAATAAATATTCATAGTCAGTTTCAGATTTATTAAATACCATAGATTGCAGTTGCATATAACAATTTCAGATGACAACATTTTTTTCTGAGTCCGACTCTCTCTGCGTCTCTCTCTCTATATATATAAACGTACCAATTTTCACGCTAGTATGTGTTCCTGGTTTTACGATAGAGCTAAAACAAAAAAAAAAAACATAAAACACGTTTCTTGTAAAGGGATCCCATATTTATTATACCACTATAATAATTGATTCTGTGGTAAAGGTCGGACATTCGTTCGGTCGAACGGTCGGAGAGACGACGTAGCCTTAGTAATAAGGTCCCGTTGGTACCTTTTGGGTACGGAACCCTAAAACAGAGTAATCTGAGTGAGTACTTAGACACGACGTAAATAGAGTTGACTATAGAGTGGTTTGAAAGACTTCAAGACACGTCACAAATATTTAAACCTAAGAATTTGATTTAAGATACAATACACATAATATTAATAAGACCGACCTAGTATGATCTCATTGGATTTAATGTCATTGAAGTCCTGGCATCCGGTCTGGCTCCTAATATACAGGCTGTTCCAGAAAATTCAATAAAGCGGATGCCCAAGGGTAAAGAATGTTTGTTGTATCCAAATCATCCCAAATTATTGTCTTTTCAACTTATATGTTGAGAAATTTACGAATTACGAATTTACGAAATACGAAAACACTTTACTTTTTATGTTTATGAATTAAGTTTAGCACTTTTTAAATGTTTTTTAATTTATTTATGTTCAAAGCTGCGTTAGCGAATAACTTTCACGTTAGATATTAAACAAATCTTAGATTAATGAAGGTCTCCGCGGCGGGCTCGCGAAGACCTATCAATAATCTATGAAACAAACATTATTATGGACGTATAAAGCTGTTATAAATAAATTATTAAAAAAATATATCGTTCATATTGTCATTCAATATAATAAAAAAGCCAGGATGTACGGGAATAATAGCCCACTCCATCCATCTAAAAAACTACAATAAGTTGCAAAACGGCGTAATTTCGCTATCTCTTAGATGCTCTACTTTTGAGCTTATTTGTGCTCGATACAACTTTCTGAGACACTCTGTATAGTGGATAAAAGGTTATTTATAAACGGAAATAACGATCCGCCGTGTGAATATTATTGAGGATGGAATGACAGATATTATGTGAAAACAACATTGGAATTTTATCTTTAGTTGGTAGCGCTTTAGTGCGTTGAGCTTAGACGCTACTGCCATTAAGAATATCAAGTCAAATTCCTTAACCATCTGGGGGCACGGCAGTGCCCCCGCCAAGACGAGCAAACAAAGGCACAGCCGTACCATCCTTTTCTCGACGCCGCCACTCAGGGCCCTTTTGACCCCCCTGTAACTTCCTTTTGGATAAAGCTAGATAGACACTTGAATTTTCAATGACAAAAAGTAGACACTATTCTTAGCTATATCCTTAAATTACATACCATTCCTTCTTATAGCTTACGAGCTCTAGCTAGTCGAAGCTAAGCAATTTTGTCCTTGACACACTCACCGTTCATCAAACAGATCTCGTACTTCCACTATCCCACAAAAAACATAACTGTTAAAAAGGGGGCCAAGTTCCTATCGGCTAATTGTTTGCCTAAAAAGGGGTTGAAATCCGATACAATGCCAAGTTTAGATGCACTACCATACACCCAACTTAAAATATGGTATAGCTGTGAAAATACGCAGGTACGTTGAAAATAATATCTAAAATGAAATACTTCTAAATTTGATCTTGCAAGGTTTTTGTGCTGTAAGTAACACTTGATTAATTGTGTAATTAGATTTATTATTTATATAATTAAATTAACCTGCCAAGTTTAGGTTAGGCTACGGTTAAGGTTACGGTAAGTTTACGCACTACAATCATACTAAAATAGACACTTGATATAGTGCCGGCAAAGAATAGTCCAGCCGATCTCGTGGTGACTAAGGTGAATCCCCTCCTAAGTAAGTAAGTGAGTCCTGGAGGGCGCTCCATGTCCTGCAGTGGACCTTTCATGAGATGTTATAATGATGTGTTAAGTAAGACTTATTAATAGAGTCCCATTGGCTCCCTTTCGGTAAGAAACCATAAAAAGTACCTCCCTACAGTCAAAGTACACACCCACACATCATCATCATCACCATATCAAACGAAAGACGTCCACTGCTGGACATAGGCCTCCCCTAAAGATCTCCATGACGACCGGTCCTCCACTGCTCGCATCCAGCGGCTTCCCGCGATCTTGACCAGATCGTCAGTCCACCTTGTGGGGGGCCTGCCCACGCTTCGTCTTCCGGTACGTGGTTGCCACTCTAGAAACCCTTACCACAGTAAATATATAGGCTAAAGCAGTATGGAAACTCCTAACAAACGTCCAAAACTGGCGCACTCACACATGCGCACATCGCTACAGGAAAATAAGCTGTTTTCGCGCTGAAGTCAGTCTTGGGTGCCAAACCATAATACTTACAAACAAATAGGTACATACAACGTGTTAATTAAATGACGCAAAACTTCTCGGGTGATGGCTCTGGACATGAAACTGAACAACTTTTGTTCTACGACTTTTTAAAATTCGCAAAAAAATATTTTGCTTTTTCAAATTGGCTTTGTCAGCTAATCGATATGTATAAAGGAGCAATTTTTAATCGTGCGCTTAATCTAAGCTTATGTGATAAAAGGCGACTAAGTGATTTAAAATTCTGACAACATTTTATGCAAGACTGTCTGCTAAATTTAATTTTTAGTGTAACTTTCCTTAAAGAACCTAGTCGAAAGCCGAAAAAAATTGCCCCCCATACATAACGCGCTATCGGCTGAGGCAGTTTCTAATGCTTTATTGCCAATTGGACATAACAATATTATTTCGTATTTCGACTTCTTACGGAAAGTTGTTTAGTTTTACGGTCTGAAAACATGCTGAAAGGAACAAAGTTGATAGAAGCACCCAGTATTTGAGTTCATCATACTATTCTTATTTCAAAAATTCTGGGTTACAACCCTGACGCTCCGACGTAGAATAGTTCTTTTTTCAAAAAAAGGCCCGAGTTTCCATACTGCTTTAGCTTATATATTTACTGTGCCCTTACGTCGTCCCAACGACCATCGGTTCTTCTTGCGATGTGCCCTGTCCACTACCACATTAGTTTAACGATCCTCATGCAGGGCTATGTTAGTTACTTTAGTTCTTTTGTGGGTTCTTCTTTAGTTCACCCACACATTGTCATTCATAATGATTCAAAACTACATCCTGCATCCTCTAAAGTAAACCGCAGTTAACGGATATTCAAACCACAGATTGAAAGTAAGAGTCCAAACTAAGGAGCAAGTGAATCACTGTGACGTCATCTTATGTTTATGTGCGTGTTGGAATAGATCGTCAACATTGGATGGAGGTACAGTCGGCTGAGTTCAAGGTTCGAACCCCGAACACAAAATAATAATAAATAATTTATGAAGAAGGGCAGGAGAATGCCCTTTTTGCGAGATCGCGCTATCGAAATTCAATGCCCAATAGAGTTTTTTTTGTGTCTATTTTTGATCTAACTTTTACCATCTATTTAATACTTAAATATAAATACGGAGATACAAGTAGCGGCACGAAACTCTAGCGATGACCTTTATGACCTTTATTGTTCTCTCTCTTTCTCTCAGTTATAATTGTACTGCGTGCGCGATTGCACCCATGCGCAGCTATCCCCTCTACATTCACGTGCCGCTAAAAATTATTTGTATTTGTATTTATTTGTATTGATTTATTTTTGCATTAAAAAAATCTTTATTTTTTACATTTTAGAGGTTATTTCGAAAGGTGCGAGAATAGCTTTCTTGCGAAGCTGGATGATTAGAATTAATTTTCCGCAATAAAAAACAGAATTACATCAATTCACAAAAGAAATGTTCCCATGAACTTGCGGGCAATCGTGGTAATTTGAACGATATTACCAAAACAAAAACGACGTTTTAGGCAAATGTTTTTGTTTTGGTAATGTCGTTCAAATTACCACGAAGGCCCACCAGGCTTTGAAATTTGAAAACAATAATACAATCAAAAGAATAATATACCATAAAAGTTCAGGATTCAACAAATACAAAAAATCTTAGTCAGACACTACTCTATAAAAAGTGATTGTATTTTCGTGGCTGATTGTACTAAGTAGTATCTTTGCCATTTATGAATGGTATGGGTTTCGCAATGCTAGGCTGTATGACGTTAGAGCCTTGGCCTCTATTTTTTATGGCTATGAGCAAGCAAGAAGTGATAATTGTTTGATGATGATTAATTTACATCCGTTTGTTGTGTTTTACAAATATTGCTGTTGACTTTTGACCCTACGATTTGTGAGTAAAGCAGTCAAATATTAGCCTTTATACATTACAGCAATTCTATGATAGAGTTCACGAAATATCGTTATGTTTTATAAGCAAACATTTTCCAGTATATTTCTGTTCAATTTCACGAAGTACGGCAGCTGATCGGTGGAAACACTTTCACCTTAAGCGGATCTCTGGATTCGGGGGTTTGTAGCGTAGCGCTGGTTCAGCTTATACTGGTTTTGTTACCACTTGCTTGGTGCCGTGCGTACTCTATTACCACGCCATAAGGTCCAAAAGTGTTTCTACCGATGTGCGGCCGTGTGTACATATTTGGTAAACACACAGAAAAACGCTTAGACTATCGTTTGCGTACACCTAGTCAGAAATATGCAAAGTTCTAACTTTTTTTAAATCTTTTGCTGACACTATGAGTGTAAAGGAACATTAATTTTAAAGACTCTTTCTGGAACTGGTTTTAAGAGAGAGACTTATCTTAAAGTCAGAATTTACAAACCTTTACTGTTGAAGGAACGAATAAAACTTCTGATCAAAAAACTACATTTCTATTGCAGTCAAGTGGCATTTAATGAATTTTATTACACTTCATTCACTGCAAGGGTTTCCACGCTCACCCAATTCTAATTGCACTTAATTGACTCCATTTCCTCGCCTGCTATCTCTCTTACACACCCCTGTATCACCAATGTTAGATAAAGACAGCAACGATTGAGCATGAATGGAACGACTAAGGTCAATAAGGTGGTTCAACTGCTGTATCATGTAATAAATTAAGAACACAAGACAAACTTATGTTTTGCTTTCTGATGAACATAAGTTTTGTACCAATAGTTCTAAAGTATAATTTTTTCGATTGTAAAAGTAATTTGGATTTGTTGCAAAATTGTGAATACAGTTGATTGCGTTGAATTGGCAAGGGTATTTATTTAGTGTAAACACTGATCGGGTGTAAAATTATCTTGGCAATGTGGTACTAAGAGATTCATTGAGCAGCATGCAATCTTGGGAAGATAAGATAGGAAACAAGAGTTTGTTTGTTTGTTTTCAAGACTGTGTGGGATTCTCAGAAGAAGGTTCATTATTTGATTGATGATTTATTTATTTTTCAACAATTTAAATGGATGTTAGACTGCTAATGATGCACTTTACTCACAAAGTAAACGAAAATAACCTGTTGGAGCTGATTGAAATATTTTTATAACTCATTTGACAATTATGTTGAAGTGTTTTTTTAAGCAACTAATAATTTTGATAAAAAATGAATTGGTACTTATTTAAACAAAATGATTATCTGATGATATCATTCATACGATTTATTTAATAGACGATTTATCTCTCTATCGCAGTTCACAGTATTTTTTGTTTGTTGTTGACTTCAGCCTCGAGATGCTTAGGTTCTATAAGATTCTTTTTAAATTTTGTAATGACAGAAACATTCTTAGTAAATAATAAATAAGCTGAAAAGATTCTCAGTTTTAATTGCATTCTCTTCATTCCAGTTTTCACTTAATTAGACATTATGTGACGGGTCTAATTAAAACAATTATAGAAACAATATTGCCACCAGTTCGAGCACGAAATATGTAATTATACAGGAATGAAATGTTTCGCGGAATTTATTAGAACATCATTAACATAGTTTAAAAAATCGATAAAACGAAAAAAGATAAAAAACGTATTCCCGTTCAGGAATTGTAGAGGCTATAAATGCAACCTTCGTTTCACGACTTTCGGAAATAAGTAGGTAATTTTCTATGACGTTTGCCAACTACGTATTCTTTGAGTTGTTTTTTTTTGCTCTGTAAACTAAATTAATAAGAAAATATACAGAGTGTTAATTGATTGCGTGCCATAGCTCAGGGGCGGGATCAGTATCAGTAACTGAACAAGTTTTCCCAAGGAACATAGGTCGAAAAACGAAAGTAAATTTTTGACCTCCCATAGAAACTGCATCAGCTGATAGCGCATTTTGTATGGAAGGTCAAATTTTGTTTTTCGTATTTTGATTTTTGTTCCTTGGGAAAAGTTGTTCAGTTATATACTGATCCCGCCCCTGCGCTACGCAATCAAATTAATACCCTGTATTACAGACATTTTCGATAGTAGCAATCAAACTGACTTAACCATTTTCACACTGGGTGACGACAGTTTAATACCAGTATTTCCATTTTCCTAACGATGATGATCAGCAGCGCCATCAGCAGAGCCATTATAATTAAAATTAATATTGATGGATGAAAAATGTAAATTTTTTATTGAAAACTTGACATAGTTATTGTTTGTCAATTTTGAATTAAAATATTTTAACTCGTAATTTTTTAAAGTTAATTAATAATTGCGAAAACTAAAGAAAACAATAATATTGTAATTTGTTTGTTTTATTGTTTTTGGTTTTTACTTACGAGCGCAGGAAATTTTCATGCCGTATCTGCAGTTTTTCGATATCATTGACTGAATATTGTTCGTGATTGTGATACTACTCCCGCGCAGCGTTATTATTTCCAGTAGCTTACTGCGGAATGCTTTGCAAAGTGATAGTCGTTTTAATGGAGAAGTGTTTGTGTTTCATATAATGTTTTTTTTGTACAATAAAATACCTTTTAAGAAATGTAAATATGATATAAGTACTAAATATGATATAATAAAAATATGATATACTTTTAGCAGCTATCCGCGACTTCGTCCGCAAAAGAAAAACATAAAGAAAGCACATTCTCTCAAGGAAATCCTCAAATTTTCCCGGTATAAGTAAATTTTATGGTTTTCTGGTACAAAATCTACCACCCTGCCAAATTTCAGCAAATTCTATTCAGCGGTTAGGGCGTGAAACAGTAACAATCATCCAAATATCGAAACGTATAAACTTTCACCTTTATAATATTTTTAGTTAGAACCGAGAAATCATTTGACTCTATACAATGACTGACTGATTCTATACAAAATCTCTGTCAGATATAATATCATCATCATAACATCCCATAACACTACAGGACAAGGAGCTCGGAGCTCCCAGATACGAGTAATACACATAACCCAAAACTGTGTGTTTCTGCACCAATCCTCAGATTGCATAATAATATCTCGTCTGTTTTATTACTGGATTATAATTAACTTTTCAACTTAGCTAGAAATGGCGGGATCTTCTTATGTATGGTTCCCCTCATATGCCCTCATAAATCCCAATTCTTTCTGAATATTTCTGAAGACGGAAACGACTGGCATGATACCGGGGAAGCCAGCAGTGGGACAGTATGTACATAGGCTATTATCGAAGCTCATGTCTGAGGATGTTTATCAAAACTATGAATTTAGATTAAAATTGGAAACGTAAACAGAGCTCTAACTGTAAAACGAGTAAGTATGTGATATTTACCAACCTTACATTTTTCATCGTTCCCAAATTTTTATCCCATTTCTATCCCTCTTTAAATGTAAACAAACACATCGATTATTTTCTCTCGATGGTGAAGTGCTTGCTCTCATTGGCTGCTGAAACAAACGGCATGGTGCATGTCATAACATTGTGTCATGACATGATCCATCACAATCGGTTAAGTGTGAGGCAACAGTAATAAAATAACGCTTGGAAACATGAAACACGGTTTTGGCTTACTGGATCTTCAATACAAATTGAACTTCACGTACACACAGCCCCACGTCGGTGGAAACACTTTGATTTTGAGCGTCTCTGGTTTTGGGCGTTTGTAGCGTAGCGCTGGTTCAGCTTATACTGGTTTAGCGTTAATTTGAACGATTGAATTTCAAATAAATATAACCAAATCGAAAAAAAAATAAAGATGTCTACAGTTTTTTTACTACTCGTAAGCTCGTTCAGATAACAATTTTAGGTTATACTATTTTCGCAACGCTTGCACCTGGTTGTACACACGGCCGCACATCATTAGAAACACTTTTGGACCTTATGGCGTGGTAATAGAGTTGAAAAAGTTTCTACCGACAAGCGGTTGACCGTACCAAAACTTAATTAAAGCTAAATAGTATATTCTTTTTCTGAATCAGAAAAAAATTAGCTTTCAGCGGTAAAATCTCTGGTAATTAGTTTGTTAGTGATGTACGCGAGCTACAATATGATATTTTAATTATGTTCATCATTCTATTTGTCATTATTTAACTAAAAATGTGTAAATGAGTTGTGAAATTCAAAGTTTGTACAAACAACGTATTTCTTGCAAGAGTATTAACCTATTATGTCTGCAATAAAAATAATGTTGATTGTAGGCACTCACACGCGACATAAATGCTAAAGTTAAATGTTAAAGTTCTGTTTATGTTACATAATTGACATTCCGTGAGAGGTCTCATCAAGTGAATATTTTAAATGTCAGCAGCTTAACGTCGAATGTGATGATGATGATGAATTGATGGAAGACCTGTTGATGTCAGGAATAAAAGGCCCGGTCTGTTTTGTACGTTATGCTTAGTAATATAAACTTTCTAATTTGTTTACTTTTAAGGTTGTGAGAATTATGATTGAGATTGTCATGATGAGTCGGCTTTAAGATGCTGATGCATACTATTTCGTAATCTATATATATAAAAGAAGAAGGTGACTGACTGACTGACTGACTGACTGACTGACTGACATATCAACGCACAGCCCAAACCGCTGGGTCTAGAGATTCCAAATTTGGCATGTAGGTTCCTTATGAGGCCTAGGGGTGCACTAAGCAAAGGGTTTTACAAAATTCCACCCCTAAGGGGGTAAAGTAGGGGATGAAAGTTTGTATGAAAGTCCGTCAGTTTTGAAGTTAGGATCTTCAAATTTTGTATTTAGGCTGACGACTAAAAATAAATATTTACGTGTCTCAGGGTTTTTGAAAAATCGACACCCTTAAGGGTGAAAAGGGGGATGAAGTTGAAAATTCTTTATTTTTAAAGTAAAATCCACATAATTTATTATTTAGGCATTAATGATGTAATTCTATGCATCATCACTGTTATTGAAATCCATCCCAAATTCAACCCCTAAAAAAGGTAAATGGGGTGAAAAAGTCTAAAAACTAATATGGGTATCGTTTGTATGGTTTATCGGGTCGCTGATTACGAAAACTACAACAATTTTGAAATCCAACGTGGTGGACGTTAAATACCATCATTCCCTTGGGATGGGGTTGGGGTGCGATAGGGTTGAAATGTGAATATGGGTGTCGTTTGTATGGTTTATCGGGTCGCTGATTACGAAAACTACAACAATTTTGAAATCCAACGTGGTGGACGTGAAATACTATCATCCCCCTGGGGATGGAGTTGGGGTGCGATAGGTTTGAAATGTCTAAAAATCAATATGGGTGTTGTTTGTATGGTTTATCGGGTCGCTGATTACGAAAGCTACAACAACTTTGAAATCCAACGTGATGGACGTGAAATACCATCATCCCCTGGGGATGGGGTTGGGATGCGATAGGTTTGAAATGTCTAAAAATTAATATGGGTGTCGTTTCTATGTTAGGGATAGCGGTTAAATTGGCGTTAGGGGTAGGGATAGGGGCAGGGATAGGGAGAGGGGCAGGGATAGAGAGAGGTAGAGGTAGAGGTAGAGGTAGAGGTAGAGGTAGAGGTAGAGGTAGAGGTAGAGGTAGAGGTAGAGGTAGAGGTAGAGGTAGAGGTAGAGGTAGAGAGGTAGAGAGGTAGAGAGGTAGAGAGGTAGAGAGGTAGAGGTAGAGGTAGAGAGAGAGAGGTAGAGGTAGAGAGGTAGAGGTAGAGAGGTAGAGGTAGAGGTAGAGAGGTAGAGATGTAGAGAGGTAGAGGTACAGGTAGAGGGAGAGGGAGAAGGAGGAGAAGGGGGAAAGGGAGGGAGCGAGGGAGGGGGAGGGGGTCAGGGAGGGGGAGAGTAAGGGGGGAGAGAGAGGGAGAGGGTTTTAGTTTTTCTCAATTACTTCTGCGAATTGGCTCTGTTTTGAAATATTACATAAAGGTGTCTCTCATCTCTCTCTTTACATTCGTTAGGATACTGCTGCTAAGTTCCTCTGTTCTGAGTAATTTATGAGTAACGTCTATAAATTATATAAAATACAGCTGGATCTTGAATTGTTTTCATTGATTTGCGCAGGGTTAGTCCCGTTTTTCCTTAGTTTAAAATTACCCCGAAATGACGGGTAAATATCTCATTGCTTCGGAAAACCGGTAACAACATAAATAAGAAATCCACGCGAGCGAAGCCGCGGGCAACAGCTAGTAGTTTATAAAAGTCTTATATATTTTGATCGATGTGTGATATTTTGGAAAGTGACTATAAACATCATCATCATCATCATCACATCCCATGAATCCACCAAAATTCCTGCTTTTGCTGAAACATTGCATGTGGAGGGGAATGAAAACATTAAAATTTACAATATTTTAACACCTAATGCGGGACTCTAACCAAAATATAAACAAAAATATTATCAATGGATTTAGATAGGTAAACTTGTAGATATTATATGCCATCAAAACATTAACTGCGTCAGTCATTAAAATAGTTTAACCTAATTCTGATTAAAACCCACTACACTTAACGTCACCACAACTAATGTTAAACTAGTCCTACCTAATTATTAACCTGCTTTTCTAATGAGGAAATCTTAATTACAACTGAAATTTGAATTTTATGGGTTTATCGTTTGCAACCTGTTACTTTTTTGAGTCGTAAAAATATATTTGTTTCAAAGTTACATAATAATGTTCGTTAGTAACTGAAGGTGGTATGTTCATGTGGTACCGGCAAAGAACCAACCAACCCATCTCTACCCGTGGGTGTCGTAAAAGGTGACTAAGGGCTTCTTAACAGGAGGATGGGCAGCAGCATCCTTCTGTGTATTGTACCATCTTACATACTGCGGTAACCTACAACAGCGGTCGCCAGCCGCTACGCTTACAAGCGCGTTAACTGTGGTAAATCCTCTCCAAAGAGTTCTGGAGAGAGCTCCCCCCAAATAGCATTTTACTCCATTTAGTTCCCAGGTGTACTTGAGGCATTATTACAGTTCACTCGTGATGTATAAGCTGCATTATTGCGATTAAAAACACCTATACCTGTCTAAGGGACTTATAGGAGTGTAGAGTTATACTTTTATACGATTGTTGGTGTTATAATACTCTAACAACTATCTTTTAGTCAGCCGTCTGACTTAGAGCATTATAGGAGGGTAGAGATACGGCAACCGCTGTTTAACGGCCTACTTGTACGATGTTATAGAGCTAGCATTGTAATAGAACACATGTGGTCATTTATAAAGCCAAAGGCTGTTATGTTTACTTGTTTTAGACTGTTATACAGCTAGTAGCTGTAGTAGGACTTGTTTGTGATCATTAAAATTACTTTTTTTACTATCTGTACAGAAAGTGTTTAAATGGTTCACATGTGCACTGTAGGCTGTTAAAAGGACTATATGTGTTGTCCATTAACATCAATAGCAGTTTGTTTGTCCACAAGTACTACTCTTATTTGCTGTAAGCTGAACATGAATGTGAATGTCATATTCTATTACACATATCCACAAGCTGTGTGTTTATTAGGTAGCGTGCAAAAATTTGTGACAATGAATAAAAAAAAATCTGGAAAAAAAGAGCGAGAACCGGTGGAATAAGAAGAAAAATTGCAAAAGATTTAACGGACAATAATTATTATGTATTATTGCGGATCTCTAAAATTTCAGTATATTGAAAGAATTAAACGATGATACACAATTGACCTGAACTACATCTTAAAGCTGTACATAAGTTCATATTAGAATAAATTTATAGACATTGGCTCTGTAGAGGTACAAATGTGGGACTTCATATAGATAACAGCATTCTAACAGAACACATGTGAACCTATATGCGTATCACCGAATTAAATTGGAGTTATAACAGTTCACATAGCCGTATTTCATTTCCACCATTTTGTTCTACGTAACCTAAAATATTTACCAATTAAATCTCCAAAATTATCATGCAGATTTAGCACAAAATACGCAGATAGAGCGATTGAGTTTTGGTTTCATGGTATAATTAATTACCGAAGTATAATTATAATGCCAATATAATATCAAAAACTAAAAAATTGTTGATTTCCTCTCAGCCAGTTTTAAATATTTTAAAATGAATATCGCGTTTTTACAGAGGCGCGTGAATATTTTGGCTGTAAATATGTTTACATTTCACGATAAAGTTGCATTTCCATGGCATTAACATTATTAAGTATTTAAAACAGGTACTACCGCGTGTTATCATAAATATTTATCCAATTGATATACGCCGGAGTTAATGTGCTTCTGATGGCACACACAAAACCAAACTAATGAGGAATAATTAATAAAATAAAGAAATAATTTAGGACACACGTGAATTTTAGGTAGCACTGGAGTACTTTTGACGGAATTTATAACTGTGAAGGCTGTGTATTTAGCCACTTGTTACTGTTTATTACACTCATGTACGTTGTATGGTTCACACTGCGTCCCATATAGTGCCGTAAGTCAGCCTTAAGTCCGATGTTACTACTTAAACTGCTATTATAATGCTATTATTCTGCTAATGTACAGCCATAGTGAACTTAAGGCTGTCTAATTATAGCAAGCTATACAGCTCTTATACAGCTGACTTACACAGCTTGTGGAGTACATGTGAACGACTAGACATCTTATATAGAACCCCGAATGCCACTTGGGCCTGTCTTTCAGTGAAAGTATCACGGCATGTTATGATAAAAAGCCTGTTGTTATTAAAAATAATTTTAGTCAAGCATGTTTGCATAGGTACAACCTGACATAGTCCAAGGAGAGATAATTCTTTTTAAAATGTAATTTGACTAACGTCACATAGACATACAGCTTATTCTAATATAAAAACAATATGAGCTAAATAAATATAATAATAATAAACAATGGGGAACCTATATGGGACAACTTTTCGAAAACAGGGGCATGACCTTGCGCACGAAAACCGGGTTACTTTATGGGCATGACCAGTCAACGAAAATGAAAAGGCCTTTCCAAACAAAATGTCTATCATTTTGTATGGGAATTGTTCAGTTTTGTTAACTGCCCTTTCAGATTTTGGAAAGCTGTACCTTACACCTAACCCGATACTCTCCCCACATTCTCGATGCGAGAGATCGGGAAATATAAATACTGAGTCCTGAAACCCAGCTGAAAAAGTTTTCAACCAACCCTATGATATCTTAAAATAAAGTATCTTGTATTAGTATTTATTTTATGTCACAAGTGGGCAAACGAGCAGGTGAGCCTAGTATAGTATTATATTATCTGTGCCCACCCTGATGGTTTGTCTCTTGTGTCAGTAATTTCTCGCACCGAAACACAGCAGTGCAAATACTGCTTTACTTCAGAAACAGGTAAGGGGTGGTACTTCTTACTTCAGACAGGCTTTGCACAAAAGCCCTACCACCTTTAGATATATTCCAACGACTTTAAAAATCATGTTATTCTGCTTACACAAGCAAGTTAATTGCATAAAGTTATACCTTATCACATGGACGATCAAGCATTGGCCCAAAGTTATTATTAAATTCACAGACTTCAAACTTGCAGATACGTACAGCCAGGACCAGATCAAGCTTAACACCCTAGCAGAGCGATTTTTGTCTCTACTCTGACTAAGATGTGTCAAGCCTGACGTGCTCTTAACCGTACTGTTTGTAGATACATACAAATTGGAAGGTCGCGTAGGCTCGCATATTCAGTACAAAAGACCCTCAGAAGGACCACGAGAATCTCGCGGGCGGGTGCGCGCGGGGGTGCGGGGTTGATTGCGGGCGGGGGGCGGAGAGGGTCCGTTCTGTATGATAGCACTAATACTTTATTCTGTGTCTACACGTAAATAATTAAAATTCCTAATGTATGTGTATGTAGCTGTAAACTATACGTTAAAGTAATTTCCTAACAATTACCATATAATAGCGTTGCGTTCCTCGGTTTAAGTGAAATATTTTCCATATTTTTACGTACACAATAAGGAAAAGGAAGTGTGTGTGAATTGTACAGTCAACGCTACATTAACATATACGTTTTTGTATTAACTTGATTTAATTTCATTTCATTATTAAATAATGTTTATATTGAATTGATAAAAGCTAATATGTTTTTAAAGCACTTCGAAATTGGATTAAAGATTAAAGTTTTGGCATAAATGTTGTTTTCTAAAATGCCTACGCATTTTTTAAGTGACTAATTTCCCAATTTCTCGGCATTTCGTAAAATGCTTAGGCATAATGTAAACCGACGAATTAAAAAGCCCGCGAATTATCATGCCCGCTACTTAAATCCTATTCTAAGTTTAATAACTGTAGGAGCTAGAATCGCGCTGCGAATGCCAAGCTTGACCTGCTTTAGACTGTACATACTCCACCCGGAAGACAAAACATGAATAATAATACTAAGGTACAATGTCATGGAGTGAATGCTGAGCGTTATGAATGCTATTGTAAATCTTTGTCACGCATACACCTACTTTATGTACAGTCAAGGGCACGCGAAGCTTGACAAATTTCTACTTTGTACCTTTCTTATCACAATCGCCGAAGGAACTAAATTCATACTGCTAGGGAAACAGCAACACTCCAACAAATGGCAAGTGAAATCGCGCACATACAAATTATACATTTTTCCAAATGGATACTGCATAAATGCATACTACTAAATTTGTTCAACAAGTAAATAGCAAGTAAGAACGCGCAACTGGTCATTAATTTTACATATCTTTCGGCCAGTAAACCATGCATACTCGTAACATCACGCCTCTGTGCCTGTGGTGTGGGGTAGGCAGAGACCTCAGTCCCCCCACCCCCACCCTTTACGATCTTGACATACTTTCCTCGCTTCCTGTACCTTCATCAATCCTTTTATACACATTTAAATAAAATTTCTTATGGGGCAGATTGTTTTAACTTAGTTCAAGAGTGAAGAAAATAATATATACTCGTAAAATCATTGCCTATAATTTGCTGAATGGCGAAATCGTTCAAAATATACGAAATGTGCAGTCAAAAGCACGCGGCAAGCTTTGTTGATACATTGGAATTTTGATTTGTTCTTAAATGTGTTTTAATAGTTTTTTTGTAGAAAAGGAAAAACAAAACAAGATGAACATTTGGGCCTTATTTAACAAACCATCTAAATTAGATTCAGTATGAGATTCACCGAAATCTAATAGGAAACTTCGTTTCCGCCTTTCTTTAAATCTTTCAGGAATGTGCTTTAAATGGAGTATACTTTAAGTTCAATTAGGACAACCAATTATGTTTGTTGAGGTTGTAAACATTATGTAAATACGTGTTCTATCAAAATGTACATTGTACATAATTTGTGTGCTAATAAAGTAAATAAATAAATTTAGTTATTGGCAATAACTATATAATTTAAAAGAGGTAAGGAACTTTTTTTCTCACTAGGCAAAACCTGTAAAATGGGAATCAAAGACTGATATAAATGCTAGATAAATAACACCCAGACGCAGATCGTTCTTCAAACTAATGTTTGCCCTGGGCGGACATCGAACCTGCGTAGAAGGCAGGCTCGCTACAATACGAGACGGGCCAGTCCAGTCTTTTACATTTAAGATAGTTATTTCTTTATTTGTATCATATTTTTAAATAGGACTAATACATTTATCTAATTAGGAACTACATCCGTAATTACTGTCTACAATACCGTTTTATCTCGTATTTATTTTACAAAGTTTACTTTGCCGTTATCTTTCACACATCCTTGCAATATCAGAGTGCAAATACTGAATAACTAACTAAAGCCTGAAGTCAGTTAAGGTGGCTGCAGATTAAGAGGTGCTGCCACTTTAAGAAATAAATTTAATTCGTCATTAATACAGCTGGGTCTATGTCAGCCCGATGCTGACCGTTAATGCGCTGAACTCAAAAAATTAGTCGCGGTGTAGGTGGAGAAAAGAACAGAATAAATAAACGTCAGCCTTAGAGTTCAAAACTTTCCATTAGTTTTGCTCGTTTCGCGGCTGTTCTATATTTTATATTATACTTAACCCATTACATAGCTTAGCTTATTTTAAATAGCATCGGTTAAGTGCCAAATACGACAAGCTTAGCTATTACCTGTGTGAAAAGTTATTAGTAGTAAATAGAACTACCCAAAGTCAAACAATTTTAATGTTTTTTTTGTATTTATGACGAAATCAAATTATTTCTTAAAATGCCAGCACCTCCGCACTGCAACCGCCTTAATGCATTCCCTCGCACATGTCTGCGAACGACTTCCTCCATCTCGAGTTACCGTGGACAGGGTCCATTGTGTTGCATCCTGCATTTGCTGTTTGGCGTCAGGATGCAAATTGATACCTGAAAAGAGACCAATCATTTTCCAATTACGTTCTTGAATATCATTTTACGGTAGAGCCCGGTGTACTTAGTTTGTTCGTATAGTATCATAGTACTGGTGTCGATTGTGGCAAACCCAAACCAACACTAAACTAAATTTGACAGCTCTAAAAGTGTTGATGTCTTGAAAAAAGACAAACACTTTTAGGTCTGTCAAATTTTTTTTTTTTTTTAGTTTGGGTTTACCGGAATTGACACCACTGGTAAAGCTTAGGTTAGGGATAATATAAAAAAGCACTGGGAATCAGTTAATACTTAGTTTAGATATATTTTAAAACTTTGAAGAATATCATCAAGGACCATGCCCAGCTGAGAGCAGACACTGAGCAAGGAAGTTTTTGGCACGTGACGTCATTATTCATAAAATATTCAAATTCAAATCAATTTTTGAAATATTTGCTAGCAATTTCTGCTAAAAGAGGGCTTCCGAGGAGGATCTCTACGTTACACAAGCAAGTGGCCCATTTGAAAGATATAATGAAAGAAAGCGATTGACTGTTCCATTTTGTTTTATTATTTTTCTTAAGGCCTCAGAAAAACATCCTTGATTCACCGAGAGCGCTGCTCTTGAATATTTATTGTCTCGTGAATTTTCTCAAGGTTTATCTTACTTGAATTGTTTTGAAACATAAGGTGTATGATGCTGACAATGTAACACTTAGACTTATATAAACCTTGTCATTGTTGCAGTGGATAACCCCTGAAGAATGTGCAGTGTACAGCCGAGACCAGAGGCCGCCGCTAGTCATACCCCGGATTACGCAGTACCGAAAGCCGCGGGAAGAACCTAGGTCCGCACCTATAAACAACTCTTATAATGAGGTAAGATCCCGAACAATAAACAATTTTTTTTATTATTCCACCGTATAAATAGAGGCGACACAAATAATGAGCCCGTCAAACTGTATTAAATCAACCGCCAGTTGTACAAAGAGTCTTTATTTATTTATTTAAGATTTATTTCAGGCATCAAAGGCCCATATCAATAAATACCTTATCCTAATAATACATATTCAAAATAAACGCGTGCGTTTTAAAGTTAAAGCTATCTTAAAACTATTTCTGGCACTTCCTTCACCAATACAACAAAAAGAGTCTGCAGTAGACTCCAAGAAGCTTTATATTTAAAGACGCTTTCTGCAACTTATGTCAGGAATATAAATAAAATGCCCAATCAACTGACCGACAAACTTCTACCTTTCGTTTCAACTCTTACTCCTTTGAGAAGTTCAAGAAGTTGTGTTTTGACACGTTTGAAAAAACTTCGCGTACGAGTAAATTCAAAATATCGCTTTAGAACTAGAAGTTTGAACATTAGCATTAGTAATCACAAGAGAAAATCTCAAAGTCATCGTCAAAATAATCCAAATCGAATAAAATTACGAATCTGATTAGTCCGATCATTAGGTAAGAAACATGTCAACAAATCTCTCGAAGATCACATCTGTCTTACAAAAGTAGCCAGGAAAGTCCAAAAAACACGAAACTTCCTCAGATGTCATACACCGTGATCAAAGGGTGGGTTTTCCTGAACACTTTGGATGTGTATTATGTTGATTATATAGATATGATGATTTCCTGAACACATTAGTGTAGGTTTGTTTGAGAAATTGTTTGACAATATTCGTATCAGACTAATCAGTGATTCGTATTTTTATCGATTTGGATAAAATATTGACTATTACTTCCCGATCATTGTATGAAAATGTATAGCAGAAAACAGACCGACCCGAAAGAATAGTTGTTTAATGACAATGACGTGCTTATGAACTTCAACCGTGATGGTAAGGCCACACTTTTAGCTGACTGTACCTCATGTCGTATTCTATAGTAAATCAGTACGTAAACTTTTTAATTCTTCCACTACTTTTAGAAAACGGCAAATAAAACATCAGTTTCATACCCATACAAATAATTACATTATTAATATCTTTCCAACACACTTGCTCATAAAGTGGCTCTATGGTCACCACAATTAGGCACAGAATAACACCCATAATCAAACTGTGACTTTTTCATTGCTATAACTCACTAGTGAGTTATAGATTTTTTTTTATTGGTTTAAATTTTATTGTTATTTTATTCACAAGTGTGTTGAAAAACGTCGTATGATACACGTGTGTATTGATGATTACCGATGTTACACACTAGTAACATAATGTACTATTAAAAGTGTTACATGAGCTTGTTCTTGTAACTGACCCTTTTTGACAAACGGCATATTGCTCGTGTGGTGTTATCAGAGCGGCATGCGGCATCGAGCTGTTTTATTTAATTAAAAACTAATTGCCGATATTAGAAACTGTTACACTAGTATTTAGTTATGCACAAGATGTGTCTATTTCGCAAAAAAATATACTAATCTATTGTGATTTCTGAATACCAGGCAAAGTTCGGTAAAAACTGACCTTATTTTAAAAGACAAATCTATCGAGAGAAGTTTATTAATTCGTGTTGTCCTTATACCAAAATAAGTATGTATATATGAAAATGTGTTTCACATCGCAACTACATATGTCAAATATATAAATTTAAATGCACCCTATTTTTATCATGGCAACTTTAAAGTAAAACGCTTTACTTTTCCTAAAAAGATAAAATTGTGTCGTGAAACATAATATGACAATATTGATAAAACACGGGATTCCTTCACGTGACTAGTCAACCGTCAACCACAGTATATTTACAACCGTCAACCACAGTACGTTTAGGTCCCAAAAATCTATTTAGAAACAATAGAACTCGTTCATCCAATCGTAAATAAAACCATCAATAAGAATAATTAATCCGAACACTGGCAACATTGACGCACCGGATGCTCGCAAAAAGCGCGCCAAGACGCCATATTGGCTGAACGCGCACTTTGTATGCGTACGCGCATTATTAATGACAAGAAGTAATCGTATAAATTAACACAGCGGTTTGGGCTGCACGTCCGGTCGGTTTGATTGACTCACTGGGTTTTGTGTGGTAAATTTGTATTTTTGATGCTGACTTTTGAAACTTAAAACGGGAAAAGTATTATTTAGATTTACCACATAACATATAATTTTAGGTTATTCATATCATAATTGTCCACTTTCCCCACTTGTCTTTCAAAGTATTGATTCCAGGGAAAATCTGCAAGATTTTTTTTGTAATTTTATGAAGATTTATTTAGTTTTAATTTATGTTTCGCAGTTTACGAGATATTTATGAAAATCTAAAAAACGGGACCTTCTTTGTGCCCTTGTCCTAGGCCGCGCCTCCAAGGGCCCAGGACTTTTAATATATCTCCTAACTAGTCAAAATAAAGTTACGAAGTCAGATTTTCTGCTTTCAAACTCCCATCCACAATCAATCATTTAAAACACTATAGGTATCTAACAAATAAAAACTAAAGCCGCAATCACACCTTCCTAAATTTAAAGATTATTTCAGCATACATTGCTAGGAGGCTTAATTCTGTTGATTCCAATATCCTTACTTCAACGAGTAATAAATGCCGAATTAGTTCCTGAATTAAAGAAGGTGTGATTGCAGCTTTTAATCGGAAGCGGGAACTCTACAAAGTTATAGGAAAACATACCCACTGGAATTGACTTATTAAAATTCAATTCAAGGACCTTACTTATTAGAACCTAAAATGGGTTGTGGTGAATATTGTGGTCTGATTGAAGTCTAGTCCAAACTATTAATAGCCAGAAATTGAAGAAAATGTATTTTTCACTTGGAAAAATTTAGTTCCAATTACATTTTTTTTATATGAACATCAATCACGAGGTTAGGCAATTTTTTTAAATAAGGTTATATACAGGTTGGTTTGGTTAGACAGTAAATGCTGAAAAGAAATGCAAAGCTGTGCTTCGAAAGACACACAGTCATTGATCCTCTCATTACGTGATCAATAGAGGCTGGTACTTACCTACTTTGAAAAGTTGGATTGTAAATTCTATGTTTTGTCTTCATAAAATGTAAATGGCCAAACTGTTGGTTGTTAGCCTACTCTTGGTTTTAAACTTACGCTGATTTCCACAGACTTTTACAACCAAGGAAAAGTGGCGGTATAATCGTTAACTTCAAAAACTGTACCGTAAAGATTCAAATAAAAGATTTGGTATGAAATAATAGCCCATAAAATCCATAAAGATGATCAACACGTAATCTTTGATGGTTGTGCAAGTAATGGTGCGTACAGTCGGCCGCAAGTCAGTGGCAACACTGACACTTTGGGTGACTTTGGTGTAGGGTTAACGGGTAACGTTGCGCTGGTTCAGCTTATACTGGTTTCGCTGCCACTTACTTGCTGCAGTTACTACGTTGTGGTTTTATTACAGTTGAACGTATTTCCTTATGATTCGATTTGAGGCGAAAATGCGTTTACGAGTATGATAAATGGTGGTGTTTAACCTAGAAGCTCTAGGTGGTTAAACCATCCATTTGTATGATATAAAGTATCTTACCATTAGGGAAATCCGGGAAATCCTTGTCATAGGAGGGCACTACAGCAAACTCTCCACCCTCGTTAGCAACGAGTTCCATTGCATGCTGAATATACAGTCAACAACAGGTCAAGCCTGAAACTCGCAGTTCGACTCTAGCCCGTGTGTCTATGAAATAAGAACGGTATAAAGTCCAATGTATCAATCAAGCTTGATGTGCTCTTGACTGTAACTATCTATGTCTGGGGCGCGCGTGTATTCTCTCTCTTTTACCCGCCGCTTTATGCAGAGGTAGAAACTTTATGTAGGAGGAAAAACAGCTCAAAGCACAGATTAAATAATAGTAAACCTCAAAGTATGGATTTTTTTCGTATTTCAACACATGTGCCTTGGGAAAAGTAGTTCAGATTCGAGGTTTGAATTCACACTGAAACACCCTTCAGTATAATACCTCTTCATCCCATCTATTCGAAAATCGCTGAACAGTTCGTCAGTAAAGGCGAACAAAATAGCTGTTTTCTCCAAGAGACTTTTGTAGCGGGTAAAAATGGGATTTAAAATTAGAATTAGAATTTAGGTCCACCATAGGGATATTTTAGGTCAACCATAGAGGTCGAACCAAAATATTGTATGAAAAATGATACTGGCTGGTTGTACTATTAAAATTATTCTGAATATGAAAATAGTAGGTTTTACAACAAGTGCACAAAACGAACCATTTTTCCGAGACATTTAGCAGCCTGAGCCGAAGGCGAGGGCTGATAGTAATGTCGAGGATAAAATGGTTTTGTGGACGAGTTATAAACTCTGCTTTTCACTTTGATTGATAGGAGATAAAACGTAAAAGTACTCTCTAAATGTAAGTGAAGAATGAGTTGTTCTGCTTTAGTGAAGAATATGTTGACGCGCGCGCGGCGTGGTAGGGGGGGTGCCGCAGGCCCGCGCGCAGGACGTACACCACCGAGATTACTTTTTTGCCCTAGTGCACAAAATTCGACTTTGTGCAGCCTATATCCTGCACAAATAAGCACTTTCAGAGCATGAGAAGTGAAAAAGAAATATGCTTGAAATGTAAACAAGACTACCAACCAAAGAGGTTCTGTTCCTAATTGATACAAAAATGTCAATAACATTTTCAGTTGTTACAAATAATACTTAATATAATTTTTAGTATTGTTTCATCAAGTAATAATATTGTAAAGGTATTTTATATTTAAAATTAATGACGAGTGTGTCTCAATGAGCCTCTTATTCTTTTCTAAAATATTTTTACCTTGGGCGACCTATTGAATCCCTCGCTACGTTCAGGATTCTACTTTAGAATCCCTCGCCATGCTCGGGATTCTACTCAAGAATCCTTCACTTCGCTCTGGATTCAAAATAGCGCCCTCGCCCTAAAAATATTGTTTTACAGCCTTGTGATACAATCTACTATTCCGTTACACGTTGTAGAGAATGTCTTAGTGCTTTATCAGTTTTAATTTAAAAAACTTGCACATGCGGTAACAAAGACAACAACACTTTTATATCTGTCAAAATTTGTTTAGTTTTAGTTTGCGTCTGCTAGAATCAACTCAACTAACGCAGTAAGGTTACCCCGCAGATTCTGAGGGGCTACCTCCCGTCCACTAGCGCCCCCATCAATTAAAAAAATATTACTCACTAAATACAAAACTTATCGAAAATCCGGAAAGACAGATTGAAGTATAGATAACTTTGTTTATTTAGAAACTATTTACTCTGTAAAATAAAGTTTACTGTAGTTACAGATACAAAAACTGCTAAATGTGGCCGTTTTTCGCACTTTTTGTATCTGTAACTACAAAGAACTATATTTTGCAGAATTGATAGGTTCTGAATAAACTAGTATACCTTGAGTTTAATCTGTCTTTCCGGATTTTCGATAAGTTTTGTATTTAGCGAGTAATATTTTTTAACTGATGGGGGCGCTAGTGGACGTGAGGTAGCCTCTTAAGTATGGTCGAGAAAAGTAACTCGGTCAGAAAATATTCAACATCAATTGTTGTTTTATTGATGTTTTGTTTATGTTATTACATCAGAATATAGTTTTTATGAATTATTAGGTCCATTGTTATATTATGACAGACTCTGTAGTCATTTGTTTACTTACTCATAATTTTAATTGGTCCATATAAGGAATTTAGACCAACTAATTAGATTGGATGGACAAAAGTGACTCAATGGTGTCAATTAAATGAATGATTTACCGGAAATTAAAATAGTACAACTTTTATATGTAAGCATGAGAATGAGGGTGATAGAAATAGTTTTAAAATTAAGTATATGATATTTTTTCTCCTATACCAATGAAGTACAAGAAATAAATAATCTATATTCCTATCTATCTTTTAATCGTGCCACTTGTTCATAGGGAAGAGTGATTAAGCATTAAAATGCTTGCTCTTCAGAATTTTTTTGTGCCACCATGCTGAGGTCGCTAACTTTTTTCCCGAGTTTAAAAATTTCCTTTTTAAACACTAGAGGACTTTTTAGTAGTTGTCTTTGTATCGAGCATTTTGCTTGCCTTGGAAGGCATGCTAAGCCGAAGATCGGTCCCGGCTATTTGACATTTGACGACTGATAACTGACAGCCAGATATGCCATTAACCTGTCGAAGATTTATTAGGTCTGGTTTGCTCTATTGTTGGAACCATCTCCATAAAATCGGAATAAGGCAATAATGATGATGAAAATGTAGAGCTCGGTATTATGATTCCACTAAACACTATCTTACAACGCCCGGCTACCGCTTGATTTTGGGGTCACCTAAGTTATAATTTTATTGATATGAACAATGATCGATCTAGGATTCTTATGCCCATAAAAATCATGAATGAAATAAAATGTATAAACGTCATATTGAAATGGCAAATGCAGTCTGACGTCCGAGACCTAATGTGCCGTATAATCAGTGAATGTATAATGAAACAAAATGATAAGCGGCGCTTCCTTACGTCGATTCGACGACCCACTACTGATAAGGAATAGGGATGGACGGCTGTTGGTAAAGTTGTCGATGAGTAGGGCTCAAAAATAACTGTAATGTTTACAGCAGCATTCAAACAAGCAAACCAAGGATATTTTCTCGTAAATTTGTATTAGAATCGCAGCAGAAATTCTGTAATTAGAGAATTCTAGAATGTACTCGTATATAGTAACAAACTATTATGGTTTTTATTTAATTGTAAGTGAACCAATTCTTCATGCATTAAAACCTTAAGCTGTAATTTGACGATTGTAATATATATGTATATATGTATTGATTGAAATTTTTACTGTCCTTATTTCAGGTTAATATACCTAATGGTCTACTAGGCGTTTGTTGTAAAAGATTTTGTTCTAACAAGCAGTCTACTGTCTTATTTGGGACGTGCGGTCTCTTCTGTTACTTCAACAATCCATATTTTCTTGTTTCCATACGTCAACCTTTCACCACCATTTAATGATAGTTTTCAGCTACTCTACATAGTTCCTTACACAGCAAAACTCTTTAATTGTTAATTATTTTCATCGACAAGAGCGCTTGTAGTCACAACCCATGCCTATTGAATATCACAGTATGGCAGCACTCAGTGTGTCACGCCAGTATCCACAAAGCAAAGTTACCATTTTCCTTCTGAATAACATTATAATTTACCTCATTTATTTATAACCAATGATTACTTGTAGCAGACATGTAGTGTTACAGTTTCATAATGGAATATAGATATTTAAAAGTGGTTATCAAGTGGAGTTGGTGGAAATAAGTGAAAATGTCTAGGTTCACGTTGTTCAGGCGAGAAAAAACTTGGTGTAAGCCGGTTAGTGTATGTTTTAAGTTCTTTTGTTGTGCATTTACTATGGTCGTTAACGCCCTGAGCTGTTTTTGATGTAATAACTTTGTTTCCTTCAATTCTCATGCTTTCTTGTGATTGTGTATTGATAAATGTGAATTCTGTTAAAAAATGTCCAAGTTTATTTCCAAGTTTTGGTATTAATTTAAAATTACTTACTCAGTATCCGTCCTGCGCTGTACTATTATTGTGTACAGCGCCCTCTGGTTGCCCTCTTGAGTAAACTTCTCGCGCTTCAATACCAATACAATCATCAACCCCAACAGCAAGTGCTTTATGTTCAAAGAATAACAGTTTATCATTGTTTATGTAAATAATCACCTCTTAAAGAATATAACTAATGGTAAAAATATTCAATGCCACAGAGTGATCTGAGGGGCCTCCCTCCCTTTTATTCTCTGGGTCAGCTCTTTAGCTGAGAAAAGTGAGTGGAGTGAGGGAGAGAAAAGTGACTTTTCACGCAGTCAGTTCAAGAAAGGTATTCCGTCAATTCTGTTTGCCTCTTGGCAAAAATCTACAGCAGCATATTTTTAGCAATAAGATCGATCCAGCAATACTGAATAATTTTCTTGTTCTTGTCTGTTTTCTTTCTACTGTGGTATAAAACAAAATTATCTTACACTATTTATTTCGCATCTATGCATTGTTTTATGTGGCAGTTTTCGTAAATATTCTAATCTCTATATTCATCTGTTTCGTGGTCTGTTTTTAATCGGTGGTATGTGGTATTTGTCTTTTTATTGTAGACAATAACGTACCTTTTTGTCAGTGTGCGCAATTTAGTTAGATTTTAGCTGGATGGATACCAGGGTTTCGTTACGTCAAGTAAACAAGTATTTAACCAAAAACAAAATTTATTACCAATTATAATTAACATCATCAATCATCTGCATTGAAGACAATATTTGAAACATAAGAACTAGAAATTATTACATTGAAAGAAAAAGAACATTTAAAAGAAGTTCTCAAACATGTATTTGACAAATTTTCGTGCAACTTGTAGGTAAGCTTTGTTACATCGGAATTGGTTCTCTCTATGATATGCGTTGCGAGAAGGTACAGTCAAGAGCACATCAAGCTTGACACATTGGACTTAGCACCGTTCTTATTTAAATGACGTACGGGCTAGAGTCGCACTGCGAGTGTCAAGCTTGACCTGTCGTTGACTGTACCTAGGTCAAAGATTCAAGCGGCGAGGCCGCTTGATGCGCTGCTTTCAATAGTTATACTGTAAAGAATATTCCTCAACTTGATCTAAACGGGTGCATTTGTTTTTCAGGAGAGTCCCAGAGATGAGCTTCTGTCGATTAAGCAGCAGCGGCATTATGAGCGGCTACAAGACAGCCCGATCTCGGATCGGAGCCATGACCTCTTCAGCAAGTCCAGTTCTGACAGTCCTCCCCTCAGTAGGCTCAATAAAAGATTTGGTGAGTTATATAGTATGTGGTCAGTGAGTTTGATGCGGTGTTCAGACGTGGTAACAAGAATCCTAGTGACTAGAACTCTAGTGACTTACCATGCAGAAAAAAATTAAATTAAAAAAAATACAATCCATGTACCTCTTTTTAAGTTGTATCTCATCCCGTGGATGTCAGATAAGGCGACTCAGGGTGCTAAATAGCGAATGGGCAAGCGGGTCCATCTGCGTGTCATAGTTTTAATCACACTACGGTTACGATTGATCAGCCGCGGCGACGCAGGCGTGGCGACTATAATGGTAGTTCAACCCGAAGTAAACCCCACTTTTGGTGTAAGAATTTCTGGAGAGACCTTTGTTTAGCTGTGAACGTGTGCAGGTTGGTCAAAAAAAGAAGAACTTCAGACTTCAGACCACACTTCATACAAACAAAAGAAGTGTACCTAATTAATTTTAGAAATAAAAAATACAATACCTTATTCCAGGCGGCTCAACGGAGAATTTACTGGCGGCGGAGAGGATCCGAAGACCGAACAACCTCCAGCTCCAAGTGCCAGCTTCGTCCTCCGGAGACAGTCTGGACGTGGAAGTGAGGGGCAGGGAGCCTGGGCAGCTGAGGAGCAGGAAGGTCCGGTCCATGTTGGCGCAGCATAGAGTGCGGTCACCAGTACCCACTCCGAGGACCTTGATACCACATAATGAGGTATGCGATACCTAATTTCTACAATCAATTAATGAGCCTATTCTTCTAGAAAAAAAAACATGTTGATTCTCACAATATTATCAAAGTAAATTTTCAACAGTTTTAGGCTGCCCGCACACGACCGAGAATCGGTGGCCGATTATCGCCCAGGACAAGGACGGAAGATTCAGGTGATAACACGTCAGAGCGGGATGCCGACAAAAAAATCGGTCACCGATTCTCGGTCGTGTGCGGGAAGCCTTACTCTCGAACCCAATTCCCGTTGAGATAACCTAGCCTTTTAATGTTTAGCATCGGCTTATCAATTACTAGCTATTGTCGAAGAGTTCGTTTCGTGAGATTCAGAAAAAAGTAGCCTATGTCCTTTCTCGTGGTTCATACTATCTGCATACCAAATTTCATCAAAATGGGTTCAGGAATTCAACCGTGAAAGCATAATAGACAAATAGACAGACTGTATCGTTGGGATTATTACATCTCCCGACTGCTTTTACAGGTTCAACAAAAGCTTTACCAGGAATCATGGCCTCCTTCCCAGCCCATAGTTCTTCGCGAGGGTCCAGTGAAACGCACCAAGTTCTTCGAATCGGGAAAGAAAGTCAGCAAAAAGTGGATCGACTGTTACATGGTGCTCACTCCAACTGCACTCCACTTCTACAAGGACCAGAAAACTTTTAATGCGGTATGTTAAGTTTTTTCGTACACACGGCCGCTCGTCAGTGGAAACACTTTGGCCTTGAGCGGGTCTCTGGTTTTGGGCGTTTGTAGCGTAGCGCTGGTTCAGGTTATACTGGTTTTGTTTCTTCGTGCTTGGTGCCGTGCGTACGATAAGTGTACGAATTTTGAAATTTTTTTATTACTTTTTTATTGGTAAGTAGTCACGCCCATAGCATCCACTGTCTTATAATTGGCATATTTTGTCACTAATAAGACAGCGAAACGCGTTGCTCAATTTGAGAACTAAGATGGTATGTCTCATGTGCCGGTAATTTCACTGAGTCCCTTACCCTTCGCACCTAAACACAGTAGTGCAAACACTGCTGCTTCACGACATAAATAGGCAAGGGGATGGTACTTCTCCCGATGGACTTTGCACAAAAGCCTACTACTACTAATGACCTGAGCGAAAGAAAATTTAAAGAATGTGTTCAGAGGCTACCTCCCGTCCACTAGCGCCCCCATCAGTTAAAAAATATTACTCGCAAAATACAAAACTTATCGAAAATCCGGAAAGACATGCCGGCAAGAGACCACGCCGAGTTCCCGCCAAAAAGTCCAGTAGGTAGATTGATTTTTTTTTCTTTTTTCAGAAAATGTCAGCATTTTCTGGTCAGCACCCGGGCACCCCACCAAGCCTGTCGTCTGTGCCGCGGCCGGAGATAAATTTAACATTAAAGAACGCCCACGCCCTCCAATGTATACCAAAACACACCAAAAGGTCAGTTTCTGGTTTTTTTTTATAAGTAAAGACTGGTACTAACAATATACAGCCACTATTCATTCACAAATCTTATTATAAACTAAAATCACACTTAATTATCAATTTTAAATTAAGTTATATCCTAACTACCTGCATAGAAACAAAAGAGCGGTGCCTTCAAACATAGGGGTAAGCCACAGTAAAGAGATGGGTGGGCTGATAAGCCCATCTCTTTACTGTGGGTAAGCTTTATTGGAGACACTTGCCCTATAATTTGTAAAAAACGTTTCTGTGTAGAAAATAAAGATTTTATTATCGTATTGGTACAAACAGACCAGTCGCAAGCCTGTTATCCCATTTTTAAGCCACAATATGGCTTCTGACTAATACAGCGTTTAAACTAAAAATAAAGAAACGTAGACCAGTTGCTTTCTATTATCGTCAAATGAAAATGTATGAGATTGACGTAAGCTAACGAAATGTCACGTTATAGATAATGTCAATCTCATATCATCATCATCACAACATCCTTTAAAATTGACTTTAAGGGCACTGCATGTTATCCTACGTCATCTAGTACACGAAATTTGCAACTTTGTAGCGATAATAGTGGCCTACTAGGTCCACAAAACGTTGGTCTGCCAATCTGAAACCTGGCAGGTTTTGTACAGTCGGAGCGTAAAGTGGTTAAGTGACAGATTACACGATTGAAATCTGTTCGTAGAAATAGAAGGTACCTATATAAGTAAAAACAACAGGTCTGCCTTGCATCTTCTTGGCAGTTTCGCCAGACCGACCAAATTTGTGGTCCAATCACATCTGACCACATTTGTGGTCCGACTAGCGAAACTGCCAATAGGATGCAAGGCAGACCTGTTGTTTTTTTACTTGTATATGTACCTTCTATTTCTACGAATAGATTTCATTCGTGTTATCTATCACTTAACCACTTTGCGCTCCGACTGTACAAAACCTGCCAGGTTTCAGATTGGCAGACCAACGTTTTGTGGACCTAGTAGGCCACTACTATCGCTACAAAGTTGCAAATTTCGTGTACTAGATGACGTAGGATAACATGCAGTGCCCTTAAAGCCTAAAACGTCCACATACAACGTCCAACGTCCTCATATATTTTCATTTTATTCTGCTAGCGTTTACGATAATAGAAAGCCACTTGTCTATGGCCCAAGAAAGGGAATTAATATAAACGTCGTCACATATAAAATTTCAGGTACACGAAGTCAATAGTGTTACATGTAGACCACGACCAGTATCTTATACAAGACGAAACGGAAGAAGGAATCAAAACATGGCTGAAATTAATACAGGATGTCTACTACAAATTGGTGAGCATTTTTATCATACTTAATATCCCACGAAACGTCCACTGCAAGACAGGGAGATCCCTCCAGAACTGCAGCAAAAATGCGTGGTACTTAAGAATAGAAGGGATTTACCGTAGTCACCACGCTTGTAAGCATTGCGGCTGGCGACCGCTCTTGTTGTAAGATGTAAGATGGTACGATACACAGAAAGATGCTGCTGCCCATCCTCCGGTCCATAAGCCCTTAGTCGCCTCTTATGACACCCACGGTAGAGATAGGTTGGTACTATTCTTTGCCGGAACCACACGCACGAGCATCTTCCTACTGCTTTCATCATCAAACAAAGCCCAAGTGAGAAGTAGGTTAAAACCTACTAGAAGAAGAAGAAGACCTGAGAGAGAAGTAAACTTCTCACTTAGGCTTTGTGAATGTTTCTTTGGCTAAGTTACTCAGATTCTTTGACTAAGGCCCAACACAGCTCTAAGTAGTATGCTAAAGACAACAACGATTTTATTAGGTTATTACATTACCTGCATACACCAAATGCTACTTGGGAGTAGTTAGGATTTAGGCTTTTTAAATTCAAATCTACGCTTTAACTTCTTTTACTTTTTGTCAAGTGACCCGTTAAGGAACCATCAGAAACTTCTTTTCTGTTATGAAACACCAAGTATTTTTAAATCTCCAGGACCTAAAAACAGTTGAAGCTTTAGCATGCTTTAACTTCTTGTACTTTTTTGTCCAGTAACACTTCAGAACCTGCTTTTGAATCTCCAGAACTATCATCTCAATAATAAAACATCACGTATTTCTTTAATCTCCAGGGCCCAAAAACAGATGAAGACGAGTCCCTGAACCCTAGCAGTAACACAGACCTAGAAAGCCTTGGTCGTACTCCTCCCGTCTCCAGACACACCCATATGAACTACCAGAAAGGTGAGTTTACTTTGCAAATAGCTTACAGGTTTAGCCCTTTACTAGGCAGGTTTCAGTACTAATAGGACGATGGTGATGGCCTTAGAGTTGCAATGCCAACATAAAAGACATCTCCCAAAAACTGAACCCGTTGATTGAGATCATGAAACTGAAAAAGATCCCCAAGGAACATAGATCGAAACACGTAACGCAAAAACTTCATCATGGAAATAGTAAACATCTTGTATATATATTTTGGTGAAGTATGAGAGACCTTTTCTAGTTTTACATCTGTATATATTACCATATTTGACGCAAATAAAGATTATGATTATGATTATATATAGAGGTCAGTGGTAAACATGCACGATTTTTTTTTATTTCAGAAATTTATTCTCATTCATGTAATAAACAGACTTGTATAACTATTTTTCGAATAACTATAATATTAAAAAAGATATAAGCCATCGAAGATTTGTTTCTGTCTCTTTCTCGCAAAACGAAATTTAATATGGAGTTTATATGGCCGTAGTGAATTGTGACGTCACTATTCATGTCGGATCTCTCTGTCTAATTAGTAGTTTTAAATGCTTATATCGGCCGTATTTCTTAGCCGATTTAAATTTTAATTTAAATTTTTGTCATCTCTACTACGGTATTTTCATATTTTATTAATAAATGCCACTAATAAAATTTATGCATGTTCCCTATCGGCAAGTCGTATGGAAAGTAAAAAAAAACAAGAAAGTATTTGTGGATAAGGCTTGAGCGCTGTCATCAAACCCCCGTTTATGCATATATTCTGTCAACAAACAGATTGCATTCAAACAAAAAAAAAAAAACACCTCCATTATAAGTTTCTGCAACATACCCTATTAGTATATCTAATTTAATTTTAAGACAACTATTTCAAACACGCACTTACTTAGTACTAAATAGTACTAACATTACCTACTAATTAATTTTATAATACTCGTATAGTAATAAAATTTGTACAAAAGTGCAGCCTTGAGTTACCTTCTTTTATTTTTTCAGAAATTATTGATAATTTGTTAAATAACAACAAAGAAACCGAATTGTAAATAAATTAATTTTGTTATGCTTAAAATATACCTAATTCTATGGAATAAACATCATTCACACTTAACATTTAACCAATAGATGAATAATAAAATTTACGTTTACTTCATCTAATGGCTTCTATAAAATGTTTTTCTATTCATTGCATTATTGTATGACGAATCCCTTCCTGGTAGGCCGTAACCATATTGCGTCCGTTTTCCTCATTTGCATTATACAGTAGCATTCAGTCTAGTGAGAGATTTTGAGAATAAACTTGTGTGTTTGTTATTTGCTGAAATAAAACTAACTGGAATGTTATCCTTAAAACTAGTGACTGGTTCGTTTGTTTAGTGATTTAATATCAATTTTGCATCATAATGACTGGCTGTGGATGTATTCCGGATGGATTTCGACTTATAAATAATAATTCACGTAGGTCGATTCTTTCACAACCGTTTTACCGAGTGTGAGATGATATTGATTTTAAGTTTTCTATGAATTAATTTATTTTACTTTCGTCGAGTCGTTTGAACCAAATATTAATTGATTTCTTATTTATTAATTTTTCTTCTAAAATAAAGGTTCCTGCCTTCACAATTGCAAATTCTGTTGGATGTGATTGGTCGCACTAACATTTTTACTTATCTGTTATCGTGTTTATCAACAGATATGTAATTAGCTGAAGTCATATTAAGTACGTTGGTTATCTGGGCAACACGTTAGTCATTTATAACCTAAGTGTCTGGCTAACTAGATTCTGCAAAAATTTACCAAAAAATGTTAGTGATTAAATGTGGACTTTCGGATATTTATACCATATTTTATTTTGTTAATTTTGAAATGAAAAATGATTCTAGCATTTTGTGACAAAACTTGATATAAAGATAATTTTAACAATGGAGTATGAATTTCATACTGCTCTGCACAGTTGGAGCATAAGTATGGAAAATTTGGCAAACTATCATAAAAAGAAAAGTGCTCGTGATAAAAAAATATGGAGGAAATCTAGTGCGGGAAGTGAAGGATTATCCAATTTAGGAAAATTTAAAAAGAGTATCGAAGACTTGACTAATATAGGCAAATCTAAAAACGTTACTGCAGCTAATGGTGAAGTTCGATCAAATTCTAACCAGTCGCGTTTCACAAGTGCCTTCAGATGGATGTTGAATACAAATAGTACGTGTGTATATTAATCCTATTTATCTTTGTTTAAAATTGGTGTCAAATTATGCTTTTGTTGTTTTGATCCCGTTTGATTGTGGTCAACTAAAACGTTATTCCTGACATAGTAAATGTGAGAAGACTATCGATTTACTTCGTCTTTGGAGGAGGAACTCTGTCCCAAAATGGTTGTTATTTTTCGTTTTACTCCAGACATAAGTATATACAACTTTCTTCATCATAGCCGATAGAAGTGTCCAATGCTTGTAGAAAGCATGTCCACATAGCTACATAATTATCGTGATTAATTTTAGTGGGAATTCCCACAGTCGTGTTCCTTGGAACTTTGGAATCAGGCTAGCGTCGCAAAGACCCCCTGTTACCCATCCCCTGCTATTGGTTCCTTTAGCCGTATTTTACGACATAAACCGTATAAGATGCGATGGTACTATTCTTAGCTGGCATCATACTGCACGTTCGGTTCTTGTGTTGTATAAATATGAAAGTACAAGATCGGATCGTGTTATTTAATCGATATTTATGTCGAGATACCTGCGTTCAACTGTTATCGGCGATAGTATTATCGGCTATCTTTGTTACAAACTATCGATACTTATATCTTTAAAATGAGGTTGAAAGTAAACGCATGTATTTCTTGAGACGTGTACAAAGTATATATTTTTGATACAAAGCATTTAAGCACAAGATTTTCTTACGGTTATAAAAGTGGTAAATTATAAAAGGGAGTTAATAGTAAGTAGTTAGATTGCATTATGATTCCTATCGTCTGATTGTGTCGTCCTTGTGCTAACTGTGTTGTGTTTCGTTGAGAATGTTGAAATTATGAACCGGATATTAAATGTTAAAAGAAGGGACGGTCAACTTAGCACTGAAAGAGCATGCTTACTTAAAGAAACTGGACTAAATACTGTCCAAATATGTCTTCATTGGGAAAGTAATATTGACTTCTCCGTACAAAATATTCGTTTTGCTTTTAGACTGTATGTTACTTTCATCATCTTAAATTTCCAAAAAAATGTTCGATTCGTTTCTAGCATGTCTTATAATCCTTCATGACCTTTATAGCCTTTTACAGACTTTAGACGCAGTGTTGTACCTCTGCCTATTATTCCAAGGGCTCTGGGTTCGATTCCCGGCCTGATTAGGTATCCGAATGACTTTGAGAGGTCCTTGTTGTTTAACTGCAATTGCATATCTGTTTCACTGGCCATCTTTTAAACTTCGTATTTCATTATTTTTTAATTCTACAATTTTTACTTGACTCCAAATTGTTGTAATTTCACTTCTTATTTACTTCTTTACTACTCTACTAAGCTAGTTAAAGAAATTGTATATCACGTAAATGTTTATACTACAACAGTTACATTTCGCTTTTATTAAATGGATTAAAAGGGAACTTGTGAAGGTTTTTAGTATTAAAGAATAACAGAATAAAAAACAGGTGGAGGGCCAATTTTAAATATTTATTAACATTGCAAACAATATAATCGCCAGGTAGAGTTAAAAGGACAAGCTCTACAGTATATTCAAGCTTTGGGTTTAGTGTTTAAGTGTATATCTTTATACTCTTAGGTTGTGGGACATTCAATCTATAGTCTCTAGCTTCTACTACTTCCTTGCTTTCTTTTTCCTTACTCCCTTCTCTTTATTCTATTTGTCTGTTTTTCTAGCCGGGGGCAGTAGTAACGAAGATCTCAGCGAATTAACAAACGAGGTATCCAAGTCTCATGTCAAAAGAAGATTGAGAAATTTCTTCGCCAAACGACCCACCATGGACTCACTGGTGAAGAAAGGAATCTACCAAGGTTTGGAACATTGTTTTTAAGGTGTGGATTATGCACAAGTAGATTAGATGCTATAGATTCGGTCAAAGTGTTGTAGCTAGTGATTGGGTTCTTAACAGATGCAAGGTTTGAACGTCTTTTTTTTCATTTGCTGTAATATAAATTGCTTAAAGTTGAAGATTCTTAAAATAAGACGCTGGACAAAATTTTGAGAGAACACAAACAAACAATCATCAACGTAGATCGCTGATTATTTTGGATCAGTATCATCATATTAACAATTGCCTCAACAAGGTAAGTTTGTACATAGTTTTTTTATTTTATTTAATATATTGAATTCTTTTACTATCATGCACTTGTAATAAGATTTGTTTTATATATATTTTGGTGTTTTATTTTGTTAATCCTCACCTAGATTTCCTACTTTACTTACGGTTTGTGGCAGTAGATTTGGTTTAGATGGTGTTTGCACTAACATTGTTTATAAGTTAATTTTTGGGGATAAAGACGTTGGTCATGGTTAAATTCATTTTAGGCGTCTTTACCTACATAATTAAAACGCAATACATCCAGAATATGATGTACAGTTTCGCGGGAATTAATTATTAAGTGTAATATTTTTCATTAAAATGTATTTTCTTTAGTTACCTCGGACTATACCGGGTTATATTTGACCCCCTACTAAAATTTTATGTGTTACCTACTAAAATATAAATCTGAACAACTTTCCCACGGAAACTTGTGTAGAAAATATTTTTTTGTTTAATTTAAACCTGATTTCACCATACTCTAGGTATTTTACTTAGGGCACCTTAAACTTTTTTTCTAAAACTTAAATATTTCGAATTTTTGTGAAGTTGGTTAAGTTGCCGTTCCGTAATTCTGCTAGTGCATGGTGGGACAGTAGACACCCTTCGTGGACACTCAGTAACGTGAACATAGTTAGGGTTTCAACCTAGTTATAGAATGTTATATTGTAATCTGTACTTTACCTTGTTTCGGTTGTTACCTGTTTTGTTCGCCAAATAAACAAATAAATAAACAGTCCATAGAGTGACAGGTTTTTTAGTGATCATTACCGGTGATAGAGTTAGATCAGGGTTCTGTTTACCCGGTTTCGGCTCAGTTCTAGCGAAACGTCTCTGAATTACACACAGTATTTATTTTAGGAAAATAATTTAAAATAAAATAATTAACGTTTAAATAAAAAAAAAATGATTTAGAAATTAATTTTTATATTCTCACACAGATGTAGGTAGATGTCTTGTAATTTTATCTTAGGAACACCTGTGCGACTTAATCTAGGTCCTATTTTGGATGTGCCCTAATACCTACGACAGGTACTAAAGTAATGATTAGTATACAGCGTGATTTTTCATTCACCAGAAAAAAATTAAGGGATGATTCTGCCCATGAAACTGAACAACTTTTCCCAAGGAACATAGGTCGAAGTACGAAAAGCCAAATTTGACCTCCCATACAAAATGCGCTATCAGTTGATGCAGTTTCTAAGGGAGGTCAAAAATTGATTTTCGTAAGTATTTCGACCTATGTTCCTTGGGAAAAGTTGTTCAGTTTCATGGGCAGAATCATCCCTTAAATTTTTTTTGGTGAATAAAAAATCACGTTGTATATGACTGAGATAAAAAGATAGAACATAGATACGGTACAAATTAATAATTCCTTCGAGCGAAACGCCCCATTGAATGTGTAGGTTTTTCAAAAGTTAAGAGTTTCGAATGCGTGTCGGGCGAAACGACGCACTACTCATTTTTTCTTTCTATCTATCAAAATAAAACATAGATTTTGTATTGCACCTACTGCAAAATATCTAACCGCCAATTATTTCAATCTTCAGAGGAGCCAGTTTTCGGAACGAAGTTGGAACAGGTCTGCCCAAAGAATACCAGTCCGCGAATACCAGAGTTCGTGGTGCGATGCGTGAAGGAGATAGAAAGTAATGAAGAAAACATGTGTACTGACGGCTTGTATCGAGCTAGTGGGAACTTGAGCCAGGTGCAGAAGATACGGTTAGAGGTAAGTGTCGTCTTTATCATTGTTTTGTGAGGGATCATGTGTACCAACGATGGCTTGAACTTTAGGTGTGATCCACTGGTGTGAACTAAGGTTCATAGCTTAGCTCTCCTGCTTGTCTGTGTGGCTTCTCTCCACGATGGCACACCTTTTGACCTGCTCTGCATGCCCCTCTACCTGCTCACGCGAAGACCTTTATAATGCCACCGATAGTGCTGGCGGAGTATTGGTCCAATACTCGAAATAGAAAAATAGACTCAAAAGAAGGAGACCGCTCTTAATTGCGTACCTAAGCTTATTCCATCCGCCCCTTCTTCTTTTTAAACTCCAGACGTAACGCGAGACGAGTCAGTATAAACATACTCGTTTTTCTTGTATTTATAGGTTGTCCTATGAAACATAAATATAAGAATAACGAGTCAGTGGATACAAGAAAAACGAGGCAGTTTATACTGACTCTGTTATGGTAGTTTCCCTATTAAATTCATCGTAAATTCTTTGGAGCCTCCCAAAACATTCTCAACACTCACCAGTGGTGGAAGTTAATGGACAATAATAATCATGATAATATACGGATAGACTCACGTCTTTTATAGATGGCATAGGGTTGACAGTTTCGAACCGATGAATCGCGGATCTTCTTCGAGAGGTTAGCGATTTCATGGCTTTTCAATGCTCAGCGGGACGGTATACTGCGAGTCAGGTGGAACCGAAGGCCCGACGTGATTCACAACAAATAAGAGTTGATCCGTACCAAAGACAATACAGCGTGTTATGGAAAGGTGTGATAATTCTGAAGGGTTTGAATCTGCCCATGAAACTGAACAACTTTTCCCAAAGAAAATCGAAATCAGGTCAAAATACGAAAAACGAAATTTGACTTCCCAATCTTCCCATACAAAATGCGCTATCAACTGATGAAGTCTCTATAGGAGGTCGAAAATAGATTTAGATTAATGACCTATGCTCCTTGGGAAAAATTGTTCAGTTGTATGGGCAGATTTACGCCCTTTAGTATTATCACATCTTTATTACACGTTGTATAATTTCTGTATAATCAGGACGTTCTGAATAAAGGCCAGGTTAAAAGTACCCTAAACCGACGAGCATGTATGAAAGGATTGATGAAAGTACAGGAAGCAAGGGAAGTATGTCAAGATCGTAGCAGGTGGAGAACTGTGGTCTCTGCCTACCCCAACGGGAAAGAGGCGTGATGTTATGTATGTATGTATGTATGTATGTATAATTTTATCCGTACTATCATGTGCGACACTCACGAGTCGTCGGGGTCGTTTAGTGACAAAACATGATCGATGTTTTGCAGGTGGACCAGAACAACCTGACGTCAGCCATCCAGAACTGCACGGACATCCACGTGCTGACGGGCTCGCTGAAGTTGTTCTTCCGAGAGCTGAAGGAGCCGCTGATACCTTGCAACATGTTTGACAGAGTCCTCGCCGCGTGCTGTGAGTATTCAAATCTAGTCTATTCATTATGGGATATAGTTTAAATGTAAATAGTTATGATTACAAGGTGTAAATGGTATGTCAACCCTGAAGGATGTGAATCCACCCATGATAATGAAGAACTTCCCCCAAGGAACATAGGTCGAAATGCGAAAAAATATGTTTATCCTCCCATACAAAATGTGCTGTCAGCTCATTCAGTTTCTATGGAAGGTCAAAAACTTTTTTGGTTTTCGAACTGTTCCTTGGGGAAAGTTGTTTAGTTCAGGGTTAATGTCTCCCTTTTGTTACATTCTGTATGTTCACCAAAAATTTAAACCCCATTTTTTAAACGTTTATCATATCGTGCCACGCAATTACGCTTCCGCGGCGGCTCGTGCGTCGTGGTCGAAAGACAACCCGAACACCCAAACCGATCCCGAACGCGATTGGTTAGGTTGTATTCTAATGGACCTATGTAAAACCTAACCAAAAAATTTTAATTTTATATTTAACTTTTGTTTTTTCCAGCAATAAAACCAAGAGAAGCGAAGATCAAGGAGTTTAGAGATATCGTCAACAGCCTCCCGCAATGCAACCGAGACACGTTGAAGTTCTTATTAGAACATCTACTTAGGTAATTACCACTCAATCAGATCTTACGGCTTTCCACGACAGAATCGTAAGTTTAGGTAACAAGCATTATATAGCTACACGAGATTTCTTTTCAACCACACACACACGAGAGAGCCGTTACACTACCAAGTAGTCTGAAATATTTACATACTTATCATTTTTTACATTCAAAATTGATGTTGTTTTGTTCTCACGGTTCTCTCGTGAAATCCTGATGTACCGCGTCTGATAAAAATTGCTATGAAAATGCAGTTGGACAAAACTGTGGTCTTAGGTATACCTACTCTACCATCCTAAGGTTGAAGTTTACTTGTAACGGCATTAAACATTTGGTTGATTATAATATTCTGCGCATCTAGCCATTCTGCCAATCTGCGCAATAGGTGATCTATCAATCTGTTCATTTAATTTTCTAAACCAGAAAACGGGCAGTAAGCAGCACTCTGTTCCCTGCAGTCACCAATCACCTCGTAATCGATCGTATAGGACTTCATAGTCTCTGCCATGGAAATTTCATTGTTTTTAGGGTTCCGATACCAAAATGGTAAAAAAAAGGAACCCTTATGGTGCCGCTCTGTCTGTCTGTCTGTCTGTCTGTCCTTCTGTCTGTCACACCTCTATATCTCAGCAACCACTTACGCTATCGAGCTGAAATTTGGAATAGTTTTAGAATATAGTTGCCCAACTTAATTGCACATGAAAATTTTTTGAAAAAAGTATGATTATTAATGTAAAGGGGGCCAAAATAGGGGGGGCCAAATTTCAAATTGTCGCTACTAGGTCGAGTGGGGTATCATATGAAAGGGCTTTACTTGTACATTTTAAAATATATTTTTGTATTTTTTTAAGTTTCTTAGTTTTCAAGTTATGATGAAAAATGTCAAAAAAAATACCATTATCTCCGAAGTTTGAGTAAGGGAAAATCTGAATTAATTACAGTTGACAGAGGTTTATGTAAACTTTACAGCAAAAATAAAACGATCTTTCTAAGTTGCACAGTTTTTCAGAAATCTGCAAAAAACCTTTACAAACAAATTTAGTTTTGCGGTCCTGAAAATGGACTTTATTGCTTCCAAAAATACTATAGGTATATCGGAACCCTCGGCGCGCGAGTCCGACTCGCACTTGACCGGTTTTTTTGTTTTTGTCAACCTCTTAAAAGCCCAAAAACATCAACTATTGGACTAAATCCTTCACTGAATACTAGGTTATTTTTTTTTGAACCTGATAGGTGGGCACCTTATTACAGAGGTCATAAGCAACAACTTTTGTTCTACGACTTTGCTAACAACGCATGAAAAATTTACAACTTCCCATACAAAATAGGTCGGTCACGTGACCACTTTAGTATGGGGAGTCGAAAAATTTTTGTGCGTTGTTAACAAAGTCGTAGAACAAAAGTTGTTGCTTTTGACCTCTGTAATAAGGTGGGCATACGCATATCAGGTCCAAAAAATAACCTAGTATATTAAACAAAAACTTTCCCCTTACAGAGTAACTCAATACAGTGAACAGAACCGCATGCACACAGCAAATCTGGCCATAGTGTTCGGACCGACGCTGCTGTGGGCGCCCGCCGAGCAAGCCCACAACATCGCCATCGACTGCATCCAACAGAACCACGTGGTCGAGATCCTCCTCAACGACTTCAAGGAAATATTCGACGAGAGCAAGGGGAGGAAGAAATCGTGACTCCATCGTGACTTTGTTACGGACAGAACCCAATGGTTAATGCATACTTGAGTTTGAAACGCAAACATATTTTGGTACGCTTAAATTCTACAGGGTTTCGCTTAGTGTGTTTCTGCGGTTCGGTAGCTGGGCCGTGTGGAAGGGGAAGTAACGATCGTAGGCTGAGGCGTCTTACTATCCCCATAATATTCGCAAGAGAAAGATGAACAATAAACATAAAGGATGTAAGAGACGGTGTACCGAAAAATATAACGCGTGTTCAGTCAAAAAAATTGAAAAACTTTCCCAAAGATACATGTTTGGAAAATGAAACTCTCCAAAAAAACTGTTAGATTTTTTTTTCATTTCCCAAACATGTTCCTTTTGGAACATGTGTCTTTGGTTCAGTTTCGTTAACTGAGCACGCCCTTTCAGTTTTCTCACTTACACCCTGTATACAAATACTACATTTTTTATAACCATAAAAGCATTACAAAAGCGCCTTAAATGGTAACTTAACTTAATATTTTGTTATTGTTAAAGTTCGATGATGCAGTGAGAGCCGCAGCAATTTGCTCAGTTAAGCGCTAGACTTATATTTGCCCAATAAAAAGATAGATGATATTATACATGATTTATAGATGGTGCTTTTATAAGTTTAAGGACCGTAGATAAGCGGATTTTTACTATCGTAAACGCTAGTCGAATGTTATAAAAATGTATAGGATTGACATTAGCTAACGATACGTTGCGTGACAGTCGGTGACAGCTAATGTCAATTGCCAATCCCATACATTTTTATTCCACTGTATTAGCGTTTTCGATATTTGCCACTTGTCTCTAGGCCCAAGTATATATACCGCGCAACGCTAGTCAAGGCGAACTGTTATGTATACACACTCGCAGAAACTGAGAGTCACAATCTGTCTCGCTTGCGCACATGGGAATTCAGCTGTGTGAGTGCGTTCGCCTCAAATCCCACTGCACCTACTGCACTATTGTCACTATTTGACACTTGATATGATGTTATCAGCAAAGTGTTCGTTAAACTTCACTTTGAAAAGACTTAATATTCAATTTTTAAAACAACAGGGCCCTGAGTCAAGTGGCTTTCTACAATCGCAAACGCCAGTAGAATAGAATAAAACTGTATGGATTTGACATAAGCTGTCACGTGACATTTCGTTAGCTAATGTCAATCCCATACATTTTCATTCTATTCTACTGGCGTTTGCGATTGTAGAAAGCCACTTGACTCAGGGCCCAGGAGAGTTACTGGTTAGAATAGAAGGGAACCACCAAGCGCAAAGAAATTTAAATGAAAGTGTAATTCTTAAAGATATGTTTGCAAGTTAGTCGTTATAACTTGATTGGAGCTTGGCATAGTCGAATATTTTTGTATATATGTGTATAGACGATATTGTGATATCGTGTGAATGTGAGGTAGAATGTCTGTTATATGGTACATATATTTAAATTCTTTACGATCTCTATCAAGTTGAAGTTAGAAATCATTAGAATATATTGTTATATCTAAATATCAGATTGTCTTTTAAAGAGAGCAAAGCTACCGTATTTTGCTACTATTTATAAGTTACCGCCTGGTTAGAAACTTGCTGCATTCGTGCGGAAACATCAACGTGCATAGTGCAAAAGAGTGAGCAGAGCGAAACATGGTCAGCACTCTTCACTCTTAAACAATATCTGCTCTACCCTGCTTTTAGAAGAAAACTGCAGCGTGTCAGTAACGGGGGCCATAGACAAGTGTCTTTCTATAATCGTAATCGCCAGTAGAATAGAATAAAAGTGTATGAGTTTGGCATACGCTTTTACGTTTGGAATGTTGCGTGACAGCTAATTTCAATCCTATACGTTTTCATTCTATTCTACTAGCGTTTACGCTACACGATTATAGAAAGTTACTTATATAGGTGCTTTAGTGCAAAAAATAAAGTTTGGTGTAGTAGTATTATAAATTGTCCAAAATTGACATCCATTTGTGTTGTGATCGTAAAGCAATATTACGGAAAGACTGTCAGAGGCTCTAGATATAGTATATTGGAAAATATGTTTACAATACATGATTCGTGCCTTTGTGGATTGATTTTATCCCAAGTTGGATATGTCCAGAATTTGTAGGTAATTATTATACTATGGTCCAGAATATTTTTAAATATGATGTCCATAAAAAATATATATATATATATTTTCGTGCCAAGTTATATAGATTGATCGTCAAAGTATTAAAATATTTTTCAAAAAGAATTACAACAGAAGTTTGGTTCTCTTACATTTTACTTTGTTAATTTAATTTTGGGGCCAATTTTGTATATAATCAAGATTAATTTGTTGAGTCCATGTACGTTAGTTTTAATTTAATATACCAACTGCATTAATGTATCTTTCTAGTTATAAAAAATAAACATAATAATATAAAGAAGTATAAGAAATCGTTGTAAATATTTTTGTTCATCATAGATGATTACTTTCGCTATGTGATACGTAACTTTGTTATTCAGTTTCTTCCTGTTTTATTGTGTTGCGATGTGACGATCTAGTCCGTAGATTGTTTGAATTGGACTCTAAGATTTAAACAAAATAAATATGCACTAAAATCTATTTTTAGAAAACTATTGTAGAGTTGTACGACTGCAGGGTTTAACTAAATTAGTACTTTTTAGGGTTTATCTTAGAGATTATTTCTACTATACTTCTGTGATAGGTACCTCTAAGACAAGCTCTAGTAAATTCACATTTATCGTTACACCCTGTAATTACGTCCCGTTTGTATGATTTGTTTCATAAAAAAGAGAAATATACTTACAATGAAGTAATTAATAAGTATTTAAATTAAAATAATTCATTTAAATACTCAAAATAATAAAGTAACACCAATAAATTGTATTCCTAATAAATAGAAAGAAATATATAACTGTATTATAAAATTCATGTAAGCTAGAAACCAAAGTTTTATATTTTCGGCTAATAAAGTTTACCTATATCGATATATTTTGTTGTATAGTTTAATAAATAAAATAGTTATTGTAATGCCAATTATGCTTGGTAATAGACAATCAAGTTACATGAAATAATAATCACTATTTCCAAATATAAATTGTGTCATTTATATTCCTGATAGTCCACTTTCAATTTCTGACAACGACGTGACGTTTTCTGACGTGAGTTTATCCGTTATATAAAATTTCTGACAACGTTAACGACATCTATCCGAAATTACTTTGAAAATAGTCTTTTGTAAATTCAACCCCCTATGACCCTCTAACTACTGGTGGCTTGAAAAATCAGTTGACGAATCTATGAAAAGAGTAGAGAGTAAAGGAAACAGGTCCCAGAGACGAGTACATAACATCCCATGAAACAACCACTGCAGGAGATAGCTCCCTCCAGAACTCCAGCAAAAACGCGTGGTACTTTGGAGGGGATTTACCATAGTCACCACGCTTGTAAGTGTGGCGGTTGGCAACGTTGTGGCTGGCGACCGCTGTTGTTGGTGACCGCTTTATGTAGTCGTAGTACAAAATCTCTGTCTGTGACCGTTAATGCGCAGAAATCAAAAAAATTGTCACAGGAGGGGTAAGCGCGGCAGGTGGTGGTGGGGTAAACGCGTGCGAATCGTTCATTGGCTCTCCGCCTGTCACCCATGCGCAGAAAATAACCATTAAAACCAAACTTATCCTGTACACGCTGTAAGATGGTACGATACACAGAAAGATGCTGCTGCCCACCTCGAGTCCATAAGCTCTTAGTAATTTTCAGACACCCATAGGTAATTTTCGGCTCGAGGGTGACAGGAGGAGAGCCAATGAACGATTCACTCGCCTCCACATGCCAAGCTCATCCCCATGACTCTATTTTTGACCAGACGGAGTTATTAGGCTACGAATTTTATTGTTCTCCTGAACAGAAAAGTCGGTGGAACTGTAATTGGTTTTCTATTATCGTAAACGCTTGTAGAATTGAATAAATATATATGGGATTGACATCAGCTGTCACGAATTATTTCCTTTGCTAATGTCAATCACATACATTTTATTGTATTCTACTCACAGATTTATAAAGGAGAGCGTCTCCTTATTCTACTAGCGTTTACAAAGAGAGCGTTTACGATTATAGAAGCCCGCTTGTCTACGGCCTCAGAGTACTGGGGATAACTTCCGAAAAATTGTTGATTTGCTGGTGAAAAAAAGATCTATCTTTCTTTCTTTTTGCATTTTATTAGCATGGCAAACGCTTACCAACACATTTTGCAGCCATAGAACCCGGCAAACTACCACGAACCAGACGAGCCAGAGTATATTTGACCAAAAAAATAACATTGTTTTACAAACTTGTTTTTTCTGACAGCTTTATCTGATTACTATTAATCATGGAGCACAATAGCCTTGATATAGCTGCAAAATATGTTGGTAAGCTTTTGCCATGCTAAAAAATTTTAGATATAATAATGTATACTCATATAAAATTTTAGCTTTCTGGTACTAAAGCCGCAATCACACCTTAAATTCAAAGACTTATTCGGCATACATTGCTGGGAGGCTTGGTTCGGTTAATTCCAATATCCTGACTTCAATGAGCAATGTATGCCAAATTAGTTTCTGAATTCAGGAAGGTGTGATAGCGGCTTAAGGATCTCTGAACTAAGCCGCGGATAGACAGACAGACAGACAGACGTACGTGACGAAACTATAAGGGTTCCTTGTTAACTACGGAACCCTAAAATCACTTTATTGTTTTTACTTTCGAGCGGAGCGAGAAAGGTATTGTATTCGTGAAAAAAAAAGTTTTTCTAATTTTCTCAAAAATGTGTTCTATATCACTTATACATCATAAAAAACAAGTCTCCCAAAAATGTCCGTCCGTCGGTCGGTCGGTCGGTCGGTCCGTCGGTCGGTCTGTCCGTCACGCTTTGGCCTAGCGGCTAAACGAATGGTCCGTTTGACACCATATTTGGAATTTAGGAGTTTTATGCAAATCCATCGAAGGGTTCTAAGTGGTTTCTGGCTGGCTCTTATTTTAAGGGTAGCTGTCATACAACGAAAATGATAAATTGTAATTTTCTCAAAAACGGCTCATAGAATCTTGATGAAACTTTACATGACCAAGCATCTCCATGTAAGATATCTTGCGCCAGTATCAAATGATCTGTGTAATTTCATATAAGGGGTGTTCCTGTACCACCAAATCGTAAATATGTGATTTACCCAAAATTGGTTCCATTGAGTTTATTAAAATTTTCTATAATATTACTCCTGGATTGGTTGTCTACCTGACTGGATATTCTTTATGATTTTTTGAATAAAATTTAGTACACAGGATGTACCAAAAACTGAAAGGGCTTGCTCAGTAGACTAAACTGAACAATAATCCATAAGGAACATGTGTTGGGAAATTTAAAAAATCTCCATGCAAGTATCCTACGGTAGTATCTATTGATCTTTGAAAATTCATATAAAGGGTGTTCCAGTACTACCAAAAGTTAAACATGTGATTTACTCGAAATCGTTTGATGTTTGTTTGTCTTAATGTTTGACAATTTGAATTCTGAATTGATCTGTATATTTTATTCGAACATTTTTTTGGAAAAACGTAGATAAAAGTTTGTATTTCCATACTATGTGTATGGCATTACAAATTTAAGTTTGCGGTTGATAGTTTTTCCTTGAGTATTGCGAGAAAGTAAGTGCAGTGCTGCTGTACCATTTATTTTTTTATCACTAAACGACTCGTGAGTGTTACACATAATTCGCGTTCTCGGCGCGACACGGCGGCAGACGGCGGTACGTGAAACTGCTGACCTCCCTGAAGAAGATCTACGAAATAAACTTGTCGGTCCTTTGCCGGCAATATAAAACATGAGTTTATCCGTTCTCATATAAATAACTGTATAGTAACAAATAAACACGCGCTTCACCCCCCCCCCCCCCCCCCCCGTCGCAATTTTTTCATAGTCGCATTTTGAAATAGCGTAGATGATGAAAAATTTATCTGTAAAAACACGACGCTGTGACGGATCCCTACCACTAACACCGTCTTAGTTATGGACGGGCATTCATGCAGAAATGTATTAAATGCGCGCGAGTCGGCACGAAAGACAGACAGACATCGGAGGCATATTAACAGGGTCCAGTTTTTCACCCTACGGAACCCTAAAAAAGATGACCCCCAACAAGAGCGTGGCTGTGGCTCTTAATTCTGAGAGAGGATCCTGCAAAGGTGATTGTCCTTCATTTTTTATTAAGTAGTCCATCTGCTCAAGAAAGAAAATTCTTATTTCTCTGCGAAACGAGATGCCCGGAGCTCTATGAAATATTTAAAAGACGTGATGGATGGAGCAAAATGGTTTCTTTTACAGAATAAAATATCTCCTTATGTAGTAAATAGATCCAAATAGGTCGTACCTAAATAAAATGTGAATGTTATTTTCACATACCTAGGGGGTGATCGTGGTAATTTCAACGACATTTCCAAAACAAAAACGTTTGCCTCAAAAGTCATGTTAAGTCTTAACTAAGTGTTTTAGGCAAACGTTTTTGTTGTGGTAATATCGTTGAAATTACCACGATCACCCCCCTAAACTTACAAATTATGTAGCAAGTAGACACCTGTCGCAATAAGATAGTCGTATGTATCTACAAGGTGTAACAGAAAGGGTATAATCAACTTTGAAGGATGTAATGCTGCCCATGAACCCTGAACACCTTTCCTCAAGGAACATAGGTCAAAATAGGAAAAAAAAATTTGACCGCCCATACAAAATCAGCTGATTAAGTTTCTATGGAAGGTCAAAAAAATTATTTCGTATTCGACCTATGTTCCTTGAGGAATGTTGTTCAGTTTTATGGGCAGAATCACATCCTTCAGGGTTGATATACTCTTTCTGGTACACCAGGGGGGTGATCGTGGTAATTTCAACGACATTACCAAAACAAAAACTTTTGCCTCAAAAGTTATGTTAAGTCTTTACGAAGTGTTTGAGGCAAACGTTTTTGATTTGGTAATATCGTTGAAATTACCACGATCACCCCCCTTGTATAATACGAACACGATCTATGAATTAAACTATCTTACTAGACTAATCTATAGGGGAGAGGGGGGCAGCTTTGAACGGAGGTAGCTTTGAACAAAGGCGTTCAAGAAGTTAATTTGAAAGCAGCTTTAGTAGAAATATATATTTTATATTAGCAATACTGGCCCACGTCGCTGTCAGTTGTCATTTATTGTCTATAACTAAACGTTATTACTTTTATTCGATAACAAAAAGTAAATAATTTTGTAATTACTTGTAAGGATTTCAAGACAACGTTTGGATGCGGTGGTAATTAATATTCGATAAATTTGACGGGATAATCCATTACAAAAGCAGTTATATACTAAAAGACAGCATTTATGTCTGTCTTGTTGGAAAAGAGTGACTGTTATTTTCCAAAGTACTGTTGGGGTAGTTTTGAACAAAAGAGGTGGGGTAGATTTGAACAAGAAGAGTATAGGGCGCAGGGTCTCCGCGTTAACCACTATTAGTGTGTGACAAAGCTTAAAGTCCGTTTTTTCATTAACTTAGTAGCGAGGCAAGGCGGTGCTATTTTGGTGGTAAGGTGGTTACTGAAGGCCGATTCTAACTTATCAGCTATCCCTTAAAATTCGTATGTTCAAAAGTGCCCCCGTAATTAGTTCACTTGAGTTTAATTTTTCTTGAACATTAAAAAAGTGATGTTGATTAATATTTTTTATTTCTAGTGATACTCCCAGGCCAGATAAAAAAATAAAACAGATTAACGTATCGTATTTTATTTCTCCGTAAAACCAATGATTCAAAGGTGCCCCAAGTCTGTTCAAATCTAGCCCCCAACGGGGGCAGTTTTGAACATTTCCCTCCTGTTACTATTATGAGAATACCATCTTATTCTTAGGCATAATTTTTGTGCACATATAGTCATAATGTTCCTTAATAAGGTAGGTAATCAAACAAAGAGACCAAAAACCTCTAACTAGACCAACTTTTGAGTTATCACATAAAAAAACGAAAATGTTCAATGCTACCCCCCTCTCCCCTAGAGTGCGTTCCTTTGAGTATGTTACTTGGACCGTTAAACCTTAGCATTAAACTGAACGGCTTTCCCAATGGGAACATAGGTCGAAACACAACAAGAAAATATTACCTCACATACAAAATGCGCTATAAGCTGATGCAGTTTCTACAGGAGTTCAAAATTATGAATTCTGTTCCTTACGGAAAGTTTTTCAGTTTTATGGACAACATAGTGATTAAACGCAAGTTGATTAGGAAGCATGCATTTATCACATTTATACATATTGCTATCATCTGAAGGATATAGTTAGATGAATCTCTAGATTGTGTTGGTTTATGATGAGGTTATATCAATTTATAACCTAACCCAACCTAATCTAGAGATATAACAATTTTACGGATATTACCTTCTTACTGCGACATCTCCATTTACTAAGCATAAAGTATGAATGAGCGCTACGTACGCCTACGCCGTAGACGTTCGTAGCGTGTGGGTGGACAGTCTCCTGAATAGTCATGCCGATTGATTTGTTTCAGGTAAGAACATGTAAACCTTTACACATTGGATAGTGAGACGTTGTAAAAAAGGTGATATTTATGATAATGATTTAAGTAAGAAGCCAAACAGTAGTCCAATAAAGTCCAGTCCAGTGCAGTAGTTCTTGATAAAATATCAGCAAAGAAATTGAAAAGTAAAGATTTTTCTTTTCAAAAGTAAAGATTGATATTAACTATTAATTTTATTCTTATTTTAGAAATATGTGGTAAAAGTTAGTACCTAACATATAATAATATAGTAGCAGGTCAACCGAGCTTCGCTCAAAAATAGCCGCCTCAATATTAAAATATCATCGGGTGAGCAAGCTATGCTACCCGCCAACAGATAGCGCTGTAGGTTTCTGCCTAAAACGCGGTGCTTTTTTAAAAATGCTTAGGGCCCGTCCAGAACCTTTTTTTACGCGCGAGTTGACACGCGCGTATTATGCGCGTTTCCTGATTTACTCACGATTTCACTCGCGCGTAAAACGCCTCATCTGGACGCAATATATGTAGCTCTAGTAAATACTAGAGCTACATATATTGCGTTGCGAAGATTCGCAACGCGCGAGTGCCTACGCGCGAGTCTACTCGCGCGTAAAATAAAGGTTCTGGACAGGCTCTTAGATCAATTTTTCGCCCCCGAAAACCCCCGTACGGTAAATTTCATCGAAATCGTTAGAGCCGTTTTCGAGAAACCGAATACAAATATACAGGGTGTTAATTTAATTGCGTGCCATAGCTACATAGTATTTCAGTAACGATAAAGCAACACATAAAAAATATTTTAAAAATCCTACTTGAAAAAACTAAACCTTCATTGAAACTAAACTAACGCGGAGGGCAATGACCCGGACGAAGCACTACGCTATCACCGAGCCAGCGCGCGAGTATCAATGTATAAGGTAGGCACATACATAACTGAAACTCTTTCGCGCGCTTTTGATAGCGCGGTGCTCCGGGTCATTGCTTTCCGTGTTGTTTAGTTTCAATGAAGTTTTTTTTTTGTCGGATTTTTTTTTTCTTTTTTTGTATTCCTTTATCCTTACTGAAACACCCCTTAAGGTATAGCACGCAATTAAAATAACACCCTGTATAGTATACAAATATATTTATATATATACAGATATACAAATATTGCTCGGTTAATGGTATAGAGTAGGAGATAAGTTATGATTAATTTTTCTACTTTTGACTACAAAGGTTTTATGGGGTTTTGGACATCACAGCATCCAGAAATGTATGTTGTCAAGCCAATTCAGATTCAGCTAAATTTATTCAATGTAGATTCTTTCCAGAATACTTATTGAATGTCATGCAGAATACAATGCAAAGTCTACGCCGTTTCGGGTCGTGCTATGGCAGCGTAAAAGAAACGGCAAGAAACCACTGCAGCACGGCCTTTACTTTAAAAGTCGGCTTTTTACAATGTGTTTCTTGTGTTTCGCTGGGATATCAGAGCACCATGCCTCTTTGTCGTCTAATCTATAGTAAGCTTTTTTACTTAATGTTTGCTTTACACATTGTTTAAACTTTCTCTCTTTTTTCTTTGCACTACATTGTCACGTATTTTGTTGTAGTATCGTCCACACAGACCAACGAAAGATGTGTATTGACTTTTGCTAATCTAGTATATGGTTAATCAAGTTTGTACTTATTTCATTTATATTTTAATAATATAAGTTGAGTCGTAATATTGAGGCAGAAAGAACCTGGGTTCTTGTTGTCTAAAATTACTTACCAAAAATAGAACAGCAACCTTTTCAACAAATTGCCTCCCATGTTCATTATGGACGAGCTTTCCGTAATTACGTAAACGATAAGACGGCCGAGTCAAGTGACGGTCCTGTTGTAATATTCTTGATGAAGGTACTCCAACACCACCACGACAACTGTGACAACTATACAATATGTTATTCCACAAATCTATGTATTCCACATACGCAAAACCTCTCAGGTGGTAGTTCTATCCATGTCCTTGAATATCTTTTATTCTACAACTTTTGAAAATAAAATAAAAATAAATGATACAGCAGGACTGCACTTACTGTCTCGCGATATGCAAGTAAAAAGTATCAACTAGAAACTTAAATTTGTTATGCCATATACAAATTTTTCCAAAAAAAGATCTAATGAAATATGCCTGAGAAATATGCAGATCAATTTAGAATGCAAATTGTCAAACATTAAAATAAACTAACCGTGAACGATTTCCAGTAAAACACCATGTTTAATTTGTGGTAGTACTGAAACACCCTTTATATGAAATTACACATACCAATCAATACTACTACAAGATACCTTACATAGAGGTGCTTGGTCATGCAAAGTTTTATAAAAATCGTTTGAACCGTTTTTCATCAAATTTTCTTTCTTCTATTTTTCTTTCTTCATTTTAGTTGTATGACTCAAAATGAGAGCCAGCAAGAAACCACTCACAATTCTTCGATAAATTTGCATAAAAATCTTATATTTAAAACATGGTGTCTCAATCGGACTATTCGTTTAGCCGCTAGGCCAGAGTGTGACGGTCAGACCAACCGACCGCCCGACAGACTGTCATTTTTAGAAGACTTGCTTTTCAGGGGATCCGTAGTCAATAAGGAACCCTTATAGTTTCGTCATGTCCGTCTGTCTGTCTGTCTGACTGTCCGCAGCTTAGCTCAGACACCCTTCGTCCTAGATGGCTGTAATTTAGTACGGATATAAAATCAGGAAAAACTATTTTTGAAGGTTACAAGACTAGCGGGAGTGATTTTTTTTTCTCTTCTACCCCATGATGTGGGGTGTCGTTGTATAGGTCTTTAAAAAATAATGTGTGTCTGCAAAGAACATTTTTTTATTTAATGATCTAATGTTTGATCATGCATGAAGGATGCGATTCTGCCCATGAAACTGAACAACTTTCCCTGCGGAACACAGATCGAAGACGAATTTTTTTTTACCTCCCATACGAAATGCGCTATCAGCTGATTCAGTTTCTATGGGAGATCAAAAATATTTTTCATATTTCGACCTATGTTCCTTAGTTTTATGGGCAGATTAACACCCTTCAGGGGGGGTGATCGTGGTAATTTCAACGACATTACCAAAACAAAAACGTTTGCCTCAAAAGTTATGTTAAGCCTTTACGAAGTGTTTGAGGCAAACGTTTTTGATTTGGTAATATCGTTGAAATTACCACGATCACCCCCCAGGGTTGGTATACCCTTTTTGTTACACCGTGTATATGATGAATTTAAAAGGAAAACTATCACAATTAAGTTGCCTTTACAGGTTAACGAGTAGTAGTCAAAATAATGAAAATAATATAAATGGCAATTAGGCATCTCATTCTCATCGTGCGTGTGTCTTAGATTATTTCTCATTGGGTTGTGGGTAGAGGCCATAAAGCAGCCGCTTTAGTGGACTTCGTAAGAAAACGGAATAAGGCTGGAGAAATAAAGTTGCACAGTCGGACATTTTAAATAAAACACAGCTTTAAATGCCAGTATATAATAATATAATTAGATAACCGATATTTTAAACAAAACAACATGATTTTCTTTCACCTCATATTTCATAATTTCAATTTGCAGTCTTGTTTTCACAATATCATATCGGACATTTTTCCAAACACACGGAATGTACACAAAATATTTTCGAAAAAAAAAACTAAAAATGTTAAATTAATTAATTTTGAAACTAAAGTACAATAAACTGCTAATATGTTTGTTTTTACTTAAAATTAGATACTTCAATAATTTTTTGTTTACTTCTAACGTTAATTAACAAATTAATAAAAGTATACACGCATATACATGGTACCTATGACGGGGGTTACTTTGACATGCAGGGGGGTGATCGTGGTAATTTTAACGACATTACCAAAACAAAAACGTTGGCCTCAAAAGTCATGTTAAGTCTTAACCAAGTGTTTAAGGCAAACGTTTTTGTTTTGGTACTATCGTTGAAATTACCACGATCACCCCCCTGGGGTAAATTTGATCACGCCTGTGTCATCTTACGTGAGTAATCAAGAATTATCAATAATGAAATTGGCCGATAGTACATAAGTCAGCTTGACCCTGCCAGGATTACTAACCTTATAAACCTGCAAATAGAGGCTCAATAGGCCTATCAATGTCGCCCCACAAATATCAAAGTAACCCCGGTTTACGGTAACGTTTAATCATAAGTACAAGTAGATAACTAACAATTTTTGACATTTATTGCCCAAGTGTCGACAAAGAACTATGAAAGTAAATTAAAGATAACAAATGTCTAAGTATATGTCTACGTATATCCATTGACCGAAAACCCTGTATGGAAAAATATAAATTAATTGCGTATGTAAATGGATGAATACACAAATATTCTTTTCTTTGCGATAGTAACTCAAGTAGCGCATAGTTTTTAAATAAATTCTACTAGCTACAGTAAAAAAGCTATCTGCTTATCGTAGGTTATAACAAAGCTCGTGGTTTATAATATATATACTTGTACGTATACATATAAACATACATATGCATATAGTTGGCGGTCGAATTTGTAAAATTTAAAAAAATGCTGGGGACATGTCAGTAAAAGTACTGCTTTCCAATAAACAGCATCGAAAAACTTTATCAAGAAACGTGGTAAAAAATAGCGTCTTAAATTCGGACTTATCATACTCGCGTAGTTGTTAATTGTCGCGTGATCGCAGTACTATGCGTTACATAACTAAAATGGTATTTCTTCCAACTAATAAAAAAGACTATTAAGAAAAATAGAATGACAAATAAAACATTTCGTTTACTACATCTACATTCTACACTACATGTATATTCGCGACCGCCAACAACGACCTACTTGTAAAAAAATCTACGCCTCACTGTCACTACAGCATTCGTCTTACAAAACATTTTTCATCGTAATTTTGTTGTACAAATATATAAAAAGTGCATAAAACGTTCCAAAAATGTGTTTCAACAATCCTTTGTTCCGCTACTAACCACTATCAAAGTAACAACAAATGCAAAAAAATGTACTATACAATTCTATTTTGATGTTTTTTAAATGGTAATGGGACTACATTATAAGCTCTCCTATTCGTTTGCAATGTATAAAAAAAGTGAAAAACGGTAAATCTATAGGTATGATTTAAACTCAAAAGTATACAATAATAATAATTACATGTAGTTTTTTTATGTATGTTTGTCAAACTGTCAAATTTTCTTATGCTAATTAATATTGGTCTTCTATAGAGTAACATTGCTACGTGTTTTGAAGTAGTCCAACTAAAGTTTTTTTTTTTTCAGTGCTTCTTTCCATTAACGATTGTATAAATGTGTGGATTTCATCACATTTTTTTTTACATTTCGAGATATTTTGTCATTGATCATAATCCACTTCATGAAAAAAAAAATACAAATATGTTTGTGTGTGTATTGTGGAACGGTCGTTCTGCTGCTGTAGTTGTGTTATTTGAAAAAAACTATCTTGTTTCGGGTCACCCGTAACATAACTTATTTAACGTGGTAATCGTCAATTTTCCAACAGTACCTAGATGTTGATTTTGTGCTATTCCAGTCTATTTTCATGCTTTTCTCCGAGTTTTCAGACGTTAAACATACAAACGTCACAAAAATCCAAACTAACCAGTATAGTAGCACCTTTACCTAACCTCCAATTAAAAACTCATTTAAAACTAAATCAGCTTATCTTGTACCATTAATGTATACTTGTTAACAACAGTTTAATCAAACACAATCTTTATATTTTTTTGTCGCAGTCAGTAAAATTAAGTCAAGGTAATTTCCCTGTCCTTGACTGCCTTGGGTCACGCACATTATAATCCAGTTTGTAAGAGATGTAAGTACGGAATACAAAAGTTTTGTGTTCGTAGAGTATTTTTCCTCCAATTTACTTGACTTGTATATAAAGGAGTATTGAAATTTTCTTTTTCGAGTATGAAAGAAAATATGAACAATAATATGATGCATGGCCCGTTCAGGATCGGTTAGGTTGTGTTTGCCTTACCTAACAGACCTATGGATCTACCTTGCTTGTTGCTTGCTTTTTTTTGCCGTGAAACAGCAGTCTTTGCACTGCTGTGTTTCGGTTTGAAGGGCAAGGGAGCCAGTGAAATTACCGGCACATGAGACATACCATCTTAGTTCTCAAAGTGAGCAACGCGCTTTGCTGTCTTATTAATGTCAAAATATTATAATAATAAATAAAAATAAATTATTTATTTATTTCTCCACATAACATTTTTTCCATACTAGGTAAGTACAATGCTAGAGGTGAAACTTAAAATGCAAATGTTGTGGGAGACTGGAGCCTGAGCTAGGTCATCCCTGTATTACAGGTCTCCAGGACCCACCCCATAGGGAACTACATTAGGTAATGTAATACTACTTAGTATTTAAAAATTTCAAAACACTGAAAAACTATTTAAAAGGTATGTTTTGATTTGAATGAGTTTAGTTTAAAAATAATTGAGTGGAATATACATATATCAGTAAAATATTAAAAAGGAGAATATGAGAAATATAAAAATGAATATGTGGGTATCTGTGTGTAAAATATACACAGAATATGCCATTAATAAGAAAGTTGGTGCTATGGGCGGTGGCAACCACTTACCATCAGGTGGCCTACCTGCTCGTTTGCTCACTTGTAACATAAAAAAATAACAATTTCCCACGAGTTAATTATGTGTCGACAGTTTATCAACTGACGCGGAAACTGATCAACTTACTCATATGATTGTTATTATTTTCCGGTGACATATATTTGTTTAGAGATTTTATTTTACGTGCCGCTGCGCCCGCAAAAGAATGCCTGTGTAACTATATTACTTGAAATGCCTAATCAAATAGACTTACAAAAAGGCTGGTTAATTTCACTGTGATAGGCTTTACACCATTCATACTCGTAAATAAATTTATAAACATGCATGACACAGGAGAAAAACATAATTTTGTTGTAAGTATATTGGTTTTACGCGTCAGTATCATACATCCTTGTTTAGCCAGTCTTCCGTAAAATATTAGAATTTGAAATATTTACTCATTCCTTGGACTTCTTAATTCTGAATAATAATGGAATTTTCCTGGACAATATCGAGCGATTAGCATTATATTGTTCAAGAAAAGGTTCGCAGATTATCCTTGTTATTTGAAAACAGACGAGAAAGAAATAAGATATAGCTTGTTTTTATGAAACATTCAATATCTGCATAATAATATTAGTCACTGCAAAATTTTAATTGTTCCATACAAAACTATCAGACCTAGTGGGCGGAGCAAGGTTTGTGGGAAAGCCTCGTCTCTTCGGCTTAATGCCGTTTCGCTCCCGACGCCCAGTGATTCTACAATTGAAAGGAAGCAACATTCCCAAACAAAAAAAAATTGCACGAAAGAATTTTTCGACGTTCAATACTAAAGTGGCCACGGGGTGGACTCATTTTTTATGGGAAGTCGAAATCATTTTCTTCAGGGAAGTTGCTTGTTTTCATGAAAAGAATCTACTTACTGGGCGGAGAGAGGGAAATCAATGAAAATTCATATTGTATAGTGTGTTTTCTAGTGAACTACGTTCCTTTGAGTTATGTTACTCTTATTACCATATAATCGAACAAGCTTGCATTACACAGACGTCGAAATACGATAAATAAAATTACTACACATACAAAATGCGCTATCAGCTAATGCATTTCTATGGTTGTATTTTTTTTACTTTTTCCTCCTATTTTCCCATTTTCATGGTCCTGAAAGAAACGCAGCTGATTAGAATAAATTTTTTTATCATTCCGCTCATGAAACTGAACAACTTTTCCGAAAGAACATAGGTGCAAGACCGAAGAAATAATTTTGAACTCCCATACAAAATGTGCTGCAGCTGATGTAGTTTGTGTGGGAAGTATTTTTTTTTATCGTATTTCATCTTCTGTTCCTTGGGAGAAGTTGTTCAGTTTCATGGACAGAACACCTCTTAAAATATACAGGATAATAAAAAAGTAAGGGTATAAGCATGCACCCAATAAACAAACGCGGTGGAGTTTTCCTACTTGGAAACTTTCAAGGTTAAATATTGACTTTAAAACTAGAACATTGGAACTACTCATGTTTTCAGCAAGGTTACTCCATAGATCATGTATATTCTATTCGCAACCAATTTAGTCATAATAACAACCATGATACACTATACTAAATCGCCTTGCATACAAGCGGGGTCAATAAAACAATCATCAAAACTAACGTAGGAACATTTTAATATAAAATAAAAGTCTTACAAAGTACCTAATAACATCACTTTATTAGTAATTTTCCCCATACAAAAGCACGATCCGTCAGTCTGTGGCACCATGTCCTACTTAAAATTGTAATAACTACGCACTACTGGTGCTATATCTCATCAGAGTCCGACCTTATGGAATCGTAATTTGACGTTTTGCTCTTTAGCATCCTAAGAAATGAACCGACAGCGAATATAGTTCTCCTATGTCTGTGAAATATACCCTGATACAGCGCCTCCCGGAGCGCCTTACGGTCGTCCGTGACGGACTGCTGCGCCGTCAGCGTGATGTCGGAGTGCGCCCCGATCGACTTCTGGTGCCGGAGACTGCCGGGCTTCTTGTCCAACGACTTCTGGTTCGGAAGACTCATCGTACTCTCTATAGAAGAATTCTTTGTCTTCCTCAAATTCAATATCTTCTTCCCCGTCGACTGCGCCTCGGACGTCGACCGACTTGGGGCTAGCTTCGACCTGTGCAGAGGGTTGTTGGACCCTTCGGGGTGGACCATGATCTCAACGGACTTCTGACTGACGGCACTCGACCGCTGCAGCGGCGCCCGGGAGCTCGTTGGCTCCACTTTCGGCACTTCTTTCGGCATCGGGTGCTCCGATTCTAAAGCTATCATTTTGTTTGACTTCAATCTAAAGTTCACGGATGATCAAGTTTAATCAGACCGACAATGAGCGCGGTCTAAGGTCACATCGGTGGGCGGGATTCATCGGCGCTCTCAATAGAGGGCACGGTCAAATGGATGACGACTTCGTTATTGTCGGGCAGCTCACTGCGCACGCACCCGTCGCAACAATTGCTGAAGGTTATCGTCGGAACTTTAGCATCGCTGCTGATTTTGACAGAATCCAAATTTTGCGCTAAGCATTCGACCGAGTCGCCCGGGTTCTGGGAGACGGGTTCAAACTCCGAGTTTGCGCTCATGCTCGCCCCGAGCCATTCCTTGTCCTCTGCGTCGTTCTCGCGCCCTCTGTCAACATCGGGCGAGGGGCCGTCTTGTATTGATATTGGCGAAAATCCTTCGCCGTTCACGTGCAATCCAATTAAATCGGCCAAATTAACATTAAAGTTCTCCCTGGCGGTACAAAAATTCGATTCGGACGATTTAATTTTTTCCTCGACTATTTTGTCAGTGATAGTCTCAATCTCTTGTTGCAATGACAGATCGTCCTCGTAGAACTCTGATAGGTTTTGTAGATTCTCCAACCAGTCTCCCTGGAGTATGCTGTTTGGGCAGGGTATTGGCTGGTCTGCGACTGCTTTTCGGTACTGCCGTATGAGGGGCTGGAGGGACTCCTCGTGCTGGTAGAAGAGCTGATGATAGGTCTGGCTCACAGCATCGAGAGAGAAGGCGGACCGCGGACGTGACACCACGGAGGCGGTGGGTGCGTGTCGCTCGTACTGGCGCCACACGTGCTCGTGTCCTCTCTCGCACAGTATTGCATTAGAATTAAGAATCCTTTCAAAGTCAGACACTTGCTCGGCTTCGCATATCTGCAACAACAGCTTGTTCTCTGTCTCTTTCCCGCAGCCGACGGTCGAGCACAGCCTCTTGTTGTCGCTGACCTGTTTTGGAGGATTAGAGGTCTTAGTTTTGTAATCTGTTCGGTCATTATTAGCGGGTTTGGAGGTTGAACGCTTAGAATGTGAGACGTTTGGAATGTTCGTATCCGCATATTTCATCGGTATAGAGAGCGTTTGTACGGAGATGGCACATGGGATCTTTTCGACTACTTTTCGGTTTTGTTGTTTTACAACGACCTTGTTAGTTTGCGGGCGCGGTTTGGTCTGAGGGGGAGGTCTTTGGTGGAAGTATTGTTTGTGTTCTAAGTAACGAGAGCGGTTGTCAGCGCTGCGGACGGTGCGGGCGTATTTAGAGCGGGGGCGTTCTGTGAGGCAGACGCTCCTGGCTCTAAGAGGAAGATCAGCGCGGGCCTGCTGGAGGGAGACGTAGAGGGACGCGGCTGTGGGGTCGAGCCGGCACGGGCGCGGGCGCGGGGCGGTCATGGGCGCGTGAGGCGGAAAGCGGCCGGCCGCCGGTCGCTCGCTCGAGTGACTGTTCAAATCTTGCACCGCTTTCTTCAAAAATTCTATAGAAAGAGCGTATAAAAAGTAATTTATCGTCGTAGCGTGATGGAGTCGATCGATTGGCATGCTCGCTACGATTGCCTAAAATAAAGATGCGCATAAAATTTGGCGAATATGTATGCACGATTACGGTGAAATGGCAGTTTTATGTTTCCAGTCAGGTTCGTGAGTTTTTTGCTTGAGTAAATCTAATTTGTGAGCCATGGAAACTGCGGAGTACTGTTGAGGAAAATGAGCTGGTATTAGTTTGTTTACTTCATCATCATATATGTCTATGGAAAAGTTTCATGTCATGACCGACCTAATTTATTCATTTAATTTGTTTTGACTGGTAAAAAAGTTAGACAAAAAAAACTTAACTGAGTTATAATAAACTAGTTTCTAGCTAGCTCTTAAAGTTTTATGATAAGTTTTATGTTATATTATTTGTGTGCAATAAAGAGTTTCTATCTATCTATCTATCTATCTATCTTGCTGTTCATGGATGCTTTTTATTCAACATTATTCAACAATTCTAAAACCAGACAGTTTTATATTCACGTTTAATATATATCTAAACCAAACCTCCGAACCAATCTAGAAGTGCTAGTAAATTATTCATACCTAAAGGAATCAAAGTGTTAAAAGTGTGTCTTTTTAGAGTTTTGTACAGGGTGTAAATACCTATGCTAACATCTCCAGTGCTCAGACCACGAAACTGAACAAATATTTTTTTGGTTTCTCCAGACAAACCACAGTCGACAGTGCATTTTGTATGGATAAGCCAAAAAATTCTCCGATTTCGACCCATATTTCTTTGGACAAGTTTTTTAGTTTCGTGGTCTGAGCACACCCTTGCGCTGTTGCACGCTTTTGCATTTACACCCAGTATATTCATGAACTTTCATGAACCAAATAAGTAATTCATATTTAATTTCGCTCCCTTGAGGGAGGATTTTGCAAAAGTGCTGAGACAACTATTTCTTTTTCTCATAAGTCAAAAATTTTGAGTAACTTCCATCTCTTATTTCATCCCCTTGGGGGATGAGTTTTAAAAATCTTTTCTGATATGGTGTTTGTGGTATGCGATAAATTAGCACACAAAATTTCAAACGTGTAGCTAAAGCGGTTACGGGTCGGCGTCAGTCAGTCAGTCAATCAGTCGGTTAGTCAGTCAGTCAGGACATGTAATTTTATTGACATTTTAGTGAACTATATTTCATACCAAGTTTTACGCTCGAAATAATAACCGTTCTGAAGACAGAGCAAAAACAAACAAAATACGTTTCTTGTATGGCGACCCCCGTCATTTTTTATAATTGTTTAGTTTTTATTATTAGGTAATATATTTATTCCAAAAACACATAACTTGTGAAATTTTCAACCAGCTAGCTACCTATGTCGGTTCAAAAGATACAACTATAGACCTAGTAAAACACGACTTATTTTCGACAGTCTGCCCCACTGTGCGTCTCTGTCGCGTCCTGCCGGGGAGCACCGCTTCTTATATGTTACCTTTTAATTGTGTATACTTGAATTGTGCCAAGTTTCATCCCAGCAGGTTTTGTGCAAGGTGCTCCACACAAGCTCGGCCTTGGATCTCCTACTATATGCCTTTCAAATGAGAAAAGGACTGAGCCTAATAGATTTGCGACCTCATTCATGACTGTCAGACTATCTTCACTCTGTTTTGATTTATTATTATTTTATTATTTCTGAAGGGGACGCCGCGGCTCGCGCAGACGGGTGATCAGATCACATGTATGGAGCTATTTCACCCATAGATTTGATTTAGTTTGACTCAACCACTGGGAACCAATGTGAAGTTAGTCATCAACCAGTCCTACGCTCATTCGTTTGAAATGCGTACAGGGGGGTGATCGTGGTAATTTCAACGACATTTCCAAAACAAAAACGTTTGCCTCAAAAGTCATGTTAAGTCTTAACTAAGTGTTTTAGGCAAACGTTTTTGTTTTGGTAATATCGTTGAAATTACCACGATCACCCCCCAGCTTGACCAACTTTTCTGTAGAATGGCCAAAAGCGGAACTACTTACGTCATTTTGACAACCTCAGAGTAAAAATGTATAGAGTCCTTCATATACATATCCGTGTTAAGCGTCTCCTAGTCGACTGAGACAAGTCGGTCAAAAAACTAGGGTCTAGGTTACGTTTTACAAATCAAACAAATCTAATGTTTCATCCAAACCTTATAATATGCGAAAGTGAAAATATATCTTTTTAACTTGTGAATTGATCATTAAAAATAAGAAAGGAAGCGTAAATGATCCGTAATAGCCAAAATGCACGATTTTTAACAGCGTTTTTTAGGGTCCCGATACCAAAATGGTAAAAAAAGGAACCCTTATGGTGCGACTTCATCTGTCTGTCTGTCACACCTGTACCACTCATGCTTTAGACTTGAAATTTGGAATAGTTTTAGAATATGGTTGTCCAACTTAACTGCACATGAGAGAATCAACAAAAAGTTATGATTATTAATGTAAAGGGGGCCCAAATAGGGGTGGGGGGGCCAAATTTCAAATTGTCATTACTAGGTTGAGTGGGGTATTATATGAAAGGGCTTTTCTTGTAAATTCTAAAATATATTTTCATATATTTTTACAACTCTTAGTTTTCAAATTATGATGAAAAATGTCAAAAAAAAAATACTATTCCCCTCCCCTAAAAACCATCTCCGAAGTTTGTGAAAGGAAAAATTGGAATTGATGACAGGCGATAGAAGTTTATGTAAATATTACAGCAAAAATAAAACGATCTTTCTAAGTTGCAGTGTTTTTAGAAATGGACTTTATTGCGTCCAAAAATACTATAGGCACATCGGAACCTATCGGAATCCGCACGAGTCCGACTCGCATTTGACCGGTTTTTTCTTAATTGGTAAGTATTCTTACCAGAAAAACTGTAATAACAAGATTTATTAGTTCTAAGCTATATATTTCTTATAGAGAAAGACAAAACTTTAACGTTTTTGGGATTTCAAAAAAAAATCATACATTTTAGTATGGAGGTCCCTCGCAAGAAATGGATACGGTTATGGCTCCCTCCTTAGCATAAAGAGCTGCTACTTAAACCTCCTTGTGTCAGTCAGTGTTGCCTGTGCTGTTCTTGTTTTCCTGCATATTTCCAAGTATTTTATGAGAAAGTCATACCAAAAGCGATCGAAAGTGGTGTGCGAGAAATGATTCTCATAATGACATCGTTCTTTGATGCAGAAAACCATTTGTTCATGTATACAAACAAATTGCTGCCTCTACAGGTCAGAGTTACCCAGATCTTCTTCTTTTCGTGTCGACGCAAATCCAATATTGATCCTGATTATTATTGCAGTAACAAGTAGAAGTACTAGTTAAAGCCCTGTGTAAAGTTTCATTAACCTAGGTTTAAAACTCTAAGCACTAGAGCATTTTGAAAGTCTAAAATTTTGCCAGTTGTAAAAACATGCTGTAATTCCGTAAATTCCGTAGAATTCACCTTGTACTTGATAGGAACGGTGCTTTAATCACTTTTTAGACATTTCCAATAAGATTTAACTTTTCTTTTCTTGTTTTGGAGAAATTTTGCAAATTATCACAAAAACAGGTGCTGCTGGGGATTTTGAAGTGAAAACTTTTAGCGGCGCCTATCACTTTTCTAGATAGGGAAAAAATGATATATTCGCATCAGATGTCGCGTCTTTGTCGCGTCAGACCTCATACCAAGTTAGAGCAGGCTCAATAAATACAAAAGTTCTAAAGTGTGATAAAGACCAAAACATATATTTTGTCTTTATCATAGTCTCGGCTTCTTTTTTAGCAGTCAAAGTAAATACAGTTGTCAAACTAAAAATCGCTATAACTTGAAAACTACTTCCCCTAGACTACTCATGTGTTGAGACAAATGATAAGTCTCGATGAGATCTACATTTCGGATGACAGCTGTCAAACTAAAAATCGCTATAACTCGAAAACTACTGACCCTAGACTACTCATGTGCTGAGACAAATGAAAGGTCTCGATGAGATCTACATTTCGGATGACAGCTGTCAAACTAAAAATCACTATAACTCGAAAACTACTGACCCTAGACTATTCGTGTGCTGAGACAAATGATAGGTCTCGATGAGATCTACATTTCGGATGGCAGCACTTCAAAATGAACTGTTGTAATGTACCTATAAATTTGTAAATGAAACAAATAACAGGCTTGGTTATTTTCTATGACTTCACTTAGTTACTGATTATTATCTGTTATAGTTATTTTATACTTTTTATTGCTAATAGAAACCTTGCAAAACTTTGAAGGAGGTGTGTAGTTTTTGTTAAAACTATTTTTATTCAACGTAAAGTTAGGCATTTGACCGCTATTAGTATAATTCTAAAACTATTCCAAATTTCAAGTCGATAGCATGAGTGGTTGCTGTAATACAGGTGTGAGTGTGACAGACGGAGAGACAGACAGACAAAGTTTCACCATAGAAAAGGGTTCCTTTTTTTACCGTTTCGATATCGGAACACTAAAAAGGCAGAAGTTGTTTATTTTTGTAATAGGTGGCAATCCTTTTCGATCGTAGCGCCATCGTAAAATTCTACAGATAAGTTGGTCAAGCTTGTAATAGAAAACCAAGGAACCGATATAATAACACACTATATTTCAAAGTCAAAAGTGATTGATGTCAAAGACTGAAATGGGAAACTTCACTCTTGCCTCTTGGGACCCGAACTAGTTAATGACTGACTTGCTTGTTCCACAAAATGAATAGTTAAATTGCACTTGATTATAATAGATTTAACTTTAACCTAAACACCTGCATCCATGAACCATCGCTGCTATAGTGTAGCGAGACACCTGCCGTAATAACGACGCGGAAAATTTAAAGAAAAATCTGTCAAGTGTGATACCAGTGGAAATTCCTCCAGATGTGTCATAGGTAACCTAAGAATGCCCCTAGTGGTGCCGGCAAAGAATAGTACCAACCCATACATACCCGTGTCGTAAGAGGCGACTAAGGGTTATAAACTGGAGGATGGGCAGCAGCATCCTCCTTTGTATCTTAAATCTTACTTACTGCGGTCACCTACTCGTACAACCGCGGTCCATAGTGCCAGCCGTAACGCTAACAAGCGAGGTGACTATGGTACTTCCCCTCTACATTTTCCAGCAAAAGCTAGAATTCTGGAGGGAGCTCCCTGTCCTGCAGTGGACGTTTCATGGGATGTTATGATGAACCCATGGATGAACCTAAATAGTTGCGAGCGTCATGTTGCACCTGAGTGGTCACCACTCAGGTGCAACATTTCTGTGCCGATAATTTCTGCGGACCCCTGCTCTTCGAGCTGAAACACCTGTCTGACTTAACGTTAGCTTATTACCTGTACCTTTTATAGAGACAGTCAAACAATGTCAAACGCGTTCCTTAAAAAATATTAATTAATGATTAATTTATTTATTAATGATTTTACGAAGATTTTCGCCACTTTTAAAACAGCTCTACATTGGCGATTTAGACCGGGAAAATGGATACAGTAATTTTTTTTCTTTCAGTGATTATGAAGATAATTTGATTACTCGAACTATAAAACTGACCAACTTTCTCAAAAAAACATGGGTTGGAAAATGAAAAATTGTTTTGGAAGTCCCATACAAAATCATCTCTTGGTGGCACGAGGTTTACATGGCGAAGCTAAGAAAATCTCGTTTTAGGGTAGTCAACAAGGAAAGTTAATAGAGTTTTGTGGTACGAGTAACAGCACAAAATTATATTCGTTTACACGATATAGTGATACACTAGACACTAGGCAGGCAATCTACCTAACTAGCTATAACTTGTAGTATAGTATCAGCTATTCTAAGATAGGTACTTCAACACAAAGGGCACCTAATCTAAATAGAAATCGAGCAATCTGAATGTCGGATTTGTTGACTGGCACTTAGTTACAGTTCCATCCCCCATGTTGCATCGATTCAAGTCGAACCTAATAGCCGGGGCGTGGGTGAGGTCAGGCCAACACCTACGAGTATATCTATAGAGGCAAATGCGCGTAGAGGCAAACGAGGTGGGCCACGAGGTGGCGAGTGGTCACCACTCCCCATAGTCACATCTACAGGTTTATTAGTAACAAAATTTGACACTAATAAGACAGCAAAGCGCGTTGCCAACCCTGCGAACTAAGATGCTATGTCTCAATCATGTGCCGGTAATGTTACTGGCTCTATTAGCCTTCAAACCGAAAAACAGTTGATGCAAACACTGCTGCATTAGGGCAGCTCAGATGGACTTTGCACATAAGCCCTACCACCAAAAATACACTATGCACCTACCTGACCTATGGATACTAATCATCAACATATCTTGTGGGTTGTTTAATCGATGACCAGCCTCATAAACCCTGTTGTCAGAGTTGTTGAGCAGCCAAAGACCTCTGACATGGCTCCTAACGAAAACCCGGGACCAACGGCTTAACGTGCCTTCCGAAGCACAGAATCATTTTACTTTTCGCACAAACAGGTGATTTATCCTGGGGAAATCTCAAAAAGTGATTTTGTTTGACAGTGTCCCCACCGGGAATCGAACTTAGATAGATCGAGAACCTAGAAGTGTTCTCCTTTATCTTTCCGACACGGAGAGTTCCGCTTGTTATGCTCGCTACGTTTTATAGGTTACTTGACTTTGAACTATAAAATTTTAAAATGTACAATAATATTGTAAAATTTGCACGCCTGCTTGACAAGGACAATATAAATATGAACATCTTTTGTAAAACTGTATTTTATACAAATAAATTTATTATTTTATCTTATGACACATCTTGCGGAATTTACATTGGTGTCTTACTTCACAGATTTTACGGTCGCGGAACTTACCGCGTCGGATTTTCCCCACATTTCAACATAGCTTCAACATAGCTTCTCTTAACATTGAATTTTGGTCTGTTTTTTAGCAGAATACTTGATAATTCGTAATAACTTCTCAGAAGAAAACCAAGTATATTAAATTTGTTTCGCCTAATATAACGCCAGTTGAACGACCCTATTAGAAAAAAAATAAACATTGCGTTTTGTGGAATCTACTTGCTATTACTCTATAGATAACAAGCAATAATGGGGACCGCATATTAATAAATTGTCGAACTGACTCAGTTCTGTGAAAAAATAAGAACTCTGACGGATGAAGACACCGCATGGTGAGTCTATTATTATTTATTCATTATTTATTAAGATTTAAAAAGTACAACAAACTTAAAACTAAACATTGCCCAAAACCCATTGCATCACCCCTACTTCATTTATTTCCATAGTCTCATGTCATATGGCCTGTAGTCATGCTGTGAATGCAAACAGCATATTTATGCTATATAAAAAAATTGTTTAAAACTAGCACATCTTGCTCTAAAAAGAATGAAACAAGGAAATATTTTTGTATGAAATTGTTATGTTTTAGGGCCTAAAGATTATGATCGCTTTTTGGGGTACGAGTAGGTGGCGTAATATGACGACGTCTATTATCAGAACATCACTATGAATATTTATTAAATACCACAGTTTGTTCATAACAATTTCAGATGACAATATTTCCTTGTTTCTTACTATTTAGAGCAAGATTTGCTAGTAGTCGGGTACTAGTTTATGAACACTTGAAAATACGTAATAAATATATCTTTTAGAAAAATCAAGAATCAAGTTGCTTGTCACGTTAGCCGTGTTCACTTCTATAATAAATAAGGTACCCACAGATATTAAAAGTATACCGTTAGATAAATTCAAAACTGTTATCAAGCAAAAATTGTACAAGAAAGGTTATTATAAAGAGAAATCCATGGGATTAGAATACGGTTCTAAGAGGCTAATTCAAATTGACTTTGTTTATTGTATCAACCTATACATCAATCATATTTAAAAGAGCGAGTGGGTTTTTTATTATCGCTTCAATTTTTTCCTACATGGCGCCACTTTGTTTGTGAGCCGATGTCAATGTAATCCCACAATGAATTAAGAACATTTAGATTTTTTCTTGTTTAGACTTAAACATGGCTTAAAGAAAAAAAATTCATATGATTGGTCTATTTGCATAAAAAATCGCATTTGCTCTGCATATACTGATTAAAAATGTAAAAAACAAATATTGTAACGTTAATTTAGGTACTATTAATACAACTACGAATGGCTTTTTCCAAATATAACTTCACCAAGACTAGATATTATTACCCGACTGCCCCAAAAGAACACTAACAAACTTTTCCAAAGCGATATGGTCATTACCACGTATTTTTAAAACCGTGGATATTGCCTATTCAATAAAGAAATAAAAATAGTTTCGGAAATTATCTTCATTTCCTTTACCATGCGAACATAAAAGTCATAAAATAAGAGTCAAATAAAACGGTTGCAGGCAAATCGTATAATTTGCCCCTTACAAACAGCCCGCGAATTGTAAGAACGGCAAGTTGTGTAGCGACAGATCCGCGGAAATTACGCGTCAGAACGTTCCGCGACGAATCTTTCCGACAAGTCTGACATTCTACAATCTACAGGGCGAGTTTGAACAAATTCGACAAATTTCCGATATGGATCAGTTTTATACAACGTGTTAACGGAATAAGCGAAACTGAGAAAATAGTTTCTTCAGAATCGAGAGTAAAATCAATTCCACGGGTTTTTGATAGGGGTAATTTTGTTTTAATTTTTATTATTTAAATTTATGCCGCTTCTATTCTACATATTTCTGTGAATACGCTCGCTGGCGGCCCGTGCCGCGCGGTTAGTGAGCGGTGAGGAGAGGAGGGCAATGTGCGTGGCGTGCGCGGACTAGAACAACTATGAAACTAGAACTATGATGAAACTTTAAAATAACAATATCTAGAAAAAAAAAAAATATTTTTCGAAGATTTTTTTTTTTACGGGAATGAGTTTATTTTAGTAAAAAGCAGTTGGGGTGTATGAAGGTTTCGCTTATTCCATTAACACGTTGTATAGGTCTAAGGATATTTGAAGTTGTAATTTATTTAAACATACTTGAAATTGATACACAAAAAATAATAATAAAATAAGCATAATTTATGCTTAAAAATAAAAAAAATCATCATTGATGCTTATTTTATATTTTTTAAGTAAGTACGTTGGTGTATCAGTTTCAAGAATATTTAACTCAATTACAATGTAGAGCGGAATTTACGCGACGGAACTTACCACAAGGTCTTGTGGTTACGGATCGTTCCAACGCGGAATTTCCTCAGGTCTGTCGCTAAACGGCATATGGTAAATGGATCACTGGTTCATTTGAGGTTCATTGCATGGCCTATTCGAGATCGGTTAGGTTTGGATATCTTGCCTAGGCACTAAGTAGGTATAGTGGCAAATTATACAATTTCTCGTCATTTTGCAACGGGCCTAGACATTGTCTGGTCATGACTCTTTCTTTCAATCTCGGGTTTGAATCCTTGTAGGTGCAAATATTTGTATGATTTTGAATATGGATGGATGTTTGGGCAATAAAGTATTAGGTATTTTCGTTCGGTTGTTTACGCACGCGCGGTTGATAATAAAACTTATTTTGGAGCATCTAAGGTCAACGCCGCATGCGCATTTCAGATACGCTAGTTTGTCGTTCGAACAACATCAATTTTATTCGTTTATCATAAATTTACATGTTGCTTAATCGTTTAAAAGCGCGACGCATTTTCGATGTTGTTTGTTAACATGTGGAGTCATAATATCAGAAATGCTAAGAATGTATACAGGGTTATTAAAGAATTGTTAAAACGGCTTATTCTGGAGGCTAAATAAAAAACCAGGCAAGTGCGAGTCAGACTCGCGCGCCGAGGTCTCCGTGCCACTAAGGTAACAATACCGTCTTAGTTATGAACGCGCAGTCACGCAGAAGTGTATGAAATTTGTGCGAGTCCGAGACGCACTTGACGCATTTTTATTATTTGTTGTTATTCTACAGCTTATGCACTATAAACATACCAATTTTTACGCTTATAAATATGTTCCTGTTTTTACGATACAGCTAAAACAAAAATCGAGCAAAAATCGCCTAAAAATAAGGTTTTTGTAGGGAGTAATATTCCCTTAATTTATTACTTTTTTTATTTGTTGTGATAGCGGAAACAGAAATCTGTGAAAATTTTAACTATCTGCGTATTAAGATTTATGAGATACCGCCCGCTGACAGACAGATATCGGAGGTACCTATATTAGGTCTTTACCTATGAAATTGCCGTTTTGTATGGCAAATTTTAGGTAAACTTAATTTTCAGTACTAACATTTTTGCATTTTTCTTAGGAATTATAAATTCAAAATTTTTAATTTTTTAAAGCATTATTGGGAAGACATTAAGCTAACAGAAACTTAAATTTAATTTTCGAAAAATATTATCTGTAAAAAAATATAACAAATCTAATGATGAAATCGGACGACATTTAAGACGAACAATTTTCAAACCTTTAATTTTATATATTACACTAAAAACAAAAACTTTATTTTATGCGTAAATTGATAACCTTGAAGTCAACTTTCAAATGTAAGACAAATGAAAAAAATAGCATTAGAATTATAGGAATTATGATCTCTTTAATCTGTAAGAAAATTTCGGCAATTTCATAGGTAAAGACCTATTATTAATAAGGTCCCGTTTTTCACCCTTTTGGTACGGAACCCTAGAAATTGTCGCGTATATGGGCGCGTGAATAAAAAAAACTTAAAAAAAAAAGATTTTTCAAATTAAATGTTTTCGGTTTACTAGGTACTTAAACATGTACCTAGGTTAAGTTTTAAAGGCTGGTTTTTAGTTTGAATTTCCGCGCATTCTATCAATATCATAATGTTTAACTCATTATCACATTTAAATATAACTTTTAACTTAACTCTGAAATAGCAAAAAAGGACATTTCGGTGGTGTTAAGTTGTTAAAATATTATTAGCCGATAATTAGGTATATTTTATTTGCAATTTCAAGGTTGGTCCCAAAGTAAAAGTTATTTGTAGTCAGGCAGTAACTTATAAGGCGTCATATTATATCGTAATGATTAAGATAATAAGGTGCAACCTTGGAATAATTTATGTCTTTAAATCGGTAGAATGTTTACTTAAATAGCCTATAGATGTAGAGTCAAATTACTTTGCATTTATTAATTAAAGTATTTTGTCGTTAAATAGTTCTTTGTCAATATTATAATTAATTTGTACAAATAGTACTTAGGTACCAGCTGCCCAGCTTTGTTACAATAACAAATAGTTATATTGTGCTTCCATTTTTATTAAAATAGAGATGTAGCTGTCAAAACGATCATCGCAGTCTACTCCGATTATTTTGACGGTTGGTTTATAAAAACTACTTCCATTCAACCACGATCAATTTGCGAGAAACAAAAGATTGGAGCTGTCTATAGCGGTATCACCCAGTGCCATCCCACCGAGAATCGATGGTTTTTCCGTAAACAAATACAACACTGTATCAGCGTTCAACCTCACACCTTAAAACTCTTTTGTTGCGAGTCTCTTTCAACCGACACACAATAAGTTACACTTTAAAAAGAAAACATTCCAAACTTTGTTACAAACTTAATTGATAGACGAACTAAACGGAATTTAAAAATGGAATCAAAATTAAATCACAGATGACCTACATAGCACTTACCGGTAAATCGATGTAGAGACGATAAATATTTACAAAAAACACTCGCGAAGGCACTGATTTGTTTTCGTAATTTTACTAAGCATTAAATAAATACAAAAGCACTGGCACAACACGTATTGACGGACTGTCGTACTTAGTAAAATTACCACACTGTTGCGTTGAAAATCAATATGGTACAAAATCGGTGTGGGCCGTGTCGTGTGCCTTCGCTCCGGCATCCATTCAATACGACTGGAGCCTGAGACATGCGTACACGGGCGCTCGGCGTCCGTGGAAAACGCGCCAAAAGTGACGTTTATTTTTTTAAAGATTACTCTGTCGTGCGCTCTCCTGTCTGCTTTGTCGAGATAAGAGATACTTGGCTAAAAGACTTGAAGAGTGTAAAGACAATGACAGCGTCGAGGACGGATTAAAATCGCAAAAAATATATGGGGTGTAAGGGAAGCCTTCCGAAAACTGAGAGAACATGATCAGTTAACGAAACTGAAAAACTTTCAGGAAATTGAAATAGAAACACTAACTACTCTAAACTGTCCAGTCGAGTTAACAATTTTGTATGGAGATGCAATTAAGTTTTACTGAAAGTTGTTCAGTTTCATTTAGTGGTTATATCCTTTCAGTTTTCGGAAAGTTGTCCCTTACATACTATATATTTATGTAAATAGATAGGTACTAAATAATTGAGTAAAACGACAAATATTTGAGATCTTTGTCACTAACGATAAAAACAATAGCAACCACTACAGTACGACACGGCTATAGATAGATAGAAACTCTTTATTGCACACAAATTTACAACAATTACGTACGAACAACATATCTTATTACGCGCAAAGGCGGCCTTATTGCTTAGAGCAATCTCTTACAGGCTATTTTGGCAGGCGGATAATAAAATGAGAACTAACCAATGGAAAGGGATTTTGACATACGAGCAAAATGTATGACAGCAGCGCCCTTCTGATAACGTCAACGAGCTGCCGAAATACCCATGTCGCACTGTACGTACGGTCAACCGGTTGTCGGTAGAAACTTTTTTAACTCTATTACCACGCCATAAAGTCCAAAAGTGTTTGTACTGATGTGCGGCCGTGTGTACATACTGAGAAACCGTAATGACAGTTGACTGTGTCTAGCTCTACCTAATTTAATTAACCGCAGCAGCTGGCCTTTGAAGTTATTATTAAATTAAATCAAATTTTAATCATCACGTTCACTTCATGTTTTGTGTCAAAAAGTAATAAAAATGTTGCTTTAACTAACACCACGTGTTTTGTACGTCATTATCAGAGAGCATAAAAAACATTTGCGATAATATTATTTAAGTAGGTACTAGCTTATGCCCGCGACTTCATCCGCATGTTAAATGATTGATTGCGGTTCCCATTCCAAAAAAACACCAGTGCTTAAGTCAAACTAATAGCTATCAAACAAAAAAAGTTTCGTTAAAATCGATACAGTAGTTTTTGCGTGATAAACAAACAAGCAGACAAATGTCTAACAATCAGTGATCTGGATCATGGACGAACAATAAGAAGGACGGACCATCCCCTTTTAGAAATCGTAACCCGAAAAAGTATAAAAGTAGATGGCGCTAATAAATAGTCCGGGAAATTATTATGATTTATCGAGTATTCTGCTCGCAGATTCTGCTAAAAAAATAAACCGAATTTCAATTGGCAACAAATTTTTTATACCCCAATACACTTCAGACAAAATGGCTAAATGTACACCAAATTTGGCTAAATGGTTGCCAAATTTATGCTGGTCAAAATTAGCCGGTTCGGTTAAGTTCGTTAAAACACAACCAAACCGATCCCGAATGGGATCGGTTAGGTTGTGTTAGGTTATCTTGCGATCACAACGCACGAGCCGAGCGAGCGGAGCGAGCGTGCCGCGGCAGCGGCCGGGGAAGTGCCAGAAGCAAATTTGGTGTTCATTTAATCACTTTGGTAAACAAAATTTGGTGAACATTTATTTGGTAAAAATTTACTCAAATTTGGTGGCACGTTAATACACAGCCATTTCAATTTTAGCGATTCTTTACATTGATACTATGTTGAAATTTTGAATGATTTTTTGGCAGAATACTCCAGATTTCCAGATTATTTGAAAGCGCCATCTAGTTTCCATGAGTTTTATGCCTTTCCGGGTTATGTTTTCTAGTATGGGCATTGTCAGTCTTATTATTATTCGTCCATGTCTGGATTCAGGGGCATCAAAATAGAATAATGTAATATTTTTAGGGTTCCGTACCTCAAAAGAAAAAAACGGAACCCTTATAGGATCACTTTGTTGTCCGTCTGTCTGTCTGTCTGTCAAGACCCTTTATCTCACGAACGGGTAAAGGTATCAGATTGAAATTAATATCATATATTAGGATCTATGAACTACACAAGATTTGAAAATTTAAATTTTTTACAACGACGCAATCAAAAGATATGGCATTTTATGTCCTCATCTCCATACATTTATTCAAAAATGCAAAACCTATAGGGTACTTCCCGTTGACCTAAAATTATGAAATTTGGCAAGAAGCTAGGTCTCACAGTACAAATAATGGGAAAAGTCCGAAATCATTAAATATTACAACTTTCCTCACAACTAATGGTAACCAATTGTGGTGAGCTCCCGTTTTAAGAACATTCATATAAGAGTGGGGTCAAGTTGGATGGTCCTTGAGGCGATTTTTGTTTTAGTTCTATTTAAAAACGGGAACACTTACAAACTTGAAAATTGGTATGTTTATAGTGCATAAGCTATAAAATAACAACAAATAATAAAATTTGGTCAAGCGCGTGTCGGACTCAAAAAATGTAGCACATTAACTTACTGAAATTTCAACTAATACAATTATGATTATGTGGTGGTACTGAACCCTCAGTGCGCGAGTCCGACTCGCACTTGGCCGGTTTTTTTTTAAATAATTATAATTAATAAACACCGGGAATCGAACCAAGAACCTCCGGATAGAGAGCCGAGCCGAGTGACTTTCGCCTCTACGCTCAATGAGATAAGCGCGGTACAAAGTCCAAAGTGTCAAACGTGACGTGCTCTTGACTGTACCTGTAGATGATTTATTGATTAAGAGTCAAGAAATGAGGTCAGAGGTGGGCGGACATAGGGCACCATAATGGGCAGGTAGGCGCCATAGTTACCAAGTTACGTGAAATATAAAGGGCAAAATAAACTAAGTTACAGTAATAGAAAAGAAAACCTCTAACTCCCAACTAAGTATAATAGTAGCGTTTCCTATGCTTTGAAAGTCAATAGTAAGGTTTAAAATTATCATTAGCCATGCTGTTAGAGGACAACTAGCAGATGTAAGAAGCCAAAATGTACAGAACCTAGAATCTTGACCCATAAGTACTATAAAATGTAGAGATAGAGTAATAGAATATCAAATTTTCTCAATCAAATTACGCAGCTAACATTTTTTTTTTACTTTCGTTAAATATCGATTCCCGGCAGAATGAAACATAATTTTAAAGAATTAAAAATAAAAACTGTCACCTCTCTTAGTGACACACAGAGTAGAGTCCGTCATAGTCATAGTCTGTATGAACTAGTGAAGTGTAAAGCGTCTCGTGGTCGACTATGACAAGTCGGTCAAAAATCCCGGTTAAGTCTTATAAAAATCAAGAAATCTTTAAAAATTTAAAGTTTTAGCTAAACTATTTTTGCGAAAGTGAAAATATATCTTTTTTAAGGTTCCGTACCTCAAAAGGAAAAAACGAAACCCTTATAGGATCACTTTGTTGTCCATCTGTCTATCGGTCAAGACCCTTTTTTTTAGGAACGCATGAAGTTATCAAGCTGAAATTCATGTCAAATACAGTCTACTTTCCTTGGAGCTGTGTAAAAATCATGAAAATCAAACTTCTAAGCCAACGCAATTAAAAAATACAGCCGTTTATGCCGCAAATTTTCGAGTTTTTCGACACTCGCAAGGGAATCAAAACCCGTGAACTCAGAATCTTGACATTGGTATGAAGCAACGTCTATATAGCACAGGTAAAGGAAAAATTTCGAAAAGCATAAAGTTTTTGTTACATCATTGAAAATATTTTTAATAATTTTAAACTTAATACCCCTTCATGAACGCGTGGAGGTATTAAATTTAAATTCATATCAAATGCTCAGGTTTATACTATAATACCTCTGTAACAAAATCAAACTTCTTTGTCAACCCAATCAAAAGAAACAGCAATTTAAGCCGCATATTTTGTAACTCGCAACTACTCGCAAGGGAATCAAAATCTAAAGAATACTTCCAGTCGACCTAGAATTTGGAAATTTGGCATGAAGCAACGTTATATACAGGGAAAATACACATAAAGGGAAAATTCCGAAAAAGTTAAATTTTTAGTTTTATCACATAATAAAAAAAAATTGCAATAAAAATACCATAACTTTTACTTATATTCCTATAGGTTTGTACGGAACCCTCGGTGCGCGAGTCCGACTCGCACTTGGCCGGCTTTTTTACTTGTGAATTGATCATTAATACTAAGAACGGATGCGTAAATGATTCTTAATAGCATGTACCTAATAGTCATTTTATACATAATTTTTAACACCGTTTATTTCCTGAATTGTAAGTATTTCCACCAGAAAAACTGTGGTAATAACATTTGTTAGTCCCAAGTCACATATGCTTTAGAGAGAAAGATAAAAAAATTTCGTTTTTAGGATTTTTGTAAAAATTTATACATTTTAGTATGGAGGTCCCTCGCAAGAAATGGATACCCTTATGGCTCCATCCTTAGGAAAGTGCTGCTACTTAACCACCCTTGTAGTGACACGACAGCTTTTTTTTAAATTCTGTGATAGACTACGCTAGGATTAAATTCCATTCTACCGCACGGAAATCAAAATTTAACGAAAAAAAAATAACTGCGTAATTTGTGTTCGAGTTTTATCTCTATTTAAAGGCCAAGTTTCAAGGTTCCCTATATTTAAGTTTCTGTTGCGAATCGACGACATGCAGGAGGTTCGAGGCTTTTCACTGACGTTTACTTCCTCTCTGTCACTGGCCTAACGGTGACACCGATAATTTCCATAGTAATATTTAAAAGAACCGATCGAACCGATGAACATTCACAGATTAAAAAATTACTGTGTAGCAGCACTTTCTGCTAAGGATGGAGCCTTATCCATTTCTTGCAATCCACCTCCATACTAAAATGTATGGTTTTTTATCAAATCCTGAAAACAAGGATGTTTAAGTAGCAGCACTTTCTGCTAAGGACGGAGCCATAAGCGTATCCATTTCTTGCAAGGGACCTCCATACTAAAGTGTATGAATTTTTATTATATCCCGAGACCCTAAGTACTAAAAAGCTGTAATCCATTTCTTGCAAGGGACCTCCATACTAAAGTGTATGAATTTTTATTATATCCCGAGACCCTAAGTACTAAAAAGCTGTAATCCATTTCTTGCAACGGACCTCCATACTAAAGTGTATGAATTTTTATTATATCCCGAGACCCTAAGTACTAAAAAGCTGTAATCCATTTCTTGCAAGGGACCTCCATACTAAAGTGTATGAATTTTTATTATATCCCGAGACCCTAAGTACTAAAAAGCTGTAATTTTGTATGTATGTATATATGTTACAGTCAAAACCCATAAACCAGTCAATAAGACAACCTAACCCAACCTAACCGATCCCGTCGGGGTTCACCTTAACTAACGAACCTAAACATGATAAAATCGGTCCATTTGACCGACACCCTCAGTCAATAACATTATTGCCCGGTCAATATGCTTATTGACTGATAAAGGGTTTTGACTGTAACATATACATTTCATCCATACCGACAGTGATCAAATAAAATCTTGAAAAAAAAAATATTTTTTTTTCATGGTGCCTCCCCTAAGAGTAAAGTGGGGGGTCATTTTCTTTTCTTGTCTACCCCATCGTGTGGTGTGTCGTTAGATAGCTCTTTTAAAAATAATATGAGTCTACATATATGATTTGCGGATTTAAGGATCCGTTTGCGAAATATTTGACTTGAAAGCGTATTTTTTTGTTGGAGTCAGCTAAACGGTTGTTATTGGAAACGTGGAAAATTCACAGTAGGTATTGAAGTAGTATATAATTATGATGAATTAAATAGAAAACTATCACAGCTGCGTAGGCTTCACAGGTTAAGGAGCTATAGTCGAAAAACTAGAAAAATAGGAATACGAGTAGCAATAGCAATCAGGCGCTAGAACCTGTTTGAGCATTAGGAGATAAAAAGTTTATGTTAAGAACATCAAAACCTGCTTTACGATGAAAGATCCTTAAAAAACTACGGAACCCTATACTACGCGTGCCTGACACGCACTTAGCTGTTTTTTTGTGTAACATGGTCATTTTCTTCCTATCAGTAAAATAATATATTTATAGAATGTCTTTATTTGCAGCCTATATGATAAAATAAGAGAAGAATTTTCATAAAAATGTATGGAACAGTTTTGGCAATTTCTGACTATTTCATTACTCCAACCTGTTTGTTCCCTTAAAATTTTTTGGTCAAGAACTTTTTAAATAGAAACAGGATCGATTGACGTAAATAAATTTTTTGTGTAAAATTTTCATACAAAATGTACTGCTTACTAGAGAAGTTTTTTGCATTTTCTGACTTTTTAGTACCTACTTCAACCTGGGTTGATCACATTGAAGTTTTGTTCCAGTATTAGAAACAGGATCAATTGGCATCAAAAATCTGTGGATTGTGATCAAAATTTTAAGAAAAGGTGGTTGTTATGGATGGTCTTCTAAAATTATGTTATGGTAGGTAGGTACTTCCCCTTACTAACGAATAACTACTAGGTAACCATATTAATTTGATATCCTTGTAAGAAGTGAAACAAAAGGATGGGCAGGTAGGTACTTTCTCAGCGAAAAGCTAGCTGACACAATACAAGCAGCCACAAAGTAGGTACTACCAGCAACATATAAAGTTTGACACTTTGAGTTTCATTCTAGCCCCTAAGATAACTAGAATAAGAACAGTAGAAAATCCACTGTGTCAAGCAAACATGCTCTTGAGTGTACATATAAACAGCTGATTGATCGCTTTTCTACAGTGTTGGTTGGAGCCGTGCCAACTGTGACTGTTTTTCTTCTGGTAGGTCAATGACCTGAGGTTGTAATACCTACCCACATTGCTGCATTTGCATATGATAATGTCAAGTATTCCGGCAGCGAGCAGTGCAGGAAAACTAAAATTTCCACAATACCTACTTCTCTACTTGTTTGTTTATAGCTTAGTTGGGATTTTTTATAAAGACCAACACATAATGATTCCAGAAAGCTTTACTTGATCTTGAAAGTTATAGCATGAAAGAATGGCATCACATCTCATTACAAGTCGAATTTCGCCAATTTCAAAGTAAATAAATTATAACAAAATTATGGCGAGATCGCCAATGCCCAGTGAAAGATTTACACAGGAATTCACATGACAAGGACGAGTACTATGATGACTCCGATAAGTTGATAAGAAAAATAAAAAGACAAGAAGACTTTTCACCATTCAAAAATCGCAGTAAATGAATGTATTTCAATCATCTATTATATGTTTACTTTGAATGTCGTTTACTGGATAACACTCTATCAAACTTCTACAATAAACTCTCAAAATAGAGGTAAAACTAAAATTGCTGACAAACGAGCACCTTAAAACCACTCAAGCGTTTCTCCTGTGTCGTAGAGGAAATGCTTACATTACAAGTCACAACTATGATTAAATTGGTAAGAAATTATTTCTATTATTTCACTCCAAATGTGCCAAAATGTTGTAAATCTCAACAATGATGTAGCCGTACTCACATTACATTATGTACAAGTACTTTCAATCCATCAAGAACAGGTGAAGCGTAGAGCCCCAATGTCGGTTGAAATAAGTACAGTACGAAGTTCAATATGTCAAGCTTGACGTGCTCTTGACCTTTAAACACTATATCCCTTTATTTATAGGACAAGACTCAAAAAGTTTCGAAATCGGTTGACAGAGATCAGCTGGAGAAAAAAGAAGGGACGATGATTGGACACCTGATACGACACGACACTTTCGGAATAATATTGAAGAAAAAGGTTGAAGGCAGGAGATGAAGAGGAAGACCAAGCAGGACGCACTTAATTTGACCAAACAAAAGAAAGGGAGTGGAGTCTAATCAGGATGTAAATCATTGGTAGAGGACAAAGATGAATGGAGATTACTCACTGAGAAGAAGAACTACAGCTTCTGCTAAACAGGTGTTCGTTATAGCCTCTGTTTCATGTATTCTATGGTTATAGCGACTAACTTCGCAACTTGACCTTTCAATTAGGACCTAAAAGCTGTAATTTAATTCATATTATACTTTAATCTGTTTCCATTGCAAACAATTACATGAAAATTTTATTCCACAGAGCTATTTTTACGCCCGCATTTAACCACCCTATAAAATCTATTTCGAACGAGTTCTAGTATCACCCTTTTGTACAAATTCTTGGCAACTTAGGTCAGCTGTCTGGCGCCTCAACCGTGGAAACAGGCCTCTTACATAATATGAGAGAATCGTTGTTTGATTTATACAGCCGCTTGACTAGGTTAGCTCAATCAAAGTTATTGAAGAAAAGCATCAATGAATATGAAAGTAGAGCAAGATTGGCTATATCTTTGCATTGAAGATGTTTTGTATTGAGTCGGGTTATAGGTCGTTGAACCGTGAACCGGGTTAGTAGGCTTCGAAGGGACGTGTTTTTGCAGGCATGTGATGTTAAAGCTAGTAGAGATACTGCTACGACGGCGTAGCACTCGTAGCAAAACGCGTAGGTCTTTTTGGCTACGATGGCGACACCACCGACTCTATTTCAGTACTATTAATTAATTAAACAAAGCTTTTACATTTCTCATACCGAAACTGTGATCCTTTAGAAGAAGATTCTCAAAATATTTTATCATAAAAATATATATTTTTATACTAGCGCCGAGAGGCGTGATTTTATGTATGTATGACTGTATGTATACTTGCTTTACCTCTAAGCTAACGAAAAATGTTAGTAAATATTTTAATCGCACAGCCTGGTCGACATATATTTAGGTACCTAGTGCAGTTGCCAAATATTTCGATGTATAGGTTCATTGCTAATTCTTGAATGAATGAGATGCGAGGTTTCAAAAATTATAATAAGCGTTAATAAACTGTTAAAAAGTTAATCATAACATAATTAAATTTAACAATAAATAAATTCAATTAACGAATATAATTCTCCAAGAATTAGGCACCTGGAATCCAGTTCTTGGATATTAACTGGTGAAAAACATCGCCAAAAAAAAAAAATTACAAATTTATTTTTAAGAGAGAACAAATTCGTTAAATATATAGTTTTAATTGTTAATTTTTCATAGAAGTATGATTTACTTTGGCTTTTCTGGGCTTTTTGTAAATCCCCGTGTTTTCTGGTATCCGTAAATCTTTAGTTTCTTCTATTTGCAAATGAAAGAGGGATTGATAAAGAAATGTCTTGCTGTACTTGAGTATGGAACTTAGGACATGAAACCGAACAACTTCACAAACTGAATAGAACCAGGAGAGATAGGTCGAATAAGGGTTCTTTATTTATGACGTTTGATGATCCCATACAAATTCTAATATTGATGGCGCAAGGTTCGTATAGGGAAGCTAAAAATTTTTTTTATTTTTCAACCTGTTTCTTGGAGAAAGTTGTTCAGTTTCATGTCCTAAGTAACATAATCAAGAATAGTCAGACATTTTATTATCGCGCTGAATGAAAATAGTTTTCCGCTAGTTTTCTGTATTTCTGCTACACGGCTAGCTGTCTTCTTATCTCTGTTTGTCGCCCTAATATGCCGCCCTAATGAGACATCGCCGTCGTCAGCAGAGAAAATGATGGCTAAATATAGACGCACAAAGAACGATGACGGGCCGTTGCCAGTACCTAAGCACAAGCTTTGTAGGAATATTGTTTTAATCCAGATGTATCTTTATAGAATTTGACTTAAGTTTACAGCGTAAGTGACTATAGATTACAAAATAGAGAGTTCACAGGAAAATTTTCTGATAGAGTTACATCATCATTATCGTGCACGTAGTTACTCGTAGTTAGATCCATGACGTACGTCACACATCCTTTTTTTTTTTTGTCGAGGAGAAATCCTTTATGGATACCCGGTCGTTGGGGTAAACGGCCGGGTTATGTCAGACTCCACTGACTAAAACCGGTGACCATCCTCGGCGCAAGACGGGTAGCTCTGGGATCTCACGTCACACATCCTAGTGTCAGAGTTGTTGAGGCGCCCAAGGCCTCTGACATGGCTTTAATACAAAAATATGTAGATCCACATTCCTAGGAGAAGGTTATTCGATTTATAGGAAGAACTTTCCTATCAAATTGGTGCAGAAACCCACGTTTATAGCTCTATCTCTCTCTGTCTATCTGTCCCCACTGCAGAGGGTCGTGCGTCTCACCGACTTGCGCGCTGTCTTGTCAATTGCTTCCACCAGCTTCGATCTTCTCCCTGGTGGAGTGCTGTTGTACTGACAGGCATTTCTAGTTCTCTACGAGCATTATCAGTTTTTCAAAATCCTGACATCGCACATTGTCCTCTTGGCCGCTTACCTTCGATCTCAAGCAAAAAATTCTGCTGTTTTAAAATATTAGCGTAGGTTAGTACAAACGTTCAAATAATGCACAGCCAGATAAATTTTATGTATAATTCCCCGTCCAAACACTTTAACTTGTTTATCAGAAAGTCAGCCGAGACAGCTCAAATATTTGTCTTCTACGTTCGTCTACGTTTAATAAACACTCTCGCTTTCAAATGATTCTGTTGAAGTAACAAAGGAAAACCCTAAGCAACCTGTCGTCAATCTTTGTGTAAATGAGCTGAACCTGTTTGTCGAAATCTTAATATACAGGGTGTTCGGCGCAACGTTAGTCAAACTGAAACGGTGGATTCAGACCACAAAACTGAACAACTTTCCTTAGAAACTGCACCTAACTGGTAGCTTATTTTGTATGGGAGGTATGAAAAAAATCCTATTTCGACCCATGTTCCTTTGGGAAAGTTGTTCTTTTTAGGGTTCTGATACCAAAATGGTAAAAAAAAGGAACCCTTATGGTGCCGCTCTGTCTGTCTGTCTGTCTGTCCGTCTGTCTGTCACACCTCTATATCTCAGCAACCACTTACGCTATCGAGCTGAAATTTGGAATAGTTTTAGAATATAGTTGCCCAACTTAATTGCACATGAAAATTTTTTGAAAAAAGTATGATTGTAAAGGGGGCCAAAATAGGGGGGGCCAAATTTCAAATTGTCGCTACTAGGTCGAGTGGGGTATCATATGAAAGGGCTTTACTTGTACATTTTAAAATATATTTTTGTATTTTTTTAAGTTTCTTAGTTTTCAAGTTATGATGAAAAATGTCAAAAAAAATACCATTCCCCCCCCCTTATCTCCGAAGTTTGAGTAAGGGAAAATCTGAATTAATTACAGTTGACAGAGGTTTATGTAAACTTTACAGCAAAAATAAAACGATCTTTCTAAGTTGCACAGTTTTTCAGAAATCTGCAAAAAACCTTTACAAACAAATTTAGTTTTGCGGTCCTGAAAATGGACTTTATTGCTTCCAAAAATACTATAGGTATATCGGAACCCTCGGCGCGCGAGTCCGACTCGCACTTGACCGGTTTTTTTTATTTATGGCCTAATATTCTAAATCCACCGATTTAGTTTGGCCAACGATAAACGACGAAATAGTTAAATAATTTTCAAAATACATTGTTTTTTGTTACTTTACAATCTGAGCAATTATTATCAAATTAACTACATATTCATTAACTATTAGTCACAGGTTGTTAGGAAAGTTAAACAACTTTCCCTCCCGTCTAAATGACAATTTCTTTTCACTTCTCATAATTCTCTACCAATCGGCTGATTGGGTTGGTTAATATGAGAAGTACTTTTTCTTTTTTTAGATTTCTATGTAGATCTAAGTTATCTCTTTTACTTTTAACTCTAAATAAATACATTTAGATGTAAGTAACTTAAGTCCATGCTTAAGTGTTCTCTTAACAAATTGTATGTCACAACCATCACAGCTATGCAAAGTTTGTTTACTTCAAAGCTAATCAACTCATAAACGTTGAACAACTATTTGAACACCTAATTGATGTCGCTGTAAATATTACGACGACGATTGTTTAGTAATCGTGTCCTAGTTAGGCTTGATTCAAGTTTAGGTACTTTAAGTTTAATTAGACCACATCTAGATAGAGAAATGCTAGTGAAAGTTTTAAACTAGACAAGAGCGAGGAACGAAGTAATTCTAAAGTGCCGTCTTTAGGAGAGATTCTAATTAAACTATTCTGGTTTCGTACAAGTACTCACAGAAAATATTGGCAAGTTATTTTTAGTACAATACAATCTGTGGTAAAACAAAAAAGGAGCTGATTTTGGGACATTGGAGAAAAATGGGTATGCAAGTTCTTGAACTCTTTCTTCGAGTCGTACGCAGAAAATTTTTATTAGGAACCACTGGGTTAAAAACCATTCAGATCAAAGAGTTTGGAACCTCGCTCCAATCGGATTCAGATTGGTTTCGTTATATAGGTAGGTAGTAGTAATTATTAGTATATGCACTTTTGTAAAGTCTGCGTGCTTTTTGCTGAACAAGGAGGCGACCAGCCATCCTGACGTCAGAATGGCTGGTCAAAAAAACCGGCCAAGTGCGAGTCGGACTCGCGCACTGAGGGTTCCGTACCACCACATAAACATAATTGTATTAGTTGAAATTTCAGTAAGTTAATGTGCTATATTTTTTGAGTCCGACACGCGCTTGACCAAATTTTGTTAATTGTTGTTATTTTATAGCCTATGCCCTATATACATACCAATTTTCAAGTTTGTAAGTGTTCCCGTTTTTAAATAGAACTAAAACAAAAATCGCCTCAGCAACCATCCAACTTGACCCCTCTCTAATATGAATGTTCTTGAAACGGGAGCTCACCACAATTGGTTGCCATTAGTTGTGAGAAAAGTTGTAATATTTAATGATTTCAGACTTTTCCCATTATTTGTACTGTGAGACCTAGCTTCTTGCCAAATTTCATAATTTTAGGTCAACGGGAAGTACCCTGTAGGTTTTTCATTTTTAAATAAATGTATGGAGATGAGGACATAAAATGCCATATCTTTTGATTGCGTCGTTGTAAAAAATTTAAATTTTCAGATCTTGTGTGGTTCATGGATCCTAATATATGGTATTAATTTCAACCTGATACCTTTACCCGTTCGTGAGATAAAGGGTCTTGACAGACATACAGACAGACAGACAGACAGACGGACAACAAAGTGATCCTATAAGGGTTCCGTTTTTTTCTTTTGAGGTACGGAACCCTAAAAATACAGATTTCCAAGAATATATCGTAGGTAGCAATTTTTTATGAAGGTAGAAAATAGTAGCAAATAGGTAGCAATTTCGCATCAAACTCTCACAGGCAACCTGCCATTCTGACGAACACAATATTTCGCCCTTAATATTCCACTTTTAAATGCTTTCTATTTTTGGCAACTTTTTAAAAATACCTAATAAAAAATCTGGCATACCTACTTGACCTACAAATTGCCACATCAATTGGTAAATGCCTTCAATAAGTGCTTATTGCAAACATCGTTTTTTTATTAGGCAACCTTCGAGTCAACAATCTATCGAATTGCTTCGACGAATTGTTTTTATGGATTTTAAATGGGGTTGAATTTATCAATTGTTCTTGATTAGGTACTCTACTGCAAAATAAACAGGACATTCGGTTTTCCGCTATACATTCTCGTACTATGATCGAGTTAGAGTAGGTATAAGCGAAAAAGTCTTAATATTTTCGAAAATCACACCCATATGCAAAAGTCGGTGCAATGCTTCAAAATACTACAACACTGCAGTACTGTCCTGTGGTGTGCAATATTTGTATTGTATGTAAACATTTAGGCAGATTTCGCCATTGATTTTTCTTACATTTGCCTATTCATTTCTTTTTTCGTGTGTCGTTAATTCGTTGGTGAATCGTCATCGTAATTGTTTGTATTCATTTTTTTTTAAGAGACGCATGGGTTTCCCTTACAGTAACAAGGATCTTTTATCTAACGATTCACAATTTAGATACGTATTTTTTAACGATGAAGATGTTGAACATCGGACCCTAGCAATCGGCCGGGATAACGCTAGGCAGAAAAATAAAGACATTGAACATTACCTATTTTGACTCTTCTTTGCTCCGTACTTTTCCCCCAGTTTTATCTTACAACATAGGTACCAAAACTAAAAAAACAGCATCAAGATAGTCTAGGTCAACAAATTTCTGCAGAAATCAAGAATAATATACAATCTAGTTCTCACGCAGCTCAGATGAAAAGCCCGATCAACAAACACACAGACAGTTGAGGGGACGATGCGAAGGCCGCGAGGGCCAGATTATCCAATAACGGAACGACTCGCTGATGCAGCGGAATGCAGTCAAGGTTGGGATTAAACCAATTGATAGTGCACTGCGTAGGCACTGCCGCTACTATATTAATACAGGGTGTAAGGGGCGGTATACCAAAAACTTTGGGTTTGCTAGACAAAACTGAAAAACTCCTAATAGTCTAGGGCCTGTCTTATCTAGGCGCTGGCCCTAATGACGTGGGCACTTGTATGTGCCCGAAGTTTGGTTGCAGGGCTTTGTTAAACACCTATAGGAGAACAAAAAAGTTGCTCACGTGGTCCTGTTCATAGTCGTTTGGCCACCAAGTTTCACAATAAACAAACTTCGGGCACATACAAGAACACACTTTAAATGGGCTAGCGCCTTGTCTACAACAGGTTTCTAGGGTAAATTATTTAGTTTTGTGTACTAAGCAAGTCCTTTTAGTTTTCGGTATGTCCGTCCCTTACACCCTGTATACAAATCTAGGTATGTCACCGATTAGTGGAAGCCTTGATAGATGCAAAACGAATAGCCATAAAGCCGCAGTCACACCTCCCTAAATTTAAAGACTAATCCGGCATACATTGTTGATAGACTTGATTTTGTTAATTCCAATATCCTTACTTGAACGACCAATTAATATCGATTAGTTTCTGAAGGAAGGAACAAAGAAAGCACCGCGACGATTTCGAGCCGATATCATAACAAGAGAAAAGCACCGACAAAGTTACGAACAAAAACAGTACTAATTACTTACTCATAGGATCGCTTCTATCGGCGTAGTTCTTAATCGTAGCGGTAGACAAACAGCCTAAGGCATCTTATAAAAGATGAAAGTGGTGTTTATTGTTTCTTTCAAGATACAATAAAAAAAATATTGTAGGTATATTATACAGATTTTCTTTTCATCTCTATTGGTGGTGAATAGCGAAAACTGTTTCGATAAAGTAAAGATTTTATTAGAAAAATATGTGCGTGCAAAATACACCAGTAAAGAATTAAATTAAGTAGAAAAAGTACTCTATAAATTAAATAAATTATTAAATAAGACTTAAATTAGGTAGATCATAAATAGCCTCAAAATATACAAATAGTGGTCAAAAGTAATGTGAAGTGATTTAAACATTTGCTTTGGATTCGTATTTCATTATGCTTTGGTTGCTTACTATAAAACTTAACAAATTACTTAATTAACATATATTCATACATAAATAGCACACATCTAAAAGTTAATCATCATCACAAATCCCATGCAATACCTGATCTGGTCAGAAAGTTCCTCAGAATATTCAAAGGGAAAAAGTGTGGTATTTTGGGAAGGATGTGTAATATTCTATAGTCTGGGCCACGGTAGTATGTGGCAGCGGTATGGTGGTACCCACGGCAGCAAATAAGTCGTAATAAAACCAGTAAAAGCTGAACCAGTGCTACGCTACAAACGCCAGAAACCAGAGACCCGCTCAAGGTCAAAATGTTAAAACTGACGTGCACTCGTGTGTACGATGCGAAGAAGGAATTTGCTGCTGCCCATCTTCCAGTTCTAGAAAACTTAGACACTTACACCCACACATAGTTACATAGTGGTAGTATTATTCTTAGCCGGCGCCCCACATTTGCTTTAAAAAGTTATTTAGTACAACTAACAATAAGTTTAAATCATAATTTTTCAATACATTTGCTCGAAAAACGTACTTACAAGGACGTAAACATTGCTCGTAAGTTTAAGGAGTTTTTTTTACACTCTGATCATAAAATTATTTTGTAAAAATACTGTAGTGGTGTACTTGGGTGACGACAGCCTACCTACGTTTAAAATAAAATGGAGAGTACGAGGAGAACATAAATCGACAAGAGGCTGACAGTCCCCATGGTTGGTACCTTTGACAACTTATACCTGTTTTCTCACAAATGAATTGAAAATCGTCGTAAGATACACGGCCGTAAGGGTTACGACACTTTAATCTTGTATCTTACTATTAACATCAATACCATACACAACAGAACTGTTAGGTACTTAGGTCTATCTTAGGAATGCGTAAAATATTCTGAAGGATCTTACATATTCTGCTGCAAGAACTTCTTTTCATTAATACAGTTTTCAAGCTCATCATGATATTTATCGATTTTCGAATCGAAACCTGGACTTTGCAAATCGAAATCAAAACTATTCCCTGTAATAATTTTCTGCTGGTTCAAAGTAGAATCGAACCTGACCTTTTTACCAGGAGTGTTTGTCTTGTTGTGGGAGATGTCCATTTCAATATTCCTCTCTTTCAAAGGAGTGACATTCATATTTAGTCGTGTATTTCGTAGGGTTTTAATAGTCTCGTATTGGTGTTCTTCATCGTCATCTTCAATATCATCCAGTTCTTCTATTTCTATATCTGATACATCCAAGTTTAAACCAGGATTCTCAATACCAGATTCTTCACTTATTATTGATCTCTCTTTAGGAAGTTTCCGCGGTATTTCGTAAGGGTTTAATGTAGCGTTATGCCGTACGGAACTGTTTTTATCTACTTTGAAAGTATTTTTAATCTTTTTGAATACTTTTTTTGGTTTAAAAGCTTTAAAAAGGTGGTTTTTCGAGTCCTTTTTAGATTCGTTTGATTCATTTGAACTGTTAACTTTAGAATTTCTGTTTATGTTCATTATGTCTACAGCACTGAATTGAGAAACGTCGTGGCCAAGAATTTTGCTTTGTTTATTATAGTTAGTTTCAGTCATGTCCCCTATATTCTCGTATATTGGACTTTCAGGACGATAGTTGTCGATATTTTCGTATTCATTTTGATCAAATGTTTCGTTAACGGTTGAAATTGTGCTATTAGTATCGAATAGACGTCGAGGGAGAAGCTGACTCGTTGGAGGATGTAAAACTTGTACTGGTCTGTTCATCATTTCCTCATTATATTCTAATTCCGAGTCATTTTTCGCTTCATTCATCTTTAAGAAAGGATTTTCTGTTTCAGAAGGATTATCATCGAGTTTGTCTTTCAAATTTGGATCGAGGAATGGATTAGTGTTTCTTTTTATAGAAGGAATACGTTTTTTCTTAGTGATTATGGTAATTGTTTTAATTTCCATAATGTTGCTTTCATTAAGGTCGTCATCAAGCATTAGAGATTGATTTGATAGATTAGGAGAGTCCAATGCAAGTCTGTCTATGAAACTGAGGTTCAAATTACTGTTATTGTTAACAAATATCTGATTCCTTACATTTGTGTGAATAGTTGTGTTATTTATACTCGAAATGTCATTATGCTCGAGGTTTTGTACTGTAGAAAATTGTTGATCAATAATGGAAATTCCTGAATCAGTAATATTGTCGATTTTAGAAACTTCGATTCCATTTTCGGACAAAGAATCGTCAATATTTGATTCTGTTGGTGAAACTGATGTGTCAACTTCTTTAATAGTTTGAGGAACTGTAAAGGCATCACTGCATGTGGGTTCAATTATTTCACAAACATAACTTTCCGGCATCCCATCAATTGCTTGATTTTCCGTTTCTTGTTCAGGCACAATGTCTGTCAGATTTGCATAAATTGATTCTTTTAAGAATGGCGTGGATACAGAGTCTATACTACAATTTTTTGGAAGTGTATTACTCTCAGACAAAGTATTCACATCAAATTCATCAAAGTTGGGTCTTGACAAAAAGATTTTTGGTTCAGATTTGTTCAGATTAGGCATATATACTTCATTTTTTGGATCAAAATTCTCAACATTTACTTTAGAACCGATAGTAGTAGGTTCTGAGCAGTACCGTACATTCTTCCGAACATTTTCAAGCTCTTTGATTAAAAACTCATTGACAGCGGCTTTACTGATGCCTATGTCTAAAGCATTGTTCTCAAAAGCAATGATATCACAACTTTTAGACCGTTTTCTTTTCTTGTTAGGAACTAATTCCATGGCAGTATTACACATTGGGTCCTCATTGGCAAGAAGATCCAGCGCTGGGTTGAGATAAACATTGGGGCAAGGTGTGGCAATCTTCCTCTTGTGTGTAGGCACCACTTCAAACTGATTATTGTCCACAGGTTCCATTGGAGTACTGGAAACATAATAAGAAATAAATAAATAAGTAATGTGGTAAGACATTTTAGTAAAAAAAGTTATTATTATTGCAAGTACCTATTCATAGTCTATGCATGCATGCACAAAAATCAAGCAGACTAATTAAACTGCCTGTTGCACAAAATATTCACAAAGTTAAAGCTCCATTAAAGCTATCTCTCGCTGTGTTCCAAATTGTACAAACGCTGCTAAAAGCGTATACAGTACTGACGGACGGTCCAAATTGATTTTGCACGCTCACAAAGCTATCACTGCTTTAATGGCTCTAGTCAATTTGGAATGGATTTAAGCGCGCTCACGTGTTCATCTGTCAAAATGTCAGTTTTGTTTTTAAATCTTTAACAAAGCCTAAGCTAATCCCTGAAAAATGTGCGCCAAATCTACTCTCATTTCCATTAGAGACAAACTCATTAAAATCAAAACTTGAGAAACATCAGCTGGCTGCAAATGTGTGGGATTTTATATATGTCAAATCGATTTTGACATTAGCGCTTTCACTGCTCCACCTATTTGACTAAAGCACTGATAGCAGAAACGATGACGTCATCAATGACGTAAGGCGGTGAACGAGCGAGTGCTTTAGAGCACGCTTTTGGTCAATTTGGACCGCCTTAAGCGCGCTCACAGTGCTCTAAAGCAGTCTGTTAGCCCAAATTGGAACGCACAGTCTATCACTTTCTTTAACATCAAAAAAGAAATTGACAGCAATGGGCTTAACAGAGCTTTAACTTTAAAGAAGCTCTCTGCAACTGGCTGTAACTTTGTGGGCTGGATCTTTCTAAAATTGCTACCGATAAGAGAAAATATCTATCTAAAAAACTAGTTTTTTGTATGAAGTGTGGTCGGATCACTTATTTTTATTTTTCTCTTTAACAAGCAGTAAGAATCTATGAAATTACTCAAGGTGTTGTTGTACGAAGATATTTCCGTCGATATCATTCAAAAAAGTATCAGCAGTAATTACTTTTCATTCATAAATATCTTATATTTTGTTGTAATCACATACGACAACGGACTTACCTGTTTGTGAACAAATCACACTAATTTCACCACAGGTCTAGAATAATTACACTTAGTACTCTAAAACACACAACAATACACCACATTTAATACACAAGACAATAAGTTTCATTCACAAAATTCACTTTATCGATTCGTAAACAAAAAACCGGAGGCAGATGTTTTGCAAACGACGGTTAGTTTCGTGACAGTTAAATCCAGTTGCCAGTGAAGAAAATGTTTTCTACCAGTTCTACCAAAATATTTTTTTTTCTTTCGTTGACGATCTTACGTAAATGCGGCCAAAACGCAAAACCATTTGATTTGTCACTGTGGATTTGTTGTGTAGGTCATTGATTTGAATTTAAATATTCCGCCATAAGTAGAAGTTGCTCTTTTCAGGGTTCCGTAGTCAAAAAGGAACCCTTATACAACGTGTTAATTGAATAACGCAAAACCTCTCGTTTGGTGGCTCTGGACATGAAACTGAACAACTTTTGTACCACGACTTTGACCAAGCCTATCGATTGAAGGAGCAAAAAAATTGCTCCTTCATACAAATCGATAAGCTGACCAAGCCTATTTGTACGAAAGAGCAAAATATTTTTTTGCGAATTTTCAAAAGTCGTAGAACAAAAGTTGTTCAGTTTTATTTCCAGAGCCACCACCCGAGAGGTTTTGCGTTATTTAACACGTTGTAGTTGCGTCATGTCTGTCCGCGGCTTAGCCAGAGACCCATAATACTAGAAAGTTGTAGGTAATTTAGTATGGACGTTTCATCCACGCCGACAGTGAAAGAATAAAATCTTGAAAAGAAATTTGTTTAGGGTACCTCCCCTACGAGTAAAGTCGAAGTGAAAAATCTTTTTTTATATCTACCCCATTGTGTGGGGTGTCGTTCGTTACATAGGTGTTTTAAAAATAATGTGAGATGCAAATACGTATTTCAATTTAGTAATTGCTTTGCGAAATATTTTTTGTTGGGGTCCAGTCCCCCCCACCTGCTAAACCAGCTCAACGGTTGTTATTAGAAATGTAAAAAAAATTAATAGTAGTAGTATATAATAACAAAAAAAAAACTGGAAATAATAAAAATAGCAATAGGAATCAGGCGCTAGCACCCATAGAGTAACTTATATTAGCACCTCGCTGAGCATTAGGAGGTAAAAAGTTTATGTTATGATATCAAAAAGCTCCAAAAAGGCTACCAAATACCGTAAACTGCACGTGGCCACTTTTTTGTATTGCTATTAATACCAAGGGGTTAGAAAAAGAACAAAAAACTGGAATCAGGAAAAATATATTTCTAGAATAATAATTAATCACATGTAAGGTTCTTGGAACCTGCAAATATAGGTAATTTTTTTGTAAATTTCAAAATATTTTACATTAAGGTTACATGCCAATAATTAGTAGAGGTCCTACAGCAAAGTATTTGTACAATAATTACCTTTCTATCACAAAGTAGGAAGATTAAATTATTATGTTATAAAAGAGAGCAATATGTACTTATAAGGGAAAAAATTCAAAATTATAAAATGTCATGTTTGATAATGAATGAACGACACTGGAATTGAGAAAAGGAAATTATAATGTGATTATGACGTAACTAACTTTAAAAGAACGAATATTAAGTACCACCACCTGTAATTGACTAATATTACAGTACAATAAATTTAATATTTAGTTTAACTAAAATAAGACAGGTCCCACCATTATACCTACTAACTAATGAAATCAAAATAAGGGGTCATACAAATACTTGTAATAGGCGACAAAGTTGTGGAATCGATACACAAAGAATTTAGGGTCTTCATATATTAAAATTATTTTTAGCCTGCTTTTCTTACTCACTTATATTATAATATATATTCTTGCTATACAAATCATTTATCTGTGCACCTGTATAAAATTTCATGATTCTGCACCCACCGCTTTAGGCTATGCGTTGTCCAGCAGTCGGATTTAAAATTATATTATTTAGGAATAAATTAAACCTAAATACAATAAATAATAACAAAATAATACAATATGTATGCAATTATGAAGAATGACCCCTAACAAAGTAATAACTATTCCATTAAACCAAAAACGACTAAGATAACACTGTTTAAGAAATTTTGCATACACTTTATTATTGCCTAAATATTACTTTCTACCTATTTGGTAACTATATAGTTTGATACAATCACATTGTTTCCTTATAACTTAAGTAGTTTTCTTCTTCAGATCTATAGATAAGCTTTTAGTTAAGCATTTTGAAGCATACAAACATATGCACAAAAATATTGAATTAATAAGAGTTTGGTCGCATACGAAACGAAAAAGAAAAACATATTTTTCAACACATATGCTCATAAAACAGCTCTTTTTGCACTGTATTTAGGTCCATAATACAGCTTGTTAAACACGCGTGCTGTTTCCATTATATTACCGCACTAGTGTTTTATTTTTGTCTTTTTTTTTTATTTGGACAAGGAGTAAGGAGTTTTTATATCTTAAAAATTCATAATATTTTCATGAATAAATAAATTTTGTTCGATAATATGATCAATAAACATTCATTTCATGAAAATATTCACATTAATCAAGTTAGTAACAACAAATTCGTCTTTTAAGTAACAAAATATCCCATTTAAAATTATTTAAAGACTTAGCTGTTTAGTCTAGTCGATTCGCGCATGTATGCATAATACAAGGAGGTTTTAACCCACCCAGATTAAAACCTCCTTGGTATAATATGTGTCCGCTAAAACAGCGCGCCATTTTTACAAATAAAAACACTGTAATTAATGTAGTTCCTCAACGTAGAAAATACTAAGGTACGAAAAACATGTCTGGAGAATCGGGTGTACGTGGAAATCTAAGGAAAAACACGTAGCTTGTTGTCTACGAATTTTCCTTTGGGAAAAGAGGTAAGCAAATTTTACTTGTTTTTATTCGCAAATGTGTTGAAAAACGTCGTAAGCGCGTGCGCATTGTCATTACACTCTCGGCTCCATTACGCCCTCGCCTACGGCTCCTGCTGCAATTTCTGAGCCTCATGTGTAATGAGCAAAACAGCGCACTAGCATCTTAATGTACTATTCCATACATTTTGTCTAAGATTATAATCGTGAATTGAAATAATAATAAAAACATGTCAGATTAATAGTCTGTAGGCAAATAAATACAATTTTGTCTTCTATTTACAGAAATACTTACACAATTATCGAATAAAATATGGAATGGTGGATATTATGTATGTATGTATTCATATGTCACGTTTTAATTATATTTTCTTGGTTAGCAAGCAGATTTATACTATTAAAATGTACCGTATGCAGGTTTTGTTTGCGCTGACACTGCGATTGGTGTACGGATTCAGCTTTCTAGTTTTTCAAATTATAATTTTTCAAATTTATCCTCTAACATGGTCAAGAAGCTTTTATTTTTATTTTATAACTGTGATTTATTAGTTATTTAAGTAAGCTACAGACAAATACACATTTTTTTCAAAAAAAATATCATACTTCATGTTTGGATTTCGGCAGCATATAGCCCACTCATTTGATCCAATATTACAACATTAATTCAATCATAATCATTTTTCACCTTGGCAGTCAATTTTAATTGACTCGTTCAATGAAACAACCCTGTATTTTGGCCAACATGACTGTGATAAAAAGAGAGTTACTAAGATAACCGCATTATTAAAAAACATACTGTATTGAAAAAGATAGTGCTGATAAGAGAAGTCTTAAATCTGAATCTATATTATTTTTCGTGTATCACCATTAGTTGTTATCAAATCCAAGGTTATTCCTGTTTCTTCTTCATAAAAGCTTTGCATAAAAATACATTATATCCTTTTTTACCCAATGTTACTAATTCCGAAAAATATTTTTACATTTTTAGAAATAAAGTACTAATTATCATATTCAGCCAGAGCTAGCCCGCCAGCTCAACTATTCTGTTACAGACAGTTTTACTATTTTTATTTAATTTACAATATAAATAATATACCTAACGTGCTTTTCAAATTATTTTTAAATGTGTGCTTGAATTAGTTTTTTTTTTCTTTTTTTAAAGACGTTGAATCACACAAAATGTACTTACATAAAAAGTTAAATACCTAGTAGTTTATTTATCCAGTTAATTAAGGTACTTTTTAAACATTGCACATAATTTAAGCATATTTCGCAGCCAATGAACTGAACAAATTTTGCCAAAAACAGAGCCATATATATATATCGATATAAAAATAAACTACTTCAGCTAACTTGAAAGCGTATTTTATATAGGAGGTCATTAGTTTTTTTTACCTCTGCTCTTTGGGAAATGTTGTTCAGTTTCATGGTCTGAGTAACTTGTCTTCCTAATAATGTCCACTATTTTAGAAGTAATGAATTAATGAATTCTACGGATAACTTTTTCTTTTATACAAAGCAAATCTACACATATTACAAGTAAGTACTCCAATTATCGACAGCTTATTTATTACGTCAAATATGCATTTCTGTGTTCCCTAATATACTCTATCTTCCTACGCATCAAATATGGTGCCGAAAATTTTAGATTTTCCTATTAAACACTAATTAAAAGCTGAATTCTATAAATATTACATTCATACCTTAATCTATATCTAGATTCTTAAAGCTTTTTTCTAGTTTTTCCCTTTTTTTGTCAGGAAGGGCGGCGTACCTCTGGGCCTGTTCGGTTTGGAAGTAGGGCTCCATGGAGAGAAGGGTTTGCATGCACTTCTTGTGTAAGGTCTGCGTGTCGGGAAGAGTGCCTCCGTAGTCTGGGGGAAGAGCTGAACGGGGAATCACTGTCTCGTAAAACTTCTCCAAGTCCTCGTTTTTAGGGTGGAACTTGATCTGTAATAAAAAGAAAGAAATTATTGTAAAAATTGGAACACTTACAATCGTGAAATTTGGTGTGTTTGAGCATAAACTAAATAATAAAAATTAGTCAAGTGTATATCGGACTCGCATGTTTCAATACACTTCTGCATGACTGCGCTTCCATAACAAAGACGGTATTTTTACCTTAGAGGTACGGAACCCTCGGTGTGTGAGTCCTAATCTCACTTAGCCGGTTTTTTTTATCAATCCGGAAATATTAAGAGACGGCTCTGCACATACAACTGATTTTCTCAAGCAACAGGTCAAAATACGGGAAAAAAACATTTTGACTAGCCGCTCTAGACTCGATCGATCGCAAAGCCAAGAAGCTTCCTTTGCGATCGATGGTGATGAGATGCTAGTGAAAACCAAGTTTCATAGCCTAGCCCACCGGCGCAAAATTGCATGTCTATCGGTCTTTTACAGATTGTACTTCGGAGAGTGTGCCCAAGAGCTCCATGAGCTTATTCCGCCATCCCCCTTCTACCATCGGGAATCCAGACGCACCGCAGGATATCACCCATATTTGGTTGATATTCCACACATCCGCACAAAGCGCTTTGAAACATCCTTTATAATGCGCACAGCTAAGGAGTGGAATTCTCTGCCTGCGTCTGTGTTCCCGAGCTCTTATAACCCGAATCTATTTAAGTCGCGAGTGAATAGTGAATTCTTCTGGGCAAGCTCGTTCCATCGTCGACCTCATCTCTGTCCTCAAGGCTAGATCGAGGTCAAGAGTAAGCCCATACATAGTTAAAAAAAACTTCCCACACAACCTGCATCAGCTGACAGCACATTTTGTATGAGAGGTCGAAAAATATTTTTCATCATATTTCGACAGATGTTCCTTGGGAAAAGTTGTTCAGGACTCAGAGGCAGAACCACCTCTTATAAGTAATTTCCGGGGTAATAAAAATATAACGCTGTAGTACCTACTTTTATTATACTAGGTTATTCTTTTGGACCTGATATACGTATGCCCACCTTATTACAGAGGTCAAAAGCAACAACTTTTGTTCTACGACTTTGCTAACAACGCACGAAAAATTTTCAACTTTCCTTGAAAAGTGGGTCGGTCACATGACCACTTTAGTATGGGGAGTCGAAAACTTAATGTGCGTTGTTAGCAAAGTCACAGAACAAAAGTTGTTGCTTTTGACCTCCGTAATAAGGTGGGCATATGCATATCAGGTCCAAAAAACAACCTTGTATTTTTTATATTTCGGTCGTTTTGTATGCTAAGCAGTAGTCTCATTAAAGGTTTGTCTGTGCATGTGATAACAAACGCTTATATCGCCTGATTAAAAAAACCTTTTATTGACGGCAACCAAGGGTTTGTTTACTAAACTTTGGGCCGTCTTTAGCAATTCACTGTATATTTGTGTGTCTTTGCAATTGTTAATGCATTTCCGGATATCTTTATTTGTACACACCAGATAATCATACAAAAAACTACTAAAATAATAGTTATTTGTTATGCAAGGCAGCAAAAGCGTTATTTGGCGTGAGTGTCTTGTATTGAAACCTGAGCAAGCGAAGGATTGTAGAATTGAACCACGAGCGAAGCGAGCGGTTCAAAAGAAGAATCCTGAGCGTAGCGAAGGTTTCAAGGCACGAAACGCAAAATAACTTTGCTGCCGAGCGAAACACAAAATTTTTCACCTCACTAAAGCGAGGAAGCAGCCAGTACCGCAGCGTGGAGGTCTGCCATACTGCATCACGTTCGAATTTCAAAAACCTTTTGCCCGCTAGCGGCCAAAAATCGCTTTTGGCCGCAGAATAACCTTTTGCCCGCTAGGGGCCAAAAATCGCTTTTGGCCGCAGAATTTAACCGACAAAACAAATGTTTCCGAGCTTTGGAGGTGAAAAAAATATTTTATGCCAAAAGGTTTCTTACTAAGTCAAAGAATTTCTTGTCCATGAACGGTCTGATGAGAAGTAGCAACTTATCCAGGATAGGCTCCGTATTCATCACATGTATCTCACGCATGCGCACAGGTAGAGCCTCTTGGATGTATATGAAGAACTTACGTAGAGCCCTGGAAATTCAGAGGTACCTTATAAATATTTCATTTTCAATAAGGATTTACAACGTGCAAATGAACGTTCAGCCAGTCATCTTAAACGAAATTTTAATTTTCTTAAGGAGTGATCACACCTAGCTGAATTCAAAGACTAATTCGCCATACATTGCTGGGAGGCTTGGTTATGTTAATTGCAATATCCTTACTTCAACGAGCAATGTATGCCGAATTAGTCTTTGAATTCAGCTAGGTGTGATCACTCCTTTATCAAGGAATATACAAAATGTAACATAAAGGGTATACGAACCATGAAGGATGTAAATATGTCCATGAAACTCAACAACTTTCCCTAAGGAACATAGGTCGAAATAAGAAAATAATTTTTTAACCTTCCGTAGAAAGTTACTCAGCTGATAGTGGTTTTTGTATGAGGTAAAAAAAATTTTTCGTATTTCGACTTATGTTCCTTAGGGAAAGTTGTTCAGTTTCATGGGCATTATCACATCCTTCAGGGTTGATATACGCTTTCAGTTACACCTTAAATACAATAGAAACTTCAACTTTTTTGAAATTGGTGTAAAACCTGTTAAGGGCTTATATATTATTCTGGAAGCAAATTTCAACAACTTTTGTTCTACGACTTTTCGAAATTAGAAAAATAATTCGGCTTTTCATACGAATTGGACCAATCATTTTGTATAGAGGGTTGAAATTTTCATTTGCTAGTTCCGAAAAGTCGTAGAACAAAAGTTGTTGCATTTAGCTCCCAGAATAATCTCAAGGTTTTACAAATATTTTTTGGTGCCCGACAATATTCATCGTATGGCTCTTTCTTTTCTTTTTACTTTTTATGATAAAAGTGAGCAATCGAGCAGGTAGGCCACCTGATGGTAAGCAGTCACCACCGCCCATAGCACCCACTGTCTTATTAGCGGCAGCAAAGCGCGTTGCTCACTTAGAGAACTAAGATGGTATGTCTCATGTGCCTGTAATTTCACTGGCTCCCTTACCCTTCGAACCGAAACACAACAGTGACAACACTGCTGCTTCACAGCAGAAATAGGCAAGGGGGTGGTACTTCCCCAGACGGACTTTGCACACAAGCCCTGCCACCATCGAAATCTAAAAAATCGAATCTAATAATTTTCCCACAATTGTTCCCGAGTTCATATAACCCGAATCTATTTAAGTCGCGAGTGAATAGGCTTCTTCTGGGTAAGCTCGTTCCATCGTCGACCTCATCTCTGTCTTCAAGACTAGATCGAGGTCAAGAGTAAGCCCTTTTTCAATAAAAAAAAATCGAATGCTGGAACGTAAAAAAAGCTTTACTTTATAGAGCAAGACAAAAAAATTACGGTTGACGGTAAATTTACCGTGCTGAATGATCCAAAAAATTCATATTTAATCTAGCTTTTTAGTCATGCTGCCTTTTGTATAAACAATTAGGGTTATTGAAAAAATAATACAAAGAATTCAAATACATCGATTAATTAAAAATAGCAAAATACGGCATACCAGGCCACTCAGAAAGTATTGCGAAAAATAGTTTTTATATATGGGAGACTGGCCGGTCAGAATCTTTTTCGAAAATATGATTACTTGTAAGTAAAAATATGTGTGTTCCATTTTCAAAATTTCCCTCCACATTTTTTGCGAGCCAATTCAAAGTATCGTGTCTTACTGAAAAATGGATCTGCGCCGGGAACATTTTAGAGCTATGATTTTTTACGATTTCAAGTGTCGCCTGAAACCGGATGAATCGTTCGATAGACTTCAAATGGCATTTATGGATGAAGGCCCCTCCAAGGCAACCGTGTATCGTTGGTATAACGAATTTAGGCGCGGTCGACCAACCTTGGGGGATGAAGAAAGAAGCGGTCGCCCTTTGACGGCTATTACGGAAGAAAACGTGCTAGCAGTGAAAAATTTAATCCAAGATAATAGGCGAATTACATATCAGGAGATTCAGCACATATTAACGATTGGATCGGGAAGCGTTCACGAGATTCTACACGGGCATCTTCGCGTGAGGAGGATAGTATCGCGCTGGGTGCCGCACTACCTCACCGACGCTCAGAAGCAGGCCCGGGTGGAATGGTGCCGTGATATGCTGAACAAATTTGAAGCAGGCTCGTCTCGGCGTGTTTACGACATCGTAACAGGTGATGAGTCCTGGATTTATCAATACGATCCAGAAACCAAGCGCCAGTCGACAGTTTGGGTGTTTCAAAATGAACCAACGCCTACCAAAGTGAAGCGATCTCGAAGCGGGGGGAAGATTTTGATCGCCAGCTTTTTTAATTTGACTGGCCACTTGGCCTCAATTCCCTTACGAGATCAAAGAAGCATCAACGCCGAATGGTATACTACCAAATGTTTACCAGAAGTTTTTTCTGTTGTGAGCAACAAGCGACCAAACACAGGGCTCCGCGGACTACTGCTCCACCACGACAATGCGCCTGCACACACCGCGCTCAAAACGAGGGACTTCCTGGACAGCACACCAGTCAAACTCCTGGGTCACCCTCCTTACAGCCCTGATCTAGCACCGTGTGACTTCTTTTTATTTCCAAAAATAAAAAATCAGCTCAAGGGGATACAATTTTCGTCGCCGGAAGATGCGCTGGCTGCGTTCGAGCAGGCTGTAAACGAGGTGTCTACGGCGGACTGGAAAAAGTGTTTTGAAAACTGGTTCAGACGCATGAATCTTTGTATAGAGGCTGGTGGAGAGTACTTTGAAAAGATTTAATAAAAATATATGTACCTGTAGAACAATTTTTTTTAGTGTCGCAAATATTTCTGAGTGTCCCACGTATAGTGATTATGCGTAAGTAAATCACATGACGCAAAGCACACATAAATATACTTGCATAAATAGATAATTATATGAACATAATGTTGTTTTAAGTGTATAGCGGAAATCGTTTTTAAGGGAATTTTCCTATATTTTCTGTTGTACGAGTATTATGAAGTTCGAGTTTTAACTCTTTTCTTGACGGTGGTCACCATAGATAACCATCTAAAAACGCCATCTTACGAAAATTGCGTGTACTGCAATCGTTTGAGCAAACTCGAGCATCAAAAATGCAACTAAAGAAAACTAGCGCCGCGGCCGTTTACTGTAAAAAACACAAAATAAAAAACAAAAAAAATTAAAAAAAAATTTTACGGATATACCTAGAGACTAATTAAAAATAGCTGTGTATTAACGTGCCACCAAATTTGAGTAAATTTTTACCAAATAAATGTTCACCAAATTTTGTTTACCAAAATGATTAAATGAACACCAAATTTGCTTCTTGCACTTCGCCGACCGCTTTCGCGGCACGCTCGCTCCGCTCGCTCGGCTCGTGCGTAGTGGTCGCAAGATAACCTAACACAACCTAACCGAACCGGCTAATTTTGACCAACATAAATTTTGGTAGCCAATTACCCAAATTTGGTGTACGTTTATCCATTTTGTCTGAAGTGTATTGGGGTATAAAAAAATATTTTGGAAATCATTAAATTTATAGCCATTCAAAATGAAAATTACGTGTCTCTTATCGCCTACAAAAATCTGTGGCGGAAAGAGTTAATGGCAAAACAAATACCTACCACAAAATGGTTGTTCATACTTCCGGTTATTTTATTTAGAGTGGATATGATAGAACATATTGTATTTTTTTAAATCATAAAGGTCTAAAATTGGGTTATTATGCTGTTTTATCGTTAATATTTCCGTACCTACCTGAATATCAAAATGAAATGAATAAAATGTAATGCAATTCAATGTATTTTTATTAAGGTGAAGACTGAAGGTGTCACAATATCAATATTTTTGTTTTGCACGTCTTTTACCTTTGTTTCTCCCTTTGAAAGCTAAAAAACATAATACATTTTAGAAACAAGTTATAAATAGTACATTAAGATGCTAGTGCGCTGTTTTGCTCATTACAGACGAGGCCCAGAAATTGCAGCACGAGACGTAGGCGAGGGCGTAATGGAGCCGACAATGTAATGGCAATGCGCACGCGCTTCTTACGATGTTTTTCAACACATTTGTGAATAAAAACAAGTAAAATTTCCTTACCTCTTTTCCCGAAGGAAAATTCGTAGACAACAAGCTACGTATTTTTCCTTAGATTTCTACGTACATCCGAATCTTCAGACTTGTTTTTCGTGCCTTAGTATTTTCTACGTTGAGGAACTACATTAATTACAGTTTTTTTATTTGTATGAGTCGATTTTTGAAAATAATGACAATAATCACAATGTAACCACCACAAATATTTGTAAAAATATTTGTGGCGCGCGCTGTTTTAGCAGACACATATTATACCAAGGAGGTTTTATCCGAAGCGTGGGTTAAAACCTCCTTGTATTATATATTTATATATACATACATGCGCGAATTGACTAAACAGCTTAGTCTTTAAATTATTTTAAAAAGCATATATTGTTACTTAAAAGACGAATTTGTTGTTACTAACTTGATTAATACAAATATTAATGAAATCAATATTTATTGATCATATTATCGAGCAAAGTTTATTTATTCATGAAAATATTATGAATTAAGTATATAGATGTAAAAACTCCTTACTCCTTGCCCAAATAAAAAAAAACGGTCAAGTGCGAGTCGGACTCGCGCGCCGAGGGCTCCGATATACTTTTAGTATTTTTGGAAGCTTATTAGTCCATTTTTAGGACCGCAAAACTAAAGTTGTTTGTAATGGTTTTTTGCTGATTTTTAAAAAGCTGTGCAACTTTGAAAGATTGTTTTATTTTTGCTGTAATATTTACATAAACGTCTATCGACTGTAGTTAATTCAGATTTTTCCATTCACAAACTTTGGAGATAAGGAGGGGGGAACGGTATTTTTTTTGACATTTTTCATCATAACTTGAAAACCAAGAGTTGTAAAAAAATACAAAAATATGTTTTAGAATGTACGAGTAAAGCCCTTTTATATGATGCCACATTCGACCTAGTACCGATAATTTGAAATTTTGCCCGCCCTATTTGGGGCCCCTTTACATTAACAATCATTATTATTTCTTAATTCTTTCACGTGCAATTAAGTTGGACAACCATATTCTAAAACTAATCCTTTCAAGTTGATAGCATGAGTGGTTGCTGAGATATACAGGTGTGACAGACAGACAGACAGACAGACCGACGGACAAAGCGGCACCATAAGGGTTCCTATTTTTATCATTTTGGTATGGGAACCCTAAAAAAAAGACAAAAAAAACACTAGTGCGATAATATAATGGAAAAAGCACGCGTGTTTAATAAGCTGGATTATGGACTTAAATATAGTGCAAAAAGAGTTGTTTTATGAGCAAATGTGTTGAAAACATATTTGTTTCGATTATTTAGTTATTTAGTCTCTTTGCGGGAAAAGACGGCAAACTTTCTTTCATTTAAGAATGTTTTAATTAAAATAAAACACTTACGATAAACTAACTCGAGTTAGATGTCCCAATTTGACACCTCGCATATCAAACAGGAAAATGTATCCAGGCTGAGGCCCCCTCTTGCATAAACACGCATCTGAAATAAAAATAAAAAGGTTGTCCTTTAATACAATTAGGATACAAAACTACCAAAATAGTAGCTTCACTAGAAGCTTGCAATACTGCAAAAAAACTAGTGTTCAGAGCCGTAAAACAAATATAAAAACAAAAAATAAGCATCCAGATCCGAACCACAGGTTTCTATTTTACCGGGTGGTTAGACTCTTTTCCACTCACGTGCACCGGATTTTTTTTAGTAGATTGCATCTGAGCGCAGCTAAGCTACCTATCGGGCAACCTATTGAAATATCCACGAGCGCATCAAGAAACCTAGCTCCAAGTTTTATTTCTCAGAATGCAAGCCCAAAAAAACCTTAGTTTATGGCATCCGGTATCCGGCATCCGGGATCTCGACTGGAGCTGGTTCGGAAGTCAATTTATGCATATTTTGCGAAAAACGTGTGCAATCTACTAAAAAAAAGTTTGAGTACCACCGGTACCCAAGTGCACGTGAGTGGTTTATGTAATCTAAGGTTACTTTATCAATAGGTCCATCACATAACAGTAAACTCAACGTACCTACTTATCTATACATTCATAGAAAATATTTGCAAAAATTAGATACGGAAGACGCTAAAATGGTAATAGAACTCATTCAGTCATTTTTGTAATTTTTGTCTGTATGGTCGTCAATAACTCACATACCAACTATAAGTATTGTTTCATCGCAATCGGTTCACTAAAACAGGATAGAAGTTCGTATGAGAGGACGAAGTTTGCTGTAAGCTTTGCAAATGTGTAGGTAGCACATTAAAATAAGGCAATAATCATAATGCATTATTTAACGTTTAAATCGGTTCAGTTGCGTTGCCACGCGAACGAAGTCGTGGGTACATACAGCTACATAGTAATAAGTAAATATAAATATTTACAAAGTTGTCTGAAAGTCAATTTTACACCTGATAAATTTTTAATGAGGCACGTCATTTAATACAGTTGAAAAGAGAAAAGTTTACTCCAAAACAAACCCAAAATAGATCATTATTAGTAGACACCGTAATGCCTTTAAATGTTTACATGGTAGGTATCATCCTCATACCGAATTTTAAAAAAATACTGGTTGTACAGGGTGTGTAAAAATACTTCCTGTATACTTCAATAGTAAATCAGGCACTATAAGGATCCGAAAAAACGCACACCACCACGGTCATTGTGTAAATTGCATGGCATCGCATCATTCCATACAAACTGTTCGATCAGAGTGAGCAATTTGTATGGAGAGATCAAAAAATTTTTTCATTTCCCAAAAATGTTTCTTTGAGAAAGTTGTTCAGTTCATTTTTCGGTACACCATACCTTACACCATGTATTTATCGAACACCTACCAATCTTAACTTTTAAAGTAGGTAAGAGCATTGGTGCAGGAGACGAGATCATGTAGTTTTTCAATTCACAGTGCGTGGTTTTATTTTAAACTCCTCAATGACCAAAACAACCAAACCAAGAAACTAAGTTTGAACGTGATTGTTCCCACTTGGTAAAATGAACTCCGTATTGCCAATTCAGCACAAAATCAATACCCCCTACATACCTATTGTGCCTCTAGGCTCGGTTGAGTGAGGACTAACCTTGTCACTGCGTACCGTGCCATTCAAAATTGAACCACATTATTGAGGCTTTACGAAACAGAACCGGAAAACTATTCACGCTAGTTATAGTAAGTATTGCAGGTAACTACACGGTCCTGTGTTGCGAAAACGCGGCTTGACGTTTTCGGTCTCTTGTGAGGTCATCGATGTGATGATGAATGCAACTGCGGGCTATACAAAGATCCAGGATCGACTCCCGGTTGGGGTAGAGCAAATGTCTGAGTGATGAGTTAGGGTACTTGTTCTAAGTCTAGGTGTGTATGTTTGCTCGTTTCTCTGTCCGGTCCAGTACCCACGAATCCCAAGGTACAGGATTTTCCCAGTGCGGTGCTGTGGCAGTGGGCAGTGTGATTAGTTTTTTAACGCCCTACCCTTTTAATAAGTCGAAAAATAACTCTGGCTGTGACCGTTAATGCGCTAAAGTCTAAAAATAAGTCACAGGGGTGAGCTGAACGCGGCAGGTTGGGGGAGGCGTGCGAAAGGTGCGAATCGTTCATCGGCTCTACGCCTGTCATGTCACCCATGTATTATATATTTTGTGCCCATGCGCAGAAAATAACCGCCAGAGCCAAACGTATCCTGCACACGCTTTAAAGCCTTACCATCTTCTAATGGAACATACCTAAGTCGTAACACGACCTGGGCGAGCTCGTACCATCGTCGACCTCATCTCCTCGGGGCTAGATTGAGGTCAAGAGCAAGCACATTGACAATAAAAAATAAAAACGAAAAAGAAATTTAACATCAGCTGATAGCGCAAGTTATATGGCAAGTCGAAGCTTTTTTCGTATTTCGATTTTTCCTTTGTTATGTTTCTAAACAGATTCACATCCTTTAGGGTTTATGTTATATCCTGTTTTGTGAAATACTTATTAAAAATAATACAGTCAGCCCAATAATTTTGGAAAACTTCAATGAGCTTCTGGAGATGAAAGAAAATCCGCTCATTTTCAATTTCCAGCCAATTGACGATTAATTTGAGGTTTCTCTTTGATGCCTGTCGATTACAAAATGTGTAGGTAGGTACGTAGTAGGGTGGTGGTGGGGCGGTGAGCCCTAAATGGTGTTACGAGTATAACAATTTTAAGGGCTCTCTAAGATATCATTACCAAAATTTTTCATATTATAATTAGCATCATAATATCCCATGAAAATGTACTGTTTCTTTCAGATCAGAAGTCTACAGAAAAAAAATCCGTTGCGTGTCATGCACAATGGACCGCGGTAAATATTATACAGCGTGAATTTTCATTCGTTTTAAACCCGAAGCCCAGTGATTCTACTCATGAAAACAAGCAACTTTACCGAAGAAAAAAATTTTTTACTCGAAAAAAATTTTTCACCTTCCCATACAAAATAAGTCTATCACGTGACCACTTTACTATGGGGAGGCGAAAAAACGTTTTCTAGTCAAAAATTTTTTCTTCGGGAAAGTTGCTTGTTTTCATGAGTAGAATCACTGGGCTTCGGGTTTAAAACGAATGAAAATTCACGCTATTTTAACATTTAGGGCAATTTAAAAAAAAGTTATTTTTACAATCATTCGAATAATCATTCACGTTCGCCCATCACTAGTCAGAATGTTACTTGTGCTTCACTAAAAATATGATTTAACTTCTATTTGCAGCTGAAGTAACTTCTCATCTTAGAGTAACGAGAAAACTTTTCTGATTTGTGTGTTGCGTCCGTTTCAAAATGTTACTGGCGAATCCAACCAACCTCATAGTAGGAATTCTCAAGTTACCGAATAGCCTCTTGTGTTTTTTAGGGTTCCGTACTCAAAAAGGAACCCTTATAGTTTCGTCATGTCCGTCTGTCTGTCTGTCCGCGGCTTAGCTCAGACACCCTTAGTACTAGGAAGCTGAAATTTTGTACGGATATACATTTCATCAACGCTGACAAATTCGTAGAAATATAAAAAAAAATAATTAGGATACCTTACCTAGAAGTAAAGTGGGGGTGATTTTTTTTCTTGTCTACCCCATAGTGTGGGGTGTCGTTGTATAGACCTTTTAAAAATAATAAGTTTGCTAACAATATTTTTCGATTTAGGGATCACTTTGGGAAATACTAAGCTTGAAAACACCATTTTTTGTTGGAGTCGGGTGTCCCCCCCCCCCCCCTGCCGGCTAAACAATTGTTATTGGAAATGTTAAAAAATTTACAGTAGTAGCATATATTATGAAATTAAAAGGAAAACTATCACAGTTAAGTAGGCTTCACAGGTTAATGAGCTATAGCCAAACGTATAAACGTGGTGCCGCTGTCTTTTGTTATGTATGTGACTGTACATGGATAAGTATGCTGTCCGTACGTTTGTCACGTAGGCAGCTCGACACCGAGTTTAATTTCGATACTATAACTCTTGTAAACACACCTAATATGGGCGATTGTGTAATAGGTTAGGGTTAGGTACCTAATAGAGTTAATAGACCTACAGTAGATTGTATGGAGCTACAAGACGAGACTTTAGTCACGTAGTTCTTTCTAAAGATTTTTATTCTTGAATAGAATAGGTATCTATTTATCTAGGAACCACAGTTATTGTTTCCATTAATAAAGTGAGCAAAAAATGATAATGGAGTCCGGAAAAATCTCAAAATCTTTTCAATTCAGCCAATTTACACAATTTGTAACATTGAAACATTTTATAACATTAAATATCCAAGAAACCTCTGTACAAGTGTCAGTTTTATAGGAAAAAAACTCACGTGAGGGGCGGACGTCTAAAACATCTCACCAAAATTACACCAAGGGAGAGTCATATAACCGGTGTCATATTCGCGAGAGAATAAGCTTCTGCTAAGGCAATCTCGTTCCATTGTCGACCTCATCTATGCCCTCAGGGCTAGATATAGGTCAAGAGTAAGCTCATTGCATGTTAAAAAAAAAAACTACTAATATTTTCTTCATAAATGTACGTAAAATTGTGTCTAATACCTACTTAAAAAATTGTGAAATCAAGTCTACGATAAAATCATTCAATATTATACTTTGTATTGTATCCTTCGTTCAGTAAATTATCTTTTGTTGTAGCGTATAATTAAGTTGGATAACGCATATTTTGTCAAGTTTTTGCACAGTTTTTGTCTTAAATGTTAATCTGATGTGAGGTTTGTCCTCAGGTTAAAAGGTCATACATATAATAATTTAAAATATTATCCACCAATTTAAAGACATGAAGAAACTTTTCAAGCCATAAACACACTATGTTTAAGACACTACGTAATGGTTATCGTTCTGTATCTGTATGTATTTTATTATGTACAAATATTATTCTTAATAAGGAATCCAATTCTTGAATGAAAAATTAATATTTTAGGTAATCCCAAAAATTCTTAATCACCGTTTTACTTTTCACAAGTGAAGGTTAATGTTCGTTAAATATAAAAGTAGTGTTTGATTGTTAATTTTAATGTACTATGTTTTACCTCTCGACAGATTATCAGGCGAAAGTCCCAAAGTTTATTTTTTAATACCCGGTGATATTCAAGAATCGGGTCCCTGGCTGGGCTTTATATAAAATCTTATCAAATATCGCGCGGACTTTGAATACAGAGTAAAAAAACCAAACAGTCACTTTACCGGTTGGAATATGAGGTTCTTTTTGTAAAGCGACTTGAAAAATTAATGGGTCAGAACTTTCTGGTACCCGAACATTAAATTTTCCGCCATAAACAACAAGTTCAGCCACCTTATTATGAACATTCTAAAAGTAAGTCTATTTTTATACATATTAAATATAACCAACCTTATTGCGACTAAAAACCAGTCCGACTGCTTATTGTTGAAAGCAAAAAACCTTCCAGTATTGATCTGTACTATAATTTACGTGAATATATAATTTAGTTGACTCTTTATTATAGATAAATCTATGAATGTTAATGATGTTAAAGGGTTCTAGAACAATAAAAGAGTAAACAAAATTTCAAGTTGTTTTTTTTTTAGTAAACTTAAATTAATGCAACAATTTTATATGACAATGGTCTTCAATTTGCAAAAACCTACATATTCCGTGCCTACAACTCTGTTCGCTGTGGGATGGTGCGGGTGACACTGACAATTTTACAAGACTAAGGAAGTTTATCATTACCGATTCTCTCGGCAAACTAACACACGAGATCTATATTATGTATTTACGGAAGAAGAGGCAGCATGGCTGTTGATATTAGTGTGTCCAAAAAGATGTTCTAAAAATTAAATAAAAAATAATCAAATTTGAAATTTAGTAGTTTTTCTTACGTCAATGGAAGACTAAAAAGAAATTGTTCTTTTTGAATCATTTACAACGATCATGGAAATGAATAGATTTATTTAATTATGGGCTGTAGAATTGTCCTCTGAACAGAATTATTATTTATTTATTATTATTCCTAGCCTATTGTGTCCCACTGCTGGGCAAAGGCCTCCCCCTCCCTCCTTTATTTATTTGCCAAACTGTTCATTTCCCTAATCATTATTTTTAGGGTTCCGTATCTCAAAAAAAAAACGGAACCCTTATAGGATCACTTTGTTGTCCGTCTGTCTGTTTGTCTGTCTGTCTGTCAAGACCCTTTATCTCACGAACGGGTAAAGGTATCAGCTTGAAATTAATACCATTTATTAGGATCCATGAACCACACAAGACCTGAAAATTTAAATTTTTTACAACGACGCAATCAAGAGATATGGCATTTTATGTCCTCATCGCCATACATTTCTGCAAAAAAGCAAAACCTACAGGGTACTTCCCGTTCACCTAAAATTATGAAAGGCAAGAAGCTAGGTCTCACAGTACAAATAATGGGAAAAGTCTGAAATCATTAAATATTCCAACTTTTGTCACAACTAAAGGAAACCAATTGTGGTGAGCTCCCGTTTATTAATTTCCCGATAAGAGAGGGGTCAAGTTGGATGGTCGCGGAGGCGATTTTTGTTTTAGTTCTATTTTAAAAACGGGAACACTTACAAACTTGAAAATTGGTATGTTTATAGTGCATAAGCTATAAAATAACAACAAATAATAAAATTTGGCCAAGCGCGTGTCGGACTCAAAAAATCTAGCACATTAACTTACTGAAATTTCAACGAATACAATTATGATTATGTGGTGGTACGGAACCCTCGGTGCGCGAGTCCGACTCGCACTTGGCCGGTTTTTTTTTATTCAAGCACTGTTTCACGAAGATGAAACTAATAAGAGCCGGCAGACCAACTTTTTTCAATGTCGGACATGTTACTCTTCAATTACATACCAAAACTGACCATTTCCCTGATAATTTTTCTTCGCAACGAAAAAGCCTCTTTCATGCGCTGTTTCTCAAAGATTCAACCACTGTGAGCCAGCAGACCAACTTATTTCATTATCGGAGATGCCACTCTTTGAATACTTATCAAAACTGACCACTTCCCTGATCGTTTTTATTTACAACGGTAAAGCCTCTTTATTTCTTGAGGATGCAACCACTGAGAGCAAATAGACCAACATAAATCTGATCAGGGGATCACTCTACAGCCCATAAAATCAAGTCTACCCGTTTCCATGATCGTAGTATTTTTTTCTGTGACCCTACATTAAGAGTGGTGGGTATGGTACACACGGCCGCACATCAATAGAAACACTTTTGGACCTTATGGCGTGGTAATAGAGATGAAAAAGTTACTACCGACAAGCGGTTGACCGTACTTCACCTTAAAATTGTCCCCGCTTTTTTGCCTGCAATGGACACTTCGTGGTTTCATATAACTCTATAGAAATACAACTAAAGTTCAATATACATTAACTTCCTTTTATTTTATTTTACAAAAATTTGGACTATCCATTGTAGCAAAATATCCCATCACTAAAAAATTCGTTATACGCATAATACTTAGCTTCATTTTTATTTCTATTTTATTTTATTTATAGACCATAACATTTTGAAAGGGTAAAGTAATTTAATTTACTATAGTTATTACTGATTTAGTATTTAACGACTACGATATTTTAGTTATAACTAAAATATTAATCCATGTTTGTAAAAGTGCCAGAACGTTTCGGATGATGAAACTAGTACCAACTTTTAGTATGTTATTAAACGTGATATTACACCTTCAAAACCATCGGGACGAAAGCTGTCAAATGCCTGGATCAGGAGATATGACGTCATAAATTTTTTGTATGGGATTTCAAAAAATAATATTTTTATTCCTATCGTGTAGTATATCAAATGAAAGGGCTTTAGGAGCTAATTCTGGAAATAATCTACGTTGTCACGTCACATTTGAGCATCTGGCTATCTTAAAATCAAAGAAACATTTTCGAAACACACGAAAGTTTGATCTCCTCCAGGGAAAAAACGGCTGAATATTTTTTTGTAAAATATACGTTCAATGATTCGCTATATCTTCATTAATAAATTGTATGAACGCAATTATATAGATAAATAGGATAAGGTAGATTTTAAAGGTTTTCTTGGTATGTTTCGAAAATGTTTCTTTGATTTTAAGATAACCAGATGTTCAAATGTGACAATTTAGTATATTTCCAGAATCAGCTCCTAAAGCCTTTTCATTTGATATACTACACGATAGGAATAAAAATTTTTTTTTTGAAATCTCATACAAAAAATTGATGACGTCATACCTCCTGATCCAGGCATTTGACAGCTTTCGTCCCGGTGGTTTTGAAGGTGTAATATCATGTTTAATAACATACTAAAAGTTGGTACTAGCACAGATAATATAATACTATACTAGTACAGATGCCTCACGTCATAGAACGCATTTGTGCCGAAAATTGTTCGGGCTATTTTTTCCATAAGGTATTTTCTTAGAATAAATTGATATCTGGATGTTAAAATTGAATTAATGTCATAGTTTACACCTTTACCTACCAACATAGTAGTAACATTTAGTTTAATTATTAGAAACAAAAGGGCCAAATGAATTCGGGCTATTTACTCCGTCGAAAAAACCGTAGTACGGAATGGGACCCCATGGTACTAGTTTCATCATCCGAAATGTGTTTCCCTTAAGTCAAGTTACTACCGCCCGCACCATCCCACAGCGAAGGGACTTGTAGTAAATCTTTTAAACAGTAACAATCCAAAAAATATTATCGTATGTCTGCCTCTCTGTTAAAGTTTTAACGGATTTTGATATTTGGTATTAAATACCTAGTTTTATTATAAACGCAAGGGTTGCCCTTATAGCTTTAACGGCTACATCCTTAAACCGATTTTATTAAAATTTTGTATGGAAATAGTTTTAATGCTGATAAAGAATAATCAAATTTTATTTTTATTTATGAAGACACGTGAAATAGCTAGTCCTAAATTATTTTCAATAGCCATTATATGGCGCAGATGAGAACAACGTCTTGGGTTTTTTGAACACTTTTATTTATATTTTTTCTAAGAACAAAATTAATGTTATTCGAAGAAACAGACGTCAGTCAAACCAGCGTTTCCGTCTTTAGATGTATATCTATGACGGATACCTAGAAGTCATTAGCATTTGGAATGACACTATAACATTAGTCCAATAACCAGTAAATAAACAATCTTTTTATTGAATCACCATACCAAACAGAAAAACAATATTATTACACTGTGACGGACGCTATGACACGAATTTAAGCCTATGGCTAAAATGGGAACAAACCAAATAGGAGACGTTTCAGATTGCTATGGGACCCCGGCCATGTCCTTAGCACGGCAGCAAGCAAATAGAAGCTATGTCTATGATTCTCAATTAACTTTTTATTATCTAATTTATTATTTGAGCGCGATTTTCCATTTCTATTACTTTTGCGAATAAAGTCCGGCTCAAAACGAAAAGCTCCTTGTCAGATTAATGTCGAAACTTTGTAAAACATGATAAAACGTACTTAATTCCTTTTCCGACGGCCGACAGCGACGCATTTAACGTAAAGGACGCGATTTTTGACTTGTTTTTAGCTATAACAGTCAGTTAAGTACATTTATAAATGTTAGTTGTACCTATTAGCAAAATAAGCGAAAATTTTCGATCTCCCATAACCTAATTTATGCTCATATGATAAATTTTTCCGTTTGTTCCAACGCTTACAAACACATTTTGTAGCTATGTTAAAAGCAATCGGCTAAAGCTGTCAGAAAAAAACAAGTTTGTAAAACAATGTTACTCTTTCCGTCAAATATTTTTATTTTTATTTATTTATTTATCTATTTGTTCTAAATAAATAAAAAAGATAAAAATATACTCTGGTTTTAGTGTCATGGTTGCAAAACAGATTGAAAAAAAAAATGGATTTTAGAAACCTTGCGCCTCCAATTTATTTTGTATATTTTGACGATAATCATCAATCATCCTCGTTTGTCGAGTCATATTTCTAAAGAAAAGTTGATCAGTTTTAATAGAAAAATTTTTTTTTTTAATATAACAAATAAACAAAATATAATAAATAAATACAAAAATATTGTAAAAAATATAACCCTGTATTTAGTTCCCATTCCACTTGAAATTTTTATTCGTAGTAATATGAATACCGTTTTCGGGTAATTAAATTCCATATTAAGTAGGTATTATACCTCCTTGAAATAAGATGTAAATTCTAATTGTGCACAAGAATGCGAGGAATTTAATTCGGGCGTACATAAGAGGCCGCTAGAGACCGACAAGTGGGTAAACGAGATAAGTTCGGGTACTCTACTTATTAATCAAGTAAAGTAAGTTGCTGTGTACCTGTGTACTGTATAGGAGTTTTAAACTATTGTTATGAAAACTCTGCGATGTTTTTTTACCTGAAAGACTTATTTAGACAAACGATATTGTTTTCAAACCCTTCATCGAACGATTTTATCCTATTGATGACTGCGATAGATAGAATTACATTTGCATTTTGACAGGGAACCCTGTCTTCGGTCGGCCGAACCCCGCTGACGAAAACCGACACCAAATAGGTAGTAAGTACGCGCGACCGCGTCCCTTCCTACAGCACAGAAATTTAGATATTAATTTTTAAAATCTGTTAGGTTTTTATTGTTTAAACATGCTTATTATTCTTTATTCTACATATGAAACATGTGGTTAAAAGGAAATCGGTAATTTTCCTTACACCCTATCTATAATAGTAAACGGCAACAAATCAAATGATTCCCAAAATATTTTTTTATACCCCAATACACTTCAGACAAAATGGATGAATGTACACCAAATTGGCTGAACGTACACCAAATTTGGGTAACCGGTTCGGTTAGGTTGTGTTAGGTTATTTTGCGACCACAATGCCAGAAGCAAATTTGGTGTACATACATTCATCCATTTTGGTAGACAAAATTTGGTGAATATTATTTGGTAAATATTTACTCAAATTTGGTGGCACGTTAATACACAGCCATAGTAAACAAGTACAGTCGAACCTTGATTAAACGAAATGTGCGAATATAAGAAGAAAAATATATCGATGAAAATCAAATTTTTCTTTTCGAAAAGTTTGCCATTTAAAAATTGAAAGCGCTTTAATTAAGAAAGAAAGAGAACGACGAACCTTCTTGCATTTTCCTTGTTTCTTTTTAAACAAACGGTATACTTTCTTCAAAGTAGGCTAATTTGAAAGCTAGAGTTAAAAAAAGTAACAAAAACAGTCTAAATTTTTTGGCAAATTTCTAATCATTTAATTTTATTTTTATTAAGTTTCTGGACGATATTGTTTTGTTTATTTAACTCCTTAGATAGACAGACTTTCTAGCTTTCAAATGAGTCCTAATGAGTACTTTGAAGAAAATGCACCATTTTGCTCAAAAAGAAACAAAAAAAAAACAAATAGGTGTAACATTCATATTTTTTTACATTCATATCTATTTATTATGAATTTTGGCGCGATCTCACGTACAATACCGCAAGCCGTTTTGTTTAGCCGTGCAAGTCGTCAACCTACTAAATAAAAGCGGGCAGTTCGCAACCCTACCTCATCGGACACAAAACAGCGACCTATCTAGGCTGCTGCACAATGAAATGGTGAGTCTAAAAAAAACAGGGTTGCCTGGGTGCAACCTGGCACGTGTACAGTGAACAAAAAACTGTTTATTCAAAGTGCATGCAAAAGTACTAATTAAGAAGTACCAAAACCATTAGGATTATTACCTTGCTCAACCATGATACTTAGTGAATTGACATAACCTAAAAATGACATTGCAACTCCGTAAATTACTGGGTTTAGGCGAGTCAAACCTGGTTATTTCGGTACGTATATATTAATTATTACGTATTGTACCATGTTTACTCTGGGTTTCACCGTGGATTTATTTTGCTGAACACGTTTGTGTTGTGATGGTTTTGACATCACTGTATTTTTAGTATTTCTGGTAACCATTTTCTTCCTTTCAATAAATAATATTCTCGTTGGTTCTATTTCGCGACTCTTACCTATAATTTTTCCACGCAGCGAACAGCTGCCCGTTTTAATAACGGGTCCTCGGAAAACCCCTTGAAAAGCCCTGCTGAATCCGAGCCAGCTGGTTAAAGGTTCTTGTATTCCAGGTCTATCGACAGCCTTCAAGAGCCTGAGTGCAGTTTCCGGTCACATCGGCTGCTGCCTTGTATCCTCTACCGTCTGTCGTCGGGTGCCGGACGACTTCGGTATCCTGTCGAGGGCCTTGGAGCTTTTTCTATTACAGATATTTATATTTTAGTACCCCGTAACTTCCCAAAATTCCAAAAGCGCCGACAACTCGCGCCAAGATTACTTTAGGCAGGATCTTGAGATAAAATTTTACTTATTTTAAAATCCCTTATCCATCATCTGGAAAACTACTAGCATCTATAGCAAACACGTAGGAAGTAGGAACGCATAGGTGGCCACATAAGCGTAGATCTACTAATACCTTGCTATTTACTTACATGTTTTAGACGTAGCGTTTTATTTATTTTTAAAATTGTTAAATGTGAATTTTTTTAAATGTGATCAACTTAATAATTTTTTCTAACACCTTTTGATATGAATTTGTGGACACAAAATCATATTTTCAAATCTGTGTAAAATTTATTATAATTAAAATATTTAAGAGCTTTCCTTGAAGGTAAGATAGTAATTTAACCTATTTTTACCGATTAATTGCAGTAAACTTTAATTTATTTTTATCTTGAACTACGAGTATGTACTTCCTTGGAACATGAAGTAGTAAAAATAAAATCTGTTTTTTGTAGACTGTACAAAACGTATACAAGGTTGTGCACAGCGGCAACCCTGGTTTTTAGTCTTAGTAGTGCAGCAGCCTAGATTGGTCGCTATATAGAACCCGATGAGGTAGGGTTGCGAACTGCGCGCTCTCCGACAATAATTTGAACAGGGTCTAAGCAGAGCAAAGATCTAGGAGCACTTTTATCGAAACATTTAATGGTACATATTTTCAAAGCCCCATAACTTAGGTTTGGAAATACTTTTCTTACAAGATCTAAATAATTATTTTCTTCGTAGTCTTAAATTCTGTAACGGTGGCTTAGGGTCTTTTCTACTACAGAATATTAAACGAGAAGAACACAACATACTAAAATAATCAATGCCATGAAAAATTTTAACATTTTCAAAGAATGTTTATTTGTTACTAGACAGAAAATTGAGTTGTATTTGTAGTATCACTATAGACTAAAGACGAAACCACGTATTTTTTCCATAACCTACGAAGGCAAATCCAGTGTGTTATATAAACATACTAATTAACACCTACTTGAGAAGTTTTATTAGTTGGTACTTATATTAGCTTGTCAACAATACCATTCGACCGCATAATATAAGGTCTTAATGAAATAGTGAACATAATTTTAGTTGTTACTCAGACCATAGGTCGAAATAAGAAAATAAATTTTTGACCTCCAATAGAAACTGCATCAGCTGATGGCGCATTTTATATGGGAGGCAAAATTTTTTTTTTTTTATTTAGACCTATGTTCTTTTGGAAAAGTTGAACACTTTTATGGTCTATGTAGCATGCTAAAACTATGTTCACTATTTCTGTGTAGGACCGTATTATGTGTCGCAGCGAAATGATGAAAACAGACATTTGGTCAAAACAAAAACGGAAAGTAGACAAAATTACCAATTCATTATTATTTGTTTTCTAGCCTAACTTAACTGAATCTAACCTACGAAACCTAACTAAAGAGTTCAGGTATTTGATCAAAAGACAGTTTTTGTCGAATCGCTTAGGGATTTGACCAAATCTGAGTTTTTATTAAATACCTGTGACGTGTTTAAATCGTGGGCAAGCAAAGACGCAATTAACTTTTAGTGGGATATATTTTTGATCTGAACATAAAAATACCCTCCTTTTACTAGCAATCCGGTAAAAAATTTCCACTTCACAACCTGGACACAAAATCTCGGCTAAAAGTTACATCAATGCATTATGCACCTCGACATTTTGTTCACATGGCAGTACCAAAGATTGCAGAACAGAACTACACTTTCGCATACGTTTCGAAATATTGAGTTGAAACTGTATAACATTATATTCTATGATATATCACTTCATAAGACAGTGGGTGTCATGGGCGGTGGTGACCACTTTAACCACCCGCTCCAACCCGCTCGTTTGGCCACTTGTGACAAAAAAATAAATAAATACCAGGTTGCAGATAGGTAAAGTAGACCCAGAAGGATGCAAGATTTAAACAAATATAAGCAGGTACAGTCAGCATCAAAAGTAGCTAAGCATTTCACAAGGACTCCATAAGGGTCCACAACCTTTATGTGAGACTAGCTGGTGCCCGCGACTTCGTCTGCGCAGGTTTATAAATTGTAGCCTATGTGTTATTCTGATATATAAGCTATATTATTGTAAAGTTTCATCAAAATCCATCCAGTAGTTTTTACGTGAAAGAGTAACAAACATACATCCATACATACATGTTTACAAACTTTCGCGTTTATAATATTAGTAAGAAGTAAGATAGTAGGATTTATCTCTCTTAAGTAGCAATTTCAGTTATATCTCTTAAGTTTCATTTTAGATTCATTTATCTCTCTTCAGTTTCAGTTTCGTAGTTTCCATGTAATAAAAAATAGTTTTAAATAAAAAAAATAAGTGTCTATATAGGACCACAGATTCAAAGTGTCCATAATAGTTTACAAAATGTCTAAATATATGCGAAGTATTGTTGGCTTCCTGTGAAACACTGGGTGCTTATAACAATCAGAAAACTATTGTTGTATACTTAGATTATTATAGTCGACTTGAATGTGTGGTTCTATGTGGACAGCTAAAATACTTAGCTACTTTTGATGCCGATTGTACATATATTTAGACAACACATAACAATTTAGAAGAGGGATGAGTTTTAACCGCATACCTTTTGATTTCGTTCGCGTTTTACAATTGTAATGATATCTTTATTAATAATCAAATAAATTTACTGTCTGACTTTAAACTTCAAAATCGGCAATCTCGCGCGCCTATCTTGGGTATGCTTTTGTTTGTTAAAAAATATTATTTATTAACTGAAACTGTTATAAGTACTCATGATTACAAACGTCTATTACTACAAAACAAACAATGAAATCACAAAATCAGATGTTTCTTACATTCTCAATACCCAAATCGACAAATATTTAAACTTATAACCAAAGACAAAGAATATTTTGTTAAGGAGTTTCGCGATTTTAATATTATAAAGTTTTATATTCTGTAGCCGGTTTGTAGGTCAAGCAATTAGTGCGTTTTAAGAATTCGTACACATTTTAAGCGTCTACAAAAACGAGAAAATTGTTACTTTTAAGGTCTTTTTGTGTCCCAGTTTCACGATCCTATAAAAGGAAATGAGCAGTACCTACTTAGATTTTATCTTTTTGTAGAAGATCTTTTAGTGCTCTAACAAACATTAAGACTGGGCTTATACAGGGTGTTTGGTATATGTCTGCAAACCTCTCGGATGGTTGCTCTGCCCATCAAATTGAACAACTTTTCCTGAGTAACATAAGTCAAAATACGAATAAAATTGTATCCCATAGAAACTGCATCAGCTGATAAAGTGTTTTGCAGTCTTTTTTTTTCATGTTTCTGAATTTCTTGTAAGTTTTCAATAAAATGTTTAAATTATTATTCATGAGGATTTAAATTATTATTCAATTTCAAACAAGGATTAGAGTCACAGCCCCTACATAAACGGCCCAGAAACCAGATACAGATAGGCATAGATTTTTAATTTGTTCTTAATAGCAAAAGATATGCACTAAATCTTCATTACAAACAACTTTTCCAGAGACATGGATGGGTCGAAAAAATATAAATTTTTTTGGTCCCATCCAAGCTTTACTTAAAGCACAGATTAAATAATAGTAAACTAACTTATAGTGGCACAAAGTTTGTATGGGAAGGCCAAAAAATTCTTATTTTTCGACCCCTGTTTCTTTAAAAAGTTGTTTGTAATCACGAGTAAGTACATGCATATCCTTTGCTATCGAAAACAGCTAATTAAATGTCACCCTATAAAGGGTGTGCTCAGACCACGAAACTGTTGAAAAAGTTGTTCAGTTTCGTGGCCTTAGTACACCCTAGAGCTGTCGCACGCTTTTGCGTTTACACTAAGTATAAATAATCATTGGGAACAAAGGAATGACGAAAGCAAGTAAATATTGGATGTCATGAACCGCTTAACCTTAACCGGTCGATTACCTTTGCATACTAACTGACGTATGAAGACCCTTTTAATTTTAGCGTAAGTATGGGTACCTAATTTGCATTACCGTACCTTTTCATATAGGAAGGACCACTCATGTATATTTTGTTCCGGGTCTTAGCGCGATCGATATCCGAGGTATAAGGACAACGCAGGGGAATCGCCTTATAATAAAAGCTATGAGATACACACAGGTTTACGTACATCTTATGCCTGGATAACATTCCACGAATCAACCACAGCAGGACATCTCTATCTCTATCTAGAATTCCAGCTTTACTGGAAAGGCATATTGGACCCTGGACATGTGCTGGCACCTTAGACCGAGGTTGTTGGTGACCGCAGTATGTAAGATGGTACAATACACAGAAGGACTCCGCTACAACCTCCGGTTTACAAACCAATCGTCTCACCCACGGGTAGATTAGTACTTATCTTTGCCGGCACCACACAGGCCAAAAACCGAAATATCTAGGTGAAAAACATATATGCTGCCAACTCACCAACAGTCATGAAAAGAAGCTTGCACCCTGGCTCGAGGAAGTACTTGGAGGGCTCCAGCAGATGCAGTCTGTGGTAGATGACGTCGTAACCGTGAACAGACTTCTCTGGCAGGAAGGAGAACTCTCTGGGAACAACAATTAGGAACGAATCAATTATGTATACGAGAAATAGTTCGTTGTTTGTTTCAGCAAAAGCTGGAATTTTGGAGGGAGTTTCCTGTCCTGTAAAGGACGTTTCATGGGATGTCACGATGATGAAATTGTTCGTTTTGGATGGAATAGGCATGTCTCTTTTGGCAAAAATAAAATAGAAAAATATGTGCTCTCCAAGAAACCATCATCAAATTATCCCGCTAAAGTTCACTCTTACCTAGTCAGGTCAGGGGGTGAACCGTTAGAATTTCAGTAATAATGCGTGGCACAAACACCGCGGTCCATGGTGCCAGCCGGAACGCTGTAATAAGCGTAGCGACTATGGCACTTCCTCTCTAACTTACACCACGCGTTTTTGTTGGTATTTTGGAGAGGGCTCCCTGTCCTGCAGTGGACGTGACATGGGATGTTATGGACTGAAAATGTGGACAGTGGACGTTTCGTGGGACGTTTTGATGATGATGATGATGTTATGAATGCGTGGCTGACAAAATGGACCGATGGTTGATAACCGCAGTATTTGGTATACTACACGTATAGAAGGACGCTGCTACTCATCTTCATCATCAGATTCACGAACCCTTGGTTGCCATATACGGAACTAATTCTCAAGAGGCATTTTGCCGACTTGATCGACAAACATCACAATTCAGTCAATATGCTCTAAATATCTATAAATTATAAACAAAAACCTTCCTCGTGAATCAGTCTATCTACTAATGAAATCCGTATCAAAATGCATACAGTAGTTGCTGGGATTAGCGATCACAGACAAATAAGATTAAGACAGAAAAACGCATCGGGGGCCTTTAATTTATAATTATGTATTGATGCCACTTTGCGAGTTGCTATGCAGGTACCTTGAAGGTTAACAATATGCTATTTTTAGGGTTCCGATACCAAAATGGTAAAAAAAAGGAACCCTTATGGTGCCGCTCTGTCTGTCCGTCTGTCTGTCACACCTCTATATCTCAGCAACCACTTATGCTATCAACCTGAAATTTGGAATAGTTTTAGAATATAGTTGCCCAACTTAATTGCACAAGAAAAAATTTTGATAAAAGTATGATTATTAATATAAAGGGGGCCAAAATAGGGGGGGCCAAATTTCAAATTGTCGCTACTAGGTCGAGTGGGGTATCATATGAAAGGGCTTTACTTGTACATTCTAAAATATATTTTTGTATTTTTTTAAATTTCTTAGTTTTAAAGTTATGATGAAAAATGTCAAGAAAAATACCATTCCCCCCCCCTTATCTCCGAAGTTTGAGTAAGGAAAAATCTGAATTAATTACAGTTGACAGAAGTTTATATATACTTTACAGCAAAAATAAAACGATCTTTCTAAGTTGCACAGTTTTTCAGAAATCTGCAAAAAACCTTTACAAACAAATTTAGTTTTGCGGTCCTGAAAATGGACTTTATTGCTTCCAAAAATACTATAGGTATATCGGAACCCTCGGCGCGCGAGTCCGACTCGCACTTGACCGGTTTTTTTTGAAGTGTTGCGAGTTGCGGAAGGCGAAATTTTACCTTGGAAACTTCCTTGTAAACACGGCCGATCATCAGTAGAAACACTTTTGGACCTTATGGCGTGGTAATAGAGTTGAAAAAGTTTCTACCGACATGCGGTTGACCGTACCTCTTAAAAGCTCCTTTCATGATTATGTACAAAATACTATTACAATTTAACTTGCAAAATACTTATTAGTTTTAAATACTTATTAGCTTGTTTAAGCTTCCCTGGGATTGGAAGGAAAACTTGTACAAGCTTTAAAACAGAAGAACAAATCAGGGCTCTATGCGTAAATAATAACGAAAGTTAAACGAGTTTTACTTGACGTGTTTCTAACTGCTATTTTATTAGTAAGGCTTTTGTACGTCAGTTTTGTTCTGTTGGGACCTCCTGAGGAGGCATTCCTTTCACGCAATAAACACGATTCAAACATCACGCATTAAAAATACTAGTGGATTAATCTGTACTCTGTAAATATTGTAAAAGCGAAAATTGCTGTCTATCCGTCTATTACGCTTTTACGACTAATCCGATGAACAGATTTTAGTAAAACTGGTAAGAAGATAGCTTCAACCATGGTAAAAGCCATTAGCTACGTTTCTTAGAACCCCACGCGGACGGAGTCGCCGGCAACAGTTAGTTAAAAATTTACGGACTGAACAGCGTAACACTCTAAAAAAACCTCTTATTTAATTTGAAAGTTAAAAGTAGTTTTGGCAATGAGGTGATTTCTTTAACAATCCTTTCATTTGTTTTTTAGGGTTCCGAACCAAAATGGTAAAAACGGAACCCTTATAGTGCGACTTCGTCCGTCTGACTGTCTGTCACACCTGTTTATCTCAGCAACCTCTCATGCTATCGACTTGAGGAGTAGTTTTAGATAATGCTTGCTTGCCCAACTTTATTATTACAAACGAAGAATCTTAGTTTTCAAGTTATGACGAAAAATTACAAAAAAATACCATTCCCTGATCTCCGAAGTTTGCGATAAGAAAATCTTAATTAATTACAGTAGATAGAAGTTTATGTAAATATCACAGGAAAAATAAAAAGATCTTTCTAAGAAGTAGCAGTTTTTTAGAAATCTGCAAAAAACCTTTACAATGGACTTTATTGCTTCTAAAAATACTATAGGTAGGTATATCGGAACCCTCGGCGCACGGGTCTGACTCGCACTTGACTTGTTTTTTATAAGGTCTTTCCATTGTCACATCAGAAGGTTGACTTGTAAATTTTGTATTTGAGTATAGCTGTTCTTGACTTTATACATTGTACCTTAGTCCGTGCTGGCAAAGAATTGTACAAATCCACCTTTACCCGTGGGTGTCGTAAGAGGCGACTAAGGGCTTATGAACTGGAGAATGGGCAGCAGCATATTTGTGTGTATCGTACCATCTTACATACTGCGGTCACCAACTAAAGATTTCCGCGTATAAAATAAGGTCAAGTAAGAAGCCCGATCTGGGTCCAATTTTCTTTGCTGATCATAATTTTTCATGTGTTTGACATTTGTCAAAAGCTTTCATTTTGCCAAAAGGCTTATGTTGCTAGGACGTATAGTTTCCGAAATAATTATATGCGAAAAACCGAAAAATGGCACCTTCAAACCCCTCCCTCCCGCCCGGCGTTAGAGATACGGGCGGTGACTTTTGATATGTTTACCTCCTAACTAGTCCAAATTCCCTCTTACCTTTTTTTGAGAATTCGTTGACTGAATTAATATAAAACATTGTCGGAAATGTTTTTGCCCACAACAACATGCTGATTGTAAGCCCACCCCAGGATAATCAAAAGTATACAGAGAGTAACGAAAAGGTGTGATTATACTAACTAAAGGGTGTTAATCTGCCCATGAAACTGAACAACTTTTTCCAAGGAACCCAGGTCATAAAAAAAAATATTTTTTGATCTCTACTATTTCTAATCTATGCTCCCATAGAAACTGCATCAGCTGACGGCGCATTTTGTATGGAAGGTCAAATTTGGTTTTTCGTATTTCGCCCTATGTTCCTTGAGAAAAGTTGTTCAGTTTAATGGGCAGATTCACAGCCTTCAGTATTATCACACCTATCCTTTACACATTGTAATAGCGATAAACTGCCAGTCGTATTTAAGGTTTAATCTCGCTTATTGCTAACCTCAAACCACATTTCCATTCATCTGTAAAACGAATACACCGCATAGTTAAATATTGACACAAGTTAGCTATGTTTACTATCATATATTGTGAGGCTATGTAGTCAACATTAAATAGTTATGTAGATTGGTCATTGTTATGCTGAGGCCCGTAACCCTGCGACCCAAAACGCTTATGTAACTGATGGATGACTTATCGTTTCAAAAGTAGAGATCAGTAAACACCCGCATGGAACCATACTACCAGCACACCCAAGAAACTTGATTTCGTTACCTACGTAAAGGGTGTAAGTGACGGTGTACCGAAAACTGGAAGGGCGTGCTCAGTCAATGAAACTGAACCACTTTCCCAAAGAAACATATGTTGGGAAATAAAAAAAAAATTTGATCTGTTCGACCAGAGTGGGCAATTTGTATGGAAAGGTCAATTTTTTTTTTATTTCCCAACAACATATGTTTCTTTGGGAAAGTAGTTCAGTTTCGTTGACTGAGCATGCCCTTTCAGTTTTCGGTACACCGTCCCTTACACCCTGTATATTCCTTGCTTATATACTCTCACAAGTAACTTGTTGAGAGAGGAGAGAGTGCCGGATACCGCATATATGAGCGGTATCATAAGGGTTGATCACAATGTTCGGGTTATCCAGCGGAATTGCAACGAAAACCTCAACCAAATCCTTACTAACCCAACCTTTACTCTGGCTTTCCACCAGAGTTGTGTTAAGGGAACCTTTGGAGTCATGTCTATTCAGAGCGGGGCGGGGGCTCGGAAAAATCAAGGAGCGACTTCAAGGCGGACGGCGGACGTATTTCCCCGTGTTTCAAACAATAGGATTTCTCCATTATCCTAGTTTAGAGCTGCGCTGTGCTAACCTACGAAAATGGAACAAACTTGTTGTTGGGAATTTTTCTGAGCTGACAGGTTGAATGCCTAACGTAGGAGCAATGTAAGATGTCGGTTTTGAAGTTTCCTGAACACCAACACACTTTTGACAGCTGTCACAACGGGCCTATTAGGATGGCCTTTCTTTGGCACCCAAATTCGAACTTAGAGCTGCGCTGTGCTAAAGCCGCGATTACACCTGCTTGAATTTGACGACTGAATAAGAAATCTACCTAGGAGGCTACGTTGAAAAAGACGTTTGTGAATTCAGAGTTCTAGCTAGGAAGCTAAGTATAAAAAGTGCCTACTAATACAGTTGCTGAATAGTGATGTTCCGATAGCGATAGTTTTGCTGTCGGTAGTTAATCTTGAAATACAGTAACTCTGTTGAATAGCCTTATCGAAAATAATTATTGTAAAATAAAATGCTATCGATTGTTAAAAAATGGCTGATACAACCTCAAGACAAATACAACCGATAATTGAAAGAAGAAAAAAATACAGACAAACTTATTTGCGGTCTTAAAGATGGGCTTTTATTGCTTTTAAAAATACTACAGGAATATCGAATCCCTCGAAGCGAGAGTCTGCCTCGCACTTGACCGTTTTTTTTAATATAAGTATATTTTTGTTCGATATGTTGAATTAATCATTCGCACTTGGACATCACTAAACATGCTAAGTCCCTTCAAGTAAAGGAGTTAGAAGGTTTAGTGATGTGAAAATTTTGCGAATGATTAATTCGAATCGAACAACTTGTCCATGCAAAATAAAAATAAAGCATTATCTAGGTTTAATAATAAGTACTAATAATAAACTTAAAAAAATCACTATAAAAAAATTGTATACGACTGTTCGGTTGAGTCAAGGAGTGATCACAGCTAGCTGGATTCAAAGACTAATTCGGCATACATTGCTCGTTGAAGTAAGGATAATGCAATAACATAACCAAGCCTCCCAGCAATGTATGCCGAATTAATCTTTGAATCCAGCTAGATGTGATCGTGGCTTTAATAGGCTGACAATACATTTCCGTGATGTTTTTATTTTTATTTACCTTAAATGGACAAATGAGACCTGAACATTGCCGTGCCAAATCTTATGAATGAGAGTATTTATGATCAAACAAAAACAATCGCTGTGGTAAATGAAGTGGATGCATTTTTTCTCTTTTTCTAGTCTTGCAGGTGCACATAGTCATTCACCGTAACTGAACAACTTTCAGTAAATAAAACTATCAGCCTCTTCAATACTCTTCATATAAAATTGCAAATGGACAGTTTAGCCACGATCACATCTAGCTGGATACAAAGACTAATTCGGCATACATTGCTGGGAGGCTTGGTTGTGTTATTGCAATATCCTTACTTCAACGAGCAATGTATCCCGAATTAGTCTTTGAATTCTGCTAGGTGTGATCGTGGCTTTTTTGTGGAAAAGAAGATTATTTTAATATTTTCTGAAAGTTTTATTTACTGAAAATTATTCAGTTACCTTGACTGACCACGCCCTTTCAGTTTTCGGAAACCAGTCCCTTAGACCATGTATTGGTCAATTTAATTTCGATGCGAACACGGAATTAAATTAAAATTAATCATTCGCACTCGGACATCACTAAACCTCCTTACTCCCTTCATGTAAAGAACTTAGGAAGTTTAGTGATGGGTAAATTTTGCGAATGATGATGAACAACTTGTCGATAAAAAATAATTATTATTCATGGTGTAATAAAAAGTACTAAAAAAAAAATTAAAAAATTCACTATAGATTACCATCGATACTTGAAAGGTTCAGATATTTTCTATACGACTGTTCAGTAGAGTTAATAAACCTGCTTTGCGACAAAAAGAACTAGGTAAAGGAGTGATCACACCTAGCTGAATTCAAAGACTAATTCGGCATACATTGCTGGGAGGCTTGGTTATGTTAATTGAAATATCCTTACTTCAACGAGCAATGTATGCCGAATTATTCTTTGAATTCAGCTAGGTGTGATCACTCCTTTACTCTACACTGCGCGTGGCTTGACACGAAGTACGAACTTGGTCGGTTATTTAGTATCGATTATTACCGGTACTTTTAAGAATTCGATATTCTCGATATTTTCTATAGGAATATTCGGTAGAGTTACTGTATTTTTAAAATTCAACCATCGATCTCGTTATCGCAGCAACACTGATTCAATAATTTTCAAAATTTACGGTTTGGTTAGGTACTCAATCAATCGCCAGTTAAAGCGCGACGGAGTCAGATGTGTCCGTGTAGAATACTTGACTAGTGCAACACTGTTAGTTTTGAATATACCGGTCTTTAATTGTTTTTCTAGTAGGAGCGCTTGTTTTAAGTAAAAAAGTATACCATCAGTTAGGCCATTATTTTTTGTTCGACAAGTTGTTCGATTCGAGTCAATCATTCGCATTTGCCCATCACTAAACCTCCTAACTAAGTGGCTTACTATATTCCGATGTCATTTTTTGGTGGTCATTTCCTCCGAGGCGAGTTCGCCCGGTTGGTCATTTCGCCCGAAAGTATTCATTGTTAGTCGAGGTCTTTTAAAACCATATCCAAAAGATAATGAGAAACTATGGCAAACAATAAATAAACTTACATACAGAAAAAAAAAAATCCAAATAAGATCAATAAACTTCTAGATAAAAAGAATTGACTTCAGCATTTTGTTACTGTAAAAATATCGTTGGCCGAAAGTATTTTACTTAAGACTGCACCACGTAAAAACTACCAAAACGGCAATCACGGTTTAATATTGCTTACATATTTAATATGATTTTTTTTAAAACCATTACGATTACGCCATACATTTTTAGTATGACCGCGCGAAGTCTAATAAATAGCTCTGACACGCGGCCGATACCCACAAGAGCTCGAAGTGAGACCACGTCAGTTTGCACCGCGACGTGCCAAAATTATGGATCGCGTTTCAACGTATACACATTCTCTGCTTTCATAGTGTAACAAGGTAACTTTGTTTTTTTACTATTTTCTAAAGTAAGATATTTCTTTCCTTGTATTTATACTCGTAAAGTGTTTGTTTTAGAGAAATGGGGAAGCGCAAAGATAAATATTATGTATCCCGTCAAAAATTCAAAAAATATCTATTCCTTTAACCAAGTAAGTACCTACTTATATACCATACCTAGGTAGTTTTGTTTTGTGATGGTTGACTGGTGATGAAGGGTAGGCGGAGGAAGATAGGTAGATGATGGGTCAGAAGGGTTATCAGAGTAATAGATTTTCGGTACGTGATTGATGTCCGGACGAAGATGGGTGACCGGTGGATGATATTGATGGGTGACCGGCGGAAGACGAGTCAATGGTAGATGATGGGTGACCGGTAGATGATGGGTAATCGGCAGTGGTCGGAATTGGTAGAGCTGTTTAGGGTCGATGATCGGAAACTTGAACGTGCTGCTTGCTACATTATTTCGTCAGATCTGTTAGATTTTCCTCTTGAGACGGATTTCCATGGCATGGATTTTCGAAATAAGACTACCTTTTGATCGTTAGTATGTGTCCTTTGATCTTTCGATCACAAAAACAACGAAATGTACAACGATGGCACGGATTTAAATGGATTACTTTTTTAAAAGAAGCAAACGGCGCCAAACTTAGGCAGGAAAAAGCCTACATTATTTCGTCAGGTCTGTTAGATTTTCCTCTTGAGACGGATTTCCATGGCATGGCTTTCCGAAATGAAACTGCCTTTTGATTGTTAGTGTGTGTCCTTTGATCTTTCGATCACAAAAACAACGAAATGTACAACGATGGCACGGATTTAAATGGATTACTTTTTTAAAAGAAGCAAACGGCGCCAAACTTATGCAGGAAACAGGCTACATTATTTCGTCAGGTCTGTTAGATTTTCCTCTTGAGACGGATTTCCATGGCATGGCTTTCCGAAATAAGACTGCCTTTTGATCGTTAGTATGTGTCCTTTGATCTTTCGATCACAAAAATAACGAAATGTACAACGATGGCACGGATTTAAATGGATTACTTTTTTAAAAGAAGCAAACGGCACCAAACTTAGGCAGGAAACAGGCTACATTATTTCGTCAGGTCTGTTAGATTTTCCTCTTGAGACGGATTTCCATGGCATGGCTTTCCGAAATAAGACTGCCTTTTGATCGTTAGTATGTGTCCTTCGATCTTTCGATCACAAAATCAACGAAATGTGCAGCGATGGCACGGATTTAAATGGATTATTTTTTTTAAAGCAAACGGCGCCAAACTTAGGCAGAATGATAGTTGATGACTGGATGAATGATGATGATGAAAGGATGATGAGTGACACGCGGATTATAGTTGATGAGTAGATCAATGATGATGAGTGATGCGTGGATGATAGTTGATCAGTGGATAAATGATGATAAGTGGATGATGAGTGATGCGCGGATGATAGTTAATGAGTGGATGAACGATGATGAGCGGATGATGAGTGATACGTGAATGAGTGGATGACTGATGATGATGAGCGGATGATGAGTGATTTTTGGATGATAAGTGATGCGCGGATGATAGTTGATCAGTGGATGAATGATGATGAGCGGATGATGAGTGATGCGCGGATGATAGTTGATGAGTGGATCAATGATGATGAGTGATGCGCGGATGATAGTTAATGAGTGGATGAATGATGATGATGAGCGGATGATGAGTGATTTTCGGATGATAAGTGATGCGCGTATGATAGTTGATCAGTGGATGATGAGTGATGTGTGGTTGAGTGGATGAATTATGATGATGAGCGGATGATGAGTGATTTTCGGATGATAAGTGATGCGCGGATGATAGTTGATCAGTGGATGAATGATGATGAGCGGATGATAAGTGATGCGCGGATGATAGTTGATGAGTGGATCAATGATAATGAGTGATGCGCGGATGATAGTTGATCAGTGAATGAATGATGATAAGTGGATGATGAGTGATGCGTGGATGAGTGGATGAATGATGATGAGCGGATGATGAGTGATTTTCGGATAATAAGTGATGTGCGGATGATAGTTTCTACCACCATGTCATTACGAGTAAGTCTAAAGTGTTTCTACTGACGTGCTGTTGAGTATACAAACTTGAAGAGCTGTTCCCTGTCGCCCCTCGCTTCCCCTCGAGTAACCCTCCGTTATACAATCGTTGCGCTGAGCTATATTAGTAGAGTTCATTAAAAATACCTTGAGAGAAAAAAGTTCCATTCAAAACACAGTTTTTTAAAAGGTGTCGTTTCCTCCGAGCGGGCGAGAACGCGTCTCGGGTGAAATGACGCACTACGACTCCGCGTGGACTGCGCGCATGTGTGTGTTCGATCATACGCACACTACTGTTGCTTCCGACTCGACGCGAAAACTAAACAGTTTTGATCCTATACATTTTTTTATGAAAGGGACAACTGATTTGAACATGAATTGAAAATTTTGTCAGGATTACAAAGTATCTCTTTTAAGGAAGTCTAACAAAATTACGGACAAGTACAAGGTGTCAAACAATCTCCTGAAAACTTCATCAATGGACTCATACCATGAAAAATTAACGATTTTCACCATACATACATCTATACACAACAAAAAAAAATGTTAAAGTGCGAGTCGGATTCGCGCATCGAGGGTTCCGATATACCTACCTATAGTATTTTTAGAAGCAATAAGGTCCATTGTAAGGACCGCAAAACTAAATTTGTTTGTAAAGATTTGTTGCAAATTTCCAAAAAACTGTGCTACTTAGAGAGATTGTTTTTTTTCTGAATTATTCACATAAACCTCTATGGACTTTAATTAATTCAGATTTTTTCTTCGGAAAACTTCGGGGATAAGGAAGGGATAATTTTTTAAAACTTTTTTCATCATAACTTGAAAACTAAGAGTCGTTAAAAATATAAAGAACTATTTTGGAATGTACAAGTGAAGCACTTTCATATGATACCTAACTTGACTTAGTACTGACAATTAAAAACTTTGACCTACCCATTTGGGCCCCCTTTACAATAATAATAATATTATAATTATTTCAATTGCAATAAAGTAAGACAATCGTATTCTAAAACTACTTCTACTACTAAATATAAAAGTATAAACGAGTTTTTAGCTTGCTTTTCAATTTATTTTAAGGTCATTAAAATTACTCATAGAAGCCTTTATACAAAGTATCTGAACATATCAGTCGCGCTATAAAGTGTACCAGCACAGAAAATATAGAGGTATACTAACGTATAGCACAACTAGTGAACTGACTATGATCCCTACTATGTTGATGTTCCTTAATAGTGATGTACAATTATTTCAAGAAGCAACAATCGAAATATTCGAATGTACTACTTAGTAGTATCCAAATAATCTTTTATCATTCAATTGTTATTTTTCATTGGAATCATTATTCGCTTTTCGTACGATTTTGAATGAAAAATTTATTCTAACTAAAAGAATGAATAAAGCACTCAAATTCTTTGTGTTTACTTGACTGGTGCACCTAATTTTAATTCCTTGTTTGTTTTTTAGTATACCGGTAATTCTGTGGTTTTTTTTGTAGTTATTCTAGTGTTTTTCTATACAACATAAATTAGCTTTCATTAATATTTTCCGTACGATGAGGTGTTCTATTCGTATTGGCCCTTCACTAAAGTTCCTTTCTGCGTTGCTTACTATGCGGCTTACTCAGTTAGTGACTTACTAAGTTCCATCTTTCTACCTTCCTTTCCTACGTAGGAGACTAACTGACTTAGTGTGTGAATTCAGTCAGGTGTGATCGGCCCTTAAGCTAGGCAAATAGAGTAATCCAGTTGACTGTTATTCTTCCACTGCTCCGGTGGAAAGCTACCCTAACGGTACCCGCATACCACCATCACTTGTACAGGTTCACAGATGTGAGTCAACTGCCAAACTCAACGACAGTAGATACATTTAAATTATCGTGAAATAAACATAACAATATCAAATGTTCTTCATTAAGCTAGCTTCCTAGCACAGCTCTGGAAAGCTACCCTTACGGTACCCGCATACAGCGCGTTCAGAACAAGTCTGTCTATGACGGTTATTTTCCGCGCATGGGTGACAGGCGGAGAGCCAATGAACGATTCGCTCGCCCCCTGGGGGAAGCCGCGCTCAACACCGCGACTCGATTTCTGCGCATTAACGGTCACAGACAAAGTTATTTTATACGCAGTATACCACTTTTACTTTTACGACTTTGCTAACAATGCACAAAAAAAATCAACTTCGCATATAAGTAACGTAACTGACCAACATATTTTGTATGGGAAGTTGAAATTTCTTTGTGCGTTATTAGCAAAGCTGTAGAGCAAAAGTTGTTGCTTTTGACCTCACTAATAAGTGAGTAAACGGATGTCAGGCACAAATAATAACCTTGTATTTTTAAAGATAACTAACAAAATAAAAATATAATTAAGAAAGACAAACAACCTGTATATTCCTATTAACATAAGTTACCATTGACGTCAGCAAATAGACGCAGTAAAGTAAGTTTAGTTTAAAACTTTTATTATATATTTGAAAAGTATTTTATTTTTTAATATTGGGGGACATTTCACAAAATCATCCGATCCCAAACTACGCAATACCTGTACTATGGGTATGAGAGACTAATAGTATACATACATAAATAGATAAATAACACCCAGGCACAAAACAAACACTTGTGTTCATCAAACTAATGTTTGCCCTGGGCGGGGATCGAACCCGCGCCCCACGGCGTGTAAGGCGGTCTCACTACCAACCACACCAACGGGCTTGTCTGAGTAAAATATTCGTTCAGAGAAAAAGGTACCAAACATATAAGTACCAAAAATAAAATTAGATTTTAATCATGGGCATAAACAATAAATTTAAAATATAGCATAAATAAATCAAGATGATTAATATAATATGCAAAATAAAGTATACTCGTAGCACCAGACAAAAAAGAAACAGAAAGTCATTAGTTTTTACGCTAAGGCATAATTTTAATCAATTTCTCATAAATTAAGTAGTCCCCGAAAAGGAAACAGAAGGAAAAGTTCCAAACATTTCCGTCATTCACGGGGACTTAAGTGGGATTTACATACAGGTTACAATTCTTACAATAATCACATATTAATCAATGACATGAAATAATTTATTTATTTACAATTTATAATAATATGTTGTCATATTCTTTAGCTGAGCTAACTACGCCTATGTAGTTTGGTATCAGTTTTAGCTCAAGGCATGTATCCCCTAGTGTCTTACAAGATTAAAGTCACAGATTTAATTAAAACTGATGAGACTCTTAAAAGGTAATCATAATATATGTACGTATTAACAATGAAATGCCATAATTTATTCTTAACTCTAAAAAAGTCGGCTCTTTCGGGTACGGGTAAAAACGGCCTAACCACATATTTTGACTAAGGAGTAGATTTTGTGAAGTTAGGGCGTGTAGAGTTAGAAGCTGAGATCTGATAACTTTTTGAAAATGCAAGCTATATGGTCTGGTCTTGGCTATATCTAACGAAAAAGCGCCTGGTATAGACAGCATAAGAGTTAAGGACCTAAAATTTGTACATAAATCGTTAAGCCCCATTATTGCCAATTTTATAAATATGAGTATAGCTCAAAATGTTTACCCAGATAAATTAAAACACGCTATAATACGCCCGATTCATAAATCCGGAAGCTACTCAGAATACGTAAATTATAGACCCATCGCCATACTCTCTGTAATAGATAAAATCTGTGAAAAAATAATCGTTGGTCAAATCAGTAGGTTTCTAGAAAGTAACAGTATATTGTCAGATACGCAGTTCGGTTTTAGAAAGGGCCGCAATACAGTGACGGCACTGACGCGGTTTGCAGATCATGTCAATGACAGCCTTAACTCTGGAAAACAGTTAATAGCACTCTTCATTGATTACAAGAAAGCGTTTGATACGCTAGATCACGACGTCATGCTACAAGCCATGGATGAATGTGGAATCCGTGGTCCCACAAACTGCTGGTTTAAAAACTATTTAACCAACCGAAAAATACACACTGTAATCAATGGAGTGGCCGGTGAAGAGGCTGTTGTTGACCTAGGTGTGCCGACCGGGTCAGTGTTTGGGCCGGTAGGCTATATTATGCACGTTAACAGCGTTGCTAATGTTGTAAAAAAATGTCGAGTGTATATGTATGCTGATGATATGTGCTTGATTTATGCGTCAAAAGACATAAATGTAGTTCAAATGGCCATACAAGAAGATTTTGAACAAATTAGTAAATGGGCACATGACAATGGCATCATCTTGAATATTTCAAAAACGAAATACATACATATACACTCGCCATACAACAAGTACGCTAAAAACTTAAAAGAAAATATAGCAGTGATCGGTCACACATATCAATGTTTACATTTAAACAAAGTAGATTGTAGGTGCTCCAAATTAGATTGTGTCGACAAATATACTTACCTAGGGTTGACGGTTGATAAACACTTCAGCTGGAAACTACATGTGAATGTCGTTTGTAATAGGCTAAGATCTGTCTTAGGAAAATTTTATCACTTAAATAGGGTGTTAAATAAACAAACAATGTTCATAGTCTATTTTGCACTAGCAGACTCACTCCTAAGTTACGGGCTCATAGTGTATGGACGCACCTTTGTCACATATTTAAATGAAATAAAAAATATACAAATTAGACTTCTTAAGTTTCTTGTAAACAAGAATGTTAAAGCATTGTGTAATAAGGAATATGAAAGGCTATTTCCCATTTGCAAAATTTTGCCTATACACAGTAAAGTCCAATACCTAATAGGAGTTGAACACTATTACAGCAATAATTATAAGACGAAAATAGAAAATAAATATAATACACAAAGAGTGAGGGAAAGCAAACTTGTTCAACCAAACTCTGTTAATTACTATGGAGAGAGGAGATCAGAGTACCTAGTGCCAAAAATATTTAATCGAATTAAAATTTTAAGAAGTAGTTCTAAATTAAGTATAAGTGTATTAAAGAATAAGCTAAAGGAGTCATTGCTTGATGACGAATCAGTCATCAAGCAATGACTCCGTGAATCAGTGAAATGTATCGACCTCCTGTATTTTGTTGATTTTTTATTATTTATGTGATTGTGAGTTTCTAGATTGCTGTTTTTTATGTGTAAGAAAACTGTAGGTAGATAATGTTTAAGTAACGAGCGCGTCTCGCCATCAAACTGTAAAGTTTGGCGAGTAGTTTTTAAGAAATAATTTGTATTTTACCTATTACTTTAAATAAAAAAAAAAAAAAAATATTTTACATGAAAATGTTTTTGGTGGGGATTAATCTTTCCGATGAATTTTTGGAACTAATGCAGTTGACATTATCGCGGATCAATACGTAAATAAGAACGCTGCCTCCCATCCTCTAATTCAAGGTCCAAAGGTCAAAGCCTTACAAGTGATAGGGGTAAAAACATAAGCAAAAACACGGTTTCTCTAGTTGTAGTATTGTGCAGTTTAAAAGGTGTAACAGAAAGGGTATATCAATCCTGAAAAATGTGATTCCGCCCATAAAACTGAACAACTTTCCCTAAGGAACATAGGTGATAAATGCGAAAAAAAAATTTTGACCTCCCATACAAAATTCGCTATCAGCTGATTCAGTTTATATAGGAGGTCAAAACATTTTTTTCTTATTTCGACCTATGTTCCTCAGAGAAAGTTGTTCAGTTTCATGGGCAGATTCACATCCTTCAGGGTTGGTATACCCTTTCTGTTACACCCTGTATACAGTCTCTATTATTGCCTTTTTAATAGAGCTGCAACGCAAACAAAGGATACAAAGAATAAAGCCTCTACAGCGCACACTTGCAATATTCTGTTCTCGACCTTGACCTTTTAAAGCCACTTTGTTCTATCTATAGTAACCTTAAAGACAGAGAGTTTAACCTCTTACAAAGGTACAAAGGATTTGCAAATTTATCGTCATTTTGTCGTGACTGAGATATCTAATGCTGTTGATGCTCTAAACGAAGACCTTACTGCCATCCAGTTGTGGGCAGAATCTTTTGGTCTGCAAGTTAATCCTGCTAAATCACAGGCAATTATTCTCGGCAGTAGTAGACTCAGGTCCAAGATAGACTGGGATATAGTACCAAAACTCTTCTATAAAGGTGTCCAGATCAGTTTCTGTGATAAGGTTAAAAATCTGGGCCTGCTCATGGACTGCAACATGTCTTGGATATCTCACGTCAACGATGTTAGCAGGCGTATGCATTTTACGTTCCACTCTCTCAAGCGTCTCCAGTATTTCCTTCCTTTTAACACCAAAATTATGCTTGCGCAATCTCTCCTGTTACCTATCCTTGACTACGCCGACGTCTGTTATTTGGATGTGACTGAGGAGCTGCTTAACAAGTTAGAGCGCCTTCAAAACTTAGCTATACGCTTCATTTTCGGCTTGCGAAAATATGACCACATTTCTCAATTCCGTGCTCAACTTAAATGGCTCCCTATCCGCCTTCGTCGCGATATGCATATCCTATCTGTCCTTTTCAACATCCTCAATGACCCGCACTCCCCACCTTACCTTCGTTCCCGTTTTCAGCTGCTTCCTTCTCCCGCTTGGCCTAGGCGCCCTTGCATTTCACATATGTTTGAGGTGCCTAGGAGTAATACCAATTTCCAGTTTCACTCTTTTTCCGTCCGTGCCGTTCTATTGTGGAACAAATTGCCTCGAATTATTCAAGAAGCCCCTCCATTCACACTTTTAAAGTAAGGTTAAAAGATCATTTCCTGTCACAAGTTGCTTCATAGCCATCATCATTGTAAATATATCTGTTAAGCATTCATCATTTTATTTATGTAGTATATAGTGTGTTATGTATTTATTTATCATTTATATTTATTATCTATATATTTGTATTTATTATAAATTTATGTGAATTATATATTTGTTTTAATTATTAGTATATTTTCTTTATTTATTATTTATGATACATCATTTTTTTCTCAATTTTTTTGCACTATTGTGTTCCCGTTAATACAACTTTCTCACTGCGTTCGGTTGGCTGGAAGAAATCTCTTTTAGAGATAAGCCCGCCTTTGTGTATGTCCTTTAGTTATAGTCTTTTCTGTCAAATTTTTGTGCAATAAAGAATATATAAAGTACGAACGGAGAAGACGCAGTTTTGAATCCTACCTATTTATAAAATTTCGCGATCATCTAACTTCGTTGTAAAATTTTCCGAACACACACAGGAATTGTAAAAATAAAATATACATTTTAAGGGTACTTGAAAATGGTTATTTTACAGTCTTTTTAGTCCTGCCTTACATAGGGATTACCTACAATGCGTAGGGCGAGGTCTTTGCTGGGATTACAATTTAACTAAAAAAATTCATAGCATAGGCACAAGACTACAAGACAAGAACACATACTTGTGTAAATTTGCGACTAGGTGGCTGTATACAGGGTGTAAGGGACAGGTTGGCAAATACTGAAAGGGCATGATCAGTCAACGTAACTGAACAACTTTCAGCGAACAAAACTTTCAGGAAATTAAAAAAAAAATCGGCTTCTCCATACAAACTGTCCAATCAAGTTTGCAATTTTGTATGGAGAGGCCGATTTTCTTTTTCATTTCCTGAAAGTTTTGTTCGCTGAAAGTTGTTCAGTTACGTTGACTGATCATGCCCTTTCAGTATTTGCCAACCTGTCCCTTACAACCTGTATATAAAACGTGAGTCTAAGCGTTCAAACATGTAACTAGTGTAATAGAAGCAAAATATTTCCTTGAGTGCATTTTTTTGAAACGCATATCTCGAATGGAATGGGAAGAGTAAGGATTTTAGGCTTTACGAGACTCGCGTAGTATCATCTTCCTCGCACTTCGTATTCAATACTAATATTGTATATATGCAAATGTGACATTTATTGAATCGGAAAACTAGTTTGCAAGGCAAACTTGTATCTTGATAACACAGGGCGAAACTTTACACTGAGACTTACGACTATTCATTGACTTTTTAAATTAATATCACAATGAAATACAAAAGGACCAAACCGTGCTGCAGAAATCTGAGTGCAAGAAATGTTCTAGACTAAGAGGGCGCAGTTGGCAACCCTTCCTCATAGGATACCAAACAGCTACCTATCTAGGCTGCTGCACAATGAAATAGTAAGTCTAAAAACACAGGGTTGTCTGGGCGCAACCTGGCACGTTTTGTACAGTCAACAAACTACTGTTTATTTCTTTTCTGAGCATTCAGGACTCACCATTTCCTAGCCTAGATAGGTCGCTGTTTGCTTGCTGATGAAGTAGATTTGCCAACTGCGCGCTCTTCGCCATTCATTGTTCAGCCCAAAACCCTCACCAAACCATAATTATAAAGCTACAATTTTTTTACAATGGCGAATTTTTATTTCTATTTCTTGTACTTTTTTTTACTTTATTAAAACTGATTTTAATGAAGTCTTCTGAAGTGAGGATTCTGTGCTGAGGGACATTGAAATTTCTCTAATACATTCTGATACTGTACGAAAACCTACGCAGTACTCAATACTGCATTTGTGTCGAAATTGCCCAGGTCGAATCTGAGAGGGAGCGAGATAGCGATCCAGACAAAACGTATATACCTGGTGAAGGCCTACAACCTACAAGCCCGTGACCTTTCCGCATCGAACTGCCTGGATCGAACCCCAGAACGCTGGGAGCTGGAAGTGCTGGAAACAAGTGATTTGGGCCATTGCCAACACACCTGCAGTATAATCAAGCAAACTGCTTTTACTGTTTCACGTGCTACTTTATTTTCACACGAAATTTTCCGCGAAAAATAAAAAAGATAACCGCTTGTGGCCGAATGATTTCGGGTAGTTGAGATAAAATATAGGTACAGTCAAGAGCACATCAAGCATGACAAATTGGTCTTTGTAACATTCTTTTTTCAAAAGACATACGGGCTAAAGTCGCACTGCGGGTGTGAAGCTTGACCTGTCGTTAACTGTACTTACGTTAAAATAGTTTGCGTGGGACATTATACCAGTATTTGAGAAAATGTCTATTTAAATCAAGAAAAACAATTCAAATCATCACCACCTCATCTCTGTCTTCAAGACTAGATCGAGGTCAAGAGTAAGCTCATTGACGATAAAAAAAAAATCTGAGTTGCAGCTACACATTCTTATAGCTAAGGGTCAAACACTGCACCAAATTCTCTCCTGATATATACCCTTCTATAGACGTTTACGATCAACTCGTTGTTTACTAGTTACGATGACTCGTCAAAGTGTTTCTATTGTTTTAGATGTTTTTGTTTTAATTCCATTCATAGAAGTCTGAAAATTATGCAGTTTATACCAAGTGTAAAATTTCAATATGCGTACTTAATTTAAGCATTCCAATTAATAAATTGCAACACTGAAAGTATAGTAACAGCGTAAATTTCAAAGGTACTTAATTTTAAATCGATCCGATCGGAGTGGAGTTGATGTAGTCACAGATAATAATATAATACTAGCAAAGTACCTAGTATGCTGGTAAAGTAAAGTACTGTGTGCGATGCGATGCGATGCGACGGCTCTTAGGCCGGTATTTCACTGGGACACCATAGCAGCGCAACCAGTCGCCGCTACCAACAAAATGTATACAGCTCTATAGAGAGTTACTCAACTGGTGTCCGTTTGGTTGCGCAACCAATTTGGCAGCGCAACCAATTTGGCAGCGCAACCAATTTGGCGGCGCAACCATCTCGGATGCTGGTCGCGCTACCACTCCCAGTGAAATATAGCCCTTAATACTGTGGCCGCAGGGTGTGGCGACTCTGGTGTCTTTACTGGTGTCTAGTTACGGACACCATGGTGGCGCAACCAGTCGCGCCACCGTGGTGTCCCAGTGAAATATCGGCCTTAATCTTTCGTGTCCCGGAAGACACGTTAAGGAGTTGTTCCGTTGTTTCCGGCTACTACTAGCCCACCATACCATAAATAAAGGTCGATAAGAGATGTTACACGAGGATTTACTAATCGCGGACTATTGGATACTGTCGTGTCAATATCTTTACCTCTAAGCCGATTAAAACATTGTTCGCGTTTTCTTTATCGAGATTGACAATTTAGATACACTTGTATCGTTCTCAGGGCCATGGTTTACAATTTAATGCAAAGCAGAGATTGAAGATAAACTACTCGTAATCATACTACATTAACCTTAAACATTAACTTTAAATCCTAAGTTACAAAATGAAATCTTACAATCCTTGAGTACCTACCTACCTTAAAACCTACGTCACGTAATGGAGATTCAAAATTCAATCTCTTCAGAACTTCAGAACGATATTTGCTAACTTGAATGTTAAGATATACATTGGTACAGTCAAGAGAACATCAAGCTTGACACATTGGACTTTGTACCGTTCCTATTTCAATAGACGTACGGGCTACAGTCCCGCTTCGAGTGTCAAGCTTGACGTGTCGTTGGCTGAACAAAATGGAAAAAAAATATGTACATCGGATTAAAGAAAGATGATATACAGCGTGATAATAAATCATCTAAGTATATTCTTGTACTCAGCACATCAAACTGAACTACTTTCCCCAAGAAACATTAGTCGAAAAATGAAAAAAAAATTTCTTCCCTCCCCATAAAAATCTTGCGCCGTAAATACTGGAGTTGTAAAGGTCGGTCAAAATTTTTTCTCAATTTTCGCACTTATGTGTCTTTGAAAATGTTGTTCAGATTCATTTTCTGAGTACAATACTCTATTAGAGCTATATGTAAGTATATCAGTCTCTGATACCCATAGTACAGGTTCTGCCTAGTTCGAGATCAGATGACCTTGTGTATAAATAAATAACACTCGGACACAGAACAAACACTTGTGTTCATCGCACAAATGATTGCGCTGGGCGGAGATCGAACCCGCGACCCACGGCGTGACAGGCAGGCTCACTACCAACCACACCAACGGGCTTGTAAATAATTATTATTGTGAAATAAGTCAAAAGTAGTCGATTAAATCACAAACGCTTGAATTATTTGTTGAAAGTTTTGTGGACATAATTTCGTCACATCCAAATCGTCATAAATTTCAATACATTCGGTCCGATTCCGGTGCGTCACTGGGTCATCTTTTGTGAAAAACGCCCAGATACCATTTGGCCTGGCCACTATACAACGTTATTTTCTTAATATAGTCAGGAAATTTTGAGGGGTGGTTCTTTCTGCCCATAAAACTAAACTAAACTGAGTACAACTTTTCCCAAGGAACATAGATCGAAATACGAAAAAGAATTTTCGACCACTGATAGCTGATGCAGTTTGTTGGGAAGTGGACTTTTTTTCGTATTTCGTTCGACCTATGTTCATTTGGAAGTTGTTCATACTTTCATAGGCAGAACCATGCCTTAAAATATTGGAATGATAAAAAATTACCCTCATATTTAAGTACAAAACCTACAAAGAAATCTAACTAGTAAACAAACAATGATTTACTCCTCTTGCAGTAACTAGTAGATAATGTGATGCCCAAGAAATCCATTATACTTAGAACCAGTCTGACGAGCAACAGTAAGTACCTTATTTTTAATTATGTTTGTAACCAGTCTAGCACTAGCACCTTCGCAGGCAGTGGTCCCAAATCTTATTTTGCACTGTTAGCTAGTCCCAACCCGCAGAGGTCAACTAGTCACTTAAAAACCGGTCAAGTGTGAGTCAAACTTGGACTCGCGCTTCGATAGTTCCGTAAAACCACCCAACTACAATTACAACGATTATTTATAAATTTTGTTGAGTCACTTAACCGGTTTTTAGGGTTCCGGAGTCAACAAGAAACCTTTATAGTTTCGTCATATCCGTCTGTCTGTCTGTCAGCGGCTTAGTTCAGAGACCCTTCCTACTGAAGCTGATCCTTGGTAGAAAGCTGTCATTTGGGATGGTTACATAGGTACATATTAAAAATTGGCTAGAGGTCAAAAATAAATCATATTGTGCCAAAAGTTTAAAACCAATGTCTCTGATTGCAATCAATGGTAAATACCAATAGCATGTGGACATCTAGGTTTTTAACATTGAACATGTATTGTTTCAATGTCAGGTTTTATTACATGACATACCACAATAAGTAACCTCTCAAGGTAGATAAATAAATGGGCTCCTTATGAAATAGTGACCATAATTTAAGTGTGTTACTTAACTTAAACCATGAAACTGAACAACTTTCCCAAGGAACATGGGTAGAAATGCGCAACATTTACGTTTCAAATTGTGTACCTCTTATTCAATGATATAACAATTATATAACTCGTTAAAAGCGCAGCGCTGGTCGTTAAAAGCGCAGCGCTGGTTTAGCTTATATTGTTTTTTTTTGTACCTTGGCGACCGAACTACGTTTTGTATATTTTTTTAAAAACCCACCAACAGATGGAGACGTAGGGTTTCAGAATCGCGGCGCTATTCTCAAGAAATACTATAAATACGGAGAAAATAAAATTTTCCTATGTGACCTAGCTAGATCCATTTTTCACCCCCGAAAATCTTTTTACTGTAAATTTCATTGAAATCGGTAAAGCCGTGTTCGAAAAACCGGTTCAAATAGTTTTGACTGTCCTTACGCAATTTAGATAGGTAGGTATATCTGCCGTCAAATCTATGATGCATGTTATTAAATATTTATTATTTAATAAAACTTGAAGTGTCAACCAACTTCTCAGTTGCGACGACTGGCCCTGACTTTACAATCATGTACCTATCTAATCCTACCTGTATTAGTTAGTCTGCGAATACTCGTGGAAATCAAGTGACGCAGATTGCCTAAAAAGTACGCATATTTTAACGTATAAATAAGCTTTAACTCGTTACCTACGTATGAGTGACTGTATACTTCATTAGTTGGGGCGATTCTAGCGTGGCAGCTAAATTTATGATTAAAATTTGACAGGTCTAAAAGTGATGCTGTCTTTTTTCAGCCTATAGGCAGTAACAAAGATAGCAACATTTTAAGACCTGTCAAATTATAGCCAAAAATTTTGCGGCCACGCTAGAATCGCCCCATTGTACAGTTTACCAATGTAGGTCTTACGTGTTTTTAAAGGGCTGTGTATTAACGTGCCACCAAATTTGAGTAAATGTTCACCAAATTTTGTTTACCAAAATGATTAAATGATCACCAAATTTGCTGCTGGCACTTCGCCGGCCGCTGCCGCGGCACGCTCGCTCCGCTCGCTCGGCTCGTGCGTTGTGGTCGCAAGATAACCTAGCATAACGAACCGGTTAGGTTGTGTTCTAACGAACTTAACCGAACCGGCTAATTTTGACCAGCATAAATTTGGTAACCAACCCAAATTTGGTGTACATTTATCCATTTTGTCTGAAGTGTATAAGGGTATAAAAAAATATTTTGGAAATCATTAAATTTGTTGCCTTTTTAAAGTCAACGTAGGTGACGTATAGGTGGTCGAAAACTATGACGAACTTCTAGAAAAAAAAAACGTGGATCTAAGTTCTTATAAATTCTAAGTTTGAGGGACAGACATAATTGAAAGGGCATGTTCCTGTGCCATGTTCAGTCAACTAAACAAGGTGTAACAGAAAGGGTATAACAACCCTGACTGAACGATGTGAATCTGCCGGTAAAACCGAAAAACTTTCTCTTAGAAACATAGGTCGAAAACCGAAGAAAAATCCGGTACAAAATCGGCTATCAGCATAGTTTCTATTAGTAAGGGTGATGAAGGACAAATTTCTATATGATTTGCTTATGTCTGCCTCTTTGACTGATGATAAGGAGCATCCTTTAGAAGATACAAAAAATATTGGCGGACATCCTCACACCTGCGTTTTTGAGGAATTAAGTTTGAACTATTTTGAAATTTGACAATGAAACGTACACCTGGTAGACTATGACTATCTGATTAAATACAATGTATAAAACCCCAGAAAAATGGTCTGCCACCATAATAGCCCTGCGTCGTAAACTTACAGCTCTTCAAAATGCAAAAATTCACTACTTCGTCCCGTGATAATGCAGAGCCCTGCATGTCTGCCTCTTCGATTTTCTACATCTTCCGAAGTATTTTAAACAGGAGCCACAAAGGCAGACAAAAAAAACATTATTTAGTATCTTATTTTAATTTTTTTTGCTTTAACTCAAAAACGCAGCGACGCACATAAAAACTTGTAACGACCAAATCGATTCGGATTGAGCTGATCTTGAGTAAATCATATACCCAAATTGCAGCCAGCACCTTAACTATATGGAAAGTTTCAGTTTTTTTTCACCCAAGCTCCATAGGAAAAGTTGTTCAGTTTCATGGGCAGACAAACACCTAATAAAATACAAGTTTAATAAAACGTACTTTAACTTTTTGAACCACTGATACTGATCATAGTCATCATATTTTAGTATGGTACTCAGAACGTAGGACACTCAGGGTGGCTTCCCCCACAGCTGTGCTAGGTAGCTAAAAAGTGAGCTGGAAAAAATTCAACCAATAGAATTGCTCCATTTTCCTAACTTAGCGAAAGTGGAGCAATCTCATTGGTTGGAATGTTTCCGTTCCACTGTTTGGATGCGCAGCGAGGTTCGAATCTCTTTGGTTTGGATGATATGACGACTGACGATGACGAACTATTTGTCATTGTGTGAAGAAAAAAAAGCGACTATAATTTTATTCTACTTTGTATAAAAATTATCGACGCGTTTATGCTTTATTGCGCAGAGCGTAACTATCTATTCACTCATTCGTATAAATTACCGACGAATAGAGTAGAATTTTTACAGGAAACATTATGTTTTAAATACAGAGGTCGATTGCGTGGCCGATATCCGCTATAAAATTGTAGCACCTTTTGTAATCTTGTTAAGGGCCGCATTTATAGTGTATTGTGGCCGCATTTATAGTCTTTCAATAGGTTGTCATCTCATCTGTTTATTGCAAGTTGTCCGTGAGAAGTTAGTCTTAAATAGGTTAAGCCACAACGTAATAAAAGTCTTTGTATGAAAAACAAAATCTTTGTGTGAAAAAAAGCCCGAGTGAGAGGCATAAGTTTAGTATAGTATAAAAACTTTTTACGCGATTGGAAAAATTTCTTGAGAATTATCATAGAAAGTATGATTGAAGGGGAAAGAGGCAAGACGACCATTTTAACAAAGGGGCCGTTGGTCCCAGTTACCGACACTCATAGCAATCGTCAAGCCAAATCAGAAGCCATTTAGCGGCTTGAAAAATTAAAAGTAATATATATTACGTATGGGCACAAAAGTTCTCCTGCAGATACACTATACTATCAATCCTTCCTACCTGCTTGAAATTCCAGATTTGATTTCCAGCTTACTTTCTTCATTTTTATCACTAGGTTTTATTGCAAAAGCCATTCCATTATTGAGCCTCGCTCAGGTGGTCTTAGCGATAAGAGTCAATAAAAAGGCACATAAAATAAATAATAACGAGCGCCCCTATAAGCACTCTTATTTATAAGCCATACTTGGCGCTACAGAGGAGGTTCTTGAGTAACATTCGTGCTGACGTATTTTGTGACGTAAACGCTTGCTGAGGTCGACACTAAAGCGTCTGTCTGTTTGATTCCGGGTAACGATAGTCCTGCCACCAACTCTTTTGACTGGCCCGATGGCGAGGTTGGTAGTAAGCGTGCCTTCAGCGCCGTAGGTTGCGGGTACGATCCCGCTCGCCCAGGGCAAACATTCTGTGTGATCAACACAAGTGTTTGATTTGGGTCTGGGTGTTAATCAATAGTACAGGCTTTGCCTAGTACGGGAATCCCCCAATATTTGTTTATTTATAAATAAAATAATAAATTCGTTCAAATTTTTAGGGTTTCGTACCTCAAAAGAATAAAAAACGGAACCCTTATACGAGTACAATCACTTTGGTGTCTGTCTGTCGGTCAAGACGCTTTTTCTCCCGCATGATTAAAGGTATCAAGTTAAAATTGATATCAAATATAAAGGTCCATGGACCCTTGAAGCTGTGAAAATTCCAAGCTTATTTAACAACACAATCAAAAGAGACAGCCCCATTTATGTCTCGATCTCAATACATTTATGAACCAAACCAAAAGCTACTCGTATAGGGTACTTCCTGTTGACCTAGAATAATGAAATTTGGCAGAAAGCTAGATCTCATAGCACAAGCAAAGGAAAAATTTTGAAATCATTAAATATTACAACTTTTTCCACAGCTTTTTACATAACTGTCTACCGTTAACACCACAAAACTACCTACCGTTAGATGGCGCCACTCGGTTTCTGAAACGTGCTATCAACTTGTTATTGGTGTTAGTACAAAGGAATAGCCCTATTATCCAGTGCCGAATGGATCTCGCCTGTCGCGTCGAGGAGGTCAGATCCAGTCCGCGCACTTTTTCTGACTACCCACATTCGGTAGATATTACCTCGCGGTGGGTATTCTGGGTTGTTTACATGACGTGAGGAGCCCGGATACCCACAAACCGCGTACGACTCGCCCACCTGCCCCCAGCCCTCTTGGGGGTAGGCTTTGTCTACGTGTGGACGCGACACCCAGCACGCTGCCTTTCAGGGAGACATGACTCCCCCCGCCTCCATCGCGAAGGTCAAGAAGCGACCGAGGACACCCCGCAATGTTGCCCAGGCCTTCTACCTTCGGGAAGAATACGCCAACGAGCGCGCCGCAAAGGCGCCCGCCTCGCCGCCGCTTCACCGCACCCCGACGAAATCCCCCGCAACCGCGGGCCCCCGACAGCCGCCTCCCTGGGCCATCCAGCCCACGCCACTAGTAACCTACAAGCCGCCGACGCAGGTCCCATGGCGTGACCCGCGCCTTGAAAGGAGGGATAGGCCCCCGGCCTCCCCCCCACCCCGCAACCGGCACCCCGCCGGCTCACACCGTCGCCGCAGTCCGCGCCCCAAGCGATGGACCAAACGACGCCGCCGCCGTCCACATCGACGGCCCCCGCACCGTCGCAGCCACTTCCCCCGCCCCCCGCCTCATATGCGGGTGTAACCGCCGCCGCCAAGCCCCGCTCACCGTTCCCTTCCCCGGTGACGCAGCAGACGGCCCCAACCACGCAGCCAGCCGCAGGACAGTCCCGGTCGGCGCGGAAGCCACCGCCCATCGTAGTGGACAGCTTCCCCGACTGGCCCCACCATCTTCGCGCGCTCAAGGAGCAGCTGGGCCATGCGCCGAACGTGCGTCCCTATGGCAAGGGGATGCGCTTTCTGGCGCAAACCGAAGCTGAGTTCCGGGTCTACCAGCGCTACCTCACCGCGCTGGAGGGGCAGACCGGGCTCTCTTGGTTCGCCTACGCGCCCAAAGCCGAGAAGCCGCTGAAGGTCGCGATCCGCGGCCTGCCAGCTGATACACGCCCGGAGGACATCGTCGCCGAGCTACGCCGCCTGGGTTACGAGCCAGAATTCGTGCGCCCCATCCGTGCCCGCCAAGGACGCCCTGGGTGCATCCACTTCGCCCAGCTTACTTACACGCCAAACCTCACCCCGAGCATTTACGCAGTGAGCGAGCTCCTGTGTGTGCCCGGCGTGAAGATCGAGGGATGGCGTGGGAAGCAGAGAGTCCCGCAGTGCCACCGGTGCCAGCTGTTCCGACACAGCTCGCACAATTGCCACCGGCGGCAAGCCTGCGTCTGCTGCGGCGAGGAGCACCCGGCGAAGGAGTGCCCACGCCCACGCACCGAGCCCGCCACCTGCGCGAACTGCGGGAAGGCCCACCCGGCGAACAGCCTCGCGTGCGCAATCCTGCGCCGCGAGGTTCGCAACAAGAAAGCCGGCACCGCACCGCGAACATCCACCCAGCCCACAACATCGGCCAGGGTCGTCGCCGAGCCCACGGGAGAGTCGAACGCGCCGGGGTCACTTATGGCCTCCGCGAACGAGCCCGGTGGGCCGGTCAGGAAGAGGAGGGGAAGGAGGAGGAGGAAGGGAACCGCCTCCGCCACTCCAGCCGCCGCCGCCGCCACTGCAGCCGGCCCCACCCAGTCACAGCCAGCGCCTTCGAAAGCGGTCGCCGCCCCGCACACTGCCGGAAAGAAGGCGAAGCTGACGAAGACACCTTCCAGCACAGCTGCCACATCCACAGCGAATCAGATGCCCCAGGAAGCGGTCACCGCCCCACAAGACGTGGGCAAGATGGTGAAGCACCCGGGGGCAACCTCTAGTAAAGCTGCCGACGCCATTGACCTCGCCATCGAGCTCCTGCTCTCCGTCCTCAAGGCCGTGAGGGCAGGCACCGACCCGGCGGCGATAGTCACGGAGGGTGTCTCCATCCTGACTCGCATGAGGACAGGATGCTGAGGCCCCTCCCCTCCACACCAGGCAGCCCACGTCCACTACTCCACGTCGAGTAGTCAGGACTGTGGGCCCCTACCACCAGCCCCCAACCACGACGTGCGCAGTGCGCGCGCGCCGCGCAAGCGTGCCGACGCCGCACCGCGCCCGCCCACCTCCGACGAAGAGAAGCCGCCGCTGGCTCGTAGGCGCTCACTAGGCCTCCCCCAACGGGGAATCACCTGGTGGGCTGCCTCGCCGCGGCGTGAAGACCGGACTCGACAGGCCCCTCGGGAGGCCGCCCCCGTGACACGCCTGTAGTTGCAGGCGTCGACTTGAGACCAGCCTCAGTGGCCCCAGGCCAGAAAGGCTCTCCCCGCTGCAGCTGCGCTGCAGCGAGAAGAACCCCGCAAGCAAGCCAGTGCCGAATCTGGCGGCTACGTAACAGTGTTTGAAATAAACAATCTTTTTAATTAACATAAAAGTTGCATTATGAACTTGCGGGAGAAAGTAATAAAACATTTCTTTATTATTGTTTATTTCAAAAATGAAATCATACCAATTCGGGTAGTTGGAAACCAATTGATTTCACTGATAAAGCAGTAGGTTAAGGTTTGTATAAAATATCTACCCTAAACCAGTTTACTATTACCTAATCTGTTCCTAAACATAATAAGATGCAAAAAAGCTGAATATCAGTTGTTTTTCAGACAAAAAATTGTATAATCTTCTATAGTTCTACGGTTCCGCGTTTTACATATTCCATTGTAATTGAAATTAAGTACCTAAAAAATGTAAGATAAGTATATGAGTAGTACCGTTGTATTTCTAAGTTAAGTGTGTGGTTTCCGCACTTAATCCTATAAGGACCATTGTGCGTGGGCCTATGTGGCCATCAAGTTAGCCACCCTAACTGTTGCCAGAACTCAGTCAGTTTGTCCAGTCTGTTGGGTATTTGATCAAGGGTTATGTCTGTTCCAAGTGTGTTTTCTCTGATGCTATTAATTACTTTGCATTCTAGGATGACGTGTTCAATGGTTTCGTCCGTTTCCATGCATGCCCTACATAGAGGGCTGTCTGTTATACCTATAGTGTGGTAGTGTTTATTCAGAGCAATGTGCCCTGTTATTGTGCCTACTACATTGCGGAGCTTAGTCCTGTTCATCTGTAGTAGTCGTCTTGTTAAGCGTGTGTTAGTTGATGTTATAATTTTTTTGGATTGTTTGCATGTTGCAATGTCATTCCATTGTTTGTCTGCTTCAATTCGTGTTTTTTCTCGTATCCATGTCCGAAGCTGGTTGAAAGGTAGCGGCAGCATTGGTTCTGGTCCTTCATAGATCTCGTTGGATCCGCCCCTTGCCAATTGATCTGCCGCATCATTTCCCAGAGAACCACTATGTCCTTTTATCCATTGTAATGTTATGTTGTTCTTTTGTGATGACTTCTGTAATTCTTCATGGCATTGTAGTATTAGTCCTGAGGTTGTATAGCTACCTCTCAGCGTTTGGAGTACCGATGCGCTGTCCGAGACTATACGAATGCTTGTATTAGTGATGTTCCTTGCTGTTATTGCTTGTGCAGCTTGTATAATGCCGACACATTCGGCTTGATATACCGTGTTATATTGTCCTAGGGCACTTGATATTTCTATGTTAAGATCTTGTGAGTATGTGCCTGCACCTGTGCCCAGTTTTGTTTTTGACCCATCAGTATATATGCGCAGTTCGTTAATACCTGAGTAGTCATGTGTCTCTTCTTGCAGGTTTATGTTATATGTTTTGTTGAAGGTGTTTTGTTTAGGTATCCTGTCACATGGTGCCGCTAAAAGCGGCTGGTGGCTTAAGGCCTTGTCTTTTATTTTTGTGTGGTGAATTCTGGAGTCTGTGCTTAGTGTCCCTGACAGTCCCAGTCTGAGTGATACGTACCGTGATGAGTACCGTTGTATTAATTTTATTATTAGCGAACAAAGCTCATGCTAAAATTATGAGTCAGGTTTACTCATTTGTGTGTATAACATAATCAACTTTTTGAGTAAGAAACACAGAGCTAGGAAGGATCTGCTTTCGCTATATTATTGTATGAAACGGATATTTAAGTTTGCGATAGCTGCTGTAATTTGATTTTAAAATTTAACTTCCTATTGGTTTTGGTATGACACTATTGAATAAAAATACTTTGATAATAATTGCTAAGTATGCATATTGGACTGTAGTCTCTACCTACCCCGACGGTAAAGAGGTATGTAAGTATGTATGCACATTTTTCATTGATTAAATTTTATTTTTAACACATTGTGTGGAGATCATCTAATAGAACAATCAAACATCTTTTAGATAAACACTGAATTTACAGTGTTTTGTATTCCGTGGAATTTACCTACTTGCCAGAAGTCAACAGTGAATAATCTTAGACACTTCTTATTCACAAACAAGCATAGCAACTTGAAATTGAAGTACATTTTTTTTTAAATGTAACCTAACAGAACTAATTAAATTTGTACTGCAATAATATTATATTAGTCCCTTTTGGACTACTTTGTAAAAAGGAAATAGAAAGTATTGATGTAATTTTTATTATAGCCAAGGAGCTGTTACGTAAATAGCTTACACAACAAGACCTAAGCAAATTGAGTTCCTATTGTAGAAAGAAATCTATTGTTTTTCTAGCTATGTAGTACTTACAGAGTCTCGGTGCTCAGCCGTACTTCATCAGAGTTCATGTTTCTGTTATCAAAAAATTCTGGAGTATTCTTTCTACACTGGTAGTACTTCTCAATACAGGTCTTAGACTTATCCATGTCCCCATAGCAGGCGTTGTAAAATAGCAGCAACTGTTTATCAGTAAGATCCTTCGGCACATATTTCGATTTATCTAATTTCTGTGTCCACTCGCGTAGATTATCGATATCTTGCTGTGAAAATATGTCCATGGACGCCGCAGCGGTGGCGTAATCGAACTCTAGTTCCACTGGCATTTTTTTATGTTAATATTCAACTGCAAAATCGTATTTTATTACGATAATTTTGAATTTATTATAACAACATCCAACCACGGTAGCAACAATTTGACAACTGATTTGACGGAAGAAAATTTTGTGCGAAGAAGAGACTGAAACGATGTTGCCATAACAAATTTCTCAAAACCTACCACATTATAAGCTTTGGATACTGTGGGTTTTAGCCCAGTAGTTTGAAACCATCGCGATTTGCAGTTATTGTGTGGATTTCAAGCGTTATAAATCAATTTATCAGATTTGTGATAAATAATGGACATTGAATCCGAAACCGCCTCGTAAGTATAATGAAAAATAAGATAAGAAGAACCCAGTAGCTTAACGCTAGTACTTATAAGTTAAGTGCCTGATACACGGTCGGCAACATGGGTCCCGACCTGTGGCTTTACCACGCTTAACCATGTTTGATTACTTTATTAAATTTCGTTTCAGGGAAGAATATTTGGTTATCACCACGAAAAAAGACAGAATAAAATTATTCTGTAAATTGTATTGGAGAATTTTAGTCTTAATCGGAGCTGTGTTACTATTGTTTCCTATACCTTGTTTGGGAGAAAATACCGTAAGGCGATAAACACACTGTGACGACTATATAGTCTAAGCTGTGACGCGCTACGACACGTATTTTTAAGTAGAATGCGTTTAATTTTCTATGTAAAGTACACCAACCAGATTGCTCTCAAGAACCTATTTCTTCTTTCGGTATACCTACCTCTTGTCTTGAGAGCAATACTTCAGAGGATTTAGTAGGATTGTGTTTTGACGTGGTTCAGAGCGAAAACGCACTACGCTTCATCGTATCGTAGCTTTCCGCTGGGCGAAGGCAAACAGTAAGTAAGTTCCTTCAAGGAGATCGCCCAGAGTCGTTTATTCAACTTTGGCTATGACGAAACCTCAAAAACAAAAATATTTGTTTCCAATGGTTTCCATATGGAGCCCAATTCCTGAATATCGCCGAGTGATTCACGTGATTTTATAAATAAAAATAAGTTCTAATAAACTTTATTCAAAAAGTAAAGGATAATATTTGAATTATAAATAGTTAGGTACTATCTATGGTACTATGTACTATTCAGTTATTTGATTGACTTAAATAATAATTTACGTTTTATGCGTTTATCAAGGCTTAATTTAATTTTTAAATCCTGCAAATCACTGTGATATTCCAGAACTGGATCCGATATCAACTGAGAAGAAAAAATGGAAATTCAACACATTTATTTATTTATTTATTAGTCAATAACAAAACAATTGTGTTTGACATTAACTTATAGCTAAAACAAAAATGAAAATCTTAATATTACAAAATTATGTCAAAAGTTATTATTTACGTCCAAAACTCGAAAAATTGAAATTATCTTAATATTATAAAATTACATGTCAAAAGTATTATTTATGTCCAAAAATTCACTTACACTATAATAACATTTCTTTAATAAAATCAGTTTGAGTTCTCTCTTAAAAACATCCACTCTGCTTTCGACCTTCAACTTTACAGGCAATAATAAGGCTTTACAGGCAATAATAGAGAAATAAACGATATTGCATTATCTCCTTGAAAGAATTTTCGGTTTATTTTAATACCCGGTTCAATACTTTACAATGGCAAAAATTTTTGCTGTCTGTAAGCTGAAATAAAAAAGGTTTGTTTTTCTTTTTCAGTCGTACCCATGTCTCTACATATTTCTCATTACGTATATCTGCTTTATTTTCGACATACTGCATCCGGCAGTTGTGTCTCTGATACCCATCAGCTTGTTCACTATGTTTGGTTTCTATTTTCGTCACTTTATCGGGGAGGTAAATATGCGAATCCCTTAGGGCTATATTTCACTGGGACACCATTACGGCGCAACCAGTCGCCGCTACCAACAAAATGTATACAGCTCTATAGAGAGTTACTCACCTGGTGACTGTTTAGTTGCGCAACCAATTTGGCGGCGCGACCAGCTCGGACTCGTGCACTCCGTATGGTGTCTAGTTTGGTAGCTTACGGACACCACGGTGGCGCGACTGGTTGCACCGCCATGGTGTCCCAGTGAAATATAGCCCTTAGATTATAATAATACTAACGCGAATCCTTATAATTTTTGACAGCTGTGTAAGGTAGATTTTGTTAGAACTACCGTACGGTGCGACGCGACACGTTTATTTTGTCAGGTGGTAGATGTTTACAGGAGGGCGCTGTTCTCATAATATTTCAGATTTTGTAGTTTTACTTAGATAGTTCAATTATTATCATCCACCTGCCAAAATGGCCGTATCGCTCTCGCACTGTAGGTACACTTTCTTTATCAACAACAGCAAGTGTCAGAAATAGATTCAAGGCAGCTTTAACGTTAAAGTACCTAGTTTTATGCAACTGACGGTAAATCATGAATCAACTGAGAATGAATAAGTTACTCATCAAATGTCTTCTCGACGCTGATGACCAAGTTGTACTTGCGTCATCTGCTGACGAGTTGCAGGAGATGGTAACAATGATGAATGTGGCTTTGGACAGGAAAGGAATGAAAGTAAATGTAAGCAAGACGAAAGTAATGTTACTTGAAAGAGAAGAATACATGACAGAGTGTACTATGTTAATAGATGGTGAACAAGTCGAACAAGTGAAGGAGTTTGTGTATCTGGGCTCAAAGTTTACGAGAGATGGAAAGTGTGAAAGTGATATTGAAAGAAGAGTGACTGCTGGAGACATGGTGAATGGTGCCCTGCACGCCTTTATGAGGAGTCAGAAGGTGTCTCACAAGGATCGTTTGGCTGTTCATAGGGGTGTTTTGGTACCATCACTGATGTATGGCAGTGAAAGCTGGGTATGGCAGAAGAAGCATTAAAGTAGAATTAATGCAGTGGAAATGAGAGCGCTAAGGAGTATGATTGGTGTTAAATTGAGTGACAGGATTAGAAATAGTGTGGTAAGAGAACGGTGTGGCGTAAAAGAAGACGTAGTGACCAAAATCGAGAAAGGGATGCTGAGATGGTTTGGTCATGTAGAGAGGATGAATGAACGAAGATTGTCGAAAGAGATCTACCAGGCGAGAGTGAATGGAAACGTTGGAAGGGGAAGGCCTAGGCAAACGTACCAGGACCAAATTCAGGACGTTCTGAATAAAGGCCAGGTTAAAAGTACCCTAAACCGACGAGCATGTATGAAAGGATTGATGAAAGTACAGGAAGCAAGGGAAGTATGTCAAGATCGTAGCAGGTGGAGGACTGTGGTCTCTGCCTACCCCGACGGGAAAGAGGCGTGATGTCACAGATATAGATTAGCATGTATGTATGTATGACGGTAAATCAAACAATAAGGATAGTACATACCACGGTTACCAATTGTGTCACCATTTAGTTACTAGTTTTTCTTCCCATTACATTGCATTGCGGCACAACAAGTACAGTTACATTATATTTAGAACGTGTCGTACACGAGCTATCGTCAATTTTCCCAAAACTTTATTTTAAGTTCATTCGGGCTGGCATCAGCATGTCGCCGGTAGAAACACCTTGGACTTTATGGCATGGTAATAGAGTTGAAAATGTTACCGTGCGGTTGACCATATGTACGTACACACTCCTAATAGTGCTACAGAATGTATATAACTAATTTCTTATACTTTTTCAAAACAATATTTCAGTTACACATCCACAATGGCGTATTAAATTGCCTGGGAGTAATGATGATGATTGTCGCGATAGAATACAGTAAGGTCCACAGGAGGGTGGCGTTGAAACTCTTGCTTGTATTCGGGTGTTCCCATTACCGGTTAGTAAATTTGAGAAAATAGTAGAAGATTTAATTGTCAATTATAATATTAAATTATAGTATAAGCAGATAAATTATTACAAAATTACGTGAGTTTACCCGTGTAAATAATCCGCTATTTGACACCCTTGTCAAATGAGCAACTCTTTATTCCTATACTTGATCCTTGACTTGATCCGAGTGTATTGCACGTTAAAATCTCGGACGAAGAATTTGTATGAAGTTACTAGCTTGTGACGTCATAGCTTATTGCCAACGTTTACAAACTTCTTAAAATTTAAATAAACACGATGTATATCTTTCTTTAATGAAAACATTTTTTGACATAGGCAATTACCGAATCCTTTAGTGCTAAAAGGCTATGGTGTAGGCGGTTAAGATGGTCTATCTAACATAAAATGAATATTTTTGCAGGCTGAGTTTCCTATTATTCTTTACGTGTATGTTTCTATCTATGTGGGTGACCAACATTATGGCTTGTGGTCTTATGATACCTATTGTCAAAGCTATACTTTACGAACTTGAAAAGGTAAAAGATAAGAATTTTTGTACACCTGATCACAAGCATTCTTTTGCTGTACCTGTATTACATATCTGTTAAATTACAGATGGGAATTTTGGAAGTGTACCATAACATAGACAAAGGTCGAGAAGAGAGGTACGAGAGGCACGAACAAAGGTCAGTTATTACTTTCTAACAAAGGAGTATTTACGAAACTTGAATCTCCCCTTTTCACATAGGTAGTGGAAGGGTCCAAATCCTCATCCTGAAACTGGTGATTTATACTATTTTCAATATTTTTCAGTAAACCCAGACCAACGGATTTCACAATTTTTTACTTCTTGGGCATTGCTTATTCTTCTTCTATTGGTAAGTAGTAAGGTAGACTTAAGTGAAATGCAATATTTTACGAAAATATTTTAATAGCAGCAAATTTTCCTAGGTGGATTAGCAACTCTAATTGGAAGTCAAACTAACGAATTGTACAGATTTTATAGCGAAACGTAAGAATTTTATATCTGTCGATAATAATGACTATACGGATCACACAAGAACCCGAATTCGTTTAATGTTTGGATTCGTTACAGCATATTTCCCTATGCACCCAAACTTCAATTTCCTCATTTCATGCTACTAAATCTACCAGGCGTGCTTGTGATGGAAACCTTACTCTATTTGTGGATGAATTTTTATTTTATGGGCATGTTTAGGTATGTACGTTTACAGTTCCTAAAATAACAACAAACACCTTTGAAAGAAATCCTCCAAAAAGCGTTCATTTTGAAATTGACTGGTGCTTTTCATAAACTCGCGGAACCTACCTACTTGACTCAAGTTGGTCTTCACCAAGTGACGCTATTTGAAGAAGAATACTTTTGCAAACTTTCAGAGCACAAAGCGAAATAGCCCTAGAAATAGGAATGTCTGAAGAAGAGGCGGAGTACATTCAGACGTTATTATCAACACAATATAATCAACTTGGAAAAATAACTTTTCATGAAGGTGTAAGTATGTTCAGAGTTGTAACTTTTTGTAAGTGTGAATTTAATGAAAGCAGTGTGAAAGCGGGCCGGAGCGATGCAACCATAGAAGATTAATGAAAATATGTGTCACAAGGTATTCTGACATGCATTCAGTAATTGTAAATACGGCATAGGCGTCGTTCTGTAAATTTTGTATGAGGATGTCAAATCACGTTTCATGATTTGACATTTCAACTTGGGACACAATGGCAGATGTCATCCCATAGTAAAATAAATTAGTATTCCTTCTATTCTGAGCGGAGCAAGGAGTCTGAAATCTTTGGATGCAACAGGTATTGGAGCGACCATAGAATACATGAAACAGAAGCGACACAGACATGTACTTGACACGTATCGCTCCGTCCTGCTTTCACACATAGCTCTGTCTTGTTGTCATATCAACCTACTCCATTTCAAATGTAGACAAATTCCCTCATGTCAAGACTTAACTCTCCCCCTCCAACATAAAAACTACACCAAAATATCATTAAATTCATATCATCGTTCTGCTTTCTGGTTAACGAGCAGATGCAGCGACGTTTAAGTCTGTCTGTCTGTTGTTATAGGTAGTGACAACGATTGTCTTTCTAACGATAGTGCTGCAAACAGCCAGAACCGGTATAAATAAGTAAGTAAAAATATTATATTAAAAAAACTGGCCAAACGCGAATCGGACTCGCGCACATAGGGTACGTAACATATTATGTTCCGTGCCACCACACAATGCGTGTCGTGTTAGATAAAATTTCAGTGGTAAGTTTAAAACTACTGTGTCAATTTCTGACTCTTTGACGATTGAAAGAAACTTTTATTATTTTTTAAGGGGAAACAGACATTTTTAACATGATATACAACTAATTTTATAGGTGTCATGGCCGAACTCACGCGTGTAGTGAGTGGCGTGATCACGTGATAGCGAAAAACGCACTTCGCGTCGCGTCGTAGGCTACGACATGACGCGCTACGTCTCGTAGACGTAGCCAGTGTGTTTTCGGCCTTACTTGAATAATAATTAAAGAAAATGTGATTCTAGCCATTCTGCGGTATCTTCACCCATAATATTTTGCGTCGTGTTATTCTTCATAATTCCCATCAAATTGGACTTCTTGAAATTCTTCCAAAAGCGGTCTGAAGGTAGGTTGGACTAGTAATTTTGCTGATAAATGTAATTTGGTTGTGGTATTCAGGACCGAGAGTTTAGTGCCCCCCACCACATTTATATTTATTTCGTCGAATTTTAAAAATATTATTTCAAGGCATTTTCTCATAAAACAGCTCTTTTTGCACTGTATTTAGGTCCATAATCCAGCTTATTAAACACGCGTGCTTTTTCCATTATATTACCGCACTAGTGTTTTTTTTTTATTTGGGCAAGGTGTAAGGAGGTTTTATATCTATAAAATTCATAATTTTTTCATGAATGAACTCAAAATCAGGTAGGGAAAGGACTGCGAAGCGCTCATTGCGTGTCACGTGTCACCCCACCTATGCTATGCCCATGCGCATAAAATTAAAGTCAACGATTGAGTTTCCAAAACCAAGCTATAGCTCTAAGCTCTACCTTGTTTTGATTTTATAGGAATGACCCATGACCCATATCCTATCAGCCCGAGCAAAGCTTGTCTGAACTGGAATTTAGTGAGAGACAACGTTCACTGGACAGTCATATTTATTGCTGGTAAGCTTCCATAAATATTCGATGCTGACAGTTAATGCGCATAACTCAATAAAAATGTAGGGAAGAGCGCGGGGCAGGCGTGCGAATCATTCATTGGCTCACCGCGTGTCACCCATGTGCAGAAAATAACATTCAGCATCGGATTTGTTGGCCCATACCATCCATACCTTCTTATACTAATGTTTTATTTGTTAATTAATAAAATTAATAATTATACAACATCTCAAGATAAATGTTGAGAGTAATCTCACACTGTAGAAGTTTTATCAAAACGACCCTAACTTCCTTCACAGCGGGCTGCTGCGCTATGTTTGAAGCTATGAGGACGTCCAGCTTGTCAGACGAAATGGATAAGCTCATGTTACTTATGAAGACCTGGCCGGCGCCTATTCAGGCCCTGATGGTGATTCTCTTGTGCAAAATGCTGACGGAGTTTGCTAACAACTCTTGCGTCTTGTTTGCTATGCTGCCGAGCGTGGCTAGGCTGGTTAGTTTTGCGATTGATGAACAATAGACAGGTAACTGACCAATAAAATTGTGGTTTGTTTATTTGATTCGCACTTCTACGCCGCGCTCCCCCGCGACACACTTTTTTAGCATTAACGGTCAGCATCGGAATTACTTGCCGCGCGCTTTACACCTACACTTTGGCTGTGACACTGTGCTGTGGAAGTGTCCCTGTCCAGCTCTGGAAGTTTGAGATGTAATGTAATAATCATAATGTTTCAGAGCATTATGGCGAAAGTTAATCCTCACTACCTGATGACAGCAGCATCCATCAGCTGCGCTCTCCCGTTCCACATGATAACAGGGTCGCCAGCCAACGCGCTCGTCCTTGAATACCTGCATATACATCCTTGGAAAATGGTGAGACTATGGTCATTTCCCGTCAGCTGCGCTCTCTCGTTTCACATGATTACAGGGTTGCCAGCCATCGCGCTCATCCTTGAACACCTGCATATACACCCTTGGAAAACGGTGAGACTATGGTCATTTCATATCAGCTCCGCTTTGCCATATCACATGATTACAGGGTCGCCAGCCAACGCGCTCGTCCTTGAATACCTGCATATACACCCTTGGAAAATGGTGAGACTATATGGTCATTTCCCGTCAGCTGCGCACTCCCGTTTCACATGATGACAGGGTCGCCAGCAAACGCACTCGTCCTTGCATACCTGCATATACACCCTTGGAAAATGGTGAGACTATGGTCATTTCCCGTCAGCTGCGCACTCCCGTTTCACATGATGACAGGGTCGCCAGCAAACGCACTCGTCCTTGCATACCTGCATATACACCCTTGGAAAACGGTGAGACTATGGTCATTGGTCATTTCATATCAGCTCCGCTTTGCCATATCACATGATTACAGGGTCGCCAGCCAACGCGCTCGTCCTTGAATACCTGCATATACACCCTTGGAAAATGGTGAGACTATATGGTCATTTCCCGTCAGCTGCGCACTCCCGTTTCACATGATGACAGGGTCGCCAGCAAACGCACTCGTCCTTGCATACCTGCATATACACCCTTGGAAAATGGTGAGACTATGGTCATTTCCCGTCAGCTGCACACTCCCGTTTCACATGATAACAGGGTCGCCAGCCAGCAGGTTCGTCCTTGAATACCAGCATATACACCCTTGGAAAATGGTGAGACTATGGTCATTTCCCGTCAGCTGCGCACTCCCGTTTCACATGATATAACGACGCACAAAATAACTGTGGCCCTGTCATTGATGCGCAGAAGAAAAAAATGGCCCATTTTTGCACATTTTTGCCTTCTGCGCATCAATGACAGGGCCAAAGTTATTTTGTGCGACGTATAACAGGGTCGCCAGCCAACGCGCTCATCCTTGAATAAGTACCTGCAAACATATCCTTGGGAAATGGTGAGACTATGGTCATTTCAAATCACCTGCGCTCTCCCGTTTCACATGATAACGGGGTCGCCAGCAACGCGCTCGTCCTTGTATACCTGCATATATACACCCTTGGAAAATGGTGAGACTGGTGAGAGCATGGTTATTACTAAGCTGCCGTTATTCATAATCTAAGGTTATTACATTCAGAGAATAACAGCGAACGTCAATCCTCACTTCCGGAGAAGAACCCATCAGCTATGCTCTCCCGTTCCACAAAACAGGGTTGCCAATATATAGACTTTTAATTAGTTCTTGATAGAAAAAGGTATGAATGTACTCATGATACTGAACAACTTTCCCAAAGGAACATAGGTCGAAATAAGAAAATCAAGTTTTGACCTCCCATAGAAACTGCATCAGCTGGTAGCGCATTTTGTATGGGAGGTCAAATTTGGTTTTTCGTATATCGACCTATGTTCCTTGGGAAAAGTTGTTCAGTATCATGATACATGCATATCTTTTGCTATGAGAGACCTAATTAAAAGTCATCCTATAGCGTCCTAATGAAATAGTGAACATAAATTTAGTAATTATTAGCAACATAATTTTAGCAATTATTAGCAACATAATTTTAGCAAAAAAAATTATAGATTAGGTTAGTAGTAAGAAAGTTGTTCAGTTTCATATTCTAAAATATGAGAGTGAACAATTTTCCTAAAAGAACGTAGGTCGAAATACGAAAAACTAAAGTTGGCCTCCCTTACAAAATGCGCTATCAGTTGATTCAGTTTATAAGGTAGGTCTGTCGAATTACGCCTACTCGTACTTAAGGTTCGAGTTAAATATCTCTGGTATTTTAAATGAGGAAATATAAAAAGGTATCTGTACCAAAGGGTAATTTATTAATTATTTAGATTAATCAATAATCAAAAACAATAATAATATTATCAAAAACCAAAGAAAAAAATTCAAATTTCAAACGGAGTGGTTTTGGCGGAATTAAACTACTAAGGTTTAATTTCGCCTACAATAGTTTTCTTACAATAACTTTCTACTCGGAAGTTATTATAATTTTCTTCATTTAGAAACATTATCAGTCTTAGCAATACTAGCTTAATCAGTAGTATTAATATTGTTTTAACGTATTTTCATAGTTACAGAATCATGTAACAATAATCTTAAATTGTTAAGTAACAACAATAATTATTCAAATGTTTTAAATGGCACATAGTATATACTCAAGCAAGCCATCATAAGACATATTTTTTAACAGAAAAAAAATCTAAAACAAGATTTTCCACTAGGCGTTATTATACTAAGGTTCAGGTAATGACGCCTTCTTAAACGAAGTTTTACATTTTGCGACCAATTCACAACTTTAAAATCAACAAAAATTCTTATCAAAAGGCTAAAATTAATACAAAAAATAAATAAATAATATTTATTACTATTATTGTTATGAGGACACCTAAAACATGAGGTTATTTCATAGGGATAATAACGCCTACATGATAGTTAATAGCGCCTAAGATACCATATCGTGCGTGTGGTATCGCCTAGGCGTAATTACCCGTCCAGAATAATTCTAGCAAATTTAATAAATAAATTAACACCGATCGCCTTACGCTTGAGAAATCTACGGGTAGGGAGAATAATAGTTTTGTTAGCGAACTGGGCTCACATCTTTGAACAAAACCCTTAAAAAGTATATAAACTTATCTCTAACTTCTTGATTTGTGTTAGTGAAAATCCTTGCAGCGTGTGCTTTTGGGTATATTGGTCAACTACTAGCTTGCGGCGCGGGAAAAGAGCAACACGCGCATGGTTAGCGATGCGGGGCACATTAACCGTCGTGCGTAGATATCAAGTTTTATTTTATCGATACTGTAAATAGGATTTTTGTAGCATAGGCGTAATTATCGTCTAGGCGTAATTCAACAGATCTACCTTAGTTAAGGCAAAAATTTATTTTCGTATTTCGGCCTATGTTCTTCGGGGAAAGTTATTCAGTTTCATGGTCTGAGTAACATACTTAAATTATGTTGACTATTTCGTTGGGACCTTGTATTTATCACTGAAAATTTACCTACTAAAATATTATCTTGTAAAATTATTACAGATGCACGCAGGCTTGGGCCCGTCGTTGATCGCCATCGTTGTTTCCTGGTTCACAGTGACCCTGTGGTCTCAGACCCTATGGCCCAACGTCACCGAGTACCCTCGCTGGGCCGACAAACACAGGCTAGACGCATTCTCCATGCTCTTTCGATCTCATGGGTTTAATGTCCCTTTAACTAAGTTTGTTTATACATTTTAAAAGTAATACCGCCAGTTGCAGGAAGTGCTTGCTTATTTTAAGTTATCTTCTTTAAATTTAATTCTTACACTTTCTGTTCTGTTGTGACTGTAATAGATTTTAAAAAAGCTTTAATTTTTAATGACCTTTGTGCAACTACCCCTATAGGCATATTTATGCCAGTGGCTATGGTCTCCTAGGCTAAACATACCTTCCGAAGCAGCGGTCAGCTAACCGGGATCTAACCACTCCGGCCAAAGTTGCTTTTCGTGAGCATTTCACTTTAAATAGTAACTAGTGCTATGTATATTGGTTAGTCATCAACTCCTCAATTAAATATTTAAAACAACCAAGTAGTTTGTCTACGTAATGACCTGTGCACACCGCGTTATTTTCATCACGCCGTCATGCGTCAATGCGCGTTTTTCGTCCCACAGAGCAGTGTGTTCGCGCTTGAAGCGATACATACGCTCGATGGTATCGCTAAAATCGCGGTGTGCACAGGCCCTTGAAATTAAATGAAAATAAGCTCGATTTTTAACTCAATCTCTTTTTAAATCGATTTTTTTAAGGCTGACGGTTATTTTCTGCACCTCTTCTTCTTCTCCTTCCTCCACCTGCCTGCCCTGCGCACCTCCGCAACTCATTATTTGAGTTCTGCGTATTAACTGTCAGCATCGGAGCTACATAAATCCACCAATCAAGCAATACACAATCCATAGTGTATTGTTAAAAAAATATTCTTTAAATATTTCTGTATAAAAGAGTGTGTCAACGATCTTCTAGCACCTGTAGGGGAAGCTAAAATATTTATTTACGTATCACGACGTATTTTTTACAAAAAACAAAAAAAAATATCATGAACTGAGTAACATGCAAAACATATGGAGAAACCCCATTTTATCTTATTAGTACCTGGGCGACCGAGCTTCGCTCTATAATAGCCGCCTCAGCCTGAAAATATCATCAGGTGGGCAAGCTATGCTACCCGCCAACAGATGGCGCTCTAAGTTTCTGTCTAACAAGCGGTATTAAAAAAATGCAAAAGCAAGGAAAAAAGGAATATTTTTCCACACATGAGACCTAGCTAGATCGATTTTTCGCACCGAAAAACCCGCGTATGGTAAATTTAATCGAAATCGTTAGAGCCGTTTTCGAGAAACCGATTACAAAAATATATATAAAAATATTGCTCGTTTAATAGTATAGGATAGAATTAATATATAGTCTAGGCAACAAAGCGGATCGTTGTATGAAGACCCCCGCATTAAGTCCTCAGTCGATGAAACTTTACATGAGACAAACCTTCTATAAAAAATCCAAAAAAAATCGGTACTTTGAATTTTTCATAAAATGTATTTAAAATTTTTGTAATTTTTTTTTGTATATTTTGTCAAATAAAATCTGCCTGAGCGAATTATGTTGGGGTCAACTGCTTCGTTGCCTACACTTAAGTGCATGTCCCGACCTGGCGTCCGTGAGCCGCTCACTGTCTGCCTCCAGTGTCCATTCAGCGCTTACTCTACGCAGTCTGCGGCGTTACGCTTGCGGATTCATCCAGTGAGCAGCCGAGATGCTCCAGTCGGCGGCTGTGAGCTCACTACGCCAACGGAACGCTGCGTAGCAATAGACCCTCGTGTATGATATATACAAGGTTATTTTTTGGACCTGATTTTCTTTTGCTCACTTATTAGTGAGGTCAAAAGCAACAACTTTTGTTCTACGACATTGCTAACAACGCGCAAAAAAAACAAAAGTGGGCAAACGGAAATCAGGTCTATGTATCGTACCTTAACGGTATATGGTATCGCACCTTAACGGTATCGTATTAGTACCGGTGTCGGTACCGGCATCGATACCGGTATCGTATTGGTATTGTATCGGTACCTGGTATAGGTACCGGTATAGGTACCGGTATCTTATCGCTATCGTATTGGTAACGTATCGGTACCTATCGTATTGGTGTCGGTACCGGTATCTCATCGTATCGGTACTGGTATCGGTTCCGGTATCGTATCAGTATCATATCGGCATCGTATCATCGGTATCGGTATGGTATCGGTACCAGAATCATATCTGTACCGGTATTAGTACCGTATCAGTACCGATACGATAAGATACCGGTACCGATACGATACTGGTACCGAAATCATACCGATAAGATACCGGTACCGATACGATACCGATAAGGTACCGACACAATATCGATAATTTACCAATAAGTAACCGATACCATTACTGATACGATGCCGATACGATACCATACCGATAAAATACGATACGATACCCACCGTTTGACGTCGCGTTCGAAGGCTTCACTCGGCGGAGGGTCTATAATAATATGACCGCGTGACGTGACGCTGCGCAGCGGAACGCCGGCGTAGTGAGCTGCTGAGCCGCTCACTAATATTGAGTAAGCGACCGATACGCCGCTTTGAGTCGGTCGGCTCACAGTGAGCGGCTCACTGACGCCAGGTCGGGACATGGCCTAATAGGATAGAGGAGACGAGAAAAAGCAAATTATAACTAATTTATCAACATTTTATTCGAATAACAACTAACAATACGATCAGTATTTACACGATTTGCATTAAATTTTTTGACACAAGAAATAATGCACTATCACAACCTGTGCCTAAAATGCTGAGTTTGGGTCGATGGCCCCTTTAGGGCTAAATTTATAGGTCTAAAATGTTGCTTGGTGGAAAAAAAACAACATCACCAAGGAGTCCGAATTCTAGCCTTTATTTAGTTTTGTTTTGTATGGCAACTGTCCTCCCATGCTTCCTTTGAAGATAAAATGAAATAAGAAGCAATTTTTATGTAAAAAAGACTAATGTAAACTTGAGTTATGACGTCACATGCCAGTACAAAAAACACGCTTGTTTGGATTCACCCTTATTAAGGCGGTTCTCACGACAGTCGGTGGTGTGTACAGCATGCGCAATCTAACTTTGGCCCTGACCGTTAATGAGCAGAACTCAAAAAATGAGTCGCAAGGGTGAGCGCGGCAGGTGGGGGAAGGCGTGTGAATCGATCATTGGCTCTCCGCTTGTCACCCATGCGCAGATAAGAACCGTCTGAGTCAAAGTTAGTTTGCGCACCCTATAAAAGTACTTGATACCGTATAACATGGAATTGAATTAAAGCTATATTTATGTAAAAAGAAAAGCTGTGCATCATTTCTTATTCCAAAAAAAACACAATAACTCCCAAAGCTTATACACAAAGAGTTAATGAAATCCTATTTCATCTACGAATTTCAATAAACATATTTAAGAATTATAGTCTGACAAGTTCGTGCACGACCTTCCTGTGGGGTGATACGTCGGCGAGGGCGAGGTATGCGGCGTACAAAATAACTCTGTCTGTGACCGTTAATGCGCAGAAGTAAAAAAATGAGTCGCGGGGGTGAGCGCGGCGAGCATCGTTCATTGGCTCTCCGCCTGTCACCCATGCGCAGAAAACAACCGTCATAGACAGACTTGTCCGGAACGCGCTATAGCAACTGATGCCACTTCACCTCCCCTAATGACTGTGACCCCCCCCCCCCCCGCGCAAGAGGGTCGCGCACGAACTTGGCGGACTACAAGGGTGCCATTCCAGCAGAGCTGTGCTAGGTAACTAGCCTGTGAGCTGGAAAAATTCCAAGAGCTCTGATTGGAAGGCACCCTGAGGCTAGGCTTGTGTTGAGCCGCAAACACCTTCCCACACACCTTCCCTCTCACTTCCATAAAAGGAAAACTTAAGGATAGAAATATGCTCTGTGGTACGCGACCTGCGTCTTAGCACACGGTGCCCGCATGCAGTCAACACAGTACAGAGATGCAGCTATAAGAAAGAAAGAGATGACTGCAGGACCATAGACTAGGTGTATATGAGAATTTCTTAGTTTCAAGTAACTGCATCTCTACCGGATCGCGATAGGATTGACCGTGAGCGGGCACCCATAAACGGCCCATACAAAGCCCTGCCTGCAGGGCCCTGCTTGCAGTGCGCACTGCCAATCGTACCGTGTGTGGTATTGCAGGGCCGATGTAACGGCGATTTTGTCGGCCCTGCATGCCCACGCAAAGTACGATTGGCAGTGGCACTGCAAGCAGGGCCCTGCAGGCAGGGCTTTGTATGGGGCCCTTTAAGCCTAGCCATAATCCTACCCACTGCGTATTAGAAAATATATTCGCCATGAGATTATTGTTCCTGCGTTTACATATCACACATTCTATCACGATCTTCACAATATACTGGATATAAACTAATTCGTATACAATCCTTTAACGCGTTATTTTGGACATAAATGCAACAACTTTTGTAATGACATTTTGAAGTCTGCAAAAAGTATAAGTACTTTTATAGTCTTTCACAAATCAGTACGTGCTGTAAAAATCCTCTAGGATTATCTGATAAAGGTTATACACGAATTTTTTGACACCCTATATATTTAAAATAATTTTTAATTTACAATTTCGAACCAACATTCAAAATTCACTTGAACGTATTTGTATTATTTCCTATCAAAACTGTACATGAATAAAAATACAAAAGAAAATATTCTACTTCATTTTAATAAGCCACTATGAAATTTTTAATTTCTCTTAACAAAAAGAAGTCAAATAAATAATATTAGATTTATACCTGAAATACTAAAATGCAAAGTAATCGTACATATTTTACCTCATCGCATTTCGGAAATACCATAAATAATTATTATTAATTCTTTCCCTCCCATTCAATATACTACATAATAAGGCACACATGAATTTCAGTTTTTTCTTATTTTTTCTGCTTTGTAGGTAGTTATTTCTTTGCCAATCAGCTTTGATTTCAAATTACACCTATTCTAAGTACAAGAAGTACAAACAACCTACATTATGGGCTACACAAACTTATGTACAATAATTCTTACATATAAATTCTTTAAGAAGAATTAAGAACTGACTGCAATTAAATGAAATATTATAAAAAATAAGTCCACATCCGCTTTTTACAACAAAGTTCTATTTGGTCATTGATGTACATTTTTACATTTATAAAATAAATGCCTTTTAAAATCCATCCTGTATAAATGCTTTGATGTTATTAATTGGCAGGTTTTTCTTTTTATTCTATCTACATTGGCAAAACCAAACGGACGTGCCTATTTGGTCATGAATTTTTGTCTACATTATTCACATAATTTTAACCTAACACGAGCCAAAAGCCGAGATTCCAAGGCTTGAAAATACATATAAAAAATATACACAATTAATTGTTTGATGCTAAATTACATGTTTTTTTTAACTTCTGGGTTCGAAATTGCATTGGAACTTGCCTAGAAGGTTTGCGGGTAGAAGAGTTTCATTTAGACTAGTAGGATATGAGCAGTTGAAGTTGCTAAATTCACTTATTGCGTTGATAGTGGAATTGCAGCTAAGAGTGAGGTTCTGTGCTAGAAGGTCAGGGATATGTGATGTGGCCCAAAGAGATTGGACTTGACTCTCTGGGAACATGAATTTACCGAAGATGGGGTAAGAGCCCCAAACGACGAGAGTAGTGATTATCTTCGGCCCGATACCGCCGATTGCCTGTTGGGAACAGAAAATATGTTAAAGCAAGTAAGAACATTTCGTATTAACTTCTCAGTAAGAATATGACAGAATTTTTATATCAACCATATCTGCGGTACCTCGAAGCATCTCGACTCTACAAGGTGTACCAGGACATGCCCTGAGTCAAGTGAGTTTCTACAGAAGACGCAGGTTCGAATCCTGCCTGTGGTTGTGAAATTGTTGACTTTCTACAGTCGCAAACTCTAGTATAATCGAATGAAAATATATGGGATTGACATTAGCTAACGAAATGTTGCGTGACAGCTAATGTCAATCCCATACATTTTTATTCTATTCTATAGCGTTTGCGATAGTAGTAAGCTACTTGACTCAGGGCCCAGAAAGGGTACATGAACCCTGAAGATGTGAATATGCCCATAAACCTGAACAACTTTTCCTGGCTTTCACATAGGTCAAAATACGAAAAAAAAACCGGCCATGTGCGAGTCGGACTCGCGCACTGAGGGTTCCGTACCGCCACATGAACATAATTGTATTAGTTGAAATTTCAGTAAGTTAATGTGCTAGATTTTTTGAGTCCGACACGCGCTTGACCAAATTTTATTATTTGTTGTTATTTTATAGCTTATGCACTATAAACATACCAATTTTCAAGTTTGTAGGTGTTCCCGTTTTTAAATAGAACTAAAACAAAAATCGCCTCAGCTACCATCCAACTTGACCCCTCTCTTATATGAATGTTCTTGAAACGGGAGCTCACCGCAATTGGTTACCATTAGTTGTGAGAAAAGTTGTAATATTTAATGATTTCAGACTTTTCCCATTATTTGTACTGTGAGACCTAGCTTCTTGCCAAATTTCATAATTTTAGGTCAACGGGAAGTACCCTGTAGGTTTTGCATTTTTGAATAAATGTATGGAGATGAGGACATAAAATACCATATCTTTTGATTGCGTCGTTAAAAAAAATTGAAATTTTCAGATCTTGTGTGGTTCATAGATCCTAATATGTGGTATTAATTTCAACCTGATACCTTTACCCGTTCGTGAGATAAAGGGTTTTGACAGACAGACGGACAACAAAGTGATCCTATAAGGGTTCCGTTTTTTTCTTTTGAGGTACGGAACCCTAAAAATTACCTCTCATACGAAATGCGGTATTAGGTGATGCAGTTTGCAGTAAGTCTTTGGTCCTGGCTATTGTCAATGATTGTAGTCGTTAAGCCAAGTCAGAGCCCATTTCACGGCTTGGAAACTCTGACAGCCCGGTCGGCCAATAACCTAGCAAAGCTTAAATGGATTGGGTCTGGTTTTTTCTCTGGGTTGCGGAGGTCAAATTGCAGTCGACCTGTGTAAAAACCATCGCCTTCGTAGGCGAAGGCACTTTTCGGAGTTAGCTACATAATTATCATTGAACTCTGCTACATAGCTGACTCCGAAGAACCATTGGTAATAACGAAATAAGGCTAGTTCAATGATGATTACGACGTGTTGTTCAGTTCCATAGGCAGATTCACATCGTTCAGGCTTGGTATACCCTTTCTATTACACCTTGTAGATGCTACTCTTCCTATAGCTTCCATCAAAATCCAAACTGCGGGCGACCAATGCCGGCCGACTCAAATGTCAGTAGGTAGCTATCAGGACACGATTTTCCCGTTCATACAGAATAGATTGCGGACGGGTGTTAGCAGGTGAGCAGGTGAGGTTTCTCTGATAACGACAAGTGTCAGTGCGGCGTTTTGCAATCACACACACACACTTGCTTTCGTGATCTACTTCAATTTCCTGCGCTCGGAGGACCTTTTTAAAGACAACAAAAAGGCTTTTGATGAGGGTAGGTTTTGCCATTAGCTGAAAAAGAAGAAGTGGGTAGCGATACGAGAATCCAGCCTGACTAATAATAAGGACTCACCATCTTGGAGGTGGGTATGTGGGCGACGCCGGCCACGATCGCGTTGGGCGGGGTGCCGACCGGCATGTGGAAGGCCATGGAGCAGGCGAGCGTCGCCGGGATCATCAGGTAGCGGGGGTCCATGTGCAGAATGCGGGCCTGGAGGAACAACTATATGTAACAAATGCCTTTTTTTTGGCAATCATCAACCCGTGGTCCCGTGTGGTGCCGGCAAAGAATAGTGTACCAACCCTTACATACCCGTGGGTGTTTTAAGAGGCGACTAAGGGTTATGAACTGGAGGATGGGCAGCAGCATCCAAACATCTAACTTACTGCGGTCACCTACAACCGTGGTCCATGGTGCCAGCCGTAACGCTAACAAGCGAGGTGACTATGGTACTTCCCTTCTTCCTCTAGCAAAAGCTAGAATTCTGAAGGGAGCTCCCTGTCCTGTAGTGGACATTTCATGGGATGTTATGATGATGATGAATCATCAACCCATATTTGGGGATATTTTTGCCAGTGTCGTGTTCTAGAATATTGTTCAGTTTTTGAAATTTCTTCACTTTTTAGAATTTAATAAAATGTCGAGTGCGGAAATTGTTCATTGCTCCCCCCGTAAAGTGATAGTGGACTTAACGAAGAAAATGTCCATGACTTTTTGAGACAACAAAAACGGGGTTCAAACACGAGATCGCCTGAAATCTTCATCAGCTGCGCACTCCGTAGTTAATTCACTGCATAAAACACTATCTTTATTATCCACTAAATTACTACATACCCAAAAAACAAGAATTTCAACCGAGCAGGCAAGTGCCGACGCAGCCGAGTTCCCGCCAAAAAGTCTTATGGAGTCTCTTCGGTAAGGCCATCTATCAGCAACCCATTAAACCACTTACCATGTTAGCGAGGACGGGCAGGATGAGGTTGGCTATAGCCACGTTGGACGTGAACTCCGTGATGAACTGAGTGACCAGCACCACCACCAGCAGGACCACCGACTCGTGCAGACCCTGGAGGCCTATCAGCGAGGATCCGATCATGCTGGACAGACCCGTCGCTTTGCTGCCTTCGGCTAGGGCGAAGCCGCCACCTGGTCACAGAAATATGAAATATTTATTTTATATTTAAATACACCACTCGAAACGCTCGTGGCCTAGTCTAGTTGCACTTTCTATCCAATCACGAAAGTTAAGCAACGTTGGCCGTGGTCAGAACCTGGATGGGTGGGCGCAAGTGGCACAACAACAACAACCAGAGCGATTTCGTGCTTCGGAAGCCACGTTAAGCCGTTGGTCCCGTCTATTGTCAATGATAGTAGTCGTTAAGCCAAGTGAGAGATCATTTGGCGGCTTGTTAACTCCGAAAGCCAGGTTGGCCACTAACTCGGCAAAAATTGGGTCTGGTTTCCTCTCTGGGTTGCGGAGGGCAGATGGCAGGCGCTCTGTATAAAAACCAGTGCCCACGACAAATCCCCCAGGTTAGGTAGCAGTCTCTGAAAAACCATTGGTAAAACCAGAATAAAGCTAGGGCAATGAATTACAATGAGGTAATAATATGTTGAACCTTTTTACTTTCGAGCGGAACGAGAAAGGTATTGTATTCGTGAAAAAAAAAAAATTCTAATTTTCTCAAAAATGTGTTCTATATCACTTTTTCATCATAAAAAATATGTCTCCCAAAAATGTCCGTCCGTCGGTCGGTCGGTCTGTCCGTCACGCTTTGGCCAAGCGGCAAAACGAATGGTCCGATTGACACCATATTTTGAATTTAAGAGTTTTATGCAAATCCATCGAAGGGTTCTGAGTGGTTTCTTGGTGGCTCTCATTTTGAGGGTAGTTGTCATACAACGAAAATGAAAAATTTTAATTTTCACAAAAACGGCTCAAACGATCTTGATGAAACTTTGCATGACCAAGAATCTCCATGCAAGGTATATTTCGGCAGGATACATTGGTCTGTGGAAGTTCATATAAGGGGTGTTCCCTTACAACTAAAACTTTAAAATTTGATTTACTACTCAAAATCGGTTTCAATGAGCTTATTGGAAGTCTAAATTGGTTATTTGCCTGACAGAATATTTTATTTAAGCATTTTTACATAAATCTAGTATAGGCTATGGTATAGGTAAGTTTGTATTTCCGTATTATTTGTATGGAATCACAACCTAAGTTTGCTCTTGGTCCTTTTTTACTCTTTAATATCCGCAGCCCTTCATAATCTAGAGAGCATTCGGCTCTTGATCCGGAAGTTCTTGGTTCGATTCCCGCTGGGGACAATGTAGTAGGGAATGACCATAGCGAGAAAGTAAGTGCAGTGCTGCTGTACCATTTATTTTTATAAAACAGCATGATTTTATGTGCTGTTTTACTTGAGGCTTAGAATATTATAATTTCTTATTCATAGTCTTTCTCCTGACCTCGATCTAGCTCTGAGGACAGAGATGAGGTCGACGATGGAACGAGCTTACCTATAACCTATAAGTACATTCTTCTATATAGAAAATGTATCGGTATTATACGACAAAATACTACAGTCAACCTACGCAAAAATATTTTTTTAAGACAACTTTTTGATGATATGATTTTTCAAACTTACCAAGTAAGAACAGTAGACCCCAAGGCACTTTTTCCTTCAGAACGTTCCAAGTGACAATACCCTGAGAGGGCTTCAAAGCTGATAACTCCTCCACTGAAAGAAATAATACAAAAATATTTATTACAAAATATTTTCTTTAACAATGAAGTTATGAACGAGATGACTGATGGTATAATGTGCGCAGGAATAGTTTGGCTGTGACGGTTATTTTCTGCGCATGGGTGACAGGCGGAGAGCCAATGAACGATTCGCTCGCCTCTCCCAACCTGCCGCTTTCACCCCTGCGATTATTTTTATGAGTTCTGCGCATTATCGGTCATACCGGAGTTATTTTGTACGAAGAATATCACAGTAAAAAGAAATTTACCTCATTTTCGTCGGTTAAAAAAATAACTTACATGATGCAGAAGCGGAAAAGAATTTAAGGAAGTCGAGCGCCATCGGCAAGATAAACATCAGAATGACGATGAACATCGACACGACGCCATCTTTCACTTTCCTGCAACAACATACATAAAAAAAAAATTCTTTATAAAAAAAAAAAAATTCAACTTCCATAATTTTATATTCAAGCAAAAAAATCCACCATCAGAATTGTTAATCAAGGTTTTCAACACCATTTTCCTTGAAGGAGGTAACTTTGTACAACAACTCTTTTTACAGGATACATATCGAATTCTCATAGATTTTTACTTCCCATGCAAAATCATCATTATCATCAGATGACCGGGTCGGTTAACATAGGAACAAAATAATTGAATTGGACATGGGTCCAATAGGAAAGTTTTTATAAACGATATTGAGTTAAGGTTTGTTTTAGACTTTCGCACTTTTGAATCATGTTTATTTTGTTCCGGGTCTTAGCGCGAGACAATAACAATTTTAGTTTACCCTCACAATAATATCTACGTAGTTCACCTCTCTTCAGTCTACCCGTGACCACGGCTGTTGCAACGCAGCCGAAACGTCGAGAATAATAAGGTAATTTATTTTGCCTAGTAACTATTATCGCGCTAAGACCCGGAACAAAATAAACATGATATTGAGTTATGTACGCACGGCTGCTAGCACGTAGAAACAAAACCAGTATAACCTGAACCAGCGTCACACTACAAACGACCGAAACCAGAGACCCGCTGAAGGTCAAAGTGTTTCCACCCACGAGCGGCCGTATGTACCTCCTAGAAGGAGAACAGTTGTTACCCTACCCTAGCAAGGCCGTAAAGCGTAAAAGGTCCACCCATAACAGTGATCAACTTTTTCCAAGGAACATAGCTCGAAATATAAAAAAAATCTATGTATAGTTGATAAAGCCTACATCAGACGTAGGCTACGAGATTCTCGTCTGTCTTACCGACCATGAAAGGTCTTTATCTGAAGCCGTCCATAGACAAGTTGTTTTTAGGGTTCCGATCCAAAATGGTAAAAACGTAACTCTTATTGTCTGTCTGTCTGTTCATTACACCTGCGTATTTCAGCAGCCACTCATGACTTGAAATTTGGAATAGTTTTAGAATATGATTGCAAGCGAAAAAAATAAAAAAAAATATTATTGGTATTATTGTACAAGTGGCCAAAATTTTTAAATGTCGTTACTCGTGATTTTTTTACAGCTCTTAGTTTTCATCATATGATGATAAAAAATGTCTAAAAAATACCATTCCCCCCCCTTATCTCCGAAGCTTGCGAAAGGAAAAATGTGTATTAATTACAGTCGATTTATGTATGTTTATGTTAATATTACAGCAAAAAAACGGTCTCTAAGTAGCACAGTTTTTTAGATATTTGCAAAAAACATTTACAAACAAATTTAGTTTTGCGGTCCTAAAAATGGATTAATAGCTTCTAAATATACTATAAAAAATAATAATAATAATCTTATTTATTTTAGCCAAAAAACAAAAGAAAAGAATTATTGCACTTATTAGGATACAGGGTATTTTTATGGCAGCAAATTATGGCACAATGAGAATAGATTCCCTGACTTTCATGCTAGGAGAACCTGTGTTATGAAAGGTATAGGTATATCGGAACCCTCGGCGCGCAAGTCCTACTCGCACTTGACCGGTTTTTTAATCATCTAGGACGCTAGTGAACTCACATTGTTGTCATGAGCTGAGCCCAACCAGGCATGAAGCCTGGATTACGGAAGATATACAGGAATACTGCTAACAAGAAAAGTGCTCCAGAGGCCTGCAACAAATTAAATACGGTTCTAAAATCAATTTTTTAAAAAGAATAGTCTTCTTCTTCTTCTTTCGTGTCGTAGTAGAAAAGTATTTAAGTGTAATAGTAGAAAAGTATTTAAGGTCTGTAAAACCAAAAAAATATTAAACATTATTCTAGCTGTGCTCACGACTTCGTTCGCGACAAGTTTAGACTTTTGCTGTAAACACAAACGACTAGACCGGGAAGGGAATTTTCAATAATATAAGTGGCTAATTCTTAAGCAAGATGTAAGCTTCGATTCATCACAATCGGTTCACTCAAACAGAAGCTACACAAACGTGAATTTTTAAGAAATGTTTTATTCGCATCAGCGAACTACGATACTATAGAACGATAACTACACTTCCAACCTGACCCCACGAAATAGTTCCTAAGTAGGCGGAGCTGAAATAGTTACCTGTCAACTACCACTATAGATAAACCGCCTAAATGAGTCCTCGCCCGCGGGGTACAGAGGGCGCGGGGGTAAGACGACAAAGGGGGAACGAAAGAGGTGCGGGCGGCGGCGGGGCATTCTCATTCTCTACGCGTATCCGCCCTCCCCCCCCCCGCACCTGCCCTCACGTACCCCGCAAGCGAGGACTCATTTAGGCGGTACTACTATAGCTGACATTGCAGCACGCGCGCGAACCAATCCCTGCTCTCGTTCTGAATTTGAACCAATTGATCCGTATTTTGAATATGTCCTTTTGGTTTCACGTTTCCACACTTTTTGTGTGGAATTTGTTCTGAGTTAGAGTTCCTGACTATTATTTATTCGTAGATTCGCATACCTTGTATCTGAGCAAATCGATTGCGATAAAACATAACTTATAAGTTGCACGGAGATAAGCCAAAAAGTTGTTCATAGCCCGTTGTCGCACCCAGGACACTATAGTTCGTCCGCGTTAACAATGCAGTCAGTCATTAATGCAAATGCAGGGTAAACGTGTATTCACAATGGAGTTAAAATGCAAAAAAAAAATATATTTTTCGTTTTTAGGTACCACACAAAGGACAATTGCTTCTTTCGAAGGTTTGCCTTCAGTTAATCATTGTACATTTGACTTTATAATTTTAAGCGACCTGTTTTGTTACGGGGCTTAGCTACCAGCGGTGGAAAGTGATGACTCACTGCATTGTTAAGATGGACGAACTATACATATGAACGCAAAACCACGGCCTGTCAAAATTTGAAATTGGAAGGCCGCGTAGGCCTGCATATTCAGTACAACCAAAGTACAACTGACACGCAGGAGCACAGGACGAGGGACGAGGGACGCGGGGGAGAGGGGGGGTCCGCAAGGGGCAACCGGCAAAGAGTGTCCGTTCTGTATGGTAGTCAGAGATAATATGGCTATATACTAACGTAAGTGAGTTTACTTTATCTGAGTTAATAGTAGGTACTATTACTTTATTCTGTGCCGTTGTTCAGTTTCGTAGTCCGAATCTACAGCTTGCAGTCTTCGAAAGATAATCGTACCTTTTCATGGAAAGTGGCCGGCCCAAGACTCTTGTAACGCTCCTTGATAACCTTCATCGTGTTACTGGATCCAGCACTTGCCAGCGCTACTTTCTTTGCGGTCTCACTTTTAGGCCTGCAAAAGAACAAGATACAAAAATTACAATTTTTTACTGTTTAGTTACAAAACAAAACTGTTAAAAAACTAGCTACAACTATAGACTTTTTAGGTTGTTGAGTACCCCACCCCGTACTTACTCGTATGGCGCTGTAATCAACTCTACACGCAAACTTAAAATATTTAACGTATATAGCTACAACAATTTGGTTTTGACGAAGAAGACAATTATTTAAGAAATTAGGCCTAAGTTGGCCATACATATAAATATATTGGGTGTAATAGATTATATAACAACTTTGAATATAAAATTTTACTGATATAACAACGTTTCATACAATTTTGTTTCATATAATAATCATTTCATATAATCGACATGTCACATATTTTCATTTCATATAATTTTAAAACGTATAATAAACATTTCCTATAAAAATGTTTTATATAATCATCATTTCGTATAATACCCATTTCATATAATATCAGTTCCTTATTTTCATTGGTTAGTTATAGTATCCACATTCATTATTAAGTAAATGAACAAGCAAGCATGCATTATGCAAAAAAAGCAAGCAAAGGCATGCATGCAAGCAAGCAAGCACGCATGCATGCAGGCAAGCAGACATGCGCATACATTCATGCCAACCTAACCTGAAGGGTATGGCGGAATGAAGCGGAGCTCGCTCCGCTCGCCTCCGCTCATTTCCGCCATACCCTTCGAACCTAACCAACTGTGTCAGGGTGCCCCGAACTCTTGCTCGCTTCGCTCGCCTATTGTCGATTCTACTAAGCCCAGGAGACGTATTTTTGAAGTTCGAAGTGAATCTTTAGTTTGCATACGAAAACGAATCCTATACGAATTTATTTTTTAATTCTCTCGATTTTACGCATTTTTGAATCATTCGAAAGCAGTGTTGCCATAAAATTGAAATCTTTAACCAATTTTTAACAAATCTTTAACCAAAACTATACGTATTACTGGCAATTTTAAAGCTGCATAAAACTTTACAATATGACTCTAGCCAATATAATAGTAGAACAGACGTGGTAGCTCCTTCATGTAGGACCAAAACTTCTTTTGCTAGAATTCAGTTTGCCAAAATGTCATCATATTTATATAACTCAATCAACAAAAAACTAAATATTTTTCCCTTGAAGCTTTATGAGTGTAGGAAAGTACTTGCAGAATGGTTAAAATTACAATGAAACTGAATTACTCCTGCATTTCGTAAGTTAATTTAATGTATATTTGCAATTTTAAAATAACGGCAACTCTCCCCTTCTCCTTACGCATACACAATATAATAACATATTTAAATACAGTAATACATATAAACACATTCGTGCACGCTCATACACACACTCTCACACACATCCATCCAACTGCTTAGTTTAATTTCATTCTATTATGTTATTATATATTTAGTTTTTCTTTGAGGTCATAAACTATTCTTGTATCAATTGATAGATATGGAAGAGCGGGTTCTTCTGGCACAGGTATATTCTACTTAAAAGAAGATCCCAACAATCTGTAACTATGATTAGTTTCTGACTGAATAAAGACATTTTAATTTTAATTTAATTTTTGTTTCACGCAGAAAAAATCAAAACCGGAAAGCAATTACTCAAAAAGAGGAAAGTAAGCTCTTAGTGGCAGAGAGGAAGATTTTCCGGAAGATCTTGGGACCAACTAGGCGTGATGATGGCACTTGGAGGTCACGAAAAAACCAGGAGATAGAAGACCTAGTGGCTGAACCCAATATAATTGGAGAGACCAAGTCAGCCCGACTTCGCTGGCTGGGCCACGTAGAGAGGATGGAGGAAGATCGTGCAGTCAAAAGAGCGTACCTGGGACGACCGACGGGAAAGCGGCCGGTCGGACGTCCCAGGTACCGCTGGAGTGACGAAGTGCAGAAGGACCTGAGCGCTCTCCAAAGACCCGATTGGCGTGAGGAGGTGCAGAAAAGGGCCGAGTGGCGGCTTTTGGTGTCGGAGGCCAAGATCCTCTTTGGGTCCCTGAGCCAGCGAAAGTAAGTAAGTAGTACTTACTCATTGATTTTAAAAACCGGTAATGAATTGCGAGGGAGAACGCAAATTAAAAAGTTGATATGTCAGTATAATGTCATGTGTGTAGGAAACGTCAATGTCGTTCTCATCACAGATTATACATACTTTCGAGTGGTAGAAGTGCAAAACGAGGGGGTCGGACCACTCGTTGCAGAGTTCACAGGTATGAATATTCAAAAATTGCGATTTTACGGATTCGTATACGAATCTTGCCAATACGAATGCGAATTGAAGTTCGAACGCTTCAAAAATGCGTCTCGGCCTTTAACGGACAAGTAAGCAAGCATTCAAGCATGCATACATGCATGCAGGCAAGCAGGCATGCGCATACGTTCATGTAGTGGAGCTCGCTCCGCTCGCCTCCGCTCAATTCCGCCATACCCTCCGCGTTCGAACCTAACCAACTGTGTCGGGGTGCCCCGAAATCTTTTGCTCGCTTCGCTCGCCTATGATCAGTTTTATTGAGCCTTTGCCTGTATTATTTTATTTATTCGTTTTTACAACAATTTTAATTAAATAAGCATATAACTATACAAAATTATTATAAATTAATAGATTATTATTATTTTTTGTTTTAATATTATAAATTAAATAAATAATAAGTAAATAAATAAATAATATATCAAATGAATTGTATATGAATTAAATTTTATATGAAAGATATTTAGGTGAAATGATAGTTATACCAAATATTAGTATAGAAAACGTTCATAGTTGTTATATGAAACGTTTATTATATCAATTGAATGTTATTGAAACGTTGATATACGAAAAATATTTATACTAAGTGATGCGCACCCAAATATATTTTCAAACAAACCTGAACATGCCCATGTAGGTGATCTGGAGGGAGAACCACACGAGGAGCTGCATAACTAGCATGGGAGGCGTGCTGTACGCCATGAACGAGAAGAAATCTACCGCTCCAGTAATCTCGGGGAATTCGCTGAAAATATAGAAATGACAATTTACTTACACAAAACTTGTATAAAAACTGGAATCTGGATACAAAATCGTCAGTGTTGCTAGTGTAAATTAATAAAAAGGAAATGGTAGCTTTATGCATAATCAAAGAGATTCCATGTATTCAAACCACACCGGGTTATTTTCACACTGGTCTTTGCCTCGTGAAAATCGAAATAAGCCTTAAATTTTTTAAGCAAAGTACAAGCAGTATGCTATATAAAATAAAGGTCCATTTAGACCGATAATGAATGGGATAAGGAATGTGCTTTGGAGATTAGCATCCCACTTGTTATTCTGTTTCAATGGTCATTAGACTCGGGAATATTTCCTGATGACTGGAAAGTAGCACATGTGGTCCCAATACTAAAATCTGGAGATCCTTCACAATGCTGTAATTACAGACCAATAAGCATTTTATCCAGTATTGCAAAGGTCTTTGAAAGCTTAGTGTACGATCATATTTATAACCACGTAAAATCAATCATTTCAGATAAGCAGCACGGTTTTGTCAAGGGTAAATCCACAATTAGTAATCTTCTAGAATACAAACATTATCTCTGTTCCATTTTCGCTAAAAGAGGACAAGTCGATTCTGTATATACAGATTTTCAGAAAGCCTTCGACAAGGTCAATCACAACATACTTTGCCATAAACTTACTGCTTATGGAATTCATGGTAATCTCTTGCGATGGGTCCGTTCATACCTAAGTCATCGCAGTCAACTCGTGTGCATGAAGGGATATGTGTCATTGCCTGTGATGGTCACATCAGGTGTACCACAAGGGTCACACCTAGGACCCTTGCTGTTTATCTTATTTATAAATGATCTTATAGACAAGATTAAGTGTCCCTGTTTATTGTACGCTGATGACCTTAAAGTCTTTACTGCTATTTCTAACTCCAGTGATTGTAGTATGCTACAAAATGACATTCAATCGATCTCAGCATGGTGTTTAGCTAACAAAATGTCCCTAAATATCAATAAATGCTTCGTCGTCTCCTTTACTGCAAAACGCTGTAAAGTAAACTTCACGTACAAAATGGAAGAGCATGTGTTACAGCGCAAGCAGATTGCCAAAGATCTCGGTATACTTTTCGATGAAAAGTTGACTTTCAGAAACCATTATGACAACATCATTAGTAGGGGATATCAACTTCTCGGGTTCATTATACGTACTACCAAAGGCTTTAAGAAGCCCTCATCATTTATATACCTCTTTAACGTTCTTGTCAGAAGCGTAGTTGAATACGGATGTGTGATCTGGTCTCCATACTATGAACTACACCGTGACCGAATCGAGGGTATTCAACGCAAGGCCCTACGGGCAGTATTTTTCAGGCTTGGATATAGTAGACGTGTGATGCCATCTTATGATAACAGACTAGCAAAGTTCAGATTGTCATTACTCAGCACACGTCGCATGCAATTTGATCTAATTTGCCTTCACAAAATACTACATTCATACCTGGTTTCTCCATTCCTCCTATCTCAGATTGACTTGAACATTAAACCTAATCCTCGGCACCCCAAAACCTTTTTGCTCAATGTATATAAAAATAATACATCTTTTTACAATCCTTTAACTAGAATGTGTCGCCTTTACAATGACTTGACGAAAGATAACAAAGAATTAGATATTTTTAATCGTAGACCTGATTTATTCAAAAAATCTGTTAAGAATGTCCTCAACAACAATATCCCAAACTAGTTAGCCATGTTTTCTATCTCTTAGTTCTAAACTTTTTTCTTTATCTGACCTTATCATACCAACACTGCATGTTAGTTATGTTTTATTTAGTCTAGGGTCCTAGCAAATTAATATATCGTTGTTTTTATTGAATCTCAGTTTTTCGGTTACTGTAGATTACCTACCTACTAAATAAAACATGATTTATATTTGTTTTTTAATTGTTAATTGTTAGTAATAGCTGTGCTCAGCTGAGCTTTTGTTAACTCATGCTGTACGTACACATTTTTGGGCAACAATCTGGATCTAAGTGTTAAATAGTTTGTCTAACCATAATGTGATTGTTATCTGTTGTGTTCGTCTTTTCAATAAATAAATAAATAAATAAATAAATTGTTGTACTTTTGCCATTCACTCATTGTATATACTACATACATAGAATCTTTACATATAATAAAATTGATGTATAATAATCATACTTTTTTTTTATTTTTTTTTTACTTACGAATCAAATATTCCTTTGAAAGCGGAGTTGGTGGCAGTGCCTACGAGCGTGCCGCAGCCACCGAGAGTCGAGGCGTAAGCGATGGACAGGTAGTAACATATGGTTATGTCACTTGGCATAGGAGGCCTGAAAAAAAAAGTTATCGTTAGGGCCCTGATCAGGGTGTCTACTCTCAAAGTCCGATATATCGAAACGATACAACTCGAAACATGCAAATGCAAAACTTCGTCCCTTGACAATAGAGTAGAATATTGATTAGATGCAGTTTGAAAATTCATCCAACCAATATTCTAGTCTATTGTCAAGGGACGAAGTTTTGCATTTGCATGTTTCGAGTAGTATCGTTTCGATATTTCGGACTTTGAGAGTAGATACCCAGAAGCGGCGATTCGCAGCGATTTTTGGCGCGATTTCAATGCCGCTTTGCTTAGCCGTGCAAGTTATCAATATGTTAACGATAAAGCAATGTACAAACACGGCAATGCCAACTGCTGAACAGGGTCTAACTATAAGAGCAATTTAAAATACTTTTAATATCATGATAAGTTTTAAGTACAGATAAATCAATATAAAATTTACAGTAAAAATTATAAATAAACGTATTTTATTAACAGAAAACAAAAAAAATAATAAGTACTAATAAAAATAACTTACTCATCCTCAGACGTTTTGTCAACCAGCTGTTTCCCATTTTCTTTTCCATTTTCATTAGTGTTCTTTTTTCTGTTCACGTAAACATCACCCAGTCCTTGCTGTAATAACATAATTACTAAAATTATATACCAAATTAACAGAGATGCTTTAAATTAATGAAACTAAGTTATAGAGATTCATTAATCATATTGATTGATATTTTATTATCAAAACCACTCATTGTTTGATTTCTGTTGACTGAATGGTCCATTTATTCACACTCCCATCTAGTCACGTTTGTCATCTGATCACGAATTCCTTAGTTGTAGGTAAACAATAGAAAATACAGTTAGAAAGAAAAGTGTTACAAGTGTAGCTAGACTTCCTCACTTGACTTTTTATATTAAATTAATACATAAACCGTAACACTTTTCGTTGCAGCAGTCCATGAAATCGATTCGTGATCCGATGGCACTTTTTGATAGGTATTTTTAAAGCGTGACTAGGTGGGAGTGTGACTGGATGGGACTAACTCGATCCAAGGACGAGCGAGTAGGCATACTGAACGCGTAAGAACATGTTTTTTAGGGTTCCGTACCTCAAAAGAAAAAAAACGGAACCCTTATAGGATCACTTTGTTGTCCGTCTGTCTGTCTGTCAAGACCCTTTATCTCACGAACGGGTAAAGGTATCAGGTTGAAATTAATATCATATATTAGGATCCATGAACCACACAAGATCTGAAAATTTAATTTTTTTATAATGACGCAATCAAAAGACATGGCATTTTATGTCCTCATCTCCATACATTTATTTAAAAATGCAAAACCTACAGGGTTCTTCCCGTTGACCTAAAATTATGAAATTTGGCTAGAAGCGCAAATAATGGGAAAAGTCTAAAATCATTAAATATTACAACTTTTCTCACAACTAATGGTAACCAATTGTGGTGAGCTCCCGTTTCAAGAACATTCACATAAGAGAGGGGTCAAGTTCATAATAGGTCTTTACCTATGAAATTGTCGCGATTTTCTTACAGATTAATGAGACCATAATTCCTATAATTCTAATGTTATTTTTTTCATTTGATTTATATTTGAAAGTTGACTTCAAAGTTATCAATTTACGCATAAAATAAAGTTTTTATTTTTAGTTTGATATATAAAATTAAAGGTTTGAAAATTGTTCGTCTTAAATGTCGTCCGATTTAATCATTAGATTTGTTATATTTTTTTACAGATAATATTTTTCGAAAATTAAACTTGAGCTTCTGTTAGCTTAATGTCTTCCCAATAATGCTAAAAAAAAAATTGGATTTATAATTCCTAAGAAAAATGCAAAAATGTTAGTACTGAAAATTGAGTTTACCTAAAATTCACCATACAAAACGGCAATTTCATACGTAAAGACCTAATATAAGAGAGGGGTCAGGATGGTCGCTGAGGCGATTTTTGTTTTAGTTCTATTTAAAAACGGGAACACTTACAAACTTGAAAATAAGTATGTTTGTAGTGCATAAGCTATAAAATAACAACAAATAATAAAATTTGGTCAAGCGCGTGTCGGACTCAAAAAATCTAGCACAATAACTTATTGAAATTTCAACTAATACAATTATGATAATGTGGTGGTACGGAACCCTCGGTGCGCGAGTCAGACTCGCACTTGGCCGGTTTTTTTGCTACGTCAATGTTCTGACTACTCTAGCGAGCGAAAGAATAAACGTAAAATTAGAATGTGATGATAAATAAATATTTTTTTTATTATAAATTATTATGACATGCTAAATATAAAATAATAGTAAAAAAAAATTAACAAAACGTTACGTCATACAAATTGAAACATCATCATCACATAGTGTGGTTTGTAAGATCGAAGGCAGTGAAATTACTGGCACATGAGAGATACCATCTTAGTTCTCAAAGTGAGCAACGCGCTTTGCTGTCTTATTAGTGTCAAAATATGCCATTAATAAGACAGTGGGTGCTATGGGCGATGGTGACCACTTACCATCAGGTGGCCCACCTGCTCGTTTGCTCACTTGTACTATAAAAAAAAAGACCGACTTCACAAACCCTGATGTCAGAGTTGATAAGCCGCCCGGAAATTGAAATGATCCCGCTGAATGACCACCATGGTCAGTATGAATTTTTGATGATGATTAAGAAAATTTACCTGTTCCAATACTTCTAGTATGGCTTCAACAATAGGCACCATCATGGTGGTGGCAGCAGCGTTGGATACCCACATGGATATAAACATTGTTACAAATGTTAGACCGAAATTTAACCTGAAAATATATGATAATACTAAATTACAGTGAAGGCAGATATTGTGAGTATTACTTTTAACAGGATTAAAACAGCACCGTTAAAAAGGCTGAAGAATTTTTTACGTATTATTAGAATTTGTTATTTTTATACATATAGAGATAAACCACAGTTTGTTTTGAAAACAAGAAGCCTAAAGTAAATTGAACTACGTACTTTTCTTAAGGAAAATAGGTCGAATTATGAAAACATTTTTTGACCTCCCATACAAAATGCAACTACTATCAGCTGATCCCGTTTCTACGGGAGGACAATTTTTTTCGTTATTTGACCTATGTTACTTGGAAAAAGTTGTTTAATTTTATGGGCAGATTCACATCCTACAGGGTTGTTGCACCCTGTAGATAAACCTCAAAAAGTGGTTTCTCCTGTTACCTTTTACAAACTTTTTTATTGCTGTCAGATTTTATATGCTTACCTCCTATGACTGCATCCAACTACTTGCACAGTCCACAAAGCAACCCTCCTCGGCAGCTTCGAATGCTGGACCCCAGCAGCTATCATCAGACCCCCCAGGAACATAATAACAGTCTCCTTCATATAAGCTGCACAGGTTTTGTCAGAATCCAATATACCCATTGTTGGGAATAGTACAATAGGAAGCATAGATGTGACTGGCAGTGGTAGAAGCTCTAACACCCAGTATGTGGCCATTATTAAAACAACATACATGCATCGGTATTTCTGTAAAATTAAATATATTAATTTTAAAACTAGAATTTGTAAGTGTGGCCATCTTTTTATTTAATTTGGTAGGTAATAAATGGTACTTGTGGTACTCAGTTTGTTGATTCATTCAAGTACTCAGTTTAGCAAAATATGAGCACTATTTCAGTCCTATAGCTCGCTCAGGGAAAGTTGAGGAAAACCTACACCTGCATACAGAAACATTTACCTACATGCATTTTTAGTGATTTTTAGTGTATGTGATGGACACAAAAGTATAAATTTACATTAGGTACAAAAACACAATGGTCCTTATAGCACTAAGTGCGGAAACCACACACTTAACTTAGAACAAAATAGGTACAAAAATATTACTCACTTCATCATTATTTAATATGGGTATAGGCATCAGAAGGATAGGTGTGAGTATAACTAAAATGGATTTCCAGTATATTGAGAAGAATAATCTCATCTTTTGCAATAGGGTTGCACTGGACCGGGGCCGGGCAAAGTAGTATGTTGTGCCACTGAAAATACAAAAAAAGAAAACATTTCAGATAAAATAACTAACTATATACAAAAACAACAAGAAGAAGTCTATTAAAAACAAACAACATTTACTTTAACATGACATTATCACAGAAAAGAACATAAAATACTTCAAAATGTACATAGCAAATAAATAAAATTATTAGAAAGTCTATACTATTACATGCAACAATATTTCTAGCTATTATATTCCCCTTAAGAAGAATTATTAAAAACTGTTTTATAAAAACCTGAATAAACAGATTTTAAGAGTGCAAAAGAAGAAGTAGTAAGAAAACAAATTTGCCAAAAAATACATATAGGTGACAAAATTTTGTTTAATTTATTGTGTATGAATAATAATTACATTTAGTGTCATGCACATCCAAGACAAACACTAAGTTGGTGCATTATCAACTAAAGACAGACAGCAACCAACAATCACTTACAAGATGCGCTGAAGAAAATTTCTGCGCAACGGTGGCTCAGCCATCTCGCTATGATGAACAAAAGGGAATTTAGAATGCTGTTGATACTTTAAAAAATGGCGTTCAGCTTTCCATTTTTAATAAAGTCTTAGCCCTATTTTGCTTTTTGCAAAGACTGATGTGATCAATGACAGTGGTATTATTATTACTAATGGGGACACCATGGCATATGCAGAAGGGTGATCAGATCACATGTACAGAGCTATGCAGTAGAATATTACCAGCTAGCTAGGTAATATAACCTTCTGCTTTGTTTATGTAACCCCATATAGACTTCATGCATCTTCATGAAAAAAAGAGTCTCTGCTTATTACCATAGGTCGATACATAGTAAGTATATTTAACCTAAACCAAGGCTACGCTACAGACACCCCAAACCATAAACTTTCAAAATTCAAGAGTAACTATAATGTGCAGCCGTAAACAAGACTTGCTAACACTAAGTAGATATAGAAAAAACTTTATATAAATTAGTTGAGTGGTTGAAAATATATTTACCCATTATCATCGCCACCAGGTCCTCCGTTCTCGACGGTGTTAGACATAGCTGATGCAGTTGGTTCTCCAAAAATATTATGTTACGAGTTGCAGCTCATTTACATCCTCACCAACATCTGAAAGTAAAGAGTTTATCGCCATATAGTATAGCTACGATAGTTGAACATTGATTATAAAACAAAAAGGATTTTTACGTAGGATGTTGATTAGTTTGACTAGTTTTGTTTTAAAGTATAGTCGAAATCAAAATTCAAACAAAACGATTTCAAAACAAACGACTGTTTTTTTTTTTTTTTTTTTTTTTGTTTGAAGTTTCGTTTTGTTTGATAGTTTTTTGCGCATAGATACTACAAACACAAAGATAGCGCTCTAGGAAAAAAAGCGATTCCTTTCCACGTAAAGCAAAGTACCTGCGTAAAAAGCGCGACAATTGTTTTTATGGCCTGGCTACAGAGACATTTGGCCGAGCATCGGTCCGTTTCGTACGTGTTTTTATTTTTACAAGTGGTAGAATTTTTTACTTAACTATGGCAACACAATAAAAAAAAATTATAATGTCAAATAAGCCGTAGTTGTAAACATTGAGATTTTGAGCTGTTTTCCGCAGTTTTCCGAAATAATATTGAATAATTGTAAGTTTTACGTATTGATTTCCATAATTTAAGTTCAATAATGACAATTTCATCTACTGACTCTGAAAAAGAAAGGAATACTGAGACTGAAGGTGAGTTCTGTGTACATCTTTTTACTTCGCCTATTCCCGTGCTTTATAATGATTGTTTTAGAAATTATTCTGTGTAACACTGTACTGTATTTCTCGTAAGGCGAACCTCAACTGAATGTCAACTGAGTGCTTCGATTTCCGCGTTATCTAACACCTAACCTATTTTCAAACCTTGTTGAGCCAGAATGTTTATTGAATCCATTTTACGTGCATTTCAATTTAAAACAACCGCTTTAGGACCCATCTATGTAAATTATGAACTCATAGATATATACTGTTTGGTCGCCTATTTCGGGTACAACCACCAGATGTTATTTTGATTTATTAGACCTGGTATGTGGTATTTTTTACCTGCTTGTAAATAGGCGAATACCGCCGGGTTACGACTTACGACACAGATTATTAGATAAGCTAACAATTTTTTTTGTTTGTTTATGAAATGCATCTGTTACAGTCCATGCAACGAGTTAAGAGCTCTGGGCGAAATGGATGGGGTATGCACAGTTGCAAATATTTCAAGAAAAATAATACTACACATACCCTCAACTGTCGCCCAGCGCTCTTAACTCATCAGGAAAACTGTACCTACTCTTATTGTAGTTGGGTAAGTATTTGTTTTTAATACTATTATTTTTAAGCCAAAAACATTTGTAGTACAGATACCCATTGACCAGACAACAGACAAGGTGAACTTCTGGAGTTTTGCCAAACACACTGCTCCATTATAAATTATCAACATTTTGAAGGTTGTAAATTTTAAAGGTGAATGCTAAATTGCTAAGAGGATTTCTATTTCTAGTTGCTTGCAACTTTGATCGAAATGTATCAATCTCTCTTCTCAAACTTTGTAATTTCTAGGGTTCTGTACTTCAAAATAAAAAAACGAAACCCTTATAGGATCACTTTTGTTGTCTGTCTGTCTGACCGTTTTTCTCATGAAGGGGTAGAGGTATCAGGTTGAAATTGATAACGAATATTAAGGTCCATAAACCACACAAGATCTAAAAATTAAAATTTTTTACAACGACGCAATCAAAAGATTGACTTTTTATGTCCTCATCTCCATACATTTATGCACTAAAGCAAAACCTAGAGGGTACTTCCCATTGACCAAAAATTATGAACTTTGGCAAGAAGCTAGGTCTCACAGTACAAATAAAGAGAAAAGTCTAAAATCATTAAATACAAGCTGGCGCAAAAGTACTGACACAGTTTTTGGAAAATTTAAATGAGGTTGTATGTTTTTACTTGTCCTTTCGCGACGAAATGAAAATAATGACGAGATATTTGTATTTTTTTATCAAGCTCTCAGGAGTTCTCATACAAACTGAGTGAGACAGCTGACCATATTTATGAATATTCTTTGCAAAGCGAATTTTTTACCTCCGAATATTTTGTGAACAAAAATATAAAATGATGACATTGAGTTCATTCATTATAATGTGTAAAAGTGGGCATTATTTTAGCATGTTACTGACCATGAAACTGAACAACTTTCCAAGGAACAAAATATTAAATAAGAGTTAACCCTCCCATACGAAATGTACTATCAGCTGATGCAATTTCTAAGGAAAATTAATTATTTTTTCGTATTTAGCAATATCTTTTTCCGTTCTGTTTTGGGTAATAATTATCCTTTGATAGAAGTCTGGACATTGGACATCATACGAGCATAACACTATCCTGGTGTCATAGTAATTCTACCCAATTTGTAACATACCCTTATTTCACTTTTCTTTGAATAGTTAACCCTATTAAGAAAAACACTATTTTCCATTACATCTAAACTAAACACTAGGCAAGTGTTCATCAGTTCAAATGTCACTCGCTCTTTAATTTATCTTTAGATGGATGACTCACTGAGGAGGGTTTATAAAGGTTGACCTGATAACTTATAATAGCAGTCGCAATTAATACATCATTTGTGTATATAAAACAAAAGATCATTCAAATATAAAATAATGAATATTAATTACTGACAGTATTCTTCTTTTCTTCTTATTTTTCTTAAGTACAATGCAATTACAAACTAGCTACTATTAATTTGATAATTCGTTGGAAATAAATAAGACTTACTTCAAACTTTATAATTTCCTCAAACCAAATTCAAAGTTTGAACAGTAAAATTTTCTTTAAACTCACAGGTCTCTGATTCATAGATGACACATGGATTCCTGTGTCTATGTTAAAAATATGTAATTGTATACAACATATTGTAGGTACATTGCTTCACTGACGTAAAACCGGGAAGCCCTAGGCGCGACTAAATCGTTTCTCTTCTATATCCTCGTATTTATGGATTTTCATACAACGTGACACTAATCCGTTCAAACAAGAAGTTCTATAGGGGGGGGGGGGGGGGGGGGGTGTTGGAAAAAGTGCCGCGAACTGCCCATGAAACTTAATAACTTTGCCCAAGAAAAAAACGTCGAAAAACAAAGAAAAAACTGACGTCAAAACATAAATATAAATAATGTCTTGTCGGTCGTTTATGCAATTCTTAACTTTATAGTTATTCATTATACATTCTTTTATTTTTGATTCAGAAAATATCCTTGTTAACTTAAAAATATAAAGTAATTCCATAGTAACTTATACTTTTACTTATACGTATTTTATACGTTTGTTTGTACGTAAGTATTTTATACGTTTACTTACGTATTATACGTATCTTTTCACTCTCACAGCTTTTTCGCACGACTCTGTCGGAGACGCATCTTTATTTTATTCTATAGTCGAATCAATAGAATGATTCGACTATCTAGTTTTTACAAAAAATCTTTTTACTACGAATTGTGACAGTAGTCAATTTAGAAGGGTTTTATGCATTCGAACACCATTCAACTTTTATGCAAATGCAAACAGGAAGTCTGTAGTTTGTCATGGAAATGTATTTAGTATCATTGTCAAGCTAATCTTGATGATTAGCAAATTGTGCAGCTAGTAAATTGGTTACATTAAACCATATGTAAAATTTAACAAAGTTAATTTGATAACTGTGTATTTGAAAGAGCGCGTGGGTTTTTACATGTCGCTTCTTTTTAGGGTTCCGATACCAAAATGGTAAAAAAAAGGAACCCTTATGGTGCCGCTCTGTCTGTCTGTCTGTCTGTCTGTCCGTCTGTCTGTCACACCTCTATATCTCAGCAACCACTTACGCTATCGAGCTGAAATTTGGAATAGTTTTAGAATATAGTTGCCCAACTTAATTGCACATGAAAATTTTTTGAAAAAAGTATGATTATTAATGTAAAGGGGGCCAAAATAGGGGGGGCCAAATTTCAAATTGTCGCTACTAGGTCGAGTGGGGTATCATATGAAAGGGCTTTACTTGTACATTTTAAAATATATTTTTGTATTTTTTTAAGTTTCTTAGTTTTCAAGTTATGATGAAAAATGTCAAAAAAAATACCCCCCTTATCTCCGAAGTTTGAGTAAGGGAAAATCTGAATTAATTACAGTTGACAGAGGTTTATGTAAACTTTACAGCAAAAATAAAACGATCTTTCTAAGTTGCACAGTTTTTCAGAAATCTGCAAAAAACCTTTACAAACAAATTTAGTTTTGCGGTCCTGAAAATGGACTTTATTGCTTCCAAAAATACTATAGGTATATCGGAACCCTCGGCGCGCGAGTCCGACTCGCACTTGACCGGTTTTTTTCTCTTACATGACGCCACTTTGTTTGTGAAGCATTGTAGTGTAACTAACTTCATAAAGTCATAAAAATATTTTAACTTTTAAACATACTGTAACGTAAATATAACTTTCGTTTCCTTTTCCTAGCAGTAGTACAGTCACAGGCAAGTCAAGCTTTGTACTATATTTATTTCAGTCGGCAAAAGGGTACTGTGTGTGTCAAGTTTGACCTGCTCCTGACTCTATCTGCACCAGTGACGTCAATTTTCATTAATAGTCTAGGCAACAAAGCTGATCGTTGTATGAAGACCCCGCATTAAATCCTCAGTCGATGAAACTTTGCTAGAGTATTACACTACATGAGACAAACCTTTTATAAAAAAAATAAAAATCGGTACTTTTAATTTTTACATACAAAAATTACAAAAAATGTATGATTTTTTTTGTAATTTTTTTTTTGGATATTTTGAATTTACGTTCAATTCATGATCCTTTATCATCCTGTCAAATAAAATCTGCCTGAGAAATTTATGTTGGGGTCAACTGCTTCGTTGCCTACACTATAATTCAAATACCTACGTTCGTTGCTCTGTTTAGTGTTTTAATTGCAGGGTCAGATACCCTCATTTTCACACAATGGAGGCTCGCCCTCTGACGTCATCAATTTTAATCAATGAATAAACATAATGGACCCAATACCCCAATAAAATGTGTCAATGATGTCAATAAACTTTCATTGACTGCTTTATCAATCTTTTAAAAATTGCAAACCGTTCTTTAAGGGGCTGATAAGAGCTAAATACGCTTCACTTGAGCAGGTTTTTAACGAATAGTGATGAATATATGGCCGTAAAAAAAATGTGGTAATTAAGCATCTTTCCAAGAATATGGCAGACTCCGAAACACGATTAAATATATTTTGTACGCCAAAAAAAAAATCCAGTTACCTTTGCTTTTTGCTTTTAAACCGTTTCTCTTAAGTACCCATTAATCTATGATGCCAAAACTTTTACACATTATTCAATACATTATGCATAATAATATAGCTATTTGATAATTAATATTATGGGTACTTACAGATTTTGAAAAAATGTAAAAATGAGCGAAAAACGTAAAATAGCGCGAATCCGCTCCGTTCTAGCACGCGCATTCTGCCCTTTGTTAGAAAGGGAGGTAATTCAGCTCTTATCAGCCCCTTAAGCAGTCAAGAAAGCAGTATTTAAAAACTTGCTAACGGAAAAAAAATTCAAACAGCAGCATGCTGTAAAAGGCCATTAAAGAAAAACAGAGGGATATTGAAATACGGAGCATGTGGTAACAACCCTGAAGAATTTTTGAGCACTTGTTTTCAATTTTTCTTTAATGGTTCATTGTTTGTTCTAAGTCAAAGGTTTCAAGCTTGTTGTGGTCTTGACTTTCTCATTTACTTCACTTATGATTAAAATTGGACGTAGAAAACCCCAGGTAAACAAGCCGGTCATCGTTTAATTATTTTTGATGCAGTCATATTGACAAAACAACAGATTGCTTATCTACAGACACGCACTGACTCCATTCTATCACAAGTTTCGCAACTCAAATAAGCACTCCTCTATTTATTTTGTGACGCATCGTAGACTAAGAACTTATCCAGAAGAAGCTACTTCACTCGAAACTTAAATAGATTCGGGTTATATGAACTCGGGAACACAGACGCAACCAGGCCGGGAATTACACTCCTTTCGAGTAGCTGTGAGTGTCCTACTGCACGGCAACCCCTTTCTCCTTCCAATTGTCACGGTCGTGAGCCATGCCTTGCCAACCCTTGTCATTCGAGGTCATCGCGCCTCGCTTCCTAGGACATCCTCTACTACATCAGCTGTGTGTGAATATGGTGTGAATATAAAAGATGTTGCAAAACGCTTTATGCCAATATGTGGAATATCAACCAGGTATGTGTGATGAGAAGGGATGATAGAATAAGCTCGTGAAGCTGCTCCACACACACAAGGACATAGGCCACTTTGTTTCTTATTTCCACGCTACGAATTACGCGTACGAATAGAATTCCTTACGAGGCAACAGGTTGTTTTTTATAAAATAAAATTACTGTTTTGCTCGGCGTACTATCAAAAAAACCTGGTTGGCTGTATCTTTGATACTGCCGTAAGGTTTACGTGGAATACTTCTATGTAGGTAGGTTCAGTCAAGAACCACCTCCACCCTCCCCTCACCCTCTGACTCATTCAAAGCTCGATGTAGTACCAATTATTGCCGCTGTAGTACACTCCACAGCACGTCAGTAGAAACACTTTTGGACCTTATGGCGTGGTAATAGAGTTGATAAAGTTTCTACGACGAGCGGTTGACCGTATACCAATAGCACGAAGTGACTATCTGATATGACTATCTACGTTAAAAAGTGATTATGATTAGGTATACATTATACAAGGTGTTACAGATAAGGTGTAAAACGCATGAAGTCCCTTGGGAAAAGTTGTTCAGTTTCATGTGCAAGCTCACGTCCTTCAGGGTTGTCTGTCATGTCCTTTCCTTTTTGTTATTTTCTGTAATGCACATAGAGAAACACGGAAGAACAAACACTGTCGGCCATAGCAACTATTAATTCTTACATTGTATTGATGACGTGTGCTGAATAATTACTCCTAGGCACTTAACTGTAGTTTTATGAGCGATAGCTGCGAAATCCAAGGTTGCAAAAGACTGACATTTAACTGCAGGCTCAGTCAATTAAATCATGATAAAACTGAACAACTTTCCTTGAATCCTCTTGGACAAGTGGCAATTGACAAGTGCTACCGGCGCACTTTCACGAAAGTGCTACATCGCCGGTAGCCAGATGGGTGACCGTTTGTATTAGACGACTAGAGCTTGGCATGTTTCGAAATGTACAGGTTCTGACAGGCCTTTGATCCCGGCTGTTGTCTGTGGCTATTTTTTATTATCATTGGCTTGATGTTTTTGACAACACGGTGTTATGCTTGACGGCGCCTACACTATTACTAAGTAACTAAAAGTATGCAAAGCTCGGGAGTACGGTGTCGCGTTATACATTCCTCCCGCACTCCCGGCCTGTACATTACTGTACTATCACACTCCTCTCAAATTTACCACATCTCTTTAGTTTGTGACCATCCCTTTTACCTCGTTCAATCGACTTGTACAATCGAATAGATATAGCACCATATCATCGCCCTTCAGGTGGAGACGACAAAGAAGATGCAAAGAAGTGTGAAACTGACTGTATTCCGCTATTTAAGTCTAATCGTTGCGCTTGGCTTGATTCAATATATAGTCCTCAATTTTGATAAATTGACATCTCTTGCCGACTATTTTTGTATAAGTACAGAAAGAGAGACATGTGGTTTCGAACAACTGTTCAGGCAAGACAAGTCTGTATTGTATTTCCGATTTTAAGTTTTCCCGACGATATAGAGGCTACAATGATATAATGTTACTAGGGCAAATGTATCGGGAGACGAAGAAGACTTAGGGTTGTATTGATAAATCCAACTTAAGTGTGAGCCTGCTCTCAAGATGTACTTTTCACATACAAATTATGCATCTTAAGTGCAATCGCAGACTTGAGAGGGATTTATCAATACGACCCCTAAATATTAAGTTTTCTATTTGCTACACCTGTGCAAATAAAGTTCGCAAATAGGTCATGTAATAGGGAGTATGCATGTCATATAAATTAACTTATTTTTTTTTATTTCCGATACTTAAATGCCCTGACATTACACCTAAACCATTATTTTCTTGTTTAGTGTGGATTTAAATGCTCAAAATATTAATTAAAAAGTGATAAATAAGCGAGGGAAGTTCGAATTTGCAAAAACCCTCGCCATTGGTCGAATCGAAACGTGACGTCACGCGCCATGTCGTAGTGTCGATATTCATACTGTGCTGTTGTATTTGGAAGAAAAATTCGGCTTAGCTCAGAGACCCTTCGTACAAGAAAGCTGAAATTTTGTATGAATACGTATTTTATTCACGCCGAGAAAGTGGTAAAATAAAATCTAACAAAATATTTTTTTTAGGGTACCTCCCCTACAAGTAAAGTGGGGGTGAATTTTTTTTTTGTTCACCCCATTGTGTGGAGTGTCGTTAGATAGGTCTTTTAAAAATAATGTGAGTTTGCGAAGCTAATTTTTCGGTTAAGGGATCCGTTTGCGTAATATTTAGCTTGAAAGCAAAATTGTTTGTTGGAATCACCCCGCCTTTCCTGCCAGATAAACTGTTGTTATTGGAAATGTATAAAAATTTAAGTAGTAATATATATGATGAAATTGAAAGGACAACTATCACAGACTGCTAAGTAGGCTTTACAGGTAAAGAAGGTAGCTATAGCGGAAATAATAAAAATTGTAATATCAGTCAGGCGCTAGGACCTCAGTCAGGCGCTAGGACCTCGCTGAGCATATTAGGAGGTAAAAAGTTTATGTTATAAACGTTATCAAATACTTAAGCAAAACCTGCTCTGCGATAAAAAATCGTAAAAAATCTACAGAACCCTTTACTGCGCGTGGCCGGTCTTATGAATTAGGGATTCGTTTGCGAAAAGAATTGCTCAAAAGGGCAATTTATTGTTAGGGTCGTGTCCCCCTGCCAGCTAAACGGTTAATATGGAAACGTGGAAAAATATACAGTGCTTACCACCACATGAATATGAAGAATTTAAAAGAAAAACAGCTAAGTTAGCTTTACAGGTTAACGAGAAATAGTCAAAATACTGAAAACAATGAAAATTGCAATCAGGCGCTGAATCTCGCTGTTCGTTAGGAACCTGCTTAACAATAATCATTTCTAACATAACTATGGAACCTTATGCGCGTGGCTCGACACGCATGTTAACTATACAAACATGATAAACTTACATTAAAGTGATCTTCACTACAATTTAAATACGATATTGAAAATACTTCAGTTCTTCTCATCACCTTATACCATTTTTTTCGTGTTTTCACATCTCTCGGATCCGCAAAAACCACATTATCTGTAAACTACTCATAGTATTTGGGCACTTTGGCATAAGACAATACCCTATAAAATGTATTTTTAGCATTTTCCATCATCTAATAGCGATTAAAACTGAAGATCTTCAGGTTTTACCTTTACAAGCCTATAGTGAACAATACAGAACGCGGCATGTGACGTCATCCAAAACGCGCGAAAAATGGCGGCATTTATCCATGTCAAATTTAATCGATTTTTCAAATATTACTTTATGAAATTATTTAAACATTTCCAACAGTATTTCTATATTTTACCATGGTATTACGATGTAAGAAGTAAATTAAACAAATAAAAAAAAATGATGAATACTCCCTATTGTCCATTGTATTCATTTTTGTGTTAAACTCTTTTTTTTCCGTTCATTGGCAGCTCATACGCAACGCAAGCTATACTCGTAGATGAAACTTGTCTTGCAAAATAAGAACTTAAGATAATAGGTCTTTACCTATGAAATTGCCGTTTTGTATGGCGAATTTTAGGTAAACTCAATTTTCAGTACTAACATTTTTGCATTTTCTTAGGAATTATAAATCCAATTTTTTAAATTTTTTCAAGCATTATTGGGAAGACATTAAACTAACAGAAGCTTAAATTAAATTTTCGAAAAATATTATCTGTAAAAAAATATAACAAATCTAATGATGAAATCGGACGACATTTAAGACGAACAATTTTAGAACCTTTAATTTTATATATCAAACTAAAAATAAAAACTTGTTTTAAAAACATAAATTGATAACCTTAAAGTCAACTCTCAAATATAAGACAAATGAAAAAATTGCATTAGAATTCTAGGAATTATGATCTCATTAATCTGTAAGAAAATTTCGGCAATTTCATAGGTAAAGACCTATTAAATGCTAAAAATAAAAATACAAGAAAAAAATATTAATTTATTCAATGCTAGCTTTTGCCCACGACTTCGTCCGCATGTTAGCTATTAAACAAGAAAGTTTCAATCGTTTTTCGGTTCAGTAGTTTTTGTGTGATGCTCATACAAGACAATCACATGTTTGTCGGATGAGCCGTTTTGAATATTCTAAGGAGAGCTCTTTGTCCAATTGCTGACGTTTTTCCCGCTAATATGATTATGATAAACGTTTTATTTAAAACCAGAACAAACACCAGCCAAGTGCGTGCCGGGCCACGCGCAGTGTAGGGTTCCGTAGTTGCCTTAGGTATTGTTAAGTAAGTTTTAATTTTTTCATAAACATTTTTCCCTCCGAACGAACAGCAAGGTCCATCGCCTATTACTCAATAACCTATAAAGCCTACTTAGCTCTGATAGTTTGCCTTTTAAATTCATCACATGTATATTAACAACTGTAATATTTTTACACTTCCGATGACAACCGTTTAGCTGGCAGAGGAGGGGACACTAACGAAAAACTGCGCTTTTAAACTATCGCAAACTGATCCCTAAAAGGAAGTTCTTTGCTCTTTCCGAGTTAGGAATAATAAATTTTAAAATACGTTTATGTATCTTTCATAAAAACACCTACATGTTCCGCAAAAACTAATATTTTGCTCTAAACTCCAAGAAATATTCCTCAAATCCAGGCGGTTTTAGTATAATAAACAAGTCTGACGCAGCACTGACGTTTACCAGGTTACGTAAATAGAATGGTAAATACACTCACAAGAGGGGCGTGGGTCCGTGTGCGTCATTGATAGCTTCTCATACTGGCCCCGAAGGAGTCGCTTGACTTGATTGATATATGATTATTGGAGAAGGTTGATCGGGCGATTTGGTTCGAAGGCGTTTATTGATATGTTTTCATTGAATGTTGATTGTTTGTGTCCATGATTGGAGTGAAGAAACCTTTGACACATTATTGAAAATGCGGCTGAAAGGATTGTGGAAATACTGAACTCATTTGTTTAAAGTGTTGATTGGATTAATAGAATTGCTAGAAGAGGATTAATAGAATTGCTAGACGTACTAAACAGTCTGCCAAAAAGTTATGAAACAGAACTAAAAGTATTTCGATTGGTAACGCTAAACTCCATACAAAAATCAGCGATTGTTGCTATATAAAAAATATATTTTTGCGTAGAAAATGGCACTTCTATTGATTTTTTCACGATTTTTTGCTCGACTATAATTAGTGGGAAAAAATAAGTGGTTTATTGGATTGCAATTTGATTTTTATTTGACACATTTTTTTTCAAATTTAACAAGCAGCTTTAGGGATAAAATTCTATTGATGTTTTTAGTTCTTTATGATTTTATTTTTTTAAGTTTACCACTGCTGTGCAAGTGAGCATAGGCCTCTCTTCTCTTGCGCCATTCGTCTCTAATGTACGCGTCCAACCATAATGACGTCAATATCTTAATGTTTTAATAAGTTTTCTTCGAATTAATTGGTTTTCCCAATGTTGTCTTTTGTTTTCTTCCAGTCTTCATCCGCAAAATTTAGGTCTTATATATATATTATTATTTAATATATGTTTTTTGCTTTGGTTTTCTGCATACACGTTAGAGCTATTCAATGTCCATTATCCAACATATGGAGTAAATGACCGTTACATATTTTAGAATTTCCTTATGCTATTAAAGAAGAAGAAAGGTATCTAGTCTATGCCGTCAGTGATTTGTGCCCTTGATACGAGTTTTCCTAATTTAGAGCTGTGTATGGACGCCTTATTTTGATTTCCTCCTTTCCAAACCAAACGTCCTTCCCTCGCCTTTCCTCGAGCTATGTGCCGAGTTATTTGGATCAGCTATAAATAAGTGTAGTTTGCAAACACATGTGTGTTCCGTACAAAGTTCAGTTTGCTAAGACAATTAGTTCTTTATGGGAGTTTACCAGCACCTTGGTAAATTCTTCAATTAAATACCTTCTTCAATTAATCAAGCTAACGACACTTGGCACTTTAGAGAGCAGGCACTTCTTCATTCTATGAATATTATTTAGAAAAGCTAAAGGGGAATCAGGTCGTAGGATATCGTGGCTTGGAAATCTCTAGTACTAAATCTTTTTGAGCAGCAGTTTTCAAAGTTTAAATTGATTTAGTTGTCAACCTTCGACAGGATAGGAGGGAGGATAAACAGAACGGAAATATTTTACGTTGCGATGTACTTTCCTGCAGCGGCAGCGTTTCACTGGCGATTCTTTGATTATACTTACCGTGGTAAAATGCAGCCAATGCGAATGTATCTTTATAATCTGTTTATCGCTACTTGCGTATTTTTACTGTTTATACACTGACACACCCTATAACTGTACAAAAGACATACAAAAAAAATAAAGTTTATTCGTATTTTATATGTGTTATTTGGGAAAAGTTAAATCAAACAGAACAAATATTCCCAAACAAAAACAGATACAAAATTAAAAATCCGTACAAACTGGTCAGGTTTGTATGAGACGTCGAATTTTTTATCGTTTCTTTATTTCGTTTATTGCACAAATTTTTATTGTTTGTAACACAAATTACAAGTGAAGCCATTATTTAAGAAAATATCCTTATTTATTTTTATGGTGAAAATCTACAAACAACTCGCCTAAAAATTTACTCAGTAGCACATTTGAAATATTTCAATGTCGTTTCATCCTACTTCCTACTAATATTATAAACGCGAAAGTTTGTAAGTATGTATGTATGGATAGATGGATGGATGTATGTTTGTTACTCTTTCACGTAAAAACTACTGAATGGATATTAATGAAACTTTACAATAATATATCATTCCTGACTGACATCAACGCACAGCCCAAACCGCTGGGTCTAGAAATTCCAAATTTGGCATGTAGGTTCCTTATTAGGTCTGGGGGTGCACTAAGAAAGGGTTTTACAAAATTCCACCCCTAAGGGGGTAAAATAGGGGATGAAAGTTTGTATGAAAGTCCGTCAGTTTTGAAGTTAGGATCTTCAAATTTTGTATTTAGGGCTGACGACTAAAAATTTATATTTACTTATCTCAGGGTTTTTGAAAATTCGACACCTTCAAGGGTGAAAAGGGGGATGAAGTTGAAAATCCTTTATTTTTAAAGTAAAATCCACATAATTTATTATTTAGGCATTAGGGTTGTAATTCTATGCAACATTCATCACTGTTATTGAAATTCCACACCTAATTCAACCCCTGAAAAAGAGAAATGGGGTGAAAAAGTCTAAAAACCAATATGGGTATCGTTTGTATGGTTTATCGGGTCGCTGATTACGAAAACTACAACAATTTTGAAATCCACGTGATGGACGTGAAATACCATCATCCCCTCGGATGGGGTTGGGGTGCGATAGTGTTGAAATGTCTAAAAATCAATATGGGTGTCGTTTGTATGGTTTATCGGGTCGCTGATTACGAAAACTACAACAACTTTGAAATCCAACGTGGTGGACGTGAAATACCATCATCCCCTGGGGATGGGGTTGGGGTGCGATAAGCTTGAAATGTCTAAAATGAAAATGGGTGTCTTTTCTATGTTTATATGAGGATAGGGATAGCAGTTAAGATGGCGTTAGGGGTAGGGAGTGGGACAGGGAGAGGGAAGGGGACAGGGATGGTTTGACGGACGGTTGGACAGATGTTTGGACGGACGGACGGACGACAGATAGACGGAAGGGTGGATGGATGGATGGTCAGATAGATAGATAGATAGATAGAATCCCTCGCGGACGAAGTCGAGGGCAACAGCTAGTCTGTAATAAATATCCCATCCAACTATTCCTGTTAATCCATATCTGATTTGAAAACTACTGAATATTTTTATTGGAAGAACTAAGTCAGACTTTTAGTAATTATTAACAAAGGCTCTAACGCATATTTGTCGACCTTCAAAATCATGACATTTTGAAGCAAACGAAACATAAAGAATCACCTGATTTACATACGAATTGAATAATATATTATAATGTTTTTATGTGAATGTTGACAATAATAATATTAATAGAACAATTTGTAAAAGCAATGACTGAGACAGAATAAAGAAAGGGCTTGACTATAAATTTCAGAAAACTGAAAAGGTGGAAAAAGTGTAAAGTAAATCTTATTTTTGTGAACCTTTAATATATTTTTTTATGTTACAAGTGAGCAAACGAGCATATGTATGATTTTTAATAATTTTACAAAACTTTATCGATGTAAAAGTTTTCGACATTCCTTTCTGGTGAAAACCAAGTTTTATAATTTGGCCCATCCCGTGAAGTTGTAGGCTCTTACTACCAATTTTAGTTCTTTGAGTGACTGCTAGAGGTCTGCTGTTCAGTTTCCCATAAAACTTATTTATTTTTGTTTTTAACAATGATATTAAGTATACATGTTTTTCCATTTTCTGATTCTTGTGCAGGTCATAATTTTTCATACGTTTGACAGCTGGCACAAGGGACCTATTAGACCGTGTCCAGATGAGGCGTCTTATACGCGCGAGTCGACTCGCGCGTTCCCGAGATACTGAGGCAGCGCGAGTGAGAAAACGCGCGCTATCATCTGGACGGAATATATGTAGCTCTAGTATCTCGGGAACGCGCGAGTGTCTACGCGCGTAAAACGCCTCATCTAGAAATGGTCTTAGGATGGCGTTACTTTAGTACGGTTTCTGTGTACTTCGGTGAGTGAGCCTTTATGCTCCCTCTTATTCCATCTGGAGGGCAGATAATCCTACAAAGCGCTTTGAAAATTTTGAAATATTTGGATTTGAAATGGCCAGTTTGCGTTTGGATTCCCATGTTTATGTAACCTGCTATTTAATTAAGTCGCGAGTTAATAGGCTTCTCTTCTACCGAATGAGCTCGCTCCATTGTTGACATCATTTTTCCTCAGGGTTAGATTGAGGTCAAAAAGAGCAAGCCAATTAATAAATAAATCTGACCTAGTGGTCAACTGCTGAGATAACGTGGTCGAGCAGTACTTATCAAAAGCTATTTCCGTTGTTTCTGTTACCATATGTCCATAGATAGTGAAGCGCTCGTGACCTAGTAGAGATTGCTCTTTTATGCCGATCACGAAGGCAAAGCAGGCTGGCTATAACCGGGAACCGGTTACTGGATGGGAGACTGCAAAGGGTAATAAGAAGTATAGGATTCCCGTGATTCGGAATAGTGCTCGTACAGTCGTAAAGCCATGGCAGAGGCCTTTTACGGCTTCAAAATTCTTGACAATTTGGTTAGCCAGCCTTATCACAGGCCTGACAGTAACTGACTCAGAGCATTGATAGGTTTGTTGCTCCAACTCCACACCACAACAAAAATGCGATGGAAAGATTTATATTAAGATGTCAATGAACTAAGTAGTTTCATAAACAAAGTGGCGGTTCGTGGTAATCGACATGAAAAAACCACAATCAAATATCTTTGGTTTTAAAAACATACTCAAGTTAAGCAATAATTTTTTGCTTTCTTTTCTTTTCTCTTTCTATTTCTTTTGATTTGGGCAAATAAATATTTGTATCTACAATGGTGCTCCTGCGCATATTTTACAGGGTTCGTTGCCGCAGGATGACTATATCCTGTTCATAGACAGCGCTTGTATACGAATGTGCGAGATAGGGTGACCGACAGCACTCCGTACCGACGTCAGCTAGGGTATGAACTTTTAAATGTCCCTTCTTATTGTGTCCACTTTTGTTCGTCTTAGGCTATTTTTTTTATGTTACAAGTGAGCAAACGAGCAGGTGGGCCACCTGATGGTAAGTGGTCACCACCGCCCATAGCACCCACTGTCTTACTAATGGCATATTTTGACACTAATAAGACAGCAAAGCACGTTGCTCACTTTGAGAACTAAGATGGTATGTCTCATGTGCCAGTAATTTCACTGGCTCCCTTGCCCTTTAAACCGACACACAGCAGTGCAAACACTGCTGCTTCACGGCAGAAAAAAGCAAGGGGGTGGTACTTCCCCAGACGGACTGTCCACAAAAGCCCTACCACCAATCAATCAGTGAATATTCCTATTATCATTGCTAGCAGTGTGCCTGGGCCCATGTTCTCGGATAGCTATCCTTACAAACTTTCAGACCTTATGTGATAAACTTTTAAATATCCTTTCTTAGTCTTATAAGAAACTTCTGTCATTGTTTGTGAGTCAGTTACTGTGATATTTCAGATTTATTATTACTAAGTAATTAGATAAAGTAGATTAAATCGCGGAGCTTGCGCGTCCATTTGACATTGGGCAACGCGTGAGCTGTGCGTGAGATGCATTCGTTATCATATCACCACGTGTTTATATCCGAAATTGGAAAGGTTATCTTTTGTCATGTTTATATTTTTTGTAGTCGGAGTTATCGAAGATAACTCATGGAGAAGAAAAATTTACCAGTTTATACTCGTTGATTAGTAGTACACAGCATCAGTAAATCCGTGTGGATACGATTAAAAATGGTGCCTTCCCATCTCTACCTGCGAATGTCGTAAAAGGCGACGAAATAACTAGAACCGGAAGATGGGCAGCGGCGTCCTTCTGCACATCGCATTATCTTACTATGCGGTCACCAACAATCGCAGTCCATGGTGTCAGGCGCAACGCTATGGATGTATGGGGGTAACCTAACCAAATTGGGTAGATCGCATAAAGGAATTTTTGTTTAACAGTGTCCCCACCGGGAAGTGAACCCGGAACCTCCAGATCGAGAGCCGAGCACTCTAAGGTGGTCATGTCATGCCTCTCTAATGGAGATATATCGACAGAAGTAAACAAACATGTAAAAATCCTTCAGCTGATGGCGAGGGCATCCACGAAACCCGCATGACGTCCGCGAGAGATCAGCGATTCGGCACAGACCAAAATAGCCGACGAAATCAAGGTTCGTAGGTACGGTTATTTTGATTTGCCTCACCACCCGACGTATTTTTACTTAAATTGCTAGTTTGTTCTTTTATTTAAACAGCAAATATTTTTTATTATTAAGTTTATACTTTTGCGTTGGTGTATTCAGTCAAGCTTGACACATTGGGCTTTGTGATATTCTTACTTCCTTGTTCTTTTTAAGTTACAAACTTTATTTACTCACGTGAACACCTTTGGTTATCGTTGTACTTGAATTTGAACCTATTCATGGCTTAAAAGACAACGTCACGGGTTACTCCACCGATGTTTCTACCTATTCATTTTTCTAAACATGCTAGAATTTGTGCAGCGATAATAGATATGAGCGCCGCGCCGGCGCGCCGCCGCCGCCGAACAAGTTTCCTGCGCCGCCGCCGCCGCGGATGGCCACGGCGCGCCGAGCGAGGAAAGAGTTATTAAATCCATACTTTTTAAGCACTGATTCAAATTCTCTTCTCTTGCTTCTCTTACTCTTTTTAGTTAAGATATTGATCCTACCTGCTGGATACCTAATTTGTAGCATGATTCTTAGAGAGCCCCGATTACTGAATGGTTTCAGCAATATTTTTGAAGATTCCTACGTGCAATTTTTTGTGAAATGAAGATAAGCTAACAAAAACTTGTGTTTGAAAACCGGACTAAAATTAAACATTTGTTTATTTTTCCTTAAAAGTGTTAGAATATTAGTATAGTCTGTTGTCCGTACAGTTAGTAATGTTAATAGTTAAAATAATTTTATCAGATTTGTTTTCAAATGCCACTTTTTTTTTCATTATCACATGTAACTCATAGACATGAAAGGGCTATGTCTAACTCGCACATTTCTTAAAAAAATATAGCAAAATTCGATTAATTTGACCTCTATCTAGCCCTGAAGACAAGAGATGAAGTGAACGATGGAATGGACTTTACCAGAAAAAGACACGCTTTTTTATTTTGTCAATGGGCTTACTCTTGACCTCGATCTAGTCCCGAAGACAGAGATGAGGTCAACGATGGAACGAGCTTGCCCAGAAGAAGCCTATTCACTCGTGACTTGAAGAGATTCGGGTTATATAAACTGGGGGACGCTAACGCAGGTAGAAAATTCCACTCTTTAGCCGTGCGCATTATAAAAGATGTTTCAAAGCGCTTTGTGCGAATGTGCGGAATATCAACCAATATTCATAGGGGAATTTTCTGCGGTGCGTCCCTCCGACCCTCAGACTCCCGATGGTAGAAGGTAGTGGTGGAATAAGCCCGTGGAGCTCTTGACCACACTCTCCGAAGTAATATCTGAAAAAAGACCGACAGACATGCAACTTTGCGACGACCAGACTGTGAAACTTGATTTTTACCTCTAATGAGCTTCATCACTAATGAGCTTCTAGGCTCTGCGATCTATCGAATCAAGTGCGTCTGTTGGTATGTAGCTGAGCCATCCCAAAGGAAATCTTCATGCAGGATCGGACTTGGACTTTATATAAAACTGTAAGTTGTCGGAAAGAAGAAGAAGAGAACGCCCCACTTTTTTGCCGCAGTTCGGGCTTTTGACTCAATGTTAGCGCCGAAGTTCAAGTTTGCACATAGCTTCATGCCAAGTAGTTCGTGGCTGTCGGTAATTGGTACAGTTGTACCTCGAAAAGTAGGAACCAGATTGAATGGTGGTATATTGACGCTATAAGGGTGGAACCCCAATCCTAGTCTAGCCGCACGTAGGAGGAAGGGGAATGGTGGTATAAGGTCGTACGGTCAACCGCACGTCGGTAGAAACTTTTCATCTCTATTACAGCGCCATAAGGTCCAAAAGTGTTTTTACTGACGAGCTGTTGAGTGTACATTTCAGAAGCACTCAATGAGATGTATTCTATAGAATACTGATAAGTACATAAGGCACTATGTGTCGGTGTTCAAGGCTCTACAGTTTCTCTGTTTCGACAAGAGTCTCATCACCAATGAGCTTTCTAGTACGTTTGTCGATTGCAGTAAGATTGGCCAGCTGGTATTCTGCAGACTCATCAGTACTCCATACCGGACTTCTGTTTGAAGCACAAGCACAAGTCTGATAGGGTATAAATGGCTGTAAAAGCTGTCCCAGTGTGATGTACCGCCTGGCGTTGGAGAGTATGCCAAGTTTCTTAGCTGCAGATTTGGCCAAGGACTCAATAAAATGCCAAAAGTACAGATTGGACGATAAGTGCATCATACCAAGGAGCTCGAGGTGGTCTGATATCGGTACGAATACATTTCGGAACTCTGGAGTCAGATTGAAGGGACAACGTTTGACTGTAAAGAAACACGCCTATGTTTTGGCCGCCACAGTCGGACACTGAGTGAATGGCCAGAAACAAACGTTCAACCATGGTCTATCGACCGACAAGATGGTATTTGTGCCACACTGGCTTTTGCATTGGGTATGTATCTATCCGTAACTGTGCTGTCGTCTGCATACTCAAAGATTCCAGGCACCAGTTTATGTGCATTAGGAATAGAGTTGCGGACAGAACGGATCCTTGAGGAACTCCGTCATAGATAGCCCTCTGATCAGACTAGCAATCTTCCAAGACCACTTGATTCAATCGTACACTCAATAAGTTTAATATCCAATTGCAAAGGCCAGGTATTTCATACGATGGAAGATTGTTTGTTTGTGTGATTTCTGTCGTAAAGTAACAGTGTTTACACCGTTGTGTTTCGGTTTGTAGGGTAAACGAGCTACTGAAATTACCGACACATGAGATGTACCGCCTTAGTTCTCAATATGGGCAAAGCGTTTTGCTGTTTTATTAGTGTCAATTATGCCACTCATAAGACAGTGTATGCTGTGGGTGGTGGTGACCATTCACCATCAGTTGGCCCACCTGCTCGTTTTCCCTCTTGTGACATAAAAATAAAGTCATTAGCTTCAAGTTATGCCACTACTTCGTTATTAACTCGCTCCATAGTCATGCAGAGTATGGAGATTTCCACCGGCCTGTTCCATCACTACGAGTATCAGGACATTTTTTAACCATTTAAACCATTTATTTTTGCCACAACACATATTAGATTAAAAATATACAAAATTTTCAAATTACAGATTCAGTCTTTTTAAGAACCATTTTAATTTCTTTTGGTACGTATTTCCAAATTTTAAAAGAAAGTAAGAAATTAAGTATTTTTGTGCCAGTCCTATATGGTTTCTACGATTTCCGGTCATTTCTTACAAAAAAATGCTTTAGAGGTCACGCCGCCGATTTCGCCGCCGCCGCCGACCCTAAAAAGTCGGCGCGCCGCCGCCGACCTTATAGCCATCGGCGCTCATCATCATATCAGCCGAAAGACGTCCACTGCTGGACATAGGCCTCCCCTAAAGATCCCCATGACGACCGGTCCTGCGCTGCTCGCATCCAGCGGCTTCCCGCGACCTTGACAAGATCGTCGGTCCACCTTGTGGGGGGCCTGCCAACGCTTCGTCTTCCGGTACGTGGTCGCCACTCTAGAACCCTTACGCCCCATCGGCCATCGGTTCTTCTTGCGATGTGCCCTGCCCACTGCCACTTTAGTTTAGCGACTCTCAGAGCTATGTCAGTTACTTTTGTTCTTCTGCGGATCTCCTCATTTCTGATTCGATCTCGCAGAGAGACTCCGAGCATAGCCCTTTCCATAGCTCTTTGGGTGACCTTGAGCTTCCTGATAAGGCCCATCGTGAGCGGCCACGTCTCGGTTCCATATGTCATCACTGGCAACACACACTGGTCAAAGACTTTCGTCTTGAGACACTGCGGTATTTTGGACGTGAAGATGTTGCGGAGCTTCCCGAACGCTGCCCATCCGAGTCGGATTCGACGAGTAACCTCTTTCTCTAAGTTGGATTTACCCAGCTGGACTGTTTGTCCCAGGTATACGTATTCATCGACAACTTCGAGCGTAGAGTCTCCAACTTTGAGTGGAGTGGGTACAACAAGGCGCTCGGCGCTCATATTCATATTCATATTTATTCAGTTTTAAATATACATCATATCTAAGCGATAAGAAGTAATCCTAGAGTAATGAACTAATTACAACTTCTAATCTAACAATGGTCATCATAAAAAATGAAATCTTTACCATCGGACGATGACAAGGTCAAGAATGGCGTCTTGTGCCACTTCCTTGATGCAAACTAGTTATCACTGGGTTAGGGCTGCCAACTGTCATTAAATTGTGAATTTATGAAGTCTGCCGTGGTGTAAAGGTATGTAATTTTATTTACGTTACTTCTTTACGGTAACATCTGCGTCTTTTCATGTAGAAAGAGAGTAAGAAAGAGTAAAAAGAAGTTTTTAATTCATTGAGGTACTGTCCCAGCATTTTTTTTTCTTAGCTATCAATCGAATTTTAAACTTTTAGCTAAACTATAACGACGTCACTTTACTGTTTTCATCTGGGCCAATCTGGGCCATCAATGACAACTGACTGACAACTTTTCACAGGACCTTCGAGAATCAACAAAACAGTCTTCATACCATGTACCGTTTTTCAAAGAACTTTTCTTTTATCCTGACTACTGCAGTGAAAAGGTCCTTTATTAATATTTTTATAAAAATTACAATAACGCGTACTAAATGAAATGAACCGCCAGTTGTCGTTCCTGGGCGCAAAGGTCCCCATAATGCTCGTGGCATTGTAATCAACACTGGTTGTACTCTTAGAACTAGCGCCTGTAAATGACCATGCGTAAGTATGTGCATGAACAAGCAAGAATAAAGCGTTTCTCATTCATTATACCCAGTTGAATAAAGCCACTTGTTGGTTTAGTCCGTTATTTTATTGCGCCTCACGTGTTGATAGGATAGGACTGAAACCGCGTTATATAAAAGATCTGGAAGGCTATTTTCCCTCCTTTCGAAGTAAATCTCTTAATAAAGAGAGATTTGACAAAAATTCTGTTTAAACGGGTCAAAACTACGTTGAAATGTTGATCGTGAGAGAATGCCCCGTCCTGGTTCTATGATATTTCATCATCTTACCAATGGTTTTTGGTAGTCAGCTACCTAACCTAGGGAATTTGACGGGGGCACTGGTTTTTACACAGAGCGACTGCCATCTGACCTCCGCAACCCAGACGGAAAACCAGACCCAATCCTAGATTAGGCTTTGCCAGGTTAGTGGCCAACCTGGCTGCCAGTTTTCAAACCGCCAAATGGCCTCTGACTTGGCTTTACGACTACTATCATTAACAGTAGCCGGGAACAATGGCTTATCGTGCCGTCCGAAGCCCTGAAACGCTCCAGTTGTTTTACCACTAGTGGTCACTAAACCTGGTTCTGACGCGGCCAAAGTTGCTTAACTTTCGTGATCGGAAAGAAAGCAACTACCACTCGGCCACTAGCGCTTCCCTGATTGTATGATACAGTCTAGAAAATAGATACCCCTTTCGTTTTATCAGTTAAATCAATTTCAATCGGTGTTCTATTGTTTAATAGTCAAGTAGGTATTGAAAACGTAATCAACTTTCATTTATTTATTGATATACTAGCTAGCCTTTTGCCCAGATTTCTATACAAACTCTTATCTACTCAAGGGTGGAGTAAATGAGGTTTCATAACGATGCATTTCTATTTAGTTAAAATTAGCACCTATTACAGAGGCACAATTCTTCAATTGTCTGTCTGCTGTACCGTGTCAATTGATGGTATGATAACTAAGATCAATTACTTCACCGCACGTGCTGAAATGGACTCTTTGAGTTTACTATTTAGATTTATTACCTATATTACCAGTATCAGAGTTCGCTCTTGACAAGTATTAACTAGTAATAACTATAAAGATCTCTATAATTATATCGTAACAATGAAGTGAAAACGAGGAAGCCTCAGGTTGTTTGTACACCGCGACGATTCCGAGCCGATACGAGAAAAACGCCGACAAAGTAACGACCAAAAACAGTACTTATTACTTACTCATTGTGTCGCTTCTATCAGCGCTGTTCTTTTGATTTATCGGTATCGGATCGGAATCGTCGCGGTGGACAAACTGCATTATCCTTCCATTTTCAGCCGTCTTTGACTGCAAATTTTGATCAGACAGGAAATTCAATGTGTAGGTAATAATTCTAAAACCCTTTAATAGGTTTATAATAGGTCCTGTCGCACAGTGTAGGATAGGCAGCCGGCTCCGCAAAAATGGCGAGGCTGTGGCAACAAAACATACACGAGTGAAACATCTTTTTAATTGCCTTTTGTAAATTTCTTCTGATTATATAATTTTCTTGAATTATTTTGCTTCGAAAGAAATTACCTGATGTTAGTATATCAGAATACTAGACAAACCTTACTAATGAGTAAGGTTAAGTTTAAAAGTGACTGACTGACACTAATGGACATTATCTCTCGTCTTCTGGAAAGTTGTCATGTGAGTGAATACAGCATGTGGACATCTTATGACCTTGTCGCGTTAAAAAACCATTAAGTAAATAATGTCTGATGTCAAGGTATTAATTAAAATGTTTTTTCTGTTAAAATATCTATCACGATTTTAGATATGTAATTTTGTCATAACATAAATGAGATTAAAACTTAACTGAAGACATTTGATTATAAATAATCGAATCGTATTCTTATACCATTTTAATTGCAAAAAGATTGTGTTCTAAAGACGGAAAGAAATGCATCGTTGGCCTTGGTCAATTCCTCGATCTCGAATCTCCTTTCAGATATAAATGACATGTAACGTCTCGCAGCATAACACAATCCAATGAGGAAGCTTGTAAATTTAAATGGCTTAAGCCTTTCATTGTTTCAGTTTAGGGCTCTTTGTTAGAAAAATTATGCTGTCCTGAGATAAGGAAATGTTGTTTCAGATTTATTTAATATTATGGATAGAATCACTAAAGGGAGTGAGGCAGAGGAAGACTATGAAGTAGATAATCCAACCACGACCAATATCGTGTTTTATCAGAAAGATTAGCATGTAGCAGAGCTAAAAAAAGACAAAGGGGTTTGACTAGAAAGTTTAAGAGTACTCAAAAGACGTCAGAAGCATTCATGTAAATACGCTTTGTTTAATTATTTTCGTGGCATGGATTATGCCAATTTGAGCGTTATTTAAAAGTCTCAAATACAATGTCTTAGCCCAGCTGTCTTCTGCCATGCCCTGCTTGCAGTTGAGTCTTGTTATTGAAAATAGATTTTTGTCTTGAGGTTCCTTACATTTTTTTCTCTTCATTGTAAACAGTACAATGCGTCTTTCTGTAATGGATCCTCTGCGCAGTACTTAATATTTCTAGACCCATTTATTTTGGTTTGGCTGTGTGTTTACATACAGGGAGTGAGTCAGTCGTTTTAGATAAGATAAGATAAGATAAGATAATGGTTTATTTCATAAATTGGTAACAAATTGATCTTATTTATACAAAGCATAAGCTTATATGTAAAGGGTAAACATTGAGCCATCTGCTGCCGAACTAGGTAAAAACCTGTGTTTCAGCATTCAGTGCCTCTCCTCGAATCTGACTGGTTGTTATTATTTTCACAAAAATATAAGAAAAACTGTTACAAAACTGTATAGAATTATTTTAAAACTAAAAACATACAAAAACATACAAAATGGATGCTTTAAGATCCTCTCTTTGTGTAATTGTGAGAATGAATGCATGTGTGTGAGAGGGTGTGTAAAAGATAGAGTAAAAGAAAGACTAGGTATACTAAACAGAAATTAAGTGGGATAATAAAAATTACAAACATTTAAGACAAGATTTTAAGAAGGTCTTCCGTGGCATCATAGTTTAGCGATAAAAGCCATTTGACTACTTTATTTTTGCATTCATAACTATTGAGGCTATATATGTTTAGAATTTTATTAATTTTGTTGTAAATATATGGTCCCCTAAAGCAGAAGAAACGTTGTGCAAACTTTGTTCTGAAAGCTTTGTTATTCTGACAAACATCATATGCCCTGCGTTTCATAGTTATAGCTGGATTATAGGTCAAAAGTTTATGTTGCTGTAGTGTTATGCTTAAAATGAATAACTGTCTCACCGTAAGAACTTCACAAAGTTGGTAAAGTTTTGTTGTGGGAAACAAAAAAGGCTTACAGGTACTGACTTTGAGAATTGCGCGCTGGGCGACTTCAAGACGTTTTAAGGTGGTTTTTGGAGCTCCACCCCAACTAGATATGCAGTAAGAAATTACCGTCTGGCACAGGGCGAGATAAGTCTGCTTTAGTAAATTGGGTTCAAGAATATTCCGTAGAGTCTTGAAAACTGTAATGAGTTTCCTAATTCTATTACTTAATAATACAATGTGGGATTTAAAATCAAGGTGCTTATCAATAGTTATGCCCAAATATTTAATGGAGTCTGTGCGTTCTAATGGTGGACAATGGCAAGTGTCCCGGTTACAGGAATGTGCAATCAGGTTAAGTTTGTTACAAGGTGTATTTCGTATTCCTTCTTGTATCGTGAGAACTAAGTATTTTGTTTTGTCAGTGTTTAAAGTCAGAGAGTTGTTATAAAGCCAGTTTGTTACGAGGTTAAGTCCATTTTGAGCAGCATCAAATACCGTTTCCCACGAGTCTGCAGGAAATAGAAGTGCTGTGTCATCTGCGTATGAGATCATTTGGCCATTCTTCAAGGAAATTGAACAAAGATCATTCATATATATTAGGAATAGGGTTGGCCCAAGTATACTGCCTTGTGGCACGCCATGGGTTACGGGAAGCTCATCGCTTAAGAAGTTGCCTAACCTGACACTCTGGTATCTTTCCGTAAGATAATCCTTAAAAAGCGATAGCTGTCTACCTCTAATTCCTAGCCGCTCTAACTTATCTAATAAAATTGGGACCGAAACCGTGTCGAAGGCTTTTGCGAGATCTAAAAAGATTGCCAAACACTTTTTACTTTCGTCTAGGTTGTTAGAGATAAAATTTGTGAGTAGTCCTACAGCATCAGAGGTAGATTTACCTGAGCGGAAGCCAAATTGATTTTTAGATAGAAAACTATTACTCTCTAGATATTTTACTAGTCTTGAGTTCATGAGTCGTTCTAATATTTTTGAAATAGCTGGTAAAATTGAAATGGGCCGATAGTTTTTGACAAGGTTTCGGTCACCACTTTTGTAAATAGGGCAGACAACTGATCTCTTTATTCTTTGAAATGCTGACCGTCATTCACTCATTCGCTTCATTGATCAGGTCTCCAGTTGGTTCAACAGCGTATCACATTCCTGAACTGTTTTGTAAACCTTCCAATGTCTCTAACGTGACAATCGAAACCTGCAGTAATTTGAATTCATCAATCGTTTTTGTTATTAAACGCGAAAGCATTGTTAGTGTCTAAAGTTCGGTCAATCCAGTTGAACTACTAAGAAGAACTTTGTTAGTAATCGATGGTCTTCCATGTATTCAAGAATATAATCAGCATTCTTACTTTGATATAAGGGCATATACTCGTAAAATGTAGCCGAGACTCCAACATTGTATTTATCGGAAATTTGGCCGATGCTGTGGACATGTAGCATCGGCTTCGTCTACCTAATTTCTACGTTACGCTCTATTCGTTTCTAATTGGGAACAAAACAAACTGAGAATAGTTTAGCCCTTTCTACTTTCACATACTAGTACCTTAATAGTTGGATATACCTACGCATGTATCTACATAAATGCAGTTGTTTTGTTTGGTGCAAGACAATGCAGAGTGCGGATAGTTTTATAAAATCGAAACGAAATCCAAAGGCAAAGGCAATATTGCACGATATAATATTATTGTTGGTCATTTTAGACAACTACCAAAAAAGCTAACAACTGATGAATGCAAAAAAGGTAGATGACCGCATATATGCAATTCATTACGAAACAAACGATGCAGAAACAGAAATAGCAAGAAAGCTAAAACGCTAATTAAAAGTGAAGAATCTGCGTATCATAGGTAGGTATAGTATCTATTTTAATAAATATCCAGTATTTTCGCCACTAACATCTGACTTATATGCATCTCTACAGTAATCTATGCAGTAATGGTGCAACGAGTAGGCAACTAGGCCTTTGCAATTTGTTGACTACATTACATTACCTAATTGCTACCTGCAGGCAGGACATAGTAACTTTCATCCTTGACCAGCTCAGGTTGTTGCAAGTAGGTCTTATTATGATAACAGATTGACGGATTCTTGTCAGGATATGGGATTTTTGTGAGCTCCCGATATTTCGGCGCTGCATTGTTGCAAACACCATTATCTCGGGTGAATTGGAGAATGCGAGCAGTAGAATTCGTCGTCTTCATTGTCACAAATAGTGATGGTGACCTCAAAATTCTCAAACAATATGTTTATTGCAAGTACTTCTTTATTGTTATTCATACATCGTTGTAGAACGACTGATTGATAGCATTTCATAAGAATGATTGATGCATTACTGTTTAATCTAATTTATCATTTGGGTTTTGAAAATAATCTTTCCTTGATTCAATTTTGTTAAATTGCCCAGCCAGGAAATAAAATCCGTTCATTTTATATTGAGAATCATCTTTATTTTTTGCTTGTAGATTGAAATAAATATAGCTTCGTGCTCACGAGACTATTGCGTAATTTATATGTCAGCTGGTCTGATTTACCGTCACTATTGTATTTGTTTGTCAATTTTATATACACGTGCTGCAGCTCCCGTCAGATCATCAAGAGATCTACCTAGCCCATAATGTTTCGATCGGGCTTATAAGCAATAAATTTTTAAACCGCTGTAGAATTTTATGATGTGTTGATCAGGTCTTGACCAATTAGACCTTGAAAATGTCACGACTTCAGCATGAGCTTGAACTTGCTCTTATTATCAAAAAGAGACATGACCTTTGCTGTTATTATCAAAGAATAGTTAAATATCGATGCTAATGTGAACAGCATTAAACTTGACATGCGTAACATTACGTAACCTTTGAGTCAAATGTTTAAAAATACAAAAGCAAACTTCTTGGCTAAGGTCATTGACCGCAACTATCAACAATTTTCCATTCAATTGTCTTTGCAGAATAAAATGCAGCGATGCACTATTATGCACCAGCTTGATGTTTCTATATAGTCGAGCGAGAGTCTGGATAGTGTTATAAATAGTTTAACGAATGGAATAATTCCGATCCGAACCTCCTTGGCACAGCTGCTTTCTTGAACTAAAGTTGATTGCCCTTTACGGTACTCTCTTCTATAGGATATGCATTCGTTTATTTACAGTGCAGTTCAATACTTTATTATCATAAGTTTAAAATTTAAAACTAGTAGTTTTCGAACGATATCGTAGCGCGTTCCGATTTAGCACTGATCAGCAGTGCAGTGGTGTGTTGGATAAATTGAGACGATCTAATTTTGGAAACGTAGGTATAGAGACTAGATAAACAGATCGCTTGAATAATATTTGTTTCTGAATAAAAAAGTAGGTAATAATCGTCGTTGCCAACGGGTTTAAAAATCTTGGAGATAATTAAAATTCGGTATGCTATAACTAATAAATACCTAGGTAATTGTTTCTTCGCATAGGTTTCCCAATAAATACCAAAGGGCAATAAATTACAAGTAAAAAAATTAAAATCGTCTACCTGATTGGAAGGTTCTCATTATGATAGTAGTGATTTCTCTAAGGATCGTCAGCAAACCGTTCCGCTTTGCCTCAGACGCTGTCGTCAGAAGATATCGCACGCACGAAAGATCTTATCTCAGCGCACCAGATCCACTCGAAAGGGATAAAAAGTACGATCCCATCAATTGATCGTAATTAAAACTTTTTTGAGATTAAAGGTAGACAGACGGAAAGCAATGCCAATTTAACGTAAAATTTATAATGAATTAGATAACCTTTGGAGATAAGTATAGGTACACATAGCTAGACGTAGGATACATATGACTCAACCTGCCAAGTCACTGTAAATAAAGTGACAAATACTGTAAATAAACAGGTTTTCAAGTAAGTATGTGTGCTGTTTGTCTACATTTATTTGTAGTCCGTTCACTTATGGACAAAGGAAACTTGATTTGTATACTTCGTAAACCAAAATGATTAATTTAATAAGAAACGTGAAGCAACGCCAAATATACGAAACATTAAGACGAAGAAATCGTACTGAAATCTTGACAAATATACATAGTTAAAAAATGAGAAAAATATCAAGAAATGAGATATAAGCACAGCACATTTCATTGATTATAATAACGTAGGTTAATCTTCATCCTTAACTTCTAATCCTACTGTACAAGACTAACACATCGTCTACATTATATTACGCAAATCTCCCTACACGCTCGTCAAAAAAAAAATCTTTTACTTTGTCTACGTCGCCGATTGTCCGAAGCAGTTGTTTAGATTGTCCAACATCAAAGGCAGGTAAAGTTAAGAGCGGGTAAAGCTTGACACTTGCAGCACGACTTTAGCTCCTACGGCTATTGAAATAAGAACGGTACAAAGTCCACTGCGTCAAGCTTGACGTACTCTTTACTGTACGTGGATATAATGGGAGCAACGTATCTCATTGACCTTTCTGCAGGTGAGACACACCTCCAATGCATATGCACGCCTGTGTAGTGTAGGGCTGCTACTTTTTTGTTTGTTTACATTGCGGTTTCTTTGTGAGGTGAATGTTTTATCAATTTGTCTTATAGGCTACTTGGTTGAGCTTTAATCTGAACACCTGGAGATTGAAAACCATATGCTTTTACATTTCCGAGATTGCTTACCGAAATACGAGTAAAATAGGAATAGAGAATGTTGTTGAATTGTCCCTATTTATTATGCGAATAGCAGCCCTGCTGCTACCTAGATTTGTCCCTATTTATTATGCGAATAGCAGCCCTGCTGCTACCTAGATAAGACCAGTTTCACAATTTACTTAATTGTAGCGTCAGAATTTAGTAGAAGCATGTTAAATTGACACCCGTCTATGAATTGCTACACTCCTAACCAATTTTTCGTACCACGTTACATACGTCTTTATTTCAAAGTTATGGCTGTCTTTTCAATTTGCTTTGCTAATTATTATGGACGTTTTATGTTCTTATGTGCTTGTTGTTATTAATGCATCATCTACGTATATCACTACTAAAAACTACTTTCCTTTGTTTTTTTTTCTATTTATAATAGAATTTAAATTAGAAACATTCTAAGATTTATGAATCCATTGTGTGAATTAAAAGGTACTTTACTCGTTAGTTCAATTTAAAGTAATAGCATTTTGCAATCGCTGCCTTACTAATAGAAAACGAAAATACTTTGATCTCCAGTTTCCGCCATTAGTTACCTACTTAAAATATTACATATCTTTCCGTAACTTTTCTTACAGCTTTTGTGCAAAGTCCTTCTGGAGAAGTATACCACCTCCTTCCCTATTTCTGCCGTAATGTAACAGAGTTCTCACTGCTGTGTTTCGGTTTGAAGGGTAAGGGAGCTAGTGAAATTACCGGCACACGAAACACACCATCTTAGTTCTGTGGGTGTGTAAAGTGCTTTGCTGTCTTATTAGTGTTAAGTTATGCCATTAATAAGGCGGTGGGGTATATAGGGGCAGTGGTGACCGCTTACTATCAGGCGGCCCACCTGCTCTCTTGTCACAAAAAAGTACTCATTGGAGTCTATCCCTGCGTGTCTGCGAAATTTAAGTCTGTGACAAGCTTAAAAGTCTAATCTCTTATTCCGCTTACACACCTATAGGTTTACAAAGCCTTAGATATATTTGCGTAACTTGTTCTATAGCTTAATTACTTACTGTATTGGTTTAGCTCTATAAGCCTTGCCTATGAAGAGCTAAAAGTGAAACTGAACGCTAAATACGTTTTAATCGGACACTCGCCTCTGTTTGTTTGATCAGGTTTCTGAGAGGTTGCGTTGCGCATCCATATCCACACACTTTATGCTACAGTCACAGATGAAATAATAGTTTAGCTTCTTTTAGGCAAGTGACGCAAGTTTATTGTCTCCTTTTATTGCGATGAAGTTTAATGCATTTAATTCAATTTGTTATTCTGAAATTCAAAACTTGGGATTTACATTCAACCTGTTGGAGTATTTTAATAGAAGCTGAGTTCTGTTTTCATTACTTACGGTTCGTTTCAGCTTTCGTATATTCCTTCTTAGGGTTACTTTTTTACCTACCGCAGAGCGACACTAGGCTTGATGTTATTTAAAAAACGAACTGTAAAAAATATCTATACTTGTCGCAGAACTTACCAAAACTTGGCCGTTATCATATCACCATATCACTACCAACTAAAAGGTCAACTAACTTCCACCCCATGCTAACCCCATATTTCATTGCCGCAGCGCCTGGAATTTCCTCATGAGTCACCGCTTCCCCTTTCAACAGAATATGGCGCCAAGACTCCTCCACCATTATTGCCTCTTCCAGTCGTTAACCTAATTCTCTAAATGGCTTTTCTTTTCTGCGTTACTTGAGGATAATCCGACTAAAATTTTGTGTTGTTTGTTGTTGTTGTGTTAGGTAGGCTAACGAGATTATTCCAGATTAATGTTTGAGTAGGTACTTTTATTTTATATATTATAGTCGTTTCTTATAGTCGCTACCTTTCACTAAAACACTGTCAAGTACTACGTATCAATGTTCAAATTCTCAGTGCAATTTTTAATATCACCAAAGGAGTTCACAACAATATCCTTTTCGCATCTCCGTTTTGGCCGTCTCGTCTGGCGCCAAAAACTCTAGCAACTGTGGTTTTGTCTGCTCCTGGCAATGCCATTTAACGTCTTTCTTTTATTGTTTTGTTGATTGGAGCTTAGAGAGCTCAAATTAAAATATTTTATTGCATCAGGTCACAGTATTCCTTGCGTGGATGCTCTTAAAAGCATTCAAATATTTGCTGTTATTTTTTTAAACTTAATAATTTTTGCTACTAATTATTTTTCATAGTACGAATAAATAAACTCACGTTTTACCTGCAATTTGTGGTTAATCTTTATTACACATTTCTAAATTACCGGTTATCTTTATCATGCGGAAAGTATTTCCTTGCTTCACCAATTTTTTCGCTGTCACCCTTAATTATTATTTTGTATTTACCCACATGATGCAACTATCTAAGTTAAGTGTGTGGTTTCCGCACTTAATCCTATAAGGACCATTGTGCGTGGCAACTATGGAATACCATACCTTAGATTTGGAGTATAATATATACTCTTAGATCGGTTGGGTTTATCATTTTCAGCTTTCGTTGGAATACCTCAAAATAATACCTACGTCTGTTTCATCAAAATAAAATTCATAGAACCATTTCGGCGCAGCTTTTTCTTCCTATTTGATCCCAGTACGACATTCACACTTTCAGTTCAGATACTCAAATTTGTAAACCAAGTAAGCAGCACAAAGGTAATAGCAATATTACTTTAACAACATAGTAAGGATAAGATTACGTTTCTAGGTGACATTCACAAAGGTCTAGTTCTGACCTAGCACGACTCAATAAATCTAAGAACAGCCATTGGATAACCTCGTTTCTTTATTATCAGTGACGTCATGAACATGTACCAATACAATATATTATGCTTTCCTAGGAAGTCCTATTACAGCAACATTTTCAATATATTTATCCTTCCCCTTTATTTATCGTGGACATTACTTCCGTGGTAGCTATGTTACCGCTAACAAATTGAATCAAAAATTTAATGTGCTGTTTCTTTTGTTTCAAAACCTGTCAATCATGATTTATCTAATTCTGTTATATCATTTCCTCATACTTTTCTTACCTCAGTCCTTACTTAAAAACAGCTTGTGACGTTTGTTTGTCGATAATCAAAGTCATCGTCACAATTGTATGCTAAGTGATCTGCTCATACATAAACGAAGTAGTGTTTTTAGTTGGTAGTTTTAAACCTTAGTCAGTTTGTTTCATTTCTTTGTCATGATCATCTCAATACATTGTTTTTCCAAAATTTTGCACATATGCATTATCTTTGGTTTTTATTTCTTTTTCCTTATTGTCAACATTGAAGGCTTCTATGAATTTTATTCCGTTCTATTATCAGACTTTTTGTCTAGTGGATATGCTCTCATGAGAGCATCGATGTATATTAAAGATTTAAGGTAACTTGTTCTTTTGTTCGTTGAATCGTTATTAAATACTTCAAAGTTTTACGTGTGTCATCAAATAGTGTCCTACTTCACGATTTTTATGCTTATGGAAACAAATTTAAAGCCTCGTTGCAATATGCTGCTAGATTGAAGTTATTTGTACATGCGTAAGTGGTTTTGCATATTTTAATATTAATTTGTATTTTATTGTAATTTTCATTAGGTATTTATTAGCATACGTAAGGTTTCTTGCAGTGTGCTTTACGTCAAACTATTTGTAGGTAACTACTGACTGTTAAACTATTATGATTAGTAAAGTTGACAATTTGCAAAAAAAAAATGAACCAATCTTACAACAACACCAATACAACAATGTTATATGTCGAGCGATTAAGCATGGTGGCGTGGATTTTCTGATAACAAATTTTATGGTGTTGAGCTAGGGATTTATTTAACTGTACGTTAAAATCTTTATCGTGTTGACTTAAGACTCAGAACCGTCTTAGACTGGAACTTAAAACGCACGTGTTTTCATTCGATTTTTCAAAAATACAAAGTGATCATATTAAACTTATTTAGGACTTACCGAAAGGTGAAGAAATCCTTTGTATCTCGAGTTTTGAGGAGTTAGTCACCAACGTGGACCAAAATAACACACAGCACGTAAACTTTCAGTTTCACTCAAGATGCTTCGGCGGGAAGTGGGTATACGGCGCAGGCGTACGTGCGTCCGTCCCGGGGCGCGGGTGCGGACTAAACTTACACGCTAAATCGTACGACTGGCCAGTACCGTAGGTACGACTGGCAGTCGGGACGCGTTGCCTTTACCTCGTTGATCAAATTTTTTGTTATAATTTATTTAAAGTTATGTGATAAAAGCCACGTGATGACGACAGGTTAGTAGATGGTCCGCTTTTTTTATTGCTGCGTGCTGCGCGTGCACGTCTGATCGTGATTGATAAGAAAGCGCCTGCCGGTCTGTTTTGACATTTAAAGCTGGCCGTGTCAGTAATTAGAAGATAACCTAACTTAACCTAACCTTGTGTTGTAGATCTTCAAAGTCACTTTAAGGCTATCTTTTATTCTGCAACTTAGTAGTGTTAAGGTGCACTCCATTTTTCGTAGTAAATTTTTATTTCCTACTAAAGTAGGGCCTACGTAAAGAAGTTCGTTTAAACCACAAACACACATGTAAATTTTTCATACGTTTGACAGCTGTCACAGCGGACCTATTACGATGGCCTTACTTTAAGTGCGTTGAGAATCAATCGGTTTTATCTTGACGTTTGTTTTTTTTACAACAAATTCATGACAAATACAACCAGACCTATACCACAGCAGTAAACTTCAGTTTACTATTACCTAATCTGTGACCACATCTGACCTTATAAACGCGAAAGTTAGTAAGTATGGATGGATACTTGTTACTATTTCACGTAAAAACTACTGAATGGATTTTAATGAAACTACAATAATATAGCTTATACATTAGAATAACACATAGGCTACAATTTATAAATCTGCGCAGACGAAGTCGCGGGCACCAGCTAGTGTTGCATAAAATACATACACTACTTTTTACTACTTTGATTGATGCCTTCTCGCAAAACAATAAAATTGTCATAGTTATTACTAAACCTTATGTCATGCTCGTATGAGTAACTCATCTTCGTGCTTTTATATAACTCTGGCATGTGTTACTTAGTGTTACGTTGCTTGTTTTAAGTCTAGGCATAACGGAGCTCCATTGGCTGTATAATCGTCTATTGCAGACAAGGTTTTATTGACGGATCATGTGCCAAGTATCTACTAGATAATGGGAGCTTATAGTTAGTTATAATAACATGAGCACGTATACATAGAGCCGCGATCTCAGGCACTGACTTCTGGGTGTCTACTCTTAATTTTCTATATATCGATACGATACTACTTCGATACAGTCGATTTCATAACTTCGTTCACTGACGAGTAGAAAATTTGTAGTGATTAGCATCCAACCAATATCCTACTCTATCGTCAAGGGACGAAGTTTTGAATTTGCATGTTTCGAATAGTATTGTATCGATATATCGAAAATTGAGGGTAGACACCCTGGGCATGTACGAACCATGTCGCAGGCACAGCTATTAGGATATGCCTTTCCACCATATCTGTGCGAGGTAGCCAAGCTGTGAGATTCCAACTAATAAAAAATATAATAAATAAATAAATCGTTTATTCACCAAAACATTCAGTAATACATATTCATTATATTCTGCCAAACCGCACAGCAGTTTGAAGGCAATAGGATAGCTCCATTTGACAAGATAGGAAAATTTTATCCAGCTTACAGGTTAGCTACCTAGCACTGCACAGCTATAGTTGAAAAGCGCTCTCAGGCGGGTTAAGGGAAGGAAAATTAGACTCGTTCGAAAGTAGACCAATCGAGTAAGTGATTATCGGGAGAACGGCGTGATTAGTAGACTGCTTGGACAATTGGACTTGTAGACCAATCGGGACAGTAGACGTTCAGGACAAGTGGAAGGATCGGAAAGTTGACAGATAGTATTGAAGGCAATTCTTTGACATGCGTATATTGTTTTACTCAAAGAAATTTCACCTCCTTGCTTCGCGTTTTACCAAAGAACAAAAATTATTATTCGGGGATAGCCAACGCAATGTCTAATCCGGAGAAAAGTGACTCTCAAAATTACATTGACAGTAAGGCCGGTATTTCACTGGGACACTGGTAGCGCGACTGGTTGCGCCACTGGTGTCCGTCCGTATATAATACACAATCCAAAATCACACTGCACTCGATATTTCTCCTAAACGGATAGATGGATTTACAAAATTTTTGCAGGAAATTATTTGTTATACCTTCGATGTTAACCTGTACTGTATGTACCGTTTTAAAATCAGTCAATGTCTTGATACGTAAATCCTAATTTTTCTCATTCTGCACGACCAATTAGTCTGTACGACCATCGTAACAGCCACGTTGCAGAGCACTCTAATACGAACGTTATTGACGTGTACATGAGATCGACATTTGCATTGACGAGCTTGTTGCTGCAAATTTTAGTGTAAGGGACCAACGTATTACTTAACGTGCCTTCAGAAGTACAAAACCGCTTATTCTTATGCCACTAGTGGTCACCGGTCCGGGTTCTGTTCACAGCCAATGGCTTAACTTTTGTGATCGTACAGAAAGAGCAATCAAGTCTCGAGATGTAAAGCATGGTCACCCTGCATGGTATCAAGATACACAATCAAAAGCATCACGTTCTTCAAGTAAACTGCGTCTAACGATCGCATAGTAATCGAAGCTGGTTCGCCATTACCATTACCCATTACATTACCTACATGGCGATAACATGAGTTGAGTAGATTTCGTGGTTGAGATGGTAAACAGAATGTTAATGAAATAACGCTAGGCAGTAACTACTTTGTTAGTAATTATTTCTTTCCAATCACCAAATTAAATCAATGTGTGCCTTGTCCGGAAAATTTTAGGTGACCGCTAAAGAAGCTCTACCTCAGTACCAACTGATCCGCTCCGCAACGCACTGAACGAACTGTATAGGCTTCGTAGGTACATTTTATGCATGCTCCTGCTCCCTGGTTAACGCCGGTGATCAGGAGGACTATGGCTAAGCGCGACAGAGCTAAAGCACGACACAAAAAAGATCCTTCTCAGGAGAGCTTAAATGCTTATAAAAAACTCCGTAACATCTGCAACAGAATGTGTAGGGATGCGAAACGTCGCTATATTCACTCTACTATTGAAGATCTTTGCCAATTCCAGGTTTGGAGATTCCTACGATCTTTGGGTGTGGGCAAGACCACGAACGCTTGTCAAAGCTCCGTGGACCTTAATGCTTTGAATATTCACTTCACTAACCCTCCTATCATTTTAGACGCTTTAACTAAATCAGTCACTCTTTCTTACCTATCTAATCTTGCCCCGCCCGACTGTCCCCACTTCGAATTCCAGCCAGTCTCAGTTGATTCTATCAAGAAGAGTGTCCGCTCCATTTCCACCAAAGCTATCGGCAGTGACAGTCTAAGCCTCGACATGATACTTCCCGTGCTGGAGGACATTGCGCCGGTAATTACTCACATTATTAACTTCTCACTGTCTCGCAATGTCTTTCCAGTATCGTGGAAAAAGGCTTTTGTCGTACCGTTACCTAAAACCCCGAACCCCACTTCCTTTTCCCAGTACCGTCCCATATCCATACTACCCATCCTTTCAAAAGTCTTAGAATCCATTGTGCATAAGCAATTGTACTCCTTTCTTACTTCCAACAACCTTTTATGTCCCTTCCAGTCTGGCTTCCGTCCTTCCCACAGCACGGTTGGTGCACTGTTGAATATTACGGAGGACATCCGGTGTGCTATGGATAATACCAAGCTCACTGTGATGGCCCTATTGGATTTCAGCAGTGCTTTCAACTCTGTTGATTTTGATATCCTCCTCGGCACTCTTCGGGCTGTTAACATACCTTCTGCTGTTATAGACTGGTTTCAATCTTATCTTTTCGGTCGCCAGCAGTGTGTGAAGACTAACGATGCTTCGTCAGAGTGGTCTGACCTCATTGCTGGTGTTCCTCAAGGCGGCGTTCTTTCACCCTTGCTTTTTTCGATCTTTATTAATAATATATCCCGTGTGATTACTTCTCCCTTCCATTTGTATGCAGATGATTTACAACTTTATAGGCATTTCGAGTTGACTGAGATGTCCAAGGCTATTGAAATTTTAAACGGTGATCTTACTGCTGTTGAGCTATGGGCTAAATCCTTTGGTCTTCTTGTGAACCCTGACAAATCCCAAGCAATAGTTATCGGTAGCAGTAGACTCAGGGCCAACTTAGAATGGGGTTCAGTATCTGGACTTACTTACGCTGGTGTTTTAATCCCTTTCAGTAAAAAAGTAAAAAACTTGGGCCTGATCATGGACTGCAATATGTCTTGGACATCTCACGTCAACGACGTTAGTAGACGTATGCATTACACTTTCCACTCTCTCAAGCGTCTCCAATTTTTTCTCCCTTTCTACACCAAAGTTATGCTTGCGCAGTCTCTTCTCTTACCTATCCTCGACTACGCTGATGTCTGCTATTTGGATGCGACTGAGGAGCTACTTAATAAACTGGAGCGTCTTCAAAACCTTGCCATACGCTTTATTTTCGGGTTGCGGAAATATGACCGTGTTTCTAACTTTCGTGCTCAACTTAAGTGGCTCCCTATCCGCCTTCGCCGAGATATGCACATCCTATCTGTTCTCTTTAACATCCTCAATGACCCGCACTCCCCTCCTTACCTTCGTGCCCGATTCCAACTTCTTCCTCCTCCCACTCGACCTAGGCGCCCTTGTATCACCACGATGCTTGAGGTGCCTAGGAGCAACACTAATTTCTTTTTTCATTCCTTCTCTGTTCGTGCTGTTCAACTATGGAATCGCCTTCCCAAAGCCATACAAGAGAGTACCTCTATTGCCTCTTTTAAACAGAAAGTGAAAGAGCATTTTCTTCTTCAAACCGCTATTTCGTCATCGTAGTCGTAGTCATCATTGTGAATTTCGTCGTTGTATTTATTTAAATATTTATGTACATATTTTTATATATCTATTTATATGTATTTATATTTATTATATATATTATGTATATAGTGTTTATATAGTATATATAGTATATATTTTTATATACAGGTATTAATTATTTACTATGAAATTGTAGGTATTATTTATTTATTTTTGTTTTTTTTTCCATTTACATGCACGATTGTATCCCGCTATGAATATTCTCTCTCACAACCATGGGTTGGCTGGAAGAAATCTCTTGTAGAGATAAGCCCGCCTTTGTAAATGTCCTTTTGTTTGTTTACTTTCTGTATGTTAAATGTGCAATAAAGAATATATATATTTTACGGTCCGTCGCGGACATTCGTTAAGGGGCTGATAAGAGCCGAATTACCTCCCTTTCTAACAAAGGGCAGAATGCGCGTGCTAGAACGGAGCGGATTCGCGCTGTTTTACGTTTTTCGCTCATTTTTGCATATTTCTCAAAATCTGTGTTCCATAATATTAATTTTCAAATAGAATAATGAATTGAATAATGTGTAAAAGTTTTGGCATCATAGATTAATGGGTACTTTAGAAAAACGGTTTAAAAGCAAAAAGCAGAGGTAACTTTGGATTGTTTTTATGGCGTACAAAATATATTTATTTGTGTTTCGGAGTCGGCCATATTCTTGGAAAGATGCTTAATTATCACATAATTTTTTTCACGGCCATATATTCATCACTTTTCGTTAAAAACCTGCTCAAGTGAAGCGTATTTAGCTCTTATCAGCCCCTTAATCACCTGCGAGGAATGCTCTTCCCTATGTTCTTCATTATGACGTCATCAGGGCGAGGTGCTTAGTTAACTTCTGCGCGTTGTAGAGGGTTTTATAGGTTTTAAGTGCTTTTTAGTCCCGGCTACTACTAAGCTATTAGATAAAGGGCAAAAATTTAATAGAACATTTCTGTTGGATTTTTCATGGAGGATATAATTAACTAAATGATAATATTTTAAGCGAGGGAAGTATGTTAAGTGTGTAGCAGAAGTAGGTGGAATGATGTGATCTCTGTTTATCCCTACGATAAAAAAACGTGATGATTTCGTGTTAACTAAAAATTTTTCGAAAAACTAGTTCTTATGATTCGAAAACTATAAGATTTTGGTGAACACGTGATTTGTTGTATTAGGTCTGGAGAAAGAAAGTTATGCCAGGTCAAAAGTCAACCTATTTAACTAAAAAAACCATAAGGTCTACGGTCCGATTCTGAGATAACCTTTAGCAGATATAATACCGTGATGGAGGAGTGATTGATTATTTTCACAACTTTTCGTAATGTGTTGTTACTCGTATCTACTCATTATAAGAAGTAACACAAACCTAGTCAAATCAACTACCTACTCTTTGTTGAATGTCAAAACGAAAATCTTCTATATTTTGTACGAAATCACCAGTTTTTCCAATCCGACCATCTAACTAAACTATAAACTTTTCGAATATTTTTCTTCCGAACAGCTCAACTATTTGGTTGGTCGGTTACGAAATTAAAGGATCAAACATATTTATTACGATGTTTTTCAAAAATTTATAATTGAATTTAAAACTGCACACAAAATTTGAAATAGTTGTTGTGTGTTTGTTGTTGTTGTAGTGAAATAATTAGCAGGTCATTTTTAGGGTTCCGATACCAAAATGGTAAAAAAAAGGAACCCTTATGGTGCCGCTCTGTCTGTCCGTCTGTCTGTCACACCTCTATATCTCAGCAACCACTTACGCTATCGAGCTGAAATTTGGAATAGTTTTAGAATATAGTTGCCCAACTTAATTGCACATGAAAATTTTTTGAAAAAAGTATGATTATTAATGTAAAGGGGGCCAAAATAGGGGGGGCCAAATTTCAAATTGTCGCTACTAGGTCGAGTGGGGTATCATATGAAAGGGCTTTACTTGTACATTTTAAAATATATTTTTGTATTTTTTTAAGTTTCTTAGTTTTCAAGTTATGATGAAAAATGTCAAAAAAAATACCATTCCCCCCCCCTTATCTCCGAAGTTTGAGTAAGGGAAAATCTGAATTAATTACAGTTGACAGAGGTTTATGTAAACTTTACAGCAAAAATAAAACGATCTTTCTAAGTTGCACAGTTTTTCAGAAATCTGCAAAAAACCTTTACAAACAAATTTAGTTTTGCGGTCCTGAAAATGGACTTTATTGCTTCCAAAAATACTATAGGTATATCGGAACCCTCGGCGCGCGAGTCCGACTCGCACTTGACCGGTTTTTTTTTTAATGAAAACAGTATTTTATTTAGTTTTAACCCATGAGTCAGTATCTTTACGGACAAATAACAACTAGTATTGACCCCAATTCGATGATAAAATATAGATGACTGGACTGTATAGATGAATGGACTGTTCAGTAGGACTTTTAGTATAGGTAAGTATGTTTATATAGATAATCGGTTCATTGCAAAATACAAAACAGAAACAATATAATTCACGGAAACTTAAAGATAATGTGTAAGTGGGCTTATCGCGTCACCCTTTCTAGACAACGTTTAGTAAATAAAGTATTCTGATAATGCAAAGAATAGTGCATGCAGTTATATAGACTTTAATTATTTTGTCCGAGTTAATTTTTTCCTGTCTTAAATATTTTGGTTCGTGCGGTGGCGGCTAAGAACAGTACTATCTCATCTCTACCCGTGAGTGTCTTAAAAGGTGACAAAAATTATTATGAACCACAAGATTGGCAGCATTGTCCTTTTGCTCATAGTACAGTCAAGAGCACACCAATCTTGACATATTCGACTTTGTACCGTTATTATTTCAAGAGACGTACGGGCTAGTCACGCTGCGAGTTTCACGCTTTACTTGTCGTTGACTGTACCTCTTACATACTGTGGTCAATGTGGTCATCAATAATCGCGGTCCGTAGTGCCAGCCGCACCGCTAACAAGCGTGGTGACTATGGTACATCTCCGCTAAAGTACTGTAGAGGTTTCAAACTGTATGAAAAAACTACGATGGTTGGGTAACCTGAAAGCCGTAAAAACGGATAAATGATATTTTTTCAAATTTCCCTTCATCGACCGACTTTTGATTATTCCAAACTACATTTTGGAAGAGTTTCAAGCTAGCAGCGATATTTCATGTAAATGTGTAGTGCAAATAGTAAAGCTTTTATAAGCTACGCGTGTGAGATTATTATTTTTCAATACATTTGCTCGAAAAACGTACTTACTAGGACGTAAACATTGCTCGTAAGTAGTTACTTACCGAACTAGTGCGGTAAGTAAAAAAAGTATAATACCAAGGACTCTCATCATAAAATTATTTTGTAAAAATAGTACAGTGGTGACTTTTTACTTGGGTGACGACTGCCTACCTATATTTAAAATAAAATGGAAAGTACCAGGAGAACATAAATCGACAAGAGGCTGACAGTACCCATGGTTGGTTCCTTTACCAAGTGTATTACTTATACCTGTTTTCTCACAAATGTATTGAAAAACGGCGTAAGATACACGTCCGTAAGGGTCATGAGAAACTCGTGTCGATGGTAAACCCTCGACTTCGTCTCGGGCTTACAAAACGTCAACTCGTTTGTAATAACCCTACTTACGGAACTTGTATCTTAAACTACTATTATGTGATATATTTGAGGTGCTGTTTCAATAGTGAACTGTATTAGTTGAATTTACTTGAACGTTTTATTTAAGAGGGAAGTCTGTTAGGAACTGCACTTTTAGTAGCTCTTGAGACACTCTCTTGAACTACACGCCCCCATAGCTCACGTAGGACTATTTGGCTGTGAAATTCGGGAGGGACCTCCCTTATGTTATGATGATGATACTCGTAAGTTCAAATTCACATATTTACAAGCACAAATGTTCAGAATCTCAAGCTTTCAAAACTTAGCATTTTTTAATAGCTTCTGACGGTTGCTAAATTTGACTGTTACCAGTATTAAGTGTATATTTTCACTAGAAAACGAAGAATAATATATTTTTTTTAAAACAGCGATATCCCAATGTCACAAACGACATTGGTTTCCGCATTACACAACGTTAGATTAGATATTTTGGGAATAGAGACACAACACTCCCATTGAAAGTTTTAGTAAACAAGTTTTGTAGAATTTCAAACATATTTATTTTGCTAATGGACTTTGACCTTTGTCACAGATTAAATGTTTGTATTTATTTTTGGCCTCACACAGAAATCTTTAATCTGAAAATTCTGAAAAATCTTATAAATAGTCCTTTTGTCAGATCTTTTCCAATCACGTGCAGTCCATCCAACGATTGAGTTCTGATATGTATATGAGAAAGTAACTGTCTGTCTCACGCTTTCACTGCTGAACCGCTGAACCGATATTGATGAAATTAGGTACAAAAACTGTTTTCTAACTGAATGTCAGTGTTCAACAAAATCTTCCAATGATTCATATAGGGAATTGACATAGGCATTTTTTCTGAACTCCACACGTAAGAAGTCGCGGGCACAGTAACTACATAATTTAACTGTATATACAAATCATTGGCAGAGGACAGAGAGAAATGGAGATTGCTCCACCGACAAGAGCGCGGCTCTTAAATATGAGAAGAAGACCACCATAACAATGAGCTAACACGGAAGCTACGTGCGCGTCGCAAATCGTCAATAAACAGCTGTTTGTATCCGCGATCTGCGACTGCGCACGCATAAAAACAGTCCCAAATGGCGACCTTGACCAAGCCACAGAATTGTTCTCTTACGATTTTTGACATCTTCGAGCCGGAACGCAAAGGCTCATACATGAGCCTTTCTTTGTAAGATCAAGATTTTTTTTGTTTGTAGTAAATTTTTGCATCATTGACTCCTGAGCTTCAACTAAACTTATAAATACTGTATCGTAAGTTAAGTAGGTAAACTGAAAATGTAAATCAAAAGTAATCAATTTTAAGCGCAGAAAGATTAATCAACGTAAGTGTGATATCTGAACATTTAGTTAACGAGGTGATTGAAACTAATCCGTGTTTCGCTCTTATTAGACACAGCAAAATGGAGGAGTTATAAAATGAATTGTACCTTAGTGGATTTCTTCACTTTTGTTTCTGTAAAGGACAACTGGTCGTCAAGAAAAATGGTTTACAAATTGGTTTTAGCGTTACTGGTGAGTTGTTTATTAGAGGTTTTTTTTGTTGTTTATAGTGAAAACAAAACTTCATCACCATTTACCTTATAAATCCAATACACCTGCGTAAGATTTTTTTAATTGTAAACGGTGCATTTAATATTTATCTATTTTTATATTTCGAAAGAGAATGGCAAAAATAGGAAAAGTTATTATATTAAACCTGTCTGAAGTTTCCTTATAAGTCTTACTTTTTAATGTTGTTCGCAGATATCTTACGCTCTCGTCAACATTGGAGATACTCAGCTTTTAGGCGCTGGCGGCCCTCGTGGCATTGGAGGTTTAGGCATGGGAGGATTACATGGGTTGGGGGGCCTAAGTCCTTTAGGAGGCTTAGGTGGAGGTCTAGGGGGTCTAGGAGGAATGGGAGGATTAGGTTTAGGAGGAATGAGAGGCCTTGGAGGATTGGGAGGAGGCCTAGGAGGAATGAGAGGCTTAGGAAGCCTAGGAGGTTTAGGCGGAGGTCTAGGAGGAATGAGAGGCTTAGGAGGCCTAGGAGGATATGGCGGAAGTTTAGGAGGTTTAAGCGGAGGTCTAGGAGGCTTAGGCGGAGGTCTAGGAGGCTTAGGCGGAGGTCTAGGAGGTTTGGGTGCATTGGGAGGCCTAGGTGGGTTAGGAGGTTTGGGTGGGTTAGGTGGAATGCGAGGTGGCCTTGGCGGGGGATTGTTAATATGATTCTTGTAGATTTGTTGTACTTTTACAATAAAGACAGTAAAGTGAAGAAAGTCAAATTTTAATTATTATACTTATACCCACTACGTGCGGGCCGTGTGTGTGCCAATCTCAGAATTAGACCTATGGTATTTTTATGATTGTAAAGGTTTCTTTGGATTTCTTAAAAGTGTGCTGGTACTTAGAGAGATCGTTATATTTTTCCTGTAATATTTATCTATCGACTATAATTCATATTTTTCGTTTAGCAAACTTCGGAGATAATGTTAGGAAAATGGTATTTTTTTTAAGACTTTATTCATCATAACTTGAAATCTATGTTGGATATTTACAATAATAATAATCTTTTTTTATTTCTTTCGTTTATTATAAAGTTGGACAAGCATATTTTAAAAGTATTCCAAATTTCAAGTCAATAGTTGCTGGGAAAAACAGTTTTTTTAAGTTGACCTTGCTGTAAGCCTTATTGGCTGTCACAGCTTCACCGGACGGGTAAATAAGCAGGTATTACAGACAGACAAGACAAAATCACTCCGTTAGGGATTCGTTTTTTTTTTTCATTTTGGTTCGGAACCCTATCCTGTTTTGACACTTCAGATTTTGTACCGTTTTTATTTAATGACCGTAACTGGCTGTGCATGTCAAGCTTCACCAGCTCTTGAATGTACAGTCAACGACAGGTCAAGCTTGACACTAAAGTATGACTCTAGCCTGTAAGTCTATTGAAATAAAAACGGCACAAAGTCCAATGTGTCAAGCTTGATGTGCTCTTGACTTTACCAGGATTTTGAAACGCTGAATAATAATCCTGACAAAATTTTCAGTCTTTGTCAAAGTTAAATATTTATTGCATACCATGTTCGCAGAAAGGTCTTAAAATATAATGTAGGTACAGTACAAATAACTTGACTAGGGACTTCTATAACAACTTGACACCTCAGGCTATTGACTGGTTATGTAGACTGGATGTAGACTTATAATTTCCTACAATTAACTGTATTCGCCATACGATTAAAATAAACAAACAAACATGGACCCGGATTGGGCATAGCATGTGAAGTTTGAGGAAAATCCTCAAAACCTACTCCCGGTGGTGTAGTCAAATTCCTAGCAATTTTTATACTATAAATTTATTGTTTTACAGAAAAGTTACTACATAATATATCTAAAAGTTCACCCGTTTAATCTTTCAGTACAGAAGCACTTACTAACTAGGCTATTATTTATTTTTTTGGTCTAACCACAGAATAAATAATAGCAATGGCGAGTCTAACTGCGTCCTTGACTGGTTATCGGGTATGGTTCGATGACATAACCAGTACAACACTCGTAAAAATTATCACTTCATTTCAATGACCGCCATGTTTATGAAAAACATTAACACAAGAAATAAAAATTTTGTTATGAGTTTTATTCACTTTTATTCGAAGCAAGTTCGTATTGAATAGTAGGGTTTTACAAACTCCCAATCCCACTCTTTTTTAGGATTCCGTAGTCGACAAGCAACCCTTATAGTTTCGTCCTGTCCGTCTGTCTGTTTGTTCGCGGCTCAACCCAGAGACCCTTAGTACTAGAAAGTTGTAATTTAGTACTATGGACATACATTTCATCCACGCTGACAAAATGGTAAAATAAAATCTTGAAACAAAATATTTTTTAGGGTACCTTCGTTACTATTAAAGTGGGGGTGATCTTTTTATTTTTTTCTACCCCATCGTTTTTAAAAACAATTTGAGTCTATATAATAGGTCTTTACCTATGAAATTGCCGAAATTTTCTTACAGGTTAATGAGATCATAATTCCTATAAGTCTTATATTTGGAATTTGACTTCAAGGTTATCAATTTACGCAAAAAACAAAGTTTTTATTTTTAGCTTGATATATAAAATTAAAGGTTCGAAAATTGTTCGTCTTAAAGGTCTTCCGATTTCATCATTAGATTTTTTATATTTTTTTACAGATAATATTTTTAGAAAATTAAATTAAAGCTTCTATTAGCTTAATGTCTTCCCAATAATGCTTAAAAAAATAAAGAAAATTGGATTTATAATTCCTAAGAAAAATGCAAAAATAGTACTGAAAATTGAGTTTACCTAAAATTCGCCATACAAAACGGCAATTTCATAGGTAAAGACCTATTATTATTTTTTTAATTTAGGGATCTGTTTGCGAAATATGTAGCTTGAAAGCACAATTTTTTTGATGAAGTCGAGTGTCCCCCCCTGCCAGCTAACCGGTTGTTAATAGAAATGTAAAAAAATTCACATAAGTAGCATATATGATGAAATTAAAAGAAAAACTATCACAGCTAAGAAGGCTTCACATAGACCGTAAGGGCACTGCATGTTATCCTACGTCATCTAGTACACGAAATTTGCAACTTTGTAGCGATAGTAGTGGCCTAGTAGGTCCACAAAACGTTGGTCTGCCAATCCGAAACCTGGCAGGTTTTGTACAGTTGGAGAGAAAAGTGGGTAAATGACAGATTACACGAATGAAATCTATTCGTAGAAATAGAAGGTACCTATACAGGGTGTTAATTTGATTGCGTGCCAAAGCTCAGGGGCGGAATCAGTATCAGTAACTGAACAACTTTTCCCAAGTAACATAGGTCGAAATACGAAAATCAATTTTTGACCTCCCTTAGAAACTGCATCAGCTGATAGCGCATTTTGTATAAAAGGTCAAATTTGGTTTTTGGGAATCCGACCTATGTTCCTTGGGAAAAGTTGTTCATTTACTGATACTGATCCCGCCCCTGAGCTATGGCACGCAATCAAATTAACACCCTGTATAAGTAAAAAACAACAGGTCTGCCTTGCCTCCTCTTGGCAGTTTCGCTAGTCGGACCACAAATGTGGTCGGATGTGATCGTACCACAAATTTAGTCGGACTGGCGAAACTGCCAAGAGAATTCAAGACAGACCTGTTGTTTTTTACTTATATAGGTACCTTCTATTTCTACGAATAGATTTCATTCGTGTAATCTGTCATTTACCCACTTTTCTCTCCAACTGTACAAAACCTGCCAGGTTTCGGATTGGCAGACCAACGTTTTGTGGACCTACTAGGCCACTACTATCGCTACAAAGTTGCAAATTTCGTGTACTAGATGACGTAGGATAACATGCAGTGCCCTTAAAGTCTAACAGGTTAATGAGCTATAGCCGAAAATCTGGAAATAATAAAAATAGCAATAGCAAATAGGCGCTAGGACCTCGCTGAGCATTAAGAGGTATAAAGTTTATTTTATGAACGTTATAAAATACTAAATAAAAACCTGCTTTGCGATAAAGAAACGTTATGAAATACTAAATAAAAACCTGCTTTGCGATAAAGAAAATCCAAAAAACTACGGAACCGCACACTGCGCGTGGTTCGACACGCACATTTTTAAATCTGCGCACTAGGCGTATTTAGAATTTTAGACGATTAGACGTACGGCAATAAGGTTGCAAACACAGATTACTATACGTTACTATTATACCACAGATAAAGATGCCTCACGTCATAGAACGAATTTGTGCCGAAAATTGTTCGGGCTATTTTTTCCATAAGGTATTTTCTTAGAATAAATTGATATCTGGATGTTAAAATTGAATTAATGTCATAGTTTACACCTTTACCTACCAACCTAGTAGTAACATTTAGTTTAATTATTAGAAACAAAAGGGCCAAATGAATTCGGGCTATTTACTCCGTCGAAAAAACCGTAGTACGGAATGGGACCCCATGATTATACGAACTAACGCAGGTTACTATACGATGTAGGGCAGGAGGTGTAGCCTATCTGAAAACGTAATAACAAAAGTTTTCTGCACCAATCCAAAACATTACATTTCCAAGATAGGAGCGAGAGAGATAAATGTTTCTTGATACTTTGAGTGACAAGAAAGACAATAATTTGTTTTTATTTTTGCTCAAAATCAAGTCATATTCACTGGCTTATTCTTAGACCCTTATTAGTAGGTATATTACTCAGAACACTTTTTCCGTGTGGTGCTGGCAAAGAATAGCACCAACCCATCTCTACCCGTGGGTGTCGTAAGAAGCGACTAAGGGTTTATGAACCGGCGGATGGGTAGCAGCATCTTTCTGTGTATCGTACCATCTTACATACTGCGGTCACCAACAACAGCGGTCAACCCTTACAAGCGTGGTGACTATGGTGAATCCCCTCCAATGTAGACCACGCGTTTTTTGTGGAGTTCTGGAGGGAGCTCCTTGTCCGGCAGACCACTTTTTATGGAATGTTATGATGACGATGTTAAATGGAATGCTTCTAATGATAACATGTTATACGATTCTTTGTACAGATATTATTTCATCTCATTTAGGATACACATATTTTTCTGACTTGGCAGTCACGAAATGTAACAGGAGTACATACTTCTATCTAGTCGAAATCTTAAACTAACAACACCTTACACTCTTTAATACCTACTTGAAATCCAAACACCAGCATAGTATCTTTTACATTTCGTGATGGCCGAGTCAGGAAAATATGTGTAAATGAGATGAAATAATGTGTACAAAGAAGCGAATAATATTTTATCCTTAGAAGCATTTCATTTCACATCGTAGGTATATCTTAAAAATAAAACAACAGTCTGGATACTGATTCAAATACAAGCAGCCTGACTGGGCTTCACGTTACATTTCAATTATGTTTACGTCACGAGACTTGGCGAATTTTTACATAGAAAAATGTATTGTGGGATAAACAACTTTCTAAAAGAGACGTGGGTCGGAAAACGTACTTTTATATTTTATACAGTTATAGTATACAGTGTGTTAATTTAATTGCGTGCCATAGCTCAGGGGCGGGTTCAGTATCAGTATCTGAACGATTTTCCCAAAGAAACATAGGTCGATAAAGGACAAAAATTTTGAACTTCCCATACAATTTTGTGGGTCACTTATTATGGGAATTCCAAAATTATTTTTCGCGTTTCGACCTATGTTCCTTGGGAAAAGTTGTTCAGTTACGGATGCTGAACCCGCCCCTGAGCTATGGCACGCAATTAAATTAACATCCTGTATACATAGTAGAGTTTGTATCGGACGACCATAGCGGACGTTTTCTCGGAATTTTTGTCGTTTTTCAGCCTGTGGTAAAGTTGTTACATTTATCTTGACAAACGTTTTAAAATTTGGCTAGTGTCTAATTACCGTGTACTAAGTACCTATCTATCTACACCATTAACTTCTAAATTCATAGCCTACATGAATACTATCTCCAATTGCATACATTTTGTCAAGGTTGGGACTTGGGAACGAAGAAGTAAACATTGGAAATAGTTTTTCCAACGACGTTTCTTTAAAAAAAACCGGCCAAGTGCGATTCGGACTCGCGCCCTAAGGGTTCCGTACATATCTACCATATGATATACTAAAAGCTTTTGCTCTTTGACTTTAAAACTCCGCGACCATCCAACTTGACCCCTCTTTTATAGACAAGTCCTTGAAACGGGAGCTCACCTTAATTGGTTACTATTAGTTGTGAGAAAAATTGAAATATTTAATGATTTTAGACTTTTCCCTTTATTTGTACTGTGAGACCTAGCTTCTTGCCAAATTTTATAATTTAAGGTCAATGGGAAGTACCCTGTAGGTTTTGCTTTTTTGCATAAATGTATGGAGATGAGGACATAAAAAGCCATATCTTATGATTGCGTCGTTGTAAAAAATTGAAATTTTCAGATCTTGTGTGGTCCACGGAGCTTACATTCATTATAAATTTCAACCTTATACCTCTACCCGTTCGTGAGAAAAAGGGTCTTGACAGACAGACGGACAACAAAGTGATCCTATAAGGGTTCCGTTTTTTTATTTTGAGGTACGGAACCCTAAAAAGTGTCTTACTCCAAACATATAATTTGTAAAATGACTTTTCTAACGTTTACACATTATACAGGGAAAAAAATGTGAGAAAATTATACCTTGAAACTGAAATTGCCAAGACAGATGAAATGCGAAAAAATAAAACTTCTTTCATGTTTCCAAAACTTTTTTTTTTTTCCAAAACGTTTTCTTGGAACAATGTTGTTTAGTTTCTTGGTCTAAGTAACATGCCAAAATAGTGCTTACTATTTTACTTACACCCTGTTTACATCTTCTGGTCGTGTAAAATATATTATCTTAACCTTCACCACACCTCGGAAGCACCATACAATCGGGCTCAAAAGTGACAGCTGTCATTTTTACACGCGCAAATGTGTGGGTGGGTTAAAGACGTGTAAGTGTAGGGTTGATGGTATCTAGAAAACACTTACCTACCCTAGAAAACGTAGATAACAGAACATTAGCATTATACTTTTATTACAGTTTCGAGTTGCACATTTTTAGTTCGACTGTAAAGCGACTTACACAATTCACAAACGAATTATAACTTTACTATCACTCGTCACCTCACTTTGTTGTATTTAGTAATCGAATTTCAATTAAAACAAACAAACACACGTTGAAATAATCTCACAAACTCTAAAAACAATCATTTTTAGGGTTCCGTACCTCAAAAGAAAAAAACGGAACCCTTATAGGATCACTTTGTTGTCCGTCTGTCTGTCTGTCTGTCTGTCTGTCTGTCTGTCTGTCTGTCTGTCTGTCTGTCTGTCTGTCTGTCTGTCTGTCTGTCTGTCTGTCAAGACCCTTTATCTCACGAACGGGTAAAGGTATCAGGTTGAAATTAATACCATATATTAGGATCCATGAACCACACAAGATCTGAAAATTTCAATTTTTTACAACGACGCAATCAAAAGATATGGCATTTTTTTTCCTCATCTCCATACATTTATTCAAAAATGAAAAACCTACAGGGTACTTCCCGTTGACCTAAAATTATGAAATTTGGCAAGAAGCTAGGTCTCACAGTACAAATAATGGGAAAAGTCTGAAATCATTAAATATTACAACTTTTCTCACAACTAATGGTAACCAATTGTGGTGAGCTCCCGTTTCAAGAACATTCATATAAGAAAGGGGTCAAGTTGGATGGACGCTGAGGCGATTTTTGTTTTAGTTCTATTTAAAAACGGGAACACTTACAAACTTGAAAATTGGTATGTTTATAGTGCATAGGCTATAAAATAACAAGAAATAATTAAATTTGGTCAAGCGCGTGTCGGACTCAAAAAATCTAGCACATTAACTTACTGAAATTTCAACTAATACAATTATGTTTATGTGGTGGTACGGAACCCTCAGTGCGCGAGTCCGACTCGCACTTGGCCGGTTTTTTTTTCACTAAACTTCATCTTTGACGGCTGGCTGGCCGCCGCCCCGCCGGTGCACCAGGGTGACTATCGCGAAAATGGCGAATCTGCTCATATCATCACTGCAAAAAATCTGCCAAACTTTATTCTAGAAAATGAAAAAAAATGCTGTTATATTATTGCTTTAATGTGGAAAGGAATAAATAAATACATACTATTCAAAGCTTTATTTTTAACACAAAAAATGCTCTATTAAATCTATAATTGAAAGAAATGTTTAAAGGAAAGAAAACATCTGTGTCTACCTTATGGTGTTTATTCCATAATAACAGCTTCTTATTATTGTTTAACTTTATTCCAAATTTTACTTTGTCTTGGAGAGTCGAAAGACAACCGTAAACTGCACAACCACGCACCATTTTTCAACTTTTGCAAGCGTTGCATATCGCATGGCAACAGGACGAGAAATGGGACGAGATATCGCGCAGGGCCCCGCGGGGTGATGCACGCGCACTTGAGGTACTCCGATTGGTGGGAGGCGGAGAGCTTCCGTTCTGTATGTAGTACTATTATGAATTCTGTGCCTTCACACTTAATAGTCCTCGCAATAAACAAACATCTTACTCAGTTTGAACTTTGTAACGATAAACAGCACTATGAATGCAATCCTGCGCAGCGCCACGTTTAATGACGTCAAAAGATAATGCGCACACCCATTTTCTCATACAATTAATCTTACATAGTTTACAATACCTAGAGAGATTATGATAAAAAATAATTATTGAATTAAAACATATAAGAAAGATTTTGCTCGTCGCGTGTGGGAAGCCACGCAATATCTTCAAGATGAATTGACTCTGACTCTGTTGTTTCCAATCATAACTTATGGCATGAGAAGTGGTAGCTCACATCGTGCCTCACTCAGAAAGAGACTCAGGGGAATTTGGAAAACTCATAATAGTAGGTGCTGTGGGATCGTATAGGAAATGATACCAATAGCCAGGCGCAAAGACGATCTGTTCAAAGAGATAAACCCAAGAGTTGCAGCTGATTGAGGAGTGGCATAGTAGCAATGACAACCTATGTGCTTCCTGTTATTTATATTTGTCTCTTTTTGATAGCACTACATTCACTTGAATAACAAATGGGTGCATTTTTTAGGATCTTTTTTTGTTGAGTAATTTAAGACAAGATTTTAATATCGATCGATACTCACTGTGTAAACTTAGGTGAGTGTCGCGGTCACAACATCATGAACTATGATGGCAGTGTAAGGGTTTTTTACCATTATGGGATTTGTATGAGCTTCCGATAAAAATCCTAATGAGATACGATTATCAGGAACTCATAAAAAATCCATATCGTGTTGCTTGTGGTGATAAAAAACCGTGTAACTGTTAAAATAATTGTTATTTACTCGTACATTACAACCACATTTCGATCGATAACCAAGTAGTGCAGAACCTGCGGCGCTACTGGCGGCGCCTCTGGCGGTGGTACTTATATATTATTGTAGGTCTAATGTAGGTCATATGAAAAGAACTTGTACTTTCCAAAATAGATTTTTTTTAGGACTTAGTTTTTAAGTTATGATGAAAAGAAAATGACAAAAAAAGATACCATTCATTCTCGCACTTGACCGTTTTTAGGGTTCCGATACCAAAAGGGTAAAAAAAAGAACCCTTATGGTGCGACTTTGTCTGTCTGTCCGTCTGTCTGTCACACCTCTATATCTCAGCAACCACTCATATTTACTTGCAAATTCTAAAATATATTTTTGTAAATTTTTACGTCTCTTAGTTTTCAAGTTATGATGAAAAATGTAAAAAAAAAACCGGCCAAGTGCGAGTCGGACTCGCGCCCTGAGGGTTCCGTACCACCACATAAACATAATTGTATTAGTTGAAATTTCAGTAAGTTGATGTGCTAGATTTTTTGAGTCCGACACGCGCTTGACCAAATTTTATTATTTGTTGTTATTTTATAGCCTATGCCCTATAAACATACCAATTTTCAAGTTTGTAAGTGTTCCCGTTTTTAAATAGAACTAAAACAAAAATCGCCTCAGCAACCATCCAACTTGACCCCTCTCTTATATGAATGTTCTTGAAACGGGAGCTCACCACAATTGGTTACCATTAGTTGTGAGAAAAGTTGTAATATTTAATGATTTCAGACTTTTCCCATTATTTGTACTGTGAGACCTAGCTTCTTGCCAAATTTCATAATTTTAGGTCAACGGGAAGTACCCTGTAGGTTTTTCATTTTTGAATAAATGTATGGAGATGAGGACATAAAATGCCATATCTTTTGATTGCGCCGTTGTAAAAAATTGAAATTTTCAGATCTTGTGTGGTTCATGGATACTAATATATGGTATTAATTTCAAGCTGATACCTTTACCGGTTCGTGAGATAAAGGGTCTTGACAGACAGACAGACAGACAGACGGACAACAAAGTGATCCTATAAGGGTTCCGTTTTTTTCTTTTGAGGTACGGAACCCTAAAAAATACCCCCCCCCCCTCCCTTATCTCCGAAGTTTGTGAAAGAAAAAATCTGAATTAATTACAGTTGACTGAAGTTTATGTAAACATTACAGCAAAAATAAACGATCTTTCTAAGTTGCACAGTTTTTTAGAAATCTGCAAATAACCTTTAAGCACAAACAAATTTAGTTATGCGGTCCTAAAAATGGACATTTTTTCTTCCAAAAATACAAAAAGTATATCGGAATCCTCGGCGCGCGAGTCCGACTCGCACTTGACCGGTTTTTTTTTAGAAAGGGAAAGGAATGTATATGTCACCGGCAATCTTTCCTAGGCATTGTATACAATTCCTAGGGATTGTATAGAATGTAAAGTGTAAAATAAGAAGATTTCTGTATTTTTCAATGTTCGGTCCGGTTAGGATAGGTTTAGATATGTTAGGTTCACCCCCTAAGTTAGGTTTGGTTTAAGCCGCTATCACACCTTCCTTAATTCAGAAACTAGTTCGGCATACATTGCTCGTTGAAATAAGGATATTTGAATTAACATAACCAAGTCTATCAGGAAAGTAACCTGAATTAGTTATTGAATTTAGGAAAGTGTGATTGCTGCTTTTGTTAGACTTCACACATTGCCGGCTCCGCATTATGCCTTCTTAAGTGTAAAGAACATGCCTGGTCTAAACGATTTTTACTGGATTAATAAACTTACCTAGACATACAATATTTCCGCATACGATTTAAATGTAGAGCAGACGAGGCAAATACTTTAGACCATAGCTTTAGACTTAAGCTTTTTAACGACTTCCTGATACAAAAACAAAGTTCAACACTCCAGATAAAAAACAAATATTTTATTGACATATCTGAAAATGTTACAAGTGAACGGGTGCTTTGACAGATAAGGATATTTTGTGCAGAATTTAGAGATTATACAGAACGTTACTGAAGAAATTCTTCTGGCAGTCCGTTCAGCGTGATCCCCTAGCTAGATCATCATAACATCCCACAAACGTCCACTACAGGACAGGGAGCTCCCTCCAGAAATCCAGCTCTTGCTAAAAGAATGTGGAGGGGAAGTACCTTAGTCAACACGCTAGATACCCAAAGGATATTAAAAATAAATCTATGTTTAATTTAATGTTTGAGCTAACGTCAACGCAAGTGTAAATGAAGCGTTTATTTAGGTATCTGGGGGATCGTGTTATCATAATTTTAGATTTGACTTTATATGACTGGCCTGGTCGTAATTATTTTGGTGTTTTGTCAACAAAATAAAGTAATCCAATGAAGCAAACCGGTTTTATCTGACCGATTTTTTCAGGCAGCACGGGAATAGCTCTATTTGACTACTCAATTATGTAATAACGTTTATTTATGTTATGCAATTACGCTCCTTTCTCGTATAGGGGTATAGGCAGTTACCCTTACACCTACAACGATCTCGACTTACTTGACATACTTTCCATGCTTACTTACTGTCATACACCCTTTCGTTCATGCTCGTCAGCTTAGGATACTTTTGTGGTACTGTTTAATTCATCTATACCGCATATCAATAGCAATTTTCTGCCTTAAATGGTATAAAATTTGCACATAGTAGTATCTTTCTTCTTCTATGTCAAATGTCGATAGTAAGCCAATGCCACATCGTTATTGCAATAATTATAATTCTATACCTATTAGACCGATCATTATCTAAAAGACTGGTCAATGATCTGAGTGTCCATTCATCGTTGGCATGTGCTAAGTAGGTCACCTAGATAAAGATAAGTCCATGAAGCCTGTATTGTTTTATCCAACTCCGTTCCAGAATAGTCTTTTAGAGCCCCCTATTTTATCTGGTCTTTACGTGTCCCACTGCTGATCAAAGACCTCTCTTCGTTCTCTTCACCAGGGCCAAGCTGGTTTAAAATATTTTGGTTGTAAGGCGCTCTAAAATCTTTTCACTCAGAGTGAGTCCGGAATGCGAGCTTTTTAAAAACCTAAATTTACAGCGCGTTGAGAACAAGTCTGTCTATGACGGTTTATTTTCTGCGCATGGGTGATGGAGAGCCAATGAACGATTCGCTCACCCGCTGAGGGGAGCTGCGTTCACCCCCGCGACTCATTTTTTGACTTCTGCGCATTAACGGTCACAGAAAAAGTTATTATTTTGTACGCAGTTATACCGGTTTATTCCGCGGCGACAAGATCACCACTAAACTCCGCCGCAACAATTCGTGAAGCCAAGTCACAACGCATGCAGACCACGAAAATTTAATAAACCGCTTGAAAATTTGAGAAAACCGGTTTGATTAAAGAATAGTTTTTCAAGCCCTACTCTTTACAACCCTGGATCCAATACTTTTTTGGCCAAAGCTACTAACATTTGGATAGTATAACCCAGTATTAAATTCAGCTTCGGTATTGTCTGGCTTTTGAACCTTATGTACGTGCATGATAGCTAGGAAAACATGTAAGTCTTGTATCATTGAACTCTACACTTATACGTATAAGTAAGCTATCATTTTAAACCTTTCCTTTATGCCCACCCAAGATGTGTAAGAATATGAGCGTAGCAACTAACTGTCAAGAGCGAGCAAGCACATTGTAAATTTAATATTAATTATGTCACTCAGAATATAAATCTAAAACAACTTTCCCAAAGAAACATTCGTCGGAAAACATGAACCAAAAATATTTTCGAACCATATTATTGAAATATTTCATATTTCGCCTTCCCATACAAAATGAGTCGATCACCTGACCACTTTACTACGGAGGAGTCGAAAATAAATTTCGAGTAAAAAAAAATTTTTTCTTCGGGAAAGTTGCTTGTTATCATGAGTAGAATCACTGGGCTTCGTGAGCAAAACCAATAAAAAATCACGCTGTATTGTGTAGTAGGAACGGAACTCTCGGTGCGCGAGTCTGATTCGGACTTGGCCGGTTTTTTCCATTCATGTCTCATTGTTCCCAAGAATTAAATCGAGACTTGGAAGAATTGACTGCGTGTTTCAGACTGCATATCGACCGTAACGTTTCGTCGCAAAATTGTTCGTGTGGTAATGGGAAGAGAGCAAGGGGTTGTTGTGGTTGATGTGTCGTTGGCTGGCTACATTAGCTAGTTGAAGTGGCAATTAACACCTGACCTGACTGATTTAGGCCTAGGGCTGTCACAAGGCTGAAATAATAAGCAAAGTTCTGTATCAAACAGAAGCACAGATAAATTACAGTAAACTGACGTTGACAGAAGGAAGATTTTTACAGCTATACAAAGTGTAACAGAAAGAGTATAACAGCCTGAAGGGTATAATAAATTTACCCATGAAACTGAACAACACAATATATTGAAATGGCGTGTATAATGAAATATTGAACCCGTGGTCCCATCGCACAGATTATTACAGAATACGAATAGAAATTCAACTTTTATAGTCATGAAAGGTCAAAACAAAATTTTGCATTTCTAGTTCCTTAGGAAAAGTTGTTCAGTTTCATGAGCAGATTTACATCTCGTATATCGGGCACTCACATAGCACTTAAGTTTTGACGAAGTAGTGCTGTGAAGAAGCGAGGGAAGTAAGTCAATATCGTAGCAGATGGATGGCTGTGGTCTTTCCCTTCCCCCATGGCCTACCCTGACAGGAAAGAGGCGTGTAGTTTCAAAAAAAAAATCTGGTAATTAAACTTTTTCAAACGCGCAAACATTAATACCAAAGTAGACAAAGTGAGCTGCAGCCAAATTGACAATACAATGTTCTATTACAAAACAAGTATCCAATTCAAATTCAAACAACTTTGAAACTAGAACCCCCCTAGAACTGAACTTTGGACTTCCAGCATCATTTGACACTACTATAGCACGCATTTTAAGGGGCTCAGCAGACGGGAACAAAAAATCCGTGAGTGTTGCTTGCTGGGGTTACAAAGTTCTCCTTATTAATCTTGCGAGGTTGATCAAGGTTTTAAACTGAATTAATAACTAGGTATCACTTTAAAAAGGAACAACTTTTCGAAAATAACAGTTTTTCAAACTACCCATATCCTGGACCGAAGGCCACACAAATTAGTCTATTCTGAGGACTTCAACAATGAAAACCAGACTCTCCGGTCGAGTCTCAGAAGAGATAGCCTGGAAAGGCTTATCATCACTGACCGAATGGACGGTAAACGCAGCAGAGGCCAATGCGATGGGCCGATGCTATACGCTACAAAGGGAATTCTGGAGCGACACTCAAGGCCAATATTTCACTGTGCTAAAGATCGGGGGGTCTGGAGAGGAGTGTGGCCGAGTAACCCACAATTGCGTCCCACAGTCATGATGACATGACTAAAAAGAAGAAGACCTTCGAATATAAGTATTCGAAGAACATTCAACTAGCTAGACATTGAAAATAGTCGCAGTATCGGCAGCACTGGCGGACGTTTTGTTCTCATCTGCTGAGCCTTTAAACAAGACGCAATACTTTACCTAAGTGGGTACAAGTCACGTTGCACCAGTCGAGTGATATTTCAAACGTTGTTTTACAGTTGCTTACACGTGCATTTCAGTTATTGTAGTTCTAGACAAGTTTATAGGGTTCCGTAATCAAAGGTGCCAACGGGACCTTATTACTATGCCTACGTCGTCTGTCTGTTCTTTATTTTTTGACCCGTGAGCTACCTATTATGGCAAATTACCTAGCAAATAATGAAAATATGGAATACTAGCTGGTGCCCGTGGCTTCGTCTGCGCATGATAAATGGTAGCCTATGTGTTATTCAGATGTATAAACTATATTATTGTAAGGTTTCATTAAAATCCATTCAGTAATTTTTACGTGAAAGAGTAACAAACATCCATACTTACAAACTTTCATAAGTACCTATTTTAAAAATAAGGGAGTCCATACACGTATTTTTTTGCGATTTTGTCTTAGCTCCTTCGTAAAAACAGTAACACATATAAGTGTGAAATAATTGTACATATATATTACACTAGCTTTTGCCTGCGACTTCGTTCGCGTGTTAAATACAATATATGCCAGTGTTTAAGTCAAACTATTTCTTTAAAATCGGTACAATAGTTTTTGCGTAATGCTCGAGCAAATAAACAAACAGACAATCAAATAACAAACAAATAAAAATCCAATAAGCAGTGATTTGTGTTCAGGGGCATCAAAATAGCATAACGTGATATTTTTTTTTTCATAAATATCTTCGAAATCAATTTACGATTTTATAATATATTAGTATAGATAAGCTCTACCTACAGGGTTATTTTTGGAACCCTGGCTTAATGTTAGTACGTTACTCAGAACATGAAACTGAACAATTATCCCAAAGAAACAAGTATCGATTAAAAAAAACCGGCCAAGTGCGAGTCGGACTCGCGCCCTAAGGGTTCCGTACCTATCTACCATATGATATACTAAAAGCTTTTGCTGTTTGATTTTAAAAACTCCGCTACCATCCAACTTGACCCCTCCTTTATAGAAAAGTTCTTGAAACGGGAGCTCACCTTAATTGGTTACTATTAGTTGTGAGAAAAATTGAAATATTTAATGATTTTAGACTTTGCCCTTTATTTGTACTGTGAGACCTATAGCTTCTTGCCAAATTTCATAATTTTAGGTCAACGGGAAGTACCCTGTAGGTTTTGCTTGTTTGCATAAATGTATGGAGATGAGGACATAAAAAGCCATATCTTTTGATTGTGTCGTTGTAAAAAATTGAAATTTTCAGATCTTGTGTGGTTTATGGACCTTAATATTTTTTATCAATTTCAACCTGATACCTCTTCTCGTTCGTGAGAAAAAGGGTCTTGACAGACAGACGGACAGACAGACGGACAACCAAGTGATCCTATAAGGGTTCCGTTTTTTTATTTTGAGGTACGGAACCCTAAAAAACGAGTAAAAATTTTGCTCATCCCATACAAACCTTGCGACAGTAATAGTGGGATTCGTATTGTTGGAATTTTTATAGTAACGAAATAATTTTTCTTGTTTTTAACTCCTCTTCTTTGGAAAAGTTGTTCCGATTGGTGTTCCGAGTAACATACAAAAATTTGGCTAGGTGTCCAAAAAAAAAAAATATAAACTGGTCGAGTACGATGCGAGTCAGACTCAACATTTGGCACCGTAGTTTAAACCTACTACTATAACACCTATTTTATAATATTATTGTGGCTGAACGGAACCCTTTGTCCGTGACTTCGACTCGTGCTTGGCCGGTTTTTATGGGTATGTGTTGATGTTCTAATTTTATAGGAAAATTTGTCATCGTCGCATCTTCTATGATATTTTGTTCACTGGAGAAAATTGAAAAATGATACTGACCTTGAAACTGGACAACTTGTGAAACTGCATCTGCTGACAGCGCATTTAGTTTGGGAGATTTATTTTTTCGTAATTTGACTTATGTTCCTTCTGAAAAGTGGTTCTGTTTCGTGGGTAGAATCACTCCTTAATTTTTTCTGGTGAGTAAAAAATCAGGTTGTATACGAAAAACTAAGGATACAGGTTGATGTAATTTTATGTTTGTTTGCAGAATGGAGCCGTATGTGGGCGAGCGCGTCCTTCGTTGGCGTCCTCATAATCATTGGTCTACCGCTCTGGTGGAAGACCACTGAAGTCTACAGGTATCTACACAATTCATTTTTCTTGTACTTTTTGATGTTACAAGTGAGCAAACGAGAACCTGGTGGTAAGTGGTCACCACCGCCCATAGCACCCACTGTGTTATTAATGACAGAATTTGACACTACTAAGATAGCAAGAACAAGAAGAAAGAAAAAGGATAATATTGTATTGTATAGCATAGCGCCTTGCCTATACCTTGCTTGAGAACTAATATAATACTGTCTCATGTGCTAGTAATGTCACTGGCTCCCTTGCACTTAAAACCGAAACACTCCACTGCAACACTACTTCTTATGGCAAAAATAGTCAAGGAGTTTGTACTTCCCCAGGCGGACTTTGCACAAAAACCTTAGCACCTCCTGAAAACTTCGATGTTTCCATTCCGTTGCTTTTTAATACCAGTTTACCATTTTACTTTTAGTTTTGGTTTATTTATTTTTTATATTGATGAACCCTTATCTTTCCTAATAGTGTGTCGCAAACCACTTGATTCTAATAAATAGGACGGATCTGGAGGACATACCAAGTCTATAACAATAAAAAATCTGTAGTATCGATCATTTTATTGGTTTTTTATCGGATGTTATGCAATTAATGTAATATAAATTGTGAGTCACCTCTCGTATAGAGGTTATCTGGTATTTGTCTTTAACGCCTGGATAAAAAATGTGAAGATGATATTGTGCCTGCTTTGTAGGGTTCCGTACCTGAAAGGAAAAAAAAACTGGACCCTTATTAGGATCACTTTGTAGTAAATTTTATAGGCTCTTACAGACCAGCGACAATGTAAGGCGACGACCGTCGAATAGAATACAATAAGTTTTATTTACATTTATTTCGACGACCGCTAAGGACCGCTGACGACTGTAGCGCGCAGCTGCTGTCGCGGGCAATCGTCGAGGGTCGCACGCGGCTGTCGTTACGTTGGCAGTCGTCGACGGTCGTCGCCCCACCCTGTCGCTGGTCTATAAGAGCCCTAAGTCAATTGAATATATATTCACCATAGACGTTAGGGACATTCCATGTTTTAAAACACGAAACTTTAGCTAGACTTTCTCCCTATGTTACTCGTTTATTTTACTTCTCCGCCTATGATATGATATTTATCATTTATGACCTTCAGGTGCCTCAACATCAACGATCATTAATTGCAAGTCTTAATTTTCCAGAGTGGCACTACCTTACGATGAGATAGCATCGTTCGACAAACTTCCCCACACCATTACAGCAGAGCTGACGATTTTAGCAAATGATGACAATACTGCTTCCCAAATCGCTGGGCTTATTGAGAAGAGCTTCGAAGACATCGGTGAGCATAAAGCTATATAATCTCTACATAGTTTGAACGCCTTTATAAGGGCACTGTGATCCTTGAAAGTGTGCATAAAAACATTGCCTTCTCATTCTCATAGCAACTGCACCAGCTGATTGCGCATTTTGTTTGGGAGATGAATGTTCCTAGGTAAAGAAGTTCAGTTTTATGGTCAGAGTACACAGTTTGCAAGGATCAAAATATCTACCCTAACACCCGATATAAAACATCTACCCTAACACCCGATATAAAACATCTACCCTAACACCCGATATAAAACCAATTCACTTCCCGCCGCCTGTTCCTCTGTGCGCTTAGATCTTTTAAACTACGCAACGGATTTTAATGCGGTTTTCATTAGCAGTTATAGTGATTCAAGAGGAAGATTTATACTTATAGTTTGATATTGTTTTGTGTTAATTTGTTGAAATATGACGAAAATTGTTCAGGATGTCGGAAGTAATCAAACCGACTGAGAGCTATCATCGAAAATACTGTCAGAACATACTCTACATTGTACCCGTGCGAAGCCGGAGCGGGTCGGTATTAATGGTATTAAATATTTAAAAACATGTCTTTATAATAACAGCCAGTTTTCCGACTGAAAAGAATGGTCGTATTGATGTGTCTTCCTGTTATCTTTGCCCCTTTTGTTCTCATATTCAACAAGCTGTGCCCACGACTTCTATCGCGTCGAGTTTGCACTTTTACAGTATACGAGTACATAAACAAACAACTTTTTTTTTCTCGTGTTTACATCTGCCATCAGTCGCCAGACTATAATCAGATTTGGGCTCATTGAGTTGACTTTAAATGAGGCAGCATGACCATTGTATTGTCATTGCTCCTCTTCATTCAGCAAGTACATGAGTACGCTTTAATCTTTTAGTAATACTTGTCAGGAGTGAGTTAGCAAGTGGATTTGGGTGCTGAGCTAGGCGTTTCTCGTGCTTCTGTTTGCATCGCTCTATTTCTTCCGTTACGGTCGGCATTTCCAGGTATTTGTGCAATTCATCATTACGTGCGTACCATGATGCAGCGCAAATGGACGACTTCCTCGTAGTTACACCAAGTTGTTACACCAGTGTAACCACGAGGAAAAACCAATTCCTGGTGGTGACACCGCAGTAGAGATAGACTGGTTCTGAGGATGTTGTTTTGTGTTCTTTGTAATTGTATACATTCAGTGTTTGACTTAGGTCAAATACAATTAGCATCTAAATGCTGTTGCCCAAAGTTGTATGCCGTATAGCCAAATAGGCTTTATGATAGCGCAATAAACCATAACTTTGTTACTCAGTGATAGTTTGGATTGTCTCAGGTAAGGCTATGATCCATATATGATCCGCATGTGGTTTCTGGCAAAGGATCTTTGCCTAGTCTCACTTGTGGGCAGTCACTTCGTCTCAGGGTATAAGAGATGTGTTATGATTTCTGAGCGCTTGCTTTTATCCGCCACTTTTTAAGCCAAACATCGGTAGCATCTAGTTGTTTCTGTAGACGCTTAGAAGCTAGGTTCGGATCAGTCTCGCAAGATAGGAAAGCTGCGTCATCAGCGATGGTTGCAACTGTGACTTCTCGTAACTGTGGTAAGTCCGACGTAAAGATGTTATAATTAAATCGGTCCAGTTGTTTATGTGTCGTCTACACATAAACAACTGGACCGATTTAAATGGGGTTTTCGATAATATTAGCTTATTTCCATGTTACATATAGGCTTTGTTTCATTGTAATCTGTTCACTTAAACAGAAGCTACACGAATGCAAAGTAAACTTTGTACTCGAACATCTTCTGTTTAAGTGAAGTACGATGAAACATAGCCAAATACATTCTAGCCAAATACATTATTTGTTATGTTAAAACCCCGTTTGAATCGGTGTAGTAGTTTATGAGACAAAAATGTCATAAATGATATGAATGAATTCTAAATATTACCTTTCCTCCGACCGCCAAGATCATATATCCGCGTAAAACCATAGACTAAGTGTTTTTCTGTGTGTGTATTGTTGGTAACAAACGTGAACCTCGTGTATTTGAAGATAAATATTTTCTTAACGGAAAAATATTTGTTAACAAAATACCGGACTCTTTCGTAAACTCTATTAGGTATGTTATGTTTGTAGGTTTGCTTTAACAAATTTATCATTCGTTTTTAATTTCAGATGTAATAACCCTAAAAGTGAACAAAGCAGTTCTATCAGACACCCTGCACCACACCCTCACCTCGGTGGCTGAGGAACAAGAGGCGGTGGAGGAAATATCATCAACTTTTGACATGAACGGCCACCAGCTGTACCTCGTCCAACGCACGCCGCTGTTCCAGCAGGTCTGGCTTGGAGCCCACCAAGTGGCTTTCTTCAGGGATGCTAAAGGTAAACATATATACAAGTCCTAGAAACCAAAATGGAATAGGGTTCTTAGTAAATACTGCACAGCTAAATCTAACCAACTTTTATTTTTGTAAGACTATGGACTGAAAACGTTTACAAATTTTTATGAAATTATATTTTCTTAAGTGACAGTCGACAATCCGTCAAAGAACCGATGGCCGATGGGGCGTAAAGATTCTAGAGTGGCGACTACGAAGCTGAAGACTTAACGTGGACAAGTTCCCTTAAGGCGGACCGACGATATAGCCAAGGTTGCGGGAAGCCGCTCGATGCGTCTTCGGGCTTATAATATGATGAAGACGCATGGTAATTCGATAGAAAACAGATACTAAAGATTCTTTCTTCTTTCCTAGCTGGCCCCATTTTAGTCCAAGTACTAAAAGAATGGGTGTACAAGACGTCGATACTGGAAGGTGCCAGGGCTGAGACAGCGGACGTGGCCAGAAGAATTCGATTCCCGCCGGGGAATAGCTTCCATATAGCGCTGTCTGTGGTGCATCCGAGACCTGATATCAATGCTGTGGAGTTTGATGCCAAGAGCGCTGTTGAAGGTAAGATTAGGCCGCCATGTGGACGAAAAAAAAATAACTTTACATAATAAATGCATCTTGCTCGTGGCAGTGCATTATGTATGGAAAGTGGAAGGCCAAAAAATGTTTTCTTATTTCGACCTAGTTGGGGAAAGATGTTCAGTGTCATAGTGGGTGTTAGGTTTCAGTTTTCGGAAGATGTCTTTACACCCTGTGTATCGATGCGAATAAGATTTTTTATGAAAGATTCTTTAAGATTTTTATTTTTACACATAATGGTATAACTAATAAATACATTAGGTCTGACAACCACATTAGGCGATGCATTTTTTATGACAGTACAGAATACTCATACATCTATGCTTACATTAGTTTCAAAACGAATAAATCTGTTTAGCATACAAACGATGCAGAAAGCAGAAAGATGTAAATTATGAAAGTACCTACACTGTACACGTTTTATCACTCACAAGTAATTTATTTTATTTATTTCTTATTTTATCAACCCTAAATCCTGCCCATGAAACTGAATACATTTTCTTTTAATTATTTATTTATTTATTTCAAGGCTCACAAAACAAGTTACAAATGTTACAATCGTTAAAGCGCTTCAGTAACAGCATAATGGATTGAGACTAGATTATAAACTCTAAACATTTCTCATAAAACACTGGTCTAAATAGTAAAAAGGAATTAGTTACCTTAACAGCAAATACATTTTCTATCGGAAGTCTATATTTGTTTTCGTGTTTCGACCTTGTTCAATTTAATTGCCAGAACCACCCCTAAAAAGTACCGGGGTTGTAAAAGAAATACAGATCGCGCCAAACTTCTAGACGCCTCTGAAGCAACTTCAGAGGCGTTAAGCCGTTGGTCCCGACTACTATCTACACAGGTAGTCGTTCATGAGCCACGTCAGAAGCCTTTGTCTTGCAACGCACACGATATGATGATGACCTATTTGATTACAGATTACGTCGGATCGTTCATGGACGAGTTGAGTCTTCTTCACAACTTCACACTCAAATCGCAGTGGCTTTTCTTCATGGACTTCGATTTTCAAGCTTGGGAGGTAAGGTTTCCTATAGGCTCGAGTTACATAAAGTTTTTCTTTACTTGTGAACGAGTAAAATTCCCTGTCTGTGTCAATATTCCCGAGCTTATTTAATCTGAATCTATTTTAGTCGCGAATGAATAAGTCCCTTATAGATGGGCTCATGCTATCGCCGGTCAAGAGCAAGCCCATTGCTGACCCGTTGGTGTTGTTGGTAGTGATCCTGCCTGCTACGCCGTGGATCGCGGGGTCGATCCCCGCTCAGCGCAAACATTTGTGCGATGGACAAGTGTTTGTTCTGTGTCTTGATATTATTTATTATATGTTTGTCACCAGAAAATAATACGAATCGTTAGTTGAACGTACTGAGACATATACATCTTCTGGTGACATGTACGTTAGACTCTGATACCCATGATACAGGCTTTCCCTAGTTTGGGATCAGATGACCTTGAGTCGCATATATTTCCCCACAATATTAACATTTTATTTACTGATATGAAAAAAAAAAACTAATCGTTTAATAATTTTGTACGTATCAGCCGATATATTTTAAATTTTTCAGCGATATGTTAAATTGAAATAAAGCATGATAATTATCGTGATCCAGGTGAAAGACAACAGCGACTGGGGCCGCCATTTCGCCGTCAACCAGGACAGGTTACACTTGCTCCTCACGAGCCTAGAGGAGCGCGCCGCGACGCGCGTGTCCGAGTCTCCTACCATCAACCTGGCGCTCTACGCGGTGCCCTGCGATAAGGCACCTGTACTCATCTATCACAATAGTAAGTCCTAGCAAAGACAAGACAATTTACTATAGTTCGATACAGGGTAAAGGTGTATTTACAATGGAATCAAAAAGTAATTTCTTTTAAAATTTTTGTTTTTTAGGTAATACACAAAGGAAACAACCACTTCTTTCGAAGGTTTGCCTTCAGTTAGTCATTGTGCATTTGACTTTATAATTTTAAGCGACCTGATTGGTAAAGGGGCTTGGCTACCAGCGGCGGAAAGCGATGACTCACTGCATTCCTAATATTGACTAACTATAGTATAATTCCTAGTCTTTGGTTCTAGTATCATGTCTGCCGGAAGACTTCTACAGCTTCTATACACACAAGGCAACATACTTCCAGCCACATACTAGCGTTAAGTATGCATATTCCTTGCCTTTCTAGATGGACTGCTAGATTTTCCCCCTATCGATCCTATTTGATTCGATCCCGTTCGGGATCGTTTAGGTTGGGTTTGCCTTGGCTAAAGATCCTAAAATGCACCAGTGGATGCCCTTTCACAATTTATCGACCCTATGCAATTTGCCGGCCGTTTGAAAGGGCAAGGAATGACTTTCTCTCAATGTGTGACACTATGGCTACGTTCTCATTGAACGTAGTGCAGTAAAGAGCAGGTCAAGCATGACACTCGCAGGGCGATTTCCGTCTCTACCGAAGATGAGCGCGGTACAAAGTCCAATGTGTTAGTTTGGCGGCAATCATTGGTACTACATCGAGCTTTGGATGAGTCAGAGGGTGAGGGAAGGGAGTTAAAGGGGGGGGTAAGGGGAGGTTTGGTGAGGCAGGGGTGAGGGGAAGGGTGTGGGTAGGAGTAAAACTTATGGCCGTATCAAGGATATAGCTAACCGGGGATTTTTTTAAAATAATTATGACGATTGCACTGATCACGAGATTGAAGATTCTGTTACGTTTAGTACGAAAATGAATTCATCGTAATATGTTATAACTGCTCAATTTTCCATTTCCACAGACCAGCCCATAGAATCCCCCGTGCAAGCGTTCATGTCTCCGAAGTGGGGTGGCGTGGTGCTATCCAGTCCCACCAGTGGGGAGTGTCGTGGTGATAGCCCTACTCATAAACCAGTCGTCAGGGTTGTCATGGGCGCGTTCATTTCGCAACTGAGGACGCTGTTGGGGATCACTGATTATGTAAGTAGTAGACCTTTGTTGGGGGTAAGAGACGTTGACGAGAGGTCACGCACTCACACGCACGAAGTTATCGGAGTATAGACGACTTCGTTTATATCTAGTGTGTGTGTTTCTACTTCTTTCCCGTATTGTGAATATTTATTAAACGTTATAACATGTAGAACACATTCCGAATAGAGAAGTCCGCTATTGTAAAAGAAACGGCTAGAAAGAGTTGGCTTTGTACAATATGGTTTACTGGAATATCAGAGCACTACCACTTTGTCATTGATCACTATTATAGTCTGACCGCAACCGCTCTACCGCGCCTTAGCTCACGGCGAGACGGGGGGGCCATCGCTCGTCATCGCTCACGGCGGCAACTAGTTCTTGCTCTATCATTCCCACTCCCTCACCTCCTCGCGCATACCTAAGGCGCGGTACTCAAACTCAAAACTGTCAAGCGTGTCATCGAAATGGGCAAATAAGGGAGTTTTCTTACCTTGAGTCAAGTGTGTCTTGGGAACAAAGAAGCGGCACGCAGAAAGGATACCTTCATGTTCTATAGGAATAAGAGAATGACGACTGTCGTCTGTGCCCACCTTTAGATCACATGAAATATCCCTCATACTCGTCTTTATTTATTAAACGACGGACGTGTTGTTACCAGGAGCGCATAGAGGGCGCGCACCTGGACCCGCTGCGCTCGGTGCGCGCGCGGCGCTGGGAGCTGCACCACCTGCTGCGCGTGCGCACGCTCGAGCACGTGGCCTGCGCGCGCCACGCGCTCGCCAGCCTCGCGCAGCTGCTCGGTAACTACTCGTATCGCTAGCTGTGTGTAACTAGCAGGGAGTATAGAGGGCTGCACACAATTGGACCCGCTGTGTGTAACTAGGAGGGAATATAGAACGCTACACGCACGTGTACCCGCTATGTGAAACTAGGACGGAGTATAGAGGGCCACACACACACTTGAATCCGCTGGGTGTAACTAGGAGGTAGTATAGAGAGCCACACACACACTTAAACCCGCTGTGTGTAACTAGGAGGTAGTATAGAGAGCCACACACACACTTAAACCCGCTGTGTGTAACTAGGAGGTAGTATAGAGAGCCACACACACACTTAAACCCGCTGTGTGTAACTAGGAGGGAGTATGGAGGGCCACACACACACTTGAACCCGCTCTTACTAGGAAAAAGTATAGAGGGCCGCACACAATTGGATCCGCTGTGTGTAACTAGGAGGGAATATAGAACGCTACACGCACGTGTACCCGCTATGAGAAACTAAGAGGGAGTATAGAGGGCCACACACACATTTGAACCCGCTGTGTGTATCTAGGAGGGAGTATAGAGGGCCACACACATACTTGAACCCGCTGTGTGTAACTAGAAGGGAGTAAAGAGGGCCACACACACTTGGACCCGATGTGTGTATCTAGGAGGGAGTATAGACGACCACACACACTTGAACCCGCTGTGTTTAACTAGGAGGGAGTATAGAGGGCCGCACACAATTGGACCCGCTGTGTGTAACTAGGAGGGAATATAGAACGCTACACGCACGTGTACCCGCTATGTGAAACTAGGAGGGAGTATAGAGTGCCACATACACACTTGAATCCGCTGGGTGTAACTAGGAGGTAGTATAGAGGGCCACACACACATTTAAACCCGCTGTGTGTAACTAGGAGGGAGTATAGAGGGCCACACACACACTTGAACCCGCTCTTACTAGGAAAAAGTATAGAGGGCCGCACACAATTGGACCCGCTGTGTGTAACTAGGAGGGAATATAGAACACTACACGCACGTGTACCCGCTATGAGAAACTAAGAGGGAGTATAGAGGGCCACACACACATTTGAACCTGCTGTGTGTATCTAGGAGGGAGTATAGAGGGCCACACACATACTTGAACCCGCTGTGTGTAACTAGAAGGGAGTAAAGAGGGCCACACACACTTGGACCCGCTGTGTGTATCTAGGAGGGAGTATAGACGACCACACACACTTGAACCCGCTGTGTTTAACTAGGAGGGAGTATAAAGGGCCACACACACACACTTGAACCCGCTGTGTGTAACCAGGAGGGAGTATAGAGGGTCACACACGCTTGAACCCGCTGAGTGTATCTAGGAGGGAGTATAGAGGGTCACATACATACACGCTTGAACCCGCTGTGTGTAATTAGGAGGGAGTGTAGAGGGTCACATACATACACGCTTGAACCCGCTGTGTGTAACTAGGAGGGAGTATAGAGGGTCACATACATACACGTTTGAACCCGCTGTGTGTAATTAGGAGGGAGTATAGAGGGTCACATACATACACGCTTGAACCCGCTGTGTGTAACTAGGAGGGAGTATAGAGGGTCACATACATACACGCTTGAACCGGCTGTGTGTAATTAGGAGGGAGTATAGAGGGTCACATACATACACGCTTGAACCCGCTGTGTGTAACTAGGAGGGAGTATAGAGGGTCACATACATACACGCTTGAACCCGCTGTGTGTAATTAGGAGGGAGTATAGAGGGTCACATACATACACGCTTGAACCCGCTGTGTGTAACTAGGAGGGAGTATAGAGGGTCACATACATACACGCTTGAACCCGCTGTGTGTAATTAGGAGGGAGTATAGAGAGTCACATACATACACGCTTGAACCCGCTGTGTGTAATTAGGAGGGAGTATAGAGGGTCACATACATACACGCTTGAACCCGCTGTGTGTAACTAGGAGGGAGTATAGAGGACCACACACACACTTGGACCCGCTGTGTGTAACTAGGAGGGAGTATACAGGGCCACACACTTGAACCCGCTGTGTGTAACTAGGAGGGAATATAGAGGGCCACACACACATACTTGAACCCGCTGTGTGTAACTAGGAAGTATAAAGGGCTGCACTTTTTTGATAGAATCCGTATATTATTGACGTAGGAAACGCGGGCATTTTCATCGAATTCAGCCCTTCCGAACTACCTTTCACGAAACGACAGTAAATGGGGTTCAAAACACTTATTATATACTATAAATATATTTATAAATATATTCAATATATAAAAATATATTCCTATTTTTATAAATGGTGGTTGCTGAGCAGAGGTGCTGCCACTTTGAGAAATAAATTTATTGCGTCATAAATACAAAACATTTAATGAGGATTGTTTGTTTGGCGGCAATTTGGGTAGTTCTATATTTCATTATCCATCACATCACACCTTAGCTTATCGTCAATAGCTTTGTATTGCAAAAGTGCCAAAAACGGCCATTTTTAGCACTTTATCAATAGAAAGCTATAAATGTTATGCTAAGCAACATATATAACTACCCCATATTGCCGCCAAACGAACAATACTAATGAAAAGTTTTGTATTTGCGGCGCAATAAATTTATTTGTAAAAGTAAGGTGCTGCCACTCAGCGACCACCTTAAGGAAGAATTTGTGTCTTTTTGTGTTTTAAGCTTCTATGATTGAAATATTTGTTTTTTTATCCATCTAAAAGGTAATCAGCTCATTGTAATTTTTCTAAATGAATCGCAATTTTGACAATTTTAAAATACATTTCCCAGGTAAAATATCCAACATAGTGATCAACGATGACGTCGGAGCTTCTATTAACTCTGCTGTCGAGGGCATTCGTCTTGCCACCGCTCTGATGCTGCAAGGATACCTGGTTGAAGCTCATAAGACCTCGCAGAAAGCCTTCATAGCTGCGGAGACGGCATTCATGGAGCCCAGTCTACTGGCGTTATTGTACTTCCCTGATGATCAGAAGTAAGTCTACCTATTGGGATCTTTCTACCGCTCAGATGCTGCAAGGAAACCTGGTGGAAGCACTTCAGGCCTCGTAGAAAGCCTCCAGACAGAGTTGGCATTTATGACCTCCAAACTTCATTTCGAAGATGGCACCCCATGATGATGAGTCTTCTGGCGTTACTATGTTACCCTGTTTGTTGGAAGTTAGTCTACCTATTGGGGTCTTGGCCTTTCTACAGCTTAGTGGTGGGAGCTCATGAAAGCCTTCCTATCAGCAGTGACGGTTTTCACGTAGCCCAGAAATATGTATTTTGTTCATTTGCTATTGTACTCTTAACACTCTTAACTTCAATCAGAATAACGGTCAGTTGCACAAAGCGTGATTAAAGTTAAAGCTGCTTTAAATCTATTACTCACACTTTCTGTTTTGTTGGCAAAGTAAGTGACAGCTATAGATTTAAAGGAGCTTAACTTTAGAGAAGTTTTGTGCAATGGGCTGTCCTTTATTTTTTAAGATTTTGCATGCAACATACTTTATATTTTAACGGTGATAAGGGTAGTTGTCCCGTGTGGTGCCGGCAAAGAATAGTACCAACCCATACATACCCGTGGGTGTCGTAAGAGGCGACTAAGGGTTAACTGGAGGATGGGCAGTAGCATCCTTTATATCTTACATCTTACTTACTGCGGTCACCGACAACCGCGGTCCATAGTGCCAGCCGTAACGCTAACAAGCGAGGTGACTATGGTACTTCCCCTCCACATTTTTTCCAGCAATAGCTAGAATTCTGGAGGGAGCGCCCTGTCCTGTAGTGGACGTTTAATGGGATGTTATGATGATGATGAAGGGTAGTTACGGAACCGTTGTTGATGTGTGTATTGTCCTGATTTAACTTTTTTTCTTTTAACCTTTCGATAGCAATAAATAAACCAACGTTGCTTAACTATCGTAGTCGATAAGTAAGGGAGAGTCTAGGCCGCGAGTACTTCTAAGTAATTCTGATTCCAATAATATTTTTTATACTTATTTCAGGTATGCCATCTACATTCCACTGTTCCTACCGGTCATGTTTCCAGTGATGCTGTCGTTAAGAAGACTGATCCGATGGTTCAGAGCTAAGCCCAGCGGGCATATAAAACAAGATTAGGTTATAGTTGCTTTTTCCCGCGATTTCGTCCGCATTAAGTGATTGTAAAAAGCTAAACGAAATGGGAAACAATTATTATATCTCCGATTCCCATTCCCAAAAAACAAACAGTGTTAAGTCAAACCATAGCTATCAAATAAATTTGGTTTCATTAAAACCGGGTCAGTACTTTTTTGTGTGATGTTCGAACAAATAAACATACATACAGACAAAAAGTACAGATGTGATATTTTTTTTTAATTTCGATGTACAGACATAGTAGAGAAGATTATACAAGGCAAGAATTCAATTTGAGCCATTGTGAGAAGCTGTACGCAGCTATACATAGCTGTAATTACATGAATTTGATGAACTTGTTGACTGTTCAACTTTGACAAAAAATTGTGCGAATCGTCACAAATGAGAACAATAAGCTACTCGAACCTTCGCGGGCTTTGTTTCGGTGACGGACATACCTGCTCAAGCCTCTCAAGCACCCTATACAAGGTTATTTTTTTGGACCGGATATGCGTATGCCAACCTTATTAGTGAGGTCAAAAGCAACAACTTTTGTACTACGACTTTGCTAACTACGCACAAAAAAATCAAGTTCCCATACACAATGTATTAATCATTTACGTTACTTTGTATGGGAAAGTGAACATTTTTTGTGCGTTGTTAGCACGCAAAAGTTGTTGCTTTTAACCTCACTCACTTATAAGGTGGCCATACATATATCAGGCCCAATAAATAACCTTGCCTTTGAATGTGCATTTAGGATAATTTATGTATAAATAATTTACTAAAATAAGCGGGCTTCTTATAGCAGGTAGCCTATGCATTTATTTTCTTATATTTTGTTACCGTGTTGTGAATAAAGTATTAATTTTATCAATTTGTTTCATTGAATTCTGTCACAATATTATAGGTTTTTCTCGCCCCTTTTGTTTAATTAACGTCATAAACTGATGTTTCGCATTTTTTTGAATAGATGATTTTATTTATTTTGTTCACCTATGGATCATGGTCATGGAAGTTGCAACTTGATCTTGATTCCGTTCCATCTAAATTCCATCTACGAGGAGAAATTCATGAATAAATGAAAATGGTAACTTTTGCTTCACATTACAATAATTTAATATGTAATACTGAGGTACTTTGTCACAATCAAAAATCTTTAAAACGACTTACAAATCCTTATTATTAACGTCTAGCCTTTATTTAGATACCAATGTGCATAATGAGTAGTGTACAGGTAGTATGCGCTGAGAGTTAGAGCTATCTGAGATGCTGCCATTGATATGTTACTCGTAGTCGGCCGATTTGTTTGATGCCAACTCTGTTCCTGATATCTGATAATTTTGTCAGCATCTCTGCCAAATGAATGCAGATTGTCCTTAATTTAGGTTTGTGCATCAACTGCCTTTCTTAAAGGTGCTTTAAGCTGATAAGTACGAATACAACTATTAGTTCTCATAAGTATCTTACGAGTATACATAATTTAAGTACGTTGTTTTGTGATCCTTTGCTTTAGACAACTTGGAGACACATACTAAACACATTTAACTACAGATAACTTATCTAAACAAATTTTACGATTCAACCCAATCTGTTTCGGTAATCATAGCTGCATTTTCACATTTGCCCGGCAAGTATTCAAATTCCCACAAAGAATTCCCAAGGACTAACGTTTCTCCTTCATTCATTTTAAAACTGAGAGTCGAACAATCAATTTCGCAAGGAGCTCGTGGTTTTAACTGTATCGATGTCTTCCCTTTTAGCTGAGACATTATTATCAACCCTACATCGAGTTCTAAATACTTGTATCTATGTGTATCGTAATTTTTAGATAATAACAACCAATTGAAGTGAGAAGGTGGTATGTGCGGGGATAAGAAATAAGGTCTAGGGGCGAGTATTCGAAACGATTTGACCGCTCGAATATCGCAGTTTTGGAAGTGGACGAACCAACTGGGTATGTTGGTGTCTGTGATTCTGGTGACTATTTCCTCTAGGTCCATGGGTTGGCGGCCGAGGCGAATGTTTGTGAGGACGCGGCAGGGCACGGAGACGCGGAGGCGAGTGTCGTCGCTGATGAGACCCGTCAGGTTGAGCTCGGACGTGGATACCGCCCACTCGCGGTTAGCGTCGGTAACGATCACTGGCGCGCCTCGCAGGAGGTGGTGGTTGAATACTTCGTGGTAGCTCGTCGCTGTGAGGCGGACTACGTTTCCTGAAAAATTAAGGATATCAAAAATCAATTAAGTAGGTAATTTATTTTATACTGGGTTATTTTTGGACCCCTGGGAGTCAATTTTTGAAAGTCACTGGGTGATTTTTGAGATTCTTAAATTAAATTAAACCCTGTCAAACTCCTCAAAAGTAAGGATCAATATTTGTTCAGTTTTAAAATTACCAACCAATTTGAGTTTTATGAGTTTATCGTGGCTTTTTTTAATTTTAAAAATCTCGAAAATCACCCGGTGACTTTCAAAATTGGCTCCCTGGACAAATTTTGTTATGTTACTCAGGAAATAAAAGTAAACGACTTTTCTGAAAAGTAACAAGAAGAGATTTTTGGTCTTTCCATACAAATTCAAGCGAAAAAAGCTTCTTTTTCGAAAGTTGTTTGGATTTGTGTTCTGAGTAACATAATAAAATTTGGCTAGGGGTCCAAATATAACCCGGTTTATCTAGTATTTGTCTTAGTCCATTTTTAGGGCCGCAAAACTAAGTTTGTAAAGGCTTTTTGCAGATTTCTAAAAAACTGTGCAACTTAGAAAGATCGTTTTATTTTTGGTGTAATATTTACATAAACGTCTATCGACTTTAATTGATTCAGATTTTTCCACTCACAAACTTCGGAGATAAGGGGGGAACGGTATATGTTTTGTCATTTTTCATCATAACTTGAAAACCAAGAGTTGTAAAAATATATATTTTAGAATGTACAAGTAAAGCCCTTTCATATGATACCCCACTCAACTTAATTTGAAATTTGAAATTATGCCCCCCCCCCCCCCCATTTGGGCCCCCTTTAAATTAATAATCATAATTTTTTTCTTAATTCTTTCACGTGCAATTAAGTTGGACAACCATATTCTAAAACTATTCCAAATTTCAAGTCGATAGCATGAGTGGTTGCCGAGATATACATGTGTGACAGACAGACAGACAGACAGACAAAGCGGCACCATAAGGGTTCCTTTTTTTTACCATTTTGGTATCGGAACCCTAAAAACAAAGATTTTCTTTATAAAGTAAAAAAAATATTTACGACTGTAACTTTTAATATCTGCTTTTCAAGTATTTGTCACTACTACACATAACAAAGGAAAACTTACTTATTGCTTCACACGCAATACAATCCGTTGGTGAGACTGGGTTAGTATCATCCATATTATCAGCCTGGGACCTCTGAATCAGGCATTTATTGTAGTACAGTGGGGTCCAATCCCAGAATGGCAGAACTTTAATCAGTGCAATCCTAGCGAGTGCCGACGCATGCCACTGGAAGGTTTCTGTTTGGCTCACTGTGTAACCTATCGCTACCACCATCACCAGGAAGAGAAACACCCTTGTCCACCTCTTGATTGAGGCTTTCCTTGCCGCGTTAGTCAAAGGGCGGCATATAATATCCATCTCTTCGTCGGACATGCCTGCCTCCTTACAATACTCATAGAAAGAACGCACTTCCGAGTTAATAAACTCGAATTTCTCACGTTGGGACATTTTCGCCCCGTTCTTGAGACTCATTTTCGCCGTGACCTACAAATTTTCAGTCGATCAATAGGAACTTGCGACGGGTGCAGTATTATCGATAATGAAAATTGGCGCGCGCGCGCGAAGGAAACTATCAGATTGTCATGTTGCAAACTTGCATGAAAACCTGTGAAATGAAAAACAAGTTAAGGTAGGCATTCACGAGCCGAGCCTCTGTGGTTGCCAATTCAGTACAATACGCGCAACGAAAGAAAAGCCCTGACGGATCACGTGGTTAACCTGCGCAGTAGACAGTTCGAAGCCATTTTGTAGGCCATTTTGTCGCAAACTGTCTACTGCGCAGGTTAACCACGTGATCCGTCAGGGCTCTTCTTTCGTTGCGCGTATTGTAAAAGAGCCGCGAGCCCAAATCTGCAGAGTTCAGTCACTTGACCGCCTAGGTTCTCTATACAGCGTGATTATGTAATGTCTGACTATACTTGAGTTTGGTACTCAGGACATGAAACTGAACAACTTTTCCCATGAAACATAGGTCGATATATGTGATTTTTTTTTTGGTCGTCCCATACAAATTTTTGTGTTGACGACGCAAGGTTTGTACGGAGAAGCCAAAAAAATTTCTCATTTTTCAACCTATGTTTCTTGGGGAAAGTTGTTCAGTTTCATGTACTAAATACCATACTCAAGTATAGTCAGACATTACATAATCACGTTGTGTAGTTTGTGGTCACTTGTAAACTTTCGTGAGTCATGCACGTGTCTCTCGAATCACGAGAACATTTGTCTGCGGACATGTCTGTCAGCGGCATCTGCCTCTAAACGCGTTCAGATAATTTTATTCAATGTAGATTCTTTACAGAATACTTATTGAATGTCATGCAGAATACAATGCAAATAGAGCGGGTCTACGCCGTTTCGGATCGTGCTATGGCAGCGTAAAAGAAACGGCAAGAAACCACTGCAGCACAGCCTACTTTAAGAGTCGGCTTTTTACAATGTGTTTCTTGTGTTTCCCTGGAATATCAGAGCATCATGCACCACACCTCTTTGTCATTCATATAGTCATCCAATCTATAGTAAGCTTTTTTACATAACGTTTGCTTTACAAATTCTTTAAACTTTCTCTCAGGTAATTGCACTATATTGTCAGGTATTTTGTTGTAGTATCGTATACACAGACCAACGAAAGATGTATTGACTTTAGTTAATCTAGTATATGGTTGATCAATTTTATGCTTATTTCTAGTATTAAAATTATGCCTGTCACAAATTTTAGGTAATTGATGAATGTTCTTTCTAGCATACATTATATTTTCATAGATATACTGGCATGGCACTGTCATAATGTTGATTTCCTTGAAAAGTTCTCCCAGGGAATCACGAGCCTTCAGGCAATAAATTGCTCTTATAGCCCTCTTTTGTAAAACGAATATTGAATGTATATCAGCTGCTCGGCCCCAAAGCAGTATGCCATAAGACATAATGCTATGGAAGTAACTAAAGTAAACCAGCCTTGCAGTAGCTACATCAGTAAGTTGTCTGATTTTTCTAACAGCATATGCAGCCGAGCTCAATCGACCAGAAAGAGCCGTTATATGAGGGCCCCATTGAAGTTTAGAGTCTAGTGTTAACCCTAAAAAACTGTACTATTTACAAAATCTAATGGTTCATTATTCAATACTATGTTATGTGAAGTAGACCTTACATTTGGTAGTGCAAATTTTATATATTTAGTTTTTTTGGCGTTTAGGACTAGATTGTTAACAGTAAACCGGCATGTGGCGGGGGCAAGCGAATCGTTCATTTGCTCTCCGCCTGTCACCCATGCGCAGAAATTAACCGTCACAGCCCGACTTTTCCTTAACACGCTATAGCTGTGTTTAGAGAGCGACGGATTTTTCCGAACATCCCCATCCATATACTGACAGATTTGTCGGCGGTGCCATGCCACTGCTGCCAGACGTTCCCCGTACAAATCTTTTCGTGAATGCCGACCATTAGCTAAATATGACCAAAATATTTATTTGTTACACCGCTGAAATGCACATGGAATAATTTAAATAATGGGAAAAAACATAAAACGTAATTTAAAAATTATTTTTATTCACAAAATTATTCAATAATCGTGGCAAAACACTGCGATCAATCTATTCAAACCAAAGAGATTTGAACCTCGCTTTGCTCGATTCTTGCTCGATTCAAACCAAATTATAAACTTTTTATTTTATAAACTAAGATTCTGAATATTATTATATTATTTTAATTTAGAAAATATTTGATTGGCTAACTTTTACATTTCTCTGTGAATGTGTACCCAGATTCCGAGTATTTTTGGTAGGTTTTAAATTTTTTAAATGGCAGCACTGAAAAGTCAAAATAATTTTACGCCATATTGAAAGTTCCATAATGGGAAGTCGGTCAAACGTTGACCCTATTATGAATATCTATTTATTGTGAAGTACTATTTATTCTAAACGTGGTCCAAAAATTAACGTATATATTTATTAATTACTTTATGGTGAATTGTGTTTTAAAAACAGCCTAGATGTTTTTTGCAATTGGTTTGATGAATACGTCACAGCGCCATGTTGTATTCCTGCGCTGATTGCAGGCACGAGAAATCTGCCAATCCGCGTATTATTCGGGAATAGTTCCCGACAATAAATCGAACTGCGATTTTGTACTCAAATATATTTTAGTTTATTTGTTGGCAAATGTAAAATATCTTGAGAGAGTTCGATGAAACCGTGTTGTAGCATTTCAAGTGGTAACTTATAATTTCAACTGCAGTTTAGTGCATCCGCGAAAGTTGAAAGGACTGTGTTGTAAAAGAAAGAAGTGTGAATAATTTGCCAAAATTCCGGTCCCTACGCGCAGACGAGAAGGTGCCTACCCGCCGGGGCAGTCAGGCGAAGGAGACATGAACAACAAACGTAAAAATCGCCAAGGGCCGCCGAGGTAAGGCTAGGTTTTGATCGTCAACTTTCTGATGGCATGACATGTCTTTGTTATGGGGAGGTGATGTTGTAGTTTTGGGGACTCGAGCGAGCTCGCAGCGGGAAGGCGAAGGTCGCAGCAGGTTATAGGAGTGCGGCGGCGGCTGTAAACAAAGCGTGGAACGTGTCGCGAGGTGGATGTAGCGGCGGGCGTGTGTCGCGGGTCGCGGGCGGCGCGGTGCGGTGTGCCGTGTACTGTACGCTAGTCTAGATGTTTGCCCTACTTTTGCAGAGTACTGGCGACGATTAATTTAGCTGCGTGTGATCAGCTGATCCCAGCGCCTGTGTCGCAAACCTGCCCTATTAGATACAATTTGGTCCAAATCATACTTTCTTAGTGTGTGCTGTAAAGAAAATAAAAATTTAATTGTGCGACAAACCTTAGTAACCTTTTGCATTTGTAATATGTGTGAACAATGAGTATATAATTGTGATGAAAAGTGCTTTTAGACCATAAGGAGTAAGTATTATTGATACATGCTTTCTTTGCAAACTGTAGGAAGTGGCGATAAAGTCTGGCAGATGTCCAAAGTTCTTAATTAGATAGCTTTCTTTTCTTCGGTTTAATAATGGTTAGTTAAAATGTATAAATAGATTCAAGACCTTAATTTCTGAAAGGTGTGTTCATTATCAACCCTTTTATATGTTAAATCTGAATGTTTAATTTCAGATTGTGACCAGCAACGTCTTAGGTTAAATTTAAGTTTACTTTCATTAATTACCATTTGAATATGTTTTAAATATCTCTTCCATGGTATTAGCTCTATGGCTATGACAGTGTTACAAATAATATACACATTAAAAATATTTGTGTGTCTATTCAGAAAGTAATAAATACAGAAAAAAGTACATTGTTTAAGTTCTTAGTTTACTGGCTGCTCATGCCGCTCACCTAGTTTAATATAGGTTAATGATATTGTAATTTGACAAATGGAAAACAGGGTCTTTAAAACATGAATTTAATTTTAAACTCAATGATGCTTTGCATGTATTTTCCATCCCGCTACTCTCAATCTTAAAGTAGTTCTGACTGATGCTGCTACTGAGAAAATCTAAACAGTCCTTCACGAGTTGTCATTTATTAAATAATATTAAAGGAGCAATATTTGTATATTTATATTTGTAATTGGTTTCTCGAAAATGGCTCTAACGATTTCAATTAAATTTACTATACAGGGTTTTTCAGGGGCGTAAAAATAATCTAGCTAGGTCTCATGTCTGGGAAAATTCATTGTCACCATTTTAACAAGCTTTTTTTTTTACTTCTTTGCGCGTCTTAGTGCGTTTCAGAAACTTACAGCGCCATCTGTTGTTGAGTAGCATAGCTTGCTCACCCGATGATATTTTAATTATACAGAGCATAGCTCGGTCACCCAGGTACTAATATATTAAAAAAGAATGGGTTGCAGCCAATTTATTATACCTAAGTTCTCTGAATTGATGTATAATTAATTTAACCCGTTTTAAGCCACAATCACACCTAGCTGAATTCGAAGACTAATTCGGCATACATTGCTGGGAGGCTTGGTTATGTTAATTGCAATATCCTTACTTCTACGAGCAATGTATGCCGAATTAGTCTTTGAATTCAGGTTGGTGTCATGGCTTTACTTTCCATGCCTCGGGGGATGCATTATAATGCAGCAGTTGTCTTAGATAGTGATTGATCAGCTATTCAAAAACAGTGTTAGTTAGGCTTGCATGCAGAGATGGGCATTATTCGAATAAAATTTTATCTAGATAATTATTCGAATAAAAGTTTATTCGCAACAAAATTATTCGCGAATAATTTATTTATGAATAAATTATTCGCGAATAATTTATTCACGAATAAATTATTCATGATTTTATTCATTATTCTGAATAAAAATATTTTACACTCATTTACCCATTCCAAACAGGTTTCAAAAAGGTTTTCCACCGTCGAACGCAAAATTTAATAGATTTAATACTTTTTAGGAGCTCTGTACTTTTAACGTTTAGAAAGTTTTATGATTTTATTGTTCATAAGAAATAGCATGATACACATTTTTGTATCGGTTATAAGTAAATCAGACTCGTTAAATTTGTGTTTTTAGCGTGATAAGAATAACAAGTTATTGTTAACCCTACATGTCTGGAATTTTCTAAGTAATTAAGATTACAAAGGATTGTGGTGTAACAAAGCAAGACGTGTATAAAAATAGCGAGATCGAACACCCCCAGAAGACTGCAATTTTCAAACTAATTAAGTATACAAAGGATTTCCGTGTGACAGAGTTGCTGTTGATCCAGAGAAATATTTTTTTGACTTCGAATCAGACTCAGGAAGCGAAGCTGACTTACAAGCCCAGCATAGGCAATCACCCAAAATAAGAGCTGATGTAATAGTATCTCAATATTTGGCTGAGGTTTTTAAGTTTTAGACCGCTACCCTGAGGTTAAAATAATATTTCACAAGTCATCATCATCATACTATCAGCCGAAAGACGTCTACTGCTGGACATAGGCCTCCCCTAAAGATCTCCATGACGACCGGTTGACCAGATCGTCGGTTCACCTTGTGGGGGGCCTGCCAACGCTTCGTCTTCCGTTATGTGGTCGCCACTCAAGAACCCTTACGCTCCATCGGCCATTGGTTCCTCTTACGATGTGCTCTGCCCACTGCCACTTTAGTCTAGCGATTCTCAGGGCTATGTCAGTTACTTTAGTTCTTCTGCGGATCTTCTCATTTCTGATTCGATCCCGCAGAGAGACTCCGAGCATAGCCTTTTCCATAGCTCTTCAGGTGACTCTGAGCTTCCTGATAAGTCCCATCGTGAGCGGCCACGTCTTGGTGGCATATGTCATCACTGGCAACATACACTGGTCAAAGACTTTCGTCTTGAGACACTGCGTTATTTTGGACGTGAAGATATTGCGGAGCTTCCCGAACACTGCCCATCCGAGTCGGATTCGACGAGTGACCTCTTTTTCTAAGTTGGATTTACCCAGCTGGGCTATTTGTCTTAGGTATACGTAGGTATTCATCGACAACTTCGTGCGTAGAGTCTCCAACTTTGAGTGGAGTGGGTGTTATACATAAATTTCGTCTTATCCATGTTCATTTTAAGACCCACTTGTCGTGAAACTCTACTGAGGTTATTGAGCATCGTGCCGAGATCTTCCAGGGTCTCAGCCATTACGACAATATCGTCAGCAAATCGAAGATATGTCATGTACTCGCTATTCATGTTGATGCCAATTCCTTTCCATTCCAGAAGTTTGAAGACGTCTTCCTCGCTGCAATCGGATAGGTTTCGAGTCTTGGTCCTGAAGACGAACTGACATAGTGGCGTTTTTGTACAGATCCTTCAACACTTTAATGTACCGATAGTCGACTTGGCTGGCCCTCTGGAGAGATCGTAGCACAGCCCACGTCTCGATCGAATCGAAGGCCTTCTCATAGTCACAAGTGAGCAAACGAGCAGATGGGCTATCTGATGGAAAATGGTCACCACCGCCCACGGAGCCCCCTGTCTTATTAGTGGCATTACTTGACACTAATAAGACAGCAAAGCATGTTACCCACCCCGAGAACTAAGATTGTGTGTCTCTTGTGCCGGTAATTTTGCTGGCTCCCTCACCCTTCAAACCAAAACACAGCAGTGTAAACACTGCTATTTTACGGCAGAAATAGGCAAGGGGGTGGTACTTTCCCAGACGGACTTAGCACAAAAGCCCTACCACCTTCCAATAGGCAAGGGGGTGGTACTTCCCCAGACGGAACACTAACTGTAAATTAATAAGCAAAATATAACTATTGATTTTCATACCGAATTTTCTCGTTTTATTTTTATTCGTTATTCGAATAACGAATAAAATAATTTATTCGTCATTCGAATAATTTTTCTTCGAATAAATATTTTTATTTATTATTCGCGAATAACGAATAAAACAATTTATTTATTCGTTATTCGTCATTCGAATAAATTTTGCCCATCTCTGCTTGCATGCAGTGCACTTGCCACTAAACTGATGGTGCCCACATGATAACACTACTTCTTCCTAAATAAACATAGGTCCAAAGTGTTGTTTTAACATGTATTTGGACATAATCAGAAACTTTGTAAATTGTCATCAGCTCATGGTAACAGTTTCTTGGTTGATGTATGCTTAAATTTTGTCATTTGTCAACCATCTCACAGACACCAATGGAAAGGATTTTTTAAATTTTTATTTGACAAGTGAGCAAACGAGCAGGTGGGCCACCTGATGGAAAGTGGTCACCACCGCCCATGGAGCCCGCTGTCTTATTAGTGGCATAACTAATAAGACAGCAAAGCATGTTACCCACCGCCAGAACTAAGATTTTGCAATTGTAATTGGCTACAGAAACTCAAATTTAAGAAACTATGAAACTTGGCCTATAAACAGAGATAGGGTCTTCAAGTTATTATAAATATATATAAAAAAAATCGAACACAGATAATGCTGTAAACATTTTTCTTTGTAATCTATTAATTGCCATCATGCGGCAGAATGTAATTTATTTGTAGCCTTTAACGTTAAAAAAGCTGTCATGTCACTGAGAGAGGTGACAGTTTTTATTTTTAATCCTGTAATAGGCTATGACTATGTTCCATCCAATCTGCCATAAGGGAATTAATTTTTCACGAAAATAAAAAATGTGTTGAAAAAATTTTGATATTTTAATAATAATTTAATGACGCTATCTGTATTAAAGTAAGAAGTTAAATTACCCACTAAAACATACTGATTTTGTTTTATCATAGTTATTAAAACTTTTAAACTCCACTATCTGTAGGCATTTAATTTAATATTATTGCAACACTTCCTATGTCATTATTACACTTTTTACACACTAATAACAACCACTGAATAAAGACCAATCATGTTTATAATAAATAAGGATTAGTGCTGAAGACTGCTAGCATGTTAATTCCTCAGCATAAGTACTTACCATAATTTTATTGGTATTGCCTGCCTGCCTCATGTCTATTTGTGTTAGTATCACTAGTGTCCTAAGTTTGAACTTCTGGGGCACACACATTCTCCAATATTATTTTATTGCTTCAGACTACTTGTAACTTCAGCATAAAAAAGTCGCCCATGTTCATATCCAAGGATCAAACTATACCTTACCAAATTCCTTCAAAATTGGTTTCGCTCTCAGGGTGGGTAAACTAATAAGACAATGGGTGATATAGGTGGTGGGGACCACTTACCATCAGGTGGCCCAAAAAAAAAAAACAAAAGTGTAATGCTCTTTTTGTGAATGTATGGAATCGCCATTTATAACCAGGTTAATAATATTGAACTGTATAATTCTTTGTATGTAATCATTAATGAATTCTGTCATTCTTCCATAAGCCACGATGCTGCATTTCAAAAAGTATAGATGTCCTTTTAACTAACATTGCTCATTGAATAGAATATAAATATGGGTTGATAATATCTTTGGCTACAGTAGATCTTTGCAAGTCACAGTGGCCATTGGGAACTAGAAGCCCCACCCCTTTCCCCTTTACCCTCAAACATGGGTTGATAAATGACAAAAAAATATCTCCTCCTTCAATCATACATTTTGGTAGATACAAGTTTCCACAGCCATAAAGCAACTAAACAATACAAATACAAAATATTTATTTAAATGTGCATAGAAATTACAAAATATTGAGAGTAACTCAGAGCATAGATAGACGTCATTATCTTTTATATTATAACTTTTTTCTTTTACACCTTGTACAATTGAAGTAAGTGTTTATAGAGCGACAATTTTGCCACTTAATATTTTTTTACTAACTACTTGGGTTTTTCTGCCATATGTTTATTATTATTTTGGACTTTAGCAGTTTAAAAGGGCTATATTATCATTACATAGGAATGAGAAATCTCAAAATACGCCCTTTCGAATTTTTTCAACACTTCAAATCAATATGAGCATGGTTAAACAGATCTTCTTGAGAAGGCATCTTTTTTGCTCTAGACGTATTTTCGCTGATATGGTGACAGACAAGATACAATTCAAAGCTGTTTTCAAGTTTGAACACTTATCATGAGGTGTAGAAAGCTTTATCTTAGAAAGAAACTACTAAGTACTGTCACTTTCTTTGCAACAAATCAGTAAATTGTGATGTTTCGAGATTAAATCAGACTTAACACAATTAAGCTTTTCTGATACTGACTGTTAAGCCCTTGAGAATAAATTTGAGTTTCGTTTGACAACAATTACGCGAAACGCTGAAAAAACCATTAACTATGCATATTGAAGTCAGTGAGGGGTCAAGGGTAGGGTGTCCAAGGCAGGCGTGTTTTTGAACGAAACATGAACATGTGTTATACGTGTGCTATTTCTATTTGTCTTGTCATGTCTACTGTACTTACGGGGATTTGGATAGCGCCCATTCCATTAATAATAAATTGTGAGACTTTCATTATAAATTCATCAAATCAATAATAAAATTTTACGTGTAACTATTTTTCGTGTTGTACTCATTTGCATTACTTGTAAAATTTAACTTAATACTGATTTATAAAAGTTTTGGTAAGTCGAATTATAAAACAAACACATATTGTGATAAAAATATCTATTAATCAAAATTTAAAGCACACTGACAAAATTTTTGTCAATATCATTAGTTTTCAATCAGCAACTTTCAATTTGTTTACCCATTAATATCAAAATATAATTAACTTCTACAAACATGAGACCAATATTTCTACTTCTAAAGTAGGTGCTTACATTCATTAAGAAATCTGAATTTTTAATGCATGTCTTTATCTAAGTATGCCTCTGATAGCGGAGAGGCACCCTGACAAGAGAAGATGTAAGTGTTTGTTATAAGCCCTACTTACATTATCCAACTGTAGACTAAACGCCTTTTCGCTTTTTTACTAGCTTTTACTTCTCTACCTTGGTTCAAAAGACGTAGCGTGTTGTGGGCAGGTGTCCATAAGGTAGACTGCTGATCTAGCTAAAGTCGAAGTGAGCCATTGAATGGAACCTTAATAACGCTAAAAAAACTCATTTTTTGTATGCGGTCCCCTTATTTTTGTCAGGTCGCGGAGAGCCATTGAACGAAACCCTAAAAATGCTAAAAAAGCTCATTTTTTGTATGCGGTCCTCTTATTTTTATCATTTTGTTGTTATTATTATTTGATATAAGATACAGCCCTTGACACCTTTCACGAAACTTTAAATGTCTGATTTTATTTATTTAGCCTTATTTCCAACCTTTTTAGGGTTCCGTACCTCATAAGAAAAAAACGGAACCCTTATAGGATCACTTTGTTGTCCGTCTGTCTGTCTGTCTGTCAAGACCCTTTATCTCACGAACGGGTAAAGGTATCAGGTTGAAATTAATACCATATATTAGGATCTATGAACCACACAAGATCTGAAAATTTAAATTTTTTACAACGACGCAATCAAAAGATATGGCATTTTATGTCCTCATCTCCATACATTTCTTCAAAAATGCAAAACCTACAGGGTACTTCCCGTTGACCTAAAATTATGAAATTTGGCTAGAAGCTAGGTCTCACAGTACAAATAATGGGAAAAGTCTGAAATCATTAAATATTTCAACTTTTCTCCCAACTAATGTTAACCAATTGTGGTGAGCTCCCGTTTCAAGAACTTTCATATACTCTTAAGAGAGGGGTCAAGTTGGATGGTCGCTGAGGTGATTTTTGTTTTAGTTCTATTTTAAAAACGGGAACACTTACAAACTTGAAAATTGGTATGTTTATAGTGCATAAGCTATAAAATAACAACATACAATAAAATTTGGTCAAGCGCGTGTCGGACTCAAAAAATCTAGCACATTAACTTACAAAAATTTCAACTAATACAATTATGTTTATGTGGTGGTACGGAACCCTCAGTGCGCGAGTCCGACTCGCACTTGGCCGGTTTTTTTTTTAGTTTTCTTGATCATTAAGTACTTACTACTTTTCCTGCCTTTCTTGCTTTGTCTTTTTACAAATGCCTCCTCCAAAGGTCGCCACCTATCTCTGTCTCTTGCATCTCTCCTCCACACTGTTCCTGCAACCTCTTATCTCATCTCATCCTCTTATCTTTTATTCTGTCTAATACTATTTCCCTTCCCTTGGTTACCACTCTGTTAGATTTATTTTTTTAATTCTATGTGTACTAATTAGCACAGACCACTGAGCTGACTTTATAAACAATGTTTCATAATTCTCGTTATCTCAATATCGTCGGAAGTGGCGATAGTTTAGCGGGAAATAGCGATCGCACGTCCTTAGGTCGCGGGTTCGTTCCCAGAAAACTACAAACTTAACGGTTTATCGCTAATTCAGGAGCGATGAGAAATTATCGGTTCGTGATGGAATTTCGTGCTCGAAAGTCATTTGTCAGTACGTCATACTATAAACTTTGCAAAGGCAAATGTGAGTTTGTTTGTTTGTCCTTTCTTTACGGCGAAATAGATATTCATTTTTATAATGAGTAGCGGACGAAAGTCTTATATTTATTTTACCGCGAGAACATATTCCTATGGATACTGCTTTGAGAAAGTGCAGAATAACCACGTTCAAGCGCTCATTATAATCAGGATATAAGTGCAAGTCCACATCAAAGAATTGTAAAATATAATACTGTGATTCATACGTATCTACAGTTTATTTATCTCATCCATCAATCCTTATAACTCTTTCTTTACAAAACATATAAAATAACATATGACTATGATCTTTCTTGCGGAAAAGCATTTTATTAGGTATAATTGGGTTATGCCCAAGCACGGTTTTCCTGTATCCAATTTTCTACTTATACAATATTCATATATAGTACCTACACGACAGATCGGGAGTGCTGTCGCGTACTATATGTGTTATAGTCAAAGTCCGATACACAGTCTCTTCGCGGAAGGACTGGTTTATCCTAGGTTTGGCCAAAGCCATCAGGCAATCCCCGAAATACATTTCAATTTCGCCCTTTGCCTGAAGTATTTTTAGGTTAGGTTATACTTTATTGCACATCGTACAAAAGGCGGGCCTAATGCCACACGGCATTCTCTCAAAGCATCTCAAATATAAAAGTGAAAATCACGTAAGCTGACCAATCAGGTGTCAGAACTGGCAGAGTTAAGCGGTTCTTAAGACTTGAAAGCTGCTTAAATGATAAAATGCTTCCAAATATACGAAGATAAGACACTTCATACCTATATCGGAGTTTGACTCGTCAAACCCCGATTTAATAAAATTGTGTTTTGACGTTTGCCTGACCAAATTAGTCTCTCCCAGGTTTGACGAAAATTGTTTAGTCAAAGGCCGAAAATTTACATTTGTTTGGGCTTTGACTAAGTCATTCAGTCTGACCTGAGGATTGACCAGTCCAACCTAGGAGCGCCGGAGCTTCGGAGTTTGCCTATAACATATGTACTTAATTAATATAGACATAGACAGTTATTTATTCAGTACCTACATAATGGTACATACTCGTACATAACGATACAAAACAAACAAGGTGCAAACAAAAAAGAATTTAACACGACCTGACAGTCAACGCATAGGCTAACACGGTAGGTCAAGCAAGTGTCATGAAATTTTATACAAGAGTATCTTCTATAGGAGATAGGTGAGCAGCACAAAAGAAATCTGAAATTTAAGTAAGAAGGTCAAATTAAATAGGTAGGAGAAGAAAGCTTGCATAGAAATCCGAACATACAGCTAAGTCATGATGACTAACAAAAGCAAAGCAGTAAAAAACCAATTAGTCATTCATTATTCTTATCTCATTTGACCCTAAATATTGTAAAACGGTCAGCGATCATAACGACCGCCTTATAAATTGGAGCTTCTCAAACAATCTAAAATATGTTTGCACATGGGTTTGTGGTTTTTATTCATGTATTAAAATTTTATCTTGCATTCTTTTACAATCTTGATCTGAATTGCATTTAGTGTAAAACCACAGATGGTAGTACCAATAATTTTGTGTTTGCAAGAGATAGTCTGTATATCAGAGTTCATGAAAGAACGCCACATTTTGTAAACAAACTTTTAAAAGATTTCTCTTCAGTTACAAGAGGTCATGTTTGCAACCACAATACACACAAACGCTTAGGCTATCGTTTTACGTATAGCTGGACAAATATCCAAATTTTTAACCTTTTACATGAATTAGATGTTAGTATTTTGTTTACAATTCGTGGCGGTCTTTCGTGACCTCACACACTAATGTTTCGAAAACATTTCAGTATTTTTAAGTTTTAACTAAAAAAAATAGTTTCTCACACATGTCGCTCGTCTGTGAGCTCTCTTTGGGATTTTGAACCGGAAGATATTCCGATCACCAACGAAAATGGTCCATGGTTCCAGCCGCAGAGACAAGCGTGGTACGCACCCTGTCCAGCAGTGGACTTGATGATGAATGTTAACCCAGTTTTATTGAAAATGAAAGAGTTATGGTATTTAAGTATTCTCATCTACAAATGATGTTTGTCAGGTCGCCACGGGGCCGCGTGGTGGCTGAAGGCGTCTACAACAACGCGCATTTCATGCACGCGGTGACTACGCACGTCGGAGATATCGTCCAGGTGCTCACGCAGTCCGGCAGCCTCTGGGAGGGAGTGTTCAAGACTTTCAGCGCTCAGTTCGAGGTAAGTCCTCTCCTCATGTCGCATATACACTAACTGCTAACGCGTTAAGAAGCGAAACTCTCCGCCCCCATTACGCAGTCGGTAACTGATATCTGTCTCTTTCATACACACCCGGAGCTTTTCCCATGATGACTCGGGCACTATAACAAGGTAATTGTAGAGGGTAGGCAGCGATATCAGTCAATTTATAGAGAGTTTCGTGGGTCTGCTAACAGACTCTCATAATTCGAAAATCAGTCTCGAACGACATTTGAGTTCGGAACCTTTAGCACAGCAGGCCTCTGCGCCACACAGATGCACTATATTCAGGACGTTCTAAATAAAGGCCAGGTTAAAAGTATGTACCCTTAACCAACGAGCATGTATGAAAGATTGATGAAATTACAGGAAGCAAGGGAAGTATGTCAAGATCGTAGCAGGTAGAGGACTGTGGTCTCTGCCTACCCCAAGGAAAAGAGGCGTGATATTATGTATGTATGAGTGAGGGTCGCTTATACTTGGCTCTCACTTGTTTTCGTTTTAAGTGATATAAAGCAAGAATTTTTATCATTCACTTTGTCGAGTACTTCTTGCCTATGAGTGTCATCCTTGTCATAAGGGTGGTCTTTCGTAGTTGTCGGAGCTCATCGGTGAGTGTGCGTGGGTGGAACTTATAGCTTAGCCTAGTCTGCATTCTGCACCTGTACTTCATTTTTCCGAAACACAGATAAGGATACGAAAACAAGTGATCAGTGCTGATAGATAAGTCTGGTTTTAATTCTAATCTGGTATTCTGCCTAACGATCGCAATCGAGCAAAGCAACCTGTCGTCATTGCCACTGCGAGTCAGACCCAAATCATTCTGCGAACGTAACATTATATGCCGGGGGGCTAATACAGCTTGAATTTTCATTGGTTTTGCTTCCAAAGCCTAGTAATTCTACTCATGATAACAAGCAACTTTGCCGACCAAATTTTTTTTCATTAATAATAAAATTTCGACTCCATAGTAAAATGGTCACGTGATCAACCCAATTTGTATGGAAGGGCCAAAAAAAACCCACAATGAACAAGAAACTGATAATAAATGTTTACTTAAAGCTGACAGATATAAAATGTAGAGTTCATGTTGATTTCTTTAGAGCGCTACCCGCAATCTAGTGGCGCCCCCATCTGTAAAATTAAAAATTTTACTTACCGAATGCATTTCTCGAAAATCCGGTTAGACAGATTGAAGTAAAGACACCATAGTGTTTAGATACTGAATCAAAATGGTAAAAACATAGTGCACCTTAGTCTGTCTGTCTGTCACACTTGTGCCTCTCAGCAACTACTAACGCTACCGTCTTGAAATTTGGAATACGTTTAAAATAGAAAATATTATTCTTATTATTGTAAATGGGGTCAAATAGGGGGGAAAAAATGCAAGTGGGGTATCATATGCAAGGACTTTACTTGTACAGTCTAAAATATGTTTTAGAGTTTATAATAAAAAATGTCCAAAAAAAGACCATTCCCTCCCCCTTTTATCTCCGAAGTTTGCTGGACGGAAAATTTGTATACTTTTAGCCGTTTTTGTTGTAACTGTACTGCAGTGACCTATATTTTAGAGAGTTTATTAGTTCTAAATAAAATCTGTTTGACCAGAGTTTCGATAAATTTAGTATTCAGTGAGAAATCATTTTTTTATTGTTGGGTGCGTCTCTAGACGACTTGTAGGCCAACTCCCAAATTAACAGAATACAGTATGCAGGCAAGTATAAAACATTCACTAAATGGCGTTTTGTAAACTACCGTTACGTTCTATAAGTTCCTGAATCTCGCTAATGATATTATTTTACTAAGGCTTTTGAACCAACAATATCAATAATTCTACATGTTTATTGTGATTCTTAGGGAAGCAAAATAGTGCAGGACTGGTTTATTCTATGTTACAAGTGAGCAAACGAGCCACCTCACACCTGGTGGTAAGTGGTCACCATCACCACTGCTCATAGCACGCACTGTCTTATTAGTGGAATAATTTGACATAACTAAGACAACAAAGCGCGATTCCCACAGTGAGAACTAAGATGCGCTATGTCTAATGAGTAATGTGCCAGTAATTTCTTTCCCTTCCCCTTTCCTTTCCCTTCGAACTGAAACACAACAGTGCAAAGCTGCTGCTTTACGGCAGAAATAGGTAAGCGATTGGTACTGCCTCTAACGGACTTTACACAAAGGCCCTGCCATTTTCCTATCTTACTAATGCGGTAGTAACAAAGACAATCGAATTAGTAAGATTGGTAGTAACACTGGTATTAAACGGTGGTTGCGATGCGAGTCAAAATGCCGCACGTTCCTGTCCCACGAATCTCGTCCGCATCGATAAGAACGTGTGTAAGTATAACGCCTTGTGCATAAGTTCTTAGGCCTGTATTTTGTCTATTGCATTTATAATGATAATGAAGCACTTTTCTAAAATAGTATCAACGTTATGCACTCGCGACCTTGACTATAAACTCGTTTTCAGCGGAATACGGAAGTAGACTCGTAGCATCTGTTAACCTCATTATGTGTAACATTAACGACTATAACACTCGCGTGAACTATAATGGACCATTAAATGCAACTTTCTGGTTAAAGACTTTTTGAAATAAACGTTTTATTAAGCTAGTTGCAGACTTTTAAAGTTCTGTAATTGTAGACATCTTTTTTTTTATATAATTACCGGCACATGAGACATACCATTTTAGTTCTCAGGGTGGGTAACGGGCTTTGCTGTTTTATTTGTGTCACTTACCACCAGGTTGCCGACCTGCTTGTTTGCCCAATTGTGACCTAAAAAAATCCAAAGCAAATTTAAGGAAGGTTTAACTTAAAAGTGCTTTCTGTTTTATCTGCTTGTTATTCGTATTGTAACTTGCAACACACCTTATAAAAACTTGCAAAATAAAAAAAATATAATCTTTAAGGATTTATTTGTAAATGCAATTCATAGTAATTTAAGAGATAGTTGTCAGTATCAATTCTGTTTTAGTGCTTCGGCATCAAAACGACGAATAGATTATACTTCCAAGCTTGTCTGGTCCCATAAACGGTTAAAACTTACCTAACTTACAGTCCTTTCTCTCCATAAAGAAACAATTGACACCCAATTCTAATGAAACGTATTATGCATTCAATCCGGAACTTATATCACCTACAAATTCACCAGAGTGTGAACTTCACTATGGTGATTCGATTTATGTGTGAGACGAGACGCACATCGTATCCCATTGTACCATTTACCCAGTTACACTCAAGATCTTATTCATGAGCTGTTTATACTAGTCTACAACTCTAAATACATGTTTTGTTATTAATCGTAGGGAAACTAGATTCAAATTTGATTCTGTGGTCGGTGCTGTCGTAGTATTTTGCGGGTATACAAGCGAAAGCTTGTCATTTATAATGAGATAGGTTCAACGTAGTCCAAAAGGAAAATCCTCGCTCACTTTTATATCACTGAATAGGTGACATGGTGACATCGTACGCGAAAATTTTTCGGTTTGGTCTACGCACAAACGTCCATGTACCGTAACTACGTTGACCTTTAACGTTGGTTCAATGAAAAACCGGCCAAGTGCGTGTCGGGTCACGCGCAGTATAGGGTTCCGTAGTTTTTTTTACGATTTATTTCGCAAAGCGGGTTTTGAGTAAGTATTTCATAACGTTTATAACATAAACTTTTTACCTCTTAATGCTCAGCGAGGTCCTAGCACCTGATTGCTATTTTTATTATTTTTAGTTTTTAGTAAAGCCTTCTTAACTGTAATAGTTTTCCTTTTAATATCATCATATGCTACTACTGTAAATTTTTTCACATTTCCGATAACTACCATTTACCAATTAACAGAACACAGAAGCTTTTCATGTAGTAAGAAAACTACTTGAACCTACCTTTACGTTGCAAAGTTAACTACCACTCCCAGTGAAAGATAGCCCTTAATACTGTGGCCGCAGGGTTTGGCGACTCTGGTGTCTTTACTGGTGTCTAGTTACGGACTCCAGTGGCGCAACCAGTCGCGCCACCGTGGTGTCCCAGTGAAATATCGGCCTTAGTCGTCTGACCCACGGGAAAAGATAGTGTTCGGCACAAACAGCAACGTGTTACATGTCGTGTAACTATTCTAAATCTTAGAAACCGAGTTTCATACATTGCATGTAGCAAGCACATTACTTCTCCTGCTAAGCTATTGAAATGGTTAAAATTCTCATACTCACACTTGGGCCGCGTCAATAAGTCCATATAAAAACAAATTTAAGATCGAAAAGTCTTCGCGATTGGTGGGCCGTGTTTGAATGTTATTTTATTAGCTAGTGATAATAAACTGTTGGTTGAAGAATTTACGAGGGGAAAAGTAGTTTTTAATGTATTAAGAACTGATAAAATTATATCGTGTTTCGTTGTTTACAAATTTAAAAATATTATATTGTGTTGTTTAACGGTTACAACGTGGTTACAACTGTAAAATTGCCCAACGTTACCACCTAAAAGTAGTACAACTTAATCTCTTTAAGAATTACGTAGAATCAGATTAAAAAAAACATTAATTGCGATTGCGTTTTGTTCCAACCCTTTGCGTTTTGTTCCCCCAGAAACGTATTGAACGTATCACGACCCGCAGTATGGTGGTGTTTCACCATCCACACACACACTTCCGCTTCACTTTACGGAGTCTGCTACTGCTACCTCATCATCATCGTGACATCTATGAAACGTCCACTGCAGGACAGGGAATTCCAGCTAAAACGCACGGTTCGGAGGGGAAGTACCATAGTCACCCACCATGCTTGTTAGCGTTACGGCTGGCTCCATGGACCGCGGTTGTTAGTGACCGCAGTATGTTAGTTGGTACGACACACAAAAGGGCGGTGCTGCCCATCTTCCGTAACCCCTTAGTCGCCTTTTATTTTACGCTACCCATGGGTAGGTTCTTTGACGGCAGCACACGGGCGACACTGCTACCTAACCTTAAGAAATTGACGAGGGCACTGGTTTTAACACAGCGACTGCCATCTGAGCACCGAACCCCAGAGGCCAAACCAGACCTCTAGGTTGTGCTTTGCCAGGTTAGTGGCCAACCAGACGGTCAGAGTTTGCAAGTCACGAAATGGTTTCTGACTTGGCTTAGTCTACTATCAGTAACGGTAGCCGGGACCAACGGCTTAGTGCCTTACGAAGCACGGAAACGCTCGAGTCGTTAGTTTACCCATAAGCGGTCACCCGGTGAGCACGGCCAACGTTGCTTAACTTTAATGATCCGAAAGAGAGAGCACTTGCCTGTCGGCCATGTTGCAGCAGTATGGTCAGGCGGACCATCCTGCTACCAAAAATAATTCATTCGGTTTTCCTTACTTTACCTTATGTATGGATGTATTAATGAGTCCTATGGATATTTTTTCCTGTAATAAAATGTAGCATAATATCACTCTCCATCCATTTGCAGTCCATAGCATTCATTATCAGTGCAAAAAATCTGGTCATCAAACAAACATTATGTTTACTACGCATACTTACGTCGTAGTATGTTACTTGTTTGGTAAAGTAAAGACGCTCGTATGCGTATGCATTCTTTTAAACAAAGTTCACGTTGACCCTTTCCAACCTCTAAACGTACAACAAGTAAGAAAGAGACAGATTAAGCTCCCTACAAAGCTGTTTGTTGATTTATGCATTGTCGGCGAGATCGAAAGGATAACAGCTGGCAAGGTTGCACAATAACACCACCTGGGGGCCACCACGTGTAGCGATTCAGTGATAGGGATCGAAGCTCGCGTCATATAAAACTTAATACCGTCGTTTGCAGGTTGCAAGAAGGCGTATTAATGTAAATAAAATGCGTTGTAATGCGATGTAAATAATGATGTTGTATAAATAAATAAATAAATTTTATTTTATGATAAAAAAAAATTTCGTTTATTTCAACGCTTACCAACACATTTTGCAGCTATCTCAAAAGCTATGGGCTTAAGCTGGCAGAAAAAAGGTTGTAAAACAATGTTAATGTTTCCGTCAAATAATATACTCTGCTTTATAGTGTCATGGCTGCAAAATAAATTGGTAAGCGTTGGAAAATACGAAAAAAATGGATTGATACGAAAGTAACTCTACTAATACAAAACCTCTCGCGTGGAAGTTCCCCTAATGTAACTGATTAATTTTAGATCTACAGCTTTTGGAAATATAAAAAATTATAATCTTTAGTTATCTATTGACCACATGAGTAAGATTTTCATTTAGTGTGGTGTTATATTATTGTTTCCAAAAAACTAAGTACCTCGTGAGAGGTTTTGCGGTATTAGCGTTACACCTTGTATAATAAATATCGTTTAAACAAACACTGTGCCTGCAATATAAGATTGCTCTTCAATCACTCGACGCACACGTCTTAGAACAAAGTACATGCTTAGAAAAGCTTTTGACTGTCTTTTATCATACATACATGTACATCCAAGAGCAGGTCAAACTTAACACTCGCAGTGCGACTTTAGTTTTTGCAAGTACCGAATGGTACAAAGTCTAATACGAGTATGTGACAAATATGAGTTTGTACTAGAATTTGCATAGTTTAGGTAAGTAAAAATCTTTTTTGTATGGTAACATCCTGTACAAGAGCTACAGAAGAGTATTCCTTTATATAACCAATGCAAGTATAGGTTCTTTAATCCCTGAGAGTTTATTGTGTGTGCGAAAAGATTTATACCCTTTAGTTCCGTAAGATGCAGATAGGGCCGGCGTTTGAGATACTGTAATAACAATAAGTAGCACACATGTGTAAGTGAATATGGTTCCATCTTATTCTTATTTTTTTTGGAAATGAGAGTTTAATTTCCGCATTCCAACATTTTAAACAATGTCAGAATAACCTTCATAAGCCTTTGAAAATCGTGGTCTTGAAAGGTTATTCAAATACAATAAAATTTAACTTGCAAGTCTCGAAAACAGACCTACTTACTGGCTTTGATAATAATGTAGATATTTTTGGAGTTTATAAATCAATCTGGTCGACGCGGGCAAAGTTGCTGGTAACAGTTAGTACGAGTGTGACCATACATTTTCCTAATTGTCAAGCTGTCAAGAGAGCCTTAGCCGCAGTCGATGTTTGTATGAATCACCATTATCACCAGTTATCTCCGCTGGGGATATGCGGATCAACAAACAGTATTTCCACTTCCGCATTCCGCACCACAACTAAAGCTCAAGATCATCGCATTTGCATGCGGGTTTATGCAATGATGCAGAAGGAATAAAATTAAGTGCTACTACACTTCGACTTGTTACTATTCAGCTAAGCGGTACAGTAAGAGCGAGCGAGCTTGAAACAGTGGACTTTGTACCGTACGTATCCAAGTATTACGCTATAAGTGTAAAGCTTGACATGCTTTTGACTGTACGCAGTCTGATGATCAGAGATTTTGAAGAGAATATAACAAACACATCAGGACTTTTGTACATTAATATGTTTGCTTTCAACTATGTGGGCTTTGATTATAAATTGATTATAAATATTGTTAACCTTCCTTCTAGTAAGGGTGATGCAGGACAAATTTCTATATGATTTGCTTATGTCTGCCTCTTTGAATGATGATAAGGAGCATCCTCTAGAAGATACAAAAAATATTGGCGGACATCCACACTCCTGCGTTTTTGAGGAAATAAGTTTTAACTATTTTGAAATTTGACAATGAAACGTACACCTGGCAGACTATGACTATTTGATTAAATACAATGTATAAAACCCCAGAAAAATGGTCTGCCATCATAATAGCCCTGCGTCGTAAAGTTACAGCGCTTCAAAATACAAAAATTCACTACTTCGTCCCGTGATAATGCAGAGCTCTGCATGTCTGCCTCTTCGATTTTCTACATCTTCAGAAGTATTTTAAACACGAGCCACAAAGGCAGACAAGAAAACATTATTTAGTATCTTATTTTATTTATTTAAAACTCAAAAACGCAGCGACGCACAGAAAAATTTAAGGACCAAATCGATTCGTATTCAGCTGATCTATCATCCCTATTAATATGAATCATGAGCAAATCATATACCCAAATTGCAGCCAGCACCCTAACTATTCCTTCTATAAAGTATGAAAAACTTACTTTAAAGAAGGACATAAATAAATTACGATATTCGTCGTACAAAATAACTCTGGTTGTAACCGTTAATGCGCAGAGGTACAAAATGAGGCAGTTAAGGGGATGCGTTCGAATCTTTCATTGATTCTCCGCCTGTCACCCATGCGCAGAAAATAACCGTCAGGGCCAAACTTATCCTGCACACGCTATATCCTCGCTTGTATTTTAAATATTACAATTACAAATGTGTAGATTATTCTATTTTTGAATCCATTTATTCATGTTTATTTAGATTTGGTGAAGGGAAAGTTATTGTCTCAGTTATTTCATTGAACTCGTAAAACTAACAATAGCACTATTCGTACTATGATCTCATACATTACATTTATAAACATCACTCCTCTTGCCCCTATGGGCAGGCAGAGACCATTTTCTTCCACCTGCTAACTATCTTGACTTTCCCTCGCTTCTTGTACTAATCGTCGAATTATGGAACTTTTGACCTTGGAATTAGGGTACTTTTCACCTGGGAATTACGGAACTTTCCACCTGTGAATTAGGGAACTTTTGACCTTTGGATACAGAACGTCCTGAGTTTGGTCTTGGATCATTGGATGAGGCCTTCCTTTCAACATTTCCATTTATCCTGTGTGCAAGACCAAACCATCTCGGCAATCCTTTCTTAACTTTCACTTTATCTTTAACGCCATTTTTCTTTTCACACTATTCCTATTCATTTGTAAATGTCATATTAGGGGTATTTGACAGCCTTCGCGGTGTAGTGGTTAGAGGGCTGGACTCTTGATCCAGAGGTTCTTGGTTCGATTCCTGGGAAAAATCCTTTTGTGATACCTTCCCAGTTTGGTTAGTTAGGACATTGCAGGATGAATCACCTGATTGTCCGAAAAGTAAGATAATTCCGTGCTACGAAAGGCATGTTAAGCCGTTGGTCCCGTCCCGACTACTATCAACTGGTCGTCGTTAATGAGCCATGTCAGAAACCTTTGGCGCCTCAACAACTCTGATACCAGGGTTTGTTAGGTTGGTCATCGACCTTGCAACCCACAGGATATGATGATGATGATGAGGGGTATTTTGGTCTGGTTAGAAATTGAAGATGTATGAAACAGCTGATATTTATTTTTGTGCGATTTCTGACTCTAATCATGGGAACACTTGGGTACAAAATCTAAGTTGTCAAGTGTGATGTGCTCTTGACTGTACTGAAAATTGAGTTAAAAACTTCTCCATACAAAACACCAAATTCATAAGTAAGGACCAAACATCATGTGCATGTTAAAGTTCTTTGTTAGCCATAGAAGATGTGAGAATGTGAGTGCTTCAGCATTGGGGGCCACTAAATGCAACAGCTTCGGTGCGACCTCCGCAACTTAAGTGGGTCAGATCAATAAACGCATACGACGCGCTTTCGAGGGTTTTATTTATTACTACGCAATGTTCACACTTAAACTTAGGATCATGGGATTTAAGATTTTGTATGGTGGTAGAGTTCAGGAGATTTAAGAACAAAGTTAGGTAGCCGACTCCGAAAAACCATTGGTAAAACGTAATGAGGCTAGGGCTATGATGATGATGAGCAATAGGAATGCTCCATTTTCGAGCACAGCTCTAAGCTTAGTAAAACTGAATCTTCCGAATAAAATTAGTGTTTTATACCCATTAAAACTTTAAAAGTAGGACCACAGATTAAATAATAGTACAAGGATTTCAATTTTGTGAACTCGTACTATTTCTCAACTTTTACGAAGAGAAATTGTCAGTTTCTTAGACATAAATGTCCTCATATTCAAATATGTTCGCCTAAACACTGCTTAAATAATGTTAGACATAAATTTCCTCATACTCAAATATGTTCGCCTAAACACTGCTTAAATAATGTTAAATCTAAACTCATCGCCCATCGCTATCGCAACCAAGCTTGCCACTATAGATTTCCTGTGACTTTATCTGTCCAATTATGTTGCTTCCACTACGCCCACTCGACTAATAACCACTCTGTCGTACTATGCGCTGCTTGAAACTTTTCATTCGTGCTTCTTCTGTTTGCAGTGAAACATGCGTATAGGTTATAATAAAATAAGCCTAATACATTATCGAAAACCCTGTTTGAATTGATTCAGTAGTTTGTAAATTATTGGTAGACAAACACAGACAGAAAAAAGTCTGAATTGGATCAATTACCCGTTCCTTAATTTAAGGTTATATTTTATCGGAATAATTTATAGTAAGTAGTATATATGAGTCTACATAGATTCATATAGCAGTTTAGATTATGTTGCATCCATCCACAACACCCGCTCGACGAATACCATCTCTACCTTACTAAACACAGAGTGGATATCCCATTGTATTGCAATTATAGTTCCTAGAATGTGATAAAAGTGTGTACTAGTTTAATATGTAAGTAGTGGTTCTGAAAATACAGGGCAGTTAATGTTGCATGGTTCGTCATTTGCGATAATATGTACTCTAAGCCACATCTAAAGTTGCAAGTCAACATGCTCTGAGAAAAACTATGGAGATTTATTATAAAAGAGCGCGTAGATTTTTTCTTGCGCTTCTTTTTAGGGTTCCGATACCAAAATGGTAAAAAAAGGAACCCTTATGGTGCGACTTTGTCTGTCTGTCACACCTCTATATCTCAGCAACCACTCATGTTATCGACCTGAAATTTGGAAACTTAAAAAACTTATGATTATTAATGTAAAGGGGGCCAAACTAGGGGGGGGGGGGGCAAATTTCAAATTGTCGCTACTAGGTCGAGTGGGGTATCATATGAAAGGGCTTTACTTATACATTTTTGAAATATATTTTTGTATTTTTTTACGTCTCTTAGTTTTCAAGTTATGATGAAAAATTACAAAAAAAATACCATCCCCCCCCCCTATATCCGAAGTTTGTGAAAGGAAAAATCTGAATTGATTACAGTTAACATACGTTTGTGTAAACATTACAGCAAAAATAAACATTTTTCGCGTACACGGTATAACAAAACGCGCTAATTTGCCATTTCTTTCAACATCTCTAGGAATGCAAGTAAAAGGGACGAGTTGCGTGAAGACCAATTTACTTTTCTCATTGGCAGCGGTTAGATCGCGGTCTTGGTGTATTCACCGTACATTGCCCTCTCGATCAATGCCTGTGTCTGCCATGTGTACATAGCACAGTAATGTACATCTCAGTAATAAAATGTCCATACATACATACATACGTAAATGTCCATTGAGCTGTAATAGAGAGTGATAGTTTCGTGTAAGTGTGCAACTGCGTTAAAATGTTTTACGTGACGGTTCGGCGATAAGCATTTACGATGTCTCGACTTGATTTTGTTGTCGATAAACGGGGAAAATCTATAAAATATTGACCTTATGTATTTGTCTAACATGATGACAGGTATTTTGCAGATATCTATCGTGTTGAAACACTGTTTTGAAAGAATATTTGTGATAAGTCTATTTCGTTGGCAGAAAATTTTAAAGCTAGTGTTTATTGTCCAAGTTAGAGGTGTTTTATTTAGGTATAGGGTTAGTTTGGCTAACTAGACTTTAACAGTCTCAATAAACTATTATGAAGGTATATATTCCTAACATGTGGTGGATAAGTGTGTACGAGAGACCGATTTCCATTTCGGAGGGCACGTTAAGCCATAATACGTTTACGATGGTCCATAATGTCCTATACTATTAAAAGAGCAATATTTGTAAATAAATATATTTATTTGTAATCGGTTTTTCGAAAACGGCTTTAATGATTTCTATGAAATTTACTATGAAAAATCAATTTAGCTAGATCTCATGTCTGGGAAAATCGTTTTAAACTTTTTAGCTTTTCTTGAATTGCGAGTTTCAGAAACCCTACTGCGTTATTGGGCTTTGGTGAAGATTATACAGAACAAAGCTCGGTCACCCAGGTACTATATTATTGCAATTACACCAAAGATTTCGGACCTCCTTGCTTCGCTCGGAATAGATACCTTGCTAATTTATTTTAGTAGGGGATGACATCTGCCAACATGTCACAACCCCATCATCGATGATCCATAGAAAATATTCAAAATAACCTGTCAAATCCATAGAAAAACGCCTACACCACCTAGTGACGAATTATTTCTTTAATCCTCCTTCTAAGTACCTTTAAACTACACTAGATTTTTTGTTTATTTACGAAGATTTTTATTTGTTAAGAAGTTGAATTTAAAAATAACCTTGAGGCATAAATGGGGTTATGGGAGTTGAATGATTAACAGATGACCCCTCCTAACTGCCAATTTATTTTAGCACACGATGCGCAAAACATCCTGTATAAATCCATAGAAAATATTCAAAATAACCTGTCAAATCCATAGAAAAACGCCTACACCACCTAGTGACGAATTATTTCTTTAATCCTCCTTCTAAGTACCTTTAAACTACACTAGATTTTTTGTTTATTTACGAAGATTTTTATTTGTTAAGAAGTTGAATTTAAAAATAACCTTGAGGCATAAATGGGGTTATGGGAGTTGAATGATTAACAGATGACCCCTCCTAACTGCCAATTTATTTTAGCACACGATGCGCAAAACATCCTGTATAAATCTATGACCAAAACGAGTATAAGCTGAACTGGCGCTACTCTACAAACGCCCAAAACCAGAGACCCGCTCCGCTCAAAACCGCTTAAGCGTTTTGTCAGTGGGAAGTTGGACGGTCTCGATTCATAATACTTACTTTTTTTAAAGAGTTACCTGCCTACTTGACACCATGCAATGTAAGTTACATTACATAGTGTCAAGCAGGTACTTCATATGTAAACAGGCTTTATTTTTATTAGGTTCCCGTCTTATATCTCCTGGTTAACCGTTAAGTAGCCAAGACACAGATTAAATAATAGTGCTAAGATAAGCCATTGGACTGACGCTACCCACATGACAATACTTAGAAACTAATAGTCGAGGATAACCAAACGCGTCACTTACGTACGTACGTAATGTGGATTTCGCATAGAGAAAGGGATTGTACAAACAAATACGGCCATATCGACCGCGCCTTCTTGTTTGTAGTCAAACCACTATTCTTATAGAGACACAGTGCGTCTTTAAGGATAGTACTACTTATTTTGAAAGAATACAGCATTTGATTATACATATTTGTTTTATTAAATGCTGGCCTTCGTGATCCTCATCGCTGATGAATAGTATATTATTCATGACTAAAATAACAATAAAGAAAACAATCAAGCGTGAGTCGTCAAAAAATTTAATGTAAGGAAAGCTCTTTGGAATCTGCGTAGTACTAAAAAAACTCAATTTCTTAAGAGGCTACCTCCCGTCCACTAGCGCCCCCATCAGTAAAAAAAAATTACTCGCAAAATACAAAACTTATCGAAAATTCGGAAAGACAGATTTAAGTAAAGGTACCTTAGTTTATTTAGAACCTATCAATTCTGAAAAATATAGTTCATTGTAGTTACAGATACAAAAAGTGCGAAAAACGGCAGTATCTGTAACTACAGTGAACTTTATTTTACAGATTAAATAGTTTCTAAATAAATAAAGGTACCTTTACTTCAATCTGTGTATCCGGATTTTCGATAAGTTTTGTATTTATTGAGTAATATTTTTTTAACTGATGAGGGCGCTAGTGCACGGGAGGTAGCCTCTTAAGTGCCCTGGAGCTGTGATTTTCCATACAAACTAACTTTGTTTATTTTATTCCGGGTCTTAGCGCGATTATAATTATGTGCGAGACAATGACAATTTTAGTCTACCCTCACAACAATATCTGCGTAGTTAACCTCTCTTCAGTCTATAGGCCAGAGAAATTAGTATTTGACCTGGAAGTAATTAAGTATGGCTGTTTTTTCTTGGATTCTTGTTAAACAACTAATCTCTCCTATAAATGTGTAATTATTAAAATCGTATGACCTCCGGAACATATTTAAATTTAATAGTTTTAAATTAAATTAAAAAATTTCCTACACAAAAATGCTAATGCATTCAATCGATTAGCATTGTTAATAGAACTTTAATTCTAAGTAGTTTACCTAAAAATTAAAAAGTTTTCCCATTGGAATTGCTGAAATTCGGAGTTTCAGTAACGTAATAAGTTAACTCGAAATTGCACTTATAGGATAATATGTAATGGAAGTAAGTTTAATGTTTTACTTCTTAAATATTATTTTAAATACATTTTATACAAAATTAAAATGTCAACTGTAATGATAAACTCTATTTCTAAATTTTTCGGTTTTATATATCAAGAATAAATGAAAATGAGAAATTATATTTTTAATTATACAAATAACACAAAAACACATACTTCTGTAAAAAAAAATAAAAAGAAATACTTACAGGATATTATAATATGAGGCATCGGTCACTCTTCGCATACAATACTATCCTCTACCCGCGCAGCATTAGAGTCTAAAGCGGTAGAACGGCTCGTGCGCAACGCAATGTAGCAAATCTACAAATTAGTGGTACAGCCAAAATAGCAAGTCCTAGTGTCATTTTTCCGTTTTAGAATATTTGTACCAATACCTATTGTAGGCTTTGGATGACTTATTATTTCTACTGTACCTACCTATCCTATTACTGTCCATAAAACTGCGTCGATGCCTAAACTAACGTTTCACCTATCAGTTAAGATACTTTTAATTTCAACTTGTAAGTGTTATCTTTTAAATAAAAATAATATACTTACAGGTTGTTAGAGACAGCCTTCCGAATACTGAAAGTCAACGTAACTGAACAACTTTCAGCGAATAAAACTTTCAGGAAATGAAAAAAAAATATATCATCCTCTCCATACAAGCAACTTTATTCATTCACTTCATTTCCTGAAAGTTTTATTCGCTGAAAGTTGTTCATTACGTTGATCATGCCCTTTCCGTACCTATTCGGAAGGCTGTCCCTTACACCCTGCAAGTAATTATCAGTACCTTCTGTTTAGGAGTCGTTCGTCAAATCGCTAACGTAAAACTCGCAAGATGTAAGCAAGTACGTCAATCAAAAATTTAGGGTTCGTCTCACAGTCCCCCAGTCCCGAAGACACCCGTCCCGCTGGTACCCGAATTAAAATTTTATTTATAAAGCCGATTAAAAGTTAATTTTGCTTAGAAGTACCGTCAGCTGGAAAAGTTTTATTCCAAATACTTCGCTGAGTATTTTTGGCAGGCGGTAGGGCTTTTGTGCAAAGTCCTTCTGGGAAATTACCACCCCCTTGCCTTTTTCTGCCGTAAAGCAGCAGTGGTACTGCTATGTTACGGTTTGAAGAGTAAGGGAGCCAGTGAAATTACTGGCACATGAGATATACCATCTTAGTTCTCAGGGTGGGTAACGTGCTTTGCTGTCTTGTTAGTGTCATATTATTTCACTAATAAGACAGTGGGTGTCATGGGCGTTGGTGAACACTTACCAACAGGAAGCCCACCTGCTCGTTTACCAACTTGGGATATCAAAAAACTGAACATGAAAGGTTGGTTGCTTCACTTAACGATTTATTTATTTTTGTTTGAGACAACATCAGCACTTATTATATAAAATTTTTACATGATCTTATTACATCATAAGTCAATAATAGCTGTCCATGGTATTATTACTTATGTTAAGAACAGATTGAAAGAAGAAATAACTGGATATATGCGTTTTGCTCTCTCCATCCTATTCGCCATAATGAAACGAGTGATTTTGATGTTGTTATACGAGGGCGGGATGATACCTCGCCTAGGAAAGGATTACAAAGTTTAACGTTACGAAGAGGTTTTTATTTTTCGACATTGTCTCCTTTAAGCTATACGCACTTAGTCCATCTTCGCTTTAAAGCAGTTATAAATCTATACATATAATAAAAAATCGTAAAGGCAAAAAAAGTCTGTAAATTGAACATATTGAGAAAAAAACCAACCAGGGTGACTTAAAATGATTAACTGAACATTTTCGTATAGTTTTTAAAATTTTTGTTTGTTTATGTTTATTTTGTTTCGGGTCTTAGCGCGATTAGTCTACCCGTGACCACGGCTGTTGCAACGCAGCCGAAACGTCGGGAATAATAAGGTAATTTATTTTGCCTAATAACTATTATCGCGCTAAGACCCGAAACAAAATAAACATGATTGAAAAGTGCGAAAGTCTAAAACAAACCTTTTGTTTGTCTGTCTGTTTGACCGAGCATCACGCAAAAACTACTGAACGGATTTTGACAAAACTTTAAATATTGATAGTGTATGTCCCAGAATAACATCATATAAAAAAAAACTCGAAAAATTGTCGAGAAATAGTAAACCACAAAAAAAAACTTCGGCATAGTACAAAGTCAGTACATTTCAGAAGTCAACTTTGATTGTGGATTTTATCCGGAACTGATAACAATACACTGTAGGTTTATACTTTGTGTTCAAGTCTTTGGTCCAAATACAAATATCGAGAATCCATTTTTGATTTGTTTTTTTTTTTAAGGGAAGCACGTTTCATGGTTTATTTGCTCATCATTTTGTTACTATGGTTACCAATGGTTACTTAAAACAAGTTGGCTATGAAATGGCTATGAATAATAATACTTATGTGATTATAAAAATTCTTATGAAAACTGGCAATGTCCACTGCTTTATGTACTCCATTGAATGGCAAAAGCATGGCCTGCCACACTCACATAACCTTTTGTGGCTTTAAGATAAGATCAGGCCCAACGATCTTAACCAAGTGATTAGTGCAGAGCTTCTGTACCCAGAATAATATTAAGGCTCATATGATTCACGGGCCCTGCGGTATCGTGAATCTAAATTCACCATGTATGAAAAACGGGCGTTGCTTAAAAAGATTTTCGAAAGTATTCGTCAGTGAAACAGTCACTGGTGAGAATGGATATCCCAGTTATCGGCGCCGGTCGCCCAGGTAGGTGAACTGAGCACTGAGATGAACTCGCGTGGCCAATAGGGAACATGCACGAATTTTTTTTTTATAAGAAATTTATTCTCATTCATGTAATAAACAGACTTGTAAAACTATTTTTCGAATAACTATAATATTAAAAAAGATATAAGCCATCGAAGATTTGTTTCTGTCCCTTTCTAGCAAAACGAAATTTAATATGGAGATTATAGAGCTGTAGTGAATTGTGACGTCACTATTCATGTCGGATCTCTCTGTCTAATTAGTAGTTTTAAATGCTTATATCGGCCGTATTTCTTAGCCGATTTAAATTTTAATTTCACTTTTTGTCATCTCTAGTACGGTATTTTCATATTTTATTAATAAATGCGACTAATAAAATTTATGCACGTTCCCTATTGTTGTTGATAACAGATGAGTAGTTTCGTACTCACCAGTGCATTCTTGGGCTTTTGAGACACACATCAAAGTTGAGTCATGTGCAAGCGTCGCCTCTATCAAATACATTCGTAAATATGTCAATACTGCACGCAAAAAGGACCAAATTAAAGCGGAAACAGGATCCCTATAACTGAATATGTCAATGAGGAAAGTGACCAAGCCACGCATACAGAGCGAAAATCGAGACGAAGTAACATCCTATCAGTTTGGTTGGTATATAAGTACCTGTGAAGCAGTTTCAGGTACAAAGTGATAGCCCAGGCTCCATACATTTATGAAACATCACCTTTCATTCTGATTATTTTTAAGTTAAATTACTTTCGTCACCCGCGTATTTCTCATATCTAGAACCAAATTAGTATTAAGTCTCGACAGCTACTGAAAATACAAGTCAAATGTGAGTCGGACTCGGGTGCCGAGGGTGCAAGGGTTTAATATGTTTATAGGCAATAAAGTTCATTATGATGAGTGTTTAGCAGATTTCAAAAAACTGCTACTTAGAGTGATCGTTTTAGTTTTCCTGTAATATTTACATAACCTCTATCTACTATACTTAATTAAAATTTCTCCTTTTGCTAAATTCGGAGATAAGAAGGGGGGGGGGGGGGGATGCTACTTTTATACATATGTTAAATAAGAATTTATTTTGGTATGTACCGGTAACACCCTTTAATACCCCACTCGACTCGAATTTTGCCCACCCTATTTAGGCCCCTTTTACAATAATAATATGTTTTTAATAAAGTTGGGCAAACATATTCTAAAACTATTCCTTTCAAGTCATAGCGTGGTTGCTAATAAACAGGTGTGACAGACAGACAGACAGACGAAGTTGCACCATAAGGGTTCGGTGTTTATCATTTTGGTTCGGTGCCCTAAAAGTTCATTTTCTTACCTTGAAACACTTTTTATGCCGACAGTACTAGTTGAAAACTATAAAACGATAACAATGTAAAATGTAATCAAATTTATGGAATTCGGGTGCCAGCGGGACTGGGGGACTGCGGAAATAATCCAAAATTTACATTAAGCCACGATCACACCTAGCTGAATTCAAAGACTAATTCGGCATACATTGCTCGTTGATGTAAGGATATTGCAATTAACATAACCAAGCCTCTCAGCAATGTATGCCAAATTAGTCTTTGAATTAAGCTGGTGTGATCGTGGTCACAAGTTTAGTTTTTAAGTAGGTAGTAATTATGAACGTTTTATCTAAGGTACCTAGTTAGAAAGAAAAATTTAATAGTCCCATACCACAGATTAGTCTATAGTACCGACAGTTTAACAACGCGAAGATGTCTACAACGCAGGTAGGTATTCCCGCTAGCGCAAACTTGCAAATTAAAAAAATAGAATAGGTACATTCGGTCGGCGGCGTTTTGGCTCCGTGGCGGCTGCCGTCTCCCCTTACCTCGATTTCTCCGCCGCGTTCGCCCACCACCGCGGTACGCTAGAGCATTCTTACCTATTTTTACGTAAGTAATATAATAATTATATATTTTTCCAACATTCCCAATCTGCGACGTCAAACATTCGAATGTAGGCTAATCAGTAGACCTAAGATATGATTAATTAAAAAGAAATACGCCCATTAGCATTTATAGCTGATTAGATAAATGCATATATATCATAGGGGGCTTTTCCCTACAACTTACATTTTTAATTATTGTGAAACCTAATAATGCATTTCATCAGGAGTCATAAATCATTTTAAAATTGGCATAAATATTTATAGCTCCTTAGAAAAATAATAATATATATATTTATAAATTTAAATTATAAAGCAAAATTATAAAGTGTTTAATAATGATGCCAAATATTGTTATCTAATATTTACAATTATTATAAATAAGAATTGGCCCATAAGTATTTTTGGCTCGTATAATACGATTTTTTTTGTTTAAAATGTATTTTTCGTCATCTTCCCTATACATTTATTTTTTAATACTATTTTTCATATATGTATTTAAACTTAATTTTGACAATAATAATAAAAAAGTAACCTTTATATTTACTTCAAACCCACTCATATAAAAGTTTCTAAATACCCTGGACTACTACCCGTGACCACGGCTGTTGCAATTGCAACGCAGCCGAAACGTCGGGAATAGTAATGTACTCTTAAAATTAATGCATATCCTCTGGAAATATATAATATAATTTGATAAATTATCGCACAAGTTAGTTTGTATGGGAAATAACATTTGCAGGGGACCCTTATAAACAGGAGATAAGTATTTTTAAAAGTTTCTTCTAAAAGGCAAAATAAATTTTAAGTAGCTAAGTTTTGCTTATGTCGTCTCATCCTTCTCAGAATCAATGGACTCCCTTTCCTCCATCCTGATATTCCCGGCTTTTGATTCTGTATATCTTTCGCCCTAAATAACGTCTGCACCAAACGTTACCACACATTACTAACTATAAACAGAGGAGTATGAATGCCTACAATACAATTGTTCCTTTGTTATTGTAAACGATCTTATTTATTTTTCGTGTACGTTAGACGAGGTTTGGGTTCGACATGGAGACATTTTATTTTCAAATATTTTTATTAGTTGTTGATCTACAGGTTGTACGTGGGTTGTACAGTCAAGAGCAGGTAAAGCTTGACACTTGGAGCGCAACTCTAACCCCAACGGTGTTTGAAATATAAACGGTATAAAGTTCAATGTGTCAAGCTTAACGTGCTTTTCTTGACCGTACGATGAGGTGATATTTTAATGGCAAAATTGCCCGAATTAATTAGATTGTAATGTGGCATTTGTCGCGCGTTGTAATCGTGACATTGAGGGTGGTAAAAATCCCTCTCAAGTCTGAGATTGCACTTAAGATTTATAATATTTATATGTGTAAAGTGCACCTTGAGAGGAATACAACATTTTAGAGGGATTTATCAATACAACTATAACAAGTGTTCGATTTTACATTCTACCTTTAGTGACCCTATAAATAGAAGGTACAATATGTTTGATGATTCATTCGTCATATAGCCATAGTCAGACCAATAGTAGATGTCTTATTGGTTCAAAGCCGTGGTTCAAAGTTTCAACAGGAGTCAAGCTTGAATCGTGGTGTTCCAGAGAAAAAGAAACCATACCTACGAATGGCGCGCCATTCAGTTCGCCCGCACTCCCGAACTATCGCGGATTATTTGAGCTAACATCAAATGATACAGTCGATAGTGGTGCCATTTCTGTTCCCATTTCTATGTGTATGCTTACAATAAGTAAATTGAAACTATCTATTTATCTAAAAATCATAAATATTTGTTCGGCAGATAGTACTAGAAGTGGCGCACCGAGTGGACGCAGAAGGCGTGGTGGCGGTGGAATCGGTGGTGGAGAAACTAATCTTCAAGCCAGAGGATGTGGTCTCCATCCGCGCCAAGGACTCGGACCTCGAGTACGCGACGCATGACGTCTTCCAGACCGACTCAGCTATCTCCGGCAAATTCAACGGCGAGACCGGAGCGGTCAGAGGTACGAACCACTTGCGTTTTATCTATTAAAAGGAGGAGAAATAGATCAGGCGGAGGATGTGGTCTCTATCAGCGTCAAGGACTCTTCCAGGCTGACTCGGTTATATATATCCGGCAAGTTCAACGGCTAGACCGGAGCGGTTAGGGTTACTAACTTCTTGTTTCTTATCTAGATATTACAAGTCTGTGGGGAGGAACCGATCAACCGGAGGATGTGGTCTCCGAACGCGCCAAGGACTCGGACCTCGAGCACGCGACGCATGACGTCTGCCAGACCGACTCAGCTATATCCGGCAAGTTCAACGGCGAGACCGGAGTACTCCAAGATACTAACTGCTTGTTTATTTTCTATTAAAAATTATGGAAATCATGTGAACGCCACCGCACACATGTAGCTACATATTTCACAAAAATTCTAATAAATAAGAAACAAGCAGTAAGGACCCCTACCTCTGAGCGCTCCGGTCTCGCCAATGAACTTCCAGATATGGCTGAGTCAGTCTGGCAGATGTCGTACGTGGCGTACTTGACTATAAATTCTTCTTTTACTGATCAGTGGCAAAGAGTGATCTTAAAGCCAGATGATCTCTATATCCGGTATCCACCTGCTTAAGAGCTGTTCCTTGTTTTCCGTGGGAAATTCGCGAAATTCTTTTTAGTAAATGCCCATTACCTAAGAAACTATGCAAGATTTCGGGTTGGTAGGTTCAGTATTTTTGGCTGTAGGTTGATGTTGTCAGTCAGTAACATTGTCATAAAAAGCCTCTCTTCTTTTCCATTATAAGGTACTCGGATTTCGACCTTTCCTTCCTCTTCATGTGTCTCCTTGTGCGTATTTCCATCCTCATATTGTGAATGTTTCAGGTAACGGTCGTTCAGGAGAAGAGAGGACCCTGGAGCCTTGGGACGGGTGCGAAGGAGACAGTGGCGACACTCCTTCTCTGAACGGGTCAGCTCGACTCGACGACCTGGAGCTGGATCATCGTGCTAACGGCTGGGACGCGCACGAGATGTTCCGCAAGAACGAGGAGGTAAGTCTAGCAGTCACCTGCAGCCATGATGCAGCCTTGGGACGGGTGCGAGGGAGACAGTGGCGACTCTCCTTCTCTGAACGGGTCAGCTCGACTCGACGACCTGGAGCTGGATCATCGTGCTAACGGCTGGGACGCGCACGAGATGTTCCGCAAGAACGAGGAGGTAAGTCTAGCAGTCACCTGCAGCCATGATGCAGCCTTGGGACGGGTGCGAGGGAGACAGTGGCGACTCTCCTTCTCTGAACGGGTCAGCTCGACTCGACGACCTGGAGCTGGATCATCGTGCTAACGGCTGGGACGCGCACGAGATGTTCCGCAAGAACGAGGAGGTAAGTCTAGCAGTCACCTGCAGCCATGATGCAGCCTTGGGACGGGTGCGAGGGAGACAGTGGCGACTCTCCTTCTCTGAACGGGTCAGCTCGGCTGGACAAGAACGACGAGGTAAGTCTAGCACATACCTGGGAGCCATGATGCCTTTTTTTATGTGAGAAGTGAGCAAACGAGCAGGTGGGCCACCTGATGGAAAGTGGTTACCACCGCCCATGGAGCCCGCTGTCTTATTAGTGGCATAACTTGACACACGTTACCCACAGGCGAGAACTAAGATGGTGTATCTCGTGTGCCAGTAATTTCGCTGGCTCCCTCACCCTTCCAACCGAAACATAGCAGTGCAAACACTGCTATTTCACGGCAGAAATAGGCAAGGGGGTGGTACTTCCCCAGACGGACTGTGCACAAAAGCCCTACCACCTTTAAACGCCTGAACGGGTCAGCTTGGCTCGAAAACCTGGAGTTGCATTATCGTGTGAGTAAGTGAAAAAATTATGAGAAGTTGTCATCTCTGCTATTTCAATGGCTTCCTAATCTTCTAACAGGGTGAACTACCGGCGAAACTCAATTGTTTTGAAGTCTATTGAAATATGTCAAACGCAAATACTGTGAAGTTAAATCCCTTCTAATCAACCTGTAGCTTCATCTCCATATTACTTGAGTTCAAATAATTCAATTTCTCAAAAAAATGGGCGTGTTAAAAAATTCGTGTTCCCTGTTTAAACGTTTAAAGAGAGTCATTCAAAAGGATATGCTACAGCATTAATTACAACAATTACCCATGTGGTGCCGGTAAAGAATAGTACCAACCCACCTGTATCCGTGGGTGTCGTAATAGGCGACTAAGGGCTTATGATCCGGAGGATGGAGAGCAACATCTTTCTGTGTATCGTACCATCTTACGTACTGCAATCACCAACAACAGCGGTCGCAAGCCGTAACGCTTATAAGCGTGGCGACTATGGTAAATATCCTACAAAGTACCACGTGCTTTTGCTGGAGTTCTGGAGGGAGCTCCGTGTTCTGCAGTGGACGTTTAATGGGATGCTATTATGATGATGATATCACAATGATTTGTGTTGCAGGTTTACGGTGTTCACAGCACGTACGACCACTCGCTAGCCGGGTACACGTTGCAGCTGCAGCGGAAAGATACCCAGGACTACAGGTACGGAGAACTTTCACCACCACACCGAGGACATACATATCTTGTGGATGGAATTGTACATACAAAAGCCCTTAACCAATACATTTACGGAAGTACTTAATCCTAAACTAGTCAAATGATTAAGCATCTAACATACATATAGATTTGATATGCAAATTGTGGACTAAGCTAAATTAATATTTTGACCTTACTCATTTTGAAAAACTACACAATGGATATAAAATTGTTAGTTTTTACTTTTTAAATATTTTTTTCTCAAATGGAAACAGTATTTTGTGTGGACGTGTAAGGCAATATTGATTGAAGTTAAAACTACATTCTTTTTTAAAAGTTGTTAGTTTTACACCTTTTCTTATAATTTTTTCTCAGATAAAAAAGCCTCTTTTTATTTTTGATTAAGGAAACGATAAATATTGCAATATAAAAAACTTACACAAGAAGTTTATTGTTTTCAATAATCCTTACAGAGACGCAGAAGCGAAAGCGGAAGAGATAGCCGCTGAAATAGAAAACGCGCCGTCGTACAAAGCTCGCATCGAGCTCGAGAACGGCGATGAAGAGGAAAGGTTCGCCGCTGTGCAAAGACCGGCGGCTGCCGAAAGCAGCGGGAAATACGTCATTCCCAATAAGAGAAAGAATATACAGGTAAATACCGGTTTGTTAAAATTCTGGCGGGAGGTTCTTGTCCAAGATAGATGTTCTAATTGACTGTAAAACGATCGGTTGGAAATACTCCATGACTTATAACATATAGACCATACGTTATAAGTTTGGAGAACATACAACTTATACACGGGTTGACGATGATAAACTCAGTATCCTGACACCAACTCGTCAGGTATGACTTATTTCTTTACTGGTGCCGTACGTGAGTGTTTTGCTCCCGGTTGATTCCAGACGGGCAAGCTAGTGAAGCCGGGCGCGGCGCACAACAATGGCGGCGCTGTGGGCAGCGCCGTGGGCAAGTACCCGCCCGCGCCCCCGCACCACGCCTCCCCGCCCGCGCCCGCCTCCGCGCCGGCTCCAGCCGCACCGCCCACACCCGCCAGCAAGGACAAGGTACATTCACACTTGCAGTTTAAACCTATATAGGGAAAATTACAAACAAAAATGCTAAATTGGTTGCTTTGACGACAACTCCTACTCGAATATTGCATCTAATATACACCTTGTATGTATGGGGATAAAGGCGGTCGATATATCGACCGATTTTGCAATTGGACCTATAAAGGGTAAAATGCCGACAAGACCATTTCACCAAGGACGAAGAATAAGATAAAAAAGCTCTTCTTTTTACGTTTCGATGGCAATATTCACACTTTTTTGGACTAGGGGCGCTAAACTCAATGAGAATTGTTTTGTAATTCAATGAAAGCTGTCAAACGCAAATAGTATGAAGCTGGATCCTATTTATGTTATATGATCGAATCCAAAATGATTCCTATTGAGAATTCGAGCCCAGAAGCATTTGACCTATTCTGCCTGACCTCCTACATATTATTTAGCGAGCATGGTGTGGGCATAGTTGGTGGCGTCACACTGTAGTGGCGAATGTTTTTACTGGGTTCTATAGCCCCGCCGACTCAGATTATCCTTGCATCTCCCAACATGGGTACGAAAGAAAGAACTGGAAAAGGGAACAAAATACTTTTCGGACGAATAAATCATTCATCTTGCAGTGTCTTAAAATTTGGTTTTCAATAAATTACTATTATCGTAATACATAAAGGGAGCAAGGGACAGATTTCCGAAAACTGAAAGGCATGATCAGTCAACATTACTGAACAGGATTCAGTGAATAAAACATTTAGGAAATGAAAAAAAAAATCGGCCTTTCCCAAACAAAATTGCTAATTTGAGATAGGGTGATTTTTATTTATTTAGTTTTATTCATTACGAGTATAAGTGGTTTGGAAACATGACACTAAGGGAGTCGTTATGTGAAACGTGTTGTGGTATAACTGGTCCCCCCCCCGCAGGAGAAGGAGCCGCGGCCGGCGCGCCACCACCTGACGCCGCCCGCCCTCTCCCCGCACGCCCCGCACACCCCCCACACACAGCCCGCAGACAACGTGAGTACATTGTTACTAATTATTCATTATCTGTTTATTTATGTATGTTTGTCTAGTTTCGCTAAGTAATACGGTATCTTAAGACAAAAATGAAATAAAATTTTGTTTGCGTATAACATTAATGTAATAGTAGATTAGTAGCCAAGGACTGTAAGGCATCAATTGCAGCCCGAGATATTCAGGCGCACGAGCGCAGCGAGGACGCCTATAGTTCGAGGGTGCAATTAATGCTTACACCCGAGCTAACTACTCTGCTTTACATCTCGATTGTGAGGTAAGTAGGTCCTTATTACCATCAAATTGTAGGTGACCAATTAGCGCTATAGGGTAATAATGTAGCTAGAAAAGCCCTAGGGCGGTAAGTAATTAAAACGCCCGCCGCCCCGCTGCTGGAGGCGGCCATCAAGGTGGAGCCGCGCGTGGAGGTGGAGGTGCTGTCCAATTACTTACCGCCCTAGGGCTTTTCTAGCTACATTATTACCCTATAGCGCTAATTGGTCACCTACAAGCCCCATTTGGGGGTAATTAGGACCTACTTACCGAATATGAGAGATGTAAAATTTGTGATATACTAATTTATTTATTTAGGATCTGGTCGTGTTGATAGTTAATTCCAGAAATCCTTTTGACGTTCAATAAAGTGGATTTAAAATAATATGAGAGATGTGTGTTTACATTGCAGCCCGTGAGCAGCGGTCCGGTGGCAGTGGGCGCGGGTGGGGGCGTGGGCGCAGGCGTGGGCGCGGGCGTGGGCGCGGGGGGCAAGACGTACGCCGCGCAGGCCGGCGGGTACCACGCGCCGCCGCCCTTCCCGCCGCACCACCACGCGTCAGTATTTACTGCTATACGCTTTCCAATCATTTATTTTCTCGATGACAGCGAGTAAGAAAGATACGATAAAAGTGAGTAGGAAAGAGATTGATTGACTTAACAGCTGTCAAAAAGAAATTAAATGCTTGGAAATAGTATAGTCTAGTCACTCTACTGTAGCGGACGGGAAACTGTTGGGAAACGTAGGCGAAGCGAGGGAACTATGTCAAGATCGTAGCAGGTGGAAAGCTGTGGTGTATCTATATCACAGGGAAAGAGGCGTGATTTTGTGTATGTGTGAAAGGGTTGGGAAACGTAGGCGATGCGAGGGAACTATGTCAAGATCGTAGCAGGTGGAAAGCTGTGGTCTGTCTATATCACGGAAAGAGGCGTGATTTTGTGTATGTATGTATGAAAGGGTTGATGAAAGTAAAGGAAGCGAGGGAAGTATGCCAAGACCATAGCAGGCAGGAGGGCTGTGGTCTCTGCCTACACCACAGGGAAAGAGGCTTGATTTTGTGTTTGTAAGTAACTAATACAGTCGAAGTAATTTAGCTTGATTAGAATAACAGCAGAACAGAGCTGAGCGTGAGAGCAAGACAGAACAATACGTGTCTCTGTCGCTCTAATATCTTACGCATCGCTCCTTCGTCCTACTCTCACACTGCTGTTATTTTAATCAAGCTTAATATTTTCGAATGTAACCCGCCTTGATTGTTTGTTGCTGATTGAACATAATACCTAACCATCTCTAACCGTGGGTGTCGTAAGACGCGACTAAAAGATTATTCGCCGTAGGATGGGCATCAGCGTCCTGCGAATCGTACCATCTTACATTCAGCGGTCACCAACAACCGTGATCCATGGTACCTGTCGCTACGCAGCAAGCGTCGCGACTATGGTATACTCCTCGCCGCATTGTACTGAAATTCTAGAGGGAGCTCCCTTTCCTGCAATGTTCGTTTCATTGGATGTTATGATGATGAAGTCCCATATTTATTATTCCATAAAAATTGTTTCTTCAAATGAGTTAATGGTCTATAATTTAGGAAGCGTATTAATCATGCATGATGTATTAATCTCTTCGTATGATACGAGTATAGTTTGTTCTCCTATTACTCGTCGTATGTATATCATTGATTTTACTCCTGGTTCCCATATTCCACCGTAATGTGGAGATAAAGGTGGTATAAAATGCCACTGTTTAATAATATTTGTTACCAATTTTTTGTTTTTTATAAAAACTAGTTAATACTGTCTGCTCTGCTCCTACAACGCATAGGATATTCAGAGCTAGAAAATCCGCTTGGGAGAGGAGTAAAGAAGAGTGCAACTCACAAGTTACTACTATTTAATGAATCAACTTCTCATTGTGTGTACAGGACCGCGCCGGCGCCGGGCAAGCTGAATGGCGAGCCACGTGCTCCGGGACACCCGCGGCCTACTTTCCCACCGCATCATCACCACGTGAGTAATGTCGACATCGCCGCCCGCCTTTATTACTGTAAAACTTTAACAGCCAGTTGCACAATGCGTCTTTAAAGTGAAAGGTCCTTTAAATTTATTGCTGTCACTCTTTTTGCTAACAAAACGGAAAGAGTCAGCAATAGACCTAAAGGAGCTCTAACTTTAAAAAGATTTTGTGGAACTAGCGGTAAGGCTGTTAATCGGTACGAAATTTTTCTTTGTTGTTTTCTTTGATAACAACCCCTTTCAGATTTTTGAAATGAAATGAAATTATTTGTTGCCCAATTACAGTGGTGTAACAAGATGTTAGTTTGTTGATAGTTCCTTTACTGTAAGCTCGATTAGAGCATAGCAATTTTAGTTACAATTGTCATATGTATTCACAATAGCACATTTGGTCGGAAAAAATAACATTGACACAATAACAATTAAAACATAGTTTAAAGAAAGTCAAAACAGTATACAATCAATTAAAACAATAAGAAAATGTCAAATACAGATTTTAAATGTCAAGAGGTGCTTATTAATAATATTTTATAACAACATTAAGAAAACCCTAAAGTCATAGATATCCTAATCATGGAGAGTGTCAGTTTCAAAATATTCCTTTACTGAGTAAAATCATTTCTGCACAAGCCGTGTGTGCAGCTCTCTCTTCAACATGTTTAGCGGCAATGTTTATGCAAATGATTATGCTCGGCAAGTGATTGAATATTTTTGTGCACATGTAGTAACAGTTTATACCATATATATAGTTTTTGGGCACTGTAAGTACTAGCCTATTTGGGTAACTAGCAGTGGCGAAGGGTGGATTTTTACAAAAGGGAAGCCCGAGCATAAATAATTACTTATATCTCGGTATTCTTTTTGGGTTCTGAGCCAAAATGGTAAAAACGGAACCCTTATGGTGCGACTTCGTCTGTCTGTCAATATATCTCAGCAACCACTCATGCTATCGACTTGAAATTTAGAACCGTTTTAGAATATGATTGCCCAACTTTATTTATAAAAACAAATCGATCTTTCTCAGTTGCATAGTTTTTTTAGAAATCTGAAATGAAATGAAATATGAAATGAATGAATGAATGAATCTGAAAAAAAAAACTACAAACAAATTTAGTTTTGCGGTCCTAAAAATGAACTTTATTGCTTCCAAAATTACTATAGGTATAGGTCGGAACCCTCGGCGCGCGAGTCCGACTCGCACTTGACCGGTATTTTAATTTTTTATTTGTACAGGTTTGAGACTTGCTTGACGGTGCGATAGGCTAAACTAAACTCACCTTTACCATACCAAACGCCAGGCTTGGCATGGCCTAACTTGGAAAACCTTTTGTTTTAAGGCAAACAACAGCCAATGTTGAATAACGCGGCCACTATTCATCCGACTGGTGCCTTATTTTATTACAAAATTTAAAGAACTCTACAAACAACACAACACTCATAAAACAAACAAAATAACTAGTAAAACAACACAAAACATCGACGATAGATAAGAAACAAATAAAATTATTACTTCCATATGCTAATTGCACGACGCGACAACACAGAAACGGATCGAACAAAAAACCTGCTAAAAAAAGTAAACCAAATCAATCAATTATTAATCATCTAATTTAAAGTACCTTTTAAATATTTGTCATTATAATTGCACGCAAGACGACGCAAAACCAAAATCATGTTATCTCGTTCACACCTGCGAAATCATCATTTACCTATTTCACCATAAGCCGACGGCGATCGGCTTGCTTCTTTCCATACTAAGCGAAATTAAGACAGAGACAAGACCTAATTATTATCATACGAGTAAAAGGGACAAACATACGCCCCGTTCTACGAGAAATAACACGGGAGCTACACGGCTTATTTGTGCTATAAAACTTCTCCAGGCGCAATGTTGAAAGGCAGTCGATACACAAAATATTTGCTATGAATTTTATCGCAGGTTAAATAAATATGGGATTTTGTTTGAGGAACTGTGATTTTGTGTGTATAGTTTTGTCCCTGCAACGTAGGTAGCAATACTAGGTTTTAATTCATTTCATAGCACTTTAATATACCCAGATTTAAAAAGAATCACATACGTCAACCTTTCTCAAGAATAGATTTGAATGACTTTTTACAAAATTACAAAAATCTAGAGATACTATATCGCAGTGGCTGTAGATCAGTAATAATAATGTTGTTGGTTGTGACAGAACCCCGCTGCGCCCGCAGAGAACCACACGCGACCTCCGCGACACCACGCGCCGCCAGAGCCGCGTCGGCAGGACGAGGTGCAGGTAAGAATACTCTACTCTCTTCAAGAGCTCATCAGGTCACGTAAGGTTTTGGGGTAAAGGGGCTGGTACTCCTAGCTTCCTACGGTCACTGTGACCTGTAAAGGTCTGTTGTACACCTTGATCATACATTTTGGTAGAATTTAAGATTCGAACGAAAAAGTGTCCGCATTTTCGTGTATAAAGTGTAAGTCTCCTGAGCCATAAAGCGACGGTGCCATCTTTTGAACAGCAATCATGCACCTACCAACATATAATCAAAGTTTGTAGTTCATGTGTCTCGAAGCGCGCACCTGATGCTCGCGCAACGCGCGTTCGTACGAAAATATGTGAATGCGCGTTTGACGCACGATTGATCAGAAGCGCGCGCTTGCATGTGTACACCTCAATAAGAACTCCTGGTTCTCAAAGCGTGCGTTTGAAAGCGCCCAGTGTGTACCCGCTCTTTGTACTTCATCTTTTCGGCCGAACGAACGTCGGAAGCTGATAATATGCCAAGGATTAAGAGTCCTGTTGCCCGATTTTTACTGTGAAATAGTGTATAGGCAACATGGGACAAAATTTAGCTACTGTGTTTTTTCGTGAATTGGGCTGTTTGATTAATGTGGTGTATATTTCAGGAGCTGCGCAAGTTCGGGCAGGAGTTCAAGCTGGTGTCATCTCCCGCGCCCTCCGCGCCGGCCCCGCAGCCCGCCGCGCCCCCCGCGTCCGCCGTCCCGCCCTCCGCGTCCGCCTCACAGCCACAACAGGCGCCGGTAAAATGCCATACTATTATCATATATAGAATTGTCTATCTCCTTGTGTGAAATGTCCCCCAAAATTTATTTGTTGTTGTCTGCCGGCAGCTGCAGCCGCCGCCGGCGCCGAGCACTCCCGAGGTGTCGGCCAACGCGGGCCTCCCCGACAGCGCGCCCAAGCGCGAGCGCGAGCGCAAGCACGAGCACGCGCACGCACACACCCACACCCACACCCCGCCCGCCGCGCACCACCACGCGCACGAGTCCGCGCCCTCGCCCGCCCTCGCGCCCCCCCACCACAAGGTAAGTATAGTCAACGACACGTCAAGCTTGACATGAGCAGTGCGACTGTAGCCTGTACGGCTATTCAAATAAGGACGGTAAAAAATTTCAATGTGTCAAGTTTGATGTGCTTTTTTTTACAAGACTGTACAGGGAGTAAGAATATTACAGATATAGTGTGATAACGAAATGTCGGACTATATAAACTGAACAACTTTTCCCATAAAACAAAGGTCGAAATACGAAAAAAAATTGAGTTCAGAATGGGAGATAGGGAAAGTTGTTTAGTTTCTAACAAGCTAAAATAGTGCTTCCTACTTTATTTACACTCTTTGCCTATGGCCATATCACGATTTTACTAACAATTTCTAACCCCTTTACTATTTTACTTTTTATAGACTTGTGATCGTACACATAGAAAGCAGGGAGCCTGCGCCGATATACCTGCACTTATTGCAACCGGTAAAACTTGTCTGCCATCTTCGGCACTGCCCGGCGCTGGTTTGGCACAGTATAATTCTATATATCGACTGTTTACGCCAACTATAACTTTTCTATGTGTACACGTCCTTATGTTGTCTATCCTACTAAGAAAGTGCAGTATATTTTGAACCGTAATAGGTAACTTGAAATTTTCATAGATTTACCTAATATTTTATTATTATTTTTCAATGGGCTACTCTTGACCTTGATCTACAGGGTGATTAAAAAGATAGAAAAATTATAAATTTGTTCTTAAAATGATTTTTCAATACATTTGCTCGAAAAACGTACTTACAAGGACGTAAACATTGCTCGTAAGTAGTTACTTACCGAACTAGTGCGGTAAGTAAAAAATATAATACCAAGGAGTTTTCACACTCTGATCATAAAATTATTTTGTAAAAATACTACAGTGGTGACTTTTTACTTGGGTGACGACTGCCTACCTATATTTAAAATAAAATGGAGAGTACCAGGAGAACATAAATCAACACTTTTTAGAAAATTAATATTATATGTTTTACGAGAATCAACTGATCCTACAGTCAAACTGTCTGTGCAGTTTTGTGGGACTTTGTATAGTTTTTAGGTCTGCATTTATATGTAACAATCAATAAATAAATAATAATAATAATAACAAGAGGCTGACAGTACCCATGGTTGGTTCCTTTACCAAGTCTATTACTTATACCTGTTTTCTCACAAATGTATTGAAAAACGTCGTAAGATACACGTCCGTAAGGGTTATGACAAAAACGTGCCAATGGTAAACCCTCGACTTCGTCTCGGGCTTACAAAACGTGAACTCGTTTGTAATAACCCTACTTACGGAACTTGTATCTTAAACTACTATTACAAATAGTGTAACAAAAGTAACAATTCAGCAGGACAGCTAGGCGTGACAATAGGATGGTGCGATGTGTCTTTTTCAATCCAACCAATGTCTTACTATGCGTTCTAAATGAGAATCACAGTGGTTTGTAGTAAACTTTATAGTGGTTCTCAGTGGTTGTGCAAAATTAAATCGAAACAGAGTGAAGTTAGTTTGACAGCTACTACTTTATTTATTTATTTATTTATTTATTTATTTTGGGAAACAAACAGCTTAAATTTAGTACATAATAGCTTAAACTACATAGAAAATACATAAGCCAACAAAGTTTCCACTAAGAGAATAAAGTTCTATGCCATTGAGTAAACGCTAAAAGATTAAAGTAACACACTTAAAGAATTTTATGTAAAAAAAAAAAAACAAAAAAAAAAACAAATTGAGCAAGAAATAGTTGGAAATCATAATTCAACATACTCAAATTATAGTTTTCTGACGAAGTTTTTAAATTTTGTAAAACTATTATGGAAAATATCAACATTGTAATATCTATCATTATAAGCATGTGTGGATCTTGTAACAAATCTGTTTCTGGCATAGTTAGTGTGGCAAAAATCTGTAGAAAATATTATATTTTTATTTCTGAGACCAACTCTAGGACATTTTAAATGAATTTTACTAACTAAATACATAGAATCGACTATGTTATGTATGATTTTATATAGGAAAATTTGATCTCTATGCTCTCGTTTCTTTTCTAATGTCAAACTTGTACCAGCATCATACCCTTTGAACCTAAACTTCATGTGCTTATGAAACTTATTTTGTATTCGCTCTATAAGGTTGATATACTTCTTATATTGAGGGTTCCAGGCTGTTGAGGCATATAGAAGCTGCGAAGTTACAAGTGAGTTGTAAAGGATCTGTATTGTACTTTCCTTCTTAAATGCTTTGCTCTGACGTAGAACAAAACATAACATTCTGTAAGCTTTCTTAGAGATCTTTTCAATGTGCTTGTCAAGAACTAGCTCACTATCAAGTTGAACGCCTAGGTCCCTAATCTCGGTCACCCTATGCAGCGACTTATTTTGAAGAGTGTAATTATGACGTAATTGTTTCTTTTTCCTGGAGTATGTTATACAGCAGCATTTATCAACATTAAGATATAATCTATTATTTATACAGTATTGACTTAGCCTATCTAGATCCTGTTGTAGTTTATGACAGTCTTCTACTGATTTAACTACTGTATAAATTTTTGTATCATCAGCATATAATAGTATGTGTGAATGACGAAAGCAACCAATTACGTCATTGATAAATATATTAAACAGCAAGGGGCCAAGATGGGAGCCCTGTGGAACCCCAGAGGTGATTGGAGTAAAGTTAGAGGTAAAACCTTTGACAGCTACGGCTTGAGTTCTATCACGTAGGTAGGACTTCAACCACCTGAGTAAATCACCGTGTATACCGATGTACTCCAATTTTTTTTCTAGAATTTGATGAGATATTTTATCAAATGCTTTGGAGTAATCGGTATACACGGCGTCCACCTGATAACCTTTATCCATAGCATCAAGAGCGTAATCTAAAAATTCGCACAAGTTAGATTCCGTAGATCGTCTGGACATAAATCCATGCTGTTGAATTATCAGCCTTGGTCGAATGACGCACGATAACGTATCGCATATAATTTTTTCAAAGAGTTTAGGTATTACAGATAGCTTTGAAATACCTCTATAGTTTTTTATGTCATGCCTATCTCCATTCTTGAAAATAGGTGTTATCAGAGACCTCTTCCATACTATCGGTACAACTCCTTCCCTTAGAGAAAGCTTGAACAAAATACTGATAGGTACAGCCAATTCTTCACAGCAACTTTTTAAAAATATAGGATGAATCCCATCAGGCCCGCTACCTTTGGTTACATTTATTTGAGATAAATATTTTTTTACTATTGAAACATTAATATTGATTGAATTTATTAAACATTCATTAGATTCGATTGATAAGTTTATACTATTACTAGTCGGAGGATCTTTTTCAAAAACTGACATAAAAAAAGTATTAAACATGTTTGCTATCGTTCGACCATCAGTAGCATCAACGTTATTTAAAGTTAATGTGTCCGGAATATGATTATTATTTTTCTTTGACTTCATGAATGTCCAAAAGTATTTAGCATTATATTTAATATTAGTTTCAGCTCTTATTACAAAAAGGTCATAACAGGACGTTTCCAATTGTTTTGTTTGTTTTCTTAGATCAGAAAATATTCTTTCATCTGAATCTCTTCCGTAAATTTTCCACTTTTTATGAGCTTTTAACTTTTTGTTGATAAGTTTGATTAGTGGACGTGAGTACCAAATAGGATATTTGTATTCTTGGGTTATTAACTTGGAGTGTACATTGTCCTCAATAATTTTATATAAGGTAGAATAAAATATTGAGACAGCCAACTCTATACTATCCACCGCGAGCAGCCCCTGCCAGTCCACGAGAGAAAGTTCATAATTAATCTTTTCGTAATTTGCAGTGTGGAAACGATACACTTTGCGTGGAGCTGGTTTAAGGCTTACCGCTGCGCCACTCTCTCTTATTCCAATAAATAAAGAAGGGTGGTGAGCGTCCTCAGGGATAGACAAAGGACATACACGGGTGACTGTACAGTCCATGTCAGAAAAAACCAAGTCTAAACACCTATCGTTTTGGTTTTTTATTCCGTTGAACTGTAAAAAGCCCATAAAGCTCATAAAAGGGTATAATTGTGTCGTTAAAATATCATTTGATGGGTTTTCTAAAATGTAGTGTAACTGTCCATTGCGATTATTTATTTTCCAAATTGCATTACTTATATTAAAATCTCCTAATATCAAGAAGTGAAGATTTGGCTGATGTGTACCCAATTCAGTGATATATTCAAAGAATGATAATTGTGCAGATGCCTGATTTACGCCATGTTTAAAATAACAACAATAAAGGCAGATCTTATCAGAACCGTGAGCGGGGAGAGTTGTTATTGTAACGCAGGTAATTTCAACATCTGGTAGGTGCGGGAGGGGGGTCGGCGATCCTGCGCTCACGACTAGTCCACGCCGCACCGCTATCAGCGTGCCCCCACCTAGCTTGACGCCCATGCGTTCGTAATCTCTGTCCGTGCGATACACACTGTAGCGAAGATCGAACAGCTCGGAGTCGAAGATTCCATCGTGAAGCCAAGTTTCTACTAAACAAATGACGTCATAATCAACATTTAAGAGATTTTTAAAGAAACCAATAGTTTTAGTTCGTAAACCACGAACATTTTGATAAAATAAGCTAATCATTGAGAATAGTTTTTTCTGATTAGTATATTTAAACTATTATTATTATTTCTAATTTTTATGACCTGATGAAATTTATTAAATGCGTGATAATACTGTTTTATATGCGACCATGGCAACATAACGGAAGCGATACCTAAAAGTGCGTTTTTACTTTGAAGAAAACAAAGTTCATTATGAGATTCAGTGTAAGGTAAAGTTTTTAGAGTTGAAATTCGCAGCGGCAGTGTGTACACACGAGTACTAATAAGCGTACGGCAGTTATTTACAAGCAGTACGGCAAAACAAGTAGCAAGTTTGTATTTAGGAAGTAGGTATGCATAGCAGTATCTTAAACATAACAACGAGAAGTCCAGAAGCAATAATGAGTTTTTAGATATCAAAAACTTAATGATCGGTAGCAATTTGACATAAGAAAGTATGATAATTGAAAGTGCATGGGTATTGAATTGTTTAGTAGATCTAGATAAATGCCAGAAACACCTGTTTACCGTAGTTTTATACTTGTATTGTTGTATTACTTGTTGAAATTTTCCAAATATAGCATAATTAATGAACATGAAAAGTAACGTTAAGTATATAGATAGAAACGATAACGTTAAGCTAGCGCTCAAACTATTTTCTTTAACGCTTCCTCCGATGTAATATGTATCACCGGCGAGTTTTCGTCACGACGAACCATGACGGTGCAGTTACGAACCCAGCAGTAGGTATAGTTCTTATCTTTGGCTTTCGTCTTAGCTTGTTGGTACAAGTACTTGTTCCGGGCAGATAGGTGGTCGTTGATGTAAATTCTAGTGTTTACACCGGAGAAACCTAGGTCATGAGCCTTTAGGTCCTTTAATTTCCTCAACGCAGTTAGAAAGTCGTCTTTCTTGTACCTTGATTGCATTTTTAGGATAATCGGTTTGATTTTTTTCCCGTCGGTATCGTTTTTTATAGCAATGCGGGTAACAAAATCAACATCAGTTTCGACATTCAGCGGATACCCACTTTTATCAGCAAGATTTTTTATGATATGAAGCAAGTTTTCGTTTCCTTTTTGGGGTATTCCATTAAACTGAATGTTAGATCGACGAACCCATTGTTCATTCCTGCTCTGATCATCAGTTAGTCCTTTTATCACGCTCTTAAGATCATTAATTTCGTTTTTAAGTACCTCGACGTTGGAGACTCTTGTTTCGATTTCGGATACCTGTTCCGAAATTTGATCGATTCTAGTGTTTAAAGTCACTTTTAGGTCCTGAATTCCAGTCTTCACCTGAGCTAAATCCTTTTGAATTTCTTCAACCACAGAGAAACGAGACGTCAACTCATCCATAGTGGCCGAGATCCGTAGTAGAATATCTTTATCAGACGAGTTATTGGCCGCTGATTCATCGCTAGGGCTGTTGATACCTTGGTTCGGCGAAAAAAACTTCGGAGTTGCTGGCGAACACAGGTCAAGACCTGAGGAAAACCTAGGTGGGGCAGGAGAAGTTGGAGCAGTGATGTCATCCTTTTGATAGGAGGATTCGGCACCAGCGTCCCGACATCCAGGGCACTTCCAGGAACTTCTATTTGTTCCCATCCGATCAAATCGCCTTTCCGACAATCCCACACATTCAAAGTGATGTTTAGTCTTACACTCCGAGCACTCGGGACCATACCCAACGGATTTCTTGCACGTTGCACATTCGATCGTAAACATAGTTGTAATTGCGCGGGGCTAGGGGCTAGCGCACAAAAGCGTGCTTACTCAATGGGCGCGCAGCGCTGACTGCGACTTTATACGATTGCGGCCGTAAAATATAGGCTCACTCGTATTCTCATTTGAAACGCATAGTACGCATCGCTCCGTTTCGCTGTCATTCTAATTAAAGCTATAGCGTGTACAGGATAAGTTTGACTCTGACGGTTATTTTCTGCGGATGGGTGATAGGCGGAGAGCCAATGAACGATTCGCTCGTATCCCCCCACCTGCCGCGCTCATCCCCGTGACTAATTTTTTGACTTGTGCGCATTAACGGTCACAGCCAGAGTTATTTTGTACGGCGTATAATGTGGAGTGTAATGTAACCGTGTGAGCCTGCGCGCAGGCCCCGCCGCCGGTGCCGGCGCCCCCCGCGGCGGAGGAGCGCGCGTCCCCCCCGCCCGCGCCGCCCGCCGCGTCCCCGCCGCCCCCCGCGCTCAAGAAATCCACGCTCAACCCCAACGCCAAGGAGTTCAACCCCGCGGCCAAACCCTTCACGCCGAGGAGTCCCAGCACCCCCAACCCCAGCCGGTAACTTGACAATATCACTATAAGCTTTTATTATTTAAAAAAAATTCTCATTCATTTTTCGAATAACTATAACATAAAAAAAGATATAAGCCATCAAAAATTAGTTTCTGTCTATTTCTAGCAAAACGAAATTTGATATGGAGTTTACATGGCTGTAGTGCATTGTGACGTCACTGTTCATGTCGGATCTCGTCTAATCGGCGCGTAATTAGTAGTTTTAAATGCTTATATCGGCCGTATTTCTTAGCCGATTTAATTATTATTTCACTTTTTATCATCTCTACTACGGTATTTTCATATTTTATTAATAAATGCGACAAAAAAATATGCATGTTCCCTATTACAGAGGTTTATCTGATGGTAACTGATCATCTCTGCACCTCCTCGACTATCTTACTAGGTTTAACACAGGTTGTGTTTCCACTAGAGTGGATCGGAAACGAACATTTGAGAGCATTAAATCTACATGTAACAGCCCAGCTAGTACTACTGCTTCGTCATCATATCATATCAGCGAAAAATGCTGCAAATGCTGTTTTAAAATTACGGTTGTATTGTGTGCCAAGCTTGATGCTCAGTAAAAAGTGAATGTCGCGTCACATAACTGGGATGTGGCAGCAAGAGGGGTGTATCCATCTACATTGACGCTGAAGTAAGAGGGGTATATCCATCCGCTTTGAAGTTTGGAAGTCACTATGGCGCGATCAAATTTAGGACGTTTTGGCTAAAGAAAGTGGAAGGAAGGAAGCTGGTAGAAAACTCAGTTTTGAGTTAAGCTCGCCTTTGTTATATATTTTCACTTGCACTAGTCTTGTAAATGTTTTCATGTACAATAAAGAATAAAGAAAGGATATGGTCTTTCCTTAACGCAGTGTGTCGAAGAAACTTCGCTTTGGTCGCCTTCTTCCTCTCTTCTTTAAAATTTTATGAAATTTAGCAGTTTCTCAGGAAATTGTAGCAATTCTGGTGCCGTACTATCGGCTGAAAATGTGGTCAACCTGCCTTACTATTTAACCTCTCTGATCCCATCATACAAAAAATTCGCAATAATCTATGCAATTAAAAAGAGGATTGCGAATTTTTACGGTCGTATAATATGGCCTTGAACCCTGGCCGCCATTGACCGACTCAAATCGGTCGGATGTTGCCACGTGACCAGGATTTTCAAAAATTTTGAACTTTGGCGCGTCATCCGTCCGATTGCCGCCAACTTTAATCTATGGTTTATACGTCATTCGAAAGGTAATTTCAATAGGTCATTACTCCCTATACACACCAACCAAAATAAACCATAGCTTCGACGCAATAAGGTAGAATATCGAGCGCGGGAGCTCGATCCTATGCTGTATCCTTCGGGATACACCGGGGCTCTACATGTAGTACATTTACGTCATAACACAACAAGGTTCGATTTTCTCATCTTACAAATGCTCAACCTTGGTTACACGGGAACATTTGTTACATTACAAATGCTCAACCTTGGTTACAATGCTCAACCTTGGTTACACGGGAACATTTGTTATATTTGATAAACCAATTATCTTGGCCATGAATAGTTAAAAGTAGGGCCAATGTAAGAAGTTAGTTTTGATGTTTCCTTAACACCAACACACAAGGTTCATGTTCCTTTGCAGGTGATAATTATTCATACGTTTAACTGGTGTCACAAGGGACCTATTATTTTGTAATGATTGTGTGTGTGTTTGTGTTTGTGCAGGCCGCACACGCCGGGCACGCCCGTGGGCGGCGTGGCGCTGGGCGCGGTGGGCGTGATGGGGCCCGGCGTCAGCTACGTGCCCGCGCCGCACGCGCCGCACGCCGCGCACCCCGCGCATCCCGCACACCCCGCGCACCCCGCGCCGCACATGGTGAGTACCAGGGACTGCATAGGCGCGTATATGCAACTAAATTACTTTCATACAAAATAATACTAAAATATTGATGAACAAATTCACACAAAGTCGTCTGATCCCAAACTAGGTGCCAGAGACTGATTATACAACGTGAAATGAAAGGTGTGATAATAATACTGAAAGGTTTGAATCTGCCCATGAAACTGAACAACTTTTCCCAAGGCACATGTCGAAATATGAAAATGTGTTTTTCGACCTCCAATAGAAACTGCATCAGCTGATAGCGCATTTTGTATGGGAGTACAAGGTTGCTTTTTCCTGTTTAGTATGTTCTTTGGGAAAAGTTGTTTACTTTAATGGGCAGATTCACACCCTTCTGTATTATCACACCTTTCCGTTAAACACTGTACATATATATAGATAAATAACATCCAGACATAGAACAAACACCCGTGTTCATCACATCACACAATGTTTGCCCTGGACGGGGATCGAACCCACGGTGTTGAAGGCAAGCTAAACACAACTAAACTTCCAGTACACAGACCACTGCTGTCGAAATAATGTAAATTAATAAGAACGACAGCAGCCGGGCTAAGATGCGCACCGCGACTTGGTCCAGTCGACTACTATCACTTTTTATGTATGGACGCAAGAAAGACAACCGGCTTAGTCTACGAAGACTCGCCAAGTCGCGGTGTGCATGCTCGACCTAAAGGACAAAGCTATGCGTGGGAGCAGAAAAGAGAGATACGTGTCTCTGTCGCTCCGATATCTTACGCATCGCTCCGTCCTGCTCTCACACTACTTTCATTATAATCAAGCCACATTATTGTGACTGTGGTCCGATGATATTAGGTCTTTACCTATGAAATTGCCGTTTTGTATGGCAAATTTTAGGTAAACCCAATTTTCAGTACTAACATTTTTGCATTTTTCTTAGGAATTATAAATCCAATATTATTTATTTTTTAAGCATTATTGGGAAGACATTAAGCTAACAAAAACTTTTATTTAATTTTTGAAAAATATTAAATGAAAAAAAATATAACAAATCTAACGATGAAATCGGATGACATTTAAGACGAACAATTTTCGAACCTTAAATTTTATATATCTGACTAAAAATGTATGAAAGGATTAAAGTTCAGGAAGCAAGGGAAGTATGTCAAGATCGTAGCAGGTGGAGAACTGTGGTCTCTGTCTACCCCGACGGGAACAAGGCGTGATGTTATGTTATGTTACTAAAAATAAAAACTTTAGTTTATGCGTCAATTGATAACCTTGAAGTCAAATTTTAAATATAAGACAAATGAAAAAAATAGCATTAGAATTATAGGAATTATGATCTCATTAATCTGTAAGAAAATTTCGGCAATTTCATAGATAAAGACCTATTATATCCTCATTGCCCTATCTTATTCCGTTTGTACCAAATGATTTTTATGGATTCGGCTACCTAACCTAGGGGATTTGATGGGGAGACTGTTTTTTACACAGAACGATTGGTATCTGACCTCCGCAACCCAGAGGGCAAACCAGAAACTTATATAACCATGGAAATATAGTTCAGTGAGTGTGATAGGGTGAAAGAAGAACTGTGCACTAAATAGATGATAGCGGTTGGCGTCGTTGAAATTCATATATTTTAGTGTCGTAACATTTGGAAATAAAACCCTTTTTTAAAATGATCCCTAAAACTATGATGGGTTTATTGATTTTTTTTTTCACCCACTTACATAGTATTTGTACGCGCCGTTGCCTGCGGTACACGTCTACAGTGTTAAATATGTGAATGAAAATTTAGTCTTATAAGATAGAAATAAGAAAAGTATCTACAATATACAGACATCAATATTGGCTGGAATCTTGACCACTGACTTATTGTGCACACATGAATTTTTAGGTCAGAGTTTCAGAGTATATTTTGCAATTATCCCCAAAACTAACTCTGGTCGCTCAATATTCATGCCGATTAACATCACCCATAACATAATATATCACAATACATATCATAATACATCACCCATAACATTTTGGTACCAACACTGATGTATGGCAGTGAAAGCTGGGTATGGCAGAAGAAGCATGAAAGTAGAATTAATGCAGTGGAAATGAGAGCGCTAAGGAGTATGATTGGTGTTAAATTGAGTGACAGGATTAGAAATAGTGTGGTAAGAGAACGGTGTGGCGTAAAAGAAGACGTAGTGACCAAAATCGAGAAAGGGATGCTGAGATGGTTTGGTCATGTAGAGAGGATGAATGAACGAAGATTGACGAAAGAGATCTACCAGGCGAGAGTGAATGGAAACGTTGGAAGGGGAAGGCCTAGGCGAACGTACCAGGACCAAATTCAGGACGGTCTGAATAAAGGCCAGGTTAAAAGTACCCTAAACCGACGAGCATGTATGAAAGGATTGATGAAAGTACAGGAAGCAAGGGAAGTATGTCAAAATCGTAGCAGGTGGAGGACTGTGGTCTCTGCCTACCCCAACGGGAAAGAGGCGTGATGTTATGTATGTATGTATAACATAATACATTATTTATCACCCATAACATAATACATTACATACACAATATATAAAACTTTTACAGACGAAGTAATGGAGCTTGATTAAATGACAGCAGGGCCGAGCAATGCGCAAAATATTGGAGCGACAGCGACACGTATCGCTCCGTCCTGCTCTCACGCATAGCTCTGCCCTGCTGTCATAATCAAGTTAAAATATATCGACTGCAGTTTCTCTTTGAGCAGTGTTGATTGCTGACCATCATTGCCCACCACCGGCAATGGTTGTCCCTCGCTTGGCGAGTGCCCGTATTAGCGCGAGTCCTGGATAGATGTTACCCGTGTAACGTAGTATTCGTACGCGCAGATGCCGGCGGTACCCGTCTACATAGCGGCGGCGGCTGCGGCGGCCGCGCAACAACCTTCCGCCTACATCCCCGCGCATCCGCACCCCGCGGCTGTGAGTATTACCTTATTTTACATACATTTAGCCATACACGTTGAAGGCAGGGAGCCTGCGCCGATCCACCAGTGCTTTTCGGAACCGGTCCGCGCTGGAGTTGGTACCGGTTCCCTGCTTTCTACGTATATAATACGCCCATAGAGTGAGCTTAGACAGTGAAGCCCAAACAGTTAAAGTAAGCTGGAACGAAGTTGATTTGGCCCTCTAAATAAGAGTAAAGTTAAAGTAGTCCAAATGTACATGTCGAAGATAATTTTAATTTTTATTTATATGTGGCGAGCTTTTATTTCATTTCAAATCGTTAATAAAATAGCTTATTATTGTGAAATAGTTAAAAAATGTACAAACGAAAACAACAAGTATATGCAGACCACTAGCTTGATGGTAAAACGTAGCGAATGTGTTTGAGAAAATTTGGATGAACAGTTAAAAACGTCAGGAATGCCGTAAAGCGAAGGAGGCCTTTATGGCCAAAACAAAACGCCGCAGTATTTTAAAGCTTCGCCAAAATTTGTTAATTCATTTATGCTCTGACGTCCATAAACTTATGGACGCTAAAGTGCGAAATCGCATCACAATTTTGCGGCGCAAATTCGCATCGCAGTTTCGGGTTAATGAACTTTTGGCTGATTTACACGAGGCAAACTTTAGGAGGGATGCAGCTTTAGGCAAACAGAAATAGTCGAATAGCTGTCTCTTTCTTTGCTTTAGCTGCGTTCCTCTTAGGTCTTGTCAATGAGCCTTTCCGTTACCCGGCAGTGGGTGGGTGTAAGGCAGAATGTGATGATGATAATAATGTGATGGGTGTAGATGGAGATGAGCTGCGATTGTCGTCAGTACGCGCCGCCGATACTCGTGGAGGTCAAACGAGACCGCCCAGACGCGGTGAGCACTCAACAGAGGGGCTGAGACACTATTATTGCCACAAATGCACACTAGATGACTAATAATGAGAGAGGACCCAAAATACCTTACTAGAAATCGTGACCCGGAAGAGCAAGAATCTTATAGAGCACTATGGTACGCGACAGCCCAGGAGTGCGGGCCAAAATGTATGGCGCGCCATAGATTTTACCGGCACTCCTGAGCTGTCGCGTTCTCTTCTTAAAAATACAGGGTGTAAGGGACGGTGTACCGAAAACTAAAAGGGTTTGCTCAGTCAACGAAACTGAACAACTTTCCCAAAGAAATATATGTTGGGAAATGAAAAAAAAAATTGACCTGTCCATTCAAACTGCTCGACCAGAGTGGGCAATTTGTATGAAGAGGTCAAATTCGTGTGAACCTTTTAAGCAACAACGTTTGCTGTAAGGTTTTTGGAAATACGCAAAAAAATTCGACTCCATACAAGATATCGGCCCAATTTGTATGAAGAGTCGTTTCTTTTTTAATCGTATTGCATTTAGCCTCCAGAATAAGCCCTTAAAAGGTTTTACACGAAATTATTAACAGCATGCATAGATCTTTTAGGACAACGCGCAGCGACATCTGGTTTCATGCTCTTCCGTGTTACTTCTGGTTGGGGATTGTCATTTCTTCGTCATTATACGTCCACGGCGTTTTCAAAAAGTTCTTAGATGCGTATTGTCACGTTAGCAAAATGTAACGTTTCCAAGTGTTTTGCTTAAATAGTGACGAAAACAAAAACATTACCAAACAAGCTTGTTGTTGTACTTTTAGTGAGATATCGAATGATTCAAAGTGCAACCAAAAGCTAAAATACGAAAGGATATGTCTATCCACGAGACTGTACAACCTCTAATACCCAAGAACCAGGATGAACTACAAAACAAAAAAAACCGGTCAAGTGCGAGTCGGACTCGCGCGCCGAGGGTTCCGATATACCTGTAGTATTATTAGAAGCAATAAAGTCCATTTTTAGGACCGCAAAACTGAATTTGTTTGTAAAGGTTTTTTTTGCAGATTTCTTCAAATGTGTGCAACGTAGAAAGATCGTTTTATTTTTGCTGTAATATTTACATAAACTTCTAACGACTGTAATTAATTCAATTTTTTCCTTTCACAAACTTCGGAGATAAGGGGGGGGGGGGATGTCATTTTTTTGACATTTTTCATCATTACTTGAAAACTAAGAGTGGCAAAAAATTACAAAAATATGTTTATGAATGTACAAGTAAAGCCCTTTCTTTTGATACCCCACTCGAGCTTGTAACGACAATTTGAATTTCTGCCACCTCCTATTTGGGCCCACTTTACATTAATAATAATAACTTTTTTTAATTATTTCATGTTCAATTAAGTTGGGCAACCATATTCTATAACTATTTCAAATGGTGTGACAGACGGACGGACGGACAGACAGACAAAGTCGCACCATAAGGTCTCCTTTTTTTTACCATTTTGGTATCGGAACCCTAAAAAAATGTACATCTGATACAAACCTTTTAGCTGATGGTTGATTTAGTTTAGTATTTATACTCCTTCTGTTACGCGTAGTGGAAGTTCTTGTTTTTCTATTGTAAGATAGACTGAACCAGCACATATTAACAGTTAATTATCTAATCTGTCTGGAAATCATGACCATCTATTCTATAGTTAAAAGATCTGTAGATATAAGATGTTACATTTTGCGATTGTGACTATATGCGTCAAAACATTTTTAAATATCCTCAATAATCAAGTAAGACTCGTGGGTTTTTAGTGTTAACAACCACAGTTGTCTCAACCCCTCAAAGCGTGCAGATTTTCAAAAGTCATTAATAGTAGCATTTTGGGGTGCGCTTAATAACTGCCTGAAGTTTAGTCCTTGCTAGTTTTGAACATTCTCCATGAAAAATTGTCACCGGGTCACTCATTTGGGATAATAGATCTTAACTAACTCTAGGTTCATACTCATCAAGTCCGTGTTTAAACTTTTTTGTAGTGTGAAAGTCTAGATTTCGTCACTAATATGTTTTGTGTGCAGTGGTTTTGCTAATATTTGTCGTTTTGAGTGCCTAGTTTTAAGTTAGTGATTCAGAATTCAGGTAGTATTTCTACTTGTTTCCAAACAAATACAGATATGATATCATAATAAAATAAAAGACTAAAGTTATATTTTTTGTATTTCTGACAACATGTTTCACTGCATTCAAATCCTGTCAGCCGGTTTTAAACCAACGAGCGTTTCAGAAATGTCCCACAATTTCTCAGCCAGATCACGATTTTGAGCTTTCCACGACATTTTACTTTCTTCGCAGTCTTCAAAGTACCTCCCTGTCACTTGATGACAGTCTTCTGAGATAGCCAGATAGAGCGACGTTTGGGCGCCTTCCTCCGGGCTTTTAAAAAACGTATACAGTACCAGGCATCTCAACTTTTCAAAGAAAGTAGCTTTGTATAAAGATGTATTGACTTGCCCTGGGTTCAAGCTATTGACGACAACTCCTGTGCCTTCAAGTCTTCTAGCCAGCTCGTTACTGAACAAGACATTGCACAACTTACTGTTACAAAACGTCCTCAAGTACCCGTAAGCACCCTCTTCGTTTATCTTGTGAATAGTTCCGAATTTATGCAAAAACGACGACACTATCACCACACGACTTGGTGCAGATTTCTTCAATACAGGAACCAACAGTAACGTCAATAAAAACGGCCCGAAATGGTTCACTTGCATATCTCTGATTATTCCATCTTCAGTCTTTTTGCTGCCCATACCGCTCGCTCCAGCATTGTTTATTAGAATGTCTAACTTTGCCTCTTTTCGTTTGAATTCTTCCACAAACTCTCGAATGGATTTTAAAGAACTCAAGTCTAGGTATTCGTATCTCACAAATTGATTCTTAGTCACTTTTCGTATAGATCTTTCTGCAGCGCGTCCCTTTTCGTAATCTCGGCAAGCGAGTATCACTTTAGCTCCTCTTCTTGCTAACTCCACAGACGTTGCGTATCCTATACCACTGTTCGCACCAGTCACTATCACAACTTGCCCAGTCATCACCGAGTCCGAGTAGCATTTTCCAGTTGACAATCTGTTAAAGATTTTTATTAGGAGTAAAGTCACTAGTATCCAAAATATCCATAGGAGAACAGGCATATTTTATAAACTTCTTTTCACTTCACAGTGCCTATTTATCTTAAACTAGACTTTCTTCTCGAAACCGGTCTAAGATACGTCAACCCAATCGACATCCGCTCGATACTGGCGTCCCAACGTGACTGATAAACTATCTAATGATTTATACCATGAGATTAAAAATAAACAACCAAAGGTCATAATTACCTACAGTTGTATTCACTAAGCAGATCTAACCTTTCTGATAAATTGCTTGGTATGATAATAAACGGAATGTAAAAATAATATATAAGTATTTTAGGCCTGAACCTGAACGATAGGGACATAAATTGCTGTATTTGTTGCGCTCAAAAACACAAATACCGATAAGACCCACCACATAGCCGCCAATAAAACTGGGACTAGGCTGGCTAATGCCAATGAAACTCTGTACAAACACCACAACCATCTGACAACCACTGATGGACAGAAGCCATCGAGGCCGACCATGAGGCCAAATACCAACGAGGCATTGTTGGAAAAAAACTAATACGTTTTTTTAATTATTAAATTTGGAGTCAACATACTTGGTATCACACAAAATTAATTTGTTTACCCAATACTTTATGAGTCACACTTTAACTTAAACGAATGGAAAAAATGGCGCGATAAAAAGAAAGGCCAGCGACAAGAGACTCCGAGACGTCCGTCTCGCTTTGGCTGAGAAAACCATTTTTGTGATTGAGTAGGTACAAAGAAAATCAGCACGAGTACGCCCTATGCAAAAAGGAAAAAAATATATTTTTTCCAAGAAATGTATTGTTTCTCTACATCCCAAAACACGATTTGCTTCTAACCACACTCTAATTTAAATTAATAGCTAATTACAGCAATTTGCAGCGAGGAGTGAGACAGGGAGACGTCATATCTCCTAAACTGTTCACCGCTGCATTGGAAGACGTCTTCAAACTCCTGGACTGGAAAGGACTTGGCATCAACATCAATGGCGAGTACATGAAGATCTCGGCACGATGCTCAATAACCTCAGTAGAGTTTCACAACAAGTGGGTCTTAAAATGAACATGGATAAGACGAAAATTATGTCTAACGCCCTTGTTGTACCCATTCCACTCAAAGTTGGAGACTCTACGCTCGAAGTTGTTGATGAGTACGTATACCTGGTACAAACAGTCCAGCTGGGTATATCCAACTTAGAGAAAGAGGTTACTCGTCGAATCCGACTCGGATGGGCGGCGTTCGGGAAGCTCCGCAATATCTTCACTTCCAAAATACCGCAGTGTCTCAAGACGAAAGTCTTTGACCAATGTGTGTTGCCAGTGATGTGGCACCGAGACGTGGCCGCTCACGATGGGCCTTATCAGAAAGCTCAAAGTCACCCAAAGGGCTATGCTCGGAGTCTCTCTGCGCGATCGAATCAGAAATGAGGAGATCCGCAGAAGAATTAAAGTAACTGACATAGCCCTGAGAATCGCTAAACTGAAGTGGCAGTGGGCAGGGCACATCGCAAGAAGAACCGATGGCCGTTGGGGCGTGAGGGTTCTAGAGTGGCGACCACGTACCGGAAGACGAAGCGTTGGCAGCCCCCCACAAGGTGGACCGACGATCTGGTGGCGGTCGCGGGAAGCCGCTGGATGCGAGCAGCGCAGGACCGCGAGTCATGGAGATCTTTAGGGGAGGCCTATGTCCAGCTGTGGACGTCTTTCGGCTGATATGATGATGATGATGAGCTAATTACTAATCTAATGTGTTCAATGAATGAATAAACCTCTGCAAACTTTAATAGATGCACCATTTATTCTTCATCTTAATCCTCCTAGTGGGCGTTAAAACGCTGATGGCTTTTCCGATTCCCAAGACAAGCTGGATTTTTTTCGGTATTTTTTCCAAGTCATTAAGACCATAATTAATTAAACACATACTAAAAAAATCTAAAATTCGGAGATCATAGTTTCAGGGGTGAGTAACTGAGTAAGATACTCGGCGATTCGTGAAGTTTTTTCATGTATTCACTATTTTATTATCTAGTAAAAAGCACTAGAAATTTGTACCATAATTAAATTATAATAAGTAAAATAATTACTTAGAATCTTAGCTTTCCCCTTTTATTATCAGTGACATGCCCCCTGTTAATAAAATCACGTTCAAAATCATTACTGCCACGCGCTTTGCGCATATTTGAGTGACCCACGAAGTGACCCCAAGCGAATACCTAATCTAAAGTTTGTTTTGCGAAATTACGCAATACTACGCATGTTCTGACCTATGCTATCAATATCAAGGTTGTCTTGTATAAAAAACTATTACGTGCACAATACATTGTCATAGGTCTCAACGGCTTTATATTCATCCGCTATTTATTGACTGTGGCGTAGTATTAAGTACGCATCATGGACCGTTTCCATCTCAAAGGTCTGCGCAAAATATTCAATATCCGATGGTCTGATCGCGTACGGAATACGTAAGCCATATAACGCCACCGACAAAGTAGATGAAACAGTCGCCGTGATCGAAATCGGTCAGATAGACAGATATAGAGATAGATGGTAGTAAAATGTTCTTCTTATCGAGTCGAACAATGTTGGTACTCAAAAATTTTTTTGCTCAAGAGGTAAGCGAGACTATTAGTCTCTTTATGGTAAAATCTACTCTTAAAACAACATTAGTTTTATTTCACTGGTGTTTGCTATAGTTTTAGTCCCTCCGTTAAAACGAGAGTGGGCAGCCGTACGTTTACGTGAATACTTTGTAAAAATTAAGACTGAAGAGGGAGCGTGTTGATTTAGCGCTGTCCATGATTTTTTGCCTTGTGCTATTTGAGCGTGCGCACGCCGTGCCCAAGTTTTAGCGGAGGGTCTTTAATTTATTTTTTAGGTGTCGATTCTAGCAGACACAAATTAAAACTAAATTAAATTTGACAGGACTAAAAGTGATGCTCTTTTCTAAGCCTAGTTGGTAGCAAAGACAGCAACACTTAGTTTAAGTCTGTCAGAGTTGACACCGGTTGTCTACTAAAGGTATTGTATTCGTGTAATCCGCCTAAAGTGTAAGTAGAGTAATGGATGTTGTTGTTGTTTGCAGCTGGCTTACAGCGCGGCGATGGGGGGCGGAGTGGGCGTGGCCGGGGCGGGGGGCGTGGCGGGGGGCGCGGGGCAGCACCCGCCGCTACAAGCGCAGCCGCCCCGCCCCTACCCCACGAGGAAAGGTAACGTATCCACCACTACACTATCCTGTCATACAGCACACACCCCCACCCCCGCTCCTCAGTGGAAACACTTTGACCTTGACCAGGTCTCTGGTTTCGGGCGCTCGTAGCGGAGCGCTGTGTCCATAGCCTATTGTGTAAGAGGCTCTACTCACGATCGGATCGGACCGCTCCGAATTTAGCTCCGGACCGCCATTTGCTCAATAGCGTTGCCGGATTGTCACAAACGACAATTTTGGGCAATAACGTGGTCCGGACCTAAATTGGGAGCGACCGATCCGATGGTGAGTAGAGCCTCAGAGTGACCTGTGTGTGTGTGTGTGTTTGCGCAGTTCCCGGCGTGCAGGTGGCGGCGGCGACGGGGCAGCCGCTGCAGCTGGCGCCCGCGCCCATGCAGCAGTTCGTGCCCTACCCGCACCACCAGCACCCGCACCACCAGCAGCACCAGCAGCATCTGCAGTACCAGCACATGGTCAGTACCACTACCACACTACACCACACCACCTACCGCCACCACCATCACCATCACCTGCCTAACTTACACAGGGTGTGGGACGGTGAACCCAGAACTGAAAGGGCTTGTTCAGTCAACGAAACCATACAATTTTCCCAAAAAAACATTTCTAGGAAATTAAAAAAAAAGAACTTGGCCGCTGCTGCCGGGTGGCTACCGGAGAACTGATTGAATGGCAACAAGTGAACGAAACAGATAAAAAGAATGAGCGGGACGACGACTCACCGCGTCAACGTCACGGCAGTCGTCGTGCAGTCTCAAATGTAGCACCCAATCTCAAGCCCAGTTGACGTCCAGCTGGCCACGTCAAAACTTTTTTTATAGGCAAAAGGCGGTAAGCCGGTACAACCTTGTTTACAAAACCGAACTTGTACCCGCCCCGACCAGAACCTCTGCAAAACGTGGCACACCGTCCTTGCCGGCTACCAGGTTAAGGATGCGACCCTGATCCACTAGAGAGGTTGGAAATTACTATCCTTGATCAAAACGAGGTCTTCAATCTTTGGTGGATTTTAATTATCAGTCCGTTTGACTCGCTGTTGTAAAATGTGTAAGTACTCCAGGTTCCAGCGCTTCCAGGCGAGAGTATCGAGCCAAGTTCCATAATAAAAGACACGAGTGTTTTATACCTAATTATGTGGAGTTGCATACACAACTTTATCTACTCTCATATCGTGAATCCTAAAATAATGTATTCGAAAACAAACCTTAATGTTTTTCTTTTTCGCGGTGATAACTGCTAAGCGAAGTTTCTATAGCTGCTTTAAAAACACTCGAAGGCAAATCGTAAACGATTTTATCACTTATTTCATTACAAAACATGTAAATATAACTTTGTTTGCTGAGTTTTTCGTTATTGCAATGAAACCTCCTTGCAGCCACAGACTACAAACGCATCAAGCTGTCAATGGCGCGCCTATAAAAATTGTTTTATCGACTCTCATCAAAGAAATTTGACCTCATATAGAAGTAATATATAAGAAATAATTCGTCACAAGTAGGGATGTGGGCATGCTTTCATCTATCGATAGTCGATAAGTTACACAAGGACAATCGATGTCGAAACTTTGACCAAAAAGTTGAAGTACTAAACTTTAATAAAAGGCAAATCTGTTAAAAGCAGTGATTAAATTCATTAAAAAAAATACTTTTTGCATTTTTTACTACAGGTGATTTCTTACGTAGGTGTTTCAATATTAAAGATACCAAATTTCTTACTTACTTACTTACTAAAAGTAATGGACGGTAGCGGTGGAGGCAAGAGGGGTAGGAGGTGTAAAGGTTCTTTTTTTTTTATTTTCATGAATATCTCTAGCTTACATACAAATTATGTAGGATTTTAAAACAAACTTTTATCCCTCAATTCAATCCATTTGGGATGGTTTTGCAAAAATGCTGAAATACGGGTTTGTGTTTTTCTTCTAAGTAGCTCAAATAAATTTTCAAGCGAAATTTCGTGTATCTTATCTTGCCTTATAACGTGGAGCTGAGTTCCTTATTGGACCTTAGAGCACAAGGAGCCTGTAGTCTTCTGGTTTCGGATAAGCTTGACCCAGAATCTTCATAAGCTTGTGAGCCAAAGTGTTGCATGAGCACAAGAATTGCTTGTCAGTATTGTTTGTAGCGAAAAACTTTCAAACCTTTTTTGTAGAGAATTTTATGTAGATTAATTTAGTATTTTTATTAATTTTCTTACAATTTGTTGATTCAGGATGATTCATGCTGATTGAGACATTTCAATTTGGCGAAGACACACAAAGTTATATTTGTTTGACAGTGTCCCCATCGGGAATCGAACCCAGAATGAAAACAAGACGCGTTGAATGTTGTAAAATATAATAAATGGTACAGCAGCACTGCACTTACTTTCTCGCGATATGCAATTAGAACTGTCAACCGCAAACTTAAATTTGTAATACCATACCTACACATAGTATGGAATTACAAACGTTTATTAAGGTTCTGAAAAATGTTCTACCACATGAATTCGGAACTCAAATTGTAAAATATTAAAACAAACCAACCGTAAACGATTTCGAACAAATCACATGTTCAAATTTTGGTAGTACTGGAACACCTTTTATATGAATTTTCACAGATTTTTAAATTTCAAAACTCTGTTTCTTATGAATAGTTGTTCAGTTTTGTCGACTGTAAAGCTCTTTAAGTTTTTGGTACATCCTGTGTACTAAATTTTCACAAAATCCAATCAAATTGAATATCCATTCAGGTAGATAACCAAAACAAAATTAAAATTATAGAAAATAATACAAACTTAATGTAGTCAATTAGGGTCAATGTAGGTACCACTAGTTGACCATTTAAGCGGTTTTATGACGAAATTCATACAAAAACTAAATTATTAGTTCTACTTTCAGAGTCACTTCTAAAAGTTCGACTATGAATTAGTTAGGCTTGTGATATAATAAGTGTTAAGGACTTTACAAAATATGCTCTTAAAGTTTTTTTTTTTTAAATGTTACATTGCATGACCACTTCGAATAAACATACTAAAGTACTAGCTAGACAAACCCATAACTTTATTGTAAGACGCCAACATACTTAAATTCTATATAAAATCGCGGTATTTTAAAAATTTCTTACTTTCAGTTCAAATTTAAGTTTTGGTCAGCTATTGGTGCTTGGTCATCTAGTGGTGCACTGACCCTATGAGTAAATCACAAGTTTACGTTTTGGTAGTACAGGAACACCCCTTATATGGAATCACACAGACAAACTGATGATGGCGCAAGATACCTTGCATAGAGATGCTTAGTCAAGCAAAGTTTCATAAAAATAATTTGAACCGTTTTTAAAAAAAATTCAATTCTTCATTTTTGTTGAATGACAGCTACCCTCAAAATGAGAGCCAGCAAAAAACCATTCGGAAATAAAAGTCTTAAATTAAAAATATGGTGTTAATAGGACCATTCGTTTAGCCGCTAGGCCAAAGCGTGACGGACAGACCGACCAACCGACAGACGGACATTTTTAGGGGACTTGCTTAAGTGATATAGAACACTATTTTGAGAAAGTTTGTGCAATTTTTTTTCACGAATACAATACCTTTCTCGCTCAGCTCGAAAGTAAAAATACTACTATCGATAAAAAATACATCACTCATAAACTCCAACATGATCCCACAAAAAACGATAAATTACAGTAAAATACGTAACAATTCCATATTATCTGACTGTAGAAATGATAAGTTGACATTTTTTATGCAATATTTGTGATAATAATCCACAAACATGAAAAATACTGAATAATACTTACAGATGAAAAGACAAAATTTCTTTGCAATTTTCGTTTTGTTGTTTTGAAGATGTACATCCATCAACTACACACGTTATTATTAAAAAGAACAATCACTAATATGGAGAGCAACTTAAGAATAAATTCACGATATTTTCATGTTATTCACTACATGTTTTTTATAATTTACACAATGTTTACAACATATAATTTAGGAAATATTTTCAACCGTTAAAATCCCAACAAGTAACAATAATCCTATAAACTTTGTAAATGCAATGAACGCGTCGTTCATCTAATTTGGTAGGATGTGATCACTGACGACTTGACATGGCATGAGACATGCTAGCAGTTGTCATCCCATACTGAAAAAAAATAGCATGGTTTCTTCTCCGAGCGAAGCAAGGAGGTTTTTGTTCTGAGACTCTCATATCGTTAATCCTCAATAATGCGTTCAAAAATTGTAGGTTAACATCTTCATAATGTCAATCTGTGCTTCTTAGCAGATTTTTTTTAATCTGTGGGAGTGTATTATGAAGTATTGAATTTACTAACATTCATCGCGGGAGACCTATCAATATACAAATAGAATGTGTTCTTAAATGGTATAATATCCGTCCTGATGTTTTTAAAAAGTTGCAGTTTTAACGGGCTTGGATATACGATGTTTATAACTTAGAACGAATGCGCTTCGCATCGTACAGCTGTGTTGTTTAGATGTGAATTTGAAACGGTAACGGTATTGTTGCAGGTGCGCATGTACCACGGCGGCGGTGTGGGCGGCGTGGGCAGCGGCGGGGTGAGCGCGGTGGCGGGCGGGGGCGCGGGCGGGGGCGCGGTGGTGGAGGGGGTGGTGGGGGGCTACGCGCCGCCGCCCGCGCCCTCCCCCGCCGCCGCCTCGCCCGCGCTCTACCCGCCGCCCTCCCCCGCGCACACCCCGCACGCGCCGCACCCGCACCACCCGCACCCGCACCCCCACCCGCACGTGCAGCCGCATCCACACCCCCACGTGCAGCACCACTACCAGCAGCCGCCCTTCCAGGTCAGTCCCCACTTACACTTTCACTCAACTGTGGGAAGGTATTAGTTCTATAGTTGGTTGGTCTTAAAAATGCAGTGAGTCATCGCTTTCCGCTGCTGTTAGCCACGCCCTGTAAACAATCAGGTCGCGTAAAATTTTATAAGTCAACTCCTACAGGAAGGACGGTTTCCAAACTCACTCAAGCTAACCAAAAACAAAACCTATCCCGGTAATTATAGGCCGATATTAGTACCTCCAATTTTGTCAAAGATATTAGAAAGAGAGCTACACAGTCGTCTGGAATCCTACCTAGAATCGATTAAATTTATTTTACTTTAGCTGCGACCGTTGACTTATTAACAAAAGTAAAACAGAATAATGACAGCATAATATTTTTATATTGTACTAGGAAATTTTGTCGACCTGAAAAAAGCTTTCGAAACTGTAAATCACCAATTGCATGAAACTAAACTCCAGAATATTGGAACTGGCAACGCATTCAAGGTCTTTCAATCTTATCTGAAAGATAGAGTACAAATTGTCATAATTGGCGAACATCAAAGTTGAACCCCTTCCAATATCATTTGGTGTACCCCAAGGCTCTATCTTGGAGCCTCTCCTTTTTTTAATCTACATCATTGATGTCGTTGAACTAGGACTTAACGATCATATTACTTTGTAGACTAGTAGTTTATTTAAATTCTATCAACTTTGTGAAATATATGTCACTGTAGTTATAAGCGTGTAACGGTAATACTGAAAGGCGAGAATCTGTCCATGAAACTGAACAACTTTTCCCACGGAACATTGGTCGAAATACGAAAAATCAAATTTGACCACCCATACAAAATTCGCTATCAGCTGATGCAGATGATTTTGTTCTATGACCTATGTTTCTTGGGAAAAGTAGTTCATCAGTTTCATGGGTAGATTCACACCCTTTAGTATTATCACACCTTTCTGTTACTCGCAGTATAAAACAAATAATGATAGTAGATATAAAATTTCGCCAATTTCATGAACAAGCTTGACCTTTGACCCCGCTAGACTTTTTCTTGTGGGGTTTTCTGAAGTCGCAGGTCTGTGTCAATAAGCCTCAGTTGACTGATGCCCTAAAAAGCCAACATAACCTAGGCCATTGCTCAAATTCAGCTAGATCTCTGGGGCAGTCACTGAAAATTGGAACTCTCGGATTTGTGCCACGTTGAGAAGCCACGGCGGAAATTCGAACGATGTCATATTTCACACAAAATGGCATTCACGGGCCTTTGAAGTAAAACAAGAATCTCGTTAATACCTGACTCACAGCTTGTTTTATTTCATTTCAACATTGACTTGTCCTTAATGAAACACTCTTTATTATTCAAAACATGAAAACCTTTTCATATATAGGAGCATGGGTCGAAAACGATGTTTTTAAGTAAAGAGGTCCGTATGTCTGTAGTTTTATTTTGAACCTTGAAATTATGTAATTTTATGGTCCTTAATCATTGGCTAGGGATGTAATGGACTTGCAGCCGAAGTAATGTAGCTTAAATAGAATGACAGCAGAGACCAGGACGTAGCGTGCGCTCTACACCAAATAGCAGATTGTGGCGTTACACATTGGAGCCACAGAAACTTGTTTCGCTGGGGCGCTAGTAAACTCAATGGGAATCGTTTTTACGCCGATTTAAAGCTGTCAAACGCAAATAGTATGAAGCTGGATCCTTTTTATGGTGTAAATGGGATCTGGTTTCATACTATTTGTATTTACCAGCTTTTAATGGGCTTTGAAACGATTGCCATTGTGTTTCGATTCTAGCATAGCTTGTCTCCGAGTTTTTCTTGCTTTCATTCTCATCAAGCTATATGATTTCTGTGAACTTGTCCCTTAAATAGTGTATGATCCAATTTTTTTCCTTTATTCCATTGCTCATCAATACATTTTGCAGCTCTGTCAAAGATTCTCTGGTTTTAGTGTCACGGCTGCAAAATGTGTCGGTAAGCGTTGGATTAGTGTTCCTCGGCGGTGTGGTGACGCGAAGTACTTTGTTGCGCAGGTGCTGTGCCCGCTGATGGGCCCCGGGGGCGGGGGCCCGCACCACCACCACCACCACCACGTGACGTACCTCAATCATGCGCCGCCCACCGCCTCGCCGCCCGTCTCGCATCCACACCACATACAGGTACACTACACACCCTCACTATCTAAACACCCCGATCTTCTTGTCGAATCTGTCTGTCGCAGGCAAATCGTATAACGCGCCTTTTACAAATGCCCAAAATTGTATACGTTCGGCAAATTGTAAAACGGCGTCGGCAGTTTGTAAACGGGTTTAGATCACTACTGGTGCATTTTAGGTTAGCCTAACTAACCTAACCGATCCCGAACAATAATTATACAATTTGCGTGTGACTTAACAAAACTTTTGCTTCGACATTAGTTCGAACAGGTGTCGGGAGGTGAGATGCTCCATTGTTTGTGTGAAGGTTTTATACTGCATTTGTTGTTAGAGCTTGAATCCCGAGTATACAGGATGGATTTTTGAGATGGGACTACAAGGGTACTTTATCCGTTGCAGCTACACTAAAATTATCTTAGAAAACTATCCATAATTTTTCGTAAAATTTCGAACCTTATTCACAGATAAAAAAAAATCAGATAGCCATTTTACACACAAAACTATCGGTTCCACAGAAAAAATAAAGGTACTTAGAAAGAGGATTAAAGAAATAATTCGTCACTAGGTGATGTAGGCGTTTTTCTATGGACTTGACTGGTTATATACAGGCCTTGGCTTAGTTTAGGCTCCAGCTACCCCACAAACAAATTACTAGATGATTATTGCAAGTTTTTAGTTACATTCAAATCTTCTTTTAGGTAAGTTTTTTGTTTGTGGAGAGAAATAAACAATTTTATTTATTATTATTTATTATACATAGTCTGTATGAGGTAGTGAAGTGTAAAACGTCTTCTAGTCGACTATGACTAGTCGGTCAATAAGTCCGGTTAAATTTTACAAAACTCAAGAAATCTTTAAAAATCCAATGTTTTTGGTAAACTTTGTTTGCGAAAGTGAAAATATATCCTTTTTTACTAATGAATTCATCATTAATACTAAGAACGGAAGCGAAAATGATCTGTAATAGCCATTTTATGCTAGTTTTTTAACACCGTTTTTTTCCTGAATGATGTTTTCTTCAGAAAAACTGTGGTATAATCCGTTTCATCAGTCAATGCCAACGCTTACTAACACATTTTGCAGCCATATGACTAAAACCAAAGTATATATTCGACGTAAAAAATAACATTGTTGTACAAACTTGTTTTTTTCTGACAGCTTTAGTTAATTACTATTGATATAGCTGCAAAATGTGTTGGTAAGCGGTGGCATTGACTCCTGAAAAGGATTATAGTAACATTTGTTAGTCCCAAGTCACATATTTCTCAGAGAAAAAGATAAAAATTTAACGTTTTTAGGATTTGATAAAAATTCATACATAAAGGTCCCTCGCAAGAAATAGATACGCAAGTGCTGCTACTTAAACATCCTTGGTTGATCTCGTAGAAATCAATCAGTTTTAGAAACAGCGTCCTTTGACATCTAACAAATTTGTGTGTAATTTTTTTTACACAAAATGTATGAGGTTTTCGCAATTTTCGGGTTCAAAATTCCACAATAAATAATGAAGTCACGTAAGGTCATTTTTTGCAGCTGCAACGGTTAATTCTCCTTGGTATCCTATCTCAAAAATCCCATTAAACAAATGGAAACGGGCCGATCAGTTAGGAACAATTGGCTTAGCTTATAAAGGTGGCTACATTTTTTTGTGTGCTTGTTTCGGGCGTTTTATTGATGTAAGAGACAGTTTTCCGAAAACTGGAATGGCAAAATCAGTAACGAAACCACTTTCAGTGAATTATATAAAGATCGGCCTCTAAACTGTCCAATGAAGTTTACATTTAAGTAAAAAAACTACATAGAATAACTGATTCCATCTAAAAAACTGATAAATTAACCATTTAATTTTTTTTGTGCGGTTTCAAATTATAAATAAACCTTGTATCAAAAGGTCGTAAAGGACGATACATAGCTATGACGTCACAATTTTGTGACTTCATACGAAATTGGAGTAGTTGATTTGAGTAGGTTACCATCTAGCTAGCCTATTAGATGGAGAGATAGAATGAGTTGTGTTTGTCAGCAGGTGCTGCTCCCTCCGCAACACTCATCAGGGTCGACCACACCGGGGGTCCACACCGCGCACCCGTAACCCCCCCGCCCGCGCCTCGCCCCCTCTCTAACACATACACTCACACTCTCACACACACATCCACACATACACACACATCGCTACACGCGCCCGCCGTGCTAGGTGCATCGATTATATCTATGAGTACTTTCGGGTGATAACACTGTCTGAAACTAGTGTACAGCAGGATTTAACCTCTGTTGCACCGTCTCGTTGAAGGAATGGAAAAGAAAATGTTATTTACGCAACAAAAATGTCAAAGTTTTCCGAAGAACCAAGGACAGGTTCATACGAATGTTTCCTAGATGAAAAATAAAATCTGCCGTAGTCGAGAGACGTCACTTATAGTTAATCTTTCGTTAAGTCTCATGCTGCCCTTTTCGATCGGACAAAGTGACAACACGAGACTGAATATAAGTCCAACTTTAAATGACGTCTCTAAGCGCAGAAAATTAATGTAAAACTAACCATTTATCGTTTAGTAAATGGTTTTAAATTTATGTGAAGAGTTTAATATTAAGAAGTTCATAAACGGCAGCAAGAAAATTCGCGAACTTCATACAAAATCCACAGGAGATTTCAGTTTTGGCTTTCAATTAAGAGTATCTAAGCGGATTGCGATTGAAGTATATGGGTACGCTACTGGTAAGTTTGTTTTAATTAACTCTTAATGTTCATATACTTGTATATGATGAGCAAACGAGGAAGGTATATCTTTCACGTTCTAGTTGTTTGATAAGTGATAACAATTATAATCAAAACTAAACTTTTATATAGTCACATGTATTGATAGGTATAGATGCTGAAATCTTTCCCTTAGATTTTTATTGTTAAATATGGAGATTTCTGACCAGATATATGTTAATATAAATAGGCAGAAATCGTTAGCGAAAGTCTAAAGGAAGTTATAGGCGTGTATTGTGGTTACGAACGTGTACCGTGAAATAAAACGATACAACGATTGCCGGCAAAATGGTGATAGGTATAGGTTTTGGCAAACAATTTAAACAAGAAAGTGCGTAGTGAGTTTGCGCAAGTCCATTTGTATATAATATCGAATCTGTGCTGTCAATAGCATTGTCAAGTTTTTTGCATATATTTATATAATATGGTATTTCATAACTACCTTGCTTATTTCTGAAGAATAAGTAATTCTATAATTGTTAAAATTGTGCAGTTTCTATTTTATTATGTGACTGTACAATAAAAATGTTGTAATGCGATACTTATTTATAGACCATTTTTTTATGAAATGAACGAGTCTAAAGGCACTATTTAGTTACTCTATATTTTTCCCTCAAGTTATAAATATTTATACGGAATTTGATGTGTGACATCATTTTGGTGATGAAAGTGAGTGGATTAATAACTAGAACGTCGTTTATTTTGATCATATCTAAGACAATTTTTCTAAAGTATACTATGACTAGCTGCTAGAATGATATATCTGAATTCATGATATTATTTTAAAAGTAGCTAAACTTATTTCAATGTTGTTGAAATAATGGCCACGAACTGGCCAGTCATAAAACGTGACGAATTATAATAAATATGTTTAAATTATTTTCTGCAAGAACCAGTTTATACCGCATATTAGCACCTACCATACCGCAAATAATGGCCAGGCCAGGATTAACCTAACCCAACGAGGATGTATGTAAATTTTGATTAGAGTCGAAGTAGCGAGGGAAGTATGTTAAGATCGTAGCAGGAGGAAGAATGCAGTATTTGCCGGGAAAGAGTCATAGAATTAAAAAGTGACCGTTTTCAAAGAAAACAACATTTCAAAGTTCCTAAGCGCGCGTTATTTTTTTCAACGTATAGCTATATGAAAAGCAAGTTTAAATATTAGCTAAAACTTCATTTTACTGATATTTGCAACGAATTTAATTAGCTGATGGACTTGTAGTGTTATGAGGAAAAAATTAAGAGTAATGCATTAACACTAGTTTCAGACATTGTTATAATACAGCGAAAACTCCGAAACTTGTAAAACAATCACTAGAAATGATAGAGCTAATATTTTTACTATTTTGTTTTTTACTCTAAGTGCATACGGTTGTTGAAAATGTGTGGGAAGTTATGAAGAACCTCAATCTTAAAATTTATTTTAGAACTACGAGCAGAAAGTAGTTCGGTTAAGCGGCTGCCTTACATATTATAATTATGTAAAACATATTGGTAATTCATGCATTAAAGGGCTAGGAATAACGTTATTAAAAATCTCTGATAGATTTTGCCGTAATTTATTAATTTTAAGGTCAGTCTATAGTTTAGCACCTATTGGGTGCCCGCAAGTCAATCCTGATCGCGATCGGGTAGAGATGCAGCTATAATTTTAAAAATTTCTTTTTTTTTTCAATAGCTGCTTATCTACTGGATCGCGTTCAGATTGACCGTGTGCAGGAACCCTTTTAATTTGACTGTGTTACGCTCTTGCTCTGTCTATCACTGCCACATCGTAAGTGCTCAAAATAGGTAATTTTAGTGTCTGTGCGGTTGATTCTGTTGTGAGTATGATCAATTTACTTTCTTTCACTTATAGGGCGTAACTAACTTATTTTAAACCATAATATTTTAACTTAGCTCTATCGTTTCTATTTGACTACTAAAACAATGTTATTTCGTAAAAATAATAATCTGGCAACACTCAAACACTTGTTTCCAGTATTTAAAAAGTGGCGTGTCAAGTAGTGTTGCTATTTTAAACTTTTACAATGTTACCGGCCAAAACCGATTTCAGATCAAACTAGTTTTGTCTAGGTCCAATAAGGACGTGTAGAACTTTGACCGGGCTTGGTATTTTTGGGTGCAAAGGTCAATAGATAAATTTCCCCCATTTAGATCTATGGCTATGGACGGGACACGATAGGATCGTGTTTAGCAATAAGATCTAGACCAAACTAGTTTGTCATTTAGTTTTATTTTTAAGTTAAGGTTTATATGATTATATTGGCTTGGCCGGTAACGTGCACTTATTTACGGAATAACACAATTGAATGTATATTCAAGGTTTGCAAATTTTAATTCTGAAATAATTGGCTTGACAGTCCGTGTTTTGTATAAAGTTTCTGAATGGTGGTATGACTTGTTGATTGCGAGATTGCTTTGTAAATTTTCAAAGTTAAAATATGCAAACCTGATTCATGTGCACTGTAGAAATAGATGTTAAACAATTGTGAATAAAACAGGAAAGACTTGATTGGAAATATTACAGCAATAATTAGTTCTTTATCTTTAAATGTGTTGTATACAGTTTGATGGTGGCAAACGTGGTTGTTAAATAAAGGTCTTTTTTAATAAGTCTGCCAAATTCAGCACCTGACACTACAATGAATTGATTATTGCTTAAAAGATTTGTTAACATACGATAATTTTGTGATTTTAGCTAATCACTTCTAGCGTCGTGAAATACTACCATAAAGTCAGTGTTGCCACCAACTAACTTTAAAAACTACCAAATAAATACATATATACTAAGGTACGCTTAGCACGGCGGGGCAAGGTATAAAGAGAAACTATTGTATGAATACTTGTGTGTAAGAATAGTCATTTGTGTGTGCCACAATATTGTCGGGGCACTTGTAATATAGGTAGATAATACTTCCAAGAATTCTAGTTCTTTTTGTTTTGATCGGACGGAGCTGTAAGATTTATGATACGCCATCATTCAAGTACGCTGTTAAGAACTTACTAACTTAAAAAGCTTAACATCGCTTGTGAAAAATGACTGTGCTGTAACCAGTTCTCAAAAAGGCTTTTTAAATTTTTTAACGAGGATAATGTTTGTCGCTAATGTGGCAGATATCTTGTAAAAAAATCTTAAATGAAAAAATAACACGAAAACGTCTCGTCGTCGTCTGATTAATATGTCGTCGTAAATCATAGATTTATATAGTCAAGATAGGGTCTTGGGAACAAGCGGTTCAAAATTTCCCCATACAAGAAAAAATAGCGCCATCTGTGAAAAATCGCGTGAACTACGTTGTGTAGTACTTCGGTCGGTGCTAAATACACGGAACGTAAATAATATGGCGGGAAAAAAATAAACAAATTTATTACTGTTTATATGTGATTTAGGCCTGGTTTTTCAGTTTCATTAATTGGATTATAGTCAAAAACAATAATAAGAAATAACAATAATTATAATAAGAGTATATTGTGTCTTCAACTAAGAACATTTTGTTGGTAAGTTTATTTGCATCCAATTTTCATCCAATGTTGACAATATGACTGACAACGACTGATATTTGTTGGTCCTAAACGTCAGATTTCGGACCAACGAATTGGGGACATTGTAACGTGCCGATGGGCTAGTACTTATATATAAGTAAATGTCGTAAATATACAATTTAAATTATGAACATATTTGGTTTTCCGTTAACAAAATAATAAAAAAAAGGAGCAAACTAAAACGAGGTCGACGCTTTCTTTTGTACAATAGTTAGTAAATAACAAAACTATTCTATTGTATGGAAGTTGCCCGTTACCTCTGTTTGGTCGGACTGTAGATATCTTATGTTATCCAATATGACCTACTCTCAGCCCGTAATAACGGTTGTGTTCAAAATCATAGAAAAATACATAAGTATGTTTATTCTAATTTCTAAAACATGATGTAATCAGATTTCTTACAAGTTTCGTCCGCCCTTGTTTTGTTGAACGCGCGACGTCGCTTGTCGCTATGTCGCGCCGTTCATTTATTTAGTGTTACATTAATGGAGGGATACACTCCGCTATCCCTTCGCGAGTCAAGTGTCAATTATACACACTTTGGTACCTCGCTGCGTGTACGCAATGAGTTGATATCACACGGCTAGATGTATATAAAAAGTTATGAATTCATATTATCAATATTTATACGCGAAATCGTTTTGAATTTTAATCCGTCATATCCAAAACAAATTAAGCTTTCTTTTTGTATATTTTTAAATTGGAATTTCAAAATTTAAGTCAAACTTTCACGAGAGCAAAGCTCACAAGCTCAAGCTTTTTTTATAACTCAGTCTTCAAGACGGTCCTTTTTACCCAATAAAGTAAGTCATAAAAAGGCGACCTTGTCTTCTATAACCCAGAATTGATGATCTCTCTCACCGTGTGATATTAACGCATCGTCTAGCTAGCTGTATTGTTTTCGCCTATCTATGGACTTCAATTTTCATTGTATTGAGTTGACCAGTGTCCTATTTGCTAATGGTTTTTAAATATTATTAATTTTGTTGTAATATTGGAACATTCGTATATCGTTACTATTGATAGATAAGGTATTTATTTGTGACTGCTTTGTAAGAAATTTAACTTTTTGAAGGAATTTCGATACGCGTTGACGCTATTTAGAGCTGACAATAAGAATATGCATAGTATAGGACGTCCGTGCCGATTCGATCCATTAGAAATCGTCTATGGAAGCTACAGCATTATTTTATTGTTACATATAATTAATAATATTATTAAATTCTGACCGAATTTCTCACGCTTAAGACTTACAAAAATTATTTAAAGTCAGTCATTTTAAGAACACCTAAACCGTGTTACGAAAAATGATTTTTTTTCTTAAAGATATTTTAGTAGAGACGTCTGAAGCTTTCTAGGCACATATTCAACTTTGTTAAGCGCTGTAGATTTCGTTTACACCTACAATCCAAAAAGAAATTAATTCCTCTCTAAAGAGGTTTCAAAAATAACAATTTCCAAATAAAGAACGATAATACGTTTTATAAATGCCGTTGCAGTGGAGTGTGCTTTGTCCGGTATAACTATTCGAAAATAATAATTATGAACTTGATTATTTACATAAATATAATAGAATATATATAGAACCGTGTGGGATCAAGGGGAGCTCAGTCCATGACCTCCGCGCGGTGCTCCCTGGGTCGCGCCAAACGTGGACAAGACTCGAACGTGTTCTTTTGGTAAACAAACAAATTTCCTTCATAACCATACACAGAATGTCAACATTTCTGAACAAACCTTACTTCACGACTAGTGAATCTTTAGTCAGTCGGGATGTAGTATGGTCAACCTTTATAATGTGCGGGCGCGTTTATGAATGCCTAAAAAAAGAGTTTATTTTTTGTATCTTTTCACTAGACATTCTGTGTACGAAAACAAAAAATGCGAAATTCGCTGTCGTAACAAAAATTGCATTTCATGAAGATTTTATGGCGATGTTTTCTAGATAACTTCGTTTGTTTTGTGATTAATCTCCAACTACCAAAATAGACTAGTATCGATAACAAAACGAAAATGTGTATTATATTAAAACGAGTCGCGAAATATTTAATGCAGAATAATTTATAGAAATAAATCTAGATATACAATAAACGTATTTACAATTCAAATAACGACATGCAGCTAAAATAAAGAAAACTACTATAACTCTCAATAAGTCCATAGATAAACATAGATTTGTATATATGTATATAGACATGTAGAACGAAAACTTGAAGTCCTTTCCCCATAAATATGGCTTATATTCGTGTATAATTTGTGATGTAAGATTTTCGATTATATGAAAATGATAACACTCAAAAAATCACAAAAAAAAATTTGGAAAGGGCCTAAGAGACCCCTACCACGTTCGTGACGGTATAGAGTAGTTCTTCTTTTGAGAACGTGGTACCGGTCTGCCGATTATTATTGTTTTATTATTTCCCACTTTGTTTTGATTTAAATTTTATGAGCGCGTGAGTGCGTCCACCGCGTACGTTTGTTGCATTGAGAGTAAGATATGAGAAATTCTATGTGCGTGTGTTGCCTGTTTGTGCGCCATATAACTAGGTTTAAACATTATTTGTGTCGTAGTGTTGGGTCGCGTGACGCGTCGTACACCAACCGTGGCGACGTGTGCCACTGTGAGCGAGTGAATGTCGCGTTTGTTTATTTTAAATATTTTAGTGACTTTATTTTCGTAACTTAAAGCGGTTACGAAGCCGCGAAATTCCTATACCGCGTCGCGTTACGGTTGTGGAATATTTTTTTACAAAATTCCTACGTATTAGAGGAAAATACTTGTAGATCGGTGTAGTTCGTTCGGCGATACTCGTACGTACGATATCGTACGGCGTTTGTATGGAACCATCGCTTACGCACACTGTTCCGCAGTAGCATTTAGGTAATGTACTTTGTATAAAAACCGAAATGTACGCGCTGTAACGATATTTTAGAGGGTGATAATCCTCGGTATCTCTTGTCGCCAATTATATGAACTTGAAAACGGTTTGTGGACTATTGCCCTCTCTTGTAATGATATAAAACTGTGTAATAATTTAAGCGAAAAAGGATACTGTAAAAACGTAATAATTCCCAAACAACAGTCCCTATTCAGTTGTGAAACAAAACTTCGAAAGCAGACGTAAAATTATTGTGCCTTCAACATTATAATTATGTGCATAACAACAGAAATAACAAATGCTACAAAAAATAATTATTCGAGCAGCTTTCGTAATATTTTGTACCTCGTAAAGGCACTTTATGTAAATAATCGTCACCCGTTGTTCGGTGAACGGACCTATATATAAATAAACTGCCTTATAGATATGTATGTCATCCAGGGTGTGAGAATGGAAATCAACGCATATGTGAGCCTGGGCCGTGAAACACAAACATCGGTGAGAACCCTGCTTCGTTTTAAAATTACTATTTATAATTGTCAATTGTGGAAAGATCATTTCGATAGTCCAGGGTTTTAGCACGGTCCAGTGTATAATTATTGTAAAGACTGAAGGTGGAAGGTGATGTAAATTGGTTTTTATAGAGACGAGCAACATTCAGAGCCTAAAGCGTTAGATTGTATTGTATACCTGTATGATATGATAAGCTTGTTGCGGTCTGGTCGTATTGTATCGGGAACTCGTGTCCGTTCTCGGCTGAGAGCGCGTACTGGTTTGTGCCAAACGCATACCAGTTTTATTACTGAATTGTCAACAAACTAACATCTGTGTCGACAAGAATATTTTTCAATAAAAAACGTTAAAAAATGTGTTTTGAACACAACAAAACTGTGTTTTATTTACTGTAGTGACCTCTGGTAAATTTGAATAAAAGATGTAATTATTTGGCAAATAATATAATTATTAATAACTTAAACAATCTCTTGGTCCACTAACGTAAATAAAAATGTACACTTAAAAATAATTTATGCTTCTGTAAATTTCATCAGAGACGTGTATCAGAAAAGGTATACCAACCCTGAAACTGAACGAACAACTATTGTCATTTTCTAAAGTGCATTTTAATACGAGATTTTTTTTCCTATTTGTACATACGGAAAAGATATTGACTAACATCTTTCAGGGTCGTTATACCCACCCTTTCTGTTATAACGAGCCCTGCGGGCGAAATGAATGGTGCGCCTTATGTTTCGCCCGCACTCCTGAGCTATCGCGTACTTTATATCTTTATAAACAAGGTTATTTTTTTGGACCTGTTCTACGACTTTGCTAACAACGGCCAAAATATTTTCGACTTCCCATACAAAGTAACGTAAGTGACAAACACATTTAGTATGGGAAGTCGAAATTTTTATGTGCGTTGTTAGCAAAGTCGTAGAACAAAAGTTTTTGCTTTTTACCTCGCACACTCATATCAGGTCCAAAAAATGAACCTTGTATACTCTAAAATACGGCGCCAGATGAAATTGAATAACTTAATAATCAAATCTCACTTTATAAATATTCTTAATTGTGATTGAGATCAAATGCTTAGACATTCCTAATATGCCTCGTATGTGTTCTGTGTACTCCTTGCATGGCCGCCTTTACCTCTTCTAAGAATGATTGTGAGTTGTGTATAGTAGTACCGCCAAGGACTATCCTTGTCCCGGGGTAAGCCTGGTTCAGCTGTTGGACGCATAAGGATTCCTCATATGTGGCACCTCCTACGATGAAGACTATAATATCCTGTGGTTGCCGCCTGTAGTTCCCGTCATCGCCTCCCAACGTTGGGTACAGGTTTTCGCGGAGTTTACCCTTGATGAGATCTTCTAAAGTGTCTTTAAGAAGCGGTGTGTGTTGAGTGTAGATGTTCTCTACGCCGCTGAGACCCTGCGAACACGAATATTTCATATTCACACTTATTTCGTTTGAAACTTTGGTACAGTTATGTTGGAGGTAATAAGGTCTGTAATAAGGAATTTTTCACCACTTTTGCAAAGTTATAAGATGTAGAAATTTGTGTAGATGAAAAATTTAAGATACCAGCTTGTTATGAGATAATTTGATACTGACGGAGCCACCTGCGTGTCGCAATAGAAGAAAAACATGCCAAGGACGGATACCAGTGATAAAGTGAGGTGAGGGGGCATGGTAGCTTCTACTAGGCTATGTGGACTGTCTTCAGATCGCTCCAACGGAAAGGAACTTTGTGGTCGTAATCCTTATTAGTGAAGGAGCAAAATCGTTTTGATGATGCAGTAGCTTACCTTGAAGAACCTCTTGGTAACTTTGACAGCATCCTGCAGTCCGAAGAGATCGCTCTGCCTGGCGTGCGCCCCTCCGTACTCCACGATGTTGACCACCGCCCTCACCAGCAGCTCCGGCGCGCCGCGAGACTTCAGCATCTCGATGAGCGCCGGCAGCGCGTTGGACGCGTGTTTCTCGTACCGGAGAGCGTATAACGCGACCAGTTTCGCCGCGTCTAGGTCGCGGACTGACTCTTTTGCGATCAGGGTTTTCAAGTGCTGTAAATTTAAAAAAAAAAACTAAAATACAATACAATCAATTAGACATGAAAGTGTTAATTCGTTAACCAACCGATGCTGCAGCTATTATGCAAGTTTACATATAACAGGCTTGGGGTTCACTGTAAAAAAAAATGTTAACTATATACAATTTTATTCTTGTCGTTGAAATGGTGCGTGCATGTACTCATAATTTTAGTTCTTTGACTGCAAAATAGATTAGTGAACAGGCATAATCGAAAAATACATTCTACTGCTTTTTTTGTTTGAAAAGTTAGTGATTTAATTAGCCACCCAATTTTTTAGTACGTTAATTTCCCACACTGGAAAAGCAGGACCATATCAGTATATCGAATTCTTCAGCCATGGTAGATTACGAATTTCTAACTGATTTTAGCTGGGGTACATAAATCCGGTGCAGCAGCCGGCGAATGCGAGAAGCGAATTCGGTACAGTTATTTTACTTACCATTCCGTATTATCTTCCGGTGGCATATGTAATATACCGCCAGCATGAAGGGCAACAATCTAGGGATACGACCATGGCCTGTATACGATTTGCTGTTTGTATCTGCGGCCAGAAAATAGTTGCTCGCGTAGAGACAAGTGGCTTTCTATAAAACGCCAGTGGACGCCAGTAGAATAGAATAAATTTTAAGAGATTGACAGAAGCTTTGAGGCTAAGCTGTAGGCTACCAGCGGGGTCCATAGGTGGCGGATCAAGGAACGGCCATCAGATATGGTGGTTAGCTGCGAATACGTTGAATAAGCAGTCCCCGACCACACAGCGGCAGTGTTATCAGGACGTGGTGGGAAGTTCAGTGGGATGGACTTACCTATAAAAAACCACTTAAGTCCAATGACGGCTCTGTGACATGGCGAGTCAAAGCCGCCAATAAAAAAGCGTTCCCCTAGCACTTGGGCAGCGGCAGTGCTAGTACTGGCGGGGGGCCGAAGGAAAGGATCCGGGAAGGGCCCTCGAACAGATATCATCAGGCGTTAAATCGGTTGGTGAGCCGCGGTACAGAAGGCAATGGGGTACCACTGTACTATATCCCCACAACAGTAGCTATGAGAAAGCTACACCGACAAGAGCATGGCTCTTAAATAATGAATGAAATGAATGAATGACATAATAGCTAACCAAATGTTACTACGTGACAGCTTATCTCAGTCCCATACATTTTCATTCTATTCTACAGTGCGACACGGGTATTTTGGCAGCTGGATAACGTTGTCAGGAGGGCGCTGCCGTAATACATTGTCTTGTCAAATGTGAAAATCCCTTTGCAGTGGTTTTAGTTCCGATTTTATCCGCCTGCCAAAATAAACGTGTCGCACCGTAAGCAGCGTGCCGTGTGCCGTGGGTCGCAGCGTTTTCGACTAAAGAAAGCCACTTGCCTAGATACCTTGGAAGCGTAAAACGTGGGGTACCTGCAGGTGCTTGGAGTGGTCGCTCTGGCAGGCGAGCTCCTGCTCCAGCTCGGAGACCTCCAGCAGCGCGCGCCGGCTCACGACGCTCGACAGCTCGCCCACCACCGTCACGTGCTTCGTCACCGTGCCCGACATTTTCTACAAAACACTATCAACGTCACACGAGGGCAACCCACGCGCTATTACAATGAGATGGAGCCTTGTCTATTATTTTAACATGTTCTCAGATTTACTGTGACGGTTCTATTCGAATGTTCACATCGACATTTTATCTATTTTGAAAAGAACCTTCGAGAACCTTGTCACAGTGAATTAAAGACGAAGATTTTAGAAACCCACGCGCAGGATAGAAGTACATTTTCAAAATAACTATGGGCAAGGTCCTATTATGATCGCGCGAGGATTTAAATAAATCCTCGCGCTAAGTTAAATAACTTACTTGCTAATTAATTAGCATAATTTTATCGTTTCTAAAACGTGTTAACGACCCTGAAGAATATTATTCTGTCCATAAAACTACTTAACCCGTGGGACAGATACCAATAATATTTTAACTTCCCTTCCTATTTCAACTAAACTGATAGCACATTTTTATGGGTGGTGAAAAGTTTATTTTTGTATTTCGTTCTTGTTCCTTAAGGAACATCCTCCATGGTTATTATGCCCATTTTGTTACAAATTCTATACTCTACTCCATTAGACGATGCAATGTATTTTATGATTACGAAGGCCCAAAAAAAAACCGAAATAATTTCAAATTGGAACTGGCCAGGAAAACTGGTTGTGTCACCGCTGTCGGCCTAGAAGAAGATGGTGCGAAGACTTATACTTATGGCAGACTATCAGTCAGAAACTCAAGATCGCGATAAGTGGCGTGTAAAACCGGCCAAGTGCTAGTCGACTTGTCACCGAGCGTTCCGTACCGCTAAGGTTAAAATACCATCGTAGTTATGGACACTCAGAAGTGTATTAAATGCGCGCGAGTCCGACACGCACTTGACCAGTTTTTATTATTTGTTGTTATTCTATAGCAAATTTTCACGCCTAGAAGTGTTCCCGTTTTTCGATAGAGCTAAAACAAAAATCGCGTAAAAATCTTCTAAAAATCAAGTTTTTTCTAGGGAATTCCCCTTATTTTTATTATTTTATTATTTGTTGTTATAGCTGCAACAGAAATTTGGCCCGGGTCCGATACGTACGCTGGGCCCTATGAGTTAAACGTACCCAGGAGTGCAACTGTGCACTCGTAGACCCGAGCGGGAGCGTAACAAATTGGGCTGCGATACACAGCGCTTAACTTATTACTAAACACCTTAACCTCTATTACACGTATCGTACCAAAGATGGTACGCTCGTGACCGATGTCACGCCCGTTACGTGCAGAATAACCCCCCGTCGTCCCACTGCGGAGGCACCCGTTGCCGCTAGTATACACGCACCCTAAGGACGACCGCCCAAGGAACTATCATCTCGCAATAAATTCTCTCCAACCGGCTTGGAGTACTCTGCTTTCAATACTTAGCTAACGAGCCCCAGATGACACGCGCTTGCATGCAAAAATATGCAACTCACTTACCGGTGAGATTCCCGTGATCGCGACGAGTCGAAATGGATATTTGGAGGTATACCTACTCTCAGTGTGCAAGAATATGTGATGTCCAATAAAATACACTTAAATATAATAAATTATAATGTGTACTGTGTCGATCCGATGATCCTGCGCCGATCTTAGTGCTGGCCACTCCCGCAGCAGGCATCCAGGTCAAACCCCAGCCTCATGCTCCAAGCACGCCGCGTTCCCCGAATGCGCAAGTCGACACACTCGACACCCGTTATAGCAGATATTCCGGAAATCTGCCTTCCAATCACAAGTCCATAGCAAATCCGCGGCTATCAATCGTCCCACACACCACGCGGATTGCCAAGATATAGTCAAATTATCACTGGCCACGCCCCGACCACGCGGGTTGGTAACTATTAAAACAAGTCACTTATCGTACAATTGTCCATCAACCGCAGTTCCTGTCCTCCCTGTGATCCAGGAAACTGTCCCGAACGGTATATTCACTACACACTTATTCCCGTAGCATAATAATTATGAGTCCATACGCGCCGCTTGCGCTATCACCAAATATGGCGTCTCGTTTACACTGACACGAGTCCCTTTACGCCTCCGAATAGATAGTTCACCACTAAATTAGTTAATTGATTGCCCCGCGCAACCTCAATATGATATTCCTCCGAATCCCGATTCGGGAAATAAACAACCCAAGCGCGACCACCGCTGTGGCTTAACCGATACGCGCACCCAAGCGACCGTTCGCCAGATCTCCCGTATTGCGACTACTACTAAATGCTAACAACTATGGCGCCGGCCCGCTTTCCTTATCGCACCGACGCGCCAAAACCTCGGACGGCGCTCGAATCGCGCCTTACATTTTCCTTGAATACCCGCCTCTAATCTAATATTTCTTCTACAGAAAATAAACACCGATTTTATTTTCTACCTACATGAATAGACCCAAATTGGTTCTAAACACCCTTTAAGTACGGAACCCTAAAAAGTGACGGCCTTAGCCGTGGGATGTGGGACACACAACACGCTACGTAATATTTAGATCTGTGACTATTATGGGTTTACCTTAAAAAGGGGGTACTGTTCGACAAAGTTCTTCATGTCGGCGATGCTTTCGACCTTCTGATGACTCTTGGCTTTGCGCTGGAACTCTTCCATCAGAGCCTTCATCGTCTGCCCGATCTCACCGAAGTTTGAGTACAGATTCTAAACAGAAGACAAACACAAGATCGAGTGCCACCATCACTTCATTCTTCAACACAATCATTGTCATTCTGCTTCATGCAATCGATATTTCAATGTCTACTAGAGATTTTGACACTTTTGCCACGGAAATGTTCACTTTTAGAGATTATAAGTACATATATCAAAGGGCACAAGAATAGGCCTCAGGATACTTGGTGTTGCCAATTCAAACCCTAAAGGAACATAATAGTTTGCCAAATTAAAATCTTGTGGAACACTTTAAAAAAGAACAAATTGTTTACAGATTCAGATTAGATTAGATTATTTTATTCAATATAGATTCTTTACGCACGGCACGCTGGACCACACCAGGCAATCCAGTTGAAAGTATAGGTCCTCCACAAAACTAGGCGCTAGGAGGTGCAAGCGAGGTTATAACAAAAACATTCACGCGAAGACAAGAGCGATCACATTCAGATTTCCAAAATCACTATAAGGTCTTTACCTATGAAATTGCCGTTTTGTATGGCGAATTTTAGGTAAACTCAATTTTCAGTACTAACATTTTTGCATTTTTCTTAGGAATTATAAATCCAATTTTATTTTAAAAAAATTAAGCATTATTGGGGAGACATTAAGCTAACAGAAGCTTAAATTTAATTTTCGAAAAATATTATCTGTAAAAAAATATAACAAATCTAATGATGAAATCGGACGACATTTAAGACGAACAATTTTCGAACCTTTAATTTTATTATTATTAATCATTTATTTCAAGTAACTATGACTCATTAAAATAACATTAAAATATAAATTAAATCAATCAGAACAAATAAAATTAAAATACACAATACATTATACATCAAACTAAAAATAAAAACTTTAAATAAAAACTTTATTATATGCGTAAATTGATAACCTTGAAGTCAACTTTCAAATATAAGACAAATTAAAAAAATAGCATTAGAATTATAGGAATTATGATCTCATTAATCTGTAAGAAAAATTAGGCAATTTCATAGGTAAAGACCTATTATTAAGTAGTAGTGTTATGGTATATACAGGGTGTTAATTTGATTGCGTGCCATAGCTCAGGGGCGAGATCAGTATTAGTAACTGAACAACTTTTCCCAAGGAACATAGCTCGAAAAACTAAAATCAATTTTTGACCTCCCATAGAAACTGCATCAGCTGATAGCGCATTTTGTATGGAAGGTCAAATTTGGTTTTTCGTATTTCGATCTATGTTCCTTGGGAAAATTTGTTCAGTTACTGATACCCATTCCATTTCATCGTTGTTCTAGTCCACGCACGCCACGCCCACTTCCCTTCCCTCCTCATCGCTCATGAACTTCGCGGCGCCGCCGCCAGCGCGCGTATCCACAGAAATATTTAGAATAGAAGCGGCAAAACTATAAATAATTTTAAAAAAAATTACCCCTATCAAAAACCCGTGAAATTGATTCTACTCTCGATTCTGATCAAACTATTTTCTCAGTTTCGCTTATTCCGTTAACACGTAGACCATTAATGGTGATCGTACTGATTCATACACAGAAAAATAAAGGTACTTAGAAGGAGGATTAATAAAAATAATTCGTCACTAGGTGGTGAAGGCGTTTTTGTAGGGATTTGACAGGTTATTTTGAATATTTTCTATGAGTCATCGATGATGGGGTTGTGACGTGTTGGCAGATGTCATCCCCTTCTAAAATAAATTAGCAAGGTATCTATTCCGAGCGAAGCAAGGAGGTCCGGAATCTTTGGATTCATAGATAGGTGGAGAGTTGGTCATCGTCCACCCTCATGCGACCTATGCGGGGTGATGTACAATAAAAAGGTTAGTCTTAAAAAAAAGGGTTATCTCGGCGCAAAACGGCACGTTTTGTACAGTCGGCAAAAAACTGTTAATTTTTTTTGCTCGTGAAGAGTCATATCATAATGTTACCTTAGCGTAGAACTCGTCCTGTTCGGAGGCCAACACGACCTCTTTGAAGTCCTTCGGCACGTCGGCCACGTGCGCCAGACTCACACGGTTGTTGTTGATTGTGAGCAGCTCGTGCACCATCGCTTGGTAAGTCCACTGCACAACAAGTCACATACCACATTTACAGTATTTTCTAGTTTGTGCTGAAAATTTACGAATAATTCTAATTTTCTCCACTAAACTGTTTGGCTGTTTGTGATTTTAACTAAATATTTCATGTTACTTAAGTGTTTTAGGGTTCCGGAGCTAAGCTAGAAAGCTGTAATTAGAAGTACGTAAATACACGTTAGTCATCCCGACAAAGCGGTAAAACAAAATTTTGAAAAATATTTCTTTATAGGTTTCCCCCTACACATAGTGGGGCTGATTTTTTTTCTCGTCTAGCCCATGATGTGGGGTGACGTTAGATAGGTCTTTTAAAATTATTACGAACATTTTCAGATTTTTAGGGTTCCGCACCTAAAATAAAAAAACGGAACCCTTATAGGATCACTTTGTTGTCCGTCTGTCTGTCTGTCAAGACCCTTTTTCTCACGAACGAGAAGAGGTATCAGGTTGAAATTGATAAAGTCCATGAACCACACAAGATCTGAAAATTTCAATTTTTTACAACGACGCAATAAAAAAATATGGCTTTTTATGTCCTCATCTCCATACATTTATGCAAAAAAGCAAAACCTACAGGGTACTTCCCGCTGACCTAAAATTATGAAATTTGGCAAGAAGCTAGGTCTCACAGTAAAAATAAAGGGAAAAGTCTAAAATCATTAGATATTTCAATTTTTCTCTCAACTAATAGTAACCAATTAAGGTGAGCTCCTGTTTCAAGAACTTTTCTATAAAAGAGGGGTCAAGTTGGATGGTCGTGGAGTTTTTAAAATCAAAGAGCAAAAGCTTTTAGTATATCATATGGTAGATAGGTACGAACCCTTAGGGCGCGAGTCCGACTCGCACTTGGCCGGTTTTTTTTTTATTTAGTAATAAATAATTATTCTGAAGGCAACTATGGAACCCCATACTGCGCGTGACCCAACACGCACTTGGCCGGTTTTTAATTAAAAGAATCAAAATTTAAACAAATACCAACAGGTTAACTATTGTATTTTTGCAATGAACACACAATGAAATAATAGTGCAAAATATCGCTTACGTTACTTTTGAAAACACCCATTTATTGGTTGGACACTAAAATTACAAAAGTACATACACGTAAAAATGTTGGTGATTTTTAAAGGCTATGTCTGTCTATTGCTATTCTTTGAATAAATTATGCTAATATAATTTGTGCATAGTCAAAAAAGGTTTAGTGCGTGTGTGCTAAACAATCTGTGCTAAATTGTAGCCAGCTTGCTGATATTCCAAGTGAAATATTTCCACTACTAGTTGGTGCCTGCGACTTCGTCTGCGCAGGACACACACAATATCTTATTATTCTGATGTATAAGATATTATTGTAAAGTTTCATTAAAATCCATTCAGTAGTTTTTACGTGAAAGAGTAACAAACATCCATCCGTACTTACAAACTTTCGCGTTTATAATATTAGTAGGAAGGATAGGATTATCATACACAAACCTGATTTAACAATGGTGTGACAGGGTCATCTCTCCTATCGATAATCAGCAGCTGTGGCGTGGGCACGTCTCCGTTGAACGGTACGTTGTTGTCAATGAGCACCGCCTCGCGCCGCAGCAGGTCGCGCACACGCTCGGCGAGGCGCGCGCACGGCTCGGAGGCTGCCTCGTAGCGGAGCGCGCACCGCCGGCTTACAGACATCAGCAGCGCGAACAAACCCTGCGCGCAACGCTGCAGGTGCGTCTGGTTCCATGTGCGGCCTGTACAAACACTATTGTTACTGTACACGCAAGAGCAGCTCATATTTTGACAGTCGCAGTTCTGGCTACGAAAATAGGTATGTTACAAAATCTAATGTGTCAAGCTTGACGTAACCTGACTGTACATATATTTACAGTCAGGTTACGTCAAGCTTGACACATTAGGCTTTGTAACATACCTATTTCCTATTGAGATTACGGGTCTAAATTTAGTAGTTGTAACTGTTTATAGAATACCGAAACAAACAAAGTCTCATATAAACGTCTTTCTCCACAAATTAGATAACCTCTTACATGAATTGACTGAAAAGTTTAAACGAAAAAAAAATATTATTTGTGGTGACTGGGACGTAGATCTTCTAAAACAGAACTATGCTTCTAAAGAGCTTTTAAGCATACTGCACAACTATAACTTAGACGCGCATGTTTTATCAGCAACTAGGGGTAATGCGTGCATTGATCAAATTGCGAGTAATATAAAGGGAGTTAAAACTGCGTTGTTTATTTTAAATCTTTCAGATCATGAAACAGCTCAGTCAATAAATTTTCAAATAAAAAATATACAGATGGCATTTACGTCCTGGTTTGAATATAAACGTAAGCTTTTAATCAGTTTCACGAGATACTGCTTCTATTTTTCAATCTATGTTTTCCACTGATTAAAGTTAAAATAAACAATAGAAATTCAAAACTAAAGTGGCTAACAAATGGTTTAAGAAGATCATGTAAAACGAAACGCAAATTACATCTTAATAATCAGATTTAAAAAACATACATTAGAAAATATAACAAAATTCTAAAAAAAAGTATACAGATTTCTCAGCAAATAAGCAACAAAAAATATATCAAAAATAATGGACATAGTTCTAAAGCTATCTGGAATACAATTTCAACGTCAATTTCTAACAATACTAACAAAAATTAGATTATTTCATTAAATTATAAAAGTTTGACTGTACATGATCCTAAATTGATATATGACATTTTTAATAATTATTTCATACAAATGGGGAAAAGTAACAATAACAACCCAAATTTAAATAGTACTCAGTCACACCGAATACCCAGTTTGCCCCACACGATCTTTCTAGGCCTGTGGATATTTCAGAAATACTCGTACATAAGATATTTATGTCTTTAAAAAATAGTAAATCATGCGGTTACGATGAATTGACAACAAAAATTATTAAATTATGCGCTGAATATTTGTCTGCTCCTATACTCACATAGTGAACTTGTCTTATGTTGAGGGGTCTATTTCCAGAAAATCTTAAATCTTCAGTAGTCAAACCACTATTCAAGAAAGGCGATAGACTTGACACAAATAATTATAGACCTATTACTCTCATACCTATTCTGTCAAAAGTACTGGAAAAATCAATGCACAGTAGATTAAGCGATTTCCTTGCGAAAAACAATATACTCAGACCGGAGCAATTTGGTTTTCGCAAAGGCAGCTCTACAACATTGGCATGCTTCAATCTTATAAAACTAGTTACAGAAAGTATGAATGAAAAAGCTCCTATCGTATCTCTTTTTCTAGACATGAGCAAAGCCTTTGACCTGGTAAATCATAAAATATTGTTAGGTAAATTAGAAAATTGTGGGATCAGAGGTCAGGCTTATAATTGGTTACAGAATTACTTAAGGAATCGCAGACAGTGCACGGAAATATCAAGATTTGCAATAAATAGTAAAGTAGTTGTAAAACAAAACTATAAATCATCTGTTCTGATCAATAATAATGGAGTATCTCAAGGAAGCATTTTAGGCCCGTTGCTTTTCCTTATATACGTAAACGATCTCCCTTTAGCTACCCCGCAAGATTTAATTTTGTTTGCTGATGATACAACTCTTTTAATTAAATGTGATGAGAAAGCTTCATATGAACAAAAGATAACAAGACCCTTTTAGACGTTATTAGTTGGTTAAACACAAATAATTTACAAATAAATGTTGAGAAAACTAAAATCATGCAATTTTTATCCTACAATCCTAACAATTTATCATTAAAAATCGAATATAATAATATTGCAATAGAAGAGGCATCCACATTTAAATTTTTTGGTGTAATTATTGATTTTAATCTAAATTGGAAGAGTCATATAGAGTATATCTGCAAAAGAGTAGATAGATACGTGTTTGAATTAAAACGCCTAAGACAAACTGTCTCTATCGAAGCAGCTTTGACTGCCTATTACGGCTACGTAACATCAATACTCAACTACGGAATAATATTGTGGGGAAATTCCATTGAAGTTAACAGAGTCTTTGTTTTGCAAAAGAAATGCATACGTGCTATTTGTAATTCCTAATTTTTGGATAATTGTAAGCCGCTGTTTAAGAAGCATGGAATTCTTCCTTTACCCTGTATATATATATACTCGAGATATGCACTTTTGTAAAACTGCACCCAGAGTACTTTAAGAAGTTGACCGAAACTCGCACTAGGGAAGTAAGAGCTATGTATGTACAAAAATTATATCAACCTCCTAGCCATAGATACATATATGAAAAGAATGTATATAATATGTGCATTATGATTTATAATAAACTTCCTGATAACTTTAAAACTTTTAATAATAATATTTTTAAGAATAAATTATATAATTGGTTACTTGACAAGACATTTTATAGTATTAAGGAGTTTTTAGATTTTAAATGATGCATGCTTTAATGTTATTATTATGAATGAAATTTGATTTTTGAACATAGTTTGATTGACATGTTTATATAGATTTAATTATTTAATTTTCTATATTTTAATTGATGTAATTTGAGATTTTAGTTTTAATTTGATTTGAGTTTGGTATTTTTACTAATAATTTAATGTTTAAAATTTGCACACCTGCCCGCAGGTTATACACAAGGTACAGATATGTAATCCCAACAACTTAATTTACTGTGTTATGCTAATAAAGTTATGATTATGATTTAATGTTTCTTCAAATCGAGAACAAAAAACCGTCTTTTTGGGCTTTACTGTATGTAGTCAGTCAGTTAAAAAATTACTGAACATATTTTGTTGTTAACAAGAGAAAAAAATATTTGGCTAGTTGGACCTACAGTCAAAACAAAACTGCCATTTACGATGTTATTATAATAGATACTCACACCAGAAATGCCATATGAAACTGTTAGTTGGTTTGTTTTGCAAAAACTTTTTTTTTTATTAAAGTTAAGTGTGGTTTATTGTTAAACAACTTTTTCGCAACAGTTTTATAATTATTTATTCAAATAAAATTAAAATAGGTGAATTAAATAACTTACCATGCAAGCATCCAATGACATTGAACGAGAAGAGGTGCCTATCTACAGCCAGGTAGTCAGCAAACACCTCCTGAACCTCCCTGACTGCTTCCTGCTCATCACTTTCTGCTAACGTCTTCACATCCGCTTTGGATATTACATTGCTGAAGTCTATAAATCAAAGAGAAAGTAAGTATTTCAGTATAGTTTGAGCAAAGGTCAGTTAAAACCAAGATCCAATCAAAAGTAGTAAGTTTAATTAAAGTAGTTTAATCTGTAAAATTAAAATCCAGTGGTAAACTTCAAAATTAAATACAAATACTGATAGGCTGTATCGTGGCCAAGCAAAACTTATTCATTATTATTGTCAATACAATACAATAATAATTTTGTTATGAGGCTTGCCATTGGGGCTTGCTTGAGATTGGTTTGGTTTGCCTCTGGATAATGGAAGTCAGATAGTAGTTGCTTTAAATGAAAACCAGTTTCAGATCAGTAAGGTAGCAAAGTCAAAAGAATTTAGTGTAGGGCAGTGAAATAGAGTGAATTAACCAGGAAACAGACAGTTATGTTTAACCCACCCAAATAAATCTGTTAATAACTTATTCAAAATCCAGTTAACAGGTATACTAAATCATTTCGGTTATTCAAACTAACCAAAAGAGGTTTTTGTGCAGTATCTTTGTTATAAAGTAGGTTGATAGCCATTAAAGCCCGCGTCACACAGAGGCGGTAGCAGAAGCGTTCTGGGGCCGGTATTTTTTGTAAAGTATGAGCTCTTATGCACCCTGTCACAAAGCGGTCGCGGCGCGGTATTTTGTTCCCGCCAAACCGCCCCGGACCGCTTTCGCAATCATACCGCCTCTGTGTGACTTGAGCTTAACAGGTTACCGAAAAGATAATCCATGCAATCCTGCTCATGCAATCCCAGATTTACCGAAATATTTTTTCTGTCAACCAGTTTTGTGTTAACAGAGATGGGTTAACTTTTTAAAACAGTTCTCCATATGAATGAATTTTCCATACCCTGGAATTATTCAAAAATGAAATATTATAATCCTACTTACAAACAAAGTAGACTCCATATTTTGGGAACCTTAGTTCCCTGGACAGAAGGGCAATATTCTCTGAGGTTGGTCTGACAAACACAATACACTTCATGTGCTTCAGGTTGTCCCACTTGGCCTGGTTGTCGATACGTTCAAAGAGATACACCTCCTTCTGCAAGATCTCCGACTGGCTGAATACCATGCTCACTATACTTGTCTGAAGAATAATGTTTTTATTATTATTGTATTTAATAGCTAAGCCCTATCTTTGCTGCTATGGCTATATCTAAGCTGGTGTGTTGCACTGCACATTTACTATCACTTTATTGTCTTTAAGCCAAATTAAAAAATATTGTACTTGGTAATGCTTGATTGCTATTTACAATTTACCTTAGGTAAAGGTCTTATATAATATGTCTCAGGTAAATTGTCATCCAGAGCCTTATATAGAGTTATAATTTACAATTTCACTATGATCTATTTATTTGTTTATTCCAATGCTTATCGACACATGTTGTAGCTATGTCAAAAGCAATTGGCTGAAGCCGTCACAATATTTATTTATTATTATTATTAAGATAGACCTTACACTAACAGCATAAGCTAAACATGTAAGTCTAGACAAAAAATAAAAAACATATATTTGTTATTAATAGGTTACACAGTTCTTTGGCATTGTAATAATAGAGCTCTTATGATACATCGACTCTAAGTAGCGCCCAGCAGATGCCAAGAAAGCATTCTCTGCATCTCTGAAAATATCTACATCAGATTGCCCCAAGACATTCAGGATTTTTAGTGCGTCCATGAGGGGAGTGTGTGTATAAGAAGTGGTATGGTCACAGGGTTTAGCGAAAAGAGTGCGTTGATGGGGGCGCAGGTTGCATTTATCAGGTGGAGGAATTTGAAATGGTATTTGGGCAAGTAAGAACGGGTTGCAGGTAAAGCCACGCAAAAGTCTATAAAAGTATTTCAACAGTGACAACTTGCGTCTTATTTCCAAAGTGACAGTTATTCTTTCCGTCAAATAAACTCACTGCAAAATGTGTTAAATGTTTTAAATAAACGAAAAAAATGGATAATAGGTAAATTATAATTAAATTCAAAATTCAAAAATATTTAATGGCTCTATTTTACCCGTGGCATGTATAAAATAAATAACAATTTGTTCTTTGATACAACCTGGGTTTTCATGTACTTACCTAATATAATTTTCGCATTAAATCTTCAATGAGTAATGAGATTTATGACTGGTTATGGATTATTAACAAAAAGTAGTGATACTTTGAGTGAATATTAAGAACAAACCACTAAACATAGGAACTGTAGTAAAATAGTAACAAAACTGTCTCATTTAGTAATCACTTGGCACATAGGAATAAGCGAAACATATATAAGTAAACTCACAGTTTCCTTGTCCATGAGTATCACCTTCATTCCTGGCCCACTTTCCTCCGTCATCTTGGTTATATAAAGCTTAACAGCTTTTATCACATTCATGTTGGATTATTCTGCTATTTACCACTAAAATTACAAGAATGTTTAACTTTCACTGAAAATAATTAACTCATAAATACCAGCCAGCAGTTTACAAACACTTCGCACAAATTGTGACAGAATGGTTGTCATTTCCACTACGGATTGTTTCTTGAAATCAACGCACACATCACATTCACTGAATATAGTCGGTTTATTTCTATATGCGTGCATTCGTCGAATATCATCGAATACAGTTTTAAACCAGACTAGAGCGCGCTTATGTCAATGTCACTGAGAAAAATTAAAAGTTTGATTTTGTTTTGCGTTTTAAGAAATTATTGAGAGATAATGATTATTCGATAAGATAATTTTTATCTAAAACCCCAAAAAAAGTTGAATAAAATCTCTCGAAAACGAGATTGATGACAAATGTCTTATGAATTTGACGTTTCGCACACGCTGCACTACCTCATTTTCGTATGCAATGATAGCGCGCTAAAGTGACGTCACTGATGACGTCACGTCGCTTAAACGAGTGAATACGTGCAAGTTTTGAACCGACTATTAGCGCGCTAAAACCGCACACAAAGCTCATGAGCAGGTTTTAATCCGTACTGTTCATCACTCACTAGCGGTACGGTTTAAAACGTACACTACGGTTTAAAACCTGCTCATGAGGTTTGTGTGCGGTTTTAGCGCGCTAATAGTCGGTTCAAAACTTGCTCGTATTCACACGTTTAAGCGACGTGACGTCATCAGTGACGTCACTTTAGCGCGCTATCATTGCATACGAAAATGAGGTAGTGCAGCGTGTGCGAAACGTCAAATTCATGACATTTGTCATCAATTTCGTTTTCGAGATATTTTTTTCAACTTTTTTTGGGGTATTTTAGATTTAATTATCTTATCGAATAATCATTATCTCTCAATAATTTCTTAAAACGCAAAACAAAATCAAAATTTTAATTTTTCTCAGTGACATTGACATAAGCGCGCTCTAGTCTGGTTTAAAACTGTATTCGATCGTATTCGACGAATGCACGCATATAGAAATAAACCGACTATATTCAGTGAATGTGATGTGTGCGTTGAATTCAAGAAACAAACCGTAGTGCTACTCATGAGCTTTGTGTGCGGTTTTAGCGCGCTAATAGTCGGTTCAAAACTTGCTCGTATTCACTCGTTTAAGCGACGTCATCAGTGACGTCACTTTAGCGCGCTATCATTGCATAGGTACGAAAATGAGGTAGTGCAGGGTGTGCGAAACGTCAAATTCATAAGACATTTGTCATCAATGTCGTTTTCGAGAGACTTTTTACAACTTTTTTTGGGGTTTTTAGATTTAATTATATTATCAAATAATCATTATCTCTCAATAATTTCTTAAAACGCAAAAAAAAATCAAAATTTTAGTTTTTCTCAGTGACATTGACATAAGCGCGCTCTAGTCTGGTTTAAAACTGTATTCGATGATATTCGACGAATGCACGCATATAGAAATAAACCGACTATATTCAGTGAATGTGATGTGTGCGTTGAATTCAAGAAACAAACTGTAGTGTAGCCATCTCAGAGTAAAAAACTATAGAGTCCGCCATATACATATTCTGTATGAGCTAGTGAAGTGTAAAGCGTCGCACTGTCGCCCATGCTAGTCGGCCAAAAAACTCGGTTAAGTTTTACAAAAATCAAGATATCTTTCAAAATCTAATGTTTTAGTATAAACTTTGTTTGCGAAAGTGAAAATATATAGTTTTTTACATGTGAATTGATCATTAATACTAAGAACGGAAGAGTAAATAATCCGTAATAGCCATTTTATGCGTGATTTTTAACACCGTTTTTTTCCTGAATGGTAAGTGTTTTCACCAGAAAAACTGTGGTTGTAGCATTTATTAGTCCCATGTCACATATTTCTCAGAGAGAAAGATAAAAAAATTACGTTTTTAGGATTTGAAAAAAATCCATACAAGTTAGTATGGAGGTCCCTCGCAAGAAAGTGCTACGCTTATGGCTCCCTCCTTAGCAGCAAGAGCTGCTACTAAAACCTCCTTGGTAGCCATGCATCTGTCAATTGATAATAGCGTTTTGTTGCAATGTTTTTTTTTTGCTCTCCAATGCCTTTAAAAATTAGTTTATTTCTCTTGTTTGTCCAAGTCACAGTTCTTTTCATAAATATCTTTCATTTCCTTTTTCCAGCCTTTTCAGATTTCTTTTTCTCTTTATTTATTTTATAGTGACGTAACTTAACTGATAACGTGATTGACAAAATTACATCACTCACACAGTTCTCCTCGACCGGACGGGGACGGCACTAGTTTGTCAATCATCCATCATCAAAGGTCACAGCTGGGTCGTAGAATATCTCGGCAAATATAATTTTATTATAAATCGAAATATTCTATAAATTAATTCGATAACAAAATGTTTTCCCGCACCTTGAAGCCAGTTGCTGCTGTAGCTGCTCAGAATGGAGTCAAGAACTTCTCCACATCCTCGCAGGTATTTACAAAACTTTCGTGATTATGGTTGTTTTATCCTCGTGGCCTACAAGTACTTGTACTTTAGGAGCACTAAATCACGACTTATGACAGTATACTTAGGCACACGATTTTTTCAAAAATGTTGACGCCCGCATCTTACAGAGGAACTTCAAAGTGGTGGTTGCGGGTGCTTCTGGAGGTATCGGCCAGCCCCTGGCCCTCCTCCTGAAGCAGAACCCGCTGGTGACCCGGCTGGCTCTTTACGACATCGCGCCGGTAACCCCTGGAGTGGCTGTCGACCTCTCTCACATGGACACTCCAGCCAAGGTCACTGGACACAAGGGTCCTGAGGAACTCTCCGCTGCCATCAAAGGTAAATTAATTATAAACACTCCTCGAAGTTATCTACTAAGTGATAAAATAGTAATAGTATGTAATCAGTAATGTAGTAGTGTTATGTAACCTTTCTTGATTCATAACCTATATTATTGAAACTCTAAAATTATATAGGTAGGTAATTCTTATAAACTGATAGAAATGGGCCAATAAATATGATTAGAAACTGATAAAGACATTTTGCTATTACTCTTTCAAAGATGTTCGTAAATATCAGAATGTTGTTGTGCCATAAATGAACATGACCTTGGCATTGTAAACTACTGGCTTTAAATGAAACAGGTTATTTTGATTTCAAAATTGTTGTTTCTACATAACTCACACATAAAAGAAGATATCAATGATTATATCCAGAGCATATTTTCATGATCAAGTGGATCTAAATTTATCTTGTGCCAAGGCCAGTTATTATCAGAATAGTTATACTGGAATGTCTTTAACCAAAGGGACAAACAGCTTTAACAAGGTCTTTGATTTGCAGTTGATTTTATATTTACAAATAGTTCAAACAGTCCAAAAAGATTTTCTTTGAAAAAAATTAATTGTAAAATACTGAGAATTGTTGTGTAAATGTGTAAGTTAAATAAAAGGCTTATCCCATGATTGTTATTAAATTTTTGCTTAAATTTTCCACCAGATGCTGACCTAGTTGTGATCCCGGCTGGAGTTCCCCGCAAGCCTGGTATGACCCGTGATGACCTATTCAACACCAATGCCTCTATTGTCCGTGACCTGGCTACGAGCATTGCACAGAACTCCCCTAAGGCCATTGTGGCCATCATTACCAACCCTGTCAACTCCATGGTGCCCATTGCATCTGAGGTGTTGAAGAAGGTATGTATTATTTTAACTGAATAGGTAGTAGACTTGCTTTTTTGAAGTTTGTACAGGAAAATTGTTTTTCTTCTTTATATCCTTATAAACAGCAAGTCAGATCAGCCTGTGGTAAACAAAACAAAAGGCGCAAGAATACTTTAAAAAAATATCCTTGTTCTATGTGTTTCCGGCCATCTCCTTTTGGCCTCTAGGTTACATTTTTAAGGTAAACTGGCACCCTTATAGAATCACTTTGTTGCCCATATGTCTGTCAAGACCCTTTTTCTCCTCAACAGGTACAGGTATCAAGTTGACATTAATATCAAATATTAAGGTTCATGGACCCTTGAAGGAAAATTCTTAGTTTCTACAACAACACAATCAAACAAAGGATACAGCCATTTATGTCTACATCTACTTAGAATAATGAAATTTGGCCAGAATTTGTCATTTTTGGTCTCATAGCAAAAGCAAAGGAAAAGGTCTGAAATTATGAAAAAAACTTTTCTTGCTACATATCATAACCAATTAAGGTCAGGTTCCGTTTTAAGTACATCCATCTAAAAGAGAGGTCAGGTTAGAGTGGATGCGGAGTTTTTAAAATCAAAGGGCAAAGCTTGAAGAATATGATATGGTGGATGGGTAGGGAACCCTTCTGGTTTTTTTTACTGAGAGTTAATAACGATAATGACTCATTTTTCAAATTTGTAAAATGGAGCTTAGATCCTATGATAGTGTAGATGATAGTGTCCATGATATATCGTCATGTTGTTTTCTATCTAATCATTATGTACTCATGAACTGATAAGAAAGACTGTACTGGTTGTTTTTTTACAACTGTCTTACTTCATTTATAAAGAATGTTTGTTGCCATCAGTTAACCTTTTGTTTGATGTAACAAAAACCGATTCATCTTTGTTACACACACCATTCAAAATAAACTTTATGTGCCTGCAGCCCGAAACCGGATGTTTTCTTGCCGCAGCTACACATAAAACTGTATGCACATCTACAGTCTTATGTTTAATATTCTTACAGTCACTCTTAGGGCTTTCTTTACTTTTGTGGCCTTGACTGTGCCAGCCTAGCATAGTCAAGAGCACATCAAGCTTGACGCTTTGCACATTTATTACTTCTATTTCAACAGCAGTAGGAGCTAAAGTCGCGCTGCTAGTGTCAAGCTTGACCAGATCGCGACTGTACATATTTTTCACACCAAAGAAAAAAACAAAACATCATAACTAATGTTGATGTTAATGCCAATAATAATATTTTTTTCTTTATTTATGAAGTTTGATTGTATATCAAAGTTTCTTGGTCACATGAGTAATAAGTGCAGTGATTGTCAATGTACAATGATGACATTACTTTCAACCTGACTCCTTAAGGCGATGCGTTTTCCATACTAAATTCAAATGACTCGCATTCTTATGCGGGACATAAAATGCTGTTGAAAAAACAAGACGTGTAAATTTTTTGTCAAATTTTTCGCTGATTAATACAAAGATACATCTAATGCACCGAAAGGACTACAGTATAGATCGTACACCCACAATGGTAATATTGAACCAAAATTTGCTAACTAAAGCTAGTACTTTCGGTGCATTAGCTGTGTCGTTGTATTAATCAGCGAAAAATTTAACTAAAAATAGCAGTATACACTCGTTTTCAACAGCATTTTATGTCCCGCATAAAAATGCGAGTCCTTTGAATTTAGTATGGAAAACGGATCGCCTTAAAGAATGATTTGAGACTTAGAAGACGACGTAGGGCTTCACGCACGCGCTGCACAGGTGAATTTTTAAACGAAAAAAAATTTGTTCTAAAATTGAAACCAGACTACTGAAAAATCTTGCTCTAAAAAGAATGAAACAAGAAAATATTGTTTATACTATGCCACTTCGCCCTAAAGCTTATGATCACTTGTTTAGTTCTTCCACGGCTATTATCTGAACATCACTATTAATATTTATAAAATAAGCAATATCTTCCTGTTTCATACTTAGCAAGATTTTTAAGTAGTCGGGTTTTAGCTTTTGAACAATTTTTTTATTTAAATTATTTTGGGCTTATAATTAGGTAATTATGCTAACAATATAATATGTTTTTGAAATGTACTAAATAAGCCCTTTCTTTTGATACCCAAAACAGCATCAGTAAAAACTTTTTTATTTTCATTCTTGAATGAAAGGCCTTATGAGAGCCCTTATCTGGGCGGGAGTGGAGGGGGAATGTGCAGCAGTATTTTTCTTGCAAATATTGCAACTGCGCATACCCCCTCCACTCCGCCCAGAGGCCTTAACTCGTCGTGCGGCCTGTACCTAATTCATTTGTCAAATTACAATAAGTCGTTTAGAAGTTATTAGGGACCAGATGAACAGTTCATACATACCTTTAGGCCCATAACCGGTCAAAATCATTACCCTCCTTTTTGCCATAGTCGGGTAAAAATAGCTTCAAATCACCTATTTGTCACCAGGCTGGCGTATACGACTGGAAGCGCGTTCTTGGCGTGACAACATTGGACGTGGTGCGCGCGGCCGCCTTCATCGGAGAGATCAACGGCGTGGACCCTCGCTCCGTGACCATCCCCGTGATCGGCGGACACTCCGGCGTCACCATCATCCCGCTGCTCAGCCAGAGCCAGCCCGCCGTCAAGCTCAGCGACCAGGGCAAGATCAAGGCTCTCACCGAGAGGATACAGGAGGCTGGTACTGAGGTACGTTTTGTGCAAAAACATACAAAAAATATTAAGGATGTCTTGTTTTTGAGCTACTCGTACTTTTGTTATATCTCAATAACAAAAGTAGCTCAAAACAAGACATTCTTATTGCTAGAGTAGTAATTAATTCCAGGCAACATTTAAGTATTTGGAAAGTATATTTTGTTTCTAAATTGCAGGAGGAGCCTTTCTTTTTAACATGAAATATTATGTATACGCAGGTGGTGAAGGCGAAGGCCGGTGGCGGCTCCGCTACTCTCTCTATGGCGTACGCTGGTGCCAGGCTTGCCAACTCCGTGCTTCGGGGACTTAAGGTGAATATCGACTGATATTTCTTTATTTCGGTGATTTTAGGCCTTGGTGGGGTAAGGAAGTCCTTATTTTCAGTAGAAACACAAAGGCACAAATAAAGTTGTCGCATTTTCTTCATCGGACGTGAGATGCAATCCTAAATCCACCTTTCAAATACTTTGTCTACATTTGTATACTTTTCTTCATTTCGTCCGGATTTTTTCCGTTATCAACGCAGGATCGCTGTCAACCGCGCCAAAGGAATAGTCAAAACTAAAAATGGCATGTATCTTGTGTCGGTAAATTCAATGCTTTTATTTATTTCCCGCAGGGCGAATCAAACGTCGTAGAATGCGCGTACATCAAGTCTGACCTAACCGAGGCGGGTTACTTCGCGAACCCCGTCGTTCTCGGCAAGAGTGGAGTGGAGAAGAACCTCGGATATGGCAAGCTCAACGAATACGAGCAACAGCTGTTGAAGGCCGCCATTCCTGAGCTTCTCAAGAACATCAAGACCGGAGAGGAGTTCGCTAAGAAGTAAACTTACAACTTTAGTAGACTGGCCGGGTTTAAAAATACAGACTATAGCAATAGCATAGAGGCGTAGAGGAGCATAATGTGATGTTTTCTGGGAGAAAAGAAATGTAACGATTTTTTTAAGATACTTACAATAATTCCATTGTTAGTGAAGACTAACAACAGAGTTTGGAAAATTCACAGTCACTAAGGTACCATTTCCCCAGAAAACTACATATTATCAATTTTCAGTAGAAGATACTTCTAAAACACATTTGCCTTATGGCGGTAAATAATTTTATTTAGACTGCTTTTCCAGTATAATCGGATGAAACATAAATGAATGTTCCTCTGGCATATGTAAAGTTGTTATCACATTCAAGTACCTATATAATGTAGATAAAACTTGTTTACTGCATTTTGGAATGTAAATAAGATTACTGCCAATGTAGAACCCGGCCAAATGTATGGTAGCGAATAAGTAAAGTTAGGTATAAGTGGAACATTTTAGATATCTATTTCACTGATCATGTTTAATTTATTTATTTTTATTCCTGTATTTTGTATTTTATTTTAAAGAAATATCCGGAATTTGTACGAAATTATTGTTTTCAGTATCGAGAAGCAAGAAGTGTTTGGAGACGCTCTGGTATAAAGGCCGTTTCAAAAACACTCTGTATTTATGAGTATATTTGCCAAAGTTACCGGTATGTGACAAGAATGTTTAAAACATTTTGTAAATAAGCCTTATTTTTGTTTTAAGTGCGAAAGAGTATAATGGTAATAAAATCATGTTTATTACGATTTATTATTAGTTTCATTTTCATTAGCAATAATTTAGAAAAACACAATTTTCCTGTTGGGTTGGGGCAGTTTTTCACCGCCACGTTTTGTAACCACAATACCACAAAAAACATTTGATACAACAACACATATTATACCGACATGAATTTGAGGTTGTTATTATTTTGTTTACAAAACTAACGCTCTTTCGTAAACTCTGGTAGTTTCCTTTAAAGCGTTATTTTTTTTATCACCCCGGATAGTTAAGGAGGTGTTTCTGCCCATGAAACTGAACAACTTTCCAAGGAACATAGGTCGAAATACGAAACAAAAATGTTCGACCTCCCATACAAAATGTGCTGTTAGCTGATGTAGTTTGTATGGGATGTCAAAAAATGAATTTCGTATTTCGACCAAAGATTTTGGAGACTACGCGCACGGGGAGCGCAGCGTTTTTCTTACGTCAATGATTTCGACCTGTTTCTCTGGAAAAGTGGTTCAGTTTCATGGACAGAACCACCCTTAAATTAATCGGGTTGATCAAAAATACAATAAGGGTGTATTTTTACTGGCACAGCACACTCTCCACTATACCGTAAGCATCACTCTCAAGTTTCTAAGTATCTTTTTAGTGTATGTAACGAAGCAGTTAACCCCAACATAAATTTCTCATGCAGATTTTATTTGACAGGATGATAAAGATCATGAATTAAATGTAAATTCAAAATATAAAAAAAAAAAATGTCATGTATTTTTTGTAACTTTTGTATGGAAAAATTAAAAGTACCGTATTTTTTTTGGACTTTATTATATTATATTATAGAAGGTTTGTCTCATGTAGTTAATACCCCAGCAAAGTTTAATCGACTGAGGATTTAATGCGGGGGTCTTGATCCGCTTCGTTGCCTAGACTATCTCTCAAATTCATACTCCTTTTAGCAGTTCCACCAACTCTGCGACCTTATCGTACACCCGATGATGCGAGTTGTTTTCGAAGATTTCAATGTAGACTTCCACCATCAGCAGTACCAGGTAGGCCGAGAAGACTGTCACGCCTGTCCACGCACGAGTTTTCGGATTGCCGTACGAGAAACGAACGCTTCGCTCCATTCTCTTGTCAATTCTATAGGACTCGAGTTCGAGAACGGCTGTCCCAACGAACTGTGAAACTCTTTGTATTTTAAACCTTATGTCTCACAAGGATTGAAATATCGAAGGTCTTGAAGCACGGTTCCGTGACTTGTCAGCTTATGGGGGTGGCATGGATTCTTGACTAAGCGTCCCACGACAGCCTGTCTCCGAACGGACTCTTTTCGACTTCTCCGGCTAGACATTCCTCATACCCACTGTAGTTCCTGACCTGATAGGAGTTGAAGAAGCAACCCATAACCAATCATTAAATAGCACTTGTTGAAAATCTTGATAGGAAGTTTCAATTACGATAGATTAGACTTACACTACGGATTGTTTCTTGAAATCAACGCACACATCACATTCACTGAATATAGTCGGTTTATTTCTATATGCGTGCATTCGTCGAATATCATCGAATACAGTTTTAAACCAGACTAGAGCGCGCTTATGTCAATGTCACTGAGAAAAATTAAACGCCCTAGGTATTTCCCCAAAGAAAAAAAAAAAAAGAACGAATGAATGAATGAAGGGCAAACGCAGACGGTGGGCATCTGTCCACGTTAAATTCCCTGAATAAAAGGCTGTATGGACCTATGATTCTTTTCCATACAGTATAAAAGAAACAATTTCCCTTAGTTTGTGGTAAGATCCCCGTTGACACTTATCTGACAGCTGGGCTGGAATATCCCCGGAGCGTCTCGTTTTGACGTAAATCAGTGGTGATCAGCTGTTACTTTATCAATATGTCTATTCTTCCGTAGCGTAGAACAAAGTTGAATAGTTTGAGTTTTGCTTTTCGTAGTTCATGGAAATTTCGTGGTAACCTCTCGTTTTGAAAGCAACATTCTAGTTACTCTACAATAAATTCGACTGTTTATGAACAAAGCGGTGCTGTGACTGTGTTAACTTTGATATTTTATACACCAAAACAAACGAGAATCGAGTTCGAGTTGTTTATCAAACTTTGTTTAGGTATTTTTTTATCATATGTAACTACAGTTTTGTAATATGTTAGTTAGTGTTTTTTAAGAGACTATTTTTAGTACATCACTTCAACACTAACTTCGTTGGTTTTAATAAAACTACCTATTCCAACAAAGGCTAAGTACTTATTTATGAGTTTCTTGCTTTTATATAATATGTAACTTTAATATTACTTCTTCAGGTCTTTAATTGAGAATGTTCCTGCTGCAGCATTAAGCTAAATCTTGCGCTTTACCTTCAGTCTATATTTTAAGCTACTACAGTTTCTAGACCAGTCTGCATCAATTATGCAGGTCTCATCCAGAAAAGAATACCTAGTCATAAACAAACAAAAAGTGTTCTCTCTTCAATGTCATAAGGCACAGGCTCATAACTTCTGAAATTTTATACCACAATACATGCTTTAAAATCCAACTAAATATTGGTGTCGATTCTGGCAGACCCAAACTAAGTACTTATAGACGATTGGATTGGACTGCTCCAAATTTTGCTCCGGACCACGATTTTGTCCACTAGCATTGCAGATTGTCCCAAACGACAACTTTGCTATTGGGCAAAATCATGGTACGGAGGTAAATTCAGAGCAGTCCGATCCGATCATCTATTAGTACTTTTAAATTGACATGTCTAAGTGTTGCCGTCTTTGTCAATCCCTATAGACTAATGAAAGACCATCATTTTCAGATCTGTCAAATTTATTTAGGTTTTAGTCCGCCAGAATCAACACCATTGTGTACTACCCCAACACCAGAATTTGGAGCATGACAGAAGTGATCCTTACCCTGCCTTCATCCTGCACATCCCCTAGTTACCAAGCAGTGACATGCCGTCGACCTCCTATCACCTATCGTTTCTATGCGATAGATTTCTATGTTAGGAAAAGACCTAAGAAACCACAAGTTCTAGCCATGGTCTGAATAACTTTACCACAGGAACATAACTAAATTATGAAAAAGATATTTCAACTTTCATAAAAAAGAAAATTATAATAATTAAAAATAATAATTTATTATAGAAAGTTATTCAATTTCATGGGCAGATTATGAGGTTTTAGGATTACAGTGTTTTACTTACATTGCAATATAAATAAATTACACGAAATTGGTGTTAATATATCTTTAATTACCTGGGCAACCGAGCTTTGCTCTGTTTAATTTTAAAAAAAGCTTACACAAATGCTTAAACACATAACGCTGTAGCGTTTCAGAAGTGCACTATTTTCAAGAAATGCTCAAAAACTTGAGAAACTTTCGCCCCCCAAAAACCCCTGTTTTACAAATTTCATCACCATTGTGTATATATAAACAAATATAGGTCTATATCCAGCAGTGGACATCTTTCGGCTGATATGATCATGATGATATACAAATATTGCTTGTTTAATAGTAAATGATGAACTTGTTTATAATAGTTAAAGCCAGCCAATTTGATTTTGTTCTCCCGTCTAGTGGACTGTCTTACACAGGTATTTCGCATGAGGAATCAGATTAGGGAAATTTCTCTGTGTTGGGAGATCACCCAGGATTCTACTTCACTCATTATTTGGCTCTTCTTTATGTTTGAAGGTGTCAAAAATGCCTTTTTATAGATGGCTCTTATTGATTATCATAGTCGTGGAGAGTGCCCTTTGTCTAACTCTTCATAATGATGGAACCCCTTCCATCATCATGGCTGGTTGTTCTTCATGAAAGAAAGTGTTTAGTGCATCATCATAACTGATTTTTTTCATGATTAAAGCTTTGAGAGTGCCTCTACATGTTCTGTCTGCTCTACACTACAGGATCTGCAATAAAAAGAAATATAACAGATTCAAAAAGGGTAATAAAGTGTAACTGGAACAACTTTTCCGTGACTTTTCCTAAGGAACATATCCTATGAACATGTATTCCTAATACAAAATTTTTATGCGGTGATGCAGTTGCTAAAGAAAGTTGTTCTTTTTGTAATTTTACAAATTGGGAGTCCATATAGTTTCCACACATTCAAAGTGATCATACAACTGTGTAAATGTAAGTGTAATACACTGGGTGCTCACAACAATTTGAAAACTTTTGTTGTATAGATTATTTTTATGGTCACTTTGAATGTGTGCCACTATATGGACACCTATTTTTGATACAACTATACATTTAAATTAATTACTGTAATGTGGCTCAAAGAAAATCGAAATTTCATGAGATTAAAATACAGGTGAATAAATATAATGAAAAAACTATTTTCACCGACTTCAAATAACTTACACCCTGTTTGTTCTTTTTGTAATTTTACAAATTGGGAGTCCATATAGTTTCCACACATTCAAAGTGATCATACAACTGTGTGTAAATGTAAGTGTGTAAGTGTAATACACTGGGTGCTCACAACAATTTGAAAACTTTTGTTGTATAGATTATTTTTATGGTCACTTTGAATGTGTGCCACTATATGGACACCTATTTTTGATACAACTATACATTTAAATTAATTACTGTAATGTGGTTCAAAGAAAATCGAAATTTCATGAGATTAAAATACAGGTGAATAAATATAATGAAAAAACTATTTTCACCGACTTCAAATAACTAACACCCTGTATGTTTATTCTATTAATTATGCAGAATAATTCTTAATTAATTGCCTTCTCTGTTGCGGAGTGAGCTAGTGACCCGTCTGGTTTCAGCAAGTGAGGTAATGTGGGACGGCAGAAGTTTGTTTTGACCAATTTAGATATGGACCAAAATTGTTTACTATGAGAGGGGTAGGATGCAAGTTTGGTCCCTACGCGACTGACATTGTCATAATGTGTCTTTCGGATCACCCTCTTGCAGAACTTTGCAGCAGACTTAAATGTATTTTTCTTCGTGCGAACCCGCCGAGCATAAATTTTGTCATCACGGGCTTGAACCCAGGCTTGGTATGCAGACTGCTTTTGAGCTTCAGTGCAAGCAATGATCCAAGGTCGGGCTTTGAGACCAAGCGGTATGTCAGAGAATGGAGTATTCCATCCCCTGCCATATCACATCCGCAACCGCTTCAGCTAAACAATCGGGATCGCCCGAAGAAAAACACACTAATTGCTGTCATGAGTAGGACGCAAAGAAGTTCATCCCAGTCTGCTGGCTCGTATTGCCAAACTCGCCTTGCGTCTCTTGGGCTATGTGTGTTATTCTTATAATACAACTGTGATATGATTGATAACATTTAATCAACAAAGTTAATTTTGTAATACAACCTGTCATAGTGGAGACCCTGGGTAGTTATCCTGTTTCGAATGTGAATAATTCTAACTCCCATGTTTTTAAAAATTTTGAATTCCATGTTTGATATTTACATCATCTAAGCCATCTGTGAAGAAAAATGTGAAGATTACCTATTAATAAAAATGCACAAAAATTGAACCAAATAGCAAAAATATAAAACAAAATCAGGTATAGTATCAAAATGTTTTTAATAAGGTACCTGCTTTGAAAAGATTTCATCCAAAAGTCGACGTCTTTCCGCTATGTCTGGGGATTGCTGCAAAAATTACAAAGCTGCGAGTAAGGTTATTAACTCGCTCGCCGTGTTCCAAAATGAACAAACGCTGCTAAAAGCGTATACCTACGGTACTGACGGACGCACAGTGTGAGAAATGCGAATTCTAGCGGGATTTAATATAGAATTGAAATATTTTATAATTTGAAAGCAAATAGTGTTTTATTTTACCTAAGACTATCCCTGTCAATATGACATTTAATTTTTTTTTGTAGGTACTTTTAAATTTAAAATAGACTACCTCGAAGTCGGTAAAAAAATCTAATTAATTTGATCACTCGGTACGCAGTGTTAACTTGTGCGAATTGAAAATACGATTACGAAGCTATGTTATATAAAAACATTGTTTTTGTTTTATAAAACTATTATTTGGTTCTTTTAGGTAAGTACAAAACAGTTTAATTGCCTTGACGTTCACAATTAACGTCATTTAAACTAATTTCAATGAAGGGGCAAAATGGACATGGTTTAAATATTTTAACGGATATTCAGTAGACCTGAATACTATTTATTCCGCATTATTCCGTGATAAATACTATTATTTATGATAGCTCATAGTGTTAGCTTTCTGCTACAGTTGACACTTTTTGCGCATTTTTGCGCTCCCCATACAATTTTTTTCATTTTTCAGCATGGCTGTTGAAATATCAAAATGCCAAATTTTTGATATTTTGGATTACTTTTCTTGGTTTAATTTGCCCGTTAGTGTACATAAAGTGCTATTTCGTGGCAAAGATGTTATATCATCATGTATACTTCCTATTGGACAGTTATCGGAAGAAGATCAAGAAATAAGAAATAAAGATAATAGACACTATCGAGAATTCTTTACGAGAAAATCTTCAAGAATTGACTAACACGGATTTACTAAACAGGCTTTTAATATCATCGGTCCCATATTTAGCAAGTTTAAGGTGCATTCGGAAGAAAAAAAAAAGTAAAATTGAAGCGGATATCTTAGATATGCTTTTCCTTTCCATAGAAAATGACTTTAATTAATATAATAACATTAATTCAGTTGATGTTTCTTGAATAAATAAACCACAATGCGTTATTTCCATTATATTAACATCATTTATAACTTTTTATTGCCAAAAACGTACGATCCGCGTCATTAAGAATTAAATCCCGCTAGAATGTGATTTTCTCACAGTGTGGGACGGTCCAAATCTCAAACTAAAAAAACTAAAGTCCGTCATATACATATTCTGTATTGCCGGCTCCAGACTCTCGCGACTCGCGAGGCGCCTCGCACGAGGCTCTCGCACGAGTCTTAGCGAGTAAAGGCTGCAGGAGTGCTAGCCATCCACACATTCGATTTATTCAGTTGCCCGCTTCGCCTACTAAAATATGGACGTAATTGAAGTTACTGCGTAAGTCACCATTAATGATATTTTTATATTTAATTCTTTGCTAATCCGATCCCATGCGTCGTTCATTTTATTTTATCCTTGTGATATAGTTTTTTTTATTTCTAAAATTCCACAAAAGTGGTACACAAGTCATTACTACACCCCGTAGTGATAAAAAATACGTGGATCCTTTTAACAACAAAGTGAGCGAGCACGAGAAAGTGGTCGATTCCCTCGCCTCACCCCCTCGCGTCCTTTGACTCGCGTCTGAAAAACTAACACTAAACGGAGCGCCAGCGAGGCGAGGCGAGGGATGACGAGGGGACACGAGTGCACCGTCCTCACTCTCGTGCTCCTGTTCCCTCGTGTTGCCTCGTGGAGAGTCTGGATGGGGCATATGAGCTAGTGAAGAAAGCTAGTCATGTACATGTTCTGTATGAGCTAGGAAATCATTAAAAATCTAATTTTAACACCGTTTTTTTCCTGAATGGTAAGTGTTTTCACCAGAAAAACTGTGGTAGTAACATTTATTAGTCCCATGTCACATATTTCTTAGTGTCGCGACCAGTAGTCGCGAACTGTATTTGTAAAAATGTAAATAATAAATTTTGCAACGGGTAACGCCTGAAGTACAGTCAACGTAATGATAAAGATAGTGATTTCCGCCCCGCTTCGAACATTCATTGTGAGAGCCCATTTCAAAGATGGCCACTCTCCCCGCCGCAAGCTCAAGAAGCAGTCCCTTAATACCAGTGCAAGGAAGAGATCCCGTTCCCGAGGACGGCTGAAGTAACAAAGTTAAGTGAAGTAACATCCCCATTTTTGTACATTGACATCCTGTCATTTCTCAATTTTGTCGCGTGTCCATTTTACCATGTGTCTCACTAATCTACCTACACCAGATATCATCATATCTTACTCTATTTAAACTATATTTAACAAATCTGGACCATTACATGAAGTTACGGAAATCACACCTTTGAAACAGCAAAGATATGTTAATATTCTGTTAAGCGTCTTTCAGGCCTGAGATGATAAGATCTGTGGAATTACCCACCTTTTTACTTATTACGAGCTCGAAACTCCCAGTGAGTTTGGTTTCATTCCTAGTGAAAGGAGAAGTGTCGCACAGCAGTGCGAAAATAAGTAAAAAGCAAAAATTGATGTTTCTGAAATTTTCGAGAAATGAGATTTTTCGTTTTTCTAAAAGTGCATATCTCCATAACTATCAGTTCTGGAAACAAAATTTAAATCGTGAATTATAGGAATTTTAATTCTCTACAAATCTGTGCAAAAAACATTCGAATTACAGTTTAATTCTCTACCACACTGTGCACAGCACATTTCTGGCTAAAATGCATGTAACCGAAGATATAAGCGAAAGATATGGCGGCGGGGGCGAAGGGGAAGGGGAAATTTTGAATTTTGCACTTAAACACTTACTAACCATCCTAGACAACATATCAAAAATTTGGAGTCGTTGCACCGTTTGTAAGGTAGCCCCCCCTCTATTCAGTGGATTATCCCTCAAAAATGTGCGCCAAATCTATTCTCATTTCCATTAATGACAAAGTCATTAAAAACAAGATTCAGATTCAGATAAGATTCAGATTCAGATTTCGCCACCAGTAGTTTGGAGACTTCAAACAAGATGGATGACATAGACAATGAAGAATTGTTTGCAACTGCACTTTTACTGGTGCTCGAGAAGAGGGAACGTCGTTATTGGGTGCACCCGTGAATCCTCAGAGATTGGCAGAGAGCTAATTCTATCTCGAGCATTTCTTATTTCGTAGTCGAGAAAAAGCAGGTCGGACTTCCACTCGGCTTGTACTAGCGAGATTCTGAATGAACTGGCATACAGTGGTCACCCTAAGGAGCCCCACTATGGAAAAGATAAATTAGCGGCTTCTGATCAAACTGGTGCCAATCGAAAGAATACTAAAATACAAACTAAAAATGTCATATGACCAATTGTCCTACCTGATATACTTTCGGAGATATCAAGGTATGAATTTTTTTATTATTATTATTTCTGATAAAACTCGTGCCAATCGAAAGAGTACTAACATACAAACAAAAATGTTCATGACAAATAGTCCTAAATGATTTTCGAAGATATATGAAGTTTCTTTTTTAAATTAATTTTTTTAGTTCCAAATAATTCAAATTTGTGTAAAAATTATTATTAAAAACCAAACACTGATGTCCAAGTCAGTCAGATTGGCCACAGCCTTAATTTTGGCAAAGGCGAGTGAAGAATTCCACGTTGCAGTGTAATCATCTCACAATAGGGCATTTTTCTTCTCTTTCTTGTTGTATACATTTTTCTCTGTCAGTGGCTACAAAGTTGTCCAGTTTTATCAGTTAAAAAAATATATGTTTTTTTAAACCTTGATATCTCTGAAAGTATATCAGGTAGGACGATTTATCATATGACATTTTTAATTTGTATTTTGGTATTCTTTCGATTGGCATCAGTGTCATCAGCGGCCGCAATTATTTCTTTTTTCCATATTAAGGCTCTTTAGGGTAACCACTAGTACGCCAGTCCCCATTCAAAAATGTTCGATGCTCTTTCTGGATGTGTGCGGCGGTCGGTACATTTTGTTCGCAAGCGCTGCTTTCTGAACTTCTTTTTCCGTTCTGAAGACCCGAACACCCAGAAAAATTCAGAATAAAATGTCAGGGCTTTTTCCGTTCTGAAACCGTTACTAGAAAGTGTGCGCCAGGTAGAACATTTTGTATGAAAAGCAGTGCGTTCTGATTTCAGAATTTCCGGATGTTTGCGGCCGGCCTTCAACTTCAACTTTTGTATTATGGCAATGGGCCGTTTAGATTACAGCCATTACTGCCAGTGTCTTGTTGACAAGAGCACAGTTTGTAGGGATTGATCGGTTATCAAAAGAGAGCCTAAATAAAAATAGAATTTATTTCTCTTTGAGATGGTACCTGGAACGAAACGGATAACAAAAACATCACAGAAAGCAAACACATATCCGGCAGACAAACTTATAATTTGATATTATGAATATATACATATTTGCAAAGCTGGGATAGAAGTTTAGGGTCATAGGAAGCGAGGAATAAGTCTGTAAGCGCACTTTGGAACAGGTGGTCTGTGACAATCCGTTTGACAGATAAGTAATGTTGCCATCTAAAAATCTGTTGTGCCACCACTCACTGGCCAAAAAAATCATGGGCCATTGCGAAGAGGAGCCGTGATGCTTGAGTAAGGCTTTTCCTTATCGCTGGTACCTAAGATTTTTGAAACTCACGCCAAAACAGCGCATGTTCTTCTTACGTCAATAGTTCTTCTTTGTCTTTTTTTCACAATTTTGAATTCTTTTCTGCTCGTCGTCGTCGCCGCGATGGGCCATGCATGTGTTGCTGATGACAGGGCCTAGCGATGGTATCCCAAATTTGACAAATCACTGGAGGGTGGACCATTGCCAGGTTGTCTTAGAAAAGGACGATTTCCGTCCTTTTTCAACAAACCGGAAACTATAACATGAATAATCCCAGTCTGCGTGCGTCACCAGCTATCTTTATAGTTTTTCACTTTTTCAGTAGTTTTTTGACGTGGATGCGCTGTGGTGCTTTCGTTTGGGAGGTCCTTTTGTCCGTACGGACCGTCAGTACCGGACATTGACGTAAGAAAAACGCTGTGCCCCCTGGCGTAGTTTCCAAAATCTTTGGTACCGGACGAGATCGTGTGTTGTTTTTTAGGGCTCCTGCCCACGACCGTATTTTTGTCGGCCGATTTCTTGTATGGTGATTAGGGAGGTGATCGATCAAAATAATATCGACACACGATGTCGATGATTTTATTTTTTGTTAATAAGATTCCATGAATTATTAATTATATTTAATTTTTACTTTCGAGCGGAGCGAGAAAGGTATTGTAATCGTGAAAAAAAAGCTTTTCTAATTTTCTCAAAAATGTGTTCTATATCACTTATACATCATAAAAAACAAGTCTCCCAAAAATGTCCGTCCGTCGGTCGGTCGATCGGTCCGTCGGTCAGTCTGTCTGTCACGCTTTGGCCTAGCGGCTTTACGAATGGTCCGATTGACACCATATTTTGAATTTAGGAGTTTTATGCAAATCCATCGAAGGTGTTAAGTGGTTTCTTGCTGGCTCTTATTTTGAGGGTAACTGTCATACAACGAAAATGAAAAATTGAAATTTTCACAAAAAGGGCTCATAGAATCTTTTTGAAACTTTGCATGACCAAGCATCTCCATGTAAGATATCTTGCGCCAGTATCGATCAATTGATCTATGTAATTTAATATAAGGGGTACCACCAAATCGTAAATATGTGATTTACCCAAAGTTGGTTCCATTGAGTTTATTAAAATTTTCTATAATATTAATCCTGGATTGGTTGTCTACCTGACTGGAAATTCTTTATGATTTTTTTGAATAAAATTTAGTACCTATACAGGGTGTACCAAAAACTGAAAGGGCTTGCTCAGTAGACTAAACTGAACAATTATCCATAAGGAACATGTGTTGGGAAATTAAAAAATCTCCAAGCAAGTATCCTACGGTAGTATCCATTGATCTGTGAAAAATTATATAAAGGGTGTTCTAGTACTACCAAAAGTTAAACATGTGATTTACTCGAAATCGTTTGAGGTTTGTGTGTTTTATTGTTTGACAATTTAAATTCTGAAATGATCTGTATATTTCATTCGAAATTTTTTTTGGAAAAACTTTAATAAAAGTTTGTAATTCCATACTATGTGTATGGCATTACAAATTTAAGTTTGCGGTTGACAGTTTTTCCTTGAGTATTGCAAGAAAGTAAGTGTAGTGCTGCTGTACCATTTATTTTATGTCTCGGTATTATCAAAAATGCTTTTAATGGTCATTATTTGTTAATATACAGGTTGTTAGGCTAGGATAACTATACAGCATGTTAGGGTAAGTATACAAGGTGTTAGGTTATGATGACTACTATATGTCACATCTTAAATTAATGTTATATATTAATAATTCCGATGGCACTTTTACGCTAGTAATACTTACTATAAAATACCTGGTTTTCTTAATTTATATATTTTTTATTTGTACTTTCCTTAGTACCTAGATTATTTTCTAAAACTGTTTTTGTACGTACGTGCGTTTAGGAGGAGCGGAGTCTCCTGGAACAGGCTATTAAGGCCTTTAAGGAGACCCTAGCAACAAGTTTTGCTTAACTTTAAGTTTTTGATAATAAATATTTTACATTTTATTATATTTATATATGTACAGGCTGTTAGGGTAAGTAAACAGGGTGTTAGGTTAGGATTACTATACAGGATGTTAGAGTAAGTATACAGGGTGTTAGATTAGGATCACTATATGTACAGGGTCTTAAGGTAAGTGTACAGGATGTTACTACACAGGGTGTTAGGATAGGATAACTATACAGTGTGTAATGTTAGGTATATTTTGTGTATAGTGATCCTAACCTTACACCCTGTATATTTATCCAAACCCAACGCCCTGTGTAGTTATCCTAACCTAACACCCTGTATATTTACCCTAACACCCTGTATAATTATCCTATTCTAACACCCTGTATACTTACCCTAACACCCTGTACATTTAGTAGTCATCCTAACCTAACACCTTTTATACTGACTGTTACTTACTGCCAGCGGTCACTCAACGAATAGTTCTCTCGAAAGCCGCGGGGTGCGGTGCGGCGCGGTGGAGGGCTCGCGACACATTAGCAAATGCACAGACAAGATTTCGGCATTTGGATCTCGGTACTTTAATTTTCTTTAACCCTAACATCCTGTATAGTAATCCTAGCCTAAAAGCCTGTATATTAACAAATAATGGCCATTAGAAGCATTTTTGATAATACCGAGACTTATAAAAAAATATGTTCATGGAATCTTATCTTACTAACAAAAAATACTTAGAACTGATTGTAGGGTTAAGTGCAGCAGTGTTTATAAGAGAAAGTAATGATCACAATAATAAACAATATATTAGTACAAATTTACAGAAAAGTCCATTCACAAGTGACAATCAAAAATCTAACAAAGTACAGTTGCTTAGAAACCAACATGTGACATTGGTATCACATTGTCTTTGCTCTAACAAAAATAAAATCATCGACATCGTGTGTAGATATTATTTTGATAGATCACCTCCCTAAACGTCATACATGAAAATCGGTCACCGATTATCGGTCGTGTACGGAGCCCTAATCGTCTGAAACCCAAATTTTGGTACTGGCAGCACTCACGTGACGGGGACTGACAGGGTTCAAGACTTCAAGTCAATTTGGCCAAATACGTCTTGATAAAAGATGTGAAAGCCATAGATATTGAAAAAAAAAAAAAAAAAAGTTCGTTTGATTTCACACTACACTACTTTTTTAGAAGATTGTTTTGCAGTATCTTGAGACGGCCGATTACCATTATATTGAAAGTTTAACTTGATTTGGACTTGGTGAGGGCCTTCAGTCAGCAGGGACTTGCTTGGCATATCCGAGAAGGAATCGCGCACTCGTCTTCTGCACTGCTATATCTGGCCTATGTGGTGCTATCGACACATGCTGACTATAAGTTGGACACAGCGGATTACCAATGATGAAGTTCTATGGCGGGTTGACAGAAAACGCGAACTTTTGCAAACCGTCAAATGAAGAAAAGTTGCATACTTAGGGCATGTGTTAAGGCACGGAAGGTACGTGCTGGTGCAACTCATAACCTCTCATAACTTGTAGGAGCAGACTCATAATGATGGGCAAAGTTGCAGGAAAAAGAAGAGTAGGTTGGAGAAAGAAGTCTTGGTTGCGGAACATCAAGGAGTAGACTGGGATTGCGAGTGCTGACGAACTTTCTCGCCTCGCTGGAGACAAGAAGAAATATGCAGAGCTGACTGCCAACCTTCACAAGTTGGAGAGGCACTATTAGAAGAAGAAGAGAAGGAATACAATCAGGTCCCCTGTACAATGAAGTCGCCAAGGATTTAAACGAGCTTGGAGTGTTCAACTGGACGGAATTGGCACAGAACAGGGAAGCCCAAGAACTAATTTGACTCGCAGAGCCACATAGATGTAAACTCATCTTTTGGAATGACTCATTGAATCACCTAAACTGTTCTTAAAGATGATTAATAGAATTATAAAAATATTAATTAATTAAATTTACAATATAATCTTACTTTAAAGTTAATCATGTGATGTAGGTTGGTCTCAACTACTATTTACAGGACATATTAAATGAGCCATGCCAATGGCCTTGGGTCCCTCAACGACTCTGACTCCACAATATGATGATGAGTTTAGCCGGGGACCTATGACTAAATAATAAGTCAGGAAATGTAACTGCGCTCAAAAAATGACTGAACGAAAGACGTTCCATAAGAAGAAGTTGTTGCACGCGTCAATTACTCAACTACTACTAACTGACATAGCACGCGCGCGAACGAATCCCTGCTCTCTTTCTGAATTTGAACCAATTGATTCGTATTTTGAATATACGTCTTTATGGTTTCACGTAGGGCCACTTTTTGTGTGGAATTTGTTCCGAGTTAGAGTTCCTGACTTATTTTTATTCGTAGCTGGGTAGCCGTAGCCTATTTTTAAATGATTAAATTAGCAAGAATTATATTTATCTACTTATTCTGGATTTTTTTCTATTTCAGGAGTCAAGTGAAAAGACCAAACATAAAGAAATAAATAAAAGAAATACTGGGCACTGAAAAAGATCATGAAAAACAAAGACCTCAGAATGACTACAAAACGAAAAGCATAATATGGGCCCCAAATAAAGATTACGGGGACAAACAATCGAGGACCTAAGATGTAAAAAAAACCAGCCAATTGCGAAACTGGTTGATGTTGAAGAACTGAGTTGAAGTTCGCATGATTTGTAAAGTACTTTTGGTGTTGAATAAATTTTGGTTATGAGTCTTATGATGTTGCAATAAATGATTGTAATTGTCTATCTGATAATGTGTTTTATTCAAATTGTGAGAAGGAAGAACAGACAGCTCACCTATAAATAAGTGTCTTTGCCGCCAGTATTAGTAGGTCATAGTAGTTTTGCTAAGCCCACTTTCAGTAAGCGCCCATATATGTACTGTGTGAATCATGTAAAAGATTACCAACACCTATACAGACCGGTACAGGTATTGGTAATCTTTCAAACCCTTGCAAATAATTTTCAAATCAGGTGCTTTATTACCTAGTTTATGGGATAGCTTATACAAGAAGAACAATGTCTTTTAATAAAAAGGCAGATGATTCTAAATCTTAGTGGTCCATAACGTGAGCCAATGGCCTGACTTCAACAATTTCCACTGTTTCAGTCCCGCGTAACCCTTCTCCAGAGAAGACCTGTTGTTAATTTAATTTCATACTCCCATCTAGTGGCCAGTCTTCCCCGCTTTCTTTTGCCAGATCTTGGACTAGTATATGGGACATGTAAACAATTTCTTTTAAAAACAAGACACATGATTCTAAATCTTAGTGGTCCATGAGCCACTGGCCTGACCCTCATTATGGCTTGCAATTATTTCTATGCAATGGAGGAAATAGATAACAAAATCAGTCTTTTATTTAAGTAGGTACTATATTGTAGGCCCCATGTGGTGCCGGCAAAGAGTAGTACCAACCCAACTTTGCCCGTGGGTGTCGTAAGAGGCGACTAAGGTTTAATGTTTCGTATCATCTTATACCACCAGAGAACCACGGTCCATGGTGCCAGATGTAATGCTAACAAGCATGGTGACTATGGTACTTCCCCTCCACATTGTATTAGCAAAAGCTGGCATTTTAGAGGGAGTTCCCTTTACTGTAGTGGATGTTTCTGAGGTACCTATATTACTTCATCATAACATCCCATGAAACATCCACTACAGGACAGGGAGCTCCATAAGTACCATAGTCACCTCGCTTGTTAGCGTTACGGCTGGCACCGCGGTTTTAGGTGACCGCAGTAAGTAAGATGTAATACAAAGGAGGATGCTGCTGCCCATCCTCCAGTTAACCCTTAGTCGCCTTTTACGACACCCACGGCTATGTATGGGTTGGTACTATTCTTTGCTGGCACCCCACGGAACACTATATTACTTAGTTTCTTATAAATCTAAATACTTACATATGACTTGAAACAACTTTATGACATGGAGGAAATAAAATCAGCATTTTATCGAATAATAATCAGCCTTTTATTCTAAACTTCATGTTTTCCAAATGTTTTTCTTCAAAGTATGTCTCTCCGTTCAGTCTGCCTCTTGGCATAAGCCTTCTCCAATCAGATTTCTATGTTTCTGTCCTACAATAACCCTTCTCCAGAGAGGACCTGTTGTCAATTTAATTTCATACTCCCATCATTTCTTCGTCAACAAGTGCCTTAGGTCCATACTCCACATCTACTGGCCAGACACAATCAGTAACAAAGATTTGTAGGCCCGATGCCAGCAAAGGCCTATTCAACAAGAAATTGCGCAGCAAAGCGGCGGTAGATTGGGCATACCCTCCGGTGTAACGACGTAAACGCGGCTTCAATAGCATTTGAGTGGCAGACGTAGACCTGGGCGACCCGTTCACTCCTGATGATGTACCGTCGAAAGCGAGCTCAAGGCTACTGGACTGACATGGAAAGAAGGACGGCGCAAGACAGGAGGAAGTGGAGACAGCTCGTGAAGGCCCTATGCACCAGCGGGGTGTCCTAGGATAACAACAACGTCTAGTGGCCTGTCATCCCTGCTTTCTTTTGTCAGATCTTGGATAGGTACCAATTTGTTGATAACTTGCTCCACTCTCCTTAGATATCGGGGATCATATGCCCTGTCCATCTCCACTGTCTTGGTCAATTCTGGTAAAATGTCTGTAAGCATTATTTTGGTAATATCCATCCAGCACTTCGCACATAACCATATTAGTTCACATCAGAGGATTACCAAGATTTATTCATACAAATTTACCCATAAAAGATAGTATTAACCTCAAAAATCACACTGCCTCATTAAGAATAAGATAATAAAGCAATACACCATGATAAATTTATTTAAAACGTAGAAGATCCACTCTAAACACAGATAAATCACCCAGTTGCAAAACTGCTCGATTAACAACTTTATTTTGCGGTCGAAATACCTGGCAGCTATACATTTCAACCGCAAATATAAAAAAGTTCCACGGGGAAACAGACTTCTGTTCAAAAAACGCTGTGTTCCAAATTGTACAAACGCTGCTAAAAGCGTATACAGTACTCACGGACGGTCCAAATTGATTTAGCACGCTCACAAAGCTATCACTGCTTTAATGGCTCTAGTCAATTTGGAATGGATTTAAGCGCGCTCACGTGTTCATCTGTCAAAATGTCAGTTTTGTTTTTATTTTCTTTAACAAAGCCTAAGCTAATCCCTGAAAAATGTGCGCCAAATCCACTCTCATTTCCATTAGAGACAAACTCATTAAAATCAAAACTTGAGAAACATCAGCTGGCTGCAAACGTGTGGGATTTTATATGTGTCAAATCGATTTTGACATTAGCGCTTTCACTGCTCCACCTATTTGACTAAAGCACTGATAGCAGAAACGATGACGTCATCAATGACGTAAGGCGGTGAAAGAGCGAGTGCTTTAGAGCACGCTTTAGGTCAATTTGGACCGACTTAAGCGCGCTCACAGTGCTCTAAAGCAGTCTGTTAGTGCATATTGGAACGCACAGAAAGTCAGCTGTTTTATGTCAAATGTATCTGCCTCCGGTCGCCCCGGATTTCTACGGAAAACTTTCCAGCTGTCAAGCACAATACGACAAAATCAAATAGACACATAGTTGTGTCAGTTTTCATATAACCAATGGATTACATTGATTTGGTCGGATTGTCACCGGAAATTTTGACTTTTTCGTTAAAAAGCAGCAAAGGAATTAATTAATACAGCCTTACCTAATTAATAGTCACACAGATGAGACAAAACATACGACAGAAAGGAAAGAAATAGTATATTGTATAGTTTTGTCTCACTCACTTATTTGTGTAGGCCAAAATCCTTAAAAATCATAAAAAAGCTGCACAATACTGCATTTCTGAACGAAAACCATAAACAATCCTAAGGATTACGCATACGAGGGGCAAAACGGCTCTACACACGCTTTGCGGACTTCGTGTGCGTGGACCCTAAGCTTTTTCCTCCGTGTGCGTTGACCCTTCCACGTGAAAATAGACTCGGCCAGCTCATGAGCAGGTTTTAATCCGTACTGTTAGTAGTAATATCGTGAGTAATATAATCTCAACTTCTCGAGGCTCACCAGATAAAGGGCAAACTGGTACTTTTACGAAAGCAACAATTGCGCATAATTAGAAACTTGGCACTATTTTGCTTAGAGCATATTTTTAGATCACCTACCTACAGTGTGACAAGGCTTATAATGAACGTGGCAAAAAAAGGAACTAACACCGCCACCATGTGAAACGTCACTTTTGACAGCTCTCCTCATACAAACCAGCGCCCCCACCCGCGTTCATTTAAGCCTTGTCGCACTGTACTCCGATGCGGTGACGTCATTAAGTCGGTATAGTATAGGGAACTATTTACGTAGAGGTAAATAAAACAAAAAGTAGATTTGCATCTTATTTATTGATTTGTCCTCCCAAAAGTTTGTTTTCGCTTATGATCGGACTTACATGGATTATCTTTTCTTTCGGCTACTTACATTTACATTACAATTTTATAAAGAAATCACAATGTCGAGGCCCCAGGCAGCCGCCGCGCGCGCGACTCTCAACGTAAATATAATCAGTCGTTTTTACACATAACTCGAAAACATTTACAAATACACGGCGGCGCTTGACTGCATAACCCTGGAACTACAACAGATCTACGATCCTGTATGTTAGGTTGTGTAGACAAGCGACGCAGCTACATATAATGGAACACATGACACAAGTGAAATGCAGACGTGTTGGCGGCGCGCGCGGCGGCGGTCGGCGGTAGTCGCTCTCTCACTCGCACGCATAACCCACCCCCTCACTATTTATACGGCCACGGCCGACCTAACTAAAATGAAATCTCTATCATAAGTCTTAACTAAACCTCTGTATAATTACAAATGCACAGTATCTATACATAATAACCATACACTTTTACATATGTATAAGTATAATTTACCGTTTAATTAATCCGTTAACCGCTGTGTACACTATTTATATTTTTTTATAATAATAAGGGTATTCTGAAACAGTTCAACTCGCTTTCCGAAATATTAATGTCGAGTATCGTAAAACCGGAGAGAAGGTTCGGAGTTCGCTGCGGCTGCGTGGGCGCACAAACTATACATACAAACGATGAAGTAATGAACTATATACAAGAGACGAGACGAAATGAAAACAATTCAACTACGCGTAGACTAACTAACGTGAACTTATAGTGCGACAGCGAAATCCGAAGCGAAGCTTTATTAATAATCTTACAAAAAAGTGAAACGTAAATCTAAATATAAAAAAAATGTCTTAAAACACTTGTAACCGACATCATTGAGTGGTTTTTAGTGTTTTAGACTTAGCATTGTCGCGATAAGTTCCGCGGTCATGACGCGACCGGACAGGGACGGAGGACAGCCGTCTCGTTCTGTCCGGCCGAGCCGAGAGCGAGCTAGCAATATGTTGTCGCGAGGAATCTGCGGATGCGCGCACGGCCAAGTGTCGATTGTTACGAGTCTATATACATACAATGTACAAGTACCTAAGTGTAGCTAAGAATGGACGAAGTCGAGTCGCGGAGACACTATCCTACATGCAGCTTATGCCGGTGGTGTGGTGATGGAAGACTGGATAAAATATTACACAATTTATAAATCTTTCAGCGTCGTATTATAAAAACATCTGCGGTGTCTGCCACTTAAGATCATCTGAGGTAATTTTGCATTACTAGCGGCAGTGCTACAAATTTTTAACATTTTTTATCATACGTTTTAGCACCAGTTGCACAAAGGATTTTTAATCTATTGCTGACACTTTTTTTTCACAAAAACAAAAAGTGTCAACAATAGTAAAAATTACAGAGAGTTAACTTTTATGCAACTGGCTGTTAGAGATCAAACAATGCGATTATGTATTACATTACAGCACTATTCGAAGTGTCATATCTGCCATGATTACACTTTAATTTCTCGAAAACTTCTACGACATCAGAAAATAATTTTAAAACTTGAACAACTAAATAAATAACAATTGAATATTCATAAAAGTACTCACTAGCCGAGTTAGCATTCGTATTAAGCGTATCAGGTTATAAGAAATTGTGTCAGTCCACAGACTAGGCAGGATACAGTAGCGACATTTAAAAAAATAACGTGCCTACTGTATCCTATCTACATTTTAGTATGCACCGGATCTATAGAAATAAGTCTTAAATGTCGATGGATAATTACGTAATTTCTAAACCGATTGCAAAGTTTTATACGCGTAAGACCCTGTTTGTTGGGTGTCGGTGGCAGATTCCTCCAGTCACACTTAAAGCTTCCCACAACACAAGTCATCCCTGCATTACATAACATTACTGTACAACACATTATACAAACACTATCCAATTGTCTTGTCCGGGTTTTATTTTTTGAGATCACTCATTTTCATTACTTAACACATGAAGCACTTTTTATGATCCTTTTAATAACTTTGTATTGATAAGGTTTTTCAAATCACAAGATACAGGTTAAAATCATCATAAGATAATTTGGAAAAATTTCTTGTTTCACCAAAGACATTATTCAGATGAATCTACGGCTGTCTACGGATTTCAAATTATTAGATGATTTGCTTTCTAAGTTTCAATCCATGATTGAATTTCTTCAAAGATTTCTTGTTCCACCAACAACAGAATCTTGAAGTTTTATGTCGAAGTATTGAGGTGATATAGTTTCCTCCTTGTATGTAACCTCCTTGTTTGTTTTCAACTCGGTAGATGATTTTACTCGTAATTACTCCTTGTAGCGGCTAGGTATTACTAAGCCAGCACGTTAGTTGCTGTAATGATCTCCTGAGAAGAAGAACTGTTGGAGATCCGTTTATCTTATGATCTCCTGTTTTCGCAACCGGAGTGAATGGTAGTCCTAGTGTCGCCTGTGCTCAAATGGGCTCCCGTTAGCGTGATGACGGTCGGTCGCTATGAGTCCTGTCGCAGCGCGGGGGGGTGCGGGTGGGGGGGGCGGGGACGGGGACGCCGTCAGTCCTCGTCGGAGAGCGGCTCGTACTGCGCGGACATGAGGGGCGCGGGCTCGGGGGGCGGCGGGGGCGCGGGCGCGGGCGCGCACCCGGCCGACACGGAGGGCGCGCCACCTATGGACAAACACACCCACCAGTTAGTTTTTGCAGGTTTTATTTGGTTAAGATATGTGTTTAGAGGTCGTTTCTAGCGTAAAGAGGTCCTTTCTAGTGTAGAGGTCGTTTCTAGTGTAAAGAGGTCGTTTCTAGTGTAAAGAGGTCGTTTCTAGTGTAGAGGTCGTTTCTAGTGTAAAGAGGTCGTTTCTAGTGTAAAGAGGTCGTTTCTAGTGTAGAGGTCGTTTCTAGTGTAAAGAGGTCGTTTCTAGTGTAAAGAGGTCGTTTCTAGTGTAAAGAGGTCGTTTCTAGTGTAAAGAGGATGTTTCTAGAGTGTAGATAAGTTTTCTTGTGTTAGGAGATAGTTTCTAGGGATAATAGATTGGTTCTAGTAATATTTTAGTGTGTAAACAGAATGTTTAAAAAAAATATGTGTAAAAAAAAAAATTCTTGTGTTTGAAGATTGATACTTCACTAGACTAAACTAGAAACTTTTTCTTAACACTTGAAACTATCTATAACCCAATAAATATTCTTTCACATTCTTGTCACTGTTGTGACAACAGATTTTTTTGTTTACATAACGTTTCTAATATTAGGGGGATGTTTTATAGAGTGTAAAGAAAATTATTTGTTTCTAGTGTGTAAAAAATGTATGTTTTTAGTATGTAAAGAGAAAATATTTAAAGGTCGTTGAGATCCCTAGTCCACGACGTCATTGATAATAAGATCATAGACTGTAATCAGTGTAGAGAATGTTTCAGAGAATGTTTAGTTGTGTAAAGAGGATGATATAAGTGAAGTATGTTTGAACAGTTTTAGGAGACAATATTTATGATGTCTTATTTCTGTCTTTTTGGTAAAATTATTAAAATTAAACAAAGCTAACTTTTACTTTTTTTACGCTAAACTATGACAACAAGTCGTCAACAGAGACTTAAACCAAAAACAACGACAAAAAGCAGTTGGGTGCAAGGTGCAATGCGTGTTGATGGTAATTTTGTGTGGAATGCTATAGGTGTTTAGATGAAGTTTCTAAAGCTAGGAGGATATTTCTAGTGTGAATGTTTCTAGTGTGTACAGAAATGTTTCTTGTGTATAGAGAATGTTTTATGTGAGTACAGAATGTTTCTTGTGTTTAGAGAATGTTTCTAATGTTAAGATGACGTTTCTAGTGTGTAGAGAATATTTCTTGTGTTTAGATGACGTTTCTTGTGTGTAGAGAATGTTTGTTGTGTGTAGAGAATGTTTCTTGTGTGTAGAGAATGTTTGTTGTGTGTAGAGAATGTTTGTTGTGTGTAGAGGTTGTTTCTTGTGTGTAGAGGTTGTTTCTAGTGTTAAGAGGATGTTTGTAGTGTTAAATATCATTATAATAATGGTCACTAACCTTCACCCCCCGTGGCGACGTTGAGCGCGGAGTAGGGGTAGTAGGTGGGCGCGGGGAAGGCGAGCGGCGCGGGCTGCGCGGGGTGCGGGGCGTGCGGGGGGTGCGGGGCGTGCGTGGGCGCGGGCTGCGGGGCGGGCGGCTGCTTGGCGCGCTCGTCGCTCTCGGAGGAGCGCATGACCTCCACGATGCGGGTGGTCACGTAGTCGAAGGCGGTGAGCACGCCCCCGCCGACGCCCCCGCCCACGCCCACTCCGCCCACGCCGCCTGCGCCGTACCGACGGTTGCTGTTGTTTCTGTTCGACAAAAAAATATATTAAAATTAATCTTAGAATATTGACACTTATGACATTTTATAGGATAGTGATGCATTCATAACATCATAACACTCTTAATAAAAGTTTGCACAAGGAATTCTTTCCAGAATTTCATACCAAAAATACGTATTTTTAAGAAAATGTATCATTGTTAGAGGTGTAAGATGGTACGATATACAGAGGAACACATTGCTTTTTTGTGGACCTCGCTTTAAAAGTGTCGTGAAAAAAAAGGACTTTAAGGGGCGCCTTTATGCCACCACTTCGAACAAGCCATTTCCATCGAATGAGTGTTTTATTCTCCCCTCCTCTCCCTTTCATTCCGTTAGCACTCAAAGAGTATCTTGCCAGGAAGAAATAATAAAAATTTATGAATAAGTTATAGTTTAATCTCAGCGTATCGCTGACCTGTATGTACAGTCCAAGGTTAGAGTCTTCCAGAAGCTTTTTCCTCTGCGCATATACCTATAAGTCTTAGCTGGATCTGATATAATAGTTATTCTGAAAATCAAAATTTAGTAGTAGTGCGCGCATTTGTCGATTTAAAGTTGGCGATTTGTCTATGGAGAACGATTTCAACTAAACTGTTGGCCAATTAAAAATTCGCTAGCGCGCGATAGCTCTTAGTATGCGAAACTTGATACACTTGACACTGCTAAGCGCTATTTAGCAGTATTTTTATTTTGCCGCAGCGTTTAGTTCCATTTTCAAGCTGGGAAAATTAAAATGATTTTATTGTTTTTCTTTTCCTGTTTGTGTCAATTGATGTACCTTGTAGTCACTAGTAAGAGTGTGTTATAGAAGCCTTGCATCGCAATATTTTTCTTTCTTCACAACTTAATAAAATCATATTAAGTTTTAAAATAATTTTGGGGGGAAACTGGTGCCTGAAATAAGCCACACTTTTAGACCTATACTATATACCAAAGATACAGGTGCTGAAGGTTATTTTTATTAGATACCCCCATCTTTTAGTATTTGTTTCTGGCTGTTGCGTGTGTTGTTCAGAAGGCAGTATTACCTGTTTGCGTGGTGGTTGTCTGGCGGACTGACGGGCTCCAGGTAGGGCGCGTGCTTGGGCGGCTCGCCCCACTGCTTGCGCGCCTCGCCCGCCCCCGCCCCCACCCCCGCCGCCCGCGCGTCCGCTCCCGCCCCCGCTCCGGCTCCCGCCCCCGCGCCCGCGCCGCCTGTACTGTACGCCTCCGACGACGCCACGTTGAACCGAGAACTGACGGAAAATTCGTTGACAATATGCGCTTTTATGGTACGGAGAAAAGGGGGCTACAAACAGTATGTTTTATAAAACATAAGCTATATTCGTCAAAGCCTGTGTCTTATTCTCGTACAGTACAATCTGCGAAAAGTCCTTTTCTTTCGGCTGATATGATGATGATAACGAATCCGTAAATAAATAAAACGCAAATATAAACTGAAGTATAATGTAACAATGACGTGATGGAACTGCAAAAGTCCCTAGTAATGACATTGCTTTGCTAACTAGATCTCTCAACTTTTGATCCCAATAGCCGACGATAGTAAATTCGGCAATTCAATAAGAAAATTAACATTTATGTATGTATAAAAATGAATCCCTATTTCGCTTTGTCACGGCATCACGCGTGAATGGCTGGACCGATTTCGCTAATTCTTTTTTTGTTGTATTTGTTATTGTCAGGAGAAAGTTCTTAGGTAGGGGTAGGGTAGGGGAAAGGTAGGGTAGGGCAGGGGTAGGGTAGGGCAAGGGTAGGGGTAAAGGTAAGGCGGAACAAAGTTCGCCGGGTCAGCTAGTAATGATATAATAATAAAGTGGTGAGACTACAAAAGCCCCTATTAATAACATTAGACGCGGTATCTCTGTGCTTGATGCTGTTACTAAGTGCAGCAAAAGCAAAACTTCCCTGTGTGCATTAGTGGAAGTCTTTCGACTAAAATGACAATGAATCCCAATAAAAGCATAAATCAAAGCACCCGGCCGACCGAGCATTGCTCTGAAAATCTGAACAATCTTAATCAAAGCTAACAGATGACATTTTAGGGTTTCAGAAACGTGCTATCTTCAAGAAATGCTCAAAAAACGAAGAAAACGATTTTTCGCCCACAAACAACCGTATGATAAATTTCATCGAAATCATTAGAGCTGTTTTCGAGAAACCGATTACAAATATATTTGTTTATATAATACAAAATATCGCTCGTTTAAAAGTATAGGATGAACTTACTTATGATGTAACAATGAAGTGGTGGGACTGCAGAAGTCCCTGGTAATGATATTGGAGGCGAGATCTCCGAGCTTGATACTGGTGGTATGCGCGGCGGCGGCGGACTCTTCCCTCTCTCTTTCTCTCTCCCGCTCCCGTTCCCGCTGCTCTCTTTCTCGCTCTCTCTCCTGGGGCGTGGGGCCGCGTTGTTCGGAGCGTTCCGGTTCTCGAGGCGGATTGTTCTCTTGGCGGCTATCATCGCGGATTATTGCCTGCAAATAAACGTTTTAATTAGCTTTACACTCAAAAATAAAATTCTATGAAAAGGGACTCGTTAGTTTATAAAAGCGCATTTCAGGAATAGAAAATCTTATGAATTATATATAAGCCGCCATCACTGTGCTTCTTCCAACTGGATTATATATTTTATTTCGATTATGCATTTGCATTTACACTGACTTCGCAAAAGCGTTTGACTATGTGAATCACTCGGTGCTTTTGGCAAAATTGTGTCAGCTAGGTGTGCATGGTAATCTTCATCGGTGGTTTGCATCATATCTAGAAAACAGAACTCAGCTCGTGGCAGTTCACGGTTTTGAATCTGTCCCTATTCTTGTGACATCTGGAGTGCCGCAGGGATCCAATCTCGGCCCACTTTTATTCTTAGCATTTATAAATGACCTTCTACTTTCAATAAATAGTGGATGTTTAGCGTATGCTGATGATATAAAGATTTTTCGTCACATTAATGGTCCTAACGACTGTATATTGCTACAGCAAGACCTCAATCGAATTATTGATTGGTGTGTAGACAATGATATGTCACTGAATATTAAGAAATGTCAAGTGATAACTTTTACCCGCAATAAATCTACTGTATTATTTGATTATCAAATTAAGGGCAACTTTCTAGAACGAGTTAAAGTTGTTCGCGATTTGGGTGTACTGTTCGATTCCGCTCTGTCATTTCGTAGTCACTATGACCATATTTGTAGTAAGGCTAACAAAATGCTAAACTTTATATTTCGCACTGCTAAGCCATTCAAAAATGCCAGCTCTTGGATTATGTTATATGTTGCACTAGTGCGTAGCATTCTAGAATACTGCTCCCCAATATGGTTTCCCATATATAATGTGCATGTAGATAGGATTGAGTCGATTCAGCGTCGTTTCGTCAGAGTTTTGTGCGCTAGACTTGGACTGAGGCGCAGGATACCTGAATACAGCGATCGGCTTCTTAAATTTAACTTAACTAGTCTTGCTGACAGGAGATGTTCATCTGACTTATGCATCTTGTATAGAATAGTGAACGGTGAGATGGGTGGTCAGCTTTTGTGTCGCTTATACTTTAAGATTCCGACAAGATCTGTGCGTGTTCAACAACTGTTTATCATACCCTTGACTAAAAATAATGTGTCTCATAACAATCCGTTAATAAGAATGTGTAGAATGTTTAACGACATCTGTGCTCAAATAGATATTTTTGTTTGTAGTTTCCATATATTTAAATCACATATTGTTAAAATAATTAATAATAAGTAATTTTCTTTAAATGTATCTAGTCCCTTTTTGTTATAAGTACCAATTTATGATCTTTGTTTTTTTAATTATTAACTCATGTAAGTGTTGTGTACAATTTTAATAGGACTCCAGATTTATAATGTTTTGTCGTTGTGATACTTTGTTCTGTAATTTAGTCTGTTGTCTGTAATTGTACCTATTGCAAATAAATAAATAAATAAATTAAAAAATTGTAATTTTTAGTTGGTTTTTAGAATTTACTTCGATGACATCTAAGAAAGGATTAGCCATTGCCACTTCCTCAAGGTGCATGGTAGCGTCTATGGGTGAGGGGGTGCTCTCCGTGGGGTGCTGATACCACCAATGTGCGGAGAGTAGGGAGGTATAAACACACACAACATGGCGGCACGTACCGGGAAGCGCTGGTCGGAGCTCTGGCTGATCTGATGCGTGATAATGGCGTCTATGAGCGAGGCGGCGGTGAGGGTTCCTTCAGTGGGGCGCGGCCGGGCCTCCGTTGGGGGCGGTGCTGTGGGGGCGCTTGATACCACCGGCGCGCGGGGGCTGTGGAAATACAAGGATTTAGTATGGGCATAATATGGGCTGAATAGTTTGCCTGGACCCCTAGCCAAATGTTGTATGTTCCTTAGAACTGAATTGAACTTTTGTTTTGGGATTTCATTTTCAAAAGGGGTGAGGCTAATTTAGGCAGAGGTTAGTTTCAGCATTGCTTACCTAGATCAGACAGTAACGATAAATAACGGTAAATTTTTTATCAGAAGATGGGGAGCAGCCTTTTTGCGTATCTTGCTTCCATACTTTATACTTTGAAGCAAGCCAATAAGGACGTATTAAGGTTGTTATAATGATAAATGCATCAAATAATCAGATGAAAATATCTTATTTTTCATATATATGTACTTACGTTTCCTTCCTCTCAGCGTGCATGGTAGTCTGTGGGAGTGGTCGGTGTTTAGGCGCCACGCTGTAAGTCGGGCCGGCTACCAGTCGCCGCTCGCTCTCTTGACTTGACGCCTGCGCAATACATACAAACATACAGGGTGATTCGACGTATTCCTGAAAGGGGGTTGTTCTACAACTCATATGGAGCAAATTTGCCCATGGAACCGATGGTCGAAAATCAGTCGAAGATTAGGTATCTTGACGAAAACTCCCGCCTTACTACATTAAAAGGAAAAATGTGAATAAAGTATACCACCCTGTGAAATAAATTTATACTTTTCTAATAGAGAATAAATGACTTAATAATTGAAACATAATTTCTAAACAAAAAGTAGTGTTAAAAAAAATCTAAATATTTTTATGTCGAAGGGAATATTTCCAAGTCTCTCTCTGTATGTATATACACTTGACGTACAAACTACAAAATAAATTGCTCGTTTCATAAGCTTTCCAAAAAGCTATAAATCTTGTAATTGTATATTGGCGCTTAGAAATAAATGAGCCGAAAGTGGGCAGCGGCACTATTTTCTGGTGGGATTTTTCTGATTGCGTGTGAAAGTAATGTCAATGAAGAGATTAAATAAAGACGAAATGCTTTAATACACTTTGCTGCAAAAAAAAAATTCATACAAGGATATATATCGGAAACGGCTGTTGGCATGCATACGCTACCAAGCTCTCACTTCGAGAAAGATTTGTAAAATTTCGTGATAATTTGTTTTTTTTTGCACGCACTGAGGTAAAAACTATTTAAGTTTTCCATTTTTTTGTTTTCTTTCCACATAAGCATCAATCTGGTACTCAATCAGAAAGATGAATCCGACTAAAAATTTGTGCTGCAGCGCACCATTGGCTGATTTTTTTCTAAGTGCTACCATACAATTACAAGATTTATAGCTTTTTGGAAAGCTTATGTAACGAGAAACTTATTTTTGTAGTATGTACGTCAAGTGTGTGTATGTGACTTTTGGAAATATTCCCTTCGTCATAAAAATATTTTGAACTTTTTTAACACTACTTTTTGTTTAGAACTAATTTTCTCCAGTATTTATCAGAAATATAAGGCATAAATGTATGTTCCAACAATTAAGCCATTTATCCTCTACCAGAAAAGTATAAATTTATTGCACAGAGTGGTCTAATTTTTTCACATTTTACCTTTTAATGTAGTAAAGCGAGAGTTTTCATCAAGATACTCCGATATGAAGAAAGTAAGAACCTTCCAAAAATTTTATCCTTGCATAATTTTTTTTTTTTTTTTGCAGTAAAACGTATTCAAGCATTTCGCCTTCATTTAATCTCTTTATTAACATCACTTTCACACGCAATCAAAAAAATTAATCCGACCAGAAAATAGTGCCGCAGCGCACTTTCGGCTCATTTCTTTTCTGAGCGCCACAAATAAAATGCAAAATTTATAGCTTTTTAGAAAGCTAATGAAACGAGGAACTTTTTTTTGTAGTTTGTACGTCTAGTCTTTTGGAAATATTCCCTTCGACATAAAAATGTTTTGATTTTTTTTAACACTACTTTTTGTTCAGAACGTATTTTCTTCGGTATTTATAAAAGTAATTAGACATAAATTATATTCCAATTATTAAGTCATTTATTCTCTATCAGAAAAGTATAAATTTATTGCACAGGATGGTGTACTTTATTCACATTTTGCCTTTCAATGTAGTAAGGCGGGAATTTTCGTCAAGAAAACTGATCTTCGGATGACTCCGCAGCCACTGATTTTCGACCATCGGTTCCATGGGCTAATTTGCTCCACATGAGTTGCAGAACAACCCCCTTACAGGAATACGTCGAATTTCCAATCATCCTGTATACATAAATCTGGGCAAACTACTTGACGCAATGACCTTCACAACCGCACAACCTTCCCAATACGCGCCTTCTGTTCAATTGCGTCCTTTTTAAATTAAATTATGTTGTCATGTTTTGATAAGTTAAAATTTTTATAAATTATTTTATTTCTATAATACTTATTAATCCAAATTCATCCGCAATAGTGGGCTGGAATCGTCACCTAATGGATACCCCATAATGCCCAACGCCACAGGGGGAGACCACGAAAAACATGACGACTTAAACTGAGACCCGTAACGTCGTGGTTGGTCAGAATTAGCCGAGGACAGCGATAGTAGGCTTTGCCTAGCGTTGAGACAATATAGGCTAGTAAAAATGTGTATGACTTCTTACTTGTGAGTGCTGTAACTGATGATGTCTGTCGTGTAACATTTGCGTTTGATGTTGTTGCTCTAACGCTATCTGTCTTTCCTGCATCGCCGCCATTGCCCGCTCTCTGTAAACAAATACAAGTATAACACTAACTGATAACTAATTAATGATAAACTCTTTTAAGGTTCTTGACCGTGGACTCGTTAACTGTTATCAAATTGGTGACTATGGCACCTCCCTTTCAAAATATACCACGCATTTTTGTAGTGAAATTATTGAGGCAACTCTCTGCCGAGAGTCAACTTTAAATAAAATCTCATCTCACTTCTCACTAGAGGTGGGCGTTAAATAACGTAAGTAGTTTTGATAACTATTTATTGGTGCAATAGCTTCATTACGTTATTGGATATTGCGAAAACTATCTATAGAGAGAAACTAGTTATTTCTGAAAACCGAAAACCATTGAGATCGCGCGACTCAACGCGTGAACGAACGAAGCTTGATTACAGCGCGAAGTTAATTTGATTTCGATATTTGTTTAAATCTACAGTCAAAAATCCGAAAATATCCCTAATAGGTATAACTAAATCACGTATTTCATAAAAATAACCAACACGCATTTCGGTTATTCTGATACTCGTTTCCCGAACGTCAAGCGATATTCAAAAATAAATAGTTATTAAAATAAATAGTTTCAAAAGCCGCTATCGGCTACTACAACGATAGCTAGTTTCGGTATTCCGAAAAACGAAAACGACCCACCTCTACTTCTCACTAATATTATAAATGCGAAAGTATGAAAGGGAGGTAGATAGATCAAACACTGGACTAACACATAGGCTAAAATTTATCTTGGAAAATGCATGGTTACTGTAGGAGACACTAGGATGACGCGAGCAAAACCCCCGGGGGAAAAGTTAGTAAATAAATATTGGGGATGTTTCGTACAAGGTCATCTGATCTTAAATTAGGTAAAGAAAGGCTATGGGTATCAGAGACTGATATAAGTCCATACATAAATAGACAAAGTATGAAAGGATTGATGAAAGTACAGGAAGCAAGGGAAGTATGTCAAGATCGTAGCAGGTGGAGGACTGTGGTCTCTGCCTACCCCAACGGGAAAGAGGCGTGATGTTATGTATGTATGTATAAATAGACAAATAACACCCAGGCTCAGAACATTGCGAACGTGATATTTTGAGAAAGTGACATTTTGAGAACGTGATATTATGCGTCAGGAGGAACACGTCATGTTCATTATTCAAAATGTTTGCCCTGGGCAGGCATCAAATTTGCGGCCCATGGCGTGAAAGGCAGACACACTACTTACGGGCTTGTGTATTGGTGCCCGCACACAGTCAATCTTGATCGCGATGCGGTAGAGATGCAGCTATAAGATAGAAGGAGAAAGCAATAGGACCACAGACTAGGTGTATACGAGTATTTCTTTCTTTCCTATAGCTGCCTCTCCATCGGATCGCGATTAGATTGACCATGTGCGGGCTAAAGAGTGGAATTCTCTGCCTGCGCCTGTGTTTCTGAGTTCATATAACCCGAATATATTCAAGTTGTGAGTCGATAGGCTTCTTCTGGGCAAGCTCGTTCCATCGTTGACCTCATCCTTAAGACTAGATCAAGGTCAAGAGTAAGCCAATTGACAATAAAAAAAAACCCTATGATGATAATGTGGTTGGGTACCTCTCTCTAAAATCCTATGATGATAATGTGGTTGGGCACTTCTCTCTAAAACCCTATGATGATAATATGGTTGGGTACTTCTCTTGTTTTGTAAAACCCTATGATGATAATGTGGTTGGGTACCTCTCTCTACAACCCTATGATGATAATGTGGTTGGGTACTTCTCTCTAAAACTTTATGATAATAATATGGTTGGGTACTTCTCTTGTTTTGTAAAACCCTATGATGATAATGTGGTTGGGTACCTCTCTCTAAAACCCTATGATGATAATATAGTTGGGTACTTCTCTTTTTTTTAAAACCCTATGATGATAATGTGGTTGGGTACCTCTCTCTAAAACCCTATGATGATAATATAGTTGGGTACTTCTCTTTTTTTTTAAAACCCTATGATGATAATGTGGTTGGGTACCTCTCTCTAAAACCCTATGATGATAATATAGTTGCGTACCTCTCTCTGTTTTGTTGCAGTAGATGGTGCCTGTCTCGCTCCATGTTGTAGTTGGCCTGCGCCCGTTGCCGGTCTCGCTCCAGCTGGTAGTGCTGCGAGTGTGAGTGTGAGTGCGAGTGTGGGTGTGGGTGAGTGAGCGCGGCGGAGTGCGCGTGGTGGCGCGCCTGCGCCGCCGCGTGCGCCTGCACCGCCTGCGCCATCGCCATGTCGCGCATCTGTAACCTGCGGGCGAGTGACACGGCTCACGGTCAATACACGAGAAACAATCTAGCTTGGAGACCTATACGTATACGTTGTTGGTAATAATTACCATTTGACATTGTCAAATTGATATCCTGTCTCGACTGGGTGTAAGGGACGGTGTACCGAAAATTTAAATGGCATACTCTATCAACGAAAATTAATGACTTTCCCAAAGAAAAATTTTTGGAAAATTAAAAAAAAATATTACATCTCCAACTCAAACTATTTGTAAAGACCACCACGGCCTTTTAAGATGGCGACTGATTGAAACGCGAAATTAATTATAATATGTGTTTATTGCAAGACGGTTGGACGAGAAATAGGGCGAGCGCCGGTCTGCATTGCTCTTTATTATAAAATTATGTAAAATCTAAGAGTAGAATCCTTTAGGAAGGCGACATCTATAAGAAGCTTGTTGAATTACGATATTAACATTGCGATAATAGATTTAAAAACAAGATCAAAAACAAGCCATTAGTGGAAATGATTTTATACAGATGGCGCTTGTCTAACACTATTCGACCAGGGTGAAAAATTTATAAGTAGAGGTTAACAATTTTTTTCACTTCCCAGAAATGTTTCTTTAGGAAAGTTGTTCGATTTCGTTGACTGTTCGAACACGCCGTGTCAGTTTTCGGTATATCGTCCCTTACACCCTCTGTATGGACGTCATATAAAGCTATCGTGCCGTCGTCATGGTAATTTCCATCCCAATTGAAACGCTTTAATTCCGACGGAGTCATACGTAAAATATTGGAGCGACAGAGAGGAATAAACGTGACATTTATGATCTCCGACACTATTAAAGTTGATTCATCAAGTAGTTTTTTAAAAAGAAGGTTACGCTGTCCATCTTGATCTTGTTGTAATTCCTGCGAAGCCTGGACAAGCTGCAGAGTATAAATCTAAACAACTTTTCCCAAGAAACTTCGGTCGAGAAGTCTCAAAGTAGTTGGGTTGTCCTTTAGAAATTTCTCTATTGACGGCACAGTTTATAAAAGAAAACCAACACATGATTTGGGTAAAGGCTCGCTCTAGTGCGAGTGTGGTAGCTGATGGTTTGTTTGTCTGACTCACCGGATATCATGGTGCTGCGGATGCTGTGAGTGCTGCGAGTGTTGTTGGGGTTTGGGTTCGGGTTTGCTCTCCTGTCGGGGCACTGGGAGCGCGGTTGCCGCCGATGCCACGTCTACCAGTGAGCTGAACGCTTCGTGACCTAAGCAATAAATTTATACATTGTTTTATGTTTTGGGGCAGCCCTAATCAAAGTTTTATGAAGATTATTTTATGATCTTTCAGGGTAACGAAAGAAATCATTTTAAGAATGGATTTAACATTTTAGGTTTTAAGCTCGAACAATTACGAATTAAATACAGTATCTGTGATATTATTATTCGGTCAGAAATAAGTACTACAACTAAAAATTTATATTTTTTTTATGTCAAGTGGGCAAACAAGCAGGTGGGCCACCTGATGGTAAGTGGTCACCACCACATTGTCTTATAAGTGCCATAATTTTGAACCATCTTCAGCTGTACCTTGATTACCTTACACATCCAAATCAACATTAGATTTTTTTCTGCTAATCAAGTGATTTAGATCTAAACTTTCAAACAATTCTACTACTGGACAAAGGACAATTTAGAGGAGGCATCTGACTGCAAGAAGAACTGACTGAAATTTGACTATTAATTTAAAGAAAAAGGGGCCTACTTGGCTGACATAAACTGACATTGAAGCTTTTGTTATAGTTAAAGGTCAAAATATTTTTTAATAGCAAAAGATATGGTTACCTCATACACCTTATATTCAAATAGTACTTGATTTTGGCCGCTTTAAAAAAAAGTATATCAGTGTTTAAATCAAACTATTAGCTATCAATAAAAAAAAGATTAATCAATATTGGTTCAGTAGTTTTTGCGTGATGCTCGAACAAACAAATGTCTTGATATTATGACGAATAGTTGTTTTGTATCCGCGTACGCTCACCTGGCGGCGGATGCGGATGTGGGTGCGGATGCGGGTGCGAATAGACATGCGGGGTGTGCCGCGTGATGACGGATACAGACTCGCGACGCGGCGGCTGGCCCGCGTATAGTGGGGACGGGGCGCGGTCCGTTCGCTCGCCGCGGTCCGTGCGATCCAGTCTGGAACAAAGTTGCTTAAATAAAGACACGCAACACTCAAAAGCATTACATAGTATAGTAAAATTTTCCACCTGAATACTTAACAAAAATTTCGTCTTTTTGGAAAGAGATTGCAATTAGTTTAGATGGGAGAGACTATCCTTTAGGCCAAGATACAGAAAAATAATCTAAGCTCACGTTGTATGAGAAGAGAGACAATAATTGTAAATTAGCTTAGTTTAATTTTTGAATTTTAATTTGACTTGGTGGAAATAGTAAACGTGTAGAGAAAAACTAAGTAACATGGCCCGCCCCTCCAATTGCTTTTGTTTGTGTGGATAATAGTTTTTTGCTAACCGGTGTATGTTCAACAGCAGTCTGTCTCGATCACAGATGTGGACGTTATGTGAAATTCTCCAAGGGTAATATTTACTATTTTGGTACGCAAACATGTTTCTGTGAGAATGAAAGCAGCAATATGATATTTTTCGTACAAAATAACTCTCTCTGGCTATGACCCTTAATACGCAGAACTCAAAAAATGTGTCGCGGGGGTGAGCGCGGCTCCCCCCAGGGGGCGTGCGAATCGTTCATTAGCTTTTCGCCTGTCACCCATGCGCATAAAATAACCGTCAGAGTCAAACTTATACTGCACTCGCTATACCTGTCGGGCCGGTCCGGCCGGTTGTCCCGCTCGGGCTGTCGCCGGGCGGCGCCGTGCATCTGTTGCGAGGTGATGTAATCCGTCATTATGATCTGTCGGTTGTCTACCGCGTACGGCCGCCCCGTGTACGCACCCGCGTTTTGCTGAAAAGAAAAAAAAAACAATTATAATTGTTTGTTTACCGAATTTAGTGACTGAATTTATTCCTAATTGTTGGTTTCATCAGTCGAAACCCAAAAGTAAGAAACCTAGAAACTTGGCCCATAAACTATTATTTTTTTCGAACACAAATAACGCGGTTAACATGTTTAGGTTGGTTGGTAAGGTTGTTAAGCTACCTTTCACAAGCACTGCTCTCATTTTCAACCTCTTAAATTATCAAAGGTAAAGCTGTGATAAGCTTAAACTAACACCAGATTTCTTTAATAATGAGAAAAATTCATTAAAACCAAGCATATCTAGCATCATAAATAACAACCAGTCTCACACAACAATCACTCATGTGAAGTGAATGTTTGCCCTCGGCGGGATCAAACTCGCGACCTCATTAACAGGCCTGTCAAAATCAATGTACTAGTTTTAGGTCCCAATGTAAAAAGTAATGAGCGAAATCTCTTACCGGTGAGAAAGAAGGTGACTGCGGCCTCGGCTGCCCAGTGACCCCCGCGTAGTACGCAGGCCCCCCCGGACTCCGTCTCTTGTAGTAGTCGAAGCTCTTCTTCTCCGGCAAGTGGTGAGTTCCGTGTACCGGCGTGCCCGCTGTTATGGACCCGCCTTTAGTCTCCGGCGGGGTTCTTCTCGCGTCGAATCTGTTCTCTACCGGGGTTCCCAAAGTGATGGAACCTTTAGGGTTGGGGACGGCTTTCACAGTCGGCCGCGGCGGCGCTGCCACGGGTTTCGGTTTTGAGTTGTACTGGTTCGGCGATTCTCTCTCTGCTTGTCTATATTGTTGGTAGTCCATTGAGTTTCTATACGGCTGTGGGAAAGTGGAAACGGTCTTTATCAGATACTGCTAATACTATACAGAGTGGATTTTTGAGGCAGGTGGGACAGCAGGGCCTTAACCGTTACAGCTACACGAAAATGGTCTTAGAAGATTGTCCATAATTTTTCGTGACATTTTTTTTTTTTTTTTTTTTTTTTATCCCCATTCATAGATTTTCAAAAAAATGTATAGTTAGCAAGAAAATGGTCATTTTACGCAAAACGCCTATCGATCCGAACGTTGACCAAGGGGATGATGATGGTTTATTAAAAATTATGATTATTGTAAATTGTATAGCTTACTGGCTTAGCTAATCGTAGTTTCGGTTGTTCCAGTTCTGGTCTCATCACATTCAGATCTAGACCTTGGTTGGGTCTATTTCGTGGATCTATGAGTACCACCACGCCTTCATTAGGAGTGTCGGTGTAAGAGCCGGTTCCCACTTGTCGGATGTCGGATTCCGATTTTAATCGGGTGTTTGCTCATCTGCATCGGCCCGCACGACATCCGACAAATGTGACCAGCGAGTGTTGATCAGACACGATTTTTTTCCGGACGGTCGGCTGACAAAACACACGACATTTCTTGTCGGATCCGACACAAAATCGTTGTCGGACGAGTGTGGACAGCTTCATATAAAATGTTCTGCCACTGGAACCTCCGATTATTAATCGGATCCGACACACGACAAGGGGGAACCGGGCCTAAGAGGTTGAGGTTTTCTCAGGTTCAAACTTAAAAATTGCAGTCATTGTATTTGTACAACTTACCTGCTTGGCTAATCCTTGGTGCGGCTGGTCCAGTCGGGGCCTCTTGACGCTGAGGTCGAGCAGCGGCTCGGCGCGGTCCCGCGGCTCTATGAGCACCACCACGCCCTCCTTGAGCGCGTCGGGCGGCGGGGGCGGCTGGGGGGGGGGCGCGGGGGGCGCGGGGGGCTGCGCCAGCGGGGTGATGGTGGCGGGGCGCTGCGGGGACAGCGGGGGGGACGCGCCCACGTGGCTGCAGTTCACTACGCTCAGCGTCGCCAGGCTCTCTCGGCTTGTTGACGTCGTTACCTAGTGGAATACATTGATATTTACAGTATGTAAAGTTAAAACCTAAAATTGTGTAAATAATGTTTTCACCTCCAAAGCTCGGAAACATTTGTTTTGTCGGTTAAATTCTGCGGCCAAAAGCGATTTTTGGCCCCTAGCGGGCAAAAGGTTTTTGAAATTCGAACGCGATGTACTTATTATTTTGTAGTATGCTGCAGTACTGGCCGCTTGTAAAACCAGGCACGCACTATCGTTTTCAAGATGAGAAAGAGGGATGCAGCTATAGGAAAGAAACAAATAGTATTATGAATAGTGAATGCCTGGTGGGTAAGGTACTGGCTGATAATGAAAAGTAAATTTAAAATTCGATCGCCTTTTTTTGTTCTCTTGCCCAGATTAATGGACTCGCCCTTTGACTTCAAATCAACGCAATACAAAATAGATTTGCCTGCCACTGCCTATCCTCTGTCTCCATATTGAAATCCAATGAAAATGAACCTTGTTCCGCAAATTTATCAAGTAGTTTATAGGTAGAGTCACGAACATAAGCACAGCAGTCCCAAAAATAATAATAATTTAATTATAGTGATTTCCTTTTTAATGTCTAGTATTCTTTATCTATACATGGCCACTTGTCCGTGAATACTCTTTGACCTTGAGCTGGTCTGGGTACGGAGGTTTGTAGCGAAGCGCTGGTTCAGGTTATACTGGTTATGTTTCCACTTGCTTGCTGCCGTCAGTACCATTATGTAGGTATTATGCCCTTACGTTAAAACGTTTGAGTAATTATTTCTTATATTTGAATTGCTATATGTTAACATTTCCTCGCTTTAATGAGGTGAAAAATTTTGTGTTTCGCTCGGCAGCAAAGTTATTTTGCGTCTCGTGCCTTGAAACCTTCGCCACGCTTAGGATTTTTCTTTTGAACCACTCGCTTCACTCGTGGTTCAATCCTAGAATCCTTCGCTTGCTCAGGTTTGAATACGAGGCACTCGCGCCAAATAAGCCTTTTGCTGCCTTGCATAACAAATAACTATTTTTACTAGAAAAATTATATCAGTTTCTAAGATTCTCTAAGACTGCACCAATTTATAAAAATATGCCAAAAAATTATCATGTAATTGGAATGTCTGTGTGTATGCCTTGTGACTTAGCAATAATTGAATAATAACCGATTACACAAACTCTGATGTCAGAGCTATTAAGCCGAAAAGGTCTCAAATATGGCTGTTAAAGATTACTTCCTTAGCATCATTTTACTTTCTCTTGTACCAGGTTGTTCCAGCTCTGAGACAAGATATTTTTGTTTACGTACCAAGAACAATTATGATAGTAACTACTAGTGACTTTTTATTGATAAAACACAAACTGATAGTTATTTTAGGCGTGATTAATTTGGGCGGCGGCGGCTGGGCTGGCTATTCTTCAAGAAGCTGATCTCGATCATATTGAGCACCACGGGGCCGTTGCGGGGGGCGGAGGGAGTGGGGAGTTAGACGATTGAATCAGAGAGCTGTTACTTACTTTAGGCGTGAGTAGCTTGGGAGGCGGCGGCGTGGGCTGGCTGTTCTTCATGAGGCTGATCTCGATCATGTTGAGCACCACGTCTCGTATGGAGAGCTGCGCGCCGGCGGGGGGCGCGCTGCGGGACGCGGGCGCGGGCGCGGGGGCGGCGGGCGCGGGGGGCGGGGCGCCGGCCGCGGACGACACCGGCGTCGACAGCGTTATCGACGGGATTATCTGCGGGGGGGGGGTCATGGTCACACCTCGCAGGCTAATTCTATAATTCCACATTTTATATGTCATGATTAGATATTGGCGATAGTCTTAGATGGCTTACTCTTCGATTACAATCACTCATCATCTTAGCCAACACATCGCGTCTCATCTCATTGTAGTCAGACTTGCGTATTTCTCCTGATGGTTCATATCAGCCCCACACTATGATCTAATGTACAGCACAAATCAGGACCCAAGTAACTTGCTCGGCTGCCGCTTGTAGACTGATCCAAAAATGGAAGCATAACAGGAGCGCGCACTCACAGTCACACCACTCTGAAGTTTGTTGCCTTTCAAATAATTGCTCATCAGTACAAGAACCGTATTCATGACCCGGAAGTATAACCGACCTATATAAGGCCTCGGTATTTTATAAAAAGGCCCGTAATACATTTTGACGCCCCTACTCGGAATCGGTTAGGTTGGGTTTATCTCGGCTGGACTAACGAACCTAAAATGCACCAGTGACGTACCAGGGACGCTGTTTTACAATTTGTCAACGCCTTTTTACAATTTGCCAACCGTTTACAATTTGTCGGCCATTTGTAAAAGGCGAATAATAAAATTTACCTGCAACAAACGTACCGCGTCAGCTAGATGCCCATTTAGACAAAAAAATTGTTATGAGGCATTAGGGCCGTTTTTATAATTCGCGTGCATTTTCGGATTATGTAAGTAAGTATTATGCTCGGAATTTCTTTTGACTTAAGAAGCCTATTACAAAATTTCGTCCAAAAAAATGAAACGTGGAAAATCTCACTCGACGTCCAGATTTTTCGACACTGTTTTGTAGCTTAAACTAAACGATATAAATACTTTTTGTATATTCAAGTTATTTGATACTATTATTGCGTTTGAAAGGCTGCCAAATTTCTCCATCGGATTATGGAGAAATTTGGCAGTTGTAATTACGTTCAATGAAGGTATTACAACGAATTGTTTGTAAACAAACATAAGCGATTTTCATTTTCTTTATACCAAAGTTTACTATGGTCTATTATCTCCAAGGGTTTTATTATCCATTATTCATTATTGACATGGATACGTCCATGCTTTCGTTTGTAAAAGGGAGTAATGTCGTAAACAGAAGTTTAGTTCTGACGGCAATTAATTGTACATTCATTATTGACATGGATACGTCCATGCTTTTTTGTAAAAGGGAGTAATGTCGTAAACAGAAGTTTAGTTCTGACGGCAATTAATTTTACTTTCATTATTGACGTGCATACGTCCATGCTTTTTTGTAAAAGGGAGTAATGTCGTAAACAGAAGTTTAGTTCTGACGGCAATTAATTGTACATTCATTATTGACATGGATACGTCCATGCTTTTTTGTAAAAGGGAGTAATGTCGTAAACAGAAGTTTAGTTCTGACGGCAATTAATTGTACATTCATTATTGACATGGATACGTCCATGCTTTTTTGTAAAAGGGAGTAATGTCGTAAACAGAAGTTTAGTTCTGACGGCAATTAATTGTACATTCATTATTGACATGGATACGTCCATGCTTTTTTGTAAAAGAGAGTAATGTCGTAAACAGAAGTTTAGTTCTGACGGCAATTAATTGTACATTCATTATTGACATGGATACGTCCATGCTTTTTTGTAAAAGGGAGTAATGTCGTAAACAGAAGTTTAGTTCTGACGGCAATTAATTGTACATTCATTATTGACATGGATACGTCCATGCTTTTTTGTAAAAGAGAGTAATGTCGTAAACAGAAGTTTAGTTCTGACGGCAATTAATTGTACATTCATTATTGACATGGATACGTCCATGCTTTTTTGTAAAAGGGAGTAATGTCGTAAACAGGAGTTTAGTCCTGACGGCAATTAATTGTACCTACTAAGCCGAACTTTGGTTATGTCACAACTGAGTTGGGAACAGTTCGTACGTGTACCAAAGATAGTAGTACTACCAAATTGTGCCACAAATAATTGTACCACGCTTTCCTGTTTAGTTTTTATATTTTACTATTTTAACGGCGGATAAGATAATATATTGTGCCCGAACAAACTGTTATACAAAAACTTAACCATGTGAAACTTAGAGCTGTTACCACAGACCTAGCAAAAGCGCGCTAATGGCTGTTACAAGAGTATTTTCAATAATTTCCAACCTGATCAAATGACTTAATTTTATTGAACTTCTTCTATGAAATTCATGAACTATGACGTCATAATTTCTGGCTAACCAAGAAACAGTCCTCATACCTTAGCAGTAGGCGTCTCGTTCTCCTCGTCCGCGGTCTCCGTGGCCGAGGAGTCGTACTCGTCCCGCCGCCGGCCCTTGGGCGCCACGGCGTCGGTCCTCGGGCCGGGCAGCGGCGGCGGGCGCGGCGACTCGGCGCTGGCGGTGTCCGTGTCGCCCGAAGACACCACGCTGCTGTCGCTCGCGCTGTCTCGCGGGGGGGGCCGCTCCGCGACTAGCGCGTCCAGTTGAAACCTGCGAAGGTAGGTGATAAATAAGCTTTTGGCATTACGTTGAATTATCTCGACACTTATTATTTATTCATTTTGAAACATATTTATGATAATATTTATTATTCTAATAATATTTCATCAAAGATTTTGAGTCTGCGATGTGTTTTACTGCCACAAGACATTTGAAGGCAAAATATCCACCGGCTTCCTCTGGTATTCCTCTTAACTTCTAAAGCACCGGGTAAAAATTTGAAGGAATCTAAAAGAAAATGTAGTTGTTTACGTAATAAGGTATATTTTCAAACAAACTTCAAAACAATTTTCTTGATTTCTCCATTTCCCGGAAACTATGTAAAATTTCTGTAGAGATCGAATGTCAACATTTTTAGGATTCCGTACCTCAAAAGAAAAAAACGGAACCCTTATAGGATCACTTTGTTGTCCGTCTGTCTGTCTGTCTGTCTGTCTGTCTATCTGTCTGTCTGTCTGTCTGTCTGTCTGTCTGTCAAGACCCTTTATCTCACGAACGGGTAAAGGTATTAGGTTGAAATTAATACCATGTATTAGGATCCATGAACCACACAAGATCTGAAAATTTCATTTTTTTACAATGACGCAATCAAAAGATATGGCATTTTATGTCCTCATCTCCATACATTTATTCAAAAATGAAAAACCTACAGGGTACTTCCCGTTGACCTAAAATTATGAAATTGGGCAAGAAGCTAGGTCTCACAGTACAAATAATGGGAAAAGTCTGATATCATTAAATATTACAACTTTTAGCACAACTAATGGTAACCAATTGTGGTGAGCTCCCGTTTCAAGAACATTCATATAAGAGAGGGGTCAAGTTGGATGGTTGTTGAGGCGATTTTTGTTTTAGTTCTATTTAAAAACGGGAACACTTACAAACTAGAAAATTGGTATGTTTATAGGGCATAGGCTATAAAATAACAACAAATAATAAAATTTGGTCAAGCGCGTGTCGGACTCAAAAAATCTAGCACATTAACTTACTGAAATTTCAACTAATACAATTATGTTTATGTGGTGGTACGGAACCCTCAGTGCGCGAGTCCGACTCGCACTTGACCGGTTTTTTTTACTTATCACATGTGATAAGAGTCTTTACAGCTTATACACTTCGTGCTGGTTTACTGCCTCAAAGTAAACTTCTTAAAATGAAGACTTTCAAACTCTCGTGAGCCTTATAAAAAGTATCCGAATCTCGTTAGGTATCAGATTCGAAACGCGTATTTACAACTTGTTATTCGAAGCCTAGGTTTTAGCTAAACGCGCGTTAGCGTTTGCACGCTTTATGGGCTCCGATCCTTCGCTAGAATTTATGCAATTTTGACCCCTCTTCCCAAAAGTACAGTAATAAGTTCAAAATAGCCGGCGGCGTTCTGGTTGCTGCAGAAGGCATTCGGTCCCACGCAGTGCCGTGGTGTCATAACAAAGATCTATACCTCGTCACTCTAAACTGATAAACCGGCGCTTACGTACACTATGAACGTGTTTGTGCTGTTTTATCGACATATACACATAACCTACCTCTTCCTATAAGTAAAAGGCTTTGAGACTAGCTGGCGGTGTTCAGCTGATTGCTGAAGCCATGCGGTCCGAGGCAATATCGGTCTTGTGATAGTACACTCATCCATGTTCACTATACAAGTTTTTGTGCTGTTTAACCGACAGAACTTACCTCTTCCTATAAGTAAAGTAAAAGGCTTTGAGACTAGCCGGCGTCCTGCCAGCTGCCGACGCCATGCGGTCCCAGGCGGTGCCGTGGTCTCGCAGTAACGACCTGAACCTCGCCGCCTCCTCTTCACTGGGCTCCGATAAACCCTCGCCGACGCCTTCCAGCCGCCGCGTGATACGCTTGAAACACGCTAAGCAACACTTGCTTAGTTCGCTTGGAATCTCTGTTAAAAAGAAACAAAATCATTTTAACTAAATTTACGTAGAACTTTCAAATATGCTATAAAAGAACTGATATTGCATGAGCACGGCGCTTCTCCAGTCATATCACACGGATGATCAAATGCGGACGGCACGTATGTGTACCAGACGCAAATCCGCGTGACTGGAGAAGTGTCCTGTGTAGGGCAGTCACGTAGCTCCCCCAGAATTGAACAGCAATTGATGAGATTGAGGCCACTTACGGAACTCGTCCATGAGCGGCCTCTTGAGCTCGAGCGCGAGCTCGTGCCAGCGCGGCGGGAGGTGCCGCAGCCGCTTGGCGCGCACGCGCGGGCCCGGACACGTGGCCACCGGGCAGCGCGTGTAGCGCGACCGGACACATCTGCAACCACACAAAAATAAAAGTACTTAGAAGGAGGATTAAAGAAATAATGCGTCACTAGGTGGTGAAGGCGTTTTTCTATGGACTTGATGATCATCGATGATAGGGTTGTGACATGTTGGCAGATGTCATCCCCTACTAAAATAAATTAGCAAGGTATCTATTCCGAGCGTAGCAAGGAGGTCCGAAATCTTTGTCTGCAACCAACATCACGTATTGTCAAATGTTGTACATACAACACGCAACTTTACAGTCCAAATGTAGCATGATTAGCAGGACGGAGCGACGCGATAGAGACGTCCTACTCTCACGCATACCCTGTTCTGTCATCCTAATCAAGGTGCATTATTTTTGACCTCCCGTAGAAATTGCATCAGCTGATAGCGCATTTTGTAAAGGAGGTAGAAAATATTTTTTCTTATTTCGTCCTATGTTTCTTGGGGAAAGTTGTTCAGTTTCATGGAATCACATCCTTCAGGGTTGATATACCCTTTCTGTTACACTTAATATGACCAACGAGGCCATTCTCGGAGATGGATCTACACGAATTTCAGATAGAATGACAGTTGGACGCTCTGAACAAAAAGGGATAGCGCAATAGAAACTTATTGAGAACTTGTCAATGACCCAGTATCTAACCATGTGTTTTTATGTTCACAGTAACAAAGGCTGTAAGTTTTTTTAACAGAATATAATTAAAGGAAAATAATTAATAAAAAGAGCTTGCCTACCTATAGTCAACTAACCTGCAGTGACAAGGCTCGCACACCCTTGCCCCCACCGCGTCTTCCTTCAGCCCATAATGCTGCGCTCTCGACCGGGACACGGTTCGCGTCGCGCCGACCATGTTGCAGACCGCGCAGTTAGCGGGCGCGGGCGCAGGCGCGGGTGACGACGCGGGCGCGGGCGATGACGTCACGAAAGTGGTTGTTGTACTCGTCGTTATTGATGACGGCGTGCCGATGCGTTCCGTTACCGCTGCGGGCAAACATATTTCGGTTACAATGGAAAGTTATATATAAAAAATAGTGTTAGTACACACGTCCGCACGTTAGTGGTTGAGCTAGTGTGTTTTCAGGCGTTTGTAACGTAGCGCTGATTGAGCTCAAACCGGTTTTGTTTCCATTTGCTTGTTGTCGTGCCGTAATTATTCACAAATACAAACTTTATAATATATAATTGAATGAATAATATACAATATTAATTGCACTGTTTTTATTCACTATTTTTTTACTGTCAATGGGGGCTACTATTGATCTCTATCTAGCCCTAAGGAGAGAGATGAGGTCAACGAGGACAAAGAAGCCTATCAAAGAAGAAATATCCTGGCTAAAACAATTCAGTAAACAAATGTAAAAACACGTTGTAAAAAGCCGACTCTTAAAGAAGGCCGTGCTGCAGTTGTTCCTGCAGTTTCTTTTACGCTGCCATAGCACGATCCGAAACGGTGTAGACTCACATTGTATTCTGCATGACATTCAATAAATAATCTGTAAAGAATCTACATTGAATAAAATTATCTGATTCTGAAATGTACAGTTAACGAAACATAAAGTGTAACTGTTAGGCTTAGCAGTCAATGGTGTAAAGCAGAAAGTCTAGCTTACGTTCACACTGTTTACTTTACACATCACGTTTAGTTCACATTTAAACATCAAACTTAAGGTGTAAATAATTATGTTAAAGGTTGACTAGGGTTGACGCAATAATTCTTCTTCTTGTATTTTCGATGGCAGGTCTATCAGCCATTAGCCAACCAGAAAAATGGTTCTCCTTTCATTGTTTTTCTTAGATGAAATCAGTATTTAATTTTCTTTATAGACAACATTTGTATTTCAAATAAATCTCCCTACGTATTGCTGATCAATCAAACCCATAACAAACAGTGTACGTGCAAAATTCAGTTGACGGGGCGGCAAGCGGCGCTTCGCAGCGATAACCGGATTACACCCGATTTAGCGGCGTTATTTATTTATGCTGTTGGAACTGCTGCGACGTTTTCGTGTTTTAGCAACTGTGAGGATTAGAGGAATAATGGGTATAAGAAGTCTAATGTTTGATGTGAAAATACTACTACTAGACTACTGACTCTAAGGGTGGCATTCCACCAGTGCTGTGCGAGGGAGCTGAGCTGTGTGCTAGAAAATTCCAACCAATAGGATTGCTCCATTTTCCTAGATTATCTTAGCGCAGCCTTGAGCTGGAAAGTTTTCAACCAATAGGAATGGTCCATTTTCCTAGCTAAGCTCCAAGCAAGAAAATGGAGCAATTCTATTGGTTTGGAATTTACCTCGCTGCTCGCAAAGCTCTGGTGCAAAGCCACCCTAACCTGCGTCTTCTCTGTAAAAACTGGAGACACCGAACTATTCTACCGTGGTCCTGCTGTCAGAACTTAACCGTGGTCAGTCAAGAACTTTGTACCGTAATTATTATCATCAAAAAGGGGACTATAACTACGCTGCAAGTGCCAAGTGTGACGTGCTCATGACTGTACCAGAATGACCAATCAACTGTGGCCTAGTTGCTGATACCAGGGTTTGTAAGGTTGGTCATCGACCTTGCAACCCCGTGTGGGTGTTGTGTGGGATAAGATGACGATGAGTTGCTGGCGTCTGCGGTACTCAAAAGTATACGCGGGTTCGAGTCCTGTCTGTGTTTGTAATTTTTTTAACTTCTTTTAATTTATAGAAGATCCCAACACATGTGTTTAAAACAAATTAAAACATTTTATACATTGAGAGTTACTATGATCACGTAAAATCTAAGAAAAGTTTTCATACAGAATCTGTGGACGGAATAGACAGAAGAATTTCAGCACGAGCGGGAATCGGACCCACGACCTTTGGCATTACCAACGCTCTACCAATTGAGCTATCGCGTTTATTGAAAATTCTCCTCCCTAGACAAGTTAATTGACCACTATAATTTGAACAGAATAAGAAAGGAAGGCTCTATAAAAACCTGGCTTCTTGTATAAAACTGTATCTGAAAATTGTATCTGAAACACAGAAACTGAAAAACACGTGCACTAGCGATTCCAAAGTTTGAACATATAATTTTAGCATATTACTTAGACCATGAAACTGAACAACTTTCCCAAAGGAACATAGGTCGAAATACAAAAAAACAAATATGACGTCCCATACAAGATGCGCTATCAGCTGATGCAGTTTCTATGGGAGGTCAGTTTCTTTTTCGTATTTGGACCTATGTTACTTGGGGAAAGTTGTTCAGTTTCATGGTCTGAGTAACATACTAAAATTATGTTCACTATTTCATTAGGACCTTTTATATACTAATTATATTTATTCCTACTAACAGAAGAAAAACATCACTTGCTTCACAATATTATAGTAGTTTTATGATATTCGAAAAATTTAACTTTAATTCTTTTGGGTTGTTTTCAACGCTTCTTTTTTTCTAGGGCCACTTTTAGCAGTGAAGAAAAGTACGTAGTTTAGTTTATTAAAAGTGGTGTAACTTCATTTTTAATATTTTGATCCAAAATTATCTCATTATCATGCAGTACAAACTCACTCCAATACACATAACAGCACTAGCTAACCACTAATACGAGCTTTGAGCTGGTAACTGCAAAACAAACTCAATAATTAACCTGCGAGCGGCGAACAGCCAGATTGCGCAAGCTGCAGATCCATTTAAACTGTTAGACTCAAGTTTTGATGAGGTGTTAGTCAGTATATGCAGTATGCACTTTGTGAATATAAGCCGGACTGCAGAATACTATTATTATTACGTTTATTCATTTACAATATACATTGTGTTTGAAATTTTACAAAAATAAAATATAAAATACATTGTCATTGTTATTTGTTTGATGAGACTTGAGAATCAGCTATAGCAAGACAGTATTCTAATTTGCTGATAATATTCGTTTATCTGCTCATAAACTATAATTGAAATATAAATAATAACAAAAACAATTGCGAAATAGAATGAATAATAAAATAAGGAAACAATTAGCATTTTTTATAAGGAGAGACAAAGATATTTTAATAACTATACAATTGGGTAGTCCCAAAAATGTTGCTTATCTCTTTAGAAATCTATATATATACACCTAACTGTGAATTCATTAAATATGAAATATGAATAAATATTGGAACTGAAGTACAATTGTAAATAGATTTAGTATTCAGTAGATCAATCAGATATTTCAATCAAAGAAGCCCCAAATTCCCTGAAATACTTCAATCTTGGTACAGTTATATTGTGGGTAATGGTGGGTATGTATACAAGGGTATAGATAGACAAATCCATGTCATACTTTAGAACTTATTCTGAAAGCTAATGTAATGATACAAGTATTGTTGTAAGACTTTTATAAAATTGAACACTATAATAATAGGTTGGACTCCCATGTACGAGTTGAGAAGACGCGTTTATATGGGAAGTGAAAAAAGAGATTTTTAAACTTCCCAGATTAAAAGTTATTGCATTAAAATAAACCGCTTACCGACAAAATATGCATTATAAATAAAAAAAAAGCGGAGAAACTCTCGAATAAATTTTGTAACAGCCTGTATTAATAAACCCCGCTTCTAAATTGGAGCGATCCGTCCGTCTGCTAATTACGGCGGCCCTGAGCAAACCCAAGGCGTTTATCTTCAGATCCACGCCATCTTACTTCGGAGGCCACTAACTATAAGCAACTGGAACTGACATGTTGGACACACAATCTAACAGTAATTTTTAAATAAACAATTTGTCTACATATCATTGCGATATCAACACGTTATTTGAAATAATAGAAAAGCGGTAAAAAACACAATATTTATTGACATATATAAATTTTTAGACCTTTTCAATATTTATATAAAAAAAGATCCTAACACACTTGTTAAAAGTAAAATAACATTTCGACTAAGCGAGTCCAAAGCCGGTAAATTTTGAAAGTCGCAGCGCAAATTCAGTTCCAACAACTATTAAAGTAAGAACAGGACAGAATCCAATGTGTCAATCTTGACGTTGACTGTACCTGCTAATTTAAGTTCAACCGGATTCTACTTTAATAGGAGAAGGCTAGTACATCAAATGGCTAAAGGTTTTCCACACTTGCTCGGCGCTAAGCTTAAACAAAGAGCAATAATTTCAGAACATATGGTGAGGGTAAGGTTAGTCCGTTTGGTGCCGGCTAAGATTAGCAGAAACCCATCTCTACCCGTGGGTGTCGTAAGAGGCGATGAAGGGCTTATGAGCCGGAGAATGGTCAGCAGCATCTTTTTGTGTATCGTACCATCTTACATACTGCGGTCACCAATAACAGCAGTCGCCAGCCGCAACACTTGCAAGCGTGGTGACTGTGGTAAATCCCCTCCGAATTTCCACGCGTTTTTGCTTGAGTTATGGAGGGAGCTCCTTGTCCTGCAGTGGATGCATGCATTGTTAACGCCCGCCTGCGGTTGTAACATTTTGTTTCTTTGACAATGTATAGAAAACGGTGCTTTCAAAGAACTGTCTACGGCTTCCAGCAGAACTCGCTGCTCACGGGATGATCCGATTAATCTCCATTACTGATATTTGCACACCCACTAATTGGATCCCTCTCTGCGTTCGTTCATCGTTTATTTATTCACTTGATTAACGTTTTTAATTGGCCCCCGCAAAAGAGCTGATTTATGGTTTTATTAAGTTGGCGCCCGAATCGGGACCTGCTGGTTAAAATGGCGCCCAGCAAACGCAGAAAATGTTAGTTTTGAAAGAAAAGACCAGCCAAGTGCGTCGGACTCGCGCATTAAGGGTTCCATATCTATTCACCACGTGATACATAGGTTACTACCGACGGCTACTGACTACAAGCTTTTGCCCTTTGTTTTTAAAATCTCCAGGGCCACTTACATCGACCCCTCTTAAAATTAATGAACTTGAAATGGGAGCTCCTTCAATTTGGTTATTATACTTGGTTGTGAGAAACTTGCAATATTTAATGATTCTAGACTTTTTACTTTACTTGTATTTTAAGACCTAACTTTTTGCCGAACATAAGTCTAGTCTGTCGGCTGTGTTCTTGGTTGATTCATAAATGAATGGAAACAGGGACACAAATGGCTAGATCTTTTGATTGTTTTGTTTTGCAAGGTTGTAATTTTTACATTTAAGAGGGTTACTGGATTTAATTTTTTTGGAATTAATTTCAAGTTGATGCCTTTTTTGATGAAGAAAAAGAGTCTTGACGGACTAACGGACAACAAAGTGATCCTAAGGTTTTTTCTTGAGGTACGGGACCATAAAAAAATTTGTTTATCTTTTTTTATGAATCAAAGCAAATATTTGCTGAATCATATTCGCAAACATTATTAAAAAAAAGTTGTTCGATATAATAGGTCTTTACCTATGAAATTGCCGAAATTTTCTTACAGATTAATGAGATTATAATTCCTATAATTCTAATGCAATTTTTTTTATTTGATTTATATTTAAAAGTTGACTTCAAGGTTATCAATTAACGCATAAAATAAAGTTTTTATTTTTAGTTTGATATATAAAATTAAAGGTTTGAAAATTGTTCTTCTAAAGTGTCGTCCGATTTCATCATTAGATTTGTTATATTTTTTTACAGATAATATTTTTCGAAAATTTAATTTAAGCTTCTGTTAGCTTAATGTCTTCCGAATAATGCTTAAAAAAAAATAAAAAAATAGGATTTATAATTCCTGAGAAAAATGCAAAAATGTTAGTACTGAAAATTGAGTTTAACTAAAATTCGCCATACAAAACGGCAATTTCATAGGTAAAGAAAAGACCTAATATTAGACACATGCAATCATAATCCTGTAAATTTTACAATCCCAAATCGACAATGTACGAACGGTCAAACAGAATCACGTAACACCGAATTACCATATCGGAAAATGGACGATACGGAATCTTTTATGAGACATATAATATGGATCACTACTATATTTGACACATGGAATATCAAAACATACTATGTATTTGAAAATATATTTTTTTAATGTTTTTTTATTTGGGATGACTTATTGACTATTGAGGTAAATAGATACTTCAAGTGTTCTCGAATTCAATTTGTTTTTTCGTCTTAATGCATTCGTTTTTACCATTGATAAAAAAATAAGAAATCGTAGAAAAAAAGAACGAAACACAGAAATAATAGGTCTTTACCTATGAAATTGCCGAAATTTTCTTATAGATTAATGAGATCATAATTCCTATAATACTAATGCAATTTTTTTCTTTTGTCTTATATTTGAAAGTTGACTTCAAGGTTATTAATTTACGCATAAAATAAAGTTTTTATTTTTAGTTTGATATCTAAAATTTAAGGTTCGAAAATTGTTCGTCTTAATTGTCGTCCGATTTCATCATTAGATTTGTTATATTTTTTTACAGATAATATTTTTCGTAAATCAAATTTAAGCTTCTGTTAGCTTAATGTCTTCTCAATAATGCTTAAAAAATAAAAAAGATTGGATTTATAATTCCTAAGAAAAATGCAAAAATGTTAGTACTGAAAATTGAGTTTACCTAAAATTCGCCATACAAAACGGCAATTTCATAGGTAAAGACCTAATAGTAGAATCATAAAATTTAAAATAAAGATTAAAATTACATTCAGATTGTAGTATTAAACAATTGCAAGTATTCATTTAGCCTTTGTTTCCAAGATTGCAATACAGAAAAATTTTTGTCTATATCCCGCGAATATAACGCAGCTTTTATGAAATATAAAAATCGATTCAGTGTTATAGCAGCTAAAGCTGTAAAAAAAATAACAGGCCGTTATTTCCGTATTTGTTATGTTATTTTTGTATTAACATTAAGTACAGGTATATTTGACTATAAACAGACAGAAATATAGATATTGAATTTCGCGTATGTTTGTCTCACTCCGCTGCTGTAGGGAGGGAGATGCGCTGAAGCGTGACATTTTAACGAGCGATCCCAGTGTAGACAAACCCCGCGACAGACTTGGATTAAACGCCGCCAATATTTGCCTTAAACCAACAGCTCTCACACAAATTACAAGGTACGATACCTACGCTACGGTTGTGGGAATTATTTACAATTTAGTAATAGTCAATAAAAAATCTGGATAACTTTTGTACACCAATACTTTACAAATCACTTTAATCTCCCATGAAAATATGATAGCAGCTGATGCAGATTCTATGGGATTTTGACCTTTGATATATCCTATATTATTAAACGAGCAAAATATTTATATATATTTGTAATCGGTTTCTCGAAACGATTACGATGAAATTTAACATACAGGGGTTTTCGGGGGCGAAAAATCGATCTAGCTGGGTCTCATGTCTGGGAAAAATCGTTTTACCTGTGTTTTTAAGCATTTTTTAAAAATACAGCTTTTAGACAGAAACCTACAGCGCTATTTCGGGTTTTATTTAGGTTTAGTACCTCAAAGTGAAAAAAACAACCTTTATAAGGACTACTTTGCTGTTCATCCGTCTGACAAGACCCTTTTTCTCAGGAATCTGCACAGGCATCGAGTCCCTTGTAAGTGTAAAAAAATCCAGCTTCAAAGTCTTCACAATCACAAGTCAACCGCACGTTAAGAGAAACTTTACTCAAAGACCACTTTATTTTGTAGCAATATTGCTGCTTCATACAACAAGTGTTCCCTCTGAAGAGCAGTGGACTGTACGTGTCCAGCTTGTATCCATTATAATCAGTCGTCAGATGAGAGCGCTAATCCCGTGATCCAGTCGGGTACAGGTGCACACACGGAATGCTAAATCAGCCCGCGCTTTTATAAGATTAACCTCCAGTCTCGTGTTTACAGAACAGAGAGGTGATACACACAATAAAGCTTTGTTTAAGTAACCTTTTTACGGCGCTCAAATTGATCCACTTGGGACTAGTTTAGTACTGGGAAATTCATCATAACAGATGTAACAGTCCTGGCAAAGACTTTGGTCCACTGGGACTGCTACTGAACACTAGTGATGTTTATAGGCGTCTCTTTATTCAGGCTTTTGTTGTATAGTGTGTATTATGTACATTCTTCCTTTGTTAAATAATAAAGTAAGTAAGTAACATGCCATAAAACGTCCTGGGAATTTAAGCTTATGGTTTTAATTTCTGTTTATTAAGATTTTTTTTTGCTTCTCGGCGTGATACTTATACCAAACTAGCTATAGCCCGCGACTTCGTCCGCAAGGAATTCTTTTCCATGGTTCAAGCTTTCTTCATACCAAATTTTATCAAAATCGCTTCAGCCGTGAAAGCGTAACAAACAGACAGATAGAGGCTTTCGTATTTGTAATACGGACATGACGAAACTATAAGGATTCCTTGTTGTCTACAAAACTCTTGAAACTTACAAGCACTTGTAACATTCTATTAATTCACATAACCACACATCCGAAATCATCAATACGTTAATAAGTAAAAAGGACGACCCGAAACAAAAGCAAAATCTCTAGGGATCACTAAACAAACGTAAAAAACAACAATTGGTTGTCATCGCCCTATTTGTCGATTAAAAACGAGAATACATCCACTCGAGCAGGCAAATCCCTTGACAAGGATGAGGGTGAGCTAGAGTGAACCATTTCCCAATATAAGTTGTGATGAAGGGATGGATACCTTCCGATAACCACTTCATTTCTGAACAATATTCCAGGGTGTTCTAATTTCGAGTATTAGTAATTATACCACGAAAAAAGAACACATAAATCTCAAAAAGGTTATAGAATAGGTAGAGACTTTATTTGTATTAAATGTGGTAGATAGTTGTAACATAAATTAAATGTTACTTCATTTTCATTGCTTTCTTTTGTTTTCATTTCTTTTGATGTCCATTTAAATTTTAATGGAATTTTAGATTTTAATATTTCATACAATGATTGATTCATAATCCGTTTTTGACGGACTGCAATTGTGACTGCATTTGTGATTAATTAATTTGGAATCCAACGATCATACGACTTAAGAATCAAAATGACCATTTTGCTACTCATCAATCATAACATCTCATGAATCCCTTCAGAATTCCAGCAATACGCGTGATAAAATTAGAAGGGGAAGTACCATCACTCTTGTTAGCGTTGCGGCTGGCACCATGAACTGCGGTTGCTTGTGACCGCAGTATGTAATATGGTACCATACAGGAACCATACCATACAGAAGGTCGCTGCTGCCCATCTTCCGGTTTATGGTCACTTAGCCGCCTCTTACGACACCCACAGTTAGAGATGGGTTGATACTACACTTTGCTGGCACCACACGGGTACTGTACATGAAAACGGCAAAAAAATTTGCGTCAAGAATATAATTGCCTATTGATTATTTTCTTCTTATTTTACATTCCGGGAGTTCGATACCAGTATTTTTAATAACCTGTTTAGTTTATCTATCAATTTAATATTTTATCCAATATTTGTACCCTTTAGCGTAACAACGTCCCCATCAAAGCTAATCCCGACGGGCAGGTGGGTAAAGTAGGCGTCCTATTCAATGCTCGACAGACAAGTCCACCTAATATTTTATTCAAAACTTGCAAAAACATTATACAAAATCTCCCCTCAGAAGAATTCGAGTAATAGAATATTCGATGTTATGTATAGATTTTTTTAAGGTCTCTAAGGATTTGTCAGGTTATGTCACTGTTAAGATAATGCTCGCAAAGGAAATGTCAGAATAAAAAAAAATCTTTCGCATTTAATTCGATGAATGATTTTGTTTGCCACAAAACCGACTTTTGCACTGCTATGTAAAGTAATGATACTAATTGTGTTCTCAAGGTGGGCAACACGCTTTTGCTGACTTGTTAGTGTCATGCTATACAGCGTGTAACTGAAAGTTTTGGTAATACTGAAGGGTGTGCCTATGAAACTGAACAACTTTTCCCAAGGAACATAGGTCGAAATACGAAAAACTAAATTTGACCTCCCATACAAAATGCGCTATCAGCTGAAGCAGTTTCTATGGGAGGTCAAAACTTGATTTTCGTATTTCAACCTATGTTCCTTGGGGAAAGTTGTTCAGTATCATGAGTAAATTCATACCTTTTTCTATCAAGAACTAATTAGAAGTCACCCTATATATATTGATAAATTTTTGTAAACTGCTCTGTACACTTCCTGAAAAATCCTTTTTACCGTTCTCCACTAACGGTAATTCCGCTGCAGTTTATTTAGAGATCGCTATGGTACTCTATTCTCTAAATCAGTTGGTATTATCCCACCTAAAGTAGGGTCAACGTAAGAAGTCCGTTTTGACGTTTCCTTAACACCAGCACACAGGGTTCATTTTTCTTTGCAGGTCGTAATTTTGCATACGTTTGACAGCTGTCAGAAAAGACCTATTACGATGGCTTTACTTTAGTTGTTGAAGCACTTTCCAGTATTTGAGAATGACAACAATAAGAATCGCAGGAGACTGTTGCAACCACTCTGTGACGCTTCGTCCGAAAGACAAGAAGTCACGAGAGACCCTTAAGTGAATTACTGTTCTACACAAACGGTTTAACTCATTAAACAAGGTGGAATATTTTATATTTGGCTTTTGTAGTTGTTTAAAGAGGGATGATAAAATATTTCAAAAGTATGAGTGTGAATAAGTTATCATATGAGTTTTATTACGAGATTATAAATTATTAAATATTTTTTGAGATTAAGTCCAAAATATCATGAATTCTATGTGTTCAATTTACCTAAGACACAAAGCCTTCAAGAATCTTACTGAGAGCTAAAGGCAATGAATTGTGAAGGTGGTGCGTCTGAATATACATTTATTAAAAAAATGCTACTTTTCCTTAGTATAAGAGTACCCATAGTTTAAATCAATATAGAAGAACCAACCAATAAAATAATAATATAAAAAAAGAAATCCGATCGAAGTATCGAATAGAATATGTATACAATTCGCTACTGAACCAACCAATCCAATTGCAAAAACAATTCGATTTTAAAAAACAAATGCAAACAAGCAATTAATAGTAGAATAGCCGTCCGTTAACCGATACAGTGCGGTGTGGGACGAGGAATCAACGTGTAAACGATCTCTGGTGTATTTAAACAAGCGGGATCTCTCATGATCCGCAGTCAGAATCCGGCCGCGGTGGAGGCATGACGTCACTTTAGCTACGTCTAAACATCGCCTAACACGTCGAGAAATTATACACGAGAGATAGAACATGCTATCGTTGTACCGAGCGTGGCTAGGGCCAAGTCCGTGCGTAGCCCGGCCAGCGCCGCCACCGGGCGCGCACCGCCCCGTGCCTCGGAGAGCACGCGTTCCTTCACCACCGTCCACACCACCGCCACCTTCCCCATCGTCGACCACATCCAGCGAGCTTGACGTGGAAAGGATCGAAGCGCCAGAACCGCCCAAACGGCAAGGAAACGCTGTGATCGACGTCGCTTCGTGCGACGGCCCGGTGCGGTTCAGTCGAGTTCTTAACTCTGCGTGGCGCGAATCAACTCCGGAGCGCAACTGGTGCCGTCACCGCAAAACCCAACGCACCACCCTACATTACTACCCCTGCAAGACTTGCGGCTCCAAATTCCCGTCCTACTACTTCGTACACAAACACAGAAAACGGTGCCATGCGGAGGAGCTCGTCGAAACTACCACAGAACCCGAACCATCCACTTCTAAAGATGTTTGAAGTGGTCATCACAGTGGAAAGTGACATTATCAGTATTATTTCGATATGATCTCAAAACTAGTGGTTAAATAGCACATCGAATTTAATGTTAAACTAAGTTTAGTGAAACTACGAACATTATGATTTGGTAAGAAATATTTCTGTGTTAAAATCATCTGTTTACCGGAAATATCATAATAGATATTTTATCAAAATAAGTGAAATTTACTATTAAGTAATAGATAATTATTTAGTATGTAACAACTAACATATCATTGTAAAACGAGCTTAACTGTAGATTAAATTAATTTCATTATGAGATGTTAAAATAAATGTTAATGGATTAAATTCGTTGTTTAATTCCGGTTGCTAATTTGAATTTCAAATTAATTCGTCGGATTAAAATTATCTCGAGAAGAATTATTCTCAAACATTATAAAATAATATAAAAAATATAAAACTAATTTAAAAAGTTAAAGTATAGTATGATAAATATAGAATTCCCTTGCTAAGAACGCAGCGCAAACAAAGGACCAATTGGTTTAGTGTAACGCGATATTTGCAAAGCATTTGCGATAAAACTCTAGTACATCTTTTGGTTGCCCTGGAGCTGCTGATGATCTGGGACACCCAGAAATTCTTACCGAGAGGGGCATGATGACGTGACGCATTGTTCCTGATTTATCCCTTGTTTTTCAACTGATAACTGCAGTTGTAGTTAATTTTGATCTTAACCTTTTTTAAATATTTTTTTTTATAAAAACGGAACCCTTATGGTGCGACTTTGTTTGTCTATCTATCACACCTGTTTGTTTATCTCAGCAACTTCTCAGGCTATTTACTTGAAATTTGGTATAAGAATATGCTTGCATGCTGAAGTTTGTTAAACGATAATCTGAATAAATTATAGTCGATTGAGGTTTACGTATATATTACAGAAAAAATATATTGATCTCTCTAAGTAGCAGTTTTTTAAAGTCCTCATAAAAACTTTACTAAAAACTCAAAAAATATTATAGGTATATCGGAACCCTCGGCGCGCGAACCTGACTCGCACTTGAACTTTTTTTATAATGGTCTGTAAAGATTGTAAGGACAGTTAATTTCAATACCTTACCTCCTTCACTTGTAGTTAGTCGTTACTACGGGCATCAATCAAACAGTCAAGGTTACTGTCAATTGGCACATAGCAGGTTGTCCAGGGCACAAGTTCTTCTATCATGTTGATGGGGTCACGCTGGCTGGCTATGATAGCTAGACTCACCAGCTTCAGGCGTGGGCGGGGGCTGCGTGGGCGTGGGCGGCTGGGCCGGCTGCGGCGTGGGCGGGGCGCTTCCCGCACTGCCGGCCCACGAGGTGGCGGCGGGGGCGGCCACCAGCAGCGGCGCGGCGGACGACGGCGTCACGCTCGGCGACGGCACCGACGCCGTCGTTATCGTCGTCGTTGATGATGTGGTCGTCTGGTGAGAGAGAATTATGTACATCTTGTTGTTAAATAAGTTTAGGTATGATTGACCACGAATGGATTAAAGGGTACATTAGATTCATTAACATTATTCTGCCTTTGCAAAGGGTTTCCTCCGATTGTATAGAGCTACATCAGATTATAACGAATTTAACAGCAGGTGATCGCAAAAGTTTCAGTTTAAGTTTACTGTAAGTATAGCTGTGAAAGTTTGACCATCAAATAAATTCACCACAAAATTGCCTCGATTTGATAAAATTTTCATCAGATTATGACGAATTTAGCAGCAAGTGGTAGCACAAAGTAGATTTAGCGAATTATTTTCCTCACACAACTACCACAAAGGCATGAGCAGGAAAAAGCACAGAATAGGGAGACGTGGACAGTCCGGAAACAGGCCTTTGCTTTTTGACAGTTAGAGGTTGTATTTGACTAGATTAGAAAACCGAAGACATACACAAACAGCAGTGCTAATGAGGGGTGGTATTGCCTGTCGGCAGGTTGCGGGGGCTATAGCCGCGGGACTGGGGGCGCTGCTTGTTGCTATGGCGGGTATTGTGACACTTACACAAACAGCAGTGCTGAAGGCGCTGTCCGCCACGGGTGGTAGTTGCGTGTCGGCGGGTTGGGGCGGCGGCGTGGCGGCACCTAGAGCTGCCGGACTGGCGGCGGCGCTGCTTGTCGCCGTGGCGGTCACGGGCGCGGGTGGCGCCGACGACGCCGGTGGTGGCGACGGCGGTAGAGGCGGCGTTCGCGTTAGGTCAGCCCTGGTGATATGAAGAGTATTTTTAATACTTCGCTAAGTAAATGCAAATACACAAGAAAAGTTTTATTACAGCGTTTACGCACCGAGTCCGATCCAAAGTACCTCTGTACCCGTCCGACTAAAATCCAAGAAGTCCAAGACATTACTAAGTCCAGGAAAATCTCTAGTTCGGAATTTCAAATCATCGGTCTCGGATTCGGATCCAGTGTGAAAACACTCTTAAAATTAAAACAATCCGAAAGCCACTGTAAATATTCAATTATTATTTGAAGCATGATCTTTTGAAGCATAACGTAACTTCAATTTGAGAAGAGTTTGCAATATTTTACAACCATAAACGAGAATTAACCTCGTCATGTCTTCGCCTTGAGAACTGGAGACGCCTTATTAACTTAAATATGCTTGATTGTGAAATTGCGATTCTATTTATAAAGTTGTCCCTTATAGAAATAAAATAACCCCAAATTATAACGACTTAAACAATAATGAAGTATTTTATCTAACAAGTAAACACTACCAGACAGACCCACAACTTAAAATAAGAACTGTAAAAAGAGATTCCTAATAAGAGTAATGACATCAGCCCTCATAAAACATTCATCGCTTGTTAATCATAATTGTCGCGAGGATTTGTTAGAGCAAGGGGAGGGCGGGGCAAAGCAAACATAATTATCTGGATTCGGCGCGATATTAATTACCAACCTACCCCACGCTACCCTGCGGAAAGGGTGGTTTTGCGTATGTTGAGTGACTTTAGAATAGATTTTTGCAATATAAAGGAAAACTGTCTGTTTTTAGACCTAACCTCGACTTTTCGCAAAGAAAAAGCTACAAAAGTTTAAAGACTAGTTACACGGTAAACTCATATTTTGTAAAAACATTTATTTCGACTATTATTTTTTTTTCTAAATTATCTTTATAATTGCCTTGGTTTCCGTTTGTCACTTTTTTCTGGGACCACCATCTCTTCCATTGACAATGAAACTACGATGTTAGAAAATTGCAAAAAGCATACAAAATACAAAAATACTGCTTGTTATCAATATAAAGAAATAAATGTATGAAACCGCAAAGCCAGCGCTAACAGAGCTGTATTTGGACATCATTAAGAGCCGAGCAATTAAAACTCGGGGGAAGGTGGAGGGGGCTGGCTATAACAAGATATGTGTACTATTCCAATATCTAAAGAATATTTTTTATACATTAATTACATCGTTTACACAAACATTTGATCGTGGCGTCAGCTTCATTTGTTATTTATGTTGTGTGGACAGTAAAGTGAAAAATGTATCTATTATGGGCATAAAACAACAGATACTCAAGCGGATCGAGTATTTTTCCTGTAAATTCAATAAAGGGTCATCATCATATCGAGTGGATTGTAAGATCGATGACTGACCTCACAAAACCTGGTGTCAAAGTTGTTGAGCCGCTTAAGGCCTCCGACATGGCGAACTTTACGACTACTAACGTGGATAGTAGCCGGGATCAATGACTTAACGTGCCTTCCATATCACGGAATCATCTTACTATTCCGACAATCAGGTGATTCATTCTGCAATGTTCTAACCAAGCTGGAAAAGTCACACAAACTGAGTTTTGTTAGACAGTTTTGTGTGTCGAACCCAGAACCTCCGGCCGCATCGAGAGCAGAACGCTCTATCCTAACCACTAGACCAAGGAGGCTGTAACATACAGGGTGTAAGTGTAATCACTGTGATCCTTGAAACTGTGCATTGAGACTATGAAACTGAACAACTTTCCCTAAGGAACGTAGGTCGAAATACGAAAAAAACTTTTTCATATCCCATACAAAATGCGCAATCAGCTGAAAAATTTGACTTCCCATAGAAACTGCACCAGCTGATTGCGCATTTTGTATGGGAGATGTAATTTTTTTTTCGTATTTTGACCTATGTTCCTTAGGGAAAGTTGTTCAGTGTCATGGTCTCAATGCACAATTTCAAGGATCACAGTGTTTACACTAACACCCTGTAGTATTAAGACTAGGTTCAGGTAACACGGAAAATACGTGAAGCACAGAAGGCACATTATTTATGGCTACTATTTTCAACAGTGTTTACACAGCCATGTCACTGGCTTGAATTCCAACACAATAACTAACGACCTAAAACTAAACCGTCGCTTAAAGAGAATGTTCTATAGATTCAGACATTAGGTGACCAACGTAGCTGGTAAGAAAGTAACTGGACCTTTATTTTAGCTTCCGCTCCCAGTACCTAACCATTAACTAACAGCCGCTTCATCAATACAATTATCATTCCAAGTTATGTATGATGAAATAAAATCCTAATTGACGCCACCCTTAAGTTCCCCGCAAAAATCAAACAGCAAGCACTCAAATCAAAGATCGTAACATTTTTTTATTTCCCTCAGTGTTTCGTTAGGCAACGGTGGCGGCCGCTTTTAATTAAGCCAATTAGAAAGATGGGTGCGCGCTGTTTGCGGAAAAATCTAAACAACCGACAGCGAGGAGCGTGGATCGAGAGCTAGAGAGGGGCAATGTACGTCGATACATTTTTTCTCTCTTGTTCAACAGCTGTTGACATTTCTAAATTCGGGTTCTTAGCTTCATAATACGAATTTCTGCACACGAAAAAGTAAGCTTATCATTTGATATCAGCTTATAATTTAATTAAGTAGTCCTTTTTAGCTGAATACATAGATTAAGACACGAGAAGAATGAGCTCTGTTTTTTTGTACATTTTTCAATAAAAAAAATTATGACCATAATTATGAGGTTGAAAAATAGTACATTAAGATGCGAGTGGCCTATGTCCAGCAGTGGACGTCTTTCGGCTGATATGATGATGATGAAGATGCGAGTGCGTTATTTTGGATATTACGCCCGAGCTTCTTACGACGCTTTTCAACACATTTGCGAATAAAAACAAATCAAATTTGCTTACCTTTTCTACCGAAGAAAAATTCTTTCTACTTTTTCCTTAAATTTCTTGGTTCACCGGATAGGTATTCGGTTGAGGAACTACACTAATTACTGTTTTTTTATTTATAGAGGTCAATACTTTTAAAAGTAATTGTAATAAACAAAACAAATGTTTGTTAAAATGGCGCGCGTATTACTTTTTCAGAAGACCCAGATAATATATGCGCGCGCAGGAGACAATGACTAAACTCCCAAACAGCCTACTCTTTAAATTATTATAAAATTGAATATTTTGTTACTTTAAAGACAAATTTGTAGTTAGTTGATTAACATAAATACTTACATGTAATTAACGTTTACTTATTATATTATCTAACACAGTTTCTTTATTCGTGAAAATATTATGAATGTTTTAGAATCGAATATAGAAATCCTTGCACCTTACTGCTACATAAAAAAAAACTATTGCGGTAATATAATGAAAAAAACACGCGTGTTTAATAAGCTGGAATATGGACCTTAATACAGTGCAAATATAGCTGTTTTATGAGCAAATGTGCTGAAAAAAATATTTAACTATTTTATTTTATTCGGAATACCGAATTCGGAGTACAACTATATTCACAATATTAGGAACTAAAATAAATATATATAAAGCCATTTATAGGTATTAGCAAAGAAGCCATTTGGCACTTATTCACAAAAGGCACGTGCTTTTCGTGGGTACACGTAATTGACATGTTGTAAAGACAGTTCTTATTTATTAACTGTATTTTAAAAATTGTTCTTGTTAGTTTATTTCACGTTTATTTTTACACATGAGCAGAAATTTTGACTAGTTATCGACAAAGAGATAACTGCGTCACTTCCCTATATGGTGATTGGCCGCGATCCCGCGAGAGTCTTCGTCAAATAATCACCAGAGTGATTGTCAACACGCACGAATCATACCAATATTATTATGCCTACTTTTTTCCACATACATTTATTTATTTTATTTTATCACGGTAAACCATCCCACCCCAGCTTCCCCTTCCACATCGCGCATAAAATGTTCATCGATATTTTTATGCAAATATAAATTGTTTCATTAGTTATAGGGAAGCTTTTTCGGATTCTTTAAAATTATAAGCAGATTTTTCGATATAATTGAGACAATTTGCCATTCATATACCATAACTAGCGAACAAGATTATCATGGATAGAAAAACTTTAACCAAACACTTAAGTACTTTATAATCCTTAAATTAACTTTAATTTCCAAGTACTCATTACTTTGATTGAGTATGCACTTATAAAAGTTGTACTTACAAAATTAAATGGAAGTACAATTGAATGAAATTCAAATGAACGCCCCGCCAAGAATCTTGTTCAAAAATAATAAGAAAAAGAATTTTTGTCTTAGGGATAAAGCAAACGATTTGATTCAGTTCGATTCATACATAATCATAAGACATAATCGGCTGTTAAAGACATCTCCCGAAAAGTGAAATAGTGGATTCAAACCGTGAATCCAACAATTCTTCCAAGGAAGCAGAAAAAATTGCTTCCCATAAAATGCGCTACCACATCGCGCTGCTCGCACCCAGCTTTCCCGCGACCTTGACTAGATCGTCGGTCCACCTTGTGGGGGGCCTGCCAACACTTCGTCTTCCGGTACGTGGTCGCCACTCTTACAGCCTTTACCCATCGGCCATCAGTTCGTCTTACGATGTGCCCTGCCCACTGTCACTTTAGTTTTGCGATTCTCAGGGCTATGTCAGTTACTTTAGTTCATCTGCGGATCTACTCATTTCTGATTCGATCCCGCAGAGATTCCAAGCAAAGCTAAAATTATGTGCATCATTTCAGACGGATTTCTTGCTAATAATCTTCTCTATGGTATCATTGCAGTTGCATCATACCAAATCTGCTCGTCTATCTAAAAATTCCCAATGAAATGTGTAAGATTTCTTTCTCGGATTGTAATAAAAATATGAATTTTAAACGGTTAATCTTTATAAAGAAATTGGATTGCCGGAATGGAGGCAAGTGCAAACAACCTCGACTAGTACGTTTGTTCGGAAAACAAGATGTTCTTTTTGGAATAATTTTTAGAAGAGTTTTATGGAGATTAATTTTGATAATCGTTTTTTTTGTGGTTTTTGGTTATTTAAGCCGTTGGTCCCGACTACTATCAACAACTCTGACACCACGGTCATCGACCTTGCAACCCACACGTTATGATAATGATGATATTGATGATGATTACGTTAACGTTAATATCGCCGCTAGTATCAAAGCCTATTGAGGTACGTAACCTAAATGGTAAATAAATCCTGAAAACATGTAGAACTTGACATACTAGCACATAATCGAAACTGTAGTAGACTCGCTCTATTTACTAATTAATTCTGTAAAGATTCAATAATTATTGTAAAGAATCTACATTTGATAAAATAATCTAAATATGACTCGTACGTAATCCAAACATACTTAAAATAATTACATCTTCTAATTGCTAAAAGCACCACATTAAAAATTTCAACAATCGCAGCCCACTAGCATATTACACTTGTACAAACAGTTGCCCCAAGACGGGCGGCAAAAAACGCCGGTTCTCGGTCTATAACTGAATAATTCATAGCACAGGAGCCACCGTGTTGACAGACTCTAATTAAAAAGCCTGAATCGTAGGGATTCTTTGTTTATATTGTTAACGTTATGAAGTGTTTCCCTGAATGAATTGGGTTTTTTGTTTTCGAGGGTAGTTCGGTATTGCAGTGTAGATGACGGTGTTATTGAAGAGGGAATAAAGTGATGTAGTATTCGATGTTTCGTGTAGGTGGCGCTGATTATGGTTACTGTCTTGGCGTTTTCGAATGAAAGTTCAGCCCTCTTGGGTAAGATGGCGGTAGTAATTTTAAAAAGGTAAGCCCCTAGAAACACGTTCACTTAAAAAAAAACTATGTTATTTTTTGAACCTGATATGCGTATGCCCACCTTATTACAGAGGTCAAAAGCAACGACTTTTGTTCTACGACTTTGCTAACAACGCACAAAAAAATTTCGACTGCCCATATTAAAGTGGTCACGTGACGAATTATTTGCATGGGAAGTCGTAGAACAAAAGTTATTGCTTTTGACCTCTGTAATAAGGTGGGTATACGCATATCAGGACCAAAAAAATAACCTAGTATATGCCCATCGATCGTTTTAGAGGGCAACAACCATTCCTGCTAATCTCAAGTCAAAGGAAAACTCGCGTGACAATACTGACATTTGCTTCACATGTTAAAAGAGAAATAATGACCATTGATCTTAGATACACTTTTATCTACGGTCGCACTCTTGTCTCAGTCGCTCCAATATCTTACACATCACTCCGTCCTCTGTCACTGCTGTCATTCTAATCAGGCTACATTATTCCGACTGTAGGGGATCGTGCTAGCGATGCTGGTTTTGGAGCCTGGTCACGAAATGATAAGTACTTGTTTTGGAGTTCACAGAAAGAAAAGTAATTACGGCAGATTTATTTACGCGGGGCAAAATTGGGTACTGCAGAGATGCAGCTAAAGGAAAGAAAGAAACAGTCGAATGCCTTTCTTTTTCTTCCCCACAGCTGAATCAGACTGAAATGGCGAGATGAGTTAGACGCCTTTCAAATAAAGTGGTGGTAGGACGTCGTGGACAGAACGGAGGAAGGTCTTTGCCCAGTGGGAAAGTTAAGAGCTATCCCTCTGAGGCGCCAAAATTTCGACTTCCTGCAAATTACAGATTTTATGTAATGTACGTACTGGGAGGCGTTCATAGGCGCGGCGGGGGCAGGGGCGGGCGCGGTCCCGACGGGAGGGGGGGAGCCGCTTGTCCGCTCCTGGCCGCCCTCGTCCGCGCTCGTGTCCTTCTGGTCCGTACCGCGTGCTGTTACACCTACGCACAAAATACCACGTGATTATAACATATCGAAGAGAGAAAGCATCTACCAACGCAACATTGGCAAAATTAACTCTACGCACTTTGCAAAAAAATACTAGTAGCTAAAAATAAGAATCAGTGGATGAGAGATCCTTTACCTAGAAATGGGAAATTGCATGGTAATAAGTAAGATAAGATAAGCAATAAAGGATTATGATTAAGCTAATATGACCTTGAGATCTCTGTAGCTTTGAAGTTCTGAGTAGGCCATTAAGGGCTAAATAAGGTAAGCTAAGAATGACCTTGTGATCTGATAGCTTCCGCTGTCGTAGTTTCCTAACTTCTTGTATTTCTTAGTAGGACATTAACTAGGTATAAAGGTAAGCTAAGATTGACCTTGAGTTGAGATCTCTAAAGCCTTATGGGTCCTCCGTTGTCAGGATTTCCGAAATGCTTGAATTTCTCAGTATGACATTAACTCAGTAAAGTAAGCTAAGAATGACATTGATATCTCTGTAGTCTTGTGGCCTCCGGCCTCCGTTGCCGGGGTTTCTTAACTGCTTCTATTAGGTCTTTACCTATGAAATTGCCGTTTTGTATGGCGAATTTTAGATAAACTCAATTTTCAGTACTAACATTTTTGCATTATTCTTAGGAAATATAAATCCATTTTTTTTATTTTTTGAAGCATTATTGGGAAGACATTAAGCTAACAGAAGCTTAAATTTAATTTTCGAAAAATATTATCTGTAAAAAAATATATCAAACCTAATGATGAAATCGGACGACATTTAAGACGAACAATTTTCGAACATTTAATTTTATATATCAAACTAAAAATATAAACTTTAGTTTATGGGTAAATTGATAACATTGAAGTCAACTTTCAAATTTAAGACAAATGAAAAAAATAGCATTGGAATTAAAGGAATTATGATCTCATTAATCTGTAAGAAAATTTCGGCAATTTCATAGGTAAAGACCTATTATGTATGGAAACTCGGGCCTTTTTCAGAAAAAAGAACTATTTTGCGTCGAGAATGAAAAAAATAGCATTAGAATTATAGGAATTATGATCTCATTAATCTGTAAGAAAATTTCGGCAATTTCATAGGTAAAGACCTATTATTTCATAATAGAAAATGACCTATTCTCACTCAAGTCTAAATTGCACTCAGGAAATATAAGTTGCATGGGCAAAGTACACTTGGGAATCAATCTCACAGTTGAGAGGGATTTATCAATACCACCCTAAGTAAGGTAAGCTAAGAATGACCTTGAGATCTCTGTAGCCTCGTGGTGACTCCCGGCGTGAGGACTATTTCCGCCGGCTCGGGCTGCGGCCGCGGTCCTCTAGCGGGCCTCCGCTGCCGGGGTTTCCGCAGCAACTGTTTGTAGTTCTCAGCCTTTTTTGATAGGTAATAAAATCTGCGAACACAAAATAGACAAGATCAGGATAAAATGTGGTTAACGACCTCTGTTAAGGGCTGGTACATTATTACGGTAATGTACCATGTCAAAGGCCTTTAGCAGCTCAACAACTTCAACTCCAGAGTTTTTCAGGTCGGTCATCGACCTTACAACCCACACTTTATGATGATGATGGATTGGAAGGCGATGGTGGATATTGGGAGGTAATAGTATCCGTAATATTTACGAATTTCGATATAGATTTTTCGTATTGAAAGTTTCATGGACAGAATTACCACTTTTTAATGGTGATCTATATATATGTTATAGTCAAAGTCCGATACACAGTCTCTTCGCGGAAGGACTGGTTTATCCTAGGTTTGGCCAAAGCCATCAGGCAATCCCCGAAATACATTTTAATTTCGCCCTTTGCCTGAAGTATTTTTAGTCAAACCCAGGAGCTCCTAACTTTTCAGTCAAACGTCGAAAGTAAATTATTCTGTTTCGGTTTTGGCCTAGTCAATCCTAGAAGCGACTGCAAAACTCGGTCAAACGTTGATCTGAACATGTTTAAACAGGTTCATAATGTCTCTTTAGGTTAGGTTAGGTTATACTTTATTGCACATCGTACAAAAGGCGGGCCTAATGCCACACGGCATTCTCTCAAAGCATCTCAAATATAAAAGTGAAAATCACGTAAGCTGACCAATCAGGTGTCAGAACTGGCAGAGTTGAGCGGTTCTTAAGACTTGAAAGCTGCTTAAATGATAAAATGCTTCCAAATATACGAAGATAAGACACTTCATACCTATATCGGAGTTTGACTCGTCAACTCGCAGACAAGGTTAGAGCTAAAGAAATAAAGTTGCTAAAAAATGTGCTGAGTCCAATATTGGCCTTATTTATTAACCTGTGTGTTGATAAGGGTGTATATCCAAATAAATTAAAAACAGCATTAATACGACCTATCTTTAAACAGGGTTCACATTCAGACTATTCAAATTATCGCCCTATAGCTATATTATCAGCGGTCAACAAAATTGTGGAAAAATATATTGTTGGTCAGTTAAGTACTTTCTTAGAAAGATATAACATAATATCTAGCTCGCAGCATGGTTTCCGGCGGGGCCGCAGCACGGCTACGGCTTTGGCAGGGTTTACGGATGACGTCAACGAAGCTCTGGATCAGCGGAAGCAGGTGGTAGTCGTATACATAGATTTCAAAAAAGCGTTCGACACTCTGGAACATCACCAGCTGCTTCAGGCCATAGAAGAGTGTGGGGTCGCAGGACCACTGAACAGGTGGCTCCGTGCTTATCTCACAGAGAGAACCCTACTAACAGTTGTTGACGGCGTAAGCGGCGAGTCAGCTCGTATCAGCTCTGGCGTGCCAATTGGCAGTATTTTTGGTCCCGTCGGTTACTTAATGCACGTTAATAGTATGTGTAATGTGGTGCAAAATTGTAAAGTCTATATGTACGCAGATGACACATGTTTGCTATACGCAGATAAGAATTTAAACTTAATAGAAAACAAAGTTCAAGAAGATTTTACCAACATTATAAAATGGGCGCATGATAACGGTATTGTAATTAATATAAGTAAAACTAAGTGCATGCGAATATGTTCTCCATACCTTAAAAATATAGACAGCCGGACACCACGAATAGTGGGGCATAGCTATATGTGCCTACATAGTGGCGAAGTGGCGTGTGTCTGCAAGGAGCTTGAGGTGGTGGAAGAGTACAAGTACTTAGGTATGGTTATAGATACCAGCTTCTCGTGGAAAACACATATAATCAACCTGTGTGGTAAACTAAGATCAGTACTTGTAAAATTCCACCATCTTAGCTTCATATTAGATCGGGCAACTATGTACACATTATATTACGCACTTGTAGATTCTCTAATCTTTTATGGACTGGGAAGTTACGGAAGGAGCTTTAAAACTTACCTTAATAAAATAAAGTCTTTACAAAAAAGATTTCTGAAACTTTTAGTAGACAAGAAAGTAAAATATCGTTGTAAGACTAGTGACTATGAGCAGCTCTTTACGGAATGTAGTATTCTACCAGTCCATGAGAAATTTATGTTATATACTGTAGTTGAACAATTTTCCAGAGAGGAATTTAAGAGCTATGTAACAAATCCTAGACTTGCTAGGAAAAAAGAAAATAAGGTGCTGGAAGTCCCTAGATGTAACAATTACTATGGCCAAAGACATAGAAATTATCTAGTCCCGAAATTTATGAATAATGTCCCCTTAGATATTAAAAGTAGTTGTGCTTCAAAAAATGCATTTAGAAATAAAACTAAGCAGTATTTATTAAGAACATTTAGTGATAACATATCAAAGCTTTGTAACATGTAACATTGCATTTAAAATTAGATTCTAAATAAGACTCATGTAAAAAATAGCAACATAACTTCCTTCTTAAATATATTTCCTAGAATAAACAAGTAACTTACTTCAGAGTTAAGCAGGTGAAAAATAAGCATAGATAAGATAGTGATAAGGGAGCAGTATTCCAACTGCCAACAAACTGCCATGCAGTTTGGCAGATGTAATAATTTTAAGCAAATATTATGCTAACCAGAATAAACTCCATTTTCATTCATTTTCATTCATTCATTCAAATAAAATTGTGTTTTGACGTCACAAATTAGTCTCTCCCAGGTTTGACGAAAATTGTTTAGTCAAAGGCCGAAAATTTACATTTGTTTGGGCTTTGACTAAGTCATTCAGTCTGACCTGAGGATTGACCAGTCCAACCTAGGAGCGCCGGAGCTTCGGAGTTTGCCTATAACATATATATAAACTAGAGTATATATGTTATAGGCAAACTCCGAAGCTCCGGCGCTCCTAGGTTGGACTGGTCAATCCTCAGGTCAGACTGAATGACTTAGTCAAAGCCCAAACAAATGTAAATTTTCGGCCTTTGACTAAACAATTTTCGTCAAACCTGGGAGAGACTAATTTGGTCAGGCAAACGTCAAAACACAATTTTATTAAATCGGGGTTTGACGAGTCAAACTCCGATATAGGTATGAAGTGTCTTATCTTCGTATATTTGGAAGCATTTTATCATTTAAGCAGCTTTCAAGTCTTAAGAACCGCTTAACTCTGCCAGTTCTGACACCTGATTGGTCAGCTTACGTGATTTTCACTTTTATATTTGAGATGCTTTGAGTGAATGCCGTGTGGCATTAGGCCCGCCTTTTGTACGATGTGCAATAAAGTATAACCTAACCTAACCTAAAGAGACATTATGAACCTGTTTAAACATGTTCAGATCAACGTTTGACCGAGTTTTGCAGTCGCTTCTAGGATTGACTAGGCCAAAACCGAAACAGAATAATTTACTTTCGACGTTTGACTGAAAAGTTAGGAGCTCCTGGGTTTGACTAAAAATACTTCAGGCAAAGGGCGAAATTGAAATGTATTTCGGGGATTGCCTGATGGCTTTGGCCAAACCTAGGATAAACCAGTCCTTCCGCGAAGAGACTGTGTATCGGACTTTGACTATAACATATATAAATGAATCCCTATTTCCCTTGGTCACGGCATCACGCGTGAACGGGTGAACCGATTTCACTAATTCTTTTTTTGTTGTGTTTGTTATTGTCAGGAGAAGGTTCTTAGGTAGGTGTTGGGGTAGGGGTAGAGGTAGGTGTAGGGGTAGGGGTAAGGGTAAATAAAATCTGCTTATTTATTGCCTGTAAGGCGGAACAAAGTTCGCCGGGTCAGCTAGTTAAAAAATAAAAATGGATACCATATGGATACACACCTGACACAATCTCTGACGCTCTTCCGGGGTAGAAAGGAGGCGATGGTGCCGAAGTTCTTGGGGTGTTGGAGGTACTTCTCCCGGAACATTTCCCTCTCCCCTGATGACCACGTGTTGCGGACAGATAGCTCTGCGTGTTCCGCTTCCATGTCTAAACACCGTCCTGCGGAAGGAGGGCTATCATAATAATATTCATTTACATAAATTTAAATTCACAAAGAGAGAACTGAGAAGGATCTACAGTGCTCACACCACTGCATGCACCAGAAAAAATTAAATAAGCCTTCATGTCTCAAGATAAAATACCCTTAGAAAGGGATACTTTCTATCCCTTGCGGTGACACGCGCGGTGAAAGTCTGTAACGTAATGTTACTTTTTAAAAAAAATACAGGTACAAGTTTGTTAAGGCTTTCCGTCTAAGTACCATACTCTTCAGGAGTGTTTACACTGTTTTGATTTGTAGAGTTAGGGCGCCAGTAAAATATTACTGCCAAATGAGAGATTTCGTTCTCAGGGTAAGCAACACGCTTTGCTGTGTTATCTGTGTCAAAGTATATCATAAATAAGACAGTACACTAAAGGCGGTGTACTACAGCCGGTGTTAACCTTGTAGCATCAGCCGGCTTAGCACGCTGCAGTTGTCAGTTTATCTAGGCCCATAGATTAAAGCATGGTCACGTTTTTTTGACATCCGAGCAGTGCGACACATTTTGAAAGACAAGGACGGCTACATGTATTAGTGTATAAAGCTATCTCTGTCTAAAATATCAAAAACGTAATTTGTGGATTCGCTAAACATTTTCCTCCACTGACATTTCTTCGCGCTTGGAGGTAATAGATTAGATGACATAATTCCTCAAATAAAGTGACATTTCTCCGACATATATTTTCTCTCGGGCAGCATGCTAAGCCGGCAGGTAGTCCATCTATTCGTTTGTTGACTTCTGACATAAAAGACGTTAAAAATAAGTAGAGTAATTTTGTATTGATATTAAAATAACCCTGTAGAATAAACACCTATGTTTGTCTATTTGTTGTTTTTTGTTAGTTAGTTGAACTCGAGACCCACACGGCGCAAAAGATAGCGCACTCTCTAGGCACTCATTATTCGCCTGTCCAATTTCATTTGTTTAAGGGGCTGATAAGAGTTAAATACGCTTCACTTGAGCAGGTTTTTAACGAAAAGTGATGAATATATGGACGTGAAAAAAAATTATGTGATCTTTACAATAAATAATATGGCCGACTCTAAAACACGATTAAATATATTTTGTACGCCATAAAAAAAATCCAAAGTTACCTCTGCTTTTTGCTTTTAAATCGTTTTTGTTAAGTACCCATTAATCTATGATGCCAAAACTTTTACACATTATTCAATATATTATGCATAATAATATAGCTGTTTTATAATTAATATTATGGGTACAGATTTTGAGAAAAATGCAAAACAGAGCGAAAAACGTAAAACAGCGCGAATTCGCTCCGTTCTAGCACGCGCATTCTGCCCTTTGTTAGAAAGAGAGGTAATTCAGCTCTTATCAGCCCCTTAAGTCGAAATAATGTCGCTTGATTACAATGACAGCAGTGTGATAGCAGGACGGAACGACAGACACGTATCGCTCCGTCCTGCTCTCACGCATAGCTCTGTCCAGCTGTCTTTTTATCAAGGTACATTGCTTCAAAAGTGCAGTATCAAACGTATAGTTAAGAGATAAGTGTAAACGGCTTCAGATCTGTCTGTAGGTACTCACTGTTGGTGTCGATATACATAGGCGTCTTATCGCTCGGGTCTTTGAGTAGCGGCGGCACCACAGTGAGGGACCTCATCTTCTTGTCCTCATGCTCCTGCTCGTGTAGACCGTCAGCTATCTCCTCCAGCTCCGCTTCAGACTTGACCCTCGCTCCCAGACGGTTGAACCTTTCTCGTTCTTCGCGTTGTTTCCGGAGCTCTGGGAACACCTGCAAATGGAATGAGAGTTAGGATTTAGAGCTGGAAAGCTGTCATTCATTGCCCTTGTTTTTTGGAGTTGGCTACCTTACCCAGGGTAAGACGATCCATGAAGGATTTTAGGTTTCTAGTAATGTGGTCTATTCTGACTGAATCTTTTTCATGTCAATGTTATGTTATGATCAAACACTAAATAAATATTCCGTTCCAAAATTTTGCAACTTCTATGGCGTTATCTGATGCCTCACACGGATCCTCGCTAGTACAGGTGGAGGGGCACAGTGGACAAGAGAGCAAATTCGTCATGTTTTGTGACGGACCTCCACAATCACTGTTTTTTTAGCAACTGCTTTGTGAAGCCCCATCTCAACATGTTTTCTCTCTAGCGGCCAACCTGAGTTAGCAGACGATTTAGGCTAGCCACTGCAGTTGATGTCCAGGTGGCAATATTTCTGCGGGTGAAATGTACCCTGATGGGACTGGATATTTTGACTGAATAAGAAATAAAATAAGCCATTGACGGTTACAAAATCGTCCCAAAAATGTCCTATACTGAAAAAAGTCCTCTACCAAAGATATTGCGGGTTCGTATTTACAGAGTTAAGGCACTAATAGAGAAATTAACGTTACGTCCTACAATATATTCCCCCCTTTGTAATATTTACCACACTCAATAGAAGAAATGCTCGGCACCAAATGATAGATTGATAGATAAATCGTTAATTTATGAGCACAGCACAAATTCATAACAACAAAAGGTATACAGGAAACAGTTAAAGTGTTTGTTCTGTTCGAAAAAAGAGCTCAGCATAATGGTGCAGCGGCAGTTTCAGGCCACAGCGCTGATATTCTAATAGCATCCGCAGTAGCGCGAGTACGCGATCAAGTGGTAAAGTATAGGTTCCTTACCTTTTCAAAGAACTCCCTATTCTTAGCGTCCTTCGCTTTCCTCTTCTGTCCCAGTTCTATCCGCTCTACCCTTCTCAACCACTCGGCTGCTCTTCTGCTGTAGGCTTCTGCTAACGCGTCTTCTCTCTGTTCAAACAAATCAACACATATTAGGACCCATTTTCCGATTTTTAAACGTAAAGGTTATATGAATCCTAATAAAAACAAAACACACAAGTAATGTAAGGAATTAATATTTTCAATGGCTTTCAAGTAATTATGGTTATCGCGATTTAAGTTATAAACAATAGCGTCCAGCGCAACTATTGCAACGGGGGGTGTGGCTCGTCATCAAGTAGCTCCCATGGACTCAAAACATTTACGTACAGTACAGTTGACTACAAGGAAAGCTTGACACTTGCAGGGCGACTCTACAGTCAAACTCTGCGTTCCAATTTGCGCTAACAGACTGCTTTAGAGCACTGTGAGCGCGCTTAATTCGGTCCAAATTCACCAATAGCGTGCTCTAATGCACTCGCCCGTTCACCGCCTTGCGTCATTGATGACGTCATCGTTCCTGCTATCAGTGCTTCAGTCAAATAGCACTACGGATTGTTTCTTGAATTCAACGCACACATCACATTCTCTGAATATAGTCGGTTCATTTCTATATGCGTGCATTCGTCGAATACAGTTTTAAACCAGACTAGAGCGCGCTTATGTCAATGTCACTGAGAAAAATTAAAATTTTGATTTTGTTTTGCGTTTTAAGAAATTATTGAGAGATAATGATTATTCGATAAGATAATTAAATCTAAAAACCCCATAAAAGTTGAAAAAAATCTCTCGAAAACGAGATTGATGACAAATGTCTTATGAATTTGACGTTTCGCACACGCTGCACTACCTCATTTTCGTATGCAATGATAGCGCGCTAAAGTGACGTCACTGATGACGTCACGTCGCTTAAACGAGTGAATACGAGCAAGTTTTGAACCGACTATTAGCGCGCTAAAACCGCACACAAAGCTCATGAGCAGGTTTTAATCCGTACTGTAGGTGTAGCAGTGAAAGCGCTAATGTCAAAATCGTTTTGCCACATAAAACTCCAAACAGCTGACGTTTCTCAGGTTTTTATTTTAATAAGTTTGTCTCTAATAGCAAGGAGAGTAGATTTGGCGCACATTTTTGAGGGATTAGCTCAGGCTTTGTTAAAGAAAATAAAAACAAAACTGACTTATTGACAGGTGAACACGTGAGCGCGCTTAAATCCGTTCCAAATTGACTAGATTCACAAAAGCAGTGATAGCTTTGTGAGCGTGCCAAATCAATTTGGACCGTCCGTCAGTACTGTATACGCTTTTAGCAGCGTTGGTACATTTTGGAACACGGCGAAAATAATATAGCTTGATTAGGATGACAACAAGCAGGAAAAACTGGGTATATGCGGGAGGGCAGTTGGGCTAGAAAAGAAATCGTTTTATTTTGGAGCTGATTAAAAGAGTCAAACGCAAATAGTATGAAGCTGGATCCCATTTACGCCATAAATAGGATACAGCTTCATACTATTTGCGTTAGCTTTCAATCGGCTTAAAAACGATTCCCATTGTTACATGCTAGCACCCCGTGTCTTTGTCGCTCCAATGTGTAGCGCATCGCTCCGTCCTGCTCCCACATTATTGTCATTCTAATCAATCTACATTACATTACTTCGACTGAAGATCCTACGGCGAACGAAGAAAACCTATACAAAGTCATAAGTTCATTATGTCAAGCTTGGTGTGCTCTTGACCGTACATACGCAGTCGATGTCATCTTGAGTTGGGTTCTATTTGATTGGCGTCTATAGTGGTACCAATTAACTTCATAAAAGATTCTAGATGAAATCTTAAGACCCTGTTAATATTTTATTACGTAGGATGATAAAAAAGTGGTGACCGTGCGAGTCACTGCAGAATGAGCAAAAAAAAAAAAAAAAAAAAAAAAAAGTATTGTAAAGTAACGTGAGTAGGTAGTGGGTATATCGCGTCGATAACATCACATCCGTTGTTGCTACATACATACATACATACATCTTGATGATTGTTTTTATTTTATGCCACACCATGTTGTTTATGCAACTTTGGGAATATGAGTAACCGATTTCGTAATAAATAAACTTTATCGTATCGTCAGTTTATTTTACACAAGCTAAGCAAATTTTGTGGGAACTTGAATGAAGCATATTCTTTCTACTAAAGAATTAAGTCTGCTAAAGAAAAGTACGTACTTGTGGTACCTATTTCAGTTTTGTTGAATCATTGAGTTAATGGATGGATCATTAACATTTCCCTCTTCTTTACTTGTTTATTTAAACTTCATCATTAATCATCATATTTTCTTAGGAGAATGTCAGTCAGTTTCCTTACAAGAGCTACAAGGCGTTACAGAAGGGTTGTAAAATAATGTAAATCTAGCCATGAAATAGATGAATGTTTAACCGACTTCAAAAGACGAGGTTATCAATTCGACCCGTATTAAGTCACGATCACACCTAGCTGGATTCAAAGACTAATTCGGCATACAATGCTGGGAGACTTAGTTATGTTAATTGCAATATCCTTACTTCAACGAGCAATGTATGCCGAATTAGTCTTTGAATTCAGCTAGGTGTGAACGCGGCTTTATGAAATGAAGCGTTCGTGTCCTAAGGTATTCTTCGCACAAAATAACTCTGCCTATGACCGTTAACGCGCAGAACTCAAAAAATGAATCGCGGGGGTGAGCATGGCAGATGGGGGGATGCGAGCGAATCGTTCATTCGCTCTCCACCTTTCACACATGCTTTTGAATGCAGTAGGTCAATGGCTTATCAGCTAATGACCTACTGTTACTGCTAGATAGTAGTCGTTAAGCCAAGTCAGAGATCATTTGGCGGCTTGAAAACTGTCGACAGCCAGGTTGGCCACCAGGCTAAGCCTAATCTAGGACTAGGCCTGGTTTTCCTTCTGGGTTGCGGAGTCGCTCTGTGTAGGTAAACCTTGGTAGAAACGGATAATGCTAGGGGAATGATGATGATAGATTGGTCCATACAAAATGGGCTATTGGCTGATACAGTTTCCATTTTGTGTTCATTGGAAAAAAAAGGTCAATTTCATGGACTGATTGACAATCCTCCAGAATCGTTATTGCGTTTTTTACACGTTATATTTTTTTTTTAAGTAGTAGGTATATAGATATATTACCCTCTCAGCTTCCTGTTTGACCCTTCGTATGTGTTCGCCGAGTCTTTTTCTGAACAGCCTGTGTTTCCTAATATTCTCGTGGTAGACTTCCGCGTCTTGGGGTTGATTGTACAGGGGATATAATATAGGGGGTCCTAAATGTGCTAATAACGCGTGCGCCGCCGTTGCCTGAAACAAAGGAGGAATCTATATCAGGAAAATGAAACCGCACCCCACAAAAAAATCTAAAAGTTCATAAAAATTGAAATAATAAGAGATCAAAAATGGTGGCTACACTATTTGCTCAATATGAAGGCTTAGAAGGAAATGTTAAATAAGCTACTGGCAAATAGGATCTCCACAATTCTGAACCTGTCATTATACTCCGAGCTTCCAGATCTTAATGCAGACTTGGCTGAATAGATCTTTACAGGTCCCGCGTCGCAGAAGGCTTTGACTACGCGCCTATGGGTGACAGGCGCGCAGATAATAATCGTCAGAGCCAAACTTATTCTGTGCACGCTATACTGCAGTCCTCACAGTTTTGACGCTAATAATTATTTCTTAATCTATTTATTACTAAAAAAACATTGTCTTACTTTTTTCCTATTGTCAGCGTAGACGCACTGCGCGAGACTCCGATGTCGCGGCACCGCTTCTTCCGGCTCCACGCACTTGGCAGGTTTCGACGCTGTCTGCTCCAACTCCTCTTGCTTCTTCTTCAGCTTGGCGAGGGTTGACTCCGACAGAGCCATCTCACGGTCCACCTTTAACAACAAGAGGATGGTATGTAAGGTATGTTAAGGATAACATTAAGTTAGGGTTGCGTTCCGAATCGGGTAAAAATTACCCTGACAGCAGGATAGCGTTATATGACGTCCATCAGTGCGGTCGAGACAAACTGCTGTCAAAGGTCTGCTCTGCTCACTCTAAATCGAAGAAACTTATGGATAAGGCAGCCTTGTTTTTCAAAATGTTACTGCTTGGAAACATTGACCCATTCTTGTTTGTAATTTGTCTCCTTTTATTTGTGATGCAATAAAGAATATATACATACATACATACATACTGTTATTGGCCTTTATTTATAAATACAGTTTATAATGCAAATCGAGTCTTTTAAAATAACTGAAAGTGTTATCCAAAATCATGTCGAGGTTAAGGCTCTTTAGTTATGGAATAAACAAAACGATTTTACGCTGTGATATTGTGGACTTTGGTACTATGAAATATTTTATTTCCCAGAACATTCATTTTCTGAGAAATGTATTCTGATTCTTAGACGAAACATGCACGCACCTACTTTCAGATACGAGTATTGTATCGTCCCTTTATCAATATTATTATTTCTGGTGGGCACGCCGCGACTCGCGCAGACGGGTGATCGGAACACATATATATGTAACTATTTCACCCAGTATCCCAGCAAACGGACGGTGTGGCCAGCTTTGCTTCGAACCCCAGCCACAAGACAAGACGGCTGGTTTATGAGACGAGTCGCTCTTTTAGCTTCATAAATGTGTCCTTATTTTATGTCCCCCTATATACCTACTGTGTGTGTACCTACTTGGTGTAATTTCCATTCCTTACAGTGTAAGTACAGTGTAAGGGACGATACAACATTTGTCCCTAGAATCGGATATACTCGTAGCAGCACCCAAGGAAATTAGACCTCCTTGCTTCGCACGGAATAGAAACCGTGCTAAATTATTTTACTATGGGATGACATCTGCCAGCATGTCCCTAATTGCAATGTCACATCATCATCGAGCATTATGAATAGAACAAGGCCTTCACTACCTTTTTTTTTTACCTTGTGACGAATTATTTCTTTAAACCGCCTTCTATTATCCTTTATATTCTGTGGTAGCACCTGTGCCTCATTTTAACCGGATACTCGTATAGAGTTATGCCATAGAACAGTAATCACACAGTTTATGAGCCATCATATAAGGTAGTTTATGACGCATTCAAATCTTAAGAGCATCGTGCGAAAGCTAAGAAAGCATGAGGTATCTAGCAGCATTTATAGTTAGATACTGACTACTGATGTTACATTAGTAGGTACAGTCAACGACTGGTCAAGCGCGCGCGACACTGGCAGCGCGAATCTATCCCATACGTCCCTTAAAATAAGAACGGTACAAAGTCCAATGCGTCAAGCTTGATGTGCTCTTGACTGTACGAGATGTTTCGTGCAAATACATTTTCAAAAAATTACCACTTTTCTACATTATCAAGCGTATGCCTAACTTTAGTTGCTACATCATTAAAGGTTACCCATCCGGATTCCCCTGGCCAAAACTGACGCCGCTTGACTTTGACTATCGGAAATTAAGAGCAACTGCTCCTACAGTCGAAATAATGTGGCTTGATTAAAATGACAGCAGTCTTCTTCTTCTTTTCGAGTCAATGGCAAAACTGACTATAAAAGCTTAGCCCAAAAAGTAGCCACATGAATAGCCTTTTGGTTGCCTTCAAAAAGGTCCCTCCGAGTGCAGGAAACTGGAGAAGTAGGGCACCACAGCAAGTGTGTCATGGTTTGCAAAATACCGCATTCACACGTGTCGTTATCAGAAAACCTCTTCATGAGTTCCCCGAGCCTGCCAACGCTCGACCGCAGTCTGTTTAGTGACATCCATATGGACCAAGGAAGATCGTGACCTGGTGGCAGCTTTTCGGCAGTTGGGATATGAATGTTGTCAGGAGGGTACCTTTTTGACCACAGTTCTGCCCTAGCCTTGGATGGATCTGAATCGAGCGGCATGGTGTCTTTGATAAAACTGTGACGGCTCTTAAGGCGTGAGGGTGGTGGGTTATGGCCGTATAGTAGGTGTCTGCTGTCCAATTCCTGTTTTTGTTTCTCAATAGCACAGGCTACCCGTCGCCTGACATCCGGAGGAGCTATGCCAGCAAAGGAGTATAAGTGGCCCAGCGGTATTGGCTTCAGGTTGCCCGTAACTATTCGACAGGTTTCGTTGAGAGCAGTGTCCGCATCCTTCGTATGAGCTGATCGCCCCCATACGGCGCATGCGTGCTCGCCTGCTGAGCAGCATAGGGCTAGGCTACTAGTACGGAAGACATGAGGCACTGCTCCCCAACGGGTGGTTGTAAGACGGCGGATGATATTATTTCGGGCGCTAACTGTGCTAAATGTCAAAGACCTGTCCAGAGTAACACCCAGGTATTTGGGATTGTCGTTATGGGCAATTTCCACCCCACGCCAAGTAATACACAGTTTTTTACCACTGTCTCGGTTTCGGAGGTGGAATGCACAGGACTTGGTGTTGCCTGGGTTAGGTCGCAAAGAATTGGACTCATAATACATATGGAGCTGATCAAGGGCAGCGGAAAGATGGTGCTCCACTTCAGAAAAAGCTTTAGCTTGGCAAGTAAGAGCAAGATCATCAGCGTAAAGGTACCTTGAAGTGTTTGGATGGGCAGGTTGGTCGTCTGTATAAATTTTAAATAAAATAGGTGCCAGCACACTTCTTTGGGGCAAGCCATTTTTTTTATTACGCCATCTACTCTTTTCATTGTTAAGAAGGGCCTGGAAGCGACGATTTCGTAGCATTTCGGCCAGAAACTTGGTAAATTGGTGGTCTTTTGTACATGCTGACACTTTCGCCAGTAATTTTTTAATGTTAACTGTGTCATATGCTGCAGTAAGATCGACGAAGACCACACCAGTTATTAAGCCTCGTTCGAAGCCATCCTCTATGTGCTAGGTCAGAGACCAGTGTGAGAGCAGGACGGAGCGATGCGTAAGATATCAGAGCGATAGAGACACGTATCGCGTCTGTCCTACTATCATTCTGGTCAAGCGACATTATTTTCTCTTTACGAGAAAAGAGAGCTCTAGTCGTTAGAACATCTGTCTTATCTTGATACAACAAGACGTAAAATTTTCAAGCGAAACCATAACGAAACAAAAAGACAATCAAAAGACACTGTTCAGTCAAGAGCAGATCAAGTTTGACACTCGCAGCGCGACTTTAGATCTTACGGCTATTAAAGTAAGAACGGTACAAAGTCCAGTGTGTCAACTTCTACGTGCTCTTGACCGTACCACGAACACTGTGTTATGGAACCGATCAATTTGTGTGGACATAATCGAAAAACATCCTCCGAAACTAACAAAACAAATCATAGAAGTTGTTGAATTTCATGAGTACGTTCACCTTGCCCACATTAGTCATGCACCTGTGATCACATGATCTATTACTATTACATATTATAAAACTGCCGTGTCTATCTTATCTGTACATTCAAATTATTTGCTAAAAAAAAATCAGGAAAGGCAAAACTTTTAAAAGAACCAGATCATTTTTGGAAATTTGTATCTGTTTGTTTGCGTGCTTCCCCTTGATAAAATATCACTTATAAAAAATCAAATCTTAAATTTACCCTGATAAACTGCAAAAAAGTAAATTATACATGAAATTTTACAATGGAACACTCCTTTATATGTAACAAATATCAATCTTGAAAGAAAAATCAGAGATTTCCTTTTTAAAATTAGTGATATTCAAGAATTGGACGAATTGGACTCCTGAACCGATTCAAATGAGGTTTTCGAATGGATTAGGCATATTTTCTTACAACATAAGATTTGTTTCATCGCAAGTATGTGCAAAGTTGAATTAAAAGTGACGCGGCTTCTTTTGTCAAGGCCAACAAAGGCCAACAACAAATCATAGAAGGGAAAATTGAGGGAAAGAGAAGAAGGGGCCGACCGAGGAGAACCTTTATTTGAACAAATAAAAGAGAAAGTACAGGTCGAGTCGTATCAGGAGGTGAAGGAACTGGCGGAAACAAGGAAACATTGGCGATTACTCCACCGACAAGAGCACAGCTCTTAAGTTTAAAGAAGAAGAACGAAGTCTTGTACTGCGTGTACACGCGAACTAAGTCGTGGAGTCAACTAGTACTGTAGAAAATATTGATGTGTAAGCTGATCCGAAGTGAAAAAACATGTCAATCTGCCTTCAGTCCAGTTGGCTTTGGCTAAAATTCCAAATTCACTTCGTTGAGTAGATATTATACAAAAATAAAGAAAATGCCAGCATACACTCTAAAAATTACAAAAATTATATTTAAAACTTTTTGTGGCGCTAAGATAGGACATTGATACTTTGGAATGTGAAAAACACTATTCAGTGCCAAAGAAAAATTAAACCAAAGTTCCATTAGTCATGCCATGATGTCATGATATGAATTCATGGCAAAAAAGAGAATGAGTGCCAACTTTTATGCGCATTTCTGTGGTTTCTGTTTTTCAGGGTTCCGTAGCCGAAGGGTCCAAACCACAGGTCCAAAAGGAGCCCAGTTCTGTTACTAAGGAATCGAGGAATCTTTTTAACCGTAGTAGCTATATGGTTGAAGTTGAAAGAAAGTTGTACTTTTCAAGACGGACTTTACACAGAAGCCCTAACTTTCCGTGAGGTGATACCTAGTCGTTGGGGGAGAAGGTGATACTGATGTATGTCAAGGTGATTCCTCTCCCCGCTACACCACTCGCTCCCGCCGCGCCGTTAAATTACCCCATCTCCATTACGTAGGCACAGATTAGATAATAGTAAACTAAAGTTTACGTAAAACGTAAATTAACGTAAGCCACCCCGCAGGAGAATCGCGTATTAACTTGTCCGACTATAGTTTTAGGCAGTACCTACAATTTGCTCTTTACATTTGAGTTCGGACTGTTTATTTTTATAATTAGCTGGACATACCACCTATATGGAATTTGTATGGCAGAATAAAAAAAAATCTAAGTCCTTTATCAAAATAAATCTACAACCGCCTTGTTCAACTTGCCATGAGGGATAAAAATAGCAACGATCAACATGTATATCATAGAAAGGAAGAATATCGTTCGCGTTCTTTCGTGAACTTAATTATACCTTAGATATTTGCTGTAGCAGCTCATCTTTGGTGGTTCGAAAACTCTGGTCTTCCACCGTGGGCTCGGATGGTGGATTCGGCGACAGCACTTCAACCGTATTGTACGTATTCACCGGTTCCTGAAATCACAAACAGAAATAGTTAAAGGACTGGTTCGAAAAAAAAAGGAAGATAGATTTTAGGGACATTTGGGATTAGGATGAATAATCGGATAACAAGGCGAGGGTGAATGGAAACGTTGGAAGTACGAAAGGCCTCGGCGGATATTCTCATACCAAATTCAGAACATTCTATATAAAGGCACATGGTAAAAAGTAAACAGACTACAAAAGGTAGGATAAGAGTAGAAGAAGCAAGGAAAGTTTTTTTCTTACTGGTGGAAACCACCACTGATATAGACCAGAGCAGTTGCTCTCGGCCAAACGATTGGTTTCGTCTTTGATCGGATTAAAACCCATCAAAAGGTGCCAACGCAAAGGCTACGGAGTAGAAACCTTCTATATCATATTTGTCCGGACAAATCTGGACGTATGGTGACCCTATTTATTAATTTACAGATAGTCTCTCATATCCCATACCCAATAATCGCAAAATAAACTGATCTATTTCTTTTGACAAGCTTTCCGAGTAACTAAAATATAAGTAACTAAGATTAAATGTCAGAAACTGTTAGAATAGTTATGGTCAAACACAGTGAGGAAGGCAGTGGGCGGCTATTTGCATCGTGCGGTCTGTGGAAGGAAACTGTGTTCTGTGAAGGAATATATGGTCGCGATCTTCATCAGTGAGGGAACGATTCAACCTTGTTGTTTTATGACGTGCAAATGTACTTTAACCTTGGCGTCGTATTAATAAATTGCTCAAGTGTAAGATGGCTGTCATGAACCTCTTTTACTTCTTTTTGTATACTCTTGAGAACAATGTCAATACGATCCATAGGATGGTAGGGTAGACAACATTTTTGGGGGACGTATCAATCTACTTACCCTCGTATCGACCCGCAACTGCTGATGATGATGATGTCTATCTGCGGCGATACGTATCTTCTTGTAGGGCGGGGGGTCTGCTGGCGGGGGGTGGTGCGCAGGCGGCGCCGGCGGCGGGAGGTAGTTACCGAGCAGAGACATGCGCGCGCCACCCCGGTACTCGCCACCCGCCCCGCCCCCGCCGCTCCCGCGCGAGTAACCGCTCTCCCTGAAACACGGAAAACGGATCGTCAACATAATAGTAAAAACTCCAAAGGATAAAGACGAAACCCAAGGATCTATCTCGTTATCACCGAGCCCGACCCGAACAAGTGGGCGGGATACGAGGCATGAAAGTTAGGGTACGTCTCCACCAGAGCTGTACGGCGAAAATAAGCTGAAAGCTGGAATATTCCAACCAATAGAATTTCTCCATTTCCTAGATTAGCTAGCGCATGCCCATATCTCAGACCCTGTCCAGAAAGGGCGAATTCGCCGCGATTTACTCGCGCGTGTTTCGCGCGTTCATCTGGACGCATACAAGGCGCTCCTAGTATCTTGACTCGCGCGATGCTTGTGGACGCAATGTATTGACACCCAGTACCTCGCCTACGCGCGTAGAAATTCGCGCGTAACAATTCGCGGCGAATTCGCCCTTTCTGGATAGGGTCTAAGTTAGGGAAATGGAGCAATCCTATTGGTTGGAGTTTTTCCAGCTTAGCTACCTCGCACAACTGTGTTGGAAAGGCTCCCTTAGTCGGTGTGATGCCAGCTTAGAATAGTATCACCAAATCTCTTCTCGTAGATGTCGTAAAAGACAACTAAGGCATCATGAACTGGAGTATGGGCAGCAGCGTCCTTCTGCGTATCGCGGTCCATTACGACACCCGCAACGTTAACAAGCGCAGTAAGTACGGTAAATCCCTTCAAAATAAACCACCTATTTTAGCTGTGAAATTCTGACGGAGCTCCCTGTCTAGCAGTACAGTTTTTATAACATGATGATAATAAGATACAGGCATCAACCATCACTAACTTTACCAAGTACATAATTTTGAGATGCGAGGAGATGATTGGCAAGCAACTATATAACGACAACGACAACTATGAGAAGGAATTGGTACCATTCTTTCATTCGATTCCATGTTTACGTTGGGACAGTTATTCCCATACCGGTTTTTCGATCATCACCAGAAAAAAAGTTACTGTCACACTGTGTCAACAGTGGCATTTGTGACGGACGTCGTCAGGGTCAAGATTCTTAAGAACAGTCTTCTATTTCGGGTACAGGTACACTAACTCCTACTAAAGAAGCCAATTTTGAGTCACATACAGAGTACAGACACCTCTTCAGACACCCTTGATTACAAGGATGAGAAGTGCTTTTGTACCAGTAAGTAAAGCTGATGCTATTTACATATTTACATGAACAGGGATGGAAAGAGCCTATCCAGTAGCTGTTTCTGAGTGTGACGAGAGGTGAAGAAGAGCAGGAACCTACATGTCAAATTGCAATTCTTGTTGTTACGAGCTCAAGTCGTAACGCCAGCGAAACTTCGCGCGATCCTCAGCAAATAACAGTAACACAGTTTTAATGCAAACGACATATTTCGCGAAAGTATTTTGATTGTTTATTTTGGCTTTCACCAAAAGAATGATGTTTATATTTTTGACAATCCGTATTTATTTTCCGTTTGACGCGACGTTGTCACGAAGAAAATATTCGTTGATATGAAAAGTACGAAAAAGGATTTTATGTAAATACAATAAGGTTCTTTATACGCTAGCGTTCAGCTTGAACGATAAGAATCAGACTAAATAAACAATACCCCAAAAATATTCCTTGAGTTTATAAGAGAAAATAATCGATCTGCGAAGTACTGCGAATGTAGGACTTGAAATGAAAGGCCATCATCATAAGGCCAAGGTTGCGTTCTATCGGCGCATTGTTTTTTTTATTATTATTCGGCGGTTGCCGACGCACATGGAAGGCAACGTGGCCAGCTAAATTCAGCTCGGTGTGACGCCATTGTATTTTTATCTCCTGCTCGTATCTCCGAGAGAACATTGATTTAAGACTTCCTTTAACACAAATTATAGCGATATTGTATTAACTATCCTCAGTGGTGTAGTAGTAAGAGCTTCCTGCTCTCGATCCGGAGGCTCTAGGTTCGATTCCCGGTGGAGCATGTCGAACAAATATAACTTTGTGTCAGTTTGGTTAGGATATTGCAGGATGAATCACCTGATTGTCCGAAAAGCAATATGATTCCTTGATTCGGAAGGTATATTAAGCCAAACCTTTATCCGGGCTATATCTACGGAAGTCTAAGGCTAAGGAGTGGAATTCTCTGCCTGAGTCTGTGTTCCCGAGCAAAAAAAGGTAGTCGTTAATTAGTCATGTCAGAGGCCTTTACCGGCTCAACAATTCTGACTCTGACTTTCTGAGAACGGCCATCGATCTAACCACCCACACAATATGATGATTGACCTATATTTTCTAATTAATTTACTTGACGTCGTTTGACTAACCAAGTTGCCATGAGGTTCCAAATAGTCTGAAAACTACAAATGTCCGTCATTTGTACCACCGAAAAGATTTATTTTGAAATGTTCTATCACCCAAACTTCCTGAATTCCTTGAGAGAATGAATGGCGTGATTCCATAAATTATACTTATATATTACTGATTTATTTGCAAAAGCAATATAAATACAAACAACGACATAGTGATTGCATCTGCAGGAAACACTAAACTTTTTGTGTTGCGTACATACATACATAACATCACGCCTTGTTCCCGTCGGGGTAGGCAGAGACCACAGTTTTCCACCTGCTACGATCTTGACATACTTCCCTTGCTTCCTGAACTTTCATCAATCCTTTCATACATGCTCGTCGGTTTAGGGTACTTTTAACCTGGCCTTTATTCAGAACGTCCTGAATTTGGTCCTGGTATGTTCGCAGAGGCCTTCCCCTTCCAACGATTCTGCTGCGACAAGTAAACGTCCGTGTAGACGCCACCTAATCTTTCGGGAGACGCCTTTTAACACCCTGTATAAGTATTTTACTTACCTAAATGAATACCTAAATAGATTATGCTTGTTTATTGACCTGCACGTGTTTAGCAGATATGGCACGGATATAATATGAAAGAGGCCATTTAAAAAGATAAGTAGCTTACGATGCGCTCCGCGACTTTGGTCAGTCTATGTAGACTAATCACTTTAAAGTTTTAGCTTAAAAAAAAGCTCTGTGCAACGGCCTCTAAACCTGTTTACTCTCTCGAAACGGTGGATACCAACTCTACTTAAACGCTTCGAATACATAGATGCAGACAAAGATATTAAATTTGGGAATGCCCCAAAAAGTTTTTGGCGCCAAAATATCTGCAGTATGCAGACGACATTATTTTCACTGGTTTATTTTTGAGCGCCCTTTCATAACTCTTGGATTTGATCCAGGAGCGAATTTGAATAGCGCCACGCCAGCCAACCGGCTTGGCGAGGGATAAAGGGAAAAATTGTCAAGAATTGGCATGGGCTTTTATGAGAACATTAAACTTCATGGTGTTAGGTTGTGGAGGCAGAATGATGTATCGCCACAGAATTAATAATAGTACTACGTATCGCCTTGGAGGAACTACGACTGTATCGCCAATAAATTATCCTTATACTCGTAACAACAGAAACAAAGTAAAAAGTGGCTTCTTCTATGAGGGATTGCGAGCATTTCGCCCCGATCTTACCTGGTGGTAAGTAACGATAGGGTCGAAGATGTAGTATGCTTACCTAGATAATGCCCATTCACTATATCCTTGAAAAGATTCAGATTATAATTGTTCGGGAAAAAGCTCGGCTGGCTGAGCGCATCGCTTTGTGCGAATACCTAGGTGGTTAGCGCCCACTAACTCTGTATGTTATGCTTTTATTTCTAGACCCCTGCCTGCAGGATTTTCTTTTTTTATTGTCAATGGGCTAAAGTTATTTTGTTTTATGATAAAATTTGGAAAGGTTTAGAGAAATTAAACTTTCCACATGAACGAAACCCTGCGCAATAGCTAGTATAGTAATAAAGAGATAGTTTCCAACATTCTGCAATATGAGATTACGAGGCTGTTTCTATGGTTTATTGTGCCTATAAAAATAAAAGCACATAGCAGTAAAGCAAAATATTAAACCTAGATCTCTCTCTCTTAAATTTATTTCGACATCACAAAATGTAGCACGTGCAAATAAAATCAGGGCGTGATAGTAAACAATAAAGACTTTGAACTCAAGCACGTCACAAGCTTGAACAGACTTTTGACAATAGGTACGGTGAACCGCACGTCAGTAGAAACTTTTCCAACTCTATTACCATGTCATAAACTACAAACAAAAGTGTTTCTACTAATGTGCTGTTGAGTATACGTGTAAGCGAATTTTTAGGTCTGTGGTAAGCTGCTACCACACTTTCCTTAATTCAAACTAATTCGGCATACACGGGTCGTTGAAGTAAGGATATTGCAATTGACAGAACCAAGCCTCCCAGCAATGAATGCCGAATTAGTCTAAATTTGGGAAGGTGTGAATGCGACTGTACGTATATTGTTTTCGGATCTCAATGAGGAATTCCACCATGATTCCACATTCCCCTTAAGCAAAATGAATGATAAATGACCACGCACAATGGTCCACATAGGACTAAGTGCGGAAACCACACACAACTTAGAAGCAAAATGACGTCGCATGCATTTTCTATTTTTCAGGCCAGCGATGACGCGGCGATATGTTTTTTGGCGGCGATAGATGATGCTGGAGGGGTTTGAGTGCTTGATTATAAAGGTAGATAAGGTAGGTACCAAAAAAGGCTCCATTTTCTTAGATCAAAGAGTACTTATGTGTTCCACTAGGTATAATTAATTATAGGTGAATTTTAGTAACTCCGATGCCGACGAGGTGTGCGAGGGTCAGGTGTGCGAATCGTTTATTAGCTCCCTGATCGGTGTCCATACGCAGCAAATAACCGTCAGCATATCGGAATAAATAAAACCGACTTTTACTCCGTTTGAAAATAATCAGCAGATCGAGGCAATTTGCGAAAGCGCACGCTTAAATGTGTGTTTTGTAATACAAACTACATACCATTTATACGTACCGTATACATTTATATTAATGATTGTAATACGAAGTACATACCATATGCCAAGTATAAAACTGCGCTCAGCAGCATTACTTAACACAAAAAGTAAAGCGTAGAGAAATTGTAGGTTCAATAGAGGTGACTAATGTTAACAATGGCGTATTATGCACTGGTTTACTTCACAATGCTTCTCATGCCACAATGGGTCGGCGTTATCTTGGCAAAAACCCCCCGACTGTTTCCCAGGGCTCACATTGTCGCGAGATATCTCCCGGCACAGACAGGCCAGAGAAGGATTCAGAGCTCTCTTCGGGGGTGTTTAAAATGAGACTACACCGAATGTAACAACTAGAAACTTACAAAATATAAGTAAACAATATTTGTGTATATACCTAAAAATTGTTAGCATGGCAAACGCTTACCAACTCATTTTGCAGCCATAGAACCAGACAAACTACCACGAACCAGAGTATATTTGTCCCAAAAAATAACATTGTTTTACAGACTTGTTTTTTCTGACAGCTTTAGCTGATTACTATTAATCATGGAAAACAATAGCCTTGATATAGCTGCAAAATGTGTTGGTAAGCTTTGGCATTGACTCGTAAAACGAATTATAATGTGCACAAATATTGTCGCCGCAATCCTCAAATAACAGCATTCACAAGCGCTGTACAAAAAACTTCTTTAGGCGACAAGTGACAAAATCTTCCTGAGTTGACGAACGACTCTATTTAAGGAATGGAACATAGACACGAGGTAGAATATTCGTATTAACAAGAGCATAAACTTTATAAATCTTACTAGATCATGGTCCAGGAATGCCGTCATTTTTGCTCTATCGCCCCCCCTTTTTCCTAGCAACACCATAAGGGGGTTATGAAGTAAAGTTAATAACTAACATCGCCTCTGTTTACTAACAACACTTTTCCTTATCTGTACGCAATGCGGACTCATCCATCCGCCATTGTTGTTGTTTTGAATACTTCGCTCCCAATTAATGATTCCAACGAATCGGCATCGCATCGGTCGGGCATTATTCCAAGTCGGTGGAGAATTTTTATGTTTGTTTTGCTTGGGATTTTGCTCGGCTTCCTAGTTTTCAAACATGCATACAACCAAACGTCGTCAGTAGGAGGTGACAGTACCTACAGTTAGCAACAGGGACCTACTAAAAACTGAGTACTAAAATCCAAGTCCAACGCACCACAAGGTCGAAGTTATATTAGCCTAAAAACCGGCCAAGCAAGTGAGAGTTGGACTCGAATCGCGCAACGAGGTTTCCGTAGCAACTTACAATATTGTCCTGCACAGACAGACATTTTTTTACGATAGAGTTTAAACAAAAACACGATTCATGTATGAATAGGGCCTTTGCAATTCTAAAACTACCCATAGAAAGAAACACTGTGCTCACAAAACACAACTTAGGCAACTATTGACAATAACACAAGAAGCCAAAATTTTTGAGTTGTGCCACTGTTGTACTAAATGAGAGACTGCTCGTCTTGGTAATGGCCAACAACTGCGTTAAATCATCTAAATTATGCGTCTTTCTTATTCACTCCACGGCTACCTTAACTGCAACCTATTATGATTGAAATGTGGTCTAAATTTCTGAACTCTTTCGAGTCTCTAGACGAATAATAGACAAAAAGCAACAAGTACAGTCAAAGCACATCCAGTCTCACACTTGCAGCGCAACTTTAGCTACTACGATAATTAAATAAAAATATAAAGGTGCGCACAATGCATCGAATTTTCTATACTAATTCAACTTTCGGCAGCCTTAACCGAACGTTATAGTTTGTACCAGCCCAACCCGGTCTGGAGTAAGCCTGACCCGGATAAAAGAGGGAGCACTCGGGGAGAATCAAAGGAGACGCTCTTCATGGGACAGGTAAAGGAAAATCGGCAAGCCGCAACTGACCGATTACAACTGTATTGAGCGTTGACTGTTGACTGGTGGGTTGTTTGTGCCTTGAAGAAAAGCTTCATAAAACGTAGTGACGCGTAAATTTTAGCAGACTCGGGCACTCGGCCGACTAAAAAAAGTCTGCAATGGCGGCCAGTTTTAGGTTTTTATGCCCAAACTTATCAAATCGACTAACTTTCACAACCTAGGCACAAATTGAAATTTGATTCTTTGGCAGAGTGAATAAAATTAGTAGTTTGCGAGTGAAGTGTAGATACTGCAGATAGACGATAGTGATTCACGCTTCGAGTCGTAAAAGCGTCCACTCTCCTGGCGTAACATTTTACGACGTAGAAAACAAAATAAAGCCATACTCTACGCAAAACTGTAAGCATGTAAGATTTTTATATGGGTGGAGAAAAGAACAACGAGTTATTTTTATTATCCTAGGGTCCAGCAGAAAAGTATCGATATAGTTATACAAAATCATGAAGGAAAATCAAAGAGTTATTAGTTTATTAAGCTACAATCACTGAAAAAAGTAAGGTCGCCGTGCGCACGCTCTAGTCTTTGTAGGGTTCCGTACCCAAAGGGTGAAAAACGGGACTCTATTAATATGCCTCCATGTTTGTGTCTGTCAGCGGGCTGTATGGACCGTAATAGGTAGACAGTTGAAATTTTCACAGATTATGTATTTCTGTTGCCGCTACGTATAAGTAAATATTATAAAAAAAATTATAAATTAAAGGGAGCTTCTGTACTGAAAACGTGCTTTTTAATATTTTTTTAGCTCTATCGTAAACACGGGAACATTTACAAGCGTTAAAATTGGTATGTTTATAGTGCAAATGCTATAGAATAATAATCCTATAAGAGCAATATTTGTATATTTATATATATATATATGTTTGTAATCGGTTTCTCGAAAACGGCTCTAACGATTTCGATGAAATTTACTATACGGGAGTTTTCGGGGGCAAAAAATCAATCTATCTACGTGTCGTGTCTGGGAAAGTTCGTTTTCCCCGTGCATTAAGGCATTTTTTTTAAATACCGCCTTTTAGACAGAAACCTAGGGCGCCATCTGTTGGCGGGTAGCATAGCTTGCTCACCCGATGATATTTTGATTTAAGGCGGCTATTATAGAGCGAAGCTCGGTCGTCCAGGTACTAAATAATAAAACTGGTCAAGTGCAAGTCTGACTCGCACGCATTTTATACACTTCTGTATGACTGCGCGTCCACAGCTAAGACGGTATTTTTACTGTAGTGTTACGTAACCCTCGCCTCGGTGCGCGAGTCCATCCAGCACTTGTTTTTTTTTTAAAGATGTCGTACAACCATTTTTAGTAAGTTTAGGTCAAAAAGTTTGGACTTTATAAGATCAAGCCTAACGGAAATGAGTTTTTTTCCATGCCAGATCTTTTACTTCCTAATACGACACGACTTCGACCTTGGTCAAAGTAATATCCCCCTATTTGAGATTAAATCTGACGATACGGAACCTATAAATTCAAATCTGTTTCACACATGCATATCTTTTAACTAATAAACAGTAAATAAATTTATTAAAGGATTAAACACATGATAACAATTTGAACATAAAATATAGTCATACAGATAAAAATCTTTAGTCTAGTACCCCGTCCCTGTTCGCACCTGGTCCAAACGTACCCATGACGCTGGCCGCGTTACCGCGTTGAATGGCCAGCGACAACTGTTGGACCAGGAACGAGCCGGCACGGGGGTCATTACCGCGCTCCCTCAAGCGCCTTCCAATTTCGCTCACAAAACGCTTCCCTGCTATGCCCCACACCCCCGAGGTCTCAACTGCGAAAGGTAGAAAATCATAGCACCCTAGCAAGTCCGAATATTATCATAGCACCCTAGCAAGTCCGAATATTAACTAATAAACTAGGGTTACGAGTAACAAACTTTTAAGATACTCCGGAAGTGGGAATGGCGTAAACATGTTATTTGCGAAACGAGACTTGAGGAAATAATAGTACTGAATCATTGTGCCAATTTCTGAAAACAACAATGCACATATTGTTACAAAATTTGCAATTATAATTTATTGCCAGTTATAGCATGGGTGCAGGTTCAAGTGTCGCACTATACAGTCAAAACACATTCACCTTGACACATTGGACTTTGTACCGTTCTTATTTTAAAAGCCTTAGGAGCTAAAGTCACATTGCGAGTGTCAAGCTTGACCCTGCTCTTGACTGTACCTTTTAAGAAAAGATCCACTCAAAATTTTCCAATGGGTGTCGTAAATGGACAGCACCATACTGTGCGAGCGTGCGTAGGTATCATCGAGATTATTCGAGATGCCATGCATTCTACGAACGAAAGGTAATAATGACAATGGCAACTTCCCCAAAATTCCCAGATACCTTCTAACATAAAAAAGTTAACTTAAATTCCCACTAAGAAAACCTAAAGGTACGATAAAATTCTAGTTAAAAACGAGTTGGAATATATTTTCCATCCCCACCCAGCACTTCAAGTTTCCCTTGCGAAACCCTACAACATAGTAAACATCCTCAATTAAGAACCGATAACACTCCTTCGAGATGAAAGAAGCAAAACAACAGCAAGTGACAGGTGCGCATGCGCTAACATCCGCACGAACCGGTTCCATGCGCGTGAGCATCGCGAGGACATTATACGAGACGCGACGTGCAGTGAAAGGCAACGCGGCCGGCTCTGTCATTTGGTGTCTATAGTTGTAGATAGATATAGAAGATATAGAACAGACGATGATAGGGTGCCAAAGGCCGATTTGCATGTGGAGTTATAGATCTTAAGATTGTCTGGCGAAATGTACACTGACTGAGATCTAGAAAGGCCCAAAAGTTATCTTGGTTCCATTGTTGCTTACTTCGTAATTTCTGATAAAGAAAAGAAACAGGAGAATCTTCGTTAGATTTTTCCTTAGAGCAACGCGTCAAACCGCGCAACTTTGCGCGCGAAAATCGTGTTACTCTATGGATTTTTCAGAATTTTTCAGATGTGCTGTCAAAAATAGGCTAACTGTACCAATAAGAGAGCAAATTATTTAGAAAAAACCAGCCAAGTGCGAGTCGGACTCGCGCCTTAAGTTAAGTAATAGTGACGCTCCTCTTTATGACAGTTTTTTGGCGTAGTTGTAGTACACAACAGTTGCCTACTGTTTCAAAGGCTTAGAAAAGAGATACATCTGCTGGGCCTATTCGTTCATATTCGTGGGGTATTCCGTATTCCTAGATCGATCATCCTGGAGCACCAAAACAATACGTTTAGCGACTAGAGGACTCTATGATTGGATCGAAATGACTAAACCGCTTGTTGAATACAATGATAGTGTCCTCGTATGCGCTCCACCGGACTCTCCCAATCGCAACGGAGATGAGGTGGAGTGTCCTTTCTGTATGGTAGTATTACCTTCTTCTGTGGTTTAGAAAGGTTCGTTTATTTTAAAGAATCGTTCACAAGTTACCTGGCGTAGGTACACACGGCCGCACATCGTTAGAAACACTTTTGGACCTTATGGCGTGGTAATAGAGTTGAAAAAGTTTCTACCGACAAGCGGTTGACCGTACCACCGCGGCACCACCGAATTACCGCCGTATGTATAATGTATACAATAGCTACATTGGATCGTCCTGGAGTGTCACACAGCACAGGCAACGCTCGCGTCTCTCAGGGAAAGTAAGGTGTTTTAAGAATGATTTGAAAGTAACCTGGCATATGTGAGCGCGCCGGTGGCATATCCGGGCTGGTGCAGGCGCAGTGGCGGGTACTGGTAGGGAGAGGGTGCCCGCGGCTGCACCACCGCGCCCGCCGCCGGCTTGCCGCCGTATGCCAGCCCGCCGCCGTGCCCGTGATCCGTCTGGCCGGGCCTGCAACAATAGACACAACATTTAGATACTGGTACACTACAAAATGCTTGACTATTATAAGGACAAAGAAGTATGATACTCTGATATTCCAGCGAAAGTACAAAGCAGACTATTAAATAGGCCGTGCTGCAGTGGTTTCATGGCGTTTCTTAGCACTGCTCACTCGCTCTATTTGCATTATATTCTGCATGTTATGACGTTCAATAAGTATTTTCAAAAAAAAAAAAAAACTTAGAAATCATCATCATCGACACCATGTATCTATGCCACACGATTTAAGAACGAGGTAAAGGAAGGCCCAGACGTTGTTACAAGGACTAGATTAAAGAAAAGGCGAATGTCGTGTCGTATCAGAACCTCGAGGAAGATGCAGATAGGAACTTCCTATTAGGAAGGCGTGGAAGTTACTCCACTGATAAGGTGCCTTTCCACCAGAGCTGTGCTAAACTGTGAGCTGACCAATAGGATTGCTCCATTTTCCTAGGTTAGGCGCGTCGGTCGGTGCACCGTTTCATCTCCGCTCCCCTCCATACATTTTGCACGCGAACGCGTGCGCTCGCTAGCGCGACGAGGTGCGCCGCTGCACACGCACTTGTATACAAAATGTATGAAAGTCGCCCCTCTTCTGTCTGGCCTTCGCCTTACAGCTACACTTGACCGTTTATACGGAGTCGGATACTAAACCTAAAAGATTTGTCGAGGGCACTGACTTTACACAGAGCGATTGCCATCTGACCCCAGCAAATCAGAGGGCAAATTAGACACTAGCGAAGCTCATAAAGAAATATTTAACAACATTAACAATATGTCCGTCCACCAACAAAAAGGTCTCCAAGCTACAAAAACTTTCTTCCAAGCTATGTATCCAAAATCCTGCTGAATCCTCTTTAATAACATAAGCATTCTATCAAGTGTTTTTCCAACGAATTTAAATTTGAAATGTTGACGTGACCGGAGTCACTGGTCACCCGATGCCTGATGCAAATGTTGACCCACTTCCACTTGCTTAAAACTAGTCACACTATCACATGTCTTGTGACGCTAGATTTTAAATACATCATGCTTTGTTAAGCGAGGTCTATTGTAAAAACCCTAAATAACAAAATACTATACGTCGTGATACTAAAAATTAAAAAAAAAAACAGCGTCAATGCATGTGATTTACCAATCATTTGAAATATTCCCGATTCTAATGTTGTTCGCCTACAACGAAGGTAGTACTCGTTTCTTTTGAGTAGCGATGTGGACAAAGGGTCTCATGCAAATAAACGCTAGAAGAAAATAAGACGCCTTTACTTTGCAGCTGCAGTAGGAAAGAATATCTATACTAGAATAGATTGCATTCATACAAGACTAATAATATTATGATGAGTTACGGCCTTTATAAAGATCACTATCGATGCTAAAGATCAAACTAACCTTACCCAACAATGGCTGAAGAAATAGACTAATGACTTGCAATTCTCAATATTTAATAAATTGTAAAGTCTAGAGCAGGTCAAGCTTGACAACGTAGCGAGACTGACTAAGCTCCTCAAAGAATAGGCTATTTACTATGACGTTTGTCAAATACGTTTTTTTTTAAGTATCGATAGGTAGCGCGCTCATCACTGTTGGTATTTTTTTTATGACTGTAAACGTTTGCTCACTTGTCACATGAACATGGTCCAAATAAAAAAAAATCTTTAAGACCATCCTAAAAAGAACTTAAATATGTAATCCACTTTCTAAACGCTCTAGTCCTTTCTATAACATCAAATTGTGATCAAAAGCAACTAAAATAGGTATCTTAATAATAAACTACCAATAAATTAAAACTGGTTTGGTTCCGTTCGAAGTGCAAAACAACATGACGTTAGTCATTTGTTAGTCATTCGGTGTTTAGAGGTTGTTCTAATATGAAATGTAGTTTAAATAAGAGGTTCTGAGAAAAAATGTGATGAGAAGGAAAAAATAAGCCTATTTGGGAAGCTATTGGAATTTGATTAGGTTTTTTTTTATTTCGTCATCTTTGATAAGCTGAGTAGTCAAAGAAATGTAAACTGATCCAAAAGTTTAAGCCAAAATAATTAGGTCTTTTGTTCATAATTTCACTGTTTTATTTTTCTAATTTAAGGATGTACCTGTGGGGTGTACGAGATAGGTTAGCAAAAAATAAAAAGGCATGATCAATCGATGAAACTGAACAACTTTCTCCAAGAAACATATCAACGGAAATGGAAAATATACGAAATCGACATGCAGATTATTTACATGGACTTACTTACTTACTGATGTAGTTTTAAAATTAGTAAGGTCAACCGCACGTCGGTAGAAACTTTTTCAACTCTATTACCACGCCAAAAGGTCCAAAAGTGTTTCTACTGACGTGCGGCCGTGTGTACAGTCAAGAGCGCGACAAGCTTGTCACTTGTAGCTCAGACGACTCTAGGTCAACTGACCTTCCAAAGTCCAATGTGTGAAGCTTGACGCGCTCTCGACTGTACGATACCTAGTATTTCATTCAAGCACGGAATAAGTCAGTTGAACGCGGAAATCGATAGAACGGTGGTGAAATTTTCCACCTACGCATTTCGCTTTATGGACCATTTATGGTATGATTTATGGTAACTAGAAAGATAGAAATATACTTTCTGTTTCAGTGGATTATTTGTTAGCTATTGCCTATTGTGCAGGCGTGAAATTCAAAAAATATAATAAAATAAATAATGAAATACATAATCTGTGAACATTTCAACTGTCTACCTATTACGGTTCATGAGATATAGCCCGCTGACAAACAGACAGACAGACATCGGAGGCATAATAATAGGGTCCCGTTTTTCACCCTATGGGTACGGAACCCTAATAAAGAAACATGGACATTTTACACAAGAAATACTAAACTAGGCAAAGCACTATTATCTAAACCGTGGCAAAGCCGAGCCTGTAGGGCATCAGAATTCGTATCAGAGAATAATATACATACATAAATAGATAGGTACCCACATAACGTGAGACAGAAAAAACACATTGATCATATAAATGTTTGTCCTAGTCGGGGATAGTATCCACAACTTACGCTACGACGCAAACGCAGGGTCGCTTACTTCCAAAAACTGCACCAACGAACGACCAGTCAAAATTTGTAGGTACGGTACTTTTATTTACGGTATAAATACTTGTATTTTATTTATAAATACTTTTATTTATACATATTTTTATTTTCAGGTTAAGTATGTCAAGATCGTAGCAGGTGGAGAACTGTGGTCTCTGCCAACCCCGACGGGAACAAGGCGTGATATTATGTATGTATGTACCTATGTACGGTATAAATAAAAAAATACGTTTTTGTATCTGTCGCAGGCAAATCACCGTTTTACATAATGCTTAAAGCATTTTACTAAATGCCGAGAAACTTTTATATTGTCCTTTTACATAGTGCCTCGGCATTTTACAAAATGGCGCGTAATTCGTGGTGGTCGCAAGATAACACAACCTTATCGATCCCTGCTCGGGATAAAAATAAACAAAATATTAACATCAAAATTCATGTAAAAAGTGTTTAAAATCTGAATATTTTTTACCTACTAGCTGTGTATAAAACAATAGTCTAAGCGTTTTGCTGTGTGTATTGTGGTTACAAACTTGTAGGTACATCTAGTAATTGAAGAGAAATCTCAAATAAACTGCAAAATGTTTGTTTCAAAACGTCGCATTCTTTCATGAACTCTATTATATCAACTAAGGAGGTTCCGAATGAAATGGAATGAACAAGGAAACTTGATAAAGAACGTTTTTTTTTTTTAGCAAGATGCAAGTGCAAAGTCCTCTATGGCTGGACACACGTGCGAAAGTAAAAGTGATGTAGAGAGGTAATGCGCGTTCGCAGAAGCGTAATGTTCGACTTCCGGCGCGTATCCACGGACGGCCGCATGTATCTTTTACTATGCGTTCTGTTACCAATAATAAAATTGCAATGGATGAAGAATATTTAGGGTTAGTTATAGGTGAGTCACTTGTCATCGCATCGTGCAGCCAGAAATTACATTTTGAAGTATATATTTTCAATTATTAATACGATTTTTTAATACAAGAGTTCGTTGCATTTTTATTATTTGTTTTCAGTTGCGAATTGAGTTAGTTGGTAACTCACAAAAATGGATTGTAGGTATATGTAACTTTCTTATCGGTTTTATCGTACGCTTGAGAGAAAGGTTAATTATGCTTGGTTTAAACCACTTATTTATCGTAAAAATAACAGCCAATGATGCTACTGCTACATTCTAAAAAGATGAGTAGATAGTCGCTTAGTCCAAACCCAACTTCTACTGAATTTGTATTTATTTGACTAAGACCTTTAAGACAGACGAAACGAGAGTAAAACTGGAAACAGAACACCCTTTGATCTGTTTAAAGCACTTGGAGTTACGAGCGAGTTACCAAACAACATTCGGGCAACAAATAAAACTAAGAGAACGGGTAGAAATAGCGGGTTCAGTTCGAGTGAAATGGGCTTTATTTTTGGAAATGCCAAGTCTACATGGGAGTTTGGTGCTACCTACATATAAAATAATGCATTTTCAGACAAACTTAGTAGGAACAAAACTGGACTAAAAAGGCAATATGTCGTAAAAGACAAATATAGACTTTTGTATACATTACTGTCACTTCACACATTCTCAAATGTAAAGGACTTGTATATTATAGGGAGTTCAAATATTAAAAGCAAGTTTTTTTCTTGCGATTACAAACAACTTTTACTTTAGGACCAACTTTGAAATAGCAAAAAATTTCAGCTGTTTTGCCAAAATTGATTGCGTTTTGGTCGGTGTTTAACACTTGCTTGGTTTTAATATTTGCAGTACCTACTTTAATAAGATTTTATACGGGTTTTATATCGACCTTACAACCCACACGATATGATATTATGTAGAAATACTAGTACGCCCAGATATACATATTAAAGCTTATTTATGCGAACTTAGCAAACGTCTAACGCAACGGAACGATCATAATCCAGACGGACACATCTGCCTCTCTTGTCCCATGACAGTTACAAATGCGACGTCCTATGTGAGACACGTTATTAGTTAGCTTCAAGCGAATATCCTCTCCTCTCTGCTAGTAATGTCGAAAATTTGCTACAGTCAGTATAGATAGAGGAAATTAAAAGTATTAGCCGATCGCATAGACATTTATAAACGAAATAACCTGAATTTAAAATCATCGTTTTAATATAATACATAAACGATGCGATAATATAGCACATATTCTCAAAATAGCTAGCATTTACGTCTGAACGTATAAAATTCTCCAAACATACCTTCCTTTATCATGGAATTCGCATTCGCGTGCGCCAACTTCGGCCATCGTCGACGCAATATAGCAATACCGGACCGGTCGTGGAATTTCATATTTTTGCTTTAGCACTGCTTTTTCTCGAACTCGATAAGTAACGGAACGCAAGCGGTGATACAAATTTCTTGCAACGAATTGCGATGTATCTTATTGGCGCTGTTTCAGAAATATATTTAATTCTGATGGCAACAATCAAATAAAATATATATAGACGTAGAAAGATGTTGAAAGTTTATAGTTGTTGAATAGTTGTGTAGAAAATTTATTTAAAAGCAAAAAAAAAAAATGAAAAGGCCAAATAACTACTTGTGAAACAAGTTTTTTTGGAAGTCTAGCACTTTCTGTGATTTCATATACCTGTTATTCAAAATAAATTACGTAAATAAGATAACGTTGCCTAGCTGGCAATCTATCTGCGTGTTCAAAAACCTAGTCTTAGCTCGCAAAACGCAAACAAAAATTACACCATATAATAAATTAGGGCCAACATGTCCTGACCTGGTATATCTTAGTTATATTATTAATGGATTAATCCCTGTCGCTCATCCATCAGAGTCATTAGCAAATAGCGGCAAATTTTGTTCAAAATTTAAAATTAACATTTCCCTTTAAAATGTTTGGTTTGACACGCACGACGCGACGTTATTACTAAACATTGAACAAAGTAAATTTTGAATATAGCGAAAAAGAGAACACAACGACGTATTCTGTTAGATTGAAGATGGTCTTGCAAAATGCGGGTAGTAGCGACTTTAAAACCCTATTTAAGACCAGTGATAGCTGAATCAGTCTTCAAACTTACAAGAACGGTGGTTGTGTCGCAAAAGTATTTTAAACTACGTTTCAAATTAGAAAATGGGGCTGATTCTAGCCTGGCCGCTACATTTAAGGCTATATTTTGACAGGTCTAAAAATATTGCTATCTTTGTTACTGCCTATAGGCTGAAAAAGACAGCATCACTTTTAGACCTGTCAAATTTTAATCATAAATTTAGCAGCCACGCTTGAATCGCCCCCATTACCTACTTATTCTCAAATTCTAACTCTCACATAAAACTTCCTTGAATCGTATTCAAAGCAAAACCGAAGAATCAATCGTTGTTATACGTTTTGTTGAATTGCGTGTCAGGTTTTCGATGAAAAAAGCATTGCAAATGTAGGTAGTTTCTTTCACACGATGTAACCCTAGCGGACGCAAACTGTTAGCTTGCAAATGTTTCGTTCAGCAAACCGTTACCGACCTAAAAACCAATACAAACAACCAATCGGAATTTTAAAATGCAGTTCCTGTATTTCAGAATAAATCATAAATAAAATATATACTCCGTTTCTGCCTAAAAAGCTGATTTTTTTCAGATATTAGTTGATGTTTCGTTCCAAAGAGTTTTGAACTCTCGTTGTATTTATAAAGCAGTTATAACATTTTATAGCCAAAAGCTAAAATGAAAATTTAACGCAATTCCATATAATTTAAGTGCCTAATTTGTATTGCGTAATTTTGTATTCAGCTGTTGGAATTTATGGCAAAAGCTAGAAACAAACGGGTTCGTGTGTGTTTGGATTGGAAAAGGACATTCATTTTGTTAATTAGCTGGATGGAATGTTAATGGAACTGTAATTCTGTATGCCGGCCGGATCATTTTTTTATGTTATGCGATCATGATTACGAGAACTTGTAAAAAAAATACTGAATGCATCAAATGTTATACGAAGCTCTAACTAACCGCACAATACAATACAACTCGACCGACAAGTCGATTCATAGCTGCAGCATTGCAGACGTTAGAATACGCGTCTGTTTTTGAAACGCTTCTCGGAACAGTGCACTTGTGTCCGACTGCGCCTGCTGTGTACAAAAATAAATACAATGAACACTTTCCCGCGCACTAACCGTCTCCAACATATCTTATAACATACCTAATTTTGTTGAAGATACAACCTTAATCGAAAACGTTAAGTTCGAAAGCAGAATGAGCGAAATGTCGCTTACGCTCTTTTGGCGTCTACAGCGTTCGATGCGTCACGGAATGGCGGGTGGGGAGTGGAGGTGCGGGTAGCGGGCGCGGGCGAGCGGGTCATCGTGCTAAGCGTGCCTACTGGTTGTCTATATACTCGTAGCTATATGTATAGTTGTTGATCCAATCTGTATACACAGCGCGTTATACAGTAGATATGAGTACGTTGTTGCCAGCCGGCTGTTCGCGAAGGTCACCCTACTCGTGCGACTCGAAAGTTTGCTCTTGTATGCGCTCTATGTCGATGTTTGCTCTATCTGTGAACTCTATACCAACAATACGTACCTATATCTAGCGTATGTCGTTTACAAAGTTGTTTGCAGACTTTCGATCAACATTTTAAACGTTCGAGTGTAATGTTATGTACCTACTTATTCCTAAGTTAGAACGAAGTGAAATTGTGTTCAGAAATAACATTTTAGCTTCTATTTTTTACTTAGCTGGCAATGTTAATAAATTAGGTAGGTAGGTACGAGTATGTATGTTATATAAAACGAAATCAAATTTCTGATAACCAAACGGTTTTGACATTTTCTCTTTTGCCACGGCAGTCGAGGCTCCTAGGCTAAGTAACAATATTGTCCCTGAAAAGACTATTTTTGTAAGTCGTATTTGACAATACTATACTAATGGTTTTAGCTAAGTACCTAGGTACTTATTTTTGAGTGCTTACATACATACATAACATCACGCCTTGTTCTTCTGACAATTATTCTGATCGCCAACGAGTGAACTTTGAACGGAGTTTGGATTAGTTCGTGAAGCCTCAAATCTAGGTTCGCTTCGCCTTTTCACTGATTAGATCATGTAGCCTTAATTCGATGCTAGTTTGCTAATTTTTAGGTTGTATAATGGTATCTTTCTATTTCTAAAAGTACCTTTCCATTTTAGATGCAATTTTTTTGGACGAAAGTATGTATGGCTAGAATATTTCAACACTGTGCTAATTAATTCTTCTAAAAATAACGTAGGTAGTTTATAATCATGATAATAAGATATTTTTCAGATTGATGTCTGCCAAATCTATCTATCAAATCAATATGGCAAAACGTTGTATTTCCTCATAAACATTCCTATCAATCGAGTTATTATTACTCGAAAAGTCTATCGACTTGTCTTATTTATTACTTCACGTATCAGTGTCATTGTATGTATAGGTAATACATACATTTATGTGAGATAAAGAGATACAATATGTAGATAGGTATGCACGCATGTGTATAAATTACACACATGCACACATGGAATGGAAAACTCGTATTTAACGCAAGACGCTTGGTATTGTCGTTATGTACAACTCTATATTTATCTTATACATGGGCTTAGTTCCCCTTCACAAGGGTCCCACCCGCAGGCTAATAGGGTCAGACTTAACCTAACCCTAGCTTAGCCCGCTGACGGACACAGCACATTAACCCCTGTTAACTCTAGCTAAATACAACATTGTATAGATAAGAAGACTTCTAATATTACTAAAATTCAAGGCTTTTTTAAGGTATTTTTTTTTTTACTAAATGAGACTTACGCCAATTCAGGTTTTCATCATGCAAAATTTTATAATAATAATGTTTATCCTCGTTGAGTAGTGCGTTATTTTTGTGCTTACAAACAACTTGTTTTCCTGTGCCACGCAGGGCTTGGAGGAAGGTAGCCTACTACTTATTTTGATTTGAACAGGATGAAAAGTCGTGTTTACAAACAATGAAAAATATAGTGTAAACGGAATTGTTTTGATAAACTAAAATAAAAGAAACTTTTACAATAAAACTTCAAAACAATTCCGTTTAGAGTATTTTTTTGCGGGCTACAAACTTTTATAACTTGTAAAATTCGACTCCGAAGTAACAAGGGAGCAATTTTCCTGGCAGGCAACTTTAGCATTTCTTATTTCTAAGTTTATTTGCAAACTTGAGCGAAGTTCACGCTGCCTTTGAATTTTGAGGTGCTTCAGCTATTGTCTCAAGTTTCAGGCTGAAAGTTTCAGGTTTGAACAAAAATAACTTCGTTATTGGTTTAACATTTCGGTCGTATGATGTGATCCGACTAGCGAAATTGCCAAGATGAATGAAAGGCGGACCAATTTTTTTTACTTATTTGAATAACTAAAGCCGCAATCACACCTTCCTAAATTTAAAGACTAATTTGGCATACATTGCTGGGAGGCTTGGCTTAGACTCGCTCTATTTGCATTGTTTCACAGAATATATAATGCCATCAAAAACATAACTTGTAAAAAAAAACAAGTCTCGCAACTCAGTTCTTCTACCGTAAAAAGTTGAGAGATCCATGTAATACCAAGTCCGTTAATTTATTCAGTCCCTACTTAAGAATCCTTCTGTCTTAAGTTATTACGTAATTAGCTAACCTAACAACATCTTATAGTGACCATATCAATATCAAAAATCTTTTATGTTTTAAATAAATAGATTGACTTGGCAATCGCACTAAACAATCTAATTTAATATTATATGTATTATTGTGTTTTCATGCGATGGCCAAGTCAATCTTATAAGTATGAACGAAAATCGCAAAGTTATATATATGGCAAGATTTCTAGGCACATCCGAACAGCAAGAGGACGCTCGCGCCTTTTAGCGCGGCTGTCACTCGCTCGGGAACATTCACGCCGCTTTCTCTATTTTAAAAATATTTCTTTTTTATCATTAGTTAGTAATATTTAGACCGAGCGAAGCAAGGAGGTCATTATTCTGAGTATTTAGGGCCGCACTCGTCAAACATCTGTTAAAGTTAATCCTTATCAAAATTTTTATCTCTCTCATTCACTATAAATACTGTCAATGTACCAAACAGAAAATTAATTGTAACATCAAGCTTAACAAAGGATTCATCATAACATCCCATGAAACGTCCACTACAGGACAGGGAACTCGATTCAAAATTCCAGCTTTTGCTGAAACAATGTAAAGGGGAAGTACCATAGTCACCACGCTTGTTACGGCTGGCACCATGGACCGCGGTTGCTGGTGACCGCAGAATGTAAGATGATATGATAATACGATACACAGAAGAATGCTGCTGCCTATCCTTAGGTTCATTAACCTTTAGTTGTGTCTTACGATACCCATGGGTAGAGATGGGTTTGTACTATTCTTTGCCTGCACCACACGGGCAAACAACGGATTAACTTGAATTTATTGACATTTTTATACCCATACTAACTGACACAATTTTCGTAAGTTAAATAAAACGAGGTTTGTGTGTATGCCTGCGATATCGCAGTAAAACCCAAAGGTTGCCTGGAAGAAAGTGGCTGCCTTTCCGTGACGGCCGCGGCTATGGTTATAAGTGTTCTTTCTTTCATGGAAATTTAGGATAATTTAGTCTACTTAATAGGTACGGTCAACCGCACGTGGGTAGAAACTTGGTGGGGGCACTGCCGTTATACCTATACAGGTACACTGCTTTATTTACTGCAAATGTAACTTTGTAATCCTATATATTTATATGGGAATACAAAGTTATTTATGTAGTTGGTGAAACTAGAAAAGTGGACGAAAATTTAAAAATATTATAGTTTTTCCTTGATTTATACCAGTAAATAATAAACCCTATTCTAAATTTGAAGCTTCTATGTCTGCTAGAAGTGCCCTAGAGTTTTGATGATCGGTCAGTCAGTCAGTGACATAATTAAGAAACTTTGGGTAGTTATAACTCTTAAACTACTGGTACAAATTGCATGAAATTTGAAATATACCGTGTTTATACAATACCTGCTTGGTTACTGAAAATTCAGGCTTCTAGTTTTATCTATAACGAAGTTATAGGGGGGTCGAAAATGGCCTGAACTGCTTCGAGAAAAGGATGGTACTGCCGTGCCGCTTTTTTTTTTCTCGACTTGGTGGGGGCACTGCCGTGCCCCCTAATAGTAAACAAATTGTATTCTGCATGACATTCAATAAGTATTCAGTAAAGAATCTACTGAATCTGAATCTTGGTTCTGTTAATTCCAATATCCTTACTTCAACAAGCGATGTATGCCGAATTGGTTTCTGTGATAGCGGATTAACATTACTTCGAACAGGTTTCATTCGTGTATAAACAAATTTTCTCTCCGACTGTACCGAACCAGCCAGGTTGCGCATTGGCAGACCAACGTTTTGTGGATCTAATATGCTCTCGCTACGAATGTACTTACGGGGCTGATAACCTGATAAGAGCTAAATACGCTTCACTTGAGCAGGTTTTTAACGAAAAGTGATGAATATATGGCCGTGAAAAATAAATATGTGATAACTAAGCATCTTTACAATAATTTGGCCGACTCTGAAACACGATGAAATATATTTTGTACGCCATAAAAACCGTTGATATTCAACATTTACATAGAGTGTGCAATTAAGGAAATTAAAGAGAATGCTAAAGGGGGGGTCAAAATTAATGGAGAAAATATTACATTTATACGTTTTGTAGATGATATTGCTGCATTAGCAGAAACTGATATACAGCTACTTAATCTGATTAGCACCATGGATTCTATATTTGAAAAATACCAGTTAAAGATAAATGCCAACAAAACTAAAATAATGACAGCATCCAAAAAGCCACCGAACAATAGACCTGTTAAACTGGGTAATAACATAATAGAGCAAGTGAATAGTTTTAAATATCTTGGAAGTATAATAAATAATGACTCTCGATGCACACAAGACATAATAGCCAGAATTGCAATAGCCAAACAAGCCTTCAACCGGAAGAAACATATACTTAAATCTAAAAAGATATCACTAAAAATTAGAAATAGGTTTATTAAATCATATATCTGGACTATCGCACTCTATGGGGGAGAAACGTGGATAATGATACAAAGAGACAGAGAGAGGCTGGAGGCGTTTGAGATGTGGTGTTGGCGAAGGATGGAAGGTATAAGCTGGACAGAAATGGTGTCAAATGAAAGGGTACTTGAAAGGGTTAAAGAAAAGAGATCTATCGTACAAACTATAGAGAACCGGAGAGGAAATATGATTGGCCACCTGATACGACACGATTCGTTTATTAAGAACTTCATAGAAGGGAAAATTGAGGGAAAGAGAGGAAGGGGCCGACCGATGAGAACCTTTATGAAACAAATAAAAGAAAAAGTACAGGTCGAGTCGTATCAGGAGATGAAGGAACTGGCGGAAACAAGGAAACATTGGATTACTCCACCGACAAGAGCACAGCTCAGTTGTGTGGCGTAAAAGAAGACGTAGTGACCAAAATCGAGAAAGGGATGCTGAGATGGTTTGGTCATGTAGAGAGGATGAATGAACGAAGATTGACGAAAGAGATCTACCAGGCGAGAGTGAATGGAAACGTTGGAAGGGGAAGGCCTAGGCGAACGTACCAGGACCAAATTCAGGACGTTCTGAATAAAGGCCAGGTTAAAAGTACCCTAAACCGACGAGCATGTATGAAAGGACTGATGAAAGTACAGGAAGCAAGGGAAGTATGTCAAGATCGTAGCAGGTGGAGGACTGTGGTCTCTGCCTACCCCAACGGGAAAGAGGCGTGATGTTATGTATGTATGTATGTAAGAAGAAAAAAAATCCAAAGTTACCTCTTCTTTTTGCTTTTAAACCGTTTTTCTTAAGGACCCATTAATCTCTGATGCCAAAACTTTTACACATTATTCAACACATTATGCATAATAATATAGCTGTTTTATAATTGATATTATGGGTCCAGATTTTGAGAAAAATGCAAAAATGAGCGAAAAACGTAAATAGCGCGAATCCGCTTCAAATTAAAATGCATCTAGCGATTGTATAACTTGATATGGTGAGCTAATTAAATTAGTTAATGAGCCAACTAGTCTCAGGGCAATTAAAAATAAACCGAAAGAAAACAATAGAAATAACAATTGAAAATGTGCCGCAATACGCTGATAAAATCAACAATAGTTACCTCGAGACCTGCTTTAGCTTAGCATTTTCATAAATGATAGACAAACCAGAGTCTGAAGAAACTTCATCATCATCATTGTACAGGTGGAGGGCTGTGGTCTCTGCCTACCCCGACAGGGAAGAGGCTCGATATTATGTATCTTCAGCATCATACCATCCCATGAAACATCCACTGTAGGATGGGGAGCTCCCTCCAGAACTCAAGCAAAACCGCGTGGTACTTTGCATATACCATGATGTTATGTACCTATGTATTGTGCTCTAGCTTTATTCCATTTCTTTGGAGTCATCGAACTCACGAAAGAATGATTTTTACACAGAGCGATTGCGATCTTTACTCCGTAACCCAGAAGAAAAACTCTACCCACCCAATTATACTAAAAATCTCGATTTTAGGTATTGCCAGAGTTAGTGTCAGCCAACCTGACTGTCAGAGTTTTCAAGCCGCCAAAAGGCATCTGGCTTAGCTTAAAGACTTCCATTGTTAACAGTATCCGGGACCATTAACGTGCCTTCCGATGAATGGAAAACTTTCGAGATGGTTTACCACTAGTGGTTACACATCTAAGTTCTGACCACGACCAACGCTGCTCTACTTTCGTAAAAGAAAACTACCACTCGGCCACGAGTCCGCAGAAATAATAGGTAACAACAAACTAACCAGCCCAACCGAACTAGTGGCATTTCGGAGCCCGTAAACGTAACGTCCACAGCCGGAAACCTCCCCGGAAAATCCTCCGCCGGAAATCGTGATTTTCTTTAATATTAACTGCCATAATCGCCACGCCGATATACGGCCAGCAACTTAGGTTAAATGGATTTAAAAAAAAACCAAAGCAATTTAACCTTAACCTTCGCCGTATCTACATGACGAAATGCAGCCATAAAATCCTAAAGAAGAAAAACACGGGGTGATGAGTTCTAAATTTAAAATAAAAGCAGGCGCACGTTGACAAGTGCGCGGGAGTCGAGTCAAGGCCATGCGCAGTTGGGAGGGGAACGGGGGGCCACACATGTGATGATAGATGTTCAACTCACTGGTGGCATGGAATTTTCGACTATTGTCTGGCTGGGCGACAAAAAACTGTTGACACGGTTTGAACTTTTGATTTGAATGCGTGGGTATGATTCCCATAGCGAGGTTGAGTGAGAACATGGTGAGAACTTAATGAGTCCGTGTGGACGCAAGGTTAGTTTGCTGAGTATATGGTGAGGATGTTTTTTACTAGCTTTGTTATTGTGGCAGTCCGTGTGGTGCCGGCAAAGAATAATACCAACCCATCAGTACCCGAGGATGGGCAGCAACATCTTTCTGTGTCTCGTACCATCTTACATAAAGCGGTCACGAACAACAGCGGTTGCCAGCCGCAACGCTTACAAGCGTGGTGAATTTAGTAAATCCGCTCCAAAGTAGGTACCACGCGTTTTTGCTGGAGTTCTGGAGGGATCTCCCTGTCGTGGAAGTTTCATGGGATGTTATGTTTTGCTGTTAATGTGTAGGCAGACATCTTCAAGCCAGTAGTTTAAGCCTAACTAACCTTGCAATCAGTTTTTTTTTTCAAGTCACCAATCGGTCTGACATGGCTTAACGAAGCCGTATTTTTTATGCTACCAGCGGTCATCTGCTCCGACTACCAACGGAAAGGCCAACGTTGCCTAATTTTCGTTATCGTGAAGAAAGCATAGGTACCAAAATCACCATGCCACAAGCACTTTAGCTTCAGTCAAAGAATATATAATATTACGCTACTTTAGTACTGGTTATGTTTTTTATGGTAGGTATGTATGTAGATATGTGCTGGAAGGGCTCGCTACGTCAAAAGAACCAGTCTACCGTGGCGTGAAGTTTAGATCCCCTACCATGAAAGGGGACTGTGTAAATTAAAGTTAAAATCCATAGTTATTGCATAGTGAAATTTGGTTTTTAACCGATCTAGATATTTATTTTAAAATCACGAGTAGTGTTTATTCAAATACTAAACTTTGTTATATAACAACGTAAACGGTTGGCAAGTTAATGAAACATGGCGCAATACATTTATACACTTGCTACGAACTAGATACTTATTATCAAGTTGGATTAAACAAAGTAAACAAAAAGTTGTTCGTGTTCAAATATTTTCGGCAATTTATCAGATATGTTGCAGACAAATGGTGTGATGGCGACTGCAATCTTTTAACGGACAAAGACATTTCTTATCTCTTATCATTATCAGCTGGGCGACTTAAATCTATTTATGACTTTAAACTTGGCTATCTAGACAGCTTGAAGTCTAATGAACTGATGTCTGAGAAAATCGTGTGCGGAGACAATAAAAGTAGATTGGATTGCCAAAATGGTGCAATACAACGTATCTAGTTACATAATAAATGAAATCAAATTCGATTATGGAACTTTAGCACTTTAAAACCAAAATCCTGGATATTTATCAATGTACTAATAACAGCCATCTGTGTAGGTACCTACATATACATATGCTGCATAACTAAAACATGTCGCTGAAATACCTTGACCTTCTCTTAAAGCCGGTGATGTAATAAGTCATACATAATCAACTCAAACATATTATTATTAACCATACACACACACCTTGGACAAGTCCTACAAATTATAGGTACCTTCGTGATGTTATAATAACAACATCGAACATGGGTCAAACGAACAAGGATATAGGTACGTCTAGTCTTGTTTCTTAAGGAAATTGGCAAGTTCGAGTAACATCGGTTCATAGGGAACCAAAAAATAACACGCAACTGCCGGGGGGCACGAGAATGCGGCATCATAAGAATTATAACTTTGTTTTTCTTGGACCCTTGTTGGTACAGTCGGAAGGATATATGGAGTAGAATTGATGGAGAATCAAAACAAGAAAGTTTTTGTGGGCTTTGTATTAACTGCGAGCTTATTTGGAAGATTATTTTTAGGGTTCCGTACCTCAAAAGAAAAAAACGGAACCCTTATAGGATCACTTTGTTGTCCGTCTGTCTGTCAAGACCCTTTATCTCACGAACGGGTAAAGGTTCATGGATCCTAATACCACATATTAGGATCCATGAACCACACAAGATCTGAAAATTTCAATTTTTTACAATGACGCAATCAAAAGATATGGTATTTTATGTCCTCATCTCCATACATTTATTAAAAAATGCAAAACCTACAGGGTACTTCCCGTTGACCTAAAATTATGAAATTTGGCAAGAAGCTAGGTCTCACAGTACAAATAATGGGAAAAGTCTGAAATCATTAAATATTACAACTTTTCTCACAACTAATGGTAACCAATTGTGGTGAGCTCCCGTTTCAAGAACATTCATATAAGAGAGGGGTCAAGTTGGATGGTCGCTGAGGCGATTTTTGTTTTAGTTCTATTTAAAAACGGGAACACTTACAAACTTGAAAATTGGTATGTTTATAGTGCATAAGCTATAAAATAACAACAAATAATAAAATTTGGTCAAGCGCGTGTCGGACTCAAAAAATCTAGCACATTAACTTACTGAAATTTCAACTAATACAATTGTTTATGTGGTGGTACGGAACCCTCAGTGCGCGAGTCCGACTCGCACTTGGCCGGTTATTTTATTATGGTTTATGGGCTTACTCCTTACCTTGATTTCGCCCTGAGGACAGAGATGAGATTGACCATGGAACAAGCTTGCCCAGAAGAAGTTTATGCACTCGCAACTTGAATAGATTCATGTTACTCGTACCTATATGAACTTGGGAGCACAAACGCAGGCAAGATACTTCCATTTCTTAGCTGTGCTGTCACAGAATATATAAAACAAAACAAGTGCTGTTGTGAGCATTATAAAAGACTAGCTGTTACCCGCGACTTCGTCCGCATAGATTTTATAAAAAAACAGAACTCGAATTTAATTGAAACATATTTTACGGAGCGCTTATCCTTCTTGATCCCTACGTAAAAGATGCATTTGTACTTATCCAAGTTGAATAAATGCATCTTACTACAAACTTAATTATATTTTGATTTTATTTAACTGGTAGGTAGTGCGGAATTTTCATTGTCAACCGTTACAGGCGAACTTAAAAAAGAAGGCAATAAAGGGAGTGAAGTGAATGGGTAGCGAGGAGGTATTCATAAAAGTAAAAAAGGTCCCTATTCCTCCCTATCTATCCTTTTGTATCCCCCCCCCTACATTCCCACTCCCCCTCCCTCACCCTCTCCCACTCTCTCTTCCTCTCCCTCGCCCCTCCCTCTTCCCCCCTCACCCTTCCTTCCCCCTCCATTTCCCCCCTTCCCCTCTCCCCATCACCCTCCCTTTCCCCCCTCGCCCTCCTCCCATTTCCCTCCCTTTCCCCCTTCCCCTCACTCATCCTCCCCTTCCCCCTCTCCCTCCCTCTACCCCCCCTCCCTCTACCCCCTCCCACGCCCTCTACCCCTCCCTCCCCCTTTCTCTCCCCTCATTTTCCCCTCCCTTACACTCTCTCCCTATCCCTCCCCCTCTGCCTCTCCCTATCCCTGACCCTACCCCTATCCCTGCTTCTACCCCTAACGCCATCTTAACCGCTATCCCTATCCTTATATATAAACATACAACTGACACTCATATTGATTTTTAGACATTTCAAACCTATCGAATCCCAACCCCATCCCAGGGGTGGTGGTATTTCACGTCCACCACGTTGGATTTCAAAATCATTGTAGTTTTCGTAATCAGCGACCCGATAAACCATACGAACGACACCCATATTGATTTTTAGACATATCAACTCTATCGCACCCCAACCTCATCCCCAAGGGATGATAGCATTTCACGTCCACCATGTTGGATTTCAAAATTGTTGTAGTTTTTGTAATCAGCGGCTCGATAAACCTTACAAACGACACCCATATTGATTTTTAGACATTTCAACCCTATCGCACCCCAACCTCATCCCCAAGGGATGATAGCATTTCACGTCCACCATGTTCGATTTCAAAATTGTTGTAGTTTTTGTAATCAGCGGCTCGATAAACCTTACAAACGACACCCATATTGATTTTTAGACATTTCAACCCTATCACACCTCAACCTTATCCCCAGGGGATAATGGTAGTTTACGTCTACCACGTTGGATTTCAAAATTGTAGTAGTTTTCGTAATCAGCGATACTTAGTTGAGTAAAAAAAGAAGTCCCATCAAAATCGGTTAAGTAGTATTGTATGTGTAGATTCCCACGGGAATGAGATATTTTCCCGGGGTAAAAAGTAGCCTATGTCCGTCTCCAAGTTACCATCTATCACCATACCAAATTTCATCAAAATCCGTTCAGCCGTTTAGGCGTGAAAGAGCCCGCTAGAGTATTATTGTATGTGTAGATTCCCACGGGAATGAGATATTTTCCCGGGGTAAAAAGTAGCCTATGTCCGTCTCTAAGTTACCATCTATCACCATACCAAATTTCATCAAAATCCGTTCAGCCGTTTAGGCGTGAAAGAGCAACAAACAAACAGACAGACAGACAGACAGAGTTACTTTCGCATTTATAATATTAGTATGGATGTTTCAAAGCGCAAAGCGCGGGCGATTCGTGCAAGATAAAATAATTTCACTGACAGACGGACAGGATTGTCACGATTTCAATTCTTTGTAAAACTTTTCCTTATTATTGAACAAGAATTTTTCAATATTTTCGAGGCCGGCTGTACCCTGCCTAATAAATCTACACTAATGTGTTTTAGGAATGGTTATAGCTGACCTTATAGATAGCTATTCTTGTCGTCACACTAGGACGTAATAAAAAGCAAGTAAAAAGGCTCTATCTAGGTTATGTGGACACCTATGTGGGTTTATCACTACTCCATCATGGTAAGAAGGAAAATTTTGGTAAAGGTGATACCGTACGGTCATGTTCGTTACTTTGAAAACGCCATCACACATTTATTAAGAAGAATTCTCTAATCGATAATAGCTCCACAGCTCCAACACGAGTTATTTACGTAAAGACAGTGGGCAAGCATACTGGTTCTAAACTAACCCTTATCCTAACGATCATTTTGTATTTTAAAATTGTAATACACTGATAATTCATTCTGCTTAAAACTATCTACATCCAGTGAAAATTACACACCCTCGCATCGCATATGTATATAAAATGTACATAGCGTGACATAACAATCGTCCATCCGAACGTTTGGCGATGACTATACGACAATAACAGAATTGGAAAACACGCCAATATTTATTATGTTATGAATGAGAATAACAAAAGAGACAATAGACTGAATGAGACATGTGCGTTTTATCTCTCGTGCGTCTTTAAATCTTGAGAAGGCTGAGTGAAAAAGATGTTGCGAGTACTTACTTGCTTGCGAGTTACTCCAAATCTTTGTTAGCGGAATTACGACATGAAGGGTTAGAAGTTAGTCTTAAAATAATGACAAAGACAGTCGGGGGGTCGGGGGACAAAAACTGACAGTTTTAGCCCTCCACCTTTATCAGAGGAGGGAGTAAATCTTCAGGAACATTTTGTGATGACTACACTACACAATCCAGGGGTCTACTCTTAATTTGCAATGACGATTTAGCCATTGTCGTAATCGTATCCTTCGTTACGTTACCTAATGTAGAAAACAATATCAATCTTCAAATCCATACCCGAACAGTCAATGATTTTGAGAAACATAACGAAGCTCTATGCTTCGATGGTAAGATACTTTTATTTTTGTTCGTAAACTAAGGGAAGACCTTAGAGGTGCTACTTGTAACGAGAACTAGTGCTGGACCTCGGAATATGCAACCAATATTTCGTAGCAACTGCCAAACTCACTTCACATTCCTTTAAATCAAAATTTTGTTGAATAATACGTACCAATATTGAATTTGGAAGAATCCAAATATAGATTTTTCGTTATTACCATAGCAGAAGTCCTCTTGGTCTCGTAACCAAAGAATATATAATATTACGCTAATGTCGTATCGTAACACAGTGTGTCATTCAGATAGAGATGTTTCGCTAGCACAGGGCCAAAACCGCGCAAGCCAAATCCTGGTCTAACCCTGTCATCGTTGAAGATTACTAGCAAATATCTGTTTTTCTGAACGCCATGCGCCATTTTTTTCATTACGGACATTTATTAGACCATGGGCTTAGCCCGTGATCTGCTAAGATAAGTAGTGCTAACTTATTACACTGTTCAGGGATTATTCTATGGTTCAGGGCTTGGTTCAGGCGGCGGCGTCGTTGTCATCCATCGCGTGTCACTTTGGTGTCACTTGTAGTAGTGGCGTCGTTAGTTCTTAATTTGTCCGCCTGAGTAGAAAAGTCGACCTATAGTGTGTGTAGTGTGTACCGTGATTTACTATCTAAATATATAAAAGAGCTTCTCCTGACTGACTGACTCATTCAGACTGTAGTAGAGGGAGAGACTGCACATGTCTGGATTCCACGCGGGCAAAGCCGCGGGCACAGCAAGTTACATATACATATGTATTCTGTGACCGTGCTAGCGAATTGTCTCTGAATAACAACCATAATATTATATCCAAAAGAGGAAACGATGTGTCAGCAATTTTTTAACGATAACGACTCATTTTGTTAATCTCTAAGCACAGATCTCTAAGCATCAACATTTTAGGTCAAACAAAAGCGTATACAAGTAGCTGTAAATTAGACAAGTTCGTTATCAATTATCGTCGTCTCATTATACTTACTAGTCTTACTACACTCGTAGAACAAAGTCTATAAATAGGTTCAATGACATCCAATATCGATTACCCAATTAGTAAAACGATGTTTGTGTAGAATTCACAAGTCATTTATTAGTAGCTTTTTGAGTAGGTATTATGAGTTATAAAATATAGATAATACAGAATACATGGAACGACGATTTCTCACTCATTAGCCAACATAAAATCACGCCTCTTTCCCGTCGGGGTAGGCAGAGACCACAGGCCTCCACCTGCTTCGATTTTGACATATTTCTCTTGCTTCCTGTACCATCATCAATCCTTTCATACTTACATGCTCGTTGGATTAGGATACTTTGTAACGAAATTCAGCAAACGAGATAAATAACCAGGATAATCACACGTCACTCATACATGAAATTCAAAATAAAGTGTGGGTACACGCATATCGGATTACTGACAAACAGATCTAATGTCACAAACATAGTTGCTGACTGATGCAACAATGTCGGTAAAACGATTACACTAATAGGGTTTCTGCTCCGACACGTTTTTCAAAGAGCAAAGGTTGAGCCATGAGGTTGAGGTTTTCCTCATGCGTAAACACGTGTTATGTATGATTTGTAATTAGTTGGTACAATATAATTACATAATGTGCTTGTAGTTGTTGTACCTAGATGCCTCAGATCTCACTGCAGGGAAAGGGCCACAGAATAATGTAGGTACCGTCCGCCCCCCTTGCAATCTACCCCACACTCCCGCGCGAACCCGCCTGAGAATTTCTCGTGGTCCTTCCTGCTTCTGAGGGTCTTTTGAACTGAATATGCGAGTCTAGGTAGGTACGCGACCTTACAATTTCAAACGAATTCGCGCTCGATGCAGGTACGGTCAACCGCTTGTCGGTAGAAACTTTTTCAACTCTATTACCACGCCATAAGGTCCAAAAGTGTTTCTACTGATGTGCGGCCGTGTGTACCAGGTATGTAGTGTCCGGGGTGTGCCGCGGCTTTCCATTGGTCACGCCACTTCCACTCGATGCGTATAAACTCGTATACTAACAAACTGATTGACTAATATTTAAGAAATTTTCCTATAATTTCTGATTGATGACTTCAATGACCACAGAAAATAGAAACTAGAAACGCCATAGAGAAACTGAAACGTTTTGTGGTAAGCCTACAAAAATAACAACATAGCAGGGAGTTTTAGCTTTCTCTTTAAAACCAGTTTTGTGCAGTTTTACTGCAGTTGTCTAGGGATCCAAGAGCAATACGAAAATGGGATTTCTATGACTGTTGCTCGCCTCATCATTAAGCGATTCGTGGAAATGCGACATGCTTCCAGCTATAATTACTTTGATGGCAGCATTTGGACAGACAGGAAACGAGGATTCACTGTAATTGCAACACAATGGCACTAAAACGTAATGTCATTCTGTAGTAAATTGCTGACAAGACAGTAGATGACGCATTATACACACTGATGACTCGGTGACTAGGTAGAAGCTAATTAAAATATGGACGCACGGCAACAAGGACGTGAAAACAAAACCAGTATAAAGGAGTGATCACACCTAGCTGAATTCAAAAACTAATTCGGCATAATGCTCGTTGTAGTTAGGATATTGCAATTAACATAACCCAGCCTCCCAGCAATGTATGCCGAATTAGTCTTTGAATTCAGCTAGGTGTGATCACTCCTTTAGCTGAACTAGCGCTACGCTGCAAACGCCCGAAACCATACACCTGCGCAAGGTCAAAGTGTTTGCACTGACATGCGTCCTTGTGTACGTGTATTTAATTCTGTTAGTAGACGGGCAAGAAATACTTTACGTCGATGAGTACATTTACTTGGGCCAGCTAGTCTCTTTCAATAACCGGCAGGACAAAGAAGTCGATCGTCGTGTTGAAAATGCATGGAAGAGCTATTGGTCCATGAAAGACTTAATGAAAGGAGACCTTCCTTTATCTCTAAAACGCAAACTCGTCGACATGTGTATATTGCTCGTCCTAACCTATGGTGCACATGTCTGGTCTTTGACTGCTTCTCAGAGGTCCAAACTGGCGGTTTGTCAACGGGCGATAGAGCGCAGTATTCTCGGAGTAAAAAGAACGGATAGAGTCCGAAATACCACTCTGCGCACCAAGACCAAAATAGCTGATGTCACCGAGAAAACTGAAAAACTGAAGTGGGAGTGGGCAGGTCACGTATGTAGAATGCATCCGGAGAGATGGGCTAGAATTACAACCCAATGGGTTCCCCTTGATGGCCGACGCGGTAGAGGAAGGCCTAAAAAACGGTGGCGCGACGATCTCGATGCCTTCATGAAGGGTTGGCAGGGCATGGCTCATGACCGTGACAATTGGAAAGAAAAAGGGGAGGCCTTTGCCCTGCAGTGGGACAAACCAGGCTAAATAGTCCAGTAAAAATACGGTTTTGCAAAACATTAAATGCTAATAGCTACTTTTTTGTGTATATCGTATTTAAATATGATGTTAAGACGCAATATTTACGAATCCACCTAAAATTTAAAGCGGAATATTTTTTTCGAATAACAGCTAAGGCAAAAATAGTAATAGACAATTATATACTTTATATCATAGATAAACGTATACTTTACATATAGGCATCAAAATCCACCATAAATATATTTGAAAATATCAATTTATTTCAAAATATAAAATCTCCACTTATTTTCACATATAAGGGCCAATAAAGTCGAGGTATAATAATAGCAATAAACTGAGCTAAACTCAACCTTTTTAAATGTAAGTGATTCTTATATATATTCACAAAAATGCCATACTTAATTAAAACAAAGTTTTTTGTAATCGCTTGTTTACAATGATTTTGTAAACATTTATGTCGGATTTGCCAAAAATGTGATTATATAGCACTATTTAAATTATTAGAAAGCAAAACGGATCTATTACTATTTTTGGTTGCGAAGATAAGCTGTATTTAAATTTCGTGCTATAAAAGTTAAACAATACAAAAAAGCTAATATTTTTAGGTGGATTCATGTATAATATGAAATTCTGAATATATAGCAAGCCGCAAATAAAAAAAATAATCTATTAACATTTTTTTCCGAAATTCCATATTTTTTTAATGTTTGGACGGCAAAATAAATAAATAAATGAAGTAAATTTAGGTGGATTCCATAAAAAAGGTCTACACAGAAATATAATCTATCGATCTGAAAAAGAATCACGGCTATTATCAATTATTTCCGTTTCGCCATACATTCTCTCGTAATTTTACTGGAGTAAAAGAAAAAAAGTGTATTATTAAAAACCGTGTTATGCACGGTCTTTATTAAGCAAAATAGCAGATTAAAAAGTCATCAAATTTCACAAATTCTTCGTAGTTTCCAGAATTCTATTTATTTTTACCGGATAAACCAGCCAAGTGAAAGTGGGAATCGCGCACCGAAGGTTCCATACGGTACGTACCATAACATCAAAATATTACATATTTTAGACGAAATTTCAGTGGTTGTGGTTAATTTTACTGTAGCCTTCGCATTATAATCATTATTATCAAACGTAGTTAGTTAGTAATAGGGTCTTGTTGGCGCAGTGTTGGGTACGGAACCCCTAAAAAGTCTTACCACATATTATATCGATAAAATGCCCTAATCAAAACGAGAAGTAAATATATTTCTACAGCAATGAAATAAAAAATGCAGCACCACTTGTTCTGTAAATAAATGGTTTTTGCGTAGCAATGTTATTACTTACCGCAGCAATATTAATACTTTGCGCAGCAAAATAAGTAGTTGAGCAGCAGAATATTCCAATGACCGGCAAGAAACAAGATAAACACAAAAAAAAAGCTATTACCATAAAATTGTTTGCGACTTTAGCCGATTAAAAGTACCCTAAACCGACCAGCATGTATGAAATGATTGATTAAAGTGAAGCGAGGGAAGTATGTAGAGATCGTAGCCGGTGGAGGACTGTGGTCTCTGCCTACCCCGACGGGAAAGAGGCGTGATATTATGTATGTATGTACCTAGGTATGTTTACTGAGCTACAAGGTAGCATAACTTTACAAGACAAGAACAGGGACTAAATACAAAAGTACAAGGAGAACATTAATCTGAAAGAGGAGGACAGAAACGGACGTAAGGGGGGGAAACCAAAAATACCGATAATACCAGGAGCGCGTTTATTAGCTACGTAACAAAGCAAGAAAAATATGTAAATAAATACATATAGTCATGGAAAACAAAAATATAATCTATTCTAGCCAAGCGAGCGAATCGCGGCAGCGGCCGGCGAGTGCCAGAACCGAATGAAGCCACACACGACTTGCTGCTCATTTGCTTATTTTGCTGCGCAAATGACTATTTTGCTGAACAAATAATTTTTTTGGTGGACAAATATGTTTTTTTAGTGGACATAAATTGCATGCAAACTTGATTTATTTGCGGGTAAAATTCCTTTTTTTGCTGAAAAGCTTTTAATATTATGCTGCTCGTTTTTTGTTGAGCAAACTGATATTCTGCTGCTCCTTCAATTCATAGCCATTCAAACCAGACAAATTGAATTACAAATCCACCCACATCGTAAGTAAATAGAAATTACTCATTAACACCGTACCGTTCTTATAAGGATACGGTCGCGTACCTAAAATTTATTTATTTATTTTATTTATTTAACTTCATGCACAAAGGTACATAGGCGGACTTAACGCCTAAAGGCATTATCTAACAGTCTACCTTAGGGTGATGCAGAGACAGGTTGGTAGGTGCACAATTTATAGTGAATTGATTAATGAACTGATGATTATATAAGAATACATAAGTGTCTACGTGATAAATAAATACATATACATAGATAAATAAATTAGGTTGCCGTTTATAGTTTACAATTAATTATTTTGTGATCTTGATAAATAAACAGAAGAAATTTAATTTTAGGCCTCGAGAACAATCGACATCGAATAATTAAGCCATGAAACAGCATTATTAAAAAAAATTTCAGTTAAGAATTTTATTCCAGTCTGAAATGTGAAAGCACTGCGACCAATGCGGATAAGACTCGGTAGGTAGCTTTTTAAGGCGCTTATTATGGATCATATCAGTACCTGAGATCTGAATTCCACTCACAGTTGCTGATATTCAATTTTAATTCTGACATTCCTCATTGTCAAGGGCAACAGGATGATCGGGCACTAGGTATTGTTATAACAACCTCGCCGTTAAGGGCTCCCGCACACGACCGAGAATCGGTGACCGATTTTTTGTCGGCATCCCGCTCTGACGTGTTATCACCTGAATCTTCCGTCCTTGTCCTGGCCGATAATCGTCCATCGATTCTCGGTCGTGTGCGGGAGCTCTAAGAAACAATTTAAATTATTTACCTAAGCCAGCGTTTCTCAAAATTGGCTACGCGTACCCCTAGGGGTACGCTAGTTGATCGTAGGGTACACGATAAGTTTGAAAAAAGCCTGATCTTAACTAGGTACGTAACGAATTACGTATGTTTATATGTAGGTAGGTTACAGGGTTATTCTTTAAAATCTTGGGTAAATGCTTATTCGGAAAAAACTGAACAACTTTCCCATGTCGGAAGACCACAAAAATTTAGACTTTTTGTACAAAGCCACGAAGTTTGGATTAAAATACCGAAACTTTCAACATGATTTGACCTATTTTCTAGAAAATTACTTATTAGTGAAAACACGAAATATCTATTTTGTTTAACCTTGTAGGTATTTTACTCTTATGGTACTTTACATCGAAATATCTCATGACTATCTTACAAGACTTGTGTAACTCCTTCTGTAGATTGAAATCATTATTTTAAACACGTCATGATTTTAAATTGGGGATGAAGGAAATTTATTTATTAAATACATTGTGACATCTCATAAGCATTCCTGAACGCAACCCCCAAGCTAAGTTGAGAAACGATAACTTAAAAAATATCAGTCCCGTCTTCGGTTTACCAACTATAGTGTACATTGAAATTAGAACCAGTCTAGTATTAAGTAGGTATGGAACTGTAGTATTTTTATGTAGATTCCGACATTGTTGAGTGTCAAGGGTAACGCGGACGGTATCTTTATCGGCCCGAGTCGACCTCCGCGAAGGAATCATGCTATAATTAGCATTAGCAAAGTGAAGCACGTGGCAGGATTTGTTTATTTACTAGATTGATTCTTTATAAGTAAAATAAGAATATTTGTAGTAGAGTTTTGGTCGCAGTCAAACCTGGCTGCTTAATTAGATGAATCCATAGTTGGTAGTACCAAATAAACTTAAAGTGATATTCTAGGAAGCTATGACAGGTTATTAACAATAGAGAATATTCACAAAAAAGAGACGTCTCAAAAGTTTATAAAGGAAGTTTCCCTGTTACAATCTTAACGTTACGGCTTTGCACTTGGTAACTCTTCACCATCAATCTATTCTACATTTAAACTTATTCCTATGAGTATATAACATTAGTCGAGTTAAATGTAGAATAGATTGATGGTAAAGAGTTACCAAATGCAAAGCCAGACTCTGAAATTTATGTTGTCAAAAAAAGTAGGTACTAGGTAAACTAGATAGATAAGGTATAAGAAAGCTAGTAAGATATGGTAACGTACTTACCTACCTACGTAGCACTACAAGGTATTAGTCATATGTCTATAATAGCTCAGTATGAAGTAGAGAGCAGGAGACACGCTGCGTAGTTAATGTAGTTAGGTAACCAGGAAACTAATAAAGAATTTATATTTAGTGATCGATACGCACTGGTGGCAGCTGATAACGAACACGTCACCAGAGCCCACGAGGCGAGGAACTCCGGGCCACGTTGTCACATGACTCAGCCTCTGATTACCTACCTTGTGACGATGTCTATCAACACCTCTCCCGATGGCGTCGACCACACCATAATACAACACTACACAACACAACCGAACCACCTGCGACCGAGCACCATCTCACTACGGATAAGGACCTCGATACACGTTCCCAAATGATAACGCGGCCAAACAAAAAAAAACCGGGGTCCTAAGAAGGTCGAATCTGGTATTTTTTTTCTGAAAAGCTGGCAACGTCGCGCCGGTTTGTAGTACGGACGCGCGTTCGGCTCGCGCGATGCTCATTGGCCGAATGCGTTGGCCGCCATCACTGTGAGCCGGTCGGTCGCCCAATGACACCGCGTCCCGCACGCCCCGCCCACATCCTGGCTGCCTGTTGAATGGATTTCGCGGCAGTTGTGATCGAGACGCTGAACAAGCTAGACATTTTGACTGTACCGAAATAGAATGATAGATATTTTTTATTTTACAAAGATCGAGGCTGCGAGCGGACAGTGACAAGTGAAAAAAACCCACTGAAGCTGATCCGTACGTTGTGTCAGACATTCCAAAGTAAGATATGGGCATCGACTTTCTGTAGAAAGGAAAATAAAAAGTATTTACTTATAATGTAAAATTAATCATCATTAATAGACAGCGAAACCGAGAGCTATTGCTTGATAGTAGTAGTGAATGTGGTTAAAAATTAACTATAACTCATAAAATTCGGAGTTGGAGATGGTTCGACCCTTCGAACTGAAATAACTTGTCGGTTTGATGAAATCGAAGTGGTACCTGCAACAAAAAAAAATGCCTTGAGCTTTAATCCGATACGTTTCAGAATGGTCTGAATGGAGTGCAGCCTCGATCCGACGAAGTTTTTTATTGGGTTTGTCGTTTATTTTATTTAAAACCTTAAGTTAGGTTATTATTGGTAACAACATTGTAAGTATGAAAAATTTATGATTTAACAGGAAAAAGTAGGTATGTTGAAAAAAGCTGATGGATCGAAGATAACTAAGCGTAGGTATATTGCGGGACAAACAACTTGAACAATAATCGCGTGGTGGGGGAAGCTTAGCGCACGTCAATTTGTTTGTAAAATCTATGCTGCGCAGCCAAGGTCATTGTTCAAGTAGTTTGCCCACACCTATACCTATACATTATACAGTTGTCAAATGGTAACGTGTGTTAAGCCAAGTAAGTAAACCAACGTGCTTTCTGGAGAGATATCCAATTTAATCGTGATTTAAACTGAAGCACGACAAAGTTAAAACAACATTGAGAGATTATGTCATGATTGTGAACAATGGTTACGCGCTGTTGACTGACGAAGCATTTAGTAGGCATCTAATCAGTGAAATTCACTACAAAATTTCCATTTCAACCACTTAAGATTGCTAGATAGGTAGGCAATGCAGTAATCCTGCCAAGTAGGTACCTACCTAGAGAATAAGTAATGGCTATCTAACGTAATATCTGAGGGCCACGAGAACGAAGCCGCCATGATACGAATCAAACCTTGAACGGTTGGCTTGTTGCGCTGTATAGGTAACTACCTACCAACAAACTTCACAAAAAAGTAAACACAGATAGACCATCGTGGTCGTACTGTTGATAAAAAGTGTTTATGCAAATCTAAGAAACAAAATCAGCTCTTTTTTGTTTAAAACTATTAAGACAGACCTAGAACGCAGAAGATTTAAATACCTACCTAAACTTAAATTACGAATTACACAGACTGGACGGTTGAACCAAGGTCGAAATTATCTTTAACAAATTCACTGGTATTTACAATGATCTTGGCAAGGAATTCCTTCAACATCGCGCTCCTTTGCACACAATCAAGATTAGGGCGAAACTAAAAAAACAGAAATGAAGGAACAGTACCTACAATTTGACACTTACTTTTGAACCAAACTCAAACCTTTTTGTGAAGAAGATAATGCCTAAGTACCTACCTACCATCGATAAAATAAGGAAAAGGATTCAGGAAGAACATGGCAAGTGTAGGTAATTTAGTAAAAGCGTACCGATGTTATTCTCTTTTTGAGACATGTTCCGCCTGATTTGACTTTTAAGAACTTGAAACTGAACATATTGACGAAACTTTCTTAAAAACAAATGATTTTTCTGTTTCTATAAAAGGTGAAATTTGACGATTGAAGAGTAAATCAGCAAAGACAAAGACATAAATCTAATACATAAATTTCAACAAGCTATTTTCACGACATGCTTTCAGTGATGATGCTTAGGCAACAATTCTTGAAGTTATAGTTGACAGAATTAGTACTATGAGAAACCACGGAATTTTCCACAATGTCCATTGAACCCAAGTCTTAAGGTGAGAGAGAACATTGTTGCAGCATATTTATAGACGTTTCGTGTAGTCTATGTACTCATGTCTGGTCAGCAAACTGCATCGTCTTTCAGCCACATTTCCGATGAGTAACAGCCACAGCCATCAACACACGAAACATTCTAGCGTATCACATTGCTATGGAATGCCAGATAATGTCGTGAGCGTCTGGCACGGCGCAGGCGTACTTCCACGCACACTAGCACGTCGTAATAACAACAGAGAACTGGTGACACACTAATGCAGAGCCAACTGTGTAGCAAAATAACGTTTTTCCTTCGAGTGGGTGTACGAGTACAAGACTAGGAGACGTATTTTTGAAGCGTTCGAACTGAATCTTTAGTTCGCATACGAAAACGAATCGTATACGAATTTAATTTCTAATGCTCTCGATTTTACGCATTTTTGAATCATTCGAAAGCAGTGTTGCCATTAAATTCAAATCTTTAACCAATTTTCGTTTCACGCAGATAAAATCAAAACCGGAAAGCAATTACTCATTGATTTTAAAAACCGGTAATGAATTGCGAGGGAATGGAACGCAAATTAAAAAGTTGATATGTCAGTATAATGTCATGTGTGAAGGAAACGTCAATGTCGTTTTCATCACAGATTATACATACTTTCGAGTGGTAGAAATGCAAAACGAGTGGGTCGGACCACTCGATGCAGAATTCACAGGTATGAATATTCAAAAATTGCGATTTTACGGATTCGTATACGAATCTTGCCAATTCGAATGCGAATTGAAGTTCGAACGCTTCAAAAATGCGTCTCCTGACAATTGCAGCTGCGATCGCGTTTGCTTCGCTGGTCGATCAATAAAATAGACACAAGTAATGAAAACTTTATAAAGGCTAGAAAACGCATCATTTTAGAATATCAACTAAAGATAACACGTCATTAAATTCTATTAAGCTGCTGTTAAAAACTGATTTATTCTTAATGCCCGAAACATTAAGGCGCATTCGGTGATGATAATGAAGCAACTGTAGCAACGCCCTCATTAAGATGTTGTTCGTTTTTAAGTCGCCACTCAAACCGGAATCTAAGAGATAATGTTGTCCTATCAATCAAGATTTCTCCACAACTGGAATCAAAGATTAAACGTTCTGGTTTTCACCCGGTAACAGTCGTTGCTTTAGATCAGGGTTTCTCAAAGTGGGATACAAGTACCCCTAGAGGTACGCCAGTTGATCATTAGGGTTGCGTAATTTTTAGGCACGGAATGCCGGGTGGACTGGTGGACTAACTTAAAAATGTCTGTAATTTATTTTTGGTCAGCAAAACGAGAAGAGGATCCTATGCTCTCATACAAAGTAGCGAATTACTGTGTGCTTTTCGTGACTACCTACTAATAATATTAATGTTATAAAATATAAATTAAAAAGTCGATGTACAGAATCTACTGAGATACCTACCTACTAAGATAAAAAAAAATATTCACCCATACTAATTAAAAACATATATTTAGGTATGTGTACTCGTAGGTATTTCGGGATTTGCCATTGTCTCGCAAAATTCAAAGCGGGTGGGTTTTAACAAAGTTATTAGTTAAAAAAAAAGCTTGAGAAGCCGTCCTAAGATGAAAGAAAATACCTAGTAATAGGTACTATACCTTTCAAAGTCAAGACTGACGTCAGAGAATCTAACGACCATGTTCGGTACCTCAAGGGACAAGGGGAAAGGACAACTCTAACAACTAAAAGGATCTTAATATTATTTGCGTCCTGAAACTAATCTAGCGTACTGCGGACTATGCAAAGTCACCTTACCTAACTTTTGAGACGCATAATTAGCAACTTAGAGGACGAGGAGAGGTCGACGGTTGAGGTGGAGGTAGCCTATGAACTTATTTATAGCAACTTCTATTAGTCTATTAACGGGACCTTCACAGGTCTTTCAGATATAAGAAAAAAATTAAGCATTAACAAAAGAAAAGTAAGACAGGAGACAGGATTCATATGAAAGCAAAAGTCATCATTTTCAATTAAATAAATTATTTCCTTTTATATCATCATAACATCCCATAAAACGCCCACTACAGGACAGGGAGCTCCCTCTAGAATTCTAGCTTTTGCTGGAAAAATGTGCCTTTTATATACCTACTTGTTACTGAAATTGTTTCAGAAATAGTATAGGTAGGTAGGTACTTACCTACTTTAGCTTTTATTTTGCACGGTAAACAACAGTAGGACATAAAAGTAAAATACAAGTAGGTTAGTCTCAGAATAATAAGCGAAGCAAGGTCTGAAATCTTCGGTTTTAGTAATGCAGGTGGTTTGTTACACAAGCAGTTCAGGTTGATTTTCAAAACGTTCGTCATTTTGTAAAATGTGGAGCTAGGTAATAGGTCCGTTTCCACTTTCCTAGCTACGTCGTGCACGTTAATATACGTTTAGTACTAATAAACCACGGAGCTAATCCTTTGTTTGATCCTACTAAAACAAGACCACCTACCTACTTATCTTATAAGATTTCTCTTTACGCTATTAGTGAATATCTGTACATTGCCCTTACAGCAAGCAGAAATCCCAGCGAAATATTGACAATCTTGATGGTAATAAAGTTTGTCGACAATAAGAACAGCTGATTCGAGCTCGCTTCAAGGTCCTTTGCCACTTGCCACCCCACCCTCCTAAAAGCCACCCATCGCCCGGGCAAAGGCGGGTACCTATGTACGCGCAAAAATCCCATTTCAGTTCGAGCTCCCTTCGCACCCGCCCCCACCCACTGTAAATTAGGGGGAATATTGACGTAGGTAGATACCTACCTCGTGTTTTTATACAGGAAATATGTGTTGTTAAATAATTAAGTTGCAAGCTAAGCTAAAACGAAATAGGTCATGCTCATCAAGCCATCCGGGATAAAACCATTGACGTAGGAAAAAACCGGCCAAGTGCGAGTCGGATTTGCGCCCTAAGGATTCCGTGCCTATCTGCCATATGATATCCTAAAAGCTTTTGCTCTTTGATTTTAAAAACTCTACGACCATCCAACTTGACCCCTCTTTTATAGAAAAGTTCTTGAAACGGGAGCTCACCTCAATTGGTTACTATTAGTTGTGAGAAAAATTTAAATATTTAATGATTTTAGACTTTTCCCTTTATTTGTACTGTGAGACCTAGCTTCTTGCCATATTCATAATTTTGGGTCAACGGGAAGTACCCTGTAGGCACAGAATTCATAATAGTACTACTGTAGGTTTTGCTTTTTTGCATAAATGTATGGAGATGAGGACATAAAAAGCCATATCGTTCGATTGCGTCGTAGTAAAATATTGAAATTTTCAGATCTTGTGTGGTTTATGGACCTAAATATTCGTTATCTATCAATTTCAACCTGATACCTCTTCTCGTTCGCGGGAAAAAGGGTCTTGACAGACAGACAGACGGACAACAGCATCACTTTGTTGTCCGATAGATAGATATAAGGGTTTCGTTTTTTTATTTTGAGGTACGGAACCCTAAAAACGTGAGCTCGTTTTAAAAATCTTTGGATAAAACAATCAAATGTTTACGTGGAAGAAATTACAAAACGTTTCAGGGCCGGCTGAAATAGGTACCTACCTGTTTCAACATTCCTGAGCAATCCAGTGAAACTTTTACTTGGACTCGTCTGAATGTTTGTGTAACCCTAACTTGTACCTACTTCACGTTCCGCAAATACTTGGGATGGAATGGTGAGAAATGAGAATAGTAAGTACTACAGTCAAGAGCACGTCAAGCTTGACACGTTGGGCTTTGTACCGATCACAGTTCCTATTTTAGTGGCCACAGGATCTAAATTCGCACTGAGAGAATGATAATAACAAGTGTTGTTTTCGTGCTATAAATAGGTATGCGAGATACAGGACAGTTTGAAGAATAGGTTACCTACCTATACCTACTTAAAGGGCCAATCACACTTGACTGAATCCACACACTAAGTCAGTTAGTCTCCTACGTAGGAAATGAAGGTAGAAAGATGGAACTAAGTAAGTCACTAACTGAGTAAGCCGCATAGTAAAGCCGCGATTACACCTGCTTGAATTTGACGACTGAATAAGAAATCTACCTAGGAGGCTACGTAGAAAAAGACGTTTGTGAATTCAGAGTTCCAGCTAGGAAGCTAAGTAGAAAAAGTGCCTACTAATACAGTTGCTGAATAGTGATGTTCCGATAGCGATAGTTTCGCTGTCGGTAGTTGATCTTGAAATACAGTAACTCTGTTGAATAGCCTTATCGAAAATAATTATTGTACAATAAAATGCTATCGATTGTTAAAAAATGGCTGATACAACCTCAAGACAAATACAACCGATAATTGAAAGAAGAAAAAATTACAGACAAACTTATTTGCGGTCTTAAAGATGGGCTTTATTGCTTTTAAAAATACTACAGGAATATCGAATCCCTCGAAGCGAGAGTCTGCCTCGCACTTGACCGTTTTTTTAATATAAGTATATTTTTGTTCGATATGTTGAATTAATCATTCGCACTTGGACATCACTAAACATGCTAAGTCCCTTCAAGTGAAGGAGTTAGAAGGTTTAGTGATGTGAAAATTTTGCGAATGATTAATTCGAATCGAACAACTTGTCCATAAAAAATAAAAATAAAGCATTATCTTGGTTTAATAATAAGTACTAATAATAAACTTAAAAAATTCACTATAAAAAAATTTGTATACGACTGTTCGGTTGAGTCAAGGAGTGATCACAGCTAGCTGGATTCAAAGACTAATTCGGCATACATTGCTCGTTGAAGTAAGGATAATGCAATAACATAACCAAGCCTCCCAGCAATGTATGCCGAATTAGTCTTTGAATCCAGCTAGATGTGATCGTGGCTTTAATAGGCTGACAATACATTTCCGTGATGTTTTTATTTTTATTTAACTTAAATGGACAAATGAGACCTGAACATTGCCGTGCCAAATCTTATGAATGAGAGTATTTCTGATCAAACAAAAACAATGGCTGTGGTAAATGAAGTGGATACATTTTTTTCTCTTTTTTCTTGCAGGTGCACATAGTCATTCGCCGTAACTGAACAACTTTCAGTAAATAAAACTATCAGCCTCTTCAATACTCTTCATATAAAATTGCAAATGGACAGTTTAGCCACGATCACATCTAGCTGGATACAAAGACTAATTCGGCATACATTGCTGGGAGGCTTGGTTGTGTTATTGCAATATCCTTACTTCAACGAGCAATGTATCCCGATTAGTCTTTGAATTCAGCTAGGTGTGATCGTGGCTTTTTTGTGGAAAAGAGGATTATTTTAATATTTTCTGAAAGTTTTATTTACTGAAAATTATTCAGTTACGTTGACTGACCACACCCTTTCAGTTTTCGGAAACCAGTCCCTTAGACCATGTATTGGTCAATTTAATTTCGATGCGAACACGGAATTCAATTAAAATTAATCATTCGTACTCGGACATCACTAAACCTCCTTACTCCCTTCAAGTAAAGAACTTAGGAAGTTTAGTGATGGGTAAATTTTGCGAATGATGATGAACAACTTGTCGATAAAGAATAATTTTTATTCATGGTGTAATAACAAGTACTAATAATTTTTTTTTTAAATTCACTATAGATTACCATCGATACTTGAAAGGTTCAGATATTTTCTATACGACTGTTCAGTAGAGTTAATAAACCTGCTTTGCGACAAAAAAAATCGTAAAAAGAACTAGGTAAAGGAGTGATCACACCTAGCTGAATTCAAAGATTAATTCGGCATACATTGCTGGGAGGCTTGGTTATGTTAATTGAAATATCCTTACTTCAACGAGCAATGTATGCCGAATTAGTCTTTGAATTCAGCTAGGTGTGATCACTCCTTAACTCTACACTGCGCGTGGCTTGACACGAAGTACGAACTTGGTCGGTTTTTTAGTATCGATTATTACCGGTACTTTTAAGAATTCGATATTCTCGATATTTTCTATAGGAATATTCGGTAGAGTTACTGTATTTTTAAAATTCAACCATCTATCTCGTTATCGCAGCAACACTGATTCAATAATTTTCAAAATTTACGGTTCGGTTAGGTACTCAATCAATCGCCAGTTAAAGCGCGACGGAGTCAGATGTGTCCGTGTAGAATACTTGACTAGTGCAACACTGTTAGTTTTGAATATAGCGGTCTTTAATTGTATTTCTAGTAGGAGCGCTTGTTTTAAGTAAAAAAGTATACCATCAGTTAGGCCATTATTTTTTGTTCGACAAGTTGTTCGATTCGAGTCAATCATTCGCATTTGCCCATCACTAAACCTCCTAACTAAGTGGCTTACTATAGGGCTCCCGCACACGACCGAGAATCGGTGGCCGATTATCGCCCAGGACAAGGACGGAAGATCCAGGTGATAACACGTAAGAGCGGGATGCCGACAAAAATCGGCCACCGATTCTCGGTCGTGTGCGGGAGCTACTAACATATAGCAGCACAACTAGTGAACTGACTATGATCCCTACTATGTTGATGTTCCTTAATAGTGATGTACAATTATTTCAAGAAGCAACAATCGAAATATTCGAATGTACTACTTAGTACTATCCAAATAATCTTTTATCATTCAATTGTTATTTTTCATTGGAATCATTATTCGCTTTTCGTACGATTTTAAATGAAAAATTTATACTAACTAAAAGAATGAATAAAGCACTCAAATTCTTTGTGTTTACTTGACTGGTGCAACCTAATTTTAATTCCTTGATTGTTTTTTAGTATACCGGTAATTCTGTGGTTTTTTTTTTGTAGTTATTCTAGTGTTTTTCTATACAACATAAATTAGCCCTTATTAATATTTTCCGTACGATGAGGTGTTCTATTCGTATTGGCCCTTCACTAAAGTTCCTTTCTGCGTTGCTTACTATGCGGCTTACTCAGTTAGTGACTTACTTAGTTCCATCTTTCTACCTTCCTTTCCTACGTAGGAGACTAACTGACTTAGTGTGTGAATTCAGTCAGGTGTGATCGGCCCTTAAGCAACGCAGTAAGGAACTTTAGTGAAGGGCCAATACGAATAGAACACCTCATCGTACGGAAAATATTAATAAGGGCTAATTTATGTTGTATAGAAAAACATTAGAATAACAACAAAAAAAAAACCGGCCAAGTGCGAGTCGGACTCGCGCACTGAGGGTTCCGTACCACCACATAAACATAATTGTATTCGTTGAAATTTCAGTAAGTTAATGTGCTAGATTTTTTGAGTCCGACACGCGCTTGACCAAATTTTATTATTTGATCCAAAGACTAATACTAAGACTAAAGTAAGGATATTGCAATAACACAACCACAAGCCTCCCAGCAATGTATGCCGAATTAGTCTTTGTATCCAGCTAGATGTGATCGTGGCTAAACTGTCCACTTGCAATTTTATATGAAGAGGCTGATAGTTTTATTCACTGAAAGTTGTTTAGTTACGGCGAATGACTATATGCACCTGCTAGACTAGAAAAAGAGAAAAAATGTATCCACTTCATTTACCACAGCCATTGTTTTTGTTTGATCAGAAATACTCTCATTCATAAGATTTGGCACGGCAATGTTCAGGTCTCATTTGTCCATTTAAGCTAAATAAAAATAAAAACATCACGGAAATGTATTGTCAACCTGTTAAAGCCACGATCACATCTAGCTGGATTCAAAGACTAATTCGGCATACATTGCTGGGAGGCTTGGTTATGTTATTGCATTATCCTTACTTCAACGAGCAATGTATGGCGAATTAGTCTTTGAATTCAGCTAGCTGTGATCACTCCTTAACTCAACCGAACAGTCGTATAGATTTTTTTTCATAGTGAATTTTTTTAAGTTTATTATTAGTACTTATTATTAAACCAAGATTATGCTTTATTTTTATTTTTCATGGACAAGTTGTTCGATTCGAATTAATCATTCGCAAAATTTTCACATCACTAAACCTTCTAACTCCTTTACGTGAAGGGACTTAGCAAGTTTAGTGATGTCCAAGCGCGAATGATTAATTCAACTTATCGAACAAAAAATATACTTATATTAAAAAAACGGTCAAGTGCGAGGCAGACTCTCGCTTCGAGGGATTCGATATTCCTGTAGTATTATTAAAAGCAATAAAGCCCATCTTTAAGACCGCAAATAAGTGTGTCTGTAATTTTTTCTTCTTTTAATTATCGGTTGTATTTGTCTTGAGGTTGTATCAGCCATTTTTTTACAATCGATAGTATTTTATTGTACAATAATTATTTTCGATAAGGCTATTCAACAGAGTTACTGTATTTCAAGATCAACTACCGACAGCGAAACTATCGCTATCGGAACATCACTATTCAGCAACTGTATTTGTAGGCACTTTTTCCACTTAGCTTCCTAGCTAGAACTCTGAATTCACAAACGTCTTTTTCTACGTAGCCTCCTAGGTAGATTTCTTATTCAGTCGTCAAATTCAAGCAGGTGTAATCGCGGCTTAAACAAAGCAGGTAGGTAAGTAGGTACCTATTCAAATATACCACATAATACGTGGTAGGTAAATACAGCACGGAGAACAGAACACGCACAAGTAGAAGGTAGGTAGGTCCCATTGTTGATAATAGATAATGCTGCTGAGATTGTGTGATAAAATTACGCACGCAGCGACAACGTTGCCGTTCCGCTCCTCGGGGCGCGATGTTGCCGCACCTCCGCGACGCCATTTGCAATTCAAATGAGAACTAGTTGTTACGCCACACTCTCTCAAAATAAAAACAATATTTTACATATAAATTATGGCGCAGTTAATAAGTGTTACTAATAAAATCAGTCGTGCTTCAATGCAAATGGAATTATACTTTGCACATACCTATCATCATAACATCCCATGAAATGTCCACTACAGGACAGGGAGCTCCCTCCAGAATTCTAGCTTTTGCTGGAAAAATGTGGAGGGGAAGTACTTACCAAGTCACCTCGCTTGTTAGCGTTACGGCTGGCACCATGGACCGCGGTTGTGGGTGACCGGAGTAAGTAAGATGTAAGATACAAAGGAGGATGCTGCTGCCCATTCTCCAGTTAACCCTTAGTCGCCTCTTACGACACTCACAGGTATGTATGGGTTGGTACTATTCTTTGCCGGTACCACACTTTGTACCAGGGTGGCCAGGTTGGGGGTTTTTTTCGCAATTCTGGGGAAAATTTTATTCTTGGAGAAAGTTTGGGGAAATGGAGTCGTTGGGGAAAAGAAATTGTCTGTTGGGGAAATTTGGGGGTAACGTCTTAGTAGCACTACATTGTGAGCACATAACAAAAAAACATAACTAAACGACCATTCCTACTAAATTAGCCCATCAGCTAGAATCTAAAAAAGAATTAATCGACCAATATCCGGTGAAGTCCAACTAGGGTCGATTGCTGTGAAATCGCTAATTTTAAGCCTATAAAAGGGCTGCTGTCTCTGTTTTCCTCTACAAACTAAATAAGAGACAACAACACTCGTTAGACCTAACATCTTTCAGGCTCAAATCTTTGCGGCTAATAGGTACGCAGGAATCGACCTAACTGTCGGTATAAATCATCTGTTTAGGGTGGCTAGCAGCTTATTGTCTTTTATAAATAACAAAAAAGTATGCTTGAAATCGTGTGTTTTATTGTTATTTCTATGAAAAAAATGTTGGGGAATTTGTTTCGAAAACGCATCATTTTGGGGAAACAATATTGTTAGTTTGGGGAAATCACAAAAATAGGATCTGGCAACCCTGCTTTGCACATACCTATATGGCAACAAATTAAATGATTCCCAAAATATGTTTTTATACCCCAATACACTTCAGACAAAATGGATGAATGTACATACACCAAATTGGCTGAACGTACACCAAATTTGGGTAACCGTAGACAATTCGTCCACGCCTTTTTTAAGTTTGTTCCTTATTGTTAGATTATTCTGTTTACAAAAATATTAATACTCCTACAATACCACTTAAAATTAAGGTTTACATGCAAACATTTTTTTTTGTTTTTTTTTTAATTTTTTATATATATGTCGTGATTAGACATTGGGCGACAGTCCTAGACAGCTGTCAAGGATGGCTGTAAAGGCTTACTCTTCGATCACAATCCCTCATCATCTTAGCCAACACATCGCGTCTCATCTCACTGTAGTCAGACTTGCGTATTTCTCCTGATGGCTCATATCAGACACACAGTTTGATCTAATGTCTAGCACAAGTCAGGACCCAAGTAACTTGCTCGGCTGCCGCACGTAGACTGATCCAAAAATGGAAGCAGGGGAGGGGCGCGCTTTGGGGGCGCGCACTCCCAGTCACACCACTCAGAAGTCAGTCGCTATTCAAATAATTGCTCGTCATTACAAGAACCGTACTCATGACCCGGAAGTATACACGACACGGCCATTCTGATAATACGTACGTCCTCGTGCGAGTCTCACTGGTTGCTCAAATCTAACAACTAAAAAAATAAAAATCAAATCTTTCACCAAAACTGCTCGGCCACACCTGACCAAATATTTCGACCGTTCTCCTAGTGGATACACAAACTTCATCCCACTTCTGATGTCGTGATTAGACATTGGGCGATAGTCCTAGATAGCTGTAAAGGATGGCTGTAAAGGCTTACTCTTCGATCACAATCCCTCATCATCTTAGCCAACACATCGCGTCTCATCTCACTGTAGTCAGACTTGCGTATTTCTCCTGATGGCTCATATCAGACACACAGTTTGATCTAATGTCTAGCGCAAGTCAGGACCCAAGTTACTTGCTCGGCTGCCGCACGTAGACTGATCCAAAAATGGAAGCAGGGGAGGGGCGCGCTGTGGGGGCGCGCACTCCCAGTCACACCACTCAGAAGTCAGTCGCTATTCAAATAATTGCTCGTCATTACAAGAACCGTACTCATGACCCGGAAGTATACACGACATATATATATATATATATATATATATATAGTTTTTAGGGTTCCGATACCAAAATGGTAAAAAAAGGAACCCTTATGGTGCCGCTCTGTCTGTCCGTCTGTCTGTCACACCTCTATATCTCAGCAACCACTTACGCTATCGAGCTGAAATTTGGAATAGTTTTAGAATATAGTTGCCCAACTTAATTGCACATGAAAATTTTTTGAAAAAAGTATGATTATTAATGTAAAGGGGGCCAAAATAGGGGGGGCCAAATTTCAAATTGTCGCTACTAGGTCGAGTGGGGTATCATATGAAAGGGCTTTACTTGTACATTTTAAAATATATTTTTGTATTTTTTTAAGTTTCTTAGTTTTCAAGTTATGATGAAAAATGTCAAAAAAAATACCATTCCCCCCCCCTTATCTCCGAAGTTTGAGTAAGGGAAAATCTGAATTAATTACAGTTGACAGAGGTTTATGTAAACTTTACAGCAAAAATAAAACGATCTTTCTAAGTTGCACAGTTTTTCAGAAATCTGCAAAAAACCTTTACAAACAAATTTAGTTTTGCGGTCCTGAAAATGGACTTTATTGCTTCCAAAAATACTATAGGTATATCGGAACCCTCGGCGCGCGAGTCCGACTCGCACTTGACCGGTTTTTTTTTTATTATTATGAAATATAGTGTTACAGTTGTCATAAACTATTAGTACACAGAGTAAAATAAACACTAAACATTGTGCATTGTCAAAAAAATACACTTAAAGTTTGCTTTCGTCAGAATGTCTTATTGCCACTACTTAGTAGTGGTTAGGTTCGTTTAGGTTATCTTGCGACCACAACGCACGAGCCGAGCGAGCGGAAGGAGCGTGCCGCGGCAGCTGCCGGCGAAATTTGGTGTACATTCATCCATTTTGGTAGACAAAATTTAGTGGATATTACCTATTTGGTAAAAATTTACTCAAATTTGGTGGCACGTTAATACACAGCCTACCTATATTAGCAACACACACACTTAGTTTATCTGGTCAATACAATACAATGGACAAAAGACCGAGGGTAAGTTAGGTAGGGAAGATTACGATTAAAGCTCGCGTCACACAGAGGCGGTAGCGGAAGCGTTCCGGTACCGGTATTTTTTGTAAAGTATGAGTTCTTATCAGTCACATTGAAAAGCGGTCGCGGCGCGGTATTTTGTTCCCGCCAAACCGCCCCGGACCGCTTTCGCAATCATACCGATTCTGTGTGACTTGAGCTGGTGTACTTACGACCACAGATTAACCATTTAACGAAGACTTGAAGAACATAGACAAGCGCAGTGATAGCTAAATAACCAGTAGGGTCCTAGATAAGTACCTAATCAACAAAACCGAAAAAAATCGTAGGCAAGTAAGTAGTTGCCAAAACAAACAGACGTTTTCGACCAAAAACCAATCGAAAGACACTAGGTAGCTAAGATAAATTACCTACGTCTTCAATTCAATAACCATCCATTAGATCGATAGAGTGTCGATTGCTTTTGCTTGCAAGCAGGTGCAGGTGGAGAACTGTTCACATCACCTGCTTGCAATAAAATGAAGAAAATTAAACATCCTATACCTAGGTAAAGCCACGATCACACCTAGCTGAATTCAAAGACTAATTCGGCATACATTGCTCGTTGAAGTAAGGATATTGCAATTAACATAACCAAGCCTCCCAGCAATGTATGCCGAATTAGTCTTTGAATTCAGCTAGGTGTGATCGTGGCTTAAGTACTTACTTACCTATACGTGCAAACGACCGCATGCAATGCCATTCGATGACCTAGGTACCTACCTATACAAATAGGTACTTAGGTATCGTTTCTTCTCATAACATAACTATGTTTAAGATTTTTTTTAAATGTCTAAAAAACAGGGAGAAGCAACTAAGTAATGTTCGTCGATGCAGGAAACCACCAAGGCCACGGCGTCCGTCAAGCTTGACCAAGATGGCGGACGGACTGCATAAGCGTCGTTTTTTCCGCAACTTTCTACGAAGCGTGCATTAAAATGACAAGCCAAACATTCTTTTTCTCTGTTCCGTTGAAAAGAACCGCTTATAAGATCTTATTTTTCCTTATTTGCTTCCTTTGACAGATTTAACTGTTCTTTGGGATGTTCATAAAGTTCTCCAACTTGTTATACCTACAAGTAGGTAGTTCAGGAAGGTAGGTGTATAGAAATTTAATGTCTATTTTATTAAGTTTTTGGTGTCTAGAAACAATTTTTAAGGATTAACAACCTACCCCGTTTTAGATGTCTTCAAGATTTTTCGAGCGACTAAGTTCTACCGGTTAAAAATAAACAAGACTTGTGGTATCGCTGTTAAACTTGCCAAGACGTTTCATTCTAGTCGTGGTGGCAAGATCAGGTTTCCAGGGAGCGGACGTAGGTATAGACTTTCACGATTGCACCCGTGCGAATTCTGTTACAGCGAATTGCTACGAAAACTCACTGTGAGAACACGACAAATAAAGTGGTTTTATGAATGGAAGCAAGAATTTGGGCATGTAATAAATAATTCTAGTGAATTCTATAGGTATTCTATAAAAAATAACGCGTAAACACTAGCCTCTGCCAAAAGCAATCGAAACGGATGCTCTTCATAATACCACGCTGGCACCGCTTTGGGACTGAAATAGATTAGTAATTCGGTCAGATTGCACGTGTGTGAAAATATAAATCGCTCCGCTTACATATAGATTTTTATGAACTTCGCAAATAGTTATTCATGCTCCAAAATCAATAACACCTTAGTCAGCTTATCGTCGCTTCATTAATTTGTCTTTCTTAAAGTAACTTAAAAGGAAATGGTTCCCCAAAAAGGTATGAAAAGGAGATGGTTATAATGTAATCTCAGATCATTGATCTGAGAATGTAATGTGGATCAACCGACAATGACCAGCCTGGTTGGTGCAGCCTTCTGCAGCTTCGATCCTCGCCACGAACAAGCGGCTCTTTAGTCAACTCGGTACACTGTACCGAGTTGACCAAGTGCGTTTTTGCATCGGTCAACTCGGTACATTGTAATTTTTTTTTATTTGTACAGACGCGGAGAAAAGTGTTTTTATTTTGACTATAAAACTTTATTAGCTAGTACCGCTACCATTAGGATTTAATAAATAATTTGAAATGTAAATTGATTAATCAAAAGTAAGATGGTAGGTCTTTGGTATTTAGTAAGCTTTTTTATGCCAGAATTGACAACAGTATTTGTCAATAATATTTCACTTAATATTAAGCTAGTTATTTATTTTACTTTTTAACTACCCATGTGACGATTTTAGGCGTTCGCAAAAGAAAAAAAATTTGCCTAAACAAACTAGCATCCGCGAAGTTGTGCTTTTTATTTCAAATTATAAAAATAATCGTTAAAATTACAAATTCTGCCCCCTAGTTTGATGAGATAAATTTCGTATCCACTTAAGATAATATCACTTCTCTTACTATTGTTTTAAGAAAATGTTTATTAAAAAAACCGGCCAAGTGCGAGTCGGACTCGCGCTCCGAGGGTTCCGTACCACCACATTATCATAATTGTATTAGTTGAAATTTCAGTAAGATACTGTGCTAGATTTTTTGAGTCCGGACTAACTTCACTATAGATTATACGACAGCATAGCTTCCAAAATCTAAAACCATGCTCTCAGTTGCCATTTTAAAATTTGCTGAGTAGACCTGTACAAAATTTAGCAAAAAAAATAGCAAGTGGATTGAATTTCAAGGTAAGTTTTAAAGTATGACTGTTTGTCTATTGGTGTATGGCGTGGTTTGTGTGATCCTAACATATTAAATTTTAATATTAAAGCCCCAAAACTCATCAAACTTTCATCATTTATGATATTTATGGAGGCCGGTAAACCCGTTCACCATTTTCTTCAAAATTCAGTTATCGACAGGTAGGTCGGAGACCGGTTTTATTTAGGACTTTTTTCTTTATGTTTATTGTGGAAACCTTATAGTTACTGACTCAGATCCCATTAAATTTATAAACAACTAGATTTTTGTGTATTCACAACTAGATTCCGGCCACTAATATGGCTTTTATTTTCGAAGATATGACGTTCTAAAGTTCCGAATGTTAGGCGGCCGATAGGTAGTCACAATCAAACCTGTTTCTGGCCGTATGAAATATAAGACGGCCGGTAACTAGTCAACATTAAACCTGTTTTCGGCCGTAGCATGTAAATAACGGCCGATAACTAGTCAACATTACACCTGTTTCCGGCTGTAGGAAATACAAGATGCCGATTAATAGTAAAAAATAAACCTATTTGCGACCATAGGAAATTAACACAACACAACCGATTAGAAACTGGTAAAAAATTGACCTGTTTCTGGCTGTGGAAATTAATAAGTGTTCGATAAATGGCATTCATAATTTTCATATATTTGTTTGTTTTTTTTTAAATTAAAATTGGAGTAACTGATCCACATGCACGAGTTTCAAGGCAGGCGTAAATTACTCTTGCGAGATGCCCTGCCCACCGCCACCCCAGTCTAGCGACTCTCAGGGCTACGTCAGCCACTCTAGTTCTTCTGCGGACCCCCTCATTCGATCCCGCAGTGAGACTCCGAGCATAGCCCTTTGGGGTGACCTTGATACCCCAGACAAGGCCCACCGCGAGCGGCCACGCCCCGTTGTGTTGCAAGTGGTGACATATGGATGTCACCACTTGCAACACACACTGGTCAAAGACCCTCGTCTTGAGACACCGCGGCACTCTGGACGCAAAGATACTGCGAAGCCTCCAAAACGCCGCCCACCCAAGCCGGACTCGACGAGCAACCTCCCCTCTCCAAGCCGGACCCGCCGAGCTGGACTGCCCGTCCCAGGCACACGCATTCATGGACAACCTCGAGCGCAGAGTCCCCAACCCTAAGTGAAGCGGGCACAACAGGGGCGCTAGACACAATTTTCATCCTGTCCATGTTCACCCCAAGACCCACCCGCTGTGAAACTCCACTAGGACCACTGAGCATCGTACCGAGATCCTCCACGGTCCCAGCCACCACGACAACATCGTCGGCAAATCGAAGGTCTCTTTCCAGTCCAGGAGCCCGAAGACGTCCTCCAATGCAGCGGCGAACAGCCCAGAAGACACGACGTCTCCCCGTCTCACCCCTCTCCGCAACCGGACAGGTTCCGAGTCCCGATCCCGAAGACGAACCGGCACTGCGGCATTCCCGTACAGATAGTCTACTTGGCACCCCAGGAGAGACCACAGCATAGCCCACATCTTGATCGAATCGAAGGCTTTGTGGACTACGAGAAAGCCTTCAATTCGATCGAGATGTAGGCCGCGCCACGACCCCTCCAGACGAGACAAGTCGACCATCGGTACATTAAAATGATGAAGGACCCGTACAAGAACGCCACCATACCAGCCCGTCCCCAGGACCAGGACTCCAAACCCATCCAGTCGCCGCGAGTAGTGAGACAGGGAGACGTCACATCTTCAAAACTGTTCACCGCTGCACTGGAAGACGCTCCAAAACTCCTGGACTGGAAAGGACTTGGCATCAACACAATATCAATGGCAAGTACATGAAACACCTTTGATTTGCCGACGACACAGTCGCAATGGCTGAGACCCTGGAAGATCTCGGCATGACTCTCAACAACAACAGTAGAGCTTCAAAACAAATGGGTTCCAAAATAAACATGGATAAGACGAAAACTATATCCAACGCCCTTGCCGCACCGCAGACTCCACGCCTCAATACCTGGGACAAACAGTCCAGCTGGGCAAATCCAATTTAGAGAAAGAGGCCACTCGTCGAACCCGCCTCGGACGGGCAGCGCTCGGGAAGCTCCGCAACATCCTCACGCCCACAACACCGCAGCGTCCCAAGACGAAAGTCTCCGACCAGTGCCTACTGATGAAATATGACATCCTGACGCGGCCGCCCACGAAGGACGCCATCAGGAAGCTCAAAGTCACCCAAAGGGCCATGGAAAGAGCCAAAGAGATCCACAGAAAAACCAAGCAACTGACACAGCCCGAGAATTGCCAATCCAAAGTGGCAGTGGGCAGGGCGGGCTCATCGCAAGACGAACCGATGGCCGATGGGGCGTTAAGAGTGGCGACCACGTACCGGCAGACGAAGCGTAGGCAGGCCCCCCACAAGATGGACCAACCATCTGGTCAAGGTCGTGGGAAGCCGCTGGATGCAAGTAGCGCAGGACCGGTCGTCATGGAGATCTGAAGGGGAGGACTATGTCCAGCAGTGGACGTCTTTTGGCTGATATGATGATGATGATAAATTCAAAATTACCTTAGTTTGAACCTTTATTATCGATTTGATTTTGGAGCAAATAAATTGATAATTGTGGTTTAATTAATTGTTTTACTTTCATACTACTCTACTACCAACCTTTTGAGCTCTTTAATAAGACTTATTTTTCTACAGTGAATTACAAGGCCGATAACCGGTCAACGGGTGGTCGATAACCAAATCAAATGGCCGATAGCCGGTGTTTTGTCAAATTTTGTGATTAATGTTTTTTTGTAATCTATGAGTTAAAGATATGTCTTCAAGCGTTACATTTTATGCATTTAGATTATTGTAGCATGATACTAACAAATTATTGAGAGTGTTGGTGTAAAGCTTTATGGTTAAAACCAACGCTGAAGGCGACAAGTCGCTAAAACGGCCGATAACCGGTATGTTTACCCTATTTAAATAAAATTTGACGATTAAATACGAGTAAACATCAACAATAAAAAAAATGTTAGGATCGGTGTGGGTATACCTTATTTATTGCTGCGGGCAATGTTGTCACTCAATGTTCACAAAAGTTCGGGGAACATTTCCCAAGGCTGTTTCTCAAAGATTTGGCCGTGGTAAGAAGAAAAACCAGCAGAGAAAAACGCGCCAGTTCACCTTTTATATCTCGTATTGAACTCACTTACCTACAGGACCTTGTACAGCGACACTGACCAAAACCAAAAATAATAAGAGTTGTTGGACTAATTTTTGATTAATTTAATTTTTATTGGAATAATTTTGTTTGTTTGCAATTCATGATTGAAGTTATTTTTGGATTTTGTGCAAAGATATATCCGCCAAATAAAAGGCAATGTTGCTCGAATTGACAATAATGGTTTGTTCTGCTTTATTTATTTCAGCGATTTCAGCCTAGTTTGGGATGCTGACCTTGTGTCAAATATTATGACTCAGAATACAGAATAGCAACTATTTTTTTTTATTTCGGGTTGCTCTTAGGAAAATTAGGAATTCAATCATGCTGCTCAGTTGTGTATTAGTATTTAGCAAAATTTTACTTACCTACCTACATCTTTGTCCATAAGTCGAATTACCTACCTACGAAAAAAAACCGGCCAAATGCGTGTCGGCTATAGCTCATCACCCTGTGAAGCCTTCTTAATGGTGATAGTTTTAATTGAATCATATATTCCGTTCAGCGAGTGGGGGCGGGAGTCACACTCGACTCCAACAAAAAATTGCGCTTTCAAGCTTAATATTTCGCAAGGTACCTAAATCGAAAAATTATCTTAGCAGACTGACATTATTTTTAAGTCCTATCCAACGACATGGGTAGACAAGAAAAAATAATTTCATCCCCACTTTACTTGTAGGGGTACCTACCCTAAAAAAAATATTTTTCATTCTAGGTATTATTTTGTCGGAAATTGCGTGGATGTAATGTATGTCCGTACAAAATTTCAGCTTTCTAGTACCTACTAAGGGTCTCTGAGCTAAGGCGCGAAGAGACAGACAGACGGACATGACGAAACTATAAGGGTTCCTTGTTGACTACGGAACTCTAAAAATCATCTTCCCATACAAAATGTGTAGGTTCATAAGCATCACAGTGCCCTTAAATTTTGTAGTTAGGCACTAAATAAATACCTATTATACCTAGGTAACAAAAAAAAACTTCATAGCGGAGAGGTTAGTTTGAAGTGTTTATTTTCTAGATGGAACGATTCATTTACAAATTACAAAAACGTGTAAGGTAGGGTACCTAATTAAAGTAGTGTAGTGTTTACAGGGTGTAAAAAAAAGTACGATTATTCTTCTAAGAGGGAATTCTAAATCACTAATACATTATATGAAAAATAGAAAAGAAATCCTTTTTCTTAAAAAAAGTAATTTTAGCTCAAGAAGTGCAGCGTGGAAGGCAAATGACAGCTGTGATCAGACGGTGATACAGACAAAGATGTTTTTTGTTATGCCCATAATATCCAGTCTCTAATTACCTACCTATCTATTTCAATAAATTAGTGTAATATTATTCGGAAAAAAAATCAAATTTCATGATCACCCCAAAAAAAAATATATGTCGAATAAAAGGTTTTTTACATATTTTTTTAATAATCTATTAGTGGTGTAGAATCACCCCTTAGAAGGATCATCGTAATTTTTTTAGACCCTGTATAGTATGGTATCTACATATTACTCGGACAGTTTGCGAAATATTTTTAGAATTTCTATTTGCGCTTGGAGTTTTACGTTGAGCGGCAACTCTTTCAACATCGGCACTAGAGACATTGCAAAATTTACGTCCTGGTCGACGCCACTGCTTTCTTCTTCATTATTACTTTTACGAGATTTTTTATTCAAATTTTTATTCTTCATTACTAGAGGATCTATTGGTACTTCGTATTGTTCTACCTTGATCCTCTTCTTTGGTTGCTCGATGGTAGCGTCCAAATACTCATATTCGCAGTCGCTATCTTTTTCATTATCGATGTACTCTTCCACCATGGGTTCGTCTAGGTATTGCTCCTCATTTTTTTCTTCTTCGTCTTCTTCCTCTTCCTCATTTGGGTCATCCTCATCTTTGCCGAACTCTAATTCGTCTAAGTTCTGGAAAAACTCCTTAGCAGGTTTTGTTTCGCCATCAAGCTGCAGAATTAAGAAGTCTGTAACAAATTTGAGTCGGTCGGTGTGTTTGTACTTCTTCTCGTTTGCGCAACTCAAACCTTGCTTCTTCATTCTAATACGTTTCTTGAGCTCTCTGGCGTAGGTTGTCCTTAGGTTACCCCATCGCTTCATAATACACGCCGCTAAAACAAGAACACATTATTTTTTTACTCAAATCCTATAGACGATCCAATTTATCAGACGGCAACTTTGAAAGAAAAACTTACTCGCTTCTCTCTTGTCCGATTTGCTCCATTTGTTCCAATGTGATCGGAACAACCTCTCCCCGATTTCGGCCCAACATCTTCTTTTAATATCAGCGTTCGTATATTCCGGTATATTTTTATCGTATAGAGCCGGTCTCATTTTCACTAAATCGATTAATGATTTCGTTGGAATTTCAACAAAATGGGGTGGAGTCGTAGACATTTTTTGATGTTTATGATTACTGTCAGTCAACTTTGAAAAAAAAAATCGTTAGAGGTTAGTGGAAAGTAGGCGCGATGTAGGAACGCACTACCCCGCTGCTGAGCAGGGAGCCAACTGAATCGGTCCGTTTTCGCGCGCTGCGGCTACTCGGCGATATGGCAACGTCGCATCAGAATTGGATAAGCACATGCTCGGTTGGAGATTGAGACCTATTTGTAGGTAGGATGTCTGATGATAAAATCTATCATGATGATATACGCTATGATTGTATCCTAATAATTACATAGCCTACAATAAACTATTTGAGAATTGGAATACGATTCTTGTTCCAAAAAAATTAAGACGCTATCACATCTCCCTTAATTCAGAAACTAATTCAGTATAGGTACATTGCCGGTTGAAGTAACGATATTGGAATTAACAGAACCAAGCCTCCCAGCAATGTAGTTGTGATTGCGGCTTTAGTAGGTAGGTCTATAGAGTCCTAGTTGGGTTATGAGTAGGTAGTATAAATAAGGAGTACTTACCTACTTACTTAAATAACTTGGTTCCTACTTCAAAAAGTCCCCACTAGCCACTAGGTACCTAGGGTAACTTGCCTACTTCAAAAACCAGCATGCACCTAAAAAAAATCAAATTTCAAATCCTGAATGTGAAGTGCTGATTCAGAACGCGACGTTGCCACACCGTTTAGCGCGGTTGCCGCATCGTCGCGATGATGGGATGGGGATACCTACGTTGGCGCCACGTTGCCGTTTCGTGCAGTGCGGGCGGGCGCCACGCGACGTTGCCGCTCTGCTGCCATACCGTAAAAATACAATTCATTCAATTTGTGTAACTGATAAGTGCAAGCAGAATACAGCTTCAAAATAAGTACTATTCACTGGACTGGACTAGTCAGAAAGTACCTAGTTCTAGATAGTTACCTCTAACATAAGTAGTAAAGGCCGTAGAACCCATTTTGACATTTCTTTTACTTTTAACAAATAGGTAGGTACCTAGGCACCCAAGGTAAAATTTTTTACCTGATCATAAAGGCTGCTCATAATTTTTCTTTCCTCTTACGACTAACTCCTTGTCTTACGATGATGGCCATAAATGTAGACAACCTATGACATTTAAAACAACAAATTTCATTTTTATTTCTGCCTGGCAGTTACTAATGCTCAACCATGGCTCAACCGGTTTATTACGGGTAGTGTCGTGAAAATTGATGGACCACTTTCTTGATCTATCTACCTAGGTAAGTACCTACTTAGATTATTTTTCAGAGCGATGTGGGCCGTGATTTGGTCCGATCAGAGTGCTAATGGTCCGGAATCCCGTTGATTGCACAATTTCCGAGCCCCATCCTATCCTCAACCATCCACCAGCCAGTATTCTCGCCCCCGACTCCTTTAAGGTCCGTAGATAGGGCAAATGGCTTTCAAAACCCGTTTTACTAGATTACTCCGGTCCCTATTCGTTGGAATCTTCCAATTTCGCTCTTACAACTCTTGTAGTTTATATAGCGACTTCCATAGTTATTTTTCCTACTACGCAAAGCCATTACGCGCACAAATAAAACAACCTTTTGAAGAAACAATCAGTTGTTTTAAAGTTCTGAGAAAACACGACGATGTGACATACACGTAACATGGAGTTTTTTCTTCGGCAAGGGAACGAACGGCATACATATTTCATTAGAAGCGCTGATATACGATGCAACTATGTGAGAGCGAGCATAAAATCTTAATAAACTACCACGATGGCAATTTATGACTCGAATTTGAATACCTATCCTGAGCTCGTTCTATTAAAGCTTAATTCCTCCCGGGGTGAAAATTCTCAGTAATATTCGCCATTTTATTGGCTTCGTTTAGAAAAAAAGCCTTGCGACTCGTGTTTCTCACAACGCTAAGTTTGCACATAAAACAAGGATACCTAGTTAATCCCAAAAAAACCAGTGTTCAAAGACAAAGCCTACTCATTACTGTGACCACCCACCCACCGTGTGATGTGGCACATACGGGACTTTGATGAAAAAATGCTGGCATGTGTAAAAGGAAAAATTCTACTATAAAAGAAAGTAAGTGTACTATGTACCTACTACCTTTTTCCACATGAATTCACGATTTGATTGGATAAAAAACGGATCTTCCAACATGTTATTAAACGCTAAAACGTTCAGCTATGAAAAGGCTTACAGGTACAGATATTTATTAACAACCATTTTTACAAGTCAGGATGTTCAATTACAATTAATAACCCTAATGAATGCAAAGCAACCAATGCAGAGATTGGTTAATGCAACCAAACACATGACTTGCACAGGGTAGGTAATTGTAACGTAACCCGCGGTGTTACTAAAATAAATTTGCTACTTCTTAAGAATTATTAGAAGAACCAAAAACTGAGGACACATTGTCCATATGGCAAGAGAAAAAAATAAGTGATAAATAGAACTTCAGAAAGACCACAGTTTACACTGTAGACTCAAGGACAAAAGACCTTCAAATAGTACTACAAAGACAAGCATCTAGATCAATACGAATCTCCTTCGAAGTTAGCATTTCTTCAAGGTTCTCTTTATCATACTAGAAGGTCTCTAGTAATGGCTCCCTCAAGGAATTTTATGTCGTTACGTCAACAAAAACCTCGCTTATCTGGTTCGCCGATCTATGCCCTAAGTAAAACAACTCGACCCTTGTTATTTCCATGCTTTATAAAAGCTGCTCGCAACCGAAGGACATGAAATAAGTTATTAACAAGCTTGACATCAAGAGTTAAGTAAAACTCCCATTAAAGTTTAATGTGACTATTGTTAATAAGGTCAAAAAATACGAAATGGATTGGTAAGTTAAGTTATAGGTAATGTCACTTGAAAGTCTGACAACCATTTTTGAGAAACTACCTACTAGTTTTAAATAGGTACTATGAAAATCCTCAACATAGTAGGTATAGTGCGGGGCAAACAACTTGAACAATAATCGCGTGGTGGGGGAAGCTTTGCGCACGTCATTTTGTTTGTATGTAAAAGCGACTCTGCGCAGCAAAGGTCATTGTTCAAATAGTTTGCCTACATCTATAACTAACGCTAACGACCATTTATCGACGTCTACACTTTCACCATGTGGTTTTACTTATGTTTCTTTTTCCTACAATCTATAAGCAACAACATGGTTCAAAAAAGTTTACTATAGAGTTTAAATTAGTCAAATCAGCCAGTTCCTTCTTATCATACTTATCCTGTGGAATAGCTTCGTAATTCGTAAGTGATATGATTTTACTAGATCACGCAATATGCTCGAATGAGCCTTCAAACGTAACATAGGCACCTAGATAACAACATTATTAAAGAGCCGGTCTTGTTCTTAAAATAGCATGCATGTATGTCAGCTTTGTAGTCGAACACCGCATATCTAACTATCTACGTTGCAAACACTGCGCTGTGAAAGATGCAAATCTGACAATGCACCGGATATGCATTGTGCTTGCAACTGCCGCGCCGTCTGCGTACTAAAACGATCCACTCACAACAGCCTCTTCAGAAAACCCTATAAACGTTTGTGCCACACAAACACTAGCTCACCCAAATACAGAAATAGGTACCTACTACTGTACGAACTTATCAGTAGATTTGCTGCCGGACATTCAACTTTTGTAATGTCCGGCAAAATTAGTTGATCTACCATAAAACTGACTGAGATAAATAAATAGGACATTGAAATCATGTACGCAGGTTTAAGTGTCCCACCCAAATGATTTCTGAACCCACAAAGTTTGTGAAACAAACTGATGCAGAATTTCTTGTGCGGATCAAAAAGAAGGTTCAGAACAGAATCACAACAGAAGAACAGAATCAAAACAGAAGCAAAGTGAAATGGAGCGAGCCATGCTAGGTCAAGCTGATCGATCGACTAAATTGCAAGATATCGTGAAGCCTATCGAATTGTATCATTATAGAAATACGCAGAAGAAATCCCTAACGGAATTCATGGCTAAAGGCAGGGAATTCAATAGGTAGATCACCCGATCGACCATGCGTAGTTGATAGAAGGTCTGAGACTTACGTCTATCTATCTCTTCACTAAAAGTGCGGTACAAAATCCAATGTGATAAGCTCAACGTGCCAATGACTGTATCTACTAACTAACTATCTAGCTAGAGTTATAAAAGAAGACCATAAAAGATTCACAACAACAAAATACACTTAGGTAACCTGCCTTATTTAATTAGTATCGAAGTAGGTAGGCAACGAAACGAAGACAAAAACATCGGCTTTTGTTTTTGACGTAACTAAAAGCATAACTTTGATACGAGTTTAACATTGTACCTAGATCATAATAGACAATGGCCAGACAAGACAAAAACAACAGCCGCGAATAGAGGACAAGAGACTCAAATTTTTGAAAAGGAATCATCGAAGGTGGGTGGTGGTGGTGGTAAGGTAAACAACATAACTCAAACATTATCCATAAAGACATCTACATCTAGTAGAAAGAGCCATGGTTGGCTTGGATAGGCACAAAACAGAGACCTAAACAAACTCGACCAATTTAGCAAAGTGAAAAAAATGCGCTCGCCTGTTGCCACTCAGAAGTGGGTCGGGACGGCAACGTCGCATAGCGGTACCCGCACGAACCGGCAACATCGCGGCACACGACGGCAACGTTGCCACGTTCACTACCCAGTCAACCAACATCAATATTTTGTACCCTCCTAGGCGTTTCAGACACGATTTCATAATTTTGTGGTCTGTAAATTAGTGTTATTTATGTGCAGGTGGTTCCGGCTGACCAATAGCACTATAATTATTATTATGTTCTAAAGATAGGTATTAAAGGCATCTTTCTTTTCTATTTATTGGCACATTAAATTAGGATAGTCGGTAACAAGCTACAAAACTTGTACTTTGTAGGTTATACGTAATTTAGGTAACCTAAAGGATATGAATCTGCCAATTTTTTTACTGATCAATATGGAAATTAGGTACCTATTGTAAAAAATAATCTCCCATTCAAAATGCGCTTATCTCGCGCTCTGCGCTGCGCTGACTTTCAAAATATGCTTAAAATGCGTTTCGACCTTATAGGTATTTTCGTAAGTACTGTACAGATCTGAAGTCCCTTCAGATAGGATCCTCAAATCAGATACGTGAAAGTTTTGGCCAAGGTTGATCGTCTAGAATAATATCCTTTAAGAATATTATATTTTTCCTGAATCCTACGTCATTCCGTTTTATATATTTATAATATCTTGTAATTTACAGATTCTGCTCGGTGGAGAGTGGCAATAGAAGAATGAAAAAGAAACACACTTGTTATTTTAATACTTATATTAGAATATAAACCTATTCTTTACATGTCTAATTTGTGTTATTTATTTTATTTTATATCATTATTTATTTGAATTTAGTCTCATATTGTTTGGTGTAGTTCATCTGAATTCATGTAGTTTCATCAATTTAGGAAAGGTTTCATCTCATTTACAATGCAATATTAGAGCCGATAAGTTTCTGAAAAGAAACCTATGTTAATATAAACGAAGTAATAAAAATAATGTGGGGACAATCCCCAGGTTTGGGGCACCGCCATCGCCCCAAGCAGCTCGTCCTAGGCCTCCTCTACCCTAAGTCCTAGGTCCGAGGCATATCATCACCCAGCTCACGATGACATGACGCTAAACTACCCTAACAATCCAACTGGATCGTCAGGATTCTGATCATCCTCGCGGAGCTGGAAATCCCAACGAAAACTTAAACTACAGTAAAGACTAGGGTTAATGTATGTGGAGAGCGGAACTAACTAACCACAGTACAACCCAGACGGTGATGATGTCTCCCCCCGGTATGTTCATGCCCCGCGTCAAACCCGATTTCCACGTGGCCCACCTTTAAGGGACGATCACTGACTCATCCAGGGTTCACAGGGTATTGACTATTTCTTTTAGTCACCCATACCAGAGCTGGTCACCGAGCCCGCCAGGCACACGAAGCATACGGTCTTCCTTTAGGAAAACAGGGCACTCTCCATCATGAGCTATAAGAGCTCTTCCTGTAATCCCTCCGGGCAGACAATGACCGACATCATCGAATCCCTTAGTTTGTTTTGAAATAAGTTAAACTGAAAATAATTAGCCAGCTCCACACGTCCAAGTGTGAAGTCTGTACTAGATACGGGTATAGTATTATTGCTTGCATGGCCAGCCTAGATCAATAACGGTTTTATAACGAGAGACATAAAAAGTTTGAAGGGCAATCTCCCTCCCCCCAGTCACTGAGTGACTTTATTGCACCAACAAGGTCTCCGTATATCCTTCATAGCTCTCACTTGTGATGCGTAGCTAAATCTCTTTTCCGTTACCAACCCACGCAGGACAAGGATTATGTAGAGTAACCCCAGTCTAAACACTCATTTAAATAAAATGAATTGCATCTAAACTATAATGGGATTACCCAGCATATTTCGAAGAAGAACATATAAGAAGTAAGTATAACAAAAGATTACTGAAGGTAATCCTTAATTAAAAGTGAAGTATGATGACCAGAACCGAGAAGATACGGGATAGTAGTATCTAAGCTAGGTTGGGCCAAACATATATGATTTAAGATCTTAAGGGAAAATCAAAAGCATCGAGTATTCAAAACCAAGAACACTGGGAGAATTTAGCGTAAACAACACTAGCTAAAACTCGATGTTCTTTAAAAGAGGACTCAAAAGAAGTATAAAAATGGGGTTATTGTATATACTTAAATATTCGGAACTTATTTACAATGAAAAGAAACTAAACATTATAATTTCTGTCCCATTTTTGTTTTCAAGAATCTATTTAGTAAAGTTAAGGTGGTTTCACACTGAGTCAAAGTATAATTTTAAGTATGATAATTTATGACAAGTTTTATTAAGGGAAAATTAAAACTTAGAATCTTATAAAGTTTAGATTCCTGTATGATTCAATGAAGATTAAATAAATTATTTAACTACTTTAGGATGACACACATAAAGTTCAGAGGTCCCCCAAGGTCAGAGTGTCGTACAGCCGTCGCAGCCTTATGGGCGAACGTCGTCAACACACTTTACAAGAAGCAACCCACGAACGAACGTAATGTCTCCATCAAGAATATTCTTCCTATTGATTCAGGACAATTCTAATTTATTCCTTATAAACAATTTAATGTCATTAGACTAAACTAGAATGTCCCTTCACATAAGAAGAAAGTTTTATGTTGTCTAACTACTCAACATTTGGTAATCTAACGCTAAGATCAGGAGGTCCTCCCGCGGTATATGCCACTCAAACGACGCTTCCAATAATGGGCGAGCGTTGTCAGCACATAACACAAGAAACACTATTTCCAAAATCCAACGTTAAAACACCTTGCTAATATCCTTCCATTTGTATTGGAGTAACTCCAATTCATCCCACACAAACAGAAGAGGGAAATCAGGATGAATCAGCGAAACCTCACACAAATAGAAAGAGAAGAACTTTAGTATCAGACCCTTTTAGGCTTGAGGGCTCCGGCCCAAGAATGATTAAAATAAATAAATCCGAAGGTTGATATTATCAGATAGACTTAGACAGATACTCCAGCGACACGCGACATACATTAGCCACAACCAATATAGTGGACATCGGGGACACATGTCACGAGGGCATCCATCCATGCTTGGTTGAACTAAATAAACCTGAGAGCAGGCATCTCTTAATCTCAAAATCTGGGACTCCTATAGTATGAAAGTAAAAGGAAAGATAAGCACCTCCTATGAGCTTGAGAACTGAGATGTAGTAATGCTCTCAGCATGTTCCAATTTTGGGAAATTGAGGTAAAAGATTCAAAATCACTATCAAAGCAATTTATTATTACTTGAAATATTATTATTTATAATATTCACTCTACTTAAACTTACCCTTTATTTCACAATAAAATATCACAATCTATATCCAAGTTTTAGTTTTCAGATATATTATTTTAAGATTTTGAATTGACGTTCTAATTCTTTTGATCTGACGGAATATTTTTTAAATTTTATCATATGATGACACTAGTATATCAAAACTGGAATTTTGATTTAGGGCCAAAGATTTTATATTATTTTCTAAAAAAGGTAATTATTTAATGTATTAATATTTTCTTCCATTTTGATTTTGGGTTTTGATTTATTTTTAGTTAAAGAGATAAAAAATTTATAAAGATTTCAAAATAGCGTCTAGCTTTGAGTAAAACTAAATCAAAAATGATTTATTTGTTGACTATTTGACTATAATGTCAAATAGACAATTCTACCTAAAAAAAAGTATAAAAAATATACATTGACTAAAGTCTCCTTGAATTGATGATAATAATATACATCGTCCAAAGTCTCTTTGATATGTTGACAAAATATACAACATCTAAAGCCACCCCTAATCGATGACAATATATATACATCAGAGTCCAGTTTCCATGATTTCACCAAGGACCACTTTAATCAATTTCTCTGTAAAGGAAAGAATTAAACACAATGAAATTTACATTACCTTTACAATCCAAGCAATACCTTTTTTTAGCCTTCACGTTTTATCATTTGCGGTTTGCTTTTCCATGTCTATAATGTTCCTTGTAATTCCTGTACCTGTTTAGAAATAGAACATTATCCTGCCTAGCTATACGCGAACAAAGACATTTGTAGAACTAGTTTATATTTAGTTATGGGGAAAAGGAAATCTTTATTACTATCTACAAATAACGACTCAGATTAGAAACACAGTATGTTATAATTTCCGCAGAGTTATTAATGTTTACAAAAGAAAATCATTAAAAGGGAATAACAATTTACTTAAAGTATCACACAGTACAAGCCTCTTATGACCTCGCAGGTGGATCTGTAAAGCTGCAAATATTCTCCAATCAACTCTTCCTCTTTTGACATTGAAATTTGATTTTCTCAACGATATTTAGCTCACATAACCTGGAAGAAACTATAAATTTCATTAAGTCACATTTCACCTTAACTCAAATACACACAACAACTTTGAACCGAAAATAAATAAAAGATGGAAAACCACAAAATTGAATACTTACATAACATTAGTTTCACTCCACTTATTCTTTACACTTTGGAATCAAACCCTGAATGTTAGCATCTTGAAATTATGCGCAAATAAACCTTCCTATACTATATCCTACACGAAGCAATCCCTATCTTTATCTCAATTGAAGGAATCCACAATCCAGGATCAAAGCCTCCTTCAAAAGATTCGTTTCTTCAGCTGTATGAATTCTATTTTTTCGCGAGCTACAAAACAAAAAAAAATATAACTCACAGAAAACCAGCATACTATCGACCCCTTTTTCACAGACGTCTCAAAGTAACATCAAGGATATTTGAAACGTTTACCGATTCCTTTCTTCCATTTTTCTCCGTTTTTTCCAAATTTTCCTTGCTTGACGGCCCAAAATCTCTCTCACCTGAAACTTTTTAAACATGTTAAAATTCTATTTCAGCTTCATTGCCCTCACTATTCAACAAAACCTGATTCATAGTTTTCTTCTGTTGCTTTCGTTTATCAAAATTTTAGCAACTATTCCTTTTATTCGGTTAAAAAGCTTTTTTCTTTCATTTCCTTTTCTTGACTCTCTCCCGACCCTGTCTCGACTGTCACTCCTTGTCATATTTTTCTACTCCCCGTTTATCGTTACACTTCTTGACACTTCCTCTAAATAGTATTTTATGCATTTAAAATTTTTTTAGGGTTCCGCAAGTGCACAGTACCTACCTATGTTTTTGCCAAGTTGTTCAGTTCATTTGCAAATTCACTTCCTTCATTGTTGTTTTGTTACCTATACTTTTTCTGTTAAATCCATATAATACAGGAGGACACGCTTTTGATTGATACTGAAATGACTTAACATACGTTTATTATTCCACTCCAATGCGAACAGCTCTGTTCTTCGTAGCGATGTTTTCAACGCTCGTGAGAACGCGGCCTAATGCGCTGCGCATAGTCGCGCGATCGTTACGTCAGTCAGTCGCCGCGCCAGTCGCAACGCGAGTAGGTCGACGTCCAGTCCACGTGCCAGTAGGGTGCCAGACGGAGAATAATCGCACATCGTGATTTCATTAGTGTTGATTACTTACTGAGTAACAGTGAAAAAAAAAATACTTCAGAAATTCTTCTTAGACGTAAGTAAATAGTCATACAGCCAGTTCACTTTTCTTTAAATCGTTTGCATCACTTTTTATGTCAACATTAAATTAAAGGAGTTTTAAATATAAAGACGCTTTCAGCAAAGAGGTGTTCCAAGTCACAGGGTTATGGTACACACGGCCGCCTCTAAGTGGTAACAAAAACAATAGAACCAGCTACAGCCGTGAACCAGCGCTACGACACGCTACAATCCCTAAAACCAAAACCCGCTCAAGGTCGTAAGTTTGAGAGAAGGTAACCGATTTCTCGTGAGGCCGACTTGTATTATAGGTATTCGTAGAAACGATTTTTACCCAAAACCTTTTTAAAGAAAAGATAAATAGGTAGGTACCTATCAGTTTTGACATTTTCCGTCATTTATTCGATGTACAGTCAAGAGCAAATCAAGCTTGACACATTGGACTTTGTACCGTTCTTATTTTAATAGAAGTACGGGTTAGAGTCGCACTGCGACTGTCAAGCTTGACTTGTCGTTGACTGTACCTACTTCCTAAGAATTCGGACTGCGCGAGGGACTGAGCGAAGCAAGGTCTCATTTGTTAGGGTATTGTATTAATTTTCCCAAATGTTTTGCAAACCACGTCCATCACAATGTTTGTTATGTAATCATTGGCTTAGTGGGTGATTCGGACACTCGCGTTCGGACACCTCGTCCGAAACAGGAAAGTATACTCTACAATCCAGATTTCTATTACAGAGAATAGGTTACAAGTTACAACCAACCAAATGCTGGAGTACAACCAAACGCGTTTGATCGAGGAGGTGAAAAAACGGCCAGGATTATGGAGTCTAGACCACGTGGCCGATCGTGAGGAAAAGCTGACGTTGTGGAAGGAAGTTGGGGCCGCTATGTTTGTGGATTGGAACGGCTGCAGCAAGGCCACAGCGTATGATAGAGGTACCTATAACAATTCACAATAAATTAACCAACTCGAAATGGCATCAGACTTTCTGTTCATAACCCATTTTCAATAACCCAACTCTTCTTTGGTTCAGTGTTGAGGCCCAACGCAAGTAGAAAAAAAAAAGTATAAGCTGAACTATCTCTATCAACCATGTTTATCAACGCACTGCCCAAACTCTTTGGTCTCCTTTGCGTGTTTGGGATCCTCCGTAGGCGAGCGCTAAGAAAGGATTTTGAGGAATTCATCCCCCTTATAAATCCACACGGACGAAGTCGCGTTCAACAGCTAGTTTATAATATTTGTTTGTATTGTCATAAGCAGTTAAAGCTTGAAACTCGCAGCGCGACTTCAGCTCATGCGGCTATTTAGCGCAAAGTCCAGTCAACCTTGACTTGGTCTTGACTGTACCATTTCCTGTTTTTAGTGATTCAGATCCAAAAGAAATGGCGGTCGCTTCGTGACGCGTACAGGCGTGAACTGCGAGCTCGGTCTTCAGGCGTCAGGATCAATAAGTGCGTCTACAGATACTTCAGGGACATGAGCTTTCTCGGCGGATTTGATGAAAGTGACACGTAAGTTTCGAATAAAGCCGCGATTGCTGGGATGCTGGGTTCTGTTAGTTCCAATATCCTTACTTGAACGAGCATTAAGGAAGGTGTGATAGCGGCTTAACTCGATTTATAAAAGTTCGGTTCAATAAAATAAGGCAAGGACGAATGGAATGTTGGAAGGCCTAGCTAGGTGAACGTTTCAAGATTGAGCAATTCCTGGACGTTCTCAATAAAGGCGGTCGAGCGTGTGTTTGAAAGGATTGATGAGAGTAGAAGAAGAGAAGTATAAACAAGGGAAGTGCGAATCATATAGAGCAGTTGAAATCATGCCTGCCTACACCCAAGGGAAAAATGCGTGATGTGTATTCACGGCAGCAAAATAAAAAAAGATTTTTTTTTTTCAAGTAGATACCTACCTACCTAATTGGTAACAAATCCAGTATAAAGCCTTCGCCACACGGAGACGTTAGCGGAAGCGCAAGTAGGTATGAGTTCTTATGCACCCTGTCACATCTACAAACGCCCTAAACCAGAGACCCGCTCAAGGTCAAAGGTTGCCACCGACGTGCGGCCGTGTGTACTGGTCGTCTTTTTCGATGAAACAAATAATTCATCATCTCTAACAATCAAAGAAGTAAAATCTAAAAGCGCTAGAGTTTTTAAGAAAACAGACCGTATTGGTTCGACAGCAAAACTCACTTTCGTTCAGCAGGCCAGACGACCAAGTTTCCTCTGAAACATAAACGGCCTGTCAACCGTCTCGATGAATTATGATGCGTTCAAATCAGCTAAAGTAACTTCTCAAGGTCAACGCGTGATTTCTCATGACGATGACTGGGTACCTACATCAATAGGAGGTACTCCGCCGTCTGATTTGCGTCCTCTGAAAGAGGGGTCAGATGTGAAGGTCATTGGGAAAGGAAGGCAAATCAATTGACCGTTTTATTGATGAAAATTGGCAGCTGTTTTTGTAGGTACTTAAGACGTTTTTTATCCTCCTCAGATTCTCTTCTAGATAGCGCTAACTCTTTATTGCGCAGAAAAGAAGAAACGCACAAGAAAACCTTACCCTAATGCGCGTAAAGGCGGCCGTATTGCCTCAAGCGATCCCTTACAGACTACTTAGAATTTGTTCTTTTTTATTTCAGAACCGACCAAGCATTATCCGAACCAGGAAACTCAGTGTCAGAAAACATCGAAACTTTAGAAATAGACAGTTTGGATTACGACCCTCTAGTCAGCTTTAGTTCAAGCTCTAGTACGCGCAAACCAAAAGCAAAGAAGCGAAAAGTAAAAGCACCATCTAGCGAGGACGCTGACGAACTTCACGATGAAGAAGAGCCTGTATACACTATGCAAATGAGTGAGAGCGAGGCAGATAGCGATAAGTTGTTTCTCTTGTCATTTCTGCCGGAGATGAAGCAGCTACCGGTAAATGTCAAGATGTGGGCGCGGACTCAAATAGCCAACGTGATGCAGGAAGCTGTGGCCAGACATTACAAAAATGAAACCTCGGGAAGGGGTCTTAAAAGACACAGGCAAGATATTTTGGAATAAAAAGTTGAACTTAATATTGCTAAAAGTAGATTTAATAGCAATTTTAGTGAGTTAAGTTATAACTGTGGAATGGCCGCCAAAATGTTAATTTAGTTATTAAATAAAATAATTAGGATTCAAACTCTTTGTTAAAAGTTACAAGTAAGTCCCTACCTACTTAATAAATAATTTTAAATTTTTACCTCTAGAAAGTCCCATTCATCTTCAATAATGTGTAAATAGGTACCTGGAATAAACATTGAAACGATGAAATCTTGATAATAAAAGAAAAATTAGTTCACCCAGAAAAAAATATGAAAGGTTATTTCAGAAAAAGCTGGTCTTACAGTTGGTAATTTAATTTTCCATCAGTGAAGTAAAAACTGCGGGAATCTGCTAAGTTATCTCTCTGAGCCAAGAAAGCTTGAAAACTCGTATAAAAGTTCCCTTAGTTAGAGAAAGTTTTGGGCCTTAAATTAAAAAGTTGAGCTATAATTTCTCAACAGTTTTGTTCTGTGCGAGATGGAATGGAAGCCGCCCGCTGTGTTAGAGCGACGCGAAGTGAACCCATTAAACTGTTCCGATATTACCATTTAAAAGACTACGGACGGAACCCTAAAAAGTGAGAAAGACAAGTGTGTTTGAAGATTTGTTGAAGATAGGTATTGTTAAATGTTCTCCATCAAACACTAAATGATAGATGATTTTGTTGGATCGAAATACCATATTCGGCCTAATCTATATTAGGCTTCAATGATTTAGATTTTTACTATTTTTTTTTTTACTATTTTTGGTATTGTATTCGTGAAAAAAAGTTTTTCTAATTTTCTCAAAAATGTGTTCTATATCACTTATACATCATAAAAAACAAGTCTCCCAAAAATGTCCGTCCGTCGGTCGGTCGGTCCGTCGGTCGGTCGGTCCGTCGGTCGGTCTGTCCGTCACGCTTTGGCCTAGCGGCTAAACGAATGGTCCGATTGACACCATATTTTGAATTTAGGAGTTTTATGCAAATCCATCGAAGGGTTCTGAGTGGTTTCCTTCTGGCTCTCATTTTGAGGGTAGCTGTCATACAACGAAAATGAAAAATTAAAATTTTCTCAAAAACGACTCATAGAATCTTGATGAAACTTTGCATGACCAAGCATCTCCATGTAAGATATCATGCACCAGTATCAATTGATCTGTGTAATTTCATATAAGGGGTGTTCCTGTACCACCAAAACGTAAATATGTGATTTACCCAAAATTGGTTCCATTGAGTTTATTAAAATTCTCTATAATATTAATCCTGGATTGGTTGTCTACCAGACTGGATATTATTTATGATTTTTTTCAATAAAATTTAGTACACAGGGTGTACCAAAAACTGAAAGGGCTTGCTCAGTAGACCAAACTGAACAATTATCCATAAGGAACACGTGTAGGGAAATTAAAAAAATGTGCATGCAAGTATCCTACGGTAGTATCCATTGATCTGTGAAAATTAATATAAAGGGTGTTCCAGTACTACCAAAAGTTAAACATGTGATTAACTCGAAATCGTTTGAAGTTTGTTTGTTTTAATGTTTGACAATTTGAATTCTGAATTGATCTGCATATTTCATTCGAACATTTTTTTGGAAAAACGTAAATAAAAGTTTGTATTTCCATACTACCTATGTGTATGGTATTACAAATTTAAGTTTGCGGTTGATAGTTTTTCTTGAGTATTGCGAGAAAATAAGTGCAGTGCTGCTGTACCATTTATTTTTTTAAATCATAGTACCTAGTCTTTTACGACACCCACGGGTATGTATGGGTTGGTTGGTACAATTCTTTGCCGGCATCACACGGGACGATGATGATGATGATCCGAAACGGCGTAGACTCGCTCTATTTGCATTGTATTCTGCATGACATTCAATAAGTATTCTGATAGTACTTATCTAGTCCCTGGTATTCTGTAAAGAATCTACATTGAATAAATAATCTGAATCTGATTGATGATGGATGGATGTTACAACCGAATAAACATACGCATTCGGACAATATGACAATATGAGAATTGCTTTAGGTACCTACCTATTATGGCGTCAAATCATAGACGTAATTAGTAATTACACATGTAGGTGACAGAGGATTATGCTGGTAGGCAAAGCTAAGAATAGGATCAGCTTGGACATATTCCATAATATTATCATACGCTAATACGGAACAGAGGAAACAAGCAACAATATAACGCTATAATGTAAAGGCGAAGGTTTAAATTACCTATTTGATACTTTTCACTCGGCGACGGCGGAACAGATTTCGATAAAACATAGCAGAAAGATAGGACCTGGATTAACCGGGGCAAAATTGACGATTAAGTATCACATGGGAACATTTAATGGGAAATAAAATTTTATATTTCCTTGACCTATATTGAAAACAATATAAAAGATTACATCCTGTATAACACTGCTTTACTCTCATAATGGCGCCGAAATCATAGACATAATAAATAACAAAACAGACAATGATAGACATTATTAAATAAGCAGATCATTATTAGCTTGCAGTCGCCCGCCCACAAGCCTTCTCTATCATTAATGTGCCAAGCCAAACCTTAAGGAGGTCCTGTGAAAATTGTGGTCGTAGATAGCGTAGGATGCGCACCGCGACTTCCTTGGACTTGACATTACATGCGTGCCATACCATACGTACATGTAACAAACCTTGAAGAAATGGTAGACCACAAAAAACACAGCAAAACATGACTCGCAAACTCGCAACCGCTAAGCAACGTTGCCAGACCGTGCGTCGATCGCTGCGTGCCGGAGCGGGCCCGCAGCGATGCCGTTCCGCGTCATTGTGCCGCGCGGCACCACCGAGTGGAAACGTCCGTCCCACGCACGAAAAACGCACGATCGATCTCATCATGTCGTACTCACTTGACGTAGAACAATTCATAAGTGAAATAGAAAAGCGTCCTGTGATATGGGACTTCAACTGCGAAGACAACAGGCACAAAAACAGGAAGCAGCGGGCATGGGACGACATCGCCAGACTTTTTATTCAAGACTTCAATGACATGACTTCTTTAGAAAGGCTGGATGTGTGTAAGTATTTTTTAAGTATAAGTATCTGACAATCTGAATCTTATGTGAATCTTAGGGAATTTGATAAAAAAGACTACCTATGTGGTCTCACAAACAAACATGTTTCTGTTCCAGACAGAAAACTTCATAGCAAATGGCGGAATATACGGGATTCGTACGTCAGAGATACAAAGAAAAGCGTCGGTCAAAAACGCTACATGTACGCCAAACATTTATCCTTCCTTAACCATTTATATAAACATACCGACACACAGACTGACGATGATGAATGTAGTGAGGACGGCGAGACCAAGAAAAGGACGCATTCCAACGGTTACACCGACACAGATTGCTGGCAAAGCGAGTCAGAGAACTCTGTAGAAGGTACAAGAAAGAAAATTAAAAAAGAAGAAAACCCACTAGCTTACTTAGAAACAGCTCCTCTAATTCAAGATTCCTCTTGCAATTTCCCAGTAGAAGATGAAGATAGATCATTCTTTGACTCTCTACTGACAGCAGTTAGAAGTTTCGACTTGGACCAAAAGCTTGAATTTCGAAGTGAAGTTTTAAGTCTGATAAAGAAGATAAGAAAGGGACAAAAAAAGGATATAAATTTAGCAATAGAATTAGATGAATGACTATTGGAGAGATTGTTATTAGAATATAAAAATTTACTACGTTTTTGTAGTTAAAACTTAAGCATGTTGAATTTATAATGCATGGCATTCCAAATAAACCATTATTATACGTGAAGTTTTAATTTATGGAATTATATTTTAGAGTGGAACTCTTCATGATATTAAAGAAATGCTTTTTGAGCGGCTGTGAAAAAATCGTGCCCTAGTTTCGAATGAAAGGCTTGGCTTCATGAAATGCCTCGCTTTCATTATTTTTTATAACTTGTTCATTAATGATGTGGAAACGTTATTTCACGTGAAGTAAGCAGGTAGGTATTTAAATGTGGGAATACGCCTCAATTATGATCATTAATTAGTTCAAGATTTCTTACACATAGCAGAGAATAGCAGAGACAGGACAGCACGATGTTTAGTTGCAAATAAAATATTAAATATCAAAAATTGTTAGTTATAACTGTTGTAACATAATAAATAATCAACGCTAGTTAAGAAATTCAAATGAAGTGAATGAGTAACAGAAGATAAACGGGAACATAAGGCTAAAATGTACCAGAAACCGAGTGCATATTATTACATAAATCGAGTGCATATTTCCATATCGCAACAAATGGTGATGTGATCCTACTGAGAACAGCAACAAGTCATCATAATAATAATAAAGCGTATTGTGCCTGTATATAGTACAGTACAACTCTTGTTACAACAATAATCTTCCAAATAAAGCTTCGGTCTGGCAACGCCGCGGGGAAAGTAGTGAAGGAGTAGAGCGGCAACGTGGCGCGATCGATAGAACGCGGGGTGAAGCAGAGGAGCGAGGGCTGAGCCTGAGCTGACCCTTCCGACCGACACAACTTCTATGTATACTTACACATCTACTCGTAATACATTTTATATGCGACATGTTATTGTAGCGTGCGAGCACGTGCTTTGCAAGCTGCGCTACACTCAATACTTTAACCCTTACACAAAAACAGGTTAACGATGTCGATCATTTTGCTTTGCAGCTAGGTTCCTACGACCTACTTATACTTACTAATTTCGAGAAAAAAGAAAACGAAGACATGTCAATGTTATGAGTACCTAGGTATTGCAAGCGTTAAGAAATTTGAATAGGTAAGTCAGTAAAAGCCACCGTACGTAGTAACTAACGAAACTAAATCGCGCCTAATTATGTGCATAATGGTATGTCTATGTATGTGCCCTGAGTTACATAAATTACACAAAACATTTAAATATGAAAAAAATATATATGTACTGGAAAAACTGAAAATTATTTCAAACATTCTCAAAATAATTGTTTAATAAATTACAAGGCCAACGCAATCAAATGCTTCGTAAAAGTCATTACCATACAATCAGTGAATGCTTCAATTAGTAGGAACATGCATGATTAGATTACTTATCGGTTTTATTGGTAAAATATCCTAATCAATATGTACATGTTAACAGTGGTGGGTAGGTAGGTATGTTCAAATAGGTCGGCAACCAAATATTTACATAATAAATATGTCATCAACATATGAATAAAATATTTTGAATTAGTATATGATGAGATGACAAAATGTGATGACGTTTTGTTTAGACATGACATGACAATAGTTACTGATGGTTGATAGTAAAACTGTTTTCGATGAAAGTCAAGTCATTAACAAGTGACCAAAACGATGGAATGATAGAAGTCAGTAGTAAGCTATGGAATTAAACAATCAGACCGCATGACTCAGCCGACGCGTTTGCGTGAGTGAAAGCAATCATGTCTCTGTACCCTAACATTTAATAAACGGTAGAGCCCAGGTGTTGCTGACTAAGTAAATTGCCTAACTCAAACGACGACGACATCAGAAAAAAGAAAAGAATCAGGTGCTACCTACGATGCGTGAATTATTATAGTATACCAACACCACGGCAAATTTAAAAGATACAAGTATCCAATAGAACTACAAAAGTTTAGATGGATAAAAAATTGCATAAGTACATAAAAGAAAATGTTGCAGTGAAACATGACAGTTACATCAAACGCTTAGTAGCTGCTAAACTATACTAGAAGAATGTAAATATTGATGCATACTAAACAGACGTAATCATAATTCATATTGTTGTTCACCCGTGCAAAGAAATCAATGAGACAGCGTCGATTCCGACCAATTGAACTATGCAAATAGATAATTTATAAAGGCGTTTCGCTTTCCACATGATTGCGGCGAACAAAACAAACCAATCATGTTATAAATTATGCAACAACCATGCAACAACCTCAAATACCATGAAAAATTCATTAATTTGCAGGTAGGTATTTATTTAAGCAAATCTCTCGAGTCAAAAAGATACTTTAAATGAAACTTAGTTCGTTTATAATTTCCGTTTATTCGATCACTGTCTGTTTCAGTTCTCATGAATCCAAGATTGACCGGAATTCGATAAATAATTTGATTTCCTTTGAGACTTTAGAGTCGACGATTGGTAGGTATAGAGCTCTCCCGGGGCATATCGATCGATCACGAGAAGAGAAGTTTTCCAGTCATAAACAAAACTTTATTTCAACCAACTCGTTTATTTCAATGTTTAGCTAGCATGGTCCAAACGAGTTTCGTCCGCTTTAAAAACAATGTCCACGAAATTCGGCGGTGTGTCGGGTATAATGGTGATGACGGTGCGTCGTGTCGTGATGTGACCGTCATACTAACCGCCTATTTGGTCCTATTATCTATTAATGAAGCGTGTTTTCTTTCGGCAGCCTTGTGAGTTGTGATTCGAGAGGTACACGTGCCGGTCTAAGTCACCTCAAGGAGAACAACTCCGCTCGAACGAATGCTGGTACTTCAAGAAATTGGCTGCGAATGTAGAATTATTTAATTGGACATACATATTTCGTTGAGCGCGTAATGTGGTAGCTGTTTTAAGATAATAAAGCCGTGGGTTCGCCATAGAATACAAGGCTGCTTTGAATAATTAATCTCATTCCGAGGAATCGAATACTTGTGAAAGAAGTTGAAGTTTACAAGAAATCGTGTACTCTTTTGGTTTAATAAGGGAAATTGTTGTTGGAACGGATTACATGTTGGAAAGGGAGCAAGCAGACTACGAGTTGGAGTTACGCACGCACGCATAGCTAAAGCCGTGGGGGTTAGGGCCGACTTTAACGTATCTAATCTTAACAGAGGGGATGTGGGCACAGAGCTACTAATCTTGGAAGGATTAACCGCGAATGCAAAATTGCTAGGGTTTCCACTTAGTTTCAAAAAGTTTTGTGAAATTAGTACATGTCTACAATGTTGTAAAGGCCAACCAAAAATGCCTGCTTATCACATTCGTAACGTAATTTTCTTCACGTTTGTAAAGATAAAAACTCAGCGGCCGAGCCCCAAGCCCAAAATTCATTTGGATAGAAGGAAGATAGGAGCGTCCCTGAGACCCTAACAACTCTGTGGGCTTGGAATTGGAGTGGCGTCTATAAAAGCCAACGAGCACTAAAGGGGGTGCGATACCGGGAAATGGAACTTCGTGCCGCCCGGAATACTATCGCTGACGTAAGATACTTACTGGCACTGTAACTATAGCAGGCACAAACAGATTTAGGATTGAGAAAATACGCTCCAGTTAATACTTTTCGGAAATGAGGGGCACTTGAAAACTTGGCCCCGTGTGGTGCCAGCAAAGAATAGTAAGAGGCGACTAAGGTATCTTACATCTTACTTGATGCGGTCACCTACAACCGCGGTTCATGGTGCCAACCGTAACGCTAACAAGCGAGGTGACTATGGTACTCTCCCTCTACATTTTTCCAGCAAAAGCTAGAATTCTGGAGGGAGCTCCCTGTCCTGTAGTGGACGTTTTCATGGGATGTTATGACGACTTGAAAACTTTAACAAATCTGAATGAAAATGAGATGACCTTTCTGTGAAAATCGTTGGTTTATTTGGCACACTTAAGAAGTCGTCTAGATATCTAAATAACCCTTATTGTCTTGAAGATCCATTGAATGTACACAAAAACACAGAATAAAGTACATTCAGAACGGACACTCTTCGCCCCCCCGCCCGCGTGATTCTCGTGGTCCTTTTGAGGGTCTTTTGTACAGAATATGCGGGCTTACGCGACCTCCAATTTCAAATTCGTGCTCGATGTATGTAGTGTCCGAGTGAGAAAAATATTTTACAAGAAGTCAAGTAGTAGGTAGGTAGGTAAGTACCTAACTATTGTTTGAACGTTTTTGTTTCATCTTCAGCGGCTAGAAAAGAACCAGTAATTTACTCCTACGCGCATTTGCCATCTATCATGGCTTGAAGTCTGATTGATGGAGTTGAGCTAATCAACGCACATCGACTAAATGATGATTGCTGGTCTGGGTGATGTGTTGATGTGCAAAAAAATATTACAAATTATTGTTGTGGCTTTTTGAACGATGAGCAATACATAAATTGTGTAGCGGTCTTCTTCTGGAAGGAAGTTACAAAATTAAGATTGTAGCTAGGTACCCAAAACTTACTTACTTTAATAAAGTACCTACCTACCTAGGTAGGTAGATTAACAAAACTGTAAAACTATGGTAAAACCCGTTATATTCCAATGTTGAAGGACTAAAAAAGCATTGATTCGGAAAACGAACCAAAACAAGCCAAACCCAATGAGACTAAAAACGAATAAAACTAAAAAGCCTTTGAGCAAAAATGTGAATTTGTCAATGTAACGCCACCAGCTGACACTCAAGGGCTGACAGGATTATCAATCACTCGAGAAGACAATAGTTTCAACATTCGGGCATTGCACGGTGACGCAAGCAATGTGCAGCCAGCCAACATAACATAATAAAAATAAATAATAATAGGCGGTCGCACGGAGCGGCAACGTCGCCGCGCGCTCGCGGTCGCACCAAACGGCAACGGTACGAGTACGATCGATGATGCCGCACACAGGGTGTCTACTCTCAAAGTCCGAAATATCGAAACGATACTACTCGAAACATGCAAATGCAAAACGTCGTCCCTTGACAATAGAGTAGAATATTGGTTGGATGAATTTTCAAACTGCATCCAATCAATATTCTACTCTATTGTCAAGGGACGAAGTTTTGCATTTGCATGTTTCGAGTTGTATCGTTTCGATATATCGCACTTTGAGAGTAGACACCCAGGTTATCGGGCAGAAAAAATAATTTGATAACATTATCAATATTATCATTCATAAATCGAGTAGGTAGGTACTTACTTAGGTACCTATGCAAGTCAGATAGAATCACTGTCGTTTTAATTAGGTACATCCTGCTCATTAACGGTCGACTGAGTTAAGGATGTTCGTTATTTATGATTGCTAGCGACTCATTTCATTTTCATTTATTAATTCATGAACAATTTAAATTGTGTTTGAATATCCTTAGAGCTAAAACAGTACCTTACATAATTAAGTGGCAAAAACAAATAAATAAATGTTAATTCTATAAAATTTAACACTTAAATACAAACTGACAAACACTACGACAACGTCAAACAAAGTCTACGTCGGACTTGCTTGAATGTTCTCGGACTTTGTACAGTTAAAGATAGGTCAAGCTTGACACTCGCAGTGCAACTTTAGCCCGAACGTGTGCTCTTGACTGTACTTACCTATCTACCTATTTAACAATATATCATCGTTTTTATTGTTTGTACGATATTTTACCCAGGCGCCTATTTGGAGGTTGGTATCACCTACCTACGAACTGACTCTTGCGAAAACATCTACCTACAACACAACATTCTGAATCGAAGTTGTTAACAAACTTCGCCTAAAGCCGCTATCACACCTTACTTAATTCAGAAACTAATTCGGCGTAGGTAGGTACACTGCTCGTAGTAAGGATATTAGAATCAACAGAACCAAGCCTCCCAGCAACGTACTATATACCTATGCCGAATTAGTCTTTGAATTTAGGAGGGTATGATTGCGGCTTAACCCTACTACTACACGAAGTAAAGTAATTTAATATAGCATAGTAGATAGGTACCTAATTAAAGGAAGCCAGAGAGGAATTTGGCCATACCATACCAATTCTTTGTGCCTGCCTCGCACTATGAAAAAGAAAACCCTGATCTGTGCCAAAGAATCTAATCCGAACATTGGAGTCGTTCTACAACCCGCAAATTTTAATCTCAATCAGTGACTCAATCATGCGTCAGCCAGCCCACAAGAGAGGAAAACAAGCTCTATAGTCTAGGCAACGAAGCGGATCGTTGTATGAAGACCCCCGCATTAAATCCTCAGTCGATGAAACTGTGCTGGGGTATTACACTATATGAGACAAACCTTCTATGAAATAAATGGTACAGCAGCACTGCACTTACTTTCTCGCAATACTCAAGGAAAAACTATCAACCGCAAACTTAAATTTGTAATGCCATACACATAGTATGGAAATACAAACTTTTACTTACGTTTTTCCAAAAAAATGTTCGAATTAAATATACAGATTAATTCAGAATTCAAATTGTCAATTATTAAAACAAACAAACCTCAAACGATTTCGAGTAAATCACATGTTTAACTTTTGGTAGTACTGGAACACCCTTTAAGTATATAAATTTTCACAGATCAATGGATACTACCGTAGGATACTTGCATGGAGATTTTGTTAATTGCCCAACACATGTTCCTTATGGATAATTGTTCAGTTTAGTCTACTGAGCAAGCCCTTTCAGTTTTTGGTACATCCTGTATACTAGATTTTATTCAAAAAAATCATAAATAATTATATAAGCGACTTAAATTTGAACAGTAAAATGTTGAAATGCACAATAATATTGTAAAATTTGCACGCCTGCTTGCAGGTAGAAGTACAAGGACTATGTAAATATGAACATCTTTTTAAAACTGTATTTCATGCAAATAAATTTATTATCATTATCCAGACAGGTAGACAACCAATCCAGGATTAATATTATACAAAATTTTAATAAACTCAGTGGAACCTATTTTGGGTAAATCACATATTTATGATTTGGTGGTACAGGAACACCCCTTATATGAAATTACACAGATCAATTGATACTGACGCAAGATATCTTATATGGAGATGCTTGGTCATGCAAAGATTCATCAAGATTCTATGAGCCGTTTTTAAGAAAATTTCAATTCTTCATTTTCGTTGTATGACAGCTACCCTCAAAATAAGAGCCAGCACGAAGCCACTTAGAACCCTTCGATGGATTTGCATAAAACTCCTAAATTCAAAATATGGTGTCAATCGGACCATTCGTTTAGCCGCTAGGCCAAAGCGTGACGGACAGACCGACCGACGACGGACGGACCGACCGACCGACCGACCGACGGACGGACATTTTTGGGAGACTTGTTTTTTATGATGTATAACTGATATAGAACACATTTTTGAGAAATTAGAAAAACTTTTTTTTTCACGAATACAATACCTTTCTCGCTCCGCTCGAAAGTAAAAGTCCAAAAACAAATCGGTACTTTAAATTTTTCCTTAGAGAATTATGTTGGGGTCAACTGCTTCGTTGCCTACACTACTAGGAAATTAGGAAACTTGAATTTCATAAGATGTTGCAGACGGGGACGAACATATGTTTTGTGTTTTTTTAATGCTGGGTAGGTAATAAATAAATAAATAAGCCGCTATCACAACTTCCTTAATTCAGAAACGAATTCGGCATTACATCGCTCGTTGAAGTAAGGATATTGGAATTAACAAAACCAAGCCTCCCAGCAATGTATGCCAAATTAGTCTTTGAATTAAGGAAGGTGTGATTGCCGCTTATGCATTTAACTCCTATCTCACCTGATGGTAAGTGACGATGGAGTCGAAGATGTAGCATGCTACCTAAAAGATGGCTGTTCACTCCTGCCTTGAATAGATCCACATTTTATTGTTCAGGGTGGTTCACAGACCTATAATTTTGTTCGTCCCCCGCCTGCAAAATCTTATTTCTTTTATGATCCTAGAGCTTGTTTTCCTCTTTTCTGGTGCCCAATTTGGAAATCTGACGTTTAGCAACGAAGGATGTCAGTCACAAATTGTCAACATTGTCCGAGCCAAGTCTGAGCGGACCTCGCAAAACGCGCGACATAGGTACAAAAATGCCAGACTGGTGCACAAAAGGGAACACTAATCTAAAGAACTAAGTAAATAAAGCAAAAGATGTAAAAAGTAAATACCTAAGTCAAAAATACCTAGTAGGTAGGTATATCAATTAATTCGTGTAGTTAATTGACGCGATTAAGCGATTATTCAATAAACTGATGCAAGTTTTCCGACTCGAAACTACAAACTTATCAATACAACAAAATTAAACGAAATTTCATTTTCTTAGTTAAAAAAATTAAAAAAACCGGCCAAGTGCAAGTCGGACTCGCGCACTGAGGGTTCCGTACCACCACATAATCATAATTGTATTAGTTGAAATTTCAGTAAGTTAATGTGCTAGATTTTTTGAGTCCGACACGCGCTTGACCAAATTTTATTATTTGTTATTATTTTATAGCGTATGAACTATAAACATACCAATTTTCAATTTTGTAAGTGTTCCCGTTTTTAAAATAGAACTAAAACAAAAATCGCCTCCTCGACCATCCAACTTGACCCCTCTCTTATATGAATGTTCTTGAAACGGGAGCTCACCATAATTGGTTACCATTAGTTGTGAGTAAAGTTGTAATATTTAATGATTTCAGACTTTTCCCTTTATTTGTACTGTGAGACCTAGCTTCTTGCCAAATTTCATAATTTTAGGTCAACGGGAAGTACCCTGTAGGTTTTGCTTTTTTGCATAAATGTATGGAGATGAGGACATAAAAAGCCATATATTTTGATTGCGTCGTTGTAAAAAATTGAAATTTTCAGATCTTGGGTGGTTCATGGATTCTAACATATGGTATTAATTTCAACCTGATACCTCTACCCGTTCGTGAGATAAAGGGTCTTGACAGACAGACAGACGGACAACAAAGTGATCCTATAAGGGTTCCGTTTTTTTTCTTTTGAGCTACGGAACCCTAAAAACAATGTGCTCATGGTCAACTCAATGTTATTCTTATTTTGGAAAGTAACGCCCGACCAACAGAAACGAAAACCTGTTCTGTTTTATTTAATTGGCTGAGTTTTAATTCCCGTTATAAAACTGGCGTCTACCTGTAGAGACCTACCTACCTAGCTTGCCTACCTGTCTGGAACCACAGACACAGAATATAATAATAGTAAACAAGTTTCCACAGAGTAGGGAGGTACACACGGCAGCAAGCACGTAGAAACAAACCCAGTATAAGCTGAACCAGCGCTACGCTACAAACACCCGAAACCATAGACCCACACAAGGTGAAAGTGTTTCTACCGATGAGCGGCCGAGTGTACTAACACAAAAATAAAAGGGCCGATCACACCTGACTGAATCCACACACTAAGTCAGTTAGTCTCCTACGTAGGAAAGGAAGGTAGAAAGATGGAACTTAGTAAGTCACTAACTGAGTAAGCCGCATAGTAAGCAACGCAGAAAGGAACTTTAGTGAAGGGCCAATACGAATAGAACACCTCATCGTACGGAAAATATTAATAAGGGCTAATTTATGTTGTATAGAAAAACACTAGAATAACTACAAAAAAAACCACAGAATTACCGGTATACTAAAAAACAAACAAGGAATTAAAATTAGGTTGCACCAGTCAAGTAAACACAAAGAATTTGAGTGCTTTATTCATTCTTTTAGTTAGAATAAATTTTTCATTCAAAATCGTACGAAAAGCGAATAATGATTCCAATGAAAAATAACAATTGAATGATAAAAGATTATTTGGATAGTACTAAGTAGTACATTCGAATATTTCGATTGTTGCTTCTTGAAATAATTGTACATCACTATTAAGGAACATCAACATAGTAGGGATCATAGTCAGTTCACTAGTTGTGCTATACGTTAGTATACCTCTATATTTTCTGTGCTGGTACACTTTATAGCGCGACTGATATGTTCAGATACTTTGTATAAAGGCTTCTATGAGTATTTTTAATGACCTTAAAATAAATTGAAAAGCAAGCTAAAAACTCGTTTATACTTTTATATTTAGTAGTAGAAGTAGTTTTAGAATACGACTGTCTTACTTTATTGCAATTGAAATAATTATAATATTATTATTATTGTAAAGGGGGCCCAAATGGGTAGGTCAAAGTTTTTAATTGTCAGTATTAAGTCAAGTTAGGTATCATATGAAAGTGCTTCACTTGTACATTCCAAAATAGTTCTTTATATTTTTAACGACTCTTAGTTTTCAAGTTATGATGAAAAAAGTTTTAAAAAATTACCCCTTCCTTATCCCCGAAGTTTTCCGAAGAAAAAATCTGAATTAATTAAAGTCCATAGAGGTTTATGTGAATAATTCAGAAAAAAAACAATTTCTCTAAGTAGCACAGTTTTTTGGAAATTTGCAACAAATCTTTACAAACAAATTTAGTTTTGCGGTCCTTACAATGGACCTTATTGCTTCTAAAAATACTATAGGTAGGTATATCGGAACCCTCGATGCGCGAGTCCGACTCGCACTTTAACATTTTTTTTTGTTGTGTATAGATGTATGTATGGTGAAAATCGTTAATTTTTCATGGTATGAGTCCATTGATGAAGTTTTCAGGAGATTGTTTGACACCTTGTACTTGTCCGTAATTTTGTTAGACTTCCTTAAAAGAGATACTTTGTAATCCTGACAAAATTTTCAATTCATGTCTAAATCAGTTGTCCCTTTCATAAAAAAATGTATAGGATCAAAACTGTTTAGTTTTCGCGTCGAGTCGGAAGCAACAGTAGTGTGCGTATGATCGAACACACACATGCGCGCAGTCCACGCGGAGTCGTAGTGCGTCATTTCACCCGAGACGCGTTTTCGCCCGCTCGGAGGAAACGACTCCTTTTAAAAAACTGTGTTTTGAATGGAACTTTTTTCTCTCAAGGTATTTTTAATGAACTCTACTAATATAGCTCAGCGCAACGATTGTATAACGGAGGGTTACTCGAGGGGAAGCGAGGGGCGATAGGGAACAGCTCTTCAAGTTTGTATACTCAACAGCACGTCAGTAGAAACACTTTAGACTTACTCGTAATGACATGGTGGTAGAAACTATCATCCGCACATCACTTATTATCCGAAAATCACTCATCATCCGCTCATCATCATTCATCCACTCATCCACGCATCACTCATCATCCACTTATCATCATTCATTCACTGATCAACTATCATCCGCGCATCACTCTTTATCATTGATCCACTCATCAACTATCATCCGCGCATCACTTATCATCCGCTCATCATCATTCATCCACTGATCAACTACCATCCGCGCTTCACTTATTATCCGAAAATCACTCATCATCCGCTCATCATCATAATTCATCCACTCAACCACACATCACTCATCATCCACTGATCAACTATCATACGCGCATCACTTATCATCCGAAAATCACTCATCATCCGCTCATCATCATCATTCATCCACTCATTAACTATCATCCGCGCATCACTCATCATCATTGATCCACTCATCAACTATCATCCGCGCATCACTCATCATCCACTCATCATCATTCATCCACTGATCAACTATCATCCGCGCATCACTTATCATCCGAAAATCACTCATCATCCGCTCATCATCATCAGTCATCCACTCATCCACGCATCACTCATCATCCGCTCATCATCGTTCATCCACTCATTAACTATCATCCGCGCATCACTCATCATCCACTTATCATCATTCATCCACTGATCAACTATCATCCGCGCATCACTCATCATCATTGATCCACTCATCAACTATAATCCGCGTATCACTCATCATCCTTTCATCATCATCATTCATCCAGTCATCAACTATCATTCTGCCTAAGTTTGGCGCCGTTTGCTTAAAAAAAATAATCCGTTTAAATCCGTGCCATCGCTGTACATTTCGTTGATTTTGTGATCGAAAGATCGAAGGACACATACTAACGACCAAAAGGCAGTCTTATTTCGGAAAGCCATGCCATGGAAATCCGTCTAAAGAGGAAAATCTAACAGACCTGACGAAATAATGTAGCCTGTTTCCTGCCTACGTTTGGCGCGGTTTGCTTCTTTAAAAAAAGTAATCTATTTAAGTCCGTGCCATTGTTGTACATTTTGTTGTTTTTGTGATCGAAATATCAAAGGACACATACTAACGATCAAAAGGCAGTCTTATTTCGGAAAGCCATGCCATGGAAATCCGTCTCAAGAGGAAAATCTAACAGACCTGACGAAATAATGTAGCCTGTCTCCTGCCTAAGTTTGGCGCCGTTTGCTTCTTTTAAAAAAGTAATCCAATCCAAGCTCTATCTATTCCGACCACTGCCGATTACCCATCATCTACCGGTCACCCATCATCTACCATTGACTCGTTTTCCGCCGGTCACCCATCAATATCATCCACCGGTCACCCATCTTCGTCCGGACATCAATCACGTACCGAAAATCTATTACTCTGATAACGCTTCTGACCCATCATCTACCTATCTTCCTCCGCCTACCCTTCATCACCAGTCTTCCATCACAAAACAAAACTACCTAGGTATGGTATATAAGTAGGTACTTACTTGGTGAAAGGAATAGATATTTTTTGAATTTTACAGGATACATAATATTTATCTTTGCGCTTCCCCATTTCTCTAAAACAAACACTTTATAAATACAAGGAAAGAAATATCTTACTTTAGAAAATAGTAAAAAACAAAGTTACCTTGTTACACTATGAAAGCAGAGAATGTGTATACGTTGAAACGCGATCCATAATTTTGGCGCGTCGCGGTGCAAACTGACGTGGTCTCACTTCCAGCTCTTGTGGGTATCGGCCGCGTGTCAGAGCTATTTATTAGACTTCGCGCGGTCATACTAAAAATGTATGGCGTAATCGTAATGGTTTTAAAAAAAATCATATTAAATATGTAAGCAATATTAAACCGTGATTGCCGTTTTGGTAGTTTTTACGTGGTGCAGTCTTAAGTAAAATATTTTCGGCCAACGATATTTTTACAGTAACAAAATGCTGAAGTCAATTCTTTTTATCTAGAAGTTTATTGATCTTATTTGGATTTTTTTTTCTGTATGTAAGTTTATTTATTGTTTGCCATAGTTTCTCATTATCTTTTGGATATGGTTTTAAAAGACCTCGACTAACAATGAATACTTTCGGGCGAAATGCCCAACCGGGCAAACTCGCCTCGGAGGAAATGACCACCAAAAAATGACATCGGAACATAGTAAGCCACTTAGTAAGGAGGTTTAGTGATGGGCAAATGCGAATGATTGACTCGAATCGAACAACTTGTCGAACAAAAAATAATGGCCTAACTGATGGTATACTTTTTTACTTAAAACAAGCGCTCCTACTAGAAAAACAATTAAAGACCGCTATATTCAAAACTAACAGTGTTGCACTAGTCAAGTATTCTACACGGACACATCTGACTCCGTCGCGCTTTAACTGGCGATTGATTGAGTACCTAACCAAACCGTAAATTTTGAAAATTATTGAATCAGTGTTGCTGCGATAACGAGATCGATGGTTGAATTTTAAAAATACAGTAACTCTACCGAATATTCCTATAGAAAATATCGAGAATATCGAATTCTTAAAAGTACCGGTAATAATCGATACTAAATAACCGACCAAGTTCGTACTTCGTGTCAAGCCACGCGCAGTGTAGAGTAAAGGAGTGATCACACCTAGCTGAATTCAAAGAATAATTCGGCATACATTGCTCGTTGAAGTAAGGATATTTCAATTAACATAACCTTTCAAGTATCGATGGTAATCTATAGTGAATTTTTTAAATTTTTTTTTAGTACTTGTTATTACACCATGAATAATTATTATTTTTTATCGACAAGTTGTTCATCATCATTCGCAAAATTTACCCATCACTAAACTTCCTAAGTTCTTTACTTGAAGGGAGTAAGGAGGTTTAGTGATGTCCGAGTGCGAATGATTAATTTTAATTTAATTCCGTGTTCGCATCGAAATTAAATTGACCAATACATGGTCTAAGGGACTGGTTTCCGAAAACTGAAAGGGCGTGGTCAGTCAACGTAACTGAATAATTTTCAGTAAATAAAACTTTCAGAAAATATTAAAATAATCCTCTTTTCCACAAAAAAGCCACGATCACACCTAGCAGAATTCAAAGACTAATTCGGGATACATTGCTCGTTGAAGTAAGGATATTGCAATAACACAACCAAGCCTCCCAGCAATGTATGCCGAATTAGTCTTTGTATCCAGCTAGATGTGATCGTGGCTAAACTGTCCATTTGCAATTTTATATGAAGAGTATTGAAGAGGCTGATAGTTTTATTTACTGAAAGTTGTTCAGTTACGGTGAATGACTATGTGCACCTGCAAGAGTAGAAAAAGAGAAAAAATGTATCCACTTCATTTACCACAGCCATTGTTTTTGTTTGATCATAAATACTCTCATTCATAAGATTTGGCACGGCAATGTTCAGGTCTCATTTGTCCATTTAAGGTAAATAAAAATAAAAACATCACGGAAATGTATTGTCAGCCTATTAAAGCCACGATCACATCTAGCTGGATTCAAAGACTAATTCGGCATACATTGCTGGGAGGCTTGGTTATGTTATTGCATTATCCTTACTTCAACGAGCAATGTATGCCAAATTAGTCTTTGAATCCAGCTAGCTGTGATCACTCCTTGACTCAACCGAACAGTCGTATACAATTTTTTTATAGTGAATTTTTTAAGTTTATTATTAGTACTTATTATTAAACCAAGATAATGCTTTATTTTTATTTTGCATGGATAAGTTGTTCGATTCGAATTAATCATTCGCAAAATTTTCACATCACTAAACCTTCTAACTCCTTTACTTGAAGGGACTTAGCATGTTTAGTGATGTCCAAGTGCGAATGATTAATTCAACATATCGAACAAAAATATACTTATATTAAAAAAAACGGTCAAGTGCGAGGCAGACTCTCGCTTCGAGGGATTCGATATTCCTGTAGTATTTTTAAAAGCAATAAAAGCCCATCTTTAAGACCGCAAATAAGTTTGTCTGTAATTTTTTCTTCTTTCAATTATCGGTTGTAATTGTCTTGAGGTTGTATCAGCCATTTTTTAACAATCGATAGCATTTTATTGTACAATAATTATTTTCGATAAGGCTATTCAACAGAGTTACTGTATTTCAAGATTAACTACCGACAGCGAAACTATCGCTATCGGAACATCACTATTCAGCAACTGTATTAGTAGGCACTTTTTATACTTAGCTTCCTAGCTAGAACTCTGAATTCACAAACGTCTTTTTCAACGTAGCCTCCTAGGTAGATTTCTTATTCAGTCGTCAAATTCAAGCAGGTGTAATCGCGGCTTTAAATATACAGTCAGATAGGGGCAATTAATAGGGCTTGACAAGTAGTAGCGCAAAGCAATATGTACCTATCAGGGGGCCAGGGACCGGCTGTACAAACTACTACTAACTAACTAGGTACTGTACGTACTGCACCTACTGTACCGGTAGATTCTGACCATGAATCTAAACAGCATACAAGAAGAAGAAAAGAAGAAGCATACAAGAAAATCGGTCACCGATTATCGGTCGTGTGCGGGAGCCCTTATGCGTTTTGGAAAAATGGTTCCTTGGGAAAAGTGGTTCAGTTTCATGGTTAGAAATCTACCGTTATGCAGGTACCTAGTCTGTCACCAGATACATTGTAGGTATAATGTAAGGTGGTGGATGATACAAGGCACCTTTCATCAAACCTACCATCTTAGATTATGAATAACGGCAGCTTACTGCCTACATACCTAGGTTCTTAAAAACTCTTTGGCACCTACCTACGTAAAAAGTAGCCCACAAAACAAACATGAACAAAACCACGTTAAAGGTAGTTGGTACACCCAACAGCACGTCTGTAGAAACATTTTGGACTTTATGGCATGGCAATAGAGTTGCAAATGTTTCCACTGACGTGCGGTTGACCGTACCCATCCAATTCGTATCGTACCGTATTGCCAAAACAAGTTGGAAATTGGAATATTGTGGTGTGCACGGAACGGCAAGAGGGCGTTTAGCGGCAGTAAGCAATGCGGTGCGGTTCGGTTCGGAACGGCAACGTTGCCTCCGCTCAATTTCGCTACCCGAGAAATCATCCGATCTGAATCAGCTGGGTGGGCATGGGCTCTGCTTGTGGGAAAAAGTATAGTGGCAGACAGGCCACGATAAAAAAATTAAGCCACGATCACACCTTCCTTAATTCAGAATCTAACTCGGCTTACATTGCTCGTTGAAGTAAGGATATGGCAATTAACATATCCAAGCCTCCCAGCAATGTATGCCGAATTAGTCTTTGAATTCAGTTAGGTGTGGCTTTACACACATTTATAAAAAAAGAAAGTCTCTTGAATTTCAGTAGCTTGATGTCTACTTACTATATTGACAATTTGCTTGAAGCCATTTTCTGGTCAGTCAGTCAGCAGTACACACCACGTCCGTGGTACACACCCAAGCAAGGTAGGCACAGTAGTAAAAGGGTGGGATAGTGTGGGATCTATAAGCCCTCCCTCACTCCCCCACAATAGGTGCTAAGTGCGGCTTTCGACGCCTAAGCCGACAGGTTTATGTGAGAAAACCTGGGGTTAAATTCAGGTTTTCACCTAAACAAGGAAGCTCTGGCACCAGCAGCATTGTGTAATCTGTCTGAATTATCTAGGCACAATTCTATACTAATGGGTGGCCCAAAAGTAGGGTTTATTCCGGGTCTAATCCTTCCGGTCTGAATTATTTTATTTATTTCCTATTCCGGTCTGGGGGCCAATTCTTGAAAGTCAAGGTTGCCACCAACATAAGCAAAATGCGCGTTAAAGTAGGCGGAGATCTAACCGATGAGTTTTAAGTAGTCACAGGTCTCAAACAGGGAGACGCACTGTCACCAGTTCTGTTTAATTTATTGCTCGAACATATCATTCGTTAAGTTCAAAGAAGTGATGGCGGAGTAGAATTAAACTGCAAACATAAAATCATAGGGTACGCTGACGATCTAGCAATTTTAGGGCAGTGTGTGAAGATGATGATATCTGATGTTGTTTGAATTGAGAAATAAATGATTTTGTATTTGTATTTATTTGTATGTGAAGAGGATGACAGAAGTGCTGGAAGAGGAGGGACATAATGTTGTACTCAAAATCAGTCGTAAGAAAACAGAATACGGAGTTGCCTAATTCAAGTATTTAGGTTGCACTGTTACTGACACGAATAATAGAGAGGACGAAATAAACATCCGCATTGTAAACGCACTAAGATGTAGGTACCGCAGCCCTTCATAAAGTGTTAGTGTCGAAGCTTCTAAAGAGAGCTACTAAAATCCGTGTCTATAAATACAGTGATCAGATCGATTTTAATATATGGGTGTGAAACTTGGACGCTGACGTTAAATGAAGAAGTAAAACTATTAGTCGCCGAAAGGAAAATAATGCGAAGGATTTTGGGTGCAAATGGGAGCTGGAGAAGGAGATATACCTAATAGGGAAATAGAAGAGCTGATTTCTGAGCCAAACATACCTAGTTAGTTAAATAAAATCCTCACGGCTCCGCTGGCTGGAACACGTTGCGAGAATGGCAAGGGATCGAGCCGCAAGGAAGACGTATCCAGGCAAACCATCGGGACGCCGGCCTCTAAGGAAGGATGAAGTAGCCAAGGATCTTAAAGAGCTGGGAGTGCCCGACTGGACGGAATTGGCACAGAACAAGGAAGCGTGGCGCACTTTGATGTCGGAGGCCAAGAACAACTTCGGTACGCTGAGCCAAAGAGAATGAATGAAAAAAATACTATAACCTATTTTGAAATGGACAAGTAAAGCCCTTTCATATGATACCCCACTTGAACTATAACGACAATTTAAAATTATGCCCATTTGGTCCCCATTTAAAACAATTTAATAAAAATATTGTTTTTACTCTTTCGCTTACTTGGGAAAGCATATTCTAAAACTATTTCAAATTTCGAGTCGATAGCGTGAGTTGTTTCTGAGATCAACAGGTGTGACAGACAGACAGAACAAAATCGCACCATAAGGGTACCGTTTATACTTTTTTGGCTTAGAGCAACGCGTCAAACCGCGCAAGCAAAATCGTGTTACTCTATGTTTTTTGGTTCGGCACCCTAAAATAATCGGACCATTGGGTACGGAGATTTACACAAAAAAAAAATTATGAAACAGAAAAATGACCATGATCTGACGATCTGGACCAAGTGACCAATTTTTTTATATACTCCTATCCTATAGGTGCCAAAAGCCACAACCAAACTTTGCAAACAAGTGCACACTGATCCAGCACCTAGAATATTAACTTTTTAGCTAAACGCAGTGTTCTTAGACACACAATACGCTTTATTTAATCCAGTAAAAAAACCGGTCAAGTGCGAGTCGGACTCGCGCGCCGAGGGTTCCGATATACCTATAGTATTTTTGGAAGCAATAAAGTCCATTTTCAGGACCGCAAAACTAAATTTGTTTGTAAAGGTTTTTTGCAGATTTCTGAAAAACTGTGCAACTTAGAAAGATCGTTTTATTTTTGCTGTAAAGTTTACATAAACCTCTGTCAACTGTAATTAATTCAGATTTTCCCTTACTCAAACTTCGGAGATAAGGGGGGGGGAATGGTATTTTTTTTGACATTTTTCATCATAACTTGAAAACTAAGAAACTTAAAAAAAATACAAAAATATATTTTAAAATGTACAAGTAAAGCCCTTTCATATGATACCCCACTCGACCTAGTAGCGACAATTTGAAATTTGGCCCCCCCTACTTTGGCCCCCTTTACATTAATAATCATACTTTTTTCAAAAAATTTTCATGTGCAATTAAGTTGGGCAACTATATTCTAAAACTATTCCAAATTTCAGCTCGATAGCGTAAGTGGTTGCTGAGATATAGAGGTGTGACAGACAGACGGACAGACAGACAGACAGACAGACAGAGCGGCACCATAAGGGTTCCTTTTTTTTACCATTTTGGTATCGGAACCCTAAAAACAAGCATTACTATAAACAATAATGTAATATTTTGAGCAAACAATACAAACAACAATAGCAAACAAATAAATCAATTGATGTAACTAGAACTAATAAAAAGATTGGAGAAAGCGATAAAGTTTTATCAATAAAAAAAAAAAAAATGTTTTAGCATTAACCCTTTCCCTCGACGAAATTTAGATACGAGTCGGTCGTAAAATAAGTGACAGGACGAAAGTGACCGAATCTCATTCAAATTCCGACAATGAAACCAACTACGATCTGAACGTGCCTCCACTAACAAAATAGCAGGCTTTGAGTCTGAGGTCAAAGGGATCGGCCTGAATCAATTAAGAAATATCCTACTGGTGGTTCGTGTTCTATAAAAGACAAGTCTTGGAACAAAAGACTGCCTGTGTATCACATTGGTAGAGCAACTGTATACGAGGGTTTTTAGTTCGATTCCTAACCGGGGAATTCGAAATATGAGTCTGTGATTCGTGTATAAGGTCGCAGGCAAATTGTATAATTTGCCGCTTCACATAATGCCTTTGCATTTTACAAAATGCCGAAAAAATTTTTAATTCGTCATTTTACATAATGCCTCTGCACTTTACATAATATATGAACGCGTGATTCGTTTCTGGCACTCACCTGCCGCTACCGCTGCACGCTCGCTTGGCTAGTGCGATGCGTTGTGGTCGCAAGATAACCTAACCCAACCTAATAAATAGATCCCGAATGGGATCGGATTGCTTAACAAACCTAGAATCCGCACCAGTACTGATCTAACCCCGTTTACAATCTGCCGATGCTGTTGCCGGCCGTTTGTAAACGGCGAATTATACGATTCGCCTGCGACATATCTATTACTACCTATCCAAGATTCAGGAGTTCCCTAGCTATGAATGTGATATTTGTTCCCAGAAAGAGGATTTCGCGAAGGTCCTGCAGTGGACGCTTCATGGGATGCTACGTATGATAATGCAATTCAGTTTGTAATCGCTTCATAAACCACGTGCTGTTTGTTTGCAGGGCTCTGCAGGTGCGGGAACATGTAGTTTGCCAGCGTCTAGTATTTGGGCTCCTTTGTTATGCTTAACGTGTTCGAGACTGTAACTGTTTTGGGTACCGCGACAGTCGAAGTTAATCAATGCCAGTAGTCGGTATTCGTGGCCGACCCCATTCGCTGCGGTCTGATGAAAAATCGATACCCGCCAACGGAAATAAATTCACGTACCTAGTCTCCTCTAAATGGATTGATTATGTAAGCCAATTCCGTTTTAGCCTCCATACGAGGAGTGTCTTACAATATACGGCTTTTTTGAATTTTAATTGATTTATTAATCTGCGATTTTCCTGTTATTGTAATATTCTCTGCATAAGTATACGTACTAAAGGAAACCTTGTCTTACTAACTGATCTATCAATGCATAGTTTAAACCACTGAACAGATTGGGCTGAAAATTTGCACACATACCTATAGGGTGTAAGGGACAGCCTTCCGAATAGTGAAAGGGCATAATAGCCAACGAAACTGAACAACTTTCAGCCAACAAAACTTTCAGGAAATGAAAAATAAAATCGGCTTCTCCATACAAACTGTCCAATCAAGTTTGCAATTTTGTATGGAGTGGCCGATTTTTTTTTTCATTTCCTGAATGTTTTGTTGGCTGAAAGTTGTTCAGTTACGTTGACTGATCATGCCGTTTCAGTATTCGGAAGGCTGTCCCTTACACCCGGTATAGTTATTATAGTAGGCATCCGCTAGGATCGGATTTTTGGAAATTCAACACCTGATGAGAAATCATCTGTTTTTGTAATAAAACAAAACAATAAGTATCCATATTAGGAAGGTTTTCTTTGTTGCAAGCAAGGAAATAGCACGTATGGCTTGGCTATAGTAAATGTAATATACTGTGGTGTTACTTTACGGCTATTGCAGTACTAAGTACTCTATTCTGTACTAGTTTATGCCTATGGCGATGCCAACAAATATGCGATATACCCACTTAGCTTAGTTCTGGCAAACGTTAGCTTACTATACAACGGTCAATTACTTCGAAAAATAAGAGGTCAATGCAGAAATTTGTTTATTTGGGTAGTTCTCATTTTTGAGTCAAAAAATAATAAAAAGCCGGTCAAGTGCGAGTCGGACTCGCACGCCGAGGGTTCCGATATACCTATAGTATTTTTGGAAGCAATAAAGTCCATTTTCAGGACCGCAAAACTAAATTTGTTTGTAAAGGTTTTTTGCAGATTTCTGAAAACTGTACAACTTAGAAAGATCGTTTTATTTTTGCTGTAAAGTTTACATAAACTTCTGTCAACTATAATTAATTCAGATTTTTCCTTACTCAAACTTCGGAGGTAAGGGAATGGGGGAATGGCATTTTTTTTACTGGTGCAAGGCTGTGATTGTGCCGCTGTACTCGTACAAGGGAAAAGGGTCACAACAGGACTGCAAAAATTACCGCGGGATAAGTCTTCTCAGTGTCGTCGGCAAACTGTATGCAAAGGTTTTGATTGAAAGAGTGATGAAAGATACTGACGAAAAAATATGGGATGTACAAGCGGGATTTAGAAAGGGAATGGGATGTACAGATCAGGTCTTTTCCTTGCGGTGCATAGCTGAAAAGTTTTTGACCAAAAACCAAAAAGTCTACTGCGCGTTCGTGGATTTGGAAAAGGCCTATGACCGAGTGGTGAGGAATGAATTGTGGTCGGCATTGTCTATGTATGGGGTGAACGGTCATCTGATTCAAGCACTGAAATCTCTCTATGAGGATTCCAGTGCTTGCGTCAGAATAAACGGGGCGTAAAGTGAATGGTTTAGCATCGAAAAAGGTGTTAGGCAGGGATGTGAAGCGTCACCTAGGCTGTTTAACGTATACATGGATAATTGTTTAACTGATCTGAAAGAGAGTATGTGTGGACTGAGAATGAATGAGTTACTCATCAAATGTCTTCTCTACGCTGATGACCAAGTTATACTTGCGTCATCTGCTGACGAGTTACAGGAGATGGTAACAATGATGAATGTGGATTTTGATAGGAAAGGAATGAAAGTTAATGTAAGCAAGACGAAAGTAATGGTACTTGAAAGAGAAGAGTGTATGACAGAGTGTACTATATTAATAGGTAGTGAACAAGTTGAACAAGTGAAGGAGTTTGTGTATCTGGGTTCTAAGTTTACGAGAGATGGAAAGTGTGAAAGTGATATCGAAAGAAGGGTGAATGCTGGAAACATGGTGAATGGTGCTCTGCATGCTTTTATGAAGAGTCAGAAGGTGTCTCACAAGGCTCGTCTGGCTGTTCATAGAGGCGTTTTGGTACCAACACTGATGTACGGCAGTGAAAGCTGGGTATGGCAGAAAAAGCATGAAAGTAGAATTAATGCAGTAGAAATGAGAGCGTTGAGGAGTATGATTGGTGTGAAATTGAGTGACAGGATTAGAAATAGTGTGATAAGAGAACGTTGTGGCGTAAAAGAAGACGTAGTGACTAAAATTGAGAAAGGGATGCTGAGATGGTTTGGTCATGTAGAGAGGATGAATGAAGGAAGATTGACGAAAGAGATCTACAAGGCGAGAGTGAATGGAAACGTTGGAAGGGGCCTCGGCGAACATACCAGGACCAAATTCAGGACGTTCTGAATAAAGGCCAAGTTAAAACTACCCTAAACCGACGAGCATGTATGAAAGGATTGATGAAAGTTCACAAAGCAAGGTAAGTATTTCAAGATCGTAGCAGGTGGAGAACTGTGGTCTCTGCCTACCCCGACGGGAACAAGGCGTGATGTTATGTATGTATTTTTTTGTCATTTTTCATCATAACTTGAAAACTAAGAAACTTAAAAAAATACAAAAATATATTTTAAAATGTACCAGTAAAGTCCTTTTATATGATACCCCACTCGACCTAGTAGCGACAATTTGAAATTTGCCCCCCCCCTATTTTGGCCCCCTTTACATTAATAATCATACTATTTTCAAAAATTTTTCATGTGAAATTAAGTTGGGTAACTATATTCTAAAACTATTCCAAATTTCAGGTCGATAACATAAGTGGTTGCTGAGATATAGAGGTGTGTGTGACCTACAGACGGACAGACAGACAGACAGAGCGGCACCATAAGGGTTCCTTTTTCTTACCATTTTGGTATCGGAACCCTAAAAATGAAAACGTCTTTTTTATAAAAATTATGCAGGATCTTATTAGTTTAGGTCTCACTGTATTAGAAAAAAATATTCGCCGACCTTGCAGCAGCTCCTACAGCCCCTGCAGCTTAGAATGGAAAATAAATTAATTCCATGGAAGTGACAATCCTTACATTAATGTACTCTATAGAGAGATATGACAAAAGAGATACGCAAATTCTGGTCTATATGTATCTCTTCGATAATTTTAAAAGGTTTTATGAGGTTTTGTATCTAAAATAACACGAAATCAATGAAGCAAGCATCATACAATTTATTCACTTCCGTGGACCTGCGGAAGTGACACATCCATGGAAGTGTTCACGGGAACCATGGAAGTGACATTTTTACATTGTTATGTACGATACATAACCCCAAAAGCAGGCACGACCCAGCAAATTCGCCAAAGATTTTTTGATGTCATAACGCATTCAAACGACGAAACTAAAATAAATAATTGAAAGGTACATAGCTCTGATGCAGAAAACAATTGTGACCACTTATGCTTGACGTGTTGTGAGAATAGACATTCAACATTTTTTTTCTCGTAAACTACACGCCGCAGCAAAAAAATTATAACTGAGTCAAAATATGGTAGATCAATCCTTGTCTATGCGTAGTTGCGTTTGAATACACGCACGATGATATTAAAGTTACGACCAGTGTGACACACGTCCATGGAAGTGACAAAAAATTTAATCACAAACTTTAAGTAAGCAGTCCAAACATTTACTTAACGTTTTAGATGCATATGCTTGTGTATTTATAAAGTTAATATATTCTCAATAATATTGGCATTCTTTTCTTTTATTTAGTCAACCAGATAAAGCACAGATTTTTTTTTTCTTTACTGAGACCGTCTAGTCACACCCACGGAAGGGACATTTTTGATGATTAAGATATTTATTAAAAAATAACTACCCATTATATCTATCTATTAATTTATTAAATTTATAGTATTTTATCTATTCTTTCATAAAACAAACACGATTTCGATATTTAGCTGCTGCAGCTTAGAAAAATAGCAGTCACAGTCAGTTTTTTGCAAACTCTGAATTACCCATTTATGTTAATCTATGCAATCTCGTGCTCTTATCGAAATAATTGAAATACATATGAGGTGTTGCAAATAGTGCTGTTACACACTACCTAGAACATCGAAGAGTTCAGAACACCGACATAATAATTACCTATCTAAAAGAGAATTAAGGATATCAGATAAAGAAAGATCTAGGCGAAGCAACTTTGACCAAAAAAAATTAATATTGGGTAACAATTCACACAGTCATCTGATCTCAAACTAGGCAAAGCCTGTACTATGGGTAGGTACCAGAGACTGATATACATATATTATATGTATATAACATCCAGACACAGAACAAACACTCGTGTTCATCACACAATAGCCCTAAGCGGGGATCGAGATCGAACCCGCACCCAAGGCGTAGAAGGCAGGCTCACTACCAACTACACCAAAGTGTCAGTCAACGTCAAAAGAAAAGGTGAATGTTGTGTTGTTCCAGGAATTGAAGCAGCTGTCAACGATATGACTGGAACTACACCGACAAGTGCCAGGCTCTTAAATGAACAGAAGGTGCCGCTTTACATAATGCCTGGCATTTTACAAAATGCCAAGAAATTTGTTATGCGTCATTTTACACAACGCCTCGGAATTTTACAAAACGTTTTTGGCACTCGCCCGCAAGATAAGATAACCTAGCTAACGAGCCAAAATTCATCAGTGATCTAAATCAATTTACAATCTGCCGACGCCGTTTCACAATTTGCCGACCGTCACTGATCTAAACCCATTTACAATCTGCCGACGTCATTTCACAATTTGCCGACAGTCAGTAACCTAAACCAATTTACAATCTGCCGACGCCGTTTCACAATTTGCCGACCGTCAGTGATCTAAACCCATTTACGATCTGCCGACGCCTTTTCACAATTTGCCGACCGTTAGTGATTTAAACCCATTTACAATCTGCCGACGCCGTTTCACAATTTGCCAACCGTCAGTTATCTGAACCCATTTACAATCTGCCGACGCCTTTTCACAATTTGCCGACCGTTAGTGATTTAAACCCATTTACAATCTGCCGACGCCGTTTCACAATTTGCCGACCGTCAGTGATCTGAACCCATTTACAATCTGCCGACGCCGTTTTACAATTTGCCGACCTTTTAATATTTGCTTGCTGTTTGAAATACGGCGTGTTATACGATATGGCTGCGACATATACATAATGTGCTAGGTTATGCCGAGTATAGTCAGCTATATTTTACAATTTTTACTAGACCCCGTACTTTTCTAGGCTAGGCAGTGGGGCTCAGTTAACTCAAGAGCTGATTTTGAATCGACCGGTACAAAAAGATAACACTACAAGCGGCCGTCTGCCACTCAGACAAAATGTCAAAGGCCGAACAGTCTGTTATTTTTATTGCGAAGCTTTCAGTGCCAGCTGGGAACGAGGTGATTGACATTTTGAGCGGGTAAGTTAGAATTTCACTTCATGTTTAAGAAAGGTTGACCAGCGTAGGTATGGCTTCAGTTCAGCTACAACAAATTGTTATGGGCCCCGGCTCCCCAGTTTGGTTAGGACATTGCAGGATGAATCACCTGATTGTCCGAAAAGTTAGATGATTCCGTGCTTCAGAAGGCACGTTAAGCCGTTGGTCCCGAATACTATCAACGTTAATGAGCCATGTCAGAGGCCTTTGGCAGCTCAACATTTTTGACACCAAGGTTTTTTGAGGTCGGTCAACAACCTTGCAACCCACACGATATGATGATGATTAATGGGCCATTATAATGTTACTGCAATATAAGGAGTTCCAGGGTCTTAGATTGATAGTCTTGCTTGCAACAATACCCGCATGCCTAGCCAAGAAAAAAAAAACCGGCCAAGTGCCAGTCGGACTCGCGCCCTAAGGGTTCCGTACCTATCTACCATATGATATACTACAAGCTTTTGCTCTTTGATTTTAAAAACTCCGCAACCATCCAACTTGACCCCTCTTTTATAGAAAAGTTCTTGAAACGGAAGCTAACCTTAATTGGTTACTATTAGTTGTGAGAAAAATTGAAATATTTAATGATTTTAGACTTTTCCCTTTATTTTTACTGTGAGACCAAGCTTCTCGCCAAATTTCATAATTTTAGGTCAACGGGAAGTACCCTGTAGGTTTTGCTTTTTTGCATAAATTTATTGAGATGAGGACATAAAAAGCCATATGTTTTGATTGCATCGTTGTAAAAAATTGAAATTTTCAGATCTGGTGTGGTTTATGGACCTTAATATTCATTCAATTTCAACCTGATAGGTACCTCTTCTCGTTCGTGAGAAAAAGAATCTTGACAGACCGACGGACAACAAAGTGATCCTATAAGGGTTCCGTTTTTTTCTTTATTTTGAGGTACGGAACCCTAAAAAAAACAGGATACAGATAATAAAACATAATAGACTGCCTGTCTACAGCTTTGCAGAACATTTTAAGATTTACATATAAAACTTGTAAAATAAAAAGAGTTTAACAAAAACTACACACCTCCTTCAAAGTTTGGCAAGGTTTATAGTAGCACTAAAATGTATAAAATAACTTTAGCAGTTAATAATCAGTAACTTAGTGAAGTAATCCCACACATAGGGATATTTTAGGTCAACCACAGAGGTCAAACCAAAATATTGTATGAAAAATGATACTGGCCGGTTGTACTATTAAAATTATTATGAATATAAAAAAAGAAATATGCTCTAAATGTAAACAAGACTACCAACCAAAGAGGTTCTGTTCCTAACTGACACAAAAATGTCAATAACATTTTCAGTTGTTACAAATAATACTTAATGTGATTTTTAGTATTGTTTCATGAAGTAATAATATTGTAATGGTATTTTATATTTAAAATTAATGACGAGTGTGTGTCTCAATGAGCCTCTTATTCTTTTCTCATAGAGGGAGATGAAAAGTAGAGTGTATTACGCGGCTGCAAAAATATTTTTACCTTGGGCGACCTATTGAATCCCTCGCTACGTTCAGGATTCTACTCTAGAATCCTTCACTTCGCTCTGGATTCAAAGTAGCGCCCTCGCCTTAATAATATTATTTTACAGCCTTGTGAGAAAATCTACTATTCAGTAGTGGTAGGGCTTTTGTGCAAAAACCGTCTGGGGAAGTACACTGCCTTGCCTATTTCTGCCGTAAGCACCGCTGTGTTTCAGTTCGAAGGGTAAGGGAGCCAGTGAAATTACCGGCACATGAGACATACCATCATAGTTTTCAAAGTGAGCAACGCGCTTTGTTGTCTTATTAGTGTGACAAAATACGCCACAAATAAGACAGTTGGTGCTATGGACGGTGGTGACCACTTACCATCAGGTGGCCCACCTGCTCCTTTGCTCGCTTGTAACGTAAAAAAAATGATCAGCTGGTGATACAGACATACCTACCTAGATGCTTTTTGTTATAATAACCAGTCGCTAGCAAATACCTGTCCATTTCGATAAATTTCTGTAATGTAATTCGAAAGAAAATCAAATTTCAGAACCACTCAAAATAAAAATATACTTATTTAAAAAAAATATATTTATTTTATATGTTTTTACAACCTATCATCATAACATCCCATGAAACGTCCACTACAGGACAGGGAGCTCCCTCCAGAATTCTAGCTTTTGCTGGAAATATGTGGAAGGGAAGTACCATAGTCACCTCGCTTGTTAGCGTTACGGCTGGCACTATGGACCGCGGTTGTAGGTGACCGCAGTAAGTAAGATGTAAGATACAAAGGAGGATGCTGCTGCCCATCCTCCAGTTAACCCTTAGTTTTACAACCTATCAGTGATGTAGAATCATCCCTTAGAAGGATCACCGTACTTTTCTACCACTCTGTATACAGCATGTACCTGGTTGTCGAATAAAATCATAAAATCAGTAATAAATTAGAAGTGTTTTAAACCTTGACACAGGTTAATTCATGGCCATTGTGTTAAAGTAGGTAGGTACAGTCAAGAGCACATCAAGCTTGACACATTGGACTTTGTACCGTTCTTATTTCAATAGAGGTACGGGCGAGAGTCGCACTGCCAATGTCAAGCTTGACCTGTCGTTGACTGTATCTTCTCTTACTTTTGTTCAACGACTCTGCAATTTGCAATAATATTTTACATCTAAAATAACCGAATAGCTGAGATCAAAACCCTATAGACGAATATGTATATAATATTAAAACCCTAAAATAGGTACTATACCTATAGTTTAAATGACAGATAAATATCACTATAATTACACGTACACTATAATTAGCCATAGATACCTATGTCGCAGGCAATTTGTATAATTCGCCGCTTCACATAATACCTTGGCATTTTACAAAATGGCGAGAAATTTTTAAATTCGTCGTTTTACATAATGCCTAGCCATTTTACATAACGACGCGTAATTCGTTTCTGGCACTCGCCGGCCGCTCCCGCGGCACGCTCGCTTTGCCCGCTCGGCTTGTGCATTGTGGTCGTAAGATAACCTAACCCAGCCTAACCGATCCCGAATGGGATCAACTAACTAACCTAAAATGCACCAGTTCTGATCTAACCCCGTTTACAATCTGGCGATGCCGTTTTACAATTTGCCGAACGTATATAATTTGCCGGTTTGTAAACGGCGAATTTTACGATTTGCCAGCAACATATAGATAACTAAAGCAACGGTAGACTGGGTCGTTCGCCTTGTTTACCACATTTTTGTGACTAACATAACATAAGGTCATCGACTCACTTAGTGCTTAACTTTGCTAATACTGTCTAATATTAGCTAATTTCTTCTAATAGTTATAATTCCGGGTGCAATTACCGAGACTATTGCCTCAAAGTTGAATCAGACTTTATCTATCTATACAATCAAAAAACCCAATAGAAGTGAAATTGAATCGGTGTCTTTGAGTCTCTGGTATCTTTTCAAGAGATTTCAAGCGCGCTTTCTGATCGAATCCCACTTTAGCGGTCTTCTTCCCCAAGTTAGAAATACCAGTTTGGAAACATTATGTGGAGTTTCTGACTGGGTCTGTTGGCTTTTATCATCCCAAGTTGAGTTTAAAAGAGTCGAGATTTATAGCCCAGAATCGACTCCTAACTTTAAAAAGACTCTACCCCTAATTTGGATTGTGATAAAGTAAAGTTTATTTGTTTTTTAGGGTTCCGTACCTCAAAATAAAAAAACAGAACCCTTATAGGATCACTTTGTTGTCCGTCTGTCTGCCTGTCTGTCTGTCAAGACCCTTTTTCTCACGAACGAGAAGAGGTATCAGGTTGAAATTGATAACGAATATTAAGGTCCATGAACCACACAAGATCTGAAAATTTCAATTTTTTACAACGACGCAATCTAAAGATATGGCTTTTTATGTCCTCATCTCCATACATTTATGCAAAAAAGCAAAACCTACAGGGTACTTCCCGTTGACCTAAAATTATGAAATTTGGCGAGAAGCTTGGTCTCACAGTAAAAATAAAGGAAAAAGTCTAAAATCATTAAATATATCAATTTTTCTCACAACTAATAGTAACCAATTAAGGTTAGCTTCCGTTTCAAGAACTTTTCTATAAAAGAGGGGTCAAGTTGGATGGTTGCGGAGTTTTTAAAATCAAAGAGCAAAAGCTTTTAGTATATCATATGGTAGATAGGTACGGAACCCTTAGCGCGCGAGTCCGACTTGCACTTGGCCGGTTTTTTTTTCCACAAATGAAACTATTATGACGTTAATTTCCTGTGGTCGTGGAGGTAATTAACGGAAATAAGGATTGTAAAGCAAAGCAACATATTATGGCAATTACTTGACCAACTTGACCTTAAGCAAGTTCAGCGATATTACGCTGGCCATGGAACAGTTTTAAAACGCAGAAAAACAATAAAAGCTCAATGGCATCGATAAAAAATGGAATTAAATCGTGTGTTGGTAAGTAGGTTGCAACTGTTCAGGTCAATCAAGACCTTGTCAAAATCGAGACGCTTTTCAAAGGTACTTAGTGTTATCCTTCAAGGAGGTAGCTCATCGTCATTATACAACGTACAACCAACAGCTCTACCTGTGCTGTATTGAGAGTGAGAGACCCATTTCGAAACCTCAAAGAAATTTATTTATTACTTCTCATTGTAGTAAGAAAACGCGCATTCTGACCCTGAGCGTGGGTTTCCAAAATCTATGCTTCCCAATGATCTTACTTCCATATCACTAAGCGTTATCGGATATTTTAGTGTGGCAAGTACTTACATATACTCGTATTTCCCACCTAGAAAAAAACTTTTGTATAAACGGTACTGACTGACTCCCAGGACAACGGTATTTGATAAACCTAACACATAGTCTAAAACGGAAAAAAGTAGAAGACCGACAGCGAACGAGAAGACTACATCGAGTCGAACATCGAGACTCATAACGAGCATATTTGAGAACAGCGGAAGAACGGCAAGGCAACCACAAAAAATCAAAGTGCTCTGAGGTGCAATAGCATATCACATCCTAAACCGTTGGTTCTACAATCTTCTTCTTTTCGTATAAATGGCAAATGATTTTATAGTAACTTAGCCCAAAATGTGGCTACAGCAATAGCTCTTTGATTGCCTTCAAAAAGGTCCTCCTTGGTGCAAGACACTGAGGAGGTAGGGCACGAAAGCAAGTGTGTCATGGATTGCAAAATGCCGCATTCACACTTGTCGTTATGAGAGAAGCCCCACCTCTTCTTCAGTTCTCCGCACCTGCCAGCGCCCGATCTCAGTCTATTAAGTGACTTCCATATGAACCAGGGAAGATCATGTCCTGGTGGAAGATTTTCGGCAATGGGGATGTATGGGCTTTCAAGGAGGTACCTTTTTGACCACAGTTCTATCCTAGCCTTTGATGGATCTGATTCGAGGGGTACGGTTCTACAATGAAAGGAAGGGCATCAAAAGTTGCAAAGAAGTGTCCTGAGTAGGTAACGTACATAAAGCACTAAGATTATGATTTTGAAAATTCACTCAATAGGACTTAAATAGAAGTAGAGAGACGAAAATTTTTATGGAAATTCTGTCACACATCTAGTTTACTAGAAAACTTTGGCTGATGATGAATTATTCATTAAAATATCTACTGTAAAAGTCAACTTGTAAGATCTACACAAAAACATCCAAAGCATTAAAGTATCCAACATTATGTTGAAGCAAAAAGCGGTTTCATCAGTACATGTCCTCTATTCACATGTCTAAATGACTTCATGCTATGTTAGCCCGCCAGTCTATACACTAGACATTTCTATTCATTTGTCTGTATAAAACCTAGATGTATTAAACCCAATAAACCTATAAAAGCACGATTTTAAAAAGAAACCGCTGCATCAATAACGAAGAACTACGCGTTCCGATTGTCCAATCTGCAAGTAGTCGCTGCTAGTAACACAAAACGTCTTTAAAGTTAAAGCTCTATAAAAACTATTGCTGTCACTTTCTTTATCATTAATACAGAAAGTGACAGCAATTAATTTAACAGAGCAATTAGCAGCTTCAACTGCCTGTTAGTATCAAATAAATGTTCTTTATCTTTACATGCTTGTTGTTGAGAGACGATTCGTCTAGTTTGGTCTAGCAGTAGATAAGGGCAGATAGAATGGTTGATAAGAGGATATAATATTAGCCTCGACATAAGACAGGCGAATCCCGTCTGACAGAACGGAATGATTGTTATCAGTCAGTGATAGATAATGATAAAGAAACACTCTCGTGCCTTAAATTTAAGAGGAAATAAATTTTGTTGGAAAATTACTTTTAAATAACAAAGAATAAAGTTACAAAATCTTAGCAAGGCAAGCTTTGAAGTTGGGGCTAAAAATTAATATGACCAAAATGCAAGTTATTTAGCACCGAAAAAATACTCAAAAGATAAGTAGGTACATAATGCTGTTCCAGGTTATTCTCGACTCCCTGGACATCGCACAATACATACACTAGTTAGGTAACGATAGTTTGGGAGTAATTAATTAAAAATATTTATTTATACATGGGATAACATTTAACGTTAGATCATAACATAACCTTAGCCTCACCGAAGACATCGACCTTTTTCACTGAGATCATTTAACTGAGATGGACAAATTCTACTAAATCGAAACGCAAGCAAGTTGGAAAGTAGTTTGAAGCAAATACAGAAATGCAAGTTAAGTATGATTAACCAATACCAAATTGATAGCACCGAAAAAAAGACTCGTGAGACAGGTAGGTCACACTGGTTCCAAGGTTAAGCCACGATCACACCTAGCTGAATACAAAGACTAATTCGGCATACATTGCTGGAGGCTTGGTTATATTAATTGCAATATCCTGACTTCAACGAGCAATGAATGCCGAATTAGTCTTTAAATTCAGCTAGGTGTGATCGTGGCTTTATTCGTAACTTCCACCACAAAATGCATTTCCTTGTTAACGATAGTTTACGAACTATAATTAGCAATAAATAAATTACACCATTTTATAGATGGGCTAACTACGCAATATCTCTAGTAAACAATGTCGTAAAGTGAAACAAAGTATTACATTGTCTTCAATATGAATAAGAGTGGTTTATGTCCAATAAGAACACTTACTTATAAACTTATCTAAATATTATTGTCAGTTCAAATGGGTTTGCTTTACGAAATCACTCGTAATCGTTAATTGGAGATAAAACGAACTCATCATTTTGGTGTGCCTCTACATTCCTACATTTTAAAACTCTGAGAATTCCCACCAGTACTTAGGGTCTATAAAATACGAGAATTATTGCTTTATTATTTTAGAGAGGTTCACATATTGTAAAATTGATTAGACTATAAAATTGTACGCTTAGTAAGAGTAAGTACGAAAGTCTATGACCGAGAGTCTTTGACCATAAAAACTCTCAGTCATCAAGACGAAAGAGCTGCTCGGAGTCTCTTTACGAGATCAAATCAGGTAAGAAGATCCGTAATAGACCCGAAGTAACCGACACGACGTGCCTATGTCTATGTAAAATAAACAGTCTAGGCACAACGCTCAGGAGTGTGTGTTAATACAAGTATTTAGTTGCTTATCAAGAAAACATATTTTTTACTACACTTACTCGTACGCTCGAAGCAATTATCTGAGGACAATTTTTTACAGTTTTTCTTGCCATAAACGCAAGTCACCGACTGGACTAGTTGGAGTCCTTGGAATAGACAGAAAATGCAAATAAGAGAAGATATCTGGACGGCTTTCTCCATAAGATTAACCAACGTATAACAGAGAAATTATTTTCAACTCTAAAGGCAGACCTTGCCATAAACGCAAGTCATCGACTGGACTAGTTGGAGTCCTTGGAATAGACAGAAAATGCAAATAAGAGAAGATATCTGGACGGCTTTCTCCATAAGGTTAACCAACGTATATAACAGAGAAATTATTTTCAACTCTAAAGGCAGACTATAGCTGCTAATTGGCAATACCGGTACGTCTAGGTATTTCTAATTGCTAAACGGTAAAACCGGTAACCGAAGCCGACGAAACGACGTATTGTCGCTGATCACTGAATGCACCCGCACGGTTCACAACCAAGTTCCAATTGAACATGTTTTGAACGGAATGGCAGATGGTTCATTGTGGACACTATGGGAGTGATCACACCTGGCTGAATTCAAAGACTAATTTGGCATACATTGCTCGTTGAAGTAAGGATATTGCAATTAACATAACCAAGCCTCCCAGCAATGTATGCCGAATTAGTCTTTGAATTCAGCTAGGTGTGATCACTCCTTATACTGGGTGAAAGGGGCAGCCTTCCGAATAGGTACCGAAACGGCATGATAAGTCAACGTGACTGTACAACTTTCAGGAAATTAAAAAAGTATCAGCCTCTCCATAAAAACTGTCTAATCAAAGCAATTTTGTATGGAGGCCGATTTGTTTTCATTTCCTGAAAGTTTTATTCGCTGAAAGTTGTTCAGTTACGTTGATTGATTACGCCCTTTCAGTATTCGGAAGGCTGTCCCTTACATCCCAAATAATGGCAATACGGATTAGGACGTAAATAAGTAGGATGTATTTTAATCAAAGTTAATTTCTGCTTCCACCTTTTCCTTCTTAGAAAAGTAGAAAATCCTAATAATGTCTTTTTACTTTTACTTACAAGGAGATAGTCCTTACTTTTTGACAATAGGAAGAACGTGGTAATACTGGGTGCGTATTCCGAAGTTTTATCGGAGCTCCGATATTATCAGATTGACAACAACAATTACATTCGGTAATTTACTTTGTATGGGAATTTCCAAAGAGATTTGAACCTCGCTACGCTCGCAGCGAGGTTCAAATCTCTTTGGGAATTTCTTTGTCAAAGGCCGAACCATAGACTAAATATCGGCGCGATATTGTCGTAGTTTCATTTCGGAATACGGCAGCTGGTTGGTAACACCTTCAATCTTCATGTAATTTATGACGGGAATTTACTCCGTTAAAAGAAGAACAAGAAGTAAATTCGTGACGTGTCCACGACTCGAGTATTGAGGGGCCTATTGCTACCTAATTCCTGGTGGTATTTCTTACCTGTGCATCGGCTGTGTCCGTTGTGAGTACTGCGCCATATTCGTGTGGTAGCCGCTGGCATGGCTAAGCGGGCATGCCGCGCGCCGCCGTTAGCTTCGCGCCATAAGGGCCATGCGCGTACGCACACCACTAAACACTCACTGCACAACACTACACTGCACTCGATCGAACCTGCAAACAAGGGGGCAAATGTTAGGGGTGGAATCTAGAATCTAGGTAAAATGCACGATGTAGACCCCTTTTGGGAAGTTCTTCCAAATGGTCTATCTAGGTATACGTCGCAGGCAAATTGTATAATTCGTCGTTTTACATTATCTATATGTCTTGGCATTCTACAGAATGGCGAGAAATTTTCAATTCATCATAGGTATTACATACCGCGGCATGTCACAAAACGGTTCGTTTCTGGCACTCGTCGGTGGCTGCCGCGACACGCTCCCTACGCTCGCTCGGCTCGTGCGTTGCGGTCGTAAGATAACCTAACCCGTTTCTAACGAACCTAAAATGCACCAGTGATCTAAACCCGTTTACAATCTGCCGGTGCCGTTTTACAATTTGCCGACCGTTTACAGTTTGTCCGCCGTTAGTAAACGGCGGATTATACGATTTGCCTGCGACACACACACACGCGCCTCTTTTCCATGAGAATATCTTTCCACCTGCTACGATTCATACTTCCTGCGCATCTTCTAATCTCGGTTTAGAGTCCTTCCACATAAGGCTAGTCTCGATAGGTATCTTGTTTTCGATTTAATCGCGATACAACAGCGCCGAATAAGCTATTGGGAGCACCTGACGCGTTGAAACCGCCGTAATGTGAAGGGGTCTGCGATTGCGGTGCTGCTAAACCGCCCAGTGTAAAAGGCTCTTAGGGTACCTACTACTACTACTACTACGTCCTGAATTTGATCGTATAACGTCCACCTAGCGCTGGCCCGTGTGGTGCGAACAAGCAAAGAAAAGTACCAACCCATCTCTACCCGTGGGTGTCATAAGAGGTGACTAAGGGATTATTTACCGGAGGATGGGCAGCAGCATTATTTATCTATTACATCAGTCTCTGATACCCTATAGTCATGGGGTCTCATTCAGTACTACGGTTTTTTCGACGGAGTAAATAGCCCTTTTGTTTCTAATAATTAAACTAAATGTTACTACTAGATTGGTAGGTAAAGGTGTAAACTAGGACATTAATTCAATTTTAACATCCAGATATCAATTTATTCTAAGAAAATACGTTCTATGACGTGAGGCATCTGTACTAGTATAGTATTATATTATCTGTGGCTCTAGGCACTAACCAAGAGAGCTGCAATTGCCGACGACTTAAGCCACGAGCACACCTAGCTGAATTCAAAGACTGATTCGGTATACACCAATGAGACAGCTTTCGTGCTAAGGACCTCTGTCGTAAGAGTCAGTCCCTGGGTGGACTCTTGTCAGCTTCTCCGGCTAGATGTTCGCCAGACTACCATGTAGATCCTGGCCAAAGAAGTGAGGAGGAGAAAATCAATGTCCTCCTCTATAGGTAAAAGCGATCGTGCCCACAGAATAATAAGGGTAATAGAAGGCGGATGAAAGAAATCATTTGTCACAAGGTAGTGAAGGCGTCGTTTTATTAATTTGGTAGTTATTTTATATATTTCATAATAATCTATGATGATTGATGATGTAATATTGCAATTTGGGACATGCTGGCAGATGTAAACCCGTAGTAAAATTATTTAGCGCGGTTTCTATTCCGAGCGAAGCAAGGAGGTCCAATTTCCTTGGTCGTGCCCTGATGGAGAATGGTCTTTCTTGTCACAAAAGCCAAGCAACGTAAGTTATGATCCTGTACGGAAAACTGATAGACGACCTCTACTGACAAGGCCGCAGTTTTACAATTCCAGGGTTTTTCGCGCTTCAGAAAGCACGTTGAGTCGTTAGTGTAACTATTTTTATTAGTGGTCGTACCGTCGTAGCCACGTCAGTGCAGGGACTTCAAGGGCCATTTAGCAGTTTGAAAACCTTAACAACGTAGGTACAGTCAAGAGCACATGTAGGTATCAAGCTTGACACATCGAACTTCTAACCGTTCTTATTTGACAGAGTACCGCTCACAGGTACCGCTCGTACGTACGGCTACAAGTTCATACCTACTATCTGCCCATGAAACTGAACAACTTTTCCCAAGGAACATACCTACCTAGATCGAAATACGAAAATCAATTTTTGACCACCCATAGAAACTGCATCAGCTGATAGCGCATCAAATTTCGTTTTTCGTAGTTGTACAGATTCATGGGAAGATTGACATTGTTTGAGATTGATTGATTGATTGATTCCTTCAGTGTTATCACACTTTTCCGTTACACGTTGTATATTCTGTGGACGTGGTCCCAACTCCCACGGTGCCTAGGTAATGACAGCAGCAGAGAATAAAGTAATAGCACTACCCATCACCCCGCACCCCCGCGCGCACCCACCCGCGAGATTCTCGTGGTACTTCTGAGGGTCTTTTGTACTGAATAGGTAGGTATGCAGGCCTACAAGCGCTTCCTTTTTCAAATTCGCGGTCGTTGTAGGCCTGGGGTGTGGTGGGAGATAATAAAAGAAGTGGAATAAATTATAGGGATATTTACCTGGTCCTGGGTTTGCATAATATGGTAGGTAGGAATTACGAGTAAAAATTCGCATGGCACAAATTTATAACGTATTTAGACTATGGTTAGTTATTGTTTCTACATTTCAGAAAAGGCACCTAGGTAGGTAGGTAGGTACCTAACCTAAGTTCTTCAAGAACTGGATGCCTACCTAAGAATTATTAAGATGGTCGTAACATCCTAACCTGACCCAAAAATGAGCGAATGGAAAAAAAAGTTGGATGGACTGACTGTATTGATTTTTCTGTTCCACTTTTAAATTAATGTTTTTATTTTGTAGGAGGGGAAAACAAAGGAAAATCAATCGTCGTAGTGTAGTGGGTAATACGAATGGATTAATGACACCTACAATAGTTAAATTAATGGCGCGATTTGTATTTAAATTAAATTAGGGTCTAAAATAAAGATTGCCATGTTTCTTTCTACTTTTAAACGTAGGGGCGTCGGTAGTGGAGATATACTCGTATCTACTTGAATAAAAATGATTGAACAGTTTCTAATTCGTATCTTCGTGTTTATTTCACAAGATAATAAGAGAGAATGAGGATCGCGGAGATGGTCTGATCTGATGAAGTGCATAACAAAATTCTTGTGTGTAGTGTCAGTTGTGTGTGGATTTCGTAAGTGTAATTTTCCTATATTCTTCAAGATCGGGAAATAAAGTGGTTGTATGAACTAGTAATCCGGGCTTTGGTCATGTTATAACACTTATAACAAAGTGGTATGCGCTGACAGATGGTGCTCGAAAGAGCCTACACCTGTGGTCCAGTGATGTGATGTGGGGCTGACCAGGGACCAGTGGCCGAGCGCAAGGAGACGGGAGGATGGCGGATGCAACCAGGCAGGCTATTTTAGCACGCCTAGTGTCTGGCCAAAGGGCGCGACCGAAATACCGTCGCGATCAACGGCTTCCACCGCCGTGATAACCTTATCTCCACTTACATAAGTCTTTCCCTGCACGTGCACCCACCATAACACGACCAGAGCCAAGTTTACATAACTCCTCACTTCCATTTTACACGCTCAAATCACGACGGCATTCGTTCTACGCAGTTAGATACCACTAGAAAACTTATTTCTGATGACGACATAGGAAAGTAGGCCTGAGTTGAATGACACTTCCCGTTTACAAAAACTACTTCAAAACACTCTCCTAACGATTCCCTAACTGTTTCACTTGGAAAAGAAGCACTTTGTCCTTACCTTTTAGCTAAAAACTGAGTCAGAAGCTCCCAACGGGACTTAGCACGCACGAACACGCAACTTGCACAAGATTATCACAATTTTTTTTAAAACTAATAGTTTTACACCACAACTACGTTTCCATAGGTAACACAAGACGTTTTACGATACCCTGACACGTTTTGAATTTTCGAAAAGTCCATTGAACTGTTTAGGTTGAAATTTACGTCCAGCGAAATTATAAGTACGGAATGGCAACGCTGTATAGACGATGCAAGTTTCCGTTGAGTAGCCACCAGGCGGCGCTGTCGGCGGAGGGGGGCGGGGCCGAGCGAAGCGGGGTGAAGAGGGAGAGTGAGAGAGACAGCCGCGCGCTGTACACCGCACCGCGCGCGGACTTCGACGATGTGACGATGCCACTGTGCCACGTTGCATGAATGTTCTTCAAAGATGCCTATTAGATATATTATATTAAATTCAAGGCAAGCGTTGATTTTATGGTGACAACACAAACAGTCCAGACTGGACTGCTGGTGAACTTTTCTATCTGGTCACCGCGGATGGCGATAACGGCGAGGTCGTCGGTCGTGCGTGCAACGTTGCCAGCTCGCTCCGGTATTCAACACGGAGGCACGGATGGAGCCCACGTTTCGGATTACGAAAGTGCGGCGAAATCCCCCGTGGCCCGTGGCCCTTTGAATACCTATCTAGCCTCCATACATAGGTGCTAGCCCTAGCTAGACAAGCAGCCCTGTACGACAGTAAACATATCTCTACCTATTGTTTTTTTGTGTGGAGACAATGCTACGGCAGAAGTGAATTCCACGAATAAGTTTTGTAAAAGACCATCCTAGGAAAACCTGAGTTTAAAACGTTTTATTAGAAAAATAACTGTTAGGTAAAAATAAAATAATTCTCTTCTAATCCCTATTCCAAACCAAAACGAGACGTAGGTACCTAGCTACTACGAGTCAATCCCGATTCATCCCATATGCACAGTAGGTATAGGTATTTTGGGACGAAACGGTATTTTTAATATTAAATTTGATTTATAGTCCCGCCCGACTCCCGATTCGCCCCACAATAGGTATTTGTTGACCGCACCCAACGTTAACAACAAAAGTGTTTTGAACATAGCTATATTTTATTAAAAAGTTCTAAATGTTTGCAGGATTACAAAACACAGAATGAATAGTTCCTATCTACCTATATCTATACTATGAAATACCTACTATCTGACTCGTGCTTACCTTTCCTTAAAATATTTAAATTTACCACTTTAACACAAACAGAACTAGAAACTTCTTTAAAGTAAAGCGCCTTTAAATCTAGGTACTGTTGACACTCTTTTTTCAACAAAACAGTTCTCTGCAACTCTCGGAATTCTGTAGTATTCCATTAGTATTATTTTAACGTTATGTATGACTGATTTATGGTTATTTTGTTATAGGTATTGATTTAAAGAAAATTCTTTGATTTTATTTGAATTATTGTATTATTATCATTGCTTTTTAATTGTGAGTTAGAGTTAAATTAGGTTACAATTGTAATCGTGTGGAAATGGTGCAACTGCTAAACTACAAAATGGGGAGTTATTATGAACTAAGTCTGGCTGGCTCCTTCCCTATGGCATCGTTCCAGGTTTCGCAGTTTTTACGATATAGGGCACCCTAGGGTAAAAATATATAATTTTCAATAGCAGCGAGTTTACTCGAATGTAAGTAATAATAAGCATAGGTGCCAAGTTTATTTTGTTTCATCTTGTTCTAGAACTAAGATGTTATTAGTAAATGTGAATCGTTTAAGAACGCATTTGACTAAAAGTTTCGTCGTAAGAAATAAAAGTCACTTGATGAGCACCTTTAACATACATACATACATAACATCACGCCTTGTTCCCGTTGGGGTAGGCAGAGACCACAGTTCTCCACCTGCTACGATCTTGACATACTTCCCTTGCTTCCTGAACCTTCATCAATCCTTTCATACATGCTCGTCGGTTTAGGGTACTTTTAACCTGGCCTTTATTCAGAACGTCTTGAATTTGGTCCTGGTACGTTCGCCGAGGCCTTCCCCTTCCAACGTTTCCATTCACTCTCGCCTTGTTGATCTCTTTCGTCAATCTTCCTTCATTCATCCTCTCCACATGACCAAACCATCTTAGCATCCCTTTCTCAATTTTAGTCACTACGTCTTCTTTTACGCTACAACGTTCTCTTATCACACTATTTCTAATCCTGTCACTCAATTTCACACCAATCATACTCCTCAACGCTCTCATTTCTACTGCATTAATTCTACTTTCATGCTTCTTCTGCCATACCCAGCTTTCACTGCCGTACATCAGTGTTGGTACCAAAACGCCTCTATGAACAGCCAGGCGAGCCTTGTGAGACACCTTCTGACTCTTCATAAAAGCATGCAGAGCACCATTCACCATGTTTCCAGCATTCACTCTTCTTTCGATATCACTTTCGCACTTTCCATCTCTCGTAAACTTAGAACCCAGATACATAAACTCCTTCACTTGTTCGACTTGTTCACCACCTATTAATATAGTACTGCAGAGCCTTCGTGGTGTTAAAGCCACGAATGCCTTATATTCGGGTAAAATTAAATTATTTTCAAAGATTGTCAAAACGAATGTTGCTTTGTTTTTTTTGATTCAGTAGTTGTACGCCAACCGGGAAGGCAATAGGTTCTTGGTGCTGGTCATCTACCAGCATACGCCGCTTCTCGGCAACGAATATTTTAAAAAGTGTGGCATCGAGCCCTTGTAACCGCGATTATAATTTTTAAGTGCTTTCTCACTAATAAAACAAGTTTTTACAAGATTAATTATATATTTTATTTCAGTTAAAACGTAAGGGCTCTCGCTGAGGGTCTTTACAGTACACTCTGTCATACACTCTTCTCTTTCAAGTACCATTACTTTCGTCTTGCTTACATTAACTTTCATTCCTTTCCTATCAAAAGCCACATTCATCATTGTTACCATCTCCTGTAACTCGTCAGCAGATGACGCAAGTATAACTTGCTCATCAGCGTAGAGAAGACATTTGATGAGTAAAGGGCCGATCACACCTGACTGAATTCACACACTAAGTCAGTTAGTCTCCTACGTAGGAAAGGAAGGTAGAAAGATGGAACTAAGTAAGTCACTAACTGAGTAACCCGCATAGTAAGCAACACAGTAAGGAACTTTAGTGAAGGGCCAATACGAATAGAACACCTTAACGTACGGAAAATATTAGTAAGGGCTAATTTATGTTGTATAGAAAACCACTAGAATTACTACAAAAAAAAACCGGCCAAGTGCGAGTCGGACTCGCGCACCGAGGGTTCCGTACCACCACATAATCATAATTGTATTAGTTGAAATTTCAGTAAGTTAATGTGCTAGATTTTTTGAGTCAGACTGCGCTTGACCAAATTTCATTATTTGTTGTTATTTAATAGCTTATTAAACTTAAAAAAGCTTAAACATACCAAACGAGCAATGTATGCCGAATTAGTCTTTGAATTCAGCTAGCTGTGATCACTCCTTAACTCAACCGAACAGTCGTATACAAATTTTTTTGTGATTTTTTTTAAATTTATTATTAGTACTTATTATTTAACCAAGATTATGCTTTATTTTTATTTTTCATGGACAAGTTGTTCGATTCGAATTAATCATTCGCAAAATTTTCACATCACTAAACCTTCTAACTCCTTTACTTGAAGGGACTTAGCAAGTTTAGTGATGTCCAAGTGCGAATGATTAATTCAACTTATCGAACAAAAAATATACTTATATTAAAAAAACGGTCAAGTGCGAGGCCGACTCTCGCGTCGAGGGATTCGATATTCCTGTAGTATTTTTAAAAGCCATAAAGCCCATCTTTAAGACCGCAAATAAGTTTGTTTGTAATTTTTTCTTCTTTTAATTATCGGTTGTATTTGTCTTGAGGTTGTATCAGCTTATTTTTAACAATCGATAGTATTTTATTGTACAATAATTATTTTCGATAAGGCTATTCAACAAAGTTACTGTATTTCAAGATCAACTACCGACAGCGAAACTATCGCTATCGGAACATCACTATTCAGCAACTGTATTAGTAGGCACTTTTTCTACTTAGCTTCCTAGCTAGAACTCTGAATTCACAAACGTCTTTTTCTACGTAGCCTCCTAGGTAGATTTCTTATTCAGTCGTCAAATTCAAGCAGGTGTAATCGCGGCTTAACTCATTCATTCTCAGTCCACACATACTCTCTTTCAGATCAGTCAAACAATTATCCATGAACAGGTTAAACAGCCAAGGTGACGCTACACATCCCTGCCTAACACCTTTTTCGATGCTAAACCATTCAGTGTACGCCCCGTTTATTCTGACGCAAGCACCTTTAAACTTCAATTTAGTGTTTCTTTAAATGTTCATATCTTAATGTTCATTATACATACAAACAGCCACAACGAGAGATCCGCTCATGGTTAAGACTAAGTGTTACCAATAAGTTAAGTGTTGCAAATTGTAACTTAAAGCATTACATACACACGAAATTAACATTATTGAGAAAATAAAATATTTTGTGCTTATTGGTTGTCGTAAAGAAGAAGATCCAATAAACTATTAAGCATAACGGTACACGCAAAGCAACTCTTGTACACACGGCCGCACATCAGTAGAAACACTTTTGGACCTTATGGCGTGGTAATAGAGTTGAATAAGTTTCTACCGACAAGCGGTTGACCGTACCTGTGTGCAATATGGACTCACCTAATATTAGATACCTAAATCATAATCTTAATTACAAGGTTCACCATGATGCTTGTGGAAAAAATTACCTTTTTTATTTGAATAGCAATCTATGTTTTAAAAATTAATTTAATAAAATTGCAATTAAATTAATCTCTGGTGGTTAGTTTTCTCATAAATTTTTTATTCAAATATAGCTCTCCAGCCATCAATTTCAATCAAAAAAACGTCTGTGAACTCAGAATTTTTCTCAAAATGGAACAAGCATAAAAGTGAGTTTAAGTGTAACGGCAAATGGTGCGGGATTGGAAGGTTTCTACGCGGTAATTACGGCAGGACTTCCGCGAAGGTCACTCCCACGCGGCCCTACCCATACTTCAAACGCCCACGCACCGCGACATACCTACCACCTCGCCTCACCTCTCGCCCGCCACCCACTGGGTGAAACAGCAACGCAAAAGTGTGGATAAACTCATGGAGCTTGAGCTTGTACAGTACGTGCGTACGTAAAGATTATACCTATTTAGTTTTATAGGATTTATTATTATCACAGAACAACAGTTTCCTAGAAATGTCAGAAGCTCTGATGATAATTTTGACTGATACCTACTACAAAAATGATACCTACTACACTCCTAGATATGATACTACAACCCTCATGCGGCGATTTTATTTAACTTTGTTGCAGTCATTACTATTCATCCATCTAATATTTATTTGATAGCTTTATCTTAACATTTTCTCAATATTAATTATTGCTTCCTTCGTTTTTAACCCTTGCTATGCTAGCTTTTTCTTTTTACAAATTTCCATGACACTAATCGTTCATTTCTTCCCTTGGTAAGAAAAATACGCTGTATTAAGAATGCAGAAATGGGTCTGAGAAGTAAATTATTCAAATGATATGCAGAGAGTTACAGAGACCGGTTATTCGTGAAACTCGATGGATAGGCATAGCTCTTATAACTCGATTCTTTTCGCGTTTCACATTTATACTCTTTTGATTTTTAATAGAAAATCTCTGTAAAAACCTGTTTAAGTGTAAGTAGTGTTTATTATTATATTTTTTGATAAAGGTAGCCACGCACAAACATCATCGTCATGCAGACAAGTTTTGAATGCCACTCGATTTTTTGTACGTAGTACTTTGTCTATTAAACTCACGAATCAGCTTGCGTAACAGATTATTTTTATTTATGTACATTTAAATAGGACAGATAAGGGCTCCCGCACACGACCGAGAATCGGTGACCGATTTTTTGTTGGCATCCCGCTCTGACGTGTTATCACCTGAATCTTCCGTCCTTGTCCTGGCCGATAATCGCCCACCGATTCTCGGTCGTGTGCGGGAGCCCTAAATCGAAACATAACTGCAGGGTAATTTTAGTATGTTACTCAGACCATAGGACTGAACCACTTTTCCAAAGAAACATGGATTGATCGTATAACAAGAAAAACGTTTGGTTGATTTGCGTTGCGGTGCAAGGTTTGTATGGAACGGTTGAAAACCTAGTTATACGACCTCACAGATGATAGTAATATAAGTGAAGATGTTTTATGGTTTGAGCTTCTTCTTTGTGCTCTTGTCGGTGGAGTAATCGCCAATGTTTCTTTGTTTCCGCCAGTTCCTTCACCTCCTGATACGAATACGACTCGACCTGTACTTTCTCTTTTATTTGTTTGGTTTGAGCTACCTGCACCAAAACATTTTTGCAGTGACAAAAAATTATTCTTTATACTGTTAGTTTAAAAAAATATATTTTGTTGTGTGAATCATATACCTATCAATACCAAAAAGATAGTCAGCGCAAAAAAGGAAGTTTAGGAGATGTGCCTTTCTCTACGCGTGGCCTCAGTCGAGAGAGCGAGCAGCGACAGCGGATCGATCGAGCAACGTTGCCGTTCTGATACAGCCACAACAAGGCGACCGTTTGCCGCGCAATCGTTGTGTGAGTGAGTTTACTAGTGCCTGCCAGTGTGCTATTAGCTTTACACATTAATATATTCTTTGCAAATCAAATTGTTCAGGGAATGATGACATTGATGACACCTCTCTTGTTATTTTAAGAGGTACCTACATAAGTACTAAGATGTGCCCTTACATCTTACAAATTTATTTTAGTAGACTTTTCTTACCAGATAGTAAGCTAGACTGAAAATCTGGAGTGAGGCGCCTACTTACCTATCAAAGTTTGTGTTATTTTATTTTAGTTAACTCTATTGATTAGATTAAGTCTTACCAAAATGGTACCAAAAATAGGCGCAGTAACCTAAATTATATGATAGAAAGGTACCTGGTGCAGCAAACCTCGCTAGCAACCCAGCAGTGTGGCAAAGTGTCTGGCGTGATGGGGACATTTTGACTTGGTAACTATGCTTGGTAACTTGTTTCTTTATTTTCTTTTTGATTGTGCTAGCATAAGATTTGACCAGTCTTTTTGAACTGTTATATACCTACCTACCTATTATCGAAAACAATAGGTATTTATGCGTAATTGCAATGAAGTACACAAAACTACACTCTGATGCATTTTTCGTCGCAGTACCTTCTCCGTCAGAGGTTAGTTTAGTATGTATATTCCTTGCTACGCACCATTTTAGGGCGAATCGGGTAATTGCATTGCAATTTTAGTAGTCCCGTTCTGATCCATCTTACTTACCACTTTTTAGAACTCTCGTAAAACAAACATTTAGAAAAGTATCGTTTGAATATAGTATAGGCTGAGAGTATAGGATACTACATCTGGCCACATGCTGGGTCTCTGGTTTCGGAAGTTTGTAGCGTACGTAGCGCTAGTTCAGCTTATACCTACTGGTTTTGTTTGTACTAGGTATTATTGTTTATTCTGCGCTCTTGCAAAATATGACAAAAAATATTCTGAAAACAATTTTTTGCTATGATTAAGTACTTTACTCAAGAATGTTATGAAAAAAGGAAGTGGGACGTATCGGATTCGGGATTAAAAAATTTAATAAAATGTTCAAAATCCCGTATTGTCCCAAAATGGTGCGTAGGCAACTGAGTCGAATCGAGATGCGTTTGTATTTTGAAAAACAGACTACATTTCTTTTCTGCTCTCTTCTTTTCCTTTCTTTTCTTGGAGTGATAACTCCAACGCTATTTTATATTTTTAGACTCTAGAGTAGGAAATAAATGATAATTAAATTTTCTCAGAACTAAACCAGGACCATTATTGACAACAAAGGTTTAATGGGGTTTTGGACATCACAGAATCTAGAAATCAATGTTGTCAGGCCGAAATCCTACTAGTCCAAAAAAGTCAAACAATAACCTAGGCTAAATTAATGTAAGAGGTTTCTTGTTTTAAAAGTGTTCCTTAGGTCCCCCTGAACATATCTGGAAACTTCTCCGTTGATCCCAAGTACGCTCCCCCCTCCCCACCCTCAAACAGGTCCCTGATATTAGTTTTTTTCATTTATCTCCGAAACGGTTAAAGATAGATGTGAATCGTTAACGTTACTTTAACCGTTATAAAATTACCAACCCGTTGACATCTATTTATAGTAGCTGAAATATAGGGTTAAGTTCGCACCAAAATGTTCGAAATCATACTCATTTAGACAACTATTACCAGAAGATTGCTAAGAGGTATTCAGTTGTAACTGCATACTTAACCCTATATTTCAGCTACTATAGGTCACATTGAAATAAAACAAGTGTCAACGGGTTGGTAATTTTATAACAATTAAAGTAATGTTAACGATTCACATATATCTTTAACCGTTTCTGAGATAAATGACAAAAACTAAAAGCAGGGACCTTTTTGAGGGTGGGGAGGGGGGAGCGTACATGGGATCAACGGAGAATTTTCCACATATGTTCAGGGGAACCTAAGGAACACTTTTAAAACAAGAAACCTCTTACATTAATTTAGCCTAGGTTATTCTTTCTCTTTTTTGAACTAGAAGGATTTCGACTTGACACCATTGATTTTTGAATTCTGCGGTGTACAAAACCCCAGAGAAACTTAACTGTCAGATCTGGTCCCATTTAAGTTCTGACCCTAAGAAGGAGAGCCAAATTATGAAATTCATCCCAGTCTACTCTTTGCCTTCAAAGTGAGACAGGATATTTTATATTATAACGTGTCCGAACGGGAATGTGTCCAAACGGGACTGACCGTCTGTTCTGCATTATAATTTATGCCAAATACTAAGGTAAGTACTTGTTTGAAAACAGTAACTATTGAAGAGTTTATATAGGGTGACTTTTAATAAGTTGTTGATAGCAAAAGATATGCATGTTCATATGATACTGAACAACTTTTCCCAAGGAACATAGGTCGAAATACGAAAACCCAAATTTGACCTCCCAAACAAAACGCGCTATCAGCTGATGCAGTTTCCATGGGAGGTCAAAACTTGATTTTCGTATAAAAAAAATAAAAATAAAATAAAATTTGAAACTATTTATTACAATTAAATTACAAATTAATTACATTTTTTTACTTAAGGGAAATAATCTAATAATATTTCGACCTATGTTTCTAGGGGAAAGTTGTTCAGTATCATGAGTACATTCACACCTTTTTCTATAAAGAACTAATTAAAAGTCACCCTATATTTATTTATTTTCATTGCACAACCTAACTAGGTATAATCCACTCATTCCTTGTGGTTATTATAAAACAATACCTACTGTTATCTTATCTAAAGATTACTTATAGCTATACTTTACGTACAAAATTTTACGTAAGAGCCATCTAACTCACAATCACAATGTTTTGAAATGATCATGAAATATTCTTATTAAGCTTATTTTATTATATTCTTATTGACACCAAACAGCGTTCACAAAGGAGCATGATAAACTAACTAGGTGTTTGCAGTTAAGAAAAGATTTTTTCAACACACTTGCTCATAAAGTGGCTCTATGGTCACCGCAATTAGGCACAGAATAACACCCATAATCAAACTGTCACTTTTTCATTGCTATAACTCACTAGTGAGTTATAGGTTTTTAAAAAAAAATTATTGGTTGAGTTGCTTTGTTCTTAAAAAAGTTTTTTCAACACACTTGCTCATAAAGTGGCTCTATATGGTCACCGCAATTAGGCACAGAATAACACCCATAGTCCAAAAGCGACTTTTACTCACTTTAACTCACTAGTGAGTCATAGATTTATTTTTTAATTTTATCGATTTAAATTTTATTGTTATTTTATTCACAAGTGTGTTGAAAAACGTCGTATGATACATGTGTGTATTGATGATTACCGTCCTCGGCTCTCTTAAGACCCTCGCCTATGGCTCGGGTCTCAATGGCGCCTCGGCGGTAATCACCAATGTTACACACTAGTACCATAATGTACTATTCTTCAATCACATAGCTAGTCAGAAATATCGAACCATTTAACCATTTAAAATACTTACATTTAATAAAAAAGAACTATACCTATCTTTTAAATAAATGTGGTAGTAAAACTATCCAGTACATGCCTAACTAAGTAACTACCATCCAGTTAAAATATGGCTTACAAATGTTGATGTTGTTGATGGTGACTGTGGTGTTGATGGCGTGCTAGCTAGCGAGGAAACGTTGTGAGCGAAGCCATATTTCAATAGTTTATAATATAAACTGGGTAGTACGGGTAGTAAGTACTGTATCGATTTGTCGCCTAAAATTTATGACACAACAAAGTTTTTAATGTCACTGCACTTTATCAGCGTCTTTGTCCTCCGCCAACAGTAACACTGTTATTGTTCCTTTGAGGGTGACTCCTGTCTACCAGGTAAGTTGTTGGGTTGTCGTGTGGGGGCCGTTGAAAGCGTCCTGGAGCTGGAGGGGGTGGGGGACGGGGCTGCTCCATCCTCGCTGGCGGATGGTGGATGATCAGATCCTCACGTGGAGGCATCGCTGAAAAAAAAATACATTTAGCGATTGACGTAGATGATTTTATCGCAACTTACTAAAAAAAAAAAACATTTTAATGTATCTACATTACTTTGTAAACTCTTAGAATATGTTCCTTCACAATGAACTTATCTCGCGTTTAGCAAAAGAACAACATGTGGCATGCCGTTTAGTTTAGTATTTGTACTTACCGTTTATTTCAGAAGTTACTAAAATGCTTTGCATAAACTTTCTGTTAAATACGAGTATGTATTCGACCTCCTACGTCGTATGTTATTTTATTATGAAAACATGTTTTCATGAAGCCACTCGGCACAGCTTATCTTTATCTCGGAGAAATGATATGTTATCTTCAGATAAACTTGAAGCATCAACATTCAAGAGTTTTGAATAAATTATTGAGGATTTAATATTATATTTTATTTGTTGTAATTCTAGCCTACTTCTAGCGTTGAAATTATTAACTTTATGACTACATATCTGTTGTTTTACAGTACCTGATTGCTAAACTCACTCAACATTAGATTTACCCATTCCTCTGTTCGTTAATACTCGTACTTGTGCACTTGCACTGCTGTGTTTCGGTTTGAAGGGTAAGGGAGCCAGAGAAATGACTGGCACACGAGACATACCGTCTTAGTTCTCATGGTGGGTAACGCGCTTTGCTGTCTTATTAGTGTCAAATTATTTTACTAATAAAACAGTGGGTCTCATGGGTGGTGGTGACCACTTACCACCAGGTGGCCCACCTGCTCGTTTGCCCACTTGTGACATAAAAACAAAACAAAGTTGTAACCTTGCATAGGTAATATAATAAGTACTGCTTATTTAATAATTATGAAAGTATCTCAATACAAACTTTAACGTACGAAATAACGGAACCATTACGATCACTAACCCTCGATAACGTGACCCTTTTTTTTTCTTCGGGAAAGTTGAAGAAAAAAGAAAAGAAGTAGAAGAATTTTTTTTTCTCCGGGAAAGTTGCTTGTCATCATCATGAGAAAAATCACTAGGCTTCGGGAGCAAAACCAATGAAAATTCACGCTGACCTGTGCTTTTGAAATGAAAAATCTGTGATTTTGAATTTGTGGAGTGATATTATGTCACCCAGTGATACGAGTATTAAAGATTTGTCTCCCTGGTCATAAATAGGTCCTAAATAGTTACTACGTAACAGATACATCACACACTGCAAAAACTTAATAATACTATCTAATGTTTACAGCGAGAAGAAATGTACCATATGCACGCACATAAAGAGTCGATATTGTGTTGCCCGCCAAATGACTCACGTGCAAGCGCGTCATCGATCGCACGAATGTGCTAGGGTTGTAGGTAGGTACTGTCAATAATGTAATAAAAGTAAATTTAAGTAAAAACCAAATCAAAATCAATTAAGTGTTAGTCGTTTGAATACCTTCAGCCTATATTCGATTGGGACGAAACGGGAAATGTCAATTTTATATTCCTATTCGTCTAAATCAATTCCATACAACGTTTTTTGATGACTTATTATTTTGCGGTATTCAGGCAGGTAGGTACCTATAACAATTTATTATTTATATAATAAATTTACTTCTTTACTTGATCACAGAAATCATCTTATTGATATTATTTTCTAAGTCTTATGAGTACCTCTTATGAGTGCGTTTAAATTTTGACGATATTTATAAAATTACGATATTTTTAAAATTTTAGTTACAGGTTTCTTGTTTGGATTACTTCTTATCTTAAATGATTAAAAAATTTGTTAGGTGGTACGAACAGGGAGTTAATATATGAATTCCCCACTCGTCCCAAATGGATTTAATTTTACTAGTAAATCCCGATACGACCCAGTCCCTACGCATCATGGTACGTGCGTAATGTAATGAGTTACCTATTGCAATTTTTAAGCTGGATTTACATATACCGGCAAAATTTTGGCACCTCTGCGTAATTCAGCTATACCACAGAATAGAGGGTGACTTTTAATTAGTTCTTGATAACAAAAGATATGCATGTACTCATGATACTGAACAAGTTTTCCCAAGGAACATAGGTCGAATTACGAAAAACCAAATTTGACCTGCTGATGCAGCTGATGCAGTTTCTATGAGGTCAAAACTTGATTTTCGTATTTCTTGGGGAAAGTTGTTCAGTATCATGAGTACATTCAAACATTTTTCGATCAAGAACTAATTAAAAGTCACCCTATATACAGGGAGTTAGGAAAAGTACCGATTTCCTTTTGACCACATGTTGTATAAGTAGAATAAAGTACATTAAACATATTGATAATACAAAAATAACACAAAAATTTAAATATTAGGTACCAACTAATAAAAATAATATATTTTATTTTACTCTTATAATTAATTTAAATCTTTCCCACTAGGTACGTTTAATTTTTTACAATCATTTAATATGCGGACGAAGTCGCAGGCAAAAGCCAGCAGGCACTAAATTGAATTGAATGTTTTAATTGAAAATGTTTATTTAATAATAATAATAATAATAATAAATCTTTATTTCAGATTTTTCATCCATAGGCTTAAAAATAATATTAATAAGTTAAGTAAGACTAGGCGGAAATATCCAGCCAGCGTTTGTACATAGTAGTGGTTGGAAGTCTACTCGCAAACTCCATGATTATACTGTTTCTACAACTGTCAACTCTGGACATGAATGATGCGATGCGCCGCCTCTGGATGGCATTAAACGTATCCACGCGCGCCTTGAAGAACATTTCGGATGCGCTACAGAAGCGTTTTAAGCCCATAAGGTGTCGAAATATGTTGTTATATTGGACACGAATGCCATCCAGGGACCGCTTCGTGTATTCAGTCCAGAGTTGGCAGGTGTAGAATGACTGACAAAACGTCTTAAAGAGCAAAAGCTTAACCTCCTCAGTCGCTTTGAAAAATTTCCTGGCAATCATATTGCCTACAATAGAAAGCGATCTCCTCTGCCTCTCTATATCATGGTCGTCTTTCATGTCAGAAGACATGATGTGGCCAAGGTACTTGAATTTCTCCACTATTTTGACAGGCTGTCCAGCAACGCAAACTTCAGGGACAACCTGTGGACCTTTTCCGGATCTGAATATCATCATTTCAGTTTTTTTAGCATTATACACTAAATCGTGCTTCCTAGCATATTCTTCACATAAAGAGATGAGTTTTCTCATACCTTTGATTGAAGGGCTGAGCAGCACCATGTCGTCGGCGTAGCTTAAGTTGTTGACGTATCTGTCTCCAAGTTTAAGCCCGACTGGGGTGTTGCTCAGCTCCACAATCAAATCATTTACATAGATGTTAAACAGATCCGGAGAGGTCAGTCCTCCCTGCCGCACGCCACAGGACAGTCTATATCCATCAGACATTGTATCTCCCCATCTGACATTGTTTTCCTGATTTCCATACCAGTAGGAAAGCAGGCCAACAATCCCAGAGGGGACATTCCTGTCTCGCAGTTTGTCCCAAAGCAGACTGTGGTTTAAGGTGTCAAATGCGCGGCTTAAATCAAGATAGCACGCGTATACTGTTGTATCCCGTTTAGTATAATAGGTCACAGTCTGCTTGAGGGCAAATATAGCCATGTCAGTGGACACCTCAGGTCGAAAACCAAATTGACCATCGTCAACTTTCATGTAGGGTTCTAGTTTAATTTTGATACATCTTTCAAGCACCTTGGCCACAATCGTTGCCAGAGATATGGGCCTATAGTTGGACACGCTCGAAACATCCCCTGTTTTACTTTTAGTAATAGGAACTACAACCGTTCGAGTCAGTTCTTCTGGTAAGTAACCATGCTGCGCACAGAGACCATAAAGCCGCGCCAACATATGCGAGATGTGATGGCCAGCATACAACAGATGTTCAACAGACAGACCGTCATGACCCGGGGACTTCCCTCGCTTTATGCTTTTAAGTACTTTGACAATGTCTTCGCTAGTAATCTGGAAAGTTCCCGAGTCACAAGGGCCCGCTGCACCTGAACAGTATGTGTCCTGTTGTTTTGTTTGAGTTGGTCTTGGTGCATTTACAGTAAAATGACTTTTAAATAAATTTGCGATGTCTTTAGGGTAATCTCTCTTCTCTATACTTATGGGTACACTAGTTTTATTATTTAACTTTTTAACTTCCTTCCAAAATCTACCAAAATTTTTAGACGAATTCTGGCGGGCCAGCACGTCCATCCTAATCTTTTCTTGGTTTTGTTGAATATACTTCACAGCGGCTTTAAAGTCCCTACGCGTAGCAACCATCCCATCATAAAAATAGCCCGAGCGTGGCCTACCATAGGACACCCATTGCAAGAAACTCTGTCTTGCCGCTAGATGCCGCTCCTTTACATGATAGTTCCAACCAACTAGTTTGTTTTTATTAGGAATCTTACAAATATGACTAGATGTCGCAGAAAACTGCAGTGTATAAATAATTTCGTTATATAAATTATCAATCATAGTGATATGTTTACTATCCTTACATATTAAGCCCGTTTCGTCACAACATAAAACATTGAAATAGTCTTTTTTGTAAATAAGTTCAAAGTTTTCGGTACACATTCGTGAATACATTTCAATTTGTTCTTTATCTCTTGTTCCCCATATGTATTTACTTTTCTGCAAGTCACAAGGAAGACTGCGGTCAATTTTAGGTACAATTTTACCGATGTCACAGGTAATAACAAGCGGGAAATGGTCGGATAGGTACGCGTCATACAACACACACACATCCATCACCGACTTCTTGGCCGCAGCAGTAACAACACAATGATCAAGCCATCTGTGCGTGCCATGCGCCTCGCTGATGAATGTGTAAGTGTCGCTATTCACGTCCAACCTGTCGTAGTCAACACACCCCAAAGACTGCTCTGAACAAAAATCTACCAGCTCTTTTCCAAAAAGAGTACCCGGATGGGAATTGTAGTCCCCAATCACAAATACAGTCTCTATATCGACACTATCAATTATTGCACTAACATTCCCAAGGCACTGGGTAAACTCTGGGAGATTTTCCATACAGTCAGTAGGCATGTAAATAGACAATACTAGGAAGCTTCTATCCACACTTGTAAATTTAACTGCCACCATGCGAGTATTGTGACACTGCACTACCTCGGCGCATGGGAAAACACGTTTGTCCCACAGCAACGCCACGCCACCGTAGGGTCTTCCCCGGATTAAACCTTGCGTAGTGTCAATTGCAGACACTCCATGATAACTGAAATTCGGATGTACCTCGCTCAAAATATCCAAGTCGTGAGGAAACAACCATGTTTCCTGCAGTGCAACTATGGAATGATCATTACAGAGCTGCCTAACTTGATCTATGCTTCGCTTCAGTGACTTACAATTATATGAAACAATTTGAATTCTTGGTAACTTATCCATATTGATTATTTATTTGATGTGCTTCTTCGCGCATGGTGCGGTCCCTTTTGATACGCGCGATTGCTCTCCTTAAATCTTCTAAATACAATATCCGACGGCCAAAATTGGTCTCCATTATTATCTAGGAATGTGTCGATGCAGCTCATCGGCACCACCACTTTATAGGCGTTAAACTGGTTGTCGTAGGTATTAATCTTATATACCTGCACATCAATATTAGTTTTGTGTTTTATAAAGCCTGCTATATCCTCAGGCGTTGTGTCAACGTGAACGCGAGAAATGTACAGGGAAGCTGTTCTTAAAGCGGCCTTAAAGTTAAAGTTTTCAATGGGTTCGGCTTTACCACGCCTATTTTGGATCCGTTTGGAACGCTTTTTTTGGACTATCTGCCATTCCTTATCATTCGATTTTACAACTTCAGCCATAGTCTTCACGTTATTATATTCATTTTTGTTTATGTGGGGCTTCGTTTCAGAATGCATCTTGGTCGCTGTTTGGCCGCTAGTTATTTTTTGCGTAATATTTGTTAGCAATGATGCAACGAGCTCCTGCGCTTGAGGCGCAGGCGGCGTCGGCGGAGGAGACGGGGACGGCAGCCGCGCAGAAGGCGAGAGCGGCGGCTGAGGTGCGGACCGGGGCGGTGGCGGGGTGATTCCCGTCATATGCGCAGTCCGACTTTGCTCCACGCTACACGCCGCCTGCGACGGACCGGTTTCTTTTTCTACCTGCCCTCTTTTATTCTTATCATTATCGCGATAAGACCTAAGAGACAGGTTTGTATCCACTCGTTTAATTTGCATTTCGCGTAACAACGTTTTTATTTCATCGATCTCGGTTCTTAGAGAGTTAGTATCACAAGGCGGGCTGGCTTGCCTAGCCTGCAAAGCAGCAAGACCATCTCTTAAAATTGCTATCTCTTTTAAAAAAGATGTCACGTCAATATGGTCAAAAGTGACCGGTGGCAATTTATTAAGATTTTTTGCTACAAATTGCGGCAAACACTGAGGATCGTGTTCTTTTATAATTTTTATTATATCCTGCACATTTTTCTGCTCAGCATCCTTCCTACGCGTACATCTCTTACTAGGGGCAAGTAGTTTATAAACAATCTGCCTTGCGTCTTCAATTTCTTCTCCCGAATATGTACTTGTACAAATATGCACAATAGCAGTCTCCGCTAAAGTATCTACTTTATTACTCACGAATGACAACAGTTCGTTTATAACAACACTACATTTTTCGCATTTATTTTCGTCTAGTCCCGAATCAATGTTATCTTTCTTAATACGTGCAGGAGGTGAGCGGAACATCGCGCACGTGCGCGCGCGTATTAGGACTGACTTAATAAGACAGACTTAATATTTTCAGACTTAATAAACATACATACATAACATCACGCCTCTTTCCCGTCGGGGTAGGCAGAGACCACAGTCCTCCACCTGCTACGATCTTGACATACTTCCCTTGCTTCCTGTACTTTCATCAATCCTTTCATACATGCATACTTAATAAAATATTCAAAAAATCCTGGTTGGCTGTGTTGTAGGTATCTGGGTACCTACGGCGGCTGTGAGCTACACGTGGATATTTCCCGAAGGAGATCGGTTAGGTTGAGTTAGGTTCCCTTGAGACCACAACGCGAAACGAAGCGAACTTTTGTCACAGAATACTCTGCAAAGTGTTTGCTTGTATGTACGTACAGGTTTTCCGTGACTGATCATTATTGGACCGATACAAGAAATGCCGGCCCAGTATTGTACGGCCAGGAATGACCGCCCTCGGAATTCATGTAAGTACATTGGATCCCAATTCCGTGGCCGTGCAATCCGCGGCCGGACATTACTCGTACGAGCTTGTAATGCCCAGCCAAGAACGAACGACCGTGGATTGTACAACCTCGGAATCCGAAGCCAGATGATTGGCTTCGTATTCGGGGGTCTTACAATCCGTGGATGTATACTCGTACATTCCGGGCACTCTAAGTATCGATAGGTGGCACGCTCATCTCTGTTGGTAATTTCTTTTTTTATAGCCTTGTAATGTAAAATAAACAAAATCTTTTTAGTAGAAAATATATGATACCATTTTTATACTGGGTGACCGTTTAGTATCAGTGTTTCCATTTCCCATTTTCCTAACGATAATCAGCAGCTCCATATAGCTAGACTTTCAAAAGGTGCTGGAAATCACCCTCATGTTTTTATATAGGTATAGGTCTTCTTCTTCTTTTCGTGTCGACGCAAATCCTATAAAACTAAATTAATTTTGCCTAGTACTCAGCTACGAGAACGGCATTTTGTGTAGCTTGCATCAGTTCATCCCGCGTGAAGGTGTTAGGGCACGCGGGGCAGGATGTAAGGTGGGCCATGCTCTGCGGGGAACGCTTCCGTTCTTAGTATTAATCATCAATTCACAAGTAAATAATTGGTACAGCAGCATTGCACTTACTTTCTCGCAATATTCAAGGAAAATTTATCAACCGCAAACTTAAATTTGTAATGCCATACACATAGTATGGAAATACAAACTTTTATTTACGTTTTTCCAAAAAAAATGTTCGAATAAAATATACAGATCAATTCAGAATTCAAATTGTCAAACATTAAAACAAACAAACCTCAAAAGATTTCGAGTAAATCACATGTTTAACTTTTGGTAGTACCTACTGGAACACCCTTTATATACATTTTCACAGATCAATGGATACTACCGTAGGATACTTGCATGGAGATTTTGTTAATTTCCCAACATGTTCCTTATGGATAATTGTTCAGTTTAGTCTGTTGAGCAAGCCCTTTCAGTTTTTGATACACCCTGCGTACTAAATTTTATTCAAAAAATCATAAAGAATATCTAGTCAGGTAGACAACCAATCCAGGATTAATATTATACAAAATTTTAATAAACTCAGTGGAACCAATTTTGGGTAAATCACATATTTACGATTTGGTGGTACAGGAACACCCCTTATATGAAATTACACAGATCATTTGGTACTGGCGAAAGATATCTTACATGGAGATGCTTTGTCATGCAAAGTTTTATCAAGATTCTATGTTTTTGAGCAAAATTTCAATTTTTCATTTTCGTTGTACGACAGCTACCCTCAAAATGAGAGCCTGCAAAAAACCACTTGGAACCCTTCGATGGATTTGCATAAAACTCCTAAATTCAAAATATGGTGTCAATCAGACCATTCGTTTAGCCGCTAGGCCAAAGCGTGACGGACAGACCGACCGACCGACGGACCGACCGACCGACCGACGGACGGACATTTTTGGGAGACTTGTTTTTTATGATGTATAAGTGATATAGAACACATTTTTGAGAAAATTAGAAAAACTTTTTTTTTTCACGAATACAATACCTTTCTCGCTTCGCTCGAAAGTAAAAAAGATATATTTTCACTTTCGCAAACAAAGTTTTGTACTAAAACATTAGATTTTTAAAGATTTCTTGATTTTTGTAAAATTTAATTGAGGTTTTTGACTAACCAGTATAGGCGACTGGGTTACGCTTTACACTTCACTAGCTCATACAGATTATGTGGGTAGTTTTAAAAAAATTGCCGTTTTAACCTGCCAGACTTTCTTAAGTACATTAGCTGCATCAAGGCCTATCGTTTTGACACCCTTTTAAAGAAAGATGGAGAATCGAATTAAGTTTGTAACTTCATTTTCTAATTAACCTGCGTGTCCAAAGAACAAGTGTATGAGAGTTTTTATACGTAAAATATTATACATTATAGATAAACAAAAAGTAATGAAACACTTTGTTAATGAATGACCAGGCTACAATCTCTGTAAACCTGTGACTCCTAAATCGAGAAATTTGAAAAACAGAAGAGAAAAAGTTTTTGTAAGCAGTAATTTCTGCATCACCTGTCACCTTAAATACTTTCGATTTCGGCACAGAGTCCGTACCCCTCCCGCTACGTCGCCTGAGTTGTCTGCTAGCGGCAGAAGTCTCGAGACGTGTGCAGGTGTATTTACTGTGACCAAAAATAATCATCGAGTTGTCGCCACTTAAATTTGTAACCTTAAGTTTTATTTTTTCTGCCTACAATAACTTTAACATTTACAAAACAGTTTTGGTTAAAGTTTCACCTGTACATGAGGCCAGTTTTGGGATGGAGTAGGTATAAACTATCTGCATTATTTGTTTGCATATATCCAACGACATAACGATCATTTTCTCATTAACCTGTTCCTAAATAACCTGTTACTACCGTACAGGTGGATGAGATGTATTCGAGTGAATGAGATTGCTTAAGCTTTGAGAGTCAGTATTAGGCAGTGTTGATCGAAAATTTGTCTTTTATTAAGCCTTATAAATACGACTAGACTTATATTTAACGCCTCATGACTAGACTTAGCCCTCATAACGCTTGAAACTTAATCTGAAGACTAATTTAGTCATCATAATTAACCTGCCAATTTCTAATTAACCTGCCTCATGCCTGCTAAAAAACTGGCTTCCCTTGGGGGGCGTCCATGAATTACGTGAGGTGTTTTTTGAAATTTTCTGTCCCTCCCTCCCCCCCTGGTGAGATGTCGTGAGATTTTATTCAACCCCCTCCATCATCCCCAAATCTCACGTGAGATTTTTCAAAATGTGGGTTTCTTACGTAAACGCGTTGGATTGTTATAAAGAAAAAATAATTGCTTTGTGCTTTTATTTACGAATAGTTAAGACTAGTAATCAATATTGCTGAGAGTTTAATTATAATATGTGTTATAAAAATTTAAGCATGTAAGATTAAATCTTAAGCATGTACAAAATGGACCAAAAAGTATAAATTTCTTTTGTTTCAATAAGAAAAAAATTTGCGTGATATTTGCCGAGACCCCCCCCTCTCTCCAACGTAAGATTAGATGAGATTTGACTCGACCCCCTCTCCCCCTTAAACATCTCACGTAATTTATGGACGCCCCCTTGTAGTGAAATGTACTCATTATTACATGACAAATTGAATACAATATCATAAAAATGATATTCAAACATTTTTTTACTTTTTGTTAAAAACGGCTGTTTTTTGAAAACTACCCATGTATATGACCTTAGAGTAATTACTGGTAATTATTTACTCTAAGTATATGACGGACTCTATAGTTTTTTACTCTGAGACGGTCGCCAGCCCTTACGGCCAGGAATGACCGCCTTCGGAATTCTGTTGTTGTTGTTGTATAATTATTAATGCACGAAAATTACAAAAGTACTATTGTCTGAATGACTACATGCAAAGGCGGACTTCTCTCTGGGTGAGATCTCTTTCAGTCAACCTTAACCGTGTTTTTCTGTATAATGGATCTCATTTCCTTGGCCGTGCAATCCGAAGCCGGACATTTCTCGTACGCTATCCTCAAGTTCCGGATACACGGTCGCCAACAAGGTCCCGACAGACGTCACCTTGGTCCAACCAATTCTCCATGCAACTCGAATGGTTGCCGACCAAGGTGACTTCTGTCGGAACCCATGTTGCCGACCGTGTATCCGGTACTTTAGTCCGAGCTCGTACGAGCTGGTAATGCCCAACCTAGAACGTACGAGCATGGATTGTATAACCTTGGAATCCAAAACCAGATGATTGGCTTCGTATTCCATGGTCGTACAATCCGTGGACGTACATTCCGGAACGAACTTATATATATACAGTGCGACAAGGCTTATTTTTTGGCAAAAAAGGAACTAACACCGCCACCTTGTGAAACGTCACTTTTGAGTGTTCTCCTCATACAAGCCAGCGCCGCCCCCACCCGCGTTCATTATAAGGGCTCCCGCACACGACCGAGAATCGGTGGGCGATTATCGGCCAGGACAAGGACGGAAGATTCAGGTGATAACACGTCAGAGCGGGATGCCGACAAAAAATCGGCCACCGATTCTCGGTCGTGTGCGGGAGCCCTAAGCCTTGTCGCACTGTAGCAGAGTATTCTGTCACACAATTTCGCTTCTGGCAAGTTCTTTGTGGTCGCAAGAGAACCTAACTCAACCTAACCGATCCCCAGTCATATTGGCGGGGGTTTGAATTCCGAGGGGGTAATCCGAGACCGGACATAATTGACCGCAAAAAATTTGGCTTCGGATTCCGAGGTCGCACATTTTGTGGTTGTACATTCTTGGTTGGGCATTCCGAGCTCGGACCAATAATGGACGCAGTGTATTATTATTCTATGCACTGGCCCGATTTTTAAACCATGAATGAATTAAGGTTTATTTGAACATCACGGAAATTATATTTACCAGGGACTAGATAAGAATTTGTAATGAAAATCAGTTTCCATGACTTAAAAAGAATGTATGTGTATCCGAAAATTCCGAAATGAAGTGCTGCCAATAATGAACTTTTTATGCTCAATTGGGTTATTTGGGACGGCTATACATACGGCGTTTGACTTAAGTGCAAAATAACTCTGTCTGTGACCGTTTCTAAAACGTGTTCCTAAAAGAAGAAAATATGTGTTAAAATACTGTAGGTACTGACCACTTGTTGGTTTATTAAAAAAATGAGGTTAGTTTCATAAAATATATGTTTCACTAACTGTACGTTTTGGATATTAAAACATTAAAATATTCGTTTTACAGACGTAAATACATGCACCGTAAACAACTTTCAATTTAATTACAAAGAATAAACAAACTTACTTACCACATTATTGATTCCCGGTTAAAAGAAAAAGTCGAACGATGTTAGACGTTATTGACTTTATAGGGAAACACCTTCTTTCAGGGTTTAATTTAAAGCTTTCACCACTTAAATACAGTAATAACTTTGTGATTGTGATTTTGTTATAGTTTGGAATTTCAATTTGAAAAACTTTTGGGCAATTTTAACTTTTTGCTTTTTGACAGCAGCTAAACAGCGAACTGGGATGCCAAAGACGTATTTAACATTACTACAGAACCTCATATTCTTTGTTAATTTATAAATTGAAATCTTTATATATATAAAAAAAAATGTTATGATAATATACCAAATTTTACACTTTTTCTATCATGAGTTTTATTTTAAATCATTACGCGATAACACGAATTATCTAAAACTACTACTGTCAGCAATGATTCCTGAAGTAGTTCACACTCATACCTGCTCAACCCAAACATAGACATTTTGTGGATACAAACACGTGTTTGACAGTGGAGGGGCCTTGGTCACTGGCAAGGAGGTTTTAATCCACGCTAGCGTAGCGTGGATTAAAACCTCCTTGGTCACTGGTTTATCGGCCGCTTGATAAAACAAAGAGATTTGAACCTCGCTGCGCTCGGTCATAGAGGGATCCCAAAATTGTCGGCTATAGCTTGGCTATTTACTCATGTTAAGAGTCATATTAGAAAAAAAGAGATAAATATGTTTATGATTATCTACTTTCAAACGTCGCTGTAATTCTTTTTGACCAGCTAGAGATGTGCAGGCACTCGATATTACGATAGCGATAATGTAGTATTTCGACTTTTTTAAAACGATAGTATTAACACTCACACATTAAATATTGACGAGGCTTTGAGCAGATGTTAGAATTCAAAATTTTGTGACTTAAAAAATCGTTGAATTTGAATGTTTTGTATGCTATTCACAATAATGTTCTTTGAAGAGAAATCAAATGAATAGTACCAAAATTTGACGTTGCAAAATGAGATACTCGACAGGAAACTACTTGCAGTTTTCACTATGTTGTCTGGAAATTGCTTTATGTTTATAATAGCGCACCCCTAACAGTTCATACATCAAGCGCGAAACCACAAATTGTCAGAATTTGAAAATGACAGACTTACGCACGTCCATGCAGTACAACTAGATTCGATAAAGAACGCGGCAATTGCGCGGGCGCGGGTCGCGTTAGGTGAAGGGATCTATTCCAAGGGGTGCGTAAGGTGTTTTTTTTTTTTCATTTCCGTATTTATAGTTAATATTATTAAAAAAAGAAATTCATCAGAAATGAATTAAGCTGCTTTATTTATTCTCATTTACCTACTTAAAATGAAGAGTAAATGAAAAGCCACAAATAAAATTACAGAACGTTAAGTAAGTATATTTAAAAAGTTATGAATCTACTAATAAAGTTACCTACTACCTAAAAATGAAATGAATTAAGCTGCTTTATTTATTCTCTCATTTACTTAAAATGAAGAGTAAATGAAAAGCCACAAATAAAATTACAGAACGTTACGTAAGTATATTTAAAAAGTTATGAATCTACTAATAAAGTTACCTACTACCTAAAAATAATTCTTATTTTTGTCATATATTACTCTATGCTGCAAGTGTTGTTTATTTAGTAGTTTTAATGCTTAGTTGCAATGCCACTGCTATGCTGTTTTACTTTATCTTTAAAACTTGAAGGGACCTGAAAATAAATAAATATTGACTACCAATGATATGGTACAATCAAGAGTACGTCAAGCTTGACACATTGGACTTGTACCGTTCGAAAAATATTATCAGTACAAATCTAATGATGAAATCGGAAGACATTTAAAACGAATCGTTTTCAAACCTTTAATTTTAAAAATCAAACTAATAATTAAAACTTTATTTTATGCTAAAATTGATACTTAATCTTGATTTCAACTTATAAGACAAATGATAAAATAGCTTTAGAATTATAGGAATTATGATCTCATTAATCTGTAAGAAAATTTCGGCAATTTCATAGTGAAAGACCTATTATTTCAATAGCTGTAGGAGCTAAAATCGCGCTTCGACTGTCAAGCTTGACCAATTTGTGACTTCACCGCTGTGATAACAGAACGTTCCAAAATTTTATTTTGTAACACTCGAAGGGTCCAAACGGAGCCCTATAGTTGTCACTTCAATATTATGTCCGTCTGAGTGTCCGTCGTCTGTCGTACAGGTTTTATAGCCAGACTATGATTTAACAGTAAAAGCATCTTGTTGACCCAAAGCCATACGAATTGTCAAAAATGTTTTTCAATCTTTTAAAAGTGGGCTCCCATACAGCTAAATGGGGTTACAAAAACAAAATTTTAGCCTACACCATAGAATAGTGTAGGCTAAAATTTCACCCTCTATGATTATTCTGATGACATAGAAAAATTTGTGAGTGTGTCTATTATTTGACAGGTTTTAGGTACTCTACCTTTCAAAATTTTGAGCCAGAGGTCTAGGGAAAAGTTGCATTGTCTTTTGGTGATAATGTTTATTATTATGTATAATTTACTAACAAATATTGATATTGATGAATCACGTTCTTTCTTTGTAACTATAATTCTCTCATTTTTAATATTACAACACAACGGAACCCTAAATATGCCAAGTCCGACACGCACTTGGCAAATTTTTTTATTACTTGGTAGATTGACTTGTGGCCATATAACCATTTACAGAGATCGTACTAGAAGAATAAAGTTAGCGTCTGATTTAATTCGATAACTTTTTAGACATTATCGATAACCACTATTTACATCTCTAATGGCGGATAATCAAAACCATTCTCGATATGTTTATATTCTTGAATTGTTCTTGAAATTTGCAGTATATTTCTTTGTGAAAGGGTTTTTTAAATTGAATTACCTAAACTTTAATATAATTTGTTGTCACTTTAATGAGTATTACACATATTTTTGCAAAATAAGCTTATAAATATTACTTACAAATGAAAGCATAAGAATTCTTCGATGTCCTGCTTCCTAGAGGAATGAGATCCGCATGCCGGTACGATATATGTATTGTTCAGCATTTAGGTTTTTGTGTACAGCACTTATTTGATTAGATATAAGTATTTTAATAACAGTAAAATTATAAAAACTACAGAGCCGGTTCGCTCACGACAACATCAAAACAAATAGTTTCATAGACGACTGAAAGTAAAGACAATGTCATACTATTTGTCAAGAGAACAATCAGATAACTTTTTAAATTAGCAGGAGTGTACAAAGAACCAAAACAAACCTGGTTCCAACTTGACGTTTCAAAAGTGCAACACTTGACAAGCCTTCAAATCCCTCTATGACCGAGCGCAGCGAGGTTCAAATCTCTTTGATATAAAAATGTATGGCGTAATCGTAATGGTTTTTAAAAAAATCATATTTAAATATGTAAGCAATATTTCAAAAATATGAGAACGGCTAATTGTTCTTTGTACATTTGTGTTTTGTTATAATTAAAGTTTATAATCGATATATAAGTATTAATATCGAATTTTTGTTGAACGGCAGAACGCCTTTTTCGAAGTTTTGTCCAATTTTACGTAGGTTTTATACTATAAAGGAATTTTTTTAAATTTTTTTTTTTCCGAGTTATTGTTGGCATGTTCATTGTGATGTTTTATACATAATTTTTATGTTCAATATAGAAGCATAATGAGCGAAATCCTTTAAACCGTGACTGCCGTTTTGGTAGTTTTTACATGACCGACTCTTAAGTTGGACAACCATATTCTAAAACTATTCCAAATTTCAAGTCTAAAGCATGAGTGGTTGCTTAGATATACAGGTGTAACAGACAGACAGATAAAGTCGCACCAAAAGGGTTAATTTTTTTACCATTACGCGCGCCGTGAGTTTTTACGGCGCGGCACCGTGCCGGAGTCCGGCGCCGTGCCGGAGCTTTTGTTGTCCGTGCGCGCACGCTCTAACAAGATAATAAAAATGCTTTCTCTTTCTTGTCTTCTTCTGATAGCTAAATTGTGATTCAACCGCACTACTGTAAGAGTACTAACAGACGATCGGATCGGACTGCTCTGATCTAGCTCCGGACCACGATTTTGGTACGCGCCGACTTCAGACCGTACTAGTTTCAGACGTGTGGAGGGCTGTCCGCCGGACATTATTATTATTATTACCTTGTCTGGCGGTCCGATGGTTTTTCCCACAGAAAAATAATGGTAATAGAAGGAACATAATACGTCACAAGGTAGTGAAGGCATCGATCTTTGGTTTTTCCCATCGGACTTCAGAACAAGTAATAATAATAATGGTACGGTCCGATCGTGTGTGCCCTACACACGATCGGACCGTACCATTATTATGATCCAATGCACCCAATGATCTTACATTTACCATGATTGAGGACTCCTAACAATTTTTACAGAGGCAAAACGAGCAGAGCAAGACATCATAGTCGATGTACTTCGTCCCTTTCTAATTGTTGCCATATTAATGAAGTTTGCACAATTTCCGTGCAAAAAGTTAAGTTTTATATCCACAAATTTTTATTTATACGTATTTTTAAATACTTATTTAAATAATTTTCAACGTGCAAAGTATAAACTTCTCTCTCAGTTTTCATTAAATATTTATAAATGCAGAAAATCATTTTTTTTTTATTTATCTGGATTAAAAACTCTTTGGTAAAATGATTTTTAACAAAGATTTTGCATGACATTTTGTTGATGTTGTCATGGCAACATAAACAAAATGTCATGGAAAATCTATTAGAAAGGGACAGCTTCATCTCTTCTTACGTCCTACCCTGCTCGCATAATTTTTGGAAGAGCGCAATCTGGTTAAAAGCGCCGCGAAGTACTAAAAGTACTAATAGACGATCGGCTCGGACTGCTCTGAATTTAGCTCCGTACCACGATTTTGCCCAATAGCAAAATTGTCGTTCGTTATAATGATAAGCATAATCCGACAAAAAATGCAGGATCCATAAACATAGGACAAAACCCCTCCTGTAAGGTGTCACTTAATTTGGAAGGTTTATGCCTCCATTTTTCTGTCAGACTGTGAAAGTTGTTGTTTATTTGCTTACCGGTTGTTTTTGCAAAATTTTAGTATAAAAGTGTGTTTCAGCCAATGTTTTGAGCTCAGAAATTGCTCAGAAAGTTAGTGAAAAATGTTTTGTTGCGTATTAGGCTGCAATGCCCGAGAAAATTACAAAGAAAACAGTGCCGAAGTCATATCGTATCATGCGTAAGTATTTTTTAGATTATTTTTGATAATACGCAATATTTTGCTTCACGAAATATTGTGTAGTACTCAATACATTGTGGTATATTAGGTGTATGCTCAATATCGCATTTTATTATAAATTTTACATAAAAATATGATGATAAACATTGATATCAAAACATGATATAGTGATGGGATTTCTTACATCGATATATTTTTATCCAACTGCGGCGAAGCACAAATCTCGTACCTACCAAATGGCTTGATATATTATATTTTAATTTTATGAGGTGTCATAAAGGTGTTCAGCTAGGTTTTAGTAAAATTTTAAACACTGATGCCATATTTTCAACTGATGGTATTGTACATAAAATACGTTTTGTAAACTATATTGAAAAAGACAACTGTTGGTTGTAACAATATCGTAGCCTGGGAGACCAATAAACTGAGATACACCCTTAACCCTTCGATAGCATAGCTTATAACTTATGACATTGTACATAAAATATATTATGTTACAGGTTAATCATTGTTAATCAATAAGTACATAGTGAAAAAGACAACTGATGGTGGAATCAATATTGGAGCCTGAGAGGACAATAAAGTGAGTTATGTTTTAATAGTTTTTAACGGCAACAAATTAAATTATTCCCAAAATATTTTTTTATTTCCCAATACACTTCAGACAAATGGATGAATGTACACCAAATTGGCTGAACGTACACCAAATTTGGGTAACCGGTTCGGTTAAGTTGTGTAAAGTTATCTTGCGACCACAACGCATGAGCCGAGTGAGCGGAGCGAGCGTGCCGCGGCCGCTGCCGGCGAAGTGCCAGAAGCAAATTCGGTGTACATTCATCCATTTTGGTAGACAAAATTTGGTGGATATTATTTGGTAAAAATTTACTCAAATTTGGTGGCACGTTAATATATCTGTTTTTAACTTATGATATTGTACATTAAAATGTATTTTGTTACAGGTGTTTATGTTTGTACATTTTAAATAAGGAGAGATAAAGACAACTGTTGGTGGTATTAATATCGGAGCCTGGAAGGCCAATAAACTGAGTTTTGTTCTAAACCCTTTAATAGAATAGTTTTGAACTTATGATGATGTACAAAGTAGAAAAACGCAAAATTTTACAACCACAGGAAGGATTTGAACCTGCGTCTTCTCCGTCAGTACCGGAGACGCTTTACCAACTAGGCTACTGTGATCCTGCCTGATGTTGTGAAATCTGCGACCTCTATACGCATTTCAACGTTGTGTTTGTGCTGCCACCTAGTAAGCATTAGCTGTACTAGACTACTAGCTCAAGTAGTCTATTATTGCAAAAAGAATTCAAGTCGAAAATTGGTAACACTATGTATGATTGAAAATGATTTTATTTTAACATTTCCTGTGTTCGGATAAATCTACCAAGTAGAAAATTGCAAAATTCAATCATTTTGAATTATACGTAGTGTTACCAATTTTTGACTTGAATTATATTTACAAAAATAGGACTTGTTGAGCTAGTACAGCTAATGCTTATTAGGTGGAAGCACAAACGCAACGTTGAAATACGTATAGAGATCGCAAATTTTACAACATCATGCGGGACCCTGAGCCTAGTTGGTAAAGCGTCTCCGGTACTGAGAATTTTGCAATTGTCTACTTTGTAGATCTATCCGAACACAGGAAGTGTTAAAATAAAATATTTTTATGATATTGTACTTAAAAATGCGTTTTGTTACAGATTATTATGATTGTTAATCTTGAGTACGTAGTGAAAAAGACAACTGCTGGTCATGAAGAATCATGAGTGAAACCTGTACTAATAATAGCTTTTTGTACATTTTATTTAAGTATTAGTAGTATTATTAAGTATTAAATATACTGCCTAATGGAAAATAATAAAATGATTATCCATTGTCATAATGATAGTTATTGTTAAGGATACCTATTTAAGGATCTTTTTTCTTTAAGCTAAAAATAAAATTATAAACTTATATTGGCCTTTTTATTTACATAATGCAAGTTTAAAAATAAGTAATCCATAATAATAAAAAAAATCTGATAGTATTTGTTTTTTATTTCACAAATTTTGTCACCTGTATCCAAAATTCATCGATATAAAAATCGACAATACCTCATCACCAATCATCACTACTTGATTATGACAGTTAGGGCTCCCGCACACGACCGAGAATCGGTGGGCGATTATCGGCCAGGACAAGGAGAGAAGATTCAGGTGATAACACGTCAGAGCGGGATGCCGACAAAAAATCGGCCACCGATTCTCGGTCGTGTGCGGGAGCCCTTAAATAGTGTGACGTCACAAATGTCAGGCGCTGAAAGCATTTGAGACGGCTTACACGGGGGGTTTGGTTAAGGGCTCCCGCACACGACCGAGAATCGGTGGGCGATTATCGGCCAGAACAAGGAGGGAAGATGCAGGTGATAACACGTCAGAGCGGGATGTCGACAAAAAATCGGTCACCGATTCTCGGTCGTGTGCGGGAGCCCTAATCCACAACGCTATTGGACAAAATCGTGGTCCGGAGCTAAATTCGGAGCAGTCCGATCCGATCGTCTGTTAGTACTCTTATTAAATCTATGGGCGCACCGGACCATTTGACGTTTCGGAGCTCTTTTCAAGGTCATGAAGGTCACGATTAAAAAAAACAAAAAAGTTCCAAAAGCTCCGACAGACGCCTCTAGTTGTACAATAAATGTCAAAATTTGAGACAGGCTGTATGTATTGTATACTCGATCTCTGCGATCGAAAAAAAACTACGTTCACTCCTTTTTTGACTGACGACTCTTCGACTGACGTTGTTTGTTTTGATAGAATACTCTCTTCGTTCATGGTGTTTTTTAATCGGGACTGCTGAACCTGCAGTAAAATAAGTGCTTGTGAACCGGACTTTGAATCTTGCCTTCCTTATTGACCTCTTGCTGTGAACTGGACTCTGAATCTTGCCTACCTGATTGACCTCTTGCTGTGAACTGGAATCTGAATCTTGCATACCTGATTGATCTTGCTATATCGTTAACTGGACTCTGCTACCGCCGAAAGCTCCGGCAAGTTACATGGATATTTATCCAAAATGAACAAAGATTATGGATCTTGGTCGCTTAATGACCTTAAAAACGAGCTGAAGAAACGCAAAGCTAAAGCCACCGGCAAAAAAGCGGTTCTTGTGCAGAGGTAAGATTTTCTAAATTACATTGGAATATATGGTGGTGATTGAATGTAAACTCGTTAACAGTTTTGTAACTTATGGCTGGGTATGTAGAGCCAGGCATATAGATAAAAGATATTATATAGGTACCTACCTTCAACTTCGGCTGATAATCGATAGACGCATGGAGCTAAATCAGAATACACATACAGCATTCATCGATCTGGAAAAGGCGTTTGACAACGTAGATTGGAGGAAGATGATGAGAGTTCTCTGTGAAATAGGAGTTGACTATAGAGATAGAAAAATTATTTACGAACTTTACAAAGGACAAGAAACAATCATAGAAGTCGGAGAGGAAAAGGGAAAGGCAAAGATAAGACAAGGTGTAAGACAGGGGTGTCCACTATCACCGTTAATATTTAATGTGTTTATAGAGCAGGCCATACAAGAAATACCAGGCCACTCAGAAAGTATTGCGAAAAATAGTTTTTATATATGGGAGACTGGCCGGTCAGAATCTTTTTCGAAAATATGATTACTTGTAAGTAAAAATATGTGTGTTCCATTTTCAAAATTTCCCTCCACATTTTTTGCGAGCCAATTCAAAGTATCGTGTCTTACTGAAAAATGGATCTGCGCCGGGAACATTTTAGAGCTATGATTTTTTACGATTTCAAGTGTCGCCTGAAACCGGATGAATCGTTCGATAGACTTCAAATGGCATTTATGGATGAAGGCCCCTCCAAGGCAACCGTGTATCGTTGGTATAACGAATTTAGGCGCGGTCGCTCAACCTTGGGGGATGAAGAAAGAAGCGGTCGCCCTTTGACGGCTATTACGGAAGAAAACGTGCTAGCAGTGAAAAATTTAATCCAAGATAATAGGCGAATTACATATCAGGAGATTCAGCACATATTAAAGATTGGATCGGGAAGCGTTCACGAGATTCTACACGGGCATCTTCGCGTGAGGAGGATAGTATCGCGCTGGGTGCCGCACTACCTCACCGACGCTCAGAAGCAGGCCCGGGTGGAATGGTGCCGTGATATGCTGAACAAATTTGAAGCAGGCTCGTCTCGGCGTGTTTACGACATCGTAACAGGTGATGAGTCCTGGATTTATCAATACGATCCAGAAACCAAGCGCCAGTCGACAGTTTGGGTGTTTCAAAATGAACCAACGCCTACCAAAGTGAAGCGATCTCGAAGCGGGGGGAAGATTTTGATCGCCAGCTTTTTTAATTTGACTGGCCACTTGGCCTCAATTCCCTTACGAGATCAAAGAAGCATCAACGCCGAATGGTATACTACCAAATGTTTACCAGAAGTTTTTTCTGTTGTGAGCAACAAGCGACCAAACACAGGGCTCCGCGGACTACTGCTCCACCACGACAATGCGCCTGCACACACCGCGCTCAAAACGAGGGACTTCCTGGACAGCAGACCAGTCAAACTCCTGGGTCACCCTCCTTACAGCCCTGATCTAGCACCGTGTGACTTCTTTTTATTTCCAAAAATAAAAAATCAGCTCAAGGGGATACAATTTTCGTCGCCGGAAGATGCGTTGGCTGCGTTCGAGCAGGCTGTAAACGAGGTGTCTACGGCGGACTGGAAAAAGTGTTTTGAAAACTGGTTCAGACGCATGAATCTTTGTATAGAGGCTGGTGGAGAGTACTTTGAAAAGATTTAATAAAAATATATGTACCTGTAGAACAATTTTTTTTAGTGTCGCAAATATTTCTGAGTGTCCCACGTAGTAGACTCAGACAGCGGAGGAATTAAAATTAATGGGCAAAAAATTCAGTTTATTAGGTTTGCAGATGATATAGCAGCAGTTGCTCAAAACAGTCAAGACCTGCAAGATCTTCTTACAAAAATGGATAAAACCTTCTTACAATTTGGTTTGAAAATAAACAATGGAAAGACCAAAACACTTATAGCATCTAAACATACCCCAGATCACTGTCCAATCAAACTGAATAACGTTACAATAGAACAGGTTTATAAATTCAGATATTTAGGAAGCTTAATCACCAGTGACTCCAGATGTACACCAGATATCGTTCAAAGTATAGCTATGGCTAAAAAAGCCTTTAATAACAAGAAACACCTGAAGGCCAAAATATCTAAGAAGGTAAAAAAGCGCTTAATCAAGGTGTACATATGGAGCATTGTATTGTACGGAAGTGAGACATGGACACTGACACAAAGAGATAGAGAAAGGCTGGAAGCATTTGAGATGTGGTGCTGGAGGAGAATGGAAAGAATTAGCTGGATGGAAAAGAAAAGAAACGAGGAGGTGCTAGAAATAGTCAAAGAGAAAAGAAGTTTACTAAAAACAATAGATAACCGAAGAGGGAAAATGATAGGTCACCTGATACGGCACGACAATTTCCTGAGAAACATAAAGGAAGGAAAGATTGAAGGAAAGAGGGGACGAGGAAGACCTAGGCGAAGCTACCTTGACCAGATAAAAGAAAATGTCAATGTCGTGTCGTTTCAGGAGGTAAAGCAGCTCGCGATACAACGTGAGGACTGGAAGTTACTCCATCGACAAGAGCCAAGCTCTTAAATGAAAGAAGAAGACCTTCCTAATATTGCATGACAAATTTATGAAGCAAAGGCTAGTATCAGAGTAGTGTGACAAATTCTTATATTTTTATTTCAGACTGGAAGATTATGACAAATTATTTGGACCGATTGTCTACGATTAAACAAATGCAGTTTTTAAAATTCAACTGCCTAGTCCAGAATGTTTCCAGGATGTGACATCTGACTCACCGATGCCTATATTGGATGAGACAGATTTACTGTCTTTTTGCCAGCAAGTTGAAAGAGAAGACAGAGAAACTTCAAGAAATATGTATGAAGAAAGATTTTTAATTTCATGCCGTTCTGCACTAAAAGATGGTGGTTACTTTGTGACAGGCTTATGTGCCTCTGAAATGACAAAGCATGTTACATATAATGTAACCATTAAATCAAAAGATCATTTAATAATTGTAACACAATGTGAATGTGCTGCTGGTGTAGGACCTTATGTATAATTATTTTAATATTTGCACGCTATATTATAAGCAGATTTTGCAGACCCTACTATTTTGTACATCTTATATTTTACCAAAATCTTGCAAATAAAGTTATTTCATTTCATTTCATTTACAGTCAATGTAAGCATGTATTAGTGTTGTTCTATGGAGTAATAGACTTTAATAAGACAAAAACAATAAAACTGAAGACAAGTGTCACAAGCAGACTCCAAACATTTCACCAGCCACAAGCTCAATACTCTGGCAATCCAATGCTAGCCGAAAATCTAAATCTTACATTCAAAGATAAAAAAATGAAAGAAATAACTACATTTGATCCGAGGAAGACAGTACAAAACGAGGAACAGTATTTGGTTTTAACAGAACAGTATTTTGGGTTTGTGTTTCTATGGAAAAACCTTGCTGAGTAGTTCCTAAATGGGTTTGTGTTTCTACTGATTTTCCTGAATCAATTTCAATAATGTTATCATCAATCTCATTAAGATATATTAATAATTGTGGTAAATCTTCATCTTGTTCTGTTTCTTCTGGTGCTTCTGCTTGATTTGATAGGACATCATTTGTGACTATGTCTGCTTGTTGATTTTCTTCTTCTTCTGAAAGTTGTAATGGGTCCACATTTTCCTCTGCCTGTGTCTCCAAAAATGGAAATGTATCAACATATTGAATTGGAGGAGCTGTGGACAAGAAACATATGTTTGATTTAACATTCATGTATGTATGTAATCATTTATTCAATACAATAATCTTTAACAATTTTTACATTCTGTCAAACAGGGTAGCAGTTTATTGGCAGACTATCTGCTCTCATTTCATATTCTTTGAACCAAGATACATTTTGCTAACAATTTGAAAATCTCATAAATAATGCATGCAAAAACAGTGTTTTGTTATATGAAATGAGTGAGCCAAGTGGTGGTTGATACCTGCTCGAACTAAAATGTCATCCAACAAGTGTACACTCACCAACGCTCACTCGTTTTATACAACATTGTTCAATACACTGCCGGTGAACAATGATGTCTTTTAAATCAGTAATAAAGATAAATGAATAAAAAATAAATAAAATAAGAATCATATTACGTATCATTATCATCATCATGGCTACCTATGGAGTGTTTCCTAACATAAAATTAATAAACACTTTATTAGGATTATTTCTAGTAGGCATTCAGTTTAGATTCATCATTATCAGTTTGTATCCTACGAGTACTTAGGCGCAGGCTTAGATAAAAGTACCAATCTCTCAGTAAAATTGTGTAACATTTTCGGCACATAAAAATTTCATTTAATTTTACTAACATTAAAATTTCATTTCCTAAGTACGTAAAGTACTTACTTCGAGAATATGTGGCTTGTACCCTTGATCGATCAAAAACTAGTTCCTGGGAAACTTCCTGTTGTTGCTGATTCCATGCGAATATCGAAGGAACAGCATTTTTTTTTATTATTTTACGAGTACGATCTGTAAAAAAATTAATTAGGTAATTGATGAATTACGTTTCAAACTCATCTACCCAGCAACCAATGCCAGCCACTTACTTACCTTTTGTAGTACAAGTCACAGCAAAATCAGTTTGACGAAAATGAGCTGAGCATATAAGTGAATGCTTTCGTATTGTAAGACCAGGCTTCACATATTTAATAGCTTGTATCCATTCTGTTCTTCGCACTTCTTCTTTAGGAAAACGGTGAGTACCAATATTTGTGCAATAATGCACACAACACGGACTAGCCATATTTAGTATAGTACATGAACATAAAGTTTTGAAGTTCAAAAAATAATATTATTTATTCACTTATATTGGTTGCAAAATCTTTATTATCTTGCTTGATAATCAGGAATGTATTAAAGTAAGCGGTAATTGAGGTATTTTGGATAAATACAAAGGCTTTATGAAAATTATAAACAAATCGATATATTCAAAGACAGTTTTTACATGAAGAATAGTGACAGTAAACAACGGTTGCTAGGCTACACTCATAGACCAAAAAGAGTATATACAAGGAGTATATTCTGGTCTTAACATCCACCCCTGTTTTTAATGCCTGCCATCTTCTTAAGCATTTCAATTCTGGGCCCATAAAGTGGTTTGGTGAGCATATCAGCAATCTGCCTGGCTGCAGGCACATGACAGATGCTAATGCTTCCATCTTGAATGCATTCTCGTATGAAGAATGACCGGATCCTGATGTGCTTAGTTCTTTGGTGAAACTCTGGCGGATTTTTAGCCAACTTGATTGCAGACTCATTATCCACACATAAGGTTGCTGAGCATTCTTCATCAGTGATGTCTTTTATTATTTTTCGAAGCCAAATGATTTCTCGAGCAGTTTCACTTGCTGCTACTATTTCAGCTTCGGTGGAGGAAATGGCAACGGTGCTTTGTCGTTTGCTACTCCAGGAAATGGGACCTCCAGCATACATGCATAAAATACCTGAGGTTGATCTTCCAGTTTCCATACAACCTCCATGATCTGCATCACTGTAGCATTCTAAGTTGAGGACTTTATCTGGTCTGTAGACAATGCCTTCATCTATTGTCCCTTTCAGGTATCGCATTATCCTCTTGACATTAAGAATGTCCTCATTTGTAGGTTTTTCCAAATTGCGAGATGCTACGCTGACTGCATAGGCTATATCTGGCCTTGTGCCAGTCATCAAATAAGCTAGGCTACCAACTGCTTGTCTGTATGGGAAAGACGTTATAATTTCTCCAACTGGTTGTGCAGCATTTGGCTTCAGAATTGGCGTTGGCACTGGCTTGCATTTTTCCATGCCAAACCTTTCTAACACACGTTGAGTGTACGCTCGTTGATGCAGCAAAATAGAGCCATCAGAGTCTCTTTTTATCTCCATTCCAAGAAAATAGCTCGCTGGCTTTACTGTTATCTTGAAGCGCGCTCTCATTTGTTCTAGAAAGCAGTTAGCCTCTTTCTCGCTACTGGACGCAATTAAACCGTCGTCAACGTATAAGGCAAGAACAATTTTCTCCTTCCCTTTTGTCCTTACGAACAGACAAGGATCATTTTGACTTTGTTTAAACCCGATCGTGACGATGAAGTCCGTTATGCATCTGTTCCAGCATAGAGGGGCTTGCTTCAATCCATATAAGCTTTTCTTTAACTTGAAGACTTTCTTCTCTTCGGTATAGCCTTCAGGCGGCTTCATAAAAATTTCTTCAGTTAAAGTTCCATAAAGAAAAGCTGTGGACACATCGAACTGTGCTAGTTTCAACTTTTCTTTTGCAGCAACGCTTAGTACTGCTCTTATCGTGCTGCTTCTAGCAACAGGGCTAAAAGTTTCATGAAAGTCTATGTCCTTCTTTTGTGAATATCCTTTAATTACTAGCCGCGCCTTATATTTTTCAATAGATCCATCTGGATTAGTCTTTATTTTAAATATCCACTTACAAGGAATAGCTTTTCGACCCTTTGGCAGTTCAACAAGCTCCCATGTTTCATTATCTCTTAGTGAGTTTATTTCACTTTCTATGGCTTTTTGCCATTTATTTCTGTCTTTACACGACATAGCTTCCTTAAAAGTTTTTGGTTCAAGCATATCTTCAGCATCTATAGCCATTATGCAATCTCGGAACCTAATCGGTGGCTTGAGGTTCGCTCGATCTCTCAAAGTCATCCGACTTTCTTCTCTTTCAATGTCTATGTCGGAATCAGAATCATTGGTTTCAGGGATTTCATCTTCTTCAGAACGGATAGATTCAAACATAGATTCATTTTGATCATCAATGTCATGATTTATGCCTGACGAAGATGGTTCTACAATCTCAGTTTCTAGTCGTTCTTCAGTTTCGATTACGTTGTCCCTGTCGGATGAGTTTACATTTTGTTCTGCGATCTCCATATAATCATCAACTCTTCTTTGGAGATTTGGAAAAGCATAGTAAAAAGTTTTCTGAGGAGCAGAAGCAGGAGTTGACCTTTCTGGTTCAGGTATATTCTCGTCTGATTTTCCCAGTAGAGGTATTTCTTGAAATGTTACATCTCTGGATCTTATCAGTTTAGATGCTTCTTTGTCCCAGATTCTATAACCTTCGTCTCCTTCATAACCAATGAGTATTCCTTTTTGAGCTTTTTTCTGTAGCTTCTTGCGATTAGCTTTAGGAACATGTGCATAGCAATTGCATCCAAGGATTCTGAGGTGTTTTATCGCTGGCTTCTTTCGGTACCATAGCTCATGAGGTGATTTGCCTGGCACGCTAGTTGGCCCTGTACGATTTAACACATAGACAGTAGCATCTATAATCTCTGCCCATAGGCCATCAGGAATCTTCTCATGTGCATGCATGATTGCACGAGCTGCTTCAACAACAGTTCTGTTTTCACGCTCTACACAGCCTGCTTGTTCCGGAGTATGGGGCATTGTGAATCGTTGCTTAATTCCGTATTAAGTTAAGATATTTTTAAATTCTTCGCTGACAAACTCTCCACCATTGTCACTTAATATTTCTTTGACAACATGTCCCACAACCTTAGCTTGTTGAAGAAATATCTTAAGCTTTGAAGCTGCTTCAGACTTTTGACGTAGAAAATATATGTGTCGAAATCGTGTAAAGTCGTCTTTAAATAGAATATAAAATCGTAACTTATTTCCGATTGAATATGGAAAAGGTCCGCAAATATCGGTATGAATTAGTTCGCCAGGCTTAGTAGCTCTAACTCTTGTTCCAAATGGTTGCTTGTGAGCCTTTCCATATACACAGCCTTCACAAATGTCAGATTGTGTGTTGTCTATTTTCAATCCAAGTTCTTGTTCAATTACCTGTCGAACATGTCTTTTGTTTTGATGTGCTAGCCGTTCATGATACAATTGTAGTGGATTAGATAGCAATAGGTTGACTTCCAGATTTTCTGGTGTTACACATTTCATTTTAAGTTTATATAGTCCACCTTTAATATCTCTTGTCCCAATTACTTTTACTTCTCCATTTACTTTCAGTAAACATTGCTTCGGCGTAGACTCAAACGTACTTAAGGACGAGTTATCGTGTACAGAGAGAACTGAGAATAAGTTTCTTTTGATATTTGGGACATACCAAACGTCTTTCAGCAGAATATGTTCAATATTGCCGTTGACATCTGCTTCAGCTCGAATATTGCCTATCCCAATGGCTTCGATTGACTGTCCATTAGCAGCAGTAACTGTATGTGAACTTTTGAAGTGTTCAAAGCTCTCGAAAAAATCGCTTGTGTTAGTAACATGGCTTGTCGCACCATTATCTACGTACCAGTTACTTCTGTCCATTGGCAATCCTTCATCTATGGCTAACACTGTCAGGTTTACATTTTGGTTCTGCTTCTTATCAATATTTGACGGCTTTGGTGGACGTCCATCGTTCTTCCATTTTTGGCATTTATGAACTGTATGTCCAAATTCTCCACAATAGTTACATTTGAAAACTTTTTTCTTTCTCTGTGTCTTCACAGTAAATACTTCTTCTGTATTATCTGTTTCTTCATTACAACTCAAGGCTTTTTCATAAGCACTAAGCTGCGAGGTGAGGTTCTCTATTGTTCGATCCTTTTTCGATACTAGGAGCCAACTCGACTTGAAAGCAAAGTAATCTTTTGGTAAAGTGCCAAGAATTTTACAAATCAGTAATATTTCTGGCAAATTTGCGTTGAGTTGTCCATTCAGGTCATGCCAAATGTTTTTCAACTTAGATATGTGCTTCCTTATGTCATGTTCAGGATCCTTTTTGTAATCAAAGAATTCAAGGCATAGATCATAGCTTTTGTCTTCACTACTTCCACTATAGAGACGTTCTAGCTCATCCCATACCTCTTTAGCGCTTTTGTAACGCATTACCTGGTCGAGTATCTCATCCGTCATGTTCGTCGTCATCAAAGTTAAGACTGCACTGTCAATAGATCGATATTGTAGCAAATCTTTTTCATATTTTGTTTTAGCGGCAGCAACAGCAGCAGCATCGCCAATGTTATCAGGTTCATCAGGCTTACGAATCTTTCCAGCTAAAATATCTTCAGCTCCAGGAATCGCCCTGCACACTGTTTCAATCCTATACCTCCAATGCTTGTAGTTTTTTCCATCCAGGTGCATTACTTGTACTTTTGAGGCTTCTGCAATCGCCCTTTCCATGGTGACGTCAGACCAAGTAACAGGTTTGCGAGAATATTATTTTATTCTTTCCCAGACGAGGTAAAACTTTGAGCAAACTATTTTTCTCACTTTATATCTCTGCTACCATATTAAAGTAAGCGGTAATTGAGGTATTTTGAATAAATACAAAGGCTTTATGAAAATTATAAACAAATCGATATATTCAAAGACAGTTTTTACATGAAGAATAGTGACAGTAAACAACGGTTGCTAGGCTACACTCATAGACCAAAAAGAGTATATACAAGGAGTATATTCTGGTCTTAACAGAATGAGCCTCAGTGAGTATTTTGTATCTTTTTCGTTTATTGAAAAGAAGAGAATGACAAATCAAATACTTTTATTATGGCTTCTGTTAACAAGGAAAATTCTGCCATCAATCCTGTTTTTTTTACGTGACATTGACGGTTGATCTTTTCTTAGAGCCATCTATCGGCAACACAGTTTATCTTTTTAGTTTCTTCACAAATGTCATTTAGAAAAGAGCTAGTAGTTTGCGCTGCGTTCCAAAACAGTAAAATATTATCCTGACAGCAGGATAGCTATTATAAGACCTCAATATGTGTGAACGAGACAAGACAGACTGCTGTCAAAGGTGATGGATTACTGTTAACCGATATGGAACGGCTTGTTGTTTGTAATTTCTTGTCATATTGTATTGTTTAAATGTATGCTTCTTTATCAATGTACATATGTGTTGGTGTCACAAATAAACGCTTTATCTATCTATCTATATCAAAACGTTCGTTGGTTCGCGCCTAAGGTTCGCGCCGTAAACTTGATGGAAAATGGAGAAGTAGGTAGAAGGCTATTCAGATGAACCGGCAGAAAAACAATGTATTGTTGAATTGTTGGAGCTTTACAAAGAGCTTCCATGTTTGTAAGACACATCCGACTAGTAAGATGGTTATAAATAAATAGCTACAATTACCGCGATTTTAGTTTGTTTTGATAAAACTGGAGCCATAACGCAGAGAAGTGGGTTAACAACGGTAAAACATACTTTATCTGGTTTACCTTGACAGCAGGATACCTTTATATGACGTTCATTCATATGTGTGATCGAGTAAAATAGACTGCTCGGTGCTGCCAGTGCCTATGTCAAGTTTCGGAAAATTGGAAATCTGAGTCTGAAAAGGAACGATTTTTGGCCAAAAGGGACGATCACCATGAATATGAATAAATAAGAAAGTAAACCTAAACATGTTAACCGACATCGGAAGGGCGATCTGTTGCCAAAAGAGACAAAAATCGTTCTTTTCGGGACAACCAATCTGTCAATCTGGCAACCCAATCGTATGTCCGGTGTACGGTCCGATCGTGTGTTGCGCAGAGCGGATCGGACGGTCGTCTATCTGAGCGTTCCAATTTGGGCTAACAGACTGCTTTAGAGCACTGTGAGCGCGCTTAAGTCGGTCCAAATTGACCAAAAGCGTGCTCTAAAGCACTCGCTCGTTCACCGCCTTACGTCATTGATGACGTCATCGTTTCTGCTATCAGTGCTTTAGTCAAATAGGTGGAGCAGTGAAAGCGCTAATGTCAAAATCGATTTGACACATAAAATCCCACACATTTGCAGCCAGCTGATGTTTCTCAAGTTTTGATTTTAATGAGTTTGTCTCTAATGGAAATGAGGTTGGATTTGGCGCACATTTGTTGAAAGAGGTTGTACATCATAACTTGCACTGGCTGATTAGATTTAGCTGTATTCCTCTATGACATTTGTCTTGTACATCATTCGTGTCACTCGTGTCGTCGTATTTGTTTTTTGAGTAATCTTGTGTATATTATTATATTTTCTACGTTATTGTTTTCTTACAAAGTCTTTCATTTATATAGATTTCCAGAGATCACGACCTCTAAATCATATAAGTTATCAACATTTTTCAGGGATTAGCTTAGGCTTTGTTAAAGAAAATAAAAACAAAACTGACATTTTGACAGATGAACACGTGAGCGCGCTTAAATCCATTCCAAATTGACTAGAGCCATTAAAGCAGTGATAGCTTTGTGAGCGTGCAAAATCAATTTGGACCGTCCGTCAGTACTGTACTCAGAACAAAAACCTCCTTGCTTCGCTCGGAGAAGAAACCATGCTATTTTTTTTCAGTATGGGATGACAACTGCTAGCATGTCTCATGCCATGTCAAGTCGTCAGTGATCACATCCTACCAAATTAGATGAACGACGCGTTCATTGCATTTACAAAGTTTATAGGATTATTGTAACTTGTTGGGATTTTAACGGTTGAAAATATTTCCTAAATTATATGTTGTAAACATTGTGTAAATTATAAAAAACATGTAGTGAATAACATGAAAATATCGTAAATTTATTCTTAAGTTGCTCTCCATATTAGTGATTGTTCTTTTTAATAATAACGTGTGTAGTTGATGGCTGTACATCTTCAAAACAACAAAACGAAAATTGCAAAGAAATTTCGTCTTTTCATCTCTAAGTTTTATTCAGTATTTTTCATGTTTGTGGATTATTATCACAAATATTGCATAAAAAAATGTCAACTTATCATTTCTACAGTCAGATAATATGGAATTGTTACGTATTTTACTGTAATTTATCGTTTTTTGTGGGATCATGTTGGAGTTTATGAGTGATGTATTTTTTATCGATAGTAGTATTTTTACTTTCGAGCTGAGCGAGAAAGGTATTGTATTCGTGAAAAAAGTTGCACAAACTTTCTCAAAAATGTGTTCTATATCACTTAAGCAAGTCCCCTAAAAATGTCCGTCTGTCGGTTGGTCGGTCTGTCCGTCACGCTTTGGCCTAGCGGCTAAACGAATGGTCCTATTAACACCATATTTTTAATTTAAGACTTTTATTTCCGAATGGTTTTTTGCTGGCTCTCATTTTGAGGGTAGCTGTCATTCAACAAAATGAAGAATTGAATTTTTTTTAAAAATGGTTCAAATTATTTTTATGAAACTTTGCTTGACTAAGCATCTCTATGCAAGGTATCTTGCGCCATCATCAGTTTGTCTGTGTGATTCCATATAAGGGGTGTTCCTGTACTACCAAAACGTAAACTTGTGATTTACTCATAGGGTCAGTGCACCACTAGATGACCAAGCACCAATAGCTGACCAAAACTTAAATTTAAACTGAAAGTAAGAAAATTTTAAAATACCGCGATTTTATATAGAATTTAACTATGTTGGCGTCTTACAATAAAGTTATGGGTTTGTCTAGCTAGTACTTTAGTATGTTTATTCGAAGTGGTCATGCAATGTAACATTTGAAAAAAAAAAACTTTAAGAGCATATTTTGTAAAGTCCTTAACACTTATTATATCACAAGCCTAACTAATTCATAGTCGAACTTTTAGAAGTGACTCTGAAAGTAGAACTAATAATTTAGTTTTTTTATGAATTTCGTCATAAAACCGCTTAAATGGTCAACTAGTGGTACCTACATTGACCCTAATTGACTACATTAAGTTTGTATTATTTTCTATAATTTTAATTTTGTTTTGGTTATCTACCTGAATGGATATTCAATTTGATTGGATTTTGTGAAAATTTAGTACACAGGATGTACCAAAAACTTAAAGAGCTTTACAGTCGACAAAACTGAACAACTATTCATAAGAAACAGAGTTTTGAAATTTAAAAATCTGTGAAAATTCATATAAAAGGTGTTCCAGTACTACCAAAATTTGAACATGTGATTTGTTCGAAATCGTTTACGGTTGGTTTGTTTTAATATTTTACAATTCGAGTTCCGAATTCATGTGGTAGAACATTTTTCAGAACCTTAATAAACGTTTGTAATTCCGTACTATGTGTAGGTATGGTATTACAAATTTAAGTTTGCGGTTGACAGTTCTAATTGCATATCGCGAGAAAGTAAGTGCAGTGCTGCTGTACCATTTATTATATTTTACAACATTCAACGCGTTTTGTTTTCATTCTTGGTTCGATTCCCGATGGGGCACTGTCAAACAAATATAACTTTGTGTGTCTTCGCCAAATTGAAATGTCTCAATCAGCATGAATCATCCTGAATCAACAAATTGTAAGAAAATTAATAAAAATACTAAATTAATCTACATAAAATTCTCTACAAAAAAGGTTTGAAAGTTTTTCACTACAAACAATACTGACAAGCAATTCTTGTGCTCATGCAACGCTTTGGCTCACAAGCTTATGAAGATTCTGGGTCAAGCTTATCCGAAACCAGAAGACTACAGGCTCCTTGTGCTCTAAGGTCCAATAAGGAACTCAGCTCCACGTTATAAGGCAAGATAAGATACACGAAATTTCGCTTGAAAATTTATTTGAGCTACTTAGAAGAAAAACACAAACCCGTATTTCAGCATTTTTGCAAAACCATCCCAAATGGATTGAATTGAGGGATAAAAGTTTGTTTTAAAATCCTACATAATTTGTATGTAAGCTAGAGATATTCATGAAAAAAAAAAAGAACCTTTACACCTCCTTCCCCTCTTGCCTCCACCGCTACCGTCCATTACTTTTAGTAAGTAAGTAAGTAAGAAATTTGGTATCTTTAATATTAAAACACCTACGTAAGAAATCACCTGTAGTAAAAAATGCAAAAAGTATTTTTTTTTAATGAATTTAATCACTGCTTTTAACAGATTTGCCTTTTATTAAAGTTTAGTACTTCAACTTTTTGGTCAAAGTTTCGACATCGATTTGTCCTTGTGTAATTTATCGACTATCGATAGATGAAAGCATGCCCACATCCCTACTTGTGACGAACTATTTCTTATATATTACTTCTATATGAAGTCAAATTTCTTTGGTACTGTATACGCTTTTAGCAGCGTTTGTACAATTTGGAACACAGCGTATTAGTACCTGTCATTTTGACATTGGGCTTTTTCGTATTGTCGGCGACACAAACATCGATTACAATTTTTTAGATGGCATGATGTCCATTGCCGTATTTGTATGTTTGTCATGAAAATGGTACACTTACAACTGCTGTGATACTTGTGATGTAACTATCGTAGATTAATATACGTCGTCGACAACAAGAACCATCGATGTTTCGTTCCATTCTTTCTGGACTATTCTCCGTTTTACTAGATTTTTTCGATTTTTTCAAAGAATTTGGTTCGTATATATATCGTATTTATAATCCTGTTGTTGCAATAAGTCGTCCATATAGAAAGTTCGTTGTTGTTGTCTAAGTGAAGTGCAGTACATAACTAACACATTGTGTTTAGTTGAAATGGATCAAAATAATCAGCAGCAGCCGAGCAACCAGATTGCTGGTGCAATAACTTTTCCAACGCAATCACAGCGTAATGACAATGTCCAGCAAGTTCCCGTTCCCATACAACCACGGCAGCCAAGGAATTTGCAGGTATGTAACAAAACTTATTTATTACTTCCATTTTTATTATGCTTGATAACCAAAAATTTTGCAAATATGGCAACTAAACTTCACTACCCCAACCATCTTTTCACAAAATTTATGTTATTCTTGATACATATGTTGCAGGTAAAGCAACCTAACCTAACTGAACCTAACCTGACCTACGTAACATAACCTAACCAAGCTTAATAGCCCGTGAAATTATAATTTACCTAGTTAAATTGTAAAAAATGGAGCCTAGTGACAATTTATATTTATATTATAATTATCATTATAATTATCATTTAAAGAAATTTTTGCTATAATACCTAACCTGACCTACGTAACATAACCTAACTAAATATAACCTAACGAAGCTTAATAGCCCGTGAAATTATAATTTACCTAGTTAAATATTAAGAAATGGAGCCTAGTGACAATTTACCATTAAGTTATAATTATCATTACTTTAACGGGTAAATTATAATTTAAAGAAATTTTTGCTATAGTAGCTATAGGTATACTTTTTAAGACTATCAAAATGTTTCAGGGTCTCCTTCGGTTTGCTATGGAAGCCACCAAAGCAGAAGATGCACCAGGGAATTCAGAATTAGGGCCTATGGATGAAGAGGTAGTTATTTTGTATATGTAATACACTAACTGTTGCCGTCAACTATTATCCGCTGGTTATAGGATATAAGACGTTACAATAAATTGAATGTGGCGCCCTCTAGAGGAGATTAAGTGATGAAAGAAAAAAACTTTTTAATAATACCGTATTGGGTATCAAATAAATGTGCTTTATGAGCATATTTCAAATATATATATATTTACAACCCCAAAATAATTCAATTAATAAATTAGTTCAAAACTAGAACCAAACTACTACACTGGCAAATCTTGCACTACAAAGTATGAAACAAGAAAATATTGTTATCTGAAATTGTTATGTACTATGGTACCTATCATAGAATACATGAAACAGAGTTAGAAAGGCGAAGTAGGCGGGCCCCGCGTGCCACGGATAGGTCCATAGGACAAATAAACGTCAAAACCTCAAAATGACCCCTTCAGTCATTTGCCCGACTCAATGGCGTCAAGAGCAGCGACGTATTTTTTTAAAAAATGCCGTTTTGTGCGATATTATCACGTCGAGCTCACAGCAAAGATAAAAATTTGCAAAATAGAGGCCTATTGTACCACCGATAACCATTTAGAATACATTTTTATCCACTATATTTGTTAAAACAAAAATATTTTTTAGCCGGTCGAAACCAGAGCAAAAGTGCTTCCAAAAATACATCGATATCGATAAATTTCTGTATACTTGCATTATTCCTGTAATGTTGAATACTTACTTCTATATATTTTTTAGCTTTGAAGTTAACCAATAATTTTTTAATAATTAAAAATTGTTTGCACTCATACTAAATCCCAACTTTAGAAAGAGATTTTTGGCAGCTACCCAGGTGATCCAAAAGAAAAGCAAAGATGGATCGATGCCACAGGGCGAAAAGATTGGTTAGCCACCAAAACAAGTTCTACTTGCGCCAAACACTTTCTGGAGAGTGACATCATCTTTTCGGCACAAAGAAGACATTTAAAGCCTCTTGCTATACGCTATACCTGTAAGAAACCGAAATCACTTCCCGGAGGGACACCAGCTTTACCAAACACGTCTTTACTGGTATATTAATTTAATTTGTTGGTTCTTCTTATTGCTAACTAGCAGTTGCCCATGACTTCATTTGCGTGGGATTCGAAAAAAGAGTAGATATTATGCTTTTCTAGGTCTAAGTCCATATTCCTGCCAAATTTAATCAAATTCTGTTTAGTGGCTGGGTCGTGAAAGAGTAACAAACATATAAAATTTCAAACTAAAATAAATTATCTTTATAATATTAGTGAGATATAAATAATAAAAATGTAAATATCATGTAAATAATAAAACAAAACAATGCTTCATGATCTATTTTATTTTTGAAGAATATTTACACGCAGGGATCTTCTAACAAAAAACCGACCAAGTGCGAGTCGGACTCGCGCACCGAGGGATCCGTACCACCACATAATCACGATTGTATTAAAAATTTCCGTATGTTCCTGTGCTAGATTTTTTGAGTCCGACACGAGCTTGACTAGATTTTATTATTTTTTGTTATTTTATAGCTTATGCACTATAAACGTTGCAATTTTCTTGTTTTCAAGTGTTCCCGTTTTTAAGATAGAGCATAAACAGAAATCGCCTAAAAAAGTCTTTAGTATCGGAGCCACACTTAATTACTATATTTTTTTTATTTTTAGTATTTTTTGTTATATTGGCAACAGAAATACATAATCTGTAAAAATTTTAACTGTCTAGCTATTACTGTTCATGAGATACAGCTCAAACAAAATTTGGTAAAAACAGATGACTTTGGTGGCATCTTTTTCATTTGGTTTAAAGTATTTTTTGAAACAAAATAGTTATTTGTTATGCAAGGCAGCAAAAGGTTTATTTGGCGCGAGTACCTCGTATTGAAACCTGAGCAAGCGAAGGATACTTGGATTGAACCACGAGCGAAGCGAGTGGTTCAAAAGAAGAATCCTGACCGTGGCGAAGGTTTCAAGGTACGAGACGCAAAATAACTTTGCTGCCGAGCGAAACACAAAATTTTTCACCTCATTAAAGCGAGGAAATGTTAACATAATGCAAGAAAAGCAATTCAAATATAAGAAATAAGTGTTTGATTAATTACTCATACGTTCTAACGTAAGGGCATAATACCTACATAATGGTACTGACGGCAGCAAGCAAGTGGAAACATAACCAGTATAACCTGAACCAGCGCTTCGCTACAAACCTCCGTAACCAGAGACCAGCTGAAGGTCAAAGAGTTTTCACGGACGAGTGGCCATGTATACATTAAGAATACTATGCATTAAAAAGGAAATCACTATAATTAAATTATTATTATTTTTGGGACTGTTGTGCTTATGTTCATGACTCTACCTATAAACTACTTGATAAATTTGCAGAAAGAGGTTAATTTTCATTGGATTTCTGGAGACTGAGGATAGGTAGTGGCAGGCAAATCTATTTTGTATTGCGTTGATTTGAAGTCAAAGGGCAAGTCCATTAATCTGGGCAAGAGAACAAAAAAAAGGCGATCGAATTTTAAATTTACTTTTTATTATCAGCCAGTTCCTTACCCACCAGGCATTCACTATTCATAATACTATTTGTTTCTTTCCTATAGCTGCATCCCTCTTTCTCATCTTTAATACGATAGTGCGTGGCTGGTTTTACAAGCGGCCAGTACTGCAGCATACTGCAAAATAATAAGCACATCGCGTTCGAATTTTAAAAACCTTTTGTCCGCTAGGGGCCAAAAATCGCTCTTGGCCGCAGAATTTAACCGACAAAACAAATGTTTCCGAGCTTTGGAGGTGAAAAATACATTGTTTATTTACTCAACAAGCTCCAATCAACGGGGTGGGTCAAACTTTTTTTACGCTCCCCTCTTTAGCTGTTTGGGAGCCCCCTTCATTTTTTAAATTTTAAGTATTTGTTGTTGTAGCGGCAACAGATATACACAATTTGTGAAAATTTCAAATTTCTACCTATTACGGTTCATGAGATACAGCCCACTGACAGTCAGACAGACATCGGAGGCATACCAATAGGTCCTGTTTTTCACCCTTTCGGTACGAAACCCTAATAAAGAATGAGTATAAAACTAAAACCCGTATACAAGGTGTAAGTAAATACTTGGCTTCTCAAACAAAAGTTATTATGTGTTTTGTGTAAAGATTGATTGATGCAGTGTGACCTCTAATAAGAACCAGCGCCTGGATTCCCTATCATCAGGTACGACCTTCTTCACCCCGCCGCCTGAGAAAGTCTGATCTGTAAACGTTAGTTTACTATTATTTAATCTGTGATTTTAGTGAGATATAAAAAATAAAACAGCTTGCACAACCTAACATTAGCGTGACGATTAGTTTCTGCGCATGGTAACACGCGGAGTGCCAATGAACGCTTCGCAGTCCTTCCCCCACCATACCCCGCACACCCCCGCGACTCGTTTTTTGTGTTCTGCGCATTAACCGCCATCGCTAGAGTTAGTTATTGCAAGCTGTACGAATCTAAAACAAACCTATGTTTCGTGGAAAAGTAATCCAGAGTACAATAATCCATTTTATCGATAATTTGCCCAATGAAACATACATCCCTAGCATTTGCACAATAATGATACCAGTATAACACAACAATTTAATATTTCAAAATCGCTAACTTTCTATTTTCAGTAAAGAAAAATCTAAATAATTTTTTTAAGCATTATGCATAATGTTGCACACATTTATAAATATATTGTTAGGGAAATATTTAAAAGGAAATTTAAAACATAGAAAGGTCCAATAGATACTTTTTGAACCGTTTTGTGCAACTTTTATTAGTATGGCCACATTTTATCTTTGTCTCTTTCTCACCCAAAAACGTCAGATTTTGACGTTTTTGAAAATAATGTTATAACGTAATGTAATACGGTAAATTTTTGATTGCTTGGATTTGGCTCTTTTGACTTTTTTGATTCACCAGTAGACGACAAATAGCTAGCGGTTTTTTTATGTAGTGAAAATATAATTCATCGTGTAAATGTGTGCAAACTGGCGACACCGGTTCTCGTACAAAAGTGTCAGCATTGCCTTTCTAACTCTGTTTCATTTATTCTATGGTACCTATTTAATAAATATTCATAGTCATGTTCAGATATTAGCCGTGGTCATATTATGTCATCTACCATAAATAAATGGCATAGCAGCACTGCCCTTACTTTCTCGCAGTATGCATGGAAAAATAATCAACTGCAGACTTAAATTTGTAATACCATATAAATTATTTAGGGTTCTATTTAGGGGTAATTCCAAAATATGTTCTATGCAGATCAATTCAGTATTCAAATTGTTAAACTTTAAAACAAACTAACCGTAAACGATTTCGAGTAAATCACATGTTTAAATTTTGTTATTACTGGAACACCCTTTATATGGATTTTCACAGGTCAATGGCCCAGGATACTTGTATAAGATTTTTTTTCATTTCCGAACATGTTTTTTAGGGGAAGTTGTTCTGTTTAGTCTACTGAGCAAGCCCTTACAGTTTTTGGTACACACTGTATACCAGATTAAAAAAAAATATTGAGATTGATAGTAGAATCCATATTTTAGAACATTAAAATAAGCTCAATGAAACCGATTTTGAGTAAATCGCATTTTTACATTTTAGTAGTAAGGGAACACCCCTTATATGAACTCCCACAGATCAGTGGATTCTACCGCAAGATACCTTGCATGGAGATTCTTGGTCATGCGAAGTTTCATTATGATCGTATGAGCCGTTTTTGCGCAAATTACAATTTTTCAATTTCGTTGTATGATAGCTACCCTCAAAATGAGAGCCAGCAAGACACCACTCAGAATCCTTCGATGGATTTGCATAAAGCTCATAAATTTAAAATATAGTGTCAATCGGACTATTCGTTTAGCCGATAGGCCAAAGCGTGACGGACAGACCGACCGACGGACCGACCGACCGACCGACCGACGGACCGAACGACCGACCGACCAACGGACGGACATTTTTGGAAGACTAGGTTTTTATGATGTATAAGTGATATAGAACACATTTTTGATAAAATTAAAAAAACTTTTTTTTTCACTAATACAATACCTTTCTCGCTCCGCTCGAAAGTAAAAAGTGATGCGAGCAAAGACTAAGTGACAATAATATGACCACGGCTACTTGAACATCACTATGAATATTTCAACTTCAACTTTTATGTTATGGCAATGGGCCGTTTAGATTAGCCCAAGTCACACTGAGGCGGTAGCGGAAGCGTTCCAGGGCCTGTATTTTTTGTAAAGTATGAGTTCTTATGCACCCTGTCACATTGAAAAGCGGTCGCGGCGCGGTATTAGGTATGTTCCCGCCAAACCGCCCCGGACCGCTTTCGCAATCATACCGCCGCTGTGTGACTTGAGCTTGCCACTGTCTTGTTGACAAGAGCACAGTTTGTAGGGATTGATCGGTTATCAAACAAGCCTAAATAAAAATCTTATTTTCCTTTGAGGTGGCACCTGAAATAAACGAATATTTATGAATATTTATTAAATACCATAGTTACCTACAACCGCGGTCCATGGTGCCAGCCGTAACGCCAACAGGCGAGGTGACTATGGTACTTCCCCTCCACATTTTTCCAGCAAAAGCTAGAATTCTGGAGGGAGCTCCCTGTCCTGTAGTGGACGTTTTCATGGGATGTTATGATGACCATAGTTTATACATAACCATTTCAGATGACAGTAGTTGGGTTCTAGTTTTTGAACTAATCCTATATTATTAAACGAGCATATATATACGAGGGCCACACCGAAATGATCGGGAATAGAAAAAAGTACAAAAATAATACAACAATATTTACTTTTATTGTTTTTCGAAGTATTCTCCGTGACAATCGATGCACTTTTGCTTTCTATCAAACCAATTATTATAACAGCAATTCCAGTCTGAAGTGGATATAGTCGAAACGGCCGATTTGTAAGCTTCGACTGCCTCTTCTGGGCCTTGAAATCGTTGACCACGTAGCATATCTTTAATTCTTGGGAATGTAAAATAATCATTGGGGCTCAAGTCAGGGCTATACGGTGGATGGTCCATTAACTCCACGTTTTCCTGATTTAAAAACGCGATCGTTTTGCGAGCGGTATGTGAGCTCGCATTATCCTCGTGAAGAATGATGTGACGATTCGGATTAATTTTACGAAGTTCTCTTATGACTTCCGGCAAACAAACTATTGTGTACCAATCAGCAGTAACCGTTCTGCGTTCTTGTAAAGGAATCGTAGCCACATGACCAGTTTTCGATACAAACGAAGCGACCATTTTTTTCGACACGCTACGAGAGCGGACAACTTTTGTTGGCTTGACCTCGCCTTCGAAGACCCAAACAGCCGATTGATGTTTTCTTTCGGGCTCATATGAATAAATCCACGATTCATCACCAGAAACGATATTGTAAACTGCATTTGAGCTCCCTCTATTGAACCGTTGCAGAGTAGACCGACACCAATTAACACGAGCCGACTTTTGTTCATCGGTCAAACGATGGGGCACATAGCGGGAAACTAACTTCTTGACACCCAGTTCATCATGTAAAATAGTTTGAATCGCTGTCATACCAATGCTGAGAGAAGCCCGAATCTGCTCGTATGTCACATGTCTATCTTCTTTTATTAATTGGCGCACAGCATCGATGTTATCTTGTGTTACCGCTGTTTTTGGTCGACCAGTAGAAGGAACTGTCGTGAGAGAGGAACGTCCACGACGAAACTCAGAATACCAACGATATATATATAGTCGTTTTACTGGGTGCTTCAAGTTCATAAACAGAAACAAGCTCGGCGAGACATTGTTCTTGAGATAAACCTCGACGAAAGTTGTGATAAATTATGGCACGGAAATGTTCCCGCGTAAGCTCCATTTTCCCCACTGACTTGTCAAATTCAAATGGCTACTACTCTTTTATTTTTTTTATTTTTTAAATTCAAAAATGGAATTGTGTTTGAAATAATACTACATGTCATAAACCAAAAAGGTTTTAATCTAATTTATTCCTGAGTATTCTATTCCCGATCTTTTCGGTTTGGCCTTCGTATATATTGTTATGGGTTTCTCGAAAACGGCTCTTACGATTTTGATGAAATTTTTAGTTTTTGGGGACAAAAATCAATCTAGCTAGGTCTCATGTCTGAGATGATTCGTTTTCCCCGTGATTTGAAGCATTTTTAAAAAATTACCGCGTTTTAGACAGAAACCTACAGCGTTATCTGTTGGCGAGTAGCATAGCTAACTCACCCGATGATATTTTAATGTTTTGTAATTGTTAACAAAAATAAAAAATAAGTATTACTGCATGTTAAAATAAAATTGTTTGTGATTGCTATTTTCATGTTTATGAATTATTATTAATTTTTTAATTTATTATTTTGACATTTTGACTTATCAAGTTTAAATTTTATTATTGTTGACATTTGAGATTAATTAATTCATATGATTATGATCTTTTGATCAGAAGTTTGTGTTTAATATTTTCTTTTTTGTTCTAATTTATAAATAATTTTAATATTTTATTTCATATTTGTTTTGTGATAAACAAACTAACAATTTTTTTTTTATTGTTTTTGTAACGAGGATTATATTTTTATATTACCAAATGGATACACTGACCAGCCCCACTTATGCCACTTGCCCGCATTGCCCAGGATCCACACGCCAATACAAATTACCACGCGGCCTTAAGACACATATAGGTCGAATGCATAAAGATTTTGCCCAAACACAAAATTTGGTGACATCGGAGCCGCAGGCGCCGCCCACGTTGACGACGACGAATGAACAACCTGACCTTCCTGCTTTGAAGGCAGGCGTGCGAGTCCTCAGACATGTGCCCAAAGGCGCCCGGAGCTTGGCCGCGGGGAAATTAACAGGTATTATTAAACGCTGCTTGGAAGCGAACGATGCATCAGACTGGTTTGTTTTGTTGTCGTTCGCCTTTACTGCCCTCAGACTGCCCGAGCAAAAAGATAAACGGTCCCTTACTGCCAAAGTAAAGGAAAATGTAGAACGTTGCCAGCTAGACTTCGATTTTGGGGCAGGCCCTGAGCGTTCTCGCTCCATTTACAAGGCGGTTGAGTGCAAGGTGTATGATGGGGACCTACGGGGGGCAGCTCGTCTCCTTGCCTGTGATTGTTCCCTGGCACCTTCGAATGCAGACACTTTAAAGGTTCTAAGGGAAAAGCACCCATTACCGTCCCGTCCACTAGTTCCGCACTCTCAACCAGACCCTTCAGTTCCTCCTCTGTCAGTCACAGCGGATAGCGTTGCCGTGGCCATTGGTTCGTTTCCTAACGGGTCCGCCGCCGGCTTGGATGGCCTTCGCCCAGAACATCTTAAGGACCTCACTTCTCCTTCTGCTGGTAATAATGGACCTCGGTTGCTGGAAGCTTTGGCGGAGCTCTGCAATTTTCTTTTGCAAGGACTTTTAAATCCTACTATATGTCCATACCTGTACGGAGCTTCCCTTTTCGCCCTAACTAAGAAGGATGGCGGAATCCGTCCGATTGCGGTGGGTAATACACTTCGTCGGCTGGTAGCAAAATTGGCTTGTCGTGCCGTCAGGGGTGAGATGTCACTGCACCTCCAACCTCACCAACTTGGATTTGGCACTGCTTTAGGCTGCGAGGCAGCTATCCACGCTACACGTTCTTTTGTTTTGGATGATAGTTCCGAAAAAGTCATTGTAAAACTGGACATCAGGAATGCATTCAATTCAATGGAGCGGGACGCGTTGTTGGTGGAAGCTTAGAGTCTTGTACCTTCTTTGTACCCTTTTTTGCTTCAATGTTACTCGAATCCAAGCAATCTTTTTTACAACGATGCTCTTATTTCTTCGGAGGTTGGGGTGCAGCAAGGGGATCCTTTGGGGCCCCTCCTATTTAGTTTGGCGATCCACAGAATCGTCGACTCACTAAAATCACCCTTAAACGTGTGGTATTTGGATGATGGCACTCTTGGCGGGTCCCCAGAGGTAGTACTGGAAGATCTTCAAGTCCTAACACCAGCCTTGAAAGTCCTGGGGTTGGAGGTAAACAGCAGTAAATGCGAGTTCTATGCCTGCCGTTCAGCTTCGCTTGCCTCTTTTTCACGGTTCTCCACTCTGGTCCCAGGAATCAGGCTGCTGGACAGAGAATCTTTCAGTCTGCTCGGTGCTCCTGTCTTCGTTGATGGTGTCAAAGACTGCATCCAAGCCAAAATGAAAAGTCTCACATCCCTCGCAGAGCGTCTTGACCAATTGCCTGCGCACGTTGCGCTTATTCTATTGAGAACGTGTTTTGCGATGCCAAAACTTACTTACGTTGTCCGAACAGCCCCATCTTGGTCATGCCCAAACGAAGTTTTGGCCTTCGATGGTGTCCTCAGATCTACACTGGAGAGGTTGCTAAATATTCAGCTCTCGAACCCACAATGGCTCCAGGCCAGCCTGCCTGTTCGGCATGGAGGGTTGGGCGTACGCCGGCTACAGGAGTCTGGTCCTATTGCTTTCTTGGCCTCCTCGCATGGAGTTGTGGATCTTGTCACTCGACTCATCTCTTTTGATGGTAGCGAGATCCGCATACCCTATGCAGAGCAGGCCTTGGAAGCGTGGAGGACTTTGTGTCCGGGGTGTGACCTGCCCTCTAGACCGGAGAAGCAGCGATTTTGGGATGAGCTTACCTCTCGTCGTATCCTTGCAGATCTCATGGATGGGGCCGCTGGGACAGATCTTGCCCGCCTGCGGGCTGCCGCTGAATCTGAGTCAGGTGTCTGGCTACATGCCTTGCCGTCCCCTCACATGGGTACGTTGCTGGACAATGACTCATTGAGGATAGCGGTTGCCCTCAGGTTGGGTTCTGACGTGTGCGAGCCTCACCGGTGTGTCTGTGGTGGTATGGTGGAGGCTAATGGCCATCATGGTCTTAGCTGCGCGCGCTCTGCGGGAAGACTCTCCCGTCACCATGCCATCAACGACATAATCCGGCGGGCGATGGTGTCAGCAGGCGTTCCTTGCGTCTTGGAGCCCCCTGGACTTAGCCGATCGGACGGTAAGAGGCCCGACGGTTTGACGCAGATTCCATGGTCGAGGGGTCGCTGCCTCATTTGGGACGCCACGTGTGTAAGCACATTCGCGGCGTCGCATCTGAGGAGCACCCAGCATAAAGCTGGCGCGGCGGCTGAGAGCGCTGCTGACCTTAAGCATATAAAATATGCTAACCTGGAATCTGCGTACGATTTCGTGCCGGTGGCTTTTGAGACGGCGGGCACATGGGGCTCCGAGGCCAAGAAGATAGTTAGGGACGTTGGTCGGCGGCTCAAGGAGAATGGGGAAGATCCCCGTGCAGGGTACTTTCTCGCCCAACGTTTGGCATTAGCAGTGCAGCGTGGAAACGCCGCCAGTATTATGGGCACATTTGGGCAGGGGGCATTGCGCGGGGGGCTTTTTGACATAGCTTTCAGCTAGCCGAATTTTTAGATTTTAGATTTTTATACTGTATGTAATATTTTCCTATAAATTAAATTTGTCAACTAAACAATAAAATGTTCAGAATGTCTGTATTTAAGTATTTTGGTAAATATTTTAATGTTGAGGTAGCTATTATAGAGCAAAGCTCGGTCGACCAGGTACTTTTTTTATAATATAAGTGGTATAAATTATGATTTCTGTGACAATGTTTAATATAGAAAGAGTTGCCCATTTGACTAGAACCTAGAATAGAAAATAGTGCATAGGCTTCTTTTGGGCAACCTCATTCCATCGTCAACTTGATTTATGTCCTGATGGCTATATTGATGTCAAGAGTAATCCCACTGACCATTTAATATAATAGTCAGTGGTATATATAATAATATATAATAATAATAAAAATATTTTGCATTCATTTCAGCGTCGCAAATTCCTGGAAGAAGCATTGAAAAGTCTGACAGTGGATATTGCAGAGGTGTTGCAGAAAGCCATAAAGACCCTCACAGACACAAACAAGATGAGGGAAATCCAGTTTGGACAGCGTCTTCCAGAAGATGTTCAAACGGCCTTCAGTAACCTTCTGGAGTTCATCGACGATATTGACACTGCTAATGGTATATACATACATACATAATAATATCACGCCTCTTTCCCGTCAGGATAGGCAGAGACCACAGTCCTCCACCTGCTTCAATCTTGACATACTTCCCTTGCAAACATAATTTATTTTTATCAGTCACTTTGTGAAATACAATGTGTCTGGCGTCCAACTGTACAAAATGGTGTATTCTAGCCGTGAAATTGAACAACTTTTTCCAAGGAACATAGTGGACATGTAATAGGAAAAAAAAGTTAGCACATTTTGTATGGGAGGCATTGATGGGAGGTCGAATTTTTTTTCGTATTTCGGCCTATGTTCCTTAAGAAAAGTTGTTCAGGTACATGATCAGAATGTACCACTTAAGTTAGTAGTACAGTCGGTCCCCAGACACAATTTGTGAATTAAACAAAAAAGGTTTTAAGAGACTTACCGCATCTTGAAGGCAATAGACTTGAAGAGTTTTAAATTTAAAGAAGCTTTGTGAAAATGGCTGCAACTAACAAACTCTTTACAAACGACTGACAAATTGCAAAACAGCGTCGGCAGGTTGTAAATTTAGATTACTGGTGCATGTTAAGAGGCCTATCACAAAATTTCGTTCAAAAAAATGAAAAGTGGAAAATCTAACTCGGCGTCCAGATGTTTCGACACTGTTTTGTAGCTGAAACTAAATGATATAAATACTTTTTGTATTTTCAAGTTATTTGATACTATTATTGCGTTTAAAAGGCCAGCGCTTCGGATTATGGAGAAATTTGGCAGTTTTAAGTACGTTCAATTATGGTATTAAAACGAATTGTTTTTAAACACACGTAGGCGATTTTGATTTTCTTTATACCAAAGTTTAGTTTGGTATAAGTTATACGAAATAATATTAATATAGTAAAGAGCAATTTGCAGTTAAACCTGAGCGTTTTTTGTAGTTTTTTTCGTTCGGAATTGTTTTTTTTTTCTAGATTTCCAATATATTTTTCAAAATTCCGAGGCCGCTACGAACTACACTATTATTTTAAGAGATCTTATTGTATTATTTTAATTTTGTTTGCTTAGCCCAATAGTTCAATCCACGAGCTCAAAAAAGTGCCTTCCCGCATTTTATGAAAACTTGCTTCGGAATATTGGCTATATCTACCAATATAAGAAAAAATTGCAAAAAGCGAGACCGCTACGAACTTAAATAATAACTATTCTTCAACATTTTATAAGTTAAAGTTGTCAAAATCTTTCCGTTTCAGGACGTCAAAATTAGCTATTTTGCGCAAAAACACGCTCAAAATGTAATAGGCCTCTTAAGTTTGTTAGCCATATTATTATACCTTACGCCAACAACGCACGAGCCGAGCGAGCGTAAAAGGCGTGCAGAGACAGCTGCCGGCGAGTGTCAAACATGAATTACACGACGTTTTATAAAATGCTTAGGGATTATGTAAATTGGCGAATTCCTCAATTTGCCTGCGACATGAATATCACGCCTTTGGGGTTAAGCAGACCTTTATAACAATCATTTAGCCTCCTGTTAACATGAAACAAACCTCCTTTACAGACTTCTACAAAATGGGTGGGTTTGCAATCTTCCCAATAGCATTTGGCAGCGAGAATGATGAAGTCAGAGCTCAAGCCAGTACAATCTTGGCAGAACTTTGTCAGAATAACCCATTCTGCCAGTCTCGGGCTCTCGAGTGTGGGTTACTGAATGTACTTCTCAACCTCGTGCAGTCGGAGAGAGGAACGGCGCTTTCCAAATGCTTGTATGCTATCTCTTGTGAGTACACGAGCGGTAAAAAAATTATAAGCACTAGTTTATAGCGTGTTACTCAGACTGTGAAACGGATTTTTTTTTTCCCAAGAAACTACGGGAAAAAATAAATTTCAGCGTCCCATAGAAATTGCACCATCTGATTACGTATTCTTTATGAGACACAATTTTTTTTTCATATTTTCCTTAAGGAAAGTTGTTCAGTTTCATGATCTAACCAAGAAACACGCTTAATTAGTGCTTACAATTTTTGTTACACCCTGTAAAGGGTGTAAGGGACGGTGTACCGAAAACTGAAAGGGCATGCTCAGTCAACGAAACTGAACAACTTTCCCAAAGAAACATATGTTGGGAAATGAAAAAAATAATTTTGACCTCTCCATACAAATTGCCCAGTCTGGTCGAACAGTTCGTCACCGTCCCTTACACCCTAATTTTATTTAATATTTTGACTTCTATGGTAAATCTCGCCGTAGATGTCGTATCATATTTATTTATTTAATGAGTACTATTTTTCAATTTTTTTATACGTTGTTTAAAGAAATCCGTGTAATTTTTTTATCGCCTAGCTTTTAAACTTCTTGGGGGCTATGTAGCCCTAACAACAACAACAGCATACAACAGTGGTAGCATTAGCATTTGCAACTTCTGTTCTAAAACGGTGCAAAAAAAAAAGTATTTTACTCCATACCAAGTGCTGATCCAATCCAATTTGTGTGAAATAAAATAAGCAAATAAAAAATGTTTTTACACGCGATTACTATATTTAAGGTTGTTCCCGCGAATACGAGCCGGCATGTCGCGAGCTTATCGCACAAGGGGGGTGTGAAACTCTGCTTCAGATACTGTCCGCGCCCGAGAGCCAAGCCAAGACCAAAGCCGCGTTCCTCGTGAGGTATCTGTGCAGTCACCACACTGAGGCTAAGGGTAAGTTATAATCACTTGACTTGATAGATTGCAGAGCCAAGGAGCTTCTTTTTGATGAGCTGTGGGTGAAAACAAGTTTCTTGTCTACCCTTAAACGTTGCAAATTTGCATATATGGTGGTCTTTTACAAATTATAACTGCTTCAGAGAGTGTGTACAAAAAAGAGCTCCATTAGCTTATTCCGACACCCATCTTTTACCATCTGGAATCCAGTCGCACCGCAGGCAGGATATCACCCACACTTGGTTCATATTCCACTTACTCGCATAAAGCGCTTTTCAACATTTGTTATAATGCACACAGCTAAAAAGTGGAATTCTCTGCTTGCATCGGTGTTCCTGAGTTCATATAACCCGAATCGATTCAAGTCATAGGCTTCTTCTAGGCAAGCTCTCCTCATCATCCAGCTGATCTCTATCCTTATGGCTAAATCGAGGACAAGCGCTAGCCTATGAACAATAATAATAAAAAAAACATAATGGCAAGTCCACTGAAGATGCTGTGACGGCTCTCGTGGACAACATTGTCAACGCAGTGGATGACCGAGAAAAATGTCTAGCCATTTTTTTAGATCTGTCTAAAGCGTTTGACACCGTGTCGGTCCCCATTCTTCTATCCAAGTTAGAACGCAACGGCATTAGAGGAATACCCTTCAACATCTTTAAGGACTACCTTTCAGACCGCTGTCAGTCCGTTTCAGTTGACAATACCTGTAGTCATGTTCAGAAAAATGTATGTTATGGTGTCCCACAAGGGAGCATTCTTGGGCCCACATTGTTTATTCTGTATATAAACGAACTATGTAAACTTGATCTGCCTTTCTGCAATATATATACTTACGCAGATGATACAGCTATCTTCGTACATGGGCCTACCTGGGACGAGACTAAATCACGCGCAGAATACGCACTTAGTGTAGTAAATTACTGGCTGGCGGAAAACTTGCTGACTTTAAATCTAAGCAAAACAAACTTCATCGCGTTTGCTGCAAAAACTAATTCTCTACCTCCCAAAGACCTGTCTTTCAGTGTTAAAGCACACTCCTGCCCTGCACCTTCTCCAAACTGTAGGGGAGACCGGGGCAAGATGAAGTTCGGGGCAAGACGGGAAATGTGCTTGTGTGCGTAACTGGTGAACACAACAGAGCCGAACACGGTGCCTTTCGCGCGAACTTCAGTCGCCCCTCGCGAGTCAGGGCGGCGCGTGCGTGTCACTACCTGTTTTGGCTGCGTGGCGAGAAAAAACTGTTTTTTGGAGGATTGTTAAAAAGTTTTCAGTTTTGAATCGATGGGCACCAAGGTAGGTATTAGTGCTATTGTAATACTTTACCACATTCTTGTAGCAGCAGTGTAAAACTAACGAATTTAGGTTGCTATTTCGTACAATTATTTTGTAGGTTAGAACTGTTGATAAATTTGTAACATATGTCTGTTGGGGCAGCATGGTCGGGGCATAATGGGATACTATCCCGTCTTGCCCCGCAGACTACAAAGACTGAAAAAAAGAAACTTGACCAGAAAAAGACTGAAAAAAAGAAATCTAAAAAGAAAAAAACTGAAAAAAATAAGCCGGAAAAAAGAAAACAAACAAAAAACGCAAAAAAGAGAGTGACACGGACATTAGTTCATCTGAAGACGATGAAAATGATTGTGCTTGCATATATTGTGGGTACTTATATTCACAGTCCACTGAAGGATAGGTTAGTTGTAGCGTGTGCCATAGCTGGGCCCATAATTCCTGCGCAGGTGTAGACGATGACGATGAAGAGGCAATATTTGTGAACGTTGTCAACCTGATTAAAATGTGTACTCATTTTGCCCCGTAGTGTTTCCCGTTTTGCCCCGGTCATGGGGCAAGACGGGATTTTTGACTTGTGCCATTTAAGTCCTATTTGCCAAAAAAATATGAGATTTAGAGCCGTAAAAGATGACAGTTATGTTAATTAAAACTATAAGTGTTGATTTCGTTACAAGACACTTTTAATAAACAGTTTGTTTTTCAAGTTATGACGCTTTTTCTCTTAAGGGTCTCATCTTGCCCCGGTCTCCCCTACTTGCGAATCCATTCTCAGAATGTCGGTGGTGAAATACCTAGGTGTCTACTTAGATGAGACCTTAAGCTGGAAACATCATTTAGATATTCAAACTGCTAGAATAAGAAAGTTAAACTTTATCTTCAAAAAGATAAGACACACAGCAGATCACGACACTGTAAGAATGGTATACTTTGGGCTCTGCCAATCGCTGCTAAATTACTGTGTGACGGCTTGGGGTGGTGCCGCAAAAACTCATCTTTTACTTCTAGAAAGAGCACAAAGAGCTGTGCTCAAGACAATGTCTAGTAAACCATTTCGCTACCCCACTGAACAACTTTATGCCGAATGCAAAGTTTTAACGGCAAGGCAGTTGTTCATATTGCAAACAATGTTGCGTAAACACTCAATGCTTTCCTATGATCCGCAATTACATGAAAATAATCGGCGAGCAAACCGTGTCTGTACGACAAACCCACACAGAACTTCGTTAGCACAACGTCATTTTCCTGTTTTGAGTAGTCATCTATATAACGATATTAATAAAAAGCTCTCAGTCTATTCACTTTCAAAGTATGAATGTAAGAAAAAGCTTACAAACTGGTTACTTACACTAAATTACGAGAAGACGGAGAAATTACTGAATTTTTGACAAACCCAACTCACATTCATACACTAAATATATAGCATACACCCCACTTCTCCCATACTTACTAACACTACACACACATACTTACTCCTTTTACACACCGATACACATTAGATAATAGTAATTTGATTGCTAGTTTTTATGCTCCCTTTTATGTGTTTTTCCTTATATCTTTACTTACTTTTTTGGTCAACCCTGTAAACTTATTCCCAAATAACAGTTTTTACTAGTTTGGGAATATGGTTGTCATATAATCTAGCCTAACATCGTGTACTTAACTTGTACTACTGACAAACAAAGAACCAAAGACTAGGTTCTAAGGCCTATCACGATACAGATTTACTTCTAGTGTGGTAGGAGCGGAGGACAGTCATGGAACCAATGGTCATTGGGACTTTGTAATAACCACTTAGTTCCAAAAAATGTGTCAACTTAGTTTAAAAACCTGTCAAATGTTTAGGCTAAGTTACTGTTAAATAAAAAAAAATAAAAAAAAATAGTCATAACAGTCATAGTATCATCCAAAGAGATTTGAACCTCGCTACGGAGCGCAGCGAGGTTAAAATCTCTTTGGTATCATCTCAGAATCTGAATGATTTAATATGAACATCCAAAGTTTCTAAGAGTATCCCTGAAATACCTTAATTTATTCAGTGTAGACACTCGAAAAGTCATTATCATTAGTCTTGTCTTGTATTAAGCTGTGGAATATAAATATACTGTGTGTATGGAACAGCCTTCCAAATACTGAAAGGACATGATCAGTCAATGTAACTGAACAACTTTCAGCAAATAAAACTTTCAGGAAATGAAAAGAAATCAGCCTCTTTGTAAATTTTGCAATTTTGTATGGAGATGCAGATTTTTTTAAAAATTTCCTGAAAGTTAATTCACTGTTGTCTGATCATTGTGTTAATTCACTGTTGTTAATGCCCCAGTTTTTGGAAAGCTGTCTCTTACATTGTAGCATTCATCAAAATGAAGAGCCTGCTATAGCGCATTCAGGATAAGTTTGGCTATGACGGTTATTTTCTGCGCATGGGTGACAGGTGGAGAGCCTAATACGCATGCCTCCCCCCACCTGCCGCGCTTACCCCCGCGACTCATTTTTTGACGTCACAGCCAGAGTTATTTTTTACGCCGTATACTTTCTGATTGGTTAAGTTCAACCTCATTTATTTACAAAAAAAAAAAAATAACGATCTCTGGTACTTTTTATTGCTGTCATTTTAATTATAATCAAAACAAAAAGTGACAACAATAGATTTCACTGAGTTATAACCACAGTAACTTTAAAAAGTTTTGTACGAGTGTTTTTTAATCTTGCAGAACAATTCATTAAGCTGAATCTGGTGAAAAGAATAGCGGAGCAGATAAAGAAAGGCCGGGACGACACCACAGAGCACCTCCTCAGCACCCTATTGGCGTTAATCGAAGGCCTGGATCCAACAGTTTTAAGACAATGCAGAGATAGCAGTATAGGCTTGAAGCATACACTTGAACAACATGTTAAACATCCCGATTTGATTGGAGACAGGTAATTTTTATTACAAAAATGTTATTTATTACTTATTAAATTATGTAAGTTTTTACATTGGGTCATACATCAACGTGGGGTTGCCAAAATTGCAAACCAAAGCCAGGACCATACAATATTTCTTGTCAGTAATCGAAAAGCGGAAACGGAATAGAGTAATGTTGTTATGACAAGTTTACTAATCAATAAAATCAATAATTTTAATGTCGTAGACATAAGGTTTGGCCCAATATATTTTTTTAAAGAATAACAATCTTATCTGTTACTCACACACAGTTTAAGATGTGTAGGAATCAGTTTAAGATGATAAGACAGTATAAACGTCTTGGTCGTGGATGATGTTCATTGGATTCTAAAATATGGCTAGCGAAGGTTAGCGATTTTAAGATTAAATAGTAGTAAGCAGAGCAACTTAACCGTGTCTGACGTGTATTGAGATCTGAGAGCCCCATTAAGGTGATTAGCCCTCAAATTAGAAGCTACGCGATCGTCAATGCATATATCGACCTAATTGACACGCCAATAGCGTTCAAATAAGAGTGCGGATGTCTCGACCAACGTCGATACTCTCAACCATAAATAACAGGGTTTTTATTGATTTTATACCACATAAATAATTAGTTTAATTTTTGTTTTACTTTATTTGAAACAGTAAAATTTAGAATTTCTGGGTGGAAGAAGCATCAAAATCCGTTTAGACGTTTAGGAGCCTTAAAAGCAATAAGATAATTTTTGTGCAAAATAAGAGGAGAGAGAAGAGTGAAGAGTATTTTCTGTAAAAACTAACAGTTATAATAAAAATGAACTTAAAAAATATTTTTTCATAATATTTTTCATTTTATTGAATGCATAATATATCGATTGAACCATCCGTTTAGGAGAAGTAAGTCTTCGAAGTTAGCTCTATTTTGCAGTTGAGGTATCCTTGCCCTTTAAGATGGCGATGTAAGTGGTTGGACATCAAGACTCGTTTATACTTTTCCAGATTCCGAGAGGAACGCGAGTATAGCCAGGAGCTTCTCACTCAGTTATTCTCCAACTGCCCCAACGAAGACCCGATGGACGATTGCGTCGCAGATAGATAAACTGTACAGTCTGTACATACGTTATTGTTACACTGGTTTGATACATGTATCCTATACGACGAGAGACCAAATCGTTTTGTTTAAGTCTTTTTTAGTATCGACAGATGTTGCCCGCGACTTCTTTATTTTTGACAAACACTAAATTCTTAACATTTTAAAAATATTACTAAGCGAATAAAGCCAATTACAGGCTTTCAAAAGATAATCAATAAGTGCTAACAACTACTTACTTAAATAAACAAACAAATAGTTTGTACGCACGGCAGGAAGCACGTAGAAACAAAACCAGTATAAGCTGAACCAGCAGCGCCACGCTACAAACGCCTTAAGCCAGAGGCCCACTCAAGGTCGAAAGATCTTACACATAGAATTCAGAAAAATTACCATCTCCATAGTCCGAACTATCTTCGTACCAAATAAAAAATAATAATAATTAAAATCTGTTCAGCGGACTTTCTCATTTATTATTAGTTTAGATGGTCTTGCTCTTGACCACAATCCAACCCTGAAGACAGACATGAGGTCAACGGGCTCTCCTTAAAAGACCATGTCACTATTTCGTGGTGGGCAAGAGATTCCTCAGCAATAGGGAACATGCACGATTTTTTTTTATTTAAGAAATTTCTTCTCATTCATGTAATAAACAGACTTGAAAAACAATTTTTCGAATAACTATAATATAAAAAAAAGATATAAGTCATTGAAGATTTGTTTCTGTCTCTTTCTAGCAAAACGAAATTTAATATGGAGTTTATATGGCCGTAGTGAATTGTGACGTCACTATTCATGTCGGATCTCTCTGTCTAATTAGTAGTTTTAAATGATTATATTGGCCGTATTTCTTAGCCGATTTAAATTTAAATTTCACTTTTTGTCATCTCTACTACGGTATTTTCATATTTTATTAATAAATGGGACTAATAAAATTTACGCATGTTCCCTATTACACAAGGCAAAGCTTGTAACTACCATACATGCACAAAAAATCGTACTTAGATGGAAATCTCCACATGTTATTAATAGATTTTGTTTACAAAACGTTTTGGTTTTTCGCGGAATATGGTATTTTATTACATTTTTTAAACAGTCTCTTACGGTTAGATACCGACTCTATTTGCTGCTATCATGCAATCATCTTCACGAAATAGTATCATGCATGATGCAGGCATGCCACTTGGCAAACCAGCTAAAATAAGTCTTGTGGATTCTTCGTCTTGAAGCTTCAAATTGAGTCGGTGCCGTAAGATACCTTAAAAATGGTCTCACACTACCATTTGTGATGTAACCTTATAGAAAAGACTGTCTAGCATTTGGCTATTTAAATATGTTTACAAAAATTTTGGAATTTCATTTAACTTTTGAAACGCAAGAAAGAAGAAGCGTTTAAGATTTTTTTTTTTATTGGTGTCAGAGACACGTATCGCTCTATCCTGCTCTCACGCGCAGCTCCGTCCTGCTGCCATTCTAGATAAGCTACATTATTTAAACTATAGTTTTAGTATATGCAGTTTCTTACAAAATATACCTACCGCCGCTTACAAACAAGAACAAGTACAACTTTTTTTTACGCATTACAATAACCCTACTTTCAATTAAATTTACAATAACCAAATAATTTATTATATTTAATCTTTGCTTGTGCCTTTATTTAGGTTGCGTTCCGAATCGGGTAGAAATTACCCTGACAGCAGGATAGCTTTATATGACGTCCATCGGTGCGGTCGAGACAGAGTGTTGTTAAATGTAAACTATTACCGTTTTGGAACTCACTCTTAATGACTAATGTCAGTTGTAAATGTATTTCTCGAATTACCTATGTGTCAGCTGTGTGTATAGGGTGATCCAATTCGAGGTTCCTATATTGGAGACACTGTAAGTTATATAGCTGTCGATAATGGCGCGTATGTTTATCGTCAAATGTTAGCTTGAAACAATACATTTTCGAAATAAATCGCTTAACGATGGTCCAACGCGTTAAAATTGTTTAGTAGCTAAATATGTTAAAATTTTTGCGCGAAAAATCTTTTTGTTTGCATTATTTTGCGTGACGGTGACGCAAACTACCCGCCAAGATCATGCGATTTAACGCAGTTGGTTTGGACTTTTCTCGAGTTTTGTTAAGAGTCGTGTTTATACCAACACGACAAGGTTAGAGCATATAAACTAACATCCGCCAAGTTATAGTCGAGATAACCCCAAAAACTTGCAAAAAGGTAATAAAAATAACCTCAAAAGAATCAACTGCTGCGGCAATTTTTTTTTGACTTTTTACGTATTTTTTTAAGTATAAAAGTTACGAACCTCGAGTTGGATCACCCTTTACTTAATTTAAAATACAGGGTGTTGGTCTACGAATGACCTTGCCCAAGGAACGTGGTCTAAATACGATTTTTTTTACTTCCTGCATATGCCTTCCTGCCTATGGGAAGGTGAAATTTTCTTTGGGCTCAGTTATTCACTTTAATGCTTGGAACATGTGTTGTGTCCGACTGCAGTAGTTTTCTTAATAGCCTTTCTAACATATTTTATACCTATCCTACTGTACGAACGTCTTTATCTATTCAGCCGCTTATATAATTAAAGTGTCGTGTAATAGCTTTGCCGTAGTCCGACAAACTCTTTGGGGGGGCGTGAGGCGATGTATGGCGAGGTGACTTCAGTAGCACGTCATTCCTCTCCCCGCTACACCGCCCGTTCCCGCTGACGTCTGGGGCCGTATACGATGTACAGCTTGACCAAGTTATCTGTAGAATTTTACGATGGCGCTACGATCGAAAAGGATTGCCACTTATTACAAAAATAAACAACTTCTGCCTTTTTAGTGTTCCGATATCAAAACGGTAAAAAAGGAACCCTTTTCTATGGTGCGACTTTGTCTGTCTGTCTGTCCGTCTGTTACACTCACACCTGTATTAAAGCAACCACTCATGCTATCGACTTGAAGTTTGGAATAGTTTAAGAATTATGGTTGCCCAACTTAAGGCGCTAATAGCGGTCAAATGCCTAACTTTACGTTGAATGATAGTACATTAAGATGCACGTGCGCTATTTTGGATATTACGGCTGAGGCTCAGAAATTGCAGCCCGAGCCGCAGGCGAGGGCGTAATGGAGCCGAGGGTGTAATCACCAAAGCGCACAAGCTTCTTACGACGTTTTTCAACACATTTGCGAATAAAAACGAATCAAATTCGCTTACCTTTTTGCGGTTCAGGCAGCAATTCCTGAGCCTCTATTTTTCGTTCTCACAATACTTTTCAACATGGAATAAATACACCACAAAGAGCTAAGTTTATACTTATTCGCCAGCTCATTGACATAAGCCAAAAAGACATTCTCTGAAAACGAATTGGCATTTTTGCTGTTCTTCCATTAAATAAACTTTTCGTAGGCATGAATGTACCTATTTTTCCTTTGATTTTGCTGGAAGGAGACTCTCACTTGCATTTTGTGCCCTAGTAATAATTTCCTGTGGGGTTAAATTAAGTTCTTCTCCATTGCTTGAAACCAACGAACGACATTGTTAGTTAGTCACAAAAATCAAAGCAAACAAAATACTTCTGAAAAATGGCGCGCGGAATTCTTGTTGCGCGCGCATTTCTTTTTTCAAATGAGGAGCTGTGACGAAGCAGTGGCAATGCTCCCAAACAGCGTAGTCATTGAAAAAGTACAAAAACTTTAAATTAATTGCTTACAAAATCAATTAATGTTAATTTGTTGACAAATTTAACTAATCACATGCAACAAACTGTTTATATATTATTTTTAGTTTGACAGCTGCCATCCGAAATGTAGATCTCATCGAGACCTATCATTTGACTCAGCACATGAGTAGTCTAGGGTCAGTAGTTTTCAAGTCAAAGCGATTTTTAGTTTGACAGCTGTCATCCGAAATGTAGATCACATCGAGACCTATCATTTGTCTCAGCACACGAATAGTCTAGGGTCAGTAGTTTTCGAGTTATAGCGATTTTTAGTTTGACAGCTGTCATCCGAAATGTAGATCTCATCGAGACCTATCATTTGTCTCAGCACCCGAATAGTCTAGGGTCAGTAGTTTTCAAGTTATAGCGATTTATAATTTGACAGCTGTCATCCGAAATGTAGATCTCATCGAGACCTATCATTTGTCTCAGCACATGAGTAGTCTAGGATCAGTAGTTATCGAGTTATAGCGATTTTTAGTTTGACAGCTGTCATCCGAAATGTAGATCTCATCGAGACCTATCATTTGTCTCAGCACATGAGTAGTCTAGGGTCAGTAGTTTTCAAGTTATAGCGATTTTTAGTTTGACAGCTGTATTTAGTTTGACTGCAAAAAAAAGCCGAGACTATTACAAAGACAAAAAAGTTGTTTTGGTTTTTATCACACTAGAACTTTTGTATGTATAAATTGAGCCTGTTTTAACTTGGTATGATTATTTGCAAATCCATTTCTATACTCCATCCGAGATCTAAAGATCTGACGCGACAAAGACAAAATATATTTTTTGGTCCTTATCACACTTTAGAACTTTTGTATATATTGAGCCTGCTCTAAGTTGGTATGAGATCTGACGCGACAAAGACACGACATCTGATGCGAATTTATCATTTTTTCCTCATCTAAAAAAGTGCTAGGCGCCGCTAAAAAAGTTTTCACTTCAAAAATCCCCAGCAGCACCTGTTTTTGTGATAATTTGCAAAATTTCTCCAAAACAAGAAAAGAAAAGTTAAATATTATTGGAAATGTCTAAAAAGTGATTATGGCACCGTTCCTATCAAGTACAAGGTAAATTCTACGGAATTTACGGAATAACAGCATGTTTTTACAATTGGCAAAATTTGAGATTTTCAAAATGCTCTAGTGCTTAGAGTTTTAAACCTAGGTTTATAAAACTTTACACAGGTCTTTAACTAGTGCTTCTACTTTTTACTGCAATAATAATCTGGGTCAATATTGGATTTGCGTCGACACGAAAAGAAGAAGATCTGGGTAACACTGACCTGTAGCGGCAGCAATGCGTTTGTATACATGAACAAATGGTGTTATTGGAGATTCTTGCTCCTTTTCTGCATCAAAGAACGATTTCATTATGAGAATCATTTCTCGCACACCACTTTCGATCGCTTTTGGTATGTCTTTCTCATAAAATACTTGGAAATATGCAAGAAAACAAGAACAGCACAGGCAACACTGATTGACACAAGGAGGTTCAAGAAGCAGCTCTTTATGATAAGGAGGGAGCCATAACCGTATCCATTTCTTGCGAAGGACCTCCATACTAAAATGTATGATTTTTTTTTAAATCCCAAAAACGTAAAAGTTTTGTCTTTCTCTTTAAGAAATATATAGCTGAGAACTAATAAATCTTGTTACTACAGTTTTTCTGGTAACAATACTTACCATTCAAGAAAAAACCTGGTATAATGCGAGTCGGACTCGTGCGGATTCCGATGGGTTCCGTTGTGCCTTTAGTATTTTTGGAAGTAATAAAGTCCATTTCTAAAAAACTGCAACTTAGAAAGATCGTTTTATTTTTGCTGTAATATTTACATAAACTTCTATCGCCTGTAATTAATTCAAATTTTTCCTTTCACAAACTTCGGAGATAAGGGGAGGGGAATGGTATTTTTTTTATCTCCGCTAAGCTATTCTCTCTTCAAACAAAATCATTTGTTTTGATGACTTGGACTTGTGAGAGGTCAGATTACCCGGTTTTCTTAAAATTGAGAGAACTTTATGTAGTTAATAGCATCAGACGTTACCTTGCGAAATTCCATTATTACAATTTATGGAAAATATGTAGCAACCTCCAAAATAGATGCCATGCACTCACTTTTTACCGCTTGCTTGTCCGCAAATAAATGTGTAGGCAACAAACAAACAACAACACGACAAGGGAGGTAATCAAAATTATTAAAAAGTCACTTCGTAACCTCAAAATTAAGAAGATATTTTGTTGCCGCAAAGGACGTTGTATCCAGAGTAGCACAGTGTGGCGCTTCAAAGCCGACACGGTTCATATTTAAACCACACACTGTTTATCCGTATGAGAGACGAAAAACAAAATATTCTTAGCCACTTGCGCCGAAGTAATTGTAGAACAAAGGACCATTCAAGCTTCGGCAGAAATCTAAATATCGGTTTTTTACCCTTCGGGGGAAAAACGGTTCTATATTGTTACTTTCGCATATTACGAGTATAAGGTTTGGATGAAACATTATATTTTTTTGATTTGTAAAACGTAACCTAGACCCTAGTTTTTTGGCCGACTTGTCATAGTCGACTAGGAGACGCTTAACACGACTATGTATATGACGGACTCTCTCTATACATTTTTACTCTGAGGTTGACAAAACGACGTAAGTAGTTCCGCTTTTGGCCATTCTACAGAAAAGTTGGTCAAGCTGTATATAAATCTATTGTAAAAATGTATGGGATTGACATGAGCTAATAAAATGTCACGTGATGGCTACAGTCGAAATAATGTACTATGCGTTTCAAATGAGAATGGGATTGAGGCTAATAGATGTGCGGCCGCAATCACATAAGTAGTAGCTGTCAAACTAACTTCACTCTGTTTCGATTTAGTTTTGCACAACTAATGGGAACCAGTGTGAAGTTAGCTACAATCCATTCATCTCATTTACATACATACATAACATCACGCCTTGTTCCCGTCGGGGTAGGCAGAGACCACAGTTCTCCACCTGCTACGATCTTGACATACTTCCCTTGCTTCCTGAACTTTCATCAATCCTTTCGTACATGCTTTCATACATGCATCTCATTTACCCAAAGAATTTTTAAGAACCTACTTAATATGTCGATGCATTTACCTACACTGCCACCGACTGATCTGTTCAGGCGGCGGCGTCGTCAGTCTGGTGTCAGTTGTAGTAATGGCGTCGTTATTTCTCCATTTCCCGCCCGAACAGAAAAGTCGGTGGATCTGTAGCTATAATGACCTATTTTGTTCTGTTGTGATGTACATATTGTGATGTTTTGTACTCTAAAGGATTATTCAATGGATTCTATATCCGGTTTTTTTTTTTTTGCGAAACTCCATCGTGTATTCTCTTCACTACGTGACATTGGCGGAATTGTGAACACACAAAAGCCACTCATCAAAGATTAAATTGAATAGAAATGTGAAAGAGTCACGTATCGCTCCGTCCTGCTCTCGCACGTAGCTCTGTCACGCTGTCATTATTTCGACTGTAATGTCCAAAGAGATCTGAACCTCGGTTCAAATCTCTTTGGTAATGTCCCACACCGTCTGTGATAGAAGTAAAGTATTTATTTATCTACGACCTTGGTGGTCTCTATAGCTAAGAATTTACTGCGATGTACCGTTTTAAAATGGACTAGTCGCTGATATTTGGCATAGTTGTTTGTTAGGTTGGTCTTATGCGGAAAACCCCCGGGAGGCATCGAGAGGCACCGCAGGGGTGGCGGGAGGAGGGGGAAAGTTTGAAGTTGCCGCGCTTTGCTTTGAGGCCTATAATTTCCTAAATGTAGGTACTAGGGCAAGTGTGATGTTATTTTCAGACAAATCAAGGACGGCAAAAACATTTTTGAAAAAAAATTGGGGCTTTCCATACAAAAAAAACGATATATTAAGAAAAAAACATTAAACGTGAACAATATTTTTACGCAATAACGTAATTTTCTTTTTAACGATGAAAGATATCGGGATTAAAAAAATATGTTCAGAAAGCTGTACTTACCTGGATTACATTAATGTAACTTACATTGGGATAAGTTAATAAAAACTGATGCAAAAAAAAAATACTTTGCAGGGCAGAGTGACATAAAGCGTGTAGTTCCAACTTTTATTAATAATTGTCATCAAATCAACTTTCTAGATGCTTGTATACTCAATAGCACGTCAGTAGAAACACTTTTGGACCCTATGGCGTAGTAATAACGTTGAAGAAGTTTCTACCGTCGTGCGGTTGACCGTACCGTGGGAAACAGTTTTAGGTGTATACTAGCAGTTGCCACCACACATACATAATTCCGTGCACTTCAATTGCCGTTTTTGGCAACTGCACCTTGAGCCGCATTGCTTCTTGCACTTGCACCTAATCATCTCCTGGCATGCTTTTGCAGCTACAGGCAAATCCGTCCAAGTAGGTTGCCAGCTGTCATTCATTTAGTCCAGCCCCAATCAGTAGGATTAGGTAGACGTTGAGTTGCTGACAACTGACCCCATACATGGACCCCTTGAAAAATTGCCCTAAGAAAATGCTGGTATAAAGCGGCTTTGGTTGGTGGGATGTGCTCAAGTTGCCGGTCTTTCTTTGTAAATAAAAATTTACGACATTCGTTCACAGATGAACCCGAATTCGACCTGAAACATGTACATTATTATTCTACACATCATTCTCCTAATAATCTTCTGAATCAGGCAGCTTTAATCTGTCCCTCGATTGCTAATATGAAGCCTTCAGTAAGAGTAGGAAAAGCCTCCCATGCTTCGAACGCACTCTTTTTCCCTTTTCCGTTGAAGAAAGAAACGGTATCACAACCTGTGAATGAATGAAACAGGGGCAGAACTCTTGTTCTTTGTGGGCCTGTGAAAATACAAACAAATTATATAGCTATCATAAAGGTACACTTTATGCCATTAATATTATAATTCAAACATTTTAGTTTTTACCTAAGGCGGTTGCAATCTCATGACAACATAGATACTGATGGTGTGTTCCAGTACCTATGTGCACCCACTGCTCCTCAAGTTGAGGCAATTTTTGCACCTGTGCAATTGCTAGCACCACGACGTCTGTATCTACGGTACGAAGCATGATTTTCCTCAAACCTTGAGAGACAGCATCAGATACATGCACCATCATGCGTGTGTCTGCCTCTTCATGGTTACACGGGGCTAAGTTAAGGTTATTTTAATTTTAGGTGACTGCAGCAGTTTTGTACTCTTTAGCGAAAAAAGCGTATCAAAATTGGAAAACAACGATCGAATCCCTCAGTTTAAATTCTGGGATACAGCGCTTAATCTCGTCTTAGCAGTATTGAGATTAGTCCGATCAACAAGAACTGGAAACTTCTCGATGTATTTGGACTCGCTCAGGAAAATCTTACCTTGGTTTTTTGCACTGGACCACGTAAACTACGCCAGGTGGCTGTCGGTTCATCTTAAGGACTTAGTAAATTCAGGGGTGGAAACTGATTTCATAGCTAAAAATACTGATTTTACTGACTAAAACACTCTGAAAAACTGACTATTTACTGACCATCTACTGACCTTATTTCTAGAATAATGACCTTCCGTCGGTTAATTTAGCATCGAAAATACGTAATTTAGCATCGAAATACGTATGTGTTACTAAAGCAACTTAATAACTCGGGAACAAGCTAAGCAGCAGTTTAGCAGTTAGGGCTTAGTGCTAGGGCCCCTCTATCTTACACGTGAAAGATATGACGAACCTATTAAAAACCTGCGTTTACCAGTTCACCGACGATTCTTACCTATTATTAAGCCCTACTTCAATTGAAATAAAGAGTTCACATTGTTAGATAAGTAGCCTCATGACATGCTTAACGCAGGTTAAAACGAAACGTGAATTTTTAACGGTTTTTACAAACTAATAACAATTTTTTTTTTATAGTAGCCCTCGCTACGGTCAGGATTCTATTATGAAACTTCTTACTTTCAAACAATAACTTTGCAACCTTACATAAAAAATAAAAAATTTTGAGTATGTTTTTTTCGCAAAATGCAGACGCCACTTCACCTCGTTGTCGTTTACATTCTGATGGCAAGGATTGTGCTTGTGAGCACCTCGTATATAGGTATCAAGTACACAGCCCGAAAATACAAAGAGGGACAGAAATTTGGCATACCAGCAAGTCTTGAGAAATTGTGCGCCTGAGTTGTATCGTGTGCTGGCTCATTTGTATCGCCTCTTTCTTAAAACAAGGACGGTGCCTATACCATGGAAGGTTGCCAACGTACAGCCAGTGCCCAAGATGGGTAGCCGTGCCGACCCCAACAACTATCGACTAATCGCACTCACCTCCATACTCTGTAAAGTTATGGATATGGTACTAAATGGTAAACTGCTGACATACCTAGAGGCTAACGACCTACTCAGTGATCGTTAGTATGGCTTCTGCCGGAGACGATCTACTGGGGATCTTCTAGTGTACCTATGTCGCGCATTGCTAGGAGGCCTCGAGAAACTGCAAAGCCCTTGTCGTCTCAGTGGGCATCTCGAAGGCCTTTGAAAGTGTTTGGCAAGCAAGTTGTTCTTGGATTTCTGACTTCCAGAGTGAACGGTCGATCCAAGTAGTCTTCGATGGCAGCTCCTTTGACCTCATTGCTATTGACACCGGGGTTTTTCAGGGGTCTGTTCTCCCTGCGACACTTTTCCTGCTACACATTAACGACCTACTTGTTGCTGGTATTGTTGGGTACGCAGATGACAGTTCTGTGGTGGAGAGATATATGTTTAGCGCAAAAGCCAGCGGTGACGAAGTACGTTCTTTGAGAGTGGCCATGGTAGATCTATTAAATTCAACTTTAATTCTTGTCTCCGACTGAGATAATAAAAATCTGGAAAGTGACAAATCCACCAAGACACAAGCGTGTCTGTTCACCGCCAGAAGGAGTCACTCAATCTGCCTCCTACTTTTCGAGGTACAACTGTACCGGTTAACGACAGTCTCGAGATTCTTGGCGTGAAGTTGTGTGCAAACCTGAACTTTGGCGCCAACGTTGAGTCAAAAGCCCAAACTGCGGCAAAAAACATGGTTAAGCGTTACTTCACTCCTTGAAGGACAGCTTCTAGTTTTATAAAAAGTACAAGTTCGATCCTGCAGGGAGGATTAGCCGCACTTGATTCGATAGGTTGCACAGCCAAGAAGGTCGTTGGTGATGAGATGCTGGTGAAAACCAAGTTTCACAGTCTGGCCCACCGCCGCAAACTTGCATGTCTGTCGGTCTTTTACAGGTTGTACTTCGGAGAGTGTACCCAAGAGCTCCATGAGCTTATCCCGCCCCCCCCCCTTCTATTATCGGGAGTGCAGACGCACCACAAGATATCACCCACACTTAGTTGATATTCCACACATTTGCACTAATTGCTTTGAAACATCAGATTCAGATTCAGATAATTTTATTCAATGTAGATTCTTTACAGAATACTTATTGAATGTCATGCAGAATACAATGCAAATAGAGCGAGTCTACGCCGTTTCGGATCGTGCTATGGCAGCGTAAAAGAAACGGCAAGAAACCACTGCAGCACGGCCTACTTTAAGAGTCGGCTTTTTACAATGTGTTTCTTGTGTTTCGTTGGAATATCAGAGCACCATACCTCTTTGTCATTCATATAGTCATCCAATCTGTAGTAAGCTTTTTTACATAACGTTTGCTTTACACATTCTTTAAACTTTCTCTCAGGTAATTGCACTATATTGTCAGGTATTTTGTTGTAGTATCGTATACACAGACCAACGAAAGATGTATTGACTTTAGTTAATCTAGTATATGGTTGATCAATTTTATGCTTATTTCTAGTATTAAAATTATGCCTGTCACAAATTTTAGGTAATTGATGAATGTTCTTTCTAGCATACATTATATTTTCATAGATATACTGGCATGGCACTGTCATAATGTTGATTTCCTTGAACAGTTCTCTTAGGGAATCACGAGTCTTCAGGCAATAAATTGCTCTTATAGCCCTTTTTTGTAAAACGAATATTGAATGTCATCTTTTACAATGCGCACAGCCAAGGAGTGCAATTCTCTGCCTGCGTCTATGTCACCGAGTTCGTATAACATAACCTAAATTTATTCAAGTCGCGAGTAAATAGACTTCTTCTGGGCAAGCTCTTTCGATCGTCCTCCCTATCGCTGCCCTGAGGGCTAGATCGAGGTCAACAGAAATCGAAATTCTTAACAATTGAAAAAACAAGACACTTAATTAAATGGACAAAAACCACATGTTTTCACCTCATTTTATAGAAAATATACTACTCTGATGAAAGAAAGATGATGTCCCTTATCTTACATCCTCAAAATACTGACTTTACTGACCATTTTTCGAAAAAACTGACTTTTACTGACCTTAGTCAAAAAAACTGACTTTTACTGACATTACTGACCATTTTCCACCCCTGTAAATTTGAAGATAAACCATCCAGAATTATTAAAACACTTTGAAAGTGGTCATTTTGTAGCAAGAAAGAGTAATAGAAATTTTTCCGGCATGGCTTTGGACCAAGCACACGAGCAGATGAATGCTATATTAAAAGGGACGGAGGTAGGAACTAATTTATTTCTAATGGTAACTTTAATTTAAGAAACATTTTAATTTGATTTGGTTCTTTTTATTACTCTTTCAGGGTTGATTGGTTTGACAGAAAACCCAGATGCTCTGCTTAAGTGGCTTCTTTCTGGGCCTGAACTAGCTGATTTAAATACTGGATGGATCAGCATTAGTCCACATACTAAGTCGTAGACAAAACAAAACTTTTGGAGATTATATCTATACGGTATTTATACCATTTCTCTGTAAAGAACTACACATGGTTTCCAGATAAGAAGTTGTTTGGGATACGTACAATAACGACAGCTTGAAAAAAACGACCAGGGAAAAACGTGGCACTGGCCAAAGAACACGAGTCACTGCCACCACAAAAATACCTAAAGGATGGGGCAATTTCCTAAAAGTTGATTGTAATAAGGAAGAACTGTTCCATCTGATAGCTACAATATGTCATTCTTATGACTTTGGAAGTAACAAGGAAGTATGCTTCACGGATGGACCTAATATACTAACAAACAGGACTCGTGATACACAGCACTTAGCCCCGTGTAACCATGAAGAGGCAGACACACGCATGATGGTGCATGTATCTGATGCTGTCTCTCAAGGTTTGAGGAAAATCATGCTTCGTACCGTAGATACAGACGTCGTGGTGCTAGCAATTGCACAGGTGCAAAAATTGCCTCAACTTGAGGAGCAGTGGGTGCACATAGGTACTGGAACACACCATCAGTATCTATGTTGTCATGAGATTGCAACCGCCTTAGGTAAAAACTAAAATGTTTGAATTATAATATTAATGGCATAAAGTGTACCTTTATGATAGCTATATAATTTGTTTGTATTTTCACAGGCCCACAAAGAACAAGAGTTCTGCCCCTGTTTCATTCATTCACAGGTTGTGATACCGTTTCTTTCTTCAACGGAAAAGGGAAAAAGAGTGCGTTCGAAGCATGGGAGGCTTTTCCTACTCTTACTGAAGGCTTCATATTAGCAATCGAGGGACAGATTAAAGAAGCAATGGCCATTGTTGAAAAATATGTCATAATTTTATATGATAGGTAATTAATTAAACCTAGATAATTAAAGCTGCCTGATTCAGAAGATTATTAGGAGAATGATGTGTAGAATAATAATGTACATGTTTCAGGTCGAATTCGGGTTCATCTGTGAACGAATGTCGTAAATTTTTATTTACAAAGAAAGACCGGCAACTTGAGCACATCCCACCAACCAAAGCCGCTTTATACCAGCATTTTCTTAGGGCAATTTTTCAAGGGGTCCATGTATGGGGTCAGTTGTCAGCAACTCAACGTCTACCTAATCCTACTGATTGGGGCTGGACTAAAATGAATGACAGCTGGCAACCTACTTGGACGGATTTGCCTGTAGCTGCAAAAGCATGCCAGGAGATGATTAGGTGCAAGTGCAAGAAGCAATGCGGCTCAAGGTGCAGTTGCCAAAAACGGCAATTGAAGTGCACGGAATTATGTATGTGTGGTGGCAACTGCTAGTATACACCTAAAACTGTTTCCCACGGTACGGTCAACCGCACGACGGTAGAAACTTCTTCAACGTTATTACTACGCCATAGGGTCCAAAAGTGTTTCTACTGACGTGCTATTGAGTATACAAGCATCTAGAAAGTTGATTTGATGACAATTATTAATAAAAGTTGGAACTACACGCTTTATGTCACTCTGCCCTGCAAAGTTTTTTTTTTTTTGCATCAGTTTTTATTAACTTATCCCAATGTAAGTTACATTAATGTAATCCAGGTAAGTACAGCTTTCTGAACATATTTTTTTAATCCCGATATCTTTCATCGTTAAAAAGAAAATTACGTTATTGCGTAAAAATATTGTTCACGTTTAATGTTTTTTTCTTAATATCTCGTTTTTTTTGTATGGAAAGCCCCAATTTTTTTTTCAAAAATGTTTTTGCCGTCCTTGATTTGTCTGAAAATAACATCACACTTGCCCTAGTACCTACATTTAGGAAATTATAGGCCTCAAAGCAAAGCGCGGCAACTTCAAACTTTCCCCCCTCCTCCCGCCACCCCTGCGGTGTCTCTCGATGCCTCCCGGGGGTTTTCCGCATAAGACCTACCTAACGAACCACTATGGCAAGTTTCAGCGACTAGTCCATTTTAAAACGGTTCCCATACAAGACATTGCAGTAAATTTCCAGCTACTAATCTCAATTCTGTTCTCAATTTTCGATATATCGATACGATACTACTTCGATACAATCGAATTCACAGAATTCATAACTTCGTTCCCTGATAATAGAGTTCCGAGTTTACTGGGTCAAAAATAAAATAAAATTCTGTCTGAATCTAAGGAAGGATAATTTAAAATTGATGAAAAGATAAAATTAATTTCGAAAGTAGTTTTAAATTTTGAATAATTAATTTAGACGTCGTCGACGAAATAACGACGTCATCTTTCAAAAACTTCGTACAAAATCTATGGAAGATTTCTGTTTTGACGTTCAATAAAGCGCGGATTGTCAAATTGGCAGTGATTAGCATGCAACCACTTTGACATTGGCAAAATACGACTTTTAATGAGATGTGACGCCATTTAATAAATATATCTATCTAACCCAAAGAGATTTTAACCTCGCTGCCCGAGCGTAGCGAGGTTCAAATCTCTTTGATCTAACCAATATCCTACTCTATTGTCAGGGTTTTTTGGCGGGAACTCGACATGGGCGTTTGCCTGCTTAATTGAATTTTTGGTTTTTTGTGCATTTAGTGATTTAGTGGATAATAAAGATAGTGTGTTGTGCAGTAAATTTACTACGGAGTGCGCAGCTGATAAAGATTTCAAGTGATCTCGTGTTTAAGCTCCGTTTGTGTTGTCTCAAAAAGTCACGAACATTTTCCTTCGTAAAGTTCACTATCGCTTTACGAGGGGAGCAAAAATAAAGACAGATTAAAAACATCAGACATGGCTGTATGAGCTTTGTACTCTTTGCCTTTCCGAAAGGAAGAATGAAACCAAAAAAAAAAAAACTATTGTCAGTCAAGGGACGAAGTTTTGAATTTGCTTATTTCGTGTCGTTTCGATATCGAAAATTGAGAGTAGACCACCTGATTACCTTGTCGACATCGACGTCTGTCGCCCCGCAGGAAGTCGCGCACGAACTTGACGGACTCCACTAAATAACGCACTATGAACTAATATATCGTTGTCGCACAGTAGCAGTAGTAATTTTTGTGTACCTGCCTTTTTCGTCAAAAGTGCAAATAAAAAGCAATATCTATGTACCAAATTCTGCAATATTCATAAATAAAACATCTAAGATATGTAAATTATCTATTTTATTATTAAATTGTCATTTTAGAGGCCTGTCCAAAAATAAGAAACTATTGGGAAAGTGCAAACTTAGTTATTATTAATAATAATAACTAAGATTGCAATTCCCAATTATTATGTTGTGATTTAGTTAGTAGTCATCATTTTATTCTTAATCTTCGTCTTCACTGTCATCTTTGTCGTCATCTTCGCTGTCGTCATCTTCGCTGTCGTCACCTTCACTGTCGTCACCTTCACTGTCGTCATCTTCACTGTCGTCATCTTCACTGTCATCTTCTCCGTCATCTTCTCCATTGCCATCTTCTCCATTGTCGTCTTCGTCCTCGTTACCCCAGTCGAAGTTAATACCGGTGACCTCTGTATACCAGTCGTGGTACCAACCCGGACGGACGTAAGCTGGTAAAATAATTTTGCTTTGATTAAGATCTGATTCCATCGATTTTTTTATGGTCTGTATTAAGCTATTCTCCGCGATTTGTTCGTTCGCTTTTCTCGTGGAAATGAAAAATTTTCCTCTAAGAAACCTCTTTTTTTCAAGGACAGTTTCGTAATTGAATCGGCTCAGTAGTTCAAGGGTTAAATATTTTATAGTATTTATGCTTCGACCAATATAAAGAGTTATGGACGGGCCATAAGGAACATTGTTTGAAAGCCGATCAAGTGAGTGCGCGCACTCACCTTGATTTAGTCGGTCTTCGGATGCTCAACGAGTAACACGTGTGAAAAAATAATTATCTTCCCGCCTTTCTAATAAAAGAAAGCCGTCCTGTGCTTTTCCAAAGTATTCAAATAACTCAAGAAATGCGAACGAATATTTAGGCGTCACATTTCACTCGTTAGTAATTATTTTTTTAGTAAAATATAATTATTTGATAATTTTCTAGATTAAAAATATTCGCCGGAAAAATAGCGACGCATGATTGAAACGGCGGCATAACCCGACCGCTCCCGACGAACATTCGCTATCTCGCTCGCGCTACGGTGCGAGCGCGTGTTTCTATCTCTGTTAGGCATTGTGTGCATGTGATTAGGAAAACTATAACTGTGGGTGTGCGTTTACATGTAGTTGAAGCGCGGCTTATTTTTTATTAGCGTTTTGTACGGATCCATACTCTTTATATTGGTCGAAGTATTTATGTACCCAAGTTTAAGTCAAGGGCACATCAAGCTTAACGCATTGGACGTACCGTTCTTATGTCAGCAATAGCAGTCGAGGCTTTAAGAGCTGTGCGAGATAGCGAAGCTGTGAGAGCTGGAGAGGAGATTGGACCATTTCCTAGCTTCGCGCATGCGCAGCTCGAAGCTTTGAAACCGGAGTAATCCTATTGGTTGGAATATTTTGTCACAGTTTAACTTCCTTGAACAGCCCTGGTGGAAAGGCACCCTTAATAGCGCTGCGATGTCAACCTTGACGTGCTTTACTTTATGAAACAGACGCGAGTGAGTGAGGCCTTCCGCTTACACACACATTAAAACAAGTACGAGTATGTGCGAGAGCAAATCTAAATGTGGCCGACGCAAGCGGAGGGCGCCCACCTCAAGATTTTGCAACATCCTCATCGTAGGTTTTATGTATGAGCACAGAAGCTAAAAGTGCCTGTCGATACCTGATGGGAAGGCGCTGTTGCAGCCGGCACTGGATCCGAAGCTGACGATACCGATCATGGTTGGTGCACCGTCCTCATCCACGAGGGTCATGGGGCCGCCGCTGTCTCCCTGAAACATTAATTATGTAAGTAGGTACATTTCTTTCGATGTTTAAATTGTCTTCGTGTCGCGCTTCTCAAACGGGACCGTTGTAGCTTAACTTTTATTCATCATCATCCATCTCATTAGAAGTCCACTGCTGGACACCCAGCTCCCTCTAGAATTTCACAGCAAAATACATACTATATTTGGAGGGGAAATAGTCATCTCGTCACGCTAGCATTGCGGCTGGCACTATGGACCACACCACGTAAGTATAGTATAATGGTACACGTCGCAGAAAATAACTTTGGCCTTGTCATTGATGCGCAGTGGTAAAAAATGGGCCATTTTTTTCTTCTGCGCAACAATGACAGGGCCAAAGTTATTTTGTGCGTCGTGTACGGTCAATCGCTCGTCGATAGAAAGTTTTTCAACTCTATCACCACGCCATAAGGTCCAAAAGTGTTTCTACTGACGTGCTGTTGAGTGTTATAGAACAATGTTACATCACTAGTAGATGCTAAACACAACACTAGAGTGCATTAGTTTATACCATGTTTATACACATCAGAAATGGCTGTATGGGCTTTGTACTCTTTGCCTTTCCGAAAGGAAGAATGAAACCAAAAAAAAAAGTCTATGGTTTGCATAGATTTAATAGGGCCAACAAACGTCAGTCGTTGTCAGTCATATTGTCAACATTGGATGCAAATAAACTTACCAACAAAATGGAATGTTCTTAGTTGAAGAAACAATATACTCTTGTTATTATTATTGTTATTTCTTATTATTGTTTTTGACTATAATCCAATTAATGAACCTGAAAAACCAGGCCTAAATCACATATAAACAGTTTGTTTTGTTTTTTCCCGCCATATTATTTCCGTTCCGTGTATTTAGCACCGACCGAAGTACTACACAACGTAGTTCACGCGATTTTTCACAGATGGCGCTATTTTTTCTTGTATGGGGAAATTTTAAACCGCTTGTTCCCAAGACCCTATCTTGACTATATAAATCTATGGTCTAAAGCCACGTTACACCTAGCTGAATTCAAGGACTAATTCGGCATACATTCCTGGGAGGCTTGGTTATGTTATTTGCAATATCCCTTTCTAGTACTCGTATACCACTGGGCACTGTTGCTAGAAAAACATGGAGGAACGTTTAGATTTTTTTTCTAACTTGCTCGTGCCGAGCTCGCGAGCATCGGCGAATTTTTTTTTGCCATTGCTAGAGTGTTTGATGGTCAAAAAAGGGGCGCCAAAAAGAGCTCGCGAGCAATACCTAATGCAGGTTTGCCGCGGTCGATCATTACTCGCGTGTTCGACCGTCAATGTTCGATGGTTTGTTAAGTGAAGTCATGAACCACCTTTACGGCTACAACATGGCTGGAACCACCCACCTGGCATGAAGACTGCGCCGTATTGTTGTAGTACTCTGCGCAAATGGTCACGTCTTGCACAATGCCGCTAGGATACCAGGTTCTGCACTCCTCGTTGGAGATCGCTCGCAGGAACACCCAGCGGAGGATTTCCGACGTAGTACCACCTAGACAGAAGTTTGAATACTCAAAATTGGGCTTTAAAAGATAACAATTTTTCTCTTCTTTTTCGTCGGCCTCAGAATCAAAAGGAAGAGGAGAGTAATATTTCGTTTGCGTGTTGTCCGAAAAGTTTGTGCGCAACCTGCTGTATGTTTGTCTAGTATATTCGTATCTTCAACGAAAGCCTTAAGGTTTTTCTGTGAGTATATTTTATTGTGGTTAGATCGTCAAATCTCTTCTTGACTGCAAAATATGCGTTCACGCCGTACTCGGTCGTGGACTCTAATTTAGTGTTCTGTAAGCTATTGAACTCCTAGACAAATAATAAGATAGTTATTGTAGCTACCATTGACCGCATCGTCAGTCATTCCGTATCCGCTGACAGTGACCACAGTGCCTGTGTACGCGTTGTTCCTCGTCAGAGAGTTCTGCAGGCGGCAGGGCTGGATCAGGGCTGTGGGTTGCAAAAAACGACATTAAACATAAGCCGGTAAACATTTGTATGCACAGGAGGTCTCATTCCTGTCCGAACTTATTCTCCAGGTTAACTAAATACGACTTTACATATACTTTTTTGCAAAATAAATTACCGATCAGAAACTGATAGGTATATATTTATTTACGAACAGTAAAAAAAACTTTTAATACTTCTAAAAGTCATAGAGCGAAAGTTAATCACCTAGGATTTAGGATAAAATGTCGTAAATCTGAAAGGTCTTAGAAAGTGGCGAATCAACGGGATATGGGATTAAAACAAATGAATATTCACTTGTGGGTTCTTACTTCTACTGAATATTACGTACGTCCATAGGGGATGCTCGTTTCCAGGCCGAGGAGTGCGATGTCGTGGGACTGCACCCCCGCGAGGATCTCGATGTAGAGCGGGTGGATGTACTTCCTAGTGGACTCGGTGATCAGCGCCGGTTGCGTCAGGTTGGCTGACCCGAAACGGACCACGAATGATATGCGGCTGGGGGGAAAGGGGTTGAGGGACTGTCAAGTAAGATGTTTTTAATGTGTAAGTAAGCAAACGAGCCGGTAGGCTACCTGGTGTTATAAGTGGTCACTACCGCTCATCCATACATAGCACAACATAGGGAAACAAACAGCTATAATAAAAACATAGAACATTAATTGTAACACACAAGCCAATTAAGTATCCACATAAAATTATACATAACATATTATAAAAAGTCTAGTGAGGAAATCTACGATGCGGCTGGCGACCGCTGTTGTTGGTGACCGCAGTATGTAAGGTGGTACGATGCACAGAAAGATAATGCTGCCCATCCTCATAAAACCTTAGTCGCCTCTTACGACACCGGATACGGGTAGAGATGGGTTGGTACTATACTTTGCCGGCACCACGTGGGACGATAATTGATTATTGATGTTTGATTCTACGGATATAGAACTGTACAAACGTCTATGTGTCAAGCTTGAGCTTTTCTTGACTTGCCATGGGGAATTAAGTACTTACTTGGCAACGCAGTGGGCGGCGGTAATGACCCACTCATGATGTATGATGGATCCCCCGCAAGACGACACGGCTCCAACTGCGCTCACCATACGCAAGCTGATCTGGTGAGGAATCTGCCCAGGGTACGCTTCCCATCCCGCCACTATCCTCGCGCCCGGTGCTGTGGAAGACGAGAAGTATAGACTATATTATTAAGTACGTACGTACATACAAGGAGTAACGATATTGCAGCTGCTTTGCTTACCTCTTAATAGGAAATCTAGGTGTTCCTTCACCTAGGAGAACCAGTATCTTTCAAGAAAAAGACTTCAACGCGCTTTGGCTTTTTTGTACCCAGTCCTAGTGTAAGTTCTAGAGAGGAGTAAATAAAAGTCCTTAAAAAGAAACATTTAAATATTTATTTAAATTCTTATTGTGAAACAAACCGTAACCAAAGAATATATAATATTACGCTAACGCCGTAACCGTACTGTACCGTTACATATTATTAAACACAAGATTACAATTTTGTGATTGTAAAATCTGAAGCCATTGCGTTCGAGGTGGGGTGCGTTGGGATGTGGTGGAAGCTGGGAGCTTCCTGGCTGCATAAATTACCGTCTGTTCTTTTAATGAATAAATAATAGAATATTTTTATTTCCCATCTGTCTTACATTTTGGATATACTTTTGGATTTTTTTCACCCCATGTAGAATTTGTGGGTTGACTTTTGTTCGAGGCCGACCCACCTAAGCCTCAGGCTAACTTCCTTACACAAAACACTCGGGTTTCGTTTCTGTAAAAGCGTCTGTTTATGTCTCGGCTTAGTCAACTCTAGAATCTTCAAAGTCAAATACAGCAAGAACATCTAAAAAAGTAATATTACCTACCTATCTTAAAATACATAAGCACTGAAAATCATATTACTACTTAGTTTTCCTTATGTTTAACGTGCTTGCTCATCTAGCCCTAGGGACAAAGATGAGGACGATAATGGAACGAGCAGCAATGATGACCTTATTCAAAATGTTGCAAGCGATTCGTTCGCACATCGCATATAATCGAGATTCTAAACTCTTCGTATAATTCTAATACAGGTGTGTCATTTGCACACTGACAATGGTGTATGTGACCATCATGTTCAGCACGATGACAGGTAGAGAGCAGTCGAGGGGAATAACCTTGCACACCTTGTATCTCATCGGACGAGCGTCTATGTATTGGATGAACTTGAATATGTCCACGCTTTTGTTATGATCTGAAATAAATGTAAGGAAATCAGGACCTTAAGAGTTATGATGACGAGTAACGTGGGAAATACACTGCGATGCGTTATAACGTGGTAGCACATTTCAGCATTCTTTGCATTGCAGGTACCTCATTTAGTATCTAAAACACACGAGGTACCACATACCTACTGCTACGCGTCTACGCACGCCTCATCGTAGAAGGAAAACGCACTGTGCGTTTCAGCGCGTCGCAGTGTTCCTCTGATATTGAACGTGATAAATAACGGGAGAAATACCTCGTCTTTAAAAACGTACACAACAACAAATATGCTAGAAGAAATAATTCTAGAGTACCGAGTAGGTGAAACTTAAAAGACTGCGCCTTCTGCTATATCTTCTGTTACAATATAGGTAGGTGTACCTACTAAAATATGAAAATAACTTGCAATGGGGTGGCCGAGAACTGTCCCATTTCTTTACGGGGTCGTTGCAGGCAGGCCACAAAGAGATAACATAAACCAGAGAATTTGCAAAAGCGTTACTTTACGAGTAATCCTGTCGCAAACTTGTAGTCAAGCATGGTGTCTATGGTATCTCTTCCTATTTACAAAAATATTGAGGATCATTCTACGCCTATTTATTAGCTGTGATGGTTTTCTTTTCTTATTTACCTTTCTCCGAAAGCAAGTGATTATGCAACACTAGTTTGATCCCATTGACCTCCGTGGCAACCATATCAGCAGCAAATGCTGGAGCGAACATTAACAGAAGACCTTGGAGGATGGTAAACCATTCAGCAATATAGACCAGTTTAATGCGCCAGTTCGTGTGCATTGAGGCTAACTCCTCCAGGGTGTAGTAGAAGAACGTGGCCAAGCCGGGCAGGCTCAGGAAAAACTTCAAGCCACACTGGAAAAAAATATTATGACTAAAGTCCAAAGTGCGGCAAACCTAGCTTTGGTTAGTTTACAATTCGATTTTTGGGCCTCCTCCGTTGACTTGGCCAAGAGTCGTATAGTGAAGCGGTCGTAGTTGACTTGACTAGACTAAGTCCATAGGTTTAGCCGGTCTTCGGGTTTTAGCCGCGTAATCCATATACGTATATACTCGTATATACTTAATAACAAAGCGACAAATGCGGCCAATTGTTTGTATTAAATTAAATGCTCGCTCACTTACCATGCAGTCCCAAATAGTTTTAGATTCTTCGCAGGCGTCCACCAAAGATTTATAGACACGGTGACATTTCTCTGTGCTCAAAACACCAGCCTCGAGCCATTCGTGCAACTTTTTCAAATGGAAATGGACGGCGAGATAAACAAATACACTCATTATAGATATGATATCCAAAACAGTTAACGGTATAAAAAATAAAACTCGGGCAGCAGACGGACTTAAACACCGTAAATGAGATTCCGAACAATATATAATAGTTGCAAATATTCTCAGAAAAACGTACATCGATGTGTATAGAACAATTTTCAAACCGAAATTATACTTAGATTTTCGATTTAAAATACTTGGAATAACAAATTTTAGATCATTATGTAAAAACGTTAAATGAAATTTAAAAATAGATAAATGTCTATTACAAAAAGTAAGAACTAGAACGCTGATTAAATATTCGAATAAAGCGCTAAAGTAGGGCCATGCTTTTAAATTAAACATACATTTTGAAAAATAAATGTTAAATGTAATAAATATGATAAAAGAGAATATAAGTGCATATATTTTAAGACAAAGTTTATATTTAGGGTTCGTTTCATAGAACCCAAAGTTTACACCGAGTATAAAGGTTGTTAAAATGAAGGAAATGGTAGATCCTAAAGATTGTTTTTCTTGTGAAGGTTTTACGTTGGTCTTTTGCAGACTTGCAATTTTAGGCTTTTCTTTGACAAAAAATTTGGTCATGGTTTATGTATTTTGTTTCTTTGAATGTAGCAAGTTCTACTACGATAATCTCTACGTATGACAGCACGTTTACCTTCTTTGTATTCAAATAATGTTCAATATAAGTAATACGTTACGACCTTAATCTATTATAATCATGAATTGTTTACAAATGTTAACGTCGTAGGTTTTTTAATGATATTAGGTTTTTGATGAATAACCGGAAGAAGACAAAATTATGACTATCTTATCATAAACCTAAACAAATTCAAGTTTTTGATAAGAAGAACAGTACTAATAGTTACCGGTACTTAATCCTATTATTAATATTATAAACGCTAAAGTTTGTAAGTATGTATGTTTGTTACTCTTTCACGTAATAACTAATGAATGGATTTTAATGAAACTTTACAATAATATAGCGTATACATCAGAATAACACATAGGCTACAATTTATAAACCTGCGCAGACGAAGTCGCGGGCACCAGCTAGTTATTAATAATTTTGAATTCACATTTACTTTCCGTAACATGTAAGTATGTACATCATGTACATATATGTAAAAGGCACGTATTTAACGCGGCGACAAATTGATACCATTCCGGGTCTTAAAAAAACTGAAAATGGATAGCAAATAAATTACTCTGGCGACTAATTTGAGGTAGCATCTTAACTAGAAAGCGGCGGCTTTTTAATGAGTTCTGAGGTTTTATTTAAATTTTATCTGGCAGTGATTTTATTTTGTGGCAATTGAATTTCTTCTAAGGCGTCAAATTATTGGCGGATAAAAAAGTTAAAATAGGCTTTCATAAATTCTAAAATGGGGTTGTCTATAAACTTGACCAAGCTCTGAAATAAATACAAACAAGATCTTAAAAAAAATACTTTTGGCTACATTTTTAGGGATCTAAATAAACCAAATTGTGACATGCTTAAAAACTATTCTTGGTCTATTTAATTTTTTCTTGACTATCTTAAGTGTAACAAAAGGGAGTGAAAAAATTATAAATCGAACCGAAAACTAATCTAAGTCAATCAAAATCGATTAATTTAATTAGTTTTGATTTAATATCTATTTTTTGTTTAAGTTATGGTATTATGGTAGGTTAGGTAAGTACTTAGTAGTATTAGTACCTAACCTAACGAGCGCATTTGCCGCCTTTTTCAAGAATTTACGAATCTGCGACAATATTCTAATATCCAAATATATTATTATAATACCCATTTTCAGTTTTAAAGCTACCTAACAATCGCTGCCAAATGTGTATTTTTATAATGGGAGCCAATAGTTGCCAGTGAAGAATGTTTGATATCCCCTCGGAAAAAATAGTCGCCACATTGGGTTTTATAATACCTTAACCAGTTTTACACTGATCCCGCTTGATATATTTGATACCTTACAGTAGCAGCCGTTTTTTAGTTTTTTTGATCCTGACCTTTTGTTGCTTGTATAGTTTAGTAGTTGCTAAGATATTTAATCACTGCAAAGTTAGTTTTTTTGTGACTAAATAGAAAGTCGCCTAAAAAGGATTTCAGTTGCCGTGTTAAATATTTGCCTATATAAAAGTGATTTGCGTATGACGGAGCTCTCTAGAGAACGGCTAGACCGATTCGGCCGATTCTTTTTTTTGTATTCGCAATTTCAAGGGCAATGTTTGTATGGATTTTTTTTTTATGTAGGTCTAAGTACGGGTACGGGTTAGCAATGCATGCGAAGCCGCATGGTAAAATAAAAATCTTTGACATACAGAGTGAATTTGTATTGGTTTCGCTCTTGAAGCCCAGTGACTCTACTCATGAAAACAAGCAACTTTCCCGAAGAAAAAAATTTTGTACTTGTTAATTTTTTTTCGCCTCTCCATAGCAATGTGGTCACGTAATCGACTCGTTTTGTATGGGAAGGCGAAAAGTTTTTTCCGAGTAAAAATTTTTTTTCTTTGGGTAAGTTGCTTTGTTTTCATGAGTAGAATCAGTGGGCTTCGGGAGCGAAACCAATACAAATTCACGCTGTTTAAATAGGTAATAAAATACGCTTTCACGGCGTTTACTTAGGAACACGAGCGAAGCTGGGGCGAGCGACTACTCATTAGTATAAAAATCAATATATTTCACTTTTACTAATTAAAAAGTGTAGGTATGTAGAGGTTATTAAATAATTTGTTTTTGTAGTACCACCGCGTGATGGATGAGTAAGTAATTATAATTACTTACGTAATAGATTACGCCGCAATTTTACTAATCTAGGTAGGTATCGTATATTGTTTGCTTCAACACATTAAAAATAAGTAGGTACTTGAATTAAATTGCTTTTTATCATGTTTTTAGCCGACTACCGGCGAAGCTAACAACTTCAATAATATCTACGAGGAGTAAGCATTTTTGAAAATATTAATAAGAACTATATTTTTTTAATAAGAAAGCTAGTAGCTTTTTTAGTACTTTCTTTTGCTTTTTTTTTTAATTTTTGGGAACCAGTTACTGAAATGTAAGATAAACTATATTTCTAGAATCAGCTTGAGGAGCCCTTTCATTGGATACCCATAATGATAGGTTTTTGTAGCAAAGAATATAAAATTCCGTAAGTACTAAAATTCAAACAGGTGTCTTCCCTTCTTTTTTTTTCTTATTTTATCCTGTACTGTCCCACTGCTGGGCAAAGGCCTCCCCCTCGTCCCTCCAACCATCGCGGTCCTGAGCGAATTCCCACCAATCGCGTTGGTACGAGTCTTATAAAAAAAAAAGGCCAAGTGCGAGTCGGACTCGCGCGCCGAGGGTTCCGATATACCTATAGTATTTTTGGAAGCAATAAAGTCCTTTTCAGGACCGCAAAACTAAATTTGTTTATAAAGGTTTTTTGCAGATTTCTGAAAAACTGTGCAGCTTAGAAAGATCGTTTTATTTTTGCTGTAAAGTTTACATAAACTTCTGTCAACTGTAATTAATTCAGATGTTTCCTTACTCAAACTTCGGAGATAAGGGGGGGGGGGGAATGGTATTTTTTTTTACATTTTTCATCATAACTCGAAAACTAAGAAACTTAAAAAAATACAAAAATATATTTTAAAATGTACAAATAAAGCCATTTCATATGATACCCCACTCGACCTAGTAGCGACAATTTGAAATTTCACCCCCCTATTTTGGCCCCCTTCACATTAATAATCATAATTTTTTCAAAAAAAATTCAATTGCAATTAAGTTGGGCAACTATATTCTAAAACTATTCCAAATTTCAGGTCGATAGCGTGAGTGGTTGCTGAGATATAGAGGTGTGACAGACAGACGGACAGACAGACAGACAGAGCGGAACCATAAGGGTTCCTTTTTTTACCATTTTGGTATCGGAACCCTAAAAACATAGTTCTGATTAACATATTAAAAATGCTTTAAGGAAGTTGGAAATGAGGATATAACGATTCATTTGATTTATATTTTTCAAAAGTTTGTTCAGCCATTTCCTACCAGGAAGAGGCCAAACTTGGTATGTTTTGAAAATATTTTTCAAGTTTTTAGGAAACTAGCGACTGAAATATAAAGATGTACTATATTTTTAGAATCTGCTCAAAAAGCCCCTTCATAAGATACCCCACATGATAGGTTTCTGTAAAAAAAAAAAATCCATACAAAAAATTGATGACGTCATAACTCTCCCATACATCAATGGAATTTCCGGTGCTCCGAGTCATATTAGTCTCATAGCACTAAGAAACAAGTGTACGAAGTTACACAATTCTAATATGTAACGCCGCGTAAACTAGGAATAAGTTTATGGTTCTTAGAAAATATCAATATTCCTACGCCGGAGTTGGAGCTCCTCAATTTGCGTTATTATACCACATTCTGATTTGGCACACCATAACCTTTCCAATAATGATTCTGGCGCATGAATATTGATCTTTTCGAATAACTACAAATTTATTACAGTAAAGTTATAAGTAGTGTATAATAGATGTTTAATTTGGGAGGTGCCATATTACTCGTAAAAGCCGTAGTCGGGTATTTGAATTTTTTATTTATGATTTTTTTTAGAAGTAGAGTATTCCCACAGGCAATTCGTTTGGATAAAAGTTGTGAATGACTAAGAACTCCGATGTTTTACGTAAAAGTCATCAGCGCGTTTTGTTGTTCTTGAGAAAGGTGACTAAAAATTCCTTTATTCACACATTTTAACATTTATTTCATATATGAAATTAACACAAAATGCTTAAAACACTAAAATTACTTATGCGATTTGTGTTCAGTGTGTGTAAGCTAGTACATTATTTATTACTTACGTCTGTGATTCAGTTACCTACTAAGCACTAATTTTAATAATTTCAGAAAGCGTCATAAGCATTTGTCATAAGTTTATCTCCTTGTAGGTACTATTAAAGTGTACATACATATCTATATTGACCATATCTATATATCTATCTATATTGACCTCAATCTTGCTTGGAACAGAGAAGAAGTCGACGAAGGTGGAACGAGCTCATCCAGAACAAGGCTAGATAATTTAATATTTTATATTGGGGCTTCTCTTTTGCAGTCATGAAATCACTCTGAACGAATATATAAGTATAGAGTCCAGTCCTGTCGCTGCTTCCAATCATGCGCACTAGGAGAAATAAACATCTCATATTTCATTTTGTAATCGGTTTCTCGAAAACAGACTTTTCAGGGTTTTCGGAGGCGAAAAATCAATTAGGTTATATATTCTCTCAATATTAGAAAATAGCGCGATTCAGAAACTACAGCGCCATCTGCTGGTAGGCTTTTGTTAAGATTACACGGAGCGAAGGACGGTCGCCCGTACTGAAACTAATACAGGTGTGTCATTTGTACAGTGACAATGATGTATGTGACTATGATATTCAACACGATGACAGGTAGAGAGCAGTCGAGGGGAATAACCTTGCACACCTTGTATCTCATCGGACGAGCATTGATGTACTGGATGAATTTTAATATTTCCACGCTTTTTTTATGATCTGAAATAAAATTTAAAGGAAATTAAGACTAGGACCTTAGATCTCCACGATGAGTAATGTGAGAAATACACTGCGACGTCTGCGAGGCAACGCGTTAACCATTTCATTTTGTATGTAACGCTGGTACGCGTCTACGAGCGTGCAGAACCGGAATACACACACACTGCGCGTTTCAGCGCGTCACAGAGTGTTCCGCACATTATTGGTTTCCTGCCTAGCTAAGCGTAGATCTCACTGTGCACTTGACAGCGTCTAACTAAGACAACTTCTTTGAAAATTCACTATAAAAAAAAATTGTTCCAATTTAGACCACCTGAACAGTTATCGCGGTCATACTGTAGTATTGTTTTCCAAGTAAGAAGAACAGATTGATCTGGGCTGAGAATAATTATGGCTCTTCCAATAATTATAACGATACTTTATTATAAGCTCGAATATGTGCTCAATGAAAAGAGATTAACTAGGTACACCGTGTTACATAGATGATCTAACTGAGCCTTAATCAAGCAGCATTGCTTTAGTACTCCTGTATGAATAGCCAGTCACTAAGGATTCGACGCATGCGCAGTGGTGGCTAGGATCCAACCTACCTCTTTCCGAAGGTGTCGTACAAGGCGACGAAGGGACCCTAAAACAGAATAGAACTGCTTGATGCTTCTTATGCCACCATGTGCTGGTCACTGACCAGCGATCAAGCGTGGCATGTACGATAAGTTTTCCAAAATAAACTTATTTTTGTTGTGGGGATCTTTACAGTCCTGTTTTTAGGCAGTTGTCTATAAAAGTAAAATACGCGACAGTACGGGAGTGCAGGCCAAAATTATGGTGCACCATACGTTCCTGAGCTTCAATTGGTAATGAATATTGAAGTACCTTTCTCCAAAAGCAATTGTTCATGCAACACCATTTTGATGTTATTAACCTCCGTGGCGGCTCTATCAGCCGCTATTGCTGGAGCGAACAAAAACAGGAGCCATTGGAGGATCGTGAACCATTCAGCACAATAAACCATTACATTGCGTCCATTGATTTTCATCGTGGCTATCTCCTGAAGCGTGGTGTAAAATATCGTGGTAATGCCAGGCGTGTTTATGAAAAATTTCAAGCCGAACTGGAAAAATATAGAAAATTTATATCTAGGTACTCACTTCGTTTAACAAAACGGGCGGAAAACGTCAGATGGATACAAATCACCTCAATAAATAATTTTAAACCAAACCCGCCTCCGCCTTTGTAAACAATTTTCATTTAAAAACTGTATGTTATTTGTGTGCAATAAAGAATATATATATATACAAAAATAATGTATCGTCTCATGATTTATAAAAGATGAAGAAGGCAATGCTGTTGTCATAAGCTGTTTCGTTCGTTGATATAGCATGAGTTAACGAAGCGACAAGTCATGTGGTGTCAAAAGTGAAGTTTACTTTTTCACTTACCAAACGATCCCAAACTATTTTAGAGTCTTCGCAAGCATCTGCTAAAGATTTGTAGAGACGATGACCTTTTGCTGTGCTCAAAATACCAGACTCTATCCATTCGCGTAACTTTTTCAAATGGAAATGTACGGTCATATATACAAACACATTGATAATAAATACGGCATCCAGAACAGTCATCGGTATGAAAAATACCACTATCATAATTGGTGGATTTAAGCACATGAAGTGAGATTCGATACAGAATATAGCAGTTGCAACTATCCTCAGAAGAACGTATAGGACAGTGTTCAAAATAATTTTCAAACCGAATACATACGTAGAATTGAAAATATCCAAATTTGGATCGATGTGTATCAACGGAAAATTAAATTTGAAAATAGATAAATGTCGATCACAAAAAGTGAAAACTAAAACGCTAGAAAAATAATCGAGTAAAGTAATAAAGTATCCCCATGCTTTTAAATTGGGCATAAATTGAGAAAAATAATTAAAAAATATAATAAATAAAATAAAAGAGAAGATAACCACATAGATTTTCAGAAAAAAATTAAACTTAGGGCTGAGTTTATAAAAACCGAAGTTTACACCAAGTATGAGGGTTGTTATAACGAAGAAAATAGTAGATAATAAAGAATTTTTTTCTGGTGAAGGTTTAACATTGGAGTTTTGCTGATTTGCAGTTTTAGGCTTTTCTATAACAAGAAATTTGGACATGGTTATTAATTTGAGTGATCTGAGTGAGTTTACGTTAACTTAGCTTAGTATGTTATGTTTAATACGAACTTATTTCCGCCTTAATCTAGAAATTCTAATCATGAAATTAGTTTGTACAAATGTCAGCGTTAAGTTAATATTTATTCATCTAGGTACTAGCTGTTGCCCACGGCTCACTCCGCGAGGGGAGCTGAAAAACGTAGCTAATTAATTTTTCCATGGTTAAAAAAAACTATCTTCTTATCAAGTTTTATCAAAAATCGGTTGAACAGATTAGTCGTATAAAAGAATGCGTAAAAGCGTAACAGACACAGAGCAATTTTCGCTTTTAAAATAATATACAGACTACAGTACAGATAGTACGGATTTTTTGTAAATTAAACACCTCTTGTTTACGTGTGGACGTTAGTTTGGACCTAGAACTAAATCTGAGGCTTTATCTTCTGTAGCTACTGAAAAAAGAGCAATACAAAGTCCAACGTCTCTAGTATCACATGCTTTTAACTATACACATCCTATGTATTGAAGTATTTTATTTTTAAGATTTATCAACTCCTTTATCTAAGATTTCTCAACTCTAGAACTTTCATACATTTTTTTACATTTATTGCGCCATTACGAAACTGCTGCGATTTTTCTTTTATTATTATTTTATAATTATAAATCAAAATTTTACTGATCCATCTGTGCCCACGACTTATACTACAAAAACAACTACGTATTTGGCATTAGGCTATGCTACTATGTAACATTAAAAGCTTTGTTTCATTTTACCTCGGCTTTGCCACTTGAAGTTTAACATATTTTCTGTTTGAGTGAACCGATCTCAATAAAACAGTTTAAATGTTGCATGGAAGTAACAAATCGAATCAAATATACTTTAATATTAAAATCAGATATTAGTAAACTACATCGCTTCACAAACAAAGTGGCGTCATAGTGGAAAAAAAGCGACTATAAAAAACCTACGCGCTCTTTTTAATATGTTTGAATGTACAGGGTTGATACAATAAACATAAGTCAATTTAAATTTTGAATTGGCCTGTTAGAACCGAATCCCATGGATTTTACTCTTTTTGATAATGTGGTATTTTATTATACAATTTTTGCTTGATAACAGTTTTGAATTTATCTAACGGTAAATTTTCAATGTCAGTGGGTACCTTATTGTAGAAGCGTATACTGACCTTTATTTGTTTTACTAATTTTGTGAACACGGTTAACAAGAGAAGCAAGTTAATTCTTGTTTCTTATGTTGACAATGCACGTTACACAAATACGTTATTGAAAACACCGCTTGAATCGTTCCAGTAGTTAACTTACGTTACGTACGTTACGCTACGTTAACTTCGTTTACCTTCTGTCTGAGTGAACCGTTTGTAGTAAAACTTACTTCTTAGTTGTACAAAAAAAACCCCAACACATCATTGAAAACCCCGTTTGAATCTGTTTAGTAGTTTGTGAGTTACTGGCGCCGCAGCTTAAAACTTCTGGTACCTTCTGTCTGAGTGAACCGTTTGCAATGAAACTAAGCTTATTTGTTGCACGGAGTATGTAAGTCAAATACGTTGCTGAAAAAGTAGTTTGTAAGTTATTCGCGCCGCCGCATGAAACTTCGCTTACCTTCTGTCTGAGTGAACCGTTCAATGAAACTAAGCTTTTATGTTGCATGAAAGTAAGTCAAACACGTGATTGAAAACCCCGTCTGAATCGATTTAGTAGTTTATAAGTTATTGTCGCACAGGCACTTGATACTTTATATCAGTGTAGCTTCTAGTTGAGCGAACCGATTTAAATAAAACTTAGCCTATATGTTGCTCGGAGCTAAGTTTAATCTACCTGAGAAAACCGCGAGAAAATCCGTTCAGTAGTTGCGGAGATTATCGAATACATACAGGACAGACAGACAGGCAGAAAGACAGACAGACAGAAAAATTAAAATATTTTTGTGCATTATGTTTGTGTTTCTATTAGTCCTTTCTTATCGCCCACACTCATTTTTTGATAAATTCATCAAAAGTACCAAAGAGATTTTAACCTCGCTACGAACGCAGCGAGGTTAAAATCTCTGGAAAGTACAAACATACGATTTCTACTGTTTTATTATATGTATATGTATCACGTATAGATGTATAGATAAAGGTAGGTATTATATCATAATATTATTTTTTTCTTGGACCTTCAGGCTTCACTTCAAAGAAAACTAATACCTTCAGACGCTGCGTTACGGATATAACACCAAAATTCCCTTATTATTACAACCCTTTTCATAGCGTGGATAGAACTTAGGCTACTCTATTTATTTTGTAACCGTGATCAACTAAAGCAAATTTTCTTTAACTCCTTTTGATATTTTTTTTTGTGAAATCTTCATCTAAATCTTTCAAAATATGATGTGGTTGGTTGCAGTTTTTAATCTATTAATTTTTATTTCTACTGCATGTAGTTTGAGTTCAACCATGTTATCGGCAATGTGAATAGCATTCTTTGGGATATCAGGTTCTATATTTCAGGCAATTAACGAAGTAGGTATACAGTGTTAATTATGTTAGATACGTTACTCAGTCTTCGAAACTGAACAACTTTCCGAACGAAAGGGGACACATTTTTGGCTTTTCCGCACAAATCTTGCGCAGGTGGTTTAGTATGGGACGACCTAATTTTTTCCCAGTCTTCGACCCACGTTCTAGCGAAGAACTGAAAGGCACGATCGGTCAACGTAACTTTTAGTGAATAAAACTCTAAGGAAATATAGACGTAAATCGATCTCAACAAGAACAAGAACAAGGAACAAGGCGTGATGTTATGTATGTATGTATGTATCGATCTCTCCATACAAACTGTCCAATCAAGTTAAAAATTTTGTATAGTGCCCAATATTTTTCATTTCCAGAGTTTTTTATTTACCGAAAGCTGTTCAGTTACGTTGACTGATCATGCCCTTTCAGTTTTCGGAAACTTACACCCTTACACCCTTTATGTATAAAACACAGACTAAAGTTAGATAATTGTTTTCGTAGTCAAAAGTAGGTCAACTTGACATTCGTAGGGCGACTTCAGCTTCTAAGGCCAATGTAAGAAGGCTTAAAAGTCCAAATAGCAAGCATGACATGCTCTGGACCGTACTACCACATGATGGGTGATAAAGTAATCATCAAACACAAACACGCACTAGTAACTACGGGTAACACTTTGTTTTCCAATTACTTTAAAGCTTAAGCCATTATAAAAACAGCATACGTTTTTTTATTCCTGCTAAATAAGGGGGGGCATGCTCAGTTAAAGATATGGTAGAAAGTAAGAAAATGGACATCTTTCCCAAATCAATCTATTCATTTTGTACTTCGATCACACATTTTGGTAGATACACAGTCGCGTTAAAGATACGAAAGATAGTATCCCTATTTTAGTGTTTTGTAAGTTTCCTGGGTCCAGAGACAAGCGGCTCTCTATCTCAAACGCTAGTAGAATAGAATGAATATTTATGGTATTGACATTAGCTAACGACATGTTGCGTGGCAGCTAATGTCAATCTCATTTTCATTCTATTCTATAGCGTTTTCGATAGTAGAAAGCCACTTGTCTCAGGGCCCTAAGCCATTACATAGAGTGAATGAGAGTACAGAGAGCCCTTTTTTCACGATGCCATTTTTTGAGCTGCATCGTGCATCTACCAAAATATACAACTGTTTTCTACGGTTAAAACCACAGAACAACGATAGGGCCACTCCGACTGCGCGGATGCAGAGTAAGACGCATGAACTTCAGAGCTCTGTGGTTAAAGCTCAAGTCACACAGAGGCGGTATGATTGCGAAAGCGGTCCGGGGCGGTTTGGCGGGAACAAAATACCGCGCCGCGACCGCTTTTCAATGTGACAGGGTGCATAAGAACTCATACTTTACAAAAAATACCGGCCCCGGAACGCTTCCGCTACCGCCTCTGTGTGACGCGGGCTTAAAACAAAGCAGTTTTTATGAGCCGTTTTAAAAAATAACGCTGACGGCTGACCGATCAAAATTATATAATTTTGCGGTGAAAATCTCGGGGGAAGGTGCTTGTTTGCCCAGCAGTAGACATTTTTAAAGGGTGAGGGTGTTTTTAAAAGGACAAGTAGATACTTACCGCTGCGAAGATCTTCAATGAAGGCAGGACTGCCATTTTCCAAAGGTATGCCCTGAAAATAAACGGGTTTTATTTTTGAGTTCAGCCATGATTCTTGTTCTAATAGGATCAACTCCAGATAAATCCTAAAGGCCGAAACTAGATTAAAAGGCGTTGCTGTACGACGTTATAATAAAATTGTGATAAGTATTTTTGTATCTACGTCAATAAATGAATAATAAAAAATATTTCGTTTTTCTATAAGTAAGGTAACAAGATGTGATGTTTATTTTACAGGGTGTAACAGAAGGGGTATATCAACCCTGAGGGAAGTGGTTCTTGGTCTTGGCCCTGAAGGATCGTTACTTTACTATTATTTAATCTGTGCTGAAGGTTGTGAGTCTGTGCCCATGAAACTGAACAACTTTCCCTAAGTAACATGGGCCAAAATTCGAAAGCAAAAAAAATTGTTGACCTCCCACAAAAACCGAATCATCTGATATCGCATTTTGTATGGGAGGCCAAAATTTTTTTTTGCTTTCGAATTTTGGCCCATGTTACTTAGGGAAAGTTGTTCAGCTCGATGGGCACAGACTCACAACCTTCAGCACAGATTAAATAATAGTAAAGTAACGATCCTTTAGGGTTGACATACTTTTTCTGTTAAACCTTGTATTATGATAGAAAAGACACCGAATGGAGCGGCTAGTTGTACTACTTAAAATAAGCTCTATTGAACAGAAATAGCGAGACAAGTGCAGCAAGCAGGATCGTTGGTTGAATCACTGATACTGTACTCATATTATTTAATTTCATCTGATAATAACGCACACCTGTTACAATTATTCAAAAGTGCACTTTAAATTACTCCTTCATCTACAAGCGTTTCAGACAGGTTTGCGATATTAAAGATATTTGAGATATTAAAATACGTGTTTTCTTACCTGGGCAAACCCTAGGACGAACAAAAAACCTAAAATGACCACACCTGCCATCTTCCACACTCCCTGCAAAACTGCCTTCAAAATTATCGATTCCTTACGTTATTAATTTCCAAATACTATTATCGTTTTAATCTGTTCTTAATCATAATCTATTTGGATTTCCCGTATTTCTGACAGTGTGTAAAGAAAATAAATTAATCCACGGTCGCGATTATTTCAGGGTTTAATGTAGTTTATAAAGTATCAAACAAAAAAAAAACTACGCACTATAACGTTTACATTCGCGTTTTCACTTCCACGTAGACGCATGCGATTCGTAGGCGCGTAGCAAAGTGCTACGCGTCATCGTCTGTCTGTCACACCGTCTCAGCTAGGCAGTAAGCTGCCGTTATTCATAATCTAAGGTCTCAGCAACCACTCATGCTATCGACTTGAAATTTGAAACGGTTTTAGAATATGGTTGCCCAAGTTAATAACACATGAAAGAATTAGAAAAAATATATGATTATTAATGTAAAGGGGGAGAGGGGTAGCAAAATTTCAAATTACCGTTACTAGGTCAAATGGGGTACCTATCATATGAAAGGGCTTTACTTGCACATTCTAAAATACATTTTTGTATTTTTTTACGGCTCGTTTTGAAGTTATAATGAAAAATTTCAAAAAAAAAATACAATTCCCCCGCCCTTATCTCCGAAGCTTGTGAGAGGAAAAATCTGAATTAATTACAGTCGATAGAAGTTTATGTAAATATTACTGCAAAAATAAAACGATCTTTCTAAATTGCACAGTTTTTTTAGAAATCTGCAAACAAATTTAGTTTTGCGGTCCTAAAAATGGACTTTATTGCATCCAAAAATAGTATATCGGAACCCTCGGCGCGCGAGTCCGACTCGCACTTGACCTGTTTTTTGTAGAGCGATCACTTCAAGTTAAACTCTGCTATAGACCTAGGCGTCGTTAAAAATTAAAAATGTATATTTTATTATAAAAAAATAATAATCCACATCCTGCTTTGATAAAAGATGAATGAAATGATCGATCGTATAAAGATATCGTTAATTAATTAGTAGAGTGATAAGAACCTTCAATTGTTAAAACTATTGTTAAGGCGCATGATAGACCGAGAAATTTTGGAAAAATAGTTTTATTTGGCTTGATTACAGATTTTTCAGATTCAGATTTTTTTGTCAGTGCCAACTGACCACTTTTAAATATTTTTGCCTAGTTTTAAATTACCGAATGGAAGTAACATTGTTATATATACATTTTCATATAGGTATATTAACATTTAGCTTTTAAGTATTTCAGATTTTTTATTTTTATTTTTGAAATCTCATAATATTTTGGGGTGTGTAATAGATGATATAACAACTTTTAATATAACATTTAATTGATATAACAACGTTTCATATAATTTTGTTTCATATAATAATTATTTCGTATAATCGACATTTCACATATTTTCATTTCATATAATTTCAAAACGTAAAATAAACATTTTCTATAAAAATGTTTCATAGAATCATCATTTCGTATAATACCCATTTCATATAATATCAGTTCGTTATTTTCATTGGTTAGTTATTAATAAATGAACAAGCAAGCATGCATTATGCAAAAAAAGCAAGCAAAGGCAAGCAGGCATGCATGCAAGCAAGCATGCAGGCAAGCAGACATGGCGGAATGAAGAGGAGCTCGCTCCTCTCGCCTCCGCTCAATTCCGCCATACCCTTCGAACCTAACCAACTGTGTCGGGTTGCCCCGAACTCTTTTGCTCGATTCGCTCGCCTATTATCCATTCTACTAAGCCCTTGCCATTAACAGATAAGTAAGCAAGCATTCAAGCATGCATACAGCAAGCATGCATACAAGCAAGCATGCAGGCATACGCATGCATTCATGTCAACCTAACCTGAAGGGTATGGTGGAATGGAGCGGAGCTCGCTCCGCTCGCCTCCGCTCAATTCCGCCATACCCTTCGAACCTAACCAACTGTGTCAGGGTGCCCCGAACTCTTTTGCTCGCTCCGCTCGCCTATGATCAATTTAACATGCATTTTTAACATACTTCTACAAGGTAAACCAGACCAAAGTGATTATGGTTTGAGACGACTATTTGTTTACTATTTCTTGACATCAGTATCAAACAGAAAAACCTAAACGTTCTGCTGGAATCTGCGTCCGTGAAATGCTATGCACAGAATCCTCAGCAAGCTACCCCTGTAACTCTGAAATCCTTGAACGTCTATTTTTGAGAATTTGGAAGTCAACACGACTATTTCATGACTATTTTTTAAAATAAAAACCAAGTCGATAGTCCCCACGGTTTGCTTGCATCAGAACTGACGATTCTGTATATAGCCTATGCCCATAATCCTCAGCAAACCATAGCTATAACTCTAGAATTGTAACGCGACAATTTTTTTCCTTATGGTGACTATTTATGACTATTTCATGACTATTTTTTGGCATCGTCAAATTAAATTTGTATGCAGTTTTTTTCTCTGAGGATTCTGTGTTGAGGGACATGATAATAGTTGTTATATGAAACGTTTATTATATCAATTGAATGTTATTGAAACGTTGATATACGAAAAATATTTATACGAAGTGATGCGCACCCAATATTTTGGCCTCAACGCCACGTGAAGTTGTCACAAGTCCAGAAGTAGGTACTTTACCTAAACTTCTCCGTTCAGGTACGCTCGGCAGCAAGCACGTAGAAAACTAGAAACATAACCAGTACAAGCTGAACCATGGCTACGCTACAAACGCCCGGAACCAGAGACGCGCGCAAGGTCAAAGTTTTTCCACTGACGTGCGGCCGAGTGTACGTAATATTATTACTTCAAGTCTCTATAACGTAAAGGCAAGTAGTTTTATTGAACATGTTTATTAAATAAGTACTAATATAAGTACAAATATATAGGTACAAAATATCACAAGTTTATGTATCTATTTTACAGTTGCTACTTATAATATGACTCTTAGACGTATAATAGATATTATACAGCAGTCAGCAGTAAAATGACTAATAACTAAACTAAGTACAGAATTAAGGACTGGTAAACGAGTTTTTTTACAAAAAGTGTAGTAGAAAAAGAAACGATGTTCAGCCAAGTATTTAGATGAAAGAATTCTAAACATTTTTGTCATCACATTACACAAATTCTACGGTATTTATACCAATTTACGCCAAATTTTAGTTAAACTAAGTCTGGGTTCCTTATGTATTTTTAAGTGTTATATTTTAACACCGTATATATAACAGAATCTGCCCATGCGCAACACAACAAAGTTGTTCAGTTCCATTGGCAGATTTACATTCTTCTATACTTGTACAGTCAAACAGGTCAAGCTTGACACTCGTAGTGCGACTCTAGCCCGTACGTCTATTGAAATAAGAACGGTACAAAGTCCAATGTGTCAAGCTTAATGTGCTCTTGACTGTACCCTTTCTGTTACACCTTTTATAATAAGTTGTCAAAACTGTTCGATAACAATATAATATGTACGGGAATAATTTGTAAAACTTTCCTAAGACCGTTTGTCGACCGCCACCGCCACCGACACGACACCGATATCGAGGTGACGACGCCGAAGTATGGCCGCCTGTCCACTGCACGCCCGCGAAGGCCATTATAGTACGCGACAGGTCGGTAGTGCGGGCGAAACGTATGGCGCGCCGTACATTTCGTCCACACTCCTGAGTTGTCGCATCTTTAAATGTTCGGCGGCGACATCTCTTTATCGGTATGGAGTCGGTGTCGTCGCAGTGGACCAACGGCCTTAGAGTGCAAATATACATATTTAAAGAATATAAAATTATTATACCTATTCAACTTTCAAATATATTTTTTTCGTTCACATATTGACCGAAATATAGGGACGGATTTAAATATTTTACAATAATTTTTAACTACATTTTATCATTTGCATTTACTAGTATTTGTTTGATAGGTATATGAAATAAACTAGGAAAATGGCATGTTCCGTCGATATCAGAGCTATAAAAATGATATAGCTGCAAAAATAGTTTTTTCTTGATTAAACTTAAGTAAATAATTATTTCTACACAGTGCAAGTGGTCTTAGTACATATTACACGTACAGTTATTTACTGCGCCGACCGTAGTTTTTTGTTTACCAACATTTTACCACAGAAAAAACATAACCCTCCTGTTTTGGGGCAGTCGGGTAAAAAATAGGTCGATTCTGTCCATGAAACTGAACAACCTTTTCCCAGGGAACGTGGTTCAAAATACAAAAAAAAAAATACATCCCTTACAAAGTACGATTATTAACATTTACCGTGGTTCGGCCTGTTTGTGGGAAAAAGTTGTTTAGTTTAGCCTTTAAGTTCGTCATACTTATAAGTTTACGTCAAACTCAACACTGAGCGGTTTTAAGTACTTATAGATTGTTGCATCTAGACTGCTTCATATAAAATAAACAAACCGATTTAAAATATTATACATATTGCGAGTTCTATCTATTCATCACAAATTGTACTTTAAGTATTAATTACTACTTACATATGACATTACTATAAGGTGTGTAAGAACGGCCGACCGAAATCTCGATCACTTTTCCAAAGATACGTTAAAATTTCGGTATAGAGCGACAATGATTTGTTGGCAGGTGAATTCAATCGAAACTAACGAATTATAATATTTTTGTTTATTTTATTCCCGGTCTTAGCATGATAATTATAATTAGGCAATTTGTGAGGTAAGTTATGTTCACAATATCTGTGTATTCACCTCTTTTCAGTCTACCCGTGACGACGGCCGATGCAACTCGGCCGAAACGTCGCGTCGGGAAAGTAAGGTATATATCTTGCCTAATTATAATTATCGTGCTACGAGTAAGATCCGGAATAATTAAAAAAACAAAACTAATGTATTTTTATTAAAATTTTTGTGTTTTCTTTTAAGAAATTACTTATTCATGTGGCAAATGGAAACATCAGCGTTTGTTTGGCGCTTGTGTCGTTTTAGAATGTGAAGCTAGCTAGTGAAATTATGAATAAAAAGTGCAATAAATCAAGAATATGGCTGCGCCATGATGTACAGAAAGACCGTGACATCTGATCAGTTGACAGCGTCGTGAAGATTTTACATAACCTCAGTTAACCACTTTCTTTGCCGATTTACTATAATATTTTTTTTTCCAATTTTGACCACATGCAGCGCCAGCACGAGCCATCAAATGAACGCTTTTTATTCACTCGCGAGAAAATTGACGTTAGAAGTCAAAAAATTACATTTGGGCTTGATTAATTTTTATCTAGAGGCTTGTGCTAAGACAGCTAAACACGTCTATTATCTATAAGTATGTTAAATAAATGAAATCTTGTGAAATCGACACATTAAGAGTTAAATATACGATAGTAGCGCCCCGCCCTCCTGCTTGCCACCGCCATCCAACTGCCACTGTCGTTGTCGCTCTATGCTATTTAACTAATTGTAACCGCCAATGTGTATAATTCAAGTATTTTTACATTGCCGGTAACACTGTCATTCATTAGAACTAAGACGGTCTGATACGGTTAGGTTACCATCTACCATCAATCACGTTCATTCACATTGAGTAAAAAAATCATACGGGTTGAATACCAATCATGCTATCATAATGTTGGAGGGCCGTTACTTCACACCCTGTTCAACGATTAAATCACATTTAACCGTCGTTTCACTAGTATTTTGCAATATAATTTCGTGTATTTTTTTTTATATTTTCGTATGGCTACTTCTCCATAGTAATGCCTATGTTTGCGTTTTTATCATTTTTCTCAGCTCTTTTTGACTCTAGTATTTTATAGTAGACGACTGCGTCGTGGACGGTCGGGAACGTGTCTACATGCAGTTTATCTTGCTCTAGTCTGTTGTAGTTCTCGATCATTTCTAAAATTGGACCTGAAAAAGAAAAACGAATGGTTTTCATTTTATAACTTCATGTGTTTCGATTTCTCGAATAACTGACCATGAGACTGAAAATACGAAATAGATCTAAGTCAAAGACTGAAATTGGTGAAAACGAGAGATTTTTTTTATGTAACTTGACTAAAAAATCAAAAGACCACGTCATCGTTCAAAGCCGTTTTGTCTACAACATTGTAAATTTTCATATACTTTTAACAAAAATTGCAGCAGTTAAATGGTTACAAATGGCAAAAAAATTACAAAATAATGGTCTTTTTGGACTATTTCTTTCTTTCCTTTATTTTTTTTTTATAGAAAATGGGCTTACTCTTGACCTCGATCTAGTCTTGAAGACAGAGATGAGGTCTACGATGGAGCGAGCTTGCCCAGAAGAAGCCGAAGAAGCAGTAATTAAATCAAAATTGGAGCCCATCCACGTCGTTTGTCATATCTTGCATATTACTATACGTTTTTAAAAACATTTGTTTTTAGCAAAAACCTTTTGTTGGTCCAAGGTGGCACATGTTGTGTATGGGAAAGCCAAAAACTTTCATCGTTTTCCGACTTATGTTTCTTAGAAAAAGTTGGTCAGTTTTATGGTTTGATGAAAAACATATTAAAATTTTTGCAAAGACATCAAAAATAATCAACTGCATACTTACCATTAGCTCCTGAAAATAGCACAGTGATATTGTTCGTTTCTAACTCCTTCTGGACTGCAACTAAAGTCTTCACTCCAGGCGCGTCAACGTACGACAGAGCCGTCGCGTCTATAATTACGCAATGCACCTGTGGAAAAAACAATTCAGTTTTTTATTTAAAAACAATAAGTATGTAAAGATATCACTGCTGCGCTTAATCCTTTTCTACAGCTTCATAACAAAACGTCTATAGTTCGCCCGCGTTAATAATGCAGTAAGTGAAAAGTAAAGCAGAGCAAAGAAAGTAAGAGCAAAAGCAGAGTAAAGGTGTATTCACAATGGAGGTAAATTGAAAAAAAAAATATATTCTCTTAATTTTGTTTTTTTAGATAACACACAACGGAAATAACCGCGTCTTTCGAAGGTTTGACTTCGGTTAGTCATTGTGCATTCGACTTTATAATTTTAAGCTACTGTTGGTTACGGGGCTTGTCTACCAACCAGCGCAGCGGCGGAAAGCGATGGCACTGCATTCTTAAGATGGACGAACTATACTTACTCGAGTATGATACTCAGCACATGAAACGAACGACTTTCTCTAACAAACATTTCAAGGTCGTAAATGAGAAAATTTTTGGTCGTCCCATGTAATTCCCAGTTATGACAACATCGTAAGGTTTGTATGGGGGCTATAAACATTTTTTGATTTTTCGATCTATGCTATACCTACTTGGAGAAAGTTGTTCAGGTAAATGTGCTGGGTACCCTACCAAGCTAAATGTTTTAAAATCACCCTGTAAAACTAAGCAGATTTTTATGTTTAAGGGTGCAAACATAAGGATAAGGAAACATAAGTACGGCCAAATTTGATCAGCGTTATGCTTCCTATGTCATATTATGCACTCGCGCATAAAGACAGAGATTGCTTGTACAGTCAAAAGCAGATTAAGCTTGACAATCGCAGCGCCCATTTTAGCTCCTACTGCTATTAACCTTTGTAGCGTAGCACCGTGCCAAAATTGAAGGAATCGAAATTATTTACGCAATAAGGCATAATTTCCCATAACTTGCAATACATTTTTCATTTTATTTTTCCGGAAACTTTAGAAAACTGCTATACGGATCAAATGCAAAATTTAAGGCCAATGCATCAAGCTCGACCATAGCTCGACAGACGTGTTATAATCCCGCACAGACTAGTAAAATTGTCAGGAATCCATTCACCACTACGCACTGGTCGGTCGGTTGACCCCGATTTGTGGGAACAGAATTTGTCCTGACTAGTAGTTTGGCTCCTCATGTTTCTATCATAACCTTTTATTGGGCAGGCGATTATGTAAAGTTACGTGTCCAGTACGACAACAACTAAAGAAACATACTCGTATTTTCCACTTAAACTAAGACGATGTGGGAACTCTTTTCCTATTGCCCAACTCGAACAAAAAATTGGGGACTTTAATTCACCTAGGCCTGCAAAGTGTAAAATGCTAGGTGGGAAATATTGTCCTATAGTCTAATTAAGGGTTAGGCTATTGACGTAAAAAAAAAACGCGCGCGTCTTACGCGTGGGTTTCCAAAGTTTTCTCTGGCTTCACTCACCCCACTTTGCGGTCACGTACCTACCATCTGTGCTATGTCTGGATCGCACTCGTGCGACTCGCTCCTGGTAAGGTTGTCCTCGTCCTGTGGTTGAGGTGTGACTGGCTTCTTGTACCCCACATGCGGAACAGGGTCGCCCTGAACAAGTCATATCTACAAGTACCCTCTGCGCTATGTTCGGATCACACTCGTACGACTCGCTCCTGGTAGGGTTGTCCTCCTGTGGTTGAGGTGTGATTGGCTTCTTGTACCCCACTTTGCGGAACAGGCTTGATCTGAACAAGTCATATCTGCACGTACCCTCTGCGCTATGTTCGGATCCCACTCGTACGACTCGCTCCTGGTAAGGTTGTCCTCCTCCTGTGGTTGAGATGTGACTGGCTTCATGTACCCCACTTTGCGGAACAGGGTTGATCTGAACAGGTTTTTCGTCGCAAAGTTGAGTCCTCCGCAGTAGTGGAAGATCTTGACGCCAGGGATCTCTTCAGCCTGGACAAAAACATAAGGGAGATGTCAGTAAGCCGACGATGCATGACAAATTGCGAGAGTGGAAAGCGTGGAGGATGAATCTTGGGATCGTAGGAAATTTACGTCATGGAGTACACTAATGAAACCTGTTCGTAGTAATAGAAGGTATGTACCTATTTAAGTAAAAAGCAACAGGCCTGCATCCTCTTGGCAGTTTCGATAGTCGGGCCACAAATGTGCTCGGATGTGTTCGGGCTTTCGAAACTACGAAGAGGATGTAAAGCAGACCTGTTGATTTTTACTTACATAGGTACCTTCTATTTCTACGAGGTTTCATTCGCGTACTCCGTGACATAACCACAATGACGTAGCCACATTTCTCTCCGACTGTACCGAACCTCCAGGTTGCGCATTGGCAGACCAACGTAATGTGGATCTAAAATACCAAGGACTACTCTCTCAACACAGTTGCAAATTTCTTGTACTCGATGACTTAGGATAACTTACAGCGCCCTCAGTCTATGAAATCACTGACTTACAAAAAAAAACAACTTTCCTAAAAAAACGTGGGTCAAAAAACGCGAATAATTTTTAGCCTTTCCATACAAAACCCATTATTGACCCCGCAAAAATTTTATGGGAATATGATGGGAATGTTATTTAGCGAGTAAAAAATAATTCAGTATATTTACAAGTATCAGGCTAAAAACTATTTGTGTTTGAAATAAACACTATTTTGTATTCTATCATTTTCCTCTACCTTGTCAATTTGACTTCATCCTGTCACATTGAAAATGGGCTGATCTGGCATGTTATTTTTGCGCAAATTTTTCGCGTTTTGAGTGGTTTTTCTTTTCAAATCAAAATAAGTATGTTTCAAATCCCTTTGGAAATACAGCATCTGCGGCTTCTGCAGCTGTTATTAAAGTCGATAGAGAAGCGTGCCCTTTACGTATTATACGACAAAACGCAACGAAATTAGACAAAACTTACAAGATGTATCTTTTCGCGTGAACAATATCAACTAAAAACTTTGAGATAAATTCTTGCGATTCATAAATACCTTGATCACAGGTAATTTTTAAATCTCCAAGTTTTTGTAATATAAATGTTTTCTTACTGTCGAAATGCAAGAGATAATAAGAATAACCTCTACTACACAGCACCTTGTTGTGTCTGCTTTCTGATCTGCAGTTTCCGACATATTAATAGTAAGTGTAATGTTCTGTTGTATGCACGTCCTAAAATAAGGTATTTGTATGCCTTGGCTGCCAACCTTCCGCCAGTTTCGAACGTTTGTGCCCCATAGGGCATTGATTCTTTGGCCGATATGTCCTGCCGACTGCCACTTTAGTTGGACAAGGTGCAGCGTAGAACCGTGCGCCGTGGAAGTCTTTAGTGGATATTTTTCTATAAGATTTGAAGTGATTTCTATGTCACGGATTCCGAGCTGTGTGATAAAGCCATGGGACCTGGGCTTAACCTGGGCACAAATTGAGAAATAGAGCCTACTCACTTTGACCTTTCAAGGGAAGAAGACCTGGATCAGTGTGACGCGGATGAGGTGCGGACGTAAATGACAGTAAATGTATGAAGTCTTCTCTGTTCATTGCGTTACGGAGCGCATCCGGAGCTCCACATTGGACTGAACGGACTGTATAGACTTAATACATTTACTGTCCGACGCGGATGTCCGCGATGAATGAATGAATAAATTCTTTATTACACACTTATACAAAACATAAAACACACAAAGACAAGTGCCCGTCCAGAACCTTTTTTTACGCACTCGCGCGTTGCCAAGATACTAGAGCTACACATATTGCGTCCAGATGAGGCGTTTTCGTGCGAGTGAAATCGCGAGTTAATAAAGGAAAGTCGACTCACGCGCCTGTTCTGGACAGGCTCTAAGGTTACAGTGGGCAAACTTTGGTCCGAGGGGCAAAGGCGGTCTTATCGCTAAGAGCGATCTCTACCAGACAACCTTTGTATAGAGGAAAAGACATGAATAATCACAGCAGGTAGTGTACAAATAAAAAATAACATACAAACATCCGCACCGCGTCCGCGTCGCACTGATCCAGGCCGAAGGAAGGATGTATTTTTTGGCAAAAATAATTATTAAGAGCTTCATTTTAATTATTCATTTATCTATTTCTTTATTAGGGTGTTAACTGTGGTCATTGAAACTGTGCATTCAAAAACTGAACAACTTTCTCTAAAAAACATTGGTCAAAATACGAATGAAGGTGGTAGGGCTTTTGTGCAAAGTCCGTCTGGGGAAGTACCACCCCCTTGCCTATTTCTGCCGTAAAATAGCAGTGTTTGCACTGCTGTGTTTCGGTTTGAAGGGTGAGGGAGCCAGCGAAATTACCGGCACACGAGACACACCACCTTAGTTCTCGGGGTGGGTAACGTGCTTTGCTGTCTTATTAGTGTCAAGTTATGCCACTAATAAGACAGCGGGCTTCATGAGCGGTGGTGACCACCTGCTTGTTTGCTCACTTGTCACATAAAAAAAAAACAAAACAAAAAAAACAAAATTATCTCCTGATGCAGTTTCTAAGGAAAAGCAGTTTTTTTTATCGTATTTCGACCTTTAGCGAAATTTGTTCAGTTTCATGGTCTGATTTCACAGTTTCAACGATCACAATGTTCAACCTAACAACCTGTATTATTTGTTTCCAGAGTCATAAAAAAATGCCTATTTTCGCGGATAAAACTTACCCCTTCGCTCATGACCACAAAGTGAGTGTCGTCGGAAAAATCCAGTTCATTACGATAACGTTTACCTACGTCATATTCATGTACGCGTTACTGGGTCTCATACACCTCGTCAAATACAACACGGCTGAAGACAGAACCGGCGTTAGTGAACCAGATTGTCATTCTTTAACCGAAGTTATCTGTAACTGCTAAACCCATGATTGGAAGTAAATTGCTTAGATTTTTTTGCAAGAATTTGCTGTTTTATTTTTCATAAATTCTTTTGCCGATATTTAGAATGAACCTTCATGGTGGACATAGGATACAAATTACCGCGGGAAAACCGTGTATTGCCCGTGGAAAAATATCTTGGGTATCACGGAAAAACGTCTTGAACTACTGAATCGCTATTCTAAAAGGAGAAGGGTCACGATTTCACGGCCCATAGAAAGAAAACCCAAGCCAGACACGAAGGAGACTTAATTTTTTTTAGTTACCAGAAACTTAACTATTTTATATGAGTGGATATTGCGTTGTGGTTTTTTCACGCGAAGCATAGAAAAGCTCTTCTTCATCCACTTTAATCTGCAGGTTGCGAAAACATCAAGTGTAAAAAAATCCTCCCGGCGCATAATGTCACGTTCGCAAAATGTCACGTACGCAGAATATCACGATCGCAAAATGTCACGTTATTTGGGACTTATAAAAAAATGTTATTATTTTACTATAGATTTGGGACTTAGAAAAATTGTCATTCTTTGTGGACTTAGAAAAAAAATATTGTATTTTCATTAGTGTTCTGTATTTCGTATAGTAGAAATGTCCTTAGGCAGAATGTAACGTTCGCACAATGGCACGATTAAGTGTGACATTATGCGAACGTGACATTTTGCGAACTTGAAAATGTTCTATGGTGAACCCTAGTGTGACATTTTGCAAACGTGACATTATGTGCCGGGAGGAAAAAAAAATGCACTATATTAGACTGTAACTTGGACCATGAACCTGAACAGCTTTCTTATAGGTCGATAAACTAAAAAAAATTGAAACTTTCCATACAAAATGTGCATTCAGCCGGTGCATTTTCACGTATGTTCCTTGGAAAAAGTTGTTCATCTAACTCAGAACAAATTCCATACAAAAAGTGACCCTACGTGAAACCAAAAGGACGTGTATTCAAAATACGAAATCAATTGGTTCAAATTCAGAACGAGAGCAGGGATTGGTTCGCGCGCGTGCTGCAAGGGTAGTTGAGAGGTAACTATTTTAGTAACTATTTCGTGGGGTCAAGTTTGAAGCGTATAGTTATCGTTCTATAGTATTGTAGTTCGCTGGTCTGAATAATACGCTAAAATAGTGCTTACTAATTTTTGAATACTCTGTATAATAATATATCAACTAACACCCTGTGTAGCCGTCAATGTCGTTAAATGGTTAAAAATTGCGGAATAGCAACGAAATCTCGAACACTATAATATAAAATAAAAAAAAACTCACCCCTCGGTACCGCTTGATATCCAAATACAGGTCCGTATTGAGGACCCGGCCTAGTAGGCAGGTGTAGGGCTTCTGAGACCTGCAGAATAGCGCGCCCAGACTAGCCAGGATTCCTGCACCTAGCCTGTACGACAAATATTCAGGATTTCATCAAAATAATCGCCCGTGTGGAGCCGGCAAATAATAGTACCAACCCTTCTCTACCCGTGGGTGTCGTAAGAGGCGACTAAGGGATTATGAACTAACTGGAGGATGGGCTACTGCCCCCGGATCTTCTGTGTATCGTACCATCTTACATACTGCTGCGGTCACTAACAACCGTTGTTTATGGTGCCAACCTCAACGCTAACAAGCGTGGTAGCAATGGTACTTCCTCTCCATATTGTTCCAGTAAGAGCCACCGCGTTGGCTGACAGTTTAGTCGCAATCGTTCTCCATAGACAAATCGCTAACTTTAAATCGACAAATGCGCGCATTACCATAGGGGTCCATACTGATTCCGAGACCGATCAAACTATCGGCCAACTAAAAAATCGCTAGTGCGCGGTGGCTCTAAAAGCTAGAATTCTGGTGGGAGCTGGGCCTACAGTAGACGTTTCATGGGATGTTATGATGATAAATCAAAATAAATATTGGGGGACAATTCACACAAAGTTATCTGATCCCAAACTAGGCAAAGCCGAGTAAGAGTGAGTAAGAGTACGAGTAAGTATCACAGACCGGTATAGGTACACACTATAGGAAATAAATATTAAATAAGATTTAAAGAAGCCGAAAAGACCTGAACGTAGGCCGACCGCCCAGACATATAAAGGGGGGTTTACTTTATATGTACGTGGGACACTCAGAAATATTTGCGACACTAAAAAAAATTGTTCTACAGGTACATATATTTTTATTAAATCTTTTCAAAGTACTCTCCACCAGCCTCTATACAAAGATTCATGCGTCTGAACCAGTTTTCAAAACACTTTTTCCAGTCCGCCGTAGACACCTCGTTTACAGCCTGCTCGAACGCAGCCAGCGCATCTTCCGGCGACGAAAATTGTATCCCCTTGAGCTGATTTTTTATTTTTGGAAATAAAAAGAAGTCACACGGTGCTAGATCAGGGCTGTAAGGAGGGTGACCCAGGAGTTTGACTGGTGTGCTGTCCAGGAAGTCCCTCGTTTTGAGCGCGGTGTGTGCAGGCGCATTGTCGTGGTGGAGCAGTAGTCCGCGGAGCCCTGTGTTTGGTCGCTTGTTGCTCACAACAGAAAAAACTTCTGGTAAACATTTGGTAGTATACCATTCGGCGTTGATGCTTCTTTGATCTCGTAAGGGAATTGAGGCCAAGTGGCCAGTCAAATTAAAAAAGCTGGCGATCAAAATCTTCCCCCCGCTTCGAGATCGCTTCACTTTGGTAGGCGTTGGTTCATTTTGAAACACCCAAACTGTCGACTGGCGCTTGGTTTCTGGATCGTATTGATAAATCCAGGACTCATCACCTGTTACGATGTCGTAAACACGCCGAGACGAGCCTGCTTCAAATTTGTTCAGCATATCACGGCACCATTCCACCCGGGCCTGCTTCTGAGCGTCGGTGAGGTAGTGCGGCACCCAGCGCGATACTATCCTCCTCACGCGAAGATGCCCGTGTAGAATCTCGTGAACGCTTCCCGATCCAATCTTTAATATGTGCTGAATCTCCTGATATGTAATTCGCCTATTAGCTTGGATTAAATTTTTCACTGCTAGCACGTTTTCTTCCGTAATAGCCGTCAAAGGGCGACCGCTTCTTTCTTCATCCCCCAAGGTTGGTCGACCGCGCCTAAATTCGTTATACCAACGATACACGGTTGCCTTGGAGGGGCCTTCATCCATAAATGCCATTTGAAGTCTATCGAACGATTCATCCGGTTTCAGGCGACACTTGAAATCGTAAAAAATCATAGCTCTAAAATGTTCCCGGCGCAGATCCATTTTTCAGTAAGACACGATACTTTGAATTGGCTCGCAAAAAATGTGGAGGGAAATTTTGAAAATGGAACACACATATTTTTACTTACAAGTAATCATATTTTCGAAAAAGATTCTGACCGGCCAGTCTCCCATATATAAAAACTATTTTTCGCAATACTTTCTGAGTGGCCTGGTATGTGCGACCGCCACAATTTGGCTCATGGCAGCTAAGAAAACAAAGCAAAATTAATAGAACTCCTGCTAGGAAAAATAATATTTTTAATTAGTTTTTACATTACACTTTCGGTTCGATTAATAACTAGTATTAATCGAGCCGAAAACAGCTAATAATTTTTCTGATTTTCTTAACTGTCAGGCGCCTAATTGTAGCGGTCGGCTTTGTAGTTATTTTGACTAAATAAAGGAGGTAGATTTCGTGTCGTATCGGAATTTAAATTTCTAGCGGAAGATTGAACCTGATAGATTTTGCTCCACTGAGATGAATGTCGCTCTTGAATGTAAGGAGATCGTGAGAAAAGTGAGGAAGAACTTACCCAATGTCGATGTTGACGAACAGAGTGACGATGAATGTAACTAGCCAGACTAAGCCGTCAAGTTTGCTTAGCTTCCAGAATCTGAAATGAATGGTATTTTGAGAAAAGACCAAACCAATAGATAGGGATTTTTTGAAAAGATGACAATGCAGTGAATACAAATTTTATGTCATTAGAAGGCACTCTAAGAAAATTATATAGGTACTAAACACTATAATAAAAAGAAAAAAATACTATTTACGGGATCTAAATCCCATATCAATCAACGAAAGTGAACGACTTCGTATTGTTCTTTTTTTTTCTTAAGAATGTGTATTTTTAAGTTTCTTGGTACAATAAAGAATTTACAAACAAACAAACTTCACCGTGGAAAAAAGTTCCTGAAAAAAAGCTCCCATCCCTCCGTAAATCACGCGAAATCGTAGTCGTTACTCACTTTTTCAGCTCAAACACCTGCATGAACATTCCCTTCAGCGAGACCACAATAATAGAGGCGAGCACCGACCGAGGCAGCTTCTCGAAAAACGGCCCGATCCATAGTAACACGCACAGCACCAGTAGGGCACTCACTACCGACGTTATACACGTTTTTGCACCTGCCTGGAAAACATACGGTCTTAAAATGAAATTACTACGGTCTTAAAAGACAACCTGAGCCTATATACAAATGAAAATGAAATAGAATAAAAATGCATGGGATAGACATTATCTTAAGTCAATCCCATACCTACATTTTCATTTTATTCTACTTGCGTTTACGATATAATAATAATAGAAAGCTTGTCATCTATAGGCCCAATTATGTGCGAGTCTGTTATGGACGACAGAAGACTAGTCGTGCCGCAATCGCAACAGCTCAGAATTTTGTATGTAACAGCTGATTTGCTTTTGCAATTTCTTTGTTGGCCCCAATCATGAGTTAATTGCAGTTTAAAGTACATAAAGTATACTGAAAAGTTGTCGCTCGAAGGTAAAACCGTGCATTGCTTTTGTATAGCTAATTCTAAAAGTCACTAACGTCAATTTTATTTAAAGTTATTGATTTACCTGATACTGAATATACGATCTTGAAAGACTAGCGCAGAACGGAGCGCACCCGAAGAATGATCCAAAAATGTTGCCAGCACCCTGTTGAAACCAGAAAAAGTCAAACTCAAAATATGGAGATAATAACAGAAAAAGCTAACACGAAACACCCACTATACTTGAAATTTAAATTAAGAGCTTGTGGTCGTGGCCCTCTTTCTTTCTGATCACGAATGTTAAGCAACCTGGTCAGAACTTATATGGGTGACCGCCAGAGGTACTAAACAATACAATACTCTTTATTGCACACAGAAATACAAAATTTACAAAAGAAAAAAAAAATACAAAATGAAATACGGAGCACAATAGGCGGCCTAAACCTACCTTGCCGTAATTAGTATGGGTGAAAAAACTTCGGAAGGCACGTTAAGCCGTTGTTCTTGGCTACTGTCACACATTTACCACAGTAAAACGTTGATTGGACTATTTTAGTGGTCATTTATTTATTTCAATCATAATTTATTATAGTTAACAGCAATAGCCAAAACACTATAAAAGTCAGTATATAACAATAATCTACAATGTAAAGTAATTAATAAGTAAATAAGTCAAAATCTGTTGATAAACCCACAGACCTAGCAAAAGCGCGCTAACGCTTACTATATCTATGGATAAACCAAACATGGTTTGACAAAAGTATTGAAATGGGTCCCATACAAGTCAGCACTGATAGTATTGACAGTTACTGAAAATCACTTACAGTCACTGCGATAGTACTGATAGCATAGTTTTCTCTCCTATATTTCCGTGCCCGACAGGGTCCACGTTGGTAGTAAAGACACATGGAATGCAATAAAGAAATTGAAATTGAAGACAAGTCTGAGGCCATTTGGTAGCTTGAAAACTTTGGTAGTGGAAAACTGGTAAAAAATTGTGTAGTTTGCTCTTTGGGTAACGATGTCAAATGGCAGTCGTTCGGTGTAAAAACCAGTCCTTTCATCAGGTTAAGTAGCCAACTTCGTTATCATCAAGGGTCTATCGGAAAGCTGGGTGCGGCAGAAGAATCAAGAGATTAGAATTAATGCAGTAGAAACGAGAGCGTTAAAAAGTATGATTGGTGTGAATGTGAGTGCCAAGAATAGAAATAGAGTTACAATAGAACTTTGTGGCGTAAAAAGAAATGTAGTCAATAAAATTAAGAAAAGAATGATGAGATACTTTTGCCATGCTCATGAATGAACGGAGAATGAATGACTGAATAGAAATGTGGAAAAGGAAGGCCTCGGTCACAGAATTCATAATAGTACTCCTCGGTGAAGGTTGCAAGACTAAAGGACGTTCTGAATAAAGGCGGGGCTAAAAACGCCCTGTTCGACGAGAAGTAGGGTAGAAGAAGCGAAGTACAGTATGACCGAGATATCTGTTCATGTGGTCAGAATTGTAACTATTGTTTTTATAGTGAATTAGCAAATAAGTTATATATAATTTTCACGACTAGCGACGCTATCGACTGAACAGATATCGCGGTCATACTGTACGTCAAGATGGTGGAAGGTATGGATGGTGGGATGGCGGCCTACGGCGTCTACGCCGCCTTCTAAGGCAGGCTCACTACCAACCAACCACGCAAACTGCCCTGTCAATGAATGCAAATGACTGTTAGAGGTAAAGTACTTACCATAGCCAATAGTTCCTGGTTGGCGTCTATCTCATACTTGTCCTTATTGGCGAAGATAAGCGCCATGGACATAGCTATCGTGTAGGTCACCATCGTTATGGTGAACGAGTCTAAAGCTATCACTGGCATTAGTTCTAATGGCGGTACTTTGGGTATAGGCAAGCTGAAAACAAAAGTATTTATTTTTGACAAGTTGTGTTCAAAATTCTTAACTTAAGGGGCATGTTTAGTTAACGATACTGAACAACATTGTAAGAAACATGCGTAGGGTATCGAAAATAACTCATTATGCCAACTGATAAAGGTGGTAATTTTGTATACGAATGATATTTTTGTCCAGTTTCGAGAGAGTTTGAGAGTTGCTCAGTTTCGCTTCCTTCTTTATGGGAATAAAAAACATTATTCTTGTATAAAATAAAAAATAATTAGTATTATAGGTTAAAGAAAAGAAATCACTTTTCTCGAATGATTACCTACCAACATCTTTTTTTGTATATTTTATTATTTATTAAGAGATCTTGCTATTATAATATTATAATGAAAACTATAATCGTCTGTCTGATACGGTTCCCTCACTAAGACAGACTACGTATGCTTAGTAAGTAAGCTAAAAACCCTAAAAACCACGAAAAAAATAAAAGTAACCCTTTCTTACCCAGTGGGAATGTTTCCAACAAGGCTGATGCCGTACAAGTCTTTTAGAGATGCGTATCTCGACACCAATGACCCCATTACTATCGCTATTAGCTCTATTGGCACTGGTATTCTACTTCGTTTTGCTACCCATGGCTGAAAAACACAACTTTAATTAATATTTTATAATTATCTATCAGGTAAAGCTTTTACTATCAATAGTAGCCTTTCTATATCTCAGGAAGAGAGTAGGTCCCTGATTGCTGCCTTTTGGGACGCCAATAAATTTAAATAAATAGAAACTACATTGAAAGAGTCATCAAAAATAAGTTTGATATAAATGTTTTAGCCCATAATTCAACTTTAAGTCACAAGGGTTTATTAGTTTACTTTTTAGTGGCTTTTTACTCTAAAAGATTTTTGCAATTCCTATAAAAATACAGGATTTTTGGGGTCAGAGAAAATTAATTGTTAATGAAGTGCTCATGGCAAAGTGGCGCTAGTTTTTTATACGATTACGAAAGTTACGCCAATTTTGCGGTGGCATGAGAGCTTGAGCGTTTCCTTACTTCGGAAGGCACATTCAGCCGTTCATCCCGACTACAATTTTAGGTGGTCGTTGAGTAATGCCAGGCTTGAAAACTCTGACCACAACTAGGCTAGCAACTGGCCTTAAGACACGATGACTATTAAATTAATTAGCAAACTGTATTTGAACTTACCTTAAGTAATTCATTGTTTAACGCTACTGTTAAGCAAGTTATGAAGGATATGACGAATGCCGCCCAGTTGAGCATCGGCAATCTTTGGAATATTTCTATTACTGTCTGAAACAAGAACACATTCAACAACTTGAAAAATTCCTTAAAGGATCAAAGTTAAATTTTTTTAGTAACGTCATTTTTATACGTAACGGTATTCATAAACCGGTATATTTGAAAAGATACTTGTATAATACATGTCAAATAGAGGTTTTGATACTCGTTTATTTGGGTTTAGAAATACAAGGAATTTTTTAATACCGTTATAGCAATAGTGTACATGTCCATACCATTATGTACAAGTATATTATCTGTATTTGCAATACCCGTTGCAAGCCCTGCGCGTATCGTACCACCATTCTACAGTCACTAACCACCGTGGTCCATTGCGAGAGTTACTAATAATAAATAGTTAGATAAGATAACAGTTTATTGATTCTTCAAAATATCACAAAGAAAATAGTTCAAACAAACTTTTCAATCTTATACAAACACAAAAAAACAAGTGTCCCCCAAAAATGTCCTCATCACGCCGGCCGCCTTGCCACGCTGGATGGCCAGCAAGATTTGCTGCATTAGGTACGATCCAGAGCGAGGGTCACAGCCACGGTGCTGCACAAATTCCTGGACAAACTTCTTAGCCACCTCAGTCCAATGGCCCTACCACAAAAGCAACAAACTCACATAAATAACTTTGAAGTTGCTAGGCAGCCTGGGTAAGACGAGGCCGAAGAGATCTTTGAGCTGCGAGGAGAGCACTTGGAACGACGCTGCCGTGGTGAACCCTGACACCAGCGGCTCCGACAGCAGGGTGGACACGGCGCCCAGGCGGAGGATCCACATCGCTGCCTGCAACAGCGGAACATTTATACCTACGTCTAGTGTAAAGAATACGAGGCATTCAGGGTCTCACCTGACACATGATTTCTCTAATTTAATAGGCTGACACTGGAATTAAAAGTAAAAACCGGCCAAGTGCGAGTCGGACTCGCGCACTGAGGGTTCCGTACCACCACATAATCATAATTGTATTAGTTGAAATTTCAGTAAGTTAATGTGCTAGATTTTTTGAGTCTGACACGCGCTTGACCAAATTTTATTATTTGTTGTTATTTTATAGCTTATGAACTATAAACATACCAATTTTCAAGTTTCGAAGTGTTCTCCGTTTTTAAAATAGAACTAAAACAAAAATCGCCTCCGCCTCCATCCAATTTGACCCCTCTCTTATATGAATGTTCTTGAAACGGCAGCTCACCACAATTGGTTACCATTATTTGTGAGTAAAGTTGTAATATTTAATTATTTCAGACTTTTCCCTTTATTTGTACTGTGAGACCTAGCTTCTTGCCAAATTTCATAATTTTAGGTCAACGGGAAGTACCCTGTAGGTTTTGCATTTTTGAATAAATGTATGGAGATGAGGACATAAAAAACCAAATCTTTTGATTGCGTCGTTGTAAAAAATTTAAATTTTCAGATTTTGTGTGGTTCATGGACCCTAACATATGGTATTAATTTCAACCTGATACCTTTACCCGTTTGTGAGATAAAGGGTCTTGACAGACAGACAGACAGACGAACAACAAAGTGATCCTATAAGGGTTCCGTTTTTTTTCTTTTCAGGTACGGAACCCTAAAAATGAGATAACTTACATTTTTTTTCTATCAAGTGAAATTAGCCCTAGGAACTATCCATAACTAACATACAGCGTGAATTTGTAGTGGTTTCGCACCCGAAGCCCAGTGTATCTGCTCATGAAAACAAGCAACTTTCCTGAAGAAAAGTGAGTGGATCACGTGACTACTTTACTATGGAGAGGCGAAATTTTTTTTACATACATACATAACATCACGCCTCTTTCCCGTTGGGGTAGGCAGAGACCACAGTCCTCCACCTGCTACGATCTTGACATACTTCCCTTGCTTCCTGTACTTTCATCAATCCTTTCATACATGCTCGTCGGTTTAGGGTACTTTTAACCTGGCCTTTATTCAGAACGTCTTGAGTTTGGTCCTGGTACGTTCGCCTAGGCCTTCCACTTCCAACGTTTCCATTCACTCTCGCCTGGTAGATCTCTTTCGTCAATCTTCGTTCATTCATCCTCTACATGACCAAACGAGTAAAAAATTTTACGAGTAAAAAATTTTTTTCTTCGGGAAAGTTGCTTGTAATCATGAGTAGAATCACTGGGCTTCAGGTGCAAAACCAATACAAATTCACGCTGTATATATTTTAATCAATTCAATTCGATTACTTTTTTGCCGGAAAAAATGTAATCAAAGACACGCACGGGCATCATTCGCCTAAATTCTGCCGTAAAGCAGCGGTGTCTCTTCGAAGAGTGGTGACCACTTATCATCAGGTGGCCCGCCTACTCGTTTGCTCTCTTGTTTTTAGGGTTCCGTACCTCAAAAGAAAAAAACGGAACCCTTATAGGATCACTTTGTTGTCCGTCTGTCTGTCTGTCTGTCTGTCTGTCTGTCTGTCTGTCTGTCAAGACCCTTTATCTTACGAACGGGTAAAGGTATAATACCATATATTAGGATCCATGAACCACACAAGATCTGAAAATTTCAATTTTTTACAACCACGCAATCAAAAGATATGGCATTTTATGTCCTCATCTCCATACATTTATTCAAAAATGCAAAACCTACAGGGTACTTCCCGTTGACCTAAAATTATGAAATTTGGCAAGAAGCTAGGTCTCATAGTACAAATAATGGGAAAAGTCTGAAATCATTAGATATTACAACTTTTCTCACAACTAATAGTAACCAATTGTGGTGAGCTCCCGTTTCAAGAACATTCATATAAGAGAGGGGTCAAGTTGGATGGTCGCTGAGGCGATTTTTGTTTTAGTTCTATTTAAAAACGGGAACACTTAGAAACTTGAATATTGGTATGTTTATAGTGCATAAGCTTTAAAATTACAACAAATAATAAAATTTGGTCAAGCGCGTGTCGGACTCAAAAAATCTAGCACATTAACTTACTGAAATTTCAACTAATACAATTATGTTTATGTAGTGGTACGGAACCCTCAGTGCGCGAGTCCGACTCGCACTTGGCCGGTTTTTTTTATTACAAATTTTTCCATTACAAACCACTTGATTTTACGGTAAATAGCACAGAAGGTATTTGGGCGGCGGCACGCCAGTGGTACGGAATCCTAAATGTGCGAAGTAATAAAATATGGTAATAGAATATGTCACAAGTTTTATTTAACGCACTTACTTGTATAATGCCCACTGTCAAACAAACAGCACTGAGGACTTCTATCGGCGAATACATGGCCGCCACTGCAAAAAAAAATACAAAAAAACTGTTAAAAAATTGTGGCATATTAAAATATAGGGTCATAATGAAATAGTGAACATAATTTTAGCATGATACTTAGAACATGAAACTGAACAACTTTCCCAAAGGAACGTAGGTTGAACGACAAAGAGGTATGGTGCTCTGATATTCCAGCGAAACACAAGAAACACATCGTAAAAAGCCGACTCTTAAAGTAGGCCGTGCTGCAGTGGTTTCTTGCCGTTTCTTTTACGCTGCCATAGCACGATCCGAAACGGCGTAGACTCGCTCTATTTGAATTGTATTCTGCTTGACATTTTATAAGTATTCTGTAAACAATCTATATTGAATAAATAATCTGAATCTGAACTACAAAAAACCAAAATCCAATAAAAAATGCGCTATCAGCTGATGCAGTTCAAAAATTGATTTTCGTACTTCGATCTATGCTCCTTGGGGAAAGTTGTTCAGTTTCATGGTCTGAGTAAATAAAATTATGTTCACTATTTCATTAGGACCTTATATAAGTATTCACTTCCATAGACTACTATCTATAAAATCCTGGGGTCAGACAGTCAGATTTACCAGTCAGATACGGGAAGCTACTTTAAAGTTTAAGCTCCTCTAAATCTACTGCTGAAACTTACTTTATCAACAAGTCAGAAAGAGTCAGCAAAAGATTTAAGAAGTTTTGGACAACTGGATATTTTCGCTTGCCTGGGAAAGTTAGATTATAACATTGAGACGAAGAAGAAGATAGTGCGGTCAGTTAGCTGTTTTACGTAGACACGCCTTACAATTTCACCAATTTTTTTCCAGCTCTCAATTTTTGATAGGAGCCAATTCTTGAATTTCAAAAAAATTTCCATAGAAAATTCAAGAACTGTGGCTCCTATCAAAAATTAAGAGATGTACCTAAATAGTACCTGGAAAAAAATAGTTGTGAATTTGGCGATATAAGACTATAAGGGACCGGACTAAGAGTAATGTTTTTTTTTTTATATAGAAGTTTATCTGTGCTACGTTATTTTAGACTTGTAATGTAAAGGACTGAAAGGCTGTCGTTATACGTTTGCCATACCATACTACGGCGATCAATAAGTAGCGAGAACCATACAGAAAATAAACAACTATTGTTAAACTATAATTCTCTTTTCTACGTAGTTTCAAAATCTCTTCAGACCCTGAATCTTGCAGTTTTCGGAAACCTTCAACCACTTTGAAAACAAAGCTTTCATTTGGTCATCCAAAAAGCTCTTGGATTGGGATCTATGACTTTTGCTTCCGTATCTGTTTCACCTTCGGTGTTATTTCGATTGTGGGAACAGATAAAATACACTATTGCTAGAGGAACGTTAGTCAAATCTGGTATCTATGGAGGGTAGTTAACTTGTTCAAACTTTCGTTATTCTCAATTTTCAAGTTGTTTGCTGAATTGTGTCGTTTACCTCATTATTTATAATGTTTGAAACTAAAGACTCAAAAAACTGTCAAAAGACAAATTGTTGTTTATTCTCACTACTTTGTGGTCACCCTTCGTATGGCGCCAGTTAAATTTCGGCACCATCATATCGTGTGGGTTGCAATGTCGATCCGACCTCACAAACCCTGGTGTCAGTGTTGTTAAGACGCCAAAGGCCTCTGCCATAGCTCTTTTACGACTACATACGTAGACAGTAGTCCGGACCATCACCACGGCATCATCTAAATTTTTGGACAATCAGGTGATTCTTCCTGCAATGAGTTTGCGGAAAGGAAGTGGGGAGTTCGTTTGACAGTGTCCCTACCGGGAATCGAACCCAGTACCTCCGGATCAAGAGCCGAACCCTCTAACAACCAGACCACAGAGGCTGTTACGGTACCGTCCGTGTTAGAGTACCGTAGCTTGAGAGTACAATGAGATAACGTACATGGTACAGCTGTTAAATTCGTTTCCATCAATGTAGTTATATTACTTTCGTGCAAAGCATGTACCGGCAGAGCAGAATGTTGTGATACCACCTGAAAAAAAAAAAACTTTATTGTACACATTTTTTTCTACTCTGTGGCAGTTTACTATTAATGTGTGTCTGTGGTAGACATTATTAGAACGATTGGTCAATAAGTAGAATCGGGAATTCTGACTAAATTCCTGTAACAGGAAACTGATCAATTTTGCCGAAACCGATCATTTTTGCTGAAATACGAAAAAATTAAATGAGCTTCATATAAAATTTGCTAACATATAAAACACTTTCTAGATTTTATAAAATTTTTACCAATACTTATTCCTGGTGAATTAAATAACGGTTTTTTTAGGGTTCCGTACCTCAAAAGAAAAAAACGGAACCCTTATAGGATCACTTTGTTGTCCGTCTGTCTGTCTGTCTGTCTGTCTGTCAAGACCCTTTATCTCACGAACGGGTAAAGGTATCAGGTTGAAATTAATACCATATATTAGGATCCATGAACCACACAAGATCTGAAAATTTAAATTTTTTACAACGACGCAATCAAAAGATATGGCATTTTATGTCCTCATCTCCATACATTTATTCAAAAATGAAAAACCTACAGGGTACTTCCCGTTGACCTAAAATTATGAAATTTGGCAAGAAGCTAGGTCTCACAATACAAATAATGGGAAAAGTCTGAAATCATTAAATATTACAACTTTTCTCACAACTAATGGTAACCAATTGTGGTGAGCTCCCGTTTCAAGAACATTCATATAAGAGAGGGGTCAAGTTGGATGGTTGCTGAGGCGATTTTTGTTTTAGTTCTATTTAAAAACGGGAACACTTACAAACTTGAAAATTGGTGTTTATAGGGCATAGGCTATAAAATAACAACAAATAATAAAATTTGGTCAAGCGCGTGTCGGACTCAAAAAATCTAGCAAATTAACTTACTGAAATTTCAACTAATACAATTATGTTTATGTGGTGGTACGGAACCCTCAGTGCGCGAGTCCGACTCGCACTTGGCCGGTTTTTTTATTAATGAGCTCCCGTTTCAAGAACATTCATATAAGAGAGGGGTCAAGTTGGATGGTCGCTGAGGCGATTTTTGTTTTAGTTCTATTTAAAGACGGGAACACTTACAAACTCGAAAATTGGTATGTTTATAGTGCATAAGCTATAAAATAACAACAAATAATAAAATTTGGTCAAGCGCATGTCGGACTCAAAAAATCTAGCACATTAACTTACTGAAATTTCAACTAATACAATTATGTTTTTGTGGTGGTACGGAACCCTCAGTGCGCGAGTCCGACTCGCACTTGGCCGGTTATTTTTCCTACCATGGCGCCACTTTCCAACAATGAATAAACTATATTTGATCTGAATGGAACATATTATTTTCAGTTTCAACAAATGCTCGCGTGCCGGAAACACTGTAGATGATATTTAATTATTAACATAGTTTTACGATATATTAAAAAGGTATTGCGTTTTTTTCAATCATGCCAGTTTGAACTTATGTTAGGTATTCATAATTCAATCAAGTCTAGCATTTGCTCTATGGTATATCGCTATAGTTACGCAATAAATGTAAAGATTGATGTGTTTTTGACTATGCCCGTATTAAAAAAAAAGGTTTTTGATAGGTATTTTTAATCGTGACTAGATGGGAGTGTGACTAGATGGGACGAACTCATTATTACAAGTCCAGTCCACGAAATGTGTTGGGGAATTTTGGCGAACACATAGTTGCGGTGATTTGTTGACGGCAGTATGGTGGCGAGACACGCAGAAGGACACTGCTGGCAATCCTTTGGTTCAAGATGTCTTAATCGCCTATTACGACGGCTACGGAGCTACAGAGAGGTACTATTCTTAGCCAGAACCAAATAGAAACGTAATACATTTTTGTAGTGTTTAATTAGAACTATTATCTGTTTTGTATAGTTAATATGAACAAAACAACAATTATTACTTATTTCGATTAGAAATTTTGGACTGATCACGGAAGCGACATAATAAATATAGGTACATACATATGACTGTGAAAGGCAGATAAAACGTACACGATACATCAAGACACGGAACGAGAATGTTCGTCAATCAATTTTTCTTTTAATGTCTCATTTGACGAATAATTTAACAACAATGACAACTAAAAACAACAAACAATACAATAAAGTTAAAATAAGTAAGTAGTTAAGTACTATAATTATTTTAAGATTAGTGTATTTTAACAGACAAAAAGGTAGGAAACTTGACGCGAGCCGGATTTGAACCTGCGACCATTTCGGCGTACTATGCCGACGCTCTTTCATGAGCTACGGAGATCAATAAGTAGTGAGAATGATCCAGGAAATACACAACTATTAAAAATTAATTATGTACTTTACTTTTTAGTTTTCCTTAGCACCGATCCCTTTGAAAAATCAAAATTTATTTCTTTGGTCCTGCAAACAGCTCTCAGTATGGGTTCAAAAACTTCGATGTTGCTTCCGTGTCTCTTTCTCCTGCGATGATATTTCGATTGTGGGAACAGATAGAAGTCGCTGTGACTAGAGGATTGATAGTCGAATCTGGTATGTACAAAAAGTGGTTAACTTTTTGAAATTTAGCTTTTTAAATGGAATCTGTCTGTTGCAACATTAGTTTTTCTCAATTTTCAAGTTGTTTGCTGGATGGTGTTGAACTTTACCTTATTGCTTTTACGTTTAGTATTATAAACTAGTTTTTTTCAGCTTCTTTTGAATGAAATAAACTTTCAATACAAGGTTATTTTTTTGGACCTGATTTCCTTTTAGCCATTTATTAGTGAGGTCAAAAGTAACAACTTTTGTTCTACGACTTTTCTCTCAAAACGCACGCACGCACGCAACGTACAAAAAATTTTCGACTCTCCATACTAAATCATCATCATGATGATGATGATGATCCATACTAAAGTGGTCACGTGACTGACCCATTTTGTATGGTAAGTTGAAAATTTTACGTGCGTTGTTAGCAAATTCGTAGAACAAAAGTTGTTGCTTTTGACCTCACTAATAAGTGGGCAAAAGGAAATCAGGTCCAAAAAACTAACCTAGTATAAATCAAAAGACTTATATTCAAAATTTTGTTAATTCTCACTACTTTTTGATCAACCCTCGTATTTGCTGAAGTTATAGAACTTGTAGTCTAAGGCTAGATTTAGACGGAGTAAGTAAAATGGGGTCTTTCGGCTGATATGATGATGATGATGAATGTAAATTCAGCCTAATGCTTGCAGTCGAAGAATTGTAGTTTAGCTGGACGGAGTGGTGCGTGATATAATAGAGCGATAGAGACTGGTATTGCTATGTTTAACGTTTGACTCTGCCCTGCTGTAATAGTTCAGCTACATTATATTTCGACTGTAGGCATTATGCTAGCTGTTTTTGGATGATCGAAGCAACAAGCCTACAGTTTGGCAAAAAAACAGTTTGAGGCGGCGATAGATGGATAAAAAAAAAACGTCCGAAACACCCTCCTAAATTTTTTTTATGTCACAAGTGGGCTAACGAGCAGGTGGGCCACCTGGTGATAAGTGGTTGATTGATGCTATTTCCTGTTTCGGCCGCAATGGACTAAATCTATGGGCTGAATTATCTGTTTACCTTTAAAAGGCTTCACAAAACTTCTTCATATAAAGTGAGTAAACAAATGTCATGGAAAACTGCTTTGGCGAAGAACGTGGCGCCCTCATTTTTTTCAAACCGTTTTCTGCCGAGCTGTATGCAACGAAATTATAAAAGCAAGGTGTGGCGCGGGATACCTTGATTCATACCTTCCCTGCCATGAGGCAGGCGACTGCGAAGGTGCCCATGGAGATGTGGGGCGAGGTCCCGAGCAGCACATATATGAGGATGGGGAAGAACGCCATGTATAAACCCACGATCGCTGGTACTTCTGCTAGGAGGGCGTACGCCATTCCTGTTCAAAATTTAAAGGTTTTGTCATCATAACATCCCATGAAACGTCCACTACAGGACAGGGAGCTCCCTCCAGAATTCTAGCTTTTGCTGGAAAAAATGTGGAGGGGAAGTACCAAAGGTTTTTTTACAAATGTATTTTTAAGCGCTAGTGGCCGTGTGTAGGTAGTTTCAATCACAAAGCCAATCACATAAAGTTTCTAAGCCCGGATGGATGATCATTAGTGACAGAACCACTAGAGCACAAGTAGAGCGTTTTCTTGGTTCGGACGGCACGTTAAGCCGTTAGTCCCAGCTACTGTGAATGATAGTAATCAAAAGCCTCCAGGGGCCATTTGGTAGCTTGAATGTTGAAAACTCTGTTAGCCCACTTACTTTGCAAAGTCTTATCTACGACTTGGTTCTAGTTTACCCTCTGAGTTGTGGCGGAGAACAGATGGCAGTTGCTTTGCTTTGTAGAAAAACCAATGCCCTTGTCAAAACTCTTACGTTGCGTAGCCGACTCCGTACTTCGATTTCGATTAAAAGCGGAATAGTGTTAGGGCCAAGAGGTATTTGTAGCAGATTTTTCCTCATACTTGTTATTTTTTAGATGAGTATCTAAAAAAGAAAGATTGAAAGGTGATAATGAAGGAGATAGAACATACAAGATTATTTTTTTGTGATGAAGATTTTATTAGTGAGAGTACCTAAATGTGGTATTTAACGACTGGCTGTGATCGCTTGTTTACTATTATATATATCTGTGGCTAAAATTAAGCGAATGTGATATGTATTGATTAAAATTAAAAATTCGCATGCTAATTTTGAACATTCTTATTCTTTGTAATAGTAATTTTTCCTAATTTTTTTAGCCGCCATGCACCTAATTGACAACCATTCATTGCATTTGTTTGCACTTGCTCGAACAGATTACTTTTATGCAGTGATCCGAAAGAGAACAGCGTCACTGTTCTCCAAAATGAATAGCAGTCGGAATAGCATCCTGAAGTTTTTAGCGGAAAAGTAAGCCTCGCCCATGTTTATGCATTTTATGCGTGTTTTGCTCAGGCGGAGTGTCACTTTGTCCTAGGCAAATAGAATAATACTAATGACAATTGCAAATTATTTTATTATGACTGATTTGATTCGTGATTTTGTTCTGATATACTAACATAGATATAAGTTCTCTTGTGTTACTAACAAATGGGCCCTTTTTGCCATAATAACCTAATTTAATTATTATTATTATTAACACATGCAGCCCATTTTATTGGACTTGCACCAAGATTATAGAATAAAATAGAGGACACATATTGTTTATTTTCATCCTTTATTATATTTTTTTGAGTTTAAAACGTCGTTAATTGTTTCCCGAAATTACGTCACAGCGCAGCTGCGGCTCCTTATAGGAATTTTATATCAAAAGTGTATAACGTCATCGCACGAATTTTGCCATTTTTATAATGACTCTAAAAACGAACGAAGTAAAACGCTAAAAAAAATTTCGAGAAGCGTGAAACTAAATCTTGACATTGCATTGTATGGGACTTTATGCGGTTACCAAAATTGTGCGGTTATCAGTTGTTTTGGTCACGTATCAGTTTTTGAATGGATGTTCAAAATCGAGGAGATTTAAACGCTACGCTCGGTCTAAAATATACTGCGCACATACGTAAGTTATATTTCAAATAATTATTTTAAGAAGAATATAATGAAAGTATTACCTATGTCATACATTAGAGCCACAGTCTATAAGCCAAAGGAACAACGAGTTCGTACTTTCTAGTCGAGACATTGATAAGAGAGTTTTAGGTTCATTAGTTCACTCAGCGCATAAATTTTGTAAAGATAAGTTTCTGGTTACTATGTTGAGTTCTGTTTTATTGGATCAGGATACAAAGTCCTCTATTCCTATCAACCTCGCTTTAGCCTATTCCGTCTTTGTACGGAGTCTGCTACCAAACCTAACCTCGCAACTAACAGGGGGGCCAACCACATCCAATCCTGGATTAGGCTTTTGCCATACAGGTGGCTAACGTGAATGACAGTTCTCAAACCAACTAATGGCCTCCGTCTTTGGGTTTATATTTTGTTCTAACAGACAAATGGGTCTAGTCTCTAAGCATGTTTTGCACAGGAGTAAAGGTAAACTAGGTGATCTGATCACTACAAGAATAGTTTCCGCCACACCAGGACAGAGAGCTAGTATAACATCCCATGAAACGTTCACTGCAGGACAGGGAGCTCCCTCCAGAACTCCAGCAAAAATGCGTGGTACTTTGGAGGGGATTAACCATAGTCACCACGCTTGTAAGCGTTGCGGCTGGTGACCGCTGTTGTTGGTGGCCGTAGTACCCATGTAAGATGGTACGATACACAGAAAGATGCTGCTGCCCATCCTCCGGTTCATAGTCCCTTAGTCGCCTTTCACGACACCCACGGGTAGAGATGGGTTGCTACTATTCTAGAGTATATTATTCGAGTGGTATTATTCTATTTATTAGAGAGAAAAATTTTACTTGATCTAAATTTGCCCACTTATGATAGAAGGCGGTTAAGTGACTAACTGCTGTATTCAGAGACGTCAATTAAAGTTTATCTTTCGTTAAGTCTCATGCTGTCATATTCAATATCATTGACAAAGAAAGAGACGGCACGACACTTATTTTATAATTAACTTTAAGTAAAGTCGCAGCATTAGCCGCCTTCTTTCGTGACGGCAAAAATGGCGACTTACCCTGTGGTATGTGCATGACAGCGGTCGTAGCTCCAGCCACCAGGTCTCCAACGAGGAACTTCCGCACGTCGTACTTCGGCAGCCATTTTATGATGGGCAGGGAGTTCAGCAGGCAGTCGTAGTATCCGCAAGTGCGGATCACCTTCTTGCATTGGTAGCTTACTGGAAGGATGGAAGGTATTTGAGCCCCCTACGCACATAATTCTCTAGATTTTAATGCAAAAATTTCAATAATTTTTAGTAGGATTTACAGGCCATAATGGTATATATGAAAAATGTAGATAAAACTAAGACAACTAGAATTAGTGTGTTACTCAGACCATGAAAATGAACTACTTTTTACAAATACGAAAAAAAAATTCAACTTCACATAGATTGTATGGGAGGCTGATTGCGCATATTGTATGGGAGGATATTTTTTTAATCGTATTGGGAAAAGTCGAAGTAACTAGCTAATATTGTGCGTACTAATTCTCCCCCCTCTCCCTTTATCGCCGTCTGAAGTAGTCTCAGTAAAATACCATTTCATCGTGCAAGAAGGCAGTTTCGCTATTTCTTAACTATTTGCGGCCTTGGTTCAGGCTTAAACGCTCTACAATGTAGGTAATTTGTTTTTGTCTGTGTTGTTGTATAATCTACAGGTACTACAGTTTACACTGATTTTAGTAAGATTCTACCACAAAATAAACAAGTTTAAGTCTAGCCGGAGCGCTGGCTACGGAAAGTGCTGACTCATTTATAGAGCTACAGAATTACACTATACAGCTAATTAATTAAGTTATACACCATCATTGATTAGTACGCAATTTTAGGTTCCTTCCCAAAGGGGGAAAACAGGACCCTTTTAAAACATTATAAAAGAAGCACAGATCATAACCAACAATGTCCGTTACTCCTTTATACCTATAACAGCATATGATTGACCTAGGCACACACGGCCGCACATCAGTAGAAACACTTTTGGACCTTATGGCGTTGTAATAGAGTTGAAAAAGTTTCTACCGACAAGCGGTTGACCGTACCGTGCACAGCACACATTGCTCGCTCTTTGTCATCGACTGGGTGGTCGACTTAATATTTTTGCCATTTTTTTGCATACCTACGCGATGTTAAAGGTCCACTGTTATAAAAAAATATACGTCTAGCTCTTTTCCTAGCTTATATAGATAAATGAGTCAACCCGGCACTTTTTCACGCGCCTTGAACGTCGCCTGGTACTAACTAAAATGGCTGGGCATGTTACATTCGAATACAATAAATAAATAATTAGCTTTAATACGACACCAAACCCAGAGTTTTATAAATGGCTCAAATTCAATTTGATTTTACAACCCCTTTGCTACCCACCAACCCCCACCAACACATAGTTGGCAAGCGCCCGGCTCAATCAATAAAGATAGAATCGGTCACTAACTAGAGGGATTTCGTTGCTCAATTAATGGGTCAACAATTTCCGTAGCCAGCTCTTAGACTATAAGTAAATACATACTTAATAAGCATACCTAATCACATTAACGCCGTGTGACCGTAACTAAAATCTCAAAAGGAACTAAATTTTCTTTGTTTAAGAGGTACTTACTTATACAAGCACTATGTTTACTCTAGGTATCAGTTAACTGTTAAGTGTCAGCATCTGTTAACTCGTGATATTGCACTTGTTTAGGCAGGTACTACTCATTCTGTATGAAAATTCAATCCGTAGTTTCACGTCGCGACCGATATAATAAAATCGGCCAAGCGCGAGTCTGATTCGGTTGAAAACTATACTACACAATATCTTTTTGGTAGTTTGTTTGGTACGTTCAAAAACTACCTTGCAAAATTATAATTGAGTCAGAATCGCACATGTCCTTATGTTTCGTAAAAGAAACTGATATGGAGAATTATTTTATTATTATTTTCTTTATTAGTATATCCGCTATAAATTCTATATATAACATAAATAAATATATTTATTTTGTGAAAAATTCAACTGGGTCGGACTGATATAAAGTAATGTTACCGTCGCAAGCAAATTGTATAAATTCGGGCGCTTTACTAACAACCGGCAAATTGTATAAAGACGACAAATTTTAAAAATGCGGTGACAGGAAGTAAATGGGTTTAGATCAATGTTCATATTACATCCCATCCGTTCCCTTTCAGGATCGGTTAGGTTTGTTTAGGTTGTTTTGCGACCAAGCGAGCGTACCACGGTAGCGTACGGCGAATGCCAGAGAATTATAAGAATGAAATTATAAGAATGAATAATGAGGATTAAAAGAATGGTGCGTCGTTCTGTAAAATACCTAGGCATTATGTAACGTAGCTAATTTCATAATTTGTCTGCGACATTTCCATTTCATGCGAACATTCGTTGGTCTTCGCTACAGCATCCACCAGACTAACGAAGGTGATTAAAGGCACCCGCCGCGCCGCACCGCACAAGCGTAAACTTAGCCCATAACAATTATTTAAATTAATTAATTAATTTGCTAAAAAAAATGCTAACTTACATGGTCTGATTGGTTCATGGTAGTCGGCATCTTTGTTCAATGTGTCCTGTTGGTATACTCGCCGGACCACGTTGAACTGCTGGCTCGGATTCGCCTGAATAGACCTGTAGTTAAGGACATATTTTTAAAGAGGATAGATCTAGGTACCTACTATTCATGCTGACGAGTGTTTCTGTTGCATCTGCGAAGATGCTACAAGATGATTGGGAGATATTGTTTCATATAACAATAATGATTTATTTCATAATTTCGAGGTAGTTGTGCAGTTCCATTGGCAAGTTCAAATCCTTCAGCTATAATATATCATTTTTAGGGTTCCGATACCAAATGGTAAAGAAAGGAACCCTTATTTTGCGACTTTGTCTGTCTGTCTGTCACACCTCGATATCTCAGCAACCAAGCATGCCATCGACTTGAAATTTGGAATAGTTATAGAATATGGTTGCCCAACTTAATTTCACACGTAAGAATAAAGAAAAATATATGATTATTACTGTAACCCTTTACAGTAATAAATAATAATATATTTTTCTTTATTTTTATGCGTCTTACTTCAAAAACGAAAGACTTACTTAATCTGAAAGAATTCATCTCTCCTTTCATGATGGGATAACTTCTCAAGAATACCGAAACATTGGTTTCTTTTCAAAATGGTAAAAAAAAGGAACCCTTATGGTGCGACTTTGTCTGTCTGTCACATTTGTATATTTCAGCAACCACTCATATCATGCCTTCGACTTAAAATTTGGAATAGTTTTAGAATATGGTTACCCAACTTAATTGCACATGAGAGATAAAAAAAAAATATGATTATTAATGTAAAGGGGCCCAAATAGGGGGGGCAAAATTTTAACTTGTTGTTATTAGGTCGAGTGGGGTGTCATATGAAAGGGCTTTACTTGTACATACTCAAACATATTTTTGTATTTTTTTACAACTCTTACTTTTCAAGTGGTGATGATAAATGTCAAAAAGAAATACCATTGTCCCCCCCCCCTCCTTATCTCCGAAGTTTGTAAAATCTGAATTAATTACAGTCGATAGAAATTTATGTACCTATATACCTATATTACAGCAAAAATAAAACGATTTTTCTAAGTTGCACAGTTGTTTAGAAATCTGCAAAAAACCTTTACAAACAAATTTGGTTTTGCGGTCCTAAAAATGGACTTTGTTGCTTCCAAAAATACTATATAATAGGTATATCGGAACCTTCGGCGCGCGAGTCCAACTCACACTTGACCGGTTTTCGTTAAAAAAAAGCACCATGTAGTTCACTTAAATATCAATAAAATAACATATCCTAACTGACTGATTGAATGACGGTCACCCGTGACCGTTTGAAATTTTGTATGCCTATTTATTGCATGCCACAAACACAGTCCAAGAAATGATTTTACAAAACTCATCCCCTAAGGGGGTGGTGGAGTACGGGATGAAAATTTAAGATTTTTGTGCACCTTGGAAATCTAAAGATATCTCAAAAAGGTTATTCATATCCCAATTCACCCCTTGGGAGATGGTTTTCAAAAAGTGTTGAAATATCTATTTCTTTTACTCGTATTCTTATCAAACTTATTATTAGCAAAACAAATAAAAATCAATTATTTCATCCCTTTTCTTTCTCTTTCCTTTTTGAATTTTGGAAAATCCTTTTTTGGATGGTGTTTTTAGTGTTGAGTGTTTTTGTGCGCGTGCGTTTGTGTACGGTACCCACGATTTGGGAGTGTGTGTTGTTGTTGGTGTTTCCTACAAAGTTCGACGTTTCACTTTTAAAGTTAAATAGATTTTTACTTATTAGTTTAACGTTAACGCGACTGTTTACTGCACCAAAAGTCCCGGGTTTGATTCGTTATCCAAGAAAATTAAAGGGTTTGGGTGTTTTTGTGCTCGTGTGTGTGTGTGTGTGTGTGTACGGTACACACGATTTGGGTGTGTGTTTCGGTGTTGGTATTTCCCACAAACCAGTCATCATTGCCCTAGTTTTTTTCAGTTATTTTACGTCTTCGGCTTCCTAACCTAGAGAATTTGACAAGGGTAGGTACTTGTTTTACACAGAGCGACAGCCATCTTACCTTCGCAACCCAGAGGGCATAGGTACTAGCCCACATACTAGAATACTAACTTGCCCAAATAAGTAATCGTACTTTTTTCTGACTATACACCATGATTTTTATTTCACCAGAAAAAGGGTGATGTTGCTCATAAACCTAAAGAACTTTTCCGATGTTGTGCATAAATCTAAAAAACTTTTCCTCAGCAACCAAAAAATAATAATAAAATAAGAAAAATACGAAAAAACAGGAACTCTATATGCGTATATTCTTTTATAATTATGTTCCTTGGGAAACGTTTTCAGTTTTATATTTTCTGCTGAATAATTTTAATATTTTTAGTTTTATAGAATCAATCAAGTAACTTGCCACTCATCATGTGCCTCGTTGTGTAAAAGCGGAACATTCTCTAAGTTCCTGAAGTCGCTCTCATACACCAAATATGTCTTGCGCATACGCATATTGACACCTTATTATATATTTCGTTAATTCCTTTACGTTACAGCCACGTTACTTTAAATAACTTTCACTTATAGGACATGTTTAGGCAATTTAACAATTTATGAGACATGATTAAACGTATACAAGTCACTAGGTAACACTTTTAACTGAATGAGACTGTATGTGAAAGTATACAATTACACACTATTAACAAAACACTATGATAGCATAGCACCAACCACTAGCCCACTAGAAGTTTGGCCACTACCTCAGTTTTAATGTTAATGAAGTCGCAATATTATTACGGCATTTCAACCTTGAATTACACTTTCAAATAAATAACATTCTTCTTTCTGGCCAGTTTCACTTTGAATATTAAATTCTGAAAGTACTTTATTTATTTCAATTTGAACTATAAAGTAAATTTTATTATTTTAACACTTTATTTAATAAACGTAGCTTAGTTAGTTTATTGGTTAGTCGTGTAGTTAAAATAACAGTTAGATTTAAACTGGGCTGTTGTAAATAAAGTAGTATTCCTACGAAGATAACGAAACGTCTCGGATGAATGGTCAACCGTTGGTCAGTTTTATAACAAGGAAAGTAAATTAATAATTATATATAGTTTATACATCATTTAGGTATAACGAATTACATTAATCTTTATATTTTAGCATCTTTTGCTAAGTCACAGATTCGATATTTTTTTCAAAAACAATAATAAAAAAAATTTAACGTGTGCCTACACCTTAATATTTATTCATCCACACTATTAAATTAAAATTACCAAAATGATATGGAACAGCAGTGAATAAACAAACACGAATAAGATGTAATAAATTCCAAAGCGCAGGCTTTTTATAGTCCGTTATTTAGGTAACTCAGATCATGTACAGTCAACACTAGGTCAAGCTTGACACTCGACTCTAACTAACCCATACGTCTATTGAAAAAGAGTGGTACAAAAACCAATGTGTCAAGCTTCACGTGCTCTTGACTGTAATTCATAAGATATATGTATATTTTTATATTATTCAAATTGAAAAGAATTCAATTGCCAGAGTGGTATAATAGCTACTAAGCTATTCCCTAGGATAATGTACTTCTGGCTCCACGTTTGATTTTGGTGTTGATATCATTATGTCAGACAGTAATGAATACCTATACTTAGATACGAGTATAAGCGATCTTGAATATCACCCTGTGATAAGATACTACTGATATTTTTACTGGTATTTTGTTTTCTAAAATGAAAGATTGAAATCCGATACATATAAAGTAGTGTTTTATTGTTACTTTCCATAAATTATAATTCACATTTTAAAGGTTTATCAAGATTTTGAATATTTATTTAAGATAGTGATATTTATCACTCAGTGATATTAATGAATTTCGATTCCGATCCGATGTGTGAATACGTGGTTGTTGTCAACTTGTTGTTGTTTATTTAAATAGAAAACAAGTCTCAAGAGTCCAGTTCCGTACCCCTGTCTCCATATCTCCCGCACATTATGCGATCCATTACTCGTAAACCGAGTCACATGATTGTATTTGTTCTCAATCCAAACATGAGCACATTAATAATAATTAGTAATTAAACTGAACATTAATATTACTTATCGGTAAACAAACAGACAGGAACTTTGTGCTCGCGTGCTCAGGCTGTAAAAAACAAATCTCTCGCAAAATTTAACTTTAGGTTCAAATCATAAAACAGGTCCACTTTCCCCAAGGAGCATAGGCCGACACACGATTTTTTTACTTTCCAAAAAAACTCCATCACCTGATAGTTCATTCTCATTATCATCGTCATGTCATGACATCCCATGTAAGTCCACTACAGGTCAGGGAACTCCCCCCGAAATTCCAGCTTTTGCTGAAACAATGTGGAGGGGAAGTATCATAGTCACCACGCTTCTTAGCGATAGCGTTACGGCTGGCACAATGCACCGGGTTAGTGGCATTTGCCCCCATTTTCAAATGCCCCCGTGTCAAACGCCCCCAGTATCATTTGCCCCCGATAAATTTTATTGAGAGAAGGTTGTTGGTGACAGCAGTATGTAAGATGATACGATACACAGAAGGATGCTGCAGCCCATCCTCTGGTTCATTAACCCTTAGTCGCCTCAGGTAGCAATGGGTTGGTACTATTCTTTGCCGGCACCACTCGGGGCACATATATAATCATCACGCCTCATTCCCTCTGGGGTAGACAGAGACCATAGCCATCCACCTGCTACGATCTTGACATACTTCCCTCGCTTCCTCTACTTTCATTAACCCTCTCATACAAATTAATGAGATGATGATGTATTTTGCCACCTTTTAACATGTTTGTATTCTATTTGATAATTTCTTTACTTTTATATTATTTGACGATCATATCATTCATTGACATCTAAAAAATTTATGTAATTCGGAATATTATGCTAATATGAAATAAATCAATTGAATTAAATTTTTTACATTAAATATTTCCTATTATTTCTCATCTGCGACCGAACCACGTAACTTGTGAACTACCAGAAGACCTTCGAGAAACATGCCTCCGATAGTAGCCACTCTTTAATAAGAGGTACTTGTGATAAAATAAAAAGTGTTCTAGTGCAGATGTATTGTATCATCTAAACACAGGTGTTCTGCAAAACAAAGGGTTATAATAACAACATTTCAATTAACTTATACGTTGATCTACAGGCCTAGATTGATAAAAAATTGGTATCCATCTACAGTAAAACTTTCGTGCTGCATTTACTTGGTACTTTACAAAAAATAATTATTTTTAGATGCTAATTGGCAGCTTAAACTCTCAAATGTGCCATCCGCACTTACGGCGAGAAATTTTGCGAGAACGCGAGCTCATACTGCTACGTTCTACATGTATCTAAATACATATATAAAAGAGCATGTGATCGATTCTCTGTCGGTCATCCTGACCTAATAAAAAGAAACATGTCTTTCTGCATTTTCGCAAAATCATCCCTCAAGGGGGTGAAATGAGAGTTGTCAGTTTGTATGAAAATTCAAACTTGAAAAATTGAATTTGAGCTAGTGAAAAGAAAAAGAAACAAATTTTTCAGTATTCTTCAGAAATTATCCCATCATGCATGGAGAGATGAATTCTTTCAGATTAAGTAAGTCTTTCGTTTTTGAAGAAAGACGCAAAAAATTCTGATATAGAGAGAGTAAGTAACCTACAAAAAATAAAGAAGCATGAGTATTAGCATTTTTCGAAAATCATATTCCAAGGGGGTGAAATGGGGATGAAATATTTTATGAAAATCTTTAAGTTTTGACATGAGATGCATAAACTTTAAGCTTATGAAAAGAAAAAAGATACACGTGTTTTAGCAGTTTTGTAAAATCATCCCCCAAGGGTGTGAAATGAGGAGATGTGATATTGTATGATTTGGATTAAAGCTAATGAAAAGAAAAAAAAGCCGGCCAAGTGCGTGTCGGGCCACGCGCAATGTAGGGTTCTGTAGTATAGTTGCTAAAACTACTTTAAAAAAAAATTTTAAGCAATCTACTAGTGATGGAGAGTCACCCCTTAGAATGAAGGATCATCGTACTTTTTCTTACACCCTGTATTTTCACCCGCCTCAGAGATACAGATTACTGACCACGTGACTAGCTTGCGGATGGAATGAGGGTGGATGAATAAAATTGTATCAGGATTGTAACAAGTGAAAGGTACGTACGTATGGTTTGTGATTGATAACCTCTCCAGGAAAAACTGTATGTATGAATGTGTAAATTGTTGATGTCTTTTCTTACGTCAGCCAGCTTGTACATTGAACCATAAGAACGTACGCAGTTATTGAGAACGTGATGTTTGTTAAAACGAATAAGGACAATTCTTAGAACAATTTTCCTTATTCGTTTTGATTCTGCGAATACTAGGATAAACAAAAAAATCCAGTGCTGCATGGATCGTATCGATAAATTCCTCTCAAGTGTGTGATTGCTCTCAAGATGAACCATACACTTTGTACATCTGGAGTGAAATCTTTGACTTGAGAGCGATTTATCAAAACGATTTATCTATATGTCCACAGTGTAAGTTCGTGGTCTAACTCGGACGGAGTAGATGATTGAGTTTGAAATTTATATTTTGGGCTTAGGGTGTGTTTCAGTATTTCATAGTAAACAGTTACTTTTATTACTTTAAGACACCACAAAAGTGCAATGCTAGCCAAAGGTGCATTGGCACATAGACCGTCACGTAAATAGATTTTTTGCCACAAATTTGTTTTGCGGCTGGGCTGGCGACCATTGTGGTTGGTGACCATAGTTTAGTAACTTATACGATACGCAGATGGCTGATGCTGCCCACTACCCAATCTTCGGGTTTGAATAACATCTACAGAAAATATGTGTGGAGCTATTTTTAGTTGGCACTAAAATATTGTTATAATTTTATCTTGACTGGCGCCTTTTCAAGTTAGGCGATCGATTCCCTTTAAAAAAAAAACCGGCCAAGTGCGAGTCGGACTCGCGCACCGAGGGTTCCGTACCAACAAATAATCATAAATGTATTAGTTGAAATTTCAGTAAGTTAATGTGTTAATTTTTTTGAGTCCGACACGCGATTGACCAAATTTTATTATTTGTTGTTATTTTATAGCTTATGCACTATAAACATACCATTTTTCAAGTTTGTAAGTGTTCCCGTTTTTAAAATAGAACTAAAACAAAAATCGCCTTCGCGACCATCCAACTTGACCCCTCTCTTATATGAATGTTCTTGAAACGGGAGCTCACCACAATTGGTTGCCATTAGTTGTGAGGAAAGTTGTAATATTTAATGATTTCAGACTTTTCCCTTTATTTGTACTGTGAGACCTAGCTTCTTGCCAAATTTCATAATTTTAGGTCAACGGGAAGTACCCTGTAGGTTTTGCATAAATGTATGGAGATGAGGACATAAACTGCCATATCTTTTGATTGTGTCGTTGTAAAAAAATTAAATTTTCAGATCTTGTGTGGTTCATGGACCCTAATATATGGTATTAATTTCAACTTGATACCTTTACCCGTTCGTGAGATAAAGGGTCTTGACAGACAGACTGACAGACAGACAGACGGACAACAAAGTGATCTATAAGGGTTCCGTTTTTTTCTTTTGAGGTACGGAACCCTAAAAAATGTTACAGTTAAGATCAGGTCTAGAACAACGCGAGTTCAGTTTTTACGCCTTTTGAAATAAGAACGGTACGGTCAACCGCTTGTCGGTAGAAACTTTTTCAACTCTATTTCCACGCCATAAGGTCCAAAAGTGTTTCTACTGATGTGCGGCCGTGTGTACAAAGTCCAATTTGTCTTTCTAGCACTACGAAAAAATATTATTTATTCGTAGTTCTAGCATGATGATGCATTTTGACTATACCGCCTTTTAATTTTGTCTTGCTTCGTTAATGCAACACTGCAACCTAACTTTGCCGTCCTCAAAATATCAGGCTCTAGCATGTCGATTGTCAGTCCGTGCCTGCCGGCTAAGGGTGATTTTCCACTAGTGCTGTGAGCTGATAAGGACAAACAATAGGATTGCGCCATTTTCCTAGCTTGTCAAATGCGCTGTCAAAGAATTTTCCCGCTCAAAGGCTTAGCTCCCTTTATTTTTAATTAGTAGGTAGGTAGGTATTTACAATGTAGTATTCAAATTTAGTAAGGCACTGAAACCCTGACCGGGTTTGAAATGTGCAACGTCTGACTGTTTAGTTTTTACATTGCAATTTATAGTTATTTGATGTAATAATAAAATCCCACCAAAAACATTCTGTAAAAAACTAGCCAAGTCTCGATGGAGCTGCTTGTTTATCTCTAAAAAACCGGCCAAGTGCGAGTCGGAATCGCGCCCTAAGGGTTCCGTACCTATTTACCATATGATATACTAAAAGCTTTTGCTCTTTGATTTTAAAAACTCCGCGACCATCAAACTTGACCCCTCTTTTATAGAAAAGTTCTTGAAACGGGAGCTCACCTTAATTGGTTACTATGAGTTGTGACAAAAATTGAAATATTTAATGATTTTAGACTTTTCCCTTTATTTGTACTGTGAGACCTAGCTTCTTGCCAAATTTCATAATTTTAGGTCAACGGTAAGTACCCTGTAGGTTTTGCTTTTTTGCATTAATGTATGTAGATGAGGACATAAAAAGCCATATATTTTGATTGCGTCGTTGTGAAATTGAAATTTTCAGATGTTGTGTGGTTTATGGACCTTAATATTCGTTATTAATTTCAACCTGATACCTCTTCGAGTTCGTGAGGAAAAGGGTCTTGACAGATAGACAGACAGGCAGACGGACAACAAAGTGATCCTATAAGGGTTCCGTTTTTTTTTATTTTGAGGTGCGGAACCCTAATAATGAAATCGAGACAAAGTCGTACCAAGTCTTAGGTTCCTTACTGCGATTTCTTTATTATCATAGTTAATGTTGTGTGACTTGGCTGTTGAACATTCTTTATACGTTAGTGGGTACAAGTCAATTTTGTTTACACGTAATGTTATATCTGTTGTAACTGCCTATGTTTGTTAAGCGAGATAATAGCCCATACTGGTATTGGTAATTGGACGCTAGTGTCTCATTTTAGGCTGTTGTTGATCGTCAATGGGTAGCGGTTCTGGCGACAGATTGGTGCAATGGTGTCATGGAGCACCTGGTTTTGTACCCTTCAACGGCCAAGTCACACAACATTAACTATAATAATAAAGAAATCGCAGTAAGGAACCTTAGACTTGGTACGACTTTGTCTAGGTTTCATTACTTTTAGGGTTCCGTACCTCAAAAGAAAAAAACGGAACCCTTATAGGATCACTTTGTTGTCCGTCTGTCTGTCTGTCTGTCTGTCTGTCACGACCCTTTATCTCACGAACGGGTAGAGGTATCAGGTTGAAATTAATACCATATATTAGGATTCATGAACCACACAAGATCTGAAAATTTCAATTTTTGACAATGATGCAATCATTAAGAAAATAAGCATGCTGTATCCTTACACCATGAACTATCAACTGTAGAAGAGCACAAGGAGGAACTTGAGGAGCTTGAGAAAATAATAAAAGACAAGGATGTTGAGTTAACAAAGGCACAACAATGTCTTGATGCGCTTCATTCTAGACTGAGCGAGATTACAACGGCTTATGTTAAAAGTCAATCTTCGCTTCAACTGTTGACAAATAAATATGTAGAAACTGAGCAGTGCATGAATGAAATGTTGTCATCCACAGCTGAGCTCAAGCAGCTTTATACCACTCAGCAGCAACTGATAGCCACCCTCACCAATGACAAAGAGGTTGCTTGTGCTCTAGAACCACCGCGGACATCAAATATCAGTATGTCTTCTAGCTGTACGCCTGCCACCTGCGGTTCAACGTCAACATTTTTCAACTGGCGATTTTCAGCTCGCCTTACGAAGAAACAACGCCGCCAAAAGCGACACGCGTACGATCGACGCCAGCAGCGCGGAGACCAGCATGAGCAGACCGCTGTGAGTGACGTCATCGTGGTGGCACCACGGCAGCACATCGATGAGAGCATGGTGACTGCGAGTGACGACATCACCACGTCGCCAGTGTTGCCAACACATGATGCCGCCGCGCGTGAGCAGACCGCTGTGAGTGACGTCATCGTGGTGGCACCACGTCAGCACATCGTTGAGAGCGTGGTGACTGGGAGTGAAGACATCACCGCGTCGCCAGTGTTGCCAACACATGATGCCGCCGCTGGTGGCGCCACGGTGGAACAGCAGCCACCTGTCGATAACAGCACAGAGACCACGGATGGCGAGGACTTTTCGTCGACTTCCAATAAAAAGAAGACCTTTGTATATTCAGACAGGATAGGAGTAGGTCTAGGGTCTATTTTTAATTACTGCCATAATCAGCAGGTGACCAATATTTGCTGTCCCGATATTACTTTCGACGGTCTTGTAAGAAAGATTGCTGTAGGCAAGTTTGACATAAACACCACTGTTGTTATCGTGGTAGGCAATCATTCTGACATAAGTAGATTAAAATTAAACAATTTTGTGACATTGTTAAACAAAATACAGGTTGAAACTAAGTGTAGGTTTATTCTGTGTAACTTCCCATACTGTTCAAATGTTACTGAGCAACACAACAAATGTATACACAGAATGAATTTACATTTACAAAATTTGACAAGTCGTCATAGTGACATTTTATATCTTGATATGAATACTTTTATAAATTATTTCAAATTGACAAAGGATACTATGTATCTGCCTCTTAAGTTTAAGAAAGAGCTGGCTACATTGATAGCATATAATATATCTGACTCTGTTATAGGAAGTTATACACAAAAAACTTCTTTAGTTAGTAACATTACTAACACAAATTCTTTAAACTAGTTCATACGACAAAAGAGGGTTTTTCTAAACAAAATTTTACTGAAGTAAATGAAAAAAAACCTTCTGGCAAAAAACTTCCTATAGCAAAGACAAAGGAAAAATCTAATATTTTGAAAATTTTACATCAAAATATTCAAGGTGTTTCTGGAAAATTTTCAGAATTAGAATTATTCTTAGAAAGAACAAAATTTGACATTATTTGTCTGACAGAACACTGGCAAAAAGACTATCAAATGTTGATAAATTATGAAAATTATTGTATAGCCAGTGCTTTCAATCGAAAGTCTGCTTTACACGGTGGATCACTGATTTTAGTTCGTAACAGTTTTAAGATAAAGAACCGTAAAGATATTGTTCGACTTTCGGTTGAAAGATGTATTGAAATATCTTGTGTTGAGCTGGACGAGCATGTTGTAGTGTGCGTATACAGACCTCCCGCTTTTCAAAAATTTTCAATGTTCGAGTTAGTAATGGAAGATGTTTTAAAAATAGTGACAAAAGAAAATAAGTTTGTGATAGTGTGTGGTGACTTTAACGTCAATATCTTAGAAAATAATACCTATAGTAACAAACTTATAAGTCTTTTCAAATGTTTTAATTTAGAGCATGTATTTTTTGAACCTACAAGGGTGACGTCATCCTCGGCTACCTGTATTGATAACGTCTTTTGTAATTGCGATTATTTTGAGAAAAGTATCATAAACTCGATTCAGTCTGACCACTCTGGTCAAAGTGTTACTTTTAATTATTCTCGAGTAACCCAGAAGATAGATATAGAAACCAGGAGCCTAACGAGCGGTAGGTTAGAAAAGTACAAAAACACGTTACTAGAAAAACTGCCCTGCCACAATTATAACACTAACAACCCTAATAACTCATATGAAGATTTATTCACATTGATTAATACTGAATTCAGTAAAATTTTCACTATTAGAAAAAAGCAAATTATTGTAAAATTCAAATTCAGTGACTGGGCTACCGCTGGTATTCGCAAAAGTAGAGAGAGACTTTTTGAATTATATGAGCTAAGAAATTATTCAAATGACGACAATTTCATTGAATATGTCAAAAAATATTCAAAATTGTTTAAATTAGTTTGTTCAAAAGCAAAGTCATTTTTTCTTCGGAAAAAAATACAGTCTGCTGATAACAAAATTAAGGCTGTATGGAATGTTATAAACAGTGAAACTGGAAAAGTGAAACCGCGTGACAATCAAATCACACTTCATACAAATCGCGGAACTATTAGTTCAAACGTAGAAGTGGCTCAAGAATTCGAAACCTTTTTTACTAATATTCCTTTGAAAACAACAGAGTCACTCAATTCTTCATCTTCACTTGCTAGCGATTTACTTCAAAAGAATGTGGACGCCTGCGAAACTGAATTTGGGTTCAATCATGTCACCCCTAACGAAATTATTAAAGCCTTTAAAAGTATTAAAATGAAAACTACTGAGGACCTATGGGGAATGTCAGTAAAAGTCTGTAGTGCGATCATTGATACTATATCTCCATATTTAGCTGTTATATTCAATTATTGTGTCGATCATGGTACATTTCCTGACTTAATGAAAAAAAGTAAAGTAGTTCCATTATTCAAAGCTGGTGACAAAAAGGATCCCAGTAATTTTAGACCAATATCAGTCTTACCTGTACTTAGTAAAATTTTTGAGAAGGTCATACTCAATCAAATGCTTTCACACTTCAATAGAAATAACTTACTACATGACCATCAATTTGGTTTCACGAAAGGGCGCAGTACAACGGATGCCGGGACTGCACTTTTAAAATACATCTTTTGCGCGTGGGAAAAATCTGAAGATGCTATTGGTATCTTCTGTGATCTATCCAAGGCATTTGATTGCGTAGATCATAGCACATTGTTGCTAAAACTTGAACATTACGGTGTTAAGAATAATTCACTTAAACTACTTAGGTCATATTTGGAAAACAGGATTCAAAAGGTACAAGTAAACAGGACGAAATCACTGGGATCTGTTGTCAAAATTGGCGTACCTCAAGGGTCCATATTAGGGCCATTTTTATTCCTTATTTATATTAATGACCTTCCTTCTGTGGTGAAGAATCTGTCAAAGATTGTGTTATTTGCTGATGATACTTCATTAATATTCAATGTAAGTAGGAAATCACAAAATTATAACGAAGTCAACGATGCACTTGGACAGATTCATGCATGGTTTACTGTTAACAATCTAGTCCTAAACGCCAAAAAAACTAAATGTATTAAATTTGCACTACCAAATGTAAGGTCTACTTCACATAACATAGTATTGAATAATGAACCATTAGATTTTGTAAATAGTACAGTTTTCTTAGGGTTAACACTAGACTCTAAACTTCAATGGGGCCCTCATATAACGGCTCTTTCTGGTCGATTGAGCTCGGCTGCATATGCTGTTAGAAAAATCAGACAACTTACTGATGTAGCTACTGCAAGGCTGGTTTACTTTAGCTACTTCCATAGCATTATGTCTTATGGCATACTGCTTTGGGGCCGAGCAGCTGATATACATTCAATATTCGTTTTACAAAAGAGGGCTATAAGAGCAATTTATTGCCTGAAGACTCGTGATTCCCTGAGAGAACTGTTCAAGGAAATCAACATTATGACAGTGCCATGCCAGTATATCTATGAAAATATAATGTATGCTAGAAAGAACATTCATCAATTACCAAAAATTTGTGACAGGCATAATTTTAATACTAGAAATAAGCATAAAATTGATCAACCATATACTAGATTAACTAAAGTCAATACATCTTTCGTTGGTCTGTGTATACGATACTACAACAAAATACCTGACAATATAGTGCAATTACCTGAGAGAAAGTTTAAAGAATGTGTAAAGCAAACGTTATGTAAAAAAGCTTACTATAGATTGGATGACTATATGAATGACAAAGAGGTATGGTGCTCTGATATTCCAGCGAAACACAAGAAACACATTGTAAAAAGCCGACTCTTAAAGTAGGCCGTGCTGCAGTGGTTTCTTGCCGTTTCTTTTACGCTGCCACAGCACGATCCGAAACGGCGTAGACTCGCTCTATTTGCATTGTATTCTGCATGACATTCAATAAGTATTCTGTAAAGAATCTACATTGAATAAAATTATCTGAATCTGAATCTGAAAAGATATGGCATTTTATGTCCTCATCTCCATATATTTATTAAAAAATGCAAAACCTAAAGGGTACTTACTTCCCGTTGATCTAAAATTATGAAATTTGGCAAGAAGCTAGGTCTCACAGTACAAATAATGGGAAAAGTCTGAAATCATTAAATATTACAACTTTTCTCACAACTAATGATAACCAATTGTGGTGAGCTCCCGTTTCAAGAACATTCATATAAGAGAGGGGTCAAGTTGGCTGGTCGCCGAGGCGATTTTTGTTTTAGTTCTATTTAAAAACGGGAACACTTACAAACTTGGAAATTGGAATGTTTATAGTGCATAAGCTATAAAATAACAACATATAATAAAATTTGGTCAAGCGCGTGTCGGACTCAAAAAATCTAGCACATTAACTTACTGAAATTTCAACTAATACAATTATGTTTATGTAGTGGTACGGAACCCTCAGTGCGCGAGTCCGACTCGCACTTGGCCGGTTTTTTTAGAGATAAACAAGCAGCTCCATCGAGACTTGGCTAGTTTTTTACAGAATGTTTTTGGTGGGACTTCATTTCTTTTTGTAGAAACGTGGGCATATTGATTTATTTTTATTATTATACTTTTTTTTCGGGTATCGCCGCCACTTTTAGTCCAATGCATTATATTTTGACCTTTTGAGCGAAATTAATATTTTAGTGTAATTTGTTTATTTAATCTTGTGTTTTCTAATCAGGGTCACCAGGTACTCCAGATCTTCGATTATCCTAGTTTTTATAGTTTTACCTTTATGTGGCCATTAAACCCTAACTCTGTACCAAATTTTAGCTCTCTGAGTTTATGGGAAGTACTAGTTAGTTCTATTTTGATGATCATGAGTGAGTGTGTGTCATAAATGCGAAACTTTGCTTTCGCTTAACTTCGGAACTAAATGACCTACAGACTTGAAATTTTGGATTTTAAGTATGTGATTATAGCTTACTGGATGACGAAAATTTCTGTGTTCTGGTCTATATCAAATAGGGGCATGAAAATGCGGCGAAATGTTTCCAGTAAAGGATGGTACGGCAGTGTTTGCTTTGTCTGCCATGCCCCCAGATTACTTAATCTAGTTTCTATAACGCGTTCAGGATAAGTTAGGCCAAGGAACATAATATACTCTCTTACCGAGAGAGTCAGGCTATGACGGTTATTTTCTGCGCATGGGTGACAGGCGGATAGCCAATGAACGATTCGCTCGCCTCCCCCCACATGCCGCACTCATTTTTCGACTTCTGCGCATTAACGGTCACAGCCTGAGTTATTTTGTACGTCGTTTACTATATTTAACTGAGTGTTAAACATTCAGATTCAGATATTTATCCCAGATTAGTAAGTATAGTACAGAAGTAATATTTATTTAATGGCATCACATGTATCTCATTACAAGTCGTATTTCGCCAGTGTCAAAGTAAAGAAATTGTTACAAAATTAAGATCGCCTATGTCCAGTAAAAGATTGATTTATATATATTTTTTTTACTAATCTAAACCAAAGATTTTGGAAACCCAGAGCGCGTTTTTTGGCGTAAGCGTCAAAGCGTTCATCCATCCAGGTTTTGACCTCATCCTTTGCTTTACTTTCATGATCGCAAAGAATTGCGTGTTTTTAGCAGTTTCAAAAGCGCTTACCGCTGATCATGTCAATTAGTGCTGCATCAAAAGTTGTTATCGATAATTTATTACGAGTAATCATTAATAAATTTAAAAAAGGTTTATTATTCCGTACCCAGAGCCGTTAAAAGCTTAGTAGGTATCAATAAAAATTATCGTTATCTTAATAATGGACAAAAGCGCTAAACTTCTCAATATTTGTAATTTGTCATAGTCTTAATAATTTGGATCCTAGCAAAGTGTGTTTAAGAAGACGGTAGTAACAAAATTTTGTCAGAAATTATTTTTATTCCATATTGTACCCACCTTTTGTTGTTAAAAATAAATTACAAAAATCTTACCATCCATTATTGGTAGTCAGTTTCTCCTTCTCCCAATCTTTCGAGTTGTCGTTGCTGCTTTGTCTCATCTTGATTCACTCACTATCATATTAAATTTAGATATTATGATTTCCTGTGTTTTTATTATTTGCAATTCTTATTTACATAAATAGTAAAGTCAAAAATATATTTATTTACTTTATTATTTTATTTTTAGTTACACTTTTTATGTATCATATCACATTTTAGTCTTTATTCAAATCTATTAGACAAAACAGGTTAAGAGTACAATTATAAGTCCTAAAAGCTAGTAAATATAAAACAATTTATAAGGTCAGCCTTCTTAAGTGCACAAAATACTTCAGTTTCAAATAGCTGAGTAGGTATTTAAAATTAATTTTTATTTGAAAAAGCTATTTAGTATCCACGTTTGATTAATACTTTACTATACTTAAACAATTCGAAATGTATTATTACTTGTAAAATATTTATCGATATACTTTGTAAAGCACTACACTTAATCCACCTCGTGACTGAGTTGAAATCCTACAGATCGGCGCTTATATGGTGATGCTATTGTCAATATTGTCTTAGACAGAGATAAAGATAGGAACTCTTTGTCATACGACCACTGTAGATTAACATTTCAATTGTGCAAATCTTATCTCAGTAGCCGATTCATCGAAAAGTAAAGAAAAAAATGTTAGCAAGCGACATTTTTTTGTAAGAAAAGATTGTAAATAGGAAGCCAGATGAAACACTTATTCATAATTAGGTGTAAAAATATACCTACTCATAAATTACAGACCGTTACAAAACCGAAAAAATTATAAAAAAAAAATTCTGTGCACATGAAGAATCGTGGATGTTATGAATCGGTAATTATAATAACACTTTATTGTATCAAAGTAGGCTGGATGGTGTTATTTTTCTCAAACAATATTATAAAAAATTGAAAACATATCATATTTTAAACAAAACACCTGCAAAGTATTTTTGTTTTGTAAAGAAAATTCAAACATTATCGTGCTTTGAAAACTCTCGCAGATACTGTTACTGTCGTGTTTACATATTATATGCAGCCACATTCAGGTAAAATAGAAACCTAAGAACATTTCTTTAAACATTTTTTCGTATTCAAGTGCCACGCTATCGCTATCCTCTAGTAAAATTGTATCTCCCGCTAGTAATTTGCCATCTTGTAACATAAACCCTTTAAGTAAAAAGAGAATTTAGTTATGTTCCAGGACTATAATAATACGTACAAGTCAACATACGAAATTAATTACTTTTCTTTTGTCTAAGATTATTACTTTTGTAGTGATTTTTTAAGCTTGTGATGAGATCAGCACTTTTTAAAAATATCTTGTAATTTACGCCTTAAGTATGGATAGTTAAATCTTAATGACAACAATATTCTAAAGCTTGTCACATGATTATCTAAATCCTAATCTTATAATAATATATACTTTACAACAATGACAATATTTAATAAGTAAACTGCTAAGATTTATTTTCATGACTAGGGTTTTCTCGTTGTTAATATGTCTACAAGAACAGGTAATAATATATAGCTAGTATAAAACCACAGTATAAAACTAACAGAATTAGTTTTTCATAAAAAATATAATGTACTTACATCATCTAAAAAAAATCTTTGTTTTTTTTTGTGGAGCTCTGTGAAACAACTATCGTAAAGTGTAAGAGCGAGTCGTGCGTGTCGTGTCGTCTTATGTTTCTGGGCATTTCTTTATTTTGTAAAAGATTTTAAATTATTTATGCCATACTATAATTATGTAGACGGAATACATTAACTAAAATGAAAAAGTAAGTAGTTGTTGGGTTAAATAGTAGTCTAGATTTTATTATTACTTTATTTTTTGCATTTATTTTATACTGTACCTAGGTATAAGAGATATAATAGATTGGGCTAAAATATAATGTAATTAGGTATGTATAATTAACTTCATTTAAGTTAATTTAATAAGTTTTATTTATGTTTTGTTAATGAAACTACAATTTAATTCGTTATCAATACAGCACACGCTACGAAGTGCGTGTACCTATCTACCGAATCTAAATCTAATGATCTTGAATACTTATCTATCTACGAAGATAAACGATGTGGTTGTTGATTATCCTTTAATAAATGCCTACTGTATTTTTTCGCTTGTTAAAATGTAGAGGAAAAACCTAGTCACCACGTAAATAAACTATCGTAAAAACTTCTTTAACAAGCTAGTGACGTTCACGTCTTACGCGTTGTTGTATCGACAGTCGCGAGTAAACTGTCTTTTAACCGGAAAAGGTCATTTTAATAAAGGACAGTTAGCACTGACATGTTATAGCGATTTTTTTTATTCTATGGGTAGAAGGCGCTAATTTAAGCGCAGGTAAAGCAGACCAACAAACTATGAAAAAATAATGTAGCAGTAGGTATTTAAGTATTAAGTTTATCTTAATACGATAAAAGTCGTAGGATGAAAGCAACTTCTCTTTTTATATGCATTGTTTTTAGGGTTCCGTACCTCAAAAGAAAAAACGGAACCCTTATAGGATCACTTTGTTGTCCGTCTGTCTGTCTGTCTGCCTGTCTGTCAAGGCCCTTTATCTCACGAACGGGTAAAGGTATCAGGTTGAAATTGATACCATATATTAGGATCCATAAACCACACAAGATCTGAAAATTTCAATTTTTTACAACGACGCAATCAAAAGATATGGCATTTTATGTCCTCATCTCCATACATCGTAGCAGGTGGAGGACTGTGGTCTCTGCCTACCCCAACGGGAAAGAGGCGTGATGTTATGTATGTATGTATGTATGTATCTCCATACATTTATTCAAAAATGAAAAACCTACAGGGTACTTCCCGTTGACCTAAAATTATTAAATTTGGCAAGAAGCTAGTTCTCACAGTACAAATAATGGGAAAAGTCTGAAATCATTAAATATTACAACTTTTCTCACAACTAATTGTAACCAATTGTGGTGAGCTCCCGTTTCAAGAACATTCATATAAGAGAGGGGTCAAGTTGGATGGTTGCTGAGGCGATTTTTGTTTTAGTTCTATTTAAAAACGGGAACACTTACAAACTTGAAAATTGGTATGTTTATAGGGCATAGGCTATAAAATAACAACAAATAATAAAATTTGGTCAAGCGCGTGTCGGACTCAAAAAATCTAGCACATTAACTTACTGAAATTTCAACTAATACAATTATGTTTATGTGGTGGTACGGAACCCTCAGTGCGCGAGTCCGACTCGCACTTGGCCGGTTTTTTTTTATTAGATACATCGATCACATGGAATTAAGACTCCATAGAATATATTACTTTCTTCTTAGTATTAGTTCTAAAGTCTCGTGGTGCCCTTGTCGGTCCTTATTAGTGAAATTAAGATAAAATTACACACTCGATTGTATATTCATTCACTAATCATCTGTAAATAACCAATTAATCAAGCGCTCATTTCACAAAACAATATATGCGCAAATTTTTTACTTTTGCACTTCTCTGTGTTTAGAAAATATTTTAAGGTACCTGATGAATTTACACTACCTACTTGTTAGTACAGGACATCAAGGTTTAACTTTATCGACTTTTCACACAGCAAGTTTCATGTCTGGAGTAAAGTATTAGCATATTAAACAGATTATGATTCTCGATACCTTATAATGCAAGTATGTGATAATATTACAATGCCTTTTGCGTTATGAGAAATACATCAAATATATATCAGGTACCTATAGACAAGGACAGTCAAATCAAGCATACCATGATAAGATAACGTTATCTGCAAACGTCATTCGAGCTATGATGATTGAATGCGAACTAGTGGAGTAAATATCAATGATTTAATTAGCAAGTTTTACCGCCTACAATAATGTTACGATGACACTTTTTTGAAATTTTGAACAAGTTATCGCTTGTAAATTACCTTGTCAAGAACTCTTACATAGTATAATTTGTAATGATCAAACTCACTTTTAATTAAGAAAATTATGTATCAGTGCCGACATGGAAACAGGAATCAAATTTGCATCCGTCGTCAGAAGAGTGGGCAGCTGAGCCAAACAGATAGATAGTAGGTAATACTTAGTATACAGTCATGAGACGTTTGTTTAGTCTTAATTTAATTCATTGTTATTAAGTAAAATCTAGGTCAATCGAATGAATCATTAGCGCAGGAATTTAGCCAATTTGTAGGTATGCGAGTCCCGGATTATGGTAGTCAGTACTATTCTAGTTTGCCTTTGCAGTGATGATAATTATCGACAATTTTTTTTTGCGAAAGGTAGTCATAGTCCAAGACAGTTTATTTAATTAAGGTCACTTTGGAAATATAAATTGATCTTTAATTTCATTCTACGAATCAAAGAACACAAGGTTAATATTATGGCGTGTAACACAAATATTAAATTAGATGATCACTGTTTTAATTTTCTCGTACAAACCTTGACTTAATTAGCAGAATTGTCATTTCTCGCCTCTAAGTATTACTCCAGTAAAAATACGGTTTTGCAAAACATTAAATGTTAATAGCTACTTTTTTGTGTATATCGTATTTAAATATGAATTTACGAATATCCACCTAAAATTTAAAGCGGAATATTTTTTTCGAATAACAGCTAAGGCAAAAATAGTAATAGACAATTATATACTTTATATCATAGATAAACGTATACTTTACATATAGGCATCAAAATCCACCATAAATATATTTAAAAATATAAATTTATTTCAAAATATAAAATATCCACTTATTTTTACATATAAGGTCCAATAAAGTCGAGGTAAAATAATAGAAATAAACTAAGCTAAACTTCACCTTTTTAAATGTAAGTGATTCTTATATATATTCACAAAAATGCCATACTAAATTAAAAAAAAGATTTTTGTAATCGCTGGTTTACAATGATTTTGTAAACATTTATGTTGGATTTGCCAAAAATGTGATTAAATAGCACTGTTTAAATTATTAGAAAGCAAAACGGATCTATTACTATTTTTGGTTGCGAAGATAAGCTTTATTTAAATTTCGTGCTATAAAAGTTAAACAATACAAAAAATATTTTTAGGTGGATTCCTGTATAATATGAAATTCTGAATATATAGCAAGCCGTAAATAAAAAAAATAATCTATTAACATTTTTTTCCGAAATTCCATATTTTTTTAATGTTTGGACGGCAAAATAAATAAATAAATGAAGTAAATTTAGGTGGATTCCATTAAAAAGCTTTACACAGAAATATAATCTATCGATCTGAAAAAGAATCACGGCTATTATCAATTATTTCCGTTTCGCCATACAATCTCTCGTAATTTTACTGGAGTATATACTCTTTGGTAGGAATTTATTAGTCTTTCCAAAAAAACTTAATATATAGTTTAATTTAATTTAAAATCAGATAAAACTTTTTAGATCTCCAGTTTTTGCTGTCTATATTCTTCGGTCCGGAAGAATAAGATTTGTATAAGCTCATCAACAACGCCGATAGACTGATATCACTCGTCAATTATATAATTTTTAGGTGTGATAAACGTAACTAAGTGATAAGATTAAGACTCAGGAGATTTGCAATGCTTTATTCATTGTATGAATTATTTATTTTATGATTTGTTTGAGGCGTATTCACGGCTGTACGTAGTACATATCTTCATTATTACAATATTGTAAGTGCACATATTTTGAAAACACATTAAAATAAGAAAATTTGCATAACAAAAATCTGAATTCCTGTTAAAAGTTTTTCTAAAGAGCTCATTAAATGTGTTATTATCGAAAAATCTACGAGTCGCTGAAGTAAACATTGAATTATTCATACTGTAACTATCTTCGGATAAACCAAAGCTAATTATTATAAATATGGTCTTTAAAGATATTTTTAGAAGCTGTTGTGACTGAGAATATATTTCGAATTTAAATATGAAATGGTACGTTTTAAGGTTTGTGTTTTTAATTTTATTTGTGTTTCTTAGGAATTATAATATATATTTTTAAGCGATATAATTTGTTCAGTACTGGTAGATATTAATACATCGTGAATAGTATACCATTTAATTGTTACTTTTTACTAAAATTAAAGATTGCACAGCTGCTGTATGTCTTTTGACTGTATACGCTCACTCAGATTTATACAGAAGTTTGTTAAAATACTATAAAATCTGAAAACTTAAGAAACAAAGCAAGAATATTTTTCTCAAGAAACTAAATGTAAGGATACGAGTATGTAGAAAGATATTCTAGTGTGTTCATATTATGTTATTTTTTAATATCTGTGACGCACGGGCGTTTCCATTTTCTAACCTGAAACTGATGACATGATGAATTTATGTAACTCGACTGTGGCTTGACCTGACCTCAATCAACTAAAGTCGTCTGTTATAAACATTGATGAAAGATGTGTTTATTCTTTATAGCCTGTGTTTATGACGTAATAGTACATTAAGATGCACGTGTGCTATTTTGGATATTACGGCCGAGGCTCAGAAATTGCAGGCCGAGGCTCAGAAATTGCAGCCCGAGCCGCAGGCAAAACAAATGAAAATACTTCTGAAAAATGGCGCGCGGAATTCTTGTTGCGAGCGCATTTATTTTTTCAAATGAGGAACTGTGACGAAGCAGTGGCAATGCTCCCAAGCAGCGTAGTCATTGAAAAAGTACAAAAACTTAAAATTTCCCTCGCACTTGCTCAGCGTATTCAAAATGCTTGCGCTCGACACTGTTTTAAGATTCCTCCTCGTACCCATGTAACTCCATTCCTCAATTGGGCAAATATCCTTAGAATGGAAGGGCGTATAAAATTACATTTGGCCTGCTTACTATTCGATGTAATTTTGACAAAGAAACCGGAGTATCTATATCGCAAACTAACCTGGGTGTCTACTCTCAAAGTCCGAAATATCGAAACGATACTACTCGAAACATGCAAATGCAAAACGTCGGCCCTTGACAATAGAGTAGAATATTGGTTGGATGAATTTTCAAACTGCATCCAATCAATATTCTACTCTATTGTCAAGGGACGAAGTTTTGCATTTGCATGTTTCGAGTTGTATCGTTTCGATATATCGGACTTTGAGAGTAGACACCCTGGCGTTATTCGGGTCATCGTTATGTGGCGCGTTTCTTGTCTATTGCGTTGGAAATTCCTAAGCATAGAACTGCGCTTTTCCGGTGTAGTTTTAGGTACGCGGTAAAAAAAATCTGGAACGATATACCGCCGCCTATTCGTTCTATCACTTCCAAAGTCACCTTTAAACTTCATTACCGTAAATGGCTCATGGATGCACAAATGCTACGAGCGACGCGTACCTAAAAACAAATTACTATAACGTTATTTCTTTATTTTTTCCTTTTTTTTGATAATATTTGTTATAAATTGTTTTTAGTTAGTATTTAGTTTTACGGTTTTTCTTATTTTATTTTTGAATTTATTTTTATAATTTAGCCTGTTTGCTCTGTGACGAGAGAGAAGTTTACGGTTCTGGCAGAATATCAGCGCTGCAGTGCCGTTGCCGGTGCTGTATGCATTATGCTGAGCCAGCGCCTATACAATAGGCATACCACATACAGCATGCAAAAGGTCGGCTGCCTGTAGAATAGATTTTGTCTTCTTGATGTTACGCGCGACAAAAATGTGAAACTACCTAATCTACCTATTTATTTTGAGTTGTTTATGTTAATATTTGTAAACTCCTGTGATCTGTTTTATGTGTTATGTTTATTGAATAAAGGTTTTATCTATCTATTTAATTTATTGCTTACAAAATCAATTAATGTTAATTTATTGTCAAAAATCTCATGCAACAAACTGTTAATATATTATATTTTCATCAACATTAGGTATATATTTACGAAAATTTCATAAACATTTTAGACATTAGAACTCCTTGCTCTATGTCAATATAAAAAAAATATTAAATAACTAGTGCTGCAATATATAATGAGAAAAGCACGCGTTTTTAATAAGCTGGATTATGGACCTAAATACAGTGCAAATAGGGCTGTTTTATGAGCAAATGTGTTGAAAAAATAATAAAAAAAAATTTTTTTTTGAGGTTGATTCGAGTATGTTAGCTAGTTCATAAGAAGCTAGATAGAGGAAAAGAGTAAGCCCATTGACAATAAAAAAAATCATATAAGTACCCGACTAAACACTGAGGGTATTACTACAAAAAAATTAGACATCTGTTGAACCTTGATTAAAAAAATGCGCACAAAATAACTGGCTATGTCAGTTGATGCGCAGAAGTCAAGTCATAAGAAAATAAGTCATTTTTGACTTCTGCGCATTTACTTATATATAAGTACTAGCCCATCGGCACGTTACAATGTCCCCAATTCGTTGGTCCGAAATCTGACGTTTAGGACCAACAAATGTCAGTCCTATTGTCAACATTGGATGCAAATAAACTTACCAACAAAATGTTGTTCTTAGTTGAAGAAACAATATGCTCTTATTATTATTATTGTTATTTCTTATTATTGTTTTTGACTATAATCCAATTAATGAAACTGAAAAACCAGGCCTAAATCACATATAAACAGTAAAAAGTTTGTTTTGTTTTTTCCCGCCATATTATTTCCGTTCCGTGTATTTATATATATTCTTTATTGCGCACAAATAACATAAAGTTGTCAAATGAAAATTGTTCACAAAGGCGAGCTTATCTCTTTTAGAGATCTCTTCCAGCCAACCTATCAGGTGTGGAAGAATGTCGTTAAAACGGGCACAAGGATGTGCGTTAATAATCGTGATAAGAAATTTTAAATTCAAATAAAAGTTTAAAATACAGTAAAATAAAAAAATAAATAAAAAATAGGGATTTAGTACCGACCGAAGTACTACACAACGTAGTTCACGCGATTTTTCACAGATGGCGCTATTTTTTCTTGTATGGGGAAATTATGAACCGCTTGTTCCCAAGACCCTATCTTGACTATATAAATCTATGCTTCTGCGCATCAATGACATAGACAGAGTTATTTGGTACGATTTTTTTAATCAAGTGTTCAACAGATGTCTAACTTTCTTGTAGTACGAGGGTGAAAGATGAGGTTGAGTTTTTTTTATATCTCCAACGTGTTAATCGAATAAGCGAAACCCTCACACACCTCAACTGATTTTTACTAAAATAAATCCATTCTTTGAGAGTAGACACTCTCAAAGTCCGAAATATCGAAACGATACTACTCGAAACATGCAAATGCAAAACGTCGGCCCTTGACAATAGAGTAGAATATTGGTTGGATGAATTTTCAAACTGCATCCAATCAATATTCTACTCTATTGTCAAGGGACGAAGTTTTGCATTTGCATGTTTCGAGTTGTATCGTTTCGATATATCGGACTTTGAGAGTAGACACCCTGGCGTTATTCGGGTCATCGTTATGTGGCGCGTTTCTTGTCTATTGCGTTGGAAATTCCTAAGCATAGAACTGCGCTTTTCCGGTGTAGTTTTAGGTACGCGGTAAAAAAAATCTGGAACGATATACCGCCGCCTATTCGTTCTATCACTTCCAAAGTCACCTTTAAACTTCATTACCGTAAATGGCTCATGGATGCACAAATGCTACGAGCGACGCGTACCTAAAAACAAATTACTATAACGTTATTTCTTTATTTTTTCCTTTTTTTTGATAATATTTGTTATAAATTGTTTTTAGTTAGTATTTAGTTTTACGGTTTTTCTTATTTTATTTTTGAATTTATTTTTATAATTTAGCCTGTTTGCTCTGTGACGAGAGAGAAGTTTACGGTTCTGGCAGAATATCAGCGCTGCAGTGCCGTTGCCGGTGCTGTATGCATTATGCTGAGCCAGCGCCTATACAATAGGCATACCACATACAGCATGCAAAAGGTCGGCTGCCTGTAGAATAGATTTTGTCTTCTTGATGTTACGCGCGACAAAAATGTGAAACTACCTAATCTACCTATTTATTTTGAGTTGTTTATGTTAATATTTGTAAACTCCTGTGATCTGTTTTATGTGTTATGTTTATTGAATAAAGGTTTTATCTATCTATTTAATTTATTGCTTACAAAATCAATTAATGTTAATTTATTGTCAAAAATCTCATGCAACAAACTGTTAATATATTATATTTTCATCAACATTAGGTATATATTTACGAAAATTTCATAAACATTTTAGACATTAGAACTCCTTGCTCTATGTCAATATAAAAAAAATATTAAATAACTAGTGCTGCAATATATAATGAGAAAAGCACGCGTTTTTAATAAGCTGGATTATGGACCTAAATACAGTGCAAATAGGGCTGTTTTATGAGCAAATGTGTTGAAAAAATAATAAAAAAAAAATTTTTTTTTGAGGTTGATTCGAGTATGTTAGCTAGTTCATAAGAAGCTAGATAGAGGAAAAGAGTAAGCCCATTGACAATAAAAAAAATCATATAAGTACCCGACTAAACACTGAGGGTATTACTACAAAAAAATTAGACATCTGTTGAACCTTGATTAAAAAAATGCGCACAAAATAACTGGCTATGTCAGTTGATGCGCAGAAGTCAAGTCATAAGAAAATAAGTCATTTTTGACTTCTGCGCATTTACTTATATATAAGTACTAGCCCATCGGCACGTTACAACATAGATTTCGGACCTCCTTGCTTCGCTCGGAATAGATACCTTGCTAATTTATTTTACTATGGGATGACATCTGCCAACATGTCCCAATATTTTATGTCAAACTATCAGTGATCACTAGGAAATATTCAAAATAACCCGTCAAATCCATAGAACGACGCCTTCGCTACCTTGTGACGAATTATTTCTTTAATCCTCCTTCTAAGTACCCTTATTTTTCTGTGCGTTACAATGTCCCCAATTCGTTGGTCCGAAATCTGACGTTTAGGACCAACAAATGTCAGTCCTATTGTCAACATTGGATGCAAATAAACTTACCAACAAAATGTTGTTCTTAGTTGAAGAAACAATATGCTCTTATTATTATTATTGTTATTTCTTATTATTGTTTTTGACTATAATCCAATTAATGAAACTGAAAAACCAGGCCTAAATCACATATAAACAGTAAAAAGTTTGTTTTGTTTTTTCCCGCCATATTATTTCCGTTCCGTGTATTTATATATATTCTTTATTGCGCACAAATAACATAAAGTTGTCAAATGAAAATTGTTCACAAAGGCGAGCTTATCTCTTTTAGAGATCTCTTCCAGCCAACCTATCAGGTGTGGAAGAATGTCGTTAAAACGGGCACAAGGATGTGCGTTAATAATCGTGATAAGAAATTTTAAATTCAAATAAAAGTTTAAAATACAGTAAAATAAAAAAATAAATAAAAAATAGGGATTTAGTACCGACCGAAGTACTACACAACGTAGTTCACGCGATTTTTCACAGATGGCGCTATTTTTTCTTGTATGGGGAAATTATGAACCGCTTGTTCCCAAGACCCTATCTTGACTATATAAATCTATGCTTCTGCGCATCAATGACATAGACAGAGTTATTTGGTACGATTTTTTTAATCAAGTGTTCAACAGATGTCTAACTTTCTTGTAGTAAGAGGGTGAAAGATGAGGTTGAGTTTTTTTTATATCTCCAACGTGTTAATCGAATAAGCGAAACCCTCACACACCTCAACTGATTTTTACTAAAATAAATCCATTCCCGTAAAAAAATCTTAAAAAAATATTTTTATATTATTTTAAAATTTCATCGTTGTTCTAGTAGATTTTTAAGCTATTATGGCGCGTTCGCCTCGCGTCTGCGCACGTCACGCCTAATCACCCCCTCCTCACCGCTCATGCACAGCGCCACCCGCGCGCGTAGCCACTGAAATATTTCGAAGCGGCAAAAATTTAAATAGGTAATAAAAATAAAAAATAAATTACCCCTATCAAAACCCGTGAAATTGATTCTACTCTCAATTCTGAACAAACTATTTTCTCAGTTTCGCTTATTCCGTTAACACGTATACGTAGGGTATCATACGAAAAGACTTTATTTGTAATATCCAATAAAAGATTTTATATTCTTTTACGTGTCTTAGCCTTCGATTCAATGATGAGAAACGACTACATAAACCCTTATCTCCCAAGTTAGCCTAGAATTAATTATGGTGAATAGAATTTTTTAGACATATTTCAGGTAAAAGTATAGTTTTTTTTATTTAGCACAAGCCTTATGGGTGGGTGAGCTGCAGAAACACGTCACTGCTGGTCAACGTTTTCCACCAAGGATCTTTAATATACCTTATCTGTTTACTATTGTGGAACTCATTGATTATTAGTACAACTAGTCAATCACATAACCAAATTAGTACAAGATATTAGGGAAATAGGTTCATTATGCAATGCCGATATTTCAGTTCCAAACCTTGGGTTCTTCAGTTCTATCTCAGTCACGATAAGGGCGTCTTCTCTCAAATTTCTATATATCGAAACGATACTACTAGTTAGGGTGCTGGCTGCAATTTGGGTATATGATTTGCTCATGATTCATATTAATAGGGATGATAGATCAGCTCAATACGAATCGATTTGGCCCTTATAAGTTTTTCTGTGCGTCGCTGCGTTTTTGAGTTAAAGCAAAAAAAAATGAAAATAAGACACTAAATAATGTTTTTTTTGTCTGCCTTTGTGGCTCCTGTTTAAAATACTTATGGGGTTTTATACATGGTATTTAATCAGATAGTCATAGTCTGCCAGGTGTACGTTTCATTGTCGAATTTCAAAATAGTTAAAACTTAATTCCTCACAAACGCAGGGGTGTGGATGCCCGCCAATATTTTTTGTATCTTATAGAGGATGCTCCTTATCATCAGTCAAAGAGGCAGACATGAGCAAATCATATAGTTTGTCCTTCATCACGCTTACTATACGTCGATACAGTTGAACTTCATTCACTGGCAATAAAGTTGAATATTGGTTGGATGAATTATCAAATTGGCAGTGATTAGCATCCAAACAATAACCTACTCTATCGTCAAGGGACGAAGTTTTGTATTTGCATGTTTCGAAAGGCATCGAATCAATATATCGAAAATTGAGAGTAGACACCCCGAATCGTGTGTATCGTGAAGATTTTTGCATACAAGTACGTGGTGAAGGTAGGTAAACGATAAAAAATAAATTCTCTTTTTCAACACATTTGCTCATAAAACAGCTCTATCTTCACTGTATTAAGGTACATAATCCAGCTCATTAAACACGCGTGCCTTTTTTGTTACATTACCGCACTAGTGTTTATTTTGTTTTTGTTTTTTTTATCTCGGCAAGGAGCAAGGAGCTTTTATGCTTATTACGTTAAAAACATTTTCATGAATTTGAGCTGTATTCGAGAAAATATGATAAATGAATATTCATTTTATGAAAATATTAATTAAATAAACAACAATAAATTTGTCAATTAAATAACAAGATATTGAATTTTTGAAAATTTATTTCAAGCTTCAAAAAATACGCTGTTTGGCAGTTTAGTTATACTGACTCCTTGGTGCCTCTCGAAAACGCGTATAATCTGTGCCCACTGAAAGATATAGCGCGCCATATTTACAAAATATTATACCTATTTGTTATGTTTTACTGTAATTATTTCTGAAAGTGTCGACTTCTACAAATAAAAACTGTAATTTAATGTAGTTCCTGTACGGTTAAAAATCCTTCGACACGAAATACAAGTTAAGAGGTCGTAAAAATCAAAGGAAAGCACCAGCATATGCAGCCTACAAAATGTTCCGGTGGAGTTGAGTGGACATTTAAGGTTAGCAAATTTTAATATTTTTACTCCAAAATATGTTGTAAAACGTCGTAAGACGCACGTGCGCATTGCCATTCATTACACTCTCGGCTACATTACGCCCTTGCCGCCTACGGCTAGGGCTGCAATTCCTAAGCCTCGTGTGTAATGAGCAAAACAGCGCACTTGCATCTTAATGTACTATTATATGTTTGTTTGTTTATTTATTTAACATACAAAATGTTTGCTCATTATTATTCCTCAACATCTGTTGAAATATATTTATACGATTTTATACACTAGTATGTATGAGTTTGGGTGTATTTCAAAGCACATTCGTGAAATATTTAGTATTTACCCGTGTTTCGCACTTCTATGTAGACAGGTACGATTATTCAGTACCTACCTACATATCTAGTATTATTTATCGTTTAATTTTTGATGAGACCATTGAGACCGCTTTATAAAATCACTATCGTTAAGCGTCTTTATTAAAGATCGTTTAGTGAACAAAATTGAAAGAGTTAGCAATAGATTTAAAGGACGCTTTGTGCAACTGACGACGTAGGTAATGTTTTTTTTAAACTAATTGAAAGTTTGCGCCCAACCTACGTAACGTAGGTAAGTGATTAAAATATCTTTCAGGAATTCAGGATGTAGGTACCTGTTTATTTACGTTGGGATTTGGGATATAATGAGGTAGGTAAGTATGTACCTACTTACAGAATAACTCTGGTAGGAGCAAATAAGAAGTAGATATGCCTTACTCTTCATAAATATATCAAGTTCACAAACTAAATAAAATAAAGCAAGGTGTTAAGGAAAAAGAAATTATGGTGGTAAAAGAAAGTTACCTTTCCACCTATCGATATCTCTACAACATTGACAATAACAGCACATAACATAACACAACACTATTGGCCTCAAAGGGCTATTTTTGTTTGCAAGTTAAAGAAATAATGAGTTTTACCAATAAATTACTGTTATGACTCACTCATTTCTTCCTATAAGACGATTTATAAAAATAAGATTATACACTCATTTAAAATTCACGGACACAAGGAAATATTTACTTGTTTACGTCTTGCTAAATTCGCGAAACGAATAATAATAATAACATAACCTCGCGCACGAGCACTCACTGTCTTTGACAGTGGAAAGAATGACAATGTCAGGCCTGCCTGACAGATTCGAGATATCAAGGTGAATCGAGTTATGATCGACTTATTACAGCCGCATACAGTGAGAATGCATGGAGACTGCCTGTTTTCAGGAGCCGGGCGGGGGGGTCGTCCCGGCAAGCCTAGCAACCACGGTCGATAGGGACAAATATTGGTTGGGCAGCTGGACACTTGTCGCCACAATATCGGCGTCGTCGTTGGCAACTTGCTTTCGCGTAGGTAGAGCTGATTACCTACAGTGTTTTTTTGATATTTTTTCAATTACCAAATAAATGGCTAATACGCAGTTGCAAAAAACATCTTTAAAACCAAAGCTCCTTTAAATTTAATGCTGACGCTGCCATGGCAACAAAACAGAAAGTGAGGAGCTTCAATTTTTATGAAACTTTCTGCAATTGTTAAAAAATGTTACACATTCATCCAGCAAGCACACATTATTAAAAGCCTGATAAAAATCAGTATAATGAAAACAAAAACGATAAAATTTTGTAGTAGAAATAGAATTTTGTATGGGATCGGTATTCAAAAACTGTTACATAATGTAAACGAAGCCTTACTTTTTGTTTTGTGCGAGTTGGCAGTTTGGCAGTGGTACTATGAGAACTTTTGTTTTATTTTTGGCAACACTCAAGGTCAAATGTATGTCTACTCTGTGTTTCAAATTGAGCAAACACTGCCTAGAGCGTATACGGTACTTAAGGACGGTAGACTATACTCACTGACGGCCCAAATTGATTTTACACGCTAACAGAGTTATCACTGCTTTAGTGGATCTAGTCTATTCGGAACGGATCTACGCGCGCTTTTTTGTTTATCAAAGCCTGAGCTAATCCCTCCAAAATGTGCGTAACCACATTTTGGAGGGACCACTCTCATTTCCGTTATTGAAAAACTCATCATAAACCAAACCTCGTCGGCCTACTGCAAATGAGTGGGATTTTTTGCAGCGTTTATTTTTATCAACCTGGATATTATGCCTTTCTGCCCATAAAACTGAGCAGCTCTTACCAAGGAACATGTCGTAAACGGAAAAAAAAAATTCGACCTCCCATACAAAATGGCATGTATTTACACGACGACAAATAAATCTGAATTAGGGTTTCAAAAAATATTAAAGCAGGTAGCAAAAATAATAGGTTGGCAGCTACAGTGAAGGATAATTATAAGTAGAAAATAGCAGCTTTATAATAATTTTTATGCTTTGTTTTAATTTAAACTGTATCGATTTTTTGTTTCGGTAACTGAATTTATTGTTAAGCGAACACTTGATGGCGGATAAAAACTAGAAAATAGGCTTTCTTAAATGATACAATGAGGTTGTATATAAAGTTAACTAAGATAAGAAAAAAATATGAATATGGTCATAAAAAACATACTTTGTGCCACATTTTAAGAGCTCTAAATAAAGCAAATAGTGAGAATTTTTATTATTTGACTTAATATTTTCCTAAAATAGCGAAAGAGTAAAAAGCATAAAGGTAGAATCATTATCGTTATTTATTCAATCCACAATATTTATTTATTTATGCCGAGCTAAGTGTTCCCCTTCGTTCATTGTTTATAAATTAAAGCTCCATTAAAATCCTCCTGAGTGTAGGTTAGTTCGACGGGGACCCACTGTCTGCGAGGGGTAACAAGGGAAAACCTACCGTGTACGTGTCGTCCTGTCTGGAGTTTGTTTTTATATGGCAGGGGGCTCCACCTCCCCGAGCCCCCCTTACTCTCCAGCTTCGTGATGGTAGTGGTCATTTTGAGAAAAGCAGTAGTCATTGTAAAAAGGTTCTGAAGCTCGCGGAAGTATGATTAATGGATTACCAAGAAAAGCGAATTTATAATTAAAGCTCCAATGTTATGTTAGGTTCCCTTGTGACCCCTCGCAAACAAAAATACCCTTACAGCAGAAACAATAAATATATATGTTTCTATGCAAGTACGCCGTTTTCATTAAAAAATATGATTCTACAAACAAAAATACTGAAACCCAAATACTTAAGTATTGTGCCTGTTTCATTTTTATAGCTGCTTGCAAATCGAAACTCCAAAGTGTATTTTTATTTGGGAGCCTATTGTTGCCAATAATACAATCTTTGATATCCCACTGTTAATATTAGTCGCCATGTCATTATTTATAGTAGCTCGCCTATGAGTTCATTGCCCCTGTTTAATATATTTGCTACCTTAAAGAATCAGCCATTATTTAGTTTTTATAAATCCTTGCATTTTGAAGCTCATCTAATAGAAAAACATATTTAATCGCTGCCAGATTAATTTATTAGATGCAAACTGTTAGTTACCGTTTCATTTGTTTTGTTAGTAGCCTCGAAAATAATAAGCCATACAAAATGTACTGTCAGGTGACGCAGTTTGCATGGGAAGTCGTTCTTCGTATTTGGAGCTAAGTTCCTTGAGAAAAATTGTTCAGTTTCATAGACAGAAACACCTCTCAAAATATCCTGGGTGATAAAAATATAAGGGTGTATGTGTCAAATAGATTTTGAGATTAGCGCTTTCACTGCTCCACCTATTTGTTGTGATGTTCAAAAATAATAAATGTTTCTGATTCTATTTGACTAAAGCGCTGATAGCAGAAACGATGACGTCATCAATGACGTAAGGCGGTGAACAATCGAGTGCTCTAGAACATGCTTTCAGTCAATTCGAACCGACTTAAGGGGCTACCTCTGGTCCACTAGCGCCCCCATCAGTTAAAAAAATATTACTCGCTAAATACGAAATTTATCAAAAATCCGGAAAGACAGATTGAAGTAAAGGTACATTTGTTTATTTAGAAACTATTTACTCTGTAAAATAAAATTCACTGTAGTTAATGATACAAAAACTGCTAAAAGTGGTCGTTTTTCGCACTTTTTGTAACTGTAACTACAGTGTATTATATTTTTCAGAATTGATAGGTCTGAATAAATTAGGATACCTTTACTTCATTCTGTGTTTCCGGATTTTGGATAAGTTTTGTATTTAGTGAGTAATATTTTTCAAACTGATGGGGACGCTTGTGGACGGGAGGTAGCCTCTTAAGCGTGCTCGCAGTGCCTTGAAGCAGTGTGTTAGTTTAAAATAACTCTGGCTATGACCGTTAATGCGCAAAACTCAAAAAAAGTGTCGCAGGGGTGATTGCGGCAGGCGAGCGAATCATTCATTGGATCTCCGCCTGTCACCCATGCGCAGAAAATAGCCGTCAGAGCCAAACTGACCCTGCGCACAGTAAATATATAAGCTAAAGCAGTATGGAAACTCAGGCCTTTTTTTGAAAAAAAGAACTATTGTGCGTCGGAGCGTCAGGGTTGTAACCCAGAATTTTTGAAATAAGAATAGTATGATGAACTCAAATATTGGGTGCTTCTATCAACTTTGTTACTTTCAGCATGTAAGCGGTTAGCGGAAATACGAAATAATATTTGTTTATGTCCAATTGGCAGTAGGTAGCATTAGAAACTGCGTCAGCCGATAGCGCGTTTTGTATGGGGGGGGGGGGGGCAATTTTTGTCGTCTTTCGACCTAGGTTCTTTTAGGAAAGTTACTTTTATGCATGCTTTTATGAAGAGTCAGAAGGTGTCTCACAAGGCTCGTCTGGCTGTTTATAGAGGCGTTTTAGTTCCAACACTGATGTACGGCAGTGAAAGCTGGGTATGGCAGAAAAAGCATGAAAGTAGAATTAATGCAGTAGAAATGAGAGCGTTGAGGAGTATGATTGGTGTGAAATTGAGTGACAGGATTAGAAATAGTGTGATAAGAGAATGTTGTGGCGTAAAAGAAGACGTAGTGACTAAAATTGAGAAAGGGATGCTGAGATGGTTTGGTCATGTAGAGAGGATGAATGAAGGAAGATTGACGAAAGAGATCCACAAGGCGAGAGTGAATGGAAACGTTGGAAGGGGAAGGCCTCGGCGAACGTACCAGGACCAAATTCAGAACGTTCTGAATAAAGGCCAGGTTAAAAGTACCCTAAACCGACGAGCATGTATGAAAGGATTGATGAAGGTTCAGGAAGCAAGGGAAGTATGTCAAGATCGTAGCAGGTGGAGAACTGTGGTCTCTGCCTACCCCGACGGGAACTAGGCGTGATGTTATGTATGTATGTACACAAAATTAAATTTAGCAGACAGTCTTGCATAAAATTTTAAGTCAGAAGGTTAAATCACTTAGTCACCTTTTAACACATAAGCTTAGATTAAGATACTTAGTTGCCTTTTCTGACATAAAGGCAGATGTAGATACTTAGTCGCCTTTTATGACACAAGGGCAGATTAACATACTTAGTCCCCTATATGTACCAATTTGTTTGTATCATGGTTTTGGCACCCACGACTTACTTCAGCGTGAAACCTGCTTATTTTCCTGTAGCGGTGTGCGCATGTGTGAGTGCGCCAGTTTTGGACGTTTGCTTTAGCTTGCGCACGCTATACAGTGCTTTTAAGCACGCTATTAGCGCAATTTGGAACGTGAGGTTCCATTCATTTGTCATCTGACTGTCACTGTCACCAGCTGACGGGTCAGTTCAGCCAATTGAGCCAATCCGTCAAATCAAAGAAATGCAATGGGCACGCTATGGAAACGTCAGTGTAAAGTCAGTGGATGTTATTTAACTCCATTCAATTTTAGTTTATATGACTTAGCGATTAAGTCTAAAATCGGCTGCTCAAAATTTTAGTACCACATTTGGCAATACCACGGCGCTAGTGTTCACCAAAGAGAGTTTAATAAAAATGTTGACGTAAGAAAAACGCTCATCTTTCTAAAAAAAACGCCCTTTCGTTTTTCTTACGTCAATGATTTGCCGCATGACATGACACTACCACGTCTGGCATGACATCTTGCACTTCGCGCTTGTTTATTAACCCCCGACGCAATCAGAGGAGTGTTATAAGTTTAACATGTGTATATATGTCTATATTTGTGCGACATCGTAGGTACTTTTTCATTTAAACGGGATGGATTTTATTCAATGAAAATCTGTATAGCTGTTTTGAAGTTATGAGCTCTTTTCCGATTAAATCTTTAAAAAATAATTATTTGCGAATGTTAAGATGCCGTACGCTGCCTAAATTATGATAGACTAGCCCGCAACTTTGTCCGCGAGGGATTCTTTCTACCATCCATCCTTCCGTCTATCTGTCGTCCGTCCGTCCGTCCGTCCAACCATCTGTCCAACCGTCCGTCAAACCATCCATGTCCCTGCCCCTCACCCTCTCCCCCTCCCCCCCTCCCTTTTCCTCTCCCTGTCCCTCTCCCTCTCCCTACCCCTATTCCTATCCCTTACCCTATCCCTCTACCCCTAACGCCATCTTAACCGCTATCCCTATCTTCATATAAACATAGAAACGACACCCATATTGATTTTTACACATTTCAACCCTATCACACCCCAATTTCACGTCCACCACGTTGGATTTCAAAGTTGTTGTAGTTTTTGTAATCAGCGACCCGATAAACCATACAAATGACACCCATATTGATTTTTAGACATTTCAACCCTATCGCACCCCAAACCCATCCCCAGAGGATATATCACGTCCACCACGTTGGATTTCAAAATTGTAGTTTTCGTAATCAGCGACCCGATAAACCATACAAACGATACCCATATTGGTTTTTAGACTTTTTCACCCCATTTCCCTCTTTCAGGGGTTGAATTTGGGGTGAAATTTCAATAACAGCGATGTACGTACCACAGAATTACAACCCTAATGCCTGAATAATAAATTTAGTGGATTTTACTTTGAAAATGAACTTATAGACCAACATACGGGAAAAAAATCATCCCCTTTTTCACCCCCTTGAAGGGTGATTTTTATATAATGCTTAAACACGTGTTTTTTATTTTTTACCAAAAGCATAAAGTCAAATTTGTGGGAATCTAACTCAAGAAACAAAGGATTTACATACAAACTTTCATTCCTTATTTCACCACCTTAGGTAATGAATTTTGAAAAATTCTTACACATGTTCTTTTTTATTTTTTACCAAGAGTTCAAAACCACATTTCTATAATTCTACCTTTAAAAATGAAAGGCTTATAGACCACCATACGGAAAAAAATCATCCCCTCTTTCACCCTTCTAAAGGTGATTTTTAAGAAATGCTTAAACACGTGTTTCTTTATTTTTTACCAAAAGCTTAAATTCAAATGTGTGTAAATCTAGCTTAAGAAACAAAGGACTTTCATACGAACTTTCATACCTTATTTCACCCCCTTGGGAGATGAATTTTCCAAAATCCTTTCTTAGTTGGTAGTTTTGAGGTGCATAGAACCTGTGTACAAAATTTCAGATCTGTATCTATAGCGGTTTCGGCTCGGCGTTGATGAATCAGTCAGTCAGTCAGGACAAGCTCTTTTATGTATTTAGAAGATTATAGTAGGAAGTATAGGATACTGTGGTGTACAGCAGGCAGTGCTAGTGTCCAGCTTGGACAATGGCTGTCAACGCATCAACAACGTCCGAGACGATGACGATTCAGTCAGTCTCTGTTTAGTTGGGCCGTGCTACGGGACACACGTCTAAATAAATTAAGAGTTATTAGTTGTGGCATTGATTTGTTACTTCAACTATCAATATACGACACCATCTGAAAGTTATGGTGTTGTTTGTTACAAGACCCTGTTGTTGACGAGTCCCCACTTTTGGAAAAAACGACTCCTTCTCAGGAACAACCCCTTTTGCGGCGGTCGACCAGGACAAGACAGCCACCTGGGTACCTTAGGGATTTAAGGGGGGGATAATGACATATTATGTCAGGTTGTCAGTACGTAGTAGAATTTTACGCTGAATAAAGCCAAGATATTCTGGTTATTTCTCTTATTTATTACAGAATTTGCAGCCTACTACGCACCAAAGTTTTGCAACACCAAAGAAATAGTGGTATAACATAGGTACCTCGCTAATCGTTCCTTTCCTATAGCTGCATCCCTTTTTGTTAATTGTGCATGCTGGATGGTGCGTACTAGTCTAAGAGTTAACTAATATGTTATACTTGTTGGCGTATGTTTCACCTTCGGCGGTTGTTTTAAATTTTAAATTTATTTTTTTGTCCGTTATCTATCTCACTTATCAGTTATCAGATAATAAGTATTTTGGTTTTGATTTATTTGTAAATAATGAGCGAAACTAAACTGTGTGTGTAAAATGGGTGTCTTTAAGTGTTGGGTTCCTAGCTGTGAAACCAAAAGTAATATCAATTACTTAGTAAAGCAGTTTGTGCGAAACATTTCGAGCGAAATATTTTATGAACATGGGCCACCATGCCACTAAATTGGCTTATTGCGCAGCCAACTTTGTTTACAGTGGCAGATATTTGCAGTGGATTTCCAAAATGCCCAAGTAAGTACCTAGTTTCCTGTCTTTAATAAACTGTTTTGGCCAAAGTTTTTATACGATCATCTAATAAATTGCGGGAGCAGAGTATTTAAAACATAGCAGAAAATAAGGATGTGCTACTATAATTTTGTATTATTTATCGACTATCGATGTTTTAAAAAATACGTTTATAATTCATTGATACATCATACAACATCATCATCATACAACATCCACATGAGGCGAAATTTTTGATTGGTAATGTTATGACATATAATGTGCCACTTCATTTTGAAAACTAAGTACATACCAATTTTAGATGGGTCGTTTGTCAGCATTTGAAGATGGGCGCCATGTACATGTTGTAATTTTTATTCTTCTGTTTATTTAAGAGTTTAATATCAAATTTTGCTAGGATGTTATCCAGACTTTTATAGTGAACGTTACAGGGAAGATTGAAACACATTCATTTTACTGAGAGTTTCGAATGGTGAAAAGCGGCTGTCATTTTGACTTCAATAACTTTCTCTATCAATTATCCGAGTCCTTATAGTACACAAGACTTTGTCTTTGTGGTGTGAATTCCTGTGTAAATCTTCCACTAGAAATTGGCGATATCGCCAGAATTTTGTAATAAATTATTTACTTTGACATTGGTGAAATTGGACTTGTAATAAGATGTGACCGCTAATAAATAAATATAATTATACTAATTTTAACATTTTATCATTTCAGGTGATGAACTGTACAATGTTTGTGAAATACCATATATCATACTTGGATAAAAGAACGCACAGATGATACATTGAGACAAGAGCTCCACCCGAACGAGGTTGTCGATGCAGCTAGTTTTACATACGTATGTGTTAACGTACATATGAATATGATCATGTAATAAATTATATATGAGAAGGTAAATACTTAATAAACAAAGCATCAATTAATTCATAGTTTCATTTCACGTTTACCAGGAATAGGTATGGTATGTTTATCGATGGTTGTAGTACATCACTAGCAACAATGAGAAAGATAGCACCATATATTCGTCTCTTTCTATGAACACACTAGCGATGCCTTATTCCCTTACATAAACTAAAATTAGCATCCACGGCCGTGATTGGCCCGATTCCTATCTGTACTCTGTACACTACTAATCTGGGGCAATGGGTTCATTTTGAAATTTTAAATATACATACATACATCAATTTTTTCGGTTATTTAGAGCCGAAAAATGGTCAGGAAGTGATTTAAATTCTAAAAAAGACGACATAATAGTTTTACCGTTTAGCTCTGACATTTGTTTTGATGATATTGTGGAGATGTTACCTAACAAGGTTTTGTGAAGTTCTTGTGGTGTGTTGCATTCGTAAACTTGTTTTGGTACCTATTCAAATTCTCAAAAATACACTCATAACAGCCATACTCATTGCAAATTGTGGTCTTACTGTAATTACTATTTCACGCTGATATTTGTACTTGGTAATAGATATTTTCAATAGGTAATTACAAAGATTTAAATATGAAATCTTGCTGTTTAGATCCTAATTATTTTTTATAGAAATAGGGCACTATTTTTTTTGCAAAAGTAATTATTTTGAATCGTAAATAAAATGTGTTTTTGTACACACTGTACTCGAAACTCTTAAGGTTTTAAGACAAATGGCAACAACTGTGAAGAACAACCTTTAAAAAAAAGTTTTCTAAATTACAAAATTTTACTCTTCATACTAAGGTCATCTGAGGTGAACATAAAGTCCGTGACAGTCCGTCACAATTTTTTTTAGAATATTTATTTCATAGTTTGGAAGGAACAGCTTGATAGGTATTCGATTTAAAGAGTTGTTTTGTCCAAAAAGTTGTTAAGTTTGATATTTATTTAAAAAAGTAAGTTTGAATTTTATTCTGAATATAACAATTTTTGCAACACTGGCCACTGGTGGTGGACTGTCACAGACTTTGTGGAGATGTCTGCTGAGCCCATAGCCACTCAACAAAAAGTTTAATAAAAATATGCTTGGTCTGACGTTTATAGAGTGACCATGTATGCAAAATTATAGGAAATTTCACCAAAAGTAAGGCTACCCTCACAAGTTATTGCTTCTGCCTTAAGGCGATCCGTTTTCCATACTAAATTCAAATGACTTGCATTCTTATGCGGAACATAAAATCCTGTTGAAAAAAGGATCCTTTTCTAACTTAAAAGGTTAGTAATAATAAGCAATGAACATAGATCAAAATTGCCCTATACACCATGTTATTTAAATGAATATCTTGGAAGATATCACAATATTAAAATCCCTCTAATTAAAGTCACTGGATGCAAGCAGCGCAGGACTGGTCGTCATGGAGATCTTTAGGGGAGGCCTATGTCCAGCAGTGGACGTCTTTCGGCTAATATGATCATGATGATGAATTAAAGTAGAATGAGCTTCACACTAATAACACTCGATGCGCATTTCCATTGATAGCCGAGCTTAGCCGAGAGTTTCCGAAGTTAATATCAGCGAGCCAGGAACCCGAAGGGGCACACGCAGAGGGCACACGTCGCGTCCTTGCGACTGGTCGTCCGAAGCCTGATTTTTAATATTTACCACTCTACCCGTAGATTAGTACCCGTGCGAAGCCGGGGCGGACCGCTAGTTATAAATATAATTGGCAACTTGAGCTTGAAAATGAGATAGTATGACACATGCTGTGATAATGTCGGCTTTGTAAACCTGGTGTCTCATTTTTTAAATATTCATTTTACTTTCAGGCCAGTAAACTCAGGCACTTTTGCTGAGGAAGTTTAACAGACTATTTATAAGATGGGGAGGGACTTCTTTCGTGACACAAGTATTCGATACTTAGGTAAGTTTGGTGAAAAGCTCTTGTCCTACTTCCTATCCTACTATCCTATCCTACTATCCTATCCTACTTCCTACTAATATTATAAACGCGAAAGTTTGTAAGTATGGATGGATGGATGTTTGTTACTCTTTCACGCAAAAGCCACTGAATGATTTTTTAATGAAACTTGACACACATATAGGATAGGTCCTGGAATAGCACATAGGCTACTTTGTACCGCGGGAAAACACTTAATTTCCACGGGAAAACGCATTTAATGCGGGTGAAACTGTAGGCGGAAAGCTAGTTTAACAATAATCTGAATAACACAGAGCAATATAATCTGGCGTAATATCCAAGGAAAAAATAAGAAAGGACTTTTCAAAGGACTTTTAAAGGTGTGGTTATAAATTATTCAAAAACATCCAGCATGTTACAATTCAGAACAGACTGAACTACTGTAGATTAAAAACGATGGAATGGATTTTAGTGAAATACAGGGTGTTAGACAATAATAGTGTTAGAGAATAATCTCACCATGTAGGATGAAAAATGGAGAAAATCAAGCCAGAATGTGGACCCTAGCAATAGGCCAGGGTAACGCTAGGTAGAAAAAGAAGAAGACAGGGTGTTAGACATATTCTACTCATGAAACTGAACAACTCTCCAAATCAAATCAAATATAGTTTATTCATTGTTTGATAATAGGTCTTTACCTATGAAATTGCCATTTTGTATGGCGAATTTTAGGTAAACTCAATTTTCAGTACTAACATTTTTGCATTTTTCTTAGGAATTATAAATCCATTTTTTTTTTAGCATTATTGGGAAGACATTAAGCTAACAGAAGCTTAAATTTAATTTTCGAAAAATATTATCTTAAAAAAATATAACAATGAAATCGGACGACATTTAAGACGAACAATTTTCGAACCTTTAATTTTATATATCAAACTAAAGATAAAAAAAATATTTTATGCGTAAATTGATAACCTGGAAGTCAACTTTCAAATATAAGACAAATGTAAAACTTTGCATTAGAATTATAGGAATTATGATCTTATTACTCTGAAAGAAAATTTCGGCAATATAAATTAATATACCTATTATTAAAATCTCTTAATGACGTCAGCTAAACTACATTCTTCTTCTTATTTAAGAGCTACGCTCACAAAAAAACTAATAACTAAACTACATTATCGCTTCACAAACAAGGTGGCGCCATGGTGGGAATAAAAGAAGCGGCAATAAAAACCCACGCCCTCTTTTAAAGGAACATCGGTCGAAATATGAAAAAAAATTTGAACACCCTAATTTGATACTGCATCAGCTGATAGCAATTTTGAATTGGAGGATTATTTTTTTGTAGTTTTATGGTTCGAATAACATAGTATGAAACAACCGATATTTCAAATGACTCAAAATATCCTCTTCATATTTTTTTTTCCTATCCTGTACTGTCACACTGCTGGGCAAAAGCCCGTTCATCCAACAATTCTTTCATATTATCAAAATTAAATTATCCTGACAAAATCTTTATCACATGCAAGATACTTACACATTATTTTGCTCATCTCTTGTTATGTAGCTGGCACTGAATAAATCCATTATTATGCTTTGATCTGTAAAAGAGTAAGTTTATTGTTAATATAAATTAATATTTTATTCTTCATGTTAGATTTTTTTTTAAGCAGGACTGCTTACTAAATATTGATAGATGGGAAAAGTCCTGAGTGGGATCCATTATACAGGGTGTTTGGTTGAAGGTTGTCAAAACGAAATAGGCGAGTCGAGGAGACCATTGGCTACCTACTTCAGGCATAAAAAACTTAAATTAGACTAAGGCCTATTTAAAAAAACAGAACTTGGAAAACAAATGTTTTTTTTTTCTTTTAAATAGGCCTTAGTCAAATTTAAGTTTTTTATGCCTGAAGTAGGTAGCCAATCAAATGGTCTCCTCGACTAGCCTGTTTCGTATTGACAACCCTCTACCAAACACCCTGTATACTCTTTATTTAATTTACAAAATTTTGTTTGAGACTACAAACTGTTCAGTTACACAATCTAATTGATAAAAACAAAACGCTTTATTACTGTTTCATTGATTGCACAGATTACCGTACTTTTAGTAAAAGAAGAGATTCGATTTGATCTGTTAAACTCTTTATAAATTTTACGAAAAAAGTCACAGGATAGATATGCGTCATGAGTTATGGGTCCTCCCTTATAGAGTAGGTTACATTTGCATTTAGCAATGAACGGGTAACAAAACAGTGTAAGCTATACCAGCGCTATGCTATAAACTTACCATAAAATTAAATTAAATAACCAGATACCTCTCAAGTACCCGTGGGTGTCGTAAGATGCGACTAAGGGTTAATGGACCAGAGGATGGGCAGCAGCATCCTTTTGTGTATCGTATTAACTGTTTAACGCTTGTTTAATAATAATGACTTATAATTGTGATATTATGAAGAAATAAATGAATGAATGTACTCGTATCATCTTTTCTTTCTTTCTTTTTTTTTTGGTTCTTTTTTTACTTTTCTTTTCTTTTTTTTTCTGCTGTCACCAACAACTGCGGTCTATGGTGCAAGCCATAACACTAACAAGCATGGTGACTATATTAATAGGTCTTTACCTATGAAATTGCCGTTTTGTATGGCGAATTTTAGGTCAACTCAATTTTCAGTACTAATATTTTTGCATTTTTCTTAGGAATGATAAATCCAATTTTTTTAATTTTTTGAGGCATTAGTGAGAAGACATTAAGCTAACAGAAGCTTAAATTTAATTTTCGAAAAATATTATCTGTAAAAAAATGTAACAAATCTAATGATGAAATTGGACGACATTTAAGACGAACAATTTTCGAACCTTTAATTTTATATACCAAACTAAAAATAAAAACTTTATTTTATGCGTAAATTGATAACCTTGAAGTCAACTTTCAAATAAAAGACAAATGAAAAAAATTGCATTAGAATTATAGGAATTATGATCTCATTAATCTGTAAGAAAATTTCGGCAATTTCATAGGTAAAGACCTATTATTTCAGCAAAAGCTGGAATTTTGGAGGGAGTTCCACGCCCTGTAGTGGACGTTTCATGGGATGTTATGATGATGATGAAACTGGTTTTGCAATGCCGTCATGACCCCTTCCACACCACTCAAACCCATGATGATGATGTTGGTGATAATGCAAATCAATTGTTCTTCTTATCAGGGTATGCCAATGAAATAGGTGAAGCACTGCGGCCGGTGATTGACAAGAAGTATGTGCGGTACAGTTATGGCGTCGCCTTTGGGTATATTTGTGCAGATACAATCGATAAAACAGTTGGTAAATTAGTGGTAAGTTGTTTCCTACTTAAAAACATATTTCTGATTTTTTTTAATTTATGACACAATTATTTACTTAAATGTAACATAACGCAGTTACTTTATGTTACAGAGCAAACCCGATATTAGGCCAAACTGGTTCGACCTAGGTTGTACAGTTCTTGGACTTTGTACCGTTCTTATTTCAATAGACGTACGGACCAGAGTCGCATTGCGAGTGCCATGCTTGTCATATTAAATCTTGATCTGAATAGGTCCGGTAGATTTGATTACGTTATTTTTTGATCCTCGCCCTTAGAAATAGGGACCCACGAATTAGTAGCGGGTCTCCCTCGAATTAGCCAAAGTTGTACACTAGTTTGGCCTATAGATTTGGTCCGTACCATATAAATCCCATAAAACTGATGATATATTAAAAATGCTCATCATAATCCATTAATAATGGACAGCTGGATGTCAAGTTCTCCGCAAAGTTGCACAGCTGAAATGCGTGTATATCTGGGGAGGATGTACGAGTATCATAGTGATCACGCACGAATGACCACAGTTACTCAGTGTCCTATTGTTAAGTCCCTCTCTAGCAATATCATTGCTCTTCACCTTACACATACAGATTATAATCTTGAGTGCAATCTCAGACTTGAGTGAGATATGACAATACGGCATGCCGTTAGTAATCGTCACGTGATCGACTTATTTTGTATGGGAAGGCAAAATATTTTTAGTATGCGATTTTTTTTGGTTAAGTTGCTTGTTTTTATGAGTACTTAAGTATATCACTGGGTTTCGGGATCAAAACCAATAAAAATTCACATCGTATGAATTGTCTAATTTGTCTATGTTCCAGAATGACGGGAGGCCTCACAAAGCGCTTTGGGCGGCAGGAGACGCAATCATATGGCAAGGTCTTGCTTCTATTGTTTTTCCGGGCCTCGCCATCAACAGGTATGATGGACACATTTTATTTAGCGGCTAACAGAATTGTTCGTTAACTTGGCAGTTTAACATTCTTGTTTGTGCTGGACAGGGTTTGCATAGCGAAAAATAAAGGTTAGATCGGTAAATGATATGACTTCGTCGTCGTACACTTTTTTGCGATGTCTTAAAATGGCGATACGATACACGATTTATTAATAGTAAAAAGTATCGTTACTTAAAAGTAAAGGTACAGGTACCGTTATTTTAAATCGCCTGTTAAAGCGGACCATAATTTTAAATATTAATCGCAGTACTCACGATTCAAGATTTTCCCAGTGTGATGCTACCACCTTACTACAAAACCTCATGTAGTAATCTCAATATACATACAGTAACGTTTTTCTATTCGGTTTTGGAAATATATTGACGCTTATTTCGACCCCATTATTGTATGAAAGATAATCTATTGTAGAAAACTTGTTTCCCCACAGGATTGTGAAACATGCTAACACGGTTCTACCGCAGCATTTCCCCAAAGTAAAGACTTTGCCTCCGCAGCAAAGGATGTACCTTACGATGGCGATAGCCCTCGCGTCCATGCCTATAATAGTCAGGCCTATCGATTTGGGAACACACATACTTATGAGCATGACTTACAGATTATTCTTCAGCTAAAACGTGGTACGGTGACATTTTCTGTGTTTTTACTTTGGTGGTTGGTATTTTTTTGTAAGTTGGAAATAGTATCAAAATTATTGTTGCGATTTCAGTAGGTTGTTTGGGTAATTACTAATTTAGTAGTAGTTAGAATTAAAAAGTATTATAAATTGTTGCCATATAGGTTTCCCGGTTAATAAAGTATTTACGTCGTAAGTAGTAACAAAAGGAATTAACCATACGTATTAGAACTTGAAATAGGAGATATTTGTAGTTCAATGTTTTGACAAGACCGTAATATTCTGATTTAGCTTGAGTGGATTTGTATTATGAGATGTTAGGTATATACTGCACGTCCTTTTTCAAGAACCCAAGATTGATAAGTGTACTACGCGTTTTTGCTGGAGTTCTGGAGGGAGCTCCCTGTCCAGCAGTGGACGTTTCATGCGATGTTATGAATACCAAACTTACTTCATAACATCCCATGAAACGTCCACTGCTGGACAGGGAGCTCCCTCCAGAATTGCAGCTTTTGCTAGAACAATGTGGAAGGAAGTACCATAGTCTCCACGCTTGTTAGCGTTGCGGCCGGCACCATGGACCGCGGTCGTTGGTAACCGCAGAATGTAAGATGGTACGATACACTGGACGCTGCTGCCCATCCTCCAGTTCATAATCAGTTACTCGCCTCTTATGACACCCAATGGGTAGAAATGGTTGGGCTGGCACCACACGGGCGTTATTGCTTACTTATACTTAAATTACCGAAAACTGGGTGTAAAAAGGCATCTCTTGATAACTGAAAATGTTTGATCAAGTGAGCAACTTTCCCCCAAGAAGACAGTAAAAATACTATTTTTTTTAAAGTCTAAATGTGAGTTCAACAGCAAGCACATCGTCACTTCATAATAGTTATTTGTTATGCCGGGCCGCAAAATTGTTATTTGGCGCGAGTGCCTCGTATTGAAACTCGAGCAAGCGAAGGATTATAGTTTTAAAAGAAGAATCCTGAGCGCAGCGAGGGTTTCAAGGCTCGAGACATACTCGTAAATGACTTTGGCCGCCGAGCGAAACACACAATTTATCACCTCACTACAGCGAGGAAAATGCTAACGAATAGCGAACTTTTCATCATCACGTTCTTATTTCAAAAACCTTTTCCACGCTAGCGGCCAAAAATTACGTTTGCTCGCAAATATCGACCGATCAAAATTTCAAAAACCTTTTCCACGCTGCGCTAGCTAGCGGCCAAAGACGATTTTAGCACGCAGATTTCGATCGATAAAGCAAAGTTTTATGAGCTAGTGAGGTGGCAATAAAATTAAAGTCCCCGACGCGTTTTTCCCAGCAACAAAACCGCGTGGTTGAGGGGAAGTACCATAGTCACAACGCTTGATATAGACGCCCACCAATAACTACTGAATGTTTTGTCAACAGGATCGTATACTTCTCCAACATTTTAATAAAGAAGTTTTACCCCAAAGTGCCAAGCAACAGACGGGCCTTCTTCACCGTAGGAATTGGCCTGGCCTTCATCCCTATCATCATCCAGCCAATAGACATAGCCGCCCATGCCATCATGGACAAAACTTACAGGACAATCTCAGACGAGTGATCTGGTAAGTAGAACTCAGCCATTTTAAGAAAGGATTTAAAAGTGTGATGATTGTATTTGCCACTCGCTCTTTGGACATTTCTGTCTATATTGAGTTAGCGAGATTCATACAGTCGTCGCCGATGTGTTCAGCGTTTTTTTCAATGGCCGCTTTGTACTATAGTCAATAGAACAAAAAGGATTTAAGATTACTTAGTATGCGAATTTTAAATAGAACATCAACTTTCCATACGAAATGGGCAGCCAGCTGACGCTTTTCTATGGGTTCTTGCCTTTTTCTATTTTTGAAAGATGTTCGGTATCGTAAATAGAATTTGCATTCTGGTGATTTTCACGGCTTGATCCTGTTACATAACTATATTACATAACCAGTATTCTAAGAGGAAAAAAATATTCCTCTTAAATATCTTGGTTTTCTGATGGAAAACTTTATTCCTCGTACATAACCAAGTTAGATAACCAGGCAAACCCTTTCTGTAATTTGAGCAGCTACAGTTTGACAACGATATTTGTGCAGTTGGCAGCGTCGCGTCGCGTCGTAAAGACCTTTTTGCCAATTCACTATTAAAAATTTTAGTTCTAATTTTGACCAATTGAACAGATATCGTGGTTACACTATAAAGTAATATTTAAATGTCGAATTTGGCAGATTCTAATTTTGCCAAACTCAGAGAATCTGTCACTTTATTTGTCGATTTATTTGAAAAGCACAGCGTGATACTTAATTAAAGATTAACTTTGAGTGTAGTCTCTGTATTTGGCAGAAAGTCAAACATAATGTAAATAACTGACAATTGTATATGGAAACCAGTAATGCCTGTCACGTGTCTCTTGGTTATTGGTTAAAATTGAACCTAAGGGTGCATTTCCTCAGAGGCGGAGCGGAAACCTGCAAAATTATTTTCTGCTCTAGCTTTTATTACCGGCCATTCTCGCCGTTTTCCTTGAAATTAGTAGTAATGGTTATTTCCCCTTACATCGATTGATTGCCATCAATATAAAAAGTGAAGTGAATTAGACCAATCGGATCAGAGAACGCGGTGATGCAGGAGTCGCATTTGAATTTCAAGCACTCCGATAAGAAAAGATAAGACTTAGAAAAAACAAAATACACTACTTTACAGGGATACAACATAAAGGAGTTTTACCTTCAATCTCACGGTGTGCCTTTTTAAAAAAAAACCGGTCAAGTGCGAGTCGGACTCGCGCGCCGAGGGTTCCGATATACCTATAGTATTTTTGGAAGCAATAAAGTCCATTTTCAGGGCCGCATAACTAAATTTGTTTGTAAAGGCTTTTTGCAGATTTCTGAAAAACTGTGCAACTTAGAAAGATCGTTTTATTTTTGCTGTAAAGTTTATATAAACTTCTGTCAACTGTAATTAATTCAGATTTTTCCTTACTCAAACTTCGGAGATAAGGGGGGGGGAATGGTATTTTTCTTGACATTTTTCATCATAACTTTAAAACTAAGAAATTTAAAAAAATACAAAAATATATTTTAAAATGTACAAGTAAAGCCCTTTCATATGATACCCCACTCGACCTAGTAGCGACAATTTGAAATTTGGCCCCCCCTATTTTGGCCCCCTTTATATTAATAATCATACTTTTTTCAAAATTTTTTCTTGTGCAATTAAGTTGGGCAACTATATTCTAAAACTATTCCAAATTTCAGGTTGATAGCATAAGTGGTTGCTGAGATATAGAGGTGTGACAGACAGACGGACAGACAGACAGACAGACAGACAGAGCGGCACCATAAGGGTTCCTTTTTTTTACCATTTTGGTATCGGAACCCTAAAAAAAAGAGGCATGCAGAAAGGCACAAAAGACGTCACGCTTAGTCTCTTTTTTTACAAGCTAATCAGATATTTTATTTCTTTCTGATGTGAGTGAACCAGAAGGTATCCAGCTCTTTGTTTGTACGCTTATTTGCACATTTTTGTTCGGCCTCAGTGTCAACGCACGCTTACTTGCTATCCTGTCTTAACAGAGAATTTTATTTCCCCCTGATCAAAGTCGCTCTTTACCACCACCAAACTAACGAATAAGGACTATTATTAATTTAGTTATGGTCCAGTTGTCTGCCAGATTCGACAATTATGTGACTCAGTTATGTGATAGTAATATTTGATTGTGGACCGAAAATGCGTAGTAATATAAATTTTTAGTCACCAAGTGATATTTTTTTTGAGATTTTTGATTATATTAGACTTTGAAGAAGTTATGAAAGTTTAACGTTGCAGTGACGATGTAACTTATTTTGTCGAGTTTTTTTTTAAACGTCAAAGGTAGGTGCAAATATTTTGTGATTAGTTGCGTGTAGATTCTACTTCTTCTGAAGTCTAAATTAATAAAATATTAAAATTAGCATTTGTAGATCTGACTATTTTTGATTTTTAGGGTTTAGGTTTAACTGAATGATAGGGATGATATGATGCACTCATAGTTTTAATTTTGGCCACCAGATGGTTTAATTAAAATAAAGGATAATTTATGAAGTGATCATGAAACTGAACGAATAAAGAAAATAAATTGAAATTCTAAGTTATTTTTACAAAGTTGTTCAGTTTCGTCACACAGCATCACTCGGTATTAAGTCCTAATTATGTGTTCATAGAATTGCACTCAATTCCAATTTTGCGGTGGACAAAATTTTATACTTGGAATGGAACATGTCATCCAGTTAATAGAAATGTATGTGTTGTAGCAAAAATGTACGAGTAGATACTGTTATACATAACTTAATCGGTTTATAGGGGACTGCACATTTTGAAACAAATAAATTTTAGTCTATAAATTGTGTGCTTTAGATTGTCAATGTTTTACAAACTGCTTAGAATGTCCACGAATTAGCTAATAAATGTACCACGAGGTTAATTAAAGATAAGAGCTCAGAAATAAGTGCCCTTACATTTAAGTCGTAGCGGATCTATACTCTGGCTGCAAAATGTTGGCACAAAAGTATTATTTTTTTTAACTTTTGACTAACCTTGTAATTGATTAGATATGTTGAGGGTGAGCTAAATGAAAACCAAAGCAGCAAACGAAAATTAAACTAAAAACATATGTATAAAAAAACGCATACTTATTTGAACTGATCACGTTTTTAAGTTAACGTTTTTCACGTTACGCAACGTTTTTGTTAAACTGGTGCATATAGGAATATTTTACATTATGTTACAGTATAAATGATATAGCCTGATTAGAATGACGGCAGTGTGAGAGCAGGACGGAGCGATGCGTAAGATATTGGAGCGACAGAGACACGTATCGCTCCGCTCGTATATCTCACGCACAGATCTGCTCTGCTGTCATTTTAATCAAGCTGCAATATTTACTATTTTCACTGCAATAGAAAACGTGGTGAAAAAGCATAGTACAGAAACGGCTGTACTCAAAGTACACTCAACAGCACGTCAGAACACTTTGGACTTTATGACAAGGTCATAGAATTGCAAATGTTTCCACTGACGAGCGGTTGACCGTACTGACAGTCATTAGGGCTCCCGCACACGACCGAGAATCGGTGGGCGATTATCGGCCAGAACAAGGAGGGAAGATGCAGGTTATAACACGTCAGAGCGGGATGTCGACAAAAAATCGGTCACCGATTCTCGGTCGTGTGCGGGAGCCCTTAGTGTTAACATTTTCTGGCAATAGTGTAGCGGCTGCGGAAAAGCAATGATAAAGCATGGACAAATAAATAATAAGACTGACAATCCTCATACTAGAAAACGTAAACTCATGGAAACTAGATGGCGCTTTCAAATAATCTGGAAATTAATTATGGTCTACCGAGTATTCTGCCAAAAAATCATTCGAAATTTCAACATATTTTCAATGTAAAGAAACAATAACATTGAAATTCGGTTTATTTTTTAGCAGAATACTCGATAAATCATAATAACTTCCCGGACTATTTATTAGCGCCATCTAGTTTTATACTTTTCCGGGTTACGATTTCTAAAAGGGGATGGTCAGTCCTTCTTATTGTTCGTCCATGGATAAAGTTACTATATAGGTACACTGCAAGTACACTATAGTAATGCTAATTTAGGGTTTTTTGAAGTTATATTTAGAATTTAGTGGCTGTGAAGACGGAATTCCAATCGTGTAATATTTTTCGTTGGAAACTTCGAAGTGTAGTATTAAGTCACCCGACTATAAAAAAACGGTTACCAATTACATTATGTATATAGATAAAGGCATGTAAAAAATTTGTAGTATAAAATACGTAATGAAATTTATTACTTTCGACGTAGTTACCTTAAACGTTATTATTAAAATTTTTATTTATTTAATTTTGCCTATCTACGTAAGCATGTTTAGAGAGCATTATTTTAATTAACAATTTATTATTGTTATTAGTTTTTTAATATTATGTAAACTGCGTACTCTTGTTGAACTATTAATAAAACATTTATTAGATATATGCCTTGATTTTTTTTTCTATGTGTCCTACCTACATACATATTAGGACAATCACGGAGCAGAGAAGGATCCCCTTCTCTGCTCCGGGAGGACAATACTGTGATATCCATAAAAAAAAAATCAAATCACAGTTAAGTAGACTATACTGTAATTACACTACAGCGTTATTTTTTTATCACCCCGGGATATTTTAAGATGTGGTTCTGCCTATGAAATTAACAACTTTTCCCAAGGAATATAAATTGAAATGCCAAAAAAAAATTTACTTCCCATACAAACTGCATCAGCTGACAGCAAAGTATGGGTAGTCGATTTTTTTCCCTTTTTCGTCCTATGTTCTTAAAAGCACAATGTTTTGTTATAGTCAAGTGTGAAATAGGAAACGTGAAAAATTAAAGTATTATGATGAATTTAAAAGGAAAACTATCACAGCTAAGAAGACTACAGGATAACGAGTAATAAATATCAAACAAAATACTGAAAGCAATAGAAATCAGGCACTGGACCTCAATGGTTATAAAAATCGAATCTTGCTTAACAATATTTATTCCTGAAACAACTACAGAACCCTACTCTGCGCGTGCCCCGACACGCACTTAGCTGTTTAATTTCTTGCGCCTGACATATTAATCACGGCAGAATGTATCGATGTCTTTGCCTTGCAACTCAAATAAGGCGTTCGTAGTAATCTAGTCATTCATTTCTGACGATGACTCAAGCTAATAACTATAATAGGTATTTAGGCTGAGTTGCACCATCTAACTGTAACGGTAACCGAATAAACGCGTCTTACTCTCTGAGATCTCGGTACTATTGGCGAGAGTGAGATTAATATATGTTGTTATTGCTGAAGTTAGTCCAACTCAGTAGTAGTCTTTCAGGCGATACTCGCTGTGTTTTGCAAATTTAGGCGTGTTTTGAGACGATATAAGTAGGTCGTTATTCAAGAAATAAATATATGTTGATTATCCATCCTTAAGCTATAATTTGTACGTATATCTTTTCGACAATATTTAAAATACCTTAGAAAAAAAATATAAAGGAAAGAGCTTTTTTCTTCCAAAATCACACTAAACTCGATATTTCTCCTAAACGGATAGATGGATTTACAAAATTTTTGCAGGAAATTATTTGTTACAACTTCGATGTTAACCTGTACGTACCGTTTTAAAATCAGTCAATGTCTTGATACGTAAATCCTAGTTTTTCTCATTCTGCACGACCAATTAGTCTGTACGACCATCGTAACAGCCACGTTGCAGAGCACTCTAATACGAACGTTATTGACGTGTACATGAGATCGACATTTGCATTGACGAGATTGTAGCTGCTAATTTTAGTGTAAGAAGCGTCTTTAGTCTTTAATACGTTCGTGGCATAAAATTGACCTGACAATAAAATGACCTTAGCCTTAGTTTGGCCAAAGTCGATGAGGTAATTTGCTAACGTTTTGGCCTTACTGTCAGGTTAGTGGCAAGCCTGAAGAATCCTAACTGATAGATCCCTCCATACCTAATATTGTATCAGGCTTCACGGTCTAGTGGTTAGAGCGTTCGGTTGTCGATCCGGAGGTTTTGGGTTCGATTTCCAGTGAACACACCAAACAAAAAAAATCTCTTTGTGAGACTTCTTCAATTTAGTAAGGATATTACAGGTTGAGTCACCTAGTTGTTCGAAAAGTAAGATTCCGTTCATTGGGGAGGGGAAGCCTACTTCCGTAAGTTTTTAAGCTAGTTTTTTCGGTAATCTATATATATAAAAGAAGAAGGTGACTGACTGACTGACTGACTGACTGACTGACTGACTGACTGACTGACTGACTGACTGACTGACTGACTGACATATCAACGCACAGCCCAAACCACTGGGTCTAGAGATTCCAAATTTGGCATGTAGGTTCCTTATGAGGCTTAGGGGTGCACTAAGAAAGGGTTTTACAAAATGCCACCCCTAAGGGGGTAAAATAGGGGATGAAAGTTTGTATGAAAGTCCGTCAGTTTTGAAGTTAGGATCTTCAAATTTTGTATTTAGGCTGACGACTAAAAATTAATAATTACGTGTCTCAGGGTTTTTGAATATTCGACACCCTTAAGGGTGAAAAGGGGGATGAAGTTGAAAATTCTTTATTCTTAAAGTAAAATCCACATAATTTATTATTTAGGCATTAATGATGTAATTCTATGCAACGTTCATCACTGTTATTGAAATTCCACCCCAAATTCAACCCCTAAAAAAGGGAAATGGGGTGAAAATGTCTAAAAACCAATATGGGTATCGTTTGTATGGTTTATCGGGTTGCTGATTACGAAAACTACAACAATTTTGAAATCCAACGTGGTGGACGTGAAATACCATCATCCCCCTGGGGATGGAGTTGGGGTGCGATAGGTTTGAAATGTCTAAAAATCAATATGGGTGTCGTTTGTATGGTTTATCGGGTCGCTGATTAAGAAAACTACAACAATTTTGAAATGCAACGTGGTGGACGTGAAATACCATCATCCCCCTGGGGATGGAGTTGGGGTGCGATAGGTTTGAAATGTCTAAAAATCAATATGGGTGTCGTTTGTATGGTTTATCGGGTCGCTGATTACGAAAACTACAACAATTTTGAAATCCAACGTGGTGGACGTGAAATACCATCATCCCCCTGGGGATTGAGTTGGGGTGCGATAGGTTTGAAATGTCTAAAAATCAATATGGGTGTCGTTTGTATGGTTTATCGGGTCGCTGATTACGAAAGCTACAACAACTTTGAAATCCAACGTGGTGGACGTGAAATACCATCGTCCCCTGGGGATGGGGTTGGGGTGCGATAGGTTTGAAATGTCTTAAAATAAATATGGGTGTCATTTCTATGTTAGGGATAGCGGTTAAATTGGCGTAAGGGGTAGGGATAGGGACAGGTAGAGGTAGAGAGGTAGAGAGGTGGAGTGGTAGAGAGGTAGAGAGGTAGAGAGGTAGAGAGATAGAAAGGTAGAGAGGTATTGACGTAGAGACGTAGAGAGGTAGAGGGGTACAGGTATAGGTAGAGGGAGAGGGAGAGGGAGAAGGAGGGGAAGGGGGAGAGGGAGGGAGTGAGGGAGGGGGAGGGGGTGATGAAAAGGGAGATGGAGGGGCAGGGGGAGAGGGAGGAGGGGGAGGGGGAGAGAAAGGGGGAGGGGGAGAGACAGAGGGAGGGGGAAAAGAAGAGGGAGAGAGAGGGAGAGGGTTTTAGTTTTTCTCAATTACTTCTGCGAATTGGCTCTGTTTTGAAATATTACATAAAGGTGTCTCTCATCTCTCTCTTTACATTTGTTAGGATACTGCTGCTAAGTTCCTCTGTTCTGAGTAATTTATGAGTAACGTCTGTATATTTTATAAAATTCAGCTGGATCTTGAATTATACTCATTGATTTGCGCAGGGTTAGTCCTGTTTTTCTTTAGTTTAAAATTACCCCGAAATGACGGGAAAATATCTCATTGCTTCGGAAAACCGGTAACAACATAAATACGAAATCCACGCGAGCGAAGCCGCGGGCAACAGCTAGTATTAGTATAAATTAAGTACTACATACTTATTTCGATATAGATTGGTACTAGGTACTTCCGTAAGTTTTTCAGTTGGGTCAATTTTGTAAGCTAGATTTTTCGATTAAGAAAACTGACGCTGTAGTGAATTTAAATATGAATTATGTGATCACAAACAATATAATCTACCTCAAGGTTTAATCTTTTGGGCCGATGTCATGTCATGTAATAAGTGCCTGATGTTGCATGTCTGTGGATAATCTGCAGTGCATGCGATCCTAGCACGAGCTAAACTAACTGCACTGTACTTACCATCGAAATAGCAGAATTACTGGTCATTGCTGATTCTATGGCTGATCAATTCCAAGTGGTCAATTTTATGCATTTGTATAAGTTGACAGTAAATCTGGAATTGCTTCCGCCTAGCTTGTCTATTTTTACGAGTTTAAAATAGCCAAGCCCTGTCTCCGTCGTGTTTCTTTATCCGAATATCAAGTGTATTTGTACACACGGCCGCACATCAGTAGAAACACTTTTGGACCTTATGGCGTAGTAATAGAGTTGAAAAAATTTCTACCGACAAGCGGTTAACCGTACTTGACATCACAACACACTCAATGGGACATTCGTATGATCATACAATCTTCTCCCGTGGGGCTGAGTTCCTTAGAAATTGGATTGAATTTTGAACTTCCGCTGACTTCGAAGATGCTGATATGTTTTTCAGCGGATGAAGCTCTGTATTCTGATGGTGCCACCAGATCCACAATCCTCATACGATTGTTAGCCACTGCGTCGCAGGCACATAACAGATGTTCCATGCGTTTGCTGTCCTTACAGCTGGTCGTGTTCTAACTTATCTTATTTCTACTTGTTATTTAGATTGTTTTATTATTATTTTTACGACACCCACGGGTATGTATGGGTTGGTACTATTCTTTGCCAACACCACACGGGTTAACTGGAGGATGGGCAGCAGCATCCTCCTTTGTATTTTACTTACTGCGGTCACCTACAACCACGGTCCATTGTGCCAGCCTTAACGCTAATAAGCGAGGTGACTATGGTGCTTCCCCTCCACATTTTTCCAGCAAAAGCTAGAATTCTAGAGGGAGCTCCCTGTCCTGTAGTGGACGTTTCATGGGATGTTATGATGATTATTATTATTTACTTATCTTATGCAAGGTTACTGTTCTGGTGGCTGCTAAGTTATTCAGGTGGTTTATATATGGGCTCCATCACACAGGCTGCATTTGTGCAGTTGAACTCCGCTCGTGACGCTACTTGGCACACGGCAATTTTTACACCAAAAACGATCATTGATTGAAAATTCGAAATCGCGGGTTCTGATCTTTATACGAGTTTTTGTGTTGCTGGGATTTTATAAAAACTTTATACCTGAGAATACTGAGCAGATGTCACCCACAAACTCGTTTTACCGTCCAGTTAGGTCACGAGGACGAAACCAGATTGGCGTACTTTTTATTAGGAAGCGATTTGCAGATGCAGGGTAGCTTTGTAAGTAGTTTGTCATCGTGCAAGCCTCGTTAGGCTATAGTAGCCCTGACGACAGGAGGTCGACGATATGACGAGCTTGCCCAGAAGAAGCCTATTCAATCGCGACATGAATAGATTCGGGAATACAGACGCCGGTAGAAAATTCTACTCCTTAGCTGGAATAATAAGACCGTAGCCGGAATCAACGGCTAAAGTGTCTTCTTGGATGGTGGTGACTGGTTAACACAGACCACCTAACTGGTTAAGGCGATTAGATCCCTCAAATGGGCATTTTGTAAAGCATACTCCTCATTTATAGCTGGTCAAGAAAAGTTGAAAAAATATATGTGATATATCAGTTCAAGGATAACATTTGGTACGTTCGTTTTTTCTTTATGTCTTTGTATTCTATATTTAACAAAAGAACTACGGCACATCGATTTTTTACGTGAATTCCCTACTGCTCCTAAAGCGCTATGATATTTGGAAATATTTTTACAGTCATAAATTAAAAAACCCTTTTTTTTAAATACAACATAGGACTTTTTTAACTGTATTATATTTAATTCTAAAAAGTAAGTTTTTCCTCATTTTTGCCAAAATTACGTCTAATCGTTAGTTGTAATAGCCACGTTGAAGAGCACTCTTATGTAAACGCTATTGACGTGTTAATAAGGTCGATATTTGCATTGACGATCGCGTAGCTTCTAACTTGAGGGCTATTTCCGTTCCGACTAGGAATAGACGACCAAATGCTCTTGTCGATTCCGCTAGTGGTCACCCGCCCGGTTCTGACCACGGCCGACGTTGCTTAACTTCATTGATCAGATCACACAGAAAATAGCAGGAGCTTGGCCACGGGCACTTCTGGAAGTAAAGTAAATTTCTTTTCAGCTTTTCATTGTTTTACGGTTTTTCTAACCAACTTACTAAAACACAGAAAAGCCGACAAGCCAAAACCTTGTTTAAAATAAAGAATTCCGAAATAAATGAATTTATTTCTTTATTTAGTGATAGTAACAGAGAAGGACTTTACACTAGTCTACAAACAGGTGCAATCTGCCGCACGTTAGTGGTAACACCATGCCCTAAGCCTTTAGCAGAATTTTTGTTTCTAGGATTTTTAGCATAGTGTTGGTTTTTTATGTCACAAGTGAGCTAACGAGCCCATTACTTCTTTTGCTGCCACTTACCACGGCCGAGTATACTTTCCTTTAAAAAAATATCGTATTTATAATCTGCAATAAAATTTCATTACCCTGCTTCTGTTTTATAATTAGGAACACGAGATAATAACTTTGACGTCTATTTGAATAGCGATAAGATCCAGTTTACTTAAGTCTTAAGAACTCCTACAAAAGCGGTAAATGTAAGATAAATGCCATGCTGCCTTGTCACAGTCTCAATCACTTTGTTATCAAGGTATGCAAAGCGTGAGAAACAGAAAACAACAGAAAGAAAAGATAACAAGAAACAATATTCAAGCCCAGAACAAACGATGCAACGGAAAAGTGACGAAACCGCAAGTTGAGTTATTTTAGGGTTTCATGCCCAATGTTTATTTTTGTGAAACCACTACAATCAAATAAACACAAACAACGATCGACATTGTGTCATAATTTTGATTCGTCTGTAGTTTACCGAAATGGTGTTCAAAGTAAAAAACCGGCCAAGTGCGAGTCGGACTCGCGCACTGAGGGTTCCGTACCACCACATAAACATAATTGTATTAGTTGAAATTTCAGTAAGTTAATGTGCTAGATTTTTTGAGTCCGACACGCGCTTGACCAATTTTATTATTTGTTGTTATTTTATAGCCTATGCCCTATAAACATACCAATTTTCAAGTTTGTAAGTGTTCCCGTTTTTAAATAGAACTAAAACAAAAATCGCCTCAGCAACCATCCAACTTGACCCCTCTCTTATATGAATGTTCTTGAAACGGGAGCTCACCACAATTGGTTACCATTAGTTGTGAGAAAAGTTGTAATTTTTAATGATTTCAGACTTTTCCCATTATTTGTACTGTGAGACCTAGCATCTTGCCAAATTTCATAATTTTAGGTCAACGGGAAGTACCCTGTAGGTTTTTCATTTTTGAATAAATGTATGGAGATGAGGACATAAAATGCCATATCTTTTGATTGCGTCGTTGTAAAAAATTGAAATTTTCAGATCTTGTGTGGTTCATGGATCCTAATATATGGTATTAATTTCAACCTGATACCTTTACCCGTTCGTGAGATAAAGGGTCTTGACAGACAGACAGACAGACAGACAGACAGACAGACAGACAGACGGACAACAAAGTGATCCTATAAGGGTTCCGTTTTTTTCTTTTGAGGTACGGAACCCTAAAAATGAAGTAAAATTCAAATTTGATGGCCCCTAAAAAAACAAAAGCTTAAAAAACAATAATGTAAGGTTGGGTTGAACGAAAAATTCTTTTTTTTCTTGCATTAAAACATAAAAGGCAAGATGGGCTGATATAGATGCGTCCGGGAGTGTAGTTTCATTTCCTTTCACGGTTTCGTTGTGCAAGAAACGTGGGTTTAGGTCACAGATTTATAAAGGAGAGCGGCTCCTTGGGTCATAGATTTATAAAGGAGAGCGCTGTGGTTTAGGTACTATTATCTAATCTGTGGTTCTGGACCTTAGGTTTGTGGGCTGGAAAAATTTCAACCATATATAGAATTGCTCCATTTTATTAGCTTATTCTATAATAATCGCTGCGCTGCGCTTGCATCTGGTGGAAAACCACCTTAACTCGCGCATATGATTTCTTATCATTTTATTTATTCCTGTCTATGCCAATATAGTGAATATAATTTTAGCATGTTGCTTAGAACACGAAACTGAACAACTTTTTCCAAGGAGCTTGGAGCTTGGGGCTTTTGGTCAAAATCCGAAAAACATTTGTTAACCTCCCATGGAGAGTCTCTCTCCATGGGCTAAATAGCGCATTTTGTATGGGAGTTAATTTTTTTTTGTATTTTGACCTTTGACCCCATAATAATATTTACCAGACTAACCTTCAAAACTTGGCGAGAGGTCTCATGATTAGGTGGTTAATGTGCCTTCCGAGCCACTAGAAAAGTTCTTGTTTTCACAAGGTTGTCGGTTGTCATTGAGTTTACTATTATCTAATATGTGGTGACATTAGGAAAACAGAAAGCAATGGGGCTTTTCGGATTAATACGGTTAAGTGTAGCTGCGGTGACATACAGTCGATGGAGCATTTGCTTACTGTCCTGTTTCCTGTAGCGTGGAATACCTAAACGTGGCGAAAGAAAAGTCCGTCGATTTGGCAAATTATTGGGCTCGTCTGGTGTAATCGACACAAAAAAAAAGAAGTGGTAATTCTGGGCTTGCGCAATAATGGTAAATGACATGCTTAGGCCGGTAAATTAAGCCTTGAGAGATCTTCAATAAACGGACGATGTATAGTCTAATAGGATCGTGTAATCTCGTGGCGTTACATATTAGAATTGTGTATCTTCGTACACTTGTTTCTTAGTCCTATTAGACTAATATGACTCGGAGCACCGGAAATTCCATTGTTGTATGGGAGAGTTATGACGTCATCAATATTTTTTTTTTATAGAAACCTATCATTTGGGTTATTTAATGAAAGGGCTTTTTGAGCCCATTCTAAAAATATAGTACATCTTTATTTGAAAAATATTTTCAAAACATATCAAGTTTGGCCTCTTCCTGGTAGGAAATGGCTGAACAAACTTTTGAAAATATAAATCAAATGAATCGTCAAATCAATTCAAACTTCCTAAAAGCATTTTTCAATATGTTAATCAGAACTATGTTTTTTTTTTTAAATAAGAAGGGAGAAACCAGTATGATTGTTAGTATTGAATTTTATATAATTTTTTACAAAAACCTATAATTATGGGTATCCAATGAAAGGGCTCCTCAAGCTAATTCTGGAAATATAGTTTATCTTACATTTCAGTCATTGGTTTCGTAATTTTTTTAAAAAGTAGCAAAAAAAGGTACTAAAAATTAAATAGCTTTCTTATAAAAAAAATATAGTTCATATAAATATTTTCAACAATGCTTTCATAACGTTGGATATGAGGATATTACGAGTGATTTCATGAATATTTTCCAAAAAAATATTCAGCCATTTTCTACCAGGAAAAGCCCAAACTTGGTATGTTTTGAACATAATTTTCAAATTTTTAGGAAACCAGTGACTGAAATTTTAAGATGTACTATTATTTTTAGAATCGGCTCAAAAAGCTCTTTCATTAAATACCCCACATGATAGGATTCTGTAAAAAAAAACCATACAAAAAAAATTATGACGTCGTAACTCTTCCATACATCAATTTAATTTCCGGTGCTCCGAGTCATATTGGTCTAATAGGATTAGGAAACAAGTGTACGAAGTTACACAATCCTAATATGTAACGCCAAATAATCCCGATTTTCTACACGATCCTTGCACACTAGTAGCTATTATTTTTGTTTACACTTTTGTTCGTGCTATGCACTTTCAGACAAAAGAAATTTCCGTGTTACAATAAGCAGTACTTGTTGTCTCATATTCTTTCTTATTATTTATAATCACTTTTGTATTAAACTGTAAAATAAATCCTACTAATATTATAAACGCGAAAGTTTGTAAGTATGTATGGATGTTTGTTACTCTTTCACGTAAAAACTTCTGAATGGATTTTAATGAAACTTTACAATAATATAGCTTATACTCGTACATTAGAATAACATATAGGCTACAATTTATCCTGCGCAGAAGAAGTCGCGGGCACCAGCTAGTAATAAAATAAAGATTTTAGGCTTCTTTACTTCAAGTGCTAAAGAGTGGAATTCTCTGCCTGTGTCTGTGTTCCCGAGTTCATATAACCCGAATCTATTCAAGTCGCGAGTGTATAGGCTTATTCTGGGAAAGCTTGTTCCATCGTCAACCTTATCTCTGTCTTCAAGACTAGATCGACCGCTGCGGCTCGGAAGTGGTTGCTTAATTAAAACTGTTTACGTATTTCTTAATAGGGTCGAAGGCATGTAAACTTGATTACCTAAATTAAATTTCATTAGGTATATGTATTAGTACCTGGGACCCAACCCTATTCTTGAATATCACCGGGTGATAAAAGTCACTCAAAAATAGAAATTACAGGTTTTTCCTTTTAAAAGTAAAATATGGTATTTGTTAAAATGTATAATGTGTAATGTATGTGTATGCATGGTATTGTTTGATTGTTATTTACGTATTATGACTCTGGGCTTGTTAAATTTTTAGTCTCCAAAATTGCTCGATTATATCCCGATGATATTTAAGAATTGGCCTCTTGGGAGCCAATTCTTTTTGAGACTAAGAATTTAAATTCATCCTAAAAAAAAAATAAAAAAATCACAACAGACATGTGACCTAAGTTCGATTTTTCGCCCCCAAAACGCCCTTAAAATAAGTCTTCTTCTTCCTGCTCCTTTTTCCAACTTTATTTATTCTCAAAGTGGCTACTTTTCGGTCTTATTTCTTCCCTACTCACGATTTATACAGGCTCTGTAAAGTTCTAACTGTTCGGCAGCTCTTTGTACTTAACACCATCCTCAAACAACACTCGCTCGTCAATCCCTCCCTTCAACAGATAACCCCTAGGCACCGACCCAGAGTACACCGAATTCGCTAAGAAATCCTTTACTTTCTTAGGTCCCCATCTATATAATAAGTTAAACTACACTACAGCCTTAAACTTTTACAACTAAATAAATATAACTGTAAGAAAACAGTCAAGACTTACCTGCTACAATTAACTTATGCAGAAACTGAAGAGTTATTAAAAACACTGCAATAGTTTCACTACCTCTACACTCACTTCTCACTTTCACACACACTCACCATACACACACTTCACACAGAACACTCGCCACACACATGCATACACCGCACAGCTGTTCGCTTTCGTGTAATGGGGTGGAGTCCTGGTGATCTGCAATACAGGCCTCGTAGCCTAGCTCGGGCACCAGTTCACCACAACACAAACTTAAAACTGAATAACTAGATTGTGCATAACTATTTAATTTTATTTTTAAGTTTACTTTGTGGTGAAAATAAAGATTTTTATTTATTTTTATTTTATTTATTTATGGGGTCGGGCCTTCTTGTGCGCCGGCACCAGGATGGCCTATCCTGGGTTGTCGACGGTGGGATACTTCGCGTCTTTAAGTCTCTTTCGACAGTGGACCACCAAGAGGCCGGTGGTCTACCCCTTGTTCGCTTCCTAGTTTCGATGTTAACTGTTCTCACGGAATAGCTTGCGTCTCGTCTCATCAAATGGCGATACCATCTGAGCCTGCCTTCTTTGAGTTTCTCGGTTATCGGTGTCACTTTGAAGGATCCTCTAACGTATTCGTTTCTCGCTCTATCCAAACGCGTCACGCCACCTGCCCAGCGGAGCATCTTCATCTCCGTTGTGTGTAATTGCTGTTCATGCTTCTTCAAAGCAGCCCAGCATTCTGAATCGTACAGCATGGTTGGTCTGACTGCCGTTTTATACACTTTGCCTTTGGACTTAATGGGCATTTTTGTATCACAAAGGACGCCAGATAGTGATCTCCAGTTCAACCCAGCCGTATTAACTCGATGTTTCACGTCCTCATCGATTCGCGAGTCGGTATTCAGCATAGAGCAGAGATATTACATCGGGACACCTTAGGTAGATTATTACCGTCAATTGTGATGTTACAGCCTACTTTCTCAGTACCGGCGAAATCACATTCCATAAACACGGTTTTCGTACGGCTAACACGTAGTCCATGTTGCTCATTTTTTGCTATCCATATGTTATAGTCAAAGTCCGATACACAGTCTCTTCGCGGAAGGACTGGTTTATCCTAGGTTTGGCCAAAGCCATCAGGCAATCCCCGAAATACATTTCAATTTCGCCCTTTGCCTGAAGTATTTTTAGTCAAACCCAGGAGCTCCTAACTTTTCAGTCAAACGTCGAAAGTAAATTATTCTGTTTCGGTTTTGGCCTAGTCAATCCTAGAAGCGACTGCAAAACTCGGTCAAACGTTGATCTGAACATGTTTAAACAGGTTCATAATGTCTCTTTAGGTTAGGTTAGGTTAGTTTATACTTTATTGCACATCGTACAAAAGGCGGGCCTAATGCCACACGGCATTCTCTCAAAGCATCTCAAATATAAAAGTGAAAATCACGTAAGCTGACCAATCAGGTGTCAGAACTGGCAGAGTTAAGCGGTTCTTAAGACTTGAAAGCTGCTTAAATGATAAAATGCTTCCAAATATACGAAGATAAGACACTTCATACCTATATCGGAGTTTGACTCGTCAAACCCCGATTTAATAAAATTGTGTTTTGACATTTGCCTGACCAAATTAGTCTCTCCCAGGTTTGACGAAAATTGTTTAGTCAAAGGCCGAAAATTTACATTTGTTTGGGCTTTGACTAAGTCATTCAGTCTGACCTGAGGATTGACCAGTCCAACCTAGGAGCGCCGGAGCTTCGGAGTTTGCCTATAACACATATATTAAGACTTTGCTGGAGTTCTAAGGCATTGTTCTCTATACCTAAGCACGATGTCGTCAGCATACAACATACTCCATGATACCTTCGTTTGGACTTCCCGTGTTATGTGGTCCATTGTTAAGTTAAACAGCTTGGGGCTCACAGCCGATCCCTGATGCACTCCAACTTTGACCAGGAATGGGTCGCTTACACCTGCGGGGCTACGAACTTGTGTGCTGACGTCACGATACGTATCTCGAACTAAAGCGATGTAAATTTCGGGTACTCTCTGCGCTCTCAACGATTGCCATACCAGCTTTCTTGGGACCCAGTAGAATGCTTTTTCGAGGTCAATGAAGACCATATACAGATTTTCCTTATTAATTTTATACTTATCCATAAGTATCCTGAGATTCTGTGTGGCCTCTGTTGTTTTTTTTAAATAAGTATGATACATTTTTTTGAGCTTATTGATATTGCTCGTTTAATACTTTAAAAACAAACTTACACAAAAACAGTCACGCACGTGGTGCTTTTTTATGTTCTTTGAGAAACTTGTTGCTTTCTCCGGCAGTATAATTGCACTGCGGGAATAAAACAGATAAGATACCGTAATGCAAAGGTATTGTTTTCTTTGATTCTATTTCTGCATTGTCTTTTACTTACTATTCGAGTTAATGTAACGTTATACATAGTGTACCTATACATGTACTTAATATTATTTCCTTACCGTTATTGGCGTTTTGTTTAGAGAATTTTAAGCAAACTCATTTTCAATACTTACTAATACTTTTGCATTTTTTTAAGAATTACAAATCTAAATTTTATATTTGTTTTAACTATGAGTAGAACGACATTAAGGTTACAACATCTTTAATTTAATTTTGGACAAATATTATCTGTAAACGAATGTACCACCTTCGAACCTTTAATTTTAGATATCAAACTAAAAATAAAAACAACATTTAATATTAAAATTTGTTTATTAAAATGCGTAGCTTGATAACCTTGAAATCAATTTTCAAATATAAAACAAATACCTAATGAAAATAGCTATAGAATTATAGGATGATGATCTCATTATTCTGCAAGACGCCAAAGGTGTGAAAATACTAAAGGGCGTGAACAACTTTTCCCAAGGAACATAAGGTCGTAGAACAATAGTTATTTGTTATGCAAGGCAGCAAAAGGTTTATTTGGCGCGAGTGCCTCGTATTGAAACCTGAGCAAGCGAAGGATTCTAGGATTGAACCACGAGCGAAGCGAGTGGTTCAAAAGAAGAATCCTGAGCGTGGCGAAGGTTTCAAGGCACGAGACGCAAAATAACTTTGCTGCCGAGCGAAACACAAAATTTTTCACCTCATTAAAGCGAGGAAATGTTAACATAATGCAAGAATAGCAATTCAAATAGAAGAAATAATTACTCAAACGTTTTAACGTAAGGGCATAATACCTACATAATGGTACTGACGGCAGCAAGCAAGTGGAAACATAACCAGTATAACCTGAACCAGCGCTTCGCTACAAACCTCCGTACCCAGAGACCAGCTCAAGGTCAAAGAGTTTTCACGGACGAGTGGCCTTGTATATGTCGTGGCCAGATCGTTATAAATGATCACTTCATGATGTGGCTGACCACTTCATGATAGGTTCGGTTATGTTAGGTTGCATTTCATGAAGTGACCAACATGATTTCATGAAATGGCCAACATATATCATGAAATGGCCAATACCACGATCTGGCCACGACATATAGATAAAGAATACTAGACATTAAAAAGGAAATCACTATAATTAAATTATTATTATTTTTGGGACTGCTGTGCTTATGTTCGTGACTCTACCTATAAACTACTTGATAAATTTGCGGAACAAGGTTCATTTTCATTGGATTTCAATATGGAGACAGAGGATAGGCAGTGGCAGGCAAATCTATTTTGTATTGCGTTGATTTGAAGTCAAAGGACGAGTTCATTAATCTGGGCAAGAGAACAAAAAAAGGCGATCGAATTTTAAATTTACTTTTCATTATCAGCCAGTACCTTACCCACCAGGCATTCACTATTCATAATACTATTTGTTTCTTTCCTATAGCTGCATCCCTCTTTCTCATCTTGAAAACGATAGTGCGTGCCTGGTTTTACAAGCGGCCAGTACTGCAGCATACTACAAAATAATAAGTACATCGCGTTCGAATTTCAAAAACCTTTTGCCCGCTAGGGGCCAAAAATCGCTTTTGGCCGCAGAATTTAACCGACAAAACAAATGTTTCCGAGCTTTGGAGGTGAAAAATAAATTTTTGACTTCCCATAGAAACTGCATCAGGCATCAGCTGATAGCACATTTTGTATGGGAGGTCTCATTTCGACCATGGGAAAAGTTGTTCAATTTCATGGGCACCATTCAATATTATCACACCTTTTAAGAACGAGTCGGGAAAAATTAGTTTACACCGTTTTTTGAGCATATCTTATTTTTTTTCGCGTTTAAGAAACCCTACAGCGCCATCTGTTGGTCACCTTTGGTCAAGATTATGCAGAGCAAAGCTCGGTCGCTCAGTGCTGGTACGGTTCTCCAATTGCGTGGTTTGTATCCAACAATATAATTAGTTACCCTGTATGTAGTGTTTTGTTGCCTCGTATTCAAGGACAAATACTTACCTATTATTTCTATTTGTATTACCATGTATTACTAATACTATGCTTTTAGAAAACAATTACTCAATAGAAATATTTGTCTTATTATTAAGTTTAGAGGCTTACTAAGTACCTACTACAATATGACTGTAGTAGCATAAGGGTCGCAGACAGGCGTCTTTGTACTACCGTAAACGCTAATACAATAAAATAGGTAATAAAATAATAATTTTTAAAACAAACTTTAAATAGACGTAGAAAAACAACTCAAACATTATCACAGTCTCAGGTTTTCAAATTAAAGCGTGTTACTTTATAATACAGCAAGAGAGAACTAAAAAAACTGATCAAGTGCGTGTCGGACTCGCGCGCATAACTAAGACTGTATCTTATGTGGTTTATCTTAGTGGTACGGAACCCTCGGTGCGCGAGTTTGACTCACCTTGGCCGGAATCTTTCTTTCTGTTTTGTAATGAACCACACTTTTATTTGAAAACCTGAGACCGTGATAACGTTTAAGTTTTTTTTCTACGTCTAATAAAAGCAGGTTTTATTATTATTATTTTATTATTTAGTATTTATGATGTCAAATATTAAAATCAACTATCTTCTCACCCTAGAATCAGACGAGCCCAAAACCAAGATATGTTTCTACGCACGTTGCATATGTTTCCATTCACGTGCGGTTGACGTACCAAGCCTAAGAAGTAAAGCATGTTTTAGCAAATTTTTGAATGCTTATGAAAGCTGAATATTTATATGGTGATTTATAGTTATGAATTAATTTATTTATTTTATAGAGTCGACCATAGAATACATGAAACGAGTCGACCAACAACATCATAAGACCCTGGATAGAGCTCTTGTCAAGACGAATCAGACAAGCCCAAACTTCATGGGATTGCGTCATTTTATTACAGAGTTCCCATGGCCATTTTCCAGCTTTATCATGAGATCAGCTCTATGTCATATTAATATGGAGTAGAAAAACTACAGTATCATACAAATTTTTTGTCGTTGCATCTTGCGCGGGAAATTAAGACGTTGATTTGTATGTCAAAATGTAGAGAAATTTCCCCAAAAGGCCAAGATAAACCCAAATATTTATAACTAAATCCTCAAAGACCCTGTTCAGGACGTCCGCGACATACCGTAAAATGTATGAAGCCATGCAGTCCGTTTGATGTGTTGCGAAGCGGATTCGTAGCGGATAGCCCTGAATGGACTGTAAAGACTTGATTCAATTTTATGGTCCGTCACGGACATCCGCGCGGATGGTCCGCCTGCGTCTTTTCTGGGAGTCGTTTGTAGTTTTAGCATTAAAACATTACCAGGTGAACAAGCCATGCTACCCACCAACAGATGGCACTGTAGTTTTCTGAAACGCGGTATTATCTACACTCCGGTGAGCAAGCCATGCTACTCACCAACAGATGGCACTGTAGGTTTCTGAAACGCGGTATTATCTCCACTCAGGTGAGCAAGCCATGCTACCCACCAACAGATGGCACTGTAGGCTTCTGAAACGCGGTATTATCTCCACTCAGGTGAGCAAGCCATGCCACCCACCAACAGATGACGCTATAGGTTACTGAAACGCGGTATTATCCCCACTTTTCTATGGCTATCTTCCGGCTCCATCATCAGATCAGCTCCAAGTTACAATAACATTGCATTGTCATCCGATTTACATACGTATGCAAAATTTTATCTCGATCGGAAACCGGGAAGTGAGTCAAATTTAACTAGCAAGATTTGGTCACAGACAGACAGACAGACACCGCGACAGGTGAAATTAAATAAAAGCTTTTAAAAAGATTGACATACGCCAACGAAATGTTGCGTGACAACTAATGTCAATCCCATACATGTTTAGTCTATTCTATTATTTATTCGTAGATTCTATTAGCTTTTACGATGATAAAAAGCCATTTGTGCCTGGGCACTGATGCTTGTATATTGAAGCAACACTATATAAAAAAGCCGGCCAAGACCGAGTCGGACTCGCGCACAGAGGTTTCCGTGCCACTAAAAAATACCTACTTAGACAGAAATGTATTGAACACTCAGAAGTGTATTAAATTCGCGCGAGTCCGACACGCACTTGGCCAATTTTTATTATTTATTGTTATTCTGTAGCTTGTGCACTATAAACATACCAATTTATGTGTTCCCGTCATTAGCTAAAACAAAAATCGAGCGAAATTCGCCTAAAAATACGTTTTTAGTAGGTATTTAATATTATGTATTTTAAATATTTTATTATTTGTAGTTATAGCGGCTACAGAAAGACGACATAATCTGTGAAAATTTTCAACTGTCTTCTTATTATTATTATTATTATTTTATTATTTATTTATTTATTCAGACAACACAATGGCCCATTTGTTAGTAAAAAGAAAGCACACTTAAAACTATGTTAGTAGATTACAACGAATTATATTGATAAAATAATTAAAGGTGATTTAATACAAAATTTAAATAACATTGGTCGGTCAGTAGAAATACAACCATCAGGGTGAATTTCTCTTGACCAACCAAAGCAGGAGATTGCGCATAATTGGCAAGTCATAATGCCCTACTACAGTCATCAGGATGGAGTTGGAGCTAGCCCGCATCCTGCATAGCAACGAGGCTGCTCTTTTGCGCATAATGGCGTAAAAGTCATCTGTATGAGCCTCCGAGAACATGCCTGAAGCGCTACAAAAACGGGGTAGCCCCAACAGCATCCTGAAACCGTTATTATATTGAACACGCAGGATGTTGATGGCCTTCAGCGTATAGCTGGCCCACAGACTGCACGAGTAGAATATTTGACAATAAGCTTTAAAGAGCGTGATTTTAACTTGCTCGCTACATCGTGCAAACCTGCGCACCAGCATATTACATCGAACCGCCAACGCCCTACGTTCCCTCTCAATATCTACATGGTCCTTAAGGTCATCGGTTAGGAAATGCCCCAGGTATTTAAACTTGTAAACCCGCTGTAATTCCACTCCGTTTAGTGTAACGGCAGGTATAGACGTAGGACATTTCCCCCCGACCGCCCTAAAGACCATGCACTCGCTTTTTTTGACATTATATGTCAATCCGTGCATCTGCGCATACTCCTCACATGTACGGAGCAGTTCTCTCAATGCTCTGACCGATGGACACAGCAGCACCATATCGTCCGCGTAGCTGATATTATTGATAGTAACATCGTGCACACGACACCCAATACGCTTGCTGCTGAGCCCAACGATCAGATCGTCTATATATAGATTAAAAAGCTTAGGTGAAGTGAGTCCACCCTGTCGCACTCCGCACTCCAACTTGTAGGAGCTAGACAGTTTATCAGCCCATCGTACACAATTTTTCTGATGACCGTACCAAAACTGGAAGATACGCAACAGCTCTGCTGGCACATCTCTCTCCCGTAGCTTGTTCCAAAGTACATCATACGACACGGTGTCGAACGCCCGTGAAAGGTCCAAAAAACACGCGTATACGGGCGTTCGACGCCGTGTGTAGTATTGTACGGTCTGCTTCAAGCAAAATATTGCACTTTCGGTAGACAGTCCGGGTCGAAACCCAAACTGCGCATCGTGCAGGTGTAAATATTTTTCAAGATGAGTGTCCAGCAGGCTGTCGAGCACCTTCCCGAGCACGGTCGCCAGGGAAATTGGTCGATAATTGCTTTTATCAGCTACGTCTCCAGTCCTGTTTTTTAAGATTGGCACTACAACAGCACGCATAAGGTCATGTGGCAGGTACGAGTGCCCCATACACAGAGAATAAAACATAGCCAGCACCCGAGGCAAATGGACGCCTGCATGTTTTAAGTGTTCGATGCTAAGGCTATCGTGACCCGGAGACTTTCCTCTGGTCATCTTTTTAATAACATTTGCCACTTGCTTAGCAGAAAAACGCACTAAATCCGAGTCACGACAGGCCTTGTCATCGACCACCTCAACTGATGGACCCAAAGGCGGCTGAACCCTAAAATGCTCCACAAACATGTTCGCAATGGACTCAGGTTCATTTGCACTACCTACACTCACAGGGAGGGTAGGCTTAAGATCAAGCTTATTTGTAGCCTTCCAAAATTTACAAAAGTTTTTGGAGGCGCGATGTGACGCAATGATATCAAGCTTTATTTGCTCTTGGTGTTTTTGACACCAGCTCAGCCTGCTCTTAAATATTTTGCGACTGGCGCACATATCATCATAGGCAGGTCCCGAATTAGGCTTGTCGTACAGAAGCCACATTTGATACTTAAGCCTAGCCTCCACGTGTGCAGCACGAACATGTTTGTTCCACCCTACCACACGCTTACGTCTCTTCACATTACCGCTATAAAATGAAACATGAGTATGCACAGCGGACTCAGATAAGATTGAAACAATATCTGTGTACATTTTGTCCAACAACCGCTTATGGTGTTCACTGTTACAGTGTAAGTGACTACATTCAGAGAATTCTTGAGGAAAATCAATTAGCCTTAACCTATCATTGCACAATTTATTGAAGTTATCTATCTGTTCACAGTCTCTTTCACCCCATATTACTTTGTTACAGTATGAATTACTTTTGGGTTTTTTTGGTTTAAGCAGATCTAACTGGCAATCAATAAAAAAAGGAAGGTGATCAGATACATATACATCATATGACACACTTGAGCTTACTATAGTACACCACGCCGCTTCCGTCACGACACAGTGGTCTAACCATCGCCGGCAGCCATGCACTTCACTGACGTACGTATGCGTGTCCGCCGGTAATAGTTCCAGGTCGGCACAGCGCCACTGTTGCTCAGAACAAAAGTCCAAGAGTTCGGTAGCAAAAGGCTCGCCAGGGTGTGCATTGAAGTCCCCAAGGACGTATACAGCTTCTGCATCACTATTTTCAACGACCGCACTTATTTCGCTAAGGCAATCAGTAAAATCCGGCAAATTATCACTTGTGTCAGTTGGCATATAGACACTAAATACTAAGAAATACCGGTCATTATCAAAGAGCACCTTAATACATGTTAGCCGCGCACTATCACATTTTATAACTGAGACAGAGTGGAAAACTCCCTTACGCCACAGGATCGCAACTCCTCCATAGGGACGCCCACGGAGAATTCCTGCTGATGTATCCACTGGTGATTTGCCCGTGTACTCAAAATCAGGGTGTATTGTGCTCAGGAACGGTATATCGTCCGGAATTAACCAAAGCTCTTGCAGTGCTATTACATGGGCAGTGTGACACAATTTTCTTATATCGTCAATGGATCGCTTCACTGATTTACAGTTATAGCTTGCAAATCTTAACTTAAAAGAACACAAATCCATTGTTTTATGAACTAAGTTGTTTGCCCAATTCGCTTTGTTTCTTCACGTACTTATCGTGAACAAAACGTCTAAAACTAATTCCAGACGGCCAGAAACCATCATTTAAAAATAAGCTTAAATTTTGTTTTGTAACATATAGCTTAAAAGAGTTATAACTTTTTTCCGTCTTTCTATTAACTTTGAACAGCGTTACTTCCTCTTGCGATTTCGATTTAATGTAATTAATAATATCGCTTTCTGTTGTGCTTTTCGAGACATATGAGATGTACAATGGTACTTTAATTACATTTGCTTTAAATTTCTCGTCATGTCCAGAGCTCGCTATTCCAATACGGTGCGCATTCATTAAGCTACGTCGCTTTTTTCTCGGCAATGCTACAGTCCACGCTTTAGAGTCCCTTACTGCTTGCTTCAACTCACCATTACAGCGCGGCTCAGGCTCGACGCGGACGTTAACATCTCGCTGTTGGCGGCCAACCTCGGTCGCCTCGATAGATTTTGGTTCGAGTATCGCGCTCTTAGTAGGGGCATTACGGTGAAGTTCCTTTGCATTGGTTCGGGTGTTAGGGCTCCCGCACACGACCGAGAATCGGTGACCGATTTTTTGTAGGACAAAAATGGAACGTACTGATTGCCATACTTCAACGCACACGACCGACGAAAACTCGGTGAGAAATAAAATCGGCCGTCACGGCCGATCCGATTGTCGGTGAGAAATAGAACATACGTAAATCTATACTTTAACGCACACGACTCACCGTCGCCGGCCGTCGCGGACCCAACAGTCGGTCGCGAACATTTCCTAGGGGAGGACGTGCGTGTTTTGTCACGACGATGGATATCGATATCGACATATTAATTGAAGAGGTGGAAAAACGGCCAGCCTTGTATAATACAGGTTTGGCAGAATACCACGATAGAATTAAAAAGAAAATTTTATGGGAAGAAATATGCTATAAATTAAATGAGAGATGGGCAACGTACACGAATCAAGAAAAAACCAAATTCGGTAAGTGGGTCCCATCCCATCATTATGATGGTATCAATCCTTTATTACGTGTAGGTAAATAAGTAAAATAATAGGTATTTTTTATTCTAGTTTTGTTTCAGTTTGATGTGCTAGGTAGGTTTACATCAACATAGGTAAATACTGTTGGTACTCAGGTTATGACCGTAAACGCGCAAAACCGCGCAAATTAATTCGACGCGTGGGGGGAGGTGAGCGAATCGTCATTGGCTCTCCACACAGAAAATAACCGACACAGCCAAACTTATCCTGTGCACACTATACCTCCTTGGTAAGTAGGTACCTACCTACCTAAACTCCTTGTAGCTACCTACACAAATTACGTCTGTATGATTTTCAGTGGGCTTTATCTCAAATTTTCTCAGAATATGTATTTCTATTGCCTCTATAACAACACATATCATATATATATATGTCTTCGTCTATTTGTCTGTCTGTCACGCCTGTATATCTCAGCAACCACTCATGCTATCGACTTGAAATTTGGAATACTAGTTTGGAATATTTTTAGATTATGACTGCCCAACTTTACTGCAAACGAAAGAATAAAAAAACTATTATTTTTATTATTGAAAAGGGAGCCCAAATAGGGGAGGTAAAATTTAAAATTGTCGTTACTATATCGAATGGGGTATTACATGAATGGTCTTTACTTTATAACTCTTGTCAAGTTATAATGAAAAATGTTTACAAGATAGGTACCATTCCCCCCAATATCTATGGTTTATGTATGTACCTATGTACCTATTACAGGAAAAATAAAACGATCTCTAAGTAATGCAGTTTTTTAGAATGGATTTTATTCTATTCTAAAAATACTACAGGTATATCGGAACCCTCGGCGCGCGGGTCCGACTCGCACATGACCGTTTTTTTTTTGTTTTAGCTCTATTGTAGTGCACAAATAATTAAAACTGGTCAAGTGCGAATCAGACTCGGGCGCATTTAATAGACTCGCACTTGGCCAGTTTTTTTACTTTATTCTTTTGCTGTTCTTTTTAGGGTTCCGTACCTCAAAAGAAAAAAACGGAACCCTTATAGGATCACTTTGTTGTCCGTCTGTCCGTCTGTCTGTCTGTCTGTCAAGACCCTTTATCTCACGAACCGGTAAAGGTATCAGGTTGAAATTAATACCATATATTAGGATTCATGAACCACACAAGACCTGAAAATTTAAATTTTTTACAACGACGCAATCAAAAGATATGGCATTTTATGTCCTCATCTCCATACATTTATGCAAAAAACCAAAACCTACAGGGTACTTCCCGTTGACCTAAAATTATGAAATTTGGCAAGAAGCTAGGTCTCACAGTACAAATAATGGGAAAAGTCTGAAATCATTAAATATTACAACTTTTCTCACAACTAATGGTAACCAATTGTGGTGAGCTCCCGTTTCAAGAACATTCATATAAGAGAGGGGTCAAGTTGAATGGTCGCTGAGGCGATTTTTGTTTTAGTTCTATTTTATAAACGGGAACACTTACAAACTTGAAAATTGATATGTTTATAGTGCATAAGCTATAAAATATCAACAAATAATAAAATTTTGTCAAGCGCGTGTCGGACTCAAAAAATCTAGCACATTAACTTACTGAAATTTCAATTAATACAATTATGATTATGTGGTGGTACGGAACCCTCTCTGCACGAGTCCGACTCGCACTTGGCCGGTTTTTTATTTTGTACCTGCTCTTATGTTGTTTCTCTATTTATGTTGTTTATTTTCTTACTTTCAGTTAGTTAGTGGAGTCAAGCTTGACACTCGCAGCGCCACTCTAGCCCGTACGTCCATTGAAATAAGTACGGTACAAAGTCCAATGTGTCAAGCTTGATGTGCTCTTGACCGTACACGAATATGGAGAACGTAGAAATATTTTTACTGTCATTTTTCATCGTAACTTGAAAACCAAGAGTTGTAAAAAAATACAAAAATATATTTTAGAATGTACAAGTAAAGCTAAGTAAAGGAAAGTATATGAAAGGATATGATACCCCACTCAACCTAGTACCAATAATTTGAAATTTTACCCCCCCCTATTTTGGCCCCCTTTACATAAATAATCATAATTTTTCTTAATTCTTTCACGTGCAATTAAGTTGGACAATCATATTCTAAAACTGTTCCAAATTTCAAGTCGATAGCATGAGTGGTTACCGGGATATACAGGTGTGACAGACAGACAGACAAAGCGGCACCATAAGGGTTCCTTTTTGGTATCGGAACCCTAAAAAGATTGTTTACAATTACGTGGCGTTCTTTCGTGAACTACAATATGATGTCGCCGGTCACGCACCCTGCGCTGCGTGTGCTCTATCTCACTCTCGCCCAACGCTCACAAGTTTTGTTTACTTGCGAGAAAATAGGTATCAAAGTCAGCCCGCTTTTTAGATACCATAAATAAAGTACTTGTACAATTACCTCAACCGTGATTTATATATATGTACATCTTCAGTTCAATAGTTAGTTTTTTACATACGCAAAAATACTATTACTAAGAAATTTCGCTATAGAATATTTTTATGAAAAATATGCTTTTTACTTTCGAGCGGAGCGAGAAAGGATTGTATTCGTGAAAAAAAAAAGGTTTTCTAATTTTCTCAAAATTTGTTCTGTATCACATCATAAAAACAAGTTTCCCAAAAATGTCCGTCCGTCGGTCCGTCGTCGGTCGGTCTGTCCGTCCGTCACGCTTTAGCCTAGCGGCTAAACGAATCGTCCGATTGACACCATATTTTTAATTTAAGAGTTATATGCAAATCCATCGAAGGGTTTTGAGTGGTTTCCTGCTGGCTCTCATTTTCAGGGTAGCTGTCATACAACCAAAATGTAAAATTGTAATTTTCGCAAAAACGGCTCATAAAATCTTGATGAAACTTTGCATGACCAAGCGTCTCCATTTATGGACGGCAGTATCAATTGGTCTGTAGAAATTCATATAAGGGGTGTTCCCTTACCACTAAAATTTAAAAATGTGATTTTCTCAAAATCGGTTTCGTTGAGCTTATTTTGATTTTCTACAGTTAGGATTCTTAATTGGTTTTCTACCTGACTGCATATTTCATTAAATCATTTTTACATATATCTAGTAGGTATAGGTAAGTTTGTATTTTCATATTATTTGTATGGAATTACAAGCTTAAGTTTGCAGTTGATACTTATTTACTCATTACTATCTGCAGCCTTTATTATATAGTAGTTAGAGCATTCGGCTCTCGATCCGGAGGTTCTGGGTTCGACTCCCGGTGGAGACACTGTTGAATGATCACTCTTTTATATCGCGAGAAAGTAAGTGCAGTGCTGCTGTACCATTTATTTCGTACTATAATATAAACCAAATCGTTTCAATAGGTATGGTGCGGTGCGAATCAGACAATTGGTATAGCCGCTAAAGCGCGGCGCCGCCAAAGAGTGACGGACAGCCCGACCGACCGACGGACGGCTATTTTTGGGAGACTTACTTTTTATGATTAACCCAATCAACGAAAAAGGATAGAGGGAAATGCTTGGAACATAATTTTTGACTTCGTGACTTTGATTGGACTAGTTAGGAGGTAAACATATCAAAAGTCACCGCCCGTACCCCTAACGCCTTTTGAAGGTCCCATTTTTCGGTTTTTCGCATATATCTCGGAAACTATACGTCCTAGCAACATAAAATTCTTGGTAAAATGAAAGCTGATTAAATTTGTTACAAGTTTTATTCAGTCAAGTGTTTCGATATCTTGTATAGTTTTCGAGATATTTGCAGTGAAGTCACATTGGCTAGTTGACTGATTTTGCCGTCACCCCTCTCTTTACTGGCTATTTTTAGGGAAATTATCCCGTTTTCACCCACCTTAGAAACATCAAGAGTTGATGCAATTAAAGTTTTATCTCGCTAGGAGGCAAAAAACAAAAACCTAAAAATGGGAAACCAGTGAAAAATCAGAATCTGTTAAAAATTTTAGCCTGCTCTAAAGTGTATCATTCGGTATCGCATATCGAGCCGTCATAAAGTTAGGTGATAATTAATAGATTTTTTTTTACTTCTTTATTAACATTTAGTAGGTAACACAGGTAGGTAATCAAGTTAACCATAGGAAGTAACGAGAACAGTGAACAGCTAGTAACTATCCTAATATCTAAAGTAATTCAAACTTTTTCATACTGCCAAGGTACACATCCTTGTGGAGAGGTAAAATAATCAGCAAAATATTTACGGACCTGTACACCGCTGTCAGTTCCTCTTAAACCTTGTTGAGATACGTTTTCTAAAGTACTAGTATACAACAGGTCTTCAAATTGTACTTCGTCTCTTTTTCGCACGAAGTTGTGTAGAATACAAGTTGCTTTTACTATTTTTATGGCAACTTGTATATCCACATCAAGACTTCTGTGTAATATGCGCCATTTATTCGATAATATGCCAAAGGCACATTCTACCATTCTTCGAGCTCGACACAACCGATAGTTGAAAATACGCTTTTGTACGTCTAGATGATGATTAGGGTAAGGTCGCATAACATGAGAAGATACAGCAAAGGCCTCGTCTCCTACAAATACGAATGGCATTGGTGTTCCGTTTTCATCATTTGGGAGATGTTGCTTTTCCGGTAGAATAATACTTCCATTTTGAATATTCTTTTCCAGTGAACAATTTTTAAATATATTTGAGTCACTAAATTTGCCGTTCGCACCCACATCAATAAAAGTAAAACAATAATCGGCATCTACTACAGCCATCAGTACTAAGGAGAAAAAAGATTTGTAGTTGTAGTAATTTGAACCTGAATTAGGAGGCTTTTTCAAACGTATATGCTTCCCATCGACTGCTCCAATGCAATTGGGAAACTGAGTTTTTTGGTAAAAATGCTGAGCTGTCTCTAAAAATCTCTCTGGTGTTAGGGCAGGAAAACAAATATCTTTGCATGAGTCCCAAAGAGCGATACAAGTTTCCAGTATTATTTTTCGAATTGTAGTAGCACCTAGTAAATATTCCATTTCTAAATCTTCAATGCTTTGACCCGTTGCCAGATATCTGCAATAAAAAAATCATTTCAGGTAAGGAGGTCCAAAAAAAATGGACTTCTCTCCGAGATGGTTTCCGAAGAGAATTATCTAGTCAACAGAATGCCCAATCAGGAAGTGGAGCAAAGAAGAGGGCCAAGTACAGATATTTTGATACGCTTCTTTTTTTAGTGCCTTTTTCACAAGTTAAAAATAATGAATCATCTCTTGATAATCTTAACACAGAAAACCTCTCACCACTTCACCCCTCTAATTGCGATAGCAACAACACACAACAAGCAAGTTCATCTAAACCTAACAAAAAACGAAAGACTGACTATGATCAAGAAATATTGTCGATATTAAAAGAAGGTAACAATATAATGAAAGATAGTAATACAAGTACCAAAGCTGTGCAAGAAAATAATGTCAGAACTTTCAATGAGGATGATGATGATAAATTATTTTTGCTATCACTTTTACCTACATTCAAAAACTCCACAATGGAAGAAAAATTTTTACTGAGGATAGAAATAATGAAAACTATTATGACATTTAAACAATCTCGTAGAGAAATGTCTCGTAGTGGGCGTGAACTCAGTAGAAACTGGATTTACATCATTAAATGAAACAAATTCACCCCAAATGTCGCAGTTGCGGTTTTATAGAAGACACCCACACGTACAGGTAAGTGGCACCGTAGATGATGTTTTGGAAGAACATATGCTACGGGAACTAAATAAGCCCTGCACTATAACACACCCACCAGTACAAGTAAGAGGTACCGCGGATGATGCTTTGTTAGAACATGTGCTACAGCCAAAAAACCAGTCCAGCGCTATAGCACACTCACGCAGAATACACCCACCAGTACAAGTAAAAGGCACCGCGGATGATGCTTCCGTAGAACATGTGCTGCAGCCACTAAACCAGCCCAGCACTATACCATACCCACACAGAATACACCCACCACTACAAGTAAGAGGTACCGCGGATAATGCTTCGGTAGAACATGTGCTACAGCCACTAAACCAGCCCAGCACCATGACACACCCACGCAAAATACACCCACCAGCACAAGAAAGAGGCACCGCTGATGATGTTTCGGAAGAACATGTGCCACGACCACTAAATGAGCGCAGAACTTCTACGTCTTCTATTATTAACTACGAAAATTGGGCTTCGCCGGAGAATTCAAACAGTGATTCTGATATATATTCTCTTGGAGATTAGCTGACTGGTAATTAGTTCATTAAGGTTAATCAATTTCACATTCTAAAAAAAATGCTACACAAGATTTCATTATTACATGGCTTTATTATCATGACTAGCCTAAAGACCACTTTTTTATATTGTGAAACCTATACGAGATATAATAGTAAAACCCTTCTTCGGGGTAAAAATGTACCCCTTATGCACAACCACTTATGCACAACTCCGCCAGGGAGGAAAATCTAATATAGGCATAGTACTTAGGTAACAAATAAAGCCATTAAAATAATAAAATCTTGTGTAAAAATTTTCTGGATTTGTTATCTTACAAAGTTTTACACTAGTGACCTAAATGTAAAATCAAGGAAAAGAAAATAAACAGAATTTATTACCGCACTCTTATAAATAATAGTGCGGTAATTGCTGCATGCCTAGTATAAAAAAAAACCGGTCAAGTGCGAGTCGGACTCGCGCGCCGAGGGTACCGATATACCTTTAGTATTTTTGGAAGCAATAAAGTCCATTTTCAGGACCGCAAAACTAAATTTGTTTGTAAAGGTTTTTTTGCAGATTTCTGAAAAACTGTGCAACTTGGAAAAATCGTTTTATTTTTGCTGTAAAGTTTACATAAACTTCTGTCAACTGTAATTAATTCAGATTTGTCCTTACTCAAACTTCGGAGATAAGGGGGGGGGGGGATATTTTTTTTTACATTTTTCATCATAACTGGAAAACTAAGAAACTTAAAAAAATGCAAAAATATATTTTACAATGTATAAAGTAAAGCCCTTTCATATGATACCCCATTTGGCCTAGTAGCGACAATTTGAAATTTGGCCCCCCTATTATGGCCCCCTTTACATTAATAATCAAACCTATTTCAAAATGTTTTCATGCTATATTCTAAAACTGTTCCAAATTTCAGGTCGATAGCATAAGTGGTTGCTGAGATATAGAGGTGTGTCAGACAGACGGACAGACAGACAGACAGAGCGGCACCATAAGGGTTCCTTTTTTTTACCATTTTGGTATCGGAACCCTAAAAAATCATAACGGTCATTCAAGCCTCCAAAGGTGCTGAAATGTGTGTTGTATAGAAGTGAAGTCCTATTGTTTGTATAGAGGTACATGTACAGTTAAAAGTGTGTGAAACTAGACGCATTGGTCTTTGTACCGCTCTTTTTTCAGGAGCTACAGAAGATAAAGTCTGAGCCTGAGATTTAGTTATAGGGTTTCTTTTGTACAACAAATACAGAAACCCGTATCAAATTTCGTCCGCGTTGAATCCGACTATAATTTTACACGTACGAGTACGAGGACAGTGGGCGAACTATTAGTCCACACGTTGTGTTTAATTTACAACAAATCCTTACTAAGTATCTGTACTCTGTATTATATTGTAAAACCGAAAATTGCTATCTGTCTGTTACGGTTTTACTACTAATCGGATGAACCGATGTTGATAAAACTTGGTAAGAACGTAAATAATGGTAAAAGTCATAAGCTAAGTTTTTCAAACCCGCGGAGTCGTGGGCAACAGCTAGATTTTATATGCAATCTTTTAGTAATGTCGAATAACCTCTTGAAGGATCGTTGTAGTTTTTTTACACCCTGCATTAGTTAAAATTAAAGCGGTGAAAACAATAAACTAAAAAAAAAGATGCATCTTATGTTTTAGTTTATAGTAAAATATGAAGTGTCACTGAGTAGGTACCTACGTAATCAATCTGTGATTTCAGTATTTATATCGATGTAAGTAATAATAATTGTAAGATTAATGCAGAAAGTTCCTACACAAAATAGTAGTCAAACTAGGCAACAAGTTAGTTATTTTAGTAGATTTACTATAATATTACGTAAGACACAAGAGCATTAATAAGCTAAAAAATAAGTACAAACTTATACTAAATCAATCGTCTGTGATTTAAGTAAGTAAGATAAATGTGTTGAATAAAGTAATTAAAATTTGTTAGTCTTTCATGGCTGATGTTATTTTATTCATGTAAGTTACAAAAGCATTAATAAGTTAAAAAAAGTACGTACCTATACTTAATCAATCGTCTGTGATTTAAGTAAGATATTGTGTTGAATTATAAAGGAAGCTTACGCTTAGTCTTTCAAGACTAATGTTATTTAAATTAGTTGCAGGCTTAGTATATTTATTAGTTTAAATTAAACCGGTTGTAACAATAAAAACATATAGGTAGTCTGATGTTTTATTGTTTTCCAAGACTGCCAAGTGAGATAGCGAGTACCTACGTAATTACGAGTATCTCTGATTTCAGTTAATAATATCGATGAAAGTAATAATAATTATAAGACAAAAATACAAACTTCCTTTACAACCGGCCAAGTGCGAGTCAGACTGGCGCACCGAAGGTTCCATACCACTAAAAAAAATGCGTCTTAGTCAGACACGCGCTCGCAGAAGTGTAGGTATTTATTAGTCCTAGCCCTAGCCGCTAGGTCACGCGAAGCGCACGCGGCGTATTGAGTTCGTCTCTGCTTGTCTCTTACCTATTTCACACCTAGCTGAATTCAAAGACTAATTCGGCATACATTGCTGGGAGGCTTGGTTATGTTAATTGTAATATCCTAACTTCAACGAGCCATGTATGCCGAATTAGTCTTTGAATTCAGCTAGGTGTGATCGTGGCTTTAGTACTGGCTGCGCTTTGATATGCAGCGGGTCAACGTCGTCGCTTGATCACTCACGGCGTGTAAGTAGCTAAGCTAAGCGTCGTGATGCCGCCCGATGCAGCGCCAGTCCGACTCGCACTTGACCAGTTATTATTATTTGTCGTTATTTTATAGATTTTTAACCGTAAACGTACCAATAATCAGGCTTGTATAAGTGTTCTCGTTTTTACGATAGAGCTAAACAAAAAGAACCGTAAAAACACCAAACATAGGTACATTTCTTGTATGTGGACCCCTTGTTTTTTTTACATTTCATCATTTTAATAATTTTATTTAATCTGTAAATATTTCGACAATATAGTTACCTACATAAAATTAAATGCTTATAAGTACCTAATAAGGCTCCGTGTGGATCCTTTGGGTACAACAAGAGCAGGTCAAGCTTAATACTTGCAGCACGACTCTAGCCCCAACGGCGGTTGAAATAGGAACGGTATAAAGTCCAAAGTGAGAAGCTTGACATGCTCTTGACTGTACGGAACTGAACCACAAATATACTAAATTATCGTCTGTGATTGTCTGTGATAGATATACCTAAGTAGGTAAACAACATTGTGTTGATTTACGAAAGAACGGCACGTTTTATACAAAAGAAAAGATTTCAAGCTCAAATAAACGAGGTACAAGTTTCTAAGCGCAAATCCACAATATACCTACACAGCAAAACGCTTAGACTATCATTTTACATACCTACCTACCAGCTCATCTCCATTTTTATCACTTTTTACATTATTTTCTAGAATTTTAACAATCGAGATCGAATTTGAGATTATTATTATGTTTACAAAACGAGACGCTTTATCGTAAACAACACTGGTACCTCAAGTAGGTACGGTCAACCGCTTGTCGGTAGAAACTTTTTCAACTGTATTACCACGCCATAAGGTCCAAAAGTGTTTCTACTGATGTGCGGCCGTGTGTACATATAACAACAAGACCGATATTTTTATTCATAATTTATTAAATCCTTTCGATTAATTACCTATTGTTTCTTATTTACTTACCTTATTGTTACAGATAACCTTTCTTCGGGATGAATGCACTTTCTCATCACAGTATCTTGATGTAATATTGCCTGCTCTACCAATGACAGTAGCTCATGAAACGTATGAATAGTCATTCTGTAGAACTTGAAAAATTTTTCTGGTCTGAGTTTGAGATCCGCATGGCGCACATTAAAAAATCCTTTTAATAATCTCTGAGAGATTAGTGGGTCAGCCCAGAACTTTCTTTTTTTCCTTCTGTTCTTTAAAATAAGCAAAACACACACCTTCCTCTGTAAATCAACCTTTCTCTTGATTATATCCGTATTATCCATAACGTGTGATGTGCTCGCGTGTCGTGTCGTGAGTGAACAGAACAGAGAGAGTCCGTATCGAGGTCCGTAGAGCTCTACACGGGACGGACGGACGGACACAGAAAATACATGATGATGGACTTTTTATTTTTGACTGTATTCGCCACAGAGCAGAAACAAAGTTTGTTTTGTTTCAGCTCTGTGGTATTCGCTGCCGTATTCAGATCGATGATTTTCACTTAAATTTTCAGTCACGCAAACTTGCGTACCGTCGCCTGTTCAAGACGGACGTAAATGCGGTACCTAGTGATTATATTATCTATGCTAGGTATACGGCGTACAAAATTACTCTGGCTGTGACCGTTAATTGGCACAATTCAAAAAATTTATCGTGAGCGCGGCATGTGGGAGGAAGCGAGCAAATCGTTCATTGGCTCTGGCCTGTCACCCATGCGCATAAAATAACCGTCAATGCCAAAACTTATCCTGCGCACGCTATACATACTAATTGATCGACCCTCGTGTAAAGGCGAGGCATACGCAATCATTGGCATCACAGAATATAAAATATCGGCACGAATACCTTTGATGTAACGACACCGCGGCGAATACGCCTGAATACCTATACGGCGTGCAAAAAGACTCCGTCTGTGACCGTTAATGCGTAGCAGTCAAAACATAAGTCGCCGGGGGGCGAGCGAATCGCTCATTGGCTGTCCGCCTGTCAGCCATGCGCAGAAAATGACCGTCATAGACAGACTTGTCCTGAACGCGTAGTACCATGATGGATGGCCAAATAGAGACGAATAGGTATAAGTGTGGGCAAACTACTTGAACAATGAACTTGGGCCCGATTACTGTTCAAGTTATTTGCTCCGCAGTAGGGTGTGCAGGTAAAGGAGTGATCGATCACACCTAGCTGAAATTAAAGACTAATTCGGCATACATTGCTGGGAGGCTTGGTAATGTTAATTGCAATATCCTTACTACAACGAGCAATGTATGCCGAATTAGTCTTTGAATTCAGGTGTGATGCCTCCTTAAGTTTGGTTCTGACCACAGAACAACGATAGGGCCACTCCGCCTGCGCGCGCACCCATCCATAGAAGCGAATATAGTAAAAAAATTGGTTCCTTATTGAATAGGTATACTATCCAATTTATGTAGGTGCATATTTTGAATGCACATCATAAACACATTCGTTGCCATAGAGACGCTGTCACTGGTTTTTTGCATCTTACTCTCTCGCGATAAGTAATGGTACATGTTAATCGCACTCAAATGACGCTAGTAGTGTGGGTGCGGAAAACGTGTTAGTTTTAGTAAATGGTTTGTTAAGGGCTCCAACTTTGTTTCTCTTCATTCTTGCCGTAAAACGTGGAACATAGGAGATAATGATAATATTTAGAATTTGTGTCGCGTTTTTCAGGTTTAATTTCCAAAATATCGATTTTGGGGGAAAAAGGTAAAAAACAAAATTGTTCAAAATTTGATTCTCTACAACTTTGTTTCTCTTCATTCATGCCGTAAAACGTGGAACTTAGGAGATAATGATAATATTTAGAATTTGGGTCGCGTTTTTCAGGTTTAATTTCCAAAATATCGATTTTGGGGGAAAAAGGTAGGAAACAAAATTGTTCAAAATTTGATTCTCTACAACTTTGTTTCTCTTCATTCATGCCGTAAAACGTGGAACATAGGAGATAATGATAATATTAAGAATTTGTGTCGCGTTTTTCAGGTTTAATTTCCAAAATATCGATTTTGGGGGAAAAAAGGTAGTAACCAAAATTGTTCAAAATTTGATTTTCTGCAACTTTGTTTCTCTTCATTTTTGCCGTAAAACGTGGAACAGAAGATAATGATAATATTTAGAATTTGTGTCGCGTTTTTCAGGTTTAATTTCCAAAATATCGATTTTGGGGGGAAAAGTTAGGAACCAAAATTGTTCAAAATTTGATTCTCTACAACTTTGTTTCTCTTCATTCATGCCGTAAAACGTGGAACTTAGGAGATAATGATAATATTTAGAATTTGTGTCGGGTTTTTCAGGTTTAATTTCCAAAATATCGATTTTGGGGGAAAAAAGGTAGGAGCCAAAATTGTTCAGAATTTGATTCTCTACAACTTTGTTTATCTTCATTCATGCCGTAAAACGTGGAACATAGGAGATAATGATAATATTTAGAATTTGTGTCGCGTTTTTCAGGTTTAATTTCCAAATATCGATTTTGGGGGAAAAAGGTAGGAACCAAAATTGTTCAAAATTTGATTCTCTACAACTTTGTTTCTCTTCATTTATGCCGTAAAACGTGGAACACAGGAGATAATGATAATATTTAGAATTTGTGTCGCGTTTTTCAGGTTTAATTTCCAAAATATCGATTTTGGGGGGGAAAAGGTAGGGACCAAAATTGTTCAAAATTTGATTCTCTACAACTTTGTTTCTCTTCATTCATGCCTTTTAACGTGGAACTTAGGAGATAATGATAATATTTAGAATTTGTGTCGCGTTTTTCAGGTTTAATTTCCAAATATCGATTTTGGGGGAAAAAGGTAGGAACCAAAATTGTTCAAAATTTGATTCTCTACAACTTTGTTTCTCTTCATTTATGCCGTAAAACGTGGAACATAGGAGATAATGATAATATTTAGAATTTGTGTCGCGTTTTTCAGGTTTAATTTCCAAAATATCGATTTTGGGGGGGAAAAGGTAGGGACCAAAATTGTTCAAAATTTGATTCTCTACAACTTTGTTTCTCTTCATTCATGCCTTTAAACGTGGAACTTAGGAGATAATGATAATATTTAGAATTTGTGTCGGGTTTTTCAGGTTTAATTTCCAAAATATCGATTTTGGGGGAAAAAAGGTAGGAGCCAAAATTGTTCAGAATTTGATTCTCTACAACTTTGTTTATCTTCATTCATGCCGTAAAACGTGGAACATAGGAGATAATGATAATATTTAGAATTTGTGTCGCGTTTTTCAGGTTTAATTTCCAAATATCGATTTTGGGGGAAAAATGTAGGAACCAAAATTGTTCAAAATTTGATTCTCTACAACTTTGTTTCTCTTCATTCATGCCTTTAAACGTGGAACTTAGGAGATAATGATAATATTTAGAATTTGTGTCGCGTTTTTCAGGTTTAATTTCCAAATATCGATTTTGGGGGAAAAAGGTAGGAACCAAAATTGTTCAAAATTTGATTCTCTACAACTTTGTTTCTCTTCATTTATGCCGTAAAACGTGGAACATAGGAGATAATGATAATATTTAGAATTTGTGTCGCGTTTTTCAGGTTTAATTTCCAAAATATCGATTTTGGGGGGGAAAAGGTAGGGACCAAAATTGTTCAAAATTTGATTCTCTACAACTTTGTTTCTCTTCATTCATGCCTTTAAACGTGGAACTTAGGAGATAATGATAATATTTAGAATTTGTGTCGGGTTTTTCAGGTTTAATTTCCAAAATATCGATTTTGGGGGAAAAAAGGTAGGAGCCAAAATTGTTCAGAATTTGATTCTCTACAACTTTGTTTATCTTCATTCATGCCGTAAAACGTGGAACATAGGAGATAATGATAATATTTAGAATTTGTGTCGCGTTTTTCAGGTTTAATTTCCAAATATCGATTTTGGGGGAAAAAGGTAGGAACCAAAATTGTTCAAAATTTGATTCTCTACAACTTTGTTTCTCTTCATTTATGCCGTAAAACGTGGAACATAGGAGATAATGATAATATTTAGAATTTGTGTCGCGTTTTTCAGGTTTAATTTCCAAAATATCGATTTTGGGGGGGAAAAGTTAGGGACCAAAATTGTTCAAAATTTGATTCTCTACAACTTTGTTTCTCTTCATTCATGCCTTTAAACGTGGAACTTAGGAGATAATGATAATATTTAGAATTTGTGTCGGGTTTTTCAGGTTTAATTTCCAAAATATCGATTTTGGGGGAAAAAAGGTAGGAACCAAAATTGTTCAAAATTTGATTTTCTACAACTTTGTTTGTTTTCATTCATGCCGTAAAACGTAGAACATAGGAGATAATGATAATATTTTCAATTTGTCGCGTTTTTCAGGTTTAATTTCCAAAATATCGATTTCCGGGGAAAAAAGGTAGGGACCAAAATTGTTCAGAATTTGATTTTCTACAACTTTGTTTCTTTTTATTCATGCCGTAAAACGTGGAACATAGGAGATAATGGTAATATTTTGAATTTGTTTCCTTTTTCAGGTTTAATTTCTAAAATATCGATCCTTGAAGAAAAATTGTGAGGACTAAACTTGTAGAAATTCAAATTTCCTAAAATTTTTGTCCGTACGGTTTTACTGTGAAATCAAAAATGGCCGAGTTATTCAAGAAAAACCATTTTTTTGAAAAAATAAACCATTTTTCGAATATACACGGGAGCCTAATTCAGTCTCTTTTTTAAATTTACACTCCCAGTACCCCCCGAGGGACCTACGAAAAAAAAATTCAAGAACGGATTATTTACGGGTAGGGTCGGTTTTTGGACTGGAACAACCGAAACAACCGGTTTTCATTGTTTTTTTTTCCAGTTTCGTTTCAGGTTTGGATACCTATGCTAGGTAGGTACGGTCAACAGCACGTCAGTCAAAACATAAACAGGACGCCCGAAACCAGAGACCCGCAATGGACAAAGTGTTACCACTGAAGTGCGGTCAACTGTACGTAGGCACTTTTCTATAAATATGCGTCTTACTGCCAGTTGCAGAAATCTTCTTAAAAATAAAAGCTCCTTTACTATATTACGATTTATATCGTAATATTATCATGACATCCCATGAAACGTCCACTACAGGACAGGAAACTCCCTCCCTAAATTTCTATAGCAAATAAATATCTTTATCTTATCTCCAAAATTCCAGTTTTTGCTAAAACAATGTGCAGGAGAAGTATCATAGTCACCACGCTTGTTAGCGTTACGGCTGGCACCATGGACCGCGGTTGTTGGTGACCGCAGAATATAAGAGAGATGATACGATACACATCCTCTGGTTCATTAGCCCTGTAGTCGCCTCTTACGACACCCATGGGTAGAGATAGGTTGGTACTATTTTTTGCCGGCACCACACGGGGCGTGATATACTGTGCCGAATTAGTCTTTGAATTCAGCCAGGTGTGATCTCTCCTTAAGTTTGGTTCTGACCACAGAACTACGATAAGGCCACTCCGCCTGCGCGCGCACCCCCCCATAGAAGCGAATATAGTAAAAAACATTGGTTCCTTATTGAATAGGTATACTTTCCAATTTATGTTCCTAGGTGCTTATTTTGAATGCACATCATAAGGGCTCCCGCACACGACCGAGAATCGGTGGCCGATTTTTTGTAGGTCAAAAATGGAACGTACTGATTGCCATACTTCAACGCACACGACCGACAAAAACTCGGTGAGAAATAAAATCGGCCGTCACGGCCGATCCGTTTGTCGGTGAGAAATGGAACATACGTAAATCTATACTTCAACGCACACGACTCACCGTCGCCGGCCGTCGCGGTCTCGTCAGTCAGCTCCGTACACTCGCTAGGGAGGGGTGCGTGTTGAATCACGCACGATGGATATTGACATCGAGATTTTGATTCCTGTATTACGTGTAGGTAATAAACAACGTATGAAGACAAGTCTCAGACAAAAATAAAAACCGAACGTTTTTCTGTTTTCCGCCGGACGAATGAACGACGATAAATAAGTAAAATTATGTACCTATTTTATTCTAGATTTGCTTCACGTTTGGTTTTCTAGGTAGGTTTACATAAGTACCTCTTGGTAAGTATCTACCTCATAGAAATTGGAAATCCTTGTCCTACCTACAGAAATTGTCGTGCCACTACGATCAACATTGCCAGCCGTGGACGAATGAAAAATACAGGATGTAAAAAAAAAGTAGGATGATCCTTCTAAGGGGTGATTGTACGTACAATACTAAAATAAAAATACTTTAATTAAGATTTAATTTCTGATTTGTTTGATCATTAAATTAGTTTTTACTCCGAATTACATTCCAGTAATTTATTGAAATGTGCTAGTGAGTGGATATTAAATAACAATAAACATCCTTGTCTACGTCGTTTAACCCTTGTGCTTCACTTCTTCTTGAGCTAAAACAACTTTTTTTAAGCAAAATATTTTTTTTATATTTTATACGATGTAGAATCACTCATTAGAAGTATAGTCGAACTTTTTTTACACCCTGTAGATTAAACAGTTCCGTGAGATATACAATGTATGCAAAGGTTCTCGAGTGGTACTTTTGTTCAACAAAAATAAAATACAAAATTCCGATTCTCAATTTTTTTATTCTAATTTCCAATAAAGTTGTTCAGTTTCATGAGTAGAACGAGTAAAACTACCACCCGAGAGGTTTTGCGTATTGGTAATTACAAGTTGTATAATAATATACCTTCTTGGTAACCTAAACCTACCTAGTCATCATCAGAGTGATTGTGTTTGTTTGACCAACAACCGTGGCGCTAGTGGGTAGGTACAGTCAGCCGCACGTTAGGTAGTAACACTTTGACCTTGAGCGGGTCTTTGGTTTCGGGGGTTTGTAGCTTAGCGCTGGTTCAAGTTATAGGTACCTACTGGCTTTGTTAACACTTACTTGCTACTGTGCGTACCTTGTAGGTAGTTGTAATTATACTGTTTTTACATCTTTTGTGGTACAAAGGTACTGAGGTAGGTGCCTAGGCTAGGTCCTAGAAACTTTAGTAAAAAAATATTAAACTCGCACTGCCGGATTTTTTAATGAGTAGATAATATATCATATTCTAATATGTTTGTATGCTTGGAGATAATAACAAATAGTTCAATCATTATGACATTTATGACCCGTGAATAATCAGTTCTTGGTTTTTTTTCGTAGGCCCTCGGGGGGGAGTGGACTGGGGGTGTAAATTCAAAAAGTAGACTGAATCAGGCTCCTGTTTATTCGAAAAATGTTTTTTTTAATGGGTTTTCTTGAATAACTCAACCATTTTTGAATTTATAGTAAAACCATGAAGACAAAAATTTTAGAAAATTTGATTCTCCACAAGTTTGTATTTTAAAATTTTTCTTCCAGGATCGATATTTTGGAAATTAAACCTGAAAAACACGACAAATTCGAAATATTATCATTATCTCCTATGTTCCACGTTTTACGGCATGAATGAAAAGAAACAAAGTTGTAGAGAATCAAATTCTAAACAATTTTGGTACCTACCTTTTCCCCCCCAAAATTGATATTTTGGGAAAGAAACCTGAAAAACGCAACCAATTCAAAATATTATCATTATCTCCTATGTTCCACGTTTTACAGCATGAATGAAGAGAAACAAATTTGTAGAGAATCAAATCCTGAACAAATTAAGTTTTCATTAAATAATAGGTAATTAATTAATTAATTAAGTTTAATTTCCAAAATATCGATTTTGGGGGCAAAAAGGTGGGAACCAAAATTGTTCAGAATTTGATTATCTACAACTTTGTTTATCTTCATTAATGCCGTAAAACGTGGAACATAGGAGATAATGATAATATTTAGAATTTGTGTCGCGTTTTTCAGGTTTAATTTCCAAAATATCGATTTTGGGGGAAAAAAGGTAGGAACCAAAATTGTTAAAAATTTGATTTTCTGCAACTTTGTTTCTATTCATTCTTGCCGTAAAACGTGGAACATAGGAGATAATGATAATATTTAGAATTTGTGTCGCGTTTTTCAGGTTTAATTTCCAAAATATCGATTTTGGGGAAAAAAAGGTAGGAACGAAAATTGTTCAAAATTTGATTCTCTACAACTTTGTTTATCTTCATTCATGCCGTAAAACGTGGAACATAGGAGATAATGATAATATTTAGAATTTGTGTCGCGTTTTTCAGGTTTAATTTCCAAAATATCGATTTCGGGGGGAAAAAGGTAATAACCAAAATTGTTCAGAATTTTATTATCTACAACTTTGTTTATCTTCATTAATGCCGTAAAACGTGGAACATAGGAGATAATGATAATATTTTGAATTTGTGTCAGGTTTTTCAGGTTTAATTTCCAAAATATCGATTTTGGGGGAAAAAGGTAGGAGCCAAAATTGTTCAAAATTTGATTCTCTACAACTTTGTTTCTATTCATTCTTGCCGTAAAACGTAGAACATAGGAGATAATGATAATATTTAGAATTTGTGTCGCGTTTTTCAGGTTTAATTTCCAAAATATCGATTTTGGGGGAAAAAGGTAGGAACCAAAATTGTTCAAAATTTGATTCTCTTCAACTTTGTTTCTCTTCATTCATGCCAGAAAACGTGGAACTTAGGAGATAATGATAATATTTAGAATTTGTGTCAGGTTTTTCAGGTTTAATTTCCAAAATATCGATTTTGGGGAAAAAAAGGTAGGAACGAAAATTGTTCAAAATTTGATTCTCTACAACTTTGTTTATCTTCATTCATGCCGTAAAACGTGGAACATAGGAGATAATGATAATATTTAGAATTTGTGTCGCGTTTTTCAGGTTTAATTTCCAAAATATCGATTTCGGGGGGAAAAAGGTAAGAACCAAAATTGTTCAGAATTTTATTATCTACAACTTTGTTTATTTTCATTAATGCCGTAAAACGTGGAACATAGGAGATAATGATAATATTTAGAATTTGTGTCAGGTTTTTCAGGTTTAATTTCCAAAATATCGATTTTGGGGAAAAAAAGGTAGGAACGAAAATTGTTCAAAATTTGATTCTCTACAACTTTGTTTATCTTCATTCATGCCGTAAAACGTGGAACATAGGAGATAATGATAATATTTAGAATTTGTGTCGCGTTTTTCAGGTTTAATTTCCAAAATATCGATTTCGGGGGGAAAAAGGTAATAACCAAAATTGTTCAGAATTTTATTATCTACAACTTTGTTTATCTTAATTAATGCCGTAAAACGTGGAACATAGGAGATAATGATAATATTTTGAATTTGTGTCAGGTTTTTCAGGTTTAATTTCCAAAATATCGATTTTGGGGGGAAAAAGGTAAGAACCAAAATTGTTCAGAATTTTATTATCTACAACTTTGTTTATCTTCATTAATGCCGTAAAACGTGGAACATAGGAGATAATGATAATATTTAGAATTTGTGTCGCGTTTTTCAGGTTTAATTTCCAAAATATCGATTTTGGGGGGAAAAAGGTAAGAACCAAAATTGTTCAGAATTTTATTATCTACAACTTTGTTTATCTCTATTAATGCCGTAAAACGTGGAACATAGGAGATAATGATAATATTTTGAATTTGTGTCAGGTTTTTCAGGTTTAATTTCCAAAATATCGATTTTGGGGGAAAAAGGTGGAAACCAAAATTGTTCAAAATTTGATTCTCTACAACTTTGTTTCTCTTCATTCTTGCCGTAAAACGTAGAACATAGGAGATAATGATAATATTTAGAATTTTTGTCGCGTTCTTCAGGTTTAATTTCCAAAATATCGATTTTGGGGAGAAAAAGGTAAGAACCAAAATTGTTCAAAATTTGATTCTCTACAACTTTGTTTCTCTTCATTTATGCCGTAAAACGTGGAACATAGGAGATAATGATAATATTTAGAATTTGTGTCGCGTTTTTCAGGTTTAATTTCCAAAATATCGATTTTGGGGGAAAAAAGGTAAGAACCTAAATTGTTCAAAATTTGATTCTCTACAACTTTGTTTCTCTTCATTCTTGCCGTAAAACGTAGAACAGGAGATAATGATAATATTTAGAATTTTTGTCGCGTTCTTCAGGTTTAATTTCCAAAATATCGATTTTGGGAGAAAAAAGGTAGGGACCAAAATTGTTCAGAATTTGATTTTCTACAACTTTGTTTCTTTTTATTCATGCCGTAAAACGTGGAACATAGGAGATAATGGTAATATTTTGAATTTGTTGCGTTTTTCAGGTTTAATTTTAAAAAAAATTCGATCCTTGAAGAAAAATTGTAAGGACTAAACTTGTAGGAATTCAAATTTCCTACAATTTTTGTCCGTACGGTTTTACTGTGAAATCAAAAATGGCCGAGTTATTCAAGAAAAACCATTTTTTTTGAAAAAATAAACCATTTTTCGAATACACACGGGAGCCTTATTCAGTCTCCTTTTTAAATTTACACTCCCAGTACCCCCCGAGGGACCTACGAAAAAAAAATTCAAGAACGGATTATTTACGGGTAGGGGTCGGTTTTTGGACTGTAACAACCGAAACAACCGGTTTTCATTGTTTTTTTTTTCTAGTTTCGTTTCAGGTTTGGATAGCTAGCTAGGTAGGTACGGTCAACAGCACGTCAGTCAAAACATAAACAGGACGCCCGAAACCAGAGACCCGCAATGGACAAAGTGTTACCACTGAAGTGCGGTCAACTGTACGTAGGCACTTTTCTATAAATATGCGTCTTACTGCCAGTTGAAGAAATCTTCTTAAAAATAAAAGCTCCTTTACTATATTACGATGTATATCGTAATATTATCATGACATCCCATGAAACGTCCACTACAGGACAGGAAACTCCCTCCCTAAATTTCTATAGCAAATAAATATCTTTATCTTATCTCCAAAATTCCAGTTTTTGCTAAAACAATGTGCAGGAGAAGTATCATAGTCACCACGCTTGTTAGCGTTACGGCTGGCACCATGGACCGCGGTTGTTGGTGACCGCAGAATATAAGAGAGATGATACGATACACATCCTCTGGTTCATTAGCCCTGTAGTCGCCTCTTACGACACCCATGGGTAGAGATAGGTTGGTACTATTTTTTGCCGGCACCACACGGGGCGTGATATACTGTGCCGAATTAGTCTTTGAATTCAGCCAGGTGTGATCTCTCCTTAAGTTTGGTTCTGACCACAGGACTACGATAGGGCCACTCCGCCTGCGCGCGCACCCCCCCATAGAAGCGAATATAGTAAAAAACATTGGTTCCTTATTGAATAGGTATACTTTCCAATTTATGTTCCTAGGTGCTTATTTTGAATGCACATCATAAACACATTCGTTGCCATAGAGACGCTGTCACTGGTTTTTTGCATATTACTCTCTCGCGATAATGGTACTATGTTTATCGCACTCAAAGGAAAACGTGTTAGTTTTAGTAAATGGTGACACTGATTTCTATTGAATGACATAAAGAATTCGTCTCTAGAAGTAGATGGACTTCAGAGCTCTGTGGTTCTTATTTTCTGCGCATGGGTGACAGGCGGAGAGCCAATGAACGATTCACTCGCATCCTCTCCCACTACCGCGCTCACTCCCGCGACTCTTTTCTTGACTTCTGCGCCACAGTAAGAGTTATTTTGTTCGCTGTATATGCCTTATACCTACACATGCGTGTTGGCTTATATTTGGCGTTCATGGCCGAATATGTGGATGAGCCTTTAGCCCCCAGTAGACTTTGGGCCAACCGTTGGCCGCGCCGGCCGGCAAGCTTGATGACAGCGTTCACACGTTGGTGTGTGTAGGTGTAGCGTGTAGGTCTGTCAAGCAAGATGGACGTAGACGCGGAGACTATTACTGCCGCTGCAATGTACTTTTACAGTGCTTTTAATTTTTATTACCAGCTGCACCATATTTGAAAAATAAGATGAAATAATTTTTACTTATTAAAAAAAAATTAAAACGTCCATCTACTCCACTTATGTGAAATGAGGACACGGCCAACGTGTGAACGCCGTTTGCGGCTTGTGGCAAAACCGATAACCGACGGCACGCCGGCGAGCGTTGGTCGCAAACGGCAAACTCACGCAAACGGGCCTAGTAGACGTAGACGCAGCCAACGTGTAGAGCCAGTGTTTAGTTATCAACTTTTAAAACAAGGTGCTCCGTATCCGTATTTACGATGCCCGCCCCCCTCCCCCCGCTTCACCGCAAGTACCCCTCTGTTGCTCTGCGTAAGTACATTAGGTGCGCTAGAGTAGGTACTAGTGAATATAATATAATCTGTTTCACGAGTCAATGCCAAAGTTTAGCAACACATTTTGCAGCTAACTATATCAAGGCTATTGTGCACCATGATCAATAGTAGATAATCAGCTAAAGCTGTCAGAAAAAAAAACAAGTTTGTAACATAATGTTATTTTTTTCGTCAAATATACTCTAGTTCGTCTGGTTCTTGGTGGTTTGTCTGGTTCTATGGCTGCAAAATGTGTTGGTAAGTGTTGGCATTGACTCTTGAAACCATAGCTTGAAACGGATTAGGTATATACTCGTACCTACAACGTGTGGCACGTTAGTCCTGTACATAAAAGGGGCAAATAATTAAAGTATAGGCTCTCTTAGATATTATGAGGAATTGGTTTAATGATGTTTAAAGTTATTTTAATATTAATCAAACGCATCATCACGCCTTTATCCCATAGGTAGAGCATCAAAGAGTGTATGCGATGATGAGAAATCTAGCTTTGTCTATTACTTATGAACCTAAACCATTTTTTTATGTTACAAGTGAGCAAACGCGCAGGTGGGCCACCTGATAAGTGTTCACTACCGCCCATAGCACCCATATTAGTGGCAGTAGTTGGTCGACCGAGCTTCGCTCTATAATAGCCGCCACAACATTAAAATATCATTGGATAAGCAAGCTATTCTTACCGCCAACAGATAGCACTGTAGATTTCCGTCTAAATCGCGGAGAAATTGTAAATTTCATCGAAATCGTTAGAGCCGTTTTCGAGAAACCGTTTACAAATATATATATACCGGGTAATTTGAATGCGTGACATAGATCAGGGATCAATATCAGTAACGGAACAACTTTTCCCACGAAAATCATTTTTTGACCTCCCATAGAAACTGCATCAGCTGATAGCGCATTTTGTATGGAAGGTCAAATTTGGTTTTTCGTATTTCGAACTATGTTCCTTGGGAAAATACTATTTAACGAGCAATATTTGTATACAAATATACCTATATGTTTGCAATCTGTTTCTCGAAAACGGCTCTAACGATTTCGATGAAATTTACTATATGAGAGCGTTCGGGGGCCGCCTTTAAGACAGAAACCTACAGCGCCACCTGTTGGCGAGTAGAATAGCTTGCTCACCCGATGATATTTTAATGTTCAGGCAGCTATTATAGAGCGAAGCTCGGTCGACCAGGTACTGTACAAATATTGCACGTTTAATAGTATAGGATATTTGGAAACTAATAAGATAGCAAAGCGCGTTGCTTACTTTGAGAACTAAGATGGTATGTCTCATGTGCCGGTAGTTTTACTGGCTCCCTTACCCTTCGAATTGCTGCTTCACGGCAGAAATAGGCAAGGGGGTGGTACTTCACCAGAAGGACTTTGCACAAAATCCCTACCACTAAGTAATTTAAAAATAAATCCAAATTAAAAATAAATCCAAATCGTTTTTACTCTTTTTTAGTAACCCGTGACACAAAAAAACACTATATCTACCCGTGCGAAGCCGGGGCGGGCCTAGTCCTACCTACCATACCCAGCGGTTGATCAAGACGCTCCTAACGGTACCTCATTTGTCAAATTACGATAACTAGTTTAGAAGTTATGAAGGACCAGTATACATACATACCGTTCAAAATCATAACCCTCCTCTTTGCCGTAGTCGGGTAGTGAATTAAAAGTTTATTGTATTTCTTGTGCAGAATTTATTGGTTAAGGATACCTGCAAGTACTGTCAATCGATCAGTGATACCCTATGGACGGTCCATTAATTTTATTTGCCGTTGCTCCAGGCCACACGATGTACATATCGTAATATCATCATGACATCCCATAAACGCGTCCACTGCACGACAGGGAGCTCCCACCAGATCTCCAGTAAAATCGCGTGGTACTTTGAGGGGGATTTACCATAGTCACCACGCATGTAAGCGTTGCGGCTGGCGACCGCTGTTGTTGGTGACCGCAGTATGTAAGATCGTACGATTCACAGAAAGTTGTTGCTGCCCATCCTCCGGTTCATAAGCCCTTAGTCACCTCTTACGACACCCACGGGTATAGATGACTCTGTACATATAGTGATCCTAATCTAACACCCTGTATACTTACCCTAACACCCTGTATAGTAATCCTAACCTAACACCCTGTATACTTACTTTAAAACCCTGTACATATAGTGATCCTAACCTAACACCCTGTATAGTTATCCTATCCTAACACCATGTATACTTACCATAAGACCCTATACATATAGTGATCCTAATCTAACACCCTGTATACTTACCCTAAAACCGTGTGTATTTATCCTAACCTAACACCCTGTATACTTACCCTAACATCCTGTATAATAATCCTAACCTAACACCCAGTATACTTACCCTAGCACCCTGTATGTATAGTACTTAGTCGTTCTAACCTAAAACCTTTTATACTTACTCTTACATTCTGTATAGGTATCCTAGCCTAACACCCTGTATATTAACAAATAATGACCATTAGAAGCATTTTTGATAATACCGAGACTTATAAAAAAATATTTTCATGGAATCTTATCTCACTAACAAAAAATAAAATCATCGACATCGTGTGTCGATATTATTTTGATCGATCACCTCCCTATCGTCATTCGTCATACAAGAAAATCGGTCACCGATTATCGCTCGTGTGCGTTGGGTCGGTCACAAAATCGGTCGTAAAATCGGAGGAAAAATGTGCCCGATAATCGGACCTACAAAAACTCGGTCGTGTGCGGGAGCCCTTATTAGGGCTCCCGCACACGACCGAGAATCGGTGACCGATTTTTTGTAGGTCAAAAATGGAACGTACTGGTTGCCATACTTCAACGCACACGACCGACAAAAACTCGGTGAGAAATAAAATCGGCCGTCACGGCCGATCCGTTTGTCGGTGAGAAATGGAACATACGTAAATCTATACTTCAACGCACACGACTCACCGTCGCCGGCCGTCGCGGTCTCGTCAGTCAGCTCCGTACACTCGCTAGGGAGAGGTGCGTGTTGAATCACGCACGATGGATATCGACATCGAGATTTTGATTCCTGTATTACGTGTAGGTAATAAACAACGTATGAAGACAAGTCTCAGACAAAAATAAAAACCGAACGTTTTTCTGTTTTCCGCCGAACGAATGAACGACGATAAATAAGTAAAATTATGTACCTATTTTATTCTAGATTTACTTGCTACTGAACACACTTGCTACTGTGCGTACCTTGTAGGTAGTTGTAATTATACTGTTTTTACATCTTTTGTGGTACAAAGGTACTGAGGTAGGTGCCTAGGCTAGGTCCTAGAAACTTTAGTAAAAAAATATTAAACTCGCACTGCCGGATTTTTTAATGAGTAGATAATATATCATATTCTAATATGTTTGTATGCTTGGAGATAATAACAAATAGTTCAATCATTATGACATTTATGACCCGTGAATAATCAGTTCTTGGTTTTTTTTCGTAGGCCCTCGGGGGGGAGTGGACTGGGGGTGTAAATTCAAAAAGTAGACTGAATCAGGCTCCTGTTTATTCGAAAAATGTTTTTTTTAATGGATTTTCTTGAATAACTCAACCATTTTTGAATTTATAGTAAAACCATGAAGACAAAAATTTTAGAAAATTTGATTCTCCACAAGTTTGTATTTTAAAATTTTTCTTCCAGGATCGATATTTTGGAAATTAAACCTGAAAAACACGACAAATTCAAAATATTATCATTATCTCCTATGTTCCACGTTTTACGGCATGAATGAAAAGAAACAAAGTTGTAGAGAATCAAATTCTGAACAATTTTGGTACCTACCTTTTCCCCCCCAAAATTGATATTTTGGGAAAGAAACCTGAAAAACGCGACCAATTCAAAATATTATCATTATCTCCTATGTTCCACGTTTTACAGCATGAATGAAGAGAAACAAATTTGTAGAGAATCAAATCCTGAACAAATTAAGTTTTCATTAATTAATAGGTAATTAATTAATTAATTAAGTTTAATTTCCAAAATATCGATTTTGGGGGCAAAAAGGTGGGAACCAAAATTGTTCAGAATTTGATTATCTACAACTTTGTTTATCTTCATTAATGCCGTAAAACGTGGAACATAGGAGATAATGATAATATTTAGAATTTGTGTCGCGTTTTTCAGGTTTAATTTCCAAAATATCGATTTTGGGGGAAAAAAGGTAGGAACCAAAATTGTTAAAAATTTGATTTTCTGCAACTTTGTTTCTATTCATTCTTGCCGTAAAACGTGGAACATAGGAGATAATGATAATATTTAGAATTTGTGTCGCGTTTTTCAGGTTTAATTTCCAAAATATCGATTTTGGGGGAAAAAAGATAGAAACCAAAATTGTTCAAAATTTGATTCTCTACAACTTTGTTTCTCTTCATTCATGCCGTAAAACGTGGAACATAGGAGATAATGATAATATTTAGAATTTTTGTCGCGTTTTCCAGGTTCCATTTCCAAAATATCAATTTTGGGGGAAAAAAGGTAGGGGCTAAAATTGTTCAAAATTTGATTCTCTACAACTTTGTTTATCTTCATTAATGCCGTAAAACGTGGAACATAGGAGAAAATGATAATATTTAGAATTTGTGTCGCATTTTTCAGGTTTAATTTCCAAAATATCGATTTTGGGGGAAAAAAGGTAAAAACCAAAATTGTTCAAAATTTGATTCTCTACAACTTTGTTTCTCTTCATTCATGCCGTAAAACGTGGAACATAGGAGATAATGATAATATTTAGAATTTGTGTCGGGTTTTTCAGGTTTAATTTCCAAAATATCGATTTTGGGGGAAAAAGGTAGGAACCAAAATTGTTCAAAATTTATTCTCTACAACTTTGTTTCTCTTCATTCTTGCCGTAAAACGTAGAACATAGGAGATAATGATAATATTTAGAATTTGTGTCGCGTTTTTCAGGTTTAATTTCCAAAATATCGATTTTGGGGGGAAAAAGGTAAGAACCAAAATTGTTCAGAATTTTATTATCTACAACTTTGTTTATCTTTATTAATGCCGTTAAACGTGGAACATAGGAGATAATGATAATATTTAGAATTTGTGTCGCGTTTTTCAGGTTTAATTTCCAAAATATCGATTTTGGGGGAAAAAGGTAGGAACCAAAATTGTTCAAAATTTGATTCTCTTCAACTTTGTTTCCCTTCATTCATGCCGTAAAACGTGGAACTTAGGAGATAATGATAATATTTAGAATTTGTCAGGTTTTTCAGGTTTAATTTCCAAAATATCGATTTTGGGGAAAAAAAGGTAGGAACGAAAATTGTTCAAAATTTGATTCTCTACAACTTTGTTTATCTTCATTCATGCCGTAAAACGTGGAACATAGGAGATAATGATAATATTTAGAATTTGTGTCGCGTTTTTCAGGTTTAATTTCCAAAATATCGATTTTGGGGAGAAAAAGGTAAGAACCAAAATTGTTCAGAATTTTATTATCTACAACTTTGTTTATCTTCATTAATGCCGTAAAACGTGGAACATAGGAGATAATGATAATATTTTGAATTTGTGTCAGGTTTTTCAGGTTTAATTTCCAAAATATCGATTTTGGGGGAAAAAGGTTGGAACCATAATTGTTCAAAATTTGATTCTCTACAACTTTGTTTCTATTCATTCTTGCCGTAAAACGTAGAACATAGGAGATAATGATAATATTTAGAATTTGTGTCGCGTTTTTCAGGTTTAATTTCCAAAATATCGATTTTGGGGGGAAAAAGGTAAGAACCAAAATTGTTCAGAATTTTATTATCTACAACTTTGTTTATCTTCATTCATGCCGTAAAACGTGGAACATAGGAGATAATGATAATATTTAGAATTTTTGTCGCGTTTTCCAGGTTCCATTTCCAAAATATCAATTTTGGGGGAAAAAAGGTAGGGGCTAAAATTGTTCAAAATTTGATTCTCTACAACTTTGTTTATCTTCATTAATGCCGTAAAACGTAGAACATAGGAGAAAATGATAATATTTAGAATTTGTGTCGCATTTTTCAGGTTTAATTTCCAAAATATCGATTTTGGGGGAAAAAAGGTAAAACCAAAATTGTTCAAAATTTGATTCTCTACAACTTTGTTTCTCTTCATTCATGCCGTAAAACGTGGAACATAGGAGATAATGATAATATTTAGAATTTGTGTCGGGTTTTTCAGGTTTAATTTCCAAAATATCGATTTTGGGGGAAAAAGGTAGGAACCAAAATTGTTCAAAATTTATTCTCTACAACTTTGTTTCTCTTCATTCTTGCCGTAAAACGTAGAACATAGGAGATAATGATAATATTTAGAATTTGTGTCGCGTTTTTCAGGTTTAATTTCCAAAATATCGATTTTGGGGGGAAAAAGGTAAGAACCAAAATTGTTCAGAATTTTATTATCTACAACTTTGTTTATCTTTATTAATGCCGTTAAACGTGGAACATAGGAGATAATGATAATATTTAGAATTTGTGTCGCGTTTTTCAGGTTTAATTTCCAAAATATCGATTTTGGGGGAAAAAGGTAGGAACCAAAATTGTTCAAAATTTGATTCTCTTCAACTTTGTTTCCCTTCATTCATGCCGTAAAACGTGGAACTTAGGAGATAATGATAATATTTAGAATTTGTCAGGTTTTTCAGGTTTAATTTCCAAAATATCGATTTTGGGGAAAAAAAGGTAGGAACGAAAATTGTTCAAAATTTGATTCTCTACAACTTTGTTTATCTTCATTCATGCCGTAAAACGTGGAACATAGGAGATAATGATAATATTTAGAATTTGTGTCGCGTTTTTCAGGTTTAATTTCCAAAATATCGATTTTGGGGAGAAAAAGGTAAGAACCAAAATTGTTCAGAATTTTATTATCTACAACTTTGTTTATCTTCATTAATGCCGTAAAACGTGGAACATAGGAGATAATGATAATATTTTGAATTTGTGTCAGGTTTTTCAGGTTTAATTTCCAAAATATCGATTTTGGGGGAAAAAGGTTGGAACCATAATTGTTCAAAATTTGATTCTCTACAACTTTGTTTCTATTCATTCTTGCCGTAAAACGTAGAACATAGGAGATAATGATAATATTTAGAATTTGTGTCGCGTTTTTCAGGTTTAATTTCCAAAATATCGATTTTGGGGGGAAAAAGGTAAGAACCAAAATTGTTCAGAATTTTATTATCTACAACTTTGTTTATCTTTATTAATGCCGTTAAACGTGGAACATAGGAGATAATGATAATATTTAGAATTTGTGTCGCGTTTTTCAGGTTTAATTTCCAAAATATCGATTTTGGGGGAAAAAGGTAGGAACCAAAATTGTTCAAAATTTGATTCTCTTCAACTTTGTTTCCCTTCATTCATGCCGTAAAACGTGGAACTTAGGAGATAATGATAATATTTAGAATTTGTCAGGTTTTTCAGGTTTAATTTCCAAAATATCGATTTTGGGGAAAAAAAGGTAGGAACGAAAATTGTTCAAAATTTGATTCTCTACAACTTTGTTTATCTTCATTCATGCCGTAAAACGTGGAACATAGGAGATAATGATAATATTTAGAATTTGTGTCGCGTTTTTCAGGTTTAATTTCCAAAATATCGATTTTGGGGAGAAAAAGGTAAGAACCAAAATTGTTCAGAATTTTATTATCTACAACTTTGTTTATCTTCATTAATGCCGTAAAACGTGGAACATAGGAGATAATGATAATATTTTGAATTTGTGTCAGGTTTTTCAGGTTTAATTTCCAAAATATCGATTTTGGGGGAAAAAGGTTGGAACCATAATTGTTCAAAATTTGATTCTCTACAACTTTGTTTCTATTCATTCTTGCCGTAAAACGTAGAACATAGGAGATAATGATAATATTTAGAATTTGTGTCGCGTTTTTCAGGTTTAATTTCCAAAATATCGATTTTGGGGGGAAAAAGGTAAGAACCAAAATTGTTCAGAATTTTATTATCTACAACTTTGTTTATCTTCATTAATGCCGTAAAACGTGGAACATAGGAGATAATGATAATATTTAGACTTTGTGTCGCGTTTTTCAGGTTTAATTTCCAAAATATCGATTTTGGGGGGAAAAAGGTAAGAACCAAAATTGTTCAGAATTTTATTATCTACAACTTTGTTTATCTTCTTTAATGCCGTAAAACGTGGAACATAGGAGATAATGATAATATTTTGAATTTGTGTCAGGTTTTTCAGGTTTAATTTCCAAAATATCGATTTTGGGGGAAAAAGGTAGGAACCAAAATTGTTCAAAATTTGATTCTCTACAACTTTGTTTCTCTTCATTCTTGCCGTAAAACGTAGAACATAGGAGATAATGATAATATTTGGAATTTGTGTCGCGTTTTTCAGGTTTAATTTCCAAAATATCGATTTTGGGGGGAAAAAGGTAAGAACCAAAATTGTTCAGAATTTTATTATCTACAACTTTGTTTATCTTCATTAATGCCGTAAAACGTGGAACATAGGAGATAATGATAATATTTAGAATTTGTGTCGCGTTTTTCAGGTTTAATTTCCAAAATATCGATTTTGGGGGAAAAAGGTAGGAACCAAAATTGTTCAAAATTTGATTCTCTTCAACTTTGTTTCTCTTCATTCATGCCGTAAAACGTGGAACTTAGGAGATAATGATAATATTTAGAATTTGTCAGGTTTTTCAGGTTTAATTTCCAAAATATAGATTTTGGGGAAAAAAGGTAGGAACGAAAATTGTTCAAAATTTGATTCTCTACAACTTTGTTTATCTTCATTCATGCCGTAAAACGTGGAACATAGGAGATAATGATAATATTTAGAATTTGTGTCGCGTTTTTCAGGTTTCATTTCCAAAATATCGATTTTGGGGGGAAAAAGGTAAGAACCAAAATTGTTCAGAATTTTATTATCTACAACTTTGTTTATCTCTATTCATGCCGTAAAACGTGGAACATAGGAGATAATGATAATATTTTGAATTTGTGTCAGGTTTTTCAGGTTTAATTTCCAAAATATCGATTTTGGGGGAAAAAGGTAGAAACCAAAATTGTTCAAAATTTGATTCTCTACAACTTTGTTTCTCTTCATTCTTGCCGTAAAACGTAGAACATAGGAGATAATGATAATATTTAGAATTTTTGTCGCGTTCTTCAGGTTTAATTTCCAAAATATCGATTTTGGGGGGAAAAAGGTAAGAACAAAAATTGTTCAAAATTTGATTCTCTACAACTTTGTTTCTCTTCATTTATGCCGTAAAACGTGGAACATAGGAGATAATGATAATATTTAGAATTTGTGTCGCGTTTTTCAGGTTTAATTTCCAAAATATCGATTTTGGGGGAAAAAAGGTAAGAACCAAAATTGTTCAAAATTTGATTCTCTACAACTTTGTTTCTCTTCATTCTTGCCGTAAAACGTAGAACAGGAGATAATGATAATATTTAGAATTTTTGTCGCGTTCTTCAGGTTTAATTTCCAAAATATCGATTTTGGGAGAAAAAAGGTAGGGACCAAAATTGTTCAGAATTTGATTTTCTACAACTATGTTTCTTTTTATTCATGCCGTAAAACGTGGAACATAGGAGATAATGGTAATATTTTGAATTTGTTGCGTTTTTCAGGTTTAATTTTAAAAAAATATCGATCCTTGAAGAAAAATTGTATGGACTAAACTTGTAGAAATTCAAATTTCCTACAATTTTTGTCCGTACGGTTTTACTGTGAAATCAAAAATGGCCGAGTTATTCAAGAAAAACCATTTTTTTTGAAAAAATAAACCATTTTTCGAATACACACGGGAGCCTTATTCAGTCTCCTTTTTAAATTTACACTCCCAGTACCCCCCGAGGGACCTACGAAAAAAAAATTCAAGAACGGATTATTTACGGGTAGGGTCGGTTTTTGGACTGTAACAACCGAAACAACCGGTTTTCATTGTTTTTTTTTTCTAGTTTCGTTTCAGGTTTGGATAGCTAGCTAGGTAGGTACGGTCAACAGCACGTCAGTCAAAACATAAACAGGACGCCCGAAACCAGAGACCCGCAATGGACAAAGTGTTACCACTGAAGTGCGGTCAACTGTACGTAGGCACTTTTCTATAAATATGCGTCTTACTGCCAGTTGCAGAAATCTTCTTAAAAATAAAAGCTCCTTTACTATATTACGATGTATATCGTAATATTATCATGACATCCCATGAAACGTCCACTACAGGACAGGAAACTCCCTCCCTAAATTTCTATAGCAAATAAATATCTTTATCTTATCTCCAAAATTCCAGTTTTTGCTAAAACAATGTGCAGGAGAAGTATCATAGTCACCACGCTTGTTAGCGTTACGGCTGGCACCATGGACCGCGGTTGTTGGTGACCGCAGAATATAAGAGAGATGATACGATACACATCCTCTGGTTCATTAGCCCTGTAGTCGCCTCTTACGACACCCATGGGTAGAGGTAGGTTGGTACTATTTTTTGCCGGCACCACACGGGGCGTGATATACTGTGCCGAATTAGTCTTTGAATTCAGCCAGGTGTGATCTCTCCTTAAGTTTGGTTCTGACCACAGAACTACGATAGGGCCACTCCGCCTGCGCGCGCACCCCCCCATAGAAGCGAATATAGTAAAAAACATTGGTTCCTTATTGAATAGGTATACTTTCCAATTTATGTTCCTAGGTGCTTATTTTGAATGCACATCATAAACACATTCGTTGCCATAGAGACGCTGTCACTGGTTTTTTGCATATTACTCTCTCGCGATAATGGTACTATGTTTATCGCACTCAAAGGAAAACGTGTTAGTTTTAGTAAATGGTGACACTGATTTCTATTGAATGACATAAAGAATTCGTCTCTAGAAGTAGATGGACTTCAGAGCTCTGTGGTTCTTATTTTCTGCGCATGGGTGACAGGCGGAGAGCCAATGAACGATTCACTCGCATCCTCTCCCACTACCGCGCTCACTCCCGCGACTCTTTTCTTGACTTCTGCGCCACAGTAAGAGTTATTTTGTTCGCTGTATATGCCTTATACATGCGTGTTGGCTTATATTTGGCGTTCATGGCCGAATATGTGGATGAGCCTTTAGCCCCAGTAGACTTTGGGCCAACCGTTGGCCGCGCCGGCTCGGCAAGCTTGATGACAGCGTTCACACGTTGGTGTGTGTAGGTGTAGCGTGTAGGTCTGTCAAGCAAGATGGACGTAGACGCGGAGACTATTACTGCCGCTGCAATGTACTTTTACAGTGCTTTTAATTTTTATTACCAGCTGCACCATATTTGAAAAATAAGATGAAATAATTTTTACTTATTAAAAAAAAATTAAAACGTCCATCTACTCCACTTATTGGAAATGAGGACACGGCCAACGTGTGAACGCCGTTTGCGGCTTGTGGCAAAACCGATAACCGACGGCACGCCGGCGAGCGTTGGTCGCAAACGGCAAACTCACGCAAACGGGCCTAGTAGACGTTGGCTACGCCGGCGCGGTCACGCAGCCAACGTGTAGAGCCAGTGTTTAGTTATCAACTTTTAAAACAAGGTGCTCCGTATCCGTATTTACGATGCCCGCCCCCCTCCCCCCGCTTCACCGCAAGTACCCCTCTGTTGCTCTGCGTAAGTACATTAGGTGCGCTAGAGTAGGTACTAGTGAATATAATATAATCTGTTTCACGAGTCAATGCCAAAGTTTAGCAACACATTTTGCAGCTAACTATATCAAGGCTATTGTGCACCATGATCAATAGTAGATAATCAGCTAAAGCTGTCAGAAAAAAAAACAAGTTTGTAACATAATGTTATTTTTTTCGTCAAATATACTCTAGTTCGTCTGGTTCTTGGTGGTTTGTCTGGTTCTATGGCTGCAAAATGTGTTGGTAAGTGTTGGCATTGACTCTTGAAACCATAGCTTGAAACGGATTAGGTATATACTCGTACCTACAACGTGTGGCACTTTAGTCCTGTACATAACAGGGGCAAATAATTAAAGTATAGGCTCTCTTAGATATTATGAGGAATTGGTTTAATGATGTTTAAAGTTATTTTAATATTAATCCAACGCATCATCACGCCTTTATCCCATAGGTAGAGCATCAAAGAGTGTATGCGATGATGAGAAATCTAGCTTTGTCTATTACTTATGAACCTAAACCATTTTTTTTATGTTACAAGTGAGCAAACGTGCAGGTGGGCCACCTGATAAGTGCTCACTACCGCCCATAGCACCCATATTAGTGGCAGTAGTTGGTCGACCGAGCTTCGCTCTATAATAGCCGCCACAACATTAAAATATCATTGGATAAGCAAGCTATTCTACTCGCCAACAGATAGCACTGTAGATTTCCGTCTAAATCGCGGAGAAATTGTAAATTTCATCGAAATCGTTAGAGCCGTTTTCGAGAAACCGTTTACAAATATATATATACCGGGTAATTTGAATGCGTGACATAGATCAGGGATCAATATCAGTAACGGAACAACTTTTCCCACGAAAATCAATTTTTGACCTCCCATAGAAACTGCATCAGCTGATAGCGCATTTTGTATGGAAGGTCAAATTTGGTTTTTCGTATTTCGAACTATGTTCCTTGGGAAAATACTATTTAACGAGCAATATTTGTATACAAATATACCTATATGTTTGCAATCTGTTTCTCGAAAACGGCTCTAACGATTTCGATGAAATTTACTATAAGAGAGCGTTCGGGGGCCGCCTTTAAGACAGAAACCTACAGCGCCACCTGTTGGCGAGTAGAATAGCTTGCTCACCCGATGATATTTTAATGCTCAGGCAGCTATTATAGAGCGAAGCTCGGTCGACCAGGTACTGTACAAATATTGCACGTTTAATAGTATAGGATATTTGGAAACTAATAAGATAGCAAAGCGCGTTGCTTACTTTGAGAACTAAGATGGTATGTCTCATGTGCCGGTAGTTTTACTGACTCCCTTACCCTTCGAATTGCTGCTTCACGGCAGAAATAGGCAAGGGGGTGGTACTTCACCAGAAGGACTTTGCACAAAATCCCTACCACTAAGTAATTTAAAAATAAATCCAAATTAAAAATAAATCCAAATCGTTTTTACTCTTTTTAGGGTTCCTCTTTTTAGGGTACCTCAAAAGAAAAAAACGGAACCCTTATAGGATCACTTTGTTGTCCGTCTGTCTGTCTGTCTGTCTGTCTGTCTGTCAAGACCCTTTATCTCACGAACGGGTAAAGGTATCAGGTTGAAATTAATACCACATATTAGGACCCATGAACCACACAAGATCTGAAAATTTAAATTTTTTACAACGACGCAATCAAAAGATATGGCATTTTATGTCTTCATCTCCATACATTTATTCAAAAATGTAAAACCTACAGGGTACTTCCCGTAGACCTAAAATTATGAAATTTGGCAAGAAGCTAGGTCTCACAGTACAAATAATGGGAAAAGTCTAAAATCATTAAATATTACAACTTTTCTCACAACTAATGGTAACCAATTGTGGTGAGCTCCCGTTTCAAGAACATTCATATAAGAGAGGGGTCAAGTTGGATGGTCGCTGAGGCGATTTTTGTTTTAGTTCTATTTAAAAACGGGAACACTAACAAACTTGATAATTGGTATGTTTATAGTGCATAAGCTATAAAATAACAACAAATAATTAAATTTGGTCAAGCGCGTGTCGGACTCAAAAAATCTAGCACATTAACTTACTGAAATTTCAGTTAATACAATTATGTTTATGTGGTGGCACGGAACCCTCAGTGCGCGAGTCCGACTCGCACTTGGCCGGTTTTTTATTTAGTAACCCGTGACACAAAAAAACACTATGTCTAGCCGTGCGAAGCCGGGGCGGGCCTAGTCCTACCTACTATACCCAGCGGTTGATCAAGACGCTCCTAACGGTACCTCATTTGTCAAATTACGATAACTAGTTTAGAAGTTATGAAGGACCAGTATACATACATACCGTTCAAAATCATAACCCTCCTCTTTGCCGTAGTCGGGTAGTGAATTAAAAGTTTATTGTATTTATTGTGCAGAATTTATTGGTTTAGGATACCTGCAAGTACTGTCAATCGATCAGTGATACCCTATGGACGGTCCATTAATTTTATTTGCCGCTGCTCCAGGCCACACGATGTACATATCGTAATATCATCATAACATCCCATAAACGCGTCCACTGCACGACAGGGAGCTCCCACCAGATCTCCAGTAAAATCGCGTGGTACTTTGAGGGGGATTTACCATAGTCACCACGCATGTGGGCGTTGCGGCTGGCGACCGCTGTTGTTGGTGACCGCAGTATGTAAGATCGTACGATTCACAGCAAGTTGTTGCTGCCCATCCTCCGGTTCATAAGCCCTTAGTCACCTCTTACGACACCCACGGGTATAGATGACACTGTACATATAGTGATCCTAATCTAACACCCTGTATACTTACCCTAACACCCTGTATAGTAATCCTAACCTAACACCCTGTATACTTACTTTAAAACCCTGTACATATAGTGATCCTAACCTAACACCCTGTATAGTTATCCTATCCTAACACCATGTATACTTACCATAAGACCCTATACATATAGTGATCCTAATCTAACACCCTGTATACTTACCCTGAAACCGTGTGTATTTATCCTAACCTAACACCCTGTATACTTACCCTAACATCCTGTATACTTACCCTAATATCCTGTATAATAATCCTAACCTAACACCCAGTATACTTACCCTAGCACCCTGTATGTATAGCACTTAGTCGTTCTAACCTAACACCTTTTATACTTACTCTTACATCCTGTATAGGTATCCTAGCCTAACACCCTGTATATTAACAAATAATGACCATTAGAAGCATTTTTGATAATACCGAGACTTATAAAAAAATATGTTCATGGAATCTTATCTCACTAACAAAAAATAAAATCATCGACATCGTGTGTCGATATTATTTTGATCGATCACCTCCCTATCGTCATTCGTCATACAAGAAAATCGGTCACCGATTATCGCTCGTGTGCGTTGGGACGGTCACAAAATCGGTCGTAAAATCGGGGGAAAAATGTGCCCGATAATCGGACCTACAAAAACTCGGTCGTGTGCGGGAGCCCTTATGAAGGTGGGAGGGAGAGCAAGAGCGATCCACGTTCTCACTGAGCGTGACTGAGACGACATTAGTGCCGACTGCGTTCACGTTAGTTGTCAATGGATGACTCACTGAGTCGGCGGTAAAGTGCTCCTGCGACCGCTCGGTTGATGTGTTGTGGTGGTCAGCTGTTGAATTTAACATTGTTGACGAGTTTTTGTGCCTACCGTCTGAGTTAGGTATTGTTCTCATAAAATTAATGATGCTCTCTTTAGTGTGATTTAAAGATTTGTCCACGTTATCTGCCTTCTGAATTGACTTATATTCAAGATGTGGCGATAAAGCCATAGGGCCACTTTCATAGCTGTCATGTAAGTACCCGACTGCCGCCCCACGTTTGGTGTTTACGAAATTAAAAGGATTGTTCACCACTGAAACTTGTCTAAGGTTTTCGACCTCATTTCTTAGTTCGGCTAGGTCTGAGGACCGAACACAGTGCTCCTTCAGATCTTTAACTTCCTTTTGCAAGATTAATAAGTCCTTTAAGGTTTTTGTTGCATCTAAATGATCCCAGGTAATCGGCGGGAGTTTATGTAGGTCTCTCGCAACAAAAACAGGAAGAGTGTTAGGGTCTGCGGATAGAAGTAAACTGACGATGTCATCAATATCACGGATGTTCTTGCCTTTATTTTTCCTCGTCTTCAGCTTGGAGTTCGGGATGGATGCAAACAATAGCTTTTTCGATCTACTTATTTCTTCGGCAGAGAAATTTTCGCAGCACAGCTTTGATAGAGTGATATCATCTATTACATCAGTTTTATTTTGAATATAAGCTAGTAGCTCGTCTATCACTACATTGCAATTTGCACATTTCACCAGATTTGACGCCATAACACGAAATTACACGTAATTATCGCTAGCAAAATAGCACGTACTCATGCGCGCGCGCATCAACGACATCGACGACTGACGATTTTTACAATCAATGACCCCCTTACTGTTCATGACCCCCTGATAGACAGCGGAGGCATATTAATAGGGTCCCGTTTTTCACCCTTTGGGTACGGAACCCTAAGAAGAAGATGAGAACTTGCTAGATCGATTTGTCGCCCCGAAGCCCCGTATAGTCAATTTCATCGAAATCGTTAAAGCCCTTTTCGACAAACCGATTACAAATATTTCTCGTTTTAGGATATCGATTTTGACAAACCGAATAATAAGTTTGCCGCGGTATTTCTGCTACAAATGTGATTAAGTATGTTTATCTCCGTGGCCTGCCTGAACCATGTGGTGTTATTGAATTCTTAAAAATCAGACAATATAGTTTATTCAACGCGTTTGAGCGATGTCCTTAGAAAGCATGTGAGGAATGCAAATAAAAATACAATAAAACTTATTCCTGTTACAACAAAGGCAGTTATTGTAATGTTGGGATGGGAAAAGATACCTATCTATACATTCTAGATGATCCTCGTAAGAATTTTAATGTCATAGCAAAATTAGGGTAAATGTCATGGGAAATGATTGTGGAAAAATTCTTATTTTAGGAACTTTTAACCATAGGCTCCTTATGTGCGAGATCGTTCCATCTCTGTCGTCAGGGCTAGATCGAGTTCAAGAGCAAGCCAGAAGAAGCCTATTCACTCGCGACTTGAATAAATTCGGGTAATATGAACTCGGGAACACAGATTTAGGCAGAGTTTTACCATAGCGCTGCCCAGCCACTTCTACCAGTCCTACCTGACCAAGACTAAGCTCTTTTCTTGTTAGAGACCCTATGTCATCAGGAGCTTTAGACACGCTGCGAATGTCAGGCTATACCTGCTCTTGACTGCACGCACACATAACAGCACGTCATTAGAAACAATTTTGACCTTATGGCATGGTCATAAAGTTTCAGAAGTGGTCGTAGGGCTCTTGTGCAAAGTTCGTCTGGGGAAGTACAGTCAACCGCACATCAGTGGAAATATTTGTAACTCAATTATCATGTCACAAAGCCCAAAGTGTTTCTACTGATGTGCTGTTGATTGTACCACCCTCTTGCCTATTACTGCCGTGAAGCAGCAGTGTTTGCACTGTTGTGTTTCGGTTAGAAGAATAAGGGTGCCAGTGAAATTACCGGCACACGAGGCATACCATCTTAGTTCTCACAGTGAGCGACGCGCTTTGCTGTTTTATTAGTGTCAAAATTTGTGACTAATAAGACATAGGGTGCTATGGGCAGTGGTGACCACTTACCATCAGGTGGCTCACCCTCGTTTGTTCACTTGTGAGATAAAAAAAAGTTACAAATGTTTACACTAACGTTCTGCTGAAGTGAATGTACTATATTAATGGCATTCTAAAAAGAACATCACGCACTTATATTTCTCCAGTATCTATTTTCAATAAAATTATGTAACGTTTTTGTCTTCTTGCTTTTATCTTTTATGAAAACAATACATTTATAATAAGTATGGCAATAAAATTGATGATGTTATTTTTGATTGAACAAAAAACATTAAATATGCGTATACAGGGTGTTAATTTAATTGCGTGCCATAGCTTAAGGGGTGTTTCAGTTACGATAAAGGAACACTAGAAAAATATAAAAAAAAATCCTACTGAAAAAATAAATAAAACTGCATTGAAACTTAACTAACGCGGAGCAACGTCGCTAGCGCGCGAGTATCAGTGAATAAGGTAGGCACATCATCATCATATCAGCCGAAAGACGTCCACTGCTGGACATAGGCCTCCCCTAAAGATCTCCATGATGACTACATAACTAAAACTCTTTCGTGCGCTTTTGATAGCGCGCCCATTCGCGCGGTCATTGCCCTCCGGGTTAGTTTAGTTTCAATGGAGTTTTTTTTTGTAGGATTTTTTTTATAATTTTTTTTGAGTTTCTTTATCGTTACTGAACCACCCCTTAAGCTATGGCACGCAATCAAATTAACAGCCTGTATAGATAGTACAGAGTAAAATGTATGACGAATTATGAATGGTATTGCATAATGATAAACTCAAAGGACAACTGAATATTTACGAGTAAAATATTACAAAAAGTAGTAGTAGTTACAACCAAGTAAGTTTGTGGCAAGTACGTACGTCCGTGTGGTGCTGGCAAAGAATTGTACCGACCTCTCTTTACCCGTGGGTGTCGTAAGAGGCGACTAATGGCTTATGAACCGGAGGATGGGCAGCAGCATCTTTCTGTGTATCGTACCTTCTTGAATACTGCGGTCACCGACAACAGAGGTCGCCAGCCGCAACGCTTACAAGCGTGGTGACTATGGCAAATTCCCTGCAAAGTACCACGAATTTTTGCTGGAGTTCTGGAGGGAGCTCCCTATTCTGCAGTGGACGTATCATGGGATGTTATGATGATGATGAAGTTTGTGGCGCACAACAAAAAGACCTCATTTCACATCAGATAACCTACGCCCAGAAGTGGACACACGTGGGCTAAATTGATAATATTTTTTAGTAAATTGTATTGTCTTGTATTATCAAATCTCACATAGTCAACTAGCAGTTATCAAATTATCCAGACCAGGAGACCAATTTTTGACCAAAAATCACAAAAAAAAATTCAAAAACACTGGTTTTTCTTTTCAAAAGTGTAAAATGTAATTTATTAATAATAATTATATATAATTATATAAGTAGTAAGTATCTGATTGTTCAGTTACATGCACTTCGATTATGATTTACCTATTATCAGGTTATCAAGGTGAATTTTTAAAATAAATAAAAAATATTTTTTTACGCAGTGACATTCAAAATTTGGGCACCAGTCATGCACCAGTGAATCAAAATAAAAAGCCCAAAAAGACGGTTAAGACGTAAGAAGATATTTTTTACCAAACATTAGCCGCGACCTGTAATTCCTGTCTAACCAGCTCGGGCATGTTGTAGAATGAGAATTGCAGACTTTTTTGTTTTTTTAGGACTTACAAAAAGATAAAATTAATACAAACATTATAAATAGAATTTCAAAAGGGTCTTTGAAAAAAAAAAAAAAGAAGTTTTGAAGAGATGGTGATAAAATAAAAACAGAGGATCGATTCTTAAAATAAAGGGTGTAAGGGACGGTGTACCTTAACTGACAGGGCGTGCTCAGTCCACGAAACTGAACAACTTCGCCAAAGAAACATAGGTTGGGAAATGAAAAAAAAAAAAAACCTCTCCATACAAACTGTTCGACCAATGGGCAATTTGTATGGAGAGGTCAAATTTTTTTTTCATTTCCCAATATATGTTTCTTTGGGAAAGTTGTTTAGTTTCGTTGACTGAGCACACCCTTTCAGTTTTCGGTACATTGTCCCTTACACCCGGTATATGATGAGGTGATAAAATATCACCGAAAAAAATCAAAATCACACGTTTATGCAGAATAGCGATTAAGTCCTACATAATGCGACATACTAAACACCGCCGCCGCCATCAACAAAAGAACTCATCACCACATCAACCAAGACACATTTTCTGCTGAATGAAGGCGTAGCCCGCATCCAGCGGCTTGCTCTAACCTTGCACAACTTTACTGTCGCGACACACCTGCGGTAATTCCGACGCGGAAATTTCCGCGACTGAAAAATCTGACAAGTTCATACTTGTTTAGTTCTTGTTCTGGTGTCATCACCATCAGAAATTCCTACAGATGTCATAGGTTGAGATTGAACTTCGGAGTGTGCTCTTGAGCTCCACGAGCTTATTCCACCATCTCCCTTCTACCATCGGGAGTCCAGACGCACCATACAAAGCGTTGCGAGCTAATGAGCAGAATCTCCGCGTCGGGATCCGCTTGCTACACTCATATCGTCGGTTTGGTTCCTTTGGTTATTCTAAATTTCAAGTCGATAAAATGAGTGGTTGCTGAGATATAATGGTGTGACAGAGAGACAGACAGATGAAGTCACACCATAAGGGTTCCGTTTTCACCATGTTGGTTCGGAACCCTAAAAATGGACCTGAATCATTATAACCAGGGTACCATAATCCAGGGTATCACATTTTAAAAATAAACAAAAGTCCAGAAAAGCTCTATAAAGAATACCTATCATTCTTCACTTTGATTTTGAATTTTTTGGATGCTAAATTTTATCATTCAATGATTTTTCAAGAATTTGATCCCCTGAATGAACCTGAACGACTGACTGTGCGTGCGACGTTCGTAGATCACAAAAACTCACCTTATCCTAAATGAACACACTCACGTTGTAACAGAAAAAATGTCCTTTGTTTCCAATACGATATATTTCTGAAAAAAGTTTTTCAACAACTCGCGGCCATGCTGGATTTTAGCGGCAGTCGCGCACGCGTGGCTGGCGACTACCTGTTACCTACGTACTGCGTTTACGCTGACTACGCTACCTGCGCCTGCGACTTGCTACTGATAGCATTATAACGTGCGGTGCAAGTTAAAGAAATATGTAATTTCTTTATTTTTTGCCTTAGCGTTATCCTGTTTACTGACTGAGGCGTAGCCCAAGAGGAGGGTAATGTGTTTGTTTGATCTGTAGGTACGTTTGTACGTTTCTATAAAATCAATAAGATGGATTATCGGGGCCAATTTTTCTCCTGAACGTATGTATTAAGTGGGGTCAAAAAAATGAAGGGTTTGAGAAACGATCTCAAAAATAAACACGGTGTAACAGAAAGGATATATCAACCCTGAAGGATGTGATTGTGCCCATGAAACTGAACAACTTTCCCTAAGGCACATCGGTCGACATACGATAAAAATTTTGTATGGGAGAGCAAAAAATTTTTTTCGTATTTCGACCTAGGTTAGGTTCCTCAAAGAAAGTTGTTCTGTTTCATCGGCACTTCAGGGTTGATATGCCCTTTCTATTAAACCTTGTATACAACTTATTTGGTGAACTTGAATATTTTATAAAAAACTTGTTTTCCTCTTTTCTGTCGTAAGCACTCGGGTTTTTGTTTATTTTTATTTGATTGATTGTTATTTGGCGACGCGTCGTGATGCGCATTTTTCGGTCAGTGTTTTAGGGGTTTATTCGTGTACTAGCTGTTGCCCGCGACTCCGTCCGCGTGGGGTTCAGAAAAAGTAGCTAATGACTTTTCCCATGGTTCAAACTATCTTCGTACCAAGTTTTTATCACAATCGGTTTATCGGATTAGCCATAAAAGCGTAACAGACAGACAGACAGACAGTGCAGTTCTCGCCTTTATATTATTAGGTAAACAGAGTACCGATAATACGGATTTTTGTAAATTAAACACCTCTTGTTTACGTGTGGACTGTTAGGTCGCCCACTATCCTCGTAATTGTAAAATTATAGTATAATTCCACGCGGATGAACTGTGATACGGGTTTCGTTATTTCTTATACAAAACTAAGCCTAACTAAATCTGAGGCGCAGTCACTTTAGCTTCTGTGGCCACTGAAAAAAGAGCGGTACAAAGTCCAACGTGTCTAGCTTCACATGCTTTTAACTGTACATGTACCTACATACAAAACTGTTGGAATTCACTTCTGTACCATCTTTTTAACTTATTTCTCCCATTAAAAGACAATTCCTAAAAAACAATTATTCATATCTCTCTTTATTATTTGAAGTAGGATTTTGATATAGGATTTTGAGATAGGATTTTTTTATTATTATTTTTATCATAAAACTAAATCTAGATTTTACCAATCTTCAGCTGTACCCACGACTTTTACACAAACAACTGGACCGGAACAAACGGTATTTTCAACAACGTATTTGGCTTTCTTCCGTTCAAAGTTATAAGCTTTGTTTGATTTCAGCTCGGCTTCACCGCTTGAAACTTTAAACTCGCCTATTTTCTGTTTGAGTGAACCAATTGCAATAAAAAAAGTTTAAATATTGCACGAAAGCAACCCAAATACGTTATTGATAACCCCGTTTGAGTCGTTCAAGTAATTTGTGAGGTATTGGTGCGGCCGCTTAAAATTTCGTGAACCTTCTATCTAAGTGAACCGTTTGCAATTAAATAAAGTTGCACAGACATAGCCCGACACGTCATTGAAAACGTCGTTTAAATTAGTTCAGTAGGTGAGTTCTTGGTTCTGTAGCTTAAAACTTTGCGTATTTTCTTTCAAAGTCAACCTATCGCAATGAAACTAAGCTTGTATATTGCATAGGAGTAAGCCAAACGCGTTGTTGAAAGCCACGTTTGAATCGGCTCAAAAGTTTGTGAGTTATTCGCGCCTTCGCTTTAAACTTTGCGAAACTTCCATCTGAGTGAACCGTTTTCAACTAACCTAAGCTTATATGTTGCACAGAAGTACCTAATCCAAGCACGTCATAGAAATGCCAGTTGGAATCGGTACAGTAGTTTGTGATTTATTGGTGCCGCCGTTTAAACTTCGCGCACCTTCTGTCTGAGTGAACGGTTTTCAGTGAAATTAAGCTAATATATTGCAAAGAATTAAGCTTAACACGTTATTGAAAACCCCGTTTAAATCAGTTTAGTAGTTTGTGAGTTATTGGAACCGCCGCTTGAAACTTAGTGAATCTTCGGTCTGAGTGAATCATTTGCAATGAAACTAAGCATACATGTTGCATGGAGTAAGCCAAACACGTTACTGAAAACCTCGTTTAAATCGGTTCAGTTGTTTGTAAGTTATTGGCGCCACCGCTTGAAATTTCGCGCACCTTCTGTCTGAGTGAGCCGTTTTCAATGAAAGTAAGCAAATATGTTGCAAAGAAGTAAGCTTGACAGGTTATTGTAAACTTCGTTTGAATCCGTTCAATAGTTTGTGAGTTATTTGCGCCGCCGGATGAAATTTCGCGTACCTTCTGTCTGAGTGAACCGTTTGCAATGAAACTTAATTTTTATGTTGCAAAACAGTTAGCCAAACTCGTAATTGAAAACCCCGTTTGAATCGGTTTGATAGTTTGTGAGTTATTAGCGCACAGGCAGTTAGATACTTTACATTAGTGTAGCTTCTGATAGAGTGAACCGATTTGAATAAAACATAGCCTATATGTTGCTCAGAGCTAAGCTTAATCTACCTGCGAAAACTGCGTGAAAATCCATTCAGTAGTTTCGGAGTTTATCGAAAACATACAGACAGACAGACAGACCGACAGACAGACAGACAGACAAAAAATTCAAAAAATATATTTTTGTGTTCTATTAGTCCTTTCTTATCGCCCACACTCATTTTTTGATAAATTCATCAAAAGTACAGACACGCGGTTTCTACTCTTTTATTATATGTATAGATAGATATAGATAAGATGACGCCATTGGATTCCATTTCAAACATATTATATTGGCATCGTGGGTGATACTTTTGTCTAAAATTAGGAATACCCGATTTGTTGTGGAAAATTAATTAGATAACGCTATTGTGCTGGTACAGAATGCTAAAAACTAGCTATTGTTAGCCGAATTTTAAAGAGTCTGTTCTATTGTTGTAGCTACATGCTAGATCGGTTACATTTGTGCTGGTTTTGAGTTGCGTGACGCACAATTCGCTGATAATTTTTGTTATGCAGTAACTTATTTTTTTTGTAAATTATCGATTCTCTTACGGCACAATGTGACTTTAGCCTATGATAGAATAGATAAAATAGAGATGGCAGTTTTTATCAGTTTTTAGGGTTCCGATACCAAAATGGTAAAAAAAAGGAACCCTTATGGTGCCGCTCTGTCTGTCTGTCCGTCTGTCTGTCACACCTCTATATCTCAGCAACCACTTACGCTATCGAGCTGAAATTTGGAATAGTTTTAGAATATAGTTGCCCAACTTAATTGCACATGAAAATTTTTTGAAAAAAGTATGATTATTAATGTAAAGGGGGCCAAAATAGGGGGGGCCAAATTTCAAATTGTCGCTACTAGGTCGAGTGGGGTATCATATGAAAGGGCTTTACTTGTACATTTTAAAATATATTTTTGTATTTTTTTAAGTTTCTTGGTTTTCAAGTTATGATGAAAAATGTCAAAAAAAATACCATTCCCCCCCCCTTATCTCCGAAGTTTGAGTAAGGGAAAATCTGAATTAATTACAGTTGACAGAGGTTTATGTAAACTTTACAGCAAAAATAAAACGATCTTTCTAAGTTGCACAGTTTTTCAGAAATCTGCAAAAAACCTTTACAAACAAATTTAGTTTTGCGGTCCTGAAAATGGACTTTATTGCTTCCAAAAATACTATAGGTATATCGGAACCCTCGGCGCGCGAGTCCGACTCGCACTTGACCGGTTTTTTTTATGTATGTAGTCGAAAAAAAATTCTCCGGAAAAGTTGCTCATTTTCATCAGTGGGCTTCGGAAAATTGAAATTCACGGTGTATAAATGTCCATGGCAAGTCCATGGCTCGGGTACCGTACCACATACAGTCATACAACCATATTCATGGACCACATTCAATATTCAAATTTTTGCCTCTACTAGACATCGAATTCACGATCTCAGACTTGGCAGACAGGGTTACTATTATAATTACTACTATAGTTAGTTTCTATCAAAGAGTATATAAGTCACTAGGTTTCTATATCCTACTTCCTACTAATATTATAAACGCGAAAGTTTGTAAGTATGGATGGATGGATGTTTGTTACTCTTTCACGTAAAAACTACTGAATGGATTTTAATGAAACTCTACAATAATATAGCTTATACATCAGAATAACACATAGGCTACAATTTATAATCCTGCGCAGACGAAGTCGCGGGCACCAGCTAGTATATTATATACTAGTTACTATTATAACAAGTATAGTAAAGCAGAGTAGTTAGCTCGGGTGTAAGCATTAATTGCACCCTCGAACTATAGGCGCCCTCGCTGCGCTCGTGCGCCTAAATATCTCGGGCTGCAATTGATGCCTTACAGCCCTTGGCTACTAATCCACTATTTATGACCATAGGTTTATTTTTATGATATTTAAATAGATAAAAAAGAAGAAAAATTGGACGCGAGCCGGGCTTGAACCTGCTACCTCCTGCTACCTTGATCGACAGTATGTGTGTGTATTGTCACGAGCCGAGCATGACGTCAGATCACCGGCTGTTAAAAAGAACTTTATCAAAATTTCGACAAGTCAGCTAAGAGCCGTGTGGTCCAGAGGATAGAGCGTCGGACTACCAAGCCGATGGTCGCCGGTTCGAATCCCACCCACCCATGAAAGTTTTATCATTTGTAATTTGTTTAGAACATTCTAGAAAGAAAAGAAAGAGATAGATGAAGAAAGAGACCCAATTACTAGAAAAATCTAACAAAAACCTAAATTCAAAAATCAGTCTAGAATGTTCGGGAACGAGTAGCACGGGTATATAAGCCGGGCCGCCGAGCAGCTACGCTGTAGTTCAGTGGAAAGCGATCTAAAGTGAGGAACAAGGAAAAGAAGAAAAGTTCTAAGGAAGAGGAAACTCAAGAGGGGTACAGAGGGGGAAGACTGAAGAGGTGCCGGAGGAAGAGGACCCGGAAGGAAGAGTGCTCGAAGGGAAGTCTCGCATAGAAGAGGTCCCGGAGGGAAGAATGCTTGGAGAGAAGTCGCGCATAGAAGAGGTCCCGGAGGCAAGAGGAACTCGGAGGGAAGAGAACGCAGAAGAGGTCCCGGAGGAAGAGTGCTCGGAGAGAAGACTCTAAAGAAGAGGTCCCAGAGGGAGGAGTGCTAGGATTCGAAGACTCCGTTGAAGAGGTCCTAGACAATGATATTACAATTATGTCCTAGAGTGAGGAGTGCTCGGAGGGAAAACTCCGTAAACGAGATCCGTGAGGGTAGAGTGCAAGGAGGGAAGACCGCACGAAGAGGCTCAGAGGGCGAACTCGGTGACGTGTAAATAAGAAGCTCGGATAGTAAATAACTCCTAAATAAACGGAAAACCCTACATTGGCGTTTCACTCCAATCCCGAACCGCTAGCTCGTAACAGTATGCTAGTATATACTTATAACTAACCTGTTAACACAGTTTAGATCTACCACAGTGATATTAGATCGTATCATCATAACATCCCATGAAACGTCCACTACAGGACAAGGAGCTCCCACCAGAATTCTAGCTTTTGCTGAAAATGTAGAGGGGAAGTACCATAGTATAGTGGCAATAAATCTACTTATACACTGTGTCTGGGGACCGACTTTACAAACTTAAACGGTAGATTCTGACCATGAAACTGCACAACTTGTCCCAAGAAACATAGGGCGAATTACAAAAAAGAAGGGCAATTGTTAAACGACGAATATGCAATTTGTCTGCGACATACATATTATCGGCAAAATAGTGGCAAAATCAAAGCGGAAAGTCAGTTCCCCGCTTCCGCCTATGACATACGCCGCCATGTTTGCTGTCATTACATAAACGCGGGAAAATGTGTGTGCACTTACCTTAATTCCTCGCTCTATCACGGCCATGGTTCACGGTTTTATGCCATTTGTGCAATAACTGTAATCATATGATCGCATATTACTTTAATCGACGATAAATCTGATAATAGGCTTTTATTTATATTATTAGCAATAGAGTTTGGATAATTCCCGCAAGCTCAGTCGAAGAAATTCCACGAATTATTGTAATAAAAGGGAAGCTTAGTGAAAAACATGAAAAAAAAAACCGATACTCCTCCCGTCCACTAGCGCCCCCATCAGTTAAAAAAATATTGCTCACTAAATACAAAACTTATCGAAAATCCGGAAAGTATCCTAGTTTATTCACAACTTGTCAATTCTGAAAAATATAATACACTGTAGTTACAGATACAAAAAGTGCGAAAAACGGCCACTTTTAGCAGTTTTTGTATCTGTAACTACAGTGAACTTTTTTTTTCAGACTAAATAGTTTCTAAATAAACAAATGTACCTTTACTTCAATCTGTCTTTCCGGATTTTTGATAAGTTTCGTATTTAGCGAGAAATATTTTTTTCCTGATGGGGGCGCTAGTGGACCGGAGGTAGCCCCCTCGTGTAAAAACATTTAAGGGCTTATTCTTAGAGCATAATGCAACAACTTTTTTCTCCGACTTTTGGAAATTCACAAAGTAAAATTACACACTACACTACAAAACACTACAAAACGATCAGATGACCAGTGAAATTTGGTGAAAGACGAATATTTTTCGCGAATTTCGAAAAGTACTTAGTTGAAAGTAAGTAGTTGTACGCAGAACAAAAGTTGCATTTACGAGGCGAGGTGGTCCCAAAAATTATGTCTCCTCTATCTTTTTCTTTACGTGTAAGGAGTAAGAACAACAACCACACCTTTGCACGTTTTCAATGTGTTTCGTTTTTATTTATTACGAGTATTACGAAAAGTTTGAATGAAATCTAACCATTGGAGATATCCGATCGACATCCGGGAAATTTTGACATATGACCCAGTTTCCGATAAATGGCTATAGTACATATCTAGTCCCTGATAAATGGAAAATTAATGAAATTTATTTTACAATTAGTGCAAAGCATAGAGTAGGTAACACGATTTTCGCGGGCAAAGAACGGGCTTGTGCGGTTTGATGCGTTGCTCTAAGGTGCAAAGTCATGGCCCTATCACGTAAACAACTACGTTTTCTTTCCGATTCCTTCGAATTTTCACATGAGGCTTTAAATTAAGGAGGTTTTAGCCCAGGCTTCGCTTTGGGGAGGAGAGCATAATACAGAAATCTTGCTAACCAAAGTTAATAAATTGTAAATTTGTATTACAGTACTAATCCCTGTCCTTTCCTTTTAAATTCATCGTATTTGACAACTGAAACATCTGAACTTGTTAATCACTCGAGGTGTCCCACAAGGATCCATATTGGGACCAGTTTTCTTTATAGTATTTGTCAATGACTTAGCTAGTTATAATGTTACCAAAGAACCGAGTGCCAAACTAGTACTGGTTGCTGATGACTCTAACGCAATTTTATCAGGACCTAACATACAAGATCTCAACGACAAGGCAAATATAACATTAGCAGCTTTTGAAGCCTGGTTTTTGGCAAATGACCTAAGGCTTAATTTACAGAAAACTAATGCAATCCTGTTTAAAACGACTTCAAGAAATCAAGACTCTCTTAACTTAGTTTTAAATAATATACACATAGAGTTAGTAAATGAAGTTAAGTTTTGAGGTGTCCATATAGACTCCTTATTTAATTGGAAAGCGAAATTAAAAACCTTAGAAAGCTCAATAAGCTCTGCATTCTTTGCATTAAGAAGCCTTAGGGACGTACTGTCATTAGACCAATTAAAATCGGTTTATTTTGCTTTAATTGAATCAAAGTTACGTTATAGTATAAAGTATTATTAATTATTAATCACAACGGTATACCCAATTAAATTATTGGGGAAACAGTTACAAATATAATTTGGTTAAAGCTTACACAGTCCAAAAAAACCGGCCAAGTGCGAGTCGGACTCGCGCACTGAGGGTTCCGTACCAACACATACACATAATTGTATTACTTGAAATTTCAGTAAGTTAATGTGCTAGATTTTTTGAGTCCGACACGCGCTTCACCAAATTTTATTATTTGTTGTTATTTTATAGCTTATGCACTATAAACATACCAATTTTCAAGTTTGTAAGTGTTCTCGTTTTTAAAATAGAACTATAACAAAAATCGCCTCAGCGACCATCCAACTTGACCTCTCTCTTATATGAATGTTCTTAAAACGGGAGCTCACCACAATTGGTTACCATTAGTTGTGAGAAAAGTTGTAATATTTAATGATTTTAGACTTTTCCCATTATTTGTACTGTGAGACCTAGCTTCTTGCCAAATTTCATAATTTTAGGTCAACGGGAAGTACCCTGTAGGTTTTGCATTTTTGAATAAATGTATGGAGATGAGGACATAAAATGCCATATCTTTTGATTGCGTTGTTGTAAAAAATTGAAATTTTCAGATCTTGTGTGGTTCATGGATCCTAACATATGGTATTAATTTCATCCTGATAACTTTACCCGTTCGTGAGATAAATGGTCTTGACAGACAGACAGACAGACAGACGGACAACAAAGTGATCCTATAAGGGTTCCGTTTTTTTCTTTTGAGGTACGGAACCCTAAAAAGGGCAATAAGAACTATAGCTCGCATTCCCCCGTGGGAATCGTGTAGGGAATATTTTAAAACCTATAAAATTTTGACAGTTCCCAGTCTTTATATTCTAATTATTTATTTTAGTTGATTTAGTCAAGCAGAAATCAGTATTTGAAACGGAAGACGAGATGAATACTCGCCAAGGTAGGGGAGAAAGGGGTAATGGGAGTCAGTGGGCAATGGTGGTCACTGTCGCTATTAAAAAACTAAAATGCCTACAGACGAGAACGCCGCGAAACAAGGTGCGGGGCACACGCCCCTCACCTCGCTCGAACGCCCGTTCAGTTCACGCCAAGCGCTGGGAAGATATGGCCGCGTCACTTTTTCGCGCGTTTTTGATCTAATTTTTCGAGTGTACAAACTAAGCGGTGAGTGGATTATTACAATACATTTAGATTGTTTATCTATTTTCTTATATAATTTCAACAGTTGAGAACAGATTAATAACACTTGTGTAGCGATAGATCTTACATTATATTTTTTATGATTTTATTTTTTTAAGTTGTCACCTTCGGGTAATGAGAGTCAGGTGACTCCCATTGCCCGTAGTGATTCCGATTACCCGCAATATTTATGTGTCACACATGAATTTATTATATTTTATTTATTTAATAGATGCCGAAAACACGTCTCAGGAGTACGAGCAAAGCTCAGTGGACTTCTGATTCACTCTCCAGAGCGGTAGATCTCATGAACGGCGGTCAGACTATGGACAAGCTGCCAAAGCCATGAACATACCATTTTCCAGTCTCCAAAAGCGTTTAAAGAAAAACGACACATCAGAACCACGTCTTGGGCGCCTGCCTATATTTAGCAAAGAAGTGGAAGAGCACCTGGCAGAACGTGTTAAATATTTAGCAAATATTTTTTATGGATGTACTGCAAATCAAGTCCGAAAAATTGCCTATCAATATGCAGAAGACTATCAAATTAAACACAATTTTGACAAAAGTGCAAAAATGGCAGGTCGTGACTGGTTAGAAGGATTCATAAAAAGAAATAATATCTCGGTTCGCAAACCAGAAGCTACAAGCATTAACAGAATAACTGCTTTTAATAGAGAAGAAGTTGAACTGTTTTTTAAGTTGCTAGAGGGATTGATGGCAAAACATAAGTTTTTTCCTTGTAACATCTACAATTGTGATGAGACGGGTGTATCAACAGTTCAGGATCCTGGTAAGATCTTAGCTCCCAAAGGTGCAAAACGAGTTGGTTCTATCACAAGTTGGGAACGAGGAAAAAATATAACATTGTTGTGCGCAGTGAGTGCTGCTGGTGGATTCGTTCCACCGATGTTTATATTTCCAAGGAAAAGAATGACCCCACAGCTGGAGAAAGACGGCCCAGCTGGAGCACTGTACAAATGCTCAGACAATGGTTGGATTAACGAGAATCTGTTTTTTGAATGGCTGCAACATTTTACGGCACATACCAAACCGTCATCCGAAGAACCAGTTTTGTTAATATTGGATAACCATGCCAGCCACATTTCTCTTCAGATATTCGAACACTGCAAAAGAAATAACATTCACATGCTTTCACTGCCTCCGCATACCTCACACCGTATGCAACCCTTAGACCTCACATTATTTGGGCCATTCAAGGCAGCTTACAAGAGGGAGTGTGATCTTTTCTTAAAAACTCGCCATTCAGAAAAGATAACTCCATATGATGTGGCGTCTTTATCAAACAAAGCGTATGCAGCTGTAGCGTCTATCAACAAAGGAGTGTCAGGATTCCGAGCAGCAGGAATATATCCATTAAACCCCAATGTTTTTTGCGAAGAAGACTTCCTAGCAGCTGAAATACTCAATAGTGAAGTGGTTATTCAAGATCCACCAGCCTCGACATCAATCCAATCTACTAGCTCTAGGATTGCGATGAATACACCACAGACAAATCCTCTGGCATCGAGACCTACCCTTGCATCTACTAGCTCCTTGATTGTGACGAATACACCACAGACAAATCCTCCGGCATCGACACCTACCCTCGCTTCTGCTAGCTCATTAATTGTGACGAATACACCACAGACGAATTCTCTGGCATTGACACCTGCCCTTGCATCTGCTAGCTCCATGATTATGACGAATACACTACTGACAAATCCTCCGGCACCGACAATTGCCTTTGCATCGACTAGCTCCTTGATTGTGACAAATGACCCGTGGACAAATCCTCCGGCATCCACATCTGCTCTTGAATCTGCAAGTTCCTTTATCGAGACAAATACACTACAGTTAAATCCTCCGTCATCAGTTCCCACACTTGCATCTACCAGCTTTGAAGCTGTAACCAATTTTCTACAAAATAAATCAGCACCGGCATCTACGATTGCACCTTCTAGCTTCTTTGTTGTACCGGTCACTCCACCAAGGCAAGTCATTTCACCAACACCATCATCCCCGATTGCATGTACAAGCACCGTCATGGTGTCAGCTACTCCACAACGACACAATAATTTACCAGTGCTTGCAGTTAAAAATTCATTTGCTTTCGAAAATCTGCTTCCGGTTCCGGAAAAAACACCATGTTTTGGCAGGTCCAGAAGGGGTGGAGTAAAGCAGCATGCTAAAATTTTAACGTCTACACCACTTAAACAACTTTTAATAGAAAAAGAACATAAAAAAATAGAGAAAGCAGAGAAGGAAAAGAATAAAACTACTGGTAAAGGTAAGAAGAAACCAAATCAAACTAAGAAAAAAAGAGAAGACAAAGAAAAAAATAAAAACAAGGACAAAAAACGGAAAACACAAGAAAAGGCTATGAAAAATAAGGCTAAGAGACGCGTTTTACAAGACATCCAGTCATCATCTGAGTCAGATACAAGTCTCACTAACATCTGTGATGACAACGAAGACGATGATGAAGAAGATGCAGGAAATACTTGTCTGATTTGTTGTGAATTTGGCCGCAAAACGAGATGTGGTACAGATGCACGTCTTGTGGACTATGGGCACACGAAGAATGCACCGGATGGGATTCGCCTCAAGGTTACGTGTGTGACAATTGCTAGTGTAGGCTGACTCCCATTATCCACACTATGACTCCAATTTCCCGCATGTGCGGACAATGGTGGTCAAAGTAGATTTTTTTAATAAGTTTAATTATTTCCAAAGTAAGTTCCCAAAGTTGATTAAACTCGTCAGACTGATAGGTTAATATCTAAGTTACCTTAAAAATATATTATAATAAACATTACTAAAGTAACTTGTGTTTTGGAACAATTCTTGCTTAAGTGACTCCCATTACCCCTTTCTCCCCTACTAGGCGCAAAGACATGAATCACGTGATACAACCATGTTTGAATATTGTGAAGCACTGCTATAAATATATTGCGTTTTTCAATGAACTTCCGACAGAATTAAAAATTATGAATAATGTTAGTGTGTTTAAAAACAAATTGAAGTTATTACTACTAGAAAAAAATTGCTGTTCTTTTAATGATTTTTATGAAAATTGACATTTTGTTATAATTTTAATATTTAATGACCTTTTAATTCTTTTTGTTTGTAAGTACTTATTGTTTTAATTAATTTTCTTTTGACATTTCCATATATTAATTTTATTTTAGTTTTATATTACAATCAATAATTTTTATTTATGTTAAGAAACTATATACTGTAAATATTTCGCACACAGAAATTCTGTTTTTGAATAAATAAATAATAATAATATACTACCACCATATAATTTTAATATCATTGACTACCGCTGAATTTATTATCTGACGACACCCCACACCATGGGGTAGACAAGTAAAAATGTTTCATCTCCACTTTATGTCTAGGGGAGGTACCCCAAAAAGTTTTTTTCTATATTTTATTTTACCAGTGTCGCCATGACTAATACGAGTATTTACACCAAATTACCTTTTTTAGTACTAACGGTCTCTGAGCTAAGGCGCGGACAGACAGACAGACACAGACCGACAGAAAGTCAGAAGGTCATTACTAAACTATAAGTGTTCCTTGTTGACTAGGAAATCCTAAAAATGTGGTTATTGTCTCGAAAAGAGGTACAGCTTGACCAACTTATCTGGAGAATTTTGTGATGGCGCCACGATCGAAAAGGGTTGCCACCTATTACAAAAATAAACAAATTCAGCCTTTTTTAATACTCTTAACTACATGATGAAATATGAAATGACTTTTTACTGTTTGCCTCCTTGCTCGCTATCACAGATAAAAGATACCTATACCGGGTGTAAAAAAAGTACGATGATCCTTCTTAGGGGTGATTCTACATCACTAATAATTTAATAACTCTCCGGGCGCTTCACTTCTACTTAAGCTAAAACTACTTTTTTTAAGAAAAAGTATTTTTAATATTTTGTACAAAAAATATTTGATGATGTAGAATCACGCCTTAGAAGGATCATCGTACTTTTAGGGATCCGTACCTCAAAATAAAAAAAACGGAACCCTTATTATATGTAAGATCACTTTGTTGTCCGTCTGTCTGTCAATCAAGACCCTTTTTCTCACGAACGAGAAAAGGTATCAGGTTGAAATTGATAAAAAATATTAAGGTCCATAAACCACACGAGATCTGAAAATTTAAATTTTTTACAACGACGCAATCAAAAGATATGGCTCTTTATGTCCTCATCTCCATACATTTATGCAAAAAAGCAAAACCTACAGAGTACTTCCCGTTGACTTAAAATTATTAAATTTAACAAGAAGCTAGGTCTCACAGTACAAATAAAGGGAAAAGTCTAAAATCATTGAATATTTAAAATTTTCTCACAACTAATAGTAACCAATTAAGGTGAGCTCCCGTTTCAAGAACTTTTCTATAAAGGAGGGGTCAAGTTGGATGGTCGCGGAGTTTTTTAAAATCAAAGAGCAAAACCTTTTAGTATATCATATGGTAGATAGGTACGGAACCCTTAGGGCGCGGGTCCGACTCGCACTTGGCCGGTTTTTCACACCCTGTATAAGTAAATACAAAGATCGATGATAAAGACAACGGCCCTGACTAAACGGTAAGGGTTTTTAGGCAAATTGGCCTCGGAATCATTAAAGCATACAAGTAATATATTAAATGTTTATTTTATTAATAACTAGCTAGTGCCCGCGACTTCGTCTGCGCAGGTTTATAAGTTGTAGCCTATGTGTTATTCTGATGTATAAGCTATATTATTGTAAAGTTTCATTGAAATCCATTAAGCAGTTTTTACATGAAAGAGTAACAAATATCCATCCACCCATACTTACAAACTTTCGCGTTTATAATATTAGTAGGAAGGATAACATATCAAAATCGCTATTTTTATTTTTAGAATTTTTTTTATAGAAAAATAAGACCCGGTTTATTCCTTTTACTGATAACCTTTCACACAGTAAATAAATTTTGATGCTTGACAAGCATTTTCTAAACGGACGAACATGCTTGACAAGCATTGTAAAAATATAAAATTTTTAACAAGCATTCGCAAGCACGTAGATTGCTTGTCAAGCACATCAAGCTTCGTTCTAAACGATCAAAATTGCTTGACAAGTACGTTAAACGAGCTTGAATTCATTGAATAATAATCTGGGTAACACTAACCTGTAGCGGCAGCAATGCGTTTGTATACCTACATGAACAAATGGTGCTATTGGAGATTCTTGCTCCTTTTCTTCATCAAAGAATCATTTCAGAGAATCATTTCTCGCACACCACTTTCCATCGCCTTTGAAATGATTTTCTCATAAAATACTTGGAAATATGCAGAAAAACAAGAACAGTACCGTCAACACTGACTGATACAAGGAGGTTTAAGTAGCAGCTCTTTCAGTTAAGGAGGGAGCCATAACCGTATCCATTTCTTGCGAGGGACCTCCATACTAAAATGTATGTACACTTGTTCACATATGGACTGTTCGCCCACTATCCTCGTAAGTGTAAAATGCGACGAAGTGTCATACGGGTTTCTTTATTTCATATACAAAACAAAACCTGTAACTAAATCTGAGGCTCAGTCACTTTTGCTTCTGTAGCTACTGAAAAAAGAGCGGTACAAAGTCCACCGTGTCAAGATACACATGCTTTTGACTGTAGGTACGCATGCACCTGAACACAAAACTGTAATTTTTCTATACAAACTTTGTTGAACACTCATTTCCCCCTTTAAAAGATGATTTCTAAAATATGAAGATTAACATCTCTCTTTATTTCTTAAAGTATTTTATTTATATATTTTATTTTACCTAAGTTTTCAAAACTCTAGAAGTTTCATACGTATATTTTTTTATGAGGTTTGTATCTTCTGTTCGAGTGAACCGATTACAATGATACACCGCTTTTATATTGCAAGAAAGAACGCCAAACACATTATTGAAAACCCCGTTTGTAACAGTTAAGTTGTTTATGAGTTATTGGTGCACAGGCCTTGATAATTTGCATTCTTGTTGCTTCTGTTTGCTTCTTTTTGAGTGAACCGATCAGTGGTTTTCGAGTTACTGGCGCCACCGCTTGAAACTTCACGTATCCTTTGTTTCAGTGAACCGTTCGCAATGAACCAAATCTGAGCAATGAAACAAAATTAAGTCTAATGTGTTATTGTTAACCTTATTTCAAGCGGTTGAGTGGTCTGTGAGTTATTGGCGCCGCCGCTTGAAACTTCGATTGTACTCTGTTTGAGTGAACCGATTGCAATGAAACTAAGCTTATATGTTGCACGGAAATAAGCTTAATACATTACCTATCGAAAACCAGGTTCCAATCGGTTCAGTGGTTGGCGAGTTTATCGCGAATATACAACCAGACAAACAGACCAACAGACAAAAATTCCAAAAATGAACCGAATGGTTTCTATTACCTTAGTTTTTTGACCGACTTGTCATAGTCGACTAGGAGACGCTTTACACGACTATGTTTAGGACGGACTCTACAGTTTTACTCTGAGGACTGTCAACAACAAAATGACGTTTTCAAAATGACGTAAGTAGTTCCGCTTTTGGCCATTCTACAGAAAAGTTGGTCAAGCTGTAACTGCGATTTTTTTCATCGAGCCAACTTTTTCTAATGATGGTATGGTGGTAATGAATAATAATTCCACTATAGTTCGTCCGCGTAAAGAATGCAGTAAGTCATTAATGCTAATGCAGGGTAAAGGTGCATTCACAATGGAATTAAAATGCAAAAAATAATATTCTTTTTAACTTTTTTTTTAGGTAACACACAAATTAAACAGCCGCTTCTTTCGAAGGTTTGCCTTCAGTTAGTCATTGTGCATTTGACTTAATAATTTTAAACGAATTCATTGGTAATGGGATGATTCACTGCCTTCTTAAGATGGACGAACTATAGTATGTGTCTATGTGTCCCAATAATATCATAGAAGGTTTCATTACATTTAAATTATATTTTACTACTTCGAACTTTGATTTGACGCCTGGATTTGATTCTGCAGCATCACCATACATGGTAAAATAATAAAAAGCAAAAGAAGAAAGAAAGAAAATGTGATACCAAAGATGTGATACTTGATAGCTGGGCAAAGGCAACGGAGCGCACTTTTTCCTACGACAATGATAAGACAATACAATCAATACAAAAGCCCGCTGATAACTTAGCTGAAATTAAATAAGTTTGGTTTGGTTTGGTTTTGATTCCTTAGCTTTTGACGACTGAGTTGGGTTAATTATTTTATCAACGCTAAATTATTGAAATGTTTATGAAAATATTTTTTTTTATCCGAAATCATTCCTAAACTATAAACGTACAAACAATTTGTCATCGGTTTCCTGGAATGGGCTCTCACGATGGGTTTATCGGGGGCGAAAAATCGATCTAGGGAGGTCTCATGTCTGGGAAAATTTATTTTCTCCATTTTTTCAGAATTTCTTGAAAATAATAGCGTGTTTCACAAAACGTATAGCGCCATCTGTTTGTTGTTGGTTAAGATTATACAGAGCAAAACTCAGTCGCCCAAGTACTGTGTACAATAGATGAGGTCGCGACATTCCTTACTTCTCTGCACAAAACACGTTTGGGAACTACTTAATTTTTTTAGCATCTTTTGGGTTGCTCTTGACCTCTATCTTAGGTCAACTATACGAGCTCAGCCAAAAGAAGCTTATATTAATTCACTACTTGCATAGAACTAGAATTCTTCGCTTTTGACAATTATTATTTAAACATTATCTTTTACTACGAGTTCATACTTAAATGCCGGTTTAATTTAAAGCAGATTCTAAGTAGGAACCTATGGCCGTAGATAAGTGGTAACAAAACCAAACAGAAACAGCTAATAAAGGTGGTAGGGCTTTTGTGGGAAGTCCGTCTGGGGAAGTACCACCCCCTTGCTTCTTTCTGCCGTGAAGCAGCAGTGTTTGCACTGCTGTGTTTCGGTTTGAAGGGCAAGGGAGCCAGTAAAATTACCGGCACATGAGATATACCATCTTAGTTCTCAAAGTGAGCAACGCGCTTTGCTGTCTTATTAGTGTCAAAATATGCCATTAACAAGACAGTGGGTGCTATCGGCGGTGGTGACCACTTACCATCAGGTGGCCCACCTGCTCGTTTGCTCGCTTGTAACATAAAAAAAAAGCTCTACAGCGTGTAACGGAAATGTTTTATATATTGAAGGGTGTGAATCTGCCCATGAAACTGAACAACTTTTCCCAAGGAACATATGTCGAAATACGGACGATCAAATTTGACCCCCCATACAAAATGCGCTATAATTTCTATGGGAGGTCAAAAATTTATTTTGTGCTATGACCTTTGTTTCTTGGGAAAAGTTGTTCAGTTTCACACCTTTCCGTTACACGCTGTATACTGCGAACTTTTGATACCAAAGAATCGCTCCGGGTCATAGTGTCACCAGATCCCACAAACGTGCGGCTGACTGTACCTGTCGTTCGTTTAACTATACTATGCTTATCTTCCTGTATAACGACAGATCAACACAAAAAAATCGCGTAGTCAAACTACCATCATCATCATCATAACATCCCATGAAATGTCCACTATAAAGGACGGGAGCTCCCTCCAGAATTCTAGCTTTTTCTGGAAAAATAGTCACCTCGCTTGTCAGCGTTACAACTGGCACCATGGACCGCGGTTGTAGTGTAGGTGTAGTCTAGGCAACGAAGCGGATCGTTGTATGAAGACCCCCGCATTAAATCCTCAGTCGATGGAGCTTTGCTGGGATATTACACTACATAAAACAAAACTTCTATATATAAAAAAAATCGGTACTTTTAATTTTTCCATACAAAAATTACAAAAAATTTATGAAATTTTACTTTCGACACACTTGATCATAAAGTGGCTCTATGGTCACCGCAATTAGGCACAGAATAACACCCATAATCAAACTGTGACTTTTTCATTGCTATAACTCACTAGTGAGTTATAGATTTTTTTTTTAAATTTTATTGGTTGAGTTGCTTTGTTCTTTAAAAAGTTTTTTCAACACACTTGCTCATGAATAACACCCATAATAAAACTGTGACTTTTTCATTGCCGTAACTCACTAGTAAGTTATAGATTTTTTTTTTAAATTTTATTGGTTGAGTTGCTTTGTTCTTTAAAAAGTTTTTTCAACACACTTGCTCATGAATAACACCCATAATAAAACTGTGACTTTTTCATTGCCGTAACTCACTAGTAAGTTATAGATTTTTTTAAAATTTTATTGGTCTAAATGTTATCGTTTTTTTATTCACAAGTGTGTTGAAAAACGTCGTATGATACACGTGTGTATTGATGATTACCAATGTTACACACTAGTACCATAATTTACTATTATGTAATTTTTTTTTATATTTTGAATTTACATTTAATTCATGATTCTTTATACATACATACATAACATCACGCCTTGTTCCCGTTGGGGTAGGCAGAGACCACAGTTCTCCACCTGCTACGATCTTGACATACTTCCCTTGCTTCCTGAACCTTCATCAATCCTTTCATACATGCTCGTCGGTTTAGGGTACTTTTAACCTGGCCTTTATTCAGAACGTCCTGAATTTGGTCCTGGTACGTTCGCCGAGGCCTTCCCCTTCCAACGTTTCCATTCACTCTCGCCTCTCTTTCCTTTCTTTATCATCCTGTCAAATAAAATCTGCCTGAGAAATTTATGTTGGGGTCAACTGCTTCGTTGCCTACACTAGTGACCACCGTAAGTAGGATGGTATGATACACAGGAGGATGCTGCTGCCCATCCTCCTTTTGACGTACTTCAAATACAAATTGTTCTATATTACAGGTTTATATTTAGCGGCCTTACGGTGCCTTCAAAGAATAGTACCAACCTTTCTCTACTCGTGAGTGTCGTAAGAGGCGACTAAGGGAATATGAACTAGAGGATAGGCAGCAGCGTCCTTCTGTGTATCGTACCATCTTAAATACTGCGGTCACCAATTACCGCGGTCCATGGTGCCAGCCGCAACGCTAACAAGCGTGGTGACTATGGTACTTCCCCTCCAGATTGTTCCAGCAAAAGCTGGAGTTCCGAAGGGAGTTCCCTGTCCTGTACTGGACGTTTCATGGAATGTAGTGATGATGATGTAGAAAATCCGTCTATCTGTAGCTGTTGATTTAAGTTGGTATGGCTTTTGTGCAAAGTCCGTCTAAGGAAGTACCACCCCTTGCCTATTTCTGCCGTAAATCAGCAGGGTTTGCATTGCTGTGTTTCGATTTGAAGGGTAAGGGAGCCAGTGAAATTATCGGCACATGAGATATACATGAGGCACATATCATACCATCTTACAGTTCTCACATACCATACCATCTTAGCTCTAGGATCCCACTCTTTTTGGGTAAGTGCGAACATAATTTCAATAAGCTATCAGTGTATTTCGTAGTGATTCTTGGTTTCCATCAACCGTAGGTAAACCTCGATCTTTTGTTAAAATTTCGTGTCGCATGTAATAATTGAAAGTAGTATTTTATGCTATAGCATTGTAATTATTTAAGGCATCCACTAAAAGCAGTGGCAAGATGCCGTTTCATGTTGATAACCGTCACACGACCGTTATTCTTTTTTTCAAAATGACGTCATCGCGTCGGTTTCTTTCGGTTTTTTCATTATCGTATCAATTATTTAGTATTTCGTTTTGTAAATCTGCTCTGGTTTCGTGTACCGTTGTAGCAATCAAAGGTAGGTGAGACTCCCTTGAATGTTCTCACATTCATCGGGCGGATTGTACCACGGACACGAAACCCACGTAACGAGAACCGTCACTCATTTTCTCAACTGGTGCATTCCAGAAGCAAAGCTACAGCTACAACGAAGCTAAGCTTGAGCACCACTAGAAGGCTAGGCTTAGGCGACGGTACGCCTACAGCTAGCGAGAGGCGGGAAGCTCAACGGCCACCTTAAAGAAGAGGTTCTCCTGCCTACCTTCAGGGCGGGTCAACGACGTGCCAACCCAAATGAGCATCTGCGGGTCCCGTTACTCGACCAGCTCACCCGTGACCTTCCGCGGCGAACGTGGCCACGCCCCGTCTACGCAAGACAGGACATACCAGGGGAGTCTTATTTTAAAGGAAGCACAGTGATAAATAATTAACGGACTTCTTTCGTGGTAATCTCGTTCTATCTTCAAACGTAGGGTTTACGAATCCATCCCTGCTTTTTAGTTTCGCGTAAAAACTGTAAGAAGCCATTTGAGTAAAATTATTAGTGCATATTTCAATAGGGCATTTTTATACTTACCTTCCGTTGTAACATTTTTACGTAACGGTCATTTTGGGTCGACGTCTGAGTCCGCCCCTGCCTCAAAATTGTTACTAGAGTCATTTCTTTCGCAATAAACATAGCTTAATTCTATTCTAATTTGTCGTTTCTTTTGGATTCTCTCTTACGGCTAGAATTCCAACGACAGCGGCTGTAACCATGGACCGCGGTATTTAAGATGGTGCGATAGTACGATACACAGAAGGATGCTGCTGCGCATCCTCTAGTTCATATTCCCTTAGTCGCCTCTTATGACACCCACGGGTTAGAGATGGTTTGGTACTATTCTTTGCCAGCACCACACTGGCTAACCTGCATCTTATAATTATAATGACTTAATATTCGATGACAACGACGACGATTAAGACGAGCTATTTTTCTAGGACAAACGATTCAAACTTTTTTTTCTGTACATACATTCATACAGACGCAGCCTTCAAGAATCGGCCAAGTGCGAGTCACACTCGCGCACCGAGCGTTCCGACCATCACATGATATTTAATTGTATTAGTTGAAATTTCAGTAACTTACTGCGCTACATTTTTTGAGTCCAAATCGCACTTGACCAGTTTTAATTAATTATTTTATTTTATAGCTTAAACTATAATTGTGCAACTGTCATATAAAACAGGTTATTAAAACACGAGTTTGGTTTTATCACACGAGGCGTAGCCGAGTGTGATAATAGCATCAAACGAGTGTTTTAATACCATATTATATGCAGTTGCGTATACTACTTTATCTTCACTCATACAATAGGTAGGTACTTACTTATAAAAATCAAACAAAAGTAAATAAACAACAAAGGCAACTTATATAATGTACGTATATTACAGTTCGAATATAAGTCAAAAGAAGGCGCCTTAATATATCCGCTAGGTCTTCTTTGAAATATACAAGCAGAACATTTTCTTAACAAGACATGGTTTTCTTTTCGATTTTCATTCATTCCTAATTCATTGTAGGTTATGTCGTAAAATGTCCTAGACTAATATGAGAGAAGATCATAAGTTATTGAGTATCTTATGGTGTGACTACACAGTGGGAATACACAGAAGCAGGCTAAGGTTATATGAACTTTACGAGGAAAGAACATATAACAATAGTGATGCATTTGCGCAATTTGTAAAGAATTATTCAAAAACATTCAAACGGGTTTGTGCTGCAGCCAAATCAAATTTCATTAAAAATAAAATCAAAAATAGTTCCAACATTACGAAAACGACTTGGGAAACTATAAATAGTGAAACTGGAAGATCTAAAGCTCCTCGGAATGACTTCCAGCTTAAGATTGATGATCAGATCATAAGTACAGATATAGAAGTTGCTGAAGCTTTTGAAAACTTCTTTACGGATATTCCAGTTTCAACTACCAAAACCTTGAACTCATCTCCCACTCTTGCCAAATCTTATCTCGAACGACACGTAGATGTTTGCAATGTAGATTTTAAATTCAGTTACGTCAATGCTTTCGTTATAATTAAAGCCTTTAAATCACTTAAAATGAAAAAGACCGCCGATATAGATGGCCTGTCAGTTAAAATTATTAGTGCCGTTATAGAAAGCATTGCACCATACTTATCTAGTATTTTTAATAAATTTGTAGATGATGGTGTTTTTCCTGATTTGATGAAACATAGTAAAATTATTCCGTTGTTTAAAGCGGGTAGTAAATCAGACCCCACTAATTTTAGACCTATTTCTGTTCTACCAACTCTTAGTAAGATATTTGAAAAGATAATTTTAAATCAGGTTCAGAGCCACTTTTATCGCAACAACTTGATGAACCTAAAACAGTTCGGTTTTACCAGGGGTCGCTCAACAGTCGATGCAGGTGTTGAGCTTATTCAAAGTATATTTGACGCCTGGGAGGAGTCAAGTGATGCCATTGGCGTTTTCTGTGACTTGTCCAAGGCTTTCGATTGTGTACATCATGATATTCTTATCAGGAAATTACACCATTATGGAATTAGAGACCAGGCTCTAAGCCTTCTGGAGTCGTATCTAAGTGAAAGGATCCAGAAGGTTGATGTAAATGGGAAAAGGTCACTAGGATCAAAAATTTGTATGGGCGTTCCACAAGGCTCAATCCTGGGACCATTCCTATTCATTGTCTACATTAACGATTTGCCAAACCTTGTAAAGGACAAGAATGAGATAGTACTATTTGCAGATGATACGTCTTTGATTCTTAAAGTCAAAAGACAACAATCAAATTTTGACGACGTAAATAGTACAATCTCTAATGTAGTTGAGTGGTTCACCGTAAATAATCTTTTACTTAACGAAAAGAAAACTAAGTGTGTTAAATTTGTTTTGCCTAATGTAAAGCCAACTGCTACAAGCCTATTAGTGAAAAACGATAAATTGAGTCTTGTGGAATCAGCTGTGTTCCTAGGTATTACCTTAGACAACAAATTACAATGGGGACCGCATATTAATAAATTGTCGAACAGACTTAGTTCTGCAGCATACGCAGTGAAAAGAATAAGAGCTCTGACGGATGTAGACACCGCGAGGTTAGTCTACTTCAGTTATTTCCATAGTCTCATGTCATATGGCCTTTTGTTATGGGGTCATGCTGCGGATGCAAACAGCATTTTTTTACTACAAAAGCGAGCTGTTCGTGCAATTTATAAAATGAAGCCTAGAGAATCTCTTCGAAATAAATTTAAAGAAATCAACATTTTGACTTTTGTGTCGCAATACATTTATGAGAATTTAATATGTGCTAAACGGAATATACATATTTTTGATAAAAATTGTGACAGGCACAGTGTCAACATAAGAAACAAGAATCAACTTGCTTCTCATGTCAGCCGTATTCACAAAATTAGTAAAACATATAAAGGTCAATGTATACGCTTCTATAATAAGGTACCCACTGATATTGAAAGTTTACCGTTAGATAAATTCAAAACTGTAATCAAGCAGAAATTATGTAAGAAGGGTTATTATAAAATATCAGATTATCTAGAAGAGAAAAATCCATGGGATTAGACTACGGTTCTAACAGGCTAATTCAAAATTAAAACTGTCCTATGTATGTTGTATATCAACCTTGTACATTCAAACATATTTAAAAGAGCGCGTGGGTTTTTATTGTCGCTTCTTTTTTTTCCCACAATTGGCGCCACATTGTTTGTGAAGCGATGTAGTTTAGCTGACGTCATTAAGAGATTTTAATATCCAACAATGAATAAACGATTTTGATTTGATTTGATTTGATTTGACTGCACCACTTTATCTACTTTTTTAATAAACTTTCACATTAATTTCACGGGCACAAAATACTTGAAAAAGGTACATGTTTGAAAATAGCGGCAAATCCGGCAAATCTTATATCTATTTCCAAGTCCTTTCTAATTTCAGGCTGCGCGCGCATATTTTGAGCCACAGATGAAATAATTGTAACTATAGTAACTGTTACTCTAACTGCTCCAAAATAATAGGTTGTTTATATGGTACACTTTGTAATATGCTACTGATATTTGACAGCTACTAAGAAAAACTGATACATTAATAACGGGCTCTCTAAAAGACCTTTTATTCAGCCTTCTTAAAAAAATTTTGATTCAAGGAGAATTGTATCCAAGTGTTATGTAATGATTAAAAAATTGCCAAATTTTCATACAAAAATCTTTACGTAATGGTAACTTTTTAATTTTTTATAGATACTCTGTGTAATATACAGCCTTACGTATTAACTTTTGAATCATATTTCAAAGTTTACGACATGAGTGTAGATAAACACTATGAATGTATAAGATTTCACGCTTGTAAATGTTCCTGTTTTTACGATAGAGCTAAAACAAAAAATCAACCAAATATCGCCTAAAGAACACGTAGTAGTAGGGAAGCCTCCCTTATTTTTCTTAAGTTTTAGTATTTGTTGTTTTAGCGGCAACAGGTATACATAATCTGTGAAAATTTCAACTGTCTACCTATTACTGTTCATGAGATACAGCTCAAATATTTTTTTTTTTAAAAAGCTGGTTTTGGTGGCCGCCCTTAACTTAATATTTTTTTAAATTTTTATTATTTGTAGTTGTAGCGGCAACAGATATACACAAATTGTGAAAATCCAAATTTCTACCTATTAGGGCTCCCGCACACGACCGAGTTTTTGTAGGTCCGATTATCGGGCACATTTTTCCCCCGATTTTACGACCGATTTTGTGACCGTCCCAACGCACACGAGCGATAATCGGTGACCGATTTTCTTGTATGACGAATGACGATAGGGAGGTGATCGATCAAAATAATATCGACACACGATGTCGATGATTTTATTTTTTGTTAGTGAGATAAGATTCCATGAACATATTTTTTTATAAGTCTCGGTATTATCAAAAATGCTTCTAATGGTCATTATTTGTTAATATACAGGGTGTTAGGCTAGGATACCTATACAGGATGTAAGAGTAAGTATAAAAGGTGTTAGGTTAGAACGACTAAGTGCTATACATACAGGGTGCTAGGGTAAGTATACTGGGTGTTAGGTTAGGATTATTATACAGGATATTAGGGTAAGTATACAGGATGTTAGGGTAAGTATACAGGGTGTTAGGTTAGGATAAATACACACGGTTTCAGGGTAAGTATACAGGGTGTTAGATTAGGATCACTATATGTATAGGGTCTTATGGTAAGTATACATGGTGTTAGGATAGGATAACTATACAGGGTGTTAGGTTAGGATCACTATATGTACAGGGTTTTAAAGTAAGTATACAGGGTGTTAGGTTAGGATTACTATACAGGGTGTTAGGGTAAGTATACAGGGTGTTAGATTAGGATCACTATATGTACAGTGTCATCTATACCCGTGGGTGTCGTAAGAGGTGACTAAGGGCTTATGAACCGGAGGATGGGCAGCAACAACTTGCTGTGAATCGTACGATCTTACATACTGCGGTCACCAACAACAGCGGTCGCCAGCCGCAACGCCCACATGCGTGGTGACTATGGTAAATCCCCCTCAAAGTACCACGCGATTTTACTGGAGATCTGGTGGGAGCTCCCTGTCGTGCAGTGGACGCGTTTATGGGATGTTATGATGATATTACGATATGTACATCGTGTGGCCTGGAGCAGCGGCAAATAAAATTAATGGACCGTCCATAGGGTATCACTGATCGATTGACAGTACTTGCAGGTATCCTAAACCAATAAATTCTGCACAATAAATACAATAAACTTTTAATTCACTACCCGACTACGGCAAAGAGGAGGGTTATGATTTTGAACGGTATGTATGTATACTGGTCCTTCATAACTTCTAAACTAGTTATCGTAATTTGACAAATGAGGTACCGTTAGGAGCGTCTTGATCAACCGCTGGGTATAGTAGGTAGGACTAGGCCCGCCCCGGCTTCGCACGGCTAGACATAGTGTTTTTTTGTGTCACGGGTTACTAAATAAAAAACCGGCCAAGTGCGAGTCGGACTCGCGCACTGAGGGTTCCGTGCCACCACATAAACATAATTGTATTAACTGAAATTTCAGTAAGTTAATGTGCTAGATTTTTTGAGTCCGACACGCGCTTGACCAAATTTAATTATTTGTTGTTATTTTATAGCTTATGCACTATAAACATACCAATTATCAAGTTTGTTAGTGTTCCCGTTTTTAAATAGAACTAAAACAAAAATCGCCTCAGCGACCATCCAACTTGACCCCTCTCTTATATGAATGTTCTTGAAACGGGAGCTCACCACAATTGGTTACCATTAGTTGTGAGAAAAGTTGTAATATTTAATGATTTTAGACTTTTCCCATTATTTGTACTGTGAGACCTAGCTTCTTGCCAAATTTCATAATTTTAGGTCTACGGGAAGTACCCTGTAGGTTTTACATTTTTGAATAAATGTATGGAGATGAAGACATAAAATGCCATATCTTTTGATTGCGTCGTTGTAAAAAATTTAAATTTTCAGATCTTGTGTGGTTCATGGGTCCTAATATGTGGTATTAATTTCAACCTGATACCTTTACCCGTTCGTGAGATAAAGGGTCTTGACAGACAGACAGACAGACAGACAGACAGACGGACAACAAAGTGATCCTATAAGGGTTCCGTTTTTTTCTTTTGAGGTACCCTAAAAAGAGGAACCCTAAAAAGAGTAAAAACGATTTGGATTTATTTTTAATTTGGATTTATTTTTAAATTACTTAGTGGTAGGGATTTTGTGCAAAGTCCTTCTGGTGAAGTACCACCCCCTTGCCTATTTCTGCCGTGAAGCAGCAATTCGAAGGGTAAGGGAGTCAGTAAAACTACCGGCACATGAGACATACCATCTTAGTTCTCAAAGTAAGCAACGCGCTTTGCTATCTTATTAGTTTCCAAATATCCTATACTATTAAACGTGCAATATTTGTACAGTACCTGGTCGACCGAGCTTCGCTCTATAATAGCTGCCTGAGCATTAAAATATCATCGGGTGAGCAAGCTATTCTACTCGCCAACAGGTGGCGCTGTAGGTTTCTGTCTTAAAGGCGGCCCCCGAACGCTCTCTTATAGTAAATTTCATCGAAATCGTTAGAGCCGTTTTCGAGAAACAGATTGCAAACATATAGGTATATTTGTATACAAATATTGCTCGTTAAATAGTATTTTCCCAAGGAACATAGTTCGAAATACGAAAAACCAAATTTGACCTTCCATACAAAATGCGCTATCAGCTGATGCAGTTTCTATGGGAGGTCAAAAATTGATTTTCGTGGGAAAAGTTGTTCCGTTACTGATATTGATCCCTGATCTATGTCACGCATTCAAATTACCCGGTATATATATATTTGTAAACGGTTTCTCGAAAACGGCTCTAACGATTTCGATGAAATTTACAATTTCTCCGCGATTTAGACGGAAATCTACAGTGCTATCTGTTGGCGAGTAGAATAGCTTGCTTATCCAATGATATTTTAATGTTGTGGCGGCTATTATAGAGCGAAGCTCGGTCGACCAACTACTGCCACTAATATGGGTGCTATGGGCGGTAGTGAGCACTTATCAGGTGGCCCACCTGCACGTTTGCTCACTTGTAACATAAAAAAAATGGTTTAGGTTCATAAGTAATAGACAAAGCTAGATTTCTCATCATCGCATACACTCTTTGATGCTCTACCTATGGGATAAAGGCGTGATGATGCGTTGGATTAATATTAAAATAACTTTAAACATCATTAAACCAATTCCTCATAATATCTAAGAGAGCCTATACTTTAATTATTTGCCCCTGTTATGTACAGGACTAAAGTGCCACACGTTGTAGGTACGAGTATATACCTAATCCGTTTCAAGCTATGGTTTCAAGAGTCAATGCCAACACTTACCAACACATTTTGCAGCCATAGAACCAGACAAACCACCAAGAACCAGACGAACTAGAGTATATTTGACGAAAAAAATAACATTATGTTACAAACTTGTTTTTTTTTCTGACAGCTTTAGCTGATTATCTACTATTGATCATGGTGCACAATAGCCTTGATATAGTTAGCTGCAAAATGTGTTGCTAAACTTTGGCATTGACTCGTGAAACAGATTATATTATATTCACTAGTACCTACTCTAGCGCACCTAATGTACTTACGCAGAGCAACAGAGGGGTACTTGCGGTGAAGCGGGGGGAGGGGGGCGGGCATCGTAAATACGGATACGGAGCACCTTGTTTTAAAAGTTGATAACTAAACACTGGCTCTACACGTTGGCTGCGTGACCGCGCCGGCGTAGCCAACGTCTACTAGGCCCGTTTGCGTGAGTTTGCCGTTTGCGACCAACGCTCGCCGGCGTGCCGTCGGTTATCGGTTTTGCCACAAGCCGCAAACGGCGTTCACACGTTGGCCGTGTCCTCATTTCCAATAAGTGGAGTAGATGGACGTTTTAATTTTTTTTTAATAAGTAAAAATTATTTCATCTTATTTTTCAAATATGGTGCAGCTGGTAATAAAAATTAAAAGCACTGTAAAAGTACATTGCAGCGGCAGTAATAGTCTCCGCGTCTACGTCCATCTTGCTTGACAGACCTACACGCTACACCTACACACACCAACGTGTGAACGCTGTCATCAAGCTTGCCGAGCCGGCGCGGCCAACGGTTGGCCCAAAGTCTACTGGGGCTAAAGGCTCATCCACATATTCGGCCATGAACGCCAAATATAAGCCAACACGCATGTATAAGGCATATACAGCGAACAAAATAACTCTTACTGTGGCGCAGAAGTCAAGAAAAGAGTCGCGGGAGTGAGCGCGGTAGTGGGAGAGGATGCGAGTGAATCGTTCATTGGCTCTCCGCCTGTCACCCATGCGCAGAAAATAAGAACCACAGAGCTCTGAAGTCCATCTACTTCTAGAGACGAATTCTTTATGTCATTCAATAGAAATCAGTGTCACCATTTACTAAAACTAACACGTTTTCCTTTGAGTGCGATAAACATAGTACCATTATCGCGAGAGAGTAATATGCAAAAAACCAGTGACAGCGTCTCTATGGCAACGAATGTGTTTATGATGTGCATTCAAAATAAGCACCTAGGAACATAAATTGGAAAGTATACCTATTCAATAAGGAACCAATGTTTTTTACTATATTCGCTTCTATGGGGGGGTGCGCGCGCAGGCGGAGTGGCCCTATCGTAGTCCTGTGGTCAGAACCAAACTTAAGGAGAGATCACACCTGGCTGAATTCAAAGACTAATTCGGCACAGTATATCACGCCCCGTGTGGTGCCGGCAAAAAATAGTACCAACCTATCTCTACCCATGGGTGTCGTAAGAGGCGACTACAGGGCTAATGAACCAGAGGATGTGTATCGTATCATCTCTCTTATATTCTGCGGTCACCAACAACCGCGGTCCATGGTGCCAGCCGTAACGCTAACAAGCGTGGTGACTATGATACTTCTCCTGCACATTGTTTTAGCAAAAACTGGAATTTTGGAGATAAGATAAAGATATTTATTTGCTATAGAAATTTAGGGAGGGAGTTTCCTGTCCTGTAGTGGACGTTTCATGGGATGTCATGATAATATTACGATATAAATCGTAATATAGTAAAGGAGCTTTTATTTTTAAGAAGATTTCTGCAACTGGCAGTAAGACGCATATTTATAGAAAAGTGCCTACGTACAGTTGACCGCACTTCAGTGGTAACACTTTGTCCATTGCGGGTCTCTGGTTTCGGGCGTCCTGTTTATGTTTTGACTGACGTGCTGTTGACCGTACCTACCTAGCATAGGTATCCAAACCTGAAACGAAACTGGAAAAAAAAACAATGAAAACCGGTTGTTTCGGTTGTTCCAGTCCAAAAACCGACCCTACCCGTAAATAATCCGTTCTTGAATTTTTTTTTCGTAGGTCCCTCGGGGGGTACTGGGAGTGTAAATTTAAAAAAGAGACTGAATTAGGCTCCCGTGTATATTCGAAAAATGGTTTATTTTTTCAAAAAAATGGTTTTTCTTGAATAACTCGGCCATTTTTGATTTCACAGTAAAACCGTACGGACAAAAATTTTAGGAAATTTGAATTTCTACAAGTTTAGTCCTCACAATTTTTCTTCAAGGATCGATATTTTAGAAATTAAACCTGAAAAAGGAAACAAATTCAAAATATTACCATTATCTCCTATGTTCCACGTTTTACGGCATGAATAAAAAGAAACAAAGTTGTAGAAAATCAAATTCTGAACAATTTTGGTCCCTACCTTTTTTCCCCGGAAATCGATATTTTGGAAATTAAACCTGAAAAACGCGACAAATTGAAAATATTATCATTATCTCCTATGTTCTACGTTTTACGGCATGAATGAAAACAAACAAAGTTGTAGAAAATCAAATTTTGAACAATTTTGGTTCCTACCTTTTTTCCCCCAAAATCGATATTTTGGAAATTAAACCTGAAAAACGCGACACAAATTCTAAATATTATCATTATCTCCTATGTTCCACGTTTTACGGCATAAATGAAGAGAAACAAAGTTGTAGAGAATCAAATTTTGAACAATTTTGGTTCCTACCTTTTTCCCCCAAAATCGATATTTGGAAATTAAACCTGAAAAACGCGACACAAATTCTAAATATTATCATTATCTCCTATGTTCCACGTTTTACGGCATGAATGAAGATAAACAAAGTTGTAGAGAATCAAATTCTGAACAATTTTGGCTCCTACCTTTTTTCCCCCAAAATCGATATTTTGGAAATTAAACCTGAAAAACCCGACACAAATTCTAAATATTATCATTATCTCCTAAGTTCCACGTTTAAAGGCATGAATGAAGAGAAACAAAGTTGTAGAGAATCAAATTTTGAACAATTTTGGTCCCTACCTTTTCCCCCCCAAAATCGATATTTTGGAAATTAAACCTGAAAAACGCGACACAAATTCTAAATATTATCATTATCTCCTATGTTCCACGTTTTACGGCATAAATGAAGAGAAACAAAGTTGTAGAGAATCAAATTTTGAACAATTTTGGTTCCTACCTTTTTCCCCCAAAATCGATATTTGGAAATTAAACCTGAAAAACGCGACACAAATTCTAAATATTATCATTATCTCCTAAGTTCCACGTTTAAAGGCATGAATGAAGAGAAACAAAGTTGTAGAGAATCAAATTTTGAACAATTTTGGTTCCTACATTTTTCCCCCAAAATCGATATTTGGAAATTAAACCTGAAAAACGCGACACAAATTCTAAATATTATCATTATCTCCTATGTTCCACGTTTTACGGCATGAATGAAGATAAACAAAGTTGTAGAGAATCAAATTCTGAACAATTTTGGCTCCTACCTTTTTTCCCCCAAAATCGATATTTTGGAAATTAAACCTGAAAAACCCGACACAAATTCTAAATATTATCATTATCTCCTAAGTTCCACGTTTAAAGGCATGAATGAAGAGAAACAAAGTTGTAGAGAATCAAATTTTGAACAATTTTGGTCCCTACCTTTTCCCCCCCAAAATCGATATTTTGGAAATTAAACCTGAAAAACGCGACACAAATTCTAAATATTATCATTATCTCCTATGTTCCACGTTTTACGGCATAAATGAAGAGAAACAAAGTTGTAGAGAATCAAATTTTGAACAATTTTGGTTCCTACCTTTTTCCCCCAAAATCGATATTTGGAAATTAAACCTGAAAAACGCGACACAAATTCTAAATATTATCATTATCTCCTAAGTTCCACGTTAAAAGGCATGAATGAAGAGAAACAAAGTTGTAGAGAATCAAATTTTGAACAATTTTGGTCCCTACCTTTTCCCCCCCAAAATCGATATTTTGGAAATTAAACCTGAAAAACGCGACACAAATTCTAAATATTATCATTATCTCCTGTGTTCCACGTTTTACGGCATAAATGAAGAGAAACAAAGTTGTAGAGAATCAAATTTTGAACAATTTTGGTTCCTACCTTTTTCCCCCAAAATCGATATTTGGAAATTAAACCTGAAAAACGCGACACAAATTCTAAATATTATCATTATCTCCTATGTTCCACGTTTTACGGCATGAATGAAGATAAACAAAGTTGTAGAGAATCAAATTCTGAACAATTTTGGCTCCTACCTTTTTTCCCCCAAAATCGATATTTTGGAAATTAAACCTGAAAAACCCGACACAAATTCTAAATATTATCATTATCTCCTAAGTTCCACGTTTTACGGCATGAATGAAGAGAAACAAAGTTGTAGAGAATCAAATTTTGAACAATTTTGGTTCCTAACTTTTCCCCCCAAAATCGATATTTTGGAAATTAAACCTGAAAAACGCGACACAAATTCTAAATATTATCATTATCTTCTGTTCCACGTTTTACGGCAAAAATGAAGAGAAACAAAGTTGCAGAAAATCAAATTTTGAACAATTTTGGTTACTACCTTTTTTCCCCCAAAATCGATATTTTGGAAATTAAACCTGAAAAACGCGACACAAATTCTAAATATTATCATTATCTCCTATGTTCCACGTTTTACGGCATGAATGAAGAGAAACAAAGTTGTAGAGAATCAAATTTTGAACAATTTTGTTTCCTACCTTTTTCCCCCAAAATCGATATTTTGGAAATTAAACCTGAAAAACGCGACCCAAATTCTAAATATTATCATTATCTCCTAAGTTCCACGTTTTACGGCATGAATGAAGAGAAACAAAGTTGTAGAGAATCAAATTTTGAACAATTTTGTTTTTTACCTTTTTCCCCCAAAATCGATATTTTGGAAATTAAACCTGAAAAACGCGACACAAATTCTAAATATTATCATTATCTCCTATGTTCCACGTTTTACGGCAAGAATGAAGAGAAACAAAGTTGGAGCCCTTAACAAACCATTTACTAAAACTAACACGTTTTCCGCACCCACACTACTAGCGTCATTTGAGTGCGATAAACATGTACCATTACTTATCGCGAGAGAGTAAGATGCAAAAAACCAGTGACAGCGTCTCTATGGCAACGAATGTGTTTATGATGTGCATTCAAAATATGCACCTACATAAATTGGATAGTATACCTATTCAATAAGGAACCAATTTTTTTACTATATTCGCTTCTATGGATGGGTGCGCGCGCAGGCGGAGTGGCCCTATCGTTGTTCTGTGGTCAGAACCAAACTTAAGGAGGCATCACACCTGAATTCAAAGACTAATTCGGCATACATTGCTCGTTGTAGTAAGGATATTGCAATTAACATTACCAAGCCTCCCAGCAATGTATGCCGAATTAGTCTTTAATTTCAGCTAGGTGTGATCGATCACTCCTTTACCTGCACACCCTACTGCGGAGCAAATAACTTGAACAGTAATCGGGCCCAAGTTCATTGTTCAAGTAGTTTGCCCACACTTATACCTATTCGTCTCTATTTGGCCATCCATCATGGTACTACGCGTTCAGGACAAGTCTGTCTATGACGGTCATTTTCTGCGCATGGCTGACAGGCGGACAGCCAATGAGCGATTCGCTCGCCCCCCGGCGACTTATGTTTTGACTGCTACGCATTAACGGTCACAGACGGAGTCTTTTTGCACGCCGTATAGGTATTCAGGCGTATTCGCCGCGGTGTCGTTACATCAAAGGTATTCGTGCCGATATTTTATATTCTGTGATGCCAATGATTGCGTATGCCTCGCCTTTACACGAGGGTCGATCAATTAGTATGTATAGCGTGCGCAGGATAAGTTTTGGCATTGACGGTTATTTTATGCGCATGGGTGACAGGCCAGAGCCAATGAACGATTTGCTCGCTTCCTCCCACATGCCGCGCTCACGATAAATTTTTTGAATTGTGCCAATTAACGGTCACAGCCAGAGTAATTTTGTACGCCGTATACCTAGCATAGATAATATAATCACTAGGTACCGCATTTACGTCCGTCTTGAACAGGCGACGGTACGCAAGTTTGCGTGACTGAAAATTTAAGTGAAAATCATCGATCTGAATACGGCAGCGAATACCACAGAGCTGAAACAAAACAAACTTTGTTTCTGCTCTGTGGCGAATACAGTCAAAAATAAAAAGTCCATCATCATGTATTTTCTGTGTCCGTCCGTCCGTCCCGTGTAGAGCTCTACGGACCTCGATACGGACTCTCTCTGTTCTGTTCACTCACGACACGACACGCGAGCACATCACACGTTATGGATAATACGGATATAATCAAGAGAAAGGTTGATTTACAGAGGAAGGTGTGTGTTTTGCTTATTTTAAAGAACAGAAGGAAAAAAAGAAAGTTCTGGGCTGACCCACTAATCTCTCAGAGATTATTAAAAGGATTTTTTAATGTGCGCCATGCGGATCTCAAACTCAGACCAGAAAAATTTTTCAAGTTCTACAGAATGACTATTCATACGTTTCATGAGCTACTGTCATTGGTAGAGCAGGCAATATTACATCAAGATACTGTGATGAGAAAGTGCATTCATCCCGAAGAAAGGTTATCTGTAACAATAAGGTAAGTAAATAAGAAACAATAGGTAATTAATCGAAAGGATTTAATAAATTATGAATAAAAATATCGGTCTTGTTGTTATATGTACACACGGCCGCACATCAGTAGAAACACTTTTGGACCTTATGGCGTGGTAATACAGTTGAAAAAGTTTCTACCGACAAGCGGTTGACCGTACCTACTTGAGGTACCAGTGTTGTTTACGATAAAGCGTCTCGTTTTGTAAACATAATAATAATCTCAAATTCGATCTCGATTGTTAAAATTCTAGAAAATAATGTAAAAAGTGATAAAAATGGAGATGAGCTGGTAGGTAGGTATGTAAAATGATAGTCTAAGCGTTTTGCTGTGTAGGTATATTGTGGATTTGCGCTTAGAAACTTGTACCTCGTTTATTTGAGCTTGAAATCTTTTCTTTTGTATAAAACGTGCCGTTCTTTCGTAAATCAACACAATGTTGTTTACCTACTTAGGTATATCTATCACAGACAATCACAGACGATAATTTAGTATATTTGTGGTTCAGTTCCGTACAGTCAAGAGCATGTCAAGCTTCTCACTTTGGACTTTATACCGTTCCTATTTCAACCGCCGTTGGGGCTAGAGTCGTGCTGCAAGTATTAAGCTTGACCTGCTCTTGTTGTACCCAAAGGATCCACACGGAGCCTTATTAGGTACTTATAAGCATTTAATTTTATGTAGGTAACTATATTGTCGAAATATTTACAGATTAAATAAAATTATTAAAATGATGAAATGTAAAAAAAACAAGGGGTCCACATACAAGAAATGTACCTATGTTTGGTGTTTTTACGGTTCTTTTTGTTTAGCTCTATCGTAAAAACGAGAACACTTATACAAGCCTGATTATTGGTACGTTTACGGTTAAAAATCTATAAAATAACGACAAATAATAATAACTGGTCAAGTGCGAGTCGGACTGGCGCTGCATCGGGCGGCATCACGACGCTTAGCTTAGCTACTTACACGCCGTGAGTGATCAAGCGACGACGTTGACCCGCTGCATATCAAAGCGCAGCCAGTACTAAAGCCACGATCACACCTAGCTGAATTCAAAGACTAATTCGGCATACATGGCTCGTTGAAGTTAGGATATTACAATTAACATAACCAAGCCTCCCAGCAATGTATGCCGAATTAGTCTTTGAATTCAGCTAGGTGTGAAATAGGTAAGAGACAAGCAGAGACGAACTCAATACGCCGCGTGCGCTTCGCGTGACCTAGCGGCTAGGGCTAGGACTAATAAATACCTACACTTCTGCGAGCGCGTGTCTGACTAAGACGCATTTTTTTTAGTGGTATGGAACCTTCGGTGCGCCAGTCTGACTCGCACTTGGCCGGTTGTAAAGGAAGTTTGTATTTTTGTCTTATAATTATTATTACTTTCATCGATATTATTAACTGAAATCAGAGATACTCGTAATTACGTAGGTACTCGCTATCTCACTTGGCAGTCTTGGAAAACAATAAAACATCAGACTACCTATATGTTTTTATTGTTACAACCGGTTTAATTTAAACTAATAAATATACTAAGCCTGCAACTAATTTAAATAACATTAGTCTTGAAAGACTAAGCGTAAGCTTCCTTTATAATTCAACACAATATCTTACTTAAATCACAGACGATTGATTAAGTATAGGTACGTACTTTTTTTAACTTATTAATGCTTTTGTAACTTACATGAATAAAATAACATCAGCCATGAAAGACTAACAAATTTTAATTACTTTATTCAACACATTTATCTTACTTACTTAAATCACAGACGATTGATTTAGTATAAGTTTGTACTTATTTTTTAGCTTATTAATGCTCTTGTGTCTTACGTAATATTATAGTAAATCTACTAAAATAACTAACTTGTTGCCTAGTTTGACTACTATTTTGTGTAGGAACTTTCTGCATTAATCTTACAATTATTATTACTTACATCGATATAAATACTGAAATCACAGATTGATTACGTAGGTACCTACTCAGTGACACTTCATATTTTACTATAAACTAAAACATAAGATGCATCTTTTTTTTTAGTTTATTGTTTTCACCGCTTTAATTTTAACTAATGCAGGGTGTAAAAAAACTACAACGATCCTTCAAGAGGTTATTCGACATTACTAAAAGATTGCATATAAAATCTAGCTGTTGCCCACGACTCCGCGGGTTTGAAAAACTTAGCTTATGACTTTTACCATTATTTACGTTCTTACCAAGTTTTATCAACATCGGTTCATCCGATTAGTAGTAAAACCGTAACAGACAGATAGCAATTTTCGGTTTTACAATATAATACAGAGTACAGATACTTAGTAAGGATTTGTTGTAAATTAAACACAACGTGTGGACTAATAGTTCGCCCACTGTCCTCGTACTCGTACGTGTAAAATTATAGTCGGATTCAACGCGGACGAAATTTGATACGGGTTTCTGTATTTGTTGTACAAAAGAAACCCTATAACTAAATCTCAGGCTCAGACTTTATCTTCTGTAGCTCCTGAAAAAAGAGCGGTACAAAGACCAATGCGTCTAGTTTCACACACTTTTAACTGTACATGTACCTCTATACAAACAATAGGACTTCACTTCTATACAACACACATTTCAGCACCTTTGGAGGCTTGAATGACCGTTATGATTTTTTAGGGTTCCGATACCAAAATGGTAAAAAAAAGGAACCCTTATGGTGCCGCTCTGTCTGTCTGTCTGTCCGTCTGTCTGACACACCTCTATATCTCAGCAACCACTTATGCTATCGACCTGAAATTTGGAACAGTTTTAGAATATAGCATGAAAACATTTTGAAATAGGTTTGATTATTAATGTAAAGGGGGCCATAATAGGGGGGCCAAATTTCAAATTGTCGCTACTAGGCCAAATGGGGTATCATATGAAAGGGCTTTACTTTATACATTGTAAAATATATTTTTGCATTTTTTTAAGTTTCTTAGTTTTCCAGTTATGATGAAAAATGTAAAAAAAAATATCCCCCCCCCCCCTTATCTCCGAAGTTTGAGTAAGGACAAATCTGAATTAATTACAGTTGACAGAAGTTTATGTAAACTTTACAGCAAAAATAAAACGATTTTTCCAAGTTGCACAGTTTTTCAGAAATCTGCAAAAAAACCTTTACAAACAAATTTAGTTTTGCGGTCCTGAAAATGGACTTTATTGCTTCCAAAAATACTAAAGGTATATCGGAACCCTCGGCGCGCGAGTCCGACTCGCACTTGACCGGTTTTTTTTTATACTAGGCATGCAGCAATTACCGCACTATTATTTATAAGAGTGCGGTAATAAATTCTGTTTATTTTCTTTTCCTTGATTTTACATTTAGGTCACTAGTGTAAAACTTTGTAAGATAACAAATCCAGAAAATTTTTACACAAGATTTTATTATTTTAATGGCTTTATTTGTTACCTAAGTACTATGCCTATATTAGATTTTCCTCCCTGGCGGAGTTGTGCATAAGTGGTTGTGCATAAGGGGTACATTTTTACCCCGAAGAAGGGTTTTACTATTATATCTCGTATAGGTTTCACAATATAAAAAAGTGGTCTTTAGGCTAGTCATGATAATAAAGCCATGTAATAATGAAATCTTGTGTAGCATTTTTTTTAGAATGTGAAATTGATTAACCTTAATGAACTAATTACCAGTCAGCTAATCTCCAAGAGAATATATATCAGAATCACTGTTTGAATTCTCCGGCGAAGCCCAATTTTCGTAGTTAATAATAGAAGACGTAGAAGTTCTGCGCTCATTTAGTGGTCGTGGCACATGTTCTTCCGAAACATCATCAGCGGTGCCTCTTTCTTGTGCTGGTGGGTGTATTTTGCGTGGGTGTGTCATGGTGCTGGGCTGGTTTAGTGGCTGTAGCACATGTTCTACCGAAGCATTATCCGCGGTACCTCTTACTTGTAGTGGTGGGTGTATTCTGTGTGGGTATGGTATAGTGCTGGGCTGGTTTAGTGGCTGCAGCACATGTTCTACGGAAGCATCATCCGCGGTGCCTTTTACTTGTACTGGTGGGTGTATTCTGCGTGAGTGTGCTATAGCGCTGGACTGGTTTTTTGGCTGTAGCACATGTTCTAACAAAGCATCATCCGCGGTACCTCTTACTTGTACTGGTGGGTGTGTTATAGTGCAGGGCTTATTTAGTTCCCGTAGCATATGTTCTTCCAAAACATCATCTACGGTGCCACTTACCTGTACGTGTGGGTGTCTTCTATAAAACCGCAACTGCGACATTTGGGGTGAATTTGTTTCATTTAATGATGTAAATCCAGTTTCTACTGAGTTCACGCCCACTGTATTCATTTCTCTACGAGATTGTTTAAATGTCATAATAGTTTTCATTATTTCTATCCTCAGTAAAAATTTTTCTTCCATTGTGGAGTTTTTGAATGTAGGTAAAAGTGATAGCAAAAATAATTTATCATCATCATCCTCATTGAAAGTTCTGACATTATTTTCTTGCACAGCTTTGGTACTTGTATTACTATCTTTCATTATATTGTTACCTTCTTTTAATATCGACAATATTTCTTGATCATAGTCAGTCTTTCGTTTTTTGTTAGGTTTAGATGAACTTGCTTGTTGTGTGTTGTTGCTATCGCAATTAGAGGGGTGAAGTGGTGAGAGGTTTTCTGTGTTAAGATTATCAAGAGATGATTCATTATTTTTAACTTGTGAAAAAGGCACTAAAAAAAGAAGCGTATCAAAATATCTGTACTTGGCCCTCTTCTTTGCTCCACTTCCTGATTGGGCATTCTGTTGACTAGATAATTCTCTTCGGAAACCATCTCGGAGAGAAGTCCATTTTTTTTGGACCTCCTTACCTGAAATGATTTTTTTATTGCAGATATCTGGCAACGGGTCAAAGCATTGAAGATTTAGAAATGGAATATTTACTAGGTGCTACTACAATTCGAAAAATAATACTGGAAACTTGTATCGCTCTTTGGGACTCATGCAAAGATATTTGTTTTCCTGCCCTAACACCAGAGAGATTTTTAGAGACAGCTCAGCATTTTTACCAAAAAACTCAGTTTCCCAATTGCATTGGAGCAGTCGATGGGAAGCATATACGTTTGAAAAAGCCTCCTAATTCAGGTTCAAATTACTACAACTACAAATCTTTTTTCTCCTTAGTACTGATGGCTGTAGTAGATGCCGATTATTGTTTTACTTTTATTGATGTGGGTGCGAACGGCAAATTTAGTGACTCAAATATATTTAAAAATTGTTCACTGGAAAAGAATATTCAAAATGGAAGTATTATTCTACCGGAAAAGCAACATCTCCCAAATGATGAAAACGGAACACCAATGCCATTCGTATTTGTAGGAGACGAGGCCTTTGCTGTATCTTCTCATGTTATGCGACCTTACCCTAATCATCATCTAGACGTACAAAAGCGTATTTTCAACTATCGGTTGTGTCGAGCTCGAAGAATGGTAGAATGTGCCTTTGGCATATTATCGAATAAATGGCGCATATTACACAGAAGTCTTGATGTGGATATACAAGTTGCCATAAAAATAGTAAAAGCAACTTGTATTCTACACAACTTCGTGCGAAAAAGAGACGAAGTACAATTTGAAGACCTGTTGTATACTAGTACTTTAGAAAACGTATCTCAACAAGGTTTAAGAGGAACTGACAGCGGTGTACAGGTCCGTAAATATTTTGCTGATTATTTTACCTCTCCACAAGGATGTGTACCTTGGCAGTATGAAAAAGTTTGAATTACTTTAGATATTAGGATAGTTACTAGCTGTTCACTGTTCTCGTTACTTCCTATGGTTAACTTGATTACCTACCTGTGTTACCTACTAAATGTTAATAAAGAAGTAAAAAAAAATCTATTAATTATCACCTAACTTTATGACGGCTCGATATGCGATACCGAATGATACACTTTAGAGCAGGCTAAAATTTTTAACAGATTCTGATTTTTCACTGGTTTCCCATTTTTAGGTTTTTGTTTTTTGCCTCCTAGCGAGATAAAACTTTAATTGCATCAACTCTTGATGTTTCTAAGGTGGGTGAAAACGGGATAATTTCCCTAAAAATAGCCAGTAAAGAGAGGGGTGACGGCAAAATCAGTCAACTAGCCAATGTGACTTCACTGCAAATATCTCGAAAACTATACAAGATATCGAAACACTTGACTGAATAAAACTTGTAACAAATTTAATCAGCTTTCATTTTACCAAGAATTTTATGTTGCTAGGACGTATAGTTTCCGAGATATATGCGAAAAACCGAAAAATGGGACCTTCAAAAGGCGTTAGGGGTACGGGCGGTGACTTTTGATATGTTTACCTCCTAACTAGTCCAATCAAAGTCACGAAGTCAAAAATTATGTTCCAAGCATTTCCCTCTATCCTTTTTCGTTGATTGGGTTAATCATAAAAAGTAAGTCTCCCAAAAATAGCCGTCCGTCGGTCGGTCGGGCTGTCCGTCACTCTTTGGCGGCGCCGCGCTTTAGCGGCTATACCAATTGTCTGATTCGCACCGCACCATACCTATTGAAACGATTTGGTTTATATTATAGTACGAAATAAATGGTACAGCAGCACTGCACTTACTTTCTCGCGATATAAAAGAGTGATCATTCAACAGTGTCTCCACCGGGAGTCGAACCCAGAACCTCCGGATCGAGAGCCGAATGCTCTAACTACTATATAATAAAGGCTGCAGATAGTAATGAGTAAATAAGTATCAACTGCAAACTTAAGCTTGTAATTCCATACAAATAATATGAAAATACAAACTTACCTATACCTACTAGATATATGTAAAAATGATTTAATGAAATATGCAGTCAGGTAGAAAACCAATTAAGAATCCTAACTGTAGAAAATCAAAATAAGCTCAACGAAACCGATTTTGAGAAAATCACATTTTTAAATTTTAGTGGTAAGGGAACACCCCTTATATGAATTTCTACAGACCAATTGATACTGCCGTCCATAAATGGAGACGCTTGGTCATGCAAAGTTTCATCAAGATTTTATGAGCCGTTTTTGCGAAAATTACAATTTTACATTTTGGTTGTATGACAGCTACCCTGAAAATGAGAGCCAGCAGGAAACCACTCAAAACCCTTCGATGGATTTGCATATAACTCTTAAATTAAAAATATGGTGTCAATCGGACGATTCGTTTAGCCGCTAGGCTAAAGCGTGACGGACGGACAGACCGACCGACGACGGACCGACGGACGGACATTTTTGGGAAACTTGTTTTTATGATGTGATACAGAACAAATTTTGAGAAAATTAGAAAACCTTTTTTTTTTCACGAATACAATCCTTTCTCGCTCCGCTCGAAAGTAAAAAGCATATTTTTCATAAAAATATTCTATAGCGAAATTTCTTAGTAATAGTATTTTTGCGTATGTAAAAAACTAACTATTGAACTGAAGATGTACATATATATAAATCACGGTTGAGGTAATTGTACAAGTACTTTATTTATGGTATCTAAAAAGCGGGCTGACTTTGATACCTATTTTCTCGCAAGTAAACAAAACTTGTGAGCGTTGGGCGAGAGTGAGATAGAGCACACGCAGCGCAGGGTGCGTGACCGGCGACATCATATTGTAGTTCACGAAAGAACGCCACGTAATTGTAAACAATCTTTTTAGGGTTCCGATACCAAAAAGGAACCCTTATGGTGCCGCTTTGTCTGTCTGTCTGTCACACCTGTATATCCCGGTAACCACTCATGCTATCGACTTGAAATTTGGAACAGTTTTAGAATATGATTGTCCAACTTAATTGCACGTGAAAGAATTAAGAAAAATTATGATTATTTATGTAAAGGGGGCCAAAATAGGGGGGGGTAAAATTTCAAATTATTGGTACTAGGTTGAGTGGGGTATCATATCCTTTCATATACTTTCCTTTACTTAGCTTTACTTGTACATTCTAAAATATATTTTTGTATTTTTTTACAACTCTTGGTTTTCAAGTTACGATGAAAAATGACAGTAAAAATATTTCTACGTTCTCCATATTCGTGTACGGTCAAGAGCACATCAAGCTTGACACATTGGACTTTGTACCGTACTTATTTCAATGGACGTACGGGCTAGAGTGGCGCTGCGAGTGTCAAGCTTGACTCCACTAACTAACTGAAAGTAAGAAAATAAACAACATAAATAGAGAAACAACATAAGAGCAGGTACAAAATAAAAAACCGGCCAAGTGCGAGTCGGACTCGTGCAGAGAGGGTTCCGTACCACCACATAATCATAATTGTATTAATTGAAATTTCAGTAAGTTAATGTGCTAGATTTTTTGAGTCCGACACGCGCTTGACAAAATTTTATTATTTGTTGATATTTTATAGCTTATGCACTATAAACATATCAATTTTCAAGTTTGTAAGTGTTCCCGTTTATAAAATAGAACTAAAACAAAAATCGCCTCAGCGACCATTCAACTTGACCCCTCTCTTATATGAATGTTCTTGAAACGGGAGCTCACCACAATTGGTTACCATTAGTTGTGAGAAAAGTTGTAATATTTAATGATTTCAGACTTTTCCCATTATTTGTACTGTGAGACCTAGCTTCTTGCCAAATTTCATAATTTTAGGTCAACGGGAAGTACCCTGTAGGTTTTGGTTTTTTGCATAAATGTATGGAGATGAGGACATAAAATGCCATATCTTTTGATTGCGTCGTTGTAAAAAATTTAAATTTTCAGGTCTTGTGTGGTTCATGAATCCTAATATATGGTATTAATTTCAACCTGATACCTTTACCGGTTCGTGAGATAAAGGGTCTTGACAGACAGACAGACAGACGGACAGACGGACAACAAAGTGATCCTATAAGGGTTCCGTTTTTTTCTTTTGAGGTACGGAACCCTAAAAAGAACAGCAAAAGAATAAAGTAAAAAAACTGGCCAAGTGCGAGTCTATTAAATGCGCCCGAGTCTGATTCGCACTTGACCAGTTTTAATTATTTGTGCACTACAATAGAGCTAAAACAAAAAAAAAACGGTCATGTGCGAGTCGGACCCGCGCGCCGAGGGTTCCGATATACCTGTAGTATTTTTAGAATAGAATAAAATCCATTCTAAAAAACTGCATTACTTAGAGATCGTTTTATTTTTCCTGTAATAGGTACATAGGTACATACATAAACCATAGATATTGGGGGGAATGGTACCTATCTTGTAAACATTTTTCATTATAACTTGACAAGAGTTATAAAGTAAAGACCATTCATGTAATACCCCATTCGATATAGTAACGACAATTTTAAATTTTACCTCCCCTATTTGGGCTCCCTTTTCAATAATAAAAATAATAGTTTTTTTATTCTTTCGTTTGCAGTAAAGTTGGGCAGTCATAATCTAAAAATATTCCAAACTAGTATTCCAAATTTCAAGTCGATAGCATGAGTGGTTGCTGAGATATACAGGCGTGACAGACAGACAAATAGACGAAGACATATATATATATGATATGTGTTGTTATAGAGGCAATAGAAATACATATTCTGAGAAAATTTGAGATAAAGCCCACTGAAAATCATACAGACGTAATTTGTGTAGGTAGCTACAAGGAGTTTAGGTAGGTAGGTACCTACTTACCAAGGAGGTATAGTGTGCACAGGATAAGTTTGGCTGTGTCGGTTATTTTCTGTGTGGAGAGCCAATGACGATTCGCTCACCTCCCCCCACGCGTCGAATTAATTTGCGCGGTTTTGCGCGTTTACGGTCATAACCTGAGTACCAACAGTATTTACCTATGTTGATGTAAACCTACCTAGCACATCAAACTGAAACAAAACTAGAATAAAAAATACCTATTATTTTACTTATTTACCTACACGTAATACCAGGCCACTCAGAAAGTATTGCGAAAAATAGTTTTTATATATGGGAGACTGGCCGGTCAGAATCTTTTTCGAAAATATGATTACTTGTAAGTAAAAATATGTGTGTTCCATTTTCAAAATTTCCCTCCACATTTTTTGCGAGCCAATTCAAAGTATCGTGTCTTACTGAAAAATGGATCTGCGCCGGGAACATTTTAGAGCTATGATTTTTTACGATTTCAAGTGTCGCCTGAAACCGGATGAATCGTTCGATAGACTTCAAATGGCATTTATGGATGAAGGCCCCTCCAAGGCAACCGTGTATCGTTGGTATAACGAATTTAGGCGCGGTCGACCAACCTTGGGGGATGAAGAAAGAAGCGGTCGCCCTTTGACGGCTATTACGGAAGAAAACGTGCTAGCAGTGAAAAATTTAATCCAAGATAATAGGCGAATTACATATCAGGAGATTCAGCACATATTAAAGATTGGATCGGGAAGCGTTCACGAGATTCTACACGGGCATCTTCGCGTGAGGAGGATAGTATCGCGCTGGGTGCCGCACTACCTCACCGACGCTCAGAAGCAGGCCCGGGTGGAATGGTGCCGTGATATGCTGAACAAATTTGAAGCAGGCTCGTCTCGGCGTGTTTACGACATCGTAACAGGTGATGAGTCCTGGATTTATCAATACGATCCAGAAACCAAGCGCCAGTCGACAGTTTGGGTGTTTCAAAATGAACCAACGCCTACCAAAGTGAAGCGATCTCGAAGCGGGGGGAAGATTTTGATCGCCAGCTTTTTTAATTTGACTGGCCACTTGGCCTCAATTCCCTTACGAGATCAAAGAAGCATCAACGCCGAATGGTATACTACCAAATGTTTACCAGAAGTTTTTTCTGTTGTGAGCAACAAGCAACCAAACACAGGGCTCCGCGGACTACTGCTCCACCACGACAATGCGCCTGCACACACCGCGCTCAAAACGAGGGACTTCCTGGACAGCACACCAGTCAAACTCCTGGGTCACCCTCCTTACAGCCCTGATCTAGCACCGTGTGACTTCTTTTTATTTCCAAAAATAAAAAAATCAGCTCAAGGGGATACAATTTTCGTCGCCGGAAGATGCGCTGGCTGCGTTCGAGCAGGCTGTAAACGAGGTGTCTACGGCGGACTGGAAAAAGTGTTTTGAAAACTGGTTCAGACGCATGAATCTTTGTATAGAGGCTGGTGGAGAGTACTTTGAAAAGATTTAATAAAAATATATGTACCTGTAGAACAATTTTTTTTAGTGTCGCAAATATTTCTGAGTGTCCCACGTAAAGGATTGATACCATCATAATGATGGGATGGGACCCACTTACCGAATTTGGTTTTTTCTTGATTCGTGTACGTTGCCCATCTCTCATTTAATTTATAGCATATTTCTTCCCATAAAATTTTCTTTTTAATTCTATCGTGGTATTCTGCCAAACCTGTATTATACAAGGCTGGCCGTTTTTCCACCTCTTCAATTAATATGTCGATATCGATATCCATCGTCGTGACAAAACACGCACGTCCTCCCCTAGGAAATGTTCGCGACCGACTGTTGGGTCCGCGACGGCCGGCGACGGTGAGTCGTGTGCGTTAAAGTATAGATTTACGTATGTTCTATTTCTCACCGACAATCGGATCGGCCGTGACGGCCGATTTTATTTCTCACCGAGTTTTCGTCGGTCGTGTGCGTTGAAGTATGGCAATCAGTACGTTCCATTTTTGTCCTACAAAAAATCGGTCACCGATTCTCGGTCGTGTGCGGGAGCCCTTACGGTTCATGATGTACAGCCCGCTGACTGACAGACATCGGAGGCATATCAATAGAATCCCGTTTTTCACCCTTTGGGTACGGATCTCTAAAAATGAGGGAAAGATAAAAAAGAACCTGGAGCCGAGCCCGTAGGTTGAGTTGGCTCTTTCTCCCAGGTATGTTGGTGAGAATAACCTCACTTTTCACATCACAAGCTTGGAAAACTTTGCTTTATCGCTCGAAATCTGCGTGTATAAGTCATTTTTGTCCGCTAGCGTGGAGAAGGTTTTTGAAATTATAACGTGATGATGAATTTATTATGGTATTAGTAACTGACTCTATTTGTTAGCAATTTCCTCGCTGTAGTGAGGTGAAAAATCGTGTGTTTTGCTCGGCGGCAAAGTTATTCGTGTCTCGTGCCTTGATACCCTCGCTACGCTGAAGGTTCTTCTTTTGAGTCCTACAATCCCTTGCTTGCTCAAGTTTCAATACAGGCACGGGCGCTTAATAATAATTTTTCTGCCTTGCATAGCAATAAGAAAGTCCCCCATTTTTTTTTTATTAATTAATGTTGTTTTTTTTTTATATAATTTTTTTCATTTTTTATTGGATCTTGGAGGAATAGGGAGTGCTGTTAGATCCCCCAGGGGATCCTAGTAGAATAGCAGGTGCTATTCGATCCCCCAGGGGATCACAATAGGGGATCGTACTGAAAATTACCAAATACCTAATTCGCTGCGCTCCGAGCGAATAATTTATCTAAGCATTTGATATAAAAACATTAAAGTTGATTGTAACTTATTATTGTGTAATACATAATTCTAATGCAAATAAGTGCCTACCTGCTTCTTTTACGCTTTAACTATGTTTGTTGAGGCATTAGGGCCGTATTTCACCAGCGATTGTTTGCACATAAACAATGAGAACATGCTTGTGTTCCTCCGCCCTGTATGTAAGCTGTTAAATGTTTTTCTCTGCTACGATTTTCCGTAGTATACTCTATTTTAGGGTTCCGTTCCTAAAAGGAAAAAAACTAAACTATACATACCACAAAAAATGTTATTATAAGTCTGCAAAACTGTTCTGACAGTTTTTCTTGTAGGAAAGAGTCTCTTTTAGTCTCTTGAATGAATGAATGAATAAATTCTTTATTGCACACATAAACATAAGAACACACAAAGAATAACACTTAAGGTCTGTTGTTGCCCATCTGTCTGTATGTCAAGACCCTTTTCCTCACGAACAGGTACTGTTTTTGCTGGAACAATGTGAAGGGGAAGTACCATAGACACGGTGCTTTTTACCGTTGTTACCATGGACCGCGGTTGTTGGTGACCTCAGAATGTAAGATGGTACACAGAAGAATGCTGCTGCCGATCATCTGGTTCATAATCCTTTAGTCACCTCTTACCCACTTACACCCAAGGGTAGAGAGAGAGGTCGTATTCTTTGCCGGACCACATGGGTCAATACTTTTTCTTACCCCAAATTCGAATTTTCATGCATTAGAAAATTTATACCTTTGGGGGATCATTTTGCAAAAAAAGCTGAAACGTCGTTTATTTTATTTTCTAGCTTAGATCCAAATTTTTATGCTGTGATAAAAACTGTAGGATTTTCATACACATTTTAATTCATCAGTTCACCCCCTTGGAGATGATTTCTCAAGTGCTGAAATGTTTCTTTTTTTAGGATTTTTATACAAACTATCATCTTCTGAATATATAAAAGAGCTTGTCCTGACTGACTGACTGATTCATCAACGCTGAGCCGAAACCGCTATAGATACAGATCTGAAATTTTGTACACAGGTTCTATGCACCTCAAAACTACCCACTAAGAAAGGATTTTGGAAAATTCATCTCCCAAGGGGGTGAAATAAGGTATGAAAGTTTGTATGAAAGACCTTTGTTTCTTAAGCTAGATTTACACAAATTTGAATTTAAGCTTTTGGTAAAAAATAAAGAAACACGTGTTTAAGCATTTCTTAAAAATCACCCTTAGAGATTTTTTTCCGTATAGTGGTCTATACCTAAGTCTTTCATTTTTAAAGGTAGAATTATACAAAAGGGTTTTGAACTCTTGGTAAAAAATAAAAAAGAACGTGTTGAAGAATTTTTCAAAATTCATCACCTAAGGTGGTGAAATAAGGGATGAAAGTTTGTATGAAAATCCTTTGTTTCTTGAGTTAGATTCCCTCAAATTTGACTTTATGCTTTTGGTAAAAAATAAAAAACACGTGTTTAAGCATTATTTAAAAATCACCCTTCAAGGGGGTGAAAAAGGGGATGATTTTTTTCCCGTATGTTGGTCTATAGATGAAAGTTTGTATGAGAGTCCGTCAGTTTTGAAGTTAGAATCTTCAAAATTTGTATTTAGGCTGACGACTAAAAATTAAGTTGTACGTGTCTCAGGGTTTTTGAAAATTCTACACCATAAGGGGTGAAAAGGGGGATGAAGTTGAAAATCCTTCATTTTCAAAGTAAAATCCACTAAATTTATTATTCAGGCATTATTGTTGTAATTCTGTGGAACGTACATCGCTGTTATTGAAATGCCACCCCAAATTCCACCCCTGAAAGAGGGAAATGGGGTGAAAAAGTCTAAAAACCAATATGGGTATCGTTTGTATGGTTTATCGGGTCGCTGATTACGAAAACTACAATTTTGAAATCCAACGTGGTGGACGTGATATACCATCATCCTCTGGGGATGGGGTTGGGGTGCGAATGGGTTGAAATGTCTAAAAATCAATATGGGTGTCATTTGTATGGTTTATCGGGTCGCTGATTACAAAAACTACAACAACTTTGAAATCCAACGTATTGGACGTGAAATTGGGGTGCGATAGGGTTGAAATGTGTAAAAATCAATATGGGTGTCGTTTCTATGTTTATATGAAGATAGGGATAGCGGTTAAGATGGCGTTAGGGGTAGGGATAGGGTAAGGGATAGGAATAGGGGTAGGGAGAGGGACAGGGAGAGGAAAAGGGAGGAGGAGAGGGAGGGGGGCAGGGACAGGGATGGTTTGACGGACGGTTGGACAGATGGTTGGACGGACGGACGGACGACAGATTGTAACGGGACGGATTGCCCGATACGGAATTACACGAAGAATATAATGGAGTACATTGTATTTTAGGGGCCTTAAAACGAGTAATAATAAATTAGAAATCTTTATTATAATTAAGCATAGATTTCTGTTCAAATCGTAAATAAAATAAGGATCGGATAATGGATTCTGCATTACTGCTTAAAATAATTGCTTGAAAAAGCTCGTCTAAAGCCGCGAATCAACGCGTAATAAAACCTCCTTGATTCGAAACTACTTGTCAAATAGGAAATAGGAATGTGTGAAGGAAGTGGGTAGAGTTTTTGATTGCCGTTTTCTGATTGGTCGGGGAGAGTAGCGTAATCTCAGAATTCAACTTTGAATTATGGAACTGACTGCATCGGGCGGGCCCATTTCTGGACCGGCGTTGCAAGCAATGGCGGACATTGCAGTGAAAACACGTGAGAAGAAAATCTTCAAGGACCAAAAAGTCGAGAGATGCCGCAGCGAATCAAGATTTCTACAAAAACTCACAACCAAGCTAAGTGTTTAAGAGATTTTGCCACTTTAAGAGTAAATTTAGGCTCAAAACTCGATTTCATATTTCAATCACCTTACAATTTTATTTTGTCTTATAGCTGAACAACAGGGCCCTGGCGTTTATAACGGAATTTGAGTAAGATCTAAAACGGTATTTAAAATGTAGCCTTTTATTCAGGGGTAGGCAGGGCTTCTTAAACTCTTAGTTGATCTCAATTTTTAAAACTATAGGAGGTGGAGCAAAGCTACAAACCACTTGCAGTACATCAGTAGGAAGCATGGGAGCTGAGCATCCGATTCCAGCAGGGCTTCCAGCTTCAGACCAACCAGTCCCCAGCAGCCGGCAAGACATCAAGCAGGCCAGTCCAGTCGCAGATGGGTATGAAATTGTGTTTTCTCTACCCGACCAAACCAGTATTTAACAACTTTCTTAGCCAGGTAAATTGTTTGAATGTATCTATTTTCTCCAAGATCCTATCTTTACTCGGTTTTGCCAGCTACAATAGATATAACACTAATTGAGAGTTCATGCTACCCTCATAAATTAATATAATATAAAACTTTAGAGGGCTGTTTATGGAAGGTCTTTTTAGTTCAAGATGTCACCATTGTGTGAAACAGATATATCAATTACTAGATAAACTAATCTTCCTATTTACTATGTCTACAGGCCAAAATACAAGGCCTGATGGCCATCGAATTTGTTGGGAAAAATAAAACCCACGTATAGACTTGATACACCGAATTGGGGTCTCGCTATACATAAGCAAGTTCGAAGTCCCATTTGATCATGGAAAACATTGAAATATTTTTAACTATATCTTAATATTAGCGGATTGAATTAAGAGGACTGGAAGTTTAGCAGCCCTTCCCACTATTAAAATAAACTAAAATTTTCTCATAAAAAGTTAAATATCAATCTTGGAGAAGGCTAGATATGCTATTTCCATGTAACGTTTACAGCCATCGGACCTACCTACTTCCTATTACACACAAATTATTTACTTCTATATTAATCTATGCATTTAATCTAGGAATTTATATACTCGACTTGTGAACGGTTCTGACTAAAAGAATTTCTAGGGTTACATTGCCACGGTACAAAAGTAGGGTTCCTAATAGACGAAGATTTGGCCATTTTATAGATCAAAACAGACTTATACAGATTTTATAGGAAATTCAGAATAAGCATTAGGAAATGTTAGGTCAATAGTTAGGGTTCCCTTTAGGTACAGTGAGGATAGTTAGAAATTTTGGTATTATCATATACAGATTACATTACAGATTCATCATAAACTTACATTCCTCTTAATAGTAAAGCTATTAGAATCTTTAGACTGTTACAAAGTGTTGCTTGGGTTCGTGCCCAGGATAGGAAACTAGTAAGGAAGCTGTTAGGGTTAGGTAGCCTCTTACAAGGTGGTGCCGCGAGCCATGATATAGAAATAGCTTAGAATTTTTATATTAATAGCCTTTAGGCTAGGTAGACCAGGGTTGATCTGGCTTTGAGCTGGCTCGTACGGTTACAAAGTGGTTAGCCGTGACCATGATAAGGCTTTGAGGCTCGGGCGTTACAAAGTGCGAGCCGTGACCAGTATATTTTAGAATCTATGTTACTACGGATATTATTTTAGAAGCAGGTTTAGCTGTTACAAAACGGTGCAGTGCCCAGTCATGAAGCTGGCCTTCTACGGCTAGCCTTAGGCATCTTCCTAACTGGTGCCTTTTACCAGAATAAGAATCTTATGTTGTTATAGATGTTAGTTTTAGTTATTTAGATAGGGAAAACTTAGATTTTGGTTTGGTATGCTTATTAGACTTACTATGAAGAATGCAATACATTATTTTAGCAATAAAACTAGGAATATATAATTTAGACAAACTGTATAACCTTTTAATGTTACTGCGGCTGCTATTTTAATGTTTACTGACAACACTTATTCTAAAAGCTGTAGTAAGTATTGAATATTATTGTAATTATGAGAAATTGGGAATTGCTACTTTGAGATAAGTACTTACTTGAGTAAATGATAACACTTCAAAACCCTTTATTTAAAAATAACATCACAGGGTTAAACTATTCATTACATAGAAAGGTATTTCAAACATTTAACTTCACTAAGGATTATTCACTTAACACTGTTCGGGTCACTTTTACACTAGTTAGCACTAAAAGGTCCATTGTGTCTTTTTCTGGGCAGAAGATCATGTCTCCAAGGGAAGTTTCCAATAGGTATATCAGACAATAGAGGCTTTCCACCATATTAAGTAGACAGGGACAGGTTTCTTGAAATTTGGAGATACTATGGGTTTAACTGAAAATAAAAACACAAGTAATTATTAGTAAAGGGTACAAACGATCGAGATATTATGTTTTAATTGTTATAAAGTAGTAGGAGTTGTTCATACTTACAAACATTCTTGCAGATTCTAGATTTTCTTATTATAACCAATTAATTTCGTAATTTCAAGGGCAGAACCGATGATTCTCATTTGTGTTTTATGTTTGGCCTGGAAGAAGTAATTTGGGAAGGTTACTTTTAGTATAAAATAAGAAATATTCCTCAAATGAAATATATTTTACCTTCAGATATCACGTGGTAGGTAGCCATTTTTTATTGTAGGAAATTCTACGCTGGAATCTACTTTGGGTTTAAATTCTTTCTCAGGGTTATTAGAACGGGAAAACTGAAATAAGAACAATATAATAAGGTTTCATAATAAATAAGGAAGTAATTACAACACATTTTAGGATCTAAAAGTGATTTTTCTTACCAAAACAGCAAATTGAAATTAGTTGGAATGAAATCCATTGTTCATCATCTGACTGGGTCGTGTTCCGAAATGGGCAAACGGTGCTTGAGGAGTATAGTATACGATACTGCAGAACGGTCCAAATTGGTTTTGCATGTTCACAGAGCTAACATTGCTTAGTGGCTCTACCTTTGTTTTAATTTATTAACAAAGTCTAAGCTAATCCTTCAAAATTTACGTCAATTCCTTCCAATTTCCTTATTTTCATCAGTGATGAAGTGCCCTAAAGCGGTTTGTTAGCGCATTTTGGAACGGGGGTTGGGAAGATATGGCATTTGATACGTACACTCGACAGCTCATCAGTGGAAACACTTTTGGACCTTATGGCGTGGTAATAGAGTTGAAAAAGGTTCTACCGACAAGCGGTTGACCGTACCCTTTACCGCCACTGACAAAGTAAATTCATAAATTAAATTGTTATTGAATAATTTTAAGAAACTTGTACACACGGACGCAATTTAGTGGAAACATTTTATTTTACACTCGGTTCTGGATCTGATTCTCGGTGGGGCGCGCTGCAAAGCAGAGATCTGTGCACATTTTTCAGTTTCAGTTTGACGTTGTGGGGTTAATTACCTGTTTCACGAAGTTTGAAGATTCCGGGCTTCGGAAGACACGTTAGACCATTGACTTTAATTTTTCTAAAATTTACTGGGGTAGTTGTTTAATGAGACAGGACAGATATTTTTGCGTTTTGGTAGCTCAGACACTAGGGTTAGTGAGGTCAGTCAACGATAATATACCGAAAGATGATGAGACAAGATTGTAACTTAAAAAAAAAATATAAAGAAAATTTAGGTAAACAGGAATACTAGTTGCACTTCAAAACTAGGCTAGCTAGAGTCTAGGTCTAATTCTAGCATAAAAGGTAGTGGTTTTGAATTCTGTAAAGTTACTAGGGATAAGTAAAATAAATAATATCATCTCTATCACTTACTATAATGGAGTTTACAGACTATTTAGAATCATTTGATACAGCTGTAGGATGATTTTAATACAAATTAATTTATTAATTATTTCAATCGGAAACTGTTTGGGTTTATTTGGCAAAGATATACTACAAACTCTTATGTTATTGACTTGACCTAATCAAATTATATTAGTAGTGTTTTGACTAGAAATTACTGAGGTTTACAATGGTCAATATTATGGAATGATAACACTCTAAAATGCTAGTTTTAATCAAATAAAATTACATCAATTGTGTTTATTTACATAGCATTATAGGAGACACTCAATTTAATACACAAATAATCAATTCATTTTTAACTTCATTTGTGTGAGACAAAAATATCAAATTCTTCTGTTATGGGAGTATACATTCATTAGTATAGATTCATATTGCACGGTTGTAGAATCTGTAATCCATTTCTCTTGTAACTCAAGGTTATCTGAAAAATAATAAAACACAGAACCTTAATTGATAAATAATTTAAATTGTAGTTAATGGGATAATTATATGTCTTTAATTAAATAAACAGTAGTAAAATTTGATGTCATTACATAATAATCATTCCATGAAGATAACCATCTCAGGCGGAGAATAATATCCAGAATCTTAATCATATGAAGTAAAGTATGGTGACATCATAGTTACTAGCGGTATCATGGAAGATTGTAGATAACTGTAGAATGTAAAATGGTAAGGCACACCGAGGGACGTTGCTGCCTATCTTTCAGTTAATGTTTTCTTAGTCTTCTTTTTGAAACATCCATGGAAGGGATGGATTGATTTTAAGTATTCTATTGCCAACAAAATATAGATGGTACTTACTTGTAAATTTATTTATTTACTTACTTTTTAGGGTTTGCCTACAGGTAATGCTCATAGACTTAGCTCTCAATTATAAATATTCAATTTCTCCAGAGTTTTTGTATGTAAGACTTTAAAAGGGATTGACCAGAATAGTCTTAGTTTCGTGTGGTCTGAAAAAGACATACAAAAGGTTAGGAAATGGTTATCTAACAACATAATGTAAATTTGTAGTAAAATTGTCGAGATATGAGATCCATTTTTACCTAGAACTTCCTTTCGCATATATAAACGATCACATAGAGATCGGTGGAGTAATATATCAGTAGATTTTGATGTTGTGATTCTGAAAAGGTTAGATGGTAAAAATACATAAACACATTTCAAGTAGAAAAAATTAGAGCGATATGATCTTTGTAACGAACCTTTGACTAATCGAGAACATTAGGAACAAACTTTACTTTAAAGAAAAAAACAATTTTTCAAGTCATTTAATAGGATCAAAAATACATTTGCGAGTTTCTAAAGGAATGTTACCAGAATGGGTATTCTAAATTCAGTAGATATAATGTTTTATTTTAGTATTTTCATTTAAAGGTAAAATTAATACAAACAAGTGCAGATTTTATTATGTAAATATTTGTTTAGTATTCATTTAAGCAAAAATTACAGCACAGGTAATTTTCGATTTTTACCATGACAGCATATATGCGCGTTTACTTATTTTGATTTAAATTATATTTCTATTGATTGATTTTTTTTTTTGTTGATTGCATTGTAAAACAATCATAAGATATAAACAAACAGTAGGGTAAATTCAGTCTTAAAAGTTTTTAAATGAATTTCTTTCAGATAATTTATCAACTTTTTTTAAAGCAATCTAAATACAATAGGAAAAGTGGTAAAAACATGCAGGATTTCAAAAATTCTGGCAATACTGATGTTGGCGACTTGACAATCTAAGTTGACAGTTAGAGTATCGTTCGAAAATCTAATAATTTATTAAAAAAAGGTTGTAATATTTATGATAGGTTTACGGGAGGTTCAAAAATTATTAGGATTTAGGTTAGCTATAGTTTATTTTTACGATAAAAGTATATTGGGTGATTAGGATTTAGGATAGGAAGTTTTAGTTGAATGTATGGGTCTGTTTTGATCTGTGACGTGGCTGTTATTACAGCTACAAAGTGCTGTCCGTGAAGTGGAAGTCAGAACCGTAACTATAGATTAGGTAATAAAGTCAGAATAATTAGGAATACTAAAGCGGATAAGCGAAATGGGTTAGTTAAATTTAATTAAGTCATCTGAAACATCGTGACGTTTATGTTTCAGGATTAAATAAAACACTTTCAAATATCTAAATATATTCAAATAAATAACTGAAAAAAGAAAGAAGAATACTAAAGTAACCTAAGAGGATAAGACACGGGGGGTTGTGGATTTTTGAAATAATCATGGGAAAGGTTTATGTATGAAAACTTTGGCTCTAAGAAACAAGTAGTTAAAATAAAAACATTATTTAATTAGAATCTGACTGTTTTAAATTTAAGAACAAATTGCTTGATTGTTGAATAATTTTGAATCTTTTATAAAGAAAAATGAAATATGAAATAATAATAAAAGTTATTCGGCTATAAAAATTAATACGAAGGACAATTCGTGTAATTTGTAGAAAAGAAGTATTCGGAACGCACCTCAAATTTGACAACTAAATTTTTGAACGAAAGCGACAACAAAACAACGATTTCAAGGGAATATCGAAGTTTATTTTTGAGTTTTGTATAAAAAACATGTTGAAAACATTAAGGTTTAGTAGATTGTTATTAACTGACTGTCTTAAGTTATTTGTTTGTAAATTAAGTGAATAGTCAAGAAGAAGTAAGTAACAGTTACTCCAAGAAAAAAAAAAAGAACATTCAGTGAATTAAAATTGGATAGAGGATTTTCAGTTTCATAAAAACAGGGTAGTTTCATGAAAATATTATAAAGTAAATCAAGATATAGGATAGAAGTCTGCAAAATTATTAAGTTTGTAACGTTCTTACTGACGAAGTTTCAAATTGAATTTGGGGTTTGAGTTAATTGAAATTCTTATACAGAACATTAGAATGGAAAGAGAAAAAAGCGCCTATGAGTTTCAAGTATGGAAATTAGTAATTATGCAATCTAAGAAATACAAAGTTAGTGAGTTAAACTAGGAAATAAATTGATTTGATACAAAGTACCTATATTAAATTGTCTTTATTCATAAAATTAAAAACCGGTAATTTCTTCATAGTTAGTAAAATTGAATTGAGGAATTTATGATAAGAGTAAAACAAACTTATTTATAACAATTTTTTTTGCATAAAATCTTTTAAACCAACCGAATGCTATTGTAGAAAATTGACCCTATGGTAACAATAAAATTATGATATAGAAGTAGTGAATAGCTCAGTTTCATCGGAATTCGGTATTGGCATATGAGGAGTTAGGTCAATAACTTATTCAATAGACCTAAAGTTGGGATTTTTGAATATTAACCTTTTGCGAACAATTGTACAGTTTTGGCTAGATGACTAAGTTAGAACAGTTAACGGGGGGTTGGAATAATGCTTATGTGCTACACATTTGTTGTCGAATGCAAATGTTATGATAAAATTGGGGAAAGTAATTAATTAAATTTGGGGATTCATACAGAAGTTTGATTAGAGACAATTTATTTATACCAAAGTATATTATATGACATACACAAATTATAATATAACGTGTTGAATGTATGTTTAAATTTTATTTTGAATTCATAAATATGTTTTGTTGCTTTAAAGGTGAGAATATACAGTAGGGCTCTAAGTAAACTTTAGATAATAGTTAGAAAAAAGTATACAAAGAGAAAAAAAAATATATATTATAATAAGTAGAAAAGGAAAATAATTTTTGGGGATAAGAGAGGAATAGTTAGTGGGAGAAATAGGAAGAGAAAAAAAGGGGGTCTGTAGCCAGTTTTCAAGTTTAGGGGTTTCGTTTTGACTTGACTTAATTACTTTAGTTCAAATAAGGTTGAGACTAAAGAGATTGGCGTATGGAGTGGGGTTGAAAATGATGAGATGTATTTACATAATTATTCTAATTCTGTATGGGTAGTCGTTAATTCGGTTCCGGCTAAAAGTAAAATTTTATTGGGAAGGTTTGATTGGATAACCTAGCAAGGTTAATAAAATAAAATGTAATACAATAAAATATAACAAAATAAAATTAAATAAAATGTGATATAATGAGATGTAATATAACAAATCAAATCAAAAATATAAAAAAAATATATAAAAAAGGGGTCCTTATTTATGAAAAAAAATTACCATTTAACATACGTTATAATATTAGTAATTTCGCTCGTAGGTAAGTTTAAGCGTAGTTTTTGGAAGGATAGGAAAAAAAAAATACATTTAGATTATTTTTTTTTTGGGTACGGATTCAATTATGCGTAGGAACTTCATGCACTTATGGGGCGTAAGACACGTATGCGTAATTATAAATTTAATTAGTACAGTAACTGAAGTTCTGATGTCACCGGACATTCTTAGGTAATTTTAAGCGTACTTTTCCTTAGATGGGGCTAGGGATTTTGTTAACTTTTGATTTCGTTAACCTTTGATTGAGATTCGGGAAACATCAGCTGTATTAATAATTTTCTTCACTTTAGGGTCTTTTAAGTAAAAATTCGAGGTTATGGTTTTAGCTGAAATGTACTTTAATTGGGTAGTTAAATTACGACAAAGAAAGATACTCCGTCGGGGTTGAGTGATACAGGGGTTCGTAGGTAAAATTCTTATTAGGTATTTCAAATATTTTTGTAATAAATTCTTGTTTGTGTAGAAATTTTTGAAATTTATTTGAATTTTGCTGGTTAGGTACGAGTAAGCTCGGCTGTGAGCAGGTAATGATGGCTCGGGTAAACAGTGAATTTCAATTGAATAGTAAAAAGTTTCGTAATTCACGGTTAAATTCTCGGTCAGTTATATAATTTAACAATGTAGACACCTAGATTGTGTTGGAGATTCAGTTGCCCAATGTGAAAAATGAGAAGATCCATCACTTTTGAAGTGTCGTAAAACAATTTTGATTGCGTAAATAGAGCACTATAGGAAAGTTTTGAGAAAGAGAGTTCGATGATTCACCTTTAAGGTATTGTGCTAGACGACTTGTTTACACGTGAGTAATACGTTGCGACAAGCTGTCGAGGAGTTTTATTTGAAAGGATCTTTGGGGGACCGACTCGTAAGTCCTTGGAAAGAAAGATGTTTTCTTAGGAATCAATTTGATTTGTGGACGGACTTATAGCCGCATTCCCAACCTTCCTGGCAAAATACTTCTTCCATTTCAAATAAATTTGTATGGTGTAAATCGAGGGTTGATGGGGTAAATTTACAATTGGTGTTATATTTCTCTTGTGAATTATTGCATCAGTTGCGCTTAGGAGTTAGTAAACTAGACATTGTAAGTTATTAGGCCAAAAGAATCGACTTAAGAGTTTTGGGGAATTTAAATTATCAATAAAATTTTGCGTGGCGCCTGTGCGTTATCTGAGCGGGTTCCACCTAGTAGCATAATCGATTGTTTATCAAACGTTTCATTGGGGAGACCAGTGGTTCGTAGTAACAGCGTAAAAGAGGGAGGAGAGGATGAAACAAAAGGTTGTATGAAGATTGTGAATGGAATTGACAAATTGGCTTATGCGTAGCAGCATGTTTATTCTAAGATAATGCGTAGGGATGATTAATTGTATAGAGGGTTGCAATGAACTAATGAATACTCGACCGGTGGAACAAAATTTATTGACTGTTGACCCTGTACATTACACTTACAACGAAGTATTTATGGGATCATAGGTGCTAGGTTAATTTTAAGAGGCATTGGGTACGAAAGTTACTCTAATGTCTAATAAGAGTGTTGATGTACTCCCTGTAAATAACTTCTACTCTACACGAAGCAAACAGCTTATGCAAATTTCCCCACACTGCACATGCTCCAAAACAGAAATGGAAGCGATATTGAGTCAAGTAATGGACTTCAACTGTTGGTTATATAACAGTAATTTAGAGGACAGAATTAAATATAATCTTGGCGGGGGTGTTTCTACTATCCGGGGGTAAAATCTGAAAAACAAAACAGTTTTGCTCTTGAGAGAGGAGAGGTTAGAAACTCTGACATTCGGTCAAGGGGATCTCACAAATCTGTTCCTTGTAGAGGTATTATTTGGTTCGTAATACTCGACATTTCTGGGGTAAAACCAATATGTTCGTGGTTTAACTCTTGAACTCTTATTGAAGACATTTTTCTTTTGGTTTAAAACTTACACTACAACAGGATCTACGTGTGTTCACTTTATGGGTTAAAAGTTAATAAATGTTAGGTTATCTTCGTGAAATTCAAATGGTGGAAAATTTGCTCCGGGGACGCATATGCTCTGCGCAAATTTTGGGGGTTGGATGTAACGGGACGGATTGCCCGATACGGAATTACACGAAGAATATAATGGAGTACATTGTATTTTAGGGGCCTTAAAACGAGTAATAATAAATTAGAAATCTTTATTATAATTAAGCATAGATTTCTGTTCAAATCGTAAATAAAATAAGGATCGGATAATGGATTCTGCATTACTGCTTAAAATAATTGCTTGAAAAAGCTCGTCTAAAGCCGCGAATCAACGCGTAATAAAACCTCCTTGATTCGAAACTACTTGTCAAATAGGAAATAGGAATGTGTGAAGGAAGTGGGTAGAGTTTTTGATTGCCGTTTTCTGATTGGTCGGGGAGAGTAGCGTAATCTCAGAATTCAACTTTGAATTATGGAACTGACTGCATCGGGCGGGCCCATTTCTGGACCGGCGTTGCAAGCAATGGCGGACATTGCAGTGAAAACACGTGAGAAGAAAATCTTCAAGGACCAAAAAGTCGAGAGATGCCGCAGCGAATCAAGATTTCTACAAAAACTCACAACCAAGCTAAGTGTTTAAGAGATTTTGCCACTTTAAGAGTAAATTTAGGCTCAAAACTCGATTTCATATTTCAATCACCTTACAATTTTATTTTGTCTTATAGCTGAACAACAGGGCCCTGGCGTTTATAACGGAATTTGAGTAAGATCTAAAACGGTATTTAAAATGTAGCCTTTTATTCAGGGGTAGGCAGGGCTTCTTAAACTCTTAGTTGATCTCAATTTTTAAAACTATAGGAGGTGGAGCAAAGCTACAAACCACTTGCAGTACATCAGTAGGAAGCATGGGAGCTGAGCATCCGATTCCAGCAGGGCTTCCAGCTTCAGACCAACCAGTCCCCAGCAGCCGGCAAGACATCAAGCAGGCCAGTCCAGTCGCAGATGGGTATGAAATTGTGTTTTCTCTACCCGACCAAACCAGTATTTAACAACTTTCTTAGCCAGGTAAATTGTTTGAATGTATCTATTTTCTCCAAGATCCTATCTTTACTCGGTTTTGCCAGCTACAATAGATATAACACTAATTGAGAGTTCATGCTACCCTCATAAATTAATATAATATAAAACTTTAGAGGGCTGTTTATGGAAGGTCTTTTTAGTTCAAGATGTCACCATTGTGTGAAACAGATATATCAATTACTAGATAAACTAATCTTCCTATTTACTATGTCTACAGGCCAAAATACAAGGCCTGATGGCCATCGAATTTGTTGGGAAAAATAAAACCCACGTATAGACTTGATACACCGAATTGGGGTCTCGCTATACATAAGCAAGTTCGAAGTCCCATTTGATCATGGAAAACATTGAAATATTTTTAACTATATCTTAATATTAGCGGATTGAATTAAGAGGACTGGAAGTTTAGCAGCCCTTCCCACTATTAAAATAAACTAAAATTTTCTCATAAAAAGTTAAATATCAATCTTGGAGAAGGCTAGATATGCTATTTCCATGTAACGTTTACAGCCATCGGACCTACCTACTTCCTATTACACACAAATTATTTACTTCTATATTAATCTATGCATTTAATCTAGGAATTTATATACTCGACTTGTGAACGGTTCTGACTAAAAGAATTTCTAGGGTTACATTGCCACGGTACAAAAGTAGGGTTCCTAATAGACGAAGATTTGGCCATTTTATAGATCAAAACAGACTTATACAGATTTTATAGGAAATTCAGAATAAGCATTAGGAAATGTTAGGTCAATAGTTAGGGTTCCCTTTAGGTACAGTGAGGATAGTTAGAAATTTTGGTATTATCATATACAGATTACATTACAGATTCATCATAAACTTACATTCCTCTTAATAGTAAAGCTATTAGAATCTTTAGACTGTTACAAAGTGTTGCTTGGGTTCGTGCCCAGGATAGGAAACTAGTAAGGAAGCTGTTAGGGTTAGGTAGCCTCTTACAAGGTGGTGCCGCGAGCCATGATATAGAAATAGCTTAGAATTTTTATATTAATAGCCTTATGAGATGAATCTGGCTCGGTGTGGTTACAAGATAGACGGAAGGATGGATGATAGAAAGAATCCCTCGCGGACAAAGTCGCGGGCAACAGCTATTCTACATATAATTTTGACACTCTTGGGGGCAGATTTAGTAAAAAATGTTGAAACGTGTTTTCTTTTCGTTAGCTCAAATCTAAATAAACATCTCATGTCAAAACTGTAGGGTTTTCATACAAACTTTCATTTCTTGGGGATGAATTTTGGAAAACCAACTGTACATACTTTCGTATCTGTAGCTGTAGAGGTTACATTCGGTCACAGATCATATTATAATACTAGTAAACTAGTTCGGCGTTCAGGACGTTCAGGACATGTTTTTTATGTTCAGATTGTTATGAATAGATTTGAGTGCATAATTTTAACTGAAAATTAATACAAATAGCATAATTGTGCGCGCATTATTGTATACATACATGTACATAATATCACGCCTTGTTCCCGTCGGGGTAGGCAGAGACCACAGTTATCCACCTGCTACGATCTTGACATACTTCCCTTGCTTCCTGTACTTTCATCAATCCTTTCATACATGCTCGTCGGTTTTCCTGGCCTAAATATATTTTCTATGTATAAAAAGTAAAAAGAAGTTGCGAGTTTAATCTACTCCTTACTAGATGGCGTTCTAAGTTATTTTAAACATAGTTACGAAATATATTGCAATTTAGCTCAAGAGCTTGGACCTAATAAATTCGCCCTCTTGAATCAGTCAACGTAACCTAACCTTCATTTTTTATAGCAGTGGCAAGTATTGTAAAGTACTTTTACCACGACATGTGTGTATAGTAAGGGTGATGAAGGACAAATTTCTATATGATTTGCACATGTCTGCCTCTTTGACTGATGATAAGGAGCATCCTCTAGAAGATACAAAAAATATTGGCGGACATCCACACCCCTGCGTTGTTGAGGAATAAATTTTTAACTATTTTGAAATTTGACAAAGAAACGTACACCTGGCAGACTATGACTATCTGATTAAATACAATGTATGAACCCCAGAAAAATGGTCTGCCACCATAATAGCCCTGCGTCGTAAAGTTACAGCGCTTCAAAATGCAAAAATTCACTACTTCGTCCCGTGATAATGCAGAGCCCTGCATGTCTGCCTCTTCGATTATCTACATCTTTGGAAGTATTTTAAACAGGAGCCACAAACGCAGCGACACACAGAAAAACTTGTAAGGACTAAATCGATTCGCATTGAGCTGATCTATCATCCCTATTAATATGAATCATGAGCAAATCATATACCCAAATTGCAGCCAGCACCCTAACTAGTATAGATAAAGATGGATGCACTATTCTCAAGAAAACAAAGAAAACGATTTTTTTTCGAGACAAAGCTAGATAATTTTTTCGCTCCCGAGATCCCCCGCAGAGAAAATTTCATCGTCCATCTCCATCGTAATAATTTTCGAAAACGGCTCTAACGATTCACACATTAGATTGTAATTATTTTAAAATAAATTTCCATTGTAAAATTTCTCTCTTAATGTAAAGTAAGTATTTTCTTTTGTCCTAACGAGAAGTTGTTCAGTTTTATGGTTCGAATTCTCAATTTTAGTTCTGGGAGTAGGCAGTTTTTACCAGACTGCCCCAAAAGGAGGGGAATGTATTTTTACTTCTTGTAACCTCAGCCTTACTTTTTGTTTGCTGTATGAAGGACATTGCAGCTTATCATTTCATTGCAAAGTAAACGTACTGGTAGCGTAACTGTGACAACTTTGTTTAGATGTTATCGTAATACGACGCTTGTTAAAATTTCATGGTTTATTACGTTTATTAAATGGCAAAAATCCTTAAAAACCGTTGGTAAAACATTTATAAACGCGTGTCCACAAAACTCAAAAACTGAAAGGGCATGGTTACTCGACGATTTTCTTCAAGAGCATACCACCGGAAACGAAAAAAAATCGCTCGCTCCATATAAAATTACACATTTTATTGGACAATTTGTGTAGACGCCGATTTTTTTACGATTCCGTTGATATTGTTTCCTTGGTACAAGTTTTAGTTTTATCGATTGATGCCTTTTCAGTTTTTGCCAACCAGTCCCTTACACCCTGTTTATTTATTTACTACTCTTAAAACTATTATTTTCTATAGAATTATTTACTCTCTTTAGATCCACAAAGTTTAATAAAATTATAAATTATAGTTCTCATGGATGATAATAAATTTTGTGTATGTGGATGATCATACCACCTACCCAAGTAACCGTAGATAGAACGTAGTAAATGTTGTCACCAAAGTAAAATATTTTTTTACTTTTTATCTAAACTGCTTTTTTTAAATTAAAAGGCAAGAGTCATTGTGTTGGATATTTTATTCTGTAGGTACTAAATTAATTGACTAAAATTTACTAACAAATCAAACATAGCGCAGACTAAACAGTAGGTAAAATACAAACTGACCAAACCAAATTTTAAGGGGCCGACAAGTTCTTCCCATGGGGGTAAACCGATTTCACCTAGACTAGATAAATAGGTCCAAAAGATCTGAACCTGTTGAGCTGAGCACAAATTAATTTCACACTATAGTATCAGACCGTGATATTCAACAACTTTTCCCAAGAAATATATAAAAAATACAAAAACATATTTCTTAATCTCATATAACTTTTATCACGAGGAGCGCATATTGTAAGACAATTAATTTTATTTTATTTGTCGAAATGTTTCTGGAGAAAGTTGTGCGTTCCGGGGAAAGTCCTATACGGGGCGTAAGAAACAGCTCATAGAAAACTGAAAGGGCATGCTCAGTCTACGCAACTGAGCAACTTTCGGAAAAAAAATTGGCCTCGATACAAACAGTTCAATAAAGTTTACAGTTTCATATTTAGATGCTGATTATTTTTCCATACGAGTATCCTGAAAGTTTCATTTACTGAAAGTTGTTTAGTTTCGTTGACCGATCATACTCTTTCAGTATTTTGGAAAGCTGTCCGTCGCCTTACCACCAGAGTTGTGCCAGGTAGCCGAGCGCAGCCAGGTTCAAAGCTATCCTGTGAGCTGGAAAAATTCCAACCAATAACATTGCTCCAATTGACAAGCTAGAAGAAAGGAACAATCCTATTGGTTGGGATTTTCTTTCCCAGCTCACAGCTAAGCTCTCGCACAGCGCAACGCTGGTGAAAAACTACCCTGCTTTTCCAGCTTGATAGCTAACCTGTGAGCTGGAAAAATTCCAACCAATAAGATTGCTCCAATTGACAAGCTAGAAGAGTGGAACAATCCTATTGGTTGGGATTTTCTTTCCCAGCTCACAGCTTAGCTCTCTCGCACAGCGCTACGCTGGTGAAATACTAACCTCTCTTAGAGTGCTTTTGTGCTTTTCCACCAGAATTGTGCTTGATAGCTAAGCTGGAAAAATTCCAACCAATAAGATTGCTCCAATTGACAAGCTAGAAGAGTGGAACAATCCTATTGGTTGGGATTTTCTTTCCCAGCTCACAGCTAAGCTCTCGCACAGCGCAACGTTGGTGAAAAACTACCCTGATTTTCCAGCTTGATAGCTAACCTGTAAGCTGGAAAAATTCCAACCAATAAGATTGCTCCAATTGACAAGCTAGAAGAGTGGAACAATCCTATTGGTTGGAATTTTCTTTCCCAGCTCACAGCTAAGCTCTCGCACAGCGCAACGCTGGTGAAAAACTACCCTCTCTTAGGGTGCTTTTGTGCTTTTCCACCAGAATTGTGCTAGATAGCTAAGCTGGAAAAATTCCAACTAATAGGATTGCTTCATTTTTGATCGCAGCTCTCAGCTAAGAAAATAGAGTATAGATGACGAAATATAATTTGAGCCGATGAAAGTTATCTATCACTAAACGATTGCCGTACAAAAGGATAATAAAATTACCGTTTAAGACAGTTTGTTTTATTGTTTCCTGATTGATAAGACGTTAAGCCAAATCGGCCAAAATGATATTTCGTCAACTATAATCCTTTAGAATTTTTCCAGCTCACAGGTTTGATTAGCTATCTACCACAGCTAATAAAATAGCTATCTATTCTATGGTGGAAAGGCACCTTTACCACCCTGTATTGTATTTTCCATTTTGGGCTTCTATTATGATAGCTCATGTTTCTTATCAATATTACCTACTGTTTACAAATCTGATAAAAGAGAACGTTTCTTGTGAATAGATACGGAGCAGGTAATTTTAAAATACTTATTTTATTACATAAAAGTTGAAATGTATGAATGTCGCAGGCAAAATGTGAAATTCGCCACTTCACACAATGCCTAGGCATTTGTCACGCTAATCCGTTTCTGGCACTCGCAGTCGTATCGCTCGCTCGGCTCGGTCGTAAGATAACGATTTGAGTTGCCATGGCTAACGAACATAAAATGCACGACACACCGTTTTACATAGGTACAGCCACTACAGACGAATGTTCGTAAGTAAAGCGGCGAAAAAATACAATTTGCCTGCGACATGAACACTTATGAGTTGTTTTACAAGATATGAAAGCAAATTAATACTAACATAAGAAAATTCTGAAGGTTCAAAAAATAAATGAAATAAAGCAACTATAATCAGCATTTCGAACGGTTTTATGAAAACAACATTGTAATACATCAATTTCACGTGAATGTACAACTTTTGATAAGTATCTTTTATTATACTTAAGTATGTATTCTTCATTCTAGCTACTTTAGCTTTTTTGTATTAAAACAAATCCTTTCATTCTTCCTGCCACTCTTTCATTACTTATATCATTCATTTATTCTTCCGTGTAGGTTTTGTAAGCTGCACTAGCCAATCAAATTAAACTTAAGTATTAATTACGCTATAGTCTTTTTGGTTAAATAAGAGCCCTTACAGACGGATGACATCATCGTATATCATACAGGATCGTATTCGAAAGTTGCGGTAGATAGGCTGCGACAAATAAATTTTTAAATGACTGGGTCTTAAGAATTATTATAGGTACGTGATCATGTCACCGTCACATATGTTTGAGCGTTTCGCGGTCACCAACACTAAACCATATTGTTTATCACTCCGGATATTTTATGAGGTGGTTCTGTCCATGTACCTTAATAACTTTCCCCAAGGAAAATCGAAATACTAGAAAAGCTCAAATAACGGTACATTTTGTATTTGAGGTAATTTTTTTTCGTATTCGACCTATGTTCCTTGGGGAAAGTTGTTCGGTTGCATAGGCAGAACCACCACAAAATATCCAGGGAGATAAAAAATTACGTTGTATTATGAAAACAGTTTGACCGATAGCACCGAAATATCGGGAGCTCATCAAACATCCATTGTCACTATCGGCGTCACAATATCGATTGAATTGATACATGTCAAGGTACATGTATATGTCGCAGGCAAATTCTAAAATTCGTCGTTTTACATTATGCCTTGTCATTCTACAAAATGCCGAAAAAATTTTAATTCGTCATTTTACATAACGGCGCGTAATTCGTTTCTGCCACTCGCCGGTCGCTGCCGCGGCACGCTCGCATTGCACGCTCGGCTCGTGCGTTGTGGTTGTGGAACCTAAAATGCACCAGTGATCTCAACCCGGTTACAATCTGCCGCTGGCGCCGTTTTACAATTTGCCGACCGTTTGTAAACGCCCGCCGTATGTAAACGGCGAATTATACTATTTGCCTGCGGCATATAGACAGGTTACACAAAAAAAACATGATCCGAGTTTTAATTAGAGATTACAGAGGGCCACTTTTTAAGATTTCAACGTGTCATCAAGTGATCATGTCCTTTTCGTTTTACCAACGTGTTTTAAAACATAATATGCTTGTGTATCTACAGGCTGAATTTGAAAACATTCGACAAATTTTGAGATTGAGTTTAGACCACGAAACTGAACAACTTTTCCCAAGGAACATAGGTTGTTAGACGTAAAAATTAATTCGATCTCCCATACAAAATGTATGGTCAGCTGACTGACTTTACTATGAAAGGGTATATTTTTTTTCGTCCGGTGACCTATCTTCCTAGGCGAAAATTGTTCAGTTTCGCATTCTGAACTCAATCCCAAAATTTCTCGAATCTTTTCAATTTCACCCTGTAGATATTAAATATGTCCTCCGTTAAAAATAAACTCAGAAAGCAAACAGCTGACCACCCAAATAAAACCCTAGTGTCAAGAGTAATTGAGTCGATAAGGCTATGACTATTTCCGTAAGTAGGAGCCGGTAATAAGTTTAACGAAAACTGCATAAGAGTAAAAGTTGTCGCACATTGACCTAAATAATACGAGTAAAAGACTAGAATTTCTGGTTTCAAATTATTCAGTAAATCGGAATAGTACCAAAATTGGTCATACCTTGAACTTGCTTAACGTTTTGTATTGTAGAGGTAAGAAGGTCATCAAATTAACACAAAAAACTGTTTAATTAATACTCAGACCATACATGTATTAAATGATTACAAATGTGTGGGTCCGTGTGGTGACCATCTCTACTGTGGGTGTCGTAAGAGACGACTAAGGGATCATGAACCGAAGAATGCATCTTTCTGTGTATAAAAGGTGTGAGGGACTGTGTACCGAAAACTGAAAGGGCGTGCTCAGTCAATGAAACTGAACATCTTTCCCGAGAAACATATGTTGGGAAATGAAAAAAAATTTTGACCTCTCCATACAAATTGCCCACTCTGGTCGAACAGTTTGTATGTACTCGCGTAATAAAGGTATTCATTTATTACGCAATACGTATTTGGCGATTTTCCACCCCCCTGCCCTTGGTTGTCGTGATATATGGCATGAATTTTTTTTTCGAAATTTAACACTGTTTCCTGCGGAATAAAAATTATTTTATATTTGCCGAGACTCCCCTCTACACTGTTAGTGCGATTAAATAAAAAAAAAATCTAAGTATTTATTTTAAATAAACTACAAAAAATTTACATTTTCTCCTCGCTCAATGGAGATTTGAGATGAGATTTGGTTCGACCACCCCTAAACGCCTGACGTAATTAATGGACGCTTCCTAAGTTTTATAAAACCTAGAAGACAACCCAATATTTAGTAGACAAATTATACAAAATTAATTCCTTCTCGTTACCTACTTACATTCCCAAAATGACTACGAATGGGTTAATTCGCATGTCTATTATAGAGCAATATAGGGTAATAGAAAAAGGTCTGAATATACTCATGATACTGAAAACTTTCCCCAAGGAACATAGGTCGAAATACGAAAATCAAGTATTGACCTCCCATAGAAACTGCATCAGCTGATAGCACATTTTGTATGGGAGGTCAAATTTGGTATTTTGTATTTCGACTTATGTTCCTTGGAAAAAGTTGTTCAGTGTCATGAGAACATGCATATCTTTTGCTAACAAGAACTAATTAAAAGTCACCCTATATAATTCTAAAAAAGTATTGCTGTAATTTGTCATTGCGTGTATTGTGGTAACGAACATGTGCATGAAGAGAAATCTCTTCTTGCTGTCAAGTCGTTCGTTCACTAAATATTGAGCCGTGATCTCCTAGTTTAAAAGGAGTTTGTGATAAGTGCGGTAATTCGATGACCTTTCGTTTTACCATGTTTTAGTTACCACCGCCCTCACTTCTCATTTTCTCAAACTCTTCAAACACATTTTGCAGCTTTCAAAATCAACCTTTTAAAGCTGTCAGAAATAACAAGTCTGTAATACAATGTTACTCCTTCTGTCAAATATACTCTGGTTTCACTGACATGGCTGCAAAATAGATTGGTTGGCGTTGGAATGAACAAAAAAAATGGATTCTATAGGTAGGTGCTTATGCCACTTTCCTATGGTTACAAAGAAATATAGGATCCTAATGAAATCATCATCATCATGGGGTGCCATCTTCGAAATGAAGTTTGGAAATGAAATAGTGAACATAAATTTAGCTTGTTACTTAGACCATGAAACAGAACAATTTTCCCAAAAGAACATAGGTCGAAATTCGAAAAACCAAATTTGACCTCCCATACAAAATGCGCTATCAGCTGATGCAGTTTCTATGGAAGGTCAAAAGTTGATTTTCGTATTTGGACCTATGTTCCTTGGGGAAAGTTGTTCAGTTCCATGGTCTGAGTAACATACTAAAATTATGTTCACTATTTCATTAGGACCTCAATTTAAAGTAACAATTAAACATCATATTATGTGACTAGATAAAAATCAAATAACTTATTCACCTTAAAATGATGCTTCCTCAATTCTTCATGGCCTAGTTAAAAATTGAGTGGCAATTTTTTTTTAAATTCAGATATTATTTTGTTTATACATTGAAAGCCTTAAATTTTAATGATCATTTCCTTAAAGTTTAAATTTAATATTAAGTTAATGACTGGAATACTAGGCCATGTGACAGGCATCTAAAATAAAGCCTAAATGATTTCAACATTGATAGTTTGTTCCTACTTTGATTATTCTTATATACAGATGCATGTTACAGTTTAAACTGTATGCAAAGACTGATTATACGTACATATTTTCATAAATATTTTAATATATATACATAATATTTAAACTGTGTTTGTTACTTTTTAGGTACCACCATTTTTTCCTTGGTTCGATGTTTTTATAATTGCATCTGTGCGTAAAATAATTCTCGTGAAGGCACACTTAGTAGAAGCCGACGAGTTTTTAATTTAATTATTCTGAAATCTCCGTCCGACTCTCTTTAGAATTCATTGAATAGAAAAGGAAGTATAGCGATAGGGCTGCCTTCACCCACCTTTAGTCAAATTTGTTTTATCAGTGGAATTTGTTTTTACAGTATTTATCTATCTATCTAGATTTTAATCATCATCAGATTTTATTTTTTCCAATCTAACATTATAAAAGATTTTTATTTTTTTTGTTAAAAAGTTTAAATCATCCTAAAAGTAGCAAACACAGTCATTAAAATTGCAAATTCTCATTAAATGAGTGTTTATTATAAAAAACCGCTACTAAACGTATCAAATTATAAAAAATTACATCCGTCCAACACGACCTAAACTACGACACCTATTTTATATTCTCTCATCAAATATAACTCACTTGAAGCATTATAAAACAATAAATAACCAACTATTTTATTCAGTATTTGAAGCGAGTCAATATTTTACAAGATTTTCTTTGAAAGCACGATTTTTATCGCCGCCATTTTATCTTGGCGCCATTTTGTGAACTTTAATGGCACAACAAAGATCTAATCTATCTATGCTAAACATCAATTAGTAATTAAAAAGGTACATATCTGTGCATATTTTTGGGTTATTCTTACTGACATGACTATTTCATTTCACCTAATAACATTTTAGGCACATATTTATAGGCAAGGGGCTGCATAAAACTAATGTTTTGAGCGCCAAGATAAAATAAGCGCGTAATTTTTTCTTCTTATAACTAATATCAACGTTTTAGCTATTTAATGTTCTTGGTCTGAAGATTCGGCGTTCTCGGATTGTGCGAATTTCAGGAACACTTGCTCTAAGGTAGTTTGACTAAAGCTGTATTCCACGATGTTTAGTTTTTCTTTAGCTGCGGAATAAACAAATTAGTCGATAATATTCCTTACAAGACAATAATTGGCGCCCAGTTTGGGGCAGATCTACAATGAGATTATAAGTGATTGTTAACTAATGGAAAGAAATATGTTTTGTAAGTATTATTGTTTAATAAAACTGAACTAATTAATAACAACATCTTGAGGAATCGTATTTAAGACTCGCCATGGTTTTGGCGCCCAAAGTGGGGTAGATTTTTTGTCAGAATAAAAGCAAGCTATCTCGCTGTACTCTACTAGTCATACGCTGGAATTTTCAAACAAAGTTTTATTCTCTATTTAACCATTTTATAGGTTTTTTAATTTAGTGGTCACCCTCATTGCCACAAGAAAAATCCACACGTTTTCAATTAGTCTTTTCGAATTAGAAGTTGATGGAGCGTTGTATTCATTTTTTTTGTCTAACCACCTTACATCTATGGGCATCACTTAGCTAGGCTGGAGACGTCATTGAGGATACGAGCCGCTCACAAAAGTTGTCTTCTAACACAGCTGATGGGAACAGCTTGCCTACCAGAGCTATCACTCTATCTTTTCTTCTCTTACTATCCTCAATCTGCTGGAAACACCTGGCCAGGCTGGAAACGGTGGACTGTGGCATTGAGAACACTTCGCAAAAGTTCTTCGCTAACACATCGAATGCAAATAGCTAGCCCACCAGAACTATTATGCTATATATTTTATTCTCTTACCATCCTCAATCTGCTGGAAACACCTGGCCAGGCTGGAGACGGCGGACTGTGGTACTGAGAACACGAGCCGCTCGCAGAAGTTCTCCTCCAACACAGCTGACGGGAAAAGCTGCCCCACCAGAGCGATCGCTGCTTCGGCACTCATTCCCACTGCGCTTGATTCCGTTCTGAATTGAGAAGAATGTATGGCAAAATTAAAGGAAAATCTATTTAAAAAGACTGAATTGGAATAGCTATTTTCCCTCTCTAAGTTTTAAGACAAGTGTCTTAGACAGAGGCGGCTCGTCCTAAAGAGCACTGGTGCAGTGCACTCCCTCTTTCACAAAACTCAAACTTAGGATGTATTATATTACCTACCTAGTTAAGTTACATACGATTAAATACCTATTTTCATAACCCTATACTTTGTATACATTTAAAATAGCCTAAGAAATAATTACGCAACAATTTACGTAGTCATGTTGTACCAAGTGGAGCGCCAAGGATTGTGCTCCTATGAAAAAATATTCAGTACAATTCTTAATACAGAATTCAATGAGTGTGAAAGAGAAACATCAACACGCTCGAGCGCGTGAAACAAAAGATTTTATATGAGAAATTAGCCTCATCAGGAGCGCTGCTCAGTGCAACGTTGCCAGTTCGCGATACGCTGTTGCCAATCATACGTAAACAAACTTTTCGTATACAGCTTTCAGTTACTGTTCGCAATTTTGCTTGAAAATTTAGAATTAACTGTTTTTAAATAGTGTACGTGCCTAATTACTGTAAAAATTGACGAATACAGTGCCGTTTACATTAAAAAATGCGAAAAAGACTACAAATACGACTTGAACTCAATGAAATGGGGCCGTCACGATCTGAAATCGCGCTAGTTCAAAAGTGTAGTACAAAAAAAATAACTTTTAATCTTGAAGAACAATATTTAAAAACACCTTGGATGTGAGGTTGTAACTTAGATTATGAATAACGGCAGCTGTAAATAAATTGTTTTGTTTCCCGTGTCTAGTATTTGAAGCTGGCGCTGGCGCGCATAATATGTAACAATAAAGCCATAAAAAATAGTTCAACAGTAAATGGTAGGTAAGTCAATTTATTTATTTAATTTTTTTGTGCACACCCATAAAAAATGTCACGAGCCGCCTCTGGTCTTAGAGTAAATAATCATCATTGAAAAGTGTATAAAGATGGTATGTCAATGTAAAGGTGCACTAAACGGAGCCATCCCTTACCCTTTTATGCAGAAATGGGCAAGGGAGTTGTATTCCCTCCGACGGAGCCTGCACAGAAGACTTACCACCTTCAAAAATATTTATGATACTTTTAAGGGATCCGTATTTATTTCGACGGTGTAATTTTTTTTGTTTTAAAATAAGGGGTACCATATTTGTCCTGCCTGAGACGTTATGTCATACCTGCGATGGTGCGGGCGCGCCGCCGGCGGCGTGCCGGTGACGAGCGGCGTGTGGATGCTGACGTCCACCGCTTCTGCTTCCACCTCGCCTTCCGCTTCCGCCGATACGGAGCCACCACCTGAAATGCCTATACCTTAGACACTAATTCATTATTTGGCGCCCAAAGTGGGACAACTTTTTTGGTAATCTTATTCTTCTTCTTTAACTTATGAGCCATGCTCTTGTTCACCTAGCAATATTTTATATTCAGTAATCGCGTTTTCGAAAACTACAAACGATTTCGATGAAAATTACAAACCTCTGTATTGAAGGGGTTGACTGACAGTGGTGAGAAATCGATTTAGTTAGGTCTAATATTTCAGTGTGTATTTGAGCACTGCTTTAAAAATAATATCTATTGTGCGTATCAGAAAAGCCGCTCAGTGTTACAGCGACATCTGTTGGTTAGTTGGGTATTAAAAGATATCGAGCTAGCTCGTTCGCCTAGGTACTAACTAATTCATACTTTAAAATACCTTCATCAGCCTCTCCTAGGGAAGGAGAGTTTTCTGTTGATCTCAAAGGTGAGGGTGACAAAGACTCGGGTTCCAGCTAAAAGAAAAAATAAAGCGATGAAATTTTATTCCGATAACCAAAATTTTTAGGTTTTACGAAAAAAATACTGATAAAATTTACACACCGGTTTCTGATTGCCTTGTCCAATCTTCATTTCCAACGTATAACCAGCACCATACAAATTTTTCAAATGTTGAGTCGAACCAATACATCTGTCACAATGATAGAAATAGATTAGCTAAGTAATTCGAATGTACGGAGTAAAGTTTAAAATAATGATTTTACTTACCTTAAACCACCCTTAACCATAATTCCAACTCTAGAACATAATGCATCAGCCTCTTCCATGGAATGTGTAGTCAGAATAGCACCTTTTTTGCCCTGCAACCGAAATGTATTCTTCATTACAGATTAGGTCTTCATTTGAGCACCTTTCTACCTATCTAGCCTTGAAAAAGTTAAAAAAGTATCGTATTGAAAGCCTGTTTTTATTAGGTACAATTTATACCACGGTTACCACGGCTCTTTGACTGGCTGAAAACATAAAGGAAGACTGGTCGAGACATTTACAATGGCATTTTAAATCGGATTGAGATTTACGAGTATAAGAACTAAGAAGAGATAATAATATATAAGATAATAATGACAACAATGTGACAGCAAAACGCAGCGATGCGTAAGACATTGGAGCGACAAAGACACGTATCGCTCCGTCTTGTTCTCGCGCTAAGTTGTCAAGCAACATATATCTAGAGTGCCTGGCTCAACAGTTCCAGGAGAGTTCCGCTCATACGAGTACCTGGAAGCTGGCCAGGATGGTGTCCCACAGGAACCGCTTGCTGCGCGGGTCCATGCCGGTGGACGGCTCGTCGAGCAGCACGACGCGCGGCGCGCCCACCATGGCGAGCGCGAACGACAGCTTGCGCCGCGTGCCGCCCGAACACTCGTCCGCGTTCTTGCTCGCGTGCTCCATTATTTGCAAACCGTTCAGGTACGCGTCTACTATCCTGAAATCAATATCAATAGGTCAAAAACTGTGCATTTGTTCTAACTAAAATACCTTATTTGCGTTTGTGTTCCCCAGTTCTCAACTCGAATATATTCTAGTTTCGAGTGAACCTATTCACTATTCTTTTGCATGTGCCATCGTTGACCTCACCTTTGTCCAAAAGGTTAGAAGCCCATTGGTATCAAAAAGGATAAACCCTATAATTTGAAAGTTTACGCGACCGTCCTGCGGGTTGCAGCAGACGTTCACAAGAGCGAGAGCTGACTGGATTAGTCAAGAAAAGCACCAACACATATCTTCTTGCCTTAAGAGCGTTCATCCGTTCAAATCGCGCTGGAGTCAAAATTTAAGATTTTCGCCGAAGGACAAAACAATGCAGTTCTCAGTTTTAAAAGAATACATTAATATCATACTAGATATACTTTCACGATCTGCTTTTTGGTTTAAAAACATTTCAAAATATTGGGATATTTTTCCAAATAGAACAGTTTTTTAACACGTCCGTTTTTAACTTAGCGCTTGACCGTCTACGCAGATGCGAGATTTATGTAGGATCAAATGCTACAAGGTTGAAAAAGAATCACCATTCAAAAGTTCAAGATATTTTTTAGTTTTTGGTTTAAAAAAACTCGATTTAGGTAAAAATTCATTCAAAAAAACTACAATCAAAAGTGACATTTTCAATAAATTTACGGGATATTAACCGTGTCATTTTAGGTGAAAATTTAAGACATTATTTTTTTTTGGACTCGGCATGTGAAGTCATTCATACTCTAAAATACTGTATTTTTTTTTTGGAATCAATTGTAGTTATATTTTACTGTGAATTATTTAGTACTCCTATAAAATCGATGCGAGAAAGCGCCAGCGCTTAGTCGTGGCGTAGGCCTTGTTGTGACGACGCATCGGAGTAACGCTCGTAAAGGCTTCTAAGGGATTTTGAACCGAAGAAAAGGCAGCATCTTACTTCCGCGAATCAACTACCGAACTACTTGTGCGGTCATCAAAAGTCGTGGTCAATCAACCGCAACGGCGTGGTAAGCACCTAGCAGGAACCTAGCATGGCTGTAAAGAAGGCGTTGTGTTTTCTTACCTAGGTGTGTCCTGCTTGCTAACGCCCCTGATGGCGGCGTAGCACTCGATGTGCTCGCGGATGGTGACGTTCTTCCACAGAGCGTCATGCTGAGGACAGTAGCCTAGCATCTGGAATGCTGATGCTTGCGAATCGTCGATGTTTTGACCTCCCAGCATCACCTGCAAATTCGCAATTCAAATGCATTGTCTAAAATTAGAGCCCATCCGAAAGCCAACAGAAAGTCTTCAACATATATAGCAACATTAGGTATTTGACGGCCTGTTTTGCGTAGTGACAGTGAGACAGTTTGACCATGTAGGCTTTTTGGTTAAATTTCAGGCCAAGGAAAGATATTCAAATGGTAACTATGGATGATTATTTCTAGATTTGTGCGACGCATCCGTGTCAAAGTAACCATGATACAGAATTGTAGATTTTATTTATAAAAAGAGGTAACCGACTTTTGGAAACCATCAGAAGGACATCGACTAACTCGGCTAACAAAACAGGATAGGTCATTTGAGTTTATGCACGACCTACCGTGCCACAAGTAGGCCTCTCCTCAGCAGTGATGATCTTCATGGTGGTGGTCTTCCCAGCCCCGTTGTGGCCGAGGAGACCGAACACTTCTCCCCCCTCTACAGCCAGGGACAGCCGCTGCAGGCCGGTCTTCTTGCCTGGCTCCCCCTCTCCACAACACCCGCCGCCTCCACCGCTACCGCGAACTTTGTACTCCTTGCGGAGATTCTGGAAAACAAGCCCGAACCTTTGCAACTAGCTGCATGATCAAACTTCCATACAAATCTTCACCTCCTTAGGGGATGAATCGCCTAAAATCCTTTCATAGTACTCACAGTACGTTATTTATAAGAAATTATTTAACTAAGTTTCGTGCTTCAAAACCAATTAGTTCAAGTCGTAAGTACTTTGCTAGTTAGCATTAAGGTCGTAATAGAACAATACATTGTCATGTCTTAAAATTAAAACGCGCTTACGACGTTCGGAACAGGATGTTTAGGAAAATGACTAGGTTTGAATATAAAATTAATTTACTTATTATTTCTTATTCTCGATTTTTGTTTTAGTGCTTTTTAGGGTTCCGTACCTCAAAATAAAAAAACGGAACCCTTATAGGATCACTTTGTTGTCCGTCTGTCTGTCTGTCTGTCAAGACCCTTTTTCTCACGAACGAGAACAGGTATCAGGTTGAAATTGATAACGAATATTAAGGTCTATGAACCACACAAGATCTGAAAATTTCAATTTTTTAGAACGACGCAATCAAAAGATATGGCATTTTATGTCCTCATCTCCATACATTCATGCAAAAAAGCAAAACCTACAGGGTACTTCCCGTTGACCTAAAATTATGAAATTTGGCAAGAAGATAGGTCTCACAGTACAAATAAAAGGAAAAGTCTAAAATCATTGAATATTTCAATTTTTCTCACAACTAATAGTAACCAATTAAGGTGAGCTCCCATTTCAAGAACTTTTCTATAAATGAGGGGTCAAGTTGGATGGTCGCGGAGTTTTTAAAATCAAAGAGCAAAAGCTTTTAGTATATCATATGGAACATAGGTACGTAACCCCTAGGGCGCGAGTCCGACTTGCACTTGGCCGGTTTTTTCTATGAATTAAGACTTTACAAGGCTATACCCTTCTGTCATATGTTCAGGACGTTCTGAATAAAGGCCAGGTTAAAAGTACCCTAAACCGACGAGCATGTATGAAAGGATTGATGAAAGTTCAGGAAGCAAGGGAAGTATGTCAAGATCGTAGCAGGTGGAGAACTGTGGTCTCTGCCTACCCCGACGGGTACAAGGCGTGACATTACGTATGTATGTATGTATGAATGTATGTATGTATGTATGTATGTATTTATGTATGTATGTATGTATGTACGTATGTACGTATGTATGTATGTATGTATGTATGTATGTATGTATGTATGTATGTATGTATGTATGTATGTATGTATGTATGTATGTATGTATGTATGTATGTATGTATGTCATACTTACATGGACAACTAAAACTGGTGCGTTCGGCGACGGTTGTTGACAGATGGTTGCGACTCGACGCCTTTCTTTACGCACGTCTTCGTCTTCACCCGTGTCTCCTCCGATATCTGTCTCTAGATCGCGATTGGTCTCCGACAGCTTGCGTTTGCGCTGGTAAGAGACAAGCATCTTTTGGGTTAGACCTCTTTATGCCTTCTGGAAGTCACTTATTGATTTTGTTAGTTATAATAGCATGTTAATTAATCTTTTATTATGTACAACATAGTTCTTTTCATTTTAGGCAATAAAGTCAACACTATTATTAATATGTATAAATTTCATATTTTAGGGATATCGCATTACATTTATTTTGTACTTTTCCGCTAACTTTACTTCAACTCTTATTTACTTGTGCAAGCCTGGCAAGCTTTAAAGTTAGTTAGTTAGTTTACTTACCGGACATATCCTGCCTCCAGATTTCAACCTATCAGCAGCTAGTAAGGCGGCACCACAAACAGGCACGTGGAAAACCATGGCCACTATCAACACCCATATCTCCCCCGTGAAGTATGCTGAAAGGGCCGGCGTCGTGCAAAGACCGCGGAGGTTACACGTCATGTATACTCTGGGAACAAAATGAGTCGTTTTATTGTGAAAACATTTGCAAAAACATTTCAAGTTTCGATGTTTAGAAAATACAGTGCGTGCGCATGCACATTTGATGTCTCTTAGAAAACTAGCGAAGAGATCTGCACCTAATTTTTCTTTTGTGATTACTGAAGCCCCCGAACACAAGAGTGGAGTGACAGAGTTAACGAGATAATTTAAATAATGTCAGGGTCATTGCAGTTGGTGCACTGGCTTGAGGTGAGGTACTTACCTCACCTCAAGCCAGTGATTAATTAATCACCACTTACTAGAGACTTTTTGTTGTATGGAGAATATAATGTTACGAGAAAAATATTATTAATAATAAGTAAAAAAATATGCTTTTACCTGTCAACATAATAAATGATGGCGTACGGAATATACATAACATCAAGGAAACTGAAGACCAAATGAAGATAGAATGCGATGTCACTTGCTGAAACAAAAATAAAGAATTTGATTTGAAAACATTAAAAATACTATCATAAAGAAGACAATGAAGAAACACTTACCCCATCTGAATGTATCAAGTACAACGACCAAGATGAATGGTATGACTCCAACCCAAGTGGTGATGTTGGGCATGATGCTTTGCGCCGAGTCCATCTTGTCAAAGATATAGGAGAGACATGTATTAAACAAAATGGCGGAAGGGCTATATAGGATGAGAAGACCCGTTAACATCGTGATAGCTGAGCCATTGGTCAGGCTTGGGATGTCGTTGAGGATCACCTAGAAAAAGAAAAGAATGGTAGAGTTGTTGAAGATGAAATCAATGAGGAATAGGGGATCTAGACAACGTGCCATTAAATTTCGAGATGACAAAAACGAACGTTATAAAATGTATGGCATGACATGATAAGTCAAATGTCATTCCATGCATACCATACATTTCATGACGTTCGCTTTCATCAAATGGCACGTTGTCTAGACCCTCAGGATAAAGACTACGAATCGTCATCATATCAACCAGAAGACGCCCACAGCTGGACAAAGGCCTTCTCTAAATATTTTCACTTGTAATTGTACATGATTGCAATGATCACTGAAAGAGAATAATGGGAGGGATTGTTAACGAAGAAGTGGTACTTAACTAATTTCTTGGCCATAGGTAATAAAAGGTAATGCTTACAAGAACGAGAACTCCTGCACTGCTAATAAGCATGACAAAGATGAGGATGGTAAAATACGTCAAAAAGTACATGCTCATGGACAAGCCGTTCACACGCAATTGGTTTTTGGCTTTTATCTGAAACATAAAGACATTATTTAATGTCGTGTCATAGAAAAGTAAAAAGTAAGAAGTCAATTATGAAAGGGATTCATTATCATTCAAATGATCATTATAAAAACAGAAATGTCTTCAAATAAATTCGTGACGGATACAAAATGGATTCACATTTTGGAAAACTAAGATTTGTTTACAATGGAGCACTCGAGGTGATGGCTCTTACTTTACGATTACAAGTGTTAAGCGACTTTAGCCGTGATCAGACCGAATGGGTGACTCCTAGTAGCATTATAAAAAGGTTTTTCTGTGCTTTGGAAGGCATGCTGAGCCACTGGTCCCGGCTACTATTTTGCACAGGAGGCTAACTGGCGGCTTGAATACTCTGACAACAAGGTTACTTTGGCAAGCCTCTAGCCTGACGACCCCTACACGATTGCTAACTAGCATCAACTTTTATGCTGTTGCCATTACCTCCCGATCATAAACGATGTCGACAGCGAGGGTGACGGGCACCAGCGCAAAGATCATGCCCATGAAGATGGCACACACCACATTGCCCACGTTAAACTCCTCCTGCTGCTCCGTCTGCTGGAAGGGATGTGCGAACACCTCGATTGGCTTGAAGCTCTCCATAAGGTTAGCTGATATCATTAACAACCTGCAATTTACGGATTTGATCACACATACAAGAATGGTCCAAAAGAAAAGTGTTATGCAGATGGTATCTTGCATGACTTAAAGTGAAATTGAGTTACTTTGTATGAACTTTTATTGAACTACATTTATAAGGCGTACGGCAACGGCCAGGGACAGGCTAGGAAAAGGCACGGTGCCACTTCAAAACTTATTCATAAAAAATGTTTGAAATCGAGGCGTCATAAATTATACACAAGTGACGTATTATAATGTAATTTTTGCGTAATATCGCGTCCGTGCCTTATCTATTCCACTTCTGTGCCGTGTCTTTACCTTACAACGCCTACGAAAGTTTTAGTCGTACAGTGGGATTTAGAAAAATATTTATACCATGCTGTCAAGCAAGTTTGCGAAAATGATACTCACCTATAAATACTATTGTCCAACAAATTGACGATAATAGGTAAACTATGCGTATAAGTGCTGTTGTAGTAAGCCATGATCTTTCCATACGGTATGAGACTATCTTTTAAGGTAAACGCTGCAAAATTTTCCATTTCCAAGAGACTAGAGAAGTTCCCGGAAAAATCAACGATTGGGAATGCACCAAGAGACTCCAAGGAATCTCGAAAATCGGTGACCTCTTTAGAATTATGCATTTCGCTAAACAAGGCTATAGGAGTTTTGTTGGAATAGACATTCGGATCCAATTTGAGGCGCTGCATACGAAAAAATACTATTTGACGTGACTTCATGTAGAGGCCGAGAGCGCATGAAACTGGAAGAAAAGAATCCAGGTTACTAACTGGAAAAAAAATAACTTTTGTACATAAGTTCAACATGGTTCATACTTACTTATAGGCATGAAGATCATAACGTAAAGTTTGTACGGATCCCTTATCATCCGGACCGTTCTTATGTACACCAGGGCGCAAAAAGTCCTCCAGCACGAGGGGTTGGTTTTCACAAGTTCTCCCAGAGCTTCCACTGGGACTTCAGGAGTGACCTTGACGTGTTCCACGCCGTGAGTGGTTGAATGAAGTGCGTGGGATGCTGGTGGAGTCGGAAGAGATGTGGCCTTCTGCTGGTCTTTGTCGTTTAGTTCCTGGGTGTGAAAATCTTTGGATTAATAATATTAGGTGCCAGTCATGGTTTTTTTGACAACTTGACAATTTACATGAAAAGAGAAGATTGAGTCTGACTGGAAGTTTTCGACTGTTAAGGAACATTACAGTTATTTATGGGGTACCCTATTACGAGTACACCACCATTAAATAGGTGTTTTAGAAAAGATTACATACGATAGTATTATAAAAGAAGATGCTAAAATAATAATTTAGAAAATCTCAGGAATGTATCTAGCCAAACCAGCGCATCTAGTACAGGCTATATTCAGCGTTCTTAGAAATCTGGACGCATGTAGTACTTACAGTAAGTGGGGTATTAGTCATCATACACAACATCCCTTGAAACGTCCACTGCAGGACAGGGAGCGCCCACCAGAACTCTAGCAAAAACGCGTGGTACTAAGGAGGGGAGGCGACCGCTGTAGTTGGTGGCCGCAGTATGTAAGATGGTACGATTTACAGAAAAATTATGCAGCCCATCCTCTGGTTCGTTAGCACTTGGTTGCCTCTTACGACACCCACGGGTAGAGATGGGTTGGTACTATTCTTTGCTGGCACCACACGGACGGGAGTATTAGTATTTTTTGTAAATTAGTGATGAGCCTGGCCCCTAGTCGACCACCCAACTTCGCGAAGAAGAATAAACAAACCTATCTTCTAGCAACGTTACAAACCTGGTAACTCAACGTCTTGCTCTGCAGCGACAGACTCCTGGACAAGGCCCTGGCGCGCACCAGCTTCACGGAGGAAACTCCCTCTACGGCGTCTATCTCCTCATCATTCTCTCCCTCCAGACTCAGGAATACTTCTTCAAGGGTCGTCATCGATACTCCATAGCTGGTTACACCTGATGGAGAAGAAAACGGTTTAGTCAGATGTGATTTTTATCGGGAAGTTTCTTATGAATATGGATCTTTAATTTGAAAAAGTCTGCAGTATTTAAGGCCATAGATTCCTATTTAGTTTGCGACAACATAGGTTTTTAATACGGTCATCAAAACGCGCGATTAGTTGGCAAGGTAAGGCCTCGTTGAGAAGGGGTGAATTCGCCGCGAATTTGTGCGCGGTTCCAAGTACAGTGCCGATTTGTTTAGCATTGCAAGTGATCAAGTTGTTAACGATCAAGCAATCTACGACAAAACGAGAATATCTCGCGCGAAAGTCTGAACAGGGTCTATCGTGCGCCTAACACTTGTTATCTGAACAGGCCCTACAATTATTATTATAATATAGTAAATGGTCGGGTATAAATAAAACTATAGGTATAATGATTTATACTAGTAATGAAATAGATATAAAATATTTTATTTATTTTAAAATATTAACATAATCAATTAGTTTATCATAGATATGTATAAAATCATTACAACAAAAAATTTTCATTGAACAGAAGATCTTACTACTAAAAATTTCGGCGAAACGCGCAAGAGATAAGCGAAATCGCATAAATGTCTGTTTTTCGCGACCAAATTTTTGGTCCGATCACATCCGACCACATTTGTGGTCCGACTAGCGAAACTGCCAAGAGGATGCAAGGCAGACCTGTTGTTTTTTATTTATATAGGTACCTTCTATTTCTACGAATAGATTTCATTCGTGTAATCTGTCATTTAACCATTTTTCTCTCCATCTGTACAAAACCTGCCAGGTTTCGGATTGGCAGACCAACGTTTTGTGGACCTACTAGGCCACTACTATCGCTACAAAGTTGCAAATTTCGTGTACTAGATGACGTAGGATAACATGCAGTGCCCTTACGGTCTATGGTTTGGAAGGAAAACAACTTGAAAAGTTGTTCTGTTCAAAGAGTTACTTAGTCGAAACGGTTGTTCAAATTGATTGTTATTTAGTTTGAAACAATTTCGAAAAATGATGATTGAATTTTATTCTGATAAAAACTATATTTTCATAATTCTGGCCACACTGGCGGACAAAGTCCGTGACTGCCCGGCTCTCGTCTGCTGTGCCTTAGTTTCAGCTGAGTGACGTACCGTGGTGACGTATCATGCGTAGTCGGTACTCATTTTAGTTTTTTTTGTGAGTGCTAGCAAAAATGAGCATTGAGGTGATCAGGCACGACGGACCGCGCTAGTACTCGTACGGTCAACCGCACGTCGGTAGAAACGTGGTAGAAACTGTCAACTATACAGGGTGTAAGGGACGGTGTACCGAAAATTGAAAGGGCGTGCGCAGTCAACGAAACTGAACAACTTTCCCAAAGAAAAATATGTTGGGAATTGAAAAAAAAATTTGAACTCTCCATACAAATTGCCCACTCTGGTCGAACAGTTTGTATGGAGAGCTCAATTTTTTTTTTCATTTCCCAACATGTTTATTTGGGAAAGTTGTTCAGTTTCGTTGACCGAGCACGCCCTTTCAGTTTTCGGTACACCGTCCCTTACACCCTTTATTACCAAGCGATAAGGACCAAAAGTGTTTCTACTGACGTGCTGTTAAGTGTACAATTTTTCTTATTACATAGCCATTAAACATTAAGTAAAATTTCGTTCTGACCAGGTTATTGTAATAAGTCAAATAATTGGGATTGTTATATGCGTTATATTATACCACGACTAAGTAAATCTTTGAGTAAATGTAAAGGAGATGTTTCAGCCTGGACCTGCACATTGTACAGTAAATGAAAAAATAGATAAAAATAAAGGGAATTAAATAAAAATACTTGTACCTTATTTTGATTGAGATATAAAAGGTACAAATATAATAGTTTTTTCTAGATTTGTATGACAACGATGACAACATTTTTTGGTATTTGGTTGCAGACTTAAAATAACCTTTAAAAACACCTAGAAATACTAAATTTCTACTTTTATAAGGCACAGTGCACTTAATTTCAACCTAGCTATCAATAGTCCGTCATATTTGATTATCGTGTTTCTGTTGTTGACAAGTTTTATATTTTTGTACATTTTAATAAAGCCAAATTGTAGAAAATGAATAGAGAGAAATGATTCTCCACTTATATAGCTACCTATATAACTAATGTACAATGTGCAGGCCCAGTCTCCATATATTTGTGAAACATCTCCTTTATTTACATTTATTCATATTATTAAAACTTAATCCAGGATAATTCGATGATCCTTAAGAATAATATGGTTACACTCTCCGACGCCGTAAACCGCTACCCCGTGCAAGATATGATGCTTCAGTTGGTCCACGATCCATCGTATGAGCTCGGGGCTAGTGTGCAAAACAGTCCATGGCGACGGGAAATGCAGCGTGACCTGAGTAACATGATATTTAGATTATTAAGCATATCTATAAAGATTCGGGACGTTTAATCACCTTAGGGAGTGAGTTGCAAAGCAATTGTGGCGAGAGTCACGTTGACTATAATATACCTGAGGCGCTATCACAGTAGCGGGAACTTGTCTGCCATATGCGACCCATTTCCTTTGCAACACAAATTCACGCGCAAAGGCCGGAAGAGAGTAGCCCTACGCATCTACGCAGCGTTCCTCTCTGCCAAAATCAAAAATGTCAGAACTGTTTGCGTACTTTGTGCGGTCTAACTTTCTCATGCAACTGTGGTTCTTAATGGACGTTACTCAAATCACTCGATTTACAGATGGACAGTAACTTATCGACTCGAGTCTTTTCTCTTCATTTATTTCCCGTGGCACTACTCTTGGGTTCTCTATAAAATCTAGAGGTATTTTAAGTACTGCGACTCCGTGGCGAGCGCATTTTTTTTTCAAATTGTTCCGCACGTAGTGTTGCCACTAACTGACGCCTAACTCTTCAGGTGGCGTGGTCTCTTGTGCCCATATGGTTGGATTTTCTACTACCCCGGTTTTGGTCTTTCTGTATACTTACCTCAATATGTGGTAGGGATAGATCAGTCTCTAACCCGTCGACAATGTAATGAGTTTGGTCTAATCGTGGAACGAACCGCGTAGCGCTGTGTAGCTCAACATCTTTTAATGTTACGCTGTGTGAGAATAATTATATAGGTGAAAATTTAATTTATTTAAAAAAATATATGATGAAATTTAGTTCAGTTTATATTAACCTTAACGTCCCCAATTCGTCGCTACACAATACAGAAAATTTTGCTAGAAAAAAAAGAAATACAATTAAATTCACATTTTTAAATTTTTAAATTTAGTCTTAGTAAGTACGAGGTGACTTGTTATTTGAGAAGAAATTAAATTGAAGCTCTTTTGGGGGAGTCAAAAGACGTACACTGCTGCACAACTTTCAACAAATTATAGCGAAACTGAATAAATTTGCCAAGAAATAAAACCTTTTGGACTCCTAGACCAATTGAAACTAACCGGCTGGTTAATTTATTGATTTGAGAAAAGTTATTAATATTTATCAGTACTTTCTTGAATTTTTGGCTATGCCCATCTTTCAGGAGCACAATTTATTAAGTATTTATTAAATACAAATTGCTATAGATAACTCACTATTAACTTCGATGAGAGGTATTTTGTAATTGAATTCAACGCGGTGTTTACGCTTTAAGTCTTGACTTCGGACAACAATAGATGTCAGTACGGCATCACTCAACCCCGCGAACGAAAAATCGTGCAGAGTTACAGGAATCCTGCGAAGTAATCAGATTTCAGAAGTAGTTTCTTTTCAGAATACGAACGTTATAACACCATTTAAATAAAGCGATTTTACGAGTATACTAACTACCGTTGCGAACATACGCTAGTGAGAATGCGACATTTTGTATAAAATTGTGTTACTACGAGTATCTAGTTCGCAAATCTGGTATGTCGGTGTTAAATCACGGTCCTTCTTTTTTTAGTTTATCCTGATGAAGAAAATGATAGAGGTCCGAGAATTTTTATTGAAGCGTCCAAAGCAATAACGTACGATGTTCGCGAAAGTTCAACAAGCGTAAGGGAACTACCCCTACGGCGCATGCGCTAGAGAGAAGTAGAGAGTAGCACAGGTAGGGTGCAGCATGTAGCGGCGTAGAGGTCTGCGTAGCACGGGCCTACACGTCGAAGCAAGCTGCAAGGGGTGACTTAATTTTGCAAATTGGGGCCGGGGACCATTTCCAAAGATATGAAGACGACAGATGTAGAATTGAAACTCAGAATAGCGTATTATTGAACTAGGGAGCCGACCTCAAGAAATACGGGAAATAGGCTCGGGAGCAGAAAACAGTGTGGGGACAACGTGCGTCTGTGCGAATCAGGCGAAAATTAAAGAGGAATTAAAAATATTACTACTGGCTCATAATCTTTCTCTTTCCACTTCGCTCAGCGCTTTTTTGTTTGTTTGTTGGAACTAGGGTTGAATGTCGGAAAACTTTGACACCAGGCCACAGAGCTGAGTATACCTATACACATGTTATATACCAGGGGTAGGCAACCTTGGGAAAGTCAAGGGCCAATCTTTGGTATGACGATAAAGTCGCGGGGTGTAGTTGATAGAAAACGTTTCTCCTTCCCATACTAGGACCAAATTTAGGACATTGTGAATAAAGGCCAGGTTAAAAGTACCCTAAACCGACGAGCATGTATGAAAGGATTGATGAAAGTTCAGGAAGCAAGGGAAGTATGTCAAGATCGTAGCAGGGAGAGGAGGGAGAACTGTGGTCTCTGCCTACCCCGACAGGAACAAGGCGTGATGTTATGTATGAATTCCCATACAAAATGTGTCTATTACGTGAACACTTACTTGAATATGGAAAGTTGCTTCTTTGCATAAGAAGAATCACTGAGCTTGAAGAGAAAACCAACTAAAAATTCAATATTTATTATAGGAAAGATGCCTATAGTTGTTTGTTTTGTATTGCGCTTTTACATATACCAGTATAGGTGGTGATGTTATAAACTGTCTAAGCGGAAATATTCTGGAAAAGAGATTTGACGTTGATAGACCAACTTACAGTTTTACTGTGGTTTAGTAGGATAATTTGGATTTTGGATCCCTTAGTCTATTGTCTCAGGTGCAAGTGCAACATGACCGAATCACGAATCATTACTTGCGTAGACTTGTTTATTATTAAGTTGTACAAACTATGCTTGCTAACAATTATTGTCCTGCTCTCGCAAATGGCCTTTTATTAAATAACAAGGCATACTCACGAAAGATCCGGGGCTATTGATATCGGGTATGGTCCAAGTGTTTCTTGCTTGTAAGGATCAATTGTTTGAGAAAATGTTGTATTATCCCACAGTGTAAGTAGCGCGTGATAGGCAGCCTCACTAAGCTCTATGTCTCGTTCTGTGAGAGGTTGGTACGAACTGGGAACGGTGCCGAAAGATACTGTGGTATGAATGGGGTCCAGAACTATCGTGAGATTAACAATTTGAGCTAGAAAAAAGAATTTTAATGGTTATTCTTAACTATTTGTATAAAAGCTTGTAGCTTCCTCGTAGTAATACGTATACTATAGTTACGGCTAGGCTATGACCATGCCGCTACGATGTAAGCAGAGAGCGTTTTTGCAATACAATGCCTTCACTTTTCTTTTCTTCACTGGGACTCTACGGTCAGTGTATACCTACACCAAATATAGAATAACCACTTGGCGCAGAGGCAAAGTAGTTATGGTGTAGGCTTTATGAGATCAGACCTCCTGGTAGTTAATATAGTAGCCCAAGTTACCTATGTCAGAAAAAGTACAAAATAACTAAATTAATATTAACATTATGTGTGTCAGTCCGGATGTAAAATACGATCGATTATTTCCTGACAATAAACCAACCTCAGGCAAATACGTTTGGAAATGTAACTAACTCTTTCTAATCACCACCAGCTCATAGTCAGGACCCAAAACCAACCATAAGGTTTCACCTCTTTGCAACAAAAACGTCTGGTCTGTTGGCGTGGTTGGTAGTGACGCTGCTTGAGGTGGTGAGGTTCGTAGGACGCGGGTTCGATTCTCACTTTGGACAAACATCTATGCGATCAACATGTTATTTATACTACGGTTAGTTCTGATTTCCCTAGTAATAGGATTTGCCTATTTTCTGATCAGATGACCTTGTGTGAAAAAAAAAGACAAAACAAAGTAAGAAAAGAAGGGAATACGGGCGGCGTCACAATGTAACTAGGAATGGTCTAACAAACCACTTTCAAAAGAAGCTTGCTATAAATAAAGTAATGTAGTGAATTTTATAACATTACCGCTTGAATATTCTACACAAAGAACAAGAAGTGAAAGAAATTTGAAGACCTCCATCTTATAACAATATAATTACAAACTAAACAAAAAAAATATGATCACAAAGTATATGTCGTTTCTTATATACCATTGAATGTTTACGAATAATACCTTAAAATTGTGGGAAAATCAATATTGATTCGAAAAATCTATCGTGTAATCTTGTTATAGTTCGGAGCGGATTTCATACATGGTGTTTTTGTCGCATGCGCTTCTAGAATCTAGTTAAAGGTGTGATCAGTTCCTACCACGGCTCCTACTAATCAGATACACAAGGGAGCAAAAAGGTTTGGTTATTACAACGGTTAAAAATGCATGTTTTTTTAATTATCAATAGGCTTGCTCTATGTTGCAGAAAAAACCATTTTGTAAAACAATGTTTTTTTTCCCGTCAAATATACTCTGGTGTCATGAAACTGTATTGATAATCGTTGGAAGAAACAAAAAAAAAGGATTATATTTCAGTTATAAAAAAACCGGCCAAGTGCGAGTCGGACTCGATCGTCGAGGGTTCCGTACCACCACATAATCATAATTGTATTAGTTGAAATTTCAGTAAGTTAATGTGCTAGATTTTTTGAGTCCGACATGCGCTTGACCAAATTTTATTGTTTGTTGTTATTTTATAGCTTATGTGTTCCCGTTTTCAAAATAGAACTAAAACAAAAATCGCCTCCGAGACCATTCAACTTGACCCCTCTCTTATATGAATGTTCTTGAAACGGGAGCTCACCTCAATTGGATACTATTAGTTGTGAGGAAAGTTGTTATATTTAATGATTTCAGACTTTTCCCTTTATTTGTACTGTGAAACCTAGCTTCTTGCCAAATTTCATAATTTTAGGTCAACGGGAAGTACCCAGTAGGTTTTGCTATTTTGCAAAAATGTATGGAGATGGAACATAAAAGCCATATCTTTTGATTGCGTCGTAGGAAAAAATTGAAATTTTCAGATCTTGTGTGGTTTATAGACCTTAATATTCGTTATCAATTTCAACCTGATACCTCTTCTCTTTCGACGGACAACAAAGTGATCAATATCGATAAGGGTTCCGTTTCAATTTTTCTCACAACTAATAGTAACCAATTAAGGTGGCTCCCGTTTCAAGAACTTTTCTATAAAAGAGGGGTCAAGTTGGATGGTCGCGGAGTTTTTAAAATCAAAGAGCAAAAGCCAAAAGCTTTTAGTATAAGCTGGCAACGGATCGCGTTGACTGATTTATAGAGCAACGAAACCACCCTAATCAGTAAGCCCTACTACTATTGTTCATAGATCCTGCCAGCAGTGCGTTGGTGGGGCAGCAAATGTGTTGAAAAATCAATTGAAGTTGAGCCATTTGTGTTTAGTGTCGTATTATAGCCAGTAATTCACTGAATTCGAATATAAAGTTGGCAGGCGTTTTAGTCGGTGGAAAAGTAGTGGCAGGTGCTAAAAAGTTAGTTTCTCCTGTATAATTAATAACAAAGCCCCCTAACAGGTGGCGCTGTAGGTTTTCTGAAACGCGCTATTCTCAAAAATGCTAGAAAATGAATTTTCCTTGACATAAGACTTAGCAAGATTGATTTTTCGTAACCGGAAACCAGTAGCACAGTAAATTTCATCGAAATCGTTAAAGCGGTTTAGGAGAAACCGATTAAGACGGTAGTAGAATTCGTTTCATAGCATTTCTTGAGAATAGCGCTATTCAGAAAACCTACAGCGCCATCTTTTATGAGGCTTTGGAAAAGATTATACAGGAGAAATTAGCTTTTAGCACCTGCTACTACTTTTCCACCGACTTAAACGCCTACCAATTTTATATTCGAATTCAGTGAATTACTGGCTTTAATACCACACCAAACACAGAGCTCTATAAATAGCTCAACTTCAATTGATGTTTCAACAGCTTTGCTGCCCCACCACTTCCACCCCCACCAAACTGCTGGCAGGCACCTGGATCTATGAATAATAGTAGTAGGGCTTACTAATTAGGGTGGTTTCGTTGCACTATAAATCAGCTAACTCGATGTGTTGCTAGCTCTCAGTATATTAAGGTATAGTTATTATTAACATTTCTGATTATTTATTAGAGTTTTACGCTTATCCGGGATACGTTTTTAGTAGGGGATTATCAGTCCTTCAAAAAGTAACACATGATTTGCTAGGTTCTGCATCAGGTAGAGCCATTTTGTAGGAGTAGACAACAATTTTTTGGTATTTCAGACTTTGTTACATGGGGAAGATTGTTCAGCTCATTCAGGCCATTATTCCCTTTTTATTACCCATAATTTTTAGCGATTAATTCATAAAAGAAAAAGACTTCAAATAATAGAGCGAAGATTTTTATTAACATCTTCAAAATTGAGTTAACTTGTTCAATCATCTGGAATAATAGCATTCTTAGCGAGTACGAGGTCATTCCATTCTTTGACGGCCTGGTCTGCAACTCCTTGCAGAACTTTGTCCAACATGAAATCTACAACTAACTGCACCAGCTGGTTGCAACTAACTAACGATTGCCAAAGGTAGGGCACCCAAAGATGGAGCTGAAAACAGTACCTGAATTATAAAAAGTAATTATGCAGATTTTTTTGTCGAAAACCGACACAGAGTAAAGTAGAGTCTTTCATATACATAGTCTGTAAAAGGTAGTGAAGTGTAAGTCTCCTAGTCGACTATGACTAGTCGGTCAAAAAACCCGGTTAAGTTTTACAAAAATCAATAAATCTTTAAAAATCTAATGTTTTAGCTAAACTTTGTTTGCGAAAGTGAAAATATATCCTTTTTTACTTGTGAATCGATCATTCGAATTTCAATTCGAAAATTTATATTAAGATTTCATTACAATTTTAATTCGAATTTCAATAATTGATCATAAGAACGGAAGCGTAAATGATCCGTAAAAACCATTTTCACTTCTCATGCTCCGAAAGTGCTTATTTGTGCAGGATATAGGCTGCACAAAGTCGAATTTTGTGCACTAGGGCAAAAAAGTAATCTCGGTGGTGTACGCCCTGCGCGCGGGCCTGCGGCACCCCGTCCCACGCCGCGCGCGCGTCAACATATTCTTCACTAAATCAGAACAACTCATTCTTCAGTTACATTTAGAGAGTACTTTTACGTTTTATTTCCTCGCAATCAAAGTGAAAAGCAGATTAGCAGAGTTTATAACTCGTCCACAAAACCATTTTATCCTCGACATTACTATCAGCTCTCGCCTTCGGCTCGGGCTGCTAAAAGTCTCGGAAAAATGGTTTGTTTTGTGCACTTGTTGTAAAATCTACTATTTATGCGTGATTTTTTATACATTTTTTTCCTGAATGGTAAGTATTCGCACCAGAAAAACTATGGTACTAATAACATTTATTCGTCCCAAGTCACATATTTCTCGGAGAGAAAGATAAAAATTTTACGTTTGTAGGATTTGATAAAAAAATTATACACTTTAGTATGGAGGTCCTTCGCAAGAAGTGGATACGCTTATGCACAGCGCTTATGGCTACATAGTAAGGGTGATGAAGGACAAATTTCTATATGATTTGCTCATGTCTGCCTCTTTGACTGATGATAAGGAGCATCCTCTAAAAGATACAAAAAATATTGGCGGACATCCACACCCCTGCGTTTTTGAGGAATTAAGTTTTAACTTATTTTGAAATTTGACAATGAAACGTATACCTGGCAGACTATGACTATCTGATTAAATACAATGTATAAAACCCCAGAAAAATGGTCTGCCACCATAATAATAGCCCTGCGTCGTAAAGTTACAGCGCTTCAAAATGCAAAAATTCACTACTTCGTTCCGTGATCATGCAGAGCCCTGCATGTCTGCCTCTTCGATTTTCTACATCTTCAGAAGTATTTTAAACAGGAGCCACAAAGGCAGACAAAAAACATACATTATTTAGTATGCTATTTTCATTTTTTTTGTTTTAACTGTAAAACGCAGCGACGCACAGAAAAACTTGTAAGGACCAAATCAATTCGTTTTGAGCTGATCTATCATCCCTATCAATATGAATCAAAAGCAAACCATATACCCAAATTGCAGCCAGCACCCTAACTATCAGCAGAAAGTGCTGCTACTTAAAATTATTTTTTTTCAATTTAATGTACCTAATAGGTAAAATACAACAAATTATTTCTCAAAAACTACTCGCCAAAGTAACAAACATCCTTTAATACCGACAACTGGTTGTTAGTGTAGCGACACATCTGCAGATCTTTCCAACGTAGAGCAACATCCAGCGGAATTTTCATACTTGACAGATTTTTCGGTCGCGCTACATTTATACCTCAGATATTTGTCGTCATTACTAGAATTTGGTTCGGTTTTTATACAGTTTGTCTGTCGGAAATGTGGTCGGAAGTCTGCTAATGTGACTATCAGCTACTCGTATGTCAACTTCAAATACAGGGCCATTTTTGGCTCTAAAGTTCATGTGCCTCCTTATACGTAAGGTCAAAAGCAATATTTTTTGTTATATGGGGTTTGCAATGAGTCACAAAAAAAAATCGACAGCCGTATATTTAAATGACCAACACGTTTTTTCTGTGAAGTTGAAAAAAATTGTGCATTGTTGCAAATCTCGTAGAAAAAAAGTTGTTGCTTTTGACCTCAATAATAAGTAGGCAAACGAATGTCGACCAAAAAAATAACCTTGTATAAGAGCTATGCAGTGGCGTTTCAACCCTTACCTCAACCCTATCAACATCGACACTGGCATCCAATGCAGTTATTAATTGTAATTTTTTCTTATCATGTGAGCCCACAGGGTTTGCGCGTGCATTCCACTGGGTAGTACTATTCAGCGTCACATTTATCAAATTTAGTCTGCAAAACAATAAAATCTGTGTAAAAAAAGGTAGGGAAGGAAGAATTTAAGGGCAAAAAACTTGTAACAGCGCTAATATCAAGATGGCCACTATAAAAAAATTACATGCGCATTGTAAATGGTCTTAATTTATATCCGTAACTTGTTTCAGCGTCACCACTAGTTTACTGGATCGAAACAAAATGACCAGCGGTAGTTTCAATCTAGGGGGGTGTTATTACCAAAATAAAAACTTTTCCTAAAAGACATCATCATCCTCCAGTTTTAAATTTAGTGATCCTGGAGTCTAGACAAAACTTAACAAGTCATAAGAAAGGGAATATTATACTACCTATTGTAACACAAAAAAAAGTTACCTAAGATCCCCTTCAACGTTCAGTAGTTCGAAGGAAGCTGAAATTGTTCAAAGGTTGCATTAAGTTCTATTGTATGATAGCACATATTTCCGTTTACGCCTGGGGTCGCCTCACGCATGAGTTTTATTGTAACAATCCTCATTAAAACGTACAATGAAAAAGTTATGAACTGCAGTAAACATACATAACATGGAAGACCAAGCTTGTGCGTATAAATGCGCATGTACTCGTATGAGGCCTAACGTACCTAATCTGAGCGTGTGGATTTAATTTTCATTCTCAAAAGGTGGAATTGGTTTTTTAGTTCACATGTGTGAGGTTTACTAAAAACGATAGAGAATAGGAGAGGCAAGATTGGACATCTGATACGACACGACAGTTTCTTAAGATACTCGTAAGGAAAAAATAAAGGGAAGAGAGGTGGAGGAAGACCTAGGTGAAGTTCATCATCATCAACATGACATCCCATGAAACGTCCACTATAGGACAGGGAACTTCCTTCAAAATATCATATTTTGCTGAAACAATGTGGAGGGGAAGTACCATAGTCACCATGCTTGTTAGCATTACGGCTGGCACCATGGACCGCGGTTGTTGGTGACCGCAGAATGTAAGATGATACGATACACAGAAGGATGCTGCTGCCCATCCTCTGGTTCATTAACCCTTAGTCGCCTCTTACGACACCCACAGGTTAGAGATGGGTTGGTACTATTCTTTGCCGGCACCACACGGGGCTAGGTGAAGTTACTTTGACCAAATCAAGGAGAAGGCCGAGGTCGTGTAGTATCAGGAACTAGAACATCGTGCGGACAGAAGAACAGAATGGAAGTTACTCCACCGACAAGAGCATGGATCTTAAGTTGAAGAAGAAGTGTGAGGTGAATCTGTCGAATATAGTTTTGTCTACTGTAGTTTGGGTAAAATAAAATGGTGTGTATAAAAAGTTTGAATCACTTACATAGTACAGAGACTCTAGGTATAATAACAGACTTGTCCACTCTGTCATTAGGGTGTCCCTTCCCTCTCACAGCAAACGAATACAGGTTGTGCTCACTTAATCCACTTAATACAAAGTACTTTAGAGTTACTGGGATGCTGAAAGAATAACATTTATCCTATTAGATAACGACTCCTTTTTTGTCCTTTTTAGTATCTATAACCATAACCAAAGCTCTTATTGTCTTTTTGATACGACTAGTCTCTTCAGCATTTTATTTAGTGCTTAACTCTTTTTATTCAGAAATCCATGTCTTTATCAAGCAAAGACATTTCATGAAATTATAAATATTGTTATCCGATGAAAAAGGGGTATTTTTCGACTTTTAATAAATCTAAAGTTACTTTATCGAATCAAGTTATCCGAAACTTCAGAGATATTATTTATTGCCACGGTCTCGATCGTAGTTTCTGCAAAAATAACAGCGCGAACGACGGTAGTAGTAAGGGTGATGAAGAAAAATTTTCTATATGATTTGCTCATGTCTGCCTCTTTGACTGATGATAAGGAGCATCTTCTAAAAGATACAAAAAATTTTGGCGGACATTCACACCCCTGCGTTTTTGAGGAATTAAGTTTTAACTATTTTGAAATTTGACAATGAATCGTACACAGACTATGACTATCTGATTAAATACAATGTATAAAACCTCAGAAAAATGGTCTGCCACCATAATAGCCCTGCGTCGTAAAGTTACAGCGCTTTAAAATGCAAAAATTCACTACTTCGTCCCGTGATAATGCAGAGCCCTGCATGTCTGCCTCTTCGATTTTCTACATCTTCAGAAGTATTTTAAACAGGAGCCACAAAGGCAGACAAAAAAAAACATTATTTAGTATCTTATTTTCATTTTTTTTGCTTTAACTCAAAAACGCAGCGACGCACAGAAAAACTTGTTAGGACCAAATCGAGTCGTATTGAGCTGATCTATCATCCCTATTAATATGAATCATGAGCAAATCATATACCCAAATTGCAGCCAGCACCCTAACTATAGGTAGTTTTTATTTTTTATTAATGTGTTAAACTTGATGAACTATGTTTACACAAGTAGCCTCCTGACATTTAGCTTGGCTTAATGACTGCTATTAGATCTCAAGTGTCTTTCTAAAGTGGAAACTATTTACAGCCAGGTAAAGAACGTTCCGAGAATAAATTACTTATACGTACCGCACGAGAAGCTATAAAACTTACTTTGTTCCAAACGCTTTTAAAGAGAAAGGTCCAAGTTTTTCTTTATAATAAGGATCAATTTGTCTTACAAAGTCCTCTGTAGACCAGATTTTGTTCAGTTTTTCGTAGGCCACCTCGCTTTTATGTATATCACTTTCAGTCAGCGGTTCGTATGCATCTGGGTGCACCGGAACCTTTCCAAGGGTGATATCTTTTTTGTGAATAGGAGCTAACACTAGATCGACGAATGGAAGAATACTATTGTATTTTGTCTTTATATCGAACACTTTGACTTCTACGTTCGTTGCTGAAAGAAAGTCATATAAACGCTAGTGTTTAAAACCTCTTAGAAACAAATCGATGCTAAAACCTACTGTTACCAATTTCAAAAATTTTGTGACACGACTTTTAAAATTTTCATAACTAGGTACATACTGAAAATTTAAATCCAAATATTTATTAGATAAAATAACATATTTTAAAATTTTTAACCAACTAGAACTCTAAAGTCAGATAAAAATTTGTAATCTGTTTAGAGTCCGATTAGAAATTGAATGAGGTATTTCGAACTTACCACTTGAACACTTAAAAAAGAATAAAAATAATATAATTCCTTGAACCTTCATCTTTGCTCAAGGTGGTTCTGAAAGTAAGCGAAAAACTTATTTTACGGATGCTTTATAGATAATGTCGCTTTCAAATCAATTTTACCTTAAAAAGTAAAACGTGTACGTTTATTTTATTCTTATATCGAGTCTATTTTTAATGTAAAACGTTATTAAAATCCAAATAATTGGGGATTATCCTAGAGTGGCGGAAAGGGGTTGCTATAGAATTAGAGTGTAAAAATATTTCTGGAAGGGGACAGGAACTATTAAAATATTTATATAAAAAGTGTTGAAGGATCTTGTTTTCATGACCACTATTCGAAGCCTAACCTGCAGCGAGGAGTAAGGTAGGGCGATTTCATTAATGATGAACTATTTATTGCAGCAACTGACGACGTTTTGAAACTCCTGGACTTGATAGAGTTCGGCATCGACAGGCGAGTACATGAGTATCTTTTGATTTGCCGACGTGATATTGTCGTAATGGCCGAGACGAATTTGCACCAAGTGGATTCCAAAATGTACATGATCAGGAAGAAAATCGTGTCCAATTCCCGTGTTGTACCCTCTCTGCTCCAATTTGGAGTCATCACATTCTATGTTGGTGACGTATATGTCTTCTTGTAACAAACATACAAGTACCGTTCCGTTGAAGAACATAATTACAAACATACAACTTTGAGAATCAGGTTATTTCTCGAATTTAACTTAGAAAGCTTATATCTTTTTGTTCCAGATGTACCTGTGTGAGCTTAGCTTGTTCGCTCATAATTGGCCTAATTCGTCACTTGCAGGGCAATGATTCTGAAGTAATAAAAAACTACTTAAAAATTACGACATCCGCAAAAGAACCAAAGAAATTTAAATTGAGGTAGTGAGTGGGGCACATACTCGTAGCTCTAAGAATTGACAGCCGATGGAACTACAGGGGGTCTAGACCATTGACGTAAGAAAAACGTAAACGCCCCCTGGCGTAGTTTCCAAAATCTTTGGTCTAGACAGACCGTTGTCTAGACCCTCCCCCCGTTGCCATTTGATAAAAGCAAACGTCATGAAATATATGGGACGATATTTGACGTATTGTCATCCCATACATTTCATGACGTTCGCTTAACAGGTTGTCTAGACCCTCAGGTTCTAGAGTAGCGACCACGAAAATGTAATGCGTGAGCTGGCCGTTGTTGCAAAGTTGATCGACGATCTGGTCAAGTTCTCGGAAACTATTGGATGGCGTTAGGACCGGACCGTTCATCGTAGAGATTTTTCAGAGAAGCCTTTTCCTGCTGTAGACGTTGTGTACCTTTTTATCTATCAATATCAAGATTGTTGCCATCTCAGTTCCTACTATTGGACGTGTTGACCATTGAAATAGGATGGACCATCGTCTCTATCTTTATAGAATGATATTTCTCCAAATGGTTAAAGGAAAATAAACTTCAAACTAGGTACTGAATTATCTTTATATTTATCATTATCAACAACACCTTTAAAATTGTTTTTTTTTGTATCAGTCATCTGGTATAATTTCATACTGCGCGAGTACGAGGACGTTCCATTCCTTAACCGCCAGGTCTGCCACTGTTTGTAGAACTTCGTCCAAGATGTGGTCCACCACTACTTGCGAAAGTTGCTGGCAACTTACTACCTCTTTCCATAGATCGGGAAGCCAAAGGCGGAGCTGGAAACAGTCATTACCGTCATTTATTGCTTAAAGCGAAATTTGTAAAATCAAAAATTCCGCTGATAATATATGTTATGATAATTTATCATTATCTAAAGATCTAAAAATAAATTTTTACTCTTTGTGTGTTATACTTTTAAAGGTGCTCTAGCCTAATATTGTGAACTTCACTAACACATAACAATGTAAGCTTATTTGTATGTGTTACTTTGTACTTATACTTAAAGTTACTAAAGAACTTTTGAAATTGAAAGTTGAAACTTAACGAAATATCGTCATAATTGATGCTGAGTGTTTTCATGGTTATCTATTTAAATCCCGAAGCTTCCGAAACCCAGTTCTGAAAAGTCACCAAAAAGCATAGTGCCCGTATAAAGTGAGACGTATGTAACTTGCAATTGCAAACTTTTTGCATTATTGACCTTTCATTGTAGGTATTGGCTCTGCAAATCTTTGACCTTATTAAAATGGATTCGGAAATAATGTTTTGGAAAACTGCCGACGTTTTTAGGGTTCCGTACCTCAAAAGAAAAAAACGGAACCCTTATAGGATCACTTTGTTGTCCGTCTGTCTGTCTGTCTGTCTGTCTGTCTGTCAAGACCCTTTATCTCACGAACGGGTAAAGGTATCAAGTTGAAAATAATACCATATATTAGGATCCATGAACCACACAAGTTCTGAAAATTATTTTTTTTTACAATGACGCAATCAAAAGATATGGCATTTTATGTCCTCATCTCCATACATTTATTCAAAAATGCAAAACCTACGGGGTACTTCCCGTTGACCTAAAATTATGAAATTTGGCAAGAAGCTAGGACTCACAGAACAAATAATGGGAAAAGTCTGAAATCATTAAATATTACAACTTTTCTCACAACTAATGGTAACCAATTGTGGTGAGCTCCCGTTTCAAGAACATTCATATAAGAGAGGGGTCAAGTTGGATGGTCGCTGAGGCGATTTTTGTTTTAGTTCTATTTTAAAAACGGGAACACCTACAAACTTGAAAATTGGTATGTTTATAGTGCATAAGCTATAAAATAACAACAAATAATAAATTAAGTCAAGCGCGTGTCGGACTCAAAAAATCTAGCACATTAACTTACTGAAAGTTCAACTAATACAATTATGATTATGTGGTGGTACGGAACCCTCGGTGCGCGAGTCCGACTCGCACTTGGCCGGTTTTTTTAAATCTCTGTCGTCCGTCTGGCTATTGTTGGTGGAGTAAAATATCAGTAAAAAATTACCGTGACATCAGGAACATCGACAGTGGCATTCAATGCAGTTACTATTTGCAATTTGTCCACACTTGGTATCCTACGAGGACTCCATCGTGTGGCGCTGTTCAGCGTCACATTTATCAGATCAAGTCTGCAAAAACAAATGATATTACGGCCTTGCTACGTTTCGGAGCTAAGGGGTGAGCGATTTTCCATCATGTACATAACGTCGAGTCTCATCTACAACAGGTTAAGCTTGAAATTTGAGCATAGCTTTATCCCCAACGGTAACTGTAATAATAACAGTAGAAACCGTACAAATAAAGCACAAAAAATGTAATATATTTTACCTTAGATGCCCTTGCACGCCCAGTACGTCGAAATCAGCTAAAAGATACAAAAATGATTTTAAAACGTCATTGTGGTTTTTATCCAACTTATTAGGGAGACTATTCTCGGTCCCGATCGCGGTACCGTAACTTGAAAGATTTCAGAATCAAATTATTTTAAATGCAATGTCATTCAAATTACCACGAACGGGGCCGCATCGCATACCAAAATACAGCTACCATTCTTACTTTAATTAAGCACTAGGTAAGGGAAATAAAACGTATGCCTTACTTTACAGCATCAATTCAGAAGCATCAACTAGAAAAAGATTTGTCATCTTCATAACATAAGCCTTAAACGTCCACTACGGATGTTTTATTGTTTGAGCGTTACTGCTATTGTATTACCGGGTTGGTGAGGAGAGGAAGGCCTATTCAGAAACATCTGGACAAACGGATAATTCCTTATCAAAAGCAGCATAAAAGTGCAGTTATTCTAGCACGGAAACATGTTTGTATGTATCTGATGATGATTGTTTCTAACGATTTACACGTGCCCGCTGACCCATTTATGGTAACGACAAAATAGCTACACGAGTTCATGCCCTATATATATATGGGTCACTAAGCAACGTCCAGGTACGCTCTAAAATTAGCTTAATATATTTGTGTTTTTGTGCTGCTTTCTACCTTTTTTAATTTGAAACATTTTGTATGGAACTGTTAACGTGTTAATGAAGTTTTGGTAAAACTAGGTAGCGTAAATGTCAAATACTTTAAATCCCTTACAAACTACGGTGATTTCAGGTATAGTCACAGTCTTGTCTACCCTATCAACAGGGTGGTGTCTTCCTCTCACAGTAAACGAATACACCGTGTGTTTATTTATCCCATATAGCGAAAACTCTGTAAGAGTTATAGGAACCCTGAAATAATAATATTTAATAAATACGTAATACGTATACGTAAGGAGTAGCTCTAATAGAATAAATATTATTTATTCTATTAGAGCTACTCCTTACGTAATCCCGTTAATATTCTCATAAAAGGTATATCTTCAGATTATTATTATTATTACTTTTAGTTTCATCGATTAAAGTTATTCTGAACTAAGATCCTATGTCTTGACTTTAGTTTTGGCCACCGTTGCGCTTTCCACACAAGTATCAGCCGGTTATTTAGAAACGACGAGCCAAGTCAAGCAAAAATTATCAGGCGCTAAATGGCACTTCACATGGCCTAACGACTTCTACTAAGCTGTTCTTTTGAAGGTAGGAACGATCTAGAGCTCGTCCAAGCTAAAATGACGCGTCTCACTACCACGCTGTCAAATTATGGTCAAAACCTGACTTGCACGAAATCGAATACAACATTTTTTTCTCGGACAAAGCTATTTTGGTGGTGCTGTGGTGGGACGCATCATTTTAGTTTAGACAGCAAAAAAGAAGTTTAAAAAACTATGTTTAAATGGTATACCTCATGAAAGAAAGTAACAAAAATTGAGTACATTCAACTTACGCCACAGGTCCAAACTTTAAAAGATAAGGTCCAAGTTCCGCTTTAGAGTAAGGGTCAATTTGTTTCACAAACGACTCGTTCGACCAAATTTTATTCAGTTTCTCATAGGCCACCTGGCTCTTGTGTATATCACTTTTAGATAGCGGTTGGTATGCATCTGGAATAGCTGGATATATGTATGGACCAGTGCTGAGGGATATATTTGTTTTGTGTATTGGATGCAATTGTAGAGTAACGAATGGAAAATTGAATTTCCCCACGTTTTTATCAATAACATCGATTACTTCTTCTTTTGTAGCTGAAATTAAATCATGTTTATCAGTTATTTGTTATTTATTTGGATTCCAAAAATAATGTCTATATAATTCATCAATCATCATTCAGAATGATTAGCTAATTGTTTCATCGGCTAATCAGCTGTTTGCGATATAAGGTGTCTCAAACTTATCACTTGAATCATAATTCATCATTGCCCATTACTTAGGCTGCCTCATAGGCTGCCTTCCCACCAGTACTGTGCGAGGGAGTTAAGCTGTGAGCATTTGACAGCGCCTTTGACAAGCAAGGTAAATGGCCCAATCTTATTGGATGACATTTTCCCAATTTTACTTTGTAAGACAGAGTCGGCTAAATACCTATTACAAGGGGACCTATTACAGTAAAGTAGAATCAAGAACCATTTTTATATCAGTTCTCTGTAAGAAAGTGTGCATAAAATAGTATTATTCGCTTTTAATTAACCCCTAGAAAATATGATTAGTCAAAAAACGGTTTTTGACTCACGACCTGGATAAGCAAGGATTGGCTTGCTTATCCAGGTTACCATTTTTCACAAGTTACAGGCAATGATATTACAATTATATAAGTTACAGGCTGGTTACAGGTTTCTGACATATGTACCTCAACAGTCACTATCATCACAGTAGCCATACCAATGACTTGATGTGCCTCCTGAATCACGGAAAACACCATAACTTACCACTTGAATATTCCACAACTAATAAAAGAAATGAAAAAAACCCTAAAGTCTTCATTTTTGTATCAATTCGAGCTCAAGATTGTTTTGATTATAAAGTAAAAACTTATTTACGGATGCTTTATATAGTTTTGTTGCTTTCAAATCAATTTCACTTTTAAAATCGGGTAAAAATCACATTTATATAAATCTAGAAGATTTGCGAAGTACGTGCATGTATAATCGGTTTTTAAAAACGGTTCAATAAATTAAAGGCATATACACACACGTTGTGTATTATTTTAGATGAACCATAGATATTATAATTGTACAAAAAAAAAAACCGGCTAAGTGCGAGTCGGACGCGCGCACCAAGGGTTCCGTACCACCACATAATCATAATTGTATTAGTTGAAATTTCAGTAAGTTAATGTGCTAGATTTTTTGATTCCGACATGCGCTTGACCAAATTTTATTATTTGTTGTTATTTTATAGCTTATGCACTATAAGCATACCAATTTTCAAGTTTGTAAGTGTTCCAGTTTTTAAAATAGAACTAAAACCTAAATATCCTTCGCGACCATCCAACTTGACCCCTGTTTTATAGAAAAGTTCTTGAAACGGGAGCTCACCACAATTGGTTACTATTAGTTGTGAGAAAAATTTAAATATTTTATGATTTTAGACTTTTTCCTGTATTTGTACTGTAAGATCTAGCTTCTTGCCAAATTTCATAATTTTAGGTTAACGGGAAGTACCCTACAGGTTTTGCTTTTTTGCATAAATGTATGGAGATGAGGACATAAAATGCCATTTCTTTTGATTGCGTCACTGTAAAAAATTAAAATTTTCAGATCTAGTGTGGTTTATGGACCCTAATATACGGTATTAATTTCAACCTGATACCTCTACCCGTTCGTGAGATAAAGGGTCTTGACAGACAGACAGACGGACAACAAAGTGATCCTATAAGGGTTACGTTTTTTTCTTTTGAGGTACGGAACCCTAATAAAAATATGGTAGAAAAACAAAAACTTATAAAAGTATGGTGCACTGTCGCGTATTTACGCCTATTGCCTATTTAGGAAAAGATGATGTTCTTCCTGATTTAGTATAGGTACTCGTAAAGATATTTCGGGGTCAAACTTGACACATTGAAATTTATACCGTTTTTATTACAATAGCCATAAGATCAAAATCTCTCTGCGAGTGTCAAGCTTGTCCTAATCTTGACTGTACTTGCAGCACAGTCGGAGGCCAATTAACATTTTAGCAGTCGATTTCCCCTATAACCTTTTTTAACCTATGTCGTTCTTTGGCCCCCGACTCCTGCGACAAAAATATTGTTTGGTAGGGTCATTCTTCCGTTTAGTTACTACTTTTACGACGGCAGTCGTGTTTTAGATTTTAACTTTATTTTTTGTTTTTAACAGAGAGACCGGTAGTCGAAGGAAAGGGATGATGCCTGGGTCGAAAACTCAAAAGAAATCTGCAAAATTGCTGAAAAGCTATTTAAAATTTTGTGTGCACTGTGCAGTTTTACATTTATTTAATTATTTTTGTACTAAAAAGATCGTAATTAAGACGAAACTGAGCAGTGACGTTATAGCTATTTAATTTCACACAAAATATATGAAAGATTTTCGTTTCGGCTTTCAATAAAGAGTAGTTGATTTGACTATGTTGTCCTCATGCCCATTTCGATGGTGTGGATACGTCAATGTTATCGTTTAGGCAAAGCAGGGCAAAGACTATACAAGTTACTAACGTAGTTTGGGGGGGTCATTTCGTGCATTGATTATGTATTGTTATGTATGTATGTATCTTCTGTTTATATTTATATTATTTATATATTATATTTAAGTAAGTATATTTATTCATATATATTTTTTTTATTCACTTGTTTATTTTATACCATTTATTTATGTTATATTATTACATCTTGTTTTTGTGGATTTTTGCAATGCACTATTGCGTCCCGCTAATGAACACTCTCTCTCACTACCATGGGTTGGCTGGAAGAAATCTCTTTTAGAGATAAGCCCGCCTTTGTTAATGTCCTTTTGTATATAACTTTCTGTTTGTAAAATTGTGCAATAAAGAATATATATTGTGGCTTAGGACCTCTGGCGGGATTAATTGATACTTACGTCATCAAGCTTTGGATAATTTAGAGAATGTGAGGGGGGAGACTGGGGAGTGAGTGGGGGTGAGGAGGGTGATTGGTAGGGAGGAGGGTGAGGGGAAAGGGGTGAGTGGGCGAGGGTAGAACCTTGACGTGCTCTTGAATGTACCTACCTACATATAAGTATCCACGTAAAACTTGCGGCCGTATCAAAGATATAGCCAATCAGGGATTCTTATGTAACAATGAATTATGAGGCTTTTCAATACTGAAGGGAGTGTTTAGCACAAAATAAGCAATCAGTTATGTTATGTAGATTCGGATTTTCAGTATGCGTTTTACCCTTTTTACACGACTGCGCCAAGCCAAAAAGGAAATTTAGTGTTTAAGCCAGTCTATGTATGTGATTATAAACCCTTTATATATTTATTTATTTATTTACACACACTTAACACTATTATAACAGGTACAGACCCAAAGCAATAGTGCAGTACAAAATCCTTAAATCTATTTACATAACTTATTTAGTTAAATAATCTAACGCCGCTTTCTCAAATTGCGACATAGCAAGTAAATAAGTCTACCTGCTCCGATACCTTATTTAAAATAATTATTGCCCTGGAGACTGGAGCGAATTTCAATAAAATCAGAATATATATATTTTAGCCCGATCGTAGGCTACACGGCTTATTCTTAATCATTGGTAAATGTGTTAATATTTTGAACTACTTACAGTTGTTCGCTGAAGTACCTAGTTTGGGTTCTCATACAATTTCATTACATTAAAATAAAATAAAAATTATCGAATGCTTACCATTTTATTGTTTAACGACATTGGGCAACAAAAACAATGAGACAACTATGAATCTAGTTGCTTTGGTTTTATAAAAATATTTATCTATTAAACAAATGTATTCGTGGCGATCCGCAGCAGGAAAAGTACTTAATCTTTAAGAGACCACAGAAGTATCTTTATTATTATTTATATTTTTACATGGGCCATGTAACATAGCTTGACAATAATGCAGAGTAAAACATTAAATAATAACGATATCATTTTTGGATAATTTCCTTCATCTATCACATCGACAAAATATTATTGTCAGTGTCAACTCCTTTTTCTTACTATTTTTGTTCAATGTGACCTGGGGAGTGCTCAGATCGTGGTAATTTCAGCGGTTTTACCAAAACATTGCCTAAAACTTTACGTTAAGCCTTAACTTAGCATTTTGGACAAACATTTTTGTTCTGGTTATATCGTTGAAACTACTTCCACGCTCACCGCCTGGGGATCTAGACAAGGTAACATTAAATTTAGAGATGATGAAAGCAAACGTCATAGAATGTATGACATAATATGTCAAATGCCATCCTATACATTTCATGACGTTAGCTTTTGTCAAATAGCACGTTGTCTAGACTCCATGAATTTAATATGCAACCGAAAAAATAAATAATATTCAATCCAAAATTTACATGGTTGGACTTTTACCTGTGAACTGACACTATTTATGGTAAAATTGCGTTAATGTACTCATCAAGAACTGTGTATATGTAATAACCTAGATCATCTTTAACGCTATCTGTCGCTAAGTCAATAGCTATCTGGATTAGTTTCTTATTATTTTCAATGCTGGGGTCTCCAGGGTTTGTTTCCAGTTGGAACTGAAAATAACGTTAAATTTATTAATCGATGAACTGCCGAAGCAAGAAAGAAGATTTTTTTACATTGCAAGTTATCGTGTTGACAGGTTCTGTCGTCAGGCAAAAATTATCTTTGACTTTGAGATTCAGAAATCTAATGGAATTTCGACACTGAGATTCTGTCGCTACGCTTAGAGCTATCTAGGTTCCAACCAGGGTGCCTAACTAGACTGAGGGGCTATTGTAAATTCTTATAAATTGAAAATCATAGCATTCTGGTATCGTAAACGATAGTTGGTAGTTTAGCATAAAAATTTAAATGTCACGGCAATTTATAGGGTTAACGATAAAATAATGGCTTGACTTTCGTGATGAGCAGAGTAGTATATAATCAAAATTACCTTAACTACAGGTACTTTAACGTGGGCGTGGAAATACTTGACCCTATAAAACCCAGGCCACACATCAGCGTCCTTATATAGTGGAGGAAAAAACCAAGGATGAAGTTCTGCTGCTACCTTAGCTTCTACTTCTTTTAGCGTTATTCTATAAATAACAAAAAAACGGTAGATTGGTATGTTATTATGGCGTAAGAACGCTTTTATTGATAAACCACCGGAAAATGATAAGAATCGGAAGTTGATCAACTTCAAGATTTCAGGTAATTATTTTAAGGAGTCTCGCGATAAAATGATCCGAGTAACGCGACGCGACGCGTACTTACTATGATTTGATTGTTAAATCTATGAATAAACATTTACCACATGCTTGCCACCAATGCTATCGACCAATAAGAGAGCAGTGTATTATTTTGTGGGTGTCAATTCAACGTAATATGTTCCATACATGTATGATTTGACATGTGGCAAAATCGTTAGTTTATCAACTTACCGCCAGGAAGCGTAAGTTGATCAATTAGCTGAAATTTATTGCGTTAAATAATTCATTTCAACTGCCGTTTATGATTTTTCTTAACTTACGATTCGTATCATTTCCGGTGACATATACAAATAGACGACAAGTTCCAGATATGAATATTAATTGGTTTTTGATGAAAGAATTTGTGTATGGTGTAAATCTTTATTTTTCGGTATCAGAGTTGATTTACGCGATTGTTCAATGTTTTTAGAATCTAATAATAGATAACAAAAAAAAAATCTGGAATTTTAAGAAGACGGCAAATAATGCTGCCCAGCCTGAAACGAACGAAATTTTACGCTCGTTTGAGTGATACCTTCACATTGGTTGTAGGGTTTCTAAGTAATTTGAATCACCTACTGGGCGAAGATAAATACAAGTTTTTTTACTTACTTTCAAAATTTATTTCATCATAACATCCCATGAAACGTTTACTGCAGGGCAGGGAGCTCCCTCCAGAAAACTAGCAAAAAGGCGTAGTATAAGTTAGAGAGGAAGTACCATAGTCACCACGCTTATTATAGCGTTGGGGCTGGCACCATGGACCCCGGTTGTTGGTGACCGCAGCATGTAAGATGGTACGATAAACAGAAGGACGCTGCTGCCCATCCTCTATTTTGTAACACCTTAGTCGCCTCGCCTCATATGACAGCTACGGGTAGAAATGACTTGTTACTATTCGGCAGCACACGGTCGATTTTTTTCTTTTTATCTTATATACTTACATGAAACTTCCGTTTGCTCTAAAAAGTTCTTCTTGATAGTAAGCTAGAAAAGAAAAGTAAGTATTTTGAGTGGGATTTTAACCAAAATTTGATCAGAGCTTTAAAAAGTAAGCCAGCAAAAATTTAGTTCGTAAGAACCAGGGTTTAGTCAATGTGCCAAGGGTTTAGACAATTTAGAGATCAATAATCAATAACTTTATTGGGTAAAAAAAGTGATTTTACATTGATTCGCTAGTCCTCACACTAGGATTCCCTGTGTCGTGAGATAGATGAAGTAAACTGAACGTCATAAAATGTCAATGTCATCCCATACGTTTCATGGCGTTCGTTTTCGTCAAATAGCGCGTTGTCTTGACCTCCAGGTAAATATTCAGATAGTTTCTGAGCAATAAATAAAATAGAATTTTCTTGCGCATTACTTTGAAAATTCGAAAATTTTGTTCGGCGTTCGACGTTTTTCGAAGTGAAGACTAGGGGTTTTTTATGAAGTAGTAGAGGGTAGAGGTTAGGTACTTGACTACTAAAAAGGAGGTAGACAAACTTACAATAAAGTGATACTTGCGGAATCGTGACATCCAAGTCCAAACGTTTTCTGTCGTAAAGATAATTAGAACGAAGGACCACAGGTTGGAATACCGTATTCTTCAAGTTTGTTATAACAGCCTTTTTTAAATTCAACACATCTCTGAAAATCAGTCATAATTATACAAATTTTGCGATGTTATATTTTGAACTCATTCAAACTGTCTCTGTGTCCCCACGCTTGTTATGAGCGTAGCGCAGCGGCTAAGACAATGGATAACGACAATTCACCTGTACAGATCTCCTCGGGGTGATAGGTAGTGTTCCTACCCGACACTATACTATAGCACTCTTAAAAATTGTCGCCCCCATTCAGGCGCATGTAACCGAAATAATTACACCCGAAAATACAAGTGATTTAAAATATCTTAAACTTTTTTTTAAGCATTTAACGGAAGTGCGAAAGTTTATTTGGAGTTATTAATGTTATTGTAATCATCAAGTTTAAGCAGGAATTGAAACGAATAAGAAGCAGGATGGAAGACTTACTGAAACAAATTATCGCAAACAGATATTTCCTCAGATATTTCGGCTATTTCGATCGGGTCAACTGTAGGCAGTTTTTCTTGCCACAATTTTGTAAACTTCCCATATGAAATTTCAGAGTCTTTAATATCCTGGTTGGTAAGGTGCGAGTATGGTTTCAGCTTTATAGTGCCCAAGTTGTAAGTCAGGTCCAACGGTCTTAGAGTGAGCTCTGGACCCAGTCGCAGACTTGGTTTCCATCCAACTGTTACACATAAATAAACAGGATAGTGATATTATTGTCCCAGTAAGACAGTTATATCCGTAAGTAAGTCATATCCCTAGATAGGGTTGGTTTGATTAGGTTAGGTCATCTTACTTTAGGTTTAGTTTTGGTTAAGTAAATCGGGTCTTATTGAAATACATAGTGAATTTAACTTTAACATGTCAATCAGACCATAATCCTAGACAACATTTCCCATGAAACATAGGTCGAAATAAGAAATTATCTTTTGTGCCTGCGGGGAGAAATTGAATACTTTCTCCTTACTACGCAGGACGAAAGTAAAGTACTGAAGCAGCACGAGAAATCGCATACTGCGCACGGGAAAAAATTAAAAAATACTCAGATCACATGTTCCAGTATGTACTCTACTAAAAAAAAACATCAAAGTTATAACAAAAAGAAACGCTATTGTTGGAATTTCTTTTATTTCAGAAGAATACTCGAAAGACAGTAACAATAACTTGCCACGAGGGGTGACGGTAGTAACTTGAACCATGTAACCGAAACGAAAACGCTTACCTAAAAAGTTACGTTAAGTCTTAACGAAGCGTTTTAGGTAAACTTTTTCGTTTTGGTAATATTGTTCAAATTACCACGATCACCCTTATTCTTTAGCGCCTTCTAGTTTTATACCTTTTTACCCGACTACGGCAAAGCAAAAGGAGGGTTATGATTTTGACAGGCTATGTATGTATGTATGTATGTTCATCTGTTCCATCATAACTTCTAAACTACTTCTCATATTTTGACAAATGAGGTGTCGTTAGAAGCGTCTTAATTATCCGCTGGTTATAGGATACAAGAAAATTCGTTTAATTGTATGTGGCGCCCTCTAGAGCAGATTAAGTCAAGGACTAATAAAAAAAAAATTTTTTACCGTACCGTGTTGGGTATCAAATGAAAGGGCTTAACGAGCACATTTCAAAAATATATATGTTGTTAGCTTTTTTATGTATTTACAACCCCAAAATAATTGAAATAAAAAATCAGTTCAAAAACTAGAACCCGACTACTGGCAAATCTTGCTCTAAAAAGTATGTAACAAGAAAATATTGTCATCGGAAATTGTTATGTACAAACTATGGTATTAAATAAATATTCATAGCGATGTTCAGATAATAGCCGTGGTCATGTTATGCCACCTATCCGAAAAAAGCGATCATAACTTCAGGGCAAAGAGGCATAACAATATGACCACGGCTATTATCTGAACATCGCTATGAATATTTATTTAATACCATAGTTTGTACATAACAATTTCCGATGACAATATTTTCTTGTTACATACTTTTTAGAGCAAGATTTGCCAGTAGTCGGGTTCTAGTTTTTGAACTGATTTTTTATTGGGTTATTAACTATTTGTATAAGGGCAATAAATTGATTAGTCCTTGGGTATTATTCGTCCATGAGAGCAATCTTACGTTACGGATACGACTAATTTAAAGGTAGATATTTTTTCCAGATGCTTACAAAGATTTTACCTTGTTTTTGGAAATTATTCTCGTTTAAATCATAATATTTTGTCTCAATAACTATAAAAACAAAACTGTCAATTACTTACCCGAAAAACAAACACATAGGAATAAAAATAGTACAAAAGCTAAGGACTTCATCTCGGTACAAAAATTGTCTTAATATGCATTAAAATAAGCCGATAGGCCTATTTTATACCCATAATTTTAATACAAAACGTAAAATTAATTTGACCCTTGAAAATAACAAGATTATGTTTATACGGTACCACAAATTGAAATTTGCGTCTCTATTTAACCGTAATGTCACCATAGTTTCTGTTCTTTTCGCATTGTCATTGGTTTGAAAAAAAAAAAACCCGAAAAGTGTACGTATGTTGGGCTTATACAGTAACAGATTTACAGCATCCAAGGACTCTCCACAGGCGGGATGACCATAAGAGAAATTAACGGTCAATATGCGGGGACATAAAATTCATCGATTTATTAAAATAGTCTGTTTGCACACTATAACAATTTAGTTTTAGTATATTATTTGGTATTTCCATAGTGACATTGTGAAAATAGTCATTGGACACGCTTAAGCACTAAATACTATTTTTTACATCAACACCCGTTTATATTAGTTACTGAAATGTTCTTATAGTTAAAGATCGTAGGTCGATATAAGGGCATTATTGTGCGCTGCTTGTAAAAAACATAAGTCTTCTACCAATGGATAGGGTGCCAATAGACAATCATTTAACGATTGGGAGGGAAATCAGATTCGTCCCGTGTGCGCGGGGGGAGGGGATAGAAGGGGGCCAATTACGCACCATTATGATTATTTTTTTACGGATCAGTTAATGCTACTAGGGCTTGTGTGGTATTGTTTTCAGGGAAAACAAACACAAGGAATTCATTTTTGATGCTTAAAATGTGTAATTTCATTGAAGAAATTATATTTTTAACGAAAAGTAATAAAAGTCACATACATATATTTTTTATAAACTGCCATATTTTTTGAAGATCTTATTTATTGCGACCACAAAATACATTTATGTAAAGTTTATTTAACCTAGTTTATAATAATATATAATTGCAGTATACTTCTCATACAAGAACTATAAGAAAAAAAAATGCGTAAATGGTACCGAGAATTGCTTGCACTCGAGTAGTGTGAAAGTTTCATAGTGTGTCCACTCAGGTTTTTGTTTTCATTCATGACAAAGATTTTTTCAAGCTTTGGCACATTGTTGCAACCAGTTAGTATCTTATACCGGGTGTTAGGGACAGCCTTCCGAATACTGCAGGAGCATGATCAGTAAACGAAAAAAAAAATCCGCGTCTACAAGGTGAAATCACTACAAATTAGATTTATGAAAAAGTTAGTGGATAAACGGGTTAAAGAAAATTGTAGGTCAAACTACGAAGCTTTGTTTATTAAGTGTGAAATGCTGCCGGTCCATGAGAAGGTATTGTTGTTAATAGCCCTAGAAGGTTTTGGAGATAATGAGTACAAAAATCCAGTTGGTGACCGTTATTTATCTAGATTAGTTAAGAAAAATGAGTTTAAAGTGCCTGGAGTATGTAACTACTATGGGCAAAGAACAAGAAAATATCTCATACCTAAGATCTTTAATGATATACCTAAAGAAATAAAGGAGACTTGTTTAAGTAGGGCGACCTTCAAGTACAAAGTAAAAAGATATCTGCTAGAAAAAGTTCAAAGTCTGATAAGGTTATAATAGTGCATGTATCATAAATAAATAATATGATAATAACTTATTACCTGGCAATATATTTGTTATTTTTAGGGTTCCGTACCTCAAAATAAAAAAACGGAACCCTTATAGGATCACTTTGTTGTCCGTCTGTCTGTCTGTCTGTCTGTCTGTCTGTCTGTCTGTCTGTCAAGACCCTTTATCTCACGAACGGGTAAAGGTATCAGGTTGAAATTAATACCATATATTAGGATCCACGAACCACACAAGATCTGAAAATTTAAATTTTTTACAACGACGCAATCAAAAGATATGGCATTTTATGTCCTCATCTCCATACATTTATTCAAAAATGAAAAACCTACAGGGTACTTCCCGTTGACCTAAAATTATGAAATTTGGCAAGAAGCTAGGTCTCACAGTACAAATAATGGGAAAAGTCTGAAATCATTAAATATTACAACTTTTCTCACAACTAATGGTAACCAATTGTGGTGAGCTCCCGTTTCAAGAACATTCATATAAGAGAGGGGTCAAGTTGGATGGTTGCTGAGGCGATTTTTGTTTTAGTTCTATTTAAAAACGGGAACACTTACAAACTTGAAAATTGGTATGTTTATAGGGCATAGGCTATAAAATAACAACAAATAATAAAATTTGGTCAAGCGCGTGTCGGACTCAAAAAATCTAGCACATTAACTTACTGAAATTTCAACTAATACAATTATGTTTATGTGGTGGTACGGAACCCTCAATGCGCGAGTCCGACTCGCACTTGGCCGGTTTTTTTTTTTTATTATTATAATGTTGTTATATGTATGTATACCTAAACATAATTAGAGGGAGCTGTATACTGCCTACAAACTGCTGTGCGGTTTGGCAGAATATAATGAATATGTATTACTGAATGTTTTGGTAAATAAAAGATTTATTTATTTATTTTTTTATTTATTACATACAAACTGCCGGATCAAGTTTACAATTTTGTATGGAGACGTGGAATTTTCTTTTCTTTCCTGAAAGATTTATTCACTGAAAGTTGTTCCATGTTGTTGACTGATCATGCCCCTTTAGTATTCGGAATGTTGTCCCTAACACCCGGTATGTTTCAATAAGATCTCCACGTTTACTTCTCTCTTCTAATGTGGTTAGGCCTAGCGATGCTAAGCATTGCTCGTAGCCAGGTTTCGAAGGCAGGTTACCATTTTTGTAGCTCTTCTCTGTACTTTTTCTAAAAGGTTGATGTCCTTTTGAAAATATGGACTCCATATTTTAAATCCGTACTCTAGCAAGGGACGAACATAGATTTTGTAGACCTTTAGGAAAAGTTCTTTGTTAATGTGGAAAAACGCCTTCCTTATAATGTATAGTAAAGAATTTGCTCTTTTTTTGATACCAATAATGTGTTTTATTTTGATACCACTTCAAGTTCTGCGTAACAATAATGCCTAGATTCTTCTGACAGGACACGCTAGGCACTACTTTGCCCTCTATGGTATAAAGATTCTTGGGGTTTTTATTGCCAATGTGTAAAACAGTACACTTATCAGCTTTGAGTATTACAAGCTAGTCTTTAGTCTATTCAATAATGCGGTCAATATCGTCTTGCAAGATGTTATGTTTAACTAATGGGTTGCCCATAATTTTTGTGTCGTCAGCGATCAAGGAGCCTTCGGACTGTATAACTTGCTTATGATCTATCAGGAAGATACCTAAAAGAGTAGGTCCCAACACTAATCCTTGTGGTACACCGCTAAGGACATTGTGCGGTTCACAAAAACATTCTCCAATTCTAACACGAATGTTTTTCCTGTTAAGAAGTTCTCTATCCATTTGAGGAGATCACCACGAATCCCAAAATCTTCAAGTTTAGAAATTAATCTTTTTATAGGGACTCGATCAAATGCCTTCTCATAATCCAAGTGGATAACATCTGTAGGTTCATGATTGTTCTAGCTCTGAGTCCATCTGTCAAGGCAGCAAAGCATGTTGGTTACTGTGGATCTCTTTGGCACAAATCCGTATTGTTCCTCGATTATAACATTCTCCATCTCCAAAAATTTCCTCATTTCTTTAGCTATAATCTTCCATCACTTTGCGTACTATACAGGTAAGGCTGATTGGACGATAGTTAGCGGCAGCAAGTTTGTCACCTTTTTGATAGATGGGTGTGATAATAGCTTCTTTCCAGTCATCTGGGAGTTCATGTTGTTCGAAGGATAGTTGCATAATTTGAGCCAAGATTGCAGATCAACAACAACAACATCAACAACACAACAGCAACATCTCTTAAGTTGTTCAGCTGGTAATTCATCAGGGCCCATAGCAGTATCATCTTTGAATGTTAATCGTTTTTGCTTGTCTGATGTAAATTTTATGTTCTCTATTACATTTTGGACTCTAGGCACATTTAGGTGTAGGAATGGTTACATTTTCTGGTTCCCGAACATACGATTTTTAAAATTGTTTGGCAAAGTGATTGGCAATTTTTTCTTATCGTTAGTAATTAGACGTGTATTTTCGTTTCTAAGTGACGGTGGTATAGAAATTTTTGAAGTTATCTCCTGGCGCATGGAGTTGTAAAATGCCTAAGGAGCCTTTTAAACAATATTTTTCTCAAATTTTATCCTTGTCGATCTGGCCAGGCTCACGATTTTGTTATTAACTGGCCGGTATTCTCGATATGAGGCATCACTCTTATCAGTTAGGTAAATGTTCCAAAGAACCGCTTTTTCTTGGGTCATTTTTAATAATTTGCTGTCCAATCCATGGCTTGTTTAAATTTTGTGATTTCTTACATTTTTTAAAGGTACATGTTGAACAACAGCACTTTCTATTTTATTTTTAAAGGTACCCCACGCATTAAGTACATCGTTGGTTTGGAGATTGATGGGTTCATTTAGTGCTTGAGATATCAGCTGATAGTCGGTGTTGGGCAACGAGCCTGCGTAGTATTTATCTGAACTTGAAGAGTTGCTATCAGTATTTCATGATCACTCTTTCCTATATTAGCATAATTTTCATCGTTGCACAATATTAGATCTAAAATAGATTCCTGGTCATGTGGTCATTTCTTTTACGTGTCATTTTAGTAACTAGTTGGTGTAGGTTAATTTTGTTAAAAGTTCGACTGAATTGTATCTTTATTTTAAATACATCTTTAATAATTATAAATATTGTCATTTTATTACTAGGTATCTAATAATTCTTCATTCTGCTACTAATATAAGTAGGTACTTAAAATTAATTACGTTTTTATAGACATGAAATGTTACTTTCTCACTTAATATATATTATAATATAACAAAGGCGAAAGATTTGTATTTTTGTATGTATGCATATTTGTAACCAATAAATTTAAAAACAACTGGACCATTAAAAAAAAATCTTCCATTAGAAATCTACGTTCACACTGAGAAATATAGGCTACTTTTTACCGCGAAGAAATATCTGATTCCCTTGGGAAAACTCAAATTTTAACTGAAAATTTAAATTTAGCATTTTTATATAAAATATATACCACATAAGCCCAAGCATTAATCTTGAAATTAAATAATATGATCGGATAAGTACCTCAGCGTATTACAGCGCGCTTATTTTTCTTGACGCATTCTTTATTTTTTTTCTTACAGTTCTTGTATGAGAAGTATACTACAATTATATATATTTTTAAATTGGATTAAATAAGCTTGAAACTAATATTTTTTGTGGTAGCAATAAATAAGGTCTTCAAAAAATATGGCAGTTTATAAAAAATATATGTATGTGACTTTTATTACTTTTCGTTAAAAATATTATTTCTTCTATGGAATTATACATTTTAAGCATCAAAAATGAATTCCTTGTGTTTGTTTTCCCTGAAAACAATACCACACAAGCCCTAGTAGCATTAACTGATACTTAAAAAAATAATCATAATGGTGCGTAATTCGCCCCCTTCTATCCCCTCCCCCCGCGCACATGGGACGAATCTGATTTCCCTCCCAATCGTTAAATGATCGTCTATTGGCACCCTATCCACTGGTAGAAGATTTATGTTTTTTACAAGCAGCGCACAATCACCAAGGTACTATCTTTAACTATTAAATTAGAAGATATTTTCTGTTCTAAGTTCCCATAGTCGGTCTAGGGCCTCTTTCCCGTCGAGGTAGGCAAAACCACAGCCGCGTCACAGAATTAATAATAGTGCCGCGTAAGCGCAATAATATTACATACTAGCTGGTGCCCGCGACTTCGTCTGCGCAGGTTTATAAATTGTAGCCTATGTGTTGTTCTGATGTATAAACTACATTATTGTAAAGTTTCATTAAAATCCATCCAGTAGTTGTTACGTGAAAGAGTAACAAACATACTTCCACACATACATATTTACAAACTTTCGCGTTTATAATATTAGTACGATAGGATTCGTGGGATAGGATTCTTTGCCACAGCTTTCCACCTGCTACGATCTTGAAATGATGAAGTCATCAATGAACGTGAAGCTAATTACTTGTGAATTTAACCCTGTAAGCTCAACAGCGTAGGAGTATTTCCAAAGTGCACACGTGAGGCCTTGGAAAGCACGTGACTTCAGTTCAGAAAAATACTGGCGCATTTTCTTAATGTCCTTCCATGAAAACCGCATCTATGCTCGGTTTCACGCGCATGTATTTTTTCTTTTCGATCTGAACTAGTGTAGAATTAATAAAGTTACTTAAGTATTCAATGGTGTTAGAAATAGCTCTTATAGGCTTCGTTTTTGATTTGACCTGACTCTTAGTATAGTGAGCGACAGTATAGAAATCCCGACAAAGAATGTTCCGTGACCGAAAAATCTGTCTGGTAACAGCGGAAATTCCACCAGATGTGTCATAAATAACCTAAAAAGATCCGCAAGTGTGTCGCTACACTTAAAAGGGTAGAGTTTATAGTCTGACAACTTTGGGTGCGACTCTACTGCAGTGTGACAGAGGTAGGTTTGAAGTTAAAGTAATGTATAAAGAAGTGACCTGTGAATCCTCTCCCCGCTACACCGCCCGCCTCCACAGATATCTGAAAGCCTTACCCCCCGCCAACGTCTCTGACTCCGCAGAGAGGTAGCGAACGAAGCTGTCGGACTTTAATGTAGGGCTAACGTAAGAAGTCCGTTTTGACGTTTCCTTAGCACCGACTCACTGGGTTCATTTTTCTTTGCAGGACAATTCAGGTCATAATTTTTCATACGTTTGACGTTTGTCAGCTGTTATCATGGTCAACACGGTAAGACAGGCCTATTGGTACGAACTAAAAAAGTGGTACCAACTGGGAATACTCGAAAAGCCCGATTGCAGTTTTATTGCAGAGAATATGTGGGTATTCAAAGCATAGAGCTGTAAGGTTTATCTTAGTAACTATCAGTACTTTTTACGCATTATATTCAAATTACGTTAAAAATGCATCTTTTACCGTAACAGTTGCAAGGTCATCTCAAAGTAATACAATGTTGGACATGTGTCTGTAATTTTAAAAAGATTTAGTACTAATTTACCAATCAAAATCACCTATGGCCTTATTATTTGTCGCAGGGGATACTTTTCAATCATCATTCATTAAAATGGCTCTATTTGTACCGCCTTCAGGTCCATATTGAAGCTTTTTCGTAACATAGTTTCATCAACATTGCTACATGCAGTGGTGTGTACTTTAATTTTATTTTGAATATACTTATTTTCTAAAGCTAAGCTGGGTTTGTTTCGACAATAAATAAAATGGGGTGAATAATTAGACTCGGTTCTGCCACAGACGCAGTGCTACAAATGAAAGCTTAGAATGAAAGTGATTTCTGGGATAACTTTAATCAAAATCGAATTAAGAACAATAGTTTATTAACGGACAACGAAATAAAATAAGAGTAGGATAAGAAAAGCGCGTCGCTAGTTCTGGGGGTCTTGACAACGTGCTATTTGACGAAAGCGAACGTCATGAAATGTATGGGACGACATTTGACACCTGTGTTATTATATAACGTTCGCTTTTGTCATCTCTAAATTTAATGACACATTGCCTAGACCCCCTGAATAGAAAACGATTCAGTTTTAAAAATATTTGTTCACATTTTATGAAGGTAAAATATCGTTAATATAACGCTTAAGTATGGTCAAGATGTAATCGCCGAGTGCTTCCTTAACACTCTCCGTCGACACGTCGATCCCCAACTGGATCAGTTCCAAATTTGACTCAATGAAGTCGTTTCGCGGGTTCGTTGATAGTTGGAACTGGAAAAACATTCAAGTTTATATTTCGTCGAATAGCGTAGTCTCATCTTTGGGTGTGAGTTTCATTTTTTCATAACAAAAATCAGCGTCTTATCGTGCCATATATGTCAATGCTCATTTTGGATTTATAAATATTTTGTTGTATTTTTTTTTATGTTGATGCAAAGAGTGGATGATAAAATCAAGATCAAAATGTAACTTTTTAAAAATTGTTACGAGTGGAAGACGCTTAATGCATTTTAGCCTGATTATGACTTCTAACATTTTTAGGTTTCATTACTTTATGATGTACACTACAAATTGATAAAATAAGGCAAGTAATAAAAAAAAGAGTTTCTTCATCCCAAAATATACCACCCTTTTCGGTTTAAAAATATGAGACGAAAGTTGTCATTCATGATCCCTCATGGTTGTTTTAGCTGGCCCTACAGCTTCCATGCCAGCCCCCTTGACAGCCTCTGTGGTCAAGTGGTTAGAGCATTCAGCTCTCGATCCGTAGATTTTGGGTTCGATATCCGGTGAAAACACAGTCTAACAAAATCACTTCGTGTGTGACTTCCACAGTTTGGTTAAGACATTGCAGAATTAATCACCTGAGCCTAGAGACAACCAGCTTTCTACTACTAGTTCAAGAATAATAAATGTAGGGGATTGACATTAGCTAACGATAGCAATTGCGATAATATTAAGCTACTTGTCTTAGGGCCCTGACTATCCGAAAATTAAGATGATCATACATACATACAAAATGTCACGCCTTGTTCCCGTCGGGATAGGCAGAGACCACAGTTCTCCACCTGCTACGATCTTGACATACTTCCCTTGCTTCCTGAACTTTCATCAATCCTTTCATACATGCTCGTCGGTTTAGGGTACTTTTAACCTGGCCTTTATTCAGAACGTCCTGAATTTGGTCCTGGTACGTTCGCCGAGGCCTTCCCCTTCCAACGTTTCCATTCACTCTCGCCTTGTAGATCTCTTTCGTCAATCTTTCTTCATTCATCCTCTCTACATGACCAAACCATCTCAGCATCCCTTTCTCAATTTTAGTCACTACGTCTTTCTTTTAAGATGATTGCAACGATAATTAGCGATGTGACGTACCTTCCCAAGCACTTTTAACCATTGGTCCCACCTATTAATCTACCGACTCACGCGCTCCAATACGTACCGGTAGTACCCATGGCATTAAGTAACCTATCGAGCAACCTATTGAAATATTCACGAGCTCTACCAGCTCCAAGTTTTATTTCTCATAATGCAAATGCTAAACAACCTTTGTTTAAGGCATCCAGTATTTTGTAAAGAAGAAGCTTTTTACTCCAAATAATCTTTTGGTACCACCGGTACCCAAAATCACGTGACGAGAAGTCATTAAATGAGTCAAAGGCCCCGGCAACAACAACTCTGACACAATGTGTCTACACAACGTGCCATTAAATTTAGAGATGACGAAAGGGAACGTATATGTACCTATTCTGTCATACCATACATTTCATGACGCTCGCTTTCGTATTTAGGTATACATTTTATGACACGGTGTCTTGACCCCAGGTCGGTCATCGATCTTACAACCCCCACGTTATGATGATGATGCTGGCCTACAAAGTTCATAAAGAATTTTCACTGCAAGTTAACTTGAAATGACTGCATGAAATAAATGTTTACCTGAACTGTTGGTACTTGAGCGCGGGCTTCAAAACCAGTGATCACAAAAGGCACAGGGAAATTATTGTTGCCTCGTTTTCCTTCTCTATACAATGGCGATTCGAGTTTCAGTGCGAGCTCGGCCGTAATATCCTTCAGAGTGAATCTATAAATGAAAAACACTTTATAGTGTATTTATGTTTTTTTTAATAATAATATAGAATTGATCGATTACTACTTACATAAAGCTTCCGTTAGCTCGTAAAAGATCTTCCTGATAGTATGCTACAATGAAGAATAGTTTTGAATATTTAGTATTTGGTACAGGTTGATAATTAGTGGAGTTCTCGTACAAAAAACTTAAGTGACACAAAATTTTTAATCTTATGATTTATGATGTCCTAATCTTATAAATTACAGACACTGGTGTCGATTCTGGCAGACCCAAACTAAAACTAAACTAAATTTGACAGGTCTAAAAATGATGCTGTCTTTTTATTAGTCTGTAGGGAGTACAGCTTGACCAACTTTTCTGTAGAATGGCCAAAAGCGGAACTACTTAACGTCATTTTGACAACCTCAGAGTAAAAATATATAGAGTCCGTCATATACATATTCGTGTTAAGTCGTGTCTCCTAGTCGACTGTAACAAGTCGGTCAAAAAAACTAGGGTCTAGGTTACGTTTTACAAATCAAAGAAATCTAATGTTTCATCCAAACCTTATAATATGCGAAAGTAAAAATATATCTTTTTAACTGGTGAATTGATCATCTATACATATAATAAAAGAGTAGAAACCGCGTGTCTGTACTTTTGATAAATTTATAAAAAAATTAGTGTGGGCGATATAAAACGACTTATAGAACTCAAAAATATGTTGTCTGAACTTTTTGTCTGTCTGTCTGTATGTTTTCGATAAACTCCGAAACTACTGAACGGATTTTCTCGCGGTTTTCGCAGATAGATTAGGCTTAGCTCTGAGCAACATATAGGCTATGTTTCATTCAAATCGGTTCACTCAATCAGAAGCTACACAAATGTAAAGTATCAAATTGCCTGTACGATAATAACTCACAAACCGATTCAAACTGAAATTTCAATTACTTTTGTTCAACATAAAAGTTTAGTTTCATTGCAAACGGTTCACTCAGACAGAAGGTACGCTAAGTTTCATGCGGCGGCGCAAATAACTCACAAACTATTGAACGGATTCAAACGGGGTTTTCAATAAACTGTCAAGCTTACTTCTTTGCAACATATTAGCTTACTTTCATTGAAAACGGCTCACTCAGACAGGTGCGCGAAATTTCCAGCGGAGGCGCCAATATCTCACAAACAACTGAACCGTTTAAAACGAGGTTTTCAGTAACGTATTTGGCTTACTTCATGCAACATGTATGCTTAGTTTCATTGCAAATGGTTCACTCAGATATAAAATACACTAAGTTTCAAGCGGCGGCACCAAAAACTCACAAACTACTAAACGGATTTAAACGGGGTTTTCAATTACGTATTTGGGTTGCTATCGTGCAATAATTGAATTTTTTTTTATTGCCATCGGTTCTTTCAAACAGATAATATATAGGCGAGTTCAAAGTTTCAAGCTGTGAAACCGAGCTAATATCAAACAAAGCTTATAATTTTGTACGAAAGCCAAATACGTTGTTAAAAATTCGTGGGTACAGCTAAAGATTGGTAAAATCTAGATTTAGTTTTATTGTAAAGATAATAATAAAAAAAATCCTGTATCCTGGATTGGCGGTGCAACAAATGTAAAAAAAATTATGAAATTTCTAAAGTTTTGCAAACTTAGGAAGTAGGTACTTTATAAACGAAATACTTCAAAAAATAAAGAGAGAAGTGAATCATTGTTTTTTAGGAATTTAAGGGGAGAGATAAGTTACAAAGATTGTACGGAAGTGAAGTCCAACAGTTTTGTATGTAGGTACATGTAGAGTTAAAATCATGTGAAGCTAGACACGTTGGACTTTGTACCGCTCTTTTTAGGGTTCCGTACCTCAAAATAAAAAAAAGGAACCCTTATAGGATCACTTTGCTGTCCGTCTATCTGTCTGTTTGTGTGTCTGTCTGTCTGTCAAGACCCTTTTTCTCACAAACGAAAAGAGGTATCAGGTTGAAATTGATAACGAATATTAAGGTCCATGAACCACACAAGATCTGAAAATTTAAATATTTTACAACGACGCAATCATAGGATATGGCTTTTTATGTCCTCATCTCCATACATTTATGCAAAAAAGCAAAACCTACAGGGTACTTCCCGTTGACCTAAAATTATGAAATTTGGCAAGAAGCTAGGTCTCACAGTACGAATAAAGGGAAAAGTCTAAAATCATTTAATATTTCAATTTTTCTTACAACTAATAGTAACCAATTAAGGTGAGGATCCCTTAGGGCGCGAGTCCGACTCGCACTTGGCCGGTTTTTTTTGTAGCCACAGAAGCTAAAGTGACTGAGCCTCAGATTTAGTTAGGCTTTGTTTTGTTTAAGAAATAACGAAACCCGTATCATAGTTACTCCGCGTGGAATTCGACTATGATATTACACTTGCGAGGATAGTGGGCGACCTAACAGTCCACACGTAAACAAGAGGTGTTTAATTTACAAAAATTCGTATTATCGGTACTCTGTATACCTAAAAATATTAAAACGAGAACTGCACTGTCTGTCTATTACGCTTTTATGACTAATCCGATAAACCGATTGTGATAAAAACTTGGTACGAAGATAGTTTGAACCATGGGAAAAGTCATTAGCTACTTTTTCTGAACCCCACGCGGACGGAGTCGCGGGCAACAGCTAGTTCATAATAAGAAAGGAAGCGTAAATGATCCGTAATAGCCAAAAATGTGCGATTTTTAACAGCGTTTTTTAGGGTCCCGATACCAAAATGGTAAAAAAAGGAACCCTTATGTTGTGACTTTATCTGTCTGTCTGTCATATATATCTCAGCAACCACTCATGCTTTAGACTTGAAATTTGGAATAGTTTTATAATATGGTTGTCCAACTTAACTGCACATGAGAGAATCAACAAAAAGTTATGATTATTAATGTAAAGGGGGCCCAAATAGGGTTAGGGGCAAACTTTAAAATTGTCATTACTAGTTCGAGTGGGGTATGATATGAAAGGGCTTTTCTTGTACATTCTAAAATATATTTTTATATTTTTTTACATCTCTTAATTTTCAAATTATGATGAAAAATGTAAAAAAAAATACCATTCCCCTCCACTTATCTCCGAAGTTTGTGAAAGGAAAAATTAGAATTATTTACAGGCGATAGAAGTTTATGTAAATATAACAGCAAAAAAAACGATCTCATTAAGTTGCAGTTTTTTAGAAATGGACTTTATTGCTTCCAAAAATATTTGGAATCCGCGCGAGTCCGACTCGCCTTTGACCGGTTTTTTCTTGAATGGTAAGTATTCTTACAAGAAAAACTGTAGTAACAAGATATATTAGTTCTAAGCTATATAGTTCTTAAAGAGAAAGACAAATCTTTTACGTTTTTGGGATTGAGGTCCCTCGCAAGAAATGGATACGGTTATGGCTCCCTCCTTTAGAGCTGCTACTTAAACCTCCTTGTGTCAGTCAGTGTTGCCTGTGCTGTTCTTGTTTTCCTGCATACTTCCAAGTATTTTATGAGAAAGTCATACCAAAAGCGATCGAAAGTGGTGTTAATCCAATATTGACCCAGATTATTATTGCAGTAACAAGTAGAAGCACTAGTTAAAGACCTGTGTAAAGTTTCATTAACCTAGATTAGATTAGACTAGATTTTTGAAGTGAAAACTATTTTAGCGGCGCCTAGCACTTTCTTAGATGGGAAATAATGATAAATTCGCATCTGATGTCGCGTCTTTGTCACGTCAGATCTCATACCAAGTTAGAGCAGGCTCATTTAAACAAAAGTTCTAAAGTGTGATAAAGACCAAAACATCTATTTTGTCTTTGTCGCGTCAGATCTTTAGATCTCGGATGAAGTATAGAAATGGATTTGCAAATAATGATACCAAGTTAGAGCAGGCTCAATTTATACATACAAAAGTTCTAGTGTGATAAAAACCAAAACATCTTTTTTGTCTTTGTCATAGTCACGGCTTTTTTAGCAGTCAAACTAAATACAGCTGTCAAACTAAAAATCGCTATAACTTGGAAACCACTGACCCTAGACTACTCATGTGCTGAGACAAATGATAGGTCTCGATGAGATCTACATTTCGGATGACAGCTGTCAAACTAAAAATCGCTATAACTCGAAAACTACTGACCCAAGACTATTCGTGTGCTGAGACAAATGATAGGTCTAGATGTGATCTACATTTCGGATGACAGCTGTCAAACTAAAAATCGCTATAACTTGAAAACTACTGACCCTAGACTACTCATGTCAAGGAGGTTTAAGTAACAGCTCTTTCTGCTAAGGAGGGAGGCATAAGCGTATCACTTTCTTGCGAGAGACCTCCATACTAAAATGTATGGAATTTTTTTAAAACCTAAAAACAACATTTTTATCTTTCTCTCTGAGAGATATGTGACATGGGACAGTACCACGTCTTTTGTGCTAGCCACCCTCGATATTTCACTATTTCTATAGTAATAGAAAATAACCAAGCCTGTTATTTGTTTTAATTATAAATTTATAGGTACATTACAACAGTTCATTTTCGAGTCGGTGCCAGATAATTCGCACAATCAATTGAAGTATATTTATTATGCTACTAGCCAACTATCTTATAAGTGCACTAACTCGCGCTTCCTAAGCTGTAAGTATGCCGTTACCATTGAGGTAATAATTATTACCCCAATGGCCGTTACCAAATTACGACAAGTTTATATTTTCCATCTCGTGCCTACTTTTCATCAAATCTTAACCATCGACAATTTAATATGGGATCCCCTCAAAGGTAAAATTAAATAAAAAAGCAGTTCAACGTCATCTGTAATAAAAGACACCGACTTCAAAATGAACTGTTGTAATGTACCTATAAATTTATAATTAAAACAAATAACAGGCTTGGTTATTTTCTATTACTTCACTTAGTTACTGATTATTAACTGTTATAGTTATTTTACACTTTTTTTGCTAATAGAAACCTTGCAAAACTTTGAAGGAGGTGTGTAGTTTTTGTTAAAACTATTTTTATTCAACTTAAAGTTAGGCATTTGACCGCTATTAGCGCCTTAAGTTGGGCAACCATAATTCTAAAACTATTCCAAATTTCAAGTCTATAGCATGAGTGGTTGCTTTAATACAGGTGTGAGTGTGACAGACGGACAGACAGACAAAGTCGCACCATAGAAAAGGGTTCCTTTTTTTACCGTTTTGATATCGGAACACCAAAAAGGCAGAAGTTGTTTATTTTTGTAATAGGTGGCAATCCTTTTCGATCGTAGCGCCATCGTAAAATTCTACAGATAAGTTGGTCAAGCTGTAACAAAGCCAGCAACACTTTTAGACCTGTCAAATTTAGTTTAGTTTTAGTTTGGGTCTGCCAGAATCGACACCAGTGTCTACCCCCTGCTGCAGATAAATCGGGTGACGCAAATTGTTTTGAATGTTGGGGTAAAAGAAAACATTAATATATTTCCCAAACCGATTGAATACGTAACTGAAAATTTGATTGTTAGATGACGATCTCTTATCAAAAAATTTGTTTAAAATCTAACCTGTGTGTAAGACTATTTACCGGAACATGATATAAGTGTAAGAGAGAAAGTGTGTGTGAAAATGACGATACTTCAGCAGATTTCAAAACGTCCCCGGGATGTCTTTAACACTTTACAAATTTTGTTAACAAATGTTAATTTAAAATTCAAATTGACTTATGTATATTGTGTAGCAATAAGGCCGCCTTTGCGCGCAATAAGATATGTTGTTTGTATTTAATTGTTGTAAATTTGTGTGCAATAAAGAGTTTCTATCTATCTATCTATCTATTGTGTTAACCCTGTGCATTCAAACATATTTTAAAGAGCGCGTGGGTTTTAAATGTCGCTTCTATTTTTCCCACTATGGCGCCACTTTGTTTGTGAAGCGATGTAGGAGATTTTTATATCCAACAACTATTAAATGATTTTAAGTTTGAGTTTAATACCTCACCTAATGATAATATTAAGTGTACATAATAATTCATCGGTTTAGACATATTACGTTATTGAGGTGGAGGAGGTTGCCAAAGAAGGTCAGTTATTCAAAAACTTACTTACAATAGAGTTCCACCTTTGGAATGGTGATGTTAATATCTAAACGTTTCATAAACCATGTCTCGTAGGAGCGGAGTACCACGGGGAGAATATTTGTAGTTTTTAAGTTGGTAATGACAGCTTTTTTCAAATGTAATGTGTCTCTGAAAAATTAGTTACTAGGAGAGTAATGTGCTACATATCTTTTACTATAAAAGTACCTGGGCGACTGAGCTTTGCTCTGTATAATCTTAACCAAAGTCCACTAACTAAAAGAATCTACATTGAAATTATCTGAATCTGATGGCGCTGCAGGGTTTCTGAAATGCGCTATTTTCAAGAAATTTACAAAAACACGGAGGAAATGAATTTTCCCAGAGATAAAACCTAGCTAGATCGATTTTTCACCCCCGAAAACCCCCGTATGGTAAATTTCATCAAAATCGTTAGAGCCGTTTTCGAGAAACCGATAACAAATATATAAAAACTAGCTGTGCCCGCGGCTTCGCCCGCGTAATATTCAGACAATGTGCAGTCTCTCCCTCTCCCCCTCCCACACCCTCTCCCACTCTCACTACCTCCATCCCACTCCCTCTCCTTCTCCCTCTACTACTCCTACCCCTATCCTTAACGCCGTCTTAACCGCTATCCCTATCCTTATATAAACATAGAAACGACACCCATATTGATTTTTAGACATTATAACCAGGGGATGATGGTATTTCACGTCCACCACCTTAGATTTCAAAATTGTTGTAGTTTTCGTAATCAGCGATCCGATAAACCATACAAACGACACCCATATTGATTTTTAGATTTTTTTTCAAAATTGTTTTAGTTTTCGTAATCAGCGACCCGATAAACCGTACAAACGATACCCATATTGGTTTTTAGAATTTTTCACCCCATTTCCCTTAAGGGGCTGAATTTGGTGTGGAATTTTAATAACAGTGTTGTATGTTCCACAGAATTACAACCCTAATGCCTAAATAATAAATTTTGTGGATATTGCTTTGAAATGAAGGAGGTTCAACTTCATCCCCCTTTTTATCCCTTAGGGTAAAGAATTTTCAAAAACCCTGAGACACGTAAAATTTAATTTTTAGTCATCAGTCTAAATACAAATTTTGAAGATCCTAACTTCAAAACTGACAGACTTTCATACAAACTTTCATCCCTTATTTCACCCCCTTAGGAGATGAATTTTGAAAAATTTTAAAACCCGTTTTTATTATTTTTTTATTACCAAAAGCTCTAAAACAAATTTCTATAATTCTACCTTTAAAATAAATGACTTATAGACCAACATACGGAAAAAATAGCATCCCCTTTTTCACCCCCTTTTAGGGTGATTTTCAAAACATGCTTAAACATATGTTTCTTTATTTTTTACCAAAAGCTTAAAGTTAAATTTGTGTGAATCTAATCCAAGACACAAAGGACTTTCATACAAACTTTCATACCTTATTTCACCCCCTTAGAGGATGAATGTTGAAAAATTCTTAAACACGTACTTTTTCATTTTTTACCATGAGCTTGGAATCAAATTTCTATAATTCTACCTTTAAAGATGTAAGACTTATAGACCAATATACGGAAAAAAATCATCCCCTTTTTCACCCCCTAAAAGGATGATTTTTAAGAAATGCTTAAACACGTGTTTCTTATTTTTTACCAGAAGCTTTAACTCAAATTTGTGTGAATCTAGCTCAAGAAATAAGGACTTTCATACAAACTTTCATCCCTTATTTCACCCCCTTGGGAGATGAATTTTCCAAAATCCTTTCTTAGTGGGTGGTTTTGACGAGCATAGAACCTGTGTACAAAATTTCAGATCTGTATCTATAGCGGTTACGGCTCGGCGTTGATGAATCAGTCAGTCAGTCAGTCAGGACATGCTCTTTTATATATTTAGATAGCTGCATTATTCAAGAGTTAGTTAGCGACACACACGCAGAATTTCCGACGCAGATAGTTTCGCAACTGATAAATCTCTCAAGTACGACACCAGTGTAGATTCCGCCAGATGTGTCACAGGTAACCTAAAAAGCGTTGCAAGCGTAACGAGCGGAACTCTCCGCGTCGGAGACTCGCGGGTATGTCGCTATACTTACAGGATAAATGAGATCTTTAAGCTGAAGTGGGACATTTAGGGATGGATTTTAAGGCAGTCTAATTATTAAACAAAAGTCAATAATTAGTTGATAGCTAATCCTATAGCAACCTATAGTATAGAGGTTTAAGTCTGTGGATTGGATATCGAATCGTAAAGGCACTGAATAAACCATGACTGAAACGCTATAATCAATGATAAGTATATTTATCGTGGCTTATATAAGATCGAATGTTGAAAGCAGGGAAAAGACCTTCGCCCGTTTCTATTAAGCATTTTAATTGTAGGTAAAAGGAAACTTACTCCAAGGTTTGGCAAAACGATATATTCAGGTTAATTTCATCTTTTTGGATCGGGTCCACGTTATTAATGTTGTCGCTCCATAGCGTCCTGAGTTTTGCGTACGAAACTTCTGAGTCCTTTATATCCTTATTAGTGAGGTTCTTGTACGGTTCTATATCTACTTTCCCATTTATATACGTCAGCTTCAACGGTCTTAGGGTTTCAATTGGACCCAATCTTTCCTCTGATTGAGCTAATAAATTATTATTAAATTAAATATAAAACAATAATTAAATTATAAAAGATAATAAAAGATATAAAAGATAACGATCTATCTATCTAATAAACTTCCTTTCGTATTAACTTCCTATCTATCTACAGCTTGTAACGGAAAGGTGTGATAATAGAATCTGCCCACGAAACTGAACAACTTTTCCCAAGGAACACAGGTCATAGAACCAATTTTTAACCTCCCATAGAAAATGCATTAGCTGACAGCGCATTTTGTAAGGGAGGTCAAATTTGGTTTTTCGTATTTTGACCTATGTTCCTTGAGAAAAGTTGTCCCACACCTTTCAGTATTATCACATCTTTCCGTTATGTTTATATATATTCTGTCAGATACTAATAATGTTTTGTTTCACAAGTGGTCTGACAGATAAACACGGGCAAAACTCTGACATAAGTATTTAACTTGTAGATAGTTTATCTGTCAGCTTACTATCGGGAACCTAAGCAGCAAGCGGTAAGACGGGCCCTAATACTATAAAGTATTGTACAACTTTATCACTTATAATTTTGAGATAGCTTACCCGATAAAACCACACTCAAAAGCAAAAATTGTATACAACCTAAGAAATTCATTCTGTTTAAACTAGACTCAAAGTAAGAATGTTGAAGAATAGGCCTATTTTATACCCACTTCTGCGTTAAACTGATTAAAAGCCTGAAGTTAATATAATTCACATAATGAAAAAAAAAATGTAGAATTTAGCTACGTAATGGAAAACTGCATATTCTTCCCATAGAAACAATACCTCTATATCTCGTTTCACGCCAAATCAATTGATATTCCTCATGCGAATTTATTGATATTGCTACACATATTGTACCAGGTTATATTCAAGTGATTTTGAATATAACCTGCTTTACTCGTAAAATACAGACCAATCATTGCCCTAGCCAGGGTTGGTATAGCCAGGTGTGAGCTATACATACATAATATTTGGGATTTTTTTTATGGTACTAGTGAGCAAACGAGCAGGTGGGCCACCTGATGGTAAGTGGTCACCACCGCCCATAACACCAACTATCTTATTAATGGCATATTTTGACACTAATAAGACAGCTAAGCGCGTTGCTCACTTTGAGAACTAAGATGATATATCTCATGTGCCAGTAATTTTGCTGGCTCCCTTGCCCTTCAAACCGAAACACAGCAGTGCAAACACTGCTGCTTTACGGCAGAAAAAAGCAAGGGGGTGGTACTTCCCCTGACGGACTTTCCACAAAAGCCCTACCACCACTATCAGAGTTTTCAAGCTGCTAAATGGCTCTGACTTGACGGTCTATACGGTAGCAGCTGGGACTAAAACAAAGAACGGAAAACGCTCGATATGTTATCCGTCCAGGTTCAAAAAGAAAGAGCAACTACCTCTCGACCACGAGCGATCAATAACTAATTGATAATAATTTATACTTGGTTCTTTAAGTGAAACGAAAGTTTAATTATTTAGTTTAACCAGTTTAAATAAAAAAATTAAGTTGTTAAAAATGATCAAAGTACATCAAACCGACGAAAGGGAAAGAGAGGAGGGATGAGAATAGAAGCAGTGAGGGAAGTGTGTTAAGATCGTAGCAGAAGATGGAACATAGAGAACACTCGACGTATAGAGCATAATGCAATAAGTTCAGGTTCAGGGGGTCTAGAATAAATTCACAGATGACGATAGCGAACATTTACGTATTCTTTCGTTTGCTTTCGTCAATTAAACTTAATGATTTGTTGTCTCGTTGGTGAGTATTTTGTTAATGACATGCTTTGCGTTCACGTGCACGTCTTAAAGCGCATTTTCATTGTTATTTAATTTTGTTGTTAGCCCGCATGCTGAGACTCCACAGGTAGGTATTTTGTAGGTATTTTGGGGTGGTAGAGATCTACCTCCTAGCGGTCCACCCCGGGCAACGGCGCTGCGGGACATCACGTTCTGTGGCGACGGCTGAAGGTCTCTCTCAGCGGTGGTAGGCTTCGGCCGCCTGGCTCGCGACCACCCTCCCGCCGGAGCCCGACGCCAAACAGCTTGTCTGTGTTCCGTTGGTGTGCGGGAGTGCCAGTGCCACTGGGGGATCGGAGGTGGTCAGTTGCGTGGCTTAGGATCGGTCTTGGTCTCTAAGCAAGTCTGTTTCGGGTAACTCATACTGGAGGGTAGCGGGATCCGAGGCACGGTCTCTGCCGTTGGCCGACCGCAGGTAGATGGGGGCCCAAGTACCACGAAAGCCGACGTGGGAAAGGCTGCCCCGCCAACTAGCGAAAAATCCTGGAATGCTCCGTCGTGCCAGCTGGCGACTGGACGGGAGGACCCGACGGCCATTTCAGGGGGGCTCGGGCGTCCCCGCAGTCTCCAGGTGAGTTCCCCACTGATCAGATGAGCCGAAGAGTTTCATTTGATAACCAAGCCGCGTCTCGACCAGTTTCCGTTTCCCCACAACAACAAACTCCCCAATGAAAAAGTCTAAAAAGAAAAAGGTATACAAACGGCGGCACTTCCTCCCACTAAAAGTGCACCTCATTAACATCCGGGGGTTGCACTCCAATCTCGATCCGGTCCACTTCCACCTTGGGGCCGAGAAGCCGCACCTATTCTTTTTAACGGAGACGCAGATAGCAACGCCGTCAGACGTGGCGTACCTCAACTACCCGGGTTACTCGTTGGAACACAAGTTTAAAAAACGAGCCGGGGTCTGTGTGTACGTCCGCGATGACATTTGCTATCGGCGTCTCCGTTGCTTTGAAGATTCAGGGTCATCAACACTGTGTATTCTGGTGGACACCGGCATAGAGAAATCTCTCTACGTCGGTGTCTACCGGTCGCACAGCGGTGACCAGGAGACGACCAGGCTCTTTGAGCATTTGTTAGAGAAGGCGGATTGTGCCCAACAACGGTACCCAACAGCGCAGCTTCATTTTCTGGGGGATTTTAATGCCCACCACAGCGAGTGGTTGTTCCCATACCAGAAAACTGACCATGCTGGGAGAGAGGCGCGCAGGTTTGCATTGTCGCTAGATCTCACCCAGTTGGTGAATGTAGCTACGCGGGTGCCTGATGTAGACGGACACACGCCCAATTGCTTGGACTTACTGCTGACTACAGATCCAGACAGGCACTCGGTGTCGGTATCAGCCCCGCTGGAAACATCCGACCACTGTCTGGTGAAGTCCGTGCCGATCAGCTCTCCTCCGGATGATAGCCCAAGAGGCACGAGGCGAGTTTGGCGATACGAGTCAGCAGATTGGGATGAGATGCGGCACTTCTTTGCATCCTACCCATGGCAGCCAGTGTGTTTTTCTTCGAGCGATCCCTCTTGTTCAGCTGAAGCGGTTACGGATGTGATACGGCAGGGGATGGAATACTATATTCCGTTCTCCGACATACCGCTCGGTCACAAAGCCCGACCTTGGTTCAATGCGGACTGCGCTCGCGCTGAAGCTCGAATGCAGTCCGCATACCAAGCCTGGGTTCAAGCCCGTGATCGCAAACTTCGAGCTCGACGGGTTCGCGCGAAGAAAAAGGCATTCAATTATGCTGCAAAGTTCTGCAAGAGGGTGATCCGAAAGGCACGTTACGACCATGTCAGTCGTATAGGGACCAAACTTGCATCCTACCCCTCTGGTAGCAAACAATTTTGGTCCCTATCCAAAAATCGGTCGAAACAAACTTCTGCCGTCCTACATTACCTCCCCTGCTAAAACCTGACGGGTCGCTAGCTCACTCTGCAACAGAGAAAGCAAATTTATTTGCGTCTCTATTTGCAAGCAATTCTCGTTTAGATGCCGGCTCTTATCAACCACCAACGATTCCTCGCTGTGACTCTTCGATGTCGGAGGTCACAATACACGCAAAAGAGGTTCGTAGAGTACTCCGAAGCCTAGACGTGAACAAAGCAAGCGGTCCTGATGGAATACCAGCAAAAGTCTTGAGAAACTGTGCGCCTGAGTTGTCTCCTGTGCTAACACGTTTGTACCGCCTCTCTCTAAAAACAAGAACGGTGCCAAAATCTTGGAAGGTTGCCAACGTACAGCCAGTGCCCAAGAAGGGTAGTCGTGCCGACCCCAGCAACTATCGGCCAATCGCCATCACCTCCATACTCTGCAAAGTTATGGAAAGGGTCCTCAATGGAAAACTGCTGACATACCTAGAAGCTAACGACCTACTCAGTGACAGTCAGTATGGCTTTCGCCGGGGACGATCAACTGGGGATCTTCTAGTGTATGTCACGCATTGCTGGGGGGAGGCCATCGAGAAATACGGCGAAGCCCTTGCCGTGTCGCTAGACATCTCGAAGGCCTTCGACAGGGTGTGGCACGCAAGTCTGCTGAGCAAACTTCCTGCATACGGCATTCCCGCTGACTTTTTCTCTTGGATTTCTGACTTCCTGAGCGAACGGTCGATCCGAGTTGTCCTTGATGGCTGCTCCTCTGACCTCGTGGCTATTGATGCCGGGGTTCCTCAGGGGTCGGTTCTCTCTGCGACTCTTTTCCTGCTGCACATCAACGACCTACTTGGTCCTAGTATTGTTGGGTACGCAGATGATAGTACTGTCGTCGAGAGATATATGTCAAGCGCAAAAGCCAGCAGTGACGAAATACGTTCTTTGAGAGAGGCCATGGTAGAGCGTATAAACTCAACCTTAAGTCTTGTCTCCGACTGGGGTGACAAAAATCTGGTAAGTTTCAACGCCACCAAAACGCAGGCGTGTCTGTTCACCGTCAAAAGGAGTCCGTTCAATCTGGCTCCTACTTTTCGAGGTACAACTGTACCAGTTACCGACAGCCTCGAGCTACTTGGCATGAAGTTGTGTGCAAATATGAACTTCGGCGCTAACATTGAGTCAAAAGCCCAAACTGCGGCAAAAAAGCTGGGCATCCTCAATAAGAAAATGATTTTTATTTTAACACTTCCTGTGTTCGGATAAATCTACAAAGTAGAAAATCGCAAAATTTCACAACCACAGGCAGGATTCACGCTTACTAGGTGGCAGCACAAACGCAACGTTGAAATGCGTAAAGATGTCGCTAAATTTCACAACATCGGGCAGGACCACAGTAGCCTAGTTGGTAAAGCGTCTGCGGTACTTACGCAGAAGACGCAGGTTCGAATCCTGCCTGTGGTTGTGAAATTTTGCGATTTTCTACTTTGTAGATCCTCAATAAGGTTAAGCGGTACTTCACTCCTGGTCAGCTTCTAGTTTTATATAAAGCCCAAGTCCGATCGTGCATGGACAATTGCTGTCACCTTTGGGATGGCTCAGCCAAATACCAGCTAGCCGCACTTGACTCGATAGATCGCAGAGCCAAGAAGCTCGTTGGTGATGAGATGCTGGTGAAAACCAAGTTTCACAGTCTGGCCCACCGTCGCAAAGTTGCATGTCTGTCGGTCTTCTACAGATTGTACTTCGGAGAGTGTGCTCTAGAGCTCCACGAGCTTATTCCACCATCTCCCTTCTACCATCGGGAGTCCAGACGCACCGCAGGATATCACCCATACTTGGTTGATATTCCGCACAAAGCGCTTTGAAACATCTTTTATAATGCGCACGGCTAAAGAGTGGAATTCTCTGCCTGCGTCTGTGTTCCCGAGTTCATATAACCCGAATCTATTCAAGTCGCAAGTGAATAGGCTTCTTCTGGGTAAGCTCGTTTCATCGTCGACCTCATCTCTGTCTTCAAGACTAGATCGAGGTCAAGAGTAAGCCCATTTTCAATAAAAAAAAAAAAAAAAAAAAAAAAAGGCAATCAACCAAAGAAGTTAAGTAAGAATCTGCAGTACGAGAAATACAACTGAGCCCTTACCGTAAAAAGATCAGCACAGTGGTTTGAAAGCGCTTGATATTCTGGATACTTTCCTGTTGGCAAAGTTCGAGGTCTAAGATACATCTCTGGGTCACCAACTATTCACTTTCTTCCCATTCTGTCGTAGGTGTTAATGATGCATGTCATCATCCACATTTGAGAATAATTTGTCTACTTTGAAGAGCTCTTCTGATACTGTCATATTCGCAACTTCTCGTAGCTATGAAACTCTGACAGCTTATCGATATTTGTTTATTACGTCTTGGAATTTGCATTACCATTACTATACATGGTAACTTCATAATTTTTGTTTGTGAAAATTTCCAAGAAATGTAATAAACATGCCACATACCGGAAGATTTCATAATCGCTAAAATTGTCCAAAAAAGCAAAATATTCTAAAATGTGAGGAACATAGGACCTTCTTTTTACAACTATCCAAAATAGAATGATACCTATAGCTGAAGCTTACCTCGGACCAGATCAGTAATAGGTAGGTATAAGGTTTCAGACAAAACAAAGGAGCACGAGAAGCTATTTTTTACTAATAATTGTGGATAGATGAATGGATGAGGGTCTTGAAACTCATATAGCTTGAATAGAATTAGGAAAAGCTTTTGACAAGGTTCAGTGGAAGACAATGAAGAATATTTTGAAGGAAGTAGATCTAGATTACAGGGATAGGAGGATTACTTATCAAATTTACAAAGAACAAGAAGTCAAAATATGATATGGAGAGGAAATCAGCACAGCGACGATAAGGCAAGGAGTAAGACAGGGATGTCCACTTTTACCCTTGAAATTCAATATTTTCATTGAATGCGAGATAAGAGATAAGAAATTATTCAAATGACGACATTTTCATTGAATATGTAAAAAATTATTCAAAATTGTTTAAATTAGTTTGTTTAAAAGCAAAATCATTTTTCCTACGGAAAAAAATACAGTCTGCTGATAACAAAATTAAGGCTGTATGGAATGTTATAAACAGTGAAACTGGTAAAGTGAAACCGCGTGACAATCAAATCACACTTCATACAAATCGCGGAACCATTAGTTCAAACGTAGAAGTGGCTCAAGAATTCGAAACCTTTTTTACTAATATTCCTTTGAAAACAACAGAGTCACTCAATTCATCATCTTCACTTGCTAGCGGTTTACTTCAAAAGAATGTGGACGCCTGCGAAACTGAATTTGGGTTCAATCATGTCACCCCTAACGAAATTGTTAAAGCCTTTAAAAGTATTAAAATGAAAACTACTGAGGACCTATGGGGAATGTCAGTAAAAGTCTGCAGTACGATCATTGATACTATATCTCCATATTTAGCTGTTATATTCAATGATTGTGTCGATCATGGTACTTTTCCTGACTTAATGAAAAAAAGTAAAGTAGTTCCATTATTCAAAGCTGGTGACAAAAAGGATCCCAGTAATTTTAGACCAATATCAGTCTTACCTGTACTTAGTAAAATTTTTGAGAAGGTCATACTCAATCAAATGCTTTCGCACTTTAATAGAAATAACTTACTACATGACCATCAATTTGGTTTTACGAAAGGGCGCAGTACAACGGATGCCGGAACTGCACTTTTAAAATACATTTTTGGCGCGTGGGAAAAATCTGAAGATGCTATTGGTATCTTCTGTGATCTATCCAAAGCATTTGATTGCGTAGATCATAGCACATTGTTGTTAAAACTTGAACATTACGGTGTTAAGAATAATTCACTTAAACTACTTAAGTCATATTTGGAAAACAGGATTCAAAAGGTACAAGTAAACAAAACGAAATCACTGGGATCTGTTGTCAAAATTGGCGTACCTCAAGGGTCCATATTGGGGCCATTTTTATTCCTTATTTATATTAATGACCTCCCTACTGTAGTGAAGAATCTGTCAAAGATTGTGTTATTTGCTGATGATACTTCATTAATATTCAATGTAAGTAGAAAATCACAAAATTATAACGAAGTCAATGATGCACTTGGACAGATTCATGCATGGTTTACTGTTAACAATTTAGTCCTAAACGCCAAAAAAACTAAATGTATTAAATTTGCACTACCAAATGTAAGGTCTACTTCACATAACATAGTATTGAATAATGAACCATTAGATTTTGTAAATAGTACAGTTTTCTTAGGGTTAATACTAGACTCTAAACTTCAATGGGGCCCTCATATAACGGCTCTTTCTGGTCGATTGAGCTCGGCTGCATATGCTGTCAGAAAAATCAGACAACTTACTGATGTAGCTACCGCAAGGCTGGTTTACTTTAGCTACTTCCATAGCATTATGTCTTATGGCTTACTGCTTTGGGGCCGAGCAGCTGATATACATTCAATATTCGTTTTACAAAAGAGAGCTATAAGAGCAATTTATTGCCTGAAGACTCGTGATTCCCTGAGAGAACTGTTCAAGGAAATCAACATAATGACAGTGCCATGCCAGTATATCTATGAAAATATTATGTATGCTAGAAAGAACATTCATCAATTACCTAAAATTTGTGACAGGCATAATTTTAATACTAGAAATAAGCACAAAATTGATCAACCATATACTAGATTAACTAAAGTCAATACATCTTTCGTTGGTCTGTGTGTACGATACTACAACAAAATACCTGACAATATAGTGCAATTACCTGAGAGAAAGTTTAAAGAATGTGTAAAGCAAACGTTATATAAAAAAGCTTACTATAGATTAGATGACTATATGAATGACAAAGAGGTATGGTGCTCTGATATTCCAGCGAAACACAAGAAACACATTGTAAAAAGCCGACTCTTAAAGTAGGCCGTGCTGCAGTGGTTTCTTGCCGTTTCTTTTACGCTGCCACAGCACGATCCGAAACGGCGTAGACTCGCTCTATTTGAATTGTATTCTGCATGACATTCAATAAGTATTCTGTAAAGAATCTACATTGAATAAAATAATCTGAATCTGAATATACTACGGAAAATAAATGCTTCAGGAAACGACGGAATCAAAATGAATGGTGTAAACATTCTGTTCATACGGTTCGCAGACGATATAGCGGCACTGGCTGAAAACGCCACACATTCACAGGCTCTTGTTGAAGAAATTGAGTGACCATTGTGTAGCACGTAGGATAGAACCTTAGCCGCAGACTCTAGTATTTATATAATAGATATGCCCAAGAGTGGAATACCCTATCTATTAAAATCGCGAGTAGGCAATAGCCCGTGTGATGCCATCCCATATCTGGGTAGACATGGGTTGGCATCACACGGATGGGTATCGTTATCTATAAGAGATTGTAAACCAGAAGGTGGACAGCAGTATCGTTCCGAGTATTGTACTATCATATACTGCGGTCACCAACAACCGCGGACCACGCCAGCCGCAAACGCTATCAAGCGTGGTGACTACGGTACTTCTCCAAACTGTACCACGCATATTTGCTGGAATTATGGAGGGAGCTCTCTCTCCTGCAGTGTACGTTTTAAGGATTACTGTTTCGTGGAGGTTTCTGAGTGAGCTCATTTCATCATCAACCTCATCTCTGCTGGAAAGACAATTTGGAATAATAATAATATTGAATATACTTAGCATGTACAAATATTACTTTAAACCAGTGGTTCCCAACCTTTTATTGACCATGGACCACTTTGATTTCTTTTAGCAGCTTGCTTTACCAGCTAGGGACCACGATGTACAAGAAAAAAACTGAATAAATCCGAAAATATACTTTAATCAAAAACTCAATAGTACAATCGTATTTTAATAAAAAAAACTGATAACAGTAATTTTAGTAGTAATTTTTGTAAAGCCGGATAAGTAAATTTGGAATTAATGCGATTTTTGAGTTTTCATCTTTTCCACAACTTCCACAAGTTTAGCAATTCTAATAGCTAGCGTAAATCATCGCTGACTTTTAATCGATTTCTGGCCTTGTTTTTGATAACCAATGAAGCGGAAAACCCCTGTTCACACTAAGTAGTAAAAAATCATAAGATAACGCAAGGTGATTTCTCGAATTTTGGTGTAAGAAATTGCTTTATTGACACCAAAACTTCTCATGTGAATTATAGATTTAAATGCATCCTCACAGTTTCTATCATTTTGAAACTCAATCATTTCTTCCTGGATTTCTTCTGGAACTTCACTAGAATCCGTGCTAAAAGGGTTACGAATCAACTTTAAATTTTTCGCGGACGAAATTATAAATCCTGCGGACCACTAGTTGGGAACTACCTATTGCTTAAAGGGTGAAAATAAAAACCGGTCAAGTGCAAGTCGGACTCGCGCACCGAGGGTTCCGATATACCTATACCTATAGTATTTTTGGAAGCAATAAAGTCCATTTTTTAGACCGCAAAACTAAATTTGTTTGTAAACGTTTTTGCAGATTTCTAAAAAAATGTGCAACTTAGAAAGATCGTTTTATTTTCGCTGTAATATGTACATAAACTTTTATCAACTGTAATTAATTCAGATTTTTCCATTCGCAAACTTCGGAGATAAGGGGGTGATTCGGGTGACTGACTGACAGAAATTATTAGGGTATAAGGAGTACATTTGGAAGGGTATAACGTATGAAAAAAATCTTTAAAGGAGTTTAAAACCAAAGGGAAAATTGTCAGGTGTAGACCACGAGGTCTGGGTGAAAAGTTGGTGAACTGCCCGCCGAAACGAAAAGAGATGGAGGGACGCTGTCATACAACAAAATGTAGCAAACCTTGGGCAATTTGACGGTGGGTAGAAAAAAATAAAAAAATATAAAAACCAAAATAGCGGCGGGTCGAGAAACGTTTGTATGAAAAAATTTTGAGGGGGAAAAACACCCCGAAGGAGAAATTTTAGAGGCCATAAACTCAAGTCAGATCTGGAGAGGGTGGGGTTGTTTAGCGGTGTGAAGAAAAAAAATGTGATGATGACCTTCTTGGTGAAAAGTTGGTGTACTGCCCGCCGAAACGGTGGGAGGTGGAGAGTGGCTGCCATACAAGAAAATGCTGCAAACCTTGGGCAATTTGACGGCAAATTAAAAAAGTTGGAATTCTGAAAAACAAGATGGCGGCGAGGGGGTAAAGTTTGTATGAAAATGAGAAAATTTTTGAGGGGGGATATCACCCCAAAGGATAAATTTTAGAGGCCATAAACTCAAGTCAGATCTTGAGACGGTGTGGTTGTTTATTGACGTAATAAAAAAAATGTGATGATGACCTTCTTTGTGAAAAGTTGGTGAACTGCCCGCCAAAATGGTAAGAGATAGAGAGTAGCCGCTATACAAGAAAATGTTGAAAACCCTGGGAAATTTGACGGCAAAGTAGAAAAAAGTTGGAATTCTGAAAAACAAGATGGCGGCAAGGGGTTAAAGTTTGTATGATTCGAGGGGTAAAATCGCCCCAAACGCGGATTTTCGTGGGTATAGGCTATATTTGGGCTTGTAGAAAGTCACTAACAGTATAGGAAGATCCCATAAAAATGTGGTCTCAACGGACTCGTTTAAAAGCTGGTGAACTGCCTGCCAAAACAGTAGGAGATAGAGAGTGGCCGTCGTACAAGAAAATTTTTCAAACCTTGGGAAGTTTGACGGCAAAGAATTTTTCTTTCAAAAAATTGAAAAACAAAATGGCGGCGAGCTGAAAACCTTTGTTTTTTCATACACTTCGGGGTGATTTACCCCCTCGAAAGCAACCCGAACCAACATGGCGAGGCCGAAGGCCGAGCTCCGCGTAGAGCGAAGCTCGGAGCGTCCCTCCCTTACTTTGCCTCTCCCCAAGTAAATTAAACCAACCTGGCGAGGCCGAAGGCCGAGCTCCGCGTAGCGCGAAACTCGAAGCGTCCCTCAGCATGTCGTGCTCCCGCATACATCCATTAAAACAAGCTTTACACGAGGAATGGTATTTTTTTCGAAATTTTTCATCACAACTTGAAAACTAAGAGTCGGAAAAAAATACAAAAATATATTTCAGCATTTTCAAGTAAAGGTCTTTCATATGATACCCCACTCGACCTAGTAACAACAATTTGAAATTTTGCCCCACCTATTTGGGCCCCCTTTACAGTAATAATCATAACATTTTTTAAATTCTTTCATGTGCAATTAAGTTGGGTAACCATATTCTAAAACTATTTCAAATTGATAGCATGAGTGGTTGCTGAGATATAGAGGAGTGACAGACAGACAAACAGACGAAGTCGCACCATAAGGGTTCCTTTTTTACCATTTTGGTATCGGAACCCTAAAAACTGATGAATTCATAAAAAGTCGGAAGTTATCGTCTGTTTCATAAATAAACAAAAGAAAATATGGAGATCTATTAAAATATATTTACATAAACAGTCAAACACAACAAAAACTAAACACAACAAATGAAGAAGTAGAAAATACATGAAAAGCATAACTAGCTCTTAGGATATTTAACAGACAAAGTACGAATTAGAGTATTACTATAATATCGTTAATATAACGACTGAACACGCCGTATATGTAATCGCCAAGGACTTCCTTTACACTCTCCGTCGCTACATCAATCCCAAGCTGGATGAGTTTCTGATTGGACTCAATGTAGTCGTCTCGTGGGTTTGTTGATAGTTGGAACTAGAAATATGTACATTCAGATTATATTCCGCGCTTCTGGTGTCAGCTTAGACCTGGGGGTGTAGACAACGTGCCATAAAATTTTGAGATGACGAAAGCGAACGTCATGAAATTTATGGGATGACATAATATGTCAATTTTCATCCCAAACATTTCATGACGTTCACTCTCGCTTATTGGCACGTTGTCTAAGAGTGGAGGGAACCCCCTGAGGGTTGCTCTAGATTATAGTGTCAGTCTAATTAAAACTACTTTGGTAAAGGTAGTCCCCAAAAAGATGCCACACGATTAGAAGTGGGCGTATGCTAAGACGCAGATGGCGCAGCACGGGGCAGAACAGTATCTGCATTGCAAAAATAATAATAAAATAAAACGCTTTTACGTGCACGTGTCACGCAGAAATTGTGCCGGCAACGACAACGAGGCGCAGAGCAGGACGACACGAGCGTTGCCTGCGCTGCAGCATACTCAACTCTGGGAACGTTCATGCATAACAAAAATCTGCTTTGCCCTGCGCCATCTGCGCTAAGCTTTCGCCCACCCTTAGTATAAAATACAGTAAGTTATAAACATAAGTCCAGCGAAATTAAGACAAAAATTGATATTGATTGGGTTGGTAAAGAAAACTCCACCCAAAAGGTGGATGGTGTGACCGTTAAGTCAAAAAATGAGTCGCGGTGATGAGCGCGGCAGGTGGGGGGGGGGGCGCGGCGGGCGCGTGCAAATCGTTGATTGGCTCTCCGCCTGTCACCCCTGCGCAGAAAATAACCGTCAAAGCCAATTTTAGGGAGCACACGCTATACCGTACATACCGTGTATTGGTTTGGCTCTTGAAGCTAATGATAATAACAAACTTCCTCGAAGAAAAAGAAGGTCGGCTTCTCATACGACATGTTTTGTATGGGACGTAATTTTTTTATATGTATGGTAAAGCTGCTTCGTTTCATAAGCAGAAAGGTATACAGGATGTAAAAAAAGTACGATGATCCTTCTAAGCAGAGATTCTACGAATAGATTGTAAAAAAATGAAAAATTATTTTTTTAAATATTTTTTTTATAATTTTGGGTGATTTTCCTTCGAATTACATCGCAGTAATTTATTGAAATAACAAAAAACATCTTTGTCTGCATCACCATCTGATCATAGAGGTCATTGAACCCTCCAGGCGCTTCACATATTTTCGAGCTAAAACTACTTTTTTAGGAGAAAGTATTTATTTTTTATACAATCTATCACCCCTTAGAAGGATCATCATACTTTTTTTACATTCTGTCTATATATTTACCTCAGCTGTTGGTATTTTAACGTGGGCCTTAAAGCTAGTTACGCCATAATACAGCTGGCATCCAGGGTTTAGTGGCAGTGGATCGATTCTCATCGCTAGGTCGGCAACAATATCCTGAACCGTAAATCTTAAAAAAAAACACGCTTAGTATAGTTTTGTAGTCATATTTCAGATATGAACTTTAAGGTATTTTTGTATTTCTCTTAGACGTTTGTCTTATTAACTGGCCTAGGAAGGAGGGATCCTTTCGCAAATTAACATAAAAGCAATATTATTATATTTCCGCAAACCAAATTATATGTACTCTTTTAACTACACTTTGTATCTAATAAAAAAGGGTGAAATCCGTTAAAAAGAACTATCGAAACACATTTTAGTTGTCCTTCCGTCTCGATTAACATTGTCAATGATAGCTTCTCAAATACTACGAGCATCATGTTATAATCATCTGATACCAAAGCCAACCAACCGATGACGCTGTATAAACAAGGAGAAATAGTTATTTGTTATGCAAAGCAGCAAAATTGTTATTTGGCGCGAGTGACTTGTATTGAAACTCGAGCAAGCGAAGGATCCTAGGATTGAGCGAGAAGTTCATAAAAAGATAACTGAGCGTAGCGAGGGTTTCATGGCACGCGACGCGAAACACTTTGCTGCCGAGCGAAACACAATTTTCTACCTCACTAATCATGACGTTCTAATTTCTAAAACCTTTTCCACGCCAGCGGTCAAAAATGACTTTTGTACGCACATTTCAACAGATAAAGCAGTTTTCTGAACTTGTGAGGTGAAAACAAGCCCACTCCAAGATCTAGCATACCCAATCGAGAACACGATTAAAAACACATAAGCATATATAGTGAGTATAGGATAGGCTATCCTGGATAGGATGTAGGTGGAGTAGTCAATTATTTGACAAGCCCTTTTGGTGTGGTTGGTAGTGAGTCTGCCTTTCACGCCGTGGGCTGCGGGTTCGATCCCCGCCCAGGGCAAATATTTGTGTGGTGAACACAAGTGTTTGTTCTGTGTTTAGGTGTTATAAATTTATCTATTTATGTATGTTTATCAGTCTCTGATACCCATAGTACAGGGTTTACCTAGTTTGGGATCAGATGACCTTGTGTGAAATGTCCCCAATATTTATTTCTTTATTTATTTCATTGATTAATGTTACTTACATGAAACTTCCTTTAGCTTTTAAGAGATCTTCTTCATAGTATGCTGAAAGTTAGTAATCAATCATATTAAAAGGATTATGAGTTAACTATTTATCTTCGGAATAAAACAGGCATGGTCCCTTGTTAAGATCAATTAAAAAAAAGCTCTCACACTTACGATTACGAGTGATAGAAACAAGATAACATTAGAAGAAGTTTCGGCTTAATCTCTTTTAAGTTAGAGCAGAATGACTGAGGTCTTTTGTAGCATCAATAACCTAGCAAAATTTTAGATTTTGGCAGTAAATAGAGAACTTACAATAGAGCTCCAACCTTGGTACGGTCATTGTTAGATCTAAACGTTTCGCGCCAAAAATATACTTGGATCGAAGAACCACAGGAAGAAATTTTGTACTTTTGAGGTTAGTAATGACAACTTTCTTCAAGTGCAATGTATCTCTGGAAAAATTTCAGTAACAAAATTATGAGATTGAATTTTATTTGCAGACGCAAGCAGACGGCGCAGAACAACACGGAACAGTATTTCTATCTTTCAGTTTACTTCGTAAAGGAGTGATCACACCTAGCTGAATTCAAAGACTAATTCGGCATACATTGCTCGTTGAATTAAGGATATTGCAATTAACATAACCAAGCCTCCCAGCAATGTATGCCGAATTAGTCTTTGCATTCAGCTTGGTGTGATCACTCCTTAACAAAGCGAGACAAGATGCGTTCTGCCTAATTTATCCTTTAGCCATCAAATGTTTTCTGTTATGGCTCAACGACCACTGTATGAGACAGTGTCGGGACCAACGGCGTAACGTGCCCTTCGAAGCACGTGGTGAGGATTCTAATAGCAAACTTAGGTTCCTTATTTATGAGGAAAAGAAGAACCAATGTAACCGACTATGTTCTACGGATCGTATTGAAAAATTACTCCGAAGTGTAAGACTGGAGGAAGTCTATGGTCTGCAAGCAATGGACGTCTTTCGGCTGAAAGTTATGATGATGAAGAGCTATCTGTTGTAGGTGAAGTAACCGCCATGCGTTGGCACCACATACTGCGTAATTCTTTATCACCCCGGATATTTTAAGAGGTGGTTCTGCCCATAAAACTAAAGTTCTTTCAGTAAAATAAGTTTTCAGGAAATGAAAAATCGGCCTCTCCATACAAAACTACACACTTGATAAGACAGTTTGTATTTAGAGGTTGTTTTTTTCCTGAAAGTTTTATTTACTGAAAGTTACGGTTACAGTTAGTTACGTTTCAGTTACGTTGACCGTCCCTTACCTGACCCCACCCGTTATACTTAAATTCTTGGCTAACTTTTGCGAACTTCAAAAATTATAGAGCTTAACTCGCATCTATTAGTCTTGAATATTTATTGTTAAAACTTACTCCAAAGTGTTGCAAAAGGATATATTCATATGAATTTCGTCCCTTTCGATCGGATCAAGTGTAGGTAACTTCTCATTCCACAGTTTTCTCAGTTTATCATACGATAGTTGGGAGTTCTTCAGATCAGTATCGGTGAGGTTCTGGTATGGGTATAAGTTCACATTTCCATACTTGTAAGTAAGGTCAAACGGTCTCACGTTTTGACGTGGCCCGAGTCTTTCCTGAGCTCGAGCTGCTGAACATAGAAGTTCACACAAGTGAGTTTTCAATAATAGAATCATTGTTTTACTTATGGACTGTAAATACAAGAGCTAAAGCCGCACTGAGAGTTTCAAGTTTGACCTTAACATTTTAAAAACTTTCTGAGATTTTGTAAATAACCAAATTTCTAGCGGACGAAGTAGCGGGCACCAGCTAGTAAGTAAATATAAAACTTTTTTTAAATAGACAAAAACAAGCGAAGTAAGAGAAAACTTAAGGAAAGTCACATAACATTTTTAAATTCGAAACTCTTACCCAAAAATACCGCACTCAGTGAAAAAAATACAAAACCTAAGAAATACATTTTGGTGTAAATATTAGAACCAAATGTAGAGATGCTAACGTATAGGCCTATTATATACACATTTTGTAGGCTGAGGAGTAAAATTGATTTAAGCCTCGAAAACGATGTAATCCGTTTAACAAGAAAAATAAATGATGTTGGATAACGGTATAAATAATTATGTAACAAAAAAATTAAACTCGGGCAGCGAGTAGTATTTATTATGATAAACACACAGACAAAAGGTATTGTAAGAATTGTCTTTAAAAAAAACCGGTCAAGTGCGAGTCGGACTCGCGCGCCGAGGGTTCCGATATACCTATAGTATTTTTGGAAGCAATAAAGTCCATTTTCAGGACCGCAAAACTAAATTTGTTTGTAAAGGTTTTTTGCAGATTTCTGAAAAACTGTGAAACTTAGAAAGATCGTTTTATTTTTGCTGTAAAGTTTATATAAACTTCTGTCAACTGTAATTAATTCAGATTTTTCCTTACTCAAACTTCGGAGATAAGGGGGGGGAATGGTATTTTTCTTGACATTTTTCATCATAACTTTAAAACTAAGAAATTTAAAAAAATACAAAAATATATTTTAAAATGTACAAGTAAAGCCCTTTCATATGATACCCCACTCGACCTAGTAGCGACAATTTGAAATTTGGCCCCCCCTATTTTGGCCCCCTTTATATTAATAATCATACTTTTTTCAAAATTTTTTCTTGTGCAATTAAGTTGGGCAACTATATTCTAAAACTATTCCAAATTTCAGGTTGATAGCATAAGTGGTTGCTGAGATATAGAGGTGTGACAGACAGACGGACAGACAGACAGACAGACAGACAGAGCGGCACCATAAGGGTTCCTTTTTTTTACCATTTTGGTATCGGAACCCTAAAAATGTCTGTATTTCGTGCCTGCGGGAAGAAAGTGGATACTACACGTTACGAAAGTGTCCCTTTCTCTCCGTTGCGGCACAAAAAGTCGCATTACTGACCACGGGATCGGAGGAAATAAGGAAAGCTCAGATTACAAGTTGCCCTTTGCCTCGGATCACAATAAACTCTAGAGCATTCTTTAATATTCCTCCCTAGGTGCGTAATCTACTATTAAGTGACAATTCAGTAAGGACGTTTAGTCGTCTGCTAAGAAACTCGCAAGCGTATCCGCAGGGCATAAACAGAGTTTTTCTTAGCAACAACAAATCGTGATGGCTTTTGTTGACACCTTAGGTATTTGAAATATTACATGCCTTGCGATTCTAATCTTTATTGCTGTAAAAGTTGCAAGGAAAATTCAATAATTCATCATCATATCGTATGGGTTGCAGGGTGAATGAACTACCTCACAAACCATGGTGTCAGAGTTGTTGAGCCACAAAAGGCCTCTTGAATTGTATAAGATACTGAAGGCGGGGACGAAAAAACGTTTTGTGGTGTTTGTGGACGACTTAATTTTGTTCGTCCCCGCCTGCAGTATCTTATACAATTCAAGTTACCAAATCCAATATATTTAAGCACAAGTTCTAGGAATTTCATGAGGTGTTGTAGTCGGGGACAAACCGGGGCGGACTAAAATTATGTGTTTGAAGGTGGTTTTTCAATATCAAATATATTTTGTAGATTTTGTTTGTCCCCGCCTGCAATCTCATGAAATTTTTAGAACTTATTGTTTTCTCTTTTCAGTTTATATTTTTCTACGCAGTATTTTTTTTATTTAGTACTTTTTAGTTTTATGAATAATTTTTTTATACACTCCCACTATGAATACTAATTTAACGAAACCTCACATGTTGGTTGCAGTTGCTGTTGCTGCAGAGCGCGACAAAGAAATCGACATACATACATACACGCGAAAAACATAACCCTCCTGTTTAGAGGCAGTTGTATATTAATAGGCTAGTCAAATCAACTATTCTTTATTGAATGTCAAAATGAAAATCTATTTTGTGTGGCGTCTCAGCTCAGTTTCGTCATTTACCATCTTTTTTATATAAAATCAATTAAATAAATTTTGCCCATCCCGATTATCTAAAACAATTTTGTTCGAACGAAGACGGGGAAGAATGTAAAGTTGATTTTGTGGATATTTCTGACTAATATACCCATTGACGTAAGAAAAACGCAGTTTCCAAAATCTTTGAATATACCACATCCCTGACACTACATAAAAAGAGCGCGAATTTGAAATTGGAAGGTCGCGTAGGCCCGCATATTCAGTACAAAAAGTGTGGAATGGATTGCGGGCGGGGGGCGGAGAGTGTCCGTTCTGTGTGATTGTACTATTACTTTATTCTGTGCTAATACTAATGTACGCTCATTTGATATTAAAGTAAATTCTAGTACACAGCAGTAGTTCATGGTGATTTATAGGGGGGGGGGGGGTTTACCATAGTCGCCACGCTTGGCAGACGGGTTGGCGCTCGCAATGTGATGGAATAATACACAGAAGGACGCTGCTGCCCATCCACTGGATTTCATTCCCTTAGTCGCATTTTAGTCCACTGCTGGACATAGGCCTCCCCTAAAGATCTCCATGACGACCGGTCCTGCGCTGCTCGCATCCAGCAGTGGACGTCTTTCGGCTGATATGATGATGATGAAACGGCAGTCTAAAGAATTTTCTGTGTGCTGTATGTGTTGTGGTAACAAACGTGTACCACGTGTGATTATTCATATTCATATTCTTTTATTTGGTAATAATATATACAAAAACATGTCAAAAAGATAAAATAATTAAAATTAAAATAATAATAAATCACATAAAAATAAAAAATACCAATTATGTCAAAATTATGTAAATAGAAATGTCAAAATTTATACAAAATAATATAATTAGACAGAATATAATTATTTGTTTACTTAACGTACGAGTTTCTTCTGGAAATCACTTTATACTTAGATTGCATCATAATTTTATTATTATTAAAGATCTTGAAAATTAAAATTAAATTAGTGAAATTCTACTTAGGGTCAAATCAGTTAAGGTATATTAATAGGTATTTTAATAGTTTTAAATGTTGGTGAACTTGAAAATTGTAAATTGATTTTTGAACAAGAAATCTATTTATTAATCTTAATTCGATTTAGATTATTTTTAGGTCATATTCATAAGAGGCAATGAACTCGAAAATTTTGAATTGATTTCAAATCCGAGAAATAAAATTTAATTTCGTTGAATGTAATAATTTTACAGTTGAAAAATCAATTTTACAAAAGTCTTAGTCTTAAATAAGCACACTAGTCACGCTTGAACTCACTCACAGTCAATATTTTGTTGCAATAATGACAAAATGCCTATTTATCACTGCAGTTCTGTTTTTACTCATGTCGTGGTCTGGTAAATGCAGTTTTATATTTTCTCTAAAAAATAGAATTAAATAGGTTGAAAAAAGACATTAGCCGAAAATCTAACTGGAAAACTTTTCCTAGTGAACGTTGTCGAACTACGAAATAGTTATTTGTTATGCAATGTAGCAAATATGTTATTTGGAGCGGTTGCCTTGTATTGAAACTCGAGTAAGCGATGATACTCGTATCTAGCACTAAGCCAAAGAAGCGAGGGTTTCAAGGCATGAGACGCGAAATAACTTAGCTGCCGAGCGAAACACATGATTTTGGACCTCACTACAGGATGGAAAATTCTAACGAATAGCGCCAGTACCTTATACGATAATTCATCAGCACGTTCTTATTTAAAAAACTTTTTCCACGCTAGCGGCCAAAAATTACTTTATCACGCAGATTTTGAAAAATTTTCCGAGCTTGAGGTGAAAAATATTTTTTACTTCACATAACAAATGCGTTATCGCTTGATGCAGTTTCTTTGGAAAGCAAAAAAAACCTTGTATTTCAATATTTCCTTGAGAAAAAATTATAGTTTCTTGGTCTGAATCCACAGTATTAGGCTTTGGGAGATGTATTTTTAAACCCACCAGTACTCGTACAGTACTTAGTGTAGCATCACACCTGTGGATCTTTCCGACGTGAAGAGTTCCGCTCATTACGCTCGCTATGCTTTTTAGGTTATGACACATCTGGCGAAATTTATGCTAGTTTCATACTTAACAGATTTTTCGGTCGCGGAACATTATGCGTCAGAATTTCCGTGGCTGTCCCTATACTAAAGTCCTGTGCCCCTCCTGCACAAAGAACTTCCCGTTTTTTAGTTTTTCGTGAATCTGTATTTTGAAAGTTGCATTGCCAAACATAGAGAAAAACATCCTAGCACTAAATAATTCTACATAAAATTCACTACAAAAAAGATCATGCTAGCTATCGCTGGAAAGAAAGATTATGAAAAATATAAAAACATTTCCTCTGATTCATCAACGCCCAGCCGTAACCGTTCAGTTGTCGTTCGGTAGAAAACCGGTCAATGTTTTATTTGTTTATTTTCATTGTTAGGTAAAAATAGTTTTACAGTTTGAATGCTTTTAGTCCAAGAGATAATAGTAATAGGAGAGAGGCCGCAGGTATCATTAGATGAGCTTTATCTACAATACCAATATCCTGGACCAAATGTGACCGTCGTGCCAGCCTATGCTGACTACGTGGAAACAGACGTTGAATATACTAATGATGCCTTAAAAAAACTATTCGATTTTTACAAAAATAATGTCAATGAACTGGGCTCCGTCGGGACGGACGAAACGACTGTTATTGTGGATTATGGCGATTTACTGCAGTAAGTACCTATTTAGTTGTTTGTTAATATTTGTCATATATAGCGAAGTCATATTTAGGAAGTCATATTTATTATGGAGTTACGAAAAATTAGTTGAGTCTCCTCACTTCATTCTTGACATGTAGAAAGCAAACTGTAGAAATTGTTAGTAATGGTAGAAAGCTCAGGTCAGCTGCTGGAGAGATCACAATTGGTATTCCACAAGGCTCAGCACTTGGCAATACCATGTTTCTAGCTTTCGTAAATGATTTACCTGCTTTTATCACAGACGGTTTAATAACCTTGTTTGCAGACGATACGACTGTTATTGTATGTGCGCGTACCTACGAAGAATTAAATAGAAAAATTGTGCAGGTATGCGAAAAGCTTAAAGACTGGTTTACTTGTAACGGATTGATATTAAATCTAACAAAATCAAATGTTGTTCTTTTTGCTGGAAGAACAGTACCTCGGCCAATATCAATAAACAGCCCTATTCCAGTGTGCGAGCATTGTAAATTCTTAGGATTCACTCTTGATGCTACATTAAGCTGGAAATTTCACGTGCAGTCTCTTTGCGACAAATTAAGTAGTGCTACTTACGCACTGAGGAAGCTAAAACCTCTCGTTTCAACAGCTGTATTAAAACAATCATACTACGCATATTTCCATAGTTTGATATCGTACGGTGTAATCCTCTGGGGTAACTCCACAGATTCTGACCGTGTATTTATCTTACAGAAACGAGCTGTTCGAACAATTGAAGGCTTAAAGCCCAGACAAACATGTAGGAACTCATTCCGAAAGCACAGAATAATGACCCTGTATTCGTTATACATGTATGAAGTCTTAATGTACGTCCGACGCAACATATCCAGTTTTGAACGTCGAACATATGACGGACGCGAATTGCGAAACACCGGTAGGCTCAATGTAGTGCAACGGCGGACCACATTAGCTACAAAGAACCCGCGTGTAATCGGCCCAACATACTATGAGTATCTACCCGAAGAGTTAAAAAATGAACCAAATAACGATACGTTTTGTCATCGACTTAAAAATCTTTTGTTGGATAAAGAATTATACTCTGTAAACGAATTTATTAATTTGACATTTTAGTTTTACTGTTTTATTATTTTGACATTTATTATACTTCTTTCATCGTTTGAGTTTACAAATATGTAAATTTTATATTTTGTATGACGATCACTTTAGCATGTAATTTTATATTGACATTATAATGACATTTAATATCTGTATGTTATAGTGAAATAAATGAATCTAATCTAATCTAATCTAAAAGAAATTTGGATATCATCAATATGTATGTTATAATAAATCTGGGGTCTAGACAGTTTGCAAGATGACGGAAGCGAACGTCATAAATTGAATGGGATGACGTTGACAATTGTCATCTCAAATTGTCAAATTTAATGGCACGTTGTCTAGCATTGCATTGAAATTTTTGGCGTAAATTGATCTTAGGAATCGCAGAAAAGGTCTTCTATAATCTAATGCATGTATGCAGTATATTATAGTATCAAAAACCCCGTTTGAATCGGTCCAGTTGTTTGTGTTTACTGCAAAAGCGCGAGCAAAGTTGTGGGCACAGCTAGTTTGCAAATATACCTTCAGTTTCTTTCACAGCCACATTTTATGGCGTGTATTAAAACAAATATTGTTGACAGTTTTCGTTGTACTTAAATATAAATTGATGCGTTATAAATTTGTTGCGTAATTAACGATTATATTATTTACAGTGACAACCTGCATTTGACAAAGTTGGTGGTAACAGGTCTTAATACAACTGTGTTCGAAAGGCTAACATTAATGACAAACTATAAACGCGACAGAAAACGAGTCGACGGTTTGGTGTACATTCCAAATGTGGGGATTTATAGTAAGTTAGTACAATGATAGCAGTATGTACAATTTAATTCTTCTGGAATACGTCGGTAGAAACACTTTGACGGCTCCCTGGTTTCGGGCGTTTGTAGCGTAGTGCTGGTTCAGCTTATACTGGTTTTGTTTCTACGACCTTGCTGCCGTGCTTACGTAACATCTTATAAACTCCGTCCCTTATAAAGAGGCCCTGTAGTGTCACAGGGCATCTTTGACGCTTACATTTAGGTTTAAAAGGTTTAAAATGTAATATTACTGCCTTTGAAAAAAATATCGAATCAATCTTGATTAGTTTAGTAAAGGTTACTACTTTACTCGTATTTTCTAACTGATCAAGGTACAGTCGTTTATAGCCTCATTTATTTAGTTTTTTCCTAATTATACCGACTGCTGCTTATAATTTTTGTCTTATCAACACTTTTATTTGTTTCTTGTTATGTCGCAGAACAACAATTGTCAAAATTTAAAGATCATGTCTGATGTTGCTTGCCATTTTCTCTCGAAAATCATGCAGCTTTAGTGTAGCAGTAGGCGTTTTTTGACTTATTAAGTATTTTTAGAGTTTTTAGTATAAGACTAGGTATTTTTTCTAACTATACGTTTTATTTTCAGCAACCTTTAACAGTGAATTTGCAAACGCTCATGGAACTGTCAAGTAAGTACGAAACATACTGTGATATGCTACGACAAGTGGCAAAGTGACGGTTATTTTCTGCGCATGGATACCGACCGAGAAGCCACACGATTCACACGCCGCCTCCACGAAGCGATATAATTTTTGAGTTCTGTGTATTGACCGTCAGCATCGGTATTATCGCATCAGCATCGGAGGCATGGTCTATCAATGGTGTATAAATTGTTCAACTTGTACTTAATTTATCCACAGACTGCATATCAACGGGATCATGGCTTATGTAACCGCCCAGCTTGACTCCTTTTCAAGAAACAGCAACAATAATCCGGTGTATGAAGTCACAGCTTTATTTTCAAATGCTACTCTTGGACCGATGACGGTAAATATGCAAGCTTCTTTGGATTTATGACATATTTTTGACAACACGCTGTATAGTTTCCAATCTAATGAAATATGATCATTTACGAATAAAATGGATATCCTTTGTTAACTATGAGGTCCTAACTCGCTGCTGTTTATGAAACTCATCAAACAGCCCTTGGGGCTAGACAACGTGCCATTAAATTTAGATATGACGAAAGAAAACGTCATTAAATGTATGGGATGACATAATTTATGTCAAATATAATCCCATACATTTCATGACATTCGCTTTCGTCAAATGGCACAGTGTCTAGACCTCCTGGAAGTAAATAAGCCGCTATACCAGTGAGCCAGGCCTCCATAAAGCCCTCTTGTAAAGAGTGATTCATTATAGAGAGAAATGTACTTATAAAGACAATCTAATCGTACAAACCTACATATTCAAAACAAAAAAATTGCAAGCAGTAACCACCACCATGTATCAAAATACATAAAGAACGCGACAGCTTGGGAGTGTGGACGGAATCTATGGCGCAACACAGGACAAAATATGTTCTTTGGAAGAAGTTGTTCAGTTTTGTGCGCAGATTCAGCTCATACATAATACAGGTAAAAAAAATATTGTGGAGACTATACTCCAATAGTACCCAAACAGGATTAGTGCGGGGCTGTGAATTTGATCGTCCTTTTTTCTATCTTTTCTCTACCATTACAACATTGTAAATTAATTTTGACTGAACATTGAAGATATTTATTTGAAAAAGTCATGTTATGCTATTTTGATGCCCCTGAATCTAAATCACAGATGTTTTGACATTTTGTCTGTTTGCTTGTTTGTTTGTTCGAGCATCACGCAAAAACTACTGAACCGGTATTAATGATTTTTTGTTTGATAGCTTCCCACTCTAATAATTCATTGTCTTTTTCCCCATTTCGTTTAGCTTTTTACAATCGTTTAACATGCGGACAAAATGTGGCGGCCAAAAGCTAGTAATATCAGCCGAAAGACGTCTACTGCTGGACTAGGCCTCCCCAAAAAATCTCCATGATGACCGGTCCTGCGGTGCTCGCATCCAGCGGCTTCCCGCGACCTTGACCAGATCGTCGGTCCACCTAGTGGGGTCCTGCCTACGCTTCGTCTTCCAGTACTTGGTCGCCACGCCATTCTAGAAAAGCTAGTAAACTATTAACGCTTTATTTTGCTTTCAGATTGAAATGAAAACAGAGCCAGCAGACCTCGCTATCGAGACTAACAGACCGCTTCTTCAATTCGGAATAAATATAGTTAAGGACAGCGTGACGAAAGCTGTTGGAGATTACTTAGTTAAAATATTTAACCAATACATTAACGAAATAATACCTGAGTACCCTTCCAAGTCTTGAGAAGTTGAGGGAATAATCCCTGAGTATCCCAAAACTGAAGATGTTGAAACAGTCTCTGAGAATCTATCTGAACAGCTTAAAGATGTAACGGTATCGTTAGTTTAAAAATAGATTATTATTAATGTCTGACCGCAACCGCTGTACCGCGCCTTAGGTATATGCGGGGAGGTGGAGTGGGGAGTGGGAAGGAAAGAGCAAGAACTAGTTGCCGCCGTGAGTGATGACGAGCGATGGCCCCCCCGCCGTGAGCATACCTAGAGCGCGGTACAGCGGTTGCGGTCAGACTATAGTACACTAGCCAAAACGGCATACTTTTTGTAGGGCAACTTAACGAACTTTTTACTATACAGATTAATTTACCAAATGTAATTCAGTAAGTGTAGCAACACACCTGTGGAAATTCCTATACCTTTCTATTTCTTCACATTTCCTGTCCTACGAGGGGTTTTCATTAAGTAGTGAGAATGAACAACATTTTGGCTGTAAAGCATTTTGATGTCTATGAGTATTGATAGTTTGTTTCATTAAAAAGATGGTATAAAAACTTTGTATTCTTATTATTTATGTAGTAATTAGAATATACAAATGTAGTAATGTATACATATGTGTTGTTTGTTATTGGTGCACTACCTTCTGTGATTATTTGAGTCTTTTCCTCTATACAAAGGTTGTCTGGTAGCGATCGCTCTCAGCGATAAAACCGCCTTTGCCCACTGTAACCTAAAGTGTTTTCCTTTGTGCGTTTATTGTATAATGTACTATGGCAGCGTAAAAAGAATTGGTTACTGAAGAAGAGCTTTACTCTTTATAATCTTAGCTTTCTGAGATGTGCAACTTCCAAGAAATGTTCTAAAAATGGAGAAAACAAATTTTTAAATTAAGACCTAGACTAGATCGATTTTTCGGCCCCAAAAACTCCTGTATAGTAAACTTAATCGAAATGGTTAGAGCCGTTTTTATCTAGCGCTCATTAAATCTAGTGATGAAAAATAAATTACTGGCCTCTTGATGTGGTTGGTTATCAGTCTGCCTTCTACGCCGAGGGATGCGCGTGCGATCCCCGCTCAGGGCAAATATTTGTGTGATGAACACAAGTGTTTGTTCTGTGTCTGGGTGTTATTTATCTATTTATGTGTGTGTGTTTTATATATCAATCTTAGATGCCCTAGTTTGGGGTCGGATGACCTTGGTGTGAAATGACCCCAATATTTTTTTTTAAATGGTAAGTGTCGCCCCTTACTCTCCTTTCGACTGTACTGTATTCCCATACCTAATATAATGCCGTACTTGGTTGTCTGTAGCAGAATCCCAAGCGACTTATTAAAAATTAAGTCATTCTCATAGTAAAACCGGATTGAAAGCCACCAGGAAGGCCGAGACGAAAAATATTAGTAAGTAAGAATCTAGTTTACAAAATATTGGCCCAATACCGCGAGCCTACTGACTGCTGACCTACAAACTTCATATTGAAGATGCTAATGATGATTCTCCTAGTAGAGTTGTTCGTAGCAGAGTCTATGTAGCAAGTCGCGTTGATGTCTTTTGTATGGCTTAGCTACGGCGTAGCACATTGTAGCTGTAGCATTGCTCTATTATCTTCTAGCTTTTTTACTCAACTGCCCTAGAAGGAGAGCTTCTACTCTTTTATCCTATGGTACTATTAAACGAGCAATATTATTTATACAAATATTTGTAATTGGTTTCTCGAAATATTTACCATACGGGGGTTTTCGGTAGCGAATTCGATCTAGCTAGGTCTTTTTTCTGGGAAAATTCGTTTTGCCCGTGTTTTTAGGCATTTTATTAAAATACCGCGTTTTAGACAGAAACCTACAGCGCCATCTGTTGGCGGGTAGCATACCTTGCTCACCCGATGATATATTAGTGTTAAGGCGGCTATTATAAAGCGAAGCTCGGTCGCTCAGGTACTATACTATATATATATTTGTAATTGGTTTCTCGAAACTGCTCTAACGATATCAATGAAATTTGCTTTACGGGGTGAAAAATCGATCTAAGTCTTATGTCTGGGAATCTTTTCCCCCTTTTTTTAAAGATTTCTTCAAAGTAGCGTGTTTTAGAAACCCTACAGCGCCATCTGTTTTTAAGCTTTAGTTAAGATTGTACAGAAGAAAGCTCGATCGCCCAGGTATAAAGGAAAACATAAATAACATGTTTCAGAACAGTTTCAGGTTCGGCAAATGAGTTGTAAGTAGTCTCAACATTTAGATTTATTTTGTCAATTACCATAGTTTGCAAAGATTACATAATATTTACTCAAAACGTAATTGATCTTCTCTTCTAAAAAGCCTCTCAGGTTCTGTTGCGTTTTGTTTATTACATCTTGGAGCGCAATGTCCAGGCCTGACTGGCCATTCTCCACATCTGGGTTTCGTGGATTCAACCATACTTGAATCTGAAATAAGGTATGCTTCTTAATTTTCGAAGGCGCGAGTAAAATATGGGCGGAAGTTTGTCTAGCTCTATGGACGACTGCGCGTCACAACACCAGTCTCATACTTTTCAAAAACACATTTTTTTTAAGTTTGATGGCATCAATATTTCTATAATTAGATATTTAAGAATTATATGATATTGTTAATTTGTAACTAGTTTTACTTGAAGCTTGAAATAAATAAAATTAATTTATTATTATTATTTATTATAATTGAAGATCATAATTACGTGCCACCGTGCGAATATAAACAAACCTGTTGCAACTTAGTTATTTAGTAAAGAAATACAGATCTCATGGCTTCATGTTATTTTATTAGAGTACTTAAAAATCTAAGAAATTAAAAGAAATCCTTAGTAGCACTAGACCAGCTACAGCCAGATGGTATTCATATGACAAAAGTTGTCGACTTACTGCCACAATTAATTGCTATGTCTGCTTCAAATCTGAACTCGAGAAATTCAAGCATAAAGGTTTGGTATTAAAAATTATATCTTAATTTTACAATACAATACAAATATACTTTATTGCACACCACAGGACAGAAATTTACAAAACAAGAAACATTAGAATGTACAAAAGGTGGCCTTATTGCTAAGGTAGCAATCTCTACCAGGCAACCTTTCAGGTGTTGAAATCTGTACGGTGAAGACTGCGACGCGGGTTGGTGGCTGCTTAAACAATAAACCTACATAAAAATATTATATACATAAAATACTTATTTGACATACATGGTTTAATTTTATTATTAAAATTCCGAAAAGACTGCAATATGTACCTAAACATTATTGAAAGTGGTTTCAAGTTTGACAGCTGCCAACCAAAATAAAAACCCCAGGTTTATAATTTGTCAAGAGTAGTCTAGGGTTATTAGTTTCAGAGTAACAGCGGTTTCAAGTTTGACAGCTGTCAACAAAAATTCAGATCTTGACAGGGACTAGATAAGTACTATGATCTTGACGAGATCTAAAGTTTGTCTCATCTGGGTTCTTGGTTTCCGAGTTAAAGCGGTTTTAAGTTCGACATCTGTTGGCGGTGGGTGAGTTTGAGGGAGCTTGCCGTGCTCTTCACTCTACCTACCTTCATAGACGTATCCATGTATATTATAGTCTACTAACGTCGTCATGGGAAATTGACCACGATATCTGTGCAGTTACCACGATAACAACACCGCTTGTCGTGAAGAGTTTATATAACATCTTTGTTAATTCAGTTTAAAAAAATTGCTTCCAATTTTGACTAACTGAACAGATAACTCAATCATACCGTATGTAGAAAATAGTCACCTTAACATTTGGAATTATAATTTTAGTCGCAAAATCTTCAATAACGTGATGTTTTAAAGAGTCCTTATTTGCCCTTCCTATTGGTAATAAGTCCAGCGCTGACTTTACTTTAATATCTTCAAGGATCAATCTAAAAAATTTTGAACACCATTATAATGCCTAACTTTTCCGAAGAAATATGGCTCGAAAAAGAAAATTCATTGACGTATATCTTTTTGTATGGGGGGTCAAAGTGGATATAGCCTTCTGGCGGCAAGGTTGTATCAGGTTTATGTTGATTTGTTGTAATGAGTTTTCCAGACCTATCTTTCACTATTCTTTCATAGAGACTCAAAGGCTTGAAGTTGACTCATTACTAAAATAAATAAATAACCTATCTTTTTTCTTATTACAACTTACATTAAAAGGCCCTTAAAGTCTCCGATTGGAATACGAGCTTGAAAATGCGCTGAAATAATAAAACAATACAGTACGTGATCCAGTGTATTTGAGATACCTAACTAGTTCTGATTTTGTATTAACTTACTGTAATGTCTTTTAAATAATTATTACAGCCAAGGACATATACACACTTTTGCGAAAGCGAAACGTGTAGCGACACGACTGCGGAAATTCTGGCGCGGAAAGTTCCGCGACCGTAAAATCTGTCAAGTATGACACCGGCAGAAATTCCGCCCGATGTGTCATAAGTAACCTAAAAAGCGTTGTGAGCTTAATGAGCGGAACTCTTCGCGTCGGAAAGATTCGCGGGTGTGTGTGTCGCTACCCTTAAATTGTGTCTTACGAATAATTTTTTTAAAAACTTACTATCAATTTGTATTTTAGGTATCGTTGCGTTAACATCCAACCGTTTCATATGTGGTTTTAGATCACGTTTGTATGCTGATCGTAGGACGATATCTGTGAAATTCTGTGGAGTCAAAAAACTCAAGGCGCTAAGCCCAGTCAAGGTGAAATTCGATAAATGTAAAGTTCCCCTGTAATGTTAAATTAAAAAAAAAGTTAAAGAAACTACGGAACCCTACATTACAAATGGCTCAATTTTGCGATTTTTAGGGATCCGTACCTCAAAATAAATAAACGGAACCCTTATACGATCACTTTGTTGTTCGTCTGTCTGTCTGTCTGTCAAGACCCTTTTTCTCACGAACGAGAAGAGGTATCAGGTTGAAATTGATAACGAATATTAAGGTCCATAAACCACACAAGATCTGAAAATTTAAATTTTTTGCAACGACGCAATCAAAAGATATGGCTTTTTAACCGACTTCAAAAAAGGAGGAGGTTCTCTATTCGATCGTATTTTTATTATTTTTTTTATGTCCTCATCTCCATACATTTATGCAAAAAAGCAAAACCTACGAGTACAGGGTACTTCCCGTTGACCTAAAATTATGAAACTTGGCAAATAAAGGGAAAAGTCTAAAATCATTAAATATTTCAATTTTTCTCACAACTAATAGTAACCAATTAAGGTGAGCTCCCGTTTCAAGAACTTTTCTATAAATGAGGGGTCAAGTTGGATGGTCGCGGAGTTTTTGTCAAAGAGCAAAAGCTTTTAGTATATCATATGGTGAGTAATAACGGTGAGTTGTGATAATACTGAAGGGTGTGAATCTACCCATGAAACTGAACAACTTTTCCCAAGGAACATAGGTCGAAATACGAAAAACCTAATTTAACCTCCCATACAAAATGCACTATATCAGCTGATGCAGTTTCTATGGGAGGTCAAAAATTTATTTTGGCCTTTCTTTGGGAAAAGTTGTTCAGTTTCATGGGCAGATTCACACCGTTCAGTATTATCACACCTTTACGTTACACGCTTACTAATAAAAAATCTGTACATACGAATGGAAAGGAACTTGCGCTGAATGGAGAGGGTCCACTTTGTCAATATTGTTACTCCATAGTTCAGATATCCGTTCTCCCGTCTCTAACGAGTTCTCTTTATCAGATTTTAATAAATTCGGATATGCTGGTAAGAGAGGGCCCTTGGATTTTAAGTTAATATAGAGAGGAGACAAAGGAACCAATACGTCACCGACCTTGGGACCTAAAAACAAAATGGGTTGGTTAAATTCCAATAAAACTCACCACCTTTCCAAAATTCACATGCAATAGATGTTAATTATTGGAAGAACTGCGTATTGGACCAACTGCTACTTTAGTAGCGTACTATGATAAATCATGACAAATCACGACAACTTGTGCAAACCTAAGTCTCCTCTAATAAACATGCTGTGCAGATAAAAGTCTGTAAGTGTTGGGCATATTTTTAAATTCCAAAACAGGTTTTTATGTATTTCATACCTACAACTCTTAATTTTCAAGTTATGATGAAAAATTTCTAAAAAATACCACCCTTTATCTCCGAAGTTTTCCAAACGAAAAATAAGAATTAGTTATAGTAGATAGAGGTTTATGTAAATATAGGAGCAAAAATAAATTGATTTCTCTAAGTTATACAGTTTTTTTAATTCTAAAAACCTTTGCAAACAAACTTAGTTTTGCGGTCCTAAAAATAGACATTAAAATAAAAATACTACTAGTATATCGGAACCCTTAGCACGCGAGTCCGACTCGCACTTGACTGGCGTTTTATTTAATAGTAAAAAGTAGTAAAAAAAAATATGGAACTGACCTTTGCGTCCTTTACCAAAGCATCCTTTAAAATTGATTATAGAGAAAACTGCCAAAAATACGTAAACGGAAATAAAATATTTCATTATGACGCTAAGAATTAAGTAAAAACCGGTACATGCTAAGGATTGCTTTTATACTTACAATGCCAAACATATCAAACCGAAAATAATGAATCACGTGTTGTGTTAACTATATGTAAAAAGAACTGTAGGGAATAAATACATTTTCGTAATAGTTATTTTTTCCGCTATACAATACAGTCTTATTTTTGGGCTCTTAGTTTAGCGACACACTTGTGGATCTTTTCCGACGCGGAGAGTTCCGCTCATTACTCTCGCAACGCTTTTTAGGTTACCTATGACACATCTGGCGGAATTCCCGCTGGTGTCATACTTGACAGATTTTTCGGTTGCAGAAATTTCTGCGTCGGAATTTCCGCTGAACCAACTGAACGTAAATCTGAACAACTTTCCAAATGTGTGAACGTCGACACACTTCAAAAAGAAACTGGCCGACCTCATAGAAATTTATTTATTTCCGACGTCAGGTTTAATGGAATAGGCATGTTGATCCAATTTTTGTTAAAAGTCTAGACAACGTGCCATATGACGAAAGCGTATATGGGGTGACATATTTTGATATTATTATATCATCCCATACAATTTTGACGTTCGCTTTCGTTATGTCCAAATTTACAATGCGAAACATGGCGAAACCTCAGGCGAAACCACAGATTTATAAAGGAGAGCTTCTCCTTGAGCAGATTTAGCTTTTGTCGTAAAATGTCATGGCAAATTCACTACAAATATATACTCGTATTACTCACACACGTGCAAAACACAGGTAAGAAATCCCAAACTAAGTCTCTTGTGAAAAACATTTTCAACTTTTTGAATTATTTCAAAAGGAAATCTAGTTTAACTAGATTTACGGACTAAGACCTGAACATGGCTTGTTATATTTTTGTTATTACCCGACTGCCCCAAAACAGGAGGGTTATGTTTTTCGAGTGTATGTATGTATGTATGTATGTCGATTTCTTTGTCGCGCTCTGTAGCCTAAACGGCTTGGTAGATTTCAACGTGTGAGGTGTCGTTAGGTTCGTATTCAATGTAGGAGTGTCATAGGGTATAATATTTTAGTTCGGCACCTTTGAAGAGAAAAAATAGGGTGAAATAAAATTTTTAAAATAATTACTTTTACAACATGGGTATCAAACAATAGCTGGTAAAAACCTGATTCTAAGGTTTAAGCAAATGTTTTAGTATAACTTGACGTAGCAAATCTGAAAACTAAAAAGTTTAAAATAAAAAAAATATTAAATAACAAAAAACCCAACTGCTTAGCACAAGAAAGGAAAACAAGCTTAAATCTATTGGATTTGGTAACTTGAATTGTATACTCGTAAGATACTACAGGCGGGGACGAACAAAATGAAGTCGTACACATCCACAAAACGTTTTTTCGTCCCCGCCTGCAGTATCTTATACAGTTCAAGTTACCAAATCCAATAGATTTAAGCTTGTTTTCCTTTCTTGTGCTAAGCAGTTGGGTTTTTTTGTTATTTAATAAAAAAAAATTTCATTTATTAAAAGAACAACAAGCGATATATCTTGGTAAACAACTGCAAAAACTTTGAACACTACAAAGCAAGATATTTACTTACATGGAGCGTGATGTCGAAGCTTTGATTGTATGATGCATTAGAAAAATATAAAACACAGCACTTCACTATTGTATTTTGGGAAAATTTTAGAAGGCCGTCGCAGACTTTTTTTTTTTTTAATATTTAGCTACTAGATAGTTAAATTTTTTTTTTAAGGAAGTGGGCTAAGAATGATGACATACAGCCAAGTTAATTCGTTTAGAAAAACTAGGAATTTTGAATTTTCACAGCTCCGGAGCTGCGGGAAGTGCAGCCCCTTCGCCCTTGCGTAACAAGAGCCAGGCACCCACGTTCGCCTCCGCAGCTTCGGCTTTTTGGTCGCCTACGGCGACCAGCCTCAGCCGCTGCGGCTCGCGTGGTGCCTGGCTCTTGTTACGGCGGGCGGGGGCTGCTCTCCCTCCGCTCCTCCGGTTTTATAAAAACAAACTCCATCCATTAAAGTCGGCAGCTTGGAATCGGGGTTGACCAATTCAGTTCTGTTACCAATTTATGGGTTTGGTGGCTTCCGATTTCTGCCCTGAATTTAGATAGGTTATGTAGTGAAAAGTAAACAAAGTCATATTTAATCAACTATATATATTTTTTTATAGCATCAACAAGCGCTAAAAAGGGGTCCTTTTTATTTCTTTGGACAAATCGCCTCCATTGATATTATATAAAGCAATATCGATAAAAAAATATTTGGGACAAATACAATGGAACAAGGCAGTATGAACATTACTAAAAGTCTCGGTAGCCAAACCTAAAATCTAAAATTAAAAAAGAAAAGGCTGCGACGGCCTTCTAAACCCGACCCTGTATTTTTCACTTTTATTATCACTTGTCACGGAGCGGGGCTGCATGCCTCGCATGATGCCTCCTTTCGTGATCCTGGCTCTATCGTCCTGGCCCAAAATTCCTATTTCAAATGTCTTCTATCTCTGTCTTTCGTTGTCATTCGTGTCAAAAACAGTCAGTTTACCTTTGATTCTGGTCGTGCTCGGACGTGCCCGCGCGCAGCACGACCACCGCCTTGTATTTTGTACCTACTTTATCATAATAAACTCGTTAACTTTACGTTGTTATTTTGGATCCCCTACCTACACCCTGAAGAGTCTCTCTCTCTGCTTGTACCAAATAAACACAAAAATTATCGTAGCTATACGACTCAAGACACCGCCATTATGTAGCTTATAGAATATTTTCTGCCACGGTTTGACATTTGTCAATGTGTGTGCCAGTGTCACAACATATGAAGAAAAAGGTTGACTATATACGGTCTTATTTTAGAGAAAAAGAGACATCGATACTTTTTTATTTATGTTTATGTGTGAGTAAATTTGTGCTTAGTCTGCCAAGTCTGTGGGCGAAACGGTTATTTTGGCAGGTGAATAAAATCGGAACTAAAGCCACTGCAAGGAGATTTTGACACTTAGAGGCTCAGCCGACAGCAGACTCAGTACGGTTCATTACGCAAATATGCTGCTAACACTGCAATCGCTGCTCAGAAGTCGGTTCATTTCAGGGTGTCTACTCTCAACGTCCGATATATCGAAACGATACTACTCGAAACATGCAAATGCAAAACTTCGTCCCTTGACAATAGAGTAGAATATTGGTTGGATGAATTTTCAAACTGCATCCAACCAATATTCTACTCTATTGTCAAGGGACGAAGTTTAGCATTTGCATGTTTCGAGTAGTATCGTTTCGATATATCGGACTTTGAGAGTAGACACCCTGTTAGCGTGCATATATCGAATACGTTCGAATACCCATTTGAACCGGAATGCAGCGCGCGTATTTGTGACAACAACTTGAGAGCTAAGTTCTAAGTTAAGTGTGTGGTTTCCAAACTTAGTCCTATATTGACCATTGTGCGTGGAACGTGAGAACTTATTGCGACAAATTTTTAACTTATTACAGACGAACGTTTATACCACAGTAATTTTCTTACCTGACCTCGATCTAGTCTTGAAGACAGAGATGAGGTCGATGATGGAACGAGCTTGCCCAGAAGAAGCCTATTCATTCGCGAATTGGATAGATTCGGGTTATATGAACTGGGAAACACAGATGCAGGCAGAGAATTCCACTCTATAGCCGTGCTCAATATAAAAGATGTTTCAAAGCGCTTTGTGCGAATGTGCGGAATATCAACCAAGTATAGGTGATATCCTGCGGTGCGTCTGGACTCCCGAAGGTAGAAGGAAGATGGTGGAGTAAGCTCGTAGAGCTGTTGAGCACACTCCGAAGTACAATCAGTAGATGACCGACAGACATGCAACTTATCGACGGTGGGCCAGACTGTGACACTTGGTTTTCACCAGCATCTCATCACCAACGAGATTCATGGCGCTGCGATGTCAAGTCCAGTGCGGCTAATTGGTATTTGGCTGAGCCATCCCAAAGGTGACAGCAATTCTCCATGCAGGATCGGACTTGGGCTTTGTATAAAACTAGAAGCTGTCCAGGAGTGAAGTAACGCCTAACCTTATTGAGGATGTCCAGCTTTTTTGCCGCAGTTTGGGCTTTTCACTCAATGTTAGCGCCAAAGTTCAGGTTGGCACACAACTACATGACAGGAGGAGTCCAGACACACCGCAGGATATCACCCACACTTGGTTGATATTCCGCACATTCGCACAAAGCGATTTGAAACATCTTTTATAATGCGAACGGCTAAAGAGTGGAACTCTCTGCCTGCGTCTGTGTTCCCGAGTTCATATAACCCGAATCTATTCAAGCATCGAGTGATAAGGCTTCTTCTGGGCAAGCTCGTTCCATCGTCGACCTCATCTCTGTCTTCAAGAGTCAGTCAACTCGTCGGTCAAGAGTAAGCCCATTAACAATAAAAAAAACTCCAATATCCCTACTTCAACCAGCAATGTATGCCGTGTTAGTCTCTAAATTAAGGAAGGTGTGAGAGCGGCTCAGAGAACAGGTAAACGTCATCCGAAGCACGGTAAACAAGTTTTTACGATTACGATTATCGCCTCAAAAATGAAAAGACAGCCTAAAAATTCAGGTAACCCGCACAAGTCAGTCTTGGTGAAAAAACATTATTAGCTTAAACCGCTCAGTGAAGCCGCAAACAATGGAGTAGGTACGACTCGTAATTGTAATTTTTTTCGGATTCGGTTTTTTAAATATTACTTAATGCGATTAACACGGTATATTTCATTGTAGTATTTTTATGATATGTAATATTTTGTCCAAACTCAAGGTTTGCCAAAGAAACATGCAACGTGGTATTCTTGGAGTTAAAATAAGTAATAAAACTCCGCAACCGATCATCAGAATCAAAATGTACGGTTGGTTTCACATAAGCTAAAGAAACTAAGAACTGAAGAAGCTATTCTGGAGGGAGCTCCCCACGAGCGATAACGGGGTGTTATGATGAATGAAATGTCACTTGATAGCTAATGTCAACACCAGGGGGCCCGGTAAAAGTGGTTTTCTATTATGGTAAAAATTTTAATGAAAAAGTTTGGGATTGACATTAGATAAGTAAGATAAAGAAAAGTCAGGTGATGGCTAATGTCAATCACATACAGTTATTCTCGCTTTTATTCTATTCAAATATTTTGGAAACCCAAGAAGCGTGCATTTTCTCACGTCAATGATTCTATTCTACTAGCGTTTTAGACCCTGTCCAGAAAGGGCGAATTCGCCGCGATTTACTCGCGCGTGTTTCGCGCGTTCATCTGGACGGAAACAAGGCGCGAGCCGAGAAAATTCGCGCGATGCTTGTGGACGCAATGTATTGACACCCAGTACCTGGACAGGGTTTAGTATGACCGTTGACCGCGATATCTGCTCAGGTGGTCATAATTGGAACAATTTTTTTTATGATGAATTGGCAAAGAGGTTAAATTTTAGAGTATACATCAAGCTTGCTTATGTATACCTAAAAGGTTAAATAAAATCTTTACTAGTGCCGCTGTCAACTGAACAGACATCGCGGTCCTATAAACGACATACATTTTGTTTACGATGTTTTCTAATACACTTGTATGGGTATATCTTAAATTAAAATATTAAATGGTGATATTAACCAATCAAAATAAAACTGAAAATAAATTTCGCATGTAATTTGTATTCATACAGGTTTTTTTTTTTGTTAGCCTGGACTGGGTAAAGGCTAAATTTATTATCAGCAAAAGAAAACTTATATTACATACTAGTAGGACATATAAAACTGACCAACTTCTCCGAAGAAAAATAGGAGAAAACAGTCGTCCAATACAAAACCTAGCTCCAAACCAAGCTACTGACGACAGCGCAAGGTTTTTAAGGAAAAGCCAGAAAGTTGTTTAGTACCAAAATAAATAAACTTGTATAAGTATTTTATTATCAGAGCCGGTGGTTTTTTAGAATCAAGCGATCAAGTTAAAAGTTTTTAATACGGAATTGATCTTTTCTTTTAAATACCCTTTCACTGCCTCAGAGTCGGCTTCATACGATAAATCCTGAAGCAAAATATCCAGACCCCCTTGATCGTTTTCGTAATCTGGATTTCGTGGAGTCAACCATACTTGGATCTGAAATAAGGTTCTTCTTAATTATCTGGGAACAGTTTTATGTACAGTTTATACTCTTTAATTTTTAACTGTTCGATAAATTGCAGATCCTAGCATCTGGGGATTTATTTAAACCGAAGAATTTAAATAATTTACTATTTTGCTAAAGTGTAAAAAGAAATGATATAACATTGTTCAACCGCAAATCGCAACGAAGACGGTCGTAAATGGGATGATGATGACCTTCAACCAAGGGTCCCCTGCATATCTTCTTGAATATCATTGAGTGATTTATAAGATACCTAAAATGTTTTTCTGAAAAATCTCTTAAAAGGTAGTTCCACCCACTATTTTATTTATTATCAAATAGTTATAACTTTTGACTTTTTATGAGTTTATCAGGGCTAATTTTAATTTTTATAATCACGGAAGTCATATTCAAGAATCAATAACGGTGATGACCACCTACCATTGACCATGGGTAATTGCACCTTCTGTTTTATATGTACCAGAGTTGTTAACTCATTCATTCCAAGGGGAAAGCTGTTCAATTTTATGGTTTAAATCCACAGTTTTAGTTTTGACGTGGTGGATACGTCATGCTTTCGTTTGGGGGGCATTTTGTGCAAAGTGGTTATAGGCCCTCTAGTGGCAATAATTGGTACTACATCGAGCTTTGCATGTTAGTCATTTTTCCCAGTTTGGATGCTCGTTTTGGTTGATTCAGAGGGTGAGGGGAAAGGGTTGGGGGGAGGGGCGGTGCGGGGGAGGCGGTTGAGTGGACGTAGGAGGGTCTTGACGTGTTCTTGGCTGTACCTACCTACCTACATAGACGTATCCACGTAAAACTTACGGCCGTATCTAGGATACAGCGATCCAGGGATTTTTAAGAGATATACTCCAGTAAAATTACGAGAGATTGTATGGCGAAACGGAAATAATTGATAATAGCCGTGATTCTTTTTCAGATCGATAGATTATATTTCTGTGTAAAGCTTTTTAATGGAATCCACCTAAATTTACTTCATTTATTTATTTATTTTGCCGTCCAAACATTAAAAAAATATGGAATTTCGGAAAAAAATGTTAATAGATTATTTTTTTTATTTACGGCTTGCTATATATTCAGAATTTCATATTATACATGAATCCACCTAAAAATATAAGCTTTTTTGTAGTGTTTAACTTTTATAGCACGAAATTTAAATACAGCTTATCTTCGCAACCAAAAATAGTAATAGATCCGTTTTGCTTTCTAATAATTTAAATAGTGCTATATAATCACATTTTTGCCAAATGCAACATAAATGTTTACAAAATAATTGTAAACCAGCGATTACAAAAAACTTTTTTTTTATTTAGTATGGCATTTTTGTGAATATATATAAGAATCACTTACATTTAAAAAGGTTGAGTTTAGCTCAGTTTATTGCTATTATTTTACCTCGACTTTATTGGCCCTTATATGTAAAAATAAGTGGAGATTTTATATTTTGAAATAAATTGATATTTTTAAATATATTTATGGTGGATTTTGATGCCTATATGTAAAGTATACGTTTATCTATGATATAAAGTATATAATTGTCTATTATTATTTTTGCCTTAGCTGTTATTAAAAAAAAATATTCCGCTTTAAATTTTAGGTGGATTCGTAAATATTGCGTCTTAACATCATATTTAAATACGATATACACAAAAAAGTAGCTATTAGCATTTAATGTTTTGCAAAACCGTATTTTTACTGGACTAATATGTTTTAAACTGCATATTCCTATAAAGTAGTGCAACGAAATAGTCACCTTGACTTTTGGAATTAGTACTTCAATTTCAAGATCTTCAACTGTATGATGAACAAAACCGTGCTTGCTTTTCTGTTCCCCTAATAGAACTCTGTGTAAATCCAAGGTCGACGTAGCGTTAATTTCTTCAAGGAATAATCTAAAAATAGGGTCATTCAATGTACACTTTGTGACAGAACCGTCCATGTAAACTATTGAAATACTAAAAATTAAAACAATTAAAGATCCTCATGGGTAGCAGAGGCAATTCCTTCTTTGTGGGTTCCGATATTTTGTCATTATTATTAAATTTCCGTTCTTTTATCGCATCGTTAGGTGTATAAAGAATTATTTGATTTAACGGACGGATGCATTTTCTTATATACAACTTACATCAAATGTCCCACAAAATCGCCCGCGCTTTCAAGTTCCGCTTTAAAATGAGCTGAAAATTTAAAAGAACGTGATTCATAGTAATAGTAATATTTTGATCTCCACATTTCGAGGGGCAGGTCAAGCTGCCTGTACTTAGGGCAGCAAGTAGGTGGTTAAAACAGTTTAAACTGAACAAACCAGAGACCCGCTCAAGGTCCAAATGTTACCATCAACCTGCGGCCGTGTGTACATGCTACAGATACGTAGAAGTAGAAGGATGTGGACCCAAGGAGGTTTTAACCCACGCTTCGCCAAAGCGCCAATGCGAAGCGTGGGAAACGTGGGTTAAAATCTCCTTGAGTGGACCTATGTATGCATTATGGACCTATCAAAAGTCAATCCGTCAAAAATTTCAAAAGGGTGTTTTCAAACACCATTTGAATATTCAACTGGATGGCGTTCATAACAGCATATTGAAAAAAATATGCGTGTGAAATGAGAACAGGACATAGTGGTTTTCAGTGGTAGTGGCAAACTAAATCGAAACAGAATGAAGTTAGTTTGACAGCTACTGCTCCATATAACTGCGGCCGCAAATGACGCAAATCTATTTGAAACACAAAACGATTACGTCACTTTGATTGCTGCTGTAAAAGCCAATAACATTTTTTTTGTAATAAGATTTCAAATGTTTTACTTAGTCTCAAAAAACAAAATTACCAACAGATTATTTGACAAACGTCAAGGAAAATTCCCTATTGGTCAACACGCTTTTCATCGAAAGCATAATATAAAGAAAAATTTGAAAAATAAAGCCCGCGTCACACAGAGGCGGTAGCGGAAGCGTTCCGGGGCCGGTATTTTTTGTAAAGTATGAGTTCTTATGCACCCTGTCACATTGAAAAGCGGTCTCGGCGCGGTATTTTGTTCCCGCCAAACCGCCCCGGACCGCTTTCGCAATCATACCGCCTCTGTGTGACTTGAGCTTAATGTTTTAATCATGCGTAACCACAGTATTGTCTCTTCGTATTCTGGAGAATGAATCGAAGTCTTTTTAAAAAAAATAATTTCACTTTTCCTCTAGCCACAGATTAGATAGCGCCCTATACTAATATAGTCAGCCAAAGGGTTCCACTCTAGGTTTTAAAAATCTAGTCAAAATTACATTATTTAAAAAACTTACTATATATTTTAACTTTATGTCCGATTAAGTTGGCGTCTAGTCGTTTTTTTGAGTCAGTGTATTCCGACCGAAGGACGAGGTGGGTGAGTTTTGAGGCTCCAATCCCGTCTAGGGTTAAATTATATAAATGCAAAGTTCCCCTGTAAAAATATATTATTTTCATAATTATTGTTTCTGACAGAAAAATGAAACGCGCAAAAGTGATAACACGAAAATTAATAAAAGCTGAAGAATTATTATTTGGATCGATTAATACTAGGAAGGGTTCTTTTTATATCCAGAAATACCTATTATATGTTTCTTTTAATAATCGACGTTATATGCAACAGGAGGACTAGAAAACGTGCCAGATGACGAAAGCGAACGTGGTATATCTCAAAGAGATTTGAACCTCGCTACGCTCGGTCATAGAGGGATCCGAAAATTGTCGGCTATAGCTTGACTTTTTACTCATGTAAAGAGTCATATTAGAAAAAAAGAGATAAACATGTTTATGATTATCTACTTTCAAACGTCGCTGTAATGCTTTTTGACCAGCTAGAGATGTGCAGGCACTCGATATGACGATAACGATAATGTAGTATTTCGACTTTTTTATAACGATAGTATTAACACTCACATATTAAATATTGACGAGGCTTTGAGCAGATGTTAGACGCTCATGATGAATTCAAAATTTTGTGACTTAAAAAAATCGTTGAATTCGAATGTTTTGTATGCTATTCACAATAATGTTCTTTGAAGAGAAATCAAATGAATAGAAAATTTGACGTTGCAAAATGAGTTACTCGACAGGAAACTACTTGCAGTTTTCACTATGTTGTCTGGAAATTGCTTTATATTTATAATAGCGCACCCCGAACAGTTCATACATCAAGTGCGAAACCACAAATTGTCAGAATTTGAAAATGACAGAGACTTACGCACGTCCACGCAGTACAACTAGACTCGATAAGGAACCCGGCAATTGCGCGGGCGCGGGTCGCGTTAGGTGAAAGAGTCTATCTTCAAGGGGTGCGTAGAGCGTCTTTTTTGCATTTCTGTATTTATAGTTAATATTATAAAAAGTAAATGATACAGCAGCACTGCACTTACTTTCTCGCAATACTCAAGGAAAAACTATCAACCGCAAACTTAAATTTGTAATGCCATACACATAGTATGGAAATACAAACTTTTATTTACGTTTTTCCAAAAAAATGTTCGAATGAAATATACAGATCCATTCTGAATTCAAATTTTCAAACATTAAAACAAACAAACCTCAAACGATTTCGAGTAAATCACATGTTTAACTTTTGGTAGTACTGGAACACCCTTTTATGAATTTTCGCAGATCAATGGATACTGCCGTAGGATACTTGCATGGAGATTTTTAAAATTTCCCAACACATATTCCTTATGGATTATTGCTCAGTTTAGTCTACTGAGCAAGCCCTTTCAGTTTTTGGTACACCCTGTGCACAAAATTTTATTCAAAATAACCAATAATGTAGATAACCAACCCAGGATTAATATTATAGAAAAATTTAATAAAGTCAATGGAACCAATTTTGGGTAAATCACATATTTACGATTTGGTCGTACAGGAACACCCCTTATGTGAAATTACACAGATCAATTGATACTGGCGCAAGATATCTTACATGGAGATGCTTGGTCATGCAAAGTTTCATCAAGATTCTATGAGCCGTTTATGAGAAAATTCAATTTTTCATTTTCGTTGTATGACAGCTACCCTCAAAATGAGAGCCAGCAAGAAACCACTTAGAACAGTTAGAACCCTTCGATGGATTTGCATAAAACTCCTAAATTCAAAATATGGTGATTCAGATTCAGATTCAGATAATTTTGTGTCAATCGGACCATTCGTTTAGCCGCTAGGCCCAAGCGTGACGGACAGACCGACCGACGGACCCACCGACCGACGGACCGACCGACCGACGGACATTTTTGGGAGACTTGTTTTTTATGATCTATAGAACACATTTTTGAGAAAATTTGAAAAACTTTTTTTTTTCACGAATACAATACCTTTCTCGCTCCGCTCGAAAGTAAAAAGGGATTCATCAGAAATGAATTAAGCTGCTTTATTTATTTTCTCATTTACAAAGAAAGAAAGAAAAGACACAAATAAAATTACAGAACGGTACGTATGTATATTTAAAAAGTTATGAATCTACTAATAAAGTTAATCTCCCTAAAAACCTAAAAACCCTACCCTACTACCTAAAAATAATTATTATTTTTGTCACCATTTTCACTCAAGTCTCTCTGCAAGTGTTGTTTATTTAGTAGTTTTAATGCCTAGTTGCAATGCCGCTGCTATGTTGTTTTACTTTATCTTTAAAACTTGAAGGGATCTGAAAATAAATAAATATCGACCACCAATGATATGGTACAGTCAAGAGTACGTCAAGATTGACATATTGGACTTGTATCGTTCTTATCGGGTCTTCAACTATGAAATTGGCGTTTTGTATGGCGAATTTTCTAATTTGTTTAGCATGATTGGGAAGACATTAACTTAGCTTCTTTAAGAAGCTAAAAGTTAAATTTCGAAAAATATTATCAGTAAAAAATATAACAAATCTTATGATGAAATCGGAAGACATTTAAAACGAACCGTTTTCAAACCTTTAATTTTAAAAATCAAACTAAAAATTAAATCTTTATTTTATGCTAAAATTGACACTTAATCTTAAATTCAACTTTCAAATATAAGACAAATGAAAAAATTGCTTTAGAATTATATGAATTATGATCTCATTAATCTGTAAGAAAATTTCGGCAATTTCATAGTGAAAGACCTATTATTTTTCAATAGCTGTAGAAGCTAAAATCGCGCTGCGACTGTCAAGCCGTCTCTATATGATTTAAAATTTTATTTTGTTACACTCGAAGGGTCCAAACAGAGCCCTATAGTTGTCACTTCAATATTATGTCCGTCGTCTGTCGCACAGGTTGTATAGCCAAACTATAATATAACAGTAAAAGCATCTTGTTGACCCAAAGCCATACAAATTGTCAAAAATGTATTTATTTTTTTTTAAAGTGGGCTCCCATACATCTAAATGGGGTCACAAAAACAAAATTTTAGCCTACACCATGGAATGGTGTATTGTTGCTTTTCTGATTTTTTATTTAATGTCACAAGTGGGAAAACGAGCAGGTAACACAAGAAAGCGTAAGGCTTTGAAAAATTTTGATTTAAGGCCACGTGGAGTCCGCCTGACATAATGGTGGTCTTTAATCTGTGTAAGATAGGCTTTTATGAATCGTCTGAATAGGCAACTTGAAACAGGGATAGGCTTTACAAGCACGTCTCCAAGTTTTTGTGTTATTTTACAGCTTTGTGCAATTGTCACAAGAAAGAGTAAAACTATGAAGAGTTGATAGGTACTCTGATTTAATACCATGTGCATTCCAACCGACTTGACATGACTTTTAACCGTTTATGGCGAGTTTTTTAGGCATACTATTTCCAATAAGCTCATTTTACACGTTTTGTCAATGCAAATACTATTTTTACTTGTTTATTAGACACAGAGTTGAAATCATGTCAATTAATTCAATAATTATAAAATCGCACATTTCCTGACATTTGCAACCTCATTACTTTTTCTCACCGGGATGATTTACCTTTTTTTCACCCTCTATGATTATTCTGATGACATAGAAAAAGTTGATAGTGATTATAAGGTCTATAATTTGACAAAGGTTTCACTCTACCTTTGAAAATTTTGAGCCAGAGCTCTAGGGAAAAGTTTCATTGTCTTTTGGTGATAATGTTTATTGTTATGTATATTTTACTAACAGATATTGATATTGATGAATCACGTTCTGTCTTTGTAACTATAATTCTCTCATTTTTAATATTACAAGACAACGAAACCCTAAATATGCCAAGTCCGACACGCACTTGGCTAGTTTTTTTATTACTTGGTAGATTGACTTGTGACCATTTACAGAGACCGTACTAGAAGAATAAAGTTAGCATCTGATTTAATTCGATAACTTTTTAGACATTATCGATAACCACTATTTACATCTCTAATGGCGGATAATCAAAACCATTCTCGATATGATTATATTCTTGAATTGTTCTTGAAATTTGCAGCATATTTCTTTGTGGAAGGTTTTTTTTAAATTGAATTACCTAAACTTTAATATAATTTGTTGTCACTTTAATGAGTATTACACATATTTTTGCAAAATAAGCTTATAAATATTACTTACAAATAAAAGCATAAGAATTCTTCGATGTCCTGCTTCCTAGAAGAATGAGATCCGCATGCCGGTACGATATATGTATTGTTCAGCATTTAGGCTTTTGTGTACAACACTTATTTGATTAGATATAAGTATTTTAATAACAGTAAAATTATAAAAACAGCAGAGCCGGTAAGCTCACGACAAGATCAAAACAAATAGTTTCATAGACGACTGAAAGTAAAGACAATGTCATACTAGTTGTCAAGAGGACAATCAGGTAACTTTTTAAATTAGCAGGAGTGTAAAAAGAACCAAAACAAACCTGGTTCCAACTTGACGTTTCAAAAGTGCAACACTTGACAAGCCTTCAAATCGCAGCGAGGTTAAAATCTCTTTGGTATATCTAGTCCCTGATGGGATGACATCTATGACATTGATATATTATGTCATCCTATACATTTTATGACGTTGGCATTCGTCATTGTCTGGACCAAAGAGATTTGAACCTCGAGTTGTTGTCTGATCATGACCATGATCACAGAAAAAGGATTTATGAATCAATTCTTGAATATCTTTGTACTTATAAGAAATAATAATAATAACTTGATTGGGTATAAAAAGTAATTATACATTGATTCGCTAGTCACTAGGATTCTCTGTATCGTGGGGGCTAGGTTCTTTTTCACTTTACAAAAAAAGCAAGCAAAATAGGAACGGATTAAATTAAGGTATAACAAGGCTTACGAGTACAACTAATAAAAAATAGGCAGAGGTGTGTATGTGTTTGATTTTGTGCCTATATGTCTGTTTATGTAGGTATATTTGTGTTACAGTGTGCAGTAAATGCAATATAATTGTTAATGTGTGTGTGTATAAGGGGGTGTGTGTATTTGTGAGTGGTATTGTCATGTATAATGTGTAGGCAAAGAGATTTGAACCTCGCTACGCGAGCGTAGCGAGGTTCAAATCTCTTTGTGTGTAGGTATGATATCATGAGGTTATATATAGGTTATATTAATTTGGTAGAGTGGGTAGGGATAATAATGTGAAAGTATGTTTGCCAGTTCTTCACTTGGTAAGAAGGCAATGGATGATAATCGCGACTGTGTATAGATAAGTATTATGAGACAGAGAAATATTAATATGTGAGGTCCCAGGATGATAAGCGAATTGTAAATTTAAATAAATTTAGTAGGTACATAACGTTATTGGATAGGTACCATTAGGCTTTCTGATTCTGATTCATACAAATATCACCCAAAAATTTTTAAACCATAGGGACAGGTTATTATTTTCAAACGGGTAGAATGATATTTGTCGTATATGAAGTAATATTTGTATAGGTAATTTTCATTTTACAATATGTTACCGGTAAGTAGGCCTTTCTCAACCCCACCACCCGCGCAGTCCCCTGTCATACATAAGGTTCAAACGCAAGAGTGTTTTTAAAATCGTACGCCTTTCTGGCCCACCCTGTACAATTTATGACTTGCGGTGCGGATTTAGGTAATTAAATTGTGCAGTTAATTCATATAATTACGATTTGCTGATACATGAAAGCAATTGTTAATGGAACATATTATTATCAGTTTTAAAAACTACTCATGCTGTCGACTTAAAATTTGGAATACTTATAAACATGCTTGCCTAATTTTATTGTAATAGAGAGAATATTTTTTCATTAATATTGTAAATGGGGGGCCAAATTAAAAATGTTCGTTACTAGGTCAGGTGGGGTATCATTATGAAACGGCTTTAATTGTACATTCCGTAATGATTCCGAACAAGATTTATGTATTTTTTACGACTCTTAGTTTTCAAGTTATGATAAAAAGTTCTAAATAAATACCATCCCCCCCTTGGCCCTTATCTTCGAACTTGAATAAACGAATACTCTGAATTAATTACAGGCGATGAAAGTTTATGTAAACATTACAGCAAAAATAAAATAATCCTTCTAAGTAGCTCAGTTTTTAGAAATCTGCAAAATAACTTTACAAACATACTTAGTTTTGCGGTCCTAAATATGGACCTATTGCTTCTAAAAGCACTTTAGGCATATCGGAACCCTCTTGACCAGTGTTTTTTTTTCATATGTTTATTCGGAGGCATTCAAGAACCACCCAGGTGTCGTAATATTACTTACACGTCTTCCGCAGTTTTCAAGGGAATCGTAAGGTCTGGTAAAGTGATGATGTCAATGAGCTCAATAGTTTTCCAGAATTCAATTATATTATGGTACGTCTGTGCTGACTTCTCTAAATCGGATTTAGATAAATTCGAATACGCTGGTAGAAGTGCACCCGTTGACAATATGTTTATGTCAAGAGGAGACAAAGGTAACAGATTGCTACCGACATTGTGACCTAAAATCAAATAGAAAATGGTTCATATCCCACTAGGACAGGAAGCTTCAGTGTAGCGGCACACCAGCGGATCTTTCCCACGAGAAGAATTGCGCTCATTATGCTCGTTACGCTTTTTAGTCTAGGCAACGAAGCGGATCGTTGTATGAAGACCCCCGCATTAAATCCTCAGTCGATGAAACTTTGCTGGGGTATTACACTATATGAAACAAACCTTCTATAAAAAAATCCAAAAAAATCGGTACTTTTAATTTTTCCATACAAAAATTTAAAAAAATGTATATTTAATTTATATTTCATTCATGATACTTTATCATCCTGTCAAATAAAATCTGCTAAATTATGTTGGGGTCAACTGCTTCGTTGCCTACAATATTTTAGGTTACCTCTGATACATCTGGCGGAATTTCCGCCGGTGTCATACTTGACAGATTTTTCGGTCGCGGAACTTTCCGCGTCGGAATTACCGCAGGTGTGTCGCTGCACTTAAGCTTCATCACCGCCTCACCAAAACTCGCCATAGAAAAATCTACTCTTGATTTTGTATGAGCTCACTGGCTTATACAGGGTGTTAATTTGATTGCGTGCCATAGCTCATGGGCGGGATGAGTATCAGTAACTGAACAACTTTTCCCAAGGAACATAGGTCGAAATACGAAAACAAAATTTGACCTTCCATACAAAACGCGGTATCAGCTGATGCACGCAATCAAATTAACACCCTGTATAGTAACTTCTTATAGTAGGTACTTATGTGATAGTTTCTTGGTTCTGTTTACGGACCTACCAACTCTAAAATATCCTTATAAAAAACTACTTACGTACACACCAAATGTAAAAAAAAATTTAATTGACCATACACCTATCCTAAATCGCAAAAGAGTTCTGTATTCATTGCTGGTTGAACCGAACCAAGCCTCCCAATGTATGCCGATTAGTCTCTAATTAAGAAAAGGTGTAATAGCTACTTTGATCTCTCTTAATTTCAATTCTTTTTTATTTTCGACTTAGGAAACATAATAAGAAGGTATATTCACTTCCCGCTTTAGCTAAAGGAATACGAGTAACATAAAGCATATGTTCCATACAAAATTATCAGTTGTCCTGTAGTCATGGCTTAACGTACCGTTTTTGACAAATGTTTTTGTTTTGGTAATGTCGTACAAATTATCACGGCGGCGAGGTGTCCAGTGGGATGCAAAATGTTAAATTTAAGAGGTAAGGCATGGGATCCCATTCCGTACTACGGTTTTTTCACCGGAGTAAATAGCCCGAATTCATTTGGCCCTTTTGTTTCTAATAATTAAACTAAATGTTACTACTAGGTTGGTAGGTAAAGGTGTAAACTATGACATTAATTCAATTTTAACATCCAGATATCAATTTATTCTAAGAAAATACCTTATGAAAAAAAAAAGCCCGAACAATTTTCGCCACAAATTCAAGAACCATAATTACGACTCCGGTGTTTATATCCTCTCTTTCGGCATACACTGCTCGTTGAAGTAAGGATATTGCAATTAACAGAAACAAGCCTCCCAGCAATGTATGCTGAATTAGTCTTTAATTTAGGAACGTGTGATTGCGGCAAAAAAAAGAAGAGGACAAAAAAGTTAATCCCATCCACCCTTTTTCGGGAGACAACAAAAGTCAGAAAAAGGTTCAAAATGCTAAAACTATTTAAAATTAAATTAATATCTGACCTTTTGCAAAGCATTTTTCAAAGTTAACACAGAAAATTGCCAAAAATACGAAAACGCAAGTAAAGGATTTCATTTTGATCGCTAATGATTTTGAATGAGAGCTGGTATTTAAAAAATGCTTTTATAAGTTACGTTGAAGAACTTAGAAAACAATGGATCACGTGGAACTATATATGAATTAAAATGACTGTTGACTGATGTCATTCATGAATAATATAATTTGTAAGTTGAAGTCAAATATTCATTTATGCTATTGTAATTTTATTTAATAAAAATTATTTTAAATTATATGAAAAAATTATAAAATAACCAAAGTGAAAAAAATAATATTATTTTTAAGTGTCAAGGAATTTAGTAAAAATAGAAATAAATACAGTAAAAATAAAATGTTTTGTGCAAACCATCGAAGTAAGGTCCGACATTTACACCACGACTTTTTGCATCGATGCAAACGCGATTCAGTCGCGATGCAAACGCGATGTCGCAATACATTTATGAGAATTTAATATATGCTAAACGGAATATACATATTTTTGATAAAAATTGTGACAGGCACAGTGTCAACATAAGAAACAAGAATCAACTTGCTTCTCATGTCAGCCGTATTCACAAAATTAGTAAAACATATAAAGGTCAATGTATACGCTTCTATAATAAGGTACCCACTGATATTAAAAGTTTACCGTTAGATAAATTCAAAACTGTAATCAAGCAGAAATTATGTAAGAAGGGTTATTATAAAATATCAGATTATCTAGAAGAGAAAAATCCATGGGATTAGACTACGGTTCTAACAGGCTAATTCAAAATTAAAACTGACCTATGTATGTTGTATATCAACCTTGTACATTCAAACATATTTAAAAGAGCGCGTGGGTTTTTATTGTCGCTTCTTTTTTTTCCCACAATGGCGCCACATTGTTTGTGAAGCGATGTAGTTTAGCTGACGTCATTAAGAGATTTTAATATCCAACAATGAATAAACGATTTTGATTTGATTTGATTTGATGCAGCAGCGATACAGTCACGTGTAGCGATGCAAACGCGCGTTTGCAACGCGACTGATATAGTCGCAATGTATCGATGCTGCATCGCGACTGTATCGGTGTAAAATGTCGCAGTGTGAATAGGGACTAAGACAATATGCCTAAGGTTTATAAAACTTAAAAAATTTGAAACTTAAAAAAAAATTGTCCCAAGATTCAATAGTAAAACCCCTTAGATACGCTTTATGTTGTCTCATTAACATTAAAGTAGAGACCTTAGGCGCAGGGGAAAATATTGCGTAAAAGAAAGTTGTGACCGTTCTTCCTATACTGGGTGTAACAAAAAGGGGTATACCAACCCTGAAAGATGTGAATCTGCCCATGAAACTGAACAACTTTGCCTAAGGAACATAGGCCGAAATACGAAAAAAAAATTTGACCTCCCGTACAAAATCAGCTGATTCAGTTTCTTACTTACTTTCTTACTTATTAGGGAAAGTTGTTCAGTTTCGTGAGCAGAATCAAATCCTTCAGTATTGATATATCCTTTCTGTTAAACCCTGTATGTGATAATCTGGCGGTCACCCATACCTACTGGTTAGAGCCAGATCGTATAGAAACGAGCAATATCGCTAGCCGCTATCATACCTTCCTTAATTAAGATACTAATTCACCAAACATTGCTCGTTTAAGTAAGGATATTAGAATTAACAGAACCAAGCCTCCCAGCAATGTATGCCGAATTAGTCTTTGAATTTAGGAAGGTTAGATTGCGCCTTAAGATACGAGCGCTTCATTTGCCCCGTTGTCGACAATCGACATGCCTTGTGAATGGAAAGAATCACAGAGGCTGCCACTGTGTTCATGCACAGATAATATAATACTATACTAGTACAGATGCCTCACGTCATAGAACGAATTTGTGCCGAAAATTGTTCGGGCTATTTTATCAATAAGGTATTTTCTTAGAATAAATTGATATCTGGATGTTAAAATTGAATTAATGTCATAGTTTAGCTATTTACTTCGTCGAAAAAACCGTAGTACGGAATGGGACCCCATGGTTCATTGTAAGTTTAAACGTCTTACCAGAGGGTTACATTGGGCTAAACCTAAAATAACGTTCCAAAATTTTTGCTATATTGAATCAAAAACACAAAAGTTGCCTCCAACCCTTGGTGATTAGAGTACCTACTCGCCCTACAGAGAGGTAAAAATATTGGTCACACGCACAAGTGAACCTTGGTGAAAAACATTGTTAGGGTGAATAATAGAGTAATTGCAATTACTTTCAGTTTCGCTTTTAAAATCATACGATTTTTAACGTATTATTTCGATACGACTTGAAAGATAAGGGAGACTCAATGGTGTACTTTTCTTTTGTTACATAAATAATTAATATGTATCGATCGGTACTGGGTAGGCGAAAACAAAACTCAAAAGATACTTTCCAAAAGTTACTGGCTACACACACAGCCAAGCGTGGTGAGGTGAATAAGAGAGTATGGGTTTTCCTTATTAAGGACACTTTTATGAGGATGTTTTCCAAAAGAGAAAGTCCATAGGCTGGCGTTTAGAATACCAAAAGAAATCCAACCAGCTGTCTTACGCTAAAAGCTTCTTTCCTGTTAATCACTTCAGTTTTGGATAGTAAATGCCATCAATTTAATGAAATTCCTTGAACAAAGAACTTACCTTAATTGACGTCTTCTTTTAACTACATACGTGAAATGTATCAAGAATCCCCTTCATATATTTTTTTCATTTTCACATAACAGTTCAAATTTTTAACACTTTGTCGGGATAGGATCCTGCACTGAAAACTTTAAACAAATTTTCTCGATGTTTCACCTGCCTAAACCACTTTCAAAAGAAAATGTAGTTCGACCCCTCACGGTACCAACGATCACAATTTCACGAAACATCTTACGCATGTTCAGTTAAAAATACTCCGCTCAATTCCTGAAAATAATCTATACCTAAGACTCACCCAGTCTATTCGTCTTCTCCTTGATCTCGTGTTCGATGGCCTGGAAGAGAGGCGGGAAGAGATGCACGGCGTAGTGCGGCAGTATGTAGGAGAGTTCTCTGCCGTGGCGCCTTGCTTTCTCCGCGCGGGGGACGTGGCCTCGGACCAAGCGGGTGATTTGGTGCTCGCGGCATACCCCTGGAGTGTAAAACAGTCAGGATAACTTAGTTAAACAAAAATAAACGCTATGTTTCAAAAACATTTAAAATTAATGTTAAATATCTCTTCCAGCCAACCTATCTAGAGTGAAAGAAAGAAAGACAGCAGCCACAAAAATGTGCATTCATAAAATGTGTAACAAAAGAAAAAAAACATTGTTAAAAGAAATTATACAAGATCTTGGGGTTATTTCTTAATTGAGTGATCCTAAAAAATATTGTCCTTTTTTAAGGTAACTAGGTAACAAAAATTGTTGAAACTTACCATCTAGCACCAGGGTCAAATGATATCCGATTCCAAATTTATTCTTCAAGAATAATGAAGTTCCCGCACACCGCACCTACAAGACAGTAAAGTTTTACGGTACAATACATAACACGCCTTTAAATATTATATTGGACTACTATTAATATTTTCTGAATAAATAAAAACATTTCCCATCCATCATCTTATATCTCATGAATCATGATCGAGAGCATAATTCATGATGCCAAATGTAATCTGCCGCCGTGACCAATAAAAACCAGTGGTCGCACGGCCGCACGTTAGTGGAAACACTTTGACCTTGAGCAGGTCTCTATGGTTTCGGGCGTTTGCAGCGCAGCACTGGTTCAGCTTATACTGGTTTTGTTTTCACTTACTTGCTACGGTGAGTACAATTTTGCACCAAAGCGAACCAACAGATGGCGCCGGAGGGTTTCCTGAATTGCGCTATTTTCTTTTTGCAAATAAATACAAAAAATATGGCGAAAATGAATTTTCCAAGATTAGTGAACTAGCTTTACCGATTAGGTATTCGTCCCCTAAAACCCCAGCATTGTAAATTTCATCGGAATCGTTAAAGCCGTTTTTGAGAACGCGATTACAAATACACGTGTATTTACAAATATTGCTTGAAGAGGACAAGGGATAAGGGATAATATAGTTCAAACTTAAACCCACCCTGCCTTTGCTGATGACAGCCTTCCGGTCCCCCAGGATATCAGCCTCATCCATGAAATGCGTTGTAAGAAGCAGCACCTTCCCTCTCCTGGCTCTCTGCAGGATTCGCCAGGTTTGTCTCCTGGACACCGGGTCCACACCAGCTGTCGGCTCGTCCAGGATTATTATCTGATGAGAAATGTAGAGAAGAGTCTTTCAAAGGTATCATTGTAAAACCTGGAGATGTTAAAAGTGATTCGATGGAAGGTGCTAATGATTTTGAAGACCCTAATATGTATGTAACTAAGAAGTTTCGTACCTTGGGGTCACCAATAAATGCAATAGCAATGCTCAATTTCCGTTTCTGCCCCCCTGACAGGTGTTTAGAGAACACGTTAGCCTGTTCCAGAAGACCCACTTCAGACAGTGCCTTGTGAATTTCATCTGGACGTCTTTTTCTTGGAATACCCTGAAAATAACAGTCAAATTGTATTATATGTCAATCTAAGTGTAAGATTTGCTACTCCCAGACGAGTATTCTATCGGGCGGGAATTCGTTTTGCTCGAAAGGCAATGGTTTGGTTCAAAGGCAAGATATGCACTGTAAAATCGAAATAAAAACCTATTTTATTTATTTTTATTTTATTTATAGCAAACACGTTCTAACAACCGTAATAGCCCAATTTGAAAGAGCATGAAACATCTTTTAGTGGGGATCTTCAGTAAAATATATTATGTGGGAGATATATTTTACTGAAGATCCCTTCTTAAAGATGTTTCATGGGAGCCTAGTTAGATCAATCTTCACCTGGCGGAGTAGACCCTCGCAAGTTTTCGTGCAAAAAATATAAGTAATAACTCTAAGTATTCAGTAAAGTACTAAAAGTAGGCGATTCTGACCTTAACAGCAGCGAAAAACTGAAGATGTTCTTTCACAGTAAGCAAGTCAAACAAGACATCTTGTTGCGGACAGACTCCTATCATCTGGCGGATCTCGTACATGTCGTTTGGGTCTCTGAAAGGTAAAGTTACCAATTTTAATGCATACCACCTCTTATCTTACTCCATTCGGAGTCGGCTTTCTACTACGTTCTTGAATACGCAATTCATAGCTTGGGTAACATTTCGTATCGACTCACATCTTTTTTTTATTATTACTTATTATACATGGTCCTTTTTGTGACAGGACATGGCAATTTCTAATTAGTCACCTTTCAGAACACCCACAGGTATGAAATAATGTGTCCCGGAATGGATATGTCCTATATCATCCTTCATATCAAAAACTTTCTTTTCACACTTATCGTATTTATTTGGATTACCAGGTATGGCGCTAACATTGTCGCAAATTATGGCAACACTAAAAGGACGCTATAGTGTGTCAGCCATTTTGTTTTGTCGTTTGGAAATTGACAGTTTACAGTTTGCCGCGTCCTTCGATGGTTAAGTTTTTTCTGGTGAATTTCTTAAGTTTGTGAAGTCTTTGTGCATCGCATTGTTTTCCATGGCATTTATAACGGCGACGAAGCTTTCCGTCCGACCTGTCAGCTAAGTATACAACTCGTTGCTTATAGATCTACACAACTATACAAGATTGATAGTCATAGTATGGGTAAACTAGTGCACTAGGTTCACCAACAAAACATTTAGATACGTAGACAAGACTATAAGATGAAAGTGCATAAATCTTGTAACCTTAGTTTGATGTTGGTTTTAACCAACTGCTGGAACAATGAAGTACGCGTCAGCTTGGAAGCAGGCAGTTGCCAGACAGAAGAAAGTTGAAGACCAAACGGATATGGTAAGGAAGTGGGAGGAAGCTGTACTTAGAGGACAATTTCTACAATATGTAAGTTATAACTTCGCGACAAGGTATTAACGTACCTGACATCTAGTCCATACACATACGCCGTTCCAGCAGTTGGCGCAGTTAGACCAGTCAGGATATTAAAAAGTGTAGATTTTCCAGCTCCATTGTGACCCAGGACTGCAGTTATCTGACCCTCATAGATGCTCAGGTCTATGCCATCTATAGCTTTGATCTCTGGTCTTCGACAGTGCCGGAAACTTTTCTGGAGACCGACTATCCTGATAGCTTCTTTATCTTGAAGTTCCCTAAAAATAACCACATCATTTAATGTAGAGGAGATAATATCTAAAGAACAAACAGTCAAAATGTTTCGAAGTCAGGAGTGTTTTACCTTGGTACAGGCTCAATATCCTTATTGTGAGCTGCAGCTTCACCGTTGGAGTGGAAATGGACGGCAGACACTCTACCTCGTCTGCTGCCTAGCCAGAACGAGGGTAGCAGACAGAACCAGGGCTTCTGCTTGATGCCATATTCACCTGAAAGTTAGAAATGCTAGGGTAAACATCTTTTTGGAAAGCATTTTTTATGTCATATGAAAAGAAACGAGTTGGTAGGCCACCTGATGGTAAGTGGTCATTAGCACCCTTAGCACTCACTATCTTAGTACTAGCATACTTTTACACTTCAAAGACAGCAAAGCGCTTTATTAGCTTAAGAATTAAGATAGTACGTCTCATGTGCCAGTAATTTCACTAGCTCCATTGAAAACACTGCTGCGTTACGGCAGAAATGGGCAAGAGGGTGGTAGGTGTTTCCCCAAACAGGCTTGAAGCCGAATCCCTGCCACCTGTCAAAACCCAGGAATTTGGCCCGGTTGAGTTACTTTGTATAAAGTCATTAGTATATTTTTTATACTTACTAGGAACGACAGCATCCAGCCAATAGGCAATAAAACCATAAAGCACCGTATCGACAGCCATCATAATCAGACTTCCTCCAAAAGGCACTCCTGGACCATTCCACAGGTTATCCCACGTCACACCTACACCCGCCATGTCAAGTACTAAGGCCTGAAACATTAAACAAGTCGCTTTGGATACCAGAACATTAAGGTGGAAAACTAAAAAGTCTACCATTATTGCTTGGAACAAGGATACAAAGCACATATATCCTTCCGATTATAGTAACTTTATTGTTCATTCATTCAGTATTTAAGAGCCATGTTCTTTTCGGTGGAGCTTCTCCATTGGTAATCCAAATGCCTATCTGCCCCCTGGCCCCATTTGACTTCTGGTTACCTCGTCTCAGGCAAAATCTTTGGCAACAGACTTTTCTATTTATATTTCAGAAATATTATATGGTGTCTACCTTGTCCATAGCAAGAGCATAGCAGCTGGAGCTGATGAGGGAGACGAACCAGAAGGCGAGAGAGTCAGCGTTGGATACAAACACCTGGATGAAGTACAGTCCACTCATAAGGTTGACTGCGAAACTGCCCAGAATGCCCGCCGTCTGAAATTGGGAAATAGGAGTATTATTTTACTCTCTAATTAGAGTAAATGGGTGTTTACCAAAGAGATTTAAGTCTCGCTGAGGTGGAGTAAGTATTTACAGTTGAATTAATGCAGTTTGATTAAAACAGCAAAACAGAACTTTGCGTCTCCGTCACTCGCCTTCTCTCCGTCCAGCTGTCGCAATGCTCGTGACAACCATTTTGCGACTAGACTGGGAACTGCCCCTAAATTCACACCGAAAATAGGTGGTTAAGTTTGGGGACGTTGTGAGGAAGTTTACCATAGTCACCACGCTTGTTAATGTTGCTGTTGGTTTAATGGTTTGCAGGAGACCGTATGATATGCAGAACGATGCTGCTTCCCATCCTCTGGTTCAAGATCCCTTAGTTGCCTTTTACGACCACCATGGAAAAAGATGTGGTGTATTCTTAGCCTGTAATATATAAACAAGTTAGTAATGAATCCCTTTCTTACCCTGGCTTTATCGAAGAACGGGGTAAGCATAAACGCAAACGTGATGATGGTGAATCCAAAGAGCAGCATCAGCAGAAAGATTAAGATGTAGGAGGAGTGCTGGAACACCTTCAGGGTGAACAGAAGAACCGTACTGACGATGGACAGGATCGTGACGAAGACTGCGTAGATGAGGAACCAGGAGCCCCTGAAATTAACGAAATTACAGAAATCATCTTTATTAATAACTACATTAAATTCTTCACTCTTCAAATACATTTGGCTTTTACAAACAAAACACGTCAATTACTTACTTTACTTATCACCTAACTAAACAAACCATCCCGGAGCGTACCGGGCTCAAAGGTACCCATCACGCCAGCTGCGTTGCCTCGCTGGATAGATAGCGAGAGGTGCTGAACCAGGTACGCTCCAGAACGGGGGTCACGGGTACGATCACGCAGCCGGCGCCCAAGCTCGCGAACGAAATATTTTGCCTCCTTGCACCAGGGTCCACCGGTTTCGACGGCGAAAGGAATAAAAGTGTATTGCCGTTCCAGCTCGGCGTATTTGGTATGTTTCAGCCCAGCCGCAAGCTCCGCAGCAGAACTCGCCTCCCTGGTCGTGTGAGGAAGGTGCGACGCCACGAATGTACTAACACAAGTAGCGTCCCAAAGCAGACTTCGACCTTTTCCCCAAGGGATCAAGGTGAGACCGTCGGGACGCTTACCGTCTGATCTACTGAGACCCGGGGGCTCCAGTACGCAGGGCACGTTTGCCGACACCAACGCTCGACGAATTATGTCGTTCAGGGCGTGGTGTCTGGGAAACCTGCCCGCGCACCGCGCACAACTGAGGCCGTGGTGGCCACTAGCGTCCACTGAAACCCCGAAATCATTAGTGTACACGTTTTGCATACACTTAAAAATAAGTCTTTAAATTTCCTATGTTGCGTTGCTAACATTGGTACAATGGCCGTACAGCCGCTCGATATGATAAATGATGGTTGAAGCGTTGAAGCCAAGCTTCATGATTCACAAAAAATTTAGGCCCTTCGTCTTAGTGTTGCCATTTTGCTAACTCTATTATACGTGTATTTTTATATACAGAGCACGTAAAGTTTGACTCACTGCACTTTATTACTTTCTTACTTCAATAGTCGTAGGAACTTACTTTTGACTATACGTTCTATTCTCTTCTTATTAATATAAATTATCAGAATAACAATGAGATAAGTATTTGAAACCACTTACCAATAGACAGAATCTTTTAACCCCATAATCCTCATCCCCTCTCTGATCTTTTTTTCCTTCTCCCCCACCACAAACATCAGTAGGTAAGTGATGAACTGGGATAGTGTCATCACCATGTACATAGGCATGATGACGCGGAAGATTACCAGCCAGTCTCCTGTGTGCTGGCGTTTGGGGAATTGACGGAGGTCAACGCGAGGTGGTGGAAATGATTCCCCTGTGTCCAACTGGAAGAATTTTACATGGTGAAACCACTGTCACATTCAATTTCATTGGGAAGAAGAAAATCAACTAAACTGAACAACTTCCCCAAAGAAACATTCTTGGGAGGTGGACAAAACAAATTGGCCCGTCCATACAAAAGCAATTTGTATGGACAGGACAATTTTTTTTTATTCCCCAAAAGCGTTTCTTTTGTACACCGTCTCTTAAACAGATATTCAGACACAGACTTTGATTACCTGTTAATTTAAATAAATAAAGAGAAGAATAAAAAGCGACCCTCGGCGTACCGTGCCTAACGAAGACAAATCGGCCCATATACTGCTTAACCCTTAAATGCATAACATCTTTAAAGTTATAGAAAAAAATATATGTTATATAAAATAATGTCTAGATTTAGGGAAAAATGTTTAAAAAAATCCTACTCAGCGCGAAAACCTTTTTTTTGGGGAAAATTACATTGTATCAATTTTGATACATAATGCAAAATCTGCTTCAGTTTTCCTCTATGCTCTTTTCTGTTATTCTTCTTCTTTTTACTTCTTCTAAACCAGGTAAAATTCAAATAAAACAACATAATTTTATTTTTTATACTTAATTATATGTATGAAAATCGTTAAAACAATCTGCTGTTTTTTTGTTTGAGCACAAATATACCTTGCACTTTAAACACATAATACTGCTCAGAAGCTTGCAACCTGGCATCATGCATCGCATGCGATTCTGCTGTCTCACTTGCATGTGATCTACGCCATCGAAGCGGACATCCCTTGTTGGCATCACCTGCTGTATATTTTTTCTTTTTGGTGGTGGTTCCTCAGAAATACTTCTGCTCGGGCGGCCTCGAGATGGTACGACGTAGTCTCCGTATTTACAACAAGCGTCGGCGAGTTCAGACCTAAACTCTGCCAAATTTAGAGTCTCCTTAGGGTTTATGTTTTTTTTTGCGGACACTTTTTTATATAGGATCCAAGAGTTGATTACAGAAAGATCAAGTAAATGGTAGAAAATTCTCATGTACCATTTACGAGATTTTACTTTTATTCGGTATCGCCCTAGGAATGAATCCATCAGGTCGACGCCACCCATGTGAGCGTTGTATTCTTTAATTATTTTCGGGCATGTAATAGGCACCTTCTTCTTTTCTTTCTTGTCATATCTATCTATTGTACCAATAGGTTCTGCACCAACGTACGTGGACAGTAATGTCACTTGTTTGTTGTCCTTCCAACTAACTGCAGAGAAATCCACACCGTCAAAACTTGTCGTGCATTCATCGTAAGATCCCCGGGGAACAGATGTCTTCATCACCTGTGCTTTTTTAGGTAACTTGCAAGATGCCCCTAGGCGGTTCAGCTGTACGGTACCTAAGCACCATATGCCTTCTTTCACCATGTAATGCAGGAGTGGTAATGAGGTATAGTAATTATCAAAGTAAATTATGTGGTTCAACATTCGTGGAACTCCTCGCGTTAGTTTTATCACCGTGTTACCGGTCACTCCGATGTCAGGTTCATTAGATAGCATAGGGTCATTGTCTGTTCCTGAGTATATAATGAAGTTATAGCAATATCCAGCCAAAGAGCATAAGGCAAAAAGCTTGAATCCCCATTTGTGGGGCTTGTTTGGCAAATATTGTTTCATGAAATGGCTTATTTTAGTCGCGCACATTTGCTCATCTACAGAAAGACGTTGATCCATAGGTACACTAGAGAACTTGGTAGACAAGTGGTCTATTACAGGTCTAATCTTGTGCAGTTTATGGTGGTTGGGATGATCTCGTGGTTTATGTAAGGTGTTATCATTGAAATGTAATATGCGTCTTATTTTTTCAAATCTGTTTACAGGCATAGCTTCAATTATTGGTCTGAATCCAAATTTTTTGCTCCAGTAGGCCCTTACGCTGGGATAATGATAGACAGACATGAATATTAGAATTCCGAAATATTTCCGTAGCTCGACAAGGCTCACAGTATCAGGCCGGTCAGGATTGGACTACACAGAATACCTTGTGGTTTCTTCAACAATTTTTTGTAATAGGTCATCTGTAAAGTAATGAGAGAAGAACTGAAATGGAGTTTCTAATCTCAAGAGCTCTGGACCAAAATCAGTACTACCCAGAAACGTTACTGAGTCTTCTTTATACTCTAAAGAGCGTTTTCTCCAAACCAGGTTGCGTGTATTTAATCGACGAAGCTCATTACGCTCCAACGTTGAAGGCTGTTGAACATCTTCATGGTCCTGAATCAACGGAGGATCTAAACAGTCCTCGTTGTTTACCTGTTCTTCATTTTGTGTATGCCCGTCTTCTTCTTCTTCCCCTTCTGATCCATCAAGGACGGCTTGTAAATCCTCGCGAGTTTGGAAAAACTCCAAGTCATCTCCGTCGGATTCTGCATCATCTTCTGAAACCTCTCCAGCTTCTAACCGACTTAAGTAGGTTGATATATCATTGTCAGTCAATTTCTTTTTCGTATTTCTGAAAAAAAAGTTTCAAAGTAAAACCAAGAAGAAGAAAAGAAGAGAACATAGCACCAAACTGTGGCCAACCCTAGTAAGTATATAAGTTCATAAGTTTATACCAAATATGCATGGTGTATCAAATTTGATACAAATTAAAAACTGTAGTTTTGTAAATAAAAACTGCGTTATCTGCTCAAAATACATAAATCTACAATAAATTCAAACACTTACCTTGACATTGCATATATTTTTGGTGAAATTTATCGCCAGATTTCTTGGAAAACCTCGGATGAAATCTAAACTTTGGTAGCAGTTCGTAAACTTGCGCCGCGAAAACTTTTTGACAGTTGTCAATCAGAAAAAATGGCTGACCAAAGACAAAAAGTTATATCTTTTTAATCTCAATAGTGCAAAAGGCTTAATTTCATACAGCCTAGTCTTCAAAATACGTTCAGCAAACAAATATTGTTCGAAAATATTAGGGTTTCGTTTTTGATACATTATGCATTTAAGGGTTAAGCCATTTAGGGTAGATAGCGGGGACATAAGGGACGATCAAGTATACAAAGGAGAAAATAAATTTGAATGAGTACGAGTCAATTGACGACGCGAGAAGAGCATTTAATTGGCACGGTCGGTACGCCGAAGGTCGCTGGTTCAGTTCTGGCTCGCGTAAAACTTTTCTTTTCTTTATTTATTTAAAGAAAAGAAAAAGTGTAATTACATACCTTAATTTTTACATAGTCAACGAGTGTCTGCAGAGCAAGGAACCCAGAGTAATAATACTGCAGCACAGGACATTCATCCTCTCTATGCATCTCTGATAGTGGGATAAGCTGACCACCTCTGGACCAGTCTGAATGCCAGTCCTTCACTTGAGTTCGCTCTCGACACTTGGCTGGTGAAGTCATCAGGGTCCGGGTGGAGGGGGTCCCGACATGAGAAGGGTTGGTACGTATTGTATACCTGGAAAAAGACGTAAGTATTTTTATTTTCTATGGTCGATAGGCTTACCTAATCACACTCGCGACTTGAATAGATTCGGGTTACATGAACTAGGGAAAACAGACGCAGGCAGAGAATTCCACACCTTAGCTGTGCGCATTATAAAAGATGTTACAAAGCGCTTGGTGCGAATTTGCGGAATATCTACCAAGTGTAGGTGATATAGTATGCTTCATCAAACCTTTGATTACCTTTTATTTATTAGTAAAACTGAACTAGTACCTCCTAAAGAGAAACGTTTGATAACTGAATTGTGGATATTTCAATTGATTTCACTGAAGCGAAACATTGAAACGTTGAAAAATTTTCTCTCCCCTAGGTACAAGATTTCTTTGAGCTAGATTAAAATTTTGCGGTGCTTACTGTAACGATTCTCCAAGCATCATAGGGTCTGTGTGGAAGATGATAGCAATAGGGAAGTTCCTCGCGTCGCTGTGGTAAGCATCATTCAGTTCTGTCATGTTCTCATACCGCACCCAGTTGATTCCGGGCTGGCCTGAGTCCAGGAGGACTCCGTTGATTTGGTCCAGGAACGCCTATGAATTTCAAGATTATAGAAACAGTTCGGCTGAAGCCGAAGCTGCAACTTGACTCACAAGCAAGAATCCTTCTAATAAATGAGTAATGACATGTTGCAACACTTGCGACTAAAGCAGGGGAGCTAGACAAGGCAAGCAGATGCTCTTAAAGGCCGGATGATCATCTTCTATGTGAATTGATGGATGACTCTTGGTTACTCGATGTTTTTGTTTCTCGAGATAAGATAATTTGCTCTAAATATGGTGACGATGGTGTTACAATTTCTAAAGTACCTGGATACCCATATTTAACCACAATACAGGCATGCAAAATTTATAGTCCAATTTACAATTAAATACAATCTTATAAAACAAAATTTAAAAAAGATTAGAATTGGAAATAAGATTAAAATTAAGATTAACTAAATTAAAATAATATAAAAAGAAACAAAAACCGACTAAAAAACATTACAAATTAAACATAGCAATTATATAAAAGTCAAATTATCACAGTTTTTGCAATAATTCATAACTTTTTTTAACTACTCTTTGAGCCACTATTTTTTAGGAGATGATTTGCACACACTTGAGCACACTTACCATCAAGTGTCCAGTGTGCTGGTAAAAGAAGATCGTAGTTCTTAGTTGTACTTAAATAAGAACTTAGGTAGATACCAAAAATCCTTTAGGCTTACACACAGTTTTTTTTATGATGACGTTTATTATTGGATATAGCAATAGGCATGGATAGAACTGTAAAATTGTAAAGGGGGGCTATTACACAAATACTAACGCATAGCCAGGTAAGGGAGAACGCAAATAGTTCTGACATTGTTGACTTTGCGTGAGAATTCGTTTTGCTAAGACAATGGTTCGTTTATTTACCGTAATAGCGCCCCAGGGGTAAATAGAAAATTAAGTGTAGGTTATTCGGCTGATATAAAGATTGTAACGGGCCGATGGTCCGACACGGAATTACACGAAGAATATAATAGAGTATATTCTATTTTAGGAGTTTTAAAATGAGTAATAATAAATTAGGAATCTTTATTATAATTAAGCATAGATTTCTGTTCAAATCGTAAATAAAGTAAGGATCGAATAATGGATGCTGCATTACTGCTTAAAATAATTGCTTGGAAAAGCTCGTCTAAAGCCGCGAATCAACGCGTAATAAAACCTCCTTGATTCGAAACTACTTGTCAAATAGGAAATAGGAATGTGTGAAGGAAGTGGGTAGAGTTTTTGATTGCCGTTTTCTGATTGGTCGGGGGGGAGTAGCGTGCTCTCAGAATTCAACTTTGAATTATGGAACTGACTGCATCGGGCCGGCGCATTTCTGGACCGGCGTTGCAAACAATGGCGGACATTGCAGTGAAAAAACGGGAGAAGAAAATCATCAAGGACCAAAAAGTCGAGAGATGCCGCAGCGAATCAAGATTTCTACAAAAACTCACAACCAAGCTAAGTGTTTAAGAGATTTTGCCACTTTAAGAGTAAAATTAGGCTCAAAACTCGATTTCATATTTCAATTACCTTACAATTTTATTTTGTCTTATAGCTAAACTACAGGGCCCTGGCGTCTAACGGAATTTGAGTAAGATCTAAAACGGTATTTAAAATGTAGCCTTTTATTCAGGGGTAGGCAGGGCTTCTTAAACTCTTAGTTAATCTCAATTTTTAAAACTATAGGAGGTGGAGCAAAGCTACAAACCACTTGCAGTACATCAGTAGGAAGCATGGGAGCTGAGCATCCGATTCCAGCAGGGCTTCCAGCTTCAGACAAACCAGTCCGCAGCAGCCGGCAAGACATCAAGCAGGCCAGTCCAGTCGCAGATGGGTATGAAATTTAGTTTTCTCTACCCGACCAAACCAGTATTTAACAACCTTCTTAGCCAGGTAAATTGTTTGAATGTATCTATTTTCTCCAAGATCCTATCTTTAATCGGGTTTGCCAGCTACAATAGATATAACACTAATTGAGAGTTCATGCTACCCTCACAAATTAATATAATATAAAACCTTAGAGGGCTGTTTATGGAAGGTCTTTTTGGTTCAAGATGTCACCATTGTATGAAACAGATATATCAATTACTAGATAAACTAATCTTCCTATTTACCATGTCTACAGGCCAAAGTACAAGGCCTGATGGCCATCGAATTTGTTGGGAAAAATAAAACCCACGTATAGACTTGATACACCGAATTGGGGTCTCGCTATACATAAGCAAGTTCGAAGTCCCATCTGATCAGGGAAAACATTGAAATATTTGTAACTATATCTTAATACTAGCGGATTGAATTAAGAGGACTGGAAGTTTAGCAGCCCTTCCCACTATTAAAATAAACTAAAATTTTCTCATAAAAAGTTAAATATCAATCTTGGAGAAGGCTAGATATGCTATTTCCATGTACTGTTTTCAGCCATCGGACCTACCTACTTCCTATTACACACAAATTATTTACTTCTATATTAATCTATGCATTTAATCTAGGAATTTATATACTCGACTTGTGAACGGTTCTGACTAAAAGAATTTCTAGGGTTACATTGCCACGGTACAAAAGTAGGGTTCCTAATAGACGAAGCTTTGGCCATTTTTATAGATCAAAACAGACTTATACAGATTTTATAGGAAATTCAGAATAAGCATTAGGAAATGTTAGGTCAATAGTTAGGGTTCCCTTTAGGTACAGTGAGGATAGTTAGAAATTTAGGTATTATCATATACAGATTACATTACAGATTCATCATAAACTTATAAACTTACATTCCTCTTAATAGTAAAGCTATTACAATCTTTAGACTGTTACAAAGTGTTGCTTGGGTTCGTGCCCAGGATAGGAAACTAGTAAGTAAGCTGTTAGGGTTAGGTAGCCTCTTACAAGGTGGTGCCGCGAGCCATGATATAGAAATAGCTTAGAATTTTTATATTAATAGCCTTATGAGATGAATCTGGCTCGGTGTCGTTACAAAGTGCGAGCCGTGACCAGTATATTTTAGAATCTATGTTACTACGGATATTATTTTAGAAGCAGTTTAGCTGTTACAAAACGGTGCAGTGACCAGTCATGAAGCTGGCCTTCTACAGCTAGCTTTAGGCATTTTCCTAACTGGTGCCTTTTACCAGAATAAGAATCTTATGTTGTTATGGATGTTAGTTTTAGTTATACTTAGATAGGGAAAACTTAGATTTTGTTTTGGTACGCTTATTAGACTTACTATGAAGAATGCAATACATTATTTTAGCAATAAAACTAGGAATATGTAATTAAGACAAACTGTATAACCTTTTAATGTTACTGCGGCTACTATTTTAATGTTTACTGACAACACTTATTCTAAAAGCTGTAGTAAGTATTGAATATTATTGTAATTATGAGAAATTGGGAATTACTACTTTGAGATAAGTACTTACTTGAGTAAATGATAACACTTCAAAACCCTTTATTTAAAAATAACATCACAGGGTTAAACTATTCATTACATAGAAAGGTATTTAATACATTTAACTTCACTAAGGATTATTCACTTAACACTGTTTGGGTCACTTTTACACTAGTTAGCACTAAAAGGTCCATTGTGTCTTTTTCTGGGCAGAAGATCATGTCTCCAAGGGAAGTTTCCAATAGGTATATCAGACAATAGAGGCTTTTCACCATATTAAGTAGACAGGGACAGGTTTCTTGAAATTTGTAGATACTATGGGTTTAACTGAAAATAAAAACACAAGTAATTATTAGTAAAGGGTACAAACGTTAGAGATATTATGTTTTAATTGTTATAAAGTAGTAGGAGTTGTTCATACTTATATACAAACATTCTTGCAGATTTTAGATTTTCTTATTATAACCAATTAATTTCGTAATTTCAAGGGCAGAACCGATGATTCTCATTTGTGTTTTATGTTTGGCCTGAAAGAAGTAATTTGGGAAGGTTACTTTTAGTATAAAATAAGAAATATTCCTCAAATGAAATATATTTTACCTTCAGATATCACGTAGCCATTTTATAATGTAGGAAATTGTACGCTGGAATCTACTTTGGGTTTAAATTCTTTCTCAGGGTTATTAGAACGGGAAAACTGAAATAAGAACAATATAATAAGGTTTCATAATAAATAAGGAAGTAATTACAATACATTTTAGGATCTAGAAATGATTTTTCTTACCAAAACAGCAAATTGAAATTAGTTGGAATGAAATCCATTGTTCATCATCTGGCTGGGTCGTGTTCCGAAATGGGCAAACGGAGCTTGAGGAGTATAGTATACGATACTGCAGAACGGTCCAAATTGGTTTTGCATGTTCACAGAGCTAACATTGCTTAGTGTCTCTACCTTTGTTTTAATTTATTATCAGTCTAAGCTAATCCTTCAAAATTTACGTCAATTCCACTCCAATTTCCTTATTTTCATTAGTGATGAAGTGCCCTAAAGCGGTTTGTTAGCGCATTTTGGAACGGGGGTTGGGAAGATATGGCATTCGATACGTACCCTTTACCGCCACTGACAAAGTAAATTCATAAATTAAATTGTTATTGAAAAATTTTAAGAAACTTGTACACACGGACGCATTTTAGTGGAAACATTTTATTTTGCACTCGGTTCTGGGTCTGATTCTCGGTGGGGCGCGCTGCAAAGCAGAGATCTGTGCACCTTTTTCAGTTGAGTTTGACGTTGTGGGGGTTAATTACCTGTTTAACGAAGTTTGAAGATTCCGTGCTTCGGAAGGCACGTTAGACCATTGACTCTAAATTTTCTAAAATTTACTGGGGTAGTTGTTTAATGAGACAGGACAGATATTTTTGCGTTTTGGTAGCTCAGACACCAGGGTTAGTGAGGTCAGTCAACGATAATATACCTAAAGATGATGAGACAAGATTGTAACTTAAAAAAAAATATATATAAAGAAAATTTAGGTAAACAGGAATACTAGTTGCACTTCAAAACTAGGCTAACTAGAGTCTAGGTCTAATTCTAGCATAAAAGGTAGTGGTTTTGAATTCTGTAAAGTTACTAGGGATAAGTAAAATAAATAATATCATCTCTATCACTTACTATAATGGAGTTTATAGACTATTTAGAATCATTTGATACAGCTGTAGGATGATTTTAATACAAATTAATTTATTAATTATTTCAATCGGAAACTGTTTGGGTTTATTTGGCAAAGATATACCTACTACAAACTTTTATGTTATTGACTTGACCTAATCAAATTATATTAGTAGTGTTTTGACTAGAAATTACTGAGATTTACAATGGTCAATATTATGGAATGATAACACTCTAAAATGCTAGTTTTAATCAAATAAAATTACATCAATTGTGTTTATTTACATAGCATTATAGGAGACACTCAATTTAATACACAAATAATCAATTCATTTTAACTTCATTCGTGTGCGACAAAAATATCAAATTCTTCTGTAATGGGAGTATACATTCATTAGTATAGATTCATATTGCACGGTTGTAGAATCTGTATTCCATTTCTCTTGTAATTCAAGGTTATCTGAAAAATAATAAAACACAGAACCTTAATTGATAAATAATTTGAATTGTAGTTAATGGGATAATTATATGTCTTTAATTAAATAAACAGTAGTAAAATTTGATGTCATTACATAATAATCATTCCATGAAGATAACCATCGCAGGCGGAGAATAATATCCTGAATCTTAATCATATGAAGTAAAGTATAGTGACATCATAGTTACTAGCGGTATCATGGGAGATTGTAGATAACTGTAGAATGTAAAATGGTAAGGCACACCGAGGGACGTTGCTGCCTATCTTTCAGTTAATATTTTCTTAGTCTTCTTTTTGAAACATCCATGGAAGGGATGGATTGATTTTAAGTATTCTATTGCCAACAAAATATAGATGGTACTTAATTGTAAATTTATTTATTTACTTACTTTTAGGGTTTGCCTACAGGTAATACTCATACTCTTAATTATAAATATTCAATTTCTCCAGAGTTTTTGTATCTAAGACTTTATAAGGGATAGACCAGAATAGTCTTAGTTTCGTGTGGTCTAAAAGACATACAAAAGGTTAGGAAATGGTTATCTAACAACATAATGTAAATTTGTAGTAAAATTGTTGAGATATGAGATCCATTTTAGCTAGAACTTCCTTTCGCATATATAAACGATCACATAGAGATCGGTTGAGTAATATATCAGTAGATTTTGATGTTGTGATTCTGGAAAGGTTAGATGGTAAAAATGCATAAACACATTTCAAGTAGAAAAACATTTTTAGAGCGATATGATCTTTATAACGAACCTTTAACTAATCGAGAACATTAGGAACAAACTTCACTTTAAAGAAAAAAAAATCAATTTTCAAGTCATTAATAGGATCAAAAATACATTTGCGAGTTTCTAAAGGAATGTTGCCAGAATGGGTATTCTAAATTCAGTAGATATAATGTTATATTTTAGTATTTTCATTTAAAGGTAAAACTAATAAAAATAAGTGCAGATTTTATTATGTAAATATTTCTTTAAACAAAAATTTAAGCATTTAAGCAAAAATTACAGCACAGGTAATTTTCGATTTTTACCATGAAAGCATATGCGCGTTTACTTATTTTGATTTAAATTCTATTTCTATTGATTGAATTTTTTTTTGTTGATTGCATTGTAAAACAATCATACGATATAAATAAACAGTAGGGTGAATATAGTCTTAAAAGTTTTAAAATGAATTTCTTTCAGATAATTTATAAACACTTTTTTTAAAGGAATCTAAATACAATAGGAAAAGTGGTAAAAACATGCAGGATTTCAAAAATTCTGGCAATACTGATGTTGGCGACTTGACAATCTAAGTTGACAGTTAGAGTATCGTTCGAAAATCTAATAATTTATAAAAAAAAGGGTTGTAATATTTATGCTAGGTTTACGGGAGGTTTAAAAATTATTAGGATTTAGGTTAGCTATAGTTTATTTTTACGATAAAAGTATATTGGGTGATTAGGATTTAGGATAGGAAGTTTTAGTTGAATGTATGGGTCTGTTTTGATTTGTGACGTGGCTGTTATTACAGCTACAAAGTGCTGTCCGTGAAGTGGAAGTCAGAACCGTAACTATAGATTAGGAAATAAAGTCAGAATAATTAGGAATAGTAAAACGGATATAGGAAATGGGTTAGTTAAATTTAATTAAATCATCTGAAACATCGCGACGTTTATGTTTCAGGATTAACTAAAACACTTTCAAATATCTAAATATACTCAAATAAATAACTGAAAAAAGAAAGAAAAATACTAAAGTAACCTAAGAGGATAAGACACGGGGGGTTGTGGAATTTTGAAATAATCATGAGAAAGGTTTATGTATGAAAACTTTGGCTCTAAGAAACAAGTAGTTAAAATAAAAACATTATTTAATTAGAATCTGACTGTATAAATTTAAGAACAAATTGCTTGATTGTTGAATAATTTTGAATCTTTTATAAAAAAAAAAACGGAAATATGAAATAATAATAAAAGTTATTCGGCTATAAAAATTAATAAGAAAGACAATTCTTGTAATTTGTAGAAAAGAAGTATTCGGAACGCACCTCAAATTTGACAACTAATTTTTGAACGAAAGCGGCAACAAAACAAAACAATTTCAAGGGAATATCGAAGTTTATTTTTGAGTTTTGTAAAAAAAAAAAAAACGTGGAAAACATTAAGTTTTAGTAGATTGTTATTAACTGTCTTAAGTTATTTTTTTTCGTGAATTAAGTGAATTGTCAAGAAGAAGTAAGTAAAAGTTACTTCAAGAAAATGAAAAAAAAAGAACATTCAGTGAATTAAAATTGGATAGAGGATTTTCAGTTTCATAAAAAAAGGGGTAGTTTCATGAAAATATTATAAAGTAAATCAAAATATAGGATAGAAGTCTGCTTAATTATTAAGTTTGTAACGTTCTTACTGACGAAGTTTCAAATTGAATTTGGGGTTTGAGTTAATTGAAATTCTTATACAGAACATTAGAATGGAAAGAAAAAAAGCGCCTATGAGTTTCAAGTATGGAAATTAGTAATTATGCAATCTAAGAAATACAAAGTTAGTGAGTTAAACTAGGAAATAAATTGATTTGATACAAAGTACCTATATTAAATTGTCTTTATTCATAAAATTAAAATGTGTGTGTGTGTTTTAATGTGTTTTGTGTGTGACAATAAAGTATTTATCTATCTATCTATCTATCTAAAATCCGGTAATTTCTTCATAGTTAGTAAAATTGAATTGAGGAAATTTATGATAAGAGTAAAACAAACTTATTTATAACAATTTTTTGCATAAAATAATTTAAACAAACCGAATGCTATTGTAGAAAATTGACCCTATGGTAACAATGAAATTATGATATAGAAGTAGTGAATAGCTCAGTTTCATCGGAATTCGGTATTGGCATATGAGGAGTTAGGTCAATAACTTATTTAATAGACCTAAAGTTGGGATTTTTTAATATTAACCTTTTGCGAACGATTGTACAGTTTTGGCTAGATGACTAAGTTAGAACAGTTAACGGGGGGTTGGAATAATGCTTATGTGCTACACATTTGTTGTCGAATGTAAATGTTATGATAAAATTGGGGAAAGTAATTAATTAAATTTGGGGATTCATAAAGAAGGTTGATTAGAGACAATTTATTTATACTAAAGTATATTATATGACATACACAAATTATAATATAACGTGTTGAATGTATGTTTAAATTTTATTTTGAATTCATAAATATGTTCGTTGCTTTAAAGGTGAGAATATACAGTAGGGCTCTAAGTAAACTTTAGATAAAAGTTAGAAAAAAGTATACAAAGAGAAAAAAAAATATATTATAATAAGTAGAAAAGGAAAATAATTTTTGGGGATAAGAGAGGAATAGTTAGTGGGAGAAATAGGAAGAGAAAAAAGGGGGTCTGTAGCCAGTTTTCAAGTTTAGGGGTTTCGTTTTGACTTGACTTAATTACTTTAGTTCAAATAAGGTTGAGACTAAAGAGATTGGCGTATGGAGTGGGGTTGAAAATTATGAGATGTATTTACATAATTATTCTAATTCTGTATGGGTAGTCGTTAATTCGGTTCCGGCTAAAACTAAAATTTTATTGGGAAGGTTTGATTGGATAACCTAGCAAGGTTAATAAAATAAAATGTAATACAATAAAATATAACAAAATTAAATTAAATAAAATGTGATATAATGAGATGTAATATAACAAATCAAATCAAAAATATAAAAAAATATATAAAAAAGGGGTCCTTATTTATGAAAAAAAATTACCATTTAACATACGTTATAATATTAGTAATTTCGCTCGTAGGTAAGTTTAAGCGTAGTTTTTGGAAGGATAGGAAAAAAAAATACATTTAGATTTATTTTTTTTGGGTACGGATTCAATTATGCGTAGGAACTTCATACACTTATGGGGCGTAAGACACGTATGCGTAATTATAAATTTAATTAGTACAGTAACTGAAGTTCTGGTGTCACCGGACATTCTTAGGTAATTTTAAGCGTACTTTTCCTTAGATGGGGCTAGGGATTTTGTTAACTTTTGATTTCGTTAACTTTTGATTGAGATTCGGGAAACATCAGCTGTATTAATTATTTTCTTCACTTTAGGGTCTTTTAAGTAAAAATTCGAGGTTATGGTTTTAGCTGAAATGTACTTTAATTGGGTAGTTAAATTACGACAAAGAAAGATACTCCGTCGGGGTTGAGTGATACAGGTGTTCGTAGGTAAAATTCTTATTAGGTATTTCAAATATTTTTGTAATAAATTCTTGTTTGTGTAGAAACTTTTGAAATTTATTTGAATTTTGTTGGTTAGGTACGGGTAAGCTCGGCTGTGGGCAGGTAATGATGGCTCGGGTAAACAGTGAATTTCAATTGAATAGTAAAAAGTTTCGTAATTCACGGTAAAATTTCCGGTCAGTTATATAATTTAACAATGTAGACACCTAGATTGTGTTGGAGATTCAGTTGCCCAATGTGAAAAATGAGAAGATCCATCACTTTTGAAGTGTCGTAAAACAATTTTGATCGCGAAAATAGAGCTCGATAGGAAAGTTTGAGAAAGAGAGTTCGATGATTCACCTTTAAAGTATTGTGCTAGACGACTTGTTTACACGTGAGTAATCCGTTGCGACAAGCTGTCGAGGAGTTTTATTTGAAAGGATCTTTGGGGGACCGACTCGTAGGTCCTTGGAAAGAAAGATGTTTTCTTAGGAATCATTTTGATTTGTGGACGGACTTATAGCCGCATTCCCAACCTTCCTGGCAAAATACTTCTTCCATTTCAAATAAATTTGTATGGTGTAAATCGAGGGTTGATGGGGTAAATTTACAATTGGTGTTATATTTCTCTTGTGAATTATTGCATCAGTTGCGCTTAGGAGTTAGTAAGTTAGGCATTGTAAGTGGTTAGGCTGATGGAATTAACTAAAGGGTTTGGGGAATTAAAATTATTAATCTAATTTTGCGCAGCGCCGGTGCGTTTGCCTGAGCAGGTTCCACCTAGTAGCATAACCTATTGTTTATCGAACGTTTCATTGGGGAGACCAGTGGTTCGTAGTAACAGCGTAAAAGAGGGAGGAGAGTATGAAACGTAAGGTTATATGAATATTGAAAGAAAGAAATTTAAGGGATTGAACTGACTTTTGAGAGGAAACATTAATAGTGGGGAATAGGTAATAGGGTAAATGTTGATGATTGAATATGAAATAGGGAAGATAAGAGAGTGGAGGGTTGCTATGAACTAATGGATTCTCAACCGATGGAAAAATTTATTGACTGTTGACCCTGCACACTACACTTACAACGAAGTATTTATGGGATCATAGGTGCTAGGTTAACTTTAGATACGTTGGGTACGAAAATTACTCTGATGTCTGATGTGAGTGTTGATGTACTCCCTGTAAATGACTTCTACTCTACAAGAAGCTGACAGCTTATGCAAAAACTACACTGCACATGCTCCAAAACAGAAATGGAAGCGATATTGAGTCAAGTATTGGACTTCGACTGTTGGTTATATAACAGTTAATTAGGGGACAGGGCTGACTTTGTTCATTACGGGGGGTTTATGTGTCTATCCCGGGGTAACGTTGAAAGACAAAACAACCTGCCTTAGATTGGATGTGTTCATGAGCTGTCCTTCTGACGGGCTGAGTTTGAGACCTCAGTGTTCCTGTGTGGATATTGTTTGTTCGAAATTCTCGACATTTCTGGGGTATAACCAATATGTTTGACGTTTAACTCTTGAACTCTTATTGAAGACATTTTTCTTTTGGTTTAAAACTTACACTACAACAGGATCTACGTGTGTCCACTTTATGGGTTAAAGGTTAATAAATGTTAGATTATCTTCGTGAAATTCAAATGGTGGAAAATTTGCTCCGGGGACGCGTATGCTCTGCGCAACTTTTGGGGGTTGGATGTAACGGGCCGATGGTCCGACACGGAATTACACGAAGAATATAATAGAGTATATTCTATTTTAGGAGTTTTAAAATGAGTAATAATAAATTAGGAATCTTTATTATAATTAAGCATAGATTTCTGTTCAAATCGTAAATAAAGTAAGGATCGAATAATGGATGCTGCATTACTGCTTAAAATAATTGCTTGGAAAAGCTCGTCTAAAGCCGCGAATCAACGCGTAATAAAACCTCCTTGATTCGAAACTACTTGTCAAATAGGAAATAGGAATGTGTGAAGGAAGTGGGTAGAGTTTTTGATTGCCGTTTTCTGATTGGTCGGGGGGGAGTAGCGTGCTCTCAGAATTCAACTTTGAATTATGGAACTGACTGCATCGGGCCGGCGCATTTCTGGACCGGCGTTGCAAACAATGGCGGACATTGCAGTGAAAAAACGGGAGAAGAAAATCATCAAGGACCAAAAAGTCGAGAGATGCCGCAGCGAATCAAGATTTCTACAAAAACTCACAACCAAGCTAAGTGTTTAAGAGATTTTGCCACTTTAAGAGTAAAATTAGGCTCAAAACTCGATTTCATATTTCAATTACCTTACAATTTTATTTTGTCTTATAGCTAAACTACAGGGCCCTGGCGTCTAACGGAATTTGAGTAAGATCTAAAACGGTATTTAAAATGTAGCCTTTTATTCAGGGGTAGGCAGGGCTTCTTAAACTCTTAGTTAATCTCAATTTTTAAAACTATAGGAGGTGGAGCAAAGCTACAAACCACTTGCAGTACATCAGTAGGAAGCATGGGAGCTGAGCATCCGATTCCAGCAGGGCTTCCAGCTTCAGACAAACCAGTCCGCAGCAGCCGGCAAGACATCAAGCAGGCCAGTCCAGTCGCAGATGGGTATGAAATTTAGTTTTCTCTACCCGACCAAACCAGTATTTAACAACCTTCTTAGCCAGGTAAATTGTTTGAATGTATCTATTTTCTCCAAGATCCTATCTTTAATCGGGTTTGCCAGCTACAATAGATATAACACTAATTGAGAGTTCATGCTACCCTCACAAATTAATATAATATAAAACCTTAGAGGGCTGTTTATGGAAGGTCTTTTTGGTTCAAGATGTCACCATTGTATGAAACAGATATATCAATTACTAGATAAACTAATCTTCCTATTTACCATGTCTACAGGCCAAAGTACAAGGCCTGATGGCCATCGAATTTGTTGGGAAAAATAAAACCCACGTATAGACTTGATACACCGAATTGGGGTCTCGCTATACATAAGCAAGTTCGAAGTCCCATCTGATCAGGGAAAACATTGAAATATTTGTAACTATATCTTAATACTAGCGGATTGAATTAAGAGGACTGGAAGTTTAGCAGCCCTTCCCACTATTAAAATAAACTAAAATTTTCTCATAAAAAGTTAAATATCAATCTTGGAGAAGGCTAGATATGCTATTTCCATGTACTGTTTTCAGCCATCGGACCTACCTACTTCCTATTACACACAAATTATTTACTTCTATATTAATCTATGCATTTAATCTAGGAATTTATATACTCGACTTGTGAACGGTTCTGACTAAAAGAATTTCTAGGGTTACATTGCCACGGTACAAAAGTAGGGTTCCTAATAGACGAAGCTTTGGCCATTTTTATAGATCAAAACAGACTTATACAGATTTTATAGGAAATTCAGAATAAGCATTAGGAAATGTTAGGTCAATAGTTAGGGTTCCCTTTAGGTACAGTGAGGATAGTTAGAAATTTAGGTATTATCATATACAGATTACATTACAGATTCATCATAAACTTATAAACTTACATTCCTCTTAATAGTAAAGCTATTACAATCTTTAGACTGTTACAAAGTGTTGCTTGGGTTCGTGCCCAGGATAGGAAACTAGTAAGTAAGCTGTTAGGGTTAGGTAGCCTCTTACAAGGTGGTGCCGCGAGCCATGATATAGAAATAGCTTAGAATTTTTATATTAATAGCCTTATGAGATGAATCTGGCTCGGTGTCGTTACAAGATGAGTACTAATTTAAGGCCCAATTTTTTTTTAATAAATATTTTATTGTACAATATGACACAATACATGAACAGCATTAATTGATACTCGTAAGTTGTACAAAATGAACTTAATCATAGTGGGAAAACCAGATCCAATTATGTTTCATTCGATAGATTTATTGTGCTCGGCTGGACAAAAAACTCCACAATAATCTTCATAATCTCTCCCGCATCCCATTGACCCCATTTTATTTCTCGAATAGCAATGTCAACATACCAGAGTGCCGTTAGAGTTCCAATCGGCTACAACAGCGACAGAGTGGTTTTCCGGAAAGGCGTCGTGGTGGATGCGCATGAGTCGACCAGGCTTCCGGACCTCGGGGAAGTTCGGGTTCGGCACTAACATCTTCAGGAAGATGAGTACCCCCAATGAGTAGAGCGGAACTAGAACCTCCTGAAAAGAAGAGTTTTATTTTTCTTAATCAACTGTTCAGTTAGAATACGGTTACTTATTTGTAAGTAGTTTTCTCGTCATTTTCTGAACTATTAGAATAGAATAGAATTGAAAAACGTTTATTCTCTGTAAACACATCTGTATGTGTTTACAGAGAATAAACGTTTTTCTATTCTATTCTTATTATTTATTCTGATTATTAGATTAGATTATTAGATTAGATTATTTATTCTGATTATTTATTATTAATTCTATTATTTATTCTGATTATTTATTCTATTCTATTCTGATTATTTTATGTAAGTAACTACTGATTTCATGTTGCCTTCTATGTATAACTGTGATTTTACTTTGTAGTACTTATAAGCTAGAAATATTGTCTTTTATGTACTGTACATAAAAGACAATATTAAAGCTAGAAATATTGTCTTTCATGTGAAATCAAATCAACATGAAATCAGTAGTTACTTACATAAAATAATCCTATTCTAAAGAGAAGCATCAACAAAGTGTCAACTATGTACTGTTTGGGACAGAGAAAAGGTTCAGACTCAGTATGTTGTCACAGCAAGCTGTGACGCTGTTCATTCTGCCCAAACCCTGAGGTGAGTAAGAAAGAGCGATACAGAAAAGACTTAATATAAAAAATAATCTGTATACTCGTATTTATAGAGTTACCAAAAGGAGCTAGGGATGTAAACAAGTAGGTAATATAAATATGTGTTGAATACATTTACTTATATATAGTTAAATAATATCATTTGGAAAGTGTCATGTAAGATATGCTAATGTATGTGTGCGTATGAGTTTGGAAATATACTATGGAGATTAATTTGGTACTTTTGGACAGCTATTTGATACAATGTTATACATTCATCCTGCATTGCAAAAGATGTTTTTTAAAATTTAATTTAAAACTAGAAATAGATTTAACATTTCTTATAGGAGGGGGTATGTTGTTCCAAATTTTGGCAGCATTATATCTGAAGCAGCCACAAAAAGCCGTTGACTTATGATAAGGAAGAAGAAGGGGAGCGACACAAGTCCTGGTTCTGTCATTTTCACGCGCCGAACGCCATGTTAGTTTTTGAAAAAGATACGAAGGAGATTTTGAGTTGATTACCCCAAACATTAACGCTGCAGTGTAAAGTTTAAGCCGTTCTTGCATTTTTAAAGTGTTAGATGAGTACAAGTAAGGAGTAACATGCGCACGTGGTGGGATCTTAAAGCAATACCGCGCACAAGCATTCTGTACTCGCTGTATCAGCTTCTGAGACTTAGCTAATAAGCAAGGGCCATACACAGTAATACCATAATTAAGTTTTGCCAAGACCAGCGCTTCACACAAAGCTACACGCAAATCTACACTAATGAAGTCACGAATTCTATACATTACCTTTAGCGTGTAAAACAGTTTCTTACTAACTCAAGAACGAAGTTCTCAAATTTTATTCTACCATCTATGAGAATACCTAAATTTCTGGCTTCTTTCACATATTCGACATCAACTCCTAACATTGTGATTTTAGGGTTAAGTGCTAGAGTTTTATGGATTTGAGTTTGAGTGCCAAGTATTAAGTATTTTGTTTTGGTGGGGTTCAAAACCAAGCTATTTCCTACGAACCTATTAAACGAGGAATATTTGTACACCTATAATCTATATAATATAAGTAATTAGTAATTGGTTTATCGAAAACAGCTTAACGATTTCGATCAAATTTACTATACGGGGGTTTTCGGAGCAAAAGTCGATCTAGCTAGGAGTCATATCTAGGAAAATTCGTTTTCTCCGAAAATTCGTTATTTTGATCTTTTCTTGAGAATAGCGCTTTTCAAAAACCCTACAACACCAACAGTAAAGTGAGTGGGTTTTGGCTAAGATTGTACAGAAAAAAATATCGATCGACCAGGTACGTAGGACTAATTAGAGAGCAGGGTGAGAATATTGGAAGACATTAGGGGACAATTCACACAAAGTCATCTTATCCCAAATATTTAAACTAATAGGCAAAGCCTGTACTATTGAGAACGAGGGACTGAAATACTAATATAAATAAATAACACCTAGACACAGAACAAACACTCGTCTTTATCACATGTTTGCCTTGGGCGGGGATCGAACCCGCAGTCCACGGCGTATTTTTATAAAAAAGTGTGTCAATATCGTAGCAAGTAATATAATGTGGTATCTGCTTTCTGCCTATGCCACATTTGGGAAACAGGCGTGATTGTATGCAAATATTAGGTAGTCCGACAAGTAAATGCATGACCCTCCAGCGAGATGATAGGCTTCGATGATAAAGACGTTGAGGGACACGTCTGACTCCCTGAAGTACAGTCAAGGGAACTTGAAGCGGGACTCTAAAGCGCCCAACAGCGTTTGAAATATCAAAAGTCGGTACAGTCAACGACAGGTTAAGCTTGATACTCTCAGTACAACTCTAGCCTGTACGTCTATTGAAATAAGAACGGACTGTACAGTTCAATGTGTCTAGCTTGACTTGACTGTAACATGGTCTGTAAAGTAGCTTTGGGATAAATACAACGGCGGCGTTCAATAAATAGTGAAAATGAACCAAAAAATAAACGACAATTAATAAATTATTAATATTCTTTTTACGTGGCTTCAACATTTATTTGGACCTTGTATCCTACACTTTTCCTAAGCTTGGATCTCTTTGACAAATAAAGCTTTCATTTGGTCCTATCAAAGCTCTCGGTATGGAATCCATGACTTCAATTTCGCTTCCCATGGTAACATCCGAGGTTGAAAATAGCGAGCATAAAACTATTGTATTTTTTAAATTTCTCATTTATTTAAGAAACCATTGACAAACTTGAAATACTACGGTGCCGGACTAGATGTGGGTTGGCCCTAAGTCAAATCTGGTAAGTAGTGAACTTGTTCCATCTCAGCTTGTTGAATGGCATCTATTAAAACTTCCGTATTTCTTAGTTGTCAAGTTGTTTGCTTGATTGCATTCCATTGAACTTTACCTAATTTTTTAAACGTTTGCTAATATTATGGTCTAAGTTTTTATTATATACCATCTTTATATTGAAATAAACTCTCAATACTCATAAACATCAAAATGTTGTTTATTTTTCTAACTACTTATTGAACACCGTTTATTATCTTACAATACAATGCATATATACTTTACTAGCTGTGCCCGCGGCTTCGCCCGCGTGATATTCAGACAATGTGCAGTCTCTCCCTCTCCCCCTCCCTCCCCCCCTCCCCCTCACTCACCCTCTCCCACTCCCTCTCTGTCTACCTCCATCCCACTCCCTCTCCTTCTCCCTCTCCCTATCCCTGCCCCTAACCCTATCCCTATCCTTAACGCCGTCTTAACCGCTATCCCTATCCTTATATAAACATAGAAACGAAACCCATATTGATTTTTAGACATTTTAACCCTATCGCACCCCAACCCCATCCCCAGGGGATGATGGTATTTCACGTCCAACACATTGTTTTTTTTTTTATTTCATTGACGTACACAACAGTTAACAATCACGGAAAAGTTCTAAAATGCTGAATGTTAAAGTATAGTTCTAGATTGCAAACCAAAAAAGTGAACGTACAGCATGGTTAGGCAGGTTATGCTATCTGGTAAAGAATTTACAAAAAAAATAAATAAACATACTAATCAATATTGAATTTAACAACATGCAACATACAAAAATAACATTGATGACTAAAGAATTTATTTGAGGTTGAGGTTATCAAAAACAGACTTTTTAAATAGACTTTGATTTGAATTAAAAATATCAATATCAAGATTTTCTTTACATAGCTCATTATAGTGACGAAATAATCTTGTAAGGGGGTTATAAAAGGAGGTACTATTTTTATAAACATTTAACAGAAGTATTTGGGGATGGCAAGGGTTAGGTCTTATATTTACGCATATCTCAGAGAGTAAGAGGGGGGAAATGAGGTATGAGTGCAATATTTTGTGGAGGTATATTAAGTCAAATTGTTCACGACGAGTGCTAAGCTTATTTAATTTAAATTTGGCAAGTCTCTCTTCGTATGAAGGCATCTGCCGACAGTGCCGACTACTATAACCTAGTCTGTAGAAAACAGTCCGAAGGGCTTTACGTTGTACACCTTCAATTCTATTGGAGTGCAATTTATAAAAAGGGGACCAGATTACAGAACCATATTCGATGACACTCCTAACCATAGAGTTAAAAAGATGTATAAATGATGCAGGTTTCCTAAATTGCTTAGTTGTTCGAGTTATAAACCCAAGAAGTTGGTATCCTCTATTAATAATATTGTCATAGTGATTACTTAAGGGCAATTTTTCGTCAAACAGAACACCGAGATCTTTAGAAACACTCCTGCGATCTAAAACATGTTCACCAATTTTGTACGCGTAGTTTAATTTTTGACGTCTATTTGTAAAAGACACGACAAAGCATTTTTTGATGTTTAAGAACATTCTATTCATCGAGCACCATTCGGAAAATGTATCAACATCTTTTTGCAAGACTACACAATCGCTGTAGTTTGAAACAGAGGTAAATATCTTAAGGTCATCCGCATATAACAAACAGGGGCACTGTATCTTTGAATTAAGGTCATTAATGAACAAAATTAAGAGCAAGGGCCCTAAATGAGACCCTTGTGGGACACCTGATGTAATGATAACAGGAGATGACAAATACCCCTTTATGGATACTAGATGACTGCGGTTACTTAAATATGAGCGAACCCAACGCAGTAAGTTGCCGTGAATTCCATACGCCTTGAGCTTGTGACAAAGTAACCTATGACTGACTTTGTCAAAGGCCTTCTGGAAGTCAGTGTATACTGAATCAACCTGACCTCTACTAGCAAGGATAGAACATATATAGTGTTTATATTCCAACAGATTGCTGATGGTAGATTTTCCTTTGATAAATCCATGTTGCTTATCAGAAATTATTGCACTTACATGGTTTAAGATATGATCGTAAACTAAGCTCTCAAAAACTTTAGCAAAACTCGATAGAATACTAATCGGCCTATAGTTACTGCATTGCGACGGATCGCCGGACTTAAGGATCGGGACTACATGGGCCACCCTCCAGTCCTCAAGGAAGACGCCGGAGTCTAGGGACCACTGGTAAAGAATTTGAAGCGGAGTGCTCAGTTCTATGGCACATTCCTTTAGGAATCTAGAGGGTATCCCATCCGGTTCCGGACCTTTATTTGGGTCTAATTTCTTAAGTTTGCTAATTATATCTAAATTGCTTAAAGTTATTTTGGACAAAGTTCCATGACTTTCAATGTCGAGACTAGGCAAGGGATTTGTATCAATAGGATCAAAGACTGAGCAAAAATATTTTGACATAAGTTCACAGCTGCCTTGTATATCTGTAGCAATTTCCGTATCTAATCGCATGACACTGGGAATGCAATTTTTCTTTTTCTTTCTGTTGTTCACAAAATGCCAAAAGGCTTTGTTATTTACGTGCAATAAATTTTCAGTAGATGATACAAAGGCTTGATAACAATCCTCTATTAAAGTTTTAGACCTAGTGCGTAATAGAGAGAACGTGTCGTAATCACGGGGATTTCCAAACATTTTGAAGCGCTTATGGTACTTAAGTTTTTGTGTGATACAGTCAATAAGGCTTTTCGAATACCAAAGAGGATACTCATCGGGATTGTAAGTGGTAAGTGGAACATTCCTTACAATTATTTCATGCAATTTTACATAAAATGTATCAACTGCCATATCAACATTATCATTTTCATGTAAAATTGATTTCCAGTCTATGCTCTTGATTTCTGATCGAATTTTTTCATAATCTGCTTTAAAAAAATTATAACGAAGTTTATTTTTTGACTTTGTAATGTTTTTACTATGTTGGAGTACGGACATGATTTCTATCTCTAGAGAAGGATGATGACGGTCCTCTTTGGTAAGAGCGTTAGCGCTAAAAACTTTTATATTATCACTCGAGGTGGACAAAACAAGGTCAAGTAAGCGATCATTAACATTGCACGTAGAATTGAATTGGTAAAGATTGCAATACGAAAAATTACCACAAAACAGCCTAGATTTTGCATCATGAGGATCAGTTGGTAATAAAGTAGAATTGAATTGGTAAAGATTGCAATACGAAAAATTACCACAAAACAGCCTAGATTTTGCATCATGAGGATCAGTTGGTAATAAAAAAATATTTGGAGTTTGTAGGGACCAGTCTAGATAAGGTAAGTTAAAGTCACCAATAATTAAGGTTATATCGTCACTATTAATGTCATTTATGCGGAGCGCAAGGTTATTCAGGAAAGATGTGAATTTTGCTATAGACAAATCAGGAGGAAGGTAACATATACATAAGTGTATGCTGGGCTCATTCTGGTGGGATGGAAAGATAGTTAGCTAGATATCCTTAACCTCACTTTCCCAATTCACATGACGTATAACATTTATGTTATGGTTAACTGCAACCAGGACTCCCCCCCCCCCTTCTTTTTTACTTAATGAGCTTGATTCTCGATCTCTGCGAAATACTAATTACCTTTTATCGAAAAGTTCACTATCAAAAACTCCTTTGTTCAAATTTGTTTCTGTTAAGCATATAAGATCATAAGAACAATTTAAAACTATCAAAAATAATTCAGTGGTTTTTGAACGTATTCTATTTAGACTCTGGTAGAAAATAAACATGATTAAAATACGTGTAAAACCAAATACATGCAAAAGCTATAGGTACTATGTGTGAAAATCCGATGAAACTAAAAGTCAATTCGTGATTCAACCTAGCTTATCCAAATCAGTCTTGTTTTTAATGTGAATCGCAGGTCCATTGTCATCTTTGCGCAGGTAAACACGACCGTATTTTATCCAAACGTAGGTATAGGCATGCTGTTTAGCAAAATTACGTGAGGCGTAGTGTAGTTCTTTGCATTGCGACGACAGATGCTCTGAAATATAGATGCGTTGACTAGGTCCGGATATACCGATAGAAGAAGAACAGATTTCTGCCTTAGGATGGTTTTTGTTATATCGTTTAAAAGCTGATATAAGGTTATCTCGTTGGCGTTCCGTTTGTATTGTGAGTAGAATATTTCTCGGTCTTTCTGAGTCTGGTTTGAGCTTAGCTAATCTACGAACAGAGCATATTTCAGTATCAGCACACGGAACATTAAGGACTTCATACAGTTTCTTAAAAATATTCAACACATTTTCAGACTTTTTTCAGGAACGGCTTGGATTTCTACATTTCAAAATAGTTTTAGTTTTTGTAATCAGCGACCCGATAAACCATACCAACGATACCCATATTGGTTTTTGGACCTTCTCACCCCATTTCCCTCTTTAAGGGGTTGAATTTGGGTTGGAATTTCAATAACAGTGATGTATGTTCCACAGAATTACAACCCTAATGCCTTAATAATAAATGAAGGAGTTTCAACACCATCCCCCTTTTCACCTCTTAGGGTGTAGAATTTTCAAAAACCCTGAGCCATGTAAAACTTATTTTTTATCGTCAGTCTAAATACAAATGTTGAGGATCCGAACTTCACAACTGACGGACTTCCATACAAACTTTCATCCCTTATTTCACCCCTTAGGGAATCAATTTTGAAAAATTCTAAAACACGTTCTTTTTTATTTTTTACCAAAAGCTCAAAAACAAATTTCTACAATTCTACCTTTAAAAACAAAAGACTTATAGACCAACATACGGAAAAAATATCATCCCCTTTTTCACCCCTTTTAAGAAATTATTAAACACGCGTTTCTTTATTTTTTACCAAAAGCTTGAAGTTTTATGTGTGTGAATCTAACTCAAGAAACAAAGGACTTTCATACAAACTTTCATCCCTTATTTCACCCCCTTGGGAGATGAATTTTCCAAAATCCTTTCTTAGTAGGTGTTTTTGACGTGCATAGAACCTGTGTACAATATTTCAGATCCGTATCTATAGCGGTTACGGCTCGGCGTTGATGAATCAGTTAGTCAGTGAGGACATGCTCTTTTATAAATTTAGAAGATTGCACACAATAGGACAGAAATTTACATAACAAGAAACATTAATACAAAAGAATCGGGGGAGCCTGTTCCCCTAGAGAGCGCGTCCCCAGGTGGCGGATAGGGGGTGCCCGTCCAGCGGTGCGCATGTGTGCCAATGGAAGGGCTGGAGGGAAATAAAATACCTCCCGCGGACCATACAGGCCGGAGAGCATATTTTCGTAAAAAAACTCCACCAACAGGCTTCTTTGACATATTCGGAGTAGAGGCTGTAGGTGGACTGGGCGCTTAGGCTGGAGCGTTCAGGAGAGGCGGCGGCGGAAGAGTTCCAAGTGGACCAACGGCGGCGTTCACGGTTCTTCAGAAGGAGCACAGTCTTGGCGTCAGGTGGCAACCGGCCGTAAAACTCATAGCCAAAACGGCCACGTGGGTTGTCAAGCCCCAGCGGGAAGTGAGGTTCACGGCAACTATGGCTACGGAATCGCAAATGCGCAAGGGCAAGATATTCTGGAATTTGCTGGCATCTTCGATATGCCAATGGTGTACACTTGTTTCAAGAAAAAAGAAGAACACCTTATCACCTAGTGTTCGAATGCATCCCAAATCGACTACAGTCTGTGTAATAGCCTCATGCGAAAATTCTTCAAAGACTGCAAGATTATCCCAGGTGAACCTCTCACCACACAACACCGCCTATTGGTAGCATGCCTGAAGATGCCTCCGTGGAAAACCATGTACAGAAAGAAAACTGTACCCAAGATAAAATGGTTTTATCTACAAAAACCCCAGGGAAGAGCTTTGGCGGCAGATGTTGCTGTTTTTATGGGAACTTGCACTTCAGCTGGAATAGACGTCAATACTACATGGAACGATTTTAAAAACCACACAACGAGTACAGCCAAAAAAGTACTAGGCATGGGCAAAGGCAATCTGAAACCAGGTAAAGATGGTGGAACGATGATGTAAAACCATTTTTGTCACAAAAGAAGTTGTGTTTTAAGACCTGGCAATTATCGCAAGAGGAAGCGGATCGCCTAAAGTATGTGGAAGCTAAGAAGCTTGCCAAAAGGATAGTTGCATGTTCGCGAGCTATAGTGCAAGAGAGCGTATATAGTAGACTGGAAAATGCTGTCTCAGATAAAGAAATATTCAAAATTGCAAAATTTAGAAACAAGCAAGCCAAAGATATAAAACAGAATAAATATGTAAAAAACTCCGCAGGTATACTGCTAACCTCCGATAAGGACATCAATGACAGATGGCGCGAGTATTACAACCACCTACTAAATGAAGAGTTCCCACAGGAGCCATTGCCCAGCCTCCCTTCAGTGCACGGCCCGCTAGAAGCTATAACACCAGGAGAAGTGAAAGCTGCCCTTACTAAAATGAAGAATGGCAAAGCAACAGGACCTGACGAAATACCTTCGGAACTTCTGAAAATGGCTGGAGAGTCAAGTATACTGTGGTTGTCTAACCTTTTCAACCTTATCCTAACAGAAGGGAAAATGCCTGATGGATGGAGACAGAGCAACTTATTACCATTCTACAAAAACAAAGGCGACGTGGCAGAATGCGAAAACTATCGTGCTATCAAACTTACGTCACATGTCCTAAAGATTTGGGAAAGTGTGGTTGCTAAAAGACTTAAAGAGCTCACTACAGTTACATCCAACCAATGCGGCTTCACTAGCGGAGTGGGAACAATAGATGCGATCCATACTGTAAAAATCCTTATGGAAAAGTATAAGGAACTCAAGAAAGACCTCCATCTAGTCTTTATTGATCTCGAAAAGGCGTTTGATCGTATTCCAAGAGAGCTTATATGGCAGGCATTACGAGCACAACTAGTCCCTGAACAGTACATCGAAATTCTTAAAGACATGTACCACAATATCAAAACCAGAGTTCTCAGCCCTGCTGGTGTTGGTCCAGAATTTGAGGTCAGGGTTGGGGTCCACCAGGGTTCCACCCTTAGTCCGTTGTTATTCAACATAGTCATGAACTATGTCACCGAACACCTTCAGAGACCAGCCCCTTGGTCACTGTTATATGCCGACGACATAGTTCTCATAGCGGAAACGTTACAACAGGTCCAAACCGACTTAATGGCATGGTGCACAGCACTAGAACGCAGAGGGTTAAGAGTGAGTCGAACCAAAACGGAAAACATGCACTGTAGCTTCTCAGGGAGAACACCTAACAACAGAGTGCCACAACTGGATAACAAACCCTTAAAACAAGTTGACCATTTCAAATATCTAGGATCTGTTTTAACATCTACAGCCTCCATTGACAAAGATATCGAAAACCGGAAAACAGCTGCATGGCTTAAATGGCGATCCTTGACTGAAGTTCTTTGTGACGCGAAGATGCCCATTGAAGTGAAAGGAAACATATACAAGAGAGCAATTAGACCAGCTTTAATGTATGGCTCAGAATGTTGGGCCACGCGAAAGACAGATGAACAAAAACTCCACGTTACAGAAATGAAGATGCTCCGATGGTCTGGGGGCGTAACCCTTAAAGACAAAGTGAGAAACGAACATAAAAGGGGAACGTTTAAAGTGGCAAATATTACGGATAAATTAAGAGAAAATCGCTTACGCTGGTACGGGCATGTCATGAGGCGCAACGAGGATCACATGACAAGAACGGTCATGCAAATTGAACAAACCAAAAGGCGTCCAGGTCGCCCACCGACAACCTGGATGGGGACCATTTCCAAAGATATGAAGACGATGGATTTAAAACCGGAAATTATACAAAAACGCTCAGAATGGCGAAATAGGACTAGGAGGGCCGACCCCAAGAGATATGGGAAATAGGCTCGGGAGAAGAAGAAGAAGATTAATACAAAAGAATGTACAAAAGGCCGCCTTATTGCTAGGGTAGCAATCCCTACAAGGCAACCTTTCAGTTGTTGAAATCTGTACAGTGAAGAGTGCGACGCGGGTTGTATCTTAGTGATATAATAAGTTGTTATGTTCTGTCTGACTCACCGCAAGTGTTTTCCTCGTGTCGCGCTTCTTGAGCAGCAGGTTGCGTACCACAGTGGCCCACAGTTGTGGCCACCATTTCGCTGGTCGCCGAGTGCCCATCGCGCCACGCAATCTGCTACCTATCGCCACGCAATCCGCTAATGGTGGTTCTTTTTCGGGGCATTTTCTGGAAAGAGAAGAGACAATGTTTCAATAAAAATTAGAAAGATTTACACGTTAAGCTTTACAATCCTCATCCGTTGTTAGTTACAATAAAGTCCAATTTAAATTATCAATTTGAAATTAATAACCAATATTAAGGTCTATAGAGTCTTGAAGGTGTGAAAATTTCAAGATTTTTCAACAACTCAATCAAATGATACGGCCGTTAATATCCCCATCTCTATACATTTTTCCAAACCCTAACCAAACCTAAACCTATAGGGTACTTCTCGTTTGTCGACTGGGATGAATTTTATAATTTGGCTCTCCTTCTTAGGGTCAGAACTTAAATGGGACCAGATCTGACAGTCAAGTTTTTTTGGGGTTTTGAACACCGCAGAGTTCAAAAATCAATGTTGTCAAACCAAAATCCTACTAGTCCAAAAAAGTCAAACAATAACCTAGGCTAAATTACTGTAAGAGGTTTAATATTGGCAAGAAATTAGAATGATTTAATTTTGAAATTTTAAGATGAAATTTTGTCTTATAAGGTACAAGCAAAGGGAAAAATCTAAAATGATTTAATAACTTTTCTCAAAACCAATTACAACCAATTATTCTCCTTGAGCTCCCGTTTCAAGTGCATTCATATTAAAGAGGGGTCAAGTATGAGTGAAGTGGACACGAAGTTTTTAAAATATAAGTGCAATTAGGCGCATGACAGTTAAGAAAATTAGGAAAATCATTAGCTGTTTTCTTCGGCTTGATTTTAACTTAAAGTGTAACATTGGAATTATCTATAAACCAGTTAAGAATATTATTTTGCCTAGCAGCAATTCTATTCAATTTTGCTTAATTTTCTTAAATGTCATAAGTCTAATTGCGGCGGTCAGCTTCGTAATGGACAGGCACGGAAGCCATAGAGCGCGAGTCCAACTCGCACTTGGCCGATTTTTATCTACAAGAAGACGAGGTCAAATTCCAGGTATCAGTTGGTACTAATATAGATTCATGTATTAATTAATATTAATTATTAATATTAATTATTATTATTCATTTAATTAATTTAATTACTATTTATTGATTACAATTTGATTATAATTTAAAATACTGTGTGCACACACATTGTGCCTAAACGGGAATCCCAACACGTGCAAAATTACATAATTTAAAGTGACTAACATCCACCCCACAAATTATGAGGGAAAATGTGGGTGCTCCCTCTAATAGAATATAATTTGTATGCATTTTCGATTCCTAATAGAAAGACCCTCTTTTCCAATACAAACGTTATATTCTACTAAGGAACAATAAGGAATAAATATTGTTTTATGCGTGAGTAAACATGTCACTTACGGGTAGACTAAGTCTAGCAATTAGTTAACTATTGAGTTTGGATTGGAGTTAATTTCATCTGCCTAAGGAAACTTAAACCGATGTTAGCAGCGTCTTTAATTATTCGACTATACAATGTAACATAATTTACTTGTAACGCAACCCTGAAAGGACGTGAATCAGCCTACTAAAATTAAACAACTTTTTGAAACTTAGGTCGAAATAATATGAAAAAGAAAAATACCTTCCACACAAAAAGCACTATGGTGGGTGATGTACGAGTAGTTTCCATGGAAACCTTTTTTTCACTCCTTCTTTTCTGGTCAAGCAGTGGATGTTTTATTCATTTATATGTTTTAAGTGCCTGATACACGGTCGGCAACATGAGTCCCGACAGAGGTGACCTTGGCTGGCAACCGGAACGCGAACTACACGGTCGAAGCGGACCAAGGTCACCTCCGTCGGGACCCATGTTGCCGACCGTGTATCAGGCACTTTAGTAAAAACTTAAAACACGTGACTGCTCCTAGTAGCATTACTCCTTAGTAACTACTTAGTTATAGATAGGTTTAGGGAAAGTCCCCTCATAGCACCACACCTTGATACAATATGCACGGCGACTTCCGGGCGCCGACGACGCCCTCTACTTCCGGTTTGAGCTTTGTGTCGTAATTTTATGGCGCGAAACTGTTTTTCGTGTGACTTTTTGCGTTATCTGTTTATCCACGGTTGCACGCAGCTATTCTCCAATGAAAACTGCATTGGTCCCTGCCTGCCTATTCTTTAACAGCCAAATTAATATAGCTTGATTAGAATGACAGCAGTGTGAGAGCAGGGCGGAACGATGCGCTACACATTGGAGCGACAGAGACACGTATCGATCCGTCCCGCTCTCACACTGGCATTCTAATCAGGCTATATAATACGACTGAGACGCATTTTTGAAGCGTTCGAACTTCGATTCGCATTCGAATTGACAAGATTCGTATACGAATTCGTAAAATCGCAATTTTTGAATATTCATACCTGTGAATTCTGCAACGAGTGGTCCGACCCACTCGTTTTGCACTTCTACCGCTCGAAAGTAGGTATAATCTGTGATGAGAACGAAATTGACGTTTCCTCACTGACCTCTATATATACAAGTACTTGTACATATATAGAGGTCAGTGCGTTTCCTTCATACATGACATTATACTGACATATCAACTTTTTAATTTGCATTCCTTTCCCCCGCAATTCATTACCAGTTTTTAAAATCAATGAGTAATTGCTTTCCGGTTTTTATTTTTTCTGCGTGAAAAGAAAATTGTTTATGATTTGAATTTAATGGCAACACCAAATTTATAGGTCTGTGGGCAACACTGCTTTCGAATGATTCAGAAAGGCGTAAAATCGAGAGCATTAGAAATTAAATTCGTACACGATTCGTTTTCGTATGCGAACTAAAGATTCACTTCCAACGCTTCAAAAATGCGTCTCCTGAGCGAGGTTCAAAACTCTAGTAAATCTGTTGCTGACCTCTTCTTTCTCTTTGTGCAATCGACATTAAGTGAGTTCACGCGTTTAAAGTTCGTGGTAGTGTTTTACTTGTGATTTGTTTAATTTATTATAATAAGGGATCCCGCACACGACCGAGAATCGGTGACCGATTTTTTGTCGGCATCCCGCTCTGACGTGTTATCACCTGAATCTTCCGTCCTTGTCCTGGCCGATAATCGCCCACCGATTCTCGGTCGTGTGCGGGAGCCCTAAGTTATTTAGTACAGTCACGTACACACGGGCGTTCGTCAGTCACTCACTTGTCATTTTCATGGTCAAACATTGATTAGTACTGATTTGTAACCCTATACAAAATGAATATTAATACCTGTCAGGTAAAACGTAACAGCTCTTATAAGTATTATGCTGTCAGTTATATTATGTCCACCTCTAGCCTTAATTAGAATATACTTCTCAGAGTAAAAAACTATAGCACAGTAAAGAGATGGGCTTATCAGCAGTATGGAAACTCGGCCTATTTTTAGAAAATCGAATCTTGCATCATTGGAGCGTCAGGGTACACAGAAAAATAAAGGAAAGGTCCGAAATCTTTGGTAACAAATCAAACATCAAATCAAAAATTTATTTTTCGAGCAACAAAGACCCAAACATTTCAGAACCAAACAATAAATAAATACATTAAACAATAAATGAAAAACGAAAACAAATTTTAAACAAATTCAAAACAAAACAAATTCAACAAAATTCAATTTCAAACAAAGATTAGGACACTTAGTCGCCTTATATGACTCAAGGGCAGATTAAGACACTTAGTCGCCTTTTATCACTCAAAGGAAGGTTAAGTCACTTAGTCGCCTTTTATGACACAATGGCAGATTAAGACACTTAGTCGCCTTTTAAGACACTTAGTGGATGATTAGGACACTTAGTCGCCTTTTATAACACAAGGGCAGATTAAGACACTTAGTCTCTAAGTCGCCTTTAATCGCAAAACGTCACTTAGCCGCCAGTTATCGCACAAGGGCAGGGCAGAAATAAAAATTTATGTATCCAATATGCCTCGAAACAACCGACAGCAAACTAACCCACCGCTTCCCTTCACGCGACAACCGCGATTGCTTTGCTTAGCGGCCTGTAGAAACGTGCGTCTGTGTGAGTGCGCCATTTTGGACGTTTGTATGAAGCTTCCATACTGCTGATAAGCCCATCTCTTTAAGATATGCCCTGGCTGATAAGCCCATCTCTTTACTGTGACTATAGAGTCCGCCATATGCATATTCTGTATGAGCTAGTGAAGCGTGAAGCGTCTCACTGTCGCCCATGCTACTCGTAGTCGGTCAAAAAACTCAGTTAAGCTTTACAAAAATCAAGATATCTTTAAAAATCTTGTTTTAGTATAAACTTTGTTTACGGAAGTTAAAATATATTGTTTTTAGGGTTCCGATACCAAAATGGTAAAAAAAAGGAACCCTTATGGTGCCGCTCTGTCTGTCTGTCTGTCTGTCTGTCCGTCTGTCTGTCACACCTCTATATCTCAGCAACCACTTACGCTATCGAGCTGAAATTTGGAAAAGTTTTAGAATATAGTTGCCCAACTTAATTGCACATGAAAATTTTTTGAATAAAGTATGATTATTAATGTAAAGGGGGCCAAAATAGGGGGGGCCAAATTTCAAATTGTCGCTACTAGGTCGAGTGGGCTTGAAATGAAAGGGCTTTACTTGTACATTTTAAAATATATTTTTGTATTTTTTTAAGTTTCTTAGTTTTCAAGTTATGATGAAAAATGTCAAAAAAAAATACCATTCCCCCCCCTTATCTCCGAAGTTTGAGTAAGGGAAAATCTGAATTAATTACAGTTGACAGAGGTTTATGTAAACTTTACAGCAAAAATAAAACGATCTTTCTAAGTTGCACAGTTTTTCAGAAATCTGCAAAAAACCTTTACAAACAAATTTAGTTTTGCGGTCCTGAAAATGGACTTTATTGCTTCCAAAAATACTATAGGTATATCGGAACCCTCGGCGCGCGAGTCCGACTCGCACTTGACCGGTTTTTACTTGTGAATTGATTATTAATACTAAGAACGGAAGCGTAGCCATTTTATGCGTGATTTTTAACTCCGTTTTTTTCCTGAATGGTAAGTGTTTTCACCAGAAAAACTGTGGTAGTAGCATTTATTAGTCCCATGTCACATATTTCTGAGAGAGAAAGAAAAAAATTTAACGTTTTTAGTGGCACAGCAGACGACAGACTTTTTGTTCTGACAGTCCGCCAGTGTGGCCGGTACTGCAATTATTTTTGTATTACTATAGTCATTGACATGAAAAAAACGCTCCGTTTCTATGCGCGTATTTTCCAAAATCTTTAGTTTGGAAAGAAAAACAGCTTGAATTCAAAGAATTAATCACTCGAAAACGTTGTTCCGATTGATTTTCATTTAGTTTAAAACATAGAGCAACTTTTAAACTTGTTATATTTTAATTTTATTCTGATAAAAACTATAATTTTCGCAATACCGGCCACACTGGCGACAATATCCGTGACTGCCCGCGTATGTCCGCCCCTTCATCTGCTGAGCGCCTTAGGATTTGAAAAAAATTCCATACATTTTAGTATGGAGGTCCCTCGCAAGAAAGTGCTACGCTTATGGCTCCCTCCTTACCAGCAAGAGCTGCTACTAAAACCTCCTTGATATACTTAGATACAAGTCTTGTATATTTTTTTAATGTTACAAGTGAGCGAATGAGCAGGTGGTCCACCTGATGGTAAGTGGTCACCACCGCACATAGCACCCACTGCCTTATTAGTGACATACTTTGACGCTAGTAAGACAGCAAAGCGCGTTGCCCACCCTGAGAACTAAGATATTATGGCTCATGTGCCAGTGATTCCACTGGCTCCCTTACCCTTCAAACCGAAACACAGCAGTGCAAACACTGCTGCTTTAAGGCAGAAATAAGCAAAGGGATGGACTTTGTACAAAAGCCCTTCCACCTATAGATATGTGCAAGTCGCTTGAAGAGACTTATATGGGTTGAAGAGACCCGTATATTACTAGCTGTTGCCCGCGACTCCGTCCGCGTGGGGTTCAGTAAAAGTAGCTAATGACTTTTCCCATGGTTCAAACTATCTTCGTACCGAGTTTGTATCACAATCGGTTTATCGGATTAGTCATAAAAGCGTAAAAGACAGACAGAAAGTGCATTTCTCGCCTTAATATTATTATAGGTATACAGAGTACCGATAATACGGATTTTGTAAATTAAACACCTCTTGTTTACGTGTGGACTGTTAGGTCGCGCACTATCCTCGGAAGTGTAAAATCATAGTCGAATTCCACGCGGAGTAACTATGATACGGGTTTCGTTATTTCTTATTCAAAACAAAGCCTAACTAAATCTGAGGCTCAGTCACTTTAGCTTCTGTGGCTACTGAAAAAAGAGCGGTACAAAGTCCAACGTGTCTAGATTCACATGCTTTTAACTCTACATGTACCGACATACAAAACTGTTGGACTTCACTTCCGTACAATCTTTGTAACTTATCTCTCCCCTTAAAAGACAATTCCTAAAAAACAATGATTCACTTTTCTCTTTATTTTTTGAAGTATTTCGTTTATAAGTACCTACTTCCTAAGTTCAAAGTCAACCTATCGCAATGAAACTAAGCTTATATATTGCATAGGAGTAAGCCAAACGCGTTGTTGAAAGCCACGTTTGAATCGGCTCAAAAGTTTGTGAGTTATTCGCGCCTTCGCTTTAAACTTTGCGAAACTTCTATCTGAGTGAACCGTTTTCAACTAACCTAAGCTTATATGTTGCACGGAAGTACCTAATCCAAGCACGTCATGGAAATGCCAGTTGGAATCGGTACAGTAGTTTGTGATCTATTGGTGCCGCCGTTTAAAATTCACGCACCTTCTGTCTGAGTGAACGGTTTTCAGTGAAATTAAGCTAATATATTGCAAAGAATTAAGCTTAATTCGTTATTGAAAACCCCGTTTAAATCCGTTTAGTAGTTTGTGAGTTATTGGAACCGCCGCTTGAAACTTAGTGAATCTTCTGTCTGAGTGAACCATTTGCAATGAAACTAAGCATACATGTTGCATGGAATAAGCCAAACACGTTACTGAAAATCGGTTTAAATCGGTTCAGTTGTTTGTGAGTTATTGGTGCCACCGCTTGAAATTTCGCGCACCTTCTGTCTGAGTGAGCCGTTTTCAATGAAAGTAAGCAAATATGTTGCAAGGAAGTAACCTTGACAGGTTATTGAAAACTCCGTTTGAATCCGTTCAATAGTTTGTGAGTTATTTGCGCCGCCGGATGAAATTTTGCGTACCTTCTGTCTGAGTGAACCGTTTGCAATGAAACTTAATTTTTATGTTGCAAAAAAGTTAGCCAAACTCGTAATTGAAAACCCCGTTTGAATCGGTTTGATAGTTTGTGAGTTATTAGCGCACAGGCAGTTTGATACTTTACATTAGTGTAGCTTCTGATAGAGTGAACCGATTTGAATGAAACATAGCCTATATGTTGCTCAGAGCTAAGCTTAATCTACCTGCGAAAACTGCGTGAAAATCCATTCAGTAGTTTCGGAGTTTATCGAAAACATACAGTCAGACAGACAGACCGACAGCCAGACAGACCGACAGACAGACAGACAGACAAAAAATTCAAAAAAAATATATTTGTGTTCTATTGGTCCTTTCTTATCGCCCACACTCATTTTTTGATAAATTCATCAAAAGTACAGACACGCGGTTTCTACTCTTTTATTATATGTATAGATCACCGAGCAATTTTTTTGAAATGTCCAGAAAAGCTCTTAAAAGGTACCTTTCACAGGGCCATGTAGGTTACTTTAGTAATTCTGCGAATCTCTTCTTTTCTGATTCGATCCCGCAGAGAGACAGAGAAAGCTTTTTATCAGTTAATTCACCCAAAATTATTAAGTGTTATGTATAATGTTTACAAAAATTTATAAACTGAAATATTATAGCTGTAATTCTTATTTTTACGATGTCATTGAAAAAATAAAGCCTTTTTGGACAATTGTTTCATAGATCATAAAAATTTCGAAATGGCCATTCAGACTTTCGTTATAATATAATAGCTGGCCTTAACCTTTGGGCCCAACCCTCAAATTAATAATGGTTTATTCGGTACACACACCCACCCATACTTCTTTTATAATACCTGCCTTTCTCTTATCAAAATTAGGCAGGGAATGGGGACTCATATTATGTTGATGATATAAGAAAAGACCTAAATCAATAATAAGTATTTAATAAATATTAAGTATACATACATAACAACACGCCTCTTTCCCGACGTGGTAGGCAAAGATCACTGTCCTCCACCTGCTACGATCTTGACAGACTCTTAGCTAAGTGTAGTGACACACCTGTGGAAATTTCTGCGACCGAATAATCCGTCAAGTAAGACAGTAACGGAAATTCCGTCAGATGTGTCATAGGTTATTTAAAATTTTGTTTGGTTTTTTGGTTGGAATTTCCGCTGATTTGTCGCTACACTACATTTTTTTTGGGTTCCGTACCGTAAGTTACTAAACTAACACCGTGGTAATAGGCCAGTTGTGACAGCTGTCAAACGTATGAAATGGCTCTGGACCGAAGCCTACGACTAAGGGCCCACGCACACCAACAGCAGAGCAGACAAGAGCAGTTTTTGAAAACATTACAAAATGGACTTTATATCTAAAACATAAAATACAAAATTGCCTGAGAGACAGAGCCGCGAACAGTTTTCGTGCCTCTTAGGCAATTTTGCATTTATTTCTTAAGATATAAAGTCCAATTTACAATGTTATCAAAACCTGCTCTTGTCTGCTCTGCCTTTCGGTGTGCGCGGACCCTAAGGAGGGGTTGCATCACTTGCACCCACCGTCTAACTTACTCGTAGCCGAATATATGCGTCTTGCTCTCTCCATCCTATAGAGTATATCGGATTTATCTTTAAATTATAAAAATTATGAAAAATTAAGCGAGATCTCCATACAAGAAACTTTATTTTTATTCTTTTGTTTTTTAGCTATATCGTGCAAATGCTTTGAACTTGTGTATAGTGCATAATACTCGTATTATACCATAAGTAGTAAAACAACAAAATAAAAAATTGCCTAGTGAGAGTCGGATTTAAAGGGTTTGGTACAGTAGTTTAATGAAATTTCATAACATACATACATTACATCACGCCTTGTTCCTGAAATATTGTGTAGGTAGTGGTAGAGCGATCTCAGTGCGCGAGTCCGACTCGCCGACTCTTAGCCGCATTTTCGTTATAAAGACAACTATAGATAAACCGCCTAAATGAGTCCTCGCCCGCGGGGTACAGGGGCGCGGGGGTAAGGGGGAACGAAAGAGGTGCGGGCGGCGGGGCATTCTCATTCTCTACGAGCATCCGACCCTCGCACCTGCCCTTGTACCCCGCGGGCGAAGACTCATTTAGGCGGTTCTACTATAAAACAAATATGGTAGTAAAATGATATAGTAATTAAATTACCTATGTTGAACAGGGTTTTATTTTATAACTCATCTCTTTAACTTTACAACCCATTTGATGATAAATACTACCATAATGTATATAGTGAACGGATAACAGCTGTAGTGGACAAGATTTGTGCGTTACGGCTGAATTGTGGATAGCGTGGGCTTGATGCCAACAGCATTTTAAATGGCCATGACCGACGCCAAGTAGTCCGGACTATTCTATGGCGTTCGTATGCGCAGAATTTCAGATTTGCCGAGGCAGCACCAAATAAAAAGACTATGTCGGGACTAAATAGTGTCAAAGCTTACATTGTAAATGTTATTATTATAGACCAAGTGATTAATTGATCATTATTCGTAACTATCGGGCATTATCAAAAATGTCTACAAACGTGGTAATAAGTAAATGTTGAATCAATCAAATTGCCCGGGAATTAGAAATAATCTCTATCACCTATTTGGGCAGTATCATTAAAAAGACTTGGAGTTTCACTTTATATCAAAATGTTATTAAGTAAAAAATAATAACAATATTAAATTTCTGTTATTTTCCATCCACGAACAATTAGGTTCAGGTACATAAATTGAGAAAATATTAGAAATCACAAGAAAATAAAATCCTGTTGACTTTCACTAAACTTAATTCGAATAATCATACTCATGATAAGGGTGGATAAATTAAGAAATAATAGCACACAATATCCTACCGTCCGGCGTTCGTCCTTACAATTCCTATCCTATACCTAAAACAACATAATCTATCTCAATCTAACTCAATTTAGAGATATATCTCACGGATGTGATGTGACTGTTTTTACTACATGCCTAAATTATGAAATTGACCGGCTATATTCATAAAGACTAGATCACTGAGTAGTAATATAATACGAGTATACTCTGATTAGACACTATTATAATAAAAACAATAAAGAAAGATAAGAATGATATTAATGAAGTTTTTTACGTTTAATCACTTAGTCAGATTTGACTTGTCATTATTTATAAACCCCAGTCTGAAGTTATATTTAGCTCATTTCAGAATTAAAGTTCTTCAATTGATTAAAATGAAAATCAAAATTTATATCTTTATAAATATTACGAGGTACGAGTATATTATGACACTAGGGACTAGTGGTCCAATGAATGCCGCACTCAAAGACGTCACTGACACTTTCTTTGTCAATGAAATCGATAAGATAGCATGAAACTTTACAAAATATTTAATTTAAGTGACGTCTCTGATTGCAGCAGAACCAAACCAGTATAAGCTGAACCAGCACTACGCCTCAAACGCCCGAAACGAGAGACCTGCTCAAGGTTGTTTCCACCGTTTAATTATTTGCTGTTTGATAAGTTCGGATCAGGTTTGTTTTGTCCATGATCTAATCGCGTGTTTCTCATATGCCCCCGTTCTCGAATGCACTCATTACATTTTTCTCCGGTCGCATATCCTCCTAACAGTTTTTACAGAGAAATACAGTGAGACGTCACTATATGAGTCAGACACAAAAATATCGCACAGTGACATATTTACTCGTCAAATCCAATTATAAGAAGCTCCATTAAGAAGTTATTGATCTGACATGTTTATTTGATTGCTGTGTAAAATTACGTACTTTAAACAACGTCAGTCTTTTCGGCTTGTCTACGTTGATCAAAGAAATGTAATGAAATAATCATGTAACTAGGCGAAGTAGCCAGAGCAATTAAGTTGAATGATATAACTTCTTCATTCCGAGTCAACGGCAAAAAGTAACTACAAAATCTTAGCCTCAAACGTAGCCTTTTGGTTGCCTTCAAAAAGGTCTCTCCGAATGCAGAAAACTGGAGGACTAGGGCACGACAGCAAGTGTCACATGGATTGCAGAATACCGCACTCACTCTTGTCGGTAACAGAGAAGCCCCACCTCTTCCTAAGTTCCCCGCATCTACCAACACCCGATCGCAGCCTATTTAGAGAATTCAACACAGACCAGAGAAGATCGTGTCGATCTATCAGGAGAGTATGTTTTTGACCAGAGCTCAATCCTAGCCTTGGATGGGTCTGAATTGAGAGGCGTGGTGTCTTTTATAAAGCTGTGATGGGTTTTAAGGCGTGAGGGTGGTGGATTAGGACCGTATATTAATATAGCGACACACCTCCGCTCATTACGCTCGCAATGCTTTTTAGGTTACCTTTGACACATCTGAGATCAGTTGGTGTCAAAATTGAAGGATTTTTCGGTCGCGGGGTATTCAGCTCATTTTACAGTACCTAGTTTAGAAGATACTTGTACGTTGTGGTAGAAAACTTCAGTGCTTGATCTGTCTACCTCCCAAATTTCTTCGAAATCGGTTCAGCCGCTTAGACATACAAACAAACGAATAAACAAACAATCAAACAAACATCCATACTTTCGCATTTATAATATGATATTAGTGAGATAAGATGAGATCTTGTGGTGTGATTTTTTTGTGCTTAGTATTTAATCTAAATTAAATTTAAAACCGGCCAAGTGCGTGTTGAGCTACGCGCATTATAGGGTTCCGTAGGTTTTTAACGATTTTTCAAATCGACACGCTGGTATTGATTAAGTAAGTATTTCTAGCTCCTTATGCTCAGCGAGGTCCTAGCGCCTTATTGCAATTTTTATTAGGTATTTCGAGTTTTTCGGCGATAGCTAATTAACCCGTGAAGCCTACTTAGATGTGATAGTTTTCCTTTTAAGTTTATCATTATATACTACGCGGACAGACAGACTCACGGACATGACGAAACTATAAGGGCTTTTCGTTCACTACGGAACCCAAAAAATTGGTTATAGCGAAGGTTACCGGGTTGTTTAGGCGCCCAGATTGCCAGAAGTTTATGGCTAAAACGGGATACCTACACGAGTTTTTTTTTCACCCGTCTTCAAAAGTTCGGCAGATTTAAGCAATTTTTGTCCAACGCCGAGACAGAACAACTTAGCGTGTCTCGTGAATATTAATTAAAGCGTACTTCCTGGTGCTTAACTTAATTTGGCATTATACCTCGGCAATTTCAGGGACACAGCGAATAAAATTAGATAATTTCGTAGACTGTTTCTCATTTACCAGGGATACTGCCGTGCTTAAGGCGGGTCGGCAGCGCATTTAGTAGGTAAGTAATTTGCCCAGCAGAGGGTTACTTTAAAAAATCCGGTCAAGTGCGAGTCAGACTCGCGTGCCGTTGGTTCCAATATACCTAGAGTATTTTTAATCAAAACTAAATTGGTTTATAAAGGTTTTTTTGCAGATTTCTAAAAAACTGTGCTACTTAAAGAGATTGTTTTGTTTTTGCTGTAATATTTACAAAAACTTTTATCGACCATAATTAATTCACATTTTCTCTTTCGCAAACTTCGGAAATAAGGACGGTATATTTTGAGATATTTTTCATCATAACTTGAAAGCCAAGAGTTGTAGAAATCTAATTTAAATGTACTAGGTTGATCAATAAATTCTTGAAAACGCAATGAAACTCTAGGAAAAGTATATGTAAATTGTATTTATTTTTCAACGTAATCACCTTTTAAGCTAATACATCTTGAGTAGCGTTTTGCAAGCTGGTTTATTCCCTTAGAAAAAAAGGCTTGATCCTGGGACTCGAAAAAGGCCTCTACAGCATAGATCACCTCATCGTCACCATCAAATTTTGTACCACGCAATTGCTTTTTCAGGTGAAATCACTCGGCGCTAAGTCCGAAGAATATGGTGGGTGCTGCATAAACTGGAATCCAGCCGCTTGGATGGCAGCGCCTGCCACATCAGATCTATGGGCAGGGGCATTATCGTGATGAAAAAGCACTCCAGCACGCAATTTTCCTCGACGTTTATTCTTTATTTCTTCACGTAGTTTTTTGATTAATGATGCGTAATACTCTCCAGTAATTGTCTCTCCTTTCCTTAAATAGTCGATCATTATTATACCTTCCGCATCCCAGAAGATCGAGGCCATTATCTTTCCTGCGGACGCAGACACCTTGAATCTCTTGGCTGGCGGAGAAGACGGTCTTTTCCACACCTTGCTTTGGCTTTTCGTTTCCGGGTCAAAATGGTGTACCCATGTTTCATCAACGGTTACGAAACGAGCACAAAAAGAATCTGGATTCTCTTCAATGATAGCAAAATTTTGCTTTGAAATGTCAACTCTTGTCTTCTTCTGGGCGTCTGTTAACATTCGGGGAACCCAGCGCGCGGCCACCTTTTTGAAATTTAAGCTATGCGTTAATATAGACTGAATTGTCCCAAACGAAAGCTTTAGAACCTCAGCTAAATAACGATCGGTCACACGTCGATCTTTCAAAACGATTTCTTCGATTTTATCAACATTTTCTTGCGTAGCGGCCGTTGTTGGCCGCCCGGAGCGAGCATCGTCATTGCAGGCGGTTCTGCCACGTTTAAATTCGGCGCACCAGTATGCTACTGTCGAATAAGACGGAGCATTGTCTGCCAAAGTAGCCTGCAATTCTTCAAAAACACATTTAGTAGAAAAAATTTCAGGCAGAAATATTTAATAACCGCACGAAGTTCGAGCTTTTCCATTTTGTGTACGAATCGAATTCCCGCCATATAAGAAGTTCAAAAAATATTATTGGTAATAGTTTTTTTTTTTTTTTTTTTGGCTTTGGCTACTGATGAATTTAAGATTCGAACAAAATAGATCGCATGCATGTAACGCTTTTATAAGTATCCTCTTTCAAGAATTTATTGATCAACCTAGTACAAGTTAAGCCCTTTTATATGATAACCCACTCCCTTTACAATAGCAATAATCACAGTAATAATAATATTATTTTTATTCTTTCATATATGTAATGAAGTTGGACAATCATATTCTAAAACTATTCCAAATTTCAACTCGATAGCGAGGGTGGTTGCTGAGATAAACAGGTGTGACAGACAACAGACAGACGAATTTGCACCTTAGGGGTTCCGGTTTTACCATTTTAGCTCAGAACCCTAAACACATTGAATAACCGCGATCGCGAAAAACCCTTATTGGGCGCCAAGATAGAAACAGCAATTTTAAATAGCCTAATTAACGGACCTGAAAGCTATTTTTAACTTAACTTTTAATTCACCTTGACCGAATATACGCACGTAATTACCAAGCACTTCGCTTGATTAGGCATTTCCCGATTGTACTTGTGTTAATAACGGTCGAAAGTACAGACGAGTGCACATCAGCTGTAAGTGTAGCGGCACTCCTGCAAAGTTCCGACGCGGAAAGTTCCGCAGCCGAAAAATCTGTCAAGTATGACACCAGCGGAAATTCCGCCCGATGTGTTATATATAGGTAACCTAAAAACCATTGCAGGCATAATGAGCGGAATTTTCTTCATCGAAAACATCCGCAAGTGTGTCGCTGTACAGACAGTTTCCTATTAACTAACCTGTGGCTATACTAACGGCCCTTTTGATTTTATTCTATCAGTCGTAGTATCAGACAACTCACTCGCACATACTCTTATTAATATTAAAGACTGAGCGAGGAGTAAATGTAAAAAATATTGAAATTTTTTGAAATAAATAGATTTAAATATTTTTTTTAGACTCTGTCTGTTTTATCACAACTAAAAGATTTGGATCAATAACGTTATTGTTGACATTATGTCAAATGTCATACCATGCATTTCATGACGTTCGCTTTCTGCTTTTGAACCTTGAAAAGTGACTAAAAAAGTCAGGTATAACTTTATGATTATATTTAAAATTAAAAATGGGCTTTGCACTCGTTATAATATTTCAGGTGGAGCTTGCCGATTAAATCTTAGCGCCACTGAATCATATTTTATGCGGCACTGAGTCTATTTTAAAAGTCACGTTTTAATATGAAAGAGTCTAAAATACATACATTTTGTTTCTTGTTTCATTTTGTTGGCGTAAACGTTTCATGTATTCTATGGCGTAAACATATGTAACGTAAAAGGGAAGTAACTAGTGTAATATCATAAAATTAATTGGGGCAATTAAAGTTTTAATGAATGTTGATATGAAGCCAAAACTACTGAAAGGGGATAAAGTTTAACTAAAGAGTACCTACTTAGATCATAATTATACTCAGTTTTCACGCTTATTAGTCATTACGAGCGAAGCAAGGAGGTCAAATATCTTTGCTAATTACACTTTCATCTTAGTTTGGTTACACTATCATCTTATCACACAATCGTACTATACATGAGAATTTTGCAATTTATTAGTTATGATGATAATAGGAAGTAATACATTATGTACCCAGGATGGAAAAAATAAGAAATCCTCAGAAGATCCATGTAATATCCGTGATAAAATTACGATAATATCTTTACATCTGGTCGTGTTGTGTATACAACTTTACTTGTCACTGCGGCCAAAAAATGGTGACTTCTGTCGGCGCGGCGGATAGAAGGTAGCCACTATCCAGCTGCACGCACAAATATCGCAATCTTACTTTTCTTGCAAGTAGAGAATCACTCATCAATATTGCACTCAAACTATCGCTGCAGTGAGAGCCATATGAATTAACCTCCATTTCCACTGTGTCAGTAGCTGTTTTCTTAAGAGTTCGAATAAAATGTTCAGTGTGTGTGTGTGTGTCATGTGTGTTTTGTCTTTACTTGCTTGCTTGGTTCGTTCGTAACAAACGCACTTCCTACTTTACCTTACCTATCCACTTGCTACCACTTTTTCAGAAGCCAATTGAAATCGATATTGCACCATACTGTATCAATTCAAAACAGTCAAATTTAAAACTTCGTTCACTACACTATCAATTTGACAAATCATCAACTCGATAATTGATTTGACTGCTTCGGTTTTGAACTATATCGATGTAATTTTTGTCGTAGATAAAAAATTGTGTATGTACTTCGCTCAGCAGGAAGTTATACAACCCGTTATATCGCGTCTCGTACCTTGAAAACCACGTTTTTAAGCTTCGTTCTCTTGGGTTTCAATAGTCGATTTCATTTTTTGACTTAATTTTTCTCGATGTGAAAGCATTGTTACCATTTATTGACGCAGATACACTCTTTTACATTCACACACACCCTAAATCTCTAACACACACACATACCCTATCTATCTCTCTCTCACACACGCATACACATTTATAGCTTTACAAAACATGATTTTAAATGTTTGTATATTTTTTTATGTTTGCATGAAGGTTTTACTAAATTGACTTTGTTTTAGTGTGCTCTCAAATTTTAAGTCCAGTTTTTCTTTAATTCTCATATTTTCCAATTCTTCTACTGTATTTTCTGTTTCCCGAGGGTGGGATCCAGGAGAGTTTAGACTTCTGTCTCCCAAATAGAGTTTTCATTAGTCTTAATAATATTGCGCCTACAAAAGTTGTAAATTAAGTTTTTGGGGAAAATAAACACAATTTTCTTTTATTTAGCCACTCTTGCCAAATAACAACTTTGTAGCCTTGCACAAAAATAAATATTACAGGTTCTTACATTATTCGAGGCCGCGGACTTTCAATGTCGTGAACTCTTTGAGAGGTCCTCACATCCTTCATCTTCATCATTTTCTGTTATTTCAATTAATTTACGCAATAACTCAACAATCCACCCAATACACTCGCCAGCTAGTAACTGAAATGCCATTAATTAAAAATGTATTTATGTGTTTGTTATAATCTGGTATTTTAATTCCACATAAAAATGAAATGAAATTTATCAAAATTATTTTAAGTAGGTCTGAAGGCCACTTTTAGAATGATACAGGATGTCAGAAAAAGTGCTTGGAAAAGAGTAGCCCTACGCAGCATTCCTTTCAGCCAATCAAATTTCAGAACGATTTGCGTCTGGCCTTTCAAAGGATATTAATTCCTACAACGAAAAAAAAACCGGCCAAGTGCGAGTCGGACTCGCGCCCTAAGGGTTCCGTACCTATCTACCATATGATATACTAAAAGCTTTTGCTCTTTGATTTTAAAAACTCCGCGACCATCCAACTTGACCCCTATTTTATAGAAAAGTTCTTGAAACGGGAGCTCACCTTAATTAGTGACTATTAGTTGTGAGAAAAATTGAAATATTTGATGATTTTAGACTTTTCCCTTTCTTTGTACTGTGAGACCTAGCTTCTTGCCAAATTTCATAATTTTAGGTCAACGGGAAGTACCCTGTAGGTTTTGCTTTTTTGCATAAATGTATGGAGATGAGGACATAAAAAGCCATATCTTTTGATTGCGTCGTTGTAAAAAATTGAAAGTTTCAGATCTTGTGTGGTTTATGGACCTTAATATTCGTTATCAATTTCAACATGATACCTCTTCTCGTTCGTGAGAAAAAGGGTCTTGACAGACAGACAGACAGACATCAAAGTGATCCTATACGGGTTCCGTTTTTTAGGGTTCCGTACCTCAAAAGAAAAAAACGGAACCCTTATAGGATCAGTTTGTTGTCCGTCTGTCTGTCAAGACCCTTTATCTCACGAACGGGTAAAGGTATCAGGTTGAAATTAATACCATATATTAGAATCTATGAACCACACAAGATCTGAAAATTTAAATTTTTTACAACGACGCAATCAAAAGATATGGCATTTTAAAAAAAAATAAAAACCTACAGGGTACTTCCCGTTGACCTAAAATTATGAAATTTGGCAAGAAGCTAGGTCTCACAGTACAAATAATGGGAAAAGTCTGAAATCATAAAATATTACAACTTTTCTCACAACTAATGGTAACCAATTGTGGTGAGCTCCCGTTTCAAGAACATTCATATAAGAGAGGGGTCAAGTTGGATGCTTGCTGAGGCGAATTTGTTTTAGTTCTATTTAAAAACGGGAACACTTACAAACTTGAAAATTGGTATGTTAATAGGGCATAGGCTATAAAATAACAACATATAATAAAATTTGGTTAAGCGCGTGTCGGACTCAAAAAATCTAGCACATTAACTTACTGAAATTTCAACTAATACAATTATGTTTATGTGGTGGTACGGAACCCTCAGTGCGCGAGTCCGACTCGCACTTGGCCATTTTTTTTATTTTGAGGTACGGGACCCTAAAAATAATATATTTTCATAGTAATAATGTAGAGATAAGTTACAGTAGGTATCTATCACATAGAGCTATCAGATTTGACACGCGTTGCTTTAAACAGTATCATGGCCGTATGTTCACAGGCCATCTTAAGCCACGATCACACCTAGCTGAATTCAAAGACTGATTCGGCATACATTGCTGGGAGGCTTGGTTATGTTTATTGCAATATTCTTAATTCAACAAGCAATGTATGCCGAATTAGTCTTTGAATTCAGCCAGGTGTGATCACTCCCTTACTGTAGTTTATCTCTAACAAGTGACCAACACATTTGTACAGGAAGGGAGTGATTTTGGATCATGGGCAAAGTCGTTCAGTTTCATGGGCAGATTCATTCCTTTCAGTCTTCAAAGTACTTTTACCAACACCCCTTATAAAAAGTAGGCTTTTATGCCTACCTACAACCTACTTACAGCTAAAATACCAAGAGGTATGCCAGGAACCTATTACTGAAATATTTAAGGCACATACACACTGCGACTTTTTGCATGGATATAGTCGCGATTCAGTCACTTGCGATGCAGTCGCGACGCAGCATTTTTTTTTTTATTATGTATGGGCTTACTCTTGACCTCGATCTAGCCTTGAGGACAGAGATGAGGTCGACGATTGAACGAGCTTGCCCAGAAGAAGCCTATTCACTCGCGACTTAAATAGATTCGGGTTATAAGAGCTCGGGAACACAGACGCAGGCAGAGAATTCCACTCCTTAGCTGTGCGCATTATAAAGGATGTTTCAAAGCGCTTTGTGCGAATGTGTGGAATATCAACCAGATATGGGTGATATCCTGCGGTGCGTCTGGATTCCCGATGGTAGAAGGGGGATGGCGGAATAAGCTCATGGAGCTCTTGGGCACACTCTCCGAAGTACAATCTGTAAAAGACCGACAGACATGCAATTTTGCGCCGGTGGGCTAGGCTGTGAAACTTGGTTTTCACTAGCATCTCATCACCAACGAGCTTCTTGGCTCTGCGATCGATCAAGTCTAGAGCGGCTAGTTGGTATTTGGCTGAGCCATCCCAAAGGTGGCAGCAATTCTCCATGCAAGATCGGACTTGTGCTTTGTATAAAACTAGCAACTGTCCAGGAGAGAAATACCGCTTAACCTTATTGAGGATACCCAACTTTTTGGCCGCAGTTTGAGCTTTTGACTCAATGTTGGCGCCGAAGTTCAGGTTTGCACACAGCTTCATGCCAAGAAGCTCGAGGCTGTCGGTGACCGCTACAGATGTACCTCGAAAAGTAGGAGCCAGATTAAATGGACTCCTTTTTGCAGTGAATAGACACGCTTGTGTTTTGGTGGCGTTGAAACTCACCAGATTTTTGTCACCCCAGTCGGAGACAAGACTTAAGTTTATACGCTCTACCGTGGCCTCTCTCAAAGAACGTATTTCGTCACTGCTGGCTTTTGCGCTTGACATATATCTCTCGACGACAGTACTGTCATCTGCGTACCCAACAATATTAGGACCAAGTAGGTCGTTGATGTGCAGCAGGAAAAGAGTCGCAGAGAGAACAGACCCCTGAGGAACCCCGGCGTCAATAGCCATGAGGTCAGAGGAGCAGCCATCAAGGACTACTCGGATCGACCGTTCACTCAGGAAGTCAGAAATCCAAGAGCAAAAGTCAGCGGGAATGCCGTATGCAGGAAGTTTGCTCAGCAGACTTGCGTGCCATACCCTATCAAAGGCCTTCGAGATGTCCAGTGATACGGCTAGGGCTTCGCCGTGTTTCTCGATGGCCTCGCCCCAGAAATGCGTAACATACACTAGAAGATCCCCAGTTGATCGTCCCCGGCGGAAGCCATACTGACGATCACTGAGTAGGTCATTAGTTTCTAGGTAAGTCAGCATCGTTAAAGTAGCCTGCATCGATACAGTCGCATACAATAGCGATATAGTCGCGATACAGTAGCGCTGCAAGCGCGATACAGCATCGATACAAATCTTTGCTCTACCCCCGCGGCTGCATCGATTGCAAAAGCGCGTGTGCATCGCTACTCACGCGCGTCTGTATCGCATGTGCTGAAGGCGCGCGAGTGTAACCAACAGGTTGCGCTGGTCTGCTGCGACCTCTCGCGCGCCTTCGACACCGCAGACCATGCACTCATCATGGCCAAGCTCGACCATTACGGTGTGCGTGGGCCTGCCGCATCGCTGATCTTGTCATTTATGTCCGACAGATCTCAGGCAGTAGTAGGAGACCATGGAAAAGTCCTATCTTGCGAGACGACCTGCAGGATTGGCGTTCCACAGGGCTCTTGCCTTTCTAACACATTATTTAGCCTCTTGCTGAATGATCTTCCTGCCGCAATCCCAGGCGCAGAAATATTTATGTACGCGGACGACGTTGCGGCCGTGGTAACAGCGAAATCCAGCGCAGAGCTAGAACGAAGATTGAACGCATCTCTGCAGCAATTATCGTCGTGGTTCCGTGACAATGGGTTAGCCCTTAACCTAGGTAAAACCTCATATATACAGTTTAGTCTATCAGGCAGATCCGCCCCCATTGCCACGGTGCGGGTGAACGATGTAATTCTAGAGCAAGTTTCATCTGCGCGACTGCTGGGTTTCGAGCTGGATAGCGGTCTAAAATGGGACCTGCACATTGACGCACTATGCGCTCGTCTAAGTCGTGCATGCTTTGCATTGCGGAGGCTTGCAGCTACGGTTAGCCCAGATGTAGTTAGATCCTGCTACTTTGCGACCGTACACTCGCTTCTGACTTACGGCACCGAGCTGTGGGCGCGAGCCGCTGACAGACAACGAGTGTTCGTAATGCAGAAGCGAGCTGTACGGGCTATGGCGGGAATACCGGACGATGAATCTGCTAGACCTTGCTTTTCAAAATTTGAAATTCTCACACTTCCCTCAATATATATTCAGCAAATAGCCGTTTTTATTAAAGACAACGTTGCATACTTTGCGAGGCGCGGTGATGGTCAAACCCGTTCGTCGAGATACAGTAGCCGATTAAGCACAGTACGTCACAGACTGACCAAATCGGAAAACTCTGTGTACGTGGTGGGCCCATCCGTTTACAACCGACTACCGGAGCAAGTCACGAATGCAACATCCCGTGAAATATTTAAGAACCGTTTAAGGTTGTGGTTGCTGAAAGAGCAGTTTTATGATATCAACGAACTGTTAAATAGGCCAGTGCTCCCTGAGAGCAAGAAAATTGAATAATTATTATCTGTGATAAATGTATTGCATATTATGATATTTTAATATTATTTACATTGTTTTTATATACAATTTAATATAATTCAATGATGACTTGTAACAATGGTTATGAATAAAGAATCTGTATCTGTATCTGATACAAACGCGCGACTGTATCGATGCAAAAAGTCGCAGTGTGTATAGGGGCCTAATCTCCAAACACACACAGTTCTACACAGTCCATTCTGACGCAGACGACTCTCAGTGCTGCGAGTTCGATACCTGCCCAGGGCAAACAGTTATCATTGCGTATGTTTATTCAATGTCTAGTTTTTAATTACCTATCTGTCTACGTATGTATATATAACTGTTTCTAATTACAAAGGTTTTGCTATGTTTGTGATCAGTCGACGTTGTGTGAAATGTCATGTTCATAATGGGTACCCGCACACGTTAAATCCGCGACCTGCGATCCGGTAGAGATGCAGCTATAGGAAAGAAAGAAATAGTAGTATACACCTAGTCTATGGTCCTATAGCTTTCTCTTCCTTTCTTATAGCTGCATCTCTACCGGATCGCAGGATCGCGGATTTAACGTGTGCGGGGCACCCAATAACCCTTATGTTTAGGAAGTAATTCAATGGGATACTAAATACTTTCTCGATAATGGGTCTCATGAAGTTAGGTATAGTAAAGAGCACTTCGAGATTGCCACATTGAACTTTGTACATTTGAAACTTTAATAGCGAATCAGGTCGTGCTAGTGGCGAAGCTTGACGTGCTTTTGAATGTACCCAGTGTTATTGCCATGTTGACGTAAGCTAACTCAGCTGGTCGCAATCAATACTACCCTACCCTTTCATTGACCGTTCGAAACAAAGGGTTAGTTATGTAATATTAAATTTAAATGTTTTATACAGGATGTTACGTGTAGCGACGCACCTGCGGATCTTTCCGACGCGGAGAGTTCCACTCATTACGATCCCTATGCATTTTAGTGTGTCGGTACTATAGAGATCAATGTAGATGGGTCTTCGAACAGAGGTAACTCAATCATTAAACCAAATTTTTCTTAATTCTCTCTCCCCGCTACCTCACCCGCCCCCGCTGAAGTCTGACTACCTCACCCCCGCCCCGGACATGCCCCGGACACTTCATGCATGAAACCACGACCTGTCAAAATTTTTAATCGAAGCGTAGGCCTGCATATTCAGTACAACAACTACGAGAATCGTGCAGGCGGATCGCAGGGGGGTTCTACCTACAGTGCAGCGGTTCTCGAATGATGCTCTGTGCTCTCCCCTGTGATCATTCCACGGAACTCCAGGGGGTTCCGCCAATCAAGGCGTATGGTCGCACTTACGCACAGCTTACAGCTAGCTACACTTAAAACAAGATCAAAAGTAGACTGAAGACCTAGTACGTAAGTCACAGAATATAACGCGTCGATGGAAACAGTTTGACCTTGAGGCGTTATAACAATCGTAGCCAGTAGCACCATAGAGTAGCACCGATAGTCTCTCTCTGTTGTGGGCAGTGTAATCTCTGTTTTGATGTAGGTTTGACAGTGTAAATCAATATCTAGAGCTTTAGAAGGGTTGTCTTTAGCGCTTTTGTCAGCCGCCATCATCTAGTGCTTCTATTCGAGCGTTCGGCTTTTGATCCGAAGGTTCTAGGTTCGATTCCCGTGGGGATATTGTCTGCTTCCTTCTGCTTCGTTCTCACCGTTGGTGTCGACTACAGTCTTTGGAGGTCGTCATTGTCAGGTAGTTATTCCAGAGGCTTTGGCAGCTGAACAACTGTGACCGGTATGAGGCCCTAGATTTTTTTTTCCCATTGTATGTTTGCTATCTGTGATCAGTTTTTCAGCTATAAACAGATCTGATCTAGTTTCTATGGCGTTTTGGAATGAAGAGTCCATCGACCCTCCTCTTCCTTCATTTTCATAAAATTAGTCATAAAATTCTGCGCTTCTTAAGACGACTTGTACAATCTTCTTGTGCTGGTACTAATGAGCGAGCAAGTGCATTCTTATGGCATAGTAGCTTAGCTTTGTAGCAATCTTTTCGCGCTTTGATCTCGTCTCGAATAGTGGGGATATGTAGATACTCATGGACTTCCTGATTTCTGGTGAACCATGGTGCTTGTGCTATAATTTTTAAAACATTGTTTTGGCCCTAGATAAAAGTTATATCTAAGACCATTCAATAAAATAATAATAATAATATGTTTCTTTTGTTTTTTTGGGTTTCAGCCCTTGAACTCCAGCCAGAGACTACAATAATAATAATATAATAATAATAAATTATTTATTCTTCAAAAATTAAGTTACAACAATCAAATAAAACAGAATCGTATAGGTACAATGACATTGTTGCACTGTTAAATAATAAATAAAAATGTTTTTATCTCAAGAATCTTGATACAATTCATGCAACGGAGACTTTCCAGAAAGTAATCAAAAGATACTTGTGGCGGGAATGCCTCGCAACTTCCCTTGTGGATATTAACAAATGAATAGATTTATTAACTTATGAAACATAAACACATTAATGTCACTTTTGACTTTCAATCTATGGAGCAAACGTCAATTTTGTCGCGCTAGAAGAACTAAAGCGTTTATCTAGGGGCATTGTGCTAGCGCTGCAGGGCTTGTGAGGTCGGTCATCGATCTCACCTACAAAGTGTGATGATGATGGGCTATAAATTTCAGTTTTATGCGACATTCTTCAGTCTATATTTCACCACAGCAACATCATTCATCTATATTCTAAGAGCCATCCATTTGCTTGACCTAGTCTAGTCCCATCCCAACTCAGTGGAGATAGAAAGCTTTCAATTTACTTCCTTACCTCATTGAGCATGATATACGAGTATATGGTAAATGGAGACGAAGATGTTTACTCCCGTAAAAGTCTCTACATATGGCCTACGTGCGAAAATCCTCGAGTTTTATGTATTTTATTTGTAGTAATTCTTGTTTCGTTGTATTTTCATGTATAAAGTTTATGTGTTATGCATTAGTTAACTTGGCTTTAGGATATGTCCATGTAAAACGGAGCGGGGCGAGGTTCGAATCTCTTTGATGTGAAATAACGATGTCTCTCTGTTCAGCCATAATATCAAATATCTGTCGATCTGTCGTAGGATATCAGATTATTTTTGTGATCGGTGTTGTATGATGTTTATATCTGCGAGACAGAATCGTGTCCATTATTTCTGGTTGTTCGAATTTTTTAGAGTTTATGAAACTTTTGACAGTCCTTTTCTCCGATTTGTATCTGTTGCCTTTGAAAGTTTCACACTTTTTCCATTAATACTTAAATAATAAGCTCGGTGATCTAATGCTACCCTAATGAATGGGACGAGGCGTGGACGGAGCGAGGTCATGCATGAGTGGAAAACTAATAAATGTGCTGGATAAGTCGACAATGTGAGGAGACTTTTATATTAACAAACGATAATTAATCAACTTATACTCTCTTGTGGCTTCATCGCGACATCGCATTTCATGATTTGATTTGTTCTAGTTCTTGGTTTCTTTTCACATTGTTTGCTACTGCGATAAAAAAGGAAACCTGAATTTAATGTATGTTGAATCTTCGCCTACATTTAACAGTATCATGAAGAAGAATTGTAATTTCGCTTCCTTATGTCGTGGTGGCGATAATTTTTTTGAGTTAACCATACCCTTATTATGCTTATAGCCTATGCTAAAATATACTTTTCAAATCATAAGGCTCAACACAAATAACATAACCACATAATATAATTATAATATAAACACAGTTTTAACGAATTCTCTCATAACTAATATACCGGGTGTTAAAGTACCTAAACACTGTGATCCTTGAAACTGTGCATTCAGACTATGAAATGAGGAACATAGGTCGAAATACAAAAAAAACATATCTATAGAATCAGCTGGTGCAATTTCTATGGGAAGTAATTTTATTTTGTACGTAATTTCAGGGGATGTTGGTCAGTTTCATCGTCTGAATGCACAGTTTTAAGAATCACAGTGTTTACCAAAGAATGTTTACTCCTTGCTCCGCTCGGAATAGAAGAAATACTAATTTATTTTACTACATTGAAATGTCAAATCATCAAACGTGATTTGACATCCTGATACAAAATTTACAGAACGACGCCTACGCTGTATTTTCAACGACTGTGTGACACATATTTTCATTAATCTTCCTTCTATATGGTGTTTACCCTAACACTCTGTATAAGGCAGTCTATCGAATCAAAGGTCATTGTACTTTTACGGGTCTTTCCACTTTTCTTATACAAAGCGAAAACAATACAAAGGTAGATAGAGTGGCAGACGTTGCAGCCCTGGATTTAGATAAAAATTGTTTGCAAAAGAATAGAAATACGGTATTTTGATAAAAGCAGTGCTTGACTTGGTATGACTGCGGCAATATCCAAGATCTACCTGGTATATGAGGATCCTATCTAATAGATATCACTAGATAGTGTCCATAACACAACTTTCTTTGAGTCGCGTGGATCAAAATAGTTGTATGTATGGTCAACCGCTTGTCGGTAGCAATTTTTTCAACCTTATTACTACGTCATAAGGTCCAAAAGTGTTTCTACTATGTGCGGCCGTGTGTACGTCTTTGATTCATCGCTAGTAGGATCAATGTCAGCCAGCCTTCTGTAGTGTATGGAGACACCCTAATTGTAGAGTATAGAGACACCTTTATAATGTGGTTTGTGGATTCACTATAGTGACGAATAAACCTTGTAAGAAAATATCAGCTGTAAGTATTGAGTTATAATATACGACGTCACTGTTTATATAACCTTTAGATATTCACAGGTAAATGTCCTAAGAGCAATGTCAGCATTTTTCTATTATAAACATTAAACACACTAGGTAATGTTATCTAATATGTGCCGATACGACCATGAAAAACCTAGTATATAAGCCTACTAATTTCCAAAATAAATCAGTTCTATTTTCAACATCGAGCAGTGTTTAACTCTCTCCTCGCCCAACGCCGCACACCACACTTCCTTCTTCGTTGGCTGAGTTGGCTCACGCACTATGTAGAGTCCTACAGAAATCCTAAAACGCGAAAGTTTGTAAGTATGGATGGATGTTTATTACTCTTTCACGCAAAAACTACTAATTGGATTTTAATGAAACTTGGCACACATATAAGTTAGGTCCTGGAATAGCACATAGGCTACTTTTCCCGCGGGAAAACACTTAATTCCCACGGGAAAACGCATTTAGGCAGAAAGCTAGTATTGAACATAATTTTAGCATGTTACTTAGACCATGAAACTGAACACAGATCGAAATACGATAAACCAAATTTGACTTGCCATACAAAATGATATGAGAGGGCAAAAAATGATTTTCATATTTCGACCTATGTTCCTTGTTCACTATTTCATAAGGACCTTATATAGATCACATTGAATCAGGATTTTAAACGTAGAGAGACTCCGTGCTAAATTAACTACCCACTTACTACTTAGTCCATTTCCTGACTTTTTGGTAAAACTACAGTCTTTGTGAGGACACAGTAAAACGCGCGAATTTTTAATTCCTTAATCCAGCTCTGGCCAGTCGACGACTTTCTGATGTTATTTTTGTCCATTCTAAGCCCGCGTCACACAGAGGCGGTAGCGGAAGCGTTCCGGGGCCGGTATTTTTCGTAAAGTATGAGTTCTTATGCACCCTGTCACACTGAAAAGCGGTTGCGGCGCGGTATTTTGTTCCCGCTAAACCGCCCCGGACCACTTTCGCAATCATACCGCCTCTGTGTGACTTGAGCTTAGTGTAGCGACACACTTGCGAAAATTTCGATGCTGAAAGTTCCGCGACCGAAAAATCTGTCAAGTATGACCACCGAGTATGACACCAGCGGAAATTCCGCCAGATGTGTCATAGGTAAGCTTAAAAGCGTTGCGAGCGTAATGTGCTGAACTCTCCGCGTCGAAAAGATACGTAGTTGTATCGCTAGGGAGCTACAGGTGATCTCCTATTGGGGGTCGCCTATACATTTTTTGTAAACTATAAAAAGATCGAATAATAATCAAAGATGGCCAAGAGGACATTACATAAGATAAGATGTTCTCCTTTAATGTTTAACTTTCTGGTTTAGCTTTTTTTTATTTTTATTGTAAATGGGCTTACTCTTGACCTCGATCTAGTCTTGAGGATAGAAATGAGGTTGACGATAGAACGTGCTTGCCCAGAAGAAGCCTATTCACTCGCGAATAAGTTAAGATTAATAGTACAGTTTCAAGCAAGTTGTGTTCAATTTAGATTTTTTGAAGAAGGCACTCGTATTCTATACTAGCTGGTTTCACCCGCATTAAATGCGTTTTCCCGTGAGAATGAAGTGTTTTCCCGCGGTAAAAAGTAGCCTATATGTTGTTCCAGGACCTAACCTATATGTGTGCCAAGTTTCATTAAAATCCATTGAGTAGTTTTTGCGTGAAAGAGTAACAAACAAACATAAATCCATCCATCCATACTTACAAACTTTCGCGTTTATAATATTAGTAGGAGTAGGATAGGATAAGGCTGAAATAAAGAAACATGTCTCTTATATGGAGAAATAGGTGTTTTACATTTTGTTTTTATAATTAAGTATTTCTTATAATTTCCGCTAGAATAACTTAGGCCCCCTTAGGGTTCCAATACCAAAACGTTAAAAATAAATGGTACAGCAGCACTGCACAAGGAAAAACTATCAACCGCAAACTTAAATTTGTAATGCCATACACATAGTATGGAAATACAAACTTTTATTTACGTTTTTCCAAAAAATGTTCGAATGAACAATACAGATAAATTCAGAATTCAAATTGTCAAACATTAAAACAAAAAAACTTCAAACGATTTCGAGAAAATCACATGTTTAACTTTTGGTAGTACTGGAACACCCTTTATATGAATTTTCACAGATCAATGGATACTACCGTAGGATACTTGCATGGAGATTTTTTAATTTTCCAACACATGTTCCTTATGGATAATTGTTCAGTTTAGTCTACTGAGCAAGCCCTTTCAGTTTTTGGTACACCCTGTGTACTAAATTTTATTTAAAAAAATCATAAAGAATATCCAGTCAAGTAAACAACCATTCCAGTAGGTCTAGTATGCGCACCGCGACTTCGCGAGTCTTCATAGACTAAACCGGTTATGTCTTCTCGCGTCTATACATAAAAAGTGACAGTCGCGCGCGACTCGACCAAGTCGCGGTGCGCATCTTAGCCCGGCAGGTTGGCTACCTGTATTATAGAAAATTTTAATAAACTCAATGGAAGCAATTTTGGGTAAATCACATATTTACGATTTGGTGGTACAGGAACACCCCTTATATGAAATTACACAGATCAATTTATACTGGCGCAAGATATCTTACATGGATATGCTTGGTCATGCAAAGTTTCATCAAGATTCCGCCGTTTTTGAGAAAATGAGAGCCAGCAAGAAACCACTTAGAACCCTTCGATGGATTTGCATAAAACTCCTAAATTCAAAATATGGTGTTAATCGGACCATTCGTTTAGCCGCTCGGCCAAAGCGTGACGGACAGACCGACCGACGGACCGACCGACCGACCGATCGACAGACCGACCGACCGACCGACCGACCGACCGACCGACCGACCGACGGACGGACATTTTTGGGAGACTTGTTTTTTATGATGTATAAGTGATATAGAACACATTTTTGAGAAAATTAGAAAAACTTTTGTTTTCACGAATACAATACTTTTCTCGCTCCGCTCGAAAGTAAAAAGGAACCCTTATGGTGCGACACCTGTACATCTCAACAACTACTCATGCTATCGACTAGAAATTTGGAGTAGTTTTAGAATATGGTTGCCCAACTTAATTGCACATAAAAGAATAAAAAAAATATGAAAGGGGGTATATATTAATGTAAAGGGGGCCTAAATAGGGGGGGCAAAATTTCAAATTACTAGGTCGAGTTGGATATTATATGAAAGGACTTTACTTTTTGTATTTTTTTACGACTCTAAGTTTTCAAGTTATGATGAAATTTACAAAAAAATACCATTCCCCCCCTTATCTCCGAAGTTTGGGAAAGGAAAATCTGATTTTTATGTACCAGGCCACTCAGAAAGTATTGCGAAAAATAGTTTTTATATATGGGAGACTGGCCGGTCAGAATCTTTTTCGAAAATATGATTACTTGTAAGTAAAAATATGTGTGTTCCATTTTCAAAATTTCCCTCCACATTTTTTGCGAGCCAATTCAAAGTATCGTGTCTTACTGAAAAATGGATCTGCGCCGGGAACATTTTAGAGCTATGATTTTTTACGATTTCAAGTGTCGCCTGAAACCGGATGAATCGTTCGATAGACTTCAAATGGCATTTATGGATGAAGGCCCCTCCAAGGCAACCGTGTATCGTTGGTATAACGAATTTAGGCGCGGTCGACCAACCTTGGGGGATGAAGAAAGAAGCGGTCGCCCTTTGACGGCTATTACGGAAGAAAACGTGCTAGCAGTGAAAAATTTAATCCAAGATAATAGGCGAATTACATATCAGGAGATTCAGCACATATTAAAGATTGGATCGGGAAGCGTTCACGAGATTCTACACGGGCATCTTCGCGTGAGGAGGATAGTATCGCGCTGGGTGCCGCACTACCTCACCGACGCTCAGAAGCAGGCCCGGGTGGAATGGTGCCGTGATATGCTGAACAAATTTGAAGCAGGCTCGTCTCGGCGTGTTTACGACATCGTAACAGGTGATGAGTCCTGGATTTATCAATACGATCCAGAAACCAAGCGCCAGTCGACAGTTTGGGTGTTTCAAAATGAACCAACGCCTACCAAAGTGAAGCGATCTCGAAGCGGGGGGAAGATTTTGATCGCCAGCTTTTTTAATTTGACTGGCCACTTGGCCTCAATTCCCTTACGAGATCAAAGAAGCATCAACGCCGAATGGTATACTACCAAATGTTTACCAGAAGTTTTTTCTGTTGTGAGCAACAAGCGACCAAACACAGGGCTCCGCGGACTACTGCTCCACCACGACAATGCGCCTGCACACACCGCGCTCAAAACGAGGGACTTCCTGGACAGCACACCAGTCAAACTCCTGGGTCACCCTCCTTACAGCCCTGATCTAGCACCGTGTGACTTCTTTTTATTTCCAAAAATAAAAAATCAGCTCAAGGGGATACAATTTTCGTCGCCGGAAGATGCGCTGGCTGCGTTCGAGCAGGCTGTAAACGAGGTGTCTACGGCGGACTGGAAAAAGTGTCTTGAAAACTGGTTCAGACGCATGAATCTTTGTATAGAGGCTGGTGGAGAGTACTTTGAAAAGATTTAATAAAAATATATGTACCTGTAGAACAATTTTTTTTAGTGTCGCAAATATTTCTGAGTGTCCCACGTACCTATATATTTTAGGAAAAATAAAAGGATCTTTCTAAGTTGTACGCAGTTTTTGAGAAATCAGCAAACAACCTTTACAATAAAATTTGCGGTCCTAAAAATGGACTTTATGGTTCCAAAAATACTATAGGTATATCGGAGCCCTCGGCGCACAAGCCCGACTCGCACTTGACCGGTATTTCTTTCCAAAGATCACGATCGTGGGCCAGTTTATGTCAATCGGCTTCGAAAGCGTCTAGGTCTTCGCGCCATCTTTTCCTAGGTCATATCGAATTATTAATAATTTATTTAACTGAGGCTTGGTAATAATACCCAATGGTCATGGTGGTACCATAATATGGCAAACCAAAAAAGGCAAAAGTTTCTGCACTAAACACGCAAGTAGTAACACTTTTTAAGCTTTACACAGGGTGTCCCGTAATATATAGTATGTACGACATAGCGTTATCATCATGTGTTTACAAGAGAAAATCCAACTTTTTCCTCTTCGAAATTTTGAAATTCGCAAAAAGTTTTAGGGGCTTTCATACAAAATTGGTCAGTGGTCCGGACAAATTGTATGAAGAGTCAGTAAATATTCTTGCATATTTCTTAAATTAGAAGAGGAAAAAGTTGTTGGATTTGCAAATTGTAAGTTTTTCACATGATAACGATTCATGTTACGGGACACCCTGTATATACTAAATTGAACGTTAGTTTCGCATCCAGCCTTGGAGGTGTTTGCTAGCCTTGAGTGGCGACAAACATGGCATTTTAGTGTACGCACCCTCCGTCTGTCCCCTTGAACAAAACGCTCCATTTGCCATTTTGTTTTTCTACGTTCTACACTAAAAGCATACATTTACGTAGCGCTAGATTAAGACAGAACATTTGTGCCAGTTTGATTGCCAATCTATCGAAATTTGAATGGTTGAAACAGACAGAATAGATAATAAAATAAGGAAATGATTCGGTGCTGTAAGGAATTAACTCTAATCTAACTGTGTACGGCCAGTTGCTCGAATCCTTAACAAAAAACTCTGATAAAGATATACACGTATTGGATGTAGTGATTCCTGAATTCCTGCAAAAACGCGATAGTCACCACGCTTGTGAGCGTTGCGGCTAGCGACCGCTGATTTTGGTTCATAAACCCTTAGTCGCCTTTTACAACATCCACGGGTAGGGATGGGCTGGTACATTTTTTTGTGGTACCACACGGGAGTTGTCAAGTATTTCGTAATATAATATTAAAAAATAAAAAATAAAATTCGAATTAGAAATATATGTCGCAGTCATTTAGTCTAATCAGATAAATAACTTAAATAACCACTTTATACATTAAAGTACCTGGGTGACCGAGCTTTGCTCTATACCTGAAAATATCATCGGGTGAGCAAGCTATGCTACTCAACAACAGATGGCACTGTAAGTTTTCTTGAACGCACTAAAACGCGCTAAGAAATATTAAAAAAGACGGTGTAACGAATTTTCCGAGACATGAGACCTAACTAGATCGATTTTTTACCCCCAAAAACCCCTGTATACCAAATTTCATTGAAATCGTTAGAGCCGTGTTCGAGAAACCGATTACAAATATATATATACAAATATTGCTCGTTTAATAGTATAAGATATAAGTAGTATTTATCATAACAGAAAAAAAAACGTATTAACAAAGAAGATATGAAAAGTGATTTGGTCGAGATATAATTTTAATTTGATTTGTATAACTGAAGAAAAGAATTCATAAATTACCTTCATTTTGTCCATTTTTAGGGTTCCGTACCTCAAAAGAAATAAATGGTACAGCAGCAATGCACTTACTTTCTCGCAATACTCAAGAAAAAACTATCAACCGCAAACTTAAATTTGTAATGCCATACACATAGTATGGAAATACAAACTTTTATTTACGTTTTTCCAAAAAAATTATCGAATGAAATATACAGATCAATTTAGAATTCAAATTGTCAAACATTAAAACAAACAAACCTCAAACGATTTCGAGTAAATAACATGTTTAACTTTTGGTAGTACTGGAACACCCTTTATATGAATTTTCACAGATCAATGGATACTGCCGTAGGATACTTGCATGGAGATCTTTTTAATTTCCCAACACATGCTACTTATGGATAATTATTCAGTTGAGTCTACTGAGCAAGCCCTTTCAGTTTTTGGTACACCCTGTGTACTAAATTTTATAAAAAAAAATCATAATGAATATCCAGTCAAGTAGACAACCAATCCAGGATCAATATTATAGAAAATTTTAATAAACTCAGTAGAACCAATTTTGGGTAAATCACATATTTACGTTTTGGTGGTACAGGAACACCCCTTATATGAAATTACACAGATCAATTGATACTGGCGCAAGATATCTTACATGGAGATGCTTGGTCATGCAAAGTTTCATCAAGATACTATGAGCCGTTTTTAAGAAAATTTCAATTTTTCATTTTCGTTGTATGACAGCTACCCTCAAAATGAGAGTCAGCAAGAAACCACTTGGAACCCTTCGATGGATTTGCATAAAACTCCTAAATTCAAAATATGGTATCAATCGGACCATTCGTTTAGCCGCTAGGCCGCTAAAACACATTTTTGAGAAAATTAGAAAAACCTTTTTTTTCACGAATACAATACCTTTCTCGCTCCGCTCGAAAGTAAAAACGGAACCTTTATAGGATCACTTTGTTTTTAGGGTTTCGAACCTCAAAAGAAAAAAACGGAACCCTTATAGGATCACTTTGTTGTCCGTCTGTCTGGCTGTCTGTCTGTCTGTCTGTCTGTCTGTGTGTCTGTCTGTCTGTCTGTCTGTCTGTCTGTCTGTCTGTCTGTCTGTCTGTCTGTCTGTCTGTCTGTCTGTCTGTCTGTCAAGACCCTTTATCTCACGAACGGGTGAAGGTATCAGGTTGAAATTAATACCATATATTAGGATCCATGAACCACACAAGATCTGAAAATTTAAATTTTTTACAACGACGCAATCATAAGGTATGGCATTTTATGTCCTCATCTCCATACATTTATTCAAAAATGCAAAACCTACAGGGTACTTCCCGTTGACCTAAAATTATGAAATTTGGCAAGAAGCTAGGTCTCATAGTACAAATTATGGGAAAAGTCTGAAATCATTAAATATTACAACTTTTCTCACAACTAATGGTAACCAATTGTGGTGAGCTCCCGTTTCAAGAACATTCATATAAGAGAGGGGTCAAGTTGGATGGTCGTTGAGGCGATTTTTGTTTTAGTTCTATTTAAAAACGGGAACACTTACAAACTTGAAAATTGGTATGTTTATAGTGCATAAGCTATAAAGTAACAACAAATAATAAAATTTGGTCAAGCGCGTGTCGGACTCAAAAAATGTAGCACATTAACTTACTGAAATTTCAACTAATACAATTATGATTATGTGGTGGTACGGAACCCTCAGTGCGCGAGTCCGACTCGCACTTGGCCGGTTTTTTTCGTCTGTCTGTCTGTCAAGACCCTTTATCTCACGAACGGGCAGACATATCAGGTTGAAATTAATAACATATATTATGGTCTATGAACCACACAAGATCTGAAAATTTAAATTTTTTACGACGAAGCAATCAAAAGATATGGCATTTTATGTCCTCATCTCCATACATTTATGCACTAAAGCAAAACCTATAGGGTACTTCCCGTGGACCTAAAATTATGAAATTTGGCAAGAAGCTAGGTCTCACAGTACAAATAAAGGTAAAAGTCTAAAATCATTAAATATTACAACTTTTCTCACAACTAATGATAACCAATTGAGGTGAGCTCCCGTTTCAAGAACATTCATATAAGAGAGGGGTCAAGTTGGATGGTCGCTGAGGCGATTTTTGTTTTAGTTCTATTTAAAAACGGGAACACTTACAAACTTGAAAATTGGTGTGTTTATAGTGCATAACCTATAAAATAACAACAAATAATAAAATTTGGTCAAGCGCGTGTCGGACTCAAAAAATCTAGCACATTAGCTTACTGAAATTTCAACAAATACAATTATGATTATGTGGTGGTACGGGACCCTCGGTGCGCGAGTCCGACTCGCACTTGGCCGGTTTTTTTCGTCTGTCTGTCTGTCAAGACCCTTTATCTCACGAACGGGCAGACATATCAGGTTGAAATTAATAACATATATTATGGTCTATGAACCACACAAGATCTGAAAATTTAAATTTTTTACGACGAAGCAATCAAAAGATATGGCATTTTATGTCCTCATCTCCATACATTTATGCACTAAAGCAAAACCTATAGGGTACTTCCCGTGGACCTAAAATTATGAAATTTGGCAAGAAGCTAGGTCTCACAGTACAAATAAAGGTAAAAGTCTAAAATCATTAAATATTACAACTTTTCTCACAACTAATGATAACCAATTGAGGTGAGCTCCCGTTTCAAGAACATTCATATAAGAGAGGGGTCAAGTTGGATGGTCGCTGAGGCGATTTTTGTTTTAGTTCTATTTAAAAACGGGAACACTTACAAACTTGAAAATTGGTGTGTTTATAGTGCATAACCTATAAAATAACAACAAATAATAAAATTTGGTCAAGCGCGTGTCGGACTCAAAAAATCTAGCACATTAGCTTACTGAAATTTCAACAAATACAATTATGATTATGTGGTGGTACGGGACCCTCGGTGCGCGAGTCCGACTCGCACTTGGCCGGTATTTTTTCCCATTTGTAACCTTTCTACTGTTGAATTTTTCTTATCAAAAATATATGAAAATTTACAATATTTTAGTCAGAACAATATTTAATGATGTGGTCGTTTTACATTTTTGATATTTTTGAAATAACAGAAAAAAATACTTTCCTCTAATTTTTGTGAATTTCGGGGTCACCGTTGGTCGTAACAGCCACGTTGCAAGGTACACACGACCGCACATCAGTAGAAACACTTTTGGACCTTGTGGCGTGGTAATAGAGTAGAAAAAGTTTCTACCGATAAGCGGTTGACGGTACGCTTATGTGAACTTTATTGACGTGTAAATGAGGTCGTAATTAACATTGACGAGCGTGTAGCTGCTAATTTTAGGGAAGGATAGCCTCAATTGAATGGCCAGGCAGTTGATTGACTGCCGGCATTCAGTTGGATGGCTAGGCTGATCCTTGACTGAACTACGATCGCTCAACGTTTAACGAGTTGGTTAATCGTACGCTAGCCCGATTGAGACGGCTAACCTAGCACCAGCCGGGTGGTCAAAATCACTTTTGTCAGCATTTTATGTCCACAAAAAAAAAAATTAGGAGGTTGATGAGTTTATACAGATTTTAGTGTGTAGTGCCGGAAAAGAATAGTACCAAATCCATCTCTATCCGTGGGTGTCGTAAGAGGCGACTAAGGTATTATGAACTGGTAGTATCATTATATTCGCGAGTATGTGCCTACCGAGCTGTTTATTTATCTGAATAATTTTCACAAGCATAGTGTTCTAAAAATAGTTACAAAAGAAAATAAGTTTGTGATAGTGTGTGGCGACTTTAATGTGAAAATTTCCTTATCAAGAGTGCTGCTGCTGACGAACGCTAAAGGCGCGTTTATATGTCACCCGCAAAGATCATTGTAGCCATTGCTGATCTCTCTTCTGGGCGACATAACCAGTTTACGAGCGCCTCTCATAACAAGCCAGTCAGCTAGTTCCAGACCAAAACCTCCAAGCCCACCAATCAACACATATTCTTGATTTTCATTGCACATACACCTGAAAAGTTATAATATTTGAGCAGCACAAAATTTATTTGTACAGTAAAATAATTATTTGTGCCGCAGAATAATTATTTGAGCAGCAGAACAATAATATGTGCAGCAGAATAGTTAGTTGAACATCCGTTTAAACAACTGTCGTGAGATAGTTTTGATTCGCTTCGCGTTGTGGTCGAAAGGGAACCTAACACAACGAGTTGGCTGCACGACGTGACGTTCAGCCATGTCGTTGAACGTTGCGTTCAACGTTCGGGCTATCAATTGAATACCGGCATCCAATCAACCGGCTAACCATTCAATTAACCGGCTAGTTGTTGCAGTTGTAACTGTATACTGTTCGTAAGCGCTCTCAAACTACAAACATTGACAAACACAGCCGCAGACGTTAGTATCTAAATAATATCTAAAACAAAACAAAATGAATCATAACTCTTAGCTCAGTCTCTTTCATCATCATCATCATATCAGCCGAAAGACATAGGCCTCCCCTAAAGATCTCCATGACGACCGGTCCTGCGCGCTCGCATCCAGCGGCTTACCGCGACCTTGACCAGGTCGGTCAGTCTCTTTAATTATTAATTATTATAAGTAATTTTATTAACTTTTAAAAACACATGGAGCCAGCAAAATTAACTTCGTCCTACATCGCGTGATTAGTTTCCGTATTGCGACGTCTTGGTTGCCGCAAATAGAAACAGCTCATTTAATATCCCCACGATTCGTTGAAAACTGAAGGTCAATATAACAGAATAACTTAATATTTGTTTGACTTCTACTACATCTACTAAATAAGAGTTCAGTAGGGATTTTTTTAGAGACTAGACTTCGCAAGCAATACGACTGAAAATTCCAGTTTAATTCTGGCTGACCACTTTTGGCTAAATTTTTATCAGTTTTTATTTTCCAGACATGTTTTTAAGTGGTTTAGATACTGTAGTACTTATGTACGCACAAAAGCACGTCAGTTGAAACACTTTGGACTTTATGAATGACAAATGATTCCACTGACGTGCGGTTGACCGTACCTATATGTATCATAAGCGCAGCTAGGCGAAGGGATGCAGAGTATACTATAAACCTTCTCGCAGCTACGATACTTAGTATTTTATTTTAATCTTGTGTGAATATCGCATTGAGCAGAGATTGCATTTGTCTGTTACAATAATATCATAGGTGCATAGTTCAATCATACAAGTATTTTTGGATTTCCCATAAAAAAATTACACTATCAGTAGAGGGATTTGCATGGGGCACCCATGTTCTTCAAATAATAATCAATTTCATAGTCTGATTAAGCTAGTAATTTAAGTAAGTAGGTAGTGATAAAGTAACCCTCTATTTTAATATTCCCACCCTAATACCCTTTCTCTTTTTTTCCTCCGGACCATACAATGCACCCTTTATGAGCGTTCCTACTCGGCGGCTACTCTTTACTTGTTAGCGATATCGCTATCGTATCGACTATCTACTAAATTTAATTAGAGACGGGCTTCCCTGCAAAATATAGGATAAGGCAGACGGGTAAATTTACATCAAATTTTGTATGGATTCAGCAGCGGATTTAGGGGATATCTGAATTAACCTATAAGACAGAATACGCCTTTGGTGTTGCTCCCGAAACCCAGTGATTCTACTCATGAAAAGAAACTTCCGAAGAAATTTTTTCTACTCAAAAAATTTTTTCACCTTTCCATACAAAATTAGTAGATCACGTGAACACTTTAGGCAAAGAATATATAATCTTTAGGTACTTTGTCAGGTAAAAACGTTTTCGAGTAAAAAAATATCTACGGGAAAGTAGCTTGTTTGCGGGAAAGCAAAACTAATGAAAATTCACACAGTACTTATATTTGTGATTCTTATTATTAAACTAGCTGTTGCCCGCGACTCCGTCCGCGTGGGGTTCAGAAAAAGTAGCTTATGACTTTTCTCATGGTTCAAACTATCTTCGTACCAAGTTTTTATCACAATCGGTTTATCGAATTAGTCATAAAAGCGTAACAGACAGACAGTGCAGTTCTCGCCTTTATATTATTAGGTATACAGAGTACCGTTAATACGGATTTTTGTAAATTAAACACCTCTTGTTTACGTGTGGACTGTTAGGTCGCCCACTATCCTCGTAAGTGTAAAATCATAGTCGAATTCCACGCGGAGTAACTATGATACGGGTTTCATTATTTCTTATACAAAACAAAGCCTAACTAAATCTTGGTCACTTTACCTTCTGTGGCTACTGAAAAAAGAGCGGTACAAAGTCCAACGTGTCTTGCTTAACATGCTTTTGACTCTACATGTACCTACATACAAAACTGTTGGACTTCACTTCCGTACAATCTTTGTAACTTATCCCTCCCCTTAAAAGACAATTCCTAAAAATTTTTTGAAGTATTTCGTTTATAAGTACCTAGTTCCTAAGTTTTCAAAACTTTAGAACTTTCATAATTTTTTTTACATTTGTTGCACCGCCAGTCATGCCGAAACAGGAATTTTTTATTATTATTTTTACAATAAAACTAAATCTAGATTTTACCAATCTTTAGGTGTACCCACGACTTTTACACAAACAACTGGACCGTATCAAACGGAATTTTCAACAACGTATTTGGCTTTCCTCCGTACAAAATTATAAGCTTTGTTTGATTTCAGCTCGGTTTTACAGCTTGAAACTTTGAACTCGCCTATTATCTGTTTGAATAGACCGATGGCAATAAAAAAAAGTTCAAATATTGCACGAAAGCAACCCAAATACGTTATTGAAAACCCCGTTTAAGTCGTTCAAGTAGTTTGTGAGGTACTGGTGCGGCCGTTTAAAATTTCGCGAACCTTCTGTCTGAGTGAACCTTAGATTATGAATAACGGCAGCTTAAGTGAACCATTTGCAATGACATAAAGCTTATATGTTGCACAGAAAGAAGCCCGACGCGTCATTGAAAACCTCGTTTGACTTTGAACCAGTTCAGTAGGTGAGTTCTTGGTTCTGCAGCTTGAAACTTTGCGTATCTTCTGTCAGAGTGAACCTACCAGAGTGAATCTAAGCTTATTTATTGCACAGGAGTAAGCCAAAGGCGTTATTAAAAGCCACGGTTGAATCTGCTCAAAAGTTTTTGAATTATTCGCGCCTTTAATTGAAACTTTGCGTAACTTCTATCTGAGTGAACCGTTTTTAACTAACCTAAGCTTATATGTTGCACGGAAGTACCTAATCCAAGAACGTCATGGAAATGCCAGTTGGAGTCGGTACAGTAGTTTGTTAGCTATTGGCGCCGCCTATTGAAACTTTGGGCATTTTCTGTCTGAGTGAACCGTTTTTAATGAAAGTAAGCTAATACATTGCAAAAAATTAAGCTAAACACGTTATTGAAAACCCCGTTTAAATCCGTTTAGAAGTTTGTGAGTTATTGGTGCCGCCGCTTGAAACTTAGTGTATGTCTGAGTGAACCGTTTGCAATGAAACTAAGCATATATGTTGCATGGAGTAAGCCAAATACGTTACTGAAAACCTCGTTTTAATCGGTTCAGTTGTTTGTGAGATATTGGCGCCTCCGCTGGAAATTTCGCGCACCTGTCTGAGTGAGCCGTTTTCAATGAAAGTAAGCTAATATGTTGCAAATAAGTAAGCTTGACAGTTTATTGAAAACCCCGTTAGAATCCGTTCAATAGTTTGTGAGTTATTTGCGCCGCCGCATGAAACTTAAGGGCCGATCACACCTGACTGAATTCACACACTAAGTCAGTTAGTCTCCTACGTAGGAAAGGAAGGTAGAAAGATGGAACTTAGTAAGTCACTAACTGAGTAAGCCGCATAGTAAGCAACGCAGAAAGGAACTTTAGTGAAGGGCCAATACGAATAGAACACCTCATCGTACGGAAAATATTAATAAGGGCTAATTTATGTTGTATAGAAAAACACTAGAATAACTACAAAAAAAAACACAGAATTACCGGTATACAAACAAACAAGGAATTAAAATTAGGTTGCACCAGTCAAGTAAACACAAAGAATTTGAGTGCTTTATTCATTCTTTTAGTTAGAATAAATTTTTCATTCAAAATCGTACGAAAAGCAAATAATGATTCCAATGAAAAATAACAATTGAATGATAAAAGATTATTTGGATAGTACTAAGTAGTACATTCGAATATTTCGATTGTTGCTTCTTGAAATAATTGTACATCACTATTAAGGAACATCAACATAGTAGGGATCATAGTCAGTTCACTAGTATACCTCTATATTTTCTGTGCTGGTACACTTTATAGCGCGACTGATATGTTCAGATACTTTGTATAAAGGCTTCTATGAGTATTTTTAATGACCTTAAAATAAATTGAAAAGCAAGCTAAAAACTCGTTTATACTTTTATATTTAGTAGTAGAAGTAGTTTTAGAATACGATTGTCTTACTTTATTGCAATTGAAATAATTATAATATTATTATTATTGTAAAGGGGGCCCAAATGGGTAGGTCAAAGTTTTTAATTGTCAGTACTAAGTCAAGTTAGGTATCATATGAAAGTGCTTCACTTGTACATTCCAAAATAGTTCTTTATATTTTTAACGACTCTTAGTTTTCAAGTTATGATGAAAAAAGTTTTAAAAAATTACCCCTTCCTTATCCCCGAAGTTTTCCGAAGAAAAAATCTGAATTAATTAAAGTCCATAGAGGTTTATGTGAATAATTCGGAAAAAAACAATCTCTCTAAGTAGCACAGTTTTTTTGAAATTTGCAACAAATCTTTACAAACAAATTTAGTTTTTCGGTCCTTACAATGGACCTTATTGCTTCTAAAAATACTATAATTAGGTATATCGGAACCCTCGATGCGCGAGTCCGACTCGCACTTTAACATTTTTTTTTGTTGTGTATAGATGTATGTATGGTGAAAATCGTTAATTTTTCATGGTATGAGTCCATTGATGAAGTTTTCAGGAGATTGTTTGACACCTTGTACTTGTCCGTAATTTTGTTAGACTTCCTTAAAAGAGATACTTTGTAATCCTGACAAAATTTTCAATTCATGTCTAAATCAGTTGTCCCTTTCATAAAAAAATGTATAGGATCAAAACTGTTTAGTTTTCGCGTCGAGTCGGAAGCAACAGTAGTGTGCGTATGATCGAACACACACATGCGCGCAGTCCACGCGGAGTCGTAGTGCGTCATTTCACCCGAACGCGTTCTCGCCCGCTCGGAGGAAACGACACCTTTTAAAAAACTGTGTTTTGAATGGAACTTTTTTCTCTCAAGGTATTTTTAATGAACTCTACTAATATAGCTCAACGCAACGATTGTATAACGGAGGGTTACTCGAGGGGAAGCGAGGGGCGACAGGGAACAGCTCTTCAAGTTTGTATACTCAACAGCACGTCAGTAGAAACACTTTAGACTTACTCGTAATGACATGGTGGTAGAAACTATCATCCGCACATCACTTATTATCCGAAAATCACTCATCATCCGCTCATCATCATTCATCCACTCATCCACGCATCACTCATCATCCACTTATCATCATTCATTCACTGATCAACTATCATCCGCGCATCACTCATTATCATTGATCCACTCATCAACTATCATCCGCGCATCACTTATCATCCGCTCATCATCATTCATCCACTGATCAACTATCATCCGCGCATCACTTATCATCCGAAAATCACTCATCATCCGCTCATCATCATAATTCATCCACTCAACCACACATCACTCATCATCCGCTCGTCATCGTTCATCCACTCATTAACTATCATCCGCGCATCACTCATCATCCACTTATCATCATTCATCCACTGATCAACTATCATCCGCGCATCACTCATCATCATTGATCCACTCATCAACTATAATCCGCGTATAACTCATCATCCTTTCATCACCATCATTCATCCAGTCATCAACTATCATCCTGCCTAAGTTTGGCGCCGTTTGCTTTAAAAAAAATAATCCATTTAAATCCGTGCCATCGCTGTACATTTCGTTGATTTTGTGATCGAAAGATCGAAGGAAACATACTAACGACCAAAAGGCAGTCTTATTTTGGAAAGCCATGCCATGGGAATCCGTCTAAAGAGGAAAATCTAACAGACCTGACGAAATAATGTAGCTTGTTTCCTGCATACGTTTGGCGCGGTTTGCTTCTTTAAAAAAAGTAATCTATTTAAGTCCGTGCCATTGTTGTACATTTCGTTGTTTTTGTGATCGAAATATCAAAGGACACATACTAACGATCAAAAGGCAGTCTTATTTCGGAAAGCCATGCCATGGAAATCCGTCTCAAGAGGAAAATCTAACAGACCTGACGAAATAATGTAGCCTGTTTCCTGCCTAAGTTTGGCGCCGTTTGATTCTTTTAAAAAAGTAATCCATTTAAATCCGTGCCATCGTTGTACATTTCGTTATTTTTGTGAACGAAAGATCAAAGGACACATACTAACGATCAAAAGGCAGTCTTATTTCGGAAAGCCATGCCATGGAAATCCGTCTCAAGAGGAAAATCTAACAGACCTGACGAAATAATGTAGCCTGTTTCCTGCCTAAGTTTGGCGCCGTTTGCTTCTTTTAAAAAAGTAATCCATTTAAATCTGTGCCATCGTTGTACATTTCGTTGTTTTTGTGATCAAAAGATCAAAGGATACATACTAACGATCAAAAGGCAGTCTTATTTCGGAAAGCCATGCCATGGAAATCCGTCTCAAGAGGAAAATCTAACAGACCTGACGAAATAATGTAGCCTGTTTCCTGCCTAAGTTTGGCGCCGTTTGCTTCTTTTAAAAAAGTAATCCATTTAAATCCGTGCCATCGTTGTACATTTCGTTGTTTTTGTGATCGAAAGATCAAAGGACACACACTAACAATCAAAAGGCAGTTTTATTTCGGAAAGCCATGCCATGGAAATCCGTCTCAAGAGGAAAATCTAACAGATCTGACGAAATAATGTAGCCTTTTTCCTGCCTAAGTTTGGCGCCGTTTGCTTCTTTTAAAAAAGTAATCCATTTAAATCCGTGCCATCGTTGTACATTTCGTTGTTTTTGTGATCGAAAGATCAAAGGACACATACTAACGATCAAAAGGTAGTCTTATTTCGAAAATCCATGACATGGAAATCCGTCTCAAGAGGAAAATCTAACAGATCTGACGAAATAATGTAGCAAGCAGCACGTTCAAGTTTACGATCATCGACCCTAAACAGCTTTACCTATTCCGACCACTGCCGATTACCCATCATCTACCGGTCACCCATCATCTACCATTGACTCGTCTTCCACCGGTCACCCATCAATATCATCCACCGGTCACCCATCTTCGTCCGGACATCAATTACGTACCGAAAATCTATTACTCTGATAACCCTTCTGACCCATCGTCTACTTATCTTCCTCCGCCTACCCTTCATCACCAGTCACCCATCACAAAACAAAACTACCTAGGTATGTTATATAAGTAGGTACTTACTTGGTTAAAGGAATAGATATTTTTGGATTTTTGACGGGATACATAATATTTATCTTTGCGCTTCCCCATTTCTCTAAAACAAACACTTTATAAATACAAGGAAAGAAATATCTTACTTTAGAAAATAGTAAAAAACAAAGTTACCTTGTTACACTATGAAAGCAGAGAATGTGTATACGTTGAAACGCGATCCATAATTTTGGCGCGTCGCGGTGCAAACTGACGTGGTCTCACTTCGAGCTCTTGTGGGTATCGGCCGCGTGTCAGAGCTATTTATTAGACTTCGCGCGGTCATACTAAAAATGTATGGCGTAATCGTAATGGTTTTAAAAAAAATTATATTAAATATGTAAGCAATATTAAACCGTGATTGCCGTTTAGGTAGTTTTTACGTGGTGCAGTCTTAAGTAAAATATTTTCGGCCAACGATATTTTTACAGTAACAAAATGCTGAAGTCAATTCTTTTTATCTAGAAGTTTATTGATCTTATTTGGATTTTTTTTTCTGTATGTAAGTTTATTTATTGTTTGCCATAGTTTCTCATTATCTTTTGGATATGGTTTTAAAAGACCTCGACTAACAATGAATACTTTCGGGCGAAATGCCCAACCGGGCAAACTCGCCTCGGAGGAAATGACCACCAAAAAATGACATCGGAACATAGTAAGCCACTTTAGTGATGGGCAAATGCGAATGATTGACTCGAATCGAACAACTTGTCGAACAAAAAATAATGGCCTAACTGATGGTATACTTTTTTACTTAAAACAAGCGCTCCTACTAGAAAAACAATTAAAGACCGCTATATTCAAAACTAACAGTGTTGCACTAGTCAAGTATTCTACACGGACACATCTGACTCCATCATCATCATCATCATCATCATATCAGCCGAAAGATGTCCACTGCTGGACATAGGCCTCCCCTAAAGATCCCCATGACGACCGGTCCTGCGCTGCTCGCATCCAGCGGCTTCCCGCAACCTTGACAAGATCGTCGGTCCACCTTGTGGGGGGCCTGCCAACGCTTCGTCTTCCGGTACGTGGTCGCCACTCTAGAACCCTTACGCCCCATCGGCCATCAGTTCTTCTTGCGATGTGCCCTGCCCACTGCCACTTTAATTTAGCGACTCTCAGAGCTATGTCAGTTACTTTTGTTCTTCTGCGGATCTCCTCATTTCTGATTCGATCTCGCAGAGAGACTCCGAGCATAGCCCTTTCCATAGCTCTTTGGGTGACCTTGAGCTTCCTGATAAGGCCCATCGTGAGCGGCCACGTCTCGGTTCCATATGTCATCACTGGCAACACACACTGGTCAAAGACTTTCGTCTTGAGACACTGCGGTATTTTGGACGTGAAGATGTTGCGGAGCTTCCCGAACGCTGCCCATCCGAGTCGGATTCGACGAGTAACCTCTTTCTCTAAGTTGGATTTACCCAGCTGGACTGTTTGTCCCAGGTATACGTATTCATCGACAACTTCGAGCGTAGAGTCTCCAACTTTGAGTGGAGTGGGTACAACAAGGGCGTTAGACATAATTTTCGTCTTATCCATGTTCATTTTAAGACCCACTTGTTGTGAAACTCTACTGAGGTTATTGAGCATCGTGCCGAGATCTTCCAGGGTCTCAGCCATTACGACAATATCGTCGGCAAATCGAAGGTGGGTCATGTACTCGCCATTGATGTTGATGCCAAGTCCTTTCCAGTCCAGGAGTTTGAAGACGTCTTCCAATGCAGCGGTGAACAGTTTAGGAGATATGACGTCTCCCTGTCTCACTCCTCGATGCAATTGGATAGGTTTCGAGTCCTGGTCCTGAAGACGGACTGACATAGTGGCGTTTTTGTACAGATCCTTTAACACTTCAATGTACCGATAGTCGACTTGGCACCTCTGGAGAGATCGTAGCACAGCCCACGTCTCGATTGAATCGAAGGCCTTCTCATAGTCCACAAACGCTAGGCAAAGTGGCTGGTTATACTCTTCGGTCTTCTGTACAACTTGCCGTAGCGTATGTATGTGGTCTATGGTACTGAAGCCTTTAAGGAAACCGGCTTGTTCGGGAGGCTGGAAGTCGTCGAGCCTGCGTGCGAGACGATTCGTAATGACTCTCGAGAACAGCTTATAGACATGACTCAGAAGTGAGATGGGTCTGTAATTCTTCAGCAGGGTCTTATCACCCTTTTTAAAGAAGAGCACCACCACACTTCCGTGCCATACCTGTGGCGTTTTCCCTTCGAGTATGACAGAATTAAACAGCTTCTGAAGAGCTTTTAGCACTGGCCTTCCGCCTGCTTTCAGAAGCTCAGCCGTAATTCCATCGTGCCCGGGTGCCTTGTTGTTTCTAAGCTGTCTGAGAGCCATTCTAATCTCGTACAAGCTGACGTCCGGGATATCTTCGGTATGGTGTCGGGTAAGTCTAGCTCTTGGATCGTTGGCCAGACTGCTAACGGGTGGGCCGGTTGACGTGTATAACTGTCCATAGAACTTCTCGACCTCCCTCAGTAGCTCAGGCTTGGACGACATCTGACTCCGTCGCGCTTTAACTGGCGATTGATTGAGTACCTAACCAAACCGTAAATTTTGAAAATTATTGAATCAGTTTTGCTGCGATAACGAGAGTTTCAGTATCGATGGTTGAATTTTAAAAATATAGTAACTCTACCGAATATTCCTATAGAAAATATCGAGAATATCGAATTCTTAAAAGTACCGGTAATAATCGATACTAAATAACCGACCAAGTTCGTACTTCGTGTCAAGCCACGCGCAGTGTAGAGTTAAGGAGTGATCACACCTAGCTGAATTCAAAGACTAATTCGGCATACATTGCTCGTTGAAGTAAGGATATTTCAATTAACATAACCAAGCCTCCCAGCAATGTATGCCGAATTAGTCTTTGAATTCAGCTAGGTGTGATCACTCCTTTACCTAGTTCTTTTTACGATTTTTTTTCTCGCTAAGCAGGTTTATTAACTCTACTGAACAGTCGTCTAGAAAATATCTGAACCTTTCAAGTATCGATGGTAATCTATAGTGAATTTTTTAATTTTTTTTTTAGTACTTGTTATTACACCATGAATAATAATTATTTTTTATCGACTAGTTGTTCATCATCATTCGCAAAATTTACCCATCACTAAACTTCCTAAGTTCTTTACTTGAAGGGAGTAAGGAGGTTTAGTGATGTCCGAGTGCGAATGATTAATTTTAATTTAATTCCGTGTTCGCATCGAAATTAAATTGACCAATACATGGTCTAAGGGACTGGTTTCCGAAAACTGAAAGGGCGTGGTCAGTCAAGGTAACTGAATAATTTTCAGTAAATAAAACTTTCAGAAAATATTAAAATAATCCTCTTTTCCACAAAAAAGCCACGATCACACCTAGCTGAATTCAAAGACTAATTCGGGATACATTGCTCGTTGAAGTAAGGATATTGCAATAACACAACCAAGCCTCCCAGCAATGTATGCCGAATTAGTCTTTGTATCCAGCTAGATGTGATCGTGGCTAAACTGTCCATTTGCAATTTTATATGAAGAGTATTGAAGAGGCTGATAGTTTTATTTACTGAAAGTTGTTCAGTTACGGTGAATGACTATGTGCACCTGCTAGACTAGAAAAAGAGAAAAAATGTATCCACTTCATTTACCACAGCCATTGTTTTTGTTTGATCAAAAATACTCTCATTCATAAGACTTGGCACGGCAATGTTCAAGTCTCATTTGTCCATTTAAGGTAAATAAAAATAAAAACATCACGGAAATGTATTGTCAGCCTATTAAAGCCACGATCACATCTAGCTGGATTCAAAGACTAATTCGGCATACATTGCTGGGAGGCTTGGTTATGTTATTGCATTATCCTTACTTCAACGAGCAATGTATGCCGAATTAGTCTTTGAATCCAGCTAGCTGTGATCACTCCTTGACTCAACCGAACAGTCGTATACAATTTTTTTATAGTGAATTTTTTAAGTTTATTATTAGTACTTATTATTAAACCAAGATAATGCTTTATTTTTATTTTGCATGTACAAGTTGTTCGATTCGAATTAATCATTCGCAAAATTTTCACATCACTAAACACTTGAAGGGACTTTAGTGATGTCCAAGTGCGAATGATTAATTCAACATATCGAACAAAAATATACTTATATAAAAGAAAACGGTCAAGTGCGAGGCAGACTCTCGCTTCGAGGGATTCGATATTCCTGTAGTATTTTTAATAGCAATAAAAGCCCATCTTTAAGACCGCAAATAAGTTTGTCTGTAATTTTTTCTTCTTTCAATTATCGGTTGTATTTGTCTTGAGGTTGTATCAGCCATTTTTTAACAATCGATAGCATTTTATTGTACAATAATTATTTTCGATAAGGCTATTCAACAGAGTTACTGTATTTCAAGATTAACTACCGACAGCGAAACTATCGCTATCGGAACATCACTATTCAGCAACTGTATTAGTAGGCACTTTTTCTACTTAGCTTCCTAGCTAGAACTCTGAATTCACAAACGTCTTTGAATTCAAAAACGCACTCTGAATTCAAAAACACACAACTTACAACTCGAAAGAGCTCAACGAGCTGTGCTTAAAACTATGCTCAAAAAGTCGCGCAGGTACCCAACCACAGAATTATATCGAGAAACTGGAGTGCTTAGTGTTCGGAAATTGTTCATACTTAGAATAACGCTCCTAAAACATGTCTCTGTGTTACATTCTGACGAGTACCATATTATGACTAAAAAACGTGTTTATAAATTGCCACTTCCCATCATACGTACAACTTTTGCTCGACGTTTCAGTCCATTCATTGCAGCCTACTTATATAACAAAGCTGAAAAATATTGTAACATCATGAAATGTTCCAAAATGGAAGTCAAACAAAAAGTTAAAGCATGGCTTGCTGATAAAAGTTACGCTGAAACAGAGTCATTACTCGAACCAGTACTGTGATCACTGTGAGTACACCCAGCAGCGCATCGGTGGAGACACTTTAGACTTTATGGTATGGTTACGGATGGTTCCCCTGACGTGCAGTTGTTTGTACACGTAGTGTGCATTTAGTGTAGTTATGGATGTATTGTATATGTATAAAAACTTGTATTTATCTTTATTATGTGTGTTTTGTGTGTATTTATTTATATGTATGTATTTATGCATGTATCTATTTATAAATAAAAACTATTTAAATCATAGAAATATAAACAATATCAACAGTAAAATTAATTATAAAATAAATTTTCTTTATAAACTTAGTACCTACCTGTAATTGAGTAAATTCCGAGTATACCGTAAGAATATAAAGTTCCTATTATATTAATGTAAGATTAGAGGCTAAGACGTAATGTAACAGCTGAAATTGGGACCCCACGATACAGGCTTGCCTAGTGTGGGGACCATGTTAAACTCATTTGTGTAAAAACTGAATGTTAATAAATATATTTGTATTATTTGTATTTGTCTTTTTCTACGTAGCCTCCTAGGTAGATTTCTTATTCAGTCGTCAAATTCAAGCAGGTGTAATCGCGGCTTTATAGAGACTAGCCAGGAGTGAATTCCTCAACACTAGGGCACTGGTTTTTTACTTATACTACTGATAGATATGTGACCTCCGCATCCCACAGGACATACTAAACCCAATTCTAGAGCTTTGCCTGGTTAGTGGCCAACTTAAGTTTTGAAGCCGCCAAACACTCTGACTTGACGACTCCTTCCAGTGACAGAAACCACGACCAACGGCTTAACGTTCCTTCCGGAGCAATGAAAAGCTCGAGTCGTCTTAATACTAGCGGTCACCCATCTAGGTTCTGACTACAGCCAACGTTGCTGAGCTTTCACTAAAAAGAGCGAGCCTGGCACTCGGCCAAGAACGCTTCAGTATGATTACATACATACATAACAATTACGCCTCTTTCCCGTCGAGGTAGGCAGAGACCACAAACTAGAATAAAGCCGCAATTACACCTTCCTAAAGTCAATGACTAATTTGGCATATATTGCTGGGAGGATTGGTACCGATATTTCCATTATCCTTACTTCAAGCAGCAATATATGCCGAATTAGTTTCTGAGTTAAGGAAGGTGTGATAGCGGCTCAAAAAGTTAAAATGCGACCATTTAATAATGTACTGGTTAATATAATAACTCCGTTGATATGTCACAGGAAAATTGTGTATCGCCACTTGACATAATACCCATGCATTTCACAAAACGCCACTCGGGATCGGTTGGGTTGGGTTTGCCTTGACTAATAACCTAAAACGCATCAATGATTCCCTGATCTATTCCCATTTACAACCAGCCGAAACCGTTTTACGATTTGCCGACCGTATACAATTTGCCGGCCGTCGACAGATTGAGTACTCAAGTGACAACAACGGGAGTTAACGGGACTATTAATTTCCCATATTGATAAATCTCACGTATCGACTAAAACATTCCAAGAATAATAGAATGCCTCATGTCATGGCAGGTACCAATCGAAGTAGAAGTGCCCTATACTTGAAATTCTTGAAACCCTGCAAGTGCAAGGGAAGTGATTATTGCACCCATTTTGTGGTCACTTGCGATTGATAAACGAGTGTATTAGGCTGGCTGGACAAAAAGTTAACGGAAACATACATTCATGCCTGCCTAATCATGCAGCATCTAATAACTAGTAGTTTGTTTTAGAATTTAAATACTAACATAGTTTATAAGTTGAATCTGTGTTGACTGAATCAATGAATTTAAATTGTTTTTAAACATCACTCCTTTTTCCCATCGAGGTAGCAGAGGAAAACGGGTCGAACGTAAAAAAATGTGTATACGTTTTCAGTGCAATATTGTCTGATGCAGTGGACTGGAAACTGAACAATTTTTCTAAATTCGCTATCATAATACCTAAAACCCCAATATGAAACACGATCGGTGTTCTCATACAAACTGTCTAAACAAAGTGATAGGTAGTCCTACGTGGTAGAGCATATTTACTTTAATTTCCCAGACTTATTTATCTGAAACTGTTGAAATATTTACATTTACTAAGTAACAATATTCTCAATTTCGTAACTAGTTCCTTCCGCAAGATAGAAAGTAACAAAAGGTTAATAAAGTTGAACTTTAGCACGTAACAATAAGTAATTAATAACATTCTAATAGATGGGATCAGTCAATCAATGGATATATTTGCGATCAGCGCCAATCAGCGGCGTCTCATTTTGATGTGGACGTATACGCTTTCGTTTTTGGGGGGTCATTTGTTGCAAAGTGAATATAGGCCCTCTTTCGGCAATAATTGGTTACATCGAGCTTTGGATGAGTCAGAGGGTGAGGGCAGGGGTGTGAAGGGAGGGAGGGTAGGGGGGAGGGGCAGTGAGGGGGAGGGGGGTGAGTAGACGTGGGTGCTTGACGTGCTCTTGACTATATCTACCTAAATAGACGTATCCACGTACCGTATTAAGGTACAACCAACCAGGGATTTTTTCTTTTTAAGTACAAGTTGTCATAGTTATCTGGACCTTACTTCCAGGCAAGAAGGTAACGTAAGCTATTGAAAACGGTATTTTATAGAATATTTCCCAAACATTAGGTACAATAACAATACCTATTCATTTGTTTATGGCTTATATTGAGTTGAGACGCACAGAAAAATACCTCTGTTGGTTAACTAAATAAACTGCACATCAATTTTATTTATGCACACCAAAATATCAGCTATCATCTCAGCATATCATATATCAGCAGCAAATCGTTATATTTGTTAGTGAACTTTAAATCTCTGTAGTCACAAAAGAACCTAACAGGTCTCGATCGGGATAGATAAGTAGACCTGCATTAATCTAAAGATACAACGTTTATTTTTAGAACAGTTAAAATAAGTTCTAAAAAATTACGCGTCTAATGAAGCATACTTAGAAATATTTGTTATTTGTAATGTAACGCATCAGTGACTACAATAACAGGTACGAATAACAGTTATAAATATTCATTGGTAACAAAGATAACATCTTAGCGAGTGAAATGCGATTTGTCGAGATGAAATACTATTGAGATAATTTATCATTGATAACATCACTTGTTTAAGAAGACAAGTATTCTAATGTGGTGCGCCATCTCTAACCGTGGGTGTCGTAAGAGGCCACTAAGGGATTATGAACCGGAGGATGGGCAGCAGCATCTTTCTGTGTATCGTACCATCTTACAAAATACGGTCACCAATAACGCAACGCTTACAAGCGTGGTGACTATAGTAAATCTTCTCCTAAGTACCAGGCGTTTTTTCTGGAGTATAGGAGGGAGCTCCCTGTCCTGTAGTGGACGTTTCATGGATGTTATGATGACCATCACCTGTTTAACTGTTAAATAAATGTTCAAGCTAACATTATTGTGCGTCATACGATGATAAGAAAAAACATAAGACACGTGTTATCTTGAACTCATAATTTTCATACAGTCTTCTGCTGAATTTTTCCTTACCTAACTTTCAGGGGATCGAAAGGCAAAGACGTCGTATCAAGGTCAGCCATCGGGACGCCGTCTTGTTGGGAGGAAAATATACCGATGGAAGGATGAAGTCGACAAGGATTTAAACAAGCTGGGAGTGCTCGACTGGACGGAATACGCACTGAACAGGGAAGCTTGGCGTGCTTTAATGTCGTAGACCAAGAACCAATACGGTTCGCTGAGCCACTTCAAAAGATAAGTTTGGAATTAATGAACTGTGTGAAAGTCGCGAGTGAATAGGCTTCTTCTGGGCAAGCTCGTTCCATCGTCGACCTCATCTCTATCCTCAAGGCTAATATTTTTTTTTATTGAAATTTTTATTGAAATTTGTGTAACAACTAAATAACAAAAGGCAAACTAAAACTCTGTAAATAAATATCATGTCATATACAGGATCTATGGTATATCTTTGCAATTTTCTCTGACGATTGCTCCTACTTTTATTTGAAACTACAACTTTTCAAAATAAGCAAAATATTAACCAGTCACCACGCTAGTGAAATTAAACTTACCTAATACTTGTCAACAAGGCACACCTCTAGTGCGTACACGCATTAAATAGAGACACTTAATGAGCGATGGCGGGTGAAAGCGTGTCCAGCGACGATTAATCACGCAGTAATGCAGCAGTAATCCTGCGCAGGAAATGACGGAAATGACGCGAGCAGATACCACTTACACGCTTGGGAGGGCTTAGGGCCTCAGGTGGTTTCACTTGGGTTTAATTGAAGGGCTCGTCAACAGGGCTGCCAAGTAATTTTTGGAGGAAACCTTACAAAAAGAGTAAAAACCGTACCTCCATACAAATCCTAGAAAAAGTTAAAAAATCCTTATAAATTGAAATTTAAAAGGTCGTATTCCCATACAAAGCTACCAATTTGGTGGTGGTGTAATCGTACCGATGACCAAATAATCGTAGGATTACGACTTAAATCGTACATCTGGCAGCCCTGCTCGAGTGCAAGCTTGCACTCGAGTGCAGGTAAAACTTAACGCTCACAGCGCAACTTTAGCTCCTACGGCTATCAAAGTAAGAATGGTACAAAGTCCAAAGTGTCAAGCTCGATGTGCTCTTGACTGTATGATTCTTATTTCTATTGCGGTACGGTCTATGAGATCCCGATGTTTGCACGCAAAATTGCCGATATTTTGGGCGGGAACTTACAAAATCACACATGGTCACAATCACAACGTTATTAGAATAGTTATTGATGATATTTTAAGCCGCGATTACACCTGCTTGAATTTGACGACTGAATAAGAAATCTACCTAGGAGGCTACGTAGAAAAAGACGTTTGTGAATTCAGAGTTCTAGCTAGGAAGCTAAGTAGAAAAAGTGCCTACTAATACAGTTGCTGAATAGTGATGTTCTGATAGCGATAGTTTCGCTGTCGGTAGTTGATCTTGAAATACAGTAACTCTGTTGAATAGCCTTATCGAAAATAATTATTGTACAATAAAATACTATCGATTGTTAAAAATAAGCTGATTCAACCTCAAGACAAATACAACCGATAATTAAAAGAAGAAAAAATTGCAGACAAACTTATTTGCGGTCTTAAAGATGGGCTTTATTGCTTTTAAAAATACTACAGGAATATCGAATCCCTCGACGCGAGAGTCTGCCTCGCACTTGACCGTTTTTTTTAATATAAGTATATTATTTGATCGATAAGTTGAATTAATCATTCGCACTTGGACATCACTAAACTTGCTAAGTCCCTTCAAGTAAAGGAGTTAGAAGGTTTAGTGATGTGAAAATTTTGCGAATGATTAATTCGAATCGAACAACTTGTCCATGAAAAATAAAAATAAAGCATAATCTTGGTTTAATAATAAGTACTAATAATAAACTTAAAAAAATACACTATAAAAAATTTGTATACGACTGTTCGGTTGAGTTAAGGAGCGATCACAGCTAGCTGAATTCAAAGACTAATTCGGCATACATTGCTCGTTGAGGTAAGGATAATGCAATAACATAACCAAGCCTCCTAGCAATGTATGCCGAATTAGTCTTTGAATCCAGCTAGGAGATGTGATCGTGGCTTTAATAGGCTGACAATACATTTATTCTAACTAAAATAATGAATAAAGCACTTAAATTCTTTATGTTTATTTGACTAGTGCAACCTTATTTTATTTCCTTGTTTGTTTATTAGTATACCGGTAATGCTGTTGTTTATTTTTTTATAGTTATTCTAGTGTTTTTCTATATAACATAAATTAGCCCTTATTAATATTTTCCGTGCGATGAGGTGTTCTATTCGTATTGGCCCTTCACTAAAGTTCCTTACTGCGTTGCTTACTATGCGGCTTACTCAGTTAGTGACTTACTTAGTTCCATCTTTCTACCTTCCTTTCCTACGTAGGAGACTAACTGACTTAGTGTGTGAATTCAGTCAGGTGTGATCGGCCCTATATTGGGGTTGTTAGCCGAAGAACATATATTCGAAATTTTCCCACAGTTGAAAACGCAGTTCAAGAGTCATATATTCAATAAGCAAAAGTGAGCTTGAAAGTGTTCATACGAACATAGATAAAGCCGCGATTACACCTGCTTGAATTTGACGACTGAATAAGAAATCTACCTAGGAGGCTACGTAGAAAAAGACGTTTGTGAATTCAGAGTTCTAGCTAGGAAGCTAAGTAGAAAAAGTGCCTACTAATACAGTTGCTGAATAGTGATGTTCCGATAGCGATAGTTTCGCTGTCGGTAGTTGATCTTGAAATACAGTAACTCTGTTGAATAGCCTTATCGAAAATAATTATTGTACAATAAAATACTATCGATTGTTAAAAAATGGCTGATACAACCTCAAGACAAATACAACCAATAATTGAAAGAAGAAAAAATTACAGACAAACTTATTTGCAGTCTTAAAGATGGGCTTTATTGCTTTTAAAAATACTACAGGAATATCGAATCCCTCGAAGCGAGAGTCTGCCTCGCACTTGACCGTTTTTTTTAATATAAGTATATTTTTGTTCGATAAGTTGAATTAATCATTCGCACTTGGACATCACTAAACATGCTAAGTCCCTTCAAGTAAAGGAGTTAGAAGGTTTAGTGATGTGAAAATTTTGCGAATGATTAATTCGAATCGAACAACTTGTCCATGAAAAATAAAAATAAAGCATAATCTTGGTTTCGTCTTCCGACTCGACGCGAAAACTAAACAGTTTTGATCCTATACATTTTTTTATGAAAAGGACAACTGATTTAGACATGAATTGAAAATTTTGTCAGGATTACAAAGTATCTCTTTTAAGGAAGTCTAACAAAATTACGGACAAGTACAAGGTGTCAAACAATCTCCTGTAAACTTCATCAATGGACTCATACCATGAAAAATTAACTATTTTCACCATACATACATCTATACACAACAAAAAAAAATGTTAAAGTGCGAGTCGGACTCGCGCATCGAGGGTTCCGATATACCTACATATAGTATTTTTAGAAGCAATAAGGTCCATTGTAAGGACCGCAAAACTAAATTTGTTTGTAAAGATTTGTTGCAAATTTCCAAAAAACTGTGCTACTTAGAGAGATTGTTTTTTTTCTGAATTATTCACATAAACCTCTATGGACTTTAATTAATTCAGATTTTTTTCTTCGGAAAACTTCGGGGATAAGGAAGGGGGGAATGTATTTTTTAAAACTTTTTTCATCATAACTTGAAAACTAAGAGTCGTTAAAAATATAAAGAACTATTTTGGAATATACAAGTGAAGCACTTTCATATGATACCTAACTTGACTTAGTACTGACAATTAAAAATTTTGACCTACCCATTTGGGCCCCCAATAATAATAATATTATAATTATTTCAATTGCAATAAAGTAAGACAATCGTATTCTAAAACTACTTCTACTACTAAATATAAAAGTATAAACGAGTTTTTAGCTTGCTTTTCAATTTATTTTAAGGTCATTAAAAATACTCATAGAAGCCTTTATACAAAGTATCTGAACATATCAGTCGCGCTATAAAGTGTACCAGCACAGAAAATATAGAGGTATACTAACGTATAGCACAACTAGTGAACTGACTATGATCCCTACTATGTTGATGTTCCTTAATAGTGATGTACAATTATTTCAAGAAGCAACAATCGAAATATTCGAATGTACTACTTAGTACTATCCAAATAATCTTTTATCATTCAATTGTTATTTTTCATTGGAATCATTATTCGCTTTTCGTACGATTTTGAATGAAAAATTTATTCTAACTAAAAGAATGAATAAAGCACTCAAATTCTTTGTGTTTACTTGACTGGTGCAACCTAATTTTAATTCCTTGTTTGTTTTTTAGTATTCCGGTAATTCTGTGGTTTTTTTTTGTAGTTATTCTAGTGTTTTTCTATACAACATAAATTAGCCCTTATTAATATTTTCCGTACGATGAGGTGTTCTATTCGTATTGGCCCTTCACTAAAGTTCCTTTCTGCGTTGCTTACTATGCGGCTTACTCAGTCAGTGACTTACTTAGTTCCATCTTTCTACCTTCCTTTCCTACGTAGGAGACTAACTGACTTAGTGTGTGAATTCAGTCAGGTGTGATCGGCCCTTTAGCGTACCTTCTGTCTGAGTGAACTGTTTGTAATGAAACTAAACTTTTATGTTGCACAAAAGTAAGCCAAACTCGTAATTGAAAACTCAGTTGGAATCGGTTTGTGAGTTATTATCGTACAGGCATTTGATACTTTACATTAGTGTAGCTTCTGATTGAGTGAACCGATTTGAATGAAACATAGCCTATATGTTGCTCAGAGCTAAGCTTAATCTATCTGCGAAAACCGCGAGAAAATCTGTTCTATATTTTCGGAGTTTATCGAAAACATACAGACAGACAGACAGACAGACAAAAAGTTCAGAAAACATATTTTTGAGTTCTATTAGTCGTTTCTTATCGCCCACACAAATTTTACTATAAATTTATCAAAAGTACAGACACGCGATTTCTACTCTTTTATTATATGTATAGATGTACTTTTGACTAGCTGGATAACTTCTGAAATGTCTATTAAGGATAATTTTCGTTTGGTGCCTTAAATACTGTGAGGGTGAGCGTAACAAGATACGCGGATGGCGCAGGGCAGGGCAGAACGCGTCATTCATAGCTGACGCCCACCCTCATAACAAGAATTATCTCAAAAGAGACTACGTATTTTTCACCACACAAAGGTCAAGTATTTGGGGTGCACCTACCCCAATACTTGACCTTTGTTTTTTTTCTAACCTGGACTCCCAAAGATTCCCTTGACCATCCTCTCAAGTAGTGTTGTCCTTGATTCAAAGCAAAGTGGAGTAGGTGAATATTGGGAAGTAGGTGAGCGAATCGGGAACGGAGCCAACGACACAATCGCTAGACGCTGCGTCGTCGTCTGCCAGAGCCAACTCTACCCACCATTCTAGATCATAATGTATGTTAGTTACGGCAAAAATGAGAGAGGACAAATTTAGAGATTTGTAGGGACACGGCATCTTTCATATACTAAAGTTAAACGCAAAAACGTTATGAGTAAATCACACAGTAACATTTACTGACCTCGTCCAAATTGGCCTCCAGCCTCTACGAAAAAAAGTGTCTCTAAACCACCTCTGCTCAAATCAGGCCAATGACGATGATGACTCTTAATAAGGTCACCTATATGGTGCATGCCGCCCGTAGCAAGCAACCAATCAATTCCATTTACAGAACAACTTTCCCAAAGAAACATTTTTGGGAAATATAAAAAAATATTTGACCTGTCCATACAAACTGTTCGACGAGAGTGAGCAATTTGTAAGGAGAAATCATTCTTTCTTCAATTTCCTTTTAAACAACTTTCCCAAAAACTTTTCTAAATGTTTTTTTTGGGAAAGTTGTTCAGTTTCGTTGACTGAACACACCCTTTCAGGTTTCGGTACACTGTCCCTTACACCCTGTAGGTATTATAATATGGCATGGAATGGTAAACGTGTAGAAAATAGGCAGTATTCCACCAGGTAACCCAATATTAACCTATTTTCTTGTCTCACGTAAGCAGACGGTTAATAAAACCATAGTAAACAATTCGCAAGCCTAGGCTAACAAATGAGCGCTTTTAACGGCCACTATGTGGAGCATAAACTCGCCAAACAATTTAGGGGATATAAAACTGGGACAGGCTATAGGCATCTTGGATGTGTACAGCCAAGAGGAAGTCAAGCCTTTGTACCGTACTTATATCAAACGGATGCGTCCTGCTAGAGTTACGCTGCAAGTGTTATGCTGGATCATCTGCTTTTGGCTGTACTAAAGATTCTCCCACACCGTCGCTTACAACAGTTGGACATAATTTGTATGTACCTACCTATAAAAAAAATTGTTGAGCACAGGCACCAGGAATTTAACGGCGCAAGTTGGAAAGTGAAAACACTGATAAAACCACTAAAACTATACATTCAATCAAAGCAACACCACTGAGCAAGGAACCACGTATACAGGGTGTTAATTTAATTGCGTGCCATAACTTAAGGGGTGGTTCAGTTACGATAAAGGAATACAAAAATAATATTTAAAAAATCCTTCTGAAAAAAAAAACTTCATTGAAATTTAACTAACACGGAGCACCGCGCTACCATTGAGCCAGCGCGCGAGTATCAGTGGATAAGGTAGGCACATACATAACTGAAACTCTTTCGCGCGCTTTTGATAGCGCGGTGCTCCGGGTCATTGCCCTCCGCGTTAGTTTAGTTTCAATGAAGTTTAAATTTTTATTAATAGATTTTTTTTTTATATTTTTTTTGAGTTCCTTTATCGTTACTGAACCACCCCTTAAGCTATGGCACGCAATCAAATTAACACCCTGTATAAGTATACGTTTTAAGAGACTGCACAACGAAGACCTTTTATAAACTGAATGTTTCAAAATGTTGACATACGTTGCTGAACACAGTTGTGATTTTTTTTGTGGTGCTATAGGTATTTTTGTAAAATAAATCGACCTTCATGCAGCGTTTCATATATCTTTATGAATTGTTTTTCTATTTACAGGTACGTACTTCAGAAACAAATGTATCGATTTCACATATCCACATCAGCAGCGTCATTAAGAAGCTCTCAGCTTCGATTATTAGAAGGTATTTTGGACCAATACAAGATCTTCATTACCAGATTGATCCAAGATAGAGAGATGTAATCAAATCTCGCCGGGAAATCGATGCAAAGTGATACTCAGTAATTGTAATTTCCTGTTGTAGTTCTGTGACTGACAATAAGGATACGGGCTTAAGTCTCTATTATACTGAGTGTTACCACAGTAAATATATAAGCTAAAGCAGTATGGAAACTCGGGCCTTTTTTTTAAAAAAGAACTATTTTGCGTCGGAGCGTCAGGGTGGTAATCCAGATGTTTTGAAATAAGAATAGTATGATGAACTCAAATATTGGGGTGCTTCTATTAACTTAGTTCCTTTCAGCATGTTTTCGGACCGTAAAACTAAACAAATTTTTCCGAAACCCTTAGTCGCCTTTTACGACACAAGGAAAGGTTAAGAAGTCACTTAGTCGCCTTTTACGACACACGGGAAGGTTAAGTCACTTAGTCGTCTTTTATGACACAAGGGCAGATAAAGACACTTAGTCGCCTTTTATGACACAAGGGCAGATGAGGACACTTAGTCGCCTTTTATCACGCAAGGGCAGATTAAGATACTTAGTCGTCTTTTATCGCACAAGGACAGGGACATACTTATAGGAACTCTGTACCTATTTGTTTGTATTATGGTTTTAGCACCCACGACTTACTTCAGCGCGAAAACTGCTTATTTTCCTGTAGCGGTGTGTGCATGTGTGAGTGCGCCTGTTTTGGACGTTTGTTAGGAGTTTCCATACTGCTTTCTTATATATTTACTGTGGTGTTAGGGACAGGTTGGGAAAAACTGGAAGGCTATATTCGGTAAGTGCTGTTAAGAACTGCACAGCACCGAATTTGTGGCGCAAAAAAGAGGCCTATATTCCTAACAGTGGGTGGATGTACGCGACTTCTTAGCCGTAAAATAAAGTTGGCAAAGTACGTGCTTTTGGGATGCTTTGATGGAAAAACCAATTTGTAAGAAGTTTTTCCTCACAAATGTATTACATTAATAATATGCAATATACAATAGGTAGACCACGGGCGATAGTATTGAATTTGTTTTCATTCAACAATTATAATAGGTGAACCACGGGAGATTTTTTCTCCCAGTACACCCAGTTGAACCACAGGCGTCGAGCAATAGCCGATCCGTAGGAACGAGTTGACTTTTTGTAAGCCCGAGACGTAGTCGAGGGTTTGCCATCGTCACGATTTACCTGCGGAACTTATAGGTATCTTAAACTACTATTAATTTTGAGTTACGTTTTATAGAAGAAAGTGATATTTGACTTAGTCTCGGGGTATATAAAATGACCCAAATTCTGAGTTCAATTCAAAGACTTTTCTGATAGGTCAGTGTGGTGTTCAGTGTAGTAAAGTATAACTTAAAATAATTCTTATAATCTATACAAATATCAATGATTTCAATACATAAATGCAGATCCTGTTTTGCTGTTGGCTAAGCATAGTACGGTCAAAATCAGGTAAAGCTTGACACTTACAGTGCGATTTCCGAATTCCGTCTCTACACTAAGATAAGCGCAGTGCAAAGTCAATTTTTTTGTGTTAAGCATCAAGCTTGACGTGTTCTTGACTGTAACATCCTATCTCTTCACATATGGGTGTCTTAAAAGGCGATATCAATGAGTGAAAAGATAGGTCTGTTTTATTTATAGTTTCAATCTTCAATAATCTTCAGGACTACGATTTCTATCGATAACTTTAGTTTTAAACCTTCACATTTGATTTACTCCGGCGCGTCATAACGTAGACTACCTAAGTTATGTACCTATGTCATGTCTGCCCACAGTAAAATGCTAACCCACTCTTTGTTGACCCTGAATATTTTATCATTCTTTTGAACAATTAATCATAACCATCGTAACTCTTAATGACGCTGTTATTAATTAATAGATTAATTATGAAATTAATTACGAACATCGGGGTCATTTCCTTTCAGTAGGTACCTAGGCTTTACCTATCAAACTATATTATGATTTATTAGTGTCATTTTAATTTTATAAATTCTTACTAGGAACAATCATTAATTGGCAGTGTACAAAACGATTTCGTGCTCACGTCGTTGCCGACACAGAAAAGTGGTATAGAGTCGAATTGGGTTCAATCGAAGAAGGTTTAATTCAACACTTATGGAAGAGATTTTTGAATTTTCCAACAAGCCGGTGCTTGAGGTGGTGCTATGTTTGAGGTGTTTCTAGTGGATTACGTACGTTAGCTGTTCGGTGCTGGCCGGCGAGTCTCGACCGTCGTCCCGCGCACTACAGACCCCATCGGGATCACTCATGCAACACAGAATAGCTCACTGGCACACGAGAAGATATGAAAAATGCCCGCACTTATCACAATAACATTTTTTCAACAACACAGATGAGTTTAACGGCGTAGAGCGGCGTGATGAACGATCCGGGTGATTAGGACGCGGGGCGCGCGGTTCGAGCCGCCATGTTGATTTGATGGAACGTTTCGCGCGCGCGCCAATTTTCCGGAGTGTGACCAGTTTTTGACGCTTTCCCGATTTTGTGCGATTGCAGTACTGTAGGCAATTTAGCAAACTTATAGTTCAGTGTAAGTAATGCTTATATTCAACAAATAGAATTTTTTATCAAGCTATTATACGAAGCATTCCACGTTCGCGTAATGGATATAGTTATACGACGAATTTCTAGTTCGTGCAACTTATACTACTCTATAAAAATTAATGTGTAGTATAAAACTATTTATTTATTTATAACTAGCTGTTGCCCGCGACTCCGTCCGCGTGGGGTTCAGAAAAAGTAGATAATGACTTTTCCCATGGTTCAAACTACCTATCTTCGTACCAAGCTTTTATCACAATCGGTTTATCGGATTAAGTCATAAAAGCGTAATAGACAGACAGACAGTTCAAATATTGCACGAAAGCAACTCAAATACGTTTTGAAAACCCCGTTTGAATCGTTCAAGTAGTTTGTGAGGTATTGGTGCGGCCGCTTGAAACTTCGCTTACCTTTTGTCTGAGTGAACCGTTTGCAATGAAACTAAGCTAATATGTTGCATACAGGTAAGTTAAACATGTTGTTGAAAACTCCGTTTAAATCCGTTCAGCAGTCTGAGTTATTGGCGCCGCCGCTTTTCTGTCTGAGTGGACCGTTTGCAATGAAACTAAGCTTTTAGTTGAACGAAAATAAGCCCAACGCGTCATTGAAAACCCCGATTAAATCGGTTAAGTAGTTTGTGAGTTATTAGCGCTGCTGCTCGAATACCTTCTGTCTGAGTGAACCGTTTGCTAAAGCTAATATACCTACACTGCACAAAAGAAAGATAAATACGTTTTACAAAACCCTGTTTTAATCAGTTCAGTAGTTTGTGAGTTACTTGCGCTGCCGCTTAAAATTTTGTGTACCTTCTGTCTGAGTGAACCGTTTGCAATGAAACTAAGCTGCTTACATGTTGCTCGGAGTAAGTCAAATACGTTGTTGAAAAGCCTGTTTTAATCAGTTTAGTAGTTTGTGAGTTATTTGCGCCGCCGCATGAAACTTCACGTACCTTCTGTCTGAGTAAACCGTTTGCGATGAAACTTAACTTTTATGTTGCAAGAAAGTTAGCCGAACTCGTAATTGAAAACTCCGTTTGAATCGGTTTGGTAGTTTGTGAGTTATTGGCGCACAGACAGTTTGATACTTTACATTAGTGTAGCTTCTGATTGAGTGAACCGATTTAAATGAAACATAGCCTATATGTTGCTCAGAGCTAAGTCTAATCTACCTGCGAAAACCACGTGAAAATCCGTTTAGCAGTTTCGGAGTGTATCGAATACATACAGACAGACAAAAAGTTCAAGAAATATATATTTGTGTCCTTTCTTATCGCCCACACCACAATATATATTTGTGTCCTTTCTTATCAAAAGTACAGACACGCGGTTTCTTCTCTTTTATTATACAGGGTGGTAGTGTAAACACTGTGATCCTTGAAACTGTGCATTAAGAACATGATACGGAACAACTTTCCCTAAGGCACATAGGTCGAAATACGAAAACAAAATATTGATTTCCCATAGAATCTGCACCAGCCGATTGCGCATTTTGTATGGGAGATGAAATTTTTTTTTTCGTATTTCGACCTATGTTCCTTACGGAATGTTGTTCAGTTTAATGGTCTAATGTACAGTTTCAAGGATCACAGTGTTTACACTAACACCCTGTATGTATTGATAGTACACATAAAAATACAACTAAGTATTACTAACAAAACACGTTACACGTTACTAACATAACTAAATATTGTTATACTTTAATTACTTACTACTCTTATTATTTTTAGGAGTACACCAACAATTTGCTTGAAAATTTTCACATCCCTTATCCACAGTGGTGATACGTCTCCCTACATTGGCAACTCTACGACGCATGCGCGGTTTTCTGCCACTGCAATACGACGCGCACAAGTTGCACCTATTTACGTTCTGGGGTTCTAGGTCTTCCTTTGTGATTCACAAAAGAACATAGTCGAGACGGGATTTACGTAGGAATAAAAATACCAAAAACATTTTGATTTAATATTTTAGCAAAGCCCCACTTTGTGGATATAATTATATGTAAGCTGCATGTGACATTATTTTTGTAGTGACATCTTCTGAAAATTTTAAGAACTAGAAACAGGCCAAATATAAAATCGGTTAGGTTTATTTTGCATTTTCGGATTATAAGTACCTACGTGTAGGTACATAATCTACAATACAGGGGCACAGATTAAATAATAGTAAACTACAAAGGGTAAGATAAAAGGTCAGAGTATAAGATAAGTTTTAGCTACTAGCTGGAAAGCTAAAAATTGTAACTTGTTTTATTTTAACATATTACTTTTATGCTTCTCTAAAACTGAACAACTTTTCCCAAGGAACGAAGGTCGATTAATTTGGTTATTATTTATGACTTTATAAATAAGCACTTGACCGACCGACCTTTTAGGTTTAGTTTGAAAATCCCATACAAAAGATTATAACGTCATAGCTGGAAAATATACTGTACCAGGTGGCGGATGTCCACCCGAGTCTAACATACTTACTAGGCCACCTTCATCTACATCATGAAAAAAATATCTATATGCGAAGTTCGCTACAGAAGTTTTGTTTAAAGAGTTTCAAGGCACGAGATTGCTGCCGCGCAAAACACTTTTTTTCACCTCACTATAGAATGTCCCAAAAATCAACGTCGAGCCGCAATGGGGCGTAAAGGTGGGGTAATCATCATCAGAAAAATAAAAAAAACTCCATACCTTGTACTCTAAAAATTAACAACAAAAAAAAGTACTTTACTAAGGTTTGCTGTTATCTCAAAGACATAATTGCAGTTAAATGTGCCCTTCTTGCCTGATTAATGATTTAGTTTGCCATAGCTGTTAAATAAGTCTCTAGTTATTAAGGGATATTTGTCAGCAATATTTTGCTCGAATAAACAATCAAATACCTCATTTTCGGTAATGTTTGTGGGGGACACCAAGATGGATATTTTTTTTCTGTCTGTCTGTCTGTCAAGACCCTTTATCTCACGAACGGGTAAAGGCATCAGGTTTAAATTAATACCATATATTAGGATCCATCAACCACACAAGATCTGAATTTTTTTTACAATGACGCAATCAAAAGATATGGCATTTTGTGTCCTCATCTCCATACATTTATGCAAAAAAGCAAAACCTACAGGGCACTTCCCGTTGACCTAAAATTATGAAATTTGGCAAGAAGCTAGGTCTCACAGTACAACTAATGGAAAAAGTCTGAAATCATTAATTATTACAAATTTTCTCACATTTAATGGTAACCAATTGTAGTGAGCTCCCGTTTCAAGAACATTCATATAAGAGAGGAGTCAAGTTGGATGGTCACGAAGGCGATTTTTGTTTTAGTTCTATTTTAAAAACGGGAACATTTACAAACTTGAAAATTGGCATATTTATAGTGCATAAGCTATAAAATAACAACAAATAATAAAATTTGGTCAAGCGCGTGTCGGACTCAAAAATCTAGCACATTAACTTACTGAAATTTCAACTAATAAAATTATGATTATGTGGTGGTACGGAACCCTCGGTGCGCGAGTCCGACTCGCACTTGGCCGGTTTTTTAGTTTTTTTAAACCTCGTAGGTACGTGCAGCTTCAACTCCTCAAGCTTGATAATGTTTTGTACCAGTTTTCTAGTGTCTTCAATAGACTTTGTCGGCTGGATAAATAGCAATACTGCTCGTGCTCAAAGGACGGACTAGAGTTATTAGATTTTCTCACGACATCGGCGAACGAAGTTTTAGAGGGAGGGTCTGAGGAAGTGGGCTGCAGACAATTTTATAGACCGGAGATTTGGTCACTAAAGTTCTTGTAATTTCTGGATCAAGAAGTTGGCCGAAATATATTTCTATATTTTAGCGATTAGTATTGCACCGCTAGCTGAGACACGCCGCCCAGAACACTTCTACGAATGTTGTTCACTCTTAGTTTTTGCTCAGAGTTAAGTTTTCCCTCACTTGTGATAGTACAGACATCGGTCAGATACTGCTCGATCTTAGATAGCCATGCTTGGATTTCTCCTGTTCTGACTACTTCACTTGTTCTGCTGGGTGGGGTAGGTGCTGATTCCTCATGTTGTCCTACGGGATCATTCCGGGGTGTTTGTGATCATTTATTAGGTGAGATATTCATACGTCTAAAGGAATATTCACTTATTTTGCATCACTATGATATATAAATTACGCCAGACACCACTGCTGCAAGACACAGTCCGAGCACAAGTATACAAATAACTATAAGTGGCTAGGACCGCAGCATGGAGGTTTGGCTACAGTGTTTGTTTATTTAACACTGTGGTTTAACTGTTTATCACTATCACATATTTATTAAATACCATAGTTTGTTATTTATTATTTATTAATTTTATTTATTTTCAACACATTTGCTCATAAAACAGCTCTATTTGCACTTTATTAAGGTCCATAATCCAGCTTATTAAACACACGTGCTTTTTTCATTACTATAATTTCACTAGTGTTGTAATTTTTGTCTTTTTTTAATCGGCAATATGCAAGGAGTTTCAATATCTATACCATTCATAATATTTTCATGAAAAAGTAAACTGTGTTCGATAATATGATAAATAAATGTTAATTACATGGAAATACTTATATTAATCAACCAACTTACTACAAATTTGTCTTTAAAGTAACAAAATATTCAATATTAAATAATTCAAGGGAGTGAGCCTCAGAACAAAGACCTCCTTGCTGAGTAAGCTGTTTGACAGGTTAGTGTTTTATTTTTGTTTTGTTTTTTATAGCGGCAAGGTGCAAGGAGTTTCTATATCTATAACATTCATAATAATTTAATTAATTAAGAAACTGTGTTCGATAATATGATAAATAAACGTTAATTAAACGAAAAAATTGATTTTAATCAACTAACTAACTACAAATTTGTCTTTAAAGCTTTAAAGTAACAAAATATTCAATTTTAAAATAAATTTAAAAGTAGTCTGTTTGATAGCTTTATAATCTGTGTCTTCGAAATAAGTAATACGCGCGCCATTTTAACACATATTTCTTGTTGTAAAATGTGTTTAATGTAATTAAAAAATAAATGACTTTTACAAATAAGAAAGTCCGGTGTATAGGGTGACCTAGAAATGTGAGGAAAACGTCTACGAAATTTCCTTAGGAAAAAAAGGTAAGCGATTTTGATTTGTTTTTATTCGCAAATGTGTTGAAAAATTGTGAGCCTCGGCCGTAATATCCAAAATAGCGCACGTGCATCTTAATGTAGGTACTATTATTTAACTGACAAATTTTATATGACAATAATACACCACAGAACAATAGCATATAGTAAAAATCATGTAAAAATAATATAACAATGCAGAAACTGAGTAACAGCCCAAAATAGACCAAGGCCTGTGCCAGGGCTAGCTACATCAATTTTTTCGTCAAAAATAATTTGTCATCCGCGGACCAAAAACATTTTCAAATAAAAACTTAACTAAATTAAGGACGCTGATGCCTTACAAACATGCAATCATGCAAAATATCTTCTACTTTTACATATTTTTTCACACTACATAATTATCTAATCAAATTATATACATAATGATAAAAATAATAATACACAAAATATAAATAACTGTATAAATATATAATAATAAATAAATAAACTAACTTTTAATATTTGTCATATACTTATCTACTTTATTCCTACTTTGTTGCACAGAGTTTCAAATTCTTCACGATTAATAATAGTAAGATAGATTGACCAAATTTTGTTATTTTTTTGTTATTTTATAGCTTATGCACTATAAACATACCAATTTTCAAGTTTGTAACAAAAATAGTAAGATACAGCATGTTTTAAGGTCAGTACATAAGGTTTTTGGAGTGTCAAAAAGTGTCAACGTTTGGTATATCCTTTGGGCTAATACAGTAAAATGTTTTCTGCTAAAGACAGTGGATTTAAATGGCATCCTATACTGACGTATAGCGGTGTTAGATCGCGGTAAACGGGCGGTCGTCTGTTGTAACGTAAAATCCAAAATATGCCTCGACATTGCAACAATCGTTTGCCAGATAAACATTTTACGTGGTGTCAAGACATAGTATATCTCGAAAAACTGGTCCGTATGAAATCTTCTCGGCTTTTTAAATATAATTTTGAGGTACAATTTTTGAGCAACTTCTAATTTTGACATGATTGTAGAGCCACACAAACCCCATGCTACAATTCCATACAAGAGCAGGGCGTGTACTCCGAAGTGACAGTGCGATATCGGTGCGATACCAGAGACTAGGTTTGGCCTTTGACAGCGAACAGCAAGTGTTCATCGCAAAGTACAGTCTGAGTATAGTTGCTTTTGACACTATATTGTTCAGATCACTGTAAATGTAACCTATTTTCCTAACTTTTGCTGAAATTTTTTTACGTGTTCGTCCCAACGAAGGTACTGGTCAAGTCACGATATACATGGTGGTGCTAACTTTTTGTAAAGGAGCTCCACAGTTGCATGTAACGTTGTCAGACCAAGAGTGTATTCAATTACAGGCTGATATTCAGGTTGGCCAGTTTTTATAGGGAGAAGCACATAAATACTGTTTTTTATTAATCGTCAATAAGTTTGTATCATACCAATGTCTACTAGCGACAGCACATAACATGTATGTACATAATAATTTCAGATGACCATATTTTTATGATTCAATCTTTTTAGAGCAAGATTTGTCAGTAGTCGGATTCTCGGATTCTAGAATCCGACTCATCATCATCATCATATCAGCCGAAAGACGTCCACTGCTGGACATAGGCCTCCCCTAAAGATCCCCATGACGACCGGTCCTGCGCTGCTCGCATCCAGCGGCTTCCCGCGACCTTGACAAGATCGTCGGTCCACCTTGTGGGGGGCCTGCCAACGCTTCGTCTTCCGGTACGTGGTCGCCACTCTAGAACCCTTACACCCCATCGGCCATCGACTACTGACAAATTTTGAACTATTTTTTAGGGTTCCGTAGTCAAAAAGGAAACCTTATAGTTTCGTCATGTCTGTCTGTCTGTCTCTGTCAACGGCTTAGCTCAGAGACCCTTTGTACTAGAAAGCTGAAATGTAGTGCCTATACGGAAATATATTTTATCCACGCCGATAAAGTGTTAAAGAAAATCTTGAAAAATATTTATTTTTGAGGGTTTGTGTTTTTTCATGTCTACCCCATCATGTTTGGTGTCATTGGATAAGTCTTTCAAAAATGTTGGTCTGCAATTATCATTTTTCTATGTAGGGATCCGTCTGTGAAATATTATGCTTGTAAGCGCATTTTTTTGTTGGAGTCAAATGTGCAAACAACCGTTTAGCCGGCAGGGGGGGCCTGACGGCTAAACGGTTGTTATTGGAAATGTGAAAAAAAAAACCAGCCAAGTGCGAGTCGGACTCGCGCACTGAGGGTTCCGTACCACCACATAATCATAATTGTATTAGTTGAAATTTCAGTAAGTTAATGTGCTAGATTTTTTGAGTCCGACACGCGCTTGACCAAATTTTATTATTTGTTGTTATTTTATAGCTTATGCACTATAAACATACCAATTTTCAAGTTTGTAAGTGTTCCTGTTTTTAAAATAGAACTAAAACAAAAACCGCCTCCGCGACCATCCAACTTGACCCCTCTCTTATATGAATGTTCTTGAAACGGGAGCTCACCACAATTAAATAAATAAATAAATAAATAAAATTTTCTTTATTTTTTTAACAATGCGTACTTGTTACCATTGCGTATTGGTTACCATTAGTTATGAGAAAAGTTGTAATATTTAATGATTTCAGACTTTTCCCATTATTTGTACTGTGAGACCTAGCTTCTTGCCAAATTTCATAATTTTAGGTCAACGGGAAGTACCCTGTAGGTTTTGCATTTTTGCATAAATGTATGGAGATGAGGACATAAAATGCCATATCTTTTGATTGCGTCGTTGTAAAAAATTGAAATTTTCAGATCTTGTGTGGTTCATGGATCTTAATATATGGTATTAATTTCAACCTGATACCTTTACTCGTTCGTGAGATAAAGGGTCTTGACAGACAGACAGACAGACGGACAACAAAGTGATCCTATAAGGGTTCCGTTTTTTTCTATTGAGGTACGGAACCCTAAAAACACAGTATAGTTTATACGATGAAATTAAACGGAAAACTATCACAGCTAAGTAGACTTTAAGACTGAGTAGACTGAAAATAATATAAATAGCAATCTTCTTCACTGGTCGTTAGGACGGATAAAGTTTATGACAAAATCTAAACCTGCTTACAAAGCAGGACTACGGAACCCTACACGCACTTGACTTGTTTTTTTTAGTTGGTAATTAATTTGTACAGTCAAGAGCACGTCAAGCATGACATATTGGTGTTTGCACCGTTCTTGTTAAAATGTTTTAATCGTTAGATTTTAGCTACAAGTGTGAATCTTGATGCGCTCTTCACTGTACTTAATTAATTGTGTTTGTAAATATTTTATGTAATCTACGATACAGTAATCTACGATAATAATATAGTTTTGTCAGTAGGCTATCAATGGAGTATGGATTACATGATAGTTGGCTTATATAATAATAGTATGATATGAATCACATACTATATCTTAATAAATAGATTCAAGTTTGTATTTGTAATCGATAGCCCACTAAAAATAAGAATTTAGTTTTATATAACGAAAAAACAAGTCCGATCCGCTGTCACCTTTGGGATCAATCGCACTAGACTCTTAATCGCAGAGCCAAGAAGCTCGTTGGTGATGAGAAACTGGTAAAATCTAGGTTTCAAAGTCTGGCCCACCGTCGCAAGGTTGCATGTCTGTCGGACTTTTACAGATTGTACTTCGGTGAGTGTGCCCATGAGCGCCATGATCCACCATCTACCGCCGTGCCCCTTCTACCATCGGGAGTCCAGACGCACCGCAGTACATCACCCATACTTGGTTGATATTCCGTTCATTGTAACAAAGCACTTCGCAACATCTTTTATAATGCGGAGTGGAATTCTCTGCCTGCGTCTGTATTCCCGAGTTCATATAAACTGGAACTATTCAAGCCGCGAGTGAATAGGCTTCTTCCGGGAAAAATTGCTCAATCGTCGATCTATTCTCTGTCCTAAAGGCTAGATCGAGGTCAAGAGAAAGCCCATTATAAATGAAAATAAATGGTACAGCAGCACTGCACTTACTTTCTCGCAATACTCAAGGAAAAACTATCAACCTCAAACTAAAATGAATTCAAATTGTCAAACATAAAAACAAACAAACCTCAAACGATTTCGAGTAAATCACATGTCTTTACTGGAACACCCTTTATATGAATTTTCACTGATCAATGGATACTACCGTAGGATACTTACATGGAGATTTTTTTAATTTTCCAACACATGTTCCTTATGAATAATTGTTCAGTTTAGTCTACTAAGCAAGCCCTTTCAGTTTTTGGTACACCCTGTGTACTAAATTTTATTTTAAAAAATCATATAGAATATCCAATCAGGTAGACAACCAATCCAGGATTAATATTATAGAAAATTTTAATAAACTCAATGGAACCAATTTTGGGTAAATCACATATTTACGATTTGGTGGTACAGGAACACCCCTTATATGAAATTACACAGATCAATTGATACCAGTGGCGCAAGATATCTTACATGGAGATGCTTGGTCATGCAAAGTTTCATCAAGATTCTATGAGCCGTTTTTGAGAAATTTTCAATTTTTCTTTTTAGTTGTGTGACAGCTACCCTCAAAATGAGAGCCAGCAAGAAACCACTTAGAATCCTTCGATGGATTTGCATAAAACTCCTAAATTCAAAATATGGTGTTAATCGGACCATTCGTTTAGCCGCTAGGCCAAAGCGTGACGGACAGACCGACCGACGGACCGACCGACGGACCGACCTACCGACCGACGAACGGACATTTTTAGGAGACTTGTTTTTTATTATGTATAAGTGATATAGAACACATTTTTGAGAAAATTAGAAAAACTTTTTTTTCACGAATACAATACCTTTCTCGCTACGCTCGAAAGTAAAAAGGCTATATATTGGGCATTAAAATTTAGATTTCCTTCAACACACAAATAGTAGAGGAGATATTAAATTATGACGACGTAAATACTACTATCTCTAATGTAGTTGAGTGGTTCACCGTAAATAATCTTTTACTTAAAAGAAAACTAAGTGTGTTACATTTGTTTTGCCTAATATTAGTGAAAAATGTAAAATTGAGTCTAGTGGAATCAGTTGTGTTCCTAGGTGTTACCTTAGACAAAAAATTACAATGGGAACCGCATATTAATAAATTGTCGAACAAACTCAGTTCTGCAGCATAAGCAGTGAAAAAAATAAAAGCTCTGACGGATGTAGACATCGCAAATTAGTCTACTTCTGTTATTTCCATAATCTCATGTCATAATATGGCCTTTTGTTATGGGTTCATGCTACGGATGCAAACAGCATTTTTATACTACAAAAAAAGCTGTTCGTGCAACTTATAAAATGAAGCCTAGAGAATCCCTTATATTAGAAATAAATTTAAAGAAATCAACATTTTGAGTTTTGTGTCTCAATAAATTTATGAGATTTTAATACATGATAAATAGTAGGATCACTAAGGCTGAGCTTGTATGAGGTACCTTGCACCTAAACCTGCTGGGATGAAACTTGGCAGGAATCAAGTACATACCCAATTACTCATAGGTAACATATTAGAAGTGGTGCTCCCCAGCAAGACGCGACTGAGATGCACAGTGGGGCATAATGTCGAAAATGTGTAGTTTTTTACTAGGTTGAAAATTGTATCTGTTGAACCGACATAGGTAGCTGGTTGAAAATTTCACAGAATATGTATTTTTTAAACAAATATATCACCTTAAAATAAAAGTTTAAAATTTAAAAAAAATAAGGGGGGTCGCCATACAAGAAACGTATTTTGTTTTGTTTTTGCTCTGTCGTCGGAACGGTTAGTAATTCGAGTGTCAAACTTGGTATGAGTATAGTTCACTAAAATGTCAATAAAATAATATGTCCTGACTGACTGTCTGACAAACTGACTGACTGACGTTTATCCGTAACCGCTTTAGCTATACGTGTGAAATTTAGTATGCTAATTAATTGCATGCCACAAACACCACCGAAGAAAGGATTTTACAAAACTCATCCCCCAAGGGGGTGAAATAGCGGTTGTCTGAACTCGCTCATCGACAGATAAGCCTTGCATGGCTGCAGTCGATGAACCCTTAGTGTTCCCGCACACGGGCCACCGGCCACAGCCACAAACGTCGCCACAAGAAGCTAGAAAAGGCCACGAAGGTGGCTGAAGCGCGCGACAGCCACTTGTGGCCGGTGGTCGACACTTGCGGTCGGTGGCTGCTACTTTTTAGGGTTCCGTACCTCAAAAGAAAAAAACGGAACCCTTATAGGATCACTTTGTTGTCCGTCTGTCTGTCTGTCTGTCTGTCTGTCTGTCTGTCTGTCAAGACCCTTTATCTCGCGAACGGGTAAAGGTATCAGGTTGAAATTAATACCATATATTAGGATTCATGAACCACACAAGATCTGAAAATTTCAATTTTTTACAACAACGCAATCAAAAGATATGGCATTTTATGTTTTTTTTTTTTTTTTTTTTTTAATTTATTTATTATGCATTAAATTACAAGAAATATGGTGGACATCGTTAGCACGCAAACCTCTTGGGTTTATCTGCGCTAACGGGTCCTCATCTCCATACATTTATTGTCCTCATCTCCATACATTTATTCAAAAATGAAAAACCTACAGGGTACTTCCCGTTGACCTAAAATTATAAAATTTGGCAAGAAGCTAGGTCTCACAGTACAAATAATGGGAAAAGTCTGAAATCATTAAATATTACAACTTTTCTCACAACTAATGGCAACCAATTGTGGTGAGCTCCCGTTTCAAGGACATTCATATAAGAGAGGGGTCAAGTTGGATGGTTGCTAGGCGATATTTGTTTTAGTTCTATTCAAAAACGGGAACACTTACAAACTTGAAAATTGGTATGTTTATAGGGCATAGGCTATAAAATAACAACAAATAATAAAATTTGGTCAAGCGCGTGTCGGACTCAAAAAATCTAGCACATTAACTTACTGAAATTTCAACTAATACAATTTTGTTTATGTGGTGGTACGGAACCCTCAGTGCGCGAGTCCGACTCGCACTTGGCAGGTTTTTTTAACCCATGCGCGCAGTATCATAATGGACTCTGACGAAGGTTTAATTGCGCTGCTTCTGATAAAAAACCGTCGTCGTAGAAGACGAAACCGTAGTTATCGGATACATCCAAATTTAACAAATGTACAAAAACGTAACGAGCATTTCGATAAACTTTCAAACCATCCAGAAAAGTTTTTTACATTTTATACATACGTTTTGGGAACTACTGGCTTTATTATATAATGGATTAAAGCAACACGTCACCAACATGCGTAAATGTATCGCCTCCGCGAAAAGACTAGCTATCACATTATGGTAAGTAGAAACAATCACTAAAAACTCTACAAAAACTTGCACAGGTTAAGTAAGGTAAAGGAGAGAGGGGTGGGGAATCGCGCAAGTGGCGTGTGGTAGCGTTTTGTATCGGCGTTTTGTGGCCGGTATGGGCCACAAGAAGCGAGCAACGATTTGTAGCGTGTGGCGGCCACCGGCGTCAACCGTGTGCGGCGAGTCCATATAAAATGTATGAAAACTACAGGAAATATGCCGGTGGCGGCGGCGTTTTGTGGTTGTGACCGGTGGCCCGTGTACGGGAACCCTTAATATATGTCGAAGACACCTACTGGGGTGGAAGCGGGATGGCACTATGTGGGCAAGGGATAGACATCAGGAATAGCAGAGAATACGATATTGGCCGAACTATTAGTAGTAGACATCGATAACATCTTTGACAATCGCCTAATTCAATCGAGTGTAACTTACTTGCATAACGATCATTCATCCCGACTTGTCATTGACCTCTCATACGGTATTCTCCTCAATCACGTCGTCGGTAAACACAGCGGTGTGCAGGACTGCTTGTGCCACCTGTTGTTTTAATGTAAAATTAACTAAGTGGCACAATCCTGTCAACCCCAAACGTTGGAGGCTTATTCTAAGATTCTATTCACATGTTCAACTACAGCAAACTCACAGTGCATCGTGTTTTACTATCACAAAAGGTATTCGCGTATCATAACCTAAAATCTCACAGTCTAGGGCAGAAAAGATCATAAACACTTAACTGTCGTTAAAGGGTCGCTCCTGTCATCGCAGAATTCTCATCCGCCAGCGGCTGCAGGCTTCATCTCGCGACCAACTATCACTTTAGAACTTAACGTGGTAAAATCTCGAACAAGAATGAGCTGCTGAAAATGGCGGCCTCGTCTTCACGTTGCTACGTGTTGGCTAAACTGACACAAACCACGCCCCTTTACGCGCCATTCGTAATAGTAGTACCAACCTCACGATCTAAATAAAGCCATCATGGCCAACATCATCGTCCAACATCGACAATCTACACTGGTACGGAAATTCAGTACTAATTTGACGTTTGGCGTAGCTTCGCCGTGCTTGGGCCACTGCATGGGTGCTACTGGCATGAACGTTTGTCTTTGAAAATATCGCGGGAAATTTGAAATAATAATCGCTCTTCGACATATAAATATGTATTATTCTGTTTCGGAAATAAATAAATAAAAACATTAAAAAAAAATTCAAAACTAAGAGTTGTAAAAAAATACAAAAATATATTTAAGAATTTACAAGTAAAGCCCTTTCATTATGATACCCATAGAATACATGAAACAGAGTTAGAAAGGCAATGCTGACAATTTTGTACGGGAACCGGTGTCGCCAGTTTGCACACATTTACACGATAAATTATATTTTCACTACATAAAAAAACCGCTAGCTATTTGTCGTCTACTGGTGAATCGAAAAAGTCAAAAGAGCCAAATCCAAGCAATCAAAAATTTACCGTATTTCATTACGTTATAACCTTATTTTCAAAAACGTCAAATCTGACGTTTTTGGGTGAGAAAGAGGCAAAGATAAAATGTGGCCATACTAATAAAGTTTGCACAAAACGGTTCAAAAAGTATCCATTGGATCTTTCTTTGTTTTAACTTTCCTTTTAAATATTTCCCTAACAATATATTTATAAATGTGTGCAACATTATGCATAATACTTAAAAAAATAATTTAGATTTTTCTTTACTGAAAATAGAAAGTTAGCGATTTTGAAATATTAAATTGTTGTGTTATACTGGTATCATTATTGTGCAAATGCTAGGGATGTATGTTTCATTGGGCAAATTATCGATACAATGGATTATTGTACTCTGGATTACAACTTTTCAACGAAACATAGGTTTGTTTTAGATTCGTACAGCTTGCAATAACTAACTCTAGCGATGGCGGTTAATGCGCAGAACACAAAAAACGAGTCGCGGGGGTGCGCGGGGTATGGTGGGGGAAGGACTGCGAAGCGTTCATTGGCTCTCCGCGTGTCACCATGCGCAGAAACTAATCGTCACGCTAATGTTAGGTTGTGCAAGCTGTTTTATTTTTTATATCTCACTAAAATCACAGATTAAATAATACTAAACTAACGTTTACAGATCCGATTCTCAGGCGGCGGGGTGAAGAAGGACGTACCTGATGATAGGGAATCCAGACGCTGGTTCTTATTAGAGGTCACACTGCATCAATTAATCTTTACACAAAACATTGTAAATTCAAAGTCACTTTGTATTATACACAGGTGTTTTTGTCGTTTTAGATATTATTTACATGAGAACAGAATTGCGCGCGCGGCCATTGCTTTTTCATAGATGTTTCAGGCAGGTACGGGGGGGGGGAAGAGAGGGAAGGAAAGGATGCGTTCTTAATTAGTTTTATTGTGTTGTGTATTGCCTGGAAACGCATCATAATAACTTTTGTTTGACAAGCCAAGTATTTACTTACACCTAACGGGACCTATTGATATGCCTCCGATGTCTGTCTGACTGTCAGTGGGCTGTATCTCATGAACCGTAATAGGTAGAAATTTGAAATTTTCACAAATTGTGTATATCTGTTGCCGCTACAACAACAAAATTTTGTTTGAGCTGTATCTCATGAACAGTAATAAATATATAAATTAAGTGTGGCTCCGATATTAAAGACCTTTTTTAGGCGATTTTTGTTTATGCTCTATCTTAAAAACGGGAACACTTGATAACAAGAAAATTGCAATGTTTATAGTGCATAAGCTATAAAATAACAAAAAATAATAAAATCTAGTCAAGCTCGTGTCGGACTTAAAAAATCTAGCACAGGAACATACTGAAATTTCTAATACAATCGTGATTATGTGGTGGTACGGATCCCTCGGTGCGCGAGTCCAACTCGCTCTTGGCCGGTTTTTTATTAGAAGATCCCTGCGTGTAAATATTTTTCAACAATAAAATAGATCATGAAGCATTGTTTTGTTTTATTATTTACATGATATTTACATTTTTCTTATTTATATCTCACTAATATTATAAAGATAATTTAATTTAGTTTGAATTTTTATATGTTTGGATGTTTGTTACTCTTTCACGACCCAGCCACTAAACAGAATTTGATTAAATTTGGCAGGAATATGGACTTAGACCTAGAAAAGCATAATATCTACTCTTTTTTCGAATCCCACGCAAATGAAGTCGTGGGCAACTGCTAGTCAGCAATAAGAAGAACCAACAAATTAAATTAATATACCAGTAAAGACGTGTGTGGTAAAGTTGGTGTCCCTCCGGGAAGTGATTTCGGTTTCTAACAGGTATAGCGTATAGCAAGAGGCTTTAAATATCTTTTTTGTGCCGAAAAGATGATGTCACTCTCCAAAAAGTGTAGTGCTTAAATATGTGTTATGTCATAAAATACCGACTTTGATGCTGATAACTTTAAGAGGCAATTCCTAGCCTGTAAGTACCTTATTTTATTTGTAGATATAGTTGTGTTTTAACCTATTATATTCTGTTAGTTATAGTATTATGATCAAATAAAGACCTTTGAAAACAAAAAAAACTCTCCAAAAAGTATTTGGAGCAAGTAGAACTTGTTTTGGTGGCTAACCAATCTTTTTGCCCTGTGGCATCGATCCATCTTTGCTTTTCTTTTGGATCACCTGGGTAGCTGCCAAAAATCTCTTTCTAAAGTTGGGATTTAGTATGAGTGCAAACAATTTTTAATTTTTTAATTATTAAAAAATTATAGGTTAACTTCAAAGCTAAAAAATATATACAAGTAAGTATTCAACATTACAGGAATAATTCCAGTATACAGAAATTTATCGATATCGTTGTATTTTTGGAAGCACTCTTGCTCTGGTTTCGACCGGCTAAAAAATATTTTTGTTTTAACAAATATAGTGGATAAAAAGGTATTCAAAATGGTTATCGGTGGTACAATAGGCCTCCATTTTGCTAATTTTTAGGGTTCCGTACCTCAAAAGAAAAAAACGGAACCCTTATAGGATCACTTTGTTGTCCGTCTGTCTGTCTGTCTGTCTGTCTGTCAAGACCCTTTATCTCACGAACCGGTAAAGGTATCAGGTTGAAATTAATACCATATATTAGGATCCATGAACCACACAAGATCTGAAAATTTAAATTTTTTACAACGACGCAATCAAAAGATATGGCATTTTATGTCCTCATCTCCATACATTTATGCAAAAATGCAAAACCTACAGGGTACTTCCCGTTGACCTAAAATTATGAAATTTGGCAAGAAGCTAGGTCTCACAGTACAAATAATGGGAAAAGTCTGAAATCATTAAATATTACAACTTTTCTCACAACTAATGGTAACCAATTATGGTGAGCTCCCGTTTCAAGAACATTCATATAAGAGAGGGGTCAAGTTGAATGGTCGTTGAGGCGATTTTTGTTTTATTTCTATTTTATAAACGGGAACACTTTCAAACTTGAAAATTGATATGTTTATAGTGCATAAGCTATAAAATATCAACAAATAATAAAATTTTGTCAAGCGCGTGTCGGACTCAAAAAATCTAGCACATTAACTTACTGAAATTTCAACTAATACAATTATGATTATGTGGTGGTACGGAACCCTCTGTGCGCAAGTCCGACTCGCACTTGGCCGGTTTTTTTTATCTTTGCTGTGAGCTCGACGTGATAATATCGCACAAAACGGCATTTTCTTAAAAAATACGTCGCTGCTCTTTACGCCATTGAGTCGGGCAAATGACTGAAGGGGTTATTTTGAGGTTTTGACGTTTGTTTGTCCTACGGACCTATCCGTGGCACGCGGGGCCCGCCTACTTCGCCTTTCTAACTCTGTTTCATGTATTCTATGATGATACCCCACTCGACCTAGTTAGTAATGATCCCTATTCGGACCCCCCTTTACGAGTACATAAATAATCATAAGTTTTTTTTTTTCATTCTTTCATGTGCAATTAAGTTGGGCAACCATATTCTTAAACTATTTCAAATTTCAAGTTGATTGATAGCATGAGTGGTTGCTGAGATATACAGATGTGACAGACAGACAGACAAAGTCGCAGCATAAGGGTTCAATTGTTTTACTATTTTGGTATCGGAACCCTAAAAATGAAAGGCGGTGAAATTGGGGATGAATCTTTGTATGAGAACTCAATAATTTATTTAGCCACCATTTAGTTATTATTTTAATTTTATGAACGTTAATAAACTTAGGAAAAAGTTCTTTGTTGTAGTATTCTGAATCTTCACTGTCATTATCTGAATCATCACTGTCGTCTTAATCATCACTGTCATCGTCTGAATCATCACTATCGTCTTCTAAATCATCACTGTTATCTTCTGAATCATCGCTAACATCTTCTGATATCTCACTATTATCTTCCTCACTGTCTTCTTTCACAGTAGTTATTGTGCTAGTAGTTGTTGTCATAGTAGTGCTGTCATTAATAGTTGTTGTTGTCTCAGTGACGTCATGATCAGTTGATGCTGTCGTAGTGCTATCATTATCAGTGGTTGTTGTTTCTTTTATTCCTGCCTCAGTAGTCGTTGCCTCAGTGGTTTCAGTTGCAGGGGTTGCAGTGATTGGTCCTTCAGTGGTTGTAATTTCAAGTTCCCAGTCAAAATCAATACCAGTCACATATTTGTACCATTCATGGTAATGACCGGGACGAATGAAACCAGCAGGAACATCGACGTGGCATCCAGATGCAGACACAAATGAAGTGACTCCGACTTGAGAGATCACTCCGTCCACATCAACTGTAGAAAGCACACCACCACTGTCACCCTGAAAAAGCGTAAGCATTGTTACACACGGCCGCTCGTCGGTGGAAACACTTTGACCTTGAGTGGGTCTCTGGTTTCAGACGTTTTTAGCGTATTATACTGGTTTTGTTTCTACGTGCTTACTGCCATATGTACATCATCTTATATTATTATTAAGTATTGACCAAGACAACAAAAACACTTTAAAAAAGAACACGAAGGTACTTAAAAATAAGTTATGGAAGCTATGCTTACTTACCTGGCAAGTGGACTGGCTAGTAACATTGTAGAACCTAGTGCAAATAGTGCTGTCTACAATGATGGTAGATTGGGCGTATGCACTCAGGCACTCGAGATTGGAAGTACCTCTTTGGTATACCCAGTTCATAATTTCAGGGGCGGCTCCTGAAATTTCGATTTAGGATTTATTCTTTTCGGTTGATATATTGTTTTTCAATTTGTTTGTCGATTTGTTTCACGTGGGTGTTAAACTATGTTGAAAAAGGTAGTTAAATGAGGATTATTTAGAGACTTTAAGTGAATGTAGTTATAGTGAAGGTATTTGTTATACAATACACATCTGTGTCAGACAACGTACCATTAGTCCAGGTACGACCCCATCCGCTGGCAGTCAACTGAACCCCAGCATAGTTCTTGTTCTTGTCCTGTGAGGACTGCAGGCGAATAGGCTGTACAAAGGCTGGGAAATACAAAAATCATCAGGATCTGAAGCTTGGCCGAACGATCGAACTAGACTAAAAAACTACTCGTAGATTGTTTTAACCTGGATAAAAAAGTCTATAATAATATTTCTGTTAACTTATTTTTATAGCAATGAACTAATTAACGAACAAAATGCAGCTAAACATCAAAAGTTAATATTAATAAATAAATATTGGGGGCGCATTTCACACAAAATCATCTGATCCCAAACTAGGCAAAGCCTGTACTATGAGTATCAGAGACTGATGTACTTACATAAATAGATAAATAACATACAGACACAGAACAAACATTTGTGTTCATCACCATCAAACCCTCCGCCCACGGCAGGCAGGCTCAATACTCATCACACCGATGGGCTTGTCATAACAAAAAGAGTCAATAATTTTAGTCACGCTGATTTTATGACAACAACCGCACCGCAAGATATCGCCCACACTTTGTTGATATTCCACACGTTCGCACAGCGCTTTGAAACATCTTTCATTATGCGCACGGCTAAAGAGTGGAATTCTCTGCCAGCGTCTGTGTTCCCGAGTTCATATAACCCGAATCTATTCAAGTCGCGAGTAAATCAGCTTCTTCTGGGCAAGCTCGCCCCATCGTCGACGTCATCTCTGTCCTCAAGCCTAGATCGAGGTCATGAGTAAGCCCATAAACAGTAATCGAAGAGGCTCAAAGTAAAGGCCAGTGGAGAGAAAGCAGCAGAGAGAATAAGAATAAAACACTTACAAGACCAAGTCAACGCTCGGTTGAACTTGAGCAGACCGATATCGTGTGGCTGGACGATAGATGAAATCTCGTTGATGTAGGAAGGATAGTTGTAGTACTCAGTGGTATCGAAAATGTACTCAGGTGTGGTCAAGTTGGTGGCACCGGCACGGATCACTATGGTCACGCGCCTGTTAATGAAACAAATCCATAGACTAGTACATAGCAGTCGAAATAATATATTATACAGGGTGTTAATTTAATTGCGTGCCATAGCTTAAGGGGTGTTTCAGTTACGATAAAGGAATACAAAAAAAAATATTAAAAAAATCCTGCTGAAAAAAAAAACTTTATTGAAACTTAACTAACAAGGAGCACCGCGCTATCACCGAGCCAGCGCGCGAGTATCAGTGGATAAGGTAGGCACATACATAACTGAAACTCTTTCGGGCGCTTTTGATAGCGCGGTGCTCCGGGTCATTGCCCTCCGCGTTCGTTTAGTTTCAATGGAGTTTAATTTTTTTTTAAGTAGGATTTTTTAAAATAATTTTTTTGAGTTCCTTTATCGTTACTGAACCATCCCTTAAGCTATGGCACGCAATCAAATTAACACCCTGTATATTCTTTATTGCACACAAACTTAAAATAAAATTACAAAATTAAAGGACATATACAAGGGCGGGCTTATCTCTAAAAGAGATTTCTTCCAGCCAACCTAAGGCAGTGAGAGAGTTAATAGTAACGGGACACAATAGTGCAGAAAGTATAATTAAAATAAAAGTCCATAAATATACCTACAATTATACAGGGTGTTAATTTGATTGCGTGCCATAGCTCAGGGGCGGGATCAGTATCAGTAACTGAACAACTTTTCCCAAGGAAAATAGGTCAAAATACGAAAATCAATTTTTGACCTCCCATAGAAACTGCATCAGCTGATGGCGCATTTTGTATGGGAGGTCAAATTTGGTTTTTCGTATTTCGACCTATGTTCCTTGGGAAAAGTTGTTCAGTTACTGATACTGATCCCGCCCCTAAGCTATGGCACGCAATCAAATTAACACCCTGTATATAAATAACTTATAATAAACTAAGACAAATACAGAATAGCTTGATTAGAATATTCAGCGGTGTAACAGCAAGATGCGTAAGGTATGGGGCAACAGCAACGACCACACAGCCGAATAGACACCTCATGTAAGGCGAACCCTTTCTGGCAACTCGTTAGACATATACGTCTTACTTCAGTGCCGACCACGTCCTGGACCCGTGAACATCTCCTGCATTTGTAAACAAATAAATACAAGTGATATTTATAACAGACAGGAAAAATGGCTCCTATAAGGTGGTGTGGAAATTTTTGCCGTTCCCTCGACCGACCCGACTACCACAATGCCTTGACAGAATTATTTGTTTATAGAAACTAAGACATTAGGCGTCTATCGGGCTGTGTGGTCGTTGGGCAACAGAAACAAGCACGTACAATCAACTACAGGTCAAGCTAGACACTTGCAGTCCGACTGTAGCCCGTACTGCTATTGAAATAAGAACGGTGCTCTTCATTGCTTTGACTGTAGTCGGGATACTAAAGACAATCGCTGCGGAGTATGTATATTAGTAAAAAATAAATTGATTTTTCAAATGCAGTTAATACGGACTTTGAATGTTGTGCAATAGACATTACCCAAAATAATTTAATTATAGTATGTATTTATAGGACAAGTAGTAAATACGCTAACTATCACATTTTTAGGGTTCCGTACCTCAAAAGAAAAAAACGGAACCCTTATAGGATCACTTTGTTGTCCGTCTGTCTGTCTGTCTGTCTGTCTGTCTGTCAAGACCCTTTATCTCACGAACGGGTAAAGGTATCAGGTTGAAATTAATACCATATATTAGGATCCATGAACCACACAAGATCTGAAAATTTCAATTTTTTACAACGACGCAATCAAAAGATATGGCATTTTATGTCCTCATCTCCATACATTTATTCAAAAATGAAAAACCTACAGGGTACTTCCCGTTGACCTAAAATTATGAAATTTGGCAAGAAGCTAGGTCTCACAGTACAAATAATGGGAAAAGTCTGAAATCATTAAATATTACAACTTTTCTCACAACTAATGGTAACCAATTGTGGTGAGCTCCCGTTTCAAGAACATTCATGTAAGAGAGGGGTCAAGTTGGATGGTTGCTGAGGCGATTTTTGTTTTAGTTCTATTTAAAAACGGGAACACTTACAAACTTGAAAATTGGTATGTTTCTATAGGCTATAAAATAACAACAAATAATAAAATACTGAAATTTCAACTAATACAATTATGTTTATGTGGTGGTACGGAACCCTCAGTGCGCGAGTTCGACTCGCACTTGGCCGGTTTTTTTTATATTCAACTTGAAAAATTACTTTTCAACACATTTGCTCATAAAAAAGCTCTATTTGCACTGTATTTAGGTCTATAATCCAGCTTATTAAAAACTCAATATATTCTCAATATATATTACAGCACTAGTTCTAATGTCTAAAATATTTATGACATTTTCTTAAATATATACCTATCTTATGTTAATGAAAATCTAAATATACAGGGTGTTAATTTAATTGCGTGCCATAGCTTAAGGGGTGTTTCATCTACGAGAAAGGAACACAAAAAAAATATAAAAAAAATCCTACTGAAAAAAAAAAACTAAAATTGCATCGAAGCTTAACTAACGCGGAGCAACGTCGCTAGCGCGCGAGTATCAGTGAATAAGGTAGGCACATCATCATCATATCAGCCGAAAGACGTCCACTTCTGGACATAGGCCTCCCCTAAAGATGACGACTACATAACTGAAACTCTTTCGCGCGCTTTTGATAGCGCGCCCATTCGCGCGGTCATTGCCCTCCGCGTTAGTTTAGTTTCAATGGAGTTTGAATTTTTATTTAGTAGGATTTTTTTAATAATTTTTTTGAGTTTCTTTATCGTTACTGAACCACCCCTTAAGCTATGGCACGCAATCAAATTAACACCCTGTATACGAGTAAAAGAGCATGTCCTGACTGACTGACTGACTGATTCATCAACGCCGAGCCGTAACCGCTATAGACACAGATCTGAAATTTTGTACACAGGTTCTATGCACGTCAAAACCACCCACTAAGAAAGGATTTTGGAAAATTCATCTCCCAAGGGGGTGAAATAAGGGATGAAAGTTTGTATGAAAGTTCTTTGTTTCTTGAGCTAGATTCACACACATTTGAATTTAAGCTTCTGGTAAAAAATAAAGAAACACGTTTTTAAGCATTTCTTAAAAATCATCCTTCAAGGGGGTGAAAAAGGGGATGATTTTTTTCCGTATATTGGTCTATAAGTCTTACAATTGAAATCTAAGTTAGAATTATAGAAATTAGGTTCCGAGCTCATGGTAAAAAATAATAAATTTTTCAACATTCATCCCCTAAGGGGGTGAAATAAGGGATGAAAGTTTGTATGAAAGTGCGTCAGTTTTGAAGTCAGGATCTTCAAAATTTGTATTTAGACTGACGACTAAAAATTAAGTTTTACGTGTCTCAGGGTTTTTGAAAATTCTGCACCCCAAGGGGTGAAAAGGGGGATGAAGTTGAAACTGCTACGTTTCAAAGTAACACAAACACAAAATTTATTATTTAGGCATTAGGTTTGTAATTCTGTGGAACATACATCACTGTTGTACGGTCAACCGCTTGTCGGTAGAAACTTTTTCAACTCTATTACCACGCCATAAGGTCCAAAAGTGTTTCTACCGATGTGCGGCCGTGTGTACATAAATCACAGTGGAACCAATATGGGTATCGCTTGTATGGTTTATCGGATCGCTGATTACGAAAACTACAACAAATTTGAAATCTAAGGTGGTGGACGTGAAATACAATCATCCCCTGGAGATGGGGTTGGGGTGCGATAGGGTTAAAATGTCTTAAAATCAATATGAGTGTCATTTCTATGTTTATATAAGGATAGGGATAGCGGTTAACATGGCGTTAGGGATAGGGGTAGGGGTTGGGTTAGGGGCAGGGATAGGGAGAGGGAGAAGGAGAGGGAGGGGGATGGGGTGAGGGAGGGGGAGAGACTTCACATTGTCTGAATTTCACGCGAGTGAAGCCGCGGGCACAGCTAGTATAATATATAAACAGTGTGTTGCATGAGATTAGTTAAATTTGACAACAAATTAACATTAATTGATTTTGTAGGCAATAAATTTCAAATTTTTGTACTTTTTCAATGACTACGCTGTTTGGGAGCATTGCCACTGCGTCATCACAGCTCCTCATTTGAAAAAAGAAATGCGCGCGCAACAAGAATTCCGCACGCCATTTTTCAGAAGTATTTTCATTTGCTTTGATTTTAGACCCGATTTTTGTGACTAACTAACAATGTCGTCGTTGGTTTCAAGCAATGAAGAAGAACTTAATTTAACCCCACAGGAAATAATTCACAGCAAAATCCAGAAAAATCAAAGCAAAAATACCTACATTCTTGTCTACGAAAAGTTCATTGAATGGAAGAACAGCAAAAATGCCAATTCGTTTTCAGAGAATGTCTTTTTGGCTTATTTCAATGAGCTGGCGAATAAGTAAGTATAAACCTAGCTCGTTGTGGTGTATTTATTCCATGTTGAAAAGTATTGTGAGAAAGAAAAATGTAGGCTCCGGAATTACAGCCCGAACCGCCAAAAGGTAAGCGAATTTGATTCGTTTTTATTCGCAAATGTGTTGAAAAACGTCGTAAGAAGCTTGTGCGCTTTTCGGCTCCATCACGCCCTCGCCTGTGGCTCGGGCTTACGAAAAATTTACGACAGAAAAAGATTGTACTAGCTGGCGACCTAAATATAGATACCATAATTAAGACTAAACATTCAAGACACCTCACTGACCTATTTAAAAATTATAACTTAACCTTTCATATCACAAATCCGACTAGAAAGGGCAAGACGTGCATTGATCGATCATATGATCAGCAATATTACAAATTCTGTAGGTTACACTAAATATTTGGTGGTATTAATATATCCGATCACGACACATGTCAATTTTTAGAGATTTCCTTTGAAAAAGGCATTTAAGCGAACGAAACTTACAAAAATTTGTAGTGTACAAATGCGTTAAGTAATTGATTTGGCAGATTTTGGCAGTACTTAAAATTATTGTATTATCTAATTATACCGACCGGAAATCAGTGCAAATAAATTATTTGATTCGATTTAATGTAAATTAAAGGCATAGCACACTAAGGAAATGTAAACGTCGTCGAGCAGTGTTGGAGTAGGTAAGTGTGTCTATAAATTATCCAGATAAATATTAGGTTGTGTTATAACTAGCTAGTTATAACAGCGAGTTATTAAAATTAAAATTTATTTATTATTTATTTATATTTATTAAGAACAATCCTAAGATAGTATCATCGAAAGGGCATGCTCAATCAATGAAACTGCTACCTAATTGATTCGCCTAAGACTGTCCCTCTCTTGATAATAACTTACATAGCTGTGCAATGGGCCGCAGTGAGACCCCACTTTGAATGGATGATGGAGCCTCCGCAGGAGGAAACTGTACCGACATTGTTCACCATTCTCAAGGACAGTTGGTAAGGGAACTGGCCCCCCTCTGCTTCCCATCCTGATACTATACGGGACCCTGCTGACTGTCCGTAGAGCCTCTCTGAAACATGTCATTTTGTCATTTAGTCAAATGACAACATTTTCTATGCAAAACATATTCTAGTCGTTCTTCAACGTTAAAAAAAACCGGTCAAGTGCGAGTTGGACTCACGCGCCGAGGGTTCTGATATACCTTTAGTATTTTTGGAAGCAATAAAGTCCAAACTTAGAAGATGCTGTAATATTTGCATAAACGTCTATCGACTGTAATTAATTCAGATTTTTCCATTCACAAACTTCGGAGATAAGGGGGGGAACGGTATTTTTTTGACATTTTTCATCATAACTTGAAAACCAAGAGTTGTAAAAAAATACAAAAGTATATTTTAGAATGTACAAGTAAAGCCCTTTCATATGATACCCCACTCAACCTAGTACCGATAATTTGAAATTTTGCTTCCCCTATTTGGGCCCCCTTTACATTATTAATCACAATTTTTTCTTCATTTTTTCACGTGAAATTAAGTTGGACAACCATATTCTAAAACTATTCCAAATTTCAAGTCGATAGCATGAGTGGTTGCCGAGATATACAGGTGTGACAGACAGACAGACAAAGCGGCATCATAAGGGTTCCTTTTTTTACCATTTTGGTATCGGAACCCTAAAAATGGTAAATCAAACCTTTAGTATGAAAATCTACCCATGAATACACCCCGTAAATACAAGCACGAATTTGAAATTAGAAGGTCGCGTAGGCCCTCATATTCAGTAGGTACAAAAGACCCCCAGGCGCACCACACGACACGGAATGCGGGGTGAATTGCAAGAGGGGCGAAGAGTGTCCTTTCTGTTCTGTTATTACTCCAGTAAAATTACGAGAGCATTGTATGGCGAAACGGAAGTAATTTGTAATAGCCGTGTTTATTTTTCAGATCGATAGATTATATTTCTGTGTAAAGCTTTTTAATGGAATCCACCTAAATTTACCCCATTTATTTATTTATTTTGCCGTCCAAAGATTAAAAAAATATGGAATTTTGGAAAAAAATGTTAAAAGATTATTATTTTTATTTACGGCTTGCTATGTATACATACTTTCATATTATACATGAATCCACCTAAAAATATTACCTTTTTAGAATTATTTAACTTTTATACCACGAAATTTAAATAAAGTTTATCTTCGGAACCAAAAATAGTAATAGAGCCGTTTTGCTTTCTAATATTTTAAATAGTGCTAAATACTCACATTTTTGGCAAATCCAACATAAATGTTTACAAAATCTTTGTAAACCACCGATTACAAAAAACATTTTTTTTATTTTGTATGGGATTTATGTGAATATATATAAGAATCACTTACATTTAAAAAGGTTAAGTTTAGCTCAGTTTATTTCTATTATTTTACTTCAACTTTATTGGCCCTTATATATGAAAATAAGTGACGATCTTATATTTTGAAAAATATATATATATTTTTAAATATATTTATGGTGGTTTTTGATGCCTATATGTAAAATATACGTTTATCTATGATATAAAGTATATAATTGTCTATTACTATTTTTGCCTAAGCTGTATTTCGAAAAAAATATTCCGATGTAAATTTAAGGTGGATTCGTAAATATTGTGTCTTAACATCATATTTAGATACGATATACATAAAAAAGTAGCTATTAACATTTAATGTTTTGCAAAACCGTATTTTACTCGTACTGGAGTATATCTGCCATGAGTACTTGTGTACTTCGACCTGTGACTTCGACCTAGTTCCCTGAGACTTTTCACGACGTTTGTTGTTTTACGTTGTTTGGTTATTCAAGAGTGAGAAAACATTTTTGGTGTAACATTGTATGGGAATAACAAGAGTGACAAAACACTATTTTTAGTAACAAAGGTAAACAAATTATATCTTACCGTTTACATCTTCAATAAAGGCAGGTTGGTGGGTTGCCTGTGGAAGTAAAACATAATGCAAGGAATTAATTAAAAGATCTATATCGCTATTTATTATCAGATAGTTATCAGTTAGAGCCCTCGTGCTGCCGGCATATAATAGTATCAACCCATCTCTACCCGTGGGTGTCGTAAGAACCGACTAAGGAATATGAACCAGAGGATGGGCAGCAGCGTCCTTCCGAGTATCGTACCATCTTATATTCTGCGGTCACCAACAATCGCGGTCCATGGTGTCAGCCGCAACGTTAGCAAGCTAAGGGAGCTCCCTGTCCTGCAGTGGACGTTTCATGGGTTGTTATGTGGGTTGCTAAGAAGATAACTGTGTGACCACGATATGCAGCGTCGCTATTCATAAAGATTTTATACCTAACCTCTTAGCCAATTTACTAATTTTTTTGTTGCAATTTTGGCAAACTGCACAGATAAACGACTCGTGAGTGTTACACATAATTATATACTTCGACGGATAAACTCACGTTTTGGGTATGGGTTGGTCGCCTCCTAGTGTGTACGGCAAGTTGTAGTCACTGAAGATCCTTTCAGGATTAGCAGTGAAGGCAACTTGCTGTACCGGCATACCCCGGGCAACATGCCTAGTGACTGGAATCGATGTGTGGACCGGACAGGGGGGGGACTCATATCGGACCTCTCACTAGGTATGGCAGAGAACCAACAAACCTTCTCCACGCTCGGGTATCTTTTGGAGGACTAGGGGGGTACAAGGGAGCCCGTCGTGCGAGGAGGACACCGGGGCGCAATATAATGGACTCCAAATCCATTGTATTGTGACCTAATCAATCCTACTTCCAAGCCCATCCTACCCCAACCTCATCCTAAACCCCTTCCCATTCCCCACCCATTCCAAAAGTCCCCTCCCACGGAGGACGGCCAACCTCGACTCCCTATTGGCCACCCATTGCCAAAATGGAAAATAAGTCAACAGATGACACTACCCAGGCGGGTCCCAGTTCTACTGGGGAATCCCGCCCCGGTGATAAGCAGCTGGCTGCACACCGGGCAGCCTCCCATCGTATTCTGGGGGGAGGCACTATTTTGGCTAACGATAGAGAAGGAGTGAAGGAAAGTGGAGCTGCCTCTGCGCCTACAACAAACAAAAATGACAAACCGGTGGCTGCCCCTGCGCCCCAACAAACAACCAACAAACCGTTTTCATGGAGCCACGTACCCGTGAAACGGATACCTGGCAAAGGACAAGACAAGGCCCACCAAAGGCAAACCTTGACTGCTGGGAACCCCCAATGTGGAAAGCAACTGGGAGGGGCAGATGCAACCGACCCCAGCGGAACCCTGCGCGCTCTGCGCGAACAACAGGGCAACGCAACGGGAAGGGAGCCAAAACCCGAACAGGAACCGGTACACACGGGGGGTGCCCAGGATTCAAGCAAGCCAAGCACAAGTGGGCTACAAGAACAAAGAAAGAGACGCAAACGAGGTGGTAAGAATAAGGGCACTGCGTTCAGAGGGTTAGTAGAGACAGACAGACAGACAGACTCTGAACACAGACCCGAACCAGCCGTAAAACGGGACAGATCGCAGGACACCATCTCTCCTGCTCAGGCAACGGCACAGCCTAAAAGGCCCAAACTGGATGACAGTCCGGTAGTGCCAACTCGAAAGAGTTACGCTGCCGCCTCAAAACAACATCCTGCCGACCTGAGCGTTGCGGTGTGTGTCCATCCCACAAGAGACATGACAAAAGAGGAGGGAGGACTTATTAAAGACCTTCTGTCGGCAGCCCTCTTCAACCACCGCACCCACATTATGCCATCATTCCGCGGATTCCCCGTCGTAGGAGACGGCGTACTCAAAATCTGGTGTGAGGACGTCGATGCCAGGTCATGGGTTGAATCTGTGGTGCCGACACTGGAATGGACAACGACAGACGAAACTCTAAGGGTGGTCAGCCAGCACGAAGTGCCAACAAGGGTGCGCACCGCGCTCTTTGTCCCCGACTACACTGGGGATCTGGAAATTTTAAAAGAAGTGCTGGCTGGCCAAAACCGGAAAGTTTATGATATGACTAAGTGGACACTAGGGAAAGCCACTCAGACCGAAGGGGGTAGATGGAGGGGTACGTACCTTACATTCCACCTCCCCCCGGCGGAAGTTGAGAAGCTGGTGTTGCGGGAGCGACGTGTATCGTACCTTATGGGTTCGATATACGCTCGATTCTACAACAACGGTAGGCTCTCTGACGTACCCCCACAACAAGGACAGAGACAGACAGACAACGAACTTGACAAGGAGGTTACCGAAGAGGAACTGGCCGAAATGACAAAAGACACGGAAAGGTTGGCACTGAGGACTATCGCGCGCAATCTGCGCGCTGAAGAGATACTTGAACTCAACAAGGACAAACAGACAGACAAGGACGACGACAACGAAAGCGTGTTGTTGGGCGATAGTCACGATGATGATTACCCAGACTCAGACTAACGCCCATCCCGCACAGACAAAACCAACAATAACACATATGTTACAAGCAAACCTCCAGCACAGCCAAACAGCAACCGCTACCTTGAGAAGAGTGCTGGAGGCAAACAAACATACCATTGCATTAATACAAGAACCATGGATCAGAAATAACAGGATCTGTGGACTAAACAATATAGGAGGTAAGCTTCTACTGAACACCAATGTATCCGAAAAACCAAGAACATGTATATTTATACCAAACCATTACCCAGCCACACCACTAACCCAATTCTGTTCCAGAGACCTGACCGCTGTCAGGCTCCAGACAGATGATCCAAACGAAACAGAAGTAATACTAGCATCCGTCTACATGCCGGGTGAAGAAGAAGACTGCCCGCCAAAAGAACTTGCAGATCTAGTAAACTACTGTGACTCACACAACAAAGAAATCATCATATGTGCAGACACAAATGCCCATCATCCATTGTGGGGCAGCGACAAACCGAACCGTAGGGGCGAGGTACTATCAACATACCTCTTCTCAACTAACCTTAACATACTAAACAAAGGATCTGAGCCAACATGGGTCACGTCCAGAGGTCAAACCATAATTGATGTAACTTTTGCCACACAGATCGCTTCATCGATGGTGTCGGACTGGAAGGTCTCAGAGGAGATTTCCTGTTCTGACCACAGATGGATACGCTTTAAACTCAACACAGACATCAAGGAACCCGCTCCGAGGCGAAATCTACGTCGCACTGACGTAGAAGGATACAAAGACAAACTGAAAACAGAGCTTACTAAAGCCACAATGCAGGTAATGTCAACAGACACAAAAGCAATTGACGAAAACGTAAGTACATTAACAAAAATAATTACTAACACATTCAAAGCGACATGCCCGCTACAACCAGGCTCCACCAGAGGCAAAAACAAAGGCCAATGGTGGAATGCGGGTCTGAACAAGCTGAAAAAAAGACTAAGGAAACTGTTCAACAGAGCAAAAAACACTAGGCTAGAGGAAGACTGGACAGCCTACAAAGACGCCCAGTATGTATACAAAAAGATGATCAGAACTAGCAGAAGGAAGGCATGGCACCACTACTGCGAGTCAATAGAATCAAACAACGAAGCAGCCAGGGTAAGAAAAATCCTAGCCGCAGAGCCTCACAACATTATAGGCACTCTCAAAAGACCAGACAACACATACACCACCACGGACAATGAAACCTGCAGGATTCTACTAGAAACACACTTTCCAGACTGCCGAGTCACGGAGACCAACATGTGGACAACAACAACGAAAACGGCCACAGAACAAGACTGGAGGACAGCGAAAGTAATTGTAACCCAAGACAAGGTAAGGTGCGCCTTAGAAACATTTCAGCCTTACAAATCCGCAGGGCTGGATGAGATATTCCCCGCCTTACTACAGTGGGAAAGGACACAATCACACCCTGGCTTGTAGAGATATATCAGGCATGTCTAGCTCATGGGTATATACCACTCATGTGGCGGGATGTCAAGGTAATCTTTCTGCCAAAGCCAGGTAAAAGCGACTATACACAGGCCAAATCGTTTAGACCAATCAGCTTAACATCATTTCTATTAAAAACTCTAGAAAGACTATGCGACAAACACATAAGAGACACTATACTTTACAAAAAACCGTTACACAAACGACAACACGCCTACATCACGGGCAAATGCACTGACTCGGCACTACACGAGGTGGTAGGGAAAATAGAGTGTGCGATACAACACAAACTATCAACACTAGGCATATTCATAGACATAGAAGGAGCCTTCGACAAGACAACGTTCCACAGCATGAGAACTGCATTAGAAACCCACGGGGTGGAAACAACCCTCAAAGATTGGATATGCAACATGCTAGAACAAAGGGCAATACAGGTAACATTGAACGACAAAACAAGAGCCGTAGTAGCGAGAGGATGTCCACAAGGGGGAGTACTGTCTCCGCTACTATGGAATCTTGTAATAGACAGCCTCCTCACACAACTAAACGATAATGGCTACTTCACAGTAGGATATGCTGATGATATCACTATCCTAATCAACGGCAACCAAGAAAACACCTTATGCAACCTCATGGGACAAGCACTAAAGATAGTAGAGAAATGGTGCGATAAACATAATCTTTCCGTAAACCCTACCAAAACCGAAATGGTCCTTTTCACGAAGAAAAGGAAACTCCCAGCAATGGAAATGCCAAAATTTTTCAGAACAGAACTAACCCTCTCAACCGAGGTTAAATACCTTGGAATAACCCTAGACAACAAATTAACTTGGCAAAAACACCTAGACAACACAATTAAAAAAGCCAGTATAGCCATGTTTCAATGTAAGAGACTCCTAGGACAGAATTGGGGTCTCACACCTAAAATTGCGTACTGGCTGTACGCAACAGTAGTAAGACCGATAACCACATACGGCGTGCTGGTATGGTGGCCCAGGACGACCCTAAGTACCGCTCAAGCGGACCTAGAAAAACTACAGAGACTTGCTTGCATCTGCATCACGGGTGCAATGCGTACCACACCAACAGCCGCTCTGCAGGTGATGCTAGACCTGCCACCGCTACACCTATACATACAACAGGAGGCAACTCTAGCATCACTCAGACTGGGACTGTCAGGGACACTAAGCACAGACTCCAGAATTCACCACACAAAAATAAAAGACAAGGCCTTAAGCCACCAGCCGCTTTTAGCGGCACCATGTGACAGGATACCTAAACAAAACACCTTCAACAAAACATATAACATAAACCTGCAAGAAGAGACACATGACTACTCAGGTATTAACGAACTGCGCATATATACTGATGGGTCAAAAACAAAACTGGGCACAGGTGCAGGCACATACTCACAAGATCTTAACATAGAAATATCAAGTGCCCTAGGACAATATAACACGGTATATCAAGCCGAATGTGTCGGCATTATACAAGCTGCACAAGCAATAACAGCAAGGAACATCACTAATACAAGCATTCGTATAGTCTCGGACAGCGCATCGGTACTCCAAACGCTGAGAGGTAGCTACACAACCTCAGGACTAATACTACAATGCCATGAAGAATTACAGAAGTCATCACAAAAGAACAACATAACATTACAATGGATAAAAGGACATAGTGGTTCTCTGGGAAATGATGCGGCAGATCAATTGGCAAGGGGCGGATCCAACGAGATCTATGAAGGACCAGAACCAATGCTGCCGCTACCTTTCAACCAGCTTCGGACATGGATACGAGAAAAAACACGAATTGAAGCAGACAAACAATGGAATGACATTGCAACATGCAAACAATCCAAAAAAATTATAACATCAACTAACACACGCTTAACAAGACGACTACTACAGATGAACAGGACTAAGCTCCGCAATGTAGTAGGCACAATAACAGGGCACATTGCTCTGAATAAACACCACCACACTATAGGTATAACAGACAGCCCTCTATGTAGGGCATGCATGGAAACGGACGAAACCATTGAACACGTCATCCTAGAATGCAAAGTAATTAATAGCATCAGAGAAAACACACTTGGAACAGACATAACCCTTGATCAAATACCCAACAGACTGGACAAACTGACTGAGTTCTGGCAACAGTTAGGGTGGCTAACTTGATGGCCACATAGGCCCACGCACAATGGTCCTTATAGGATTAAGTGCGGAAACCACACACTTAACTTAGAACTTAGAACTCACGTTTTATATTGACAGCCTAGGACCGACACGCACGACCCTGAAGAAGATCCTCGAATAGGATCGAACTATTCGAGGATCTTCTTCAGGGAGGTCAGCAGCTTCACGGACCGCCGTCTGACTCCGTGTCCCGTCGACCACTACGTCACAGACTACATAATAGTAAACTAAACTACGTACTTAGCGCTGCGCGTTGAGCGCTAGCGGAGAGCTCAGGAGGACGCGAAGCGGGAGGCGTTGATGGATTCTCTTGCTCCTTATTTTGCGGGACGGTGGAACACCAGACACTGACGACATCATCACTTTTTAAGTTCGTAGGTGAAATTGCAGGGGTCACCGTACGTAGCACTGGCATCCAGGCCTGCGACAACGACCACCCACTGTCACGGTTGAAATTCGGACATCGGCTTATTTCTATCGCTTCGCGTATTTTCGAGGTATGAAAAATTTTTCCCTTGCTAATACCTATGCCGTCAATATAAAGCGTGAGTTTATCCGTCGAAGTAAGTATAAAATTAACTGCATCACACACCTATATATTTTTTATTTTAGGCCGATCTACTTAAGACGACAGAAATATTAAATACTTACCATAAATAGAGCGCCTTTGAAACCGGTATAGTTTGTATTTTAGTTCGGTACTCTTTACTAATCGTAACTGGGACTCAATTTTTGAAAATCACTAGGTAATAATATATCACTCAAAAATTTTTGGTTTTCATAAGTTATACCTGATATTCGTTAAATGTTACGCTGTTTGTTTGATTGTAAATTTTCATAAAATCATGATTTATCTTTTCACTGTTTATCAGGTTGGCCGAGTGGTAGTTGTAGTTGGTCTTTCTTTTTAATCACGAAAGTTAAGCAATGTTGGCCGTGGTCAGAACCCGGATGGATGACCGCTAGTGGCACAACAACCAGAGCACATAACCAGAGCGTTTCCGTGCCTCAGAAGGCACCTTAAGCCGTTGGTCCCGGCTGTTGTCAATGATAGTAGTCGTTAAGCCAAGTCAGAGACCATTTGAGGGCTTGGAAGCTGACCGCCAGGTTGGCCACGAACCAGGCAAAGCCTAATCTAGGATTGAGTCTGGATTGCCCTCTGGGTTGCGGAGGTCAGATGGCAGTCGCTCTGTGTAAAAAACCAGTGACCTCGGGAAATCCCCTAGGCTAGCAAGCCGATTCCGAAAAATCATTGGTAAAAACGGAATAAGGCTAGGACAATGAATAAGAATTTTTAAAGTCTCGACACGCAAGTGATATTTTATCACACGGTGATTTTCAAGAATTGAGTCCCTGGCTGATAAGTTTTGCTCATTGGCATATTGAACTTTGTACCGCACTTATTTTTATCGCTATTGGAGCAGCAAAGTTTCAGTCAAATACTATACAATTTTACGATACGATAACTGTCCTTGGTTTCACGTTTCAGTATAAATCATGATGGTTCCAAATTCGATCACTAGGTTAAACAAGTACACTAATTACTTACTTACTTTACAGACTGAATCTATTCTAGCCTGTTGGCGTGATAGGTAGTGAGTCTACCTTCTGCACCGTGTGTCGCGGGTTCGACCCCACCCAGGGCAATCATTTGTGTGATGAACACAACTGGTCGTTCTGTGTCTGGGTGTTATTTATCTATTTATGTATGAAGTTATATCTGTTTTTATATCACCTCACATAGCCGTTTAGCCACTGCTGGTGCAGGCTTCCCTCTCTACCCTCCTCTAGTCACTACTGTGAACTCCTGTAAAGCCTCGAGTTTATCTCGCTAGATCCTGTCCCTCGGCAGAAACGAAAATAGACAGAAGCGAAAATAAAATACTTAAGTATAATTACCGATAAACCAGCCAGGGTCAATAAAAACACTGCGCCCCAAACCACCATCTTGACTAAATTGACAAAAATCTATATGAAAAATTAATTAGCAATGTTGAGTTGGGTATTAAAAGATAACAATTACAATAATCAGTCGTGTTATCTGATAATTCGATTTCTGTTAATCTGATTAATTAATATGGCTTTAGATCGGGTTTTTTTAACGAAAATTTATTATTTCGGACTACTTAAAAGGGGATTAGCGGTGCTGTGCTTATACGAAAATACCTACGTCCAGTCCTACTCTAAATTCAATAGTACACAAAGTGGACAACTCAGGTGAACCACGGCGGAGGACTGCTGAACCATTGTAAATTCTAGTAGGTTGGTATGGAAAATAAAAAAAGACTTGTTTTCTAGTTTCATTCGAAAAGGTATTTTTAATAGTACATTACTGCTATGGCCGAAAAATAAGAACGAACATGATAATTAAAGAACGAACGTGATAATGTGGGTAGAGCCGAAGCCGAGGTACATAATGCGTAAGTCCTTCAATAACTGATTTAGTCCTTTATTTGAGAATAAAGTTGATACCTTATAACAGTTATGACATCGCATTTATTTTTAAATGCAGACATTAAGTAGTACCTGTTGTGTCGTTTTTCTTTATGTATTGTCCATTGTATTTTCTTGTGTGCAATAAACAATAAATAATAATAATAATTACCCTTAGGGGAGTCTATCACAACACAGGGCGTTGTATCTGCTACATACTCAGTATACTCCAGTGTAATTAAAGTTGATCACATAAACAATAAAAAAACAGGCCAAGTGCGAGTTGTATTCGCGATCCGCGGGCTCCGTACCACCGCACAATATTTATATTAGACGAAAAGTAAACTATTGCGCACTTTAACCAAACCAAGTTTGTTGCTTCTTCTATATCCAAAAAAAAATGTAAAAATGTTGTTTCTTTTATGGGGACTTTTCACTTTTATATTTAAAATTATTTTTAGGAAATCCGCCATAAATAAAAAATTTATGTGTGAAAAATTCAACTGGTTTACTATAACGATTTAAAAGACACAACACTTTACATAGACTATGTAGAGTCTACACAGTCTGTCTGTGTAAAGTACCTATAGACTTAGTAATAGGGTGCGTTGGCTGGCACAGAACCCTAAAGACTTACGTACCTTACTGGACTGTTCAACGCCGAAACTGATCTTTAGTCATGAACACAATAGAATTTTAAATAATTATTCCTCTTGAATGTAAAATTACACCTTTAACCTTTTGTCAGTGGCTGTCAAAAATTCTGTCAATGGCTCACTGTGGCACCGCCGTGCGGTGGATGCACTGACCCTGGTTAGTGAAGATGCCGCTTTTACGATAAACGTAAAATGACGTGTCCCGTTGGACCGAAGATTCCTCTACCGACAACAAGTATCATTGTGTTCAGCATGATCACCCAAAGAATTATCGACTGGTTGTCGCACTATAAAGTGGTGGATGGGGGAGGACGGGGAGGAGCAAGATGCGAAAACTGGGTATCAATTTTAGTTAATATCTCATTAACCACTCATCCGATTTAAACAGTTATAGTGTCTTAAGGTAGGTGATAAAATGCTTAATATAACATGCTTTACAACGGTTTTGATAAATACCATAGTGACCATAGTTTATTAATATTTAAAAAAGGCTGATTTTAAACAATAGACGTTATTGGTTTTGTTAAATTCAGGCAGTAAATGAAATCTTACGAAAGAGTAATATGACAAACAAAGAATTGGGCTTTTTTTACATTTGGTTGAGAAACAGCAGAACTGTAACTGATTTTAGGGTAACATAACAAGTTCTGCACAACGGGTGCCCGCGACGGAGCACATTTTGCTCCGTGGTGCCCGCAGACAGTCAATCTTGATTGCGATGATGTATTTTTAGATAAGGATGCAGCTATAAGAAAGAAAAAGATATCTATAGGACCATAGACGAGGTGTATATGACTATTTCTTTCTTTCCTATAGCTGCATCCTTAACTAAAAATACATAATCGCGATCAAGAATGGCTGTGTGCGGGCATCCATTTACTGTTCTATAGTGTGGGGTTTCTAAAATATTACATTATCTACCTACAACTTCTACCTAGAACAAATGAAGCGTCAATAGGTGCCCGCACACGTTCAATCTGATCGCGATCCGGTAGACATGCAGCTATAGAGAAGAAAGATATAGTCGTATCCACCTAGTCTGTGGTGTTTTAACTTTCTCTTTCTTTCTTATAGCTGCATCTCTACCCGATCGCGATCAAGATTCACTGTGTGCGAGCACCCATTGTGTGCCCACACACAGTTTATCTTGATCGTGATTGGGTAGACATGCAGCTATAGGAAAAATGAGAAAGCTATAGGACCATAGACTAGTTTTAAACTTTACAAAACTTTAATTTTGTCTGAAATGGCATATATTCCTAAATATTTTATAAACTACACTTGCGAGTAATAAACTGGAATCACTTCATCGCGGGTTTCTCAAGACAAAGTTGTGCCATTTCTAAGCAATAAACTATAGCTTGTGTTATATCATTTGAAAGGTAATTTTGTTAGCTTTTTGTAAAAAAAAATTAAATATTGGGGGACATTTCACACAAGGTCATCTAATCCTAAACTAGGCAAAGTTTGTACTATGGGAAGCAGAGACTGATCATCATATCAGCCGAAAGACGTCCACTGCTGGACATAGGCCTCCCCTAAAGTTCTCCATGATGACCGGTCCTGGCTGCTCGCATCCAGCGGCTTCCCGCGACCTTGACCAGATCGTCGGTCCACCTTGTGGGGGGCCTGCCAACGCTTCGTCTTCCGGTACGTGGTCGCCACTCTAGAACCCTTGCGTCCCATCGGCCATCGGTTCTTCTTGCGATGTGCCCTGCCCACTGTCACTTTAGTTTAGCGATTCTCAGGGCTATGTCAGTTACTTTAGTTCTTCTGCGGATCTCCTCATTTCCGATTCGATCACGCAGAGAGACTCCGAGCATAGCCCTTTCCATAGCCCTTTGGGTGACTTTGAGCTTCCTGCAGACTTCCTGCTTCAACGTTTTCAACGTCAATGGGTAGCGGTTCTGGCGACAGATTGGTGCAATGGTGTCATGGAGCATCTGCTTTTGTACCCTTGTGTACCCTTCAACGGCCAAGTCACACAACATTAACTATAATAATAAAGAAATCGCAGTAAGGAACCTTAGACTTGGCACGACTTTGTCTAGATTTCATTACTTTTTAGAGATAAACAAGCAGCTCCATTGAGACTTGGCTAGTTTTTAACGGAATGTTTTTGGTGGGATTTCACTTCTTTTTGTAGAAATGTGGGCATATTGATTTATTATATTAGATTTTCTTATTTGACACAGTTTTTTTCTTTTCAAGAGTAGTTTTTAGGGTTCCGTACCTCAAAAGAAAAAAACGGAACCCTTATAGGATCACTTTGTTGTCCGTCTGTCTGTCTGTCTGTCTGTCTGTCAAGACCCTTTATCTCACGAACGGGTAAAGGTATCAGGTTGAAATTAATACCATATATTAGAATCCATGAACCACACAAGATCTGAAAATTTCAATTTTTTACAACGACGCAATCAAAAGATATGGCATTTTATGTCCTCATCTCCATACATTTATGCAAAAAAGGAAAACCTACAGGGTACTTCCCGTTGACCTAAAATTATGAAATTTGGCAAGAAGCTAGGTCTCACAGTACAAATAATGGGAAAAGTCTGAAATCATTAAATATTACAACTTTTCTCACATTTAATGGTAACCAATTGTGGTGAGCTCCCGTTTCAAGAACATTCATATAAGAGAGGGGTCAAGTTGGATGGTCGCTGAGGCGATTTTTGTTTTAGTTCTATTTAAAAACGGGAACACTTACTAACTTGAAAATTGGTGGGTTTATAGTGCATAAGCTATAAAATAACAACAAATAATAAAATTTGGTCAAGCGCGTGTCGGACTCAAAAAATCTAGCACATTAACTTACTGAAATTTCAACGAATACAATTATGTTTATGTGGTGGTACGGAACCCTCAGTGCGCGAGTCCGACTCGCACTTGGCCGGTTTTTTTTATCTAAATCTTTCTTTTCATTTTTTAACTTTCTTTTTTTTTTCTTTTTTATAAACTTGTAAGTATGAGTATAAAAGCCAGTCTAGTCTTATCCAGAGTTTTCCTTTAATTTTATTTATATGCGTATTAAAAGCAGGAGGCATTCGCCCAGCAGTGGGACGCTTTAGGCTAGATTAAATTAGATTAGAAGATGTGTCCCACTACGCTGGATTTTTGCAATGACAGTCGATTTTTATATGTACCAATAGTAGAAGGGGGCATTACCATATCTCTAATACAGCTGAGACCAGCTGAGGGTTCTTATCAGATACTTCAGACCTTCGATTTTTGATATCACATGAAGCGGCCCACCAAGTTGAATATTTTTTGTAAAGGCGGTATGTCGATCTCTAATAGTTTGGTTGGGCTCTTGTGTTTTCTAATCAGGGTCACCAGGTACTCCAGATCTTCGATTATCCTAGTTTTTATAGTTCTCCCTTTATGTGGCTATTAAACCCTAACTCTGTACCAAATTTCAGCTCTCTGATTTTATGGGAAGTACTAGTTCTATTCTGATGATCATGAGTGAGTGAGTGTCATAAATGCGATACTTTGCTTTCGCTTAACTTCGGAACTAAATGACGTACAGAATTGAAATTTTGGATGTTATAGTTTACTGGATGACGAAAATTTCTGCCTTCTGATCTTATCCAGAGGTTCTCAAATAGGAGCCTGAAAATGCGGCGAAATGGTTCTAGTAAAGGATGGCACATCAGTGTTTGCTTCGCGCTCAACTTGGCGGGGGCACTGCCGTGCCCCCCGATTAATTAATATGGCTCTAGATCGGATTTTTCCCGATTTTTAGGGTTCCGTACCTCAAAAGAAAAAAACGGAACCCTTATAGGATCACTTTGTTGTCCGTCTGTCTGTCTGTCTGTCTGTCTGTCAAGACCCTTTATCTCACGAACGGGTAAAGGTATCAGGTTGAAATTAATACCACATATTAGGATCCATGAACCACACAAGATCTGAAAATTTCAATTTTTTACAATGACGCAATCAAAATATATGGCATTTTATGTCCTCATCTCCATACATTTATTCAAAAATGAAAAACCTACAGGGTACTTCCCGTTGACCTAAAATTATGAAATTTGGCAAGAAGCTAGGTCTCACAGTACAAATAATGGGAAAAGTCTGAAATCATTAAATATTACAACTTTTCTCACAACTAATGGTAACCAATTGTGGTGAGCTCCCGTTTCAAGAACATTCATATAAGAGAGGGGTCAAGTTGGATGGTTGCTGAGGCGATTTTTGTTTTAGTTCTATTTAAAAACGGGAACACTTACAAACTTGAAAATTGGTTAAGGCTATAAAATAACAACAAATAATAAAATTTGGTCAAGCGCGTGTCGGACTCAAAAAATCTAGCACATTAACTTACTGAAATTTCAACTAATACAATTATGTTTATGTGGTGGTACGGAACCCTCAGTGCGCGAGTCCGACTCGCACTTGGCCGGTTTTTTTTTTATTATCAGACTACTTAAAAGGGGATTAGGGGTGCTGTGCCTATACGAAAATACCTACGTCTTGACCTACACTAAATTCAATTGGTATACCTACCTAGGGTTTTTGGTCCACCCAGTCATGGACCCAGTGGACAACTCAGGTGAACCACGGCGGAGGACTGCTGAACCACTGTAAATTCTAGTAGGTTGGTATGGAAAATAAAAAACCGGTCAAGTGCGAGTCGGACTCGCGCGCCGAGGGTTCCGATATACTTTTTGTATTTTTGGATGCAATAAAGTCCATTTTTAGGACCTCAAAACTAAATTTGTTTGTAAAGGTTATTTGCAGATTTCTAAAAAACTGTGCTACTTAGAAACATCGTTTTATTTTTGCTGTAATGTTTACATAAACTTCTGTCAACTGCAATTAATTCAGATTTTTCCTTTCACAAACTTCGGAGATAAGGGCATGATAAGGGAATGGTATTTTTTTTTGACATTTTTCATCATAACTTGAAAACTGAGAGACGTGAAAAAATACAAAAATATTTTTTAGAATGTACAAGAAAAGCCTTTTCATATGATACCCCAATCGACCTAGTAACGACAATTTGATATTTGGCCCCCCTATTTTGGCCCCCTTTACATTAATAATCATAATTTTTTCAAAATTCTTTCATGTGTAATTAAGTTGGGCAACTATATTCTAAAACTATTCCAAATTTCAGTCGATAGCATGAGTGGTTGCCGAGATATAGAGGTGTGACAGACAGACAGGCAGACGGACAGACAGACAGACAAAGTCACACCATAAGGGTTCCTTTTTTTACCATTTTGGTATCGGAACCCTAAAAACTTTTAGGAATTTGTTTGACCCTCGGGACCGTTTACGCCTGGGCTACTTTTCACTTTATATTTTAAATTATTTTTAGGAAATCTGCCATAAATAACAATGTTATGTGTTCAACTGGTTTCCTATTACGGTTTAAAATACACACACTTTACATAGGGGGCGATTCTAGCGTATGGCCGCTAAATGTATGTATGTACTTTAAAATACACACACTTTACATAGGGGGCGATTCTAGCGTATGGCCGCTAAATGTATGTATGTACTTACATATTAGAAATTAGTAAATTTGTAAGGAGTAATAAACATCTTTTTATACAGTCAAAAGACCAACATTCACGACCACTTAACCTACGCCATCAAAATAAGCTTGCTCTACCAACCATAAGACTGCAAATGTTTCATGCTAGTCCTTTTGTAATGGCCATCAAAATTTATAATAACATCCCAGATGATATCGCCAAAGAAGAAAATAATTCAGTGTTTATTAATAGGCTTAAAAACTTTTTGTCTGAGAACTGCTTTTACAACCTTAATGAGTATTTTAATTTTAAGTGTAAATAAAAATTGTTAACTTAGAATATATAATTAGCTTAATAATAAATAATAATAATAATAAATTTAATAATTTAATTAGTAAATAAACATTGTTAAATTAGAATATTGATTAGCTTATTAATAAATTTAATAACTTACTTAGTAAATAGTGTTAACTTAGAATATTGATTAGTTTAATAATAAATTTAATAACTTATTAGGTACAGGTAATGTAAAGTACTTATGTGCAGTGCCCTAACAGGGTTTCATGTGTGATACAATAAAAATGTAACACCTTTTATTACCATATGAAAGCAATAAACGTTATGATTATGAAAATTTATGATTAAAATTTGGCAGGTCTAAAAGTGATGCTGTCTTTGATCAGCCTATAGATCTCAGAATAAAAAACTATAGAGTCCGCCATATACATATTCTGTATGAGCTAGTGAAGTGTAAAGCGTCTCACTGTCGCCCATGCTAATCGGTCATAAAACTCAGTTAAGTTTAACTAAAATCAAGATATCTTTAAAAATCTAATGTTTTCCAGACGTACTTTGTACAGAAGCCCTACCACCATCATAATTTGCAATGGGAATCACCAAAATAGGCAAATTATTTATTTGGAGCCTAAATTAACATTCAGGGTTTTTTCCCTCTCTCTTTTAAACTGTATTGGGGGTAGCCTAGAGACCTGAAAAGTTTTTAAAATCAACTACAATCTATGGAACATCCTTTTTGTATTTCGAAAATTTTATTTACCATATTTTTTGAGTAACAAGTAGGAATGTTAGGAGGTTTATTATTTTATGTATGAAAGTAACGTTCAAGGCATTCATGACACAAAAAGAAAATTGGAAAAATGTTCAGTAAAAAAAAGACAAGAAAGGGCCCCGTGTGGTGCCGGCAAAGAATAGTACCAACCCTTACATACCCGTGGGTGTCATAAGAGGCGACCAAGGGTTATAAACTGGAGGATGGGCAGCAGCGTCTTCTTTTGTATCTAACATCTTACTTACTGCGGTCACCTACAACCGCGGTCCAGGGTGCCAGCCGTAACGCTAACAAGCGAGATGACTATGGTACTTCCCCTATAAATTTTTCCAGCAAAAGCTAGAATTTGAGAGGGAGCTCCCTGTCCTGTAGTGGACGTTTCTCGGGATGTTATGATGAAAAAAAAAAGATATCAATTTTTAAATTTCCTTCGGCAGAAAATTTAAAAAATTAATAAAATAATTTATAACTCGAAAACTACAAAAAATCGCGGAATATACATGGGGGTGATTCGGGTAGCCCAAGGGGTGGTCCACCTCTGGATCACCGCTTGACACTGATTCCTGGGACACCCTGTAGATCTAGCACAGATTAAATAATAGTAAACTAACGGAATTAGTAATAGGGTGCGTTGTAGACTTAGTAATAGGGTGCGTTGGCACAGAACCTTAAAGACTTACGTACCTTACTGGACTGTTCAACGCCGAAACTGATCTTTAGTCATGAACACAATAGAATTTTTAATAATTAGTCCTCTTGAATGTAAAAATACACTTTTAATTATTTTAAAAATTCCCAAAATAAAACAACCAAACTCAAAACTGAAATTAATTACCATTCTAGCAAGTCGAACGAAACACCTTCTGTTTTTCTAAACGAAAATAATATCTTCTTGATAAAGACGATTTTTCTCCGTTATGTATTGTTTCTATTTATTTAATTTTTATTTTATTTATAGGGTTCTCTACTCTTTTTTCCTATTTTCCTTAACATCAGTGTTGGTGCCTCATCTTCATTTTTCGTCGTCACTGGCGACCTTAGTGATGCTGTTTCTCGTTTTCCCTTAGTTGAGGGCTTATTTTTTTTTCTTTTTCTTTCTAGACCGTTAAGTGCCAACTCATTCTCATTAAAGACATTCGTTCTAAAAGCGACGACTTTTATTTCATCGGTATCGCTTACTTGAATAGCTGCGTCTTTCTGTGTGGTTGAACCTATATTAACCTTTGCATACGATGTAGTCATCGCTGCCGATGTCATAACAACTCTCTGTGATACTGCTGCTTCAAAGATTGTCAGTTCTTCTGTGGCAGATATATCACTCGGCTCTTCTTCAGTGCAAGTTCCTTTATCGAATCTATGCAAGTTTGGAGAGCTAGTTTCTATTGCTACATTTATAGCTAAATTACAAGTTAAGGTTCCTTTTTCAACCTTCTTAATAATAGTAGCAGGAGTAGGTTGCTGTTTAGCTGCTTTGTCAGCAGTTATATATTTCAAATAGTTGTATATATTCGCTATCACCTCATTGTGAAGGGAAGTTACAGCTGTAAGCCACTCTTGGAAGTAATGAAGGTTGATAACATCTGGAAGCATAAAAAGTATGGAAATTCAATAATGATTTTTATATTTTTAGCTTCATCATGCTGCCAGATTTTGTATTTTTTAGGACCACTACTTTTAAAAGTGGTGTTTCTCCATCATAATAACGATGTAAAATAGAACATTAAGATGCAAGTGCGCTATTTTGTTGATTACGCCCGAGGCTTGAAAATTGCATCCCGAGCCGCAGGCGAAGGGGGTAATGGAACCGAGAGTGTAATGACTAAAACGCACGCGCTTCTTACGACATTTTTCAACACATTTGCGAATAGAAACAAGTAAAGCTTACCATTTTTCGCGAAGGAAAATTCATATCAGAAGTTAGGTTTTCCTAAGATAAGTACACCCAATACTCCAGACTTGTGTTAGTATTTTCTACGCAAGTTTCCAACCTAGTCAATAGACCTACTCTTTATTGAACGTCAAAACAGAAATCTTCCATAGATTTGATATGATGTTTTTGAACAATGACCTCATAATTCTTGCCATCGTTTAGTTACTTTTTAACACTTAATTAATTATTAAAAAATAATGGAAAAAGCACGGGTGTTTAATAAGCTGGAGTATGGACCATAAAACAGTGCAAATAGAGCTGTTTTATGAGCAAATGTGTAAATAAACTATATTTAAACATATTTAAAAAGACCCCATCCTCCAGAGGCACCCCCATCCATAAAGAAAAACATTACTCACTGAATACGAAATTCATCGAAATAAGTTCCGAGAAATTTAAGGTAGGTACCGTAGACTATTTGGAACCTATCAACTTTTTAAAATATAGGTCACAGACATGCCAAAATTGGTAACAATGGCTGTAGCTGTATCTTCGTACTAATCAGCGAAAAATTTAACTAAAAATAGCAGTATTCTTGAACACACTTGAACGGTAGATTCTGACCATAAAAATGAACAACTTTTCCTTTTTCCTTTTTCTTTTTTTTTTAGGTCGAAATACGAAAAATTTCGACCCCCATACAAAATGTGCTGTCAGCTGATGCAGTTTGTATGAGAAGTCAAAAGTTTATTTCGTGTTCCTTGAGAAAAGTGGTTAGCCTTTAAGTTTGTACAGTCGGTCACCAGACACATTGTATAGTGTCAATCTTGACGTGCTATTTTTGACTGTACGTAGAAGTGCTGATTTCCATAGAGCAAGTGATTTCACTGATGCGCGAATGAGCTAAATACCTGCTCCCTCAGCATGATGCCGTAGATAAAAATTATATCTAAGGCCAAATGTCATTCTTTAACTTGTAATTTATGGAGCGAACTTCAAAAACTGACGTTTAACCTTAGATATAATTTTTATCTAGGGCATCGTGCTGAGGGGGCTGTTAGCCTGCGCGATTAATGACGGTCGCTCGAATAAAGTGGTGGGGATGCGCACAAGTATGCTTGGGTGGACAACGAACAGTGCAAATCTGATATGGTGATGCAATAATAAACAAACAACTCGAATAAAAGGCCAACAGGAGGGCAGGGCAAATACAACCTGAGGGTGTCCGAACTCATAATCCTAGGCGTTTCGGTTAGTGCGCGTTGCGCGATACCGGTATCACGCGTCTTATACCTATATCGGTATTTAGAACTTCCTTTTTATAAAATACCTGTGAATACAGCTTTAATACAGGTAACTATTTACATATAAAAGTCTATACCCACTAAGCAAGCTAAAGTTTCAGCAATATTGCAGAACCACACATTTGAAAGGTTGTAAGTTTCAACTGAAAGCTTAACGTTACAGCAACCTCTCAGGGACATTGCAGCAACCTTAAAACGGCCACGCTATATTTAGGTATACAGTGCAATGTTACTTTCTGTAATCATTTGAATGTTACTAAATGTTTCAGTTGTAACATTACAAAAACATTACAGATGTAACATACCTGCAACGTTATAATGAATGTTTCTACAATCGGGTGAATAGTGCATTGCAAAAACGTTACAAAGCTAAGTTTTTGAACTTGAATAACTGATAACGCTACAACCTAATCTTTATATGTTTGTGGAAACACTAAAAAAAAAAAAGTTCTGGAATTTCAGCTTTCTTTTTTTTAGCCATCTTTTTTTTGGACCACGGGGCTCTTAGCTGACATGTCGAAATTTTGAAACAGTTCTCTGGTATGACAGCCGACATGTTCGTGACATTATTATTTTAAGATACTAATAGTAGGATCACTAAGGCTGAGCTTGTAGGGGGTACCTTGCAACTAAACCTGCTGGGATGAAACTTGGCAGCAGTCAAGTACATACCCATAGGTAACATATTAAAAGTGGTACTCCCCAGCAGGACGCAACTGAGATGCAGAGTGGGGCATAATGTTGAAAATCTGTAGTTTTTACTAGGTTGAAAATTGTGTCTGTTGAACCGACATAGGTAGCTGGTTGAAAATTTCACAGAGTATGTATTTTTAAAACAAATATATCAATTAAAAATAAAAAAATTAAAATTTTAAAAAATAAGGGGGGTCGCCATACAAGAAACGTATTTTATTTGTTTTTGCTCTATTAGTAAGGGTGATGAAGGACAAATTTCTATATGATTTGCTCATGTCTGCCTCTTTGACTGATGATAAGGAGCATCCTCTAGAAGATACAAAAAATATTGGCGGACATCCACACCCCTGCGTTATTGAGGAATTAAGTTGTAACTTTTTTAAAATTTGACAATGAAACGTACACCTGGCAGACTATGACTATCTGTTTAAATACAATGTATAAAACACCAAAAAAATGGTCTGCCACCATAATAGGCCTGCGTCGTAAAGTTACAGCGCTTCAAAATGCAAAAATTCACTACTTCGTCCCGTGATAATGCAGAGCCCTGCATGTCTGCCTCTTTGATTTTCTACATCTTCAGAAGTATTTTAAACAGGAGCCACAAAGGCAGACAAAAAAAACCTTATTTAGTATCTTATTTTCATTTTTTTTGCTTTAACTCAAAAACGCAGCGACGCACAAAAAAACTTGTAAGGACCAAATCGATTCGTATTGAGCTGATCTATCATCCCTATTAATATGAATCATGAGCAAATCATACACCCAAATTGTAGCCAGCACCCTAACTATATCGTCAGAACGGTTAGTAATTTGAGTGTCAAACTTGGTATGAGTATAGTTCACTAAGATGTCAATAAAATAATATGTCCTGACTGACGGACTAACTGACTGACAGACTGACTGACTGACTGACGTCTATCCGTAACCGCTTTAGCTATAAGTGTGAAATTTTGTATGCTAATTTATTGCATGCTACAAACACCACCCAAGAAAGGATTTTCCAAAACTCATCCCCCAAAAGGGTGAAATAAGGGATGGAAGATTTTCAATTTTATTTTACTTGGTTTTAACTTTCATCCCTTATTTCAACCCCTTGGGGGATGAGTTTTGGAAAATCCTTTCTTGGGTGGTGTTTGTGGCATGCAATAAATTAGCATACTAAATTTCATACAAGAAAAAATTCAAAAAAAATTGTAAATATAATATTTTAAAGATTGACTTCTTGACGTTAGACATGAGTATGTTACGAGACATTTGGCGTATGTTTTACAAAAACTTACCAACCCGTCTTCTGCCTGGAGGGGCCCAAACTTGGTATGTTTTGAAAATATTTCTAAGATTTTTACAAAACAGTTGGCCGAAAGGTAATGGTGTAGTATATTTTTGGAACCGGCATATGATGCTCTTGCATTTGGTATCACACACGATAAGTTTCGAAACAAAAAAAAATTAAAATCCCATACATACAAAAAATTGATGACGTCATTGCTGCCCCCTACCCGGGAGTATTTTTAAGAGCTGCCGGAAAAAAATATTGTTGTAACCTAAAGTACCTGTGTACCAAACGGCAATGCCGTACATCGATTTGCGGCTTTCTATCAATATGAGCTTTGTACATTGTCCACTACTACACGCATTACATCGCCTCATCGGTCCAGACATTCTTTTCTCTTTGGTTTTGAAAAATATATTTTTTTTTACTTTTTTTTTAAACACGCTAAATGTACTTTGTTCCACTTATAGAACATGTGGTTTAAAGGAAATCGGTACTTTTCCTAACACCCTGTATAGTATTTTGATGCTTCTGAATGCAAATACCGAGACCTAGCGAGATAATTCAATGTTAACTTTGTGAAGGTTTCTTACATACATAAGAACATAGGTCGAAATACGAAAAAAAAAATTTGACCTGCCATACAAAATGCGCGATCAGCTGATTCAGTTTCTATGAGAGGTCAATTTTTTTTTTCGTATTTCGACCTATGTTCCTTAGGGAAAGTTGTTCAGTTTCATGGGCAGAATCATATCCTTCAGGGTTGATATACCCCTTCTGTTACACCTTGTATATAAAAGAAGAAGGTGACTGACTGACTGACTGACATATCAACGCACAGCCCAAACCGCTGGGTCCAGAGATTCCAAATTTGGCATGTAGGTTCCTTATGAAGCCTAGGGGTGCACTAAGAAAGGGTTTTACAAAATTCCACCCCTAAAGGGGTAAAATAGGGGATGAAAGTTTGTATGAAAGTCCGTCAGTTTTGAAGTTAGGATCTTCAAAATTTGTATTTAGACTGACGACTAAAAATTAATATTTACGTGTCTCAGGGTTTTTGAAAATTCGACACCCTTAAGGGTGAAAAGGGGGGTGAAGTTGAAAATTGTTTATTTTTAAAGTAAAATCCACATAATTTATTATTTAGGCATTAATGATGTTATTTTATGCAACGTACATCACTGTTATTGAAATTACACCCCAAATTCAACCCCTAAAAAGGGAAATGGGATGAAAAAGTCTAAAAACCAATATGGGTATCGTTTGTATGGTTTATCGGGTTGCTGCATTTACTTATATATAAGTACAAGCCCATCGGCACGTTACTATGTCCCCAATTCGTTGGTCCGAAATCTGACGTTTAGGACCAACAAATGTCAGTCGTTGTCAGTCATATTGTCAACATTGGATGCAAATAAACTTACCAACAAAATGGAATGTTCTTAGTTGAAGAAACAATGTACTCTTATTATTATTATTATTTCTTATTATTGTTTTTGACTATAATCCAATTAATGAAACTGAAAAACCAGGCCTAAATCACATATAAACAGTAAAAAGTTTGTTTTGTTTTTTCCCGCCATATTATTTCCGTTCCGTGTATTTAGCACCGACCGAAGTACTACACAACGTAGTTCACGCGATTTTTCACAGATGGCGCAATTTTTTCTTGTATGAGGAAATTTTGAACCGCTTGTTCCCAAGACCCTATCTTGACTATATAAATCTATGGGTTGCTGATTACGAAAACTACAACAATTTTGAAATCCAACGTGGTGGACGTAAAATACCATTATCCCCCTGGGATGGAGTTGGGGTGCGATAGGTTTGGAATGTCTAAAAATCAATATGGGTGTCGTTTGTACGGTTTATGAGGGAGAGGGAGGGGGATATGGAGGGGCAGGGGGAGGAGGAGGAGGAGGGGGAGGAGTAGAGACAGAGGGAGGGGGAGGGGGAGAATAAGGGGAGAGAGGGAGAGGGTTTTAGTTTTTGTCAATTACTTCTGCGAATTGGCTCTGTTTTGAAATATTACATATAGGTGTCTCTCATCTCTCTCTTTACATTTGTTAGGATACTGCTGCTAAGTTCCTGTGTTCTGAGTAATTTATGAGTAACGTCTGTATATTATATAAAATTCAGCTGGATCTTGAATTATACTCATTGATTTGCGCAGGGTTAGTCCTGTTTTTCCTTAGTTTAAAATTACCCCGAAATGGCGGGAAAATATCTCATTGCTTCGGAAAACCGGTAACAACATAAATACGAAATCCCCGCGAGCGAAGCCGCGGGCAACAGCTAGTATTAGTAATATTCTTGCAACACGACACTCAAAACTTACCAGCAAATTAATTTTGTTAAGTCTCTGCAATATTTCATTTGTATGTTCTAAATAAAACGTTGCTGCAATTTTTTACTTATATCATTGCATATTTCAGCTAGCTGTACCGTTTCTTTTCTAAGCTATTACAAGTTCCGAAAATAAAGTTGGTGTAAGCTTCGAATAATAACTTTAATTTGCAATGTTGCTGGAAAATCAACATGTTAATATAACAAAACTTACAAACAATATGTATGACAAAACTTGCGACAGGCTTGCTGCATCATTGCTTTTGGAACTTTCAAATAGGTGATGAAGAAAGTTATCGTAACTTCATGTAAGTTACAATGTTCAGTGGGTATGTTTTACCGGTAAATAGAGGCTGATACTTTTATTTATTTTTATTTTATTTTGTTTGGGGAGCTTATGGCCTATTTTATACAGTAATTGACTTAATTAATAAGTAGATGCCAATTATGAAGCTACAGGCATGGATATAGGTATTATGATTGAGGTTTAGATATACAGGTACTTTTAATATCGGTATCACAATAGAGGACATCTCCATACCTTTACATACATTCATACATAACATCACGCCTTGTTCCGTCGGGGTAGGCAGAGACCACAGTTCTCCACCTATTACGATCTTGACATACTTCCCTTGCTTCCTGAACTTTCATCAATCCTTTCATACATGCTCGTCGGTTTAGGGTACCTTTATTTACCGTTATATTACCTGTATTTTCAATACCGGTTTCAAGTCTTAGCTACGCTTTATTTTTAGAATTGTGCCTGTTCAATAAATGATTTTATTATTTATTTTTAAGATTTATTGCCCGTGGTAGTAGATACATACTACTGCGTTGTCCTATATATACTCACCGTGACAAATTGACGTGTGTTCTCTACAATAAAAGTCAAAACTGACATTGGATCATAGATACTTATCTAAGGAATCGTGCTGCCGCCGTAGCCAGCGTAAGCAAATTCTTAGGTCTATATGTATGTATGTATACAAGGTGTAACAGAAAGGGTATATCAACCCTGAAGGATGTAATTCTGACCATGAAACTGAACAACTTTCCCTAAAGAACATTGGTCGAAATACGAAAAAAAAAAATTTGAACTCCCATACAAAATGCGCGATCAGCTGATTCAGTTTCTATGGGAGGTCAACATTTTTTTTTCGTATTTCGAACTATGTTCCTTTGGGAAAGTTGTTCAGTTTCATGGGCAGAATCACATTCTTCAGGGTTGATATGCCCTTTTTGTTACACCTTGTATAGCAGAGGCGGATTATCGTTTCGGAGGCCAAGACTCATTTTGGGTTGTTGCACCAATGGAGTAAAAAAGTGTATTGTTCTGATGTGTTACCTTTACCATCAATTGCCGCAGGGCGGGTGCCCGAAATAACTTGAATAGCCTTGTGGTTAGGATTAGATGTGGGCTTTGTTCCTGCGTTCCTTCTGTCGTCGTACAGTTCTTCCTACAACAAAACATCATTATCATGTAGTGTTAGTTGTAAAGTCGATGACCTACCCCACAAGACGTATCAGAGTTGTTGAACTCAGCAGGGCTAGCACGAGCCCCTAGACAAAATTATATCTAAGGCCAAATGTCCATGTTTAGGTTTCCGTACCCAAAGGGTAAAAAAACGGGACCCTACTAATAATATGCATCTATGTCTATCTGTCTGTCAGCGGGATGTATCTCATGAACTGTAATAGGAAGACAGTTGAAATTTTCACAGATTAACGAGAATACAAGCGTGAAAATCGGGATGTTTATAGGTAATGCATAAGGTAACACAGGGTGTAACAAAAAGGGTATATCAACCCTGAAGGGTATGATTTTTTTTAATGAAACTTTCCCTAAGGAACGCGGTTCAAAAGACGAAATAAAATGTTACCTCCCATAGAAACTGAATCAGCTGATAGCTGAAGTGTGGGGCGTTGGTGGTAAAGAAACACTCGAGATGCTTGAAGACGTTGATCTGTTTATTGATAGAAAATGTTGGGCTTATATACTAAAGTCTGGTGTAACATGATATCCTTGTTTATAATAGCTAGAATAATAACAGAGATTTAATCAAGTAATTTGATACTGTGTTTACCTTAATATTAATTAGAAAATACTTTGTTTATGTAAACAATGTGGTAGCGAATAACTTGACTAAAGGTCGTAACGTGCTACGTCTGCTTACGTTTGCTAGTTCATTTGTATAAAGGTATCTCTATACTCTACAATAAAGATTAGGGTGTCTCCATACACTACAGCATTTAGTATGGGACATAATTTTTTTTTTCGTTTATTGATCTATTGTTCAATTTCATGGGCAGAATTATAATTATTTTATTATTATTATTATTTATTTATTTGGCATCCAACAAGACATTATACTTTTATTATATTACATTATTAGAATATTTTCTTCAGGGTTGATATACCCTTTCTGTTACATTTTGTAGAATATAACAACAAATAATAAAAACTGGTTGATTTCTGCATTTTCGGGTTTGCTACTTGAGTTAAAATTATTTGAAACATTTTCGACCCCCCATTAGAAAGTTCCTAAATTTAAAAGTATGTGCCTAGGTACTGCTACTTATGGTATTCTGTGCTACTGCGTGTTATTTAAACCACAGGCCGAGCTAGTAGAACTCTTTATGGTAGTGTGGTTAAAGGGTCGTAGTCTGATCGTATATAGGGTGACTTTTAATTGGACTAGGCACCAACTTGTCCAAGTCTTATTTCGTCCAACCGAGAAATTCTGTCCAAGTCTCATTAAGTCCAAGTACCTATTAGTTCTTGATAGAAAAAGTTCTGAATATACTCATGATACTGAACAACTTTCTCCAAGGAACATAGGTCGAAATACGAAAATCAAGTTTTGACCTCCCATAGAAATTGCATCAGCTGATAGCGCATTTTGTATGGGAGGTCAAATTTGGTTTTTCGTATTTCGACCTATGTTCCTTGGGAAAAGTTGTTCATACTCCAGTAAAATTACGAGAGATTGTATGGCGAAACGTAAATAATTGATAATAGCCGTGATTCTTTTTCAGATCGATAGATTATATTTCTGTGTAAAGCTTTTTAATGGAATCCACCTAAATTTACTTCATTTATTTATTTATTTAGCCGTCCAAACATTAAAAAAATATGGAATTTCGGAAAAAAATGTTAAAAGATTATTTTTTTTTATTTACGGCTTGCTATATATTCAGAATTTTATATTATACTCGTACATGAATCCACCTAAAAATATTAGCTTTTTTAGATTGTTTAACTTTTATAGCACGAAATTTAAATAAAGCTTATCTTCGCAACCAAAAATAATAATTGATCCGTTTTGCTTTCTAATAATTTAAATAGTGCTATATAATCACATTTTTGGCCAAATCCAACATAAATGTTTACAAAAACATTGTAAACCAGCGATTACAAAAAACTTTTTTTTTATTTAGTATGGCATTTTTGTGAATATATATAAGAATCACTTACATTTAAAAAGGTTGAGTTTAGCTCAGTTTATTTCTATTATTTTACCTCGACTTTATTGGACCTTTTATGTAAAAATAAGTGGAGATTTTATATTTTGAAATAAATTGATATTTTTAAATATATTTATGGTGGATTTTGATGCCTATATGTAAAGTATACGTTTATCTATGATATAAAGTATATAATTGTCTATTACTATTTTTGCCTTAGCTGTTATTCGAAAAAAATGATCTGCTTTAAATTTTAGGTGGATTCGTAAATATTGCGTCTTAACATCATATTTAAATACGATATACACAAAAAAGTAGCTATTAACATTTAATGTTTTGCAAAACCGTATTTTTACTGGAGTATTCAGTATCAAGAGTACATGCATATCTTTTGTCATCAAGAACTAATTAAAAGTCACCCTATATAGTAAATTTCGAAACACCCTTTTCTTTCGTTCATCCCTACAATCTATAAGGATAGCTGATTTATTAAACAAAAGAGAATGGCTGTAAGTGGTGGGGTGAAGGATGATGACCCACCCACATAAGACTAGGTATGTCACAGTATATAGGATTATGGTACTACACTATCGGCCGCAAGTTAGTGGTAGCACTTCACCTGGAGCGGGTTACGGGATCTGGTTTCGGAAGCATGTAGCACTTGTTTTTGAGTTGGTAGCGCTGGTTCAGCTTATATGGGTTTTGTTACCACTTATTGCCCATGTGACGATACTAATGGCTGGCGACTCCAGGCTGGTCATAAGCTCGGCCCACTCCTGGCTGGGTGTAGGTAGGCCTTTTCTTTCATACGCCATTCACCCCGGTCTCTGGCCTTCCTCTTTTTGCTAGCACTTGAAAAATACACCAGGCTTGCCCTGGTGACTTTGATCGTACTACCTACTTAATTGCATCTTATCTTTCTTAAGGCGAAAACTTTAGGTTTTTAGCGCCTACGCAGGATTTAGTCAAAACAATCACTGAGCAGGCAGCAAAATCCGCAAACAACTGCGGACTGAGAAATACATAGCTACCCACTTACGTAAAATTTTATGTAATTCCTAGGATTTGGTCGCACTTCAATCAGTTTATTGTAACCCATTTTTACATGTTCTTTGCAATGAACTCTTGTTGAATGTTTTGATCAAAGTTTTGACAAAGAATTTGATTGAAATTAGTCAAAATATTTATGTTGACCGATTGCCAAAAATTAAAAAACCGGCCAAGTGCGTATCGGGCCACGCGCAGTATAGGGTTCCATAGTTTTTAGGGTTCCGATACCAAAATGGTAAAAAAAGGAACTCAAGAGCGTGCGCGCACCATTGACGTAAGAAAAACGCTGCTGGCGTAGTATCCAAAATCTTCAAAGATTTTGGAAACTACGCCAGGGGCAGCGTTTTTCTTACGTCAATGAAAATCTTTGGCTAGCACGGACGACCGCACGGACGACAAAACGTCGCGGTCCAGTCAGTCGGCCGCGTACACTTGCTAGGGAGGGCCGAGCATGTTGTGTCACGCACGATAGATATTGACATCGAGATTTTTTATTATGGAAAGAAGTGTTCTTTTTATTAAATGCTAGATGGCCAACGACTAAACAAGAAAAAACTAAATTAGATAAGTGGACCATCCCATCATTATGATTATGTCAATCCTTTATACGAGTAGGTAATAAAAAAGGTATGAAGACAAGTCTCAGACAAAAAATTATAACCAAAGGTTTTTCTGTTTTCCGGCCGACAAACGAACGACGGTAAATAAGTAAAATTATGTTTTTTATTCTATTTCACGTTTGGTTTTCTAGTACCTCCTTGGTAAGACTTACCAAGGAGGTAAGTAACCTACCTCATAGAAATTGGAAAATTCTTGCAGTGGCGTTGCGTGGGTGGGGCCGGGGGGGCCATTGCCCCGGGCGGCGGATTTCAGAGTGCGGCAAAATCGGCAAAAACTTTTTGCAAATTTATCGAACATTTTCCCACTGAGCATTGTAACTTACATGAAGTTACGATAACTTTCTTTATCACCCATTTGAAAGTTCCAAAAGCAATGTTGCAGCAAGCCTGTCGCAAGTTTTATCATACAGCTTGTTTGTAAGGTTTGTTATATTAGCATGTTGATTTTCCAGCAACATTGCAAATTAAAGTTATAATTCGAAGCTTACACCAACTTTAATTTCGGAACTTGTAATAGCTTGGAAAAGAAACGTTACAGCTAGCTGAAATATGCAATTATACAAGTAAAAATTGCAGCAACGTTTTATTTAGAACATTCAAATGAAATATTGCAGAGACTTAACAAAATTAATTTGCTGGTAAATTTTGAAGGTCGTGTTGCACGAATATTACTAATATAATATCTATTTTGAAAATTGATAGTAAATCGCAAAAGAAACCTTCACAAAGTTAACATTGAATTATCTCGGTAGGTTTCGGTATTTGCATTCAGAAGCATCAAAATACTATACAGTGTTAGGAAAAGTACCGATTTCCTTTAAACCACATATTCTATAAGTGAAACAAAAAAGTAAAAAAAAAATTTTTTTCCAAAACCAAAGAGAAAAGAATGTCTGGACCGATGAGGCGATGTAATGCGTGTAGGTATATTGTATTGCTACAGTGAACACTGTTTGGGGTATATCGGTGCGATCCAATTGAGTTACTCGTAGTAGGGTTCAACAACTAAATTTAATTATATTTTCTTCATATTTGAATTTTTTTAACACACTTAATATACCTTGTTCCACTTATAGAACTTGTGGTTCAAAGGAAATCCTTACTTTTCCTAACATCCTGTATAGTATCAAAATACAATGTACAAATAAAATCTTATTAGTCTTAAAAGTCTTATTACATGCCTTTATATTAACGTCATACAACGCTATTCTGCTGTCAGTCAGGGTAATTTCTTAACGATTTCCTTTTTACTTCAGAAAACATTAGTATCTAAAATAATAATGTCACGAACATATCGGCTGTCATACGAGAGAACTGTTTCTAAATTTCAACAAGTCAGCTAAGAGCCCCGTGGTCCAATGGATAGGGCATTGGACTTACAAACCGTTGGGTTCTGGTTCGAGTCCAGCCTCCCACTCTTGGATATTCTATCATTTATCATTTGTTTAGAACATTCTTTAAAGAAAAAAAAAGATGCCTGAAAAAATAAAGCTGAAGTTCCATAAAAAGTAAAAAAAAGTTTTTTTATTTTTTTTTGTTTCCACAAACCTTTAAAAAATTAGGTTGTGGCGTTATCAGTTATTTAAGTTACACAAAACTTAGCTTTGTTACGTTTTTGCAATGTACTGTTCACCCGATTGTAGAAACATTTATTATAACGTTGCAGGTATGTTACATTTGTAATGTTTTTGTAATGTTACAACTGAAACATTCAGTAACATTCAAATGATCACTGAAAGTAACATTGCATATAGCGTGGCCGTTTCAAGGTTGCTGCAATGTCCCTGAGAGGTTGCTGTAACGTTACAAGCTTTCAGTTGAAACTTACAACCTTTTAAACGTGTGGTTCTGCAATATTGCTGAAAATTTAGCTTGCTTAGTGGGTTCGCTCGCTCTTCTGCGCGCGCGCTTTCTTAGGCTCGGGACGCGTTTGCGCAATCGGAAAAAATTTGTAAGGAGCTGGGAATATCTCTACAAACTCAACGAAAGATAAGAAGAAAACATATTTTTAGTGATGGGAGTAGATATGTCGTCCTATCTTTCGAAGAAGAACTAAAACGCACCATGTTTTCATCAATCGACTGAATCATTCTAGAAATCCGTGAACGGTTCCAACAGCTGCACATTTTAGCAAAAAAATAAGACTTTTTACGTCGTTGAACGCTGAAGAAATCAATTTAAGTGAAGCTGAAAATCTGGTGAGTTTCAACGCTACCAAAACGCAGGCGTGTGTGTTTACCGCCAAAAGAAGTCAGTTCAATCTGGCGCCTACTTTTCGAGGTACAACTGGACCAGTTACCGACAGCCTCGAGCTACTTGGCATGAAGTTGTGTGCAAACCTGAACTTCGGTGCTAACATTGAGTCAAAAGCTCAAACTGCGGCCATAAAGTTGGGTATCCTCATTAAGGTTAAGCGGTATTTCTCTCCTGGACAGCTTCTAGTTGCCCAAGTCCGATCGTGCATGGAGAATTGCTGTCACCTTTGGGATGGCACAGCCAAAACCAAATAGCCGCACTTGACTCGATAGATCGCAGAGCCAAGAAGCTCGTTGGTGATGAGATGCTTGTGAAAACCAAGTTTCACAGTCTGGCCCACCGTCGCAAAGTTGCATGTCTGTCGGTCTTCTACAGATTGTACTTCGGAGAGTGTGCTCTAGAGCTCCACAAGCTTATTCCACATTCTCCCTTCTACCATCGGGAGTCCAGACGCACCGCAGGATATCACCCATACTTGGTTGATATTCCGCACATTCGCACAAAGCGCTTTGAAACATCTTTTATAATGCGCACGGCTAAAGAGTGGAATTCTCTGCCTGCGTCTGTGTTCCCGAGTTCATATAACCCGAATCTATTCAAGTCGCGAGTGAATAGGCTTCTTCTGGGCAAGCTCGTTCCATCGTCGACCTCATCTCTGTCTTTAGAACTAGATCGAGGTCAAGAGTAAGCCCATTTTCATTAAAAATAAACTCCCGACGATATTTATAAAGAAGACTTCAAGTTGGAGCGCTCACGCCTTCAGGCGTTCCGGTACACTGGGTCTCCTTAAATACATTGTGGAGTCAAAGTTCGAAGGTTGCGTACCTAATATAGTTATTTATCTTAGAATCTTCCTGACAGCTGCAATCAGCAACGCGAGAAGTTTTTCTAAATTGAAACTGACTAAAAATTACCTTCGCTCAACAAGGTCTCAAATAAGGCTGACGATATTATGCATAGAAAATCAGATTGAAATTGACATCGAAAACTGCATAAAAGATTTTGCACTGAAAAAACACGAAGAGTTCAATTTTAGTTATTAAATAAGGCAAGTAGATTATTTTTTATTTTATTTTTTACAGATTTTCTTGACTTATAATAAAAATAGGGGGGCGGCAAAATTTGGGTAGGCCCAACCCAGGCGGCGCAAACACACGCTTCTTCTTCTCATATTTAAGAGCCGCGCTCTTGTCGGTGGAGCAATCTCCATTTCTCTCTGTCCTCTGCCAATGATTTGATATCCTGATAAGACTCGACGTTTACCCTCTCTTTTATCTGGTCAAAATAAGTGCGTCTTGGTCTTCCTCTTCCTCTTCTGCCCTCTACTTTTCCTTCAATAATATTCTTTATGAAAGTGTCATGTCTTATCAGGTGTCCGACCATCGTCCCTCTTCTATTTTCGATGGTTCTCAGCAAATTTCTCTTCTCTTTAACCAAATCTAGAACTTCCTCGTTTGTCTTTTTCTCTGTTCAACTGATCCCTTCCATTCTCCTCCAACACCACATCTCAAACGCTTCTAACCTCTCTCTATCTCTTTGTGTTAGAGTCCACGTCTCACAACCATATAATGCAATGCTCCAGATGCACACTTTTATCAGTCGTTTCCGAACACTTCTAGAGATTTTAGCTTTTAAAAGGTGTTTTTTGTTGTTAAAAGCTGCTTTGGCCATTGCAATTCTAGAAACAACTTCAGGAGTGCATCTGGAGTCATTAGTAATTAAACTGCCTAAATATCTGAATTGTTTCACCGATTCTATTGGGACATTATTAAGATGAATTATTGTGTCGTTTGTTGCTGGTTTTTTCAAAACTGTTAACTTTTTTGTTTTCTTACTGTTTATTTTAAGCCCAAATTCTTTAAATATCACGTCCATTTCTGTAACTAATTCTTCCAATTGTAATGTGTTCTCAGCTACTGCAGCAATGTCATCAGCAAATCTTATAAATTGTATATTTTTCATGTTAATTTTGATGCCCCCTTTTTCAGAATCATTTATTTTCTTTATTGCGCATTCTATAAAAATATTGAATATTAGTGGTGAGAGTGGACACCCTTGTCTAACTCCTTGTCGTATCTTAGCTGTACCTTTTCCCTCTCCTACTTCTATTGTTGTTTCTTGTTCTTTATAAAGTTTATATATTATTCTTCTGTCTCTGTAGTCTAGACCTGTCTCTTTTAATATCTTCATCATTCGTTTCCAGTTAACCCTATCGAAAGCCTTTTCTAGATCTACGAAGGCGATATGAGTATCAAGTCCCAAATCCATACGTCTGTCTGCAATAAGTCGCAGTGCTAAAATAGCTTCTCTAGTACCCCTGTTTTGACGAAAGCCGTATTGATCCGGTCCTAACGTTCGTTCGGCTATGGGCCTCAATCTGTTTTGCAAAATTTTCAGGAGAATTTTTGATGCCTGAGAAACTAAGCTAAGGGTTCTATGTTCTTCACATTTGAGTGTGTTTAACTTTTTGGGAAGGGTAACGGTTTTAGTTATTTCAAAATCTCTCGGTATATAGCCAGTCAAGTACATGTCCTGAGTTAATTTGAAAATTTCATCTAATAAAGTTTCGCACTGGGTATATTTAATCATTTCTATGTGGATTTGATCTTCACCTGCAGCTTTGCCATTTTGTATATGACTTAATGCTTTATCAAATTCTTTTTTTAAGATTGGAGGTCCTAGTTTCTCTTCTTCCACCAGATGTTCGTCTTCTATATCCTCCTCACTCAGTCCTTCTCCGTGATATAGCTTTTCCATGTACCTTTTCCATCTTGCCAGTATCTCGTTATTGTTCAATAATATTTTACCCTGCTCATCTAAAATAGTTGTACTTCTAGTTTTATGTTTCTTACTGAAATTTCTTATTTCATTGTAAGCTTTATCCATCTGTCCTTTTATCATGTATTCTTCTATTTTGTTGCAAATATTATTGATATCGACTTCTTTTTGGTTTCTACATTTAGTAGTTATTTGGTTTGTAAGAATTCTATATTTATCTATACTATCAAAATCTGTTTTATTCTTAACTAGTCTTCTTTCTAACATCAAATTAATTATCTCTGTGTTTAACCATTTCTTCCTAGGCACAATTTTCTCTAATTGTAGACATTCTTCAGCTGTACTTAATAAGATATCTTTAACGTTAGTCCATCTATAGGTGATATTGTTTTCTGTATAATATCTATTTTTAATTTTATATAACTCTAATTTCTCCCCCACTTTATTACTATATTGCACTCTGCTATTGCTATTTATATCCTTAAGTTTAGTGAGATCAATACTCTTTGGTTTAGTTTTTCTTTTTATCTTCTTAATTTCTAAATTGCACTTGCTTAATAAAAGGTTATGGTCAGTATTGAGATCAGCTCCAGGCAGTGTTTTGCACGATGAAACTTGGCTACGATATTTCAGTCTTACTATAATATAATCAATCTGATATCTGCCTATATCTCCCGGCATTTTCCAAGTGTAGAGCCTTCTTTTTGGTTGTTGGAAAAGTGTGTTTGTTATAATTAAATTATTTTCTTCACAAAATTGCACCAATCTATCTCCTCTTTTATTTCTTTGACCCAAACCAAACTTGCCCACAATATTGTCTTCAGCTTTCTCCCCAACTACAGAATTAAAATCCCCCATTACAATCAAATTATTCTTTTCTTTAACTGAGTCTAATACGGTATCAATATGATTAATATAACACACGCTACGCCACTGAATTCTTGCACCTACCAGCCAAAATTGGCAGCCGTGGGCGATTCAGATTCAGATTTAGATAATTTTATTCAATGTAGATTCTTTACAGAATACTTATTGAATGTCATGCAGAATACAATGCAAATAGAGCGAGTCTACGCCGTTTCGCCGCGAATGTGAATACAGGGTGTAAAAAAAAGTACGATGATCGTTCTTAGGGGTGGTTGTACATCACTAACAGATTGCAAAAAAGATATAAAAAAATTACTTTTTTTTTTGTGTGATCAGTAATTTATTTAAATGGATACGTATTCAGTTTCATTTCAGGTTTGGGTTGCTGTGCTAGGTAGATACGGTCAACAGCACGTCAGTCAAACATAAACAGGACGCCCGAAACCAGAACCCGCTGAAGGACAAAGTGTTACCACTGAAGTGCGGTCAACTGTACCTAGGCACTTTTGTATAAATTTGCGTCTTACTGCCAGTTGCACAAATCTTATTTAAAGTAAAAGCTCCTTCTGTATATTACGATGTCGATATTTTGAAAAGAATCGATAGTGTAGGAAGGAACTACAATATCGATACTTTCGTTTCGAGACTGTGTACCTACACATGGATCGGACGGTGTGCGTTGGGCCTGGAAAATCTGTCCGATAATCGGACCTACAAAAACAAGGTAGTTGGCCTTATAATTAAATTTATCTGTTGTGATGTACTTTCATACTGTGATGTCCTGTGTTTGTTTATTAGGATTATTTAGGAAATTTAGGAGGATTATTCAACGGATTCTATGTTTTATTTTGTGAATCCCCATCGAGTATTCACTTAGCTATGTAATAATGTGACATTGGCGGAATTGTGAAGAGACAAACGCCAGTCAACAAAAAAATTAATTTAGATGATTCTGATATTTCTGATCTTGTATACTTTTATAAAAACTATCGATGTTTTGTTTGATTTATCGATATATTTTACTCGTCCCTATGATACTTACTTGTCAATGTCAATAATTTTCGGCAGATGGCCTTGTTTCCAATGCCGTAATAAATTAAAAAAAAATTGTCAATGTCAAATTGTCAATAAACCAATTGTCATTTTTTCCGTTGCACCATCCGTCTCGTGGCTGTGTTTTTTCCGTGGTTTTTCCCAAAAACCTGGTGAATTTATTGTATCGTGCGTCGTATTTTGGTATTTTCAATCAAAATGTCCGTGTGGCCAGAAGTAGAAACTGCTAAAAAAGAGAACAGACATGAAATTAAGCTGTCTGGGCCTGTTATTTCCAAGCGCATTTCGGAAACGGGTTTAGACGGTTCTGTGTTCCAATTAACAGGTTTAAACCTATTAAACATCAGTGAAACATGTCTTACTGTAATCCCAGATGAGATAAAACGTCTCGTGAATCTACAGTCTTTATTGTTATTCGGTAATAAGCTGGAGAGTTTTAATGAAAACATAACCTCTTTGCCTAAGTTAAAAGTGCTGGATTTATCCCGAAACCAGCTCACTAGCATCCCAGAAAGTTTGAACAGATTGAAAGAATTGACCAGTATCAATTTCAGTTCCAATCAGATTGAGAGTATGCCAAAATTGGGTGACATGCCTAACTTGATTATTGTGGATGTGTCTAACAATAAGCTCACATCATTTATTGATGTGGAGAATGCGAATTTGCCTCATCTGACTGATATGAAGTTGAAAGGTAATGCCATAGAAGCCATTCCGGGCATCATTGCCCATAGTCTGCCATCATTGAAGAACTTTGATATTGGAGATAATCAGCTAAAAACAGTACCTGGTGAAATGGCGAGTTTATCAAAACTTAAAGGTAAACAACTAAACTTTTTTCATATTAACTTTGTATTCAGCATTCATATAATTGTCTAATTACTTAATTATTAAGGAGAAATGCCATATTGAGTAGTTATATGTGTCTAATAACATAAGAAATTGGTATAATCTTAAACAAAGAAAGACAAATTCTCGGAAAAGAATGACTCATGTTTTGGCCGCTAGGTGGCATGACTGCAGTCACTTCCATTTACAGAGTGAGCTAGAAACAACTGCATTCAAGAAACCACCTAAACCACAGGCAAAGAAAAGTACCACCCCATGTCATTCCATAGGTGCCGTAAAAGGCGGCTAAGGGAATGGCAGCGGTTTCCTTCGATATATCAATTATATCATACATTCATACTGCTGTGTTGTCATAAATAACTGGGATCCATAGTGCCCGATGTAATGCTAACAAGAGAAATTATATCACCACAATATAATAAAATACTTTTTCGCTGTAAAATTTTGGGGGAGCTCCCTGTCTATTAGTGGACTTATTATTGGATGCTATGATGATATTGAAGATCTATATCTTTTTTAAATGAACGAATGAATTAGCCTTTTATTTCTGATACAATACTGTACAAATCAATCATAATAGATTACATTACCCAATACCAATATACGTTCAAATTATAATTATTTTTCCTAATCAATTAATTATCATTATTATTACTACTTATTAATTCTTAAACTAAATATTTTATGATCTATCATTAGTTCTTTTATTCTCTTTCTTTATCAGTTGGTCTTTTGACGAAGGCCTCCAGGCTTTTCCACTTCCTCCTATCCCGAGCTTCCCTTCTCCATACTGGACCAGCCGTTGCTTTTATTCCGTCTTCCGGTCGCATGTATTGTCTGCCTCTTCGCTGTTTACCCTCTCTCAGGTACCACTCTGTTACATCTCTCGTCCATTTCCCTCTTTCCTCTCTTAAGATGTGTCCTACCCATTTCCACTTCACTTTCCTAGTAGTCTTTGTTATGTCAAATACTCGTGTCTTCTCTCTTATCTTAGTCAGTCGTATTTTGTCTCTCTTGTTGTTACCGAGCATGCTCCTTTCCATGTTGTGTTGACACACTTGAAGTGTGTGTGACACTTCCAATCTCTTAGTGTCTTTTTGGGTCAACCCCCATGTTTGACATCCATAGCAAAGGCATGGAACTATGCATGTATTGAATATTTTGCTCTTGGGTGTTAGTGGTACATCTTTGTTTTTCAATACTTCTTTTAAAGACCAAAAGCTTTTCCATGAGTTACATATCCTTCTTTCCACTTCTTTTGATTTTTGGTTCTGGGTTGAAATAGTCTTAATAGTATTTTTAAATAGATTAGATTTAATGCCTTTTTCATAATTAATTTTTTCTCCATTTCAGAATTAAACCTAAAAGGCAACAAGCTGACAGACAAACGTCTCATGAAACTCGTAGACCAGTGCCGCACAAAACAAGTCCTGGACTACATTAGAGAGCATTGTCCAAAATCTGACCAATCACAGCCAGCCACGGGCAAAGGAAAAGGCAAAAAAGGAAAAAGACAGGATGAAGCAGAACAGGGTGATGCAGTTTGCGATCTCTGCCATTCAATGAAAATCTTACATGTCGAAGACAACATTCCAAGAGTGAAGATAGAAGAAAATGAAGTTGGTTCTGTCCGTCCATACATCCTCTGTTGCATTGTCACTGGCCTGACATTTACCGAAGCATCATTCAAAAAGTTTATCCAAATGCAAACAAAATTGCATGACACAGTGTGTGAGAAAAGAAATGCTGGCACAATAGCTACACATGATTTAGATAAAATTTCACCAGGTTTGTACTCATTTTTGTTGAGAATTATTTATTTGTTCAGCCATTAACTAAATTTGTGCAGCTTTAAAATTCTCATTTGTGCAGCAAAATATAATTATAACTGGCAATAAGTAAAGAAAGAGCAGCAACATTTGTTCCATGAATAAATATAATGACTTATATTTTTATGACATAGAATATGTTTATACCAATCATTGTATGGATCGCTGTCATCTTTAATTAAATAAATAATAATAAAACAATAAAGGGTATTTGTGCAGCAAAATAAATATTTAAATAGCAACATAACACAATTGTGCCACAGAAAATAAGCCTAATTTTAATCAATTGAGCATTTATTGTACTGAAAAATCTGGTTTGGGTATGTTGTGTTTGGTTCTCTTGCAATCAGAACGGAAGTAAATTGAACCTAACTCATGACTTGATGGTCAGTAGCTTATACTGCTGCAGCAATAACTATACAACAAATAATTATTCTGCTGCTGCTTGATGGCACAAATAATAATTACTGGACAAATAAATTTATATCAGTTATGATTTTTCGCTGGAGTTTGCTGAAAATCTTTAACATAATGCTGCTTGGTTTTACTTAAAAATCTTGAATATTTTTCTGCTTCTTTTTATAATAGCCATTTTTATACAACCACTCAGCTATGACATTATACTAGGTTATTTTTTTTTGGACCTGATTTCCATAATAATAACAATAAATCCATTTATTAACTAGATTAGTAGGTTCACAATTTTTAATCAGATCAAATACAGTAAATAACGACCAAGATCAAATAAGATTTAAAGAAAATTGATCTTATTAGAATAAAGTACATTGTACATAGTTTATTCATTCTTTTGTAAGGACTTGTAGACTAGGATAAACATGGGATCAACGGAGAATTTTGTAAATATGTTTAGGGGGACCTAAGGAACACTTTTCCTCGAGCTAGTCTTGAAGACAGAGATGAGGTCTACGATGGAGCGAGCTTGCCCAGAAGAAGCCTATTCACTCGCGACTTGAATAGATTCGGGTTATATGAACTCGGGAACACAGACGCAGGCAGAGAATTCCACTCTTTAGCCGTGCGCATTATAAAAGATGTTTCAAAGCGCTTTGTGCGAATGTGCGGAATATCAACCAAGTATGGGTGATATCCTGCGGTGCGTCTGGACTCCCGATGGTAGAAGGGAGATGGTGGAATAAGCTCGTGGAGCTCTAGAGCACACTCTCCGAAGTACAATCTGTAGAAATGATGTTGTTGTGTGAATTCTACAATCTGTAGAATTCTATGATGTCCGAAACCCCATAAAACCTTTGTTGTCAAAAATGGTCCTGTTTTAGTTAAGACAAAATTAAATTATAACTTATCTCGTACTCTATAATGACAAGTCTAGTTTTTTTTTCATATACCTGAATTTAAACTAGAAATACCTACATCTTAAGGCCTCATCTTTTTTAAGGCTTTTAAATAACCAATTTTGAAATGAATTTATAAACTAAGATCATCAAGTATATTTCAACTGCTTCAAAGACTTACATACATCAAAAAAAGTTGCGATTCTCCGATAAGTAAAAAGTTGAGATATTTTTTAATAGCCTAAAATATTATTGAAATTTCTTCCTGAAATTATTTCCTTGTTTAAAATGCAGTATTTTAATATAACATTTCAAAACATTTATGTTATATTTTTAGAGAAATCTGAAGTTATTTGATTCCAATATAAAAGTCATAAAAAGATAAAGGATTTAGACCTAAATAAATGATTTTTTTATTTTTACTATGCTTTTATCTACCCAAATAATACAAAATTATTCCTCCCCTGGCTCAAACACATGCGAAAATCGTTCTGGACGGACATGCTGTAGATCAAGTTATCCAGTAACTCCTGTGGTAGCTTGTCACATTCTTGAATTGCAGCTTCCCTGATCTTTGAAAGGGTCTGAGGAGCTGGCTGACGATTCCAAACAGATTGCTAAAGAGCATTTCATGCATTCTCGATCGGGTTTAAGTCGGGCGAGCCGACAGACCAATCTGATCGTAAGATGGTCTGTTCCCGAAAAGCAGCGTTAACAGGATTCTCGATCGGGTTTAAGTCGGGCGAGCCGGCAGACCAATCTGTTCGTGAGATGGTGTTTTCCCGAAAAGCAGCGTTTACAGCACGATTCGGTGCCCGTAGAGTATTCTTAAGGGACTGACGATTACGGCGATAACAATGGTTTTGTACAAATTTGCCGTCATGGAGCTTTGGTATTTGCCGACATGGAGCCTTTTAAAAAATATGTCAACTTTTCGCACTGCTCGCAAACTTTTTTTGATCATTACATCACGCCTCTTCCATGCTCGTCGGTTTAGGGTACTTTTGACCTGGCCTTTATTTAGAACATCCCGAATTTGGTCCTGAAAAGGAAGGCCTCGGCAAATGGGCCTTCCTCTTCCAATGTTTCCATTTCCTCTCGCCTGGTAAATCTCTTTCTTAAATTTTCGTTCATTCATCCCGTCTACATGCCCAAACCATCTCAGTATCCCATCCAAAGACTTCAATTATACAAAAGAATGTTTCCAGGTGACCTGCTTTACACCGCCAAAGAGCCATCCAAACTAAAACTGACTCCTCTCTCCCGGAACAATCCATACAGCGGGGAACAGCTGTTCGCCCAGCTGACAGCTGAAGCTGAGGCACTCAGGAAGGAGAAGAAAAGAAATGTCTACTCTGGAATCCACAAGTATGAACTCAGTACTAATTCATCATCATTGTTATGAAAACCCAACACACAAAACACGGAATACAGCCCAACGCACAAATACAATATCCTATCTACACTATTAAACGAGCAATATTTGTATATGTGTTTGTAATCGGTTTCTCGAAAACGGGTCTAACAATGTCGATGAAATTTACTAAACAGGGGTTTTCTAAACAATTAACTAGCTAGGTTTCATGTTTAGGAAAATTCGTTTTCATCGTTTTATAATTTCTTCGAGCGTTTTAGTATGTTTAAAAGAAACTTACAGCGCCATCTGTTGTTGAGTAGCATAGCTTGCTCACCCGATGATATTTTAATTATACAGAGGATATAGCCCAGGCGTAAACGGTCCCGAGGGTCAAACAAATTCCTAACAGTTTAATTGTTAATATATGTCCTCTATTTTTAAAAAAGATCCCGACAACTTAGATTTTTGAAATATCGTAAGATATGCGATTTTTTAACAATTTTTTACCAAATTTAGACGAAAATTGTGTCTCAAAAGCAGAAAAAATACTAAAATATATATTTAAAGCGCAAGGATATAAGCGCTAATTATGGTCTCAGTATTAATTATATTATATCGAAGGGTCGCACGCACGGCTAGAGATCGTGTTTCGATTATACCTACTCCTATTATTTATTGTGAGTTAAAATTATGTCTACCAAGCTTGATAAACTAGTTACTTGGTTATTTTTCCAAAGTGGACCCAAAAATGAGAGAAGCTTTCTAGGTACAACTAGGGATTTTTAATATATATTTAGTACACCTATGCAAACATAAAAAAGCAGAAAAAAGAAAAGTTAGTAATTTGTTTGACCCCCTCCATTCATGAGCGTTCTTTCACGCCTGAGCTAATAGCTCGGTACCCCACATAGGTCGCCCAGGTACTACTGTAAAATCTACTAACTCTCGCACTTTGTTTAAGATATTTGTACCTATTGGAAGGCAAACCAAAGTATCCATGCCTTGTTGACTCATCAGGCAAAGTCATCAGTTTCCCGCCTATTACCAATGCTGAAGAAACTAAGGTAATAACAATTTAGCTTATACAGGGTGTTTGGCAAATCTCTCAGGTTGTTGCTCTTTATATGAAACTGAACAACTTTTCCTAAGAAACATAGGTCGAAACACGAAAAAAAATTTTTGACCTTCCATACAAAATGCGCTGACAGCTAATACAGTTTCTATGGGACGCTGAAATTTTTATCGACCGAAATTTCGACCTATGTTCCTTAGGGCAAGTTATCCACTTCATGGATTTGTGGACATTGGGTGGGGAGAGGTTTGCAGACATTTACCAAACACCATGTATATTTATCTATACATGTGTAATTTATGATGTGATACTAATCCTTACAAAAAAAAAATGTAAAACGTGACTTCTTTCCTAACAATTCTACCAATATGAATGTTGCTATGAGATACCAAGACATCGCCAGTTATAGGAAGCATCTTTAAAGTGAGAGCTACTTAAATCTATGACGGACACGTATTCTTTTGTTGTTAAAGAAGTTATTGTTATTAGCTGTTTATGTCAGAGAATAGGGCGTCCAAGATTTTTTTTCTAAGTGGATACCTGGTAGTGCTGTCGACTCTGGCCGACACAAACTAAAACTAAACTTATTTTGACAGGCCTAAGACCCTGTCCAGAAAGGGCGAATTCGCCGCGATTTACTCGAGCGTGTTTCGCGCGTTCATCTGGACGCAAACAAGGTGCTCCTAGTATCTCGACTCGCGCGAGCCGAGAAAATTCGCGCAATGCTTGTGGACGCAATGTATTGACACCCAGAACCTCGGCGACGCGCGTAGAAACTCGCGCGTAACAATTCGCGGCGAATTCGCCCTTTTTGGACAGGGTCTAAAAGGTTTGCTGTCTTTTTACCCCCTATAGGTTCGAAAATAGACAGAAACACTTATAGGGCTGTCAAATTAAGTTTAGTTTTAGTTTGGAACCCGCCGGCTCAGCACGAGCTCCTAGATACAAATATATCTAAGGCCAAATGTCACTTTTTGAGCAAACATCAGTTTTCTCGCGCGAGTGAATGAAAAGCGTTTATCTAAGGACTCGTACTGCCGCGGCATGGCAGATTGTTCAGAAAATAAATCGTAAAAACCATAAATCTCCAAAATTTTAGTAATTAACTCTTTTGATACGTGTGATTATTTTAAAAGTGACTTATAAATATAAATAACGAAATGGTGTTTTTTTTTGTAAATTTTACAAGAGAACAAACGAGCAGGTGGGCCACCTGATGGAAAGTTGTCATCAGCGCTCATAGCACTTACTATTTTATTGGTGACATAATTAAAATGGTACGTCTCATGTGTTAATGTCCATACAAACGTTATAAAAGAGTGCCTCTTTCAGATGTCCCACGAAAGCAAGAACATGTTCGTAGAAGTTACATCGCACGCGTCACTCGGAACTTGCAAGGCGATCATAAATAAACTACTGCACGAGTGCCTTATGCTCGGTATTGGAGATGAAGAGGCTGACACTGACTCCACTTTCCACACCCTCACTGTGCAACAGGTATAGTTCATGGAAAAGAGAAAGTGACCGATTCCCATCAAGGGTGTCGTATGAGTCAATATACTCGAGATGGGAATCGTACTTTCTTTGGTTAACTCGATTGAATAAGACCCTCTATCGATACTTAGTCTTTAACATATTTTTCCCCTAATAGATCCAAAGAAAAACTTTTATTGAAATGGCGTTCATGTCTCCTTACGAGTCTTATTTCGAAAATGTCAAAGTTGTATCTGTCTCTGTCTCTTTAAAGCCATTTCGCGGAATGAAAGTTAAAAACTTATTGTCTTAAAAGACATCGACCAATATAAACCTTTAAAAAAAACACGTTAGCAATGAATTTTTATAAACTTCTCCATCTCGCACAGCACATTAACAATGGATTTTCATATTTTTCATACATAATTTCTAACCACTTATTCTACGATACCAATGACGTACGTACATTCTACCTCATTTTTACTTTCGAGAAGAGCGAGAAAGGAATTGTATTTGTGAAAAAAATAAAGTTTTTATAATTTTCTCAAAAATATGTTCCATATCACTTTAAAAAACCGGCCAAGTGCGAGTCGGACTCGCGCACTGAGGGTTCCGTACCACCACATAATCATAATTGTATTAGTTGAAGTTTCAGTAAGTTAATGTGCTAGATTTTTTGAGTCCTACACGTGCTTGACCAAATTTTATTATTTGTTGTTATTTTATAGCTTATGTACTATAAACATACCAATTTTCAAGTTTGTAAGTGTTCCCGTTTTTAAAATAGAACAAAAACAAAAATCGCCTCCACGACCATCCAACTTGACTTGACCCCTCTCTTATATGAATGTTCTTGAGAAAAGTTATAATATTTAATGATTTCAGACTTTTCCCATTATTTGTACTGTGAGACCTAGCTTCTTGCCAAATTTCATAATTTTAGGTCAAAGAGAAGTACTCTGTAGGTTTTGCTTTTTTGCTTAAATGTATGGAGATGAGGACATAAAATGCCATATCTTTTGATTGCGTCGTTGTAAAAAATTTTAATTTTCAGATCTTGTGTGGTTCATGGATCCTAATATATGGTATTAATTTTAACCTGATACCTTTACCCGTTAGTGAGATAAAGGGTCTTGACAGACAGACAGACGGACAACAAAGTGATCCTATAAGGGTTCCGTTTTTTTCTTTTGAGGTACGGAACCCTAAAAATTATAAAAAACAAGTCTACCAAAAACGACCGCCCCTCGTCGTCGTCGGTCGGTCGGTCGGTCACACTTTGGCTTTATATGCAAAAATCCAAGTGCGAGTCGGACTCGCGCACCGAGGGTTCCGTACCACCACATAATCATAATTGTATTAGTTGAAATTTCAGTAAGTTAATGTGCTAGATTTTTTGAGTCCGACACGCGCTTGACCAAATTTTATTATTTGTTGTTATTTTATAGCTTATGTACTAGAAACATACCAATTTTCAAGTTTGTAAGTGTTCCCGTTTTTAAAATAGAACAAAAACAAAAATCGCCTCCACGACCATCCAACTTGACTTGACCCCTCTCTTATATGAATGTTCTTGAGAAAAGTTGTAATATTTAATGATTTCAGACTTTTCCCATTATTTGTAAAGTGAGACCTAGCTTCTTGCCAAATTTCATAATTTTAGGTCAACGGGAAGTACCCTGTAGGTTTTGCATTTTTGCATAAATGTAGGAGATGAGGACATAAAATGCCATATCTTTTAATTGCGTCGTTGTAAAAAATTGGAATTTTCAGATCTTGTGTGGTTCATGGATCCTAATATATGGTATTAATTTCAACCTGATACCTTTACCCGTTCGTGAGATAAAGGGTCTTGACAGACAGACAGACGGACAACAAAGTGATCCTATAAGGGTTCCGTTTTTAGGGTTCCGTACCTCAAAAGAAAAAAACGGAACCCTTATAGGATCACTTTGTTGTCCGTCTGTCTGTCTGTCTGGCTGTCTGTCTGTCTGTCTGTCTGTCTGTCTGTCTGTCTGTCTGTCTGTCTGTCTGTCAAGACCCTTTATCTCACGAACGGGTGAAGGTATCAGGTTGAAATTAATACCATATATTAGGATCCATGAACCACACAAGATCTGAAAATTTAAATTTTTTACAACGACGCAATCAAAAGATATGGCATTTTATGTCCTCATCTCCATACATTTATTCAAAAATGCAAAACCTACAGGGTACTTCCCGTTGACCTAAAATTATGAAATTTGGCAAGAAGCTAGGTCTCATAGTACAAATTATGGGAAAAGTCTGAAATCATTAAATATTACAACTTTTCTCACAACTAATGGTAACCAATTGTGGTGAGCTCCCGTTTCAAGAACATTCATATAAGAGAGGGGTCAAGTTGGATGGTCGTTGAGGCGATTTTTGTTTTAGTTCTATTTAAAAACGGGAACACTTACAAACTTGAAAATTGGTATGTTTATAGTGCATAAGCTATAAAGTAACAACAAATAATAAAATTGGGTCAAGCGCGTGTCGGACTCAAAAAATGTAGCACATTAACTTACTGAAATTTCAACTAATACAATTATGATTATGTGGTGGTACGGAACCCTCAGTGCGCGAGTCCGACTCGCACTTGGCCGGTTTTTTTCTTGTGAGGTACGGAACCCTAAAAATTATAAAAAACAAGTCTACCAAAAAAGTCCGCCCCTCGTCGTCGTCGGTCGTCGTCGTCGGTCGGTCACACTGGCTTTATATGCAAAAATCCATCGAAGAATTCTGAGTGGTTTCTTGCTGGCTCTCATTTTGAGGGTAGGTGTCATACATTGAAAATGAAACTAGGCAATGTGCGCAAAAAGGGCTCAAACGATCGTGATCAAACTTTGCATGACCAAGAATCTTGTGACAGTATCCATTGGTGTGTGGAAGTTCATCTAAATATATAAAAGAGCATGTCCTGACTGACTGACTGATTCATCAACGCCGAGCCGTACCGCTATAGATACAGATCTGAAATTTTGTACACAGGTTCTATGCACGTCAAAACCACCCACTAAGAAAGGATTTTGGAAAATTCGTCTCCCAAGGGGGTGAAATAAGGGATGAAAGTTTGTATAAAAGTCCTTTGTTTCTTGAGCTAGATTCACGTAAAACATAAAAAACACGTATTTAAGCATTTCTTAAAAATTTCCCTTCAAGGGGGTGAAAAAGGGGATGTTTTTTTTCCGTATCTTGGTCTATAAGTCTTTCATTTTTAAAGGTAGAATTATAGAAATTTGGTTCCGAGCTCATGGTAAAAAATAAAAAAAGTACGTGTTTGAGAATTTTTCAACATTCATCCCCTAAGGGAATGAAATAAGGGATGAAAGTTTGTAAAAAAAAAGTCATTTGTTTCTCGAGCTAAATTTACAAAAATCGCTAAATTTACAAAGTCAAGGGGGTGAAAAAGGGATGATTTTTTTTTCGTATGTTGGTCTATAAGTCTTTCATTTTTAAAGTTAGGATTATAGAAACTTGTTTTTGGGATTTTGGTTCAAAATAAAAAAGTACGTGTTTTAGAATTTTTCTAAATTCATCCCCTAAGGGGGTGAAATAAGGGATGAAAGTTTGTATGAAAGTCCGTCAGTTTTGAAGTTAGGATCTTCAAAATTTGTATTTAGACTTACGACTAAAAATTAAGTTTTACGTGTCTCAGGGTTTTTAAAAATTCTACACCCTAAGGGGTGAAAAGGGGGATGAACTTGAAACTCCTTCATTTCAAAGTAATATCCACTAAATTTATTTAGGCATTAGGGTTGTAATTCTGTGGAACATACATCACTGTTATTGAAATTCCACCCCAAATTGTACCCCTTAAAGAGGGAAATGGGGTGAAAAAGTCTAGAAACCAATATGGGTATCGTTTGTATGGTTTATCGGGTCGCTGATTACGAAAACTAAAACAATTTTGAAATTCAATGTGGTGGACGTGAAATACCAGCATCCTCTGGGGATGGGTTTGGGGTGCGATATGGTTGGTATGTCTAAAAATCAATATGGGTGTCGTTTGTATGGTTTATTGGACCGCTGATTACGAAAACTCCAACAATTTTTAAATCTAAGGTGATGGACGTGAAATACCATCATCCCCTTGGGATGCGGTTGGGTGCGATGGGGTTAAAATGTCTAAATATCAATATGGGTGTCGTTTCTATGTTTATATAAGGATAGGGATAGCGGTTAAGACGGCGTTAAGGATAGGGATAGGAGTAGGGTTAGGGGCAAGGATAGGGAGAGAGAGAGTTGGAGAGGAAGTGGGTTGGAGGTACAGAGAGAGGGAGTGGGAGAGGGTGAGGGAGGGGGAGAGGGAGAAACTACACATTGTCTGAATATCACGCGGGCGAAGCCGCGGGCACAGCTAGTATTATATAAAATTCAGCTGGATCTTGAATTATACTCATTGATTTGTGCAGGGTTAGTCCTGTTTTTCCTTAGTCTAAAATTACCCCGAAATGACGGGAAAATATCTCATTGCTTCGGAAAACCGGTAACAACATAAATACGAAATCCACGCGAGCGAAGCCGCGGGCAACAGCTAGTAAATCATAAAGGTGTGGGAGGCCACCTTCCCACACTATGTCTTCTGATTCGTTGGTCTTCACTCTAGAACCTTTACGCCCCATCGGCTACCAGTTCTTTTTGGTTGGTTTGGTTTGACTATTTAGTGTTATGAAGATATGTTCAGCTCTGAATGATCAGCCCTAAACATAATTTAAAATATTTTCAACAATTGATGTCAATACGTACCTGCCGCAGCATCAACTACTCAGCATCAAACCTAGTAAGAAATAAATATACAACATTGCACTTTACACCAAAGACACACAATAGGATAATTTACACCTGTGATAATAGAATTAACTTTGTATAAAAAGCATTAAAAACACTACCGCCGTGTTCACTCTTCTCCTCCCTCTTCACTCAACACCTCGGGAATGTCGGGAGTATCTCATGTGCTGTTGTACCGCTGCTGGCAGTTCGCACAGATAGAAGAAAGTCCGTCTGGGGCGGTACCATCCCCTTGTAGTAAGAGTGATGACGGTCAAATTTCTATATCATTTGCTCATGTCTGCCTCTTTGTCTGATGATAAGAAGCATCCTCTAAAAGCGTTTTTGTTGAATTAAGTTTTAACTATTTTGAAATTTGACAATGAAACGTACACCTGGCAGACTATGACCGTCCGATTAAACACAATGTATAGGACCCCAGAAAAATGGTCTGCCACCATAATAGCCCTGCGTTGTAGTTACAGCGCTTCAAAATGCAAAAATTCACTACTTCATCCCGTGATAATTCAGAGCCCTGCATGTCTACCTCTTCGATTTTCTACATCTTCAGAAGTATTTTAAACAGTAGCCACAAAGGCAGACAAAAAAAACATTATTTAGTTTCTTATTTTTACTTTTTTTGCTATAACTTATAAACGCAGCGACGCACAGAAAAACAGTACTTAGCTGAGTCATCACATTGCGCACGCACAAGTCCGCCGCTGCTGCCACAACCGGCTCAAACAGCTGATAAGGTGACGTCAGTGCCTAAGCAAGTGCATGGAGCGAGTAAACAACAACTCGAACCCGTTCCAAATGACAGGGCCCGCTCTAGTAAGGAACGGAATGGATGGACAGTAGTCACGAGCCGTAAAACAAAACATAGGTATCGCTACTTAGGAAAGGCGGGCATTGCGACCGATGCGACAGGATGTTTCCGTGCGGCTGAGAAGAAAATACCTATGTTTATCACGAACGTGCACCGGGACTCTACGCCAGCTGATATAATAAGGCACATAAAAATGAAAACGAATGAAGTTGTGCACTTAGAAAAATTGTCTCTTCGTAAACAAACTGACTACGATGCCTATAAGTTCTTTATAGGAGAAAAAAAAGTGCCAACTTTTTTGGATGAAAACATTTGGCCGCAAGGCATAATTTTTAGACGTTTTGTGCACTTCAACTATAAACGCGAGGGCGTATTGCCTGGATCCGGCCCTGTACAAAACAACAATGGATAGAACAGTGCGTTTTGCGAGCTTTAATTGTAAGAGTGTTAAGCGATCCGTAGAGGGTATCCGGGAGCTATGCAAGAGCTGCGACGTAATAGCTCTCCAGGAGTGTTGGCTTCGACCTGATGAACTGCCCTTCCTTAACACCATCCACAGTGACTACGGCTGCACAGGGACCTCGGCTATGGACACGTCGGCCGGTATGATACGCGGGAGACCGTTTGGCGGAGTTGGGCTGCTATGGAGAACGAGCGTTTTTATGGATGTGTCTGTCGTACCTAGTGATAACCCAAGGGTGTGTGCGATTCGGATATAGTTATTTATGCAACTGTTGCGTAATGAGAGTAATTTTAACACGAGATCTGGTTTTTGATACGAGGCGCAGCCGAGTATCAAAATAGTATAGATCGAGTGTTAAAATGACTAATTACGTATAGTTGCATACAAAACTTTATCTACGACCGACGAAATATTTTTTTTTTAAAGAGTAGTGATCAATTTATTGAACTAAGAGGACAGTTAGTACAGTTAATTAAAGTTATTCCCGAAGTTATTCCAGATCCAGAGCTTGTGGATGGCGTTGCTTTAAGATTAATTTCATGTATATGGTTACTGACAGCTTCTTGTAGAATCATGTTCTCCTGGTACATACTTTCCATTTTGTTCAAATCACTTCTTTTGTTGCCAATGTCACTTTATATAGAAGCGAGCCAACTGTCAGCTTCTTGTCGATTTATGTACTCCTAGTCACGCCTGGTACTCTCCGTTTTCTTTTAAATATAGGTAGGCAGTCGTCACCCCAGTAAAAAGTATTTTTACAAAATTACTTTAAAATAGGCTGTATGTAGTACTGTGGTAGTATTGGCTTAGCCTATGCAGATTGAAAATTATGTATTATAACAGTTGCGGAATGAAAATCCATACTCCATTTCCGTACTGCTCGTAGTATGGAACAGTGTGGAAATGAAAATGATAGCGGACAATGACCTCAATTTCGAATCTGTCATTGGTTTCGAATTCGGAATATTCCGGTACGGGAGTAGATAAAATACTAGTAACAGACCTATACTCGTATTAAGTGTGTATATGCCTACGGATGAAGTGAGTAACTTATCGGATTTCTCGCATTGTTTAGGCGCGGTAAGTGCTATAATAGAAGATAGTGACGCAGAAGCAGTTTTTTGTATGGGAGATTTTAATGCCCACCCTCACGAAAATTTCTATAATGAACTAGTAAAATACTCTGACGAAAATCACTTAGTGTGTGTTGATGTAAATAGGCTGGGTCTAAACTCTAATACATATACGTATTTAAGTGAGTGCAATGGGGCAAGGCGGTGGCTTGACCATTGTCTTTGTACCGAGTCGTCATTGAAAACAGTTCGCAGCGTCTGTGTGTCCTATGATGTTTTGTGGTCGGATCACTACCCATTGCTAATCGAGTGTGACCTTGAAAGAATCATACCTAAATTAAATGTATGTCAGTCTAGGGAAAACAAGGTAATTTGGGGTGATAAGAGCCCGGAGGCAACTAGTGCCTATAGTACCGATTGTCACAGTCGCCTGCGACTAATCGATTTCCCAGAAGTGTTATCTCATTGTAGTGAAGGTATGTGTAGTGATCCTAACCACAAACCGGTATTGGATGGACTGTATCGTGATATTGTATCTGCTCTGAGGGAAGCGGCTGTTGAAGGCGTGGTCGGGAATAGCGCGGCCGGAAAGAGGAGACCGAAACGCGTCATGGGTTGGAACAAACACGTCAGCGACGCTCACAGGTATGCAAGGCTTAGATTTAATATATGGCTTTGGCACGGGAAACCCACTACTGGTGAAATTTTTGAGAACATGTCCAGCAGTAGAAGAATTTTCAAGTCGGCGTTAAGGTGGTGTCAAAATCACCAAGACCAGATAGAGATGGATATTCTAGCCGAAAAACATACCAAAAAAGATTTCCGTGGATTTTGGAAGTGTACAAAAAAGCACAATCTTAGGCCTGCCCTGCCTGTGAGTGTCGATGGAGTGTCGGGTGATAAGAACGTAGCCAATACTTTTAAGACCCACTTTTGTGTTAAGCCGCTCAACATTCCCTCCCCTGAGTTGTTTGATGCTGGCCTTCAGAGTGCAGACCTGTGTAGTGTGCGGACTCGCCTTCACCCACACTTATATAGTTATTGTAGCATGTATTATTCGACAGTACAATATAGAACCTTTTACTGGCAACACGTGTTTGTATTTATCACCGCTCCCGGGTCCGCACATCGCATGGCGACCCTGCCAGTGCTGCCTAATATGGCAGCGCTGTGCAATATGAGTCGGAAAGATCTAACGTGAAGAAAAAATGTGATTTATACGAGGATTTATTGTAGTGAAAAGTGACAGAATAAAAATCAAATGCAAAGCAAAGTACTATGGTGAATCAGTGGCTTGAAGTAGTTGTAATTTGAGAAGAAAGAAGAATTTACATTAAATAAGAAGATACGTCTCAGTAAAATTTTGAAGAAAAACAACAGCAAGAAAAGTTTCTAAAGAAGACCATGTATGAAGACGGAGAATGGAAGAACAGAAGAAGTAGAGCAGGGCGCAGGGAGATAGACGGAGTCAGATGATAGATGATGTGTTGCTGGGCGCAGGGAGTTGTTGGTGTCAGATGATGAGGAATAAGCAGGGCGCCGGGAGTTGTTCGTGTCCACGGCCGGGACATGGCCAGCCCTCAGTGATGATTGTGTTTTTAGCTAGGGTTTTGGAAGAAAAATAGAGTAGGTCGTTTCGGGTTTCGGTAACGGAAGAAAATCGGTATAATTTCGGACAGGTTTTGGTAGCGGAAGAAAATCTGTATAATTTCGGACAGGTTTTGGTAGCGGAAGAAAATCTGTATAATTTCGGACAATTACGAGTATCTATGAACAACGAAGACAGGAAACCAACCAGTGATTCACCATACGGATGACCATACAGAATCATCATAAAGGGTCTTAGAAAACGTAAGTTAATTTTAGTAACCAGGCACGGATAATGTTAACACCACATTTCTGATCTGTGGTAAACACTTTAGAAAGTTCGATTTTATTTTTCTATAAAAAGAGAAATTTTACACTATCCGTGAGCTACTTTTTTATTGGTGTTACCTACTTAATTTTTTTTCCTTTTAATGGTAGGGCTACGGATAATGTAATATTAGTACAACAAGTAAATGAATTTTGAAAAAGAGAAAATTAAAAAGTTACTTAAAAATATTTTGTGATGATATAAATTAAATGAGAAAATTACATTATCCGTGTGCCCATTAAATAATATAAATACGGTTGGCAAAAATAGTACAAAAAAAAAATGTGTTTTGAGTACAGGTAAGAAGATGCTATATAATAAACTCAATTAAATTTTTAAATTCGAAAAAAAGCTAAATTTTAAAGTTCAGTAAATTTTCTTTTCACGTAAGTAAGAACGTTTTTCTGTAATTTTTTTCATAAATTTGGTTTTTAATTTAGTATTTCATAAGCTAATTTAGTTATAAACTATGCTCGGATTGACTTAAATAAAAGCAATGGCATTGCATAACAGCAATAAGTAGCTACTTATGTAGTGGGTATATTTTTTTTCTAAAATGAACATAAAATAATAACAATTCAAATACTAAAATCAACATTCTTTTAGAACTCTTATAACTTCACAAATTTTTCAACTAGGTAACATTAATAATTTAAATAGAAAAAAGAAAAATGCCGATATCTTTACGTGAGAGTTAACTTACTACCGAATTACAACTGTATTATTAACTTTTTTTTAAGAAACGGCAATAATTACGTTTTAAGACATTTATAATTTAGTTTTTTTTGCATTTTAAAAGACAATTTGTTTAGATTTGATTAAAGCGTTGTAACGGAACTAGCATCGTCCGTACAATTTCACTCAAAATTTTAGTTGATCTTGAAATCATTTACAATACTAAAAGATACTGAACTTTGAACTATTATTTTCGTAATTTATTTGATCTACGGAACTCTAAAACTTTGAAATTTTGTAGGAAACTTTTCCTAATTGTTTCTTCAAATATTAAAAAGGTTGAATATGTATTGGAAGTGAGCAAAACAAAGAGTTTCTTAGCTGTTACATTTTTGCTGTTTCGTGATTGGAGGGAAGGGATAGCGAGAATTTGAATTTTGTTTGACAATATGGAACTACATCGCATTCGATGTTCATTTTTTCGTGTTGGTATTTTAGAAAATAAGAAATTTACAATTTTTTGTCTAAAATATCAAAAAAACCAGTGAATTATTAAATTTCAGAGAAATTATCAAGATAAAAATAGCAGTTTACAACATCAACGAAACAAGAGCTAAGTTATTTAGATATATTGTCAGATTTGTATTTAAAATAGGTTCAGATTATCGAAATTGATCAAACAAACCTATATGAATCTTGGTTTATCATAAAATGAAGACCAATAAATGAATATAAATATTATTCAAACCTAATTTACTTTGTGTTTTTAGCTTTTCTTCTGGAGCTCTGGACGATGAGTCCAATTTTTGAGTAAGAGATAAGTAGTATTTAGTGGTATAAGGAAAGAAAGCTTTTCATACAAGAGTCGGGCAATGTGTCTAAATTCTTAGTTAATTTTTGTTTAACTTTATAGGAGGTGGAAAAATCTGGATATTTTCACAAGAAGATCAGGAAATTATTTCTAAAGTACCTAACTACTGAGTGAAGCAGACTAAATCATACTAGACAGTTAAAGTGATTCCATGATGAACTGGAAAAGATGGTATGTAGTTTCATATTTATAAATTCGGAATTCATGTTTCTCGCCGGACAGTTGCAATTCAGCTTCCCTTGGATCGTTAAGAAAATTCTAAAGGTTAAACTTAAATTTTGCATTGAGAAATGCCTAAATATCTGTTTTCAAATTTCTCTAAGATTTTGTTAAATTAAGTAAAACTTACTAAAACAAGTATATTATAGGTATCATTACATTTCTGATGCGCTATTTTAAAGTAAAGTTTTATTGGTTCAAAATGTTTCTACAGAATGGAGATATCATACATTCAAATATTCAAATTGTTTATTCTTTTACTAAGACTACAAGCTTAAATAAATAGCTGATAATGTATGAAATTGTTTGAGAAAATACAATCTCAGTATATTAGTGATATACCATATGGAGTCATTATATACACAAAAACAGTTTTATGTATCATCTAGTACATAGTATCAAAGAAAATTATTTATTCAATATCAAAACAGATTGAACTAAAAGGACTAGAATAATATCAGTCTCTTTCATTGTCAAAGTTAAACTAAAGAAAAATTTAATAAGATAAATTACAGTTTTAGAGAAGTTTGATTGGTTCTTTTATGAATTATGTTTGTTATTTTGTTTTTGCTTGCTTCCATACATTCAACTGAGTAAATAACTAAAACATGGGTTAATAAAATAATCTCTAGGGAATGATTTTATAAAATAATAAGTGATTAAATACTCAATATTCTACTTCAATTTAAAATCTACTTATTTGCTTTTATTCAACGGAGATATAATTTAAAACATAGACTAGAAATATTCAGGTACATATTTATTTTTAGGGAATTATATTTATTTTTAGGATATCATATTTATATTATTACGGTTCACACTTAGAATTTCTGGGTTGCTACTTAGTGTGGGGTATCATCCTAGACGATTACTCTAAAGGCCACTATACAGTTTAAAACAGACTCAATATATTTTTAGGTAGATCAGAACTTGCGCTAGGTTTTATTAAATTATAGATAAATTATATCTATCTAAGAATAGTTAGACTTCAGATATACATTTCAGGTTCTTCATAAACTTTTAAACTTACATACATACTTTTCATTGGATAGATTAATAGGTTAGGTAGGCAGCTTATTACAATTTGCTGGCCGTGACAGGATATGATCCAGACTTATTAGGGTCATTACAATTTGCTGCAGTAGACCAGGATGAATTTCTATCTATTGTAGTCTAGGTTGACCAGTGATCTGGCTCTACCCGTTACAATTTGGTGCCTCTTCCCAGTATGTGAATTTTGAGTTACTATAGGTTTAGTTATACTTTTTCCTTTTTGTAAATGGGGAATATTTAGGCTTTGTTTTAATATGGTTGCTAGGTTAGAATTTAATTATTTACTTATTAGGGAGAATTCAATATTCTTTTAGCAAAATTTGCTTGATTTTAGGGTTGGTACATAAGTAAGCTGATTTAGAATTTAATTTGTTACTAAGAATATGCAAATTGACTAGGTTAGGCATCATCTGTTGTGAGTTTTAGACTAGATTTTAGAATCTTTACCTTACTGCCGCTATGTTATTTAAAAGCTTATTAGAGTTTAGTCAAAATCTGTGATAAAGAGTGACAACAGATATACTAGTCCTGTTACTTATCGGATAAGTACTTACTTATAAATTGAATGATTAATAATAACACTTTAGAACACAATACACTTTTATTTTATTACAAAGGGGCACACAAAACATTTAACTTAAAAAAAAAATGTTCTTTAACACTGTGTGAGAGTCACTTTTGCACTTAATACTTTAACTTTCTTTGGGTTTGAGTGAGTCGTCGGGTTGATTTTCAACTGTGGTTGATATTATTAAGGGTTTCTTGCGGTTGGTTTTCTTTTACTTATGCCAAAGTGTGGGCTTTGTGTTCGGGTGTTATGAAGTTCATAATTCTCTGCAAAATACAAACATTAGGTTAATATCTTATTACAACAACTGTAAAGGTAGAATTTTAAGTTTTTTTTTTTTAGAGAAAACAAAAGGTGCTTACTTGTAAAAGATTAGATATACATTGAACTAGTCCATCAAGCTGTCTTGCAAGTATTTATAGATAGGCAGGTTTGAAAATCTCTGTGAAATGAAAGGAATAGTTAAATTATCATTGTAGCAATTAGAAATTTCATAAATTCCTTCATTTTGTTTGTGCTAAGTAAGTACCTCTGGAGATGTTGAGTTTAGCATCAAGGTTTTTCATAAGCGGACATAACACTGAAGTCTTTCAATGTTTGGGTGTTGTCTTTTTGGTTGTAATGGTTTGGAAGATGTAATCACTATCCTGAAATTGAGCGAATACATGTATATTACTATAAAATAGGCAGGTTAGCTTAGAACATTGGTTTCAAATAAAGTAGGGTTATACAAACTGAACTTCACAGCTGAAATTGCGTTTGCGGTCAAACGATGTTGGATTAATAGACAGTAAGTTAGATTTGGTACAAACTTTTGACTTTCTATATGCAATAAAAATGGTTAGAATAGAGTTAGATATGGAAATAAAATCAACAATTTGAGACGCAGACTACGCTGTTCCAAATTGAGTAAACGTTACTAAAGGTGTTTGTGGTGTTGATGAACGATCTAAATTATTTGGCACGTTCACGGTACTATCGCAGTTTTAGTGCTTTTTCTTTTAATTTTTAAATATCTCAACAACGCCTAAGTTATTTCATCAAAATTTTATGTCAAATTCATATTCATTAACATTCTTTTATTGATTGAGTACTCTATAGCAGATTGAGGAACATTTTGGAACAGGGTGTCGGAAACTCAGAGTAAAAAAACTATAGAGTCCGTCATATACATGTTCTGTATGAGCAAGTGAAGTGTAAAGCGTCTCACTGTCCCATTCTAGTCGGTCAAAAAACTTAGTTAAGTTTTACAAAAATCAAGATATCTTTTAAAAACTAATGTCTTAGTATAAACTTTGTTTGCGAAAGTGAAAATATATCGTTTTATACTTACGAATTGATCATTATACTAAGAACGGAAGCGTAAATTATCCGTAATAGTCAATTTATTCGTGATTTTAAACACCGTTTCTTTTTCTGAATGGTAAGTGTTTTCACCAGAAAAACTATGGTAGTAGCATTTATTAGTTCCATGTCACATATTTCTCAGAGAGAAAGAAAAAAAAATTACGTTTTTAGGATTCGAAAAAGAAACCATACATTTTGGTATGAAGGTTCCTCGCAAGAAAGTGCTGCGCATGTGGCTCTCTTCTTAGCAGAAAGAGCTGTTACTTAAACCTCTTTGGTCGGAAAGTTATTTTTATTTTTAAACGAAGCATGGCATTCGCTTTAAATACTTATCTTTTTTCGCCACTAGTAAAGTAACTTTATAAATTAGATTGTTTTTGAAAAATTTCAAAGCATCAATTTATATATCTAAGAAACTTGTACACACGGACGCAATTTAGTGGAAACATTTTATTTCGCGCTTGGTTATGGGTTTGATTCTAGAAGGGGACGTTGTCAAACAGTGATTTGTGCAACTTTCTCTGTTTGAATGTTGAGGGGTGACTCGTTTGGTTGCTCGAAGTTTGAAGACTTCTTGCTTCGGAGGGCACGTTAGATCATTGTTTTTAAATTCAATAAAATTTTCTGAGGTAGTTTCTATGAAGTCAGTTTAGAGTATTTGAGGTTCAATAACTTTGACATTGGGATTAGAGTAGTCGGTCAACGATTTTAGAATTTTCATGATATAATGATGATGAGTCAGAATTGTAACTTTAGAAATATTAAGTAAATTTAAGTAATAGGAACACTAATTGTTTTACAAAGCTAGGCGAACTAGAGTCTAGGTCTATGTTTCTTCAAATTCAACAAAAGTTTTATTTTTATAATTTAGCTAATTCAAAACATTTCTGACTTGAACTTTTTTTTTACTAATTAATAATTTTAAATAGATTTTTAAGGAATATGTGGTTATAATGTTGTCAGAATAGATAATTTAAAAAAAAAACAGTATAATTTATGATTTGATTAGAAAAGTGAAAAAAAAAACAAGTGCGATTTTTATTATGTAAGAGTTCTTATTGAATATTTTCTTACGCAAAGGTTACATCACAAGTTAAATTTTGATTCTCAAAATGAGCAACGCATTTTGTGATTTCCTTTAAATCGCACATTTATTCGTTTATTTATTTTAATATAAATTTTTGTTTTTGTTGATTGTTTTATAAAACAATCATGGAATGTAAACAAACAGTAAAGTAAATAAAAAGACTTGTACATATAATAAAAAATAATTTCTATAGTTAACTTATGAAAATTTTTAATTATTAAATAAGAGGGGTTATTCAAAAATATATTAGAAAAAATGGTAAATTAAATGAAGGATTTCAAAATTCGTTCGGCAATATCTGACGCTCGAAATTTTGACAAACAAGATTGACATTAAAAATTTTCGTTCAATTAAAGCATATTTAAAAAACTTGTAGTTGCGAAATATTGGAAATTAGTAAACGATAAATTCAATTGAATTGTTTGGTAAATATTCTTTCGTTAAATTATGTTTTAGGTTATTTTAGGGTTTTATTTCGATTCTTGGGTCTGTTTTAATCTGGAACGTGGTTGTTATTTCAGCCACAATTTGTTGACGTGAAATGGAGAGTGTGAACCGTTACGATTTAGGAATAGTTAATTAGGAATATAAACATTCAAATAATTCATTAATGGCAACTTTATTAGTAGATTCATAACTTTTTAAATATACTTCGTAACGTTCTGTAATTGTCATTAATGTAGCATAAATTCAACGAGTTTTTCAAGAGTTTTAAATTTGGGGGGTTGTATAAATAAATTCGAATTTAGATTAGATAACAATATTCAATATTTTAGCCGAAAACTGAATGTTTTTAAATAATTGTAACTGACATACGAAGACGGCTTTACCGATTTCGACGAAATTAATCAAGTGGGGTTTTATGGGGTTAGAAAGAGTTTGATTTAGATAAATTTCATGTCTGAGAGAATTCCGCATTACAGATAGAATTCTACAACGTCACTAGTCGGCGGGGGTAATTTACCTTGAACACCTGTTAATATTTTGATGTTGAGATGGTTATTTTAGAGTGGAGGCTGGGTTTTAATTTTTATAATTAATTGACATTGCTTCGCGACAGTGCCGTAGCACAATTAATAAAGAAGTTTTTGCCTAATAAATGTAAGGTCATCGACCGACTTTTTATATCTGGTGGAAGAGTTTTCAAGGTTTATTAGGACATGGTTGTTCAAACGATTATACGACAAGAAGTGTTTTCGGGTCTGGGGGTTGAATAAAATAAAATAAATTTAAATAAAATTAAATAAATTTAAATAAAATAAAATAAATTTGAATAAAATAAAATAAATTTAAATAAATTAAAGTGGAATAGTAATAGGAAGGGTTTGAGAGAGAGTTCGATGATTCACTTTTAAAGTATTGTGCTAGACGACTTGTTTACACGTGAGTAATCCGTTGCGACAAGCTGTCGAGGAGTTTTATTTGAAAGGATCTTTGGGGGACCGACTCGTAAGTCCTTGGAAAGAAAGATGTTTTCCTAGGAAATCGTTTTGATTTGTGGACGGACTTATAGCCGCATTCCCAACCTTCCTGGCAAAATACTTCTTCCATTTCAAATAAATTTGTATGGTGTAAATCGAGGGTTGATGGGGTAAATTCACATTTGGTGTTATATTTCTCTTGTGAATTATTGCATCAGTTGCATTTAGGAGTTAGTAAGTTAGACATTGAAAGTGATTAATAATGAAATTAATTAGGAGTTTTGCAAATTTAAATAATTAAACTAATTTTGCGCAGCGCCTGGGCGTTTGTCTGAGCAGTTTTCACTTAGAGGCTTTATCAATTGCTTACTCACATATGTTTCATTGGGGGGGACCAGTGGTTCGTAGTAATAGCGTAAAAAAGGACGGAGAGGAAGGTGAGAAAGGTAGTATGAAAATTGTGAAAGTAATTGACAAATTGGCTTATGCGTAGGAACATGACTATTCTTGCATAATGCGTAGGGATGACTAATAGTATGGAGGGTTGCAATGAATTAATGGATTCTCAACCAGTGAACAAAAGGTTATTGACTGTCGACCCTGAACATTACACATACAACGAAGTATTTATGGGATCATAGGTGTTAGGTTAATTTTATGTGACATTGAGTACGAAAGTTATTTTGATGTCCAACATGAGCGTTAATGCTCCCTGTAAATGACTTCTACTCTACACGAAGCAAATAGCTTATATGCAATTTCCCCACACTGCACATGCTCCAAAACAAAGTGGAGGCGATATTGAATCAAGTATTAAGCTGCGGCAATTGATTGTAAAACAGTAATTTAGAGGACAGAATTAAAGATATTCTAGGCAGGGGTGTTTTTGACTATCCGGGGGTAAAATCTGAAAAATAAAAACAGTTTTGCCTTTTGAATTAAGGAGATGTTAAGAATTCTGACATTCGGTCAAGGAGATCTCGCAAATCTTCTCCTTGTGAGGGTATTATTTGGTTCGCAATACTCGACATTATCTGGGGTATAACCAATATGTTAAAGTTTAAGCTCTTGAATTCATATCGAAGAAATTTTTCTTTTGGTTTAAAACTTACACCACAACAGGATCTACGTGTGTTCATTTTATGGGTTGAGAGTTAATAAATGTTAAAATTTTATTCGTGAAATTCAAATGAGAAAATTTACTTCGGAGGACGCTTGGGCTTCTGCGTAAATTTTGGGGGTTGGCTGTAACGGAACTAGCATCGTCCGTACAATTTCACTCAAAATTTTAGTTGATCTTGAAATCATTTACAATACTAAAAGATACTGAACTTTGAACTATTATTTTCGTAATTTATTTGATCTACGGAACTCTAAAACTTTGAAATTTTGTAGGAAACTTTTCCTAATTGTTTCTTCAAATATTAAAAAGGTTGAATATGTATTGGAAGTGAGCAAAACAAAGAGTTTCTTAGCTGTTACATTTTTGCTGTTTCGTGATTGGAGGGAAGGGATAGCGAGAATTTGAATTTTGTTTGACAATATGGAACTACATCGCATTCGATGTTCATTTTTTCGTGTTGGTATTTTAGAAAATAAGAAATTTACAATTTTTTGTCTAAAATATCAAAAAAACCAGTGAATTATTAAATTTCAGAGAAATTATCAAGATAAAAATAGCAGTTTACAACATCAACGAAACAAGAGCTAAGTTATTTAGATATATTGTCAGATTTGTATTTAAAATAGGTTCAGATTATCGAAATTGATCAAACAAACCTATATGAATCTTGGTTTATCATAAAATGAAGACCAATAAATGAATATAAATATTATTCAAACCTAATTTACTTTGTGTTTTTAGCTTTTCTTCTGGAGCTCTGGACGATGAGTCCAATTTTTGAGTAAGAGATAAGTAGTATTTAGTGGTATAAGGAAAGAAAGCTTTTCATACAAGAGTCGGGCAATGTGTCTAAATTCTTAGTTAATTTTTGTTTAACTTTATAGGAGGTGGAAAAATCTGGATATTTTCACAAGAAGATCAGGAAATTATTTCTAAAGTACCTAACTACTGAGTGAAGCAGACTAAATCATACTAGACAGTTAAAGTGATTCCATGATGAACTGGAAAAGATGGTATGTAGTTTCATATTTATAAATTCGGAATTCATGTTTCTCGCCGGACAGTTGCAATTCAGCTTCCCTTGGATCGTTAAGAAAATTCTAAAGGTTAAACTTAAATTTTGCATTGAGAAATGCCTAAATATCTGTTTTCAAATTTCTCTAAGATTTTGTTAAATTAAGTAAAACTTACTAAAACAAGTATATTATAGGTATCATTACATTTCTGATGCGCTATTTTAAAGTAAAGTTTTATTGGTTCAAAATGTTTCTACAGAATGGAGATATCATACATTCAAATATTCAAATTGTTTATTCTTTTACTAAGACTACAAGCTTAAATAAATAGCTGATAATGTATGAAATTGTTTGAGAAAATACAATCTCAGTATATTAGTGATATACCATATGGAGTCATTATATACACAAAAACAGTTTTATGTATCATCTAGTACATAGTATCAAAGAAAATTATTTATTCAATATCAAAACAGATTGAACTAAAAGGACTAGAATAATATCAGTCTCTTTCATTGTCAAAGTTAAACTAAAGAAAAATTTAATAAGATAAATTACAGTTTTAGAGAAGTTTGATTGGTTCTTTTATGAATTATGTTTGTTATTTTGTTTTTGCTTGCTTCCATACATTCAACTGAGTAAATAACTAAAACATGGGTTAATAAAATAATCTCTAGGGAATGATTTTATAAAATAATAAGTGATTAAATACTCAATATTCTACTTCAATTTAAAATCTACTTATTTGCTTTTATTCAACGGAGATATAATTTAAAACATAGACTAGAAATATTCAGGTACATATTTATTTTTAGGGAATTATATTTATTTTTAGGATATCATATTTATATTATTACGGTTCACACTTAGAATTTCTGGGTTGCTACTTAGTGTGGGGTATCATCCTAGACGATTACTCTAAAGGCCACTATACAGTTTAAAACAGACTCAATATATTTTTAGGTAGATCAGAACTTGCGCTAGGTTTTATTAAATTATAGATAAATTATATCTATCTAAGAATAGTTAGACTTCAGATATACATTTCAGGTTCTTCATAAACTTTTAAACTTACATACACATTTTTAATAGAATTGATTAATAGTTAGGTTAAGTAGCTCGTTACAATTTGCTGGCCGTGACAGGATATGATCCAGACTTATTAGGGTCATTACAATTTGCTGCAGTAGACCAGGATGAATTTCTATCTATTGTAGTCTAGGTTGACCAGTGATCTGGCTCTACCCGTTACAGCGTGTTCAAAATTTAATTTAAATAAACACATAATGTATCTTGAATATATGCATGACATAGTTATTTAAATACTTGCAGTGACGCTTCTTTGTTACAAATTAGGTATCGTATCAGCGAGTGCGCAGCGACAGGAGAATCATGTTGCAACTTACTGTGAAATGCATAGGTACCTATCATACAGAAATATTACACAGGTCGAGAATTTTCTTTTAATTACGTTTGGCTAAAATTTTTGTTAAACATTTAAAATCTTAGCAGCTTTTCTTTTATTTCATATAATAAAGCACGTGTAATAGGTGCCTATATGGTCATATTATTAGAATCAGAAATTTATAATAATATTTTCTCGTAAAAGTTGGTAAGTTTATTTTTATGTCGAAATTGTAATCTTTTACAGAGAAAATTTGCAGCGTACCTGATATTTGCATTAGTTTCGTAAGTATGTACCTATACGATGTTTCTAGAAAATACAAGTAGGACTGCAGCGCGTGCCACCGTTCACGGAATCTGCAGCGTCGCACAGGTACTTACTCATATGTCTCATAGTAACACATTGTCAGCACAATTTTTGTATTCGGTCTCATGTTGATGATGAAACTTTCCTATCAATTAAGTAAAATTTTAAAAGTTTTAATGATTTATTTTTAATGATTTGATAACCACAGGAACTTATTTTTTTTATTGCCTATAGAATATTCATTCGTATCGAATATAAACAAGAAATTAATATAACAACTATGTATCTTTTGCGTAGTATTTTAAATTGACTTAATACTTGAAAAAAACGTGCATTACGTCACAACTCTAGGGTATACTTTATTTTTTTTTTATATAAATGATTTATTGGATTTAAATTAATATATTTGTCAGAGTAACCAAATAGGTAAAGTCTAAACAAACCAACGAATGTATTTTAAAATAAAAACAAAAATTTTCTAATATAAGTTTGGATAAAGAAATTCTAATAAATTATATGTGAGTACTTTAATTGTATCTTTATAGAAGAAGTCTACCACCAGTTGCAGAAAGCCACTTTAAAGTAAAAACCCTACTTAAATCTATTGCTGACATTCACTGGGCTAACATAGCAGAAAAGGACAGCACGAGATCTAATGTGACGTTAACGTTAATGGGCCTTCCTGCAACTGACGGATAGTTGGTCAGGTCATTTAAAAAGAAATGCGTTTACTACAGTTGAGATTTTGTATTAAAATTATGTAGATATTTTTTTTTCTTGTTATGAAAAATTGTCTTGCGGTTAGAGAAATTATTAATTGAAACATGTAACATGATGATACTCGTACTGTCACCTTATCAGGTCAACCGGTTTATGAACAACACAACATTTTCTGAGTAGGATTAATATCATAAATTTAGATAATAAGGTGCATGGATAAAGGTGTTTTTCACAGGTGACGTAAGGCATACTTAAGGCGCTACGTGCAATAATTTTTTTATTTTTTTTTAAATGTGTAACAAAACTCGGATTGACTACGATGAATGAAAAGGACTAAGCTATTAAGCACATATTATGAATATTTAAGACAAATAAAAAGTAGAGATGAGATATTATGCGCAGTAAAAAGACGTAATAGTATTGTACTACGTACATACTTTAATAATGTAGAGAAGGTAAAGATAAGGATTAATAAGTAGGAATTAGGATAGAGGTCACACTGATGGAAATCCGGAAGTATGAAAAATCTTTTTGACACCGCTGAGTGCAATTAGGTACTTTCTTAAGGAATGTTTCGAATAGTTTATTTTGATGAAGGATAATGAATAAGCAGGATAGTATATTTTGTAAGATAGAGTATGGGAACTTTGAAGGTTTGGATTGTCTAGTAGGTATTACTAAAGTATAAAAAGAATGGATGGGAATACTTCGGTAGACAGAGTCTTGGCAATCGCTTGGACTGATCACCCAAACGATTATTGTTGTCTGTTGGTCCAAGACATTGGATATCGAAATATTCTTAAATAAGGATTGCGATAGAAAGATGAGTGAGTGGAAAGAAAGATTAAGAAAGAGAAATTTAATGATAAGAAGTTAGAGGACTCGTACATGAGTAAACAAGCAGTGCTAGATAAGCGCTCTAAAGAGGTACACAATGGTACATAGTAGGCATAAGATCCTTCAGTCTAATCATAGGGCGGACGAGCTTCCGGTGTGAAAAAGCTGTTGGAGACCAAGAGTCTTAAAACTATGACCTATAAATTAAGTAATATTGCTACATTGAGTGTCAGATCCTTCATTCGATCATGGTGTCAACGAGCTTGCTCTGTGAGAATAGTTGGAGTCCTGTAGGTGACTTAAAACATGAACTCAAATAATTAAGGGCGTGGCCACGACCCATAAAAAGGCGCAAAGTTGCCAATAAATTAAATTCTAGTAAAAAGTCGACTAAATAATAAAAGTAGCAATACAAATAAATAAATAAAAAGGGGCCGGCCCATAAATAAATGAAATATTAATGTGTAAAAGTAAAATGTAATTATATGCATGCAAGTAAAGTATTATTAAATTACGTAAGGAGCTCCATGACAAACGATTAATAGGCCTAAAAATAAATAATGTAATATAATTTTACAAATAATTATGACAAGACATGACGCGTAAGACAACTTTATGAGATATGACATGACAGAATATTCTTTACAAGACTTGACGATAGCTATCGAAACATTGAAACATCAAGATATATAAAACACCATAGATGTATTGAAAAAAGCACCTGTAAAACACAGCTGTGTCTATATTTTTTTTATCGGAATTGACGATAGTGATATAAGTATATACCTATTTAGATTTAAGGAAGTAGAATAATATTGTAACCAAGCATATAATCATAGAATAAGTAAAACATTTTTTGAAAATGGAAAGGAAAATGATAAAATAAGTAAAATTTATATTTTGTCAACAGTAGGTAAATAAGTAATCAATAAAACCATGTATTAGCAGTAGATAAATAGGCAAAGTAATAATAATAAAATGTCAGTATGTAAAGAGATTTACACAAAATTCTTAATTTGGTTTAAACTTTTTTTATTTGGAATGTACAAGATATTAATTTGAAAAATAAATGTAAAAAATATATAAACCGATTTGTAATCATATAGCTTCTGATTTGATTTCTGAGTTACTAGTTTGACCATATAGTTTCTGATTTATTTTATGATAGATTTTTATTTTATTTCTGTAAAAAAAAATTGCTGTATTTTTTTTTTCTTTCAAAAAAACGGGGGAGGTGTAGTGTGCGGACTCGCCTTCACCCACACTTATATAGTTATTGTAGCATGTATTATTCGACAGTACAATATAGAACCTTTTACTGGCAACACGTGTTTGTATTTATCACCGCTCCCGGGTCCGCACATCGCACCTGGACCCTAAAATTAAATTTACAGCCAAGAAAATAGCAAAAGCTATAAAATCTATGACTAGAGGCAAGTCTCCAGGACACGACGGGCTCAGCATCGAGCACCTCCAGCACGCGGGTCCTCACCTGCCGCGTCTTCTTTCCATGCTTTTCAACTTGTGCATCAGGCACTCTTACTTGCCTGATAGCTAACGAGAACGGTCGTAGTGCCGATTGTTAAGAACAAGACAGGAGACATATCGGCCAAAAATAACTACAGGCCGATCTCATTAGCTACTGTTATTGCTAAGGTGTTTGACGGCATGCTTAATACTCACTTAAATAATACTATAACTCTGCACGATAATCAGTTCGGGTTTAGGCCTAAGCTTTCCACAGAAAGTGCAATTTTGAGTATGAAGCATGCCGTCCGATATTATACGGATCGTAGCACGCCTGTATACGCCTGCTTCCTTGACCTGTCGAAGGCTTTTGACCTGGTTTCTCACCCGGTACTGTGGAAAAAGCTGCGAGAGGCCCAAGTCGCACCAGAAATAATCAACATCTTACAGTACTGGTACGGGAACCAGGTCAACAGCGTGAAGTGGTCGGGAGCCCTGTCGGACACGTACAGGTTGGAGTGCGGGGTGAGGCAGGGGGGGTTAAGCTCACCTACGCTCTTCAACCACTACATGAATGAGCTTATCGTCTCGCTAAGCAGTCGCCATGTTGGATGCCATGTTGATGATGTTTGCTTCAACAACATCAGCTACGCAGATGACATGGTGCTGTTGAGCGCGTCGATAGGAGGACTCAGAGAACTCGTAAGCATCTGCGAAGTGTATGCTCATAATCATGGCCTTAACTATAACGTCAAAAAAAGCGAGCTTATGGTGTTCAAAGCTGGGTCTAAATGTCCGGCAGACATTCCACCGGTCAGGCTGTGCGGCGTGCCCTTGGAGCGGGTACAATCATTCAAGTACCTCGGTCACATTGTGACACCCGACCTGAAGGACGACACTGATATTGAACGTGAGAGGAGGGCGTTGTCGGTAAGGGCGAACATGATAGCCCGCAGGTTTGCTCGTAGCTCGAAAGAAGCCAAAATCACTTTGTTTCGAGCCTACTGCACATCTTTTTATACGAGCAACCTGTGGCTATCATACACGCAGAAGTCCTACAGCGCTCTCCGCGTTCAATACAACAACGCGATGAGGGCGCTGTTGCGGCTGCTCCGCTTCTGCAGCGCGTCGGGGATGTTCGCCGCTGTGAGCGTGGACTGCTTCTATGCCACCATGCGGGCGCGAGCCTCCGCGATAGCGGACAGGGTGCGGGCCAGCAGCAACAGCCTCCTCCAGGTCGCCAGCAGGTCGGACGGACCATTTATGCGCCACTGGCGAGCACTTCATGCTCCAGTGTATCAATTATGGATAAGATAGGTTCTTAGATACATACATAAAGATGTATTTTATTATTTTTAATTTGACTAGTTAGCGTGACCTACTTCTTTTTCAAAATTTTCATTATTATATTAGAATTATTACTGGACTTAAATTTATTATTATTATTTTACTGACATTTCATTTAATTTTATTGACACAATATTTCCATTATTTTCATAATTTTTTTAATGACATGATAAGATTCTATTGTATTTTTGTTTGGAAATTGTACTATCTTTTTGTGCATTTTAAAATGTCTTTAATTAGATAGGTATTGTTTTGTATTGTGTTTGTTACAATATGAGCTAAAAAAAAGCATAAATGAAATTTTATTTATTATTATTTAAAACTTGTTAGGAACAAATCGATTCGTATCGAGCTGATCTATCATCCCTATTAATATGAATCATGAGCAAATCATATACCCAAATTGCAGCCAGCACCCTAACTATTGTCTAATAAGCCGTAAAACATTAGTGTTTGCACTGCTGTCTTTCGGTTCGTAGGCTTCAGGTCCCAGTGAAATTACCGGCAAATGAGAAATTCTTAATTGGTTTCTGAGAACCCTACACTGATGTAGGCGACGCGATTTGCTGTATTTTTAGCGTTAAAGTATGCCAGATATAAGACAACACGTGCTATGGACAGTGGTGACCACTTACCATCAGGCATCCCATCTGTTCATGTACAGGCTTTGCCGAGTTTAGGATCAGATTACCTTGTGTAAAGTGTCCCAAAATACAAGTGCCCATTTGCTTACTTGTGACATCATGAAGTCGGTTAAAAAAACACAACTCTTCGGTCATGTGTACCTACACTACCTACCGACTTGCAATGGTTTTGCGTCACACCGAAAACCCAGAAATACATCGAGTATAAAAAACTGCGGTCAATTCCGCTTATTTAACCACAATAACATACTATTATACTATAAGCAGGAAACTTGTTTTTAGGAAAAAATATCGTAGTACTGTAGCCCGTGGACATTTAAATTACGAAAAAGGTTACCGTTTGTCTTTGTGAAATTGTCATAGATTTCACCATTTCACATACTAATAGCGAGGTCTTAAAGATCGTAACCCGCCGTAACCATATATAGTGACGAGTGATGTAGTGCGACCATATTGACAATAATTTACATTTAAAAGTAACTGTTTCAAATTTATACATCTGTTAATAGACTCTCTTAACAAACCATATACCTATTTTAAGACTGTTTCTGTGGCCGGTTCCGATTTTAAGGCTCATTTGGTCTTAAATTTGTTTTTGGCAAATTTCCATAGTCTTACTATTACGTATGGTAATTCAACAAAGCTGTACAACATGACAATAACGAAACAATGCGGTAACCTACCAATGTATATATATAACTAACATATATGGAATTATAGTTTGGTCACTATATATGGTTACGGCGGGTTACGATCTTTAAGACTTCGCTTTTAGTATGTGAAATGGCGAAATCTATAACAATTTCACAAAGACAAACGGTAACCTTTTTCGAAATTTAAATGTCCACGGGCTACAGTACTATAAGGTACTTTAATAAAATTTTGCATCGTTACGTTACTCTTTGTGGAAATGTTCAAGATGTGTTATTTACAAGCGGTGTCTATCTGTCTGTAATCAAATTTTGCAAATTTTGATCCACTTCCCGGTTTCCGATCGAGCAATTCTACACGCAAAAAATTTTGGAATGTGCAAGGGCCCTCTATCCAATAATTATATTTTTTTCGTTTGCAATAAACAAATTTCAAGTCGATAGCATGAGTCGTTGCTGAGATATACAGGTGTCACAGACAGACAGACGAAGTCGCAGTATAAGGATTCCGTCTTTTTACCATTTTGGTTCGGAACCCTAAAAATCGAGGTCGGTCATCGACCTTGCAACCCACACGATATGATGATGATGACCCTAAAAATAGTTAGTTAACCACGATAACTACCATGTTATTTTTAATATTTGGGCTTGGTGACAGAAATGAGGTCTTCGGTGGAATGAGCTCACTAGGTCGCCATTTTTTTTAATTGCATTGTAGAATGTTTCGTAAAAATTTTGAAAATTACGGGTATTGCATTGTGGCTCTAGCCCAAATTTTTTTCTTTGTGTAGTCAGTATTTCTTAATAACCAGTGTTTAATAAGTCGTCAGAATTGTTGGTAGATTTCTTGTGGTTAGTATTTTGCGTCAATTTTTCAAGGCCGTAATATGGTATCTTTGTTTCAAATCTGTTCTGACTAACTTAAGTATTTGCCAGTTGCAAAAAGCATATTTTAAGATAAAGCTCCCATAATTCTATTGCTGTAACATTGTTAATTTTTTTTTACTACTTTTGACCCCGATCTAGCCCTTAGGACAGAGATGAGGTCGACGACGGAACGAGCTTGCCCATAAGAAGCCTATTCACTCACAACTTAAATAGATTCGGGTTATATGAACTCAGGAACACAGACGCAAACAGAGAATTTTATCAAAAAAACGGAAAGTGACAGCAATATTTTTAACACATCATTATTTTTTCAGAAGCTTTGTGAATCTGCCCATAACTCAGTTCAATGATCCTTTTAAGGGGCGATTCTGCAATCTGCATCATTAATTAAAAAAATCCGTTCCTTTTAAATTGGATTAGGTCAAGGTTAATGATAATGAAACCTGAATTTATTTTAATTGGATATGTGAATGGATTGATTCTATCACAAAAATACGCCACGTCACCATAAAAGTCATTGAAACTATACTCAGTTTCATCTTATTATAACCAGATAATTTCCATACCTACTGGAAACTGGAAATTCCAGTTATTTTTAGTATGAATCTTTAGAATTTGTAAAAAAGTACGATGATATTTCCAAGGGGTGATTCAGCTTTGTGAATCTGCCCATAACTCAGTTCAATGATCCTTTTAAGGGGCGATTCTGCAATCTGCATCATTAATTAAAAAAATCCGTTCCTTTTAAATTGGATTAGGTCAAGGTTAATGATAATGAAACCTGAATTTATTTTAATTGGATATGTGAATGGATTGATTCTATCACAAAAATACGCCACGTCACCATAAAAGTCATTGAAACTATACTCAGTTTCATCTTATTATAACCAGATAATTTCCATACCTACTGGAAACTGGAAATTCCAGTTATTTTTAGTATGAATCTTTAGAATTTGTAAAAAAGTACGATGATATTTCCAAGGGGTGATTCTCTGTCACTAAAATAATAAGTACACAACGCGTAATTCTAAATACGCAAAACCTCTCGTTAGTTCAACCCAAGTAACTGAATATCTTTTGTTCTACAACTATTGGAAATTAAAACAGAAATTTGATTCTGTACCACCCGGGTGGTTTTTTGTATTAATTGCTCGTAATAATATTATTATAAGACAAAACTTTTTTACTTACTTTTTTATATATAGGATGTCAGGGACGGTGTACCGAAAACTTAACAGGCGTGCTCAGTCAACGAAACTGAACAACTTTCCCAAAGAAACATCTTTGGGAAATGAAAAAAAAAATGACCTCTCCATACAAACAAATTGCTCACTCTGATCGATCAGTTTAAATAGAGAGGTCAAACATTTTATTCATTTCCCAAAAATTGGAGAGAGGATGCAAGGCAGACCTATTGTTTTTTACTTATATAGGTACCTTCTATTTCTACGAATAGGTTTTAGTCGTGTACTCTATCACGTAACCACTTTTCGCTCCGACTGTACAAAACCTGCCAGGTTGCGGATTGGCAGACCAACGTTTTGTGGACCTAGTAGGCCACTACTATCGCTACAAAGTTGCAAATTTCCTGTACTCGATGACGTACGATAACATGCAGTGCCCTTAAAATCAACTCTCCACACGCTTCACTTCTTCTCGAGTTTATAGTATTTTTTATACAATCTAATTATAACGTAAGATCGATCACTCCTTAAAATAATTTAAGTACTTTTTAGGGTTCTATACCCAAAAGGGAAAAAACGGGACCCTATTAATATGCCTTCGATGTCTGTGATAAAAAAGTGGGGCTTCCATACATACATAACATCACGCCTTGTTCCCGTCGGGGTAGGCAGTGACCACAGTTCTCCACCTGCTACGATCTTGACATACTTCCCTTGCTTCCTGAACCTTCATCAATCCTTTCATACATGCTCGTCGGTTTAGGGTACTTTTAACCTGGCCTGTATTCAGAACGTCCTGAATTTGGTCCTGGTACGTTCGCCGAGGCCTTCCCCTTCCAACGTTTCCATAATTTCCATTCACTCTCGCCTTGTGGATCTCTTTCGTCAATCTTCCTTCATTCTTCCCAAACGTGTTTTTAAGCGATCTCACAAATAAATTATTATTTAATTTATTTTTGTTTACAATATCATGAAATTATAGGTATAAACACAGACTAGTATGTTTCAGAGCTCTGCATGAGTGCAGGACATAGCGATACGGTTGTCTTTCCAATATATTATGCATCGCTCTGTCTTGTTGTCTTAATGCTGTCATTCTAATCACGCTGAATTGTTACTACAGAGTGCAGAGTTTTGAATATTGCACAGACTTAAGCTGCAATCACACCTTCCTTAAATTCAAAGACTAATTCGGCATACATCGCTGATAGACTTGGTTTTGTTAATTTCAATATCCTTACTTCAATTAGCAATGTATGCCGAATTCGTTTCTGAATTAGTTTAGATGACTATATGAATGACAAAGAGGTATGGTGCTCTGATATTCCAGCGAAAGCCCAAGGAACACATTGTAAACAGCCGACTCTTAAAGTAGACCGTGCTGCAGTGGTTTCTTGCCGTTTCTTTTACGCTGCCATAGCACGATCCGAAACGGCGTAGACTCGCTCTATTTGCATTGTATTCTGCATGACATGAATCAACATTGAATAAATAATCTGAATTTAAGGAAGGTATGATATAAGCTTTAGCAGTCACATGCCCTCATGCAATTTAATTACCGAAAACATTCAGAATCTGACAATTTTCTGTTATCTCTACAGGTAAAAATCGTCGACTTGGAAGGTAATCTGAAGAGCGTGTTCCCTTCGCGAACAGACTGCGTCTACGAAGGTACCAACATCAAGGTGCTGCGGGTTACAAAAAAATAAGCAGGAGTTCACCCTTAAGCCACGATCACACCTAGCTGAATTCAAAGACTAATTCGGCATACATTGCTGGGAGGCTTGGTTATGTTAATTGCAATATCCCTACTTCAACGAGCAATGTATGCCGAATTACTCTTTGAATTCAGCTAGTTGTGATCGTGGCTTTATCCTTGCATGCTTTTTGATTCAGGTCGATCGGTGAGTGTTTAGACGAAGTTTCAAAGTAGAGGTCGTATTGATAAATCCCTCTCGTGTGAAATTTCTGATTGCTCTCAAGATAAACCTTACACGTACAAATACTTTCGGTCTTTTAGGTCCAGTTCCGCGAACGTCCATTTCCGCGAACGTCCATTTCCGTGAACGTCCATTACCGCGAAAGTCCATTTCTGTGAAAATTTTTCAACTTATTTTTTCAAGTCCCAAGACCCCCTTCAAAGTCCCCAAAACGGAAGAATTTCAAAAAATGCTAAAACATAATTTTATTTGTATTAGTACGTCTAAAAACCAATTTTAAGTCACCATCTTCAAAAACAACGAAGTTTAAAACCCTTCCTTATGTTGGTAGAAGAAGGTTGGAGGTTAGTTTTTTTTTTTTTTTAAGTTAAGTTAAGTAAGTGGTTAAGTTTAAGTTTGATATACGGACTTCGAAAAATTAACTTTCACAGAAATGGACTTTCGCGGAAATGGACGTTCGCGGAACTGGACCTAAAAGACCGAAAGGGTACAAATTAGAGAGAGGGATTATTCAATGCGACCCTAGTTCTGCTCATAGAGTTAAAGTTGTGTTTGTTTATACAAGGCTTTTTTTCATATTCGTAATTCATTCGTCAATTTTTCTTTTTCCTCATGCCATTGACTAATTACATAAACACCGCGGTTGTCTTGTTTACATTGCGCGCAACCTCTCCCTGGACCCTCTCTGATTAAGTTATAAGAATTAAAAAAAAAACACCTTGTAAAGACTGGAATAATGCTTCAAAAAAAGTTTTAGAAACTTTGTATGAAAATACTTCAAGTTTAGGTAAGTACCTATTTCGCCTCAGCTCTGACTGTGCGACCTGTTCACTTTGATGAATTTTTGTATGTTTGAATTTTCAGTTTTTGTTATTACTGTACCATACACCAATAATATAAAAGTTCCAAAGTCTACGAGACCAATAGGAAATTTTAATATTCTTTTAAAAGAGAAAAAAAACAGTAATCCCCAATAAATATGAAATGTATTGTGTCACAATTATAGACTCTAACATACGCGAAAATTATATATTTTTGACAATATGACATTCATACTGGTTGAATTTATAACCTCCTTTTTGAAGTCAGTTAAAAATTAGTTCCAATTATGTCCATCTGATCAGATATCGCGGTCTGGGTCATACTGATCGATGCTAGTTCCGATTTTGTCTATCTGACAAGAATCATCAATGTTGCTCTTTTTATGCATTGATGATTTAATCTTGTAAACACCAGCGAATATCCTGTTTCTTCATCGTTACGACTCATTGTCAGTATTTTGTTGTGTTTTTGTTATTTTTGTATTGAATTGAGATTGCGCGTTATTGGATAGAATTGAGCTTAGCTTATGTACGACTGAATGTAAGGGGATTTCCCGTAGTTGATGTAGGTTTTTGTCTTCGTTATTAACATTTTTAACAGAAATGTTTTCGTGAAATCATAATACATTGAAAAATATCTGAATTTTGTAAAAACTCAAGTAATTTAAAAAAGAGAATAACTTATAAAAGGAATTTATGTGACTGTCAATAAGGATTAATTATTGCATCTCAGATGATCAATTCTTGGACATCATTGGGGTGATAGAATACCAAAAGTGAAGAATGATACCTATTCATTTAATACAGATGTAAAAAGAAGTAGGTAGAATGATACTTCTATGGGATGATTCTACATCATTAATAGATTGTAAATGGTGTAAGTCAGGTGAAAGGGCAAGATTTGTCAACGTAACTGAACATAATATAGTGAATAAAACTTTCAGGAAATGAAAAAAAAATCGGCCTCTCCATACAAAATTGAAAACTTGATTGGACAGATTGTATGGAGCTGCCGTGTTTTTCCATTTCAGAATGTTGTTCAGTTTCGTTGACGAATCATGCCCTTTCAGTTTTCTGAAGGCTGTCCCTTAGACCCGTATAAAAAACAGTATTGTATAGTATATTATTTAAAAAAAACATGAAATTTCTCAAAATTACGTAACAGTGATTCATTACAATGGATAGGTACTTTGCAGTGACTGGATATTATCATAAAAATAATTTACATCAGCTGATCATAGAGGTCATTGAACCCTCCACACATTTCACTTCTTTTGAGCAAAAACATATTTATTTAAAAAAATGTATTTTTATACATAAGTATATATTTTTTACGCCTATAAATGATGCAGAATCACCCTTAAGAGCATTTTTATAGTGTTTGATTGTTTTTAATTTTTAAATTGAGGACTTTTTTAAATCTCAAAAATCACCCGGTGATGTATTCAAGAATTTGACCCCAGCCAGTCGTGCTTTCTGGTGATAATGAACTTGTGCTATGTCAACGTACTATTTTGAAACCCACATTAATTAGCATTAAATCATGTGTAATATTATATTTCCACCCATATGTTCGATCCACTTTTTATAACTTAAAAACATATGATTGAATAGAGCTTACTTTTGTTTTAAAAATTATTTAGGTACAGTCAACAACAGGTCAAACTTAACACTCGCAGTGCGACTCTAGTCCGTACGTCTGTTGAAATAAGAACTGTACAAAGTCCAATGAGTCAAGCTTGGTGTGCTCTTGATTGTACAGTCAAAAGCATGTCAAACTTGACACTTGTAGCGCGACCCTTGCACGAAGAGCCTTTGAAATAAGAACGGTAAAAATTCCAATGTGTTAGGCTTGACCTGCTGATGGGTACAGTCAACTCCACTATAGTAGAACTGCCTAAATGAGTCCTCGCCCGCGGGGTACGTTCGGGCAGGTGCGGGGAGCGGATGCGCGTAGAGAATGAGAATGCCCCGCCCCGTCTCATTTAGGCGGTTTATCTATAATGTGCACCATAAGCGCTGCTACGAAATAAAGCCAGTCTCAAGGACGGTGTTTCTACTGAAATGCAGTTGACTGTAACCTCAATTGCAGAAAGCTTATTTAAAGTAAAAGTTCCTTTAATTCTATTGTTTACACATTTTTTAGTGTACAAGTGTCAACAAAAGAAATGAAGGTTCTGCAACTGGATATAAATAAAATGAGTTTGAGTCATTATTGCATAGACATTTTTATGTGTCTGCTTCCTTCATGAACACACCCTTAATTTTTGTTGTTTTTATCTATTTTATCCATACAGGGTCTTTGGTGTATCTCTGCTAGACTTTCTTACTTAACAACTTTTGTTCAACAAACTCACAAAATGAGAAAAAAAATTGTTTTGGTTCTTCATAGAAATTGTCTCGATCCAGTGGTGCGGATCCATAAAAGTCGTAAAACAAAAGTAGTAAGAAGGAAGGAATACCGAAGATCCTGTATACAGGGTGCAACAAACCTCCCATAGAAACTGAATCAGCTGAAAGCACATTTTTTATGGATGGTTAATTTTCTTTCGTATTTCGTCCAATGTTCCTTAGGGAAAGTTGTTCAGTTTCATGGGCAGAATCACATACTTCAGGGTTGATATACCCTTTCTGTTACACCTTGTATAATCCATCTTTAACATTTTATATTAAGTTTAGAAAATAAAATACTGTAAATTATCTGTGATCTATGTACAGCTTAAATAGCAAAAGCTGGCGGGTACAATCTAATATACAAATTGCGCTTGTGTGTGTAGTGATTGTACGCTACTGTGTTTCTTTTATGTCACGGGTGTTTCTACGTTGCAGTTTTTTAGAAATCTGCAAAAAACATTTAAAAAAAAATTGTTTTGCGGTCCTAAAAACGGACATTCCTTTCAAAAATACTATAGGTATATCGGAACCCTCGGCGCGCGAGTCCGACTGGACCTTGACCGCTTTTTATGGCTGGCTCCGAGTACCCATCAGCCACTGCGGCTAACCGCGAACCCTCATATTCCATTGCGCAGTTTTAGACCCTGTCCAGAAAGGGCGAATTAGCCGCGAATTGTTACGCGCGAGTTTCTACGCGCGTTGGCGAGGTACTGGGCGTCAATACATCGCGCCCACAAGCACCGCGCGAATTTTCTCAACTCGCGCGAGTCGAGATACTAGGAGCGCCTTGTTTGCGTCCAGTTGAACGCGCGAGTAAATCGCGGCGAATTCGCCCTTTCTGGACAGGGTCTTAGTTAGCAGGGCGGTGCGCGGTGTATCGCGGAGACAAATGACATGCAACTAATTGTTCCAAAACCACACATCACCTCCCCCTACGTCTGTCACCCCGTAGGAGGATCGCGCACCATCTTGTCGGATTATACAGGATTATTTATGGACCCCTAGCCAAATTTTAGTATGGAGACATGAGTCATAAAACGAAATTTTTCAACTTTTCCATATTTGTACAGTTACTGACAGACTTGATACTGGCAGTTCGACTCTAGCCCGTACGTCTATTGAAATTGTGGCAGTATGGGCTCTGCTGCCTTTGCCCTGATTTTAAAAAGCAACCACTTCCCTTTGGGACTTTGTCTATAGCACAGGGCTTGTCATTGTTTTACCGTCTTATGTCAAGCACGCTATTTTATCTCAGCTTATGTAAATATTTTAGCTATAATTGATTCAGCAATACACGCGCGTGAAATCTACATCATCTGGTTGTTATTTATTTATGCTCTTGAGTGTACCTAAACCTTGTGACTGCCGGCGATATTAAAGCAGTTTTTTTTGCTTTTCGACTCATGTCACTTCAGTATAATTGTTCAGTTTTTGATCTGAGAATTTGACCAGGGGTTAAAAAAGAACTCAAATGTGTAACAAAAAGGGTATCAACCCTGAAGGATGTGAATCTGCCCATGAAACTGAACAACTTTCACCAAGGAACATAGGTCGAAAAACAAAAAAAAAATCGACCTCCCATCGAAACTAGGTGTCTACTCTCAAAGTCCGATATATCGAAACGATACTATTCGAAACATGCAAATGCAAAATTTCGTCCCTTGACAATACAGTAGAATATTGGTTGGATGAATTTTCAAACTGCCAGTAATTAGCATCCAACCAATATTCTACTCTATTGTCAAGGAACGAAGTTTTGAATTTGCATGTTTCGAATTGTATCGTTTCGATATATCGGACTTTGAGAGTAGACACCCTGAATCTGTTGATAGCGCATTTTGGATGGGCGGTCAACACTCAACTTTTTTTTTCTTATTTCAAAAAATACTACCCCTTTTTTTTCTTACCCCACAAAAAATTGGTTTTTTTTTGGGGTAAGTTGTTCAGTTTCATGGACAGATTCTCGTCCTTCAGGGTTGATATACCCCTTCTGTTACACCCTGTATAGAGTGTATGATGTATGGTAGGTACAGTCAAGAGCACATCAAGCTTGACACATTTGACTTTGTACCGTTCTTATTTCAATAGACGTACGGACTAGAGTCGCACTGCGAGTGTCAAGCTTAACCTGTCGTTGACTGTACGCGCCAGCTTTTATCGGACTGCAAAATACATTGTGGATGTCACACAAAAAGTAAAATGTTGTAAGATCGGCGGCAAATTAAGAAATTGCTGACAGAAATATTGACTTAAAATAAGAATAGGTTTTGTTACACCAGTTTTTTTTAAATAAAGTATTTTTGTGTAAACATGTCTTTTATTTGCCATAGGTACCTACTTCCGTCGCTTCCTGTACTTTCATCAATCCTTTCATACACGCTTCGTTCATTCATCCTCTTTGACCAAACCATCTCAGCATCACTTTCTGAATTTTAGTCACTACGTCTTTTACGCCACAACGTTCTCTTATCAATCTTATCATACGAGTGTTGTCATGACAGATATTCTGATCTCCAATATTATAATATTTAAGTCACCAGTGTTTACTAACTTTTCATAGCTTTACGATATTGTTCATAAATGGTTGTTGTATTGACTCCTTTGTACGAACTGACAGAGCGCGGCGGCTTTTCGACCAATCCCAGCGTTTTATGGAAAGGGTAATATTGTGGTGAACGTTCGAGCCAGCCTCGCTCAGGCAGTCGTATTTTGTTCTTCAAACTGGGAGATTCTACCTTTAAAGGAGTAATCACGTATTGTGTAAAATTATGAAGACTCTTCTTCATATGTATGGTATTGTGTTAATGTACCCATTTTAACACTGTGTAAAGTGAATAACTTATTACAAAACGTAAGTAGACTTCGAGTGTTTTATTTAACATATTTCTCAACTCCCTCTCATTTGTTAACATGTCAGAAGCGGGATACGAGCCCTCACTTCCCACAAAGTTGACTGATAATGTTCAAAAATACATCTGCTGTATCTCAAAAACTGACTTGTTTGAAATGAGTGGAAAAACTGGAAAATCAACTACTTGTTTTTTTTTTCTCATGTGGTATTTTTTTCACCTTTTTTTTAACGTTGTGTTAAGGACGAGTGATTATTTAAAGTAAATAGTTATGATTGTATACTACCTACATGCTACCTACATTTTAAATAATTTTTGCACAAAATCGTTAGACGTTGCTAAGGAATAAGTGTACACAGTTCACTTTAACCATTTATTATCAAGCCTGAGTTTAAAACAAACAACATTTCGTGCTTTCATTCAGACAAATTAATCTTTTAGTTGTGTTTTACATATGGTTGTAATAATTTTTGGTGTAGGTACGTATTCAAAATAATAGTCTGAAGGTCTATTGGTTCGTATTCCCATGCGTAGTTCACTGTTTCAATTAATTATGTTCTTTATTTTGTTTGAAATTTACTGCTGCAAAAAAAAAAACACGTAATATCTGACTACGAGTAAAAGCTACTTAAAAGTGTCCACTATTACGTTTATAGATTTCATTCAATTTAAAGCCCTAAAAGTGTTTCAAACATTAATCGCTTCTATACAATAGATACTCGCGCTGGAATTTTTACATTTCAGCACGTCATAATGGACAAAATCCGTAACCGTGGCAAGAGTCTAGCTTCGATTCGAGCGTTGCCTAGCTGTGCAGCGCAGCAGACTGCGCCGGGCGAGCAGCAGGCCAAGCAGCCAGCCCACAGCAGTCGGGGCCTCGTGGACAGCAGGCCATGCAGCCAGACCACAGCAGTCTGTGCTTGGTGGACAGCAGGCCATGCCGTCAACCCACAGCAGTCGGAGCCTGGTAGACAGCAGGCCATGCAGCCAGCCCACAGCAGTCAGGGCCTCGTGGACAGCAGGCCATGCAGCCAGCCCTCAAAAGTCGGTGCCTGGTGGACAGCAGCCTACGCAGCCAGCCCACAGCAGTCGTCACCTGGTGGACAGCAGCCCATGCAGCCAGAACCACAGCTGGCAGTCGGCGCCTGATGGACAACAGGCCATGCAGTCAGCACCACGGTCATCCGCGCCTGATGAACAGCAGGCCGTGCAGCCAGCGCCACAACACAAGGCTACTGGTAAGCGGCAGGCTGCGCGTGCAACCAGCTGCCACTCGCACAATCAGCCCAGTGAGTAGTCAACTCCGGGCATATGGAGGTAACACCAATGACTTGGTTTTTGGTTCTTTTTATAGAGTCTCAGTAGTTAGGCTTTGTAGTTAACCTTCCTTGACCCTGATGCGGCAGACACCCATAACAATGCGGTGACTGATTTCGACAGTACAAAAGTTAAGTTTAAACAAATTTTAACAATCTTCTGTTAGACTATAAAACAATGTCCTAAAATAGCATGAAGGAACTATTTTGTTAGAATGTTTCAAGCTAATTTAGTCCTATACTATTAAACGAGCCATAATATATTTGCAAAATGTTTGTCGATAACGGCTCTAACGATTTCAATGAAATTTACCATACGGGGGTTTCCGGGGGCAAAATCGATCTAGCTAGGTCTCATGTCTGTTTTTCCCCGTGTTTCTAAGCATTTTTTTAAAACATCGCGTTTTAGACAGAAACCTAGAGCGCCAACTGTTGGCGGGTACCACAGCTTGCTCACCTGAGGCGGCTAAGAGCGAAGCTCGGTCGACTAGGTACTAAATCTTAAAGAAATAAAACTACATATCTATTCCAAATCAAACAAACTGTCCAAATTACAATATTAAAAACGAAGAAAAAAAGAACTGCTAAAGCAAATAAAATAAGTTTCATAATAAATGTCTGAACTAAGCTGCACTTCTCTTCAGAATAGGGTAGAAGAATTTATTAATCAGTAGCTTTACAATTTAATATTTAAAGGTTTATATAACAGTGACTAATACCGTTAAATTAGTTCAAGGCACATATGAGACTAGTCACAATTTAAAACTGAAAACCTACTCATCTCAAAACATACCAATTTCTATAAAAAAAAAATCGTAGCTTATGTTAGGGATAGTGTTGTATTTTTTTGAAATATGAACAGTTAAATCTGTTCTGTAGTAATTGATTAACCCAGTGACATTTTATCTGTAATATTATTGTAGCGTAGATTAGTGAACAATCTTATTTCCAGCGAGGGACACTCTAACCACTCAAATCTTTTTAGTTTTTACGCTGAATTTTACATAGTTTCAATTCGTTTGAAAGTTTTGACAGCTTGTAACTCGGTCGAATAGTTCCTTGCTTTGGTTTTAAATATTTTTACGAGTGGATTTCCGGTCGTTTCTCTATTCTGATTGTTGAGAATAGACCCCATTCGCCCAACCATTTTGCCGAATCAATCAAATAAGCAGCTTTGCCTGACGTCTGTCACTGCGTTTTTTCGGTGTCGATGGGTGGTATCTGTATCTGTTGGTAGTTAATCTTTATAATCATAGTAAAATATATAAAATTTTAATTAATTTCATACTGATTACACGGTGGCATTATTTTTTTCCTCGTGCTGATTTGCAGCGCCATCCAGTGAACATTTCAAAATGTGGTCGAAAACACTCTATTCAAGTGTGCTTTCTTGTATCTCTGGGTGGATGCTCGCAATAAATTTACACTCGATTCTATATACATAAAAATAATACGAACTAAGTGGTTTTTCTATGCCGCATAGATCTGTGTTTTATTCAGTTTTATTGGTATCTTTTGTTTGGTAGTTTTATGGCAAAGTCCCCTTTTTATGGTGTGACAAAATGACATTATAAGTAGTTGGGTAAAACAAAAAAACTAAAATTATATATATATTGGAAGTTCTCTTTAACCTTTCTTCAACATGCTTATTGAATTACAAAAAAAAAAAAAAAAAAAAACATATACTTAGATCAATTATATCAATAGTTTAGACTTGACACTTTTGAAAATAGACCGAAATGACAGCCTGGTCGATAGGAATCACAATTTTATTTATTGTTAATTTAAGCCCTTAAGCAGAATAATCACGAACACTAAATATCGTTAGTATTATCTGCGCTATGTCGGTAATTAAAACATCGTCATATCAGCCGAAAGACGTCCGCTGTTGGACATAGGTCTTCCCTAGAGATCTTCTTGATGCCCGGTCCAGCGCTGCTTGCATCCAGCGGCTTCCCGCGACCTTGACCGGACCGTCGGTCCACCTTCTGAGAGGCCCGCCTACGCTTCATCTACTGGTACGGGAGTCGCCACTCTAGTGCCTTTACGCCTCTTCGGCGATCGGTTCGTCTTGCGATATGCCCTGCCCATATGGTGAGCCCTGCCAGTAAAACATAATTAATTAAAATCTTCAATAAAACAATATTCGTCAGAATGTGATTTTGGCCGACTTAAAGTATGTGAGATGATCGGCGGCATAAGCATAATCGACGAAGTATTGTTGCACTTACAAAAGAGACTGCTGATATATACCGTGGTAAACTTACGATTGAAGTATATTTATTTTGGCTAGTCGGTGAACACTGCACTTCACTATTTTTCGTTGCTGTTGGTCACAATTCACACTAATTGTATTCCTTACTTAACTAACTCTTTTAGTAAGCGAGGTTTAAATTACTTTAAAATCAAAATTCGTTGATTAACCAATCACGTTATACAATCGCTCGTCTCTTGAAATCTTATCAAAACAACGAAGACGGTCACTTTTATCGATTAATTATAATTATAATATCACTTTTATCGACCGAAGTGATGTACACAGAAGAGACAAAATTAAAATTGTTCGGTTGATAGTACACTAAGTACACTAATTAATAGTTAAGACTTGATAAAGCCCAACTCATTACATTAGATCAACTTTCTGATACTTTTATATATTACCATACCTATAATGTAGTTAAACTTTCCCAAATTACACGTAACTTGACTATAAATAAAAAAAATATATATATTGGCGTATAGATAAACATGTATCACGATTTCACGTCACCAATTTTGATTTGACAATGTGTGCGTTAATTTGAGTCAAACCAAAAAAAAAAAAAATTGGTTTAGAAAAATACTGTATTTAAAATACATATGTTATATTAAGCAGAAATAAAAGCGAGAATATCTTTAAATACCTATTACCCGCGACTTCGTCTGCGATGATCTAGCGAAAGAGTAAAGAAAACACATTTTCCAAAGGAAATACTAAAACTTTTCCCTATGTTTATCTGAATCTTTTCAAAGCTAGAGTGAACAAGCATTAGCGAGGCTTACCTCCTTTCATGCTTGCATGCTACATCAAAATAATAATAAAACAAAAAGATGGTGTAGTTATTGTAATTAATTAATAAGAAAGAAAGGAAAGAATCATAAGAAATATGACACTTCAAACGAGTGTGAACATCCTCTAGAGTTCTTAATACTCGATTGGACACGGGAAAATATTGATTATAATCCCTAAGTACTAATTATAATCCCTTTGTAAATTTTTCATAGAGTTCCCTGAGAATTTATGGAAAATGTATTGCACTTTATGTAGAATTGCCTTAAGGCGTAAAGAGCTACATTTGCTTCATCTATTGTCTTATCTTCAGAGGTTTTGTGTCAATTTATTGAGACGTATTACTTAAGATCCATTACAACACATGAAAATGCGTACTTACCTCGAAATGGAACTTCTTCCAGTCAATTATTGAGGCTAAAGGTGATATACATTTCAAAATAGATGTGCAAGTTACCTAGCACTGTGCAAATCCCTAACTAACAATACAGTTAAAGAAGCTTAATAAATTTGGCTAACTAAATATTACTTTAGTTTAAGTGTCAACATTTTAATGCCTCTACTGTTCCCAAATTGTAATTTTGAAACTCTATTACCATGCCATAAAGTCCAGAGTGTTCCTACTGACGTGCAGTTGGGTGTACCTATCACCATAACACCTTTCATTAAGGAAAAGGCCCTTATTCACATATTATGAGTATGCATGTTTTGTATAAACAATGATACTACGTTTCAATAAATTTTTCGCATCTATCTTCGGCCACTGAGATTAAAATTTGAATGAATAAATCTTAAATATGCGACTATTATTAATAATTTGCTAATTATTTATAATCACACCTAAACTCTTTACTTTGTAGTATTTTTACTACACTGGGCATAACCTTAAGGCCTTTGGTGACGATAAATAAAGCTTTCATGAAAATTGGAACCTTTAACCTTGCACTTAGGAACTTACCTATTGCCTTGTTGCGTAACTTATGCGGCCTTGTAGCCGAACTCATTGATATACGGCCGTGTAGCCCAATTCATTGACATATTATGGTCTTATAGCCCAACTCATTTACATATAAATAACAATCTTTTATTTTATATTTCAACTCATTGTCATATAAATAATAATCTTTTATTTCAGATTAGAAATAATGGCCTTGATGCCAAACCATGGCCTTGATGCCAAACCCTGGTCTTGATGCCAAACCATGGCCTTGATGCCAAACCATGGCCTTGATGCCAAACCATGGCCTTGATGCCGAACCATGGCCTTGATGCCAAACCAAACCATGTAACAATCTTTTATTTCATATTTCAACTCATTGTCATATAAATAATAATCTTTTATTTCAGATTAGAAATAATGGCCTTGATGCCAAACCATGGCCTTGATGCCAAACCCTGGTCTTGATGCCAAACCATGGCTTTGATGCCAAACCACGGCCTTGATGCCAAACCATGGCCTTGATGCCGAACCATGGCCTTGATGCCAAACCAAACCATGTAACAATCTTTTATTTCATATTTCAACCCATTGTCAGCTTAGCACGCTGCAGTTGTCAGTTTTTTATTTATAAAATATAGAATTTTACATTTTTTTTAATTTTACCCATTGTCATATAAATAATAATCTTTTATTTCAGATTAGAAATAATGGCCTTGATGCCAAACCATGTCTTTGTTGCCAAATCCTGGCCTTGTTGCCAAACCGTGTCCTAGTGCCAAATTTTGGTTTTGTTATCTACAGTTCTACATAATTTTTATTACTATCATTGTTTGTTTGTTGCCATGTTGCCTTGTATTAGACTTAATATTATCATAATTTTATTGTAAGTAGTAATGTTATATAGGCATTGTTGCCCTATGTAATAACTAAAATCTTTTTGAATCTATTGTACTTAATTCGTACTTTACGTGATAACAACTGACGTAAACAAACTATATTTCAAAGAACTACGAGTTCCCAACCTTTTTGTTATTTAGATTTTGTATGAGACGTCTTGTAATATTCAACGTCAATATTTCTTGACAATCTTTATTAATTCTGTCAGATTACTTCATAATCATAATTAAATCTTGTGTTTGATCAATTTCACATAATGTAAAAGCACTTTTAAATAATATTGTGCCATATTATAGCAAACATTCGGATCTCTATAACTTATAAAGAAAAGTGTTGTACATGTATTCGTTTTTGAGAGACGGTACGAGGACGTACCTATCACAATCGGATGGCCGACTGTTGTCATGACAGATATTCTGATCTCCAATATTATAATATTTAAGTCACCAGTGTTTACTAACTTTTCATAGCTTTACGATATTGTTCATAAATGGTTGTTGTATTGACTCCTTTGTACGAACTGACAGAGCGCGGCGGCTTTTCGACCAATCCCAGCGTTTTATGGAAAGGGTAATATTGTGGTGAACGTTCGAGCCAGCCTCGCTCAGGCAGTCGTATTTTGTTCTTCAAACTGGGAGATTCTACCTTTAAAGGAGTAATCACGTATTGTGTAAAATTATGAAGACTCTTCTTCATATGTATGGTATTGTGTTAATGTACCCATTTTAACACTGTGTAAAGTGAATAACTTATTACAAAACGTAAGTAGACTTCGAGTGTTTTATTTAACATATTTCTCAACTCCCTCTCATTTGTTAACATGAGTATGTCACGGATATGCTAGTTATAATCATCATAACATCCCATGAAACGTCCACTACAGGACAGGGAGCTCCCTCCAGAATTCTAGCTATTGCTGGAAAAATGTGGAGGGGAAGTACCAAAGTCACCTCGCTTGTTAGCGTTACGGCTGGCACCATGGACCGCGGTTGTAGGTGACCGCAGTAAGTAAGATGTAAGACACAGGAGGATGCTGCTGCCCATCCTCCAGTTAACCCTTAGTCGCCTCTTACGACACCCACGGGTATGTATGGGTTGGTACTGTTCTTTGCCGGCACCACACGGGACCTAGCTAGTTATAATATTATCTGCTAACTTCCCCTTCTGATACTTCATTACGAGTACGTTAGTGAGTTGCAACGTTTGCATTGCGTTACGGAGCTCAGTTCATGAGTACCTGAGATTGATTGTACCTTTGACCCTTTATTACACCGCAGCATGCGTTGAATCAAGTTTTATTGTCATTTTGATTGTATGTATAATTTATGAGCGGTCGCAAAATATACCTAACATTGTTGCCATTTTGAAGAAACTCAGGCTGAATTTAAACTGGGTAAGACATTGCTTACCTACTACATTCAAGTGCTTTCGTATGGACACCATATTAAGCAAGCAATGTATTTCACTGACCGTGTAAATCTAGCCTTATGTGCGCTGGTGCCTGGCTAAATGTTACATACGAGATGTGTTACAAGGACCATCTCGGTATTCTCAGTCTTATTTGATGGTACATATTGCGACATGATGAGGGGCTCTCTACAACTCCTGACGGAATCGAGTTTGTCATTTTCTTCAAGTGGATTTGGCTAGCTCAAATGAGCCAGAATTTCCGTTCAAAAAAGAGGTCCAATTTTTCCATGTTTTTCATAATCATCAAAATGAGAAATAGGTAATCCATTGACGTAAGAAAACGTGCGCGTGACGTGGGTTTCAAAATCTTTCGTAAAACCACACAATTCCTAGCAACATAGTTTAAAAACCAGCTCAGGAAAACATGGTCAAAATATGGAAAAAATATTGAATTCAATTAATTATGAAAAATTACCAACTTAACTGTACCGTGAATTTTCATAAGTTTCGCTCCGCTTAGTTCTACTTAGAAAACAAGCAAAATTTTTTTCGAAAAAAAAAACATTCTTCGACACTAATGTGATCACGTGATCGTCTCATTTTGTATGTTAATTTTAACTGAAAATTTTGAATCGGGTAAAAAAGAATCTTCGGGTAAAGTTGCTTGTCTACATGGGTAGAATCACTGGGCTTCGGGAGCAAAACCACAGAAAATTCACGTTGTATTAAAAATTTACGATTTCTTTTATTCCATATGATAACTTGTTTTAACTATGATTATCCTACTCTGGCGACAGTTAACCTAACTTTTTATTTTACACACGATAATGGGGTCAAGTATGGTCAATATCATTCCTAAACTGATTAAAATATATTTGCTAATAGTCCATTTATCAAAAAAAGTGTGACAGTGACACTGTTGTTTGATAATTCAAGTTGGTTGATAGTACTAATCTCAAAGTGAGATCTGCTTAAAAAAATCTGCCGAAATATCGTGCTTTTAGGGTTCCGTACCTTATGGTAGAAAGATGGTAACATATTATTTACAGTATTAGAAACACATATGGACCCGGAAGGGCACGGCAAGATTATCCTAAAAACTATATTACAGTTTCAATTTAGAATTGTATAGGTAATTAACATTATTAAAATGAAACAGAAAATTTAAAAATGACGAATTAGAAAAATTTAAATTAAATAGATACATACATACATACATAACATCACGCTTCTTTCCCGTTGGGGTAGGCAGAGACCACAGTCCTCCACCTGCTACGATCTTGACATACTTCCCTTGCTTCCTGTACTTTCATCAATCCTTTCATACATGCTCGTCGGTTTAGGGTACTTTTAACCTGGCCTTTATTCAGAACGTCCTGAATTTGGTCCTGGTACGTTCGCCTAGGCCTTCCCCTTCCAACGTTTCCATTCACTCTCGCCTGGTAGATCTCTTTCGTCAATCTTCGTTCATTCATCCTCTCTACATGACCAAACCATCTCAGCATCCCTTTCTCGATTTTGGTCACTACGTCTTCTTTTACGCCACACCGTTCTCTTATCACACTATTTCTTATCCTGTCACTCAATTTAACACCAATCATACTCCTTAGCGCTCTCATTTCCACTGCATTAATTCTACTTTCATGCTTCTTCTGCCATACCCAGCTTTCACTGCCATACATCAGTGTTGGTACCAAAACTCCCCCATGAACAGCCAAACGAGCCTTGTGAGACACCTTCTGACTCTTCATAAAGGCGTGCAGGGCACCATTCACCATGTTTCCAGCATTCACTCTTCTTTCAATATCACTTTCACACTTTCCATCTCTCGTAAACTTTGAGCCCAGATACACAAACTCCTTCACTTGTTCGACTTGTTCACCATCTATTAATATAGTACACTCTGTCATACATTCTTCTCTTTCAAGTACCATTACTTTAGTCTTGCTTACATTTACTTTCATTCCTTTCTTGTCCAAAGCCACATTCATTATTGTTACCATCTCCTGCAACTCGTCAGCAGATGACGCAAGTACAACTTGGTCATCAGCGTAGAGAAGACATTTGATGAGTAACTCATTCATTCTCAGTCCACACATACTCTCTTTCAGATCAATCAAACAATTATCCATGAACAGGTTAAACAGCCAAGGTGACGCTACACATCCCTGCCTAACACCTTTTTCGATGCTAAACCATTCAGTGTACGCCCCGTTTATTCTGACACAAGCACTGGAATCCTCATAGAGAGATTTCAGTGCTTGAATCAGATGACCGTTTACCCCATACATAGACAATGCTGACCACAATTCATTCCTCACCACTCGGTCATAGGCCTTTTCCAAATCCACGAACGCGCAGCATTAAATAGATTTAAAAGTAAAATACAATTGGATATAAAATAAACAGAATTGAAATTAACACTAAACTAAATTAGAAAATAAAAGTAACGATTAAAATAGAAACAATGTTGTTATTTAATATGTTGATATTTAATATTAATTTTAAAGGCATTTCCCTTGGCTAAGGAAGCCAAAGCATTATAGAAGATAGTACGGGTTGGATTGAGACTGAGATAGTTTATCTGTCTCAGTTTTAAGCCATCTCCTTCCTTATCCTATTTTAAACTTATAGAGCGGCATAGTCGCTTAGTGACTAAGCTCTTTAAATAAAGATTTTAAAAAAAACTTGAATTTTCTGTGGTTTTGCTCCCGAAGCCCATTTTTTTTGCTGATATGATGATGATTAAAATCTATGAACCCTTGACGGTGTGAAAATTTCAAGCTTTTACGACGACTAAGCCAAAATATACAGCCTTTTATAACGCCACTGCCATACATTTATAAACTAAACCATAACCTATAGGGTACTTCTCGTTGACCTAAATCATAAAATTTAGCAACAAGCTAGATCTCATAAAGCAAAGTAAAACCAATTATAACCAATTAAGCCAAAATACTGTTAAAGAGGGGTCAGGTATGAGTGGGTGGACGCAGAGTTGTTAAAATCAAAGGGCAATGGCTTGTAGTAAAGCCTTAGAGCAACGCGTCAAACCGCGCAAGCCTTGCGCGCGAAAATCGTGTTACTCTATGAGTACAGCATATGGCACACAGCTACGGAACCCTTAGTGCGCGAGTCCGACTTACACTTGGCCGGATTTTTTATATATGACTTACTATGAACTCAATTATTTTGACTTCATTTACCAATTGCATCCAAACAAGAACTGCGTAAATCGCGACCTTGGTGTTGAAACGTAAACAAAAAAAAACAAATAGTAATTTTGAATTATTTAATTCTCCGACTGCTAGTGTGCAATTAGTGTATGTACGTAAACTTCCTCACGCGACCTTTCTGCACGTGATTTTGTGTAGAGAAGGTTTGCAAACAGGTCCAAATGTACCTTACGATACTAGGTAGTTTTGCGATGGTGTGGATGTAAGCGACTAGCGAGTTGAACAAGGCCATAGGTAGCGGTTCTCGTTCAATCTAGACCTCAATTGCTTGCATCGCTGCTTTTTATAAAGCTTGCTTATTATTATGGGAAGTAATTGAAGCAACAAGTCATTGTACTTTAAATAGGTACTGGACACTGGACACTTAAAATACTGGGTTTTTTTTACCACCCCAGAAAAGCTCAACTTTTCCCTAGGAAAGGTTGAACTACAAAGAAATTTCGACTTCCCACAGAAACTGCATATCTGCTAAGAGGTCGATTTTTTTTATTTCGATAAGTATATGTTCAGTAGGAACAGTTGTTCAGTTTCATGGGCAGAACTGGTTCTTCATATTTCTAAAAATAATCCTGTATAAAAGTTTTTCTACAAAATGTGTGCATTACCCACTTTTCAATATGCAGCAATTAACGTAATTGAACCTATAATTTGGGTATGCAAACGTACTCCTACTAAAGCGGGCGGACATGGATCTTTATTCATGCATGTCGATTATGAAGATTTGAACTAAATATAAAAACGTATTTGGCCGTGACCAGCTAGTAGGTACAGCCAACGGCAAATCAAGCTTGACACTCGATCAATCAAGCACTCGCAGTGCGACTCTAGCCCGTACGTCTACTGAAATAATATACAAAGTCGATACAAAGTCCAATGTGACAAGCTTGGTGTGCGTGTGCTGTAAAAGGAAAAGCCGGGGGCAGTGAGGTCTAATACACCAAGAGTGTAAGAGCTACACTGATGTTATGATTTCGGCCCTCTTGCAGAGTCCTCTACCAGAGTCCTCTCCGCAATTCCTCTTCTCTTATCCTCCTCTTCCCATTCAGTCCTCTTGAAGGGTTCTCTTCACTCTAGGTATTCATGGAACTAGTTACTATTTATTCTGTTGTCGGGTCCAAATGTCTTAATGTGCCTGCCTACCTTCCGATGCACGAAAAGCGTAGTTCTCTCACACATAATTAGCACCCATGACCTGAATAACTGTTTGAAGCGTTGCTTGACTTACGTGACGCAATGAGTACACATTAAACAGAATTATTAGCCCACGTGCGCTTTGAACATGTCACTCACCCATCACTTGCACCAACTGTTTGAGGTGGTGTGGCTACGAGTGACGAAACAAATCGAGGGTTGAGAGCGGCTACTTCGAGACTACTGAGAGTTCTTCGAGTCGAGCCACAGTCGTTTTACACTCGCCCTTGGCGGTAGACTCGCGATTTGTTAAAAAAATCCTCGTGATTTTCGTGTTGAGAACAAATAATTTGGTTGACCGACACTGCGAATTGCGAACTTTGAATAAATTTTGTCGGACCTAAAAACTAAAAGGTAAGTTAATCAACGTTTATTTTTATTTGATGTTGAAGAGAATACAATTAAAAATACATACATAACATTACGTCTCTTAAATATTAATATTAAAAAATCCCTTGAAATTATTTTGTAGCTTGCTTGCTCGAATTTTATGCAATAATAAATTGTTCATATTTGCGTATTCAAAATAACACCTTCTTTAAAATTTCGAAAATACTTTAATGCAATCCAAATCATAACCAATTAAAATGAATCCATTAAACGGTTACCATGTTTAAATTTTATAAGTTCTTATTATACCTAATTAAATTGTTTAAAGTTATGGTAGAGTAGAGTTCATTTGAATAAATTCGTGTTTTGTTATCATAATTCGAGCTGATGTTAGTTACATACTCGTATAGGAGCATACTTACTTTGATTATATATCATGAAAAAATCTATTGTTAGACAGATAACTCTACTTTTTGTTTGCCCTTGAGGTACTTACAAAAATCCTGCGCCCTACTCTTCTGAGTCTTCTGTGAAATAGACATCTAAACACATCTGCTAACTAAACCGCTATAGCCAGCACTAGATAAAAGACAACATCCAATCAGAATCATGAAATTATGAAATATTCTACTGCTTCATTAAACATTCAAGTAACCGATCGCAATGGTTTATTTAGTACCCTGCGCGTATTCGAAACGTGATGAGGTGCTTGCTAGGATTGTGAGCATTCACTTATTGCAATTTTGTGGCTTGAAAATTTTGGTCAGAGGGTTAATGGATTATATCTGGAAAACCCCTGCTTACCGACGAGACTAGCAAAAAGTTATTACTTACGTAATCTAGACGTGTGGTACTTTTCGTAGGGTTCATCTGTGCCGAATTTTATGCATCCATAAGCTTTTGTCTGTCAATCATCATAACATCCCGTGAAACGTCCACTGCAGGACAGAGAGCTCCCTCCAGACCTCCTAAGAACGCGTGGTACTTAGGAGGTGATTCACCATAGTCGCCACGCTTGTAAGCGGTGCGGCTAGCGACCGCTGCTGTTGTTAGTGATCGCAGTTAAGATGGTACGATACACAGAAAGATGCTGCTGCCCATCCTCCGGTTCATAATCCCTTAGTCGCCTCTTACGACACCCACGGGTAGAGAAGGGTTGGAACTATTCTTTGCCGGCACCACACGGATAGTCTGACAAAAACCATTAGGAGAAAAATTTAAAATAAATTAAAATTAAATTAGGACATAGATAACATTACCTACTTACATTAAATAGCACAGACACAGTTCCCACACACAAAAAACAGGAAGAGATACAAAATAGCAGGAAATGCAACTGTAGCAAGAAACTGTAAAAGATTATTTGCCTCTAACAATTCCACTAATTCCAGCAGCCATGGCACCCCAGCAGCAAGTGGAGGTGTCACTGGAAAACTATCCCGACCGGTTAGGAGCCACTATCTCCGGGATGAAGGTCCTCATCACTGGCGGAACTGGCTTCATGGGGAAAGTCCTGGTAGAAAAACTTCTCAGGTTAGTCAATTTAAAAGAATATCTTCAGGCTAACCTACTATGCCTTCGATCGAACAAGTCCAAAGCTAAAAAAATATGTTTATAGGTGTACTCTCTGGAACTACTGAACCTATTTAAAAACACATAAAAGAAACCTACGAAAATAATCCCCGACTAACATATAGGTATTCTAGCCCTAAGCCGCCTTTAAAACGTAAGTTAGATATAATCCTGGTGTAACACTCACGAGTCGTTTTGTGACCAAATACTTCTCGGTGACTCCAACTAAACAAATTGATAAATGAAATTCTGTAAGAACAAAAACAATCCTTTCTTCTTACATAAATAATAATAGGTCTTTACCTATGAAATTGCCGAAACTTTCTTACAGATTAATGAGATCATAATTCCTATGATATAATTCTAATGCTATTTTAGTTAAGTTCAAGGTTATCAATTTCTAATTAAACTAAATAAAACTCTAAAACTCAACTTTCCGTACTAAATTTTTACATTTTCTTAGGAATTATAATTCCAATTTTTTTAAGCATTATTGGGAAGACATTAAGCTAGCAGAAGCTTAAATTTAATTTTCGAAAAATATTATCTGTAAAAAAATATACGAATACTCTTGAACACTAGTCCTAAATACCAGCTAGGTAGGTAACGTTTTTTACATTCGACAAAAGAATATACGCTTTTTTTTCAACCAAATTAGTAGCTTCTCGTAAACAAGGTAATTTACAAATTTTACAAGCATTGAAACGTACTTAAAAAAGTTACTTCTATTCATAAAATCCTTTGCATTTTTTTAAAACATTTGTAAAGGAAGAGGTGAGCAAGAGACACTAAAAAACAGCCAAGGGCAAATCGGACTCATGCACTGTTTTCTGTACAATTAGCATCAAAAGTGAAATATTCTATAGGGTGACTTTTAATTAGTTCTTGATAGCAAAATATATGCATGTACTCATGATACTGAACAACTTTCCCCAAGGAACATAGGTCGAAATACGAAAAACCAAATTTGACCTCCCATACAAAATGCGCTATCAGCTGATACAGTTTCTATGGGAGGTCAAAACTTGATTTTCGTATTTCGACCTATGTTCCTTGGGGAAAGTTGTTCAGTATCATGAGTACATTCATACCTTTTTCTATCAAGAACTAATTAAAAGTCACCCTATATAGTATTATGGAGTATCACATTTTAAAATCTGCTTTTGGTCATCGACTTTTAATACTGACCGTACAACACACGATATATTTGTCTTAGACAATTTTTGGTGGTGGATTTTTGTTACGTGCGATGATTACACTAATTATTTTTCGTATATGTATTACCGTCGTCATCATAATCAAAACACAAAATTCCACTCTATAAGAATACCCATTTAGAGAACATTAAAATCGGAGACATCGTCGATGAGTCGTTACCTAGAGGTGTGTGGCCGGGAGGCCTAAGGTCTCTGCGTGGTCTTGGCTGGTGGATTCAATTGGTGCAATGCTGCACGGGGGGCAGGATGGTTGATGTCGCAGACTCCTTGCTCACTTCACTCTTTTGTATTTTTTATATTTGTTTTTTAAACGTTAGTCTGTTGAACTCTCCGACTAGCTAACTTGTGCCCATCATTTCCTTTATATAGTCTTATCTACGAGTCCTTGGTATTTTTTATTACAGTTCATTTAATTTTGGTCCTTCGAGCCTTCAAATCCTGTGCAAAGCCCGGAAGAGAGTAGCTAAAGTCAACAATGTAAGTACTATTCGCGCATTCCCTTCCGGGCTTTGCGCGGGAATTCGTGTTGCAAAGGAAATGGTTCGCATATGGCAGACACGTTCCGGCTACCGTTATAGCCCCTCGGCTAGCTTTAGCCCTTCAAGGGTAGGACAGATCGGCAGCCTCATTAAAATGATCCTGTTTAGTTGGATAGAACCCTTTGGGTACTAAACTCTAGAAATAACAACGTACAACAACCACTCGTTCGTGTTGTACCTATTACGTAATCAAACGACTTTAGAATAATTAAAGTAACGAGGAACCATGTAAAAAAACCATAAGCCATTGAATTATTTTAATGTCTATCCATAGCCATAACAGTTATTTACGGTTTTTCATATTATTCAATTTATTCATTTTTATATTCTTAGATTCAGTTTTATAGGTATATTTTGACTATGAAGAATAGAATAAAAATGTATGAGATTGACGGAAGCTAACGAAATTTTGCGTGACAGCTAATGTCAATTCCATACATTTTCATTTTATTCTACTATCGTTTTCGACTATAGAAAGCCACCTACCGGTCTCTGCAGATTTGTTCCCCGAACAGTAGGTCTGGATCTTTTGAAGGCAATATAGTGAACGGACATGTGCTAGGTACGCATGTTCCCACTTCGTACTTATACCATCAGGTGAGACACTTGGTTCAAATGCTCACCTGTATAGGCCCCAACTTTTAGTATTGTAATAATCTAAGGCCCCAACTATGTAAAATCTAAAAGCTAAATAAAGTATTGAGGTTATTATCAAAAGGTCCCATAAAGTTAAAGTGCTCTGAGGTGGACTATATAGGAACGCAGCCCTTTGTATCCTACGGATTCGCTTGAGCTAAATACGCCCGAAATGCAGGCCGGTGCAAATTTTGATTAAAAGATTTGCTATAAGTATAAAAATAAAAAATCCTTCGGATGAGAACTATTTCAGACTATTAACCGATTACGGAAAGCATTGATCATATAAAAACCTCCAGCCGGAGATCGAACCCGGAACACCGGCATAACAACAGAACAGTGAGTGATTTATTTTCATCTCTCTCTCTCGTCTGTCTAAAGTCTGAAAAATATTTTTCAACAAATTCAGATTGAATTTAGCGGAGGAAGTACCTTGATCAGGGCTCGATTAAAAGCTCAAATTAATGTTGAAAGAGTTTATTAACCTGATTGGTAGCTGATGACCTTGGGCTCAATCTCTCAACTCTTAATTTTGCAATTTAGACTTTTTGTTTCCGCCCGCCGCGCCGCCACTTCGCCGGTATTCATGTATCAGACAGAGGGCTCCGTTTCAAGCTACTATTTTATTTACCGTGGCGCTTGTGGAAAAAGAACAACAAGAAAGTAAATTCATACATAGGTAAAACTAATTTGAAACCATTTTTTCCGTATACAAGGAACCCTTATAATTTCGTCATGTCTGTCTGTCTGTCCGCGGCTTAGCTCAGAGACCCTGAGTACTAGAAAGTTGTAATTCAGTTCGGTTAAACATTTCATCTCCGCTGTCAAAGTGGTAAAATAAAATCTCGAAAAAATTTTTTTACGGTACCTTCCCTACAAGTAAAGTGGGGGTAAATTCTTTTTTCTAGTCCTTTCGCTGAGCATAAGGAGGTAAAAAGTTTATGTTATTAACGTTATGAAGTAAACATTATGAATTAATTAACACTTAAATAAGTAACACTGCTGTGCGATAAAAAATCGTAAAAAAAAAAACTACAAAACCCTAAACTGCGCGTGGCCCGACGCGCACTTGACAGGTTTTTTATTGAGAAATAAATATTGTGAATTGTTAGACAAAAAAAAATAATTTTGATTCACGGTAAAAAAAAATATTTCTTGTTACATGGAACCGATTATGGATGGATTAAATGGATTAAAACCCTGCTGTTTTGTATTAAACTTTAAAAAAAAACGGAAACGATATGACGTTGGTAAACAAGACGTTTGGTTTTTCCAAGATCAGCCAAGGTTTTTGACCACAGTATGATTCTACAAAGATACTAGCCGACCGCTAGGCGCATGACAGTCAAGAAAATAAGGAAAAAAGCTGTTTTCGGCTTGATTTTAATCCTACTTCCTACTAATATTATAAACGCGAAAGGTTGTAAACATGTATGGATGGATGTATGTATGTTTGTTACTCTTTCACGTAAAAACTACTGAATGTATTTTAATGAAACTTTACAATAATATAGCTTATACATCAGAATAACACATAGGCTACAATTTATAAACCTGCGTAGACGAAGTCGCGGGCACCAGCTAGTTTTAAATATTTGAATCTAAAATCTGTAACCAGTTAAGAATATTATTTTTCCAAGCAGGAATTCTATTCAATTCTGCTCAATTTTCTTAGCTCTGTCTTGAGTCTAATTGTGGCGGTCGGCTACATCGTTTACTGAATGACTAAAGTGAGTAAAGAGTAAAAAAAAAACCGGCCAAGTGCGAGTCGGACTCGCGCACTGAGGGTTCCGTACCACCACATAAACATAATTGTATTAGTTGAAATTTCAGTAAGTTAATGTGCTAGATTTTTTGAGTCCGACACGCGCTTGACCAAATTTTATTATTTGTTGTTATTTTATAGCTTATGCACTATAAACGTACCAATTTTCAAGTTTGTAAGTGTTCCCGTTTTTAAAATAGAACTAAAACAAAAATCGCCTCAGCGACCATCCAACTTGACCCCTCTCTTATATGAAAGTTCTAGAAACGGGAGCTCACCTACAATTGGTTACCATTAATTTACATTACATAATTTACATTACATTATACATTACCACCTACAATTGGTTACCATTAGTTGGGAGAAAAGTTGAAATATTTAATGATTTCAGACTTTTCCCATTATTTGTACTGTGAGACCTAGCTTCTTGCCAAATTTCATAATTTTAGGTCAACGGGAAGTACCCTGTAGGTTTTGCATTTTTGAATAAATGTATGGAGATGAGGACATAAAATGCCATTTCTTTTGATTGGGTCGTTGTAAAAAATTGAAATTTTCAGATCTTGTGTGGTTCATGGATCCTAATATATGGTATTAGTTTCAACCTGATACATTTACCCGTTCGTGAGATAAAGGGTCTTGACAGACAGACAGACAGACAGACGGACAACAAAGTAATCCTATAAGGGTTCCGTTTTTTTCTTTTGAGGTACGGAACCCTAAAAAGGAGAATGGGTTTGGTGCTTCTGTGGTATCAGCTAAGAATTTATTGTTCTATCCCATCTTGAGCGTAAACTTTGACGCAGGGCAGAACGCGTCTTTCCTATTGCTTTATTAGCAATACAACTGAAAGATTGAAATACTGTTCTGTGCTGTCCTGTACCGTCTGCGTCTTGGCATACGCCCACCCGTACCTGTTGTTTGTAGTTGTTTCGGCGACTAAATGATTTTGATCCGGAGCGAAAACGATATTCTTCAGGTTTCAAACAAATTTCAGAAGTTAATATAATGTGTAAAAGTATTATAAAGATATGCAGTTGTAAAGATTCATAATATGTTAATTAGATGATAAACTATTAATTTTTTATTCGAATATGATTTATGTGCTAAAAATTAGTACTGATGTCATTTATAGCTATTATTCTTTGCTGATAAGACATACTCATTAATAATAAAACTTTTTCATTTCGTATGAAAGGGACTCGGCAAACTGTAATCTTAACTTCATCTTTTTATTGTTGCGAATATCATCTAGGCTCTGTCGCAACTACATTTCGCAAACATTTTGAAAATACCACACTGCCCACCGTGCAAGGTTTTGCAAACGGTTTTCGATCTTTTTAGGGTTCCGATACCGAAATTGTAAAAAAAAGAACCCCTATGGTGCGACTTTGTCTGTCTGTCTGTCACACCTGTATATATCAGCAACTACACATGCTATCAACTTGAAATTTGGAATAGTTTTAGAATATCATAATAAAAAAAAAACTTATGATTATTAATGTAAAGGCGGCCCGAATAGGGGGGCAAATTTTCAAATTGTCGTTACTAGGTCGAGTGGGGTATCATAATATGTAAGGGCTTTACTTGTACATTCTAATAGTACATTAAGATGCACGTGCGCTATTTTGGATATTACACCCGAGGGTCAGAAATTGCAGCCCGAGCCGCAGGCGAGGGCGTAACAGAGCCGAGGGTGTAATCACCAAAGCGCACAAGCTTCTTACGACGTTTATCAACACATTTACGAATAAAAACTAATCAAATTCACTTACCTTTTTGCGGTTCGGGCTGCGATTCCTGAGCCTCCATTTTTCGTTCTCACAATACTTTTCAACATGGAATAAATACACCACAAAGAGCTAGGTTTATACTTATTCGCCAGCTCATTGAAATAAGCCAAAAAGTCATTCTCTGAAAACGAATTGGCATTTTTGCTGTTCTTCCATTCAATAAACTTTTCGTAGGCAAGAATGTATTTTTTATTTGATTTTTATGTTAATTTGTTGTCAAATTTAACTAATCTCATGCAACAAACTGTTTATATATTATATTTTCATCAACATTATGTTTGAATTTACGAAAATGTTATAAATATTTTAGACATTAGAACTCCTTGCTCTTTGTTAATATAAAAAAAATAAAAATTATATAACTAGTGCTATAATATATAATGAGAAAAGCACGCGTTTTTAATAAGCTGGATTAGGGACCTAAACACAGTGCAAATAGAGCTGTTTTATGAGCAAATGTGTTGAAATAGTACATTAAGATGCACGTGCGCTATTTTGGATATTAAGGCCGAGGCTCAAAAATTGCAGCCCGAGCCGCAGGCGGGGGCGTGATGGAGCCGAGGGTGTAATCTCCAAAGCGCACAAGCTTCTTACGACGTTTTTCAACACATTTGCGAATAAAAACGAATCAGATTCGCTTACCTGCAATTCCTGAGCCTCCATTTTTCGTTCTCACAATACTTTTCAACATGGAATAAATACACCACAAAGAGCTAGGTTTATACTTATTCGCCAGCTCATTGAAATAAGCCAAAAAGACATTCTCTGAAAACGAATTGGCATTTTTGCTGTTCTTCCATTCAATGAACTTTTCGTAGGCAAGAATGTACCCATTTTTCCTTTGATTTTTCTGGAAGGAGACTCTCACTTGCATTTTGTGCCCCAGTAAAATTTATTTCCTGTAGGGTTAAATTAAGTTCTTCTTCATTGCTTGAAACCGACGAACGACATTGTTAGTTAGTCACAAAAATCAAAGCAAATGAAAATAAAATACTTCTGAAAAATGGCGCGCGGAATTCGTGTTGCGCGCGCATTTCTTTTTTCAAATGACGAGCTGTGACGAAGCAGTGGCAATGCTCCCAAACAGTGTAGTCATTGAAAAAGTACAAAAACTTTAAATTTATTGCTTGTAAAATCAATTAATGTAAATTAGTTGTCAAATTTAACTAATCTCATGCAGCAAACTGTCTATATATTATATTTTCATCAACATTAGGTATATATTTACGAAAATGTCATAAATATTTCAGACATTAGAACTCCTTGCTCATTGTTAATATAAAAAAAAAATTAATAACTAGTGCTGTAATATATAATGAGAAAAGCACGCGTTTTTAATAAGCTGGATTATGGACCTAAATACAGTGCAAATAGAGCTGTTTTATGAGCAAATGTGTTGAAAAATAGATTTTAGTATTTTTTTACGACTCTTAATTTTGAAGTAATGATGAAAAATTACAAAAAAAGGTACCATTTCCCCCTTATCTCCGGAGTTTGTAAAAGGAAAAATCTGAATTAATTACAGTCGATAGAAGTGTATGCAAATATTACAGCAAAAATAAAACAATCTTTCTAAGTTGCACAGTTTTTTTGTAATCTGCAAAAAACCTTTACAAACTAATTTAGTTATGCGGTCCTAAAAATGGAGTTTATTGCTTCCAAAAATACTATAGTTATATCAGAACCCTCGGCGCGTGAGTTCGACTCGCACTTGACCGGTTTTTTTTACGATGTGGAGCTAAGTGACGCAACTAACTAAAGTAGAATGTTAGTGGTCCATTAAAAGTTTGGTATCTGCTTTTTCAGTTGAACTGCCTCCCTGTCCAGTGTCCAGTGGTTAGAGCGCTCGACTCTCGATCCGGGGGTTCTGGGTTCGACTCCCACGTCACAGTAAATAGATGGGCTTATCCCACGTCAAAAAAAAATCACTATGTGCGACTTCCCCTGTTGGTTAGGACATTGCCGGATGAGTCACCAGATTGTACGAAAAGTAAGATGATTTCGTGCTTCGGAAGGCACGTTAAGCCGTTGGTCTCGACTATTATCTATGGAAGTACCTCTAGTCGTTAATGACCCATGTCAGAGACCAGTGGCGGCTCAACCACTCTGACGCCAGGGATTGTGAGGTCGGTCATCGACCTTGCAAGCCACAAGATCTGATGATGATTTCATTGTTTGCTCAATGGAATAATTCCAGCCTTTCTGGGGAAGTGCAGTCAAGAGCACATCAAGCTTGACATATTGGACTTTGTACCATTTTTATTTCAGTAGACGTACGGGCTAGAGTCCTGTCGTTGACTGTACCCACCCGTTCGCCGATTTCTCCCGTAGTGTTTGAACTGCAGTTCTGCGTTAAGGTTCGAAAGGGATAGCCTTAGCCTTAGTTCTCAGGATTAGCCTTAGTTCTCAGGGTGGATAACGCGCTTTGCTGCCTTATTGGTATTATAAATACGACAGTGGGTTTTATGGGCGGTTGTATATCAGCAAACGAGCAGGTGTTTGCTTACTGATGACAAAAAAATAATATTAATTTTAGACAGTAAGTTGCTTCGGAAATTAATTTTACTTATTTTTAATTTCTGAAATACTTACATAGGATAAAATTATTGGGGGTTGGTTAGGTTAGCCACCGTCCTAAAGGTGCCAACACAATAGCTCAATGTAACTAGTAACTAACTCTACCCTATCCCTTCCGTGGGTGTCATAAAAAGCAGGAAACCTACCGTCTGTCTGGGTAGCACGATCGCGTGGGCAAAAGTTTAAGATCAAATGCGTCAGATTTGCACGACCTTATTCCACCGTCCCACTCCCACCTTCGAGGAACTAGACCCGGTTGAAGTTCTACCCTATGTCGTTGACTTACCATACTTACCGTATATCCACGCGAAGCAATTGCTTCTTCATTGTTAGTGCGCACAGCTAAGGAGTGTAACTCCCTGCCGATCTATTCCCTGAACAATTTAATCTGGATCTTTTCAACGCAAGAGTGACCCAGAGAGAATAGGTTATATATTGTCATATGTACATATTTATAGTTGTAGATATATTTATTTGTTACTTATAATATCAGCACCCGTCGCCACCTTTCCGTTCTGCCTTTTGGTTGGCCGTTAGAAAATGCCGCGTGGCATTAGGCCCGCCTTTTAAGAGTAGGAAATAAATGATAATTAAATTTTCTCAGAACTAAAACGGGACCATTTTTGACAACAACGGTTTTATGGGGTTTTGGACATTACAGAATCCAGAAATCAATGTTGTCAAGCCGAAATTAGTTCAAAAGTCAAAAAATAACCTAGGCTAATTTTTGTTTTAAAACTGTTCCTTAGGTCCCCCTGAACATATCTGGAAAATTCTCTGTTGATCCCATGTACGCTCCTCCCTCCCCACCTAAATGTCAAAAACTAAAATCAGGGATGTTTGAGGGCGGGGAGGCGGGAGCGTATACATGGGATCAACGGAGAATTTTCCAGATATGTTCAGGGGGACCTATGGAACACTTTTAAAACAAGAAACCTCTTACATTAATTTAGCCTAGGTTATTGTTTGACTTTTTTGGATTAGTATGATTTCGGCTTGACAACATTGGTTTTTGAATTCAGCGGTGTTCAAAACACCAGAAAAACTTGACTGTCAGATCTGGTCCCATTTAAGTTCTGACAATAAGAAGGAGAGCCAAATTATGAAATTCATCCCAGTCTATTTTGTACTGTAGTGCAATAAAGTTTTTAAATAAATAGATAAATAGGTAATCTTCGACAGAGATCTTCGACCTCATCGTCACAGATCGGTGTCGAATGCTGACCTATTTATCCGACTATTTATCATAAAAAATACTTAGATACAATATGTATTTTTTTATGTTTGAGCAATCGTAAATTTTATTATTCAACAAAATTCAGATTCGTGTGGTACCGACAACGAATAGCACCGACCCATCTCTACCTGTGGGTGTCGTAAGAGACGACTAAGGGTTTATAAACCGTAAGTATGGCAGATACTGCACTGCAGTCACCAACAACTGCGGTCCATGGTGCCAGCCGTAACGCTAACAAGCGTGGTGACTAAGGTACTTCCCCTCCACATTCTTCTAGCAAAAGCTGGAATTCTGGAGGGAGCTCCCTGTCCTGTAGTGGAAATATTATGGGATGTTGTGATGATGATGATGAAATTATATTTTTTAAAATTTTATCTTTCATTTGCCAGAGTCTAGCGAGAGTGTAAATAAATATATAGCATTTGTCTATAAAGCCAGGGGATCGCGCTGCTATGGGGCAGAGCATGAGCTGCAGCGTGTTTCAGCTATCTTAGCACCACTACGGTAGGCTATAAGGTCTGTGATCGACCTTACAAATGGTGTCAAGAGTTGTCAAGTCGCCAAAGGCTCATGGTTCGTCAACGACTACTGCCGTAGATAGTAGCCAGGCCTTACTGGACTATCGCTATTTTACCATGGGATTACGATAAAAGCTGAGTTTGGATTTTTTGGTCGTCATGCATAAAATATATCCTTGAGAGATGTTATTTTTGTCCGTCCCACCCAAGTAAAAAAATCTGTACAGAATGTGTTTTTTTTTTACATTTGTTACGTAGGATACGGTACATCGTTTGAATGAAGTATGTTGAGAAGACTATATAGGGTGCTTCATAATCAATAGCTTCCCTTCAAGTGTGTTAAAGTTGTTCAGTATCACGGGTTTCCTTCAGGATCGGTTTACCTTTTCTGTTACTCTTTGTATAGGTAGTATAATATTCGTGTACCTATATATTGCGTTGATGATATACTTGCCTAAAGGTTTTTTAGTATTATAAGAACTGTGCCAACAGTGACTACGCTTTTAAAGCAGTTATTGTCTAAGGGTGGGCTGCACCATCTTTTTTAATCATAACCGAATATACGCGTCTTGCTTTATATACGATGGAGAGAGCAAGGGGGTGATCGTGGTAATTTTAACGATAATACCACAACAAAAACGTTTGCATAAAACGTTTAGTTAAGACTTAACGTAATGTTTTAGGCAAACGTTTTTGTTTCGGTAATGTCGTTAAAATGACAACGATCACCCACCAAGACGCGTACATTCGGTTAAGGTTCAACCTTGCCTAAATTTACACGTAAACAACGATCACATAAACGTGGCTGTTATGAGCAACGGTGACCCCGAAATTCACAAAAAGAGAGAAAAAAGTATTTTTTAGTAGGTACGGTCAACTGCTCGTCGGTAGAAACTTTTTCAACTCTATTACCACGCCATAAGCTTTAAAAGTGTTTCTACTGATGTGCTGTTGAGTGTACCTACTTATGTTATTTTATGAAACGACCACATCATTAAATACTGTTTTTTTTTTAATTGTAAATTTTTATTTATTGTTGATTGAAATAATTTCAAATTTAATTAAATTTACAATCTATCTTAACCACATCACATCTCACATCTTGTTTATTACTACTTTTTTTTTCTGCTAAGATAAATGCCATATTTAAAGTGGTTACCAAGTAATTCAGTCTCAAGCACTTCAGGGAGTGTTAGCCTATAGTTAGATGATGGAACCCACCCTAAGACATTCGAATTTTTCCAAAAAGTTCACGTTTAAGAAAAAAAAACCGGCCAAGTGCGAGTCGAACTCGCGCACTGAGGGTTCCGTACCACCACATAATCATAATTGTATTAGTTGAAATTTCAGTAATTTTATGTGCTAGATTTTTTGAGTCTGACACGCGCTTGACCAAATTTTATTATTTGTTATTATTTTATAGCTTATGAACTATAAACATACCAATTTTCAAGTTTGTAAGTGTTCTCGTTTTTAAAATAGAACTAAAACAAAAATCGCCTCCGCGCCATCCAATTTGACCCCTCTCTTTATGAATGTTCTTGAAACGAGAGCTCACCACAATTGGTTACCATTAGTTGTGAGTAAAGTTGTAATATTTAATGATTTCAGAAAAGACCCTTTATTTGTACTGTGAGACCTATAGCTTCTTGCCAAATTTCATAATTTTAGGTCAACGGGAAGTACCCTGTAGGTTTTCCTTTTTTGCATAAATGTATGGAGATGAGGACATAAAAAGCCATATCTTTTAATTGCGTCGTTGTAAAAAAATTAAATTTTCAGATCTTGTGTGGTTCATGGACCCTAACATATGGTATTAATTTTAACTTGATACCTTTACCCGTTCGTGAGATAAAGGGTCTTGACAGACAGACAGACAGACAGACGGACAACAAAGTGATCCTATAAGGGTTCCGTTTTTTTCTTTTGAGGTACGGAACCCTAAAAGTTACACCAAAAGACCCAAGGAAAACACCATTCCCGGTCATGATTAGAAAAGCATTCTATAACATTTTTTTTTTCTTTATTGCGTAAGATCCTCTGGGTGTAAGGGACAGTGTACCGAAAACTGACGTGCATGCTCTGTCAGCGAAACTGAACGAACAACTTAAAAAAAGGAAACATTTTTGGAAAATGAAAAAAAATAACCTCTCCATACTAACTGTTCGATCAAAAGGACCAATTTTTATGGGGTCGTCAAAAATTTCTTTCATTTCCCAAAAATGTTTCTTTAAGATAGTTGTTCAGTTTCGTTGACAGAGCACGCCCGCGCGCCGGTTCAGTTTTACATGCCTTACATACACCCTGTAGAGTCGAAGCGCCTTGAAAGATAAGTAATAAATAATATCCGTATGATTTGGGTATAAATTATTTAAGTTGATGATGGCATTATCTGTACCTACAATGTAGAATGTTAAATAAACTAAGTATAATGTGCATATGTGTATAGTGTGTTAATCAATCATTGCCGATTATAATGCTACGTGGTAGAGGTGTTATATTATTATTCTATTACTTTTTTCTATGACTGATTACAGGAAAACCATTACATTCCATATTTTTCCTTAAACCTCACTTTTCAAAAGCAAAATGCTTACCAAAGGTCACATTTATAAAAAATAATAAACAAAAAACACGAGTTCAAATCTTATGTGTACGAGTAAAAAACACGAAGAAGCGGTCATTATTGACTACGTTTTTGATCACATACTTTTTGCTAAACATTATACAATGGCGCAAACTGCAGATGAACCTTCATTCGTCTATACGTTGCACATAAAAAAATACTTGGGTAAAACCTTGCCTTGCCTAACTGTGTATTAGAATAATATGTCATGTCGACAACACACATGCCTTAGACATAATGTACGCCGTTAATGAGAAGTGAAACATGCATGTTGGTACACTAGTCTACAGAGCTGAGCCGAGAGCATTTGAATTTTATCGAGTTATATCCGGAGATAGGTCTTATGAAATAACATATGATCCAAGAATTGGGATCCAGGGCTAGATTAATGTCAAGAGCTCTCTGTTCGGTCTTCAATGGGCAGTTAAGCGTGTTGCGAACAGTACCAAACAGTACCTACATCCTAACTATCGCAAAAAAGCCCACACCGTATACTCCAGTAAAAATACGGTTTTGCAAAACATTAAATGTTAATAGCTACTTTTTTGTGTATATCGTATTTAAATATGATGTTAAGACGCAATATTTACGAATCCACCTAAAATTTAAAGCGGAATATTTTTTTCGAATAACAGCTAAGGCAAAAAAAGTAATAGACAATTATATACTTTATATCATAGTTAAACGTATACTTTACATATAGGCATCAAAATCCACCATAAATATATTTAAAAATATCAATTTATTTCAAAATATAAAATCTCCCCTTATTTTTACATATAAGGTCCAATAAAGTCGAGGTAAATTAATAGAAATAAACTGAGCTAAACTCAAACTTTTTAAATGTAAGTGATTCTTATATATATTCAAAAAAATGCCATACTAAATAAAAAAAAAGTTTTTTGTAATCGCTGGTTTACAATGATTTTGTAAACATTTATGTTGGATTTGCCAAAAATGTGATTATATAGCACTATTTAAATTATTAGAAAGCAAAACGGATCTATTTCTATTTTTGGTTGCGAAGATAAGCTTTATTTAAATTTCGTGCTATAAAAGTTAAACAATACAAAAAAGCTAATATTTTTAGGAAAAAAGCTAATATAAATTTTTTTTTCCGAAATTCCATATTTTTTTAATGTTTGGACGGCAAAATAAATAAATAAATGAAGTAAATTTAGGTGGATTCCATTAAAAAGCTTTACACAGAAATATAATCTATCGACCTGAAAAAGAATCACGGCTATTATCAATTATTTCCGTTTCGCCATACAATCTCTCGTAATTTTACTGGAGTAGTATATGATTGTCGACTTGACGACCTTGGCCCTGTCTTTTTGGTGACTGTATGTGTATTACGAGTATGATTCAAAATATACGATTAAGGTGGTTCGATTTGAATACTTCTTCTTCAAGTGCCGTCTCCTATCAAAGTTAGGCAATCATTAAGGCTATCTGAACTTTGGAGACTGCTGTTCTGAAAAGCGATCTTGGCCTCATGTTGGAGTGGACTTTTAAGCCAGGACAATTTAGGACGTCCTCCTACGTGGTTTCCTTTCGCTTTGGACTTGAATGAGTTTATATTTATTTTTCTTAGGAATTGTAAATCCAATTTTTTAATTTTTTTTTGCATTATTGGGAAGACATTAAGCTAACAGAAGCTTAAATTTAATTTTCGAAAAATATTATCTGTAAAAAAATATAACAAATCTAATGATGAAATCGGACGACATTTAAGACGAACAATTTTCGAACCTTTAATTTTATATATCAAACTAAAAATAAAAACTTTATTTTATGCTTAATTGATAACCTTGAAGTCAACTTTCAAATATAAGACAAATGAAAAAAATAGCATTAGAATTATAGGAATGGTGTTCTCATTAATCTGTAAGAAAATTTCGGCAATTTCATAGGTAAAGACCTATTATTACAACTTTTCACACAACTAATAGTAACCAATTGTGGTGAGCTCCCGTTTCAAGAACATTCATATAAGAGAGGGGTCAAGTTGGATGGTCGCGGAGGCGATTTTTTTTTAGTTCTATCTTAAAAACGGGAACACTTACAAACTTGAAAATTGGTATGTTTATAGTGCATAACCTATAAAATAACAACAAATAATAAAATTTTAACAAGCGCGTGTCGGTCTCAAAAATCTAGCCCATTAACTTACTGAAATTTCAACTAATATAATTATGATTATGTGGTGGTACGGAACCCTTGGTGCGCGAGTCCGACTCGCACTTGGCCGGTTTTTTCGTAGTAGTAGTGCTTGCAATTATTTTTACACCTTGTACATAAGGTCCTACAGAATAAGTAAACATATTTTTTCATATAAAATACGCTATCAGCTCATGCAGTTTATTTCTATGGAAGGTCAAAAATTTATGTTCGTATTTCGACCTATGCTCCTTGGGGAAAGTTGTTCAGTTCCATGGTCTGAGTAACATACTGTTTATGTAGCTCATGCCTACAAACAAGTTAATATTACCACATAGCATACTATACTGCTGGGTCGTAACCCAGAGGCCTATAAACTTAAGGGTTTGCTAGAAACCGCATTTTAAATCAACTCGGTAATGTATACTAAAATAAAGCTGTCCGTTTTAGATTTCCCCAAGTTTTATTACAGAAGATTCGCGACAGCAGTGACGAAATATCACCGCAGTTTAAACAGCTATTTTACGGTGTACATTGTTAGGCAAGGTTTGCTTGCGGTAAAGGAAGGTTCTTTTGCATCAATGTAGTTTAAATATAAAGAGTGTTAATTTACGAGTAATTGCGTGTCATAGCTTAGAGATGTTTCGACGGCAGACTTTTTGTTCTGACAGTCAACTATTGCAATTATTTTCGTCAAAGAGATTTGAACCTCGCTGCGACCGAGCGTAGCGAGGTTCAAATCTCTTTGATTTTCGTATTATTATAGTCATTGACATGAGAAAAACCTATGCGCGTATTTTCCAAAATATTTAGTTTGGAAGTAAAACAGCCGAAGCAAGGAGGTCTTTCTTCTGAGAAAACAGCTTAAATAGTTGTTCAGTTCAAAGAGTTATTTAGTCGAAAAGGTTGTTCAGATTGATTGTTATTTAGGTTAAAACGTAGAGCAATTTTGAAAAAAAGATGTTTGAATTTTATTCTAATAAAAACTATAATTTTCGCAATACCGGCCACATTGGCGGACAAAGACCGTGACTGCCCGTCTGCCTGGCTCTCTAAAGGAACGCGAAAAATATATATGTAAAACATTGCACTTAATTAAAAAAAAGGTTCTAAAAAATTAAATATTTTTTTCGTATTCCTTTATTGTTACGGAAACACCGTAAGCTAGAAATGAACACCCTGTATACTCTGTGACGGAACCAACATTTTATACACCGACCGCCCTAGGCAAGTTGCGTTGCGACACTACCGAGCGCGGAATCCTGCTACATTCGCAGTATTTATAAGGCTGTCTGAGCAACTAGGGTACGTCTAGATCTAGAATGTTTAGTGTCGAAATTGTCTTAACAACTAAGTAGACTAGGTCTTTATAGACCACCAAATTACTATCAACTATTAACTGTCATTGTAATGGGAATATTGCAAAGAAAACGCTATCTTGTAGTTTTTCAGTTACATATTGAATTCAATCCAATTTATTCATAGTAACAGTTACACTGTATGCGAATATCGTATATCATTCAATGTATTAAATTATCATACATACATACATAACATCACGCCTCTTTCCCGTCGGGGTAGGCAGAGACCACAGTCCTCCACCTGCTACGATCTTGACATACTTCCCTTGCTTCCTGTACTTTCATCAATCCTTTCATACATGCTCGTCGGTTTAGGGTACTTTTAACCTGGCCTTTATTCAGAACGTCCTGAATTTGGTCCTGGTACGTTCGCCTAGGCCTTCCCCTTCCAACGTTTCCATTCACTCTCGCCTGGTAGATCTCTTTCGTCAGTCTTCGTTCATTCATCCTCTCTACATGACCAAACCATCTCAGCATCCCTTTCTCGATTTTGGTCACTACGTCTTCTTTTACGCCACACCGTTCTCTTATCACACTATTTCTAATCCTGTCACTCTATTTAACACCAATCATACTCTTTAGCGCTCTCATTTCCACTGCATTAATTCTACTCATCATAGATGTTTGAATTAGCCGAGTTTTTAGACGACTGAATATTCTTGGTATTTCTTCATAGATCTGTACCATATCTGTACTCATCAGCAACCACCATGATGACTCACGAATGACCTAGGATATGTGTATTGAAATGAAATTTCATAATGTACTGGTGTACTCTATCCTATACTATTAAACGACCAATATTTGTATATTGTAATCGGTTTCTTGCAAACGGCTTTAACGATTTCGATGAAATTTACCATTCGGGGGTTTTACATACATACATACATAACATCACGCCTCTTTCCCGTTGGGGTAGGCAGAGACCACAGTCCTCCACCTGCTACGATCTTGACATACTTCCCTTGCTTCCTGTACTTTCATCAATCCTTTCATACATGCTCGTCGGTTTAGGGTACTTTTCGGGGCGAAAAATCGATCTAGCTAGGTCTCATGTCTGCGGAAAGTCGTTTTCCCCGTGATATTTTTGTAAAATGCCGCGTTTCAGACAGTAACCTACAGCGCCATCTGTTGGCGGGTAGCATAGCTTGCTCACCCGATGATAATAGGTCTTTACCTATGAAATTGCCGTTTTGTATGGCGAAATTTAGGTAAACTCAATTTTCAGTACTAACATTTTTGCATTTTTCTTAGGAATTATTAATTAAATTTTTTTTTTAAATTGTTTGAGCATTATTGGGAAGACATTAAGCTAACAGAAGCTTAAATTTAATTTTCGAAAAATATTATCTGTAAAAAAATATAACAAATCTAATGATGAAATCGGACGACATTTAAAACGAACAATTTTCGAGCCTTTAATTTTATATATCATACTAAAAATTAAAACTTTATTTTATGCGTAAATTGATAACCTTGAAGCCAACTTTCAAATATAACACAAATGAAAAAAATAACATTAAAATTATAGGAATTATGATCTCATTAATCTGTAAGAAAATTTCGGCAATTTCATAGGTGAAGACCTATTATTTTAAAGTTAAACCGGCTATTATAGAGCAAGCTGGATCGCCCAGGTACTGTGTATTGAAATGACATTTCATAATGTACTTGTTTACTCTATTCTATGTCATTTTCGTAACTAGTAAATAGTGGTTTTGAAATTATTTAAGCGTTTCGCATGGCAAATATTTGTGCCCATTTGGAGATGTTATCTAATGTCTATCCACAAAACTCCAGTGTTTAACTTTTAAATTATGTTGTTGCAGAAAATGTCACGACATCAGTGAAATTCTTCTTTTCGTGCGCCCTAAAAAGGGAAAAACACCGCAGGAGAGACTTCAGGTCATGTTTAGCGATCCGGTAAGAAATAATTTTATTTGTTAAGTTTTTAAATTGTTTGCAGTGATTGTCAATTTTACGAGTACAAACGACTGGTGGAAAAGTGTGTTTTTTATGAAATGCCATTAAGTAAAGGAAAACTAATCGTTATATTTTTTTCACTTCTCATGCTCTGAAAGTGCTTATTTGTGCAGGATATAGGCTGCACAAAGTCGAATTTTGTGCACTAGGGCAAAAAAGTAATCTCGGTGGTGTACGCCCTGCGCGCGGGCCTGCGGCACCCCGTCCCACGCCGCGCGCGCGTCAACATATTCTTCACTAAAGCAGAACAACTCACTCTTCAGTTACATTTACTCGTAGAGAGTACTTTTACGTTTTATTTCCTCGCAATCAAAGTGAAAAGCAGAGTTTATAACTCGTCCGTCCACAAAACCATTTTATCCTCGACATTACTATCAGCCCTCACCTTCGGCTCGGGCTGCTAAAAGTCTCGGAAAAATGGTTCGTTTTGTGCACTTGTTGTAAAATCTACTATTCTTACATAGTATGGCTTTTGAATCAGATTTTTTCTTGCAAGAACGGCCAGTATTTTTGCCATAGAAAATGAATACCTACTCTTTGCTGAAATAAATATTAGAATAGGGAGGAAACTTCAGAAAGAAGGTTTTAAGTACGACCAATGAGTCTTAGCAGCGTGTACCCACCCCAACAACCAGCTAAAAAGGGTGTTTAAGTCTCGGGTTTAAATTTCCGCTAAAGATTTTGGAAACCCACACGCCTGCGGAGCGTGCATTTTCTTACGTTAATGGTGGCGTGGCGAAGCCTGGGTTAAAACCTCCTTGGTATTCCGCTTATCATAAAATGGAAGTGCGCTAACCTTCCCTCACCACCTTACCACAGTATTGTTCAAGCAGTGTGCCGATAGGATTTATAAGGGATATACAATACAATAAGACTTTCTTTTCAGTTGTTCGAGAAACTGATTAACCAAAAAGGAGGCGTGGATGTGCTGACGAATAAGATGAAGATCATCAGCGGAGATGCACAAGAGCCTGACCTGGCTTTGCTGCCAGCAGACAGAGAATATATAATCAACAACGTGGACATCATAGTTCACGCAGCGGCTACCATCAGGTGAGGGTTAGGGCTGGTCGGCTACATGAGAATCGTCAGCATATAATAGCCTGGCCTGCCAACAGATAGAGGCAATATCACCGACAATGTCAATATCATCGTACACGCGGTGGCTACCATCAGGTGAGGGTCGGAGCTGGTTGGCTACATTAGAGTCATTAGCACACTAGAGCTTGATCTGGTATCACTACTGGCAGACAGAGAAAAAACAACACCGACAATGTCGATATCACCGTACACGCGGTGGCTACCATCAGGTGAGGGTTGGAGCTGGTTGGCTACATTAGAGTCATCAGCACACTAGAGCTTGATCTGGTATCACTACTGGCAGACAGAGATAACATAACCGATAATGTCAATATCATCGTACACGCGGTGGCTACCATCAGGTGAGGGTTGGAGCTGGTTGGCTACATTAGAGTCATCAGCACACTAGAGCTTGATCTGGTATCACTGCTGGCAGAAAGAGAAAAAACATGGTGATGTTTTTTCTCTTTCGTCGGTGGACAATGTCGATATCACCGTACACGCGGTGGCTACCATCAGGTGAGGGTTGGAGCTGGTCGGCTACATTAGAGTCATCAGCACACTAGAGCTTGATCTGGTATCACTACTGGCAGACAGACATAAAATTTCCGATAATGTCGATATATTATCATACACGCAGTCAGCCAACGGAACGACAAAAAATAATTTGTTTGTTGTAATTCTAAGTGGGTAGGTTTAACAACGACTCTACATTTTCGACAAGTTGCTAGCGAAATTATGGTCAAGGTCGTCTGATCAAGCGAAATGTACCCATATCAGAGAGAAAATATTTAAGTCCATAATGCAGCTCTGACCGATAAACTTTCAACGAACTAATGTCGATAAAAATCAAATTAGCTCTATAAATTAGCATTGATTTAATTTCTGTTAAAATTTTAAGAAATGGAAAAGGCTTAATTTAAAGTAAATTTCGATACAGTTTCCTAAAATTTTCAATTTTCGGGGACTCATGGGATCTAATGTCAAAATGTTCCTACCTGTAGGGTTCAAAAGGGCAAGGTAGAAAGGCAAGATGATAATTGATTGATATTATCACATGAAAATACGCCTATAATATGTTTACATGATTGGTGATGAATCTATTATTTTATTGTCCTACCTAAGACAAAATATCTACCAGAACACGCAGATTTTTTGTAGATTTACCGCGGCTTAAAATGAGTCACACCAAGGTCACACTACACCCGTAGAACTTGCGTAGAACAGCCAGTATAATATAAGGTACCTTAGTAGTTACGCTAGTGCGTACCGTACCTAAAGTTCCACCTACAAAAGTACGCAATAGGTACCTGTACAAATACCGGTTTATCTTTATAAAATTCTCACTTCACTGAATGAACAGTGCGTAAAATGGGGTCGAACGCGTGTTCGTAGTTATCAAGGTCACACTCAAAACAGCTGTTTGAGATTTATTGCAAAATGCACTGACGTTCACATTTAATGCGTAAAAATGTCTGGTAGCTATGGATTTGATTCTACTAGTTATCCAAAAGTAAGTTTTAAAGGACAGGACAAATTGTAAAACGTATCTTCGGTTCTTTTTGTTGCTTTAAGTTTTTCGGCATTCATTACGCGTAAAATATGAATATATCTTCAAAATAGGTGCTTATTAAAGACGTTTTACAGTCTCCGTTCAGTTGGGAAATGATGAAAAATAAACGAGGAAATGATTAGTGATGATTTTTTATCATTAGGTACAATAGATATAATAGTCAGTCAGTTTCATAATTAAATAAGAGGTAAGATTACTATGGAGAATTTAGTTTCAATAGAATTCAGTAAGTAGGAGGCACCTACGTTTAACTTGAATGAGTTTATCATTCTCATTTGGACGTATTGGGCCATTGCGACTGCAACTACTACTGGTTGTATAGTTAATGTACGCTACGATAGCACCTTATTATCTAGTCTGTGGTTATTGTGTACGTATGTATGTATGCCGTATGGGTTAGCGTAAGTAAGTACGTATAGCGTCTTATAAAAAAAAAATATTTTAAAATGCGGAATAGGTTGGAATTTGTCCCCGATCTCACCTGGTGGTACGAGTAAGTGACGATGGGGTCGAAGATGTAGCATGCTTACCTAGGTAATGCCTGTTCACTCTAGCCTTTAAAAGATCTAGATTAGGTATATTGTTCGGGGAAAAGATCGGCAGGGAGGAAGTTCCGCTCATAGGTGGTAGGGCTGTTGGGGAAAGTTCGCCATGGGAAGTACCACCCCCTTCCTTTTGTCTGCCGTGAAGCAGCAGTGTTCGCACTGCTGTGTTTCGGTTTGAAGGGCTAGGGAGCCAGTGAAATTACCGGCACATGAGAGATACCATCTTAGTTCTCAAAGTGAGCAACGCGCTTTGCTGTCTTATTAGTGTCAAGATATGCCATTAATAAGACAGTGGGTGCTATGGGCGGTGGTGACCACTTACCATCAGGTGGCCCACCAGCTTGTTTGCTCACTTGTAACATTAAAAAAAACCGGTCAAGTGCGAGTCGGACTAGCGCGCCGAGGGTTCCGATATACCTATAGTATTTTTGGAAACAATAAAGTCCATTTTCAGGACCGCAAAACTAAATTTGTTTGTAAAGGTTTTTTGCAGTTTTCTGAAAAACTGTGCAATTTAGAAAGATCGTTTTATTTTTGCTGTAAAGTTTACATAAACCTCTGTCAACTGTAATTAATTCAGATTTTTCCTTACTCAAACTTTAGAGATAAGGGGGGGGGGGTTTATTTTGGCCCCCTTTACATTAATATTCATACTTTTTTCAAAAATTATTCATGTGCAATTAAGTTGGGCAACTATATTCTAAAACTATTCCAAATTTCAGGTCGATAGCATGAGTGGTTGCTGAGATATAGAGGTGTGACAGACAGACGGACAGACAGACAGACAGAGCGGTACCATAAGGGTTCCTTTTTTTTACCATTTTGGTATCGGAACCCTAAAAATCAGGAATAAAGAATCAAAGCGCCTTTCTTTTTCTCGTCAACCAAACCTTTTCCCAACGGTTAGAGAAGTGTAGTTGTTTTTATTATTACGTAACGTGGTCGCGGTCAATGGCATGTTAGCATTGACATACTGGCAAATACACTGAACAAAGACCGGTAGATGTTAGGAAACAGCACAACTTAGACAACAATACAACATGCACATGACGTTAAAGGTATCACTTTATAGCATTGACACAATAATTTAACAATAGCTAACAGATAAATGAAGAAATTGCTAGTAGTAGTGATGCCTATACTGAGAAATAAAATTAGGTTTAATTGAATGAACTATAATAAAGTCAAGTTCATTAAGAAACATATCTTGAATTTAAAAGTAATAAATAACTCAAGATCGTAAAATCGAAGATGGTGCAATATGGCATTACCCTAGTCAGCTCTAGAAGTTTGGCATGCGTGTGGATATAGATTGATACTTTATTGCGGATATAAAAATAATGGATGCGATATATTTGTAAATAATTCCGCAGATTCGACGAGATGCTGAAAAAGGCAGTGCTCCTCAATGTTCGAGGGACCAAACTTACACTGGAACTGGCCAGAGCATGCAAGAAATTGAAGGTAAGTCTAGCTATACTTAATCGAAAGTTGTCTTTTAAAATCTGCAACGAGTTGTTTTAAATTGATTCGGCTTAAAGAATTCTATTTTAAGGAAGTTAGTAAGTAGGTACCTATTTCTCTCTTAAAAGCCCTCGACATAACCTACAGTATAGATAGAGTAATTCAAACTAATTGAGTAACAGATTCGCAAATTCTCATCCAATTTTATCGTATTTGCGGACTCTAAAATGAAATAATTGTCACATTCACCCTTTCTCCAGGCGTTCGTACACATCTCGACAGCATACTGCCATCTCCATGAAAAACTGCTGGAAGAAGTAGCGTACGCCCCACCAGCTGATCCGCACAAAGTTATCGCCGCTGCTGAACTCTTCGATGAGGCCACGCTGGAGACAATGGCTGATAGGTAAGCATCGACTTAATAAGGAATTCAAAGGAATCAATAAGTATTCGAATTAGTTAAGTTTCCTTATCTTAACCCAATTAATATGCAGTGGACGTTTTATGGAAAGTTATGATGATGAATCTGAAGAATATAGAATTGCATAACCTGCACGAAAAAAACTTGTTTTCAAGCCTGAAAATGGACAAATTTATGAATAAGCTATACCTACTATACGAATGTCCCTTTTAAACACAAAACTCACAGTCAGACAATAGCTACCGACATTCATTCCACCAGGCCACGGCCAATATTTCTATTAAAACTGTTGTTTGTTGCAGGTTCCTTAGAGATATCCCGAACTCTTACGCATACACGAAAGCCTTAGGCGAGGCCCTGGCTGTGGAGGCCATGGAGGACATACCTGTCATTATTCTTAGACCTTCAATCGGTAAGAAGATTTTTTTTAAATATTGCTGCAGTCGATATCTTGTCTCTGTTGCTCCAATATCTTACGCATCGCTCCGCACTGCTCTCGCACTGCTGTCATTCTTCTAATCAAGCTATACATCAATTCGAATGTAAATATATTAATTTCAGAAGAAAGATCTTGATTACGAGTAGCATTGCTTTAAAATTCATTATTATTGTGCCCGCTCTTTGATATAGGCACCCCATAAAACAATAATACCTCGAGAGCTGCATCAAGTTTGCCGTAAAGCTCGTCAAAACAATAGATTGCATATTAAAATGACGACCAGCCAGCTCAACCATAGCCATCATGTGTAATTATAGAGGGTAGCGGAAAAAACAATGCAGGTAATCGATATCGTAATCATTTTATTGATCACACAACACCGCATTTTTAGAACTTGATACAAAGTAAGGAGTCGTAATTCTGCTTTGTGGTCGTAATAATGAGAGGAGAATTGGTGTAATAACCAAGGAACATAATATGGTAATAACTGAAATACCTACCACTACTTATTATTCGTCCATGCCACTACCTACAATGTTAAGAAGTCGGTCAGTCGTTTGAATTAGTTCCGTAAAATAAAATACTAACTAGTTTGGGTCATCATATAAACTGTGTTGTTGCAAGAAAGTTGCAAGAGCTAGAATAACTTCTAAAGATCATGATATATTGTTGCTAAAACTAGAACATTACGGCGATAAACGTAACACACTTCACACAAAATTTGTTTTTAGAGAACATAAATCAACAAGGAGGGGCAAGTATATAAAAGTGCAAGTCTATTTCAATAAAAAATTGGCGTACCTCAAGGTTTTCTGTTAGTCCCATTTCTATTCATAATTTATCATTGATTTATTGATACTATAGCTATTTTTTTGCTATGATAGTAGATCGATCTTTATAAATTTATTTGAATCATTTGCACGTGCAGAGCCGCCTGCATTTTTAGACGGAATTTAAAATCTAGAAATAATTATTTCATTCTTGTTTTTTCTGCCATTTATATCGCTCATTATCTTTTCTATTCTGTAGTTTTATATTTGTCTTCTTCTTGTTTTACAGTTATCCCTGTTATTTGGGATCCAGTACCTGGGTGGACTGACAACATCAATGGACCCACAGGACTCCTTATAGGTAATTTCTACGTATTTAAACAAACCTAATTTAAGTTATATTCTAATGTTACAGCGAATTTAGATCAAGCTTGTATATGTACCTTGAGCTTGTTTCTTATTGTTTATCTTTTTGGATAAGTATTTACTATTTAGGTTTGTACGTCTGTAGGTCAGGCGAAATCGTAGCCATAATAGGCAAAGCCTGGAAAAAGGAGGCGAAAGACCGGGATAAGTAGCATGAAAATGAAGAGGCCTCCAGCAGTAGGTCGATACATAATAAAATGATGATGATGAAAAATGAGGTTTGTTTCAAGTTTCGACAGTTTCTTAAAAATAAAATTCCAAAACATTACTATAACAGCTGAACACCATTAAATAATGATATTTTTTTTTTTCACTCGGCATATTACGTTATGTGAGTAAACCAAATAGCTTAGGAAACAAGGTCAAGGTGATTTTTAAAACCACTGAGTAATCTTGATGGAACAAACATTATGTGATTACCTACAGTACAACCAATTTAAGCCAAATGCACTTCATTATAAATGTATAAAGTCGACCACAATCGTGCACTGGGTATAAATTTTTCTAAACGAGATTTTGAAATGAGAAATAAAAACCTAACTCTCAAAAAAACATTCTTCTCCTTTAAGTTTTATATTTGAAATTCAATCCATTAGTTAGACACTCGGTGTTACATAAATACGTTCTCTATAGCAGTTACGCAGTACCGAAAACTGAAAGGGCGTGCTCAGTCAACGAAACTGAACAACATTCCCAAAGAAGCATTTTTGGGAAATGAAAATTTTTTTGACCTCTCCATATAGGTAAAGGAGAGGTCAAAGTTTTTTTACATTTCCCAGAAATGTTTCTTCAGGAAAGTTGTTCAGTTTCTTTTTTATGAACTCTAGCTTCCCGTGCAAAGACGGGGCGGGCTGCTAGTAATGTATAAAAACTTGCTTGATTGTAATGGTAATTACCACAATCTACGTTCTATTGCATTGCTGCACAAAATTTGAAGGCCATTTTATCTTTCAAAATTTTTAAGTGGCCAATGATTTACAAATCCAAAATTTAGAAAGGTAAACCTAGTACCTATTTTGCAAACATACACGCAAATGCAAAAGTAATAAATTGGGATATTTGTTTTTTATTTCATGTGCAATTTTGGATTTGAAAGGCAAGAATACAGCGTGTATTTTCATTGGTTTCGCTTCCCAACGATTAGCTATTTACTTTAGGAGAAAAAAAAAATCTCAGAAGAAGAAGAGAGAGATGTGGCGGCGCGCAATGTATGTCGAGCAATATTTACCATATGGGTTCAATCCACGTTCAATCCTTGTTGATTTTGCTTTGTGAGAATTTTATGTACTTGATTACTAAGTATCAAAATCACTTATCGGTTCGTCAGTAAAGGCAAGCAAAACAGCCGATTCCCCTAATAATAGATTTTCGTAGCGCTTAAAAATGAGATTTGAATTCGGAACATGAATACACAAATAAGCAAGTGGAACATAAATATAAATATTAAATGAAAAATGTTACCAACTGGCATTTACCAATGATAATAAAAAATTAAATACGCTCGAACTACTAAAGAAGTTAAGAATAAATTACTAAAATTGTCACGTGCTGGACTCATTTTCTTTGGAAAGTTGCTAGTTTTCATGAGTAGAATCACTGTGGCCTTCAGAAACAAAGCCAATTAAAATTCACATTTTATATTGAAACGTCAAAAGAAGTCAAATAAGTGATGTAGTTCCTCCTAAAGCGATCATTTAAAATACTTTATAATTGTAATATCCAGGTGCGGGCAAAGGCGTGCTCCGTTCCATGTATTGCCGAAGTGACAGTTACGCAGACTACCTTCCTGTGGACGTGTTCATCAACGCTACCATGGTTATACTCTGGAGCTTTCTGAATGGGTAGGTGCCTTTATCTCAATGTGTGTCCGACAAACAACACGAAACTATTCTTTTACTATGCTATATATTTTGTATACACTGTACAGAAATAATTACTTATTTATATATTATTTTTTCTTTTTTTCTGTCCTTTTGGGAGGATTATTATTATTTTATATTTATTATTATAAAATATAATAATTAATTTATAACACGTACATAAATTATTATAATTTTTATTATTACAATAAAATTTAAATAATGATTTCTTTGTATGCAGAGTTTAAAACATACTATAATAAGCTGAAAAAAACTTATTGACATGTTTTTTTATTTTATTTTGAACAGTAACACAATAGAACCGATCTACAACATAACCAGCTCAGCTGAAGTGAAGGTGACCTGGCACGAGCTGATCGAAACCGGTCGCTCCATTATCATGAACAAGGTGCCTCTCAATGGAGTCGCCTGGTGAGTCCTAAGTACCTAAAAAGGAGAAGAAGTTGGCATCTAATTTAATGGTCCACTTTTCATAGTTCTTGACCCAAATTTATCCCTAAGAACAGAGATGAGACGATGATAGAACGAGCTAAGCTAAAAGAAGCCTATATTCCCTTGCGATTTGAATATACTTGGGTTATACGATCGAACGCTGCGTGCAGAAGTAATTTTTGACCGCGACAGTGGAATATGTTTTTGAAATTATAACGTGTTGGTGAACTACGTATGGTATGAGGTACTGGCCCTATTCGTTGGCTTGTGTTTCGCTGGGTAGCAATTCTTATTTGTTATGCAAAGCAGCAAAACTGTTTTTTGGCGCGAGTTTCTCTTATTGAAACTGGTGAGCCACGAGTTAAACGAGAGGTTCAAAAGAAGAATCCTAAGCGTAGCTTAATAACTTTGCTGCTGAGCGAAACACACAATTTGCTCCTCACTATAGGAAGGAAAATGTTAACGAATAGCGCCAGAAAGTACATACCATAACAATTTCATCATAACGTTCTATTATCAAAAACCTTATCCACACTAGCGGCCAAAAATGACTTGCATTGCACGTAGACTTCGACCGACTAAAATTACAAAAATATTTTTCACCTCCAAAGCTCGGAAACATTTGTTTTGTCGGTTAAATTCTGCGGCCAAAAGCGATTTTTGGCCCCTAGCGGGCAAAAGGTTTTTCTGCGGCCAAAAGCGATTTTTGGCCGCTAGCGGGCAAAAGGTTTTTGAAATTCGAACGTGATGCAGTATGGCAGACCTCCACGCTGCGGTACTGGCTGCTTCCTCGCTTTAGTGAGGTGAAAAATTTTGTGTTTCGCTCGGCAGTAAAGTTATTTTGCGTTTCGTGCCTTGAAACCTTCGCTACGCTCAGGATTCTTCTTTTGAACCACTCGCTTCGCTCGTGGTTCAATTCTAGAATCCTTCGCTTGCTCAGGTTTCAATACACGGCACTCACGCCAAATAACGCTTTTGCTGCCTTGCATAACAAATAACTATTCCACGCCTGCCGCCAAAAAAGAGTTTTGCACGCAGATTTCTACCGATAAAGCAAAGTTAAAAAGTACCTTTCGACTTTTGAAAACAAATCCAGTTCACGGTTTTTTCGTCGTCTATATTTATTATTTTATAATTTCTTATTGATAAAGAGATGTCTGAAGATATTGATTCTGGTATGCAGGTACCCAGGCGGTTCAATGAAACACAATCGCCTGCACCACAATATCTGCTGCGTCCTGTACCACTGGATCCCCGCGATGATTGTTGATGCACTCCTGTGGCTACTTAGATACGAGCCTGTGTAAGTGTTTATTGCTTAATTCAATAATCCTTTCATCCTCTTGTCAGATGTGCCAGTATAAGCTAAATGAGGTGTGCCGACTATTACCTTGGAGGAGATAGGCAAGTGCGGGAGAGATGGCCCAGCGTTTCAGTAAAGAAAATTTCATATGTCCTAATTGCATTTGCAGTTAACCATTGTTGTTTCATATTCTTTAAGTATTGTTCATTTTACGATATATGATTGAAACTCGAGAAAAGGTAATTAAAACAATCCTACGTAAATGAGAGTACCTCCTATGTTTTGTGTCTATGAGCTTTGTTCTAAAAAGGTTTTGTGTTTCTGTTTCTTATTATACGAGTAAGACTGTTGTTAATTGATTCTTTGCTTGTGTAATTACTGATTTAAACTATTAATTAATTCTTTTTTTTTTCAACTCTCCCATGGGTTGGGGTGACTTGAACCACATCCCACTTTGTTTGTAAATCTCGCATATTTTTTTAATAAAATAGTTTTCGAAAACTTTGATCATGACAAAACGTACCCATTTCCCTAAGCTCTACATCCAATACTATTAAACGAGCAATATTTGTAAATGTATTTGTAATCGATTTCCCGAAACGGCTGTAACGATTTCGATGAAATTTACCATACGGGAGTTTGATCTAGCTAGGTCTCATATCTGGGAAAATTCATTTTCCCCGTGTATTTACCTAAGCATTTTTTTTAAATACCGCTTTTTTGAAACCGCCATCTGTTGGCGGGTAGCATAGCTTGCTCACCCGATGATGTTTTAATGTTCAGGCGGTTATTATAGAGCGAAGCTCGGTTTCCCAGATAATTTGTAAATAAATGTATTTGGTGTGACATACAATGAGAAAATGGAAGCCTTTTTGTAAAATGGGGTTCAACAATTGGGTTAAACTATCCCAGACTGCTCCTATAAGTATTTTATCTGCAAGTTTGCAAATTCCTCATAAAAGTTTACGAAGCTTATTTGAAATAAATCGGCCCCGTGTGGTGCCGGCAAAGAATAGTACCAACCCTTACATACTCGTGGGTGTCGTAAGAGGCGACTAAGGGTTATAAACTGAAGGATGGGCAGCAGCATCTTCCTTTGTATCTAACATCATACTTACTGCGCTGCGGTCACCTACAACCGCGGTCCATGGTGCCAGCCGTAACGCTAACAAGCGAGGTGACTATGGTACTTCCCCTCTACATTTTTCCAGCAAAAGCTAGAATTCTAGAGGGAGCTCCCTGTCCTGTAGTGGACGTTTCATGGGATGTTTCTTTTCAAAATTCCTTTCAATTACAGTTTTTTAATAATAAATTCGTTTATTGAAGACAACAGTGGTCCATTTGTTAGTTAATACAGACAATCTTAAAAACTAGGGTTAGTATACAAATAAATAAAAATAAAAGTTTTAGGGTCCCGTACCTCAAAACGGAAAAAACCAGAACCCTTAAAGGATCACTTTGTTGTCCGTCTGTCTGTTTGCCAAGACCCTTTCATGAATAGGTAAAGGTATCAAGTTGAAATTAATATCAAATATAAAAGTCCATAGACTCTTGAAAATACGAAAATTTCAAGTTTCTATTACAACAGAATCGCACAGCATCGCAACACAGACGCGGAGTTTTTTTTTTAATCAAAGGGCAAAATCTTGTAGTATCAAATGACAGACAGAACGCTTAGCCTAGCTTGTGAGTCCGATATTTATTGGCAACGTCAGCTAGTGGCTGCCGCGAAGCATGTGTTCAAGCCGCCCAATAATAAATAAATAAATATTGGGGGAAAATTCACACAAAGTCAAACTAGGCAAAGCTTGTATGCACTATGGGTACCAGAGACTGATATACATACATAAATAGATAAATAGCACCCAGACACAGAACAAACACTTGTGTTCATCACACAAACGTTGCCCCTGGGCGGGGATCGAACCCGCGGCCCACGGCGTAGAAGGCAGGCAGACTACCAACCACACCAACAAGCCAGTCGAATAAAATCTATCATGACAAAGATTTAAAAACCACTATCTATGATATCCACTAACGTCTCAGTAGTTCGGTTGTTTTGTCCGGGACCGAACTACTGAGACTTCTTTTGTCTCAGTTGTTCGGTTGTCAAAATCAACCGGACTACTGATACTAAAAAAGGCTCAGTAGTTCGGTTAGAAAAGTGATTTGGCGATCGCTGTCATATCCTATGTTATTGTGCTGCATATTTAATTTGAATCTTGATAACTCATTGCAAATTTCTTTGAAGGCTAATGCGTGTTCACCGGCGCATCAACAAGGGCTTCGAGGTGTTTGAGTATTACACCAACAACCAGTGGGACTTCAAGTCGGACAAGGGACAGGTCCTGCGCAAGCAACTCAACCCGCGCGAGCAGAAAGAGTACAAGGTCGATGCCGAAGGTAAGGAAATATCAGTGGTGTTAAACTTAGAGAAACAGCTCTGTTTTTCCGTTTTCAGCTGTTTTCTGTTCCTTCAGAGGTTAACCACCTACGAATAAATAATTTATTCATAGTTAACCACCTACCTCTGGTCATGGCTCTGGTCTAGAAATTTTAAGAACTCTCAAATTCAGATCTTTGTGATTTTATTTTCTACATCTGTGTCTTAATAATTAGGGTTCCGAACCAAAATGGTAAAAACGGAACCCGGTGCGACTTCTTCTGTCTATCTGTAACATCTTTATATCTCAGCAACTACTCACGCTATCGACTTGATCAGCTCAGGTGAATTAGATGTACTACGTGATTTGGAATGGTTTCAGAATAAGCTTGCCCAACTTTTTTGCAAACAAAAGAATATAAATGGGTAGGGGCAAATAGGTAGGGGCAAAATTTTTAATTGTCGTTACTAGTTCAAGTAGGGTATCTATGAGAGGGCTTTCCTCGTAAAGAAATAACTTTAATTTTTTTTATTTTTTTTATTATTAACTTTAATAACTGACATTAAAACGCCGTAATTGTCCAGTTTAGCAAAAACATGTCATTAACGATCTACGTCGTCGATTGCTCATGTTATAATCTTCCTCATAAGGCGCTACGTATTACTGCAACTCTTCTGTCATAAGGCCATAGGCCTAACTTAGGCACATTAGAGTCATCATTGTAGAACGTGTGTCTAGAATGTATTATTTCTAGTACCTGGGCGACCGAGCTTCGCTCTATAATAGCAGCCTCAACATTAAAATATCATCGGGTGAGCAAGCTATGCTATCCGCCAACAGATGGCGCTGTAGGTTTTTTTCTAAAACGCAAATGCTTAAAAACACGGAGAAAAGGAATTTTCCCAGACATAAGACCTAGCTAGATCGATTTTTCGCCCCCGAAAACCCCCGTATGGTAAATTTCATCGAAATCGTTAGAGCCGTTTTCGAGAAACCGATTACAAATATAAATCTTTAGGGGAGGCCTATGTCCAGCAGTGGACGTCTTTCGGCTGATATATATATTTATATATATACAAATATTTCTCTAGTATAGGATGTCGTAAAATGCGTCTAAGGGAGGGAACTAATATCAATAGATGAGCAGTAGTTTTAAAAGAACCATATTCCTATCTTTCAGTTATCTTTGTAATAAAGCGAGAGGGATCAGACGTGTTCTGCCCTGCCCACTGCCCAGCGCCATATGCGTCTTAGCTTACGCTGACTCTAACCCTAGGCCTATGTCAAGCTGTAAAAGGTTTTCAGCTGCAATGATGATATCAGGCAATTTTATTTCTGGGTGCAAATATCAATAACAACCACGTGTATGTAATTTCTCTTAAATTTTTGAACCTTTAATTTTATATTAATTCACAAAAATAGAAAAGTAACAAACTTAGACACGCGCAATCACCAATTCTCGAAAAAGCGTCGTATACTACAGTTCGTCCATCTTACGAAGGCAGGTCATCGCTTTCCGCCGCTGGTAGCCAAGCCCCGTAACCAATCAGGTCGCTAAAAATTATTAAGTCAAATGCACAATGATTAACTGAAGGCAAACCTTCGAAATAAGCGGTTGTTTCCTTCGGGTTTTCTAAAAGACGAAAAAATATATATTTTTTTGCATTTTAACTCCATTGTGAATACACCTTTACCCTGCATTCTTAACGCGGACGAACTATAAACATACCGCTTCTTGCACAGGGTGTCTTTAAAGCTAAAGCTCCTTTAAGTCTAGTGCTGACACTTTGTTTTGTTGAATTAGAAAGTGACAGCAATAGATATAAAGGAGTTTAAATAAGAGCTTTTAATAAACTTGCACAAGCAATTATCTGTGAGTCATGTCACGCAAGGCTAAAGCTATCCTTAGAGCTTAACACCATAATTTGTCTGATAAGGTGCTGACATTCCACTGTACTTCGAGCACTGCGTGTACGCAGCGCGCCGTTACATCCTCAAGGAAACGGACGACACCATTCCTGCTGCCAAGAGGCACATGAAAGTGTAAGTACAAATTAAAGCAAAAATCTATTAAATGATATTCGCTGGTGAGCAGTCAGCACATCACCTTCTTCTTTTCGAGTCAATGGCAAAACTGACTATAAACGCTTAGCCCAAAAAGTAGCCACATCAATAGCCTTTTGGTTGCCTTCAAAAAGCTCCCTCCGAGTGCAGGAAACTGGAGAAGTAGGGCACGACAGCAAGTGTGTCATGGTTTGCAAATTACCGCATTCACACTTGTCGTTATCAGAGAAGCCCCACCTCTTCATGAGTTCCCCGCACCTGCCAACGCCCGACCGCAGTATGTTTAGTGACTTCCATATGGACCAAGGAAGATCGTGACCTGGTGGCAGCTTTTCGGCAGTTGGGATATGAATGTACATCACCGAAAAACTGAAAGTGCTTTTTTTGCAGTCACAAGAAGAAAATTGATTTTATTTTCACACTTCCTGTGCACGGTACCACCACCAGGCTTCTCAGGCACCAGGCTGCCACGGTAGCCTAGTTGGTTAAGGCGTCTCTGGTGCTGACGGAAAAGACGCAGGCTTGAATCAGGCCTGTGGTTTGTTGTTGTGATTTTCTACTTTGTCACAAGAAGAAACTTTAGAGTGCGTACGAAATCGCGGGCACAACTAGTTTTCTGGTTTATATAGGGTGTAAGGGACAGCCTTCCGAATACTGAAAGGGCATGATCAGTCAACGTAACTGAACAACTTTCAGCGAATAAAATTTTCAGAGAATTAAACAAAAAATCGGCCTCTCCATACAAAATTGCAAACTTGGTTCTTTTATTCGCTGTAAGTTGTTCAGTTACGTTGACTGATCATGCCCTTTCAGTATTCGTAAGGCTATCCCTTACACCTTGTTTAAGGGAAATCTTCTTTTCCTTGTCGCTTCCTTTTTTTTAACGTGACGCCTCTAAATAGAAAAAGAATTAATTTGGTTTCCATTAATTTACACAAATTCGTACTTACCTTAGTTTTTTTTTTATTACAGTATGTGGGTCGTTGACAAGATATTTACCCTATTCTTCTATGGACTGGTCTTGTGGTACTTCCTCAAATGGACTGGTCTCTTCGGCTTTGGATCTTCTTCAGAAGAACACTTTACAAAGCACGCCATCGAATTGTAAAATAACATCTCTCTAAAGACTTGAAAGTAATATAATGTAACTATTTTGTAAATTAAGTCTATAGTAAGTATTTTTGTTTAGTTTTAAGAACATGATTGTGATTTTTTGTATTAATCAATAAATATTTTATAGGTACCTTCGTAATATTATTTGCACCAATAAGAACAGCAATCTTCACAATTAAAATCATATAATGACATTTAAACTATGACAACGCATTACGTAATAAATCCTCTAAAAAAGAAATAAGATAAAAACAATAAAAATTCGAATAGAAAGAATAAAGCGTATAAAAAGCTACATCATGCCTACATAAAGTATAATTTGTATGAAATGTCACGTTTTCCGATTAGTGAGAAAACCTCGCACTGAACTTAGAAAGCCCCTCTTGATATTCTGTCTGTTGATTGGCTGGATAGAGTGGTTGCTATAGAATGACGCTGAAGTATCGTATATTGAAGACGTAAGATCTACCGCCTGAAAGAAAACGTTAAACGATTGAAAAGAAGATATTTGCGATCGAGTCGTGTCATTCCTGTGAAACAGGTTCGAAAAATCATTTTTTTAGTTATTTACAATCAGTGATTCCCAATCCCAACACAATTAACAGAATTTCCAAAGGTCTAGAAAAATAATATGAATTTTCAAAAGTTGTTTGTACGCAGTACGCGACAGGTCAAAAGTGCGGGGAAAATGTATGGCGCAACTTCGTCGGCACTCCTGACCTGACCTGTCGCGTACTATACATGTCTGTTCTAGACTATTGTCACGTAAGTCACGTTACCCGAGCAACTTCTCGACGGGCATATTAACTTAAAGGTCATGAAAGTTGGTAGCTAGGCCCTGATCATGGCTCCCAAAATCCGGAGTTCCGACGATCAGACAACTGATCATCGAAGCTCGGCCACATAAGGGCATAGCTCTCGCACCTGCATCGTCTACGCTGACTATGGCTGTGGTGGACGCGCAACTTAACTGTGGAAGACGAAGAAGAGGAAGGGGACTTAAGCCTGAAGAGATTAGAAAAGGAAAGGAAAGAGATTTGTGCGTTAAGTAAGAATATACCCTCAATTAAATGTTTTAATTACGTAGTGAAGATCTGTAATTGGCTAATGTATAGATTACTGTATTGGTTTATATTGTATGTATTAATGCTGTAGATCTTAGTTAAATAAATAAAATAAAAAAATAAAATAAAATATCAGGTTTAAAAAAATTAGTGTAGAACCTTTTAAGGGTTTATTCGGCAGGCTTAAAGCAAAAACTTTTAGAAATTCAAAAAACTAGACTTTTGGAAATTCGCAAAAACAATTTGACTCCATACAAAATGATCAGCTGATCGGTCCAATTTGTATATCCTCTAATTCTTTTTGGCGAATATCTAAAAGTCACAGAACAAGTTGTTTGCCTTTGGCCTCCAGAATGAACTCTATACAGGGTGTTAATTTAATTGCGTGCCATAGCTTAAGGGGTGTTTCAGTTACGATAAAGGAACACAAGAAAAATATAAAAAAAAATCCTACTGAAAAAATAAATAAAACTGCATTGAAACTTAACTAACGCGGAACAACGTCGCTAGCGTGCGAGTATCAGTGAATAAGGTAGGCACATCATCATCATATCAGCCAAAAGACGTCCACTGCTGGACATAGGCCTCCCCTAAAGATCTCCATGATGACTACATAACTAAAACTCTTTCGTGCGCTTTTGATAGCGCGCCCATTCGCGCGGTCATAGCCCTCCGCGTTAGTTTAGTTTCAATGGAGTTTTTTTTGTAGGATTTTTTTTATAATTTTTTTGAGTTTCTCTATCGTTACTGAACCACCCCTTAAGCTATGGCACGCAATCAAATTAACACCCTGTATAAGGTTTCCACACAAATTTTCTTAAATCCCTGTAAATCTGATAAATAATCCAAAATAAATAACATAAATGAGGCAATGAAGATAATTAATTAGTAGTTGGTAAAAGTAATAAAATATATTCTAACAATAAACTTGGATTCGTCGATAAATTTGGATTGAAGATTATAATCTTAAAACTGATGTATGTTTAACAGGTCTAGGAAACAAAGCGGATCATTGTATGAAGACCCCCGCATTAAATCCTCAGTCGATGAAACTTTGCTGGGACACTTCATGAGACAAACCTTCTATAAAAAAATCCAAAAAAAAAATTCTATACAAAAGTTACAAAAAATGTACAAAAAAAATTTTTTGTTAATTTTTATTTGGATGTTTTGAATTTACATTTAATTCATGATACTTTAACATCCTGTGAAATAAAATCTGCCTGAGAAAATTATGCTGGGGCAACTGCTTCGTTGCCTACACTAAATCATTAAGTTATTTTACCGTTGAGAACTTGAGAGGAATTCTTACCCCAAGAGACGTGTTTATATGATACGAGTCCACAGAAGTATTGTAGCTGGTTTGTCTTCGTCGTGGCTTCAAATGGTCTATCTTCACCTGCGAGGTCTTGGACCTCATTACAAGGCAAGACATCAGCCTCCTCAAAAAGGGCTTCCTCTCCTGCATGGGCTTCCCTTGAGCACCCTTTGCATCAGACATCACATTATCAGAATATTCAGAATAAAGCGAATATGCAGATGTTCCCAGATTTGGTGTCGGAGCTTTGCGTCGTCCTTAAAAATAAGATTTACATATTAGTTAAACCATTTAAGATTAAGAAATACTGCAAGGGTAAATAGGATTGAAAATACCTTTGAATATAGTACGAAGAGAATTGGAGTCAAAATTTTTCACTAAAAGATTTGTTACAGACACTGGACCATTTTCGTCCGCAATATTCCCAACGTTTGTAGAAGAAAACGTCACATGCTTCGTACAGTTGGCAAACAAGACATTAGTGTACCTAATTTCAGTAGATGATGCAGCGTATCTTTTATTTTTTAAATCATTAACGTTATATTCTTTTACTGAGCTATCAGCTGAATCATCTTTGACTTCTAAGTTGTATCCGTAACAGTAACACGTATGCAAACAGTTTTTATTCTGTCTGCTGCAGTTAATACAAGGAACCTGTTGTTTGAGTCGTCCGCAGCGTATGCAGCACCGCCGCGCGTCTTTGCTATCACCCATTATCTTTAGCGGCTTACAACTTACAAATACATCTTTGGTGTCGTAGTGACTAATATCTGGCGAAACCATCGCTGGTCCTAGTTCGAATGAACTTTTTGTGTCGCTTACAATAGGTCGGGCAGCAGTTCTCCAGCAGGCTGATATGGACGGAGAATCAAAATCTACAGGCTTCATTACCGTTGGTTTACATCGATTTCGTTTTCGTACGTTTTCTTTTTGATCAAAGTTTTCGTTGCCTGCTTTATGTCTGTATTTCGATCTTTTTCGTTTCTCTTGTGCAGCCTTTTCTTCACCATTTGATTGCTGAACAACCTTTTCGTCTTTCGACGGTTCATTAACTTTTTTGCCATCGTAAATTCTTGGCTGCGGATTCAGATTTTGAGTATCAATAGGGTTTGAATATCGAGTGTGAATATAGGTAGGACTGGATTTACCAGGATCCTTGCGCGGACTTGTAACTTCACTTTTAGTGTATTCTCTAAATTTAGGAATATGAGTAAGACTAGGCTTACCAGGTTCTAGATATGGATGTTTCAATTTAGTGGTGGCAATGCATTTTTCACATTCAGGGCGCGGAATTGGAATACTGGTAAGTTCACATGGACATTTATGATTTGAACCAGTGCACGATTGTATTGTTTGCTGATCTGGGCACAACACTTTTTGTTCCAACTGGGGGCAACACTGGTTATTTGTTGTTGTAATATTTGGTTTCTTCATTTCTCCAACTGAGAAAAGCTTAGATTGCACCTTGCAGACACAATTATTCTTTTTAGTAGTTGCACATTCTATGGTCTTTTTAACTTTATTGTATTGTTTCCGAGTCAGGACAATAGGTTTTTGCTTCGTAAATTGATCAATTTGTAAGAAAATATTTATATTACGGCTAAGCAGTAATTGATTACATATTGGGGGAACTTCTGCACTTTTTGATGGAACACATGCATCTTTTGTGCAGTAGTTCGTAGTTTGATGTTGTGTAAACTGGTCTGAAGCCTTTGTCACTTGAGCACACACTTTTAAGTTATTTTTTTCATCTTTTTTTGTGTTTTTCTTCACTTTTTGTAATTTTATTCTTTTCAGATCTCGCGTTTTATCGCCTATACTTGTAGGCTCGATTAAATCAAATGATGATATAGATGAAACATTCGGTGTACAATATTTAGAGCACAACTTGATAAAACCGGAAACTTTTTTATCCGGCTCAGAGCAGTTTGCTTTTAGAGGAAAGAGTTTTGAATAGCATGGACTTTCTTTTGAATTTAGTTTCTTTCCTTCTAACTGTTTTTTATTTGGCTTTAAAGTATAAGAGTAAGTCTTCTTGACTTCACATGGTGATTTTTTCGACTCTTTAGTGCCGAACGCAGCTGGTTCCACATCGGAGTCACGCTGTTGTTTACTGCTGCAGCATTCTTCTAGTGACTGTCTTTTATAGAAGTAATCATCTCCGTCGCGTGCTTCATTTTCTGTTATTGACACTGCATCATATTCTTCATCGAGGTACTCGACGTCCTCATCGTCGGTTGCTTGTGTGTGCGTATCTTCTACACATATACATTGGAGTTCTTGAACATTGCGGAAGTTTGCATTAACAATGGCTTTACTGTAAATATTCGAAGTTATTAGTTGACTTTCATTCTTGAAGCGCTCGTGGCCAAGCCGTAATTGACCTTTCTTTCCGATCAAGAAAGTTAAGCGAAGTTGACTTTGGCTAAAACCTGGATGGGTAATCGCTTGTGGTTTACTGACTTGGGCTTATTTTTGCAGAATGTTTGATTTCGGAACATTGTTTGAGCTGACATGCTAAAAGTCCCCAGTTCTCTGACGTAGGGGGCACAAAGGACGGAGGGGGCACCATTTTAGTGAACTATGTTTCATACCAAGTTTGACGCTACAATTAATAACCGCTCAAGCGTTTGCCACCCCCCCTGGCACCATATGTGTCTTAAAAACACATATCCTGTGAAATTTTCAACTAGCTACCTATTTCGGTTCAAAAGATACAACTATCGACCTAGTAAAACACGACACATTTTCGACATTATGCCCCACTGTGCGTCTCTGTCACGGCCTGCCGGGGAGCATCACTTCTTATATGTTACCTATAAGTGTTTACTTGAATTGTGCCAAGTTTCATCCCAGCAGGTTAATGTGCAAGGTACGCCTTGTTGGATCTCCTACTATGGTAATCCAGGGAAAACTTGCGACACTTTTTTATAGAAAATTTGTATCTGTATATTATGTAGATTAATTCAGTCCTAGGCGTGACCTTCTTTTTGTAAACCCCTGACAAAGGTACCTCAGCGGGCTCGGGACTTTTACGTGGTAAAAGTAGGTACCTACATTTGTTTCCTAACCAGCCCAAACAAAGTTCCGAAATCAATCTTTCTACTTTCGACATTTCCATCCACAATGGTACGTTGTCTAAAATACCAACAGAATAAAGCTAAAGCAATTATGAGCTGTCTTTTATTATTGACTATAAAAATAGGCTAGAAAACCCATTATCATTATACGATAATTAGTACCTGGGCGACCGAGCTTCGTTCTATAATAGCCACCTCAACATAAAAATATCATCGGGTGAGCAAGCAGTGCTACTTGCCAACAGATGGCGGTAGGCTTTTGTCTAAAACGCGGTATTTTTTAAAAATGCTTAAAAGCTCGTGGAAAACGAATTTTCCCAGCTAGATCGAGTTTATGGTACTTGCAACAAAGTTGTAATAATTTGACAAAAAACCAACCAAATGCGTGTCGGGACACGCGCAGTTTAAGGTTCCGTAGTTGTTTTTACGAATTTTTATCGCAAAGCAGGTTTTGATTAAGTATTTTATAACGTTCATAATATACATTTTACCTCCTAATGCTCAGCGAGGTCCTAGCGCCTGATTGCAATTGCTATTTTTATTATTTCCAGTTTATCAGCTATGCTCATTAACTTGTGAATCCTACTTAGCTGTGATAGTTTTACGTAATTAGAATAGTCATATAGTTGTAAGCACCCAAAGTGTTTAAAATATCTGGGCACTAGTAGTACATAGTTTCCAATATTATGATCGTGGCCGTCAACGTCAAATTGATGTGAGCGACTATAGTACTGTAATCGAAATGATCTGAAATAATCTTAATCTTGTTTACTTCCGATCATTTTGACTACTATAGACAGTCACATCAATTTGACGCTGACGACCGCGAAGATAATATTGGAAACCTTGTTGCCAAGATATTTTGAACACTTTCGGTGCTAACAACTATATGACAATTCTAATGGCGCAAATTGAATTTGTTTACTACAGATCATTTTGACTACGATAGACGCTCATATGAATTTGACGCTGACTGTACCATCCCATACATACCTATGGGTGTCGTAAGAGGTGACTAAGGGTTATAAACTGGACGTTGGGCAGCAGCATCCTCGTATGTATCAATCTTACTTACTGCGGTCACCTACAACCGCAGTCCATGGTGCCAGCCGTAACGCTGACAAGCGAGGTGGCTATGGTACTTCCCCTCCACATTTTTCCAGCAAAAGCTAGAATTCTGGAGGAAGCGCTCCCTGTCCTGTAGTGGACATTTCATGGGGTGTTATGATGAATCTGTGGCTGTACTCCGTATGCTTTGTGAGGCAGGCTTTACCTAATAATGGATGTTATAAAAAAAGGGATTTTAAAAAAAGGGAAAAACATAATAACCGTGGTCTTCGGTAGAAGCAATGTACAGAACGTTTACCATCAGCTTTGGCGGCAAATTGCTAAAAATTAATAAAAAAAAGTAGTTAAATGAGGCTGACTAAGTAGTGATAAAAACCAACCAAAGGCGAGTCGGAATCGTAAGTATGAATTTAATTAAAACGGGAGCTCACCCTAATTGGTTATGACCACTCGTGACAAAATTGTAAGACTAATTAATAAGCCTATTCATACTAGCGCGTTGACAAGTCGATAGCGTGTTTCAGAAACTGAGTAACGCCATGTATCGGTGGGTAGTATTGTAGTGTTACAGTCATGTGAAAAATTACGATATTTAATGATTTCAGACATTTGGCTTCGCGTGTGCTATGAGACCTAGTTTCTTGCGAAATTTCATCATTTCCAGGTCAAAGGAAAGAACCTTATAGGTTTTGGTTTGGTTCATAAATGTATGGAGATGGAGACTTAAATGGCCGAGTTCTTTCGATTTTGTTTCACAGCTTCAAGGGTCCGTGGACTTTAATATTTGATATAATTTCAACTTGATAGCTTTACTCGTTCGGGAGAAAAAGGGTCTTGAAAGACAGACGGACAACAAAGTGATCCTATAAGGGTTCCGTTAAATAATGGAATAATTTTTACATCATTGATACATAAACTAAAACTGTATGTCGGTCATGTCGGCGGATCAGTAAATTTTCGCGGAAATATATTCTTGGAGTCGCAGAAAAGGTAACTAACCCATTCATATATGTTTTCAAATATCACTCACAAACTATTATACTAGTATGGTCAACCGCAAATCAGTGGAATCATTTGCAACTCTATTACCATGCCATAAAGTCCAAAAAAAGTTTAGTGTTTCTACTGACGGGCTGTTGGGTGTACTATTCAATAAGGGTTTTCAATAATTTATTTGGCTTATTTCCATGTAACATATCGTTTCATTGCAATCGGTTCACTCAATCATAAGACATGCTAGTTGTATGTATAAAAAAGTCATCAAGTACCTCGTAGGATTGAGGATGGTCTCTTTTAGGCTTCTCAATGCCGAGAAGCTCCCGAATCTCCTTATCTCTCTCCACAGGGTTGGAAAGGTCACAATTGTCACCTTGGTAATGTTTGACTTGATCTGAAACAAGCACTGGTTTGGCACACTGTATGCAGCGTGAGTTTTCATTGATTTTGCTCCCGAAGCCCAGTGATTCTACTCATGAAAACAAGTAACTTTCCATGAGAAAAATAAAAAAATTTTCTTCGTGAAAATTGCTTGTTGTCATGGGTAGAATCACTGCGCTTCGGGAGCAAAACCAATGCAAATTCCAACCACTCATGCTATCGACTTGAAATTTGAAATAGTTTATGAATATGGTTACTCAACCTTATTGCAAATGAGAGCCCAAATCGGGGGGGCATAGTTTTAAATTGCCGTAACTTTATCGTGTCGTAAACTGGGTGTCTACTCTCAAAGTCCGATATATCGAAACGATACTACTCGAAACATGCAAATGCAAAACTTCGTCCCTTGACAATAGAGTAGAATATTGGTTGGATGCAGTTTGAAAATTCATCCAACCAATATTCTAGTAGTATCGTTTCAATATATCGGACTTTGAAAGTAGACACCCTGGGTCGAGTGGGATGTCTTATGAAAGGGGCTTTTTTGTTCATTCCAAAATGAATTTTATACCTATTTTTTAACATTCTCAAGTTTTCAATTTATAATTGTTTACTATTATATATTATGTGGTTATGATCAAAAATGTCTAAAAATATACCATACGACCCCTTATTGACTCCTTTTTGACGGCTGGGAGGAGTCAAGTGATGCCATTGGCGTTTTCTGTGATTTGTCCAAGGCTTTGATTGTGTGCATCCTGATATTCTTATCAGGAAATTACACCATTATGGAATTAGAGACCAGGTTCTATGCCTTCTAGAGTTGTATTTAAATGAAGGATCCAGAAGGTTGATGTAAATGGCAAAAGGTTACCAGGATAAAAAAAAAATGGATAGGCGTTCCACAAGGCTCAATTCTGGGACCATTCATGTTTATTGTATATATTAACGATTTGCCAAACCTTGTAGAGGACAAGAATGAGATAGTGAGGATTTGCAGATGATACATCTTTGATTTTTAAGGTCAAAAAACATCAATCAAATTTTGGTGACGTAAATAATGTAGTTGAGTGGTTCACCATAAATAATAATTTACTTAACGAAAAGAAAACTAAGTGTGCAAAATTTTTTTTGCATAATTTAAGGCCAACTGCTACAAACCTATTAGTGAAATGAAAAATTTAGTCTTGTGGAATCAGCTGTAGGTATTACCTTGGGCAACAAATTACATTGGGGACCGCTTATTAATAAATTGTCAAACAGACTCAGTTCTGCAGCATAATTGAAAATTTAGTTATACAGTAAACAATAATTCTATTCTAAATTTAAGGCTTCTATGTCTGCTAGAATTGCCTTAGAGTTTTGATGATCGGTCAATCAGTCAGTCAGTGAGTGACAAAACTAAGAAACTTTGGCTAGCTATAATTCTTAAACTACTAGTTCAAATTGAATGAAATTTGAAATATACCGTGTTTATACAATGCCTGCTTGGTTACTAAAAATACAGGTTTCTTATTTTTATCCTCAACGAAGTAACAGGGGGGTCGAAAATGGCCTGAACTGCTTCGAGAAAAGGATGGCGAGGCCGTGCCGCTTGCGAATTAAACTCCGTAAAAAAATAAAAAAGTACGTGATTAAGCATTTTCAGAAATTCATTCCCTGAAGGGGTGAAATGAAGAAAAAATGTTTTGTATGAAAGTCCTTTGTTTCTTGAGTTAGAATCACAAAAATTTGAATTTAAGCTTCTGGTAAAAAATAAAGAAACATATGTTTAAGCATTTCCTAAAAATCACCCTTCAAGGGGGTGAAAAAGGGGATGATTTTTTTCCGTATGTTGGTCTATAACTCTTTAATTTTAAAGGTACAATTATACAAATTTGGTTTTGAGCTCTCTGTAAAAAACAAAAAACTTATTAACAAAAAAATTAAACCGACGAAAAAAAAAGCAAGAAATAATAAAACTTTTTTATTTAACCTTTATAACAAAGTTCTTAAAGTAATGTAAGTATACCCGAGTAATTTTGAGTCGGCGCCGCCGCCGCCGTGCATCAAGCTTTACGTAATTAATTAATTTGCTTGTATGGCGCCGACTCAAAATTACTCGGGTATACTTACATTACTTTAAGAACTTTGTTATTAAGGTTAAATAAAAAAGTTTTATTTTTTCTTGCTTTTCAGTTTTTTTGGGCGGTTTAATTTTTTTGTTAAAAAGTTTTTATTTTACAATTTTTTGTGACTATAAATTATATTTTCCCACCCTTAGGGTAAATCGGACTACTCTTTAAAAAGTTATGCGTGGTCATACATTACATTCAGTCAGTGAACAATCACTCATCCCCTGTTTTCCTACCTTTAGGGTTGTAATTTTTTTTCCAAATTTATATGGGACCAACTTCGGGGTATACCCTTTCCAATAAAAAAAGAATTATCAAAATCGGACTACTCTGCTAAAAGTTATGCGTGGTCATCTTATCTTATCTTATTAGCCATTTCTGTGGTCATACATAAAAAAAATAAAAAAATATATACGCATCGACTTGAGAACCTCCTCCGTTTTTTTTTCGTTCGTTAAAAAAGCACGTGTTTTAGAATTTTTATAAATTCATACCCTAACGCGATGAAATGAGGGATGTAAGTTTGTATGAAAATCCTATAGTTTTGACATGCGGTACTTGAAAATTTGGATTTTAGCTAATAACAAGAAACAAGAAACATATGCGTCAGCAATTTTGAGATATCATCACTCAAGGAAGTGAAATATGGGATGGAAGTTTGTATGAAAATCCTATAGTTTGACATGAGGTAGGTAAGAATTAAAGAAATACCCGTTTCAGCAATTTTGAGACATAATAATACTGAAATTAGGATTAAGGCGAATAAAAAGAAACATGTGTTTCAGCGTTTTTGAAAAATCGTCTCCTAAGAGGATGAAAAATCGTCTCCTAAGAGGATGAAAATTCGGGATTAAAGTTAATATGAAATTCCTACAGACCAAAAAAACGGGCCAAGTGTGAGCCGCCAGCTGAGAAGTGTATTAAATGTGCGCGAGTCCGACTCGCACATGACCAGTTTTTATAATTTGTTGTTATTCTATAATTTACTTTTACGATAGATCTAAAACAAAAAAAAACCGTTTCAAAATCAGGAAATACTAATAGTACATTATTGCAGCGGTCGAAAAAACGGGTATTACCAGACCATCAATACATACATACATACATAACATCACGCCTCTTTCCCGACGGGGTAGGCAGAGACCACAGTCCTCCACCTGCTACGATCTTGACATACTTCCCTTGCTTCCTGTACTTTCATAAATCCTTTAATACATGCTCGTCGGTTTAGGGTTGAAACCAGGTATTGATGGTCTCACGTTCGTCCCTCAATTCCCGTTTTCGGCCAAGGCTTGTATAGTGCTTTTCTCAAACAATGCGCGGATATTCAAATTCTTACATAAATTACTTACATTTTCAGTTTCTTCTCTTTTTGCCACAGAAAAAGTTCTCTTAAGATTTTAAATAGTCATGACAAATGTGATATTTGAGGCACTATTTCTAAATTCTATTGACTTATTAATTTTATTCACAATTACAACCTAAATTACACTAAATTAAATACAATAAGTCAATACGATGTTCCCGCTAATAGCTTTTAATGAAAAATGATGGTCGAGGTACAGCTATTCTTGAACCTATTCTAGTGATTAATAGATTTAGAAAAGAAAACAAAATCTTAATCAAATCTATAAAATTAAATAATAAAATTGGTTAATTATGAAATAATATTTGATTCCTAATAACACAAATAATTATAATTTTCTTTTTTAGAGTTGATTAAGGCATTTTAAAGTAGGGAAATCATTTTTTTATCTCACTTGCTCTCAAAATACACTCTAATAAACTCTACTTATTCCAATTAGAGAGAGGGAACGCGTTTATCCCGTCCTTCAAATCCTTCGATCCCAAGGGATGGAAGTTTGAATGGAAATCCTTCCATCCCAAGGGTGGGAAAAAGGTATGAAAATCCATTACTGACCCGATTTAGTTTTTTTTTTAATTCTTCAGCAGTCATACAGCAAAGAGATATTAACTGTCTAAAAATCAAATTTTAAATAAATTGTTACTGGCCACATCCATTTTAATTTTTTTATCGGTCACCAATCTCCTATTAAAACTATGTATTTTTGTATGAAACGCGTGGATTCACTGAAGAAGTGGCTGCATGACCTAACATAAAGAAGTATCCGAAATTAACCGCATTCTACATTTATATCTATTATTTTCCTCTTAGGTGTAATAAAAAGCACTATACATCATTCGGGATAAAGTACAGGTCCATACCTCGAATGTTTTGCGCCCCTCGCAAGCTCGTGGCGCAAATGTCATAATCTCGGAACTGTCACTTTCTTCTCTCTTGAGTAATGTACTATTTCTCAAACATGCTTGGAAATTCAGTCATTATTTTGACAACTTTCTTCGAGATAAATCGAAATTGCTGCAATGGTCAGATAGCGGCCGACAAAGTAAGTATGCAAATACATTTCTGGCGTTTGTAGCAGCCGAATAAATTACTTACTATAAAAACTCCAATCTGTCGTGAATGTATTTTTAAAATGAAACTATTTTGTATTTCGAGGCATGGCGACCGGGTAACTTTGGACCACATATGACTTAATTTCCAGTAGTTATCCAATAAAATGTATAGAATGACTACACAATAATTGTGAGTTAAGTGATCTTTTGACGTTTGAAATACTAATTACATTAAATAATTTACAAATTATGTGTGAATCCTGAGATACAGACAAACATAGTTGTGGTCCAAAGTTATATTGATTTTGGGGTAATATGCAAACAAACGTGGCGGGTGAAAAACTCATGTGGTTCGTCATTGATTCTGGAATTTACAATTAAATTAAATCTGACGAAATCGGTTCAAACAAAGAAAACCCTGAAACTCAAGAATCAGCAAGAGCCCAATGATATTACAACAAGAGCCTAAAAAAATTGTTGCTACCAAGTGTCCTAATGCCTACTAGGTAAGTGGGTAGATATATGTGTTAAGTTTTTAGGTTTGTTCTATTGGTAACTTAATTTGAATTTCCTTGCAATTATTGAGAAAAGCAGTGATACAAGTCTTGACCGCAACCGCAAAGCTTTGGATTTGATGACTATTTCCAAGGACTAAAATTTTTTCTTCAGGTTGAGCTAAGAAACTTTAGGACACCCACAACCTTAGCCGGACTAAATGCTATAATAATGATGCTCAAACTAGAAAAAATATTACCTAACTTTGTTTTAGATGTATAAGTTGTGCTGGACGACGCAGATGATGTAAATTTCACACTATTACTGTCTTTTTCTTCCCTCCTGCGACAGAAAAAATATCTAAAACTAAACTTATTCTTCAGTTTTCTCTTAATAAAAGACCTCGTCCTGGTGGATGACGGTTTCATCTTGCACCAGGTTTAAATCCTTTTGGGGCTATTAACTTAAGGTGCGATTCCGATTTTTTCGCCACAACCCAACGACTGCGATCTGGTCCTGACGGACATTTCTATAGGAATTTGTATAGAAACCCACCCTATTCCAGCAGTTGTATTGTATCAGCCGTGGACAGAACGCGCGTGACAATCGAAATCCGATAGCCCCTTGACAAAGACTTAAATGAGCGGAACGTCCAACCAGGTTGCCGTTGCAGGGTCGCAGCGAACGAAATCAGACTCGTATAAAGATGGTGAAGCCCGTAAATATTAATCTTTAGAAAAATAATCAAAAACAAAACTAAAACAAACACCCAAAAAAGTTTACTAAGATTTACAAACAAATTTTGCAACTTATACTGTTATAGGTACAGTTTTTCATCGGATACGAAAAAAAGAACAAAAATAATCTACCTGTGTGAAATTTCAATACTGTCTCGCACGTTTAATCTTGGCACCGATGTGTCCAAACCTTTAGTATTCTCAGCTAATGGACGCTGTAAATAAAATAGGTCCCTATAGAAGTTGTGGCACAGGACACACACCACCGAAATACATAGTCAGAGTAACTCACGTACATTTGGAATAAAAGTTTGAGAGAAGGACCTTTTTCTAGGATTCACGTCATCATTTACTAGAAAAAAGTTCTTTAAAGATTCGTCGTCGCCTTGAACACCGATTTTGGTTGGCATTTTCCCGGTTTTAGTTGGTGTGATGCCTTTGATGGTCTTTCGAATCTGGACGTCGGTGGTGTCGTCGTATTGCCGATATACTACGTCGTAAAATTCATTCTCACCATCTATGCCAATGGCGACGTTGGACACGTCTTGTTTGGCACTGACCCAATTCATAATCCGCTTTGTGTTAAATTGTGCTGTGTGCCGAAAATCCTGGCTTTTTTTGCTGCCTGAGCAGTTCATACAACACTCGTTGCATCTGCCAACTGATATCCCAAACTGTGTTCCACTTTGTCGTCTCTCTGGTGATCTAGATCTAGGCAAGTCTTCATTTTGTGTGGATTGTTCTTTCTTTACTCCTTTTTTGGATTCCTTCGGTTCTTTACCTTTCTTTTTCCCTTTTCCTGTATTGCCTTTTTCTTTTCCTTTTTCGCCTTTATCTTTTGCTTTTTCACCTTTCTTATCAGCTTTCGTTTCAGCTTTTCCTTTCGTAGGACTTTTAGCGCGCGTAGGAGAGGCAGCTCGCGATTCCTTTTTTCCTTCATTGTTGTCTCTCTTGCCACCTTTTTTACCCTTACTCTTTTCTTTTACGGCTTCTCGGTTATGATTCTCAATAGAACTAGTTTCGTCGTTACTTTTTTCTTCAGAATCTTTTTTGGGATAAACTGATATAATGACAAGAGGGCTGTTACAGCTTCTCGCATTATTCACAGTATTATCGTAATCTACTTCAGCCCCGACTTGTTTGGAGTTAACTATAACTTCTTGTGGACATTCGCACTGTACAACTTCATCTCTATTTGAAAATATTTTGAGCTTTTCAACGTTAGCGAAACAAACCGTATTCACGTTTTGTGGAGGACATTGCGTTTCTACACTGAAATTATTGGTATAATTTATTTAGATAACGTTAAAATAATATTTTAGTATCATATGAAGTGCTATTAAACGCAATACATACCTTCGGAAAGCAGGACATGTCGTCATAAAAGCGGGACAAGGATATGTTTGGCGAAATCGATCTTCAAATTCTAAATTTGTTTGTATAATCTCATCTCTTTGAGTCACGTTTGGTTCCCTCTGACAGTACACAACTCTTTCTCCTGGACATGTCACACATCTATAAAAAAATATGATTTGAAAGATTTTGTACTTAAGTACCTACCAGTAAAGTTAAAAAATCACGATTAAACCTACATTTTTGGTACTGCTCGCATATCTACGGCTTCTTGTTCCATTGAAGGACCTCTATTTTGTTCTTCAAAAAAGCTTGTATCAACTGTAGAGAAAAAAGCAAGTTTAAGATCATTTATATTTTTATAAAATGTCTACTATGAAAACTTACCTGGTTTACCATCTACCGTAGCGGCACATTTCAAAACATATCGGTCGTCTTCCGTGAGTCCAATCTTGCCTGTGATCCTTACTCGACTCTTGCGCGGAGAGACTGACTCCATAGGAGGCGAGCAAATGCACTCCCTAAGCATCGACGTCTTTGGGCTATCTGAACCTGCCATCATATTCATCAATGACAATCCCGAAGTCTTTTCCTCTATCCTCAGATCGACTTCCTTCTTTTTGTCCTTTTCCTTCTTTCCCTTTCCTTTATCCTTTTTCTTCTTTTTGTCCATGTTAAGCGATGTGAGCAGTTTCTGGAAGTTATGTTCTACAGGGATGCGGTCATCTTTCGCAAATCGGGCGACGTTTGAGTGCTCACTACCAGTTGTTTTTACTTCGTATACTTTCTCTCGCTTGTTTCCAGCGACTACTAGATATACGTTCTTGGCTGTAAAGAACCCTTCGTGATTAGAGACGCTGGACTGGATCTTCTTAGGAAGTGCCCGCCGTTTTCGTAGCTTCGTCTGCTTGCTTGTTTGGTTGTTTGGAATGATTGTAACTCTGATTAGGGGCCGATGTTTGGGAATTTGAGTTTGTTTTGTCTGCTTTGGATATGCTCGATACCGAATGTTGTCGTAGCAATAATCTTCAATTATCTGTTCAAAACATTTTTTTATCAAAAATCAGACGGTTACAAGCATAAAATTCATCGTATAGGAAGGTAGTTTACCTCTCTATCCGTCTTTTTCTTCAATACGAGAGACGTAGAAGATGTTCTGTAGTACTGTTGGTTGATGAAACTGTCCCTCCTAAATCTTTCGTTTTCGATAGAGGAGTAATTATAAAGAAACCTTTGATAATTTTCACAGGTCTTCCTCTGAATATATGGACTTAGGAAACCTAGAGAATCTATAAAACAGAACAAAAAAGTACAAAACTCAAAAAAGACAAAAACAATAAAAACAACACAAAAAAAACTAAAACACACCTGCGATATCGGGGTTAAAATTGTAATAATCCATATTAGTCTAGAATTTAGAGACTACAAAATTCTAAACAACTACAAAGCAAAACCAACATAGCAACATTTTATCCATAAATGATTTTATCAAAATAAATGTTTGGCATTGGCAGTTAATGACGTGTATTCTTAGCTTCAAAAAGTTTGGAATTGGTTCAAAGATTTTGGAAACTACGCCAGGGGGCGTTTAGCGTTTTTTCTTACGTCAATGAATTGGTTTGGCTTGGAACCTCAAGTGGAACCTCCTTGACCTCGCTTCATTACGATCCTTGACAAATCTTTGACAAACATTGACATAACATCAACCCAAGCATCAACCAACAACTAATGACACTTAGCGAAGCAAGGAGGTCCAATTTCTTTGCAATGACATTACCATTATGACATCAAAACGATGAAGATCAAATGCTAATGATAGTAATAAAACCTGCGAATAAAAACCAAAAGAAACACTTTTTTCGATGTCAGACAAGACATATACCACAGAAAAATAAGGGTAATTAGAAGCTGGATTAAAGAAATAAGTTGTCACAAGGTAGTGAAGGCGTCGTTCTATGGATTTGACAGGTTATTTTGATATTTTGATTATTTCCTAGTGATCATTGATGATTTGACATAAAAATTTGGGACATGTTGGCAGATGTCATCCCATAGTAAAACATTGGTAAAATAAATTAGCAAGGTATCTATTCCGAGCGAAGCAAGGAGGTCCGAAATCTTTGACATATACCTACATCAGCTATCAGCTCGTTGTCAGAAAACATGCTTTAGCATGTTTTGCACGTTGTTTTGTTATTTCAAATATATTTATTCATCATCATAATCATTAATGAAAAGGAGAAAGTGAAATTTGCATTTTTTTTTGCTTTAATACATTTTAAGTGTAACATTTTATCTCCCTACTCTTTTGATGAACACAACTTTAAAAAGAACCACGTCGCTTTTCCCTAATTATTCTGCAAAAAGAGCTACCTTTATCTTGATCTTATAGAACACCTTTAATTCTTATTTTTTAATACAAGACAAAAATGGCATTACCCCTCACATCTATAGCACTGGAGTCGTACGTCTTACCTGAAGACAAATTAATCACTCAGATGATCATACCTGTTTCTGAGAAAAGTTTCTTTAATACGAAATGGAAGCCAAAATCTGAGCCCTTATGTCCTTACGATATGGTGTATCACCCTCCGGACTACGATCCAAAGTCAGCTAGATCTGATCGGCGTGACCCAATGATAACCAGGAGAAATATTTGGGATCAAGTAAGTGTTTTTCGCTCGTGTGGTGCCGGTGACTTACCCGTGGGTGTCGTAAGAAGCGAGTGAGAGATTATGATTATGAAGGAAAATACTCGTAGGGCAGCAGCGTCCTTCTGTGTATCGCACCATCTTATATACTGCGGTCACCAACAACCGCAATCCATGGTGCCAGCCGCAACGCTTATAACCGTGGTGACTAGGGTACTTCCCTCCAAATTATACCATGCATGTTTGCTGGAATTCTGGAGGGAGCTCCCTGTCCTGCAGTGGACGTATCATGGGATGTTAAAACGATGAAGTGTTTTGGTTAGGTACTACTGTTAACTTATTTCACACTTCAAAAGTACCCTAAACAAATGGTTCCTGGCGCTGAGGTGGCCCAGAGAAGCGATGATGGCGTTACGATCTTTATGTCTTCTTAAAAAAGCGAGAAGACGTTACACAAGATTGTGACCAATGGAAAGCAACGGGGGAGGCGTTTGCCCAGCAGTGACAATAGATAGACTAAGAAAAAAAACCATTCAGAAATACAGGAAATCGTTTTTGATTGTTCCTTTCACAAAAATAGAATTTGCAAGATCGAATCAGAGACTAGGACATCCGCATTAAGAACTAAAGTAACCGATAAAGTTGCAAGAATCACGAAACATATAGTGGCAGTGAACAAGGCACATCGTTTGAAAAACCGATGTCGAATATGGTAAAAATGTTTTGAGTGACTTTACTCTTACACACGGCAGCAAGGAAGTAGAAACAAATCAGTATAAACTGAGCTAGCACTACGCTAAAACGAACGAAACCAGGAATCAGATCAAGGTCAAAGTGTTTCCATTGACGTGCGCCAGCCGACAGGCCCCCACAAGATGAACTGACGATGTCGTCAAGGCCCAGCAGCGCAGAAAAGATCGTGGTATAAGCGTGTTATGCTTACTTCTAAAATCATAGGAAATATCTTTCCTAATTACCACGATCACCAAGTACAAAGCGTCTTTTGGCAGATAAGAAACGCTTTTGGCAGGTAACTAAAAACTTGAGAAATACCTTGACGATAAAACGGTTTACGTTTTTTACTGTTTTATTGTATTTGCAAACAATCTGCTATTATTATCCATTTTTTTTGTTTATTCCAATGCTTGCCAACAAATTTTGCAGATCAAAAAATTTATCATACGCAAGTTTTTAAACGAGTTTGCTTGTTTTTTTGAACTGCGAATTTGATTCCCGGATTGACTAGCTAAAAATAGTTCTGAAGTTAATAAGGTAAATGTAAAAGGTTTATTCACTTAAATGCAATTTTTTTACAGGAATTTCCGAAGCCCATATCATCAACTAACCATTTCATGTACGGCCGGCCATATTGGAAAATTCTGGACAAACCTACTAAAGAGCATGTTAATGTACAAGGTAGGTAATTAGTACTTGTACACCGCCAATTCTCTTAAAAATATTTGAAGAGGTAGAGATTGCATGCGTTTTTTAGGGTTTGATATTCATGATGCCATTATATCATTTAGATTGAATCAGGAGTATTTTCAAAACTGATCTCCCCAATTTTTTTTATTACAAGTGAGCAAAATATAAACAAATCCGCTCCGCCTAAGCATGAACTGTTTTATTTTGTGCCATTGACACTAATAAGACAGCAGAGAGCGTCGCTCACGCTAAAGAATAAAATTTAACATCTTATGTGCCAGCAATTTCATTGAATCTTTTACCGTACGAACCAAAATAGAAATAGGCAAGGTACTTCTCCAGACGGACTGTGTACAAGAGCCCTTTTCAAGATCTTATCATGTACTGCATAATATTAGCGCGTTAGCTTAATATTATATATTCTTTGATATTAGTGTATCTGTTAGAGCTATTTAGCCACACACAGATTAGTAAGTTTAATACAGGCCGCCAAAGGCCTCTGACATGGCTCGTTAATAGTAGCCGGGGCCAACGGCTTACCGAGCCTTCCGAAGTACGGAATTATCGTACTTTTCCAATACGTAATATCCAGACGAAACTGGGGACAGTCACACAGAGCGATTTTTGTTTGACGGTGACCCCACCGGCAATCTAAGCCAGGACCTCCGAATGGAGAACTCTTACCACTAGACCAGGGAAGTTGCCCCGTGAGTATAATATTAGACTCTGTCATCAATTACAAGGCAACTTTTTTTTTGCTAGTCTTTTTCTGCCGTAAAGCAGCAGTGTTTCGGTTTGAAGGGTAAGGGAGCCAGTGAAATTACCGGCACATATATGAGACATACCATCTTAGTTCTCAGGCAGGGTAACGCGCGTTGCTGTCTTATTAGTTTCAAATTATTTCACTAATAAGACAGTGGGTGTCATAGGCGGTGGTGACCACTAACCACCAGGTGGCCCACCTGCTCGTTTGCCCATTTGTGACAAAAAAAACCTGCTAGGTTGCGCATTGGCTGACCTACGTTTTGTGGAACTTTTAGGCTACAACTGTCGCTACGAAGTTGCAAATTTCTTGTACTCGATGACGTAGGATAACTTGCATTTGCGCAGTGCCCTCAGATCAGAGTATAAATGGCTAATGTGTTTTGCCCACAGTAAAGAACGAGAACCCACACATGCGTATCTACAACATTCTGGACTGGGCCACGCTGATCTACGAGGGCAAGGAGACTGTCTGCGCTTAGCACCAACAGGGTTGCAGCTGATGAGGAGTATAGCTACTATTTTGGAAGGGTTGGGTTCAAATATACATGTACGTACAATATTGATGTTTTAATTGAGATGATCGTTCCAATCAGGTTCTACTGATTCAATTTGAAAAAAAAAACCGGTCAAGTGTGACTCGGACTCGTGCGACGGGGGATCCGATATACCTTCCAAAAGGAAACAATAAAGTCCATTTTTAAGACCGCAAAACTAAATTTGTTATTTTTTTGCAGATTTCTCAAAAACTGTGCAACTTAGAAAGATCCTTTTATTTTTCCTGTAATATTTACATAAACCTCAGATTTTTCCTTTCGCAAACTTCGGAGATAAGGGTGAAATGGTTTTTTTTTTGTAATTTTTCATCTTAAGTTGAAGAGTCGTAAAAAATACAAAACTCTATTTTGGAATGAAGCCCTTTCATATATGATACCCCCTCGACCTAGTAAAGACAATTTGAAATGTTGCCCCCTCTATTTGGGCCTCCTTTACATTAATAATCTTAATTTTTATTTATTCTTTCATTTGCAATTAAGTTGTGCAACCATATTCTAAAACTATTCCAAATTTCAAGTAGATAGAATGAGTAGTTGCTGGCTGAGATATACCTACAGATGTGACAGACAGACAGACGAAGGGTTCTGTTTTGACCATTTTGATTCGGAACCCTAAAAAAAGTGTTCGCAATACATTTAGGTGATTTTGGTTTTAATTTTTAAATTGTAAGAACACAAAATTTCACAACATTACACCTCATCTTAATTTATATGTTAGAATATAAATAACACCTCTTTTATGAAATTAGAAGAGAGCATGAGCATGCGCAGAGCTGTCGTGTTCCGGAAATACGTAATTTCGACTCCTACACATTTGTAGCGAGGGTAATTGCTTACGCACCGACCGGTTCTGGTAATCTTGAGTGACGTATTTCCGACACCCCTGAAAAATAACACGAGTATTAAATGACTACTTCAAAATAAACGAATACTATTTTTTCAGAAAGTTACACATACGTTACTGCAAAAAAACACTTCTATAAAGGCGAAACACGTAACATGTTTTAGTGTTGCAATCTAGTAGCAATCACTTATGTACTCTGCGACTATTCATTTCATTTTATGCATTCATTTGTTTATTTATCCATCCTTAGTTAATTCTATGGGTAAATCAGTAGAACGCGCTTCGGCCACTTTCGAAACTGAACGTTCGAAACTCGATTTTTCTTTTTTCGAAACCTGGTTTCCAATAAAGAAAAATAATCGTGCATGCTCGTAACAAAAACTTTTAGGATAGCTTAATATTGCAACTTCAAGCGCTCAATTTGAATCGAACGTTTTACATGTACAATAGAAAATAAACTATGCAAGTAATGTACGTTACAGCTCGGGAGTGCGGATGAAATGTATGGGGCGCAATACGGTTCGCCCGCACTTTCGCTGGCGCGTACATACCTGTAGGTAAATAATTGAAGTGCATAAATGCCTCAAAAAATGTCAACGAAGCCATGTTTAGTTTGTGTGTTTCCTAGTAAAGTTTTATGGTTTCAAGTCCTGGAAAAAAGACGGAGAGCCTTAAATACGGATTCACAATGTTCAATTTGAAAATTTCGTAACATTAGTGAACCTGCGAAGGAAGTAAATGTAAGTACTTGCCTATATTTTTATTCGTCTATGCCTATATTCAGTTTTATTTACATCCACAAATGGTAAATTTCTGTAAAATTTTAAATTTCTGTAATAATTTTCCCAATATTTTCATGCTGTCATACTGCCTGCCCCAGCTTCGCTCGTGAACTGCAAAGTGTTTATGCGAGGTTCTTAAAACACTCGGATCTTGCGTTCTACGTATCTATATAGGCGATTCATCTGGGATTTTATATGCAACAAAATCAAGAAGCAACCACTTAGACTATCGCAAAAAAAATGTTAAAATAAGTGGGTTATTATGGGTCATTCTTAAAAGATAGACTACTATACTGTCGCTGACTATATTTAAAAATTTTTAGAGGATCAATTCTTTCATACAACACTTTCTTATAACTTAAAGTACTTAAACAGTTTACGCAGCGCGCGCCAGGAAGTCTCTTAAGACGCTTTTTTTTCGACTTGATCGACAAACATCATCAAAGTTGAGTTCATCTGCAATAAATATTTATAAATTATAGACAAATACTTTCCTAGTGAATTAGGCTACCTATTAGTGAAAACCATTTTAAAATCATTACTTTATGAGATTAGCGATCACAGATGGATGGTGAAAAAACGCTCCGGGGGACTATATAATATGTAGTGAATGAAAATGATGATGATGACAGTGATAGTGATGAAGTGATTGGTAATGAGGGAAGAGTGAAAAAATCAGCGGTACTCGTCTGGCAGTACACATTTATGGGGTATAAAAATTTCAGCTTCGTGTAGGGGTTGAACTTCTCAACAGGGTGAATATCCCAACAGCATTTTTTGAGTGTCCAGGCTGAGAATCCCTGTTTAAAATGCAATTTTTTTGTGTACTACAACTTATAACAGATTTGGCTCCATATTAAGATTGCAGCAAACAATATTTACTATAATAATTACTATTTATTTAAATAAAAAAATAAAATCGACCTTGTTAAGCATGAGGTGGCGTGTCCTCATGTAGAACACGCACTCGCCATGACTATATTTTATGATTACTTTAAAAAAAAAATCTGAAACTTGATCATTTAATTAGTCAGTACCAGGGAGCCAATTCTTGAATATCATAGGGTGATAAAATATCACTCAAAAAAATAAAAATTACAGATTTTTCTTTCCAAAAGTGAACATTGATATTCGTAAAATATAGAGCATTCCTTGATTGTTATTTTTAATTTATTCTGATTTACCTTTCAACGGTTTATCAGGGCAAAAGTGAGTTTTTAACGTCTTAAAAGTGATATTTTATTACCCGGTGATTTCCAAGAATTGAGTCCATGGTCGAACGAGCTTCACTCTATAATAGCCGCCTCAGCATTAAAATATCATCGGGTGAGCAAGCTATGCTAACCGCCAACAGATGACGCTGTAGGATTCTATCTAAAACTTACAAAAAAATGCGCCACTGAAACTTACAAAAAAGGCATATGTTGATATTCACCCAACAAGTTCAAGTAAACTTCAGTCCTCTGGATCTCAGGCACCGCCAATCGCGGGAGGGAGCGACGATGTACGTGTTTCCGACAATACTTCAAAAAAAGCCACAACAAAAAAAAACCCACAAAAAAAATCCCAAAACTTTGAAAAGTATACTTACAACTTTGTTGTCATATAATATCATTGCAAGTGTGAAGATTGCTGCTCTGTCGCTTTAAACTTTGTACATGCAGTCATGCATATTTTTTTAGAGTTAGCGGATTGCAATGAAACAAATGTAAGTTTCAAATAGTATCATAAACCCCGTTTGAATCGGTTCAGAAGTTTGTAAATTATTTACAGCCGCTTAAAACTTGGCATTCTGAAATAATGTAGTGTTGGAGTGAACTGATTTTAAGAAACAACAATACTACATACACACACACACACGTTTTCCAGTAGTTTGTGAGTGAATCTAATCTGTATTATGTCTGTTCGCAGCTTAGCTCAGAGGCCTTTATAAAGTTGTGAATTGTCTTTTGTTAAATTTAAACTTGTCGTTTGTTAAAGGATTAGGTATTTTGTCTTTTGGAGTCTTGTTTGTGAGATATTTTTTATCACCACCCGGTATAGTTACCTATTTTTAGCTAACTAAGGAAATTACACAACAATTATTATTGATAATCCCAATACCTACTTTGAAAATCTTATCGTTTTCTGCTAAGCATTCTTCAGATGTGATAACAGAATGTGATTACATACAAACACTTTAACACTGACGCCACATTATGAGAAAGGAAAAGCCACGTTGTTATGGAAGGAAAGCCTAGGGGAAAACCCTATAAGTTAGGCCCTTACCCCGTCCAACGCGATTTGAGGGGAAGCAGGGGAAGGCATGGGGAGGGAAGGGATGCCCCTTCTCCTCTGTCTATCGATTAGGTATAACTAAATCAGATTTTTCCTATCGCAAACTTCGGAGATAAGGAGGGGGGATGATGATAAAAAATCATCATAACTTGAAAACTAAAAGTTGTATAAATACAAAAATCTATTTGGAATGTACAAGTGAAGCTCTTTCACGTGATATGATAACCCACTCGAATAGTGAAAGTGATAACTCGAACAATTGTTTCCATCTCAAGAAAAGCATGAAATTTTCACCTCATGAAATGTCCCAATAGAATCATTTTGAGATGTGGAGGGATAGATTCGGTTCAGGGGTGCCAGGAGAGGGGAGAACGGGGTAAAAAAGGCACTTTAATCATTATTTTTTTTGCTGATTAGTGAATGCTACTACAGCATGTGTGGTGACGTTTGCGCATAAAACAGACACTGGGAATTCATTTCTGCTACGAAAAAGGTACACTTTCATTCCAAAAACGTATCTTTGAAAGAAATATCAAAAAAAAAGTTTAAAAATATGCTCAATTTTTCATTAAAATCATCTTAATTTTCGAAAAAGTCAATTAATCAAGTTTAAAAAAAATACTGTTAGAAGGATTGATTAACGTTGTTTGTTAAAATATATATTTGCTGATATCTTTTCATACAATAATTACAAGAAAAAAAATATATTTCGAGGCATAGCAGATAAACAATGAAAGAGGAGAAATACTGCGCCCACCAAACTAAAATAATAGTAAAAGCAAATTCAATGGTATTCACTGAACATTTACGCAACAATCACCAGCACAGTAACAAAGTGCAGTACACTTTAGTGCAGCTTTGCTGCATTTGCATCGTCCAGAGCACCCTTTTTTGCAGCTGCATCGTATTAATTCGGAACATGAAGCTGCTGCTTCGGGAAGAGTGGTCCATAGGGGTTGCCGCTCCGCTGCATCCATTATCCATCCCTATTACGATGGATCTGGCAAATTAGGAGCCTTTTTTTATAGCTTCAAACCAAATAAAAGCTTGAAAGCTAGCACGCCTTAAATGTTGAAACAGTGCTGCTCTTGTAGGCGGTGTATTTTCAATTGCCCGGGATTTTTACGTGAAGAGCTGTTTTCTGGCTTTAATTGCTGTCTCAGCCTCACTCACTAGTACGGTCATACATTAAAACAACAATCCGTTCTATTAAATCCAGTGTATCTTGGCTTTGACATAAGTTCTTCAAATGCGCCGTTTACTGCAGGGAAAGATTTCCACGTGTCCCAAGCCGTCTTTTTTCCTCTGCCCGCAAACGTGGTTACCGTATCGCACCCATTAAATGAGTGAAAAATTGGCAGAAATTACATTCTGGCAAACTCAGAGTCGCGACCATTTCGTGAATAGCGATGTATCGGAAGTTTAAACCGACATCAAAAAAAGATACAACTAGTACCAAATACCAATACATCGGTGTCCACGGTGCGCATGATCGCATTTTACTTTCGAGCGGAGCGAGAAATGTATTGTATTCGTGAAAAAAAGGTTTTTTAATTTTCTCAATAATGTGTTCTATATCCACTTATACATCATAAAAAAAAGTCTTCCAAAAAAATGTCCGTCCGTCGGACGGTCCGTCGGTCGGTCTGTCCGTCACGCTTTGGCCTAGCGGCTAAACGAATGACGAATGGTCCGATTGACACCATATTTTGAATTTAGGAGTTTTATGCAAATCCATCGAAGGGTTCTGAGTGGTTTCCTGCTGGCTCTCATTTTGAGGGTAGCTGTCATACAACGAAAATGAAAAATTGTAATTTTCGCAAAACCGGCTCATAAAATCTTGATGAAACTTTGCATGACCAAGCATCTCCATTTAAGGTATTTTGCGGCAGTTTCAATTGGTCTGTGTATCTTCATATAAGGGGTGTTCCAGTACTACTAAAACGTAAACATTTGATTTACTCATAAATGTTTTGATTGAGTTTACTTTAATGTTCTATAATTTTAAGTTTAATTTAGATTATAGTTTAGGAATTTTTAATTATTAATATTTAGGTGTTAAGAATTGCACATGTAATTAAATTATTTAGCAATTCTGGATTATATGGATAATATAACTGTTTTTTTTTTTTTTTTTTCAAAAACTAGTATAGGTACAGGTTGTATCAAAAACTAAAAAGGCTTGCTCAGTAGACTAAACTGATCAAGTTTCCCTAAGAAACATGTTTTGGGAAATTAGGAAATGTATAAAATTTTCTTGCATGTATCTTGCGGTAGTATATATTGATTTGTGAAAGTTCATATAAAGGTTGGTTCCAGTACTACCAAAATTTAAACATGTGATTTACTTGAAATAGATTACGGTTAGTTTCTTGTGATGTTTAATAACTTGAATTCTGAATCGATCTGCATATTTCATTAGAACATTTTTAAAAAAACCTAAATATAAGTTTGTATTTCCGTACTATGTATTTACAAATTTAAGTTTGCAGTTGATACTTTTTACTTGCATATCGCGAGTAAGTGCAGTGTTGCTGTAACATTTATTTAAATCCGTTTTGCACTGAATGGGCCAAATGTAAAAATATTCGAGTATCAGCCTCCTCGTGGGAACATGGGGTCATAAAACCCAAATCGGAAGCAGCATTAGAGCAAAGAAGTCCACTCTCATAGGTCACATAGATTTCTTTATCTGCTGTTACTTGATGACCGAGTTCCATTCAGCGTATTTAGTGTTTTTATTGTATACTCACTCTAAATCTCAGTTGACATTGGTAAATTTATTGCGTGAACTTGTGAAGCATTAGTCTGATAACGCACTGAGGTTACTTGCTTAACGCCTAGAGCCTACTGGAAGTCCTGGATTCTTGGAACTGGTCGTAATTTGATATTAATCAGATATGTATTGTTTCCTAGGCTAAAAGGCATACTTTTCAAGATCAGAATATCTAATTTGCTCCGGAACAGCTTTCACAGCTATATCAAGCACAAGTCTGATCAGGTATGGATGGATCTGCTCAATACCAAATGACCAGCCTTGAAAACCGTCGCAAAGTAGCCTGCATCAATATTTTGCTGAATACATTTCGGAGAGTGTGCGTCAATAGCACAACCATTGAACATTCTGCCTTCCATCTTCGTGGGCTAGACGCCGGTCAGAGTTACATCCTTATGTCGTTGATATACCATCCATTCGCTCGAAGTTCTTTTCTTTGAATTTTTTTTAACTTCCTCCCAGTAGATCTGTCCTCCGTACGATGCAATCTGGATCTTTTCAAGGCTAGTATTTATGTATTTCTGTTTACAGGCATCTTCTAGGTAGCAAGACTAGCGAAGCATGCTACATCTTCGATGCTATAGTCACTGACCATCTAGTGAGAAAGGAGTCAAATGCTTACCTATCCTACATAAAAAAGACGGCATATAGTGAATTAGAAAAAAACACTGAATAGAATAGCCGAGCCTAACATCATTGGAGAGACCAAATCAGCCTGACTTCGCTGGCTCGGCAATGTAATGAGGATAGGAGAGGATCGTGCAGTAAAAGATGAGAATATCTTTGACGCTCGATGGATGGGGTCCCGTCGGTCGTCCTAGGTATCGCTAAATTGATGACATCCAAAAAGACCTGTTGGAACCGCATACAACAGAGTCGAGGGCTAAGATCCTCTTCGGGTCGTTGAGCCAGCATATCGAACGAACGAACAACAATAGACGGAAGTAGGATGACATAGTTTAAATCATTGAATGATAATCTAAACAGGATGGTTTTAGAGGGTGGGGGTCGATAATGGGCAAAAAAAACCCAGGTAGCAAAATGACGTCTAGGACGAAAAAAGTACGTCATTTTAAGATCAATTTAGGGTCAGTACTGAATTCGTCGAGATAGGACGTAAAACTGACGTCATTTTTGGTCAGTATAGGGTCGGTACTACATTGGTCGGAATCTTTCGTCTAACTGACGTCATTTTTAAGTCAGTTTAAGACCGTACTGTATTGGTCAAAATCGTCCGTCAAAATGTCGTTACTTCTTGGTCATTTTAGGACTGTGCTGTACCAGTGAACAGTGAGCGTTTTTCAAGAATCAGCTGAAGTCCATTAAAGGTCATTCAAATTTAATGTCCATCCTGGTCACTTTGGGTCAGTTAGCGAAAGGTCAGCTGTGGTCAGTTTTTGGTAGGTCGACAAAGTCGGGAGAGTGACGTAATCTTACAGTTTATTCAATGAATAACGGGTCAGTAATTTATTTATCGAAATTGTACGTAATTTTTTTTTTAATATAAGGTTGGTAGGGTACTGCATTCGTCGGAATCGTACGTCAAACTGACGTCATTTTTATAGTAATAAATATATGTAGGAGATGGCGCTGTACAAAACGCAGCATTATGTATATCGTGGTATTGAGATTTTTTCTCGTAGAATGACCCTCTCGCAGTATGACGTGGTATGTAGCCGTGACATTTCCTTGGTGGTGGAAATGTAGGGTTATAGGTTATACCTATAAATAACGTTCCTAGATGGCTAGATTGGTTAAAGTGACTTAACATCACTTATAACATCACATCTTCAGTTATGCAGCTATTTATTTTTATTAAGCCACCTACAGCAGCGCCGCTTTGCCTTTGTCTTGAAGCCACGTCTACAGAATGAACTACTACAGTACGTCGTGAGTACGTCGTAAGAGACGTCATCAGTACGTCGTAAGAGACGTCATCAGTACGTCTTCAGAGACGTCATCAGTACGTCTTCAGAGACGTCATCCTACCGTCCTCATATGACGTCATAAGGCTGTGACAATAGTACGTCATTGGCTGGTCATACAGACGTCATAATATGACGTCTCATACGTCGAAAATGACTGTATTATGACGTCATTTTGACGACATTTCGCTACCTGGGTAGCTACTACCGAGGTCCCCCTTTACAGTGATTCCCCCGGTCTTAAAATTTAATATATCAAAATTCGGAGAAAGGCTTCCGCATGCCGACAGTGGAAAAGTAAAATTACCAAATCACCCTAGTAAATTGCTTATTATAATATTTTGTGCCATAAGCCTTGTCAAAGAATTGTTTTTAAACGACGCTTAAATTACTTTAAATCTCCTCCCTCGCATCATTCTACTCAATGAAACAACCTTGTCGTAATTTTGTCGGTATAATAGTTACCCATCTTCTTTGATAGCCAAATTAATTTAATTTTTATGCATCTGATTGTTTTACGACGGCAATGTGTATTCAACCACCTTTTCGTACTTAAACAAGCTCATCATTCAAAAATCGACTAATAAATGATTCTGTATAGGGTTGAATTTCGTTTATTTGTCTTGCAATTTATCATACAGCTCAAAAGTTTGGCAAAATTTGTTCCGCACAGAAAAAACAGTGTTTTTGCACCGGTAGCCGTGAACAAACGTTATTCAAATAAATAGAAGTAGTTGTTTTGTGTGTAAAGTGAAGTGTCTGTGGTACAGAAATAAATGGCTTATAATTATTTTTATGTGGATTATTCGATGCCGGTACGTTTTATTTTGCTGTTCGATGTGGTGTGACCGCCGCCGTAGCAATCCTTAGGGTAAAGGGAAAATTCGCTTAAAAACGTTCACACGGTGTAAGTAAGGTTAACTTATACAGCTAAGGGGCCTGAGACAAGTGGATTCCTATTCTTGCATACTCTTTAGAATATTACAATACAAGTGGCTTCCTATTCTTGCATACTCTTTCACAATGAGCTAGGTTTATACTTATTCGCCAGCTCATTGAAATAAGCCAAAAAGACATTCCCTGAAAACGAATTGGTATTTTTGCTGTTCTTCCATTCAATGAACTTTTCGTAGGCAAGAATGTACCTATTTTTCCTTTAATTTTGCTGGAAGGAGATTCTCACTTGCATTTTGTACCCCAGTAATTATTTTCTGTGGGGTTTAATTAAGTTCTTCTTCATTGCTTGAAACCGACGAACGACATTCATTGTTAGTTAGTCACAAAAATCAAAGCAAATGAAAATACTTCTGAAAAATGGCGCGCGGAATTCTTGTTGCGCGCGCATTTCTTTTTTCAAATGAGGAGCTGTGATGAAGCAGTGGCAATGCTCCCAAACAGCGTAGTCATTGAAAAAGTACAAAAACTTTAAATTTATAGCTTACAAAATCAAGTAATGTTCATTTGTTGTCAAATTTAACTAATCTCATGCAACAAACTGTTTATATATTATATTTTCATCAACATTACGTATATATTTACGAAAATATCATAAATATTTTAGACATTAGAACTCCTTGCTCTTTGTTAACATAAAAAAAAAACAAAAATGAAATAACTAGTGCTGTAATATATAATGAGAAAAGCACGCGTTTTTAATAAGCTGGATTATGGACCTGGACCCTGGATGGATACAGTGCAAATAGAGCTGTTTTATGAGCAAATGTGTTGAAAAAATATTTATATATGGGAAAAGTTTTTAAAAATTTCTTGATTTTAGTCCTCCAACCTTAGGATGTCCAACCTCCAACGGTTAAGGTACTGCCCCCCCTCGCTGCCTTCCCCCGGGCTGTCCCATCTTAAAATCCACTGTGTGTATTCAGATAGGTACTGCAGGCACTCGTAATACCACTTAAGGTGTGTAGAAAATTATAAGATATCTTATCATAATTTTTAATGATTCATAATTTACCTAAGTATACGTTAATTAACTAGGGGAGAGCGAGGCTGGAAGTGCTGATTTTAACCAATCTTTAATATGAATGTTAAGGGTAGCAGACTATAAGACGTCAAATTTAATAGATTCTTTTGAATTTATATCCAGTTTTTTTGTACATTTTGAATAGATTTTTACATTTTACAATAGTTATTTTTATAAGCAGCGGCAAGTTGTGCCGGGGTTGAGGTCGGTTGTGCAGGTCACAATTTTTCAATACTTTTATGACTTCAAGTAAATTTTGAAGTCAGCAACCATTTTTATAGACTTTAAATAAACCAATAATTTAATTTTATACGAAAAGCAACTACCTTGTAACATATAAATGTTTTATGATATGATTTTTGCTCCAATCAACCAATAATTGTAGTTAAAACTAAACAAAAATATTCAAAACTCAAATTATGTTTCTTCTAAAAACATAAGGAATAATTTGTTCTCCGATCTACTGTAAAAACCACCAACACTAGAAATAAATTCACATGCCTAAGGTAATATAATTTGTACCCATAATTTGCATTCATCCATAATCGCTACACCAGCAGCCTTTTGTATTCTTTTTTGAAAAAACTCCCTTTGCGGTCTCATTCTGTTGCATAAAAATAATCAAAAATAGTAAAGGTTGGTATAGGAAAGGCACTTTTACCCCGTTTTGAATACATTGAAAATTTGTCATATTTTCAAAAAGCGGTGATATAAAGCTTATGATATCAATATGTCGATATATTTCCGATCAGATCATTTCTATAAAAACTCCCATGTACGTAGTAGCACCTTGGTAGTACCATAAATGCTAACTGGAACCCAAAAGTATCATTCAACACGAAAAAAATTACTGACGTGGCGCAAGACGACATCGCTAAGTCCGCGTCGTTGACGCATGTTACATGGCATCTGTGCGGGCGCGGCCGCATGGCATTTCGAGATGCATTAAAAAACTTCAGATTTTTGAGTTATTTGCAACGGAGCAACTTACCCCCGGCACTTCCAGCCCCGCTCTCCCCTACTTAAGGAATATTAAAATAAAATTAATTAATATAAGGAATAAATAATATTATTCTTAGCTACTATCTAATTAACGAAATCTCTGTCAATTCGGAAGACAAAATCGTCAATCAATCAATTATTGAATAATTTTTCTGTTCGTCTTTGGGTCCGCTAGTAGCTCAGCATGTCGCAAAATTATAAATGTCTAAGTAGTTTAGGTCTGCCAGAATCGACACCACTATGTTCTTTTCCTACTAAGTTGTGTTCTAAAAAAATCCAACGTAAGTACGTGCAATAATTCTTAATTTCTTAATTTACAATATACAATAATTTCTTAATTTGTATATTATATTATTTAAGTTTCAAGAACTCGGAGTAAATTTTTTAAAACGTAAATTTTTTAAATCACTAGGTCAATATTGTTTACTTTGGACGGAAGTGGACATCTTCCGGCAGATAGGTATATACGATGATGATGGGGTATTTTTATTTTATAACTCGATCGTTTACGTCGCTTCGCTATATAATTATACTTAGCTGGGTCAGAACCTTAGCTCTACTACAAAAGGCGTTAGCGTCATATTAAATATTCTTTGACAAAAGCATGCAACGTAGCTAGCTCTACATAAGTTTACAATGCAGCTCCACGGTCCGACTTGATTGTACGGGGTGTAAAAAGGACGTAAGTCCTCTTAAGATTTTCTTAACACGTCTATTTACAAAATACACAAATAATGTATGCAAGCGATGCGACCTAAAAAAAACCGGTCAAGTGCGAGTCGGACTCGCGCGCCGAGGGTTCCGATATACCTATAGTATTTTTGGAAGCAATAAAGTCCATTTTCAGGACCGCAAATCTAAATTTGTTTGTAAAGGTTTTTTGCAGATTTCTGAAAAACTGTGCAACTTAGAAAGATCGTTTTATTTTTGCTGTAAAGTTTATATAAACTTCTGTCAACTGTAATTAATTCAGATTTTTCCTTACTCAAACTTCGGAGATAAGGGGGGGGGAATGGTATTTTTCTTGACATTTTTCATCATAACTTTAAAACTAAGAAATTTAAAAAAATACAAAAATATATTTTAAAATGTACAAGTAAAGCCCTTTCATATGATACCCCACTCGACCTAGTAGCGACAATTTGAAATTTGGCCCCCCCTATTTTGGCCCCCTTTATATTAATAATCATACTTTTTTCAAAAATTTTTCTTGTGCAATTAAGTTGGGCAACTATATTCTAAAACTATTCCAAATTTCAGGTTGATAGCATAAGTGGTTGCTGAGATATAGAGGTGTGACAGACAGACGGACAGACAGAGCGGCACCATAAGGGTTCCTTTTTTTTACCATTTTGGTATCGGAACCCTAAAAACATGCCTTCGTGAACGGAGCTTTATACACAAAATGTGTAGGAAATACTTAATTATTATATTTATGTACGTAGATAATCCGTAACGTGACTATATTTTAATCTGTGACCGAAACCAATCTGAAATCAATCTAGAGCAGGCATGGCTAACAAAGTTGACGACATGACGTGCTGACGTGACGTGCTGATCCACTTTGCTCCTCGTTGCTCAAAACAATCTTAATCTTAATTTGTTTTTTTTTTATATTTAATATCTTTTTTTATGTGTTCATCAAGAGGGCGTAACGAAATGAGTGTATACTGTAGATTACGTATTTTTTTGTAAAGTTCAGTGTAGACAAAGAGCTCATGGTTATAGTTGAACGTGTGACGTCTGTTGTAGGTAACGACAGTAGCTAGGTAATTCACAAATTACCTTATCTCCTTAACATGGCTGCGACATGAACGCTCATCTTCGTAGATAGCGGTACATTACCTATAAGTGTCCTTCCATATAAAATGGTTCTATTTTAGCGTGACACTTCAGTAATGTCTAACAATTAATTGTAAAAGATAAAAAAAAAATTTTTTCATCGTGATACTTTCGCATCTACATGATTTAGTGCGTTATTATAAAGTAGGGTAAGTACGTTTACTAACTATTTTAGCACTGTTTAATATGCAACGTGTAACTCTACTAATGCAAAACTTCTCGGGTGGAATCTCTTACCATGAAACTGAACAACTTTTGCTCTACAATTTATGGAACTTTAAAAAAAACTATATTCAAAATTAAAATGTGATGCGGTCAATTTATACGGAGAGTCAATATTTTTTAATTTAATTCCAAAAGTTGTCCAAAAAATGTTGTTCAGTTACAATGGTTAAACTTTTAACCGAGAGATTTTTCGTAAGAGGAGTTAAACGTGGATTGTAAAAAATAAATACTACAATGAGATACTTACCATATTTTTAAGTCTCCGTTTAATTTTATTTAGTACACGAAACGACGACGAATGCAAGCAAATTGTTTCACCCGTTATTTCAATTTGTTGACCGCTCAAGTAAAGATGGATAATATTAAGATGGACAATATTTTTAACTAAATATTAAATGCCTGGAAAACCAACAAAAAGCCCCGTGAATATAGGGTTTTGAAAGCTCATAGGTTTTTTCCAGACAGTTGTTACTCTGGTGTATATTATATTACTCAGGTGTATATTATACTATACACCTACACTACGGTTTGTTTCTTGAATTCAACGCTCACATCACATTCACTGAATATAGTCGGTTTATTTCTGTATGCGTGCATTCGTCGAATACGATCGAATACAGTTTTAAACCAGACTAGAGCGCGCTTATGTCAATGTCACTGAAAAAAATTAAAATTTTGATTTTGTTTTGCGTTTTAAGAAATTATTGAGAGATAATGATTATTCGATAAGATAATTAAATCTAAAAACCCCAAAAAAAGTTGAAAAAATCTCTCGAAAACGAGATTGATGACAAATGTCTTATGAATTTGACGTTTCGCACACGCTGCACTACCTTATTTTCGTATGCAATGATAGCGCGCTGAAGTGACGTCACTGATGACGTCAAGTCGCTTAAACGAGTGAATACGAGCAAGTTTTGAACCGACTATTAGCGCGCTAAAACCGCACACAAAGCTCATGAGCAGGTTTTAAACCATAGTGCTAGAGAGCTAATGCCCATAAAGGCCCATATTCGTCCCCGAGAGAGAAACAATGATTGAGCATCTGTCCCTTTCTGACACTAAAGTGACCAAAAATTTATGAGGACAAATTTTACGGCTGGGCTTTATAAAAATCCACACCGTTGGTAGGGTTGTCATAAACGAGTTGACGCTTTGTAAACCCGAGACGCAGTCGAAGATTTACCATCGTCACGAGTTTATAATAACCCCAACGAACGTGTATCTTACGCTATTTTTCAATATATTTGTTAGAAAAACTACTTACGAATTGCGTTTTTGCATCGAAACCCATCCAAATTGCAAACTTTTACAAAAAAAGCGCCTTATTTTTTTATTATGGCTATCACCCATGCCACACTTATAGAAACTTTTTTGTTTGGCAAAGGAGTGTCGGACATTAAGCTTTTACGATTTTTTTTTCAAATCAATAAAATGTCAAAAGGCTTTAAATATGCTGTAGTCATAGGCTGTAATCTTAGATTATGAATAACGGCAGCTTATGGCTGTAATTATAGTAAGTATACGTGACATTAAGTATAATTTAGTGCTCTCGATTTTACACAGAGCGACTGCCATCTGTAGGAAACTACACCTAACTCTTAATTAGGCTGTCAGAGTATGGCGGGCTCGTTGGTGTGGTTGGTAGGGAGCCTGCCTTCTACGCCGCGGGTTCGATCCCCGCTCAGGGCCAACATTTGTGTGATGAACACAAAGTGTTTGTTCTGTGTCTGGGTGTTATTTATCTATTATATCAGTCTCTAATACCCATAGTACACTACTATTAGGACTTTGCCAAGTTTGGAATCGGATGACCCTAGTGTGAAATGTCCCCCAGTTTTATCGTAACATCCCATGAAACGTCCACTACAGGACAAGGAGCTCCCTCAAGAATTCTAGCTTTTGCTGGAAAAATGTAGAGGGGAAGTACCATAGTCACCTCGCTTGTTAGCGTTACGGCTGGCACTATGGACCGCGGTTGTAGGTGACCGCAGTAAGTAAAATGTAAGATACAAAGGAGGATGCTGCTGCCCATCCTCCAGTTTATAACCCTTAGTCGCCTCTTACGACACCCACGGGTATGTATGGGTTGGTACTATTCTTACCCGGCACCACACGGGGCCACAGTTTATAAGGGCCAATTATAGAGTTTTCAAGCCACCAAATGGCTTCCGGCTTAAATAAACTTAATGCTAACAGTATAGCAAGGATCAAACAGAACTACTGGGAATAAAAAAGTCCCACTAGTTCGGTCAACAGAACTACTCAACAGAACTACTGGGAATAAAAAAGTCCCACTAGTTCGGTCAACAGAACTACTCAACAGAACTACTGGGAATAAACGAATTACGTGTCTTCCAAATCACGGAAACGCTTCTGACTTTAATCGGAAAGAAAGATCAATCACCACTGAACCATATTTGTAGCATGCTTTTAATTTGCCTAGGATTTGAAAAGCGAGTCCTGAGACACCACGATGATTTTAGCGCCACAGGTAAGCTCCGTGTGATGTGCGAGTGTCTACAATGTTTAGATTTTAATATCATTATTTCTAAAGGGTGTAAGGGACAGGTTCCTAAAACTGAAAGGGCGTGATCAGTCAACGTGACTGAACAACTTTCAGTGAAATCGGCCTCTCCATACAAACTGTCCAATTAAGTTTGTAATTTTGCAACGAAAAATTATTATTTTTCATTTTCTGAAAATTGTATTTACTGAAAGTTGTTCAGTTACGTTGTACCCTAAGAGCTATCCTATATTTTGGAGAAAAAATTCATATCAGGCCAAATTTTTGTAAACGGCTTTTAAATGAAATTTTAAGAGACTATATTTTTGAATCCACCCAAATTTCAAACTGGAAGGTACAATTTAAATTTCTGGAGGTTTCAATTTCCATATTTTTTTTTTGTTGGATTTAGTACACTATATGTTAAGGGACGTTAATGAAACAAAAGCATTGAAGAACTGATCTGATAGCATTTGTATCATAGGTCTAATGCAACTTTGAGATTTACGTAAATTTGTTTTTTAGATTTAATTGTGTTTCTTTTAAGATAAACTTAAAGGTAATTAAATGTAAAGTAAATAATATTTATAGCATTTTTGCCCTTCTTTTGTGGAATTTATAATACCTTTATTATTATTTTTATAAATCATGCGGTCGTAAATTTGGGTGGATTACTAATGAATTATTTTATAGACCAGCTAATAAATTTTTGACGAAAAAAAAATGCTGATATGAATTTTTGTTGAATCTTCATACAGTGAAATCGTTTGGCTGTTAGGCTATTGACTGATCACGCCCTTTCAGTTTCCAGAAACCTGTCCCTTACATTGTATAAGTCTTATGACTTACAAAGCACACTTTCTTCAAGAACAATTAAAGGTCGAGAGTTGGTCGTTGTTAACTCTACCTCATCGCATTTCAAAAAGCGACCTAACTAGAGCGGTGCACAGTAAATAAGTGAGTCCAAAAAACAGGGTTGCCTGGGCCCAACAGGACACGTTACGTCTAGTACAGTTTGCAAATAACAGTTTTTTTTTTTCACTTTGTGCCCCAAAGAAGTTACATAGTACGTGCAAAAGTAGGTATTCATCAATAAGTACCCAACAAACAGGTTTTACTGAGTGTAAGACGTATCCCACCAAAAACATAACTGTTAAAAAGGGGGCCAAGTTCCTATCGGCTAATTGTTTGCCTAAAAAAGGGTTGAAATCCGATCCAATGCCAAGTTTAGATGTACTACCATACACCCAACTTAAAATATGGTATAGCTGTGAAAATACGCAGGTACGTTGAAAATAATATCTAAAATGAAATACTTCTAAATTTGAACTTGGCAGGTTTTTGTGCTGTAAGTAACACTTGATTAATTGTGTAATTAGATTTTTTATTTATATAATTAAATTAACCTGCCAAGTTCAAATTCAAAAGTATTTCATTTTAGATATTATTTTCAACGTACCTGCGTATTTTCACAGCTATACCATATTTTAAGTTGGGTGTATGGTAGTGCATCTAAACTTGGCATTGGATCAGATTTCAACCCTTTTTTAGGCAAACAATTAGCCGATAGGAACTTGGCCCCCTTTTTAACAGTTATGTTTTTGGTGGGATTTCTATACTTTTTGTTCAGTTTGCTATATTATATTTATAGTAACTATCGCAACGTTGTTTGTATTTTCATATTTTCGTTAAAACATAGGTACTTGTTTTCATGCATGACTAAGTCTGACCTTCTAGAAATACTATTCTATTCTATCCTGACTCGCACTTGACCAATTTCCAAACTTTTGCTATAATTTTTTTAATGCTTACCACTATCCCCATGCCAAATTTCAGATTTTCAGGTCTTAGAGAAGTATTACCAACATTTTATACATAATGTTGACTAAAACCCGACTCGCACTTGACCAATTTCTGATTTTTGAATTTTTCCATTATTTTTATCCTAACGACTACCTAAATGCCAAATTTCATAACGCTAGGACGATTGGAAGTGGCCTGGAGGTTTTGATTACCGGTCAGTGAGTCATTAAGTGCCAAAATTAGCTATTTTCACGGGGTCATATTTCAGGATCTACTATAGCCATATCTATGAAATTTGGCAAATTGCTTCAGTATTAGTATATGATTATGTAAGTATAGTTTTATCTCTGTACTTGCAATAGGCACTGAGCTACAGGAGGTTCTAAAGTGGGTCGAAACGGTTCGTGTAAATAGTGCACGGCATGCGCGTGGCCTGTTGCGGGAACTTGGCCTGCGCACTGCCGTGCGCTTAGATACTAGCCGGGTTGCGCCTAGGCAAATTTTTATTTGATGTCGCTTTTTGATATGCGATGAGGTAGGGGTGCGAACTGCCAGCTCTTAGTCTATTACGTGGTCTGTTACTCACTAAAGTTTTAAGGGTTATTTGGTGGTATGTCTGTATTTCTTCGCTAAGCTAACAACACCGCACAAGTCGTCATTTAGGCGGTTCTTAAGTCTGAATGCTATTGGATAGTTTCATTAAATGTAATACTTAAGACAATGATAATATAGACTACAAAAATCTCAAACAATAGGAATGCAGCTGTCCTCTAACCGATACGGGCGGTCCGTCCATCGCCAACACAGGAGTATGCAGCGGACTGTACCTCTTCATGCTGCTGATCGAAGGGTTCCTCAAGGGAAGATGCGACATCGCCACGCCCTGCCAGAGAGTGGAAAGTGTGAAAGAGATGGAGGATGAGTACGACTTCATCGTGGTGGGTGCTGGGCCGGCAGGCTCTATTGTTGCTTCCAGGTTGAGCGAAGTTTCCGAGTTCAAGGTATGTGGCTTTTCCGCTTTGAACTTCTTCTGGTTCTCAATCACAACGCTGCCAAGCGTAGCGACTAGTAATTCCATTCCCTCAAAATAATTCTCATTTTCCAATGAGGAGGTCCCCAAGGATGCTTTCAAGGAGGCTTTTTTTTTTAATTAATATTAAGGAGATTTTTCGCAGAATGACTAAAAAAAATACTTACACGAAAACAAAAGTTCTTACCTTCTACGTAATCCAACCACTACGAGTATAAGATGGCGGTTTTAAAAGTTGGGCCGCTCGAATCTAAATACCATTATGGCCAAAAATTTTAATAAGCTCACTGCCAGAAAGTCTGAAACTGTTAAGTGTTAAAGATATGCAACTGTAGAATTAATAATTCTCTTTAACGTCCAGGTGCTACTGCTAGAAGCAGGTCCAGAAGAACCAATAGGCGCAAGGATACCGTCCTTCTACCGTGCTTTCTGGGGCAATGAGGAGATAGACTGGCGGTATCGCACAGTCCCTGAAAACTACTGCCTTGATCAGGCCGGACAAGGATGCTCTTGGCCAAGGGGGAAAGTCGTTGGTAAGTTGTTTTTGTGGTCGGTCTTAGTTACTACTAATTTTGGAATGCGTCCTGCTGTTTGGCTGAGAGACTTGGAGAGTGACCAAGGCAAACCAAACCAGCAGGCGGACAAACCAGCATCAAGTGTTCATCAACGGATTTGTGGGCCTGATGCCAGCTATGAAATAAATTGCTCAGCGAAAATGGCGGTGGATAGGGAATTCTCTCCGGAGTACCCAAGTCAATGCTGCGTCATTAGCCTTCAAATGGCAGACGCAGACCAAGCCGTCCCGTACCTGGCAACGCACCGTCGAGAGCGAGGTGCTAGACTGACGTGGGAGGAAGAAGCAAAAAGGACAGCGCACGACAGGAGGAAGTGGAAACAGCTCGTGAAGGCCCTATGTATCTACCAGCGGAGTACATTAGGACAATAACAACATTTCCAGAAATTCCATCATCATCACAACATCCCATGAAAAGTCTACTGCACGACAGTGAGCTCCTTCTAGAACCCCAGAAAAATCACGTGGTACTTTGGCGGGGATTTACCATAGTCACCAGGCTTGTATAAGCGTTACGGCTGTTGTTATGTAAGATGGTAAAATACACAGATTTTCTTAAATCATTTATGACACTTTCTTTGTCGACAAAAAGAAAATGACAGCACGAGGCTTAATGTATCATTAACTTTCATGGGTCTTTCTACAACTGAAGTCGACCAGCTAAGGAGAGAAATGAAATAAATAACTTTTTTTTACTTTAGCTTATTTTTAACTTTGATCGCGCCCTGAGGACAGAGATGAGGTCGACGATGAAACGAGCTTGCCCAGAAAAAGCCTATTCACTCGCACCTTGAATAGATTCGGGTTACATGAACTTGAGAATACAGGCGCAGGCAGAGAGTTCCACTCCTTAGGCGTGCGCATTGTCAAATATATTGCGAAGCGCTTTGTGCGAATGTATGGAATATCAACCAAGTGTGGGTTATACCTGCGGTGCAACTAAAAATTAAGGAATCCTTTACACCACGTACAAAACGTGGTGGTTATTCTCAAGTGAAAAATTCTCAAAAGAAAAATCTGTTAAATTCACGAGTTAATAGGGTTGCTTCCTCTGGGTCAGCTCGTTCCATTGTAGGCATCTTTACCTATAGCTTGATATTATTAAAGGCTAAAACCTATTTACATAAAAACTTTGCGTAAGTAATCAAACATACAAATATTTTTTTTCTAACCAAATTAATAAATATCCAGCTTAATTATTATGAGATTTATTAATAATAGAAAAGCCTGCATGGAAACTACTTGTTTACTTTCTTCTTTGGTTATTAAAATTATTTAAGTAAACCGTGAACGTTTAACAATTTTCGCAGTTTTAATCACAAAAAGTTAATTAAATTACTTTGCCCGCATTAAGTATACTTATACAACGTGTTAACGGAATAAGCGAAAATAGTTTATTCAGAATCGAGAGTAGAATCAATTTCACGGGTTTTTGATAGGGGTATTTTTTTTTACTTATTATTTAAATTTTTTGCCGCCTCTATTCTAAATATTTCTGTGGATACGCGCGCTGGTGGCGGCGGCCCCGCGCCGCGCGGTTAATGAGCGGTGAGGAGGGGAGGGAATCAGGGAAGTGAGCATGGCGTGCGAGGACTAGAACAGCGATGAAACTAGAACAATGATGAAACTTTAAAATAACAATATCTAGAAAAAAAATCTTAAAAAGATTACGGGAATGGATTTATTTTAATAAAAATCAGTTAGGGTGTATGAGGGTTTCGCTTATTCCATGAAAAAATTGTATTGCAAAAAAAGCAACATGTTTATTATTTTTAGATCCAAAATACTTTCTCCTGGATCTTGTTTTGGTCTTACTCTTGCTTGCGCTAAAATCCCTGAGGACAGATTCGAGGCAACGTGGTACGAGCTTACCCAGAAAAAGCCTATTCACTCGCGACTGGAATACATTTGACTTATAAATTTATAAGAACTCGGGAATACAGACCTTGGCAGAGCGCAGTGTGAAAAATATTGAAAGCACTTTGTACGAATGTGTAGCATCTCAGTCAACCAACCAATATTCTGCAGTGTGTCTAGACTCCCGATGGAAGAAGAGGGAGGGCTTTTCAGTTCAATCGCCAAAATTCGATCTGTAAATAAATAAAAAAACCGGACAAGTGCGAGTCGGACTCGCGGACCGAGGGTTCCGTACCACCACATAATCATAATTATATTATTTTAAATTTCAGTAAGTTAATGTCCTAGATTTTTTGAGTCCGACACGCGCTTGACCAAATTTTATTATTTGTTGTTATTTCATAGCTTATGCACTATAAACATACCAATTTTCAAGTTTGTTAGTCTTACCGTTTTTAAAATAGAACTAAAACGAAAATCGCCTCCGCGACCATCCAACTTGACCCCTCTCTTATATGAATGTTCTTGAAACGGGAGTTCACCACAATTGGTTACCATTAGTTGTGAGAAAAGTTGTAATATTTAATGATTTCAGACTTTTCCCTTTATTTGTACTGTGAGACCTAGCTTCTTGCCAAATTTCATAATTTTAGGTCAACGGGAAGTACCCTGTAGGTTTTGCTTTTTTGCATAAATGTATGGAGATGAGAACATAAAAAGCCACATCTTTTGATTGCGTCGTTGTTAAAAATTGAAATTTTCAGATCTTGTGTGGTTTATGGACCTTAATATTCATTATCAATTTCATCCTGATACCTCTTCTCGTTCGTGAGAAAAAGGGTCTTGACAGACAGACAGACAAGACAGACAGACAGACGGACAACAAAGTGATCCTATAAGGGTTCCGTTTTTTTTATTTTGGGGTACGGAACCCTAAAAACCGGTCGAGTGCAAGTCGGACTCGCGCGCCGAGTGTTCCAATATATCTATACTAATTTTGGAAGCAATAAAGTCAATTGTTAAGACCGCAAAACTAAATTTGTTTGTAAAGGTTTTTTGCATCTTCTAAAAAACTGTGCAACTTAGAAAGATCGTTTTATTTTTGCTGTAATATTTACATAAACTTCTATCGACTGTAATTAATTCGGATTTTTCCTTTCACAAACTTCGGAGATAAGGGAGGGGGGGAATGGTATTTTTTTGACATTTTTCATCACAACCTAAAAACTAAGAGTTGTAAAAAAATATAAAAATATATTTTAGAATGTACAAGTAAAACCCTTTCATATGATACCACACTCGACCTAGTAACGACAGTTTGAAATTTTGCCCTCCCTATTTGGACCCTCTTTACAGTCATCATAACATCCCGTGAAACGTCCACTACAGGACAGGGAGCTCCCTCTAGAATTCTAGCTTTTGCTGGAAAAATGAAGAGGGGAAGTACCATAGTCACCTCGCTTGTTAGCGTTACGGCTGGCACCATGGACCGCAGTTGTAGGTGACCGCAGTAAGTAAGATGTGAGATACAAAGGATGCTGCTGCTGCTCATCCTCCAGTTTATAACCCTTAGTCGCCTCTTACGACACCCACGGGTATGTAAGGGTTGGTACTATTCTTTGCCGGCACCACACGGGACCTCTTTACAGTAATAATCATATATTTTTTAATTCTTTCATGTGCAGTTAAGTTGGGCAAACAAATTCTACAACTGTTCCATGAGTGGTTGTTGATATAGAGGTGTGACAGACAGACAGCAGAGAAAGTCGCACCATAAGGGCAATAAGGGTTCCTTTATTTTACCATTTTGGTATCGGAACCCTAAAAATTAAATCTCTGCAATATTAATATTTAAATAGATCTTTTTAGGGTTCCGTACCTCAAAAAAAAAACGGAACCCTTATAGGATCACTTTGTTGTCCGTCTGTCTGTCAAGACCCTTTATCTCACGAACGGGTAAAGGTATCAGGTTGTAATTGATACCATATATTAGGGTCCATGAACCACACAAGATCTGAAAATTTCAATTTTTTACAACGACGCAATCAAAAGATATGGCATTTTATGTCCTCATCTCCATACATTTAAGCAAAAATGCAAAACCTACAGGGTACTTCCCGTTGACCTAAAATTATGAAATTTGGCAAGAAGCTAGGTCTCACAGTACAAATAATGGGAAAAGTCTGAAATCATTAAATATTACATCTTTTCTCACAACTAATGGTAACCAATTGTGGTGAGCTCCCGTTTCAAGAACATTCATATAAGAGAGGGGTCAAGTTGGATGGTCGCGGAGGCGATTTCTGTTTTAGTTCTATTTAAAAAAAAACGGGAACACTTATAAACTTGAAAATTGGTATGTTTATAGTGCATAAGCTATAAAATAACAACAAATAATAAAATTTGGTCAAGTGCGTGTCGAACTCAAAAAATCTAGCACATTAACTTACTGAAATTTCAACTAATACAATTATGATTATGTGGTGGTACGGAACCCTCGGTGCGCGAGTCCGACTCGCACTTAGCCGGTTTTTTTTTTTACTGTAAGATCGAAACGCATGCAACTTTGCGGTGGCTATAAAGCTTGGTTCCCATCAGCTTCTTTCTGATCTGGGAAATCCTCGATTCGCCCCTGTCAGACACACCCCTTTCAACACTGCACAGATGTTTGCCTCGCCTGTTTTTAACCTTCGTTTACCATGTAGGTGGGTCGAACGTGCTCAATGGTATGATGTACCACCGTGGCCACGCAGCTGATTACGATGACTGGGTGAATGCTGGAGCCAAAGGGTGGTCCTGGAAAGAAAACAGAAAGTTCTTCGATATGACGGAGGGAAACAAGCAGATCGGGTCACTGGTCAGCCAAGAATACCACTCCAGTGAAGGGCCTTTGCCAATACAACACGTAAGTAATGCACTTTAAAAGAGGTTCACTTATTATTAGTCTTATGTTATCACTTATCATCATTTCATCAGGCATCCACGAATACGAGTATGGCACGAAACGGGCGCGAACATTTTCACATTCACGTTTTCGGCTAAATGGGCCTTTTTACCCTTGAGTGCGGATTGTCCATTATGGGCCATACATAATAGTGATCATTATAGCCATATAAAGATTCTAGCGTAATGCAAAAAGCCTTGTAAATGCAAAGTCAACAAAACTTCTTGTAAATCCACAGCTAATAAATAAACTTTATGTGAAACCACAGCCAATAAAACCTCTTGTAAATCCACAGCTAATAATACTTTTTGTAAATCCACAGTCAATAAAACTTTTTGTAAATCCACAGCCAACAAAACTTCTTGTGAAACCACAGTCAATAAAACTTCTTGTGAAACTATAACCAATAAAACTTCTTGTGAAACCACAGCCAATAAAACTATTTGTAAATCCAAAGCCAATATTTTTTTGTAAATCCACAGCCAATAAAACTTCTTATGAAACCACACCCAATAAAAATTCTTGTGAAACCACAGCCAATAAAACTATTTGTAAATCCAAAGCCAATAAAACTTTTTGTAAATCCACAGCCAATAAAACTTGTTGTGAAACCACAGTCAATAAATCTTCATGTGAAACCACAGCCAATAAAAATTCTTGTGAAACCACAGCCAACAAACTTTTTTTAAATCCATAGCCAATAAAACTTCTTGTGAAACCACAGCCAATAAAACTGCTTGTGAAACCACAGCCAATAAAACTATTTTTAAATCCACAGAAAATAAAACTTTTTGTAAATACACAGCCAATTCAACTTCTTGTGAAACCACAGCCAATAAAACTTCTTGTGAAACCACAGCCAATAAAGGTTTTTGTAAATCCACAGACAATAAAACTTTTTATAAATCCACAGCCAATAAAACTTTTTATAAATTCACAGCCAATAAAACTTCTTGTGAAAACACAGTCAATAAAACTTTTTGTAATCCACAGCCAACAAAACTTCTTGTGAAACCACAGCCAATAAAACTTTTTGTAAATCCACAGCCTATAAAACTTTTTGTAAATCCACAGCCAATAAAACTTCTTGTGAAACCACAGCCAATAAAACTTCTTGTGAAACCATAGCCAATAAAACTTGTTGTGAAACCACAGCCAATAAAGCTTTTTGTAAATCCACAGCCAATAAAACTTTTTATAAATCCACAGCCAATAAAACTTTTTATAAATCCACAGCCAATAAAACTTCTTGTGAAACCACAGCCAATAAAACTTTTTGTAATCCACAGCCAACAAAACTTCTTTTGAAACCACAGCCAATAAAACTTTTTGTAAATCCACAGCCTATAAAACTTTTTGTAAATCCACAGCCAATAAAACTTCTTGTGAAACCACAGCCAATAAAACTTCTTGTGAAACCATAGCCAATAAAACTTGTTGTGAAACCACAGCCAATAAAGCTTTTTGTAAATCCACAGCCAATAAAACCTTTTATAAATCCACAGCCAATAAAACTTTTTATAAATCCACAGGCAATAAAACTTCTTGTGAAACCACAGCCAATAAAACTTTTTGTAATCCACAGCCAACAAAACTTCTTGTGAAACCACAGCCAATAAAACTTTTTGTAAATCCACAGCCAAAAAAACTTCTTGTGAAACCACAGCCAATAAAACTTCTTGTGAAACCACGGCCAATAAAACTTTTTGTAAATCTACAGCCAATAAAACTTCTTGTGAAATCACAGCCAATAAAACTTTTTGTAAATCCACAGCCAATAAAACTTCTTGTGAAACCACAGCCAATAAAACTTTTTATGAATCCAGAGCCAATAATATTTTCAGTAAATAATTATAACAATAACGTTTATTTATCAGATAACAAGATCCATTTTACAAAATAAAATGTAATACAAATAAAATTAAGTACATAAAATAAACGTAATTAAAAAATTATGTTACGGTTATAAACCTATGCGGCTATTTATTCACAGCCAATAAAACTTTTTATAATTCTACAGCTAATAAAATTTCTTGTAAATCCTCAGTTTAAGTATCAGCCACCATTCCTGTACGAGTTGCTGAACGCCATCAACGCATCAGGCCTGCCCATCGTCACCGATATGAACGACCCTAACACCCCTGAAGGCTTCATGATCGCACAGGCTATGACCGAGTGAGTCATCAACCAAATGTCGCAACAGAAACATAGACTCACAAATACACACGGCCGCACGTCGGTGGAAACACTTTGACTTTAGCGGGACTCAGCGATTCCAGCTATTTCTGAAAGATATAGTTGATCCATTTTAGGCCGGTTCCCTCTTTATTTTCTCTGCAGTTAATAATTACGTGCTTATGGGCGTTTTCAAAAACTCATACTAAAAGATATTCTTGAAAACCCTACTGTTTATATCTTGGTTAAGTGTTTGCGATGCTATTTTGCATTCATCATCAAATTGCAGACGTAAAACATCAATTCAAGGTCCCACAAGAATATTAACAGTAATAATATGAATAGTACGAGTATAAGGTATCTTTTCGCTAAGTTTCGTGCGGGTTTGCGACCATATACGCAGAAGGCCACGCCCACCTGTTCGCTGGTTAACGGGTTCGCTAGCTTCCACTGAGTAGACGTAGAGAGAAATTTTTGGCTCTTTAATTACATCCTAAACGTTGCCTTCTTTTAGCAACGGACAACGCTACACAACCGCACGAGCATTTCTGAAACCAAAATCGGAGCGACCAAACCTAAGTCTTCGGACCAGAGCCCACGTGACCAGGGTGCTGATTGACAATAAACAAATTGATAATAAACGTGCATATGGAGTCGATTACATCGACAATGACGGAGTTACCAGGACTGTAAAGGCTAGGAAAGAGGTAAGTTTAGGTGCCAAATCACTTCTTTAGGGCATCTCCTATCATACGGTTTTCCTTCCGCGTGCGGATCTAGTACGCATATGTGTACCGTCCACACTCGATCATTTCATATGCAATCGAAAAAGCTAAGGCTATTTTTATAGGTACGCTAATGATACTTGATGAAAATTTGATAAATAAGTCAGAAGGTATACTCGTATGTATACATCACTGCCCTTCAATTCACTCTAAACAAAAGGAAGGTAGATGGTGAAGCTAGCATACCTAGAAGTAGATTTTCGAATTCATATTGGTTTCGAAACTATTTAAATCACTGCGAAATCTTAGGTACCTGAAGTTGAACTAACGTCTAATACTTGGAATTGCTTTCCAGGTGATATTAAGTGCAGGTGCACTTAATACTCCACACATTTTACTGCTCTCTGGAATAGGACCAGAGGAGGCTCTAAAGCGCTTCAACATCCCAGTGATTTCTGACCTGCCAGTGGGCAAGAACCTAAGGAACCATTTGGGGATGACCCTGTACTTTACAGTGAACGAAATGGAGAACTTGCAGATCTTAGATTGGGCAGTGTTTACGGAATACGTGTTGAAACAAGACGGGCCAATGTCTGCTACCTCTATTACGCAAGTATGTCAAAGAGTTATTAGTACAGACCTTAGATTATGAATAACGGCAGCTTACTGCCTATGGTACAGACAGACACAGCTGCTTAGGTACAAGCGTGGTGATGACGATGCGAGGAAATTGGTACGTTTACGAACAGCTCCTACGGCTATTGGGAACAGAATTGGGAATATGCAAAAAAAAATTTGTCGCATTTATGAATAAAATATGAAAATACCGTAGTAGAGATGACAAAAAGTGAAATTAAAATTTTATTCGGCTAAGAAATACGGCTGATACAAGCATTTAAAACTATTTATTACGCGCCTTAGAGTAATAATTATTATATACTCTAAGTTACGCGCCGATTAGACAGAGAGATCCGACACGGAATTTGACGTCACATACTACTACGGCCATATAAACTTCGTATTAAATTTTGTTTAGCTAGAAAGAGACAGAAACAAATCTTCGATGGCTTATATCTTTTTTAATTTCATAGTTATTCGAAAAATAGTTTTACTAAACTGTTTATTACATAAATGAGGATATTTTCTTTAATAAAAAAAAATCATGCATATTCCCTATTGTGCAAAGACCTATGTGTCAAGTTGGATGTGCTCTTGACCGTACAAATATCGTAAACTCGGTGTATCTGAGTGTGTAATGACCTAATGACAATCGACAGTTGCAATTTTAGACGCCAATTCCACCTCCCCCCCCCCTACCCCTCACCACCCCTCTCCTCTAACACCTCACCCTCTAACTCATTCAAAACTCGATGTAGATTGTAGTACCGATTGTTGCCGCCATCCAATAATGCCTGTATCCAGTTTGAACGAAATTACCCCCCAAACGAAAGATGCCCGTGATGCCAAGCTAAGCATTCCCTTACTGAAACTAGGTCACAAAAAATCAGAACAAAATCTATCAAATCAGAGAGGTAATGCCGCGAGCGTTACGGGTAGGTAGGTTTGCATCGGGTACGATTCGGGGCGGTCTTTTCGACTAAATCTTGTTATAGCAGTTTGACAAATGAATTTGATTTCGACATTGTATTTAGATTATTAAATAAACATCTATTAATCAAATCAAATAGTAAACCTATCGAGCAAAGTTGTATGTACAGTCAAGATCATGTCAAGCTTAATACATTACACTTTGTACCGTTCATAATTCTATCACTGTTGGAGCTAGAGTCGCACTGCGAGTGTCAAGTTGGACCTGCTCTTGACTTTACCTGATGCAATCGAGTCAAAGGATGAATTTGAAGTCAAAGTCTTATTTCATCCAAAATTCAAAATTATTTATTGAGATCGAGGCGCTCCTATGATAAAACAGCACATGCTGTTTTATCCACTTTCAGTTCATAGTAAGAATTTTTTTTAAGATTTTTAACCTGATCAACAATTAACTGCCGTGACTGTAGCTGAAGTTGAATGAGGTGCCATTAACTTTCTAGTCTTCCATTTCTATCAAGTCCTTCTACAGGTTACTCATCGTTTCCAGCTAACAGGCATCCTGTACTCAAGCCTGGCTGACCGGGCGCGTGCGCAGCCCGACCTGCAGTTCTTCTTCAACGGCTTTTACGCGGAGTGCTCCAAGACCGGCGCCATCGACGAGCCCGTCGGGGAGGGCGACTGCTACTTGAACGGACGGAATATTTCGTGAGTTTTTCTTAAATTCGAGTTTCAGCTGTCATGTAGCAGAAATGACAGATTTTCTAAAAGTATTTTTATTTCTAAAAACGCTGGATATCAAAGGTTCATGATCAAATTTTTGAGGTCAAGGTAGAATATATTCGGGGCTCCATATTATGTAGGTACATTCAGGACATTGTATTATATTTCTTATCAAAAGTACATTCTGGAGCGCGAAATCATCACATTGATTCAGCTTGCATTATCTTAACCGAGTTAGGAACAACTTGAGAAGATTCAATTTCCTACCCCTTCACTGTCTTTCTTATAGAATATAGGTGACGTGCTTTAAGATGTGTGATTGTTTTTATTACTGTACAGTCAAGACTCAAGAGCACGTCAAGCTGTCAAGCTTTGACTTTGCACCGCGTTAATTTCAGTCACCATTGGGACTACAGTCGCGCTGCATCCGTCAAGCTTGACCTGTTCTTGACTGTACCACTAATACCACAATTTATTTACTACTTACTTTCAAATGGAATAGAAAACCGTTTCCAGGCCATCTCGTTGGGTTATAAAACTTTAAGAAAGTTATTAAATATTCTTAATTTCAGTGCGAACGCAGTAGCCCTCCTCCCACGAAGCGTGGGCTACCTGACCCTCAACTCCACCGACCCTCTGGACCCTCCGCTCTTCTACCCTGAATACTTCTCACACCCTGACGACTTGGTCATGATCACCGACGCCGCACGATACTTGCAAAAGATTGTTGATTCAGACGTAAGTATTGGCGCCTGTAGAAAATTGCATATCAAAAATTACCTCTTTTATAGCAATCTAATATCGTTACCGTCTAATCGAATATAGGTATCCAGTCACATGTATTTTCATTTAAAATATTTTAGGAATTTCAATTTTTGGTTGATCTTACTCCAACAGTTGATGAGAAACAAATACGGCATAAAGCTAGACCCCGCATACACTTCTGCCTGCAACAACTCAGCTGAATGGAGCGACGCCTGGATCGAGTGTATGGCGCGGACGTACACCGACCCACAGAACCATCAACTAGGCACGGCCGCTATCGGCAGCGTCATAGATCCACAGCTTAAAGTGTACAATGTTCAAGGTAAGCTCATTAAAATAATCGGTAAACAACAGCTGAACAACACTCGAACATACACCGACCCACAGAACCCACAAGTAAGCACTGCCGCTTTATGCAGAGAGACAGGGTCACGGTTCCAGAGCTTAAGGTGTACATTGCTGAAGGAAGCTCATTTAAATAAAGCTCGTTAAGCAGCAGCTGGGGATTTTATCGTGACCAGTGTATCGCGCAAGTGTACACTAACCCACAGAAACATCAATCAGGCACGGCTGGGTCAATCAGGCAATCAGGGTCACCAGTCCACAGCCTAAATTGAATTACAATGATGAAGGTAGTCTCATTAAGTGTATTTAACAACAGCAATAGTGACCATTGGATCGGCTGTACAGCGCGAATGTACCTACTATGCTGGAATAAGCTCATGGAACTCGTGAGCACAGTCTTCTAAGCTGTACGAAACTGACAGAAACACAACTTTGCGATCGTGGGCCAGTTTGTGACACTTGGTTGCCACTAGCCTTTCATCACTAACGAGCTTCTTGGCTCTTGGTCAAGTGCAGCTAGCTGGTATAACAACGTATTAACGGAATAAGCGAAACTGAGAAAATAGTTTGTTCAGAATTGATATTAGAATGAATTTCACGGGTTTTTGATAGGAGTATTTTTTTTTTTAATTTTTGCCGCTTCTAAATATTTCTGTGGCATTGCGCGCATGACCGGTCAGGAGGGGAGGGCGTGGCGTGGGTGGACGCGCCATGATAGCTTAAAAATCTACTAGAGCAACGATGAAACTTTAAAATACCAATATCTAGAAAAAAATATGTTCTTTAAGACTTTTTTTACGGGAATGGATTTATTTTAATAAAAATCTGTTGGGGTCTATGAGGGTTTCGCTTAATCCATTAACACGTTGTATAGCTCGGACTTGTGCTCTCAATAAAACTAAAAGCTGTCATCATCATTACCTTAACGTTGTTACTTATACGTAACGTATAGTACCTATAGTGTTGACTGGATCAAGTGTATGTCTCCCTTCTCCTTACCCAGGTCTTCGTGTAGCTGATGCATCATCAATGCCGACGGCTCCGACTGGCAACCCGCAAGGAGCTATCATGTTGGTCGCAGAGAGAGCAGCCGCATTTATTAAAGAAGATTGGAAATCTTAGATGATTATTGAAAATTACAGTGGTTTGTCAAAATTGTGTAAAATCTTTTGAAGGGGTTGTTCAAGAATCAAGGCATGCTAGCAACTACTTTTGAATAAAAGAATCGACTCCATAAGTATATTTTGTACACTGCGAATTTTTGTGAACACTGAAGCCCAGTGATTCTACTTTATTGTAACAAGAAACTTTCCCAAAGAAAATAAATTCTTCCTCGATTTTTTTTTTCACTTCCCACACATAATCACGTGATCACTTTAGTATGGAGGCGGAATTTTTATTCCAATAATTTTTATTTCTTAGGGGACGTTGCTTATTTTCATGAGTAGAATCACTGGACTTCGTAATTCGCAATGAAAATATGATGAAAATGCATGCTTATGCGATATTTTTTTTGCGGTATTCATACGAAAACTACGCAGAGCAATTTTGTACAAGAAGCGCAGCCTGATCATTCTAATGTATTATGATTAGTAAATATATTGTTTTGCAAATTGAGAGGTGTTGCAAATTGAGAAGACAAATTACAAAATAAAGTCCTTAAAAGATTGTGCACGATTATAGAACACCGATTATAATTAAAATTCAACGAACTGATAAAACTGCATGACAGTTTAGACCAAGCTACTCTTGAACATGTCGTTAATTATTTTTATACCTTTTAAAAAAGCAGTAAGTATATAGGTAGGGTATGTAATTTATAATGTAGAGTAGGTACACATGAAGCTAAGTTCCACCGCGAATATTTTCACCTCAACGTCGTCAGCACTAAGCAATCTAGATAGTACTCGCCAAAGAGTGTTGATGGATAAAACGTTTATTTAGGAACGGTATAATCAGGAGCATATCGAGGATGAGACATCTGACTTTGTACCGTTCTTATTTCAATTGTCGTTGGGGCTAGTGTCAAATGATCAAGATCTGCTTTCGACTACAATTAGTGTTGTGCGAGGGAGCCAAGCTGTGAGCTGGCAAAATGTCAACCCAAAGAAATTAGCAAGGAGGTCTTTCTTCTGAGTGTCAACCCATAGGATTGCGCCAGTTTCCTAGCTTGTCAAAGGTGCTGTCAAATGGAGCAATCCAATCGCACAGCTCTGGTGGAAATTCGCCTTCAGTTGGCATGAAATTGTTTATCTGTATTGTTGTTAAGTGAGGTACATGCAAGAGCACGCTCTACGAGTAGGGCGAGTACGAAGACCGTCTGAAACAAGTACAGTACACGGTCCAATCCAATGGTGTTCAAGGGTGTCGTGCTCTTGCCTGTACCTTACATACAAGCTAGACAGCTTGACGTGCTTTTGAGTGTAGGGTCGTATTATAAATTATTAAATATAATAAATTATTTTAAAAGCGAAAGGTTGTGTAAGTTATAACGTACAAGATCTCGTTTGAACGCGTAGTTAAGGAGTTTGTGTGTTAACAATAAGACAATTAAGGGAAGTTAAGATTGTTTAAAGATAAGTTTTTTACACAACGATCTTTTCCACGTATATAGCATAGAGTAGAGTATACTGAGTGTTAGAAAAAACACTGGGTTTCTTTAAGCCAAGTGAAACTTACCAACTTTTCCCAAGTAACATAGGCCAAAATACGATTTTTTTACGGAATGCTGATTGTTTTCGTGTGTATACCAAGTTCATATTAAATCTGGATCTATTCGAGTCGCGAGTGAATAGGCTTCTTCTTCCACCGTCGAGCTCAACTCTGTCCTTAAGTCTAGATCGTGGTTACGAGCAAGCCAGTAGATAATACTAAAAAACCGGTCAAGTGCGAGCCAGACTCGCGCGCTTAGGGTTCCCATATACCTATTTGCAGATTTCTAAAAAACTGTGAGAGGTTGTTATATTTTTTCTGAAATATTTCCCCACATAAACCTCTATCGACCATTATTAATTCAGATTTATCGTTTAGAAAACTTCAGAGATAAGTTATTTGTTATTCAAAGCAGCATAACTGTTATTTGGCGCGAGGGCCGTGTATTGAAACACGAGCAAGAGAAGGATTCTAGGATTGAGCCATGAGCAAAGCAAATTCGAGGTTTCAACAATCATCATTTTCTAATTTCAAAAACCTTTTCCACGTTAGAGGCCAAAAATTATTTTTGCACGCAGATTTCAATACGAGTAGATACCTAAAGCAAAGTTTTCCGAGCTTGAGGGGTGAAAAATAAATTATCAAATTCTTTTGAATACATTCGACCAAAGATTACCAATGATTGTGCTTTTTATAATAATTTTAAATTGTGTTGAAAAGCTATTATTTTATTTATAAGTGAATAGTGTAAAGATAGAAAAAATACTTGTAATATTAACTTTGTAATATGCCAATATTAAAATTTATGCAAGAAACTCTGCTTGTTATTTTCTCCTTCGAATAATGAATGCCCATAAACCTGAACAGCTTTAAAAAAAAAACAACCGGCCATATGCGAGTGGTACAGTCAAGAGCACATTGAGGTTGACACATTGGACTTTGTACCGTTCTTATTTGAACAGATGTACGGGCTAGAGTCGCACTGCGAGTGTCAAGCTTGACCTGTTGTTGACTGTACTCACGCACCGAGGTTTCCGTACCAATAGAAGTGTAGGTACAGTCAGCGTCAAATTCATATGAGCGTCTATCGTGGTCAAAATGATATGTAGTAAACAAGTTCAATTTCATATATGCAATTAGAATTGTCTTATAATTGTAAGCACTCAGTGTTCAAAATATCTTAGCAACATAGTCTCCAATGTTACGTTCGCGGCCGGCACCGTCAAATTGATGTAAGCGACTAGAGTAGTCTGAAATGCTCTAGATTTTGTTTACTTCAGATCATTTTGACTACTTACTATAGACAGTCACATTTGACGCTGACAACAGCGAACATAATATTGGGAACCTTGTTGCCAAGATATTTTGAACACTTTGGGTGCTTACAACTATATGCCAATTCTAATTACGTATATGAAATTTAACTTGATTACTACAGATCATTTTGACTACCATTGACGCTCATATGAGTTTAACGCTGACTGTACTTAATGCACGCGTCTCCGACTCGCACTTGGCCAATTTTTAGTATTTCGTGTTATTTTATAGCAACCAATTTTTACGCTTGTAAGTGTTGCAGTTTTTACGATAGAGCTAAAACAAAAAACCGGCCAAGTTCGTGTCGGGCCACGCGCAGTATAGGGTTCCGTAGTTTTTTTAGGATTTTTATCGCATAGCAGGTTTTGATTAAGCACCTATTTCATAACGTTTAACTATTTATTATATTACTTAACTTTTAACCTCCTAGTGCTAAGTGAAGTCCTAGCGCTGATTTCTAATGCTATTTTTAATATTTAATTTTTCTCGGCTATAGCTCATTAACCTGTGAAGCCTACTTATCTGCAATAGTTTTTCTTTCAATTTCATCATATATATTACTTCTGTAATTTTTTTCACATTTAAACATCAACCGTTTAAATGGCAGGGGGGACACTCGTCTCCAACAAAAAATTGCGCTTTCAAGTTAAAACATTTTGCAAACGGATCCCTAAATCAAAAAATGACTTTTTGACTTTTATTGCTTTTAGGGTTCCGTAGTCTACAAGGAACCCTTATACTTTCGTCATGTCCGTCTGTCTGTCTGTCCGCGGCTTAGCTCAGAGTTGCAATTTGGTATGAATACCTATACATATTTATTAGTCACGCCATGGGTCACGCTGACAAAGTGGTAAAATCATTGAATTTTTTTTTTATTGGGATATCTCCCCTAGACGTAAAGTGGGGATGAAATTTTTTTTTTCGTCAACCCCATAGTATGCGATGTCATTAGATAGATCCTTTAAAAATATTGCGAGTATTATAGGATCCATTTGCGAAATATTTAGCTTCAAAGCGCAATTTTTTGTTAAGAGTAAAGTGTCTCCTCCATCTTCCAGCTAAACAGTTTATATTGGAAAATTTGGAACCGTGAAAAAATTCATTGTGGTAGTATATATGAATTTAAAAGGAAAACTACCCACAGAACCATCAACTAGGCACGGCCGCTATTGGCAGCGTCATAGATCCACAGCTCAAAGTGTACAATATTGAAGGTAAGCTCAGTAAAATAAAGCAGCTGAGGCTTTGTAGTCAGCGCTGGATCGAGTGTACGGCGCGAACGTTCACTTAGCGCGAGGCGCGAGGGTTACAGAACCAATAACCGTGTACCCGCTGTATAATGCAATGAGTACATGAGATAAAAAAAACCCTGTGGTGTCAGCCGTGGGGCATAGCAGTGGGACCGTGGGTATTACGCCCGCAGCTAGGCAGCGTCGCGCATCTACAGCCTTAGATTAGACCAGCGGCTTACGCGTCGCTCAACCATAAATAAAGAAATCAGCAGTTTCATAACACCGGGCTGGATCACAGTGAACGAAGATTTGGATTTAAGTCCTGCTTGAGGTAGTGATTTATCGACATTTTTGTATCTTATATTAAAATATTAAAACCCCCTTTTTATAACCCAGGTCTTCGCGTAGCTGATGCATCATCAATGCCGACGGCTCCGACCGGCAACCCTCAAGGAGCTATCATGTTGGTCGCAGAGAGAGCAGCCGCATTTATTAAAGAAGATTGGAACTAGATGATACACATACATTTAACGATGTAAATACAGGGATTAAACCAAATCTAATCTAAAGAATTCTTGGGGGCTTATTTTTTAGGCTAAATTAAATAATTTAAAAAAACCCAATTAATATTTTTTTTTTAAGATTTTCGTACAAAAAACACAGCTGACCACTCTTATTTGTTAAGAAAGTCCGTTTTGTTGTTTTGCGTATTTCAAGAATCCGAATAACAAAAGTTGTTGCATTTAGCATTCTAGAGAAGTTAAGACCATCTCCCTTCTACCATCGGGAGTCCAGACGCACTGCAGGATATCACCTATACTTGGTTGATATTCCGCACATTCGCACATAGCGCTTTAAAACATCCTTTATAATGCGCACGGCTAAAGAGTGGAATTCTCTGCCTACGTCTGTGTTCCCGAGTTCATACAACCCAAATCTATTCAAGTCGCGAGTGAATAGGTTTCTTCTGGGCAAGCTCGTTCCATCGTCGACCTCATCTCTGTCTTCAAGACTACATCGAGGTCAAGAGTAAGCCCATTGACAATTTTTTTTTCTTAGCCTTCTAGATAAGTAAACATTAGTACACAAAATAGGAAAAAAAAAAATATATGCAACAATCTTAGTCATTCCAGTTAAAGTATACCTTAAAAAGTTTTACTTACTTACTTCGCTGGCTCAGCGACCTGAAGTGGATCTTGGCCTCCGACATTAAAGTACGCCATTCTTCTCTATTCTGTGCCAAATCTGACCAGACGGGCACTTCCAGCTCTTTCAGGTCTTTGGCGACTTCATCCAGCGGTATCTTGAACGCCGCCCCACCGAACGACGCCCAGAAGGTTGGCCAAGATAAGCTTTCTTTGCGGCTCGATCCTCTCCCATCCTCTCCACATGTCCTGGCCAGCGAAGTCGGGAAGATTTTATTTCTCCGATGATGTTCGGCTCGGACACTAGTTCTTCTATCTCCCGATTGTACCTTCGCCTCCATTCCCCATCTTCTCCTCTTGTTGGTCTCAGAATCTTCCGCAATATCTTACGTAAAAAGTTTTATCAAATTCTTTTGACCAAAGATTACCAATAATTATGCTTTATAATTTTAAATTATGTTGTACTTTAAATTATTGAGAAACTACCTAATAATTTTAAGCGTAACGTAGCGTTGCAGCTGGCGTGGTTTCCAAAATCTTTGCGTTGCAGCATTGACGTAAGAAAAACGCTGCGCGTTGCAGTCTTAAGGCAACGCGTCAAACCGGGGCTTTGCGCGCGAAAATCGTGTTACTCTATGGTTGCAGTCAATGACACTGACAAAACACTGACAAAACAAAATACTTAGTTCTCACGATACAAGAAGGAAAACGAAATACACCTTGTAACAAACTTAACCTGATTGCACATTCCTGTAACTGGGACACTTGCCATTGTCCACCATTAGAACGCACAGACTCCATTAAATATTTGGGCATAACTATTGATAAGCACCTTGATTTTAAATCCCACATTGTATTATTAAGTAATAGAATTAGGAAACTCATTACAGTTTTCAAGACTCTACGGAATATTCTTGAACCCAATTTACTAAAGCAGACTTATCTCGCCCTGTGCCAGACGGTAATTTCTTACTGCATATCTAGTTGGGGTGGAGCTCCAAAAACCACCTTAAAACGTCTTGAAGTCGCCCAGCGCGCAATTCTCAAAGTCAGTACCTGTAAGCCTTTTTTGTTTCCCACAACAAAACTTTACCAACTTTGTGAAGTTCTTACAGTGAGACAGATATTCATTTTAAGCATAACGCTACAGCAACATAAACTTTTGACCTATAATCCAGCTATAACTATGAAACGCAGGGCATATGATGTTTGTCAGAATAACAAAGCTTTCAGAACAAAGTTTGCACAACGTTTCTTCTGCTTTAGGGGACCATATATTTACAACAAAATTAATAAAATTCTAAACATATATAGCCTCAATAGTTATGAATGCAAAAATAAAGTAGTCAAATGGCTTTTATCGCTAAACTATGATGCCACGGAAGACCTTCTTAAAATCTTGTCTTAAATTTTTGTAATTTTTATTATCCCACTTAATTTCTGTTTAGTATACCTAGTCTTTCTTTTACTCTATCTTTTACACACCCTCTCACACACATGCATTCATTCTCACAATTACACAAAGAGAGGATCTTAAAGCATCCATTTTGTATGTTTTTGTATGTTTTTAGTTTTAGTTTTAAAATAATTCTATACAGTTTTGTAACAGTTTTTCTTATATTTTTGTGAAAATAATAACAACCAGTCAGATTCGAGGAGAGGCACTGAATGCTGAAACACAGGTTTTTACCTAGTTCGGCAGCAGATGGCTCAATGTTTACCCTTTACATATAAGCTTATGCTTTGTATAAATAAGATCAATTTGTTACCAATTTATGAAATAAACCATTATCTTATCTTATCTTAATGGTTGTGATATCTTTGTAATATTTAAATATCAATAAATTATTGCAAGAAACAGTTTTCCTTTTTATTATCTACTTTCTTTGTACGGCTAAAAATAAAAATCCTGTTTCAGGTGTTGACAGCATCTGTCTCGTTAATTAATTTTTGGCACCAACAGTCTCATTATTCATTAAAAATAAAACACAAGATGCACGTTAAACAAAATTTATACATAAATGGCAAAATAAATACATACATGATTAAACATAACCGATACACACTCATTATTGCGATAATACTTATGGAAAAATTTCGAATCTTATTCTAAGTAATTCATAATTTGAACAATTAAAACTTAAAACAATTCATTTAAAACAACATTTGAAAGCGATGTTGTTTTTTTTTTCTTTTCATTATTTAAGGAATGAATTATAATACTTTGATTGTGAACCGAATAGACGACACAAAACCACAGTATATACAGTCAAGAGCATGTCAAACTTGACACCCGCAGCGCAACTTTGGTTCCTACGGCTATTGAAATAAGACAACACAAAGTCCAATGATGCGACAAACTTGATGCGCTCTTGTCTGTATAACTTTCAAACTTACATGTAAAATGGTCCAATTCAATAGGAATATTTTGTCATAAATGCATGTAAATGGAACCAATTAAATCGAAATCGCTGTATAACTACAATAATTAATATATTTAGCACCTCAGGTATTATTGAGATTGTTCAGATTCCAAACCAACCTACCTTATGGCTAATGATTATATGTCTTACTTATCGATAATAATAGGTCTTTACCTATGAAATTGCCGTTTTGTATGGCGAATTTTAGGTAAACTCAATTTTCAGTACTAACATTTTTGCGTTTTACTTAGGAACTAAAAATCCAAATTTTAAATATTTATTTAAACATGATTGGGAAGACATTAAGCTAACAGAAGCCTAAATTTAATTTTCGGAAAATATTATCTGTAAAAAAATATAACAAATCTAATGATGAAGTCGGACGACACTTAAGACGAACAATTTTCGAACCTTAATTTTTATGTATCAAACTAAAAATAAAAACTTTATTTTATGCGTAAATTGTTAACCTTGAAGTCAACTTTCAAATATAGGACAAATAAAAAAAATGCTTTAGAATTATAGGAATTATGATCTCATTGATCTGTAAGAAAATTTCGGCAATTTCATAGGTAAAGACCTATTATTAGTCTGGCAATTATAAAATCTAAAAATTTCAAAATGTTTACGACCCCTTCGATTTTTGCCGAATTGCTATTTATTAGATAAGGAGACTGAAATTCGCATTCAGACTTTGATAAACCAACCTCAAAAATAAATTCATTAAATCTTACCTGATACTAAACTGAAGAAAGAACCTTAACTTTCTAGTTTTTTAATGTTCTGTTCGGAATCTCTTTCTTTAGGCGACGTTGAGGCGACTAGACCAAACATAATATTGAACGCAGCATAAGAATCAAGTAAAAAATAAAAATGTGGATTAGTCTACGAATATAGGTTCAGATGTTCAGATGTATTCTGGCTAGAAGATCGTCAATAAATATTTTCATGAACATGTATGCCCAATATGAGGCAGAAAACACCAAGTTATCTGAGAATCTATCTGATAGCGATTTTCTGGATAATTATTAAGCCACCAGTACCGCGATCGTCATTAAGCGCGAGAAATTTTTAAGGAATAAATCACTAAATTCACTACACACTATCAATCGAGATTTCAGGTCGATCCGTTGATGTCGCTTGAAGCTTGATCGATTATTGATTGTCGCTATGGTGAACAGTATAATTCGATCAATGTTGAAGAACCAATCTTTGTCAATCGTGCAATTGTAAGGAGGCCTTAACGATCATTCATTTTCGTAGATACTCAGTCACATTCAAGGTTCGAACGAAAAAGTGACAAAAAGTGTCCCCATTTCGCGTGTTCTGAATTTGAAATTTCCATGTAAGTATGAGCCATAAAGCGACTGATATAAAAAAAAACGCTTAGGCCTCTTTTTCATGGTGCCATCTACGAAAGTATATGATCGAAAGAAGGTCTTTTGTCTAGCACTGAACATTAATGGGCTGTTAAATTAATGATTTGGTTGATCAAAGTCAGACTTTTACCTGTCTACTGTTCGTCTTTGTCTTTAGCTCCGTGTTTGAGGATGCGAGTGAACTCGACATAGTCAAACAGCCCGTCCCTGATGGGCGCTTCGCGGAGCATTTCGTCCACGTCGTCGTCGGTGAAACGGTCACCCATCGTGGTTAGCAGCTCACGGAGGCGCTCTTCGTTGATTACTCCGTTGTTTTCTTCGTCGAAGCACCTGGTGAAGAAATATCCAGCATTTTTTTAAATTCTTAGACCAATCTTTGGTGCTTGCGAATCAATATATTTAATTAGTTTTTTTAGGTTAATAGATAACACGGTAGAAATTCGCCTATTCTGTATGTTTTTTCTGCCTTCTGTATGCCTATTCTGTATGTGTGTTTGACGATATAATAAAACGAGCATTTAAAATTTCTGGTTTAATTAGGCGTACAACTAAATGTTTTAAAAAAACAGACAGCAGAATTATCCTATTTAACTCCCTATCTCGTAGCAGGCTTGAGTACTGTTCTGTTGCATGGAATCCACAATATCAGGTGCATTCTAATAGATCGGAACGCGTCCAAAGTAAATTCTTTAGACACATATGTTTCATGGAAGGGCTTCTAAATAACTATGGATCTTATGCTGAGCATCTCTCAAAATACAAGGCATTAACTTTAGCTAACCGTAGGATAATGCTTGATCTACTGAATTATCAATAATTCAGTAGATTCTCCATCACTATTAAGTAAGATAAAGCAAACTGTTCCTAGACCTAATGCAAGGCCTACAAACTATGTTCCCTTTAGAGCTCTTGGATATAGAACAAATCTTGGTGCTTCAGCTCCTATTAACAGGATGATAAAAGCTTATAATATAATTCTATGTACAAGGATTGAGGTTTGGATATATTCAACGATACCTTACCCATGTACAAAAATAAAATTAAAAGATATTTGTATGGTCTCTGCCTACCCCAACGGGAACAAGGCGTGATGTTATGTATGTATATTTGTATGAGAAACAAAACTGTAATATGCTTTTAGGTAATCTGATCTGTTTAAGATAAAATTATACTTTTCGTAAATGATATTTGAATTGAATGTTAATGTAAAATGAAAGTTGAATTGACATGCATGATATTTTAGTTCTTATAATGATATAATAATAATTATGTAATTTTTAACTTCTAGCATGATGTGGTAGCCTTTAAGTGTGATGTATATTCGCTTGTAACCTATAGACCTATATTTTTTAATCTTTAAACTAATATGTATTATGTTGGCTATCCATACAAATAAATAAATAAATGTACAAAGGTACACAGGCGGACTAAACGCCTAAAGGCATTATCTAACGGTCTACCTTAGTATTGTTTTATTAGTCCATGGTTATACGAATCTCAACCCAATACGAGCCAGGCAGTTGATTTTGTGGTTAAAAAAACATATGATTCGTAGCAAATAGTTTTGAATGAAATATACATGCGTACGGCTTGTATTACGGTATTATAATTCGGGATGCAATTATATTATATCACGGTCTAAACTATTATTATATTATGCAACTTATACTTACCCAAATGCATTCTTGATGACATCTTCGGGATCGGTCCCCTGTAGCCGCTCACCGAACAGGGTCAGGAACATGGTGAAGTTGATGGGACCTGGAGCCTCGTTCATCATACCTTCTAGGTAATCTTCAGTTGGGTTCTTGCCTGTGCAGAAATAGGTCATGATTTATCTCATTTTGGAAGTTAAGAATAGTCCACGGGCACGCACGCCACTGACGCGAAATCTCTACCTGTTGATAGACCCAGAGGGCACCGCTAGTTATCCTACGTCAGCGAGTACAAGAGTAACTTTGTGGAGAGAGTAGTGGCCTGTTCTTTTTTTTAAGGAATTGGGAGGCAGACGAGCAGACGGGTCACCAGATGGTAAGCGATCACCGACGCGATCACCGTTTATCTGCCAATGCGCAACCTAGCATGTTGGGTACAGTCGGAGATAAATGTGGTTACGTCATAGAGTATACGAATGAAAACTGTTCATAATAATAAAAGGTATACATGTAAAAAACAACAGATCTACCTGACTTCCTCTTGACAGTTTCGCTAGTCCGACCATATGTGTGATCCAACCCCGACCACATCCATTCACACTAATGATCCATAAGATAACTTGTAACCCTTCAGAGTCTATGAATGTGCCTGCGGCGCTAGCATGAAAACTCGGCTTGAAACGTAACGGCCCGTAATAACAAACCACAGCAATACCACGCCACAAGGGAGGTGAGAAACCTATTTTTTGTATTTATACACTACATAGGAAACGCCGGCCATAAAAACGTGAGTTTATCTGTTTAAGTACATAATTATACACTACATATTTCTTTCTTATCTTAATTAACCATTGATATCCCATTGCTGTGCGAAGGCATCTCTTTATTTCCACTGGTCCTTATTTAGCACCACAAAGCTTTGCAAGAAGCCTCATCGATTACGCCATAATATATGTCGTCTTTTACCTGCATGTTGGTGGCCTAGACCTTATAGTCCTTGTGGCATACGAGACTTGGCGGTGGTGTAGGCGGTAGCTAGAATTTAATATGATTGAACAAATTACCCAAAGAAGCCAGCATATCATGCAGATCATCCTTGTCAACGAATCCATCTCTATTCTGGTCGATCATGTTGAAAGCCTCCTTGAACTCGGCGATCTGCGCCTGATCGAACATCGCGAACACATTGGAGGTGGCTCGCTGCGCACGCTTCTTGTTTGTGCCGCGACGACCGGCTGTTTTGCGAGAAGACATCTTGGTTTCTGTGTTCTGTAAAAAGTAGAAGAGTTGTAAGTAGGAAAGTAGAGGTGCTTGTGGCTGAGTGATAGTTGCTCTTTGTTTCCAATCCTGTCAGTTTTGAAAATCTAAAGGGAATGAACAGAAAATTAATGCTTGTATGGAAAGTACATAATGAGATGTATAAAACCCTAGTGTCGCATCTGAGCATAGCGAGGCATGTTCTTTGAGGGTTTTTATACCTAATTATGTGTAGTTGTACACACAACTTTATCTACTCTCGAATCGTGAATAAAATGTAATGTGTTCAAAAACAAACCTTTTCGTAATGTTTTTCTCTTTTGCCAGTGATAACTACTAAGCGATGTTACTATGTAGGTACCTAGTTGCTTTAAAAACACCTTAAGGCGAATTATGGACGCTTTTATCACTTATTCCAAAACTGTTATGAAAATGACTGTTAGAGAATTCTATACTTCATTCATTATACACTTGCACGAATAAAAATAGCTACTAAGAATGTTTCTAGGCACAGAGTGACATTATGTAGATGGTAACCTACAATTGCTGATCGCATTATTGAGGATTTATGATACGAGTGTAGATAAAATACTTTGAATCACACCAAATTAATATAACTGACTTATAAATACCATGCCTATATTCCAATATAATGTAGTCTGTGGTTACTTATCCTTGACCACCATACTTAACCATATCATATTACGTGTTTATTTATCAATTAAGTAAAGTAATAAGAGATAGTTTGTAGTTCTAAGAGACCTTATAGACTTTAAGGGCACTGCATGTTATCCTACGTCATCTAGTACACGAAATTAGCAACTTTGTAGCGATAAAAGTGGCCTACTAGGTCCACAAAACGTTGGTCTGCCAAGAGAATGCAAGGCAGACCTGTTGTTTTTTATTTATATAGGTATCTTCTGTTTCTACGAATAGATTTTATTCGTGTAATCTGTCACTTAACCACTTTGCGCTCCGACTGTACAAAACCTGCCAGGTTTCGGATTGGCAGACCAACGTTTTGTGGACCTAGCAGGCCACGTATTATCGTTACAAAGTTGCTAATTTCATGTTCTAGATGACGTATATATTTAACAGTAATTTTTGTTGACACTGTGCCTGTCACTATTTTTCTCGAAAATATGTATTTTCGGTTTTACATATATTTTTTATTTATTTATTTATTTATTACAGCCTTGTTTTCCAAGCTTTTTCTTTACTTATTTACATATTTACTATAGTTCTATATTTATGTATCTTTATTGCTTGGTTCGTCTTCTGACGAAGGCCTCCTCCAGAGCCCGCCACTCCTGTCTGTCCCTAGCAACTCTCCGCCACAATGGCCCTGCTACTTCCTTTATTTCATCTTCCCATCGTTTGTTTTGTCTGCCCATTTTCCTCTTCCCATCCCTAGGATACCAGTCCGTTACAGTTCCTGTCCATCTCTTGTCTTTCAACCGAATAACATGTCCAGCCCATCTCCATTTTTGTTCTCTTATCGTCCTTGTTACATCTCGTACTCCTGTTCTTTTTCTAATTGTTGTTAGTTTTACCTTGTCCTGTCTTTTTACTTTAAGTATACTCCTTTCCATGCCGTGTTGGCAGACCTTAAGTTTTTGGAGATGTTTACTAGTTAGGGCCCATGTTTGGCATCCATATGTCATACATGGTAATATGCATATGTTTAAAACTTTGCTTTTGATTGCTATGGGCATATTGTCATCTTTCATAATTTCTTTTAGTGACCAATATCGACTCCAAGCACTGCTTACTCTTTTGTCTATTTCTTTGGTGGTCAGGTCCCTGGCTGAAATGATCTGGCCCAGATAAACATACTCTTCTACATATTCTATTTTCCTTCCCTCAATTTCTATGTTTTCTTTGTTGTTGTTGGTCATAAGTTTAGTTTTATCTGTGTTCATTGTCAACCCTTTTTTGATACTTTCTTGTGAAAGATCACTTAACATTTTATGCAGAGTTTGGGCGTCTGGGGCCAGAATTATAAGGTCATCTGCGAACCGTAGATGGCTTAGTCTTTCACCATTGATATTTATGCCTAAATTGTCCCAATCTAGGTTTCGGAAAATTTCTTCTAACACTGCTGAAAATATTTTTGGTGAGAGTGGGTCTCCCTGTCTTACGCCTTTTTTGATATCAAATTCTTTTCCTGATTTTTCAAGTTGTATCCTGGCTGTGCTGTTTTTGTATATTTCTCTTATAAGCCTTATATATTTTCTTGGAATTCCTTGAGAATCTAGCGCTTTCCATATTTCATTGTGTTTAAGCGAATCAAAAGCTTTATTGTAATCCACATATGCTATGTAGTATTGTTTTCCAAACTCATTTAGTTTTTCGATTATCTGTTTTATTACATGTATATGATCAATGGTCGAATATTTGCTTCGAAATCCAGCTTGTTCTTTTGGTTGGTTATTATCTAATATAGTAGAAATGCGATTCAGGATGACCTTCGAGAATATTTTGTACATGTTTGGCATTATGCTTATTGGACGGTAGTTGTTCACATTGTTCTTATCTCCTTTCTTATGTATCAGGGTGATTGTTGTCTTAGTCCATTGGATAGGTACTGATTCAAGTTCAAGAATGTCGTTAAATAAGTTTTTTAATGGTTCTACAATTTCATCTTGTGTTCCTTTTAAAATTTCATTTGTTATTTGGTCTTGTCCGGGTGCTTTGTCATTTTTCAAGGTAGATATTGCTTTCATTACTTCACCGTTTATAATGTCTGGTACTTTATCTTCTTCTTTGTCTCGCAGATCAACTATTTCTTCCTCTTGACTGTCGTATAGTTTTCGATAAAAATTGGTGGCTATTTCGTTGATGTTTTCTCTTTGTGTGACAATTTTCTTTTTGTTAGTGTCTTTCAGGTTTGGTATCCACTCAGTGTAACTTTTTAATTCTTTAAAAGCTTTTCTGACACCTCCTGTTTTCTCTATACAGCTTTTTAGTTTTTCTGATCTTTGTTTTCTTCTATGGTTTCTTATGCTTCTGTTGATGTTTTTACTCATTTCAGCTATTTGTTTTCTTTGGTTCTTTTTGTCTTCCAATATTTTTTTCCTTTCTTCTAAAAAGAGTCTTGCTTCTTCCCCTAATGGGTCTTTTTTGTTTTTTGCTGTAGTGAGTGTTCTGTTCAGCTTAGATAACTATCTTGTAATTTATTGTATTTATCCTGTATTGTTTCAAGTTTGTTTATTTGTCTGATATTATCTTTTAACTGTAGCAGAAAATTTTCCGGGATTGGTTGTGGTATCTTTTGGTTCTTGTTTATTTTAATTTTTCTTGATAATTTTGGACAGCTATGGTAAAGTTCTCCTCTGAGCATTCTATGGTTTGTATTGAAGTTCAGGTTCTTAACAGTTCCTACATCTTTGAATATTTGCGGTTTATTTGAAAGTATGAAGTCAATTTCGTTTTTCACTAATCCATTCGGTGATATCCAAGTCCATCTTTTGTTCTCCTTTTTTTTAAAGAAAGTGTTCATTATACTAAGATTGTGTTCTAATGCAAAGTTTACTAGTCTCATTCCGTTATTGTTTCTTTCTCTTGCTGTAAATTTTTTCATTATATGTGTTTCGGTTTCTAGACTTTTTCTAATTTTACTGTTGAAATCTCCCATTATTATCCGATTTTTGTGGGTTCTTTCCATGGCATTTGTTAAGGCCTCATAGAATTGATCTTTATCTTCTTTTTTCGCCTGTTCTGTGGGTGCATACACTTGGACGATTGACCATGGGTGTAAATCGTTCGGGAACTTTATATTTAATATAGAAATTCTTTCAGAAATACCTATAAATTCTTGTATTCCTTCCTTAAGGTGATTTTTTACCAGGAACCCTACTCCGTGTAGGCCTTGTGTCTCTCCTTTGTAGTAAAATATATATTAATTATTTTCTTGTATTTCCTCTCCTAATCTCCTGACTTCGCTCAATCCGATAACATCCCATTTCAAATCTTTTATGGCTTCAATTAACTCGATTAAAGTTTCTTCGGTCCTTAAAGTTCTCGTGTTGAGAGTTGCTATAAATAAATTTCCTTTGTTTTTGTTTTTCCTTGTTGTGTGTGGCTCTGGTGGGTTGTAGTCTAATTTCCCTCGGGGACAAGCCGGACTGGGAAATGTTTTTTCTATTTTCTTATTTTCTACTTTACATTGTTTTGTTTTCTGGTTGCAAGCTAGTTTTTTGAATCCGCAGCACTTCTTACATCTGAGAATGAACTTGTTCTTCCCAGCATTTTTTCAAAGGCATTCGTTTTATTTAATTTGACAGCATTTGCTGTGCTTTGGGAGATTCCCGAGTTCCCAGGCAAGTTTGAGTTATCCCGCTTTCTCTTCTCATTTTTATTCTTATTCTCCTTAATAATGAGCTTGTCGTACTTTATAATTGCATAATTTCCTTTTTCCCTCTCTGCCTTCATTTGTTCATAGAGTTCTTTCCTTTTGATTGAAACTTCTTTTGGATAGTATTCTGTTATGTAGATATTTTCAAATAGTTTTTTGTGTTTCAAAATTTCTTCTTTTTTCCTATTATTTATGAAGGATAGAAGTACAGGCCTTGGTTTATCGGCGTCGCTTTTCTTTTTGCCCAAACGGTAAACTTGGTCAATATCATTTTCTAGGATTTTTACTTTTAAATTGGCAGTCTGAAAGATATCAATTATTGTGTCTAATAGATCCAATCTAGATGTTTCTCTTTCCTCTAAGCCTTGTAAAATAACAGTTTTTCTCGTGTCATTTCGCTCCAATAATCCTGTTCTTACTACCAGGTCTTCTGTTTTTCCCTTTAGATCACTGATGTCTTTAACCAAAGGCTCCAGTTTTTTATCAATTTTTTTCGATATATCTTTGGTTTGCTGTTGCATTAGCATGTTGATTTTTTCTAAGAGCATTTGGTAATGTTCTGTCATTTTGTAATTTCTGAACGCAGCCTTCAAGTATTGTTCGAAATTTCGGTGAAACGAAACGTACGGTTTTTTCCTTAATGGCACATATATTAAATCCTCATAAATGAATTGCAAACAAAAGTCAAAATGTTAATTTCTTTAAATTTATTTCTAGTTATTTAAACATTTTTCATTTTTTTTTTTAACTTTGCAGTTATATGTGACTCATGAAAAATGCAATAATATGGATGATGGTCTGATGATGGGGCAGGAAAGTGGGCCATGGAACCCTTGAATGATTTCTAGTAAATGGGTCATTTTTTTTGTTTTAAAAAGACTTACATAATACTTAAATCTAAAACATAATACACATCGGTATAGCATAAATCCGTAAGGATTTGTCCGTACACCGTCGTTCATCATCGTGCACTCTAAATAAAGTAATATAATAATAACAGTGTGCCCTATTTTATTTGTATGATAATTAGGTCCCTAGACGACCAACTTACGTGTTAGGTTGTAACGATGATATTAGTTAATTATCCTGTTAGATCTTAACTTAGAAACAAAGTTTTGATATTATATTTCTACGTCTCCTACCTCATGTTTGTGTCTAATTAAGTACTTTTCATTATGCTTAGTTTAATGATAAGGAGCTGATGATGGAGCAGGAAGGGGGACCATGAAACCCTTGAATGGCCATTTTTGGCTCATTAGAATCATAAAAATAATGCTGACATTGAAATTTTGGTATGTTTTTTGAGTTGTTCGTCAACTCGCTAACTTGGATCTCGCAAGATGTTATTTGGCATTTAGTATGTACTTTTCATTTTGCTTCTGTTTCAAGGGTACATCTTAGAATAAGTATGAAGAATATTTATGACTAAAAAGTAAAAAATAAAAATATAGTTCAAAAAGCTAAGAAACATGTGTTGCCTTTCATGTACCTACTAAAAAAAATCTTTACTATGAAACTAAGGAGCTTACTTGGGGTTTTTTCCTTGTGTCTATGTTATCCTTGTCTAAAAGTTTCACACACTTCTGTAAGCTTCTTAGAGTGCGTTCCAAAACGGTAATAATTAGCCTTTGACAGCAGTCTGTCTCGACCACACCAATGGACATCATATAACACTATCCTGCTGTCAGAGTAATTTTTACCCGATTCGGAACGCAACCTTTATCATTTACATTTTTTTTAAGATTTGATATGTTCTAAGACCCATATATTTATTTTATACCTACATGAAAATACAACTCAAGAAGTAGAAATTAAGAAAGACACTAAAATCACCACTACGGATTAAAACCTGCTCATGAGCTTTGTGTGCGGTTTTAGCGCGCTAATAGTCGGTTCAAAACTTGCTCGTATTCACTCGTTAAGCGACGTGACGTCATCAGTGACGTCACTTTAGCGCGCTATCATTGCATACGAAAATGAGGTAGTGCAGCATGTGCGAAACGTCAAATTCATAAGACATTTGTCATCAATCTCGTTTTCGAGAGATTTTTTTCAACTTTCATTTGGGTTTTTAGATTTAATTATCTTATCGAATAATCATTAACTCTCAATAATTTCTTAAAACACAAAACAAAATCAAAATTTTAATTTTTCTCAGTGACATTGACATAAGCGCGCTTTAATCTGGTTTAAAACTGTATTCGACGAATGCACGCATATAGAAATAAACCGACTATATTCAGTGAATGTGATGTATGCGTTGAATTGAAGAATCAATCCGTAGTGCAAGACTCATCAATATTGTGTACCCAATATTATTTTAGACATATAGACATATTCATTAATATCAACATTAGTGATTTCATGTAAATAATTTGTTTTTACAAAATGTATCTATCTACTCAGCATAAAATTATGTGGCACATCCATAGCACCACAATAAGTAAAACAGGTCCTTTTATATGCAACATCTGTTTATACTATAGGTCAGCATAACATTCATTGTATCTGATATTCAAATGAAAATATTTATAAGACCACACCTTAATGCCTGTGATGAGTTCACAAAATCACTTAAAAAGTGGGTATTGATGATAAATTAAAATCGAAGTAGATCTCACCTAAATACAAGATAAAGCGCGTTAAAGCGTGCGGAGTACAAGGCTACCGACTGCACACCAAAATTTTGGCTCCAGCACCGTTCCAGGTATAATTATAAATAAATTTAACAAAGTTCCTAAGTCGTTATAAACTGGTTGCCCCGAGCACTCGTTAACTTGAAAGTGACTCACAAGAACGTTAGGAAACCTTCGCTTTCTGTACAAAAGATATTTAGGCCAAAGTGTGACAAATACAAGAATTCCTTTTACGGTTGTGCATTTACATCATCGTCCGTCTGGTCGTAATCTAAGAAGTATTGATTTAATTATATAAAAGGACGTTACTCACTTTTTATAATTAGATCCCACACACCTGCAAACGATGGTTTATAACCGAAATAAACGAAAAAATGATTTTTATCGCACAAATCCAAATAAAGTCGATGAGAACGGTCGGTGAGTAATATTGACGTCACACGTCAAACGCTGCGTTCCAAATTGTACAAACGCTGCTAAAAGCGTATACAGTACTGACGGACGGTCCAAATTGATTTTGCACGCTCACAAAGCTATCACTGCTTTAATGGCTCTAGTCAATTTGGAATGGATTTAAGCGCGCTCACGTGTTCATCTGTCAAAATGTCAGTTTTGCTTTTATTTTTTTTAACAAAGCCTAAGCTAATTCCTGAAAAATGTGCGCCAAATCCACTCTCATTTCCATTAGAGAAGAATTAATTAAAATCAAAACTTGAGAAACATCAGCTGGCTGCAAATGTGTGGGATTTTATATGTGTCAAATCTATTTTGACATAAGCGATTTCACTGCTCCACCTATTTGACTAAAGCACTGATAGCAGAAACGATGACGTCATCAATGACGTAAGGCGGTGAACGAGCGAGTGCTTTAGAGCACGCTTTTGGTCAATTTGGACCGACTTAAGCGCGCTCACAGTGCTCTAAAGCAGTCTGTTAGGCCAAATTGGAACGCACAGAAACAAAAGTCAACGAATAGTAACGTCAAAAAATTCGTCCGTGGTCAAAAAAACCATAGACATTTTTTTTTTTCATTCTTCCTTTCGGAAAGGCAAAGAGTACAAAGCCCATACAGCCATGTCTGATTTGTTCTTTCTTTTTGCTCCCCTCGTAAAGCGATAGTGAACTTTACGAAGGAAGATGTTCGTGACTTTTTGGGACAACACAAACGGGGCTTAAACACGAGACCACTTGAAATCTTCATCAGCTGCGCACTCCGTAGTAAATTTACTGCATAACACACTATCTTTATTATCCACTAAATCACTAAATGCACAAAAAAACTAAATTTCAATTAAGCAGGCAAACGCCCATGTCGAGTTCCCGCCAAAAAGCCAAACCATAGACACTACACCGGAAATGCGAGGATAGTTCAATCAACGCACAGACTACTTAGATGATATCAACGAGAGATGGCGCTACTACGTGCTACTTAGGGGATTTCAAAAAAAGGTGAGAAATTATCCTGACAGCAGGAGAGCTTTATATGACATCTATATGTATGGTCGAGACAGACTGCTGTGAAAGGAATCAGTTGATTGATGAAATGCTAACTTGTCCTAAAAAGACCTTTCATTTGTCCATTGTCAACTGTCACCTACCTGTCTGTCATCTGTCAACCACCTCCCACCCCTCCCACCGTTCATCAGCTGTCCGATTTTTCGTATTTTCGGAAATATTCCATCCATTGCAAAACCATGAGAATCAAAATTCAATTACTTTAGACCCTTTTCAACATATATTTCCAAAGGTATGCGTTAATTCCTATCGTTGTTGTAAAATTTCTTGTTTTTGCGTGCACGTAACAAGATGTTATGGTGCTATAAATAATCGCATGTTTTAATAATTTCCGTAACTACTTCAGATGATATGTAAGCCTTTAGTTCTGCCTGGTGGAGCTCGCAAACGAGTCCTGTCGTGTCCATGCGACGTTGCGCGGGTGATTCGGAGATTGCGATGTTTGTCAACATCGTCCCAAAGGTCTTCATCAAGCCACTATGAAGTACTGGGGATCACTCCAAAGGCAACGCAAAATGATATCAAGTCAGCCTATTACAAGTTATCCAAAGTATATCACCCTGACATATCCAGTGTAAGTATATAAATTAATTGACCTTGTATGGAATGGGTATAATGTAAACACAACCTTGATATTTTAAGTACCTATCAAATTTATGATAATTAATTAAATTTGTCATTTTTTGTGTTGCAGGATGAAGCCTCTGCAAAAAAATTCAGAGCTATATCTGAAGCATATGAAGTTCTAGGAAATGTCAGGCTCAAAAAGATGTATGATAAAGGTACACAGTTCATATTATTTCAAACATATTGTTTCATAATTACCTAAAAAGAATTTGCCAAATTGGTTCAGCGGTTCTCTTGTTTGCTTTTAGTGAAATAATTTCAGGACATGTAATTTAAAATTTTCAGGTCTTATAGTGGGTATAGAGAACAAAAGCCGCATGGATTATCAAACAGATGAAGAACCTCTAGACCCTACTGCTAAATTCTATAAGTCCCGCATAAGTCGAAATGTGGTTCCCAATATGGAGGGCAAAACACCTATCTACGACTTTGACACTTGGTATGAAAAACACCCTTGTTATTATACATTTAGATAACAGCAGCCTGGGTTACACAAACCTGCCTGGCTATACATGTTCAACTTAAGAAACAATTATATTTTTAATGCTTAATGTATGGGCCCGGGCGAACCCAGAAATAGACTAGCCTTGTCCTGGTATTGTGGGGCTCTGCCTGGATGGACCACCTGAATATCCCTTACTGCTCGTGGGAACGCAATGGATTCTTCTAAAATTATAAATTCAAATGGCGGCGATGTGATTCGCAACGCATCACATCCCCTTCCTCGCGGGGGCGAAAAGCGGACTACGGAGAGCCGCTTTGCTACGATGAATGTAGAAAAAGAAAAGAAAGAAAAGAAAAAAGCATGGTTGGATTGGTTAACTGTAAAAGCTAATCAAAGAATGCAGAAGGCCACAAGTGATGATGTTAGTGTAGCACGAAAGGAATATAAAAGAGTGAAAGGTATTGTAAAGGATGTTGTTGAGAGAAAGAAAGAGGAATGTAAAGATGAGTTTGACAGAAGGCTTTCTGAAGATTTCCAGTCAAACTAAAAGTTTTTCTGGAAATCCATACGGACAGCCCGAGGAAAGTTTGGAACATCAGAGCTGAGTAAAATCAGAAGCCAGGATGGAAGTATTATAAAAGGTGAAGAATGTGTGCTGAAGAGATGGAAGGAATATTTTGAAAGTTTGTTTGAGAGAGAAGCAGAGGCTAGCTACCGAGGTCTTCTGTGGAAATGCATGAGAATGAATATGAGAGTAATGCAAGTGAGATAAGTATGGATGAGATCATGAAAGCAATGAAAAGTATGAAATCAGGTAAAGCAGGTGGGTATGATAGAGTGTCGGTCGAAATGTTGAAGGCTGGGCGAGGCATTGTGGCTAGTCAGCTGTACCGCCTTTTCAACCTGTGTTGGACGAACGGCCAAGTACCAGGTGACTGGTGCAAGGCTGTGATTGTGCCGCTGTACAAGGGAAAAGGGTCACAACAGGACTGCAAAAATTACCGCGGGATAAGTCTTCTCAGTGTCGTCGGCAAACTGTATGCAAAGGTTTTGATTGAAAGAGTGATGAAAGATACTGACGAAAAAATATGGGACGTACAAACGGGATTTAGAAAGGGAATGGGATGTACAGATCAGGTCTTTTCCTTGCGGTGCATAGCTGAAAAGTTTTTGGCCAAAAACCAAAAAGTCTACTGCGCGTTCGTGGATTTGGAAAAGGCCTATGACCGAGTGGTGAGGAATGAATTGTGGTCGGCATTGTCTATGTATGGGGTGAACGGTCATCTGATTCAAGCACTGAAATCTCTCTATGAGGATTCCAGTGCTTGCGTCAGAATAAACGGGGCGAAAAAGGTGTTAGGCAGGGATGTGTAGCGTCACCTTGGCTGTTTAACCTGTTCATGCATAATTGTTTGACTGATTTGAAAGAGAGTATGTGTGGACTGAGAATGAATGAGTTACTCATCAAATGTCTTCTCTACGCTGATGACCAAGTTATACTTGCGTCATCTGCTGACGAGTTACAGGAGATGGTAACAATGATGAATGTGGCTTTTGATAGGAAAGGAATGAAAGTTAATGTAAGCAAGACGAAAGTAATGGTACTTGAAAGAGAAGAGTGTATGACAGAGTGTACTATATTAATAGGTGGTGAACAAGTCGAACAAGTAAAGGAGTTTGTGTATCTGGGTTCTAAGTTTACGAGAGATGGAAAGTTTGAAAGTGATATCGAAAGAAGAGTGAATGCTGGAAACATGGTGAATGGTGCTCTGCATGCTTTTATGAAGAGTCAGAAGGTGTCTCACAAGGCTCGTCTGGCTGTTCATAGAGGCGTTTTAGTACCAACACTGATGTACGGCAGTGAAAGCTGGGTATGGCAGAAAAAGCATGAAAGTAGAATTAATGCAGTAGAAATGAGAGCTTTGAGGAGTATGATTGGTGTGAAATTGAGTGACAGGATTAAAAATAGTGTGATAAAAGAACGTTGTGGCGTAAAAGAAGACGTAGTGACTAAAATTGAGAAAGGGATGCTGAGATGGTTTGGTCATGTAGAGAGGATGAATGAAGGAAGATTGACGAAAGAGATCCACAAGGCGAGAGTGAATGGAAACGTTGGAAGGGGAAGGCCTCGGCGAACGTATCAGGACCAAATTCTGGACGTTCTGAATAAAGGCCAGGTTAAAAGTACCCTAAACCGACGAGCATGTATGAAAGGATTGATGAAGGTTCAGGCAGAAAGCAAGGGAAGTATGTCAAGATCGTGCAGCTGGAGAACTGTGGTCTCTGCCTACCCCGACGGGAACAAGGCGTGATGTTATGTATGTATGAAATGTATATTTCTTGGTCCCATGGGTTTTTTTGTGGATTCTAATCTAAATTAAGATAAAAATATACATTAATTTTAAGAGTGTTCCCGAGGATATGCGTTGATTTTAAGAGCATTATTCAGTTAACAAAACTGTAAAACTTTCCCTAAGAAACAGGTTGATTTGATATAAGAAAAAAAAAATTGCCCTGCCATGCAATTTTTTTTTCGTATTTTAGAAAGGCAACAAATTAAATGATTCCCAAAATATTTTTTATACCCCAATAGACTTCAGACAAAATGAATGAATGTACACCAAATTGGCTGAACGTACACCAAATTTGGGTAACCGGTTCGGTTAGGTTCTTTAGAACACAACCTAACCGATCCCGAATGAGGTGGGGTTGTGTTAGGTTATCTTGCGACCACAACGCACGAGCGAAGCGAGCGGCGAAGTGCCAGAAGCAAATTTGGTGTACATGCATCCATTTTGGTGAATATTATTTGGTAAAAATTTACTCAAATTTGGTGGCACGTTAATACACAGCCTTTTAGAAACAAAGGTTAAGGCTAGGGAAAGTTGTTCAGTTTCGTTAAGGGGATTCCTGCAGTCAACTAGCGCACTAGTCAGTTAAAAAAATATTGCTCGCTAAACACAAAATTTATCGAAAATCCGAAAAGACAGATTGAAGTAAAGGTACTTTACTTTATTTAGAACCTATTAATTCTGAAAAATGTAGTTGACTGTAATTACAGTTACAAAAAGTGCCAAAAACGGTCACTTTTAGCACTTTTTGTATCTGTAACTACAGCACACTTTATTTTACAGAGTAAACAATGGTACCTTTACTTCAACCTGTCTTTCCGGATTTTCGATAAGTTTCATATTTAGCGAGTAATATTTTTTTAACTGATGGGGGCGCTAGTGGACCGCAGGTAGCCCCTTAACTGAATTTACTCCTAAAGTTAATGCATAATAGGAAAAAATAAAATTTTGTATGGGAGGGCAATTTTTTTTTTCAAAAGTTGTACAGTTTCGTTAACTGAACATGCTCTTAAAATTAATGCATATCCTCAGGAACACAGTGTTTAAGGAATATACTATGATTTCTTCCTAATTTTAAATTATGATATTGTAATCAATCAGTCATGTCTTTCTCAAACGTACAATGTGTAATTCTAAAAATGCCAAACCTCTCAGGTGGTAGTTCCACCCATAGAATACATGAAACATAGAATCTATGGTTCCACCTATGTATCTGATCGATCATCTTTTGTTCTACAACTTTTGGAAATTAAAATAAAAAAAAGCGGCCAAGTGCGAGTCGGACTCGCGCACCGAGGGTTCTGTACCACCACATAACCATAATTGTATTAGTTGAAATTTCAGTAAGGTAATGTGCTAGATTTTTTGAGTCCGACACGCGCTTGACCAAATTTTATTATTTGTTGTTATTTTATAGCTTATGCACTATAAACATACCAATTTTCAAGTTTGTAAGTGTTCCTGTTTTTAAAATAGAACTAAAACAAAAATTGCCTCAGCGACCATCCAACTTGACCCCTCTCTTATATGAATGTTCTTGAAACGGGAGCTCACCACAATTCGTTACCATTAGTTGTGAGAAAAGTTGTAATATTTAATGATTTCAGACTTTTCCCATTATTTGTACTGTGAGACCTAGCTTCTTGCCAAATTTCATAATTTTAGGTCAACGGGAAGTACCCTGTAGGTTTTGCATTTTTTAATAAATGTATGGAGATGAGGACATAAAATGCCATATCTTTTGATTGCGTCATTGTAAAAAATTTAAATTTTCAGATCTTGTGTGGTTCATGGATCCTAATATTATATGGTATTAATTTCAACCTGATACCTTTACCCGTTCATGAGATAAAGGGTCTTGACAGACAGACGGACAACAAAGTGATCCTATAAGGGTTCCGTTTTTTTCTTTTGAGGTACGGAACCCTAAAAAATTTAATCTTCATACAAAATGAAAATGGACAATTTGTTCAATTTGTATGGAGAACCAATTTTTTTTTATCTATTAATAATAGGAATATCTATTTATTTTACAGGTCTAAAAGCCACTATGGTCATGTATTTTCGAAATCACAGTATGAAAAAGAGTTGCTGAAAAAGATAAGGTCTAAGCAAAATGATGCTTTTCAAGCAAACAGACAAGAAAATTTGATTTATTTTCTGTTTGCTTTAGGAGGGCTCTTCGTATTGCTAGTGGCACATGGGAAAGATGACTATGATAAGGACAGCATAGCTAAATTTAGAATCCAACAAGAACAAAATGATCCAGATTCAAAATAAATAAATGTAAAAAGATTTAGGTAATTAATTAGATAGACTAATGTTAGACTGTTTTGTTAAATTGTTATTATCATATTCTAAAGTGTTTTGAACACTATCAAAAGAGATGTAAAATTTTACTATGGAGGTTGGATTTTTATTTCGAGGGAAGATTAACAGGGTTTAAACCAAGTTCATATGGTGGATAGGATAGTAGATAATATTTTGGTGAAGAAAGAATATTTTTATAGGCCACCATTTTTTTACAATTGATTTTTAAAGTTATTGAAATACGGCATCACTGATTGGAATTTGGCAACACTGATTAGACTATGACAACCCTACTTACAACAGGGTTTTAGGGTAAGTAAGTATACAGGGTGTTAGATTAGGATCACCATATGTACAGGGTCTTAGGGTAAGTATACAGGGTGTTAGGATAGGATAACTATACAGGGTTTTAGAATAAGATCACTATATGTACAGGGTTTAAGGATAAGTATACAGGGTTAGATTAGGATCACCATATGTACAGGGTCATAGGGTAAGTATACAGGGTGTTAGGATAGGATACCTATACAGGATGTTAGGTTAGTATCACTTTATGTACAGGGTTTTAGGGTAAGTATACAGGGTGTTAGGATAGGATAACTATACAGGGTGTTAGGTTAAGATCACTATATTTACAGGGTTTGAGGGTAAGTATACAGGGTGTTAGGTTAGGATTACTATACAGGATGTTCGGGTACGTATACAGTTTGTTAGATTAGGATCACTATATGTACAGGGTCTTAGGGTAAGTATACAGGGTGTTACTACACAGGGTGTTAGGACTAACACTAACACACTAACACCCTGTATAGTTATCCTATCCTAAGACCCTGTATAATTACCCTAAGACTCTGTACATGTGGTGATCATAATCTTACACCCTGTATACTTACCTTGAAACCCTGTGTATTTATCCTATCCTTACACCCTGTATACTTACCCTAACATCCTGTATAGCAATCCTAACCTAACACCCTGTATACTTACCCTAAAACCCTGTACATATAGTAGTCATCCTAACCTGACACCTTGTATACTTACCCTAACATCCTGTATAGTTATCCTAGCCTAACACCCAGTATATTAACAAATAATGACCATAAGAAGCATTTTTGATAATACCGAGACTTATAAAAAAATATATTCATGGTATCTTACTAGAAAAAAAATAAATCATCGACATCGTGTGTCGATATTATTTTGATCGATCACCTCTCTAATTATCATACAAGAAATCGGCCGACAAAAATACGGTCTTAGATTGTAATAATACTATAAATACGGTCGTGAGCGGGAGCCCTGAAACACACTGCTTCAAAAAATTATTACTTTGAAAAACTCATAAACATTACCCTTTTGCCACAAACAAAAAAAAATTACCCTTTGACAGCAGTCTGTCTTGACCACGCACACGGGCGTCATATACAGCTATCCTGCTGTCAATGTCAAGGTAATATTTTGCCGCACAAATCTTTGGTGTTGCCAGTACTTAAAAAAAAGTCCACTATCAATATTTAAAAAAAATATTATAAAAAAATGGCGGCCCCAAAAAAAAAATTTTTTGTTGTTCTTCTTTCTTTTTTTTATTCTCCTTTATATGATATAAATTTCAAGTCTGTTAGTTTTATCTCGGAATAAAAAACCACTAGTATACATGTCTTTTACAAATTCTAGTTTTATAGTAGCTATTGCACATGTATATATTGTACATAATATTTTAACCGTCTTACTACAAAAAAGTTAGACATCTGTTGAACACTTGATTAAAAAAAATCGTACCAAATAACTCTATGTCATTGATGCGCAGAAGTAAAAAATGACTTAACTTCTGTGCATCAACTGACATAGCCAGTTATTTTGTGCGTATTTTTTAATCAAGTGTTCAACAGATGTCTAACTTTTTTGTAGTAAGACCCGACACCTACCTCGGTATTTGCGATATAGAGCTCAATATTATTTAATGCTTACCTGAGTTGTCATAACTGTCTGTGACTGTTAATGTGCAGAAGTAAAAAAAAATTGTCGCGGGGTGAGATGCTGCATGTAGGGGCAGGAGAGTGAGTCGTTCATTGGCTCTCCGCCTGTCACCCATGCGCAGAAAATAACTGTCATAGACAGACTTGTCCCAAACACGCTGTACAGAATATGCTTTGTGCAGTGCTGTCAATTGCTTACCTTCATACAGTAAAGAATTAGAACCTTTAGAAATAAATATAATTTATTTTCATTCAACACTTTATTTCATTTTTAACTTATGGTTAATGGTATGACTAAAACATACAGATTTCAGGCAGTAACATGAACACAAATATTGAAATTCATATATAGTTCAATGTTTCCAAATAGGTAATTATTTTTTCTCTGCTGATTCAATATGATACAAGGTCTTTGTACTATTCATATTCATAATGGATTTGCATTTTTTCTTCCTATGACAGACATCTGGTTTCCTTCCTTAACCAACTAATATCTATTAAAATTGTTTATAGAATTTATGATCACAAGCTAAGCACCTATTTGAAGTGGACAGTTAGAAATAAATACTAAGTTTTTACTATGGTTTTACTAAAACATACTACATAATAAAATTGACATTGAACTATTCAATAGAAGGAATCGTGAAATGAATTTAACATAATTTACATTATTAATGAATTCTCATTGTCATTATTTAAAAACTCAGTCCATATTATTATTATGTTCCTAACACTTGCTGTGTTTAAAATGAATTAAGATTATCATTAGGGCTAGTTTAGCACAGGTTTGCAGATGATTTCAGAAATGGTTTCCATACATGCCTGGCATGGGCATGTTTAAAGGACCCATAGGATATGGCACTGATGGCATGTTTTGATTTTGAGGCCCATAGTTTGGGTATGGCAGGTATGGTTTCCCCATCCCGTTATTGTAGGAACTTTGACTCCCTTTTCTTATTAATTCTGTCATTTTTTCAGCTTTGAATTTCCGTAGATGCATCTGTTTCCGGATAGGTTCAAAGTCTTCAAGGAATTTGTCTACATCTATCTTTCCACATAGAAAGTCTTGTGCTATGTTCTCTGATTGCTCCTCCGTTTCTGCAGCTGCGGTTTGTAATAAAGCTTGGGTTGTGTCGGGTGATATTCCTGCTGACTTTGTTTCTGGAAATAAAAACAATATTAACTAAGACAATGGCTGTACCTTGAGACCCCGAATGCCTTAATATTAAAAGTTGAACTAAGGCCCTTAAAAAATAATTCCATAAAGAACCACAAGATACATACTATATTCATCTAGTAGTTCTTTTATACGACTACATAATTGTTCTCCCATTTCTGATTTTGCCTGTACTTCTGACTTTAGCGCCTCCAATTCTGGCTCCTTACTGAGATTGAACTCAGCTAGAGATCTGTTACTGGCAATAATCATCTCCTTTTCTGTGTCCCAATCCTTTATCTAAAAAAAAAACCATTTCTAAGAATTTACGAACAATACGAATTAAAGCCTTTGTGTAAACGTACTTAGTTTGATAGCAACCAATTACTTTTCCCTATGACTCATACTTCGATTTGAGTGGTGAAGCACAAGGCGAAAGCTTCCCCCTACTCATAAATAATAGTTGGTAACATAGAACTATCACCAATTACCGGAAAGAGAAATAGGCAAATGTATTCTGTTGTTTTTACCTGCTTTACATCCTTCAGAATCGTATCAAACTTTGCGTCGTCATTCAACATTTCTTTTAGTTCATCTGAGTTCAAATGGGCCAGCAAACCCATGGCTGAAGGGTAATCTGGTTGTATCATCTTTTATGTTTTATCACGAGAACTGTAGAGCGAAAAAGATATTTTTACAATATTTTCAGCTAAAATCACAATCATAAAACGTCAAACAAACCTGTGCGTCAACCAGTGCTGCCAGTAGCCAATAGACAAAAGTAATATGAAACCGCTCGAAAAAAGTTACAATAATATCAAATTTTTATAGAAAAAGCAATTAAAAAGTCTTCTTTTCTTTTTCTTTCGTGAAACTGAAACCAATCATTGAAGCACACACAACTGGAAAACGACAAAATAAATAAACTTGAAATAAAATTCTACCACTCTAACCAAAATGTCGAAAGTTTATTATAGAATTCGTCGAAGTTCTAATGCTATATAAAATTCATACTTCTAATAAAAAGAACATGGCTTAAAGGGCCCATACAAAGCTCTGCCTGCAGGGCCCTGCTTGCAGTACTGCCGCAGAGGATGTTACCACACAAAGCCCTGCAAGTCATAAGAGCGCGTTGCGCCTAGCGCCTGTGCGTTGCTGTCTTTCCCACACAATTACCTATACTAAAATGGCTCCCTCCATCATTATCAAAACACCAAAAGTAGCGTTAGCTGTCCGGTCAACCCAAAGATTTTGGAAAGCGCAGCGTTTTTCTTACGTCAATGGGTCAACCGCTTGTCGGTAGAAACTTTTATTACCACGCCATAAGGTCCAAAAGTGTTTCTACCGATGTGCGGCCGTGTGTACTTGTCGCAGAAAGAACACGAAAAGAAAACAATGGTTTAGGTAATTTGGTCACGCTAATTTACTGAGAGATTTAGACCCCGATGATAACAAAAAAAAATTTTTAAAAATGAAAATTTTAAAATAGTTTTCTCAAAATAACTTTTTTTAAAATAGTTTTAAAAAATCTTGAAAGCCGACAATGTAGCATCTTTATTAACAGTCTTATACAGGGTGTTAATTTAATTGCGTGCCATAGCTTAAGGGGTGTTTCAGTTACGATAAAGAAATACAAAAAAAATATAAAAAAAAATCCTGCTGAAAAAGAAAAGTATAACTGCATTTAAACGCGGAGCAACGTCGCTAGCGCGCGAGTATCAGTGAATAAGGTAGGCACATCATCATCATATCAGCCGAAAGACGTCCACTGCTGGACATAGGCCTCCCCTAAAGATCTCTAAAGATCTCCATGACGACTACATAACTGAAACTCTTTCGCGCGCTTTTGATAGCGCTCCCATTCACGCGGTTTAGTTTCAATGGAGTTTTAATTTTTTTTTGTAGGATTTTTTTTATATCTTTTTTGTGTTTCTTTATCGTTACTGCACCACCCCTTAAGCTATGGCACGCAATCAAATTAACACCCTGTATTTTTGGGACCGCATGTCTTTGTTATGGCATTGCTCGTTGTTAGTCTTACAGAGGCATGGAAAATGTCGATATAGTTCGAATATGACCCTCCGCAGCTCCTCCAAGCCCTCCACACATATTTCTCCCGTTGACTCATAAAGAAGAGATACTTTTGATGACGAAAACAAACAAAATGGCGGATCAAATTGGCCCGATCTAACCACACATGGCACTGCTTGCAGTGGGGAGAATCGTGTGGTCGGGCTTGCAGAATGCCACTGCGGCCCTGCGGCAGGGCGAACAATTATAAAATCAAGTGCGCATTGACATAGTGAGGCGATTTGATTTTAGCAGCAGTGGGTGGGAACCAAAGATTTTGGAAACTACGCCAGGGGGCGTTTAGAAGCGCAGCGTTTTTCTTACGTCAATGGTGGGAACGGAACTAATAATAGAGATGGGACAGTGAGATAAAATACATCGATAAAAATGTCTATACTTAAAACCTACCCATGCAGTAAAATGAAAATAATTTTATTATGATCTATTCCTATGATAGATAATGTCTAAAATAGTCGAGCAATTTGGTTAATACTAAGATTAAGCAAATAGCCGAATCGCTCATGGGATCTTAGAATAAGCCGAAGTCGGACTAAGGCTCAGCGCAGACAGAGAGGCGCGCATCGGAGAGGATTTTATTAAGGCACTCGAAAATCAACTTTAACGTCATTGAAATAAAGTGCATATATGCTTGAACCCCACAAAAAAGGCTCGCGCATCCTCGAGGTTACGCGGGCATCCGCGCGCGGCGTCGAGTAGGCGCGCGGCGTCGAGACTGCGCGGTGGCGAGTGCGCAGTGTTGTCAGTGAATTCAAAGAGGGAGGCCGTGTTTTTTTAAGATTTACCTACCTAAAGCGCAATTAAAACCGTATCCCAGTCCACCATTGTTGACGAACCGCGACAAACTGGCATGTTTCGGTAGAAGATGACGGTTTACTCGCGCAGTCGCGCGCATGCTCGAGCATGCGCGATCACTCAGGAAATGCCCGAGCCCGCGCGAGGATTATTCCGTTCTGTCTGCGCTGGGCCTAAGGGGTGCTAGCTAGATCCAACAACAAAATAGGGAACGTTTTTCAATAGAAATGAGGTTTTTTCGAAAGGAATGGAGTAGGTAAGGTATTTATAGATAGTAAACATATATGTACAATACTTTAACGTTTTTTATTAGTCATTATCTTAAAACTAAAATCTACATATATACACTAAAACTCTAGCGGGGTCGTGTCTGTACTGTACATTAAATATTTTTATGAAAAAATAAATGAAACAGTCAACATCAGCGACACCAAGACCTAGACAATTATTTTATTTTTTTTGTCTATGTCTGTCTGTCTGTATGTATGTATGTATGTATGTTACCACATCACGCCAGAACTACTGAACCGATTTGGATGGGACTTTTTCTATTCAACTGAGTGATACCTGGACTCAAACTTATGATAAATTTTATCACGCCACCTAACTTCGGGGGTAGGCAACCAGGCAAGTCGCGGGCACACCTAGTTTAGTAAAAAGTGTACCTATCTACAGGGTGACTTTGAAGACAATCGACAAATTTTAAGGGTGTGTTCTGTTATTGATATAGATCAACTTTGTATAGGTCTAAGGAAATTTGTTGTTGTGGATTTTTTTTTTGTATTTATTGAGATAACTTCTTGAAACTGATACACTGACGTACTTACCTAAAAAGTATAAAATAAGCATAAATGATGCATTTTTATTTTTGAGCATTAATAATTATGCTTATTTTATTATTTAAATTTTTATGCAAGTACGTTTGTGTATCGATTTCAAGTATATTTACCTTAATAAAAAAAAAATTACAGCTCCAAATATGTTTAGACCTAAAAAGTTATCTATATCGATAACAGAACTTACCCTCAAAGTTTGTCGAATGCCTTCAAAGTCACCCTGTAGTCTACAAATAATAGAAAGGCCTTTTTGCCGCAACAAACTAATCATTGACGAGCCCAAATAATTTGTCGCGACAAAAAATTTCGAACATTTACACCTGTAATACAAGGTGTAAGAAAAAGGGTATATCAACCCTGAAGGATGTGATTCTGCCCATGAAACTGAACAACTTTCCCTAAGGAACATAGGTCGAAATACGAAAAAAAAATTTGACCTCCCATAGAAACAATCAGCTGATCGCGCATTTTATATGGGTGGTCAAATTTTTTTTTCGTATTTCGACCTATGTTCCTTAGGGAAAGTTGTTCAGTTTCATGGGCAGAATCACATCCTTCAGGGTTGATATACCCTTTCTGTTACACCTTGTATATAGGGAATAGTTTTTAGCGGCTGCGTACAGACGGATGTCTATATATTTGGTGATAATTTGTTTCAATAAAATATGAAAGTGGCTGTTAAAATTATCTGACACTAAAGTATCCTTGAAGTGGTTCTGTAGATCAGGAAACAATCATATTTCTTCGGACGCCAACCAGGTTTTTGAATGTTTTTCAGCCATTATTCCAGTCTTCTATCGTCAGTCGGAAACCTGTGAATTAGTAATCGTTGTTTTAACTCGGAAACCTGAGAATTAGTACCTAATCGTTGTTCCAAAATAATATGTATTTGATAATAAAAATCTGTCGTCGGCTATTTCCGTTTTTGAAAGTAAATAGATAGGTATTGATAGAAAAATATCGATAAGTTTTATCGACAAGGAACTTTTCAGCACTATTGGATTTTATTATTTATGAACACAGATTAGTATATATGTAGAGGTTTATGAAAAACCGGTAGTACAAAGGCAAAATCACGTATAATATGATTAGGGACGATTTTTAAGTGCCTGTTATATCAATAGAAGTTTAATTTGTTGAATATTAGCAGTAAATTCACTTAATTGTGGAATGTAGCCCCAAATCCCTTCTGGTAACGAGTTTTGCATAACACGCACTCTTTCATGGTTTACCTATTAACTACCACCACTTATTTATGTATCAACTATAGTAATATGACACAAAAAACAAGCGTAATCGCGTAAAACCTACAAAAACACTTTATAAATACGGGGACAATCCAAACTAAGCAACATATATAAGTTCTCTATATTCTTGAAACTTCGCTAAAAGTAACATTTTGAGTCGTGTATCATTGGAGGTAACATGAGAGCAAAGAGGATATAAACACTACCGTTTACATGAGAGGGTCAATGGTCAAAAGTAACACAAAGAAGAAGAACACAAAATGTTACAAAAGTAACATTCTGGCAATTCTGCCGTCAACGTCAAGCAAGACGAGCAGACGTAAGGGGTCTTTATACGTCGCTGATTCAGCGTTTTAGTTTGGCTGTGTTTCAAAACGAGCAAGATGACTTTATATGACGTCTAATATGAGAGAGAGACAGAATGTTGTCAGGGGTGACATTACCCGTTTTGAAAGTTATATATAGTCACGTCAGTATCTCCTACAGCTTGACCAACTTATCTGTAGAATTTTACGATGGCGCTACGATCGAAAAGGATTGCCACCTATTACAAAAATAAACAAATTCTACCTTTTTAGTGTTCTGATATCGAAACGGTTAAAAAAGGAACCCTTTTCTATGGTGCGACTTTGTCTGTCTGTTTGTCCGTCTGTCACACTCACACCTGTATTAAAGCAACCACTCATGCTATATTGAAATTTGGAATAGTTGTAGAATTATACTAAAAGCGGTCAAATGCCTAGCTTTACGTTGAATAAAAATAGTTTTAAAAAAACTACACACCTTCTTCAAAGTTTTGCAAGGTTTCTTTTAGCAATAAAAAGTATAAAATAACTATAACAGTTAATAATCAGTAACTAAGTGAAGTAATAGAAAATAACCAAGCCTGTTATTTGTTTCAATTATAAATTTATAGGTACATTACAACAGTTCATTTTGAAGTGCTGGCATCCGAAAATTTAGATCTCATCGAGACCTATCATTTGACTCAGCACATGAGTAGTCTAGGGTCAGTAGTTTTCAAGTTATAGCGATTTTAAGTTTGACAGCTGTCATCCGAAATGTAGATCACATCGAGACCTATCATTTGTCTCAGCACACGAGTAGTCTAGGGTCAGTAGTTTTCGAATTATAGCGATTTTTAGTTTGACAGCTGTCATCCGAAATGTAGATCTCATTGAGACCTATCATTTGACTCAGCACATGAGTAGTCTAGGGTCAGTAGTTTTCGAGTTATAGCGATTGTTAGTTTGACAGCTGTCATCCGAAATGTAGATCTCATCGAGACCTATCATTTGTCTCAGCACATGAGTAGTCTAGGGTCAGTAGTTTTCAAGTTATAGCGATTTTTAGTTTGACAACTGTATTTAGTTAGACTGCTAAAAAAAGAGCCGAGACTATGACAAAGACAAAAAAGATGTTTTGATCTTTATCACACTTTAGAACTTTTGAATGTATAAATTGAACCTGCTCTAACTTGGTATGCTTATTTGCAAATCCATTCCTATACTTCATCCGATATCTGAAGATCTGACGCGACAAAGACAAAATAGATGTTTTGGTCTTTATCACACTTTAGAACTTTCGTATATATTGAGCCTGCTCTAACTTGGTATAAGATCTGACGTGACAAAGACGCGACATCTGATGCGAATTTATAATTTTTTTCCCATCTTAAAAAGTGCTGGGCGCCGCTAAAAAAGTTTTCACTTCAAAAATCCCCAGCAGCACCTATTTTCCTGATAATTTGCAAAATTTCTCCAAAACAAGAAAATAAAAGTTAAATCTTATTGGAAATGTCTAAAAAGTGATGATGGTACCGTTCCTATCAAGTACAAGTTAAATTCACGGAATTACAGCATGTTTTTACAATTGGCAAAATTTGAGATTTTCAAAATGCTCTAGTGGTTAGAGTTTTAAACCTAGGTTAATGAAACTTTACGCAGGTCTTTAACTAGTGCTTCTACTTGTTACTGCAATAATAATCTGGATCAATATTGGATTTGCGTCGACACTAAAAGAAGAAGATCTGGGTAACACTGACGTGTAGCGGCAGCAATGCGTTTGTATACATGAACAAATGGTGTTATTGGAGATTCTTGCTCCTTTTCTGCATCAAAGAACGATGTCATTATGAGAATCATTTCTCGCACACCACTTTCGATCGCTTTTGGTACGACTTTCTCATAAAATACTTGGAAATATGCAGGAAAACAAGAACAGCACAGGCAACACTGACTGACACAAGGAGGTTTAAGTAGCAGCTCTTTATGCTAAGGAGGGAGCCATAACCGTATCCATTTCTAGCAAGGGACCTCCATACTAAAATGTATGAAATTTTTTTTATATCCCAAAAACGTAAAAGTTTTGTCTTTCTCTTTAAGAAATATATAGCTTAAAAGTAATAATCTTGTTACTACAGTTTTTCTGGTAAGAATACTTACCATTCAAGAAAAAAACCGGTCAAATGCGAGTCGGACTCGCGCGGATTCCGATGGGTTCCGACGTGCCTATAGTATTTTTGGAAGCAATAAAGTCCATTTCTAAAAACTGCAACTTAGAAAGATCGTTTTATTTTTGCTGTAATATTTACATAAACTTCTATCGCCTGTAATTAATTCAAATTTTTCCTTCCACAAACTTTGGAGATGGTTTTTAGGGGAAGGGAATGGTATTTTTTTTTACATTTTTTATCATAATTTGAAAACTAAGAGTTGTAAAAAATATATTCTAAAATGTACAAGAAGAGCCCTTTCTTATAATACCTCACTCGACCTAGTAATGACAATTTGAAATTTTGCCCCCCCCACCCCTATTTGGGCCCCCTTGACATTAATAATCATAACTTTTTGTTGATTATCTCATGTGCAGTTAAGTTGCACAACCATATTCTAAAACTATTCCAAATTTCAAGTCTAAAGCATGAGTGGTTGCTGAGATATACAGGTGTGACAGACAGATAAAGTCGCACCATAAGATAAGGGTTCCTTTTTTTACCATTTTGGTATCGGGACCCTAAAAAACGCTGTTAAAAATCACGCATTTTTGGCTATTACGGATCATTTACGCTTCAATTCACAAGTTAAAAAGATATATTTTTACTTTCGCATATTACAAGGTTTGGATGAAACATTCGATTTGTTTGATTTGTAAAACGTTACCTAGACCCTAGTTTTTTGACCGACTTGTCATAGTCGACTAGGAGACGCTTAACACGACTAGTCCGTCATATCATTTTTACTCTGAGGTTGTCAAAATGACGTAAGTAGTTCCGCTTTTGGCCATTCTACAGAAAAGTTGGTCAAGCTGTAAGTAGTCTGTGATATACGCTGTGTTCCAAATTGTACAAACGCTGCTAAAAGCGTATACAGTACTCACGGACGGTCCAAATTGATTTAGCACGCTCACAAAGCTATCACTGCTTTAATGGCTCTAGTCAATTTGGAATGGATTTAAGCGCGCTCACGTGTTCATCTGTCAAAATGTCAGTTTTGTTTTTATTTTCTTTAACAAAGCCTAAGCTAATTCCTGAAAAATGTGCGCCAAATCCACTCTCATTTCCATTAGAGACAAACTCATTAAAATCAAAACTTGAGAAACATCAGCTGGCTGCAAACGTGTGGGATTTTATATGTGTCAAATCGATTTTGACATTAGCGCTTTCACTGCTCCACCTATTTGACTAAAGCACTGATAGCAGAAACGATGACGTCATCAATGACGTAAGGCGGTGAAAGAGCGAGTGCTTTAGAGCACGCTTTAGGTCAATTTGGACCGACTTAAGCGCGCTCACAGTGCTCTAAAGCAGTCTGTTAGTGCATATTGGAACGCACAGATAGTCGACAGCGGCTGATGTCTCTTGTAGCCAAAGCCTGTAAAAAAAGTTGTATTATTTATCCTGTTGTGTTGGTACTTGGTACAAAGATTTTGGAAACTACGCCAGGGGGTCTTACGTCAATGACTTGGTAGCATTGGCAATTCCTTAGTATAAGAATTAACTATGAGGCGAGATAAAACCAGAATATAAATTCAGGAAAGATTATTTATTTTTAGCTAGCACATTACAAGAGCATCTGAACAAAAATAAAAAATTCAGTCGCAATGACAACCACTAGAGTTGTATCAATAGTGCTGCCCTCATTTCAACACTCCCCCTCACTGAGGATCGACGCTCAGTCTCTTCAGTGTCTTCTGGAGCTTCGGTGCAGGTAGCGCCTTTGTGAATATGTCAGCTTCCAGATCTTCTGATTTTTTATATAAAACCTTTTGAAAACAAACTAAAAAAGTTAAAAATAATTACGAAAAATGTTACCTAAAAAAATGTAAACATCCAACGATATAGGTATTAACATCATTAACCAATAGAATAGTAATCCTAATCTCTCAAGTATTTACAAGCAGCACAGCAGCAAAGTTGTAATGAGCAATTGAGCAGCAGTGTTTATTCCCACCACTGCTATACAGAGAAGTTACCTTCTATAACCTGCCACAATACACTCAAGACTCGTATTACTAATCTGGGGACTCGTCTTGTCTTGCGGTCTTGACTATCCGCAGATTCACAATAAGACTTACGCTTACGAGTGAGATTCGTAAAATATTGTTGAAATGAGGGCAGCACTATTGATACAACTCTAGTGGTTGTCATTGCGACTGAATTTTTTATTTTTGTTCAGATGCTCTTGTAATGTGCTAGCTAAAAATAAATAATCTTTCCTGAATTTATATTCTGGTTTTATCTCGCCTCGTAGTTAATTCTTATATGAAGCCTTCTGCTATTTTTTCCTTAATGAAATGCTCTCGTATATGAATGTGTTTGGAGCGTTTATCCACTATGGGATTCTTGGCTAAACTTTGTGCTGCTTGATTGTCATTATTAATTGTTATTTGTTTTTGTTTGATTCCAAGATCGCTACACAATTGAAGCAGATACATTGCTTCTTTGGCTGACTCTGTGAGTGCCATGTATTCACTCTCTGCAGAAGAAAGTGTAAAACAATACCCAGTGTATGACCTGCGGTCACTTGAACATGCTGCCCAATTGGCATCTGCAAAACCTTCTATTGGTTTATGAGATTTTTTGTAGGTAATACCCATTTCTTGGGTTCCTTTTAAATATCGCAGAATTCTTTTAACATGTTTGAAGTGTTCTTCTGTGTGACAATTATTGTACTGGCTCATATATGATACAGCATATGATATGTCAGGCCTGGTGGCCACTGCCAGATACATTAAAGCTCCAATCAAATTTTGGTATGGAAGTGTTTTTTGCATATCATCAATTACTGAACCCTTTAATGGATTGAGTCCTGGTTCCATCGGAGTTTTTTGAGGTTTACAATCTTCCATTCCATATTTTGTCAGAAGTTTTTTAATATATTGTGTCTGCGTTAGTTTGATTTCATCCTTTTTGTATTGGATTTTAATTCCTAATAGCTGGTCAACATTCAGCTCTCTCATCTTAAAGGCTTTGAGTAGGGATTTTTTAATCTGTGCCCATTTTTGTGATCTGAAAGTTACAATTATGTCATCCACGTAGATACATATGTTTATCTGATCTTTCTCTCCCCCTTTCGCATCATATGAGTAAACGCAAGGATCAGCATATGATGGGAAGAAGTTTTGAGCTTTCAGAGCATTATCAAGTTTCTCAAACCATTGCCTTGGCGCTTGTTTTAGGCCATATAAGGCTTTCTGTAACAGACACACTTTTGGTTTGCTTTTATTTTTCATCAAGTCTTGTAGCATGTTTCTTGCAGCTGTTGATTCTTCTACATCATCTTGTATAATATCACACAGATATATTTCTAGTCTCTTTGGCACTTACATATATATTTTTTCATTAAGATCTCCGTTTAGGAATGCTGTTGTTACATCTAGCATTTCAATTTTCAAATCATTTTCGATTGCGTTGGCAAGTATCAATCTGATTGAACTTAGTTTAGAAACTGGCGAGAATGTTTCATCAAAGTCTATACCAGGCTTTTGTGTAAACCCTCTGGCTACTAGTCGTGCTTTTAGTCTTTCAATATTTCCATCAGCAGTGTATTTTTCTTTTAATATCATTTTATTTGTAACAACGTTCATATTGTTTTCTTTTTGTATAATTTGCCATGTTCCATTTCTTAGGTGTGCTTTGAATTCATCTTTTATAGCTTCGTTCCATTTATGATCATCAGCCTCTTCATCAAATTGACATAAATAAGAAAGGTAGTTAATGCTTTCATTTGTATTTGATGTGTTTGTTTCATCTACACTTTTCATAATGTAGTCTTTGGACCATATTGGTAATCATTTTTCTCTTTCAGATCTGCGAGGAGGTTCAACATCATCGACATGATCTTCAAGAATTTGATTTGATGGAGGTTCAAAATTTTCATCCTCATCAGAATATTCGAGATTTCGATGCGTTATTTGTGGAGACTCAACGACTGTGTCATCACTGTCTTCATTATTGCTTTCGCTCTCATTGTCAGACTGATCATCAACATTGAGTTCAATTGCATTGTCATCTTCTTTAGGATTTTCATCATTATTAAAATTTATATTAACACCATCTTGATGTTTCTCATTTGTATTTCTTTTATTTTTATTTGTGAAAATTACATCAATATAATGTTTATCATTATTATTTTGAGTTTTATTGTCGTAATTTATGTCTTCATAAAACATTTTGTTTAAAATTCGTACGTCTTTCGTTATTTCGAATTTATTTTCATTAGGAATATATATAATGTATGCTTTGGATTTTTCTGAGTATCCGGCAAACATTCCTATTTTTGCTTTGGGTTGAAATTTTCTGTCTTTTTTTTTATTAAATAGGAATGCTTTTTGTCCAAATATGTATAAATGTACTCCACAGGGTACACGACCAACCCATTTTTCAAAAGGAGTTTCAAAGTTCAAACTTTTATTTATACATCTGTTTGACAGGTAGTTTGACCCCAAAGATTTTCTGGTGCTTTAGCATCTATCAACATGGTTCTAGCTTTTTCTAGTAGGGTTCGATTTTTTCTTTCTGCTATACCGTTTTGTTCACTTGTATACGGGCAGGATAATCGCCTTCTTATACCATTTTTATTCAAATATTCTTGAAATTCTTTATTGACATATTCGGTGCCATTATCTGTTTGCAGGCATTTTATTTTTCTTTCAAGTACATTTTCCATTTCTTCTTTGTACATCTTAAAACATTCTAATGCTTCGCTTTTATTTTTTATTAAATATACTCTTGAGTATCTTGAAAAATCATCAATAAATGTGATAAAATATTTGCTATTTGCAGTAGCTGTTGGTATTTGAACGGGACCACATACATCGCTGTGAACGATTTGTAAAGGAGCGATAGTCCTTGGTTCCGTTGCTGCTTTGTAGTTAGTTCTTGTCATTTTACCTTGAATGCAGGCTTCGCATGGATCCAATTTATCATTTAGATTGAATGTCATGCCTATTATCTTTTTATTTTTAAGAGCAGTTTTTAGGTCTGCTTCATTTGCATGTCCTAATTTGTTGTGCCATTCCATAATATTATTACTGGCATGTTTTTGGACTGTGTTGTTTATAATATTTTCTTTAATTTTAACATGTTTAGGTGCTATATAATATAAATCATCTTCACCTTTGTACGCTCTCATCACTATTCTACCATCTGGGTTTTTTACTGTCGCTACTTTATTTTTAAAAAGAATTGTATTTCCATAGCTTGTGCTTTTTCCGACAGACATTAAATTTGTGTTTAAAGTAGGCACAAATAATGTATTTAACAAATTATGTCCAGATTCTGGTACACGAAATTTCACTGTACCTTTTCCTTCAATCCCGGTGGTAAAGTTATTGGATGCAAGTTTTAAATTTTCATTGCATTTTTCCATATTGTGCACATATTCTCTTTTGTTTGTCATATGAGAAGTGCAGCCACTATCTAGTACCCAAAGGTCTTCTTTATCTGAATTTTTGTTTTTATTTGAGCTATAGCATTTTTCTATATTTGCGAAATTGACTGAGTCATTTTGTTTTTTATAATACTTTGGCCCTTTGTTTTGCAGATGGGGTTTTGGTTTGTATCTGCATTCTTCAGATTCATGACCATTTTTGTTACAATGATTGCAATGTTTTTTATATTTTCTTTGGTTTCTTTTATAACCGTAAAACGCTTCTTGTGTGTTAGCGGTCTCATATCCATGTTTGCGTGACTCACACTCTTCCAGAATTTTTATTTTAAGTTCTTCAGGTTTGGGAAGTTTGTCCCTAGTTTCAATTGCAACTCTGAAGTTTTCAAATGAAGGTGGTAAGCTATACAGCATGAGGAAAGTGATTAAATCTTCGTGGATGGTTATTTCCATTTCCGCGAGCTTATCAACAGTCTCCATAAAAGATTTCAGCTGTTCTGAGATATTATCACTTTCTGTCATTTTTGACACTATCAATTTTTTCAAAAACGATGCTCTTTTTGCTGGACCCTGGCTGTCATATATGCTTTTTAGCTTTTCCCATATTTCAGCTGCTGTTTTACAGCTTTTAACCTGTCTGATTTCAGACGGGGATATAAGGAGTAGTAGCTCACACTTAGCCTGCACATCGCCATCAATCACGTCACTTGTTGTTGGACTTACTGTTTGAGTTGTTGGTGGACTTACTATTGTAGTCGGCGTAGTTTTTTCTACATATTTCCATAGGCCATTTCTTGTTAACACTGATTGAGCCTGGATACACCATGTTTCGTAGTTATTTTTACTCAATGGCTCAATTTTATAGCTTGACATTTTTGTCAAAGAGTCCATTTTTTATATCACTTGTTTTTCACATTTTTATTTCCTGATATTTTATATTTCACGCTCTGCTACCATATAAGAATTAACTACGAGGCGAGATAAAACCAGAATATAAATTCAGGAAAGATTATTTATTTTTAGCTAGCACATTACAAGAGCATCTGAACAAAAATAAAAAATTCAGTCGCAATGACAACCACTAGAGTTGTATCAATAGTGCTGCCCTCATTTCAACACTTAGACTATATAATACTGGCAATTCACGCAGCCCCCTACATATATATACTAATCTGGACTTTTTGGCGGGAACTCGACATGGGCGTTTGCCTGCTTAATTGAAATTTTGTTTTTTTGTGCATTTAGTGATTTAGTGGATAATAAAGATAGTGTGTTATGCAGTAAATTTACTACGGAGTGCGCAGCTGATGAAGATTTCTAGTGATCTCGTGTTTAAGCCCCGTTTGTGTTGTCCCAAAAAGTCACGAACATTTTCCTTCGTAAAGTTCACTATCGCTTTACGAGGGGAGCAAAAAGAAAGATTAAACACATCAGACATGGCTGTATGGGCTTTGTACTCTTTGCCTTTCCGAAAGGAAGAATGAAACCAAAAAAAATATACTAATCTGTGATTCGGCTTTTTGGCGGGAACTCGACATGGGCGTTTGCCTGCTTAATTGAAATTTTGTTTTTTTGTGTATTTAGTGATTTAGTGGATAATAAAGATAGTGTGTTATGCAGTAAATTTACTACGGAGTGCGCAGCTGATGAAGATTTCAAGTGATCTCGTGTTTAAGCCCCGTTTGTGTTATCCCAAAAAGTCACGAACATTTTCCTTCGTAAAGTTCACTATCGCTTTACGAGGGGAGCAAAAAGAAAGATTAAACACATCAGACATGGCTGTATGGGCTTTGTACTCTTTGCCTTTCCGAAAGGAAGAATGAAACCAAAAAAAAAAAAATCTGTGATTCACACAAATGTCAGTTATGTTGCTGAATATTTTGATATTTTTTTCTTTCGATTTAATTCAGATTCACGACCAGTTTACAAAATTCCAATAAAATTACGTGCAACAATACTTCAGACAAATGTGGCTGGGCGCATAGCCATCGCGAAAATCAAAAGCTTCCTACTTTCTAGTCAGAAATGTTAGACATTGAAGTGCAATATGACCTAGAGTTTTTCTACAGATTTTATTTGAAGATTGTGGCTGAAAGTTTACTGTATTTTAGGAATTTCGCACTGTATATATGTTTATGGGTGGTAGGGTATTTGCTGGTATGTTGTGTGGTGTACCGGAGGTATGCTCGGAGGCTGCCTACTAGAATCCGCGGTGCGCTGAGGGCAAAGCGCGTTTTGATCGTAGTCGCGCACCCGGACGATGAATGCATGTTTTTTGGTCCCACGGTTTTCAGATTGTGCGAACAGGGCGCAGACGTACATGTCCTGTGTTTATCTAATGGTGAGTTGCATTTTATATTTATATTAGGCCTTTTTACAATCCTTATGCCATATTAAATGAAGGTGTTTTCTAAATTTATTGTAGCTTGCAAGCGCATGTAGTTGTGATGTAGGCACATACACAAACCTGTTGCATGTTCCGTGGGAAAAGTTACAGTTTCATGAACAACCTCTTTAAAATCTCCAGGGTCTTCTTCTTTAAACTTAAGAGCTGTGCTCTTGTCGGTGGAGTAATCGCCAATGTTTCCTTGTTTCCGCCAGTTCCTTTACCTTCTGATATGACTCGACCTGTACTTTCTCTTTTATTTGTTCCATAAAGGTTCTCCTCGGTCGGCCCCTTTCTCTCTTTCCCTCAATTTACCCTTCTATGATGTTCTTAATAAACGACTTGTGTCATATCAGGTGGCCAATCATATATCTCCAGGGTAATTTTTTAATTTTTAAAAAGCACTCAATATGACTTCATAAGTTTCTTGTTATTTCAGGCAACTTCGAAGGCAAAGGCCAGGTGAGACGAACTGAGCTCTGGGCGGCCTGCCAGGCGCTCGGGGTTGCAGAACAGAACATTTGTCTCATCAATGACACAAGACTACAGGACAGTCCAAAATGCCAATGGCCAGTCCCTGTGATAGCAAAACTTTTACAACATGAGTTAGAAGCATTAGACGTAGATACGTTAGTAACTTTTGACCGAGGAGGGGTGTCTTCCCATCCAAACCACTCTGCTGTGTTTTATGCAGTTGCTTACATGTTCGTTGAACAACTTGTGCCTAAAAGTAAGTTGTTTTTTTTATATTTTTAGACTAAAATTTAGAGCAACAATCAGTGGAGGGAAAAAAGGGATGGAGGCCTTTGACTGACAGTGGGACATTAACAGCTAAGTGAGATTGGTATAAGGCTAGGACAGAAAATAATTAAGAAGACAGAATAGGGTACAATTTTTTTTTAGAAGGACCTATTTGCAATTCATGGTACAAGTTATGAACCTTATAAATAAAATGTTTGTTTTTAGTTATCTGTAGACATACTTAACCATTTTAATTAGCCTTCCCCAATTAGAAAGTAATATCACCTCTAATAACATGGGAAAAACATTTAACTCTGGATCTACTCAATAATTTTTTAACTCTTTTACTTTAAGGCGGTTGCTGGGTGGCAGCACTTTACTTTCAGAAATAAATTTATTGCGTCGCAAATACAAAACTTTTCGGTAGTATTGTTCGTTTGGCGGCAATATATGGTAGTTATATATGTTATAACCCATGACATCATAGCTTAGCTTATCATTTATAGCTTTGTATTGGTAAAGTGCTAAAAGTGGCCGTTTTTGGCAGTTTTACAATACAAAGCTATTCACGATTAGCTAAGATGTGATGTGATGGATAATAAAATATAGAACTACCCCAAATTGCCGCCAATCAAACAATCCTTATTATATGTCTTGTATTTATGACGCAATAAATTTATTTCTCAAAGTGGCAGCACTTCTGCTCAGCAACCACCTTAAGAAAACTGCACTGTCCTTCCATTCCCAAATTGTTTGAGTAGTTAATAGAATCAGAAGTTACTTTACAGAAGTCTAATTCAACAAGTTACGGAAAATAAATACGAGTACATAGCCTCCTGTAGCATCCATCAATGTTGCGGTGGTGGCTGCATATGTTTATTTTCATAACTTGTTTAAAATGTTTGATGTTTAAACAAAGCATTACAGAGGTGGCTCTATTATAAAATAAAATACTCTTCAAGTTACAAAAGTGCTAATATTGTCCATTAATAAATTTTAAAGCTTAGATGTTATAATAAAATTATGGTATAATAGGTGTGAAGAACCACATGTTGTTTGTTTGTTGTAATTGTAATTAAGTAGTTACTGTAACTGGGATGTAATCTCGCGGTAATTTTGAATAAATAAATAATAATAATGTTCTACTTATGAAAATGAACTAAAGGTTGAAATATACGATTTTTTCACTGATACAGAAATAATGAACATAATTTTAACAGGTTACTTAGATCATGAAACTGAACAACTTTCCCAAAGGAACACAGGTTGAAATACAAAAAACCAAATTTGACTTCAATGCAGTTTGAGAGGTGAAAAATTGAGTGTCGTATTTCGACCTACGTTCCTTGGGGAAAGTTATTCAGTCTGAGTACCATGTTAAAATTGTGTTCACTATTTCATTAGGACCTTATATTGATGTAAGTAACCATCGCATTACACATGTAATTTATTTCTTAAAATGGCGCCACCTCTGCACTTTTACCACCTTAAGGTGAGCAAAATTGTATGGAATAGTTGTATGGTTGTTGTTGTTGTACTGATAATTTATTTTTTCCAGGGTGCACAGTGTATACCTTAGACTCTGTAAATATACTAAGAAAGTACCTGGGATTCCTAGACCTTCCTCTAAGTTTTTTACTGTCTTCCAAAAGGTAATATTATTTTTTTTACTAAAAATAACCCCTTACCCTTTTTATTATTAATGTATTACAAATATGAAATAAATTATAAATATGCATATGAAGTTTTTTTGAAAAAAGAATGATTATTAATTAAAGGGGGCCAAAAAATGACAAAAAAAAATACCATTCCCCCCCCCCCCCTTATCTCCGAAGTTTGAGTAAGGAAAAATCTGAATTAATTACAGTTGACAGAGGTTCATGTAAACTTTACAGCAAAAATAAAACGATCTTTCTGAGTTGCAATAAAACGATCTTTCTAAGTTGCACAGTTTTTGCAAAAAAACCTTTACAAACAAATTTAGTTTTGCTGATTTTTTTTTTCGGGAAACGTCTTACCATACCTAGCCCACCTGCAAAGTTTCAACCTGCGGAAATTTCTAGTTTCTGAGAAAAAAATATTGAAAATCTTAAGTTCCATACATTATGACCCACCGAGTAGGCTAATTTTGAGGTTATGTTGACTGAGTAAATTTAAATCGCCGTGGGCGGGTTGTAGATGGGTTCAGATCACCCCTGGTGGCTTATAGGTTCGTTAGGTAAGGAAAACCCAACCTAACCGATCCCGAAAGGGTTAGGTTGTCTTGCGACCACAATGCACGAGCCGAGCGAGCGGAGCGAGCGTGCCGCGGCAGCGGCCGGCGAGTGCCAGAAACGAATTACGCCTTGTTATATAAACTCTAGGCAGTAATGTGTGGGTTTTATGGTAAGAAAATATTGAAATTTAAATTTCAATATTTTTTTTCTCAAAAACTAGTAATTTCCGCAGGTTGAAACTTTGCAGGTGGGCTAGGTATGGTAAGACCTTTTCCCAAAAAAAAAATCAGCTTTCAATTCGACGGTCCATAATCTAGTTTTACCAAACTGAACAACTTTTCCTAAGGAACATAGTTCGAAATACGAAAATAAATTTTTGACGTCCCATAGAAACTGCAGCAGCTGATAGCGCATCTTGTATGGGAGGTCAAATTTGGTTTTTCGTATTTCGACCTATGTTCCTAGGGAAAAGTTGTTCAGTTTCATGGGCAGAATCATCCCTTAAATTTTTTTTGGTGAATAAAAAATCACGTTGTAGGTATATGGTGGATGCAAGATGGGTACGGAACCCTTAGGGCACGAGTCCGACTCGCATTTGGCCGGTTTTCTACTTCTTGGTTTTTTACCTCTTAACAAACATTTCTAGCCGCAGTGGTTGGAAGTAAAGAAGTTCATAGCAGATCTGAGGCAATCACCGTACTGGTCTGCCGCCCGTATTACATTATCCGAAAAATTTAAGTTTCTTCTGTTCTATTTCTGTTTGTAATTTAAATTATCAGGTACTCGTACGAGTAATATGGTGTACTATTATAAATAAGTCCCGTGTGGTGCCGGCAAAGAATAGTACCATCCCATACATACCCGTGGATGTCGTAAGAGGCGACTAAGGGTTATAAACTGTGGGATGGGCAGCAGCATCCTCTATTGTATTTTACATCTTACTTACTGCGGTCGCCTACAACCGCGGTCCATGGTGCCAGCTGTAACGCTAGAATTCTGGAGGGAGCTCCCTGTCCTGTAGTGGACGTTTCCATGGGATGTTATGATGATTATAAATAAGTACCTGGACGACCGAGCTTTGCTCTGTATAATCTTAACCAAAGCCAACCAACAGATGGCGCTGTGAGTTTCTGAAACGCGCTATTTTCAAAAAATGCTCATAAAAGCGGAGAAAAAGAATTTTCCCAGACATGAGACCTAGCTAGATCGATTTTTTGACCCTGAAAACCCCCGAATAGTAGATTTCTTCGAAATAGTTAGTCTTTTTTGAGAAACCGATTACAATATATACAAATATTGCTCGTTTAATAATATAGGATATAATGTACTGTTATTGTTGTAGATACTTCCTCCGCTGGACGGAAAGCAGACGCGTGGTGCGCGCGATGAAACAGCACCGCTCTCAGATGGTCTGGTTCCGGCACCTTTACGTTGTATTCTCCAGGTACATGGTCATAAACACACTGAGGCGGATCAGCTTAGCTGATATCGAGCTTGAGCTTGCTGTTGACGATTAGTTATAGCCCAAGAAAATGTGATCAAATGGACACTTGAGGCTTGTTGGTCTTCTGTAGAAAAATTATAACAACTCCGTATTACCTGGCGCGAAATACAGAATAAATAGTACAAGCAGTATAATGCGTAATTTCGAACCTTGGCACCGATCATCTGTTGGAATTGAGAGGAGCTTGAAGAAAGGAAACTTCTTGTCATCTATTGGAATGAACCAGGGCTCTCGAGTAATTAGGCTGCAAGGGTATGCAATGAGGTATAGCAATGAGGAGGGTATGCAATGAGGAAGGCCTCATCATATACCAAAAAAGCGACCTAGCCAGGGTGGTACACGATTAATAGAAGTCTAAATAATCAGGGTTGCTCAGGCTATGTTGGTAACCTGAAAACTAATTGCTGAATCAAGATCTCGCTAAACAGCTTTTAAGCCCATTTCACACTATTTTAGTTGCACACTTTATAAAATAAATACTTAAAGTTAAAAAGAGTAAATACTTCAAGTTAGGCATAAAAGAGTTGAGGCGGTGACAGGCAGTGGCGGCCTTACCCATTGCGAGGCTCCGGGCGGCAGGTCTTTGCGAGGCCCTTTGTCCTTCGTGAAAAGTATGTGAAGCGAAAGTAGGTCTGGTTGTTTGGTTTAGGTATTTTTCATGTTTGAGGAGAAATGATAAGGTTTGAAATGAAATGGTAAGGCATAAAAAAATAGTTTTAAAATATTTTACATTGAAAGATTCACAAAATTAACAAATACAAAGATGATAAATTTCAAAATTGATGTTTGCGGCTTTTCCTAAGACTAAAATCTTTAATTAAAGCACAATAATCCAACGAATTAGCTACGTCATTTTCGATTGAAAGAATAGCAAGGGCTGAAAGCCGATCTTGTGTCATCGAATTCCTCAAATATGTTTTAATAATTTTAAGCCTCGAAAAACTCTTGATCATCACTTTTTATATATTTATATAAAGATCCACGTAGATTTTCTTTTACCTGTTTTCTTTTGATAGCTCGTTTTATTTTTGAACTACCTGACTCAAATTTTCTACCGGCATCACATCACGCGAACTCGTTTCGAAAATCTTGTTTTGTTTCGCACAAACAGTCAGAAATAATTTTTAAGTATCACACAGTTTTTTTACACTTTTTCAGCTTACTCAATACTTTAAATATTATTAGAACGTAATGTTCAATAACGTACAGTAACGATTTTGTAACTCGTACTGCAAGAAAAATAATTCTAAGGTGACAAGAGTTGACGAACGAAATGAAACACGGGGATTCCCCGAGCGATAGAGGAGTAGAACATTATGTTCCGACTCCCGAGAGCGATGCGATTAAAAAACTGATCTTAAAGTGTTTCCAGGCGCGATATACAAGTACTACATAATGAATTTTTCAATTATGTTTTGAATGAATGAGTAAGTTAACTAACCTTATTTTAATTTACCGTTATGTTATAACCGATATAAGTAATTAAGGATCAAAAGTTTAAAATAAAAAAAAATATAGTTAAAAAAACTATATTTTTTTAAATTTGCTTGGGTTGTTGCGCGAGGCCCCTGCAAGAGCGAGGCCCCTGCAAGAGCGAGGCCCCGGGCGATTGCCCCGTTCGCCACCCCCTAAAGCCGCCCCTGGTGACAGGTGAAATTAATGGCTAATTTACACTGGGCAAAATTTAGGAGCCTGTGAGGGATGCAGCTATTGGAAAGAAAGAAATAGACGAAAAGCTTTCTCTTTCTTACCTATAGCTGCAGCTTTAATTGTAGTGTAAATCGGTCTTAAAATAATTTTACAGGTAGCCACTTTCTCCATTCATACAAAACTAATTTTGTTTAGAAGGATTCCACAAAAGAATTTTTAAGTTTAGTAAACAAACATTTTCCAGTCAAGAAGAAATGTTTCTTCAATTACATAAGGCACAAGTTTGTAACCACTAAACACCAGAAATATTGTCATTTTTTACATTGATTGAAAATTGGGTTATTTAGTTTACCAATTAAGCTTTTGTAAAAACGCTCATGAATGAAGGAAGATTGACGAAAGAGATCTACAAGGCGAGAGTGAATTAGCCTGTACACTTTCAGTGTTTGTGTGTGTAAGAAATCCGTTAGGATTCTATACATTTCACAGTAGTATATTTCCTTGCCTTAACAATAAAATATACATATAGACAGCCAAGAAGAAAATAAAAGTGAAGAGACTTTCTTTCCTATGGCTGAATTCCTCAGAGGTGCCTAAATGTAGCCCAGTGTATATCAGCCATTTGGGAGAATGAATTAGCTCTTTATAGCTCTTTCTTTCACATTGCTGCATCCCTTTCCGCCTGATTGAAATGGCCACTATCGGGTTGGGTAGTACGTCGACCGTACGAACTCACACGGAAAGAAGAATTGTTGACCATACTCTGATAGGCCGATATAAATAGACATTAAAAACGCAAAGCACGATGTAGCTCTGATTTTTTAGTATGTTGTATGGACTGGTTAGGGTAGTGTTATTACACATTTGCAACTTCGAAAAACTTGTTTTCGCTGCGTACCAAAAAATTATAAACTGAATTCAGTGGGTAGTGTAATTAAAGTTAATTAAATTTGCTACAATTTTAAGCCCAACCGCAGGTCTACAAACCTTATAGGGACTAAGCTATAACCCTTCGAAGATGATCCATTTTCCTGAAAATTCTAAGTTTTTTCTCCTGTCTGGGACAAATAATTTAATAAAGCTTTAGTACATAAAATTTTCTTTAGGGGGAAATGGTCCGTGTTTGAAGGACTATAGCTTGGAGCGTTTATGGAGCTGCGGTTGGGCTTAAACTGTTACAAATTTAATAAACTTAAATATAAGTACGGACATATGTTTGTCGAAAAACGCAGTCTATGATTTTTTGGTACGCAGCGAACACAGTTTTTCGAATTTGCAAATTTGGAATAACACTACCCTAATTGGTTCATACAACATACTTTGCGGATTTAGACTTTTTTAATGCCGATTTCTACGGGCCTATGAAGTCAATGTTTAAATACTACGTCTTTGAAGCAAGGGGACACTTTATCAGTGTGTTATCACAGGGTTTCTCAAAGTGGGGTTCCCCCGAGGTTCGCCATTCAACGGTAGGGGGTTCGCGATAGCGGAACATATAACTAAAAACGTGTTTTCCAGATATTTAATAATGTTGAAAAGGGCTGGAACTAGTACGAGTACATATATTCTAGTTTGAGTACTAAGCAACAGGCAGGTGTCGTTACTGAACTGAAGCGTTCAGGTACGGACGGCAGCAGGCAAGTGGAAACAAAGCCAGTATAAACTGAACCAGAGCTACGCTATAAGACGCGCGAAACACCAAAGACCCGCTCAAGGTCGAAGTGCTTCCACCGAAGACGTGCGACCTTTGCTCTAAGTAATATTTTTGGGCGCAACTGAGCGGCAGGTATTCAAGCAATTGTCTAAAGAAATATGTATTAAAATATTTATGTATGTGAATTTTTCGGGGAAAATTTACCTTTTTCCAGAAAACATTACAAACAAATAATACTAATAAATAGAACTTACGCGATTTTAGTCTATAAACTTAAGGATGTTACCTACTTGTGAATGTCGTCAAGTTACTGTGGAACTGATTTTAAACAAATTTATATTATAAAGTGTAAAATGTTTAACCTTGATGGTTTAACATTCTAGTGTTCACTAATTTATTTAAATTCTTATGTCTTCTATTATACAGCTACTCATGAAAAAGAAAACATCTTTCCCGATTAAAATCCAACCAATCTTTAATTTTAATCCAGCTTAGAGAAGGTGGACCGACGATCTGGTCAAGGTCGCGGGAAGCCGCTGGATGCGAGCAGCGCAGGCCCGGTTGTCATGAAGATCTTTAGGGGACTATGTCCAGCAGTGGACGTCTTTCGGCTGATATGATGACTCGAAAGATTGTTGGCCTTCGATTTAACGTGAAGATGAAAAAAATCTTTCGAGTAAAAAATATTATTGTTTTATGAGTAGAATCACTGGGCTCTGGAAGCAAAACCAATGAAAACTCACGCTGTATATAGGATGACTTTTAATTAGTTCTTGATAGCAAAAGATATGCATGTACCTACTCATGATTCTGAACAACTTTTCCCAAGGAACACAGGTCGAAATACGAAAAACCAAATTTGACCTCCCATACAAAATGCGTTATCAGCTGATGCAGTTTATATGGGAGGTCAAAACTTGTTTTTCGTATTTCGACCTATGTTTCTTGGGGAAAGTTGTTCAGTATCATGAGTACATGCATACCTTTTTCTATCTAGAACTAATTAAAAGTTATCCTATATGTTTATATTATGGCTTAAAGATTTCTGTAAAAACCATAAATAAATAAGCGTTTTTGCATTGGATTAACACATGCTCAACATTTTTGCAATAATGTTAAAAGATTATTATTTATTTAATATCCATGTAACTGTAAATATTGCATATTGCAGACAGTAGCGCCCTCATTACAATTTATATCTTTGAATTGAAGACAAAAATTCTCAAAAAAGAAGGAAAATATTTCTGTATTATTGTAACACACTTTTAAACTACATCAGTTAAGTTTTTAGTGCAGCACTCAGAGACTTCGTTTAATCTTTGATTAAGTGTCATGCTGTCCTTTTCGATTTAATTGATTAAGAAATAGACAGCACGACACTTGCAAAGAAAGGTACAGTCAACGACTGGTCAAACTTGACACTCGTAGTGTAACTAGCCCTTACGTCTATTGAAATAAGAACGGTGCAGTCCAATGTATCAAGTGTGATGTGCTTTTGACTGTACCTAACTGTCCGGCTTCGATTTGAGTTATTTTGATATATGTTAGAGAGTAGCCTAAAGTGATAAACTTAAAAAGTTATGTTTTGTTAAGAAAGCTTAATGAAAACTTTTTAAGGTTTTTTATGTTAAGGTTTGACTATACGAGTTTGAAAAAATAATAAACTCGTATTGTATTATAGCGGCTCTAACTCACAATTATCTAAAAACCATCCATCAAAATTAAATACGTTCTCCAAATTTTTTTATTAAAAAAGTAAAGAAGTTTAGTCACTTTTTATTTGGAGGTCAATTTCTCACAACGGTTGAATTTATGCAGGTATAGAAATATGTCTGTTATTTTCAAGGCTACTCTCATATCATAAATCACCAAATAAATCAAATCGAAGTCGGACAGTTGGGTCTTTCCTTGTAAGTGTAAGATTAACTAATTAAGTGACGTGACGTCACATGATAATGAGGGCGCCACTGTGAACACGAATAACGCAAAACCTCAGTGCGGATCAAACCTGTGGATCTAATTTTGAAAACAATGTGCACCACCAAACTACGTTGACCTTGACCTTGAGCCAGTCTCTGGAAGCTTCTGGTTCAGTTTATACTGGGTTTTGTTTCTACATGCTTCCTGACGTGCGTACGCAGTAACAAAACCAGTATAACCTGAACTAGCGCTACGCTACAAACGCCAGAACCCAGAGACCCGATCAAGCGGTCAATGTGTTACACTGACCGAAGCGTGGCTGCCTGTACTGAGCCACTAGATAACTGGGGTATTGCGTTATTTAATGAACACCCTTTGTATGTGTATTCGCCATATTCGTGCTGTGATATTCGGTTTTTGCTTATTTTGTAAGCTGTAAGCCACATTTATTGTTTTTATGTTTTATACTCGCTATTGAAAAGCATTTAACTATTAAGCTTGTTATTTGTAATATAAATAAAATGTTAATTTTATGACACTGCTGCAATAAACGACCAAGTCTATTGTTATTATTGAACTTTTATTTCTTCAAACACCTTTAGGGTTCATCCACATTGAAACTGTCACTGAAAATGTGACAACTTATTACTACAATAAAAAATTAAGTTTTTATTTTAGTAAAAATTACGATTTTACGACCTTGAAGATTGTAAATCAGCCCCAAAAGACCAAATCATATAGCATAATAAATATAAACAAGTGCGAGTCGGACTTGCGTGCCGAGGTTTCCGATATATCTTTAGTATTTTTGGAAGCGATAAAGTCCATTTTTAGGACCGCAAAACTAAATTTGTTTGTAAAGGTTTTATACCAGATTTCTAAAAACTGCAACTTCGAAAGATCGTTTTATTTTTGCTGTAATATTTAAATAAATTTCTATCGACTGTAATTAATTCAGATTTTTCCTACCACAAACTTCGCAGATAAGGGGGGGAATGGTATTTTTTGTCATTTTTCATCATAACTTAAAAACTGAGAGTCGCAAAAATATATATATTTATATCGTTAGTGGTTGCCGAGATATACAGGTGTGACAGGCAAAGGCACTATAAGGGTTCCTTTTTTCACCATTTTGGTATCGGAACCCTAAAAACTAACCCATTGAAACTACCACTACGGATTGTTTCTTGAATTCAACGCACACATCACATTCACCGAATATAGTCGGTTTATTTCTATATGCGTGCATTCGTCGAATACGATCGAATACAGTTTTAAACCAGACTAGAGCGCGCTTATGTCAATGTCACTGAGAAAAATTAAAATTTTGATTTTGTTTTGCGTTTTAAGAAATTATTGAGAGATAATGATTATTCGATAAGATAATTAAATCTAAAAACCCCAAAAAACGTTGAAAGAAATCTCTCGAAAGCGAGATTGATGACAAATGTCTTATGAATTTGACGTTTCGCACACGCAGTACGGATTAAAACCTGCTCATGAGCTTTGTGTGCGGTTTTAGCGCGCTAATAGTCGGTTCAAAACTTGCTCGTATTCACTCGTTTAAGCGACGTGACGTCATCAGTGACGTCACTTTAGCGCGCTATCATTGCATACGAAAATGAGGTAGTGCAGCGTGTGCGAAACGTCAAACTCATAATACATTTGTCATCAATCTCGTTTTCGAGAGATTTTTTTCAACTTTTTTTGGGTTTTAGATTAAATTATCTTATCGAATAATCATTATCTCTCAATAATTTCTTAAAACGCAAAACAAAATCAAACTTTTAATTTTTCTCAGTGACTTTGACATAAGCGCGCTCTAGTCTGGTTTAAAACTGTATTCGACGATATTCGACGAATGCACGCATATAGAAATAAACCGACTATATTCAGTGAATGTGATGTGTGCGTTGATTTCAAGAAACAATCCGTAGTGACGCTGCACTACCTCATTTTCGTATGCAATGATAGCGCGCTAAAGTGACGTCACTGATGACGTCACCTCGCTTAAACGAGTGAATACGAGCAAGTTTTGACCGACTATTAGCGCGCTAAAACCGCACACAAAGCTCATGAGCAGGTTTTAAACCGTAGTGTACATCAGCAAAACTATTCTGTAGCTCATTTTCACAAAGGTCGAATTTTATCAGTTTTCAATCCATATGTATTTTTTTTCTTTTAGGCCGGTATTTCACTGGGACACCATGGTGGCGCGACTGGTGGCTCAACTGGTTGCGCTACTGGTGTCCGTAACTAGACACCAGTGTCGCTACACCCTGCGGCCACAGTATTAAGGGCTATATTTCACTGGGAGTGGTAGCGCAACCAGCAGCCGAGCTGGTGTCTAGTTACTGACACCAGTGGCGCTTCCACTCCCAGTGAAATATTCTGGTGTCTTTACTGGTGTCTTGTTACGGACAGCAGTGGCGCAACCAGTCGCGCTACCAGTGTCCCAGTGAAATACCGGCCTTAATGTTTAGCAAACGTAAAACGTTTTATCTAGCTAGGGCACCATGATCGGGAAGTTGTTCTAATATGGGCAGATTGACAGGGTTACTGGTAGAACGTTTCGATTTGTGGAAGCTAAATGCAACAACTTTTGCTCTACGACTTTTGGAAAATAGCAAAAAGAAATTTACTTGCCATACAAATTAGGTACCTAATCCGTCGATCATTTTGTATCAAGGGTAATTTCAAAGTCGTAGAACAAAAGTTGTTGCGAAAATAGCAAAAAGAAATTTACTTGCCATACAAATTAGGTACCTAATCCGTCGATCATTTTGTATCAAGGGTAATTTCAAAGTCGTAGAACAAAAGTTGTTGCATTTAGTTAACGGTCGATATGATAAGCTTGTTAAATCTAGGCCAATATAATAATATTAAGAATTCTTACGGCAAAACACTTGACCTAGTACTAGCTAATGACAATATGGTTTCTGTATCCGACAATAGTAAAGACGCTCTTGTTCCTGTGGATCTACATCACGGAGCCCTCTGCCTTCATTTATATTTTTCAAATTTCGTCCCCTTAGATCGTTCGCCATCGCCGAGATTTCTCTACGAACAAGGAGACTATGAGTCGATGAACCAGGAATTAGCTGGAATTGACTGGTGTCTTGAGTTCTCCGACACTACCCTAGATGGCGCTGTAGACCGTTTTTATAGCATCTATTTAGACCTAAGGGACAAATATATTCCCGTTAAACCTGCGACCTTAGACTCTTATCCTAAATGGTACACCAAAGCGATAAAAAAAGTTATTAAAGAAAAATTTAAACATTTTCAGAAATACAAAATCTACGGTAACAAGTCCGACAGGTACTCTTTTGAGCTGCTGCGTGAGCGACTAAAAACATTAGAGGACACTTGTTATAATAATTATATTTCTTTGGTCGAACAGTCTATAAAAAGTAACCCTAGACATTTTTGGTCATATGTTAACTCAAAATCGAAGTCTACCGCTATGCCTAATAGTCTTATATACAATGATGTTATTATTAACAACGGCAACACAATTTGTAATGCTTTTTCTGATTATTTTAAGTCAACATTTTTAGATTCCCCTGGAAGTTTCAGTTTTGATTGTAATAATCCACCTGAGGACGACCTTTCGGCGGTTTCGGATATATCAGGTATTACTGTTGACAAGAATATTGTCACGAAGTTGCTGTTAGGGTTAGACCCCTCTAAGTCAGCTGGGCCAGATTATTTGCCAGCACGTGTCTTAATAGGCTGCGCCATAACTATTGCCACTCCTTTGGCATTGCTATTTAAAAGATCTTTAAGAGAGGGTTTTGTCCCTACGTTATGGAAGCGTGCGTTCGTGACTCCTGTCCATAAAAAAGGTACTAAGACAGATGTCGTAAATTACCGGCCGATATCCAAACTCTGCATTGTCTCTAAGGTCCTGGAAAAGCTGGTGTACAGCCAGGTTTACCCTGCACTCAAACATTCAATGAATGAATCGCAGCATGGTTTTCTCAAGGGTAGATCAACCGTTACTAACCTTGTGTTGCTTAATGATATGTTGACTGAAGCTATGGACGGTGGAGGCCAGGTCGATGTGGTTTACACAGACTACAGCAAAGCATTCGATAGGATTCAGCATAACCTACTACTGCTTAAGCTTTACAAAACAGGTATTAGAGGTAACCTTCTCAGATGGTTTTCCTCTTACATTGACAACCGGTCGCAAGAGGTAGTAGTCAATAACTATATCTCGGGATGGGTTAATATACCTAGTGGTGTGCCGCAGGGTTCCCTGCTCGGTCCCTTGCTTTTCGTAGTCTTTGTGAACGACATCGCCCATTGCTTCCAAACATCCCGCGTCCTGTGCTTCGCAGACGACATGAAAATTGTTGCTAATATTCGGTCCCCTGATGACGCTGCTGCTTTACAACGTGACCTTTCGCGGTTGGAGAAATATTGTGCAGATAATCTTCTTGATCTTAATCCCAGCAAATGTAGCGTTGTCTCCTTTAGTCGTCAGCGCTCCACTATTTTATTTAACTACATCTTGAAGGGTATTAATCTTAAAAGGGATATCTCTGTACGGGATCTTGGAGTCACTCACGATTACAAGCTGTTGTTCGACACCCACATTAATAATATTGTCGCGAAGGCATACAAAGCCCTGGGATTTCTGATGCGTATTTCAAGAGACTTTAAACAAATCAAAACTTTAAAAATCTTGTATTGTACTTTTGTACGTAGTATCTTGGAGTACGCATCTCAGGTATGGAATCCTAGATATGGCACATATATTAATCGGTTAGAACAAATTCAGAAAAAATTTATAAGACGCTTGTGCTACCGATCTAAAGATGTTTACTCATCTGATAACTACGTCGAGTTATGTAAGAAGCATCACCTTCTTCCATTGTACAAAAGGCGCGAAATGTCTGATTTGGTTCTTTTATTTAAGATTGCTAATGCTGCCGTGGACTGTCCGGAACTGCTTGCGAAAATAGTTCTCAAACCTCCTAATGTGAAACTCCGTTACAACACGCTCTTATATCTTCCCAAGGCTTCTACTAGGTATCGGCAGAACTCTTTTATTTGGCGAGCAAGTAACTCTTTCAACAAGCTATGTAAAGATGTAGATTTAGACCTATATAACACTGGTTGTGAGTCGGCGAGATGTATTCTAATTAATTTGTTTTTTGACTCTTAAGCGGATTTCTTTTCTTATTATTCCTTACATTTTTTTAATTTATTATTTAGTTTTTCTGTTTTCAAATAAGTGCGTACTGTGTACTTAGTGTGCAAAGAATGTATTTTTTTTCCACTGTATTTCTATCTGTGAAGACCTGTAATTGGCTCTGTTTTTACATATTTAAGCTATCTATCTTGTATTGAAGCTGTTGGTTTTCCGACTATTAAATAAATAAATAAAAATAAAAAAAAAAAACGGGATCGTGACGTTTAACTAGTAACCCTGAATACCGGGGTAACTACTGTGATCCTTGAAAGTGTGCATTCAGACCATGAAACTGAACAACTTTTCCGAAGGAATAAGATTTAAAAAATCGACGTCCCCTAGAAACTGCACCAGTTGATTGCGTAGGTATATTGGAAACATGAATTTTTTTTCGTATTTCAAATATGTTCCTTAAGGAAAGTCAGTATCAAGGTTTGAATGCACAGTTTCAAGGATCACAGTGGTTATCCTAACACCCAGTACCTATATTTTTTTAAAATGATAAATACTTTGTACTTGTAATGGCGCGCGTACACACGGCCGCTCAGCGGTGGAAACACTGAGCTTGACCTGGTCTCTGGTTTCGGGCGCTTGTAGCGTAGCACTGGTTCAGCTTATACTGGTTTTGTTTCCACTTGCTTGCTGCAGTGCGTACTTGCATCGCTCCTCAACTTGCTTACGAATTACACTACACGCGTCTAGCTAGTCTTTCGCAAACACGCGCATTCCCCAATGTGGACGCACCTTAAGAATTTAAGCTAGCTACAATGCAAACAATTCATAACAGGTCAAATTATTTTATTTCTGTTGGCCTCAAAATACTCATAGTACATTTTACAACAAATGTTATTTAATATAATACATTATTTAAGTACTTACAATTCAATGCGAGAACTTCAGAAACTTTAAATTTAGCTAAACATTTAAAAATTGACAATATTAGCTTTCTAGTATGCTACTTTTTAGTATGCATACTTGTTACTTTAAATGTACTACAGAACAATATTTATTAAGAGAATACTGATGACCAATGGACCAAAATTTCCGTAAGACAAGCATAACGGAATAAAATTTTATTTAAACATGCATTAAAACTCTTTATACCTTAATATACAAAGGACATTTCCTAAAGTTGATCGGTTACAGGCTATCAGAAAAATAAAAGGAAATGTATGTGTACTTAATTTTATTTGGTAACTGCAACAAATATGATATAACAATTCAAAAGCAAAAGCTAATTTCATCTTCATATAGAACTAAGTAAATTATTATATTTGGTGTTTTTGTAGGAGAAGTAAAAACGACCAATTCTTTGGTCCGAAAGTGCTTATAATATTGTCTTTAGGCAGTTTTTACACTAATCTGGATCCGACTTCTGGTATTACCGAACCGCCGCGCCGTACAATCCATAAAATGAGTTACCGGATAGACTTGATTTTTATAGTATTGACGGCTATAACGGTCCTGCAACAACCAGATGCCAAAAACCAAGTAGCGAAGAAAAGGCCTGATAGTGACTAATTTCGACGTTCACAAGATTTCTAAATACAGATAATTTTCAAAATTGATCTCTCCCCAGAAAAATAAGTACTCTCTAAGACAGAAATCTGAGAATATAAAACTTCAACACATAGTACATACAAGCTCTATGCGATGCTAAAAGCGGGATGCTAACGTATTCTATCGTCTACTAATAAAAGACTACTCTCAAATATATATCACGCTGTATTTGATGTAAAAACTTATTACAACATAAGTAAAAAAATCTTAAATAAAAAGTGCAATAATGAAGCTTGTTATCTGCTCAAAGCCCACATAGAGGAAGCCATCTATGTACAGAAAATTTGAATCATCCACAAACGTCTGAGCTCTGAACAGCCGCATTAAAGATACATAAATAAATACAAGTCCATAGTTACGAAATAATCTAAACAAAATTTTAATTATGGAACACAAATTTCATTGTGATAGTGAAATAAAAAACTAAAATATATTGTACTGATTTTTTACGACACTGCATTAATTACTTTGACAATGCAAAACAGAGAGCTAACACAAACATGAAATAATTAAGTAGCAAATCAAATGAGTGTTCATAAATTGTTACCATCGATATAGATACAATCTGGAATGTCACACAAATATTAAAATACTGATTTGTTAAATAACAAAACTTACAATAAAATATACAATTGATCACTAGAACCAGGGTCCGGGGTGTTGCAATTTGAACCATACATAAATCGAGAAGAGGTTTAGAATAAAGTTACACCAAGCGGAGATAGAACTTGCAACATATAACCATCCTTGTCTAGCACATTTTTTTATTCTCCTCTCTCTATCTCCATCTGCCACCGTAAAGTATTGGATACATTACATACTAAGGCCCATCCAGCCCTACACCAAATAACCGACCCATACCGCGTAAATAAGTTAGTTATTCATACAATACATTCACCTTGCAACACCCCTATAATTAAATAACCAAACTACCGTTTTCACATAATATTCCGGGATATTTAATATTGCACCGATACTTTTTCACCTATTAACATTCGTGCCGACTAATCGTAGGTACTATTGCGCAAAGTACTTATAAGTGTAAAAGATGCTTTACTTGTTTAGCCACTATAAGCCAATTTGGCCGTAATAGTGATGAGCACAAAGAGAATTCTCGAGCATATCGTTCCCTTTCATTGGCCCATATTGGCCCAACATGTAGAGCGTCCGTAAAGTTAATTTATTATAATACACAACAGCCAAAGACCTGCTTGAAACAGGTTTACCTAACGGAACTTTAAACAGCAAGTCAGAACACGGCCTAAATTGCCTTACATCATCTCGTTGCTAATAGTTGTCCAAAAAACTTGACATATTTATTAATAAGGTAACGACAAATACTACCTGTTAACCACAGACTACATCGACTTATTAGTTATTATTTAAATAGTATCTATGTTACAGTTAAACCCTGGCTTTAGTCAAAACTTGTTTTGATTGGTAAAAACTAGTATTTACAGCTAAACAAATTTTAACTTTCAATTGAAACGCGTTATACTAGTAAAAACTAGTTTTAACTAAAACAGGGTTATACTGCAACATCTATATCACATTGCAGTGACATTATTTCTCTAATGGTATTGCCTCGCCTCAATCGCATTAAAGATTGGTTTAAAATGCTGCATATGGCTACCGGTTTGGTATACAGGAATCTACAAGAGATTGGATACAATTTTACAACCATAGTCCATTATAAATAAATTGAAACAGAACTGCCAGCAGTTCTAGTTTTTGCGATATGACGAGGTCGAGGCAGAATGAGCGCGAGAGACGAACTCGTCCGGTGCGAGTAAATGTTGTAGTTTTCTTTAAAATTTGAAGATCTATCGCGTTTAATATTAATTATTGAGGCTATTGTCCGCGCTCGATTTCACGCGATCAAACGTAGGCTGAATTTACATTGCTTGCTGCATTCAAGTGTTTTAGTACAGACAATATATGAAACAAGCAATGTACGTCTACTGGCTCGTTTTAATTCAGCCGTATTCGTTAGGGGGCAGTACGGGGCAGATCCGCCACAAGTTTATATTTTAATTATTGGGGCGCACGTAGTCAAATCGGGTTGTACTGATAAATGTTATTACTGAAAATGTTTTAGTATATTTTTAAATATATCATGCCTTTTGCGGTCCTAATTCAAAGTATAGGTGGCCAATGAAATTGATAGTTTATCAACTCTTGAAGCTTAATTGGTTAGATTAACATTAGCATTGGCTAACTATACCGTTAGATGTATCTCCGTACTGCGCGTTGTTTTTGGAGCGAGCGTGCTATTCTTTACTGTAAAAAAAAACGAAAAGAAATTGATTTTTATCAGCACATGCATGCAACTTAACATAAAAACATGCGTGGTCATCTGAATTCATATAGTATGACACAGCCCAACATGTACATCTCGAGATAAGCCCGACTTAAACTACCCACATATTATAAAGTAAATTCAGTTTTAATCTCACCTGAAAATCCTTCAGTGTTTCTTTGGCGTTCTGGAAATTTCGAAGTCACAATTTAGGATAGATGGCCAATTTTTTTTATACTACCATCACCTAGCTTTGCAAAAGTCCAGTGAACAAATCCTGTTTTTTTGCGCCAATCCTTTTATTTTATAACATGGAATCGTGAAATATAATGGTATTTTCCTGTACTAACGAATCCCGAATGTCATACTGTATATGAATTTGGAAAAGGTTCATGCGATACGTCTTTTAAAAAGCTATTTGTACAGTCTGTTTCTTTAGTTTATATATTTGTGTAAGCAATCTTGACGTGTTTCTTTTTTTTTATTTGATGAAAATTAATATTTTGTATAAGTGGCCAACTTTTTGCATAGGTTGTAAAAATACATCTCCCCAAAACAGAACTCTGGATTCAGATCGATCATCATGACTCAACGTTCATAAAAGAAAAAAATCTTCCCATACAAAACGCGCTATTGAGTAATTTTGTTTCTATGGGTAGTAAAAATAAAATATTTCAACGTGAATATGATCTGAATCAAAATGAAAAGGGAATCCTTTCATACATGCTCGTCGGTTTAGGGTACTTTTAACCTGGCCTTTATTCAGAACGTCTTGAATTTGGTCCTGGTATGTATGAAAGGATTGATGAAGGTTCAGGAAGCAAGGGAAGTATGTCAAGATCGTAGCAGGTGGAGAACTGTGGTCTCTGCCTACCCCAACGGGAACAAGGCGTGATGTTATGTATGTATGAAAAGGGAACGTCAAGATTCTTAACATTATCTTACAAGTGCCTAAATAAAGAACAGACTACAGTTGATATTTAAATATGTATTTAAGGATAGCGCTTTTACAAAGCTATTGCGTTAGGTAAGCGTGTTATTTTGCATAAATAAAAGTAACAGCCAGTAAATTAAATTGTTAAAATTCACCATTTTACAAGGTCATAATACGGTACCTGGAAAAACTTTTAAGTACTTACAAGTGATATTTTAATTCATATTGATTTAATTCATTACCAGGCAATACATACAGGTTTTAATTTCTGGTGCCATAGCTCAGGGGCGGGTTCAGTTGAATAGAAAAACAAAAAAATATATATTTAGGAAAAGTCTGTTTTAAACTTTCGCACTTCTCATATATATGTTTACTTTATTCCGCGGGTCTTAGCGCGATACTTGTAATTAGGCCAAATAAATTACCTAACACCAATAAATTGCCGAGTTACAAGTGTTAGGGAAAAGTTGCTTCGTTCTGATACTGAACTCGCCCCTGAGCTGCGGCAGGCAATTTAATTAACACCCTGTATAGTTAAATTCGTAAAAACGTGCAAAAAAATATATGCTCCTTTGGTATTATTTTACTTTCAGCTCCCATGCAAAACCAAAACTCATAAGCTTGGTCCTAAATTTATTAGTTCCTTACTTAATGCATTAAAACAAAGATAGCTCTTAGGACAAATTATAGAAGGACCTACGACTCCTAGAAATCGGGAAAATATCTCAATAGGATGATCAAATAGGATGTTTCGTAAGCAAACATTGTGCAGCTAAGAAGAGATTTCTCTTCATCTACACAAGGCACGCATTTCTAACCACAATGCTCGAAAAAGAGAATCCTTAGACTATCGTTTGCAACATGCATCTAGTCAGAACTATCCACATTTTTAAACACGTTTTACATTGCAAAGCAGGTTGTTTTATTTATGTAGATTTAAAAGCCCTATCCACTCTAAAGCAACACAAATAGGTCTCATCGTGGTATTCGATGACGAAAGGTTCATACTAAGAAAAAATGCCGTATATGTCCAACTTTTTGGAACATTAATTGTTTGAGTCGAATCAACGCCCTAATTAATATTCTGATTTGTAATAATATCTAGAGACGATTGTAGGTCCTTTCGTATTATTTAGTCTATGTTGCTTATTTGGATATGAACCAGCGGAAACTTAGGGCGCGTTTCGAAATGGATAGAAATACCCTGAAAGCAGGATAGCTTTTTACGACGTCTATATGTGTGGTCGAGACAGACTGCTGTCAAAGGGTAATTAATTATTACCCAAACCGAACGTCCTCTCAATAAGTAAGGAGCTAATAGTACAATTTGAGATAAGACCGCAAAGTACAAAATTAAAACATTTAATTACAAGTTAGTATTGATGACATGCTGTTAGTCTACTTTACATTGTTAGTAACGCTACACGATGAGCCAACTTCCGCTAATCTGTTTTTCAAAAAGACATCTCATGAAAATTTTAACTGTACGGATTCAGGCTACAAAACTAAACAATTTTTCCCAAGGAAAGTAGGTCAAAATAAAAAAAAAATCCTGGTTGGGTGTATCCTTTATACGGCCGTAAGTTTTACGTGAGTACGTCTATTGTAGGTGGGTACAGTCAAGAGCACACTCACGTCCACTCATCCCCCCTCCCCCTTACCAACCTACCCTCCCCCTGTAACTCATCCAAAGCTCGATGTAGTACCAATTATGCCGCCAGAGGGCATACATCCACTTTGCGCAAAATGACCCCCAAACGAAAGCGTATCCAAAAAAAAAATTAGAAAGTGCATGACGTGATAGCTCATTTACTTCATAGAAACTGCATGACGACGTGATAGCTCATTTTGTAAGGAAAGTCGATATTTTTTCGTATTTCAACCTATGTTTCTTGGGGATAATTGTTTAGTTTCATGACTTGTTTGCACAATCTAGCCCACACGTAAGCCCGCGTCGGCCCACACAGCCAAGCTGCTGGCTTAAGGGTGAATTTCCAACAGTGCTGTGCGAGGGACCAAAGCTGTGAGCTGGAAAATTCCAGCCAATACGATTGCTCCATTTGGCTAGCTAGGAAAATGGCGCAATCCTATCGGTTGAAATTTTCCCAACTCCCACTTAGCTCCCTCGCACAGCACTGGTGAAAATTCACCCAAAATCTCGGTAAATAGACATCCATCACTAACTCAAGTCGGCCCATCGTTAAACAATATTAGTTACAGAGTACCCATACCCAGAGAGGTGACATCTCAAACAAAATGATTGCTCTTTGTGCCAATGGTAGAATTCAAATAAGAAATACAACTCTATGAGAAGTGATTTCTATCACTTCTCATAAAGTTGTATTTCTGCTTCTGCGTTAGAACAGGACGGAAAGATACGTGTCTCGGTCGCTCCTATATCTTATGTATCGCACCGTCCTGCGGTTGAACTGCTGTTATTTCAATCCAGCGGCATTACTTTAATTTTAATAACTTCATTCTTTTCTCACATTATAAATCCTCAATAATGCGTTTAGATATAAAACTTTGTCAATCTCTGTCTAGGTACACTATCTGTGTGAATGTATTAAGAAACATTGAACTTCAATAGAGTTACTGCGAGATTGTAGTCTGGCCGCTTGCGCGGTCGCATTGCAACGAATAGGTTACTGAAGACATTATTTTAGGATTCACGACATGAGTAAAATTGTGTATACAACTGCACATAATTAAATATTAAAACACTCGTGACACACTATTACGGAACTTACCTCGCTTCGTTCGGCTGGGTCCCATAAACCGACACGAGTTTTAATACCCCTCATTACGTACAGTTGCTTATCTTTTATTTACGAATAGTTTTTTGTTCGTGAGATGTCTCCTCTCGAGTACATATACAGTCCAAATAATGTAGGTTGATTAGAATGACAGCAGGACCGAGCGACGCGAAGGATATTGGAGTGCTAGAGACACGTATCGCTCCGTCCTGCTCTCACGCATAGCTCTATCCTGCTGTTGTTCTAATCAAGCTATAGCTCGACTGTAGTGGGCGCTACGATAGCTACAGGTTAGGGCCGCGGCCCGCCCCCAGCCCGGTGTCGACGCGTCGGCAATGTGGATGTGGTTGTCTTACTCGTTATCGGCGCGCATCCCGCGGACCTCTCCCTCGCGGCGCAGTCGCTCCAGCTCCTCCTTAGTGCGGTCCTCGATCGCGCGGATGTCCGCCATCGTCATTCCGTACCAGTCGTCCATCATGCAGAATACTTGTCTGCAATCAAACATGTTTCGGGTTGAATATCCTTTACTTTTAAATGAGCAATATTTGTGTACTTGTACTTGGTTTCTTGAAAATCCGTTTAACGATTTCGATGAAATTTACCATACGGGGGTTGTACATGTAACAGGATGTAGGTTTAAAGTTAAGTAGTTGTTTAGTTGAGGTGCAGTTAGAAAAGTCAGTCTCACAAATCACGAAAATATTATAGTTTACAGTTACGAGTACAAATATAAAATTTGGCTACTTCCTTCTCTCATAAGTTGTGGATGCCCACTGCTATAAAATGTACGAAACGCGGCAAAGTAGGTTGCCGAGTTAGCTAGAACAAAATGTGCGGTGTAAACCGTACAGGGGTTTTCGGGGGCGAAAAATCGATCTAGCTAGGTCTCATGTCTGGGAAAATTCGTTTTCCCCGTGCTTTTAAGCATTTTTTCGAATTACAGAGTTTTAGACAAAAAACTACAGCACTATCTGTTGGCGGGTAGCATAGCTTCCTCACCCAATGATACTTTAATATTGAGGCAGCTATTATAGAGCGAAGCTCGGTCGCCCAGGTAATTCTATCACACGAGCAATATTTGTGTACTTGTACTACGTTTCTTGAAAACGGTTTGACGATTTCGTTGAAATATACTATACGGGGTTTTCGGGGACGAAACGTAAATCTAGCTAGTTTTCATGTCTGGGAAAATTCGTTTTCTCGGTTATTTTTGAAAAACTACAGCGCGACTCAGCCCAACTCTACAGCGCCATCTGTTGATAGTTTCGCTGTAGTTTTTCTACTTCTCACTAGATGGTACATTTTTCATAAACTTTTCATAAAGAATTTTAACAGAGATTGCTCGAGAATAACGTCATCCACTGAACAATTAACCTGTCGCGAAAAAATAATAGCGTAAAGGACGTAGCACATTATATACAGGGTGTAAGGGGCGATGTACCGAAAAATGAAAGGGCGTGCTCAGTCAACGAAGCTGAACAAGTTTCCAAAGAAAAATATGTTGGGAAATGCAAAAAAAAAATTACCTCTCCATACAAACTGTTCGACCAGAGTGGGCAATTTGTATGGAGGTCATAATTTTTTTTCATTTTCCAACATATGTTTCTTTGGGAAAGTTGTTCAGTTTCGTTGACTAAGCACGCCATTTCAGTTTTCGGTAGTAGTGTAGTGTGGGGGGTGTGTGACGATGTAGTCGAAGATGTAGCATGCCTACCTAGAAGATGCCTGTTCGTTCACTCTTGCCTTGAAAACACTTACCTATGGAATATGGTGAACAACCGCCGTTCTGATTTGTGGATGACATTTTCTACTTTACTCTGAAAGAAGAAAGAATAATAAATAATTTGACTACTATCTTAAATTTGGGTTGACCTTGGATTGTTAGGGTTCCGAACCAAGATGATAGAAACGGAAACCTTATGGTGTGACTTCGTCTGTCTGTCGCACCTGTATATCTCACACACGCTATCAACTTGAAATTTGCAATAGTTTCAGAATATGCTTACCCAACTTTATTGTAAACAAAATAATTAAAAAAATATTTTTATTATCATTGTGAATGGGCCCTAAATAGGGGGATACAATTTTAAATTGTCGTTTCTAGGGTAAGTGGGGTATAATATGAAAGGGCTTTTCTTTTGCATTTCAAAATAGGTATTGTATTTTTTAACGACTCTTAGTTTTCAAGTTATGATAAAAAAAAATATACCATTTCAAAATGGACCCCCCCATATCTCCGAAGTTTGCCAAACGAAAAATCTGAATTAATTATTCAATAGAGGTCTATGTAATTATTGCAGCAAAAATAAAATGATCTCTCTAAGTAGAACAGTTTTTTTTAGAAATTTGCCTTTACAAACAAACTTAGTTTTGCGGTCCTAAAAATTGTCATTCTTGCTTCTAAAACTACTTCAGTTATATCGCAACCATCGGCGCGCGATTCCGACTCGCACTTGACCGGTTTTTCATTATTTAGACTAGTAAGGAGGCGGTGTATCGCTCACCTGAAGGCCGAACCACTTGAACTCGGCGGTGACCAGCTTATAACAGGTCATGACTGGTTTGACCTCGTTCTTCCAGTTGGGCCCCGTGAGAGGTCCGCGCCCTGTCTTGGTGGACTTGAACTTTGTGGGGTCGAACTCTGGTTTGTAGTCCGGGGGGTTGATGGGGTCGTTCGCAATGTCAATGTTTATCACTTCGCGCATTTTTAGCTTCTCTGGGGGGAGTTCGTGCACCTGAAGAGAAAAAAGATTTAGTTAGTACCAGCTTCTTGTCTGCGACATCTTTTGCACGGACTGCGAAAACAGGTGGACTTTGACTAACAGGTCGCCGGAGTGTCACTAGACCCGAACTGTAAACAGATTAACGTGCCTACCGAAGCACAAGAAACGCTCCAATAAAGTTATACCATTAACAGTCATCCATCCTTAGTTCCCGAGCAGGTACAAACTTGTTTATTTTTCGTGATGTGAAATAAAAAACAATCGCCACTATGCCATGAGCGCCTTTATAAGGACATTCACACACCTGGATAAAGCCTTCCGCTCCCCAACCGTCCGGTGAAATTGTGACAGCCACTAGGGCTACGACAACAGGAGTCCATTTTTTTTTCGCTAGCCTATACTATCCCACTGGCGCCCACTGCTGGGCAAAGGCCTCCCCTTCGGCCCTCTAACTGTCGCGGTCCATAGCGAATTCTGGCCAATCGCGACGGTACGAGTCTAATCTTGAGTTTGGACTTTTGAATCTCCATAAGGGACCAGGTTTGTGCACCATAGGTTAGGACGGTCATAGGCTAGGAGTCCATTACAAAAAAAAACATTATCACGCCGAAAAGCGTCTCTTGCGCTATTTTACTATCTATCACAAACTCTAACTCAACCACTATCTACCTGAGGTCGTTATCATTATCAACATTACTAATTTCACGGCACTGTCCCGCTATCTTTAGTAGCAAGGTCGCAAGTCTATGTGTTACATTATTTTTGTAATTTTGTCACGCTTGTTGATTTATATATCGTCTGACTGATAAAGCTGCAGTGTAATAAAAAATGTGTACCTATCGTTTTTAGGGCTGAAGGCTATATGCGACAACTTTTCATGTACGAATTTATTAAATTTGCTTTTTATACTTTCTATATTAGTTGGAACGATGACCAAAATCATTTTTACGAATATTGAAAGGTCATAGATAAAAAGTTGTCGCCTCAGAATAAGCCCTAATGTTTTATTCAAATTTATTAAAACCGAGTATTTCTAAAGAGTTACAGGAGGTCTTGTTTAGATAGGCCTAGTTTAGCGGATATATAGGTATAACACGCACGGAAATAGATCTGGTTTTACCATTGCCGGCAAAAATGGAAAAGATAAAATCTGTTTATTTATAGTTTACAAAACAAAAAACAAGTTGTAACATGCGACAAGTAATCCACTTCAACCGTTGGGTTTACAAACAGATAATATCAAATGGTGGACATTTGTTGTAAACCAATTACTGACATATTGACGTCGCGATTAAACCACGATACAATTCGTGCAATGCCGCCGATACACGTGTGGTATAAACGTACGTAAGTACGTGTGGTGTGGTGGTGGTGCGGGAAAAGAATAGTACCAAACCATCACAACTTGTAGGAGTCGAAAGAGGCGACTAAGGGATATGAACCGAAGGATGGACAGGAGCGTCCTTCTGTGTATCGTACTACATACATCTTACACACTATGGTCACTAACAACCGCGGTCCACGGTGCTAGCCTCAACGCTGACAAGCGTGGTATGGAATTGTACCACGCGCTTTAGCTGGAATTCTGGAGGGAGCTCCCTGTCCTGTAGTGGACGTTTCACGGGATGTTTTGATGATGATGATGACACGTGTGATTGATGTAATCCACGTAAATTTACATACATAAACAACAGGTCTCTTTCCCGTACGGTAGTTGTAGGCAGAGACCCATAGTGTGTAAGGGACGGTGTACCGAAAATTTTACTGTCGTGCTCAGTCAACGAAACTGAACAACTTTCCCAAGAAAAATATTTTGGGAATTGAAAAAAGGTTTTGACCATTCCATACAAAAAAGTTTATTTTGGAAAGTTGTTCAGTTTCGTTGAATAAGCACTAAGCACGCTCATCGGTTTAGGGTAATTTTAACCTAGCCCTATTAATGCCTTTATTCTTTTATTTATTTTTAGTTTCGTTTTCAAAGACCACAGATGTGTAGGTATATGTTATTTATAGATCATAAATTGTTACGTTTCTAATTCATTTAAAACTTTGTATGATAGCGAGGTTATTATCCCAAATAATTGAACAAAGGCGACACTAATAACTTGTACAATTGGGTTAAGTATGATCGTTTAAACTATTATAATCCAGGTTATGTTCTATAACGATAACCAGATAACCTATGCTCAATACGATCGAGAATGAGTCAACACAGTCTGCGCATTTCCTCAGTCACTGACATTTTGCAAGGTGATGGAAACAATGTAGATTGCTTATTCTAAGTCATCCATCACAAAGCCACATTTTATACTTATGCCTAACCTACATACTTCTTAGGGTTCCGTACCTTGAAAGAAAAGAAAACGGTATCCTTACAGGATCACTTTGTAGTGCATCTGTCTTGTCTGTCAAGACCCTTTTTCTCACGAACGGGTAAAGTTATCAAAATGAAATTAACAACAAATACCAGGCCACTCAGAAAGTATTGCGAAAAATAGTTTTTATATATGGGAGACTGGCCGGTCAGAATCTTTTTCGAAAATATGATTACTTGTAAGTAAAAATATGTGTGTTCCATTTTCAAAATTTCCCTCCACATTTTTTGCGAGCCAATTCAAAGTATCGTGTCTTACTGAAAAATGGATCTGCGCCGGGAACATTTTAGAGCTATGATTTTTTACGATTTCAAGTGTCGCCTGAAACCGGATGAATCGTTCGATAGACTTCAAATGGCATTTATGGATGAAGGCCCCTCCAAGGCAACCGTGTATCGTTGGTATAACGAATTTAGGCGCGGTCGACCAACCTTGGGGGATGAAGAAAGAAGCGGTCGCCCTTTGACGGCTATTACGGAAGAAAACGTGCTAGCAGTGAAAAATTTAATCCAAGATAATAGGCGAATTACATATCAGGAGATTCAGCACATATTAAAGATTGGATCGGGAAGCGTTCACGAGATTCTACACGGGCATCTTCGCGTGAGGAGGATAGTATCGCGCTGGGTGCCGCACTACCTCACCGACGCTCAGAAGCAGGCCCGGGTGGAATGGTGCCGTGATATGCTGAACAAATTTGAAGCAGGCTCGTCTCGGCGTGTTTACGACATCGTAACAGGTGATGAGTCCTGGATTTATCAATACGATCCAGAAACCAAGCGCCAGTCGACAGTTTGGGTGTTTCAAAATGAACCAACGCCTACCAAAGTGAAGCGATCTCGAAGCGGGGGGAAGATTTTGATCGCCAGCTTTTTTAATTTGACTGGCCACTTGGCCTCAATTCCCTTACGAGATCAAAGAAGCATCAACGCCGAATGGTATACTACCAAATGTTTACCAGAAGTTTTTTCTGTTGTGAGCAACAAGCGACCAAACACAGGGCTCCGCGGACTACTGCTCCACCACGACAATGCGCCTGCACACACCGCGCTCAAAACGAGGGACTTCCTGGACAGCACACCAGTCAAACTCCTGGGTCACCCTCCTTACAGCCCTGATCTAGCACCGTGTGACTTCTTTTTATTTCCAAAAATAAAAAATCAGCTCAAGGGGATACAATTTTCGTCGCCGGAAGATGCGCTGGCTGCGTTCGAGCAGGCTGTAAACGAGGTGTCTACGGCGGACTGGAAAAAGTGTTTTGAAAACTGGTTCAGACGCATGAATCTTTGTATAGAGGCTGGTGGAGAGTACTTTGAAAAGATTTAATAAAAATATATGTACCTGTAGAACAATTTTTTTTAGTGTCGCAAATATTTCTGAGTGTCCCACGTATTGTGGTTTATAGACCCTTAAACGTGTGATAATTTCAACTTTTTACAATAACCCAAAAGATAATTTATGTCCCCATCTCCACATCAAACATCATCACAATTATGTGTACATTTTTCAACAAAACGAAAACTTATGGGGTACTTTCCGTTGAAATTTGGCAAAAAGGTAGGTCTCACAGAAGAAGTAAAGAAGAAACGTCTAAAATTATTAAATATTACAACTTTTCTCAAAACCAATCAAGGTGAGTTCCAATTTCAAGTATATTCGTATAAAAGAGAGGTGGAATCTGAGACGACGACGGGGACACTTAAACCAACTAATACTACTACTACTAAACTAATATAACCTTAGTGTTAAATATTCGATCTCACTTTAAGGCCATCGTAAGACTCCCGTTTTGAAATTTCTTAAATGTGCGTCTTGACTTCGCGCGACTGCCGCAGTGGAACTTTGCTGCTTATTGTCTAGCGCGCCCGTTTTAGCAATTTCCTTGACGCGATATCGATAAATGATCGCAACACGACTATTTGAACTCGGTACAAGCGAGGTTGCTCGCATGGCAGCATGGTATCCATGCGCGAGCTGCTATACGAGTCAGGTTTGCCGCGCGAAGTCGAGACCATAACCTCAACACACAGAGTTCATTTTGCTTTGCAGATCAAATTTTTCATACGTTTGACAGCTGTCAGAACGGGCTTCTTTCGGTGGCCTTGCTATTGTGCAAGATCCGCTGCTGCCGTGCCGTGCCTTACTCTTGCCAAGGTAGTGATCGGTTTAATCTACTGCTTTTACTGTCATACTCAGAGACGTCACTTAAATTTAATCTTTCGTTAAGGCTCCAGCTGACATTTGAAGTTTAATTAGAGGTCAGCTCAGCAGCAAGGAAGAGTAAACACCAGTATGAGCTAAACTAGCGCTGCGTTCTTTGGCTATGCTATATACATACGCCCGAAACTAGAGATCTGCTCACGGTCAAAGTCTTTCCACTGACGTGCAACCCTGTGTACATTAGGGATTGACAATTTCGTTCGCTCAACTCATAACGTAAACAAAACCTATCGGATTTTCGGATCGGGCCCATGGGACTGTGTTTCGTAACTTTCGTATCGGCTAAAATGTTGGCAAGGATACCTAATGTGATAAATAAAGTTCAGCGAACTTATGATAAATGGATACTGAATAATATTTATATGAGAAAGAAAGCAAACTTACGCAACATTAGTACAATTTCGCGGAGCGAATAAGATAATGTTCATAACTCTGATCACAATACGATATTGGTGCGTTATATCGATTTGACCAGCTGATTGAATTTTTTTGCAATTGGTTTTAGATGTTAAATTGAGAAGAATGTCTGTTTCTAGCTGTCTAAGAATAATACCACCCCTATCTCTTTCCTTGCGTATTAATAGTAAACAGGAGGATAGGCAGCAGCGTCATTCTGCGTATCGTACACTCAAGAGCACATTAAGCTTAACACATTGGACTTTGTACCGTTCTCATTTCAATAGACGTAAGGACTAGAGTCAAGCTTGACCTTTCGTTGACTGTACCACCATAATAAGGTCACCAACTATCGCGGTCCATTGTGCCAGCCCCAACGCCACAGATTAAATAATAGTAACTAACGCTTTTAAGCGTTGTTTGCAACAACCCACAAAAAAAATTTTGATTCCCATACAAAGCTTCGCAAGTAACCAACACATTTTGCATAGGAAGTTGATTTTTTTTGCGTCCTTGCAAATGATGTAGAACAAAAGTTGATGCTTTTGACCTCACTAATAAGGTAGATACACGAGTCAGGTCCAAAAAATAACCTTGTAAACTGTTATGCCATAATTTGTATGAAATTATGGGCAGATCTGATACGATACGTCTATGATGATTAAAAAGCGACATAAATAAATGAACTTAAACTTACATTGTACTGTTCGCCGGTGTCTGGTAAATGGAGGGACTCTATGCAAATTACGAAGTTCTCTTTCATGTAGCCCGGGTTCTGAAAATGAAAAGAAACAAGATCTCAAAAGCTTGTACACCCAAAAGCACGTCAGTAAACACTTTGGACTTTATGACATGATAATAGAGTTGGAAATGTTTCCACTGACGTGCAGTTGACCCTACCAGCAAGTTTTACTGTAAATGTTGTCTTATTCTGTTTAAATGTTGTCTATGACATATTCTTTAGAGCAAGTGACAGAGATAGACAGTTTCAACTTTAAAAAGCTTTGCGCCACGCCACAACTACCTGTGGTCATAAAAATAAATTAAACGAAAAAGGGCATTATTGGTCAACCAAACTGAACATCAGTGAAATAAACTTTCAATAAAAGACAAACGAAATCAGCCGGAAATTCGTCTTTTCTGTCGAGCGAGATACTGATTTATTTTTTAATTTCTAAGTTTTATTTACTGAAAAGTGATCAGTTTCGTTGACTGATCATCAAACCTTCCAATTTTCTTCTTTTTTTAGGCTTCCGTACCTTAAGGGTAAAAAACGTGACCCTATAATTTTTTTTTATGTCACAAGTGGGCAAGCGAGCAGGTGGGCCACCTGGTGGTAAATATACCTCCGATGTCTGTCTGTCAGCTGGCTGTATCTCATGAACCGTAATAGGTAGACAATTGAAATTTACACAGATTATGTATTTCAATGCCGCTATAATAACAAATACAAAAAAAATAAAGGGGGCTTCTCTTCTAAAAACGCGGTTTTTTAGACGATTTTGGCTCGATATTTGTTTTAGCTCTGTCGTAAAAAAGGGAACACGTACAAGCGCGAAAATTGGTATGTTTATACTGCATAAATAATAAGATATAGGGCTAGTTCTACTCACAAGGGAATAAAATGGGGTAATTTTTGGCCCTTCCTTTTTTTTCAATATATTTGACATGAAAATTGGATATAACAAAGATATAACGGGTGTAAGGGACAGCCCTCCGAAAACTAAAAGGGAATGATCAGTCAACGTAATTGAACTACTTTTAGTGAACAAAACTTTCAGGAAACGAAAAAAAAATCGGCCTCTCCATACAAACTGTCCAATCAAGTTGGCAATTTTGTATGGAGAGGCCGATTTTTTCTTTCATTTCCTGAAAGTTCTATTCACTGAAATATGTTCAGTTACGTTGACTGATCATGCCTTTTCAGTATTCGGAGGGCTGTCCCTTACACCCTGTATAACTGAATATTATAGTATTTGAAGGGTCAGTCAAAATACTTTATATTTTTTAAGTTTTAGGCATTTATTGGTATTCGGATGACAGGGAAGTGAGAGTCGATAGGATAAATGCCTGTTAAACTATTTTCTTTTACTTTAAAAATATATTTTCAATATACATTACAACCATGATCACAGTACGTACTGTATTTATGTGATATATTCTTACAATATGAAGTTGAATGAAAAATAATGCGTATCATGGAAGCGATAACCGAGACAGGGAAGTGAGGTCTGTGTAGAAAACAAAAGTTTGATGAATGTTAAGTTTTTTTTTCTGAGCTACTAGATACAAAAGTCTTTATTACAGAATGACATCAAATTGCAATTCTTGTTAGTTCCAGCCATAGCAACTACTGCTTTATATCACTTCCCTGGAGAATTGTCACTTCTATCCACCAATACCCAGGGAAGTGATAGACAAAGAAGTGATATTTTCGATGATTTTGTTGTTAATTCATAAGAATCTTTCGTATTACAACTAACACTAGTTCACCAATGGTCCGTGTAATGAAAACTAATACGTATAATTAATTTAAATTAAAATATTATCTAACATTTGATATGATTTATCATATTCGACTGGCCCGGTCGCGAATTTCTTTATTCGAGGTGCTTGTACGACTAATCGGTCATCAAACCAAACAAAATACGACCGTTAATATACTGACTTCGTCTCTTTCTTTCAATAGTAGATCTACAACGTCGATTGTTATTCAATTTCTAGGGTTTTTAGCGAATTTTCAGCTGACAGGGAAGTGATAAAATATTGGCGTCCCCTTTGTTAAGTGAAGAAAATCTTCGTAAAAATATGGAGCTACAAAAACTTTATAGCTTACATGGCAAACTTACACTTATGGTTATTGTATTACAGTAATATTTTCGACTCGCATTTGGCCGGTTTTTTTACTAAAAGCCAAAGCTTTTGCAGATCGACGAGTACTTTCATAATATCTGTTTTATTATTTATACGATAATAATAACAGTATTTCAACGTAAATAAAGCTGGGATAGCAACTCGTTTAATTATCTATCTATCAGATACAGATAGCCCCAAATTCAATTAAAACTATCTTGATACGACAATGGGGCTGTCTGAATGCTTTGGACAGCTGTGGGTCTTTTAAATATAATTTGGAGTTGTCCACGTGATTTAACAATAGGTTCCATATTGAAAACAAAAGCTTATGACATGGAACCTTGTAACAGTAAATATACATATTTATGCTCCATGCTCTATGAGCAATCCCCCTTATACCATCGGGAGTCCAAACTCACCGCAGGATATTACCTACCCACACATTCGCACTAAGCGCTTTGAAACATTTTATAAAGCGCACAGACAAGGAGTGGAATTCTCTGCCTGCGTCTGTGTTCCCGAGTTCGTATAACCCGAATCTACTAAAGTCGCGAGTGAATAGGCTTCTTCTGGGCAAGGTCGTTCCATCGTAGATCTCATCTCTTCCCTGAGGGCTAGATCGAGGTCAAGAGTAAGCCCACCGGCCATAAAAAAATTAAACCTTTCATTATTCTTCCCGCGTTACCAGGGCACGGCCGGCACAGTTCATCATATTAGGTGGGCCAGGACCGCACTGGAAAGTTTGTTCTATCAGTAAATCGCCGCTTCCCCGTTTCCCCTTCCATGTCATCCATTGGCAATTTTACGACCAGTAGGAAGAGTGCATACTCCAGAAGGTGCGTTCAGGTTCAAAGTGTTATCTATCACGGACGAGCGGTCCGAGGCGATATCAGTAATATGTTTGGAAAACAGGGCAGTGTTCCAAAACGAGTTATAATTACCCTTTGACAGCAGTCATATCTGTGTAGTCGAGAGACCACACATTATGGACATCACATAAAGCTATCCTGCTGTCAGGATAATTTATACCCATTTAGAATAAGCCCCAGGGCACCTAGACAAGTGGCTTTCTATAATCGTACGCTTGTAGAATATAATGAAAATGCATGGGATTGACATTAGCTGTCACGCAACATTCCGTTAGTTATGACATTTTGATGCTATGATTCTACTGGCGTTTACTACATAGAAAGCCATTTGTCTACGGGCCCAGGAGTCTAAATTTTGTGAAATATAAAGAGGAAGTACTTACCTGGGCGACCTAGCTTTGTTCTATAGTAGCCGCCTCAACATTAAAATATTATCGGGTGAGCAAGCTATGCTACCCGCCAACAGATGGCGCTGTAGGTTACTGTCTAAAACGAGGTATTTTTAAAAATGCTTTAAACACGGGGAAAACTAATTTTCCCAGACATGAGATCTAGGCTAGATAAATTTTTCGCCCCCGAAAACCCCCGTAAGGTAAATTTGATCGAAATCATTAGAACCATTTTCAAGAAATCTATTACAAATACGAGTATATTTACAAATATATTTCTGTACTTACAAATTTAATGTATTCTACTGGTGTTTACTATCATATAAAGCCATTATTTTGTCTACGGCCCCAAGTGACAAAATTTTGTGTGATGTAAATATGGCTTACCGTGAGAACAGTCCGACAGTATGGGTACGCGTTCCATGCCTCCTCGTGTACTTCGAGCGAGCCTTTTGGCGCAAGGAGCCGAATAAACGCCGGGACCTTCGACGCCAAGTGGTAGATCTTGTATGTGTACTGCCCCGATGAGTATTTGCCACCTGAATATGAAAACAACCAGGTCACCGCACGGAATTACATGAGGTGTTTGTGTTCGCGCTATAACTTTTGAATTTTCGCACGTGTTGCTGTGTTAAGCCATTTGTTATATCAACACAAACGCTCTGTACCTAATCTCATCAGATTGGCCCGTTGGTAGTGAGCCTGCCCTCAACGCCGTGGGCCGCGGGTTCTATCCCCGCCCAGAGCAACCATTTGTGTGATGAACACGAGTGTTTCTTCTGTGTCCGGGTGTTATTTATCTATTTATGTATGTGTATCAGTCTCTGGTATCTATAGTACTGGCTTACCCATAGTAATAGCTTTGCCTAGTTTGGGATCAGATGACTTTGTGTAGCCGAATGAATAGCCCCCAACATTTCATTTTGCAGGTGATTTAAGAATATTCACTATTTATTTATCTGAAACCACATCCGTCCACTGCTGGGCATAGGCCTCCTCTTTTTTCACGGTTGCTATACAGGGTTCAAAAACATCAACGAAAATTGAAACTGACAATTCAGACCCCATAACTGAACAACTTTTCTTAAATATTTCAAAGAAACTTTTACTCCCCATGAAAACTGCATTACGATATTCCCTATAAGTTACATTTTCTATAAGAAAGTCTGTGAGAAAGTTGTTCAGATTCATGGTCTGAATCTAGTTTTCGGTTTTCGAGAGCTCTTTTCGCCTTGCGTTTTTTTTTCTCGTAGATCAATACAGCTGATAACATAACAACGCCCAGGAATACAATATTACTCCCATTTATAATTAGTATTCTCCATGAATTCTTTATAAAGGAATTTGGGAAGAAATTCTGTGATAAAATTAGCTTTTGCCCGCTGAGTTTCGATCTTCCAATAAGAGAATGAGATTTTATACCCGCAGCAAAAAGTAACTATAGTATCACGTATGAAAGAAATTGTCATTTCATAACTCCGTTACAACTTAGAAGCGGGGACGTGAAAAATTATAAACGGGTCTAGAAAAGGTGAGGATAGTAGGTTAAAACAAAAAAATTTATCTACGTAATAATAACTAAACAGAATATGCAACGTAAACTATAGGTATACCGCAATAATACTTTGATTCTATCTACTTGTATGTTATATGCATAATTTACTAAAAAGTATTTTAATACTTAAATACACTATATTTTACATTTAAGAAGATCCTTACAGAATGCCGCGTGTCAAAGGCATTTGTGACACTGTTCATTCTCTTAGTTCTGGGTGTAAATTCTGTGTCAATAAAATAATTGCAACTGTATTGGCATATTACGAAAATTGTAATAAAGTTCGATAACTAATCGTTCAACGCATGATTAAACTAAATGTTTATATCTTATCAAAGCTATTGAAATACAAGCTGTAATCAAATAACCAGTTTAAGTGTTTTCCGATAGCGAATTTTACCGCGAGAAGTAACGTTAGTAACGACGCGTGAAAACAATCACGAAAAACAACAATTGTTAAAAAAAATGAAAAATAAAATTAACAGAAGAACACACATTACACATACACATAAAGTCCATTACATAAAAGAATAGGACGTTTCAAAAATGTGGATATTTCTGACTAATTGACAACCATTCATTATGACATGCGGCCCATTTTATTGCATTTTCTGCAAGATTATAGAGTAATAGAGTAAACATATTGTTACTATTTTATTAAATCCTTTATTATAGTTTTTTTTCCGTTTAAATTGTCGTTAATTTTCGCCGGAATAATGACGTCACAGCTGAGGCTGCTTAAGAATTTTATACCTATTTGTGTTTTATATAAAATAAATGTGACGTAATCGTACGAATTGTGGAATTTTCGGTGTAAAATGTTAAAAATTAAAACTTCCGAGAAGCGTAAAACTAAATCTCGAAATCGTTTTGAGATTTTATGTGGTTACCGAAATTGAGCGGTTCTCAGTTGTATGTTTACCGATATGGTCGAAGTGCTTTCCTGTACATGTGTCGTGGTTATAAACGTGTGATTTTTAAGCTATTGACACGAGTCTTATTTTTTCGACCAATAATGATACCAAAATAAAATCTTACGCTTTAATCTCGAAGTAAATGACGCATAGTTCTTGTAAGGCTGTCACTAGAATGACTCAGGTTGAAAAAACAATTAGAGTGAAAGATACTTAAGCATGTTCTTAAGGGGTCCATCTCCTGCAAATGCTTAAAAAATAAAGAAACCATAAAATAATGCAAGGGTATGAAATATACAGGGTTTAAGGGACGGTGTACCGAAAACTGAACGCGCAGCGTGCTCAGTCAACAAAACTAAACAACATTTCCACACAAACTTTTCGATTTTCTAAAAATGTTTCTTTGGCAAAATTGTTCAGTTTCATTGCCTGAGCACGCCCTTTCAGTTTTCGATACATCCCTTACATCCTTCGTATGTAAATCATCGCGAAACTGATACAATCCGAAGAATTGTATTAAATTGTATACTTTGGCATCATGTTCCAACACAAATATTTTTTCATCTACTGCAAATGTCTAAAAAAAATTAAAATTAATTAATTAATAATGCAAGGGAATCCCTCATTTTTCAATTACAACAGAACTGTAAGGAGGTATAAAATCGAATTTTCGTTCTTTCCAGGCGAGTTTTTCGATACGAATGAATAACCCTAAAGCTGCAATCACACCTCCCTAAATTCGTTGACTAACTCGGCAAACATTGCTAAGGATATTGGAATTCTGAAAATACCAATATCCGTACTTCAACCAGCATGTATGCCGAATTAGCCTCTGAATTAAGGAAGGTGTGATAGCAGCTTTACCATTATGTGATGAACAGACATTCCTGCATAAGCATGAAATTGTAAGACCTGTCTGCTTCAAAATCGTGCTGTCGAGAGCAAAAGGAGCGGCGCAAGAACATCTGTATCAAGTCAATTTCCCGAAGCCCATCGCAGTATGGAAGTTTTATATAATAAATCTAGCTTAACAATCAAGCGACCGCCAAGACGAACCGATGGCCGATGGGGCGTGAGGGTTCTAGAGTGGCGACCACGTACCGGAAGACGAAGCGTTGGCAGGCCCCCCACAAGGTGGACCGACGATCTGGTCAAGGTCGCGGGGAGCCGCTGGATGCGAGAAGCGCAGGACCGGTCGTCATAGAGATCTTTAGGGGAGGCCTATGTCCAGCAGTGGACGTCTTTCGGCTGATATGATGATGATGATGAATCAAGCGATAATAAGACGTGAATATAATTCAAGACGTTCTGAATAAAGGCCAGGTTAAAAGTACCCTAAACCGACGAACATGTATGAAAGGATTGATGAAGGTTCAGGAAGCAAGGGAAGTATGTCAAGATCGTAGCAGGTGGAGAACTGTGGTCTCTGCCTACCCCAACGGGAACAAGGCGTGATGTTATGTATGTATGTATGTAATATAATTTATTTTCTATCTAATGAATGAAGATAAATTGAGTTTGTACTGAATAGGCGATTATTCGCTTTAGTTTCAGTCCCCTAATCACATAAGCTTACACAAATTTAATGGGAAAAGGCAGAAGCGTTCAAATAAGATGTTTGGATTAGCATCCCATGAAACGTCCACTGCAGGACACGGAGCTCCCTCCAGAACTCCAGAAAAAACGCGTGGTACATTGGAGAGGATCTACCATAGTAACCACGCTTGTATGCGTTGCGGCTGGTGACCGCTGTTGTTGGTGATCGCAGTATATAAGGTGGTACGATACACAGAAAGTAATGATGGGTTGGTACTATTCTTTGCACGGACCACAGAGCATGTGAAGTAATTATTATTAGTACTTATAGTTTCACATAACATGATTTGCTGTCGTTTACATGTCCGTCTGTTGTCTGTCACATAGATTTTTTACAGCCAAATGGTTGGAGAATTTTCACAGTACAATCATCTTGTTGACCCAAATTGTCCAAAAATGTTTTAAGGGGGGCCCGAAGCAAAATGAGTAGATACAATACAATATTTTTTTATTTTAAAAAATACTGGAGAACAAAGGAATGAGAAGCTACCAAATTCAGCTTTTTAAAAATAAAATTATTCCGAATTTTTTTTTCATTGACCTATGAACCTGATAGTGGTAATGTTTATTTTTACAAATATCAATATATAGATTAATCACATTTTCATACTCACCTACTGTTTATGAATCATTCTGTTATTTGGACGGTTTATACTCGTATGTTACATTTGGTACGGAACCTTTAATGTGCGTCCGACACGCACTTGGCCGGTTTTTTATTTAATGCGTTTGCTCTTCACCTCAGTCAAAGCTGAGGACTGAGATGGGATTGAAGTTGGAGCGAGCTCATCCATAAGAAGCCTATTTATTGTGCGTGCGTATAAAAGATGTTGCAAAGCGCTATGTGAGAATTTGTCGAATATCGACAAAGTGGGGATCTTTAAAAAACACAAATGAAATTATCGATTCTCCACATACAAAAAGAACTGCCGGTAGACGCACTATGTTGTGTGGTTGTTCAACATTATTATGCACTTGGATTTTTGAAAACTTCCAACAACGCGTAAAAATAGAAATGAGGAGTGTTTTTTCAAGGCTTTATTTCCGTCTTTTATTAATCTGACGCATCTTATTTCGTTATGAAACTTCATAACCAAAAGTGACTTACGCACAAATCGGCTCATTTTGCGCTTATCATTAATTTGATATTTTTTTGTGTAATGAGTTTTGTGACACTCTTTAAACGACCACAAATGACTTAACAAAAAATCATAGTGAACCGGTTTACTTGCCGGTGAGTGCAGAATATCTAACGCGACGTCTTCCGGGTGGTTTTTATCTTATCAATGTGGCATATTCATGCAAGCGTCACCGTAAAAACTCAGTAAGTAGGGCAATATATTTCAGGCTTCTTTGCCTTCGAAATTATAAGCGGCCACGTTGAAATTTTTTGGCAAATTCGTAATAGATAGATACCAGATTAGAAAATACGAGGTATGATTAGATTTGCAGAATAAAGTAACTATACAGGATGTAACAAAAAGGGTACACCAACCCTTAAGGACGTGAATAGATCAAGGCTAGATCGAGGTCAAGAGTAAGCCCAAATATAGTAAAAAAAAAATCTGCCCATATACCTGAACAACTTTCCCCCAGGAACATAGGTCGAAATAGCAAAAAAAAATTGACCTTCCATAGAAACTGAATCAGCTGATAGCGCATTTCGTGTGCGAGCTCAATTATTCTGTAAGGAATCTACATTGAATAAATTATCTGAATCTGAAGTCGTTCTTGCACAATATTCTACGCGGGTAGAGAACCGTACCTAACATACGTGCAGACTACGTCGCGGGCAAAAGCTAGTTCTGACATAAATTCGTACCGCCCCCGCGGAAGGTTGAGGCGTTGGAAGAGTCGAATACCCACTTAGTAACCTAAGACCATCATCATCACTACATCCCATGTAAGTCCACTGCACTGCAGGACAGGGAGCTCCCTCCAGAACTACAGCAAAAACGCGCGGTACTTTGGAAGGAATTTATCATATCATATCATCAGGTGCAGACTTTGGGCAAGCGAGTACCCACATTCACTGTACCCCCCCAACGAAAACCTGCCTCCTGGCTATAAGGAACCTTGGCCAACCTGGAGAAGTCTAAATAGGCTGAGGACCCAAGTTGGCCGAAGCAAGGATAACCTATGCCGGTGGGGGTTCCTAAGTAGCGCAGACGCCAGCTGTGAATGTGGAGAACTCCTGCAAACCATGGCACACCTCACTAATTGTCCCGCGTGCCCGACCTCCTGCTCGCGTGAGGACTTACTTGACGGTAACCAGAGGGCTACCACGGTAGCCGCTTTCTGGGCAAGTAAGATTTAGCCTGTGTTCTTGCCGACACGAAAGAAGAAGAAGATGAATCATCATTATCACGCTTGCAAGCGTTGCGGCTGGCAACCGCTTTTGTTGGTGACCTAAGGACATAATGTCAATTAATATCAGGATATTTTTTATGAAACCTACCCAGGCTGCCCAGGATGCTGATGGGTAATACGCTCCTGTAATATTTTTTATTGTCAATGGGCTTACTCTTAACCCCGATCTGGTCTTGAGGACAGAGAGGTCGAGAGAAACGAGCTTGCCCAGAAGAAGCCTATTCACTCGCGACTTGAATAGATTCGGGTTATATGAACTCGGAAACACAGACGTGAAGCCAGAGAATTTCACTCTTTAGCCGTGCGCATTATAAAAGTTATTTCAAAGCGCTTTGTGCGAATGTGCGGAATATCAAACAAGTATGGGTGATGATATCCTGCGGTGCGTCTGGACTTCCGATGGTAGAAGTTTAGACAATTGAATAATCTGATACTGACGACGAAATACTCTCCTGAAATACTCAAATTTTGCCTCTCATATGAATTTATTAATTTGCTGGCTCAGCACAAGCCTTTATAGATAAAACTATATCTAACAAACAGAAAACGCAAAATAACGAACAACAACAAAAAAACTAACGTCAATTTTCTCGCGCGAATGAATGAAGTGCTGGTCAGCGATTGATTTTGTACGAGTATAGGATACGATTTGCAGCAGATCAAAACTATTACTCTAGTAACTACAAGCTAGTTGCTTTATTAGGATTCCTTACCCAAAGGATGAAAAACGGTACCCTATTGAAATGCCACCAATGTCTGTTTGTATGTCTGTCTGTCAGCGGGCTGTTAGTCATGATAGACAGTTGAAATTTTCAAAGATTATTTATTTTGGTTGCCGCTATAGGAAAAAATAGTAAAAGAAATAATAAAGTAAGGGGGGCAGCCCCCCCACTAAAACCGTGTTTGTTTAGAGGAATTTTGCTCGATATTTTTAGCTCTATCGTAAAAACGGGAACACTTACTAGCGTGAAAATTTGTAAGCTATAGACAAGTGCGAGTCAGATTCGAGTGCATTTAATACACTTCTGTGTGACTGCGCGTCCATAACTAAGATGGTATTTTTACCTCAGTGGTACGGAACCCTCGGTGCGCGAGTCAGACTCGCACTTGGCCGGTTTTTTATTACGATAATGGTCCTTGTTAGTTGGCGCAAAGGACCCTTCAAATACCAATGTTAGTCAAGATAAGCCTTCTCACAATTTCTCACAACATAACGTCATTCATTCATTAACTAAGTAATAACGAATCCGCCCGAGCCCGCCTTTGTGTATGTCCTTTAGTTAGTTAGGATCAGTATTAGTAACTGAACAACTTTTCCCAAGGAACATAGGTCGAAATACGAAAATCAATTTATGACCTCTCATAGAAACTGCATTAACTGATAGCGCATTTTGTATGGAAGGTCAAATTTGGTTTTTCGTATTTCGACCTATGTTCCATGTGAAAAGTTGTTCAGTTACTGATACTGATCCCACCCCTGAGCTATGGCACGCAACCAGATTAACACCCTGTATATAACGTAACCACAAACAAAACGTAAGCAACTCCAATTCAAGAGCGCAAACCTGCGTAGTTAATTGTTTTTTTTGCGTAGGCATGCGATACGGTACCTAAATGGGTTTAATTGGAATCTGTCCTAAAGCAGAGAGCTTTTCTATTACTTCCCACGGTATATTTTTTATTACCCGGTGTTGTGATGCTATTTATTATAAAGTGGTGATAATTGCATTTTACTGAACATGGAATAAAAGAAAATATTGCAATAGAGATGTGGTGCTAGAGGACGATGCTCTGGGTTCCGCATGAACGCGTTCATTTCAAAATGCCTTCATTCTAAGCAGCGTTTGTCCTCAATCATCGAAACTTGATTTCTGACGTTTTTTTAGGTACGTGTCTTGATGCGAAAGCAGGTCTATCGGAATGCTAACTGTGCAAGGCAAAAGGCAACCCGCGAGATATCTCCAATGACGGACAGACTAAATATTCCCCCCTGCCCCTGGCATTCTTTACAAACCATCTTGTCTATCGTCATCTATCTTTTGCTCGTGAGTTGCCGGCAAAGAATAGTACCAACCAACCCATCTACTTTTACCCGTGGGTATCGTAAGGGGCGACAAAGGGATTATGAACCGGAGAATGGGCAGCAGCGTCCTTTATAGTACCATTTCGGTCACCAACAACCGCGTTCCATAGTGCCAGCCGCAACGTTAAAAAGCGTGGTATTTATGGTATACTTCTCTTCCACATTGTTCTAGCAAAAACTGGACTTCTAAAGGGAGCTCCCTGGAACTCTTTAGGGGATGTTATGATAATGATTCTCCATCTAAGATTGCAGAAAAAAGGCAGCCATCAGGAAAATGCGGACCACTCTGCCAAGAGATTCAAAACTAAGCAAAAGAAAATTAAACATTTACGCCATGTCGGCTTTGTATACGAAAACACGATCCAGACCTTAAAAATTAGTAATAACATCCAAAAACAATTGTAGTTGTAGTTTAAATTTCTGGGAAATTCTATTTCAAAGGAAATGAATCACTCAAAAAACAGAACCACCTATTTTATATCTCATTATACACTCAGGAAATACAGTGCTAATCTTATCCACCCTATCAACAGCAAAGTAGTTTTAGGTCCACTTTTCCAGTGCAAAACGCAACGGACCTTGCAACGTCATTCATCGTATTTTTAGATGCATGAATGAAGAACACCTATGACATCATCGACGTGTTATACTAAAACAAAGCTGGATAATGGAAGGCAGCTTTTATTATAAACTACTGCTGATCTCTTCAAAGTCGACAAGAACCGTCGTACCTAGAATGATTGAGTTAAATTTATTTCATTTTAAATTATGGTACCTAACTATTTAAAAACTTTTTTTTTCTAGTCCGTGGGGTGCCGGCTTGGAATAGTACCATCCCATTTCTTTCCGAGGGTGAAAAAAGGCGACTAAGGAAATTTGAACCGTGTGATGGATAGCAGCTTCCTTCGGCGTTTTGTACAGTCAACGACAGGTCAAGCTTGACACACACAGTGCGATTCTAGCCCGTATGTCTATTGAAATAAGAAAAGTTCAAAGTCCAATGTGTCAAGCTTAATGTGCTCTTGACTGTACCACCTAACTGCCACGAGCACGTTAAGCTTGACAATAGCAGAGGGTCTATAATCATATTTCTAGCAGAATTTCTCTGAAATATTCACATGGCTGACGATCTAACTAAATCAAAACCGCGGCCTACAGTTAACTTCTTCCAGTGATGCTTGTGGACCGTGCAACGTCGTATTTTTAGAACAAAAGCGAGATGAGGAGAAAACTCGGAAGGCAAATTAATGACGCGATGACGTCATTGATGAACACAACAAGCTTTGGTCTGATATACATATTTACATTCGGCGACAGGGGAATGAATAAATATTGTTCTCATATAAGGAGTGAATAAAATTAGGTCAATGCACATATTATATTGATAGAATTTTCAGTTTTTGTGCTATGACTGGCTAATTCAATGGGAATTAGGTTCTTTGCCTTTCGAAATATAGAAATCAATCAATTTGATATATCAATATTGATTATTCATGCATCGAATGCCTTACTAGGATGATGTTGACAGCTTTAATAATTGGAAAATGCAGCGATGGGTTATGCATACAGGAAGATCAAAGATTTACTTATTGTAAGAGCTGAAAAGTGAACTTGATGACGTCATCATCTTTTATGGCCGGTCTGGCTCTGGTAGTAGTTAGGACGTTCGCGATTAACAAGCATGCGATAATAATGATCACATCAAACAGATACTCTTCGTTCAATATATGCTTGCCGGGTTCAAAGGTAGTATAATGTTGGTTCAGTTGAAAGGGTTTGTTGTGTAACAAAATTAAACATACCTATTATGACAAGTACCGGCGACAAGTAAAGCCCACTAATAGATGGCGCTGTAGGATTTCTAAAACTCGCTATTTTAAGAAATGATAAAAAAAATCGGAAAATGAATTTTCCCAGATATGAGACCTGGGTAGATCGAGTTTTCGTCCCGGAAAACCTCCGTAAGTAAATTCCATCGAAATCGTCAGAGCCATTTTCGAGAAACTGCTTAATAAATACGTATATCATCTTTCTATCGCCAGTTTCCGTCTAAACCGACGAGCATGTATGAAAGGATTGATGAAGGTTCAGGAAGCAAGGGAAGTATGTCAAGATCGTAGCAGGTGGAGAACTGTGGTCTCTGCCTACCCCGACGGGAACAAGGCGTGATGTTATGTATGTAGTTTCCGTCTCCATCATCAGATCAGCTCCAAGGGATAATAATATTGCACTGTCATCCGATTTACATACGCATGCAAAATTTCATCTCAATCGGAAACCGGGAAATGGGTCAAATTTAACTTGCAAGATTTGGTTACAGACAGACAAACAGACACCGTGGCAGGTGAAACTAAATAAAAGCTTTTAAAATAAAAAATACTCCATTCCATACGATCTGACCGCTTGTGATCAATTACGTTATTTAAAACAGAAACAAGTCATAATTTTTTCAAACAACACCGCCATGACTTTAGGACCTGTGCAGACGTTTAAATAAAGCACACATCATACTCACGCGAACGTGTTAAAATCGTTAAAGATACTTGTATAGAGCCCACCTAACCAAATAGCACCAACTGTACAAACTCGCCAATGGCGTCACTTTATGAACAGTAGCTTAACGTAATGTAGACCTAGTTACCTTGTAATAAGCAGGTCATACGTGTGCAAACAAAAACAGACAAGTGTTTTCCAATCAAGTGATGCATTAACTTGTTGCTTATACAGATGGGATACAATAAAGGAATATTGTATACTAGCTATTGTTTTAAGATTACCGGTAAAACTTTTGTCTACTGCCGAAATTTAGTTATTTATTATTATTATTTAAGAGCAGGTCGTGTCCTACTGCAAGGCAATGTAGTTAGTTAAATACATAAAACGAAATGATATATAATATTATTAGATGCTCATCAAGTTGCAGGAATTCCTTTTTATGTTGATGCTCCATTAATTCTTAGGCTGTTTTCTGTTTGTTGACAGTGTCACCAGAAGATTTAATGAGGCTTTCTGTCTGGTAAGTGGTGTCTATTTTACGCGCCCGAAAATTCATTAAAGAAATTGAAATTTGTAATGGAAAATTAATTTAAAGTCCGTATTTTCCAGCATTTTTGTATTGACCAACGAAACTCGCCTCAGGTAGATTAGAATCTAGTTTTCTAATAAAACCGTCATAATAACAAACAGTTATTTTAAATTAAACTATGCGTGCAAGCAAGCAAGCAGCCTAGCGAAATATAGAGATCTTACGTCATTCATTACAGAACAGACATTGTTATCTTTGCGTCATACGGTAATCGCCCTTGACAATGGGTTGTACAACTAGTAATAATTAAATTCCGTGACTTTAAAGCATGCTTCTGGTGATAAGTTTACGAAGGTAAGTAAAACGATACTATAATATGTCGTCAAAGAATAGTACCAACCCATCTCTACCTGTGGGTGTCGTAAGAGGCGACTAAGTTAAGAACCGGAGGATGGGCAGCAGCATCTGTCTGTCCGTACCATCTTACATACTGCGGTCACCAACAATAGCAGCGGTCACCAGCCGCAACGCTTACAAGCGTGGTGACTGGATAAATCCCCTCAACTGCCACGAGACTTTTTGCTGGAGTTCTGGAGGGAGGTCTCTGTCCTTGGATGTTTCATGGGATGTTATGATGATAATATAAATGGATTTAAAAATTTGATGTAAAACCTCTTATTGCTAAATGCAAAAACTTGTAATAATAACATAATACGCAAAATTAAGTGATGATTTCAAGTAATGTCATAAATACCGGTTTGCTGATGAGGATGATTTTTTACTTACAATCAGTTACTATTAACGTCACAGTAGGAAACAGAACAGGAAAATAGCAACCTACCTATAATTACAGCTGACTTAAGTTTCTAACGTATTGAAGACTAAAAATGCATTATTTGGTACAGAAAAGGGCAATATTTTGTTGAAAACTTTAAAAAGAAAGAAAAATGTTATAGTTACGACGCACAAATTGGTTTTCTCTGCATGTTAAAACCTGACGACATTTAAATGCGTTTATGGTCATAAATTAGTTTCAGAACTTTACAGTCCGACGTAAACTAACCAACGCTTAATTAAAACTAACTACTCGCTACGGGCACCTACTCTTACACCTACTTTATCAATCTATACCTAATACCCAAAAAAACTACGACAGTGGTCCTTAACCTTCTGGTAATAAAGTAACGCTTAAACCGCTATCACACTTCCCTTAATTCAGAAACCTCCCAGCAATGTATGCCAAATTAGTCTTTGAATTTAGGAAGGTGTGATTACGGGTTTAGTAGGGCAAGAAATTTAAATATTCACCTCCGAAAATTTAGCTTCTTTATGGCGTTATCTGATGCCTCACATAGATCCTCGCTAGTACAGGTGAAGGGGCACAGTGGACAAGAGAGCCAATGCGCCACGTTTTGAGATGGAGCTCCACATTCGCAGTGCTTTTGCGACTGGTTTATGGAGCCCCATGTTTTCTCTGCAGCGGCTAACCTGAGTTTGCAAACGGCTGAGCATTGTCCATGTAAACTACAAGTATTTCCAACCGAATGTTATTGAGAATGCATATCTCATATTTATGATTTACTAGCGGTCCAACCCGGCTTTGCACGGGAAGCTCTAAGTATGAGTTCATACAAAAATCATTTTGCGAATTTTATTGATCTGTGAATTTTCCGTAAAAAATTTCCAATCTATCTTCCTATCTCATCTTCTTCTTATCTTACCTTATTCATTTATTTAAATTCATGCACAAAGGTACAAAGGAAAACTTAACGCCTAATGGCATTATCTAACAGTCTGCCTTAACGTGATGCAAAGACAAGTTGGAAACAAGAGGAGGAGTTGGAGACAAGTTTCCTTGTCCTGAAAATTAGGAACACAATCGAAAAAGAATCAGCCAAATCGTAAGTCGTTCTCAAATGATGCTCCATTACATATGTGCCTATTTATATCATTAGGTTTAATAATTTCCGTGCGACTTGCCGATATGTTTGTCGACAACCATCTTCGTGTTTCACGATTCACTTTTGGTGCGTTCCCCAAACCATCGGTTAAGAACCACTGATCTATCACATTATTATAGTACATTTCTTTCTAATATAAATTATAATGTAAGATTTTTTTGATACCGTCAGTGGTCTTGCAAGTCGGGCACACATTGCATCCGTCTTGATCAGGAGGTGGCAACGAAGGCCCGCTAGTCGGTTTCTTATCAACTGCATCATTACCAAATCAACAATAAAAAAAAAACCAAAATAAATAATTACAAAATATAAAAAAAATAACCTAAACGTATAAGGTCGGTTATGTGGTGTTTGTTCAAAACAAAAACAGATTAACGCAAATAAATAATGATTTTGCTCTCTTATCCTTGACTTGTGTTCACGAAAAATGAAATAATAAAACAAAACCCACATTTGAAATAAAAGTCGAAGCTGTTGATTAAGTAACTTCACAGCCCATCACAAAGTCCAACTTTTCGCTACATAATGTATTTTGAGTAAATTTTGAACATAATGAATGCATCATTAAATAAAAATCGAAACGAAACACCGAGATGTAAAAAGTGGGCCAAGGTCGTCCACTTGTTACCCGCTAGATCTTTGCCACCAGATTCGACCAAATCGATTCTCTAGATTCAAGCCAAATATGGCCTTAGGCTGAAACTAGGGTATCTAGGCTAAGCGAAAAAGCTTTAGTAAACGGTTTTAGCGTACCATCGTAGCCTGTGAACGAAACAATTCTGTTAATAATAAAGCTTTTAATTATGAAAACTATCTTCCTCTAATTCGCACATGTATGACTTTTTTGAAAAAAATTATACAAAAGGTTTTTAAACTAAATTCCAGTATGTTAATCAACTACTGTCCCTTTACAAGCATGGGCACAAAACAAGATTTTACCCCATAGAAACCTTGTACCGGTAATAATGGAAGTTGTATGAAACGTAATTAAAACGTTTTAGATTTCTGATGAGTACATACAACAAAGTATACATACATACTAGAACTTGCCTAAAAATAACCATGAATAATAAATCCTAAACAAACTAATTCCTCTTATGTTCGATTAAGAAGTGAAAACAAGAAGTACTATTCGCACATTAGCACTTGCATAATAGTACTAATGAGGCGTACAGAAGCGCTATAACAATAACAAAGTGGTGCGCCTAGCATTCTTGAAGGAACAGAATAATAAAACAATTTTAATGACATTCATTTTTTGACATCATTGGGGAGACCAAGTCAGCCCGACTCCGCTGGCTCGGCCATGTGGAAAGGATGGGGGAGGATCGTGCGGTCAAAAGAGCGTATCTTGGACGTCCGACTGGTAGACGCCCCGTCGGACGTCCCAGGTATCGTTGGATCGACCAAGTTAAGAAAGATCTGTTGGAGCTTCAAATAGCCGACTGGCAACAAGCTGTACACAACAGAGAAGAATGGCGGCTCTTAGTGTCGGAGGCCAAGATCCTCTTCGGGTCGCTGAGCCAGCATAAGTAAGTAAGTAATGACATTCAACAACTCTTTGGAGATAACTTGAGAAAAAATGGTTGTGACCCTCGCTCCGGATCATACCAGAGGGGCTAGAACCGAACTCAATCGTTATCAATTCTCTCTTTTTTTACTATACAAGAAGAAAAGAGAGATTCGATAACGATTGATTTCGGTGCTAGCGCCTCTGGTTCAAAGGTTGTTCATTGTCATTCGAGGCAATGCTGTCAATGTCATGGACACCTTTGCACCAGGGATGAGAAGGGGCGGTTTGACTAAGTGGGGTATGAATGTTTTATTTATGAGAGCATGACGATGTGTACATTTAACAAAAAGTACAGAACGGAAACGGGAAAAGAACATATAAGAAGCTACTGCTTAAAATACTTATTATTTTAATTTAAATAAATAGGAAGAGGGAAAAGGATTGATTGGAAAGTGGAATAGGGAACCAAATGCTTGTTTTCTAGCGAAACACGATCGAAATTACACACTGTCGTCACAACTTCTAAAAAGACTTATCTCAAGTTCATTCAGATCATAAAACTAAATATTTTTTTATGTAACATAGCCAAATACATAACAAAAGAAATGCAACACATGATAGCGCCTTTTACAGGAATTAGATCGCTTTTTTAGAATTTCGACCTAAGTACTACTATTGTTGATGAAGTACGGTAGTTTTCAAGTACGGGAATAGTCTTTTCATTACGCCCACTAAAAGCTACCGCAGGCTTTTCCAAATAGCGCTAATTAACCTATTTTATCGTCGACGCATCGTCTCGGTTGACTGGATTTCTCACTGCAAGACATTAGCCTCCTTTCGACGACGCGACGCTTTGTGTTGTGACCCTTTCTTTTGTGTGTGATAGGTTGTTCGTGTTGATTGGAATATCTATTCTTTCAACGAATCGAAACCAATATGAATGTGATCTTAGGGGTGAATTATACATAAAGGGCTTATGGCGAGGCCAAGGTTCGGGAGAGACGCAGGCACGGCGCGGACGTGGAACGGATAAGGCACGAACGCGACATTACACAGAAAAAGCGTAAGGAGCAGGAGGCGCGGCGTGCCTGCTCCACGTCGTCGTCACTTTCATACATTTTGTATGAACAAGTTTTGAAGTGGCAACGTGCCTTCTCCTCGGCTGTCTCTTGCCCTTGCCGTTTGCCCTATTAGTTTATTTCAGGCCTTATGAATGATAGCTAGCGGTCTTTTTATTGAGCCAGTGAATAAGCAAACAAGTAGATAGGCCACCTGTTAGTCAGTGGTCACCTTTGGAATGTATCCTATTTATAAAATGCAACAAACAGACAACGAGCGCGATGCAACCCCGCAAACAAAACTTGGAATTTTTCATAAGTGATTTTACTGACTCCCAATTGTATACTTATGACGTTTTTCTTTATGGATTTTAGGCCGCTATACTGACTATATTTTTGGAAAAGAAAGTGAGCAAATAGTTAAATAAAAATACCGCCTTGTTAGTTCGACTCGCTGGACAGAGTATTGGAATAAACTACACACACAGCACTCACAATCGAGCTGAGCCGTTTCAGTGCATACAAGTAGTTGCTAGTTTAGGTTTAAGTATAATTATTGTGGGTATTTTTGTGTCAAGAGGGCACTGGGGTCAATCCCTGCGTGGCCGCTAAAACCTTACTTTAAAAGTTGACAGGTCTAAGTGTTGCTGTCTTTGTTACCCTCCATAGGCAAAGAAAAGATAGCGTTACTTTTAGACCTGTCTTTTAGCCTTTGACTGTTTGTCCACTGCGATGATTCCGAGCCGATACCGATAAAACAAAAGAACAGCAACGATAGAAGCGACTCTTAGTACTGTTTTTGCTCGTTACTTTGTCAGCTCTTTTCTCTGGTTATTGGTATAGGCTCAGAATCGTCGCGGTGAACAAACAGCCTTAAACTTAGCGACCTGCAAAGCATGTGGTGAGGGAAGCAAAAACATGGCGCATCTGTTGTGCACATTCAACGCCTTGGCTAACAAGCGTATGAAGATTCTGGGTCAGGTTTATCCGACACCAGAAGACTACAGGCTCCTTTCGCTGAAATCTGCAGCGAAGCTCATAACGAAATATTCGAAGACAGCGGAAGATCACAGGGGCATAAAGGCAGGGGAAGCACAAAAGATCGCATAGGGTCGAAGTGCTCTGAGGTCCATTAAGGAACTCAGCCCCACGTAATGAGATAAGACGGCGACCGCGCTATAAACCGCCTAAATGAGTCCTCGCCCGCGGGGTACGGGGGCGCGGGGGTAAGACGACAAAGGGAGAACGCAAGAGGTGCGGGCGGAGGCGGGCGACGGGGCATTCTCATTCTCTACGCGCACCCGCTCCCGCACCTGCCCTCGTACCCCGCGGGCGAGGACTCATTTAGGCGGTACTACTACAGATTCACCCCACTTTTTCTGTTCTTCTTGGTTATGTGTGTGAGTATACTGTGAATAAAATGTTGTCAATGGCTAAACTCACCGAGGAGTGGGAAGTCTTTGAAGGGCTCGTTCTTTACGACCTCGATACCTTCCCCGCCGCCGGTTTCATTTTTGGATAATTCCGCCACGCAGAACAGTTGCGCGACTTGATACTGTAAAAGAAGAATACCATGTTTAACATAAAGAATGTAGAATATTATACAATACGCGTAAACAAGCGAAACTAACCGCCCCTCGCTATTAAAGATCACCGCGTAATACAGTTAAGAGCACATCAACTTTGTACAGTTCTTATTTCAATAGACGTACTGCGAGTGTCAAGTTTGACCTGTCGTTGACTGTACCACCGCGCCCGCACGCTAAGATCAGGAGCCCAATTATTGAATATCATTAGGTGATTATCATGTCTTAAATACGAAATCACTGAATATTCTTTTCAAAAGTGAAGAATTATTTTCGTTAAATATAAGGTATTGTTTAATTGTTAAACTTAACAGTTTATCAGGGTAAAAAAATAATTAAAAACTAAACCTATTACTATTACATTGCTATGCCCAAACCGGGTCCATGTTTGTACTTCACAATATTTTTAAGACCTCTATGTGTAACATGGGATGCAATAAATGTTTGACTTTGACTTTGAAAAAAGTGATGTCTTATCACCCGATGAAATTCAAGAATTGAACACAAGAATTTGGATAGGTGACGTCTACAGGAATATTAACAAGAGCGTTTCCGTGCTTTGGAAGGCACGTTGAGCCGTTGGTCTTGGCTACTACCTTAGATAACGGTCATTCGCGTCTTAAAAACCCTGTCAACAAGAGTATAGACAGTAACTAGTCGAGCGATGGCGATGCCCACAACAAGATAACTATGATTAATTTTTTTTTTCGTTTATTCCCACGCTTAACAATTTATTTTTCAATACATTTTCTCGAAAAACGTACTTACAAGGACATAAACATTGCACGTAAGTAGTTACTTACCGAACTAGTGCGGTAAGTAAAAAAAGTATAATACCAAGGAGTTTTTACACTCTGATCATAAAATTATTTTGTAAAAATCTTTTTACTTGGGTGACGACTGCCTATCTATATTTAAAATAAAATGGAGGGTACCAGGAGGTACATAAATTGACAAGAGGCTGACAGTACCCATGGTTGGTTCCTTTAACAAGTGTATTACTTATACCTGTTTTCTCAAAAATGTATTGAAAAACGTCGTAAGATACACGGCCGTAAGGGTTATGACAAACTCGTGCCGATGGCAAGCCCTCGACTTCGTCTCGGGTTTACAAAACGTCAACTCGTTTGTAATATCCCTATACTTACGGCACTTGTATCTTAAACTACTATTGCAGCCATGACACTAAAACCAGAGTATATTTGACGGAAAGAATAAAATTGTTTTACGAACTTGTTTTTTCTGACAGCTTTAGCCTTTAGCCGATTGCTTTTGACATGGCTGCAAAAAGTGTTGGAAAGCGTCGAAATAAACGAAAAAAAAAATATCAGATTACTAGGGACTAATTTCACCTTACTATGTTTGAAACCAAAAAAGTTTTAGCAAAAATCTATCAATTGTAGGAGGAGTTTATTAAATTGCCGTTAATACAGTTCAGAGCACATCAAGCTGTCAAGCTGGACAACATTGGACTTTGGACCGTTATTATTTCAATTGATGTACAAGCTAAAAAGTGTGACACTGCGAGTGTTAAGCTTGACTTGTCTGACCTGACCACACAATAATCTAAAAAGTCCGTATCCATTAGTTCACCGGTCAGTTAGTTAACAAACAGAGTATGGTGATATTAGGGCTAAGACGACTTGCAAGGAATTGTTGACAGATTCTTCTCCGAGTTAATCAATGGAGCGCGGACCAATGGAGTGACAGCCTTGTGACAGCGCCCTTACTGATCAGAGGGGCTATAGTGGACAATGTACAAAGCTCATATTGATAGAAAGCCGCAAATCGATGTACTCGTACGGCATTTACTCCAGTAAAATTACGAGAGATTGTATGGCGAAACGGAAATAATTGATAATAGCCGTGATTCTTTTTCAGATCGATAGATTATATTTCTGTGTAAAGCTTTTTAATGGAATCCACCTAAATTTACTCCATTTATTTATTTATTTAGCCGTCCAAACATTAAAAAAATATGGAATTTCGGAAAAAAATGTTAATAGATTATTTTTTTTATTTACGGCTTGCTATGTATTCATAATTTCATATTATACATGAATCCACCTAAAAATATTAGCTTTTTTGTATTGTTTAACTTTTATAGCACGAAATTTAAATAAAGCTTATCTTCGCAACCAAAAATAGTAATAGATCCGTTTTGCTTTCTAATAATTTAAATAGTGCTAAGTAATCACATTTTTGGCAAATCCAACAGAAATGTTTACAAAATCATTGTAAACCAGCGATTACAAAAAACTTTTTTTTTATCTAGTATGGCATTTTTGTGTATATATAAGAATCACTTACATTTAAAAAGGTTGAGTTTAGCTCAGTTTATTTATATTATTTTACCTCGACTTTATTGGATCTTATATGTAAAAATAAGTGTAGATTTTATATTTTGAAACAAATTGATATTTTTAAATATATTTATGGTGGATTTTGATGCCTATATGTTAAGTATACGTTTATCTATGATATAAAGTATATAATTGTCTATTACTATTTTTGCCTTAGCTGTTATTCGAAAAAAATATTTCGCTTTAATTTTAGGTGGATTCGTAAATATTGCGTCTTAACATCATATTTAAATACGATATATACAAAAAAGTTGCTATTAACATTTAATGTTTTGCAAAACGGTATTTTTACTGGAGTAATTGCCGTTTGGTACACAGGTACTTTAGGTTACAACAATATTTTTTTCCGGCAGCTCTTAAAAATACTCCCGGGTAGGGGGCAGCTATGACGTCATAAATTTTTTGTATGGGATTTTAATTTTTTTTGTTTCGAAACTTATCATGTGTGATATCAAATGCAAGGGCATCATATGCCGGTTCCAAAAATATACTACATCATTACCTTTCGGCCATCTGTTTTGTAAAAATCTTAGAAATATTTTCAAAACATACCAAGTTTGGGCCCCTCCAGGCAGGAGACGGGTTGGTAAGTTTTTGTAAAACATACGCCAAATGTCTCGTAACATACTCATACTCGTTGGACATATCTCTGAGATTAAAATTTCGCACTCTTCTGTACTGTGCTGGCTGTTATTGTGTTTTATGGTAGTGGAAGTTGAAAGGAGAAAAGCAGCAGTGGGAGAGATCAAAGAGAGTGTCTTTTCACTTTTGGCTCGCACCGTGTCTTCAGATCCTCTCACATGTGTAGTATGGAGTGGGGTTCGGAAAAGAAATCGTGAGAAAAACACAATAAAAACCGCACAGTACTGTATAACTTTCAAAAAATTCAGACAAAAGTCCGTCCAAATTTTTACTGCAGAAAAAAATTTAAATATTAAAATTTTAAAGATTGACTTCTTGACGTTAGACATGAGTATATTACGAGACATTTGGCGTATGTTCTACAAAAACTTACTAGGCCGTCTCTTGCCTGGAGGAGCCCAAACTTGGTATGTTTTGAAAATATTTCTAAGGTTTTTACAAAACAGGTGGCCGAAAAGTAATGGTGTAGTATATTTTTGGAACCGGCATATGCAGCCCTTTCCTTTGATATCACACACAATAAGTATCTAAACATAAATTTTTAAAATCCCATACAAATAATTCATGACGTCATGGCTGCCCCCTACTCGGGAGTATTTTTAAGAGCTGCCGGAAATAATGATTGTTGTAACCTAAAGTACCTGTGTACCAAACGGTAATCCTGTACATCTAAATACGGTATTATCTTTCGTAGGCTGACCACTATAACAACCGAACTCAATCGTTATCGATTGAGTTCGGTGCTAGCGCCTCTGATTGCCGAAGTCCAGTTCATCTACGAAAGTTTGTATGGAGAGGCTACATTAAATGCACTTCAGGGAATAATTTATTAAATTACCAATGAAATCATAAAAAAAATTAAAACCACAATAATCCCCGACATAACGTTGCTATTCTTAAAACCAGTATAAGGTGAACTCAACCTGTATAATATTTACCATGTAGCACAGGTCAGCTTATACTGGTACTTTTACAAAAAAAATGTGTTTTAAAAAAAATGCCGGATTAAATTATTTACAGCTTCAAATAGCATATATTACTATTTAACATTAATTTATCTAAATTTGCATTTAATGCAACCTCATATCGTAGATTTACTGGACTATTCAGCCTATTACTATACTAATAATAAAAGAAATAGAAAAATATACAACTTTACTGTTTGTTTCCAAAATAAAATAAATTAAAAAATTACGCTATATTTTCATTTCAAGTGTTTATAACCAAATTGAACCGATTTCTTTTTAGGGTTCCGAACCATAACGGTAAATTATGGACCCTGTCTGTAACATTTGTTTATCTCAGCAACTTATGACGCTATCGAATTGAAATTTGGAATATTTTGAGAATATGCTTGAACTTTATTGCAAGCGAAAGAATAAAAAAATATATATTATTATTTTAAATGGGCCAAACTAAATAGGGGTAAATTTTCAAAATATCATGACTAGGTCAAGTGAAGTACCATATGAAAGGGCTTTTTTTATGTGACAAGTGAGCAAACGAGCAAATAGTTTTTGGCTTGTACATTTCAAAATAGTTTTTTGTATTTTTACGATTCTTAGCTCAAGTTATGATAAAAAATGTCTAATAAAATTGACTGTGAAATGTCTAATAAGATTGAAAATGTTATCAAATTTATCAAAATCGGGTGAAAACGGGACGGGTGAAATCGGGATCAATCCGATTAAAGTCGATAGGCTTATGCATATATTACAGCAAAAATAAAAAGACCTCTCTAAGTAGGTCAGTTTTTTAAAAATCTGCAAAAAACCTTCACAAACAAACTTAGTCTTGCGGTCCTTAAATGCACTTTATTGCTTCTACAAATACTACAGCTCTTTTGGGTACCCTCGCCCCTCGGCAAGCGAGTTCTACACGCACTTGACAGTTGTTTTTTTTTCACTACTTCTTTTAAGACAGAATTGAGACTACATCCTTTGCCTAGCTTTTAAAAAGCAAAGAAAAAAAAAATTTTAAGAGGGTTTAAAAAGGGGATAAAAAAATAATCTTTCCTAGATTGGTTTTCATTCAAACCTTTAAACTAACGACTGCTGGCCTCACCTCAGACAATATGGTTTTTCTCGCTAATATCATAATATTAAATTTAACGACTCGTAAACTATGCGTCTACCTTCAAAGTAGTTAACGGATGTTTAATAAACAAAAAACGCACCGTAATTCTTATAAAATTTATTTGTGTTCCAGACAATTTTTTTTTTTATTTAAATGGCAAACGGTCAGTCCCTATTAAATCAATTTCTGATACTATCTTTTTCAAAAAAAAGTATAGCACGTTAGTATTATTAGGCGTTTCTTTAACTGACCAGTACCTAAATCACGGTTCAGTTTTGTAAACAAAAATAATAGCCTCATAATCATGTAAATTGTTCCTGAAAGTGACCTGATCTGTATGTAGAAGAATCATAGCCTAAGAGTTACCGTCGACAGCAGCGATAGTTGTCGAATGCATGCAAGCTGTCCACGCAATCGACATGCAAGCGATAAAACAGTGACCTAACCATCTATGGACTCCAGGTCACGGATTAAATTCGAGGAAGTGTCATTCTTCCTGTAAATAGTCCTGTCTCTAGCAAGATGCATCTGCAGTTGCAAGACCAAGTGATTAATATCGCCTGAGTGATTTATATCGGCCGAGTGATTTATATCGCCTGAGTGACTAATATCGACTGAGTGATTCATATCACTTGGGTGATTAATGTCGTACGTGAACAGTGACTCAAAGCGTTTTTCAGTGTATGTCTTGTGGTTGCAAACGTGTACAGAATTTTCAGGACAAAGATTTCGGACCTCCTTGCTTCGCTCGGAATAGATACCTTGCTAATTCATTTTACTATGAGATGACATCTGCCAACATGTCTCAAATTTAAACGTCACATCATCAATGATCACTAGGAATTATTCAAAATAACCCGTCAAATTTATAGAACGACGCTTTCACTACCTTGTGACAAATTATTTCTTTAATACTCCTTCTATTATCTTTATTTTTCTGTGGTTCATGATAAGTTTGGCTCTGACGGTTATTTTCTGCGCAAGGGTGACAGGCGGAAAGCCAATGAACGGTTCGCATGTCTCCCCCACCTGCCGCGCTCACCTCCGCGACTATTTTTTTGACTTCTGCGCATTAACAGTCACAGCCACAACAGCACAAGTTTTAGGGAAGTCACAGATGAAAATAGTAAACTGAACTCACGTTGCGGAGGGCCTTACTTCAACGGCATCGGTTCCGACCCGGGTTACTAGTGGTCGGATGTGATGTGCTAATTTTGCATGGTATATAGTGTCCACTTAAGGTAGTGGTGGCCAAGCCAAGTCAGAGGTTTTGCAAAGACGCCGCTTAAAAGTGGTGGTTAAGCTATGCCAGATAGAAACACTGCTTAAAAGTAGTGGTGGTCAAGCCATGCCAGATGTTATCTATAGTGCCACACGTTATCTAGAGTGCCAGATCGTTATCTAAATAAATAAATAAATCTTTATTTGCTTTAAATGTGGTACAAATTGGTGTAACATTAACATAGTGAATCTCACATTTAACCAACATAATGGTATGCAAACAGAGAGAGTAGCATGCAATCAAATTATGTCAGAAGAAAAATAAATCATAACAATCACAATAAAATGTCAAGTTTACATAAAATAAAATATCAAATGTCAAAGGAGATAGTGCTAATATTAACAATAATAAAAATCAGTCAGATTAGAACTTGCAGGACATAAATTCGTTAATACTATAAAAACATTTTTTTTGTGGGTACTTGCAAGTGACAACACGATTTTTAAGTGCTCTGCCAATTTTTATTCGTTTAAATTATTATACAGTATTTAACTTTACTTACTGTGCTCATATGTATTAGCCACATTCTTCCCTTCACCGTCAGCTACATTTCTCAACATTCACTGGACACCTTCACCGTAGCAAGTTACCTTTTCTAACTCAAATTTCCGTTATTTCGAAAAATGGACTCAATCGCACTGCTTCTGAAGAACATGGATGAACTAAAGGAAATGTGTACATCAAGGATGGATGCCTTTGAAAAATCCCGACCTGGAGCCAGTGGGCCTAACAGTGAGTATGATGATTTCAAACTGTTTGTTCTGCGTGCATTAGACAATCTCACTGCACAAATGCATTTTGTAATTCAATCCTTGGACAACATTGAAATGCGCTCTAGAACTAATGTGCTCCTTCTACATGGTCTTAATGAAGAGCAGAATGAAAATCTCAACCTCAAGATCATCACCGCACTCAAGGACAAACTATCCATCGATGTCCCGGAGACACTGCTTCTTGCCACCTATAGGCTTGGCATCAATACATCTGCACAGAAGCCTCGTCCAGTCCTTATTCGTTTCTCCAACTACTCCCTTCGCAATGCAGTTTGGAACTCAAAGAAAAATTTTAAGGGTACAGGGCTAACATTATCCGAGTTCTTAACAAGCACACGCCATGCAGTATTCGTTGAAGCCCGCAAACGACTTGGCGTTAAGAGATCATGGACCAGTGACGGAAAAATTATCGTAGTCGATGAGGTTGGTAAGCGTCATAAAATCACAGCCATGAGTGAGCTGCTGAATTTGGTGCCTCCAACGGTAACAACGCCATTGGCACCGAATAGCGCTACAGCTCCGCAACAGCAAGCAAACCCGGCGACTAATGCTTGCCGCACAAGATCTGCTGCACGTAAGACGAACCAGAAGAAGTGATGTGTTCCCGGTATTCGACACTATAGTACATCTGTAGATTTTGGAATACCGCCTCGATTGGCACAATGCAGTGACTAGCCGTTATCACAAATACGATTCACTTTTACCGTCATTTTTATCACATCTAAAATCTTAAGGTTTTTTTTTTTTATCCACAATTGTGTTTTCTCTAACCTCATTCCATCTCAGCTGTTTGTTATGTTAGCTTAGCTGTCACCTGTCATGTCTTTTTTTTTTTTGCACCATTGCGTTTACGAAGACTGTTAAGAGTTCTTACATGTATTGTTTTAACTGCCTTTATAATTCCATGTGTAGATACTTTATTTTTCGTGCTGTTTCTGTGTCCATAATTTAATTCTTATTATTACTGTAACTGTAGCTGCCGGCGAGTGACTAAAGCGCAGTTGTTTGCTAAAGTACTAACTACTGTATATAATTTTATAGTTTAGGTATTTTCATCGTAATATTTATATATTTTACACCTATTAATTTATATTTAATTTATTTACTTATATTTTATTTATTTATTTATATTTTAATGTATTAGCTCAATGTCGGATGTACTTCAAGATGGCTCAGACCTTGAATACTTTTCTCTTTCTTCTTCTTCGGACTGCATGTTCAGCGCAGAAAGTGACCTAGAAGATATGCCATCGTTAGGGTGCCGTCTACACAAAACCTTTTCGCCTTTTTCAAAAAACTTCAACGCCGTTCATATTAATGCCCAAAGTGTACCCAGCCATTATACAGACCTCTCTCTTCTTTCGACAGTAAACACATTCACGCCGTCCTGATATCAGAGTCTTTTCTGAAACCATCATTACCCTCTACTCTTTTCTCTTTACCCGGTTTTAGGCTCATCAGGAACGACAGGTCTTATACTAAAGCTTCATCGTCGAAAGTGGTTGGTGGTGGAGGGGTCGCGATTTACCTCCGGGGTGATATTCCCTGCGAGATTATTTCTCAATCTGCCGGAGCCGCAAACTCGCCTGAATATATGTTTTTGGAAGTGACACTTCATCATAAGAAGATGTGTTTGGGCGTCTTTTACAGCCCGCACTCCAGCATCAACTATTTCGACACCTTAGAAACCACGTTGGCCGACTTAAGACCGCACTATGAGCATATAATATTGATGGGTGACTTCAATACCTGCTTGGTTAAGGAGGACCACCGCTCGAACAAACTTCTCTCTATGCTTCGGTCAGTTCATCTGGAATCTCTTCCCTTAAATCCAACACACTTTCCCCATAATGGTCCTCCTTCCCTTCTCGACCTAGTCATTACTTCCTCTCCCAATTTTGTCAGCACACATGGTCAATACAATGCATCAGCATTCTCGGCGCATGATCTGATTTACATTTCCTACAAGCTTCGGCCTCCTAAACGGAGACATAAGATTGTAATGATGCGTAATTTTGCCAAAATTGACATCGAAGCTCTTCAGGAGGACATGTCTAAAGTCGACTGGCTCCCGGTTATATCTGCTCAGGACACTGATAGTAAAGTCTTGGCCTTCAATAGTATTCTTCTCTCTATCTATGACAAACACGCTCCTGTCGAGACTGTCCGTGTCAAACATTTTCCAGCCCCATGGCTGACCGAGGACATCAAGCGTTTGATGGCAAGAAGAGACCGGGCTAAAGTTAGATTACGTCATGATCCATCCGATGGTTATCGGGATACCTACATTGCTTTGCGTAATCTTTGCAATAAATCTATTAGGACTGCTCGTAGAAAATATATCCACACTACCATTGACAGCTGTCCCCCGGATAAGCTGTGGAAATTTTTAAGATCACTCGGTGTTAGCAAGTCTAAATCGCACACGCCAAGCTCTCTAGACTTAAACTTACTAAATAAGCATTTTAGCTCCTCTCCAGTCCTCTTGGATGCAACAATCAAGCGGGAGACACTGAAACTCTTGGAAAAATCTCCTCCTTCATCAGCGATCCCCATGGAATTCGGGAGGATATCGGCGGCGGAGATCGTCAAGATTTTGAACAACATCAAGACGAAAGCTGTTGGTGACGACGGCATTAGTCTAGAGATGATTTCACCTGTAAAAGTCATTCTTGCCCCCATTCTCGCTGAAATCTTGAATTTTTCGCTTTCCGCCGGTACCTTCCCTTCGCCATGGAAAGTTGCCCATGTTATTCCTCTCCCCAAAAATCCTAATCCCAACACTTTTTCCGAGTACAGACCCATCTCCATATTACCTATCCTGTCCAAAATCCTTGAACACTTTGTGCACCGTCGCCTGTACTCTCATCTACTCCGCTCCAACTCTTTAAATCCCTTCCAATCCGGTTTCCGCCCAGGTCATAGCACCACCACTGCCCTCGTCAAGGTCACAGACGACATTCGCTGGAACATTGAGAACAGGAAATTAACCATTCTTGTCCTTCTTGATTTCAGCAGTGCGTTCAATACCGTAGACCACGACTTTCTGTTGGCGGTGCTTAATTCCCTTAACGTCTCCCCTATGGTGTTATCTTGGTTTAAATCATACCTCTTCGATCGTAAGCCGCTTGTGCGAGTGGATGATCATAGATCCGATTTTTGCCCCTTGAACGCAGGAGTGCCTCAAGGTGGAATACTTTCTCCGCTACTCTTCTCAATTTTCATCAACGGGATTACATCCTCCCTTTCCTCGTCTTACCATCTCTATGCAGATGATCTTCAAATTTATTCAGCCGATGATTTTGATAACCTTTCTCGTGCCGTTGAAACCATTAATTCCGACTTAAAATCTATCGCCTCCTGGACCAACAAATATGGTCTGCTTATCAATGCAGCAAAATCCCAAGCAATTATCATCGGTGGTCACCACTATATCTCCAAGCTTGCAGGCTTTTCGGCGCCTAGCGTTGTTTTCAATAACGTTGTGATTCCTTTCTCCTCCACGGTCAAAAACCTAGGCGTCGTCATGGACAGAACTCTGTCCTGGTCTGCTCATATTGGTGAGGTAAGCCGTAAACTCTTTGCGTCCCTCCACTCCCTCAAGCGTTTACAAAATCTTCTCCCACTTCAAACCAAGATAATGCTCTCCCATTCCCTCCTTCTACCTCTCCTAGATTACGCCGATGTAGCCTATCTCGATGCTAACGAGGATTTGTTAGACAAACTCGATCGACTCCAAAACGTCTGCATCAGATACATTTTTGGCCTCCGAAAATTCGACCATGTTTCCGAGTTTAGAATTAAATTAAATTGGCTCCCCATCAGACTTCGCAGAAACATCCACATCCTTTCCCTTCTCTACTCCGTTCTTTTCAATCCTGCAACTCCTCACTACCTAAAAGAAAGTTTCCAGTTCTGCACTGACTCCGACAGCCGGCTCCGATCCAGCGTGAACCTCTCTCTTGCTTTTCCAAGCCACTCCTCTCGCATTGTTTCTAATTCCTTCTCTGTCCGAGCGGTGAGACTCTGGAACCAGCTTCCCGAGCATGTAAGGAAGTCACCCAGCATAAATTCATTTAAATCTGCGCTAAAGAAACTCTGGGGTTACAATTCTGACACTTGAGCTTTACTTAGTTATATGTAGGTATATTTTATATTTAAAATGGATTATTATGTATTCATATATATATATTGTTCAGTTATACTATATATTTAATAGATATTTGTATGTAGTTTTTATGTAGGTATGTATGGAATAGCATTAGTAATTAATATACTTATTTTTCTTCTATTATTATTATTATTAAGTTAGGTACGTAGGTATTTAAAGTCTCTTTCTATTATTCTTATAAATTTATCTTATTTTCTTTCATGTTTTGCTCTGTTTGCACGCTTGCATCCTGCATCATTATACTTTCTCCTTTAGTCACTCTAAGGTTGACTGGTAGAGATCTCACCTAGGGATAAGTCCGCCTTTGCTTGTAATCTTTCAGACAATAGCCACTTTGTAATAAAGAATAAGCAATAAAGATTTTACAACAACAACAACAACAACAACATTTATTGCACAAAAATTTATACAGCTCAGTTCTGAACCTATTGTGGTAAATCTTTAATGGTATCTGGTAGTTTATTATAGAGTTTAGCCGACATTTGATAACAGTTTCGTTGACTAGCTGTAGTAGAGCAAGGAAGCGCTATCAAACGATCCGGATACCGGGTTGCGAATCCACATACTTCACGATTCTTTCTAAATATATATAAATTATTTTTGGTAAATAGACATACTTCAAATATGTACATTGACGGCAATGTTAATAAATTTAATTTTTTAAATAAAGGTCTACAGGATTCCTTGGGTCCAACTCCACACATTGCTCTAATACATTTTTTTTTGAATTATAAACGCTCGATTGACTTCAACACAGTTTCCCCATAAAATGAGACCGTACCTTAGTATAGAGCAGACGTAGCCATGATAAGCTGTAAGTGCTGTCTTTTGACTACTAAGTGTTGTAAGTTTGTAGAGGGCATAACTGAATCGATTAATTTTTTTACAGACAATCGACACATGTTCCTTCCAATTCAGATGGGAGTCTAGAGTTATCCCAAGAAATTTTTCCGTAGAACACTCAGAGATTGGTTCACCATTGTGGGTCACAGATATTTTTTGGGGGCGTCCATTTACATTATAAAACTGAAGAAATTTAGTTTTAGATAAATTTACAAATAAATTATTATGTTTAAGCCAATTAATTACCGTATGTATTGTATAGTTTATTTCATTTTGATAGTCTTTGGAATTTTATTAATAATTATTGAAATGTCATCTGCATATAATGTACATTGATACTTAGTGATTGACGGGAGATCATCTAAATATAAAATAAATAACAAGGGTCCCAGGATACTTCCTTGTGGTACCCCGAAGTAATTTTTGGCGTAATTTGATTGGTAGGACGTTAAATGTAGAGACTCGTTTAGTTTAATTATTTCTACTTTTTGTTGTCTATCCCCAAGATATGATTTAATCCAACCAAGTGCGTGCCCGCGTATACCATAAGTTTCTAACTTTTGTAATAAAGTGGTGTGACAGACGTGATCAAAAGCTCTACTGAGATCAAATAAGATCATAGAGACAGGTATGCGTTTATTCATAAAGAATGAAATTTTCTTTACGATATTATAACAGGCCATAGAAGTGGACTTTCCTTTTTGGAAACCATGCTGCTCCGAGTGTAATATCGAGAATTTCTCGCAAAATGAGAACAGTCTTTTATAAAAAACTTTTTCAAATATTTTTGAGAGTACTGGTATGAGCGTGATCGGTCTATAGTCACCCATATTCTCCCTCTCTCCTTTTTTGAACGTGGGTTTTACCACGGATAACTTTAGAGAAGATGGAAATACTCCAGTGGCAAAAGATAAATTTATTAAATAACTCAATAGGGGGCTAAGTTCAATGGAACAGGCTTTAATTATATTTGTACTTATTTCATCATAACCGGTGGCACTTGTGTTGTTTAAAGATTTTATAATAGTTTTTATTTCATTATCGTCAGTGGGCGTCAAAAAGAAAGTATTATTATTAAATGATAACGAACCCGGATAACTTTCAGTATTAGGATCCATGTCGATTTTGGGTAGGTTAATAAAATAATTATTGAATTCTGTTGCAATTTGTACAGGATTTTGAATTATTTGATTGTTATTCATTCTAGATACATTACTTAAAAGTAGCGGTGGTTAAGCCATGCCAGACGTTATCTAGAGACACTATTTGAAAGTAGTGGTGGCTAAGCCATGCCAGACGTTATCTAGAGTGCCAGAGGTTAAGCCATGTCAGACGTTATCGAGAGACACTATACTTAAAAGTGGTGGTGGCTAAGCCATGCCAGACGTTATCTAGGCACATTACTTAAAAGTAATGGTGGCTAAGCCATGCCAGACGTTATCTAGAGACACTACTTAAATAAAAGTAGTGGTGGTTAAGTCAAGCTAACCGTTCTCTAGTGACATCGCTCAAGCTATGTCAGAGATTATTTAGTGACAGAGATTATATAAACATATTTACAGTCAAGAGCACATCCAGCTTGACACATTGGACTTTGTACCGTTCGTATTTCGATTGCCGTAAGAGAGGAAGTCGGGCTGCGAGTGTCAAGCTTGATCTGCTCTGACTGTACATGCCAAGGTCAGGGTTATGTTCTCGCCTCGTGCAGGAGGCTCACCTCGAGCCTGGCAAAACCGCACAGTAGCTGATAAATTACAGCTACATCCATTATCCTAAGACTCGACATTAAATCCTGGAAATTTGCCCAAGTATGTGTCATTACGTGAACGTGTTATGCAAAATGTTTTTTAAAAGTGTGTGTTCTAGTACTTTTAAGTCACGATGCAGTGCTGCGCCAAGAAACTTTAAATTGCCTTCTTCGCCAAGTATCACTTAAGCTAGTAATTAAAATACATTAAGTAAGCCCGTGTGGTGCCGGCAAAAAATAGTAACAACCCATCTAAGATAGTGCCAGCCGCAACGCTAACAGCGTGGTGATTATAGTACTTTCTCTCAATATTGTACGACGCGTTATTTGTACCTTCTTCTTCGTCATGTAAATGTTCAAATACCATGGCGTTGGATCAAATAATTTCCTCCCAAAACCTATGCATATTTTGTAATCACGTTCACGAAAAAGGCTCTATAGTTCGTTCGTGTTAGTAATGCAGTAAGTCATTAAAGCAAATGCAGGGTAAAGGTGTTAATAGCCATAGCCAATCAATAGAGTTAAAATACAAACAAAATATACTTTTTAATCTTTATTGTTTTAAATTATTTTTTTGAGTTTTTTAGGTAACACACAAAAGAACCACTTCTTTAGAAGGTTTGCCTTCGGTTAGTCATTGTGCATTTGACTTTATAATTTTAAGCGACCTGATTGGTTACGGGGTTTGGCTACCAGCGGCGGAAAGCGAGGTCTCATTGCATTCTTAAGGTGCAAGCCAGACAGAACGGGCGCGGCGCGCATCGGGTGTGTCTGTGGCACGCAACGAGCGCACATAGTTTGCGCCCGTGGCGCGCTTCGGGTGCTACGTCTTAACCGGCGCGTCACTCACAGCAGACTGGGCTGTGCTATAATGGTTTTCGGGGGCGTAAAATCGATCTAGCTAGGTGTCATGTCTGGAAAGATGAGAATTCTCCGTGTTTAAAAAAAACTATAGCGCGATTCAGCTACCTTAGAGCGCCATCTGTTTGTCCGCTTTGGTTGCTGCTAGATAATTAGAACATCGTTCGGTCTCCCAAGTACCATTGAGCAATATAATACAGGTACTAAAAACTTGAAGCTATGAAAGAAAATAATATTTTTCATAAAAAAGTTTTCAAGAATTTTTCCGTTCTTTGCAAACTGTATATCTTTTTTAGGGTTCCTTAGTCAATAAGGAACTCTTGTCCATCGGTCTGTCTGTCCGCGGCCTAGCTCAGAGACCTGTAGTACTAAAAAGCTGTAATTTATTACGGATATACATTTCATCCACGCCGACAAAGTGGTAAAATAAAATCTTGAATATATTTTTTTTTATGGTACCTCCCCTACAAATAGTGGCGGTGATTTTTAGGGTTCCGATACCAAAATGGTAAAAAAAAGGGAACCCTTATGGTGCCGCTCTGTCTGTCTGTCCGTCTGTCTGTCACACCTGTATATCTCAGCAACCACTCATGCTATCGATTTGAAATTTGGAATAGTTTTAGAATATGGTTGTCCAACTTAATTGCACGTGAAAAAATTAAGAAAAAATTATGATTATTAATGTAAAGGGGGCCTAAATAGGGGGTGCAAAATTTCAAATTATCGGTACTAGGTTGAGTGGGGTATCATATGAAAGGGCTTTACTTGTGCATTCTAAAATATATTTTTGTATTTTTTTAAAAACCTCGTAGTTTTCAAGTTATGATGAGAAATGACAAAAAAAATACCGTTCCCCCCCCCTTATCTCCGAAGTTTGTAAATGGAAAAATCTCAACTAATTACAGTCGATAGAAGTTTATGTAAATATTACAGCAAAAATAAAACGATCTTTCTATGTTGCACAGTTTTTTAGATATCTGCAAAAAACCTTTACAAACAAATTTAGTTTTGCGGTCCTAAAAATGGACTATATTGCTTCCAAAAATACTAAAGGTATATCGGAACCCTCGACGCGCGAGTCCAACTCGCACTTGACCGGTTTTTTTTTCTTGTGTACCCCCATCCTGCTGGGTGTCGTTAGATAGGCCTTTAAAAACAATGTGAATCTGCTAATACTATTTTATTTTTCGATTTAGGAATCCGTTTGCGAAATATTAATCTTGAAAGCGTAATTTTTTTGTTGGAGTCGAGTGTCTCCCCCCTCTGCCAGCTAAACGGTTGTTATTGGAAATGTAAAAAAAATTACAATAGCATTATATATGATGAAATTAAAGAATAACTATTACAGCTAAAGCCGAAAAACTGCAAGTAATCAAAATAGTAATAGCAATCAGGCGCTAGCACCACCTCGCTGAACATTAGGACGTAAAAGTTTATGTTTTGAACATTATGAAATACTTAATCAAAACCTGCTTTGCGATAAAATAATCCGTAAAAACTACGGAACCCTATGCTGCGCGTGGCCCGACACACAATTGGCCGGTTTTATATCAAAACAACGAAAAGATACTAAATGAAGTGGAGTTAGAATATTAGAAGTCTAGAAAAATATGAAATTGATCGTACTTGTAAATCAAATCCTTCATTTATTTTTTGGTCTGCAATCGCCATAAGAAAAATGTGCAGACAGTTATGAATTAATGGTAAATCCCTTCCTAAGTACCACGCTTTTTTTGGAGATCTGGGAGCTCCCTGTCCTGCAGTGGACGTTTCATGGGATGTTATGAATGAATTTATGAATCTACTAGCTAGTGCCCGCGACTTCGTCTGCGCAGGTTTATAAATTGTAGCCTATGTGTTATTTTGATGTATAAGCTATATTATTGTAGAGTTTAATTAAAATCCATTCAGTAGTTTTTACGTGAAAGACTAACAAACATCCATCCATCCATCCATACTTACAAACTTTCGCGTTTATAATATTAGTAGGATGATAAAAACTAGTTCGTCTCTCGGTCAGTCGGTGAATGAAACGTACAAGTGTGCGGCGGAACTTACTTGACCTTAGCAATTACGTAACAACCTGTTTAGCATTTTTATCACCTTCAATTTGAGATTTTTTATGTTTTGTATCGAGAAAAAAAATCCTTAGGATCCTGATTCTCTAAATGTCTTATGATCTTGTGTAGCCTTTCAGTCTTAGTAAATGCGTACCTCTAATTAATTTAAGCCCACATAATCTGGAAAGCTTATTATTTTGGGCAAAGTGGAAGAGAGAAGATCTCGAGGTAGAGCAGCACACCGCTGGTCAGACTAGCCCATTACCTAAGATATAAAGACTCTTGGCGTAATCTAATCAAGTCTATCCTTGGTTGCTTACCAACAGCAACAGGAATCGACCTATATAGCCACGACCTTTAGAAATGAAGAGTGTGATGATGATGATGAATTAATATTAAAATACAGGGTTTTAATAAATCGTGTAAATATTTAGAATAGGCCCTATTCTAGGGGCTCAATGAAGCAATTATTCATCTAAGACATTTTTAAATTCACAAATAAAATTGGCCCATTCCAATTGCACTTACACCGTCTAGATGGTGACCACACTGGTCACTGAAATGTGGCCCGACTAGGCAAATTACCAAAAGGATATATTTTTTTTACTTATTTAAGATACAATTCTATTACTACGAACAGGTTTCATTCGTGTAGGTACTCTATGACGTAACAACTTTTCTTTACGACTGTACCGAACCAGCCAGGTTGCGCATTGGCAGACCTATATTTTGTGAATCTCATGGCTAAGTCTCGCTACAAAGCTAATTATTTCGTGTACTCGATGACGTAGGATAACTTGCATTGCCCTCATAGTCTACCAGGAAAAGTCGTGTGCGTTTGAATGCGCATTCGAGTATTATCAGGACAAGAAAAACGTCTCAAGTTGTTATTTTTTGAACATCTACTAAATATATAAAAGAGCATGTCCTGACTGACTGACTGACTGATTCATCAACGCCGAGCCGTAACCGCTATAGATACAGATCTGAAATTTTGTGCACAGGTTCTATGCACGTCAAAACCATCCACTAAGAAAGGATTTTGGAAAATTCATCTCCCAAGGGAGTGAAATATGGGATGAAAGTTTGTATGAAAGTCCTTTGTTTATTGAGCTAGATTCACACAAATTTGAATTTAAGCTTCTGGTAAAAAATAAAGAAACACGTGTTTAAGCATTTCTTAAAAATCACCCTTCAAGGGGGTGAAAAAGGGGATGATTTTTTTCCGTATGTTGGTCTATAAGTCTTTCATTTTTAAAGGTAGAATTATAGAAATTTGGTTCCGAGCTCATGGTAAAAAATAAAAAAGTACGTGTTTAAGAATTTTTCAACGTTCATCCCCTAAGGGGGTGAAATAAGGGATGAAAGTTTGTATGAAAGTTCTTTGTTTCTTGAGTTAGATTCACACAAATTTAAGTTTAAGCTTCTGGTAAAAAATAAAGAAACACGTGTTTAAGCATTTTTTTAAAATCACCCTTCAAGGGGGTGAAAAAGGGGATGATTATTTTCCGTATGTTGGTCTATAAGTCTTTCATTTTTAAAGGTAGAATTATAGAAATTTGGTTCCGAGCTCTTGGTAAAAAATAAAAAAGAACGTGTTTTAGAATTTTTCAAAATTCATCTCCTAAGGGGGTGAAATAAGGGATTAAAGTTTGTATGAAAGTCCTTCAGTTTTGAAGTAAGGATCTTCAAAATTTGTATTTAGACTGACGACAAAAAATTAAGTTTTATGTGTCCCAGGGTTTTTGAAAATTCTACACCCTAAGGGGTGAAAAGGGGGATGAAGTTGAAACTCCTTCATTTTAAAGTAATATCCACTAAATTTATTATTTAGGCATTAGGGTTGTAATTCTGTCGAACATACATCACTGTTATTGAAATTCCACCCCAAATTTCCCCTTAAAGAGGGAAATGGGGTGAAAAAGTCTAAAAACTAATATGGATATAGTTTGTATGGTTTATCGGGTCGCTGATTACGAAAACTAAAACAATTTTGAAATCCAATGTGGTGGACGTGAATTACCATCATCCCCTGGGGATGGGGTTGGGGTGCGGTAGGGGTGATATGTCTAAAAATCAATATGGGTGTCGTTTGTATGGTTTATCGGATCGCTGATTACGAAAACTACCACAATTTTGAAATCTAAGGTGGTGGACATGAAATACCATCATCCCAGGGGTTGGGGTGCGATAGGGTTAATATGTCTAAAAATCAATATGGGTGTCGTTTCTATGTTTATATAAGGATAGGGATAGCGGTTAAGACGGGATAGGAGTAGGGGTAGGGTTAGGGGCAGGGATAGGGAGAGGGAGAAGGAGAAGGAGAGGTAGTGGGATAGAGGTAGAGAGATGGAGTGGGAGAGGGTGAGGGAGGGGGAGGGGGAGAGGGAGGGGGAAAGACTGCACATTGCCTGAATATCACGCGGGCGAAGCCGCGGGCACAGCTAGTAAATTATATGATCGTTATTATATGGACACCAAAAGGACTTTAAAAAAAAGAAAAAAGGCATTAATGACAAAATTTGTGCAACAAGGTTGCCTCAGGCACAGCTTTTAATCTATAGTGTAGCCTAGGTTGCTTTTTTTTTATTGAAAATGGGCTTACTCTTGACCTCGATCTATTCTCCTTTCTACCTTCAGATCAACACAAATGAAAGATTCTTCTTTTTACCAGCTGTAATCAGCCTTATTATATACCAGTTTGCCATTATAAGATAAAATATTTAAGTGTCTTTTTTGAGTTGAATTTAAAATTACCTTCAAACCTTTTTTGCGTACAAACGTAACAAGTGTGGCAAAGTTGAGTCTCGTCTTTTTTCCTACCTATTTCAAAAATATGTGGTGGCATGTTATGTCAAGGAAACTAACACACAAAGTATAAATAACAATACACATAGAACTATAAATGTAAACAACAGGCGTCCTGCGTAACGAACTAATGAATGACACACAATTAATGTTTTTATGAAGGAAGAATAAATATAAAGAAAAAAATTGGAGTTAGGACCTAACGCAATTAAAAAATATCTTGTATCATAGGTAATAGGATGTTATGTTTCAAATAAATAAGGGTCATTGTCCACAGCGGCGACATTGGTCGAATGCATGCAAGCTACAAATATCGTTTGCATTTTAGTTCTGTCCACGCAATCGACATTCAAGCTTGTGACCTAACAATCTATGGACGGATAGAATTTGCAGAAAAAGTGGTATAAGTCAAACTTTTTTCTTTCAGTAAACAGTCCTGATACTATAGGATTCATCCAAGATAAAAGCGAATGTCGCTAGGTCGCTACCGTACCGAGTTTTGTTTGCTTCTATGCAGGGAACCCAAGAACGGGAAAAAGGAACAGAGGGAGGCCTACTAGGAGACGGATGAAGAAATTAAGCTTACCGCTGGGCCTTACTGGAGAAAGGTCGCAGAAGACAGAGCGCAATGGAGAAACCTGGAGGAGGCCTTTGCCAACAGGCACTCCGAATTAAAAGACTTTTTGTGATTGTAAATTATTAATTTAATTTGATATAAATTTAAGGCTGTGTATTAACGTGCCCCCAAATTTGAGTAAATTTTTACCAAATAAATGTTCACCAAATTTTGTTTACCAAAATGATTAAATGAACACCAAATTTGCTTCTGGCACTTCGCCGGCCGCTGCCGCGGCACGCTCGCTCTGCTCGCTCGGCTCGTGCGTTGTGGCCGCAAGATAACCTAACACAACACGACCTAACCGATCCTGGTACGTTCGCCTAGGCCTTCCCCTTCCAACGTTTCCATTCACTCTCGCCTGGTAGATCTCTTTCGTCAATCTTCGTTCATTCATCCTTTCTACATGACCAAACCATCTCAGCATCCCTTTCTCGATTTTGGTCACTACGTCCTCTTTAACGCCACACCGTTCTCTTATCACACTATTTCTAATCCTGTCACTCAATTTAACACCAATCATACTCCTTAGCGCTCTCATTTCCACTGCATTAATTCTACTTTCATGCTTCTTCTGCCATACCCAGCTTTCACTGCCATACATCAGTGTTGGTACCAAAACTCCCCCATGAACAGCCAAACGAGCCTTGTGAGACACCTTTTGACTCCTCATAAAGGCGTGCAGGGCACCATTCACCATGTTTCCAGCATTCACTCTTCTTTCAATATCACTTTCACACTTTCCATCTCTCGTAAACTTTGAGCCCAGATACACAAACTCCTTCACTTGTTCGACTTGTTCACCATCTATTAATATAGTACACTCTGTCATACATTCTTCTCTTTCAAGTACCATTACTTTAGTCTTGCTTACATTTACTTTCATTCCTTTCCTTTCCAAAGCCACATTCATCATTGTTACCATCTCCTGCAACTCGTCAGCAGATGACGCAAGTACAACTTGGTCATCAGCGTAGAGAAGACATTTGATGAGTAACTCATTCATTCTCAGTCCACACATACTCTCTTTCAGATCAATCAAACAATTATCCATGAACAGGTTAAACAGCCAAGGTGACGCTACACATCCCTGCCTAACACCTTTTTCGATGCTAAACCATTCAGTGTACGCCCCGTTTATTCTGACACAAGCACTGGAATCCTCATAGAGACCACCAGTGGTGGAGCCGCAACTGCTGGAGGATGTAGTGTCGGCCCTATTTCCGGACAGGGCGGAGCATACGCCACCACAAATGGTCTCTATGCATGAGATGCCTCCGGAAGACGAAGCGTCTCTACCAGTTACCAACGGAGAGCTCAGGGCCGCAATCTTGAAAATGCGGTCCAAAAAGACGGCTCCGGGGCCAGATGGGATACCTGGACGAGTTTGGGCCCTCGCCCTGGGACCCCTGATAGATCGACTGAGGGGGCTCTTCAATGCCTGTCTGAGTTCGGGCAGCTTCCCACAAGTCTGGAAAGAGGGAAGGTTGGTCCTCCTTAAGAAGCCGGGGCGCCCTCCAGAGTCTCCCTCTGCCTATCGCCCAATCGTTTTGCTGGATGAGGCGGGAAAGCTGTTTGAGCGTATTTTGGCTAACCGCATCATCCAGCATTTGACAGTAGATGGCCCGGACCTGGACGAGTGCCAGTACGGTTTTCGCGCTGGTCGTTCCACAATCGATGCCATCGCTAGTGTGAAAACCTTCGCTGAGGAAAGTGTGGCACAGGGCGGAGTGGCATTGGCGGTATCTCTCGATATCGCTAATGCTTTCAATACTCTGCCCTTTAGTTGTATAGAGGAGGCACTGCTCTACCATCGCGTGCCCCTCTATATCAGGCGGGTCCTTGAGGCGTACCTGAGAGGTAGGTGCGTCCTCTACCAGGGTGGAGACGGAAGGGTCCGGCGCAGAGAAGCCAGGTGCGGTGTTCCACAGGGCTCGGTCCTTGGGCCGCTTCTGTGGAACATTGGAAACGATTGGGCGCTGCGAGGTGAGCTGCCCTCCGGAATGCGTCTCGTCTGCTATCCGGACGACACGCTGGTTCTTGCCAGAGGGGCTAATTATGGCGAAGCGGCACAACTTGCATCAGATGGAGCCGAGATTGTTGTGTCGCGAATCCAGCGCCTCGGCTTGAGGGTGGCTGTCGAGAAGACAGAAGCTCTCTGTTTCTATGGGCCGCAGAGGAGGCCGCCTGCTGGTGCGAGCATTATTATCAGTGGATTGAGTGTCGGGGTCGGATTCAAGATGAAATACGAGTATCTTGGACTCGTCCTCGACAGGAAGTGGGACTTCCGAGAACATTTTCGGTTGCTGGCCCCGAAACTAATCGGGACGGCAGCTGCTCTCGGAGGTCTACTCCCGAATGTGGGAGGACCGAATGTAGGGTGTCGCCGCCTCTACACTAGTGTAGTGCGTTCCATGGCACTTTATGAAGCTCCTATCTGGGTCGATGCCCTCTCTACCCAAAACAGGGCAGAGCTGCGCCCCGCCCGCAACGCATAATGGCGACGCGGGTGATAAGAGGGTACCGCACGATTAGTTGTGAGGCGGCGTGCGTATTGGCAGGGTCCCCACCGAGGGATCTGGAAGCGGAGGTCCTGGCAGATGTTTATGCCAGGAAGGTGGAGGCCCGTAATTCGGGTGCACATCCTCCTCGGGAGGAGATCGAGGCCTGGAGGGATGAGGCGATGATTGTTCTGCTCCAGAAATGGAGTCTCCGCCTCGAGTCTCCCTCCGCAGGTGTCAGGACAGTAGAAGCGGTTCGCCCACTCCTCAAAGAGTGGGTGGACCGTAAATTTGGCGGGCTAACCTTCCAGCTAGTGCAGGTACTGACCGGACATGGTTGTTTTGGCCGGTATCTGCACCACATAGCTGGCAGAGAACCAACTCCAGCTTGCCATCACTGTGACTGCGCCGAGGACACGGTGCAGCACACAGTGGTAGAATGCCCAAGATGGACAGAGGAACGTGCTGCCCTAGTGGCGATGGTGGGTGAAGATCTCTCGCTGGCGGTTGTTGTTCAGGCAATGGTCGGCAGCAAGAGGTCTTGGGAGGCCATGGTCTCCTTCTGTGAGTCAGTCATCTCGCAGAAGGAGGCTGCGGAGCGGGAAAGAGAGGATAATCCCCTGTCTCACCCGCTTCGCAGAAGGCGCAGGAGACGGCAGTACGCCCGTCCTCCGCCCGCTCCGTAGGCTTGCGTGCGGCGGACCGGGGAGCCTGTCGCTCGCTTTAAAAGGCCAGTGAGGGGGCGTCGTCTGATGTGTGCTCAGACGTCGCCTAGGTGAGGGAGCCTCTCCAGAGGCTGTCGCAGGGTGGGTTGCGAAAGTAGTGCGAACGTACAGTGCTCTTGACCCACCCGAAATGCGAGAGTGGCACACGGTGGAGTTTTTAGTTGGTGCAAGTCCCACATAACCGTACCATTTCCCCGAACGGTGCGGCATGCGTATGCATTTTCTCCATCACAAAAAAAAAAGTTTGGTTAGGTTATGTACAAAATTGAAAATTAATCACTTTCACCATTTTGGTAATTATTTAAAATAACCGGTAATTATTAATAATCACCGATTATTTACTCTATCCGTAAAATATATATTTGTAATCGGTTTCTCGAAAACGGCTCAAACGATTTCGATGAAGTTTACCATACGGAGGTTTTCTGGGAAAATTCGTTTTTAAGCAGTTTTCTAAAATCACACGCTTTAGACAGAAACCTATAGCGCCATCTGTTAACGGGTAGCAAAGCTTGCTCACCTGATGATATTTTAATGTTGAGGCGGCTATTATAGAGCGAAGCTCGGTCGCCCAGGTACTATAGATTAAGGGCCCATCTCACTGCTTGCTACTGAGTTCCAGATAGCAAATCTGCTAGTTATTTCTGTTCATCATCATCATATCAGCCGAAAGACGTCCACAGCTGGACATAAGCCTCTCCTAAAGATCTCCATGACGACCGGTCCTGCGCTGCTCGCATCCAGCGGCTTCCCGCGACCTTGACCAGATTGTCGGTCCACCTTGCCAACGCTTCGTCTTCCGGTACGTGGTCGCCACTCTAGAGGGTATCGGCCATCGGTTCTTCTTGCGATGTGCCCTGCCCACTGCCACTTTAGTTTAGCGATTCTCAGGGCTGTCAGTTATTTTAGTTCTTCTGCGGATCTCCTCATTTCTGATTCGATCGCGCAGAGAGACTCCGAGCATAGCCCTTTCCATAGCCCTTTGGATGACTTGAGCTTTCTGATAAGGCAAATCGAGAGCGGCCACGTCTCGGTGCCATATGTCATCACTGGCAACACACACTGGTCAAAGACTTTCGTCTTGAGACATTGCGGTATTTTGGACGTGAAGATAATGCGGAGCTTCCCGAACGCTACCCATCCGAGTCGGATTCAACGAGTAACCTCTTTCTCTAACTTGGATTTACCCAGCTGGACTGTTTGTCCCAGGTATACGTACTCATCAACAACTTCGAGCGTAGAGTCTCCAACTTTGAGTGGAGTGGGTACAACAAGGGCGTTAGACATAATTTTCGTCTTATCCATGCTCATTTTAAGACCCACTTGTTGTGAAACTCTACTGAGGTTATTGAGCATCGTGCCGAGATCTTCCAGGGTCTCAGCCATTACGACAATATCGTCGGCAAATCGAATGTGGGTCATGTACTCACCATTGATGTTGATGCGAAGTCCTCTCTAGTCCAGGAGTTTGAAGACGTCTTCATATGCAGCGGTGAACAGTTTAGGAGATATGACGTCTCCCTGTCTCACTCCTCGCTGCAATTGTATAGGTTTTGAGTCCTGGTCCTGAAGACGAACTGACATAGTGGCGCTTTTGTACAAATCCTTCAATACTTCAATGTACCGATAGTCGACTTGGCACCTCTGGAAAGATCGTAGCACGGCCCACGTCTCGATCGAATCGAAGGCCTTCTCATAGTCCACAAACGCTAGGCAAAGTGGCTGGTTATGCTCTTCGACTTCTGATATTTTATGCTAGTTTGCTATTTATTAAAAACATATGTATTTTTTTTGTTTAATTCTCATTTCACACTTCTAAATGCACATTCCTGTGCCCCTTTTCATGTCATTCTTTCACACAAGCTAGGTTGGCTGGAAGAGATCTCTTATAGAGATAAGCTCACCTTTGTAAACAAATTTTATGTTAACTACAATTTTATGTAATTTGTGCACAATAAAGAATATATATATATAACTTGCCGTAGCGTATGTATGTGGTCTATGGTAATGAAGCCTTTACGGAAACCGGCTTGTTCGGGAGGCTGGAAGTCGTCGTGCCAGCGCGCAAGACTGTTCGTAATGACTCTCGAGAACAGCTTATGGCTCAGAAGTGAGATGGGTCTGCAATTCTTCAGCAGGGTCTTATCACCCTTTTTGAAGAAGAGCACCACCACACTTCTGTGCCATGCCTGTGGCGTTTTCCCTTCGAGTATGACAGAATTAAACAGCTTCTGAAGAGCTTTTAGCACTGGCTTTTCGGCTGCTTTCAGAAGCTCAGCCATAATCCCATCGTGCTCGGGTGCCTTGTTGCTTCTAAGCTGTCTGAGAGCCATTCTAATCTCGTACAACGTACGTATGTCTCGTTATTTCTGTTAGATAGTGAAAATGTTTTGTTTCACAAGTGCCTGATTGCTCTAGCTAACAATTGAATACAGGCAAAAATCAAACATATGCATCGGAATTTTAGCAGCAAGCAGTGAGACAGGTTTTAAGTGATTTAAACTAACATAATACAAATAGCTAACAGAAGAAGAAACTGACTGACTGGCATATAAACCCACACTCCAAACCGACAAGTAGTTTGGCAAGTAGGTCTCTTATGAGGCCTAGGGGTACACTAAGAAAGGATTCTTCAAAACTAGCCTGTAAAGTGGTAAAACAAGAGGTCCAAAGATTGTATGGGGAAACAGGATAAGTCAGACCATTTTATTTATATCTTCACAGGAGTACTCCTATCAGTAAATGAGTAAATAAGTTTTCAGGTTTTTTAAAATTCAACTTCAGGGGTAAATGGGGTGAAAAAGTCTCAACAACAAACATTCGAGTATTGTTTGTATGGTTTATCGGATTGCTGATTATGAAAACAACAATGATTTGAAAATTCAACATGGTGGATGTGAAATAACATCTTTCCCTGATGGGGGTGTGATAGGGTTGATATATCAAATATCAATATGGGTGTTGTTTTTATATTTTATTGGGCCGTTAATTACGAAAATGGCGTCAATCTTGAAAAATAAAATAAAATTGTAATGTGTCTCAGCATTATAGGGGAATGAAATTTTGTACATGAAATTTTACTTTTCTGAAGTAATTATTAATTAGGCTTATGGTTTGAAACAAATGGGTATTTCTATTGTAACGGGTGCGACACTGACACTGCGTTTTTTCAAGATAATAAAGTGTTTCTTCAGATGTATCAAATTACGTTTACAAAGAAAAATAATATGAAAAAGTAGACATTTAACTCAAACAAGATCTGTATAGAAACTTGTAATGAAAAACTTAAACAACCTCATGAATCGCGTAACGGGTGCGACCTTAGAAAATCGCCAAATGCGACCAAGATGACTTTCAGTTAAACACCAAAATTTTCGATGAAAGTATACAGTAAGATTTTTTATGTAAAATTTGAATAGTTATCTCAAAAAACTATGTTAATCGAAATGTACAAACATGTATGTATAAAGTACTTTATAAAAACATTTGAAAATGTAACGGGTGCGACAGGCCTTTGTAACAGGTGCGACACTGTATGGTTTTTCAAGTTTTATCGTAAAATAAAAAATGTTTTAATCAACATTGATTTATTAAAAATCATTCCAGATAAGAAAAAACAGGAAATTAACATGCGATTCGGTCTAAAATTAATAATTTCTTTTGACGATTTTGCAATTTCCCACCTAATTTGAAAAATTCGCTAAAATAAGAGCCAAAATAATAATAAAATAATAATGAATATCAATAATTATAAACTATGTTATAATAATTGCTGCCTGTCCTATATCTAATAATAATAATAAAAAATTTATTTAACAAATTTTTGAGAGTATGATTATTTAGAACTCCAGATATGGTCTTTGTTTTAGTTAATTACACAATTGAATTTTTATCACAGTAGGATAAAGTTTCATGGAAATACCCAAATGTAACTTATTTTCTAGCAGTTATGGGATCATATCTTCCAAAGGGGTGAAATAAGGGTTGAAAACTTATTTAATTTCTACGATTTTGAAGTAACATACATAACCAATTTGGATTTAGTTATGGTACAAAAAATAAAGAAACATTTCTGTTAGCATTTTTCGACAATCACCTTAGCAGTAAGACTCATTAAATAAAAAATTTATGTAGAATTAAGGGTTAAAGAAACAATGAAGAAGATAATAGTTTTACAACAGTTTTGGGACCTCATCCCCAGGGGGTGAAAATAATGATGAAAGGGTTTTGTAAGAAAGTCTGTTTAGAAGTGAGATGTATGAACATTTAGATTAAGGGTTTAACAAATAGTATAGTATACGACGCACAAAATAACTGTGGCCCTGTCATTGATGCGCAGAATCAATGACATGGCCACAGTTATTTTGTGTGACGTATATAGATAGATATAAGGATGCGGATAGATGGACAGATAGATAGGTAGTATAAAAGTCTTACTGTTTAGAAGCAAAATGCATGGCAATTATGAAATTAGGGTTATGGTAGCAACAAATTATGGCCACGCGGACAAAGTCATGGGCAACAGCTAGTCAAAGAGTGAGAAGATATACAATGTAATGAACTACTGAAACATACTGTACCATTTTTTTTCACACCATAGCATTTATAATCTTGTGTGAAACTTTAAAAGAGGGACAGATAGGTCTACTCCGTTCAAAAATATTTATAATTTTTTTACATAACGGTCAAACATTGAAAACTTTTAGTACTGTTAACCAGTTACATATGTTGCTATTTTCTAAAACTCAAAAATATTTATAATTTTTTTACATAACTGTTAAACATTGAAAACTTTTAGTATTGTTAATATGTTGCTATTTTCTAAAACTAAGAGGTATGTCTAAGTTCTTATCATTGATATCTTTAGCAAAATGATAAGAGCCATAAAAACATGTTGATGATAATATACACTTTCAAAGTACATTTTGCATTAAAAATCTATTTTAAAGAATTAATTAGAATGCTTGTTTCAACAGAAGGCAATGTAATCAATGTTGCAAGTCAGAGAAAAAAATAATAAAAGTAGTGTTGCCTTACCTCCTCCACTGTTAGAGGTAGAGTCACCCGACTGAAAATAAAGAAACCATATTTTAGGATCTGGTTACAAATATGAAAAACTTTTTCTACTTCTGTTGAACCAAAAATTTACAGATTCAGTATCACCATCTGCCTGGCCAGGCCTTGACCTGCAAATCTGTCAGTGTCACAAACTACTCCCATATATAGGTATTCCAACAAGACTTCAAATAATACAGCCTTATTATCAGAGGTAGCCCAACTGAACCCTACATATGAGCAATGTGCTGATAAGGCAAAGTCTAAAGACAATTCGTGGCAAATTTATTTTCACACAGGGACCAAAAATCGATTTATTTTCGCAACCGGAATATAACCTTTGACTAAGTGTACTTACTATTCTTTGATTTGCATTGTCGTAATTTAATTATTTCACTTATTAGCACATTAGACAGTCCACCACCACCGAAAAACAAGACTTATCACAGTACGAGACTTGAGCGATGGTCCAATTATTGGTAGATTATTGTAATTTTAATCTATGACCACCAACCAATGAAAATGACAGGGCGCATGCTTCAGCGCTGTGACGCAACGGATGTTACGTCATCCTTAACGCTTCATTTCACTGTCTCTTAGCGTAAAGTTTTTGCAAATCTCATCAAAATGATTATTTTTGAACTTCAAATATAGAGATAGCATACATATTATATGTTTTTAAATTTGATTTGTTTAGGTATGGTTTCAATAAAAATTATATGTAATATCTGTTTGTCGTTTTGTGTAAACGTAGAAAGGAACGTTGTGATGAAAACCGGAAATCTGAACACTACGTTATACGCATAAGTAAGTGCTAAAGTGATAACCAAAGACACAGAATTAATAATAGTCCAAAGATTAAAACGAAAATGAAAAACATAGTGCTTAAAAGACGACTTTTATGATTATATTGCACAGACCTATATTTCGGTTTGTAAGCTCTTTGTCATATTGACGTTAGCTACAAATATTTTTTTGCGCAGAATTGAGCTTGAGAAATAAATGAAAATTAAATTGTAGTAAGCAAAAATAAATGCGTGCAACGGATTTTTGCTGTCACACATATTCGGATACATACAAAGATGATTTTTAAGTCCAGGAGAAAATACCAAAGAATTTACGAAAGGCACATTATAAAATTTTAATGTATAGTTTTCTGTGACTCTGGTTCTTCCTTATTTAGTTAATCGTGAGAACAGAAAGTCGACCTCAATAAATTGAGGATATTTGTACTTTTTTACTATCATATATTCTGTGGTTTGACCTCGTATGTAAATGGAATGCGTGTGTATCCAAGTTTTGATAGATCAACCATCAGCCCGGTTTAAAACCTGCTCATGAGCTTTGTGTGCGGTTTTAGCGCGCTAATAGTCGGTTCAAAACTTGCTCATATTCACTCGTTTAAGCGACGTGACGTCATCAGTGACGTCACTTTAGCGCGCTATCATTGCATACGAAAATGAGGTAGTGCAGCGTGTGCGAAACGTCAAATTCATAAGACATTTGTCATCAATCTCGTTTTCGAGAGATTTTTTTCAACTTTGTTTGGGTTTTTTAGATTTAATTATCTTATCAAATAATCATTATCTCTCAATAATTTCTTAAAACGCAAAATAAAATCAAAATTTTAATTTTTCTCAGTGACATTGACATAAGCGCGCTCTAGTCTGGTTTAAAACTGTATTCGATGATATTCGACGAATGCACGCATATAGAAATAAACCGACTATATTCAGTGAATGTGATGTGTGCGTTGATTTCAAGAAACAATCCGTAGTGCATAAGTAGTCTGTGAGATCAACCCGACATCCATACCCTACAAAATTGTCTGCAATTAATTTTTTAATATAAAATTCCAAAACGGCATTAAAATGTTTTGATACCATAAAAACCAAGTTTCCATTGTGTCTGTTTTTGTGACTATTTATTTCCTTTAAGCCTGCGTCACAGCTGTGTTTGATCAAGATGAGTTTGGTCGGAAAAAAGTGCGAATCGATACCAATCATTGAAACAAGAAAAGGTGAAGATATTCAGAGTAGAATTACGCCTGATGACGTGCTTCGACTGGATAGGATTACCGATACATATCTGTGCAGTCCGGAGGCAAACGTATACGATATAGATTTTACGAGGTTCAAGATAAGAGATTTGGAAAGTGGGACAGTGCTTTTTGAGATTGCGAAACCGCCAACTGACTTCGGAGTTGATAATGAGGGTGCCGAAGATGCTTCTGAGGAGCCACTGGACCCTAATGCAGGCAGATTCGTTCGTTACCAATTCACACCTCAATTTCTGAAACTTAAGACTGTTGGCGCAACGTAAGTTCTTCTCAACTCACCTAGCCTTGTTTAATTTAATTAGAAAAGATTTTAAATCTCTAACTATTTATAGCAATACTATTCTTCACAACATGACGATTTTACTTTACAGGGTGGAGTTTACTGTGGGTGCTCGGCCCCTCAACCAATTCAGGATGATTGAGAAGCATTTCTTCAGGGACACCTTGTTAAAGACCTTTGATTTTGAGTTTGGCTTTTGCATCCCATACTCCAGAAACACTTGTGAACACATTTATGAGTTTCCTACATTACCTCCTGACCTTGGTAAGTTTTAACTAATTTTCAAATAAAACTAGTTATCCCATTGTTTCCTTTATTAACATAATTAAATGGTCTCATTCGGACTATAAATTTTACAATGGTGTCTTATGTTTTGATGGTGGTAGGGCTTTTATGCAGTCCGTCTGGGTAAGTACAACCCCCTAGCGTTTTTCTACCGTAAATCAGAAGTGTAATGGCCAGTGAAATTACCAGCACATGAGACATACCATCTTTGTTCTTAGGGTAGGTAACGCTCTTTGCTGTCTTATTATATTAGTGTCAAGTTATTTCACGAATAAGTCAGTACTTACCACCAGATGGCCCACCTGCTCGTTTGCCCACTTGTGACATAAAAGAAAACAAAATAAGCCCACCATAATAGAAAGTTAGAAAATGGATTATTTAGAATTGGCTGTAACTGTTAATGCACAAGCAAAAAAAATTTGTCACAAGGGTGAGGCATGCAAATCGTTCATTGGCTCTCTGTCTGTCACCCTTGCGCAGAAAATAACCTTCAAAACCAAACCTATCCTGCACACATGTTGCAGCTATAACATGTTGTATTGACATGAGAAATAATGCATTAAATGGTTTTTTTCAGTTGAAGAAATGATTGCTGCTCCGTTTGAAACCTGCTCCGACAGTTTCTATTTCGTGGATGAAAGTCTTGTAATGCATAACAAGGCTGACTATGCTTACAATGGTGGACTTAACAAGTAAATGCAAACCAAGGCCTTGTATCAGAGATTCCAATATGTTGAACTGAACTTAAGCTCCTACAAAATATTTCGTACACCTCAACATGGAATCTCATTAGACTAATTCTTTTCTTAACTTTATTTGGCACTAAATGTTTTGAGAGCCGTAATTATTTCGAATATTAAGATTGGCACAAAAATAAGAATTAGAAATTATGACCGTGTGATAAGTAACAAAACTTATTTAAGTATAACGAAAAAGTATGAGAGAGAATTTTCAAAATACTTTGTAGCTACTTATAAGGACTTCTTGTGTTTGTGTGAAACATACATATACAGATTTTCTTATAAGTATTTTACCACTTTGGAGATCTTTTTAGGGATCATTAATTGTATGTGTTAAATTAGTCACCTAGTTGACACATAACAGCACCTGTTTTATTGTCACCAAATTTATTGTGTGGATCACTTATAAAATTTTAAAGAGTGCATTGATCTGATATTATTCTAGTCATGTTTTAAAATTGATGGTTACTTTTCTTTATGAAAGAATTAATATGAATAAGAACAATAAGAAAATGCTACAGGGAGTGAGACGTAAGAGTGTAAATAGATTTTGTTGTCTTTTTCCAACTATAATACGGCGAAGAGCTTTGAAGGTTGGCTTTATATGAAAAATTTACATTCCGGATGATCTCATATTATGCCGTCCAAAGACTTGTTTCTTCAACAAGCACCCTTGCTTTAAATGTAAAAATAAAATACGAACTTTGATGTGTTCACTATGTAAAGTAAAATTATTTCATTAGATTCATTTAATTAAATGAATTTGGCTGTATTTATCTATGTGAAATCCCATATTGGAACTAAAATGTATGAAGTAAATCGAGTTTCAATCAGTAGAAAAAATGCTTATACATCATATGAATATTATGTATATCAATTTAAGAATTATTGTGAATTTGGATTTGGACATATTACTGAATGTTGTGGTCTAGGGCGCATAGTTGTGTCAGCTACTCAAACAAGCAGACTTAATTTCAAAGTACTTAGCTAGCCTTACTTGTACTTAGGTAAAGGGAGAGATGAATTTTTGTTTGCAATAGTGTTTATTAATCATTTGGAACATACATATAGTATATTATGATTTAGTCTGGCTCATACCCTTTGTTAATTTGGTACATACACATAACTTTGAAATTACTCATGTAAAAAATATATTATAATTTAGTTTGGTTTACAAAAGTAATCACACTAATCTACCGTATTACCCTCGGTGTTTTTACAAATGCCTATAAATTACTACTTATACGTCACAGACGTCACTACACCAATATATAGATTAGTACTTAAATAAAATGTGAAAATAATGTTGGTTTAATTTTTCTCCAGTAATTAGGTATCTACGTAGTTAGGTGCCTAGTCGCTCGAGTCGTAGCCCTTCCTACGAAGACCGGAAAAGGCTGAATAGGGGAAATAATTCGGAAGAGATCCAATTTGACCACAACAAAATACTAAAAGTAAAGGTCCCTTTTTTGTGTTTTATGAATATCTCTAAAACTAAGACACATCAAATACTGTCTCAGGAGAAAATTAATCTTCATAAAATTCTGGACATAAAAGGTCTTATAAATATTACAGCAAAAATAAAATGATCTTTCTATGTTGCACAGTTTTTAGAAATCTTTAAAAAAACTTTTACCAACAAATTTATTTTTGCGGTCCTAAAAATGCACTTTATTGCTTCTAAAAATACTATAGGTATACAGGGTGTTAGGTAAATAACGCAAAACCTCTCGGGTGGTAGCTCTGGACATGAAAATGAACAACTTTTGTTCTACGACTTTTGAAAATTCGCAAAAAAATTGCTTCTGCATACAAATCGACCAGCTGATCCAGCCAATTTGTATGAAAAAGCAAATTTTTTTTTTTTGGAATTTCCAAAAGTAGAACAAAAGTTGTTCAGTTTCGGCGCGCGAGTCCGACTCGCACTTGACCGGTTTTTTTTATACTGATCCCAAATGCGAATTCTTATTCATAACGCGAGACTCGTTCTACATCAAACGTCATTTCTATCCCCTTGGAGGATGATTTCTAATGCTGAAACACGTGTAACTTTATTTCTTACTAGCTGGTGCCCGCGACTTCGTCTGCACAGTATAAATTGTAGCCTATGTGTTATTCTGACGTATGAGCTATATTATTGTAAAGTTTCATTAAAATCCATTCAGTAGTTTTTACGTGGAAGAGTAACAAACATCCACACTTACAAACTTTCGCGTTTATAATATTAGTAGGATTTATAATATCAGTAGGATAGGATTATTAATATTATTTATCCGTCTTATGACAAAACTGTAGGATTTTCATACAAACTTCCATCCCTTACCCCTTTGGGAGATGAGTTTTGAAAAATAAAAAACTTATTTGGTTGTTTTTAACCATTGTCACATCTGTAACTTTGGCCGTTACGCCTCGGCGTTGAAGAATCAATCGGGACATGCTCATTTCCCCTCTCAAAAAAGTATTGTAGAGAAAAACTTTCAAGACTTTTTGTGTACAGAATTTTATGAAGATTAATTTTGTCTTGAGACAGTAAAGCAGTATTTGCTAATGAATAATAAAAAAAAGTTACCTTTCTCAGAGTCTCACCTCAAGAGTAGATCCATCCGATCGAGGTCAAGCAAGAGTAAGCCCATTCACAATTTAAAAAATCCTGGCTATACCTGTGGGCTATACATTTAAGCTCAAGTCACACAGAGGCGGTATGATTGCGAAAGCGGTCCGGGGCGGTTTGGCGGGAACAAAATACCGCGCCGCGACCGCTTTTCAATGTGACGACAGGGGGGTGCATAAGAACTCATACATTACAAAAAATACCGGCACCGGAACGCTTCCGCTACCGCCTCTGTGTGACGCGAGCTTTAGAGATGTTTTTCTTTGTTTTGGTTTGATAATATTATACTCACTGACCTCTATATATACAATATATAGAGGTCAATGATTATACTCCAGTAAAATTACGAGAGCATTGTATGGCGAAACGGAAATAATTGATAATAGCCGTGATTCTTTTTCAGATCGATAGATTATATTTCTGTGTAAAGCTTTTTAATGGAATCCACCTAAATTTACTTCATTTATTTATTTATTTTGCCGTCCAAACATTAAAAAAATATGGAATTTCGGAAAAAAAATTTAATAGATTATTTTTTTTATTTACGGCTTGCTATATATTCAGAATTTATATTATACTTGAATCCACCTAAAAATATTAGCTTTTTTGTATTGTTTAACTTTTATAGCACGAAATTTAAATAAAGCTTATCTTCGCAACCAAAAATAGTAATAGATCCGTTTTGCTTTCTAATAATTTAAATAGTGCTATATAATCACATTTTTGGCAAATCCAACATAAATGTTTACAAAATCATTGTAAACCAGCGATTACAAAAAACTTTCTTTTTATTTAGTATGGCATCTTTGTGAATATATATAAGAATCACTTACATTTAAAAAGGTTGAGTTTAGCTCAGTTTATTTCTATTATTTTACCTCGACTTTATTGGACCTTATATGTAAAAATAAGTGGAGATTTTATATTTTGAAATAAATTGATATTTTTAAATATATTTGTGGTGGATTTTGATGCCTATATGTAAAGTATACGTTTATCTATGATATAAAGTATATAATTGTCTGTTAATATTTTTGGCTTAGCTGTTATTCGAAAAAAATATTCCGCTTTAAATTTTAGGTGGATTCGTAAATATTGCGTCTTAACATCATATTTAAATACGATATACACAAAAAAGTAGCTATAAACATTTAATGTTTTACAAAACCGTATTTTACTGGAGTATTATGGCAGTCGCAAATATGACCCTCATTCGGAGGATTTTACGAGACAATCAGTAAAATTTTGTAAGATCGCAGTCGCAGGTCACATAGCAGAAAAATTTCGATTTGGAAACCCTTCGATTGGACTATAACCACAGAATAATGTAATAGTTCTATCCCTTGGTTCTATCCAATTTCTATCATACAGAATTGACACTTTCCGTCCCCCTTGCAATCTACCACGAGCACCCGCCTGCGAGATTTTCAAATTCGCGCTCGTTGTATGTATATCGAAGCACGGTCTTTGTTCTGAGATGTATATAGTGTCCGGCCGGGGTGTGCTATAACCAGGGACCATATAGTACTCTTTGCCAGGGACTAGATAAGTTTCAGATAAAGTGTACTCTGGTATACTCACTACGTTCGTTGAATATATACTCTGTACATTAACTTACTAATCTGGGATATATACCCATATCTCTGAGATAAGCACTATACGTACTATAACTTCAAAGTAGCACCAACCAATCTAATACATGTATCCAAGCCAGAAAATAAAAGAAAAAGAATAACCAGGGTTGCCAAGTCCTCCAAAATTCCTCAAATTACGGGTAATCCCAAACCAATTGGAGAATTTGTAGGGTGATCTTCGTCGATATGGGGATCTAAAAACGTATAGGCCGTTGGCCCACAGTAGAGGCCTACTTTACACGAAAAAAGAACAAACGCACTACATTTAGTAGATTCAAAAATGACTGGCATAGGAATGACAAATATTCGCTGTCTTTTCTCTACAAAGTACGCTTGTTCTGTTTAGTAGGCCTCTCTACTTTGGGCCGAAAGTCTATTTTCATGCTTAGTTTGGTAGATTGTGATTTATTATATTGAAAAGTTACATGACATAATATTGACATCAAAGAACCCTCAAATAAAATGCTGGACAGGAAAGTTTAAAGAAATCAAAATCTGCCCAGGTAAGTTATTATTTTTTTCTCCCCCACGATAGATCGATAGTCCATCATGACCTAGTAGTCAAGTAGTAAAGAGTGTTTAGCTCTCGACCTGGAGGTTCTGGCTTCGATTTGTAATGGGTAGCTACAGTCCCTAGTTTGGTTAGGACTTTGCAGGTTGAATCACTTGGTTGTACCAAAAATAAGAGGATTCCATGTTTTGGAAGGCACGCTAAGTTTTGGTCCCGGCCACTGCCTACAGAACCAGTCGTCAAATTGAGCCATGTTAGAGGCCTTCTTTCTTCGGCCTGAAAGTGGTGCTGTCTTTTGTTGGCCTCTTTAATTAAAGCCTAAAAAGAGACATTATCCCTTTATTAGACCTGTAAAATTTCATACTTACATTTAGCGGCCACGCAGGAATCAACCACAATAACTCGACAACAGGGTTTGTCTGGTCGGTCATCGACCTTGCAAGCCACACAATGACAATCCGTATCACTATGAAAATGCAGTTTTATAGTAATTCGCTAGGGAAACTTATAAAGATAAAGATAAAGATAGTTTATTCGTTGGAAACAGGTTAAAAAAAGGTCACATTTTTTTATCAAGCACAGCCATTTCCTATCACAATACATGATATACAAATAATTTAATTTATTAATATTAAACATAAAAGAAAAAAAAAATTACAGTTCACATTAAATTATTACAATAATATTTATCATAAGAAAATTAAATTAATTCTGATTGAAAATTTATTATATGTCCATCATTATACGATTAAAGTCTTATATAACTAGATTTCCAAAAAAATCTGTCAGTTTATATATACACCTAGCAATTAAATATTCTTTAAGTTTAATTTTAAAAGAACGGTCATTCAGTTCTCTGATATGTTTAGGTACCATATTATAGAGTTTAGGTGCCATACATAAAAAGCTTTTTGACATGAGTGCCGTTTTCGCTGGTGGCACGTAGACTTCGTCGTTATCTCGTCTATTTCTGTTTAAAAGAACTGCACGCCTTTCAAATAATTGGGGATTATTTTTTACAAAATTTGCCGATTCTAGAACATATATAGCTGGAAATGTCAATATCTTATATCTAATAAAGTAAGGCCTACAACTATCTGTTAAATCCAGTCCAAACATTGACCTAATGCATCTCTTTTGTGCCCTGAATACAAGCTCTCTATCGGTGGAGTTTCCCCAAAATATTACGCCATATCTTAAACGTGATGCCACTATGCCATGATATGCCGCTAGAAGAGCATCTAAATTTAACTCATGAGACAGTTTGTAAAGAGCATATGCAGACGTGCTTAATTTTTTACAGATGTTCTGGACATGATTTTTCCAGTTTAATTTACTGTCAACTGTTAAACCTAAATATTTAGTACTATTTACTGGCTCTATAGTTACATTATTATATTTGACGTCAATACTAATATCTGTACATCTCTGACTGAAATGCATTATATTTGTTTTTTTCAAGTTAATTACTAAATTATTATTACTAAGCCACGTAAAAACTGATTGTAATGCCTCGTTTATATCGTTTTTATATTCTAATATGTCTATGCATCCTACTGTTATGGTACTGTCATCAGCAAATAATGACAATTGTTGTGTGGTTGTATTGGGTAGGTCATTTATATAAAGTATGAACAACAAAGGTCCCAGGACACTACCTTGTGGCACTCCGTAATTTACAATCCTTACTTCAGATCTGTATATTAGTTCCGTTTTCTTGTGTTCGTCTATTTTCGTTATTTCTGTAAATTGTTGCCGTTTTTTCAAATAATTTTCAATCAAGCGCAAGACATTGCCTCGTAACCCATACAAATCTAACTTCTTCAATAAAGTATCATGATCTACATAGTCAAAAGCTTGAGTCATATCACAATACACTGAACAAACCGGTCTACGTTGATCAACATAGTTAATGACTAGTTTAAGAAAATCGAAAATTGCCATATTTATATTTTTATTACGTCTAAAACCTTTTTGCTCTATTGCTAATATATTATATTTTTCCAAAAAGTCATAAATTTTGCCACCAATATATTTCTCAAATATTTTTGATATAATAGGAGTTAGTGCAATAGGTCTATAATTATTCATTATTACTTTGTTTTCTTTTTTAAATATAGGTTTGACAATTGTGCGTTTTAATTGCTATATGTAAGGTACCTTGAATGCGATGCCAGCGCGCGAGAATCAGTGGATAAGGTAGGCACATACATAACTGTTTAACATGTACTTTTTATTTTTTATCGAAAGCGCAGAACCAAATCAATATAATTTTACCTTTAAAAATGAAAGACTCATAGACCAACATACGGAAAAAAAATCATCCCCTTTTTCACCCCCTTGAAGAGTGATTTTTAAGAAATGCTTAAACACGTGTTTATTTATTTTTTACCAAAAGCTTAAAGTTAAATTTGTGTGAATCTAACTCAAGAAACAAAGGACTTTCATACAAACTTTCATCCCTTATTTCACACCCTTGGGAGATGAATTTTCCAAAATCCTTTCTTAGTGGGTAGTTTTGATGTGCATAGAACCTGTGTACAAAATTTCAGATCTGTATCTATAGCGGTTACGGCTCGGCGTTGATGAATCAGTCAGTCAGTCAATCAGGACAAGCTCTTTTATACAGGGTGTTAATTTAATTGCGTGCCATAGCTTAGGGGGTGGTTCAGTAACTATAAAGAAACTCAAAAAAAATATTAAAAAAAGATCCTACTTAAAAAGAATTTGAACTCCATTGACACTAAACTAACGCGAAGGGCAATGACCCGGAGCACAGCGCTATCAAAAGCGCGCGAAAAAGTTTCAGTTATGTATGTGCCTACCTTATCCACTGATTCTCGCGCGCTGGCTCGGTGATAGCGCGGTGGACCGTTAGTTAAGTTTCAATAAAGTTTTTTCAGTAGGATTTTTTTTTATATTTTTTTGTGTTCCTTTATCGTAACTGAAGCACCCCTTAAGCTATGGCACTCTATTAAATTAACACCCTGTATATTTAGAAGATAAGTGATATAGAACACATTTTTGAGAAAATTAGAAAAACTTTTTTTTTCACGAATACAATACCTTTCTCGCTCCGCTCGAAAGTAAAAACGCTACAAAAGGCGATTGCAATTTTTTTTTTCTAGATTTTAAAAAATAAAATGACCGCCTCATCACTGTACCTGCGCTACAACCCCACCCAACCTCGCTGGATTTTTCTTATAAAATAAGGTGTAACTACAAACCATTTTAAACTAAACCACCCACTCTCGAGCGATCGCCATGGAATCAGAATCGGCATTTCTTGTGGACGCCTGCAGCGCGGCAGAGGAACAAATCCGACAAGAGCAAGCCATCATCGATCAAGTTGATTCGGATGGATCTGAAATATTGTAAGTTTTTTAATAAATTTGCATTTGAAGTTAACATCTGTGGGGGGATTGAAGGTATTTAAGCTGACGTTCTTTTGTTTAGTTAACATTATTTTTTTGAAAAAATACTGAGGTAAACAAAATGTTTTGTGTGAATAGTGGAAATATTTGTAGTGATGCTATATTATCTATATATATAAAAGAAGAAGGTGACTGACTGACATATCAACGCACAGCCCAAACCGCTGGGTTTAGAGATTTCAAATTTGGCACGTAGGTTCCTTATGAAGTCTAGGGGTGCACTAAGAAAGGGTTTTAAAATATTCCACCCCTAAGGGGGGTAAAATAGGGGATGGAAGTTTGTATGAAAGTCCGTCAGTTTTGAAGTAAGGATCTTCAAAATTTATATTTAGGCTGACGACAAAAAATTTATTTTACGTGTCTCAGGGTTTATGATAATTCGACACCCTAAGGGGTGAAAAGGGGGATGAAGTTGAAAATCCTTCATTTTCAAACAGAGGCGGCTCGTGACATTTTTTAATGGGTGTGCACAAAAAAATTAAATACTTAAATAAATTTACTTACCTACCATTTATTGATGAAATATTTTTTATGGCTTTATTGTTACCTACATATTATGCGCGCCAGCGCCAGCTCCAAATACCAGACACGGGAAACAAAACAATTTAATTATAACCGCACATCCAAGGTGTTTTTAAATATTGTTCTGGTTTGAAAACACGATTAAAAGTGAATTTTTGTACTATATTTTTAAACTAGCGCGATTTCAGGTTGTGGCGGCCCCTTTTCATTGAGTTCAAGTCGTATTTGTAGTCCTTTTCGCATTTTTTTATGTAAACGACACTGTATTCGTCCATTTTTACAGTAATTAAGCACGTACACTATTAAAAACAATTATTTCTAAATGTTCAAGCAAAATTGCGAACAGTAACTGAAAGCTGTATACGAAAAGTTTGTTTACGTATGATCGGCAACAGCGCCTTGTCACCGAACTGCATGGCATCGCGATCTGGCAACGTAGCCTTGAGCAGCGCTCCTGATTAGGCTAATTTCTCATAGAAAATCTTTTGTTTCACGCGCTCGAGCGTGTTGATGTTTCTCTTTCACACTCATTGAATTCTGTATAAGGAATTGTACTGAAGATTTCTTCATAGGAGCGGAATCGCTGGCGATCCACTTGGTACAACTTGACTACGTATTTGTTGCGTAATTATTTCTTAGGCTATTATAAATGTATACAACGTATAGGGTTATGAAAATAGGTATGTAATCGTATGTAACTTAACTAGGTAGGTAATACATCCATTCATCCTAAGTTTTGTGAAAGAGGGAGTGCACTGCACCAGTGCTCTTTAGGACGAGCCGCCTCTGTTTTCAAAGTAAAATCCACTAAAGTTATTATTTGGGCACTAGCTGTGCCCGCGGCTTCGCCCGTGTGATATTCAGACAATGTGCAGTATGAAAGGATTGATGAAAGTACAGGAAGCAAGGGAAGTATGTCAAGATTGTAGCAGGTGGAGGACTGCGGTCTCTGCCTACCCCAACGGGAAAGACGCGTGATGTTATGTATGTGTGTATGTATGTGCAGTCTCTCCATCTCCCTCACCCTCTCCCACTCTTTCTACCTCCATCCCACTCCCTCTCCTTCTCCCTATCCCTGCCCCCAACCCTATCCTGAACGCCGTCTTAACCGCTATCCCTATCCTTATATAAACATAAAAACGACACCCATATTGATTTTTAGACATTTTAGCCCTATCGCACCCCATCCCCATCCCCAGGGGATGATTTACGTCCACCACCTTAGATTTCAAAATGGTTGTAGTTTTCGTAATCAGTGATCCTATAAACCATACAAACGACACCCATATTGGTTTTTAGACTTTTTCACCTCATTTCCCTCTTTAAGGGGTTGAATTTGGGGTGGAATTTCAATAACAGTGATGTATTTTCCACAAAATTACAACCTTAATGCCTAAGTATAAGTAATAAATTTAGTGGATATTACTTTGAAATGAAGGAGTTTCAACTTCATCCCCCATTTCACCCCTTAGGGTGTAGAATTTTTAAAAACCCTGAGACACATAAAACTTAATTTTTAGTCGTCAGTCTAAATACAAATTTTGAAGATCCTAACTTCAAAACTGACGGACTTTCATAATTTTTTTTATCCCTTATTTCACCCCCTTAGGGGATAAATTTTGAAAAAATGCTACAACACGTTCTTTATTATTTTTTACCAAAAGCTCAAAAACAATTTTTTATAATTCTACCCTAAAAATAAAAGACTTCTAGACCAACATACGGAAAAAATATCATCCCTTTTTTTCACCCCCTTTTAGGGTGATTTTTGAGAAATGCTTAACACGTATGTCTTTATTGTTTACCAAAAACTTAAAGTTAAATTTATATGAATCTAACTCAAGAAATAAAGGACTTTCATACAAACTTTCATCCCTTATTTCACCCCCTTAGGGGATGAATGTTGAAAAATTCTTAAACACGCACTTTTTTATTTTTACCATGAGCTCGGAACCAAATTTCTATAATTCTACCTTTAAAAATGAAAGACTTATAGACCAACATACGGAAAAAAAATCATCCCCTTTTTCACCCCCTTGGAGGGTGATTTTAAAGAAATGCTTAAACACGTGTTTCTTTATTTTTGACCAGAAGCTTAAATTCAAATTTGTGTGAATCTAGCTCAAGAAACAAAGAACTTTCATACAAACTTTCATCCCTTATTTCACCCCCTTGGGAGATGAATTTTCCAAAACCCTTTCTTAGTGGGTGGTTCTGACGTGCATAGAACCTGTGAACAAAATTAAAGATCTGTATCTATAGCGGTTAAGGCTCAGCGAAGATGAATCAGTCAGTCAGTCAGTCAGGACATGCTCTTTTATATATTTAGATAATAGAAAAAATAGATAAAAAGTATAATAACCGCTAAATAAACTAACTTCAGTCAGGTTAAAGAACTTACGTAATAATGCCGAAATATATATATTCTTTATTGCACACAAATAACATACAGTTTTTAAATGAAAATTGTTTACAAAGGCGGGTATTGGAAGATTTTATTACCGGTACTAGAAAATGCTCAAAACGTCCGGTATTACCGGTTTTTCGATATTACCGTTTACCGGTATCCATGCCCTAGATTAAACTTTTTAAGCTGATGTGAAAAGGATGTATTAGGTGAGTGGGTTTTCACACCTGGTCACGATACAAACGAAATACAGAAATCGACGATGCTGAGTTAGAATCAAGGTTAAAATTGTCGAAAACTACTCCCAAAACTTACTTAAAAACAAGCGCACCCATCGCATTAATATTAAAAAGATACTTCTTTTTCGCACCGTTTTTGTTACTTTTTATTGCATTAAAAACCAATTTTTTCAACATCCAATTTTATTATTTTCTTTAGAGAAGGTTGGGGGTTCACTGTCATCTGGGAACTTTAACAAGGGTACGCGGAGTCATAAGTTTGAGAAACCCTGCTGTAAGGGTTCCGTTTTTTATTTTGAGGTACGGAACCCTAAAAATAAATTTAAAATAATAAAAATATTGCCACACAAAGCCCTGCAAGTCATAAGAGCGCGTTGCGCTGTTGCGTTCAGTGCTGTCTTTCCCATACAATTACCTATACTAAAATGGCTCCATCATTATCAAAACACCAAAAATTGCGTTAGCTGTACTTGTGGCAGAAAGAACACGAAAAGAAAACAATGGTGTATGTACCTAACTACTGCGAGAGACGTTGGGTCACGCTTATTTACTGAGAGAGTTAGACCCCGATGATAACAAAAAAAAATCTTTTTAAAAATTAAAATTTTAAAATAGTTTTATCAAAATATTTTTTTAAAAATAGCTTTAAAAAATCTTGAAAGCCGACAATGTAGCATCATTATTAAAAGTCTTATATTTTTGGGACCGCATGTCCTTGTTATGGCATTGCTCGTTGTTAATCTTACAGAGGCACGGAAAATCTCGATATAGTTCGAATATGTCCCTCCACAGCTCCACCAAGCCCTCCACACATCTTTCTCCCGTTGGCTCATAAAGAAGAGATTTTCAACTTTTTATGACGAAAACAAGAGTGAGTTCCATAACGGTAATAGTTACCCTTTGACAGCAGTCTGTCTCGACCACACTGATGGACGTCATATAACGCTATCCTGCTGTCAGGGTAATTTCTACCCGATTCGGAAGCAACCCAAACAAAATGGCAGATCAAATCGGCCCGATCTAACCACACATGGCACTGCTTGCAGTGTGGAATGGGGAGAATCGTCTGGTTGGGTTTGCAGAATGCCACTGCGGCCCTGCGGCAGGGTGAACAATTAAAAAATCGGCCCTGCATGACCACACAAAGTACGGCTCTTTACGGCCCTCCACCAAAAAATATGATGATGGGGTATCCAAGAACATTGGCATTGGCAACTCTGAAAGTAACCTCAAAAAGTGACATACCAGAGCAAAGTGGTTGTTTTGAAAAGATATGCTTAATTTTTAGCTTAGTTTTAATAAATTGTACGTTATTATCGAGTGAAAATGGCTTTGATTAGACGGTGTGTGCCACTTTTTACAAAAACTGTGAAATGCCTTTCTGTTACAACACAAAGTAAGTGTCTTGAAATGAACTGCTCCTTCATATTTTCCTTAATAACTTCAATCGAACTTTTTGATGGTTTACAGAGCAAAAAATAAGTAGGTGGGTGTCCCCTACACTGCAAGAATTGAAACGACGTGAAGACAAGGTCGGGGGCAAGAGAGTAGAGCCTAGAAATACATTCTTAGAATGGAATTTGGAAGCGGAATTGTATGCCTTTGGAAAACGTCTGAATGAAGACTTTGACTCAGATCTCTTACTCCAAGCTTTCACGGATAGGTCTTACGTGATCAAAGAAGAAATGAAGCAGAAAGAAATGGAATTTGCTATAAAAATGAAAGATAATAAGGAGTTGGCTGATGAAGGTAAAATAATTTCAGGATACAGACAAGTTTTGTTGTAGTAAAGTTCGATTCCAAGGCATATATCGCAACAATTTAAGATCCTCGCTCTGGGCCTTTCCTGGTGCAACGGCTATCTATTGCAATTGAACACTGTAATACTATAGGTGATAGCAGGCCTGTTTCACTCCACAATTAATTCATAATTCATTCATTCATGCTTACGTGTACAGCTTAAAGTTCTAAAATTAATTGTAGCAGTTAGTACATGGACCCTATATTAGGGCATTGCATTGTGAGGCATGCGGTAAGAGACATTAAAAAAATTGAATTAATAAATATAGTTCATAATACAAAATTAAAAGAAAATTAAACTGTCAACATAATCAAACATCAAAATTAAATAGGTAAAATTATAAATATCATTGTGTAAATAATAAAATTTATAATATGGAATTCATAAATTAGATTAATGATTAATTTGTGATTACGAATGACTAAAGTAAGGCCAACGTAAGAAGTTCGTTTTGACGTTTCCTTATCACCACCACACAGGGTAAATTTTTCTTAGCGGGTGGTAATTTTTCATGTTTGACAGCTGTCACTATTATGATGGCCTTAATTTAGATAGGATCATGGAGGAACTCATTTACTGTGTAATAACATTTATTCAACAAAAGATTTTTTACCTTATTGTAGAAAGGTTTGTCTTAAGGTTCTGCTTTTAATAATTTCGGGTATTTTATTATATATTTTTACAGCTTTCTAGTGCGGACCAGTTTTGCCCAAATGCATAGTTATATGTGGAAGAACCAGTGATTTACTTATTCTGGCACTCATACAAAATTTGAATTCATGTTTGTTTTTCCGGACAAATAAGGTGGCTTCCAATATAAATTATTGATTTTATGTTTAGTACTAAAGGTTGAAATTTGCCAGCACCCCACCTGGGAATGACGGATCTGTAAACATCAGTTTACAATTTTTTTCTAATCTGTGGGGATAGGCTCCAGTGGCGAAGGGTGGATTTTAGCGAAAGGAAAGCCCGAGCAAAATTATATGAACAAAATCATGCAGTACCAGATAAATCTTCACGGACGACTACCTAGCCAGCGATTCTACGTGAGTGTTGACGCCGCAGCCGCAGAGTACGTAGGGAGAGGTATCACTGGAGATAAATGTTTGCCAATACAGTCAAGCAAGAGGACGAGAGGTACTCTGCGGTGACTAGTAGGCATTTTACGTAGTGTTCATCTCTTCTCAGCTAGCTAAATCTATTTCTAACGGTATCAAAATTATTTATTTTATGTAGTTACATGATGTTATATTGAATATCGTCGCGACGTTTAACCCGTCCATTATTTATCTTATCTTCTTATCTTATTAGCCATTTCTGTCCCACTGCTTGGCAAAGGCCTCCCTCCGTTCCTTCCACTGGTCTCTACTCTGAGATTTATCTGATTATAAAATAAATCAATTGAAAAACTCACGGTCAGCACTCCCACAAAATCCAAAGTAGAAAAATATAAATAACACTAACAAACGTAACAAAATAAAAATCAACACAAAAACAACGAAATCATAACAAACCAACGAAAAATGCCGAAAATTGACGAAAGAGCCAGCCGAACTTGCAACGAACGAAACAACCCTGCGAAAATTTAAATCACTCTTTTCATACATTCATCGTCTAATTAACTGACCGTTCCAATATGACGCTATCGCTAGGACCGGCTTACTGCTTCCAATACTTCGCGAAATTTTGACAGAGACAGAGCGCAATTAATTTCAAACGAGTGAAAAGGACGGACGAGAGCCCCAGTCTATGAAAGAATAACCCGGAATTTTGCGGCTTACGTGCTATTAAACTTTTACAGGCGTTTGGCATAGGCTGGGCCAAAAATGTTTGCTTTGAATATTTTATCAAGCAAAATAAAAAATAGATTTTTTAGTAGGAACTGCGATTATAAGTGTATAGTTTTGTCCCTGTATTTTGAGTAGAAATACAAGGTAATTAATTAATTAAATCCAGTTTTCAAAAGGGAAGCCGGAAGGAATCGTGTTATATGGACTCTTCGCCACTGATAGGCACATAACATTCTAATGCAATAAGTACTGATCGAAAAGCGAAAAACATTATCAAAAAGAAAGTAGTTCAGCAATATGTTTACATGTCTAGATGTGTTTGGGGAAAAGTTGACTATTTTCAGTAATTTCATCAATATTAATGTTTCAGGTGAGAAGTTTATCAAAGAATACATCCAGCTGTACCTAGAAGCAGTCTTACCAAAGTTTCCATTGGAAGGTGTGTCAGAAATCAGGCACCACTTGGCCAGTGAGGCTACTCTTGCTCACGTCGCTCTACAATTAGGCACTAAAGACATCATATTGGCTGCTGTAAGTGTGGCAGGTCATTCCTTGTGGTTTCTTTTTCTTCTTTACAGCCTATAAATATTAACAGATGGACAAAGACCAAATTTACTTTAACTCTTTAAGGCTAGGCATTCCTACTTGACCCTAAAATTGAGTAACTTTGTAACCACTTTTAGATACTAAAATTGGCAGATTTTGTGACGAAAATAAAATCTAGTAATCTACAAGATATGACAAGTGATGTGGTCGGCCTCAAAAATTGATTTATTGAATATAACTCAAGAAAAAAAATCCAAAATGACCCCTAGTTTTTCCACTTGTTACCACTTTACTGCTGCAATTCTTATCAAAAATATACGAAAATTTATACCCTTATTTACAAAACCACGTTTTGTGCTCGGCTTATTTTATTGAAATTGTATAAAAATGTATCTAATTCCTTAAAAAAGCCGACTAAATTCCCACTCTTACCCAGCCCATACCCCGCCCTCGTCCGTCTATGAAGTCAGTGCTGGGCGAGTCGTCATGCTAGACGGACCAGTGCTGCGTTGCGTAGTGCGAGCTGTGCGAGCAAGCAAAATTAAACCCTGTGCACCCTGAGTTACGTACCTCTAATCTAACTACACTTTTGCGGGTTGAGCGGGGAGAGGGTATAAGCTCCGCCCACATGGCAAGGTCATTGGCGTAGGTAGTAGCCTTAAGGGGAAAATTAGGTAACTAGTTGTATAAACAACCACCTTTATCCATACATAAAAGGTCTGAATTCCTATTTATCTTTATCACTTTCATTTTTATATTTTCTCAACAAACAATCAATGCTTAAAGGTCTCTAAAACGACTGCTACACTACATGAAAAACATCGTTTTTAGGGTTCCGTACCTCAAAATAAAAAAACGGAGCCCTTATAGGATCACTTTGTTGTCCGTCTGTCTGTCTGTCAAGACCTTTTTTCTCACGAACGAGAAGAGGTATCAGGTTGAAATTGATAACGAATATTAAGGTCCATGAACCACACAAGATCTTAAAATTTATTTTTTTTACAACGACGCAATCAAAAGATATGGCTTTTTATGTCTTCATCTCCATACATTTATGCAAAAATGCAAAACCTACAGGGTACTTCCCGTTGACGTAAAATTATGAAATTTGGCAAGAAGCTAGGTCTCACAGTACAAATAAAGGGAAAAGTCTGAAATCATTAATTATTACAACTTTTCTCACAACTATTGGTAACCAAATGAGGTGAGCTCCCGTTTCAAAAACATTCATATAAGAGAGGGGTCAAGTTGAATGGTCGTGGAGACGATTTTTGTTTTAGCTCTATTTTAAAAACGAACACTTACAAACTTGAAAATTGGTATGTTTATAGTGCATAAGCTATAAAATAACAACAAATATTAAATTTGGTCAAACGCGTGTCGGACTTAAAAAAAATCTTGCACATTAACTTACTGAAATTTCAACTAATACAATTATGATTATGTGGTGGTACGGAACCCTCGGTGCGTGAGTCCGACTCGCACTTGGCCGGTTTTTTTTTCTATGTTACCTCATTTTAGTAAAAATGTTGGTATCCTTGAATAACAAGTAAGTAGTCTCTGCTATTATGAAATTGTAATTTTGTCTGTACATTAAAAATATTTATAAAAAAAGTATTTTGTTCGAGTATCACGCAAAAACCGATCCGCCGTAATGTATGAACCGATTTTAATGAAACTATTTTGTTTGATAGCTTTGACTTATAAACACTGCGCTGCATAATAAGCGAGACTGAGAAAGTAGTTTGCTCAGAATCGAGAGTAGAATTAAATTCACGGGTTAATTACAGGGGTAATTTTTTATATTTGTATTATTAAAATTTTGTCGCTTATAAATATTTCTGTGGCTAAACGGTTCATACATAACCTACATACAGTCATTACGTCACGATGAAACGGGGGCGCGCGGTGCATGAGCGTTGTGGAGCGGAGGGAAGGGGGAGTGGCGTGCGCGCACCAGCCATGATGCACGAAAGAGTAAAAAATCTACTAGAACAACGATGAAACTTTAAAATAAGAATATCTAGAAAATATATTTATTTAAAGAATTTTTTTACGTTAGTGGATTTATTTTAATAAAAATCAGTTGCGGTGTATGAGGGTTTTGCTTATTAAATGTTGTATAATGGCACTCGGATCCATTAATTTAATATTCGGACAAAGTCGTGGGCAAAAGCTATTTAAGTATAAACATCACTCAATCAATTTTTTTTAACACAAATTAACAATTATTGACGCTACTGTTAACAATCTGCCATAATAATGTTTGCGTAACTCTTTTTTGCAGGAGTACCCTGTTGATAATCAGATTCTGGCACAAGCACTGAAGGCTATAATTGGAGCCCTGCTGAAGTCTTCGGGAGATGAACGAGCAGCGCATTTTGTCAGGGATTTCATCATCACACAGTTGAATGGTAAGATTTTTTTGAAGGTGTTAATATCTTCATCATATCCACCAGTATTATATTGCTCTATGATCGTATAATGCAAGTGTGCTGTAAAAAGTATAACGTACTGTACTGTAAAGGTTAAAGTATTAAAAAATATTAATATTTTTATCAATTAAATGGGGCTGAAATATTACATTGATAATAGCTTAATTGCAGGGCTTTATCTACAGTCAAGGGTAGATCAAGCTTTACACTCGCAGCGCGAATTTAGCTTCTACAGCTATTAAAGTAAGATCGATACAAAGGTATGTCAATTTTGAAATGCTCTTGACTGTATGAAGTTTTCTGTAAAAACAAGTCGAAGCTAAGACTCTCCTTTTGGAGCTGTGGGTAGTGACCGTGCTTTCTTCGTCGTAGGTAGCAGGTTCAATCTCAGCAGCAAAATTATTAACACAATGCTCCTCTCGTAAAGCGAAAGTGTACTTTACGAAGGAAAATGTCTGTGACTTTTTGAGATAACACAAATGGGGCTTATACACGAGATCACTTTAAATCTTCATTAGTTGCGTACTCCATAGTCAATTTACTGCATAACACTATCTTTATTATCCACTAAATACACAAAAAACTAAAATTTCAATTGAGTAGGATAACCCCCAAGCCAAGTTTCCGCCAAAAATTCTCCACTCCTAGTCTGAGGCAAATGAGGTGCGAAGGTATCTGCAAATGTAATTGTTTTAATCTTGCTTTCAGGTCAAGATGTAAACGAGTTCTGGCACATCGAGGATCCTTACGGCATGCTGACGTCACTCCTGTCCAAGGAGGGGATAGAAGTAGAGCCGCGGCTGATCGGGGAGGTTGGCATGAATTCGCTGCTGGCTTGCTACAGGGTCGCCCTCTACGTTGATAAGAAAATGATCTCTTCAGGTAGTAACTAACTTCTTCTTATTCGTGTTATTTTTTTTAATGTAAGAGCAGACAGCTCACCTGATGGTAAGTGTCACTGCCGCCCTTAGAACTACCAGGAAAAACCGCAGGGGGAAGATCGTTCCACATCCTGCGCAAGAGAAATGATCGCGCAGACCGCGTTGTGTTGCAACGCCGATTGTCCAAGTGATGGCGATGGAACCTCTGCCTGCGGCGTGTGGTGCGGTGGTATATTTACATACATACATAACATCTCTTTACCTTCGGGGTAGGCAGAGACCACAATCCTCCACCTGCTATCTTGACATACTTTCCTCGCGTCCTGTACTTTCATTTCGTTATATTTGTTTGGACCAATACTACGCCACACAGACAGCAATATCGGGAGCGTTGTAAAGGTCCTCGCGCGAACAGATTGAAGGGCACGCAGGGCAAGATATACGGTGTGCCATTGTCTAGGGAAAAAACCACACAGACATTCAGAATCCGTGCTTTAGCCCCACCTGCACATATTTTCCTTGCTCCGGCCGACTTGCTTATACAAGGTTTAACAAGATTGAAGGATGTGAGTCCAAGGCTTGAAATACAAGTATTTTAAGATACCGGTATCACGCGCCTTTACTGGTATTTTAGAACAGCACCGGTATTAATATACCGGTACGGTATAATACAAAAATATACCAGTTTCATACAAATCGCAGTAAAGTACAAGTCCGTACTTTTTTTTACCAGTATATTTCTGAATTTGCAAAACCGGTTTTAGAGCCATGGATGTGACCTGCACATGAAACTGAACAACTTTTCCTTGGAAACATAATAAGTCGTAAAGCGGAAAATCTATTTTGAGCTCCCGAATAAAATGGCATGCGCAATCAGCTGATGCAGTTTATATGGCAATTTGAAAGTTTAGTGATGGATGAAGCAACCGATTCGCGAAAAGAATCGAAGTTGTTTTACTTTTGAAATCATTTTGAGAATTTGTTGGTATGAATGTCATGACTCGAAGTTGTCATAAAGCACAGTTGGTATTATGCGAGTTAACATATATGCTATCACCTCACTTTTCCCTTGATTCCAGGATTCGGAGAAAAAGTAGCCATAGCTAAAGAGATGGCGGCGCGAGAGGCTCTAAAAAAGGTCTTCGGTACCGAGGGCCACATGAAACCTATCAACTTCCAGCTCCAAGGAATCCCTAAACCCGTCTCACAGAAGAGATACCAAATATCCGCCAGTTAAAATCTTCACTCGTAGAATAGATTAAGAATTATAGGTACTAGTGCAATTAAACAGGTTTTTTTATTTGAGAAGAAAACTGATTTGCTCAATGCGTTTTCCTCACGGAGCATAGAAGGGTTTTCCTATTACCAGAAGGAAGAATGATTTGTTAATTAAAAGATTAGGTAGTGATAAATCTTCAGATAATAAAATTCGCAGCTCCACGCTCGTCAATGCTCTGAAATGTGGCTGTTTCAGAGCATTGACGAGCGTGGAGCGTTTTCTATAAAAGAGGGGTCAAGTTGGATGGTCGCGGGGTTTTTAAAATCAAGGAGCAAAAGGTTTTAGTATATCATATGGTAGATAGGTACGGAGCCCTTAGGGCGCGAGTCCGACTCGCACTTGGCCAGTTTTTTTAGGGTTCCGTACCTCAAAAGAAAACGGAACCCTTTTAGGATCACTTTGTTGTCTGTCTGTCAAGACCCTTTATCTCACGAACGGGTAAAGGTATCAGGTTGAAATTAATACCATACATTAGGATCCATGAACCACACAAGATCTGAAAATTTCAATTTTTTACAATGACGCAATCAAAAGATATGGCATTTCATGTCCTCATCTCTATACATTTATTCAAAAATGCAAAACCTACAGGTTACTTCCCGTTGACCTAAAATTATGAAATTTGGGAAGAAGCTAGGTCTCACAGTACAAAAATTGGGAAAAGTCTGAAATCATTAAATATTACAACTTTTCTCACAACTAATGGTAACCAATTGTGGTGAGCTCCCGTTTCAAGAACATTCATATAAGAGAGGGGTCAAGTTGGATGGTCCCTGAGGCGACTTTTGTTTTAGTTCTATTTTAAAAACGGGAACACTTACAAACTTGAAAATTGGTATGTTTATAGTGCATAAGCTATAAAATTACAACAAATAATAAAATTTGGTCAAGCGCGTGTCGGACTCAAAAAATCTAACACATTAACTTACTGAAATTTCAACTAATACAATTATGATTATGTGGTGGTACGGAACCCTCGTTGCGCGAGTCCGACTCGCACTTGGCCGGTTTTTTTTATTCAAATTGCGCCATCGGAACAAATAAAATTTCGGTATATAGCTTACAAGGCGTAGGAAATGCTAGGCTATAGAGTATTTATTTCATATAATTTTATTTTTTGGCATGATAATTCTAACTGCTCTGGAGCCGTCTGATGCCAATAATAATAATTTATTTTTCTTCCGTCTGCGGTTGTCATATTTTTGCAGGACGTCCTTCCTCTTGACCAACTGACCTTGCACAACTAGTGTTAAGCACACTAGCTCGCATCACAATGCAATCTATCGCTCTAGCTAGCTAATGTACTAGACGAGCTAGATCGGCAGAGTCCATAGCTGTCTAACTGCATTTACACGATCCAAACTGACCACTCTAGCTGCGCTCTAGGTCAGCTAGTGCTCTGCAGATTGGATAATGTAATGCCCACTTTAGATTTTGCACTCTGACTTTATAATTTCTTTTTATGGAAATTATGAAATAAAACAATCGCATTTAAACTCAATAATTCATTAAAATGTAGCAAATTCATGCATTTGATAAATTAAAACAAGAAACAAACTGTACAATTCATCAAAATTATATTATGAGTACATTACATTGGCACATGCAATACTAAATATCAATAATTATTATCACATTATATAATTTGTACAAAAAGGCATTAAGGCACATGCGATACAATTAAATAACAATTTCATTTTCATAATATTTACAAGCATAAAGTTTAATTGAAACTACATGTAGTGAGCACTAAAATTTGCAAAATGAGAAGAGTTTGATTATTCTAAAGGCTTCTTTATCTACAGCATGAAAGAAAAGTGTTTTTAACTGCAGGATAAAGGTGTATTCACAATGGAGTTTAAATTCAAACGATTTTGATTATTAATTACAACCATTTTGTTCGAATGCGTTCGAAGGTTGGACTCAATTAGTCACTGTGAACATGACTTTATATTTTTGAGCGACCTGATTGGTTATGGGGCTAACAGCGGCGGACAGCGATGGTTCAGTGCATTCTTAAGACGGTCGAACTATAGTAATGTCCATTTTGGTCACTCCATACCACCATCAACGATATGTTAAAATATTCTCTCAAAAAGTGCTAAAGACCTTTTTTATCCACCAAAAGTCTAGACAAATAAAAATGTTTCTAACAGAATAGCGTCTACTATATGCATAAGGTTGGTAAAGACAACTTTCGCGGCGCACGCATTCCGCGTTACAAAATATTTGTGTAACATTTTAAATGTAAAAAAAATATTTACGTCAACCGGGCGCGGAGTCCATGATGAGATTGCCATGTTTGTCCTTAATGCGAACTCGGCCGGAAGCGTAGCGGGTCTCTGACGTGCCGTCCGTGTATACCAGCTTTACTGTGCCGTCGGGGAATTCGCGGCGCTGAAATACAGATTACATAATTTATTATAGTTAAATATGTTTAGAATGACTTATGCTACGGGTTCGTGTAGTTTAACTGCTCGCTAAAGCTCAAGAACATCTTGCGAATTAATCGCGAGCATTTCACAAACTGCTGGCGAACAGAAAATTCTGAGACATTTTGCGAAAGAGGCATTATGCGATAAGGGCGGCGTGTTGCGACGAGTCCACATTTTACAGCTAAACGAATATGTTAGCTATGTTAGTGCTTCAAAGCGACATAAAATCCCTCCACTGGAAACAAGAAGAACGTTTAATGATGCTGTTTTTCTTTATAAACTAATCCATGGCCTTGTTGACTCCTCTGGCCTTTTATCAAAGATTAATCTTAGGGTGCCTTCTCGAGTTTCCTTGCGTTCTAAACATATGTTTGTTGGTAAGGTGTGTAAGACAAATTATGCAAGAATTAACTTCTTTCGGCGTGCGTTGGACGAATTTAATAGATGTTTCTCAGAAATAGATATATTTGGGCTATCGTTGAGTAGATTCAAATCTCAAATCTGCGAGTGCCTAGGCTTGTAATACGACTTGTCTCAGTTAGGTGCTATGTATAGCATTTCTCTGTCTTTATTTTGATTAATTTTTATTTTTGTTTCATATTTATTTTTATTGTTAGCTGTACTACCGTTACCTTATATTTGAGCTCTTCTTCGCATGTTTAAGTTTTTTAAGTGGAGCTCTAGGTCTATGTAATTAGATATGTATTGTAATACTTGTGTATGACTGTTTGCTTCCCAAAAAAAAAAAAAAGATTTACAAAATACTGACATTATTGGTAACAATAAGTTTTAAATCTTTGTACACTTCTTACCAAATAATAAATTTTTTTGGAACTGGAATATGAAAGAAAACTAAATTACGACGATTCTAGATGAACAGCAGGACTTTGGACAGGTCATCGACACTGGGACGGGACATAAGTCTCCAATTTATGTATGGGATTCGATCTTGATTACAGTACTGTGACATAGATCCAATTTCAAACACACAAGAATTTAGGGTTCGCTCTTAGAGCGCTTTCACATTAGGCGGTTTAGCAGAGCAGCGACTGCAGATGCCTTCCCACTTCCGACGGTTTCAGTACTCGCGAAGTGACTACGCGACATATGCGCGCAGTAGCGTGAGTGTAGTCAGTGCTGCTGTCGTGCAACCAGTCGCACGATTAAGCAGTGCGACCTAATGTAAAAGCGCTCTTATGGATTAATTGTTCTTCTTGTTCGGCGGGATTTGTAATGGTAGACATTTTCCGACACTGTTTGAACGGTCGTATTGACAAATCCCTCAAGATGTTTTTTACACATACAAATTATAAATCATGCGTGCTATCTCAGGCTTGAGGGATTAATTAATACGAATGTTTGCGGTGCCCACTCACCGCACAAGCCAATACTGTCACTCCCCGCTTATGCTTGCGCTTAAACAGCTCAACACTCTTCTGACCTTGCTTCCAGACGTCGATTTATTTGCGGATTCCTTGGCAAAGCTTCGGATCAAATGCTTAGGCTTTGCTGAGAAAACTTAAGTATAATTTAGTCTAAGAATATTTGTATTTGTGTTTAGCTTTTACAATGCCTTAGTTTTATTACTGTTATGTTGTAAAAATGTTTTTTTTAATAAATAGATAGTTACGACCCTTAGAGAGCGGACTTTACGCCAAAGCGGAGTTTTGTGTTTGCGTACCCTCACCTTATGATCCTTAGCATGCACCTCGATCTGTCCATTACTGAACACGATCCTCTTCTCCCCGTTAGCAGACACAGTAAGCGCGGTGCCGTCCGGGAACCGCCACTCCTCTTGAACATGCTGGTTCTTCGGGTCGTGGTAACGGATGCTGCCATTCGGAAGGCGGATCTCGGATGAACCATCCTTGTATCGCTTCTCTACTTGGCCACTGAAATTAGAAATACAAAATTATTACAGAAGACACAGCTGTTTATAATACTGTAAAATTGCAATCCAATGGTATTTATTACAGAGGATTAAAAGTTAAGGCAGAATGTTCATAGTTAAAATCATATTATGATGGTTATGATGCTAGTCAAAAAGGATATTTATGTGTTTAACTATAGAAACCCTAAGTCGTGCAATTCATTTGTATTGTGAGCTCCCAACATCGAGACTTGGTTATAATTTTGTTATATGTATTACACTTAAATTAACATATTGTAATATGAATTTACAAGATTTTTTAAAAATTAAACTCACTCTGGAAACTCCAAAATTTCAAGACCATCAGCATGGGTTGTGTGATAAGTTTTTCCTTCAGCATAATAGTATTTTATCCTGCCTTCACTATAGAAATTTTCCTTTATATCCCCATTGTAATAAACAAACTTAGAGTACTTTCCATCTGCAGATATGTACTTAATATTTCCATTGGGAAATCTTAGCTCTTTGGATCCATCCGGTTTTTTTATTTCTGTTGGATTAAGGCTGGTTTTGGATACATTGGTTTTGCTTGTTGATGGTTCTGGACTTACATTCATCAATTTGTCTCTGTAGTTTTCTTGATTGATTACTGTTGCATATCTTTGACTGCTCGAGGAGAAATTACTTGGAATAGAACATGGTGATTTAGAGTTGTTTGATTCTGTTGAATGATTAAAGCCTTGAGTTTCTTTTGAGGGTGATTTTCGCCCTGATTTATTACTTAGAATTGAAACTGGAGACTTAGACCTATTAGTGTAAGATTTAGTGTTGATGTATAGGGGAGATATTGTGTTTGGTGATTTAGATGAATTTGAATTGTTTTTTTGTAAGAAGTAGGGATCAGGATTATAAGTCTGTTTTTCACTGCTGGAGAGACTGGACCTGTTGCTTGCAGGAGAGTTCTGGAATCTCTCCATATAAAGTTTTTCTAAATTAGTTTCTTCCTCAATGGGTTCGTCATTTCGGTCATCCGATGTGGCATCATCTGAATTTTGATCATTGTCTTCAATGTCATCATCAGAATTATATTTCTCAAATCTCTGAACATCAACAGGGTCATTTCCTTCTGCATGGCTAAGAGCATCTCTCTGACTGAAGTACTTGGCGTATCTTGAAGTTACATTAAAATTGGGCACACTTTTGGCTCTAGGTCTGGTTGTACCTTTAGCAACAGGCTGGACTCTTCTGCTTCTACTTTGCCTCTCAATTTCATGCGCCTTGTATTTCACATCATTATCGACATCTACTGCTGACTGCGTATTTTTAGTCATGTCTCTTAGCTTCTTATTAATTTCTTCCAAATATTTCACATTTGTTAATCTTCGAGTTATATCGTTGCTATGTTGAATGCGCCTGTTTTCTTTTTTCAGTTTCTCGATCTCAGTTTGGAAGTTAGTCCTTTCTTTCTCCATAATTTTGAACTGGTTTCGTAATCTAGCTATTGTAGCAGTTGATTTTGCATCTTTTACCCTTATTTCCTCTTTCAAGTCACTGATTTCTTTTCTTAGATTAACTACTTCATCTTTTTCTTTCTTATTCAACCTGCCCCTAATTTCTCTAACATATCTCTCATACATTTGTTTTTGTTTGGTAAGTTTTTCTTTTTCCTCTGCTAAATAATACTCTGATAAAATTTTCTCCTCATTAAACTTTTGTTCAAACGCATTTTTCTCTTCATAGAACTTTTGTCTTTCATGGTCAATTTCTTCTCGCATTTTTGCCAAATTATTGTTTTCTTTTTTGAATGTTTCAATTTCATCTTCTAGTTCATGAAGTCTGGCTTTCAGCAGTTCACTGGTTGCAGCTAATTTTGAATTCATCTCTGCCATTTCTGTTTTCATTTGATTGGTTTCAGTGACAGTGTCATCATGACTTTCAACCTCCTGACTCTCAGACTCTTTTCTCTTTGGTTTGTTAATAGAAACTTTTTTCTTTGAATCTTTTTTCTTAACTTCTTTTGGGGTTTCTTCAACAGTTTTGCATGTGCTGCAGCTGGAAACTGAGCAAGCATCACTGCAGTCTGTATATTGACAGCTGCACTCACTGTGAGTTTTAGTTCTTTTCATGTTCATGTCTGGAAATATGCGGAATAACTGAGGATTATTAGCCAGACATTTTTGCATGATCAAAGGAGTACTTTCTCCTGAGCACTCCATGTTTCTTTTGAGAAATTTGTTGAAGAAAGAGCTTTCCATACTGAAGCTCTCATTTGTTACTTTATGTTCTAACAACTCAAACATATTTTGTTCCGCTGCTTCTCTCTGATGTCTGAGGTTAATTAGATGCTCATCACAACTTGCATCTGAAACTGTGCTTTTAGCTGGGGAAGTAAAGTTTTTGTAATAGTCACTTTGTTTTAGTTGCCTTAAGAAGTCATCTTGCTCTTTAGTAAGTACCGCAGCCCATGTTTTTCCTTTGTTGATTTGAAGTGGATGTCTTCCAGTTGGAAGTTGTAGTTTTGGTGCGGGCTTGGACCTTTCATTATGTGATTCAGATTCCTTAGAAGTAGCATGTTGTTCTGCATCTTGTTCAGTTGGTGTCTTTTCATTAGTATCCTTAGATTTGTTTAATGTTTCTTTTTCTTTTCTTCTCATGAGGTTCAACTGCTTTGGCTCATTTACCACAATTTTAATATTATTTTTCTCATCAATTTTAACCTTTTTAGGAGTATGAGAAACTCTAGTCTCTAAACTTTTTTGTCTCCAAGGTAAAGCTTTAGTATGTTGAATTATAAGATCTGCTTTTTTAACCCCAAATCGTGCCATACCCTCACCTTTTTTGAGAAATGGTTTTTTTTTCTGGCCAGCAAATTCAGAATTTGGTTTTGGTTTGCTACTCTTGATTTGAGCGGTCTCACCTTTAAGCTTTTCCAAAAGTAAGGCTTCAAAGTCTTGCTTGGGTGATAATATGGGCATTTCATCTAGAGCAATTTGTTTTTTGGCTAGTGTTTTGTTTGGTGCACTTTTGCTTAAAGGAGAATCGGAATATTCCTCTCTAGAAGGCTCTGATGCTCTCTTGGACGACAATGGTGAATGAACGACGAATTCTGACTCCTGGGATATATTTAAAGCTGAAATACCATCAATAAGGTCTCGATCTTTTACCTTGGAAGATTTGTTACTGGAGTTTTCTCTTGGAGTGAGTTCATTTGAAGCATCACAGGAAGATTGTAATAAACTGCGAAATGTATTATAACTGGTGCTATTACTGAAATGGCTGACTATTTCTGTGATGCCGGATGATGTTTCAGTGGTTTCTTGGTACTCTAAACGTTGTTTCTGCAGTTTCCCTCGCTGCAAAAGTTGTAGTTGTCGCAACACCTGCAACCGGTCCATAATTAGCGAAGGAGACAGTGAAACGTCACTTTCCGAGTATGATTGATCCATCGCTATGAATTTTACATTTATTCACACCGAAATTAATTGTAAATTGATCTAAAAGCAAAATAAAAACAAGACAAGCAACAACAACGATGCCGATTTAAATATTGACAGTGACAGTCAATGGTGCCAACAGTAGAAATATTCTGTTTCCGTATTGTGTTGCCAAAAATAAAATAGGTTCAACTTTATGGCTCTTGCTTCCAGGTTTTTGAGCCCATTGATCAATCAATCAAGCTTGACACAAAGGACTTTGTACCGCAAGAGTTGCACGGAATTTGGAATTTGTTGTAGGTGTAACACTGCGAGTGTTAAGCCTGACCTGTCGTTGACGGTACAAACAAACACTGGCCGACGACAGGCTTGAGGCAGCAGGCCAGCAGCTAGTTGCCATTAGTAAAAAAGCTACAGCCTAAAAACTGGCAGCATTGCTCGATGTGCCAATCCATTAATGTCAAAATTTTCGTCTCTTTTCATTCAAAAAACATCTGGTTTTATACAGGCAAAATACATATTTACAGCAATGTCGAAAAGAAACGGTCATAGAACTCCTAAGTTCAAGCCCGAAGTGAAGGTGCTGAGCCCACGCATACAAAAATCTGTACCCATGCTTGCGAGGACGGAGAAAGTTGTGGTTCTGCCTGAACCCATCAAATCTGAAGCTGATAGAAAGCTATACAAGTAAGTTTTTTGCCCTATTAGTGTCGTCTTGGAAAGTTTTTCAGATTTAGACTAAGCGACTATAAATTTTTATTATTTATGTCATAGTTTTGAGGTTGTTTTTTAAGTGTATGTACTTTTATCATCAAATCGGATTATGATAAGAAATTTAAAAAATATTTTGTAAACACAATTTTTTTTAATTTTTGCTCGTGAAGACCCTATACATCAGTGGGGTGCCCTAGAATAGCAACAACAACAACTAATTTTTATATCAATATCTAAATTATTGTTATCATTATGTTCAAATATTCTGAACATTAAAATTACTTAGTATTGTTTAAAAGTGATGCTTTTTTATTTTATGCTTATGTTTAGAAATTTATATTCTGAAGTGTATCATTCTTATTAGTGAAACCTGTAAAGGGCTGCCTGAAAATATATGACCACAGAGCGTACCCTGAGCATGTGCCTCAACATACTTATTAATTGAAATATAATTTTTATTGGTTCTATACTTCCATTGAATGGGGAAACAAATTGTTGTATATTTTTTCTGCATAGGTAATAACTGAATTTATCTTTCAGGACAATCCGTCTTGAAAATGGTCTGACTGCTCTCCTAATTTCGGACCCTACTCATCCACCTTCCGACGAAGATGATAGTTCAGGTTCCAGTGATGATACTACCAGTGGCTCTGAATACAGCACTGGAGCGGAGAGTGAGGGTGCTAAATCTGGTCGCTCCGTGGGAAGTGATCAGCCTCATGGATCAAAGAGACGAACGGAATTTGATGAAGAAAAACTGGTTTGTATAATTTTCATACAGGTTTATATTCCTACAAATTTGCATTTCTGTTGGACTGTTTGGTTGAATCAATATCATCCATCATCTACACAGAATTGTGGTATTGATGTGCTATTATTTTGGTTTATTGCCAATATTTATTTTATTAGCTATGGTTGTCTCTCTACTGGGAAATATTTGTGTCGCAAATTTGTAAATAAATATTCAGTATGTGTGGGTCAATCCTATGGACATCAAACATATTTTGAAAGTGTTTGGGTTTTTTATTGTTGCTTCTTTTTTTTTCCATATGGCGCCACTATGTGAAGTGACGTAAATGTCACCGACATCATTAAGAGATTTTTAATGTCCTACAATGAATAAAAATCATTTTATTTTTTATTATGATCAAGTCTGCCAGATTTTCCTAAAATATTAGCTAGTGATTGCAGACAAATTTGTGAATTTATTTTAGCAGGATATAACATCCGGTAGGGAGTAGGTTACAGTTAAATGCTTTAAAAAAGGGGTGTTTTTTATCTCACAACAAAGTTAATAAATAGACAGATTACAGATTTATCTGATCCAGGTATGCTCAGTAAATTAATTCATTAAGAGCATCCTAGTCAGTGAAATAGGAATTTGTACAAACTATTTCTGTCGTGCTGCACCCCAACATTCCATTTTGCCCTGTTCTCTTCTCCAAAACTGAGCTGATAATTATTTTTGGTATAAAATTTAAAGGAAGAGTAGATCTATGCTTTTATTTTTTGCTTTTGTCTTTAAAACCTTTAAAATTTTCTGGTAGTCTTCTAAATATGGCGGAAAAACGAGGCATCTTTTCAGGTTTTTAGATAATCTTTCTTATGGTTATTTGAAAAATAAAAATTACAGGGGCATGCCTACAGTAAACCTTAGTTTAAAAACAAAATATCAGCACTCTACAGGCATTTCCAGGGAGGAAATAGGAGAATGCATTTGTATAGAAGAAGTGCAATAGGATACCCTATTAAAGAAGCTTGATGCATTTCAAATACCTACTGTTTACTAAGAATAAAATTGTATATCACATAAAAAAAATTACACAAAAAGCTTGTCCAACTTGTATTTGATTTGACTAAATTTGATTTGACTACAGTTTAGTCAAAAAATTGTACCGTTCCCAAATAAACGTTTTATCTCTCTATCTATCTATCTAAATTGCAGCATCAACCTTCAAATTCTATGCATATTTTTTTTTATGTTTGCTTCGATTCATACATTCAAGGTGAAGTTAGGTCTTTTACTAAAATTTTATAAAGCAGGGCAGAGAAATCTGTTTACTTGACCTAAAAAAACGGAGATAATTATTAGAAAGTAGTTATATAACTTGTATAGTATACCTAGCTACCATTCCAGAATTCAAAATTTAGAGTAGAATCAATTTGACACCTTGATGGGGTAAGTTTATTATTCTTTTTTATAGTTTTATCGCCTCTAAATGTTTCTCCAGCTACCTGAACAACACTATGACCACTTATTGTATCTCAGCACAGCAATGACATTACGGCACAAAGAGCCACAGAGCTTGGAATTTACCAGAACAGCAATTACACCTGAAAATACGAATATCCAACATACATACATATCCCAAACTAGACAAAGCCTATCACGACAAATAGATAAATAACACCCAGACACAGAACAAATGTTTGCCGTGGGCGGGGATCGAACCCGCGGCCCACAGCGTGAAAGGCAGACTCACTACCAACCACACCAATAAGTAGAAATAAAAGTAGCTAACTCCTTGGTTGCGGGATTCGGGGCATTATTACAATCATTCACACCTGTTAGAGTGAACCGAAAGCGGTAGGAAATGTTTCACGCTAGCATTATTTACGGAAACTCGTTATACGCTCGTTGGTGTGCAATCCGCGATTATTACCCACTATTATGGCGGATAGTTTTTTGCGTTTAATTTAAAACAATAGTGCAAAAAAATTATAGTAAATTCCTGCATCGTTTTATTAGAGATCTTAAAAATATCTTTATTGACGGGAGGAATGGTGTGGTTGGTAGTGGCTAAAGTAGTAGGTAGTTGCTAAGCTGAATTACCCGGGTTCGATTATACAGGGTGTCTTTTTGAGACGGTTCAGTAAGGGCAGGTACCTTAACCGTTACAGTTACAGGAAAACATTCCTACGAGACCATCCATAACTGTTAAAGATATTCTGAACTGCATTCACAGATTTAAAAAAAAAGTACAGTTAGCAAGAAAGTATCCAATTTACACAAAAAAAATTTTTGATGCCAATCGATCCTGTTTCTAATACTGATCAAAACCTTCTATGGGACCAACCATCGTTGGAGTACTCAAAAAGTCACAAATTGCAAAAAAACTTTTCCCGTACATTTTGTATGAAAATTTTACGCAAAAGTTTTTTTAGTGACGGTTGAGATCTTTTTGTCGACTGAATAAAAAGATAAGTATAAAAACAATTCAAATTTCGAACTCGTTATTATTAAATAAAAAGCAATCGTGACAGTTTGATGCGTCAAAAGAGGTCTGAGTGTGTTGTGAATTTTACAATAAGTGCATAATTGGACAGCAGCTATAAGAGAAAAATGACCTGCACTTTAGAATTTGATATCGTAGGGCAAGAAACAGCAAGATTTTAAATAAGAATAACATTATCAAGTTATTAACAAAAGTTATTAACAAAAAAAGAAAATTAATACGCTTTTTTTATATGTGTAAAATTCTACGTGATCATTTGTCTTTTATTTTATTTTTTGTATTTCAGTTACACAAATTCCTTACAAAATGTACGGGAAAAGTTTTTTGCAATTTGTGACTTTTTGAGTACTCCAACGATGGTTGGTCCCATAGAAGGTTTTGATCAGTATTCGAAACAGGACCGACTGGCATCAAAAAATTTTTTTGTGTAAAATGGGTATTTTCTTGCTAACTGTACATTTTTTTGAAAATCTGTGAATGCAGTTCAGAATATCTTTAAAAGTTATGGATGGTCTCGTAGGAACGTTTTCCTGTAACTGTAATGGTTAAGGTACCTGCCCTTACTGATCCGTCTCAAAAAGTCACCCTGTATATTATGCTCAAAACCAAGGCACTTGGCTATGGTAATGAGAAGTATCTGAATATGTATCTATTTATCAAATTATGCAGTTAAAAATTATTAAGTAAAAACCTTACAAAAGAGGAATTGCAAATAAATAACTTTTTACGTGAAAATATTACATACTCGTAATACCATTTATATGATGGATGAATATTTAAATTAGAACGCGTTTTACAATTGTTTGTATTCTTTTAAATGTTTTTAATTTTTAAAATGCTTAAACGAACATAATCAAGCGTGAAAATAATGAAGCTCTGTGAAACACGCGTGTAATTGTTACAATTTACATAACATTACACAAACTAACATGAAAATGTATATTGAGAGATTTTTAATAAAAAGTATTCATATAGGTGACTTAGAGAAGCGCTCGTGGCCGAGTGGTAGTTGCTCTTTCTTTCCAATTTTGAAAGTTAAGCAACGTTGAACGTGGTCAGAACCCGGATGGGTGACCCTTACCGCTAGTGGCCCAACAACAAGAGCGTTTTCGTGCTTCGGAAGGAACGTTAAGCGGTTGATTCAGGCTACTGTCAAGTCCGAGGCCTTTTTTCGGCTTGAAAACTGACAGCCAGGTCACTGGCCACTAACCTGACAAAGCCTAATCTTGGATTGGTTCTGGTTTGCCCTCTGGGTTGCGGAGTTCAGATGGCAGTCGCTCTGTGTAAAAACGAGTGCTCTCGCCAAATCCCTTAGGTAGCTGACTCCGTAAAAACCATTACCAAAAACGAAAGCGTTACTGCTAGGGCAATGATGATATTGGTAAGGTATATGTCGTACAAAATAATTCTAGCTGTGACCGTTAATGCGCAGGACTCAAAAAAATAATCGAGGGGGAAGCACGGCAGGTGGGGGGAGGCGAGCGAATCGTTTATTGCCTCTCCGCCTGTCACCCATGCATTATACATATTATATTCTGTCTGTGCCCATACGCAGAAAATAACCGTCAGAGCCAAACTTATCGTAGCCACGATACAACTCGATATAGGCTTCTGGGTAATCTCGTTCCATATTCGAACTTCTTGCCTTGAGTGTTGGAATAAGTCAGAAGATTTTTGAAAAATGATTCTATTTCAATATTTTCTGTGTTTCAATATTTCTACAAAGTAGAAAACTGAGAATCGCAAAATTCACAACCACAGGCAGGATTCTAACCTATACCTTAACCAACTAGGCTATTGTGGTCCTGTTACGTAGTGAAAGCAACCTCTTGTGGTTGTGCATTTTGTGATTTTGCACATTGTAGAAGCTCATTTATAATATTTACAACAAGTGTTTGATCCAAATCTATGTTAATATTCATAGAAAGACGAGTAAAGCAACTAGAAATCCATGGTCTAATATAACCATGGACACCGATTAGTTGACCGACCCGTGTCGAGGCGCGGACAATGCTAAAGCCGTGGGCTTGCTTATAGCATTGTGGTCACACTAGTTGGTTATTGTGCAAATGTAATGACCAGTGGTACGGTCAACAGCCCGTCAGTGGAAACGTTTACAACTCTTTTACCTTTCCTTAAACTGCAAAGTGTTTGTACTGATGTGCTGTTGGGGGTACGACGGCCTTCAGTAGACTCCTTCTACGCAATTAGCTTGTTTGTTTGTTCTGTAACTACAGATTTTATCGTGCACAGTACATTAAGTACACGTATCTATCTGATGATCTTAATCGAATAGTGCTAATAGAGAGCAGCTCTTAACCACGGATTTATGTCGTCTTTTGATAGATTACTATCAGCCATAACGGCGTAAATAACTGGGGTCCGAGTAAAAAATATTTGATGATCATCATTGTTGTCATAGCCTTATTTAGTTTTTTAGGGTTCTGAAGCAAAATGGTAAAAAAGGAACTCTTATAGTGCTACTTCGTCTGTCTGTCTGTCACCTGTTTATCTCAACAACTACTGAATCTTAGAATAGTTATAGAATATGGTTGCCCAACTATATACTACTCTTTTAAAATTTTTGTATATTACCTGTACATCAAAAAGTTAAATATCTATTGGCTCTGGAATACCATAATAATTCAAAATTTAAATACGCAATTTGAGAACAACAGTAAGAAAAAGATATGAAGAGCCACTTGTAACAAATTATTATGGTGACAGAACTCGACGGTGTATCATACCAAAGTTGTTTGACTCCTTAATTTCTAATGAAAACATGAGCAAAAATTTTTTTAAAAACAAATTGAAAATTTCTTTGTTAAACACGATTGAGGAAGAAACTTAATAACTATATTGTCCCCTATTATATTCACCTTTGCTAGCACATAAACTGTACATAAATAATTATAAGTCGTAGTTGTAAGTTGCATGATTATTTATGATTTAAATTAATTTTAAAAGAGTGCATTTGATCGCTAACAAACTGTTTCGCAGTTTGGCGATATATTTAGTTTGTAAAACTCAGTTGTAAAATATTTAATAAATAAATTAAAAAAAAAAACTATATTGAAAACAAAAGAATTAAAAAATATGTTTATTAATATTTTTATTATTTTTGGATATGGGGCTCAAATAGGGGGGTAAAAAAAAACATTCTTCTCCCTCTCTCAGTTTGTTTAAAATCTGCGTAAAACCTTTACAAACAAATTTAGTTATGCGGTCCTAAAAGTGGAGTTTATTGCTTCTAAAAATAATATAGGTATATCGGAACCCTTGGCGCGCGAATCCGGCTCGCACTTGACTGGTTTTTTACCAATAGTTTTTCGAAGTCTGCTACCTAACCTAAGTGATTTGACGAGGGCACTGGTTAAAATCTCTTTGGGTTTTTCCACACAGCGATTGACACCTGACCTCCGCAACCCAGAGGGTAAACCAGACCCAATCCTAGATTAGGTTTTGCTTAGTGGCCAACCTGGGCTGTATGTTTTCAAACCGCCAAGTGGCCTCTGACTTGGCTTAACGACTGGTACCATTTGTTTGTAGCGCGACGTAATTTAATATTGCCATCAGGAAGACGACGATGAAATAATATATGCCTCGATATTGAAACTACCTTGTTCCTCGTTTAAATGACACTAGCTGTCGCCAACTTTCTTTATTTTCGATATTTACATATGAAAGCGTTAAAACTAATGTGAAAGTAACAGAACAGTTTTTCTAATTTGAGCACTGTAACTTTTACACATAACTAGGTACTCGTGAACAGGTTACACAATGACATGCTGAAACCAGGCGACTTTCAGTATACCATCGACTTGACTAACATCATACTCACATGACATAACAGACGTTAGAAATACACAGAAAACGTCGACTTAATTGTCAAGCTAATAAGTATTTAATTCCTAGCCTATGATGGCTCACTGCTGGGCAAAGGCTTCCCCCTTCTTCCACTAATCATGGTTCATAGCGAGCTCCTACCTGTCCTTGTGGAATCGTCACTATCGTTTGCGGGGTGGCCCCATATGACGGTGTCCGTCCTGTCCTAGGGTAACCACTGAATGACGATCCTTACCCTTAAACCGTATCTAAAAGTATGGAATCTTCTTCACATTCCTTGGTAATATAGGTCCCTCATCCCTACTCTACCCGTGGGTGTCGTTAGAGGTGACTAAGGGCTTATGAACCGGAGGATGGGCAGCAGCATCTTTCTGTGTATCGTACCATCTTACATACTGCGGTCACCATCAACAGCGGTCGCCAGCCGCAACGTGTAAGCGCAGGCGTGGTAACTATGATAAATCCCTTCCAAAGTACCACGTGTTTTCACTTGAGTTCTGGAGGGAGCTCTCCGTCCTGCAATGGACGTTTTATGGGATGTTATGATAGTTCCCTGGCAGTGTACGAATACTATCTAAAATGTTATCCTCCCAGAACTTGAAAAGACTTATCTAATAATATAAAAGAGAGTCAGAGTAGAAGTCACGTAGAACTCTTTACGATTCGTTTCTGGCACAGCATGTCGTGTGAGAATGTTGTCGCAGCTACATAGGAAAGTGCAATAGCCTACTAAACAAATGGAGTGGAACTATTATACAACACAAACAAAGAAACAAAACAATGCCCGTTTCGGATCACTTGATCAATAGCTTACATAATGTGTCTGCCTGTGAAGACTCATTCATTATGTAGGCCATCGTTTTGTGATCTTAAGAATTATCTTAGCACAGATAATGAAAATAAGAAACATTTTTTTTTATTACATTCAAACTACATAGGAACTGAATTAGACTCGATGGAAATAGAATGCCACTTGGTTTCTGAAGCAGAGAAATGTGAGTCGGTGTTAACAACAAAATATAAATTTAAAGTAATAACACATAACATAAGAAGTATAAATAAGAACTTTGACAGCTTCTGTGTGGCACTCAAAAGACTAAAAATTGAATACGATGTTGTTTGCCTTACTGAATGCAGAATAAATGAAAACTCTATTATACCTAAATTACCGGGATATACTTCATATAAGACTTGTAGTTACATTAACCAAAACAGTGGTGTCGTTGTCTTTGTTAGAGACATATGGGTAGCAACTGTAAGTGAACCGAAATTTGACGACTCCGATTGTTTGATCGTTGAGATTGCGGACATGGTTACCATTTTAGCCATTTACCGATCCCCGTCGTTTTCTAATGTTGATAGATTTCTTGAATCATTGGAAACCAACTTGGAAAACCTCTGTGACAAAAATAATCTTATAATTACTGGGGATATAAACATTAATATAACAGGCTGTACGGGAATCAATAAATGTGCAGAATATCTTTGTCTAAACGCGGAATTCGGTCTACTTCCAGCAATCACCAAACCCACAAGAGGCCTTGCCACGCTGGACCATTTCTTTGTTAAAACTGAGAAACAGGTCATAGGACTTGTTTGCAATTCGGACGTAACCGATCATGATATGATCATGCTTGGCATAGACTTGAACAAACCAAAACAAAAAAGATTAAATAGAACACGAATAAAAAGGGACCTAGAAGCTATACAAAAAGAACTGGCAGAAGTTAAGTGGGACGAGGTCTTAAACAAATCGAATGTAGATGAATCAGCACTCATTTTTATGAGCATACTAACTAATATCATAAACAGGCACACACGCCTTGTCAAAATTTGCCGTTCAAAATTCAACCTTAAACCATGGGTTACTCCAGGTTTGATGCGCTGCATGAGGCATCGGGACCATTTACATATGCTTGTTAGATCTGATCCCGATGATAAGCTAGCAAGGCACGTATACACCAGATATAGGAACTTTTTTAACGATTTACTCCGTAAGTTGAGAATAGAGTATGATAGTAATGAGATCTTAGAGTGTCAGGGTAACCAAAAGAAGTTATGGAAGACGATAACAAATGTCTGTCACCTGTCAAAAAAGAATAAAGACCCAGTAGAGCTACTGTCTACGGCCAGTAGTACAAAAACTGCTCTTAACAACTGCAACAACTATTTTACCCATGTTGGTCAAAGGTTGGCAGGCACTATCCTTGAAACGCTAAACGTGGATGAAGGAGACTTAGCTAAAGCTGCCTTGAAGAAAGATGTACCAAAATGCTCTTTTTTCATGCAGCCTACTGATAGCGGTGAAGTGGAGAAGCTTATTCTACAACTAAAGAATGGTAAGGCTCCTGGCATAGACGGGTTTGAAAATTCTTTAATCAAAGCCATTAAAAATGAGATTGTGGAACCACTCACTTCCATATTTAATAAGAGCTTATCTAGCGGAATTTTCCCAGAAGCTTGGAAAGTTGCTGTGGTTTGCCCTATCCACAAAAATGGCCCCAAGGATGTGCCTGATAATTATCGTCCCATATCACTCTTAGGAACATTCTCTAAGCTATTGGAAAAGGTAGTAAATGTAAGACTTGTTAAATACTTGGAGTCAAACAACATAATTTCTGGTAGGCAATTCGGTTTTAGGACGGGTAAATCAACAGATGGTGCTGTTTCACTTTTAACAACAACAATTGCCTCTCATCTGGATGAAAAAGAAAATTGTGTTGGTGTGTTCCTCGACTTGGCTAAAGCCTTTGATACGGTCTCCGCACACATTTTGCTCCAAAAGCTTGAAAACATCGGTATCAGAGGCGTAGCTTTAGACTGGTTCAGGAGTTATGTCTTGGGACGGAGACAGTGCGTCAAAGTTTGTCAGTCAGTTAGTGATCCTCAAACAATATCATTTGGAGTGCCTCAAGGGAGTATATTGGGCCCTACACTGTTCATAACGTATCTTAATGACCTACTTGAATTACCCTTGAAAAACGCTGATATCATCTGCTACGCAGACGATACAGCCATTATTTTCTCGGGTAATGGTTGGGGTGAGGTACTTAAAAATGCTGAGGTAGGCATGGAAGTCATCAGCTCATGGTTGTCACGAAACTTACTGACATTAAATACACAGAAAACAAAATACATATGTTTTCAAAAAACAAGAGCTTCTGCACCGCCAACACATCCAGGCATAATGGTACATACATGTCAAGGAAACACACCTTGTAACTGTCAACGTATTGAGAGAACAAATGTTATTAAATACCTCGGTATACTAATCGATGATAAACTAACCTTCCAGCAACATATAAATCTCATGTCAGGTCGAGTACGCAGGGTGATAGGCATAATGAGAAAACTAAGGGATATTGTGTCTCCAGCCATTCTCAAGATGACTTACTACGCACTGTGTCAATCACTCCTGACCTATTGTATATCCAGCTGGGGTGGCGCGGCAAAAACTCACTCAAAGAGCCGTTATTAAAACAATGTGTAAAAAACCACGTAGATACCGGACCGCCTTGCTTTATAAGGAAGCTGACTTGCTGAGTGTTCGTAAACTTTTTATTTTGAAGGTATGCCTTTTTACACATAAAATAGTACTCAACTCGCATGAATACAAGTCTATGCTAGAAAAGCGGGTTTTCAAAGTTTGCCTCCCGCCTACGCGTTCTGTTTTTGCTAGACGCCTGAACCCTTACGCTGCCATGTATGTTTATAACAATATAGTCAGGCTATGCAACATAAAGAAGTGTTCAATAAACGAAACCAAAATAGCTATTCGCAATTGGTTACCTGACGCCACATATGAAAAAACAGAAACTCTCTTGACCTCTTATGTTCATTAAAAAATAAAAATAAAAAATAAATTGCCGTAACTTTATCTAACTTTTATAAAGCTATTTATATATAGGTATTATAAATGTAAATAAATAAATATATGTATATCTAGGTATATATTGTGTGTATTATATGTATATGTAATACTTTCCATAAATGTATAAATATTTAATAAATTTATGTTATCATTATTATATCATTTTTGTAAACTATGTTTAATTTAACTTCCGATGTTTTGATTCTGGAACTTTGACTGGACTTGTAAAGATTTGTATGGTGTCCACGATACAGGCTTGCCTAGTGTGGAGACCATGATTTAACCTGTTACTTTTTAAAGTAGATAGTCCTCAAAAAGTGTGCAATGTTTTGTTTTGAAATCAATGTTATAAAATATGTTGTAACTTCTATGCACATTTGAATAAATAATTTTGTATTTTTGTATTTTGTAATTAATAATTTTTTTGTTATATTAATGTTCACTTACTCACAGTTATTTGTTTATTACCCCGGCGAATTTTCGAGGTGAATCTGCCCATGAAACTGAACAACTTAGCTCTAGGAACATAGGTCAACGAAATACAAACAATTTCGACTTACTCGTATCATGCAGTGTGCTACGAGTTAGTGCAGTTTCTACGTGGTGGCGAATTATATAGGGTTCGTACCCAAAAGGTGAAAAACGGGATTAATATGCCTCCGATGCCTGATCTGTCGGCGGGATGTATTTCATTACCCGTTATAGGTAGACAGTTGAAATTTTCACAGATTATGTATTTCTGTTGCCGCTATAACAAAATAATAAAAATTAAAAAAAAGTAAAGAATTAGCTCCCCTACTAAAAACGTGTTTTTCGACGAGTTTTGCTCGATTTTTGTCTTAGCTCTATCGTAAAAGTGAGAACACTTACAAGCGTGAAAATTTGTATGTTTATAGAGCATAAGCTGTAGAAAAACAACAAATAATAAAAACTGGGCAAGTGCGTGTCGGACTCGCACGCACTTAATACGGTTCTGCGTGACTGCGCGTTCATAACTAAGAAAGTACTTTTACCTTAGTGGTACAGACCCGGCGTCGGTGCGCAAGTCAGACTCTCTCTTGGCAGGTTTTTTCGTATGTCGACCTATGTTCTTAGGGAAAAGATTTTCCGTTTCATGCGCAGATCTACCTTCTAAATTTCCGGGGAGATAACCCCACATAAAAATAAAGCATTGATAATTCAATGCCTTATTTCTCCTTTTGTTAATAATACGGAAAAGATTTATTGCAAGAAATTGCATAAAGAAAGATGATTATACAACAGGTGCTACTGGTATTAAAAATATGTACCTAGGTGTATTTTTATTGCAGACAGTTAGAAAAGAACATTCTCATGTGGAACTCTGACCCTCCGGTGCGATCGTTCCATTTTCCTGATCGGTCCAGTTTTAAAATCCGCAACGTAAGCTGGGGCGTGCGTGTAGCTCAGGGGTGTCTCTCAGGAGCTCCCATAAATACAGTTTTTTACATAATTCCCTTAACAAGAAAACGATTAAATAAATTCAAGAAATATAAGTTCACTATTGAAATCGCACATCATATAAATTACAAATTACTTTACTATTCGCACTACACGTATAAAATATCGCTGGCTTGAAGCGCAAAAAATAAACTTTACATAATACGTTGTTTGAGACGCGGTCGGCAATAGAATAAAAACAAATCGTTCGATGAAAGGAAATAAAAAAAAACTTATCCTTTTATACGTGTTTTGGACTATCGTAGAGTTTTGAAATCCCTACAGTACTCTACCACAGAATTATAGGACTATACACTATGTTGTCCTCCCTTCCCTTTTCCACTAATAAAAAAAAACGGTCAAGTGCGAGTCGGACTCGCGGGCCTAGGGTTCCGATACACTTTTTGTATTTTTGGAAGCAATAAAGTCCATTTTAGGACCGCAAAACTAAATTTGTTTGTCAAGGTTCTTTGCAGATTTCTAAAAAACTGTGCAACTTAGAAAGATCGTTTTATTTTTGCTGTAATATTTATATAAACTTCTGTCAACTGTAATTAATTCAAATTTTTCCATTCACAAACTTCGGAGATAAGGGGGGGGGGAATGGTGATTTTTTTTACATTTTTCATCATAACTTGAAAACTAAGAGACGTAAAAAAATAAAAAAATATATTTTAGAATGTACAAGTAAAGTTCTTTCATATGATACCCCACTCGACCTAGTAGCGACAATTTGAAATTTTGCCCCCCCTGTTTGGGCCCCCTTTACATTATTAATCATAACTTTTTTTAAATTCTCTCAAACCCCCTTTACATTAATAATCATAATTTTTTCATAATTTTTTCATGTGCAATTAAGTTGGGCAACTATATTCTAAAACCATTCCAAATTTCAGGTCGATAGCATGAGTGGTTGCTGAGATACGAGTATAGAGGTGTGACAGACAGACAGAGCGGCACCATAAGGGTTCCCTTTTTTTTACCATTTTGTTATCGGTACCCTAAAAAAAATCACTATCCATTCTTTCCCTCTGTGATCGCTAATCTCAGAAAGTACTGTATGGATTTTGATACCGTTTTCACTAATAGGTAGACAATTCACGAGGTTTTTGTTGCTAATTGACTAAACTGTGATGGTACTTGTCGATCAAGTCAGAAAAAATGTGTCTTTCAAGAGATTTCCTTGAGTGCGCTGCGTAAACCGTTTCATATAATAAAATAAGAAAGTTATGTATGAAAGAATTGTTCCTCTAAAATTTCAAAAAAAATTACCGCGACCTACAATAACCAACCTACAAGAATGAACCAAAGAATTGTAAGAATGACCTTCAATAACCAACTTTTTTTAACTTATTTCTTTGCGTTAGTATAAGTGGTTGGTTACTTCTTGATTCTGTAGCATATAAAATCCCAGGTGAATCGCCCATTGATGAATGCGATGGTAGAACGCAAGATCCGAGTGTTTGAAGAACCTCGCATAAAAACTTTGCAATTCACGAGCGAAGCCGGAGCGGGCCGCTTGTTAAAAATGTATTGTAAATAATCTAAAAATGCAACAATTTTTGTTCTACGGATTTTAGAAAATCAGATCAGTTAATAATTTTGTATTTTCTTTTGCCGTGTAACTGAGATTGTTTTTTTTTTATTTATTTGCATAGATGATCTATTTAGACTGTTGTTAGATGATCTAGCCTGTAACGACATAATCTATTTTATAGGTATATTTTTTCTACCCTTTGTTTCGGCTACTTACGCACATTCATTGCTTTGAACAATTCAATTGGCTCAATTCCGCTGACATATAGACATGTATTTGTCCAGTTGTCGATATGTGTACACAGAAGGTGCAGTACACGTTTGGCATCACGTATTTATCCAGTAATTTGCTCACCTGAACGATTGGCGTATGGTATTGTCAATATTCTACTAAGATTGTTATGGTAACACAAGTCGTATGGTTATATAATTAGGTATTTTCAAGTTATGTTGTGACTCAATACTATGTTTGGTTTGAAGTCTTACTCAGCCCTGTAATATGCTTAACTAATTCTAAGGACGCGAAAGCGCCATACTTTTACACAACACTAAATAAGTCCACCTTAACGCTAAAGAATTAAGCTGTAAATACTATACGGATACAGACAGTGTTTTTATTTTGTAGTTGGTTAAGTTTTGTCAATATATTTAACAGCTGAGTAGCCCGTCACGGCTTCGCACGGGTTTGTTGAGAAATATAAAATAGGGTTTAATTTTTTATTTTATGGCTACTGGTTGGTTATCCTATAACACAGACTATGTCGTATAACTAAGTCCTATAACCATAGACCTTATAGTGTCGCAAACTTTTCTTTGAACCTGTTCGACAGGAACAATTCCTCTTTTATTTTTTTCATTTAACCAACCAATAAAGTTCTTGAGAAGCATGTTCGTAGTGTCGTAGGTCAGTCAATTTGCACGAAAATTTAAATATATGCATAAACCTACCTCGTGATCGTAAACAAGTCTATTTCTAAGTCGGTGAAATTAGTTTTTGAGATCATCATAAAGTAAAAGTAAACGTAAAAGGTGACTATTGTCTTATTTACTTGTATATTCTGTGCTATGGTGAGAAACTGCCGAGTCTTGGCGTTAAAGAGATCACTATACCGTATTGTGCCTGGATTAGAATAGAGCAGCATATCTTCCTTAGCATTTTGTACGACACTTCCTAGCGACAATTTGGCGAGAGTTTTGCTGTGTTTCATTTGCAATCAATAGTTAGCAACCTGTTACTATACTGGGAATAATTATCATCTAAACCCAACCACCATGTGGTGCCGGTAAAGGATCTCTACCCGTGGGTGTCGTAAGAGGCGATTTAGGGTTTATGAACCGGAGGATGGCCAGCAGCAACTTTTTGTGTGTCGTACCATCTTACATACTGCGGTCACCAATAACAGCCGTCGCTAGCCGCAACGCTCACAAGCGTGGTGACTATGGTAAATCCCCTCCAAAGTACCACGTGCTTTCGTTGGAGTTCTGGAGGGAGCTCCATGTCCTGCTGTGGACGTTTCGTGCGATGGTGTGATGATACCCAACCAATCGCTACGTGTCTGTGTAAGTACGCGCTGCCAGTAAGTTATATCAAAACCAGTATATGCTGAACCAGCTTTACGCTACAAACGCAAAACTAGAGACCCGCTCAAGGTGAAAGTGTTTCCACTGACGTGCGGCCGAGTGTACAACTATACTCAACCCGTCGGGAAACAAAAGTAATCCATGTCTATATACAAAGAAAAAGTTTAAGGATAATTTGTATTAACGTCGCTTATAAAGTACATCAACCAAGCTTTATTATACAATTGTAAATTGAGTTTTTTGTTGTTGTTGTTATACCCTGAATCCAAATCACAGATTTTTCTCTCTTATTGTCCGTTCATTTGTTGGAGCATCACGCAAAAACTACTGAACCGATTTTAATGAAACTTTTTTGTTTAATAGCTTATAGTTTGACTTAAACACTGGTACAGTCGCGAGCAAAAGCTAACAGTATTTAAAGCTTAAGTTTAACAAGTGAACTGGTATCTCGACAGATGAGGTGTTGGTACAGGCGCCACGTAGTAGCCTACATGAAGAAACAGTACACGCGGTTATATAGACACACTAAAAAGAGATGCAAGATGCTTATGGGCGACGAACTTACTCTCGATACGGTACGAATCTGCAAAACCTGCACTTTTTCATTACTTTATTCCTGTAGTAATTTCATTGTTGATAAGTCAGTGTACTGACGTTAAAACTACCCAAAAAATTAATGCAAAATTGTTGTTTCGTGCAAAGGTTTTTATGTCAGTGAACTGACTCTGCAGATTCATATTGTATCTTAGTAGCCATCAGTTGCAGGAAGCCTCATTAAAATTAATCTTCCCTTAAATCTATTGGTATCACCTCCTGTGTTATCAAAACAAAATTACAGCAAGACACGTAATGTAACTTCAACATAAAATGGGTCTTCTTGCAACTGAAGGTATGACTGTTGTTAACTAGAACTTTGTTACGCAAAATGGTCGTAAATAGTTCATAGTAATGTCATCTTCAAATTGTAGTTATAAAGTAGAGCAGATTTAGTGGGTTTGACAAACTGTAGGTAGTTTTGTGAGTTTACAGGCGCCATTTAGCCTCAATGGTTTTTTACCTCACAAGCTCGGAAAACTTTGCTTTATCGGTCGAGATCTGTGTGCAAAAGTCATTTTTGGCCGATAGCGTGGAAAAGGCCTTTGAAATTTTAATCGGTCGAAGTGTGAGTGTAAAAGTAATTTTTAGCCGCTAGCGGTTTTTGAAATTGGAACGTGATGATGATTTATGGTATATTGGCGCTATTCTACCTCGTTTCGTTGTAGTGAGGTGAAAAATTGTGTGTTTTACTCGGCAGCAAAGTTATTTCATCGCGTGCCCTGGAACCCTTTGCTCGTGGCTCAATCCTAGAATCCTTCGATTGCTCGTGTTTTAATACAAAACACTCGCGTCAAATCACAATTTTGCTGCCTTGCATAAAAAAATAAAATTTTTCTCTCAAATACTCTCGCACCCTACAGATTACCCAAATAAGGGAATTTTTCAAAGTTTACCTAGAGGGCGCTGATAAGCTTTCTGAAAAGCTTTGTTCATTTTTATTGTTTTTGTTCACGAAGCCTAGTGATTCTACTTCCTACTCATAATAAAACCTACCAAATTCAGGACGTTCTGAATAAAGGTCAGGTTAAAAGTACCCTTAACCGACGAGCATGTATGAAAGGATTGATGAAAGTACAGGAAGCAAGGGAAGTATGTCAAGATCGTAGCAGGTGGAGAACTGTGGTCTCTGCCTACCCCGACGGGAAAAAGACGTGATATTATGTATGTATGTAATAACAAGGAACTTTCCCGCAGAAAAAAAGATATTTCTCGAAAAAAATTTCGACTCCACAGTAAAGTAGTCACGTGATCGAGTTATTTTGTGTGAAAAAGTTTTCGAGTAAACATTTTTCGTATAGGAAAGTTGCTTGTTTTCATTCCCTAACAAAAAATTGCTTGTTTTCATGAGTAGAATAACTAACTGGGCTTCGGGAGCAAAACCAATGAAAATTCACCTACATACATAACATCACGCCTTGTTCCCGTCGGGGTAGGCAAAATTCACCTTATATGTTTTAATCACAAAGCTCTGAAGTCCATGGGTCTTGCTCTGTATCTAGAGACGAATTCTTTATTTCATTCAATACAAATCAGTATCACCATTTACTAAAACTGACACGCTTTCCGCACCTACACTACTAGCGTCATTTGAGTGCGATAAACATAGTACCATTATTGCGAGAGAGTAAGACGCAAAAAACCAGTGACAGCGTCTCTATGGCAACGAATGTGTTTATGATGAGCATTCAAAATAAGCGCTTACATAAATTGGATAATATACCTAGTCAATAAAGAACCAATTTTTTTACTCTCTTCGCTTCTATGGGTGGGGGGGGGGGGGGGCACTGCGTTGTTATTGTTCTCTCTTTAGGCAACAGATTATCAACGTCATTGTCAAAGTCAACGTCATTGTTGTTACAGACACATAAACAAACTATTGTCCACTCATTCTCATATAACAACAAAACTGAGGAAGAATACATTCTATACTATTAAACGAGAAATATTTTGTATAAATATATAAGTATATATATTTGTAATCGGGAAATTTACCATACGGGGTTTGTCGGGGGCGAAAACTAGGTCTCATGTCTGGGAAAATTCGTTTTCCCCGTGTTTTTCAGCATTTGCGTTTAAGACAAAAACCTACAGCGCCATCTGTTGGCAGGTAGCTCACCCGATGATATTTTAATGTTGAGGCGGGTATTATAGAGCGAAGCTCGGTCTTCTTCTTCCTCGGTCCCTCACTGATGAGGATCGCGACCACATATGGTTTCCTTCCACAGGCTGCGATTGTATGATGTGTGGACCGACCATCTCGTAGGTGCCCTACCTTGAGCACGTCTGCCTTCCATTTGGCCCAAAATAATCTGTTTCTCCAAACAATGCCTTGAAGACCGCATAATGTGTCCGAAGAAACGGAGGGCACGCTTTCGGCATATAGTGGAAAGCCGCGTCGTGATGTTAAGTTTTTTTAATATGGACTCATTAGTTCGCATGGCAGTCCATAGTATGCGAAGTAATCTCCGCCAACACCACATCTCAAACGCATCGCTCTTACTGCTATCGCGGCTTTTCACGCACCAAGTTTCGGCACCGTACAAAAATATTGAGAATACCAGAGCTCGAACCAAGCGCAATTTAGTCGTACGTCGAATACCTCTGTTCTTCCAGATCTTATCTAGGTTAGTCATAGCACTTTTGGCCATACCGGCTCTACGACGAATTTCAACGGTGCAGTTGCCATCACAGGTTATCATCGATCCAAGATACACGAACTCACTGACTTTTTCATAACCATCGAGTGCGGCGGGCTTGGAAGTATTTGCGCTGTCTACCACCATTATTTTAGTTTTTGAATGGTTGATCTTAAGACCTAGTTTGGCACTCTCAACTTCAATTTTCTTCAGAACAGTTGCCATTTCCATTTTACTCGACGCAACTATCATCTGCATACCTCAAATTATTGACTCTGCGACCGCCTACTACAACTCCGCCATCGCAGCCGTTAAGTGTTTTCCGCATTATGTAGGTATTCGCCGTACAGATTGAATAGCTTAGGTGACAAAATGCAGCCCTGGCCAAAATTAAGCTCGGTCGCCCAGTCTTAGAGCGCTCAAATCACAAAACAAAGATTGAGGGTGCCCTTTCACCGGAGCTGTGCGAGGGGGCTAAGCCAGGAGCTGGTAAAATCCCAACCAATAGGATTGCTCCATTTTCCTAGCTTAGAGCTGCGCGTGCGCTAAGCTACGAAATGGAGCAATTCTATTGGTTGGGATATTCCAGCTTAACTTCCTCGTACAGCTCTGGTAGAAAAGCACCCTAAGGCGCTTGCTGGTGTCAGATGTATACATTATCCTACTATCCTACTAATATTATAAACGCGAAAGTTTGTAAGTATGAATGGATGTTTGTTACTCTTTCACGAAAAAACTACTGAATGGATTTTAATGAAACTTTGCTATAATATAGCTTATACATCAAAATAACACATATGCTACAATTCATAATCCTGCGCAGACGAAGTCGCGGGCACCAGCTAGTTTTTAGGGTTCCGTACCTCAAAAGAAAAAAAAACGGAACCCTTATAGGATCACTTTGTTGTCCGTCTGTCTGTCTGTCTGTCAAGACCCTTTATCTCACGAACGGGTAGAGGTATCAGAGGAACCACAAAAGATCTGAAAATTTAATTTTTTTACAACGACGCAATCAAAAGATATGGCATTTTATGTCCTCATCTCCATACATTTATGCAAAAATGCAAAACCTACAGGGTACTTCCCTTGACCTAAAATTATGAAATTTGGCAAGAAGCTAGATCTTACAGTAAAAATAAAGGAAAAAGTCTGAAATCATTAAATATTACAACTTCTCTCACAACTAATGATAACCAATTGAGGTGAGCTCTCGTTTCAAGAACATTCATATAAGAGAGGGGTCAAGTTGAATGGTCGCGGAGGCGATTTTTGTTTTAGTTCTATTTTAAAAACGGGAACACATACAAACTTGAAAATTGGTATGTTTATAGTGCATAAGCTAAAATAACAACAAATAATAAAATTTGATCAAGCGCGTGTCGGACTCAAAAAATCTAGCACATTAACTTACTGAAATTTCAACTAATACAATTATGATTTTGTGGTGGTACGGAACCCTCAGTGCGCGAGTCCGACTCGCACTTGGCCGGTTTTTTTATAATTTCATGCCCAGCAGTGGAACAGGAATCGCTAATAAAATAACACTGGGAATAGGTATTAAGATTCTGATTACAAAATAATAATTAATTCAGTTTGATTGCCGTTGTCAGATGGGAGTTTCCTCGTGTCCGCATATGTGTAATGTAATTTTCAACACATTTGCTCTTAAAACACTTCTATTTGTACTGAATTAAGGTCCATAATCCAACTTATGAAACACGTGTGCTTTTTATTATATTACCGCACTACATTGTGCCGTAAAAGAAGACGTAGTGACTAAAATTGAGAAAGGGATGCTGAGATGGTTTGGTCATGTAGAGAGGATGAATGAAGGAAGATTGACGAAAGGGATCTACAAGGCGAGAGTGAATGGAAACGTTGGAAGGGGAAGGCTTCGGCGAACGTGCCAGGACCAAATTCAGGACGTTCTGAATAAAGGCCAGGTTAAAAGTACCCTAAACCGACGAGCATGTATGAAAGGATTGATGAAAGTTCAGGAAGCAAGGGAAGTATGTCAAGATCGTAGCAGGTGGAGAACTGTGGTCTCTGCCTACCCCGACGGGAACAAGGCGTGATGTTATGTATGTACCACACTAGTGATTAAATTTTTTTTTAACCTCGGCTCCTTGCAAGGAGTTTTTGTGCTTATTTATTTCGTTAGTAACATTTTCATGGAATTCAGCTGTATTAAATAAAAATTCAATGAAAACTCATTTTGTGAAATGGTTTACATTAATTAACTAATTAACAACGTATTTATCATTTAAATAACAAAATATTCAATTTTTGATAATTTATTTCAAGGTTCAAGTAGGCTGTTTGGCAGTTTAGTTTGTGCAACTCAATGTTTATTAGTTTACTTTCATGGTCGTAGATAAAGCTTTGTATGCAACTGTTACGGGGGCATGCCCCGTCTTCCTACTACGTAAGGTACAGTCACGTATAATTAATTGCATACAAAACTTATGCTTTTTAAAACTCGAAATATTATGATATTCGACTTCGCCTCTTACCTAACACTTAAGAATAAAAAATATTTTTTTATAATTTCATATACGTTCAGTTGCATTGTTAGGTAATTCAGATTCTAATAATAAGTTGTAGAGAATGGAAGAAACAATGACTAATATAATTTATTATTAATGATTTTTTATTTTCATGAAACTACGCGATTACAATAAGACTGAATATTAATATTATATTGTTAGGTAATTCATATGTTATTATAATAAGTCGTAGAGCGCTTAAATTAAAAACAATGAATAATCTCGATTTATTGCTGCTGTCAGAAATATATTTTGAGTATTATTTTTATTGTTTCTCCTCTTTAAAAAAAACGGTCATTTGCGATTCGGACTCTCTCGCCGAGGGTTCTGATATACCTATAGTCCTTTTGGAAGCAATTAAGTCAATTTTTAAGACCGCAGAGCTAAGTTTGTTTGTTAAGGATCTTTACAGATTTCTGAAAAACTGTGCTATTTCGAGAGATCGTCAATTTCCAATGATAAAAAAAATGTTTTTATTCTTTCGTTTGCAATATAGCTGGGCAAGTATTCTAAAACTATTCCAAATTTCAAGTCGATAGCGTGAGTATTCAAATGACTTGCATTCTTATGAAAAACGGATCGCCTTAACTGAACGTAGTTAACAAACGCCATGGTCTACGTGCGTTTTAGAACACTTTCGCATCGATTTAAACCGCCCTACAGCTGTTTAAATAATCATACAAAGAATCAAAACCTAGTCATTCAATGACTAGCAAAGCAACGTTGCTTATTTGGTCTGAATTTTGTGCACAGTCAGATATCCGACAGATAGACTAGAGAATCATTTCGATGATTAGATTTGAATGTAATAAATTTTATGCTTTTGTAAAAAAGTTGCGTAAGTCTACCCCAGTAGTTCAGCCTACAGGAAATGCAGTTCATGTAGCCGAACTTTTGACCAAGTTTTGACGATTGCGATTGCCATTACTAAAGAGGTAATCCAAACTATTAATAGGAACCTTGGACTTGGTTACTCACCCATACTCAACCATAATAATTTTATTTTAAATCTTAGCATCTGAACAGTCGAAAAATTTTCACGCCTACTTGTACTCCCAATAGCACGTCTGTAAAAACACTGGACATAAATGACGAGCATTTGACCGTATCTAAAGAAATTTGACAATATTACCTATGTGACAATTTTGCCATTTTATACAAGGTAAAATTTCATTGGTTTTGCTCCCAAAGCCCAGTTATTATACTAACTAAACTAAATTTGAGAAAAAAATACTCTTTTTTTCATTTACTGTTAGTACTATAGTGGTGATCGACACTTTTTGTATGAGAAGTCACATTTTTATTTCGAGTAAAAATGTGTTTTCATCGGGTAAGTTGTTTGGTTTCATTAGTGGAATCGTGAGGCTTTGGAAACAAAACCAGTTAAATTTCATGTTGGGGATATGTCTTTTAATAAACTCCTGTCGTATCAAGCTCTGCATTTACAGTCGAAATACTGCAGCTTGATTAGAATGACATCTATGTAAGAGCAGGATGGAACGGTGCGTAAGATATTGGAGCGACAGAGACACGTATCGATCCGTCCTGCTCTCACGCATACCTCTGTCCTGCTGTCATAACAAGCTACATTATTTAGACTGTAGTGTGTTTGATTTGAGTAGCCAACTTAACTGATTTATCTATTTTGTCCTTGTATCTACCTCCAGGCGGCATGTGCTCTCAGCGTGGGCGTGGGAAGCTACAGCGACCCGGCCGACATCCAGGGTCTGGCGCACTTCGTCGAGCACATGGTCTTCATGGGCTCCGAGCGGTACCCTAAGGAGAACGAGTTCGATTCTTTTGTTAAGGTATAAATGGGTATAAACAACATTTTTTAAAGTCTGTTACATCAATGCCCTCACCTTAGTCCTGATTTCACCAAAATTTCTTAAATCAGACGTTAGTTAATCTGTTAAAATTAACACTGCTGTTAATATACTGGGTGTAAGGGACGGTGTACCGAAAACTGAAAGGGCATGTTCAGTCAATGAAACTGAACAACTTACCCAAAGAAACATTTCTGGGAAATGAAAAAAAAAATTGGCTTCTCCATACAAATTGCTCACTCTGGTCGAACAGTTTCTATGATATATTTCTTAATATTAGCGCAACTTTATTATTATTAGTGTTTATTGCACACAAGAAAAATACAATGGACAATACATATAGAAAGACGACACAACTTTGTGCAGAATATCCTAAATTGAATAAAAAACATTTTGATTTTTTTTATCAAGGTTCGAGATTTGACGAGGACACTGTTTTTTATACAAAGCCATTGCCATCTGGCCTCTGTGTCACAGAGGGTAAATCAGACTCAATCCTAGAATAAGCTTTGCTAGATTAAACCTTGATTTCAACGTTTTCAAGCCGCCAAAGGCTTTTGACTTGATTTAAAGACTGATAGTAATCAGTCGCAGTAGCCGGGACCAAATCTTGACATGACTTTAATTGAAACTAATTTTAATAGATCAAAACCTGACAAAGTTTAAGATAAAATGTCAATATGTGCGTTATAATTTAGCTTGATTAGAATGACAGCAAGAGAGAGCTATGCGTGGGAGCAGGTCGGAGCGATACGTGTTTTTGTCGCTAAAACCACACTAAATATATAAGCTAAAGCAGTATGGAAACTCGGGCCTTTTTTTGAAAAAAGAACTATTTCGTGTCGGAGCGTCAGCTGTAACCCAGAATTTTTGAAATAAGAATAGTATGATGAACTCAAAATATTGGGTGCTTCTATCGTCTGTTTTCAGCATGTTTTCGGACCGTAAAACTAAACAACTTTCCGTAAGAAGTCGAAATACGAATTTTTTTTAATGTCCATTAGCATTAGAAACTCCGTCAGCCCATAGCGCGTTTTGTATGGGGGGCAATGTTTTTCGTCTTTCGACCTAGGTTCTTTAAGGAAAGCTGTTCAATTTTATGGTCCTGGCACATCCGATCGTGTCAAGTTAAAGTTAAAATTTAATTTAGCAGATAGTCTTGCATAAACTGTTAAGTTAGAAGGTTAAGTCACTTAGTCGCCTTTTAGCACCCAAGGCAAGGTTAAGTCACCTTTATCACACAAGGGCAGATCGAAACACTTAGTCGCCTTTTACGACACAAAGAAAGGTTAAGTCGCTTAGTTGCCTTTTACGATACAAGGAAAGGTTAAGTCACTTAGTCGCCTTTTATGAAACAAGGGCAGATAAAGACACTTAGTCGCCTTTCATGACAGGAGGGCAGATATAGACACTTAGTCGCCTTTTATCACGCAAGGGTAGATTAAGACACTTAGTCGACTTTTATGACGCTTAGTCGCCTTTTATCGCATAAGGACAGATACATACTAATAGGGACATTCTTATAGGGACTCTATATGTACTTATCTATTTTTTTGTATTATGGTTTTGGCACGCACGACTTCAGCGCGAAAACTGCTTATTTTCCTGTAGCGGTGTGCGCATGTGTGAGTGCGCCAGTTTTGGAAGTTTGTTAGGAGTTTCCATACTGCTTTAGCTTATATATTTACTGTGCTAAAACACTGCTGATATTTATTCTAATGTAGCTTCATTACGTTACTTCAACTGTAGTAATTGGGTACGTAATGTTTCAGAAAAAAGGCGGCTCAGACAACGCGTCAACAGACTGCGAGGTGACGACGTTTTACTTCGAGATACCGGAGAGGCATCTCCCGCAGGCGATGGATATGTTTAGCCAGTTCTTCGTCAGCCCGCTGATGAAGAAAGAAGCCATGCAGCGGGAACGGGAGGCCATTGAGTCTGGTGAGTGTGTCACAACAGATCTGGTTAATGGTTAAAGAGACTTATCTCTCGAAGGTGATGTTGAGCCGGTTCTTCGTCAGCCCGCTGATGAAGAAAGAAGCCATGCAGCGGGAACGGGAGGCCATTGAGTCTGGTGAGTGTGTCACAACAGATCTGGTTAATGGTTAAAGAGACTTATCTCTCGAAGGTGATGTTGAGCCGGTTCTTCGTGAGCCTGCTAATGAAGAAAGAAGCCATGCAGCGGGAACGGGAGGCCATTGAGTCTGGTGAGTGTGTCACAACAGATCTGGTTAATGGTTAAAGAGACTTATCTCTCGAAGGTGATGTTGAGCCGATTCTTCGTCAGCCCGCTGATGAAGAAAGAAGCCATGCAGCGGGAACGGGAGGCCATTGAGTCTGGTGAGTGTGTCACAACAGATCTGGTTAATGGTTAAAGAGACTTATCTCTCGAAGGTGATGTTGAGCCGGTTCTTCGTGAGCCTGCTAATGAAGAAAGAAGCCATGCAGCGGGAACGGGAGGCCATTGAGTCTGGTGAGTGTGTCACAACAGATCTGGTTAATGGTTAAAGAGACTTATCTCTCGAAGGTGATGTTGAGCCGGGTTTTCGTTAGCCTGCTAATGAAGAATGAAGCCATGCAGCGGGAACGGGAGGCCATTGAGTCTGGTGAGTGTGTCACAACAGATCTGGTTAATGGTTAAAGAGACTTATCTCTCGAAGGTGATGTTGAGCCGGGTTTTCGTTAGCCTGCTAATGAAGAATGAAGCCATGCAGCGGGAACGGGAGGCCATTGGGTCTTGTGAGTGTCTCACAAGATCACAACAGGTTTGGTAAAGGATTAAAGGGATTTATGTCCCGCAGAGAACGTTTATCCAGTTTAGCAAGAACGAAGTTATGCAACGGTAGCGAGAGGCCATTGAGTTTGGTTAGTATTTCGCAACAGGTCTGATCTAGAGATGACAGATTTCTCTTAAGCGATGGTCATATTTAGACACACTATGTAGCTCAAGCCCTGTTGTGACACACTATGTAGTATACAGGGTGTAAAAAAGTACGATGACCCTTCTAAGGGGTGATCACGATAAGTACATCACCAATAGATTGTAAAAAATATTGGTATAAAAAATACTTTTTTTATTTATTTATTTTCCTTCGAATTACACAGTCATTTATTGAAATGAATAGGTACTTTCTAGCCTCCCGACGCATAATGTCACGTTCGCAAAATGTCACTTTCTCAAAATGTCACATTCGCAAAATGTCACGTTCGCTAAATGTCACGTTCGCAGAATGTCACGATCGCAAAATGTCAAGTTCGCAAAATGTCACATTTTTCGGGACTTACTATAGATTTGGGACTTAGAAATTTTTTGAGTTATTTATTTCTATAGATTTGGGACTAAGAAAAACTTCGAGTTTTTTACTATCTATAGATTTTGGACTTAGAATTTTTTTTATTCTTTGTGGACTTAGAAAAATTTTCATTATTTTTTTCGCAGAATGTCACGTTCGCAAAATGTCACGATTAAGTGTCACATTATGCGAACGTGACATTCTGCGAACGTGACATTTTGCTGTGGTAAACCCTAGTGTGACTTTTTGCGAACATGACATTATGCGCCGGGAGGCTTTCTAGTGGCTGGATATAATAGCAAAAAACATCTTTGCCTGCATCAACGGCTGATCATAGAGGTCATTCAACCCTTCACTTCTTGAGCGGAAACGACTTTTTTTATACAGTCTAATCACCCCTTAGAAGGATCATCGGACTTTTTTTTACACCTTGTATAGTTATTCTTACTTAGTATAAAGGCAAAACCCTAATTGTTTTAGCTATTAAAACAGGAAGCCATCGGTATACAAGGTTATTTTTTTGGACCTGATTTCGTTTTGCCCAAAAGCCAAAACTTTTGTTATACTACTTTGCTAACAACGCACAAAAAATTTTCGACGCTCCATACTAAAGTGGTCACGTGACCGACCCATTTTGTATGGTAAGTTGAATTTTTTTTTCGTGTGTTTTTAGAAAAGTCTTATAACAAAAGTTGTTGCTTTTGACTTCACTAATAAGTGGGCAAAAGGAAATCAGGTCCAAAAAAATAACCTACTATTTAGCCGTTTCAAATTTAACGAATGTTATCCGATTATAGTAATGTTTGTGATAACCTAAAAATATTAACAGCTTATCTTTTGTCTTAGTTATTTAACCTATAGAAATGCCTGTAAAGCACAAAGCACCGGCTTATCACATGTGATCTTGAAAAAATCTAATTACGAAAAATATTTTAATCAATATTATTTTGTAAAAATTTTGAAACATTAAATTTATTTGTTTGGTTGTCTTTTCGGGACTTCAATTTAACCCATAAAAGGCTAAACAGGGATGATAATGACATTAATGACCACGGATAATGACGAAGTCAATGCGGCTTATGCGTGGTTCTTTGCTTGGTGATTGCGGCCTTCCCATACGTATATTTGTTTACGCGTTTGATTAAAATATTTTGAGGATCTTTCAAAAGAGGTTGGGGTCAGAAGGATTTTAGCCCGTCTAAATGCGTAACATTCGGCGACAGACGTGACGCAGACGCGTGCCCTATCCGATCATAAGGAAAAAGTTGTGGCAAATTTACTAGGCTTCAATTAATATCTGAAAGCCTTGTCTCTAAGACGCACCGTTTTCAAGTTACTAGCGAAAGTCCTAAAAAAAGGACCTTTCTCGACCTGTCCTGCGAGTAGCCCTTACAATAATCGAGAGGAATTTATTTGAGGTTGTGAAGAGAGTCAAAGACTACCAAAAGCTAAAACTTTTGGTTATCAATTAATTTGTTCCGCTAATATTATCATTCTTCCCTCATTATTCTGCAAACTGCCAGGTTATAAATACCATCATAACCAAGCTGTTGTAGCCTATACGCCGAGCGATAAGACTGAACTAGTTTAGTCTTTCCGCTACTTGCGTTGCTTCACACATTGCTCGTGGCCCGACACGCATGTGGTCGGTTTTTATTTATAGATTGCGAACTCCAAAATAATCTGCTAGTTTGATTTCAGAATTCGCGATAGCAGCCCCGTCGGACTCGAACCGTAAGGACCAGCTCCTGTGCAGCATGTTCCCGGAGGGGCACCCGGCGCGCACGTTCACGTGGGGCAACCTGCGCTCGCTGCGGGACGACATCTCGGACGACGAGCGGCTCTACCAGGCGGCGCACGAGTTCCGCCGGCGACACTACTCCGCGCACAGGATCACTGTCGCCGTGCAGGTGTGTAACATAATATGTAAGGGTGGTATTGATAAATGTCTCTCATTTCTGAGATTGCACTCGAGATGTGTAATTTTAATTCGTCAGCTACATCTTGAGAGCAACCTCAAACTTGCGAGCGATTTATTAATACCTCATTAAGGCTAGCTTTTATAAATTCTCTCGAGGTGGTACCGCTTTTGTGCAAAGTCCGTCTGGGGAAGTACCACCCCGTTGCGTATTTCTGCCGTAAAATTGAAATGTTTGCACTGCCGTGTTTCGTCTTCTAATCATAGCGCGTCCGCCTTGCGTCCGCGCACGCCACGCCCACTTCTCTCCCCTCCTCACCGCTCACGAACCGTGAGCCGCCGCTCGTGCACGTAGCCGTAGAAATACATATTTAGAATTGGCAATTTTTTTAAATAAAAAATTTAAAAAATTTACCCCTATCAAAAACCCGTGAAATTGATTCTACTCTCGATTCTGAACAAACCATGTTCTCAGTTTCGCTTATTCCGGTAACACGTTGTATATCTTGATACAGTTGTGTTTACAAAATGTTGTCAAAATGTGTTTTGTATTTTAGAAATCATCGCAATAGTTAAATTTATGGAAAGTCACATCTCGGGGGGTCCTTTAGTAAAACCTCACGGTGCACGGTGTACTGTCGGCAGGCGCGCATGGACCTGGACACCCTGGAGCAGTACGTGGTGAGCACGTTCGCGCAGATCCCCTCCAACAAGCTGGCGCCGGACGACTTCTCCGTGTACGCGACGCGCGCCGCCGCGCCCTCGCCGGAGTTCAACAAGATCTACTACGTCAAGCCCGTCAGCGACACTACCGAGGTTAGAATGGCCATTGACGAAAATAATAACAAGACTGGCAATCCCCATACTAGAAAACGTACCACGGAAAAGCATTAAACTCATTGAAACTAGATGGCGCTTTCAAATAACCTGAAAAGTAATTATGAACTACAGAGTTTTCTGCAAAGAAATCATTCAAAATTTCAACATAATTTCAATATAAAGAAACGCTAACATTGAAATTTGGTATGGTTTTTTGCGGAATACTCGATAAATCGTAATAACTTCTCAGGCTATTTATTAGCGCCATCTAGTTTTATGCTTTTCCGGATTACGATTTCTATAAGGGCATTGTCAGTCCTTATTATTCGTTAATGGCATGGCTACTATATTGTTACTACATGTTAGTGACCGCGAAACTCTTAAGTTTCGCGGTCACTAACATGCGCGGTCAAAATAAAAGAACTAGAAGGAGGGTAGACAGATATGTCTGCCAATAAGTTTAACTACCCGCAGACTCCAGTTCATCCGTGATCAATGATCATGGTGCTTACAACATCGCCGAAATATCGGAAACTCACCAAAAACCCATATCGTGGTAAGAAACCAGTCAAACTGTTTTAATAATAGCATGGCTACTGTTCTATTTATCGACTGAATTTAGCGTAAGTGAAAGGGTTGGTGAAAGTAGATGAAGCAAGGGAAGTATGTCTAGATCGTAGCAGGTATCTACAGATAAAGAGGCGTGATGTTATGTATGTATGTTTATTATTTTTTTAAAATAGAGCCTTATCAAAAGTAACTAGCTACTGTTTGCGACTTTTAATAAGTGGAGTACAGAAAAAGATAGCCTATTTTTTTTCTATGTTTCAAAATATCTGCGTACCAAATTTCATCGAAATCGGTTCAGCCGCAAAACGTAACAGACAAAAATACAGAGTTGCTTTCACATTTAGGATATTCGTTTAGATATGGACCTATAAGAACTGCGCTATTAAAAGTCCTACTATCTAGCTCTGAGGACAGGTATTAATTAGGTGGACGATGGCATGAGATCATCCAGAAGAAGCCTTTCGAATCTTTTCTTTGTCAAGTTGTATTCGTGCCTATTTGATTGACGCCATTTTTTCGTTGCACGCCTTGGATGTAACTTGTTTGTATGGAACTTTGTATGGAAAAGAGTTGTAGAAGAAAAAAGTTGTATGGAACAAAAAATTGTGTGTATGGAACTAAAACCACAGAATATAAAATGAATTCTGGCGTTATTTACTATTCTTTCTCTATAAGATTTATGTGACATGGGATTAATAAATGCTACTACCACAGTTTTTTCCATTCAGGAAAAAAACGGTGTTGAAAATCACACATAAAATGGCAATTACGGATTATTTACGCTTCCGTTCTTAGTATTAATGATCAATTAACAAGTAAAAAAAAGACATATTTTTACTTTCGCAAACAAAGTTTATACTAAAAAAAATAGATTTTTAAAGATTTTTTGATTTTTGTAAAACTTAACTGAATTTTTTGACCGACTAGTATAGGCGACTGGGTTACGCGATACACTGCACTAGCTCATACAGAATATGTATAATATGACGGACTCTATAGTTTTTTTACTCTGAGGTTAGTAGTGTGACAACAGGATTGAGCGATGCCAAAAATATGAGAGCGACAGAGACACGTATCGCTGTTCTCACGCACAGCTCTAAACTGCTGCCATTCTAATCAAGCTGCACTATTTCATCTATACGACAAAATTAAATAGATGGTTTTGTTTGCAGCTCCACCTCACGTGGTGTATGCGCTCGCTGATATCGGAATACCAGTCGAAGCCGCACCAGTATATCTCGTATCTATTGGGGCATGAGGGCAAAGGCAGTCTGCTGTCTTACTTGAGGAAAAAGTAAGTGATTGTTGCTTTACTTCTCTTTCAACCAGTTGCACAGTGTCTTATAAGTTAAAGTTCCTTTGAATCTCTTGCAGTCACTTTTTTGTCATCAAGTCAAAAAGTGACAGTAATAGATTTAAAAAAGCTTAAACTAAATACAAACTAACCAGGCAAGAAGTTTGTTTAAAACTTAATCGAAGAATCAAATTTCCATAAAAATAATTTTTTTTTCGGGGCATGCCCCGTCGTCCTACTGGAGTGTCCCACTGGTAGGACGACGGGGAATTCGCAATTCCCCCTCGTCCTACTGCACTAGTGTTCGAAACAAACTAGTTTTCATGTATCTATTTTTTTCTCTAATAAGTACAAGCAGGACCACAGAAGCCTAGTTGGTAAAGCGTCTGCGGTACTGACGCAGAAGACGCAGGTTCGAATCCTGCCTGTGGTTGTGAAATTGAGCGATTTTCTACTTTGGAGATTTTATCCGAACACTGGAAGTGTTAAAATAAAAATCCTTTTCAATTATACGTAGTTACCAATGTTCGACTTGAATTCTATTTGGACTAGTGGGGCTAGTACAGTTCATGCTTACTAGGTGGCAGCACCAACATTAGTACAGCTAATGCTTACTAGGTGGCAGCACTAACGCAACGTTGGAATGCGTATAGAGATCGCAGATTTCACAACATCAGGCAGGACCACAGAAGCTCTAGTTGGTAAAGCGTCTGCGGTACTGACGCAGAAGACGCAGGTTCGAATCCTGCCTGTGGTTGTGAAATTTTGCGATTTTCTACTTTGTAGATTTTATCCGAACACTGGAAGTGTTAAAATAAAAATCCTTTTCAAGTACAAGTAAAATATATTTTTCATACAAAATTACTTTAAAAGAAACGGGCATTAGGACAAATAATAGATCTCGTCGAGATCTTCATTCTGGTTGACAGCTGTCAAATCTAAAACCACCATAACTCAAAAACTGTTCACCCTTAACTATTGTATGATCGGAAGAATTATAGATCTGGTCGAGGTCTTTATTTCGGTTGACAGCTGTCAAACTAAAAATCGCTATAACTTAAAAACTACTAACCCTAGACTACTTGTATGTTAGGACAAATAATATATCTTGTCGAGATCTTTATTTCGGTTGACAGCTGTCAAACTAAAAATCGCTATAACTTAAAAACTACTAACCCTAGACTACTTGTATGTTAGGACAAATAATATATCTTGTCGAGATCTTTATTTCGTTTGACAGCTGTCAAACTTTAAATCACTATAACTTGGAAACTACTGACCCTAGACTACTTGTATGTTCGGACAAATAATAGATCTCGTCGAAATCTTTCTTTCAGTTGACAGCTGTCAAACTTTAAATCACTTTAACTTGGAACTTACTGAACCAAGACTACTTGTATGTTCGGACAAATGATATATCATGTCGAGATATTTATTTCGATTGACAGCTGTCAAACTTTAAAACACTATAACTTGGAAACTACTGACCCTAGACTACTTGTATGCTGGGAAAATGATAAATCTCGTCAAGATCTTCATTTCGGTTGACAGCTGTCAACTAAAATAAAGATCTTGACGAGATCTATCATTTGTACGAAAATACAAGTAGTCTAGGGTTAGTAGTTTTTAAGTTATAGCGATTTTTAGTTTGACAGATGTCAACCGAAATAAAGATCTCGACGAGATCTATTATTTGTCTGAATTTCCGTTTCTTTTAAAGTAATTTTGTGTGGAAAATATATTTAACTTGTACTTATGAGAAAAAAATATCGATACATGAAAACTAGTTTGTTTCGAACACTAGTGCAGTAGGACGAGGGGGAATTGCGAATTCCCCGTCGTCCTACCAGTGGGACACTCCAGTAGGACGACGGGGCATGCCCCTTTTTTTCACCACAGATATTTTTTATTTTTTTAGGTACAAATAGTTTTTAATTTTTTTTTTGTGGTCTAGTGGTTAGAGCGTTCGGCTCTTGACTGGAGGTTCTGGGTTCGATTCCTGGTGGGAACACTTTCTAACAAAAATCCCTTTGTGCGTCATCCCCAGTTTGGTTAGGACATTGCTGGATGAATCACCACCGAAAAGTAAGATGAACCCTTGCTTCGGAAGGCACGTTAAGCCGTTGGTCTTGACTACTACCCATGGTAGTTTTTAAATGAGCCATGTCTGAGGCCTTGGGCGGCTCAACAAGTCTGACACCAGGGTTTGTAAGGTCGGTCATCGATCGACTATTTATTTCGTTGTTTCTAATATTACGTTTGTTGCCTGTTGTAGAGTATGGGCGCTGGGTATCTACACCGGTAACTCCGAGAGTGGTATCGACTACACAACTATGTACAGTCTATTCTCGACACAAGTGATTTTAACCAGGGATGGGCTCAATCATATTGATGAGGTAAGCTGACAGCTATCAAGCATACCTAAAGACCTGTTTATATGTTAAAAATGTACATGGAATGAGACCATTTACAAAATGTTTTATTGTGCTCAAACAATGGTAGCCAATCAGAGTACTCTTCAGCCTCAAAACACATTATGGTTCAGTACAGATCAGTTTTTGAGACATACTGAAAATCAGCATAGCAGCTTTAGCTATAACAACAAAAAGAAATTATATTTATCTGTATAGTTAAGTTGCTGTAAACCTCCCAAACCTAGTCAGTGGAGTGCCGGCACAGAATAGTAACAACACATCTCTTCCCGTGGGTTACGTAAGAGGCGACTAAGGGTTTATGAACCGGAGGATGGGCAGCAGCATCTTTCTGTGTATCGTATCATCTTACATACTGCGGTCACCAACAACAGCGGTCGCCAGCCGCAACGTTTACAAGTCTGTTGAATATAATAAATCCCCGTCATAGTACCACCAGGACCAAATTCAGGACGTTCTGAATAAAGGCCAGGTTAAAAGTACCCTAAACCGACGAGCATGTATGAAAGGATTGATGAAAGTACAGGAAGCAAGTGAAGTATGTCAAGATCGTAGCAGGTGGAGGACTGTGGTCTCTGCCTACCCCAACGGGAAAGAGGCGTGATGTTATGTATGTATGTATGTAGTACCACATGTTTTTGCTGTTACTGGAGGGAGCTCCCTGTCCTGCAGTAGACGTTTCATGAAATGTTCTGTTAAACATCTCAAAACTGAAATAAATGGGACCTAAAACATGAGTGATGTAAATATACAAAGTAGATAATCGCAAAATTTCACAACTACAGGCAGGATTCGAACCTGCTTACTAGGTAGCAGCACAAACGCAACGTTAAATTGCGTATAGAGGTTACAGATCTCACACCATCAGGCAGGACCACGGTAACCTAGTTGGTAAAGCGTCCGCGGTACTGACGCAGAAGACGCAGGTTCGATCCTGCCTGTGGTTGTGAAATTTTGCAATTTTCTACGTAGATTTATTTATCCGAACACAGGAAGTGGTAATATAAGAAATCATTTTCATGAGTGATGTAAATTTCTATAACATTGATTCAGGTGCTCGAAGCGATATTCTCGTACCTAAACATGATTCGCAAGCTGGGCCCGTCGGAGCGGATATTCAACGAGATCAAGACCATCGAGGAGACCAGCTTCCGCTACGAGGAGGAGTCCCAGCCAGCCGACTACGTGGAGAATCTAGTGGAGAACATGCACTACTACCCGCCCGAACACTACATCACCGGGGATAGGCTCTATTACAAGTATGATCCTAAGGTAAGTTACAAGTATGATCCTAAGGTAAGTTACAAGTATGGTCCTAAGGTAAGAGACCAGCTTCCGCTACGAGGAGGAGTCCCAGCCAGCCGACTACGTGGAGAATCTAGTGGAGAACATGCACTACTACCCGCCCGAACACTACATCACCGGGGATAGGCTCTATTACAAGTATGATCCTAAGGTAAGTTACAAGTATGATCCTAAGGTAAGTTACAAGTATGATCCTAAGGTAAGTTACAAGTATGGTCCTAAGGTAAGAGACCAGCTTCCGCTACGAGGAGGAGTCGCAGCCGGTCGACTACGTGGAGAATCTAGTGCAGATTACGCACTACTTCCCGCCCAAACACTACATCACCGGGGATAGGCTCTATTACAAGTATGATCTTAAGGTAAGTCACAGATAAGCTCGCCATTGTAAACTTCTATTTTTACATTTTTTTTGTCTTGTCTGTTGTGTATAATATGTGATTTCATAAATTCTTTGAAATCTTTTAAGGATTTGTTGTGTGAACTGTAATGCTACATCATATTATGTCACAAGCTCTTTTATATATTTAGATTGGGTCTGTTTTCAAAACAGTATTTTTACAAAACCATTAAAACTTGTAGTAAATACCTGTGGTAAATACCCATGACAGACCGAATGACAGACTGCTGTAGAAATCATTTGAATTTAATCATATGTTAAGTCTCATGCTGTGCTTTTCGATTTTATTGATGAAGAAAGTGACAACACGAGACTAATGAACGATTAACTATAAGTGACGTCTCTGAGTGCGGTAGTAAAACCTTTGAACTATCATATTGTAATTCTAACAAAAACAAATTACAGTCGAAATAATATAGCATGATTATTAGAATTTAAGATAAAAATTATCAGAATGATGACAGAAGGAAAGCTATGGCGTGGGAGCAGGTCGAATCGATACGTGTCTCTGTCACTCCAATGCGTAGAGCATCGCTTAGTGCTGCTCTCACACTTCTTAGGTTCCATTCAAAATGAACGTCATGTTTACAATACAATTTCGTCTCTCTTGGGTTCAGTAAAAAGGTGTTATTTGTGATGATTGTCACCAGGGTATCAGCGACTTGTTGGAGTCGATGCGAGCAGATACAGTCAACATAATGATCCTGTCCAACAAACATGCTAAGCCCGTACACTACGACGCCAAGGAGAAGTGGTTCGGCACTGAATACCGGAAACAAGGTCTGTTTGTCTTGGTTGCATAACATTAATTTAGGACAGTGGTTACCTATTTAATTTGCCTACGTACAGTCAAGAGCACGTCAAGCTTGACACATTGGACTTTGTACCGCGTTTATCTTAGTCAGCGTAGAGACGGAAGTCGCACTGCGAGTGTCAAGCTTGACCTGCTCTGGATTGTAACACTCAAAGAAATTCGCGTCATAAGAGTTCAAACTCGCGTATCTCTTATTTTAAATTTGCTGAAAATATCAAATACCAAAGAGTAGAAGACAACAGTCTTCATAGGTAGAAGTTCCGTACTCACTAACTCTTTGCAAATTCAGATTCAGATATCTTTAACAATAAAAATTATATGTCAGTATTACAAATATGTACTATGGTACTTCCCCTCTATATTTTTTCAGCAAAAGCTAGAATTTTAGAGGGAGCTCCCTGTCCTGTAGTAGACGTTTCATGGGATGTTATGATGATGATGATTACAAATATTACAATGTCAATAAGTTATTAGGTATAACATTTCATGATCAAATTAATAATGAAATGACTGCATAAAGTTTAACAATCCTAGTAGAGATGTGGGCACACTACTTGTCTAATGACGCACTGCGCAGAGTCGACTTTACATACAAATTGAGGTGGCTACCTTGGCTGCGCAGAGTCGACTTTACATACAAATTGAGGTGGCTACCTTGGCTGCGCAGAGTCGACTTTACATAAAAATTGAAGTGGCTACCTTGGCTAAGCAGAGTCGATTTTACATACAAATTGACGTGGCTACCTTGGCTGCGCAGAGTCGACTTTACATACAAATTGACGTGCGCAAAGCTTCATCCATCACGCGATTATTGTTCAAGTTGTTTGCCCCGAAGTATAACGAAGAACAAGTGAAATCAACTAAAGACCATCATCATATATCGGAATTCGCGAACGGAACGATCTCACCACTAAACCACGGAGGCTGTCAAGCACATCATACATAAAATCCCACGAAACGTCCACTGCAACACAGGGAGCTACTTCTAGAACTCCAGCAAAAACTTAGGAGGGATTTACCGCAGTCACCACGCTTTTAAGTGTCTGGTGACCGCAGTACGATACACAGAAAGATGAAGCGGCCCATCCGCCGGTTCATAAGCCACCCACGGGTAGAGATGGGTTGTACTATTCTTTGCCGGCACCACATTGACAGCCAAGCACACAAAAAGAACTAAAAGCCATATTCTGTTCACAGACATCCCAACGCAGTGGATGGACAGATGGCTAAACGCGAGCGTGTACCCCGAGTTCAGCTTGCCGGAGAAGAACGTGTACATCACGAGCGACTTCTCGCTGCTGCCGCCGGAGCAGGCGTACCTGGACGAGGCCAAGCGCATCGAGCTGGACATCCGCTCCACCAGCGCCAAGGACATCAACCGGCGCGTGGAGGCGGCGGGCGGCGCCGTCCGGCTCACGCTCAAGAAGGACGACCTCATCGCCACCGTCAACAGCTTCAGGTACCTAATATATATAATAATAATAACAGCGCGTTCGGGAAGCTCGGCAACATCTTCACATCCAAAATACCGCAGTGTCTCAAGACGAAAGTCTTTGACCAGTGTGTGTTGCCAGTGATGACATATGGAACTGAGACGTGGCCGCTCACGATAGGCCTTATCAGGAAGCTCAAGGTCACCCAAAGAGCTATGGAAAGGGCTATGCTCTGAATCTCTCTGCGGGATCGAATCAGAAATGAGGAGATCCGCAGAAGAACTAAAGTAACTGACATAGCCCTCAGAATCGCTAAACTGAAGTGGCAGTGGGCAGGGCACATCGCAAGAAGAACCGATGGCCGATGGGGCGTAAGGGTTCTAGAGTGGCGACCACGTACCGGAAGACGAAGCGTTGGCAGGCCCCCCACAAGGTGGACCGACGATCTGGCGGCGGTCGCGGGAAGCCGCTGGATGCGAGCAGCGCAGGACCGCTCGTCATGGAGATCTTTAGGGGAGACCTATGTCCAGCGGTGAACGTCTCTCGGCTGATATGATGATGGATGCATAATAACGTAGTAGTTTGTATGGTAGTATTTGCATGTTTGATTGAACAATACCTACTTGCATCTCGCTCAGTATCTCATAAAGTGACAAAATCATCGCTTTAGCCCACCTGTCCGTGATCACCCGCGATTTAAAAACGTGTCCCAAGCGGTACACTGCAAGTATTGACTTTATGCTTAGACCGTAAGATTGAAATTTGTCGGCACCCCGCCTGTGTGTGTCGGATCTGTAAACTTTAGTTTACTATTATTTAATCTGTGGTATTACTCACAAATGGACCACTTATCTCTCTGTCTTTAATAAACTTTATTATTTTTATTATAAATAGATAAATGACGTCACATAAATGTTTGCCGTGAGCGGGAATCAAACCCGCGGCCCACGGCGTAAAAGGCAGGCTCACTACCAACCCTAACACACCAACGGGCTTGTCGAATGTCAGTTGTGTCTCTTTTTTCACAAGTAAATCGGCTATTATTCTTTCTGGCGCAAGTGGAATGTGAATCCTTCTCTCTCTACGTACAGACTGGACCAACCGAACCTTATCCGCAAGAATCGGCACATGGAGGTGTGGTACCGACCGGACTTCAAGTTCCGGTTTCCAACCGCTCTACTCTACTTCTACTTCATCACGCCGCTCAGCTTGAAGTCGCCTAGGGAGTAAGTATATACCATTATGATAAAAGTCTTAATTTCTTATTTTTTACCTAGCCTATATTTTTCCACAGCTGAGCAAAGAACTCCTCAACTATCGCTGTCCTTAGCAAATCGACCATTCAGAGTCCGTAGACAAATGGCTTTATACTACTGTAAACTTCAGTAGAATACAATAAAAATGTACGCAACATTTCGTAAGCTTATGTCAATCCCATACATTTTTAAGGTTCCGAATCAAAATGGTAAAAACGGAACCCTTATGGTGCGACTTCGACTGTCTGTTTATCACATCTATTTATCTCAGCAACTACTGATACTATCGACTTAGGAATAGTTTTAGAGTATGCTTGCCCAACTTTATTGCAAACAAATAAAATTAAAATATACTGATACACTTAAATTCAGATCCTTTAGGATTGCCCCCTTTTTACCCTTTCTATAATATGACTTTTATCTTTATTTCGTTTCCTCAAGATTTTTTTAAAAGCAATAGTTTGAATACTTAAACAATATTAAAAGCATGACAGTGTTTTCCTTACAGTGCCTGTCTCCTTGATCTATGGTCGGACGTGTTACAACAAGGCTTGAAGGTACGTACGTTTAGTAATATAATACAAATGAAAAAAATAGCTTTAGAATTAAAGGATATATGATCTCACTAGCTGTGCCCGCGGCTTCGCCCGCGTGAAATTCTGACAATGTGGTGTATTGTGCAGTCTCTCCCTCTTCCCATCCCTTTTGGGGGATGAATCTCAAAATTGCTGAAACACGTGTTTATTTACTTTTTATTTTTAGCTAAAATCTAAGTTTCAATCACATCATGTCAAAACTGTAGAATTTTCATACGAACTTTCATCCCTTATTTCACCCCCTTGTGTGATGATACCTCAAAATTGCTAAAACACATATTTCTTTGTTTCTTATTAATAACTAAAATCCAAATTTTCAAGTACCGCATGTCAAAACTGTAGGATTTTCATACAAACTTTCATCCCTCATTTCACCCCCTTAGGGGATGAATTTTGGAAAATTCTAAAACGTACTTTTTAATTTTTTACCAATAGCTCAGAACCAAATTTCTATAATTCTACCTTTAAAAATGAAAGACTTATAGTCCAACATACGGAAAAAAAATCATCCCCTTTGTCACCCCCTTGAAAGGTGGTTTTTAATAAATGCTAAAACACGTGTTTCTTTATTTTTACCAAAAGCTTAAAGCCAATTTTGTGTGAATCTAGCTCAAGAAACAATGGACTTTCATACAAACTTTCATCCCTTATTTCACCGGCTTAGGGGATGAATTTTGAAAAATTCTAGAACGTACTTTTTTATTTTTTACCAAGAGCTCAAAACCAAATTTCTATCTACCTTTAAAAATGAAAGACTTATAGACCAACATACTGAAAAAAAATCATCCCCTTTTTCACCCCCTTGAAGGGCGATTTTTAAGAAATGCTTAAACACGGGCTTCTTTATTTTTTACCAGAAGCTTCAAATGTGTGATCTAGCTCAAGATTTTCATACAAACTTTCATCCCTTATTTCACCCCCTTGGGAGATGAATTTCCCAAAATCCTTTCTTAGTGTGTAGTTTTGACGTGCATAGAACTGTGTACAAAATTTCAGATCTGTGTCTATAGCAGCGGAGACCAATTATTAAGCTTAGGTATTACCATGGGAGACTCGTCGACATATGCATCTTGCCCGTCCTAACCTACGGAGCCCAGACATGGTCACTGACTGAGGCACAGAAGTCCAGACTTGCGGTCTGCCAAAGGGCGATGGAGCGCAGCATACTAGGTGTAAAGAGGACCGACCGTATCCGGAACACAACACTGCGGTCCAAAACCCGTATCGCTGACGTCGGCAAAAAGGCTGCCACATTAAAGTGGGATTGGGCGGGTCACGTGTGTCGGATGCACCCGGATAGGTGGGCCAAACGCGCCACGGAATGGGTACCCCATGATGGACGCCGAGGCAGAGGAAGGCCCAAGAAGCGGTGAAGAGATGATCTGGATGCTTTTAGAGACCAGTGGCCCATAGTCGCAATAAATAGGGAGGAATGGAAATGTATGGGGGAGGCCTTTGCCCAGCAGTGGGACAGTATAGGCTAGTAAAAAAAAAAATTACCATGGGTATTACAACCCCGATGGATGTGAATCTGCTCATGAAACTCAACAAATTTTCCGAAGTAAACATAGATGTTAATGTGAAAAAAAAAATTGTGTACATTTACCACCTATTCAAAGTGGGCTATCAGTTGATGCAGTTTTTATGGGAAGTTCATTGTTGTTTCTCTAATTTCGCCCTAAGTTCCATGGGAAAAGTTTCCTCAATTAATGGGCATATTTACATCCTCCGTTGTACAGCCAAGAGCACGTCAAGCTTGACACATTGGAATTACAAACATACATACATACATAACATCACGCCTCTTTCCCGTCGGGGTAGGCAGAGACCACAGTCCTCCACCTGCTACGATCTTGACATACATACATACATTGGACTTAACACCGTTATTTCCATACTTAAGCAGCTAAAGTCGCTCTGCTAGTGTCTAGCTTGACCTACTCTTGACTGTACGTTTTATTTATACCATGATTTATTGTGTACCCTGTTTTTGTAGGAAGAAGTTTATCCAGCGAACATGGCAGATCTGACACACGCTCTATACGTCGGCGACAAAGGATTGACGTTAAAAGTGACTGGATATAATCAAAATTTACACGTGAGTACATTTATATCACTTAATTAATTTATTAGGTGTAGGATTACACTTCGTTAGAGACTTTGGCTGAGTGCGTCACCGAAAGGGACAGAAAATACAGTAGACACAGTGTGGTTTGTAGAAAAAGGTGGCATGCACTGTCATGTTCTGTCTCTTTTTCACAAGTAAATCGCGGTGCAAGTGAAACGGAAGATTTCCAGCGCTCTCTATATGCCAGTAAAATAGTACACTCAGTGTTATGTGTATGAGTTTGCCAATGTTGTAACATTTTTTTTTAATGTTATTTACGAATTCCTGATTTAAAACGATCTCTTACTTACAACTGTTGTAATTTCAACCAACCATTTATTTCGTGAATTTTCATTGTTTTATTACCGAAGCCCAGTGATTCTACTCATCTTACTCGACCTTGCTCCACTCTTTCGAAAATGGCGTCCATTTTATCCGTAACAGGGCGACCAGAGCGAGCTGCATCTTTGACATCAAAATTCCCGGTTTGAAAATGCTTAAATCAACTTTGTGCTGCTCTTACTGACACTGCATTATCCAAAAACGTCACAATTTTTTTTCGCGGCTTGCGTTGCAATTTTCCCTTTTTTGTAATAAAATTTTACAATGTATCAAATTTCTTAATTAGGTTCACTCATTTTGATAGAAAGAAAAACAAATGAAAAATAGCTCAAAAAGAAACAAATTATTTGCAATGTTTATTTGTTTAAATGCAACCTTTTTTAATGTCATCAAAATCAGCCAGATACAATACCAAAGAGATTTTATTACAAGTTTCTACATACTATACGCGAAAAGACTTTTCCCCGACCTATATGTGTGTTTATCTACTCCCGTACCGGAATATTCCAAATTCGAAACCAATGATAGTTTCGAAATTGAGGTCATTGTCCGCTATCATTTTCATTGCCACACTGTTCCATACTACGAACAGTACGGAAATGGAGTATGGATTTTCATTGTGCAACTGTTATAGTATACTCTAAAGTAATTTTGTAAAAATACTTTGGGTGACATTTAAAAGCAGAGGCGGCTCGTCCTAAAGAGCACTGGTGCAGTGCACTCCCTCTTTCACAAAACTCAAACTTAGGATGTATTACCTACCTAGTTAAGTTACATACGATTACATACCTATTTTCATAACCCTATACGTTGTATACATTTATAATAGCCTAAGAAATAATTACGCAACAATTTACGTAGTCAAGTTGTACCAAGTGGAGCGCCCAGCGATTGTGCTCCTATGAAAAAATATTCAGTACAATTCCTAATACAGAATTCAATGAGTGTGAAAGAGAAACATCAACTCGCTCGAGCGCGTGAAACAAAAGATTTTATATGAGAAATTAGCCTCATCAGGAGCGCTGCTCAATGCTACGACAAGGCGCTGTTGCCGATCATACGTAAACAAACTTTTCGTATACAGCTTTCAGTTACTGTTCGCAATTTTGCTTGAAAATTTAGAATTAACTGTTTTTAAGTAGTGTACGTGCCTAATTACTGTAAAAATTGACGAATACATTGTCGTTTACATAAAAAAATGCGAAAATGACTTTAAAATACGACTTGAACTCAATGAAAAGGGGCCGTCACGACCTGAAATCGCGCTAGTTCAAAAGTGTAGTACAAAAAAATAAACTTTTAATCTTGTTTTCAAACCAGAACAATATTTAAAAATACCTTGGATGTGAGGTTGTAAATAAATTGTTTTGTTTCCCGACTTCCCGTGTTTAGTATTTGAAGCTGGCGCTGGCGCGCATAATATGTAACAATAAAGCCATAAAAAATATTTCATCAATAAATGATAGGTAAGTCAATTTATTTATTTTATTTTTTTGTGCACATCCATAACAAAATGTCACGAGCCGCCTCTGTTTAAAAGAAAATGGAGAGTACCAGGAAAACATTCACGCATCTATATAAAGTGACCGTGGCAACAAAAGAAGAAGTGGTTTAAACAAAATTGTAGTACCAGGAGAACATGTATCTACAAGAGGCTGTCAATAACCATATACCGGGTGTAACAATATGCAATGAAATAATTGTTAAAGCAACTTCATCCACAAGCTCTGGATGTGGAACAACTTCAGGAATAACTTTTAATAACTGAACTAACTGTCCTATTAGTTAAATAAATTATTTACTACTCTTTAAAATTTTATTTTATTATATTTCGTAGATAAAGTTTTGTATGCAACTGTACGTAATTAGTCATTTTAACACTCGATCTATACTATTTTGGTACTCGGCTGCGCCTCGTATAAAAAACCAGTTCTCGTGTTAAAATTACTCTAATTACGCAACAGTTGCATAAATAAGTATTGTCGTTGCAGCTACTAGTGGAGCTGATAACGCGCGAGATGCGGACGGCGACCGACAACGTGACGGAGGCTCTGTTCGAGGCGGTGCGCGAGGAGCGGGCGCGGACCTACCACAACGTGCTCATCAAGCCGCACAAGCTGGCCAAGTTAGTTATATCACCTGAACGACCGAGCTGAAGCTCTTTTAGTTAAGGGCCCACCAACAGATGGCGCTGTAGGGTTTGTGAATCGCGCCATTTTCCTTGCATAATGCCCAAAAAAGACGTGAGACCTAGGCTAGATCAATTTTAACCCCCCCCCATAGTAAATTTCATCGAAAACGTTAGATCCGTTTTCTCGAAATCGATAAGGGTGGAATTTTGAGATAGGACAGCAATGGCAGGTACCTTAACCGTTACAGCTACACGTAAATGGTCCTAAGAGACCATCCATATTGTTTTTTTGGATTCTTTGCATTTCCGGAAAATGAATAAGCCACTTCCTCTAAATGTCAACGTAATTTTCGAATTCATTCAAATTAATTTAATTTTAAGTTACAAAGCATAAAAAACAACTCATTAATAAATGAGTTGTTTTTTAGATTTTTGTTTTTTAGACTTTTAAATACGTAAGTAAAATAATACGTAAAATATGAATGGAGATCTTTTTTGGGGTTCCATAGCCAAATGGCAAAAAACGGAACCCTTATAAATTCATTATGTCTGTCTGTCTGTCCGTCCGTCCGTATGTCACAGCCACTTTTTTCCAAAACTATAAGAACTATACACACGAAAATAGAAAAAAAAACAATACTTTTTAGGGTTCCCCATACTTAGAACTGAAACTCAAAATTTCTTTTATTCAATCTAACCCATACGTGTGGGGTATCTATGGATAGGTCTTCAAAAATGTATTGAGGTTTCTAACATAATTTTTTCTAAACTAAATAGTTTGCGCGAGACACTTCCAAAGTGGTAAAATGTGTGTGTCCCCCCTGTAACTTCTAAAATAAGAAAATGATAAAACTAAAAAAATATATGATGTACATCACCATGCAAACTTCCACCAAAACTTAGTTTGATCGAGATCTAGTAAGTAGTTTTTTTAATACGTCATAAATCGTAAACCGCAATTTACCTTTCATTCAATCAACTCAAATATAAATTTTAGTTACATCACATAATAAAGTTTTTTAGCAATAAAAATACCATAACTTGTACTTATATACGTACAGGTTTGTACGGAACCCTCAGTGCGCGAGTCCGACTCGCACTTGGCCGGTTTTTTACAGCTATATAAGGTCCTAATGAAATAGTGAACATAATTTTAGTATGTTACTCAGACCATGAAACTGAACAACTTTCCCCAAGGAACAAAGGTCTAAATACGAATATCTATTTTCGACCTCCCATAGAAACAGCAACAGCTGATAGCGCATTATGTATGGGAGGTCAAATTTGGTTTTTCGTATTTCGACCCATGTTCCTTGGGGAAAGTTGTTCAGTTTCATGGTCTGAGTAACATACTAAAATTATGTTCACTATTTCATTAGGACCTTATATGTTCGTCCACAGGGACATCCGTATGAACGTTCTCCTCGAGCCTTACATCTCTCCTCGCGACAAAGCGATGCTGGTGCGTAATCTCACTCTCACAGACCTCAAGGCCTTCAACCAACGATTGATGGACCGCCTCTATTTACAGGTAACAGGGCACACTTCAATATATATTCTTTATTGCACAAATTTACAAACAGAAAGTTACATACAAAAGGACATTAACAAAGGCGGGCTTATCTCTAAAAGAGATTTCTATTTATTTAAGAGGTGGTTCTGCTAATGAAACTGAACTACTTTTCCCAAGAAACATAGGAAAAAAAATCGTCTTACCATACAAACTGCATCTGCTGACAACACATTTTGTATGAGAGGTAAAAATTTTCTTTTTCACATTTCGACCTGTTTCTTGGGATAAGTTGTTCAGTTTCAAAATTTCCGGAGTGTAGTCTTCACATGTATGACTTAAAAACGGCTCGACCTTGGCTATGATTATTTTTTATTGTATTTGTATGTTCAAGTACAATGTTTCTATAGAAAGAAAAATTGGGAAAGTTTTCCGAAAATTTTCAAAATGTGGAAAAACAAAGGTGGTTTTTTCTACGGGATATTTGTATGATGGGTGCGGGTTCTATAGGTGCGAAGCCGCAGGACAAAACGCTGGTCTTGAATAAAAGTAAAAAATGCGGTTTCTCTTATTGGAACATCAAACGTGCAGATTCCGAGAAGGCTTCCTTCATCCTTACAAGTGAACAAACTAGCCGATGGACCACCTGGTAATAAGAGGTCACCTCCGCCAATAGCACTCATTGTCTTATTAGTAAAACATTTCACTAACACGGCGGCAAAGTGCGTTACCCACCTTGAGAACTGATATTCAATGTCTCATATGCCGCTAATTTCACTGTCTCGTTTTGTTTATTGCAGGTACTGATGCAAGGAAATATAGCTTGGTACGATGCGATTCGTATTGCCGAAAACGTGTATAATTCCATCAAGTGGGAAGCCTTCGCGGAAGACGAATATCCAGAGGTAAGAAAAATTCCAAATTAACGGTGCGGGTCAATTTTTATCACAACTTTAACACTTCCGTACCATTGTATAACATGTCAGAAAAAGTGTGGAAAAGGTACTGCAATGTGTATCTTTCATAGACTGACAAACATCTATTGGCAGATGGATGATGGTGATATGACGGCGCTGCTGTTATACAAGGTTATTTTTTGGACCTGATTTCGTTTTGCCCACTTATCAGTGAGGTCGAATGCAACAACTTTTGTTCTACGACTTTGCTAACAACGCACAAACAATTTTTGACTCTCCATACTAAAGTGGTCACGTGACCGACCCATTTTGTATGGGAAGTTGAAAATTGTTCGTGTGTTGTTAGCAAAGTCGTAGAACAAAAGTTGTTGCTTTCGACCTCACTAATAAGTGGGCAAAAGGAAATCAGGTCCAAAAAAATAACCTAGTAGAGGGTGCTAGGGTGCTTCCTAATCAACTGCGTTCCTTCGACTATGTTACTCGGACCATAAAACTGAACAACATTCCTTAAGGAACGTTGGTCGAAAATCGAAAAAACAATTTCAACGTCCCATAATAATTGTGTCAGATGATAGTGCATTTTGTATGGGAGGTAGCAGCGTTAGTTCCGATTTAATCCTCCAGCCAATAATCCTTGTCGTTGTATGAGCCTTCAAAATGGTGTAAGAATGGTGGGTGAACTCTGATTCTGCACAAGTTGCTTATTATACAGCTACTAATTAATTTGTAAATGTTAACTTTCTTCTTTTATCGTTTTTCTGTCAAAGTTTTTATGAAAATTCGGACACACAGTCCATTACAAACCTTCTAACAGAGAAGGCAACTTTTTTATACACTGTGCTATAGAAAAAATTAAAATCTATTCCTAAAGCATATAGAAACACAGCAAAGTAAATCCCTGTTTGGCTTTATCCCTAATACGGACGTCAGTTTGACGTGGATATGACTACCACCCACGTTCACTCACCCCCCCCCCCCCCCTCCCACGCTTCCCTCCCTCTCTCTCTCGCTCTCCTCACCCTTTGAGTCATCCAAAGCTCGATGTAGTACCAATTATTGCTGCCAGAGGGCCTATATCCACTTTGCACAAAACGACCCTTAAACATAAAGCATGACGTATCCACGTCATAAAAACCGGTTTCTATGACAGGCTTTTTTGAAGTGTATGTATTTATCCTACCTTACTTCGAAATATCGGTACGGTTAAACACGGGCAACACCATTTCGGTTTTATTGTTATTAGTGCGGCTGATTAGCTGTTTCACGTAGACACGCCTTACAATTTCCCAAATAAAATTCCATTTACTAGTTAGGTACATAGCTCTTAATTTTTGATAGGAGCCAATTCTTAAATTTTCAATGGAAATTCAATAAAAAAAATGGTGCATTTATAAGGCGTGTCCATGTAAAGGCGATATAAGACGTTAAGCGACTGGACTATATTTGTAACACCCTGATTCTTTCTCCATCATTATTATAAAAACCGCGTAGCTAGAACCATATTTGCTTTGCAGTTACGCGTGCACCAGCTGCCTTTGGGCGAAAGAACACTGCGAGTGATGAGCCTCAACCCTCAGTCTACCAACAGCATTGTCACCAACTACTACCAGGGAGAAGTCACCTCGCCCAAAGACACCGCCGTGCTGGAAGTTATCACCGTAAGCTTAAAATTACACCAAATACAAATTTGCGTGTGAATAGGCTTTTTCTGGGCAAGCTCGTTCCGTCGTCGACCACATCTCCGACCTCAGGGCTCGATCGAGGTCAAGAGTAAGCCAACATTGAAAATAAATCGCGCCAGCAGCGTCGATTGTCACAAAACCAATTGATTTCATTCATAACATCAGATTCAGATAATTTTATTCAATGTAGATTCTTTACAGAATACTTATTGAATGTCGTGCAGAAGACACTGCAAATAGAGCGGGTCTACGCCGTTTCGGATCGTGCTATGGCAGCGTAAAAGAAACGGCAAGAAACCACTGCAGCACGGCCTACTTTAAGAGTCGGCTTTCCTATGTAACGTCCACTGCAGGACAGTGAGCTTCCTCCGGAACTCCAGCAAAGAACGCGTGGTACTTAGGAGGGGACCACCAACTAAGTGCCACGCTTTTAAGCGTTGCGGCTGGCGACCGCTGTTGTTTGTGACCGTAGTATGTAAGAACATTACACTGCTGCTGCCCATCCTCCGGTTCATAAGCCCTTTGTCGCCTCTTAAGACACCCACGGGTAGAGATTGGTTGGTGGTACAATTTTTCCGGCACCACACGATTGCTTGACGTTATTTGACATCTTTTGGTTGACATGACCAGATTTGCTATAATTTCAAAATCAAATCTGAAACTGTAGCTATCGGGAGCAGGCAGTCTACCGGGAAAAGAGCGCGTATAACTATTGTATTGTATTGTATTGTTTTATTTGGTAATAATAATTACATGTCATAAAGTTGAAAATAATAATAACAAAATTAACAATTAAATATAACAAAATAGGTACCTATATTAGGTCTTTACCTATGAAATTGCCGTTTTGTATGGAGAATTTTAGGTAAACTCAATTTTCAGTACTAACATTTTTGAATTTTTCTTAGGAATCATAAATCCAATTTCTTTTATTTTTTTAAGCATTATTGGGAAGACATTAAGCTTACAGAAGCTTAAATTTAATTTTCGAAAAATATTATCTGTAAAAAAATATAACAAATCCAATGATGAAATCGGACGACATTTAAGACGATCAATTTTCTAACCATTAATTTTATATTTCCAACTAAAAATAAAAACTTCATTTTATGCGTAAATTGATAACCTTGAAGTCAACTTTCAAATATAAGACAAATGAAAAAAATAGCATTAGAATTATAGGAATTATAATCTCATTAAACTATAAGAAAATTTCGGCAATTTCATAGGTAAAGACCTATTATTACTATACTTATATAATATGAAATTAGCATTTAAAGGCTAAAAAGTCCTTTATGTTATAAAATGCCTGCTCGATCAACCAGCGCTTTAATTTAATTTTAAATAAATCGTCACTGTTGACCTCCGTTATAGTTTTGGGTATCCGATTGTAAATTGACGGACCCAGCTCATGCGTTACTTTAGACGATTTCGCCAGTCTGTTCAGGCTAGTGATCAAGTTCGTCTTATTACGCGTATTGTATGTGTGGATATCTTCATGTCTCTTATAAAGACTGTGATTTTTTCTCACATACAATGCCGTGTGTAAGATTACTAGTGACGGGAGAGTTAATATTCCTAGTGACCTGAAGTAGGGTTGCGCAGAGGTACGTATCGGCACACGAGCAATTGCGCGCACTGCCCGCTTTTGTGCTCTGAAAGCTCTCTCCCACTCAGCCGCATGGCCCCACATATCCACCCCATACTGTAATGCTGAGTGTACTGTGGCAAAGTAACACTTGCGAACAATATCGGCTGCCACGACGCGAGAAAGTCTCCATAGCGCGAAGCATGCACCGCTTAGTTTGCCACATAGTTTTTCAATATGCGACTCCCACTTCAAGCATCTGTCCAATTCGAAGCCTAGAAATTTTGTAGCTTCAACCTGCTCGATCTTTGTTCCGCAGGCGTGCACTCTCAGTGGTTTCATTTGCCTTCCAGACAGATCAAAGTGTAGGAAGTGTGTCTTGGATAGATTTATTATGAGACCATTCAAATGAAACCACTGTGAGACACAGGTTGCTGTCTCGGTTAGTTTGTCCTCGAGAAGTTTAAGCGATGGTGCGGTCACTATCACTGCCACGTCGTCATGGTACATGAAGGCGTAACTAACGTCAATGTGAGCAATGCTGGGTCCATGTGAGCATTTCCATCGAAGTTTTGATACGTCCATAACATCCCATAATTTTCTATCTTTATTGGCTGACTAAACAATACTGAGGAAAATTATTGTTTTTTTTTGAGTAATTAAACAACGAGACCGAATCCCAGAATGTATTTTAACTATTATACCTGTTACTTCACGTCAATGACTTCAATAACTTTAATTGTAACTAGAGCGTCGTAATAACTTTCATTGTAACTAGACCCACTGCAGGACAGTTCCCTCAGCTGCCTCCAGAATTCCAGCAAAAACGCGTGGTGATTTGGAGAGGAATCACCATAGTACCACGCTTGTAAGCGTTGTGGCTGGCGACCGCAGTATATAAGATGGTACGATACACAGAAAGATGCTGCTGCCCATCCTCCAGTTCGTGAACCCTTAGACACCCACGGGTAGAGATGGGTTGGTACTATTCTTCGCCGGCACGCATAATGGCCTATGACAAATGATGGGTAAAGGCATAAATACTCGAAATGACGAATGCTTTATTGGAACTTAAAAAAATGGACTTGTACAGAAATAGACTTTCACGGAAATGGACGTTCGCGGAACTGGACCTAATAGACCGCAAAGGGATACATGGTCTTGTTATGACTAGGACCGCGAAATGACAACTAATACATGTGCATTATGTCTAGATACATGGTCTTGTTTATTTGTCGCACGTACTTTTAAACTAAAAAGAAAAAAGTAAAAAATTCTTTCGGGCTAACAGACATTTTGTAGGTGATTTGTCAGCTTTACTCGACCAAAGTATAAGGGCTTATACAGGGTTTAACAAAAAGGGTATACCAACCCTGAAAGATGTGAATCTGCCCATAAAACTGAACAACTTTCCCCAAGGAACATAGGCCGAAATATGAAAAAAAAAATACCTCCCATAGAAACTGAATCAGCTGATAGCGCATTTTGTCTGGGCGGTCAACATTTTTTTTCGTATTTCGACCTATGTTCCTTGGGAAAAGTTGTTCAGTTTCATGGGCCGAATCATATCCTTTCTGGTTGATATACCCTTTCTGTTACACCTTGTATGAATGTGTTATTTGCAGATGTTAATGGAGGAGCCGGTATTCGACATGCTGCGTACCAAGGAGCAGCTCGGCTACTCCGTCTACAGCATGATGCGGTACACGTTCGGGGTGCTCGGCTTCTCCATCACCGTCAACACGCAGGTCGACAAGTTCAGGTACTTTCACAGAAAAATAAAGGTAATTAGAAGGAGTATTGAAGAAATAATTCTTCACAAGGTAGTGAAGGCGTCGTTCTATGGATTTGACGGGTTATTTTGAATATTTCCTAGGGATCATTGATGATTTGACATAAAAAATTGGGACATGTTGGCAGATGTCATCCCATAGTAAAATAAATTTGCAAGGTTTCTATTACGAGCGAAGCAAGGAGGTTCGAAATCTTTGGGTACTTTTAATGTTTTGAGGGTAAAGGGGTTGGACTCCTAGTTCCCAACGGCCACTGCGACCTTTACACACCTATTGTAACCAACCCATTGTGCTCTCGGCTATACCGGCACTCGACAGCCTCAAAAAAGCTGATGATAGGATTAAGAGCTCTGGCATCCACAGGGTTTATATAATAATACCTGTGTTCTTTTGATGACCGACTTCTGCTTCAAATTAGTGCATCACAGGGGCAAATTTGGTGTATAGGCGACCCAAAATATACAGTAAGTATAGGTTTCCGTATTAGCCCATTTTGTTTAGTTCAGATATCATTAGTTGATGGAGAGCCGGTTTTACATGCTCCGCACTAAAGAACAGTTCGGGTTCTACACTAAACACATAACAAATCACACATATATGAAACAAGTGTTGTGTTTATTAGCCGTCGGGTATTTTACCGTTGCGAGGAACATCGCTGAGCTGTTATCACCGGAAAAGTCGAAAAACTGTACGAAAAAGTAGTTTTCTGAACACATTATTTTATTTATTTCACAATACGAGTGTAGATAAATTTGTGTATGCAACTGCCCATAATTAGGCGTAAAAACACTCGTGTCTGCTTTTATGGAACTTGTTTCGCTTCGCTTGGTTTCGTGTACACTTACACTCGAGTTTTATATTATTTGGATTTTCATCAATTTCAAATGATGCTTAGATGGAAACTGGAACGATGGAATTTTCAAATGGTTTTAGGAAAATAAAATAAAACTAAACACGTTTTAATGTATTCCAGCGTGTCGCACGTAGACGGACGCGTGGAAGCGTTCCTCAAGAAGTTCGCTCGCGACATGAGGAAGCTCACCGAGCGAGCCCTCTCCGCTACCAAGCACTCGCTCATACAGCTCAAGCACACCACTGACTACGAGCTTAAAGAAGAGGTATGTACGACCATGACATTTATTCCTCCAAAGATTTTTATATGAAAATCCACAAACTGATTGTAATGGTTACTTCGTACCAGAAACTACGGTCACTACTGTCAGTTACGTATAATCCCGTTGACTGAATTTACTTGATGACATACTCCAGTAAAAATACGGTTTTGCAAAACATTAAATGTTTATAGCTACTTTTTTGTGTATATCGTATTTAAATATAATGTTAAGACGCAATATTTACGAATCCACCTAAAAAGAGATGTAAAATTTTACTATGGAGGTTGGATTTTTATTTCGAGGGAAGATTAACAGGGTTTAAACCAAGTTCATATGGTGGATAGGATAGTAGATAATATTTTGGTGAAGAAAGAATATTTTTATAGGCCACCATTTTTTTACAATTGATTTTTAAAGTTATTGAAATACGGCATCACTGATTGAAATTTGGCAACACTGATTAGACTATGACAACCCTACTTACAACAGGGTTTTAGGGTAAGTAAGTATACAGGGTGTTAGATTAGGATCACCATATGTCAGGGTCTTAGGGTAAGTATACAGGGTGTTAGGATAGGATAACTATACAGGGTTTTAGAATAGGATCACTATATGTACAGGGTTTAAGGATAAGTATACAGGGTTAGATTAGGATCACCATATGTACAGGGTCATAGGGTAAGTATACAGGGTGTTAGGATAGGATACCTATACAGGATGTTAGGTTAGTATCACTTTATGTACAGGGTTTTAGGGTAAGTATACAGGGTGTTAGGATAGGATAACTATACAGGGTGTTAGGTTAAGATCACTATATTTACAGGGTTTGAGGGTAAGTATACAGGGTGTTAGGTTAGGATTACTATACAGGATGTTCGGGTACGTATACAGTTTGTTAGATTAGGATCACTATATGTACAGGGTCTTAGGGTAAGTATACAGGGTGTTAGGGTGTGTACAGGATTTTAGATTAGGATCACTATATGTACAGGGTCTTAGGGTAAGTATAAAGGGTGTTACTACACAGGGTGTTAGGACTAACACTAACACACTAACACCCTGTATAGTTATCCTATCCTAAGACCCTGTATAATTACCCTAAGACTCTGTACATGTGGTGATCATAATCTTACACCCTGTATACTTACCTTGAAACCCTGTGTATTTATCCTATCCTTACACCCTGTATACTTACCCTAACATCCTGTATAGCAATCCTAACCTAACACCCTGTATACTTACCCTAAAACCCTGTACATATAGTAGTCATCCTAACCTGACATCTTGTATACTTACCCTAACATCCTGTATAGTTATCCTAGCCTAACACCCTGTATATTAACAAATAATGACCATAAGAAGCATTTTTGATAATACCAAGACTTATAAAAAAATATATTCATGGTATCTTACTAGAAAAAAAATAAATCATCGACATCGTGTGTCGATATTATTTTGATCGATCACCTCTCTAATTATCATACAAGAAATCGGCCGACAAAAATACGGTCTTAGATTGTAATAATACTATAAATACGGTCGTGAGCGGGAGCCCTGAAACACACTGCTTCAAAAAATTATTACTTTGAAAAACTCATAAACATTACCCTTTTGCCACAAACAAAAAAAAATTACCCTTTGACAGCAGTCTGTCTTGACCACGCACACGGGCGTCATATACAGCTATCCTGCTGTCAATGTCAAGGTAATATTTTGCCGCACAAATCTTTGGTGTTGCCAGTACTTAAAAAAAGTCCACTATCAATATTTAAAAAAAATATTATAAAAAAATGGCGGCCCCAAAAAAAAAAATTTTTGTTGTTCTTCTTTCTTTTTTTTATTCTCCTTTATATGATATAAATTTCAAGTCTGTTAGTTTTATCTCGGAATAAAAAACCACTAGTATACATGTCTTTTAAAGCGGAATATTTTTTTCGAATAACAGCTAAGGCAAAAATAGTAATAGACAATTATATACTTTATATCCTAGATAAACGTATACTTTACATATACGCATCAAAATCCACCACAAATATATTTCAAAATATCAATTTATTTCAAAATATAAAATCTTTACTTATTTTTACATGTAAGGTCGAATAAAGTCGAGGTAAAATAATAGAAATAAACTGAGCTAAACTCAACCTTTTTAAATGTAAGTGATTCTTATATATATTCACAAAAATGCCATACTAAATAAAAAAAAAGTTTTTTGTAATCACTGGTTTACAATGATTTTGTAAACATTTATGTTGGATTTGCCAAACATGTGATTATATAGCACTATTTAAATTATTAGAAAGCAAAACGGATCTATTACTATTTTTGGTTGCGAAGATAAGCTTTATTTAAATTTCGTGCTATAAAAGTAAAAAAGCTAATATTTTTAGGTGGATTCAAGTATAATATGAAATTCTGAATATATAGCAAGCCGTAAATAAAAAACCGGCCAAGTGCGAGTCGGACTCGCGCCCTAAGGGTTCCGTACCTATCTACCATATGATATACTAAAAGCTTTTGACTCTTTGATTTTTAAAACTCCGTGACCATCCAACTTGACCCCTCTTTTATAGAAAAGTTCTTGAAACGGGAGCTCACCTTAATTGGTTACTCTTAGTTGTGAGAAAAATTGAAATATTTCATGATTTTAGACTTTTCCCTTTATTTGTAATATGAGATCTAGCTTCTTGCCAAATTCCATATTTTTAGGTCAACGGGAAGTACCCTGTAGGCTTTGCTTTTTTGCATAAATGTATGGAGATGAGGACATAAAAGCCATATCTTTTGATTGCGTCGTTGTAAAAAATTTAAATTTTCAGATCTTGTGTGGTTTATGGACCTTAATATTCGTTATCAATTTCAACCTGATACCTATTCTCGTTCGTGAGAAAAAGGGTCTTGACAGACAGACAGACGGACAACAAAGTGATCCTATAAGGGTTCCGTTTTTTTATTTTGCGGTACGGAACCCTAAAAACAGAAAGATGCTGCTGCCCACCCACCGGTTTATAAGCTCTTACTCGCCTTTTACGACACCTACGGATAGAAAAGGGTTGGTACTATTCTTTACCGGCACCACACGGACAAGGAGACGGAGGAGGACGTTGGAGGGGGTACGGGTATTAAGGTTGTTTTTAGAAGAACGATATTTGAAAATTTTAGTTATAGATGAGTATTTGTGTTGTTACACGGGCAAAAATGGGTACAAATGCTGACCCGAGCTCGCCGTTACTTTTAGGGTTCCGATACCAAATGGTAAAAAAAAAAACAGCCAAGTGCGAGTCGGACTCGCGCACTGAGGGTTCCGTACCACCACATAAACATAATTGTATTAGTTGAAATTTCAGTAAGTTAATGTGCTAGATTTTTTGAGTCTGACACGCGCTTGGCCAAATTTTATTATTTGTTGTTATTTTATAGCTTATGAACTATAAACATACCAATTTTCAAGTTTGTAAGTGTTCTCGTTTGTAAAATAGAACTAAAACAAAAATTGCCTCCGTGACCATCCAACTTGACCCCTCTCTCATATGAATGTTCTTGAACCGGGAGCTCACCACAATTGTTTACTCTTAGTTGTGAGTAAAGTTGTAATATTTAATGATTTCAGACTTTTCCCTTTATTTGTACTGTGAGACCTAGCTTCTTGCCAAATTTCATAATTTTAGGTCCACGGGAAGTACCCTGTAGGTTTTGCGTTTTTGCATAAATGTATGGAGATGAGCACATAAAAAGCCATATCTTCTGATTGCGCCGTTGTAAAAAATTGAAATTTTCAGATCTTGTGTAGTCCACGGACCTTAACATTCATTATCAATTTCAACCTGATACCTCTACCCGTTCGTGGGATAAAGGGTCTTGACAGACAGACAGACAGACAGACAGACAGACGGACAACAAAGTGATCCTATAAGGGTTCCGTTTTTTTCTTTTGAGGTACGGGACCCTAAAAAAATAATCTATTAAATTTTTTTTCCGAAATTCGATTTTTTTTTAATGTTTGGACGGCAAAATAAATAAATAAATGAAGTAAATTTAGGTGGATTCCTTTAAAAAGCTTTACACAGAAATATAATCTATCGATCTGAAAAAGAATCACGGCTATTATCAATTATTTCCGTTTCGCCATACAATGCTCTCGTAATTTTACTGGAGTAAGTAGTATAGCTTGCAATTAGTAAACGAGATTTTGTGATATTTGCCAATGTACAGGGTTATTTTTTGGACCATACATCTGTTTGCCCACTTACTAGTAAAGTGAAAAGCGTCAACTATTCTATGTCTTTCAACAACGCACAATATAAATCCCCCTATTCCATCTTCCCACATTTTGTATGGGAAAGTTGTCATTTTTAGTGCGTTGTTGCAAAAGTTGTTCCTTTTGACCTCACTAATAAGTGGACAAACGATGTCAGATAAAAAAATATAACCTTGTACTGTGATTTTTACAAACACTTCGTGATTATCACCAATCATTCATCATTCAAATCTTTATTTTAACATATTAGGTTATTTTTAGGGTTCCGTACCTCAAAAGAAAAAAACGGAACCCTTATAGGATCACTTTGTTGTCCGTCTGTCTGTCTGTCTGTCTGTCTGTCAAGACCCTTTATCTCACGAACGGGTAAAGGTATCAGGTTGAAATTAATACCATTTATTAGGATCCATGAACCACACAAGATCTAAAAATTTAAATTTTTTACAATGACGCAATCAAAAGATATGGCATTTTATGTCCTCATCTCCATACATTTATTCAAAAATGCAAAACCTACAGGGTACTTCCCGTTGACATAAAATTATGAAATTTGGCAAGAAGGTAGGTCTCACAGTACAAATAATGGGAAAAGTCTGAAATCATCAAATATTACAACTTTTCTCACAACTAATGGTGACCAATTGTGGTGAGCTCCCGTTTCAAGAACATTCATATAAGAGAGGGGTCAAGTTGGATGGTCGCTGAGGCGATTTTTGTTTTAGTTCTATTTTAAAAACGGGAACACTTACTAACTTGAAAATTGGTATGTTTATAGTGCATAAGCTGTAAAATAACAACAAATAATAAAATTTGGTCAAGCTCGTGTCGGACTCAAAAAATCTAGCACATTAACTTACTGAAATTTCAACTAATACAATTATGATTATGTGGTGGTACGGAACCCTCAGTGCGCGAGTCCGACTCGCACTTGGCCGGTTTTTTTGTACTTAACAGTGAGGTCAAAAGCAACGACGTTGTTAACAAAACTCATAAAAAATCAACTTCTCATACAAAGTAACGTAAGTGATCAACACATTTTGTATGAATAGTTGAGTAATTATTGTGCGTTGTAAGCAAAGTCGTAGAACAAAAGTTGTTGCTTTTGTGTATTTGCAATAAGTAATAGTAGTTTAAGATACAAGTTCCGTAAGTAGGGTTATTACAAACGAGTTGACGTTTTGTAAGCCCGAGACGGAGTCGAGGGTTTACCATCGGCACGAGTTTGTCATAACCCTTACGGACGTGTATCTTACGTCGTTTTTCAATACATATGTGAGAAAACAGATATGAGTAACACACTTGGTAAAGGATCCAACCATGGGTTCTGATGCCTCTTGTCGATTTATGTTCTCCTGGTACTATCCATTTTATTTTAAATATAGGTCGTCTAGTATAGCAGTCGTCACCCAAGTAAAAAGTCACCACTGTTGTATTTTTACAAAATAATTTTATGACCAGAGTGTAAAAACTCCTTGGTATTATACTTTTTTTACTTACCGCACTAGTTCGGTAAGTAACTACTTGCAAGCAATGTTTACGTCCTTGTAAGTACGTTTTTCGAGCAAATGTATTGAAAAATAACTTTGTAAATAAGTGTTTTTTATTTACAGGTGGAAAGGAACTGGAGGGAGATTTTGAGCAAGGAATATCAGTTCCAGAGATTGTTCGATGAGGTTTGTAAACTTATGTTTAAAAGGAAGGACTAGTCATGTGTTTGATTCTTCTTGTGATGTGTCTTTCATACAAACTTTGATCTCTATTTAACCAATCACATTTATTATCGTTTTTAAGACATCTCCAAAACTATAAATCAGAATTCATGGTCTATAACTGAAAATACGATAAAAAAAATTACTTCCCATACAAAATTCACTAACTTCTATGGGAAGTAAAAACAAAATATATCATTTCGTCGTACCTTACTTGGGGAAAGTTGTTAGTTTTCTAAAGATGTCTTTAATATAAAGTTTTCGCAAAACTTTACGCATTACTTTCACCGTCGGTGTTACTGTAACTTGTGTAATTGAAGAGAAATCTATTCTTAACTGCAAAATGTTTGTTTACAAAACTAGCACACGTTATACACTCTTTTTTTATCACCCCGGATATTTTAAGAGGTGGTTCTTTCCACGAAACTGAACAACTTTTCCCAAGAAACATAGGTCGAAATACGAAAATAAATCGACTTCCCATACAAACTACATCAACTGACAGTCCATTTTGTATGTACGTCGAAATTTCTTTTCGTATTTCGACCTACGTTCCTTGGAATAAGTGGTTCAGTTTCTCGGGCAGAATCGCCTCTAAAAATATCCGGGGTGATAGAAAAACAACGCTGTTCTTTGACAAAACGTCGCGTTATTTTCTGATTATAGTAAACTCTACGAATAAATAATAGTCAGGAACTCTAACTCAGAACAAATTCCACACAAAAAGTGGACCTACGTGAAACCAAAAGGACGTATAAGTATTCAAAATACGAATCAATTGGTTCAAATTCAGAACGAGAGCAGGGATTGGTTCGCGCGCGTGCTACAATGTCAGCTAGTGGTAGTTGAGAGGTAACTATTTTAGCTCCGCCTACTTAGGTAACTATTTAATGGGGTCAAGTTTGAAGCGCAGTTATCGTTCTATAGTATCGTAGTTCGCTGAGTAAACTTGTGATGTGATTTCAGGCCGAAGCTATTGAGCAGGTGCGACTGGGAGACATCCGCCTGTGGATTGAGAACCACTTCGCCACGGGAAACAAGTCCATGTTCAGGAAACTATCCGTTCAGGTAAGAGAAAGTTTAAAGAATGTGTAAAGCAAACGTTATGTAAAAAAGCTTACTATAGATTGGATGACTATATGAATGACAAAGAAGTATGGTGCTCTGATATTCCAGCGAAACACAAGAAACACATTGTAAAAAGCCGACTCTTAAAGTAGGCCGTGCTGCAGTGGTTTCTTGCCGTTTCTTTTACGCTGCCATAGCACGATCTGAAACGGCGTAGACTCGCTCTATTTGCATTGTATTCTGCATGACATTCAATAAGTATTCTGTAAAGAATCTACATTGAATAAAATTATCTGAATCTTGAGATTACAAATCTACGCTACAGTTGAAATCATAATATCCCATAAAACGTCCACTGCTGGACAGGGCTCAGCTCCCTCCAGAACACAAGCGAAACTTAGAAGGGAATTTACCATAGTCACCACGCTTGTAAGCGTTGCGGCTGGCGACCGCTGTATCTAAGATAGTACGGTCAACCGCACTTCGGTAGAAACTTTTTCAACTCTATTACCACGCCGTAAGGTCCAAAAGTGTTTCTACTGACATGCGGCTGTGTGTACAATACACAGAAAGATGTTGCTGCCCAGCCCGTCCTCCGGTTTATAAGCCCTTAGTCGCCCATACATACCCTACCTTACTGCGGTCACCTACTAGCGCGGTCCATGGTGCCAGCCGTAACGCTAACAAGCGAGGTGACTATGGTATTTCCCAAAGAGATTTGAACCTCGCTACGCTCGGTGACCGAGCGTAGCGAGGTTCAAATCTCTTTGGTATTTCCCCTCTACATTTTTCCAGCAAAAGCTAGAATTCTGGAGGGAGCTCCCTATCCTGTCGTGGACGTTTCATGGGATGTTATGATGATGAGTCGCCTCTTGCGATACCCACGGGTAGAAATGGGTTGGTACTATTCTTTGCCGGCACCAGATTTCTTGCAGTTGAAATAATGTAGGTTAATTATAAAGACAGAAGTATGAAAATAATACGTTGATTAATTATAGATTCTCAAATAATAATTAATATTACTGCAGGACGCTTTGACCTGCTATCATTCTCAAGCTTCATTATTCCGAGTTTATATTATTATTAAATCAGAAAATAAACCGTAGGGGGTATTGTAAGGCATAATTAATTAGGTTTGTGTCTTTTATTCGACACGGACGAATTCGTAGGCAAAAGAGAGTGTAATATGAAATAAAATGACCATTTTTTTACCATTTTTGTACAGCTCAGAAACACATTTTTCACATCTTGGAAGATGATTTTTATAAAATTCTGATTAACTTGTTCGTTATTTCGATCCAAAAAGTTATGCACCTCACGTCAAAACTCTGTGGTAAACTGGGGTCCCGTTGCTGAATAAACTATCTAATAAGATATAGAAACGAATCTATTACGTACTGATACTGGATGCGTGGTGACACACTCTTTCCCAGCGACTCAAATTCCGTAACCAGAAATTCGTAAATATATTACTGATTTAGGCTGATCTGAATTTAATTTAATTTAAGGGGATTCCTGCAGTCAACTTGCGCCCTAATCAGCTATAAAAATATTGCTCGCTAAACACAAAATTTATGGAAAATCCGAAAAGACAGATTGAAGTAAAGGTGCCCTAGCTAGTTTATTTAGAACCTATCAATAATGAAAAATTTAGTTGACCGTAGTTACAGATAAAAATGTGCCAAAAACGGCCACTTTTAGCAATATTTGTATCTGTAACTAAAGCAAACTTTATTTTACAGAGTAAATAGGTTCTACATAAACAATGGTACCTTTTCTTCAATCTGTCTTTTCGGATTTTCGATAAGTTTTGTATTTAGCAAGTAATATTTTTTTAACTGATGGGGGCGCTAGTGGACCGCAGGTACCTAAAGCAACCTTAGACATTATTGTAACACCTCCAAGGCTTTTTCGCTTTCACTTGCGTAGCACCTGGGCCCATAACCTGATAAAATCAACCATTTAATTTCATCTTAAGTAATGGCCACAAAGAGCTCAAGTAACACATTGAGACAAGGCAACCTAGACATTATTGTAGGACCTCCAAGGCTTTTTCGTTTCCACTTGCGTAGCGCCTGGGCCCATAACCTGATAAAGTTAATTGTCATGTTCCCAATTTACACCATTTATTTTCATGTTAGGTAATGGGCCACAAAATAGACAAGAGCTCAAGTAACACAACGAGCGACACTTCGCTCACATCGGAGGAGTTACGCAAGAATTACGACCTCACCTACCTCGACGCCTCGCAGCCAATCGGAGACAGCGCCGAGAGCGACGAACAGTTTATCACCAACATACAGTCGTTCGCCGCCGCCATGCCTATCATAGACGTGCCTAGAATCGAGCTGGCTCAATGCTAGTTTGTTAAGATTAGGGTAGGTTTTTTCAATTACAGGTTTGTAGCGATTTTGGAGATTTTTTTAAACAATACTCGTGTATTTGCTCATTTTCTTACGGATTTACTTTGCTTTCTTTTTCAATATTGTCAAATTCGGTAAGCTCAATGTTTGTTTTGTTGGGAGGAAATAAAAACGCTAACCTTTTAGAAATTACTTGGTTTTTCTTTTGTTATTTGAAATCGCTTTTTTAGACCCCAGTAGTCGCTACAAACTGCCTTATATACTCTGGTTAGTTAGCAATGTTAGTATGAGAATCAGGTTTCAAAAACCTTAAAAAGCCAGTGACTGATTATATGAAATTGTAACTTCTAACCTTTTTGGTGTCCTTATTTGCTGTCTGTAGTTGTGTATAGTGTGATGATTAAGATTGTTTTTATCTACGGAATTGAGTACTTATTAAATCCTACTAGCAAATTTAAATGTATAACTGTTTAATATACGCTGTTGCTAGCTTTATGCTTTAGCAATGTATAAATATAGTTTAGTCAAATTATTATATTACGTCCATGGTGTAGAGTAAAAAAGTATTTTGTCAACGTTTTAAGGTAACTTGTGGAAACGACCTTCCTTGACATCGCGGGTTGTGTAAATAGGAAATGTGTTTTTGTATTTATGAAAATAATGACGGATTTTTCCAGGTCAATGCTGTAAAAAAAATCTTGAAATTGCAGTGGTAGACAGACTCAAAAATGACAATTATTGACCCTGTTTTAGGGCGTTTAGATTTTAGTTACTTTATGTAAATATAGTATTTTTGAATACATCAGAAGATGTACTTATATTATGTGCTAAAAGAAAATAAAATATGTGAAATATAATTTTTAAATTTGAGTTTATTTTTGTTTTACGCCTCGTCAGTTTACAGCAATGGACTATCACAAGATCCCAACCAAAGTACAGAACAAGTTAAGAAAGGCCCGCGCAGACCTTTAGTGGCTAGCTAGATCTAGATTTTTACAACAGTTGATTAGCTCGAAAAGACCTAATTTTTAAATTGCTTAGAGCGATTTACACTTTTTCGTAAATTCCAAGCAGTCTCCTCCACTCATATTGATTGTCTAATATTTTATGTTTTCATTTATTGATTATTCTGTCTCTTTCTTTTCCGATAAAAATGCTATATACCAGAGTTCACGAAGGAGGCAGGTCTTTGTACACACAATCATAACCTCAAATTAATGTAAAATGTGTTAAATATGTACAGATATTTCTGATTTTCTGCATGAAAAACGATAGGCTAGCGTTTTTCTGTGTGTGTACTGTGGTTACAAACGTGTACCTCGTGTAATTGAAGATAAATATTTTTTTAACTGGAAAATGTTTGTTTACAAAGCACCTCTTTGCGGTATATTTATTTACCATATCCTGGTCCATTCACGCATGGGCGCTCCAGTGTTGAATTATCGCTACAAATCAGTAACATGGTATGGCACCTCAGGCAATTTGCTCGCTCATCCACGTTTATGCTCGAGCATGCGCGAGCATTTTGCCGTTCTGTCTGCGCTGACCCTAATGGCTGATTTACACGAACGTATCATTTTGACGCCCCTGAGTGATTCTATAGGAAATAAAGAGAAAGCTATCAGACTATTTATTTCTTTTGTATAGCTGCATACGTTAGAGGTGCCAATTTTTTCCCCATGTAAAGGGCATACGGCGTGGCGAGGGGTTAAGTTCGGGCGAGGCGTAGGAACGACACGTGGAACGGAATTCGACGGATATGGCACGGACGCGACATTGCATACAAAAAGCTTACGGCAAGCAGCAGGCGGCGAAGCGGAATGCCTGCACCATGTCGCTTTGGGGTCCGCGCAGACCAAACTGCAAAATGCTCGAGCACTATTGAGCATGTGCAAGCAGTCCGGCGGATGCGAGAGCAGTTTCTCAAGGTTGCCATGCCATATATTATTAATTTGTTGCTTGTAGCTATAATAATTCAACACTGGGACGTGCATGTTCTTGGAGTGGAAAAATGGCCGAGAAATAAAAAATATAGTTTGTACTTGATTATTTTGATAATATCTTTTATTTTGCCGATATACAAAGACTGTTTAAGACATTGATTAAAGAATTAATTAAAGATAAAATATTTCAGCTAGCGAAGACACAGTGCATTGCACGAGGAGTTTAAAAGAAGTGACAGATGACATTTTGCAATAGAGTAGAGCGGAAATGTACCAAAGAGTTTACAATTAACCTTTTTAAACTAGTGATGCTATACTCATGTTAGCATGCCTAATTATAAAACACCGGTTTTTCTAACACACGTGTCAATGTGATGGACTTGGATATTGTAATAACACACTTTTGGTGGAAGAGGAAGAAACGGGATCATCAATAAAAAGGATGGAGGAAATCTGACAGCAGAGTTATATTTTTGGAGAATTTTATTCTCCACCATTTTATTCTCCACGAAAATTTTTAATTAAGACTATAAATGTACGAAAAAAGTGTGACCCGGTGTTAACAATTTACAAATTAGCCCTTTTCGAGTTAATTACAAATTGCAAAAAATGTAAGATTTAGCCCAAAAACGGTCAAGGTTTTTTTGCATTTTATTTCTATGAAACTGAAGTCCATTTTGCAAAGTTAACAAAAAGTGCTTTGCGCTGTTGTCCGTTTGGTGTGCGCGGACCTTGAAGGGGCGCCTTCTGGCCTGTCCCTAGCCCTTGCCGTGCCCTATAAGTAGCTATATCTCAGGCCTTACGCCGTTTGTCGATACCGACAAAATAAAAGACCACCCTGTATTGAGCTAAACTTAAGTTTAATACACGATTTGTATCCTGCCGTCGAGGTCAGCAGTGACGGCGCCTTGCCGCCTCATGTACCGTTGAAGCATCACGTAGTCTACTTCCAGATTCTCCAAGTTCTCGCGGTTTTCAGAGATCATCTGTAAAAAAATTATATTATAGTACCTGGGCGACCGAGCTTCGCTCTATAATAGCCGCCTCAACGTTAACATATCATCGGGTGCGCAAGCTATGCTACCCTCTAACAGATGGCGCTGTAGGTTTCGGTCTAAAACGCGGTATTTTTATTTTAAATGCTTAAAATCTCGGGGGAAACGAATTTCCCCAGACAAGAGACGATCGTTTCGATCGATTGATAGATCGATTTTTCGCCCCCAAAAACCCCCGTATGGTACATTACAAATACGTATACAAATATTGCTCGTTTAACAGTATAGGATTTAAAGAGGTGGATCTGTCCATGAAACTGAACAACTTTTCCCAAGGAACATAGGTTGAAATACGAAAAACTTTTTTTGACTTCCCATACAAATGCATCTGCTGATAGCATGTTTTGTATGGAAGCTCGAATTTCTTTTTTCGTATTTCGACCCATGTTTCTTGGAAAAAGCTCGAGAGAACCACCTCTTAAAATATCCTGGGTGATAAATCACCCTGTATACAAGATGTAAAAAATATGTAGGCACTATTTTAACGTGTTACTCAAGCTCAAGCGTTGAAACTGAACATCTTCTCCCAAGGAATATTTGTCGAAAAATTAAAAATAAATTTCAACTTCCCATAGAAACTGCATCAGCCGATTGCGCATTTTGTATGGGAAAGTTGTTAGTTTCATGATCTGATTTCACTATCCGTCAGGGCATATCGGGTGAAAAAAATAGTGAGCACTATTTTAGCCCCTCAGGGTATATCGAGTGTAAATGAATATAGTAAGTACTATTTTAGCCCGTCAGGGTATATCGGGTGTAAATAAAAATAGTGAGCACTATTTTAGCCCCTCAGGGTATATCGAGTGTAAATGAATATAGTAAGTACTATTTTAGCCCGTCAGGGTATATCGGGTGTAAATAAAAATAGTGAGCACTATTTTAGCCCGTCAGGGTATATCAGATTTAAAAGAAAATTGTAATCACTATTTTAGCCCGTCGGGGCATATCGGGTGTAAAAAAAAATTGTAATCACTATTTTAGCCCTTCGAGGAATCTCGTGCGTAAAAAAAATTGTAATCACTATTTTAGCCTGTTGAATGAAAAAAAACCGGTCAAGTCCGAGACGGACTCGCGCGCCGAGGGTTCCGATATACCTTTAGTATTTTTGGAAGCAATAAGGTCCATTTTTAGAACTGCAAAACTAAATTGGTTTGTAAAGGTTTTTTGCAGATTTCTAAAAAACTGTGCAACTTAGAAAGATCGTTTTATTTTTGCTGTAATATTTACATAAACTTCTATCGACTGTAATAAATTTAGATTTTTCCTTTCACTAACTTCAGATATAAGGGGGGGGGGAACGGTATTTTTTTTGACATTTTTTTACCATTTTGGTATCGGAACCCTAATAAATAAGTGATTAGCTAGTTTGCTTACCGTGTACCCGCCGCCGCCGTCGCCGATGTAGTTCTGCGTGACGACGCGGTACGTCTTGTTTACATCGAGCGGCTCGTAGCGCGGCACGGCGCACTCTGTGCAGCGCACGAGGGCCGACACCACGCGGGCACCCGCCGGGGCTGAAGCGTTGTACACGTTCCGCATACCTGGGTATTATATTAATTCAAATTCAAACTTTATTTTCGAGTATCAAAGACCCATACATTAAATAAAGCACCAATCAATAAATAATAATAAAAAAAAACGTGAAATAATTTTATTGAATAAAAAAACAAACATAATATTTTCGGTAATGAAACCTCGTCTCATTTTATAATGTGAAACACTGCAGCCCAGCAATCCGTGAGAAACTAAGCAGCAATGTCTCACATAATAAAAATCTTTCAGCAATCATTTGGGTGATTCCTGAGCCAATTTTTATTTTAAAACTTTACATTTATTACACCTATTTGTAACAAAATAGATGCATATAGGAACACAAATATCGATTTGGCACTTAATTAGATTAATCGGTTTTAAAAATATTCAAGTTTAATTTTTTTTGGCCCAGAGGAATCAGAAATTGATACCAGAGGAATCATACACAATGTGTAAGTAATAAAAAGCATCAATCCACTAAGGATACGCCATAAAACGATCTACAAAGCGCACTCCGACACGTCTCTCTATTCAAGAAGGTTTACAAAAGAACTTACAGTTTTTCTGTAGGTATTTTGCATACAGTCAAGAACAAAATAAGCTTGATACTCAAAGCGTAACTTGGAGAGACCATCCGTCGTACGGACCGTCGCCACGACTGGTCGCATGCGACAAGGATTATATTGGATGTTAAGTAGACCAAACATTCACGATCAAACTTGTTGCATACGAGCGAAATCGTTTTTACGCTCCGCACGACTATTACTACATGAATGGCCCCTCTTAGCTTCTACAGCTATTAAAATTATAAAGGTACCAAATCGAATGTGTCAGACTTGTAATTATTGTGAATTTGGCTACCAAATATCGTAGGGCATGTCTGTACATTGAAAAGAATGCGTTGATCAGACCCGAGTTGATGGTTCATATTATATCTTCATCATACCGCCACCGACGAGCATGTATGAAAGGATTGATGAAAGTTCAGGAAGCAAGGGAAGTATGTCAAGATCGTAGCAGGTGGAGAACTGTGGTCTCTGCCTACCCCGACGGGAACAAGGCGTGATGTTATGTATGTATACCACCCCATTTTAAGTCCATTGCTAGACAGGGAGAACGCAAAAAGTGGCGTTTGTCCACGACGCTACCTATAAGAGACTAGTTATTTATTTTAACAACTTAGTACCTGGTTACATTTCTTTCGTATCATCACTCTACTACGTGCTAGTCACGAGAGACTAGTTACAAACGAGTCGAAAACCAGTCATGTCGTGTAACTATTTTTTTCGTTTATTGACCGGCATATTAATTAGCTAGGTACTCGTTTTATAAGTACCTAAGTGACTATGTTATTTGATAGTCGTCGTGGTCGCTAGTCTAAAATGTAGGGAAATGAGAGACCATACACGTTACAACGGTCTTACGGACCATCACAACGACTTTGGTCGCATGCGACAAGTATTGTATTGGTCGTTAGGCAGACCAAACATTCACGACCCGGTCCGGACCGACCATACCCCTAGCCATACCGCTGGGGGTAGGGAGGGGCCTAACCTGTCGCATTCAAATGAAATCATCGCGACGGACCGTACGACTATTGCAACGGAAATAAGCCCTTGATGACTAAGAGGGACCATACACGTTGCAATGGTCATACGGACTGTCGCACCGACTTTGGTCACATGGGACAAGAATCGTTTTGGCCTTAAGCAGACCTAAAGCGATCATACCTATCGCATACGACCGAAATTTTATGTATGTACCTTCATGAACGCTCAAAGTTAAAAATCCTTTTTAAAAACCGTATACAAATGTGAAAGAGGCGAAAGTAGATTGTGTAGATGTCGAAACAGTACTGAATGATGGAAACTGCTCTGGTGCCTACCTTTCCGGGTAGTTTATATTAAAATACATTGTTTAGACAACAATTGTATGCTAGAATATTAAACATGTGCTAAGTTTACTGATCCCTGTGGTCAAAATGCCAGGGGAATCAGTGCCAGATGAATAAATTTTAAGTATAAAATAATATTTTTTGATTAGGTAATTCCTTAAGACTTGCCGCTTGCCTTTCAGACTACGGATAAAAGTCACAAATATCATCATAATTGACGTGGAACAGCAGTGTAATATGCAACAAAAAGTGTAAAAATAAGTGCAGAGTAATCAGTTACATATGTGAACCAAGCCCAGAGGAATCAAACATTTAACTTTGTAAGTCGGAGCGCGAACGGTCCAGCGGCGCAGTCTCCCCAATTGCTGTTCGGAACGCGACTGGAAAGCACACTCCCCCCACTTATTTGTCTCACAACTGCTACTATCCGCCAGCAACGTCCAAAACATGTCGTGACATAGAAATCAGTATTTTTGCCCGGACAAATATTAAATCCTAAAATAAATGAAAACTAATGAATAAAATGTATTCTATATATTTTTATTCAATTTATGGACTAATTACCTATCCATTTAAACTCATAATACACAATAATCAATATTTGATAAAAAGTTATATTTCGATATAAGGTAAAAAATGGAGAGAGGACACGCCAGAGTTATCACAAGAATGACCATTGACTTTTTTTTTACATACTTGTGTTATGAATAAAACAAAATGTGTCCCTGTTAACACAAAGGTGCTACTAATAGTAAAAAAAAAATTCGTCGGTAGACAATAGGTTTTGAGCTAGAGGCCCGGACATCCAAAATTTTGCATCTCAGGAATCACCCATTTGCAGAATACTGTATGTGCTGGCCCGTACGCGACGCACCAGTGAAGAGCATCTTTTTCGCATCGTTGCGTAGAAACAATCAACGCGGGCTTCAGCAAACATCCCTGATGCGATTGTAATACGGGGCAGCCCCAACAGCATTCTAAAAGCATTATTGAACTGGACGCGAAGGGTATTGTAGGATTTCGCATTATAGCGTGCCCACAGGCTGCACGTGTAGAATGTGGTACAAAATGCTCTAAATAAAGTAATTTTGGCTTGCGCTGAGCATCGTGCAAACGTGCGGGCTATCATGTTAGCTCTCACTGACAGTGCCCTTCGCTCCCGCTCAATATCTTCATCATCTTTAAGGTGCATTTGAAATAATGTAGATTGTTATATCGGCAATGCTACATAATGTAGGTGCATTTGAAATAACGTAGATGTTACATCGGCTCTATACGTTGGCAGCTACGCATGCTCTGTCACTCCTATATGTTGAGAGCTGGACGGAGCGATACGTGTCTTTGTCGATCTAATATTTGAGTTAAATGTTCACCTTCAATTCTCGAACATGTTAACGCACGTGACTTGACTCACCGCCAATCTGCACCATCCTGCCGCTGTAGAACTCTCCAGGAGTGGTCTGGGCGGAACCGATTGAGAACTCCAGCGCTTCCAGCAGATATTCCCCCTTCAGGTCATATACTTGCACGTAGTTTTCGAACGGAAGTGACATCAACAAACTTTCCGTTGTTACGTCTAGAAATAAAATATTAAGAAAATTCAAAGGTAGGCACGAGCTTTTGCCCGCGACTTCGTTCGTGTAAATTTTGATGTGCATAATATTATTTCTCGTGTAAACTGTAGGAATCTACGAAAATTTCGTCCACGTGGAATTTTGTGCAAGGGCAAGGAACATACTACTGCAAGGGCCAGCCAAGAAAAAAGTTAGTTCAAAAACTAGAACCCGACTACTGGCAAATCTTGCTCTAAAAAGTATGCAACAAGAAAATATTGTCATCTGAAATTGTAAAACTATTTCCAAAGTCCAGCTTATTTTTTGCATACTTAGATTACAAAAGGGTAAACAACTTACTGCCTGGATTAATTTGAACTCTGAGCCCTCCGGCGTTGATCATGCATACATGAGCGTCGTTCCAGTTAGTGCCAGTGGCACGAGGGATCATCTGCAAATACAGTTTTTTTGTCAATGGGCTTACCCTTGACCCCTATCTGGCCCTGAGGACAGAGATGAGGTCGACGATGGAAAGAGCTTGCCCAGAAGAAGCCTATTCACTCGTGACGTAAATAAATTCGGGTTATATGAATTTGGAAACATAGACGTAGGCAGAGAATTCCACTCCTTAGCTGCGCGCATTATGAAAGATCTTTCAAAGAGCTTTTGGTCAACCAAGTGGGGGTGATGTGATACCATGCGGTACGGCTGACCTGGAAGTCTCTAAATAGACTTCGGACTCAGGTTGGCTGCAGTAAAGACAACATGTCCAGGTGGGGTTTCTCAAAGGATCCTAATCTGATCTGCACGTGTGGTGCGATACAAACTATGGCCCACCTAACATCGTGTTCTGCGTCCCCTTCCGCCTGCACACAGCAAGAGTTAATGGACGCCACACAAAATGCAGTTCATGTTGCCGAATTTTGGGCTAAACAAATATAAAATTAAAATGACGATGCCATCGACACGCAAAGAAGAAGATGCGGTGCGGCTTGGCTCTGAACGTTAATCCGCAGAACATAGTTTTCCATCCAGTTTACTCATCTCTACCCGTAGGTGTCGTAAGAGGCGACTAAGGGCTTATGAACCGGAGGATAAGCAGCAGTAGGTATCTTTCTGTGTATCGTGCCATCTTACATACCGCATTCACCAACAACAGTTGTCGCCAGACGCAACGCTTACAAGCGTCGTGACTATGATAAATCCTCTCATAACCATGCGTTTTTGCTGGAGTTCTGGAGGGAGCTCCCTGTCCTCCATTGGACGTTCCATGGGATGTGTCAAACAGTTTCCATTCTGACCTCTTCTAAGAATCCGTCACAAGCCCAGCTGCCCAGGTTGCACTCGCTCCTATAGCACCACGACCTGTTCAGAGTGACGAGTGACCTGCCCAGGACCTCCTTGCCCACAGCGTCCACTATCTCCCTCCACGGTTCCAATAACTCCAACATGTATGGATCTGGAACGTACAGATAGGTGCTTATAAATTTTAAAAAAACCAGAGCAAATCTAAAAGCTATACTAAAATATGAAGGACTGACTATCCTCTTTTAGAACCCGGAAAAGTATAAAACTAGATGGCGCTAATAAATAGTCCGGGAATTTATTATGATTTATCGAGTATTCTGCTAAAAAATAAACCGAATTTCAATGTTAGCGTTTCTTTACATTGAAACTGTTGAAATTTTGAATGATTTTTTGGCAGAATACTCGGTAGACCATAATTAATTTCCAGATTATTTGAAAGCGCCATCTAGTTTCCATGAGTTTTATACCTTTCCGGGTTTCGTTTTCTATTATGGGGATTGTCAGTCTTATTCCGTGGTCTTATTCAGTCCATGCTATAATAGAATTCACGGAAGAGTCAGGTAACGTGTTTTGTAAACAATATTTTTTCAGAGAAAAGATTTATCATCCCGAGATACGCGTTTGTAACCACAATATACACACAGAAAAAGCCAGTCTATCGTTTTACATGCAGGTTTAGTCATTTGAGGTTACGATTTTTTTTAACTCCGGTATACGACTTTCGAATTAATTTACCTGTCAAAATGTAGATCAGTCCAAAAATTACAAGACTTTTTTTAAATACTTACACATGCTCAACACACATGTGACATTCCATCTTAGTCCTGAAGGTGGGCAACGCGTTATGCTGTCTTATTTATTTTCGTGCGTGTGTGTGTGTGTCTTGTCGTGTCAAAACTGTGTCACTAATAAGACAGTTGGGGGCTAAGGGCGGTGGTGACCATTTACCACCAGGTAGCCCGACTGATCCTTTGATTACCTACTTGTAAAATAAAAAAATAAACAACATACTTCCAAAATAGCATCGATCATTCAATAATTTTATTGGAGAACTTGTTATCCAAAGAGTATAGTAATTATACCAGTTGTTATCCAAGCTCAAAAATAAGTAGTTGTTGTCAATCATTGTCTTGAGTACTCAGAAAGAATGGTACTAGACGAATGGTAGGTAACGTTGGCCCTGGCAGAAGCTAGATGGATTGACTTGTGGTAAAACATATCGAACGTTTTCCGTGCTTCGGAAGGCACTTTCAGTCGTTGCTCCCCCCTACTGTCACTAATAGTAGGTAGTCATTAAGCCAAATCAGAGGCTATTGGCGGCTTGAAAATTCTGTCAGCCAGGTTGGTCACTAACCCGTAAAGCCTAATCTAGGAGTGGGTCTGGTTTGCCCTCTGATTTGCGGTGGTTAGATGACAATTGCTGGTTAAAAAGCAATGTATTCTTCGTCTCCTCTAGATTAGGAAGCAGCAAAGCAGATTCCGTAAAACCGGCACGCATACACGGTTATTTTCTTTAAGGACTTCTAAAGAAACGTGATTCAAATAACGAGAAAACAATGTGGTCGCCGCTAACAAGTTCCACATTTGTCTGGACAAGGTTTGCATGGTTTAAAAAAATACTCAATTTTCAACCTAGTTCCTATGTTTCTTTGGAAAAGTTGTTTAACTTCTGGGTAACATACATAAAAAATTGGCTAAGGGTTCGGAAATATGCGCCCCGACGGTATCTATCAGTGTCTTACCTTGCACGACTGTAGGGCCCAAGTAGATTGGTTCTCCGTCCCACCGCTGCACGGCGCCAGCGTCGTCGATATACACCTTGAAGAAACCCACGTACCGCGTGTAGGCTGATGCTTGTACTATGGGGATCTGCACAAACAACAAGGCAAACACTCAACTTACATTATTTCCTGCGCATGGGTGTCACGCGGAGAGCCAATGAACGCTTTACACTCCTCCCCCCTGCCCCGCGAACCACCGCGACAAGTTTTTTGAGTTCTGAGCGTCAACGCTAGATTTATATTATACATGCATGTAACTGATGGTTTTAATTTCCTAACGATATAATCAGAAGTCCAGGGAGCAATCCTTAGTGCCGGTAATGGGTCGATCCACCGGGACTACGGGTAAACAGTGCATCTGTAACTGTAGTCGTACCTATTTTAAACCTCATGTAAAGCATTTCAAACTGAAACTCAAAATCTTTAATCATTGTTGGATATTAAAATCTCTTAATGACGTCAGCTAAATTACATCGCTTCACAAACAAAGTGGCGCCATGGTGGGAAAATAAGAAGCGACAATAAAAACCCACGCGCTCTTTTAAATATGTTTGAATTATATATAAGTAAATGGTTTGAATGTACATGGTTGATAAATTTCCTGTTACAACCGTAGTCTAATTCCATGGATTTTTCTCTTCTAGGTACCTAATCTGATATTCTTATGCGATTTTTACTTGATACTTAGCAGTTTTGAAATTATCTAACGGCATGGACGAATTCGTCCATGCTAACGGTAAACTTTTAATGTAGGTGGGTACCTTATTATAGAAGCGTAAACATTGTTCTTTTATAAGACTTACTTATTTATTTTGTGAACACGGCTAACATGAGAAGCAAGTTGATCCTTTGATTTATAAAACTTCCTACACCTCGCTTCTTCTACTTGAACTTTTGATGCTTTATTTAGCCTTGCCTTATATTCAAAATGTCTTTATTTTAGTCTTGCAATGTTTAACTAGCCTACCCTGTGCCCGTCGCTGCGCGTGGCGACGTGCGGGTAATCCCCGACGGGAGTAGACCCGTCCGGGGTCGCCCCGGTATACAGCAGGCTGTGAGAGTGACCGCCCACTATCACGTCCACGGCTGGAGATATCCGCTCCGCCAGGCGTCTGTAACAATAACGGTCTTTTCAAACTCATCATCATATCAGCCGAATGACGTTTACTTTTTAACGTACAATAATAAAGTGAAAATAGTGGATTCCAAAAACGAAATCAAAAGATTTTTAGTAACATTATTTTATACTACCTACCTGGGCGACCGAGCTTTGCTCTATAATAGCCGCCTCAATATTAAAATATCATCGGGTGAGCAAGTTATGCTACCCGCCAACAGATGGCGCTGTAGGTTTTTGTCTAAAACGCAAACACGGAGAAAACGATTTTTCCCAGACATGAGACATAGCTAGATCGATTTTTCGCCCCCGAAAACCCCCGTATGGTAGGTAAATTTTATCGAAATCGTTAGAGCCGTTTTCTAGAAACCGATTACAAATATATATACTAATATTGCTCGTTTAATAGTATAGGATAGGGGTAAGAAAAGTATTATCGAATTACCCCCAAAATCGAGTTAGTGATTAGTTAAGAGCAAGTAGGTACGGCTTGAGAGTTGCAGCATGACTAGTATGCTTTAGTTCAATTACTGATGCAGATAATGCTCGAAAAGTTCGACAAATTGGGTTTTGTACGTCTTTCTTATTTCAGTCGTCGCAGGAAAGCTGCGAGTATCAAGCTGAACAATGTCTACTCTCAATGTCCGATACATCGATACCAGTCGAATTCATAACTTTATTTACAGACAATAGAGTAGAATATCGTTTGGCAGTGATTAGCATCCAACCAATATCCTACTCTATCGTCAATGGACGAAGTTTTGAATTTGTATCGAAAATTGAGAGTAGACAGCCTGCTCCTGACCATCCGTCTTGCCTATACAGGGTTATTTTTAGTTAGGTAACATCACCATTTATATGTTTGTTATGATTATCAGCGTCTCCGTGTGTGTATTGATATAAGATAACTAGTTACTCAGTGAAAATCGTATACAAGTCGCAGGCAAATATTGTATAAATATTGTATTCGTCGGTTTACATTATGCCTTGACATTTTTAATTCGTCATTTTATTTTACTTTATGCCGCGGAATATTACAAAACGTTATGACTTATGATCGAGAGAGGTCCTAACCCAGCAGAGATCGGTTAGCTTGGGTTTACCGTGGCTAACGAACCTACAATGCACTAGTGATCTAAACCCGTTTACAATCTGCGGGCGCCACGCCGTTTTACAATTTGCCTCGCCGTTTGTAAACGGCGAATTATATAGACTTAAAGGGCACTGTATGTTATCCTACGTCATCGAGTACACGAAATTTGCAACTTTTTAGCGATAGTAGTGGCCTACTAGGTCCACAAAACGTTGGTCTGCCAATCCGCAACCTGGCAGGTTTTGTACAGTCGGAGCGAAAAGTGGGTTCTTGATAGAGTACACGAATAAAACATATTCGTAGAAATGGAAGGTACCTATATAAATAAAACCGAACAGGTCTGCCTTGCATCCTCTTGGCAGTTTCGCTAGTCGGACCACAAATGTGGTCGGATCACAAATTAATTTGGTTGGACTTACGAAACTGCCAAGAGGATGTAAGGCAGACCTTTTGTGTTTTACTTATATAGCTAGCTACTCGTACCTTCTATTTCTACGAATAGGTTTCATTCGTGTACTCTATCACGAACCCACTTTTCGCTCCGACTGTACGAAACCTGCCAGGTTGCGGATTAGCAGACCAACGTTTTGTGGACCTAGTAGGCCAATACTATCGCTACAAAGTTGCAAATTTCGTGTACTCGATGACGTAGGATAACATGCAGTGCCCTTAAAGTCTAATACGATTTGCCTGCGACATACATATCACTGTCGAAGCCGACGTGAGACAGCAGAATGATAATATCGACGCCCTGCTCCGTCAAGACGGCGGCCTCCCGGTTGATAGCTTCTACCTCGTCTTCCATTCTTATACCTCCGATCGGGGCAGAGAACTATCAACAAAACAAAAAAAAAGATATTGTAACAAACTAAATCAAAAACATAGGATTATATAGGATTTCAGGGAGCAGAAATTTCTTTATTTTTATTGAAGCTTCAATTTGCATTTAAGAAACATACATACATACATACATAACATCACGCCTCTTTCCCGTTGGGGTAGGCAGAGACCACAGTCCTCCACCTGCTACGATCTTGACATACTTCCCTTGCTTCCTGTACTTTCATCAATCCTTTCATACATGCTCGTCGGTTTAGGGTACTTTTAACCTGGCCTTTATTCAGAACGTCCTGCATTTAAGAAAGAATACATAATATCATGCTCTTTCAGCTCTCCGCTGCGCATTAAAACTGAAAGGGCAAGTTCAGTCAAGGAAACTAAATAACTTTCAGTGAATAAAACTACTTCGACCTACTTGGTCCTAGTATTGTTGGGTACGCAGATGACAGTACTGTCGTCGAGAGATATAAGTCAAGCGCAAAAGCCAGCAGTGACGAGATACGTTCTTCGAAAGAAGCCATGGTAGAGCGAATAAACTCAACCTTAAGTCGTGTCTCCGAGTGGGGTGACAAAAATCTGGTGAGTTTCAACGCCACCAAAACGCAGGCGTGTCTGTTCACCGCTAAAAGGAGTCCGTTCAATCTGGCTCCTACTTTTCGAGGTACAACTGTACCAGTTACCGACAGCCTCGAGCTACTTGGCATGAAGCTGTGTGCAAACCTGAACTTCGGCGCTAACATTGAGTCAAAAGCCCAAACTGCGGCAAAAAAGTTGGGTATCCTCAATAGGGTGAGGCGTTACTTCACTCCTGGACAGCTTCTAGTTTTATATAAAGCCCAAGTCCGATCGTGCATGGAGAATTGCTGTCACCTTTGGGATGGCTCAGCCAAATACCAACTAGCCGCACTTGACTCGATAGATCGCAGAGCCAAGAAACTCGTTGGTGATGAGATGCTGGTGAAAACCAAGTTTCACAGTCTGAACCACCGTCGCAAAGTTGCATGTCTGTCGGTTTTCTACAGATTGTACTTCGGAGAGTGTGCTCTAGAGCTCCACGAGCTTATTCCACCATCTCCCTTCTACCATCGGGAGTCCAGACGCACCGCAGTATATCACCCATACTTGGTTGATATTCCGCACATTCGCACAAAGCGCTTTGAAACATCTTTTATAATGCGCACGGCTAAAGAGTGGAATTCTCTGCCTGCGTCTGTGTTCCCGAGTTCATATAACCCGAATCTATTCAAGTCGCGAGTGAATAGGCTTCTTCTGGGCAAGCTCGCTCCATCGTAGACCTCATCTCTGTCTTCAAGACTAGCTCGAGGTCAAGAGTAAGCCCATTTTCTATAAAAAAAAAAAAAAAACTTTCAAGAAATAACAAAAAACCGGTCAAGTGCGAGTCGGACTCGCGCGCCGAGGGTTCCGATATACCTATAGTATTTTTGGAAGCAATAAAGTCCATTTTCAGGACCGCAAAACTAAATTTGTTTGTAAAGGTTTTTTGCAGATTTCTGAAAAACTGTGCAACTTAGAAAGATCGTTTTATTTTTGCTGTAAAGTTTATATAAACTTCTGTCAACTGTAATTAATTCAGATTTTTCCTTACTCAAACTTCGGAGATAAGGGGGGGGGAATGGTATTTTTCTTGACATTTTTCATCATAACTTTAAAACTAAGAAATTTAAAAAAATACAAAAATATATTTTAAAATGTACAAGTAAAGCCCTTTCATATGATACCCCACTCGACCTAGTAGCGACAATTTGAAATTTGGCCCCCCCTATTTTGGCCCCCTTTATATTAATAATCATACTTTTTTCAAAAATTTTTCTTGTGCAATTAAGTTGTGCAACTATATTCTAAAACTATTCCAAATTTCAGGTTGATAGCATAAGTGGTTGCTGAGATATAGAGGTGTGACAGACAGACGGACAGACAGACAGACAGACAGAGCGGCACCATAAGGGTTCCTTTTTTTTACCATTTTGGTATCGGAACCCTAAAAATGGCATCTTCACACAAAATTGTAAACTTGATTAGACAGTTTGCGGGGAGGTCGATTTTTTAAATTTGGTTCCTGAAATTTTCATTAACTGAAAAAGGTTGTATACACCAAGTTTTTAAAATAGCAGTGATCACAGATGAGACTTTTATGTAAATTGTGGAATTGATTGATATTTTAGACCTACTGCATACGAAGTAAAAATCAAGTTAATACCTGATTTAAAAATCTGACGGCGACTGTACGCAACTCCTACCGTTTGCAAGAGAACTCCGATGATTCCAATTTGGCGACCGTTCTTCTCGACGACCACGTGGTTCAGGATGTAGGGCTGGAGAGCCGGCTCGAAGGTCGCATTTACGTTGGCGCCCAACATGGGAGCTTTCAAATTCTCTAGGTAAGGCAGCAGGCCTTCTGGGCCGTGATCAAATTCGTGGTTGCCTAAAACCTGGGTTGAAGAAAAGTATGTTAAATCAAAAAGTAAGTTAAAATATGATTTCCGCTTTTTCTGTTTATCCTCGTATGGCCCAGTCTTTGTCATCATCATAATAAAATAATATCGTGTGGCTTAACAATAAGTTTTTTATATTATGTTTGAGGTTTAGCACACAGGGCCCAACGAGGTTAAAAAGGTTGATACTCGTACAGCTAAAACCAGTAAGAACTATGAGCAAAGAATATATAATATTATGCGAATATTTCGTTCGGGTTGGTTTATACACGTTGTATCTAACGGACAGCTTTCGGCAAACTAAAGAGGTAACTTTCAGGAACAGCAAAAAAATCTGTAAGTATCTCCATACAAAATTGTTGACTTGATTAGATATTTTGTATGGAGAGGCTGAAGTTTTATCATTTCGTGAAAGTTTAGTTTACTGAAAGTTATTCAGTTTCGTTGACTGATCATAGTGATCATGCGCCTTCAGTTTTCAGAAAGCTGTCCCTTACATCCCGTATAGGGTGTTTCTTAATCAACTGAAATGAATTAATTATACAGTTTTTTTATGACATTGACATTGTGATTATGTGATAACCTGACATAAATTTATTAGTTATTATTTTTTAATATCATTTTAGATATTATTATAATTTTTTTAAACAAACTATTTCTAGGTAAATTATTAACTGAGAATCTGTGTAGTGAGACTGAGTAATATTATTAATGACTGTTTTATGTTTTTTATGTGTTTTGATATGTTTTTTATTTTTAATTCAATATATTTAATCAATTATTTAAGCTACATTGTCGATTTGGGATAACCTGTCATGACTGTACTGTTGATATTGTTAAGAAAAAAAAAAAAACTGTGAACCTCGTAGATCAAATAAATCGACAGCATTAGCTAATAGCGTATTTTGTATTGGAGATCGTTTTTTTATCAATATAATTTTTATTTTTCCTGTCTATGGGCTTACTCTTGTCCCCGATCTAGCCCTGAGGACAGAGATGAGGTCAACGATGGAACGAGGTTGCCCAGAAGATGCCTATTCACTTGCGACTTATAAGGGCTCAGTTTAATAGCCCACACACAAAACATAGCCTACACAAAAGTTCGCAGTTGATTAAGAAGCATCCTATATACAAAAGAAATGATTATAGTGATCAGTTCGACGCAATGTTAAATAATTAATTCGTTGGTCAAATATTTGTATTTCCAGTGGTAGGTGATAAGATGGAACCCAATGGAATTATAGTGCAAGAGTTTTGTTTGACTAAGAGTTCAATCAAACAATCGTATCCGTGAAGCTGGCTGGTTATCGGATAGCTGCGCGGACAAATTGGACAATGGATACCGATCGGGGAGCGTATTACCATGTTTAAAATACTAGAGCAAAATACATACGAGTCCAGACGTCCATACTTGCGTCAACTAAAACTCAATTAGAATCCTCTTGACTCTAAGCTAGGTCCCCTATTTCTGTTAGAGTTGATGAGGAAGTGGTTATGAGGAAGTGGAAGAGGAAGTGTAGAGCAGAATTTTAGACGATGCGGATGAGGATATTTCATGATATATTTATGAGGAAGAGGATGAGGAAGAGGAAGCGGTTGAGGAAGAGGAAGTTTGAGAAGAGTGTAAGTAATACATAGGGTCTTACAAGAATAGTGTATAATATTTTAAGAGGATAATGAAATAAAGAAACTGTTCTTCAAAGAAAAATTTTGATAGTTTCTCCAAAAGCCAAAAAAATTCTCCGATTCCATTTCAACCCATGTTTCTTTGGAAAATTTGTTCAGTTTCTATAACTGCACTATCCTCTTTTATACGCTTCTTGTTCTTTCTTCTTTTTTCTATTATACACTTTTTTAAAGGACCCTATAGATCGATAATAAATTTTTGTTAGAAATAAAAATAATTTTAAAGATTCAAATAAGGCAATATAATCAAATAATAAAATTTGGTCAAGCGCGTGTCGGACTCAAAAAATCTAGCACATTAACTTACTGAAATTTGAACTAATAATTATATATAAGTAAATGGAACTAATACAATTATGATTATGTGGTGGTACAGAACCCTCGGTGCGCGAGTCGGACTCGCACTTGGCCGGTTTTTTTCTATACAAGAAGAAAAGAGAGATTCGATAACGATTGAGTTCGGTGCTAGCGCCTCAGATTGAAGTAAATGTACCCTATATAGTTTATTTAGAAACCTGAAAAATATAGTTCACTGTAGTTACAGATATAAAAAGTGCGAAAACGCCACTTTTAGCAGATTTTTAAGGGTTCTAAATAAACTTGGGTACCTTTACTTCAATCTGGAAAGACAGATTTTCGGTCATTTTCGATAAGTATTGTCATCATCATCATCATAATATCCCATAGGTACAAACGTCCACTACAGGACAGGGAGCTCCCTCCAGAATTCTAGCTTTTGCTGAAAAAATGTGGAGTCACTTGTCACCATGGACCACGGTTGTAGGTGACCGCAGTAAGTAAGATGTAAGATACAAAGGAGGATGTTGCTGCCCATCCTCCAGTTAACCCTTAGTCGCCTCTTACGACACCCACGGGTACGTATGGGTTGGTACTATTTTGTCCCGTGTGGTGCCGGCAAAGATAAGTTTAAGTAATATTTTTTTAACTGATAGGGGCACTAGTTGACTGCAGCTACGCACTACCCATCATGTACGACGAGCAAAATGGGATGCAGCAATAGGAGAGAAACGATTAGTACTTATTGTAGTATAAAATAATACACCACTATTTCTTTCTTTTTGTGTGCTCGTCGTGCAACGATAGTGCGTAGCAGGCTTTAGGTAGGTCGGTAAGTATTGTATAGCGCGTTTAGGATAAGTTGTGCTATGACGGTTATTTTCTGCGCATGAGTGACAGGCGGAGAGCCAATGAACGATTCGCTCGCCTCCCCTCACATGCCGCGCTCACCCCCGCGACTTATTTTTCGACATCTGCGCATTAACGGTCACAGCCCGAGTTATTTTGTACGCCGTCACATAACACTTACGTGAGCATCATGCGGTATCAGGTTCATGAACGTGTAGGAGACGTTATACCGAAGGAAGTTGTACCAGATGGTGCCTTGGAAGGTGTCACCTCCGTTGAGGACCAGGGATTCGGGCTCAGCTTCCAGACCCTGCCTGATGGCCGTGTAGAGACGAGCGAACCCTCCGATGCACGGAGCAACCGACGGGTCACATACTCCGCCATTAGGACTTACTTCGTCGAAGCTAGAGAGGTAGAGAGTAAATAACAAACAGGTGAGGCTTTCTATTTCTGTATTTTTGTGTTTTCATTGTAGTGGTACTGTGTATGTTTCCTGTCAATAAAGTAAGTCCATGTCTGTCTCCTCTATGTCTTTTTCCTGTTAATGTTAAATCTATCTCTGCCTTAGAGCATCACGTGTCTCGTGAGTGTCGTAAGAGGCGACTAAGGGATTATGAACCGGAGGTTGAGCAGCAGCGTCCTTATGTGTATCGTACCATCCATACTGCGGTCACCAAAAACCGCGGTCATAAGCCGCAACGCTAACAGCGTGGTGACTATGGTAGTTCCTCTCCAATTTGTACTAAACGTTTTTGCTGGAATTTTGGAGGGAGTTCCCTGTGCTGCAGTGGACGTCTCATGCATGGGTCGTTGAGATGATGATGTCTGTCTACAATAACAGTAAATAATTGGACTTTGTACCTTTCTTATTTCAAAACACTTTTAAACGCTTTACGTGATACAATCAAGCAACAAGTGTCAAACATGAAGTGCTTTTAACTGTACAAGAGATAATAAATTAACTTTTTTAAATAGGATCTGATAAACAGTGTAGCTGGTTACACAGTGTAGTGTGTGTAACCAGCTGCAGACAAAGCTACCACTTTTACCTACTTGTTTTATTTGCCTAATGAGTGTATTGAAACCTTCAAAACAACGTATGGAACGGCAGCCGGGAAGGATTTTTTCACGTCATAATCAGGACTAAAACGAGATGTCTTTAGTAGATAGGAGATGAGTAGAGGATCACAAAAAATCATGTTAGATGTTCCAGACCGGAGCCGCTCATGAAGGCCTTTTTTGTCTAGAAAATGTTTTTTTTGTATCACCATAAGCACTTTTAGTAGTATAGTACTAAAGCGTTTTATCCATCATGTTTGACTTGAACAGTACAAAGTCCAATAAGTTGACGTGCTCTTGACTGTACCTAGACACGAAAAGTTGGAAAGTATGATCATTTTTTTCGTTTATTTCAACGTCTAGCAATCTATTTTTTTAGCTATGACACTAAAACCAGGGTATAAGTATTTCTGACAGCTTCAGCCGATTGCTTTTTACATAGCTGCAATATGTGTTGGCAAGCGCTGGAATAAACAAAAAACCCGGTCAAGTGCGAGTCGGACTCGCGCGCCGAAGGTTCCGATATACCTATCTATAGTATTTTTGGAAGCATTAAAGTCCATTTTTAGGACCGCAAAACTAAATTTGTTTGTAAAGGTTATTTGCAGATTTCTAAAAAAATGTGCAAGTTATTAGGCAAAACACGTCATGCTTACAAAATACACAATCATTGAAAGATCGTTTTATTTTTGCTGTAATATATACATAAACTTCAATCGACTGTAATTAATTCAGATTTTTCCTTTAACAAACTTCGGAAATAGGGGAGGCAATGGTATTTTTTTTGGCATTTTTCATCACAACTTGAAAACTAAGAGCTTTGTAAAAAAATACAAAAATATATTTTAGAATGTGCAAGTAAAGCCCTTTCATATGATACCCCACTCAACCGTGTAACAACAATTTGAAATTTTGCCCCCCCCCCCTAATGTTTGTGCCCCCTTTATAGTAATAATCAATTGTTTTTAAATATAGAGATGTGACAGACAGACAAAGTCGCACCATAAGGGTTCCTTTTTTACCATTTTGATATCGGAACCCTAAAAAGATGGATTATACCTAGTTGAAAACATGAAAAAATACAGGGTGGTAGGGGTAAACAATCAAGCGTCAAGGAAGTAACTCTTATCAAGGAAGGAAATCTCAAAAAAAGTTCTCATACTAACCAGCCCGAGCAGCTGAATAGGTACTATGTATGGGAGTGTAAATTTCGACATGACTCCCTGATGTAAGGAAGGTTGTTTAATAAACGACACTGATGCATCATTCAAAGATCTCCTTTACCGTAGAAGGGTGTTAGTACCACTTTTCTCAATTAACATAGGTCGAAAATCGAAAAAAAAGTTCGACCTCCTATACGAGATGTATCTGTTGCAACTGTCAGCTGATGCAGTTTGTATTGAAAGTAAAAAAAATATTCGTATTTCGACCTAAGTTCCTTGGAAAAAGTTGTTCAGTTACATGGACCACCCCTATATCCCGGGTGATAAAAAATAAGGGTGTGTATTCTTAACACCCTAAGTAACACCCTGTATAACAAACAGTTACATTTGAGAAATATTCTGAACATCACTTACTGTGCATGGAAGTCATTATAATGGATGATGTTTAGCTCGAACAAATCACTCTCTTCCTGTGCTAAAGCAAGGCCGATAATCACCAGAGCACACACTAATACCCGCGCCATTATAGCGGCCAGCTCTCGTCAGATCCCAGTACTAATAAAGTGATACATTCAATACGTATTTGATATTTCGGCAGTAAAGTTAACGACAGGTCAAGCTTGATACTCGCAGTGCGACTCTAGCCCGTACGTCTATTGATATAAGAACGGTATCAAGTCCATTGTGTGAAGCTTGATGTGCTCCTCACTGTACAACAGCTGCTCCTACTTACTTATCTGATATCGTGGCGGCACTGTAAAGATTATTTTTCGAAACTTAGACATATCTGCTGCTTGTAAAAACCTAGCCATACTGAAAGAAAATCTAGGTATTTACTAAATTATATAGGGTGACTTTTAATTAGTTCTTGATAGAAAAAGGTATGAATATACTCATGATACTGAACAACTTTCCCCAAGCAACATAGGTCGAAATACGAAAATCAAGTTTTGACCTCCCATAGAAACTGCATCAGCTGATAGCGCATTTTGTATGGGAGGTCAAATTCGGTTTTTCGTATTTCGACCTATGTTCCTTGGGAAAAGTTGTTCAGTATCATGAGTACATGCATATCTTTTGCTATGAAGAACTAATTAAAAGTCACCCTATAGATCGTTATGAATTTTGTGGCGACTGTATTCAGGCACTCCTGCTATTCGTTCTTGGCCACTAAATTGAGCTGTTATCAAACAAAAAATTTGCCTTCCCATAAAAAATGTGCAATCACAAGATGCCGTTCCTATAAAAAGTCAAATACAGGGTGTTAAGAAAATTGCGCAACGTGAATCTGAACGAGAAATAACAATGAAAATGAGAAATAAATGAGAATTCAACTTGACTGTTTGTACGAAGAATGTCGATTTCTTTTTTAGTTTCTGGGCCCTGAGTCAAGATGCTTTCTACAATCGCAAACGCTAGTAGAATAGAATGAAAATGTACGGGAATGATAATAGCGATAGAAATGTTGCGTCACAGCTAATGTCAATCCCATACATTTTTATTCTATTCTATAGCGTTTGCGATTGTAGAAAGCATCTTGATTCAGGGCCCTGGTTATATATAGGGTCGTATAGAAATAGTAAACATAATTTTAGCTTATTAGCGTGTTTAGAAAGTAAACTGATTTTCCCAAGAAACTTAAGTCGATATACGAAAAACCAAATTTTACCTCCCATACAAAATGCGATATAAGTATCAGCTGATGCAGTTTCTATAGGAGGTCAAAGATTGATTTTCAGTTTCATGGTCTGAGTATCATACTAAAATTATTTTCACTATTTCATTAGGACCTTATATTTATGGGGAAAGTTGTTAGCTTTTCTTGAGTGATGTTTCCTTACAGCGTGTATACAGTCAAGGCCAGGTGAAGCTTAACACTTGACACTCGCAGTGTAGTATGGCCAATGAGTGATCACAAGGGGTATGTGGATGGAAAAGTCGAAAAAGCAGAAAGTTTGCCTTAAGAACTTTGTTGGGGCTAGTTAGTAGATAAACATACTAAAAGTCCTTGCCCCTCCGAGGTCCACTCGAGGGGAGGGGGGGCACAAAGAAGAACCCGTTTTTTTGTTTTTTGCTTACATCTCAAAAACGATGCGTCGAACGAAATTTTGTTGTACTACATAATAAAAGCTGATAAAATTCTCTACAACTTTGGCTTTCACACTTTTTATCTATCTCTTATCTTTGCCTATCTATTAGCTTCGACAAATGGTCGATTTTCAAAAAGTTTTCTATAGTCTTACGTTTTTTTTTTGCTTCATAACTTTTCTCAAGTGCTACCGTAGATTTCAGGATACACATCTAAATTAAAAAATGTTGACTCTGTATGTCCGGTCTCATAATCTTAACCTCTTTCCTGGCCGTTTTTCGGAGCTCATAACTAGGCAACTATTGGAGATAGATTAAGTGTGAAAGGCAAAGTTGTAGAAAATTTTATCAGCTTTTATTATGTAGTACAACAAAATTTCGTACGACGCACCGTTTTCGAGATGTAAGCAAAAAATGCGACCTTCTTTGTGCCCCCCCTCGAGCGGACCTCGGAGGGGCAAGGACTTTTAGAATGTTTATCTCCTAACTGGTCCAAACAAAGTTCCTTAGTCAAACTTTCTGCTTTCGACTTTTCCATCCACAAATTATTCGTTGCTTAAGTTAGTGGGACTTCAGCTGCTACGGCGACTGACAAAGATAGAGATGGTACAGTCAAGAGCACATCAAGCTTAACACATTGTACTTTGTACCGTTTTTATTTCAATAAACGTACGGGTTAGAGTTGACTGTACAAAGTACAATGTGTCAAGCTTGACATGCCCTTGTCTGTACAACAATTTTGTGACAATAGCGGTAAAATTTGGCTACAATTTTTAGACTTCAAGTTATACAGCGTTATTTTATTATCACCCCGGCGATTTTAGGAGGTGCTCCTGCCCATGAAACTGAACAACTTTTCAAAAAAATATCGACCTCTCATAAAAAATGTGCTCACGTGCCATGCAGTTTGAATGGGCAGTCGATAATTTTTTTTTTTCGTATTTCGACCTATGTTCCTTGTGAATTCACTGGAAAAAGTAGTTCAGTTTCATGCGCAGAAACAACTCTTAAAATTTCCGAGGTGATAAAAAAATTACGCTGTAAGTATAATATTTTTATTACAGATCCAATTTGATATACGCCCAAATCCAACTCTGTGCCTCGCAAGCCAATAATTACATATAATCTACAACTTACAATAAGATTATAATAAATACTTCGATATTGATAGTCGATAGCTATTATGGCTTTTAGATAATCCACACTGAAACAAGTGACATACGAGTATTATCACCTATCACTTTGCAGGTACTCGTTTCTGGCGTGCCTCCTAACCTTGAAGAAATCAGTCGAATAAAACAATAATTTAAGGCGATTATAGCCCTCAAATTAGAAGCTACGCGATCATCAATGCAAATATCGACCTTATTAACACGTCAATAGCGTTAACATAAGAATGTTCTTAAACGTGGCAGTTACAACCAACGATGATACGGAATTTTGGCAAAAATTAGGAAATCTTACTATCTCGTGTGAAATATAACAGATAAAAAAAATCGTATGTAAGAAAATATTAATGTACCAGATATAATCCTTGAACTTATGTTTCACATATGGAGTAAGCTTTACAAAATGCTCATTTGAGGTCTATAATCGCCTTAAAAGATCTTTATACTACGGGGTTCCCCTCACAGACTACTTAGATGATACTGTTCCCCTGAGCTAAGTGGCGCGTGCCCATCGATAAAAAACTGTTACTTTTCGAGTAGGTACAAAATTTATCAAAAATCCGGTCAGAGACAGATTGAAGTAAAGGTAACGTAGTTTTAATACCTACTTATTGTATAAATACCTACTTTAGTTATATTCTACACATAAAACATTTGAGAAAGGGCCACATTTTGCACTTTTTTTATTTTAATAGTACATTATGGCACTAGTGTGTAACATTGGTGATTACCGCCGAGGCGCCATTGAGACCCGAGCCGTAGGCGAGGGTCTTAAGAGAGCCGAGGACGGTAATCATCAATACACACGTGTATCATACGACGTTTTTCAACACACTTGTGAATAAAATAACAATATAATATAAAATTTAAACCAATAAAATTTAAAAAGAAATCTATGACTCACTAGTGAGTTATAGCAATGAAAAAGTCACAGTTTGATTATGGGTGTTATTCTGTGCCTAATTGGCCAAGCTAAATATGATATAACACACTGAAATACAAAAACCATTTCGAGATATTTTTATATCATACCATATTTTGTTATTTTCGAATAGAAAAGTAATTTGATTGCGGTAATATATTCAAAAATGCTGCGGCAGTTGTAACATTCATTTGACCACTGAGTGACGTCATTCCACAAGTAAAAAAAATCATTAGATAAGAAAACTTTTATTCTCTGTGCTCTTTCTGTTAAACGCCAACAGTCGGTAATGCATCTCTGTCACAAAGTAGGGTGACCAAACTATTTTAGGCTTGGGGTTGTATTATTATTGAAGCCCTCTCAGCTTCATTTTCAATATTTTATTTGGCAAGAGTTTTTCGTCTCTACCTGAAAAGTTGTGTTTCGCTCGGCAATAAAAAAGTATTTTGCGTCTCGTGCATTGAAACCCTTTCAACGCTGAGGATTCATCTTTGGTTTGGCTCGTGGCTCAATCGTAGAATCATAGAGGTAAATCAAGTCAAGTCAGTGTGGTGCCGGCAAAGAATAGTACCAACCCATCTGTACCCGTGGGTGTCGAAAGAGGCGACTAAGGGCTTATTAACTTGAGGATGGGCAACAGCGTCCTTCTGTATGTATCGTCTCATCTTACGTACTGCGGTCACCAACAACAGCGGTCGCCAGCCACAACGCTTACAAGCATGGTAGCTATGGTAAATCCCCTTCCAAGTAGTTCTGAAGGGAGCTTGTCCTGTAGTGGACGTTTCATTTGATGTTATGTATAACATGAGAGTATTATTCAAGCATGATATTATTTGCATGTCATGAATATTATTCAAGCATGTCATGAGTACAAAGTACATCACCCGAAATATTCAAAATTACAATTTTTTCTTTACAAAAGTGCGGTTTGATGGGATTGACATTCGTTAAATATAAAGTAGGGATGGATTATTACTTTTCATGTATTATGGTTCATATTTTAACAGATTATCAGGGTACATTAATTTTTGATGTCTCAAAAATTATATTTTATCACTCGGTGATATTCAACAATTGGATCGGAGTTTTTTCAGCAGCAGCATTCTTTTTGTTTGTTTCCAAAATAAACCTTTTTTAATTTTTTCTTCTTCCTTTCTTGCTTTCCAGAAAAGTCCGAGTTCGATGCGACATCATCAGAAGCAAAGCAATGAATAATATTTGACTTGTATTTTATGACTTATTGTTTATTGATAAACAAATTTTATTAAAGGTACGACATGTAACAAAATTATCGAATAAATAAAAGGTTTTATTTCTTTATTCATAGATTTAGTTCCGACTTTAAATTTTTTTTACTCACACGGAATAGGAATAGGTTCAAAAATATGGACTGGCTCTTAAACTTTACCTCATTTATACGTTTCTTAATATTATGGCCCAAGTCTTTGGTAGGTTTACTGAAATGTCTGAAATAAACTATCAATACTTACAAACATCAAAAGACTTAAAACCAATATGTTGTTCATTCTCACTACTTATTGAACACCACTCGTACATCAGCTGTCTTTCTGTCCATCTATCTATACGTGCGTCCCTTCTGTACGTCCGTGAACAACAGGCCGATAAAGGTCTTTGTTGGTATTCTTGTAAAAACTCAACATCAACCAACTGCATTTCGGCCTAGTCGCGAGCCCCCTACTTTTTAAATGAAGTTATGGATGAATCGAGAAAATAGGTCGGTCTATCAATGAATAAAACAAAACAAAATTTCTCCCAAATTCCAAAACAATACCTTCTAAAATTAACTACTAACCACTTGAATATGAGCAAGAATACATCTTTCTCAGCGAGGTGGTTTGCTTCACTACTACTACACGACGAAGTTTTGTATTCCGTGGATGAAGGCGTTTTTATTTATTGCTCCTGTCCTCCTGCTTCGATCGCACTGTGCCATTCGGTACACTATTGCTGTCACTTTCTGTTTCGATGATAAAGAAAGTGACAGCATAAAAATTAAAGGAAATTTAACTTTAATGCAACTGGCCGTAAGAGGCATACCAATATCGAAAGATGAAACTCAACCCAATGTAAAAAAACTTCACATAATACCTCTATAATCACGGCACTAAACTCCGATGCTGACCGTAAATGTGGCTCGAAATATCGCGAGGGAGCGCAGGCCAGGCGTGCGAATTGTTCATTGGCTCCCCGCGTGTCGTCCATAATGTTAGTTGGGACTAGTCTATCATAATGTTCTTTGGGACAAGTTGTTCAGTTTTATGGGCAGTTTCCGCAGATTCACATCCCACAGTACTGATGTGGTTGTACCTTTTGTTTTCCTGTAGGTATGTTCAAACATCGTACATTATAGCCACCCTACTTCATACGTAAAACAATTCGGCTTTTTCATAGAAAAATCAAAGGAATAATGCATACCCATAGAAGAATATTCCGCAAATAGCATAGCTATTAATTTTGCAGCCATTTTCGCAACAATATTTCACTGTTTTTGCAGAAAAATGCGTGATTTTAAACAATATTTAGCATGACATAAAAATATGTCAACGACGGGGATACCAGTAATGTGTAAAAAAATATTACCAAAAAGGTTGATGACCAATGAAGAAGTACATAACCTGCTTGACCATAAACAACACAATTGGATCAAAATAAATTTTAGAGTTTAGTAGCTAAATCACAGAACCAAAAGCACCCGAAAGATATTTAATTTTGACGATTTAGCTGTAAAAAGGTTTTCTATATAAAACCAAGCATAACTTGGCTAAAGATTTTTCCTACCAACCCGCGATTCCGTTTTGGTATGGCAATCGTTTCATCGCCTACTGTGAAATGACGTCATCAACTTTAAAACTTAAAAAATTAATATAAAATTAATAATAGTATTTTAGGCGGAAAAAAACAAATTAGTTTCCTAAAATAGTCTAAATTTTCAGTTAAAAATATAAAAAAAAAACATTTTTATTTATTTAGCTTAGCGACCATAGAGCACGGAGTAAGCCATAGAGCCACTTTATGAGCAAGTGTGTTGAAAAATATTTTTTAAGAACAAAGCAAATCAACCAATAAAATTTGAAAATAAAAAATCTATATTTCACTAGTGCAATGAAAAAGTACCAGTTTAATTATGGGTGTTATTCTGTGCCTAATTGCGGTGACCATAGAGCCACTTTATGAACAAGTGTGTTGAAAATGTTTTTTACGCTACAGACCAGTTAAAAAACAGACATGTCGGTTGTATTGAACGAACGCGCGTTTGGAAAAACGTGGAGTGCATGCAATAGGCTCTAATTGTACCTACTTACCGAAATACCAAATTCAAACGATTTTTTTTTTATTTTTGTTCAATTATTCAAATATACTCGTAGATACTATTCTATCTCGCGTTTGTTTCCAGTCAGCTAATAAATGTAGGTAATAAAATAAAGCTCCAGGACATGCAGCTATAACTTAATATTCTACAATATTTTCATATTTAATCTGTAGAAAAAAAGTTAAATGAAAAGCAAGGTGGCCATTTCTAGTCATCTATGCGAATAAAAAAATATTAATAGGTTTCAAACTTTTGCATTCCTAAAACCATAGATTTAAGTTCTTGTATTTCTCTGCTCAGCGCAGAACCATTGTCTTTAAAAGGCTAGCTTAACATAAGAGTAAATACTCGAAATATATTAATTAATAAACATTTATTACAGTTAACAATCACATTAACAACTAAGGTACACAGCACAAAAGTGAGATATCTAACATAATTTAAATTAAAATACAGTGTGTAAGGGAGAGGTTTTCGAAAACTGAACGGGCGTGATCAGTCAACGTAACTGAACAACTTTCAGTAAACAAAACTTACAGGAAATGAAAAAAAAACCGGTCTTCATAAAAACTGTCCAATCAAGTTGGCAATTTTTTATGGAGGTCGATTTTTTTTTCGTTTTCTGTAAGTTTTATTCACTGAAAGTTGTCTAGTTACATTTACCCTATGCCCTTTTAATTTTTGGAAACTCGTCCCTTACACCCTTTATAAGTAACAAAGTGCAAGATGCTATCAAAAACTTATTTAAATACATGTGTTAAATAGAGCTTGAAAAACTATGTATAATAAACGCATAATCTCGCAGTACGCGAATTAGAAACCCAGACTTTATGCTTGCGAGTAGCTATGGGTCCAGCATGAAAATGCAAAGACCATTCGAAACACTTCGATCAAATGAATAAGGAATACTCTGAAAAAACGTAGTATTCCAAGCTAGGTGCAGACTAAGTTGGTTTTACAAGCTTTTTTTCTATTATTAATTTTATATCTCAATCAAGAACAAAGAACTACGATAATTATTAAGGTGGACGAAGAACGTCTCACCAGTTCAACCAATTCAAAAATTCCAACTCAACTAATAGGACCGCTCCATTTACGAGCGCAGGTTTAGCCACACCACCCCGGGCACTACATACATCGAGCGTAAATTTAAATTTGTAAGGTCGCGTAAGCTCGCATATTCAGTACAAACAAACCCTCAGAAGGACCACGAGAATCTCGCGGGTGGATGCGCGCGGGGGTGCGGGGTAGATTGCAAGAGGGACGGAGTGTCAGTACTATTACTTTATTCTGTGCCTTAGCTAAGAAAATGGAGCAATCCTATTGGTCAGAATTTTTCCAGCTAACAGGTTAACAAGCCTGCACTGCTTTTATGAAAAGGCAGCCTTGTAACCTAAGTTTGAACCTATGCCCTAAAGGGCTCGAGGGATTTGCAGTGCCACATTACATAAAATAGGTAATCGTAAAAAAGTATTATATTGAGGTACAAATAATTTATAATACTAATTAATATATAAACATTTTCCTAATAAAATTCAAAATTGTACTAAGGTTTCTAAGTTGAAAAAAGATGTTTAAAAATACTGCCGTAATAAGTACAAATTGTTCTTAAATATAAATAGTAGGAATGCGAAATGCACGTGGTACCAAAGCAAGTCTAATAGTCTAGATATTTTAAAAGGCACTTATACGCAAGTATAAAATCTCGTTCATATCATAATATAAATAAATAAAATACTAAAGTCGAAATATCGTAGCTTGATTAAGGTAGGGCCAACGTAAGAAGTCCGTTTTGACGTTTCTTTATCACCAACACACAGGGTTCATTTTTCTTTGCCGGTCATAATTTTTCGTACGTTTGACAGCTGTCAGAAACGACCTATTACGGTGGCTTTACTTTAGAATGACAGTAAGATCTATGCGTGAGAGCAAGACGGAGCGATACGCGTCTCTGTCGCTTCAATATCTTACGCATCGCTCTGTCCTGCTCCCACACTGCTGTCAATATAAACAAGATACATTATATCGACTGTAAATTCATAATTACATGGAAAATTGGAAATTCAGTTTTTGGTTTTTAACTAAAAGTAATATCTCTTACAAGTATGGGCAAGTAACTCCGATGTTGATCAAAACCTGTACATCAAACATATTAAAAAGAGCGCGTGAGTTTTTATTGTCGCTTCTTATTTTTCCACATGGCGCAACTTTGTTTCTGAAGCGATGTAAATGTAACTGACGACGTCAATAAGAGATTTTTAAAGAACATTTAGAATAAAGAACATTTTGATTTTTTGTTGATACGTATTTGTCGCTCCGCGCATGGGTTCCCCATCGGAGTTATCCACCATACGTCTTGCATACTAAATCTCAAACCAACCAAGCTTTAGGCAGACTCAGATAGCCAAAAATTATGTAGAGGCCTCTCTAGATAAGATGTGTCCTTCGTTCGCTGTAAGTTAATTAAAAAACCTATGTTTCACTAAGCCTCTAATCAAACTAAAATTAGTTAACTAAATTAAATTACTTCTATGATAACATTTAAATAAGTAAAATCAAATATTTCGACTTCTGTTTGGCGGGCATTTCCGGGCTTGTTGCACGTAGCTGGAGTGTGTAGCGATCAAGTGACGTAAGCTCGTTTCAGAATTTTCGTAAAAATAAATATGCTTGCGCCATGCATTGTGGCCTTCATTCCTGCTGTCTAACAATACAGTGTCTTAAATGTGAGTGTTTTATTTCAAAAATGCTGAAACGCGTTTACATCATCATCACATCAGCCGAAAGACGTCCACTGCTGGACATAGGCCTCCCCTAAAGATCTCCATGACGACCGGTCCTGCGCTGCTCGCATCCAGCGGCTTCCCGCGACCGCCACCAGATCGTCTACGCCTTGGTAGGCCTCCACGCCCTCTACAACGTGTCATTGATAGATGTGATAACAATATAGGGTGTGAAACTGCCCATGAAACTGAACAACTTTTCCCAAGAAACATAGGTAGAAAAACGAAAATCAATTTTTGACCTTCGATAGAAACTGCATCAACTGATAGCGCATTTTGTATGGGAGGTCAAATTTGGTTTATCGTATTTCGATCTATGTTCCTTGGAAAAAGTTGTTCAGTTTCATGGGCAGATTCTGACCTTTCAGTATCATCACACCTTTCCGTTTCACGTTGTATACCTTATAGTGACTACCAGGTAGTGGAAAAACGGTTAATCCGAGTTTTATGCTTATCAGATTTTCTCTTGCAGGATCGATCTTTGGGGAGTTCTTTAGGGGTTTTTGTCTACAGTGAAGGTGTTTCGGCTAATATAATTATAAAGATACGTTTAAATCTACCAATAGAACTCTTTTTTGCGGTAAATACTAGGATGGTCAGTAGTTAGCAGCTTTCCAATCAACCCATTCCTGGAGAGACCAAAACGTTTTGCAAACAAACGTTTACTGATTTGTAGCGCGAAGTTATTCATTTGTTTACACAACAAACAGACATACATTTGTTTTGTTCATTTGTTTATCTTAGGATAATTTCACGACATCGCATCGGGTAGAACGACAGAAGAATAAGTTAAGAATAAATTGAACTACAATTATGTTGAATTTCAGGAAGTTTAATATGCTGAATTCTTTAAAAGTGGATTCCTGCAGTATCGGTAAATTTCGAAGACATGAATTCGCATTCTGCGTGCAGTTCTGATTTTTCACGTCATTGTTTACTTAACATAGGGTCGTCTCCTAGAATTGACTATACCTGCAAATTACGAGTAGGGTGTGCGAGGGTTCACGTTGATCATCTCCGTCGTGCTGTAAAACAAAAAGTATTAATATTTAAAACGTCTTAACATTCTCTAAAGCTCTTAACTATACGCAATGCCTATAATGAAACTAGGCTAGGAATAATATGATGTATAATGAATAATTCTACAATAATAAACAACATAAATCAACAACTCTACGTTGAAAAACAAAATTAATTACTCAAACAAAATGAACTACATTAAATTCTTTGAAAAATTAAATTAAATGATGCCAATTCTGTCTTTACTCAAGATTAATATGACTATCCGTCAGTTGCAAAAAGCGTCTATAAAGTAAAAGCTCCATAAAATACACTATAATATACAATATTGCTAACACTTTCTTTCTACACAAAACAAAAAGTGAAAGAAGTATATTCAAAGGAGCTTTAACTTTATAGACTCTTTGTGCAACTGCCTGAAAGTCCAGTGTTTCCTAATAGGTTGCACGACTTTTTGGCTTCTGCTTTGCATTAGCTTGGCTTGCGTAAAATAATTGCAGGTAGAGAAGAAAAAGCCTTCTGCAACGTAGTTTTTTGAACGGTTTTGTGGTTTTTCGAGGTTGGGAAACACTACAACTAAAACTTAAAAAGGTTAAAAGATACATAAAATACAAAAATAATCCCTATTCTTCTATCTTCGTTCGGCTCCGTACCACTTGCATCATTGTTTTCGCAAAGTACCGGCCACATCATCTCGCTTCACATCGGCTGATTCTTTTTGCGTAGTATCAGGAGTAACTTCCTTGATCGGTTTATTTCGCACAGTACCAGCTGATTCTTCAAGATTTACTCGACCCGATTCTTTGCGCGTAATATCAAACGATTTTCTTCGCTTCTGACGTATGGCATCAACCATTTCCTTTTGCTTTGAATTGGTGGGTTCTTTTCGCGACGTATCGGCCATTTCTTGTAACTTAGAAGTTTTTTGGCCGGTTGACTTGTCGCTCTTTAAACCGTCCGTTTCTTCAGGCATCATGTCGGATGTTTCTTTTGGCTCTGAAGCGATAGGTTCTTTTCGCATAGTACTGGTTGGCTGTTCTCGTTTTGCAGCGGCTGGCTCCTTTGCACAGCACAGCTTAACATCACTCGTTTCTTTTTGCATCGCATCGGCAGTTTTTATTTGCTTCGGAGCGATTGTCTTTTTTTGTTCAGAGTCGAGCGCTTGTTTTTGTAACGAACCAGTACTGGTTCCAATCGTTTTATCTAGTTTTGCACCGGCCGGTTGCTTTTGATCCGTACCAGAACTGGCTGCAAGAGATTCGTCTTGAGTCTTATCGCCTGCACTCTTTTTAGGCGGTAGTTGTAGAAAAGATGGTTTCGTAGTGACCATGGGCTTATTTTCAGAAGGAGCAGTATCCGTATTTGGTTTTTCGGGTGAGCTAACAGAGTTTTCGTTGATGGGTCCCATATTTGTGGAGCGAGTGTTCGCATCGATGTTCCAGAAGAAAGAATCGTTGGGAGTGGGAAAGTATCTAGGGACAAGGAGGAGGGCATTGAGGATCGAGGTAAATAGGCAAATCTCCTATTAAAAACCGATAGAGTTCTACTACAGCCACAGATTAGATGATAGTAAACTGACGTTGTCCGTGTGGTACCGGCAAAGTATAGTACCAACCCATCTCTTCCCGTGGGTATCGTAAGAGGCTACTAAGGGCTTATAAACCGGAGGATGGGCAGCATCACCTTTCTGTGTATCGTACCATCTTACATACTGCGGTTACCAACAAAAGCGGTTGCCAGCCGCAACGCTTACAACGCGGACTAAACCTACCTTATTAAATAATAATAATTACCTAAACATAGCAACATGGTTATTTTTGGACCCCTGATGCAATTTTCGTTTATTGTTTAGAACATCAAACTGAACAATTTTTCCAAAGAGACATGGGTCCAAAAACGATAAAAAGAAACATTTCGTCGTTTGCCGAAGCAAGGTTTATTTAACATTAACTGAAGGTTCAATTTTATTTGGCTGAACGTCACATACGTCATTTTACGCGTATGATACGCATAAAAACGTTTCACATCCTCCGGTTCAATATCTCCTAGTCGCTTTTTACAACACCCATGTGTCGAGAAATGATTTTTGTCGGCACCACACGAACAATTATTTGTTTGGTATGAAGAAGCCAAAAAAAAGTATGTTTTGACAAATTTTCCTTCAATTTGTGAAATTATTTCAGATTTATGTTCTACATACTTAAAGACTACAGGTACAAAATCCCGATCGGTACACGTAGGTGCAAACAACTCCAATGCTGACGGTTATAATGTGCATATTGGTGGGTGACACGCGGGGAGCCAGTGAACGATTCGCACTCCTGCACGAGTGACCAATTTTAGGGAAGGAGTCCTTTTACTTTGCACAGCATATATGTTTTTCCATTTTGAGATTCTATCTGTGAGGACCTGCCATAGGTTCTGTTTTAATTTAATTAAGCTTCTTATTTTGTTTAGTAGTCGTTGCTCTTCCGACCATAAAATAAATAAATAAATTTCCACCTGTAAGATGGAATAAAAAGCTAGGACAATGGAGCTATGCTATTGGTAGATTTTTTTCCAGTTCTCAGGTAAGCTGCAACAGCTCTGGCAGAAAGGCACCATTATGGTCAGCACCGGAGTAACTTGCCACGCATTTTAATATGGGGTGTAAAGGACAACTTTGCCAAAACTGAAAGGAAAACGACAATGAACAACTTTCAGCGAATGAAACTTTCAGGAAAAAGAACTGCCACTTTAAAAACTGTCCAATAAACTTAACAATTTTGTAGGGAGATGCATAATATTTTAATATCCTAAAAGTTTATTTCGCTTAAAGTTGTTCAGTTTTGTTGACTGATAATGCCCTTTCAGTTTTCGGAACTCTATCCCTTACTCTACCAGCCGGGATAAGATGCGCACCGCGACTTGGTCGAGTCGCGCGCAACTGTCACTTTTTATGTATGGACGCGAGAAGAAATAACCGGTTTAGTCTATGAAGACTCGCCCAGTCGCGGTGCGCATGCTCGTACTGGAGACTCGTCCGCCTCACCTCTTGGAGCAGCGCACGTGTATGATGAGCAGCACGATGCCGAGAAGCAGGCACAGGGTCCCCACCACCACGTAGGCCACTCCGAGGAACGGGTTCTTCCCGCCGAGAAGAGATGTCGTCGATATTATGAACGATTTCGTACCGTCGAAGTCTGTCACCGGGTAATCTGTGGACACAAAAATCATTTAACCATAGATTTATATAGTCAAGATAGGGTCTTGGGAACAAGCGGTTCAAAATTTCCCCATACAAGAAAAAATAGCGCCATCTGTGAAAAATCGCGTGAACTACGTTGTGTAGTTCTTCGGTCGGTGCTAAATACACGGAACGGAAATAATATGGCGGGAAAAAACAAAACAAACGTTTAACCACAGAGCAGAAACAAAGTAGAGGTGCTGTAAGCAATGTAGCCTTGATGCAATCAATGTAGTCCTGACGTCACATACTCTATAGTCCTGATACTCCACGCTAGGAGCGCTGACATCAGTACGCGACTAGTTCTCGTGGAGAGTGCACGTTATTGTTCCTCGGAGATCTTTATTTTAACGTGTTTCCCAGTGCAAAATGAAGTGTTGTATCATTGGATGTAAAAGCTGCACGGATGCTCCAAATAAAATAAACGGAAACAGATTTACTTTCCACTCCTAAGTATTTTATTTGACATTTATTTATTTTTTATGTAGAATATTCTAGAACATTGAATTTAGTATACCATCCTGCATCGCGATGGCAATTTTCTTAATGCCACCTAGTGCCAAGTAGACGTACTTGGTAGGGACAAATTTCAGGGACGTACTCGAGAATAAAGTAAAACGGGGGGTCAAAAATTTTACGATCTTTTAACTGAGAAATCAAAGCAAAACGGCAACGTTTTTTAATACGGCGGCGCGAAATTGTAATACGGCGGATTCTTCAATCCGGCTGCGACAAAACATTCACAGCTTTTTATAGGCACACGCCGCCGGCCCCCCGGCCGGTACCGCCTGAACCGCTATGTCCCTGCATTTTAATCTGTAATATCTTCGAAAATATTCATTTTATCTACTCTCATATCGTTAATCCTCAATAATGCGTTCAAAAATTGTAGGTTAACATCTTCCCGTGTGGTGCCGGCAAAGAATAGTACCAACCCTTACATACCCGTGGGTGTCGTAAGAGGCGACTAAGGGTTATAAACTGGAGGATGGGCAGCAGCATCCTCCTTTGTATCTAACATCTTACTTACTGCGGTCACCTACGACCGCGGTCCATGGTGCCAGCCGTAACGCTAACAAGCGAGGTGACAATGGCACTTCCCCTCTACATTTTTCCAACAAAAGCTTGAATTCTAGAGGGAGCTCCCTGTCCTGTAGTGGACGTTTCATGGGATGTTATGATGATCTTCATAATGTCAATCTGTGCTTAGAAACAGTCTTAGCAACATTTTTTAAACTGTGGGAGTGTATTATGAAGTATTGAATTTACTAACAGTCATCACGGGACACCTATTAAACAATTTTTTATTTTTAATAGGCGTGCCATTGACAGCTTGATTCGTTTGTAGTCTGTGGCTGCAAGGAGGTTTCATTGCAATAATGGAAAACTCAGCAAACAAAAGTTGTAGTTACATAATTTTATTAGTATTGTAATAAAATAAGTGATAAAATCGTTTACAATTTGCCTTCGAGTGTTTTTAAAGCAGCTATACGAGTAGGAACTTCGCTTAGCAGTTATCACAGGAAAAAGAGACAAACATTAAGGTTTGTTTTTGAACACATTATTTTATGATTCACGATATGAGAGTAGATAAAGTTGTGTATGCAACTCCACATAATTAGGTATAAAACACTCGTGTCTTCTATTATGGAACTTGGCTCGCTACGCTCGCCTGCGTCCCATTAACCGACACTCAAGTTTTATACCCCTCATTATGTACCCTTGCATAAACTACTATTAACTACATGCTGTAAAGGGCCAGATTGATCTATATTAAATGCACAATGTCTTAAAGGTACTTAATTGGATAAGGATTAATGCTGTATTGCTCAAAATTGCTTCATAAATAAGCCAGTATTTATCGGAGGATAAAAAATGGTTATAGTGGGTTATCCCTAAGAGATAGTCATATACCATCGCGGACTTTTTTGTAGACATTTTGAAGGTGTACAATACATTATATGTAATACATTATTTTGATCTACCTCGCAGGGTTCAGCCAGCGTTTGCAATGTAAGCGCAAAAAAATATGTTTATTTACGACATCACATTAGAAATCTCTGAAATTGTCAGTATTTCTCTACTACGAGTATATTATGCATGTATTATACATAAAAACCTTCCTCTTGAATCACTCTATCTATTAAAAAAACTGCATCAAAATCCGTTGCGTAGTTTTAAAGATCTAAGCATACATAGGGACAGACAGACAGACAGCGGGGAGCGACCTTGTTTTATACATACATAACATCACGCCTCTTTCCCGTTGGGGTAGGCAGAGACCACAGTCCTCCACCTGCTACGATCTTGACATACTTCCCTTGCTTCCTGTACTTTCATCAATCCTTTCATACATGCTCGTCGGTTTAGGGTACTTTTAACCTGGCCTTTATTCAGGACGTCCTGAATTTGGTCCTGGTACGTTCGCCTAGGCCTTCCCCTTCCAACGTTTCGATTCACTCTCGCCTGGTAGATCTCTTTCGTCAATCTTCGTTCATTCATCCTCTCTACATGACCAAACCATCTCAGCATCCCTTTCTCGATTTTGGTCACTACGTCTTCTTTTACGCCACACCGTTCTCTTATCACACTATTTCTAATCCTGTCACTCAATTTAACACCAATCATACTCCTTAGCGCTCTCATTTCCACTGCATTAATTTTACTTTCATGCTTCTTCTGCCATACCCAGCTTTCACTGCCATACATCAGTGTTGGTACCAAAACTCCCCTATGAACAGCCAAACGAGCCTTGTGAGACACCTTCTGACTCCTCATAAAGGCGTGCAGGGCACCATTCACCATGTTTCCAGCATTCACTCTTCTTTCAATATCACTTTCACACTTTCCATCTCTCGTAAACTTTGAGCCCAGATACACAAACTCCTTCACTTGTTCGACTTGTTCACCATCTATTAATATAGTACACTCTGTCATACATTCCTCTCTTTCAAGTACCATTACTTTAGTCTTGCTTACATTTACTTTCATTCCTTTCCTGTCCAAAGCCACATTCATCATTGTTACCATCTCCTGCAACTCGTCAGCAGATGGCGCAAGTACAACTTGGTCATCAGCGTAGAGAAGACATTTGATGAGTAACTCATTTATTCTCAGTCCACACATACTCTCTTTCAGATCAATCAAACAATTATCCATGAACAGGTTAAACAGCCAAGGTGACGCTACACATCCCTGCCTAACACCTTTTTCGATGCTAAACCATTCAGTGTACACCCCGTTTATTCTGACACAAGCACTGGAATCCTCATAGACAGATTTCAGTGCTTGAATCAGATGACCGTTTACCCCATACATAGACAATGCTGACCACAATTCATTCCTCACCACTCGGTCATAGGCCTTTTCCAAATCCACGAACGCGCAGTAAACTTTTTGGTTTTTAGCCAAAAACTTTTCAGCTATGCACCGCAAGGAAAAGACCTGATCTGTACATCCCATTCCCTTTCTAAATCCCGCTTGTACATCCCATATTTTATCGTCAGTATCTTTTATCACTCTTTCAATCAAAACCTTTGCATACAGTTTGCCGACGACACTAAGAAGGCTTATCCCGCGATAATTTTTGCAGTCCTGTTGTGACCCTTTTCCCTTGTACAGCGGCACAATCACAGCCTTGCACCAGTCACCTGGTACTTGGCCGTTCGTCCAACACAAGTTGAAAAGGCGGTACAACTGACTAGCCACAATGCCTCGCCCAGCCTTCAACATCTCGACCGACACTCTATCATACCCAGCTGCTTTACCTGATTTCATACTTTTCATCGCTTTCATAATCTCATCCATACTTATCTCACTTACACAATTCTCCTCTTCATTCTCATTCATTTCCACAGAAGACCTAGGTTCGCTGGCCTCTGCTTTTTCTCTCTCAAACAGACTTTCAAAATATTCCTTCCACCTCCTCAGAACACATTCTTCACCTTTTATAATACTTCCATCCTGGCTTCTGATTTTACTCAGCTCCGATGTTCCAAACTTTCCTCGGGCTGTCCGTATGGATTTCCAGAAAAACTTTTGGTTGGACTGGAAATCTTCAGTAAGCCTTCTGTCAAACTCATCCTTACACTCCTCTTTCTTTCTCTCAACGACTTCCTTAACAATACTTTCGCTCTTTTATATACCTTTCTTGCTACACTTACGTCATCACTTGTTGCCCTCTGCATTCTTTGGTTAGCTTTTACTGCTAACCAATCTGACCATGCTTTCTTCTTCTCACAAACAGCTGCCTGTACACTTTTATCCATCCACATATTCTTCTTCTTTCCACCCTTTCTTCTTTTTGACACCCCACAAACATTGACAGCTATACTTACTACTCCATCTTTAAATTCATTCCACAAACATTCAATATCATTTACTTCATCCAGGTTCTCAAATCTTTCACTCAATTCTTTCAAGTATTCTTTTCTGACATCCTCCTCTTGCAATCTCTCTACTTTGATACGTTCTAGAACGCTCGTCTGCTCTTGTGGTCTATGCCGCCACCGGTTAAATAGACCACCAATTCGGGTCACAACCAGGTGGTGGTCTGTGTCGATGGCGGCTCCACGATATGCGCGAGCGTCCAGAACTCTTTTTCTCAATCTTTCATCCACAACTACAAAATCGATCATACTTCTCGCATCACCCTCCTCTCTTGTATACATATGGATCCTTTTGTGGTCAAACATAGTGTTTGCCACAAAAAGACTCCATTCCAAACATATCTCAAGCAAACTTATTCCATTATCATTCACACGTTCATCACCAAACTTACCAACAACTCTTTCATAACCGTCACGCTTTCTTCCTACCCATCCATTAAAATCACCTAGCATGATAACTCGTTCATTCTGATCACATTTCTCTAACGTATCTCTCATATTTTCCCAAAACTCATCTGTTTCTTTCTGGGCTTTCAGGGACTTTCGCGAACTAATATTCGTTGGTGCATATGCACCTAGAACAAAAATTCGGGTCAGTCCGACTTTCAGTCTGACCCAGATGAGTCTTGGGCTCACACACTCGACTTCTTTCACGCACTCTACCATTCTTCCGGAAAGTATGACACCGACTCCCTGACAGCCTCTGCTGGTACTGGGAACACCAGACCAGTACGCTGTGTAAGGGCCGTGTTCTGTGGTGTCTTGTTTTATACTATGTAGTGATTTGTCAATTCAATATGCACATACATTAAACATCAAATAAAATAAAGTCAAACGTAAAATAAAATTTCTGAAATAATAGTTATAAAATTAAACAATACAATACATTTCATTTTCAATTCTTAAAATTAGTAAATTCCTTAACACTATAGACACATTTACTAAGCAACCACGGCGTCAGTCTTGTTTTAAAGGATGTAGATAAAGCTAATTTATTTCATTTTGATTTATTTCTTATCTTTACCTAGAACCCCCCCTGGGGGGTTTTTACGTTGTGCCTATTATACGTACCTGGTCGAAAGAAAATATTAGCCATCTAGTGCTGAATAGCGGTTAACAACATAAGCACACCCCAGATTCCACTAGGTTCTATTCTAGAGCTCCACTTGGTTCTAATACTCATTACTAGGTGGCGATGGCATCGCGTAACGTCCCCCGCACCCCCGCTTGCCAGCTTCACCTGATTCTATATAGAAAACAAGAAAGGGCAACTCTACTTTGTTTCTGCTCTGTGCTTTTAACTGTTTATATGTGATTTAGGCCTGGTTTTTCAGTTTCATTAATTGGATTATAGTCAAAAACAATAATAAGAAATAACAATAATAATAAAAAGAGTATATTGTTTCTTCAACTAAGAACATTCCATTTTGTTGGTAAGTGTATTTGCATTATGCCGTTATTCATAATCTAAGATTTGCATCCAATGTTGACAATATGACTGACAACGACTGACATTTGTTGGTCCTAAACGTCAAATTTCGGACCAACGAATTGGGGACATTGTAACGTGCCGATGGGCTAGTACTTATATATAAGTAAATGCATTTAACATATAAGAAAGTTGGTATGTACACACGGCCACTCGTCGGTAGAAACACTTTGACCTTTGAGCGGGTCCCTGGTTTCGGGTGTTTGTAGCTTAGCGCTGGTTCAGCCTATACTGGTTTTGTATCTACGTGCTTGCTGCCGTGCGTACTACAGTTAATATTGATAATGTTACCACCATCATAATTATTAGCCAAACCTTTTGTGGCAGTAGTTATGAACACAATTGCATAGATCTAGTAAATCTAGGTTTACGCCCCGTGTGGTGCCAGCAAAGAATAATACCAATCCATCTCTACCCGTGGGTGTCGTAAGAGGCGACTAAGAGTTAATAAACCAGAGGATGGGCAGCAGCATCCTTCTGTGTATCGTATCATCTTACATTCTGCGGCCACCAACAACCGCGTTCCATGGTGCCAGCCGTAACGTTAACAAGCCTGGTGACTATGGTATTTCCCCTCCACATTGTTTCAGCAAAAGCTGGAATTTTGGAGGGAGTTCCCTGTCATGTAGTTGACGTTTCATGGGATGTCATGATGATGATGATGGGTAAACAAATCCATACAATGGGACCGGCTGTATTTAACCGCCTACTACGCGAGATAAAAGAAATAACGTTACATGACGCCTATAAAAACAAATTAAAGAAACGACTCGTCGCGCAGGCATTTTTTTTCAGTAGGACAATTCATAAATTTAAAAGTTCGGTTAATGTTTTTACTGATAATTTAATAAATTATCATCTAAAGTGCATTTAATGCAACCCTCTCCATACAAACTTGCGTAGATTTACTGGACTATAACTGAAAGTAGTCAAACGCACTTATAAAACCTCTATACTATCGACAAATTTATAGATTGAGTTCAGACCACGAAACTGAACAACTTTCCCCAAGGAGCATAGTTTGTTAGACGTAAAAAAACGATCTCCCATACAAAATGTATGGTCAACTGACTGACTTTACTATGGAAGGGTAAAATGTTTTTTCGTCCGATGACCTTTGTTTCTTCGCGAAAATTGTTCAGTTTCTCAGTTTCTCGGTCTGAACTCAATCTCAAAATTTGTCAAATGATTTCAATTTCACCACGTATGTATACTTACTATAGTCGACCTTCAGGATGTAAGTACCCTTGTTGAGTCCCTTACGGAAGAAGTCCACGTCGTGGTTGACTCGCCGGTACAGCTTGCGGAATGTCGGCAGGGCGGCCGTGCGCATCCACACTATCAGATCTTCGTTCTGAAATCATTCACCTTCGTCAGTTTGAAGTCAATCTGTGTGCTGCGGGCTAAGACAGGCCTGTGACACTCCGCACTCTAGGTATGCAACGCGGCGCTGGAAGTCGACTGGGTGAGGCAGTCGATTTTACTTTATGTCATCTTTAGCTTATGGCGGCAAAATAGGTAAGTAAGTATTTGTATGTTTGATTGAACAATATTACATACCTACTTGCATCTCGCTCAGTATCTGATAAAGTGACAAAATCATCGCCTTAGCCCACCTGTGCGCGATCACCCGCGTTTTGAAAACGTGTCCTAAGCGGTAAACTGCAAGTATCGACTGTATGCATAGACCAAAAAGGTTGAAATTTGTCGGCAGTGACGGGAGTGACGGATCTGTAAACGTTAGTTTACTATTATTTAATCTGTGGCTAAGAATAGTTCGGCCAAGGAACGATCTAAGCGGCGAACGGTTTTTAATACACTGACCGCCGAGTCTTGAGAAAATACACTGAGAATACACACGTATACGTCGCACAAAGCAGTGAATTGAAAATCGCTTGCCGTGCCGTAATCGCTCATCCATAGTTGGGTCAAGCCGTAAAGGCACCCACAAATTTTTCATTTCATTCTGTACGTACATGTCTCTATTATTCTATTGTTGTTGTTGTATAGTCTTTATTGCACAAAATTTTAAAAAAGTACTAATTCTGTACTTGTATCCACGTTCTTCCTAATAAGGCGATGGCTGAAAATCTGCATTTAGCCCCCTTATGCTGTGCCTCGGCTTCAACTTTATGTATCTCTGCTAATGTACTTTACTTCTTATCGTATTTTTAGGGTTCCGATACCAAAATGGTAAAAAAAAGGAACCCTTATGGTGCCGCTCTGTCTGTCTGTCCGTCTGTCTGTCACACCTCTATATCTCAGCAACCACTTATGCTATCAACCTGAAATTTGGAATAGTTTTAGAATATAGTTGCCCAACTTAATTGCACAAGAAAAAATTTTGAAAAAAGTATGATTATTAATATAAAGGGGGCCAAAATAGGGGGGGCCAAATTTCAAATTGTCGCTACTAGGTCGAGTGGGGTATCATATGAAAGGGCTTTACTTGTACATTTTAAAATATATTTTTGTATTTTTTTTAATTTCTTAGTTTTAAAGTTATGATGAAAAATGTCAAGAAAAATACCATTCCCCCCCCTTATCTCCGAAGTTTGAGTAAGGAAAAATCTGAATTAATTACAGTTGACAGAAGTTTATATAAACTTTACAGCAAAAATAAAACGATCTTTCTAAGTTGCACAGTTTTTCAGAAATCTGCAAAAAACCTTTACAAACAAATTTAGTTTTGCGGTCCTGAAAATGGACTTTATTGCTTCCAAAAATACTATAGGTATATCGGAACCCTCGGCGCGCGAGTCCGACTCGCACTTGACCGGTATTTTTCTTTCTGCTATAGAGAGTGCTTCCTAACAAACTGCGTTCCTTTCAGTATATTACTCGGACAATAAACTGAACAACTTTCACTAGGAACTTAAGTCGAAAAAAAAAAAATTACCCATCATTCAAAATGCGCTATTATCTGATGCAGTTACTACTCGTATGAGAGTTCAGTTTCTTTTTTCGTAATTTGACCTGTGCTCCTTAAAGAAAGTTGTTTAGCTTTATGGTCAGAGTTACCTGCTCCAAGGAACGCAATTGATAAAAGCAAGCACCTTACATGTGTTTTGTGGTGTGAAAATAAACGTTTCAACTTCTAAATGGAATTGTTACCTGGAATCCATTGTTGTCTGAATCTTCCGGGTCCAAGTTCCAAATTTCCCTTTGCCAGTTCGATGGTTTCGTGTAGTTTTGGAATGCTGTGAAATTTAAATAAATAAGCAATTGCCGCACATATGCCAAAGCATCAAGAACCGCTCGCCTGGCTGATTCTTTTTTTTATTATTTTCGTAATTTTCAGGATAATTTTTGTATGGAAAGAGGCAATAATTTAAAAAATCTTAAAAAACTGAAAAGTTTTCTTTTCTATAGAAGTATTGCAGCAACTCAAAACTTAAGAAATTCCCGTGCTAAGCTGGAGTGAACCCCGCCACACTCGAGTAAGTGTTTATTTTTGGAATATAGCCGAGTGAAGCGAAGGCGAGTTCTATAATAACATCACACGAGTATTTTCCAATTTAGGTGTATTGAGACCCTTAGCTGCGCCTCAGGCTTCAAACGGCACCCTTGTTGGGAAAAGGTCACTTTCTCTTCTCGCTGCTTTTTAAAAACCATAGCGCGATTCAGAAACCCTACAGCGCCATCTGTGGGTCGGCTTAGATTAGGAACATAATAATACAAAGAGCGTAGTTCGGTAGCCTAGGTACGGTCAACCGCACGACGGTAGAAACTTTATTAACTCTATTACCGCGCCATAAGATCCAAGTGTTTCTACTGACTTGCTGTTGAGTGTACGTACCGGTCTTTAAATCCCCAGGTGGGTTGCGGAACTTGATTTCCCTATCGGAGGTCCAAGCGATGCCCTTGCGGAGAACCGGCACTTCCAATTGGTTGCCGCTCACATCCACTGTGTATAGCGATAACGAATCTGAAAAAGGCAATCTTATGCAATATTATATACATATATATATATATTATATATATATATATATAAAATAAAATACAATGTTTTTATGTCCATATAAAGGGTGTAAGGGACAGGCCTATACATACAAACTGTCCTTTACAACTTTGTATGGATAGATCGATTTTTTTTTCATTTCCTGAAAGTTTTATTCACTGAAGGTTGTTCTGTTACACTGACCCTTTCAGATTTCGGAATTCTGTCCCTTACACCCTTTATTATGCATTGTTTGAGGTCACTTTTAAGTCGTTCTTGCACAAACTTCCACGCGACATTGTATGGCAAATCAATTAAGTAACGTAGCTCGCTTTCACTGCTAATCCGATAACCAGATTTTTATGAAATTTGGTATAAAGTTTATGTAGACCATGAAAAAGAACACAGGCTACTTTTGATTCCTAAAGTAAAACTGAAATAGGAGATGAAAGTTTGTATGAGAACTAGACAATTTATAACGCTTTCATGGCTAACCTGATGAACTGATTTCAATAAAATTTTATGTAATGATAGCTTTAATTAATTAGAGGAAATGATATAGGCTACTTCTAATAATAAAAATGAATCTTGAAGGGCGTGAAATAGGGGTAAAGGTTTGTATGGGAAACCAATTAAATAATTTTGAAACACTTTCATAGCTAATCTGCAGAACCGAATTTGTTGAAATTTTGTACCAAGATAGTCTTAACCATGAGAAAGGAAACAGGCTACTTTTGATAAGTGAAATAGGATAGAATAGAAGACTGACCATTAAAGAGTGAGTTGGCGATTGCCCCACAAGGTGCTATAGGCCTCCTGACCTTGCTACCGCTGGCAGGGTCTAGTACTTCAGCGTAAGAGAATGGCTCACAATCCGTTGAAGGGTCCATGTCTAAGCGACCCAGTAGTTGATTGTCATCCCTGTTAAAAGATTTTATTTAATCAATTTTTGTGTCTGCGTAATTCTACATAGTAAGTTGAAAATCTATTCTTAGTGTGCAATAATGAGTTATTAATTTATTCAAAATCTCAAAATTTACAAATACAGGCAGGATTCGAACCTAGATCTTCTCCATATGTACTGGAGAAATTTTTAGTCTGACAGGCAGTTGCAATAAGCTTATAAAAGTTGAAACTCTGTAAAATCTATTGCTGTCACTCTCTGTTTTAAGTTGGGTGTTTTGAGTTCCACACCTAATCCAGGGTGAAAAATTTGGCCATCACTTTCTATTACGATGACATTAAAGTGACAATAGATTTAAAGGAGATTCAGTTTGTGGAACTGGCCGTGAGAAAGATAAGGTTGTACTCTACTCAATGATCTATTAATTACTCTGTGTTAAAAGTTTTCATAAACGCTGGCATGGACGAATAATAACAAGACTGGCAATCCCCATACTAGAAAACGTACCCCGGAAAAGCATAAAACTTATTAAATCTAGATGGCGCTTTCAAATAACCTGAAAAGTAATTACGAACTACCGAGTTTTCTGCTAAAAAATCATTAAAAATTTCAACATAGTTTCAATATAAAGAAACGCTAACATTGAAATTTGGTATGTTTTTTAAGCGGAATACTCGATAAATCTTAATAACTTCTCAGGCTGTTTATTAGCGCCATCTAGTTTTGTGCCTTTCCGGAATACGATTTCTATAAGGGGATTGACAGTCCTTTATTTATTCGTCCATGACGCTGGCAAGAAATTATGACATACCTAATGCCAATACCTCTATACATAATTAATAGACAATTTCCGTTTTCATGTGCAATAAAGGGTAGCTCAATTGACTTGGCTGTACAATAGTGAATTGCTTTAGTCAAGCAAATACACCATGTATTGTTGTTTAAATACATTTTTTGTAGTAGTTTCCTGTTTCAATTGAGGAGGAAGTCCAATTTATTTATTCAAATGTGTATATAGGATTTTTTTTAAATAATTTATTCAATACACTTTTATTACATAGATTGGATATCTAATCTCTCAGACACGGTACAAAACCTATCAAGATTTGTATATTGCGCTCACACAGACTTAAAAACATGAAATTGAAACAAAACATTAACTTAAAATTAGGTACCCACTGCCTTTAAAATCAGTCCCTGATACCAGCATAAGTTGTTATTGAAAAACCGAATTGAGTACTTCAATTTTTAGTATAATATGTAAAAAAAATCACAACAATTATTGGAATTTTTGTCTTTGATGTAATGGGACAATACATTTGAGTATCTATGCACATTGATTATCAATTAAATCACCTAATAATTAGTACAAAAACAGCATTGTTGCACAGGTACCTACTTTCTTTTTAGAAGAATATATATTCTTTCTGTGCGTTCCATTTTGCGCTAACAGACTGCTTTAGAGCACTGTGAGCGCGCTTAAGTCGGTCCAAATTGACCTAAAGCGTGCTCTAAAGCACTCGCTCTATCACCGCCTTACGTCATTAATGACGTCATCGTTTCTGCTATCAGTGCTTTAGTCAAATAGGTGGAGCAGTGAAAGCGCTTATGTCAAAATCGATTTGACACACATAAAATCCCACACATTTGCAGCCAGCTGACGTTTCTCAAGTTTTAAGTTTAATGAATTTGTCTCTAATGGAAATGAGAGTGGATTTGGCGCACATTTTTGAGGGATTAGCTTAGGCTTTGTTAAAGAAAATAAAAACAAAACTGACATTTTGACAGATGAACACGTGAGCGCGCTTAAATCCATTCCAAATTGACTAGAGCCATTGAAGCAGTGATAGCTTTGTGAGCGTGCAAAATCAATTTGGACCGTCCGTCAGCACTGTATACGCTTTTAGCAGCGTTTGTACAATTTGGAACACAGCGTTTATTGTGCACAAATTACATAAAATTGTGTTCAACATAAAATTTGTTTACAAAGGTGAGCTTATCTCTATAAGAGATCTCTTCCAGCCAACCTAGCTGGTGTGAAAGAATGACATGAAAAGGGGCACAAGAATGTGCATTTAGAAGTGTGAAATGAGAATAAAAAAAAAATACATATGTTTTTAAATAAGGTAGTTGATGAAATTTTTCACAGGCATAAATGTGCTGTTGTAAGCTAATAAGTACCTGGACTTTACATATCTCCGATGGTTTTGATAGTAGTTGCTAAGTCCATAATAAAAGTAGACATCAGCTTTGAAGTCCTCAGTCAAGTTGAAAGTTAACTCGCATTGGCAAGTTTGTGTCATATTTGTCTGCTTGATGAAGTCTGCGCATGTTATTTTACTATCCTTTTGCATGCACTGAGTGTAGTCTTCCACATGCTCTTTCACCTGTTTTTTTTAAGTTTAAATGAGAACTTGATATTGTGGTTCCAGTACTCAAAATTAGAATGTTATTTAAATGCACATTTTTAAGATTCATTCAGAGGTTCATAAAATAAGGTTTTTAAGGAAAAAAAAGTTTAAGGGCCCTGTTGCAGAAGTCTCTTAGTCCAAAAATCGTGTTTTAGAGAGATATCTTAAAAATGGGTTGGAAGTTTTTCATCTTAGAATAGGGATCAAAATGATACATCAGTGTATCAACTTAGGGAATTTTTGCAACTGGACCCTTCAATTGTAAAGGTCACTCAAAAAATTATAAAATTAGTGAAATATATAAAGGATTTATTTTTATGAAAGGATTTGTATCAACTTTTTAACTAGCCTGACCGGGCACAGGCAGTACCTATTAAATAACTTTACAATGTCATAGCACTAATATGTTTATTTGTTTAAAAGTATCTAGCAGTCTCCTGAATTCTATTTTCGAAGCTTACCTCATCAGAGAAGTACAGTAATCCGATTCCAACAGGGATAAAAGCGATCCCAATCACAAAGAACGTGGGCAGAACTGTCCCAGCAGTCAGGATAGGCTGCCAGGCAGGAAGCCTCTGCTGCTTGAAAGCAGATTCTGGAGAAAAACATACCTGTGCTGTGAGTAATCAATACCAATTATCAAGGCCAATAAAGGTGTACTATATTACTGTCACTTACCAGCAGGACGCCTGGATTTTACATTATTTTGATCCGACGTGTCGCTAGAAGTCGCCATTGCGCTTCAAACCACTATAATCTTTAGATTTTGAAACCACAGTATGTTGTTTGAACGGCAAAACTTAAAAAATCACAAGATTCACCCACCACTGTATCCACAGAATCAGCAGATTTTTTTTTGTTTTATTCTTCCTTTCGGAAAGGCAAAGAGTACAAAGCCCATACAGCCATGTCTGATCTGTTTAATCTTTCTTTTTGCTCCCCTCGTAAAGCGATAGTGAACTTTACGAAGGAAAATGTTCGTGACTTTTTGGGACAACACCAACGGGGCTTAAACACGAGATCACTTGAAATCTTCATCAGCTGCGCACTCCGTAGTAAATTTACTGCATAACACACTATCTTTATTATCCACTAAATCACTAAATGCACAAAAAAACCAAAATTTCAATTAAGCAGGCAAACGCCCATGTCGAGTTCCCGCCAAAAAGCCAGAATCAGCAGAATACCAGAATACTTCAGATTTTTTATTTTTTTTTCATTTTTTCGTCCTTTCGGACAGGCGAAGATCAATGACCATGCTGCCTAGAATACTTCAGATATTTATTTATCTAGAGCAAGGAATTTGGAATTTGTTGTTGATCTAGAGTGAGTTCCAAAACGGTAATAGTTAAAATTTGACAGCAGTCTGTCTCGACCACACCGATAGACGTCATATAACGCTATCCTGCTGTCAGGGTAATGTTTACCCGTTTCGGAACGACGTTAGTAGAACGCAACCTTAATGGCATCACATGTCATTACAAGTCGTATTTCGCCAGTCTCAAAGTAAAGAAACATTACTGAACTCACCACAGTTTTAGTGTTGCCAGAAGCTCATTCAGTTTGTTCCGCTAACCTAAAAAAATTCGAAAAAGCGACGATTGAGTAATTTTTTTTTTACGTATTTTGACCTGTTCCGCTTCATAGGTAGATATATATTATAGAATATCCGGTATATGTGGTCCGTGAAACTGCCGACCTCCCTGAAGAAGATCTACAAAATAGATCGAAACTTGTCGGTCCTTTGCGTGCGAAAATCGTGTTACTCTATGCTGCTAACCGATGTTCCTGATTTTTTAATTATTTATTGATACATGTAAATACAGTTTTAACTTAAAAAGAGAGCAGGTAGGTCATCATAGTAAGTACCTACATAGACCACGCGGCTGGCACCATGGTCCGCGGTTGTAGGTGACCGCAGTATGTAAGATGGTACACAGGGGTGTGTATGGCTGACAGGCGAGGTGACTATGGTACTTCCCCTCCACATTTTTTTTTCCTGCAAAAGCTGGAAAAAAAAATGTGGAGGGGAAGTACCATAGTCACCTCGCCTGTCAGCCATACACACCCCTGTGTACCATGGTTGAGGGCGCTCCAAGTTATCTACGTCATCGAGTACAAGAAAGCAACTTTGCTGAGAGCACAGGTTGAGAGAGTAGTGACCTATTAGATTCGGTCTGCCCATGCGCAACCTGGCAGGTTCGGTACAGTCGGAGAGAAATGCGTTTACGTCATGAAGTACACGAATGAAACCTATTCGTAGAAATAGAAGGTACGTATGTAAGTAAAAAACAACAGGTTACATAGTAATTCTACGAACAGGTTTCATTCATATACTTATTCTACGACGTAACCAAATTTCTCTCCGACTGTACCGAACCTGAAAGGTTGCGCATTGGCAGACCAATGTTTTGTAGATCTAATTGGCCACTACCATGTTTATGTTTTGAAGGTAAAGGGGCCGGGCTCCTAGTTACCATCGCCCATTTCGACCTGCATAGATGTACGTATTGTAGCCAACCCTTTATACTACATCTCCCCGGCCCCACCGACGCGACAGCCTCAAAGAAGCTGATGATCTGCCTAGGATTGAGAGTCCGGGCATCCTCATGGTGTAGTGAGTATGTGGCCACTACCATGCAAGTACTCTATCAACAGGATGACGTCGGATAACTTGCAGCGCTCTGCCTAGCACTAGCGCCCCCATCGGTTAAAAAAATATTTCTTGCTAAATATAAAACTTATCGAAAATCCCGAAAGACAGATTGAAATAAAGGTACCTACCCTAGTTTATTTAGAACCTATAAATTCTGAAAAATATAGTTCACTGTAGTTACAGATACAAATAGTGCGAATAACGTATAATGAATATAAATATATATTTATTATGTTTTTACCCACGACGGAACGGAGAAGGTTTATGCGTTTAGGGTGAGATGTTGTGTACAAACGTTTGTGTGTGCAAAGTTATGTTGCCTTTTATCTAAAAAACGGCTTAACCGATTTAGATAAGGTTTTTTATAGGTAGGTTTATATATGTAGTGTTTATGTATGTTTAATTTGTTATATCTTTAAGTCAATCTTTATGCACCGTCCCCGCATCTATGTTAGCCTAATATCCTGCACCCAAAGGTTGCCTGGAAGAAATTGCTGTTTAGCAATAAGGCCGCCTCATTGTACACCTATTTCTAATATTGTACTTTTCACAAAATTTCGTGTGCAATAAAGAATATTGTATTGTATTGAATAACGGCCACTTTTATCAGTTTTTGTATCTGTAACTATAGCACAGAATAGGTAATAGTACTAGACTATAGAGGTAGTGCACTTTATTTGACAGAGTAAATAGTTTCTAAATAAACAAATGTACCTTTACTTCAATCTGTCTTTCCGGATTTTGATAAGTTTTGTATTTAACGAGTAATATTTTTTTAACTGATGGGGACATCAAAAACTCTGTCACAAGCATACTCCTTGTCACCAGCCAGGGTTAGGCTGACGAATAAATAACGATGCTACAAAAATTATAAATTGCAAAATTAAATTTGTTTTAAAATATGTAAGTTTATTGTACTTATAGATGCTTACCAGAAATGTAGATACTTAGTACTTTTTTTACATAAAGAATAAAAGGTAAGTACAACTCTATCATCACAGATGAAATAGTAATAGTACAGTCAAGAGCATTCACAGCAGCGCAGAAACATGAACTGTACAGTCAACAGCAAGTCAAGCGTGACACTTGCAGTGCAAATCTAGCCCCAACGGTGATTGAAATAAGAACGGCACAAAGTTTAATGTGCCAAGCTGGACGTACAATGTCCACTGTGTGAAGCTTGGATGTGCCCATGACTGTACCTCACATACGAGTATAACACAGAATGAAGTAGTACATACAGCGTAAATTTGTTTTGGTTTCGCTCCCGAAGCCCAGTGATTCTCATCATCATCATGGGGTGCCATCTTCGAAATGAAGTTTGGAGGTCAGCAATCGGTATTCGTCGCGGAATTCTACTCGAAAAAAAATTTATGCCTTCAAAATATGAGTCGATCACGTGACCATTTTACTATGGGGAGACGATAAATTTTTTTCTTCGCGATAGTTGCTAGTTTTCATGAGTAGAATCACTGGGCTTCGAGAGCGAAATCCGTAGATAGAGAATCTCTATCTACGGCGAAATCAATACAAACTCAGGCTGTATAGCTTGTGATCTTAAATAAAGGCCTTTTTACACGTCGCTAATACAGCTCGCGCTAAATTGGTGTAGTGAAAGAAAAGTTGTTAAAAGAAGTAAGCTTCTCGAAACTTTTTTAATCCGGATTTACACGACGGCAAAATTTAGACACCTCTGAGTGATGCAGCTTTACGAAAGAAAGAGAAAGCTAATTCACTATTTATTTCTTTCGTATTGCTGCATCCCTCAGAAGCGCCTATATAAGTTACTCTATGGCCTAAATATTGCGCCGTATAAATCAGCTATTACGTTTAAAATCTTTTTTTAATTTACAGAAAACTATTAATTGCCTTTGCAATATTTGGATCACAAAAAGACAGTAAGTTACTCTATGGCCTAAATATTGCGCCGTATAAATCAGCTATTACGTTTAAAATCTTTTTTTAATTTACAGAAAACTATTAATTGCCTTTGCAATATTTGGATCACAAAAAGACACAGTCAAGTCAGAGTTGTTTTGTTGTCTAGCAAGCCTGGCAGCACCGAGCTGATTCAGCGACGTGCAAAGGGACCGAAAGAGATCCATATTTAATCGGCCCATACAAAGCCCTGCCTGCAGGGCCCTGCTTGCAGTGCGCACTGCCAATCGTATCGTGTGTGGTGTTGCAGGGCCGATGTAACGGCAATTTTGTCGGCCCTGCATGCCCACACAAAGTACGATTGGCAGTGGCACTGCAAGCAGGGCCCTGCAGGCAGAGCTTTGTATGGGGCCCTTTAACAACACCGGGCAGGAACTCGGTCAACTAGTTGGTATAAAGTCTTCGGTATAGAGACGAAAAAGACACGAGTTCGAAACCCATCTGCGGTTGCCACTTTATTTTTATAGTTCATACACTTACATTAACACACATTAGTTTACACTTACATTAAAAAAGTGCGTGTCGAGCCACTCGCAGTGTAGGGTTCCGTAGTTGTCTTAGGAATCCTTATAGTTAATTTATTTATTTATTACAGCCTTGTTTTCCAAGCCTTTTCTTTACTTATTTACATATTTTCTATAGTTCTATATTTATGTATCTTTATTGCAGGGTTCGTCTTCTGACGAAGGCCTCCTCCGGAGCCCGCCACTCCTGTCTGTCCCTAGCAACTCTCCGCCACAATGGCCCTGCTACTTCCTTTATTTCATCTTCCCATCGTTTGCTTTGTCTGCCCACTTTCCTCTTCCCATCCCTAGGATACCAGTCCGTTACAGCTCCTGTCCATCTCTTGTCTTTCAACCGAATAACATGTCCAGCCCATCTCCATTTTTGTTCTCTTATCGTCCTTGTTACATCTCGTACTCCTGTTCTTTTTCTAATTGTTGTTAGTTTTACCTTGTCCTGTCTTTTTACTTTAAGTATACTCCTTTCCATGCCGTGTTGGCAGACCTTAAGTTTTTGGAGATGTTTTCTAGTTAGGGCCCATGTTTGGCATCCATATGTCATACATGGTAATATGCATATGTTTAAAACTTTGCTTTTGATTGCTATGGGCATATTGTCATCTTTCATAATTTCTTTTAGTGACCAATATCGACTCCAAGCACTGCTTACTCTGTTAATTAAGCATGTTTTAATATTTTCATAAACATTTTCCCTCCTAACGAACAGCGACGTGCAGCGCCTGATTGCTATTTCTATTATTTTCAGTATTTTGACTATTATTCGTTAACCTGTAAAGTCTATTTCGCTGTGATAGTTTTCCTTTCAAATCATATACTACCACTGTGAATTTTTCACCATTCCGATATATCAGCCGTTTAGCTGGCAGAGAGGGGGGGGAGGGACGACTCTAACAAAAAATTGCGTTTTTAAGCTAAATATTTCGCAAACTGATGCTTAAATCAAAAAACTTTCTTAGAATACTTACAATATTTTTAAAGACTTATCGAACGACACCATGGGATAGACAAGAAAAGAAAATTTCATAATCCCTACTTTACGTCTAGGGGAGGAACCGAGGAACCCACAATATTATATTTTTCTTCGCTGTCGGCATGACTAATATGTATACCCTTCATCATCATCATCATATCAGCCGAAAGACGTCCACTGCTGGACATAGGCCTCCCCTAAAGATCTCCATGACGACCGGTCCTGCGCTACTCGCATCCAGCGGCTTCCCGCGACCTTGACCAGATCGTCGGTCCACCTTGTGGGGGGCCTGCCAACGCTTCGTCTTCCGGTACGTGGTCGCCACTTTAGAACCCTCACGCCCCATCGGCCATCGGTTCTTCTTGCGATGTGCCCTGCCCACTGCCACTTTAGTTTAGCGATTCTGAAGGGCTATGTCAGTTACTTTAGTTCTTCTGCGGATCTCCCACGGATCTCCTCATTTCTGATTCGATCGCGCAGAGAGACTCCGAGCATAGCCCTTTCCGTAGCCCTTTGAGTGACTTTGAGCTTCCTGATAAGGCCCATCGTGAGCGGCCACGTCTCGGTGCCATATGTCATCACTGGCAACACACACTGGTCAAAGACTTTCGTCTTGAGACACTGCGGTATTTTGGACGTGAAGATATTGCGAAGCTTCCCGAACGCTGCCCATCCGAGTCGGATTCGACGAGTAACCTCTTTCTCAAAGTTGGATTTACCCAGCTGGACTGTTTGTCGTACTTGTCGTACGTATTTATCGACAACTTCGAGCGTAGAGTCTCCAACTTTGAGTGGAGTGGGTATCAACATCATCATAACATCCCTTTGCAGACAGACAGATAGACAAACGGTCATGACGAAACTATGAAGGTTACTTGTTTACTACGGAACCCTAAAAAATATTGATGCATAAAAGTACGAGTACAAATTATAAGTTGGGTACGCACGGCAGCAAGCAAGTGGTATCAAAACCAGTATAAGAACCAGCGCTACTCTACAAACGCCCGAAACTAGAGACCGGCTCAAGATCAAAGTGTTAACACTGACGTGCGGACGTGTGTCCATTGTATAACAACGAGATTCACAATTCGCTTCGTTTGCAGACCAACACAGTTACTTGAAAACTTAAAAAGTATTTTGAGGTATTCTGATTAGATAGTAATTAGGTATATCTATTGTATGGCACAAGATTTATATGTATGTAATGAATGGTGAATGGGACGGTGCGGTGTACCGAAAACTGAAAGGGCGCGCTCAGTCAACGAAACTGAACAACTTTCCCAAAGAAATATGTTCGGGAATTGAAAATAAAAAAATATTGGCTTCTCCATACAAACTTTTCGATCAAAGCGAGCAATAATTTGTATGGAGAAGTCAAGTTTTTTTTCTTCATTTTCCTATGTTTCTTTAGGAGAGTTGTTCAGTTTCGTTAACTAAACACGCCGTTTCAGTTTTCGGTTATATTATCCGTCATAAAAAGCTTCTTGCGAAACAGTGGAATCACCGACACCTGCCAAAATGGATTTAAATCTGCATTGGACTCTATTTAATAAAATTTTTTAAAACTCTTATTTTGAGTACATGGTCCTTTGTAGATGTTGTTGATTTGAATCCAGTTTCAGCTTCCGGAAGACGTATTTTTACAACCTATATCATTTACTTATATATAAGTACTAGCCCATCGGCACGTTACAATCCCAGATTAGTAAGTTAATGTACAGAGTAGTTACAATGTCCCCAATTCGTTGGTCCGAAATCTGACGTTTAGGACCAACAAATGTCAGTCGTTGTCAGTCATATTGTCAACATTGGATGCAAATAAACTTACCAATAAAATGGAATGTTCTTAATTGAAGAAACAATATACTCTTATTACTATTATTGTTTTTGACTATAATCCAATTAATGAAACTGAAAAACCAGGCCTAAATCACATATAAACAGTAAAAAGTTTGTTTTGTTTTTTCCCGCCATATTATTTCCGTTCCGTGTATTTAGCACCGACCGAAGTACTACACAACGTAGTTCACGCGATTTTTCACAGATGGCGCTATTTTTTCTTGTATGGGGAAATTTTGAACCGCTTGTTCCCAAGACCCTATCTTGACTATATAAATCTATGACCTATATTAAAGTAATAAATGCCTACAATGCTTTGGTTGTTTACAAGCCTTAAAACTAGTGTGCAATAAAGTGTATATCTAAGGTGTAACAGAAATGGTATATCAACCCTGAAAGATGGGATTCTGCTCATGAAAAACTTTCACTAAGGAGGTCGAAATAAATGCGCTATCAGCTGCTTCAGTTTCTATGGGAAGTGAAAACTTTTTAAGTATTCTATGGGGAAAGTTGTTCAGTTTGATGAGCAGAATCACGTCCTTCAGGGTTGATATACCCTTTCTCTTACACCACTCACGGCAGCAAGCAAGTGGAAACAAACCAGTATAAGCTGAACCAGCGCTAAGCTACATACGCGGGAAACCAGAGACCCACTTGAGTCGGTGTTTCCACCGATGTGCGGCCGTGTGTACGCGAATGCTCGAGTGCGGGCGAAACGTAGGTACAGTCAAGAGCACATCAAGCTTGACACATTTGAATTTATACCGTTCTTATTTCAACAGACACGGGCTAAAATCCCAATACGAGTGTCAAGCTTGACTTGTCGTTGACTGTATCTATAGCGCGCCATACATTTCACCCGAGCACTCCCGAACTGACGCGTACTTTATCTAGTAGTCGTCAAAACAGAAAGTGACTCTAATAGATACGACTTATTTTAAAAAATGCATTCTATTGTTCAGTATTTTGGTAAAGTGACTAATAGTAATATAAAAAATGCTTTCCATTTTTTAGTATTTATGGTAAGGTAAGGTTTTTCGTCCAAGACGCTAGTTGTTTACTGTGTAATTAGTAACCAGTTACCTCATAACTAATCAAAACTAGAGCCCAATTCTTGAATATCACAATATAAAATATCACCAAAAAATTCAAAATCACTGATTTGTCTTTTCAAAAGCAGAGAATGACACATTCGTTAAATATACCCAAAAAATCACCTCAAGGCTAGATCGAGGTCAAGAGTAAGCAAGAATTGGACTCCCAGGTCTCGTTTTAGTTGAGAAAAATAAAAGTAATTTTAAAATTACAAGTTTCCTTATGTCTAATGAGTTGATAAATTACTTTAAATCTCCTCAGCTCTGCATTCGCTATAGCTTGAACAATTTTGCCATGATCATCACCGGAGAAAACCTTCTCGGCCCCCGGTACGATATCGTAAGGAGCCCGTTTTGACATAGGGTGTAAGGGACAGTGTACCGAAAACTGAACGGGCGTGTTCAGTCAACGAAACTGAACAACTTTCCCAAAGAAACATTTTTGGAATTTGAAAAAAATTTTGACTTGAGAGAGGTAAATTTTTTTTTCATTTGCCAATAATGTTTCTTTGGGAAAGTTGTTCAGTTTCGTTGACCGGTACACCGTCCCTAACACCCTGTATACTTAACATCAACACACAGGGCTATTTTTTCTTTCCTGATCATAATGTTTCTTACGTTTTACGCCTTACTTTAGTCATTAAATGCAAGTCTTGCTTCTTCGTTATCGGCGATATCGGCAGCGGCCGGCGGCGTCTCCGTAGCAATTATTTTTGGACCTGCGAAATAAAATACAAGCTTTTACTATACAGAATGTACAAAAATCATCAGAACTGAAGAAACTCTGGATTCAGATCATGAAATTGAACAACTTTCCCCAAAGAACAGGTCGAGATAGGAAACAATCCGGCCAAAAGCGAGTCAGACTCGCGCTCTAAGGGTTCCCTAACTGTTCACCATAATGAAACTTTTGCCCTTTGATTTTAAAAACTCCACGACCACATTAACTCCTCTTAAATATCAATGGTACTAGAAACTGGAGCTCAACTGAATTAGTTATCATTAGTTGTAAGAAAAATTATAATATATAATGATTTTATATTTTCTCCTTTGTTTGTATTGTGAGACTTAGCGTTTTGCCAATTTCATGATTCTAGATCAACAGGAAGTACCCTATAAGTTTTGGTTTAGTTCATATTTGTATGGAGATGGGAAATGAATGGACGTATCTTTTGATTGTGCTGTCGTAGCAAGACCATCAAAAAGGAGACGCAATGAAGGTCCCATTTTTTAGTTTTCCATGAATATGTCGAAATGTGCGACACATAGCGAAAAACGTCTTAGAACTGAATTAATCTACCTAAAATCCTACTAATATTATAAACGCGAAAGTTTGTAAGTATGGATGGATGGATGTTTGTTACTCTTTCACGTAAAAACTACTGAATGGATTTTAATGAAACTTGAGCAAGTAGATTAAGCATATAGATTAGGTCCTGGAATAGCACATAGGCTACTTTTTACAGCGGGAAAACACTTCATTCCCACGGGAAAACGCATTTAATGTTAATAATGTTGAATGAAGAAGGTGACTGACTCTTCGACTGACATATCAACGCACAGCTTAAACCGCTGGGTCTAGAAATTTCAAATTTGGCATGTAGGATCCTTATAAGGTCTAGGGGCATCCCTGTCCCTGCCCCTATCCCCTTCCCCCTCCCTCGCCCTCCCTCTCCCGCCCCCTCCCCCTAAGGAAGGGTTTTACAAAATTCCACCCCTAAGGGGGTAAAATAGGGGATGAAAGTCCGTCAGTTTTAAAGTTAGGATCTTCAAATTTTGAATTTAGGCTGATGATTAAAAGTTAATATTTACGTGTTTCAGGGTTTTTGAAAATTCGACACCCTAAAGGGTGAAAAGGGGGATGAAGTTGAAATTTCCAATCAAATTCAACCCCTAAAAAAGGGAAATGGGGTGAAATAGTCTAAAAACCAATATGGGTATCGTTTGTATGGTTTATTGGGTCGCTGATTACGAAAATCCAACGTGGCGGATGTGAAATAACATCATCCCTTGGGGATAGGGTTGGGGTGCGATAGGGTTCAAATGTCTAAAAATCAAAACGAGTGTCGTTTGTATGGTTTATCGGGTCGCTGATTACGAAAACTACAACAACTTTGAAATCCAACGTGGTGGACGTGAAATACCATCATCCCCTGGGGTTGGGGTTGGGGTGCGATAGGGTTGAAATGTTTAAAAATCAATATGGGTGTCCTTTCTATGTTTATATGAGGATAGGGATAGCGGCTAAGATGACATTAGGGGTAGGGATAGGGAGGGGTAGAGAGAGGGACAGGGAGTGGGAGGGGGAGAGGGAGGGCGAGGGAGGGGTAAGGGGAGAGCGGCAGGGACAGGGATGGTTTGACGGACGGACGGACGACAGATAGACGTAAAGGTGGATGGATGGATGGTCAGATAGATAGATAGAATCCCTCGCGGACGAAGTCACGGGCAACAGCTAGTTATCTATAAAACAAACTTGCAAATTATCGCTGAAATGAATAATAGGGGTGAATTGAGGTATCAAAGTTACTATCATACCTCAAGGTTTGTTTGTTGATAATTACTTTACAATATGTAACTAAGTTGAAAAAGTGAAGGAAACATAGAAAACCACAAACATACGTACCTACATTACGAGTATGTGCATTACGCGCACAACAACATCCTTATTGTAATTTTTCCGCTTTTAAAAATTTTTACCACATATCGTAAAATATTTTATCTACACTCATTTCGTAATCTTTGAATTATGATTCAAAAATTTGATACATAAGGCTGAATATTACGCAGAGTATGTATAAAAAATTAAAAAGTTACCATTACGTAACGATTTTTGTATGAAATTTTGCAAAGGTGTTACGTAATTTAACTTTTTAATCATTACATAACACTTGGATAAAATTGTTCTTGAACCTAAACCTTTTCAAAGAAGACTAAATATAAGGTCTTTTAGAGAGCCGGTTATAAATTTAACAGTTTTTCTTAGTAGCTGTCAAATATCAGTAGCATATTTACGAAGTGTACCTTTTAAACAACCTATTAATTTGGAGCAGTTACAGTAACAGTTACTATAGTTACAATTATTTCATCTGTGGTGGAAAAGATGCGCGCGCAGCCTGGAATCATAGTAGGCCTTGGAGAGAGTTTTTGGCGGGAACTCGACATGGGCGTTTGCCTGCTTAATTGGAATTTTGGTTTTTTGTGCATTTAGTGATTTAGTGGATAATAAAGATAGTGTGTTATGCAGTAAATTTACTACGGAGTGCGCAGCTGATGAAGATTTCAAGTGATCTCGTGTTTAAGCCCCGGTTGTGTTGTCCCAAAAAGTCACGAACATTTTCCTTCGTAAAGTTCACTATCGCTTTACGAGGGGAGCAAAAAGAAAGACAGTTAAATACATCAGACATGGCTGTATGGGCTTTGTACTCTTTGCCTTTCCGAAAGGAAGAATGAAACAAAAAAAAAAAGGCCTTGGAGATAGGTATTAGATTTGCCGCCATTTCTAAATATTTACCTTTTTCAAGTAATTCGTGCCTGTAAAAAATTATTGTAAAAGTAGAAACAGCGGTACAGGCAGGGCACATGCAGTGACACCTAGAGATTCTCTTGAAGTGGCTACTAAAATAACTTACGATCTTTTTCCATAGAAGTCCATAAAATTTAACGACAAAACCTACAGTGAATTGGGAAATATCGAAAATCAAAAAGAAAACCACGTCACTTTAAGAAAATGTTTTGCTTGTTTATTTCAAAAACCTAGCAGACAAATATAAGGCGGCTTCTTTACACACATAACAGTAAACAGTAACTGAAATATGTATAGGTACATAATGTAAGTTGCCTTTTTTGTTTACTTACCTTTGTTTAATTTATAAGTAAGTACCTAACTATTGCATGAGTGAAGATAAAGTAGTATACGCAACTACATATAATATGGTATTAAAACACTCGTTTTATACTATTTATATACTCGTTTTAAACCAAAACTCGTGTTTTAATAACCTGTTTTATATGACAGTTGCATAAACTACTAATATTTAAACTTTTTTCATCATCATATCAGCCGAAAAATTCAACGCAGAGATTCAAGAACTTTTGGCTGACCCAAATATAATAGGGGACGAAGGCTCACAGACTCCGCTGGCTCGGCCATTTAGAAAGAATGGGGGAGGACCACCACGACAAGAAAGCTTTCGAGGGTCAACCGACAGGTCGACGTCCGGTAGACCGGGACCAGTGGCGGATTCTCGTTTCGGAGGCCAAGACTCACTTTGGGTCGTTAAGCCAGAGAAGTAAGTAAGTAGTAAGTATCAGCCGAAAGACGTCCACTTCTCGACATTGGCCTCCCTTTAAGATCTCCATGGCTACCGGACCTGCGCTGCCCGTATCCAGCGGCTTCCAGCGACCTTAACTAGATCGTCGTCGGTCCACCTTGTGGGGGGCCACCTTGCCCACGCTACGGCTTCCGATACGTGGTCGCCACTCTAGAACCTTTACGCCCCATCGGGCCTTTTAAGGAAAATAAGTAGATTTTACAAATAAATAACATATTATTTGTGGGCGATTATCGCTATTTCTATTAAATTATGCATTTTGGTCCAATTTACACTTACTTTTGATCCAATCATAGAGGAAAAAGCGAAGCATGTAAAAATATAATGCGATGCATTAATTTTGTATCTATATAGGTTGATAAAAATAAAATAGTAGAATCGTCGGGTCTGTACGTACATTCAACAGAAGTGACCAACACATTTTGTATGGGAAGTTGTTTTTTTTGTGCGGTACCTTAGAACAAATGTTGCTCCTTCTGACGTCACTAATAAACAAACGAAGACGAAGGCTCACAGACTCCGCTGGCTCGGCCACTTAGAAAGAATGGGGGAGGACCGCCACGTCAAGAAAGGCTTCGTGGGTCAACCGACGGGTCGACGCCCGGTTGGCCGCCCAGATATCGGTGGATCGACGTAGTGAGCTCAGACCTGCGCGAGCTCCAGGCAGGCGATTGGCAAACCACCGCTCGAGACCGGGACCAGTGGCGGATTCTCGTTTCGGAGGCCAAGACTCACTTTGGGTCGTTGCGCCAGAGGAGTAAGGAAGTAAGTAAAGTTCATTTTCTTTTCGTTTTATTTTGGACCTTGAATAGATGTAACTTTAAATTCGGTTCTTTAATAACGGTTCTAAATAAAACGATCAGAAAAAGAATTCCGGGACTCCTTGAGCTTGGTCAATAGCAGAATCTTATTCATTTGAGACTTTAATCCGGGCCAATTGAACTTGGAAATACTGACTGACACAAACAGGGAATCCACTCCTTGGCTATGCCTGTGCGCACTTACTATAAAATATGTTGTGAATCTTGCGAACGAAGCGCTTTGTGCGAATTTACAAGCAACCAAGTGTCAGGATTGTTTATTAAAATACTTTTTTGTTTGTTTTAAACTTTCGCGAACTTTTTGTGACTACATACTTTTGCCCCGTGTGGTGCCGGCAAAGAATAGTACCAACCCTTAAATACCCGTGGGTGTCGTAAGAGGCGACTAAAGGTTATTAACTGGAGGATGGGCAGCAGCATCCTCCTTTGTATCTAACATCTTACTTACTGCGGTCACCTACAACCGCGGTCCATGGTGCCAGCCGTAACGCTAACAGCGAGGTGACTATGGTAGTTCCCCTCCACATTTTTCCAGCAAAAGCTAGAATTCTAGAGGGAGCTCCCTGTCCTGTAGTGGACGTTTCATGGGATGTTATGATGATGATGACTTGTTTCAAACTTTAGCGCGATCGAACCCGTAACCACACAACTAGGACGTCGGGAACGTAACGAAAATTTATCTTGACATTTTGCCAATTAAATTCAATCCTAAGACACAAACAGAATAAACAATACTTTTTTTAACAAATTTATTAACACTTTTTTGGATAAGATTTTCCACGGCCGGAACGGTATGGTTGGTAGTGTCCCTGCCCGCCGAGCCGTAGGCCCCGGGTTTGAATTATCGTAGGGGCAAACGTAAAAGCCTATTGTTTATCGTAACATCCCATGAAACGTCCACTGCAGGACAGGGAGCTCCCTCCAGAACTCCAGCTTTTGCTAAAATAATGTGGAGGGGAAATACTATAGTCACCACGCTTGGCACCATGGACCGCGGTTGTTGATGACTGCAATATGTAAAATGGTACGATACACAGAAGGACGCTACTGCCCATTATCTGGTTCATAATCCCTTAGTCGCCTCTTACGACACCCACGAGTAGAGATGGGTCGGTACTATTCTTTGCCCGCACCACATGGGGCAAATAGAGTGGCCGACCAGAATTTAAAATCCGACTTGCTAAATATTTTTAGATAGAATGTTTTACTCCGAACAGACTAATGTTTATGTTCCCAATTAAATTATATTTATATCTATACGCTGAACGCTGTACGCCGAAGGCCTCGTTATAAACCAGACGATATCGACCGAGAAAACAGAAACAAGTATATAGGTAGGGCTGTAAAAAATCTTCAACAACTCTTTCACTGGACAATTGAAGTTGCTCCATCAGTTTGTGAAAGTGATTGGTTTGTTAAAACCAGAAGAGAGGGGCCGAGAATTAAAGGAATGTAAGTAGGTAAGGCCGTGAAGACTTATCGGAGACTCATTCTACAGACAGTTGGACTTCTTTTGTCACCTCTATTTGTTTTATTATGTGTCAAACACACGCTTACCTCGTAGTTTAAACCAGACGAGAGCGGCCGAGAAGACTAAAAGAAGTAGGGCTCCGATGACGACCCCGGCGATTCCTACGCCGGACAATTGAACATGCTTCGTCACGTCTATATCGTTGCATTCCGTGCCTTCTACAGCGGTCTCCTGGTATAAGAGTAGACTTCGGGTACCGTTGTATAAGAAATGGTCCGCTGGAAAAGAAAGACACCCTTTTTTTGTTTCATTATTTCACAAGAGCTCCATGAGTTTTTTTGCGCCCTCTTAGAGAGAGAGAGATAGAGATAATTTATTGATAATTACACAAGTCATAAATTCATTTGAAAATATTAATATTAATTTGCTACCAAACTGGTAGTAGTTTTATAATTTATTAATTCCTTAAAACTATAGAATGCTCTTTCGACAAGCCAGGCCTTAAGCTTAGCTTTGGAGCAATTATAGCTAGGAGATTTTTTTATGCATTCAGGTAGTTCGCTGAACACTTTCGGACCCATGACATGTATTGTCCAAGCTGTTTTTTCGAGCGAGTGTCTCACTAGATCATGCGTGTTTGAATCAGGAGTAGAAGGTACTGCAGGATATCGCCCACACTGTTAATATTTCACACATCGCACGAAGCACTAACATCCTTTGAAGGTAATACTGCACAGCTAAGGAGTGGAAATCTCTTTCTGCATCTGTGCTCCCGAGTTCATATAACCCGAATCAATTCAAGTCGCGAGTAAATAGGCTCTTCACCTCATCTCTGTCACATAAGGACTAGATTGAGGTCAAGACCAAGCCCATTGACCATTTAAAAAAACCTGTCAAGTGCGAGTCGAACTCGCATGCCGAGGGTTCCGATATACCTATAGTATTTTTGGAAGCAATAAATTCTATTTTAGGACCGCTAAACTAAATTTGTTTGTTATGGTTTTTTGCGATTTCTAAAAAACTGTGCTACTTAGAGAAATCGTTTTATTTTTGCTGTAATATTTACAAAAACGTCTATTGACTATAATTAATTCAGATTTTTCCTTAAGCAAACTTCGGAGATTGTATTTTGATTGATTGTTTGGGGATTGTATTTTTAGACACTTTTTATTTTAACTTGAAAGCTAAGAGTTGTTATAAAATATGAAAATCCATTTTGGAATGTACAAGTTAAGCCCTTTCATATAAATTTTAGACCCCCCTCCCCTTCAACGATAATATTTTTAATTTTTTTTCGTTTGCAATAAACTTGGTCTAAAACTGTTCTAAATTTCAAGTCGACAGCCACGAGTTGTGGCTGAGATATACTGGTGTGACAGACAGACAGATAAAGTCGCACCATAGGGTTCCGTTTTCAACATTTTGGTTCGGTACCCTAAAAACCACCTGATGGTAAGTGGTCATAATATTATATAAGGATTGGGATGCTTACTGTATATAATGCTGATAATATAAGAGCCCTTTAACAGTCCGTTTTTAAAAGGCGACTCTTGCTTGCGGTCTAACCGCCACATTGGTTTCACGGGATCTTGTCGCATCCACACAATGAAAGCCTCGTTCTAAACAAACAAAACGCTTTTATTTAAAAACCACCGAAACCTTTTGAATACACATTAGTAATATAATAAATAGCTTATTTAAAAGAACCTGAAAGTGCTTATGGAGAGCGGAACATCGGCAACCCTATCTTGCAGAATGTACAGAAGTGCCAGGTTGCGTCCAGGCAAACTTGTATTTTTTTAAAACATGTTACGTAATTCATAGTGATAAAACCAACAATAAATACGCAACGCCATAGAATTGTTGCGTTTCGGTACCCGATGAGCTGAGCAACGGTCCGCACTTGAATTATGTTAATAAATCCCTCTCCAGTGTGAGATTGCTCTCTCAAAATGTACCTTACACATATATGAATATCTTAATTGCGATCTCAGACCTGAGATGAGAGGGATTTATCAATAAGACCCTTATTTGGAGTTTCACAAAGCACCGACAGACACACATATAAATTAAGGTGGTTGCTGAGCAGAGGTGCTGCCACTTTGAGAAATAAATTTATTGCGTCTTAAATACAAAACATTTAATAAGGATTGTTTGTTTGGCGGCAATTAGGGGTAAATCTATATTTTATTATCCATCACATCACACCTTAGCTTATCGTGAATAGCTTTGTATTGCAAAAGTGCCAAAAACGGCCACTTTTAGCACTTTACCAATACAAAGCTATAAATGATAAGCTACGATACGGGTTATAACATATATGTAGGTATAACTCTTCCATATTGCCGCCAAACGAACAATAATAATGAAAAGTTTTGTATTTGCGACGCAATAAATTTATTTCTAAAAGTAAGGTGCTGCCACTCAGAAATCACCTTAAGGGTTGGAAAGTCATCGTTTGGTTATCAATGTTACGAGTATCATCACATTAGCCGGAAAATATCGACTGCTGGAAAAATCCAAGTACCTAAGCAAGAGCACACCCCGGATATAACGAGCGCGAATTTAATTTGAAATTGAAACGGCGCATATTCAGTACAACCACAGATCAATAATACTATACCTAAAATTTTTTAGCATGGCAAACGCTTACCAACAAATTATGCAGACATAGAACCAAACAAACTACCACGAACCAGACGAACCACAGTATATTTGACCGAAAAAATAACATTGTTTTACAAACTTGTTTTTTCTGACAGCTTTAGCTGATTACTATTTATTAATCATTGAGCACAATAGCCTTGATATAGCTGCAAAATGTGTTGGTAAGCTATGCCAAAAAAAATTTAGGTACCTATAGTAAACTAGATACAAGAGCGCGGGGGTGCGGGGGAGATAGTAAGGAGGGCGGAGACTGATACTATTACTTTATTCTGTGGCAATAGTAAGAAATTCTTAAAGATAGACTATCAAAGTTTGTATTTCCGTTCACATACCTGGAAACCGTTGTTTTCAGGATGTTCTGGATCAAGATCAGCGATGCTTTTTGTCCAGTTCAATGGTTTTGTAAAATTTTGCAATGCTGAAAAGTTGACATCCATTATAATGTTATGCCCAAAGACTGTATATTGTGGCGGGGGGATATATTTTGTATGTTCCACACAACATAATTTTCATTCAATAGCGCAAACAGGATAAAAACCATTTTGAAACATCCAAATTGATAGTGTTCAGGAAAAACTGTTATTCCCACTGATGACGTACTTAATTGACGAGTAAAGAGGTATTTTTTATTCAACATTCATTCATTACATACAATACGAAAGTACCTATGCCATATTTTGGGGAGGATGTATGTATATGTTACCGGTCAAACCCGATTTTAGGCCAAACCGAAATGTGTTGGGTAGGTTAGTTTAGGTTATCTGTTTAACCTTGCACCAGAAAAGACTTGTTTCTAGTGCAAGGATTAACAGATAATCTAACCTACCCAACACTTTTCAATCTACTTGGTTTAGTTTCTTATGGCAAGGAGTGACCCCCGATAAGATTACGTAGTCGTAGAGCAGTACAGCCTAGGTCAAACTGGTTTGGCCTAAAATCGGGTTTGGCCGGTAACATATTTACAGGGTACTATAGAAATAGTGAACATTTTAGCATGTTACCTAGACTATGAAACCAAACAACCTTCCCAAAGGAACATACTTCGAAATATGAAGAACCAAATTTGACCTCTAAAATGCGCTATTAGCTGATGCAATTTCTATGGGACGTCAAAAATTGATTTTCGTTTTTTGACCTATGTTCCGTGGGAAAAGTTGTTCAGCTTTATGCTCTCAATAACATACTCAAATTATATTCACTATTTCAATTGTCCCGTATGGTGCCGGCAAAGAATAGTACCAACCCATACATACCCGTGGGTGTCGTAAGAGGCGACTAAGGGTTAACTGGAGGATGGGCAGCAGCATCCTCCTTTGTATCTTACATCTTACTTACTGCGGTCACCTACAACCGCGGTCCATGGTGCCAGCCGTAACGCTAACAAGCGAGGTGACTATGGTACTTCCCCTCTACATTATTCCAGCAAAAGCTAGAATTCTGGAGGGAGCTCCCTGTCCTGTAGTGGACGTTTCATGGGATGTTATGATGATTTCATTAGGACCTTATACAGGGTCTCCCAAAAATCAACGTCAAGCCGCAAAGGGGCGATAGGTTAGATGGTAATCAAAATCAGAAAATTAAAAAAAAATCCATACCTTGTACTCAAAAACTAAAAGCATTTAAAAAAAAAAACAGAAAATCTTAATACTGTAATCATTTTATGGTTACTGTCGCTCATGTTTGTTATTATTGTCATTTAAATTATGTTTCCATAATCCTGAATAAATTATCTTTAATCACAGTCAAAAATAATAACAAAACTGCCACATTATTTCCCTATTTTAGGTGCAGTACTGCTCCCCGGCAAGTGACTCCGATGCTGACAGTTGTTTTCTGCGCATGGGTGATCATCATAACATCCCATGAAACGTCCACTACAGGACAGGGAGCTCCCTCCAGAAATCTAGCTTTTGCTGGAAAAATGTGGAGGGGAAGTACCATAGTCACCTCGCTTGTAAGCGTTACGGCTGGCACTATGGACCGCGGTTGTAGGTGACCGCAGTAAATAAGATGTAAGATACAAAGGAGGATGCTGCTGGCCATCCTCCAGTTAACCCTTAGTCGCCTCTTACGACACCCACGGGTATGTATGGGTTGGTACTATTCTTTGCCGGCACCACACAGGACATGGGTGATACGGAGGGGAAAAACTAACTTCAACCCTAAAGTGGTAGACTACATTTTTGGCTGACTAGACTGTACACACGGCCGCTCGTCGGTGGAAACACTTTGACCTTGGGCGGGTCTCTGGTTTCAGGCGTTTGTAGCGTAGCGCTGATTCAGCTTAAGGGCTCCCGCACACGACCGAGAATTGGTGGGCGATTATCGGCCAGGACAAGGACGGAAGATTCAGGTGATAACACGTCAGAGCGGGATGCCGACAAAAAATCGGTCACCGATTCTCGGTCGTGTGCGGGAGCCCTAATACTGGTTTAGTTCCTACGTGCTTGCTGCCGTGCGTACTATCCTTAATCGGCACCACAGAGGAAATTCTTACCCGAGGTTAAATTTTCCGGGTTGCGATATCCTTCCTTTTGGCTATCATGTAGTAGCCCAAAATTTACAGCTGGGACCGTTTGATTACCGATCAATTCAACTGATTTAATAACATCTGGAAAGAACATAGTATATTTTTCTACTTTGTAGTATATTTTAATCCACATTAATGTCCCGGATGAATTTTGACATTTATACAGGGCGGAGACCTGGAGTCCTAAAATACAGGCCTTTGCTTAGTTTAGGCTCCAGTCTCCCACAAATACCAAGTCAATTTTTGAGTTACTTTTATTGCTTGCATGATTTGTGATGAGAAATAAACATGTTTTTTATTTTTGATTTTGATTTTTGATCTTAAAGTACCTGCCGACTTGGTAGGTGATTTTGCAAGTACAGTCAAGAGCACGTCTCGACACGTCGATCTTGACACACTGAATATATAAGAATATTTTTTAAGAACAAGAAGAATACAAGAATATTTTATTTCCAATAAGAAATTACAAGATTGAATTGCTCATGGGCCCCGCACTAGGTTAACACCTGTATCGCGGTGCACTGTACTTTGTATAGCGCTTATCTTAGTGATCGTAGAGAGTAGAGACGGAAGTGGCACGCGAGTGTCAAGCTTGACCTGCTCTTGAATGTACCGGATCTCAGAAAATTAACCAGCCTGTAATTTTATTTTGTTCGGAAAACTTACAGCCTTATTTTTAACACATTAGCCATTATACAATAGGTAGGATCTGGGCCATTAATAAGTGTTATGAATTAGCTGTATGTTGAATTAGCTGTTCATCCGCGACTTCGTCCGCGCGGGATTCTATCTATCTATCCATCCGTCCATTCATCCATCCGTCCATCTCTCTGTCCGTCCGTCCATCTGTCCCTCCGTTCATCCCTTTCTACCCCTTTCCATCCCTATCACCTGTGATTTTGCAAGGACAGTAAAGAGCACGTCGAGCTTGACACACTGTACTTTGTATAGGTAGCGCTTATCTTCGTCGGTGTAGAGAGTAGAGATGGAAGTGGCACGCGAGTGTCAAGCTTGATCTGCTCTTGAATGTACCGTATTTCAGAAAATTCACCAGCCTGTCTAACTATGTTGAATTAGCTGTTCATCCGCGACTTCGTCCGCGAGGCATTTTATCTATCTATCCATCCGTCCATTCATCCATCCGTCCGTCCCTCTGTCCGTCCGTCCATCTGTCCCTCCGTTCATCCCTTTCTACCCCTTTCCATCCCTATCACCTGTGATTTTGCAAGGACAGTAAAGAGCACGTCAATCTTGACACACTGTACTTTGTATAGCGCTTATCTTCGTCAGTGTAGAGAGTAGAAACGGAAGTGGTACGCGAGTGTCAAGCTTGACCTGCTCTTGAATGTACCGGATCTCAGAAAATTAACCAGCCTGTCTAATTATGTTGAATTAGCTGTTCATCCGCGACTTCGTCCGCGCGGCATTCTATACAATACAATATTCTTTTATTGCACACGAAATTTTGTGAAAAGTACAATATTAGAAATAGGTGTACAATGAGGCGGCCTTATTGCTATCTATCTATCTATCCATCCGTCCATTCATCCATCCGTCCGTCCCTCTGTCCGTCCGTGCCTCCGTTCATCCCTTTCTACCCCTTTCCATCCCTATCTAACCCTATCCATCCCTATCACCTGTGATTTTGCAAGAACAGTAAAGAGCACGTCGAGCTTGATACACTGTACTTTGTATAGCGCTTATCTTAGTCAGTGTAGAGAGTAGAGATGGAAGTGGCACGCGAGTGTCAAGTTTGATCTGCTCTTGAATGTACCGTATTTCAGAAAATTCACCAGCCTGTCTTTAAGTTATTATGTTTAACAAGACTAGGTAAATTTAACGTGCCATTAGAAACACGGAACCACACCCGACGTAACTCCCCAGAAGCGGACTGATTCTGCTACACCCAACAGCACGTCGGTAGAAAGGCTTTGGACTTACGGCTTGGTAATAGAGTTGCAAAATGTTTCCACTGACTTGCAGTTGACCGTACCTACACGCTCTAAGGTCGAGATTCAGAGACGAAACTAAGCGTACATTTAGTCTCAAAAGAACACCCCTGTCACTAAATACAACGATCGCGAATTTGAAATTGGAAGGTCGCGTAGGCCCACATACCTATTCAGTACAAAAGACCCTCAGGAGCATCAGCGAATGGTGCGGGCGGGTGCGCGCGGGGGTGCGGGGTGGATTGCAAGGGGGGCGTAGAGTGTCCGTTCTGTTATGATAGTAGGTACTATTACTTTATTCTTTGTCAAAAGTGTCAAGGTTATAAATGATTTTGGTATTTGAGAGACTGAGCTCAAGCTTTGTTTCGTTTCTGAATCTCGGCCTAAGACCCTATACTATATACACACACTGCGCCTTTTACTGCACTGCAGCGATACAGTAGCGGTGCTGCATCGACACAGTCACAAATCGTCTACCTTCACATACCTACAAATCGTGTCGCGATAAAGGAACAATCATGAGTATTCATCCAGAGCGGGGATCAAACCCGCGAGTTTAGGCGCCGAAGGATTTGAATACTGACACTGGCTAATCGTATTCAGAGGGTTATAAACAAGGTGCGCACGCGCATAGATAGCTACAGACCTTTAAACATAGCATTAGCTAGGGCTCCACAAGGTGCAATAGTCACGTTGTTTTCATCGTAATCATATGGATGACAAGCCTTAGACACAGTGGTATTCAGATCACCTCGCAACTGATTGTCATCTCTGAAAGATAAAGGAATCTTATTAATAGCAATGAACACACAGCAATCTGCATGGGTAAAAAAACGGGCCAAGTGCAAGTTGGACTCGCGCATTAAGGGTTCGGTTCGTCCCTCAAACGTTCGTATGATGTCACACTTTTATAAACAAAATATGAAAAACCGTAGTAGAAATACGGCTGATATAAGCGTTTAAAACTTTTAATTACGCGCCAATTAGATAGAGAGATCCGACATGGCATGTGACGTCACATGCCACTACGGCCATATTACCTTCGTATTAAATTTCGTTTTGCTAGAAAGAGACAGAAACAAATCTTTGATGGCTTATATCTTTTTTTATTTCATAGTTATTCGAAAAATAGTTTTACTTAACTGTTTATTACATGAATGAGGATAATTTTTGAAAATAAAAAAACATCATGCATATTCCCTATTACGATTCACATGCCTATCCTGTGCACCGCGCGTCCCATTACCCAATTTTGAGTTCCGCGCATTACCCTTCAGTGTCGGAGCTACGTGCCGCTACTTGTACTTACAGTCAAAAGCACGTCAAGTAGTACAGTTTTTATTTCAATAGCCTTAGGAGCTTAACTCACCCTACGATTATCGAGCTTGACCTGGTCTTGACTGTACCTATAATACTTTACAAATAAGATTTGTGGTGGTAAGTAAGTACACCCGCCCTAACTATCCATTATTCCAATCTTATGCAAACCTATTTAAGGGAAAAAGACTTAGACACAATTTAACAAACTGACACAATTTGTTAAAGTAACATATTTCACCATTTAAAGAACCACAACTTGCGACTGCAATACTTTTTTAAGTAATCCTGGATCTTAAAAAGCCTTAAAAAACAAAAATGAGCAATTACCTCGAGTCATAAAAATTTGGTCCTTTTTCCATTATTATTTTATCAAATGTATCCAACTCATAGGCGATGACAATATCTCCTTCTACATCTTTTGGCACATTCCAAGCAACCCGACAGTTGCAAGTAGGGTCTGAACTGACAGCACATGGCAAGTCATTAATAGCATAACAATTATCCTGATAATCAAGTTTATCTATTAATGTGTAGTTATATTTAGTTATATTTTTACATGTCTGAAAAGGAAATTTAAATTAACAATCTAAATCTACCTACACTAATTCTTTTATATAGTGTTTCTTTTTAGTTGGTAAATCTAAACGAAGGGGGATGCTCAGTCAATGAAAGTAAACAACAAACCAAAGAACAGAAAGGCTTTTGAATATACAAAAGCCGTAAAACAAAAATTTAATTAAAAATTTCAAAAGATCCATTGCTGTAATCAAACTTACAGTTCAGTCAGGCAGCTATCAGTTTACTTAGTGTAAATTTTATCTTTCATATTTCAAAACATGTTACTTTGGGAATGTTGCTACTTTTCACCTCTCACCAAGAGAAAACACTGTCCATCAGGCCATCAGGCACACAAAAGCAAGAGGTGTCAGAAGTATGACAAAATGACAAGACTATTGTTATAGTAAATAAATAAAGAATATTACCTGATCAAAAGTAGAAATGGCAAAGTTTATACTTAGGAATATTATACCTACAATAAAAAATACAAGTGCTATGATTCCCAATCCTGCCAGATTTACTAATTTTAGACATTTTTCTTCTATTCCTAAAAAAATATAAAACAGATTTAAAACAAGGTAAAGAAATTATTCAAAATAAATCCACTTTCCTTACTTGGCTGAGACATTTCCACAATTATTAATGCACTAATTGGATACCGTAAAGAAGACACCTACTATAACATTTTCACACTTTTTGAAGGTCACGAAAAATGTACTTCAAGAAAAATTACAAGGAAAATCCACCCATGAAAATCAAAATAATCTAACGTTGATCAAGTTGAGTTGACGTTTACGGTTTTTTGCATTGCCAGAACCGACCGATCAAGAAATATCGTTTTATAATATCGAAATATTCAAAATAATGTAGCTTTTTCAGAATTACAGCATTGTGAGAGTAGGGTAGAGCGACTAGTAACATACTAATAATAAATAAATATTGGAGAGAGACATGTGTGTCGTATCGCTCCGAACTAAACGGTAGTGTTTATATCCTCTTTGCTCCGAACTGCAGCCTCAGAACGATGGCATGCCCTTAGATTTTTTTTTTTTTTTTTTTTTTTTTTAATGGCAATTACTCTAAAAGAGTATCACTGCCAGAGAGCAAGAGCAAAAAGAAAAAAGAAAAACTTAATAATAAAAAATAAAAAAAAGAACACAGAAAAGCTTGCAATTATAAATACATAAAATATAAATAAATAACAGATTAAAGTTTTAAGTTATTATATTTACAAAAATAGGCCAATGCATAAAAAATTTTGGGATCTTTTGAACATAAAAGAGTAGCTAAACAGGTAGGGAAAGGCACTTTTAAGAAACGTAAAGAAACATAAAAATCTGAATGTGAAATTAAAGGGCAATGAAAAAATATTATCACTACGGATCGGTAGTATCATCTAAGTAGTCTGTGCTACGGATTGTTTCTTGAAATCAACGCACACATTACATTCACTGAATATAGTCGGTTTATTTCTATATGCGTGCATTCGTCGAATATCATCGAATACAGTTTTAAACCAGACTAGAGCGCGCTTATGTCAATGTCACTGAGAAAAATTAAAATTTTGATTTTGTTTTGCGTTTTAAGAAATTATTAAGAGATAATGATTATTCGATAAGATAATTAAATTTAAAAACCGAAATGAAAGTTGAAAAAAATCTCTCGAAAACGAGATTGATGACAAATGTCTTATGAATTTGACGTTTCGCACACGCTGCACTACCTCATTTTCGTATGCAATGATAGCGCGCTAAAGTGACGTCACTGATGACGTCACGTCGCTTAAACGAGTGAATACGAGCAAGTTTTGAACCGACTATTAGCGCGCTAAAACCGCACATAAAGCTCATGAGCTGGTTTTAATTTGTACCTACTGTATATCTGAGGTCGAATGTCATGTCTTGACGTTTTCTTCTTACATTAAAAGTCAAAAAATTAGCTTAAGCTCAAGTCACACAGAGGCGGTATGATTGCGAAAGCGGTCCGGGGTGGTTTGGCGGGAACAAAATACCGCACCACGACCGCTTTTCAATGTGACAGGGTGCATAAGAACTCATACTTTACAAAAAACACCATGTCCCTCAACACAGAATCCTCAGAGAAAAAAACTGCATAAAAACTTATTTTGACGATGCCAAAAAATAGTCATGAAATAGTCATAAATAAGGAAAAAAATAGTCGCGTTACAATTCTAGAGTTATAGCTATGGTTTGCTGAGGATTATGGGCATAGGCTATATACAGAATCCTCAGTTCTGATGCAAGCAAACCGTGGGGACTATCGAATTGGTCTTTATTTAAAAAAATAGTCATGAAATAGTCGTCTTGACTTCCAAATTCTCAAAAATAGTCGTTCAAGGATTTCAAAGTTACAGGGGTAGCTTGCTGAGGATTCTGTGCATAGCATTTCACGGACGCAGATTCCAGCAGAACGTTTAGGTTTTTCTGTTTGATACTGATGTCAAAAAATAGTCAACAAATAGTCGTCTCAAACCATAATCACTTTGGTCTGGTTTACCTTGTAAAAGTATGTTAAAAATGCATGTTAACTTCGCCATACATTTTTCAACTCAAGTACAGTCGTGTTCAAATTGCATATCATCTTTGATGGTAACTATTTAGTTACTTTTTTTTTATGTATTTGGAACCCAATATAATTAATTCTGTAATAAAAATCAAAGTTTATTTGTTTTCATGTTAAATAATATAGCTTAATAAACTACAATAATTGGTTTTAAACTAAAATAATAAAAAAATCTTGTTAATGAATATATTCAGTACCTACAGATTATTTTTAAGTTAATTTTTTGTATAAATCACAGTCTTCGTACTTATGTCCGTGAAATGGTTAAATGAGTAATACAGGGTGATAATTTTATTGCGTGCCATAGCTTAGGGGGTGTTTCAGTAACGATAAAGGAACACAAAAAAAAATCTGCTTTTAAAACATTCTGATAATTTTAAAATTAGCCCTACGCAGAGGGCAATAACCCGCAGCGCAATGACCTGACCGAGGCTGCGCTTTTAACGAGCTACTGTTAGTTTTAGAATTTACATTCAATTTTTAAGTAGGATTATTGAAAAAATGGAAATCCTAATTTGGAATAACACGTTGTGTATTTACTGCTTCCATAGGCTGTAGTGTAAGTAAACTTTACATTTCATATAATTACCGTAGAACACGGCAATTGTCGTTGTAATAGCAACACTGTAGGGCACTTCAATACGCGCCGGCGGCGGCGGCGAGCGCTAGCTCGGTCACACAATTCGGTCGAGCCGAACGTCGCCATGCTATTGGTTAAACATATCTCGTCTCAGAATATTGGTGTTTTTTCTATTATACGACCCACGTTAAACATTTCCAACTCTGTTACTATGCCATTAAGTAACTGATTTGTATTATTCTACTGATGTTCTATTGGGGAAAAGAAACACATATGTAGCGACATTTTAATTTTTAATGAATAGTTAAATGCGTAGGCAAACAACATTGATCAATCAAGAAATTAGTAAAGTTAGTATAGTTCATTTAGTATATTTGCGAACCTTCCAATTATTATTAAAGTATTTTTATTTACTGAATGCATCTGGGTTTAAGCCCGATATTCTAGTTTTACCTTTCCTTAAACGTGGAACCTACATTATAAGTTTTAGACCAAAAGGTTGGGGCTGTGCACTGATATATCAGTCGGTTTATCCTCTTATTTACCTAATAAAAATAGATAACACTAAAATAGGGTCTGCAACAATATATAAAAATAAAAGCCTCTAACAATATCAAAATCCTTTTTTTTGACAACTTGAAATCAATATCAAATAATTTTGTGTACGCGACTGTACAAAGGAAAAATGTATGGCGAAGTTAACATGCATTTTTAACATACTTCTACTAGGAAAACCAGACCGAAGTTATTATGGTTTGAGACGACTATTTGTTGACTATTTTTTGACATCAGTATCAAATAGAAAAACCTAACCGTTCTGCAGGAATCTGCGTCCGTGAAATGCTATGCACAGAATCCTCAGTAAGCTTTCCCTGTAACTCTGAAATCCTTGAACGACTATTTTTGAGAATTTGGAAGTCAAGACGACTATTTCATGACTACTTTTTTAAATAAAGACCAAGTCGATAGTCCCCACGGTTTGCTTGCATCAGAACTGAGGATTCTGTATATGCCCATAATCCTCAGCAAACCATAGCTATAACTCTAGAATTGTAACGCGACTATTTTTTTCCTTATGGTGACTATTTATGACTATTTCATGACTATTTTTTGGCATCGTCAAAATAAGTTTTTATGCAGTTTTTTTCTCTGAGGATTCTGTGTTGAGGCGGGCTTTAGACATAATTTTTATCTAAAGATGCGTATTGGCGCTGCTGCCCTCTCAGCGCGACGACTTTTTGACATAATCTCGCACGCGAGATAATTTAATCTACTGTACACAAAATTATAGAAAAAGTGTTTTCAATTTACAAATTTTGAACATGGTCACAATATCATGTAATTTTCTTGACAGCTAAACAGGTGCAACGCAGCATAGATTTATTACTTCGCGCGTGGCGCTTTTAACCAGATTGCGCTCTTCCAAAAATTATGCGAGCAGAGTAGGACGTAAGATGAGAGGAAGCTGTCCCTTTCTAATAGATTTTGTATGACATTTTGTTTATGTTGCCATGACAACATCAATAAAATGTCATGCAAAATCTTTGTTAAAAATCATTTTACCAAAGAGTTTATAATCCAGATAAATCAAAAGAAAATGATTTTCTGCATTTATCAATATTTAATTAAAACTGAGAGAGAAGTTTATATCTTGCACGTTGAAAATTATTCAAATAAGTATTTAAAAATACGTATAAATATAAATTTGTGAATATAAAAGTTAACATTTTGCACGGAAAATGTGCAAACTTCATTGGTATAACAATAATTAGAAAGGGACGAAGTACATCGCCTATGATGTCTTGCTCTGCTCGTTTTGCCTCTGTACAAATTGTTAAGAGTACGCTATCATGGTAAATGTAAGATCATTGCAACGCAGTTCTTTAAGGACTGCTACATGTTTTCCATTTCCACAGATTTCCACAGATTAAAGGGTATCTCAGCAACCACTCATGCTTTAGACTTGAAATTTGGAATAGTTTTAGAATATGGTTGTCCAACTTAACTGCACATGAGAGAATCAACAAAAAGTTATGATTATTAATGTAAAGGGGGCCCAAATAGGGGTAGGGGGGCAAAATTTCAAATTGTCATTACTAGGTCGAGTGGGGTATTATATGAAAGGGATTTTCTTGTACATTCTAAAATATATTTTTATATTTTTTACAACTTGAAAACTAAGTTTGATGAAAAATGTCAAAAAAAAATACCATAAAAACCATCTCCGAAGTTTGTGAAAGGAAAAATTTAAATTAATTACAGGCGATAGAAGTTTATGTACCTAAATATTACAGCAAAGATAAAACGATCTTTCTAAGTTGCAGTTTTTAGTTAGATTTTAGTTAGATTTAAGTTGGACTTTATTGCTTCCAAAAATACTATAGGCACATCGGAACCCATCGGAATCCGCGCGAGTCCGACTCGCATTTGACCGGTTTTTTCTTGAATGGTAACTATTCTTACCAGAAAAACTGTAGTATACGACGCACAAAATAACTTTGGCCCCCCAGATTAGTAAGTTTATTGGCCCTGTCATTGATGCGCAGAAGTAAAAAATGGCCCATTTTTGACATCTGCGCATCAATGACAGGGCCAAAGTTATTTTGTGCGACGTGTAAGAGTACTAACAGACGATCGGATCGGACTGCTCCGTATTTAGCTCCGGACCACGATTTTGTCCAATAGCGTTGCGGATTAAGCCAAACGACAATTTTGCTATTGGCCAAAATCGTGGTACGGAGCTAAATTCAGAGCAGTCCGATCCGATCGTCTATTAGTACTTTAACAAGATTTATTAGTTTTAAGCTACGAGTATATATTTTTAAAGAGAAAGACAAAACTTTTACGTTTTTGGGATATAAAAAAAATTCATACATTTTAGTATGGTGGTCCCTAGCAAGAAATGGATACGGTTAAGAGCTGCTACTCCCAAAGAGGATATAAACACTACCGTTTGCTACTCCTTCAGTACGGATTAAAACCTGCTCATGAGCTTTGTGTGCGGTTTTAGCGCGCTAATAGTCGGTTCAAAACTTGCTCGTATTCACTCGTTTAAGCGACGTGACGTCATCGGTGACGTCACTTTAGCGCGCTATCATTGCATACGAAAATGAGGTAGTGCAGCGTGTGCGAAACGTCAAATTCATAAGACAATTGTCATCAATCTCGTTTTCGAGAGATTTTTTTCAACTTTTTTGGGGTTTTTAGATTTAATTATCTTATCGAATAATCATTATCTCTTAATAATTTCTTAAAACGCAAAACAAAATCAAAATTTTAATTTTTCTCAGTGACATTGACATAAGCGCGCTCTAGTCTGGTTTAAAACTGTATTCGACGAATGCACGCATATAGAAATGAACCGACTATATTCAGAGAATGTGATGTGTGCGTTGAATTCAAGAAACAATCCGTAGTGCTTGTGTCAGTCAGTGTTGCCTGTGCTGTTCTTGTTTTCCTGCATATTTCCGAGTATTTTATGAGAAGGTCATACCAAAAGCGATCGAAAGTGTGTCCGTCTCCCCAGCAACCCATGCGAGATATGGCCAAGTGGCATACACCAAAATTTAGTGGAAATTGGTTCATTCCATCAGTAAAGTGTCAGATTCAGTGCATCAAAACTGATGACACTACGAGCTGAAAACTTTGGGTGGCTGTAGAGACGTCTCGTCAGCCAGCCCATTCTATACAGGGAAAACTACGAAGATTACATAAAAGCAAAATAGTTCCACATTTACTGCATGTCTAGTGCAATTGATTGTAAAAAAGCCGAATCGAAAATGTCCATATGGTAGGAGCACTTCATCAATAATTATGGGTGGCTGGAGAGACGTTTTCCCAGCCAGCCCATGTGATATCTCGGAACATATAGTAGGTAGGAAGATGAAACAAAGCTTAATATTTACTACCTACTCGGAACAGTAGGTAGCAAATATTTCAAAATCCTAGCTCCACTAACTTTTGAGATATTTGTATTTTTTCATGGGCTTGCTGGGGAGACGTCTCGCCAGCAAGCCCATGCTGTAACTCAAAAAGTACTGCACGTAGAATGCTGAGCGATATACCAATAGAGAGTGCATATTTGATGCAATAAGCACCAAGAAAAGTGAGTCCCTAGGTCTTATGGTTTCGGTGCTAGAAACAAAAATCATTTTCCCGCTGAAAATTTGGAATGCATGATGTGAAGTGCAACGTTGCCATTCTGTGCAATTCTACATGTTGCTGTTAGAGCATTCAAAAATCAATCTTGTGTCCTAATAGTTAAGAGGTCCTGTAGACGCACGTGTAGATTATTTGTAATTTGAGAATAGTTCGGGAGACGGTGTACTTAAAAGGCTGATTGGTTAACAAGAAGTTTTTATTTATTTGTGGACAATATGTGAAGAACAAAAGACATAATATGTATTTTGGCTCACGTATTTATTTAATAAATCAGTTTTCTTAACTTATTAATTACAGAACAATTTAAGAATACTTTAAAAATTTTAGTTTGTTACTGAGACCATTAAACCTACATCTCCTCCTAGAATACAGTTGTCACGGTTGCTAAAAAGAGATTGAGGCACCAGTTAGTCTTCACGTTAGCTAAAATACATATTATCTCTTTCGTTCTTAACGTGTCGTCCACAAATAAATAAAAACTTCTTGATAACCAATCAGTCTTTTACTAAGTACACCGTCTCCCGAACTATTCTCAAATTACAAATAATCTACACGTGCGTCTACAGTACCTTTTAACTATAAGGATACAAGATTGATTTTTGAATGCTCTAACAGCAACATGTAGAGTTGCACAGAACGGCAACGTCGCACTTCACATCATGCATTCAAAATTTTCGGCGGGAAAATGATATTTGTTTCTAGCACCGAAACCGTAAGACCTAGGGACTCACTTTTCTTGGTGCTTATTGCATCAAATATGCACTCTCTATTGGTATATCGCTCAGCATTCTACGTGCAGTACTTTTTGAGTTACAGCATGGGCTTGCTGGCGAGACGTCTCCCCAGCAAGCCCATGAAAAAATACAAATATCTCAAAAGTTAGTGGAGCTAGGATTTTGAAATATTTGCTACCTACTATTCCGAGTAGGTAGTAAATATTAAGCTTTGTTTTATCTTCCTACCTACTATATGTTCCGAGATATCACATGGGCTGGCTGGGAAAACGTCTCTCCAGCCACCCATAATTATTGATGAAGGGCTCCTACCATATGGACATTTTCGATTCGGCTTTTTTACAATCAATTGCACTAGACATGCAGTAAATGTGGAACTATTTTGCTTTTGTGTAATCTTCGTAGTTTTCCCTGTATAGAATGGGCTGGCTGACGAGACGTCTCTACAGCCACCCAAAGTTTTCAGCTCGTAGTGTCATCAGTTTTGATGCACTGAATCTGACACTTTACTGATAGAATGAACCAATTTCCACTAAATTTTGGTGTATGCCACTTGGCCATATCTCGCATGGGTTGCTGGGGAGACGGACACATCGAAAGTAGTGTGCGATTCTCATACATCGTTCTTTGATGCATAAAAGGAGCAAGAATCTCCAATAACACCATTTGTTCATGTATACAAACGCATTGCTGCCGCTACACGTCAGTGTTACCCAGATCTTCTTCTTTTCGTGTCGACGCAAATCCAACATTGATCCAGATTATTATTGCAGTAACAACTAGAAGCACTAGTTAAAGACCTGTGTGAAGTTTCATTAACCTAGGTTTAAAACTCTAAGCACTAGAGCATTTTGAAAATCTCAAATTTTGCCAATTGTAAAAACATGCTGTAATTCCGTGAATTCCGTAGAATTTACCTTGTACTTGATAGGAACGGTACTATAATCACTTTTTAGACATTTCCAATAATATTTAACTTTTCTTTTCTTGTTTTGGAGAAATTTTGCAAATTATCAGAAAAACAGGTGCTGCTGGGGATTTTTGAAGTGAAAACTTTTTTAGCGGCGCCTAGCATTTTTTCCGATCTCGGATGAAGTATATAAATGGATTTGCAAATAATCATACCAAGTTATAGCAGAATCAATTTATACATACAAAAGTTCTAAAGTGCGATAAAGATCAAAACATCTTTTTTGGTCATTGTCATAGTCTAGCCTCTTTTTTTAGCAGTCAAACTAAATACAGTTGTCAAACTAAAAATCGCTATAACTTGAAAACTACTGACCCTAGACTACTCATGTGCTGAGACAAATGATAGGTCTCGATGAGATATACATTTTGGATGACAGCTGTCAAACTAAAAATCGCTATAACTCGAAAACTACTTACCCTAGACTACTCGTGTCCTGAGATAAATGATAGGTCTCGATGTGATCTACATTTCGGATGACAGCTGTCAAATTAAAAATCGCTATTACTCGAAAACTACTGACCCTAGACTACTCATGTGCTGAGACAAATGATAGGTCTCGATGAGATCTACATTTCGGATGACAGCTGTCAAACTAACAATCGCTATAACTCGAAAACTACTGACCCTAGATTACTCGTGTGCTGAGACAAATGATAGGTCTCGATGTGATCTACATTTCGGATGACAGCTGTCAAACTAACAATCGCTATAACTCGAAAACTACTGACCCTAGACTACTCATGTGCTGAGTCAAATGATAGGTCTTGATGAGATCTACATTTCGGATGGCAGCGCTTCAAAATGAACTGTTGTAATGTACCTATAAATTTATAATTGAAACAAATACCAGGCTTGGTTATTTTCTATTACTTCACTTAGTTACTGATTATTAACTGTTATAGTTATTTTATACTTTTTATTGCTAAAAGAAACCTTGCAAAACTTTGAAGTAGGTGCGTAGTTTTTGTTAAAACTATTTTTATTCAACGTAAAGTTAGGCATTTGACCGCTATTAGTATAATTCTAAAACTATTCCAAATTTCAAGTCGATAGCATGAGTGGTTGCTTTAATACCGGTGTGAGTGTGATAGACGGACAGACAGACAGACAAAGTCGCACCATAGAAAAGGGTTCCTTTTTTAACCGTTTTGATATCGGAACACTAAAAAGGCAGAAGTTGTTCATTTTTGTAATAGGTGGCAATCCTTTTCGATCGTAGCGCCATCGTAAAATTCTACAAAGTTGGTCAAGCTTGTATTACATAGTCTAAGGTTATTACTCTATGGCAGTGGTGCCAGATTAGGCGAAATGTCGCCATTTAGGCTACCTCAAGGGGTCTCATGGCGACCAAAAAATCTGATCGGCTACCAAGGAAAAACCGATCGGGCGATTTAGGCTACCTTAGGATAACTTCATAATTAACAGCAGAGAAGTCACTTGACGTTGTTGTTTTGCCATATTTTACATGTCAAAAAGATATGATAGCTTGTACAAAACATGGATACTGTATTATTATATTTCGTCGCTTCATTCGAAGATATAGTTTGTTTACAAGTAGTAGTCCTCAATTCGCCAGGCAGACGATGCACGCATTTAAGAATAATTCATTTGATTCTCTTATTTAAAACGATTTCCGTTTCCGTCCCGTGTTCACTTCACCACTGTAGCTGACATTCGCTTCATTCCTTTTTCGTGCGGGGCAGTGAACGCACGCGTCCAATTCCGAAGCGCAATGTTCAATAAAAAGTAGGTAGATTATACCTGAAGTTGTAATATTGAAGTTAAATTACAAATATTTAAAATTATTTTCGATAAAATAAGTTTTCGCTCCGTGTATTAGTGTAATCGTACTGGATTCAAAACTTTTCAGTAAGTGTTGTTTTGATTATTAATTCTTTCTAAGAAAGTAAAAATTTTCAAGATTACCCACATGTTCTATTCTTAAATTTGCTAAACAAATTGAAGTGTTTATTACGGCCTATCTTGCGGTCCGATACCTACAGTTACTTGTTTTGTATACAAAAACGTAACATGATAACGTAACGACCATGATTATAACCTATCGGTCGCACCCAGAACTTTTACCAAGTGATGGAAAATGTAATAAGATAGACGTAAATCTGTTCACCATATAATGAAATTTTGTTTATGATAATTCCGACAAATGTTAGCTCGATTAGAGATTTTGAACCCTTTTCAATATTTTTTTTTGTAGTTAACTTCTACAAAAGTTCATTAACACCTACACAGGCTTAAAAATTTTAGCCTTCGTTTACGTCATACAATTTTATCTTTTCTTGCCTTCCGACAAACAAAGTAAAAATAAAGGAAAGTAACAAAATTAAACGTTACCGACGTATTAAGTATACGTGTGTATGACGTGTGTTAGATGTTTTTTCGTCTAATGGCGAAAGTTACGAGGGTAAGTAAAAAATGAAATATCTTTTTGTGTTTTAAACATTTATTACCAAGTGAATCATAGAACAACTTACGTCGGAATGGACTGCGAGTCAATTGCGACGGCAGTAACTTCGAGTTACCGCCTAATATTATTTACGATGTGTTACGTGAATGGATATGATGGAATGCGATTTTCTATCTATTATTATGTCGGGATTGACTGCGAGTAAATTGCGACGGCGTTAACTGCGAGTTAAGGCCAAATAATATTGACAATACGCGATATCTACATAGATATGAACTGTGGGTTACCAAGTATCTATTGCTTGTCGGGATTGACTGCAAGTTAATTGCGACGGTGTTAACTGCGAGTTAACGCCACATATTATCGAAAATACGTGATGTATAAAGTTGCCTATCTATTATTATGTCGGGATTGACTGCGAGTCAATTGCGACGGCCCTAACTGCGAGTTATGGCCAAATAATGTAGACAAAAATCGACATCTGAATATATTTTTACTGCGATTCAACTATCTATTGTCTGTCGGGATTGGCTGCGAGCCAATAACGACGGTGTTAACTGCGAGTTAACGCCAAACTATCTGTTGGTTGTCGGGATTGACTGCGAGTCAATAACGACGGCTTAACTGCGAGTTATGTCAAACCATATCAGCATAAATCATGCATAAAAATACAAGTTATCTATTTTCACGTCGGAATCGACTGTGAGTCAATCGTAACGGCGTTAACTGCGAGTTAAGGCCAAATAATGATTAAAATATGCGATATTAAAATTGCTATTGACTGAGAGTCTACTTTTTATTGTTAAGGTCGGCATTGACTAAGAGTCAATTGCGACGGCGGTAACTGTGACTTAACGTCAAAATTTATCGTCAATGAAAACAATAATATCAAGTTCATCTATGTGTGTCGTCTGCGATACATTATCTTTAGTTTTCACAACAAGCCTTTTTGTTTGTTAACCATAACCAGAATATTTTTATTGTAAAATACCCACCTACTAAAATTTTATTTTTGGTTGCCAGTAATAGTAAAGAGAACCAAACCGTCCACGAGGCAAAAGATCATGCCAGCCCTGGACCAACCGACACCTAAGGTCTGGACACCTGAGGAGTCTTCTAGACACCTTAGACGTCTACGTCTGATAGCCAAACTTGTTCTCTATCATATTCACGACATACTGTCGAACTTTTCTACGCCTAAGTATATTGAAAAAAGGCATGCCTATAGACAAGTACATACTTCTCAAATATCACCAAATACCGGTTTATTGTAAATTATTACAATCAGCGATACTAAATTGCAAATTGAATTCCAGGCTTAGATAAAAATATCTCCGCTTTCGTGTACAAGTAGGGCATGCAAACCGGTTAACCGAAAAAACCGGTTAACCGTATGTTTTGGTACCCGGTTTTTTAATGAGATAAAACCGGGTTTTTCGGGTTTTTCGGATATTAAAGTTTTTTGAAATTACAATAAATACTTAGCTTTTTACTACAAAAAATCATAACGACATAAATGTAGGGGTATATTCAATTCAATGTTATGTTTCCATACCTACCACGTTATCCTACTTCATCATCATCATATCAGCCGAAAGACGTCCACTGCTGGACATAGGCCTCCCCTAAAACTCCATGACGACCGGTCCTGCGCGGCTTCCCGCGACCTTGACCAGATCGTCGGTCCACCTTGTGGGGGGCCTGCCAACGCTTCGTCTTCCGGTACGTGGTCGCCACTCTAGAACCCTCACGCCCCATCGACCATCGGTTCTTCTTGCGATGTGCCCTGCCCACTGCCACTTCAGTTTATTGATTCTCAGGGCTATGTCAGTTACTTTAGTTCTTCTGCGGATCTCCTCATTTCTGATTCGATCGCGCAGAGAGACTCCGAGCATAGCCCTTTCCATAGCCCTTTGGGTGACTTTGAGCTTTCTGATAAGGCCCATCGTGAGCTGCCACGTCTCGGTGCCATATGTCATCACTGGCAACACACACTGGTCAAAGACTTTCGTCTTGAGACACTGCGGTATTTTGGACGTGAAGATATTGCGGAGCTTCCCGAACGCTGCCCATCCGAGTCGGATTCGACGAGTAACCTCTTTCTCTAAGTTGGATTTACCCAGCTGGACTGTTTGTCCCAGGTATACGTACTCATCAACAACTTCGAGCGTGGAGTCTCCAACTTTTAGTGGAGTGGGTACAACAAGGGCATTAGACATAATTTTCGTCTTATCCATGTTCATTTTAAGACCCACTTGTTGTGAAACTCTACTGAGGTTATTGAGCATCGTGCCGAGATCTTCCAGGGTCTCAGCCATTACGACAATATCGTCGGCAAAACGAAGGAGGGTCATGTACTCGCCATTGATGTTGATGCCAAGTCCTTTCCAGTCCAGGAGTTTGAAGACGTCTTCCAATGCAGCGGTGAACAGTTTAGGAGATATGACGTCTCCCTGTCTCACTCCTCGCTGCAATTGGATAGGTTTCGAGTCCTGGTCCTGAAGACGAACTGACATAGTAGCGTTTTTGTACAGATCCTTCAACACTTCAATGTACTGATAGTCGACTTGGCACCTCTGGAGAGATCGTAGCACGGCCCACGTCTCGATCGAATCGAAGTCTTCTCATACTTCCTACTAATATTATAATTGCGAAAGTTTGTAAGTATGGATGGATGTTTGTTACTCTTTCACGTAAAAATTACTGAATGGATTTTAATGAAACTTTGGTATAATACAGGGTGTAAGGGACGGTCTACCGAAAACTGAAAGGGCGTGCTTAGTCAACGAAACTGAACAACTTTCACAAAGAAAGATTTCTGGGAAATGGAAAAAAAATGTTGACCTCTCTATACAAATTTGTCGACCCGACAGCATTTTGTATGGAGAGGTCAATTTTTTTTTACATTTCCCAGAAATGTTTCTTTGGGAAAGTTGTTCAGTTTATTTGACTGAGCACGCCCTTTCAGTTTTCGGTACACCGTCCCTTACACCCTGTATAGCTTATACATCAAAATAACACATAGGCTACAATTCATAATCCTGCGCAGACGAAGTCACGGGCACCAGCTAGTTATTAAATATCTTTCCCTCTTGCGTTTACACTATGAAGAATCAAGAAGAAAACTGTTTTAGTTTCATTCGTAATGAATAACTCATCGTGTTAGAACTACAATTAAATTTACAAAATCAAAATTAAAAAAAAACGGCCATAAGCGTGTCGGGCCACGTGCAGTACAAAGTGGGTTTTTTATAACGTTTATAACATAAACTTTTTACCTCCTAATGCTCAGCGAGGTCCTAGCGCCTGATTGCTGTTTCTTTTTTTATTATTTTTAGTTTTTCGGCTATAGCTCATTAACCTGTGAGGCCTTCTTAACTGTGATAGTTTTCCTTTAAATTTCACCATATATGCTACTACCATGATTTTTTTCATATTTCCAATAACGACTGTTTAGCCGGCAGGGTGGGGGGGGGGGTATACACTCAACTCCAACCAAAAATTACACTTTCAAGCCTTACATTTCGCAAACAGATCCCTAACTCGAAAAATGATCCTAGTAAACTTACAAGGCGTGATGTTATGTATGTATATAAACTTACATTAATATTTTTTTTGAAATATATATCTGTATAAAATTTTAGCTTTCTAGTACTAAGGGTCTCTGAGCTAAGTCGCGGACAGACAGACATACAGACGGACATGACGAAACTATAAGGGTTCCTGTTTTACTACGGAACCCTAAAAAGATAACTTTTATGATAGTTTTATAAAACTGGATGTGGATAGTCATTTATGAACGCGCGAAGTCGATTTTATAATATTTAAATACATAATTAAAAAGTGTTAACTGTCATTTCAACGTTTGAACAAAAAGCTGCACATCCGAGTCGGATTCGACGAGTGACCTCTTTCTCAAAGTTGGATTTACCCAGCTAGACTGTTTGTCCCAGGTATACGTATTCATCGACAACTTCGAGCGTAGAGTCTCCAACTTTAAGTGGAGTGGGTACAACAAGGGCGTTAGACATAATTTCCTATAATTTACTTCTTATTTTCGATTTTTAATTGTTTACATTATAAATAACTGTTACTGCTATTCTAACAATAATTTTGATTTATCTGATTCTGGCTTTTCATTGTAAAACTCAATAAATACCTCGGTCTAAGAAATTACATGAAAATTACCCGAAAAAACCGAAAAACCCGGTTAACCGGTTTTTTAATACAGAAAACCCGAAAAAACCGGTTTTGCTTTCCTACCCGGTTTTCGCATGCCCTATGTACAAGTATCTGTAAAAGACAAAACTTGTTTTTATAAAAAAGTTAAAGCAAATAAAACTATTGAGAGATAAAGATGCATCTTTACAAACGTCGGGAGCTCGCTTAACCCACCAGAAGAAGCATTGGTCGGGTCCTCGTTACCCGTCAAATGGGGGGAGGGGGGAGTGAGGTTACAGGCAGGCTCTGGTATGCTGGTATAATACAATGTCATTATAACTGTTGCATAATGAAAATTTTTTTTATTTCAACACTTCCTGTGTCCGGATAATTCTACGAAGTAGAAAATCGCAATATTTCATAACCACAATGTTGTTATAAATTTTATTTTCCTTCTGTGGTGAAGAATCTGTCAAAGATTGTGTTATTTGCTGATGATACTTCATTAATATTCAATGTAAGTAGGAAATCACAAAATTATAACGGAGTCAACGATGCACTTGGACAAATTCATGCATGGTTTACTGTTAACAATCTAGTCCTAAACGCCAAAAAAACTAAATGTATTAAATTTGCACTACCAAATGTAAGGTCTACTTCACATAACATAGTATTGAATAATGAGCCATTAGATTTTGTAAATAGTACAGTTTTCTTAGGGTTAACACTAGACTCTAAACTTCAATGGGGCCCTCATATAACGGCTCTTTCTGGTCGATTGAGCTCGGCTGCATATGCTGTTAGAAAAATCAGACAACTTACTGATGTAGCTACTGCAAGGCTGGTTTACTTTAGCTACTTCCATAGCATTATGTCTTATGGCATACTGCTTTGGGGCCGAGCAGCTGATATACATTCAATATTCGTTTTACAAAAGAGGGCTATAAGAGCAATTTATTGCCTGAAGACTCGTGATTCCCTGAGAGAACTGTTCAAGGAAATCAACATTATGACAGTGCCATGCCAGTATATCTATGAAAATATAATGTATGCTAGAAAGAACATTCATCAATTACCAAAAATTTGTGACAGGCATAATTTTAATACTAGAAATAAGCATAAAATTGATCAACCATATACTAGATTAACTAAAGTCAATACATCTTTCGTTGGTCTGTGTATACGATACTACAACAAAATACCTGACAATATAGTGCAATTACCTGAGAGAAAGTTTAAAGAATGTGTAAAGCAAACGTTATGTAAAAAAGCTTACTATAGATTAGATGACTATATGAATGACAAAGAGGTATGGTGCTCTGATATTCCAGCGAAACACAAGAAACACATTGTAAAAAGCCGACTCTTAAAGTAGGCCGTGCTGCAGTGGTTTCTTGCCGTTTCTTTTACGCTGCCATAGCACGATCCGAAACGGCGTAGACTCGCTCTATTTGCATTGTATTCTGCATGACATTCAATAAGTATTCTGTAAAGAATCTACATTGAATAAAATTATCTGAATCTGAATATAATACTCGTACATGCATAAGCATGAACCCTAAACACCACAGTATCCTAGTGTTACTTGAAAAAAAAAAAAAACGAGGAAATAATTTTCCGTGTAGTGCTAATGTAACGTGAAATCCTCGTTTAAAATTTACCCTCAAGAAAAGCCAATATACAAAGTTTATATTGATTGTAACTAGAGAATAAGTTCCTATTTCCAGCGTTACAACCGTTACGAGTTACATTCCATCGGAATTTATATTGGGTACCTAATTTTAAAGCACCAGAACGCAATAGCTGTAACCGATTTATTCTAAATCCAAGAAATAATTGTACCTATTGCAACGTGTCATTCAACCGCCTCAAAAATTATGTTTTGAAAAACGGCTTCCTTGCTACGAAAAGCCATCTCTTAATTTATGTTTTTATGATGACCGAAAATTTCTACATTTAAATTTTCAACATAATATATGAAAGAAGTCACGCTATATAATTCTTTACGATTTTGCAACCGTGCCTTATGAATATTATGATATTTTAAAGGATCTTATCTGATGGTATGGTAATGTTTCGACAAATGCTGCCCATTACAAGATACTTGTCTTACACAAAGAAATTAAATACAGACACCTCCCTAACTAGTACCTAGTGTGGAGCAGTAAACAAAACCTAAGCCTAGAAGGCCGAAGATGTAAAATATTTGTTTAAAGGTTATAAAAAAAAATATGTAGGTACCATACCATATTGTACAAATAACCTCTCAAAATTGGCAATGGTACGATTGGCACAATATTTATTTATTTAAATTTTACGAAACACAAATTGCCGCAGGTGCCAGCTGAGTCAATGAAAGTCACTCCCAGGCTCTGTGTGCAAACTTTTAAGACACAGCTTTCCAGTTCGCTGTACTCTTAGTTTTGCTTTTAGCGACAATCCTTAGCGATTTATGTTTTTTTTTTTATGAAAACGAGATCCGGACGCTAAAGCTATGGATACTTTATCCTTTGTCATGGACATTTTACGCGGTTCCGCCATTTTTTGTTTCCTTTTATATTTGGGAAAAATTACTGATGACGAAGACACCAGTATTTTGTGTTTTCACAAGGCCTTCTCTGGCTTTTAGCCCATCTTAATTATTTATATCATATAAAATAATGAAACTTTTATAATCCATATCAGAGTATACTGTTCCTTTTTAACTTATCTTACAGGTCCTGCGAGAAGCATTCACGCGCCACTTGATCCTCTCGCTAGCGTTCAATTGAGCTTCGCTGTCTGAGGCTCCTATTTAACAATATATATCAAAATACGCTTTGGGTAACAGCTTGTCCCCAAAAAAAAAAACGCAAACGTGTTTGATAGTCCTACAACCAACAACTATTGTTATTTTTAACAAAACAACGTGACAAGATGTTTGGTTCGTATGAAGAGCTGTACAACGGCTCTCTTGACAATCATCGTTTGGCGTAATCTTTGCTACTTACCTATAAGGTGATAGAATTGGTTTAAAACCTTCTTCTACTTACAATCACAAGCCTAATCGACCTAGATATATAATAGTTACTTGGGACACACAACTACTAAGTAAATAAGTGTGTATCTAAATAGTCCCTTAATTTAGAGTTAATGATAAAAATAAAATGAACAGATCAGCGATTTTACTATATGCTCATGGGGCACAAACATTTTAATTAATAAAAGTGAATACTTATATTATTTTGCAAATAATGGAGTTGAGATAGCCATAACGTATTTAATCAAACTTCCACTGCGGGCTAAGATTAGCCAATATTGTTCTAATATTATTTTACTGAATCACGTGTTCTATCCATATTTTTGTTCAAAAAATAAAATCAATAACTGCCAATGTAGGAAATTGAAAATATCAATTAAAATCCACGTTAATCAGCTTAAGCAGCTGTGATTTATAAGCTGGTTGATTTACCAAAATCATACTATCTGAGAGAAGACTTGTCGACACATGCATCTTCCCCGCTTTGCAACTCTCTCAGCCTCGACTCGTGAAAACAGCTGGCTGGACCAGCACGTCTAGCACTTTTATTAGTTTGATATATTAGACCAGTAAGTGTTTTCGTAATATCAGTTGTATTGAATGAGTAACTTATTATAATAAGTTGATTTTTGTTGCTTACTTGCTTTTGGGATAAATCAAAGGTTACTTATTATCTGCTTGGATCAGCAAATTACAGATTTTTTCAACGAATTACTATTTGTAATTCGTTGGCTTAGATAGTTAAACTAGAGCATCTTGTATAGTTGTACATCTGTTTCACAGTAACCAAACAAAACTTTGTTCTCTAAACATCTACTTGTAAACAAACTATATCTTCGAATGAAGCGACGAAATATAATAGATGATCAAACGAACTCCAGGAGTGAAGTTCGATCGTTATTATATGAGTCGCTTCATTCGAAGATATAATAATATAACAACCCTCCCTCCCATAAAACCAAACACTGTGACACAAGTTGTGGTTTCCACCCAAATTCAAAGTTTTGTTTAAAGGTTCATAGGTACAGACTCTAAAAAATGAAGCGAATGTCAGCTACAGTGGTGAAGTGAACACGGGACGGAAACGGAAATCGTTTTAAATAAGAGAATCAAATGAATTACTCTTAAATGCGTGCATCGTCTGCCTGGCGAATTGAGGACTACTACTTGTAAACAAACTATATCTTCGAATGAAGCGACTCATATAATAACGATCGAACTTCACTCCTGGAGTTCGTTTGATCATCTATTATCATAACCCTATGAAAAAGCTTGAATTCTTTTTAATTTAAATGTTTTGTTTTAGAGGATTTAGTTGATTTATTTTTCAAGATTTTATCTTTATTTAGGCTAATTGGTTCAAAATATTGGGCGAATCAGGCTATTTGACAGAAAAAAATATTTAGGCCATTTAGGCTACCCGGCAGTAAAATTTTGGCGAATTGAGTTGGCGAAGATCTGGCAACCCTGCTCTATGGAGGCATCCGAGGGCTTGGTTGGTTGGTTAGTATTTTTGTGAAATTTTCGGTGTATATTGTGTAGTAGTTTGTAACTTTGTACAAATACAAACAAGCTAATAATCTATTAAAGAATACGTATTCTTATTTTTTAGATTACAAGTTAGAGTGCAAAAAGATAACCACAAGCAACCCGAAATGTCCAGCGATACGGCTAAAAATGTAAGTAATATTTTGTACATACACATCAATTTTTATTATTTCAAAGCATTTTTTGTAAAGAAACGGTAGACAGTCAGCAGTATGTGTGTATTATATGTTGAGTGATTTATTGACCTATTTATTAACGCTGATAGAAAGTGAGTCACAGTATAGTTTAGGTACTTATGGTATTCAGTGCGTATTGCTATTTATACTGTTTTGTTTGTTATGCGTGCCGGCGTAATGGTTCTTTCTTTTTACAGTTAGCGGACGTGTGTCCCTGTTTTCAAATTCCTTAGAGCATTTTATAAACAAATGAACTTTCTTCTAGGTGCTTAGCTAGTTTCATATTTATGATTTTCAGTCTATTTCTGGGCTTTTCCTTTACAAGTCGTGATCTGCTTAATTTTCTACAGAAGTAATACATTTCCACAATCATATTTTGCAATACCTACTTAACATTGGTTAACCTCATAATCATAAGGCCCCGCATTATAATATTGTAATAAAATTAAATACATCACCTTATTTGCAAGATTTTGGAAATAAATTGGATCTGCAAAATCTGTTTATCTGCTTAGCATGCAAATATAAAAAAATATACCTACACCTAAATTAAATAATAGATTGATAAAAATTTAAATTAAAAAGTGTCAATATTAATATTCATTATGAGATTTTAATATCCAACGATTAATAAACTATATTTGATTCCAGTAATTCATTCCCTATCTAGGTAGGGTTCCAAACGGGTAATAATTACCCTTTGACAGCAGTCTGTCTCGACCACATATATGGACATCATATAAAGCTATCCTGCAGTCAGGGTAATTTCTACCAAATTACAAACCCGCCCCTAATATATTTATTTAATATTTTTTTATATTTATGGCTCCAACGTAATATATTAATAAAAACTATAACAAAAATATTATGAATAGTACAAAAGAATTCTTGTTGTTACACTTAGTAACACACACCTGGCAATTTAATTCTACAATACTTTTGTTACCTATTATTCAACATGCATAATATCACTGCAAAATTTCATTGGCTGGGCCTTACGAGGAAGAAATAGAAAACTGAGTACCTAGAAATAATTAGAAAAAAGCGTGATGATTCTCTTAAGAGGTGATATATAAAATTTTAAATATACTTTCCTTTCCTCAAATGTACTAAACTACTAATATTTAATCTATTAGTGTTTTGACTGAAGTAAATCATGTGGAGAGTTCAATGATAATATCCAGTTGATGATAAGACTTGTAAGTACCTATCTAGGGCGCATTTTAAACGTTGAGAAATTACCCTGACAGCAGGATAGCTTTATATGACATCCGTGTGTATAGTCAAGACTTAATTTTGACCAACTCCATTGAAATAATCATCATCAGCATATTGTGTGGCCCAGACCGTGTGGGTTGCAAGGACTGACCTCACGCATCCTGGTTTCAGAGTTGTTGAGCTGCTAAAGGCCTTAATAACAATTACATCCATAGATAGTAGTCGGGACTAACGGCTTAGCGTGCCTTCCGAAGCACGGAGTCATCTAACTTTTCAGAACATCAGGTGATTCACCCTGCCATGTCGAAACCAAACTTGGGAGGTCGCACAAAGGAATTTTTGCTTGACAGCGTCCCCACCAGGAATCGAACCCAGAACCTCTGAATCAAGAGCTGAGTGCTCTAACCACTAGACCACAGAGGCTGTTTAAATAATAAATTCCTTACAAATCGTGTTGCTAGTATATGAAACAAACATACCGACGATGTTGTTTCGGCTCCATCAGTGAACTCATTTAAAATCAGACTGGACAATTGGTTTAAAAAGAACTCTAAGTCCTTAATCACTTAGACTGTGTGTGAACTGTGCTTTATGAACAATAATAATAATAAAATAATAATTAATATCAATATTTATAAACTAAATTATAAAAAATAAATTATAATAATTAAAAAAACCAACACTGAAGGACTCATCAGCAAAATTGCTGCTTGTCCTATATCTAATAACAATAATAAATTATACCTATCAAATTAAAGGAAATTCAAGATTTATGATCATACCTAATTGTAAGGTATTTTTTAAATATTTTTTTAAAATCTATTACTGATGAAAGAATCACCTCTCAAAAGGATCATTATACTTCTTTTTACACCCTGTATATACTAGTGGAAAAGTAGTGCTTGTTATCTTGTTTTAATTGTTATCGTATCCTGGGGGAACGGCAGACATGCGCTCATTAAAGACTTTCAATGTTGTGGTAATTATCTTATCAGACTTTAAAGTTTTACAACTTACATTTGAGTTACTATAGAGTCCATCAACTGCCACACAGAGGAGGCATTCACCTGGCCCACAGCATAAGTATGTAAGTACCTGTAACCACAAAAGAAGTAACTGGGAACCACAGCGAGAAAACACACTTGGACATAACCTTAGATCAAATACTTTCGGTGTGGCCGGGTTGGCTACAATAGATCTGTACAGGTCGCAGTGGTAATTAGGAGCCCGGCCCCTTTACCCTCAAAACATAAACTTAGATCAAATACCTAACAACCTGGACAAACTGACCGATTTTTCGCAACTGTTAGGGTGGCTAAATTGACGGCCATATGGGGCCACGCATAATGGTCCACACTGGACTAAGCGTGGAAATCATATACCTAACTTAGAAACTTGAACCATTTTATCTTATACTAGCGGCCCGCCCCGGCTTCGCACGGGTACAAAAATACGTTCAAAAATACCTTATTTTGAAAATCTACTTTTTTGCTATAAGTAGTTGGTTACTGTGGGTTATCCTTAAAAGATAGACAAATACAATCGCGGACTTTTCTTTAGAGCTCCTAGAGAGCAACAATTCTTGCATACATAACTTTCATATAAATAAAACCATTTACGCAGCGCACGCCCAGAAAGCTCTCTAGAGGCACGTTTTTTCCGGCTCGATCGACAAACATCATCACAGTTCAGTTAATTTGCACTCAATATTTATGAACGACGAGCGTTTTGGAACGAATTAAAGTGGAGAGATTGCAAGAGGAGGATGTCAGAAGTGAATACTTGAAAGGCTTGAGTGAAAGATTTGAGAACCAGATAAAGTGAATGATATTGAATGCTTGTGGAATTAATTTAAAGATGGATTAGTAAGAGTAGCTATCAATGTTTGTGGGGTGTCGAAAAGGAGAAATGGTGGAAAGAAGAAGAATGTGTGGATGGATAAAAGTGTACAGGCAGCTGTTTGTGAGAAGAAAAAAGCATGGTTAGATTGGTTAGCTGTAAAAGCTAATCAAAGAATGCAGAAGGCCACAAGTGATGATGTTAGTGTAGCACGAAAGGAATATAAAAGAGTGAAAGGTATTGTATAGGATGTTGTTGAGAGAAAGAAAGAGGAGTGTAAAGATGAGTTTGACAGAAGGCTTTCTGAAGATTTCCAGTCAAACCAAAAGTTTTTCTGGAAATCCATACGGACAGCCCGAGGAAAGTTTGGAACATCGGAGCTGAGTAAAATCAGAAGCCAGGATGGAAGTATTATAAAAGGTGAAGAATGTTTGCTGAAGAGATGGAAGGAATATTTTGAAAGTTTGTTTGAGAGAGTAATGCAAGTGAGATAAGTATGGATGAGATCATGAAAGCAATGAAAAGTATGAAATCAGGTAAAGCAGGTGGGTATGATAGAGTGTCGGTCGAAATGTTGAAGGCTGGGCGAGGCATTGTGGCTAGTCAGCTGTACCGCCTTTTCAACCTGTGTTGGACGAACGGCCAAGTACCAGGTGACTGGTGCAAGGCTGTGATTGTGCCGCTGTACAAGGGAAAAGGGTCACAACAGGACTGCAAAAATTACCGCGGGATAAGTCTTCTCAGTGTCGTCGGCAAACTGTATGCAAAGGTTTTGATTGAAAGAGTGATGAAAGATACTGACGAAAAAATATGGGACGTACAAGCGGGATTTAGAAAGGGAATGGGATGTACAGATCAGGTCTTTTCCTTGCGGTGCATAGCTGAAAAGTTTTTGGCCAAAAACCAAAAAGTCTACTGCGCGTTCGTGGATTTGGAAAAGGCCTATGACCGAGTGGTGAGGAATTAATTGTGGTCGGCATTATCTATGTATGGGGTGAACGGTCATCTGATTCAAGCACTGAAATCTCTCTATGAGGATTCCAGTGCTTGCGTCAGAATAAACGGGGCGTACACTGAATGGTTTAGCATTGAAAAAGGTGTTAGGCAGGGATGTGTAGCGTCACCTTGGCTGTTTAACCTATTTATGGATAATTGTTTGACTGATCTGAAAGAGAGTATGTGTGGACTGAGAATGAATGAGTTACTCATCAAATGTCTTCTCTACGCTGATGACCAAGTTATACTTGCGTCATCTGCTGACGAGTTACAGGAGATGGTAACAATGATGAATGTAGCTTTTGATAGGAAAGGAATGAAAGTTAATGTAAGCAAGACGAAAGTAATGGTACTTGAAAGAGAAGAGTGTATGACAGAGTGTACTATATTAATAGGTGGTTAACAAGTCGAACAAGTAAAGGAGTTTGTGTATCTGGGTTCTAAGTTTACGAGAGATGGAAAGTGTGAAAGTAAAATCGAAAGAAGAGTGAATGCTGGAAACATGGTGAATGGTGCTCTGCATGCTTTTATGAAGAGTCAGAAGGTGTCTCACAAGGCTCGTCTGGCTGTTCATAGAGGCGTTTTAGTACCAACACTGATGTACGGCAGTGAAAGCTGGGTATGGCAGAAAAAGCATGAAAGTAGAATTAATGCAGTAGAAATGAGAGCGTTGAGGAGTATGATTGGTGTGAAATTGAGTGACAGGATTAGAAATAGTGCGATAAGAGAACGTTGTGGCGTAAAAGAAGACGTAGTGACTAAAATTGAGAAAGGGATGCTGAGATGGTTTGGTCATGTAGAGAGGATGAATGAAGGAAGATTGACGAAAGAGATCCACAAGGCGAGAGTGAATGGAAACGTTGGAAGGGGAAGGCCTCGGCGAACGTACCAGGACCAAATTCAGGACGTTCTGAATAAAGGCCAGGTTAAAAGTACCCTAAACCGACGAGCATGTATGAAAGGATTGATGAAGGTTCAGGAAGCAAGGGAAGTATGTAAAGATCGTATCAGGTGGAGAACTGCCTACCCCGACGGGAACAAGGCGTGATGTTATGTATGTATGTATTTATGAATTATAAGTTTAAACCTTCCTATTGAATTAATCTATCTATTAGTGAAAACCGGATCGGAATCAATATAGTAGTTCCTGAGTTTAGCGATCACAGACAGACATGATGGATGGATGACGACAGAAAAACGTTTCGGGGGACTTTCTTTTATAATATGTAGTGATGTAGGGCTGAGTTTATAATTAATGGATCTCAGAACTATTCAACCCTATGGGATCTTATGTACTTCCTCTGCCTTAATTTTCCTCTGATCTTTTGCTGTCTTCAAGTATGCTATTATAAGATTTTAGCAGAGGAAACCTGTACTTCTCTGCTTTTGGGTAAGCCAGCTCCAGAATATTTATATGATTGCTAGCGTGTAGCCTCGGAATCAATTTAGGGTACTCATAAGAGCCCTGCCAGGACATTCTAGGTTGTGCAAGCTTCTAAACAGAATGGGCCTATATGAAAACCCATACTGCAGATTCTATCCAGACGACGATGAAACGCTGTTACACCTAACCTGCCACTGTGATACACTAATTTATAGCACAAGTCTGTCCAACAAGCAAAAACGTCGTATAATTCCGGTATTGTACGACCTCAAGTTATGTAACAGTCATAATATAGGTACAAGTCTTTTAAACTGACTATCGCGTTGTAGAGATGTTTAATTTACAACGTATCAGTCGCGTGGCAGTAATCTCTTAGTCGAATAAACGTTCTTACGACAAAATGTGACGTCTTTTAACCGTGAAAGAATATAGGTTAAAAAAAGTTTTGTGACAAATTTATACGACGTCTAATAATGGTGTCAAGAGTATTAGTTGAATAAACATTTGGACGGCAAATTAATACGACGTTTCATAATGGTGTTAGAATATAGGTTGAATAAACGAATGGACGACTAATTAGTACGACGTTTTATAATAGTGTTAGAGTAAAAGTTGAATAAACGTTTTGAGAGCTACTCAAGCTTGATATTTTGGCCTTTGTATCATTCTTAATTGAATCGCCACAGGGGCTAGAGTCGCACGACGAGTAGTACGAACAAAATTTTAGGACGGCATAATTTTTTTTACACTGTTAAATTTTTAAATACAGAAAAATCATGATGAACAAAATACACAAGAAATATAATCCGATAGTGATAGGTTTAGTAAATAGAGATCGCCAACCTTTCACATGAACTTGCCGATTATGACAGCCATTCTTCGGCTCGCCGCTCTCCCCATAACTAGAAAATTTTCCTTTTCAAATTTCTTTATCGCCTTCCGCAAACGATGGAATTCAGAAGACGCCGAAAACGAAAGGAGTCCGTTCAATCTGGCTCCTACTTTTCGAGGTACAACTGTACCAGTTACTGACAGCCTCGAGCTACTTGGCATGAAGTTGTGTGCAAACCTGAACTTCGGCGCTAAGATTGAGTCAACAGCCCAAACTGCGGCAAAAAAGCTGGGCATCCTCAATAATGTTAGGCGTTACTTCACTCCTGGACAGCTTCTAGTTTTATATAAAGCCCAAGTCCGATCCTGCATGGAGAATCGCTCTCACCTTTGGGATGGCTCAGGCAAATACCAACTAGCCGCACTTGACTCGATAGATCGAAGAGCCAAGAAGCTCGTTGGTGATGAGATGCTGGTGAAAACCAAGTTTCACAGTCTGGCTCACCGTCGCAAAGTTGCATGTCTGTCGGTCTTCTACAGATTGGGCTTCGGAGAGTGTGCTCAAGAGCTCCACGAGCTTATTCCACCATCTCCCTTCTAACATCGGGAGTCCAGACGCACCACAGGATATCACCCATACTTGGTTGATATTCTGCACATTCGCACAAAGCGCTTTGAAACATCTTTTATAATGCGCACGGCTAAAGAGTGGAACTCTCTGCCTGCGTCTGTGTTCCCGAGTTCATATAACCCGAATCTATTCAAGTCGCGAGTGAATAGATGCTTTTTGAAGTTCGCTTTGCTCGAACGTGAATATCGTTATCATTAATGATTTCGGTCATATTTTTTTATAACCCCGGATATTTTAATGGAACATACTCGTAGGTCGAAATACAAAAAAAAAATCGAATTCCCATACAAACTGCATCAGCTGACAGCACATTTTGTATGGGGGGGTCGATATTTTTATTTTGACCCATGTTCCTTGGTAAAAGTTGTTCAGTTTCATGGGCCGATCCACCTCTTACAAAAAACAACCCTAAGTTATTGCTTGTGTTTTGACAGTATGGGCATAAATATAAGGGATTTTTAGTTTTAAAGAATCTTTCTACAACTGACGGTAAATGCTTGAGATAATATGTGGATAGGCCGATATCATCATCAACGCCTATCATGCCGATAGATGCTGGTTTTGCTATTTATTTTATTTCCTGAAGTCCTCCTGCAGTTTACTTACTTACTTTCGCTGGCTCAGAGACCCAAAGACGATCTTAACCTTCGACACCAAAAGCCGCCAGTCGTCCATTCTTTGCGCTTCCTCACGTCAATCTTGGAGGGCTTTTAGGTCCTTCTTGGCTTGCAGTTTTATGTTAAGACTGTAAAGGTTTCTTTATTTTGTCACTACACGAATCTATGCCTAGGCATCACTAAACGGCGCGTAATTCGATGTGGTCGCAAGATAACCTAACCTACTTCAACCGATCCCGAACGGGATCTTTTAGGTTTTGCCTTGGCTAACGAACCTAAAATGCACCAGTAATCTAAACCCATTTACAATCTGCCGACGTCGGTTTACAATTTGCTGACCGTATACTATTTTCCGGCCGTTTGTGAATGGCAAATTATTCGGCCTGCGACATATCCATAAAATCGGCAAAAAAGGTTTTTCTGTAGCTGGGGCTTGGTCTTCTGTAGGTACGGAAAATATCTGTAGTAACTTGACTCTGACTGATTTGACTAAGAGGCTTCTCTCAAGTCCACTGAATTTCTGTTGTCATTATAAATTCGTGATTGAGGGTAACACACTCCCAGTTATACTGCTCTTAATAAGAAAGTGTTAAACTTCTCATATCTTTGATTACCTACATAAATCTATATCTTATGTTATAATAATGCTGTTGTTATCCTAAATATATAATTTTTAAAAAAGAAGTTGGTTATTGCCTCATGTAGACAATAATGCTTGTGCAATCTTATGATTATGACCAATTTCATCAACAACAATAAAAAAGTTATGAATACAAATCCTATTGTTGAATTGAATTAACTAAAATTTGTGAATTCCACTTTTAGTCTGAGATTTGGTCGGAACCTACTAAGTCGTTGTTTCAAGCATTGTACGAAGATATTAAGATTATTCAAATTAAAAGAATTTGTGTAAAGTGAAAACTATGAAAGAGTCTATCAAAGCTCATTCGACAAAATAATTGGAAGAGTTAAGGCACAATCTCACATTGGTGGGAGGCTTGGTTTTGTTAATTCCAATATCCTTATTACAACGAGCTTTGTATGCCGAATGACTTTCTAAATTCAGGAAGGTGTGATCCTGGCTTTAGTAACAAAACTACGTCAATTTTGAATGTAGAGTGCAAAACCGATCAATTGCGTTACACCTATAGTATTTTTGGAAGCAATACACTTCATTTTAGGACGGCAAAACTAAATGAAAATCTTCGGGAGCCCTGTCTAGCAGTAGACTTTGTATGGAGGAATAAAGATGATGATGAAACGATAGACTCTTTCATGGAAACCACTTTTCCTTGGTGTAAAATAATATAAATAAATTCAATAAAAACAGAGAATTTAACTTGCGGCAGCTTTGCGTGCTGCATGCTACATTAAGCCACATTCTACACACGCCAACGTGCTAGACATCTCAATTAATTTAGTTTAATTATTGGCGGATAAATTGTTTGATCTAAAGTAAGTTTGTGAGCAGACTGAGTTAAAAATGAGTGCAAAAAGTGCAACTTTTACTGGTGGAATAAAGCCTAAGTTACGTCAGGTGATGAGTAATGTGAGTTCTAGTGGCCAGTTGTACAGTCAAAAGCAAGTCAAGGTTAACGTTCGTAGCGAGACATTAGCTAAGTAAGAACAGTGTAAAGTCCAGTGTGTCAAGCTTGACGTGCTCTTTTGACTGTACAGAGCTATTTTAGGGTTCCGTACTCTAAGGGTGCCAACGGGACCCTATTACTAATGTCTACGTCGCGTCGTCTGTCTATACGGACTTTAAGAAGCAAATAATCGGTCTCATGACTGGAAAAATACGTGTATTCGAACATAGCTCCTACAAAAAATTCTATAGCGCGAATTATAAAATCCGCCTCAGCGCGATCTGTTTGTAGGCGATTATTTAATGAGCACAATTTGTATAAAAGCCACCTTTGTTCCAGTTTTCAAACCTGGAAACTCCAGGGTACGTGGGGTTCGCGAACTTGCCAAACCAGGTACATCGCAAGTCGGTGAAGAAGGGCTTCGAGTTTACCCTCATGGTGGTTGGTGAGAGCGGCCTGGGGAAGTCGACCCTCGTCAACTCCCTGTTCCTGACCGACTTGTACCCTGAGCGGGTGATCCCTGATGCTATCGGTGAGTTAACAGGATAACTGTACATTATTCTCCGAGGGGGGATGGGGCAGATTACCTACAAATTGGGAATATGCACAATTTTTTTTTATCGCATTTATTAACAAAATATAAAAATACCGTAGTAGAGATGACAAAAAGAGATATTAAAATTTAAATGGGCTAAGAATTACGGCCGATATAAGCATTTAAAACTATTTACTACGCGCCGATTAGACAGAGAGATCCGACGTGGAAAGTGACGTCACATGCCACTATGGCCATATAAACTCCTTGTCAAATTTCGTTTTGCTAGAAAGAGACAGAAACAAATCTTCGATAGCTTATATCTTTTTTAATTTCATAGTTATTCGAAAAATTGTTTTACTAAACTGTTTATTCAATGAATGAGGATACATTTTTTAAATAAAAAAATCATGCATATTCCCTATTACTCCGCTCCACCAAATATTTTTAGACTGGCTTTCTATAATCGTAAACGCTAGTAGAAAATAATGAAAATGTATGGGATTGACATTAGCTGTCACGCAACATTTCGTTAGCTTATGTCAATCTCATATATTTTTATTTTATTGTACTGGCCACAGAGCGCTGAAGTCCATGCGTCTTGCTCTGCGTCTAGAGACGAATTCTTTATTTCATTCAATAAAAATCAGTGTCACCATTTACTAAAACTAACACGCTTTCCGCACCCACACTACTAGCGTCATTTGAGTGTGATAAACATAGTACCATTATTGCGAGAGAGTAAGATGCAAAAACCAGTGACAGCGTCTCTATGGCAACGAATGTGTTTATGCTTACATAAATTGGATAGTATACCTAGTCGATAAGGAACCAATTTTTAGGGTTCCGTACCTCAAAATAAAAAAACGGAACCCTTATAGGATAACTTTGTTGTCCATCTGTTAGACTGTCAAGACCCTTTTTCTCACAAACGAGAAGAGGTATCAGGTTGAAAATGATAACGAATATTAAGGTCCATAAACCACACAAGATCTGAAAATTTCAATTTTTTACAACGACGCAATCAAAAGATATGGCTTATGTCCTCATCTCCATACATTTATGCAAAAAAGCAAAACCTACAGGGTACTTCCCGTTGACCTAAAATTATGAAATTTGGCAAGAAGCTAGGTCTCACAGTACAAATAAATAAATAATAAATTTCAATTTTTCTCACAACTAATAGTAACCAATTAAGGTGACCTCCCGTTTCAAGAACTTTTCTATAAAAGAGGGGTCAAGTTGGATGGTCACTGAGTTTTTAAAATCAAAGAGTAAAAGCTATTAGTATATCATATGGTAGATAGGTACGGAACCCTTAGGGCGCGAGTCCGACTCGCACTTGGCCGGGTTTTTTTTTACTCTCTTCGCTTCTTAGGGGGGGATGCGCGCGTAGGCGGAGTGGCCCTATCGTTGTTCTGTGGTACTGGCGCTTACGATTGTAGGAAGCCACTTGTCTTTGGCCCCAGGAACTTCCATTTAAAAGCCACGTGTCGACAGAGATTTGGCTTGAATGTTATGTTTTTTGTCAGTGCATACAATATTCATAGTTATACAGGGTGTTAATTTGATAGCTCAGGGGCGGGTTCAGTATCAGTAACTGAACAACTTTTCCCAAGGAATATAGGTGGAAATACGAAAAACCAAATTTGACCTTCCATACGAAATGCACTATCAGCTGATGCAGTTTTTTATGGGAGGTCAAAAATTGATATTCGTTTTCCGACCTATGTTCCTTAGAAAAAGTAGTTCAGTTATACGATCCCGCCCTTGAGCTATTATGGTACGCAATCAAATTAACACCCTATATTTTTATATTTATCGTGTATGAAAGGTTTGATGAGAGTAGAGAGAAGTATGTCAAGATCATAGCAGGTGGTAGAATGTGGTCTTTGCCTACCTGATGTTATGATGACTAAAGACTAAAGCCAATCAATAAAAATTTGGCTTGATTGTTATTTTGCAGAGAAGACAAATCAGACGGTGAAGCTGGACGCATCAACGGTGGAGATCGAGGAGAGAGGCGTGAAGCTCCGGCTGACTGTAGTGGACACGCCTGGCTACGGAGATGCTATCGACAACACAGACTGCTTCCGAGTGAGCATTAGATTTAAACCCAAATTCAAGTCTTAATAAGCGTAATTTTGATTGTCTCGCTGAAAAAGACCTACATCTCATTAGCATAATGTTAACGACTTTTAGTATTAGACAAAGTAGTGCGTTGTGTTGTTTCTGAGAAACTACGTTTTACTATGAATGATACTGACCTAAAGTAATTGACCAATTAACCTTCACACAAGTTCAGGTGACCTCAAGTTTCACAACAAGTGACCTTCCTTATGTAAAGATACGATTAATTTTTGGTAGTTATGTAGGCAGATATAATGCGCGGCAAGTAACTCAGATGCGAAGAACTCAAAAATAAATCTCGGGAGAGCGCGGGGCAGACAGACGTGCGTGTCGTTCATTGGCTCCCCGCGTGTCACCAATGCGCAGAAAATAACGGTCAGCATCGGAGTTGTTTGCCCATACTTGTACTAATGTATCTTTATGAATCATGATACTGAGAAATCTGATACTTTTGCAAATTCCCATTTATCTTAGTTAGTCATCGTGTAATTTACACGTCTGGAGATGTGATAAAAATACTAGGTAAATTGACTTACGTGTGGCTAAGTAGAAAAACAAAACCTACGAATATCAATGACGAATAATTTTTTTAAACTAGTCGTTACCCTCAACTTTATTCGTGTGGATCCACAGATCTAAGCTAAAATAGAAGGTTACCCTTTTTTGTGAGGTTTCCCAAGGTATAAAAATTTAATACTATTCTAGATCATCGTCTATCCCCTTCTGCCAAATATCGAATTTGTTTCGGCTTGGCTACGACTATTTTAACCCGGAGAACTAAGATGGTATGTCTCTTGTGCCGGTAATTTCACAGGCTCCCTTATAGTATGGTGCAGTTAGACCCAGACCTTGACATCCAAAGTAAAAGTATCATTCCAGCTCCAAATTGTTCTGTGCAGTCCACATATTGCGTGGTAAAAAGTTACACGATTTTTAGCGTCGGGTTTGGGGGGGGGGGGGGGGGAGAAGTTGGGTTTTATCAGTTTTTCTTAAATATTTCGAAAACTGTGCAGTTTAGCGCAAAAGTGCCAAGAACAAATGTAATCTACATTAAATTGCGAACAAAAGTGGTCTATGACGTAATCTTGCTAAAGTGAACGGTTTCAGAGTTACGAGGGGTTAGTCCAGACCTATTTTTTACCCACGACGGAACGGAGAAGGTATATGCGTTTAGGGTGAGATGTTGTGTGTTTGTTTGTGTGTGCAAAGTTATGTTGCCTTTTATTGCCTTTTATCTTAAAAACGGCTTAACCGATTTAGATACGGTTTTCAGTAATGGATTTATAATTTATCATAGATGGTTTGTAGATTAGAGTTGTTGTAGGACCATTTTTTATCGAAAACCTTATCCTAGACAATTTAGTATATTTCCAGAATCAGCTTCTAAAGCCCTTTCATTTGATATACTACCCGATATGAGAATTTTTTTTTAAAATCCCATACAAAAAATTTTAATTGTGATATCATTGGCCGTTGGTATGTTAGTGACAATTTCTACTTTACACCCCCCGTAACTCTGAAACCGTTCACTTTAGCAAGATTACGCTATATACCACTTTTGTTGGCAATTCAATGTAGATTACTTTTGTCCTTGGCACTTTTGCGCTAAACTGCACAGTTTTCGAAATATTTAAGAAAAAACTGATAAATCCCAACTTCTCCCCCCCTCCCCCCAAACCCGACGCTAAAAATCGTGTAACTTTTTACCAAACAATATGTGGATTGTATAGAACAATTTGGAGCTGGAATAATACTTTTACTTTGGATGTCCAGGTTAAGTCCTTTTTTGGTCTAATTTCACCAGGCCACTTACCCTTCAAACCGAAACACAGCAATGCAAACACTGCTGCTTTACGACAGAAAAAGGCAAGGGGGTGATACTTCCACAGACGGACTTTGCACAGAAGCCTTAACACCATGAATGTTACTGCCTTACGTCGTGAAAGAGCATAAAACATAGAAACTTTTGCCTAATATATTGTTGTTCACGACTCAAAGAAAAGATAGCACTTGTATTTGACTTGGGTATGCAAATAATGTGATTCATTATCGGGGATTGGAATGTCTTTCTCCGGTCATTCCCTCATATCGGCCTTGGGCCGTATTCAGACAAAGGATTTAAAAGAAACAAGGTTTTAATTATTTAAGTGTAGCTTGAGTCAATTACCTTTTCTTAACCTAATCTTGCGCCGTAAATAGAGGAATAGGAGGAAAAAAAAAACCTGTATATCCTACTATAATATTATAAACGCGAAAGTTTGTAAGTATGGATGGATGGATGTTTGTTACACTTTCACGTAAAAACTACAGAATGGATTTTAATGAAACTTTACAATAATATAGCTTATACGTCAGAATAACACATAGGCTACAATTTATAAACCTGCGCAGACGAAGTCGCGGGCACCAGCTAGTGTATAATATACTCTCAAACTTCTTATCGTTGTTCAGGCAATATTTAAACATAAAAATAAATTGTGGGACAATTTTGCACAAAGTCAAATGAACCCAAACTAGCACAGCCTGTAATGCTATAGTTACCAGTCTGATAAACATTAATAAATAACACCCTGACATAGTACAAACACTATGTTCTGGGCGGCGATCGAACCCAAGAAGGCAGGCTCACTACCAACCACGCCTGCGGGCCAGTCAAACCTAACTAACATGATATTTTTGCAGTCAATAATCCAATACATCGACGAGCAATTCGAGCGGTTCCTTCGAGATGAGAGCGGACTCAACCGACGCAACATCGTCGACAACCGGATCCACTGCTGCTTCTACTTCATATCGCCCTTTGGACACGGGTAAGGGAAACAAACGCTCTAATCCCAATAAGAATTCAGTGCAATTATAGGGTAGTTGAAATACAAATTCTCAGGACACAATCGCTTCGTTCGAAGGTCTGCCTTCAATAGAAGACCGAAAAAGTCTTCCGAAGACCGAATAGGTCACTGTGAACTTGACTTTATAATTTTGACCGACCTATTTGGTTATGTGGCGTGGCTAACAGCGGTAGACAGCGATCATTCACTGCATTCTTAAAAGGGGCACACTATAACAGATAATTGTTCATCATTTTGGTAAAGTGTAACTAGATGGCGCCTAATATGTAGCTACAGGAAGGGAAGAGAAAGCTATTGACTATTCATTCGTCTTTCATATAGCTGTTTCCGAGGCGCAAACATTTTGCCCTGTTTTAATAAGCCATTACGTTCAGTGTCTAGCTTGGCATCTGCAATCCGCTGGTTTTTCTCTTTCTCTTCTACGGCAAAAGTCGTTGAATGAGCCACGTCAGAAGCCTTTGGCGGCTGAACAACTCTAACACCAGGGTTTGTGAGGTCGGTTTTCGATCTTACGATGTGATGACTGCTAAAAGTTGCCGTTTTTCGCACTTTTGTATCTGTAACTACAGTAAACTATATTTTTCAGGATTGATAGGTTCGAAATAAACTAGGGTACCTTTACTTCAATCTGGTAAGACAGATTTTCGATAAGTTTTGTATTTAGCGAGTAATATATTTTTAACTGATGGGGGCGCTAGTTGACGGTAGGAAAGTCCTTAACACTATTATTGTTCTTACATAAGGTTCCATTCTGGCTGAAGTTGTCTTGAATATAAATATAGGCAGACATTGCTATTAATTACTACGCAGCGCAGGCGCGTCTACCTTACTTGTGGTTGCTTGTGGTTAGTTGTCCGTATTATGCTGCAATATTATAAGCCTATTTGATAATAGAGAGGTGTATAAAAGTTTACGAGTAACTAGGTAAATACTGGATACCTTTTGAAGGTGGTAGGGCTTTTGTGCAAAGACTGTCTGGGGAAGTACCTCCCCTTTGCTTTTTTCTGCCGTAAAGCAGCAGTTTTTGCACTGCTGTGTTTCGGTTTGAAGGGCAAGAGAGCCAGTGAAATTACTGGCACATGAGACATACCATCTTAGTTCTCAGGGTGGGCACAATTATGCTACTAATAAGATAGTGGGCGCTATCGGCTGCGGTGGTGAGCATTTACCATCAGGTGGCCCACAAGCTCTCTTGCTCACTTGTTACATTAAAAAAAAAATAACCTTGTTATATTAAATTCAAGTGACCTAAAAACCTTCTGCCTAACTTAACATAAAATTTATCACTAGGTACATTTTTTTTATTTGTAACTCGGACCATAAAACTGAACTGTTCCAAAGAATCTTGGGTCGAAAAATGTAAATATATTAAAACCGTCTCATACAAAACCTATTGACACCGCAAGGTTTGCATGGGAAGGCCAAATATTTTTCTCGTGTTTCGACCTCAGGCTAAATTGTTCAGTTTTGTGGTTCAAAGTAACATAAAAATAACCCTGTATAAGAAAAAAAATCTGTTTCAGGCTGAAACCTCTCGACATCGAGTTCATGAAACAGCTTCACAACAAAGTAAACATCGTGCCTGTGATTGCCAAGGCCGACTGCCTCACCAAGAAGGAAGTCCAGCGACTGAAGACCAGGGTTATGGAGGAGATAGAACGCGAGGGTATCAAGATCTACGCCTTGCCCGATTGCGACAGTGACGAGGATGAAGATTATAAGGAACAGGTGAGCTGATGAGATCCAGCAGGTCACAGTTCCTGCTAATAGAGCATCGAACACGAGAGGGCATTTAGATCTACCTGCTGCTATATTGTGATAGTGCTGAGGATTAAGATATTTAAACGGAGATGATGAGGTAAGCTTATCAAAACCAGCAGGTCCAGCTGTTAGAGGATAGAACGCGAGGGCATCAAGATTAAGCTCTGCTGGATTGTGACAGTGATGCGGATAATAAGAAACAGGTGAATTAATAACCTCTAGTAGGCCACAGCTCCAGCTGATAGAACACGAGGGAATCTAGATCTACCCGGTGCACGATTGCGGATAAAAAACAGGTGAGCTGATCAAATCCAGTAAGTCATAGCTGTTAGAAGATAGAACGTGAAAGCATCAAGATCTGTCTACCCGCTACCGGATTGTGACATTGATTAGTATAAAGAACAAGTGAGCTTATCAAATCCAGCAGGTCACAGCTCCAGCTGTTAGAATATAGAACGTGAAAGCATCAAGATCTGTCTACCCGCTACTGCAGGGGTCAGCAACCAGCGGCTCGCGGGCCGCATGCGGCCCGTGGACTATCTCGGTGCGGCCCGCAAGCCTGAGGTCCGTAAGAAAAAATACCAAAGCAAAAGGCCATATAAATTCACTAGAATTTGTACGGCCATGCTGCTGGGCAATGAGAGTATTCTTGAAAGCTCGCTCCCACGCGGGGCGATAAAAATGTACCTATTTAATTTCTTAAGAACTGTTATGTTATGTATTGTTTCTACCGAAAATAAATATTTTCTGTATACTTATTCAATTCTTGGCAATTTCTTTTGCGTTTATCCGCCACACGTGGCCGTCGGCGGCGGGCGGCTCCTTTGAGACAATAGGCGGCGGCAGTCTTTGATTAGACGCAGTTGTGCGGCTGCGAAATAATTCAAAGCGACCGGCTTTAGTTAAAAAAATCACAGCCGCGCGCAGCTCTCGCCTCATTCGGTTGTGGAAATTCGCCGGAAACTCATGTCTCATCTGGTTGCTAGCTACGCGTTTCGTTTCACCTTTCTTCCCTTCGCTGATAGCTTCTCACGCACGACGTATGAGGTAAGTACGTTGTATGCACTCGCGAGCAATTTGTTTTATTTTATTTACTGCTTGTTTCTGTGAACCTTCAGATTGATGGGTAAATGTTATAAGGACGGGGATAGTAGTTACATGACATGAAGTTAGTTACGAGTATGTCATGCATGTTTTAATTGTTCTTTTTGAATGTGGAGTTGAATTTGTAGGTGCTAACTGGAACATATAATTTTACAACGAATTTAATTTTTTTCATTATTGTTAGAGAATAATTATATAAACATGGCTTCAAGAAAAAGGAAGATAGAAGAAGAAAAAAGATTTTTTTACGAATTATGGACAGAATTATACTTTTTTATCGAGTTTAAAGGAAAACCGGTATGCTTGATTTGTCAAAAGAGTATTTCTGTAGTAAAGGAATATAACCTGAAGCGACATTACGACACTGAGCACAAAGCTAAATTTGACTGTCTTGAAGGAGAAATACGAAAAAGGAAAATTTCCACATTGAAATCGTCATTACAAAATCAACAAAACATATTTAAGGTTGTGGCAGACAACAGCGAATCGAATGTTCGTGCCAGTTACAGGGCAGCAGAGATTCTAGCAAAAAGTGGACGTCCATTTACCGATAGTGAATTAGTAAAAGAGTGTGTCTTAGCTATCGCAGAAGAAATATGCCCAGAGCAGAAAAAAAGTTTGAAAGTCTTAGTCTCTCTGCGAGAACTTGCACCCGACGTACTGAAGACTTGGGTGCTATTTTGTGTGAACAACTCAGGGATAAGGCGCAGTCTTTTGACTGCTTCTCTTTAGCGATGGATGAAAGTACGGACGTGTCGGATACAGCACAGCTACTCATATTTGTACGCGGCATTGACGAAAACTTTACTGTTTACGAAGAGCTTGTCAAAATGTGCAGTTTGAAAGGTACAACTACGGGAGAAGATTTATTTCACCATGTGGAACAAGCTGTGGATTCATTGCAATTAAGCTGGGAAAAGTTAACAAGTGTCACTACCGATGGAGGCAAGAACATGAGCGGTCAAAACAAAGGTGTTGTTGCGAGAATCATCAGCAAAGTGAAAGATTCTGGATCTACTGTGCCATTGATTTTTCACTGTATTGTCCATCAAGAGGCATTGTGCTCCAAGGTTATATCCTGGAAAGAAATAATGGATACTGTAACATCCACTGTTAATTTTATAAGAAGAAATGGGCTCACACACCGTCAGTTCCAAAAGTTTTTGGAAGATCTGGAAGCTGATCATGGTGACGTGGATTACTACTGAGAAGTGAGGTGGCTCAGTCGAGGTGCCGTTTTGGAACGGTTTTTGATTTGAGGAAAGAAATTGGCAACTTCATGGAGATGAAAGGAAAGCCAGTGGAAAAGCTTACAAACAAACAGTGGATTATCGATCTTGGTTTTTTGACTGATTTGACTAAGGAACTGAATCAGCTCAACAAACGCTTGCAGGGAAAAATAAATTGATTTGCGATTTGTATTCAGATGCAAAGTCATTTGAGATGAAACTGAAACTGTTTATCAAGCATATTGATGAAAAAAAGCTTGACCATTTTCCTAATTGCAAGAAAGCCGTGGAAGCTGGAGATCATTTTGTGTGGCAAAATATTACAATGAGAAACGTGTTAACACAACTACAAACTGAGTTTGTAAAACGATTCACCGACTTTAAAAAGAGCTCCCTTAACATGGAAATATTCCAAAACCCTTTTGCAATTGATATTAGTGAGGTACCAAGCAATTTGCAAATGAACATAGTAAATTTGCAAAGTAATAGCACACTTAAAACGGCATTTAAGGAAAGCACTGACTTGATACAGTTCTACAGAGGTTTGAGTTCTGAAAACTTCAAAGAATTGAAAAAGTTTGCTCAGCAGATAATTCCCAACTACCGCAAAAATAAGAATTGTTCGCGGTTAACGGATGAACATTTAGACGCGATACTGCGCGTGTCTACTACTAAATTGAAAGCAGACGTTAAAAACTTGCAAGTCAAATGCAGCCGCAAAAATCTCACTAGTTCTAGTATAGTAATTCAATTAAAAAAGACATGATTGTATGAATATATATGCGTTTTATTTCAAATATTTAAAATACATGCCCATACAAAATAAGTGCGGCCCGCACTGATACTCTGGCAACATATGTGGCCCTGCTATAGCAAAAGGTTGCCGACCCCTGCGCTACTGGATTGTGACATTGATAAGTATAAAGAACAAGTGAGCTTATCAAATCCAGCAGGTCACAGCTCCAGCTGTTAGAATATAGAACGTAAAAGCATCAAGATCTGTCTACCCGCTACCGGATTGTGACATTGATTAGTATAAAGAACAATTCAATTCATTTATTGATAAAATATTACATTTTACAAGTCAAACACAAAAATTACACAATTACACAAGACAAAATACAAAAATTATAATAGAAATGGAATCAACATATTGTTAAATTTCATTCAAAATTATAAATTATTTGCCACATTTGTCATGTATGTCGTGAACACGTGAGCTTATCAAATCCAGCAGGTCACAGCTCCAGCTGTTAGAATATAGAACGTGAAAGCATCAAGATCTGTCTACCCGCTACCGGATTGTGACATTGATTAGTATAAAGAACAAGTGAGCTTATCAAATCCAGCAGGTCACAGCTCCAGCTGTTAGAAGATAGAACGTGAAAGCATCAAGATCTACCCGCTGCCAGATCGCGACAGTGATGAAGATGAGGATTATAAGGACAATGTCCAACAGCTCATAGCTCCAGCTGATAGAGGATTTATATCCTGCAAGACCAGCGAGGGCATCAAGTTTCGCCCGCTGCCGGATTGTGACATTGAAGAGGAATAAAAGAAGCAGGCGAGCTGATCAAATCCAGCAGGTCCAGCTGTTAGAGGTTAGAACGAGAGGGCATCAAGATCTATGCCCCTAAGATTGCGACAGTGATGAGGATGAGGATTATTGGGAGCAGGTGAGCTGATAACATCCAGCAGATCACTACTTTGTAACTATTTGAGCTACCACTAACGTCCCGACCTGAAATATTAAGCCTGGTGAATCGTATAATTTTTTGTATACAAGGTGTAACAAAAAGGGTATAACAACCCTGAAGGATGTGATTCTGCCCATGAAACTAAACAACTTTCCCTAAGGAAGATAGGTCGAAATACGAAAAAAAAAAATTGACCTCCCATAAAAACTGAATCAGCTGATCGCGCAGTTTGTTCCAATACAAACTGCGCGGTCAGCTGATTCAATACAAACTGCGCGATCAGCTGCAGTTTCTATGGGAGGTCAATTTTTTTTTCGTATTTCGACCTATGTTTCTTAGGGAAAGTTGTTCACTTTCATGGGCAGAATCACATCCTTCAGGGTTGATATACCCTTTCTGTTACACCTTGTATATAAATCAAACTGAACAATTTAGGTTGATATGAAATAACTAGAGGTACCTTATAAAAACAAAGTAAGTACTCATTTAATTTAATGTCTTCAACATTCCAAAGCTTTACCGTTTTAACACTTTTACATTTCATATAATTTTACTGGAATCTTAAGTCATAAACCGTATGATAAAATTCCGTTTAATTACACACGTGTAATCCGTCTTTAAAAGAGGTCGGGTAGTGTCGGTCGGTCATATAACTCAAAATAGTCGTCAGAAAGTGGTAGACATGAAAATCTACATTTTATTGTTCAATCTTTTCGGAATTTACGCGATTCCAGAATTGCATTTTGAATTTGGGTTTAAGCACATCACTGATATGATGAAAAAATTTGCTGGCGACACCGAACCGTCAAACGTAATAACAAATTGGATTGAACAGCCTCTGGACCACTTCGACAGTAACGAAAAGCGCACTTTTAAAATGAAATACTTTGAAAACCTTGTGTTCTGGAAACCGAATTCACCAATATTTTTGTTTATTGGTGGTGAAGGTCCGGCAGAGCCAATATTTGAAGCGTTATTTATGTACAAACTAGCTGCTGAAACTAACGGAGCGATGTTTATAACGGAACATCGATACTACGGTCAGAGTATACCACTAAATACTTCGGTGGTCGCAAATATGAAGTATCTAAGTGCAGAGCAAGGAATGGCGGATGTCGTGTATCTGCTGCAGAAAATAAAGTCTTTAGCTGATTTCAAACTGTCGAAGGTTGTCGTCGTTGGAGGCTCGTACTCTGGTAACCTGGCCACGTGGCTGAGGCTCAAATACCCTCAAAACATTGACGTGGCTTGGGCGAGTAGTGCTCCTGTCTTAGCCAAAAAAGACTTCTTTGAATTCTGGGAAAAATATACTGAAACTAATATAACAGCAATACCAGGATGCTACGATAAAGCTGCTCGAAAATTTAAAAGATTTGAGAAGTTGCTTGAAACTGGCGACGGTATAAAACAGCTGAAAAAAGAAGAAAATATTTGCGAGCAAGTCGATATGACAAAGCCGCTTAACAAAGCATCATTCTTCATTTATAATATTATGACATTTAGGTGTCATACCAACATTATATCAACTCCAACGAGTGGAAATGACAAGTGTTATGATTTCGAATTCTCTAATTTTGCTCCGGGTTTTTTCAGAATGTATGGTATACCTAGCTGGTACTATCAAACATGTACCGAATTCGGATACTACCAAACTACTAACTCTGACAAACAACCGTTTACAAGAAACGTCATTTTAGATTTTTTTTCGAAAGCTTGTTCATTGTTTTTTGGGCCAGAATTTGACGAGAAGAGAGTTGATAAAGGTGTAGCCAACACCAATAAACAATATGGCGGATTGACCCCTAACGTGACCAAAGTGGTGTTTACGAATGGTGATTTGGACCCATGGGGCGAACTTGGTATAACAAAGAGTTTATCCAAAGATGCACCAGCAAGATATATAATCGGCTCAACACATTGTCTAGATTTATTTATCAAAACAGGTTATTATGAATCACCAGATCTTTTAAAGGCAAGAGAAGATATAAGGAAGATTATTTTGAGATTTTTGGATTCAAAATAAATTATCCTTCTTAGTTTCAAGAAGCGCACTTACTTCTGATTCCCGTGTTCCAAGAAAATGTTAATAGAAATTGTTGTATCGATTACATAATCATGTTAAAATCTTTTATTGTAATGGAGTTGTTATTTTGTTTTACTACATAAATATTGTATAGTATTTTTCCATAAATTCCCTTCTCCACACAGAAAATCAACATACAGGTATACAAGTAAATACATGATACCCATTGTTTTATTCATGCACCGATTATACAACGTGTTAACGGAATAAGCGAAACTGAGAAAATAATTTGTTCAGAATCGAGAGTAGAATCAATTTCACGGGTTTTTGATAGAGGTATTTTTTTTTATTATTCAAATTTTTGTCGCTTCTATTCTAAATATTACTGTGGATACGCGAGCTGGCGGCGGCGCCGCGCGGTTCATGAGCGGTGAGGAGGGGAAGGATGTGGGCGCGGCGTGCGCGGACTAGAACAACGATGAAACTAGAACAATGATGAAACTTTAAAATAACAATATCTAGATAAAAAAAAACTTTTTAAGATTTTTTTACGGGAATGGATATTTAATAAAAACCAGTTGAGGTGTATGAGGGTTTCGCTTATTCCATTTACACGTTGTAGAAGATCTGTTCTTCTAGATATTGCTTACGCTAGGTTAACCTAGTTACATCAACTATATGCAACACTGCATATACTACACAGCCCTTAGGTTTGCCTGAGGCTTTGACGGAGCTCTTTTTATAGCCTACTATCCACTTCGCTCGCATGGAATATCATAGACAGCATAATAGTAGTTTAAGATGCAAGTTCCGTACGTAGAGTTATTATGTAGGCCCGAGACGTAGTCGAGGGTTTACCATCGTCACGACTTTGTTTATTACTACGGACGTGTATCTTACGATATTTATCAATACATTTGTGAGAAAAAAACTACTTGCAAATCGTGTTTTTGCATCAAAACTCATCCAATCTTTAACCAAAAAGGCGCGTATTTGTTACATCTTTTTTTGTCAAAATATGATGCTAACCACTCGAATCACGTTTGTGGGTCGCGGGGGGTGAAGGTGGATTCCAAGAGGGGAGCGGAGTGTCTGTTCTGTGTGATTAGTATTACACTCTTACTTTACTCTGTGGCTATAGTAAATTGGTTCGTCCACACAGGTTCGTCAGCTAAAAGCGGCGGTTCCGTTTGCGGTTTGCGGCGCCGGGCAGCAGTTAGAGGTGCGCGGCCGACGCGTGCGCGGCAGACTGTACCCGTGGGGCGTCGTCGAGGTCGAGAACCCAGAACACTGCGACTTCATCAAATTGAGGACTATGTTGATGTAAGTTTACCACACAACTACATATTCCGTCGTCCACACAGGTTCGTCAGCTGAAAGGGCAGGCAGCATTTAGAGGTGCGCGTCGACGCGTGCGTGCGTGGCAGACTATACCTTTAGGGCGTATATTTCATTCAGTAAACTCGGGATAGTGGGAGCGGTAGCGATTGAACTTGTCTGTATCATGGGGATTGTAAGATTGCTAACCGACCTCACAAACCCTGGTATTAGAGTCGTTGAGCCGCCCAAGGCCTCCGACATGGCTCATTTAACGACTTAGCGCGGACCAACGGCTGATCGTGTCTTCCCAAGCACTTACTTTCAAATCATCATCTTACTATTCGGACATTCAGGTGATTCATCCTGCATGGTCCTAACCAAAACAGAGGAAGTCACACAAACAGCTTTGTTTGACAGTGTCCCCACAGGGAATCGAACCCAAAATCTCCGGATCGAGAGCCAAACGCTCTAAACACTTCGGAGGCTGTTTATCGGAGATCACGAAAGAGTCAGGTTTTTTGTAAACAAAGTCATAACCTCAGTCTGTAAAATTTGTTAAAAATGTAGCTACGAGTATTTTTGACTTTCTGTATGTAAAACGATAAGACTAAGCGTTTTTGGGGCATGCCCCGTCGTCCTACTGGAGTGTCCCACTGGTAGGACGACGGGGAATTCACGATTCCCCCTCGTCCTACTGCACTAGTGTTCCAAACAAACTAGTTTTCATGTATCGATATGTTTTTCTAATAAGTACAAGTAAAATACATTTTTCATACAAAATTATTTTAAAAGAAATGGGCATTCAGACAAATAATAGATCTCGTTAAGATCTTCATTGCGGTTGACCAACCGCAACAGCTGTTCCTTGGGAAAAGTTGATCAGTCTTATGGGAAGATTCACACCCTTCAGTGGTGTCGATTCTGGCAGACCCAAACTAAAACTAGACTAAATTTGATAGGTCTAAAAGTGTTGCTGCCTTTGACTAATAAACTCCTACAGACTAATAAAAGACAGCATCATGTTTAGACCTGTCAAATTTAGTTTAGTTTTAGTTTGGGTCTGCCAGAATCGACACCAGTATAATCACACCTTTCCGTTACAGGTTATTTTTTGGACCCGATATGCGTATGCCCAGGTCAAAAGCAACAACTTTTGTTCTACGACTTTCCTAACAACGCACGAAAAATTTTCGACTCTCCATACTAAAGTGGTCACGTGACCGACCCATTTTGTATGGGTAGTTGAAATTTTTCGTGCGTTGTTAGCAAAGTCGTATAACAAAAGTTGTTGCTTTTGACCTCTGTAATAAGGTGGGCATACGCATATCAGGTTCAAAAAAATAACCTTGTATACTCTGTGTGAATGTGTTTCGTTGTCCGCAGCACCCACATGCAAGATCTTCAGGAAGTGACGCAGGAGGTTCACTACGAGAACTATCGCTCGGAGAGACTCGCGCGCAACGGACAGGTGCCCAAACGACACACGTGAGTTTATCATAACTCTTCTAGTTGTTCGCTATCATTTGTAAAACACTGGCTGCAATGTTTAAAATACCTTATGAGCTGGGCTTGCATACCGAAATAAAGTACACCGGTTTATTTTGAATCTGTGTTGAAATACATCTGTATGACAAATAATATTTTTACTTATTATCTTGTGTACATTTTCAAATTAGATATTGTGCTGTAATTTGTAATTTTACTTAGCAATTAGTATTGTAACTTTGACCTGTAATTATTTAATTATCAATAAATTGTATTGTATTGTATAAATGATACAGCAGCACTGCACTTACTTTCTCGCGATATTCAAGTAAAAGGTATCAACTGCATACTTAAATTTGTAATGCTATACACGTAGTACGGAAATACAAACTTATATTTAGGTTTTTCAAAAAATTGTTCTAATGACTCATGTTCCTTAGGGAAAGTTGTTCAGTTGGTTACTAATAACATTCTAAAATTATGTTAATATTTCATTAGACCCTTATACGTATTAGTTCTGTCCCTGGGTCCACTTATGTAGGAAAATACGCAAATTTCCTCTATACGCCGTATAGATAATTTTATTTCAGAAATGTTTTGTAGGTGTCGTAGCAAGTATTTTGGACTCCGGTGGACAGGACATTCGCCACCTGGTACATTTTCCAGCTATGACTTTGAGAGCTGATCTAAAAATATACATACTATCTTTGAGCAGTAATTTGAGCTCCTTGTTATCTTTAAATAAAAAAAGTATTTTCTAAACATACCAAGTTTTGGCTCCTCCAGGAAAGAAATGACCGAATATTCTTTTTTCGAAATATGCCTTCAATTACTTCTCATATCCTATAATTAAACGTCATAAAAGGCTAAGGCCTAAGCCTTTTTGGATAAAAAATGGTGCTACATCTTAATGGTCCTACTATTTCAAATGAAGTGGTAGGTCTTGTGTGCAAAGTACACACGGCCGCACATCGGTAGAAACACTTTTGGACCTTATGGCGTGGTAATAGAGTTGAAAAAGTTTCTACCGATAAGCGGTTGACCGTACCACCCTCTTGCCTATTTCTGCCGTAAAGAAGCAGTGTTCACACTGCTGAGTTTCGGCTCGAAGGATAAGGAAGCCAGTGAAATTAGCGGTACATGAGACATACAAGTGGACAAGTGCCCAAGCATGGCACTTACGAGTATAAAAGAGTGAGTGGTATAAATAAAAGGTGGTGACCACTTACCATCTGGTGGCCGTCCTGGTATATCAATATTTTCTGTATTGCCTTCATGACGTTTAAGGATATATGGAAGATGTATATTTTGAAACAAAACATCCAACCATTTCTTTACTGTAGGAGTTTTAAGTTGGTATGTTTGGAAAATGCTTATGTGTTTTAAAAATAACAAAGGCTCAAATGCACGGAGCAGCAAATGTGACAATGAGTACGTATTTAGAATCAGCTCTTCAAGCCCTTTCATTAAATGTACTACACAGTTGGCTTCAGAAAAAAAAATCCATACAATAAATTGATGACGTCATAGCTGGAAAATGTACCACGTGGCGGATATCCACCTGAGTCTAAAATACTTACTAGGGCACCTACTAAACATTCCTGAAATAAAATTATATACAGAACTATAGACAGATGCTGGATTATTGGGCCTTATCTGCAATCGAACCCTGATCATAATAAGTACAACGCTTTTTAGTAAAAATACAGTTACAGTTAATTAAGACTTTGTATTATAATTGCTGCATAGGTCTACGGAGAGCGGGCTGAGCGAAGCGGACTCGAATGGCGTCGCTAACGGGTCTTCCGAGGACCCCACGGAACGCGAGCGGGTGCTCAGGGAAAAGGTAAACAGCGCTTACATTTGAGGCTAAAACTGCTTTCCTAGGTTAGTGCGAGTCGGACTCGCGCACTAAGGGTTCCATAACTGTCCACCATATGATAATACAAGGCGTAAGGAACGGTGTACCGAGAACTGAACGGGAGTGATCAGTTAACGAAACTGAACAACTTTCCCAAAGAATTTTTTTTTACAAATCTTCTCCATACAAATAGATCTCTGTGGTCGAACAGTTTGTGTGGGAAAGGCAATTTTTTTTCCAAAAATGTTTCTTTGGGAAAGTTGTTCAGTTTCTTTGGCTGAGCACGCCCGTTCAGTTTTCGGTATACGGTCCCTTACCTAGAACCTACCTCCTACAATTTTTTTATTATTTTATTAAAAGGTCTACAAAACTGAAAACTAATCCAAAACATACTATAGGGATGACAACAAACAGATAAGGACACAGAAATAGCATGCAACACAAGCTTACTTGTGGGTAGATGGGCACAACAATGATCTTCTTCTTATCTTATTTAGCCGTTGCTGTCCCACTGCTGGGCAAAGGCCTCCCTCTTTTTTCTCCATTCGTCCCTATTAAGAGCATGCTCTTGCCAGTTTGTACAAAATACGTCAAGTTCATCGCGCCATCGGCGCCTTGGTCGGCCTTGACGCCTCCTGTCGCTCTGCAGCTGCCAGGTGGTGGTGATTTTGGCCCATAGATCATGCGGCATGCGGGAAACGTGACCTGCCCAATCCCATTTAAGCTTGGCGGCTGTGTAGGCTGCGTCAGCTATTTGTGTTTTTGAGCTCAGTATGGTATTTCTGACCCGATCTGTCAGTTTCAGACCCAACATACTGCGCTCCATTGCTCGCTGGCAAACCGTGAGCCTGGATCTTTGATGTTGTGTCAAAGACCAAGCCTGTTCACCATACGTGAGAATCGGGAGAATGCAGCTGTCCATGAGTTTGCGCTTTAATGTGATCGGAAGATCGCTCTTCATGTAGCTTTTCATGGACCAATAGCTCCTCCAGGCATTATCAGTGCGTCTGGCAACTTGTTTATCTTGTCGTGCCTGGAAATTAGTAAAGAACAATGATAATTAATTATTTTACTATTTGTAAATATGTTGTAAATAATTTATTCTTTGATTGCGAAAACTCATCCAGTGCAAGGATCCCTTCATGTTATGAATACACTTGAAATAAGAGTTCATCTTTATTTAGTGGTATTGGTATTGAGGAATATGCAACTTCCTTTATGCTGTGAGACCTACCTTCTTTTTAGATTTCATGATTCTAGGTCAAGGGGACTTCAAAATGTATGGAAACATAAATGGCCGTATATTTTCATTGTGTTGACTAAGAAGATTTAAATTATCTCACCATCAAAAGTCGATATTATTTTTACTTGATAACGTGAAAAAAAAGGTTCTTGAAAAACAGACGGACGGACAAAAAAGTGATCCCATAAGGGCTCCGTTTTTTTTCCTTTTGAAATATGGAACCCTAGAATATTTTTGTATAACGTGACAGTAATCTTTCCCTAATGAAATCTTCTTTTTCGTAATAAAATCTGTTTTTCTTCTTCTTAAATCTTTTATAAATTTTTCCCTTTTTACCTTTCTTCTATCCGCTCAAATGCATATTTATGCGTAACACTCACGCACTCACTCACTCAATAATGTTTCCTTATTTAAAAAGTTTTACTTGGTATTTCAATCTCGTATGTAAGTAGGTATCGTATTGTAGAAAAATCTTGTCGCCAAGTGATAAAGTAAACCAGCAAGTTGAATGACCTCTCCAGGAGGCGGAGCTGCGCCGCATGCAGGAGATGCTGGAGCAGATGCAGCGCCAGATGCAGCTGCAGGCGCAGGGCGCGCCCACCACCGCATAGTGCCCGGGGGGGGCGGGCACAAGCGCACAACCAGGTAAACTAAATAACCGTAATAGGCCGTACTAAATAACTCTGGCTGTGACCGTTAATGCGCAGAAGTCAAAAAATTTGTCGCAGGGGTGAGCGCGGCAGGTGAGGGCATGCGTTCTATTCACTCATTGGTCCTCCGCCTGTCACCCATGCGTAGAAAATAACCTTCAGAGCCAAACTTATCCTGCACACGCTATACCTACAGCACAGTATAAATACTAAACAAGTTTACAGAAGTCTTGCTTCTTTGATCTTGGAAAAGGCCGCCATAAAAACATGGCGCGCCTTTTTGTACTGGGGAGATAAGAGACAGTCTTTAGAAAACTTTCAGTCAACGAAACTGAAAAATTTTAAGTGAATGAAACGTCCAGGAAAATACAAAAATCGGCCTCCATACAAAGTACAAACTTTTACACCAAACAATTCTGTATTTAAATGCTTTCGAAAAACTCTCCTTTACGCTCCGTATAGGTAAAGCCTTGTCGACATACATACATCTAATTCATCGTACAGTTGGATTAATGTAACTCTGATGCTGACGGTCTCTGTTGACGGTTATTTATATGTTGCGCTTGGAAATCTCGCAGGGAGCCAATCACACTCCCCCGTGATGTTTTTTTTTTTGTCCGAGATACAGTCCATACATAGTATGAGATATAGTAAACAACTTAAAATTCCAATTTCAAAATTAATAATGCGTTAATTATTTTCCAGCTGGGAATCCCCGCAAACGCCCAGTTGTCAGGCGCTACTTGTGACGTGGTGAACACCATTCTTCGCGCCATCCCCTACTGCCTCACCATGTGAACTGAACACGGTGACCACATTCTCCCACTAACTCGCCATACTACAGCAGCGGCGAGCGTTCTCTGATTTTTTTATAAAGTGTCCCACGTCAAAATTAGAAGCCATCTATCCTAGGCTTCTAACTGCCAACCTTCACTAAATATATCCAGGTCATCTCTTATAATACAGTATGTACGAACGGCAGCAAGCACTTAGGAACAAAACCAGTACAAGCTGAACAAGCCCTACGAGCCCTACGAGCGGCCGTGTGTACCAACAGTAGTATGTACAGCTCATCACTACATATTATAAAAGAAAGTCCCCCGAAAGGTTTTTCTGTCGTCGTCCATCCATCATGTCTGTCTGTGATCGCTAAACTCAGGAACCACTATATTGATTTCGATCCGGTTTTCACTAATAGATAGATTAATTCAAAAGGAAGGTTTAAGACTACAATTCATAAATATTGAGTGCAAATTGACTGAACTGTGATGATTTTTGTCGATAGAGTCGGAGAAAAACGTGCCATTGAGAGCTTTCTGGGCGTGCGCTGCGTAAATGGTTTCATTTATATGAAAGTTATGTATGAAAGAATTGTTGCTCTCTAAGAGCTATAAAGAAATTTACGTGATAGTATTTGTCTATCTTCTAAGGATAACCCACAGTAAACAACTATTTACAGCAAAAAAGTAGATTTTCAAAATAAGGTATTTTTGAACGTATTTTTGTACCCGTGCGAAGCCGGGGCGGGCCGCTTGTAGCCAATAAAATAACATTAAAAAAAAAACGTCTGCCAATAACTGAAACCATGGTTTCAATACGTCAAACTGAGTAACTTTCCCCAAGATTTCCCAAGTTGGGGAGTTTTAAAAGTTCCCCAAATCCCCAACTTGCATCAAGTCATAATGCATTTTTATAGACAATCAAGATTTTTTCGTGTTTCGACCTATGTTCCTTGGGTAAAGTTGTTCAGTTTCATGGTTAGAACATCGGTTTCAGTTTTCTGGAGATGTCTTGCACCTCAAAGACATGCAAAGGGGTTATTTTTTACCAGCTACGAAAAATTTTAAGGTAATGCTGCCCACAAAACTACACAACTTTTTTCAAATACGAATGATAAAAAAAATACCTCTAACTTTAGAAACTAAAGTTTTAGAAACCTACTTTAGAAAACTATTAAAATAATCAGAGAACGTTCGGCACTGCCGTTTTCAACAAGATACTAATTATCACGAAGGAGATTATTTTATTATTTCTGACAATAAACTTCGAATAATAAATAAACTGTACTCAAATTTTTATCAATCTCATAATATTATTTTAGTACTATTCAACTGTTTTATTAATCTTTTGTTTATTAGATATTGATATAGCGAAAAGATAGATTTCTCTCTATAGTTATAAGGAGACGCAATATGAAAATTATTAGATGTATTAATATGAATGATTCCTAGTATTTTAGCTTGTCCTAGCACAAGATTACGTCCACGGAGCAGGGAAGGGAGAGGTGTTGATATAAATCGGGCCATGACGTCACGATTGAAGGCGGGGTTCATGTCATTCCCTCTATAAACTTTTAAACAGGGAACTGACGGTTACTAACTAATCCAAAATCCGGTTAATCAAACCCTAACTAAATAAATGGTACAGCACCACTGCACTTACTTTCTCGCGATATACGTGAGTCATCATTCGACAGTGTCTCCACCGGGAATCGACCCCAGAACTTCCGGATCAAGAGCCGAATGCTCTAACTACTAGATTATGAAGGGCTGTGGTCATTAAAGAGTAAATAAGGACCAAGTGCAAGCAAATAATATGGAAATACAATCTTACCTATACTATACTTATGTAAAAAAAAATATGCAGTCGGGTACATAACCAATTTATAATTCCAATTTGCATTAAAAATAAGCTCATTGAAACCGATTTTGAGTAAATCACATTTTTAAATTTTAGTAGTAAGGGAACACCCCTTATATGAACTTCCACAGACCAATGTATACAGCCGAAAGATACCTTACATGGAGAGTCTTGGGCATGCAAAATTTCATCAAGATCGTTTGAGCCGTTTTTGAGCAAAACGCAATTTTTCATTTCCATTGTATGACAGCTACCCTCAAAACGAGAGCCAGCAAGAAACCACTTAGTATCCTTCGATAAATTTACAAGAAAATCGTAAATTTAAAATATGGTGTCAATCGGACTATTCCTTTAGCCGCTAAGCCAAAGCGTGACGGACAGACCGACCGACCGACGGACGGAAATTTTTGGGAGACTTGCTATTTATGATGTATAAGTGATATAGAACACATTTTTGAGAAAATTAGAAAAACTTTTTTTTTTTCACGAATACAATACCTTTCTCGCTCCGCTCGAAAGTAAAAAGGGGCTTTTGTGCAGTTTCTTTGTTTTAAAGTAGGTAGACGACCATAATTTTATTTCTTATCAGGTTACCGAAAAGATAAACCGCCACCGCTCACGCAATACCAGATTTACACAAATGTTTTTTTCTATTAACCGTAACCGTTTTTGTGTTAACCGATATAAGAGTTAACGTTTTAAAACGATTCGCCGGTTTTTCCATGCCCTGCTTTTGAAGTCTAGCAACGTGTCGTCACCCCCGGTGGCGTCACTCTTGGTTTCATACAAAAATTTGCTAGAGTCACTTCTTCCCTTATCTGCTCCGTGTTACAATCAGTAGGTTTCGTATACAACAAAAGGGACGAATGGCATTGTTATTGATCTGATTTATTTTATTTACCACCCTGTGCCATTTCTTCTATTTTTAACATTAACATTGTATTTTATTTATTGGCAGAAATATGGGAGTTGCAAAAGATTTTAAACTGTAATGGAAAAGTATTTTTTAAATTTACCCGTTAAGTATTTCATTGTGTAAGATTCATCTAAATATACAGGGTGTAAGTTACAGCTTTCCGAAAACTGATAGGGCATGGTCAGTTTGGTCAGTCAGCGAAACTGAACAACTTTCAGTGAATGAAAAAAAAATCAGCATATGTATGACGATACAAAATTGTAAACTTGATTAGACATTTTTTATGGAGAGGCCGATATTTTTTTTCATTTCCTGGAAGTTTCAATTACTGAAAGATGTCCCTTCTCCATTACTATCTAGATACTTTATTGTAAAACTACACACATACTGATGTCGATTCTTCAGACACAAACTAAAACTAAACTAAATTTGACAGTTGTTAAAGTGCTGCCGTAACAAATACAGCAATACATTTAGACATGTCAAATTTACTTAAGTTTTAGTTTGTGTCTGCCAGAATCGATACCAATCTAAAAATAAAATAATAATAAAAAACCTATGTCAAATAACAATTGGTAGATTTACAGCCAGGTACAAAGAGCTACTTTGAAGTTAAAGTTTCTTTAAATCTATTGCTTCTTTGTCAACAAAAGCAATATATTTAATGGAGCCATCTGCAACTGGCGTATACTGAAACTGCAGCGAGAATATTCGTATAGGTTTATAGTTACTTGATCTGACTGGATATAAAAGTATTATTGTAATTTTCACTTGTAACCTTCGAATTTTAATCTATGACTGAATGTATGTTTTCCACATAATTTGTATTGTCTTTATTTTAGTATATAAGTTTACTATGAACAATTTATTGTATTTTAATGGATTGTATCGAAATGATTGTCAAAAAGAAGGCTGAACTATGATTGTAACTGGAAATGGAGATTGCATGACTATTCAGATGTTTTCCATAGCGTATTAATTAAGTATATAAAATTCTAATTAATGTAGGTACTTAAAATACACAATTGTTGAACTTGAAGCATTTAAAGATTCGCCAGCTTTGTGTGAAAAATTTTGAATGTAGACTGTAGAGCACACTAAAATTTAAGATTCAAAATTGGAAAGAAAATTCGGTAAGTCATATTCACGATATTGGTGCATTTATTTTTCTATTAGAAGTAAGTGAATATATCGAACTAATCACGATAATGTGCACAACAAATTAAATTCTAATAACGATAGTAGTCTTGGAATTCTAGATTTTAAATTGGTGCCAAAGTTCTAACTCTAACGGTGATAGAAGACAGATTGAGCCACGATCACACCTAGCTGAATTCAGACTTCAAGGGAGGCTTGGTTATGTTAATTGATCCTTACTTCAACGAGCAATGTATGCCGAATTAGTCATTGAATTCAGCTAGGTGTGATCGTGGCTTAAGGGCGCTACTCTAGTGACGTGGGTTCGCGCCCGCATGAGTTTGCAGCATGCATGCGTGTGGATTGCTAACCCGCGTGATCGGAGATGCGTCCTAATATACTAACGAACTATTCCAGGCGTGGTTGCGAAATATCGATTTATATGAATAGATAATCTTATGTAATCATTATATTTTTTATAATAATAAAATCATGAACTATTCAGTACTCGTTTTTATGCTTCTTCTTTTGTTAATAAACCATTTACAAAAGACCAATTATAGATATAGATATTATTAAGATGAGCCCAAAGAAATTGAGCGAAGCAAGGAGGTTTTTGTTCTGAGGATGAGCCATTCCAGTATTGACATTGACCCGCGTAGTACATGGGATGGTGATTGGATGTCTGGCTCTTCATTGACCGTCACCCCAGAAGCCTCACCAAGAAGAACCACCGAACTTCTTGATTCCAACTATGCCATAATTTAGTTATGAAATTGTAGCGAGATCGTATATACCGCGAAAATTTGTTACGTCTGTACTTCTAAAGAAATACATAGGCATCGGTGAGGCTTATAGTGTGACGTTCACCCCAGCAGCCTCACCTTCGTACGCGTAAACGGCTGCAGTGATCAACATGACTCATATACCAAAATTTAGTAGTGAAATTGTTACGAATGCGTAGGTACATACTGCGAACAAACTGTAGTTCTGTATTTTCGCAGAGAAAAACATAGGCATTGGTGAGGCTTCCAGGGTGACGTTCACCCCAGAAGCCTCACCTCTCGTAACTTTAGTAGTGAAATTGTAGCGAAAAATAATAAAAGAAACAAAAACTGTAGTTAGGAACATAAAAAAATTACTTCTGCATACAAAATAATTGTAATATCATTCCATACAAACTAGTAGGTTATGTACAGTCGTGTTCACATATACATTGAAAATGAAATTGGCGTGGTGCGAAATAAACTTATCCCACCAAAAACATAACTGTTAAAAAGGGGCCAAGTTCCTATCGGCTAATTGTTAGACCGATCAGGAAAGTAGACAGATCAGGAAAGTAGACCGATCGGGAAAGTAGACCGATCGTTCCGGAGGGAAAAAGGGTTGAAATCCGATCCAATGCCAAGTTTAGATGCACTTTAATATCGATCATAATCGTCTTCATCAGCAGCCTGATCCACTAGTAAACATTTGCCATTCCCAAGGCTCGCCACCACATCCAGTCCTCCGCCTTCCGCATCCAGCCACCTTATTCACGTCAACGGTTCATCTGGCCGAAATTCACTTTACCATACACCCAACTTAAAATATGGTATAGCTGTGAAAATACGCAGGTACGTTGAAAATAATATCTAAAATGAAATACTTCTAAATTTGAACTTGGCAGGTTTTTGTGCTGTAAGTAACACTTGATTAATTGTGTAATTTATTATTTATATAATTAAATTAACCTGCCAAGTTCAAATTCAAAAGTATTTCATTTTAGATATTATTTTCAACGTACCTGCGTATTTTCACAGCAATACCATATTTTAAGTTGGGTGTATGGTAAAGTGAATTTCGGCCAGATGAACCGTTGACGTGAATAAGGTGGCAGATAGTGGCTGGATGCGGAAGGCGGAGGACTGGATGTGGTGGCGAGTCTTGGGAATGGCAAATGTTTACTAGTGGATCAGGCTGCTGATTAAGACGATTATGATCGATATTAAAGTGCAACTAAACTTGGCAATGGATCGGATTTCAACCCTTTTTTAGGCAAACAATTAGCCGATAGGAACTTGGCCCCCTTTTTAACAGTTATGATTTTGGTGGGATTTCAATACTTTTTGTTCAGTTTGCTATATTATATTTATAGTAACTATCGCAACGTTGTTTGTATTTTCATAGTTTCGTTAAAACATAGGTACTTGTTTTCATGCATGACTAAGTCTGACCTTCTAGAAATACTACCTTTTTAATATTTGGTACATAAATTTTAGTCTGACTCGCACTTGACCATTTTCCAAATTTTTCCTTTGCTAACGACCACCCCGATGCCAAATTTCAGATTTGTAGGTCTCACAGAAGTATGACCAACAATTTTATACATAGTAATGACTATATCATGACTCGCACTTGACCAATTTCCAATTATCAAATTTTTGCTATACTTTTTTCAATGCTAACGACTATCCCCATGCCAAATTTCAGATTTTCAGGCCTTAGAGAAGCATTACCAACATTTTATACATAATTTTGACTAAAACCCGACTCGCACTTGACCAATTTCTAATTTTTGAATTTTTCCATTACTTTTATCCACTGACCTCTATATCAGTGCTTTTATCCTAACGACTACCTAAATGCCAAATTTCATAACGCTAGGACAATTGGAAGTGGCCTGGATGTTTTGATTACCGGTCAGTGAGTCAGTCAGTCACTAAGTGCCAAAATTAGCTATTTTCACGGGGTCATATTTCAGGATCTACTGTAGCTATATCTATGAAATTTGGTAAATTGCTTCAGTATTAGTATACGATTATGTAGGTACAGTTTTATCTCTGTACTTGCAATAGGCACTGAGCTACAGGGGGTTCAAAAGTGGGTCGAAACGGTTCGTGTAAATAGTGCACGGCATGCGCGTGGCCTGTTGCGGGAACTTGGCCTGCGCACTGCCGTGCGCTTCGATTCAAACATTATATTATAATACTTAGGGATCCCGCACACGACCGAGAATCGGTGACCGATTTTTTGTCGGCATCCCGCTCTGACGTGTTATCACCCTCCTTGTCCTGGCCGATAAATTAGAATAGAATTGCTATGGCTCGTCCGCCAGCTGCTGCAGGCTCTTTAGAATAAACCAGTTCCATCTCGGACGAGTGCGCGCGGCAAATTACTATACTCTTTGCGGCAAACTATCGACTTTAGAAACTTGACGTGATGAAATCTGTTGAAAAATGGCGGCTTCGTCTTCACGTTGCATCGTGTTGGCCAAACTGACACAGACCATTACCATTAAGGGCCCCATACAAAGCCCTGCCTGCAGGGCCCTGCTTGCAGTGCCACTGCCAATCGTACTTTGTGTGGGCATGCAGGGCCGACAAAATGGCCGTTACATCGGCCCTGCAACACCACACACGGTACGATTGGCAGTGCGCACTGCAAGCAGGGCCCTGCAGGCAGGGCTTTGTATGGGGCGTTTTACGCGCCATTCGTAATAGTAGTGTGTCCGTCTCCCCAGCAAGCCCGTGCGAGATATGGCCAAGTGGCATACACCAAAATTTAGTGGAAATTGGTTCATTCCATCAGTAAAGTATCAGATTCAGTGCATCAAATCTGACGACACTACGAGCTGAAAACATTGGGTGGCTGTAGAGATGTCTCGTCATTCAATACAGGAAAAACTAGGAAGATTACATAAAAGCAAAATAGTTCTACATTGACTGCATGTCTAGTGCAATTGATTGTAAAAAAGCCAATATGCACTCTGTATTGGTATATCGCTCAGCGTTCTACGTGCAGTACTTTTTGAGTTACAGCATGGGCTTGCTGGCAAGACGTGTCTCCATCAAGCCCATGAAAAAATACAAATATCTCAAAATTTTGTGGAGCTAGGATTTCGAAATATTTGGTGCCTACTGTTCCGAGTAGGTAGTAAATATTAAGCTTTGTTTTATTTTCCTACCTACTAAATGTTTCAAGATATCACCTGGGCTGGCTGGGAAAACGTCTCTCCAGCCACCCATAATTGTTGATGAAGAGCTCCTACCATATGAACCTTTTCGATTTGGCTTTTTTACAATAAATTGCACTAGACACGCAGTATACAGGGTGTTAATTTGATTGCGTGCCATAGCTCAGGGGCGGGATCAGTATCAGTAACTGAACAACTTTTGCCAAGGAACATAGGTCGAAATACAAAAATAAATTTTTGACCTCCCATACAAACTGCATCAGCTGATAGCGCATTTTGTATGGAAGTTCAAATTTGGTTTTCGTATTTCGACCCATGTTCCTTGGGAAAAGTTGTTCAGTTACTGATACCTGATAAGTACCTGGGCTATGGCACGCAATTAAATTAACACCCTGTATGTAGAACTATTTTGCTCTTATGTAATCTTCCTAGTTTTTCCTGTATTGAATGACGTGACATCTCTACAGCCACCCAATGTTTTCAGCTCGTAGTGTCGTCAGTTTTGATGCACTGAATCTGACACGTTACTGATAGAATGAACCAATTTCCACAAAATTTTGGTGTATGCCACTTGGCCATTACCGTTGGAAGGATGAAGTCGCCAAGGATCTTAAAGAGCTGGGAGTGCCCGACTGGACGGAATTGGCACAGAACAGGGAAGCATGGCGTACTTTAATGTCGGAGGCCAAGAACCAGTTTGGTTCACTGAGCCAATAATAATGAATGAAAAAAAATTTACTTGGCCATATCTCGCACGGGCTTGCTGGGGAGACGGACACTGCACTGCTCAATCACGTATCAATCGTACAATGGCAACACCTATTACTAATGTCAAATTTGACAGATCCGCCATATCGTTTGTCGTGCAATTTGTTATCAAACAATTTTGCCAGATATTTGTCTTTTATTTTACTTTTACTGTGATAAAACGATGGCAATCGTTGAGGACGAAGTGCGGAATGAGTCGGAAGAGGAAAATGAGATAGAGGTGGTCGTAGAAGAAGACGATGGCGACCAAGATTCAGATGATTCTGACGTAAGTTGACCACTACTTTTGCAGTGGATTTTCTAATTTTCTCGTACATTGAGAATTGTTCCTCATGCTTAACATTTTAATCATTGTATTATACCAATCTTTACGTTCGCGTATCTGGTATCCAACCGTTTTATATGAAATGTATACACAAAGGCTTTAAGTTTTTGTTGTGTGGGCACAAGGTGAAATCGAAAGCATTTGTTCATCATTTTCAGCACTTACCTCGAAAAGTAAACACGTTATAAGAAATCTAAGTGATGTTGATTTCTTGAAGCTACGAAGTATCTAATAGGATATCAAATCAGAAGCTAGACCATTAGGTTGCAATTAAGACAACTTTGATGCATGGTTGCAAATTGTATCATTGCCCTGTAATGTGTAAACAAACATTTTTCACTGGTTGGATTGTTTTTCAACTGTTTTATAATACAAATATTTTAAGGATGTGATGCAAATGATATTGCAGAAATATTCTCCCATATAACAATGCGGCAGGGTAGGCATGTAAACATAGCTATGTTACAATACAGTCAGAAATTACTCTTGACAACAGGATAGTTTTAAATTACTTTCAAATGTGTGTGATTGGGACAGACTGCTGTCTAAGGAAATTATTTATTACCTAAAATGGAATGGTCTTGGAAGTTGCCACAACAAACTTACTGTTGCAGTTATATTGGCCCATTCGCCGTCGTTGTTGTATGTGAGTACAGTTATACAATGGGTATATGGGTTGGGTATCCATATAAAGTTTTTGAAACATGAAGTTAAGTTTTATTGCAGAAAATAATACCTTCTGGCTAAGGAAACAGACATTTAGCTTCAGTGGTTATTGACAATAAATATAAAAAAAAATCAGAATATACTAATTATGTGTAAAAAATTCTTAATTTTCTCATCATTTTGCCTATTAGAATATAATTGAATATAAGTTGGCCCTTAAACTTCTTGTAGTATGATGTGTAGTCTCTTGCTTGTAGCTTTTTGTAATTAGTTTTTTATTTATGGTTTATTTCTTCAGGACGATGATGACGAAGAGGTGCTGGAGCAGAAAGTGGCTCAGCTGGAGAGTCGTATCAGCGAAGATCCCTACAACTATGATGACCACATTGACCTGATTCAGGCTCTTTGGTGAATATATTTCTATTTAAAATGGATGCCAAATATCAATATAACATAACAAACATTTTGCAGGCAAAAAGAGGCTCATCCTTTAAAAGCACACATTTGTAACTATGTACAATAAATACACAGAAAAATTTGTGAATAATTATTCAACATACAACTAGTCAGAAATATCCACATTTTCAACTTCTCAATTAAACTTTTGTTTTGTCTTTTTTGTATTTAAAAAACTTTCAACCTAAAAAAAGTGCTAATCAAAATTTATGTAATTTTGTTTATGAAATATTCTTTTCTTTCGTGGAGTGCTCTTTATAATCCATTTCACAAAAGAATGCAACATTTTTTACCAACAATATGCATATAAGATCAGATTTCTCTTCAATTAAACTAGGCACATGTTCGTAAATTGTAACCACAACACTCACACACAAAAATGTTCAGATAATTTTACTATGATTTAACATACAACTCAGAACTAGAAGGCGCTAATAAATAGCCTGAGAAGTTATTATGATTTATAGAGTATTCAGCTAAAAAAATATACCAAATTTTAACGTCAGTCTTTCTTTATACACCCTTATTTTTTTTAGTACCCCTAATAATTTGAGAGGAGGTTCTGTCCATGAAACTGAACAACTTTTTCCGAGGAACATAGGTCGAAATACGAAAAAGAATTTTCGACTTCCCATACAAACTGCATCAACTGACAGCGCATTTTGTGTGGGAGATCAAAAAATTTTTTTTCGGTATTCGGTCTATGTTCCTTGGGAAAAGTTGTTCAGTTTCATGCCCAGCTAAAATATCAGGAGAGATAAAAAATTATACACTGCATTGAAACTGTTGAAATTTTGAACAATTTTTATTATTTTCATAATTACTTTCGAGATAACTTTTCCGCATTACGTTTTCTAGTATGGTGATTGTTGTCCATGATTTACAGCTACTGCTCATATAACGATCAAAAACGTGTACCTACAATTTGTTTTTCTTATCTTATTATTTGATATGATTTCTTCATAAATAAGCTACTAATTTTGAAAACAAAATATTACTGTTTTTTTCTTCTTCTTGATAATCTGCCATCGGCCAGTTGGCCATAATCAGATGGTGTGGTAGTTTCAGAGGAATGTATGAGGGTGACACTCCACTGAGCATCATCACCTTGTTTTATTTTACTATATTTATTTTAAATTATGTTTCTTTTGTCAAGTTCTAGGATATGGAATCTTTTTAATCGTCTTGTGTTTCCGTTTATGTTCAGCAGGTCACGGGCCAGTTCGTTTATGTGATTTCCCAGTCGGTCTTTGTACTTTTTTGAAAAGTGTTTCACTTCTTCTATGACGGTTGGCATCTCAAGTATTCATGTATCTCAGAATTCTGAGTGAACCAAGTCGCACCACTTATTTCTCTCAATACTTAGTTTTGAAATATTTATAATATTTCAATGTTAGAGTTGCTGGCTGATCCCCAGAGTGGTATCCCATATGTCCTTTTGGTTTTGTGATACATTTGTATATCAATAGCTTGTTTGAATTGAAAGCGACCATGATCGACCAATTAGCCATTATAGTTGTCTATATTGTAAGTTTGCTTCATTTCTCTTTGCCTTGATATGTGCCCATGTAAGTCTTCTATCCAGGTGCAGACCAAGGTATCTTACACAATCTTGGCTAGGCAGTTGTTCACCTGCCATTATTAGTGGAGGGCAATCTCCTCTTCGCAGCGTGAATGTGATTTGCACTGATTTGGTTACACTGGATTTAATTCTTTATTTCAGAAGCCATTCATCCACTTTGTTAAGGTGAGCTTGTAACTTTTCTGATACTCTTTCAAGATTCACGTCACTAGCTAGACAAGCAGTATCATCCGCATAGGTGGCAGTGAATATGTCAGCACTGCATGGTAAATCAGCAGTGTATATGGAATACAAGACAGGACCAAGCACGAACCCTTGTGGGACTGAAGCTTTGATTTGGTGTATCTTCGATAAGTCTTCTCCAATTGTTACTTGGAATTGTCTTTCTTCTAGGTAAGATTTCATTATCATAAAGAAGGAGTTTGGCAACAGATTTTCATCTTAAACAGAAGTCCATCATGGCACACCCACCCTGTCAAACGCCTGTTGGATATCCAAGAAGACAGCAGCACAGAATAGTTTATCTTCTAAAGATCTTCTTATTTTATCTACAACACGATGTACTTGTTCAACTGTTGAATGCTGTGTCCTGAATCCAAATTGGTGGTGTGGTATTATATTTTCATACTCTAATACTGGTTTTAGTCTCCTGTGAAATATCTTTTCAAATAGTTTTGATAGGACAGGTAAAAGTTTAATCGGTCTGTAAGAGTTAACTTCAGTGGTAGCCCAAATAGTTTTGATAGGACAGGTAAAAGACTAATCGGTCTGTAAGAGTTAACTTCAGTGTTAGCCTTACCAGGTTTAAGTATCATGATAATTTCCATAGTTTTGGGAAATACTGCAGTCTAAAGATAGCATTTATCAGCATTGTAAGAAAAACAACTGGTTTCCTTGATAGGCGCTTTATCATTTCACCTGTGATAAGATCAAAGCCCGGAGCTTTCTTATTTCCAAAACCTCTAATTGTGTTGTAGAGCTCTTTTGGTGTAACTAATTTAAGTGGAAGTATATACTATTACTATAAAATTATTTCAGTGATAAGAGGGCACTTTAAGTGGGTAATTACTATTATTATTATTAAGTAGGTACCAACTTTTTTATTCCTTCCTTATCTTTTTCTGATGCAATGAGTAAGGTTTGGCCGTTAATAAGTATTCAAATAGGAATTCTTGTATGATTAATTAAACAGCACAACATAGAACTTCATGGCTTTTTGATAAAACACTTGGATGTTTTTTATTTCAATACAATAGTGCGGTCAGTTAGCTGTTTCACGTAGACACGATTTACAATTTCATCAAATTTTTTCCAGATACTAGTTAGGTACATAGCTTTCAATTTTTGATAGGAGCCAATTCTTGAATTTCAAAACATATAAAATCTAAGAGTAAGTAGACTGTACTGGAAAATAAGCAAATCTATTAGAAACAACACTAAAAGTTATCAGCTAAAAGTAATAGAAGAAGAGCTAGACCAAAGAAGTTCCGTAAAAAGAGCAGAGAAAAGACTTCAAACTTCAAAACCTTAGATTGTAGCACTAAAAAACAACGAAAACGATGAAAATACAAACAGGAAATCCATAATCAATATAGCAACAGAATTTTATCAAAAACTTTACACTAACAAGGATGAAAACAGAGAAGAAATAATACAAAATGCAAGTTTTGAATGCAATGACGACATACCACTCTTTTTAGAATCAGAAATAAACGAATCCATTAAATCTCCAAAGACAGGAAATGACGAGATAACAAATGATGTATTGAAGGCTGTTATCGAACCCCTTACTCCAATAATCACTACCCTCTTCAACAAAATAATCTGTCAAGAAACTTTACCCGAGGAATGGGAAATGTCAATCATTAAATTGCTGTATAAAAAGCGCAGCCCTATGGATATGGGAAACTACAGGCCAATCAGTCTCCTACCAGCACTGTATAAGGTCTTTACAAAAACGGTACTAAGAAGAATTATACCCATTCTAGATCGCAACCAACCGAAAGAACAGGCAGGCTTCCGACCAAAGTTCTCTACAACGGTCATATCTTTGTTGTTAATCAAGTCATAGAGAAATACACAGAATATAAAAAAGACCTATATATAGCCTTTGTGGATTATACCAAGGCTTTCGACTGCATATCACACAAAGCCCTGTGGAATGCCCTAAGCGAACAAGGTGTGCATTGTAAATATATTCATCTGCTAAAGGCCATATACAGTAAAAGTAAGGCAACTGTCAAACTAGAAAGAAATGGGAAACCATTCGACATAGGTAGAGGCGTGCGACAAGGCGACCCTATTTCTCCCAACCTATTTACAGCATTACTAGAACATATATTTAAAAGAGTGAAATGGGAGAACTTTGGAATCACCATTAACGGCGAGAAACTTAGTCATCTAAGATTTGCTGATGACATCATAATATTCAGCAACAACCACAATGACTTGGAGTCTATGTTGCAAAGTCTTGATATAGAGAGTAGAAAATATGGATTGCACATGAACACAAGCAAAACATGTGTAATGACCAACGCAGAAAAAATACCTATCAAAATAGAGCAGAGCACCTTAGACATATACCTACCTAGGGCAAAACATCAGCTTTGAAAGCCTTACAATGAAAGAGGTAGAACGACGCATCAAAATGGCCTGGAGTAAATACTGGGCGCAAAAACAAATTTTTAAATCCAAACTACCCTTAAGGTTAAAAAAGAAAGCCTTCGATAACACCATCTTACCCGTAATATTGTATGGATGTCAATGCTGGTCGCTTACTAAAGAAATAATACATAAACTTCAAGTGACCCAAAGGAAAATGGAAAGGAGCATGCTGGGGATAAAACTAATTCAAAAAGTACGCAACACCGAAATCCGTGACCGGACCAAGCTGAAAGATGTCGCCGAGATGGCTTGCAGATACAAGTGGAGATGGGCCGGGCATATCGCAAGAGCTGGCGACGGACGATGGAGTGAGCGGGTGATCCACTGGTGGCTCCGAGAGGAGAAGCGCCCCCGAGGCCGCCCCAGACGGCGGTGGATGGACGATATTCTGCAGGTGGCAGGTGCGACCTGGACAAGACTGGCTGCTGATAGGAAAAAATGGAGCGCATTGGAGGAGGCCTTTGTCCAAAAATGGACTCTACATTAAACATTATATTTAAATGTAATCTGTAAAATTGTTTTTGTGGAAATAAAAGGCTTTAATAATAATAATAATAAAATCTAAGAATTGGCTCCTATCAAAAATTGAGAGCTATGTACCTAACTAGTACCTGGAAAAAATTTGGTGCAATTTGGTGAATTTGGCGATATAAGACTATGAGGGACTGGACTAAAGGCACTCTTGTGAGTATTGCTTTAAGGGGCTACCCGCAGCCCACAAAACTTATCGAAAATCTAGAAAGACACATTAAAGTAAAGGTATGTTTCTTTATTTAAAACCTAACAACTGTGTAAATTAAAGTTCACTGTAGTTACAGATACAAAAGCTGCTAAAAGTGACCGTTTTTCGCACTTTTTGTAACTTATCTTATCAGCCATTTCTGTCCCACTGCTGGGCAAAGGCCTCCCTCCGTTCCTTCCACTGGTCTCTACTCTGAGCCTCTTGTTGCCAGTCTTTACAGAAAGCGTCGAGTTCATCGCGCCATCTGCGCCGTGGTCGGCCTCGACGCCGTCTGTTACTTGGCGGTTGCCAGATAGTTGTGGTCTTGGCCCAGAGTTCCAGCGGCATGCGACTTACGTGACCAGCCCAGTCCCACTTTAGCTTGGCAGTTGCGTGGGTCACATCGGCAATTTGTGTTTTTGAGCGTATTGTGCTGTTCCTGACCCTATCGGTCAGTTTCAGGCCCAACATACTACGCTCCATTCCATTGCTCGCTGGCAAACTGCGAGTCTGGACCTTTGAGCTTCCGTCAAAGACCAAGTCTGTGCTCCGTAGGTGAGTGTTGGGAGAATACACATGTCCACGAGTTTACGTTTTAATGACAATGGTAGGTCACCTTTCATGTGTTCTTTCATCGACCAATAGCTCCTCCAGGCATTTTCGGTGCGTCGAGCAACTTCTTTGTCTTGTCGTGCCTGGAAGGACACCATTTGGCCGAGGTAAATGTACTCGTGGACATATTCCATTCTCCCGCTGTCTACTGTTACCACCCTCTTCGAGCTATTTGTCATGAGCTTGGTCTTTGACATGTTCATCTCTAGTCCAGCTTTGCGGCTTGCTGTACTAAGGTCTTGGAGCATAGTCTCTAGTTCGGCTGTTGACGACGAAAATAAGACGATATCGTCGGCTAAACGAAGGTTGGTCAGCTTCTTTCCGCCGACGTCAACGCCCTTCCCATCCCACATGTCACCTATTTCCCGAAAGACTTCCTCCAAGGCGCTGGTGAATAGTTTTGGGGACAGCGGATCTCCCTGTTTGACGCCTTTATTTATGTTAAATTGTGGACCTGCAGACTCTAGTTTTATTGCGGCTGTACTATTACTGTATATTAATTTTAGGAGGTTTATATAAGTGGGATCTATATTTTGATTGTGTAATGCATCAAACAGGGACTTTTTGTAACTACAGTGAACTATATTTTACAGAATATATAGGTTCTACATAAACTACGCTACATTAATTACAATCTGTCTTTTCGGATTTTCGATAAGTTTTGCATTTAGCGAGTAATATTTTTTTAACTGATGGGGTACTAGTGGACTGCGGGTAGCCTCTTAATTACAATTTGTTACAAAACCAAATGTATTCCTATTATTTTTATCCGCCATTAGTTTATGTTTTCTGAAAACAAAGTCCTCAGTCCTTAAACAGCAAACATACACAAGATGTAAAGAAGTATTCATCTTACAAAATAACTTTGGCTATGACCGTTAATAGATGGAGGCGTGCAAATCGTTTATTGGCTCTCCGTCTGTCACCTATGCGCTGAAAATAACCATCAGAGCCAAACTTATTCTGCACACGCTATAGTGAACCTTCTGAAAACTGACCAGAAAAATTTTAAGCGAGAGGGATTTGAACATGCGACTTCCGGCGTATCGTGCCGACGCTCTCCCAACTGAGCTGTCGCGTCTTCTTTATTCAATTTTTTCTTCCCTTTCATTCCATTTAAAATATAAACAGTGACACCACTGACATAAAAAATTTACTGTCCAGAAAACATGTAGTAGCACAGATTACATAATAGTAAACTAAGCTGCAAGCCAGACAGAACGGGCGCGGCGCGCTTTGGGTGCACCCGAGGCGCGCTTCGGGTGCGCCCGAGGCGCGCTTCGAGCGCCCCCGTGGTACACTTTTCGGCTGGACGACGCAATCGATGGCAGCGGACTGTGCTGTGCGGCGGCGTGCCGGCGGTGCGCCGGTGGTGCACCGACAGTGCCCCTTAGGCATGCCGTCTCGTCGCCTGTTCAAATCACATGCATACAAAATGTAGGAGAACGACGCGGTGCAAGCCAGACAGAAAGCGCAAGGCGTGCCGTGCGGCGCACCTCTTCTGTCTGGCCTGCGCCTAACGTTTACAGATCCGATACTCTCAGGCGGGGTGCAGACAAATTTCAATCTTACGGTCTAAGCATAAAGTCGATACTTGCAGTGCACCGCTTAGGACACGTTTTTAAATCGCGGGTGATCGCATACAGGTGGGCTAAGGCGATGATTTTGTCACTTTATGAGATACTGAGCGAGATGCAAGTAGGTATGTAATATTGTTCAATCAAAAATGCAAATACTTACTTACCTATTATGCCGCCATAAGCTTAAGATGACATAAAGAAAAGTAAATTCGACTGCCTCACCCAGTCGAATTCCAGCGCCGCGTTGCATACCTAGAGTGCGGAGTGTCACAGGCCTGGTAGTAGTCACAACCGAACATTATAAATTAGAACAAACTGAAAGGAATGATGAAAGTTCAGAAAGCAAGGGAAGTATGTCAAGATCGTAGCAGATGGAGAACTGTGGTCTCTGCCTACCCCGACGGGAACAAGGCGTGATATTATGTATGTATGTAGAACAAACTATGATTTTACTTCAAAATAAACTATGAAGTAAGAGTTTTGTTTTCGATCTTTGAAGTTTAATTTTTTAAGAAATTTGATGTTGGCAAAGTAATTTTGTTGTTACACAATTTCTTTGAGTCAGGGGGTTATAATAAAATTAATTTTCAAAACAAATTCTCCTCTGCTTATAGGAGTCTAACGGAGCTAGAGCGGTGGCGTGCGGCATTCGACCGCCTGCAAAAGACCTTCCTCTTAAAGCCTGAACATTGGCTGCTGCGGTTACAGACTGAGATAACGCTGGCTCACTCGGCTCAGTCACGGGACCACATCGCTCAACTGTTCCAACAGGCTGCCTTGGACTGCTACTGTAAGGATATTACAATAATTCTTTAAGTGCCCACACACGGTCAATCTGATCGCGATCCGGTAGATATGCAACTATAGGAAAGAAAGAAATAGTAATATACACCTAGTCTATGGTCTTATAGCTTTCTCTTTCTTTCCAAAGTCCAGTTGAAAGCTTGCAATGTTTATTTTAGTCAATTTAGAGTTAAATGTGAAGGCTTATATAATTATTTAAAATCATATATTATAATTAATTAATAATATGTTTTTCTTTTTTTTAAGTCTGCTTGAAATACTGTACTGTATTGTCCGCGAAACATATAATTGTATCATTAAATAACCATAACCATAAAAGGGAAAGGATTGAGTATGCTTCCTTGTAAGACTATACTTATAATATTCAAGCTAGTTTTATTTCTACTTAAATTGATTTATTTCAAGCCTCTATATATGTAATATATGTAATTTGTGTCATCAGCGATCCCGATTCTAAGCGAATGGTGCACCTGGGCACTATCAGGGTCGCTACAAGAGGCCCGCACGCAGTTGGACGAAGTATTGACACGCGCCGGCGCCGACCCGCTCTCGGGGAAACTCTTCTGGGACGCGCGGCTCGAACTGGAGAAATCACAGCTGGATGCCATGAGGTAAAAAATTAAATAAAGTAATTTTAATTTTATTTACCAACATTGATTGGAGGCACAAAAAGTCAGCTCGCTGCTAGACGAAGTATTAACACGCGCTGGTACCGACTGTGGCTCTCGGGTTCTCTCTCTACGTTCTCGAGTTCTCTGTTGGTTGTTTGAATAAATAAACTAAAGATTGAGAATGCACTTGGTGCTTTGCAGAATGATGTTCTTATGTAATTTACATAGGGAAGTCTGAATGTGGTAATTTCTGTTCTATTGAAATAAAATAAGCAATCAAATCCTTAAAACGATGCCTTCACTCACTACCTTGTGACGAATTATTTCTTTAATCCTTCTAATTACCCTTATGCCATGTCCCCACTAGGCTCATAGTGAGCCGCTCACTGTGAGCCGTCTGACTCTGAGCGGCGTATCGGTCGCTCACTCAATTCGTTCCGTTGGCGTAGTGAGCTGACTGAGCCGCCGACCGGGAGCAAAGTTCGCGGCGACTCAGCTCAGCTGCTCGCTCACTGAATGAATCCGCAAGCGTAACGCCGCAAACTGCGTAAAGTAAGCGCTGAATGGACACTTCGTTTAAAATATATAGGGAGGCGTGCTCACTGTGAGCCTAGTAGGGATATGGCCTTATTTTTCTGTGGTACCAACCCATGTCGTAAGAGGTGAACTGGAGGATGGGCAGGACCATCTTTGTGTGTCGTACCATCTATACTGCGGTGTCCCACAACAGCGGTCGCCAACCACAATGCTTACAAGCGTTTTTGCTGATGATGAGGATGCTATTATGATATTGTAGCAGATTCATATCCATGTCGTTTTACCCTTTTTCTTACAACTTTTAGATTTTTATTTATAAGCTAAAGCATTTTGATTGTCAACAGCGAAGCGGACGCAGAGTACAAGAATCAGCAAGAGAGCGTGTTGTGGTGTTTAGAGGAGGCTTCAGCCCGCCCGCTGCTCAGAGCCGAGGAGGCGTGGCCGCAGCTCCAAGACCTGGCATCGTCCATCAAGGATCACAAGTATATTGAGAAGGTAACTGTCCCAATCACACTCTGGGCGCTACATACATCGAGCGCGAATTTGAAATTGAAAGGTCGTAGCCTGCATGTTCAGTACAAAAGACCCTCAGAAGCAGTACGAGAATATCGCGGGCGGGTGCGCGCGGGGTGCGGGGTGGATTGCGCGCGGGGGGCGAAGAGTGTCCGTTCTGTATGATAGAACCATTACATTATTCTGTGGTCCCAATGTAACCACAATAATACAAGACAGTATGTTGTGGTGTTTAGAGGAAGCTCCAGCCAGAAAATATGCTTTCTTAGTCTAACAATCGGCCTGCGATAGTTAATATGACACATATTGATAGCATTCCGATGTTATTTTGTTAAGAATTTTTTTTATAATAATTTAATATAGTTTCGAAAGAAAAAAGTGTGCCCTTAGGATTAAAAAAAACCGGTCAAGTGCGAGTCGGACTCGCGCGCCGAGGGTTCCAATATACTTTTTGTAGTTTTGAAAGCAATAAAGTCCATTTTTAGGACCCCAAAACTAAATTTGTTTGTAAAAGTTATTTGCAGATTTCTAAAAAACTGTGCAACTTAGAAAGATCGTTTTATTTTTGCTGTAATGTTTACATAAACGTATATCAACTGTAATTAATTCAGATTTTTCCTTTCACAAACTTCGGAGATAAGGGGGAGGGGAATGGTATTCATAACTTGAAAACTAAGAGACGTAAAAAAATACAAAAATATATTTTAGAATGTACGGTCAACCGCTTGTCGGTAGAAACTTTTTCAACTCTATTACCACGCCACACAGTGGGCTGAAATTAGCGTTTCATAGACATTCAATATTTTTTTTTTGAGTGACGCTTTTTTTGCTTTGAAACGATTAAGGATACCTACTTTATGCCTTATAAAATGAACTTTCATATTTATAATTGTAAACAGTGCACTCAGAATTTTTTTTCAAAAAAATTTGTATGGAGTCGGCGTAATAAATGATTATATCTCCATTATCGCACAATTGCGCCTAATATCCTCTTAGGTTATTAATATATGAATTATTTTGGATTTTTTGACATACTCCAAACTAAGGCCAAACTTGCGCCTTTTTTTTAACAAAACTTTTAAAAAATTAAGTTTTTTTTTTTTTAATTATACAGATAATCAAATTTAAGCAAATTTCACATTCTAATATTTCAGACAATTAATTTTCGTAAATGTCCAGTCTATTTAAATCCATTTTAAGCTTAATATTAGTTAAAAACGAAAAAAATAACGAAATTTGATTTAAAAAAAAGGCGCAAGTTTGGCCTTAGCTTGGAGTATGTCAAAAAATCCAAAATAATTCATATATTAATAAACTAAGAGGATATTAGGCGCAATTGTGCGATAATGGAGATATCATCATTTATTACGCCGATTCAATACAAATTTTTTCGAAAAAAATTCTGGGTGCGCTGTTTACAATTATAAACCTGAAAGTTCATTATATAAGGCATAAAGTAGGTATCCTCAATCGTTTCCAAGCATAAAAAGCGTCACTCAAAAAAAAAATATTGAATGTCTATGAAACGCTAATTTCAGCCCACTGTGTGGCGTGGTAATAGAGTTGAAGCCCACTGTGCGCCATAAGGTCCAAAAGTGTTTCTACTGATGTGCGGCCGAGTGTACAAGTAAAGTCCTTTCATATTATACCCCACTCGACCTAGTAGCGACAATTTGAAATTTGGCCCCCTTTACATTAATAATCATAGTTTTTTAAAAATTCTTTTATGCGCAATTAAGTTGGGCAACTATATTCTAAAACTATTCCAACTTTCAGGTCGATAGCATGAGTGGTTGCTGAGATATAGAGGTGTGACAGACAGACAGACAGACAAAGTCGCACCATAAGGGTTCCTTTTTTTACCATTTTGGTATCGGAACCCTAAAAAGCATATTTCGTATTATTGATTGATTTTAATCAATAAAGGTTTTTCATTAGGTGCTCAATTAAGTCTTGAGAGTACTTATCCATCCATACTATATTTTGTCAGGCACAAAAGCAGCATGAAGCAGCTATGGACTACCTACAGAAAATCTCTCCTTTCGAAGATAAACTTCTCACCTTAGAGTAAGTATACATTTAATATCTATTCAATACCCATTGTCCAATTTCTTATCATAATTATTTTCTTAGTGGTTCCCTTAGTTTTGAGGGACGTGACCAACAATGATAGGTGCCATCTTGGCTAAAATAGCTGTGTGCCAAATATGCACGGAATCAAGCACGTAAAAACAAAACCAGTATAAACTGAACTAGCACTAAGCTACAAACGCCCGAAATAGAGACCCGCTCACGGTCAAAGTGTTTCCTCCGACGTGCGGCCGCGTGTATTTCTATCCCTTGGTGTTCCCAGGGGCTTTCCTGAAGTAGCGAGTCACGTCACCAAGCAAGCCGGTGTTCTTGTGAGCTTTCTTTAAGAAATCTGGCGGCTCGAGTATTTAACTGTCCCACCCACACACAAAATAGGTGCATTGACGTCGAGTTGCGAAAAAAATCCAACGCACAATAATTTTTATGCATGTTCCATGCATAAATATTTTTAGTCGCATTTATTAACAAAATATGAAAATAACATACTAGAGATGACAAAAAAATAAATTAAACTTTAAATCGGCTAAGAAATATGGCCGATACAAGCATTTGAAAATATTAATTATGCGCTGATTAGTCAGAGAGATTGAAGTCACATGTCAATACGGTTAAATTTCGTTTTGCCAGAAAGAGAGAAACAAATCTTCGATGGCTTATATCTTTTTAATTTCATAGTTATTCGAAAAACAGTTTTTCTAAACTGTTTTACATGAATGAGGATAATTGTTTAAAATAAAAAAAAATCATGCATATTCCCTATTACAATTATGTGTATGTCTAGCTTGGGCCAGTCTGGTAACGCTGCGAAAAGTCTTGTATATTTTGGAGAAGAAGTACCATAGTCATTCACGGAAAAAGATGTAGAAGCTATTTTTAGACCTGGACTATTGTAAAATTAGGTAAAAGGAGTTGGGTAGAAGGAGGGATCGAAGTAGTAATTGAATAATCCATTTATTTATATTCAGGAACGTAGAAGAAAAGTGTGCGACGTACCAGGAGTACATAGATACGGTGAAGGAGTTGTCAAGAGATGATAAATTCGCGGAGTGCGACAGCAGAGGAATACTAAAGGTGAGCATTGAAGTTATTTTATTTTATACAATGTAAATTTTTATTGGTTTCGCTCTCGAAGCAAAGTGATTCCAGTCATGAAAACAAGCATCTTTTCCGACCAATTTTTACTGGAAAAAATATCGTCTTTTCATACAAATTGAGTCGATCACGTGAAAACTACTTTAGTGTGGAGAATAAATAAATAAATAATAAATAAATTTGTTTATTTTCTCCCACAAAAAGTTTCTACAAATATATTAAGATCAACTTAGACATTAAACTTACACTACTGTAAAGAACTTGTATTATGTGGGAGACAGGAGCTCAAACTGGGAAAACCCTGTGCTAAGAGACTCCTGGCTCCCTCACTCGGAAAATGAACCAAACTACAAAAACATAATAATTGTGCGATCTAGTATTAAGTTGATAACTGAACATTAAATTTATTAACTAAAATTTCGGCGACGTATTAAAAATAAAAAGGAAAATAAAATAAATTTAAACAAAATTTTGAATACTTCAGATTAACAGTAAAAATAAATAAAAAGGCAACGCGCGTGTAGGTATGTGTGTATGTATGTGTGTGTGTGTGTGTGTGTGTGTGGTGTATGAAAAAAAGCTTTTGTGTACTTGCATAAACGGGAAAAGTAGGTAACTTATGACACAATAGATAGTAAACGCTCCGTTTCTTCATAATCAAGACTTTGTAGCCAGTCCGCGATTTTTCTTTTACATTCTATTTTGGATAGGCTATATATTGAATGTAATTCATTTGCTCTGTTATAAAGTATACTTCCCCTGAAACTAAAGAATCTCCCCCTAAAACTAGTTTTAACAGAAGAAGTTTCACATACTCTAGGCTTTCTTCTTGCGACTGTCTCTTTCTCTAAAGCAAATTGAATAGAGGAATGTTTTAGTAAGATAGTGTTTAAAATGTACAATTTGCGGACAGTTAACACTTTAGCTTCCATGTATAAATCCGTAGTAGGAAACAAACGCGGTTTAAAAAGAGACAGCTTTAAGATCATTCGTTGAGACCGTTCCACTTCAAGCATAAGCGTCTTACCTGCACCACCCTATGTAGTGATACAGTATGAGATCACAGATTGACACAGAGCTTCATAAATCGTTTTGATCAGTGACCAATTAGAAATATGTCTAATATTTTTAAAAATATATGTTAATTTTCGCAATCGTTTAGATAAACTCATAATATGATCTCTAAAAGTTAAGTTATTATCAATCAGTAATCCCAAGTACTTCACCGTGCGACTGTTTTCTAACACGGGGCAATCACAGGCAGTGCAAGAGATTGGATATGAACACGAATGAGCTTTAATATTATGTCTGCTGAAGTCGTAAGATACGTTTGTGATCGAAAAACAAATATACTTTGTTTTGCAAGTGTTAAGTGTCAGAGAGTTTAAAGACAGCCATTGACACACAGTATTGAAACCATTTTGTGCCAGGTCAAAAACTTCATCCCAGGAGTTACCATAAAATGTAAGCGTGGCATCATCAGCGTAGGCAATAATATTGCAATTTTGTAGATTTAACTGGCATAACTCATTTATGTAGCATATGAATAATGTAGGGCCTAATATGCTTCCTTGTGGAACGCCATAGTTGATCAGATTCTCATCACTAAACTTATCACCAATACGAACTCTTTGGGAACGATTCCGAAGGTAGTCTTGTAAGAGTTTCAGCTGTGTGTTTCTAATTCCCAGGTTCTCTAGTTTGGTAATAAGTGTAGCAAAGGAAACCGTTCCAAAAGCCTTCTGCAGGTCAATAAATATGGTTACACATTTCACTTTACTATCCAATTTTTTAACAATAAACTCCGTAAATGAATGAACAGCTTCAGAGGTAGATTTGCCCTTTCTAAAACCATATTGATGCTCTGAAATTAACCTTTTTGACTCAAGGTAATTATTTAATCTAATATTAACTAATCTTTCTAAAAGTTTTGAGATTGACGGAAGTAAAGATATGGGTCGGTAATTTGTTACCTCATCTCTTTTACCACTTTTAAAAATAGGGACTATTATTGACTTTTTAAGGGCAGTCGGAAAGATGCCTTCATTTAAACACATGTTTATGATATGAGTTAATGGAGGGACTATAAGATTTTTCAAGTGTTTGAGAACTTTCGGTGAGATACCGTCCCAACCAGAGCCATAATCCGACTTAAGACTACAGATAAGTTTTTCTACCTCTTCTACACTCGTATCTAACAAGACAAATGAATCTCTCACTACCGCGGTGTTAATTTGGTTAGCCGGGATAGAATGTACACTTGTAGAAATTTTACTCGCTAATTCTGAACCAATTGTTGAAAAGAATCTATTTACTGAGTTTAGCGATTCTTCAGGTGTAATATTCACCTTTAAAAGATCTGTTGCAAATTCTTTAGGCTTATTTAAATTATTAATATCTTTTATAGTTTTCCAGATTTTTTTATTATTTTTACCTGCCTCATTCAATTTATTCTTTTCATACTGTCTCTTACATTTTTTTAATATATCGTTGCAAAAATTTCTATAACGCTTGTATGTAATTTTAATAATTTCATTTTCAGGATTTTGTCTGAGTTTGTAGTGCATACGATCTCTATTTCTGATACATTTTAATAAACCGGTGGTAATCCATGGCTTTATAGTTACTTTATTTCGGGGTATTCTAATAGTCAATGTATTTTTTATTATTATACTTTGGATGTAACATAAAAATAAATTAAGTGAATCTTCAGAATTTTTAGCTTGATAAATGGGGGTAAAATTTATATTTTTACAGTCTTCATATAAGTGTTCAAAGTTAATTTTTTTGTAGTATTTATGTATTGTGTAATATTTTTTTATTTTAGTTTTAAGGCAGAACAGAACTGGGCTATGATCAGTTGTAACTGTATTTAAAATAAAAGTTAGCGAAGGTAAATTTGTTTTTAAACAAACATGGTCTAAACAGCTGTCTCCTCTGGTAGGTACATAGTAAGCGGGAATCACTCCAAAAAAAGCAAGAATATCAAGATAACTTGATACTGTTTGGTTCAACTGTAAAATATTAATATTTATGTCTCCAACCAATAATATGTTCCTAAAGGAGGAAAGCTGACCTAAAAGATTTTGCAGTGACTGAAAAAAATTATCTAAGCTAAGAAAGCTCGGTGGCCGATAGATAGCAATAATAGCAGTTTCGTTATTAATTTTAATCACCAGACAGTTAGCATCCAAAACATTCGGTTCCTCCACAACATATTTCAAATCGTCATTAATTAAAATTACAACTCCATCATTTTGATTGTAATTATCCGAAGTGCAAAAGCTAGAATAACCCCGTTTCATCGGTAGCTTACTTACACATGAGAGCCAACATTCCGACAAAATAATGACGTCACAAACGAGATCAAGCCTAGCAAGCAGAACGCTTAAACCATTGTAATTTTTATTTAGACTTCTTATATTATGTTGCAATATTTTTAAGTATGACGCAGGAATTGATATAAGATTTTTACAGTGCTCTGGTTCACAGATCTGTAAGTCAGTCAGTTCAAAATTATCCAGATTATTAATATTATTCAAGTCATCGAATGTAATCGATTGCAAGGAGTAAGTCAGCTGCAAGCGAATATAAGTTTCGAGTAAAAACTTTTTTCTTCGGGAGAGTTGCTTGTTTTTATTAGTAGAGCCTGGGCTTCGGGAGCGAAATAAAGAAAAGTCACGATGTATAATCCTAATTTTTGTCAGTAGAGTATTTTATGTGAACAGAAGAGGGTGAGAAATCGTAAAGAAGGCTAAGTATGGGATATCAAACATAAATTTTTGAAAATGAAATTCAGCATTACAGACTGGCTGCAGCACTGCAGAGCCTTATTCAGTACCATAATTTTTTATTGTACCCTATTATAACATATTTTTTAATATCTGTTTTATTTTTACTGTTAAGATAATGTAGCTATATTAAAATGATAGCAGTGTGACAGACAGCACATAGTCTAGGCAACGAAGCGGATCGTTGTATGAAGACCCCCGCATTAAATACTCAGTCGATGAAACTATGCTGGGGTATTACACTACATGAGACAATCCTTCTATAATAAAATACAAAAACAAATCGGTGCTTTAAATTTTTTCATACAAATATTACAAAAAATGTATGAAATTTTTTTTTTGTAATAATGTTTTTTGGATATTTTGAATTTAAATTTAATTCATGATTCTTTATCATCCTGGCAAATAAAATCTGCCTGAGATATTTATGTTGGGGTCAACTGCTACGTTGCCTACACTAATAGCTCTATCCTACTTTCATTCTAATCAATATTGTTTCGACTGTAGTACTAAAAAAAAGTGTTATATTAACCATTCTTATCTGAATATTTTGTCTCAGGTGCTGTACGACCGCGTAACAACAGAATGCCTGTCTTCTCCATCGTCCTTCTCTCTCTTACTCTCGTACGCGCGCGAGACAGAGAAGACGTCATCTCGTGCGACCTACAGCCGAGTTATAGATTCCTGCACACGGCGGTGTCCAACAAAACATATTTTCTGGACGCGAGCCATGTATCTAGCGGAAAAAGAGGAAAAGGACTTAGAGGCTGTAAGTTATATCTTCCCTTTTTTTCTATCATATGATATATGTATTTTTTTTGTTGGTGTATACTTATGAAAAATCTTCAGAAAAAGAAAACATATTTTACTTTTTTTTAATTTTATATAATGAGGTAGGGTGATGCGATATAATATGTTTTAAATACTCTCCTTTACCCTTAGAGTTTGTTTGAAAATTTAAACATAAACTTGGCGACATTATCGTTAATAATTTAAATAACTAATTGAAGATTACCCTCAAGGAGCCCATCCTGCCGAAACTGCAGTATGAATATCATTGATATCGCTGCTCGGACCACTCTTCTTTCCTCAATCCTTTATAATTTCTAAATAAATAGACTTTTTCAATAAAGATCTCAACAGAAAAAAAGGCCAATTATTTCCCTCTATTCCAGATAAAATCAATATTTGAGACGGCCCTCGCAAAAGGTATGGAGACGTACAAGGAAGCTGAATCTCTGTGGATGAGTTATTTAGAATACATACGCCGACAGACCGCCTTCGATAACGAGAGTGACGTTGACAGACTGAGGAAGACTTTCAGACTAGCTTGGGAATCACTCGCTGAGGTAAGTTCAGAACATGTACCATTATGGCGAACTTTCTCACAAGTAATAAAATAGTACAAGAAAAAGGTTATTTACACATACAATAAACATGATTTTTAAACCTTTTTGTTTTGGCTCTATCGTAAAAATTTTAATACATAAATGCGTCAAACTTGGTGTAAATTGTAGTGTAAGAAAACTATTTTACTCTATAGTAAAATAAAAATATAAAAAATTGGATAAGTGCGCAGATTTACACGGTAATTTATAGAAATTTATTTTAATATAAACAATGTGTGGTACGGAAGTTTACGGAACCCTCAATGCGCGAGTCCGATTCGCATAATTACGACGATAACAAAATTATGTTTCGTGAAAAGACAATCATCATAACATCCCATGAAACGTCCACTACAGGACAGGGAGCTCCCTCCAGAATTCTAGCTTTTGCTGGAAAAATATGGAGGGGGAGTACCATAGTCACCTCGCAAAGACAATAAAATCAATGAAATAGGGAGCTTTCCTTTAAGTTTTTTAAGTGTTGATGGTTGGTACGCTGATCACTGTTGGTAATTTATTTTTTGTGACTTAGTAATATATATGAAATCATTTGCAAGAAAAAATATTATAGGCAATTGACAGTAGCAATCAAACTGATCATTTTCATACGAATAAATATGTGGTGGCACCATGATAGATTATGCTTATGTTGACCTGCAGCGCAATCCAGTTGAACTTTCAAAAAGCGTTTGTTTGTTTTAGTCGTGGGGTGACGAAGCCAACGATTGCGAGGTGCCGTTATTCTGGGCGCGGCTCGAGTACCGTCGGATGCGTGACCACAAGGCTGGCAAAGAAATCTTCGAGGAGATATTCAGTAAGACTCTTATTATTATATTTTCCATCCCATCTATTCGAAAATCGTTGAACGGTTCGTCAATAAAGGCGAACAAAATAGCTGTTTTCTCCAAGAGACTTTCGTAGCAGGTAAAAATGGGATTTAAAATTAGAATTTGAATTTAGGTCCACCATAGGGATATTTTAGGTCAAAGAGGTCGAACCAAAATATTGCATGAAAAATGATACTGGCCGGTTGTACTATTAAAATTATTCTGAATATAAAAAAAAGAAATATGCTTGAAATGTAAACAAGACTACCAACCAAAGAGGATCTGTTCCTAATTGATACAAAAATGTCAATAACATTTTCAGTTGTTACAAACAATACTTAATATGGTTTTTAGTATTGTTTCATCAAGTAATAATATTGTTATGGTATTTTATTGTTACTTAAAATTAATGACGAGTGAGTGTCTCTATGAGCCTTTTATTCTTTTCTCATAGAGGGAGATGAAAAGTAGAGTATTACACGGCTGCAAAAATATTTTTACCTTGGGCGACCTATTGAATCCCTCGCTACGTTCAGGATTCTACTTTAGAATCCCTCGCCATGCTCGGGATTCTACTCAAGAATCCTTCACTTCGCTCTGGATTCAAAATAGCGCCCTCGCCTTAAAAATATTATTTTACAGCCTTGTGATACAATCTACTATTATTACTGGTATTATAGTCTGACCGCAACCGCTGTACCGCTGTATTGGTAGCGGCGGGGAGGCAAGCGGTGACAAGCGATGCCCCCCCCCCGTCTCGCCGGGAGCCTACCTATACAGCGGTTACGGTCCCCCTTCCCCCCACCTACCCCGTTCACCCCCGTGACTATTTTTCGTGCATTTACAGTCAGAGTCAAACTTATCCTGCGCACTGTATACACTTGAATTTGAAATATTAAAAATAAATTGTCGTTTCTTTTAGAATACGGTGAAAACAAAACGATGTCAAAATATTGGGAGGCGCTAATCTCTTTGGAATTCAACCGCGACCCGCCTCCTTCAGAGAACAAACTGCGAGACTTGTTCCGACGGGCGCTGAAGTTCGTAGCAGACTACCCCCCCGGCGTAGCGAGGCTCTACACAGACTACGAGAGGGACTACGGACAACTACACACTATAAGGGAGTGTGCAGATGCCTGTGAGGTGAATATTATACACTGTATTGATAGTTGCTAAGTTCGTAGCAGACTACCCCCCGGCGTAGCAAGGCTCTACACAGACTACGAGAGGGACTACGGACAACTACACACTATAAGGGAGTGTGCAGATGCCTGTGAGGTGAATATTATACACTGTATTGATAGTTGCTAAGTTCGTAGCAGACTACCCCCCCGGCGTAGCGAGGCTCTACACAGACTAGGAGAGGGACTACGGACAACTACACACTATAAGGGAGTGTGCAGATGCCTGTGAGGTGAATATTATACACTGTATTGATAGTTGCTAAGTTCGTAGCAGACTACCCCCCGGCGTAGCAAGGCTCTACACAGACTACGAGAGGGACTACGGACAACTACACACTATAAGGGAGTGTGCAGATGCCTGTGAGGTGAATATTATACACTGTATTGATAGTTGCTAAGTTCGTAGCAGACTACCCCCCCGGCGTAGCGAGGCTCTACACAGACTACGAGAGGGACTACGGACAACTACACACTATAAGGGAGTGTGCAGATGCCTGTGAGGTGAATATTATACACTGTATTGATAGTTGCTAAGTTCGTAGCAGACTACCCCCCGGCGTAGCGAGGCTCTACACAGACTACGAGAGGGACTACGGACAACTACACACTATAAGGGAGTGTGCAGATGCCTGTGAGGTGAATATTATACACTGTATTGATAGTTGCTAAGTTCGTAGCAGACTACCCCCTGGCGCAGCGAGGCTCTACACAGACTACGAGAGGGACTACGGACAACTACACACTATAAGGGAGTGTGCAGATGCCTGTGAGGTGAATATTATACACTGTATTGATAGTTGCTAAGTTCGTAGCAGACTACCCCCCGGCGTAGCGAGGCTCTACACAGACTACGAGAGGGACTACGGACAACTACACACTATAAGGGAGTGTGCAGATGCCTGTGAGGTGAATATTATACACTGTATTGATAGTTGCTAAGTTCGTAGCAGACTACCCCCCGGCGTAGCGAGGCTCTACACAGACTACGAGAGAGACTACGGACAACTACACACTATAAGAGCGCGCAGATGCATGCATATAGTATCCCTGCGTCAAATTGCGCCATTTGCGCCAAAAGCACTGTAAGCGCGCTTAAGTCGTTCCAAATTGATCGAAAGTGTGCTTTATAATGTACTTCAACCGTATTCATCATGTCATTGAGAGGTAAGAGTGTCCAATGCAGAAGCTAGACAACTGGTAAGTGGACACCTGTATGCTGTAGATGTCCACTTACCAAATGCTTGGCGAGTTGTGTCCAAGTGATTTTCTGCAGCAATTTCTTTGGCAGAGAACATCATATATGTTCTGTTATGAACGTTATACAGGGTGTAAGGGACAGCCTTCCGAATACTGAAAGGGCATGATCAGTCAATCTAACTGAACAACTTTCAGCGTATAAAACTTTCAGGAAATAAAAAAAAAATTCGGCCTCTCCATACAAATTGTCCAATCAAGTTTGCAATTTTGTATGGAGAGGTCGAATTATTTTTTCATTTCCTGAAAGTTTTATTCGCTGTAAGTTGTTCAGTTACGTTGACTGATCATGACCTTTCAGTATTCGGAAGGCTGTCCCTTACACCCTTTATATACAACGTATTAACGGAATAAGCGAAACTGAGAAAAAAGTTTGTTCAGAATCGAGAGTGGAATCAATTTCACGGGTTTTTTAAATTTTTTTATTACTAAAATTTTTGCCGCTTCTATTCTAAACATTTCCGTGGATACGCCCGCTGGCGGCCGGGCGCGAGCGGTTATAGAGCGGTGAGGAGGGGAGTGAAATGAACGTGGCGTGCGTGGAGTGCGCGGACTAGAACAACGATGGAACTAGAACAGTGATAAAACTTTAAAGTAACAATATCTAAATAAAAAAAACTTTTTTCAAGATTTTTTTTACGGGAATGGATTTATTTTAATTAACATCAGTTGGGGTGTATGAGGGTTTCGCTTATTCCATTAACACGTTGTATAAGTGACGTTCCGAGAGAAGATTCAACTCTGAAGTGATCTTCGAAAATCTCAGCTATTTTGGGTGGCTCAATTTACTGCTTCCTTTCCAGAACTTTCTAAAATTTTATAAGTGTGATGTGATGCTATTAAGTCATGCCATAAAAATTATAATGAATCTTCCACGTTTGTTCATTTTTTCAGACCAAAATCAAAGAATGGCGAGACAACTACCACGCAATGAAAGACAAAATGACAGGACAAAAACATAAGGGCAAACTACAAAATAAAAAGAACAAATTCGAAAACAAAAGGAAGAGAAAAGAAGACGACAAAACAAAGAAAGAAGAACAGCCGAGAAAAGGGAAGAGAAAGAGTGATGAGAACGCTGAAGGGAGTGAAGTGAAGAGGAAAAGAGATGGAGATATGGAAGTGGAAGAGAGTAACAAAGATGCTGATAGTGGGGGAGGAGTAAAGAGGACGCATGATGACGAGGATAATGAGAGTAAGTATCATTCATCGTGTAACGGGAAGGTGTGATAATACTAATTAAAAGGGTGTGTATCTGCCCATGAAACTGAACAACTTTTCCCAAAGAACGTAGGTCGAAGTACGAAAATAATTTTTTTACCTCCTATAGAAACTGCATCAGCCGATAGCGCATTTTGTATAAGAGGTCAAATTTGATTTTTCGTATTTCGACCTATATTTCTTGGAAAAAGTTGTTCAGTTTCATGGGCAGATTCACATCCTATAGTATTATCACACCTTTCCGTTACACGCTGTATAGAGAGAGAGAGAGAGAAATAGAGATGAATTTGGTCTGAAAAAGGCTGAGTTGCACCATTTCACTTTAAGAGTCACTGCTAAACGTATGCCGATATGCAAATGCGACCTTGTTACTTGGTGGATACAGTTTCGTTTGTTTCTATGCACGTTGCAAGCAAAGCGCACGCAAGTAAAAATTTCGAAAACGTGCGTCTGGCGTGAGGCGTATACACTGTCGCTCGTCGGTGGAAACCAAAGATTTCGAACCTCTTTGCTTCGCTCGGAATAGATACCTTGCTAATTTATTTTACTATGGGATAACATCTGCCAAAGTGTCCCAAATTTTTATGTCAAATCATCAATGATCACTAGGAAATGTTCAAAATAACCCGTCAAATCCATAGATCGACGCCTTCACTACCTTGTGACGATTTATTTCTTTATTCCTCCTTCTAATTACCCTTATTTTTCTGTGGTGGAAACACTGACCTTGAGCGGGTCTCTGGTTTCCGGTGTTTGTAGCGTAGCGCTGGCTCAGTTTATACTGGTTATAATAATAATAATAATATTCATTTATTTCGGAAAAACATCCATAGTTACAATTAAAATCAAATTAGACAAATAAATAAATAAAAATGGTTAGTACAATTGGACTTAAAACTATGTTAGTAAGACAAACAGGACTATCACATAAAAATACAGCCAAGCGTCAATGGACGTACTCCAGAGACATTGGTGCATGCATCGACATCCAATGCCTCTGGAGCGGGCTGTCCATCCGTCCGGAGACCATCATCAGGAGGCTGTTGCGGCTGTCCCGTATTCTGCGCGCGATCGATGCCACTCTCTTCCGCATGGTGGCGTAGAAGCAATCCATGCGCGCCTCCGCGAACATGCCTGAGGCGCTACAGAAACGGGGCAATCGCAACAGCACCCTAAAGGCGTTGTTGAACTGAACTCGGAGGGCACTGTAAGATTTCTGCGTGAAGTTTACCCACAGGCTGCTTGTATAGAAGGACGTACAGAAGGCTCGGAATATCGTAATTTTAGCTTCCTTCGAGCAACGCTTGAACCTGCGGGCGATCATGTTCGCTCTTACTGACAGTCTGTTATGTTTCTACGTGCTTGCTGCCGTGCGTTCGTGGACAGTGGCTCTAACGGTAGCCGAATATACGCGTGTTGTTCTTCCCATACCATGATACCATTCGTGAAGGAGACGAGCAGATTTTATTATTCTTAAAAATTTGTTGGGTTAGTTGTTGCAACTCAGCCTAAATGTGTTTCGGCTATAATGAATTCGTGCAATTAAAACCATTTGAGGACTTATTCTCCAATTAATTAATTGAAGAGACGATTTTATTATTCTTAAAAATTTGTTGGGTTAGTTGTTGCAACTCAGCCTAAATGTGTTTCGGCTATAATGAATTCGTGCAATTAAAACCATTTGAGGACTTATTCTCCAATTAATTAATTGGAGAGACCAAATCAGCCCGACTTCGCTGGCTCGGCTACGTAGAGAGGATGGAGGAAGATCGTGCAGTCAAAAAGCGTACCTGGGACGACCGACGGGAAAACAGCCGGTCGGACGTCCCAGGTACCGCTGGAGTGACGAAGTGCAGAAGGACCCGAGTGCACTCCAAAGACCCGATTGGCGTGAGGAGATGCAGAAAAGAGAGGACTGGCGGCTTTTGGTGTCGGAGGCCAAGATCCTCTTTGGGTCCCTGAGCCAGCGAAAGTAAGTAAGTAAGTAGAGGCATTATTCTGGGCCAAGTGCAGTCAGTTCTATGTCTTTCAAATTCGAAAGAATATATAAATTGGATCACACGATACGTGGTCGTTGTTGTCGTATTTTATTTGTAAATATTATTTGCAGGCAGCGAACACAAGAGGAAGCGAACAGACAGCTCGGGAAGCGAGCCGAGAATCGGACGAGAGGCGTGCACTCTCTTCGTCAGTAATCTAGAATTCAAGTACGTATTACATCATCATCATCATAACGACCTCTCAACAGTCTGTGGCAGAGACAGGACTTTTTGGTCGGCGTCCATTACTACTAAGTTATCGCTACTAAGTTATTGAAAAACGGACTTCAAGTTGTAAGGCACACAGTAAAAAATTTAGAAGTGAAAATAGTGGTGAACGCGGTTACCGCGCGTCGTCCACTCTTTTTAGTACAAACTATTTGCTTGCTTGTCTTATGCTGGTCGGGTGCTGAGGTGGTTAAGTGCACGCCGACACTTAAGGTCCCTAATCTTAAGCCGAGATTCTAAGCGTGAGCTCAATCACTCAATTAAAAAGAAATTAAACGTTTTCTACGTCAGTATCGAAAGTAGCTAAGTATTAGGTCCTTACCTAAAAAATTGGCGATATTTTTCTTGCAGATTAATGAGATCATAGTTCCTATAATTCTACAGCTATTTTCATTATTTGTTTTATATTTGAAAGTTGACTTCAAGGTTATCAATTTACGCATAAAATAAAGTTTTTATTTTTAGTTTGATGTATAAAATTAAAGGTTCGAAAATTGTTCGTCTTAAATGTCGTCCGATTTCATCATTAGATTTGTTATATTTTTTACATATAATATTTTTCGAAAATTAAATTTAAGCTTCTGTTAGCATAATTGTCTTCCCAATCATACTTAAAAAAATTGGATTTTATTTCCTAAAAACGTGCAAAAATGTTAGTACTGAAAATTGAGCTTACCTAAAATTCTCCATACAAATTCTCCATACTCCCGGAGGATAAGTTTGCCAGATGATAATTTGATAAAGGAGGGCAGATGGGTCTAAAAAAGAAGATTTTCTGTAAAAAAGAAGTACTTTCACAATTGAACGATTTTTTTATCTGGGGCACGGCAGTGCCCCCGTCAAGTCGAGCGCGAAGCAAACACTGCCGTACCATCCTTTACTGGAACCATTTCGCTGCATTTTCAGGCCCCTATTTGAGAACCTCTGGATAAGACCAGAACGCAGAAATTTTCGTCATCCAGTAAGCTATAATTACATACTTAAAATCCAAAATTTCAAGTCTGTAGGTCATTTAGTTCCGAAGTTAAGCGAAAGCAAAGTTTCGCATTTATTTACACTCACTCACTCATGATCATCAAAAAGAAGCTGTACTTCCCATAAACTCAGAGAGCTGATATTTGGTACAGAGTTAGGGTTTAAAGGCCACATAAAGGGAAAACTATAAAAACTAGGATAATCGGCCAAGTCACACAACATTAACTATAACAATGAAGAAATCGCAGTAAGGAACCTTAGACTTGGTACGACTTTGTCTAGATTTCATTACTTTTTAAGAGATAAACAAGCAGCTCAATCGAGACTTGGCTAGTTTTTTACAGAATGTTTTGGGTGGAATATTACTTTACTTTATTTTAATCATATTTAGCTGAGCTGCCAATTTTTGCAAGAAGTTCTTGATTCAACAAATAATTATGAAAATCTTCACATGTATTTTTTTTAAGTTGTGTTGAGTAAAAATTTGAAGATTTAACTGACTGCACACTTAGTCTGTTCCTCTCTTTGCTCCACTGAGTATTAATCAGTGAAAAAACTTTCCACATTGGCGTTATGTGCGCTTATACAAAAATAAAACTCGCAGATCTTGAGCAGTTCTGAAAAAAACATTCAATGTTTTTAGCACTTTTGAAGTATATTGTCCACTGCTTGTGCAACTTGAAATCATAAAATTTTTCATCATTATCAGATTTTGATTTAAGAAATGAAATCAGGTTACAAAATTGATCATGTATCTTAACATCGTCAATCTCTATACGTCTGATGCTCAATAATTCAATGCATGAAACTAAATCATCATATTTTAGGTGAGGATCCTGTTGATAGTCCTCAAACTGAGAACCATCAGCAGGATCCTCACTTGTTTGAAAATTGTGAAAACCCAAACATGATATCAGTACTTGGTGTACAGTACAAGCCTGTATAAGATGTTTTCACTTACCGAGTTGATTTGGACTTGCCGAAAACCTGGACAAAACGATCGGTGCTGTCCAATGTTGCGAGAACCTTCGATCCTAATGGTTGGATTTGCCAGGTGATATTTTCCGCAAAGTGTTTCTTGCAGAAATTGTGGTCAGCTGGTAGGTTGGGACGATCCCATGGATGGGAGTTTATTGAAGTCTTGGAGCAAATTCGAATCGTCACTACCAGCAGTCAAAGAGCTAGCATTACCTTGCTCTATTTTGCCGCCCGGTCGCTACAAAGCGACCCTCCATGGGTTCTCCGACGCCTCTGAGCGCGGATATGCGACGGCTCTTTATTTGAGGGCGGTGAGTTAATCAGGCCACGTAGACATTTTTTGATAATGGCAAAAAGCAAAGTTGCTCCCCTCCGCACGTCGATGACGATTCCCAAGTTGAAAGTGTCGAGAGCTGCTGTTTTGGTTAGGTTATTGAACCACGTGACCAGCACTTTGGGGTGTACGGTCAAGATTGACACGACGTACGCTTGGACTGACAGTCAGACAGTGCTATGCTGGTTGCGGTCGTCTGTCCACACTTTGGATGTTTTTTTGGCTAACAGTCTGTCTCTGATACAGAACTCAGAGACTCCGTTGATTTGGAGACACAAGCCAGGCGAATTGAACCCCGCTGACTGTGCGTCACGAAATTGTTTTGTCCCTCATTTAATTGGGCATCCCTTATGGTTGGGCCCAGACTGGTTGAGCCGTCCTGATATGGAGTGGCCACGGACGCCAGTTTTGAATACCGGAAAGTTGCCGGGTCTAGGGGTGCATGCGGTTGCTCAGGCTGAAATTGAATTTGATCCTGACCTCTTGTTGAACCGATATAGTTCCTTGGACAAATTGCTTGGGGTTACTGCTTGGATAGCGCGTTTCGTGCGCAATTGTAAACACCTACAGAACAAGGACTTGAGTCCTGTCCTCGCACCTTGTGAGCGCAAAGAACCTCTAACATAATGGGTTCATGCGGAGCAATCGATGCACTTCAAGGAGGAGATGAACACGCTGAAATCCAAAAGGTCGAAATTGTCGGGTGCCATCAGCAAATTGAACCCTTTTTTGGTCTCTCTAACTTGCCTTACTGGGCTCGTTACCCCCTCTTATTGCCCAAGGCAACTCATTTAGTGATTTTGTTAGTGACTGATCGTCACATTAAGAACTCAACTCGCACGCAGGGTGCAACGCCTTGATGGCCTCAATGGCTTCCACTGTGCTATTCGTAACAGGCTTGTGGCATCTTGTTGTACACTTACTGTATGTAAAACGATAGTCTAAGCGTTTTTCTGTGTGTGTACTGTGGTTACAAACGTGTACCTCGTGTAAGAAAAAAAAACTGGCCAAGTGCGAGTCGGACTCGCGCACCGAGGGTTCCGTACCACCACATAATCATAATTGTATTAGTTGAAGTTTCAGTAAGTTGATGTGCTAGATTTTTTGAGTCCGACACGGGCTTGACCAAATTTTATTATTTGTTGTTATTTTATAGCTTATGCACTATAAACATACCAATTTTCAAGTTTGTAAGTGTTCCCGTTTTTTTTAAATAGAACTAATACAAAAATCGGCTCAGCGACCATCCAACTTGACCCCTCTCTTATATGAATGTTCTTGAAACGGGAGCTCACCACAATTGGTTATCATTAGTTGTGAGAAAAGTTGTAATATTTAATGATTTCAGACTTTCCCATTATTTGTACTGTGAGACCTAGCTTCTTGCCAAATTTCATAATTTTAGGTCAACGGGAAGTACCGTGTAGGTTTTTCATTTTTGAATAAATGTATGGAGATGAGGACATAAAATGCCATACCTTTTGATTGCGTCGTTATAAAAAATTTAAATTTTCAGATCTTGTGTGGTTCATGGATCCTAATATATGGTATTAATTTCAACCTGATACCTTTACCCGTTCGTGAGATAAAGGGTCTTGACAGACAGACAGACAACAAAGTGATCCTATAAGAGTTTCGTTTTTTTCTTTTGAGGTACGGAACCCTAAAAAGGTTTTTTTTACACAATACCTGACTCTTTCGTGAATTTTATTATACTTTTGATGCTGACTATACAACTTTGGCATTTGTGAGCTTGAGCGTACGCCTATTTTCGTGTCTGAATCGCCGCCTAAGATCAAGGACTGTAAAGGTTGTTTTTTTTTTTTTACTGTCTATGGGCTTACTCTTGACCTCGATCTAGCCCTGAGGACAGAGATGGGGTCAACGATGGAAGGAGCTTGCCCTGAAGAAGCCTATTCACTCGCGACATAGATTAGATAATAGTAAACTGACGTTTACAGATTCGTAATTCCCAGGCGGGGTGCCGACAAATTTCAACCTTAAACATAGAGCATAAAGTCCATAATTGCTATGTACCGCTTAGAACACGTTTTTTAATCGCTCGAGACTGGTTCGGGTTGTCACTTTACGAGATAATGAGTGAGACGTAAGTAGGTAGGTATGTAAAAGTGTTCAATCAAATGTGCAAATGCTTACTAACCTAAATCATATCGGCGTGCGACCGGGTGTATTTATATTTAAAAAATATTTACCAACTTTTTACAATGTTAAAAATCTCGATTTCTTATGTTTTTACGTGATTTAATCCATCGTCAAAAAGTTTCACAAAAACATATTTCTATGGTTTTTCTCTCAAGCCGTGCAGTCCGTTGAGCGCGTGCTATGCGTGTCACTCGACTGCCTTAGTAAAGTCGCATTCGAGCGCCGCGGGTCATACTTAAAGTGCGAAGTGGATCAGGTCTGCTCGCGACTTAAATATATTCGGTTGAACGTTATTGTATGATTAATTTTATATTGTTTGTAGTTTTTAACATGTTTTGTAATAATTCAGAGTGGACGAGCAAAAAGTCCGCGACGAGCTATCAAAGTATGGAGAGATAGTGTCGCTGCGAGTGAAGGCTGGCGTGAAGGCGTTCGGAGGATCCATCTGCTACTGCCAGTACAAAACTCCGGTAACAAGTCTTTCTATAAGTTCTATGGATTGTGTGAGAGCCTGCTGTCTGTACCTGGTGTGTGTGTGAGAGTCTGGTGAGGTTGATCCTGTATGATAGATCCCCAAGTTTTGGTAGATATGTTACCGGTTTATATTAAAAGTTTATTGAAACTACATTATTTTTTCTTTGGGAAAGTTGTTGTTTTCATTATGAAGAATTACTGTCTTTAGTTAAATGGTATTGATACATCGAGATGCACTCAAGATGTGTAATTTGTATGCGTACTAGCGACCCGCCCCGGCTTCGCACGGGTGAAATGCTGATACTAAATACACTATTTATAGGCACGCGACGCCGGCCCCCCGGTCGGCCGGTACCGCCGCAACCGCTAATTCCCTGCATATTCATTTAAATTACATGCTGTAAAGGACCATATTGATCTATATTAAATGCACAATGTATTTAAAGTACTTAATTGGATAAGGATTAATGCTGTACTGCTTAAAATCACTTCGTAAAAAAAATAAAGGATAAAAATTTGTTATTGTGGGTTATCCCTAAGAGATAGATAAATACCATTGCAGACTTTTTTGTAGTTCTTTTTAAGGTGTACAATACTGTAGTACATTATTTTGATCTATCTCTTACAGTTCAGCCAGCGTTTGCAATGTAAGCGCAAAAAAATGTGTTTATTTACGACATCAAATTAGAAACCTCTAAAATTATCAGTGTTTCTCTACTATATTATGCATGTATTATACATATAAACCTTCCTCTTGAATCACCCTATCTATTTAAAAAAAACCGCATCAAAATCCGTTGCGCAGTTTTAAAGATCTAAGCATACATACAGACAGACAGACAGCGGGAAGCGACTTTGTTTTATACTATGTAGTGAAGTTAAAGTCAAGAACAGGAAAAGCTTGACACTTGCAGCGCAACTATAGCTCCAACGGTGATTGAAATAAAACGGTACAAAGTTTAATGTGCCAATCTTGACGTGCTCTTGACTTTACATCTGCAATCACACACTTGAGAGGGATTTATCAATAGAGTTTAAAATGGATGAAAATTTATTTTTTATTTCTTTATTAATTTGACCATAATAGGCAATATGCATGATTTTTTTATAAAAAAAATTTATCCTCATTCATGCAATTTGACCATAATAGGCAATATGCATGATTTTTTTATTAAAAAAAATTATCCTCATTCATGCAATAAACAGTTTAGAAAACCTATTTTTCGAATACCTATGAAATAAAAAACAAATAAAAGCCATCAAAAAATTGTTTCTTTCTCTTTCTAGCAAAACGAAATTTAACACGGAGTTTATATGGCCGTAGGTAGTGACATGTGACATCACTGTCCATGTCGGATCTCTGACTAATCGGCGCGTAGTTAATAGTTTTAAGTGCTGATATCGGCCGTATTAGAGCTCGTTCCCATTATGTCGTATGTCGGTCCGGATTTTAATCGGTCGTTCCAGTGGTAGAACGTTATATATGAAGCTATTCACACCCGTCCGACAACGATTTTGTGTCGGATCCGACAAAAAATATCGTGTGTTTTGTCAGCCCTAAAAAAAGTCGTGTCGGATCAACGCTCGCATATGATCGCATATGGCGCTGTTCAAATCGGAATCCGATATCCGACATAGTGGGAACAGAGGCGCCGACGCCCGATTAAAATCGGAATCCGATATAGTGGGAACGAACTCTTACTTCACTTTTTGTCGTCTCTACTACGGTATTTTCATATTTTGTTAATAAATGCGACTAAATAGATTTATGATTTTTTATAGTTTTAAGTTATAGTTAACATAATTGTTTGTATGTGTATGGTATCCAATAACGAAGTGACTTGATATTTTCTAGGAATCAGTAGAAGATGCACTAAAACACGACCGGTCCCCGCTGGCCGGGCGGCCGATGTTCTTCTCCAGATACTCGTCCAGTAAGAAAGACAAGCCTTCGTTCAAATACGCCACCACGACGGAGAAAAACAAACTGTTCGTTAAGAATCTACCCTTTTCTTATTGCACCAAAGAGAAGCTTGCAGAGGTTTTCGATAAACACGGGAAACTCAAAGATGTTAGAGTTGTTACGCATAAGTGAGTATTGATATTTATTAATTTATCTAAATAAAGGCCAGTTTGAAAGTACTCTAAACCGACGAGTGTGTATGGAAGGATTGGTGAAAGTACAGGAAGCGAGGGAAGTATGTCAAGGTCGTAGCAAGTGGAGAACTGTGATCTTTGCCTACCCCGACGGGAAAGAGGCGTGATGTTATGTATGTCTGATATTTTTTTTTTACTATAGTCGACATATTGTTGCATGTATTTTAGCTTGTAGCAAAAGATTACAGTCATAGGACAGAATAAAGAAACAGTACTATCATTGATAATGGACAGGACAATCTCCGCCCCCTTGCAATCTAAACAACAGATCTACCAATGTATCTGTCGCTTCATAAGTTACATTATTTCGACTGAATAATTCCATTTTGTTGTGAAACTTGCGGGAGACCTCTTTCCAACAGTAGATCATCCAATAACAGTCGTTAAGCCAAGTCGGAGGCCATTTGGCGGCTTGATAACTCTGACAGAAAGGTTGGCCAGTAATCTGGCAAAATCTAATCTAGAATTGGGTCTGGTTTGCCCTCTAGTTTGCGGAGGTCGGATGGCAGTCGCTCTGTGTAAAAACCAGTGCCCCCGTCTTTCCTACGTTAGAGAAACGTCTTCGTAAAAACCATTGGCGAAAACGGAATAAGGCTAGAAGAATCAAAAACTCGCATCACGTATAATGCGAAAAGGCGGGTACGTAGTATCCTAATAGATGGGCAATTGGGCATAGGCCTTCAACTTTAAATTAAGCCAGGAGGTCCGAAATCTTTGGCTATGAATGTGTTATGTTATTGGACGCGTGAATGAGCGTTATACCGCGAGCGTGATATTCGAATAAATAAGTTGTTTTTTTTAAACCAAATGATTGTATTTATAGCGTTTGAAAACATTTTTGTCATTCAAAATTATTTTCTTTCTCAGAGACGGCAAGCCAAAGGGTCTAGCTTACATAGAGTACGAAGACGAATCGTCAGCGGCACTAGCTATAGAAAAAACTCACGGGATGTTACTAGGCGAACGCAAGTTAGACGTGGCTGTAAGCGCACCTCCCCCGAGACGTGGCAACGAGACCACGACACAAAGTCTAGGACAGCCCAAGAGAGAAGCCACAGGAGGCATGTGAGTATTGTCCCACTAATTAATCATTAAGTACAAGTTACGTGTCAATGGGACCACGACAGAAACAGCAAGCTATCGAAGAAATACAGGGTGTACCGAAAACTAAAAGTAAAAGAAAGTGAATAACTTTCCGAAAGAAACATTTCTGGGAAATGAAAAAAAAATTTACCTCCATACAAATGGCTCACTGGTAATTTTTTTTTTTCATTTTCTTAAATTGTTTCTTTGGGAAAGTTGTTCAGTTTCGTTGACTGAGCACGCCCTTTCAGTTTTCGGTACACCGTATTACACCCTATATGATTATTCTTCAATGAATACGTTGTTTCAACGACAGCCTTGGTCAGCCCAAGAGAGACCGAAGGAATGTATTGTCCTGACAGCGTCAATGCGTAAATTAAACAAAGCGTTTGGTATGTTAACGACGCTACGACGTAAAGCCTAGGAAAGTCAAATAGAATAGCACTAATATTTAAAAATCTTATAAATGGCCCCGATCCTATTTGAGATCTTCTTCATATGACTGAGTTATACTCAACACACCCCCAAGATGTGTCAATCATCATATCATCCCATAACACGTTGACTGCAGGACAGGGAACTCCCTCCAGAACTTCAGCAAAAATGCGTGGTACTCAGGAGGGATTTACCATAGTCACCACGCTTGTAAGTGTTGCGACTGGCGACCGCTGTTGTTGGTGACCGCAGTATGTAAGATGGTAAGAAACACAGAAAGATGCTGCTGCCCATCCTCCGGTTCTTATGTCCTTAGTCGCCTCTTACGACACCCACGGGCAAGACGTGTCAATAAGACAACGTAAATATTTACTGTGTTGGGTGGGGAACGAGGATGTTACATAACATGTTTTTAAAATTGCATACTTAGTAGTCAAAAGATGCTTAGTAAACGTTTTTCGCTCAATTCATCTCGGATATGGGTATATATAGTATCATTGCTTTCAGTGCCATGTACTGAATTAAATGATATGAGATGACAAGCGCGCATGTGGTGGGGGTGAAAACTGTGATGTCATAAAGACGGTCATAGAAAAAAAAACAAAAATCTCTTTAACATACCATGATCTCTTTAACATACAATGTGGGGTTCAAATTAAACTCTGAATTGCGAAATTTTTGGACGTTTTCTAGTAATTTATAAGACAAAGTAGTGAAAATGTTATAGTGTGTTATATATTTGTTATCTACTCGTAAAGCCCTTTCATTAGATACCCCACATTTTTTGTATGACTGTCTTTATGACGTCACAGTTTCCACTCCCACCACACGCGCGCTTGTCGTCTCATATATTTTCGTTCAAGACATGACACTGAATGCATTGATACCATATATGCCCATATCCGAGATGACTTGAAGGGAGAATAACCTATAAACCTCAATTTCCAATCTACTACCTCTTTTTTGCAACGAACCGAAATTAGTCTGGCAGGCATTGGCACAAAGCTTCTTTTAAGCTAAACCTCTGAAAAATTAATTGCTATCACTTTCTGTTTTGATGACAGAGAAAAAGATAGTAATATATAAATACAATGAGAGAAGCTTTAACTTGAAAGTGCTTTGTGATCGACCACTTACAGACCGTGGGTCTCCAAAATGAGAACCCGCCCCTGGTCCCGATCTTGTGCCCTAACTTGAAAGTCGCTAGCCTGTAGTTCGTGCAAGTCTGCGTTTACTGCATCGGCCCAACACCTGTATGTACGGTCAACCACTCGTCGGTAGAAACTTTTTCAACTCTATTACCACGCCATAAGGTCCAAAAGAGTTTCTACTGACGTGCTGTTGAGTGTACCTCGTACTCTCGAAAAGCTTTTTTGACGTAGCGGTCCTTCCACATCCTCTAAATGGCCGAGTCACCATATAGACTTAAATTGAATCTGACTCTAAAATTGATATTGTATTTTCAGGCGCCGAACGCAACTTAGCAGTCTAATACCCAGCGTTCTACAAAAACCATCAACGAGCAAAGAAGTGACCCCTGCGCCCACCGCGAACGGTTCCCATAGCAACGGCGAAAAGCGACCGTTATCGAATGCGGACTTTCGGTCCATGCTCCTCAAGTAATGTAGCTAGGAAGCTAGTATTTAAGCGACGTACTTACATTGTGATTGATTCTAAAATCGCCTATCAAATAGTGTTCCCGTGGCATACGTAATGAGCCTCATCGGGAGGTCAAAATATTGCTTTCACAGTTACTTTCGAATTAATAGTTGAATTCAGAAAAAAAGTAGCCTTTGTCCTTCCTCATGGTTCAAACTATCTACATACCAAATTTCATCAAAATCGGTACAGTGGTTCAGCCGTGAAAGCGTAACCGATAGGTAGACATACATAGTCACTTTCGCATTTATAATATACTAGCTCTTGCCCGCGACTTCGTCCGCATGATTTTAACAAAAAATTAAACAACATGGGAAAAAAATTAATCACCGGTTTCAATTCCCAAAAAAAAGTATATTGTATTATTTAATTTTTCATTGTCTCATACTGTCCTTTTAAAAAGATTAACTTAAAGTACTTTAAGTGGCGTCTCTGAGTTAAGAGGCTACCTACAGTCCACTAGCGCCCCATCAGTTTAAAAAATATTAGTTGCTAAATACAAAACTTATCAAAAATCTGGAACGACAAATTAAAGTACAGGTACGCTAGTTTATTTAGAACCTATATTTTTTTTAACCTAAAACTGTGCAACTTAGAATGATCGTTTTATTTTTGCTGTAATATTTACATAAATTTCTATCGACTGTAATTCATTCAGATTTCTCCTTCCACAAACTTCGGAGAAAAGGGGGGGGGGGGGGGGGGGGGGGCAATGGTACTTTTTTTTGACATTTGTCATCATAGCTTGAAAACTAAGAGTCGCAGAACAATAAAAAAATATGTTTTAGAATGTCCAAGTAAAGCCCTTTCATTTGATACCCCACTCCACCTAGTAACGACAATTTGAAACATTGCCCCCCCTGTTTGGGCCTCCTTTACATTAATAATCATAACTTTTTTTAAATTCTCTCATGTGCAAATTAAGTTAGGCAACCACATTCTAAACCTATTCCAAATTTCAAGTCGATATCATGAGTGGTTGCTGAGATATACAGGTGTGGTAAACAGACAGACAAAGACGCACCACAAGGGTTCCTTTTTTTACCATTTTGGTATCAGAACCCTAAAAAGGGCACCTTATCTTCAATCTGTCTTTCCGGATTTTCGATAATATTTGTTTTTAGAGAGTAATATTTTTTTAACTGATGGGGGCGCTAGTATACTGCAGGTAGCCCGTAACTTATACAATTTGTAAGGGACTTTGTACGGAAACTGAAAGGGCTTGTTCAGTGAACTGTATTATGATTTTCTTTTTTATTCATAATTGCATGCTACATCTTATCTACTATTATAAAATTGTAAAATTTTGTCTGTAAATTAAAGATATTTATAAAAAAAATATATCATGTTATGCTATTTTGATGCCCCTGAACTGAAATCACTGCCTTTTGGACTTTTTGTCTATTTGTTTGTTTATTTGTTCGAGCATCACCCAAAAACTACTGAACCGATTTAAATTAAACTTTTCTTGTTTGAGCACTGGTATATATTTTATTATTTAATAATAATATGTAATTCAATCTAATCAAAATTATATTTATAATGTTTGAATTAAATTTATGAGTACCTAATTGCATCCATGTATTGTTATTAATGTTAGTCATGAATAAAGGCTATTTTATTTATTTATATATTTTATTTAACATGCGGACGAAGTCGCGGGCAAAAGCTAGTTAAATTGATAATAATATTTAACTAAACTGAACAACTTTCAAAGAAACGTGCGATAAAAAGTTTCGACCTCTATACGAAATTACTCATTTGTTTAGGCAGTTTTTATGCAAAGGTCGAAATTCTTTGTAATTTCCCAATACATGTTTGGTAAAGTTGTTCAGTTTTGGGTACTGAGTAAGCCCTTTCAATTTTCGATACACTGTCTTCTACAACCTGTATCATCATAACATCCCATGAAACGTCCACTACAGGACAGGGAGCTCCCTCCAGAATTCTAGCTCGTATACAACCTGTATACAGGGTGTTTATTGTTGCCATTGCCCACTTTTTGTAGTTTATTCTTGTAATTTTTATTTGTTCTTTAGTGTGCAATAAAGTGTTCATCTTTCTATGTGTCTACATCTCTGCAAACCTTTGTTCTACAACTTTTCAAAATAAGCAACAATTTGTTTGGTTCGTCATACAAAATGACAAGACATTTTTTTTTTATGTGTATGGGCTTACTCTTTATCTCGACCTAGCCCTGAGGACAGAGATGAGGTCGAAGATGGAACGAGCTTGCCCAGAAGAAGCCTATTCACTCGCGACTTAAATAGATTCGGGTTATAAGAGCTCGGGAATACAGACGCAGGCAGAGAATTCCACTCCTTAGCCGTGCGCATTATAAAGGAAGTTTCAGAGCGCTTTGTGCGGCTGTGTGGAATATCAACCAAGTATGGGTGATATCCTGCGTAGCGTCTGGATTCCCGACGGTAGAAGAGGGATGGCGGAATAAGCTCATGGAGCTCTTGGACACACTCCGAAGTACAATCTGTAAAAGACCGACAGACATGCAACTTTGCGACGGTGGGCCAGACTGTAAAACTTGGTTTTCACCAGCATCTCATCACCAACGAGCTTCTTGGCTCTGCGATCGATCGAGTCAAGTGCGGCTAGTTGGTATTTGGCTGAGCCATCCCAAAGGTGGCAGCAATTCGCCAGCAGGATCGGGTCAATTTGCAGATAAAGAATCAAAAATAATTTTTGATTGTTATAAATAGTTATATAACTAACGATGTTCAGTTTCATGGCACCCGAGAGGTTTGCAGAGGTTTATCAAACACCCTGTATATTTATTTATCAACATACTTATCGCTGCGATGCGAACCCTGATTTACGTAGATCTGTTATGAATTTGTCACAATGTGAAGCGTCAATATAGAATACACTAGTCCAGTAAGACAACCAGTTACTCTACGCTCACTTTTTAATAAATATTAATTAAAGGATATTCCGAAATACTTGCCTTATTTTTATTGTATGTAGTTTTACCAACTACCTTAACCTGAGAAAAATGTAAGAAAAACTGGAAGAAATGGGGCTTTTAAGATTATAAGTGCAGCTGCGGTGACCCAGTAGGACCCGCGCACACCAAACGAAGAGCAGAGCTGAGCAATAAGTTTTTCATAACAGGCATAAAACTGCTCGAGCAGCAGCGCGGACGCAAGGTCAAATAGTAGCCCCGAGTAGTTGCCTGCTTGACCGTTTTTTTTATTAACTCGAAAAGGGGTAATTTGTGAATATGTTATAGGCAAACTCCGAAGCTCCGGCGCTCCTAGGTTGGACTGGTCAATCCTCAGGTCAGACTGAATGACTTAGTCAAAGCCCAAACAAATGTAAATTTTCGGCCTTTGACTAAACAATTTTCGTCAAACCTGGGAGAGACTAATTTGGTCAGGCAAACGTCAAAACACAATTTTATTAAATCGGGGTTTGACGAGTCAAACTCCGATATAGGTATGAAGTGTCTTATCTTCGTATATTTGGAAGCATTTTATCATTTAAGCAGCTTTCAAGTCTTAAGAACCGCTTAACTCTGCCAGTTCTGACACCTGATTGGTCAGCTTACGTGATTTTCACTTTTATATTTGAGATGCTTTGAGAGAATGCCGTGTGGCATTAGGCCCGCCTTTTGTACGATGTGCAATAAAGTATAACCTAACCTAAAGAGACATTATGAACCTGTTTAAACATGTTCAGATCAACGTTTGACCGAGTTTTGCAGTCGCTTCTAGGATTGACTAGGCCAAAACCGAAACAGAATAATTTACTTTCGACGTTTGACTGAAAAGTTAGGAGCTCCTGGGTTTGACTAAAAATACTTCAGGCAAAGGGCGAAATTGAAATATATTTCGGGGATTGCCTGATGGCTTTGGCCAAACCTAGGATAAACCAGTCCTTCCGCGAAGAGACTGTGTATCGGACTTTGACTATAACAAATACATGTAGCCGTCTTTGTCTTTCAAAATGTGTTTTGCACTGCTCAGCTGTAAAAAAAACGTGACCATATGCTTAAAGTAAGTAAATTGGCAACTCTGGTTCTTTTATCTATGGGCCTAGATAAACTGTCATCAACTGCAGCGTGCTAAGCCGGCTGTGGTACAGTTTTCCAAAGAGGTAGTTTTTTAAAGTAGGCTGTAAACGCTCAAATTATTTGTCAAATTTTACGTGTTTGGCAAATTATTTGACAGTCTGCGGTCATGTTTGACGTGTTTGTCAAGCAAACTACGTGTTTGGCTGTTTGTTTGAAAGATTTGATTGACGGCGTGCTTGTCATAATGTTTGAAGGTGTACCTTAGACACAGAATTAATAATAGTACTACATACAGAACGGAAGCTCTCCGCCTCCCACCAATCGGAGTACCTCAAGTGCACGCGCATCACCCCGCGGGGCCCTGCGCGATATCTCGTCCCATTTCTCGTCCTGTTGCCACGCGATATGCAACGCTTGCAAAAGTTGAAAAAATGGTGCGTGGTTGTGCAGTTTACGGTTGTCTTTCGACTCTCCAAGACAAAGTAAAATTTGGAATAAAGTTAAACAATAATAAGAAGCTGTTATTATGGAATAAACACCATAAGGTAGACACAGATGTTTTCTTTCCTTTAAACATTTCTTTCATTAATAGATTTAATAGAGCATTTTTTGGGTTAAAAATAAAGCTTTGAATAGTATGTATTTATTTATTCCTTTCCACATTAAAGCAATAATATAACAGCATTTTTTTTCATTTTCTAGAATAAAGTTTGGCAGATTTTTTTGCAGTGATGATATGAGCAGATTCGCCATTTTCGCGATAGTCACCCTGGTGCACCGGCGGGGCGGCGGCCAGCCAGCCGTCAAAGATGAAGTTTAGTGAAAAAAAATGATTGTTTTTAGAGTTTGTGAGATTATTTCAACGTGTGTTTGTTTGTTTTAATTGAAATTCGATTACTAAATACAACAAAGTGAGGTGACGAGTGATAGTAAAGTTATAATTCGTTTGTAAATTGTGTAAGTCGCTTTACAGTCGAACTAAAAATGTGCAACTCGAAACTGTAATAAAAGTATAATGCTAATGTTCTGTTATCTACGTTTTCTAGGGTAGGTAAGTGTTTTCTAGATACCATCAACCCTACACTCACACGTCTTTAACCCACCCACACATTTGCGCGTGTGAAAATGACAGCTGTCACTTTTGAGCCCGATTGTATGGAGCTTCCGAGGTGTGCCTTAGACAGGTGTACATTCATGTTTGTGAAACAAACTCGCCATTTTCGCACGACAGTCACAAATTATCGAAGTTTATCTGAACGTATATTATTTATTAATTATAGTACATTATTTATCTGACCATCGGAGCGTCTTTTCGAGGCGAAAACTGCTTTGAAAGTGAAGTCTTGTTTGACAAACTTGTTGGTATTTGTGCGCTGATGTTTTATGAGCACGTACAAACAGAACGTTAAGTTTGACAAACATGTTTGAACGTTTACAACCACCTTTAAATTGGATAGAAATTACCCTGATAGCAGCCGACTTAGCACGCTCCAGTTGTCAGTTTATCTAGGCCCATAGATTAAAGACTTTAAGCATGGTCACGTTTTTTTGACAGCCGAGCAGTGCGACACATTTTTAAAGACAAGGATGGCTACATGTATTAGTGTATAAAGCTATCTCTGTCTAAAATATCAAAAACGTAATTTGTAAATTTGCTTAACATTTTCCTCCACTGACGTTTCTTCGCGCTTGGAAGTGATAGATTAGATGACTGAATACACAAAAGCCATGAATCAAAGAATTGATTGATTAGATGACATAATTCCCCAATTAAAGTGACATTTCTCCGACATATATTTTCTCTCAGGGAGCGTGCTAAGCAGGCTGGATAGCTTTATTGAACGTCAATATGTGTGGACGAGACAGACTGCTGTCAAAAGGTTATTGCTGGCGGATGGGCAGCAGCATCCTCCTTTATTGAGATGTGATGCCATTAAATAAATATACATACATACATCTTACTTACTGCGGTCACCTACAACCGCGGTCCATGGTGCCAGCCGTAACGCTAACAAGCGAGGTGACTATGGTACTCCCCTCCACATTTTTCCAGAAATAGCTAGAATTCTGGAGGGAGCTCCCTGTCCTGTAGTGGACGTTTCATGGGATGTTATGATGATGATGAATTAGAAAAAGACCAACATTATTTTAAAAACATTTATATATATTTATAAAAATACATTTACGCTATACATCTCAATAGAGAACATATTCTTATGTACAGAACAACGTTTTTCTACAATAAATACATGTAATAAAATTGCAAAGTTAATCTAACATTCACACTCCAAAAATACAGGTTTGTACTTTAAGTTTCGTATTTTTATATCTTACCAGAAAATAAATGGCACTGCATTTTCTATTGATCTGTTAAAAATACATAAATAAACCTTGCATCGAAAAGAGTTACTTTTGTAAACATTTATTTTCTCTACTTTCTTAATCCTATTTACTCAAGATAGACGATATCTGGAATATGTCAAGCTCATCATAATTGTCAATCGTAAAACCAGAAAAACCCGGATCATTCATAATTTTCTTAACATTATATCACAATATTTATAGGAAAAATTGAGCTAGAAACCGCAATATTATGAGAGTAAGGTTGTTCTGGGTACCTAGACTAGACAAGTGGCTTTCCATAATCGAACGCGCTAGTAGAATAGAATGAAAATGTATGGGATCGACATTAGATGTCACGCAACATTTCGTTCGCTTATGTCAATCTCATACATCATTCTATTTTATTAGCGTTTACGATAATAGAAAGCCACTTGTCTCTAGGCACAGGGGACCAATTTGAATATCACCGGGTGATAAAATATCACTCAAAAAATTCAAAATCACAGATTTTTCTTTTTAAAAGTAGAGATTGATATTCGTTAAATATAAAGCAGTCCTTGATTGTTAATTTTCATGTATTCTGATTTACCTTTCAACTATTTATCAGGGCAAATGTGAATTATTAAAGTCTCAAAAGTGATACTTTACCATCCGGTGATTTTCAAGAATTGAGTCCCAGTTCCTAAGACTAGTAAAAACAGGCTATGAAAATTTAGTGACTCGTTTCTTTGGCAAATAAAATAAATTGGCAATAAAATAAGGTTGCGTCCTCATCACAATTTAATAATGTTCCATGTTGAATCTGAGACAAAACTGTAAAATATAGCCACTGGTTGCAGAAAGCGTATGTAAAGTTCCTTTAAATGTATTTCTGTCTTAAACAACAAACCAAACAACAACATAGCCAACAATAGATTTGAAGGAACTTTAACTAAAAATAAACTTTGTGCAACTAGCTAAAAGTTATAATAAAAATACAAAAGAACCAAGAGAAGAACTGAAAGAGGTAGTCAGCAAAGCACTGTTGGCTATAAACACTACGGTTCGTCACCCGCATATGAGCACTGTGTGCGGTGTGTGCGCGCTCAAAGTCGGATCAAACCTTGCTCGTATTCACTCGTTCAAGCAACGTGACGTCATCAGTGACGTCACATTAGCGCGCTATCATTGCATACGAAAATGAGGTAGTGCAGTGTGTGCGATACGTCAAATTAAACGTCAAAATTAATTTTGGTTGAGTTTCGTGGGATTTTTTTCGGTTTGCTTGGAGTTCGAAAGCAAACTAAAGAAATGGATACAATTCACAGGGTCCAAATACATTGTGGCTAAAAAGTACTTTGATTCGAACAGTGACATTGACATAAGAGCAGTCATATCGGATCGTTTAGATATTCGATTGTGTTCGACGTTTGCACGCTAATGAAAACGATCCGACTCGAATGCGCCGATTGCAGCGTTGGTAAAATATTTCCTTAATGAACCGCACTGAAAGTAACTTACTGCAACCGGTTGACTGACATAAGGTTTTTGAACAAAAAATTATAAAGTTCAACATTTCGGGAGTTCAAAATAAAACTAATTCAACATTACTGCAAAAAGTTCAACATTTCGGGAGTTCAAAATAAAACTAATTCAACATTACTGCAAATTGGTTGGGTGTCCAATTCTTGAATATTACACACACATCCTTCAACCGAAAAATTCCAAATCACAGATTTTTCTTTTCGTAGTAAGTAGGTAAATTTTTGATTGTTAATTTTCATGTAACTATTATGATTTACCTTTTAACAAGAGTCTCGAAAGTGATATTTTATTATCCCGTATTCAAGAATTGGGCTCCAGGATCTTATTAGTCCTATGTATTACTTGGGGATGACGTTTGATTAGACCGAAAGAAACATTAGATTCGAATCTTGAAACCAGTCTATAAAATGAAGAAACTGAAAAAGACTGAATATAAATCTAGATTTTTGAGGTCTGTGAACAAACCTGTATCGGTTTATAGTCGGTTTATAGTCAAGAAAATGCATATGAATGATTTTTTATTTCCTATACTTTACTAAAGTGGTCTCGTGATTGCCACTTTTGTTTGAAAAGATTAAAATATTATCTTTGAATAACCTTTTTTTTTTCGGAAAAGTTCTTTGTTTTTAAGAGTAGAACCACTGAAGCCCGATTCTTGAATAACATAATCTAAATCACAGGGTTTTTTACAATAGTGAAAAATGGTATCCGTTAAATATAATGCAAGGTAGTGTTTGATTTTGAATCAGAGTTTTCAAAATCTCAAAAGCACTTCACTCGGTTATATTTAAGAATTGGCTTCCTGAGCTTCAGTTGCAAAACTACCTACATTGACTTGGAATACAAACAAAACTACGAAAAATTCACAATGATTGTTTGTAAAGGCCGCTCCATGCAACTGGGATGTAATCATCATCATATCGGGTGGGTTACAAGGTAGATGACCGACCTCATAAACTCTGATGTCGTTGTTGAAAATTTTATAATAACCTTGAACAATTACCTACGTCATTATTTCCTGCCAAAGTACACAAAATCAATCAGAAAGTGTGTTGTGGTTACAAACGAAACGTGTGCCTCGTATAATCGGAGATAAATATCATCTTGACTGCAAAATGATTGTTTACTAAACGTCATAATATATATTAATGGAATCCTCTAATTGTTAGGAAACAACTTAAAGAAAAGGCAGTTTAGAGAAAGATGAGATAACAGTTTTGAGACTAGGGTCTCGCGTCGGAACTCAAGGGTGAATTTCCACCAGCTGTGCGAGGGAGCTACGCTGTGAGCTGGAATATTCCAACCAATAGGGTGGCCCCATTTGACAAGCTAGGAAAATGGCGCAATCCTATTGGAGTTTTCCTAAACTCACAGCTTAGCTCGCACAGCGCTGGTGGAAAAGCAGCCTAATAGAAGCAAAAATGATTTGCTTACGATTAATGCCTAGTAAATTAGCCTATCATTAGGACTAGTCGTCAGACGTTCGAAGGCCCGTTTATGTGTTTGCCGTCTTTCCATTTCTTTTTTGATCTCTCGAACGCTTCTTTTATGCAAGACCTGCGGGATAAAACAATATACTTATACCTAATGTAAGTACACGACAAATTCTTACGACAAGTGCTCGTACTGCACAACGCACGTGTAAAAAAGAAGATGATCCTTCTAAGCGCCCGCGTAGAGCAACCGATAAAATGCTCGAGCAGCCCGGCGGCAGTTTAGGGTTGCCATGCCATGTTTTATTTTATTTATTAAGGTACACCAGCAGAGCACATATCAAATATTACATAAAAACTTATTCTAAAAAGTACTGATAAGTGTTCCATCAAGGTGACACAACATTTGCAAAAGTGTACAGATAAGTAAGAAATAACAACTAATATACTTATACACGTTGAATACTAAATACTAAACATAATTATTAAATTAAATGTTAATTAAATTAGTTTTAATCGATAATGTGGTTCCAGATAGGTAATGATATTAATGATTATATATATATATATTATTAATGATTACTAATTTGTAGCGATAATTCAATACTGGGACGTGCATGCGTGAATGTGATGGACTAGGATATTGTAATTATGCACTTTTGGCGGAAGAAACAGAATTATCAATAACATTAAACATAAAAATATTTGAATTTTCTACATAGATAGAGGAGACCCGACAGAAGAGTTGTATTTTTGGAGAAATTCCAACCTTTTCTATGAATGCAGTTGGTTGAATGTGCGATGTAGGCTGTTGGTATTTGCTGCTTATCTAGGCGAGGAAGCTACCTGAAGAGTGACTGATGCAGGATTTCAGTTGTTGGTGCTTATGTATGTTAGGATACAACTGGTGGTAGATGAATGACGTTATTTGTTGCTGTTTATCTACGCTCGGATGCCATCTGAAGAGCGACTGACGCAGGATGTCAGTTGTTGGTGCTTATCTACGTTAGGATACGACTGGTGGTAGATGAATGACGTTACTTGTTGCTGTTTATCTACGCTCGGATGCTAGCTGAAGGACGATTGACGCAGGATGTCAGTTGTTGGTGCTTATCTACGTTAGGATACGACTGGTGGTAGATGAATGACGTTACTTGTTGCTGTTTATCTACGCTCGGATGCTAGCTGAAGGACGATTGACGCAGGATGTCAGTTGTTGGTGCTTATCTACGTTAGTATACGACTGGTGGTAGATGTATGACGTTACTTGTTGCTGTTTATCTACGCTCGGATCCTAGCTGAAGGACGATTGACGCAGGATGTCAGTTGTTGGTGCTTATCTACGTTAGGATACAACTGGTGGTAGATGAATGCCGTTACTTGTTGCTGTTTATCTACGCTCGGATGCTAGCTGAAGGGCGACTGACGGAGGATGTCAGGTGTTGGTACTTATCTACGTTAGGATACGACTGGTGGTAGATAAATGAAGTTAGTTGTTGGTGTTTATCTTCGCGAGGAACGTACCTGAAGAGCGACTGGTGCAGGATGTAGGCGGTCACGTGGCCCGCGTCCACGTAGCGCACCTCTGCGCCCGGCCAGATCTCCTCGAGCGCGCCCACGTCCTCGCGCGGCACGTACGCGTCGTGCTTCGCGCACACCGCTGGGGAAACACACCCATCATCACCATGACAACCTTAACTCAACTACCGGGTCTAAGATCATTCGACCGCTTTCGGTCCGTCCCCTGCTGGACATAGGCCTAGAGATCTCCACGACGGCTTTCGATCACAGAGATTATTATTATTATTACTCTTTCACGCAAAAACTACTGGATGAATTTTAATGAAACTTGGCACACATATAGGTTAGATCCTGGAATAGCACATAGGCTACTTTTTACCGCGGGATAACACTTAATTCCCACGGGAAAACGCATATAATGCGGGTGAAACCGCAGGCGGAAAGCTAGTTGGCTGTAATTTTTCAGCTCACAGCTTAGCTCCCGCACACGGCACAGCACTGGTACTATGGTGCAGTTAGACCCAGACCTTAACACCCAAAGTAAAAGTATCATTCCAGCTCCAAATTGTTCTGTGCAGTCCACATATTGTATGGTAAAAAGTTACACGATTTTTAGCGTCGGGTTTGGGGGGGAGAGGGGGGAGAAGTTGGGTTTTATGCAGTTTATCGCAAAAGTGCCAAGGAAAAAAGTAATCTACATTAAATTGTGAACAAAAGTGGTCGATCACTGCAGCCGTTTAGTCACAATTGATCGTTGAAGATCGGCAATTTTACCCATTTCAAGACAAAACCTGTAAAGCGGAAACTGCTAAAAGCACAATAGTAAATGAGGTATAGCTTTTTAGGTAATTAAATGAAGATTAATTTGCCTGTATACTATTTTAACACATCTTCAGCCATTTGTCTACAAATTGAAGGCGAATGAGAAAAAATATATGCAAAATGAAAAGTTCAAAAATTTGCAGTAATTTTTTTCCGTGAATCAATAGCGCTATCAAAATGGCATATTTACCATATTGTAGAGAATTCAATGGAGATTATTTTAGTCCTTGACAGTTTTATCCTATATCATATAGTTTTTACAGAAAATGAAAAAAACCGCGGCTAGGGATTAATTTACGAACTAATTCCAGCATTTCCAGCTGCTCCCACCTGGGTCTTCTCGGGGCTTTTTTCAAGGTCATCTGCAGAGGTGTCCGAACACACTGGTACAGAAATCCTTTAGTAACGATCAAATTCTCTCTCTCGCCATGAAGGCAAACCGCAGAGATATTCTTCTGGGACGCCTATTTATTTCATTTGTGCTCAATTTATAGACAATCGACTAAAGTTGTGATAAAATAGTCTATAAAGAAAACAAATCTCATTTATTTACCAAAAAAATCGTATCTCATTTACTGTAATAAATGTAGTAGTTTCCAGTTTAAAGCTGGTAGCGTTAAGTGAAGATCTAAAAAAAACTCAGATTTTTTTTCTTAGCACCCTATATTTCTGAAATGGTTAAATATAGAAACCTGAAAATTAAACTGCAAACATATATTGACAGATACTTTAAGGCAGTAGAAGTTTGGTCTTTCTTACCTTAACCTCTTGTCTGTGGACTGTCATTTCCCCCATTTTGCTATATCTGTGGAACCGGCTCCCGGTGACGCCTTTTCGGGTGGTAAGATTTTTTTCTAACTGGAATTTCTCTGATTCCCAATAGGATTCTGATCAATTCTGACTAAAATAATATACTTTATAAACTGATTAATCCTATTACAAAATCCTTCCTGCATAAGTATTCCATTCCACCTAAAGTATAACACATTTAGTATAGGGTATCCTGAAGCTTACTTATTACCCTAATTTTTTTTAAAAATAAAACAATTAAACGAACATAAATTTAGTTTTTTAAGTATTTTAGTTGGTTTTAAATAACATAAAACTCAAACATCACATGTCTCAGTACATTTTTTTCACAAAATACTTGTTTTCTTATTGGGTACAAAAACCAGGCCCTTTGTGAGTCATCAAAATTTTGCCATAGTTTTTTTTTGGTATTTACAATTGTCTATGGCATTGTGGATAAAGATCTTCTGTATACTGTAACTTGAACATATCAGCTAGAAGTAACAAAAGTAGCGCAATGTTATGTTGAATAGTTTTTAATCAAGAGTTTAACAAAAATGGTACCTAAACTTGGCACAAAAAATAGCACCTTTTTGTAACCTAAATTTTTGGTGAAAATGTAGTTACTTTTTAAAGAACTTATAATTTTCTAAGATCTGTATGGAACAAAGTATGCAATTTAACACAAAAAACAGTATGCTTCTAGGAAATATATCAAGCACAAAGCTTATAAAGTCAGTAAACAAAACACCACTTTGGTCTCAAGGATGCTTAAAAAGTATGGATATGACTTTTCGTATTTTTTTTAAAGTAAAAATTTAAAATACCTAGCGCCCATATTTGAGTGGTTAGAGCGTATGCCTCTTGATCCGGAGGTTTCATCTTCAAAAAAATAACTTAAATTAGGTGCATACAAAAAATAAACCACAAGCGAAAATCCAAAAGCCGTATCCATAATTTCCAACCCCATAGTCTGTGGGAAAACCGGGCCCCGGTGGGAGAGATACTTCCATCTGATTTTAGTAAAAATTTCACTATTCCTTAAAATTATATACGTTTTACATGAATTGTAACGGAAATTCATTAATTTAGTGCCTAACATACATATACACTTCAGGATTTTATTCATGTTTTCGCGAGAATTAGTCAAAAACAAAATCATGTTCTTAGTTCGAAAAAAAGAGGGGTCGTATTCCGACTGATATTTTCACTGAAAATCTAGATGCCACCGATATATTTATATGTAAAAATTAAACATAACTTACATTGCCATTGTTTTCAGCTAACAAAATCCCAAAAACACTACAAATTATCATTAAAATTGCAAAACAATCGCGAGTGCTATCGTCGTTTCGTATCCTATGTTTGACTGGCGTATACTGCTTTTTTTTGTATGAAAAGGGTGCGAAATCAATGGATCACAAGCTAGCCTGTTTTATCATACACATTTTGTAATGCGTAAGAAAGGATAGGATAGAGAATGAACGTTATTTCGAGCGGGAAACCATAACAACTGATAGTTACCGGGTCCCAGAGGGCCAACAGACGCGGAAAAAATGACATCCTCCGGGACCCGGAGGTTCCACAGACAAGAGGTTAATGGTTTAGAAAATAGATACTAAAAATGTTTTTTTTTAATTTATTTTCTGAACCATCAAGTTTAGAAAGACAAAATTATTTTCACGTATAACAATTATCAATGTTTATTTTTTGCCTCAGTTCCAGGTTTCTACCTTTTACCGTTTAAAAAATATGTGGTGTTTTATTTTTTCATCCACGCTTCTCCTTGAATTTCGCTAAAACTAGACAACAAAAATAATTAAAAATTACATATTTATAATACACTAACCAAAACCTTACATATAATATCATATAAGTTAGGATCAAAGAAAAAAAAAATACCCAAATGGTATGAAAATTCACCACTGTACTTCGCAGGCTATTGCGCCGACAGCTATAACTTGGAAATCACTACACTCCAAATAGTAAATGAGGTATCATTGTTTAGGTAAATATACGAGGATAAATTCGCTAATACACCATTTCAACATAATCTCAGCCGTTTGTGTATAATTTGAGCGCAAAAAAATTGCAAAAAAGATGGTCCTACAAAAAAATGGGCCTGGACTGACCCCCCGTAACTCTGGAACCGTTCACTTTAGCAAAATTACGCTCTAGACCACTTTTGTTAGCAATTTAAAATAGATTACTTTTGTCCTTGGCGCTTTTGCGCTAAACCGCACAGTTTTTGAAATATTTAAGAAAAACTTACAAAACCCAACTTCTCACCCCCTTCCCCCCAAACCCGACGTAAAAAATCGTGTAACTTTTTACCAAAGAATATGTGGATTGTATAGAACAATTTGAAGCTGGAACGATACTTTTACTTTGGATGTCCGGGTTAGGCCCTTTTTTGGGATATTTGCGCCATACCATGGTGGAAATTCAGCCTTAGTCACCGCGCTTCTTAACGTTACGGCTGGCACAATTGAGCGCAGTATAGTGGTACGGTACGCAGAAGGACGCTGCAGCCAATCTTTTGGTCCAAAATCGCTTAGTCACCTTTTAAAATACCTACAACCAGAAATGGTAATAGGTACTTTTCTTGACAGGCACAAGGACAGGATTTTAGCGTAATAATGCAACGTTCTTTTGAACAATAACAATGTCTATTTGTTTTTCCTTCAATAGCCATAGAAAAGTCGCGCTGCGATGTAGTCATGTCAGCTTGACCTACTTTTGCCTGTACCAAAACCCCGTCTCTTTTTGTAGGTAAAGTAAGGTAAGTCGCCCAAAACAAAACTACCAAGCACTGAGATGGAAATAGTTCGCTATACATTTAGTTATGTCTCTGATCATCTTTCCTATCAAATAATTTTTATACGTGGGGCGGGATGTTTTATTTACACGGTGTTACAAAATACTTACCAATGATCAAAGACGTGTCGTACGGCACAGAAAAGTTGCTCAAATGCGTGCATTCGTCCATAACACCTCTCATAAACTGCAGTGCTTCTCTATCTCGCCAATGGATTTTGCTTATGTCTATCTTTTTCCCGCTTCGTGTAAACGGCCAGTTTAACCAAAGGTCTGCAGTCAAATCTGCCACGTTCCATGATTTCTTGTGTAATTTGATGCTTTTTTCTGGAGGGGGGGCTAAGGCTGTCGTCGGCGTTGTGGCTTGGACTATTGATGGGTGACCGGCCTCGCTTGGTGGGGATTTGTCTGGCTTTATATTGCTGCTTGGTGTGTCTGTAGGGTCCATTTTAGGAGGTGGAGGCGGCTTCCTTTCGTCAGAAGTCTCTGAAGATTTTTTGACACTGTCGGCTACAGACAAAGAGGCAAAAAATTGGTATATTGCCTTTATTAAACCTATTCATCAAAATCGCACGTTTGTTGCTGTACTCTGTTTTTTTTAACCGTGCAGTACGGGAATCATCGTTGGCTAGTTATATGAACTCCATTTTTTTTTTCATTTATTGGCATTTTGAATGATCGTAACGTAAGGGACAGGTTCCCGAGAATTTTTAGGTTAACGTGGTTAAACAGCCTTCTGTGGTTTAGTGGTTAGAAGGCTCTCGATACGGAGGTTCTGGGTTCGATTCCCGGTGGGGACACAGTCAAACAAAAATCCCTTTGTGGGAGCTCCCTAATTTGGTTAAGACATTGCAGGATGAATCGCCTGATTGCCCGAAAAGTTTTATGACTCCGTGCTTTAGAATGCACGTGAAGCCGTTGGTCCCGACTACTATTTACGGATGTCGTCGTTAATTAGCCATGTCAGAGGCCTATGGCGGCTCAACAACTTTGATACCAGGGTGTGACAGGTCGTTCATCATCTTACAACCCAAACGATATGATGATGATGAGTTAACGTAACTGAACAACTTTCAGGATATAAAACTTTCAGGAAATGAAAAAAATATCGGCCTCTATACACCAGTCTAACCAAGTTTGCAATTTTGTACGGTGGCCGATTTTGGTTTTCATTTCCTGAAAGCTTTATACACTGAAAAATGTTCAGTTTTCGGAAACCTGTCTCTTACACCCTTTCTGTGTTGGAATGGAACATTGAAACTAGCTCATCATTTGTGATGTTTTAAAATAATCTTGTACCAAACAGAAACAACAGATGGCGCTGAACAATACCCTGAATCGCGCTATTTTCTTTTTCCGAAGAAATAAAAAAAAATCGGAGAACTAGCTAGATCTAATTTCACCCCTGTATCATAAATTTATTCGAAGCCGTTAGAGCCGTTTTCATGACTAAAATTACAACATACCATGAGACAATTTTAAGTTCAAGTTTTATAAACTTACCACTTTTACATTTAAGAAGAACCTCCCGTAATTGAATGTCGCTCAATTTGTTTATATTTTCTATATCCTCCGGATCCAACTCAAACTTCTTATTCGAAGTCAGCTTGTCATACAAAGGACGAGAAATTTTCCCATCGTCAAGCAGAAACTTCAATTCTTTATTCAATTCCTCTATTTCTCCAAATATTTCTGGTTTTACTACATTCTTTGGCGTTTTCTCTAACTCTAAAATATTTCTGCTAACATCTACAATTTCGTTTCCTTGAACTTTTATAGGCTTTTCATAGTCGAGGGTAACTGTTTTGGCTTCGCTTGTTTTTTGGATATTGTCCGTTTGTGTGATTGTTTTGACGCTTGCTGCGTGATCGAGTGGCGTTTCCACCTTGGCGACGGTTTCTGTGTAGGTGCGCGCGAATTTCTTACCAGCCAAGAAAGCCTCGTCGATAATAGTCACCATTTTCGACAATTTCTCCCGGTATACACCGTCAGATAGATACTGGTCTTCGAGGAGATCCCAATTGATCGAATGAGACATGACACCCTAGAACCAAAGAGCTTCATATGGACTTCAGATTTATATTGGCAGTAGCAATTTGAAAAAATTGCAAAAAAAAAATAAGGGCCATTTTAGATTTTATTTTCTAAAGTTCTTTATATTGAATTCAAATTCGAGCCTGACTATATGATTTGTCATATCTTGTATATTACTAGTTTTCTTCTATTAAGAAAAATGCCATTCAGGGTCGTTGACGTTGGTATAACCCTGAAGGTTTTTTTTTTACTGCCACAAACCGAACTCACCTCTAAGAAGACCGCAGAAGCCGTCGACCAAGACAAGCAGGGAACAAGTACCAGCGGTTTAGGCCAGTTGGTGGCTGCTAGAGATGCCATCTACGCGAAAAATACAGTATTTAAACAACAGTTGTTAAGTTAAGTCGCGAGTGAATAGGCTTCTTCTGGGCAAGCTCGTTCCATCGTCGACCCCATCTCTGCCCTTAAGGCTAGATCGAGGTCAAGAGTAAGCCCATACATAGTTAAAAAAAAAAGTTTTAATCTAATTACTTATATTCTAGGTTCTATGGTGAAAGACTGTGCGCGACTGAGGAAACGGTAACGGAACCTTTCTTGCAGTACCTCCTATCCCCATAAACAACGTCACAGCATAAAGTAATAGTATAGTGCGGGGCAAACAACTTGAACAATAATCACGTGGTGGGGGAAGCTTTGCGCACGTCAATTTGTATGTAAAATCGACTCTGCGCAGCCAAGGTCATTGTTTAAGTAGTTTTCCCACATCTACAGCGTGAATTTGTAGTGGTTTCGCACCCGAAGCCCTTCTGATTCTGCTCATGAAAACAAGTAACTTTCCCGAAGAAAAACATTTTTTACTCGAAAAAATTTTTTCGCCTCCCCATACAAAGTGAGTCGATCACGTGACCACTTTACTATGGAGAGGCGAAAAAATTAATTCGAGTAAAAAATTTTTTTCTTCGGGAAAGTTGCTTGTTATCATGAGTAGAATCACTGGGCTTCGGGTGCGAAACCACTACAAATTCACGCTGTATACTAATCATACAGAACAGATACTCCGCCCCCCGCGGCATCCACCCCCCCGCCCCCCACGGCATACTGTCATGTCACTAAGGCGCGGGACATATCTATGAGGCTTCGGTCGCGGGCGAGGTGAGGGTATGGCACGGTCGCAACGCCCGTGATTTCGTGTTTCATAGAAAATGTATAGAAGCGATATGGCGCCGTGCTTCAGGTGGCGTGGCGAGGGTGGGGTGAGGGCGCAGCGCAGGAGCCGCTTCCCGCCCGCGCCGCGCCGCAGTTAGCGGTGGCACGCCATACGAAAGCACAGATTCGTCCGCAGTATTAAAAATGCGTGACGATATGCAATTTAATATCGCGTTTTGCGAGTTAATAAAAAATATCCCGTAATATACGATTACAATCAATCAGGTTATAGTAACACAAGTGTGCAGGATCAAGCATGGGGACTACAGCAAATTATTATTTAGTAACAAGGTCGGGTTTCGATTAACTTGTATAACGATTAATTTTTTTTTTTAAATAAATTTCACCAATAACGATGTCGATTAACTTGTATAAATTTACATTTACTAATTACTACAAAAGTAGAAATTTAGAATTCTCTAAATACGTCTACTGCCGTCGCCATTTTGAGGCACCGCAAACGCGCCATAACCACGCCACAACCGCGCCATACCCTCACCTCAACCGCGAACGACGCCTGTAAGATATGTCCCGCGCCTATGAGGCGTCGGTCGAGGGCGAGGCGAGGGTATGGAACGGTCGCGGCGCCCGTCACTTCGTGTTTAATACAAAATGTATAGAAGCGATATGGCGCCGTGCATATTGAGGTGGCGTGGCGAGGGTGAGGTGAGGGCGCAGCGCAGGCGTCAATTCCCGCACGCGCCGCCCCGCAGTTTGAGGTGGCATGCCATACGAAAACACACAGATCCGTCCGCAGTATTATCAAAATATGTGACGATATGCAATACAATATCGCGTTTTGCGAGTTAATAGAAAAATATATCGTAATATACGATTACAATCGATCAGGTTATAGTAACAGATGTGTGCAGGATTGGAACTTATAGCAAATTATTATTTAGTTACAAGGTCGGGTTTCGATTAACTTTTATAAAGATATAAAAAAAAAACAATAAATTTAACAATTTTTTATTCAATAAATTTAACGATTTCGATTAACTCGTATAACTTTTTATTTATTAATTACTACAAAAATCGAAATTTAGAATGCCCTAAATACGTCCACTGCCGCCGCCATTTTGAGGCACCGCACCCGCGCCATAAGCACGCCATACCCTCACCTCACCCACGACTAGGGCTTCCACTCTCGAACCTATTTGGCGATCCCGGGATTGAGACGAGACTTCATGGCTGGATCCCGGGACTCTCGAAATTTCGAGAGTTTCAAGACTTTAGGAATAAAGTAAGAAACTTGAATATTTGGAAGATATCATAAATTAATAACCGATTTTAATAATTAGTATAGTTCTTAGTCAAAAGAAAAAGAAGACTATGGAGAAAAAAAAATCTGATATCATATAAAACGAAGTATCACGCAGCGGTTGATAAAATAAACAGTTTTTTTTTATAACTGTGGTAATTAAATATAAATGCAGAAAAATATTAACATTTTCACTTCAACTTGTCACTTAGTTTGACCTGATCATACTGCAAAAGTATCCTGATGAGCAGGCTGGGGGAATAGTCATTAGATAATCAAAGCATTTAAAAGGTATATTTTAACAGCAAAACTTTGCAAGTTATTATCACTGCGATCTTTCATTGTTATCCTCCCCCTTCCACCCGGACCGCCGCAAGGTGTTGACGTGCCCGGCGTACTGTGTGTCTTTATTTAATCCAAATAAATATAATACTACATTTTAAAGTTTAAAGTTTTGTGCGTCTCCGTTACTCGCCTTTACCTATAACTACATCAAATACGTTAAATTGGTGTTTTATAGCAGAAAATATGAACAACTCGGACCCGCATAATATGTCGATCTCTGGAGAAGTGGGTAGTGCAAACGAATCTTCCCCGGACTATGTTAATACTCACCGTCCAGGCAGAATCCAACCGCAACCTTCTATCGACAATCACTACTGTAATTACCTCATAAAAAAGCTTAAAAGAAAATATATAAGAGAATTATAAAAAAAAATCAAATAAACTAAATACAGAATTACTAAACATAAAATCCAACCCAATTAATTCAGCTAACTTCATCAATAATTATTTTGCAAATATTGGTAAACAGCTAGCCCTGCAAATTCCTTCCGATCCAGCGATTAAAGCAAATTACTTTCTTGACAATCTTCCCGCACAGCCTAACTCGTTCGTTTTATTACCCGCTGATCATGATGAAGTTAATAGTATTTTATTAAACCTTAAATCAAGTAGTGCTCCAGGATGGGACAATATTTCTACAAGCTTTCTAAAATCTGTCTCTAAAGAGGTAGTCCCCATCATAACTCATCTAGCAAATCTCTGCTTTGATCAAGGCATTTTTCCAAATTCCTTAAAGCAATCCATTATCACACCCGTGTATAAGAATGGGGACAGAGACGATGTCAGTAACTACAGGCCAATTTCAGTCCTTCCTGTTATAGCAAAGATCCTGGAAAAACTACTAAATAAGAGACTGCTTAACTATTTAAACAAGTTCAATCTATTATCACCTTCCCAGTACGGATTCAGGCATGGAAAATCAACTGAAGATGCAATTATTGCTCTTAGCTCGTTAGTTGTAGAAAAATTGGACAAAAGTAGAAAGTGTCTAGCAGTCTTCTTAGACCTGAAAAAGGCTTTTGACACCGTTTCTCTTCCCATCCTTATACACAAACTAGATAAGAAAGGAATAAGAGGAAATCCACTTTGTCTTTTTATAAGCTATCTCAGTGATAGAAAACAACGAGTTAAGCTGAATGAATTTACTAGTGAAGACGCAGATGTATCATTCGGTGTCCCACAGCGAAGTGTATTAGGGCCCACGCTTTTTCTGATCTATATAAATGATCTCTGCGATTCGAACATCCTAAACGCAAAAATATTTTCATACGCCGATGATACAGCTGTCGTCTTCACAGGCGATACGTGGGAAGAAGTCAAAACTAGTGCTGAACTAGGTATGGCTCAGATTGATAAGTGGTTGAAAGGTAACCTACTAACATTCAACACCTCTAAAACTAACTATATCTGTTTTAGCATCACAAGCAGAAATCAGCCTAAAAACGACATGAGCTTGAGAATACATTCTTGCAAGCCCACTATTATTGGTAACTGTTACTGTCCAACTATCCAAAAAGTTACAAAAACTAAATATCTAGGAGTCATGCTTGATGAGAATCTTACTTGGTATCCCCACCTTGAACACGTCATCAATAGGCTTAGAAAACTTGTTTGGATTTTCAAGACACTGCGACACATTGTGCCAGGGAATGTCAAGCAAACGTATTCAAGAAACATATTGAATGAAATTTACATATCCCTTGTACAATCTGTCTTAATATACTGCAGCGCTGTCTGGGGTGGTGCGGCGAAAACACGTTTTCTTGACCTTGAACGTGCTCAACGAGCATTGATAAAGGTGATGTACTTCAAAAAGAGAAGATTTCCAACTGAAAGCCTTTATCAGATCAGCGATCTTATTTCTGTTAGGAAACTGTATGTAATCCAAATAATTTTAAAAACACACAAATCCTTACCTTATGTTACAGAGGGAATACCAGAAGAAAATACAGAGTAGTTCAGGTCCCATGCGCCAATACAACATTCGCAAGCATACAGTATAATAAAAGATCGGCATACTTATATAATAAAATCAATAAAGAAATTAATATCTACTCGAAGCAATACCATGAATGTAGATCGTTTCTTACAAAATGGCTTAAAAGTAAAACCTACAACGAAACGGAGACTTTATTATTATATACATAATACCTACAGGTTAACACCACTCACAGACACTCACACATACACACACACACTTACACACTCACACTATACAGACTTACACACACACACACACTCACGATATACAGACTCACACACCCACACACACTTTTACGTAATACATTCTACTGACACACAGATACTTGGGCACTCGCCAACATATTCATTTGAAGGAAGAGCGGAGCCTCCTGACACAGGCAACCTGATTGCTTAATAGGAAGTTCCATCCTCGAGTTTTGTACCACATTGTATAAAAATATTAATAAAACATTTTGTATTTTTGTATTTGTATTATTTTGTATCCTCTATATAGGGTGACTTTTAATTAGTTCTTGATAGAAAAAGGTATGAATGTACTCATGATACTGAACAACTTTCCCCAAGGAACATAGGTCGAAATACGAAAATCAAGTTTTGACCTCCCGTAGAAACTGCATCAGCTGATAGCGCATTTTGTATGGGAGGTCAAATTTGGTTTTTCGTATTTCGACTTATGTTCCTCGGGAAAAGTTGTTCAGTATAATGAGTACACGCATATCGTTTGCTATAAAGAACTAATTAAAAGTCACCCTATACAGGGTGTAAGGGACAGGTTGGCAAATACTGAAAGGGCATGATCAGTCAACGTAACTGAACAACTTTCAGCGAACAAAACTTTCAGGAAATGAAAAAAGAAATCAGCTTCTCCATACAAGGATACGCCGGATATAGTTAAAAATTCGATGGTTCTATTGTTCGCTGACGACGTCAAATTAGCTATGTCTATTAGAAGTGAACATGACTGCATGATGCTGCAGGAGGATATAGATCGTGTCTATCAATGGAGTCTTAATAATAGGCTTTTCTTCAATCCCACAAAATGTGAAGTAATCAGTTTTACCCGCTCACACTCTCCAAGAGAGCGTACTTACACTCTTGGTGGAGAACTGGTATCGAGAGCAACACAGGTACGGGATCTGGGAATATTGTTCGTACAGAAATTTAACTTTCATGCCCATGTGGAACACCTAACTGTTTCTGCTTACCGCCGGCTTGGGTTTGTGTTGCGTAACAGCGCCCCTCCTACAGATCAAGCGGTTCGTATGCTGTATGTGGCTCTCGTTCGCAGTATTTTGGAAACCAACTCAGTAGTTTGGAGCCCATATGAGAAAAAATATAACCTTATGTTGGAGAAAGTCCAAAAAAGGTTCCTGAGGCATACATACAAAAAACAGTATGGATATTATCCATTCATGTATCCCACTCTTTTTCCACAAGGACATTTGAGCTTCGACTCACTACAATTACGTAGATACTTAGCACTAGCAAAATTTGTTATAAATATTATTAGGAATAATATCAATAGTGTCTACTTATTGCAGCGTTTTCTGTGTCTGCCTGTGCATAACTCGTATCGGAGGGGAAGGCGTCAGGATCTACTAGCTCTTCCAAGTTCCAGCACAGATGCGCATAAAAATACACCAGTTTTGCGTGCCATCACGCTTCTTAATTCTGCAATCAATTATGAACCACAATGTGATTTATTCCATAGTAACATAAATTATTTGATGAATGCGTGTACAAAATGTTTTGAAATATTGATGCCTGTGAGCACAATTAGTAATTGATTTATAATGTAGTTAAGAGTTTATTGTAACGCTTTGGATTTTCTGTTATTTTACAATTGTATAAAATAAATAAATAAATAAAATACAAACTGTCCAACTAAGTTTGCAATTTTGTATGGAGAGGCCGATTTTTTTTCGCATTTCCTGAAAGTTTTGTTCGCTGAAAGTTGTTCAGTTACGTTGACTGATCCAGGGTGTCCACAGCTAATGCCCAAAAAATTTCCCTGACTTTTCCCTGACTTTCCCTGACCATTTTCAAAAATTTCCCTGACCAATTTTATTCATTTTAAAGAAAAATAAAGTATAAATGAATATATTTTCGAAAAAATGTTAAGACCAAAAACAATGTCATAATGTAGGTCACTCTTTGGAGAAAAAAAAACCGGCCAAGTGCGAGTCGGACTCGCGCACTGAGGGTTCCGTACCACCACATAAACATAATTGTATTAGTTGAAATTTCAGTAAGTTAATGTGCTAGATTTTTGAGTCCGACACGCGCTTGACCAAATTTTATTATTTGTTTTTATTTTATAGCTTATGCACTATAAACAAAACAATTTTCAAGTTTGTAAGTGTTCCCGTTTTTAAAATAGAACTGAAACAAAAATCGCCTCCGCGACCATCCAATATGACCACTCTCTTATATGAATGTTCTTGAAACGGGAGCTCACCACAATTGGTTACCATTAGTTGTGAGAAAAGTTGTAAATTTTAATGATTTCAGACTTTTCCCATTATTTGTACTGTGAGACCTAGCTTCTTGCCAAATTTCATAATTTTAGGTCTACGGAAAGTACCCTGTAGGTTTTGCTTTTTTGCATAAATGTATGGAGATGAGGACATAAAATGCCATATCTTTTGATTGCGTCGTTGTAAAAAATTAAAATTTTCAGATCTTGTGTGGTTCATGGATCCTAATATATGGTATTTATTTCAACCTGATACCTTTACCCGTTCGTGAGATAAAGGGTCTTGTCAGACAGACAGACGGACAACAAAGTGATCCTATAAGGGTTCCGTTTTTTCTTTTGAGGTACGGAACCCTAAAAATGTCTGAAAAATAATGCTTCAACAGTCTGGATTAAAGCCCACGTCAGACAGAGCGGTACAAGCGGTAAAGCGGTCCGAGGGCGGACCTGCGGGAAGCGAAAGCGTTCCGGGACCGGTCACACAGAGGTACCGCGCGGAAACCGCGGCGGGACAGCGGGGCGGTAGTGGTCGGTGTGACATTATTTATCTGTGATTATTCAAAAGACGTAAATCCTTTGCTCTAAATAAAAAACCAAACTGATAACCTAAAAAAAAGTCTGCGCAAGGCCGCAAAATTCTTGTAAAAAAATACAACGACAAAGTTCGCGCCCGGACCGCACCGCACCGCGCCGCGCCGCGCCGCTGACGCTCTGTGTGACGGGTTGCATTGGACGCAATGGAATACAGCGCCCGCTCCCGCCGAAAGTTCGGCCCCGCGCCGCGCCCAGTCCGCTGGGTTGTAATAGCGGCCCGGCCGCCCCCGCGCCGCACCGCGCCGCGCCGCGACCGCTTTCAGTGTGACAGGGTGCATAAGAACTCATACTTTACAAAAAATACCGGCACCGGAACGCTTCCGCTACCGCCTCAGTGTGACTTGGGCTTAAGGGGCTGATAAGAGCTAAATACGCTTCACTAGAGCAGGTTTTTAACGAAAAGTGATGTATATATTGTTGCCGTTGAAAAAAAAATTTGATAATTAAGCATATTTACAATAATATGGCCGACTCAGAAACGCGATTAAATATATTTTGTACGCCATAAATAAAAAAAAACAACCTCTAACCCTCTTTACCTCTGATTTTTGCTTTTTAACCGTTTTTCTTAAGTACCCATTAATCTATGATGCCAAAACTTTTACACATTATTCAATATACAGGGTGTAAGGGACGGTGTAGCGAAAAACGTAAAACAGCGCGAATCCGCTCCGTTCTAGCACGCGCATTATGCCCTTTGTTAGAAAGGGAGGTAATTCAGCTCTTATCAGCCCCTTAAGAGTCCGACTAGAGCATGAATTACAGGAGTAAATAAAAGATTTCACTGAACCAAAACTATTGAAATTTATAAAAATAAAAAGGAGTAATCTAATTATTGTGACCACAAATTATGCCTTATTTTAGGTCACTCGGAACCTGGAAAAAAATGCTTCAATAGTCTGGATTAAGAGTCAGACTAGACTCTAGTCACTAGAGAATGATTTATCCCTTATTTTACAATCACTGGGACATTTTGGAAACTAAACTGTAAATACTTAATTTTTCCCTGACTTTCCAGGTGGCTCCTCGATTTCACTGACTTTCCCTGACCACCTTGAGCTTCCCTGACTTTTCCCTGACTTTCCCTGATTTTTAAGAATGTGGACACCCTGTGATCATGCCCTTTCAGTATTTGCCAACCTGTCCCTTACACCCTGTATAATAACCAATTTCAAAAAGAGCATTTTCAATTCTGATTGCAGTACTTACACATATCATCTTTGCCACATCGATAAAAGTAATTTAATACACTTATGATAAAAGGCGAAAGCTAATAATATCTTCACTTGCCAAGTAATGAACTGAAGCGCTCGTGGCCAAGTGGTAGTTAGGTACTCTTTCTTTCCGATGACGAAAGTCAAGCAAGGTTGGCCGTGGTCAGAAACCGGGTAGGTGACCATTAGTGGCACAACAAAAAAAGCGTTTTCATGGTTCGGAAGTCACTTTATAAGCTGTTGGTGCTGGGTATTGTCAATAATTTTAGTCGTTAACCCAAATCAGAGGCCATTTTGTGGCTTGAAAACTCGGACAGCCAGGTTGACAGGGGTCTTTTTTCCCTCTGGGTAGCAAAGGTCAAATGCCAGTCGTTCTGAGCATTGCTGGAAAGAGGCCATCGAGAAACACGGCGAAGCCCTTGCCGTGTCACTGGACATCCCGAAGGCCTTCGACAGGGTGCGGACGCTGAGCAAACTACCTGCATTCGGCATTTCCGCTGAGTTTTGCTCTTGGTTATCTGACTTCCTAATTAAACGGTCGATCCGAGTAGTCCTAAATGGCTGCTCCTATGACCTCATAGCTATTGACGCCGGCGTTCCTCAGGGGTCTGTTCTCTATGCGACTCTTTTCCTGCTACACATCAGCGACCCACTAGGTCTTATCAATGACAAGGAGGTATGGTGCTCTGATATTCCAGCGAAACACAAGAAACACATTGTAAAAAGCCGACTCTTAAAGTAGGCCGTGCTGCAGTGGTTTCTTGCCGTTTCTTTTACGCTGCCATAGCACGATCCGAAACGGCGTAGACTCGCTCTATTTGCATTGTATTCTGCATGACATTCAATAAGTATTCTGTAAAGAATCTACATTAAATAAAATTATCTCAATCTTGATTTATGTCTAGCACAAAAGCCATCAGAGACGAGATACGTTCTTCGAGAGAGACGTGTCTCCAAGTGGAGTGACAAAAATCTTGTGAGTTTCAACGCCACCAAAACACAGGCGTGTCTGTACACCGCCAAAAGGAGTCCGTTCAATCTAGTCTGGCCCACTTTAGCAAAGTTGCATGTCTGTCGGTCTTTTACAGATTGTGCTTCAGAAAGTGTGCTCAAGAGCTCCAAGAGCTTATTCCACCATCCCCCTTTTGCCGTCGAGAGTCCAGACGCACCGCAGGATATCTACCCACACTTGGTTGATATTTCACACATTCGCACAAAACGCTTTGAAATATCTTTCATAATGCGCACGACCAAAGTGTGGAATTCTCTGCCTGCGTCTATGTTACGGAGTAGGTACATATAGCCCGAACCTATTCAAGTCACGAGTGAATAGGCTTCTTTTAGGCAAGCTCTTCCCATCGTCGACTTCATCTCTCAAATCCCTTGGGTTAGGTAGCTGACTCCGAAAAACCATTCATAAAAACTGAATAAGGCTAGTGCAATGATGAGACTGAAAAGACACGGTTTGAAATTAAAAATAATAAAAAAGTATGTCCATTTACTTCATTCCTATTTTTCAATATGTGGTTTCAATAAATAATTTGAAATCATGTCTATTTTTGTTTCATATTTCATAGTCAGAATAAAATTGAAGTAGGCAGGTATACCTTTAAATTTGCTGTAACGTAATTTTAGCGTTCCTTCAAAATTAAAGCTATCTCTTGTAAAACCGCTTTATAAGAAAAACAATAAAAGCGATTTGAAGAACTATCGTCCTATAACGCTCATCTCAGTTATTTCAAAAATTTTCGAAAAAGCTATGCATGTTAGAATCACAAATTTCTTAAACAGATACAACATTATAAATGATGAGCAAAATGGTTTTCGCAAGAATAAGTCTACCACTCTAGCTTGCTATACCTTGATGCAAAATGTAACTCAGTATATAGACAGAAAAATGCCAGTAGTTGCAGTATTTTTTGACCTGTCAAAAGCATTTGACTTCGTAAATCACGATATATTACTGTCTAAATGTGAAACGTACGGAATAAGAGGACCTGCGCTGTCATGGCTCAAAAGCTACTTATCAGATCGTCAACAATGTGTAGAGCTAAACAGATTAGATGAAAAGAACGAAGTTATAACTTTCAAATCACAATTAAAAATTAATTCTTCGGGCGTTCCACAAGGTAGCATTTTGGGCCCGTTATTGTTTGTTATATATATCAATGACTTACCCAAAGCTACAATGCACAAAACGGTGTTATATGCCGATGATATATCTGTTATTATTCCATTTGACTCGAGATTTAAATTTTCTGACATAATAAATGATACAATTGATAAAATTAATGAATGGATAGAATGCAATAATCTAATTATTAATATAGAGAAATCTAATTATATTCAATTTAGTAATTATAAAGCCCATCGTTTCTCTTTTAATATAAAGTGTCGTGGTCAAACGGTACAACAAGTTGAGCAGACTAAATTTATGGCACTTCATCTTGATCAGTACTGTAATTGGAAAGTACATGTTCAACAAATTTGCAACAGACTAGAAAGGTTCATATTTGCTTTAAAATGCCTTAGACGCACTGCTGGACTGGATGCTGCGCTCACTACATACCATGGTTATGTGGCTTGTGTTTTGAGGTACGGTTTGATCGTGTGGGGAAATTCCACTGATATTTCAAAAGTGTTTATCACTCAAAAGAAATGTGTTAGAGGAATGTGTGGAGTTGGACCTCTTGAGTCTTGTCGCCCGTTATTCAGGAAACTCAGAATACTGACCTTAACCTGCCTGTACATATATGAAGTGGGCGTATTTGTAAGAGCAAACCAACAGCTATTCCCATTACGACCCAATGATAATCCTAGATTACGACCAAGGGATCCAACTCTATTACAGCAACCAAACTGCAAAAGTGCACTTTATAAGAAAAATTGTCACATGATGTGCATAGATATTTTTAATCATATTCCAAGACAAATAAAAGAATTACCAATAAATAAATTTAAATTTGAGCTCCACAAATGGTTATGTGATCAATGTTTTTATAATCTTAAAGAATATTTTGACAAGATTAACTGATTTGTATTTGACATTTTTATGACCGTTGTGACATTATTTTGACATTATTATGATGAATTTTTGATTGATTTCAGAATATCTTAATATTATTTTGTGTTTTAAATGTATTCGATTTTTATTATTATTAAATTTAATTTCAAAGTAGGAACAAACAATAATATTTGCATGCTAATTTGTTAGTGGAACATGTGATACTATGTTTAAAACCTACCAACTCTGTTTACCATGTATCTTTGCAAATAAACTTATCTTATCTTATCTTATCTTATCTTTGTAATTTTACAAAACGGATAGGAATTTATTAACTTGTGTAACAGTTTTAACAATTTAATATATTAATAAGACACGTGTATTATAAGTTTAACTCAGAGAAAGATTTTTTTAATCAGTCTCGAAAATCTCTAAAATCCCGGGACTGGAAATTCAAAATCCCGGGACACAAAATCTTTCGAGACTCCCGGGAAATCGAGACTCGATTCCCGGGATGGAAGCCCTACCCACGACCGACGCCTCATTGATATGTCCCGCGGCTAAGAGTGGTGAAAGTTTTTATTTTTAAATAGCTGTGACCGCGGCTTCGCCCGCGTGAAATTCAGACAATGTGCAGTCGCTCTCCCTCCCTCTCCCCTCCCCCTCTCCCTCTTTCATATTTCTCCCTTCCCCCCTCCCTCTCCCTCTCCCTATCCCAGCCCCTACCCTATCCCAGTCCCTATCCCTAACGCCATCTTTACCGCTATCCCTATCCTTATATATTGATTTTTTAGACATTTAAACCCTATCGCACCCCAACCCCATCCCCAGAGGATGATGGTATTTCACGTCCACCACGTTGGATTTCAAAATTGTTGTAGTTTTCGTAATCAGCGACCCGATAAACCATACAAACGACACCCATATTGATTTTTCGACATTTCAACCCTATCGCACCCAAACCCCATCCCCAGGGGATGATGGTATTTCACGTCCACCACGTTGGATATCAAAATTATTTTAGTTTTTGTAATCAGCGACCCGATAAACCATACAAACGATACCCATATTGGTTTTTAGACATTTTCACCCTATTTCCCTCTTTTAGAGGTTGAATTGGGGTGGAATTTCAATAACAGTGATGTACGTTCCACAGAATTACAACCCTAATGTACCCTAAAATAAAAATACTAAATTTTGTGGATTTTACTTTGAAAATTAAGGATTTTCAACTTCATTCCCCTTTTCACAACTTAGGGTGTAGAATTTTCAAAAAACGTGAGACTTGTAAAACTTAATTTTTAGTCGTTAGTCTAAATACAAATTTTGAAGATCCTAACTTCAAAACTGACGGACTTTCATACAAACTTCCATCCCTTATTTCACCCCCTTAGGGGATGAATTTAAAAAAATTCTAAAACACTAACATTTTTATTTTTTACTAAGAGCTCAAAACCAAATTTCTATAACTCTACCTTTAAAAAAACCGGTCAAGTGCGAGTCGGACTCGCGCGCCGAGGGTTCCGATATACCTATAGTATTTTTGGAAGCAATAAAGTCCATTTTCAGGACCGCAAAACTAAATTTGTTTGTAAAGGTTTTTTGCAGATTTCTGAAAAACTGTGCAACTTAGAAAGATCGTTTTATTTTTGCTGTAAAGTTGTAAACTGTAATTAATTCAGATTTTTCCTTACTCAAACTTCGGAGATAAGGGGGGGGGGGAATGGTATTTTTCTTGACATTTTTCATCATAACTTTAAAACTAAGAAATTTAAAAAAATACAAAAATATATTTTAAAATGTACAAGTAAAGCCCTTTCATATGATACCCCACTCGACCTAGTAGCGACAATTTGAAATTTGGCCCCCCCTATTTTGGCCCCCTTTATATTAATAATCATACTTTTTTCAAAATTTTTTCTTGTGCAATTAAGTTGGGCAACTATATTCTAAAACTATTCCAAATTTCAGGTTGATAGCATAAGTGGTTGCTGAGATATAGAGGTGTGACAGACAGACGGACAGACAGACAGACAGACAGAGCGGCACCATAAGGGTTCCTTTTTTTACCATTTTGGTATCGGAACCCTAAAAATGGAAGACTTATAGACCAACATACGGAAAAAAAACATCCCCTTTTTCACTCCCTAGAAGTGTGATTTTTAAGAAATGCTTAAACACGTGTTTGTTTATTTTTTACCAAAAACTTAAATTCAAATTTGTATGAATCTAGCTCAAGAAACAAAGGACTTTCATACAAACATTCATCCCTTATTTCACCGCCTTTGGGGACGAATTTTAGAAAATCCTTCCTTAGTGGATGGTTTTGAACTGCAAAAACCAGTGTACAAAATTTCAGATCTGTAACTATAGCGGTTACAGCTCGGCGTTGATGAATCAGTCAGTCAGGACAAGCAATTTTATATATTTAGATTGGCAAAATTTAGGCTATGACTATATTCCATTCTGCCATACGGGAATCAATTTTTACAGAAATAAAAAAAAATATTTACTGCGTTTGCTTTTGTTCGAAAAAAATTGATAATTTTGAAAGTAAATTAATGACCATATCAAATTAATGGGCGAAGTTTGGAGGTTCCTTACATTAAGGTTGTTGTGGCATATACTCACATGTCCTCCCATTGAAAGCCCAGTGACACCAAGAGGTCCGAGGCCGTTACGTTCACACCAGTGAAACAGCACCAGCGATTCCAGGATTAGACACCCGCCCATCACGAATATGTCCGATACGTTGTGCAGTGAAGAACGACTGGAAATAAGAAAATTAATAAATATAAATAATAATGAATTATAAATAAGCAGGAAAGGTTCCAAGACTCCAAGTTCATGTGGATTAATATAACTTTGATGTTGAATTGCTGCGCATGGGTATACTAAGTACAACTTAGTTTTTTGCAGATTTCTAAGATTCAGATAATTTTATTCAATGTAGATTCTTTACAGAATATTTATTGAAAATGTCATGCAGAATACAATGCAAATAGAGCGAGTCTACGCCGTTTCGGATCGTGCTATGGCAGTGTAAAAGAAACGGCAAGAAACCACTGCAGCACGGCTTACTTTAAGAGTCGGCTTTTTACAATGTGTTTCTTGTGTTTCGCTGGAATATACGCATAATATACGCACCATACCTCTTTGTCATTCATATAGTCATCTAATCTATAGTAAGCTTTTTTACATAACGTTTGCTTTACACATTCTTTAAACTTTCTCTCAGGTAATTGCACTATATTGTCAGGTATTTTGTTGTAGTATCGTACACACAGACCAACGAAAGATGTATTAACTTTAGTTAATCTAGTATATGGTTGATCAATTTTGTGCTTATTTCTAGTATTAAAATTATGCCTGTCACAAATTTTAGGTAATTGATGAATGTTCTTTCTAGCATACATAATATTTTCATAGATATACCGGCATGGCACTGTCATAATGTTGATTTCCTTGAACAGTTCTCTAAGGGAATCACGAGTCTTCAGACAATAAATTGCTCTTATAGCCCTCTTTTGTAAAACGAATATTGAATGTATATCAGCTGCCTGGCCCCAAAGCAGTATGCCATCCTATCCTACTAATATTATAAACGCGAAAGTTTGTAAGTATGGATGGATGTTTGTTACTCTTTCACGCAAAAACTACTGAATGGATTTTAAAGAAACTTTGAAATAATATAGCTTATTCATCAGAATAACACATAGGCTACAATTTATCCTGCGCAGACGAAGTCGCGGGCACCAGCTAGTAAGACATAATGCTATGGAAGTAGCTAAAGTAAACCAGCCTTGCAATAGCTACATCAGTAAGTTGTCTAATTTTTCTGACAGCATATGCAGCCGAGCTCAATCGACCAGAAAGAGCCGTTATATGAGGGCCCCATTGAAGTTTAGAGTCTAGTGTTAACCCTAAGAAAACTGTACTATTTACAAAATCTAATGGTTCATTATTCAATACTATGTTATGTGAAGTAGACGTTACATTTGGTAGTGCAAATTTTATACATTTGATTTTTTTTTGCGTTTAGGACTAAATTGTTAACAGTAAACCATGCATGAATCTGTCCAAGTGCATCATTGACTTCGTTATAATTTTGTGATTTCCTACTTAATATTAATGAAGTATCATCAGCAAATAACACAATCTTGGACAGATTCTTCACCACAGAAGGAAGGTCATTAATATAAATAAGGAATAAAAATGGCCCCAATATGGACCCTTGAGGTACGCCAATTTTGACAACAGATCCCAGTGATTTCGTCCTGTTTACTTGTACCTTTTGAATCCTGTTTTTCAATTTATTTTTTTTTGCGGTTGTCTATGGGCGTCGGTGATCACTTACCATCAGGTGACCCGCCTGCTCGTCTGCCTCCTTTTTCTATAAAAAAAAAATGACCTAAGTAGTTTAAGTGAATTATTCTTAACACCGTAATGTTCAAGTTTTAGCAACAATGTGATGTGCTATGATCTACGCAATCAAATGCTTTCGATAGATCACAGAAGATACCAATACGAGTAGCATCTTCAGATTTTTCCCACGCGCAAAAGATGTATTTTAAAAGTGCAGTCCCGGCATCCGTTGTACTGCGCCCTTTCGTGAAACCAAATTGATGGTTATGTAGTAAGTTATTTCTATTGAAGTGTGAAAGCATTTGATTGAGTACGAGTATGACCTTCTCAAAAATTTTACTGAGTACAGGTAAGACTGATATTGGTCTAAAATTACTGGGATCCTTTTGCCACCTTACTGAGTACAGGTAAGACTGATATTGGTCTAAAATTACTGGGATCCTTTTGCCACCAGCTTTGAATAATGGAACTACTTTACTTTTTTTCATCAAGTCAGGAAATGTACCATGATCGACACAATCATTGAATATTACAGCTAAATATGGAGATATAGTATCAATGATCGCACTACAGACTTTTACTGACATTCCCAGACAAACTGAAGAACTCCTAAAATAAAATACTCACTAGTTATACTCTTATGCCAATCACAGAAATGAACACTTCCTCACTCATCCACACACACATACATACCATTACTCACCTACACACCTATACACACCGACATACCTACGCACACCGACACACACATATTTTTTAGTGTTTTCTTTCATTTAGTTTGTTTTTCGTGTTATTTTTATTTAACATACTTAGTATAATTGATTGGGAGTGTCCACTGACTTAAGAAATACAGGTTTTTTACCTAGCTCTGAAGTCAGAGATTAAATTTCATGTAATGTTTGTTTTTATCTCAATAAAAATACATTTTATTTTTATTTATTATTCCCTAAAAAACTGTGTGCCAATAAACCGGCAGCCAAAATGTTAAAAACGGAACCCTTATGGTTCGTCTGTCTGTCTGTTACATCTGTTTATCTCAGCAACTACTCACGCTATCGACTTGTTTGGAAAAGTTTTAAAACTTGCTTGCCCACGTATATTGCAAACGAAAAAAATTTTATGGGGCCCAAAAAAGGAAGCGAAATTTCAAAATGTCGGGACTAGATCGAGTGGGGTATCACATGAAAGGGTTTTATTTTAACATTACAAAATTGATTTTTGTATTTTTTACGACTCTTAGTTTTAAAGAGTCGTAAAAAATCTCACCCACGACCGACGACGCTTAAGTACCGGATACACGGTCGCCAACCAAGCCCCGACAGAGGTGACCTTGGTCGGTTCCGGCCGTGTAGTTCGTGGTCGCCAACCAAATTTTTAGTGACCTTCCAACGCCCTTGGTCGTGAAAGCAGCTTCCCAAACTAAGGTCAAATAGAGGACGTTGGTTACGTCTCCGACCGTGTAGCTGCCGGTTGGCGACCGCACAGATTATAAACTGACGTTTCTTGTCTTTCCCGGTAATTAAAAACAAAAGAAGACAACGAAATTGATAATTTTGTGACAAAGAAGATTTGAAAAGTCTTCTAAACAGTGATTTGTTTTGAACCGAACTACAAAATACAAAAACTGTCAGTGTCAACTGTCATTTTGTATCACCACATCGTGTTTTTTAATCTATATCAATGCTTGTTGTCAACAAGTCGGCGACCGTGTAGTTGAAACAAACCCAAATGGTTGCAACCCAAGGTGACCTCTGTCGGGAGCTTGTCGCCGACCGTGTATCCGGTGTTTTAGTTTTTCCCACAGACTATTTTTTTATTTGGCAATAGTCAACTCATATTTGGGGACATTTCTGCCAGTGTCGTGTTCTAGAACATTCTTAAGTTTTTGGAATTTCTTCACTTTTTTAGAAGTTAAAAATAAGGCGAACCGCTAGTGTCGAGTAGGGAAATTGTTCATTGCTCCCCCCGTAAAGCGACAGTGGACTTTACAACGTTAGTTTACTAATATTTAATCTGTGACTTTACGAAGGAAATGTCCATTACTTTTTGAGACAACACAAACCGGTTTCAAACACGAGATCGCTTGAAATCTTTATCAGCTGCGCACTCCGTAGTCAATTCACTGCATGAAACACTATCTTTATTATCCACTAAATCACTACATATACCTGAGTTCACGAGAGAATTCGAAATCATGCAAACAAAGACCCCATTTTTCTTTTTTTAGAGACGTGGATATCTTAGTAGACTGTACAGCCAAATATATTCAATGACTTGACTCACCAATGAGACAACTCCATGAATGATTAAATTCGCAAATACCATATTTTAGCTGTCGGCTTATTTTATATTAAAAAAAAATGACAAATAGACCAAGCTAATTTGAAGCGCCCTGACTAATTTGACAGAGTGCGTCAAGCTTGACACTTTGGACTTTGTACTACGCTAAGTGAGCGTAGAGACGGAATTCCTACTGCGAGTGTGAAACTTGACCTGCTCTTGACTGTAGAGTGCGCTTTGCAGTGATCTACAAAATGAGTAACAATAGAAAAAAAACTGCCAAGTGCGTGTTGGGCCGGCTTATGTAGTAAAAAGTAAATAGTTGCGTTGTCACCTTGTCACGTAAGTACTCTCTCAGTATTAAAATGCATATAAAAAAAATAACAATATTCGGCTAAAGTATAATGACATATATTTCATGTCGATGGTATTGAATTTAAAAGCGAAGTCTAATTTGAGTAAAATATCGCACTGTCACATTAGAATGAAATAGACACAGTCTGGAGTTAAAAATTGCACTGTTGATATAAAAAAAATATAAAATATATGTTTTTAAGTCTCATTGTCTCAGAAAATATACATTTTTATGATAATTCTACAGTCAATAAATATTGTAATGCCTTTTACTATCGATTGGAATCAGTTTCTTGAGAGGCGGTCGAGCGACGAACTTCTGAAGTGTTCAAGATGGCGGACGGTAGGTATGCCAATTGGGTACAATGCTTACAAATTTATTTTATTGTACATCTACTTGACTAAGCTTATTTTAGTGCTGACTTGATTATTTAAAAAAGACATGTAATTAATTAAAAACTTACTTACACGTTCAAATAATTAAGCAGAATCACAAGCAGTATCAGAATCCGTAAATCAATGCGTACGGTCGTCGGTCCAGGCGAGAATACTATCCAAATCGCAAAGAAAACAAAAGTCACAGATAGCCAAGTCATCGGAGCACACACAAGAAAAAGATTTCGTTTCACACGACATCGAACGAAGCGAGTAACCGAATGGCGAAAGCACCACTTTCAACACTTATACGGGTGGTAAGAGAAGGGAAGCGGGAGGGGGACGAGCAACTTTCGCAAATCAAATAATTTTTATATAAAATAAAATTCTAGACCTCCGGTACTAAAGTGGTCACGTGACCGTCACATTTTTGTATCGCAAGTCTAAAAAGTCGAGTAAAGTCAGTAATTTCTTTTCATTTTGATCAGTATTACAAACAGGATGGATTGATTTCAAAAATATTTTGTTTATAATTTTTATACAAAATATATGGAAAACATTTTTTTGTAATTTCTGACTGTAAGTACTCCAACCTGAGTTGCTCCCGTTTTGTTAAGTATTAGAAACGGGATCAATTGGCACTAAACATTTTTTTGTGCACAATGGCTATTTTCTTTAAAAAAAATTAAAGTCTGTGAATGGGTATCAAAATTTCATGAAAAATTATGGATAGTCCAGTAAGACCATTTTCGTGTAGCTGCAACGGCTAGGTACTTCCCCGTGCTGTCTTTTCAGAAAAATCCATTCTGTATATCTTTAATGTACAGACAAAATTGATTTACGTATATGTAAAAGTATAGATTTTTTATTAACGTACTCATTATGTTTTCATAAAAACAATTTTATAAACATTTCGTGCATTATTAGAGCTCACTGGAGAATTGACTTAACTCATTTGAATGATTCATATCAAATCAATTCAACTGAGCACCTCACTACAAACGAAATGTCAAACGCTTGTCAACGAAGTTACGAGATTTTCTTTCTTGAGATATTTTTATTGCAAAATGCATGAAAATGTACATAATTCTGACTGTCTGTGTGTTAAAACATGGTGCAAAGGGTTTTCTGTGTGTGTATAGTGTCAAAACATATGTGCCTTATGTGATTGAAGAGAAATATCGAGTTAATATGCAAGTTAGTTGTTTGTTTACATGATTTGGAATTCTTTCGTGAATCCTACTATATAGGTACACAAAAAATCACTACATACGTTCCGAATCACCGATAATATCGATTTCATCGCTGACAGCGCGCTCAAATGCGTCCCGAATCACCGTTAGCGCGTCTACGACTGACCATCGCTACGTCATCTATGACGTCATCAACGCCGCCATCTTGCGCTCACAACGCCAACACTTTCGAGCATGGTCACGTTAGTATTATATAGTCTAAGATGGTCACTGTGAGCGATCTGTCATAACTGTCAGATTTTGCCGATGTTTGTTGATAAATAAAACAAAAATTTAAAAACTGAAGTGAATAGAAGAAAATATTCTTGGAAACTTATAAAAAATGGCTCAGAAAGGAAAGAAAAAAAAAGGTTAGCAATTACAAGTGGAAGAAAGGAAAGAAGATATCAAGTTAGATGACATGACAGCCACCAACGTTAGCTGTGTCCGTCTTCCCAGCAAGCCCTTGCGAGATATAGCCAAGTGGCATACACCAAAATTTAGTGGAAATTGGTTCATTCCATCAGTAAAGTGTCAGATTCAGTGCATCAAAACTGACGACACTACGAGCTGAAAACTTTGGGTGGCTGTAAAGACGTCTCGTCAGCCAGCCCATTATATACAGGAAAAACTACGAAGATTACATAAAAGCAAAATAGTTAATAATAATTGATTGTAAAAAATCCGAATCGAAAATGTCCATATGTTAGGAGCACTTCATCATTAATTATAGGTGGCTGGAGAGACGTTTTCCCAGCCAGCCCAGGTGATATCTCGGAACGTATAGTAGGTAGGAAGATAAAACAAAGCTTAATATTTACTACCTACTCGGAACAATAGGAAGCAAATAAAAAAAAAATTAAAAATTAAAATAAATTTTTTTCTTTCTTTCTTTCAAATATTTCAAAATCCTAGCTCCACTAACTTTTGAGATGTTTGTATTTTTTCATGGGAAAGACTGATTGGTTAACAAGAAGTTTTTATTTATTTGTGGACAAAATGTTAAGAACGAAAGAGATAATATATATTTTAGCTCACGTGAAGACTAACTGGTGCCTCAATCTCTTTTTAGCAACCGTGACAACTGTATTCTAGGCGGAGATGTAGGGTTAATAAATGGCAGCGTAACAAAATAGTGGAAGAACACCCAAAATTATACATAGGAAGTGAGGTTGTTGCTCAAGTAGAAAAAGCTCGGAATCTTGGTCTGATTATGGATGGTGAAATGCGATACATAGAACACGTTAATATAAAAATACGAAATGCATTCTACCGATTAAAAGTTTTATACAGCTTCCGGAGGTATTTATCTGTGAGAGTGAGGGAAATACTAACAGAATCGCTGGTTCTGTCACATTTTAATTACGTTGACGCCGTATACGGTCCTCGACTTCTGAAGCAAACCAAAAAGTCCATACAACGCGTACAAAACGCATGTATGCGATTCTGTTACGATATACCGAAACGAGCGCATATCACACCATACCTTAATGAGAGAGAAATTTTGAATATGGCTCACCGGAGAGAGCTGCACTTAGCCTGCATGGTCCGAAATGTACTCGAATTTGAGGAGCCATCATACTTATTCGAAAAACTAGACTGGTTAAGAGATAGGCGAGGAAGACCTCTTCGATCCCATAGGGTAAATGCGTTGTCTATACCTAGCCATAAAAAAACATTCTTCAGAGGAGGGTTCAAATTCGCCGCTTCAAAAGTGTGGAATGATCTACCACCCCCTTTACGTGATTCCATGTCACTTATTAAATTCAAAAAGCTTGTACGGAGACATCTCATGGAAAAGCAATCGGGAAAAAGGGCGAGCGAATTTTGAAACTTTCTCCGAATTAAACAGTTATTATCTTATCATACAAATCAAACATGTACACACACACACACACACAGACACACACACACACTCACTTACATACATATACATATTACTTTTATATAATAAGTGCATGTATATATATACTACGTAGGATTTTATTTGATTTATTATTTTGTTTTAATTTGTATTTTTTTTTCTTTTATTTATATAACTTGCGTATAGCTATTATATCTCATTTTACACCAATACTCTGCAACACCACGCTCACATAACTATGAACTTGACAATTTAAACCTTATTAGGGGCTGGTCTGAAAACCAGCGCTAAGCCACTAGGCATAGCAATATGCTGAGACTAGTACCCATTGCCAATTGTAGATTCCTTAAGTATTCCTTGTGTGTTAAGATAGACAGATTAATACGTAGATTGTAAAGCCTCTTATGTTTTGTATGTATCTTCATTGGCAATAAGATTTTTTTTACTTTTCAATTTAATTAATTAATTACTTTTCAATTTAAGTAATTAATTAAATCAGAGGTATTGTATGTATCTATCTTATGTATTGCATGTGTTGTCACGGAGCGGGGCTGCATGCCTCGCATGCTGCCTCCTTTCGTGATCCTGGCTCTATTGTCCTGGCCCAAAATTCCAAATTCCTATTTCAAATGTCTTCTATCTCTGTCTTTCGATGTCATTCGTGTCAAAAATAGTCAGTTTACCTTTGATTCTGGTCGTGCTCGGACGTGCCCGCGCGCTGCACGACCACCGCCTTGTATTTATCTACTTTATCATAATAAACTCTTAACTTTATGTTGGCATTTTGGATTCCCCACCCTGAAGAGTCTCAACTTCTGCCTGCCGCTGAGTAGCTTTCGGTGACAGTGTATTTATTGGCAATAAAGAATTTTTTTTTTTTTTTTAAATTTTTAATGGTCTCAGTAACAAACAAAAATTTTTAAAGTATTCTTAAATTGTCCTGTAATTAATAAGTTATAAAAAGTGAATTATTAAATAAATACGTGAGCCAAAATACATATTATCTCTTTTGTTCTTCACATGTTGTCCACAAATAAATAAAAACATCTTGTTAACAAATCAGCCTTTTAAGTACACCGTCTCCCGAACTATTCTCAAATTACAAATAATCTACACGTGCGTCTACAGTTCCTCTTAACTATAAGGACACAAGATTGATTTTTGAATGCTCTAACAGCAACATGTAGAATTGCACAGAACGGCAACGTTGCACTACACATGCATTCCAAATTATCAGCGGGAAAATGATTTTTGTTTCTAGCATCGAAACCATAAGACCTAGGGACTTATTTTTCTTGGTGCTTATTGCATCAAATATGCACTCTCTAGTGGTATACCGCTCAGCATTCTACGTGCAGTACTTTTTGAGTTACAGCATGGGCTTGCTGGCGAGACGTCTCCCCAGCAAGCCCATGAAAAAATACAAATATCTTAAAAGTTAGTGGAGCTAGGATTTTGAAATATTTGCTTCCTAGTGTTTCGAGTAGGTAGTAAATATTAAGCTTTGTTTTATCTTCCTACCTACTACATGTTCCGAGATATCACCTGGGCTGGCTGGGAAAACGTCTCTCCAGCCACCCATAATTATTGATGAAGTGCTCCTACCATATGGACATTATCGATTCGGCTTTTTTACAATAAATTGCACTAGACATGCAGTAAATGTGGAACTATTTTGCTTTTATGTAATCTTCGTAGTTTTCCCTGTATAGAATGGGCTGGCTGACGAGACGTCTCTACAGCCACCCAAAGTTTTCAGCTCGTAGTGTCGTCAGTTTTGATGCACTGAATCTGACACTTTACTGATGGAATGAACCAATTTCCACTAAATTTTGGTGTATGCCACTTGGCTATATCTCGCACGGGCTTGCTGGGAAGACGGACACAACAGACAGACCGGCATGCAAGCAATGATGCAAGCGACCATGGCTGCGTTCCGAATCACGATGACAGCGCTGTCAGCACTAAAATCGCTCACATCCGTTCCGAATCGTTTATCGCGATAACGCCGCTTACAGGACTATTATCATTCGGAACGGTTATTATCGAGCTAACGTGTGTCCGTCTCCCCAGCAAGCCCGTGCGAGATATGGCCGAGTGGCATACACCAAAATTTTGTGGAAATTGGTTCATTCCATCAGTAAAGTGTCAGATTCAGTGCATCAAAACTGACGACACTACGAGCTTAAAACTTTGGGTTGCTGTAGAGACGTCTCGTCAGCCAGCCCATTCTATACAGGAAAAACTACGAAGATTACATAAAAGCAAAATAGTTCTACATTTACTGCATGTCTAGTGCAATTGATTGCAAAAAAGCCGAATCGAAAATGTCCATATGGTAGGAGCACTTCATCAATAATTATGGGTGGCTGGAGAGACGTTTTCCCAGCCAGCCCATGTGATAGCTACATCAGTAAGTTGTCTAATTTTTCTGACAGCATATGCAGCCGAGCTCAATCGACCAGAAAGAGCCGTTATATGAGGGCCCCATTGAAGTTTAGAGTCTAGTGTTAACCCTAAGAAAACTGTACTATTTACAAAATCTAATGGTTCATTATTCAATACTATGTTATGTGAAGTAGACGTTACATTTGGTAGTGCAAATTTTATACATTTGATTTTTTTTTGCGTTTAGGACTAAATTGTTAACAGTAAACCATGCATGAATCTGTCCAAGTGCATCATTGACTTCGTTATAATTTTGTGATTTCCTACTTAATATTAATGAAGTATCATCAGCAAATAACACAATCTTGGACAGATTCTTCACCACAGAAGGAAGGTCATTAATATAAATAAGGAATAAAAATGGCCCCAATATGGACCCTTGAGGTACGCCAATTTTGACAACAGATCCCAGTGATTTCGTCCTGTTTACTTGTACCTTTTGAATCCTGTTTTTCAATTTATTTTTTTTTGCGGTTGTCTATGGGCGTCGGTGATCACTTACCATCAGGTGACCCGCCTGCTCGTCTGCCTCCTTTTTCTATAAAAAAAAAATGACCTAAGTAGTTTAAGTGAATTATTCTTAACACCGTAATGTTCAAGTTTTAGCAACAATGTGATGTGCTATGATCTACGCAATCAAATGCTTTCGATAGATCACAGAAGATACCAATACGAGTAGCATCTTCAGATTTTTCCCACGCGCAAAAGATGTATTTTAAAAGTGCAGTCCCGGCATCCGTTGTACTGCGCCCTTTCGTGAAACCAAATTGATGGTTATGTAGTAAGTTATTTCTATTGAAGTGTGAAAGCATTTGATTGAGTACGAGTATGACCTTCTCAAAAATTTTACTGAGTACAGGTAAGACTGATATTGGTCTAAAATTACTGGGATCCTTTTGCCACCTTACTGAGTACAGGTAAGACTGATATTGGTCTAAAATTACTGGGATCCTTTTGCCACCAGCTTTGAATAATGGAACTACTTTACTTTTTTTCATCAAGTCAGGAAATGTACCATGATCGACACAATCATTGAATATTACAGCTAAATATGGAGATATAGTATCAATGATCGCACTACAGACTTTTACTGACATTCCCAGACAAACTGAAGAACTCCTAAAATAAAATACTCACTAGTTATACTCTTATGCCAATCACAGAAATGAACACTTCCTCACTCATCCACACACACATACATACCATTACTCACCTACACACCTATACACACCGACATACCTACGCACACCGACACACACATATTTTTTAGTGTTTTCTTTCATTTAGTTTGTTTTTCGTGTTATTTTTATTTAACATACTTAGTATAATTGATTGGGAGTGTCCACTGACTTAAGAAATACAGGTTTTTTACCTAGCTCTGAAGTCAGAGATTAAATTTCATGTAATGTTTGTTTTTATCTCAATAAAAATACATTTTATTTTTATTTATTATTCCCTAAAAAACTGTGTGCCAATAAACCGGCAGCCAAAATGTTAAAAACGGAACCCTTATGGTTCGTCTGTCTGTCTGTTACATCTGTTTATCTCAGCAACTACTCACGCTATCGACTTGTTTGGAAAAGTTTTAAAACTTGCTTGCCCACGTATATTGCAAACGAAAAAAATTTTATGGGGCCCAAAAAAGGAAGCGAAATTTCAAAATGTCGGGACTAGATCGAGTGGGGTATCACATGAAAGGGTTTTATTTTAACATTACAAAATTGATTTTTGTATTTTTTACGACTCTTAGTTTTAAAGAGTCGTAAAAAATCTCACCCACGACCGACGACGCTTAAGTACCGGATACACGGTCGCCAACCAAGCCCCGACAGAGGTGACCTTGGTCGGTTCCGGCCGTGTAGTTCGTGGTCGCCAACCAAATTTTTAGTGACCTTCCAACGCCCTTGGTCGTGAAAGCAGCTTCCCAAACTAAGGTCAAATAGAGGACGTTGGTTACGTCTCCGACCGTGTAGCTGCCGGTTGGCGACCGCACAGATTATAAACTGACGTTTCTTGTCTTTCCCGGTAATTAAAAACAAAAGAAGACAACGAAATTGATAATTTTGTGACAAAGAAGATTTGAAAAGTCTTCTAAACAGTGATTTGTTTTGAACCGAACTACAAAATACAAAAACTGTCAGTGTCAACTGTCATTTTGTATCACCACATCGTGTTTTTTAATCTATATCAATGCTTGTTGTCAACAAGTCGGCGACCGTGTAGTTGAAACAAACCCAAATGGTTGCAACCCAAGGTGACCTCTGTCGGGAGCTTGTCGCCGACCGTGTATCCGGTGTTTTAGTTTTTCCCACAGACTATTTTTTTATTTGGCAATAGTCAACTCATATTTGGGGACATTTCTGCCAGTGTCGTGTTCTAGAACATTCTTAAGTTTTTGGAATTTCTTCACTTTTTTAGAAGTTAAAAATAAGGCGAACCGCTAGTGTCGAGTAGGGAAATTGTTCATTGCTCCCCCCGTAAAGCGACAGTGGACTTTACAACGTTAGTTTACTAATATTTAATCTGTGACTTTACGAAGGAAATGTCCATTACTTTTTGAGACAACACAAACCGGTTTCAAACACGAGATCGCTTGAAATCTTTATCAGCTGCGCACTCCGTAGTCAATTCACTGCATGAAACACTATCTTTATTATCCACTAAATCACTACATATACCTGAGTTCACGAGAGAATTCGAAATCATGCAAACAAAGACCCCATTTTTCTTTTTTTAGAGACGTGGATATCTTAGTAGACTGTACAGCCAAATATATTCAATGACTTGACTCACCAATGAGACAACTCCATGAATGATTAAATTCGCAAATACCATATTTTAGCTGTCGGCTTATTTTATATTAAAAAAAAATGACAAATAGACCAAGCTAATTTGAAGCGCCCTGACTAATTTGACAGAGTGCGTCAAGCTTGACACTTTGGACTTTGTACTACGCTAAGTGAGCGTAGAGACGGAATTCCTACTGCGAGTGTGAAACTTGACCTGCTCTTGACTGTAGAGTGCGCTTTGCAGTGATCTACAAAATGAGTAACAATAGAAAAAAAACTGCCAAGTGCGTGTTGGGCCGGCTTATGTAGTAAAAAGTAAATAGTTGCGTTGTCACCTTGTCACGTAAGTACTCTCTCAGTATTAAAATGCATATAAAAAAAATAACAATATTCGGCTAAAGTATAATGACATATATTTCATGTCGATGGTATTGAATTTAAAAGCGAAGTCTAATTTGAGTAAAATATCGCACTGTCACATTAGAATGAAATAGACACAGTCTGGAGTTAAAAATTGCACTGTTGATATAAAAAAAATATAAAATATATGTTTTTAAGTCTCATTGTCTCAGAAAATATACATTTTTATGATAATTCTACAGTCAATAAATATTGTAATGCCTTTTACTATCGATTGGAATCAGTTTCTTGAGAGGCGGTCGAGCGACGAACTTCTGAAGTGTTCAAGATGGCGGACGGTAGGTATGCCAATTGGGTACAATGCTTACAAATTTATTTTATTGTACATCTACTTGACTAAGCTTATTTTAGTGCTGACTTGATTATTTAAAAAAGACATGTAATTAATTAAAAACTTACTTACACGTTCAAATAATTAAGCAGAATCACAAGCAGTATCAGAATCCGTAAATCAATGCGTACGGTCGTCGGTTTATACAAAATATATGGAAAACATTTTTTTGTAATTTCTGACTGTAAGTACTCCAACCTGAGTTGCTCCCGTTTTGTTAAGTATTAGAAACGGGATCAATTGGCACTAAACATTTTTTTGTGCACAATGGCTATTTTCTTTAAAAAAAATTAAAGTCTGTGAATGGGTATCAAAATTTCATGAAAAATTATGGATAGTCCAGTAAGACCATTTTCGTGTAGCTGCAACGGCTAGGTACTTCCCCGTGCTGTCTTTTCAGAAAAATCCATTCTGTATATCTTTAATGTACAGACAAAATTGATTTACGTATATGTAAAAGTATAGATTTTTTATTAACGTACTCATTATGTTTTCATAAAAACAATTTTATAAACATTTCGTGCATTATTAGAGCTCACTGGAGAATTGACTTAACTCATTTGAATGATTCATATCAAATCAATTCAACTGAGCACCTCACTACAAACGAAATGTCAAACGCTTGTCAACGAAGTTACGAGATTTTCTTTCTTGAGATATTTTTATTGCAAAATGCATGAAAATGTACATAATTCTGACTGTCTGTGTGTTAAAACATGGTGCAAAGGGTTTTCTGTGTGTGTATAGTGTCAAAACATATGTGCCTTATGTGATTGAAGAGAAATATCGAGTTAATATGCAAGTTAGTTGTTTGTTTACATGATTTGGAATTCTTTCGTGAATCCTACTATATAGGTACACAAAAAATCACTACATACGTTCCGAATCACCGATAATATCGATTTCATCGCTGACAGCGCGCTCAAATGCGTCCCGAATCACCGTTAGCGCGTCTACGACTGACCATCGCTACGTCATCTATGACGTCATCAACGCCGCCATCTTGCGCTCACAACGCCAACACTTTCGAGCATGGTCACGTTAGTATTATATAGTCTAAGATGGTCACTGTGAGCGATCTGTCATAACTGTCAGATTTTGCCGATGTTTGTTGATAAATAAAACAAAAATTTAAAAACTGAAGTGAATAGAAGAAAATATTCTTGGAAACTTATAAAAAATGGCTCAGAAAGGAAAGAAAAAAAAAGGTTAGCAATTACAAGTGGAAGAAAGGAAAGAAGATATCAAGTTAGATGACATGACAGCCACCAACGTTAGCTGTGTCCGTCTTCCCAGCAAGCCCTTGCGAGATATAGCCAAGTGGCATACACCAAAATTTAGTGGAAATTGGTTCATTCCATCAGTAAAGTGTCAGATTCAGTGCATCAAAACTGACGACACTACGAGCTGAAAACTTTGGGTGGCTGTAAAGACGTCTCGTCAGCCAGCCCATTATATACAGGAAAAACTACGAAGATTACATAAAAGCAAAATAGTTCAACATTTACTGCATGTCTAGTGCAATTGATTGTAAAAAATCCGAATCGAAAATGTCCATATGTTAGGAGCACTTCATCATTAATTATAGGTGGCTGGAGAGACGTTTTCCCAGCCAGCCCAGGTGATATCTCGGAACGTATAGTAGGTAGGAAGATAAAACAAAGCTTAATATTTACTACCTACTCGGAACAATAGGAAGCAAATAAAAAAAAAATTAAAAATTAAAATAAATTTTTTTCTTTCTTTCTTTCAAATATTTCAAAATCCTAGCTCCACTAACTTTTGAGATGTTTGTATTTTTTCATGGGAAAGACTGATTGGTTAACAAGAAGTTTTTATTTATTTGTGGACAAAATGTTAAGAACGAAAGAGATAATATATATTTTAGCTCACGTGAAGACTAACTGGTGCCTCAATCTCTTTTTAGCAACCGTGACAACTGTATTCTAGGCGGAGATGTAGGGTTAATAAATGGCAGCGTAACAAAATAGTGGAAGAACACCCAAAATTATACATAGGAAGTGAGGTTGTTGCTCAAGTAGAAAAAGCTCGGAATCTTGGTCTGATTATGGATGGTGAAATGCGATACATAGAACACGTTAATATAAAAATACGAAATGCATTCTACCGATTAAAAGTTTTATACAGCTTCCGGAGGTATTTATCTGTGAGAGTGAGGGAAATACTAACAGAATCGCTGGTTCTGTCACATTTTAATTACGTTGACGCCGTATACGGTCCTCGACTTCTGAAGCAAACCAAAAAGTCCATACAACGCGTACAAAACGCATGTATGCGATTCTGTTACGATATACCGAAACGAGCGCATATCACACCATACCTTAATGAGAGAGAAATTTTGAATATGGCTCACCGGAGAGAGCTGCACTTAGCCTGCATGGTCCGAAATGTACTCGAATTTGAGGAGCCATCATACTTATTCGAAAAACTAGACTGGTTAAGAGATAGGCGAGGAAGACCTCTTCGATCCCATAGGGTAAATGCGTTGTCTATACCTAGCCATAAAAAAACATTCTTCAGAGGAGGGTTCAAATTCGCCGCTTCAAAAGTGTGGAATGATCTACCACCCCCTTTACGTGATTCCATGTCACTTATTAAATTCAAAAAGCTTGTACGGAGACATCTCATGGAAAAGCAATCGGGAAAAAGGGCGAGCGAATTTTGAAACTTTCTCCGAATTAAACAGTTATTATCTTATCATACAAATCAAACATGTACACACACACACACACACAGACACACACACACACTCACTTACATACATATACATATTACTTTTATATAATAAGTGCATGTATATATATACTACGTAGGATTTTATTTGATTTATTATTTTGTTTTAATTTGTATTTTTTTTTCTTTTATTTATATAACTTGCGTATAGCTATTATATCTCATTTTACACCAATACTCTGCAACACCACGCTCACATAACTATGAACTTGACAATTTAAACCTTATTAGGGGCTGGTCTGAAAACCAGCGCTAAGCCACTAGGCATAGCAATATGCTGAGACTAGTACCCATTGCCAATTGTAGATTCCTTAAGTATTCCTTGTGTGTTAAGATAGACAGATTAATACGTAGATTGTAAAGCCTCTTATGTTTTGTATGTATCTTCATTGGCAATAAGATTTTTTTTACTTTTCAATTTAATTAATTAATTACTTTTCAATTTAAGTAATTAATTAAATCAGAGGTATTGTATGTATCTATCTTATGTATTGCATGTGTTGTCACGGAGCGGGGCTGCATGCCTCGCATGCTGCCTCCTTTCGTGATCCTGGCTCTATTGTCCTGGCCCAAAATTCCAAATTCCTATTTCAAATGTCTTCTATCTCTGTCTTTCGATGTCATTCGTGTCAAAAATAGTCAGTTTACCTTTGATTCTGGTCGTGCTCGGACGTGCCCGCGCGCTGCACGACCACCGCCTTGTATTTATCTACTTTATCATAATAAACTCTTAACTTTATGTTGGCATTTTGGATTCCCCACCCTGAAGAGTCTCAACTTCTGCCTGCCGCTGAGTAGCTTTCGGTGACAGTGTATTTATTGGCAATAAAGAATTTTTTTTTTTTTTTTAAATTTTTAATGGTCTCAGTAACAAACAAAAATTTTTAAAGTATTCTTAAATTGTCCTGTAATTAATAAGTTATAAAAAGTGAATTATTAAATAAATACGTGAGCCAAAATACATATTATCTCTTTTGTTCTTCACATGTTGTCCACAAATAAATAAAAACATCTTGTTAACAAATCAGCCTTTTAAGTACACCGTCTCCCGAACTATTCTCAAATTACAAATAATCTACACGTGCGTCTACAGTTCCTCTTAACTATAAGGACACAAGATTGATTTTTGAATGCTCTAACAGCAACATGTAGAATTGCACAGAACGGCAACGTTGCACTACACATGCATTCCAAATTATCAGCGGGAAAATGATTTTTGTTTCTAGCATCGAAACCATAAGACCTAGGGACTTATTTTTCTTGGTGCTTATTGCATCAAATATGCACTCTCTAGTGGTATACCGCTCAGCATTCTACGTGCAGTACTTTTTGAGTTACAGCATGGGCTTGCTGGCGAGACGTCTCCCCAGCAAGCCCATGAAAAAATACAAATATCTTAAAAGTTAGTGGAGCTAGGATTTTGAAATATTTGCTTCCTAGTGTTTCGAGTAGGTAGTAAATATTAAGCTTTGTTTTATCTTCCTACCTACTACATGTTCCGAGATATCACCTGGGCTGGCTGGGAAAACGTCTCTCCAGCCACCCATAATTATTGATGAAGTGCTCCTACCATATGGACATTATCGATTCGGCTTTTTTACAATAAATTGCACTAGACATGCAGTAAATGTGGAACTATTTTGCTTTTATGTAATCTTCGTAGTTTTCCCTGTATAGAATGGGCTGGCTGACGAGACGTCTCTACAGCCACCCAAAGTTTTCAGCTCGTAGTGTCGTCAGTTTTGATGCACTGAATCTGACACTTTACTGATGGAATGAACCAATTTCCACTAAATTTTGGTGTATGCCACTTGGCTATATCTCGCACGGGCTTGCTGGGAAGACGGACACAACAGACAGACCGGCATGCAAGCAATGATGCAAGCGACCATGGCTGCGTTCCGAATCACGATGACAGCGCTGTCAGCACTAAAATCGCTCACATCCGTTCCGAATCGTTTATCGCGATAACGCCGCTTACAGGACTATTATCATTCGGAACGGTTATTATCGAGCTAACGTGTGTCCGTCTCCCCAGCAAGCCCGTGCGAGATATGGCCGAGTGGCATACACCAAAATTTTGTGGAAATTGGTTCATTCCATCAGTAAAGTGTCAGATTCAGTGCATCAAAACTGACGACACTACGAGCTTAAAACTTTGGGTTGCTGTAGAGACGTCTCGTCAGCCAGCCCATTCTATACAGGAAAAACTACGAAGATTACATAAAAGCAAAATAGTTCTACATTTACTGCATGTCTAGTGCAATTGATTGCAAAAAAGCCGAATCGAAAATGTCCATATGGTAGGAGCACTTCATCAATAATTATGGGTGGCTGGAGAGACGTTTTCCCAGCCAGCCCATGTGATATCTCGGAACATATAGTAGGTAGGAAGATAAAACAAAGCTTAATATTTACTACCTACTCGGAACAGTAGGAAGCTAATATCCATATGGTAGGAGCACTTCATCAATAATTATGGGTGGCTGGAGAGACGTTTTCCCAGCCAGCCCAGGTGATATCTCGGAACATATAGTAGGTAGGAAGGTAAAACAAAGCTTAATATTTAAAACCAACTCGGAAAAGTGGGAAGCAAATATTTTAAAATCCTAGCTCCACTAACTTTTGAGATATTTGTATTTTTTCATGGGCTTGCTGGGGAGACGTCTCGCCGTAACTCAAAAAGTACTGCACGTAGAATGCTGAACAATATACCAATAGAGAGTGCATATTTGATGCAATATGCACCAAGAAAAGTGAGTCCCTAGGTCTTACAGTTTCGGTGCTAGAAACAAAAATCATTTTCCCGCCGTAAATTTTGAATGCATGATGTGAAGTGCGACGTTGCCGTTCTGTGCAACTCTACATGTTGTTGTTAGAGCATTCAAAAATCAATCTTGTATTCTTATAGTTAAGAGGTACTGTAGACGCACGTGTAGATTATTTGTAGTTTGAGAATAGTTCGGGAGACGGTGTACTTAGTAAAAGGCTGATTGGTTAACAAGACGTTTTTATTTATTTGTGGACAACATGTTAAGAACGAAAGAGATAATATGTATTTTAGCTCACGTGAAGACTAACTGGTGCCTTAATCTCTTTTTAGCAACCGTGACAACTGTATTCTAGGAGGAGATGTAGGTTTAATGGTCTCAGTAACAAACTAAAATTTTTAAAGTATTCTTAAATTGTTCTGTAATTAATAGGTTAAGAAAACTGATTTATTAAATAAATACGTGAGCCAAAATACATATTATCTCTTTTGTTCTTCACATGTTGTCTACAAATAAATAAAAACTTCTTGTTAACCAATCAGCCTTTTAAATACACCGTCTCCCGAACTATTCTCAAATTACAAATAATCTACACGTGCGTCTACAGTACCTCTTAACTATAAGGACACAAGATTGATTTTTGAATGCTCTAACAGCAACATGTAGAATTGCACAGAACGGTAACGTTGCACTTCACATCATGCACTTAAAATTTTCAGCGGGAAAATGATTTTTGTTTCTAGCACCTAAACCGTAAGACTTAGGGACTCAATTTTCTTGGTCAAATATGCACTCTCTATTGGTATATCGTTCAGCATTCTACGTGCAGTACTTTTTGAGTTACAGCATGGGCTTGCTGGCGAGACGTCTCCCCAGCAAGCCCATGAAAAAATACAAATATCTCAATAGTTAGTGGAGCTAGGATTTTGAAATATTTGCTTCCTACTTTTCCGAGTTGGTAGTAAATATTAAGCTTTGTTTTGGGTGGCTGTAGAGACGGTGGCTGTATTTTGCTTTTATGTAATCTTCGTAGTTTTTCCTGTATAGAATGGGCTGGCTGACGAGACGTCTCTACAGCCACCCAAAGTTTTAAGCTCGTAGTGTCGTCAGTTTTGATGCACTGAATCTGACACTTTACTGATGGAATGAACCAATTTCCACTAAATTTTGGTGTATGCCACTTGGCCATGTCTCGCACGGACTTGCTGGGAAGACGGAAACGAGTTCTACATTTACTGCATGTCTAGTGCAATTGATTGTAAAAAAGCCAAATCGAAAATGTCCATATGGTAGGAGCACTTCATCAATAATTATGGGTGGCTGGAGAGACGTTTTCCCAGCCAGCCCAGGTGATATCTCGGAACATATAGTAGGTAGGCAGATAAAACAAAGCTTAATATTTACTACCTACTCGAAGCAGTAGGAAGCAAATATTTCAAAATCCTAGCTCTACTAACTTTTGAGATATTTGTATTTTTTCATGGGCTTGCTGGGGAGACGTCTCGCCAGCAAGCCCATGCTGTAACTCAAAAAGTACTGCACGTAGAATGGTGAACGATATACCAATAGAGAGTGCATATTTGATGCAATAAGCACCAAGAAAAATGAGTCCCTAGGTCTTACGGTTTCGGTGCTAGAAACAAAAATCATTTTCCCGCCGAAAATTTTGAATGCACGATGTGAAGTGCGACGTTGCCGTTCTGTGCAACTCTACATGTTGCTGTTAGAGCATTCTATAATCAATCTTGTATCCTTATAGTTAAGAGGTACTGTAGACGTACGTGTAGATTATTTGTAATTTGAGAATAGTTCGGGAGACGGAGTACTTAGTAAAAGACTGATTGGTTAACAAGATGTTTTTATTTATTTGTGGACAACATGTTAAGAACGAAAGAGATAATATGTATTTTAGCTCACACCTCTTAAATTCAAAGTACGGCTTACATTGCGGATTGAAGACTTTGTTTTGCAATATCCTTAGGGCTTAGTTCAGCGAGCAATGTATGCAGAATTAGTTTCTGAACTAAGCAAGATGTGATAGCGGTTGTGATGTACGGCCAACAGCGGCTCTTCACGTTGGCCGCGCCAGCTCAGCCAACGTCTACTAGGCCCGTTTGCGTGAGTTGGCCGGGCAAATGGGCCTAGTGGACGTTGGCCGCGCCGGCGAGGCCAACGTGAAGAACCGCCTCAAGAAATCCTATTCGAGTCTTGGCACGTTTTTACAGAATGGTTTAGGTAGTTGGGAACTAGACACACGAGAGTGAGTCAACCAAGTTCGGGAAGGAAAAGAGCGTTGAATTTTGCGTTGAATTTTGACGTATATTATTTGGGAAAGTTGTTCAGTTTCATGGTTAGAATCTACCGTTTAAGTTTGTGCCGTCGGTTACCTGACATATTGTTTAAATAAATATATTATCTCATCTTATCTTATCTAGCCTATAATGTCCCACTGCTGGGTAAAGGCGTCTCTCTCTTCCCTCCATTGGTCCCTATCTAAAGAAATATACAAAGAAATATTATAAAATTCGATACGATATATTTTTTCATTTACCCATCCCTAAAAGGAATGGAATGGAAGAACGAGAACGAACGAAATTTGGTGCGCGAGGTGCGTTCTACTTCCGCAAAATTTTTGTTCCTAAAAAATCTGCCAAGTGCGAGTCGGACTCGCGTACAGAAAATTCTGCTGCTAACCTAAAATGAACATGAGGGATTTTGTGGGGTTTTTATTTCAAAAAACCGGCCAAGTGCGACCAAGTCGGACTCGCGCACCAAGGGTTCCGTACATTATTTAAAAAAATACTATGTGATGTTACTAAAAATTTAAGGCTTTTCGGAAATTTTCCTACAAGTGTGCTATATAAAACGTTGCTTCATGCTAAATTTCGAGATTCTAGGTCTACTGGAAGTATCCTTTTGGGTTTGATTCCCTTGCGAGTAGTTGCGACTTGCAAAATATGCGGGTTAAATTGCTGTTTGTAATGTAAGGGTTCCGTTTGAAAAATGAATGAATGAATGAATAATTTATTTCAGAACTAATTGTTCCATAACTAATTAATTAATAATTACAAATAATATTATAAAATGTCATATAAGTAGTGTAGTATAAATTAATACACAGTGTCAGACAGAGTTAAAACCTATTTTATTAGTAACATCGTCCAGTGGTGGGCTATAGGACACCCGCACCTTCCCCCTACTGCCCTCAGGATGGTATTAGGGCTGCCGCCCACTCTGTTCAAAAAGGAGGCCACTTTTTTGCGAATAATCGCGTGAAAGCCGTCAGTGCGCCCCTCGGCAAACATGCCGGAGGCGCTACAGCGCCACGGCAGCCCCAATAGCATCCTGAAGGCGTTATTATATTGGACGCGTAAAGCGTTGTAGGTCTTCTGCGTATAATTCACCCAAAGGCTGCTCGTATAAAAGGATTGGCAGAATGCCTTAAAGAGAGTGATCTTGACTTCATTTGAGCAGCGAGCAAACCTTCGGGCAAGCATATTGCTTCTGACCGCCAACGCTCTACGTTCCCGCTCTATATCTTGGTCATCTTTCAGATCTTCCGTAACAACATGACCCAGGTATTTAAATTGCTTGACTCTCGTCAAGGGGGTCCCATATAGTTTGACGGGGGGCACTTCCTTAGGAGAGCTGTTGCCCGGTATGCGGAAACATGCGGGTTAAATTGCGTAATGTAAGGGTTCCGTTTGCAAAATATGCGGGTTAAATTGCTGTCAATAAATCACGGCTTTTATGATTGAACTGAAACAAAAATAGTGCTAAGAACCGTTTATTGCTTGAGGAACCCTATTTTTTTACATTTTGCAGTTAAACGTGATACTCGGTAATTTTTAACCGTTTTGGAATGACTTCTTGACAGTACAGAAGATGTAAAATTTCGTCCACTAACTCATCGATTAATATCGGAATTTCAACTCTAGTTATGTCATAACTTTTCATTAATCTAGCAACACTATGAAGATGCTGGCAGCACTGGGTGTAACAATCCTTGTTTGGTTGTAGTCAATGCTGGCAACACTATGTTGATGCTGGCAACACTGGGTGTAACAATCCTTGTTTACCTATATGTCGAAATAAGCCCGACGTTACCTACGTTAACGTTACTTTATATAGCCTGTCTGTTGTGTTTGTTCATTTTATCTTCTTTGGATTCCCCTCTTATATACATTTTATTTAAATATATTGAAAGGTTTAAAATTAAATTATGATTCCCCTTTCTTTTTTTTTCTTCTATGATCATTTATTTATATGTTTTTATTTTTATCTATATGCTATTTATATTTATATGCTAATTGACCGTCCATTTATCTGGTCATTGTAGTGCCGTGTATTCTCCAACTTCGACACTGGCAAAATTGTCCATGTTGACAGACGCCATATTACAAAAGAGATGTAAAATTTTACTATGGAGGTTGGATTTTTATTTCGAGGGAAGATTAACAGGGTTTAAACCAAGTTCATATGGTGGATAGGATAGTAGATAATATTTTGGTGAAGAAAGAATATTTTTATAGGCCACCATTTTTTTACAATTGATTTTTAAAGTTATTGAAATACGGCATCACTGATTGGAATTTGGCAACACTGATTAGACTATGACAACCCTACTTACAACAGGGTTTTAGGGTAAGTAAGTATACAGGGTGTTAGATTAGGATCACCATATGTACAGGGTCTTAGGGTAAGTATACAGGGTGTTTTTTTTTTTTTTTTTTGTATACAGGGTGTTAGATTAGGATCACCATATGTACAGGGTCTTAGGGTAAGTATACAGGGTTAGATTAGGATCACCATATGTACAGGGTCATAGGGTAAGTATACAGGGTGTTAGGATAGGATACCTATACAGGGTGTTAGGTTAAGATCACTATATTTACAGGGTTTGAGGATAAGTATACAGGGTGTTAGGTTAGGATTACTATACAGGATGTTCGGGTACGTATACAGTTTGTTAGATTAGGATCACTATATGTACAGGGTCTTAGGGTAAGTATACAGGGTGTTAGGGTGTGTACAGGATTTTAGATTAGGATTACTATAAGTACAGGGTCTTAGGGTAAGTTTACAGGGTGTTACTACACAGGGTGTTAGGACTAACACTAACACACTAACACCCTGTATAGTTATCCTATCCTAACACCCTGTATAATTACCCTAAGACTCTGTACATGTGGTGATCATAATCTTACACCCTGTATACTTACCCTGAAACCCTGTGTATTTATCCTATCCTTACACCCTGTATACTTACCCTAACATCCTGTATAGCAATCCTAACCTAACACCCTGTATACTTACCCTAAACTAAAACCCTGTACATATAGTAGTCATCCTAACCTGACACCTTGTATACTTACCCTAACATCCTGTATAGTTATCCTAGCCTAACACCCTGTATATTAACAAATAATGACCATAAGAAGCATTTTTGATAATACCGAGACTTATAAAAAAATATATTCATGGTATCTTACTAGAAAAAAAATAAATCATCGACATCGTGTGTCGATATTATTTTGATCGATCACCTCTCTAATTATCATACAAGAAATCGGCCGACAAAAATACGGTCTTAGATTGTAATAATACTATAAATACGGTCGTGAGCGGGAGCCCTGAAACACACTGCTTCAAAAAATTATTACTTTGAAAAACTCATAAACATTACCCTTTTGCCACAAACAAAAAAAAATTACCCTTTGACAGCAGTCTGTCTTGACCACGCACACGGGCGTCATATACAGCTATCCTGCTGTCAATGTCAAGGTAATATTTTGCCGCACAAATCTTTGGTGTTACCAGTACTTAAAAAAAAGTCCACTATCAATATTTAAAAAAAAATATTATAAAAAAATGGCGGCCCCAAAAAAAATAATTTTTGTTGTTCTTCTTTCTTTTTTTTATTCTCCTTTATATGATATAAATTTCAAGTCTGTTAGTTTTATCTCGGAATAAAAAACCACTAGTATACATGTCTTTTGATTTGATTTGATGAGTACCTATATAATTTGTTTGTTGTCAAAGTTCGATAATTTGCACCTGTTTTGTTTGCGGCACAGTTCTTAACAGCTTCGCATCACTAATAAACATATGTTCACAAATATTCCGAAATGAGTGACCTGCCGGACGAAATACTTCGTATAATATTTCGTCAGCTTGATGGAAGATCTGCGGTGCGATGCCGCAGCGTTTGTAAACGCTGGTTACAGGTTATGGACTCTCTCGTTGACAATGACTGGAAGCAAATATGTGGTAACGAAAACAGCAATTACGAAGAATTGCAACAAAAGTATGGATTATCGTGGCGCGATACATTTAAAGCCGTACATTCCTGGTCAAGGATAGAGTTCTCTCAAACAACATCACAACAGCTGTGTGATTTCGACGTCCAGCACTTCAAAGTCCTTCTGAACGGCATTGTAGCAGTGCTGCAGAACAAACGGCATCCCTTTAGTCATGATTGCAGCGATACCATTCACTACTATGATTCACAAACTTCTCAACTGACTGCAACGGTAGAATTTGATTTTGCTTTCTGTTCACGACAGTACGATGAAAATGAATACTTGATTGTACTAGTACAAGATAATGGCAACATGTGTCTCGTTCTTAAAGAAACCAAGCAAAACTTTACTGTTGGTAGACTAATTAATACGCACAACATTGGATCTCTGTTGTTCAGTAAAATATTTGATAATTTCACACTAATTGGCAAAGAGCTTTACTTCAAGAACTCGGTTGATGAAATCATATATGTCTCCAAAATAAAAAATGAAAATGGTGCTTCAACAGTAGTAACAGAAAAACTTGAAGCTTTCAAAGAGAACCATGAATCTTTTGAAGAGTACATTGTAGCTTTTGGTATTAAGGATGGGGAACTTTATATTTTTAGTAACGAAAATGAAGACAGCAAAGGTAATATATATGTTCACAGAAATGCAGATTTTGAATGGGTTAAGAGAGTTTTCCGGGAGCAAGCAGATATATTTATTACATTGCGACATTTTGGTTTTAACTGGCGAGCAAGACCTATTTATAACTGGATTACTACCAGCAACTTGTACAGTAAAACCGCATTCTTTTCTCATGGGATGATATACCTGGCTCCACGTTATTACGGAAGAATGGTTTGCTTTCACTATTACCCTTACACAGTTTATGGCATCGAACATGTGGCAGAAATTGTAAAAGGAAAAGTCCATAAAAAGATTTTTACAAAAGAATTGTTACATGACAAACAAGCCAGTGTAAACCAATTGGATATTATTGAAACAAGCACAAAGCCCAAAGTCTTGGTGCTGGTGGCAAAGAAACTATTTATCATTGAGGTTACATTCCGCAGCAAAGAAAAAAGAAAGCGTAAGGCATCAACAGCAATCGAAAACAAAAAGCCTGCTGTAAAAAATGCAGTGCCACAAGAAAATAAATCCATTAAATTGGCAAAGAAAAAACCTGTCCCATCTGCAGGGAAGAAGTCGGCTAAATCTACAAGTGAGCAATCTACAGGGAATAAATCTGTTCAGGCTACCAAGAAGTCTGCACGGTCCACCAAGAAAACTGAACCTACAAAGAAAGCTGTCCGGACTGTGAAGAAACCCATCAGGAAGGTCAAGAAAACTGTGGAAGTAGGAATTGAACCGGCATATGTTGCAAAGAAAGGAAAGTTTGCAACAAAAGCAAAGTTTCCAAGGAAAACTGAGCATCAATATTCCACTCGCTCATCATCACAAGTAGGTAGGACAAAAGGTTTTGAATAAATTATATAAAACAAATAGATGGTCAGTATCATAAATTGCTGAACAAATTTAGGTTTCCAAAATCATTCTACACATGGTGATTTTCCAAAATCATTTGAATTTGGTCATCAACTTTCGATGCTGACTAAATTTTTTAATTGTTATAGGTAGGTAGGTACTTAAATTACCAAAAAATATTTTTGATACGAAAAACCTGATGTGTGATGTGAATTTAAATGTAAGTTGTTGATTTAAGATTGTCTATTTTTGATTATGAATCATAAGAAAGTGACTGATAAATTAGAAATAATTGTAATAAAAACTGTGTGCTGTGCGAGGAAAATATTTTCCAGTTAACATTTAGTTTTTCTATTAGTCTTTGTGTTGTTAAGGTGGCTAGCAAGGAGTAATGTATTACATTGTTTACAAGTTAAAATTATGTACGGTCAAGAGCATATGAGGCTTGACACTATGTAGTTTATATCGCACCTCAACCTCAGTCACTGAGCCACAGTACAAATATTGTACCTGCACAGATGTTATTATAAGAACATACCTAAACTAATGTTTTCTGAGATTTTAAATATAAGTTGTTGATTTAACTTTGTCTGCTAATCTGCTGGTCTATTTTTTTAAGTTACATAGAAATAATTGTAACAAAAACAAAAAATTGAGTTATATACCTTCAAATACAATAAATAATTTTCAGTTTAAAATTGTTTTCATAATTTAACCTTAAGTCTAAAGTGTTTAAGTTGAAGTACAACAGTATTACTTTGTTGTCAAGTTTCAATTATGTAGTAGTCAAGCAAGAGCACTGGTCCATTTATTTAAGTTACCTAGAAATAATTGTAACAAAAACAAAAAATTGAGTTATATACCTTCAAGTACAATAAATAATTTTCAGTTTAAAATTGTTTTCATAATTTAACCTTAAGTCTAAAGTGTTCAGTACAACAGTATTACTTTGTTGTCAAGTTTCAATTATGTAGTAGTCAAGCAAGAGCACTTGTATTGTACTTATCGTATCTCAGTTACTAAAGGGACGAAAGACGCACTGCGAGTATCAAGTTTGACATGCTCTTCACTGTACCTGCATATATTTTCAAAACTCTTGTGGTCGTTATATTTAATTTGCAATATTTTATAGTTTGCATAACTTTTCAAAGGAAGGAAAATCTAATTTCACGATCACCCAAAATTATTATTTTTTATTTTTTTTAGTCTATTAGTGATGTAGAGTGCCCTTTAGAAGGATCATCTTACTTTTTTTACATCGTGCATATGTCACCGGAAAATTTCTTAGTAAGTTGATCAACTTTCGAAAAAAACAATGTTAGGAAATTCGTAGATCCATAGGTATGTTAGTCAAGGCAAACAAAACCTAACCGATCACCGGGACCGGTTAGGTTCTCTTTCGACCAAACTCACGAGCCGAGCGAGCGAGGACGATGCTGCGGCAGTCGGTGACGTCGAGTCATCATCATAACGTCTCATAAAACGTCCACTGCAGGACAGGCAGCTCCCTCCAGAACTCCAGCGAAAACGCGCGGGACTTAGGAGGGGATTTAACATAGTCACCACGCTTGTAAGGCTCAGCGCAGGCAGAGAGAGCGCATCGAACAGGATTTTATTAAGGCACTCGAAAATCAACTTTAACGTCATTGAAATAAAGTGCATATATGCTTGAACCCGACAAAAAATGCTCGCGCATCCTCGAGGATACGCGGGCATCCGCGCGCGGCGTCGAGTGGGCGAGCGGCGGCGAGCGCGCAGTGTTGTCAGTGAGTTCAAAGAGGGAGGGCGTGTTTTTTTGAGATTTACCTACCTAAAGCGCAATTATAACGATATCCCAGTCCACCATTGTTGACGAACCGCGACAAACTAGCTTGTTTCGGTAGAAGATAAAGGTTTACTCGCGTAGTCTCGCGCGCATGCTCGAGCACGTGCGAGCATGCGCGATCCCTCAGAAAATGCCCGAGCCCGCGCGAGGATTATTCCGTTCTGTCTGCGCTGCGCCTAAGCGTTGCGGCTGGCAACCGCTGTTGTTGGTGACCGCAGTATGTAAGATGGTACGATACACAGAAACATGCTGCTGCCCATCCTCCGGTTCATGAGCCCTTAGTCGTTAGTTATTTTTGGAAAGTTGATCAACTTATAGGAAACTGATCAACGATTCCTATTTTCCGGTAATAGGTACTGTAAATATTTGGAAAACATACATAGCTATCACCGTTTCTGGAAAGATAAAAGAGTTATCTATCAAAGTCACTAAATAATCCTTATCAGGACCCTCTGGGTTCTTATCACTACATAAATATTTTTAAACATGACCTACAGTGGATTACATGAAAAGTTCGCACAGTTAGTAAACAAATATTTTGCAAGTGAGAGATCTATCTTGAGGCACATGCAGTTAGGGTGCTGAAGAACAAAATTTCTATATGAATATGATTTCTATTTGATTATGATTTTTTTTTTTATTGTTTGCCTCTCACTAATGATAAGAAGCATCCTCAAGATACAAAAAATATTGGCAGACATCCACACCCCTGCGTTTTTGAGGAACTTTTTTGAAATTTGATTATGAACGTACACCTGGCAGACTATGACTGTCCGATTAAACACAATGTATAGGACCACAGAAAAATGGTCTGCCACCATAATAGCCCTGCGTTGTAAAGTTACAGCGCTTCAAAACGCAAAAAACCACTACTTCGTCCTGTGATGCCTCTTCGATTTTCTACATCTTCAGAAGTATTTTAAACAGCAGCCACAAAGGCAGACAAAAAAAACATTGTTTAGTATCTTATTTCCATTTCTTTTGCTTTAACTCAAAAACGCAGCGACACGCACAGAAAAACTTGTTAAGACCAAATCGATTCTATCAATGTGAATCACTAGCCGGTGCCCGCGACTTCGTCTGCGCAGGATAAATTGTAGCCTATGTGTTATTCTGATGTATAAGCTATTATTATTATAAAGTTTCATTAAAATCCTTTCAGTAGTTTTTACGTGAAAGAGTAACAAACATCCACCCATACTTACAAACTTTCGCGTTTTCCACTCACGTGCCCGCGCAAAAAAAAATGTTCAGTAGATTGCCCTTGGGTACCAGTGGTACCCTACCCAGTGGCAGGTGAGATACCTATCGAGCAATCCATTGAAATAACCCCGACGGCTTCAGGAAACCTAACTCCAAGTTTTATTTCTCGGAATGAAAGCCCAAAACAACATTGATTTCGGGCATCCGGTGTCCGGCATCCGGGATCTGACTGGGGTTGGTTTGGGAGTCAATTTTTGCGTATTTTTGCGAAAAACGAGGGCAATCAATTAAAAAAAAAAACTTGGGTACCACCGGTTCCCAGGGGCACGTAAGATGAACAAATCATAAGCCCAAATGACAGCCAGCATCGTAACTATTAGTAACAAAAACACTCATAGGAAACCCTTCGTTATATTCACATTTTTAAAACTTTACCTATCTACATTTAAAATTCACGTCGAATTATTTTGTCTACACCTGAGTTCACGAAAGAGTAACGTGTTTTGTGAACAAAATCATAAACTCAAATTCATGTAAAAGTAGTTTAATACAGGGTGTAAGTGCCGGTGTACTGAAAAATTAAAGAGCGTTCTCAGTCAACGAAACTGAACAACTTTCCCAAAGAAACATAAAATGTTTGTCCTCTCCACACAAACTGATCTATCAGAGTGAGCAATTTGTATGGAGATCAAAAATTTTTATATTCCCAAAAATATTTCTAGAGAAATTTGTTCAGTTTCGTTGACTGAGCACGTCCGTTCAGTTTTCGGTACTCCGTCCCTAACACCCTATACGAGTATGTAGATATTTTTGACTTTCAATATGTAATTTATTTTATTTGTATGAATTGTGGTTACAAACGTGTATCTCGTGTATATTTGAGATAAATCTTTTCTTAACTGAAAAAGTTTTTGGTAACAAAACACCTGACTCTTTCGTGAACTCTATAATAAACAAAATAGTTTTAATTACAAATAGCAGTGAAGATGGTGAGGGCTTTCGTGCAAAGTCCGTCTGAGGAAGTACTACCACCGCGCTGCGAGTGTCAAGGCTGACCTGCCCTCATCTGTACCATTCTTACGAGTACTTAAGGTGATCTGTTTTCCATACCAAAAATTCAAATGACTTTCATTCTTACGCGGGACATAAAATTCTGTAGAAAAACCGGCCAAGTGCGAGTCGGACTCGCGCACTGAGGGTTCCGTACCACCACATAAACATGATTGTATTAGTTGAAATTACAGTAAGTTAATGTACTAGATTTTTTGAGTCCGACACGCGCTTGACCAAATTTTATTATTTGTTGTTATTCTATAGCTTATGCACTATATACATACCAATTTCCAAGTTTGTAAGTGTTCCCGTTTTTAAATAGAACTAAAACAAAAATCGCCTCAACGACCATCCAACTTGACCCCTCTCTTATATGAATGTTCTTGAAACGGGAGCTCACCACAATTGGTTACCTTTAGTTGTGAGAAAAGTTGTAATATTTAAAGATTTCAGACTTTTCCCATTATTTGTACTGTGAGACCTAGCTTCTTGCCAAATTTCATAATTTTAGGTCAACGGGAAGTACCCTGTAGGTTTTGCATTTTTGAATAAATGTATGGAGATGAGGACATAAAATGCCATATCTTTTGATTGCGTCGTTGTAAAAAATTGAAATTTTCAGATCTTGTGTGGTTCATGGATCCTAATATATGGTATTAATTTCAACCTGATACCTTTACCCGTTCGTGAGATTAAGGGTCTTGACAGACAGACAGACAGACGGACAACAAAGTGATCCTATAAGGGTTCCGTTTTTTTCTTTTGAGGTACGGAACCCTAAAAACGAACGAATACTGCTATTTTTAGTTAAATTTTTCGCTAATTAATACAAAAATACAGTTAATGTACTGAAAGTACTTTTTTTGTTAGCAATTTTTGGTTCAATATTACGATTGTGGGCGTGCGGTCAAAACTGTACGGTTGTGCTTTGTGTGCATGTGTGAGTGATCGTACTCATGTAAACACGGACTGACGAGAGAATTGACTTTAGTGGACATATGGAGATATTTTTCTTATCGAAATTGTTGTTAGGCGTTGAAGTTGCACGATGAAATTTACGCGACTCAACTTTTTGCACATATATAGTTGGTACTTATTGCATTAAAAAATAAAACCTTATATTTGCAGCAGTGGCTCCATCTAGTTGCGTTCGGGGCTAAGCTGGCCGTCACAGATCACCTTAACCTCACTGACCCTATCATACAAAAAATTCGCAATAATCTATGCAATTAAAAAGAGGGTTGCGAATTTTTACGGTCGTATATTATGGCCTTGAACCCCGGCCGCCATTGACCGACTCAAATCGGTCGGATAATGCCACGTGACCAAGATTTTCAAAAATTTTGAACTTTGGCGCGTCATCCGTCCGATTCCCGCCAACTTTAGTCTATGGTTTATACGTCATTCGAAAGGTGATTTCAATAGGTCGTTACGCCCTATACACACCAAACCAAAATAAACCATAGTTTCGACGCAATAAGGCAGAATATAAAGCGCGGGAACTCGATCCTCTTCTGTATCCTTCGGGATACACCGGGGCTCTACAGGTTAAATAGCTGTAAGAGCTAAAGTCGCGCTGCGAGTGGTAATCTGGACCTGCTTTTGACTGTACTATCGTCAACCTCATTTCTGTCCTCAGGACTCGATAGCAACCCCGATTATAGTAAAAACGTCCCTGATTGGCTGTATTCTTGATACAGCAGTAAGTTTTACGCGGATACGTGTATATAGGTAGGTACAGTCAAGACCACATCAAGCTCCCACCCACCTCTCCCCCTCACCCACCTCCCATCCACCATTTCTCGTGATTTCGTTCGCAATAGCAGAGCAACCAGACATGGAACAAACACTTGTGTGCTGGGCGGGGATCGAACCCGCACCCGCAACCTATGGCGCCGAAGGCAAGGTCAGCACGGGTTGCTACAAACATGTTCGGTTCGGTTTTTTCTTAGTTGTATGAAAAAAGCCGAACCGAACGTGCCGAATCGAACATGAGTGTAGCAACCCTACCACTACACCAAGAGGCCAGTCATATAACATCCTACTCACACTTGGTCAGTCGGTTTCCGAAGTCCATAGAAGGGATTTTCCAGAATGATGCCTCCAATACCTGCCTCCTTCAAAAGAGGTTTCACCATCAGGTTTCGTCGCCTCCAGAAGAACTGCAAACAAGTTAACCTTTAAGCTGACCCGTTAGATGAAAAAAGTCTACCCAATTGGATTGCTCTATTTTCCTAGCTTAGAGCTGCTGACTTAGCACGAGCCCCTAGGTAGATATACAGGGTGTAAGGGACAGGTTGGCAAAAACTGAAAGGGCACCATTAATCAATGAAATCGAACATTTTTCTCTATAAAAAATTTTCAACAAAAACGAAAAAAAAATCTGCTCCTCCATATAAAGGAAAATGCCCAAGTGACTATGGGACTTAGTATCGGTAAAAAATCGGTATAAACCTTGTTTTGTCACACTGCTTTATGGTTTAATTTAAATTTAGATGTACGGACTTCATAAAATAATTAGGCATTTGATTGTAGTTCTCCGGGTTTCACAGTAATTAGCCCATAGGTTGCGGTAGCCGATAGGTTGGGGGTTGACTGTCGGCGACTACCAAAAAAAGTCGCGCGCGACTCTCGATAACTGCCGGTGACAGTCGTCGGCGGTCATCGTTCCACCTTGTCACTGGCCTGTAAGCATAGTCTCTTGTTCGTAGTAAGCTCGCCTACACCCGTCAAGTTTTCGTCCCTTTTCTCATTCAAAACACAATCAATACTTTTCTACAGATAAAAGGATTATAGTACCCACAAAGAGGTATCTTTTTTTGCAGGTGATTGTATCTTCCATAACGAAAACGAATTTTCATCCCATCTATTCGAACGGTGAAAAGGCGAACTAAATAGCTGTTTTCTCCAAGAGACTTTCGTAGCGGGTAAAAACGGGATTTAAAATTCGAACGTGAATTTAGGTCCACCATAGGAACCATACAATATTTTAGGTCAACCATAGAGGTCGAACAAAAATATTTTATGAAAAATTATACTGGCCGGTTGTATTTTTAATATTATTATGAATAAAAAAAGAAATACGCTCGAAATGTAAACAAGACTACCAACCAAAGAGGTTCTGTCCTTAATTGATACAAAGTGGAGGACGACCGTCGGCGACTGTCGACAACAGTCGCGCGCGATTCTCGACAACCGCCGGCGACAATCATCGGCGTTTGTTGTCTCATCTTGTTGCTGGCTTGTAAGTTTCTTTACTGCTTGATATACTGTTATCTACTCTGGCGGTACTTGACGTGCGCTTGACTGTACATAAAGGCGCGGCGTTCAAACGCGACGGCGCGAAGTTTGAATTTGGGACGCGAGGTGATCCGAGGTGACTTTGTCACTGACTTTACTGCTGACAAGTGTAGTGTTGCCAGGCATGACTTACCTGAAATATATTAAAATGACCCCCTTTTGTGGGTACGATAACCTTGTGAATGAGAAAAGAGCTGATAACTTCGCAAATGGGTACTCATTTAAATGTTAACCGCCGCAGCAGGAACCTGCTGTGCCTAACCTATCAACTGTTGATACCCTTCTACAGGAATGAGTATTAAAGATATATTTTTTTGTACAAAAAACGTACCTTTTTTTACGGTTCAGGTAAGTTTGACGTGGCAGGCAACTCTGAAAAGGCGCATCGGAAATACGAAAATCATAAAAAAATCTAATATATTTTTACTTTTTTACCCGGAGAAGTGGACAATTCCTATTAATATATAAACATCTTTTATATAAACAAGAATTACTGAGGTCATAGACTTGTGACACAACTTCGATTTGAACAATTTTGAATAATTTTGCGATACCACTCATGGGCATTCTCCTTTACCAATTTTATTGAAGAAGTTTGTATAGAGAGGCCAACAGGTTATTCCATTTTATCGACTAATCATGCCCTTTTAGTTTTTTACAAACTGTCCCTTACATTACACCTTGTATTTCTAAGGAACATGCCTTTTTTTTTTCAAATGCATAACATTTTGAGACCTAGCTTGATCGATTTTTTGCATCCAAAACCACTGTATACTAAATTTCATCGAAATCGTTAGAGCCTTTTTCGACCGATTCAAACATATACATATACAAATATTACTAGTTTAATAGTTAATAGTATAGTATTATTTTAAAGAGTCAGACCAGAGTCTAGGTAGGTAACTTGTGAGCTGGAAAAATTAACCAAAAGGATTACAGCTCAATTTTCCTAGCTTAGCACAACACATTTCTGGTCAGGACCCTGATTAGTCACTAATAACAGCTAGAGCGTATGTGTGCTTTGGAAGGTATGTTATTAGCTGTCTCACAAATACGACAGTAGGTGTTAAGGGTGATGGTAACCACGGACCATCAGGTCGCCTACCTGCTCACTTGTGAATACAAAAAACTATGTAACTCTTAGCAAATACAATCTAGACATTTATAGGTGAATGATCTCTCACATTTCCAGAACAATGTATCAAATAAATTCTGAACTAAATTAGACGCAGTATGGACCCTTGCCAAGTATGCAAGCAGTGTTTGTTGTTTACACCTACCTGTTGGTAAATAAAAGTAAACACTGTCAGCATTTGCTTATTTCTTAAGATTTGGCAAAAGTAATAGAGGATATAGGATAATTCCTGACTTCCTTTCTCCTAATTCTTCTAAGGCCCATATAACATTATCAGAGATATCATGTCTAGTATCATTCCAAATTATTTTTTTTTTTAATGTAAAATTTTACCCCTATCTCACCCGTTGGTATAGGTGTGGGCAAACTACTTGAACAATGACCTTGGCTGCAAAGAGTCTACTTTCTCAGTTATCATACAAGTTAAAGTGCACGAAGCTTCCCCCACCGCGCGATTATTGTTCAAGTTGTTTGCCCCGCTGTATAAGTGATGATAAGCCGAAGGAGTAGCATGATTATTACTTCGTGATTATTACCGAGATAATGCCATTAAACTCCGGCCTCAAAAAGATCGAGATTGTAATTAAATTTTTGGTAAGTGGCTTTTGTGTCTTCACAATTCTGCATTTTAATATGACAGATAAATAAATAGATCAATAAATTAATTGTTTCTTTTCAAGATGTGTCCAAATGTAAAATGCTTTTGTTATGATAACCGCAAAACAGGCTTTGCCTAGTGTGGGTATCATAGTTTTAACAATTTTTGTAATTCTGGACTTTTAAATAAATAATTTTGTATTTGTATTTTGTAGATAAAGTATGATGAAGATGTCAAAAAAACTTCAAGGTAGCATAAAAGTTTTTTGATGTTTGTGCCATACATTATATGATTAAGCTATTGATGTGTTTCCACTATTCACAGGACTCCTGGTAAATTTTATTTTTTAATGTAACAAATGAGCAAACAAGCAGGTGGGCCTCCTGATGGTAAGTGGACACCATCCCCCATAGCCTCTCTTGTGTCTTAATTAATTTGCATTTTTAAATACCAACTGTGTATTTCGCTATGCAGAACCCTAACATACATACATGATCACCAGTTCCTGCTAAGTGCAGGCACATGGGTTTGACTCCAGGTTGCGGCCAGTGGATTGGCAGGAGAGCTTGAAAGTGGGCCTTTTGTGCTATCTTCGGCACAATACCGGGTAAGTGCCTCTCAAGCGGTGACATGAAGTAGCCCTCTAACAGCTTACAATCTGTTAGAGTTTGCTCCTACAAAAGAAACATAGATAAATACACATCGGGGGACGACATTACAAACGAGGCAAAGCCTGCCAAAGGGTATCATAAATAAATAATACCCAAACATAGAACAAACACTCGTATTCAACACACAAGCATTGGCCCTGTAGGATCGACCCAGCAGCCCACAGTGTAGAAGGCAAGTTCACTACTAACGGGCGTGTCCTTTTTTTTTAAATAGCTTTCACATCTCATGAGGAGGGAGATGTATATCATAATTTCTGAAGTGAGATTCCTTTAAACAACTTTCTAGAAATATTTAAGTTGTCAACCACACTCGCAGATACTTTTATTAATACTAGGAATTGTATTTAAAACACTGATACAGCACAAGACGTTAGGCAAGAGTCTGACCTTGTCGGCTAATAATTTTTAACTTCTGGCTGACAGAAAAAAACAGTTCAAGGACACATGTATCAATATCATTATTAGTTCGTTTTATGAAAGAAAGGTTGTAATTTTTTCAGGTGGTATGTTAGATTTTACCTTTGTGATAGTAACTGGGTAGTCCCTCTCTACTAGTTTAAAGCACTCATCGCGATTTGATGCCACTTTTCTAAACTCGAATAACCTAAAAATGCGGAAGAACGATTACATAAACATAGAAGGCCTATAAATATTAAAGTCCAGATTATTAGTTTAGGCCTCTGTCAAACATAAGTATACTAATAATGCATATTGAAAGATTTATAAGATTTCTCACCGACGAAGATTTTCAGGCTTTCCCCATCCTTTTGTAAAAAACTTTGTCAAAAGTATACTCCGATAAACGGCATCCAATTTACTAGCGGACATTTTCGTAAAATGGGCGGACTCAGCACTATCGTATTTTTAAAATAATTTTGCCTTTATCACGCTAATTTACAACTCGCTGAACATTTTGTATCGAACCGAAAGATGTCAACAAATTGCTTTTCTGGCGGTCAGCTGTTCCCCAATTTCGGGATGTCAAGTTTAGTGTTTTACCATAAAGATGGGTAATGTAAGGTAAGAACGCACTCTATCACTACGGTTTAAAACCTGCTCATGAGCTTTGTGTGCGGTTTTAGCGCGCTAATAGTCGGTTCAAAACTTGCTCGTATTCACTCGTTTAAGCGACGTGACGTCATCAGTGACGTCACTTTAGCGCGCTATCATTGCATACGAAAATGAGGTAGTGCAGCGTGTGCGAAACGTCAAATTCATAAGACATTTGTAATCAATCTTGTTTTCCAGAGATTTTTTTCAACTTTTTTTGGGGTTTTTAGATTTAATTATCTTATCGAATAATCATTATCTCTCAATAATTACTTAAAACGCAAAACAAAATCAAAATTTTAATTTTTCTCAGTGACATTGACAAAAGCGCGCTCTAGTCTGGTTTAAAACTGTATTCGATCGTATTTGACGAATGCACGCATATAGAAATAAACCGACTATATTCAGTGAATGTGATGTGAGCGTTGAATTCAAGAAACAAACCGTAGTGTATATCTTTGTTTACTTGTGAATTGATCATTATTACTAAGAACTTAAGGTTAAATGATCCGTAATAGCCATTTTATGCGTGATTTTTAACACCGTTTTTTTCCTGAATAGTAGGTAAGTATTTTTGCCACAAAACGGTGATATAATCCTATACTATTAGCTATTAAACGCGCAATATTTGTATATAGGGTGCTACCTTATTAAGTACGTTTAAGAAAACCATGGCTTTGTGGCGGGTCATTGACCTCAAATATGGTAAAAATAACAAAACTTTATTATTAAATCCGCACGAGGTTTTACCATTCTGTAGAAACAGCTGATAGCGTGTACTCATACGGCACACACACATACGTAAAGCGAGAAGGTCACTGAGATCATCTAACAAAGACGCTTAATTGCGTAGAGCCTTATGCCAGAGCGAGCAAGGAGAAATTATGAATGAGTGAATGATACTAAAAAGGCGATGTTTACTAGAATGAAGGCTGATTCACGTTGATCCAGTGTTTCGATCTAGCACTGATATCTAGCGTTTTTCGACTAGTCTTAGCAGCACTAGTACCCAGTGCGGGAAGAGATGAGCATTGGATCAACCTGAAGCGTAAAATAAGAAAATTCTTCAGGTACCTCTGCTTTCAAATGGGCTTTTGTTTGTTTAACTACATAGGCTTCAATGAGCTATGCTTTTAGCCGTTTGTGTCCCATTATTGCTGGAAACAGGTCTGCAGCTAATTCCTACGTTGTACAGCACGTTCGTAGCACTGTTTCACGACACGATAACACTGTTTCACTGAATATTTACATTATTTTTCGGAAAATTGGTTGTCTTGTTGACGAACTCACTTTAAACGTCAAAAATACTTAGGTTAACGTCGTAGGTTTATTATGAAATCAGGTTTTTGTTAAAACACCTAGGTTTTTGATCAAAACCGGAAGAATACAAATTTATGATTTATTGTCCAAACACTGATCATAAGGAAGTGAATTTTTTTTGAGATTTTAAATTGTGTCATAAAACTGAATAAAATAAGGTTCAAAAACTTGGATTTTTTAGGTATGTTTATGATAAAATGAGCAAATTTATGATTTATTGTGCAAACACTGATCATAAGTAAGCGAATTTTTTTTGAGATTTTAAATTGTGTCATAAAACTGAATAAGTTAAGGTTCAAAAGCTTGGGTTTTTTAGGTATGTTTATGATAAAATGAGCAACGGACACAGGACAGGAAGCTCCCTCTAGAATTCTAGCTTTTGCTGGAAAAATGTAGAGGGGAAGTACCTCGCTTGTTAGCGTTACGGCTGGCACCATAGACCGCGGTTGTAGGTGACCGCAGTAAGTAAGATGTTAGATAAAAAGGAGGATGCTACTGCCCTTACTCCAGTTTATAACCCTTAGTCGCCTCTTACGATACCCACGGGTACGAACGGGTTGGTACAATTCTTTGCCATCACCACACGGGACAATATTTAGGTAATTGACCAAAAAACAGATTTTATCAAAAACTTGTGACATTAACATTGTCAAAAGTTGACATTCAAAGACTAACTAGTCTATCAACAGGCAAGGAGTCTTTGTAATTTACTAATAAATTGATAACCTCCTTTTCTAATTCGGTTCAAAAATTTTATTAGAAGTAGGTACCTACACTTAGTACGCACCTACAAAAGACCTTTCATCACATTTTTCAAGGCTTTGGACTGACAATTAAGTGTACCTCAATTTTAATACCTACTTCGTTCCAAAAATCCTTAAGAGTATGATCTCCTTAGTTGAAACATAGTCTATGCCAAGTCACCTATCAAAAAAATTTCTGTTGCACAACGACTTGTTATGAGATGTGATGCCGTTGAATAAATATCTATCTAACAACACAAACAAAGAATATGTTCAAAAACGCAACAAGTACTTTTATCATAAAAGTTACAATTGTACATAAAAGTTTTATTTACAATCGATGTTTGATGCACAATTTTCCTATGGGGACGTGGCTATCACCACGCCAGAAGCGACGCATTAGAGGTAGGGGGTAGGTACCTTTATTAATTTTCAGTTTGCAATCTGTCATCTTGGATTTCCTAAATAGTCGAGCCACTAATGTTCACTTTTCTTTTTGGCGCCATGGCTAATGAATGAATGAATACTGCAGAAGTGTGAGTAAATCAATGATAAAGGATGATATTTTAAACGTTTATGTTAAGAAACTGTTTTCTTGATTATCTCGAAAAATCATACAGAAATCTTTCAATATTTTACCATAGTTGCGTTCAGTTTTATAGCCCGTATAACATACTAGAAAGAACGCACTTAATTAAGTAGCACCTTATATATAGTAATAACAAATGTAATTTTATTTCAAACCCTGGCATCCATAAATAATGACCACCCAAATTGCACAGCAGTTTGTTGACACTCTCAATTACATAAAAACATTTGCCAACTTATACTAACTTATTTAAAGAAAATTAAAAAAGGAAGGCTCGTTTGGCTGTTCATAGGGGTGTTTTAGGACCAACACTGATGTATGGCAGTGAAAGCTGGGTATGATTGGTGTTAAATTGAGTGACAGGATTAGAAATAGTGTGATAAGAGAACGGTGTGGCGTAAAAGAAGACGTAGTGACCAAAATCGAGAAAGGGATGCTGAGATGGTTTGGTCATGTAGAGAGGATGAATGAACGAAGACTGACGAAAGAGATCTACCAGGCGAGAGTGAATGGAAACGTTGGAAGGGGAAGGCCTAGGTGAACGTACCAGGACCAAATTCAGGACGTTCTGAATAAAGGCCAGTTTAAAAGCACCCTAAACCGACGAGCATGTATGAAAGGATTGATGAAAGTACAGGAAGCAAGGGAAGTATGTCAAGATCGTAGCAGGTGGAGGACTGTGGTCTCTGCCTACCCTGACGGGAAAGAGGCGTGATGTTATGTATGTATGTATGTAAAAAAGGAAATGCTATATATATATTTGTAATCGGTTTCTCGAAAACGGCTCCAACGATTTTGATGAAATTTAGTATCCGAGGGTTTTTGGGGACGAAAAATCGATCTAGCTAGGTCTCATGTCTGAGAAAAATCGTTATGCCCGTGGTTTTAAGCATTTTTAAAGAAGTACCGCGTACTATGAAACCTACACCGCCATCTGTTGGCGGGTAGCATAGCTTGCTCACCCGATGATATTTTAATGTTGAGGCGGCAATTATAGAGCGAAGCTCGGTCGACCAGGTACTTACATTTATTAGTCCCAAGTAGATAAAACTATACGTTTTTAGGATTTGATAAAAATTCGTACATTTTACTCGTAGTATGGATATTGGAGGTCCCTCACAAGAAATGGATACGCTTATGGCTCCATCCTTAGCAGAATGTGCTAATACTTAAACATCCTTGAATCAATATAAAAATGATGTCAGTTTGATTGCTTTTGTCAAATGCCTGTTACATTTTTTCTTGTAAAAAGATTTCATTTATTATACTATGTCTAAAAAAAAGAAATTACCAACAGTGATAAGCGTACCACCCACTGACACTTCAAAAAAACCGGTCAAGTGCGAGTCGGACTCGCGCGCCGAGGGTTCCTATATACCTATAGTATTTTTGGAAGCAATAAAGTCCATTTTCAGGACCGCAAAACTAAATTTGTTTGTAAAGGTTTTTTGCAGATTTCTGAAAAAGTGTGCAACTTAGAAAGATCGTTTTATTTTTTCTGTAAAGTTTACATAAACCTCTGTCAACTGTAATTAATTCAGATTTTTTCTTACTCAAACTTCGGAGATAAGGGGGGGGAATATTATTGTTTTCGACATTTTTCATCATAACATGAAAAATAAGAAACTTAAAAAAATACAAAAATATATATTTTAAAATGTACAAGTAAAGCCCTTTCATATGATACCCCATTCGACCTAGTAGTGACAATTTGAAATTTTGCCCCCCTATTTTGGCCCCCTTTACATAAATAATCATACTTTTAAAAAAAAAATTCATGTGCAATTAAATTGGGCAACTATATTCTAAAACTATTCCAAATTTCATGTCGATAGCATAAGTGGTTGCTGAGATATAGAGGTGTGACAGACAGCCGGACATACAGACAGACAGAGCGGCACCATAAGGTTTTCTTTTTTTTACCATTTTGGTATCGGAACCCTAAAAACGTAGTTAACAGATCTCTCTTTATTTTTAGGGCTTCCGCACACGACCGATAATCGGTGATCGATCAAAATAATATCGACACACGATGTCGATGATTTTATTTTTTGTTAGTAAGAGAACATATTTTTTTTTAGTTTTGGTATCATCAAAAATTCTTCTAATGGTCATTATTTATACAGGGTGTTAGGCTAGGATAATTATACAGGATGTTAGGGTAAGTAAGTATACAAGGTGTTAGGTTAGGATGACTACTATATGTACAGGGTGTTAGGGTAAGTATACAGGGTGTTAGGTTAGGATTACTATACTGGATGTTAGGGTAAGTATACAGGATGTTAGGTAAGGATAAATACACAGGGTTTTAGGGTATGTATACAGGGTGTTAGATTAGGATCACTATATGTACAGGGTCTTAGGGTAAGTATACAGGGTATTGGAATAGGATAACTATACAGGGTGTTGGTTAGGATTACTATACAGGGTGTTAGGGTAAGAATAGGCTGTTAGATTAGGTACACTATATGTACAGGGTCTTAGGGTAAGTATACAGGGTGTTACTACACAGGGTGTGAGGGTAAGTAAACAGGGTTATAAGATAGGATAACTATACAGGGTGTCAGGTTAGGATCATTATATGTAAAGTGATCCTAACCTAACACGCTGTATACTTATCCTAATCCAACACCCTGTGTAGTTATCACTATAAATAATAGTGATCCTAACCCAACAGCCTGTGTAGTTATCCTATTCCAACACCCTGTATAGTTAACCTATCCTAACAGCCTGTATAGTTATCCTTTCCTAACACCCTGTATACTTACCCTAAGACCCTGTACATATCGTGATCATAATCTAATACCCTGTATACTTACCCTAAAACCCTGTGTATTTATCCTTACCTAACACCCTGTATACTTACCCTAACATCCTGTATAGTAAACCTAACCTATTACCTTGTATACTTACCCTAACATCCTGTATAGTCATCCTAGCCCAACACCCTGTATATTAACAAATAATGACCATTAGAAGCATTTTTGATAATACCGAGACTTATAAAAAATTATGGTCGCTTACTAACAAAAAATAAAATCATCGACATCGTGTGTCGACATTATTTTAATCGATCACCTCCCTAAACATTATACAAGAAAATCGGTCATGATTATCGGTCGTGTGCGGGAGCCCTAAAGTTTAAACAAATTAATTTGCCTCAGGAGATCCAGTGCGGCGGCACCACCTACGTACGTACACGCATGGTGTTAATTTGCTTGCGTGCTATGGCTTAGGGGGTGGTTCAGTAACGATAAATGAACTAAAAAAAAAACTACTTGTAATTTTTTTTTAACTTTATTGAAACTAAACTAAAGCGGAGGGTAATGACCTTGACCACCGCGCTATCAAAAAGCGCGCGAAAGAGTTTCAGTTATGTCTACCGTGTCCACTGATACTGCGTACCACTGGTGCTCCGTCCGGGTCATTGCCCTCCGCGTTTTTTATTTTAATGGAGGATTTTTTAAATATTTTTTTTGTGACACCCCCTAAGCTTTGGCACGCAATTAAATTAACAGCCTGTATAGCTTTAGCTAAAGCCTACGCACCATCAATTTGCACCTATGTTTTGAACGACCAAGAGACAGGGATGCAACAGCGTGAAAGAAAGAAATAGCGGTATAACATAGTACCTATTAAGTAGGAGAGAAACAATAAAATTTTCTTTCACGCTCGCTACTGCATGTCTGCTCGTCGTGTAAAACGATGGTGCTTACCAACAGACTTGCTATTATTTCATCGGTATAAGTCAGTACTTATAAACATGGGAAATATCTTTTTAAAATGGCAACACTATTTGAAAAACGTTCGAAAATGTTGAAAAAAGATTTCGGAAAATACGAACATTTTTCTTACATCAATGATCAACATTCACATAACATAAATGAATAACATATTTTCGATTTTAATTAGCCTGTATTGAGCCTTTGAGCCTTTTATACCAACAGCAACAATCAAGGTTTGGTTTACTTCGTGGTTTAGTTATATTCCATTTACTTATATATATTATATTCATATTTTTGGAACAACTTGTCGCCACGTCAGTTTAAAAATTATTCTTGGCGGGAATCATAATATTCTTATGTGATGCCATACAATTCCTTTACTTTGACATTGGCGAAATACGTTTTGTAATGAGATGTGATGCCATTGAATAAATATACAATACAAATAGCATGTTATCCTACGTCATCGAGTTGCTCTTGGCAGTTTCGCTAGTCGGACCACAAATTTGGTCAACTAAAAATAAAACTATCACAGCTAAGTAAGTTATACAGATTAAAGAGTCATAGTTGAAAAACTGAAAATAAAGAAAGAAAGTTACCGAAGAACATAGATTTATATAGTCAAGATAGGGTCTTGGGAACAAGTGGTTCATAATTTCCCCATACAAGAAAAAATAGCGCCATCTGATTAAGTAAATGCCGAAGACGCAATTTATAAAATCAACTACGGAACCCTACACTGCGCGTGGCCCGATACGCACTGGGCCGGTTTTTTAACATTGTGGAGTTAGGGTTTTATTCAGGGTGCAGTTTGCTAGTGCGCTATTTTGTTGATTATGCCCGAGGCTCGAGAATTGCAGCCCGAGCCGTAGGCGAGGGCGTAATGGAGCCGAGAGTGTAATGACCAAAGCACACGCGCTTCACATATATACTAATCTGTGCGCGCTTCTTACGACGTTCAACACATTTGCGAATAAAAACAAGTAAAACTGATAAAGCAACAAGATTTGTCTAGTAGAATCACAATACTCGTATGCTATAACAACTTCAAGAATCGTTTTTAAATCGCATCATATACTTTTCGCGACAAAAAGACTTGGCTACAAAACATCACTTGATTAAAAATTCAAATTTTTCATGTGGGTAGGACAGCCAGGACATAAAAAAAACATCAAGCACCTATTATTGGAAGATGATCTCTTATAAGTATGTGACTTTTATAAAACTGGATCAACTAACGAAATCAATATTTTTTCACCACAATATAAAATAATATCATTCACGAAATCGGTTTGTATAGAGTGCGGTGTTTCGAATTGGATGACGCTAACGAATTATTAATATAATATACTACAATTTAATCAATATCTATGTATTAAATTGATCAATTATTCAGTCTTTATTACGAATATTTTAAGTCTAACCGTCAGTCACAGAAAGCGTCTTTTTAGGGTTCCGTAGTCAAAAAGGAACCCTTATACTAAAAGGCTTATAGTTTCGTCATGTCCGTATACGTCTGTCCGCGGCTTAGCTCAAAGACCCTTGGTACTAGAAAGCTGTAATTTATTACGGTTTAACATTTTGTATACGCTGACAAAATCTTGAAACAAATTTTTTTAGGAACCTCCCCCCTACAAGTAGATTGAGTTCCTTTTTTCTCATCTACCCCATCGTGTGGGGTGTCGTTAGACAGGTCTTTTCAAAGCGAAATAATAATAATAATAAAAGCGAAAATTTGCAATTTTTTAGTTAATAAATAAGCTTAGCGTGCTGAATAATAATTGAAAAATGAAAGAGCACATCAAGCTTGACACATTGGACTTTGTATTTGTACAACAGACGTACGGGCTAGAGTCACACTACGAGTGTCAACTTTGACCTGTCGTCGTCTTTACAAAGACGTCTCCCAAAACCGAAACCGTGGATCCATACATACCATGAAACTGAACAACTTTTTTGAGGGATCGCTTTATTTACCTATTATCAAACAAAAACTAAGTAATGAGTAATGAATGGTCTATACAACTAAACAAACATTTGAACAAGGATATACTTATGTTAGCCAAGTTAGTCACTGCCGTCCAAATAAAGCGCGAAAGTAAAAACTCTTACGCAAAACATTTAATATTGGATTTTATTTGTTATTTCCACCAATGACAACTAGTAACTAAGTATATATGAAATACCTGCAAAACAAAAAAGGGTTAAAATCAAAGTAAGATCTTATAAATAAGGTGCAACAAAAAAAAATTTCGCGCTGAAACTCAAGTTATGCGTGGTTATGCGAATTTGTATACGCGTAGGCGCCTCGCTTAGTATAAGGAGTGTGGAAAAGGCTCTGATATTGTTTTCCTCATCGCACACAGGCAGAACAGACGTAAGTTAAGTGTCCAGTGTAGTGATATTTTTGTAAATAATCACGTGAATCAAACTTTGTTAATTAAATACCCGTTGATATGGTTATGCGTGAGTGCATCTCTATATTTTATGGAAGTAAGAAGTAAATCTACGATTCGATTTCATACTAAAGATGACAAAAAAATCTGTGCTTCTTTGATACAAAAGCTTATTATTTTGTATGAAGCATATTTACGAGGGATTGTGGTCGTGATTTTGGGTTTAAATAGGTAGTTGTGGTTTTGTGGTTATGTAGTCGTTCGCATATCAGTATATTCAGTCACTTTTCTATGGTATCAAGCTGTCTTTTGTGGATGTGTAGTTACGATCTAACTAGATTATGATTTGACAACAAGCATTTTTATTTTATCTGAGTTCGAGTCTTAACTATAAAAATCTCCTGAAAACTAAAATTGTGGATCCAGAATATGAAACTGAACAAGTTTAAGTCGAAATACGAGTATGAAAATACAAAATATGGCTTCCCACTGCTTCACATAATAGCTCATTTTTGAAGTCAATACGCATATTATGTTTTTCGTGTTCGTCCTAATGTATGAACAACATTAGATAAAATAAGGCATCGCACTATTAATCATTCGAAGTATTTTTCACCGGCGAAGATATGGTAATAGTTAAGTTTCATGTGATCCATAATTTCATATTTCGGGAGTTGTTTTGCATGTTTTTTTACACCTTGTAATCATAGGTCGAAATACGAAAAAAAAAATCGACTTTCAATACAAACTGCATCCGCTGACAGGCAGCACATTTTTTTTTTATTTCTATGTTGGGAAAAAATGTTCAGTTTCATGAGCAGAACTACCTTTTGAAATATCCGGGTTGATAAAAAAATAAAGGTGTATAATGAATACCTATGTCTGTGATTTCCAAGATGCTTTATGCCCGGTTTAGAAAAGGGGGGAGGGTCGTGCCTGTGCTATTTCAGCGGTTCCGATATAGGTTCTGCCGTGTGCATGTCTGAAATTAGGTCACGTATGTCCTAAAAATTCTAAACATTTATTTTTATTAGTATTTTTTTATCACCCACCCGTACACCCCCTCCTGGGTTCGTCCTTGATTGATACTTAAAGAAAAGGTAGTTAGGATTGGTCACCAAGCTTGAAGAATACCATAATGAATACCTTTATCCTATTTTGGTGATACAGTAGGTAGGTACAGTAGCGCACTACCAGCGCACGTTGTTGAGTGAGTCATTGTAAAGTCTACCTTGAACGAATCTACGTAACTTTGTGTTCATTCATCTTGTGTTGTGACCATTATTGGATTGTATTGGACAAAGTTTTAAATTTTTAAGGCAGAATTTCTCTGAGGTTCCCATTTAACAATAAGTGCTCTATTTTTGCTGCCATAGAAAAAGAAAGGGTTATAATTTATGGTTGTAAAATAACTAAATACTTATAATCCGGTCCCTTAGTCTTCGCCAAATTCACCAAATTGCACCAAATTTTTTCCAGGTACTAATAGGTACATAGCTCTCAATTTTTGATAGGAGCCAATCCTTGAATTTTCTGTGGAATTTTTTTGAAAATACAAGAATTGGCTCCTATCAAAAATTGAGAGCTATGTACCTAACTAGGTAGTACCTGGAAAAATTTTGGTGAAATTGTAATTCGTGTCTACGTGAAACAGCTAACTGACCGCACTATTACTATAAGGACCATTTAATTTTACTTTAATCTTGAGAGGAAGATCCCAGAATCAATATTAATGTCAAATCCAGTATTAATTGATACTTAATTGCTTTCATAATTAAGTCCCAATAGTTGTCTATCCGTTTTAGCGCAATGTAGACTACCTACTATTTTATTAAGAATGTTTTTATTTAGTCGTATGACAATTTATGGGATTATTGTTATCGAAGAAAATTTCTTAAGTTATATAGGTCTAAAGTTATGGTGCGTTTGTGTTTCAGATGATTGAGAGGTCAGTAACCTTGGCACCTGTGGTGCTTCTCGTCATTTTACAACTTGGCGTTGATGGTAAGTAATTAACTTGTGTTTTCTTTCACTCCTCTCATGCCTATAAATCTCAAAAAAACAAGGGTTATAGAATTAAGATTAAATAAATAATTCTTCACAAGAAAAGGATGTGTGATGTAAAGTCACAACAAATAACATACTCGTAATCCTATTAGGTATGTTTGTAAATGCAATGCAGGCGTGAATATTTCATAATCATCGATGATGATGTGACATGCTGGCAGATGTCATCTCATAGTAAAATTAATTTGCACTGTATCTATCTATTCCGAGCGAAGCTCGAAACCGATGCTATAAATAATGCAAATCCGAATAATGCAAAAACTAAACTGCTTGCTGAATATGAGAATTTTCCTTAGTAACTGATATCATCCTACGAATTTGTAAATATCAAACAAAACTAAACAATCGATGACCAAGGCTATTCCATAACATAAATAAGATTAATAGTTAAGGGTCACCATATTAGGAGGTCAGTTTAGTGGGCGGGCACTGAGCTTTATACTGATAAAATTACTTCCAAGATTTTTGTCAGATCTATCGCGATTATGTCATAGAATTAATAGCGGTCATCGAATCTTTTTGATTTGATTATTCAAAAGAATTAATCCTGATAACTTTCTTATTAATAAGGTAGGTACAAATGTAAGGTAAATTATTTAGATGAATACCATCTACCAAAGGGCTGTATATTTTTTGCAGACTTAATGAGTTTGATTTGACCACGCGGAATCGTCCTGCGGCCCACACATGGTAGTTACAACAAAACAATTACAAGTTATTATTGTAGAGCTTAGTTCCGACCGACACAAGGACGGAGTTTGTGGGTGGGTTGTTTGCATTCTTTTATAGACTGTTGCCAAGGTCTTTCATGGGTATTTTTTGTCATTCGTTAACAATTATGTAGATCATTGGTTGGGTGCTTTAGTTATCTAATCTACGATGTAATAAATGTTTTAAGTCCCTCAATAAATTGTATCATCTTTCTTTATTAGGCTGTTACACCTGTTTTGGGCATTTGATGATCTTGTTTTTTTTAGGTAGGCTATTATCGATTGATGAGGATACACTGATTCAATCTTTTAACTGAGTTAATTAGTCACTATTTTAAACTAAAATTGATTTATTTATTTTTATCAGCGCAACGCTACGTCAACTACTACTCGCGTGATAACTACGGTCGCAACTTGTACGAGTATGGGCGATCAATTTCGGACAACACGGTGACTTGTGGGCCTCATACCTGTGGTGTTGGTGCTCATTGCATCCATGGCAGCGTACGACCTGTTTGTGCTTGTCTACCAGGCCACTCTGGGGATCCACTCTCTCAGTGCATCAGGATCGAGTGTGTCGGTAAGTCTTTCTACTCATTTCTATGTTTACATAGAATCTTGCTAATATAGAAACGATAGGTAAGAACTCCAAGAGTACTCCGAATTCTTTTGTTACAGACAATAGCGAATGCCGTAGCACTCAGTCCTGTGTCAACCAACACTGTGTGAATCCTTGCGAGGGTACTTGTGGTGTCAACGCTAATTGTGATGTAAGTCAAGTTTCATACGTTTCTGCCTTTAGAATTTCCATAAGAAAGTATTTAAGATTACATTCTCTTAACCTTACCTTTTTTATTTAAGGTTCGGAACCACATTCCCGTTTGCTCTTGCCCAGCTGGCTACACTGGCAATCCATTCTCATCATGCAGGATTGCCGATCCAGGTACGACCACGAGAAATGCCTAACTAACTAGGAGTTATTTAGTATCCATACAACAAATTCATATTGATTGCATATCTTTTCAGAGGAAGCTTGCCATCCATCCCCATGTGGAGCCAACACCAAATGCCATGTAGCCAACAACCAGGCTATTTGTACTTGCTTACCTGGCTACAGAGTAAGTGATCATCTTTGTCATCACCTTGTTTCTATTTATTTCTTAATATTTGTTCTGATTTTGTGAAATTGATTGATATTGTTATCCAGGGCAGCCCCCTGTCCGGTTGTCGACACGAGTGCGAGTCAGATGGTGAGTGTGGCGCGCAACAGTCATGCCGTGACTTCAAGTGTATCAGTCCTTGCAGTGATTGTGGCGTCAACGCTGACTGCGAAACCGTAGCTGCCCATCGTGCTGTCTGCAAATGTCCTAGGGTAAGTGCCAACACTCAGCTTGCTCACAATACTTGGTTCTCAAAATATAACTGAAGGCTAGCTTAAGGCTTGGTCTTCTTCTTCTTTTCCTATCAATGGCAAATGATTTTATAGTATCTTAGCCCAAAATGTGGCAACAGCAATAGCTCTTTGGTTGCCTTCAAAAAGGTCCTCCTTGGTGCAAGAAGCTGAGGAGGTAGGGCACGAAAGCAAGTGTGTCATGGATTGGAGGCTTGGTAAAAATTAATATGTCATTATTTCACTCTCTGTTCTAGTTCTAGATTCCACTTAGCAAACAAATTATTCCATTGCTCTTTTCTTTCATGTTGCCTGTATTGTATTGTATCCCACCTTTGATTGGGGAAAGGTCTCTCTTTAGTTAGTCGGTCTTCATGTGCCCGTAACATTGAACTTATCATTGCGCTAACTTCTTTGGGGTTTCTACAATTTTCACGACGTATATTTATATTGACAGGGTTACTTCGGTGATCCCTACCGCATATGCACCCCAGAGTGTTCTTCCGACGGCGAATGCCCGAGCTACAAGCCAGCTTGCGTGTACAATGCTTGCATCAACCCTTGCACCAACGCGTGTGGTGTCAACGCTGACTGCAACCTCCGAGGACTGACTCCGGTCTGCTCCTGCCCTAGAAATATGACTGGTGACCCATTCACTTACTGCAGACCTTTCGAAGCGCGTAAGTCTGAAAGGATCTTAAATAAAGTGAAAGTACACTGGCATTTTAACTTCTTATGCAGACAATTTAAAACAAATCTCATAATAAAATTTATTTAGGTGATCTGTGCGAGCCAAACCCTTGTGGAAGTAACGCTAAATGTACTCCTGGACACGACCGTACTGGTGCTGAAAGGCCTGTCTGCACATGTCCCTCTGGTTACATCGGGAACGCTTTGGTAGCTTGTGAGAGGGTAAGTCCAACTCAAATCTACCTGTCCATACTTCCATGATATTTAATATATCATGCCTATTAAATAAAAAGTTTTAAACAAAGTAGAAATTCGCAAAATTTCACAACCACAGGCAGGATTCGAACCTGTGAAATTTTGCGAATTTCTACTTTGTAGATTTATCCGAACACAGGAAGTGTCAAAATAAAAATCATTTTCAATTATACGTAGTGTTACCAATTTTCAACTCGAAATCTGTCTGCAATGACGGACTAGTTGAGCTAGTACAGCAAAAATGCTTGCTAGGTGGCAGCACAAACGCAACGTTGGAATGCGTATAGAGGTCGCTAAATTTCACAACATCGGGCAGGACCACAGTAGCCTAGTTGGTAAAGCGTCTGCGGTACTTACGCAGAAGACGCAGGTTCGAATCCTGCCTGTGGTTGTGAAATTTTGCGAATTTCTACTTTGTAGATTTATCCGAACACAGGAAGTATCAAAATAAAAATCATTTTAAAAAGTTTTAAAATTCTAGTATAGTGCGAAATGACCGAATGAGTCCAGAATATACTGCATTGAATAAATTGATCACGAGAATATAATAGATTTTTAACAAATTGTTAGTATCGTTCCTTACCTAGATATAATTTTGTTACTTCAGGGAGAGTGTGAGCTGGACTCTCAATGTGCCGACCACCTGGCGTGCGTTGGTTACCAGTGCGTGGACCCTTGTCTTGGTAATACGCAGTGTGGATCTGGAGCTGTGTGCATGGGCAGAAGACATATTGCTGTATGCACTTGTCCTAATGGTAAGCACATAAACAATTTTGCTAGTAGAAACGATATCATTCTAAGTTGACAAGCGGATCCTTACAAGCTATTTTGAAATTCTGATATCATTCGATTTGGATGCAAAGTGTGATTTCTCGAAGGCGTTTGTAAATTAACATGCGCACTAGTTAGTAGTCCATTGTAGGAAGCTTTAATACCTACTTGCGCTTCCGTAATTTACGTATTCCATTACTATCAAGAAAATTATAATAGCAGAAAATACTTCAAAAATATTAACCGTGTATAACAACACAAAACCATTTACTGACTAATTGAAACCTACCATGAAAGTAACATACATACATGTAACATACATACATACATAACATCACGCGTTGTTCCCGTCGGGGTAGGCAGAGACCACAGTTCTCCATCTGCTACGATCTTGACATACTTCCCTTGCTTCCTGAACTTTCATCAATCCTTTCATACATGCTCGTCGGTTTACTTTCATACATGAAAGTAAACTAATAACTAACGACTTATTTAAAATATTACTTTTATTTTCTTTGTAAATATTCACATATACCTAGATATTGCCCAGATCAGCTCATCCAACTTTATTTTCGATAACCCTTTCTTGATCTCACTGACCAACAAAGAGATTTTGCGTTATTTTACTAACACATGTAATTTTATTTCGTAACATAATTAAGTACTTATGAACTACATTAATGCTTTCTTTCCAGGTCGTAACGGAGATGCTCTCGTGAACTGCTACGAATCACGTTCTGTAGCCGCAAGCACACGGTACTACCGATATAAAAGGAATGGCAACAACACCACTGAAGTTAAAACTCCAGTCGAAGTGACTAATGAAGTAGAAAAACCTGTATCAACCACAGAAGTCGTAGTTGAAGAAAAGAAAGAATAGAATAGTTAGGAAACGCTAAGAAAAAATGTCCACTGTAAAAAAAACAAGACTAATAGACGGAAAAAGCACGATTGAATAAATTTATAACGAAGCGTTTTTATTGATTAAGTACCTACCTACTTATTTCTTACTTTCTACCACGTGAAAATTTAGCAGAAGTTGCACTTACTGTCACCAAATTCATTAAGAAACTTGTCTGTGTGTTTATATTTAATGAACTCACGAAATATAATTTCGACCAAGCTGCGTCTAACAATGCGTACTTGTTTGTTATATCAGAAAGAAGTATTGTAGTTAACCATTATGCTGCCTTATTAAAAAAATAAGTGCCATAGTAATATCATTAAAGCTTAAAACTATTTACAATATTTTGATTTAATCGAAACTTGATTATTTTACTCCTTTCCCAGGAAGCCAATTCTTGAAGGTCACTGGGTGATTTTCGAGATATTTATAATTAAAATAAGCCCTGTTAAGGTGGTTTCTGAGTGGCAGCACCTTACTTTTAGAAATAAATTTATTATGTCGCAAATACCAAACTTTTCATTAGTATTGTTCGTTAGGCGGTAATAGGGGGTAGTTATATACTCGTAATGTTATAACCCATAACATCATAGCTTAGCTTATCATTTATAGCTTTGTATCGGTAAAGTACTAAAAGTGGCCGTTTTTGGCACTTTTGCAATACAAAGCTAATTCACGATAAGCTAAGGTGTGATGTGACGGATAATAAAATATAGAACTACCCCAAATTGCCGCCAAACAAATAATCCTTATTAAATGTTTTGTATTTATGACGCAATAAATTTATTTCTCAAAGTGGCAGCACCTCTGCTCAGCAACCACCTTAAACTCCTCAAAAGTAAGGATAATATTTGTTAGATAGAAAATAATGTTCAGTTTTAAAAGTATAAACATAAAAATTTGAGTTGTATGAGTTTATCGTGACTTTTCAATTCAATTTTTAATGATTATGGCTCCATCGCCACTTGCGGTGACTCTGCCAATGTCAGAGTTTGATAAGACCATGGACGAACAATAGAAGGACTGACCATCCCATTTTAGAAATCGTAACCCGGAAAAGTATAAAACTAGATGGCGCTAATAAATAGTCCGGGAAATTATTATGATTTATCGAGTATTCTGCTTAAAAATTAACCGAATTTCAATGTTAGCGTTTCTTTACATTGAAAATATGTTGAAATTTTTAATGATTTTTGGCAGAACACTCTGTAGACCATAATTAATTTCCAGATTAAAGAAAAATATATTAAAAAAAGATTATTTGAAAGCGCTATCTGGGATTGTCCTTAGACTATATAATACTAAGGGATTGTCAGTCTTATTATTATTCGTCCATGATAAGACAAGGAAGTATATATAACTATGGGCGGTAGGTACACAATTAATTTCTTGTTGACCTGGCCTGAAAAGGACAACACAAATATGTACTTACCTATATATAAAGACAACACAGATATATATAAAGACAACACAGATATATATAAAGACAACACAAACATATATATAAGACATGTCATTAAAAATGGACGGAAAGCGGAGTGGACAGAAGCCAAGGGGATGTACATAATTTTAATAAGTAAATACTTATAATTTTAAGTTGTTACTTTTAATAAATTTACCTACAGGTAGGACCGCACTGGGCGTAACTACGCAGCAGCGGAGCGATGCGACGCGTCGCGACTATTCTAGGTGTCTACTCTCAAAGTCCGATATATCGAAACGATACTACTCGAAACATGCAAATGCATAACTTCGTCCCTTCTACAATAGAGTAGAATATTGGTTGGATGAATTTTCAAACTGCATCCAACCAATATTCTACTCTATTGTCAACCAATATTCTACTCTATTGTCAAGGGACGAAGTTATGCATTTGCATGTTTCGAGTAGTATCGTTTCGATATATCGGACTTTGAGAGTAGACACCCAGGATAAACCACTGTTGCGACGCTCCGCAGCAAAATTTGCTCGTCATCGTTCGTTCGGTAACTGCTTAGCAAGATGGACAGATCTGAGATTTTGTTGGTCATATTTTAGTTTTTTTCCTTAGTGGTACGGAACCCCCGGTGCGCGAGTCCGTCTCGTACTTTGCCGGTTTTTATTTATGAACGTAGCCATCACAGACAACGTTTTGCACGAACGAAACGCTATTTTGACATTTTGAGTTTGATGGGTTGATACGTCCTATCGTTCGATTCTCGAATGATGAGAGAAATGTGTTTTTTACGTAAATAACCAGTTAAAACTGTAAATATTTATGTGAGAAGATGTCTGACATCAATATGGAGAAGTTTGCTGTGCCAGACTTCGTTCCCGAGCGATACGTGAGGGAATTAACGAAGTCCTGCGTCGGGGGGGAGGAACTCGCTCAGCAAAAGGATAAGATACAAAAATTATCCGAAGAAACCGCAAGTGCCCTCAAGAAGAATGTCTACGAGAATTACATGCAGTTTATTGAGACGGCGACGGAGATATCCCACTTAGAGGCAGAGATGTACAAGCTATCTCACTTGCTGAGTGAACAGCGCACCGTGCTTACGACTCTCTCCCACGCCTCGATCCTCGGCAACGAAAATACCGTGTCCAGAGAGTCGCTTGACAATACCGACGTGGAGGCTGAGCGGGCCGAGGAGCAGCGCAAAAACAAACTAACCCTCATATCAGAAAAAGTCGAAAACTGCATGAATCTTTTGGATGTGCCAGAAAGAACCTTGCTACATGAAGGTGACCTATTAGAGATAGACGCTGAAGAGAACACTGCCTTACAAAGGATGCATGTGTATCTTTTTAACGATTGCCTTATGTTAACCTCATGGATTTCAAACCGCCGCGGCCCTATGAGGTATAAGTTTCAAATTAGTTATCCCATCAGTACTCTAGCTGTGGTCAATGTACGTGACTTGGGGACAGTGAAGCAAGCATTCAAAGTCTTAGCTTTCCCAGATACAAGGGTGTTTCAATGTAATAGCTTGGCAATTAAAAAAGACTGGTTGGAGAAGTTTGAACTGGCTAAAAAGATGTATATTGAAAAGGAAAACTCCAAACAAAAGAAAAAAGAAAATCAAGAGAAGCCTAGGCTTGAGTCTTTGGATTCTCCTAGTCTGTCAGTTGAAGAGTTGCCTTCACCACGGATAACATCTCTACCAGAGTGGTTAGCGGATGTGACTGAAGAGTTAGATGTACTCATTGTTGAAAGACACTTCCAAAAGACTTATGAATTGATGGTGTCAGCACAAAAAGAGCTGAATTCCGAAGAGTATAAAGCCCACCCACACAGACCTGATATACTGAAGAAAATAGAACAGAAACAGAAAGTGTTGGTTGAAATATTGTTGAAAGAACTTGATGTAACTCATAACTGGAGTCCAAGGGGAGGTTTGAGGTCATCTAGACAGCCTGTTCAAATACTCAATAAGTTCAACATGACTAGTCAGGCCAGTGAGCTGTTTCTGGCTATATGCAGTCACACAGTCAAGGTTCACGTGAAAGGAGTTCAATTAGAAGGATCTATAAACAGCTACATTAAACAAGTTGGAGAGGTTTTCTTTTGCTCATTAAGTGATGCCTTAACTGAGTTTACCACATTATTCCCTAAGAACAAAATAAGTGCTTTTGTAGTGTGGGCTAGCATGCAACTTAGAATTTTAATGAGTCAATTGATAAAGCAAGTTTTTACCCCCCAGTGCCCATTAGAGGCCATTTTAGAATGTGTAAAGAGTCTGAGAGATCAGTGTACACTTTTCTGTGAATTTGGCCTCGACTTACGGTTCCAAATGAACAGCTGTTTGAGGAAACCAATCATCAAAGCTCTAGAGGAATATAAGGAGAAGACTGTAGATTCTATGAAAGCTAAACTTGCTGAAGATAAGTGGACACCAATAGCCATGCATACTAAAGCTGGTGTCCAAAAATTCTTAGCACATATGGAAAACTTGGGCCTTATTTTAGCAAAGTTCATAATTAATGAAACTTGGATAGATTTATCCAGTAGCACTATTTGGTTTGCCCAATCAATTTTAACAGTGCAGAAAGTAGGTCTAGAACTGGTAACTAAAGACATGATGAATGATCTGGATGAATGTATTTATGCAATATTTAATGCCCGCCTAAAGCTCTCTGTAGGGAGTGACTCAAGTTATGCAAAGAATAATTATAAGTTCATTGTTGATACCATTTTGCCAATGATGCTCAGATATTACAGAGAAGAGGTGGGCTATGAAAACAAGAAGCTTACAGCTCTAGCTAAGGACTTTGGTGTCAAAATAATTACACCGAGAAAATCTAACATCACAAAGTATACCAGTAATGAATATTTATGAGAACAGGTAGTGAAAAATACATAATAATAATGGTGTTAGTGTATGAAATTATTTTTATTACGCTGAAGCTTTAATAATGTAAAATATAGGTAGTAAGCAAGCAGGATTTTTGTAAATTTATTTAAACTGATCAAATTAAAATTTATATCAAGTTATCAATATGAAATTTTAATAAACCATGATAAAATATCTGCTGCCTTTAATTCTTGTAATATGAAATTAAACAAAAACTGTTGATTTAAATAATATTTTATTAAACTTATCAGCATAGAAAACAATTTTTATACATTTGGTGACTTATCAATAATGTTATCTTACTAAATGGGAATGACTAATAATGTATTCACAGAATGCTTTAGTATTTATTTTACAGTACATTGATAAATACATGGAAAATATACTCTTATCACTTAGGCCTTTTAAAATGACAACCATGGCAAATTGCAACATGGCTATTTGAGTTATTTACATCTGACCAAGGATACTAAACACTCCTTGCCTTGCTCTGCAAATTTTTTGTTATTTGGAGACCATCAAACTGAATAAATTTCTCGAAGAGACAAGGGTTGAAAAAAGAGGAAACATTCTGGTCGTCTCATACTAATTTCTCTACTGCCGGCGAAAGATGTGTAGGTATGGAAAAGCAAAAAAAAATATTTAATTGGAAAGCTGTTCAGATTTATGTTCCGAGTAACTTACATAATTATACCCAGGGCTACAAAAACAATCCTAGATTTGGTCTCATTCCGCTTTTTAGTTGAGATATTTATAATGAAAATTAAAGAAAATATGCTTTACATCATCGAAATTTTCGTCCAGGGTCAGCCACGCGTTTGTATTTAATCAGATTCCATCAAGCTCTCTATGAATGTGGTACCATTTATCAACTTTGTCGTCAGAATAACGAACTCCACATTCGAGTCTTCTTGCTGGCTTATCATTCTGAGAGCTGAGATCTCTTGATAAGTGCATCCTCCTACGAAGAACACGAGTACCACTCTAGGTGTTTCTAGGTTGGACGAGTTCTCGCTCGATATTGAGTTCCGGCGCGCCATTCGAGGCTGCAATGTTTGGAGTTCGTCGACTGTCGGCCCGGGCAGTAAGCCTAGGACGTCTTGGATACCTGCAAAATACAACGTGGAATTTCACTTGTTTCTCTATAATGAAAACAAACAACTTTCTCAAAGAAAACAAAACTCGAATTTTTCCGACTTCCCATACTAGTGGTCACGTGATTGACACGTTTTGTATGGGAAGCAAATTTTTAAGTGGCTTGGTTACATAAAAGTGTGACTTTAGTACTTATAGCATTTGATCTCAGTGATCCCCAGTTATAAGGCCTATAAAACAAGAAAATGCTCAGCGAGAGTGGCGGTGGACTGGGCAATACTGGGCATACCCTCCGGCGTAACGACGTAAACGCGGCGTCAATAGCATTTGAGTGGCAGACGTAGACCTGGGCGACCCGTTCACTCTTGGCGACGGACTGTCGAGCGCGAGCTCAAGGCTGCTAGACTGACGTGGGAAGAAGCAAGAAGGACGGCGCAAGACAGGGGGAAGTGGAGACAGCTCGTGAAGGCCCTTTGCACCAGCGGGGTGCCCTAGGATAACAATAATAAGGCCGTCTTTGCGCGCAATAAGATATGTTGTTCGTACGCAATTATTGTAAATGCAATAACGAGCTTCTATCTATCTATTTGCAATAAGCTATACACATTCTGGAGGGAGATCCCTGTCCTGTAGTGGACATTTCTTGGGATGATGTTATGATGATGATGATACACATTTCAATGCCCAGTGATTCTAAAGCAGTAAAATGTGTATAGCTTATTTCAAATGCTATAAGTACTAAAGTCACACTGTAAATAAGCTTGAACTGCTTTTGACTGTACGTGCGAGACTGCAAGTAGGTATTACCTCATAATTGTGGCTCATAAACGATTTATTTACGCTTGGAGGTCAATAATGTGAGAATAACGAATATGACTGGCTATGATGTCATTGTATGCAGGTTAAGGTCAATATGGAAATACTTATTGAGGAAAAATAATTTCAGCGAAATTAGTGTGTCATACACAAAGTCCAAATAACAGGATGAGAAGATTACCATATAGTTGCATAAAATTTCTTTAAAGTTAAAACTCTGTTACATCTTTTGTTAGCACATTCTGTTTGGACGAAAAAATTACAGCAATTAATAAAAATAAGGTGTATTCGGCTAGTTCCGAAAATCGGGTAATTCCAAAAATGTCTATTTGCTTCCAAACGCGCCATAATTTTTTGTGCTGGTATAAGTTACCTAGCGGCCAACAACCCGCTCCCTTGCTTTGGTTGATTCCGGTCGCTAAAAGCGACCGTACGTTGTGGAGGCGCCATCATCGACGCAATTTTCGCGCACTTTTTACATTATCGGAATTACACCCCAGTCGACAATTTCTTTGTTTGGTAAGTTTTTTAACTGCAAATTTCCACATTCGATAGATTATCGTTTTTGTGCATTGTGAATTAGATTCATAACGCTTTACCTAAAGATTTTTAGTTATTTTCGTCTTTAACCGACAAGATTAACTCCTTAACTCATGGTTAATGCCTACAAAATTCCTGACGGTTAATTCCGAATGATATTATCTTATAAATACGTTTATGCTACTCAACGACCAGCTACGACAAATATTTTTTGGGAGTGTAAACCCGAATGAAAAAACAATATATTCCATATGGCACAATAAAAAAAGACTACTTTTGAGTGTCTTTCGGAATTATCCGCGTGTCATTCGGAATTGAACTCGTGCAATGAAATGAAAACCGAATTTTAAAACACTTTGATCTACTTACTGGGTAAATTTTTGGAAACTATCTTCAAGTTGTGGTTTAGTTTACATATTCAAGAACCTATTTATTATGAGTTTGATATTAAAAACTCAACCACATTTTTACTAGCCAGTTATAATTTGTCACGCCGTCAATTTGTCTAAAAACGTTTCGTAATTACCCGAATGCAACTTATATTAAAGACGCTTTAACTTTATAGAAGCTTTGCAACTGGCACTAAAAGGTCTGACAAATCAATTTATATAATTAACTAGCTGGTGCCCGCGACATCGTTCGCGAGGGAATCGACTGTCGACCATCACTTATTGCTACCGTCATACAATCTATCATCCCCTACATTAGGGGAGGAATTTCCAAAACCCTTTCTTAGTGGATGCCTTCACTATTTAAGGTATCTATCTATGTGCAAAATTTCAAGTGTCTGGGCCCAGCGGTTTGGCCTGTGCGTTGACACATCAGTCAGTCAGTTTATATTTACTTTTATACAGGCTGTTCCAAAAATCAACGTCACGCCGCAATGGGGCAATAGGATAGATGGTAATCATCATAAAAAAAAAAACAATGCCATGTGCTCTAAAAATTAACAGCGTTTAAAAAAAAACCGGTCAAGTGCGAGTCGGACTCGCGCGCCGAGGGTTCCGATATACCTATAGTATTTTTGGAAGCAATAAAGTCCATTTTCAGGACCGCAAAACTAAATTTGTTTGTAAAGGTTTTTTGCAGATTTCTGAAAAACTGTGCAACTTAGAAAGATCGTTTTATTTTTGCTGTAAAGTTTACATAAACCTCTGTCAACTGTAATTAATTCAGATTTTCCCTTACTCAAACTTCGGAGATAAGGGGGGGGGAATGGTATTTTTTTTGACATTTTTCATCATAACTTGAAAACTAAGAAACTTAAAAAAATACAAAAATATATTTTAAAATGTACAAGTAAAGCCCTTTCATATGATACCCCACTCGACCTAGTAGCGACAATTTGAAATTTGGCCCCCCCTATTTTGGCCCCCTTTACATTAATAATCATACTTTTTTCAAAAAATTTTCATGTGCAATTAAGTTGGGCAACTATATTCTAAAACTATTCCAAATTTCAGCTCGATAGCGTAAGTGGTTGCTGAGATATAGAGGTGTGACAGACAGACGGACAGACGGACAGACAGACAGACAGACAGACAGAGCGGCACCATAAGGGTTCCTTTTTTTTACCATTTTGGTATCGGAACCCTAAAAAACGAGAAAATCTTAATACTGTAGCCATTTTACGGTTACTGTCGCTCACGTTCGTTATTATTGTTACTTAAATTATGTTTCCATAATCCTGAATAACATTATCTGTAATCACAGTCAAAAATAATAACACAACTGCACCAAGATTTCGAGAAATAACACTTTAATGCCGAACATTTTTAAAATTTCTCGACTTTGACAGGGCCTCCTTTGAAAAAAAAAACCGGTCAAGTGCGAGTCGGACTCGCGCGCCGAGGGTTCCGATATACCTATAGTATTTTTGGAAGCAATAAAGTCCATTTTCAGGACCGCAAAACTAAATTTGTTTGTAAAGGTTTTTTGCAGATTTCTGAAAAACTGTGCAACTTAGAAAGATCGTTTTATTTTTGCTGTAAAGTTTATATAAACTTCTGTCAACTGTAATTAATTCAGATTTTTCCTTACTCAAACTTCGGAGATAAGGGGGGGGGAATGGTATTTTTCTTGACATTTTTCATCATAACTTTAAAACTAAGAAATTTAAAAATATACAAAAATATATTTTAAAATGTACAAGTAAAGCCCTTTCATATGATACCCCACTCGACCTAGTAGCGACAATTTGAAATTTGGCCCCCCCTATTTTGGCCCCCTTTATATTAATAATCATACTTTTTTCAAAATTTTTTCTTGTGCAATTAAGTTGGGCAACTATATTCTAAAACTATTCCAAATTTCAGGTTGATAGCATAAGTGGTTGCTGAGATATAGAGGTGTGACAGACAGACGGACAGACAGACAGAGCGGCACCATAAGGGTTCCTTTTTTTTACCATTTTGGTATCGGAACCCTAAAAATGTACTAGAGCACTTTGGCACAGTAAATAGATGGGCTTATCAGCAGTATGGAAACTCGGCCAATTTTTTGAAAATCGAATCTTGCATCATTGGAGCGTCAGGGTTGTAACAAACACAGAAAAATAAATGAAAGGTCCGAAATCTTTGGTAACAAATCAAACATCAAATAAAAATTAAATTTTTTGAGCAACAAATTGCATAACCAATTAGGCTTGACATCGGGCCTGTTACCGTTATTTTTCATTAGTTGTAGAGGCTAAAGTCGGGCCATCAGTCAAGCTTGACTTGTTGTTTACTTGTATACTGTAACTACGTAGTCGGTTATGGAAGAGCGGAGCCTCCTGACACAGGCATAAAAAGCTTAAAAGGAGGCTTCGGCAACTAGATGGTAAGCACACTTCTGGTTAATGAAATAAATATTTTGTATTTTTTTGTATTTTGTAACCAAACAATAAATACATACACTAAATAATAAATGAAATACGAAAACAAATTTTAAACAAATTCAAAACAAAACAAATTCAACTTCAAACAAAGATTAGGACACTTAGTCACCTTTTATAACACAAGGGCAGATTAAGACACTAAGTCGCCTTTTATGATACAAGGGCAGATTAAGACACTTAGTCGCCTTTTATCACACCCGGAAAGGGTAAGTCTCTAAGTCGCCTTTAATCGCAAAACGTCACTTAGCCGCCATTTATCACACAAGGGCAGGGCAGAAATAAAAATTTATATATCCATATGCCGCACAATATGACATGAAACAACCGACAGCAAACTAACCCACCGCTTCCCTTCACGCGACAACCGCGACAGAATTCAGGGCGAACTTTGCTTAGCGGCCTGTAGAAACGTGCGTCTGTGTGAGTGCGCCATTTTGGACGTTTAGTATGAAGCTTCCATACTGCTGATAAGCCCATCTCTTTACTGTGACTTTGGCAAGCGACATGAAAAGTTAGAGCCTTCAATCGGGATTCCTCAGGAAAAAATAAAAACCTGAAGGAATCCGATTTAACGTGAATCCATTTTACTTAGTCAAAATGTTTCTGGCCTCTACAAGCTTGAGAAAGGATTGCAGAGATGGTTTAGTCATGTGGAGAGGTTGAATGAACGAAGATTGACGGAAGAGATCCACCAGGCGAGAGTGAACGGAAACTTTAGAAGGGGAAGGCCTCGGCGAACGTTCCAAGACCAACTTCAGCCCGCTTAGCACACTGCCCGAGAGAAAATATATCTCGGAGAAATATCACTTTATTTGAAGAATTATGTCATATACTCTATCACCTCTAAGCGCGAAGAAACGTCAGTGGAGGAGCAAATCCACAAATTACGTTTTTGATATTTTAGACAGAGATAGCTTTATACACTAATACATGGAGCCGTCCTTGTCTTTCAAAATGTGTCGCACTGCTCGGATGTCAAAAAAACGTGACCATGCTTAAAGTGTTTAATCTATGGGCCTAGGTAAACTGACAACTGCAGCGTGCTAAGCCGGCTGGAAGTTCTATAAATGTAATTAATAAAAGTTGTATAGTCTTACCAGACCAGCTCCTGTTCTTGGCGATGTGTTCGCTCAGTTTGACTGTGAGAGGAGTGTATTTGCTTGACAGGTAACTCTTCTCCTTCGCTTCCATTTCTGAGTCGTCCATCGTTAGGTGTAGTGCCTGAAGATATATACAATTTAAGATAGCTGATTATTTGCCGGCACCCTAAAGAATAGTACACACGGCCGCACGTCAGTGGAAACACTTTGACCTTGAGCGGGTCTCTGGTTTCACGCGTTTGAATTGTAGCGCTGGTTCAGCTTATACTGGTTTTGTTTCTACGTGCTTCCTGCCGTGCGTACCGTTCCATTTCTACATGTAGGTGCCGTAAGAGGCGACTAAGGGATTATGAACCGGAGGATGGGGAGCAGCGTCGTTCTGTGTATCGTACCATATGATATTACATAATGAAACGCGGTCCATGGTGCCACCCGCAATGGTAACATGCATGGTGACTATGGTACTTAATTCTAAAGGGAATTATCTGTCCTGCAATTGGCGTTTCATGGGATGTTATGATCACAATGTTTTCCTAAGGTGTCTTCTAGAATCCTTTGATACGACAAAACATATAATTATCTGCTATGATTTTGAACAATGGCTTAAGTTTTTTCAAGCTACCGTTTACGAACTTTCTTACACAAATTTGTAATGAATCAAAACTACACACTAAATGTAAAACAGTTTGTTACATACAGTACTTTTTTTTACAAAACAAACAACAAACTTATTTAATAATTTCTGACCTAGTAAGCCTGCGGTGTCAAAATATCAAATATAGTTAATCGGGGTACCTAGACAAGTGGCTTTCTATAAACGCTGGGAGAATAGAATGAAAATGTATGGGATTTGATACTAGCTGTCATGCAACATTTCGTTAACTTATGATTAATCTCATTAATCTGATTATTCTTCTAAATGCACAGTCCTGTGCCCATTTCCATGACATTCTTTCACACCAGCTAGGTTGGCTGGAAGAGATCTCTTATAGAGAGAAGCTCACTTTTGTAAACAACTTTATTGTTACAACTTTATGTAATTTGTGCACAATAAAGAATAAATACAATAAAGAATATATACTCATACAATTTTATTCAATTCTACTAGCGTTTACAGTACTAAAAGTCACTTGTCTACGGCCACTGAATAATTTGTATCATACCATTGCCAAGATTCGAAATAAATAGATTAATTTTCACCTTTCTCAACACAGCATACTGCCGCGACCCTGTCTGTGCCTTCAGTAGCCCACACTTTTCCAAATTGCAGAGGGTGAGCCAAGTCTGCAAGCCGTATACTTGGACTAATTCGCGTTTATAGTATTCCAGAACTTTCGGCTTCAGTCCTGAGCCAGTGGCGCATTGCAGGCAGATTAGCCGAAGAACCTGATAAAAAAAAAATTGCAGTCATTTTATTTCATCAAAAGGAAGAAATAGAGTTCTTCAAGACCATAAGGGCGGATTTCCACCGGAAGAACTGCGATAGGTATTTTTTGAGGTGGAAAAATTCCAACTACCCATTAGTTGGCAATACTACCTATTAGTTGACAAAATAGGTTGGAGCAATCCCAAGAAATTCCGCACACAGACAATCTTGATCGTGATCCTAATCGGGATGCAGCTATATATAGGAAAGGGAAAAAGCAGTGCTATACGACTATTTATACAGAAAGTTATAGACCATTTTACCACCATCAACATTCACAGGGGGTCATTTTTCGACCAATTCTTTCTTTCCTTTAGCTGCATCTTGAATCGCGGTCCTGATCGCGATCCAGTTTGACTGTGTGCGGAATATCTTAGGATTGGTCCATATTCCTAGCTTAGAGCTGCACTCGAAAATGGAGTAATTCTATTGGTGGGATGTTTTCCAGCTCACAAGTTATCTACCTAGCGCAACTCTGATGGAAAGCCACCCTAACATCGAGGCAAAGTTCCTAAAAGACAAATGCGTGCGAAACATTCCGGCAGGGGGTGACAGACGTTGCCGGGGGCGAGGTAGTCACAAGTCACAAGGGCGGGAGGGGTAGCGGGGAGGGGAATCACGTGATAAGCTTTAATAAGTTGCAAAACAGTAAGTAATAAAAATCGACTATTTTTAGACAGTTTATTTGGAAAAGTGAAGTAAGTCAAAAATATGAAAAATACATCAAAACACATTAGCGGCCAGCTCGCTACCGTCACCAACATCCTCGCCCCCTCGCAACTGCACAAGCTTTTTTGTGGGCCTCCTCAGGAGTCCGCCCTTCGTGGCCACTTCTACAACTCTAATGATGCCATCCTTACCGGGAAACACCTGAGTTACACGACCGCGAGGCCAAGTACCCCGAGGCAGATTCCCGTCAACTACTATAACGGAATCACCAACACCAATGCAACTGGTTTCTCCAGCTTGAGTTGCCTGCCGAGCACGAAGAGTTGGCAAATATTCTCGCACCCAACGCGTCCAAAAATGATCCGCTAATCGGAGGCCACGCTTCCATTCAGCCCTTCGAGATAAGTCCCCATCATCTACCTGCACCACTGGCCAATAGGAAGATGATGATCCAAGTAAAAAATGAAATGGTGTTAGGGCCTCCATAGAATCTGGATCTGTAGGTACAAAGGTAAGTGGCCTTGCATTCACAATTGCTTCGGCTTCCAATAGTAGAGTGGCCAGGGTTTCCTCCTTCGGAGCTCGTTCCTTTAAAGTTGAGCTGAGAGCTGTTTTCACGGTGCGAACTAACCGCTCCCAAGCGCCACCCATAAAAGGCGAAGCTGGTGGGATGAAACGCCATTTAATACGATTATTCGCTACAAAATTCGAAATAGATCATAAAACGTTTTTAAAATTGAATTAGCGCCAACAAATGAAGTCCCGTTATCCGAAAAGATCGTCTCAGGGCACCCTCTTCTTGAAATAAAACGCCTTATTGCCATAATTGCGGAGTCAGCAGACAGGGAAGCTACAATCTCCAAATGTACCGCTCTTACTGTAAGACACGTGAAAAGAGCAATATACCGCTTCTCATGGCGCCGCCCTATAGTAGTCATTATAGGGCCAAAGTAGTCGAGTCCCGTGTGTGAGAATGGGCGCTGGTGATGCGCCAGTCGTTCTTGTGGTAAATCACCGACGGGTGGAGAGACTGGGCAATCCTTCTTCATCCGACAAATTCGACAGTGACTTGCAACTGACTTGACCAATGGCCTTAATCCGAAAATGTGGTAGTGCTGTTTCAACTCGTTGACAATAAGCTCAGTAAAGCCATGAGCAAACTTTTCATGAAAATACTTCGCAATTAGCTTGCATATTAAGTTTTGACCATCCAAGACGATAGGCTGAGGGCTTTGAGTTACTGGAATATCTTTCACAGAAGAAGCACGACCTGATAGTCTAATAAGGCCCTTTTTGTCCAGAAAAACTGAAAGTTTCTTCATACGGCTCTTCTTTGGCAATGGCTTCTTATTAATCAGACAGTCAATCTCCGTACAAAATGACTCTTGTTGTGAGTACTGAAACAGGTGATTTTCAGCTTCTTCCAAGTCTTCAGCGGTAACTTCCAAGGTTGAATTTAATTCTTCATTTTTATTTTTTGGAGACTTTAGTAGTGTTCTAAATTTTTTGGCGCAAAGATGCGTACATGCTGTAGCCCTTAGTAGGCGAAGCCAGTTTGAAAAGCGGCTGCAATCCGCGACCACCGGTGAAGGTGGAAGTTTTGTATCAAAAGAGGTTACTCCAATCAGTTCAGAATCAACCTTTTTATATTCGTTGTTCTGAAATGATTCGATGTGATTTTCTATACCCGATGGTTCTAATGGCCAATCTTTCTCTGATGCGACTAAGAAAGATGGACCTATGAACCATCGCGATGAAACACCAAAAGATCTCCCGACGCGCGTAGCATCATCTGCTACATTGTTGTCAGAGTTTACGTAACGCCAGTCCGTTATATTAGAAATTTCGCAAATCTCGCCAATTCTATGCGCAACAAAAGGTTTAAACGAACGGGCGTCTGAACGTAACCATTTCAAAACCGTAAGGCTATCAGTCCAAAAAACTGATTTCGAAAGCACGCTTTTATGAGCCTCTTGAATGTAAGCCGCAAGACGGGCCGCTAAAAGCGCAGCTTGTAACTCCAACCTGGGTATTGTAACCGGCCTCAACGGACACGAGCGAGCTTTACTGGCAATAAGGGAAATTTTGACGCTACCATCCGGGTATGAAAAACGCCAATATGCAACACAAGCATAGGCAAGCTCACTTGCATCCGCGAAAACGTGAAGTTGCCTATCTGAATAGCCCGTCTGATTGACATAACACCGTGGGATACAGGCACCAACCTGATAAGACAAGTCATCAAACCAAACAGACCATTCATTTGCCAAAGTCAATGGAAGCTCTTCATCCCAACCAGTAGTGACCCGCCATGTTTTTTGAAAGAGTAATTTCCCAGTTATCATCAAGGGATTAAGGAGACCTAAGGGGTCATAAACTTTCATAAGCTGTGAAAGAACTGAACGCTTTGTTAATTTAGTAGGCAGATTCTCTACAACCGATCCTCTAACTAATTGCAAGGAGTCACATTGCAAGAGCCACCAAACACCTAAGACTCGAACCCCTGCTGGCTGAACCACCTCTCCCTCAGCAGCGATAGATGCACAGAGATTTTGGGGTAGGCGCTTAAGTGCGTCCAAAGAGTTTGACACCCAGGATCTCATTTCAAAACCAGCTCGGGAGTGTACAAACACAATATCAGCTGCCAACTTTGCAGCAACTTCAACTGAATTTACTGAAATAAGAAGATCATCCATATAGTGATCGTGAATTATTGCATCTGCTGCCTCAGGAAAAGCACTTCTATGCTCCTCTGCGTTTAAGTTTTTGATATATAAAGCGGTGAATGGACTCGAGGTTGCACCAAACATAACAGAAGACATCCTGTATTCCTTTATGGGCTCAGAAGGATTGTCGCGCCATAGGAAGCGCTGCGCATCACGATCCTGTTCTCTTATCTTAATTTGTGGATACATTTCTCTAATGTCCGCATTTAGAGCGACTAAGCCTTCCCTAAAGCGCATCAAAATAGCCAATAGAGGCTGCAGAAGATCTGGTCCAGACAATAAGAGAGAATTAAGGCTTACACCCTGACTAGTGGCTTTGGCATCAAGCACGATACGTAATTTTTGCTTTTGCGGATGGATGACACCAAAATGTGGTAAATACCATGAGACAGCCAAAGGGTTCGGTGGGCTGAAACAAATCTCTGCATAGCCTTTATCAATTGTAGCGTAAATATTACTGCGATAAGAATTAGCATAAGTATCACTAGCTCTAAACTTTTTCTCTAAGCCAAGGAAACGCGAAAAAGCTAAGTTATAACTATTTGGGACTATCAATTGATCAGATTTCCACAAAAGCCCGGTTTCAAAGTGGCCATCAGATAATCTACTGGTTGTTTTTTTTAGGATTTCCAATGCTCGGTTATCTTTAGGTTTAAGATACTCCTTCTTAGTTATCCCGATCGAATCTATTTTATAGTGTTCCTGTAGAAGAACATCTAAAGATTTTGTTACCTTGTCAATTTGAGTAGTTGAAATATTGCTAACAAAATTTATCAGCATAGTTTTACTCGTCATACAACCATACAGGACCCAACCTAGAGCAGTGCGGATGGCTGCTGGCTGAGTGCGAGAACCACGACAAATAGACTGTGCAATCGTTAAATGCCAATTATCTGCTCCTATGATCAGCATTGGCTGTGCGTCTTCATACGTTAACATTTCAGAAATTTCTGAAAGATAATCAAGACCTGTAATTTCTTCTCTTCGTACCGTTTGCTTCGTGACACCTAGGTCAGGAATAGCTCGAACCCCCTTAAGAAGGAATTTATCGTCACTAAAACGGCCTTTAATCGTTATGTCGATACAACTCACCTCATAATGTTTTGACATGCCACCAATGCAATCAACACGCATATCCAAGGTCGGACCAGACGCACCGACAAGCTGGGCTATCTGTCGGTCAATGAGCGTAGCTGTAGATCCATCGTCTAAGAGAGCGTAAGTGTTATAGCTACCTGCTGGTCCAGAGATGGTAACAGCTATTACCTTCAATAGAGGGCGCATCCGCTGACAAGTCTCAGGAGCGCAATGTGCGATTTTTACAGGATGTAACTTTAACCCGGGTTTGTCATAATATTCCTCATTATCACTTACGTCAGGTGAGTTTAAATCAATCAAGTTGGCTACCTCCGCAGACTTATGCAGGAGGAAGTGATGCCTGTTAAATTTACAACCTTCCACAGTGCAAACCTCTTTACACAGTGAATAGCGATGCCCGCCTCTTTTGAGACATCGCCGACAAGTTTTATTTTCTGTAGCCCATTTCCATCTGTCGTCGACTGTCAGTGCTAGAAATTTTTGACAAGTCACGAGTTCATGACTTTGGCGACATAATTGACATATTGTTTGCTTACCTTGGTAGCTCACTTTTTTTGTTTCTGACCTATTGGGATCAGTTACGGCTACATGAGCTTTTTCAATTTTACCTTTTTGAGCAGATATTGCGACCGGTGCGTTAGATGTACTAGAGTCAACCAGGCCATGTTTCACGTGTATTTCCGCTTCATGGAGCAAGAACTCAGCTAGAACTTCCAGTTTAAATTTTTGTACATACCGAGCCTGCTTTTCAGCGAGAAAGGCGAACTCTACCCACTTTTCTCTTAGAAGAGGAGTTAATTTCAAAACGATTGAGTTAGCGAGCTCAGGGGAGGCCAGGTACTCGGGACGGTTAAGATGCCGTATCGTACTCACCGAATTTCTCACTCTACACGCAAGGTTATTAAGCTCACGCGCAAAATCGTGACTACTTAGTCTTGGAAGAGATCTGAGCTCTACCTGAGTTTCCATGATTATCGTTTCAGGGCGCGCAAACTGTTCTTCGAGGGCCTCCATGACTTCAGCAGGCTTATCAGCAGAGACTAAAAGGGTTGAAACCGACTCTAAAGCTCTACCTTGTAGGGCTGATGAAATCCGCACCAGATTCTCCAGGTCGTCGAACTCACCCATTGTTCGTTCGTAGATTCTTCTGAAAGCGAGCCAATCTGCAGCGCGACCTGAGAAAGTTGGAAGCTTTAGACTACTTACGTTTCTTCGTTGAGCGTGGGACAGACCGGCAATGGCCTGCGCCAAGCTATTAAAATCGTTATTTACATTGTGGTTTGTGTGAAAAGTTTCAGCTTTATTGGTGTTACTAGCTGTTACCCGCGACTTCGTCCGCGTAGATTTTATAAAAAACAGAACTCGAACTTAATTGAAACATATTTTACGGAGCGCTTATCCTTCTTGATCCCTACGTAAACCGTTACAGGCGAACTTAAAAAAGAAGGCAATAAAGGGAGTGAAGTGAATGGGTAGCGAGGAGGTATTCATAAAAGTAAAAAAGGTCCCTATTCCTCCCTATCTATCCTTTTGTATCCCCCCCCTACATTCCCACTCCCCCTCCCTCACCCTCTCCCACTCTCTCTTCCTCTCCCTCGCCCCTCCCTCTTCCCCCCCTCACCCTTCCTTCCCCCTCCATTTCCCCCCTTTCCCTCTCCCCATCACCCTCCCTTTCCCCCCTCGCCCTCCTCCCATTCCCCTCCCTTTCCCCCTTCCCCTCACTCATCCTCCCCTTCCCCCTCTCCCTCCCTCTACCCCCTCCCACGCCCTCTACCCCTCCCTCCCCCTTTCTCTCCCCTCATTTTCCCCTCCCTTACACTCTCTCCCTATCCCTCCCCCTCTCCCTCTCCCTATCCCTGACCCTACCCCTATCCCTGCTTCTACCCCTAACGCCATCTTAACCGCTATCCCTATCCTTATATAAACATACAACTGACACTCATATTGATTTTTAGACATTTCTAACCTATCGAATCCCAACCCCATCCCAGGGGTGGTGGTATTTCACGTCCACCACGTTGGATTTCAAAATCATTGTAGTTTTCGTAATCAGCGACCCGATAAACCATACGAACGACACCCATATTGATTTTTAGACATATCAACTCTATCGCACCCCAACCTCATCCCCAAGGGATGATAGCATTTCACGTCCACCATGTTGGATTTCAAAATTGTTGTAGTTTTTGTAATCAGCGGCTCGATAAACCTTACAAACGACACCCATATTGATTTTTAGACATTTCAACCCTATCGCACCTCAACCTTATCCCCAGGGTATAATGGTAGTTTACGTCTACCACGTTGGTTTTCAAAATTGTAGTAGTTTTCGTAATCAGCGATACTTAGTTGAATAAAAAAAGTCCCATCAAAATCGGTTAAGTAGTTTCGGTGTGCTGTAGCAGATACAACCCCGCTAGAGTATTATTGTATGTGTAGATTCCCACGGGAATGAGATATTTTCCCGGGGTAAAAAGTAGCCTATGTCCGTCTCCAAGTTACCATCTATCACCATACCAAATTTCATCAAAATCCGTTCAGCCGTTTAGGCGTGAAAGAGCAACAAACAAACAGACAGACAGACAGACAGAGTTACTTTCGCATTTATAATATTAGTATGGACATAGTTTGTGGCGTGTTCCTACTACTGTATGAGGTGTACCTAAAAAATGGCTTCTCGAAGTCGTTGGGTAGGGGATGTGGCTTGTTGAAGTCGTTGGGTAGACTGAAGAATGTGCAACACTCACTTGCACCTTATCTGTGGGAAAAAGGTTTGAAGGTGCGACCGCGGTGCTTGACTGGATGCGAGTCGTAGGTGCTAATTGCTCATGCAGAAAACGTGATGGACCACCACCACCCACTGGGGGCACCGGCGAGGACCCAGCATAATAAGGAGCACTCCCGCAAAAGTGGTGCGGTAATGCTTGTTGGAGCCTGGCCAAGGGGGCGCCTGGGTAGTGTGGTACTTGATCCAAAAGCCCAGCCTCCGCGGCGTTACTGTCAATAATCGGTAACGCCCCTAGCGTCGATTGGGGTAATGGTTGCTCACTTTCCGCTATCTGAGAACATAAAAGAGAGTCAACTACGTCTACGTTAACATTTTCGTCCAGCAGCTGAACCACGCTACGGCGAGTTCGGCTACTAGCGTGACTGCCACGTTCACTCCTATCTTCAAGTTCTGCTAGGTGAGCCGCATGCTCAGCGTCGACGGCTGAGCGCTCTGCAGCAATTTGTCGCTCGACAGCCGCAGCGCGCTCTAATGCTGCAGTGGCCGCAGCTCGCTCAATCGCGACCTCGGCTGAGGCAGCCTCTGTATCTGCCAGGCGGCGCGCATGCTCGGCCTCCAGACGGAGGTGCTCCGCCCGGGAGGACTGGCTACCCAGGGAAGAAGCCGACTGCGACTTATCTTTCTTGGATCGATGGTTATAACTACCTCCCATTGCAGATAAATTTGGCAACGACACTAATAAACACTGATAAAGCACACCAAATCACTTAGAGAAAAAAAAATATAGGTATATATCACAAAAAAACATAGAACCACACATATAGAATAAACACTAATATACACTGGTCAGGAAATAATAACATTTGGGCATTTAAATAAAGTATTTATCCCATTTCTTACACCAAATAATAAAAATCGACTATTTTTAGACAGTTTATTTGGAAAAGTGAAGTAAGTCAAAAATATGAAAAATACATCAAAACACATTAGCGGCCAGCTCGCTACCGTCACCAACAGTAAGGTCAACGTAGGAAGTCCGTTTTGACGTTTCCTTATCACCAACACACAGGGTTCATTTTTCTTTGCAGGTCGTAATATTTCATACGTTTTACAGCTACCATAATGAACTTTATTACGATGGTCTTATTTTAACAACCGTGTTGATTACGGTAAATTCAAAAGTAATTTCTGTATCTAAGTATTTCCTTTTAGAAGTAGCAATTTGATGCACAGTCAGTAATTTGATGTGCAATGAGTATTTTTGATTTGCAGTTAAATATTTCCCATTGTAAAATGGGAGGTCGCACCGCCGCCGCCGGTCGTGCGGTCCTGTGGCTTTGAAAAAAAAACAGCATGAGTCTTAACGAAAGAGATGTACGATAGTAGTTACCTTAGTGAGCGGTGCTTTTTGAGCAATAAGATCTTCTATGTACGGACAAGCTTTCTCATTGTCAACACAGTTGAGAAAATCCTCTTCACATTGTATCGTGTCGTGGAACTCGAACGAATCTGTTGTCTGAAAAGAGACACATATTCCGAAATTTAAAATAATTATATTGAGCATTTTAGAGAAGATTTTCACAGAAATGTTTTTACGAAGGTCTTAAATCCCAATTACACAATTAACGGGTCAACAATTTAGGGTACCCAGGTATAAACACTGGGTTAAATAATACCTAATAAATACAAAAATAGATTATTCAACCAAATCTGATCGGCCAAATTATTCAACCAAATGTTAACTGCAGCTCTCAAAGTAACCCTGGCCGCTTCAGGTGGCTGTCCAGCTCAAATTCGGCCTTAAAATTTAAACAAATTCACATATTTTTCAATAAATACGAGAGACGCGACGGCCGACCTCCAACAAGCTGACGTACATAAGGGTGTGTACGGATTTGAGGCAGCATCAGGCGAGGCTAGCCTCACCACACACGGCTCGCTGCGTGGCTGCCTCGGTTAAACAATTTAAGCCAAATCGGCCGAAATAATATTTCGGCAACTATAAGTAAATAAGTACTGTTTTTGCTCGTAACTTTGTGCCGATATCGGCTTTTCTCTTGTTATCAGTATTGGCACGGTATCGTCGCGGTGGTCAAACGACTTAAGGTCTAAGAGAAAAGCTTTGTTTTTCTTGTATAATGTGTTTGGTTTTCTTGGAATATCAGAGTACCTTTTCTCTGATCTGTATGTTCTTACCTCTTTTATGTACTCGGCGATTGCAGTGTGAGATGCGAGCGACTGTTTGTTCGCAAGCATTTGCGGCAAACGCGACACGAACTGCTTGATCTCCTGCACTGACTTCTCGTTGTGTCTCTCGTCCAGTTGAGTTTTGATCACGCGTGCCTTCTTCGCTAGCGCCGCACCTACCTGTACACACATCCTCTAAATGATTTTATTTTAACACTTCCTGTGTTTGGATAAATCTCATCATCATAACATCCCATGAAACGTCCACTACAGGACAGGGAGCTCCCTCCAAAATTCCAGCTTTTGCTGACACAATGTTGAGGGGAAGTGCCATAGTCACCAGGCTTGTTAGCGTTACGGCTGGCACCATGGACCGCGGTTGTTGGTGAACGCAGAATGCAAGATGACACGATACACAGAAGGATGCTGCTGACCATTCTTTGGTTCATTAACCCTTAATCGCCTCTTACGACACCCACGGGTAGAGATGGGTCGGTACTATTCTTTGCCGGCACCACACGGGACAGATCTACAAATCCGGATAAATCTACAAAGTAGAAAATCGCAAAATCAATGAATGAACACAAACGCAACGTTGAAATGCATATAGAGGTCGCAAGTTTCGCAACATCAGGCAGAACCACCGTAGCCTAGTTGGTAAAGCGTCTCCGGTACTGACCTCTGGAGAAAACGCAGGTTCGAATCCTGCCCGTGTTTGTGACATTTTGTTATTTTCTACTTTGTAGACAAACAACTTTGTACTATTAAACAAGCTATATTTGTAAACATGGAGTGAAATGAATTACTAATACAGGGTGTTAGGGACAGCCTTCCGAATACTGAAGGGGCATGATCAGTCAACGACACTGAACAACTTTCAGTGAACAAAACTTTCAGGAAACGAAAAAAAAATCCGCGTCTCGATACAAAATTGTTAACTTGATCGGGCAGTTTGTATGGAGAAGCCGTTTTTTTTTCGTTTCCTGAAAGTTTTGTTCACTGAAAGTTGTTCAGTTTCGTTGACTGATCATCACCCCTTCAGTATTCGGAAGGCCGTCCCTAACACCCTTTATAAGGCCATCGTATAACAGGCCCTTTATGACAGCTGGCAAACGTATGAAATTATGACTTAAAAAAAAAAAATTATTCACGATACAGAGGTACATAAGATGTTAAACACAATTTTTTAAGTTCTGCTGCGATCCACCTTTCGGTATATGAATTTTCATTTAAGTTACAATGTCACATTTTAATATTTTTTACTTGACTTGCAAAGAAAAAAGAAAGTGTGTTAATGGAAACGTCACAACGGATCTCTTTCGTTGGCCCTACTATTTTATCGTCGTGACACTAAACTTTAACTTGATATATAAGCTTTCAGATAATAAAGTTTCTTTGAAATCGGTTCAGTAGTTTTTGTATGATGCTCGAACGAACATAATATAATCAAACAAACATTCAAAAAGACAAAAAGTCCAAAAATTTGTGATTTGGATTCGGAAGCATCAAAATACAATATCTTTAATGTAAAGACTAAATTGATTTACGATGTTATAATAGGAAATAAATACATACTGTGATATACAGTGTCTAACGGAAAGGGTGTGATAATACTAAAGGATGTGAATCTGCCCATGAAACTGAACAACTTTTCCCAAGGAATATAGGTCATAGAACAAAATCAATTTTTGACCTCCCATAGAAACTGCATCAGCTGATAGCGCATTTTGTATGGGAGGTCAAATTTTGTTTTTCGTATTTCGACCTGTGTTGCTTGGGAAAAGTTGTTCAGTTTCATGGGCAGATTCACACCCTTCAGTATTATCACACTTTTCCGTTACACGATGTATATTTAGTGAATTGGAACTGCGAATTGGACCGATCGTACTTAAAAGGATTAAAACCACTCGAAAGCAGCATAAGGTGATTTTCATGTTTACATTCGACTGGTACCAAGGTACTAAGTACAATGATCGACAATTCGACATTGTTTAAATAAGCTCCATGACTATCAGACTGTTCCGCTCTTTAATAACATTGTTATAGAACCATTCATATTGCGACTTCTGTTGTAGGCGTTATCTCGCAATGATATTTTCACAAGATTATTTTGAATATTTCATTGCTTTTGCGGCATTAATTTATTTAATTGAATATTGTTTACAAAATACTACACAAAAGTATTTATTTATAGCAAAAAATCCGAAGTATTTCGCTTTGGGTCCTTACGACGAAATAAGTGCAAAAAATGTGAATATAAACTACACTAAGCTTGTGGACATGAATGAGTTTATTTTTCTGTTGAACCCTAAGATTTGTAGTGAGGATAGTTTCCTGCTCATTATAGTTGTATCATCGAATCCAGCACATCATGAAAGGTAAGCGAAGTAGGTACCTATCTATTTTATGGACAGTATATGCCAAAAATTTCACTTATATCAATAGAATGCGCACGAGGATGGCAAAAGCCTCTACAACGTTTCTTAGAACTCTCCTCGGTCTAACTGAAATAAATGGTACAGCAGCACTGGACTTACTTTCTCGCGATATGCAAGTAAAGCTATCAACCGCATACTTAAATAAAGATTAAAAATTATTTTGGATAAATAGTAACATAAAATATAATTTTTGGCTGAAGAATCTTCCTCTCTCCTACTTTTGCTGTGCCCGACAGGGTCCATGGGTCCAATATATTTATTATATAAGGTCCTAATGAAATAGTGAACATAATTTTAGTGCAAGACTCAGACCATGAAACTAAACAGCTTTCCCCAAGAAACATAGGTCGAAATACGAAAAACCAAATTTGACCTCCCATACAAAATGCGCTATAAGCTGTTGCAGTTTCTATGGGAGGTCAATAATTTATTTTCGTATTTCGACCTATGTTCCTTGGGGAAAGTTGTTCAGTTTCATGGTCTGAGTAACATACTAAAATTATGTTCACTATTTCATTAGGACCTTATATATTTAAACACCTTGTAAATCTCATGGAATGCAATAAATGTATTGAGTATAACTTAAACCTGTAATGCCGTACACATAATATGTAAATACAAAGTTTTTCCGAAAAATATTCTAGTGAAATATGCAGATCAATTCAGATTTCAAATTGTTGAATTCAAATGCTACCTTTAGCTGGAGTTCTGGAGGGAGCTCCCTGTCCTACAGTGGACGTTTCATGGGATGTTTTGAACCGCAATTTTAAGAAGCGTGGTGACCATGAACATTCTCCCAAAAAATATTACATTGTGCTATAAAAGCCACTAGTTTATTTCAGTTATTTCATATAACTTGCTTCTACATGCGTTTGTAATTTCAGAAGAGCGGCAATAAGAGAAACTTGGGGCCAAACGAACGATGCAGTCAAATTGGTATTCACTTTAGGAGAAACCAATAATACTTCAGTGGCCAAGAACATTTTGAAAGAGAGCAAGGAATTTGGGGATATTGTACAAGGGAATTTTGTGGTACGGTCAACCGCTTGTCGGTAGAAACTTTTTTTAATTCTATTACCACGCCATAAGGTCCAAAAGTGTTTCTACTGATGTGCGGTCGTGTGTACGTACACAAAACGCGTATAGCCGCAATTTTAAACTAGTATTGTATTTCTAAAAACTGACCATAGTTTCCAAAACTTGAAATGTATGACCGTTATACGTTGTATAAAATAATTACGGAAACTAAGGCTCAACGCTTTAAAATTGCAATGCGCTGTGTCTTGAAAGTTTTAGAAAATGAGACTTATCTTCGGAACTTCTTTTCGACTTTCCGTCCCAACTTTTTTGGTTTTTGGCATACAACAACTATGTATTAGTCTATCTATCTCTTTTCGTTGCAATGATATTCACCATTAAAATTTGGAAATCCTACTATCCTACTAATATTATCCTACTAATCCTACTAATTACTCCAGTAAAAATACGGTTTTGCAAAACATTAAATGTTAATAGCTACTTTTTTGTGTATATCGTATTTAAATATGATGTTAAGACGCAATATTTACGAATCCACCTAAAATTTAAAGCGGAATATTTTTTTCGAATAACAGCTAAGGCAAAAATAGTAATAGACAATTATATACTTTATATCATAGATAAACGTATACTTTACATATAGGCATAAAAATCCAGCATAAATATATTTAAAAATATCAATTTGTTTCAAAATATAAAATCTACACTTATATTTACATATAAGATCCAATAAAGTCGAGGTAAAATAATATAAATAAACTGAGCTAAACTCAACCTTTTTAAATGTAAGTGATTCTTATATAAATTCACAAAAATGCCATACTAAACAAAAAAAAAGTTTTTTGTAATCGCTGGTTTACAATGATTTTGTAAACATTTATGTTGGATTTGCCAAAAATGTGATTACTTAGCACTATTTAAATTATTAGAAAGCAAAACGTTTTAAATTTCGTGCTATAAAAGTTAAACAATACAAAAAAGCTAATATTTTAGGTGGATTCATGTAAAATATGAAATTATGAATATATAGCAAGCCGTAAATAAAAAAAATAATCTATTAAATTTTTTTCCGAAATTCCATATATTTTTAATGTTTGGACGGCAAAATAAATTAATAAATGAAGTAAATTTAGGTGGATTCCACTAAAAAGCTTTACACAGAAATATAATCTATCGATCTGAAAAAGAAACACGGCTATTATCAATTATTTCCGTTTCTCCATACAATGCTCTCGTAATTTTACTGGAGTAAATATTATAAACGCGAAAGTTTGTAAGTATGGATGGATGTTTGTTACTCTTTCACGTAAAAGCTACAGAATGGATTTTAATGAAACTTTACAATAATATAGCTTATACATCAGAATAACACATAGGCTACAATTTATAAACCTGTGCAAACGAAGTCGCGGGCACCAGCTAGTTATCAATAAATTTTGAAAAAGTTGGAAAAAGCAAATAAAAAAAAAATTAAACAAATTCTAATTTTAATAAATTAAGGTATCAAAACCAAAATTTTAATAAAATAAATTACTAATTAATTAATTTATGTTTTAATAAATTTAGAGTCGTGTTGACCGTTGTTTAAGAATCAAAATACCAAGTTAAACGGTGAATATCATGGCAACGAAAAGAGATAGACTGAAAATTTGTTTAAGAATTTGTAGACAATGTCATGAAATTCAATAAAACATCAAAAAAGAGTCTAACTCAATGACCTAGTTTAAAAGTTACAGATAAAAAAAATCCAATCTTTTTACAAATTTCTAAAAATTTAGTTTTTTTTATTAAGTTACTGGAAGGCATTGTTACATTTTTTTAACTCCTTAGCTAGGCAGACTTCCTAGCTTTCAAATGAGTTGACTTTGAAGAAAATACACTGTTTGTTTATAAAGAATCAAAGAAAAAACTAAAAGGTGTCGTTTTCATTTTTTTTATTAAAGCACCTTTAGTTTTTAAATAGCAAACTTTTTTCATTTTTTTTTTGGATCATCATAACATCCCATGAAACGTTCACTACAGGACAGGGAGCTCCCTTCAGAATTCTAGCTTTTGCTGGAAAAATGTGGAGGAAGTACCATAGTCATCCCGCTTGTTAGCGTTACGGCTGGCACCATGGACCGCGGTTGTAGGTGACCGCAGTAAGTAAGATGTAATATACAAAGGAGGATGCTGCTGCCCATCCTCCAGTTAACCCTTAGTCGCCTCTTACGACACCCACGGGTATGTATGGGTTGGTACTATTCTTTGCCGGCACACACGGGACATTTATCGATATTTTTTTTGTCTTATATTCACATATTTCAATTGATCAACGTATTGTAGGTATATTATTTTTTCAGGATTCCTACCGCAATCTAACGTACAAACACGTGATGGGACTAAAATGGGTGGCACACCATTGCAACAAGGCGCGCTACCTCATCAAATCTGATGACGACACTTTCGTGCATTACAAGAACTTGATGAGGTTCCTTGTGAGGGAGTTATCTCCTTGGGGAGCTAAGGTAATACCAGCGGAAAGGTGTGATTGAAAGGTGAAATACTGAAGGGTGATGATAATTAATCTGCTTATAAAACTGGACAACTTTCCCTAAGAAACATGTATCGAAATATGAAAAAAAAAATTACTTCCCATAGAAACTGAATCAGCCGATAGTGTTTGTATGGGAGGTCAAATTTTTTTTCTCATATTTCGACCTATAATTCGAAGGAAAATCAAATTTCACGATCACCCAAGATAAAAAAACTAAAATAATTTTATAATCTATTAGTGATGTAGAATCACCGCTTAGGAGGATCATCGTCACAGTAAATATATAAGCTAAAGCAGTATGGAAACTCGGTAGTCTAGGCAACGAAGCAGATTATTGTATGAAGACCCCCGCATTAAATCCTCAGTCGATGAAACTTTGCTGGGGTATTACAAAACATGAGACAAACCTTCTATTAAAAAATCCAAAAAAAATTGGTACTTTTAATTTTTCCATACAATAATTAGAAAAAAAGTATGAAATTTTTTTTTTTGTAAATTTTTTTTTGGATATTTTGAATTTACATTTAATTCGTGATTCTTTATCATCCTGTCAAATAAAATCTGCCTGAGAAATTTATGCTGGGGTCAACTGCTTCGTTGCCTACACTACGGGCCTTTTTTTGAAAAAAGAACTATTCTGCGTCGGAGCGACAGGGTTGTAACCCAGAACTTGTGAAATAAGAATAGTATAATGAACTCAAATATTGGGTGCTTCTAACAACTTTGTTCCTTTCAGCCTTTTATGACACAAAAGCATATTAAGATTCTTAGTCGCCTTTCATCGCACAAGGACAGGGACATACATATGGGTACCCTACATGTAACATTTGTTTGTATTATGGTTTTGGCACCCACGACTTACTTCAGCGCGAAAACTGCTTATTTTCCTGTAGCGGTGTGCGCATGTGTGAGTGCGCCAGTTTTGGACGTTTGTTAAGAGTTTCCATACTGCTTTAGCTTATATATTTACTGTGTCATCGTACTTTTTTTTACACCCTGTATAACCTTATGTGAAATGTCCCCCATATTGCAAATAATTCGTTTTTGCAGAATCTGATAGGTTGCATAGCGTGGCAAGGCATGGGTGTGGTGAGAGAGCCAAGAAGCAAGTGGTATGTTTCTAAGGAGATGTACACTGGGGAACGTTATCCTATTTACTGCAGTGGTAAGGATTTTCTCACTGACTGTCAGTTGCAGACAGCCTAATTAAAACAGTCCTCCTTTAAATCTAGTATACACTTTCTTTGTCAACAAAACAGAAGATGACAGCTTTAGACTTAAGGCGGTTGCTGGGTGGCAGCACCTTACTTTTAGAAATAAATTTATTGCGTCGCAAATACAAAACTTTTCGGTAGTATTGTTCGTTTGGCGGCAATATATGGTAGTTATATATGTTATAACCCATGACATCATAGCTTAGCTTATCATTTATAGCTTTGTATTGGTAAAGTGCTAAAAGTGGCCGTTTTTGGCAGTTTTACAATACAAAGCTATTCACGATAAGCTAAGATGTGATGGATAATAAAATATAGAACTACCCCAAATTGCCGCCAATCAAACAATCCTTATTATATGTCTTGTATTTATGACACATTAAATTTATTTCTCAAAGTGGCAGCACTTCTGCTCAGCAACCACCTTAATGTAACGTAAACTTTAATGTGCTTTTATGCAAGTGAGAGGCTATACCTATCATTTACAAATTTTTCGTATGTCATTCACAAGAAAAAGAAATAAAGCGTCTTTTTTTTAAGCTCTTTTAAATTCTTCTTCTGACACTTGCTGTGTTGTTGGCAAAGAACTATTAGAAGTAGCATTTAACAGATCCTCGAACAAAGTCAAAACTTGACGTTCCGGTAACGTCTAGTCTAGGCCAGCGCAAGTAAAACCGTGAAAAAAATTGCTTTTTCTATAGAAAAAAGTACAAAAATAGAAAAAAGTACAAAAATAATACAACAATATTTACTTTCATTGTTTTTCGAAGTATTCTCCGTGACAATACTGACAATCGATGCACTTTTGCATTCTATCAAACCAATTATTATAACAGTAATTCCAGTCTGAAGTGGATATAGTCGAAACGGCCGATTTGTAAGCTTCGACTGCCTCTTCTGGGCCTTGAAATCGTTGACCACGTAGCATATCTTTAATTCTTGGGAATGTAAAATAATCATTGGGGCTCAAGTCAGGGCTATACGGTGGATGGTCCATTAACTCCACGTTTTCCTGATTTAAAAACGCGATGGTTTTGCGAGCGGTATGTGAGCTCGCATTAGCCTGGTGAAGAATGATGCGACGATTCGGATTAATTTTACGAAGTTCTCTTATGACTTCCGGCAAACAAACTATTGTGTACCAATCAGCAGTAACCGTTCTGCGTTCTTGTAAAGGAATCGTAGCCACATGACCAGTTTTCGATACAAACGAAGCGACCATTTTTTTCGACACGCTGCGAGAGCGGACAACTTTTGTTGGCTTGACCTCGCCTTCGAAGACCCAAACAGCCGATTGATGTTTTCTTTCGGGCTCATATGAATAAATCCACGATTCATCACCAGAGACGTGATTGTAAACTGCATTTGAGCTCCCTCTATTGAACCGTTGCAGAGTAGACCGACACCAATTAACACGAGCCGACTTTTGTTCCTCGGTCAAACGATGGGGCACCCAGCGGGAAACTAACTTCTTGACACCCAGTTCATCATGTAAAATAGTTTGAATTGCTGTCATACCAATGCTGAGAGAAGCCCGAATCTGCTCGTATGTCACATGTCTATCTTCTTTTATTAATTGGCGCACAGCATCGATGTTATCTTGTGTTACCGCTGTTTTTGGTCGACCAGTAGAAGGAACTGTCGTGAGAGAGGAACGTCCACGACGAAACTCAGAATACCAACGATATATAGTCGGTTTACTGGGTGCTTCAAGTTCATAAACAGAAACAAGCTCGGCGAGACATTGTTCTTGAGATAAACCTCGACGAAAGTTGTGAAAAATTATGGCACGGAAATGTTCCCGCGTAAGCTCCATTTTCCCCACTGACTTGTCAAATTCAAATGGCTACTACTCTTTTCTTTTTTACTTTTTTTTTAAATTCAAAAATGGAATTGTGTTTGAAATAATACTACATGTCATAAACCAAAAAGGTTTTAATCTAATTTATTCCTGAGTATTCTATTCCCGATCTTTTCGGTTTGGCCCTCGTAGTAGTACTTATCCAAGCATGATAACCAAGAGGTAACGTAATAAACATTTTATTTAAATTTCGAACTGGCTTGCAAAAAGAAAGCTATAAATTGTAAAACAACTTAAACAAACATAGAATAAATAGAATATGAAAATGAAAAACTGCGATGTAAACAAAGGAATATTATTGGTAAGTAGAAAGATTTAAATGTTTGTTTAGATTAAACTTAGTTTGAATTTCCGCGTATTTATTGAGAAAAGTACTGTACAAGTCTGGGCCGCAACCAGGACTTACGCATTTCGCCCTTAAATACCTTTTTTGTCGGCCATGGCAGTAATGTACTGTTTATTTCATTTTCATGGAAACGTTAAGTTTCATGGTCTGAATCTACAATTTTACACCCCGTTTATACCTACTGATGAGGGCACCATTGTTAGCACAATGCAGTCTTTCATCATCATATCGTGTGGGTTGCAAGGTCGATGACCGACCTTCTAGTCGAGTCTTCGAGTCTTTAAAATACTTTCATCGACTTAATAAATACATACATACATAACATCACGCCTCTTTCCCGTTGGGGTAGGCAGAGACCACAGTCCTCCACCTGCTACGATCTTGACATACTTCCCTTGCTTCCTGTACTTTCATCAATCCTTTCATACATGCTAATATCGTTACAGGAATGTTTATAATTTACTCCCAAGATGTCGTCCCATTACTTGTGCGAGAGTCGGAAACCGCGAGATATTTTTTCATCGATGATGTTTATATCACAGGTACTACGGTTTTAAAGTTGGCAGGGCTTTACTGCTAAGTCCGTCTAGGAAAGTACCACCCCTTTATTGTATTGTGTTATTTTAGACTTTTTTTTGTTACCGGCAAAGAATAGTAACGACCTATCTCTTCTTATGGGTGTCGTAAGAGGCGACTAAGGGCTTACTAACCGGAGGATGGGCAGCAACATCTTTCTGTGTATCGTACCATCCTACATACTGCGGTCATCAACAACAGAGTACGCATTACAAGCGTGGAGACTATGGTAAATCTTCTCGAAAGTACGGCGCGTTTTTGCTGGAATTCTGGAGGGAGCTCCCTGTCCTGCAGTGGACGTTACATCAGATGTTATGATGACTTTTTTTACAACAAAATTAGAGTAAAAGTTATGTAAAAGTAGAGCCCCTTTCATATGACTTAAGTAGTTTTTAATTTGTATAAAGCACTTCAACAGTTTATTCTACAAGCTAAATGCAGCAATTTTAGTCCTATGATTTTTAGGAATTCGCAAAAAAAAATCTGCTCTCCATACACAAAATGACCAGCAGATCGGTACAATTTGTAGGAAGTCAAATTTGTTTTTTGCAAATTTCGCAAAGTCGTAAAGAAAACTATTGCATTAGCCCCTAAAATAATCGCTTAAAAGGTTATACAAATCAAATTATACAAATCAAAAGATTACAAACATCTGTATTTCTTACCTTTGCTATTCTATATTTTTCAGGTATACTAGCAAAACGACTAGGCCTTCTGCACACGAATTTGGAGCCTTTGGCACTAGCATTCTACAAAAAGAAGTATTTTCAGAGACTTATCGAAAACCCAGATAGTTACGGTGACTTCATATTTGGCCCTCCGAATATACCGCTGCACTTGATGCACAAAGTATGGAACCTTACACAAAATTAAATTGATTTATAAAAATACATTGCATTATTATTGAATGATGAAAAAGAGTAGGTACGCCGCGCCGTGCTGCAGTGGTTTCTTGCCGTTTTTAGGGTTCCGTACCTCAAAAGAAAAAAACGGAACCCTTATAGGATCACTTTGTTGTCTGTCTGTCTGTCTGTCTGTCTGTCAAGACCCTTTATCTCAAGAACTGGTAAAGGTATCAGGTTGAAATTAATACCATATATTAGGATCTATGAACCACACAAGATCTGAAAATTTCAATTTTTTACAACGACGCAATCAAAAGATATGGCATTTTATGTCCTCATCTCCATACATTTATTCAAAAATGAAAAACCTACAGGGTACTTCCCGTTGACCTAAAATTATGAAATTTGGCAAGAAGCTAGGTCTCACAGTACAAATAATGGGAAAAGTCTGAAATCATTAAATATTACAACTTTTCTCACAACTAATGGTAACCAATTGTGGTGAGCTCCCGTTTCAAGAACATTCATATAAGAGAGGGGTCAAGTTGGATGGTCGCTGAGGCGATTTTCGTTTTAGTTCTATTTAAAAACGGGAACACTTACAAACTTGAAAATTGGTATGTTTATAGGGCATAGGCTATAAAATAACAACAAATAATAAAATTTGGTCAAGCGCGTGTCGGACTCAAAAAATCTAGCACATTAACTTACTGAAATTTCAACTAATACAATTATGTTTATGTGGTGGTACGGAACCCTCAGTGCGCGAGTCCGACTCGCACTTGGCCGGTTTTTTTACGCTGCTATAGCACGATCCGAAACCGTGTAGACTCGCTCTATGTGCATTGTATTCTGCATGACATTCAACACGTATTCTCTAAAGAATCTACATTAAATAAAATTATCTAAATCTGAATCTTGATTTGCAGTAAATACTACGAGTCTAAAAATAAGTCGCTATACAAACTGTATAGGCTTTTCAAAGGTGATAGTGCTTTTGTGCAAAGTCCGTCTAGGGAAACAACCCCCTTGTCCAGTTTTACCGTGAAGCGGCAGTGCTCGCACTTTTGGTTCGAAGGGTAAGGGAGCTCGTGAGGGCACATAAGGCATTCCATGTTTAGTTCTTAGGGTGGGCAACACAACGAGCTTTTGCTGACTTATTTTATTTATGTGAAATAAAGACAGTAGAAAGTTGACTTACCTGTTTCAGTCATTCCATGTATAGTTCTTAGGGTGGGCAACGCAACAAGCTTTTGCTGCCTTATAACTGTCAAATAAAGACAGTAGGAAACTGTTTCAGTCATTCCATGTTTAGTTCTTAGGGTGAGCAACGCAACGAGCTTTTGCTGTCTTGTTTTATTACTGTCAAATAATGACAGTAGAGAGTTGACTTACCTGTTTCAGTCATTCCATGTTTAGTTCTTAGGGTGGGCAAAGCAAAGAGCTCTTGCTGTCTAGCTGTCTTTCAATGAATGTTTGTATTGTATATAAGTATTATATGTAAGTTTCTTTTATGTTTATTAATGTATATTATACATACATACATACATACATAACATCACGCCTCTTTCCCGTTGGGGTAGGCAGAGACCACAGTCCTCCACCTGCTACGATCTTGACATACTTCCCTTGCTTCCTGTACTTTCATCAATCCTTTCATACATTACATATTGTTATATTTATTTTCATTTATTATTGTTATATTTATTACATATTGTTATATTTATTACATATTGTTATATTTACATATTGTTATAATCCTTTCACATATTGTTATATTTATTTTATTATTTCCTTTACATTTATTTATTACTATACTATTTTCTCAATTAGATTGCGTACTCGCACTTCTACAGGCGCTGACAGAATGTCAGCACTGTGGCGCGCTTTACCGCTGCAGCATTATGCTGAGTTAGGGCCTATTTGGGGGTGCGGCACACTCTGTAACTGGATTCAGATTTAATGTCTATTTTACGTTGTTAAATATTTTGTTGTGGAATTGAGCTGTATCCTTAATAAACAATTTATCTATTTATTTCATTAATTTATCTATCTATCTATCTAACTTACCTGTGTGAAGTCGCAGTCCCGTAGTTCAGCGAACAGTTCCTCATTGGAGTTGAGTATGATTCTCCTCTTCTCCCTTGACGCCGCTTCCGGACTAGGCTCGTCCGGCGACACGAACTTGTGGCCGGGGAATGTCGCCGTCGAACTCTTTATGCCGAATAGCTCGTCTGAAACACAACACTATTGCTAAGTATATAGAGTAGAACGTACAATACTTTCTGGTCGAATTCCGACAAATTAAATGGACTAAACGGAATTGCTCGCCGTTCCGCGCAGTTTAGGGTTCCGTAGTTTTTATAGGATTTTTCATCGCAAAGCAGGTTTCGATTAAGTATTTCATAACAAACTTTTTACTAACTAACGCTCAGCGAAGTCCTGGCGCCTGATTGCCATTGCTATTTTTATTAATTCCAGTTTTTCGGCTATAGCTCATTAACCTGTGAAGCCTACTTAGCTGTGATAATTTTCCTTCTAATTTCATCATATGTACTACTACTGTAATTTTTTTTTTCACATTTCCAATAACAACCGTGTAGCTGGCGGGGTGGGGGGAACACACTAAACTTCAACAAAAAAATTGCGATTTCAAGCTAAGCAGTTGACATGACGAAAATATAAGGGTTCTTTGTTGTCTACGGAATCCTAAAAACCAGCTAAGTACGTTGGCACTACTTTTTTTTAAAACTATGTATGGGCTTACTCTTGACCTCGATCTAGCCTTGAGGACAGAGATGAGGTCGACGATGGAACGAGCTTGCCCAGAAGAAGCCTATTCACTCGCGACTTAAATACATTCGGGTTATAATTGAAACCCTCCAATTGAAACTACTTTAAATTTAAAACAAGATCACCAGAATATACAACCTTTATTATCTATTAAACCTAATTACTTCAAAGCGGACTATAATCTAATTAATGATGCACTTACTAAAGTTGCATGGAATGAAGTTTTTGCAAATTGTAATGATATTGATGAAATGTTGTCCTTGTTTTACACGGAGTTACATAAGGTCATTGAGAATTTCATTCCTAAAATGAAACCTAAACCAAAGCATTTTCCACATTGGTATTCGCGCACACTCATAAAGAAGCTTAATGAAAAAAACAAGTTTCGTACACGTTTTAAAAAATACAATAATCCTCTAGACTATGTCTATTTTGAGTTTCTTCGTGATGAATGTGAAGACTTGATCAAGTCATGTTACAGTAACTACATAGCAATGGTTGAAGATAGTGTCAAAGTAAATCCTAAATTCTTCTGGGCTTATAACAAAAAAATTAGAGGAGATAAACCTGACTATCCATCAGCAATGTTTCTGAACGGAGAGTTATACACAAACGGTGAAGATATATGTAACAATTTCGCTAAATATTTTTCTAGTATATATGACACTGGATCGACTGCGGTCGCCTTGCATCAAAGTTTACATGCGACAATAAGTATGCCTCAAGGAGACTCAGTGCGGTGTACAAGCACACTAAGATTCACTGAAGCTGATGTGAAAAATAAACTACTTAAGCTAGATACCAATAAGGGATCTGGTATTGACAATATTCCGCCAGTCTTCCTCAAAAAGTGTGCCCATAGCATTGCTAAACCTTTATCCATGATTTTTAACAAGTCTTTGGAAGAAGGAGTTTTTCCATCAAAATGGAAGGAGTCGCGGGTGGTGCCGGTATTCAAAGACGGTGACAGGAGTGATATTTCAAAATATAGACCAATATGTATATTATCAGCCTTTGCTAAGGTTTTTGAAAGTTTAATCTGTCCTTTTATAAACTGGCATATGAAATCGATTTTCTCATGGCATCAGCACGGCTTTCTGCCAGAAAGGTCAACTACGTCAAATTTAGCTTTATATGCTAACGATATTATCGAGAAAGTTGACGGAAATAGCCAAGTTGATGTAATATACACAGATTTTTCAAAGGCGTTTGATATGGTAGACCACGCAATACTGATCGACAAATTAAGAAAATACGGATTTGATGGAAGTCTCCTAAACTGGTTTAAGTCATACTTATGCAATAGAAAGTTAAAAGTGGCTTTAGGGGGTTATGAATCGCATGATTTCACAGCTTGTACCGGTGTTCCTCAGGGCTCTCACCTTGGTCCCACTTTTTTTAATATATTTATTAATGACATCGATCAATGTTTTGTTCACAGTAATTTCCAATTATATGCTGATGACCTAAAATTATATAAAGAAATAACCAAAATTGAAGATGCGTTGCTTTTACAAGACGATCTGTCCAAGCTTACCGATTGGTGTCAATCTAACAGAATGTTACTTAATTATAAAAAATGTTATCAGTTATCATTCACCAGGAAAATAAACACCATAAATTACAATTACCACATCAGCGGAAGTCAACTAAACAAAGTGACTGAGATGAGGGACCTGGGTGTAATTGTTGATAACAAGTTAAGCTTCATTCCACATATTGACGATATAATAAAACGAGCATTTAAAATTTCTGGTTTAATTAGGCGTACAACTAAATGTTTTAAAAAAACAGACAGCAGAATTATCCTATTTAACTCCCTATCTCGTAGCAGGCTTGAGTACTGTTCTGTTGCATGGAATCCACAATATCAGGTGCATTCTAATAGATTGGAACGCGTCCAAAGTAAATTCTTTAGACACATATGTTTCATGGAAGGGCTTCTAAATAACTATAGATCTTATGCTAAGCATCTCTCAAAATACAAGGCATTAACTTTGGCTAACCGTAGGATAATGCTTGATCTGTGTTTTTTACACAGAATTATCAATAATTCAGTAGATTCTCCATCACTATTAAGTAAGATAAAGCACACTGTTCCTAGACCTAATGCAAGGCCTACAAACTATGTTCCCTTTAGAGCTCTTGGATATAGAACAAATCTTGGTGCTTCAGCCCCTATTAACAGAATGATAAAAACTTATAATTCTATGTACAAGGATTGCGGTTTGGATATATTCAACGATACCTTACCTATGTACAAAAATAAAATTAAAAGATATTTGTATGAGAAACAATAATGTAATATGCTTTTACGTAATCTCATCTGTTTAAGATAAAATTATACTTTTCGTAAATGATATTTGAATTGAATGAAAATTGAATTGACGCATGATATTTTAGTTCTTTTAGTGATATTATAATTAGGTATGTAAGTTTTAACGGTAAATTGACATGACATGCATGATATTTTAGTTCTTATAATGATATAATATTATAATTATTATGTAATTTTTAACTTCTAGCATGATGTGGTAGCCTTTAAGTGTGATGCATATTCGCTTGTAACCTATAGACCTATATTTTTAAATCTTTAAACTAATATGTATTATGTTGGCTATCCATACAAATAAATAAAAAAAAAAAAAAAAAAAAAATAAGAGCTCGGGAACACAGAGGCAGGCAGAGAATTTCACTCCTTAGCTGTGCGCATTATAAAGGATGTTTCAAAGCGCTTTGTGCGGATGTGTGGAATATCAACCAAATATGGGTGATATCCTGCAGTGCGTCTGTTTTCGTTCGTGCTGTGTGTGGCTTACCAATAAGCCCCTCGTAAGTGAGCTGAGTAGACATGACGCTCGTCAAATCCACAGCCCGATCCAATATGAGGAGCAAATCGATGCAGGAGGTCGATGACCCCTTCGGCGCTGACCCTTGCTCTTCCTTGTTCAAGCGGCAGAGGAGATCCCATACCTAAAGGAAAGATAATAGGTACAGTGGGTAACTAAACAGACCAGACCAGCCAGTATAATTTGAGACACGATGTCTTTATACCTACAATAAATTAGGTTTCGTTTCATTGGAGTTGATACTTAATTATTTATAAGTTATCTCACTATTATAAATTGCAAATTGATTTTGTCTATAGGTACGCCAAAGATATTTATAAAAAAAATATCACATTACGCTATTTGATGCCCCTGAAATCACAGATTTTTGGACTTTTTGTCTGTTTGTTTGTTTATTTGTTCGAGCATCACGCAAAAACTATTGAACTGATTTTAATGAAGCTTTTTTGTTTAATAGTTAGTTTAATAAAAAAAGTGTAAAAATAGTTTTGACCTAAATACTAGTATTACTTCTTTTTAACATACGAGCAAAGTCGCGGGCAAGAAATAGTTTTTCTAAAAACATTTTTTTCTGAAATAACTAGATATACAAATATTTTTAGATAGTAAAACTGTTAAAACTATTGCTGTTACTTTTTGTTGTGATGACAAAGAAAGTGTTAAATATTACAACAACACAATAAATCATAAAACTGGTCAAGTTCGAGTCAGACTCAGCAAAATTTTGCTCAGTGGTTTTGAATTTTAGTTTTGAACCTACAAACTAACAAATTTTGTCTATAAAAATTAATAGGTCTTTACCTATGAAATTGCCGTTTTGTATGGCGTATTTTAGGTAAACTCAATTTTCAGTACTAATATTTTTGAATTTTTCTTAGGAATTATAAATCCAATTTTTTTAATTTTTTTAAGTGTTATTGGGAAGACATTACGCTAACAGAAGCTGAAATTTAATTTTCGAAAAATATTATCTGTAAAAAATTATAACAAATCTAATGATGAAATCGGACGACATTTCAGACGAACAATTTTCGAACCTTTAATTTTATATATCAAATAACAAATAAAAAAAATATTTTATGCGTAAATTGATAACCTTGAAGTCAACTTTCAAATATAAGACAAATGAAAAAAATAACAGAATTATAGGAATTATGATCTCATTAATCTGTCAGAAAATTTCGGCAATTTCATAGGTAAAGACCTATTATATTGAGAGGTGGCGCGGAACCCTCGGTGTGCGAGTCCGACTCGCACTTCGCCGGTTTCTTTTGTCATCTAAACAGAGAGAACATGCAATAGATTTCACATAACATTAACTAAAAAAAACTAGCAGTCAGTACAGTAATGCTGATACGATACCAAGTAGGTATCAAAAATTTTATTGAATGGGCATAATTCTTTTAGTCTCGTACAAAAACACAAAAAACATCACAATAAAAATCTTGAACAAAAAAAAGTATAAAACGCAAAAAAAGCGCTGAGCGCAGGCACCACCGAGATTCGAACTCGGGATCTCCTGTTTACTAGACAGGCGCTTTAACCAACTAAGCCATGGCGCCGATGATCGCGCTAGCGAAATTAACGATCCTAAGGTGATCTGTGACGGCCATTTTAGCCCCGAACGCAACTAGATGGAGCCACTGCTGCAAATATAAGGTTTTATTTTTTATGCAATAAGTATCAACTATATATGTGCAAAAAGTTGATTCGCGTAAATTTCATCGTGCAACTTCAACGCCTAACAACAATTTCGATAAGAAAAATATCTCCATCTGTGCGTTCCAATTTGCGCTAACAGACTGCTTTAGAGCACTGTGAGCGCGCTTAAGTCGGTCCAAATTGACCAAAAGCGTGCTCTAAAGCACTCGCTCGTTCACCGCCTTACGTCATTGATGACGTCGTTTCTGCTATCAGTGCTTTAGTCAAATAGGTGGAGCAGTGAAAGCGCTAATGTCAAAATCGATTTGACACATATAAAATCCCACACATTTGCAGCAAGCAGATATTTCTCAAGTTTTGATTTTAATGAGTTTGTCTCTTATGGCAATGAGAGTGGATTTGGCGCACATTTTTCAGGGATTAGCTTAGGCTTGTTAAAGAAAATAAAAACAAAACTGACATTTTGATAGATGAACACGTGAGCGCGCTTAAATCCATTCCAAATTGACTAGAGCCATTAAAGCAGTGATAGCTTTGTGAGCGTGCAAAATAACGCAGTGGCGACCTCTGTGCACAGATGTGTAAACTGGTTTTGGTAATGGGATTTTTATTTGAGCCATTTAAAGGGAGATAAGAGCGATATCTGTGTGTATAGTAGAAATGAGAAGATAAATGTGTTATGGTGTGTATTGGCTAAAAGGGGTTTTTTTAATTTCTGTGTTTGTTTTGCGTTATCGGGAAGGCAGATAATTAATTTGATATCAAAAATTCGTTTTCAAACGCAAATTGTTTTATTTGAATTTTTATGATAGTTTTATAATAATTTATTTATTTTAAACTCAACTTATTCTTTTTATTTAATTTTATTTTATTACGGCGCTTTTTTGTATGGTTGTAAAAATGAATAAGCAGGTTGGTATAGATAGTAGTTAGGGTGCTGGCTGCAATTTGGGTATATGATTAGCTCATGATTCATATTAATAGGAATGATAGATCAGCTCAATACGAATCGATTTGGTCCCTACAAGTTTTTCTGTGCGTCGCTGCGTTTTTGAGTTAAAGCAAAAAAAAATGAAAATAAGATACTAAATAATGTTTTTTTTGTCTGCCTTTGTGGCTCCTGTTTAAAATACTTCTGAAGATGTAGAAAATCGAAGAGCAGACATGCAGGGCTCTGCAGTATCACGGGACGAAGTATAGTATGGCCAATGAGTGATCACAAGGGGTATGTGGATGGAAAAGTCGAAAGCAGAAAGTTTGACTTAAGAACTTTGTTGGGGCTAGTTAGGAGATAAACATACTAAAAGTCCTTGCCCCTCCGAGGTCCGCTCGAGGGGGGGCACAAAGAAGGACCCGTTTTTTTGTTTTTTGCTTACATCTCAAAAACGATGCGTCGAACGAAATTTTGTTGTACTACATAATAAAAGCTGATGAAATTCTCTACAACTTTGGCTTTCACACTTTTTATCTATCTGTTTGCCTAATTATGAGCTTCGACAAATGGCAGATTTTCAAAAATGTTTTCTATAGTCTTACGTTTTTTTTGTATGCTTCATAACTTTTCTGAAGTGCTACCGTAGATTTCAGGATACACATCTAAATTAAAAAATGTTGACTGTATCTCCAGTCTTATAATCTCAGCCTCTTTTCTGGCCGTTTTTCGGCAACGATTGGAGATAGATTAAAAGTGTGAAAGGCAAAGTTGTATGTTTATCTCCTAACTATTCCAAACAAAGTTCCTTAGTCAAACTTTCTGCTTTCGACGTTTCCATCCACAAATTATTCGTTGCTTAAGTTAGTAGTGAATTTTTGCATTTCGAAGCGCTGTAACTTTACGACGCAGGGCTATTATGGTGGCAGACCATTTGTCTGGGGTTTTTTGTACGTTTCATTGCCAAATTTTAAAATAGTTAAAACTTAATTCCTCAAAAACGCAGGGGTGTGGATGTCCGCCAATATTTTTTGTATCTTCTAGACTTTCTAGAGGATGCTCTTTATCATCAGTCAAGGAGGCAGACATGAGCAAATCATATAGAAATTTGTCCTTCATCACCCTTATAGGGTTAGTAAATTTTTTAAAGTCTTTGGTATAGGTTAACCAGATTGACCGTGTGGTGTGGTGCCGGCAAAGAAAGTACCAACCCATCTCTTCCCGTGGGTGTGGTAAGATGCGACTAAGGGTTAATGAACCAGAGGATGGGCAGCAGCATCCTTCTGTGTATCGTACCATCTTACATACCTAATGTAGTCACCAACAACCGCAGTCCATGGTGCCAGCCGTAACGCTAACAAGCGTGGTGACTATGGTACTTCCCCTCCACATAGTTTCAGCAAAAGCTGGAATTTTGGAGCAAGCTCTTGTCCAGGAGTGAATTTCACGATATGCATACATGCATGATGTTTTGTAAACAAAGAGAAAAACTCTCTAGTCAGAGATTAATACATTTTTTACTAGAATTTGAGGGTATATTAATGTTTACAAAACGTGACGCTCTTTAGCGAACTCTGGTATATATTTTGGTAGGTATGCATAATATGTAAGGTTGCCTGGAAGAGATCACTCTTAGTGATAAGGCCGCCTTCTTCCCACATTTTATTACTCGTTATTTGTAAATGTTTCTTTATTAGTGTGCAAAAGTGTTATTCATTCATTCATGTAGTAGTTACCTGTTTAGCAGCAACTCCCTTGCCGAAGACTCTTGGTATGATTCCATACAGCTGTTGTATAGTTCTAAGCGCCTGCGCCGAATAGTAGATGCATGTGGGGTCGCCTTCTAGATAGTTTTCCCTGTTAAAACATTAACTGTATACAAGGTGTAACAGAAAGGGTATATCAAGCTTAAAGGATGTGGTTATAATACTGGCCATAATACTGAACAACTTTCCCTAATAGCTAACTAATTAATCATATACCCAAATTGCAGCCAGCACCTTAGGGTATATGATTTGCTCATGATTCATATTAATAGGGATGATAGATCAGCTCAATACGAATCGATTTGGTCCTTACAAGTTTTTCTGTGCGTCGCTGCGTTTTTGAGTTAAAGCAAAAAAAAATGAAAATAATGTTTTTTTTGTCTGCCTTTGTGGCTCCTGTTTAAAATACTTCTGAAGATGTTGAAAATCGAAGAGGCAGACATGCAGGGCTCTGCATTATCACGGGACGAAGTAGTGAATTTTCGCATTTTGAAGCGCTGTAACTTTACGACGCAGGGCTATTATGTGGCAGACCATTTTTCTGGGGTTTTTTACATTATATTTAATCAGATAGTCATAGTCTGCCAGGTGTACGTTTCATTGTCAAATTTCAAAATAGTTAAATTTATTTCTCAAAAACGCAGGGGTGTGGATGTCCACCAATATATTTTGAAGTTTTAATAATAATAATAATAAAATCTTTATTTCGAACAACAGAGATCCACAAAAATTTTAGTAACAATAAACTTATAACTATGTTAGTACTTATATTCTACGAGGGACTTAGTAGTAATAATTAAGTGCCGCATTATAGGGCACTCACTCCTTGCCGCAATTGTCTTCAGAAGGCTGTTGCTGCTGCCTCGTATTCTGTTCAGTAAAGACGCCGACTTTTTCCATGAAGCTGTCGACACGAGCTTCGGCAAACATGGCGGACGCACTGCAGAACCGTGGCAGCCGCAACAGCGTCCTGAACGCAGTATTGTATTGCGTGCGCAGAGCAATGAGCGAGCGCTGAGTATGACTGGCCCACAAGGCACCCGAGTACAGCGGCGTGCAGTATGCTCTGAATAGAGTGATTTTGACCTGAGCTGTACATCGGGCAAACCTGCGAGCCAGCATATTCGCCCTCACCGACAGTGCTCTGCGGTCGCGTTCTATATCCATATCGTCTTTGAAGTCGTCAGTAATAAAGTGTCCTAAATATTTAAAATGAGTAACTCTCTTCAACGGAATTCCATTGAGCCTTACAGGTAGCACATTCTCAGGACTCTTCTTACCGACGGCCCCAAAGACCATTAACTCTGTCTTTTTGACGTTGTATAATAGTCCATGGGAAGCAGCATATTGTTCACATATCGTGATCAGTTTTCGGAGTGCACTAATCGATGGCGCCAGCAGCACCATATCATCGGCATAGCTGATATTATTAAGACAAACACCGTCTACAAAGCAGCCTACATGGGTGCTGCTGAGTTCACCGATCAGTGCATTCATATACAAATTGAACAGTTTAGGGGATGTCAATCCCCCTTGCCTGAATCCACATTCTGCAACATATTAAGTAGAAAGAGCGTCACCCCATCTTACGACATTTGTTTGATTGTGGTACCAATACTCAAATATGCCTGTCCACTCCACCGGCATGCCGGTTGCCCTCAATTTAGCCCAAAGGATATCATATGAAACTAAATCGAAGGCTTTGGACAGGTCAAGGAAGCATGCAAAAACTGGTGTCTTCCTACTGGTGTAGTATTTGACAGCATGCTTCAACGTCACAATAGCGTTTTCAGTTGATAGGCCTGACTGAAATCCAAATTGCGCATCATTTAAATGTAGGTGTTGGTCTAAATGCAAGCTAAGCACGCTGTCAAACACCTTAGCTACGATAGTTGCCAAGGAAATTGGCCTATAGTTCGACTTGTCAGCCACGTCACCTGTCCTATTTTTGATTATTGGTACCACAATCGTTCGCATCAACTCAACTGGGAGATGAGAATGTCCCAAACACAAGTTAAATAGAAGTGCAAGTACTCTCGCTATATGTGGACCTGCATACTTAAGATGCTCTATACCGAGGCTGTCGTGTCCAGGTGATTTACCTTTTTTCATTTTGCACAAAGCTATGCGGATATCTTTAGCTTTAATTAAGGTAGAGATCTGGCCACGACGAACCTCAGTACCGGGCACTATTTGAGACGGTCCCAGACTCCCAGAGGCAACTTTACAGTGAAGTGTTCCTTAAAAATATTTGAAATATCACGCTCATTAGTCACGCCTTCAACGCTCGCGAGAAGGCTATCTGTTCCACGCAACTTGTTTGTGGATTTCCAAAATTTTCCAAAGTCAGACGAAGAATGGTGCGAAGCAATTTTATCCATCACTATTTGCTCCTGATTATTCTGGCACCATTTAGGTCTGCCATTAAAGACACGCTTGGACTGCGTCATGTCTCCATAAATAGGTCCTGATGTGGGGCACCCGAACCACTCCCAAAGCTTAAATTTAGATTTAGCCTCCTCGTGAGCGTCTCTGACGTGCTTGGTCCCACCAGCGACACACTTCTTACGAGGCACTGGTTTATCACGGTAAGTAGAACTAGCTGCCAGACTTAACGAAGATATAATATTGTCGTACATATCTATCATTGTTTTATGAAGAGGATCTGTACAAAATTCTCCACCACATTTTTGGAGGTCTAACGGTAAGTCAATAAAGGATGAGGATGCTCCTTATCATTTAGAGGATGCTCCTTATCATCAGTCAAAGAGGCAGACATGAGAAAATCATATAGAAATTTGTCCCTCATCACCCTTACTATAAGGAACATAGGTCGAAGAAGTACGTAAAAAAATGTTTGACCTCCCATAAAAAATTGAATCAGCTGATAGCGCATTTTGTATGAGAGGTAAAAAAAAAAGATATTTCCGTATTTCGACCTATGTTACTTGGGGAAAGTTGTTCAATTTCAAGGACTGATTCACATCCTTCAGAGTTGGTTATCCTATTTGTTAAACTCTGTTTAATGATTAATTATTCTTTTTAAAATATTTGTAATAAATTTTGTAAAGTGAAAGAGGGACCAATAGGCTCTTATTCACACTATTTTTGATTGCATTGATGATTGAATTGCGAAGTGTCTGAATATTTATTTATTGATTAATGATGTAACAATATGCATGTCTATGTGAAGAGTGGTGTTGTATTGGCTTATCTTATTACGTGGGGCTAAGTTCCTTGATGGACCTCAGAGCACTTGCCTATGGAATCTTTTGTGCTTCCCAGCGTTACTGCTTCTGTGATGTTCGGCTGTCTTCAAATATACTTGTTATGAAGCAAGGAGCTTGTAGACTTCTGTTGTCGGGTAAGTTTGACTCGGAGCCTTCATATGCTTGTTAGCCAGGGCATTGCAAGTGAACAACACGTGGTTTTAGCTAAGAATATAGCTACTCCATCTCTACCTGTGGTTGTCGTAAAAGGCGGCTAAGGGATTTTGAACCAGAGTATGGGCAGCAGCGTCCTCCTGTATATCGTACCATATTACATAATGTGGTCAACACTTACTAGCCGCAACACTAACAACCAGGGGACACAGAATTGTGTGCGAGATGCTCCGGAGGCCCTCTCAGGATCCTCATTTAGTACATCTCAACCAGTAGTTAGGGGGGATGGAAAATGAGGACACCCCTGATGAAGCCAAAAGAGCAGCTCGCCACATATAACTGGCCGTCATCCTGGATGGGGCTTGGAGCGAAACAACCCACGCCGCCCGTCTCCAGCTGGGATAGTGGGTGAAATAGATCCACAGACGTGACCTGATCACCCGTCTGCGCGAGCCGCGGCGTCCCGAGTAGAAATAATAATAATAATAATAATAACAAGCATGGTGAACTGGTGACTACAATACCTCCCCTCTAAAATAAACCACTCATTTTCATTGTGAAATTTTGGAGTAAGCTCTCTGTCCAACAGAGAACTTTAAACAGAATCTTATGATGATGATGACCTGAAGTCATTCTGCAGTTCGAGGGACATGACATCGCTGTCGAACGGGAAGATGTCACACTTGAACTCTTGCACCGAGAGGCTGGCCAGCACCCCTCGGTTGTTCAAGTGCTTCTCACAGAGCTCGCTCTTACGAGGCACAAAGAACAGGTGGAATTCTACTGGAGTATTTTGCTTTGATCTGAAAAAAAAAGAGAAATATATATTTAATATGATTTTTAATAATAAAATAATAAGATTTTTTGAACATAGATACACTAATAGATTAGCTGTGATAACCACACTACGCAATACCTGTATCATGGCTATCTTAACACAAATAAAGAGTATAGATATGTACTATGCGTTTCAAATAAGAATAGGACACACAAATAAAGAGTATAGATATGTACTATGCATTTCAAATAAGAATAGAACACACAAATAAAGAGTATAGATATGTACTATGCATTTCAAATAAGAATAGGACAAACAAATAAAGAGTATAGATATGTACTATGCATTTCAAATAAGAATAGGACACACAAATAAAGAGTATAGATATGTACTGTGCATTTCAAATAAGAATAGGACACACAAATAAAGAGTATAGATATGTACTATGCATTTTAAATAAGAATAGGACACACAAATAAAGAGTATAGGTATGTACTATGTATTGCAAATAAGAATAGGACACACAAATAAAGAGTATAGATATGTACTATGCATTGCAAATAAGAATAGGACACACAAATAAAGAGTATAGATATGTACTATGCGTTTCAAATAAGAATAGGACTGGTTGACAGTTAATTTCACAGTGGTACCCAAGTGTTGGGCAGCTACTGCTTCATATGATTGCGGCCGTAAATCAATTAGGTTCAGTCCCATGTGTACAAAAAAAAAACACTTATAGGTGTTAATTGGTTAAAAAATGTTTATAAACCTGAGCGGACACACTGTCACTTTCACCTTCTTCTAGTGATACCCATCTTCAGAACTATTCTTTGTATATTGTGTGAAGTATTAATCAATTTAGCCATAGATAAGAATATAGATGAAATTATCATCACAAACCACAAACATGAGCAAGCAGTAGCTCAATTGTAACTCTCCTTTTTAAATTGAATAAGAAAAATTGGCTATAAATACCTTAAAGACAGTATGTAGTCAGCAACTAAGTCCATGAGACTGAGTTTTGGCCGAGCTATGAATACTATGTGCTTGACAGATATAGACGGCAGGTTGCCTGGTCGCAGTGGAAACATATCTACCACATCATGCTCCTTTAGGAGGGTGTATTGAGCTACTAGACCCACTGGGCCAGCAAGCCAGTCGTCCCAGATTGTTACCTGTAACACAAATTTGAAACAAATAATGCAAGTATCCAAGAAGGTCTTCTAACTGCCAGTTGCATATTATAACTTCTTTATAGTTACACATTTGAACTTATTGTTGGCACTTTTTTGTCGATAAAGTCAGCAAAAGATTAAAATTTTAGAGTTTTTTACATGGCAGGTACTTTCATTTCTACTACAAAAAACTTCAGAGTGTATCATCATATCAGCCGAAAGACGTCCACTGCTGGACATAGGCCTCCCCTAAAGAACTCCATGACGACTGGTCCTGCGCTAAGTGTATAAGAAAAGTGAATAAGATGGTAAAAGTAAAGTGTTTAAAGAAGGCGAAAATTCACATGTTTGATCTATGCTTTCCTGAAAACTGTAGAGTATGTAGTTTTTTGATGTAAATCTCTATTTTATCAAGGGGAAAAGAGGCGTAAGCATCGTCAACTCTTACTTTTGGACCTTCACATAACTGCAGAAGGTTTAGCAATTCCTTTCTCATTGTTTCTTGGACGAGAGCCACATTGAGCCTCCCGCCAGCCAGGTGCGTACTCATTTTGTTCTCCTTCATGGTTATTGTATGATAAATTCACTGAAAAACTGTAAATATTTCCTTCTGATTTTTCCTCAAAAACCAGAACAATGACAAGTGACAATAAACAAACCGAATGAATGAATGAACCAAAAGAATGAGTCAAACGAAACGTCAAATCAATAGTGCTTGGTGCGTGAGTTATATTTACCGATATCGATATTATTGTAAACGTCTTTTTGCTGTATAATCTGTGATCTCATTATCACCCCACAAAATGCGCTAATAGAGTGCTTTAAAGCATTGTGAGCGCGCTTAAGTCGGTCCAAATTGACTAAAGCGTGCTCTCGCACTCACACTCGATTATTCAACACCTTACGTCATTGATGACGTCATCGTCTCTGCTATCAGTGCTTTAAGTGCCTGATACACGGTCAGATCGGCAACATGGACCCCGACCCGACAGAGGTGACCTTGGTCAGTTCCAACCGTGTAGTTCGCAGTTTACAACCGATTCTCTACACTAGAGTCTACAGAACCCGAATGGTTGCAAGCCAAGGAGCCAAGGTTACCTCTGTTGGGACCCATGTTGCTGACCGTGTATCAGGCACTTTATGCGAGCAGTGCAGGACCCTTCGTCATTGAGATCTTCAGGGGAGAATCTTCATTATTAGCAGCCAGTTGACGTTTCTCAGGTTCGGAAGACTGTTAAATTTTATAGTTTATAACGTTTATCGAGGTTTGAATTTTCTTTTGATAAAATCGATAACCTTCACATAATGATAGTGTCGATATATTTATTTTCAGATTATTGCTGTACATCACTGCGGCATTTTGACATTTAACTTTTTTAATTTTCAGATCATCGGTAGGGCAGGGCCGATACAGCCTTCTATAAACATTGTTATTATAAGCTTTCTTATTTTTAATTTTTCGCCTCGGTTTTGCACGGTGAACTCTACTATTTTTGAATTTACACAAAAAATACATTTTCCCGATTTTCTTTTCCCCGGACGAAGCCAAATCCGTCGAATCGCTTTCAAGTCAAGTGAGTGATCCTCCTAGTCTCCGTCATTCATTTTATATATATAGGGGCCAAGGAGGTTTTAACCCACGCTACGCTCTAGAAGCGTAGTAAAACCTCCTTGATAGGGGCACAGGATATACATAATAGTAAACTAGGGAGTCTATTTCTGTGGCTGGAACGTGTCTAGCTGCCATATTCGAACCACTTCCTTTGCAACCAATGATTTCCTATCGAACTGATATACGGCCACACGTTTTCAGTGTGGTCTAATTTTGTGAGCCGTTCAACAGGCGCTAAAAGGAAATCTAGTAATAAAATATTATTGGTTGGAAAGGAAATGGTTCGCGTACGGCAGACACGTTCCAGCTACCGTAATAGACCCCAGGGTCTTTGATAAATCTCTGCAAACCTCTCACTCGGGTGATAAAAAAATAAAACTGAACAACTTTACCTGAGGAACATAGGTCGTCATACGAGAAAAATATGTTAGCCTCCATAGCTGACGGAGTTTCCATGGGACGTTGAAAACTTTTTTTCGTATTTCAACCTTATGTTTCCCAGAGAAAGTTGTACAGTTTCATGTGTAGAGCAACCACCCAAGAAGTTTGTAGAGATATAATAAAGATCCTGTATAGATTTTTGAAAATTATATACCTAGTACCGGCATTAAGGACAAATTTTATAGAAGTTACCGTTTATCTGATTAATTAATTAGGTAGGTAACCCTCTTTTAGTATGGGGTAACTACGGTGTCGTGTCGTAGCCCGTAGCTGTGCCCGTAGACCGTAGCATGTAGCCATGTCAGCAGTCAGCACTGACTGATAACGTGTCCTTGAACTATCGCCTGTTGCTATAAATGAACTTTACCTTCGATTGCTCTTTAATATACCTGTTTGAACTTTTTAAATATTATATGGCCAATCATATTGCCAATGTTTACTTGGCTGACAAATAAAATAGGTCCTATATGTACCTATTCAATTATCTAAATCTCCAATAAACTTTCAATCGCCCATCGTTAAACGCTTTATTAGGTGATTTTCACAGTTTATGTACCACCTACTCATTGGTAGTTCAAGGACTGTAAAATCAGCTGTAGATATTCCCCCTATACTCCCATCCCGGCGGCAGCGCGGCAAGTAGGTATATTTCTACTCTACTCTACCACGGCCAGTGCAAGTTTAGCCTTCGCAGCCATCGTACGTACACAGCCTAATCTCTTTTCCATAGAATAGAGCTGTTACCTAGTCACACTCACACGTTGCCGCCCCGAAAGCCCGCCGAAGCCGCTACTGCGCGCGGCGCCACATCGATTTTTCCACCAAACAAGTCATTCCGAACCATCAGTGACATTACAAACACGTTTACCTCTTAAAATTGTGACGCTCAAAAAGTGTTTATCGAACAAAAAACTTGTGATGATGTGAAATTTCATGAACAAATGATGCACAACGCCCCTTCAAGAACGCACCGCGATGGCCGCGCCAAATAAAGGTAATTTTCCGAGTTTTAATACCATTTTTCTTTTGAATTTTGCCACGTATTTTTTGGTGTTCATGTAAATAGACTGATAATGTCTAATGTCGGTTTTGTAGGGCATCGGAATAGTAATGTACCGTTGAAGAGATAAGGCGGAGCGTGGGCGGAATCAGCCATGTGATGCTCTTGTCTTCAATTGTTTTTACGATGACGGCGGCGATAAAGTTGTTCGTTTTTTTGAAAAATAAATAAATTGGGTTTTGTGGTTAAACACATGAGCTTTCCCCATATAACTTTTACATAAATCGAAAGATTTTTTTAAAAATTATTGACTCTACCAGTGTACCAGTGATAGGTAATAGTCGACGTGGAAAAACTTGTTGATACGTATGTATATACCGTATTACCCTATGCTACCTACCTTCTACAATTAGTTATTAATTATTGTGAAAAATACGTAAGTACATAAGAGTTAAATAAAAAGCATTGGAAATAAGATAGGTACTTACTTAGGTAAGTACCAACTTATAAACGTATTACCTAGATATCTTCTTTTTAGATGTAGTTGGTTAAATGTTCTTATAATTTAAAAATTTCTTTTTTATTATAAGAATGCTTGATTTTCCTATCGTTTGTGATTGAGTTCGTGGAGCTATCGAATAAAACATTATAGAGCTTCCTATATTATTATTTCAAACTAGCTGTGCGTTTCTAATAATGTATTTGGCTTACTTCCGTGTAACAGCTTCAGCATCGACAGCGGCTTTGTATTCGCATATCTTCTGTTTGAATGAACCGATTGCAATGAAATAAAATTTATGTTGCACGAAAGTAAGCCAAATACATGATAGACAACCCCGGTTTATATCAGTTCAGTAGTTTGTTTGTCATAATAGTAGGTACATTATGATGCAAGTGCGCTATTTTGCTCATTACACTCGGGGCTCAGGAATTGCAGCCCGAGCCGCAGGCGAGAGCGTAATGGAGCCGAGAGTGTAATGAAAATGCGCACGTGCGTCTAACGACGTTTTTCAACACATTCGCGAGTAAAAATATTAAAATTTGCTAAATGTCCACCGCTTGTCCATTTAGCAAATTTTATTTTATTTTGTAGGCTGCATATGTTAGTGCTTTCCATTGATTTTCTTGTATTTCGTGCGTAAATATTTTAGACGGTTCAGGAACTACATTAATTACAGGTTTTTATTTGTAGAAGTCGACACTTTTAGAAATAAACCCTACAAATTTTGTAATTATGGCGCGCATTATTTCTTTTATTTATTTAAGAGGCAAAGACTAAACTGCCAAACATCCTATTTCTTAAACCGTAAAATAAATTATAGATGACAAATTTATTGTTGATAAGTTAATAAATATAAATAATTTCATAGAATGAATATTCATTTATCATATTTTCTCGAATACAGCTTAATTTCATAAAAACGTTACTAACGAAATAGGCATTAAAACTCCTTGCTCCTTGCCGAGATAAAAAAAACGAAAAATATAACACTTAATGAAATAAATGGTACAGCAGCACTGCACTTACTTTCTCGCGATATACGAGAGTCATCATTCAACAGTGTCACCACCGGGAGTCGAACCCAGAACCTCCGGATCAAGAGCCGAATGCTTTAACTACAATATTATAAAGGCTGCGGATAGTAATGAGTAAATAAGTACCAACTGCAAACTTAAGTTTGTAATTCCATACAAATAATATGAAAATACAAACTTACCTATACCTACGTAAAAATGATTTAATGAAATATGCAGTCAGGTAGAAAACTAATTTAGAATCCAAATTGTAGAACATCAAAATAAGCTCAACGAAACCGATTTTGAGTACCTAAATCACATTTTGAAATTTTAGTAGTAAGGGAACGCCCCTTATATGAATTTCCACAGACCAATTGATACTGCCGCAAAATACCTTATATGAAAATGCTTGGTCATGCAAAGTTTCATCAAGATTTTATGAGACGTTTTTGCGAAAATTACAATTTTTCATTTTCGTTGTATGACAGCTACCCTCAAAATGAGAGCCAGCAGGAAACCACTCAAAACGCTTCGATAGATTTGTATAAAACTCTTAAATTCAAAATATGGTGTCAATCGGACCATTCGTTTAGCCGCTAGGCCAAAGCGTGACGGACAGACCGACCGACGGACCGACCGACCGACCGACCGACGGACGGACATTTTTGGGAGACTTGTTTTTCATGATGTATAAGTGATATAGAACACATTTTTGAGAAAATTAGAAAAACTTTTTTTTTACGAATACAATACCTTTCTCGCTCCGCTCGAAAGTAAAAGTGCGTTTAATAAGCTGGAGAGCTGCAAATAGAGCTGTTTTATGAGCAAATGTGTTGAAAATTTTATTATTCCGAAAATAATGATAAATTATGTATTTGGTAATAGCTAGAAAAGCATGCAAAATTAAACAGTTACCAAATAAATTAGAACTGAATACCGGCACCTTGTTACAGCCGTTTGATAGAACACAAACGAATTTTGCACATACACACAGACACAGAACAAACACTCGTCTTGATACAAATGCTTTTCCTGGGCGGAGATAGAACCCGCGGCACACGGCGCAGAAGGCAAGCACACTACCAACCACACCAATAGGCCAGACAGACCTGCCGATGGCGGACTGTAAGGTTAGAATAATAAAAGAATCGGTTATAGGTTTTCGAACCGTTTCCGCTTATTTTATTTTATATTTCCGGTTCTACCAGTAGACTTTTTATGAGTCGTCATGATGACGATAAAAGCCACAGCAAGATTGTAATAGTAGTTTAAGATACATTTCCGTAAGTAGGGTTATTACAAACGAGTTGACGTTTTGTAAGCCCGAGACGAAGTCGAGGGTTTACCATCGGCACGAGTTTGTCATAACCTTTACGGACGTGTATCTTACGACGTTTTTCAATACATTTGTGAGAAAACAGGTATAAGTAATACACTTGGTAAAGGAACCAACCATGGATACTGTCAGCTTCTTGTCGATTTATGTTCTCCTGGTTCTGTCCATTTTATATTAAATATAGGTAGGCAGTCGTCACCCTAGTAAAAAGTCACCACTGTAGTATTTTTACAAAATATTTTTATGATCAGAATGTAAAACTCCTTGGTATTATACTTTTTTTACTTACCGCACTAGTTCGGTAAGTAACTACTTACGAGCAATGTTTACGTCCTTGTAAGTACGTTTTTCGAGCAAATGTATTGAAAATAAAATAAGAGTCGCCACTTATCATGGGTTCTTTAGATGATTTAAATGAAAATGAAGTTTATAATTACTTGTGTTTTTTCTATCTTTCTCGCGTTCAACCTTTTCTTTTATGATTAGCCTATTTACATGCCAGTGTGGTACTGGCAAGGAATAACACCAACCCATAAAAACCACTGCGTGTCGTAAGAGGCGACTAAAGTTATGAAACAAATGATCGGCATCGATGTCCTTCTGTTTATCGTACCAACTTACATACTCTAACAAGCGCGGTCTATTCCACATTCTTCCAGCAAAAGCTGAAATTCTGGATGGAGCTCCCTGTCCTGCAGACCCTGCAGTGGACGTTTTCAGGGATGTTATGATGATCAGGCTTATCTAAGCGGGATTTAACACTTGCACACTTTCAGTAGTCTTCGTAATAAAGCGAGAGGGAGACGCGTCCTGGCCTGCCCTGCGTGTCAGCTTACGCTCATCCTAAGCGGTCACCCATCCAGTCTCTAGCCAGAACCAACGTTGTTTAACTTTCATGATTATAATTGAGTCCTTAACTTCCCACACAAAGTAAAATAAAATTATTTAAGTCGATCCGTTTTCCATACTAAATTCAAATGACTTGAATTCTTATGCGCGACATAAAATGCTGTTGAAAAACAGGTACTGCTATTTTTAGTAAAATTTTACGCTGATTAATACAAAGATACAGCCAATGCACCGAAAGTACTAGTTTTTGTTAGAAATTTTTGGTTCAATATTATCGGGTGTGCGGTCTATACTGTAGTACCTACTTTCGGTGCATTAGCTGTATCTTTGTATAAATCAGCGAAAAATTTAACTAAAAATAGCAGTAGGTATACATATTCGTTTTTCAACAGCATTATATTTGAATTTAGTATGGAATACGGATCGCCATAAAGAAGTAAATGAAATGAAAAAGCAAAATTGCCTCTAGACTGGGCCATAAGAGTTTTACAAATTTTCCGCAAACTCGTAGGTATTCGATACAGTAACCAATAAGACCCATGTCAATTATGTTTGGAAATGGAAATTCTGTTGCCGATCCGCGATGATTGATAGTGGGGTAGGTTTAAAGCCATTCTTGGAATATCAATATTTCGGAGACGGCGGTGGATTTTTATGTCTATGTCGCAGGCAAATTTTATAATTCGTCATTTTACGTAATGCCTTGACATTACACTAAATGCCCAAAACATTTTAATTCGTCATTTTACATAATGCCGTGGCATTTCACAAAACGGCGCGTATTTCGTTTCTGGCACTCGCCGCGACATCTATATCATAATATTTTCATGAATAAAAAAAAAAACTGTGTTCGATACTATGATAAATAAACGTTAATTTCATGAAAATCTTCAAATTAATCAACTAACTAACAATAAAGTTTTGTATTTTATACGTAGAATACTTAATTACCTACGAGATTTCGCGTTACATTAATATTTATTATTTATAAACACTTTTGTTAGCTACAATTTAGGTCTGAGTATTTTCTATTTAAAGATCGAGAGTTCGAGACGTACAATTTTACACGATACCAATTGTCTGATGCTGGATTTTCCTTCTTTCCTTAATCTCTTTCTTCTTCTTTGCTAATAGGACACATTACGAACTGTTGGGTACTGTCAACCGGCCGTGAGTGGAAACATTTGCAACTCTATTACCATGCCTTATAGTCCAAAGTGTTTCTACTGAGACGTGTCGCTGGGTATGCAACGTATTGTACGATTTTTTCTGATCATATCTGTTCATTTCGATTTTGAGTGTCTCCCGCTTAGGTCTCCCGTCTCTGAATGTTCTTATTTTCTCATCATATCGACAGCAAACCCATTTATATATATAAAGGCTCAATGTTCAGATGCAAGCTCGGCGCTGCTGTGAGTAGCTTAGCTTGCATTGGTTCTTTTCATGTGTTAGGCCTTAGCTAGGGCATGCGGGCCAGGATGTTACGAGTATGTGGGGTTCGTCTTATCAGCGAAGTGCATCGACCGACTTGAGTACGGACTCTGTTAATACACTTAGCTCATGACGATCGGAAGGAAAACTTTAAGAGGCACAATGTGGTCCAGTGGGAAAAATTGTTCCGCTACAATCTGCATCGAGCAATAAGAGCTGTTATTAGGATACTGACAGGTACAAACAACTTCCAGAATTTCGAGCTTACGAAGATTGATTTAGGTACTGCCTCCACAGAATACTGGTTACCCACCCAAAAAAATTTGAGCTGAAATTGCGTGAGTAGCATTTTGGAGCAGCAACATTAATCTTGTGGGGGTATTCGGGCTGCCAGCACAAAATCTGCCAGGCCTCGAATAACGGGTCGGGGAGATGGATCGTTGTAGGTATGCTCGTAAAAGTACACGCTGGACGCAGCAATTTTAAAAGTAACTGGTTTTTTTTTTTAAATAAATGTTGTTTTGTTTTGTAGACTCTTTAAAGTACTCACTCATAGGTGAGACCGGGGCAAGATGAGACCCTTAAGAGAAAAAGCGTCATAACTTGAAAATCAAACTGTTTGTTAAAAATGTCTTGCAACAAAATCAACACTTATAGTTTTAATTATTATAATTGTTATCTTTTACGGCTCTAAATCTCATATTTTGGCAAATAGGAATTAAATGGCACAAGTCAAAAATCCCGTCTTGCCCCATGACCGGGGCAAAACGGGAAACATTACGGGGCAAAATGAGTACACATTTTAATCAGGTTGACAACGTTCACAAATATTGCCTCCTCATCGTCATGGTCTACACCTGCGCAGGAATTATGGGCCCAGCCATGGCACAAGCTACAACTAACCCATCCTTCAGTGGACTGTGAATATAAGTACCCACAATATATGCAAGCACAATAATTGTCATCGTCTTCAGATGAACTAATATCCGTGTCACTCTCTTTTTTGCGTTTTTTGTTTGTTTTCCTTTTTTTCCGGCTTCTTTTTTTCAGTCTTTTTCTTTTCAGGTTTCTTTTTTTCAGTCTTTTTCTTGTCAGGTTTATTTTTTCAGTCTTTGTAGTCTTCGGGGCAAGACGGGATAGTATCCCATTATGCCCCGACCATGCTGCCCCAACAGACATATTTTACAAATTTATCAACAGTTCTAACGTAACAAATAATTGTACGAAATAGCAACCTAAATTCGATAGTTTTACACTGCTGCTACAAGTATGTGGTAAAGTATTACAATAGCACTGATACCTACCTTGATGCCCATCGATTCAAAACTGAAAACTTTTTAACAATCCTCCAAAAAACAGTTTTTTCTCGCCACGCAGCCAAAACAGGTACTGACACGCACGCGCCGCCCTGACTCACGAGAGGCGACTGAAGTTCTCGCGAAAGGCGCCGTGTTCGGCTCTGTTGTGTTCACCAGTTACGCACAAAAGCACATTTCCCGTCTTGCCCCGAACTTCATCTTGCCCCGGTCTCCCCTACTTTTATTTAAAAGTCCAGCTTAATTAGCAGCTGCACAAAAATAATAAGTTTGTTGAACCTTGTTTTTCCGAGCACCTTAACATATTGTTAAATACCTAATAAGTGTGGCAGAGGTTGCACTTCCGAACCAACTGCGAGTCTTTTATTCTTGTCGAGTCTGAGGAACATAGGTCTAAAAATCAGTTTTTTATGTTTTGCCATACAAATCTCAACTTTTCTTAACATATATTTTTTTTCACCCATGTTTCTTTGAGAAAGTTGTTCCGAGTAACGTACTCAGTATACTTACCCTTATTGTTTTATCAACCCGGATATTTGAAGAGGTGGTTCTGCCTATGAAACTGAACAACTTTTCCCAAAGAACATAGGTCGAAATACGAAAAAAGTTACATACATACATACATAACATCACGCCTCTTTCCCGTTGGGGTAGGCAGAGACCACAGTCCTCCACCTGCTACGATCTTGACATACTTCCCTTGCTTCCTGTACTTTCATCAATCCTTTCATACATGCTCGTCGGTTTAGGGTACTTTTAACCTGGCCATTATTCAGAACGTCCTGAATTTGGTCCTGGTACGTTCGCCTAGGCCTTCCCCTTCCAACGTTTCCATTCACTCTCGCCTGGTAGATCTCTTTCGTCAATCTTCGTTCATTCATCCTCTCTACATGACCAAACCATCTCAGCATCCCTTTCTCGATTTTGGTCACTACGTCTTCTTTTACGCCACACCGTTCTCTTATCACACTATTTCTAATCCTGTCACTCAATTTAACACCAATCATACTCCTTAGCGCTCTCATTTCCACTGCATTAATTCTACTTTCATGCTTCTTCTGCCATACCCAGCTTTCACTGCCATACATCAGTGTTGGTACCAAAACTCCCCCATGAACAGCCAAACGAGCCTTGTGAGACACCTTTTGACTCCTCATAAAGGCGTGCAGGGCACCATTCACCATGTTTCCAGCATTCACTCTTCTTTCAATATCACTTTCACACTTTCCATCTCTCGTAAACTTTGAGCCCAGATACACAAACTCCTTCACTTGTTTGACTTGTTCACCATCTATTAATATAGTACACTCTGTCATACATTCTTCTCTTTCAAGTACCATTACTTTAGTCTTGCTTACATTTACTTTCATTCCTTTCCTTTCCAAAGCCACATTCATCATTGTTACCATCTCCTGCAACTCGTCAGCAGATGACGCAAGTACAACTTGGTCATCAGCGTAGAGAAGACATTTGATGAGTAACTCATTCATTCTCAGTCCACACATACTCTCTTTCAGATCAATCAAACAATTATCCATGAACAGGTTAAACAGCCAAGGTGACGCTACACATCCCTGCCTAACACCTTTTTCGATGCTAAACCATTCAGTGTACGCCCCGTTTATTCTGACACAAGCACTGGAATCCTCATAGAGAGATTTCAGTGCTTGAATCAGATGACCGTTTACCCCATACATAGACAATGCTGACCACAATTCATTCCTCACCACTCGGTCATAGGCCTTTTCCAAATCCACGAACGCGCAGTAGACTTTTTGGTTTTTAGCCAAAAACTTTTCAGCTATGCACCGCAAGGAAAAGACCTGATCTGTACATCCCATTCCCTTTCTAAATCCCGCTTGTACATCCCATATTTTATCGTCAGTATCTTTCATCACTCTTTCAATCAAAACCTTTGCATACAGTTTGCCGACGACACTGAGAAGGCTTATCCCGCGATAATTTTTGCAGTCCTGTTGTGACCCTTTTCCCTTGTACAGCGGCACAATCACAGCCTTGCACCAGTCACCTGGTACTTGGCCGTTCGTCCAACACAAGTTGAAAAGGCGGTACAACTGACTAGCCACAATGCCTCGCCCAGCCTTCAACATCTCGACCGACACTCTATCATACCCAGCTGCTTTACCTGATTTCATACTTTTCATCGCTTTCATAATCTCATCCATACTTATCTCACTTACACAATTCTCCTCTTCATTCTCATTCATTTCCACAGAAGGCCTAGGTTCGCTGGCCTCTGCTTTTTCTCTCTCAAACAGACTTTCAAAATATTCCTTCCACCTCCTCAGAACACATTCTTCACCTTTTATAATACTTCCATCCTGGCTTCTGATTTTACTCAGCTCCGATGTTCCAAACTTTCCTCGGGCTATCCGTATGGATTTCCAGAAAAACTTTTGGTTGGACTGGAAATCTTCAGTAAGCCTTCTGTCAAACTCATCCTTACACTCCTCTTTCTTTCTCTCAACAACTTCCTTAACAATACCTTTCGCTCGTTTATATACCTTTCTTGCTACACTTACGTCATCACTTGTTGCCCTCTGCATTCTTTGGTTAGCTTTTACTGCTAACCAATCTGACCATGCTTTCTTCTTCTCACAAACAGCTGCCTGTACACTTTTATCCATCCACATATTCTTCTTCTTTCCACCCTTTCTCCTTTTTGACACCCCACAAACATTGACAGCTATACCTACTACTCCATCTTTAAATTCATTCCACAAACATTCAATATCATTTACTTCATCCAGGTTCTCAAAACTTTCACTGAAGTCTTTCAAGTATTCTTTTCTGACATCCTCCTCTTGCAATCTCTCTACTTTGATACGTTCTAGAACGCTCGTCTGCTCTTGTGGTCTATGCCGCCACCGGTTAAATAGACCACCAATTCGGGTCACAACCAGGTGGTGGTCTGTGCACGATATGCGCTAGCGTCCAGAACTCTTTTTCTCAATCTTTCATCCACAACTACAAAATCGATCATACTTCTCGCATCACCCTCCTCTCTTGTATACATATGGATCCTTTTGTGGTCAAACATAGTGTTTGCCACAAAAAGACTCCATTCCAAACATATCTCAAGCAAACTTATTCCATTATCATTCACACGTTCATCACCAAACTTACCAACAACTCTTTCATAACCGTCACGCTTTCTTCCTACCCATCCATTAAAATCACCTAGCATGATAACTCGTTCATTCTGATCACATTTCTCTAACGTATCTCTCATATTTTCCCAAAACTCATCTGTTTCTTTCTGGGCTTTCAGGGACTTTCGCGAACCAATATTCGTTGGTGCATATGCACCTAGAACAAAAATTCGGGTCAGTCCGACTTTCAGTCTGACCCAGATGAGTCTTGGGCTCACACACTCGACTTCTTTCACGCACTCTACCATTCTTCCGGAAAGTATGACACCGACTCCCTGACAGCCTCTGCTGGTACTGGGAACACCAGACCAGTACGCTGTGTAAGGGCCGTGTTCTGTGGTGTCACAACCTTTCCGTTTAGTCTCATTCACACAGAGAACGTCTATACGCCTTTCATCCATCATCTGACATACTTCATCTATTTTGCCATTCATTCCACCTCTGACATTCATCGTAGCAAAGCGGCTCTCCGTAGCCCGCTTTTCGCCCCCGGGGGGAACGTGACGTGATGGGTTGCGAACCACACCGCCGCCTTTTAAGTTTTTATTTTTATTCAAAAACATTGCGTTCCCACGAGTAGCAAGGGATTACGGTCCATCCTGGCAGAGCCCGCATGCCAGGACAAGGCTAGCCTAGTTCTGGGTTCGCCTGGGCCCAGGGCCTGTGACCGCTTTCGACTAGACTCGCCTCTAGCCACGCATCCATCGGCGCGGTCAACCTTAGATTGGCGGAATGGACAGGGATAAAAGGAACGGGAGGGATAGGTTAGTTGGGACAGGAATACTTGGTGCAGGAAAGGAATAAGGTAAAAGGATATTACTTTCTCTAAATTATATCATGTTATGCTATTTTAATGCCTTTTAATCTTAATCACAGATTTTTGGACTGTTATCTGTTTGTTTATTTGTTCGAGAATCACGCAAAAATTACGAAACCGCTTTTAACAAAATGTGTAATATTTGATAGCTAGTAGTTTGATTTAAACACTGCTTTATTTTTTTTCCGATTGAAAATGGTGATGCAGTTTGTATGGAAAGTCGAAATATTTTTTATTATTTCGACCTATCATGTTCTTTGGGAAAGTTTTTCAGTTTCATGGGCAGAACTACCTCTTAAAATATCCGGGGTGATAAACAAAAATAACGCTGTATCGCTAAACAAAAAAGGTGTACGGTCAACCGCTTGTCGGTAGAAACTTTTTCAACTCTATTACCACACCATAAGGTCCAAAAGTGTTTCTACCGATTTGCGGCCGTGTGTACCTAATTCCAATAACTTAGTCGTCGTCGACTTATAATTTTTGCGCTTTTGGCCAGTAGCCACGCAAATGTATTAGTAACTGCAACCTACGACTACTTGCCTGTGTAGTTTTATAAGACTTAAGGCAATGTAGGTTTCAAACTCAAAGCATGTACCTATGTATAGGGTTCCAGTAGCGTAAACTTGCTGCTATTATGCGCATTTGATAACAGCCTCACTAAATACATGAAAATGATAGAGAAAACCATTAATTAAGTAGCCATTTTTTATCAACATTATCAAGATCAAGCGATCCGAAAATACTGATTAATCAAAGATGGAGTCGTTCCATCAATGTCCCGTTTCGGCTGGCTTCACTTTCATCCCGTAATCGAGTCATAAATTTCCGGGCGACAGGTGTTATTACCGCAACTAAGTATTGCCTACTATTGACTATACCTTACTATACTCAAATTATACTATAACTAGCTGACCCGGCGAACTTTGTTCCGCCTTACAGGCAATAAATAAGCAGATTTTATTTTTTATTAAGTACGATTTTTTTGCCCTGCCCCTACCCCTACCCTTACCCCTGCCCCTTCCCTACCCCTACCATCCTATATCCTTCTCCTGGTTCTAAGATTCCTCCTCACCAACCAAATCGGTTCAGCCATTCTTGAGTTATACCGTTCTCCTACCCCTACCCCTACCATCTTATATCCGTCTCCTGGTTATAAGCTACCTCCCCACCAATTTTCAACCAAATCGGTTCTTCTGTTCTTGAGTTATAAATAGTGTAACTAACACGACTTTCTCTTTATATAGTTAGATATGCGTTTTCCCGTGGGAATGAAGTGTTTTCCCGCGGTAAAAAGTAGCTTATGTGTTATTCCTGGACCTAACCTATATGTGTGCCAAGTTTTATTAAAATCCATTCTGTAGTATATGCGTGAAAGAGTAACATAGTTATAAGAACATAAGAATACATAGTTGCGACAAAAACCCACACAGGTAATAACAACTGAACCAAACCAGTGCCTTAACACCCCCCCCTCTAATCAATTGTAAGTGATTGTAATAGTTGCCCACCTTGAGAACTAATAAATGTCTCATATATATCCAACTAATCTCAATAGCTTCCTACTTATTCCAAGTGGAGTTGGTATTTTCCCAAACAGCTTATTTCTGAAAGCTCTACAAAATCACTCTCACTTATTTAATTATTAACGTACTCTGTCGAGCCACGTTGAACTCTGAACTTCAAAGTGAAAATTGGTAGTATTGTAATTATGATTTGCCAGTTTACCTACCTATCTATTACCTATAGCATGCTACTACCTCACGCAAACTGATGTTTAGGGGCAGAACAGTCTGAAATCTGAAAAAAGAAATAATTATGCGGTAGTTACGTACTTACATACACATACCTACGAGTCCATGAAATGAAAATGAAGGTACATTTTTAACTACAAAAAACCGGCCAAGTGCGTGTCGGGCCACGCGCAATATAGGGTTCCGTAGTTTTTTACGATTTTTATCGCAAAGCAGGGGTTGACTAAGTATTTCATAACATTCATAACATAAAATGTTTACATCCTAATACTATGCGAGGTCATAACGCCTGATTGCTACTGCTATTTACATTATTTTTTATTTTTTTAGTTTATTGAAGAACAAGCAGTCTTATCTAAATATATTTAAAAAGATTACAATATTGCAATAAATAGACCTATAGTTCTCTTAATTAATTTAGAATTTTATACTATGTGAGCCAAATATATATATATACATACATATCTAAATAATTCATACAATACAATACAACTATTTTCTGATCAAATATTTTCTAAAACGACTTACCTGGGCGGTCCCAGAAATATTCGACCTTACTTACTTACTGGCAGTTTTTATTTGATTAAATACTCTTTTTAGGAAGCGTGAACATTAAGAAATTTAAATTTAGAATTCGAACGCGCTAGGTCATTTGGCATTTGTTCTGAAGCATACTTAGTGAATATTGTCATCGAATTTTTCGAAAATGGATAAAATTGGTGTTCGTTACGTAATTCAATACTTTTATTCGAAAGGTCTCAGCCCAACTAATATCAAAGTGGAGCTTGATTCTACTTTGGGGGAGTCTGCTCCTTCATTTACAACAATAAAATATTGGGTGGCAGAGTTCAAGCGCGGCCGCTCGAGCTGCCAAGATGAACATCGCAGTGGACGACCAAATGAGGTGACTAATCCAGAAATAGTAAAAAAAATCCATAAAATTGTACTGGATGACCGTCGACTGAAAGTACGCGAGCTAGAAGATATGGTAGGCATTTCAAAAAGTGCAGTCCATCGTATTTTAACAGAAAACTTGGACATGAGAAAGCTATGCGCAAGATGGGTGCCGCGATTACTCACAGTAGAACAAAAACAGCGCCGTGAGGATGTGTCAGTCGAATGTTTAGCAAAATTTCGCAGCAACAAAGCCGAGTTTTTGCGTCGATTTATCACCATGGATGAAACATGGGTTCATCACTTTACACCTGAGACTAAGGAACAGTCAAAACAATGGACTGAAAGAGGAGAATCAGCTCCAAAGAAGGCAAAAACAGTTCCATCGGCAGGAAAAGTCATGGCTTCAGTTTTCTGGGACGCGCGTGGCATAATTTTTATAGATTATCTTCCAAAAGGAAAAACCATTAATGGCGAGTATTATGCCAACTTATTGCAGCGTTTGAGTGAAGAAATAAAGAAAAAACGGCCTCACTTGTCAAAGAAAAAAGTTTTGTTTCATCAAGACAACGCTCCAGTCCACACATCTGGCATTGCAATGGCTAAAATCGAAGAATTAAAATTTGAATTGCTTCCCCATGCACCTTATTCACCAGATTTGGCCCCGTCAGATTATTTTCTGTTCCCAAACCTAAAAAAATGGCTCGGCGGGAAAAGATTTTCGAGCAACATAGAGGTTGAGTCGTTGGTTAATGGCTATTTTGAAGAGTTTGACAATTCCTACTATAGACGTGGCATTGAAGCTATAGAGCACCGCTGGGAAAAGTGTATCGAGCTACAAGGAAGCTATGTAGAGAAATAAATATAGTTTGTCCCATTTATTTTGATTTTTCTTGGTTAGGTCGGCTACTTCTGGGACCACCCTCGTATATACGGAATAAATATGTCTATATCATTATATTCTTCATTAAAAACCTTACAACTACTATTCGCCACATAACAAGTATTGCTCTTCTTAACTTGAATTATTTCCAGTTTTTCAGCTATAGCTCATTAACCTGTGAAGCCTACTTAGCTGTGATAGTTTTCCTTTTAATTTCATCATATATACTACTACTATTGATTTCTCAAATTCCATTAACTACCGTCTAGCTGGCAGGGGGAAGGGGCCACTCGACTCCAACAAAAAATTGCGCTTTCAAGCTGAATATTTCGCAAACGTATCCCTAAATAAAAAAATGATCTACACAAAATCACATTCTTTTTAAAAGACCTATCTAACGATACCCCACACAATGGGGTGAAAAAGAAAAAAAAAATTCACCCCCACTTTATTTGTAGGGAGGTACCCTAAAAAAAATATTTTCTTAGATTTTATTTTACCACTTTCTTGGCGTGAATGAAATACAATCCATACTAAATTTCAGTTTTCTTGTACAGAGGGTCTTTGAGCTAAGCCGTGGACAGACAGACAGACAGGCAGACGGACATGACGAAATTATAAGGGTTCCTTGTTGACTACGGAACCCTAAAAACAAGTAACAACATTAAAAGTAATTTTTCTTTGTAATAAGAAAGGCAAACTCGATCAAAAATCGAGTCAAATTCCGTGCCGGTGAGAGCCTTTTTAAAAAAATGTGACAAAATACCTCTAAATAGCGACGCTCGAGAAAAAGGTTCGATCAAAATTATTTGAGTGAATATTAAGGGAAAGGCATTATCGTCAAAAAGATCCGGGCCCTTTGTAAGTATTGGTATATTGAAAAAGTTTTGACAGCGAGTTATTCGAACTGCGCCAAGAATTTTAGACGTTCAAGCTCTGCCTCGGGCCCTTTTGTTCTAAGTATATTCAAAGGTCAAATATTTCTAGTAATTGAAATTATTAATATTTAGATAGGTACGGTTCATAGCATGGTGTAGGCAAAAATAGTACCAACCCACCTCCACCCGTGGGTGTCGTAAGAGGCGACTAAGGGCTTGTGAACTGGAGGTTGGGCAGTGGGCAGCAGCATCTTTCTGTGTATCGTACCATCTTGCATACTGCGGTCACCAACAACCGCGGTCGCCAGCCGTAGGTAATAGTAAATCCCTTCCTAAGTTACACGCGTTTTTGCTGGAGTTCTGTAGGGAGCTCCCTGTCCTGTAGTGGACGTTTCATGGGATGTTATTTTATTTTGTTCGGAAACTTATAGCCTTATTTTTAATACATTAGCCATTATACAATAGGTAGGATCTGGGCCATTAATAAGTTTTTACCTATAAAAATGGAACTTAAGATAAAAAAGAACTGAAGGAAGGCTTAAAAAAACACATCAAAAACTAAATTCTATAGGTAATATCAAGAGCAGGTCAAGCTCGACACTTACAGCGCAACTGTAGCTTCTATGCTTTATGAAATAAGTAGAACAATGCAAAGTCCGAAGTGACGAGCTTGAGATGCATGAATTAATTGTGAGTAACAATCGGATAACTAAACAAACATTAAAAGATACCCATATCTGGTTGATATTCCACACATTCGCACAAAGCGCTTTGAAACATCCTTTATAATGCGCACAGCTAAGGAGTGGAATTCTCTGCCTGCGTCTGTGTTCCCGAGCTCTTATAACCCGAATCTATTTAAGTCGCGAGTGAATAGGCTTCTTCTGGGCAGGCTCGTTCCATCGTCGGCCTCATCTCTGTCCTCAAGGCTAGATCGAGGTCAAGAGTAAGCCCATACATAGTAAAAAATAAAATAAAAGAAAGATACTTATATTTAATATGTACCTACTAAACTAATGTAGACTGGGTGTTTGTGCCACCTAAAAATTTTTTTTATGTATTATGGAATAATAAAATAATTCGTACCTCATGTTATAAATATAGCTGTAAAATTTATAAAAAGAAGTCATTATTAATAAAGGTTTTAAACTGAGCTGCCTTCTTGAATAATAAGTCGGTATGCTGTGACATTTTATGATGAGATACCTATCTCAGCCACAGAGCAAACAGTCTGTAAGTACAATTTAGTCATATCTTAGTAATAACTTGACTTAGAACGACAGCAGGACAGTGCCAGACGGAGCGATACGTGTCTCTGTCGCTTCAATATGTTACAGAAATAAATTTGAGGCTAGCGACACACCAGCGGAAATTACGACGACGCAGAAATTTCCGCGACCGAAAAATCTATGAAGTATGACACCAGCGTAAACTCCGCCAGATATGCCATGGGTAACCCAAAAAGCGTTGCGAGCGTGATGAGCGGAACTCTTCGCGTCGGAAAGACCCGCAAGTGTGTCGCTAAAGTTATACCCTTACCTTATAACATCCCATGAAACGTCCACTACAGGACCTACACCACACTACAGGACGTCCACTACAGGACGTCCACTACAGGACCTGTCCTGTCCTGTTTCAAATGAGATCAATTTTTTTCGTTTATCCCAACGCTTACCAACACACTTTGCAGCTATGTCAAAAGCCATCGGCTCAAGCTGTCAGAAAAAACAAGTTTGTAAAACAATGTTATTCTTTCCGTCACATATACTCTGGGATTATTCCAAAAACGAAATAAATGGATTATGGGGCACATACTCGTAGTAAAGTCAATCACAGAGCAATATGGACTACGAAATCAGCGCTACTGATGCTAATGTCGGTCTCAAGGTCAGTGTTTGTGCGACGACGCTTTGTTAGGTTATAGGGTTGCCAACTAAGTCACTTTTGACCGCAATAATAGTGCGGATTCAATAGAAATTTGGTTGTAAACTGCGAACTACACGGTCGAATCCAACCAAGGTCACCCCGAGGGCTTTGTTGGTATACCCTTTGAGCAGGGCTCTAGAGTATTAGTATCAAATTATAGTCACTGAATATACAATTTATAAAAAGTGCGGAGATATTCTATTGTAGCTTTGAATACCATTCGAATATCCTAACTGAAGAACTGTTTATAGGTATTTTAAACCAGCATAGGTAGAGCTTTCAACTTACGAAAACGTATTAATTATTTGTTCATAAAAGAGCTAGCTAGATTCTAGCTTTTGCTGCAAAAATGTGGAGGGGAAGTACCATAGTCACCTCGCTTGTTAGCGTTACGGCTGGCACCATGGACCGCGGTTGTAGATGACCGCAGTAAGTAAGATGTAATATACAAAGGAGGATGCTGCTGCCCATCTTCCAGTTAACCCTTAGTCGCCTCTTACGACACCCACGGGTATGTATGGTAGTTATACCCACAGATCAGACATAAGTCTAGATGACTCAAGTGTACCTAATTTGCGTGCCCAAACCCGTGGCCCAAACTAAGCTCAAAACGCTTAGTTTGCTTGTCATGGGCTTGTCCTTAGATTATGAATAACTGCAGCTTTACGGCTTATCATATCACCGAGAACTGTGACACGCTTCGTTTTCATACAAACGGCGGAGTTTGCGTTATCTAACTTATTATGCCTTTGTTTACACATACCTATGCATCGCTCCGTCCCTGCTCTGTCAATATAAAGAACCTACATTGGTGTCGATTCTGGCAGACCCAAAAAAACTAAACTAAATTTGACAGGTCTAAAAATTATGCTGTCTTTTATTAGTCTGTAGAGAGAAACAAAGACAACAACACTTATAGACCTGTCAAATTTAGTTTAGTTTTAGTTTGGATCTGCCAGAATCGACACCATTGATGCTATATAATTTCGAATGAGATCAATTTTTTTCGTTTATCCCAACGCTTACCAACACACTTTGCAGCTATGTCAAAAGCCATCGGCTCAAGCTGTCAGAAAAAAAAAGTTTGTAAAACAATGTTATTCTTTCCGTCACATATATTATACTCTGGTTTTAGTATCATGGCTGCAAAATGTTTTGGTAAGCATTGGATTATTCCAAAAACGAAATAAATGGATTATGGGGCACATAGTACAGTCAATAACAGAGCAATATGGACTACGAAATCAGCGCTACTGATGCTAATGTCGCAAGGTCAGTGTTTGTACGACGACGTGTGCTTGCCTGTACAATTAAAGCCCTGCTTTGTTATAGACTATAAGGGCACTGCATGTTATCCTACGTCATCTAGTACACGAAATTGGCAACTTTGTAGCGATAGTGGTGGCCTACTAGGTCCACAAAACGTTGGTCTGCCAATCCGAAACCTGGCAGGTTTTGTACAGTCGGAGCGCAAAGTTGTCAAGTGACAGATTACACGAATGAAAACTATTCGTAGAAATAGAAGGTACCTATACAAGTAAAAAACAACAGGTCTGCCTCGCATCCTATTGGCAGTTTCGCCAGTCCAACCAAATTTGTGGTCCAATCACATCTGACCACATTTCTGGTCCGACTAGCGAAACTGCCAAGAGGATGCAAGGCAGACCTGTTGATTTATACTTATATAGGTACCTTCTATTTCTACGAATAGTTTTCATTCGTGTAATCTGTCACTTAACCACTTTTTGCTCCGACTGAACAAAACCTGCCAGGTTTCGGATTGGCAGACCAACGTTTTATGGACCTAGTAGGCCACTACTATCGCTACAAAGTTGCAAATTTCGTGTACTAGAACGTAGGGGATGCAGTGCCCTTAAAGTCTATTAGGTGATAGGGTTGAAAACTAAGTCACTTTTGACAGCAATCATTCGGATTCAATAGAAATTTGGTTGTAAACTGCGAACTACACGGTCGAATCCAACCAAGGTCACCCCGGGGGCTTTGTTGGTATACCCTTTGAGCAGGGCTCTAGAGTATTAGGATCAAATTATAGTCACTGAATATACAGTTTATAAAAAGTGCGGAGATATTCTATTGTAGCTTTGAATACCATTCGAATATCCTAACTGAAGAACTGTTTATAGGTATTTTAAAGTCTCTTAACCGCTTTTAACGAACCAGCATAGGTAGAGCTTTCAACTTACGAAAACGTTTCAATTATTTGTTCATAAAAGAGTCTTTAACAATTATGTATCGAATTTGTTTTGTACAAATAATTAAAACATTTTCGTAAGTTAAAGGCTCGACCTATGTTGGTTGGTTAAAAGCAGAACTTACTTTGTGATAAGTCGGGCACACACGCCACAGTTAACGAAAAGGGACAAGTAGGACCAAAGTTAGTGACTAACAAGTACCTCAAGAACTTGTAATAAGGCTTCGCTAGGTATGACATACGTATTACCGGAGGGGGGAAAACTTGCAGGTGGTTATGTTGGTTTGTCCTCTGAATTACTAAGGTTATTTTGTAAAAACCTTTGCCCGCGTCAAATTCCTTAATATTGGTAGACGACTTCGTAGAATCAGTATAAGGCTAAGTAACATAAGGATAGAAGTTAGAAGTGAATGGAAACGTTGGAAGGGGAAGGCCTGACCAGGACCAAATGCAGGACGTTTTAAATAAAGGCCAGATTAAAAGTACCCTAACTGACGAGCATGTTTGAAAGGATTGATGAAAGTACAGGAAGCGAGAGAAGTATGTCAAGATCGTAGAAGGTGGAGGACTGTGGTCTCTGCCTACCTCGACGGGAAAGAGGCGTGATATTATGTATATATGTATGTAACCAAGGGTAACGTAAGGATAGTCTAGACACACTATCAGTATCAGTATGTCAGCAACCGGGCGACGCACCAGGGGTCCAATTCTTGAGTGTCACCGGTGCCGCGTCTGGTCACGGCTAGTATTTTTGGTGCCTTCTTAAATAATTTGCTGGGTAGTCGATACGCGTCTGGTCACGGCTAGTATTTTTTGTGCCTTCTTAAATAATTTGCTGGGTTGTCGATAGGAACTCTTGACTTGCTTTTGATTTAGCGAAAAAAAAAAAACAAAAAAGATTGTTGTTTAAAACAAAGAGATTTTAACCTGCTGCGCGAGCGGAGCGAGGTTCAGATCTCTTTAGTTTAAAAACTGTAGATTTTTTTTTAATAAACACATATTCTATTCAAGGCATTGATACATTTACCAATTTCTCAAAAATGTTTGAAAATGATCATATCAAGGGTCCTTTTTACTTTCGTTAGAAGCGAAAAAGATATTGCCTTCATGAAGAAATTTTTTTGATATCTTAAAAAATTAGATGTTGTATACCTATTCTACAATTGGAATTAGGTTGTCTACCTGAAATGACCCTTTGTAAGAAGTTGGTAATTGTACTCATAGTATGTACAGTCATGGACGAATTGGTACAGTGCTGTTGTACAATTTCTTTTTGAGGAACGGAGCCCGGACATTTCGAACAATAGACTCTATCGAGCAAGTGTAGGTAGAAAATTTTGATGATTTCATACGTACAAGTTAACGTACGTCTGAGCTATATGGCATACATAATGTATTACGAGAAGAGACACTAACTATATGAGTTCCCAGGTTTGATTTCGGCACATATTCGAAAGATAAGTTTCCCATAAATGATTATTATGAGCAGGATAAGTTTAACGGCGCACGAGCGTAGACTTGTGAAGACGGGTTCAAAGTTAGTGATAACAACTAGTAGGAACTTGTTGGGTTTCCCTAGGTCCGTACGGACGGAGTACTTGCTAATTGCTACGTTGCTCCGTAGTAATTCGTAGCAATTTAATAATATCACCGACGACTAACTTACGAGGTTTTATTAGTAAATAGAAAAGCTTTCATAATCTTTCAAATATATTATGTACACTAACAATCAATAGTACATTAAGATGCAAGTGCGCTTTTTGTTGATTAAGCTCGAGGCTCGAGAATGGCGTAATGGCGTAATGGAGCCGAGAGTGTAATGACCAAAGCGCACGCGCTTCTTACGACGTTTTTCAACACGTTTGCGAGTAAAAACAAGTAAGATTTGCGTACCTTTTTTCCGAAGGAAAATTGGTATCGGAAGCTAGGCGTTTTTCTTTAGATATCTACGTACACCCGATACTCTAGACTTGTGTTTTGTGTCTAAACATTTTCGACGTTGAAAACTATGATAATTGCTTTTTTTTAATTCATAAAAATCTATACTAAAAAAAAATACAACAAACACCATAAATATTTGTAAACATGGCGTAAGCATGCATGCATGCAGGCACGTTGACTAAACTGCCAAACAGACTAGTCCGTGAATTATTTAAAATGTAATAATTATCTTGTCACTTAAAAGACAATTCTATTGTTAGTAAATCGATTAGTATACATATTTTAATGAAATTAATGTTTATTGATCATATTTTCAAACACAGTTTATTTGTTCATAAAAATATTATTAATGCTATAGACATAAAAACTCCATGCCGAAATAAAAAATAAAAAACAATAATATAACTCTAGTGCGGTAATATAATGGATTATGTACCTTAATACAGTGCAATTATAGTCCGTGAATTATTTAAAATGTAATAATTATCTTGTCACTCAAAATACAATTCAATTGTTAGTAAACAAATTGTAATATCATTGTTAGTAAATCGATTAGTATACATATTTTCATGAAATGAATGTTTATTGATCATATTTTCAAACACAGTTTATTTGTTCATAAAAATATTATTAATGTTATAGACATTAAAACTCCTTGCCGAAATAAAAAATAAAAGCAATAATATAACACTTGTGCGGTAATATAATGGATTATAGACCTTAATTCAGTGCAATTAGAGCTGTTTTATGAGCAAATGTGACGAAAATACTACTTTATGATTACTTTTTAACAGTGAGTTTGAGTGAGTTTATCTGAGCTTTTTACATATACCTATAATAATAATCACAATAAAGAAAAAAGAAGACAAGAAAAAAAAAAGAAAAAAAAAGAAAAAAAAGAAAAAGAATAATAAAAAGAATTTATTCATTCATTCATTCATTCACAATATAGGTACACAGTTTTTGCTACGCTCGCTACGCCGTAGTACTTCGTAGCAGTTTGAATTATTGGCGACATCCCTCCCATCACCTAGAGACATTTTTATTCCTTACATATTAATAAAACATGACCACTTTGAAAAAAAAATTAAATGCTCAGAATGACTTGGAGCGGGTTAATTAACGTTGACGTTTTTAATTATGATTTACGTATATAAAACGACCTTTGAAATAAATAGATATGAATTGAGTTGATGTTGTCCGCGACTCCATCCGCGTGGCAAACACATCATCGATATGTTAAGCTGGCTAACGAGTAAAATCGCACCACTCTCAAATTGGCACTTTTCGATAAAATACTGTCATTCAATACAACCTTGTCGCGTTGTATGTCCTACTTCGGGGTTCAAGTTATCTCCATACCAAATGTATTTAAATCAGGAGGTATTTAAATCATATGGCCGGTAGACGAAGTTTTTACTTTGTTCTAGGTACAAAAAACAATGATTTGAACGGTCTACCCTCATTCTCGAGATTTTTTTATCCTAGTTTTTGGCATTTAAATCATTGATATTGATAATTTGACACTAACAAGACAGCAAAACACGTTGCCCTCCCTAAGCACTATGATGATGTGTCTTATATACGTACCGGCAATTTCACTGTCCCAAACTCTTGCCCTACACAAGCAAAGAAATAAGAAGGTGTAACAAGCACATTATATACGTTTTCCTACAAATTGTCCTCGTTATGTTATATGGAACAATATTCCGTATCATAAATCTCATCTTACGAATCTCATCTCGTATAACTGGAATCCACATTGTAATTTGAATAAAGCGGCATATTAATCTGGGCGCAATAATACTTTAACGAGATCTTATTTAAAGATTATACAGGGTGGAAATGAAAAAGCATGCGGCAACTCTAAGGACCATGAAATTGAACAACTTTTGCAAAGAGACAAGGGTCGAAATCGGAGATATTTTTAACCTCTCCATACAAACCTTCAATAGTCGACAGTGCATTTAGAAGTGGAGAAGCCAAAAAATGTTCTCCGATTCTTTGGAAAAGTTGTTCAGTGTCGTGGTATCGAGCTGATGCACGCTTTTGCGTTTGCACCCAGTAAATAATAATGAAAATTAAATTCATTTATCTACTCTCATATCGTTAATCCTCAATAATGCGTTCAAAAATTGTAGGTTAACATCTTCATAATGCCAATCTGTGGTTAGAAACACTCCAAAGCAGCATTTTTTTATCTGTGTGTATTATGAAGTAATGGAATTTACTAACAGTCATCGCGGGAGACCTATTAAATTTTTTTTTAATTTTTATAGGCGCGCCATTGACAGCTTGATACGTTTGTAGTCTGTGGCTGCAAGGAGGTTTCATTGCAATAACGGAATTTCAGCAAACAAAAGTTGTATTTACATATTTTTATTAATTTTGTAATTAAATAAGTGATAAGATTGTTTACGATTTGCGTTCGAGTGTTTTTAAAGCAGCTATAGGAACTTCGCTTAGCAGTTATCACCGGGAAAAAAGAAAAACATTGAGGTTTGTTTTTGAACACATTATTTTAGGATTCACGATATGAGAGTAGATAAAGTTGTGTATGCAACTCCACATAATTAGGTATAAAACACTCGTGTCTTCTATTATGGAACTTGGCTCGCTACGCTCGCCTGCGTCCCATAAACCGTCACTCGAGTTTTATACCCCTCATTATGTACCGTTGCATAAACTACTATTATTTGTTAGTAAGACAAGAAAACTTAGTAAAGACAAAGACATTCCTTTGTGTAATCGAGACAGTTTGCTGTCAAAGGTATAGGCAATTACTAAGTAACTGATACGGAACGACTTCTGAAGTCGCATTTACGAGTATTATCCGCCATATTGTGTATTTTGCCGCTGTTGCCGGTTGGGCCGATTATTTAATTAAATGTCGTAAAATTCAAGCCAAATTAAACGAAAATCATTGTAGAAAATGGTTTATCAATTTATTTAGATTCAACTGTCATAGTGTACAAAGACATGGCCGGGGTCCCATAGTAATCTGAAACGAGTCCTTTTAGATGTTTCTAGTTTAGGAACCTCGCGCACTAGACCGACCGACAAGTTGTAGTCGTGGCCTTAACCTTGGTCGCAGAACCTACGGTTGGACTGCGGCCAAGTTTGTGGCCACGACCACGACTAAGGCGGTTATTTGTCGAGCTGCTGCAGTTTGTAATGGCTGGCCGCAGCCTGGCCGCATTCGTGGTCACATTCTAGTGCGCGAGCGCTCATTGCAGACTATACGTAAGTTGGTCGCAACGATCAGTCGTGCCGGCCCGGTGTGCGACCAGTTGGCCGTTGCGGCCAAGTGCGCGACGTTCATAATGGCTTCTTTAGTTAATCTGGTCGTTGCGGCCACTGGCCGTGGTCATGGCCGGCTAGTGCGCGGATCCCTTAGATTAGCAGATCTCAATGAAAGTATTCTAAGTACTACTCATATCATATTGTTAAATATAAATATAACCAATAAATTATGATGAATAATTTACGTCGCACAAAATAACTGTGGCCCTGTCATTGATGCGCAGAAGAAAAAAATGGCCCATTTTTGCACATTTTTTACTTCTGCGCATCAATGACAGGGCCACAGTTATTTTGTGCGTCGTATACTGCAATGTATTAAAGGGTTGATGAAGGTAGAGGAAGCGAGGGAAGTATGTCAAGATCGTAGCAGGTGGAGGGCTGTGGTCTCTGCCTACCCCGACGGGAAAGAGGCGTGATTTTATGTACTTATTTATGCTCCAAGTGGTGCCGGCAAAGTATAGTTGAGATTTCTAGCAGTAGCTATAGAAACTCCACGTTACATTGTTTGCCTCAATGCCTTATATTCTAGAAGGATGAACTTACGTTTGAATTTAGATTGATCGAACGTCTTCGATTCATTGTAATTACTTCTGTACTATACTTACTAATCTGGGATTGTAATTGAGTCCGCGCTGCGATGTGTATCGATCTTTAGTTTTTGTAAAATATTTGCGTTATAGTTTACCTTATAACCGAAGTTTTTTCATACAAATTGGCTCGGTCAGCTGCTCGATTTGTATGCAGAAGCATATTTTTTTTTGCGAATTTCCAAAGGTCGTAGAACAAAAGTTACCACCCGAGAGGTTTTGCGTTATTTACCTAACCTAAGAAACACTGATAATTTTAGAGGTTCCTAGTGTGATGTCGTAAATAAACACATTTTTTGCGCTTACATTGCAAACGCTGGCTAGGGTTCAGAATAATGTACTACAGTATTATACAACTCAAAAAGGTCTACAAAAAAGTCCCCTATGGTAAATGTCCATCTTTTAGGTTTAACCCACAATAGCCATGTTTTATCCTCTATTTTTTACGAGAAATAATAGCCTATTTACGAAGCGATTTTAAGCAATACAGCATTGATCCTTATCCTATTATTTATGTAATTAAACACCATTTTCACACTAGTTACACTATTTATTTAGTAAAATTTATACAGAGTGCGACGGGTTTCGAGTTAACATCGTCAGGCAGTGCTTACAAAATATTTTGCAATAATAAACAACCTACTGTGTGGGTAGAAAATACAAATGTTTGTTTTGATGTCACAGTATAGAAAACATATCCTATTCCAGTATGTCGTCAACTTATAAAATATGAACAATAAAAAAATACTTTGCAATATAATTGATGTCAACTTAAAATATAATATGCCATGTCAAAATAAATATTAAATATACCACTGTATATTTTGTAAAGATATAATTTAAAAAGATTGAAAGTAATTTAATAATGGTGAGGTTGATGAGCAAGTTTGGTCATTTAAGATGTTATTATCTTTGTTGTGCCTATTTACTTCTATAGCTTCTAAAGCATTGAGTTTTTGTCCTTTTCTTGCTATATGTAGGTTATTTTTTTTTTCTATATGTAGGTCATTTTCTTTTTCGTTAAAAGTATAACCGGTATCGTTGAGGTGTTCAGCGAATGTTGACGTGTTTGTATTTTTCTTCCAGCTGTTGATATGCTCCTTTATCCTGGTCTTAAATTTCCTTCCTGTTTGCCCTACATATATATGCTTTTGCATGTGTCGCAAGTCAAGCTATAGATGCCGCTTTGGTCTTCTACCGGGATTTTATCTTTGTTATTGCAGATAAAAGTTTTTAATGATTATCCAAATAAGTACCTTAAATACATTGTGAATTTAATGTTAATCAATGTGGCCCTTTACAGGATGTAATTTAAATGAATGCATTCGAATATATTACAGATTTAAAATGCAGGGACATAGCGGTTGCGGCGGTACCGGCCGGCCGGCCGGCGCCGGCGTCGCGTACCTATTCTGTAGTATATTTAGTACCAGAACAATATAATAAATACTCATTACTTTACAATGTGGAAATGTCTGATTACCACGTCGGGTTTGCTAACAGACAGGGAATTCATGCAAGTGATTGACTCTCGATTCGAAGGTCGTGGGCCGTGGTCTCTTGTGTTGAAGTCCACGGGCATTATTATGAGCAGGATAAGTTTAACGGCGCACGAGCGTAGACTTGTGAAGACGGGTTCAAAGTTAGTGATAACAACTAGTAGGAACTTGTTGGGTTTCCCTAGGTCCGTACGGACGGAGTACTTGCTAATTGCTACGTTGCTCCGTAGTAATTCGTAGCAATTTAATAATATCACCGACGACTAACTTACGAGGTTTTATTAGTAAATAGAAAAGCTTTCATAATCTTTCAAATATATTATGTACACTAACAATCAATAGTACATTAAGATGCAAGTGCGCTTTTTGTTGATTAAGCTCGAGGCTCGAGAATGGCGTAATGGCGTAATGGAGCCGAGAGTGTAATGACCAAAGCGCACGCGCTTCTTACGACGTTTTTCAACACGTTTGCGAGTAAAAACAAGTAAGATTTGCGTACCTTTTTTCCGAAGGAAAATTGGTATCGGAAGCTAGGCGTTTTTCTTTAGATATCTACGTACACCCGATACTCTAGACTTGTGTTTTGTGTCTAAACATTTTCGACGTTGAAAACTATGATAATTGTTTTTTTTAATTCATAAAAATCTATACTAAAAAAAAATACAACAAACACCATAAATATTTGTAAACATGGCGTAAGCATGCATGCATGCAGGCACGTTGACTAAACTGCCAAACAGACTAGTCCGTGAATTATTTAAAATGTAATAATTATCTTGTCACTTAAAAGACAATTCTATTGTTAGTAAATCGATTAGTATACATATTTTAATGAAATTAATGTTTATTGATCATATTTTCAAACACAGTTTATTTGTTCATAAAAATATTATTAATGCTATAGACATAAAAACTCCATGCCGAAATAAAAAATAAAAAACAATAATATAACTCTAGTGCGGTAATATAATGGATTATGTACCTTAATACAGTGCAATTATAGTCCGTGAATTATTTAAAATGTAATAATTATCTTGTCACTCAAAATACAATTCAATTGTTAGTAAACAAATTGTAATATCATTGTTAGTAAATCGATTAGTATACATATTTTCATGAAATGAATGTTTATTGATCATATTTTCAAACACAGTTTATTTGTTCATAAAAATATTATTAATGTTATAGACATTAAAACTCCTTGCCGAAATAAAAAATAAAAGCAATAATATAACACTTGTGCGGTAATATAATGGATTATAGACCTTAATTCAGTGCAATTAGAGCTGTTTTATGAGCAAATGTGACGAAAATACTACTTTATGATTACTTTTTAACAGTGAGTTTGAGTGAGTTTATCTGAGCTTTTTACATATACCTATAATAATAATCACAATAAAGAAAAAAGAAGACAAGAAAAAAAAAAAGAAAAAAAAAGAAAAAAAAGAAAAAGAATAATAAAAAGAATTTATTCATTCATTCATTCATTCACAATATAGGTACACAGTTTTTGCTACGCTCGCTACGCCGTAGTACTTCGTAGCAGTTTGAATTATTGGCGACATCCCTCCCATCACCTAGAGACATTTTTATTCCTTACATATTAATAAAACATGACCACTTTGAAAAAAAAATTAAATGCTCAGAATGACTTGGAGCGGGTTAATTAACGTTGACGTTTTTAATTATGATTTACGTATATAAAACGACCTTTGAAATAAATAGATATGAATTGAGTTGATGTTGTCCGCGACTCCATCCGCGTGGCAAACACATCATCGATATGTTAAGCTGGCTAACGAGTAAAATCGCACCACTCTCAAATTGGCACTTTTCGATAAAATACTGTCATTCAATACAACCTTGTCGCGTTGTATGTCCTACTTCGGGGTTCAAGTTATCTCCATACCAAATGTATTTAAATCAGGAGGTATTTAAATCATATGGCCGGTAGACGAAGTTTTTACTTTGTTCTAGGTACAAAAAACAATGATTTGAACGGTCTACCCTCATTCTCGAGATTTTTTTATCCTAGTTTTTGGCATTTAAATCATTGATATTGATAATTTGACACTAACAAGACAGCAAAACACGTTGCCCTCCCTAAGCACTATGATGATGTGTCTTATATACGTACCGGCAATTTCACTGTCCCAAACTCTTGCCCTACACAAGCAAAGAAATAAGAAGGTGTAACAAGCACATTATATACGTTTTCCTACAAATTGTCCTCGTTATGTTATATGGAACAATATTCCGTATCATAAATCTCATCTTACGAATCTCATCTCGTATAACTGGAATCCACATTGTAATTTGAATAAAGCGGCATATTAATCTGGGCGCAATAATACTTTAACGAGATCTTATTTAAAGATTATACAGGGTGGAAATGAAAAAGCATGCGGCAACTCTAAGGACCATGAAATTGAACAACTTTTGCAAAGAGACAAGGGTCGAAATCGGAGATATTTTTAACCTCTCCATACAAACCTTCAATAGTCGACAGTGCATTTAGAAGTGGAGAAGCCAAAAAATGTTCTCCGATTCTTTGGAAAAGTTGTTCAGTGTCGTGGTATCGAGCTGATGCACGCTTTTGCGTTTGCACCCAGTAAATAATAATGAAAATTAAATTCATTTATCTACTCTCATATCGTTAATCCTCAATAATGCGTTCAAAAATTGTAGGTTAACATCTTCATAATGCCAATCTGTGGTTAGAAACACTCCAAAGCAGCATTTTTTTATCTGTGTGTATTATGAAGTAATGGAATTTACTAACAGTCATCGCGGGAGACCTATTAAATTTTTTTTTAATTTTTATAGGCGCGCCATTGACAGCTTGATACGTTTGTAGTCTGTGGCTGCAAGGAGGTTTCATTGCAATAACGGAATTTCAGCAAACAAAAGTTGTATTTACATATTTTTATTAATTTTGTAATTAAATAAGTGATAAGATTGTTTACGATTTGCGTTCGAGTGTTTTTAAAGCAGCTATAGGAACTTCGCTTAGCAGTTATCACCGGGAAAAAAGAAAAACATTGAGGTTTGTTTTTGAACACATTATTTTAGGATTCACGATATGAGAGTAGATAAAGTTGTGTATGCAACTCCACATAATTAGGTATAAAACACTCGTGTCTTCTATTATGGAACTTGGCTCGCTACGCTCGCCTGCGTCCCATAAACCGTCACTCGAGTTTTATACCCCTCATTATGTACCGTTGCATAAACTACTATTATTTGTTAGTAAGACAAGAAAACTTAGTAAAGACAAAGACATTCCTTTGTGTAATCGAGACAGTTTGCTGTCAAAGGTATAGGCAATTACTAAGTAACTGATACGGAACGACTTCTGAAGTCGCATTTACGAGTATTATCCGCCATATTGTGTATTTTGCCGCTGTTGCCGGTTGGGCCGATTATTTAATTAAATGTCGTAAAATTCAAGCCAAATTAAACGAAAATCATTGTAGAAAATGGTTTATCAATTTATTTAGATTCAACTGTCATAGTGTACAAAGACATGGCCGGGGTCCCATAGTAATCTGAAACGAGTCCTTTTAGATGTTTCTAGTTTAGGAACCTCGCGCACTAGACCGACCGACAAGTTGTAGTCGTGGCCTTAACCTTGGTCGCAGAACCTACGGTTGGACTGCGGCCAAGTTTGTGGCCACGACCACGACTAAGGCGGTTATTTGTCGAGCTGCTGCAGTTTGTAATGGCTGGCCGCAGCCTGGCCGCATTCGTGGTCACATTCTAGTGCGCGAGCGCTCATTGCAGACTATACGTAAGTTGGTCGCAACGATCAGTCGTGCCGGCCCGGTGTGCGACCAGTTGGCCGTTGCGGCCAAGTGCGCGACGTTCATAATGGCTTCTTTAGTTAATCTGGTCGTTGCGGCCACTGGCCGTGGTCATGGCCGGCTAGTGCGCGGATCCCTTAGATTAGCAGATCTCAATGAAAGTATTCTAAGTACTACTCATATCATATTGTTAAATATAAATATAACCAATAAATTATGATGAATAATTTACGTCGCACAAAATAACTGTGGCCCTGTCATTGATGCGCAGAAGAAAAAAATGGCCCATTTTTGCACATTTTTTACTTCTGCGCATCAATGACAGGGCCACAGTTATTTTGTGCGTCGTATACTGCAATGTATTAAAGGGTTGATGAAGGTAGAGGAAGCGAGGGAAGTATGTCAAGATCGTAGCAGGTGGAGGGCTGTGGTCTCTGCCTACCCCGACGGGAAAGAGGCGTGATTTTATGTACTTATTTATGCTCCAAGTGGTGCCGGCAAAGTATAGTTGAGATTTCTTACATTGTTTGCCTCAATGCCTTATATTCTAGAAGGATGAACTTACGTTTGAATTTAGATTGATCGAACGTCTTCAATTCATTGTAATTACTTCTGTACTATACTTACTAATCTGGGATTGTAATTGAGTCCGCGCTGCGATGTGTATCGATCTTTAGTTTTTGTAAAATATTTGCGTTATAGTTTACCTTATAACCGAAGTTTTTTCATACAAATTGGCTCGGTCAGCTGCTCGATTTGTATGCAGAAGCATATTTTTTTTTGCGAATTTCCAAAGGTCGTAGAACAAAAGTTACCACCCGAGAGGTTTTGCGTTATTTACCTAACCTAAGAAACACTGATAATTTTAGAGGTTCCTAGTGTGATGTCGTAAATAAACACATTTTTTGCGCTTACATTGCAAACGCTGGCTAGGGTTCAGAATAATGTACTACAGTATTATACAACTCAAAAAGGTCTACAAAAAAGTCCCCTATGGTAAATGTCCATCTTTTAGGTTTAACCCACAATAGCCATGTTTTATCCTCTATTTTTTACGAGAAATAATAGCCTATTTACGAAGCGATTTTAAGCAATACAGCATTGATCCTTATCCTATTATTTATGTAATTAAACACCATTTTCACACTAGTTACACTATTTATTTAGTAAAATTTATACAGAGTGCGACGGGTTTCGAGTTAACATCGTCAGGCAGTGCTTACAAAATATTTTGCAATAATAAACAACCTACTGTGTGGGTAGAAAATACAAATGTTTGTTTTGATGTCACAGTATAGAAAACATATCCTATTCCAGTATGTCGTCAACTTATAAAATATGAACAATAAAAAAATACTTTGCAATATAATTGATGTCAACTTAAAATATAATATGCCATGTCAAAATAAATATTAAATATACCACAGTATATTTTGTAAAGATATAATTTAAAAAGATTGAAAGTAATTTAATAATGGTGAGGTTGATGAGCAAGTTTGGTCATTTAAGATGTTATTATCTTTGTTGTGCCTATTTACTTCTATAGCTTCTAAAGCATTGAGTTTTTGTCCTTTTCTTGCTATATGTAGGTTATTTTTTTTTTCTATATGTAGGTCATTTTCTTTTTCGTTAAAAGTATAACCGGTATCGTTGAGGTGTTCAGCGAATGTTGACGTGTTTGTATTTTTCTTCCAGCTGTTGATATGCTCCTTTATCCTGGTCTTAAATTTCCTTCCTGTTTGCCCTACATATATATGCTTTTGCATGTGTCGCAAGTCAAGCTATAGATGCCGCTTTGGTCTTCTACCGGGATTTTATCTTTGTTATTGCAGATAAAAGTTTTTAATGATTATCCAAATAAGTACCTTAAATACATTGTGAATTTAATGTTAATCAATGTGGCCCTTTACAGGATGTAATTTAAATGAATGCATTCGAATATATTACAGATTTAAAATGCAGGGACATAGCGGTTGCGGCGGTACCGGCCGGCCGGCCGGCGCCGGCGTCGCGTACCTATTCTGTAGTATATTTAGTACCAGAACAATATAATAAATACTCATTACTTTACAATGTGGAAATGTCTGATTACCACGTCGGGTTTGCTAACAGACAGGGAATTCATGCAAGTGATTGACTCTCGATTCGAAGGTCGTGGGCCGTGGTCTCTTGTGTTGAAGTCCACGGGGAGAGGGGAGAACAAAGAGAGGTGGGTGGGGGAGGGGAAACAAATCAACAAAGAAATCACTTTGTGATATTGTTGCTAGTTGGGTTAGGACAAGTTGAATCATTTGATTGTCCGGTACGATAGGTAGTTTCACCTTCTAATGCAAAAGCCATTTAAAGGTAATCTTAACTTTTACAAAAATGTATCTTTTTTCGAACACTTCTGCACCCCGCATCTTTTTTCTTCGTAGAAAAATTGATAAAAAATTTCAAACAACCCTCGACGCAAAAACAATTCCTCAAAAATTTTAAAAATAAAGTTATTACATTACCCTTTTCTATGAAAGCTTTGCACCTGGTTAGAATAGAGCTTTTGCACCTGTTTAGAATAGATAATTTTATACCATCAAATAGAATTTCATCAAATAAAGCTAAGAACTGTCCGTATTAGATTAACTTTCAATCAAAAAAACTGCATTGAAATCAATTTATGTACCCGTTTGGGAGCTGCGATTTTACAATCACGATAGACAGACATACAGATACACAACACAACCAGAGATGGGCGCTAAACTTTTAAGTCCCCTCGTTTTTTTGAAGTCGAGGGTTAAAAGTGGGACCGCGAATGCAGGCCGAATACGTTGACATGTGTTTTATAAATTTCCCGCAAACCGCGTGCGACATCACCGACTAAACAGTGAAAATTTGCCCTAACAGGTATGATGTGTAATGTAGTCTTTACCTAATCTTGACTACGATACCCCAAACACAATAGGAAACGAGCAATAGCAGGGCGTGTAAATACATGAAAGGCAAGAGGAAATGAGAGGGCGAGACCTCCCAATTAGGCCACATCCTTTGGGAGGGTTGATGTCCCCGCTAGGACAGGGACGGAATTAGAGTGCATAGAGCAACGCTTTCAATTAACAGGCACCATTGCACCCGAACTTCTCGGATACTTTGCTAATGTTTGTTTCGACTTGTATCTTAAACCATTTATTAAATAATCTCATCAGTATTTCCAAAAAAATTGAAAATAGAGTATAAAATATTTCTAAAATAGAGTATAAAAATATTAGCATTTATTGAAATGCTAGAATTTATCGGTAGATTAATATGCTCGATAAATTCGCAAAAGGTGTACAGGGGGGTGATCGTGGTAATTTCAACGATATTACCGAAACAAAAACGTTTGCCTAAAACACTTAGTCAAGAGTTATCATAACTTTTGAGGCAAACGTTTTTGTTTTGGTAATGTCGTTGAAATTACCACGATCACCCCCCTGATCCCGATATTATCATTCAAAGAAAGTCTGGATTGTTATTTTCTTTTAATTAATGTGAGCACATTGATTTTGTGTTCTTATCAGATTATAACTTAATCTTCTTTAGACACTACAAGAAAAAAACAAATTCAGGCACCTTTATTATATTAACCTTTTCTTATTTCTGGCAACTGTGCCATTAGTTACAAAATAGACTTTGTCCAAGTAATGAGTTTAGTAATTTTTATATTTATTTATAAAAATACGGAGCAAAACATAAAAAATATTAAATATTCGAATAGCGTGGAATGAAATCATGAAGTGGTTTTACGATTTTACAAGGTTGTCAATTCAAGCTAGTCAGGTTACACACAAAAACCGAGTTGGACTCGCGCTCCGAGGGTTCCGATTTACCTACCTATATTATGTTAGGAAGCAATTAAGTCTTGTTTTAGGACCGCAAAAATAAGGTTATTTATAAAGGTTTTTTGCAGATTTCATTTATTTTTGAGATATCCTTTTATTTTTGCTGTAATATTTATATTAACCTCTATCGACCGAGCAAGCATATTCTAAGACTATTCCAAATTTCAAGTCGATAGCGTAATTTGTTGCCGATATGAAAAGGTGTGACAGACGTGACAGACGAAGTCGCACCATAAGGGTTCCGTTTCTGCCATTTTGTTTCGGAACACAAAAAATTTACCTTAGTTCAATCCTGACCTATATATATGACCGTGTAATAGAACTATGGCGGAAAACTGTATGAGCTATTTCAGTTATGCTGTCGTATTAATACTGAATTCAGGAGTCATTATAAGTTTGGCCAACGGAAACTTTTTCTTCATAAGCCTTGAATTTTCCCGCCGATAAAAAATTTGGAAACTGCAATTATAACGATTTTTACTTGTATCACACCATGTGAAAATATGCTGGATGACTATATAGGGTGACTTTTAATTAGTTCTTGATAGAAAAAGATATGCATGTACTCATGATACTGAACAACTTTTCCCAAAAAACATAGGTTGAAATACGAAAAACCGAATTTGACCTCCCATACAAAATGCGCTATCAGCTGATACAGTTTCTATAGGAGGTCAAAATTTAACTGTCGTATTTCGACCTATGTTCCTTGGGGAAAGTTGTTCAGTATCATGAGTACATTCATACCTTTTTCTATCAAAAACTAATTAAAAGTCACCCTATATAAGGAAGTGGTTCCTTACTTAATGATCTAGACAACGTGCCAATTGATGAAAGCGAACTTTGAGCTTCCCGTGCAAAGCTGGGCCGAGCCACTATAATAAAATCTAATTGTTTATTAAACAAAAAAAAAAAAAAACTAAAATTATTTGTGTTTTTCTATTGAATGTACTTACTTGTATCTAACCCGCGGAGTGGAGGCCTGGTGATCCATAACACAGATTGGACAGCTTGGACACCAGTCTCCCAAGTCAATTTTATATCCTCGTTGGCATGTACCTAATATGAGTGAGTTCCAAAATGGTAATAATTACCCTTTGACAGCAGTCTGTCTCGACCAAACCGATGGACGTCATATAACGCTGTCCTGCTGTCAGGGTAATTTTTACCCGATTCGGAACGGACTCTACTTTATGTCATTTTATTGAAGCTTGTGGAAAAATAAACTTGATTAAATTTGTTGCAGCGGAGGGCGGATCAGATCAAATGCCGGCGGCGGATCCCAGTACGGAGCAAAAAGAGCGGCTGATCGCGGCCGTCAAGAAGGAGGTCAAACAGCTTATGGAAGAGGTAGGAAACCGTATTGATTCTGTTTTTTCTTTTATGTGACAAAAAAAAGATAAAGAAAATGTTTGTGTGTGGATGTGTGTGTGTTGTGTGTGTGTGTGTGTGTGTGTGTGTGTGTGAGGTGTGAGTGTGTGTGTATGAGGTGTGAGTGTGTGTGTGTGTGTTTGGTGTGGTGTGTGTATTTTGTGTGCTATAGTGGCGAGCATTTGACCTTGACTTCAGCTGGTGGTAAGCGACGATAGCATCGAAGATGTAGCATGCTTACCTACATAATAAAGTGTTACATAACAATAAAGGGTCTTCTACAATAAAGTTAGACACCTGTTGAACACTTGATAAAAAACATGCGCACAAAATAACTGGCTATGTCAGTTGATGCGCAGAAGTCAAGTCATAAGAAAACTTCGTGCATCAATGACATAGACAGAGTTATTTGGTACGATTTTTTTAATCAAGTGTTCAACAGATGTCTAACTTTTTTGTAGTAAGACGGAGAGTGTTTATCCATCTATCTATCTACAAGGTTATTTTTTTGGACCTTATTATTTCCTTTTGCCCACTTATTAGTGAGGTCAAGAGCATCAACTTTTGTTCTACGACTTTGCTAACAACGCACAAAAAGATTCGACTCTCCATACTAAAGTGGTCACGTGACCGACCCATTTTGTATGGGAAGTTGAAAATTTTTCGTGCGATGTTAGCAAAGTCGTAGAACAAAAGTTGTTGCTTTTGACCTCACTAACAAGTGGGCAAAAGGAAATCAGGTCCAAAAAAATAACCTAGTATAATGCCTGTTTACTCGGGCCTTGAAACGATCTAGATTATATTAATCGGAAGGGAGAACTCCACTCCTTAACTGTGCGTATTAGAAATGAGAAGCAAAGTGCTTTGAGCAGATAGGTGGTAGGTGAACAACATACAAGTGGAACTTCAACCCTCTTCTTGTCCAACCATAGAGTAACACGAATTTGGGCTTGCGCGGTTTGACGCGTTGCTCTAAGTGTCCAACATAAGAGGAAGGGGGAGGTTGTGCTGTGCAATACAGAAATGTATTCTCAATATAATTCAGAAGTGTAAATTAGGAAATTTACACATAAAATAAGCTAATAATCTCCCTGTCTTGCAGTGGTCGTTTCATGGGATGTTGTGATGATGTATATTTTTGTTTGTTAGCGTTTAGACCGTAAGGGCACTGCATGTTATCCTACGTCATCTCGTACACGAAATTTGCAACTTTGTAGCGATAGTAGTGGCCTAATAGGTCCACAAAACTTTGGTCTGCCAATCCAAAACCTGGCAGGTTTTGTACAGTTGGAGAGAAGTGGTTAAATGACAGATTACACGAATGAAATATATTCGTAAAAATAGAAGGTACCTATACAAGTAAAATACAACAGGTCTGCCTTGCATCCTCTTGGCAGTTTCGCTAGTCGGACCACAAATGTGGTCAGATCTGATTGGACCACAAATTTGGTCGGACTGGCGAAACTGCCAAGAGGATGCAAGGCAGACCTGTTATTTTTAGGGTTCCGTACCTCAAAAGAAAAAAACGGAACCCTTATAGGATCACTTTGTTGTCCGTCTGTCTGTCTGTCTGTCTGTCTGTCTGTCAAGACCCCTTATCTCACGAACGGGTAAAGGTATCAGGTTGAAATTAATACCATATATTAGGATCCTTGAACCACACAAGATCTGAAAATTTCAATTTTTTACAATGACGCAATCAAAAGATATGGCATTTTATGTCCTCATCTCCATACATTTATTCAAAAATGAAAAACCTACAGGGTACTTCCCGTTGACCTAAAATTATGAAATTTGGCAAGAAGCTAGGTCTCACAGTACGAATAATGGGAAAAGTCTGAAATCATTAAATATTACAACTTTTCTCACAACTAATGGTAACCAATTGTGGTGAGCTCCCGTTTCAAGAACATTCATATAAGAGAGGGGTCAAGTTGGATGGTTCCTGAGGCGATTTTTGTTTTAGTTTTATTTAAAAACGGGAACACTTACAAACTTGAAAATTGGTATGTTTATAGGGCATAGGCTACAAAATAACAACAAATAATAAAATTTGTTCAAGCGCGTGTCGGACTCAAGAAATCTAGCACATTAACTTACTGAAATTTCAACTAATACATTTATGTTTATGTGGTGGTACGGAACCCTCAGTGCGCGAGTCCGACTCGCACTTGGCCGGTTTTTTACTTATATAGGTACCTTCTATTTCTACGAATATATTTCATTCGTGTAATCTGTCATTTAACCACTTCTCTCCAACTGTACAAAACCTGCCAGGTTTCGGATTGGCAGACCAACGTTTTGTGGACCTACTTGGCTACTACTATCGCTACAAAGTTGCAAATTTCGTGTACTAGATGACGTAGGATAACATGCGGTGCTCTTAAAGTCTAGTTGCTCCTGGTACGCAAACCAGTATAAGCTGAACCAGCGCTAAGCTACAAACGCTTAATACCAGAGACCCGTTAAAGGTCAAAGTGTTTCCACCGACAAGCGGCCGTGTGTGCAATGGACCGTAGTGTTTAGTTGGTAACCGCGGCATACTGCTGCGGCTGCTACTACTGCTGGTAGGCACTAATCTAATTGTGTTCCTCACACATTCATCGATGAGTATGACTGTATTTACTAAGTGCAACAGGTTAATGTCTTTTAATTTCACCCCGACTGTCTTTTTAGTTCTACGTTTTTTTACACTTTTCTACTTTAAGTCAAAAACCTGAACCTATACCGGGTTATTCTACATTTTTTTTTGTATTGATCGTTTGTACTCCGAAGTGTATTTATTGGTCATCATCATTATTTTGTTTTTGCCAATGGTTTTTATGGAGTCGGCTACCTAACCTGGGGGATTTGATGGGGGCACTGGTTTTTACACAGAGCGACTGCGATCTGACCTCTGGAACCCAGAGGGGAAACCAGAACCAATCCTGAATAAGGCTTTGCCAGGTTAGTGGCCGCAACAAGGCTGTCAGAGTTTTCAAGCTGCCAAATTTCCTTTGACTTGGCTTAATACTCGTAACTATTATCATTGACAATAGCCTCCCGGCCGGTCATGCATCGGCTTGACGTGCCTTACGAATCATGAAAGCGCTTTAGTTGTTTTGCCACTAGCGGCCACTCATCCGGGTTTTGACTACGGCCAACGGTGCCTTTTTGTTATTTTTTTTCTTCAGTAAAGTGGCTTGTTATCATGAGTAGAATCACTGGGCTTCGGGTGCAAAACCAATACAAATTCACGCTGTATGCTTTACAATTTTACATAACGTTTTGTGTCAGTTTTGTGTTAACGTTACATAATATTTTTATGTCAAAAGTGGCAAAATCTACGGCCTTACCCTCCTATCATATTTTCTGTGGTCCTATATCTATCAAAACCCTCTATTGAAAGCGTAAAGTTATTGTATGGAATAGCTCGTTTTTTTTATGTTTGTTTCTAAGGGAAAGTTGTTTAGTTTTATGTAACTTACAAAAATGTTTTAGTGATAGAAAAATGATGCTGTATTTATTTGATACTTATAAACAAAAGAAAATTGTCCCCCCTGAGCGAAATCCTGAATCCGCGCCTGGCTTGATTGATAGTGATCCTAAATTTGACTAATCTAGAACTATTATGGAGATAAACTACACTTGCTATTGTTTGTGTAGATTTCTGTACGAAAGGGGCGGGCCATATCAACGTAGTATAATAATATCTCGAAGATTGGAATGCTACTGATACTGTTATTCAAATGGTTATACTTCTTTTATTTTTTGATACATCCGGTTAATTATTTTTGAAACTATAGAGAGGATATCCAGGGTTACTTGGTATGTATTTTGTAAAAATCCATTCAGTCATTTTCAATGTTTCATTTTCAGTTCAAATTCAACTCTGAATTGCGAAATTTTTGGACGTTTTCTAGTAATTTATTAGAAAGAGTAGTGAAAATGTTATAGTGTGTTATATATTTGTATTCCACTTGTAAAGCCCTTTCATTTGATATCACACATAGTATGTTTATGAGACTCTTGTTTTTTTTTATATGACCGTCTTTATGACGTCACAGTTTCCACCTCCACCACATGCGCGCTTGTCATCTCATGTACATCAACTCAAGACATGATACTGAATGCATTGATACTATATATGCCCATTTCCGAGATGACTTGAGCGAAAAAAGTTTTCCAAGCATCTTTTGAATAAATTTACATTCTACTATTTGTGTCTTCTCTTTTCTAAAGAAAGTCTTGTCTACATTTATTTTAAACAATTCTATTCCCATCATCGATGATCCCCATAGGAATTATTCAAAATAACCCGTCAAATCCATAGAACGACGCCTTCACTACCTTGTGACGAATTATTTCTTAAATCCTCCTTCTAATTACCTTTATTTTTCTGTGTTACTGTAGGCTGTCACCCGCAAATTCGTGCACGAAGAAAGCGGTGGCGTGACAGCACTTTGCGGCGCGGTGGAGGCTTGTCTCGGTCAGGGGTTGAGGAGACGAGCTCTCGGCCTATTCAAAACCAGCTCCACCACAGCTCTACTCCATAAAATTGCTAAGGTAAGTCACTCGAGGCACAGAATATAGTAATAGTACTATCATACAGAATAGACACTCTCTGCCCCCTTGAAATCCACCCCGCACCCCTGAGCCAAAGAATATATAATACTAGCTGGTGCCCGCGACTTCGTCTGCGCAGGATAAATTGAAGCCTATGTATTATTCTGATGTATAAGCTATATTATTGTAAAGTTTCATTAGAATCCATTCAGTAGTTTTTACGTGAAAGAGCCCCGCACCCGCCCGCGCGATTTGTGTCGTGATCCTTTTGTATATGCTACGCTACGCTGTCTTTAAATTTCAAATTCGCGCTCGTTGTGTAGTGTCCGTATTGACGTAGTTTCCAAAATCTTTGAGTGTTCGGGATGTGGTCGAGGCGTAAGTACACTCAACAGCACGTCAGTAGAAACACTTTTGGACCTTATGGCGTGGTAATAGAGTTGAAAAGGTTTCTACCGGCGTGCGGTTGACCGTACAACATTTCCAAAGAAATTTCGTGTAGGTATAGTGCACTGTATTTGGTTACACTGCAGTGTAATCAAATACAACTAAAGAACCAACATGGGGCTAACCTTATTTCAGTCCCCAAAAAGGTGGTAAGACTTTTTTGAAGATTAGGTAGGGCTTTTTGAAGGTGATAGGGCTTTTTGAAGGTGCTAGGAGATTTTTTAAGGTGCTAGGAGCTTTTTTCACCTGGGGGAGGTGCCACCCCCGATTGTAATGCTGTTACGGTTTGAAGGGCACGAATCCGGGGAAATTACCGGCACATGAGACATACCTACCTTCTTAGTTCTCGGGGTGGGCAACGTGCTTTGTTGTCTTATTAGTCTCAAATTAACACTAATAAGCCAGTGGGTGTTATAGGCGGTGGTGACAACTTACCATTAGGCTGCTCACCTGCACGTTTGCCCACTTGTGAGCGAGCGGAGCGAGATTCAAAACTCCTTGATTAGTGACATAAAAAAATTCTGATTGGTCCTTTATATCTGTCTAGCAAACGTGCAAGCAGTATGCTAGAAAGAAATGAAGGCTTGTTTAGACCACGACTTCCCAAGAAACGACATAAAAGATTTTGCCATTCGCGTCCAGTACACTGAGCAAGGAACCACGTATGTATACGTTTTAGGAAAGGGAAAGTCTCAATGCCCCAGGAAAATTCGTTCGTAGACGCATAATAAACCTCAAAAACGATAATAAATGTCTTTTCATCATATAAATTTATCATTATGTCTCTCCGTTGCTGTATCAGCAACTATTAACGTTAGAAATGTAAAATCTCTGGAAACCCTTTCGGCTTATCTCGACGGAGCAGACCCAAGCTAAGTAATAAAGGTATTTTAAATCACAGATAGATCTACTCAATTATTTTCAACAAAATCCTTCATCTTTAGGGACACTTTACTGAAATGGGATGGGCAGTATCAAATGTACTATAAAGGTTGAGTTGGTTTCAAGAGGAATTTTAGATCATTTTTAAAAAAAATATTCCAACGCTTACCATTATATTGCAGCTATGTCAAAAACAATCGGCTAAAGACAATGATATTACAATTATATAACCGCTAAAGACGCTAGAGCTGTCAAAAAAAGTTAGTAAAACTACTCTATGTTACTCTTTCCGTCAAATATACTCTGGTTTTAGTGTCATTGCTGCAAAATATGTTGGTATGCGTTGAAATAAACGAAAAAAAAACCGGCCAAGTGCGAGTCGGACTCGCGCACCGAGGGTTCCGTACCAACACATAATCATAATTGTATTAGTTGAAATTTAAGTAAGTTAATGTGTTAATTTTTTTGAGTCCGACACGCGCTTGACCAAATTTTATTATTTGTTGTTATTTTATAGCTTATGCACTATAAACATACCAATTTTAAAGTTTGTAAGTGTTCCCGTTTTTAAAATAGAACTAAAACAAAAATCGCCTTCGCGACCATCCAACTTGACCCCTCTCTCATATGAATGTTCTTGAAACGGGAGCTCACCACAATTGGTTACCATTAGTTGTGAAGAAAGTTGTAATATTTAATGATTTCACTTTTCCCTTTATTTGTACTGTGAGACATAGCTTCTTGCCAAATTTCATAATTTTAGGTCAACGGGAAGTACCCTGTAGGTTTTGCATTTTTGCATAAATGTATGGAGAAGAGGACATAAACTGCCATATCTTTTGATTGCGTCGTTGTAAAAAATTGAAATTTTCAGATCTTGTGTGGTTCATGGACCCTAATATATGGTATTAATTTCAACTTGATAACTTTACCCGTTCGTGAGATAAAGGGTCTTGACAGACAGACAGACAGACAAACAGACAGACAGACAGACGGACAACAAAGTGATCCTATAAGGGTTCCGTTTTTTTCTTTTGAGGTACGGAACCCTAAAAATGGACTAAATTACGCAAAATAAATCTGGCAATATTTTCCTCTGCGTTTGTACCGTCTTGATAACCTTCAAGATTTTCATAAAATGGTGCTCTGATAGGCAATTTCAGAAAGCTTCCTTAAAGTTAAAACTCCTTTCTGTTTATCTGACAAAGAAAGTGTAAATGTTATCGTTAAAATGCAGAATACGTTAATCTGCGATTTCTTTGGTTCTATGACTGGATGAATGGTAAAATCGGAGAAGACATTGAGCAAAACACTAATCTTACCTAACTTAACCTTAGATAACATAACCTAACCTTACCTCACCAAACCTCTCGATAGACTTCGCCGTATAAGTAGGTCGTTAGTCTGCAGATTACCTACGAAATTTGCAGATTTCCTTGTTAATGTGCTCTCTAACATATTTACGCACATTAGCGGTAACATAAACAAAACAACACGCCTCTTTTCCGTCGGGGTAGACAAAGACCACAGTGTTTCACCTGCTACGATCTTGACATACTTCCCGCTCTTCCTCTAATCTTATCATCCAACAAAATTCGCTGCTTTACTACTAAATAAGAGTGTGAACTAACTACCACCTGAAAATCGAGAGTGTCTCCTCAATCCTTACGGACATACTCTTTTTATGCTCGTCAGTTGAGGATACTTTTAAACAATCAACGTCCTTTAGTTTTGGAACGCTCTACGAGGCAATACCCTTAAGGGGCTGATAAGAGCTAAATACGCTTCACTTGAGCAGGTTTATAACGAAAAGTGGTTATATATAGCCGTGAAAAAAAAAATTATGTGATAATTAAGCATATTTTTAAGAATATGGCCGACTCCGAAACACGATTAAATATATTTTGTACGCCATAAAAAAAATCCAAAGTTACCTCTGCTTTTTGCTTTTAAACCGTTTTTCTTAAGTACCCATTAATCTATGATGCCAAAACTTTTACACATTATTCAATACATTATCCTATACTATAAAACGAGCAATATTTGTATATGAATATATATATTTGTAATCGGTTTCTCGAAAACGGCTCTCGTTTTCGAGAAACCGATTACATTCTCAAAAATTTACCATGTGAGGGTTTTCGGGGGCGAAAAATCGATCTAGCTAGGTCTCATGTCTAGGAAAATTAGTTTTGCCTGTGTTTTTAAGCATTTGCGTTTTAGCAAAAACCTACAGCGCCATCTGTTGGCGGGTAGCATAGCTGGCTCACCCGATGTTATTTTAATGTTGAGGCGGCTATTAAAGAGCGAAGCTCGGTCGCCCAGGTACTGCATAATAATATAGCTATTTGATAATTAATATTATGGGTAAAGAGTTTGAGAAAAATACAAAAATGAGCGAAAAACGTAAAACAGCGCGAATCCGCTCCGTTCTAGCACGCGCATTCTGCCCTTTGTTAGAAAGGGAGGTAATTCAGCTCTTATCAGCCCCTTAATTAAAAACGCGTTCTGCATCTGGCGATAAATGCCACCGTTTTCTCGGCTTGATCCTGTTACATAACTATATTAGATAACCGTATTCTTAAAGGAAAAAATATTCCTGTTAAATAACCTGGTTTTCTAATGGAAAACTTCTCTTTGTTTAAATTCTTGAATAGAATAGAATAGAATAGAAACGTTTATTTGCAGAGATACTTACAAAATACAAATTCCAGATCTTATAGAAAAATAGTCTTAGTATCTAGTCTGCGAAACAGGCATGCAAATATTTATATAAATGAGCAATAGTCGTGCCTATCACTAATTATTCGTGGCTTTATACTCTCTATACTCCTTTAGGCTATAAAAACAATGTTTCATTAACCATTTAGTCACTCGTGTCTTAAACATGTTTCCATCTAATTGTTTTATTTCATCTGGTAGTTTATTATATATCTCTATACACATATTGAAAACATTTTTCGTATAAATATATTTATTACATGCTGGCTTATGTAGTAAGTTTAAATATTGAGTTCTTTTTGGCCTAGTATGTATATCATGATATTTACTAAAGTGGTGAGGATAATCTTTTACAAAACAACATGCACTTTTTATGTATGCGCAGGGGAGGGGCAGGATATTTAGACTTATAAAAAGTGGTTTACACGATTCAAGACTTATAAAAAGTGGTTTACACGATTCAAGATAATCGGCCTGGCAAATTGCTCTGATACACTTTTTTTGAAGTCTAAATAGTCTGTCTACCTCCACGCAGTTTCCCCACAAAACAAGACCATAATTTAATGTTGAGGATACATAACCATGATATGCCGTCAAAGCTGCTTCTTTTGAGACTGTTTGCGATAACCGTTTCAAAGCAAATACAAATTTGTTTAACTTTTGGCAAACCTCACTCACATGCGCTTTCCAGTTTAGATGTTTGTCAACCGTTAACCCTAAAAATTTTGTGTCATTTACTATTTGTATATAAGTATTATTATGTTGTATTTGTATTGGTATGAGATTTGAATTATATGGTAGAAATTGCATTACTTTAGTTTTATTTATATTGATATGTAGTTTATTCTTATTCATCCAATCTGTCGTCTCACCAATAGCCTTATTTAGAATTGAAGACGCATTCATATTTTTTGGAATCTCTACTATTAATGTTACATCGTCAGCAAACAGTACTGATCTAAAACTAAGGGAGATAGGCAAATCGTTTATGTAAACGAGAAATAGTAGGGGTCCAAGGATGCTACCTTGTGGCACTCCTGTTTTTTTCAGTTTGAAATCTGATCGAAATATTTTTTTACTTAAAATGTCATTGCTCTCTTTTACAATTTTTGATACTTCCGTGCATTGTTTCCTTTGGTCTAAATAGCTTTTTAACCAGTCATGTGCCTTTCCCCTTATTCCACATAACTCCAGTTTATGTAATAATCTTGAATGACAAACGAAATCAAATGCCTTACTCATGTCAATGAATATGCCGAACATTTTAGCGTTTTCATTAACTCCGTCTGATATTTGCTTAACAAAGTCAAAGCAAGCGAGTGTTGTAGACTTTCCCTTTCGAAACCCATGCTGTTCTGCTCTTAATACATTATGTAGTGTTAAAAACTCATTGAGCCTACTATAGATAGCTTTTTCAAGTATTTTTGATAGTACAGGAACAATTGTGATCGGTCTGTAGTTACCAGGATCGTTGTTATCACCTTTCTTATACAGGGGTTTGATTATGGAAAGCTTTAGTTTGTCAGGAAACACGCCGTGCAAAAAGGAAAGATTTATGATGTATGTCAAAGGCTTACATATATAAACAGCACACAATTTCAGTATTTTCGTTGTTATGTCATCGTATCCACTACATTTACTATTGTTAAGAGACATAATAATCTTATAAGTTTCTTCGTCATATATTGGACGTAAGAAAATTGTATTAATGTTTGTATTTATGGAAGAGTAATTACTATTATTGTTATTATTATTGTTATCTGATGTATATGTCAAATTTATAAAATAATCATTTAATATGTCAGATATTTTTTTAGGGTCAGAGTATATTATGTCATCATATTTAATATTATTAATGTCATTTTTAAATATATTGTCATTAATTGTAGAGTTTATGGTTTTCCACGTCGCAATACATTTATTTTTATGATTTCGAATATATTTATTATTATTAATTTTCTGTGACCTGTAAATACATTTTCTTAAAATAGTACTATAGTTTTTAAAAGTAGTTTTACGTTTATCTTTAATATATTTATTACTTGTGCATTTATAATTCAAGTATAGTTTCCTTTTGTGTTTACATGAGCGTTTTATACCTCTAGTCAGCCACCTTAGCTTTCTAGGCCTGTTATTTAGCTTAACTTTAATGATCGGGAAACAAAGGTCATAGAACATACATAGTATTTCATGAAACAAACCAAAAGACTCATTTACATCATTAGTACTTAATACATCAGAGAAGGACAGAGCTGAAATACATTCAGAAAATTTATGCATGTTTGATATACTATAATCCCGTTTATTTTCAAACCATGTATAATACTTGTTCCTTTTTTTTACTTTAAAAGATATAGTCTGTGCAGTTTCATGATCTGAAAGATTCAAATGATGAATCTGAGATTTGATGTTTGCAATGTTACTAGCGATTTGATCAATACACGAATTTAATCTAGTAGGTGTCTTGATATGAGTTTCCAAGCCGTAACTAAGCAAGGTGCTTAGGAGATCTCTTGAAAAAGAAGTTTGTTTAAGAACATCAATGTTCCAATCTCCACAAACGATAATTTTTTTCTGTTTATATGTTTTTGTTAAATAGTGCAATAAATTTTCTAATTTATGCAAGAAAAGTCCAATGTGAGCTTTAGATTGTTGCGGTATTCTATAAATGCATATCACGATTATGTTGAATCCTATAATTTCAATTCCACAGCATTCAAAATAAAACTTTGTTGCTGCTTCCAAAGTAACTTGTAAGGGCTTAAATTCCAAGTCATTTTTTATCAATATACATGTCCCCCCCCTATTAGTTTCCCTACAGTAAAAAGCTGCTAATTTATAATTATTAAGCCTAATATTACTCTCTGTGCCTAATTTCACAAAAGTTTCACTAAAACAAATAATATCTATACATTTATTCGATTCTGTAAGTTCATTCAAAGCTAACTCTACCAAGTCAAGTTTATTGCAAGGCCTGCTATATTTTGATGAAAGATTGTTAATAATTCAAAAGATGCATTATTAATGTTGAATTGATTCTCGAAAAAACTCATTTACAGGTTTGTCTGGTTTATTTCCTTTACAAATTTCATTTATCAGTTGTTTTATATCTTCAAATATAGTCCTTACACCACGATTGTTGAGAGATCCACTTCGTCTATGAAACATGATGTAATCACAAGTAAGGTTCAAATTCGAATCCAGTATGTAAGCATATTTGTGCGTAGAGTTATCCAGGTACAGAAGATTATTGAAGCTCTCTACTCGGCAATTATACATATCTAGTTGTTTTCCAAATTTATACGTTGGTAGGCAAATTATTATGTTTGTAAAGTCAATCTTGTTATTCTTATTAAGATTCGTAGGTACCTTTAGTCTCACTTTATGAATCAAAGCTCGCTTAATGAAGTCAATCCAGCATAACGACGCAAATATTAAATTCACTCAGTAATTTCTAAACTCAATTTCAAAATATAATAATGGCCTCATTAATCCCGAAAATTTTGCCCGTTTCCAATAAATTATTAAGGTCCATTTTCACGTTTATTGGAACTTATTTAAAGTCAGTTTATCTATAACAAGTGCTCTTTAAATAAAATAATGATTGCTTTCGCAGCGTAGGTCTTAGTGATACAGGGTGTAAAAAAAGTACAAAGATACTTCTAAGGGGTGATTTAACATCACTAATAGATTGTAGAAAAGATATACAAAAATACTTCTTTTATGTATTTTTTTTTAAATTTCGAGTAATCATAAAATTTTATCTTCAACATGAAAATAATTTTTGAAATTAATTTATGCACTGGTTTAATGGTAATCTGTAACGTACTCTACTCGGACCTTTACTGAAACTTTAATGATCTAGCCGTTATTGATCAAAAGCTTAAGTTAAAGCAGCCTTTATAGGAGCACTCTGAGAAATTTTCAACATCTTATAAACCCTTTTAGGACCAAAATAACGTTGTTATAAAGAATAAATTGTTAAGTTAGAAGACGAAAATATTCGGGCGTTCAGTGAATTGAATATCTATATCCCATAGATACGAGTAAGGTGAAAACATAAAGAGCTAGATTAACAGTCAGAGAACAACCTGGTCAAAAACGAAAATCTCCCACATATTTTGTATGAAATCAAATAGCTATGACGTCACAGCTTAGTTCTTTTTTTACGATATTTTTAATACAAAATTAGTTAATTAAATTTGATACTGCAGACTAAAGTACCCCGAAACCAAAGTATTGGAGAAAGTGGTTTCAGTAAATTTTGATGAAGTTTTAATATGTTATAGATTTCAGTGTTTTGATTAAAAGTTACTAAGGGTTTTTACTAACATAATTTCAGAGTTATTTTTTTCGGGAATGCCAACAATTACATGATGATGATGTATGTATGTATTGTACTGATCTGAAGTCCCTTCATATGGGATCCTCAAGTCAGATACGTGAAAGTTTTGGCCAAGGTTGATCGTCTAGAATAATACCCTTTAAGAATATTATATTTTTTCTGAATCCTACGTCATTCCGTTTTATATCCTTATAATATTTTGTAATTTACAGATTCTGCTCGGTGGAGAGTGGTAATAGAAGAATGAAAAAAAAACAACACCTTTGTTAATTTATTACTTTTTTTTTTCTTTATCAATGTATGTAGATAAATTAGTCCATAAGTCATTATAAATAAAAAATATCATTTAGCGCGTCCCCACGAGGTAACGTACCTAGCAGGCTGGCAGCGTTACCTCGCTGAATGGCGAGGCTAATGCGCTGCCCGAAAAAATTGCCAGCTCTGCGGTCGCCAGAGACCTCATTGAGACGCGCCGAAAGACTCCTAATAAGATTTTTAGACTCAGGGCCCCAAGTGCCCATCGTTTCGAACCCTAAAGGTGCAAACATGTAGCAATCGGACAATCCCTGATATTTTCGAATCTTTAAAATTTCCGCGGACGCAGCGGCCGCTCCCGCCTGCCCGCTCGTGGCTCTAACGTGGGAGGGGGCTAAAGTGTCTACACAGGTCGCATCCCACACCAAGCACCTTCCCTGCTCCCAGGGAATGAGCGTCAGTCCGTCGGGTCTCTTGCCGTCAGAACGAACAATCCCGTTTGGTTCTAACGTTACCGGGATGTTCACTGAGGCAAGGGCCCGCCGAATGACGTCATTTAGGGCCGCGTGGCGTGGGATGCGGCCAGCGCTTTTCTGACACGAAAGTCCATGGTGGCCTAGCTCGTCAACGGACGCGCCACATCTACACTCGTGCACCTGGTTAACTTTCAGGCCAAGCCGGAGGCTCACCGCTAAGGACAAAGTGCAGTCATCTAAGCAGGTGCCTATATTTGCCGATGGAAGAGCGTTAAGCCAAAGCCCAGACTCTTTCTCGAAAACAGCCAGCAATCGAGCACGAGCTGTCGTATTTGAGCAAGCGCTTAAAAGATCTTGTTGCGCTTTCTTGCACAGCGGCTGGTCCCATTGCCTTTGCGAGTGCAGGGAAGTGGGAGCATCGCAGCCACTGAGGGATAGCCAAGTCTCCAGTGCCTCAGAGCGGTGAGTCACCTCGGCCCGCGTTAAAGATGGTCGGATAATATCATCAAACAGCTTGCTGCAGCCAAAGGCAGATGCCAGAAACGCGGGCAGAGATGCAGAGGTAACCTTCCGTATACCAATGCCCCCAAAGCGGACCGGAAGAGATGCCTGGGCCCACGCATCAGACGTAAACTGGCAGTTTAGGACCTTAGTGAGCAGCTGCTCTATGGAGTCATCCACAGCTGACAAGAGACCCTGAAATTTCCATAGGTGGCTGCAACGTAGAACGTAGGTAAATTGAGGAACAAATAGACAGAATTTAATAATAATTAACGCCATATGTGCACTTATATTCAGCAGACGATCAGAAGTTCTACGAAAATCTTCCATCTGCTCCTCAATAAACTGTGGGATGGATCCGTCCAGAAGGGGCGCTCCTAGTAGGCGAAGTGACTCATTGGTGGCAATCTGAATGTCCGGGGCGACAGAGTTAAAACGCCTTAGGATTTCATTTCGAGCTTCAGGGCTGACTGAGGGGTTGATATACAGTTCACACTTGTTTAAATTTAATTCGAGGCCGATCCCCTCAAAGTCCTTCATTAATTTCTCCAAGTCCCCCAAAACTACATCAGACTGGCCACCCAGCGTACCATCGTCCAGGTACCAGACATTGAAATCCGAAACCAAAGAGGAAATGGTAGGATGGATGCCAAGGCTAAATATGGCTGGACCAAGTGGATCGCCCTGCTGGCACCCCATGGATGAGTTCAGAGCTGTATCCTTGTAGATTAGTTTGGTGGGCTTGCTGTAGCACTGCCATAGGTATGGAAACACAGCAGGTATGTTTTCTTTCACTTGAGTCAAAAGTGCGCCCCGATCTATCGAATTAAATGCGTTCTTGATGTCTACTTTAAGTAGCACTTCAGCCGAGTCACTTGACAAAAACGCACGAGTTGCATGTACCGCCGCCTCGCAGCCCCCCCTGGATCCAAAACCCACTTGGATCGGCTGGAATTTACCTCCTAAAGAGGGCGCTATGTTTCTACAGGCTATTTTTGACACTAAACGCCTAAAAGTGGTACCGATGGCAATCGGGCGAATACCACTATCCTTCTTCTTTAAGGCACATAGGCTTGCACCGTACAACACCTCCGTTACCCCCTCACATACACCGCCAGACAACATCAAATTAGCCAAGGAAGCCAAGCTTGTGGCCAGACGTCTGCCGACATCTCCTGCAGAAACAGCTAAGAGGTCTTTCAAGTGTTGCGGGGTCAGGCCATCCATACCACCGGCCGAACCATTATTAAAGGTCATAACAGAAGTCATGACGTCATCGGCTGATACTTGGGGTAGAGCGTCGCCATCGATTTGGGGCGGCTCCGGAAGCTGACTGTCAGCAGAAGGAGACGGATGCTTACTGCGAAGGGCTTGTAAGGTATCTTCGTTATAAGGAGCTACCGTATCACTCGAAAATAGTATCCGGCTAGCACCCCTCAAGTCCCCTTCACTTACCTTAGCCTCCACCTTCTTGTGAACATTACATGTGCCAACCCTAGGAGGGTCGGGGGGTTTCGGGTTAAAGCTGAGAATGGTTTCTGAAACACCACAGTTACATATGACAGCATGAATATGGGAGAATACACCAAAGCAGGGAACTTCCAAAAGTACCAAATAGTGCTAGTTTAGGAAGCGGAAGTGGTAGTGCTAGTGTAGTGAGTGGTAGTGCCAATAAAAGTGAAAAAACACATGACTTAAATAAGGGTTCAGTGAAGTTTAACACGCAAATACCAGACTATTAAAATTTAGGGACTCTAAATCAAACCTAGGGACTCTAAATAATTTAGAAAGGATATAGAATATTTTCTTAATTTACTTATATATCATTTTAGTTGCGTTAACAATTTTAACATAACAATTGTAGTAGCTTTTAATTACACTCATAACTGTCATTATCCTGGCGTTATCCTGTTCCTTTTGAGACGCCAATATGTACAAAGTACATTGTCTTGTCACGCAACCTAGATTTAATACCGCACACGTAGCATAAGTTATTGCACCAAATAATTGTAAAACATCAGAGTCAGTTTGACAGCGGCACAGATTACACATCTTAAATATTTTACTGCATTTTATTAAGTTCTGACTCCGCAGTCCTTTTTGCACTATATTTCCATATTAGCATAGCATCTCATACATTTTTTGGTTGTCAACATTTATTACTTTTATTTGAATATAATCCTATTCTTTACAAGTCTATTTTGTGTTATTTAATTTTATATTGGATCACTATTTATTTAAATTTAGTCTCATATTGATTGGAGTAGTTCATCGGAATTCATGTAGATTCATCAATTTAGGGAAGGTTTTATCTCATTTACTATACAATATTAGAGCCGTCAAAGTTTCTGAAAAGAAACCTATGTTAATATAAATGAAGTAATAAAAATAATGTGGGGAAAATCCCCAGGTTCGGAGCCCCGCCATCGCCCCGAACAGGCTCGTCCTAGGCTCCCCTACTCTGAGTCCTAGGTCCGAGGCATACCATCACCCAGTTCACGATGATATGACGCTAAACTACCCTAACAATCCAACTGGATCGTCAGGATTCTGATCATCCTCGCGATGCTGGATATCCCATCGAAACCTAAACTATAGTAAAGACTAGGGTTAATGTATGTGGAGAGTGGAACTAACTAACCACAGTACAACCCAGAAGGTGATGATGTCTCCCCCCGGTATGTTCATGCCCCGCGTCAAACCCGACTTCCACGTGGCCCACCTCACTGACTCGTCCAGGGTTTACAGGGTATTTGACTATTTCTTTTAGTCACCCATACCAGAGCTGGTCACCGAGCCCGCCAGGCACACAAAGCATACAGTCTTCCTTTAGGAAAACAAGGCACTCCTACAAAATGAGCTCTTCCTGTAATCCCTCCGGGCAGACAATGATCGACATCATCGAATCCCTTAGTTTGTTTTGAAATAAGTTAAACTGAAAATAATTAGACAGCTCCACACGTCCAAGTGTGAAGTCTGTACTAGATACGGGTATAGTATTATTGCTTGCATGGCCAGCCTAGATCAATAACGGTTTTAAAACGAGAGATATAAAGAGTTTGAAGGGCAATTTCCCTCCCCCCCCAGTCACTGAGTGACTTTATTGCACCAACAAGGTCTCCGTATATCCTTCATAGCTCTCACTTGTGATGCGTAGCTAAATCTCTTTTCCGTTACCAACCCACGCAGGACAAGGATTATGTAGAGTAACCCCAGTCTAAACACTCATTTAAATAAAATGAATTGCATCTAAACTATAATGGGATTACCCAGCATATTTCGAAGAAGAACATATAAGAAGTAAGTATGACAAAAGATTACTGAAGGTAATCCTTAAATAAAAGTGAAGAATGATGACCAGAACCGAGAAGATACGGGATAGTAGTATCTAAGCTAGGTTGGGCCAAACATTTATGATTTAAGATCTTAAGGGAAAATCAAAAGCATCGAGTATTCAAAACCAAGAACACTGGGAGAATTTAGCGTAAACAACACTAGCTAAAACTCGATGTTCTTTTAAAAGAGGACTCAAAAGAAGTATAAAAATGGGATTATTGTATATACTTAAATATTCGGAACATATCTACAATGAAAGAAACTAAACATTATAATTTCCGTTCCATTATTGTTTTCAAGAATCTATTTAGTAATATTAAAGGTGGTTTCACACCGAGTCAAAGTATAATTTTAAGTATGTTAGATTATGACAAGTTTTATTAAGCAAAATAAAACATAGAATCTTATAAGGTTTAGATTCCTATATGATTCAATGAAGATTAAATAGATTATTTAACTACTTTAGGATGACACACATAAAGTTCAGAGGTCCCCCAAGGTCAGAGTGTCGTACAGCCGTCGCAGCCTTGCGGGCGAACGTCGTCAACACACTTTACAAGAAGCAACCCACGAACGAATGTAATGTCTCCATCAAGATTATTCTTCCTATTGATTCAGGACAATTCTAATTTATTCTTTATAAACAATCTAATGTCATTAGATTAAACTAGAATGTCCCTTCACATAAGAAGAAAGTTTTAAGTTGTCTAACTACTCTACATTTGGTAATCTAACGTTAAGATCAGGAGGTCCTCCCGCGGTATATGCCACTCAAACGACGCAACCAATAATGGGCAAGCGTTGTCAGCACATAACACAAGAAACACTATTTCCAAAATCCAACGTTAAAACACCTTGCTAATATCCTTCCATTTGTACTAGAATAACACCAATTCATCCCACACATATAGATGGGAGAAATCAGGATGAATCAGCGAAATCTCACACAAATAGAAAGAGAAGAACTTTAGTATCAGACCCTTTTAGGCTTGAGGGCTCCGGCCCAAGAAATGATTAAAATAAATAAATCCGAAGGTTGATATTATCAGTTAGTCTTAGACTGATACTCCAGAGACACGCGACATACATTTGCCACAACCAATATAGTGGACATCGGGGACACATGTCACGAGGGCATCCATCCATGCTTGGTCGAACTAAATAAACCTGAGAGCAAGTATTTCTTAATCTCAAAATTTGGGACTCCTAAAGAATGATAGTAAAAGGAAAGATAAGCACCTCCTATGAACATGAGTAATGAAATGTAGTAATGCTCTCAGCATGTTCCAATTTTGGGAAATTGAGGCAAAAGATTCAAAATCACTATCAAAACAATTTATTATTATTTGAAATAATATTATTTATTATTTTCACTCTACTTAAACTTACCCCTTATTTCACAATAAAATGTCACAAATTATATCCAAGCTTCAGTTTGAAGATATTTTATTTAAGATTTTGAACTGACGTTCTAAATTCTTTTGATCTGACAGGGTATTTACTTTAGATTTTATCAAACGAAGACACTAGCATATAAAATCTGGAATTTTGATTTTGGGCCAAAGATTTTATATAATTTTCTAAAAAAAGGTAACAATTTAATGTTTTAATATTTATTGCCATTTTGATTTTGGGTTTTGATTTATTTTTTGTTAAAGAGATAAAAAATTTATAAAGATTTCAAAAATAGCGTCTAGCTGTGAGTAAAACTAAATCCAAAATGATTTATTTGTTGACTATTTGACAATAATGTCAAATGAGACAATTCTACCTAAAAAAAAATAAAAAATATACATCGTCTAAAGTCACTTTGAAATGATGGTAAAAAAATATACATCATCTAAAGTCACTTTGAAATGGTGGTAATCCAACACATCAGAGTCCAGTTTTTATGTTTACATCATGGACTGTTTTAATCAATTTCTCTGTAAAAGGAAAAATTAAACACAATGAAATTTACATTACCTTTACATTCCAAGCAATACTTTTCAAGCCTTCATGCACTGTCATTTTGAGAATTGCTTTTCCTTAGCATTAGAGTTCTCAGTAAATCCTGTGGAACTGTTTAGAAATAAAACATTACCCTGCCTAGCTATACGCGAACAAAACATAAGTAGAACTAGTTTACTCTTAATTATGGGAAAAGGAAATCTTTATTACTATCTACAAATAACGACTCAGATTAGAAACACAGTTTGTTATAATTTTCACAGAGTTATTATTGATTACAAAAGAAAATCATTAAGAGAGAATAACAATTTACTTAATGTATCACACAATATAAGTTTCTTATGATCTTGTGTGTAGATCTGTAAGGCTGCAAATATTCTCCATCTAACTCTTCCTCTTTTGACATTGGAGTCTGGTTTCCTCAATGTTATTTAACTCACACAACCTGGAAGAAAACTATGAATTTCATTAAGTCACATTTCCCCTTATTTTAAAGCACACAACAACTTTGAACTGAATATACATAAAATGGAAAACCACAAAATTGAATACTTACATAATGTTAGATTCACACCTCTTATTCTATACACATTGGAATCAAATTCTGAATGTTAGCGGCTTGAATTTAAATGCAAATAAACCTTCCTATTCTATATCCTAAACGGAGCAATCCCTATCTTTATCTCAATTGAAGGAATCCACAATCAAGGATCATAGCCTCCTTCAAAAGATTCATCACATCAGCTGTATGATGGCTATCTTCGCGATCTACAAGATAAAGAAAATTAACTCACTGAAGTCCAGTTTCCTACCGTCTTTCTTCCAAATCTGTTGGACGGCCCAAAGATCCTTCCGAAATATATGGATCGTTTCACGATTTTGCGTGTCATCCTTTTATAAGTTCTTCATCTTTACATTCCAACTAATTTTTTTGTCCTCTCGTTTCATCTGCAACTTTTACAAACAAGTCAAAATTCTATTTCACCTCCATTGCCCTCACTTTTCATCAAAAACCTGTTTCCTAATTTTCCTCTGTTGCTTTCGTCCAAAAATTTTTAGCAACTATTTTTTAATACCCGAAAAGCACTTATACACTACACCAAAACTCCACAACTTGACTCGCAACTAATTTTTTAGCTATTATTCTTTTTTATCCAGAAAATTACTTCTTCCCTTTTTCATTGTCCCTCTCCCCACTTGTCACCGGTTGTCTTATTTTTCTACTCCGTTTCTCGCTAAACTTCTTGACGGTTCCTCTAAATAGTATTTTATGCATTAAAAAAATAATTAGGGTTCCGCAAGTGCACAGTATGTATGTCCTGTAGTGGACGTTTCATGGGATGTTATGATTATGATGATGTATCTTACCAAATAAGTCTTACAAATTGTGTTTAGTGATCATGCAACCAGCAACGCAATCTACGAATTACTACATTGACATAAGTTGCAATCTTTGCTCTGATACAACAAAATAATAAGAAGTATCTATTAAAATTTAACTTTAAACTAAATGATTACAAGGCTGAGTGCCAGTTATACATAAAGCTATTGTATAGCTATGTGAATATAAGATGGGTAATACAAATTTAGTAGTGCTAATAATGGTAAACAAATCTAAAAGTTACTTACTCAAATACTGTTTACAATTTGTTAAAGATTACATTACCGACATATGGCCGATGTTGTGCCATCATCTAGATAGAGTTGGCTTCAACTCTATCTAGATGAACAAAACGGATGTTGATTTGCTGTTAAGAGGTCAAATGGGATATCGTATGAAAGGGCTGTGCTTGTACATTCCAAGGAAAAATATAACAATCTCTTTAAGAAGCACAGTTTCTTATAAATCTGAAAAATAACCTTTACAAATAAACCTAGTGTTGCGGTAATAAAATGGATTTTATTGCTTTTAAAAATCAATTGAATGGAATGGACCTAACTGGTAATCTCGCTCTTTATGTTTTCACACCACTACATCAAATGTTAAAAGTATCAGTTGCCTACGTCCCAAGTGGCAAAGGACTTTGACGTTTGTGAATTATACCTCAAGCAATACCTATAGTAAGGGTGATGAAGGACAAATTTCTATATGATTTGCTCATGTCTGCCTCTTTGACTGATGATAAGGAGCATCCTCTAGAAGATACAAAAAATATTGGCGGACATCCACACCCCTGCGTTTTTGAGGAATTAAGTTTTAACTATTTTGAAATTTTACAATGAAACGTACACCTGGCAGACTATGACTATCTGATTAAATACAATGTATAAAACCCCAGAAAAATAGTCTGCCACCATAATAGCCCTGCGTCGTAAAGTTACAGCACTTCAAAATGCAAAAAGTCACTACTTCGTCCCGTGATAATGCAGAGCCCTGCATGTCTGCCTCTTCGATTTTCTACATCTTCAGAAGTATTTTAAACAGGAGCCACAAAGGCAGACCAAAAAAACATTATTTAGTATCTTATTTTCATTTTTTAGGGTTCCGTACCTCAAAAGAAAAAAACGGAACCCTTATAGGATCACTTTGTTGTCCGTCTGTCTGTCTGTCTGTCTGTCTGTCTGTCTGTCAAGACCCTTTATCTCACGAACGGGTAAAGGTATCAGGTTGAAATTAATAATATATATTAGGATCCATGAACCACACAAGATCTGAAAATTTAAATTTTTTACAACGACGCTATCAAAAGATATGGCATTTTATGTCCTCATCTCCATACATTTATGCAAAAATGAAAAACCTACAGGGTACTTCCCGTTGACCTAAAATTATGAAATTCGGCAAGAAGCTAGGTCTCACAGTACAAATAATGAGAAAAGTCTGAAATCATTAAATATTACAACTTTTCTCACAACTAATAGTAACCAATTGTGGTGAGCTCCCGTTTCAAGAACATTCATATAAGAGAGGGGTCAAGTTGGATGGTCGCTGAGGCGATTTTTGTTTTAGTTTTATTTTAAAAACGGGAACACATGCAAACTTGAAAATTGGTATGTTTATAGTGCATAAGCTATAAAATAACAACAAATAATAAAATATAGTCAAGCGCGTGTCGGACTAAAAAAATCTAGCACATTAACTTACTGAAATTTCAACTAATACAATCATGATTATGTGGTGGTACGGAACCCTCTTTGAGCGAGTCCGACTCGCACTTGGCCGGTTTTTTTGCTTTAACTCAAAAACGCAGCGACGACGCATAGAAAAACTTCGTATTGAGCTAATCTATCATCCCTATTAATATGAATCATGAGCAAATCATATAACCAAATTGCAGCCAGCCAGCACCCTAACTACTACGCTATCTCAAATGGAACGTTCCTTTTCTCGTTGAGCTCAAGCCCAAATAAAACCACTTTTGTTGACCTTTGCAAAAGTTGGATTTTTATCAAGCCTAAAGATTTTTAGATTTACTGCAACTATAACTTTCTCGTGGTCCCTTTTCTATAGTTAAAGGGCTGGAAAAACAAGTTTCTTTTGTAATATTTGTGAGTGTCAAAAATCTTGGGACACCAATCTATGCGCTCGAGCTGGTTCTTATCGTCACTAGCTTTACACTGCGCTTCAAGTGATGCTACTTTAGGGGGGTGATCGTGGTAATTTCAACGACATTTCCAAAACAAAAACGTTTGCCTCAAAAGTCATGTTAAGTCTTAACTAAGTGTTTTAGGCAAACGTTTTTGGTTTGGTAATATCGTTGAAATTACCACGATCACCCCCCAGTTTAGATTGCAAGGAAGTCATTGAATATCTTAGATCTAGTCCAGACATTTAATTACTGCGTAACAGCTTGTAGTCTTTGCTCAGCTTATAAAGATATGTACAGATTTTTTTTATCGCACAGTACCTGGGCGACCGAGCTTCGCTCTATAATAGCCGCCTCCCTATGCTACCTGCCAACAGATGGCGCTGTAGGTTTTCATAAAAAAAAAACAATGCTTAATTAAGACCTAGCTTTTTCGCCGTGAGACCTAGCTTTTGGTAAATTTCACCGAAATAGTTAGAGCCGTTTTCGAGGAACCGATTACAAATGTATATATACATATATACAAATATCGCTCGTTTAATCAGGACGTTCTGAATAAAGGCCAGGTTAAAAGTACCCTAAACCGACGAGCATGTATGAAAGGATTGATGAAAGTACAGGAAGCAAGGAAAGTATGTCAAGATCGTAGCAGGTGGAGGACTGTGGTCTCTGCCTACCCCAACGGGAAAGAGGCGTGATGTTATGTATGTATGTAAATATCGCTCGTTTAATAGTATAGGATAAGCTCACGCGGCGTTGGGCATTGGTTTTTTAGTTTACCAGATCTCACAGCTTGTTTAAATACAATAAAAATAAATGATAAATGTGTGAACGCACCCTATATTAATCGTACCTTGTAATTTCCTTGTGCTCTTGAATGGTCAGTTTTAATAGGAACTTTACACGGTTTAATTTGATAACATAATTTTTTCAATTTGTCTTTCTGCTAGTTTGTGCTGATCACTTTATGTTATATACTTTTATTTAATCTATTTCTATAGGCTCTGCCTCACGAAATTATGTTATTAATTAAAAAAAATATTAAATATTTCATCCTACTTTGCGTTATCTCAGAGTAAGTATTCACAAAGTTGAAACATTGTTTTATTGTCGATACCTATACCAAGTAAATTCATAGATTTGATTTATACCAGAGATAGTGAGACTACGTGTGTTATCTGTTAGTAAAGTTTGCACATTGACAAATAATATGCCGCTTGAAACTCGATAATTGAGCGAGTTCCAAACTTTGTTAACAATTTGTTAATTATGGGCCTTAAAGCGTAACATCCAACGAAATTTATTGAAAGGCCGTGAGAGCCAGATGTTTGATTGTAATAAGTTTCTTAATCTTATTTGATTAATAAAACTATTTGTAATAACAATATAAGCCGAAAGACGTCCTCTGCCTTCCCTAAAGATCGCCATGATGACCGGTTATGCGCCTTGTGGTGGGCTTGCCCACGCTACGTCTTACGGTAGACACGGCCGCACATCGGTAGAAACACTTTCGGACCTTATGGCGTGGTAATAGAGTTGAAAAAGTTTCTACCGACAATAGAGAATAATAAAATTAGGCTCGGACGCAACTTGCGCCGCGTTACGCGCTGACATTGGGTTGCATACAATATCAACACACAGTTCATACCACGCGCAAGATGCGCTAGCTAGAGCGTTGCGTCATGCGTCGTTGCGCATCATCGCACGCAAGCATTCATAACTCCAGCTATGGCAGCTTAAGTTGCGATGCGTATCTTCGACCCACGATGCGCATTGCGCACGCAAATCCGACTCGCACTCTACCAGTTTTTATGAAATAGATTTAATCAACAGGCAAGCGTTCTTAAGTCTGTACCTGTAATACCAAACTCACTCAGAACGGTAGTAGGTATAAAAATAACGTTGATGTCATCATTAATTTTCCTAATGAGTCAAAGCCCGTCAGTGACAGTTTCCAGGTTTAGGGCCTTTACAGGAGACGACAATACAACAGAATATTATGCCTATAAATAGGGAACATGCATAAATTTTTTTAGTCGCATTTATTAACAAAATATGAAATACCGTAGAAGATATGACAAAAAGTGAATTTAAAATTTTAATCGGCGTAGAAATACGGCCGATATAAGCATTTAAAACTATTAATTACGCGCCTATTAGACAGAGAGATCCGACATGAATAGTGACGTCACAGTTCACTACGGCCATTTAAACTCCGTGTTAAATTTCGTTTTGCTAGAAAGAGACAGAAACAAATCTTTGCTGGCTTATATCTTTTTTAATTTCGTAGTTATTTGAAAAATTGTTTTGCTTAAACTTTTATTACATGAATGAGTATATTTTTTTTCATATAAAAAAATCATGCATGTTCCCTATTACATCTTCGGTGCTCTTGTGGCTAGAGCGTTCAGATGTTCTGGGTTCAATTTCCGGTGGGGACAAAGTCAAAATTCTTTGCTGATATTGCAGGGCGACTCACCTCATTGTCCGAAATGTAAGATGATTCCGTGATTCAAAAGGCACGTTAAAAAGTTGATCCCGGCTACTATTTGTGGAAGTAATTGTGAAATGAGCCATGTATTAATGCCAGGGTCTCGTTAAGAGAGCCCTAGCCACTACTTTGACTGAAACTACTTTAAAACTTTACAACTAATATTTATTCAAGTAGTTGTAACAAAAAGCTAAAGCAGAATCCGTCAAAAAGGTAAAAAAACAATGAAATATATCAAAAATAGAAAAATAATAAAGAACAGTAAAAAACCTAATAAAAAGTATATAATAAAGAGTTGTCGCCAACACCATGTCAGATGCTTTTGGTGGAGAACTCTGACACGAGAGTTCGTGAAGTTAGTTTGAATAAAATGTAGATAGATAAACAGAATAAACACTGAACTGTACACACATGCATGCTAATATTATTAATGTAGACAAAACCTATAATTTTGGTTAACCTTTCATTTAGTTTTATGTTTGACTAACAAAATATGGACTGATATTTTCTGAAATAAATTATCTGAATTTAAACAAAAGTTCAACATTCGGTCATTCTATAAAGTTCGCTCAAGGAATGAGTCAGATTTTCTCACTGAATTACATTGCAGAAGTCAGCTATCATTGGTAGAATAGAAACCAATGTCCTTGTAAAAATTTCGAAGTAAGCTAGAAACGGAATAAGACTAGTAAAATGATGATGATAGTGTATTTGCTAAACGGTAAAAAAAACTCAAAATCAAGGAATCGGGGCTGTCAAATCGCCTTATGTAAAGAGCCTTATCGCCATTTCATTATACTAAGTGATTGTAGAGCTTTGAAAATTTCACGATAAACCGCTTACAAAGAAAAATTACTGCCTTCTTTATCCTTTTCCATAGTTTAGTTGACAGATTTACAAGAGCAAATACACAAATAATAATATAGGTAATCTATATCAGAGTTCACGAAAGAGCGTCATCTTTTGTAGACAAAATTATTAGTATTTATTGTCATTGAATAATCTTGTAAATTTTGTTATGCTTTGTCCGAAATATAGAAGACGGGTAATAGTTGTTCGGGTCCCTGCGAGACAAGCTTTGCTTAGTGCAGGATCCGCTGAGTAATTCTATAACCTAACACTTCTTGTCTAATTAATCACTACTGTAATTATAAGTATTATAATTATTTCTATTGGCAAATAAACTTATTCTTTTCCAAAATTATAAACTCAAATTCATGTATAAATTGTTGAACATATACAACTTGTAACGGAAGGATGTGTATCTGTCCATAAAATAGCTTTTCCCGAGGTACATCGAAATACGAGAAAAAAAACAACTTCCCATAGAAATTACATCAGTTGATAACGCATTTTGTATGGGAGAGGCCACCATTTTTTTTTGTTTTTGGTCCTTGGGAAAATTTGTTCAGTTTCATGGGCAGATTCACACCCTTTGAAATAATTATTTTAAAGTGGATTTAAATGTAATTTCATTTAATTTAATAAAATGCCTTTAGTATTGTCCACCAGTTTCTGATTTCGAATTTTCGAATGTAAAACGATAGGTACGCTATAATCAATTTTTTCGTTTATTTCAACGTTTACCAACAGATTTTGCAGCCATGACACTAAAACCAGAGAATATTTGACGGTAAGTGTAACATTGTTTTACAAACTTTGTTTTTTCTGACAGCTTGAGCCGATGGCTTTTGACACAGCTGCAAAATGTGTTGTTAAGCGTTGAAATAAACAAAAGAAATGGATCATAAGCGTTTTTCTGTGTATGTACCTATTGCGTTTATAAACGTGTACCTACCCTATGTAATTGAAGATAAATCTTTTCTTAAATATAAAACTTTTAATTACAAAACGGTAAACTCTTCCGTGAACTACACTTTTACGGTAAACAATTAAATAGACGCACGGAATAAAATTATTTATTTGCAGAGCTTGTGTTGCAAAGGTTGGCGTGTATTTTGATACTCGACCGCTTGTGTATCCTTGCCCTAGTCAAGGTAAATATACGTAGGCATACAATTCTATTTTTAACGTCTCAATAGGTAGGGTTGTTTAGGTAGGATTTAATTTTGCGTGCAAATTTAATAATTAGAAGTTACGCGGTAAATTGTACAGAAGTAAGTATTTAAAATTACTAAGTACGTCTTCGTGCTTGAGTGTATCAATACTAATCGTTTGGGAAATGGAAACGCTATATTTTTTTTATAAAAGAGTAACAATTAAAACTGCGAGTATTTGAGTATGTTAAGTATGTCGCCCGTATGGTGCCGGCAAAGAATAGTACCAACCCATCTCTACCCGTGGGTGTAGTAAGAGACGAATTAAGGATGGGCAGCAGCATCAGTCTTTCTAGGTAGCTTACCATCTTACATACTGCGGTCACAAACAAGAGCAGTTGCCAGCCGCAACGTTTACAAGCGTGGTGACTATGGTAAATCCCCTCCAAATTACCACGCGCTTTTGCTGAAGTTCTGGAAGGAACACCCTGCAGTGGACGTTTCATGGGATGTTATGAATTGAGTATGTTAACTCGAACCATGAAACTGATCATTTTTCCCTAAACACCGAACATAGGTGTAATCACGAGATTTTTTTGGTTTTCCCATACAAACCTCGCGCCGCCGTAAGAAATGGCATTGTACGGGACGACGAATATTTTTTCATCTTTCAATGTTACTTTAAGAAAGTTGTTCAGTTTTATAAAGTCGTTCAGTTTTAAGATCCGAGTAACATACTCAAATAATCCCAGTCGTTTGGCTGTGGTCTCTGCTACCCCGACGGGAAAGAGGTGTTATTGTAGGTATGTATGTTACTTGGGTAGGGAAGCGCCCATTAGAACATTGTAAGCTCGTATGCACAATTTCTATGTTCCAATTGTGGTACTATTAGGGACTGCAAGTTTGCTACGGTTACGTGCTACGCCGTAGTAGTTGCTACGCAGTTAGCCGTAGTAGTTTTCATTTCACATAATTGACGAGTGACTGCGAAATCCAATGGGTGGGTGGCCACTTACTGGTTCTGATACAATCTTAAAATCGAGAAAAATTGTGGTATTCCCATACTAAACTTATCAACAGAGAATTTTGTTTTGATTTTTCCTCTGTTTCTCTAAAGAAAAAAAAAACGTATCAGGGCAGAACAAGGTACAGTCTAGCTTAGTTAGAATGATAGCAGTGTGATAGCAGGACCAGACGGAGCCCGTGGACGGAGATTTCAGCGACAGAGACAAGTATCGCTCCGTCCTGCTCTCACGCATAGCTCTATTCTGCTGTCATTCTAATTGATTACTATGTGTCACAATGTACATTGTATACCGGGTGTTAGTGTAAACACTGTGATCCTTGAAACTGTGCATTGAGATCATGAAACTGAACAACTTTCCCTAAGAAACATAGGTCGCAATACGAAAAAAAATTTTTCATCTCCCATACAAAATGCGCAATTAGCTGGTGCAGTTTCTATGAGAAGTCAAATTTTTTTTTTCGTATTTCGACTTGTGTTCCTTAGGGAAAGTTGTTCAGTTTCATGGTCTCAATGCACAGTTTCAAGGATCACAGTGTTTACACTAACACCCTGTATACATAAAATGTACATTGTGAATGAATAAAGAAATTGAAATGAATTAATCAAGCTACTCTTCTGAGAGTATGTCAAGATTGTAGCAAGAGTATGTCAAGATCGTAGCAGGTGGAGGACTGTGGTCTCTGCCTACCCCGACGGGAAGGAGGCGTGATGTTATGTATGTATGTATGTATGTAATCAAGCTACTGTAGCTAGCTATTTACCTTTCGCAATAAGTGACACATATTTTGTTTAAGATATTCAAAAAGTATTAAGAAACTAATTTGTAACATCTGGACTGCTACAAACAGCGTTATCGGAGAAACTTTCCAAGGATTCAAAGGAAGATTCGCTACCTACCTAATACTTGCTTCTTGTTCGAACAGTTGTTGGTTTTGAAAGTTTCACCAGATGCTTGCTTTGGTTAGTCTAGTAAAATAAAAAAGTTTAATAAAGCTCGCTTGGCTGTCTAGTTATAGGTCTTTACGTCAATATTCAGTACAAATCATAAGATTTTATTTATAGTAGGATATTGATATTACCAAAACGTCAGTTACATTACGTCGCTTCACAAAGTGGCCCCACCCACGTGGAGAAAAAACTATAGGTGTAATAAAAACCCACGCGCTTTTGTACTTTTAAAACGGGTGGTATATTTTACAAAAAGGTGGTCTTTTGAAACTACAGTCTGGCCAACGAAAGCTGTTCATACGAAACCGCGGGAAATTTAAATATAACAAGTTTTAAATCCTGAAAATACAGCAAAATAACAATTTGGTACTTTTAGCTGGTTTTCAGGTAGTAACTTGCAGTCTTGTTGGACAGTTTTCGTAGGCCAGACTCTAGATCGGTACCAAATATAAAAGTCACGCGATATAGATTGTAAAAGTGATGTAAAGTAGCTATGAGTAGGTAAGTCACACTTACAGATTTCACCTAACCAGAGATGAAACACCTTTTCAAAAGTACCACCCGATTCAAAAGTACCAAGATCGCGTGGTATTTTTAAAGTCGTGTTTTTTTTTTCAATGAGGCGCCAATTTGTGAAGCGGCGTAATGTAACTGAAGTCATTAAGAGATTAATAAAAAAAAACATGTTATTTTGTGTAATTTCCGTTTTCTACTTTCAACGGACAATTTGTTGGTGAAAAATATTTTTTTTAACAAATCAATAATATTTTTTTGCAATTCAAGGCACACGATTAGGCAATGAGTTATACCGTGGCTACCTTTGTTTGTATTTGCTTTTCAGTCGACCGAAAACACAGTTACATTACAGAAAGCACTCTTGTTAGATTACGTAGTGACATGATTGTATTGGAGTGCATTATTCTAAAGGGGACACGAATAGGCTTTCAGTCTCACGCTGAGAGCGCAGCGTCCCGAGTGTACGATTATCTCGCAGAGAGGACAAAGGTACGAAAAGAAAGCCACTCAAAACCCTTTTTATATTCTTGTACTTTTTTGAAGTGTGATGATAAAAAAACATGAAATTTCAAAATTGGATAGGTAATTCATTAGAATTATTAAGTAGCTTGATGCGTCTTTCGGCTGATTGAGGACACATTTAAAATAGATGATTTATCTGCATATTAATTCATGACACAACATCTTTGAAGTCAAGGCCTTTCAGGTTGTGTCTTAATTTGGTAAGTTATTTAGTTGCCTTAAGTTTAGAACAAGGTTCATAGTTCTGAAGGTCAATGTTTAAAATATTTTCCACCGCTTGCCTCAATACATTGTCGATAGCCTGCGTATGGTTGGGAAACAGCCAAATGGGGCAAGTTCGCAGAAGGTACGTGAGCTTAGGTACCGAAAAGCACAGTCGTAATAGAATGAGCGATACATGTGCAGGCAGATGTTTTAGCCGCTCAGAAGATCTCAACAGGATCTGCCTTCTAGCCTCCAGGGCGTCAGTTACCGCCTCTGGAAAAATTGGAGCTCCCAACAAATTAAATGTCTTCTTCGTTATTTTTATTAGTATTCTGAAATAAATATAATAGGTCTTTACCTATGAAATTGCCGAAATTTTCTTACAGATTAATGAGATCATAATTCCTATAATTCTAATGCTATTTCTTTCATTTGATTTATATTTAAAAGTTGACTTCAAGGTTATCAATTTACGCATAAAATAAAGTTTTTATTTTTAGTTTGATATATAAAATTAAAGGTTTGAAAATTGTTCGTCTTAAATGTCGTCCGATTTCATCATTAGATTTGTTATATTTTTTTACAGATAATATTTTTCGAAAATCAAATTCTAGCTTCTGTTAGCTTAATGTCTTCCCAATAATGCTTAAAAAAAATTAAAAAAATTGGATTTATAATTCCTAAGAAAAATGCAAAAATGTTAGTACTGAAAATTGAGTTTACCTAAAATTCGCCATACAAAACGGCAATTTCATAGGTAAAGACCTAATATTCAATTCAGTTGAAGTGATTCCCGCAGTCAGCCTTCCGGTTTCTGACAATGGAAAGCGAAGATGATGGAGCCTAATCATTTGAAATGTTTAGAAGAAAAAGTTTTAAATGTAAACTAAATGTATGGCTTTTAGATAATTGTTTTTACTCCATTAAAGAATTCTTAGGTTATAAAAATTTACATGATGTAATTTAGAATCTAGACTAGGTATCTAAGTTATTTGTAAAATTTGCACAGCCTGCATGCAGGTTGAGATCAATGGACTCCTAAAATTGTTAAAACATCTACTTGACATGAACTCTAGCAAATAAACTATTTTGAATTGATTTGAGTGCGTCAAATAATTCACAAATAGGCGGAAAATGTTGTATAACTTTCTTCATTCATATAATTTTATAACTATTGTTTACTTGCCTCGGCAAAGTCGTCAGATTTTTCTCGAATCAGGCAGCAAACATATCGTTTGGTGTACATAGGGGATTTTGGGAATAACCTCTAATGAAATTACCTCAAGTTCGCTGAGAAAATTGCGTTAAGTTGGATCGGTACCACATTGGGATAAACATTTGCTTCCCTGGTGGAGTTAAAGAGGAGTGCGGGCTAAAAGTGTGGTGCGCCGAGCCACAATCCAAACTTTAGTATGATAAAACCTCCAAAATTATCAGCTTTGTGCTGCCCGCATCCAGTAGCGATCCAATTCCTGTATAATTGGATCGCGGGTAAAAAGAGTACGATGATCCTTCTAAGGGGTGATTCTACATCAAATACTTTTTATTTTTTTTTTTATTTTGGGTGATCGAATTAAATTACTGTTATTTATTGAAATAATTAGATACTTGCTGGTGACTGGATAACATAACAAAAAACATCTTTGTCTGCATTACCAGCTGATCATAGAGGTTATTGAACTCTCCAAGCACTTTTTTAGGAAAAAGTTTTTTTAAATATTTTTTATACAATCTACCTATTAGTGATGTAGAATCACCCCTTAGAAGGATCATCGTACTTTTTGTACACCTTGTATAGATAGGGTTTGCTGGAAAACTTTTCTAATCGTAGATTAACGGCTTTATGCAGGTATTTTCTTACTTTATTATTAGCAGAACTGAGGAGATTCGCATTAGAACGAAGTAACGTAAGCTAGAAGCTATTGACATAACGTAAGAGAATCATCAAACATTGATTCCCCACGACACCCCTGGTGGTGTCGTTTGGTGGTGTCGAAGGGTAGGAACGCTTATCTCGAGTGGAAGTGGCAGTGGCAAATCGCTTAAAAACGTAAGCTCAGAATAAAATAATAGTACTATCATACAAAACGGACACTCTCCGCCCCCCCGCCCGCAATTCACCACGCACCCCTGCGGGCAGGTGGGTCTTATGTATTAAATATGCGGGCCAACGAGACCTTCTAATTTCAAATTTCAAATTCGCGCTCGTTGTGTGTAGTGTCCGGGGTATGACGTCATATCATGTAAGTAAACAACTTTCCTTAAGGAACATTCATTCGTTCGCACTCTGACCCGTCGCGTACTTTACAGTTTAAAGCTGGAAAACATCTCGATCCCACGGAATATTTCTTTTATGCGAACTAAGTTGCGGCAAAAAATTTGCAATAAAACTATCAAAATAACTTCATTCAATTACCTAATTACTTTGTATAATTGGTAAAAAGCCTATTTCCTTTTCAGACTCGTTACTTTGGCAAAGTTCTAGAGTATTGTTAAATGAGTTTGCGCTTTTCCTCTCCTTGTTACATAAAAACAAAAAATTGGTAGTATAATAGTATATACAGGTAATGTTTATTCGTTCCGCGCGTTAAAAATGGGTTATAGGGACTTCAATGAGGGCAGAAGGTTGAATGGTAACTTTGAGGTGGCAAAAACATGAGTTCAGGTCGATGCGGCCGAGGTTGGTATTGGCCCGCCTCTTCTATACCCCGTCGCATCATCTGGTGGCAACTACTTTCTTCAAGACCACGATTCACTCTTCCGGAGAGGATTGCGTTGGAGTGGTAGTCAGTTTCATTAGCACTTGGCCATATGTACTGCGCGTGGACTAATTTCGGGTTCTGTGACTCTTGGAGTCGAGTAGGAGGGCGTCTCAGACCATCAAGGTCATATGGGCCACCAGGCCAGCGAGAATCCTTCACGGGGACAACTATGGGACAGTATTTTATCGTATTTCTATGGCTGTTCGGGCAGTAGTGACTTAGATTTTTCTTCACCGTCACCTAATAAAAAAAATAACAATCAACACTTCGAGAATTCATTGACGGGCCCGTTGATATGGTTGGTAGTGAGCCTGCATTTCACGTTGTGGGCCGCGGGTTCGATCCCCGCTTAGGGCAAACATTTGTGTGATAAAAATACGTGTTAGTTCTGTGTCTGGTGTTATTTATCTATTTATCTACACTCATGTCGTAATCTTTGAATTATGATTCAAAAAGTTGGTACATAAGGCTGAATATTACGCAGAGTATGCATAAAAAATTAAAAAGTTACCATTACGTAACGATTTTTGTATGAAAATTTTGCAAAGGTGTTACGTAATTTAACTTTTTAATCATAACATAACACTTGGATAAAATTCTTCTTGAACCTAAACCTTTTTAAAGAAGACTGAATATAAGGTCTTTTAGAGAGACGGTTATAAATGTAACAGTTTTTCTTAGTAGCTGTCAAATATTTGTAGCATATTTACAAAGTGTGCCTTATAAACAACCTATTATTTTGGAGCAGTTACAGTAGCAGTTACTACAGTTACAATTATTTTATCTGTAGTGGAAAAAATGCGCGCGCAGCCTGAAATTAGAAGGAAATAGATATTAGATTTGCCGCCATGTTCAAATATTTACCTTTTTCAAGTTTTTTGTGCCCGTGAAAGTAATGTGAAAGTTTATTGAAAAAGAAGATAAAGTGGTGCAGTCAGGATACTGCAGTTACACCAGAAGATACTCAATAACTTATGATCTTCTCCCATATTAGTCTAGGACTTTTTATGACATAACCTACAATGAATTGGGAAAGAATGAAAATCGAAAAGAAAACCATGTCTTGTTAAGAAAATGTTCTGCTTGTATATTTCAAAGAAGACCTAGCGGATATATTAAGCGGCTTCTTCAGACTCATCAGAACTGTAATATACATAATATAAGTTACCATTGTTGTTTACTTACTTTTGTTTAATTTTTATCATTTTTATAAGTAAAGAAACCTATTGCATGAGTGAAGATAAAGTAGTATACACAACTGCATATAATATGGTATTAAAACACTCGTTTAATGCTATTATCACATTCGGCTACGCCTCATGTGATAAACCCAAACTCGTGTTTTAATAACCTGTTTTATATAACAGTTGCATAAACTACTATTATGTATACCCATAATACAGGTTTTGCCTGGTTTGGGATCAGAAGACCTTGTGTGAAATATCCCCCAGTAAAAAAAATTGTGGTTTGATTTTGATAAAGCATGCGAAGTAAAAAATTATATACTGTGTATAATGGATATGAAACATATAAGGTGTAAGGTTTCCTAAAACTGAAGGGGCATGATCAGTCAACGTAACTGAACAACTCTCAGTAAATAAAACTTTCAGGAAATGAGTAACAAAATCGGCCTCTCCATACAAACTGTCCAATGAAGTTTCCAATTTTGTATGGAGGATGATTTTTATTAATTTTCTAAAAGTTGTTCACATACGTTGACTGATCATGCCCTTTCAGTTTTAGGAAACCCGTCGATTGCACTCTGTATAGGGTGACTTTTAATTAGTCCTAGATAGCAAAAGAAAGAGATGCTCGTGATGCCAGAAAAAAATCTTAGTTTTCCGACCCATGTTTGCATCATCATAACATCCCATGCAACCATCCACTGCAGGGAGCTCCCTCCATAATTTCAGCTTTTGCTGGAACGGTGTGGAGGAGAAGTACCATACTCACTACGCTTGTGCACCATGGACCGCGGTTGCCGCTGAATGTAAGATGGTATGATACACAGAAGGATGCTGCTATTCATCCTCCGGTTCATAATCCCTTAGTCGCCTCTTACGACACCCACGGGTAAAGACGGGTTGGTACTATACTTTGCCGGCACCACACGCGGGCGATATTTGCATACCGGGTGTAAAAAAGAAACGATGGCTGACCGTGCATAAGCAGAAGGACGCTTTTAGAATCAAAAAGATCTCATATCATACCCTCAAGCTAATGGAAGAAAGACGCGAAATGGTTCTGCAGTCTTCTGAAGATGCTTCTCAATATCGGCGGCTCAATAAACAGATCTCTGAGTCTCTGACTCGCGACATTCGGCTATTTAATACTAACCATATTAAAGAAGCGATTGAGCGGAACAAAGGCTCCAAAGTGTTCGCAAGAGATCTGTCTATTGGGCAGAGCCAGTTGACGAAGCTGAAGACCGAGGATGGCAGAACCGTATCGTCCAAGCCTGAGCTACTGAGGGAGGTCGAAAAGTTCTGTGGACAGTTATACACGTCAACCGGCCCACCCGTTAGCAGTCTGGCCAACGATCCAAGAGCTAGACTAACCCGACACCATACCGAAGATATCCCGGACTTCAGCTTGTACGAGATTAGTATGGCTCTCAGACAGCTTAGAAACAACAAGGGACCCGGGCACGATGGAATTACGGCTGAGCTTCTGAAAGCAGGCGGAAGGCCAGTGCTAAAAGCTCTTCAGAAGCTGTTTAATTCTGTCATACTCGAAGGGAAAACGCCACAGGCATGGCACAGAAGTATGGTGGTGCATTTCTTTAAAAAGGGTGATAAGACCCTGCTGAAGAATAACAGACCCATCTCACTTCTGAGTCATGTCTATAAGCTATTCTCGAGAGACATTACGAACCGTCTCGCGTGCAGGCTCGACGACTTCCAGCCTCCCGAACAAGCCGGTTTCCGTAATGGCTTCAGTACCATAGACCACATACATACGCTACGGCAAGCTATACAGAAGACCGAAGAGTATAACCAGCCACTTTGCCTAGCGTTTGTGGACTATGAGAAGGCCTTCGATTCGATCGAGACGTGGGCTGTGCTACGATCTCTCCAGAGGTGCCAAGTCGACTATACTATAGTCGATCTGTACAAAAACGCCACTATGTCAGTCCGTCTTCAGGACCAGGACTCGAAACCTATCCAATTGCAGCGAGGAGTGAGACAGGGAGATGTCATATCTCCTAAACTGTTCACCGCTGCATATGAAGACGTCTTTATACTCCTGGACTGGAGAGGACTTCGCATCAACATCAATGGTGAGTATGTAACTGTATCGTCGGCAAATCGAAGGTAGGTCATGTGACCTACCTTCGATTTGCCGACGATATTGTCGTAATGGCTGAGACCCTGGAAGATCTCGGCACGATGCTCAATAACCTCAGTAGAGTTTCACAACAACTCGGTCTTAAAATGAACATGGATAAGACGAAAATTATGTCTAACGCCCTTGTTGCACCTACTCCACTCAAAGTTGGAGACTCTACGCTCGAAGTTGTCGATGAATACGTATACCTGGGACAAACAGTCCAGCTGGGTAAATCCAACTTAGAGAAAGAGGTTACTCGTCGAATCCGACTCGGATGGGCAGCGTTCCGGAAGCTCCGCAACATCTTCACGTCCAAAATACCGCAGTGTCTCAAGACGAAAGTCTTTGATCAGTGTGTGTTGCCAGTGATGACATATGGAACCGAAACGTGGCCGCTCACGATGGGCCTTATCAGAAAGTTCAAGGTCACCCAAAGAGCTATGAAAAGGGCTATGCTCGGAGTCTCTCTGCAAGATCGAATCAGAAATGAGGATATCCGCAGAAGAACAAAAGTAACTGACATAGTCCTGAGAGTCACTAAACTAAAGTGGCAGTGGGCAGGGCACATCGCTAGAAGAACCGATGGCCGATGGGGCGTAAGGGTTCTAGAGTGGCGACCACGTACCGGAAGACGAAGCGTTGGTAGGCCCAGTACCATAGACCACAAGGACCGGTCGTCATGGAGATCTTTAGGGGAGGCCTATGTCCAGCAGTGGACGTCTTTCGGCTGATATGATGATGATGATGAGTCACCTTTAATGACACCCACGGGAAGAGATGGGGTGGTACGGTCAACCGCACGTCAGTGGAAACATTTACGACTCTATTACGATGTCATTAAGTTCAAAGTGTTTCTACTGACGTGCTGTTAGCCGACACCACACATTTTTAGTGATGTGATTATTAAGGTAGTAGTTAATATTTACTGCTTTGATGCTTCCGTCCTTGTTGATGTACTCGTTGCAAATGTACGGGGAACACCTGAAAATTAAATTGGTTACAATAAAAACTTGTTCTTTTGACCGATAGGGTGATTTCAGAAATGAGACTAAGCATGAGCTTCGATCATCTTAAGAATGCAGAGTCATCACTTTCCGTTGCTGGTAGCCAAGCCCAATCCTCGTAACCAATCAAGTCGCTTAAAATTATAAAGTCAAATGCACAATGACTAACTAAAGGCAAACCTTCTAATGAAGCGGTTGTTTCCTTTGTGTGTAACTTACAAAACTAAAAGTAAGTTAAAAAATAAAATACTATATACATTTTTGTGCATTTTCCCTCCATTGTGAATACTCCTTTACCCTGCATTTGCATTAATGCGGACGAACTTATATGTCTCGTTCTAAATAAACAAATGAATACTTTTTTTACATCCCTTATCTTAAATTGCCCCTACCTGTCCCACTGCTGGGCACAGGTCTCCCTTCGTTTTCTCCACGACGTCCTATACTGAATTTCCTCCAGCCAATTTGTTGAAAGGCGTCTAGTGTCTCCGTCTGTGTCTACCGTGTCGCCTTCTGTTCGTTGGTGGCATCCACTGTGTGGTGGTTTTTGCCCACAACATATCCGGCATGCAGAAGACAGGGCCAGCCCAATCCCATTTTAGTTTGAGAGATGAATGGTTTAAGGCCCAGCCATAAAAAACAAATGCTTCTTTGCTTTACACTCGCGTTATAGTAAAAATATGCATTACAGTAAAAACCTGATTTTACTAGCAAAATCTGGCCACTCCGATGTTGCGAGAAGTTCCCCAGCTTCGATTTTTACCTGCACCATGTACGCCCGGTCAAGAGCAAGTCTAGCTTGACATTTGCAGTGTGACTATAGCGCGTAAAACGTTTAAATTAAGAACGGCGCTAAGTCAAAACAATGTGTCAAGCTTGCGTGCTCTTGACTGTACCAGCGGGCGGGGGCTGGGCTGGGCTCACTCTCTCTTCGTTCTAAATTTGATTTAGAATCGGAGAAGGGCAATTCGGTTCGCATTTCGCAATGTATTCAGCGTGATATGACGTTCAACAAGGTGTCCAGTATAAAGAATTTACGTAAAATAAAATTACATACAACATTTGATCCTATTACGGTGTTTGAACCTCACATTTCTTGGAATATTGGTTCGTTTCGGAGCTGTGGTAAGTTTTATTAGCGCGAACAAATGATGTCTCGTATTATTATAGGAGGTCATGACAAAATTTTAAACGATCTCCAAATTGAACGAATCTTGGTTTAATGCATAGAGAATGACTCTATTAAGGTGATCTGTGACGGCCAGCTTTGCCCCGAACGCAACTAGATGGAGCCACTGCTGCAAATATTAGGTTTTATTTTTTAATGCAATAAGTACCAACTGTATATGTGCAAAAAGTTGATTCGCGTAAATTTCATCGTGCAACTTCAACGCCTAACAACAGTTTCGATAAGAAAAATATCTCCATATGTCCACTAAAGTCAATTACTCTCGTCAGTCTGTGTTTACATGAGTACGATCACTCACACATGCACACAAAGCACAACCGTACAGTTTTGACCGCACGCCTACAATCGTAATATTGAACCAAAATTGCTAACAAAAATAGTACTTTCAGTACATTAACTGTATTTTTGTATAAATTAGCGAAAAATTTAACTAAAAATAGCAGTATTCGTTCGTTTTTCAACAGAATTTTATGTCTCGCGTAAGAATGCAAGTCATTTGAATTTTTGTATGGAAAACGGATCACCTTAAGATAAATATTTTGGTCTGCCTGCACACAGTGGTGCAGTTGCAAAACTATGGCGCCTGATAAACGTTTTATAGTTTCAAAAAAAAAAAACGATAAGCCAACAGGCTGAAAATTTTAACCAAGAAAGTACTACTTGTAGTCAAGAGAACTGCGTAAAAACTGACCAAATATTCAATTGTGTTGGGAGCACTACCCGTTCAAAGATGGTTTAGAGTATCAAAAATAATACGATAAGCTAAAAGGCTGAAAATTATTTATATATATATATATAATTTTGGATGGATATATTTTTAGCCTTTTAGCTTATCGTATTATTTTTGATACTATCAAACATCTTTGAACGGGTATGGTTTCCTAACACAATCGAATATTTCGAACTATGTTCCTTGGGAAAAGTTGTTCAGTTTCATGAGCAGAACTACCTTGTCAAGTATCCGGGGCGATAAAAATTTTACGCTTTATAACTTTAAATAGACATTACTCCTCATCGGATCCAAATTTTTGGTCAGTTTTTACACAGTTCTAATGAGCACAACTAGTTCTTTCTTGGATATAATTTTCAGCCTTTTAGCTTATCGTATTATTTTTGATACTATAAACCATCTTCGAACGGGTAGTGCTCCCTAACGCAATTGAATATTTGGTCAGTTTTTACGCAGTTCTCTTGACTAGAAGTATTACTTTCTTGGTTATAAATTTCAGCCTGCTAGCTTATCGTTTTTTTTTTTTAAACTATAAAACGTTTTTCAGGCGCCATATTTTTGCAACTGCACCACTGTGTGTAGGCAGACCAAAATATTTATCTTAATAGAGTCATTCTCTATCCATTAAACCAAGATTCATTCAATTTGGAGATCGTTTCAAATTTTGTCATGACCTCCTATATTATATTGGGGTGCCAAAATGTGGTTAGTTTGAACGTCACCAAGACAAAAGCGTGTCTGACCACCGCCAAAAATGGTTTTTGAATCTGTACACACGGCCGCACGTCGGTGTCAAAACTTGGTTTTGGGCTTTTTTAGCGCAGCGCTGGTTCAGCTTATACCGGTACTGTTTCTACTTGCTTTGTGCCGTGCTAACACTTACTTACAGCCTCGAGGTTCTTGGCAAGAACTTCAGCGCCAACATCGAATCGAAAGCTCAAACTACGGCAAAAGCTGTTAAGCCTCAATGAGCTTAAGCGATACTTCACGCATAGGCGGTTTTCAGACATTTATAAAACACAGGCTCTATCCGGCTTGGAATGCTTTCACCAAGGGACTCTCGGTCAAAAAAGTGTTCAGTGACCTGCTGACCAAATCCATCCCACTTGCATCCCTGGGTGGTACACACGGCCGCTCGTCGGTAGAAACACTTTGACCTTGAGTGGGTCTCTGGTTTCGGACGTTCATAGGGAAGCGCGCTGGTTCAGCTTATACTGGTTTTGTTTCTACGTGCTAGCTGCCGTGCGTACGGGACATGCAATCGTGATAACAGTAAAAAAAACCGGCCAAGTGCGAGTCGGACTCGCGCACCGAGGGTTCCGTACCACCACATAATCATAATTGTATAAGTTGAAATTTCAGTAAGTTAATGTGCTAGATTTTCTGAGTCCGACACGTGCTTGACCAAATTTTATTATTTTTTGTTATTTTTAAACATACCAATTTTCAAGTTTGTAAGTGTTCCCGTTTTTAAAATAGAACTAAAACAAAAATCGCCTCTACGACCATCCAACTTGACCCCTCTCTTATATGAATGTTCTTGAAACGGGAGCTCACCACAATTGGTTACCATTAGTTGTGAGAAAAGTTGTAATATTTAATGATTTCAGACTTTTCCCATTATTTGTACTGTGAGACCTAGCTTCTTGCCAAATTTCATAATTTTAGGTCAACGGGAAGTACCCTGTAGGTTTTGCTTTTTTGCATAAATGTATGGAGATGAGGACATAAAATGCCATATCTTTTAATTGCGTACTACTGGAATAGTGATCATAATTTTAGCATGTTAGTTAGACCATGAGTTTTATCAACTTTCCCTATGTAAAAAAAAAATACGAAAAAAAAAATTACCTCCCATACAATATGCGCTATCAGCTGATGCAGAGTTTAATATTTTGTTTTTCGTATTTCGACCTGTGTTCCTTGGGGAAAGTTGTTCAGTTTTAAGGTCTGACATGATAAAATTATGTTTACTATTTCATTAGGACCTTATAGTGTTGCTGGGACAACTTTCACAACTTTGTCTATTTGTACCACTAGTGGTATACAAGCCCAGTGGTACTAGTGGTCCCAGATAAAATCTTCTTGTGGGTGAGCTTTTCCATTTCATGTCTGTGTTCTGTTAATTAAGCAAGAGGAAATACTTACATATGGAAGTTCTAATAGCAACCTTTAGTCAGTAGAATTTTAACTAAGTGTACCCACATAAATAGGTATCACAGCTTACTACAACTAATTTACACTATTATTATTCATCTTATTATTTTTTTGTATTTAATATTAATTTTTTAACAAAAGTAAAAATAAGCGTTTTGCATTTTGATGACTTTGACTTTGATTGAACAATTTGACAAATAAGAAAATAGAAAGAAAGCAAAGAGCAGAAAATATAGAGCTTAGATTTATTAAGTCGCGGCGCATAGGAAAAAGCTTTTAAATAGTGATCTGGAATTAAATCCCGGGATACGAATTTTATTTTATTAGAGCCGAGAATACTGCTTAGTGGATATAAAGATACATCCAACAAAAAAATAAACTAGGTAAGAGTAATAACAGTGCCAGAATAAGGCAGCGCGGGGCCAGTAGCAAATTCTATCAATGGGCCCTTTGATTGCTTTAGGTTAATAAGTTAATGGTATTATACCGCGTGAATTTGTATTGGTTTCGCACCCGAAGCCCAGTGATTCTACTCATGATAACAAACAACTTTCCCGAAGAAAAAATTTTTTTACTCGAAAAAAATTTTTCGCCTTCCCATACCAAATGAGTCGATCACGTAACCACTTCACTATGGAGAGGCGAAAAAATTTTTACGAGAAAAAATTTTTTGTTTTTTAAAGTTGCTTGTTTTCATGAGTAGAATCACTGGGCTTTGGGTGCGAAACCATTACAAATTCACGCTGTATAAAACAAAACTGATACAAACAAACTTTTCTGGATTGAATTTGAGCTTTATAAATAATACTGTCCACATCGACTTCTCCAAGTAAATCGTATTCAATCAACTTGAGCAATATTTGTTCAGATATATATTTGTAATCGGTTTCTCGAAATGGACTCCAATTTCGATAAAACTTACCACAAGGGCATTTTTAGGGACGAAAAATCGATTTAGCTAGGCCTCTCGTCTGGGAAAATTCGTTTCCCCCGTGTTTTTGAGCATTTTTAAAAAATATCGCTTTTTAGACAGAATACTACAGCGTCATCTGATGACGGGAGCTTAGCTTGCTCACCCGATGATGTTTTAATTTTGAGGCGGCTATAAGTTCGGTCGCCTCAGATAATTTTTAACACGTTTAAATGTTGAGAAATATCGTTCACCAATGTAGTTGGTTATCATAAGAGACAACAAAGTTTGAGAAACAAGATTGTAAAGAATTGTGAGCGTTGGTGCGCGGGGCCCCCAAAATGCACAGGGCCCGTAGGATTTGCTACTCTTGCTGCGTGGATAATCCGTCATTAAGTGAGAATGTGAATATATCAATGAAAGATGAATGGAAAAAAATAAAGATTTTGCAAACTCACGCGCAGGGCATTTAGAAAACGGAGCGCGCGTTTTCAAAAATAAACAAATGTAGAGATGACGTCATGCATGTCATGACGTCTGAGAATGAGTATACGAGTACCTTTACTTGGCTTAGATTAATCAAATCAAATCAAATCAAATCAAAATCGTTTATTCATTGTTGGATATTAAAATCTCTTAATGACGTCAGCTAAACTACATCGCTTCACAAACAATGTGGCGCCATTGTGGGAAAAAAAAGAAGCGACAATAAAAACCCACGCGCTCTTTTAAATATGTTTGAATGTACAAGGTTGATATACAACATACATAGGTCAGTTTTAATTTTGAATTAGCCTGTTAGAACCGTAGTCTAATCCCATGGATTTTTCTCTTCTAGATAATCTGATATTTTATAATAACCCTTCTTACATAATTTCTGCTTGATTACAGTTTTGAATTTATCTAACGGTAAACTTTCAATATCAGTGGGTACCTTATTATAGAAGCGTATACATTGACCTTTATATGTTTTACTAATTTTGTGAATACGGCTGACATGAGAAGCAAGTTGATTCTTGTTTCTTATGTTGACACTGTGCCTGTCACAATTTTTATCAAAAATATGTATATTCCGTTTAGCATATATTAAATTCTCATAAATGTATTGCGACACAAAAGTCAAAATGTTGATTTCTTTAAATTTATTTCGAAGAGATTCTCTAGGCTTCATTTTATAAATTGCACGAACAGCTCGCTTTTGTAGTAAAAAAATGCTGTTTGCATCCGCAGCATGACCCCATAACAAAAGGCCATATGACATGAGACTATGGAAATAACTGAAGTAGACTAACCTCGCGGTGTCTACATCCGTCAGAGCTCTTATTCTTTTCACTGCGTATGCTGCAGAACTAAGTCTGTTCGACAATTTATTAATATGCGGTCCCCATTGTAATTTGTTGTCTAAGGTAATACCTAGGAACACAGCTGATTCCGCAAGACTCAATTTATCGTTTTTCACTAATAGGCTTGTAGCAGTTGGCTTTACATTAGGCAAAACAAATTTAACACACTTAGTTTTCAACACACTTAGTTTTAGGCAAAACAAATTTAACACACTTAGTTAATTATAATACTATACTAACGTGAGTCTATTTTATATGAGGCTGACATGGCGCCGACCCTAAATACAAGGCTCACTATCCCCAGGCATGTATGCCGTATTATTCTCTGATTTAGTACTACAAGCACCGATTATATAATAGTAAACTCACGTCTATAAGTTTGCTGAAAGGCAGGCAATGGATTTCAAACTGAACTGTTAGTTCTTAAACCAGTCTCTACCTTATATTTTTAGTTACATATTTGACACCAGGTTTTGTGAGGTTGGTCATCGACCTTTCAAACCATACGATATGATGATGATGAGTTATTTCCAAAAGTTTTTATAAAAACTACATGTAAGTAGATTTATTAGAACCAGTCTAGATTTCAAGTCCCAGATTCATTTATAACTGTCATGTTATATCTATTACGTCGGGTGCTAAAATAGGACCTAAGATAAACTTATAGTACCAAAGTTAAGTCATGTCGTTTGTTTGAGGGCTATTCAGGTTTAAGACAGTGCCTCTCAAACTGTAGCAGACGGGCCCTGAGAGTCAATTAATTGTTTGAAGTTGTAATATGGTTTTATGTATACAAGTGAAATGGTGGTCAAATTTTCTCTCGTCGCCGAGTGGTATATGACCTGTGGGTAGATGCTCTTTCTTTCTGATAACGAAAGTTACTCTTTTTAAGTTACTTGTTACTCAACATTGACTGGGATCAGAACCTGGATGGGTGACCGCTAGTGGCACAAAAACTAGATCTCTTCGGAATCCTCGTTAAACCGATGGTACCGGCTATCACTGATAGTATTCGTTAAGCCAAGTCACAGGACTTTAGCGGTATGAACCTGGCAAAGCCTAATCTAGAATTTGATTGGAGGTCAGATGGTAGTCGCTCTGTGTAAAAGCCAGTGCTCTCGGGAAATCCTCTGAATCTACAAATAAAATCACCAATTAAGTGCCAAGAGAAAGAGACCAATCGGTAAGATTTAAGTTATCAGCGGTCACTACTCAAAAGGCAACTTTATTTTGACGAGAAAGCAAGGCCTACACAATATGCGAGTAACTTTTATACGGAGATTCTTTTCAAATCCCCACGGGCAAAATGTAACCGTGACTTTCAGTCGAACTTTTTCATAGAGATTTTGTTGTACCGTTTTACTTATGTGTGCCCCTCGTAAAAGTTATACCGGACGTAAACACTGACCTTCGACCGGAGTACAATAAAAGAATATTGCGGGCAACGCTCATGTTATCGGAATCCTATTTCTAAGGCTATACATTATGGAACGCTTTTGGTAAGCCTAACGACAATAATAATAACTAGCTGTGCCCGCGGCTTCGCCCGCGTGATATTAAGACAATGTGCAGTTTCTCCCTCTCCCCTTCCCTCCCCTACCTCTCCCCCTCCCTCACCCTCTCCCACTCCCCCTCTCTCTACCTCCATCCCACTTCCTCTGCTTCTCCCTATCCCTATCCTTGCCCCTAACCCTACTTCTATCCCTATCCTTAACGCCGTCTTACGCTATCCCTATCCTTATATAAACATAGAAACGACACCCATATTGATTTTTAGATATTTTATCCCTATCGCACCCCAACCCCATCCCCAGGGGATGATGTTATTTCACGTCCACCACCTTAGATTTCAAAATTGTTGTAGTTTTCGTAGTCAGCGATCCGATAAACCATACAAACGACACCCATATTGATTTTTCGACAAATCAACACTATCGCACCCCAACCCCATCCCCAGGGGATGATGGTATTTCACGTCCACCACATTGGATTTAAAATTGTTTTAGTTTTTGTAATCAGCGACCCGATAAACCATACAAACGATACCCATATTGGTTTTTAGACTTTTTCACCCCATTTCCCTCTTAAAGGGGTTGAATTTGGGGTGGAATTTCAATAACAGTGATGTATGTTCCACAGAATAACAACCCTAATGCCTAAATAATAAATTTAGTGGATATTACTTTAAAATGAAGGAGTTTCAACTTCTCCCCTTTCACCCCTTAGGGTGTAGAATTTTCAAAAACCCTGAGACAGGTAAAACTTAATTTTTAGTTGTCAGTCTAAATACAAATTTTGAAGATCCTAACTTCAAAACTGACGGACTTTCATACAAACTTTCATCCCTTATTCCACCCCCTTAGGGGATGAACTTTGGAAAAATTCTAAAACACGTTTTTTTATTTTTTACCAAGAGCTCAAAAACAAATTTCTATAATTCTACCTTTAAAAATAAAAGACTTATAGACCAACATACGGATAAAATATCATCCCCTTTTCACCCCCTTTTAGGGTGATTTTTAAGAAATGCATAAACACGTTTTTCTTTATTTTTTACCAAAAGCTTAAATTTAAATTTGTGTGAATCTAACTCAAGAAACAAAGGACTTTCATACAAACTTTCACCCCTTATTTCACCCCTATAGGGGATGAATGTTGAAAAATTCTTAAACACGTGCTTTTTATTTTTTACCATGAGCTCGGAACCAAATTTATATAATTCTACCTTAAAAAATGAAAGACTTATAGACCAACATACGGAAAAAAAATCATCCCCTTTTTCACCCCCTTGAAGGGTGATTTTTAAGAAATGCTTACACATGTGTTTCTTTATTTTATACCAGGAGCTTAAATTCAAATTTGTGAGAATCTAGCTCAAGAAACAAAGGACTTTCATACAAACTTTCATCCCTTATTTCACCCCTTGGGAGATGAATTTTCCAAAATCCTTTCTTAGTGGGTGGTTTTGACGTGCATAAAACCTGTGTACAAAATTTCAGATCTGTATCTATAGCGGTTACGGCTCGACGTTGATGAATCAGTCAGTCAGTCAGTCAGTCAGTCAGTCAGGACATGCTCTTTTATATATTTAGACTAGCTGTTACCCGCGACTTCGTCCGCGTGGGATTCTGTCTATCTGACCATCCATCCATCCACCCTTCCGCCTATCTGTCGTCCGTCCGTCCGTCCAACCATCTGTCCAACCGTCCGTCACACCATCCCTGTCCCTGCCCCTCTCCTCCCCCTCACCCTCCCTCTCCATTTCCCCCTCCCTCTCCTCCCTCCTTCCTCTCCCTCTCCCTACCCCTAACGCCATCTTAACCGCTATCCCTATCCTCATATAATCATAGAAACAACACCCATATTGATTTTTAGACCCTACCCAACTGAACTCCATCCCCAGAGGATGATGGTATTTCACGTTCACCACGTTGGATTTCAAAATTGTTGTAGTTATCGTAATCAGCAACCCAATAAAAAATAAAGTTTCATTCAAATCCATCCATCCATCCATACTTACAAACTTTCGCGTTTATAATATTAGTAGGATATTATATATTATATTATATTATATTATATTATATTATATTATATTATATTATATTATATTATATTATATTATATTATATTATATTATATTATATTATATTATATTATATTATATTATATTATATTATATTATATTATATTATATTATATTATATTATAATATTATATTATATAGTAGGATATAGTAGGATTAGGATTTATCCGTTTTTAGGGTTCCGTACCTCAAAAGAAAAAAACGGAACCCTTATAGGATCACTTTGTTGTCCGTCTGTCTGTCTGTTAGTCAAGACCCTTTATCTCACGGACGGGTAAAGGTATCAGGTTGAAATTAATACCATATATTAGGGTCCATGAACCACATAAGATCGGAAAATTTCAATTTTTTACAACGACGTAATCAAGATATGGCTTTTTATGTCTTCATCTCCATACATTTATGCAAAAAAGCAAAACCTACAGGGTACTTCCCGTTGACCTAAAATTATGAAATTTGGCAAGAAGTTAGGTCTCACAGTACAAATAAAGAGAAAAGTCTGAAATCATTAAATATTACAACTTTTCTCACAACTAATGGTAACCAATTGTGGTGAGTTCCCGTTTCAAGAACATTCATATAAGAGAGGGGTCAAGTTGGATGGTCGCGGAGACGATTTTTGTTTTAGTTCTGTTTTAAAAACGGGAACACTTACAAACTTAAAAATTGGTATGTTAATAGTGCATAAGCTATAAAATAACAACAAAAAATAAAATTTGCTCAAGCGCGTGTGGGACTCAAAAAATCTAGCACATTAACTTACTGAAATTTGAAGTAATACAATTATGATTATGTGGTGGTACGGAACCCTCGGTGCGCGAGTCCGACTCGCACTTGGCCGGTGTTTTTTCTTCTTTGTGTGTAAATCTCTTATCTGAGACTGATCTGAGTTATATTTTGTTTACGAAAAATATTTTGTTTTTTATTCAAAGCCCGAAAAAGTTTTAGCCTGGGGAACAATTTTAATAGCAGAATAAAAAATCTTATTCGCCCTTTTGATAACTTAAACCCTTAGAAACGCTTTTAAAACAACTTCTCCCACAATTTCGCGGTCCACAAGTGAAAAGGCCTAAAGGGAAAAGTTTTTCCTGCTTTTATAAAAGATAAGGTTCTTAGGGTCTTAAAAATGTCGGCTTTTCGCCTTTTATTTAGATTTTATTCAGAGCTCTTTTCTAGACCCAAATCCTAAATTTTGTTTTGTCACACAAAATTTCGACAGCCAGGTTGTTCACTCAATACAACCTAGCTGACGAAATTTTTAAGCCAGATCCAACGGCTTCACGTACCTTCCGAAGCACGGAATTACTGGAATTATTGTGTAAACAACGGTAACCCATTCTGATTCTGAACTCAGCACAGGGTCTTAAGTAAGCTATAACCCTCGTGGCTGAGAGTCGGGCTTTAGCTTATATATTTACTGTGACGAGGGTTATAGCTTATTTAAGACCCTGTTAAGAACGGGAGAATTTGTGGCAATTTTAGGCACGATTTCACGTACAATGCTGCTTTGTTAAGCTGTGCAAGTGATTAAATTGTTAGCAATTAAGCAACGTACGAAAAAAGGCGGCAAATTCGCGCGTACTTGTGAACAGGGTTTTTGTATTGCGCAAAGTATTACGTCGATATAACTCAAATTTCCATTTATAAGAGATTTGCGTAAATTATAATTACTTACGAGTTAGATGTATGCGTCAATACTTAAGATTGTTTTCCGTCCCTCTCGTCGGAAAGTTACAAATCCTTCTCTCGGATGCGACGGCTTCTTCAAATTACGTTCACTGCGAAGGCGAAAGAAGATTAGAATTGTAAAATTCAAGCTATTGGCTACTTCAGCAGTAGAGAGCATCTGTACAAAATGGGTATGTCGGATATAACCACCTGCAGAGCATGTCGTGAGGAGAGCGAACGCATGGAACATCTGTTGTGCACATACAAGGTTTTGGCTAACAAGCGTATGAAGATTCTAGGTCAGGCTTATCTGACACCAGAAGACTACCTTCCGCTGAAATCTACATCGAAGCTCATAACGAGCATAATTGAAGACTGCGGAAGATCACAGAAGAAACGTTAGTTTACTATAATATTTAATCTGTGACAGAAGAAATAAAGCAGAGAAGCACAAAAGATCCCACAGGGTCAATGTGCTCTGAGGTCCATTAAGGAACTCAGCCCCACGTATTAAAATAAGATTAAGATAAAACAAGCAACGTTGGAGGTGGTCAGATCCTAGTTAGTCTCGGCTACTGTCACTGATAATAGTCGTTCCATTCGGTGGCTTAAATAATGACTTTGAGACGTTTCTAGTTATTATATTCAACTCTCTCAACTTCAACTTCTTTCCTACGCGTCGCTTCAAAGGAAACCAGACAGAATTACATTATTCTAATCCTCTTAAACCAGCTTGTAAAATGTTTACGTCACACAAACGGAGTTACGTGCTTACTATAATGTTTATCTCGATACGATCTGTTCAATATTCTAAAGCACCCGTATACGCCCGTATTCCGATAGCGATAAATCCCACACTATTGTCGATAGTTACGCTACAAGTGCTTATGTTGTGTAGTTCTACTTTAGAAATGACTAGAAGGTTGCACTATAACAAATAACCTCTTGACAAACTCTTATATAAAAATTATACCAGAACAGGCTAGCAAAAACTTTCGAAAGTCGGCTTCATACTAAACCGTAAACTTGTGTTTCCTAATCAATTGCGAACCTTTGAGAGTATGTTACTCGGTTATAACTCGAACTGAAATAAACTTTCCCCAATATACGAGTAGGTCGAAATAAATAAAAATTTTGGCTTCGCATTTTGCATTTTCTTAGAAACTTTTGAGGGATAGTTGTTGTTCCTTGCTAACAATGTTCAAAATAAGGTACCAGCGCCAATTTTGGCCGCTAGCGTGGAAAAGGTTTTGAAATTAGATCGTGGTGATGAATTATAGTGTACCTAAGGTACTGACTGGAGCTATTCGTTAGCATTTTCCTCGCTTTAGTGAGATAAAAAATTTGTGTTTCGCTCAGCAGCAAGATATTTTGCGTCTCGTGCCTTGAAACCTTCGCCACCCTCAGGATTCTTCTTTTGAACCACTCGCTTCGCTCGTGGCTTGATCCAAGAATCTTTCGCTTGTTCGAAATTTAATAAAAGGCATACGCGCCACACAATATTTTTTGTAATCATTACTTACATAACAAATACCTAACTATTATTATCAAACTATTAAACATAGTTTAGATAAGTACTTAAATGAAAGTTAAATTTTGCGTTCCTTTGGCATACGACAAATTAATTTTCTATTTAATTAAAATAAGAAATACGATATTGTTTTGTTAGCTGAAACTTTAATCATTGTTCAATGCATTTGGTTCAAATTGGTCTGGCTGGAATAAACTACGAGCATGTAAAATATTACTCAGATTTAATTTGAAATCTTTTGAAGTCTAAAAAAGTTAAAACCTCGGCTCCATTTTTCTTTGAGGATTCCAAGCGTAAAGTCTGGTATACAATCGTATTGTGAAGGAAATTCTATTGTTATGTGATGTTGGCTGTCATGGTCGGCATTTCATTGAAATTGTAAGAAAACGCAGAAGGTATCAAATTACATCCCTAAATAAATGTCCATGAGAAAACCTATCAGATTTTAATTTGTTAATTTATTTTTAACTCTTATTTTTGGACGGGAGTCGAACCCCCGCTTTTCACCCCGTAACTACGTCTTTTTCCTTTATAGTAGGTATACGCCTCGCCACGCGTGGCACCACTTTCTTTGTGAAGAGACGTAAATGTAACTGACTTAGTGATTGATAGTATCCTACAATGAATAAAAAACACTTAGATTTTTTTTTTGGCTAAGCTAAGATGCCTCGCCATTTTCGATACCACGCCTCGCACGCACTTTTTTAGTTCGCATTCTTAGTCCGGTCCCTTATGGTCTTACGAGTATATCTCCAAATTCACCAAAATGCACCAAATTTTTTCCAGGTTAGTTAGGTACATAGCTCTCAATTTTCGATAGGAGCCAATTCTTGAATTTTCTAGAAATTGTAAGGCGTGTCTACGTGAAACAGCTAACTGACGCACTATCCACGGTATAATTTTTTAAAAATGTGTGTACCTCTAATTTAGCGCGGACTACTCTACGCTGAATAAGCTCACTAACTAGTTCAGTGTTGCCAGAAACTGATTTGACCGAAAATCTTAACTTTTTAACAGTTTTCATTATCTGTGACGATTTGATACAAATCTGACCATGACAGTGAACACATTAGGTAAATATTTTTAAATTGAAAAAATATTAAGGAAAACACCATAGTTCCTGTGATGCCAAAACCTCAGAGAACTTAAAATAAATGCTTTTGATCATCCGTCACTACTACTGATTTAGACGTGCGAACAAGGTCAGAAAGCGCGATTTCTCGCTAAATCAATCCACACATAGCTGCAGACTAATTAGTCCGCGCTGAATTTAAATTCAAAATAAATGGTACAGCAGCACTGCACTTACTTTCTCGCGATATACGAGAGTCAGAGGATTTGCATAAAACTCTTAAATTCCAAATATGGTGTCAATGGCCGCTAGGCCAAAGCGTGACGGACAGACCGACCGACGGACAGACCGACTGACGGACAGACCGACCGACGGACCGACCGACCGACCGACGGACGGACATTTTTGGGAGACTTGTTTTTTATGATGTATAAGTGATATAGAACCAAAGATTTCGGACCTCCTTGCTTCGCTCGGAATAGATACCTTGCTAATTTATTTTACTATGGGATGACATCTGCCAACATGTCCCAAATTTTTATGTCACATCATCAATGATCACTAGGAAATATTTATTTATTTATTTATTTATTCAAATATACGGAACACCAACACTATACATAACAACACATTATTATAGTATCAAGACATTATAGAACATTTCAGTTATGTACAGAAATAATAGGTGAGCACATCATGAAACCATTTCAACCTATAAATGAGTGAAACAAATTATCATAAAATTTTCAATATAAGTTACAAAATAATAATAAAATAAGATAAGATAACACAAATCCTTAAATACGAGTTTAATCAAGTGATGTCAGTAACCTTGCCTAATATTAAGTTTCTAAAAGATGACAAAGAGTCATGAAATATATCTATCTCTGGCTTTTCCGACTGGACAAAATTATACTCGCTGCAGATTCGATTTATTGGAGAGTTTCGACCAAGATTTGTGCGACAGAAGGGAATAGAAAACATTTTGGTATTGGAATAGCGAGGTATTTTATGCGGAACACTCAAACAGATACATGCCCGGATCTCGTCGCTATCGATATGACCATGTAATGCCTTGTATAGAAAAGTGAGGTCAAGTATTCGTCGTCGTTCATGCAAGGAAGACATATTAAAAAATGCAAGACGCTGTTGGTAGCTGACGTGATGCGATATTCCTGAAGATATAAATGCTAAATGTCTGGTAAAAGCTCGTTGTACGCTTTCAAGTCTTTGAGAGTGCACTGCATTGCAAGGGCTCCAAGATATAGACCCATATTCCAAAACGCTACGAACGAAAGCATTGTAAAGAATGATCTTCGACTGGCATGAAAACCCTTTTGTATTTCGCTTAAGAAATCCAAACATTTGCGCTGCTTTTGTTACAATTTTATCGATATGCGTTATGAACGTTAACTTGCTATCGACCACAATACCCAAGTCTCGCATTTCAGAAACTTCTTTTAAGACATTTCCATCAATGTTGTACGAAGTTGGAACGACCTTTCTTTTTCTACTATATTTGATGTGATAGCATTTAGTGACATTTAGCAACATTCCATTCGCATCGCACCAAGTTTTTATGGAATCAAGATCCTCTTGAAGGAAGCTTTGATCATTGCTATTTGTGACTGGCATGTAAATCTTGAGGTCATCAGCAAATAAAGAAAAATGACTATGTTTAATGGCATATGAGATGTCATTTATGAAAATGAGAAATAGGATGGGACCCAAGTGTGAACCTTGAGGAACTCCAGATTTAGCAAAATATGTATGAGATTCATATCCTTTCACAGATACAACTTGCGGTCTATTTGCCAAGTATGACTCAAACCAGCTCAGTAACGGGCCTGTGACACCGCAGGCCTCTAATTTTAACAAGAGTAACGAGTGACTGACCTTGTCAAATGCACTACTAAAATCTGTGTAGACTGTATCGACTTGTAATCCTCTGTCCACATCTAGCATTAGGTCTTTAAATGCTAGAGTCATGTTAGTGTCTACTGAACGGCCTTTTCTGAAACCATGCTGGTGAGTTGACAATAAAGGATCGACATGCCTGGCAAAGACTGGATATAAGAGTGATTCAAACAGTTTGGCGGCGCAAGATAATATCGATATCGGACGATAGTTATTTACATCACTACGATCCCCCTTTTTATACACCGGGATGATCCTAGCTTTTTTCCATTCTTCGGGAAACACTCCATCCCGCAGAGAGCGATTGAAAATTAATAAAAGAGGAGTGACTATGACTGTTACACACTTTTTGATGAAAAAAGGAGGAACTCCATCTGGGCCCGCTCCTTTCGAGACATCTAATGATTTAATTTTTTTAGTTATATCATTTGTGTCAAAAGTAACTAGAGAAATCGCGTCATTAGGATATATTACGTCACAATTGGTGATTGAAGTTGTGCTATATACCGAGGAAAAATGATCCGCAAAAATACCAGCTATTGACTGACCATCTCTCGCTGAGAGAGGTCCTAAATGCATGTCTAATGGTAGCGATTCATGATTATTTCGTCGGCTGTTTATGTAATTCCAAAAAACCTTTGGGTTGTGTTTTAATGCAACTTGTATTTTATTTTTATATTGTCTGTGACATCTACGAAATAAGTTATCACAACGATCCCGTAGTAGGTCAAACTCCAATTCGTCTCTCGGATTATTATATTTCCTAAAACGCACGCGAATCTTGTCTTTGAGTTTTAACAATCCAATAAGCTTATTATTGAACCAACATGGAACTTTTGAACTCCGAGGTCTGCAGCGAGGTACAAATCTGTCAATTGCTAGATTTATATGTTGGTAGTAAATTGAGATCATATCATTTACTGTACCACAATTCTTAAATTCAAAATCACAGTTAACGGCTTTAAGATAGGTAACAATGTTATCATAGTCTGCCTTGTAAAAATTATATCTTTCTTGAGCCTTTGCCTTGAGCCCACACACTTTAATGTTTTCTACGGTAATTAAGAGGCATGGATGGTATCGGTCCATTTTACTAATTATATCAAGGCTAGCAGATACACTCAAACCAGAAAAATTTGTGAGAATCAAATCTAAGATATTTCCATCCTCGTTAGCAACACAATTAATATTCAAAATAACCCGTCAAATTCATAGAACGATGCCTTCACTACCTTGTGACAAATTATTTCTTTAATCCTCCTTCTAATTACCCTTATTTTTCTGTGTATAGAACACATTTTTGAGAAAATTAGAAAAACTTTTTTTTCACGAATACAATACCTTTCTCGCTCCGCTCGAAGATATTAGAAGAAATTAAATGAAAGAAATTTCATGTTACAATTTTATGTAATTTGTGCACAATAAAGAATATATATAATCAGCGACACCTTAAGACGCCTTATATCAACAGGGTGTTGACGTGGATACGTGTATGCTTTCGTTTGGAGGTTATTTCGTGCAAAGTGGATTTAGGCCCTTTGGCGGCAATAATTGGTACTACATTGAGCTTTGAATGAGGCGGATGGGTGTGAGGGGGGCGTGTGAAGGGTGGTGGTGAGAGGTGTTAGGGAAATGGGAGGGGGAGGGGACGGAGTGCAAGGGAGGGTCAGTGAAGGAGAGAGGGGGTGAGTGGACGTGGTTTGGAGCTTGACGTGCTCTTGACTGAAGTAGGTACAGTCAAGAGCACGTCAGACGTATCCACGTAGAACTTACGCCCGTATCAAGGATACAACTAACCAGGGATTTGTTTTTGTTGCAGCACTGCCCAGAAGCAGCCTTAGTGTCAGCTCGGGTGTTAGCAGCAGAAGGCGCTCCGGCGACGCGGTCGGCGTCTGGAGTTGAACGGCGGCCGTCGGTGCCTCGCCCGCCGCTCAACAAGCGAGGGTCCGGCTCTCTGCTGTCTTCAGCTCCTCCTGCGCCACAGTCAAGGTTAGTAACTTACAGTTTCCACGTAAGCTAAAAAAATCCTTTTAACAACGACAGATTCACTCGAATTTTACAATGACTACATATTTTGTTAAACGTGTTTTTGCAGTGGCTTTGCAGCGGTATTTTGATACAAATATACTTACGTATATAGTTTTAGTACCATTACTCTCTTCAAAGGTTGTATAATAATAAGCTGTGCCCGGTCATGCGTTGCTGTGGCTCTAAACGCACGCGCAATGTAAAAATTAATGTCTAACCCTACGAATATAATAGGTAGGAGCTTTTTTTATAAACTTGAAACCTTCACCTATTGTGACCATATTCGTAAACTTGGGACTAAACTATCATTAAAAATAAAGTTTATGAATCAAACTATTCTCGTATAGAGATACTCATCAATTTCACCTAGGTATTACCATAGGTATTACCTATGCTATCACGAGCAATGAGCATGTTCAAGCTAAGTTGTGTTAACAAAGCAATCGGTTTTCAGTCGGTGGAAAACTTCAAAGATGTAAGATTTGGAACAAACGCTCATTTTTGTTTGAAAGAAAATAGTGAAGATTATTTTAGCATGTTACTCAGACATTCTAAAATTTTTGACTCCCCATAGAGACAGAGGAACAAAACGGAACCCTTATAGGATCACTTTGTTGTCCGTCTGTCTGTCTGTCTGTCAAGACCCTTTATCTCACGAACGGGTAAAGGTATCAAGTTGAAATTAATACCATATATTAGGATCCATGAACCACACAAGATCTGAAAATTTCAATTTTTTACAACGACGCAATCAAAAGATATGGCATTTTTATGTCCTCACCTCCATACATTTATTCAAAAATGCAAAACCTACAGGGTACTGTCCGTTGACCTAAAATTATGAAATTTGGCAAGAAGCTAGGTCTCACAGTACAAATAATGGGAAAAGTCTGAAATCATTAAATATTACAACTTTTCTCACAACTAATGGTAACCAATTGTGGTGAGCTCCCGTTTCAAGAACATTCATACAAGAGAGGGGTCAAGATGGATGGTCGTTGAGGCGATTTTTGTTTTAGTTCTATTTAAAAACGGGAACACTTCCAAACTTGAAAATTGGTATGTTTATAGTGCATAAGCTATAATATAACAACAAATAATAAAATATGGTCAATCGCGTGTCGGACTCAAAAAATCTAGCACATTAACTTACTGAAATTTCAACTAATACAATTATGTTTATGTGGTGGTACGGAACCCTCAGTGCGCGAGTCCAACTCGCACTTGGCCGGTTTTTTTTAAGTTGTTCAGTAACATGCTAAAATTATGTTCAAATCATGATTGTGCTTTCATATTCACAATCTAAATTGAACCGCTATATAGGGTATATAGCGGTTCAATTTAGATTGTGAATATGAAAGCACCTAATGAAAGACCTAAAGTGAAAATAAAAGGCTTATAACTCCTTATCAAGAACAAAGGAATTCCTAGGGACATATTCTTCTGCTAAATCTAACCCTCGTCAAGTCGAATGAACTTAGAAAATTATTATCAAACCTACCTAAAGGAAACTGTTGGCGTCTTGGCCAATTAAATATGAAACATATTTTATTGGCATTCCTGAAGCATGTTTACATCATGGAATACTCGTAACACGATTTTCGCGCGACTGGTTTGCGCGTTTTGACCCGTTGCTCGGTTTACACGTGGTAAGTGGTAATCTCTCTGTGAGTGATATGTAAATACTTTATTGTCAAATACAAAACACATTTTAGTGATCATCTTGCTTGTGACATGCCTTTACACCGCGCTGCCCACTCTGAGAAAGATGGAATGTCTCTTGTACCTAAGCCAAGGCATAAAGTTTTTGAAAGTAAAAACTAAGAGAAGAACCAATAGTACTCCAGGTAATATCTAAACGTTTTATTTAGAAAACACAGGTCCGTTTATGTTAGTGTTCAACTTAAAAACTATATTGGGTTGGGAGAACGTATGTATATTTTACTACCACTATATTTAGCAGGCTTATATCATCGACTTTATCTTGACTTTTAGCGAAGGAAAAAAATGCCAGCGTGTTGGTGAAACCAGGGCGAGTCTACTTCGCACACTCGTTGTGAAATCCAAACTCAATACATACATACATACACAACATCACGCCTTGTTCCCGTCGGGGTAGGGAGAAAATTTTTCCAAACTCAATCCCAACGTTAATGAACTTAAAAATTTAGGTACTTAATCATTGTTTTGGCTTTGGAAAGTAAATTTTATTGCTTCTACCCCAAATTCCTCGAAATTTATAATACTGAGAATAATATCAAATTCAAGGCCTATCGAACTTTTGATCGATAAACTCAATTAGCGGTTTGTTTTCCTTTACCTAGATATAAAATAAAAACCAATTTTAGTGCTTCAGGCTTGTTTACAGCACAATAAATGATACAGGAAAATGTAACTAGATTTTTAATTGAATTTTTGTTCGAAATGAAAAACTGGTTAAGTATTTTTTTTCCAAATTAACGAAGGTTTTCAGAAATTTTATGTTTATATAAGTATATAAGCTACGAACGTGCCACATACTACACATTTTTCAGAATCCGTAGCGCATTTTGCATGGGAGATCAAATTTAAGTTTCCGAAGGATAATTCGTAATAGTACATTATAATGCAAATGCGCTATTTTGGATATTACACCCGAGGCTCAGAAATTGCAGCCCGAGCCGCAGGCGAGGGCGTATTGGAGCCGAGGGTGTAATCACAAACGCGCACGAGCTTTGTACGGCGTTTTTCAACACATTTGCGAACAAAAACAAATCATATTTGCTTACCTAGCAAATAGCGATAGTGGACTTTAGGGTGAAGCCACACGAGTGTAATTTCGGTCGCTGAATTTCTGCCGCGTAATTTCTGCCCGACCGAAATTCTGCTGGGCTGCCACACGGACGTATTATTTTCAGTTGTTATCCATAGTTTTTCTGGGGTGGTTGTGCTAAAAAAAATATTTACCGAGATATGACCGATATTGTGTCATCATCTAGATTGAGTTGGGGCTTACTCAATTTAATTTAGGGACAAACTGCTTATTTTAACGAAATCTTATTCGTATTTGTGTTCCTATTCGAATTTCTATTCTTATTCGTGTTCCTATTCGAATTTTTATTCTTATTCGTATTCCTTTCCATATTCCTATTCGTGTTCCTATTCGTATTTCTATTCGTATTCCTATTAATATTCCTATTCGTATTCCCATTCGTATTTTTATTCCTATTAGTATCCCTATTCGTATTCCTTTCCTATTAGTATTCTTATTCGTATTCCTATTCGTATTCTTATTCGTATTCCTATTAGTATCCCTATTTGTATTCATATTCGTATTTATATTCGTATTCCTATTAGTATCCCTATTCGTATTCCTAAAAGTAAACCTTTAACCCATTGCTTACACTTGCTATTTAACTGACCAAAAACGGGTCCGCATTAGATTTAATGGAGCTTTAACGTTAAATGCTTTTTGAAACTGACGACAATATCTATTTGCGGCAGTCCACGTTGAGGAGTTGAATTCCAACATCAGGTGAAAATTCCTATGATGGCAACACTGATGTGTCTGTCAGCATCGCGAACTCAATTTCGGTTGAAGTGGTGTTCGACAGAAATTACGCGACCGAAATTACGCTCGTCTGGCCCAAACAGCACTTTTATATGAAACCAAAGGCAACCGAAATTACGCTCGTGTGGCTTCACTCTTACGAGGGGAGCAATAGCTTATATATAGTTCTGTGGGAGCAATGCACATTTCCCCCACTCGACACTGGTGGTTCGCCATTTTTTTACTTTCGAGCGGAGCGAGAAAGGTATTGTATTCGTGAAAAAACACCGAATGGTCCGATTGACACCATATTTTGAATTTAGGAGTTTTATGCAAATCCTTCGAAGAGTCCTACGTGCTTTCTTGCTGGCTCTCATTTTGAGGGTAGCTGTCATACAACGAAAATTAAAAATTGAAATTTTCTAAAAAACGGCTTATAGAATCTTGATGAAACTTTGTAAGATATCTTGCGCCAGTATCAATTGATCATAAAAGGGTTGTTCCTGTACCACCAAATCGTAAATATGTGATTTGCCCAAAATTGGTTCCATTAATTTTATTAAAATTTTCTATAATATTAATCCTGGATTGATTGTCTACCTGACTGGATATTTTTTATGAGTTTCTTGAATAAAATTAAGTACACAGGGTGTACCAAAAACTGAAAGGGCTTGCTCAGTAGACTAAATTGAACAATTATCCGGAACATGTGTTGGGAAATTTTAAAAAATTTCCATGCAAGTATCCTACGGTAGTATCCATTGATCTGTGAAAATTCATATAAAGGGTGTTCCAGTACCAAAAAAAGCTAAACATGTGATTTACTCGAAATCGTTTGAGGTTTGTTTGTTTTGATGTTTGACAATTTGAATTCTGAATTGATCTGTATAGAGGTATTTCATTCGAACATTTTCTTGGAAAAACGTAAATAAAAGTTTGTGTTTCCATACTATGTGTATGGCATTACAAATTTAAGTTTGCGGTTGATAATTTTTCCTTGAGTATTGCGAGAAAGTAAGTGCAGTGCTGCTGTACCATTTATTTAAGATTGTTCTAGAACACGACACTGGCAGAAATGTCCCCAAATATGGATTGATGATTGCCAAATTTTAATATATGTATATATAAAAAATACGCTAACAAGCGAGGTGACTATGGTACTTCCCCTCCACATTTTTCCAGCAAAAGCTAGAATTCTGGAGGGAGCTCCCTGTCCTGTAGTGGACGTTCATGGGATGTTATGATGATAATGATGAATTTATATTAATGTACCTAATAGTGTTCATGCCTGCAAAGGTAGCTCTCATTTGGACGATGTTTGTAATTATATCTGCACTATGTACCTGATTGCTTTGCACAATAAACATTCATTTATTCATTCATTCAATAACGTTTTTTATGTTTATTTCATTTGGATTTCCTTTGTCTTCTTCTTTTCGAGTCAATGGCAAAACTGACTATAAACGCTTAGCCCAAAAAGTAGCCACATCAATAGCCTTTTGGTTGCCTTCAAAAAGGTCCCTCCGAGTGCAGAAAACTGGAGAAGTAGGGCACGACAGCAAGTGTGTCATGGTTTGCAAAATACCGCATTCACACTTGTCGTTATCAGAGAAGCCCCACCTCTTCATGAGTTCCCCGCACCTGCCAACGCCCGACCGCAGTCTGTTTAGTGACTTCCATATGGACCAAGGAAGGTCCTTTGTCAATGGGCTTACTCTTGACCTCGATCTAGCCCTAAGGACAGAGATGAGGTCGACGGGAACGAGCTTGCCCAGAAGATGCTTATTCACTTACGTTTTAAATAGATTCGGGTTTTAAGAACTCGGTAACACAGACACAGAATAAAATAATAGTACTCTCGTACAGAACGGACACTCTCCCCACCCCTCGCAGTCTCCCCCGCAACGCCACGCCCGCAAGATTCTCGTGGTCCTTCAGAAGATCCTTAGTACTGAATTTTCGGGTCCTGCGCGACCTTCCAATTTCAAATTTCAAATTCGCGCTTATTGTATGTAGTGTTCGGGCCTCAGAGTAAAAAACTATAGAGTCCGCCATATACATATTCTGTATGAGCAAGTGAAGTGTAAAGCGTCTCACTGTCAAATAATACTAGTTGGTCAAAAAACTCAGTTAAGTTTTACAAAAATCAAGATATCTTTAAAAATCTAATGTTTTAGTATAAACTTTGTTTGCGAAAGTAAAAATATATCGTTTTTAGGGTTCCGATACCAAAATGGTAAAAAAAAGGAACCCTTATGGTGCCGCTCTGTCTGTCTGTCTGTCTGTCTGTCCGTCTGTCTGTCACACCTCTATATCTCAGCAACCACTTACGCTATCGAGCTGAAATTTGGAATAGTTTTAGAATATAGTTGCCCAACTTAATTGCACATGAAAATTTTTTGAAAAAAGTATGATTATTAATGTAAAGGGGGCCAAAATAGGGGGGGCCAAATTTCAAATTGTCGCTACTAGGTCGAGTGGGGTATCATATGAAAGGGCTTTACTTGTACATTTTAAAATATATTTTTGTATTTTTTTAAGTTTCTTAGTTTTCAAGTTATGATGAAAAATGTCAAAAAAAATACCATTCCCCCCCCTTATCTCCGAAGTTTGAGTAAGGGAAAATCTGAATTAATTACAGTTGACAGAGGTTTATGTAAACTTTACAGCAAAAATAAAACGATCTTTCTAAGTTGCACAGTTTTTCAGAAATCTGCAAAAAACCTTTACAAACAAATTTAGTTTTGCGGTCCTGAAAATGGACTTTATTGCTTCCAAAAATACTATAGGTATATCGGAACCCTCGGCGCGCGAGTCCGGCCGACGCACTTGACCGGTTTTTTACTTGTGAATGGATCATTAGTACTTTGAACGGAAGCGTAAATAATCCGTAATAGCCATTTTATGTGTGATTTTTAACACCGTTTTTTTCCTGAATGGTAAGTGTTTTCACCAGAAAAACTGTGGTAGTATTTATTAGTCCCATGTCACATATTTCTTAGAGAGAAAGATAAAAAAATACGTTTTTATGATTTTGATAAAATTCCATACATTTTAGTATGGATGTCCCTCGCAAGAAAGTGCTACGCTTATAGCGCCCTCCTTAGCAGGAAGAGCTGCTACTAAAACCTCCTTGGTTCGGGCAGAGAATTTCTACTCCTTGGCAGTGCGCATCATAAAAGATGTTTCAAAGCGCTTTGTGAAAGAATTAAAATTATAATTACTCGTGAGTTTTCTATGTTATCTCCATATCATATAATGTGGATTATAAGATTGATGACCGACCTCTGAAACTTTGGTGTCCGTGTTTCCGTGAAAACCCTCTTCCCTAGACAGTACCAACGAGTCAACTTGCCTTCCCAAGCACGGAATCTTCTTACTTTTTGGACCTGATTGATTCATCCTGCAATGGCCTAACCACACTTGGGAATCCTCACAAAGTAATCTGTGTTTTTACATTGTCCCCAACGGGAATCGAACCGAGAACCTCCACATCGAGAGCCGAACGCTCTAACACTAGACCACGGAGGCTGCTGTTGACGCAACTTATAAACATGGTTATTTCACCGGAAAATTAAACCGAATCGTAAGTGGAATAATTTCCTGGCTAGTAAGTTGATCAACTTTAGAAAAAACAATAAAATTTACCGAATTGGCTTCTGGCTCTCGCCGGCTGCTGCCGCAGCACGCTCGCTTCGATCGCTCGACTCGTGCGTTTGGTCGAAAGAGAGCCTAACACAACTTACCGATCCCATTCGGAATAGGTTAGCTTGTTTGCCTTACCTAGCGGACCTATGAATCTACGAATTTCCTACTAGTTTATTATTTTTCCAAAGTTGATCAACTTAGGTACGATTCTTATTATTTTCCGGTGACATTTATACTGTAAGATAAAATAACAGGTAATAACGAACCGCATTTAATATGATGAGCCGGAAGTAATAGTTCATGGAAAGAGGTGTAATGAATGTACTCTTACGTTATGAATGTACTTATGTATAGGGTCATATAATTGATGTCATAAAGCAAGTACGGAAATGTAATCACGCGAAATTTTTGCGTTTTTGTTAAACAGGGTGAAGCAATTACGACTGTGTACTGGGATTGATGACTTTGCGGAAAGTCATTCCATAAATATAAACAATAGCAGTGATGGATGCTGTGCGAGCATGATCACTCAGTGTTTAGGACTGGACTGTTTATGTATACAGGATGTTCGGGAAAGTATTATAAGACTGAATTATGTGTAGCGGCACACTTCCGGAAATTCCGTAACGGAACTTTCCAACAAGTCTGACATTTTTACTAGAGCGGAATTTCCGCGTCTGATCTTACCGGTCTTGTAACTTGTGACATTATGCTTTGTGGCTGCGGATCGTTTCGACGCAGAATTTCCGCAGGTGCATCGCAATACTAAGGATATGAATCTGTCGATGAAACTGAGCAACTTTACCCGATGAACATTGTCATAATCCAAAAAAAAAATTGCCATACCATTGTGTTGTCACTTTAGTTACATTAGTGGTCATGTGGCTCGAATGGCGGATCAGCGAGTGGCAAAGCGCATCTTCTACTCTGAACTTGAGAAAGGCAAGCGTAAGCATGGCGGACAACTTCTCAGGTATAAAGATGTGCTAAAGCGTCACATGAAGAAATGTAACATAGAGCCCTCGCAGTGGGAACACAGGGCTGTGGAGCGTGCCCAGTGGAGATCACTAGTAAGAGACAGAACACAAAGCTTTGAAATTAATCGCTGTCTTGAGCTTGATGCCAGACGCGAAGAACTGAAAGCCCGTCCACCTGTGGCGATCAGTTATAATTATATTAATGGAGTGCTCACGTGCCCGCAATGCGCGCGGACCTTTATCAATAAGATTGGCTACATAAGCCACATGCGAGCACACGAACGCCATCTGCAAAGGAGTTGAAACAGTCGCCATGACCGAAATCGGTCGGATAGAATACATTAGTATGGTAGGTATTTTTTTTTTCACGTATCGAATTTATATGTTCCTTGGGAAAGTTCTTCTTCCAAAGCACTAGGTGAATCCCCACCCCGCATAGATAGATACATTCATATTGATCAAGCTCGTCTCCTTTTCGGGACTAGAAATACTTGTAGAGCACCATCTATTACCATAGACAGTTGTTTTCTGGTTATCAACCACAGATTATCAACAGTGCATTTGACGGGCGGTACGCTTTATTTCATCAATCACTGAATCTACATTGTTTCTATATTTAATCGTTTGCCTCCTATTCACAGTATTTAGATAGTAGTCATCCATCATCCTTAAAATTATCCTAGTCCAGCGCAAGCAAGGCACTGCCGTGACACATTTTCTGGTAAAATTTCGGCCGATTTTAGAGTTCCTATATTTTGTCACTGGAAACAATTAGAACCGTCACATTAATTACCAGAACCCCTTTGTTGTAGGCCTATTAACCTTGCCGCCTGCCAACAATTTTAACCATAGCTACCTCATTAGTAAAGGTTCAAAGTATCCCTCATCTCGCTTTAATAACAGCCAGTTAGTGTAATTAATTACGTATAATAATTACTTGATTGAAAAGTTCAAAGCACTTTACCGTTTTATGTATTTTTAATTACCTGTTAAGAACTTTAAAATTTGTGCTGTTTTAAAGGTAAAGGTCAATACAAGATAAAGACAAAATCAGCTTAAAACTAGAGAAAGCCCGTTTGGTGCTGGTAAAGAATAGTACCAGCCCATCTCTACCAGTGGGTGTCGTAAGAGGCGACTAAGGGCTTATGAACCAGAGGATGGGCAGCAGCATCTTTCACTTTATCGAACCATTTTACATACTGCGGTCATCAACAACAATGGTCGCCAGCCGCAATGATTACAAGCGTGGTGACTATGCTATGGTAAATCCCCTCCAAACTACCACGCGTTTTTATGCTGGAGTCAGAAGGAAGCTCCCTGCCTTGTAGTGAACGTTTCATGGGATGTTCTTTTAAACTTAAAATAAATAACTACTCAACAAAAAATGGAATTACTTCTTCTATTCAGCAAATAATTAAAAACGTTAGAAACGTTAAGATTGGTTGACTGAGCCTGGCTCTACATAATTGATGTTTGCAAGTCATGATAAATGAAGTGTTGTGGCATGGAAACGCAAGTGGAAACGTGATTGATAAGTAATATTCCATATTCCACAGCGCCCGTCGACTTGCTTCATTTGTTAAGTCAAGCTTAAGTTACTAAAGCTGCGTACACATTATACAAAATGTAACATAAATTTTTGTCCCATTATTTTTTACAGTTGGTACATTCACAGATATATATACAGGGTGTAAGGGACGGTGTACCGAAAACTGAAAGGGCGGGCTCAGTCAACGAAACTGAACAACTTTCCCAAAGAAACATTTCTGGGAAATAAAAAAGAATTTTGACCTCTTCATACAAACTGTTCGACCAGAGTGAGCAATTTGTATGGAGAGGTCTAAATTTTTTTTAATTTCCCAGAAAAGTTGTTCAGTTTCGTTGACTGAACACGCTCTTTCAGTTTTCGGTATACCGTCCCTTACACCCCGTATAGTTCTGTGGGTACATTGGTACATAAGAAAGCGTATTGTAATGGCTACTTTGAATCTTGCTCTACATATTAGTATGTTGTCACGATACGACCCGTCCTGCATTTAATTTTGGTACCATTGTTTTTTACAGTTGGTACATTGGTACATAAGAAAGCGTATTGTAATGGCTACTTTGAATCTTGCTCTACATTTTAGTATGTTGTCACGATACGACCCGTCCCGCATTTAGTTTTGGTACCATTGTTTTTTACAGTTGGTACATTGGTACATAAGAAAGCGTATTGTAATGGCTACTTTGAATCTTGCTCTACATTTTAGTATGTTGTCACGATACGACCCGTCCCGCATTTAATTTTGGTACCATTATTTTTTATAATTGGTACATTGGTAAATGAAAGCATACTGTTATGGCTACTTTGAACCTTGCTCTACATATTAGTATTTTGTCACCATACAACCCGTCCCGCATTCAGCTCGAACCGTGTATTTGATGCTGTATGGGCACAGATAGACATGCTAGTAAATGAGCATGCTTACTAGCATGCTAGAAACGAGCATGCTCTTTAACTGTCTACACTTGCTTGTAAAAAGCATTCTCGTTACTAGCATGCTACTAAATAAGCATGCTCAAATCAAATACTCTTGACGAACATGCCATTAAGTAGCATGCTAATATAACCTATAAGACGTTAGTGAAAACGGAAAATCAAGTGGCCCTTCGAATTGAACTTAATAAAATAGTTTTTTCGTCGCCCCAGCGAGACATTTTCATCACAGAACACTATTACTTGTATTTTGATGCGATACACACCTGTGACAGCTTTCAACTGATTGACACTAGCATGCTCATAAGAAAACCTGTTCACACGTGCTCAAAACACACCCCCTTCCACCCGCGCCGCAGGTAGCGTGGTAGAAAATTGAACGACGGTAAATTTTTGACAATACATAAGCATGCTAGAAATGAGCATGCTTATGTCAAGCAAAGCGTGTACACACATGCTACTAGGTAGCATTTGCTACGTAACGTAATCGAACATGTCTATCTGTGCCCTATCAAGATTTGACATTACAAAATGGGGTTGCTATTATTTATTACACATAGCTTGACACATAGAAACACGCGTTACCTTCTGTCATAGACACGCGACTTCTTTTTGCGGCGTTTCATAAGACAGTGACAGCAGTCTGAAAAATTACTTATTTATTCTCGTAGTTGAGTTCGAAATGCGTAACAACGAGATCTTAATACACAAGAATCACACAAGTGTGGTCGTGGCCTAAGAACGTGTCTGCTTCCTTCGCGACGTAAACACATCTCTCTCCTTTTGACAGTTTTCACAATGTTTTAACGTCAAACAAAGGGGTGCAAGGTGGGTGCAAGTTTCAAGCCTTTGTTTACAGTCTTTTTAATGTACTAAGTAAACCTTTTGTATTCTTATCCCGTGCGTCTTTGTATAGATTATTCTCCTATTTCTTTGCTTGCAAAAAGGACCTAAATCTATTTATAAACGCAACAGTTTACCGGAACTTATTGGATTTTAACGCCCAAAAAAGGGTCATGAAATCTTTGTTTACTGTGGTTTACTGTCACTTTATCATAAATATGTAACGATTGTATTCTTATGTTTTGCGTGTTTATATTATCCTAAATAAACACTTTTTTTGGACTGAGAGGTCTTATTCATTTAGAAATTGATGTTAAAAAAACATTGTCATATAAAATGCGCTGTGGTGTGATTCAATCCTTGGAAAACCTTTATGTTTAGTATAAAATATCCCAATTTCAAAACGATATGATGTACGCTCTAGAATATTTTTATACCGACTGGAGATCCACTCCATTGCTCGCTGTGGGTATCTTGAGCCTCAGGGTGCGAAGCAGCGTTCTTTTTATTGTCTTATATCAACACCTACCTTCCAAAAATATTTAAGAACACATTTATGCTGTAGAAATTCAGGGGAGCTCCCTTAAAAGTTTGCGGTTTGACGGTTCTTATAAAAGATTCCTAGCATCAAAAGCTTCTTACAAACAAATTAACATTGCGATTCAAATTAAATGCTTTACTTTTATATACAATTTTAGATGATTTTGCTACTAATTTTTATCATGTGAATTAGTGTAAAAAAAGGACAGGTGGCACTCCGAGAGTGCCGGCGGAAGTGAAAACTAGAATTTTTGAATATTATGCTTTTTGTAAGGGTCAATCGCGCCATTGCTCGCGTACTTCTTCATCGAGACCTATCATTTGTCTCAGAACGTGAGTAGTCTAGGGTCAGTAGTTTTTAAGTTATAGCGAGTTTTACTTTGACAGCTGTCATCCGAAATGTAGATCTCATCGAGACCTATCATTTGTCTCAGCACTTGAGTTGTCTAGGGTCAGTAGTTTTCAAGTTATAGCGATTTTTATTTTGACAGCTGTCATCCAAAATGTAGATCTCATCGAGACCTATCATTTGACTCAGCACACGAGTAGTCTAGGGTCAGTAGTTTTCGAGTTATAGCAATTTTTGGTTTGACAGCTGTCATCCGAAATCTAGATCTCATCGAGACCTATCATTTGACTCAGCACACGAGTAGTCTAGGGTCAGTAGTTTTCGAGTTATAGCGATATTTAGTTTGACAGCTGTCATCCAAAATGTAGATCTCATCGAGACCTATCATTTGACTCAGCACACGAGTAGTCTAGGGTCAGTAGTTTTCAAGTTATAGCGATTTTTAGTTTGACAGCTGTCATCCCAAATGTAGATCTCATCGAGACCTAACATTTGTCTCAGTAGACGAGTAGTCTAGGGTCTGTAGTTTTCGAGTTATAGCAACATTTAGTTTGACAGCTGTCATCCGAAATGTAGAGCACATCGAGACCTATCATTGGTCTCAGCACACGAACAGTCTAGGGTCAGTAGTTTTCGAATTATAGCGATTTTTAGTTTGACAGCTGTCATCCGAAATGTAGATCTCATCAAGACCTATCATTTGTCTCAGCACCTGAGTAGTCTAGGCTCCATAGTTTTCAAGTGATAGCGACTTTTAGTTTGACAGCTGTCATCCGAAATGTAGATCTCGTCGAGACCTATAATTTGACTCAGCACACGAGTAGTCTAGGGTCAGTCAGTAGTTTTCGAGTTATAGCGATTTTTAGTTTAACAGCTGTCATCCGAAATGTAGATGTCATCGAGACCTAATCATCTAGGGTCAATAGTTTTCGAGTTATAGCGATTTTTAGTTTGACAAACAACAAAAAAGCCGAGACTATGACAAAGACAAAAAAGATGTTTTGGTCTTTATTTATCACACTTTAGAACTTTTTTATAAATTATTGACCCTGCTCTAACTTGGTATGATTAGTCGCAAATACATTTCTATAATTCATCTGAGATCTGACGCAACAAAGACAAAAAAGATGTTTTGGTCTTTATCACACTTTAGAACTTTTGTATATATTGATCCTGCTCTAACTTGGTATGATTAGTTGCAAATCCATTTCTATACTTCATCTGAGTTCTGACGCGCCATCTGACGCGACATCTGATGCGAACAAGGCGTGATATTATGTATAATTTTTTCCCCATATAAAAATTGCCAAGCGCCGCTAAAGAAGTTTACACTTCAAAAACAAAATTAAAATAAGTGATAAATAAAGACCGCTAACAGGTGGCCCACAAGCTCGCTTGCTCACTTGTAATAGACCAAGCTCCCTTGCTCACTTGTAATAGACCAAGCTCCCGTTACACGAAACCCTATCTCACAAGGTGGCAGAGCAGAAATGTAATGTAGTGATAGATACTACTTTGGAACACTGGATTTTAGTAGGTTGCCATCGCATATCCTGGAAGAACTTTTATTTTTTTTCGTCGTCGTATCGCTATTTTGATCGAAAATTACATCAGGTGGCAGATGTGGCAGACGTTTACTCATCGAAAGAGACACATTTGGAGATAACAACCGGCATAGGTTGCCAGCCCAAACCCTGGCATTTTTCAAGGTCAGCCATGTTTTGTGAGCCCAAAAATGGGGTCAATTACCTCATCAGGTGGCACGATGAAATTGATGCAAATCGATTGCCCTAGACGTGCCGTTTATGAATATATAGGGTTGCCTGCCTTCAGCTTGGCACTTTTTCTGGTCAACTCCGACTAAGCTCCCGTTGCACTAAACTAAACCCTACCTCACAAGGTGGCAGATCAGAAATGTAATATAGTCATAGATACTACTTAGGAACACTAGATTTTAGTAGGTTGCCATCGCATATACTGGAAGAACTTTTATTTTTCTTCGTCGTCGTATTGCTATTTTGATCGAAAATTACATCATAAGGTGGCAGATCACAGACACATTTGGAGATAACAACCCGCATAGGTTGCCAGCCCACATCCTGTTTCAAGGTCAGCCAAAAATCGGCCTCTCCATACAAAATTTTATTGCAAACTTGATTGGACAGTTTGTATGGAGAAGCCGATTTCTTTTTTCATTTCCTGAAAGTTTTGTTCGCTGAAAGTTGTTCAGTTACGTTGACTGATCATGCCCTTTCAGTATTCGGAAGGCTGTCCCTTACACCCGGTATTCCCCAGTCTACAAATATGCCAACCACGCAGTTCCACAATAGTTCTGGGATAGATAGAAGCTCGCTCGTTACCAATTTGCAATACCGATGCTGTATTTGATTGGACGTATTGTTGACCGGTGTATGTGCGTGACATGCGGTAATTGCATTTTCGGGCTTCATCCCAACTCGACACGAAATAAAACTGCCTACGTGTACGTTTTTGTAGGTTGGTTTTACGTGGAAGTTTTTTGATAATTTCATACGGTCTTCAGTTAAGCTATTGTCTAAGCTGTGTCGGTTACATCTCCTCATTTCTGATTCGATCCCGCAGAGAGACTTTGGAGTCCCCTTGTTGCCCTTTCTTTCAAATTTTTTACGTAATATAAGAATTACAGAAGACTAAAATTAGCTCTCCCTCGTGAACATGAATAACTTAGGTATTGCCAGAACCAAAGGAATCGGTTCCAAAATAACTTAGTCGTGCATAATTAACTCAACGTTGAAGGTGGGCTGAATTGAATAATTGAATTAATTATTTGCGTAGAGTAGGCAGACTAATCAAAGAAAACAGTAAAAACAGTTTTTTTGGGATTGCCCACACTAACACAACTTTTATTAACGCGTGCGTCACAAAAATATTATCAAATTAATTTTGAACGTTTGAAAAATTGCGCGGTAAAATACTTAGGATTATTTTTCACTGAAATAATTCTTAATCTTTTTTTTCCCTTACTTTCTCAGAGTTTTTAGTCTTTTTAGGGTTCCGAACCAAAATGGTAAAAACGGAACCCTTATTGTGGGACTTCGTCTGTCTGTCACACCGGTTTGTCTCTACTACTCTCACACACACTTGGCGTTGAGACATGTTAAAAATTGATGTAATTAGGTATGTAATTATTATTTTTATTTTGATGTAAATTTTCTATTATTTTAAATAATTTATTATAATCTAAACAATTACAGTAAATTGTAATGTGCGAATTTGACCTGTAACTATTGTTACTAATAAATTATTTCATTTCATTTCACTATCAATTTTTAATATACTTGCCCAACGTTATCGCAAACGAAAGAATTACAAAAATAGTACATTAAGATGAAAGTGCGCTATTTTGGTGATTACGCTCGAGGTTCGAAATGCAGTTGCAGTTGCGTAATGGAGCCGAGACACATGTGCGCATAAAAACAAGTAAAATTTGCCAGCATTTTTAAAATTTATTTAATAGAAAATTTATTTATCTAGACACGGGGACACAGGGGAGGTACCATAAAAAAAATATATTTTTCAAAATTTTATTCTTCCACTTTGTCGGCGTAGATAAAATGTGTATCTGTACAAAATTTCAGCTTTCTAGTACTAAGGGTCTCTGAGCTAAGCCGCGGACAGACAGACAGACGGACATGACGAAACTATAAGGGTTCCTTGTTGACTACGGCACCCTAAAAAATATCGCGAGGGCGAGCGAATCAAGTAATAGGCCGAGATGGGTGTATTTTAAAAATACTTTATTAGACAAACCGGCAGAGTAACGTCTTACACTAGATCTTAGTACAGAATTTGATGTAGGTGCTAATTAACTAACTTAAGTACTAATTATAAATGACGTCAATGGATATTGCGAAATGACCAAAAGAGCTGAGTGTAGTTCAATGCACACCTTGGTCGTTAGAGCGGGGGTTGCTGACGAAGCTAATAGTGGTAGGTGCATCGAACTTAACTAGCGCGGCAGGTAGAGGGAGGCGTTCGAATCGTCCATTGGCTCTCCGGTGACTGTCACCAATGCGCAGAAAGTAACCGTCACAGCCAAAGTTACAAAATCGCAGTATAGGTATAGCAAATCATGTGTATTCTATGTAGCAAATGCTCTATTTGCTTAACTTATTTTTACAGTCAAGAGTAGGCTGGAAGAGCAAGTCAAGATTGACACTCGCAGCTACCTTGTGTCATCACCATTCTTTTGTACTTATATTTATAGGTACGCACGGCAATAAGTACCTACATAAATAGAAACAAAACCAGTTTAAGCTGATCTAGTGCTACGCTACAAACGAAACCAGAGACCCCTCTCAAAGTCGATGAGTTTCCACTGACTTGCGGCTGTGTATATTCTATACACCTTAACCTTATTGTTAACCATAATGCAAAGAGTAATTTGTTAAACTTGACGTGCTGTTGCCTGCACTTACCTTCATAAAGAGTATGTAAGCGGTAGATTTTGCTTAGAGTACGTCTACACAAATGCATTGGTACAGTCAACGACAGGTCAAACTTGACACTCGCAATGCGACTCTAGCCCGTACGTCTATTGAAATAAGAACAGTACAAAGTCCAATGTGTCAAGGTTGATGTGGTCTCGACTGTACATCTTAATCTTACATACAGTGTTATAGGTACATACGTCACACAATATCACTTTTGAGATTCTAAATTTCAATTTCAATTTTATTTTGATTTGGGGTTAAAAACTAAATCATATTGTATAATAATTAACAATCAAACGCTATTTCATAGATATTTAACGATTTTTATTTTTTTAGCGATATTTTATCACTCGTTGATTTTCAATCATTATACAATTTATATTTATATTTTAATATTTTGCATTGTCGTTTTGGGTGTATACCTGTGATAATGTATTTGTAATATTTTAATGAAAATAAATAAAATAATTGGTCGGCTGTAGGTAGGTACCCAATTGCTTAAATAATTGTACAATCAAGAGCAGGTCACTCGCGTACTTTAACTCTTGCGGGAGTTGGAGTTGAAACGTTACAGTCAACAGCACGTCAGTGGAAAATTTTTTTGTTTTATTACCTACCATACCATAAGGTCCAAAGTACGTACTGACGTGCTATTTAGTTGGTAAAGAGTTCATGGTGGTGAGAAAGTAAGCAGGTGCCGGAAAATATACCTATTTCTTTACAAAAAGTAATGATATCCCACCAAAAACATGAATGAAAAAAATGGAAGCCAAGTTCATTACAAAGAATATGCGTGGCTGTTGACTTCACTGACAAAAGACGTGATATCTACTCGTAAATGGGTGCCAAGTTTTGTTAGTATTCTTAAAATTGGTTTATAAGAACGTACAATATTCTCAAATAAATTTATAACACAATTTCTTACTTTTTCTGCTATAACAATGTTTGTTATTTAAAAATATACCATTTGAAATTTTAAAAGTCGAAATATTTACACAAGGCAGATAAATTAGGATAAAATTGAAGTTCAAGTTTAGACTTGGCTAGTTTTATATTAATGTTATTTTATATTTGGCTAATCAACTTATCTTCTTTATTTTGTTCTTATGCAAGTGACTATTTATTTATTTTAAGGTCAACATATTTCAATTTCAATTTCAATTTATTGATTAATAAAAACGTTAAAAATTACAGAAAAATCCAAGGCTTTTAACATTTTATAAATTTGTAAAAGTAAACATCAATAAAATTATATAAAATATCAAGTCAATTCATCAAGTCTATAAATACATTTGTCATTAGAAAGGTCAAAAAATATAAGCAAAATTAATTCCGCCATTTACAAGCACACACGTTCACAATACAACAAACACTCTCTTTCAACTGTTGACCATGCATCAGCAAACAAATCACAGGCAGGCTGCGAGTGGAGGAGGGCATTGAGCGCATGCAGCGCGCGCGGTACCGGTGACTGCTGGTGCGCGGCGGTGCGCGACGCCGGCGGGGCCAGGAGCCGCGCGGTGGTTGCGCGCAGTCGACACCTGTTTTCAGGCACACTTAGCCTGCACGCCTCTTCAACCAAAGCCGGGCAGTCGATTCGGCCGCGAAGCAGCTTGCAAACTATTAACATTTGGCTATACAGGCGGCGAACTTTAAGCGAATTAAATCCAAGGCACCCCAGCAAGAAGTTTGTGGGATATAAAAATGGGTAAAAATTATACGCTCTCTTATAAAGAAAACGCAAAAACCGTTTTTGAACTTTCTCGAGCATCAATGTGTAAGTGACCTCGTGAGGGTTCCAAACACAAGCGCTCGATTCTAACTTCGACCGGACTAAGGCAGAGAATAATAATTTTAGCACATCTAATCGCTTAAAGTCCTTGCAATTTCTTGTTATGAAGCCTAGTCTCCTAAAGCCATCATTTGTTACAGAGATGATGTGAGCATGAAAGTCCAGTCTGGGACCAAACAAAACTCCCAAATCTCTCATCGTTTGTGTTCGTGTAATGGCTTGGTTATTCAAGTGGTAGTTGGCAAGAATCGGAGCCTGTGAGCGCGTAAAGCTCATCACGAAGCATTTATCGATGTTAAATTGCAGCAAATCTTCGCTCCACTGATATAATCTATCTAGTATATCCTGCATAGTAAGACTGTCGATGGAGGATTTAATGTCCACCATAATCTTTAGGTCATCTGCATATAAGAGGCACCTGGCTGGATTTATACAGTCCGGGAGGTCATTGATCATGATTTTGAATAATAACGGACCCAACAGTGACCCTTGGCTGACTCCAGATCGCGTGCCAAACGGTTGAGAGTCGTAACAACCAACGCGGACAAATTGCTGTCGGTCCATCAAGTAGTTTGCAAAAAGCTTGAGGAGACGAGGTGAGAAGCCAATCATACTTAGTTTGCGAAGAAGGACGTCATTGTCTACCCTATCGAAAGCTTTACGAAAATCTAGGTAGAGCACGTCTACTTGAATACGCTGGTCCAGCTTGGTGTTAAGATAAAGTGTAAGAGCTAGAAGATTAGTATCGACAGAACGCCCCCTTCTAAATCCATGCTGTGCATCATGCAAAACCGGTTCAACCTGTCTGTATATTTTCGAATGTAGTATTTTCTCGAACACTTTTGCAAGTGAAGATAATACTGCAATCGGCCGATAATTCTCCACAGACGATTTGTCACCAGCCTTCGGGATTGGTGTGACGCGTGTAATCTTCCAACGCTTAGGGTAACGACCCGAAGTCAAGGCCAAGTTAAAAATATGTTTTAGTGGAGCAACTAAGATGTCCTTGAAAGCTTTTATTATATATGGTGGAATGTTATCTGGACCTGCTGAACTATTGGGCTTGAGTTTATTAATGCCAAACAAAACATCGTCCTCCGAGATGCTGGGGATATCTATGACAACACAGTTGCTGTTGGAATTCATAGCGCTATTCACATTCAGGCTAGGATCTCGTGACAGAAACACACTACTAAAGTACCTCGCAAAAGCCTCAGCTGCTGCGGGGCCACTGTACTCTTGCCCGTTGTGCGAGACAGTCGGTTCAAAGCCCCCCTTAGTACGGAGACTTGACATATGACCCCAAAAGGCTCGAGGATTACTGGTCAGATTAGATTGAATTTGATCAATGTACTTGTCATAACTAATTTCAATTCGCTGCTTAATGCTTGTACGGAGGTCATAAAAACAATCATAATATTTTTTACATTCTGTAGCTTTCCACATTCTATGATAATAAGCCTTCCGATTTAAATCTTCAATAATGTCCCTCGTGTACCACGTAGGGTATCGCCTTGTTGAAAATTTGGGTCGCTTTTTAGCTGGAATACAGCAATGAAACGCACCGTATAGCAGCATGTACAATATGTCAACCGCGTCATCAGTATCTGTACACTGCAGCAAAGTGTCAAAGTCAATATTAGCAACAAGGTAATATAATTTTTGAAAATCAGCCTTGCTAAAGTCCCAATCCGTCTCGGGATTGATATTGGTTGGCTCCAGCGCTGGTGCGCCGCTCGGCTTAGCAAGGGTGATGCGGGCATCGAGTGGAGGGTGATATCGGTCTTCATGGGGCACAAGACCCTCCTCCGCTACGCTTACACTCACATCTCGCATACATACTGGTACCAACACAACATCTAGCTTACTTCCGTGACTATTAGCAAAAACATTGATGTCATGCAAATTACAATAGGATAGAAAATAATGCATATAATTATTAACACTTGTGCTAGCACTATTCAGATTCATGTCACCTAAAATTAAAATGGGCTTGTTTTTAATCCGCGTAAATATGTTTTCGACACTACAAAACCAGTTCATGTAGGCGGCGTCACAGGATGATGGCGGCAAGTATACCACGCATATGTACGTTTCAAGGCCACAATGAGTTACTAATGTCCAAAGGTCCTCTTGGTGCTCGGTTTCCAGCTCGGGGCAGCGCCGTAGATGAACATTTTCCCTTACCATGAGTATTGTTCCACCGCCACGTCTTCCATCACTACGGTCACGGCGTGACAAACTCCAACCGGCAGGGGCTAACTCAGCATCACACACCGTCGCGTCAAGATATGTCTCCGTTGCCGCAACGATGTCATAACATAATAATTGAATGGCTGTACGCCAATGTCCAAGTTTCGTCTTCAAACCACGGACATTTTGGTAAATACAGCTCAAGCTGCAGGTATTACGAACCTTGTTTGGTATTTGTCCTGCTTGTCTTGCCGGGCGTCGAGGGGCGACGTCTACGCCCGGCTCCCCGCTGAAACCACTCGCATATCTCTGTTCCAGCAGGCCAAGAGTCCGGTTTCATAAGAGGTGGAAACTTACTCTCCGGAACTGACAACATAAACGATGCATAGAAATCGTGCTTTAGATTTAATTTCTCCACTACATACTGGTCACAAGCACATACCTGGTTCATATAGGCTTTGATACTGTCGGCAGTGGTCTGTGGTTTGAAAAAGCACGCATGGATTTTTTTAAATCTTTCGACTGTTTGTAACAGACTATTTTCTAGTCCTTTCCCTTTAATAACTCCTTGACGCGTTTGCTTACGTCGTTTCCGCGAAGTAACTTCTTGCCAGTGGCTATCGCTGTCATCAATTGAGTCATGATCATGACGCTGTGGGCCAGTTGACGTAAGAGATAAGAGAGGAAGTCCAGCACAGGTAAGATCTTTGTTCTCCTTGCTAACGGTAGCGGTTGTTGTCTCCTTTTTCTTGGGGTTAGAGCGGGATTTTTGCACGACCGCGGAGCCAGCGGCGAGGACATCAGAGGAATGAGGCTTATTTAAATACGTTTGTTGAGCTCTAGGGATTTGTGATGAGTTGGTTGTGGTTGGAACAGTGCTGCCCTTGACCACCTGAGAGTAATTTTCTCGGGATGCAAGTGATAACTCTTTGGAGATCTTTGCATGTTCAGCTTCAAGCTTCTGTATCATAGAGTCCATCTGAGCTATCTTTCCTCCAAGTTCCGGGATCGTAGTTGATATTTGTTTGCGAAACTCATCAAATTTTACACCTATATCTACGGAAATATAATGGCAAATAAGTTCAGACAGACGCTTGTCTAACACACGCTCTAGTTCCTCACGTATCATTGATCTCATACTATCCAATGCATAGGTGTCATCATGCATGTTCAGCTCGTACTCTGGTTTAGATGATCGACTACCTCTGACCATGTTAACATTCATATTTCCTTCACACTCCGATATGTTTGCAGATAAATTCATATGCTGGTCGACCACAGAGGAATTTTTGTCTTGGGACACATTTACTTCATGTGAGTCATTTACTTCAGATGCAAAATTAGTGCGTACCGGAGTTTTATCATTTTTCGGAAGCCGAACGTTGCAATTTGGGCACAACCAGGTGCCTGTCAGTTCGTGTTGGCGAGATATAAAATAAGACTTTGGTATGTTCACACATAAATTATGAAATTTTCCTGAGCATTTACAGCATTCCAGCAGTTCACCAATGTTGATTTGGGTGTTACAAGCAACGCAGGTCCTCATTTTTGCTTGTTGTGTTTACCAGGCAGTAGACGAACAAGCTAATGCGTAGTAAGAAGTGTGGTACTGTGCAGTCGCAAAACTTGTCTTTAGAATTGTATCTTATGATGTCGACGAACGGGTCATTTTCCTTGGCCGCCGAGCGATGGGCTCGTAGCACTAGTAGCGTCCGCTACGACTTCGTAGCACTCGTAGCGCACTTCGCGCGGCGCGCAGGATAGCTTCGGTCGGTCACGTATAATAGTGGTCGCTTATTTCGCCGCAGCGCAACAAGTTATTCTGGTGTAATGGTTACGCGCCCGACTCCAGTTCAATCGGCACAGGTTCGTATCCACGCGAAGTACAAAAAATATATTTGTCTTTTTCTAGGCCCGCCCAGTGGGTGGGGTCTTCTCGTAAGAATATTGCTTGCTAGACAAGGAATCAAACTTTACACTAATTGTCCAATCACAAAAATTTAATTTGAATTTATTTAAATAACACAAATCAAATTGACAACACGACCGCTTACTATAACTGCTGAGTGAGAACTATTACCTTACTCTTCTAAATATTTAGTTAAGTGGTAAAAACTAGCCAAGCCAAATCTTAAACTTCAATTTTATCCTCATTTATCTACCTTGTGTAAATATTTCGACTTTTAAAATTTCAAATGTTATATTTTTTAAATAACAAACATTGTTAGAGCAGAAAAAGTAAGAAATTGTGTCATAAATTTATTTGAGAATGTTGTACGTTCTTATAAACCAATTTTAAGATTACTAACAAAACTTGGCACCCATTTACTGCCGCGCTAACAATAAGAGCAGTAAGTCTGAAATTCTAGTTTTGAGTAATTGGCGCCCAAACTTTTCGTTACATTTCCCTTTACTCTACCTTGATTTTTCAAGTTACGGTTGGTTTGATTTTTCAAATTTGTAGCATAAATGGTAGTGTTGTATAATATGTAATAAGTTTTCTAATAATATTCATTATACTTTATTTAAATGACAAAAACCCTTTATATCTAGAATGAGTTGAATATATTAGCACGGGTTGCCTAGAATAACAGCAGTATGTACCTAAGTTACTGCTTCTGTTGTAAGTAATCCATATATAAATTAATGACATTTCTTTGGATAATGGAGTCCCTTTAAAGTCTGAAATAACTAAGATATAAGCTTTGTTTCATTAAAAGTTATATATTGTATGGAAGATAATAAAATGGAGAATCTATTTATTAATTTTCATTTTGGGTACCCAGTTTGGGTTCTCCACGAAGAGTCTCAGAAATGAACCGATTAAATTGGCTGATAACTTATGGTTGCCGCGTTTGTTGGTCTGTTTTATTCATCTTTTTTGGCTTTTGTTTATAGTTTGTTGAAAAAAAAAATGAAATTGATTTAAAATGGGGCTAATTTCATACAACAGTATTGACAGAATGGCTGACTAGGATAGATAAACGAATAAATAATTGTATAAATCAACGGTTTATTAATTAAAACACTTTGTATCTGAATAACATACAATAATCTGGGAATAATTCTAACAAAAGAATAAAAACTTACACAAATACCTAATTTTTTTATTATATTTGTGCATCATCTATTATTTTTATTTATCAAATAAATCTTTGGAGTTAAGCGCGTATTTGAGGTAAGTAGGTACCTACGCACATTATAAAATATTAATCAAAGCACTAAATCAAGCACGTTGTGATCTACGTGGCATGTGCACTTATCATTACAATATCACAAAGTAGTGCATATTTTAAAATTAAAAATAAAGGCTGTAAGGGATGGTGTACCAAAATCTGAAAGGGCTTGCTACGAAACTGAACAACTTTCCCAAACAAAACTTATATGAAAATAAAAAATATATTAATTTTACCACCTTCTATAAAAATTCTTCAATCACGGGCAATAAATCCTTTGATTGAACAGTTTGTATGAAAAAGTAACTCTTTATTTCTTTCCCAAAAGTGTTTCTTTGAGATTGTTATTCAGTTTCGTTGACTAACCACGCCAGTTTAGTTTTCAGTCAGTACACTGTCCCTTACACCCATTATAATAAAAAAATACAAATTCTAATCAATATCAGTATCTTCATTTGATACCGGCAAGTCCAACCAAAACCCTTTCCTATTATCCGGCATCAAGTTCAATAGTCTCTTTATGATTTCATCTTTCGTTGTTTTTGGTACACCTTTGGGGGAAACCTTTTGTTTGAATTCCGGGAATGTTTTATTTTTTATTATTTTGTTTTGTAGGAAATCCAAGTATTCTTCCTCGTCATCGTTATGATTTAGCTTATATTTGAGCTGGTACTCGCCTCGGTTTGCCGAAATAATCATTATATCTTTGAGGTACACTCTCGGTTCTGTTTTTCGCAGCTTGTATTGCGACGATAAGTCAATAAAATTGTAAAAATCACCAACTTCCATCGTTTTTACAAAACACTTTCCAGAATTTGCTTGCTGTACTGCGTCTGTATAATCAGTAAAATCGTATACCTTTCGCTTTCTTTGTAATGCCTGCTCGACTTGGTGGTGGAAACTGTCTGCTGACATAAAAGTGTGTCCTGGCTCGAAATATTTGAGGGTAATGGTATTTGCCTTTATATGGGGGCTGTTAACAATGTATACCAAAAAACTGAAAACAGCCCAGTTTTTATTTTGGGAAGAACAATTGTCCATCCACAACACAATTTGCTCCATATCGCGTTTATGTAATAAAAACGCGTGAAGGGTTGTTAAGATATCTTCTTGCTTTCTTCCTGAAACAGCTTCGTTCCAAATTGCTGCGAATGGAATGTTTTTTTTTGAAGTTCCCAAAGGTACGAAGCTCTCGTTAAACGCAATAATACGTGGACAAAATATCGCACGCTTAAATTGCTCCATCCTGGGTAACATTACGACTTTTTGCAAGTCTACGGAGTAGTAGATTGTATTGTTTTCAGATTTTTCAACGTCTGTTTTATATGATTTACGTGCTTCCTTATATTTTAATTTGTGGACTCTGAAAAGCTGGCAAAATTCACAATCATGATTTGTAGCTTCATGACTTTTATGGTGTTCTTTGAACTCAACACAAACCTCACATTCCTCGTTACCAAGGTGAGCAAAAGATATATTCAATTCTTGTCTAAGGACTTTCCTATATACCTCGAATGAAATTTCTTCCTGTGGGTTACTTTCACAAAATTGCTGGTGCATTAAAGTTATTGTAATGTCGCTCGGCAAATACATTCGATTCGGAGCATGTTCACGCCTGTAATGTGAAATGACAGGGCAATATTTCATTATATGTCCTTTTATTAATTCTCTGTCACATTTGAGTGTTCTAGTATGTTTACCCCTATGATCTTTTTGTTTGTCTACAGGTCTATTTAAGGCTAACATTAGTCTTTTGTCATTTTTGGCGTTATATCCTAATGTTGTTAAAAAGAATGTCTTGCAAACTTCTATCTTGGTCTTGTCCTTATAAAAGAAATAAACATAGTTTATTCCACGTTTTGGTTTTTCAGCGTTTGTAACTTTTCTGCTTGCAACTTCTTTAGTTTCAACAAGAGATTTTATATAATGGCCTTTTGATTCCCAACTCAAGGAGATATATTCATCGTTAATTTCTTTTCTATTTTCTTCACTAAAATTTTCCGTACATTTTTTTCTGCATGTTTTTGTGCATGGATCTTTAACAGTAAGTTTTTCGATTTCCACTTTTATCTTTTTTTCTCTCCTTTCTTTTGCAGGTTCTTCAATCTTTCTCCTTTTTCTTGGATCCCCTTTTTTTGTCAGTCCTTTGTCTGTTTGTGCTGATGCTTTGTTTGTTTCTGTTGTATTTTTGTCTGTCCATGTCACATCTTTATCTGTCTGTGGTGTTTCTTTGTCTCTTCCTGTAATATTTTTGTCTGTCTGTGTTGTATGTTTCTCTGTTGGTGGTGTTTTTCTGTCAGTTTTTATTGTCTTATCCTTGATAATCTGTAATTTTTTGGTCTCTTTGGCTTTTGGCTTGTCTCGCTTACTTATTTTTTGCAATTGAGTATGGTTCTTGCAATCGTTATAAGTTTCATCAGACAAAAAATTTTCATAACAAAGAAAGCAAAGACATTTTCCACAAGAGCTAAAAACCTCTTCCTTACAGTTTTTGTACTCACAATTACATAGTATGTTTCCTTTCTCCTTATTTTTATTTATTTTTTCGTACCCTTTAACCTTTGTGCCGTCGTGATTGTTGGTATTTTGTAGATTCGTGTAATTTTGATTATTTTCTTTTTCTATAGATAATGTGACCATTTCTGCAGAGTACGGATGGTGTTTTTCACAAAAGGTTAATTGCTGAAAATCATAATGATCTGAGCATAGGAGACACGAACATTTTTCACAACTGCTAAATGCTTTTGAATTACATTGTTCGAACTCACAATGCTGAAAAGGACCTTGGTCTGGAAGAGGTTTTAAGAACCCATTATCTTCTTTTTCATCTATGCATATTATTTCGTCAGTTAGAGTGCTGCTGCTGTTCATATCTTTTTTTGGGTCGTAATCTTGGTCTTTGTCGTCATCAGAATCTTCGTAAGGGTCAACAGGTATTTCAGAAATCTCAGACTGTGGATCAACTTCAAAATGTTGAGAAAGATCTTAGTCTGGAAGGCGTTTTATAAACCCATTATCTTTCGTTTCGTCTATGCATATTGTTTCGTCAGTTAGAGTGCTGCTGCTATTCATGTCTTTTTTTTGGTCGTAATCTTGATCTTTTTGGTCGTGATCTTGATCTTCATAAGGGTCGACAGGTATTTCAGGAAATTTGGGCTCTAGCTCAACTTCACACTGCTGTGAAAGACCTTGGTCTGGAAAAGATTTTAGAATTCCGCTGTAGTTTTCTCTTTTTTCTTTCATGTATATTATTTCGCTAGTAAAAATGCTCTTCTTAATGTCATCTTTAAGGTTCAAATCTTTGTTTTTGTTGTTATAAAAATCTTCGCAACTATCAATAGATATTTCTGATAGGTGGTCTGTTTCCAGATCAACGGATGGAGGAAGATTCTCATTGCAATATAAATGATCTGGATTGAAAGTACTGCAGTTATCGTTCTCAAAACCCACGTTTACTAATTGGCGCTTCATAGATTTGTTCAATGGTTTTGGTGCCAGTTTACACATTGGGTCATCATATGGTTTATCGAGTGTTTTGTCTAATCCGGTTCCTGTACTTTGAAAGCAATACGTTTGTGCTGCAAATCTATAATTATCGGAGTATTCATTTTGGTATTCGAATATTTCTGTGTGGTCATTAAAATCAAACCAGCGAGTATAAATTTTGTCAATATCAGTAACTTTCATTTTTCTTTGTACTGTTTTAGCCTTGGTCATGATCTTATAATTTCTGGAATGCATAATCTGAAAATAAAATAAAAATTCGTAATCATACTTATTATGACAAAAACCGGCTAAGTGAGTGGCGAGTCTGCCTCATTCACGAAAGGTTTTGTACCTGTCCACCAATGATGTCCAACGATCTATTGCCCTTTGATTTAAAAACCAACGCGCCCTCTTAAATCTGACTCCTCTTTCATATGAATGTACTAGAAACGCCCGGTTTACTTCCACGTCCGGTCCATTTCCCGCATCTAGCAGCTTCCCATAAGCTTGACTAGATAGTCGGTTTACCTTATAGGCCTGCCCAGGCTACGTCTTCTAATTGATATCAATTTCAACTTAATACCTTTGCCCGTTCCTGAGAAAAGGGTCTTAACAGACCGAGAACGAGACGAACTCTATAGAGATTCTTTTAGGGTTAAATTTTTAGGGTTCCGTACCCAAAGGGTGAAAAACTGGACCCTTTTTATTTCGATGTCTGTCTGTCTGTCAGTGGGCTGTATCTCACCTATTATTTTAACTATAACAACAAATATGTTGCATCTAAAACAAAAATTATAAATAGAGTAAAAAATATATAATAAACTAGCTGTCAAGTCGGTTTACTGACGATAGTTGAACGTGACAACGTCATAAGAAAATACTGATGGAATGATTGCATTCTTCAAAAGAAAATTTTAATTTTATTCTTTTGATAGATATTTCCGCATCCGCATCCGCATCCCCTTCCGCATCCCCATCCGCATCCTCATCCCCATCTGGGTCCCCATCCGCATCCTAATCCCCTTGCCCTTTCCCCGTCCATGTCCGAGTCCGAGTCCGAGTCCGGGTCCGGGTCCGGGTCCGGGTCCGGGTCCGCGTCCGCGTCCGCGTCCGCGTCCGCGTCCGAGTCCGAGTCATACCCATACCCATACACACATAGAAACATAGAAACGCCGATTGTGCCTCTTTGTCGCTCGTTCCGCGCTCTCGCTTGCACTTCAAGCCTTAAATGGAACGCCTCAAAGCGAGGTAACGACGCATGAGTCATGTTTTTTCGTGCGTGCTGCCGGCTCCATCGAATTATAAGACGTTGTCACGTCAAAACGTGTTTTCAACTTCTTTATGCTTGATTTTTGTTTTAGCTCTATCTTAAAAATGGAAAAATTTACAGGCATGAAAAGCGGTTGGTTTAAATAGTGCATAAACTATAGAATAACAACAAATAATAAAAACTGGTCAACTGAGTGTCCGACTGGGCAAAAATTTAAATTATCGTTATAAGGTCGAGTGGGAAATCATATAAAAGGGCTTTACATTTCAAAATATTTTTTTGTAATTTTTTACGTCTCTTAGTTTTCAAGTTATGATGAAAATATAAAAAAAATACCATTCCCCCACTCATAATATAATAATAAATATATCCGAAGTTTACAAAAGGAAAACTCGGAATAAATATAGTCGATAGAACTAAATGTAAATATTACAACAAAAATAAAACAATATTTCTTAGTTACATAAAATTTGGTCCTAAAAATGGACTTTGTTGCTTCCAAAAATTCCATAGGTATATTGGAACCCTCGGCGCGTGAGTCCGACTCGCACTTGACCGTTTTTCCATGTTATTTTAAAAATATCAAAAAAGTAAAACGATCACATAATGAAATATTATTTGTCTAAAAATTGTAATTTTTTTTTATATATTTTTGATAAGAAATGTAGCAGTAAAATGGTTTCAAATCGGAGAAAAATTACAAAATAAGGGACATTTTAGATTTTTTTCTTCAATTATACAAATTAAATTAAAATTCTATCTCGACCACATCACTTCTCGTATCTTGTTTGTTACTATGTTTATTTTTTGTCAAGATAATTGCATTGTTTAATGTAAAAAGTGGTTACGAATTTATTTAGTCTCATGCTCATTCAAGAAGGATTGCCCTTATAAACTTCTGTGTGACTGCCCTCCCATAACTGAGACGGTATTTTTACCTTTATGATAAGAATGGACGCTTGATGTGTGAGTCCGACTTGCACTTGGCTGGTTTTTTCCTTTTTCAGCACGGAACTCATATTAGTCTCAAACTATAGTAAATAGATATTAGTTTACTTTAAATCTTACTTCATATTTAAATCCATTATAAACCAAAACTTGGCAGTATTAATTATAAACCAACCAAAGCTTTTAGTATTTCTGGGATTCATTGATTGAATTTATTTCTTAAAAAAACGGCCAAGTGCGGGTCGGACTCACGCACCAAGGGTTGTGTACCTACCACTAAGATAAAAATACCGTCCATGTTATGGATGCGCAGTTACGTTGAAGTGTATTAAGCGCGCGAGTCCGATACGCACTTGACCAGTTTTAATTTTGTTTTGTTATTTTATAGCTTATGCACTGTAAGCGTACCAATTTTCACGTTTGTAAGTTTTCCCGTTTTCAAAATCATCTAAAAATCACCTAAAAATCACGTTTTTAGTATGGGAGGCCCCCTTAAATTTTTATTTTATTTCGTTTTTATTTGTAATAGCAACTTAAATACATGATCTGTGAAAATTTCAACTGTTCAGCTATATTACGGGTCATGAGATACAACCTGCTAACAGACAGATATCAGAGGCATATCAGTAGGGTCCCGTTTTTTACCCTTTCGGTACGGAACTCTAAAAACGACTCACGGCTTAGCTTTCGAGAGCGACGCGAAGTAATTAGATTAGATTAGTTTAGATCATTTATTTGCCGTAAAAACCATTACATGTGGTATGCAAATCAATTTACAATTATTAAAACAAACAGTCAATACCTATTGAAGAAACTTACTTGAGCGAACGCGATTCACGCGGCAATAGGTAGGTACCGACGTTCTGTTTGTGTTTATGCGGGCTGATCCGTCAGCAAAAGTTTTAAATTATTACCGGATATGGTTATTGGGCTAAAATCATCATAAGATAATACAGAAAATACTTACGAAAAATTATGGCGCCATAATATACAGAACACAGTGACGAAACGACCGCTCAACACCCTGGTGGCTTGCCGACTAACGAGACGAGAGGGGCAAACACCGCGTCGCTTACCATCCCCGCGCGCCCTTCCACCCTTCGTACCCACCCATACTCTGTGCCTGGGATGACTTTATTCAAAGCGAAATGAACGTTCCTCTAACTTTTACTGCTGTTGTAAATAGTGAGGTATGCAATGTTAATATTAATCGATACTTAATACGACAGCAGTAGATTAAGTTGCTGTTACTGTGTTTAGCAATTAAATAAACTAAGAAATAAACATTGCTAGCTATGAGTGCAGTTAATGTAATCACTGCTGATATGCTTATTGAGTTTACTTGTTGTCACAAAGAATTAGCTTACTACAACAGCAGTATGTTTAGCTACTGCTAATAATAGTTGTAAGAAATGCATATTATTTGTAAAGTGTGCTTAGCATAAAAGCACTACGTAAAGTTACTGCTGATACTCTAAGCATTCAATAGTAATTTTTTTAAATATGATGCTTATTTCAACAGCAGTACAATTACTTACTGCTATTATCATAAGCACAGTACATCGAGAATGCCGGAGTCACACTTACTAACGCGAAGTAAGTATACTTCCTGCTTTCTTTCTTCTTTGATTTCTTTGACTGCTAGTTAACCACGAAACATCTGTACCAAACAGCTCCGTGCATTTAATAAAAAATCTTAAGTTTCTTCCAAATTATTCCTCATAAAAGTGTTAAGTTCTTTAGATTATGATACATACAATGTGTTGTGAGTGTTAAACGGTGCATTCCATGGTGTAAATCATAATAATTCAATCATACCATGATTTTGCTGTTATAAATTTTATCTACGAAAAGTGACGGTAAACTGTACCCACGTTCCGAGATTTGCACCGATAGGCGTTCGTCGTAAGATCCATAATCGATTGCTACTTCGCTCGCCGAGAGCGTGTTGACATCGCGCAAGTACCGAACGAGTGACTAAGTAGCGCAGAGGCTCAAACATTTCTGCCTACAACTGACGTGCCTCCCGGAAACCCTTATTATTAAAAATTTTGCTGCACAAATCAGCGTGAAAATGTCCAAGACTACGAGAACCCCACCCGGGAATAAAGTGCTACCACCAAGGGCCGGGAAAAATTCCACCAAAACCAAAATTGATAATGATGAGGGTGAATCTTCCTTAAAAATAGAGCCCACGGGCAATAAATCCGGCTGTTCCTGTCTTAACACTGAACAAATAAGAGAAATATTCAAAGATGAGTTGCTATGTGCGGTTAATGAAATAAAAGCTGGATACGACCGGAAGATTGAAGACCTGAAGAAGTTGATAACTAGTTTTGAAAACTCCCTCTCATTTTTCAACTCTGACATCGAAACACTGAAAGCACAATACGTAGAACAGGGAACGTCAGTTAAAAAATTACGTAAAGAAAATGAAAGCCTGCGGGAATCCTTTCTGGACATCCAATCAAAGCTGCACCAAATGGATCAACAGTCGCGTGCTTCAAATATGGAGCTTCAATGTGTTCCCGAACACAAAAAAGAAATCCTGGTTAACATTGTGCAACAACTTGGAAATGTAGTACAACGTCCAGTGCTTGACCATGAAATATACTATTGTACCCGTACAGCTAAGCAAAACCCGGAATCATCCCGCCCAAGATCTATACTGGTGAAATTCAACTGCCCACGTGTACGCGACGAGATGCTGGCGGCAGTAACTAAATATAATAAAGAAAACCCCAATGACAAGCTGAACACCAGTCTTCTAGGTATTGCTAGCGATAAAAAAATTCCGTTTTATGTGACGGAGAACCTATCTCCTGAAAGTAAATCGCTGCAAGCGGCGACAAGGCAGAAGGCAAAGGAACTCAAATACGATTTCGTCTGGGTGAAAAATGGACGAATCTTTGTTCGCAAGTCTGAGGGTGCCAAACACATTTATATTAAAGATAAATCAACATTGTCTCAACTTACGTAGACACACCTGATTGATGGTTATCATAACTGATAGTTTCAGTAATGTGTTAGAATTACCTTTAATTTAATTCGATAATGAAATAGATTCGTTTAATATAGCCGATGTACATACATGTCTACCGGAAGATTGTACTAAATTCGTCAACATAAATTGCCGTTCACTCAAAATTATTCATCAGAACATCCGTAGTGTAAATAAGAATCTAGATAAGTTATGTGTTTTGCTACGAACGACAAATATTTACTTAGATATTATTGCGTTAACAGAGAGTTGGCTTAGTAAAGTTGATAATATCCCATGTTTACCAGGATACACGTCATACATGACCTTAAACAACAGAAATCAAAACGAAGGCATTGTGGTGTATACTAAAAACGGTCTTGATATTATAATTTCCGAACCTGCTTTCCAGGAAGCAAATTGTTTACTTGGCACGATAGGTAATAACAGCACTGCTATAATTATAATTTACCGCTCGCCATCCTACAAAAATCTAGACATTTTTTATAGCGAACTAATTAATCTGTTGTCAAGTCTCTATAGTTATCAGAACGTTGTAATAATAGGAGACATAAATATTAACATCACAATGGAGGACGACAATAATGATCCACATCGAGACCAATATCTAACCTTATTATCCTGTCTTGGTTACCTACCAGCCTATCACTCACCGACTCGACAAAAAGCCTGTCTTGATCATACCCTTCTCAAGACAAAAAACAAGATTACTGTAGTGAAATTAGAATCGGAAGTAACTGATCATATGCCGGTGATAGTTTGTTTAAATTATCTTAAAGTTAGAACGGGTATAATTCGAAAACGCAATTTCATAAACTATGACACTTTGATAACGGACCTTAAAGAAATAGACTTCTCTTCTATATTGGACTGTGTAGATGTTGACGAAGCGACTAACCTTCTCGTGCAGATCATCTCTTCATTAATTCACAAACATACTCGCTATATAACCGTCTCTAGGAGTAAAAACATCCTAAAACCATGGATCACCCCGGGTCTTTTAAGGTGTATTCGGCACAGGGACAAGCTACACAAAAAATCGAAAGCTCAACCAAATGATAACATCCTCAGAATAAGTTACACCCGATACAGAAATTTCTGCAACCAGTTATTAAGAAAAATCAAAAGTGATTATGAGCGAAAAGAGCTAGCAAAAGCCAAAAACAGCCCTAAAGCTACTTGGAACACATTGAAAAGAATTGCCGAAATTTCCACCAACCCATCGAATGTCAATGATTTCCTCAAATTAAATGATAATCCCGTATCATCAGTTAATGCCATCAACGATTACTTTGTTAACATAGGTAGAAATTTAGCCGAAAAGATCCTTTTAAGTTCGACCCCTACGCCTACAACCACAACGACTGCTGGTACAGTCTCTCAAAAAAGTTCTATGGTACTATTAGAAACTGATGAGGCTGAAATTGAGTGTATTATCAAGAACCTCCGCGTCGGCTGTGCTGTTGGCTTTGACGGTATTTCTGCCAGAGTTATTAAAAGCTGTTGTAACTCACTTGTCACGCCGTTAACTCATATCTGTAACCTAGCGCTTTCTACTGGTGTTTTCCCCAAAGCGTTTAAAACTGCTTTGGTATACCCAATATCCAAAAGCGATAAAACTGATACCATTAATAATCTAAGGCCGATCTCAGTACTACCTGCGATGTCGAAGATCTTGGAGAGGGTAATCAACAAGAGATTAAATAAGTATTTGGAATCCCATAACATTATCTCACCTAACCAATTTGGGTTTCAATCTGGGCTATCAACCGAAGATGCTATACTCAAGTTTACTAATAATGTAGTCTCAAAACTAGATGCCAAACAGAAATGCACTGCTATTTTTCTAGACCTCTCCAAGGCCTTCGATACCGTGTCAGTGCCAATCCTACTAAATAAATTAGAAAAAGTTGGTGTCAGAGGAATATGCCTGGATATTTTCCGAAGCTACTTGACTGATAGGACACAAATGGTGAAAATTGATGAACATGTGAGTGACGAAATGGCATTGAGTTATGGCGTCCCACAAGGGAGTATTTTAGGTCCAACGCTGTTTAAAATTTATGTAAATGATCTCTGTCAATTGAATATTCCTAATTGTGACACAATCTGTTATGCTGATGATACGGTTTTGATTTTATCTGGACCTAACTGGGCTGTACTAAAGCAACAGGCTGAAAGCGCGTTAAAAATAGTGTTGGGATGGTTAAAACAGAACTTGTTAACACTAAATGTCGAAAAGACAAAGTATATGGTGTTCGCTGTGAGAGGCTTAGATAAACCCCCTGAAACCTTTTGTATTAAAGCGCACACTTGCTCAGTGTACTCTCAAGTCTGCTCATGTTCAAATGTTAGTAGTCTGAAATACTTCAGATATCTTGGAGTGTTAATTGACGATAACCTTAACTGGCATAAGCAAATAGATAATCTATGTGGTCGAGTAAGGAGACTCATTTTTGTAATGAAAAGGCTTCGCACTTCAGCAGATAGGTGTACTCTTAACATGGTATACGATGCCCTTTGCAAATCTATTATAAGTTACTGTATACCAGTATGGGGCGGTGCAGATAAAACCACCTTGCTGAAGCTCGAAAGGGCTCAAAGAGCAGTTTTAAAAGTCATGACCTGCAAGCCTATCAGACACCCAACTGTTCAGCTTTATAAAGAGTGTAAAGTCTTGACAGTGAGGCAGATATTTCTCTCGCGGATCATATTGCGGCACCACTCATTTGTAGTTTTTCCTCAACCTAACATAAGTACTAACCAACGTCGCAGACCTCAAGCTTGCCCTATCGAAAATGCTAGAACAGCGTTCGCAAGTCGCCAATACGGATGCCTTAGTTTGTATTTGTATAATAAGGTTGATAGGATTCTTCAAATTGTAGCACTGAATAAATTCGAACTAAAACAACGTGTAAATAACTGGTTAACAAAGCTAGATTATTACCAAACTGAGTTTTTATTAGAAAGAAGTGAAGTACAGTTTCGCTACGACACACAATAAGTATTCATTTTCGCTCATAGATACTTAAAATAATTAGGAACTCAATCTTCAATCATTATTTTCCTAAATATTTAATTTTATGGTTCATATCAAAACAAAAAGCCAAATATATTAGTGTTTATTTAACATTTCTTTTAAGTCATACTAAGCTATAATTATGAATGTGGTCTAGAATCACTGCCTCCCATATTACAGAGGATTCTAGTTTGGGTGGCAGAGGAGTTTGTAGTAATGAACGTATTTTATAGCCTTAGTTTTAAGTACTTTTATATGTATATGCTGTTTTTTGATAGGCTTTTGAATAAATGTTTTATTTATTTTTATTTATTTATTAAACGCTTAGTATTATTACTCATATAACTGACTTACTGCTGTTATGCTTAATGAGATCTATAGATTCCAGGAAAGCTAGAAAAACGGGGGTAAGATCATATTACAGAGCACTTTATGCTGATTCCGAATCTGTATTTAACTCAGTTTTGCAAAAATTCGACTTACTGCTCTTATTGTAAGCGCGGCAGTTTAGATATCACGTCTTTTGTCAGTAAAGTCAACAGCCACGCATATTCTTTATAATGAACTTGGCTTCCATTTTTTTACATTCATGTTTTTGGTGGGATATTACTTTCGTAAGAAAACTACGTACTACGTACACAAGATACTCGAGACTTGTCGTTACTGAGTCAAGTGGGGTAAAGGGATTAACTTGTACAGTAAAAATAAAAACCGGCCAACTGGCAGTCGGACTCGCGCACTGAGAGTTCCGTAACACTAATGTAAAAATACCGTCTTAGTTATGTACTCGCAGTCACGCAGAATTGTATTAAATGCATGCGAGTCCGACACGCACTTGACCAGTTTTTGTTATTGTATAACTTATGCACTATAAGTGTAGCAATTTTCACGCTTTTAAGTGTTCCCATTTTTATGATAGAGCTAAAACAAAAATCGCCTAAAAAGCAAGTTTTCAGTAAGAAAGCCACCCTTATTTTTTTTTTGTTATAGCGGCAACAAAAATTCATAGTCTATGAAAATTTCACCGGTCTATCTATTACGGTTCATGAGATAAAGTTAAAACGCCTAAAGATAAAAAGGATAAAATAAGTAAATAAATATTATCACAGGAAAGCTACGTTTCGCAGCGGGAAATATAAATGATAGCTCGCGATATTAATCCGGATAACGAGTTGACACGGTTGGGCGCCCCTGCTAACAAGGACGCAGGGACAATTTAATATTCCCGTAAATTATCGGGAAATACCGGGACGATTCTCGTACCAGTGTAGCGTAATCTTTCATGTACCCTTTTCCTTTTTTTGACCTACCACCAATTTTTGATGATCCTGAGTCTATAAACAAGCATTTCCTTAATGTTCCTGGTGAAAATAATATTGACATATCTACTTTATCATATTACGAGTTTCATAAACATAATTATTGTGAGTTGAAATTAGAACCAGTACATGAAAACGTAGTTGCGAAATTAATTTTAACCATCAAATCCAATGCAAAGGGTATCGATGACATTACTAGAGACATGATCTTTTTGACTCTCCCTAGCACTCTAGGAATAATTACTACAATTATTAATAAATCTATTTCTTCTTCTGTTTTCCCTACCATATGGAAATCTGCGTTGGTTATTCCGTTACCTAAGAAAAATAATCCCACAGAACTAAAGGACCTTCGCCCTATTAGTATTTTGCCCTTTTTATCTAAACTGCTGGAAAAAGCCGTTTACAACCAAGTGATAAAATACTGTGAAAAAATGAGCATATTTCCTGTAAAGCAGTCGGGTTTTAGATGTAAACACAGTACTGCCTCCGCACTCCTTGATGTGATTGACAATATCCTTGGTAATTTGGATACTGGTAACGGTTCTATCCTTACTTTGCTCGATTTTTCACGAGCTTTTGATTCAATAAATTTATCTTTGCTATTGTCTAAACTATCATATTATGGCTTTGACTCTACCACTGTTAAATGGTTCAATAGTTATCTCAGTGATCGTCAACAGAGAGTTGTCATTCAAAAATCCAATGGTGAGAAGATAATGTCCAAACCTATACTAGTTAGAAGAGGTGTCCCACAGGGCTCTATCCTAGGGCCGTTACTATTCATCATTTATAGCGCGGACATAATTCAATGCCTCCACAGCTCGAAATACCATCTATACGCAGACGATTTACAGGTCTATGTTCATGTGCCACTTGATGGCGTTGAAGAGGCGGTTTCAACGATAAACAAGGACTTAGATAGAGTTAGTGCCTGGGCCACGAAAAATTCACTGGTTCTTAACCCGTCGAAATCTAAGTTTTTGATACTAGGGACGAAAAAACAGATTAAAACCATTCAGTCAAAAGGGCCTAAGGTAGCCATCATGGGTGATCCAATTGAACATGTGTCTGAAGCCCGAAATCTGGGACTTGTATTCGACAACCAATTGCGCTTTGAGAGTCATATAAATAATCTTGTTCGCAACTGCTTTTATAGGCTTAAAGTTTTATATCGTATAAGACCTTACATTGGCACGGATCTACGCATTAAGCTTTGTGAATCTTTGGTCCTTTCTAAGCTCAATTATTGTCTAACGGTCTATGGCCCTTGTCTCTTTAAAAAATCCTACACACTCATACAACGAGTTCAAAACGCTTGTGCTCGATATTGTTTTCCCATACCTCCGCGAACCCATGTAACACCTTTCCTCAATAAATCTGGTCTCCTCAATATGCAAAGTAGGTTAACTTTATTTTACGCGTCCCAACTCCATGACATCATTAGCACCAAACAGCCAACTTATTTATTTAATAAATTAATGTGGCGTCATTTGGAACATAAGTATGCATTAAGATCGGTATCAATAGTTTTGAGGGTTCCAAATCATCGTACCGCCACTTTTCGGGGAGGTTTCAGCTACCGTGCTTCCAAATGTTGGAATAACATCCCTCCACCCATCAGAAATATCAAGTCCAAATGGAGCTTCAAGAAACAATACAGGGAATATCTTCTTGCCCAACAAAGGATAGTATCTCAAGCAAAGTAGGAATGCACGTTAGTCTGATCCCTCCTCAAAAATATACATCAACTGCAACTATAGGTGCATTGCAATTTTTAGTTTAACTTGAATTGCCTTTCTATTTATTTATTTAATAATAATAATTTATTTATTTTTTACTTGTGTAACACCCGGATTTGTTAAAGTTTTCATATTAGTTTGTTTTATTACTTTTTATAACAGTTGTATTGTCTAGCGCGTAAGTTTCACGGTTTTTATTATTTTTGTTTAGCGTAACCTCCACTCTGGTGCTGGCTGAAAATCAGTGTCACAAATACTTCTCTGGTACTTGTGACAAATGCTGAGTCTAGTGCCATTTCATCGCACGATATTCTATTTGGTTTATAACACTCATTGTCGTGCATTGAATAAATTGTTTTTCTTTCTTTCTTTCTTTTTTTTACGGAGTTCAAAAAAGGAGGAGTTTCTCTATTGGACCGTGTACGTTTTTTTTAAGTTTAGTACACCACGACCAAATTGGACCAACAGATGCGCTGTTGGGTATCTAAATCACGCTGTAGTGTTTTTTAAAACACGGTAAAAGCGCATTTTGTCATAACTACACGCGACCTAGTTCAAATTCATAATTGTTTATTTCCAAGTGTTAAATAATAATAAGCGTCGCTGGAACCTCCCAGTAAGTAAATAATACCTGTGTCAGGAGTAGGAGGTACCGATCTTCCATAACCTTTTACATTGTAGTATGAGACAAACTTGTAAGTAACTAAATAGCAAAATAAAGGAAAACTAAAGTAAAAGCAATTGGCCAGTTTAAATATAAGATTGTGAAAATGTGTTTAGACTTAAGTACGTGCGTACGTATGTATTGTAGGTGTATGCATACATGTTCGTGCGTATATATGTGTGTGCTAGTGTGTGTGGGTGTGTGTGTGCGCGAGTTTTTCATCTCATGGGTTAATTTTCGAGAATACAAGATATTCTTCGTTTAGTATAGGATTTGATGTCACTTTGTTTATTTTAATCGAATTCATATATTTATGAGGTCGATAAGCCTGGTGTCACGAGTTATAAAGCCGCAAAAGGGCTCTGATAAATATGGCTTATTTACGACTTTCCAACAGCTTAAGGTACCTTTCGAAGCACAATCATATAGCCAAGATTCAGTAGCATTAATTAGGGTTCTAAACGGAGGGATGAACATAGAAGCCATGCCATTCTGTTACGGCAAATTTATCTTGGCGAGGTAACGTTGAGCCACTTTGAACAGTAATCAGGCTTTACTTTGGAACGTATAAAGTGTTCTACACACCGGTGCTATTTGAAATATATGCTTCAACAGAGCCGAAATATTGAGAGCTTACAAAAATCCTACATCATGACTAGATCCTGTCAAACTGTTGTTAATAGAAATGTAGGAGTGTCTCTATCACAATCCTTTTTTAATTGTATGTACCTATTACATCCCATAAAACGTCCACTGCAGGACTGCTCCCTCCAAAGCTCCAGCGTGAGAGTGTAGCGAGCCCACTACTTTATTGTTCTCACCAAGGAGGTTGAATTTGAAGAAGGTAGGGCTTTTGTACAAAGTCCGTCTGGGGACGTACCACCCCCTTGCCTATTTCTACCAAAGAGCTTTGAACCTCGCTGCGCGATTTCTTTCTACCGTAAAATAGCAGTGTTTGCACTGCTGTGTTTCGGTTTGAAGGGTGAGGGAGCCAGCGAAATTACTGGCACACACGAGACACACCATCTTAGTTCTCAGGGTGGGTAACGTGCTTGCTGTCCTATTAGTGTTAAGTTATACCACTAATAAGAGAGCGGGCTCCATGGGCGGTGGTGACCACTTTACATCAGGTGGCTCACATGCTCGTTTGCTCTTGTCACATAAAAAAAACGTTGCTAAGGAGGCAGCCTTAAGCGTATTCATTTCTTGCAGGGAACCTCCAAACTATCCCTCCGTACGGTTTTCACAGATAAAAGTAAACTGATGTCTGTTGTATAGTATACCCAAAGATTTCGGACCTTCTTGCTTCTCTCGGAATAGATACCTTGCTAATTTATTTTAGTAGAGGATGACATCTGCCAACATGTCCCAATCCCTTAGATTATTATAATACTCCCAATCCCATCATCGATGATCACTAGGAAATATTCAAAACTAGCTGACCCGGCGAACTTAGTTCCGCCACAGATTAAATAATAGTAATGGTTCCGCCTTACAGGCAATAAATAAGCAGATTTTATTTACCCTTTTGTTTTCCGAAACAGCTAAGACTTTTTGATCCGCGTCTCCCAAAAACAAACAACATGTTTATATTAATAGAATCTGTAGTCAGTGCCTTCTCCGTAAAAGCTCTCCTTCTAATAAATTGTGAGGAACTTGCTTTAGTGAAGGCACTGATTCTATTAGTATAATTTAAGAGCGACATAGGCGCAAAATAATATACTCGTAGTTTGCACACTTGGAACGTTGTTAGTGCGAGAGCTCGTAATAATTCAATTTAATTGCAAATTAACATGTGACCCCATAATGGATAAATACGCACGTTGTTACTATATCGCTAGCTTTAATGAAAACGCTTTAATCTCCTATCTGATTTCCGATCATACCTACTTTACATGTATTTTGTGAATCAGTGTATGTTCCGTGTGGTACCGGTAAAGAATAGTACCGACCCATCTCTATCTGTGGGTGTCGTAAGAGCCGACTTAGGGTTTATAAACCGGAAGATTGGCACAGCGTCCTTCCGTGTATCGTACTGCGGTCCATGGTGCCAGCCGTAACGCTAACAAGCCTGGTGACTCAGGTACTTCCTCTCCACATTCTTCTAGCAAGAGCTGGAATTTTGGAGGGAGCTCCTTGAGCTGTAGTGGACGTATTATGGGATGTTATGATGAATCAGTGTATTGTTTTTTTTTTAAAGAAACACATTTTAAAGAAAATGAAATAGCTGTCAACACCAGTTTGGAGGTACCTTTATGGACATAATTAAAAAACTACTCACGCTTTTAAAGAAAAGATAAATGGTTGAGTTTCCTACTCAAGTTTTTCTTTTCAAAAATGTTACCTATTCGTCGTTTTAAATTAAACTCAGGAAATACAATTAACGTGATGAAAGATACAAAACAATTACTATGAAACATTTTGGAATGCTTTGTTTATAGCTTGCCGTAAATGTTACCTACAAAGAGATGTCATTTGCCTCGCGATTGAAAATTAAATTTTTCATTCTCCATGTTATCAATTTTCGTTTGTTTTTTTGTTACCCACGACACGGAACGGAGAAGGTGTATGCGTTTAGGGTGAGATGTTGTGTGTTTGTTTGTTTGTGTGTGCAAAGTTATGTTGCCTTTTATCTTAAAAACGGCTTAACCGATTTAGATACGGTTTTCAGTAATGGATTTATAATTCATTAATGATGGTTTGTAGATTAGAGTTGTGGCGCCAAGTCACCAGGGGGCGCTGTAATGATAATTTTTATCTAAGCAAATGTTGCCATTTATCTCCAAAACGGTGCGACCGATTTAGGTACGGTTTATGATTTATCAGTGATGGTTCTTAGACCAGAGTTGTGGCGCCAACTCACCAGGGGGCGCTGTAATAATAAATTTCTATTTACGCAAATGTTCCCATTTATCTCCAAAACGGTTTGACCGATTTAGATACGGTTTTCAGTATAAGATTTATCTATCAGTATCATATTTATCACTGACAGTTTTTAGACTATAGTTGTGGAGTCAACTCACCAGGGGGTGCTGTGTAGTAATAATTATTCTTTACTCGCGCAACGTCCTTCTTAATCGCTCTAGTAAAGTGGGAATTCTCTAAAAAGTTAAAAATAAAAAGCAAAATTGAAAATTTTGAGAAAAACCCACGACGGCTGTTATTCAAAAAATATTAAATAAAACTTTGGAAATTCCCCCGACTACAAATAAATATTTTCACCTATCTATTCATATATTTTATAAGCCAAGAAAATCCGTCGGGGCTGCCATTCCTTATCTTACGTAAATTAATAGTGCATACGAGCTAGTTGTAAAATAGCTTTTGTTTGCTGCAGGTTAGTATAAATTATGAAAAGATGGCAATGACAGCTCCCGACGGATTTTCTTGGCTTATAAAATATTTGAATAGATAGGTGAAAATATTTATTTTTAGTCGGGGGAATTTCCAGTTTTATTTAATATTTTTTGAATGACAGCCGTCGTGGGTTTTTCTCAAAATTTTCAATTTTGCTCTTTGGAAACGCTCGTGGAATAGACACTTTTTATCTAGCTTTCAGATGGGGTTGGGTGACGTTACGCTCGAACTTTATTCGTGCATCGTGAAGCACTGTTGTCCTCGTTTATAGTAGCTTAAATAGTGCTCGTTAAGACTTTCACGTAACTTGGTCTATCGAACAACGGAACAACGTCGAATGTATCAAGCTTGATGTGCTTTAAACTGTTCTTGGTATAATACAATTTTTCATACAGAAAGGGGTTAAGGATGTTTGTAGCAACATCGATCTTTCTGTACAACCTTTTAAATTTTCGTTACCTATGTGTGCAATAAAGCATCTATCTATATCTATTCTTCTTGGAGGTTATAATGTTGAAGATTGACCTAAGAGGCAACATTAGTAGGAATGAAAGGAAACTTAAATCATGTGAAGAAACCACACAAATCCATAACTAAATGGCTCTGAAACTAGTTTCGGAAACGATAGAAGGTCAAAGGTAGCACTATAGCTTATTGCCGACATTTGGAAGCTTCGCGGGCCATGCCTTTGACAGGGCAGTACCATTCATATTTTATAAAATACTATGGATTGAACTTTCTATAGTATACAGCGTGATTTTGTTTTGTTTTGCTCCCGAAGCCCAGTCATGAAAAAAAGCAACATACCCAAAGAACATATTTTATTACTCGAAAAAAGTTTTTCGCGTTCCCATACAAAGAGTGTTACAAAGGCTTTGTGGATAGTCGATTAAATTTTTCTTTTCTCCGGGTAAGTTGCTTGTCATCATGAGTAGAATCACTGGGCTTCGGAAGCAAAACCAATGAAACTTCACGCTGCTAATTAAAGCTAATTTCGCACGCCACTTTGAAACACCGTACGTACAAGAAACTTCTTACCACGTACGACCGCACTGTGGAATCAGCTTCCTGCGCAGGTATTTCCGGACGGGTACAACAAGGCAGCCTGTAAGAAACGTGCCTACAAATATCTTAAAGGCCGGCAGCGCACCTGTGATCCCCCTGGTGTTGCGGGTGTCTATAGGCGTCGGTGATCACTTACCATCAGGTGACACGCCTGCTCGTCTGCCTCCCTCTTCTATAAAAACAACAAAACAACACCCTAGTTAGTGTCAGTTGAACAGCTGACAACATTATGTATTCTGCCGTTTTAGCTCCACGTACACTATTTTGATACACCGACAGCGTAAAACGCCAAAATTACGACATTCACATAGACGTGACTAAATAGAACTTGAAAGCTGCCCATCTTTGATAAAATACCACCCAAAAAGTTATAAAAATACACATCTTTGTCTTGAAAACACTAGTTATAAAGTAGGTAGTGTTTGGTTTGTAATGTAGGTAAGTTTTCAGGGCTTTGAACTTTTTATTTAAATCACATAAATGTCTCCTTTGAACCTTTAAATACGAGTATGCTCAGTTTTCAGTTACAAATAACAACAAAGGCGTAGGTATCTTTTGCTATTTATTTTTTAAACTTAAATGGTGGTTTTCCTTGAAAGAGTTGTTTACATTACGAAATTACATAATAATAACATTGTTGGGACTGTTTGATCAGAGTGAGCAATTTGTATGAAGAGGTCAAATTTTCTTTTCATTTCCCAAATATGTTGATTTGGGAAAGTTGTTCAGTTTCGTTGACTGAGCACGTCCCTTCAGTTTTTGGTACACCATCCCTCACACCCGGTATAGGAAGATATTGGTATTTCGACGTATGTTCCTTCAGGAAAGTTCTCCAGGTACATTATCCGCGAGACGTCTTTTAACACCCTGTATAATAAATTAGAGAGCACAATACCTTTATTTTATTGAATTAAACTTTTAATAATAAAATTTTAAACGCACGTGAAATTTAATTATCCATGAAAACATTCGCCTCGCGAATTAAGGGAAGATAAACAAACGCTGTCATCGACGACGTGGAGGTTCGTTGATTGCATGGATATGTGAAATAGTCTAGGCAACGAAGCGGATCGTTGTATGAAGACCCCCGCATTAAATCCTCAGTCGATGAAACTTTGCTGGGGTATAACACTATATGAGACAAACCTTCTATAAAAAATCCAAAAAAAAAAAATTCCATACAAAACTTTAAAAAATGTAGGAAAAAAATTGTTTGTAATTTTTTTTGATATTTTGAATTTACATTTAATTCATGATTCTTTATCATCCTGTCAAATAAAATCTGCCTGAGAGAATTATGTTGGGGTCAACTGCTTCATTTCCTACAGTAAAATCCTGTGAGACTGGACTGCTGAAAATGTTTACGATCCCTGCAAATAACACACTATGCGTAGTAATAAAACTTCTAGCTTTACCCGAGTATGGTACTTGGGAAATGAAACTGAAAAACTTTCCCCTAGGTACATAGGTCGAAAATATTAGAAAATTGTTTGGTCGTTTTTATGGGGAAGATAAAAATTTATTGGGAAGACAAATTTTTTTCGACCTGTATTTCTTGGGGAAGGTTGTTCAGTTTTATGTGCTGAGTACCCATTTTTTTTATTATGTTACAAGGAAGCAAACGAGCAGGAGAGCCACCTGATGGTGAGTGGTCACCACCGCCCATAGCACCCACAGTCTTATTAATGGCATTTTTTTTATTTTTATTGAAAATGGGCTTACTCTTGACCTCGATCTAGTCTTGAAGACAGAGATGAGGTCAACGATGGAACGAGTTTACCCAGAAGAAGCCTATTCACTCGCGACTTGAATAGATTCGGGTTATATGAACTCGGGAACACAGACGCAGGCAGAGAATTCCACTCTTTACTCGTAGCCGTGCGCATTATAAAAGATGTTTCAAAGCGCTTTGTGCGAATGTGCGGAATATCAACCAAGTATGGGTGATATCCTGCGGTGCGTCTGGACTCCCGATGGTAGAAGGGAGATGGTGGAATAAGCTCGTGGAGCTCTAGAGCACACTCTCCGAAGCACAATCTGTAGAAGACCGACAGACATGCAACTTTGCGACATTGGGCCTGACTGTGAAACTTGGTTTTCACCAGCATCTCATCACCAACGAGCTTCTTGGCTCTGCGATCTATCGAGTCAAGTGCGGCTAGCTGGTATTTGGCTGAGCCATCCCAAAGGTGACAGCAATTCTCCATGCACGATCGGACTTGGGCTTTATATAAAACTAGAAGCTGTCCAGGAGTGAAGTAACGCTTAACCTTATTGAGGATGCCCAGCTTTTTTGCCGCAGTTTGGGCTTTTGACTAAATGTTAGCGCCGAAGTTCAGATTTGCTCACAACTTCATGCCAAGTAGCTCGAGGCTGTCGGTAACTGGTACAGTTGTACCTCGAAAAGTAGGAGCCAGATTGAACGGACTCCTTTTGGCGGTGAACAGACACGCCTGCGTTTTGGTGGCGTTGAAACTTACCAGATTTTTGTCACCCCAGTCGGAGACAAGACTTAAGGTTGAGTTTATACGCTCTACCATGGCCTCTCTCAAAGAACGTATTTCGTCACTGCTGGCTTTTGCGCTTGACATATATCTCTCGACGACAGTACTGTCATCTGCGTACCCAACAATACTAGGACCAAGTAGGTCGTTGATGTGCAGCAGGAAAAGAGTCGCAGAGAGAACCGACCCCTGAGGAACCCCGGCATCAATAGCCACGACGTCAGAGGAGCAGCCATCAAGGACTACTCGGATCGACCGTTCACTCAGGAAGTCAGAAATCCAAGAGTAAAAGTCATCGGGAATGCCGTATGCAGGAAGTTTGCTCAGCAGACTTGCGTGCCACACCCTGTCGAAGGCCTTCGAGATGTCTAGTGACATGGCAAGGGCTTCGCCGTATTTCTCGATGGCCTCCCCCCAGCAATGCGTGACAGGAGCCTATGGAGGTGTGCGAAAACAGGTCGCTACACATACACTAGAAGATCCCCAGTTGATCGTCCCCGGCGAAAGCCATACTGACTGTCACTGAGTAGGTCGTTAGCTTCTAGGTATGTCAGCAGTTTTCCATTGAGTACCCTTTCCATAACTTTGCAGAGTATGGAGGTGATGGCGATTGGCCGATAGTTGCTGGGGTCGGCACGACTACCCTTCTTGGGCACTGGCTGTACGTTGGCAACCTTCCAAGATTTTGGCACCGTTCTTGTTTTCGAAACTAATAAGACAGAAAAGCGCGTTGCTCACTTTGAGACCTCAGATGGTATGTCTCATGTGCCTGTAATTTCACTGGCTCCCTTGCCCTTCAAACCGAAACACAGCAGTGCAAACACTGCTACTTCACGGCAGAGCAAGGGGGTGGTACTTCCCCATAGACGGACTTTCCACAAAAGCCCTACCACCTTCACCACCATTTGAATACCATAATAAATATTACTCTAGCTAGCTAGATGTTTGAATATCACGCTGTATACAAGGTGTAAAAAAATACAATGATCCTTAATAGGTTGATCATCACTAATAGGTTGTTAAAAAATATAAAAATATGTTTTTTTTTTCATATATTTTATTTTTATTTTTGATGATCATGAAATTTGATTTTAGTGACTGGTAATTTTTTTTCACATTCGGGCACATCAACGCCACACCTCTATGTAGGAGTTGACAGCAGTCGCCATGACCGAAAACGGTCGGATGATGATGATGATAACAAAAAAAATATTTGTTTGCATCATCTGCTGATCATAGAGGTCATTTAACCCCAAGTGCTTCACTTCTACTTTTTTTTAAGAAAAAGTATTTTTTTTATATCAGACTCAAACTAAAAATAGTTTATTCATTATTGGATATTAAAATCTCCTATACAATGACGTCAGCTAACCTACATCACTTCAAAACACATTGGCGACATGGTGAAAAAAAAACCGGTCAAGCGCGAATCGGACTCGCGCTTCAAGGGTTCCGATATACTTATAGTATTCTTGGAAGAGATAAAGTCCATTTTTAGGACCGCAAAATTAAATTTGTTTGTACGACTGTCATTAATTCAGATTTTTCCTTTTACAAACTTCGGAGATAAGGGGGGGGGGGAAACGGTATTTTTTTGTAATTTTTCATCATAACTTCAAAACTAAAAGTCGTAAAAAAATACAAAATATGATACCCCACTCAACCTAGTCACCAAACTTTTAAAATTTCTCCCCCCCTATTCGGGCCCCCTTTACATTAATAATCCTAATTCTTTTTTTATTCTTTCATAAACATTAAGGTTGGGCAATCATATTCTAAAACTATTCAAATTTCAAGTCGATAGCATGAGTAGTTGCTGAGATATACAGGTGTGACAGACAGACAAACAGACAGACAAAAGCGGCACCATAAGGGTTCCTTTTTTTACCATTTTGGTATCGGAACCCTAAAAAGAAGCGACAATAAAAACCCACGCGCTCTTTTAAATGTGTTGGAATGTACAGGATTGATACAATAAACATAAGTCAATAAGAATTTCTGCAGATACAATCTGAAAGTGCTCCAGAAGCTTTAGAACAGTTCTCCAAAAGCAAAGTCTACGAGTACGAATAACTGATATTGACACAATTTCATTTTATGTGTTCAGAAAATGGAAGGGAAGATGGAAATTCAAACAACATGTTTTCATGTTTGCGTATTATTTGAGGTTTCAAATATTTGTGCAGATGAAGGAACGTTTTAGTAACAACATTCGGGTAAAGTACGTTCATCATCATCATCATAACATCCCATAAAACGTCCACTACAGGACAGGGAGCTCCCTCCAGAATTCTAGCTTTTGCTGGAAAAATGTGGAGGGGAAGTACCATAGTCACCTCGCTTGTTAGCGTTACGGCTGGCACCATGGACCGCGGTTGTAGGTGACCACAGTAAGTAAGATGTAAGATATAAAGGAGGATGCCGCTGCCCGTCCTCCAGTTAACACTTAGTCGCCTCTTACGACACCCAAGGGTATGTATGGGTTGGTACTATTCTTTGCCTGCACCACACGGGGCAACAAGTACGTTCACGCGATCAAAATTGAAGTTTTGTTTTTGTGTAAAATATCTCAAATGGCATTTTATGTCGTAACACTTAAGGAAATGCAATAAACGGAAACGAAAATTTCAGAACAAGTCATTAAAATATGCTCGTTCTTTTAGTGAAAGGAAGCCACGAAAGAACAAACTTCGTTAAGTAATAAAAATCAATAAAACCAATTGGGAATTTGCGAGTAAATATAATTACTTTGAAAGTACGTACAACTCCATGAAATGTCTATTGGTTTGATCAGATATATTTTTTAAAACATCAGGAATTTTATGAACTCAGTTAATAATTCATTTGTATTTCGGAAAATATATCCATATTCACAATTATAATCAAATTAAATTAAATAAAATAAAATTGTTAGTTACAAATGGACTTAAAACTATGTTAGTAAGACAGACACAGGACTATCATACAAAATACAGACAAACGTTAATGAACATACTTCAGAGACATCGGTGCATGCATCGACATCCAATGTCTCTGAAGCGGGCTGTCCATCCGTCCGGCGACCATCATCAGGAGGCTGTTGCGCAGTTACACGTTAAAATACCTACTTCGCACTTTAAGCGCGACAAGAAGTGTCAAGATCCACTATTATTACGTAGCTTGCATCATCATTGTTCATGTCTTACTAATCATAGCTGTCCCTGGTAGGAACCACTGGGAAAAAGTCTTTTACTTCACTACTTTGCTACCTACACTTAGGCCTTAAATGTTACAAGCTAAACCCGTGTGTGCGATTGAAGTAAAACGCCGTTTTCGATTCACTCCTCGCGTGTTTACCAAAACCTACACATATAGCTAAAATACCTCTACATATTTCTTTTCCGGCATTCTCAAAGAAAATCAATTGGCTTTGATCCCATTTGGTGTGGCAAAAGGAACAAGATTGCTTCAGAGATTCAGGATTTTGGGTCAAGGACGAATTTACACAACTCGATTGGTGGGTCAAGTTCACGGCGTTGGTGGTGGCCAAACGTTTAAGGTTAAATAAATAAAATATGTTGTAATACACAGCTAGAGTTAAAATTGTTTTTTTTTAAGTACCTACTTACTTGAATAATATATAATTGCGCTCTACAACACAAATAGCCGACGTAGCCTATACCGCCGCTCAAATGGGATTGGGCAGGCCACGTGTCCCGTATGCCGCCGGACCTATGGGCCAAGACCACCACCACCTGGCAGCCGCAAACTGACAAAAGGCGTCGAGGCCGACCAAAGCGCCGATGGCGCGATGAACTTGACGCCTTTTACAATGGAGGGAAGAGAGAGAGACCTTTGCCCAGCTGTGGGACACTACAGGCTAGAGAAGATAAGATAAGGAGTTACTAAAGCATGACAACAATTGAGACGTATATGAGAGAGAAGTGCGGCCAAGCCACATATTTTGACTAAGGTGTAGATTTTGTGAAGTTAGGGCTTGTAGAGTTAAGGCGTGTAGAGTTAGAAGCTTAGTTGTACATCAGATCTGATAACTTCTTGAAAAAGCTAGCTACATGGTCTCGTCTTGGCAACATTTTATATGATAATGTATGTTTTTTTTTGTATGTTTTCTGAAGTACGTGTTTTATCATTTGTCAGCTCAATGGCTTTCTAAAATCGCATTGATGTATTTTAACAGCTAATACTCATTACATTGATTGAGTATTTTCTGTTAAGGCAGTATTTTAATATACCTCATAGTTTGGCTGGTCTATTACGGTTTCACATCAGAGCCATCAGGGGGGTGATCGTGGTAATTTCAACGATATTACCGAAACAAAAACGTTTGCCTAAAACACTTAGTCAAGAGTTATCATAACTTTTGAGGCAAACGTTTTTGTTTTGGTAATGTCGTTGAAATTACCACGATCACCCCCCAGGTATTCCGGGTCTTCAACGATCCTGGTTTTGATAGTTTTTCTTAATATGGGTACTAAACCCTAGAGCTCTGTGCCAAATTTCAGCTCTCTAGGTATAGTGGAAGTACGAGATCTTTTTGATGATCGGTGAGTGTAAGTGACAAAATTGCCTAACTTCGACTAGCTACAGCTCGTAAGTTATAAATAGGAATGATATGTAATTTAAGGATATATAAGTATAGTGTACCTACTTTTTGTCATTGAAAATTCAAGTCTCTAGCTTTACCCAAAAGAAAGTTACAGGGGGGTCAAAAGGGCCCTGAGTGTCTTCGAGAAAAGGATGGTACGGCGCGGCTGTGCCTTTGTCTGCTCGTCTTGGCGGGGGCACTTCCGTGCCCCAGATTTCCCCACGATTTTCCCTAACAACAAATAATTATATTGGGAATCGCTAACTAGTTTCTCTTGTTTGTTAATGAAAAAAATTCTGGCACGTGCAAATATATGGGGCCAAGATGTGGGGACAGTTCTTTTAATATTATTGCTATATTTTACATAACATATGCACTAAAGATACTTTACAAAAGTACAGTAATATGTAGAAGGATATTATAACCTAACATACCCTATACTATAAGGTACGCAAGCACGTTGTAGAAACAAAACCAGTATAAGCTGAACCAGTGCTATGCTACAAACGCCCGAAACCAGAGACCATCTCAACGTCAAAATGTTTCAATCGACGTGCGACCGAGTGGAGTACTTTATAATGAACTTTTCAGTATGTTACTCTAGCTTAAAACTGAATAAGGTCGAAATAACGTCTTTTAAATCGGCTCTTCCTTCAAATATTATCATTATTATAGTCCAGTCAATCTACGAAAGTTTGTATGGAGAGGGTTGCATTAAATGCACTTTAGGGGACAATTTATTAAAAATTACCAGTAAAAACATTACAAAATTTAAAACTACTGTAATCCCCGATAAAAACGTTGATATTCTTAAAACCAGTGGAAGGTAAACTCAACTTGCATAATATTTACCATGTAGCACAGGTCAGAGCTTATACTGGTAAGTCTTACAAAAGTGTCTGTAAGCCACTGGTCAAGTCAGCTTTTAAAACTATTTACACCTACTTCACCTTCTCGGAAAGTACCTCAGTCCTGTTTTAAAAACTAAGGAGAAGATACTTCATTTCTATGGTATAAATAAGCGGGGGGGGAAAGTAATATGGAAATCCATTGTTAACGTGTTTTAGCGGGATGCAATTTTGTATGAAAATCCATTGTTAACGTGTTTTTTTTTTTCTTAAATTTTGATCAAAATCTGTCGATAACCTATTTTAATATCATAATTTCCAATAAAAGGAAAAAGTTCTTTTCACTTCTCATGCTCTGAAAGTGCTTCTTTGTGCAGGATATAGGCTGCACAAAGTCAAATTTTGTGCACTAGGGCAAAAAAGTTATCGCGGTGGTGTACGCCCTGCGCTCGGGCCTGCTGCACGCCCCGCGCCGCGCGCGCTTTCACATATTCTTCACTAAAGCAGAACAACACATTCTTCAGTTACATTTAGAGAGTACTTTACGTTTTATTTCCTCGCAATCAAAGTGAAAAGCAGAGTTTATAACTCGTCCACAAAACCATTTTATCCTCGACATTACTATCAGACCTCGCCTTCGGCTCGGGCTGCTAAAACTCTCGGGAATATGGTTCGTTTTGTGCTCTCGTTGTAAAATCTACTATTTCTCTAAGTCCGCGAACTGCACTTTTCTGAAATAGTAGATTTTACAACAAGTGCACAAAACGAACCATTTTTCCGAGACTTTTAGCAGCCCGAGCCGAAGGCGAGGGCTGATAGTAATGTCGAGGATAAAATGGTTTTGTGGACGAGTTATAAACTCTGCTTTTCACTTTGATTGCGAGGAAATAAAACGTAAAAGTACGCTCTAAATGTAACTGAAGACAGAGTTGTTCTGCTTTAGTGAAGAATATGTTGACGCATGGGGGGGGGGGTGCAGCAGGCAGGCCCGCGCGCAGGGCGTACACCACCGAGATTACTTTTTTGCCCTAGTGCACAAAATTCGACTTTGTGCAGCCTATTACCTGCACAAATAAGCACTTTCAGAGCATGAGAAGTGAAAAAAACATTAATTTGAAAAAAGAACATTTGGAACGACAGCGCGCGCCAATTGGGTACCTACCTATTCTTGAAAATCACCGGGTGATAAAATTTTACTCAAAAAATTCAAAATTACTGTTTTTAACCCTCCAAGCGATATTTTATCACCCCGTCATTTTCAAATAGCTCAAAGTCACCCAAAGGGCTATGGAAAGGGCTATGCTCGGAGTCTCTCTGCGCGATCGAATCAGAAATGAGGAGATCCGCAGAAGAACTAAGTAACTGACATAGCCCTGAGAATCGCTAAACTGAAGTGGCAGTGGGCAGGGCACATCGCAAGAAGAACCGATGGCCGATGGGGCGTGAGGGTTCTAGAGTGGCGACCACGTACCGGAAGACGAAGCGTTGGCAGGCCCCCCACAAGGTGGACCGACGATCTGGTCAAGGTCGCGGGAAGCCGCTGAATGCGAGCAGCGCAGGACCGGTCGTCATGGAGATCTTTAGGGGAGGCCTATGTCCAGCAGTGGACGTCTTTCGGCTGATATGATGATGATTTTCAAAAATTGGACCCCTGTTTACTTTACGAAGTTTTTGGAAGTTTTAATTGTAGTTTTGTTGGTGCGTGCTTTTTACAAAAAAAATCGTCAAATAGTGACAGTGATGAAGAGTTTTGACGCCGCTAGAATTACAAGAAGCAAGCGATTATTGAAAACCTATGGCCTGAAAAATCTCGAAAGAATACAACAATGTATATAAAAGTAAAGTAAAAGTAAAAAGGTATTTATTTTATCTCAAAAAAGAAAAAAAATATATAAACAACTTTAAATAATATGAATATGATGATTTGATACGTTGGAAAAGCGAGAAAAATGCACATTGATTTTCAGAAACTGTTTTTCTTGCTTATTTTAGAGCAAAAGCGCATAAATATAAGCCAAGTACCTTATGGTCTTTTTATTCCATGTTGAAAAGTACTATATTGGCAAGACATGATATCAATATAATGGAATACAAAAAACTTACATCATATCTGAAAAGGAAATCTGAAATATTTTCCTCGTAGGTGAATTATAAAGCACTATGTATCACTCGAAAGAAAGTGCGATTCCCAACTCGGGTGTATTGAGCCCGAGCTCCAACGACACCCTTGTTGGGAATCGGTCACTTTCTCCTCTCGATGAACAATGTACTATTGTTGAGGGAGCGTCTATAATGTCCTGTGCTAAGCAGTTCCAACTGCACTCTCTATTCTATGCGGGTTCTATCCCCGCCCAGGGCAAACATTTGTGTGATGAACACAAGTGTTTGTTCTGTGTCTGGGTGTTATTTATCTATTTATTTACATATATCAGTCTCTGATACACATAGTACAGGTTCTGCCTAGTTTGGGATCAGATGACCTTGTGTGAAATACCCCCCAATATTTATTTATTGTTGAAGTCGTAGTAACCAAAATTCGTCATTGAGCTAACACTCGCCAGCTGCAAATTATTTTTGTGTCTGCCTCTTGTGATTGTCTTTCGGTTTAGTATATTCTGCTGCCCTGATGACTTAGAGTTGGAAGGTTCAAAGAGCAAGACTTTCCTCATAAGTCTTCTTCCGTAACCCGAAAGGCATCTTAGTAGATTTCCTCTGTACACTCTTCAACAAATCTATGTCTTTTGCAAAATATGGATTTTAAATCTGAAAGACATATTTCAGCAGAGGCCTTACATAGGTATGTTGATGAGTTGGAATGACTGTATATAATAAAAAATTAGCTATTACTTGCTAAAGAAATAACAACAAATGTACTAATTTCAATCCTGTACGATTGATGTTCCCATTTATGTCTAGGTAAATGTAAATTGGGCCCTCCATCATACTTATTTCGACGTTGTTAAATGTTCTGCCGTAAAAGAGAGGAAATTAGAACCGTTCGAAGTCGACGGAACGTTTTGAAACTGGAATTGCGTCGACGTCATTAAAGTACAGATTAATCAAAAATATAACGAAAATTTAAGTAACGTTGAATTTATCAGGTTTCAAATAAAAACAAATAATGAAAATAGCTCTAGAATTATAGAGGTTATGATCTCATTAATCAGCAAAAAAAAATTGCCAACTTCAAATAGTTCGGGGTCTTGCAAAAGTAGATACTTTTTGTCACCTGGAAAAGTATATTTATTTATCATTCATTACACTATTTCTAATCGTATCTTATCAACACTAACACATCGGACTTTGTACCGTGCTTACTTCAATCGCTGTAGGAGCTAGATCCGCGCTGCTAGTGTCAAGCTTGACCTGCTCTTGACTGTACAAGTATCTTTCTTTATTCTCTTATTTTTCTTCCTTTCTTTTCTTCATATTCGCTCCCATTTCTTCTGCATAAATTTTACTCTCATGCTAAAAAGTAGAAAATCGCAAAATTTCACAACCACAGGCAGGATTCGAACCTGCGTCTTCTGCGTAAGTACCGCAGACGCTTTACCAACTAGGCTACTGTGGTCCTGCCCGATGTTCTGAAATTAAGCGACCTCTATACGCATTCCAACGTTCGAATCCTGCCTGTGGTTGTGAAATTTTGCGATTTTCTACTTTGTAGATTTATCCGAACACAGGAAGTGTTAAAATAAAAATCATACTCTCATGCTTTTACAATTCTATACAAATACGAAAAGACTGTGGGTACATTAAACTTACAAAGTGTAACTTTGTTTCGCCACGTTTGATGTTCAGTGAAGTGATACTTTACTGCACGGTTTAATATCATTTCGCGCCCCCACCTGCCTCGGATACTAGAATGAATGACTCATAAACGTTAGAAAGTCATTAGAATTGCAAATTCGAATAACTTGTAGTATCTCGTTAAATTATTATTTAAATGAAATGTAGAGATGCCAGATATTCACAAAACCATACGATTGGTTCGCGCGAGCGCGAGTTGGAAAAAGGAAAATCGTTGCTTTTGGAATGAGGTGCTGCAGGAAGATGCTCGGGATATCGTGGACGGAGTTCCGCACCAACAAATCCATACTTCAGGAACTCTGCATACGCAGCGTCTGTCGGCCATAGTATAGTCGCGCACGCTGTAGTACACATGTCTTTAGGCGGGATGATGACTCCATAGTTCTATAGAGTGGCTGGTCTTACAGGGAAAAGTGGAAAGATTCAAATCGAACGGTGGGTAACCCGCAGTATGAAGCCGAGTATCTGACTGCACCATACAATCTGCCAACAGGGAAAGATGGTGGGAAATCGTGCGGAGACCTGTGTCCGCCACTGCCACCGACTTGGATGCCTCAACGTGACCACGGCCGATCTGCCGCTCTGCCAGGAGCGAAATGATAGAGAAAAAGAAAACGTTTTGGGAGGGCTTTTCAAGGAGGCTCTCCCCAGTAGTATCGATATAAGTTTCTATGGCTGTGGCTTATAGTTAATGATACAAAGTCGCGCAGTGCCACCTTGCCTTCTGCGGCCGAGGGTTCGTTCCGGGACAAACTGTTGTGTAATGAAAATTGTATTTGTTCTGGGCCTGGATATAATCTGGGGATATAATTTATCTATTTACGTATGACTTACCCTAGTTTGAGATCAGATGTCATTGTGTAAAATGTCATCCCCATCTTGACATTTAATTTATTTTTACATTCCTCCATTGGTAGGCCTCTTTGTTTTGCGCCACTCATTTCAGTCCCGTGCAGTGTTTCCCACGACAAACATACAAGATAATTTTTAAGATATATGAAGATAACAAAACGAGGTGAATACAGTACCTAACAATACTACAGTCCAATTAATAGTCAAATAGCATTTCTTTTAAAAAAATAACAATGTCGTATAGACCCAATCGAAGCAATTTATTCCTAAAATTCAATAAAAGCCAATAAACTCGTTGAAGCCTCAAAAGCTGAAGGTTTGTTGTGTATTACTTTGAAGGTTAAAAATATATAAATAAATTTCACACAAGGTCATCTGATCCCAATTTGACACATGTTTTCCCTGGGCAGGAATCGAACCCGCGGCCCACGGCGTGAAAGGCAGGATCACTATCAACCGCAACAACGGGTTTTTCAAATTAAACAAAATTTAAAATTTGTTTTTTTGGGTACCATCATCATGCATCACATACAGGACGCATGAGAATGACTATTTGCAGTGGCTCCATGCACCATTTCATTTGCTTTACCATGGCATCCACCCCCCCACGTCCGTGTGGTTCTGGCAAAGAATAGTAACAACCCATTCTACTCGAGGGTGTCGTAAGAGGCGACTAAGGGCTTATGAACCGGAGGATGGGCAGCAGCATCTTTCTATCTGACATACTGCGGTCACCAGCAACAGCCAACAGCGGTCGCCAGCCGCAACGCTTAGAAGCGTGGTGACTATGGCAAATCCCTTCCAAAGTACCACGCGTTTTTGCTGGAGTTCTAGAGAGAGCTCCCTGTCCTGCAGTGGACGTTTTATGGGATGTTATGATGACAGGGAACACAGCAATGGAACTACGCAAAACACAGGGAACGACGTCGCGGATTAGAGCAAGTTGTTATTATATCCTGGTCTGTGTGCAAAACAGAGTATTATCATGCAAATTGTTTGTTGTTTACTCCGCGGTTACCGAAATCTGCCCTAAATTAATAAATTAATTTTGTGATGTCGGGGAAATTGCTTTCCAAAACAATGCAAGTATGTTCGTGGGACGGTGATAGGTACAATCACAGGGTACAATATTGCACGTGCCATGTCTGCGATCTAAAATTTAGAGTATTTCTCTAATAATTTTGTAATTTAGAGTATTGTCTGTGCATTTTTCGCAAGGAGTTAGATTTTGTCTCACATTTGTCTCACAAGGCTCGTCTGGCTGCTCATAGAGGCGTTTTGGTACCAACACTGATGTACGGCAGTGAAAGCTAGGTATGGCAGAAAAAGCATGAAAGTAGAATTAATGCAGTAGAAATGAGAGCGTTGAGGAGTATGATTGGTGTGAAATTGAGTGACAGGATTAGAAATAGTGTGATAAGAGAACGTTGTGGCGTAAAAGAAGACGTAGTGACTAAAATTGAGAAAGGGATGCTGAGATGGTTTGGTCATGTAGAGAGGATGAATGAAGGAAGATTGACGAAAGAGATCTACAAGGCGAGAGTGAATGGAAACGTTGCAAGGGGAAGGCCTCGGCGAACGTACCAGGACCAAATTCAGGACGTTCTGAGTAAAGGCCAGGTTAAAAGTACCCTAAACCTGTGCCCTAAACCGACGAGCATGTATGAAAGGATTGATGAAAGTTGAGGAAGCAAGGGAAGTATGTCAAGATCGTAGCAGGTGGAGAACTGTGGTGTCTGCCTACCCCGACGGGAACAAGGCGTGATGTTATGTATGTACGTAGTTAGATTTTTCGTCTTACTTTTTTCTCATAATATCATAGCTTCTCTGTTTGATAAAGATCCAAGATTATACTATAGTCCAAATAATGTAGCTTGATTAGAATGACAGAAGTGTGAGAGCAGGATGGAGCGATGCGCTACACATTGGAGCAACAGAGACAAGTATCGATCCGACCTGCTCTCACGCGTAGTTTTTCCTGCTGTCATTCTAATATATGTACTACCTGGGCAACACCAAACCACTTTTAAGGAATAAAAATCTTTTTTACGCTGACGACATATCGCAAGTTCTAAAAACTTCACAAGATTTTCCGTTTCGCTAACTTGGAATTCAAGACTTCCAAGCCACCAAGGCTAACTTTTTCAAAGAAAGAATTTTGTATTAGGTTTCAATATAGGGTAACTTTTTCAAAGAGAGAGAGTTTTTTAAGAGTTTCAAATACTCTCTTTGAAGAAAGCTATTCACTTCTCTTTCATCTTCTTCATCAAAATTAAAAAACCGGCCAAGTGCGAGTTGGACTCGCACCCTAAGGGTTCCGTACCTATCTACCATATGATATACTAAAAGCTTTTGCTCTTTGATTTTAAAAACTCCGTGACCATCCAACTTGACCCCTCTTTTATAGAAAAGTTCTTGAAACGGGAGCTCACATTAATTGGTTACTACGAGTATTAGTTGTGAGAAAAATTGAAACATTTAATAATTTTAGACTTTTGTGCTGTGAGACCTAGCTTCTTGCCAAATTTCATTATTTTAGGTCTACGGGATGTAGGTTTTGCTTTTTTACATAAATGTATGGAGATGAGGACATAAAACGCCATATCTTTTGATTGCGTCGTTGTAAAAATTTAAATTTTCAGATCTTGTGTGGTTTATAGACCTTAATATACGTTATCAATTTCAACCTGATACCTCTTCTCGTTCGTGAGAAAAAGGGTCTTGACAGACAGACGGACAACAAAGTGATACTATAAGGGTTACGTTTTTTTTATTTTGAGGTACGGAACCCTAAAAAACCGGTCAAGGGCGAGTTGGACTCGCGCGCCGAGGGTTTCGATATACCTTTAGTATTTTTGAAAGCAATAAAGTCTATTTTTAGGACCGCAAAACTAAATTTGTTTGTAAAGGTTTCTTGCAGATTTCTAAAAAACTGTTCAACTTAGAAAGATCGTTTTCTTTTTACTTTTATAAATTCAGATTTTTCCATTAACAAACTTCGGAGATAAGGGCCGCCTTATCTCCGAAGTTTGTGAATGGAATTTTTTTGACATTTTTCATCATTACTTGAAAACTTAGAAATGTAAAAGAATACAAATATAATATTTTAGAATGTAAAAGTAAAGCCCTTTCATACGATACCCCACTCGACCTAGTACCGATAATTTGAAATTTTGCCCCCCCCTATTTGGGCCCCCTTTACATTAATCATCCTAATTTTTCTTTGATTCTTTCATATGCATTTCAGTTGGGAAACCATTTTATAAATTTATTCCAAATTTCAAGTCGATACCATGAGTGGTTGCTGAGATATACAGGTGTGACAGACAGACAGAGCGGCACCATAAGGGTTCCTTTTTTTACCATTTTGGTATCGGAACCCTAAAAAGATACTATTGGCAATGGTTGCCTGTTTCTAAAGCTAAAGCGGTTTTGACCATTTAAACCTTAGTTTTATTAGGATATTCATTATTAAAACCCAGCCAGAAAACCCAGCTAAGTTCAAGTCGGACTCGCGCATCAAGGGTTCCGTACCATGAAGGTAAACATGCAGTATTAGTCCAACACGCACTTGAACAGTTTTTATCATTTGTTGTTATTCTTTAGCTTGTGAAATGGGGTCCTGTTGTTTTTAGGGTTCCGTACCTCAAAATAAAAAAACGGAACCCTTAAAGGATCACTTTGTTGTCCGTCTGTCTGTCTGTCTGTCAAGACCCTTTTTCTCACGAACGAGAAGAGGTATCAAGTTGAAATTGATAACGAATATTAAGGTCTATAAACCACACAAGATCTGAAAATTTCAATTTTTCATAACGACGCAATCAAAAGATATTGCTTTTTATGTCCTCATTTCCATACATTTATGCAAAAAAACAAAACCTACAGGGTACTTCCCGTTGATCTAAAATAAAATTATGAAATTTGGCAAGAAGCTAGGTCTCACAGTACAAATAAAGGGAAAAGTCTAAAGTTATTAAATATTTAAATTTTTCTCACAACTAATAGTAACCAATTAGGGTGAGCTCCCGTTTCAAGAACTTTTCTATAAAAGAGGGATCAAGTTGGATGGTCGCTGAGTTTTAAAAATCAAAGAGCAAAAGCTTTTAGTGTAGCCTAAGAGCCAAACGATTTCACTGTATGAAGATTCAACAAAAATTCATATCAGCATTTTTTTTTTCGTCAAAAATTAGATTAGCTGGTCTATAAAATAATTCATTAGTAATCCACCCAAATTTACGACCGCATGATTTAAAAAAATAATAATAAAGGTATTATAAATTCCACAAAAGAAGGGCAAAAATGCTATAAATATTATTTACTTTACATTTAATTACCTTTATTTTTATCTTTTTTTTAAGTATATAATCCTCCTATATTTGTAAAAGAAACACAATTCAATCTAAAAGACAAATTTACGTAAATCTGTAAGTTGCATTAGACCAATGATAAAAATGCTATCAGATCAGTTCTTCAAAGCTTTTGTTTCATTAACGTCCCTTAACATATAGTGTACTAAATCCAACAAAAATAAAAATATGGAAATTGAAACCTCCAGAAATTGAAATTGTACCTTCCAGTTTGAAATTTGGGTGGATTCAAAAATATAGTCTCTTAAAATTGCATTTAAAAGCCGTTTCCAAAAATTTGGCCTGATATGAATTTTTTCTCCAAAATATAGGATAGCTCTTAGGGTAATGGTAGATAGGTGCGGAACCCTTAGGGTTCGAGTCCGACTCGCACTTGGCCGGTTTTTTTACCCTTTGGGTACGGGCCCCCTAAAAATGAAAAATAATTTATTATTTAGTATTTTAACTCTGCCTTTTGAGATAGAAAGCCTCAATATGTATCCAAAGCTTACATCCCGCCAAACAGGGTACTTTTCCTCCGAGAACACGCACTGTCGTAAAAGCGTAGCGAACAAAGGCTGTAATGTGTTTTCCCTTAAGAGACGGATCATTTAGCGGTCAGTCAAATTACTCACGTTTGAAAAGACGCTATTGTTCCTAATATCCAGCTTTTTCCACAAGAGATCTATTGTTTGAAGTCAAGTGGAAAAAACCAAAGAGATTTGAACCTCGCTGCGTTAGTCCTTTATCTGAGGAAAAAAACAATACCAATACAAGAAAGAGACAGCAAAGTTAAAAGACGTACCTATACAGGGTGTAAAGGACAGTGTACCAAAAACTGAAAGGGCGTGCTCAGTCAACGAAACTGAACAACTTTCCCACAGAAACATATGTAGGGAAATAAAAAAAAATTGACCTCTCCATACAAACTGTTCGACCAGAGGGGGCAATTTGTATGGAGAGGTAAATTTTTTTTTTCATTTCTCTGCGTTGTTTCTTTGGGAAAGTTGTTCAGTTACGTTGACTGAGCACGCCCTTTCAATTTTCGGTACACTGTCCCTTACACTCTTTTTAGTAATTTAGGGATTAAATTATGGTCGAATCGCACGCGGACGAAGTCGCGGGTAACAGCTAAAGCATACATAATAGATAAATAGCACCCAGATTAGATAATAATAGCACACAAATAATAACACATTAGATAATAGTAAATGTAATCTCTGCCAGAGCCCAGACAGAACAAACACTTGTGTTCATCAATAAATAGTTATAGGACAGGATTAGCTCGTAACCTACGATGACGTGGCAGGCAGGGTAATTCACTATCTCAAGCTTATAGCTTAGAGTTTGATTTTTTGTCTTAGTTCTATCATTAGGTGCTTATGCTTTTCTTTTATCCACCTTTCTTTATCAATAAGGAAAATAAAAATGTTAAAAAACACACAATAAAAACTTCAACAACGAAGCTAGATCGCAACGCAACAAAGTGTGATTTTTGATAAAGTCGTAAGAAAGTAACTGCTAATACTTTGGAACACCTGACGCCTACGATCATTTTCTTTGTTACGCCAAGAGGAAATTCTTTTGAACAATAAGGCACCTTTACGTTCCTTTGATCTTGACATTGAACTGAATTTTCCTTTCAAGATAATAAAGGGTGTAAGGGGCGGTGTACCGAAAACTGAAAGGGCGTGCTCAGTCAAAGAAACTGAACAACTTTCCGAAAGAAACATATGTTGGGAAATGAAAAAAAAAGCTCTCCATACAAACTGTTCGACCAGAGTGGGCAATTTGTATGGAGAGGTCAAATTTTTTTTTCGTTTCCCAACATATGTTTCTTTGGGAAAGTTGTTCAGTTTCTTTGACTGAGCACGCCCTTTCAGTTTTCGGTACACCGCCCCTTACACCCTGTATATCACCAAATTGTCTTTGTTTTATAAAGACCGTTTTAAGGTACTCTATTTCTAGGATTCCGTTACACAAATCGGAATCCTTGAGGATCACTTTGTCGTCCGTCTGTCTGTCAGTCAAGACCCTTTTTATCACGAACGGGTAAAGGTATCAAGTTGAAAATAACATAAATTATTAAAGTCTATAGACCCTTGAAGGTGTAAAATTTTCAACCTTCTCAAAATACAAAAATTACTGCCGTTTATTTCCTCCTCTTCATATATTTATAAACCAAACCGGTACCTATCAGGGTTTTTTTTCGTTGACCTAGAACAATGAAATTAGGCAAGAAGCTAGCAAAGGAAAAAGCCTAAAATCATTAGATATTGTAAATTTTATCACAACAACCAATAAAATTGTAACTAATTAGTGAGCTCCCGTTTCAAGTATACGAGTATTCATATTAAAGGGGTCAGGTTTGACTGGACGCAGAGTTTTTAAAATCAAAGAGCAAAAGCTTGTAGTATGTCACATAGTAGATAGGTACGGAACTGTTAGTAGCCTCAGGCAAAAATATGGCCGCCCTGGAAAATCTCTGGTTGGTTGTATCCTTGATACGGCTGTAAGTTTTACGTCAATAAGAAGCTCCCATCCACGTCCACTCACCCCCATCTCCCACCTCTCACACACCTCACCTCACCTTCTGACTCATCCAAAGTTCGATGTAGTACATTATATCCGCCAGAAGGCCTATATCCACTTTGTACGTAACGACCCCCCAAACAAAAACGCAGAAACAACATAAAGACGTAGAAACATTTCAAGAAATCCTGTAGAAAGTATCGTCAAAACGAATCAACGTCAAGGACACCAGAACAGAACCAATTGAGATAAAATTGTGCATAATATAAAAGCATGTCTTATGCAGAGAGTTAAGCAACATATTCAGACAAATTGCTTACTCTATTACAACTCCCACCCAAAGTCCTAAAAAATATCGAAGCTTTCTTCCTATGTATATTCAGAACGGCATCCAAATCTTGTTGAGCTCAAACGATTACTCCATATAAAATAAAGACAACATATCAAAGAGATCTTTCTAAAGTGGACGATAAGCACATTCGAGTCACGTACATTTTCTGAAGTAAAAATGTCGTAAGCGATAAGTGAAAAATTGGGTTGAAGGGCTATTGAATTAGTGGTGATTTTGGCATTGAAGTCGGGACAAAAATAACTCTAAGTTTGTGATGGACATACTTAAGTAGATATTTATTTTATTATTCAACATTTACTCGTGTTTGGGTCTTCAGTAGCTTTCCGAAAACTGTTAAGTTTAATTCATTGAAAGGGGTTCAGTTTCGTTGACTGATCAAGCCCTATTAGTTTTTGGAAAGTTGTCCCTTACACTCTTTATAACTGTCCTGTAAAGGGTCGCAATGACCTAATTGGTATGGTATCTTCGATGTAAACGAAAACAGTCCTGGATAGTTTCTAATAAAACTGGAAAAAATTAAAAAAGAAGCAGAAAAAAATGGGACTAATATTAGCAGCTCATGTCTTATGGTGCCATGAATCTAGGAATATCATAGCCATTATTCATTATTTGATAGAAAAGACATCAACGCACTTACATGTACAACAGATGACCGCAGCAAAGGATGCTGGTGATATAATTGTCCGTCTCACCGCTTGCTGCTAAAGTTCGTGAAAGTAAGCTGGCAGATGAAATATCTGCTAGATTAATATATGTATGATTTTTGCCTGTACTAATTAGAGCAATCAGGCACTTATAAAGCAAAACATTTTCAGTGAGAGTCTATCTGGAACTTAGCAGCAAGCGGTGACTAACTCATCATCATATCTTGAGGTCACTAACCCTGGTGTCAGAGTTGTTAAGCCGCCAAAGGCCTCTGACATGGCTCATTAACGACTACATCAGTAGATAGTAGCCGGGACCAACAGCTTAACGTGCATACCGAAACACGGAGTCTTCTAACTTTTCGGACAATCAGGTGATTCATCCTGCAATGTCCTAACCAAACTGGGGAGGTCGTACAAAAGGATTTTTGTTTGACAGTGTCCACGCCGGGAGTCAAACCCAGAACCTCCGGATCGAGAGCCGAGCCCTCTTACCTCTAGACCACGGAGGCTGTTTAAGTAACTGAAAAGGTCTTTGAAACCACCTTGCTACTTCGTACTTGCTAATCCCAACTGTGGGGAACTGATCTTACCACGATATCTAAAAGAAGGCGATCGTAATAGGTCGTTTCTGACAGCTGTCAAAGGTATGCAAAACTATAACGGATTTCTTACGTTGGCCCTACTTTAGGACAATTTCTTCTCGACTCATGTTTTTACGAGATTGTTTTTTGTTTATTGCGTCAGTTTTATAGACAAGCCTACGGCCTTTTCTTCAGTCACTACCAATCTTATACCCACACAATAAAGTCTGATTTTCGTTGTCATAACTTTTATGGACTTTACCGGTCAGTCGTTTATATTTTAGTGTCAGTTTATGATAGATCGTAACGAAATAATGAGGATTGTGTTTATATTGTGAGTCAATTTGGGCTGTGAATTGGGAAATTGAACATTGCTGGGCTTGAAATATTATGTTAGTTTTGGCTTTGACGTTTTTCAAGCATGAATGCATCGTTAGATGCTGAATGATACTTTGCAGTGACATTGAATTACTAAGTGTTCTTTACTTACTACGATGGCTCAGCGACCCACAGACGATTTTGAGCTCCGACACAAGAAGGCTCCGACTGTTTGGCGCAAAGAAACAGCTTATAGCTCGCGCAGGTCTTTCTCAGTTTCATCCAGCCAGCGATATCTGACTGGGTCGACCGACAGGACGCTTGCCGTTCAGTTTCCATAAGTTGTTTTCTTTGGTTTTGATAATATAATTGTGTTAGGCAGCTTCTCTAATCTATAAAAGCGTGTTTTATACAATATTGGAAGGGAATATGTAATGTATGCCAAGGTAGCAAAGCGTTTTTATTCTGGCAAGCCGCAACACAGATACGGCAGCTGTCATTATGCCACAGCCACAATTAAACTGTCTAGATAGACCAGACCTTTAGATCTTAATTATCTTATCACACACTTAAAATCTGCCAAAGTTACCTTTCTTCTTATAACGAATTCTCATGTATCGTAATGGCGCGTACCTAAATACTAAGTAAACATTGTTGTAGAACATTCTTCAGATTTTAATAAATTCTTCGATTTTTAGAATTTAAAAATATGACGCACCGCCAGTGTTGAGTGAAAGAATTACATTAGCTCCCCTTGTAAAGCGATAGTGGACTTTACAAAGGAAAATGTCCGTGACTTTTTGAGACAACAGGAACGGAACTTATAAACAAGATCACTTGAAATATTTATGAGCTGCGCACTCTATAGTCAACTTACACTATCTTTATAACAGCCTCCGTGGTGTAGTGGTTAGAGCGCTCGGCTCTCGATCCGGAGGTTCTGGGTTCGATTCCCGGTGGGGACACTGTCAAACAAAAATCTCTTTGTGCGACCTCCCCAGTTTGGTTAGGACATTGCAGGATGAATCACCTGATTGTCCGAAAAGTTAGATGATTCCGTGCTTCGGAAGGCACGTAAAGCCGTTGGTCCCGACTACTATCTACGGATGTAGTCGTTAATGAGCCATGTCAGAGGCCTTTGGCGGCTCAACCACTCTGACACAAGGGTTTGTGAGGTCGGTCATCGACCTTGCAACCCACACGATATGATGATGACTATCTTTATTGACCACTAAATGCTCAAAAAACCAAAAATTTAATCGAGCCAGCAAACTTCCACGCTGAGTTCCCGCCAAAAATACCCGCAACGGATCTATCTTTCCGTCAAATATGACACACTAGAGATCCGCAACCATAAATCAAATTTCCCAAGTGACAAGACCTTGCGATAAGTTCCGACACGTGAAATCCACTCTAATATTATGCCAAGTGCACCCGTGTGGTGCCGACAAATAATAGTACGAACCCATTTTTACCCATGGGTGACGTAAGAGGCGACAAAGGGCTTATGAACCGGAGGATGGGCAGCAGCATCTTTCTGTGCATCGTACCATCTTACATACTGCGGTCACCAACAACAGCGGTCTTCAGCCGTTATTGGGTAGCGTTTGGTAAAATACGCAATTATTATTTTACCCACTAACAACAGACGACCTTTTAGGAGATTTGACAAATTCAGAGACGTTATGAGAGCCACCCTCATCACAGCTTGAGGTAACTGCGTCTGATAGACATAAAATGAAGTGGAGACATCTTCGTAGTTTCTTTTTGTGTGTTCTTATTATATTTACCTAAGCTATTTCACTAAGAAGATAGATCGAGAGCTAGATCGAGGTCTAAACTAAGCCCATCAACTATTAAAAACTCTCTTCGAGTTGAGAGTTGACTATTGTATTAGAAAAAATATTGCTTAATATCATGAAAGATAGATAAAATTACACACAAAACACAATATTTACAATTACAGAAGAGACTCCTAAATATAGGGAGACTTTTCAATCCTCTTCATGCTTTTGGGAATGGTTTTGGTGTAGCCTTTTAATCTGTATGTGGTACACACGGCCGCATATCAGTAGAAACACTTTTGTACCTTATGGCGTCGTAATAAAGTTGAAAAAGTGTCTACCGACAAGCGGTTGACCGTACCTACTTCTATAAAATATTTACCGTCCTACATTTACTTTTAGCATTTGGTACTCCAAAAGTAGCTATCTTAATCTGTCTTTGCATCTGAGTTGTAAAGTTTACGTAAAAATCGCTAATGTCAGAAAATCTATCTAACTAAAGTTTGAATCTTTGTTGACAGGTACCTGTGGATCCGGATAGCGCTTTTCGAAAGGCAGCTGGCCAAGATAATCGAGCACTTGGTGAACAACGCAAAACGGTACTACGAGAGAGACGCCCTGGTGGCTGATCCTGATTTCGGCAGCATCCTGAGCTCCCTGCTCGTGGGACCTTGCGCCCTGGAGTACTCGAAGGCCAAAGCGCCTGCTTGCTTTTGGACCGATCCTCCCGCGGACGAATTGGTGAGTTTCTGAATATGTTATGGAGAGATAACCTGCTGATAGATCCTGGTATCCTGAATTTGATGTATGTGTGTCCATTTGCCTTAAAGTTCCTGAAGGCTAAGACTCCTACCCCTGACTTGTGACCTCTTTAGGCACGCCCATGGGTTCAAGTTTGTGAGTTCAAAAGAAGGCCAATTGTATATTAATTAAGTCCCGAAGCTCTTTATTCTCAAGTTTCATTACTACTTTTTAACAGAAACAAAATAGGAACTTTTGTTTAGCTAGAGAAGAGATAATATTATTCGTATCAAAATCTAATAACCAGCAGAGAGCATTTATTAGCTTTCGTTACATGCGTCATGAAAATTTGCAGAAATTGTAAGCCCCATTTATAACTTGATTCAATTTGTCTATTAAGTACACATTCATCGAGTTTCGCCTTCGAAAATACTTTTCCTGAACTCGGGGAGATAAATAAGTACAAGAATTTGCCTTTCAATGATTTAGGCAAGTCTGGAAGGTTATTTCCTAATAATAATTGAGTTTATGTCTAGTTAATCTGAGAAAGGAAGAAGTAAATGTTGAGCTGACGATCGATACACAGAAATGGAAGCGATCAATATGTTGCGCCGGAGTAAACTGGGATAAGGGCAGGCCACAGGGGCAGGCGAATGATAATCATGTCTAGTTAATTATCTATACAGACATGATTTTTCTGAACACGTCCGTCAGTTACATACAGTCAAGTGCACGTCATCGTTAACATTGGCACAACGATTATAATCCTTCTGCTATGTAGGTAGTAAGGCGTTCTCAAGTTTTTCTGCTGACTTGCAGTTACCTCACTATACATCTTTTTTGTGATATTCATTATATCGCTACCGTGCTGTTAGAAGAGACCAGGGGTTGGAAACCAGTTTTTTTGAAACCGATATTGACGTAAGTACAAAGAGAACAATATATTTTGGTTTCGTTCGAACGTAACCTACTTATAATACTTAATCGGTTTCGGAGTCAAAGATATTAATAGAGGTTTCGGGTTAATTAACCAATTTATCCTGTTTTTCTGGTCTGCTAGCTAAGGATGCGCATTGCGTCTTGGCTGGCAAATTGCTTCGGCGTGACGGTATTCCTGTCGCTTCGGGATAAACCGTTTAGTAAAGGTTTTTAAAAAGCTCGCAGTTCAGTTTCGCTCTGAGCGAAAAAAATATAGTAACCGGTTTATTTGATTGGTCTCAAGCCCTGGGGCTAAAACGTATATGTACGTGTGAAAATGAAATTATTTAATAGTAGGTACCTACGCACGAGCCTCATCTGTATGTGTCTGTATTGATTGATGACACTCGATCTACGCGCTAGTAACTGATATTAACCTGCGACCTTCGACAACATCGTCTCAAATATCTTTGAGCTATACTAACGACGAAGTGAGATTTGTGTTTAATTTTTTTTTCCAGGTCCAAAGGCACAGGATGTCAGCCGGCACGACGACCCCTCCGTCGGTTCGAAGACCGATCCTGAACTACAGGAGGAGTCTAAACACTTCTTCTGAAGACGGCAGCGCCATCACAACAGGTAGCTTACAATAAAATTACTACTCTTTTGATATTGCGACTAATTGCGACAGTCGCGTATAGCGATACAAACGCGCGTTTACATCGATACAGTCGTGATTCAGTCGCGATCCTACATCGATACAACCTTGCCAGTACGTTACTTTTGTAAGTCTCATCCTCAACCTTATCATCACCATCATAGTGATGAGGATAAGGATAACGACTCAAATCGATAATGAGGTTTGTGATATGCAACCTTATTACCATCAACCTCATCATCATCAACATTAACCTTATCATCATAACCAACCTAGCTCATAATCATAATCAATCTGATAATTATTATTAACCTCATCATCATTGACCTCATTATCATCATCATCAACCTCACCATAAACAATCTCGTCATCAACCGTATCACTATAATCGTGATGATAATAATTGTGGTGATGGTAATGGTGAGGTTGAGCATGAGGATAACGATTCAAATCGACTTAAAAAAAGTAACGTTCTGGCAACGCTGTATCGATGATGCATCGCGTTTGCATCGTGACTGTATCGATGCAAAAAGACGCAGTTTAAATGAGGCCTAATACAAACTTTAACTTAAGAATTCATTGCAGAAAGCGTCATTAAACTTCAAATTTCTTTATATCTATTCCCTGTAGCAATTATAGATCTGAAGAAACTTAAAAAAAGCTTTTTATTATGGGACTGGCTGACTGGCTGTAAGTAAGTGATTTCATTGTGTGTATAGGATCAAGCAACGTTGGAAGTTCAAGTGCCAAAGACTACGTCGAAAGCCTTCATCAGAACTCACGAGCTACGTTGCTCTACGGCAAAAACAACGTGAGGGTGCAACCGGTAAGCTACCAACAGATTACTTAATCATTACCATCTTAATGGTCGTAGGCCGATCGTTGCAATCTGTCTGGGCACGTCATTCTACGCCGAGATTTCTTGATTTATCTGTCTAATACCCACTGTACCGTTCAAAGCTTAGCTTAGTGTGTTTTTATTGTCGCTGCTTTTTTTCCCACCATGGCGCCACTTTGTTTGTGAAGCTATGTAGTTTAGCTGACGTCATAAAGAGATTTAAACAATGAGTAGCCGGTGGCCCCTGACGATTTTGAGTTTGATTTTGAGTTTGAGTTTAACGTATCTTTGAGTTTAACCTACTGTAAAAATTTCAGAAAGACGTAGTAGAGCCGATGCCGGGCTACCTGAGCTTACATCAGACGGCGGCTGGACTTATCATCAAGTGGACCCCCAACCAACTCATGAACGGCTATGCGGAGAGCGAAGGGATCGATAAAAGGTAAAAAGGACCAAAAACCATTTGAAAATCATTATGTTGATAGCCTGACAATGTGAAAAATATTATTTTTATTTATTTTTCTAGTAAAGCTTATTTTGTTACTGAATTGGAAATATTGCCACTGTTCCGGAGAAATATTGCCACTGTTCCTATCCCGAATGGGATAGGTTAATTTCAAATAATAGATGCTGGATGCAGGCAGCGCAGAACCAGTTGTTGTGGAGACTTTTATAGAAGGTCTAAGTATGTCTTGCAGTGGACGTCTTTCAAACCGAACCCGATTTTAGGTTGCCAAATCAATTAAGTTTTTGTTAAATTTTAAGGAGCAGCTGCAGTTTTTTCCATTCAAAATTATATTTCTGTTGTAGGCAGTATGATAATTAAAACGTAATAGATAAAAAAAGTCTAGATATTATTAGGTTTTCACAATAATTGTTTTGTTTTCATTTTATTTGTGTATGCATGTAGTTTCTAGCTGTGTAGTGCATTGTGTATGTGTAGCTTGCTCCGTTGCCACCTAGTGCACTACACGGCGTGCCAAAACACCTCTATTCTGTGCAGCATGACGCCCCTGTGTACCGTATTTAGGAGCAGATGCGCTGGACCCTTGTGTGTTGATTGGTACGTTTGCTTGTCTAATTTGTTTTTAGTTATTGTTCTTTTTATTTGCCACTGTTAGACTTTATTCCTGTAAGCTCATTCATTGTTTGAATTTTTTTATGGTAATCGTATGTAACCTAAAAATATTGACTGTTTCTTGAAGAAAATATGAACTGTATTTTGAAGAGCAGCTCTTCCAAACAGCTGCTGTTTAGTTTTCTAAAAGAAATTTTATTAAACTTGCGATACCCACTAGAACTAATATCTCTCATCGGGATCAAATTGTTTTGGGTAGGTATTCATATTCATATTCATATATACAGGGTGTTAATTTAATTGCGTGCCATAGCTCAGGGGCGGGATCAGTATCAGTAACTAAACAACTTTTCCCAAGGAACATAGGTCGAAATACAAAAAACCAAATTTGACCTTCCATACAAAATGCGCTATCAGCTGATGCAGTTTCTATGGGAGGTCAAAAATTTATTTTCGTATTTCGACCTATGTTCCTTGGCAAAAGTTGTTCAGTTACTGATACTGATCCCGCCCCTGAGCTATGGCACGCAATCAAATTAACACCCTGTATTTATTGCATGCCACAGTATACAAAGATGGAAACATTACATAGAAACGGTACTTGTGACACCCTGTAAGGGTGTTGCAATAGAGACGCTAGCCTATTAATAAATATCTTATATAGCAATCCTTAACATTTAAATTAAATTACATTTACAATTAACAATTCAAATTCAGTAAAAACAAAACAAATTATTTAACCTAATTATTATATCTATTTTTATATTATTCATATTTTTATAAAATTCACATTTCAGATTTCAAATTTCAGACTTCACCAATATATACATATTTCATTAAAAATTTTCTTCAAAAAATTCGGTTAATCGGTAATAACTTTTTTTGATAAGAAATTGTTTTAGTTGTTTTTCAAATGTTATGTCCTTATCAATGTTTTTTAAATGGTTAGGTATGTGGTTATAGATTTTTATCATCATTGCATGCGAGGCAGTTGTAATTAGCTTTAGTTTTGAAGAGACGGTTATTAGTTTATTCATGTTCCGATTATTTCGTTTTATTGTCTTTACTGGACAGTACAAATCGTAGTGCTTTTTAACAAATCTACATGCTTCAAATATATATATACACGTTAAGGTTAATATACTAAGTTTAACAAAGTAGGGTTTACATGAGTCGGTTTGGTCGATGTTTACCAGTATTCTGACACATTTTTTTTGGAGTATAAATATTTCCTGGATAATGCAGCAGGTAGGCAGCTAGGTACCGCATCCAATGAGTCAAATAAAGTTGGTGAGAAACACACTGATGCACTAGACACGTAGCGGGTTTCACTTTACTCACTACGCGCCCGCGCGTCATTGTGAAAGCAAAAACGTACTATAATACGCGTTTTGCTAGTTACAGTGTATGTCCCGTGTCAGTCAGATCAATAATTGATGCAGCAACCAATGAAGCAGATCTACATCATCTAATTATTTGTATTTCCAGCGTATACTGGGCTATGTCCCTGCAAGTTTGTGTATGGGAGGTGGTGTATGTCCACGTACATCGCACTACGGAGAGCGATGCTCTCATTCTCGTCGGCCAGGATGGTGTGCAAAGACCACCCATACATTTTCCTAAAGGTAACCCACATAATTTGTTCCTTGTGATTTAGGAATTCAAATGCAATTATTTTTATTTATTCTCTGTGGCTGAGCTAACTAAAAGTCTCCCACTACCTATAGTTTACCACTGTCAAGTATAAGAGCAGTAAGCTTATAACATAGGTAAAATATATCATTATTTATGAGTATTTCTACAGAGTTTTCCAACTGCAGATCAAAAGTAGCTACTTTTACCTTTTTTTTTCACAACACACTTAAGGCTTTTTTTGTCACAATTTTAATTAAGATGATATTTCTTTTATAATTTTAGGAGGAAATCTGCTATCGTTTCTCAGTAACCTGGAAACGGGACTACTACCTCATGGTCAACTAGATCCTCCGTTGTGGTCACAAAGAGGCACCGGCAAAGTAAGATTACATTCCCATATTACTTACGGCAAAAACAGCATCGCTATAGGAAGGAACATATATGGGACTTGTAATTTGACTCTTTCGTATCAAATAATATGTTTTTGAAATGATAGATTATGAAGTTTGTGATAAAGAATGCTAATTAAAGGTATTGCGCCAAGCCCTCGGAAAATAGTAGTACGAGTATATGAACAGCAAAATCATGCTTTATACAACGTGTTAATGGAATAAGCGAAACCCTCATACACCCCAACTAAACTGATTTTTATTAAAATAAAACCGTTCCCGTTAAAAAAATCTTAAAAATATTTTTTTTTTTTCAAATATTGTAAGTTTAAAGTTTCATCATTGTTCTAGTAGATTTTCAAGCTATCATGGCGCGTCCGCGCACACCACGCCCACTTCCCTCCCGTCCTCACCGCTCGTGCGCGTGTTGAAAGAGGTTGTACATCATAACTTGCACTGGCTGATTAGATTTAGCTGTATTCCTCTATGACATTTGTCTTGTACATCATTCGTGTCATTCGTGTCGTCGTATTTGTTTTTTGAGTAATCTTGTGTATATTATTATATTTTCTACGTTATTGTTTTCAGATTCAGATTATTTTATTCAATGTAGATTCTTTACAGAATACTTATTGAATGTCATGCAGAATACAATTCAAATAGAGCGAGTCTACGCCGTTTCGGATCGTGCTGTGGCAGCGTAAAAGAAACGGCAAGAAACCACTGCAGCACGGCCTACTTTAAGAGTCGGCTTTTTACAATTTTTTACAAAGTCTTTCATTTATATTGATTTCCGAGACCACGACCTCTAAATCATATAACTTATCATGGTAGCTTGAGCGAATGGTAACTTTCGTGTGTGAAACAAGAAAATTGTGCTCGTAGTGACGTACCTGCCATTGGTGAGCTACGATTTTTATTCGGAAATTTATTGAAGTTAAATGGAACCTGAAGTAAGTGAAACTAGAGAAATACCCTCAGGAGACGGGAATAACGTAAGAATGAATAATTTACAGGCAGGCAGTAATAGTGGTAGTGGACATTTCCCGTCATTTGAGAAATTAGACGGAATGTCAAATTATTCGACATGGAAGGTTCAGATGGAACTGTTTCTTATAACTGAGGATCTGTGGGATTATACTAAGAGCACACCACTAGAGAGCGACGTTGCAGGTCTACGAAGAGACAATATTGCTCGCGCAAAGATACTGCTGATGATAAAACCCCACTGCCTGGTACACGCACGTAAAGCAAAGACAGCAAAAGAGAGTTGGCAAGCCTTGGCTGCTGCTTTTGAAGATAAAGGAGTTAACCATAGGTGTCGCCTGCTAGGACGTCTTGTTAGTCAGAGACTTTCAATGTATGAATCTCCACGTCAGTATGTTACAGAGATTATGAGGATCGCTGGTGAACTAGATGACATAGGCAAGGAAGTAGATGATGAGCTACTAGCTGCTCTGATGCTACAAGGTCTAGGAGAGGAGTATACGCCTTTGAGGATGGCAATTGAAAACAGCAATGTGGTACTAACGACGGACTATGTAAAAACGAAATTGATGCAAATTGATGATAAGCCGAGAGAGCTTAGACAGAGTGAGTCAGAGGAACCCTCTACGAGTGCTATGGTTTCTGTTAAACAAAAGAAGAACAGAAATCAAGGATGGAAGCAACAGAAGTCGAATCAAAAGAAGATTCGATGTTTTATATGTAATGGAGAACATAAAGCAATTGTTTGTCCTAAAAACCAGAACAACAAGAAAAGCAATTATGCTAACGCTACCACAGCCTATTCTACAATTGATAATTCGCATAAACCCGTTGACTGGATTCTGGATTCAGGGGCATCTTCCCATATGACTCCAAGGAAGGATTGGTTACATAACTTCGTAAAGCTAGAAGAGCCAACGCAAGTTATGTGTGCGAATGGAAGTAGAATGAAAGGAGAAGGACAAGGTGACGTGTGTTCTAGAGAATTAGATTTCACAGTCAATGGAGCGTTGTATGTTCCGGATTTAGCTGCGAACTTGATGAGTGTAAGTACGTTAGTTGAACGGGATAGAGTATTAGTGTTTTCAAAAAGAGGTTGTGAGATTTATTTAGAAGATGACTGTAAAGTGAAAGGCGAGGTGAAAGCGGTATGTAAGGTAGAGAGAGGAATTTATAAACTAAAACCTGATTCTGCCAATACTAATATTGCATTAGTTTCAGCTGTGAAGAGCAATGCTGATCTTAACTTATGGCACAAGCGCCTTGGTCATCTAGGAGTGTACAACATTAAATTATTAAAGGAAAAGTATGCAGCAGGTATAAATTTTCCAAACACTAATGACAAACTGGATTGTATTTCGTGCTTGAAAGGTAAGCAAACTTCATTACCTTTTCCAAAAACAGGAGCAACACGAGCTACTGATGTTCTTGAGTTAATCCATAGTGATGTGTGTGGTCCAATGGAAACTAAATCTTTCTCAGGTCAAAGATATTTCTTAACCTTTATTGATGATAAAACTAGGAAAACTTTTGTTTACACTTTACGCGAAAAGAGTGAAGTTTATTCGAAATTAGTTGAATTTAAAACTTTAGTAGAAGCTCAAACGGGTAAACGGTTAAAAACTATCCGAAGTGACAACGGTACCGAGTATGTTAATAAAAAGGTTAATGATTTTTTTTAAAGAAAATGGTATTGTTCATCAATTAACTGTGGACTATACTCCAGCTCAAAATGGTGTAGCTGAACGAGCAAATAGAACTATTGTAGAACGAGTAAGAAGTATGTTGGAAGAAGCAAACTTACCGAAAATTTACTGGGCAGAAGCAGTACATACAGTAGTATTTTTGAAAAACAGATCGCCTACTATAGCTGTAAAGGGCATGACCCCAGAAGAGGCATGGACAGGTAAAAAAGTGAATTTGAGTTTTTTACGAGTATTTGGGTGTCGTGCGTTCATGCATATTCCAAATGTTAAAAGGAAGAAACTGGATCCAAAGAGCATGGAACTGGTATTCATTGGCTATTGCGAAACGACTAAAGGGTATCGTCTCATACATCCTCAAACACACAAGGTTTATAAAGCAAGAGATGTAGTATTTTTCGAGAACCAGAAGAGAGACATAGAAGGTGTTAACAAAGAAGTTGTTAAACGAGAAGTACCCAATGAAGTTAAAGAAGAAGTGCCACCTTTAGGGAATAGTCATGATCCGTCGTTTGGTGAGAGAAATCCAGTGATGCCACCCATTACACAAGAGATACCGTCCAATAGAGAAGAACATGTCTCGGACATTGATACAATTACTGACGATGTGTCCGTAAGAGATACTAGTCTAGAGAGTCCAGCAAGAAACATTGTTGAAAATTTTCCATCTACTTCCAGAGATAGTGAAGCTGAACCAGTGGAAATTCCAGAGAGGAGATATCCATTGAGAGATAGGAAACCAAAAGAGTTTAAAGACTGTATCTTGTATCAAGCAGCTGAAGAGACTAGAAGTGATCCTGTTACTCTAGAAGATGCCTTATCAAGAGATGATAAAGAACAATGGAGAGAAGCTATTGCATCTGAATTGAATTCTTTGAAGAAGAATAAAACATGGGAACTAGTAGAAAGTGCTAATGCAAAAGGAAATTTTGTTGATTCAAAATGGATTTTTAGAATCAAAAAAGAGCCGAGGAGAATTAGGTATAAAGCACGTCTAGTAGCAAGAGGCTTTACACAAGTGAAGGGTGTTGACTACAATGAGACATTCTCACCTGTAGTGCGTCATAGCACATTAAGGTTGCTTTTAGCAATAGCTGCTGAAAATAACTTAAAAATAGATCACATGGATGTAGTAACCGCATTCTTGAATGGAGATCTAACCGAAAGGGTTTACATGAAACAACCTAAAGGTTTTGAAGAAAAAGGAAAAGAGGATCATGTTTGCTTGTTGAAGAAGGCTCTTTATGGTTTAAAACAAGCACCAAGAGCTTGGAACGATAAACTCAACAATTCTCTGTTAGAGTTAGACTTTGAGAGGTCAGACAATGAACCATGCGTTTATTTCAGGAAGAGGAAGAACAGTTTAATGATCATTGCTGTTTACGTGGACGATCTTCTTATTTTTTGGAATAACGAGAACGAGAAAAAGCTCATTAAACGTCAGTTGCAAAATAAGTTTGATATGAAGGATCTGGGAAAAGTTGATGTTTTCTTGGGAATCAAGATCAAACAGGAGAACGGAGTAATAAGCTTGAACCAAAAAGAATATACACAGAAGATACTAGAGATTTTTGGAATGGCAAATTGCAAGAGTGTAACTACGCCATTGGATCCAAAGACGAAGCTGATGAAACCAAAGGAGGAAAATTATGTTCCACCAAGCGAATTACCATACAGAGAGCTGATTGGTTCGCTAATGTATCTGTCTGTATGTTCAAGACCGGATATTGCTTTTGCAACGAGTTTTTTAAGTCAATTTAACAATTGCTACAATAATACGCATTGGCTTGCAGCAAAAAGAGTATTAAGATATCTAAATGGTACTAAAGACTTTGAAATAACTTTCAAAAAGTCAGGTAAGACTCTTTATGGATATGTGGATGCAGACCATGCTGGAGATATTGTTGATCGAAGATCATACAGTGGTTTTGTATTTTTATTTGCAGATGGCCCTGTATCTTGGGAAAGTAGGAAGCAAAAAACAGTTGCTTTGTCGAGTGCCGAAGCTGAATATGTGGCACTATCTGAAGCATGTAGAGAGTCTGTATTTTTGAGGAGACTGTACACTGAACTCACTGAGAATGTTGTTTCTTCCTTGAAGCTACTTAGTGACAGTCAATCAGCAATACATATTGCTGAGAATCCAGTTCATCATCAGAGGACAAAACATATAGACGTGAGACATCACTTCATCAGAGACTTGGTGAGGTCTAAGGCTGTGTCTATAGAGTATGTGTCGACTGAAAGAATGATGGCTGACCTGCTGACGAAAGGAGTTGGAAGGTTGAAGCATGAAGCTTGTCTGAGAGGGATTGGCTGCAGAGTGAAAGTTAAGGAGGGGTGTTGAAAGAGGTTGTACATCATAACTTGCACTGGCTGATTAGATTTAGCTGTATTCCTCTATGACATTTGTCTTGTACATCATTCGTGTCATTCGTGTCGTCGTATTTGTTTTTTGAGTAATCTTGTGTATATTATTATATTTTCTACGTTATTGTTTTCTTACAAAGTCTTTCATTTATATTGATTTCCGAGACCACGACCTCTAAATCATATAACTTATCAGCGCGTTACACGCGTAGCCACAGAAATATTTAAAAGCGGCAAAAATTTAAATAATAAAAATTAAAAAAATGACCCCTATCAAAAACCCGTGAAATTGATTCTACTCTCGATTCTGAACAAATTATTTTCTCAGTTACGCTTATTCCGTTAACACGTAGTATATTGGTGTAATTTTTAGAGAAGAGTAACATAACCCACGACCCTAAACATTACATAAAAACATTAACCTCTCCCATTCAAAATACGCTATCAGCTGATACAGTTGACATCGCGAGTGAATATGCTTCTTCTGGAAAGGAACGTTCCATCGTCGACCTCAACTCTGTCCTCATAAAATGAAGTCAAAAGCAAAAAAAAGGCTTTTTTCGTTAATCGACCTACCTACCTACGTTTTCTGAGACATTTGTTCAGTTTCCTGAGAAAAAAGCAGCAACATTTCTAACTTGTCCTGGCTAATAAATAAATAGGACTACTGTATTAATGTGATTTTCTAAGAAATGTGTGTATGTTTCAGGTATTCGGTCGTAGTAAACCTCGTCGCCGACCGATGCCAAGTCTCTGTGAGAGTGGAGAGAATGAAGAACAGGAGTGGGACGAAGTTGCAGGAGATTACGTGTTTAGGATCGTCAACAACGCCATTACTGATAGAGAGGGTATGTCTCTTACTGTATAGAGAATAATATTTGTAGATAATAGAGGCAATACTAACAGAGTTAAACTGATATAGAGCAGGTCTATATTAGTTTAACTTGAATACTAACAGAGTGAAACTAATAGAGAGAGTATGTCTTTAACCGTATAGAGAATAACATTTGTAGATGATAGAGGCAATACTAACAGAGTTAAACTGCTACAGAGGTAGTCTATATCAATTTCACTTTGATACTACCCAAAGAGGAGTCTCTTATTGTATCGAGAATATTATTTTTAGATGATAAAGGCAATACTAACAGAGTTTAACTCATCTCAGAGGAAGTCCTCTATATCAGCTTAACTCTATCAGTAATACTTCTGGGTACCTATTCAAGTGACTCTATCTATAATCGTAAACATTAGCAGAATAGAATGAAAATGTATGGGGTTGAGATTAGTACATTCTTATTTTATTCTACTGGCGTTTACGATTATAGAAAACCACTTGTCTACGGCCCCTGGCTTCGCATGATTTTTTAAGATTCTTCTTCAATCTTCAAGTGTCAATAAGTATTACCAATAGAGGTATAACTGATAAAGCATACTGACCAAGATTAAGTTTTTTGTGGTTGTAGTAGCTTCCAATCATGTTAAGTTTACGTGAAAGCATGTGACATCAAACAAATCATCAAGCATGTGTCATCAAATATGAAATGTCCAGCAGCAGCCGATATTTTTACTTTGACAAAGTGGTTCAGTTTCTTAGCCTGAGAAAGTGTTTACAGTTTTTATTTAAGTGTTATTTCGTTATCTTATTGAATGACTTTTGACTGCTCATGATCAAAATCTCAACTTGCAGCAATGCGGCACTCTCTTCTCGAACGTGTAATACATTCCCCTCCGCGCACGCCGCGAAGACCCCTAGCATCTACCTCAACCACGTCATCAGACTCCTCAACGATGTCTGTGGACTGTCCACATTCGGCTGGAATTAACGGACATCCTCCGACTCCTGTGCCTGTTATACATCATCCTGTCGAACAGGTAGGGCATTCACTATAGGGGTTCTTAATTTCCCGAGGCAATATATTATTATGCATCATTTACCAGCGTCACCAAAAGTGCAGATGTATTTTTTAAGACAAGCTGCTCAGATTTAGGATACCTTAGTCACCTTTTGTGATACTAACGTAAGGAAATACGCTGTTTTTGTGTCTAACCAACACAACACGGATTAAATATTGACCGAACTAAATATTAAAGAAACAAGGCGTACTCGAAGTTAACACAGTTAATATGCGTTCCACTGAACATCTAATTTAGATTTCAGTTTCGTTTGCTGTTCCAGTCGGCTTCGATTGAGCTGGTGTGTAGTACGATGAGGAGACAGATCATATCGCGGGCATTCTACGGGTGGCTAGCGTACTGCCGACATCTTTCCACCGTTAGAACACATCTCAGCGGGCTGGTGCATCCGAATATTGTTCCTAGAGGTAGGTATATTTACAGATCATCTCAAGGGCATTCTACGCGTGGTTGACTTACCGTTGTTATAACATTCTCTCCACCTGCAGGTTTACCCCAATATTGTTTCTGGAGGTAGTTTTATTTTCACCTCGTCATCTTAGCAGACAGTGAGGAACAAATCGTATCACGAGTATTTCACGGCTGGCAGAAGTACTATTTCCATCTTTCCACATCTCTGCTGGTGCATCCGAAATAATCCGAATACGAGTACATATTATTATTGTGTAGTGGTGCAATTTTTATACAAAGAATAAAAAGTTCAAACGGTCCTGTATCGAGTTTCCGTTTGCATAATTTGACTCATGACTGACTGTAATAAAGAACTTAAATATTTTCTTTATCAAAACAAATTTAAAAATTACTTCTATTGTAGATATTTATAAGACTTAACTGGTGTAAATATGTATTCATTATGACTTCCGTGCAAATAAACACAGATCTTCTATATTTACTGCTGAAATTTTACAGACGGTGCAGAAGGGGGCTTATCAGAAGAGGTCTGGAGATCAATGATGGACGAGAGAGGAGCAGTGAACGATAAAGACGAGGTTTACAGACTAGTCTACTATGGAGGAGTTCAACATGAGATTAGGAAAGAAGTGTGGCCTTATCTTCTTGGGTATTATGAGTAAGTATAAGAACTTATTTAAAATTTATTGATAGCAATTTAATGCACACTCACACTAGACAAATTATATATCAAAGGTGCAAAAACAGGACATAGGATTACTAACAAACAGACCTAGTAAGATCTCTTGCTTTGTTCTTCAAAACGTAAAAGAGACAAATGTATTTAGATTTAGAACATTTAGATAAATCAATTTCTCATCTACTTCAGATTTGGCTCAACAGCAGAAGAGCGTTTAGAGCAAGACGCGGCATGTCGTCGTCAGTATGAGACTACAATGTCGGAGTGGCTTTGCGTGGAAGCTATAGTGAAACAACGAGACAAGGAGCAAACTGCTGCATCTATAGCACGACTTACTGAAGCTTCGGGCAATGTCAAACCGGTCGAGCTTGAACCTGAGGTAAGAACTACTGCAAGTAATTACTTACTGTGCATATTGCGTAGTTTCTTGAAAGTCAATTTGTTAATAATATACATGTTTCTTTTAATTAGGTCTTCGATGACGATTGCAGCGTCATATCAGATAATCCGCCAATCGTTTCCCCTACTCCTAGCGAAAAGGAACAGAAGAAGCCAGACATGAAACCAGTCTTATCTCGAGCACCGAGCATAGACGAGATCGAAAATATAGAACTGGATTCAGAAAAAGAGAAAGATGATACGATAGTTAACGGAGAGACTGAGACGGGTGATAATAAGGATGTAGATGTAGACAGTCTAAAAGACTTAGATGAAGATGAGGAAGGAGAAATACATTTAAAAAGTGTAGTAGAGAATCCTGATTTACGAAGGGAGAGCATAGCTGAAATTAAAAGGCTAGCAGAGAATATAGTACAAAAGGGTGAAGGCAGAGGGTTGTTGTGTAGTGTTGATAGTGGAACTGCAAATTTGAATGGAAATGACTTGAGGACATCGATGGATGAGTCTCAGCCAAATACGAATGAGCAACGCACAAGTGTAATAATTACAAATCCTTCAGTAGATTTGGTTGCTGGTGGTTCTCCAGTCTCAGGTGGCACTACAGGTAAATTTCAATGATCCTTTTGAAGCTTTTGATAATGTCACTAATAAAAGGTAGGTGATGGACAAGAGAAAGCCACAAGGTTACGTCTTACGACCAATATATTGTCTTCTTCATAAAACTGTTATTGATGGTTCTTATAATGTTTCATTTTAGCCAATGCAAGTCCTTCTCGAAGTCCTTTGGGAGTAGTAAGAGAAGAGTCTCACTCTGCTGGTGCGTCTTTCGACATGTTAGAACCGAGCAATGCTGAAAGTACAAGACCACCAAATCGATCGAATTGCGCCTCTCCTGCCAGTTCTAATGGAGGGGTGTATTCTGTAAGTATCTTATGAAATTATTAGATACCTAAATAAAGACTATCGAAGGAAAAGGTCAACATTTTCGTCATCCACTGACAAGAGTTTAAAGATTTTAAAGACACACTAAATTGACTTAGATAAAGGTTACCTACTGTCTATCTTTGTATTGTAAAAGTTTGCTTATTGTCCTCTTTCAGAATGAACTCGTCGAAAGTTTCGCTCTCAATCTGCACCGGATCGAGAAGGATGTTCAAAGATGCGATAGAAATTATCCTTTCTTTACCGACGAAAATTTAGATAAACTTAGGAATATTATGTGCACGTAAGTTTACAACACCGTTATATAAGAATGAAACACGTTTATTTTTTGTTACTGACAGCGCTGGTATTCTGGAGATTCGAAATTTATTTATTTAATTTAAAAATAAAAAAGTATCTACGTATCATCAAAGTTAGTTTATAGAGCCAATAGAATACAGCATAGAATACATGAGGAATACAGTGTGTTAGCTATATTAAATAAAGGTTTTGAGTTACTGATGTGGTGTTTGTCAGCCCAGATTTTCCTAAAAATCGTAGAATAATGGCGATACGTTTTCAGCTTCGTCTGGGAACATCTAGACATGGGCTACATGCAAGGCATGTGTGACTTGGCAGCACCCCTCTTGGTTATGATGAAGGAGGAAGCATCAGCACACGCACTGTTCGCTCGTCTCATGAACAGAGCCAGGGATAACTTCCCTTCAGGGCAGGCGATGGATGCTCATTTCGCTGACATGCGGTAAGATATACAAGGTTTCGATAAATCCGGGTAAATTGTAAAACTGCTTGCCTGAATAACAACTTTGTCACATGATTTTGGGAAATTCATAAAAAAAAGATCAGCTAATCAGTCCAATAAACTAGCCAGGTTTCTCCAAACGTTAGAAGTGGTGGGACAATGATGTAGATGGCGAGACTTAATCCAAAATAACTTAGCTTGTTAAGAATGACAGCAGGATGGAGCGCTGTGATTTATACAGGGTGTAATAAAAAGTTAGATGATCCCTCTGAGGGGTGATTCTAAAAGGTTGAAAAAATAAATAAAACAGATTTTTTTTTGTGTGTGATCATGAAATTTGATTTTCCTTCGAAAAACATCTTTGTCTACATCATCAGCTAATCATACAGGTCATTTAACCCTCTAGGCGCTTCACTTCTACTTGAGTTGAAACATTTTTTTTAAGAAGTGTTTTTTTTTAATACAAAGTGTTAAAAGAATAAGCTCCATTTCCGTAAAAAAATCTTAATAAAAGATTTTCTTTTCTAGATATTGTTATTTTAAAGTTTCGTCATTGTTCTAGTCTGCGCACTCCGCGCACGTCACGTCCACTTCCCTTCCCTCCTCACCGTTCATGAACCGCACGGCGCCGCCGCCAGCGCGCGTATCCACATTCACAGAAATATTTAGAATAGAAACGGCAAAAATTTAAATAATAAAATAAAAAGAAAATTACCCCTACCAAAAACCCGTGAAATTGATTCTACTCTCGATTCTGAACAAACTATTTTCTCAGTTTTACTTATTCCGTTAACACGTTGTATATTTTATACAATTTATTAGTGATGTAAAATCACCGCTTAGAAGGATTACCGTACTTTTTTTTTACACCGTTCATAGGACCGACAGAAACACGTATCGCTTCGACCTGCGCTCACGCATAGCTGTTATTATATTCAAGCTACATTATTTCGACTGAAGAAGACTGGCTTACCAAGTCTTATAAAATTGTGTTTTCCAGATCTTTGATCCAAATCCTGGACTGCGAGTTGTACGAGCTGATGCACGCTCACGGCGATTACACTCATTTCTATTTCTGCTACCGCTGGTTCCTTCTCGACTTCAAGAGGGAGATGCTCTACCAAGATGTAAGCTAGAACCACTATTCTGTCTTATTTATAGTAATCGTATAGATACATATAGGGTGATTTTTAATTAGTTCTTGATAGCAAAAGATATGTATGTACTCATGATACTGAACAACTTTTTCCAAGGAACATAGGTCGAAATACGAAAAACCAAGCTGATGCAGTTTCTATGGGAGGTCAAAACTTGATTTTCGTATTTCGACCTATGTTCCTTGGGGAAATTTGTTCAGTATCATGAGTACATTCATCCCTTTTTCTATCAAGAACTGATTAAAAGTCACCCTATATTTTAAGCGCCAATTTGCCTCGGACAGTAGGTTTTCATCGTAAATGGCCCAGGTAAATTTTCCAACCACGGACATTGTTTTTTTTTCATACAATCATGAGATTAGCCTGTGGGTCAAAGTTTTTTGGAGTAATTATTTTATAAAATTTGCCAGTCAGTAAAATTCTAGGTAATTTAATATAAAATAAAATACTATGTAGTACAAAATTTTTATTAACAAACGAACTTACCAGAAGTGAAGTTCGATCCTTATTATTCCTACTGTCTTCGAAGGAGAGATTTAATCCTTGAACATGAATTGTAACAACAATGCGGCCAACCCGCCACATCATTCCAAACAACCTGTAGGTAGAGGTTCATCATATTATTATAGTTACAGGTTCGATTCCCGGGGGGCACTGTCAAACTAAATCGCTTTGTGCGACCTCTCCAGTTTGGTTAGGACATTGCAAGATAGAATCATCTGATTGTCCGAAAAGTTAGATGATTCCGTGCTTCAGGGTGTCTACTCTCAAAGTCCGATATATCGAAACGATACTACTCGAAACATGCAAATGCAAAACTTCGTCCCTTGACAATAGAGTAGAATATTAGTTGGATGAATTTTCAAACTGCATCCAACCAATATTCTACTTTATTGTCAAAGGACGAAGTTTTGCATTTGCATGTTTGGAGTAGTATCGTTTCGATATATCGGACTTTGAGAGTAGACACCCAGAAGACACATAAAGTCGTTAGTCCAAACTACTATCTACGGATGTAGTCGTTAATGAGCCATGACAGAGGCCTGGCGGCTCAACAACTCTGACACCAGGGTTTGTGAGGTCGGTCATCGGCCTTGCAATCCACGCGATATATGATGATGATCATAACGTGATTGGTTTTGGTGTCAACTTTAGCACCGTTTTCTCCGTCTATAGGTATTTGCAGCGTGGGAGTTGATCTGGGCAGCTCGTCACGTGGCCTCTGAGCACATGGTCCTGTTTATTGCGTTGGCTCTTCTCGAGACATATCGTGATGTCATCCTTGCCAACTCTATGGACTTCACTGATATCATCAAATTCTTTAACGGTAAGTCCTTTTGCTTTTCAGTAATTTTGCTTTCATCTTTCATTGCCGACTACACAGGTGACTAGTAACCATATTGTTTGAGAGTTTCTCGGCCACTAACACTATTATGATAACAGTAAAACAGGTCCTTACCACGGTATGGGTTTTTATGGGTTCATCCGTGATCATGGCCCACATTTCATTTTCCTCTTATTAAAAACCCGCATCGTGGTAAGAACCCGTTATACTGTCTGTTATCATCGAATAAAAGGACTGGTAACCACCCGCAATATGATGACAACTTCGCAGAAGGACACTACGACCCATTCTCCAATTATGCTTGTTAAATCAGAAAAAGAAAATACATCAAATTCGAAGCTCTTCTGATGGTTCACAAATTTTGACGATTTCAAGATAATAGGTACTAAAAGAAAAAAAAAAACGTTGCATTCCGTAATTTTAGTTATGTATTGTGCTGTGCAAATTGTTTATAAATAAATGTTTCAGAAATGGCGGAAAGGCATGATGCATCAGCAGTACTATCTCTGGCGAGAGATCTGGTTCTTCAAGTGCAGACTCTAATAGAGAACAAATAAGATGTAAAATTAGTATACATACATGCACAATATATTAAACTAGCAAATATTTTCTCTGTTGGCATGAGTATAACCTGAGGTGAACCTTTATATCAACACTGTAGCAAGACTTAACATTAATGTAGTTGATTTAAATTAAAGTATGCATATAAAGTGACAAAGGATTTGTTGGCAGGAAGATATAATCAGAACTAACGCTGCAGCTCTAATCTAACACTTGGTACAATTCACACAAAGTCATCTGATCCCAAACTAGGCAAAGCCTGCAGGTACTAGGGAACCAGAGACACATACTAGGTTACTAGGTGATATACATACTAGGTTATTTTTTTTGTACCTGACATCCCTTTGCGCACATATTACAGAGGTCAAAAGCAAAACAACTTTTGAGGGTTCCGATACCAAAATGGTAAAAAAAGGAACCCATATGGTGCCGCTCTGTCTGTCTGTCTGTCTGTCTGTCTGTCTGTCACACCTCTATATCTCAGCAACCACTCATGCTATCGATCTGAAATTTGGAATAGTTTTAGAATATAGTTGCCCAACTTAATTGCACATAAAAGAATTTTGAAAAAAGTATGAAAGTTTCTTAGTTTTCAAGTTATGATGAAAAATGTCAAAAAAAATACCATTCCCCCTTTATCTCCGAAGTTTGTGTAAGGAAAAATTTGAATTAATTACAGTTGACAGAAGTTTATGTAAACTTTACAGCAAAAATAAAACGATCTTTCTAAGTTGCACAGTTTTTCAGAAATCTGCAAAAAACCTTTACAAACAAATTTAGTTTTGCGGTCCTGAAAATGGACTTTATTGCTTCCAAAAATACTATAGGTATATCGGAAACCTCGGCGCGCGAGTCCGACTCGCACTTATGACTTTGCTAACAACGCACAAATAAGACATCAACTTCCCATACAAAGTAACGAAACCGACCAACATATTTTGTATGGAAAGTTGGAAATTTTTTGAAACAAAAGTTGTTGCTTTTGACCTCACTAATAATTAAACAAATGAATCCACTTGACTATATAATTCGTGAATCAAATTAATACCAGGTACAAAAAATGTCAGGTACAAAAATGCCAGATACTTACAAAAAAATAACCTTGTATGGATAAATAACCCCCAGACACAGAACAAACTCATGTTCATCAAACAATCATCATGTTTGCCCTGACTTAACTAGAAAGAAAAATATATGAATGCAGCACCCTCCTATCACCGTTTTTACTGTAATCCAACTGCAAATAAAGGGTGTAAAGGACAGTGTACCGAAAACTGAAAGGGCGTGCTCAGTCAACGAAACTGAACAACTTTCCCAAAGAACATATTTGGGAAATGTAAAAATAATTGACCTCTCCATTCAAACTGTTCGATCAGAGTGAGCAATTCGTATGGAGACGTCAAAATTTTTTTTTCAATTCCCAGAAATGTTTGTTTGGGAAAGTTGTTCAGTTTCGTTGACTGAGCACGCCCTTTCAGTTTTCGGTACACCGTCCCTTACACCCTGTATATTTGTTCCTCTTTCTTTCGCAACTGTTGTTTAAGCGAATCAGATATAAATAAACAAAACAATGGATGGAATAATATAACAACGAAAGATCAGATTGAAACCATTGTTTACAGAAATCAAATAGTGTAAAGAGCATGAGTTTCAAGCTGGAAACGTTTCCATACCATTGTGGAGGCCAAACTAGACAACAAGGGTCAAATAAAATCAAAGACATACATAAATACATATTGATCAATATACGATCATCAAATACGACTTATTAATACGAATATTAGGAAAATTGAAAATTAAATAAATATTATGTAGAGGAAAGTATATGATATTTTCACGTTTTATAGTGAAAACAATTTTAACAATAAAGTTATTATTAAAAGATAGAAAAATCGAATCTATTGAATCTATCGTTTTTATTTTTATTTTTTAATTTGTTAAACATACGAATATAATGAAAAATGAATGAATGAATAAAAAAAGAGGAAATTCCTGAAAATATATTCAAGAGCCTAAATTACTTGTTATGTACTATAACTTAACTATACACAAGAAAAAATATAAGATATACGGTCTAATACTGTCATAAAATAGAAATAAGTAAAACTGGATTATAACTATGTATTTAAATATAAAATCAATATTATATAAAACTGTTGTGAAACTAATTTTTTGAAAATCTGGTTGCCTATTAACCCCCTCAAATGTTATTCCATTTTAATATTTTTAAATTTAATTCCCATAATCATCTTCCTAACAAAGGTATTTTCATATCGTATTAAATTATCTTCCTCCCGTGCCTTTCCAGTAACCATAGATATCACACTATCTATCTAAACCTACCCTTAATAATATATTAAGATCTTAGTGTTCTGTGCTTCTTGTATTTCGTCCTAGCAAAGGTTACTTAAGTACTTACAAGTTGTTACAAAAAATAATTGCAATTATTTTAGAAGAATTTACTTTATTAAAAAGACATAAAACAGTAAGTCGATCAGCCGGTTGAATTTCAGTTAATTAAAATCGTATTACATCTTTTCAGTAAAATGGTAAATCGCGTTTGGCGTTGTATCACTTTTAGTAAATATTGTTTATATTCAGATTTTTTTATTTAAACATGTAGTTATATAATGAAAATAAACAGGTATCCATCATATAAATGTTACATATTAAAATTAAATTGACTAACTACCTACTATCAAAGTAACTTTTAAGAATAAGATTGAGAGAAATCATATTTTATTTATTAAAATTTGATTAAGCATAGCTCTTTTATTCTGATATTGTCTTTATCAAATATATGTACTTATATTGACTATTTTAAGGCTTCTTAGGTGTTTCTTGCTATCAGTCCGTTAATGTATGTGATCGATATACGCTTATAATGTCCCTACACAAATCCATAGTAGTGAAAGAACATAACATCATCTACAAAAAGCGATAGAGTTTTGATTATTACATAAATTCTACGTTGCGACATTTAACTATTCTCTTTCTAGTATGTATGAATAAAAAAATATTATTAAGAGTATTTGTTTAAGGCCTAAGTCCAAAATAAGCAAAGCTTTACAGTGTTTAGGTACCTATTTACTGTGTTAAACACATCAACGTGTCAAAATTCGTCAAAATAAAAAAATAGATTTATTTATCAATGTTTTAACTGTTAAATGTTTGTACGAACATAGCAATGTAATAACCATTTTTAATGTTTCGCACTTGTTAAATTAAGAAATTTATGAAAATATTTAATGAAATGTTTCATGTACAGACGTGTAGAGTAGAAAAGTAAAAATAATCATCAGATCAATTCATTATATGAAAAGACTTGCGTTGTGTAAGTATGTGCTGAAAATAAGTGAGAATAACCGGTATAAAATTGGCAATTTCCGGATGTATTATTAATAATTGACTATTATTTTTGTAGCAAAACCTTTAAGCACTTTGAAATACCGGCTAGAATTTGTTGATAATCGGTGTGTAATGTGCACTCACCCCAATCCAAAAATTATATTAAATATTTTAAAATAAGAGTATTTCTTAGGTTTTACCGGTAAATCCTTTCGAGAGAAATCAGCGTAGCGTGCCACAGACACACCCGATGCGCGCCGCGCCCGTTCTGTCTGGCTTGCACCTATTGTAATGTGTGATTCTCAGGGCAAGCAGCAAGTGGTAACAATGTCTGTTCATCCACGTTCACTGTGTAATTATACTGGGTGTAAAAACACATCAATCTGATCTCAGTTTTAACTGAATTCAGACCATAGATTCAAAACGACAGAATTCACTTGCAAAAAAAAAATGTGTATATGTTTGAATCAACAATTCGGCTTTATCCTAAATGGACACAATCCCAACTCGACACGGTTAATTTAAATTGTTTTTAGCTTTCGAGAGATTTTTACCACTGATCAAAAAGTAACAAATGACTTTGCACAAGTAAAATACCTTGCAAATACACTTGTCATACTTACCTATACTTTTTTCCAAATATTGTACCTACAACTTTTTCATTTCTCCGGATAGGTAACAGGATTTGTTGCGATTTTATCTAATACTAGTAGTTCGTTTTGTAATGTTATTTTAACTTATTTGGTCAATATAAGTTTCCATACAATAGGGAACATGCAATAATTTTATTAGTCGCATTTATTAATAAAATATGAAAATACCGTAGTAGAGATGACAAAAAGTGAAATTAAAATTTAAATCGGCTAAGAAATACGGCCGATATAAGCATTTAAAACTACAAATTAGACAGAGAGATCCGACATGAATAGTGACGTCACAATTCACTACGACCATATAAACTCCATATTAAATTTCGTTTTGCTAGAAAGAGACAGAAACAAATCTTTGATGGCTTATATCTTTTTTAATATTATAGTTATTCGAAAAATTGTTTTACAAGTCTGTTTATTACATGAATGAGAATAAATTTCTTAAATAAAAAAATTTCGTGCATGTTCCCTATTGCGCTACTATTTAAGTTGATAACATTTTATTACATATTGCAATACCTACAGGAATTCCTAAGGTAAAGTTGTCGCACCCTCAAGTATTATTAAGGGATGTTATAGTATTATTATCTGTTTGAACATGTCATGACAAATGTGTACTGTGTACCTACCCCTTTTGTGACCCCAATGTCTATTATAAACTTAAATTCATTCGGTGAAAAAATAACTTTAATTACTAATAAGTACAATTTACATAACGAACAATTATTTTTGTGAATGTCATCGTGTCATTAAAGCATGTTTCCATTTTTAGATTGTTTTATTTCCAACAGTTTTGAGACTAAAATTCAAATTCACTCTGATGTTACTGTTAAAAGGTAAATAAAAAGATATGAGTATGAACAACTATTTAACTTATATGAATCTTTACTTTTGAAATGAAAAACGAATTTTCAGAGTGACATTTTATCAACCGGTGATATTCAAGAATTGGCTCCCAGACTAGGATTACGCTGCTTTCTAATGAGAGATTTGAGTCAGTGTGGTGTTAGGACTCTACTATCATCCAAAGGCGATTTTCCCAAAGATGATTGATGCCATGGTTGATACCCAGACATGAATTTCTAGACTTTATTAAAAATAACTACTAAAGGAAGGAGACTGCAGCCGACGCAGTGCATTTAGCATTTCGTACGTACGGGCTATCATAAGCCTAGTATATGTTCTTTAAAAAAAGAGAATAAGCGAAGCACTGTAATGCATATGTCGCAGCCAACTGGTTTTATCAGGCAGTAAATTGAATGCTTAGGCTGTTGATTGATTGTGGGCATTCAATTGAATGGCTAGAGAACACCTAGACCAAACGTTGAATACAACGTTTAACAAGCAGCCATCTCGTTGAACTTGCCCATAGGCCCGTTACATAAGAACACAACCTAACCGATCCCGAAAGGAATCGGTTAGGTTCTCTTTCGACCACGACGCATGAGCCGAGCGAGCGGAGCGAATGCCAGAAGCGAATTAAAACTTGCTTGTACTGCTGCACAAATAACAATTTTGCTGCAAAAATAATTATTCTAGAACTATTAATAAATTTAGAACTTCTCAATCAGCATGTTCGCTGATCATAATTTGCTGACAAACTTGAATTTGATCACCCGGCTGATTAAAGGTTAGCCGTCTCATTCGGGCTAGCTATCGATTAGCCAACTCGTCGGCCTAGGCATTCAATTTAATGCCGGCAGTTGATCAACCGCCTGGGTATTAAACCAGTTGGCTGTGACACATACATACTACGCGTCGAAGTGGAAGCGAAAAGGGTGTGTTTCCCGCCTAATCGGCAGCCGGCGGCGTCATTGAAAGCAAAAAGAACTAACGTCACGTACTTCGCAAAAGTCCTCGCTTTTCCGGCTTTTTCTTTTCACATTTATATAATATATAAATAAAATGAATAGAAATACGTTTATAGCCGGAAAAGTGGGGATAGCGTGGAAAAGATAGTAGAATAGGCGGTTTACTTCATTTATTTTCATATAATTATATAAATTTTTGAGATTCACCAGAATAACTATGTTCTAGAATTATTAAGTCTATCTGATGCCAAGTTCCGTTCAAGTCGGTGCCTCTTATAATAGTTATCTGTACGGTCTGTTCCGTCATAATGAGGCCATGACTGTATCTCTGTAAAGAGCGCATTTCCTGGACATTCCGTAGGCCTCACTTGACGGTGCCCGATGATTTTGTGATCTTCCTTCAAAAAGCCTTGCCGGACCCCATCTTGTATTAGCTGTTTAGTACTTTCAAGCATCTTCATAGGTGGTAGTGAGCCTGTAACACATGAAATCATTACAGTAGTAAGTTCTTTTTAGGGTTCTGTAAATCTAAAGGGAAAAAACCGAACCCTTATAGGATCACTTTGTTGTCCGTCTGTCTGTCAAGACCCATTTTCTTACGAACGGGTATCAAATATTCAGGTCCATGGACCGTGGAAGCTGTGAATATTTTAAGCTTCTACAACATTACAATAAAAACATACGGCCTGTTATGTCCCCATACATTTACGAAAAAATCCAAAACCTACAGGTTAGTTCCCGTTGACCTAGAATCATGAAATTTGGCAAGAAGCTAGGTCTCATAGCACAACCAAAGGAAAAAGTCTAAAATCATTAAATACTAAAACTTTTCTTACAACTAATTGTAACCAATTAAGGTGAGCTCCCATTTCAAGTAAATTAAAGAGGGGTCAGATTGCACTGAACGCGAGTTTTGACATTGGAAATGTCTTTTCGTTCGCTCCAGTGTAAGCTCCGATTTCACGAAAAGTGCGATGTCCTTATATCTCGAAGAGTAGTGTAAAATATGATATTCAACAAATGACACGGATTCACTGCTGTAAGGTGCTAAAAGAATTATTCGAGAAAGTCAAAAACGAAAAAAGTTATGGCCAAAATAGTGAAAAATATTTTTTTTTCCGAATTTTTGATTTTGTCGCTCAATATTTTGGAAACAAAGAATGATATCAAAAATTTGAGATAAGCTCCTCTGTAAAATTTATTCAGCTACAATTTGAGCCTAAAACAAAGACGATCGGCTTTAGGGTTTGCCCTGTAGCCTTACCTTTTTGAAAAAAGTCAAAATGTCAGAACGACGTTTTTATTCCATAGATTCATTTTCAATGTGCTTGATAGTCGTGTGAGGCACGAAATCTGTGATTTTTTTTAATCAAAGGGCAAAATCTTCTTTTTTCATATCGTGGACAGGTATGGAACCCTAGTGCGCCAGTCCTACTAGCACTTGGCCGGTTTCTTTTAGTCTAATAATACTCGTACCTAAAACTACCGTCAGGAATTACAGTTGGAAAAAATACAGATCTTTCGTTTTAAGTAAGTACAGGTTTTTCTTTCGCTTATAATTGCCACTTGCATAAAGTATCTTTAAATGAAAGTTACAGTTCCGTTAAATCTAATGTAGTATCACATTCTTTGCTATCAAGATAGAAAGGTGCAACATTAGATTTGACAGACCTTTACTACTTTTAAAGATGTTTTGTGTAATTTCCCGTAAGTATACAAGGTTATTTTTTTGTTCCTTAATTTTCAACTTCCCATACAAAATGTGTTGGTCTCTTACTTTGTATGGGAAGTTGAATTTATTTTGTGCGTTGTTACCAAAGTTGTACCTAGTACAAAATTTGTTGCTTTTCCATCTCACCCTAAACTTCTCACGTTATTAATAGACGCCTTCTAAGGGTCGAATTTATAAATCCCGCTTAAGTGTGAGATTGTCCTTAAGAGAAATCTTGAGTTGTTGCATTAATTAATAAACAGAAATTGAGTAGCTGTAATCGGAGCAATTAGCACTTGAGTGTTAAAAACACACTCACTAATTTATAAACGAAACTTAACTCAAAATTTGTTAATGCTGTCAAATAGTGACGAGTATTATTTTGAACTGTCAGTCTCCATTTTTTATTTATTAACAAAGAAGAAACTTTAAAATCAATATTAACAACATTATTAGAAGCAGAAACAAAACGCAGACATAAATTTTTCTTGCTCTTTTTACGTTTGACTCAAAGACGGACACTTGAGATTGATGTTTGGATAGTAGTTTATTAATTAGCAAGATCTTGAGATGCTAATTGCATCTTGATAATTAAGTCAACTGACATGGTCTTGGCGAAGATTTTGAGAGGGATTTATCAATACGGGCCTAAGTCTTTCTCACAACCAGAGATCATAACATGTCGGAGCTCCCTGTACACGGCAAGACAGGGAGCGCCCTCCAAAATTTCACAACTAAAACATGGTACATTTTGGAGGGGAAGTACTATAGCCACTATTCATGATATCGTTACAGTTGGCACCATTGACCGCGGTTGATGGTGACCACACCACAGAATGTGAGATGGTACACCCAACAGCACGTCAGCAGAAACACTTTCGACTCTATGGCATGGTAATAGAGTTCAAAAAGTTTCCACTGACGTGCGGTTGACCGTACGAAACACAAATAAGCGTTAATGCTCTCTCACGCTCCTGTTGTTTGAATTGATTCCATTAATCCCATCGTTTTTTTTAGAAACTACGGTTATAAAATCAATATCACAAAAGTGGTAGTTACCCCTCACTGTGTGTAATATATGTGGATTCAAAATATGAAACTAAATAACTTCTTCCGAAAAAAAAAAAAGTTCGATAAACGAACTGTCTTCCATGAGGAGTAATTCTTCTCTTCGTTTTGGAGTTATTACCACGTAGTAGGTATAGTAAAACTAAAACCTTGTTAAGAGTCCGTACCCAAAGGCTGAAAAACTCTAAAAAAAGGTTTTTAGCATTAGTTATTAAGAATAAAAGAATAAGATCCTACCATTAAAGTTTCCAATAAGGCAGATCCCGATGCTATCTGTGTTGAAATACAGGGAGTGAGCACCGAGCCTCTTCCAACCTCGACCTTCGTAGACATTACCGTCGCCACCCACAGCAAAGCTGCAACCAATCGGTAGGAAATTCATCATAAAATCCCATGAAACGTCCACTACAGGGCTGGGAGCTCCCTTAAAAATTCCAGCTTTCGCTGGAACTATGTGGAGTGGAAGTACCAAAACCACCACGCTTGTAAGCGTTGTGGATAGCGACCGCTGTTGTTGGTGACCCCAGTAAGACGGTACGATACTCAGAAACATGCTGCTGCACATCCGCCTCTTATGACACCCACGGGTAGAAAAGGGTTGGTACTATTCTTTGCCGGCACCACCTTCACGCCCCATTGGCCATCGGTTCGTCAAACGATGTGCATTGATATGATAAAAAAAAAACTTACTTGTACCCAATATCAGCCCACTTCCTTTCATCCATGTGCATGCTTTGCATCGTTCTCATTGCGTATGCGCACTCCTTCTCATCTTCGCATATCGGTGGGATAAAGGAATGATGGATCACCACGAAAGAGACCGGCGTCTTCAGGGCCGTTATTTCTATGGGTGACCTCGCCTTCCAGACTTCGCGGGATATTTGGACATAGTCTTTTTTGTTTTGTTCTACAAACATAAAAAAAAATAGTTTTGGAGCCATATTGTGTAGCTTTTTGTAAGTTTTATAAAAAGTCAGAATATATTTTTTGTTTCACTGTCTTAAGCTTTTTGCCTGAAACGATACACCAAGTTCGTGATAATTTTATCAATAATACCAAAAAATGAACAAACGATGGGTAAAAGCATTGTAAGCCTTTTTGGCAAACGTTTTTGCTGTGGTAATATCGTTCAAATTACCACAATCACCCTCCTTAGAAGGGAGATCGTTCGTTGCAATAAATCACCATAACTAAATTCGCAGCTGCAAATCGTAGTCGGCTTTTAAAAATAACTGTAGCTTGCAAGGAAAGGTACCCAACTGTCCGGCCGGTAAATGTTAGAAAATGTGTGTTTGAGGGCCGAGCCACACGGCGCGTTGCTGCAAGATTGTTGCGGTGCCGCAACGGCGATGACAATATAAAAATTAACAACGCAGCGGCACCGCTCCGGCACCGCAGCGCGTCCATCTCCGCCCCGAGTGGCATAATTATCATGCATATTTCTATTATGACGCCGTAGTGGTACCGCTGAGGCACCCGCAACCGCAACGTGCCGTGTGGCTCAGCCCTTAAAGTGTGTTGTCTAAAATAACAGACACTTTTTTAGCTGCCCAAATTCAACCTATTGGGAGAAAAGCTACAAAGTACTTACTAAAAAGTAACTAAGCTCTCTAACTTCTTTATTATCTTGCTTTCTCTTTGTTCTTTAAAGAGATTTGTTCAATCAAGAGTAAGCCCATTTTCAATAAAAAAATAAATAAAAAAAAACAAATTGCTAGTTTGATTATACGGGGTGGAAGGGAAAGGTTGCTAAAAATTTAAGGGCCATGATCAGTCGATGAAACTGAACAACTTTCTCTATAAGAAACATAGTTATATGTTTGTTTGACAAAATGTTTACTATACAGGGTGAATCTTCGATGTTTTCGCTCCTAAAGCCCAGTCATTCAAGTCAACAAGTAACTTTCCTGAAGAAAAAATGTATTACCCGAAATATTTTTTTCGACACCAACCATAGAAAATGGTCACGTGATCGACTTATTTTGTATGGGAAGGCAAAAAATGTTTTCGAGTTAAAAATGTTCATTGGGTAAGCTGCTTGTTTTCATGAGTAGAATCTCTGGACTTCGGTGGCAAAACTTACTCCTGTATTTGTGCATTTGACTTACCAATAGTTAGATCCTGCAACGTCGGTATCCCAGTCACAACTTTGGTTATCATTGTCACTATCAGAAGCGATACATACATTATCGATTTATTTTACTGACCGATTGCTTTATCAGTCACTCACAAAAATAGCTGATACTTAAATGAGTAAGTAAGTCAAAATGAATGACGCTTATCTGTCGACAAGTAACAAATCACAGGTCAATTCGATAAAACGGAATAAATACAAAATAAGCCTACCCCAACGGGAACAAGGCGTGATGTTATGTATGTATGTAACATTCATAAACAAATTTTGATTCGTAAATTCTAAGTCGTAAGTCTTTGCCAAACGATAAGTGACCTCACTCGATTATTTCTATTCAAGCTATTGAAGAACTGGTTACTGATCCTGAAAGTGTTTCACGAGCTCTATCAAACGGTATCAGTAACAGGTTAATAATAAACTGGATCTACCCGAAAATTTAATGTTTCCACTTCCATGCATTTAGTACAGCCACATGACACTCATCTACCATAGCAAGTAAGAAGAGTGCTCGGAGGGAAGACTGTAAAAGAGGTCCCGGAGGTAAAGTAGTTCGGAGGGAAGACTCCGTAGAAGAGATCTCGGCGTAGAAGTCTCGACAGGGGTGGATTATATGGAGATGAGTGCCATGGGGCTATACTAAATGTATGGAAGCTGGAAACATAGAATTTTCAGATGGATACTGTTTATTCTGTAACCTATTATTGATACCGGTTGAAAGAGCTCGTGAAGCACTTTCAGGATCAGTAAGTAGTTTTTAAATAGATTGAATAGTTTAGAATGAATCGAGTGAGATGACTTATCGTTTCCACCCTGTATTGGTCGATGAAGCTTACCACCACACACGTAGTCAAGAGCATCAAGCTTGACACATATTGGACTTTATACCGTTCTGCGACTGTCAGGCTTGACCTGTCGTTAACTGTACGTTCTGTGCTCGTTTGCCAGTTATGACTTAGCGGTAACCGTAACGTTTCTGTCACGAACAAACCATTGCCTTTGCATCATGATTTCCCCCGCAAAGCCCGGAAGTACCACAGAATAGGTAATAGTGAAGTACGCAGCATTCCCCTCGGCCAAAGTCAATAATGTCAGAACTATTTGCGTTGCAAAAGCAATGGATCATTTATGGGTATGGCAGACACGTTCTGCCTACACTACCAACATGTAAGAATAATACTTGCTACTCACTTTTAGAATGAAACTTATTTTCTACTTTGATCATCCCATTGAGTTCCATAATCAACACAAAGTACACAAACTCAGGAGCACCTTTGTTTCAGTATTTTAAGGGTTCCGTATTTTAAGGAACCCTTATGTTGCGACTTTGTCTGTCTGTCTGTCCGTCTGTCTGTCTGTCACACCTCTAAAATCTCAGCAAACACTCATGCTATCGATATGAAATTTGGATTTGTTGTAAAATTTGATTGCCCAACTTAATTGCACATGAAAGAATAAAAAAAATATATGATTATTACTCTAAAGGGGGCCCAAATAGGGGGGGCAAAATTTCAAATTGTTGTTACTAGGTCGAGTCCCCAATCATTGTACATTCTAAAATATATTTTTGTATTTTTTTACAACTCTTAGTTTTCAAGTTGTGATGACAAATGTAAAAAAAATACTATCCCTTATCTCCGAAGTTTGTGAAAGGAAAAATCTGAATTAATTACAGTCAATAGTTTATGTAAATATTACAGCAAAAATAAAACGATCTTTCTAAGTTCCACAGTTTTTTAGGTATCTGCAAAAAATCTATACAAACAAATTTTGTTTTGCGGTTCTGAAAATGGACTTTATTGCTTCCAAAAATACAATGGATATGTTACGGCTAAAGATACGAGGTAAACATAAACTTAAGATTAGCCGGCTAAACTTCGGTTTATTTTCGAGAAGCGGCTAAAGTTCGATATTATGTTAGTTTGCGTCGTGAATTTCCATCTTAAGCCGGGTAATGTGCACATTAACCGAAACGAAATGGCTAAAAATGTATTCAATAGACGCGCAGGGGCGAACATGTCGCTTGAGGGGGCGGAGGGAAGTCAATGCGCGCACGATGCAATGCTTTATGCATCTCCCCCCAAAGGCGACTGAGAGGGGTATGTGGAACTCCCAGTGGGACTCCCACTCACATAAACGACCCAGCGGCACTCCCGCATCGCCCGAGTGGCGGGGGACTGGGAAACCGGCAGAGCCTTTATTACTTCTATTCCAGTCCCACACCGGCGACCGCCCGCCTCTACGGCGAGCCCTTCACGCCCCTCCGACAAGGAGGGGGCCGGAAATGACAGTGAGTGCCCAGCCATTCCAACCCACGGGGGACCAAGCCAGATGGGCACCAAACGTCCCCGTGCGTCTACATGCCCGAGGTCCCATGCGACGGGTGAGGTCAGTGGTCCACCGCCTGCCACTTACTTCGGCCGCAGAGGATAGGGAGAGCGGCACACGGTTACACCGGCACTCCTCTTCCCCTGCGGCCCCTAAGCGTCCGCCATCAAGCAGTGGCACCCCGCCGAGGCCGCAGAAGGTAGAGAGAGCGGCTCAACGTAACACCGACACTCCTCTCCCGCCGTGGCCCCTACACCTCAACTGCGGTGCCTCCCATACGACACCGCAGCCCGCCTCCACCTGGCCTCGGCCAAAGCCAGGAGGAGCAGTCCCTCCCGGGGTACTGAGCCCCCCCGCCACGACAAGGCGGGAACCCCTTGGGGGGGACTATTCTAACCGAACCTAACCTTTCATTTCCTTTTTCGTTTGTTTCTACATTTTTAGCCAAGGGCCTGCGGTTACACTTAAGTTTAGCCGGCTAATGATAGAAGAAACTAACTTTAGCCGCTTCTCGAAAATAAACCTAAGTTTAGCCGGCTAATCTTAAGTTTATGTTCACACCTATCTTTAGCCGTAACAGATATATTGGAACCCTCGGCGCGAATCTGACTGGCACTTGACCGGTTTTTTTTATTACTTTATCAGTGAATGAATGAATGAATGAATGAATGAATGAATGAATAACCGTTTATTATGGATGCAGTACTTACACTTCTAACACTTTCTTATACGTATATATGTATTACAATAAATATTGAATAAACAAGAAAATCTTTTATTTGTGTACCACACCCATAGTAGGCCCTAACTCAGCATTATGCTAAGACCCGACTGACGAACCTTAGCGCTGTTTTTCAGTTAGTACCTAAGTGCGCGTGAGCGCCGACGTGGAGAAACCCTCAAAGTACCTATACAAACGGCCATTTATAAAAATATATTATATATATATATATATGACAAACATTATGGAAAGGAACTCATTTTAATTTGTGATCGCCAATAGTGTATAAAATTTATAATACCATCTAAAATATTGAATAAAATATCTACTTTATGCGTTCCAAAGGAAAATATAAATACGTTATGTAATATGATTGATATATATTATATTATACGACTTCATCTACCTATCCAACAGTTATGCGGGACTCTTGGCACACTAACTTTATGCTACCTACAAATATCACCTTAAATGTTAGGAAAGTAACAGTTTATGACCTTATTATAATTAAAGTATTTAAGCAAATAAATAAAGAAAAACAAAAATACTAGATAATACTATTCAGATTTTTGCTTAGTTAAAAGCAAAATACGTAAATCGCGTTTAAAACGACGTTTAACTGGAATGGAGCGTAGGGGTGGAGGAATATCATTCCAGCACTTGGAAGCCATGAATTTAAAACTGCCTCGAAAAGCTGCCGTTCTGTGATGAGGTATTATTAGTAAGAAAGAAGTGCTTCTAGGTGTGTATCTGTGTTGTGCATATCTCCATGATAATTTTTGATACAGGTAATCTGGTTTTCCTGTTTTTATGACATCAAACAGTAAATTAGCTAAATGCAATTTAATGCGACCTTTTAACTTTAAAAGATTGGATGAGTTAAGAAAAGGAGTGACGTGAGACCTGGGAGGAATATCGAAGCAGTATCGAGCGCATGCATTTTGTACACGTTGAATGAGCGTTAAAGTCTTTTTGTATATGCAATTACCGTAAACAGGAATACAATGATTAAATTTCGAAAGTATAAGAGATTCGCAAAGTCTAATTCGGAAATCAGTGTTTATGTATTGACGTATTTTGTATAAGACTTTGAGACGATAAAAACAGTTACGAACGAGTTCAAGACAGTGATTTTCAAATTTAAGATTTTTGTCTATAAGCAAGCCCAAATTTCGAGCTATTTGAACCTGCTCCATCTCTACATCCATGATTTTGATTCTACAGTTTGAGGTTTCTAATTTGCGCACTTTGTCTTTAGAACCTATCAACATAAACTTTGACTTCAAAGGATTAAGCACAAGACAATTGTTTTCCGACCAATGTACTATACGATCTAAGTCGGAATTGATAGTGTTTATACATCCAGCAACGTTTCTGTGATCAACGGGAAGGTAAACCTGAACATCGTCTGCGTAAAGATGAAATTTACAATTTTGGATGTGTGAAGCTAGATCAGCTGTATAAATTATAAAAAGAATGGGGCCCAGTATAGATCCCTGTGGTACACCACGCACGATCGGTTCTGCAAAGGAAAAATCCCGTGACCCATCTATTTTACGGATAACAACTTGCTGAGAACGTTGAGTTAAATAACTGTCAAACCATTTAAGTGAAGGAGAATCAAAACCATAATATGAAAGCTTGGAAAGCAGAAGAGAAACATTAATAGAATCGAAAGCGCGTGAAAAATCAAGTAACACGAGTGCAGTGGCCATACCTTCGTCCTGTATTGTTAATAAATTATCTATAACGTCTAACAACGCGGTGTTTGTGCTACGTCCTTTTCTGAAACCAGATTGCAATTCAGGAAAGATATTATTAGACTCACAATATTTTGTAACTTGATACGCAACAACACGCTCCAGTATCTTTGAAAGAAAAGGCAATATACTAATCGGCCTTAAGTCATTTGCATCGATCTGTTAATAATAGCCGTGATAATTTTTAGTGTATAAGGTAGAGTAAGCAGTATCATATCACGGGTAATATTATCAGATCCACAAGCATTTGATTTTAAATCCATAAATATTTTGGCAACCAAGCTCTCATTAACAGGTTCCAAATTAAAGGTGCTTGAAGAATGTCTATTATATTCGAAAAATGACAGCTGCGATATGCTTACGTTATTTTTACCAGGTACATTAAGAAAAGTTTTATTGATTTCATTTGGATCATTTAAGTGTGCTGGCAGTTCATAATTATTATTTTTAAGATCTGGTAGAATAGTCTTCTTAAGGTTAGCCCACAGAGGTTTAGGCTTGTTTATATATTTGTTTATATATTTGTCTATATATTTGTTGGTTGAAAAAACCTCTTGTCTCATTGAAGATGCTACAGTTAACTAGATGTTTTAGATCCTTATACTCACCTTTGTGCACCAGTGCAATTAATTTCAAATAAAATAACTTTTACGATTATACAGAGTGTTTGTTATATCTCTGCAGACCACTCAAGTGGTTGCTCTGCCCATGAAACTGAACAACTTTTCCTGAGGAGCGTAGGATGAAATAAGAAAAAAAAAGTATTTTGTATGGCAGAAAAAAAATCATATTTCGACCTATGTTCCTTAGGGAAAGTTGTTCAGTTTCATGGGTAGAGCAACCAGCCGAGAGGTTGGCACTTACTAAAATCCTTGTAATAACAACCATAAAACCGCAACGGTACACTTTATTTGCTTATTTTATTGCCTTTTTTACACCATTAAAAATGTTTTATGAGCACACGCTATGCCTTCGTCAAAACTAATAACTGCCAAGTGATTGGAGTTATGTACCTACGTAGAATGTTTTTATATGCTAGTTAGTACAGTCAAGAGCACGTCAAGCTTGACACATTGGACTTTGTACCGTTCCTAATTCAAACGCTTTACGAACTTCATTCGCACTTCAAGTACCAGGATTGATATGATATTGACTGTACAAAGTATGTCGGCTGCGGGGCTTCCCCAAAGAAAAAACCGGTCAAGTGCGAGTCGGACTCGCGCGCCGAGGGTTCCGATATACTTTTTGTATTTTTGGAAGAAATAAAGTCCATTTTTAGGACCGCAAAACAAAATTTGTTTGTAAAGGTTATTTGCAGATTTCTAAAAACTGTGCAACTTAGAAAGATCGTTTTATTTTTTCTGTAATGTTTACATAAATTTCTCTCAACTGTAATTAATTCAGATTTTTCCATTCACAAACTTCGGAGTTAAGGGGGGTTATGGTGTTTTTTTTTTACATTTTTCATTATAACTTGAAAACTAAGAAACGTAAAAAAATACAAAAATAAATTTTAAAATGTAAAAGTAAAGCCCTTTTATATGATACCCCACTCGATCTAGTAGCGACAATTTGAAATTTGGCCCCCCCTATTTCAGCCCCCTTTACATTAATAATCATAATTTTTTCAAAATTCTTTCATGTGCAATTAAGTTGGGCAACTATATTCTAAAACTGTTCCAAATTTCAGGTCGATAGCATGAGTGGTTGCTGAGATATAGAGGTGTGATAGACAGACAGAAGGGTTCCTTTTTTTACCATTTTGGTATCGGAACCCTAAAAAGGAGTCCGTCAAGTACGAGTTGGATTATATTTTTTGGGGTTTTGTTTACTTAAATGTTTTTTAAATTTTTATGGGAGGTTGCTACTCGTACTTAGCTCGGGATTTATTCAGTCGAATCAGCTGATTTGTGAAATTTTTTGACAAGAATTCTTCTGAAACTGTCAAATCAATTTAAGAAAACCTTATTGTTTTGACGCATAATTCAACCTGCAGTACTTGTGCGTATTTGAATATATGAACGAAAATAAGCTTAAGCCCGGTCACAGAATAAATTAATAGTACAATCAAACAGAACGGCCACTCTCCGCCCCCTTGCAATCTACCCCGCACCCCCGCGCGCAAACGCCCGCGAGATTCTCGTGGTCCTTCTGAGGGTCTTTTGCGAGCGCAGCGAGTTTCAAATCTCTTTGGTCTTTTGTACTGAATATGCGGGCCTAAGCGACCTTCCAATTTCATATTTCAAATTCGCGCTCGATGTTTGTAGTTTCCGGGGTGTGGCCGGGTCATGATTAAAATTAATCAACTTCAAGTATAGTACCTAAATAATAAACAATTTCATTTTTATAAAATAAGATGAATAAATTGGAATAATAAATGACAATTAAAAATTATTTTATTTTCTTATTATGAATCTCCAATAAGTAAAATCACATAGTAAAGAGTATTGTATATATGAAAAGTAATAAAAACTGGAGCGGTTAAATTATTTGGATTTAAATTCTTGAATATGACCGAGTAAAAAATAAAATAAATAGGCATCAGAAAATGATAGTCTTTGTTTGATAAAATACGAGTTTATTATTTACAAAATTCTCAAATCCACGGATCTCTTAAGCCAATTTTCTGGTGAGCAAAAAAATAATTATAATGATGGATGAAGTTAGTTACTTTTTGAAAAATTACACATTTCCTCTCTTATGGTAGGTAGGAGTTAGATAAATAGTTGCTTATGTTTTATCACGTTCATATTAATGTCTTTAAAAAAGAGTACAATTTTCATGCATGCATGAGTTTATTGCTACGTCAGCGGTTGCTACTCATACTCAGGGGTCACGGAAGACCAGCGAGGTGCTGTAGCATAAGCTGAGTGGCTACCTTTTTTAAGTTGGTATAACTAAAATAAACGTTTTTTTCTTTCTTTCAAAAAAAAGATAACAAATCGGCCAAGTGCGACTCAGACTCGCGCACCAAGGGTTCCGTACCACTAAGTTAAAAATACCATCTTAGTTATGGACGTGTGGTTTCGCAGACGTGTATTAAATTCGCGCGAGTCTGATACGCACTTCACTAGTTTTTAATATTTGTTGCTATTCTATAGCTTATAAACGTACCAATTTTCACGCTTGTAAGTACTTCCGTTTTTACGATAGAGCTTAAACAAAAATCGAGCAAAAATTGCCTAAAAAAACTACGTTTTTAGTCCCCCGTATCGCCCTAATCTGTGAGAATTCCTCTACCTGTTACGGTTTATAAGATACAGCCCGCTGACAGACACAACATCGGAGACATATAGTGATAATAGGGTCCCGTTTTTCACCCTTTTGGTACGGGATCATAAAAAAGCACTGAGTAAATATAATAAAAGTAAATATTCTCTTGTTTTCTTTTATGTAATACATTTTTTTAATGTAACAAGTGAGCAAACGAGCAGTGGTGCACCTGATGGTAAGTGGTCACCACCGCCCATAGCACCCACTATCTTATAGTAGGGCCAAAGAAGTCCGTTTTGACGTTTTCTTATCACCAACACACATGGTTCATTTTTCTTTGCGGGTCGTAATGTTTCATACATTTGACAGCTGTCAAAATGGACCTATTACGATGGACTTACTTTAGTTGCAACTTGACACTAATGAGATAGCAAAGCGCGTCACCCACCCTGTGAACTGAGATGGTGTGTCCTCATGTCAAATGGGCAAACAAGCAGGTAATTCACTGGCTCTTTTACCCTTTAAAACGAAACAAAGCAGTGCAAGCATTGCTGCTTTACGGCAGAAATAGGCAAGGGGATGCTACTACCCCAGACCCCATATGGACTTTGCACAAAAGCCCAAGGTACCACCTTTATAACAACAACACATAGAGGGGGCGGACCACGGAGTAAGGAAGGGGTATGCGCCGCTCCCACTCAAGTTTTATACCGTTATTAGGGTTCCGTATTCAAAGGGTGAAAAAACGGGACCCTATTAATATGCCTACGATGTCTCTCTGTCAGCGGGCTGTATGTCCTCCTACCTTAATCGGTAGGAATTAGATTATTTTTTATGTATAAAAAAAAATAAAAAAATACAAAATTAAGGGTGACTCATCCACTAAAAAAGTGTTTTTTTTTTTGGCGATTGTTGCACGAAGTTTGATATAGCTCTATCGCACAAACGGGAGCACTGACAAGAGTGAAAATAAGTATGTATATAGTGCATAAGCTATACAATAACAACATATAATAAAAACTGGTCAAAAGCGTGTATAACTCGGGCGTTTTTTACACATTTCTGCGTGACTGGGCGTGCATAACTAAGACGGTATTTTTAGTTAAGTGGTACGGAACCTTCGACAAGACTCGCACTTGGCCAGTTTTTTTATGAAACCTTTATACAAATAAATGAAGCTCTTTAGAAAATAATAAACATCATTTAAGTACTAAATTATTAACCCTTTTGTAGTGAAATTAATATGTCCAGGTTGGTAATGCGGCCAATACTTGATCTCGTCCAAGAGAGCCTGTCCAGGGCATTCCGTGGACATGACCTGCTGATGTCCTATGAGCTTGTATTCCGGGCTGATAATGCCCATTTCTAGACCCTGGGTGATCAGTTCCTTCGTTGTTTGGAGCGTTGCTGGAGGTGGTAGTTCCACTACAAAGTAAAAAAAGAATTGATAATAGATTAATAATAGATAGATAAGATTAAGATAGATAGATTAGATAAGATTAGATTGATAGAATAAATTAGATTGATAAATTAGATTTATAATAAATCACTGTAATTGTAAGTATTGTAATTCTTTTGTAATAAACTTATTCTATTCTATTCCTGTTGATATTCAGGTCGCGTGGTGCCGGCAAAGAATAGTACCAACCCAAATCTACCCGTTGGTGTCGTAAGAGGCGACTGAGGGTTTATGAACCGGAGGATGGGCAGCAGCGCCTTTTGTGTATCGTTCCATTTTATACAGCGTGAATTTTTATTAGGGACTGGACCGGATTACACTACCACGAGTTGAAGAGGGTGGCGGAACGCCGCGACGAATACCGATTGCTGACCTCCAAACTTCATTTCGAAGATGGCACCCCATGATGATGATGATGAATTTTTATTTTATTTAAACCCGAAGCCCAGTGATTCTACTCATGTAAATAAGCAACTTTCCCGAAGAAAAAAAAAATTACTCGAAAAAATTTTTTCGTCGTCCCATAGTAAAGTAGTCACGTGATCGACTCATTTTGTATGGGAGGGTGAAACTTTTTTTTCTTCGGTAAAGTTGCTTGTTTTCATGAGTAGATTCACCGGGCACCATCCAACGGCCTATTGACGCTGTATACTGCAGTCTCCAGTCCCGTGTGGTGCCAGCAAAGAATAGTACCAACCCATACGTGCCCGTGGGTGTCGTAAGAGGCGACTAAGGGTTACAAACTGGAGGATGGGCAGCAGCATCCTCCTTTGTATCTTACATTTTACTTACTGCGGTCACCTACAACCGCGGTCCATAGTGCCAGCCGCAACGCTAACAGGCGTGGTAACTATGGCACTTGCCCTCCAAATTGTACCACGCGGTATTCTACGGGAAGCTCCCTGTCCTTCAGGGGACGTTTTATGGGATGTCATGAGGTTACTTCAATTCCTAGTTAGCTGAATCTTTGATACGGCCGTAAGTTTTACGTGGAGACGTCTCAGTGGTACAGTCAATTGATGCACTGGACTTTGCACTGCGCTTATTTTTGGCAGCGTAGAGACTAAAGTCTATTAAAGTCTAGAATATTAGTAATCGAAAAATTTTTTTAAGGATAGGGACCCTCTTTTATGGACAGAGTTGTGGGCATTACATAAGGATATTTTTTATGAAGTTTTAGCTTTCAGTTTTTCGCGATCTCCACCCCACCCCTCACCCCTCCCATCACCCTCCGACTCATCCAAAACTCGATATACTTAGTACCAATTGTTGCCGCCAGATGGCCTATAACCACTTTTTAGAAATGAGCCCTCAACCGAAAACAGACGTGTCCACGAAAAAAAAATTATACAAACAAAATATCAGACATAAGAAATGCAGCGATATACACGCAGCAGCACATGGTGAGCATCAATAAATAATAAAATAATATTTTACTTTCTGAAGTTTTCTACAAAACAATTATAAGCTAAAGAAGTAAAACCAAAGAGATTTTACCCTCGCTACGCTCGGTTAGCAGCGAGGTTAAAATCTCTTTGAGTAAAACAAAGTAAAATTAATGCCATTTAACTCCTAAACAAACCTCAAAAAAGTTAACGGCAGCAAGTAAGTGGTACCAAAACCAGTATAGGCTGAACCAGCGTTATGTTAAAAATGCCTGAAACCAGGAACCCGCTTAAGGTGATCCTAAAACGGTATTTCAACCTTAGATATACGGAACCCTCGGTGCGCGAGTCCAGGTCGTACGTGGCCGGCTTCTTTATATTTATAAAAGTCCTACGGGTTGTCCTGCATGTTCTGTCGTGATATCAAGGGCCCGTTTCAAAGCTCCCGTTAGTAAGCTAACAGATAAAATATCTGCCAGATAAATATGTCAGATTTTTGCCGGTGTTAATCTGTCCTTTAGAGCAATTATGCACTTGTGAAACAAAACATTTTCACTATATGACATAAGTAACTAGCAGATAGGCTATCTGGAGTTTAGCAGCTAGCGGTGAGACGGGACATTTGTTGGCTAATTAGTGCCTAAGTAAACCTTAAACCAACCTCTCCAGTCTCCGATCAGACAGATTCCTACGCTGTAGTTATTGGCGTTACCAGCGTGGATGCCAACCATGTGCCAGCCTCGACCCTCGTATACAGAACCTTCTGTACCCACGCAAAAACTGAAACAAGGAAATGCTATGGTCACACTGCGGATTTTATTGATAAATCTCTCTCAAGAGATATCAAGATGTACCTTACACATGTACCATACAAATTATGCATCTTGAGTCCTCTATCACGTTTGAGAGGGATTTATCAATAATACCCTGCGTGTGGTGATAGTCAGTTAGAAAAGGTGACCAAGGGAGCTTTTGGAGGTAGATCACAGAGCTCTGAAGCGCATGCGTCTTGCTCTACATCTAGAGATGAATTCTTTATGTCATTCAATACAAAACAGTGCGAGCGCAGCGAGGTTAAAATCTCTTTGAAACAGTGTCACCATTTACTAAAACTAACACGTTTTCCGCACCCACACTACTAGCGTCATTTGAGTGCAATAAACATACAAAATGGTAAAAACGGAACCCTTATGGTGCGACTTCGTCTATCTGTCTGCCTGTCTGTCACACCTGTACCTATATCTCAGCAACCACTCAAGCTATCGACTTTAAAATTTGAATAATTTTAGAATATTATTGCCCTACCTCATTTCAAATAAAAGAATTATAATGTTTCATTTGTGAGAGGAATAAACTTTTTTTTTTTTTATATTATTATTGTAAAGGAGGCCCAAATGGGGGGGTCAAAATTTTAAATTGTCGTTAAGAAGTCGAATGGGGTATCATATGGAAGGGCTTCACTTGTACATTCTAAAATAGATTTTTCTTATTTTTTTACGTCTTTTAGTTTTCAAGTTATGGTGAAAAATGTCAAAAAAAATACCATTCCCCTTATCTCCGAGGTTTGTAAAAGGAAAAATGTAAATTAATTACAGTCGATAGAAATATATGTAAATATTACAGAAAAAATAAAACGATCTTTCTAAATTGCATAATTTTTTGAAATCTGCAAAAAACCTTTACAAACAAATTTAGTTTTGCGGTCTTAAAAATGGACTTTATTGCTTCCAAAAATACTATAGGTTTATCGGAGTCCGACTCGCACTTGACTGGTTTTATCAATAACTGAGTAGCGAGGCGAGGCGGTGCTGGTCTGCTGCTAAGGCGATTAATGGACGCCGACCCTTTTGAAAGAATTTTAGATCGGACGAACGAACATATAAGGATGACATTGACGACTATGACGGGGAAGCCTTTGTCCACCTGTGGACATTGGAACTCGGGATGAAATAAAATGATTCTTGATCACTTACATATAGTAGGATATTACCTAAGAGAAAAAAAACATTAAGGTTGCTTCAGAGAAGAAGTGCTGGCGCTGGTATATTTAAAAAAAAACAGTCAAGTGCGAGTCGGACTTGCGCGCGGAGGGTTCCGATATACTTTTTGTATTTTTGGAAGCAAAAAAGTCCATTTTATTACCGTAAAACTTATATTATGTTTGTAAAGGTTATTTGCAGAATTCTAGAAAACTGTGCAACTTAGAAAGATCGTTTTTTTTGCTGTAAGGTTACATAAACTTCTGTCAACTGTAATTAATTCAGATATATCCTTTTACAAACTTCGGAGATAAGGGGGGGGGGGGGGAATGGTATTTTTTTTTGTCATTTTTCATCATAACTTGAAAACTAAGAGACGTGAAAAAATACAAAAATATATTTTAGAATGTATTTTTGTTATTATATTTTGGCCCCCTTTACATTAATAATCATATTTTTTTTTCACAATTCTATATTCTAAAACTATTCCAAATTTCAACTCGATAGCATGAGTGGTTGCCAACAAAGTCCCAACCGTTGGTTAATCGTGGCCAACCAAAAATGCTACTAGGAAGACAGACAGACGGACAGACAGACAGACAAAGTCGCACCATAAGGGTTCCTTTTTTTTACCATTTTGGTATAGGAACCCTAAAAAAGTTCGTCTAAGGAAAAGGTTCAAGTGTACACAAAGTGGGTATTTCTAAATTTATAATAACACCAAGTGATATCATCTCGATACTTTTGGCTAATTACATAAAAACACCTGCTTCCAGGTAAATAACCGACGAATGTCATTAGAATTCGAATAATTTAAGTTAGAACTTCCTTAACACTGCAAAACAGGTTCACAACATTTACCGATCAGCTGATTATAATTACTATTTTGTCAGCTGATTATAATTACTATTTTGTAATTAAAAAGTAATTTACTGATACGAGTAAGTAGAACCACCGTGGTTCTTTCAGAATAAGCTTTTAAAAACTCTGTATATTAGGTAAATAAATAATATCTAAATTATATAATTAGTTTAACGAAAATTTCTTAAATCAGACATTAGTCAATCTGTTGTTAAAGTTAACACTGCTGTTAAAATATTGTGCGTTTCAAAAGAAACACAAACCAAATGACTGACAAAACGTTCATTCGCTTTCAAAATTTAAAATAGTTTTAGGTTTTTTAGTCCTAAAACTTTTAGGTTTTGACAAAGAAAAAGTTTATGACGCGGAGTTCGAACGAAAAATGCAACACTTTTTTGAAATCTTGTTGAAATGTTATGTCAAAGTCATTTGTGTAGTTCTTGTCATTTATTTGTGACAGTAATGACACTGGCACACAGAAATAATCATCCTTGACAGTAATGACACTGGCACACAGAAATAATCATCCGTTATCAATTTAACGGATCTCTAGAGTGGGTGTTGACTTAATAGTCGATTAAACTGCCGTTAGTACATGGTGCGTCTCACAATACGCTTAACAGTCCGTCAAAAGAGTTAACAGGTAAATCACTTAACAAACAGAGTATGGTGAAACCAGGGCTTAGGCTTTAAGCATATTTACTTGTATCCAATATCCCCCCACCCCAAGCTTTGGTGGTAGCTTTGCATGCTCCTCATACTCTTGCTGCAATCTTGGAAGCTGTAGCAGGGTCCAGGGATATACGTATGATGGATGACCACGTAGGGAACTGGTGTCTTCAGCGGCCTGCTTCCGGTCGCGTTCAGAGCATGCCACGAATCGCGATCGTAGTACGTGAATGGAGCTGGAAGGATTAAGCACAGATACAAAAAATCACGACTCTTTCCCGTCGGGGTAGTCAGAGACCACAGGCCTTCACCCGCAACAAGTTATTCCGCTCTGATCCGCTAAACTGATCCTTTTTCATTCAAATATAATTTAATTATTATCAATTTATGGTCTGATCCTTTATCCGCTTTACCGGTCCTTTACTCGTATACCTTCATGGTAGGTGAGTACAGTCAAAAGAAAAAATCTTTTCGATTGGTTTGGGCTACTAAAGTAATTGAAAACGGTGGAACATAGAACCTCCTCCTTTTTTGAAGTCGGTTAAAAACGGGTCAAATGCGAGTCGATTCGGACCTGCGTCTCGTCCTTTTCCAAAAGCCTAATAAAAACGTGTTTTTAGGCGATTTTTGCTCGACTTGTTTTAGCCCTATCGTAAAAACGAACACACTTACAAGCGTGAAAATTGGTATGTCTATAGTGCATAGCTATAAAAAACAACAACAAATAAAATGATTTTTATATCAACACTTCCTGTGTTCGGATAAATCTATCAGGCAGGACCACGGTAGCCTTACCGTATATTACGCTTGCCAAATAATTTTGCAGCTATATCAGAGGGAATCGGCTAAATCTGTCAGAAAAAAAAAAACAAGTTTGTAAAACAATGTTATTCTTTCCGTCAAATATACTCTGCTTTTAGTGTCATGGCTGCAAAATAGGTTGGTAAGCGTTGGAATAAACGAAAAAAAAGGAACCTACGTACTTCTTAATTAGACCACTTGACAAAATTATCTTAAAATGTTGTTTAAGTGCCGTTATCAGTGTAAACACTGGACTTCGATTATAATCACAACTACTACGTCATAAAGGCGGTCTGAAGATGTTTTTTTCCTTACACGCTGCGTTTCACTGTAAAATAAAACAAATTACCTTTTTCCGCAATTTGAAAAGTAGTTACAGCCACACTTAACACTAGCACAGCCATAAAGGAAGTTTTCTTTGGTAAAATCATTTTAAAACTATTTCGTGAATCAAGTATGTCTTAACAATATGTATTGTGACGTAAAAACAACGTGTTTATATTGTCTCTTCTAGCAGAATGATATGAAATAGAAAGGGTTATCGGTGCTCTTAAATAGCACCACAGAATAAATAATAGCCTATTACTGTACTCGGCTTTGTTGTCTTTTGGAAAGGGTAAGAACCGTAGTTTCAAAAGACAACAAATAAATATTAAGGGTAATTATGTATTTTTCCATTGTGATAAAGAAAATGATAAAGAAAGGTACCTAATATTTTTTTAGTACAAGACGACTTTCTATACATTTAGATTACGATTTTTTTTTTAATTATTTATTAGAGAATACAAACTAATAGACCATCGCTTGGAGACTTCGTACAGTCAGGAGCACATCGAGCTACACACATTGGACATTCCTAAATTTTTAGGGTTCCGTACCCAAACGGAGTTAAGGGTGTACTTATTGCTAACCTACGTCGTCTGTCTCTCTGCCCGACCTTTAAAGGGTGTGTCTTTTGAACCGTAATAATAGCCATATGTTTGAAATTTTCACAGACTATGTGTTATGGCAGATTCTCTTATCTAATCATCCCATAAAATGTCCACTGCAAGACAGGGAGCTCCCTCTAAAACTCCATCAAAAACGCGGGGTACTTTGGAGAGGATGTACCATAGTCACCACACTTGTAAGCGTTGCGGCTGGCGACTGCTGATGTTGGTGACCACAGTAATCAGTATGTTAGATGGTACAATACACAGAAAGATGCTGCTGCCCATCCTCCAGTTCATGAGCCCTTAGTGGCCTATTACGACACCCACGGGCAGAGATGGGTTGTTACTATTCTTTACCAGCTTCACACGTTTAAGGATTATCAAAAAAAAAAAAACAATGAAATATAAAAAAAATTAGGGGTCCCCATACAAGATATGTTTTTTTGTTGGTGATTTTTAGGGTTCCGTAGCCAAATGGCAAAAAACGGAACCTTTATGGATTCGTTATTTCTGTCTGTCTGTCTGTCCGTCCGTATGTCACAGCTACTTCTTTCCGAAACTATTAGAGCTATACTGTTTAAATTTGGTAAGTAGATGTATTCTGTGAAGTACTGTGAACCGCATTAAGATTTTCACACAAAAATAGAAAAAGAACAATAAATTTTAGGGTACCCCATACATAGAACTAAAACTAAAAAAAAAATTCATCAAACCCATACGTGTGGGGTATCTATGGATAGGTCTTTTCAAAGTGGTAAAATGTGTGTCTCCCCCCCCCCCCTGTAACTTCTAAAATAAGAGAATGATAAAACTAAATAAAATATATGATGTGCAATACCATGCAAACTTCCACCGAAAATTGGTTTGAGCGAGATCTAGTAAGTAGTTTTTTTTTAATACGTTATAAATCGTAAACCGCAATTTACCTTTCATTCAATCAACTCAAATATAACTTTTAGTTACATCACATAATAAAGTTTTTTTAGCAATAAAACACCATAACTTTTACTTATATACGTATAGGTTTGTGCTCGGAAACGTTGGAAGGGGAAGGCCTAGGCGAACGTACCAGGACCAAATTCAGGACGTTCTGAATAAAGGCCAGGTTAAAAGTACCCTAAACCGACGAGCATGTATGAAAGGATTGATGAAAGTACAGGAAGCAAGGGAAGTATGTCAAGATCGTAGCAGGTGGAGGACTGTGGTCTCTGCCTACCCCAACGGGAAAGAGGCGTGATGTTATGTATGTATGTAGGTTTGTACGGAACCCTCAGTGCGCTAGTCCGACTCGCACTTGGCCGGTTTTTTGTTTTACCTCTATCGTAAAAACGGGAACACTTACAAGCGTGTAAATTGGTATGCTTACCTATACAGGGTTTACAGGACGGTGTACCGAAAACTGAAAGGGCGTGCTCAGTCAACGAAACTGAACAACTTTCCCAAAGAAACATTTCTGGAAAATGAAAAAAAAAATTTGACCTCCCCATACAAACTGTTCGAGCACAGTGAGCAATTTGTATGGAGAGATCAAAAATTTTTTACATTTCCCAAAAATGTTTCTTTGGGAAAGTTGTTCAGTTTCGTTGGCTGAGCACGCCCTTTCAGTTTTCGGTACACCGTCCGTTACACCCTTTATAGTGCATAACGAGCACTTTAGTATGTAATTTTATATTGACATTGTAATTGACATTTAATACCTTAATGTTAAAATTAAATAAATTAATCTAAATCTCGTAGTCTAAATCTAAATAATAAGTTGTACAATAACAACAAATAACAATAGCTGGTCAAGTGCGACCAGTATTTTTACCTTAGTGGTACGGAACCCTCGGAGCGGGAGTGCAACTCGCACTTGGCCGGCTTTTCGTGTTTTTTTTTTCCTTTTATGTTCACGTTTGTGCGCGGATATGATGATGTAAGCTTTTAACACACATTCAGAGGGGAATAACCGTAGCCGCCGTATCTTATTTACAATCATATAATTAATTAGGATGATTGATTATCATGATAGTTTAACAAAAAAGGACGGCTACGATCCGATACTATTCATTGTGAAATCAAAGTAATCTTTGAGATCCATTGATCACAATTACATATAATAAATACTTACATGATAAAAATTTAATTTTATTCGATATCTATCATTAAAATTTATGAGTTAGGCGATTTCCATTTTAGGAAATTTCCAAGCTTGCGACGTCTGTGTATGATAGGGTTTTAACGCTTTTGGCCAAAGTCCTCAACCGAGATTTAACACCGACATCATGCTTCCAGGCTAGTCTTCCGATCCGGTTTGTGAGTATTGGGATTCGTGGAGTGTCAGCAGTATCACTGCCCGCTTTCCTGGCTTCTGCTTGTGGTTGCGGCAGGCTTTTTGAACTTGATTATTGGGCCTTCATGTGGTTGTATGGAGGTAGCCCACTTTTCACAGGCAGTGGCTAAGTGGAGGTCTCTATGTGATTGCGAGGTTCCGGAATATCCCTACTCACAAAAGAGGTGGGACGAGCCTTTGTGTAAAAAAAATACAACACGAACTTCTAGATGGATGTTCATCCACTTCGGAGCGCGCCCGTCTTCTGGCTGTCTTTGAAAGGAAATCTAGTCTCCGGCTGGATGACTTACCGTAACTAAATGTGGGTACACTCCAGGGAGGGGGAAAGGGAGGGGGATGGGTGAGGGGAAGGGGGAATGGGGGATGGGTAGGGGGGATGGGGGAGGGAAAGGGGGATGGGGAGGGAAAGGGGGGATGGGGAGGGAAAGGGGAGAAAGGGAGGGGAATGGGGAAGGGGGAAAGGGAGGGGCATGGGGAGGGGAGGGGGGAGTGGGAGGGGGGAGATAGAGAGGGAGAGGGGGAGGAAGAGGGAAAGATGGAGGGACAGGGAGGGAAAGGGGGTGGAGGGGAAGGAGAGAGAGGGAGGGGGAGAGTGCGACAGGGAGAGTAAGAGGGAGGGCGAAGGGGAGGGAGAAAGAGGGGGGGGTGAGAGATGGAGGGAGAGGGAGGGAAAGAGGGAGGGGAAAGGGAGGTGGGGAGGTAAAGGGAGGGGGGAGAAGGAGAGGTAGGATGAGGGGGGAAGAGGGAGGGGCGAGGGAGAGGAGTAAAGGGAGGGGGAGATGGAGGTGGTGGGGAAGAGGGAGTGGGAGGGGGGATGTGGAGGTGGGGGGGATATAAAAGGATAGATAGGGAGGGAGGAATAGGGACTTTTTTGACTTTTATGAATACGTTCTAGCTACCCATTCACTCCCTTTATTGCCTTCTTTTTTAAGTTCGCCTGTAACGATTGACAATGAAAATTCCGCACTACCTACCAGTTGACTAAAATCAAAGGATAATTGTAGTAAGAAAGCATTCAACTTGGATAAGTACAAATGCATCTTTTACGTAGGGATCAAGAAGGAAAAGCGTTCCGCAAAATATGTTTCAGTTAAGTTCGAGTTCTGTTTTTTTATAAAATCTACGCGGACGAAGTCGCTGTTACCTAGTAATCGGTTTCTCGAAAACGGCTCTCACGATTTTCATGAAATTTAGTATCCGGGGGTTTTCGGGAACGAAAACTCGGTCTAGCTATGTCTCATGTCTGGGAAAATTCGTTTTCGCCGTGTTTTTAAGCATTTAAAATAAATACCGCGTTTTAGACAGAAACCTACAGCGCCATCTGTTGGCGAGTAGCATAGGTTGCTTACCCAATGATATTTTAATGTTGAGGCGGCTATTATAGAGCGAAGCTCGGTCAACCAGGTACTAAGATAATACAAATTTGCTTTGTGAGAGTCTGGTGTCCATACTTGGATAAACCTGTGTCACAGAGCACCAGGCTCTCACCCTACAGTCACTGGAGCAGACAAGATATTTCCTGGGCTTTCATCTTCTATTGCGCAAGTACGTAGGTATGTAAGATAAGAATCATACACAAATCCTATACTATTAAACGAGCAATATTTGTATATAATATATATATATTTGTAACTGTAACCGGTTTCTCGAAAACGGCTCTAACGATTTCGATGAAATTTTGTATACAGGGGTTTTTGGGGGCAAAAATCGATCTAGCTAGGTCTCATGTCTGGGAAAATTCTTTTTCACCGTCTTTTTTAATATTTCTTAGCGCGTTTTAGTGCGTTTATAGCGAGGGAGACCCTCGCTATTCATGAAGAAGGGAAAACCACATATTACAGTACTATCACTTTATTACGAGTATAATATATCACAATACAATTCAGGTTACCAGGAAGACGCGGATCAAAATCTTTCGGTCCTACATAAATAAACACCGTAACACTAACATTACCGAGTTGCAATATCCCAGTGCCGCCATCTAGCGGTGGCAGTAGTGGGCACACTACACGTTCAAGAAACTAACAGCGCCATCTGCTGTTGAGTAATTTTAATTATACAGAGCATAGCTCGGTCGCTCAGGTACTGAAAATTATGTTATTATTTAAAAAAAAACTAATTCAGTAAAAGAAGTGTTTGTGTTTGTATGTATCTTTGCATGTGTGTATAATGTGTGTGTATGTGTCTGTGTGTCTGTGTGTATGCGTGTGTGTTTGTGTGTACAGAGCATGTGTGGGTTAGTGTGTGAGTAATGTTCCTTAACTTTAAATCTGGATTAGTAATTTTATTATATCTGGCTGGATACTTTATTAGATTTTTTTTACAGGCTGTACTAAAAACTGAAAGGGCTTGCTCCGTAGACTAAACTGAACAACTTTCCCTGAGAAACATGTGTAGGGAATTAAAAAAAAACTCCATTGCGGTAGTATAAATCGATCTGTGTAAATTCAAATAAAGGGTGTTCCAGTACTACCAAAATTTAAACATGTGATTTACTCGAATTCTTTTACGGTTAGTTTGCTTTAATGTTTACCAATTTGAATTTCATTCATTAGAAATTAAATTCCTAAATATTTATTTATTTGTTTGTAAAAAAAATAATTTATATTTTGGGAGAGCCAACAGCTATAAGTTTCCATTTCCCTACTATTTGTTTGGCATTACAAAAAGTTTGCAGTTGATATTTTTTACTAGCATATGCTAAAAGAAAGCGAGAAAGTAAATGCAGCGCTGCTGCACCAATTATGTGATATCAGAGTTATGGTAAAAGGCACTGGCGAGATTCGTTAGCATTTTCCTCGCCTTAATGAGGTGAAACATCGCGTGTTTCGCTCGGCAGCAAAGTTATGCTCTACACTCAGGTTTCTTCTTTTGAGCCACGAGCGAAGCGAGTCCTAGAATCATTGCTCGAGTTCAGTACATGGCACTCGCGCCAAATAATAATTTTGCTGACAAATAACTATTTTATAATTAGGAAAGTACCATCATCTTCTTCCATTATCATATAAAAATATAAAGAAGTAGGTATATCCCTCATCATTTCCCGTGGATCTCGCGCCCCGGACATAGCCGACCGCTAGGTGCAAATACACTTGTAAAAGGCGTCTCTATTACGGATTAGGTAAACAAGTAACTTTCTGGAGGAAAAAGGTCGCAGAAGTTTGAAACTTGGCAGCAGGAGCATACGCTTTTGAAGAGTTCAAATGACCTTTAATTGTGAACGTGGATGTGTTCATAAACAATTTATGACTTACAACTCCGTCCTAGATAAAATAATTCTTTGGGACTGATAAAGACAATAAAGTTTTCTACAAGCCTTGCCTAAAACGTTTTAGTAGTAGTAGTATTCAATGGTCTATGAAAATTCATATGAAAGGGTGTTCCAGTACTACCAAAATCAAATTGAAACATGTGATTTACTCGAAATCGGTTGAGGTTAGTTGATTTTAATGTTTAACTATTTAAATTATGTACTGGTTATATACCCGACTGCATATTACTCTATTCGATCTTTTAATTTCTCGATAAAACACATTTTAACGCAAAATTTGTAGGGTATTAGTCGGTCAAACTCTATGTTGCCCTTCTTTTGATCTCTTATATAATCTTTGTCTATCTTGGATATTTAAGGCGGGTGTAAGCTGAGACGCAGACGGCGCAGGGCAGCACAGAACAGTACTTCTATCTTTCAGTTTTCTTTGTAAAAAAGTGAGAGGGAAGACGCGTTCTGCTCTGCGCTTCATCATCTGAGTCCGATTTCAGGTCAGTCCCATACTTTGGGAGCCATATCGGCATATTACAGGTAGGGCATGCAAACCGGTTAACCGGTTAACCGAAAAAACCGGTTAACCGTAGGTTTTGCTACCCGGTTTTCCAAAGAGATAAAACCGGGTTTTTCGGGTTTTTCGGATATTAAGGTTTTTTGAAATTAGAATAAATACTTAGCTTTTTACTACAAAAAATCTTTACGACATAAATGTAGGGGTATATTCGATTCAACGTTATGTTTCCATACCTACCACGTTATCCTACTTCCTACTAATATTATAAACGCGAAAGTTTGTAAGTATGGATGAATGTTTGTTACTAAATGGATTTTAATGAAACTTTGCTATAATATAGCTTATACATCAAAATAACACATAGGCTACAATTCATAATCCTGCGCAGACGAAGTCGTGGGCACCAGCTAGTTATTAAATATTTTTCCCTCTTGCGTTCACACTATGAAGAATCACGAAGAAAACTGTTTTAGTTTCGTTCGTAATGAATAACTCATCGTCTTAGAACTACAATTAAATTAACAAAATCAATATTTAAAAAAAACGGCCATATAGCGTGTCGGGCCACGCGCAGTACAGGGTAATTCTTTTACGATTTTTTTATCGCAAAGTGGGTTTTTCATAACGTTTATAACATAAACTTTTTACCTCCTAATGCTCAGTGAGGTCCTAGCGCCTGATTGCTATTTCTTTTTTTATTATTTTTAGTTTTTCGGCTATAGCTCATTAACCTGTGAGGCCTTCTTAACTGTGATAGTTTTCCTTTAAATTTCATCATATATGCTACTACTGTGATTTTTATCACATTCCCAATAACTTCTGTTTAGCCGGCAACCAAAAATTACACTTTCAAGCTTAACATTTCGCAAACAGAGCCCTAACTCGAAAAATGATCTTAGTAAACTTACATTAATATTTTATAAATTTTATGCTACCACTTTGTCGGCGTAGATGAAATATATATCCGTATAAAATTTTAGCTTTCTAGTACCGAGGGTCTCTGAGCTAAGTTGCGGACAGACAGACAAACAGACGGACATGACGAAACTATAAGGGTTCCTGTTTGACTACGGAACCCTAAAAAGATAACTTTTATTACAAAAAAGTGGACGTGGATAGTCATTTATGATCGCGCGAAGTCGATTTTATAATATTTAAATACATAATTAAAAAGTGTTAACTGTCATTTCAACGTTTGAAAAAAAAGCTGCCCATCCGAGTCGGACTCGACGAGTGACCTCTTTCTCAAAGTTGGATTTGCCCAGCTGTACTGTTTGTCCCAGGTATACGTATTCATCGACAACTTCGAGCGTAGAGTCTCCAACTTTAAGTGGAGTGGGTACAACAAGGGCGTTAGACATAATTTTCTTCTTTTTTTCGATTTTTAATTGTTTACATTATAAAGAACTGTTACTGCTATTCTAACAATAATTTTGTTTAACTGATTCTGGCTTTTCATTGTAAAACTCAATAAATACCTCGTTACATGAAAATTACCCGAAAAAACCGAAAAACCCGGTTAACCGGTTTTTTTATACAGAAAACCCGAAAAAACCGGTTTTGCTTTTCTACCCGGTTTTTGCATGCCCTAATTACAGGCCGTTTGTCCCCGATACCCGGCAACATCCTAAGCTGGGGTCCGAGCCCAGCGAGGCATCCTTAGGCTTGTTGCCTCATATATTACTTCTGGGTCAAGCCTTCCGCCTGGATTCTGTGCGCCTGGTGAAGCTGTGACAGCCAATAAGGCTAACAGCAAGGTCATCTTTTAAAAAAGCGCCATCTGCGTCTCTCTCCCCTTACCCAACCCTTTGCTCACCCTTATTCCTTTTGTACTGGCTTTGATGGTCTTGGACTATTTCTTTGTAGTGTAACGTGTACATACACCACCTCCCTACGCACACTGGCTGGGACATAGCCCAGTATACGCTGGAAATTATTGATTATTTTATTCATCATGCAACATTTAACTCTACTTATGCAAAACATCTCGGGTCGGAAGTTCCACTCATGTAACTGAAAAACTTTTGTTCTGCAACTTTTGGGAAAATCTCTGTTCAGATTAAACTTGAATCAAATATTTTAGCCACAGATATAGATTACGCTAGATTACACAAGTGTATGTACCTCGCGTGGAGAAATGGTGAGCAGGTGCACCATTGCTCGCCGCGAGCTTCAATCTGCCCGCGACCGCTTTCAGCGTGTGACGTCTCATAATAAAAACAAATTGCCTTGTTGTGCAGTAATTAACTGCAATAATTCCAATCGCAAAGTTGAAGCTGGTAATTTAGGTATTTAGTGTCTTCAGTAAGAACTATTTGTCTTAAAATAATCTGTTATTATTTATAAAACAATTTATTTTGTTATTTTCATCCAAACGGTAAGGTGTCCATATATTTTTCCATTGCGGCTTTAATTTAACGAGCCAGACTTGTCGTGTATTGAAAACTCGCAATGTAAAAATAAGCGATATACCCTTTCGAGTCACGTTCAAGGTCAAAATCTCATTTCCTCTGTCAAAAGTAGTACCTAATTAGTGTTGTACAGTGCAATTTTCGATGCCGATTTCGTATTCGATTAAAATCGATTTTGAAAGCAGAGGAAATGATAATTATATTTTTAAATTATTACGTAACTACATAATGTAGGTAATGAAATGCAAATATAATTATCGAACAGTTGGTAATGGTTACTTCTTACGTCTTTGTTATTTATTCACTTATCACGCACATGAAAACTACAACAACATAAAGAAAAATTACAACAAGTTTATCCTTTTTCACCAATCCAAGTTTATCCTTTTTCAGGGACAGAAACCATTATTATTAAATTACTAGTAAAAAAAATATTTAAAACAAGCTTTTATTAGATGTAGAAAAAGAAATAATAAAACGTTAAACGTTATCATAGTTTCAGGCTTTCAAAGAAAAGCGTGTTATTATACCCTCTTTTTGATTTCCTCATTCTGTTTTATAATGTAACACGCTTATATTCGAAAATCTGAGACTGTGATAGATAACACTGATAACGTTTAACATTTGTATAATCCTAACCAAAGCCCACTAACAGATGACGCTGCAGGTTTATGAAACATGCTATTTCAAGAGACGGAGAAAACGATTTTTCCCAGACATGATAATAATATAACATGGTTTTAAAATCGTTAGGGCCATTTCCGAGAAATCGATTAAACAGAAACAAATATTGATCGTTTAATTGCATAAGATATGATTTTCATTTCATCTGTCGATTCTAATTATCATTTCTTCTGCCGATTCTAATTATCATAACCTCTGACGGTTCTAATCGATATAAAATCACATCGATCCCGCAGCTCTCTCGTTTTGGTTACTGGTCTGCTCATGAGCTTTATGTATATTAGCTAGATAATTTGAAAATAGGTAGTTTGTGGTACCATTAATATAGGTAAAAGTATTTATTTTGATTCACGATGAGCAACCGATGCCTCAACGCCGGCTTCCCGCTTTAAATTTTAAAAACTACTGAACTGACGGTTGGCGCGCGCGGCGCCAGCGCCGATGCGAGTCGCGAGGGGGCGCGGCGAACCAACTTTGAATCGATATGCCGCAGCGAAGATGGCGGCGCCTTTGAATCGATTTCGCCCGGCTTGCGATTCCCATCACTAAATTACACTCGTGACGTCAAAGTACCTACCAAAAATGTTACACGCTCGGTTCCCGTACGAATCGACGAAGACTAGCGTTCTAGCGTTAGCTTATATATAGTTCTGTGATTTTAGCATTGGAAATGCTGTTTCGATCGCATCAGTTGGGCGCTACTTTTCGATCTAACAAGATTTGACAAGGGCATTGGGCTTTTATATGTCGTGGCGTGCGCTGATCGTTAAACTGGGCCGATCGAGATCTGCCTGGGCACATCACGATGTGCCGCCATTTCGTGATCTAGCCAATTATTTCATGATGTGCCCGATATAAAATTGGGCAGATCGATGACAGCAACCTATTTGTCGATTTGCCATACTAGTCATTTGGCCACATCGAGATATGGCTGGGCACATCAAGATATGGCTGGGCGCATCGTAATGTAGTTCCGTTTTGCGACGCTTGTGGCGCTGTTTGCGCTCTGTCAGCTGTGTTAAGGCGGTTGCTGGGTGGCAGCACCTAACTTTTAGAAATAAATTTATTGCGTCGGAAATACAAAACTTTACAGTAGTATTGTTCGTTTGGCGGCAATATAGGGTAGTTATATATGCTATAACCCATGACATCATAGCTTAGCTTATCATTTATAGCTTTGTATTGGTAAAGTGCTAAAAGTGGCCGTTTTTGGCAGTTTTACAATACAAAGCTATTCACGATAAGCTAAGATGTGATGTGATGGATAATAAAATATAGAACTACCCCAAATTGCCGTCAATCAAACAATTCTTATTAAATGTTTTGTATTTATGACGCAATCAATTTATTTCTCAAAGTGGCAGCACTTCTGCTCAGCAACCACCTTAAGTTAGGTTAGGTTTTATTATCTAGTAAAATTGTGGCGCTGTTTGCGCTCTGTTAGCTGTGTGTTAGGTTAGGTATGATCTAGTAAAATAATTATTATCTAAACTTCATTTTATTTGCTTGTACTTTGGTCAACCTACAGAATCGATTTGCCCAAGCATGGCCGGGCAAATCGTCAAACGTTATGCTTTGAACGATATGGCGGGTATCAGATAGGCAAATCAAGAAATGCCGGCGTATCGTGATGTGCCCAGGCAGATCTCGATCGGCCCAATTCAACGATCGGCCTACGACATATACAAAGTGACTACCATCCATCTGACCTCCGGAACCCAAAGGACAAACGAGACACAATCCATATAACGTAAGGACGTAAGTAATAGTGTCTTTAAGTTCAGAATGACCGTATTTTATTTGTTTGGACAACAAACACATCATAGTCTATTGAAGGCGATACTGCGCATCATTTAATTACAGTAAAGTCCCGTATAGTTCCAAAGATGACCGTTAAAAACCTAGTTTATTAAGAAATAAGATAAGCAGGTCTGGTTTGAGCAAAAGATCCGCTTGTCGCCGCCACAGGCGGTAATTGTCTAGAAAATAGTACTGTAGCCCGTGGACATTGTAAAAAGGTTACCGTTTGTCTTTGTGAAATTGTTATAGATTTCAGCATTTCACATACTAATAGCGAAGTCTTAAAGATCGTAACCCGCCGTAACCATATATAGTCACGTGACGAGTGATGTAGTCCGGCCATATTGACAATAATTTCCTTTAAAGAGTTACCGTTTCAAATTTATACACCTGTTAAAAGATCCTCTGAACAAACCATATACCTATATCTATTTTAAGACTGTTTCTGTGGCCGGTTCAGATTTTAAGACTCATTTGGTCTTAAATTTGTTTTTGGCAAATTTCCATAGTCTTACTATTACGTATGGTAATTCAACAAAGCTGTACAACATGTCAATAACGAAACAATGCGGTAACCTAGAAATGTATGTGACTTACATATATGGACATTGTAGTTTGGACACTATATATAAGTATGGTTACGTCAGGTTACGATCTTTAAGACTTCGCGGTTAGTATGTGAAATGGCGAAATCTATAACAATTTCACAAAGACAAACGGTAACCTTTTTCGTAATTTGACTGTCTACAGCAGGACTATTATAGGTCGGCGTTCAGTTTTTGAAACTGGCAGCCATTCAAGATGCAATCCGGTCACCCATTTAAATTGTACGTATTGTTTTTGTTGGTTTAAGCGAGTAAACATCATCATTAAAATCATCAAATAAATAATTCATCAAATTTATCACTTAATGACTTAAATTTAAATAAGTTTTCAATTCAAGTTACTTATAAGATTTTGTACAGTCATCCTTTGGTCTAACAACGTCCCACCCGAGAATGACGAATGGTAGCGCGCAATAAATGTGCGAGGCGCATCCTTTGACCTGTGATATACTTTAGGTACTTATATCATTATGAATATTTCTCTAATACTAAATACCTACATAATTGAACCCTTATATAAATGAACTTAGTTTATTATGGGATCTATTCCTTAAGTTGTAACCGTCGTTGTCAGACTGATTGGTAAGTTGGGGATTTTTGAAAATTCGTGTACTAAATCATTTACTCTCAGAATAATAAGACCAATTAAATAATAATTAAATTTTAATAGGGTCGATATTTTCGAAAACGTTTGTAAAGTTCATACTTATTCCACGTGTTTTAACGAATTTACATTAATATTATTTTCAATTTACGAGTAAATGATATTGAGTAAAGTTTTATTTCATTTCATTTATTAACTCTATCAAATACAAAAACATAGCTGTCTCAGGTATGAACCCAAATAGTTATGCCTATACAATTGAAGATTTTAAACTTGTTGTAAAAAGAAAACACATACAAAAAAAATATTGTAAATACATATTTCAAAAAGAAACAGATCCTTAAAACAACATAAAAAACTACAACTGGTGTCAATTAATATCAATGTCATACATTTACCAAAAAGCGACCGTCTAGGCTGCTGCACAATGAAAAGGCGATAGTAGGATCACTAAAGCCCACGTCACACAGAGCGGTACAAGCGGTAAAGCGGTCCGAGGGCGGACCTGCGGGAAGCGAAAGCGTTCCGGGACCGGTCACACAGAGGTACCGCGCGGAAACCGCGGTGGTCGGTGTGACATTATTTATCTGTGATTATTCAAAAGATGTAAATCCTTTGCTCTAAATAAAAAACCAAACTGATAACCTAAAAAAAGTCTGCGCAAAGCCGCAAAATTCTTGTAAAAAAATACAACGACAAAGTTCGCGCCCGGACCGCACCGCACCGCGCCGCGCCGCGCCGCTGCCGCTCTGTGTGACGGGTTGCATTGAACGCAATGGAATACAGCGCCCGCTCCCGCCGAAAGTTCGGCCCCGCGCCGCGCCCGGTCCGCGGGGTTGTACTAGCGGCCCGGCCGGGCCGCCCCCGCGCCGAACCGCGCCGCGCCGCGACCGCTTTCAGTGTGACAGGGTGCATAAGAACTCATACTTTACAAAAAATACCGGCACCGGAACGCTTCCGCTACCGCCTCAGTGTGACTTGGGCTTAAGGCTGAGCTTGTATGGGATACCTTGCACCCAAACCTGCTGGGATGAAACTTGGCAGCAGTCAAGTAAATACCCATAGGTAACATATTAGAAGTGGTGCTCCCCCGCAGGACGCGACTGAGATGCACAGTGGGGCATAATGTCGAAAATGTGTAGTTTTTTAATAGGTTGAAAATTGTATCTGTTGAACTAACATAGGTAGCTAGTTGAAAATTTCACAGAATATGTATTTTTAAAACAAATGTATCACCTTAAAATAAAAATTCTAAAATTTTAAGAAATAAGGGGGTCGCCATACAAGAAAAGTATTTTTTTGTTTTTGCTCTATCGTCAGAACAGAACGGTTAGTAATTCGAGTGTCAAACTTGGTATGAGTATAGTTCACTAAGATGTCAATAAAATAACATGTCCTGACTGACTGATTAACTGACTGACAGACTGACTTTTATCCGTAACCGCTTTAACTATACGTGTGAAATTCAGTATGCTAATTTATTGCATGCCACAAACATCACCTAAGAAAGGATTTTCCAAAACTCATCCCCCAAGGGGGTGAAATAAGGGATGGAAGATTTTCAAAATTTTTTACTCAGCTTTAACTTTCATCCCTTATTTTAAAAAAACTCATCCCCCAAGGGGTTGAAATAAGGGATGGAAGATTTTCAAAATTTTTTACTCAGCTTTAACTTTCGTCCCTTATTTCACCCCTTGGTGGATGAGTTTTGGAAAATCCTTTCTTGGGTGGTGTTTGTGGTATGCAATAAATTAGCATACTAAATTTCACACGTATAGCTAAAGCGGTTACGGATAGACGTCAGTCAGTCAGTCTGTCAGTCAGGTAGTCAGTCAGTCAGGACATATTATTTTATGGACATTATAGTGAACTATACTCATATCAAGTTTGACACTCGAATTACTAACCGTTCTGACGATAGAGCAAAAACAAAAAATACGTTTCTTGTATGGCGACCCCCCTTTTTTTAAAATAATTTAGAATTTTTATTTTAAGGTGATATATTTGTTTTAAAAATACATACTCTGTGAAATTTTCAACCAGCTATCTATGTCGATTCAACAGATACAATTTTCAACCTATTAAAAAACCGGTCAAGTGCGAGTCGGACTCGCTCGCCGAGGGTTCCGATATAACTATAGTATTTTTGGAAGCAATAAAGTCCATTTTCAGGACCGCAAAACTAAATTGGTTTGTAAAGGTTTTTTGCAGATTTCTGAAAAACTGTGCAACTTAGAAAGATCGTTTTATTTTTGCTGTAAAGTTTACATAAACCTCTGTCAACTGTAATTAATTCAGATTTTCCCTTACTCAAACTTCGGAGATAAGGGGGGGGAATGGTATTTTTTTTGACATTTTTCATCATAACTTGAAAACTAAGAAACTTAAAAAAATACAAAAATATATTTTAAAATGTACAAGTAAAGCCCTTTCATATGATACCCCACTCGACCTAGTAGCGACAATTTGAAATTTGGCCCCCCCTATTTTGGCCCCCTTTACATTAATAATCATACTTTTTTCAAAAAATTTTCATGTGCAATTAAGTTGGGCAACTATATTCTAAAACTATTCCAAATTTCAGCTCGATAGCGTAAGTGGTTGCTGAGATATAGAGGTGTGACAGACAGACGGACAGACAGACAGACAGACAGACAGAGCGGCACCATAAGGGTTCCTTTTTTTTACCATTTTGGTATCGGAACCCTAAAAACTACACATTTTCGACATTATGCCCCACTGTGCATCTCAGTCGCGTCCTGCTGGGGAGCACCACTTCTAATATGTTACCTATGGGTTTGTACTTGACTCCTGCTAAGTTTCATTTCAGCAGGCTTAGGTGCAAGGTTCGCCTTCTTAGTTATCCTACTACGAGTCTAAAGTAAAAGGAAAACTTGTTCTGTGCAGATATTTACTTATTTATTCCAGTGCTCCTCCATATTTTTATAAAAAAGAAAATATTATAGGTAGGTACCTAAGAAGTCATTCACCACCTCTTGAGCACAGTAAAGAGATCTCTTTACTGTGTCTTGAGTCTGTCAATCTATCGAGCATAAGTAGGTATATGTGCTTTTATGTATTAGTTATAAAATACATAGAACACGTCAACTTGAATAAAAATCAAAATTACTCGTAAGTAGTTACTGAGTGTTTATTACCTTGATAATTAATTATTATCGTGTATATTTAATATTATCTAAGCAAATTATTTACCCAATATAATATTTGATGTCATCCACTTGATCCGCTATCAATGATTTTAATTATCTTTGATGGCCAATCATTGACTTATACTATTACATGTAATATAAGTGTTCTCATAGGTTTAGTTGATAAAAATCAATCGGACTATTGTGTGGTGCCAAAATGTATACAGTAAACCTGATATAAGTACCTACTTAAACAAAACTAAACAAGATAAGGAAGTAAAAAATAGAAGTAGGTACTCAGGTATTTCACTTATATATCAAAAATATCAAATAATTTTGTTTCCTTAAATAGCTTTCAGGATAATTAAATAAAATGAAGATCTTTCTCATCTCAACAATTGCTGTGACCTTCTATTTCTTCGGACTGAGTTTGTCGAAGCCAAATAAGCCATTGTTACTGCGTGAGTATTTTAATTAACAATACTAATAATGATTACATACGAGTTATGTCTTGCCTCTCAATCACTCTCGTTATTATTATTGCCAGCAAAAAAAACAAAAAGGTTTTATATTTAATACGTTACTTAAAAAAGAAAACAAAAACCTAGTAAGCTACGACACTTCACACATAAAGACCATTTAAAATAATAAATGGTACAGCAGCACTGCACTTACTTTAAAAAAGTATCAACTGCAAACTCAATTTTTTTTTAAATGAAATATGCCTTAGAGCAACGCGTCAAACCGCGCAAGCCCTTTGCGCGCGAAAATCGTGTTTGCGCGCGAAAATCGTGTTACTCTATGGAAATATGCAGATCAATTCAGAATTCAAATTGCTAAACATTAAAACAAACTCGATTTCGCGTAAATTACATGTTTATATTTTGTTAGTACTGGAAAACCTTTTATATGAATTTTCACAGATCAATGGATACTACCGCAAGATACTTGCATTGAGATTTTTTTCATTCATAACACATGTTTCTTAGGGAAAGTTGTTCAGTTTAGTCTACTGAGCCATATTAGTTTTTTGTACACACTGTATACTAGATTTTTGAAAAAAAGAAATAAAAATTCAGGTAGGTAACCAATCCACAATAAAAATTATAGAACATTAAGATAAACTCAATAAACAAATTATGAGCAAATCACATGTTTACGTTTTGGTAGTAGGTACCGGAACAGCCACACTACTCGTTTAGCCACTAGGCCAAAGTGTGACGGACAGATCGACCGACCGTCCGACGGACGGATATTTTTAGGAGATAAACTTTTAATGATGTATTTTTATGAGGTATGTGATATGTAACACATGAAGAATAAAAATGAAAGATTATTTTTTCGCTCCGCTCGAAAGTAAAAAACAACAAGGACACACCCAAAATCAAACGTCTTATTCCTCAGATATTGTGACCAGGGAAGAATGGAGTGCAGCGCCACCAACTGGCACCACTAAGCTGCAAACTCCCGTCCCGTTCGTAGTGATCCACCACACCAGCATCCCAGCAGCTTGTTTCAGTAAGGAGGACTGCAGCAGGGCTATGAGGAGTATGCAGAATACGCATCAGAATGTCAATCACTGGGCTGATATTGGTTACAAGTAAGTTTTGGTCCGACTGAAACAACTATTCAGTCCATCGTCCGTGATCTTCCACACTAGCGTCCCAGCAGCCTCTTCAGCAAGGTAGACTGCAGCAAAGCTATGAGGAGTATACAGAATACTCATCAGAAGGTCGATCACTGGGCTGACATTAGTTACAAGAACGTGTTTCGTAGTTCTGTCTGACTGAAACAATGCAAGCAGAACCAGCAACAAAACACTGCAGCAAGGCTTTGAGGAGTATGCAGAATACGCATCAGAAGGTCAATCACTGGCCTGACTACAAGTAAGTCTCTGTCCGACTGGAACAATCATGAAGAACCAGCAATAAAATAACCTACTTCAGTAAGAAAAACTGCAGCAGGGCTATGAGGAGTGTGCAGAATACGCTTCAGAAGGTTAATCATTGGGCTGACATTGGTTACAAGTAAGTATCTGTCTAACTGGAACAATGCACGAAGAACCAACAATAAAACAACCTGCTTCAGTAAGGAGCACTGCAACAAGGCTATGAGGAGTATGCGGAATACGCATCAAAAGGTCAATCACTAGCCTGTCATTGGTTACAAGTCAGTTTCTGTCCGACTAAAACAACTATTCCGTTCTTTTATCGGGTCATCGTGCGTGATCTTCCATACTAGCTCCTTCAGCACGGTAGACTGCAGCAGAGCTATGAGAAGTATGAAGAATACGCATTAGATGGTCAATCACTGGGCTAGCATTTGTTTCAACTAAGTTTTTGTCCGACTGAAATAATTGTTCAATTCGTGGTGATTTTCCACACTAGCGTCCCACCAGCGTGCTTCAGCAAGGTGGACTGCAATAGGGCTATGAGAGAGTATGCAGAATAAGCATCAGAAGGGGCTGATATTGAAAACAAGTAAGTTTCTGTCCGATTTAACGTTGTCCAGTTCGTGGTGATCTTCCGCACTAGCGTCCCAGCAGCCTGCTATTAGCAAAGTGGACAGCAGCAGAACTTTGAGAGTAGGTATGCAGAATACGCATCAGAACATTCAGAACACTAATCACTGGGCTGACATTGGTGCATTTATAAGAAAGAACCAGCCCACTTCAGAAAATCAAAAAACCAGAAGATCAAAAAACTTTTATACTTTATTTCTTTTATGGAATATCATGATGATGATTTTATATATTAAGTCAGCCTATATATAGGTACTATTTTATTTATAGCATGTCATGATGAAGATTTCATATTTTATTAAAAGTCACCATTTATGTAGGTACCTCCTTATTATTTTATTTATGGGATATCATGATGATGATTTAATATTTTATACTTGTTTCAGTTTTGCAGTGGGCAGTGACGGACTAGTGTATCAAGGCCGAGGCTGGAATAATGTCGGAGCTCACTCGTCAGGCTTCAATACACAGAGCCTTGGGATCGTGCTTATAGGCGATTGGGTTTGTAAGTAGAATGAGCTTCTATTATAATCTATTTCTTTTTTTGCTTTTCTGTTTAAGTATTAAAAAACCATTTAATTATTACAGTGTAACGTTATTTTACGGTGTACCTTATGCGCTTTGTATTAGTCCGAATTTACCTGGAATTTACGCATCAAATTATTTTAAAATATGTCAAATGCGCTGTCAAATGGAGCAATATCATAGGTTTGAATTTTCCAGCTCCTTAGGTACCTCACACAGCTCTGGTGGAAAATTACCCTAATAAGTATTTTAAGATGCACAAAACAAATAGCAGATCAAAAAGTTTTCATAGCTTCCCATAAAAAGCCCACTGCTGGACACGGAGCTCCCTCCAGAATTTTACAACAAAAATGCGTGATGTATTTTATAGTCACCAGGCTTATTAGCGTTGCGGCTAGCAACATAGACCGCGGTTGTTGGTAACGGCAATATAGCGTGAATTTGCATTGGTATTTCTCCCGAAGCCCAGTGATACTTACTACTCATGAAACATGAACACTTTCCCGAAGAAAAAAAATTCTTACTCAAAATTTTTTTTCGACTTCCCATACAAAATGAGTCGATCACTTTACCATTTTAGTATAGAGTAGGTAATTTTTAGGGTTCCGTACCTCAAAAGGAAAAAACGGAACCCTTATAGGACCACTTTGTTGTCCGTCTGTCTGTCTATCACCACCCTTTTTCTCAGAAATGCGTGGAGGTATCAAGCTGAAATACATATCAAATACTACTACTACTCCCCTACTGTCTTCTTTTCTTTGGAGCTGTGAAACAATCAAAGTTCTAATCCAACGCAATCAAAAGAATTTTTTTTCGAGTTTTTCAACACTCGCAAGGGAATCAAAACCTACAGAGTACTTCCAGTGAACTCAGAATCTTGAAATTTGGTACGAAGCAATGTCATAGCACAGATAAAGGAAAAATTGCGAATAGCATAAATTTTTAGATACATCATATAAAAAAATATTTTTAATAATTTTAAACTTACTATCCTTTTTCTCATGAACGCGTACAGGTATTAAATTGAACTTCATATCAAATACTCAGGTCTATAATACCTTTACTCTGTAACAAAATCAAACTTCTATGTCAACCCAATCAAAAGAAACAGCAATTTAAGCCGCATATTTTGAAACTCTCAACTGCTCGCAAGGGAATCAAAACCTAACGGATACTTCCAGTCGTCCTAGAATCTTGAAATTTGACATAAAGCAACGTTATATAGTTTTTAAATTATATAATAAATTTTCAGTTACATCACATAATAAAAAAAAATTGCAATAAAAATACCATAAATTTTACTTATACGAGTATACCTACAGGTTTGTACGGAACCCTCGGTGCGCGAGTCCGACTCGCACTTGGCCGGTTTTTTTTTTTGGGAACCTTGCTTGTTTTCTTGAGTAGAATCTCTGGGCTTCGGAAGCAAAACCAATGAAAATTCACGTCTTAGGCGGTACGCACGGCAGCAAGTAAGTGGAAACAAAACCAGTATAAGCTGAACCAGCGCTGCGCTACAAACGTCCGACACTAGAGACCCGCTCAAGGTGTGTAGCAAAAGGACGCATTCACCGTATGATGGTCGTATCCTATCTTATACGATACGGAAAAGCTTAGGCACATCCTCCAGAAACCCCTGGGTAGAGATGACTTGTTACTTTATACAACGGACTACCTAGTTCTTGTCAGTGTTCTTAACTTAGAAGAATAAAAAAATTCTGCAGTTATATTCATTTAAAATTAATTGATAATAATTTATGTAATAAATGAATTAAGTCCAACTAAAGAGAGGCTTTCAAATTATATTATAGGCAAGAACAAAGTTTTATAGGCTTCTTCCTTTCTCATGTCTTTTTGTCTTCTTATCACAGCGGAACTACCACCAGCAGCGCAACTGAAAACAGCGAAGGCCCTGATTTCGGAAGGCGTCAGACTTGGATGGATCAGCCCCAACTACTCGCTGGTCGGCCACCGCCAAGTCACCGGCAGCACGGAGTGTCCTGGAAACGCGCTGTTCAATGAGATCTCAACGTGGACACATTTCAATGCCACCGTGCGGTTGTTGAAACATTAATGTTGTAAAAATATAAAGTTACAGCAACAAAAATATGTTTAGTTTTGAATTAAGTAATATTATGGACTGTAGGGACTTACAAATTGTACCACGCGTTATTACTGAATTCTGGAGGAGGTTGTAACGTTTGTTTATGGATATTCACTTCGATAAAGCCAAAGCCTCAAAGATTTTACAAAAAGATCATCTTACTAGTTTAGTGCTCATTTTGCGCACCGTTACCTACACAGAAACATATTTTTACCGGTGCGCGGTGAGGTGCAGTGGTTTTGTCTTCACGTATAACGTTTATGAGAGAAAGTTTAAAGAATGTGTAAAGCAAACGTTATGTAAAAAAGCTTACTGTAGATTGGATGACTATATGAATGACAAAGAGGTATGGTGCTCTGATATTCCAGCGAAACACAAGAAACACATTGTAAAAAGCCGACTCTTAAAGAAGGCCGTGCTGCAGTGGTTTCTTGCCGTTTCTTTTACGCTGCCATATCACGATCCGAAACGGAGTAGACTCGCTCTATTTGCATTGTATTCTGCATGACATTCAATAAGTATTCTGTAAATTCATTTTTTTGACATTTATATTTTGACATTTCCATTTTACAATTAATTATTTCAATACGTTTTTAGTATTGTTTATTATTTATTAGTTTACTATGACATTACATTTATTTTGACATTGAATATTATTATTATTACTACGTTTCTTTTCTGTAGTTTTTGACAAGTTTGTATTTTGTTTTATTATCTTTATGTTAAATTTTTGACGATCATATTATTCACTGACATTTGAACAATGTATATGTACTTTTGTATCTGATAATATGAAATAAATAAATCTAATCTAATCTAAAGAATCTACATTGAATAAAATTATCTGAATCTGAATCTATGAAAATTCACAAATACAACGTGAATTTTCATTGGTTTTGCTCCCAAAGCCCAGTGATTCTACTCATGAAAACAAGCAACTTTTTCACTCGAAAATAATTTTTGCCTTCCCATACAAAATGAGTCGATCACGTGACAATTTTACTATAGAGAAGAAAAAAAAATTTTGTTCAGGAATGTTGCATGTCATCATGAGTAGAACCACTGGGCTTCGGGAGCAAAACTAGTAAAAAATCACGCTGTATTTTGTTCACTAAGAAACTCGGCTTCTTTCTTTTAAAAAATAATTTATAAACAAATATCGGGTGTAAGAAATTTGTAAGCACTATTTTAGCATGTTACTTAGACCATTGTAACTGAACCTATTACCTTACTTAATAGAATAAGTATTTTCTATTCAGACAAATACCGAGATATTCGTTAGAAAGTTTTAATTTAGCCAAAACACAAGTGTTCCAGCAGCGCAGTCCCTTGAACTGACACAAAAAGATCATAGCGAGTTTCTTTCACAAGATCTTTTCTCAAATTTCTATACCATTATCTATTCCGCACGGAATTAGAGAGATATCCACCGACTATGACAGTTTTATGTCCGAAGACAAAGCAAATTCGTTAAGCTTGGGCACACCAATACAATTGATGTGCTTACACATAATTTTTAAATGATCTATTTACTTGGTCCTTTGATCCCGACAAATCCGCTTTTAAACGTAATCAATCTGGGTGTCCAAGTAGATCAACATCGTTACAACTCCGGAGAAAGCTGAAAATTAGAATACATTGAATGTTTTATTTAGGCCTCTGAACATTAAATTTTTGATCGACTTGTGGTAGGACTTACTACATGTGAATAGTAGCCCAAACTCTTTTTGAGGATCATGTTGTTGCCATCAAAAGGATTCATAACAAGTAGGTAACCTTTATATTATCTATCGCTTCACTTTTTAAGTGCTTATCACTGCCCCTTCAGTGCAATTGTAACCATCAAAAGGATTCAACCTAGTAACTCTTTAATTATCTATCGCTTCACTTTTTAAGTGCTTATCACTGCCCCTTCAGTGTAATTGTAGCCATCAAAAGGATTTAACCAATAACTCTTTAATTATCTATCGCTTCACTTTTTAAGTGCTTATCACTGCCCCTTCAGTGTAACCTATTCATGTTTTAGGTAAGGCTATAAACGGCACACCCCATTCCCTTTTCATCTTAAGCCCTGCCTATGCGAGGCCTAAGATGATAGCTCTCCCGTTTTCTATTCTTTATCTTAAAATAAAATAAAAAAAATAAAAAAGGTGGGAGAGATGGTCCGCTCCACCACTCGCGGCCCACGATGAGCACCTACCAACACACCAACGTGCGCAATGTGCTCCCCCCAACGGGGAAAGGGTATGCCGGCTTAGCCAGTCTTTTGATTTGGGCCGAAGCCCGTGCCGAAGCACCGTTGGAGCCGAAGCCCATTGTTGGAGCCGAAGCCCATTGTTGGAGCCGAAGCCCATTGTTGGAGCCGAAGCCCATTGTTGGAGCCGAAGCCCATTGTTGGTGAAAGGCCGAAGCCAGGGTTAGGCAAAAGCCTAATGTGATTCCAGCGGTGGACGAGGATTTCTCCAAGTCGGAACCAACAGCCGGCCGAAATCGAGGCTGCGGCCCCAAAGTGACAATTTAATGAATTAAAAAGGTGGCCGAAGCCAAATATTGACCTCCATGGCGAAAACAGAAACATAAGAAGATCTATCGAAACAACTTACGTCTGTGTCGTCTTTTATTTTGAGTCCCGTAGGACAGACGAGGATTTCTCCAAGTCAGGACCAACAGCCGACCGAAATCGAGGCTGCGGCCCAAAAGTGTCATTTTAATAAATAAAAAGGTGGCCGAAGCCAAATATTGTCCGAGTTCTGTAGAACAATCATGTCCCTCAGAAAGTCTCCATAATCTGCATGAACTTTTATAGCATAACTGCTATTACTCCTCATTTATTTCTGCTCTACACGTCTAGCGCGTATTTGTATGATAGAATGATTTATTCAGTATAGTCTTGGCAACCCACTTTTGCCATAAGACATATGAGGCGTTATTCCCATCGTTTATTTGGGGTTTTCATTCGTGGTTTTATAACTGTCATACTTGTGCTCTGCAGAAATATGAAAACTCTCTGTCCAACATAAGAAGTTCCAGACTCTTAGTACATGCTAGTACGTTTACTAACATGGCTTTGGGTACAACTCCGAAAAGCCATCACCAAAGGCTTTAATAGCGTTCGCAAACTTGTCTTCAACGATCATCAAAGATAACTTGTATGAATTCATTTCACCTCTCGCAAGAAGCGCAATTTAGCATTTTGTTGCTGTTCATATTTCTATGAGCGACGTATACAACCAAGATCTACATCCATCGACGTGACTTTAGCCAATATTGAAAACGCCAACCAAAGTCCTTATCTATAAATGTAGGCCCTAGTCAATATCCATCTGCTCTGCACTACTTAGCACATTTGCTCAATGCACGAATCGCAAGATTGTTATTTTAAATCACAAGGTAGCGCCTAGACAAATATTGAAGGCAAATTCAAGCTACTTGCTTTTATGTGTCATTTAAAAATAGTGATTGATACATCGGAGACATACTTTTAGACATTTCCAATGACGAAACCAACATATCATCACCGTAGCCGTACTGTTCATAGCACTCAGGACACGGACTTTTATCATTCTACGCGCTATTAGCTGAACAGTGTTAGGCAAGATAGTTGTGTAATTCAGACAAGCAGCTCATGATAGCGAACCCCAAGCGCGTCGCTTCAAGAAGCTCTCGTCGTATAAAACACAAAGAGACTGTAAGCTCGTCATCGTCGAAAGTGTCGCCACCACCAAGCAAACATCGATTCGTGTACCGGATTTTCACGTCTCGATTACACAATCTCTGCTTTACTCAGAACAGTACCACATTCCTTCAATAACATCGCAAACAGCTCCCAACTTGCCCCGATCATTTTGTATTTTTCGTCAGAAATATAAGAAAACCCAAACTTTTTGGGTTTTCCATCATGCCATGCACTACCAATCACCAAACAGACGGGTTCGATAAGTATTTGTTTCATGTTATACTTTTCAGTTTATCGAACAGGGGCCTAAGCGTCTGCCTACATATTATACGAAATGCCTTTCGTATTAATTAAGTCTCATATTATCAAATTTCATGTGATTAATCCATTTGCCAATATTTCTTGGATTCGGTCCGCCGCCTGCTCGGCGACCGTCTTCCCCATAAGTATACTTCGTAATATAAAACGACAGATCGCGCAGTTGTACACGGATTCTACCGCGTAGTTTCCCGCCAAAACGGCTTCGATAGCCCGTTTTCGTATGAATATTTCAATACAGGCAGATTTTTGTTCTAAATTGACGCTTGATGGAAAGATATTCCTATAAACCATTGCAAATACTACTTTTAACTGCTTTAAGTAATGTTTTTATATAATAACATATCCCTAAACCTATCTTAATATCCATTTTCAATAACTTTGTAGTATTTCTTAATTTTTATGCGTTTCTAAGATATTTTTCAGCTCCCAGCCAGCTGTTTAATGTTTTTTTAAGTATCTTAATTTGTACCTAGGGTCATAGAGTTACAACCAGCCCCCAAAATTCTCTGTAATTCATGGAAGAGAATTTTTGAAAACTATATCAGGCAGAAAAAAAAAAAAATAATCTACTCCCTTAATTCCTTAAAAAAAATCGTTCTTTTGACTTGCACTATGCTAACACCCTATATTCGTCCTTTAATTTTTATACCAACATTTAAAACTTTAATTTCTAAGGTCAATCCTTTCGCTCAACAGGCAACATTATTTTGTTTATTTAGTCTAGAAGAGCATCTACCTACAGCCCCCTTTATTTGGAACTCTTTGATAGGCATAACAAACAACGGCAATTCCAGATCAACTCGTTATAAAGCTCTTCTCATATGCATGTTATATCTGAGCCCGTATCTAACAAAGCCTTAATTGTGAGCTTTTCACTAATTATAGAGATATCAGGCCTTATTCCTTACAATAATTTCATTGCCTTCTCGTCCTCTTTGAATACTGTATTTAAATCTTTGTTAGGAATTTTTTTTTTTTTTTTTTTTTTTTTTTTTAGCTGAAAGCAAATTAAAACTGTCTAATTAGACTTGATATTATACTCTCTACAATATTTATAGTATAAAACCAAAGCCAGCTCGTTCCAACTGACCTCTAGTTTCGATCGGTCTCTTTATGCCTTTGCTATGTTTTCTCAAATATTGGCCTTTCTATCAAGCCTTCTTTGCCATTATTTTATTTTATTTGTTTAGAATCGAATTATGCAATTGTGCTCCTGTTGTAGCTGAGTGCTTAGGGACAACTCCGCACTCAGTATTATTAAGGTTCTTGGGCTTGTTTGTTGTTCCTTCACTAGTCCCACAAATGCAGCAACCGATGCGGTGGGCGCCTTCACCCCACCAGCACTGCATCGTGTGGAACACGTGCTGTCTTCTTTTGGCCTTCTCAAATCCTTATATTTGAAATTTATATAATAAGTGTCCCTTTCATACAAATTTTTATATAGTTTCTCTGGTGGTCCCTGAGCCACTTTATTAAGTTGAAATCCCTTTATATAAATTCATTTTTTATTAATAATTCCGAACTGTATTTATATTTATACGCATGTTAACTAGGAATTTCAACCTCTATACCCTTTTCAAAAGAAACTTTTTCTTATCGTTCGGCCATAACATGATCGCTCATTCCTTTTTCACGGACAGCAAATTGTAGGCTTCGGAAGCCTACAAATGGCTAGCCACAACCAGTACCCGATCTAGAAATAGATCGTTGATCCATATCCTGGTCACGGCACCAAATTGTAACTGAACCTATTACCTTACTTAATAGAATAAGTATTTTCTATTCAGACAAATACCGAGATATTCGTTAGAAAGTTTTAATTTAGCCAAAACACAAGTGTTCCAGCAGCGCAGTCCCTTGAACTGACACAAAAAGATCATAGCGAGTTTCTTTCACAAGATCTTTTCTCAAATTTCTATACCATTATCTATTCCGCACGGAATTAGAGAGATATCCACCGACTATGACAGTTTTATGTCCGAAGACAAAGCAAATTCGTTAAGCTTGGGCACACCAATACAATTGATGTGCTTACACATAATTTTTAAATGATCTATTTACTTGGTCCTTTGATCCCGACAAATCCGCTTTTAAACGTAATCAATCTGGGTGTCCAAGTAGATCAACATCGTTACAACTCCGGAGAAAGCTGAAAATTAGAATACATTGAATGTTTTATTTAGGCCTCTGAACATTAAATTTTTGATCGACTTGTGGTAGGACTTACTACATGTGAATAGTAGCCCAAACTCTTTTTGAGGATCATGTTGTTGCCATCAAAAGGATTCATAACAAGTAGGTAACCTTTATATTATCTATCGCTTCACTTTTTAAGTGCTTATCACTGCCCCTTCAGTGCAATTGTAACCATCAAAAGGATTCAACCTAGTAACTCTTTAATTATCTATCGCTTCACTTTTTAAGTGCTTATCACTGCCCCTTCAGTGTAATTGTAGCCATCAAAAGGATTTAACCAATAACTCTTTAATTATCTATCGCTTCACTTTTTAAGTGCTTATCACTGCCCCTTCAGTGTAACCTATTCATGTTTTAGGTAAGGCTATAAACGGCACACCCCATTCCCTTTTCATCTTAAGCCCTGCCTATGCGAGGCCTAAGATGATAGCTCTCCCGTTTTCTATTCTTTATCTTAAAATAAAATAAAAAAAATAAAAAAGGTGGGAGAGATGGTCCGCTCCACCACTCGCGGCCCACGATGAGCACCTACCAACACACCAACGTGCGCAATGTGCTCCCCCCAACGGGGAAAGGGTATGCCGGCTTAGCCAGTCTTTTGATTTGGGCCGAAGCCCGTGCCGAAGCACCGTTGGAGCCGAAGCCCATTGTTGGAGCCGAAGCCCATTGTTGGAGCCGAAGCCCATTGTTGGAGCCGAAGCCCATTGTTGGAGCCGAACCCCATTGTTGGTGAAAGGCCGAAGCCAGGGTTAGGCAAAAGCCTAATGTGATTCCAGCGGTGGACGAGGATTTCTCCAAGTCGGAACCAACAGCCGGCCGAAATCGAGGCTGCGGCCCCAAAGTGACAATTTAATGAATTAAAAAGGTGGCCGAAGCCAAATATTGACCTCCATGGCGAAAACAGAAACATAAGAAGATCTATCGAAACAACTTACGTCTGTGTCGTCTTTTATTTTGAGTCCCGTAGGACAGACGAGGATTTCTCCAAGTCAGGACCAACAGCCGACCGAAATCGAGGCTGCGGCCCAAAAGTGTCAGTTTAATAAATAAAAAGGTGGCCGAAGCCAAATATTGTCCGAGTTCTGTAGAACAATCATGTCCCTCAGAAAGTCTCCATAATCTGCATGAACTTTTATAGCATAACTGCTATTACTCCTCATTTATTTCTGCTCTACACGTCTAGCGCGTATTTGTATGATAGAATGATTTATTCAGTATAGTCTTGGCAACCCACTTTTGCCATAAGACATATGAGGCGTTATTCCCATCGTTTATTTGGGGTTTTCATTCGTGGTTTTATAACTGTCATACTTGTGCTCTGCAGAAATATGAAAACTCTCTGTCCAACATAAGAAGTTCCAGACTCTTAGTACATGCTAGTACGTTTACTAACATGGCTTTGGGTACAACTCCGAAAAGCCATCACCAAAGGCTTTAATAGCGTTCGCAAACTTGTCTTCAACGATCATCAAAGATAACTTGTATGAATTCATTTCACCTCTCGCAAGAAGCGCAATTTAGCATTTTGTTGCTGTTCATATTTCTATGAGCGACGTATACAACCAAGATCTACATCCATCGACGTGACTTTAGCCAATATTGAAAACGCCAACCAAAGTCCTTATCTATAAATGTAGGCCCTAGTCAATATCCATCTGCTCTGCACTACTTAGCACATTTGCTCAATGCACGAATCGCAAGATTGTTATTTTAAATCACAAGGTAGCGCCTAGACAAATATTGAAGGCCAATTCAAGCTACTTGCTTTTATGTGTCATTTAAAAATAGTGATTGATACATCGGAGACATACTTTTAGACATTTCCAATGACGAAACCAACATATCATCACCGTAGCCGTACTGTTCATAGCACTCAGGACACGGACTTTTATCATTCTACGCGCTATTAGCTGAACAGTGTTAGGCAAGATAGTTGTGTAATTCAGACAAGCAGCTCATGATAGCGAACCCCAAGCGCGTCGCTTCAAGAAGCTCTCGTCGTATAAAACACAAAGAGACTGTAAGCTCGTCATCGTCGAAAGTGTCGCCACCACCAAGCAAACATCGATTCGTGTACCGGATTTTCACGTCTCGATTACACAATCTCTGCTTTACTCAGAACAGTACCACATTCCTTCAATAACATCGCAAACAGCTCCCAACTTGCCCCGATCATTTTGTATTTTTCGTCAGAAATATAAGAAAACCCAAACTTTTTGGGTTTTCCATCATGCCATGCACTACCAATCACCAAACAGACGGGTTCGATAAGTATTTGTTTCATGTTATACTTTTCAGTTTATCGAACAGGGGCCTAAGCGTCTGCCTACATATTATACGAAATGCCTTTCGTATTAATTAAGTCTCATATTATCACATTTCATGTGATTAATCCATTTGCCAATATTTCTTGGATTCGGTCCGCCGCCTGCTCGGCGACCGTCTTCCCCATAAGTATACTTCGTAATATAAAACGACAGATCGCGCAGTTGTACACGGATTCTACCGCGTAGTTTCCCGCCAAAACGGCTTCGATAGCCCGTTTTCGTATGAATATTTCAATACAGGCAGATTTTTGTTCTAAATTGACGCTTGATGGAAAGATATTCCTATAAACCATTGCAAATACTACTTTTAACTGCTTTAAGTAATGTTTTTATATAATAACATATCCCTAAACCTATCTTAATATCCATTTTCAATAACTTTGTAGTATTTCTTAATTTTTATGCGTTTCTAAGATATTTTTCAGCTCCCAGCCAGCTGTTTAATGTTTTTTTAAGTATCTTAATTTGTACCTAGGGTCATAGAGTTACACCATGAAACATAGGACGAAACACAAAAAGAAATTATTACCTCCCATAAAAAATGCGCCATCAGCTAGTGCAGTTTGTATGGGAAGTTTAAATTATTTTTCGTAAGGTATTCCGTTTTCACAGTCTAATAGATCGCAAGGAGCGGCCAAAATTTGGTTGACGTCAACGGGAGCGGCGCAGGAAGTCCGTCGCGGCCGCATACATCACGCAAACGATCCTAAAGACAGATTTCAGTTTGATTTTGAATGGTTTATTAGTCTGTTAATAGATGGTTAATAGCCTGGTATTGTTTATCGTTCTAGACGAATAATTTGGTGACCTTGGACCAACAAGTAACTATGGAAATTATGACAATGAAAAGTAGATTTTGTTGTAGAGTTGTAAAGGATTCCATTATGGCTCATTACATTATACGTGTAACTGAAAGGTGTGATAATACTAAAGGGTGTAAATCTGCCCATGAAACTGAACAACTTTTCCCAAGGAATATAGGTCATAGAATAAAATCATAGAAACTACATCAGCTGATAGCGTATTTTGTATGGAAGGTCTAATTTGGTTTTTCGTATTTCTATGTTCCTTGGGAAAAGTTGATGGGCAGATTCATACCCTTCTTTTTAGGGTTCCGATACCAAAATGGTAAAAAAAAGGAACCCTTATGGTGCCGCTCTGTCTGTCTGTCTGTCTGTCTGTCCGTCTGTCTGTCACACCTCTATATCTCAGCAACCACTTATGCTATCAACCTGAAATTTGGAATAGTTTTAGAATATAGTTGCCCAACTTAATTGCACAAGAAAAAATTTTGAAAAAAGTATGATTATTAATATAAAGGGGGCCAAAATAGGGGGGGCCAAATTTCAAATTGTCGCTACTAGGTCGAGTGGGGTATCATATGAAAGGGCTTTACTTGTACATTTTAAAATATATTTTTGTATTTTTTTAAATTTCTTAGTTTTAAAGTTATGATGAAAAATGTCAAGAAAAATACCATTCCCCCCCCCCCTTATCTCCGAAGTTTGAGTAAGGAAAAATCTGAATTAATTACAGTTGACAGAAGTTTATATAAACTTTACAGCAAAAATAAAACGATCTTTCTAAGTTGCACAGTTTTTCACGCATGTTTTGATCTAGTGCGTATCATTACTCAAAATCTTAATAGGGGTACACCCACAGTGGCCTTGTTTCTTGACATGACCAAAGCATTCGATTTAGTGAACCACGTATTGCTCTTTCAAAAGTTAAAACTATATGGGATTCGTGGTCCAGCATTTGATTGGCTAGAAAGCTTTCTTAAAAATAGGCAACAATGTACTGAGATATGTAATGTTAATGAATCGAATGGCATTATCACGAAGCAAAGCTATCGTTCCAATTTTAGAGTCACTAATAAAGGTGTGCCGCAAGGTAGTGTTCTTGGGCCGTTACTGTTTCTTTTGTACGTAAACGATCTTCCTAAGGCTACTTGTCATAGTTGTGTTCAATTCGCAGATGACACAACACTCATAATAGAATGTAATAATAAAGATGGACCTACGTTTGAAAACGACATAAATAATGCTCTTAGTGAATTGGTTAAATGGTTAAATAATATTGACTTACGTATAAATGTTAGTAAAACTAAGTTCATGCAATTTATCTCGTATAATGCTAACCCATATCCGATCCAAGTGAGTGATAACAACGAAATGGTTGATGAAACTGACACTTTCAAATTTCTTGGTATCACGATAGACAGGCATTTGAACTGGAAATGTCATATTGAGCAGGGGGGCGATCGTGGTAATTTCAACGACATTACCAAAACAAAAACGTTTGCCTAAAACATTTAGTTAAGACTTAACATAACTTTTGAGGCAAACGTTTTTGTTTTGGTAATGTCGTTGAATTTACCACGATCACCCCCCTGGTTTGTAACAGATTAAATCGCTTTGTTTATGCACTCAAAAGGTTGAGACAAACTATATCAGTTGAAGCAGCTTTAATGGCCTATCATGGCTATGTCTCCTCTATCCTTGGCTATGGACTGATACTGTGGGGTAATTCTGTAGATATTGACAGGGCCTTTAAACTCCAGAAGAAATGCATCCGCGCAATATGCAACGCTAAATTCGATGACAACTGTAGACCTCTTTTTAAACAACTTAATATACTACCCCTTCCTTGTATGTATATTAGAGACGTGTGTATTTTTGTTGCCTTAAACCCAAATTATTGGAAAACTCGTAGAGAAGTTACGTTACGACAAACAAGATCAAAGATTATGAATTTACTGTATCAACCTCTTGCTAGGAAAGACATTTACAAGAGGAACATATTTAATATGAGCATTTTGTTATTTAATAAGCTACCTGACAATTTTAAAATTATGACTAAAGATGCACTGAAAAATTGTTTGACAAAATGGCTATTAAAACATTGCTTTTACAGTGTGAAAGAATTTCTAGATTTTAAAGTTAATGAATAGTTTAATTTTGACATATTTAATATTGACACACTGTATATAATTTTAATTCACATTAGATATATTTGCATGCTTACGTGTAAGCTGAAAACACTGTACTCTTCTAACTTAAGATCCTCAACTACTGTTTTCTTGCGAATAAAGATATTTGTATTTGTATTTGTATTCAGAAATCTGCAAAAAACCTTTACAAACAAATTTAGTTTTGCGGTCCTGAAAATGGACTTTATTGCTTCCAAAAATACTATAGGTATATCGGAACCCTCGGCGCGCGAGTCCGACTCGCACTTGACCGGTTTTTTTTTAAAAGAAAGCAAGCCGAGTTTCCTAGTGAACACAATACAATTTAAATTTTGATTGGTTTTATTCCCGAAGCCCACTCATGATAACAAGCAACATTCCCGAAGAAAATAAATGGTACAGCAGCACTGCACTTACTTTCTCGCAATACTCAAGGAAAAACTATCAACCGCAAACTTAAATTTGTAATGCCATACACATAGTATAGAAATACAAACTTATATTTACGTTTTTCCAAAAAAAAGTTCGAATGAAATATACAGATCAATTCAGAATTCAAATTGTCAAACATTAAAACAAAGAAACCTCAAACGATTTCGAGTAAATCACATGTTTAACTTTTGGTAGCCTTTATATGAATTTTCACAGATCAATGGATACTACCTTAGGATACTTGCTTGCATGGAGACTTTTTAAATTTCCCAACACATGTTCCCAATGGATGATTGTTCAGTTTAGTCTACTAAGCAAGCCCTGACAGTTTTTGGTACACCCTGTGTACTAAATTTTATTCAAAAAATCAAAATGAATATCCGGTCAGGGCTACTTACACGTTGTATAAAACTCACGTGTTTTCTAGTAAAATATACGAAGCAAAATATATCCTATACTATTAAACGAGCAATATTTGTATATATATAAATATATATATTTGTAATCGGTTTCTCGAAAACGGCTCTAACGATTTCAATGAAATATACCATACGGGGGTTTTTGGGGGTGAAAAATCGTTCTAGCTAGGTCTCAAGTCAGGGAAAATTCGTTTTCTCCGTGTTTTTAAGCATTTGAGTTTTAGACAACAACCTACAGCGCCATCTGTTGGCGCGTAGCATAGCTTGCTCACCCGATGATATTTTAATGTTGAGGCGGCTATTATAGAGCGAAGCTCGGTCGCCCAGGTACTGGTTCATAATACGTGTAACTGAAAGGTGTCATAATACTAAATGGTGTAAATCTGGCCATGAAACTGAAAAACTTTTCCAAAGGAATATAGGTCATAGAATAAAATCAATTTTTGACCTCTCATAGAAACTACATCAGCTGATAGCGCATTTTGTATGGAAGGTCTAATTTGGTTTTTCGTACTTCGACCTATGTTCCATGGGAAAAGTTGTTCAGTTTAATGGGCAGATTCACACCCTTCAGTATTTACACGGCTACTTACACGTTGTATAAAACTCACGTGTTTTCTAGTAAAATATACGAAGCAAAATATATAGCAAATTATATCTGCACCGCTCAAGTAGATGATGAGTCGCTGTTTAGAATAATCTAAATGAACAGGTAAAGAGCGTTTTTCGTGCTTTAGGGAGCGCGTTAAGACGTTGGTCCCAGACACTAGAGGCCATTTGGTTTTGCGGCTTGTAAACTGAAAACCTGAGCCTGTACTCCGATATTATCGGATTGACAACAACAATTACGTTCGGAAATTTACTTTGTATGGGAATTTCCTTGTCAAAGGCCGAACCACAGACTAATTATCAGCGCGATATTATCGTAGTTTCACTTCGGAGGCTTCGGAGTACGGCAGCAGGTAGGCAACAAACCTCGTAAAGCCTATATAATTTATGGGTCTGGTTTGCTTTGCCGTCTGAGTTGCGGAGGTTAGCTAACAGAATCCGTATGTGGTAAAAAGTCAAATATATAAAAACAAACCAGGTTGGCTAGTTTTACGTGGATACATCTCTTTAGGTAAGTACAGTCAAAAGCACGTCAAGCCCACGTCCACTCATCTTTCATCCCCTCACACCCCTACCCACACACCTATCGATTATAAAATAAAATGTTGACCTCCCATAGAAACTGCATCAGCTGATAGCGCATTTTGTATGGGAGGTCAAATTTGGTTTTTCGTATTTCGACCTATGTTCCTTGGGGAAAGTTGTTCAGTTTTATGGGCAGATTCACACCCTTCATTATTATCATACCTTTCCGTTACACCTTGTATATAGCGTGACTTTTAATTAGCTCTTGATAGAAAAAGATATGAATGTACTCATGATACTGAACAACTTTCCCCAAGGAACATCAACAAAATCAAGTTTTGACCTCGCATAAAAACTGCATCAGCTGATAGCGCATTTTGTATGGGAGGTCGGATTTTCGTATTTCGCCCTATGCTCCTTCGGAAAAGTTGTTCAGTATCATGTGTACCTACATCCAAGAACTAATTAAAAGTAACCCGATATATTTGTAATTGGTTTCTCGAAAATGTTTCTAACGATTTCGGTGAAATTTCCTACACGGGGGTTTCGGCGGCGAAAAATTAATCTAGCTAGGTCTGACGTCTGGGAGAATTAGTTTTCCCCTCTTTTGTTAGCACTTTTTGAAAATAGCTCGTTTCAGACACCCAACAGCGTCATCTGTTAGTGGACTGGACAGAGCGAACCTCTTTCGGTCACCCAGGTACACACGGCCGCATATCAGTAGAAACACTTTTGGACCTTATGGCGTGGTAATAGAGTTGAAAAAGTTTCTACCGACAAGCGGTTGACCTTACATACAATACATGATAAAGCTAGCAAACACTGGGAACGCGTGGTCATGATGCATTGGCATTGAATGTTGATCGGGTTCTTCCCAAAATACTGCGTAGCTGGCTGATGCAGATGCCTTGCTGATCTTTAAACCTTAACCCTGCGCCCGATCGTGTTTATGATGCATTTAGAATAACTCAAAATAACAAAAGTAGTGTATATTTAACTACAGTCGATTAACATAAAATAATTGTAAAGAAAACTTCCACTTGCCACACGAAATGCTCAGATCACGTGACCACTTTAGTATTGCGGAAGCATAAGTTGAAAAATTTATTAGGGTAAAAAAAATATTTAACGTTGTTTTTTTACAAAGGTAGAATCTTTAGAAGCAAAATGAATATGTTTCAGGAACAGAAGAACACTGATTTATGTGTAGGCCCAATGCAAGGAAATTGCTCTACATTGTAGAGCAAAATATTTGCATCGGGAGGGATTTTTTTACGGTCAATGGGCTCACTCTTGACCTCGATCTAGTCTTGAGGACAGAGGTGAGGTCGACGATGGGATTAGTTTGCCCAGAAGAAGCCCATTTACTTACGACCTGAATAGATTCGGGTTATATGAACTCGGGAACACAGACGTAGGCAAAGAATTGTAAAAGATGTTTCAAAGCGCTTTGTGCGAACTTGTGGAATATCAACCAAGTGTGGGTGATATCCTGCGGTGCGTGTGGACTCCCGATGAAAAAAACCGGCCAAGTGCGAGTCGGACTCGCGCCCTTAGGGTTCCGTACCTATCTACCATATGATATATTAAAAGCTTTTGCTCTTTGATTTTGAAAACTCCGTGACCATCCGACTTGACCCCTCTTTTATAGAAAACTTCTTGAAACGGGAGCTCACCTTAATTGGTTACTATTAGTTGTGAGAAAAATTGAAATATTTAATGATTTTAGACTTTTCCCTTTATTTGTACTGTGAGACCTAGCTTCTTGCCAAATTTCATAATTTTAGGTCAACGGGAAGTACCCTGTAGGTTTTGCATTTTTGCATAAATGTATGGAGATGAAGACATAAAAAGCCATATCTTTTGATTGTGTCCTTGTAAAAAATTGAAATTTTCAGATCTTGTGTGGTTCATGGACCTTGATATTCGTTATCAATTTCAACCTGATACCTCTTCTCGTTCGTGAGAAAAAGGGTTTTGACAGACAGACAGGCAGACAGACAGACGGACAACAAAGTGATCCTATAAGGGTTCCGTTTTTTTATTTTGAGGTATGGAACCCTAAAAAAGGGGATGGTGGAAGGAGCTCATGGAGCTCTTGAGCACACTCTCCGAAGTACAATCTGTAAAAGACCGACAGACATGCAATGCAACCTTGCGACGGTGGGACAGACTGTGAAACTTGGTTTTCACCAGCATCTCATCACCATTGAGCTTCTTGGCTCCGCGATCTATCGAGGCTTTGTTTGTTTGTAAGAGGCGGTCATAGTGTGTGTACAACCTAGCCTTAGGAGCCAGCAGTGCACGATTGGAAGAATCCATGATGGAATTTCACTTATAAGTAGGACGTTAAGCTCGACACATTGGACTTTGTACTTACAACCATTTTTACTTCAGTCGCTGCAAGAGCAAAAATTGCACTACGAGTGTCAAGCTTGATCTGCGCTTGACTGTAAGTATCTACCTAAAATGCTTTCGGTGTAAATAAACAGACGAAAATACATAAAATGTATATGATTTACGACAGCAACAAATCTCTGTCTTATTAGAGAATGTATTTGATAACAAAGTCTGGTGTACAGCCGCAGTAACTAGGGACATGCGCTTGCGTCGCGGTCGCACCAGCGAGAATCACTTCCAAAATAGCTCGTGCTGGATGTTCCATTTTATTTTCATGCTCGTGCTTTTGTTTTTGCGACGCTTTGGCAGGACTAGAGAATTGAAAGCGTAGATGTAATTTAAACTTAAAGAAAGTCACTAAGGAGTGACGAAATTTCTAAAGATGACATGACGACTGACTGTCAGGCACCACAAAGCCTAAACAAGTGATTTATTAAAGCATGTAATTTTACACAGGTACTACTCACGTTCCTTAAAGGGGTAAAACCGGTGAAATAGGGGATGAAAGTTTATATGAAAGTTCTTCATTAGGTATTTGAATCATAAATAACTTGTGAGGGAGGCTAATACCTGAAATAAGTCAAAAACAATAAGTACAGATTATCATGTTTCCACCCACTGCAACCCACGGATTAACTGGCCTGGATAAAATATCCGCATGATGAAATACTTAAATAATATTATTACAGAACAGCGTTCTTTACAAATTCATCCTCTAAGGCGGTTCACCTCCTTCTTCAGCGGGGAGTAAAAGTTTGCTCTTTCAGTGAATAGCGCCATCTTGTGATTTATTCGCTAGAAATATGAAAACATTGATATACAAAACGCACGCACTCCATGACGCTTTTTTTCTTAAGTTTTATTATAACAGAATTATTACCCAAATTCAATTTTAAAATTTTTGCGACACAGTTTATTTCTGTTTTAATTGTGCAAAGAAGTTTTAGACGTTTTTTCGGCGTAGACTCGCTCTATTTGCATTGTATTCTGCATGACATTCAATAAGTATTCTGTAAAGAATCTACTTTAAATAAAATTATCTGAATCTGAATCTAATGAAATCCTGAAAGTTCAAGCGGGACCAGCCGAAGCCACGCACCTATTTGTGCTCCAGAGTTTAGTTCCCGAAATTCATCCGTCGTTAGTCGCGAACCACGCGCGGTCCACGCTGCGTCCTCTGATCTCCCAAAATATATTTCTATCTGAGATTTACCGAGACTCCCCGATAATTCGAGACATGATTTGAATTTTATTGAACCTCGTGTTGTGTTTGTGAATAAAAAAGTGAGAATTTGTGTGTTTTCAAAGAAATGCTTTACATAAACACTGCACACTGACACACGCATGTTTTGAGATAATAGATTGGGTTTCTTAGGAAAATATGTGTATCTATTTTGAAGAGTAGGTATAGTCTAAGACAGTCAACGAACAACGTAGTAAAATTTTGAAGAAAATGCTTTTAAACATTTTCTATCATTTGATTTACAGTTGGGTTTGAAACAAGTTTTCTTTATTGTAAATAATTGTATGTGATTTTTGGGATATTTTTCGAACTCCGACATAGTCTCTACAAGATCTCGAAGTAAAGTCACACCCCGGTCACAGCATACATCGGCGCGAATTTAAAATTTGAAATTGGAAAGTCGCGTCGTAGGCCCACATATTCGGGTCCGTTCTGTATATAGTTTAGTAAGTAAGTATTCCATAGATTTATATAATCAAGTATTCACAATTTCATATCTTTTGAAGAAAAGGCTATTATAAAACTGCGAGTAAATCCTCCCTAAAATCTTATTTGAATCCAGTTTTATCAGCACTAAAATTATCTCTACAAGAAGAAATGTAATCTGTTCTCCCAGAATCTTACTCTAATGCTACAAAATTATCTCAGTAATTAATTTTCTGTCTTGGCTGCATAATTTTGTGAGATGGCTATTGTAAATTGTAATAATGCAACTTTAGCACCTATGCCGATGTAGTAAGACTCATTTTGTATCAAGATGTTTTTGCCTGTATTGTTTATTCTTTTCGTCAACGTGTATTGTCTTGAATGTTGAGCTGTTTTGTTTTTTATTTGCTGGAAACATGTTTTTCAAAAACGTAAATAAATATTTTAAAATTCCAAGCTTCTATAATTAAAGATAGAAGGAACAAACGGTCATAGTTATTGATAGGCATTTTGAATTCATTATATGGAAAAATAGTCAAACTGGATGTTTTACGCTGAGGTTTTACGTGAATGATTTAACAACCGGTCTCGTAGGTACGTACAATCTGCAAACTGAAATAATTGGACACAAGCTCGAGGTTTTCTAAATACATAGTAATAACTGGCAACAACATTATTAGCACTAGGAAATAACGTCACATATATCACTATATCATAACAAAGTGGGATATTTAATGTCCACGCCACGTGTAAAATATCCGCGGCACATCATCACATCACAAAAGCTCGTAAACAAAATAAACACGCCGACTGTTTGCCTTAGAAACCCTCTTTATCAATAGTAGATTCTGACAAACCTTTAAGGCCAGAATGTCCATAATTTGGGTACAGATTTTCACTAATATATTGTTAGTGTTTAGCGCAGTATTTGAGTATTTAAGGTTTCACCATCCCTAAAATTAGCAGTTGTGCACTCGTCAATGCAAATATAGACTTCATTTACATGTAAACAACGTTCATATAAGCGTGCCTTGCAATGTGGCGGTTACATCCGACGGTGATCCCGAAATTCACAAAAAAGAGAGAAAAGTATTTTTTTTTTGTATGATATTTTACAAATATCAAAAAAATAAAAAGACCACATCATGAAACTTAGTTTTGTCTAAAATATTGTAAATTTTCAATTATTTTTGTTAAAAAATATAGCAGTAAAATGGTTACAAATGGGAAAAAATGGACAAAATGAGGGTCATTTTAGAATGTTTTTTCTTTAGTTATACTAATTAAATTAAAATTCTATCTCGACCACATCACTTCGTACATCTTGTATAATACTACGTTTTTTTTTTTCTTCTAAGATAAATATGAAATTTTATGTAAAAAATGGTTACGAAGTTATTCAGTCTAGAGGATATTCAGGGAGGCCTAGCCTTAAGCACAGAAGCAACAATAACCCGCACCGACTGCTTACTCACCATAAACAGCGTTACCTAAACGTCTAATAGGCCGACAATTTTTAATTGCCTAAATTTGTAATGCCATACACATAGTATGGCAATACAAACTTTTATTTACGTTTGTCCAAAAAAAAATGTTCGAATTAAGAATTCAATTAGTTAAACATTAAAACAAACAAACCTCAAACGATTTCGAGTAAATCACATGTTTAACTTTTGGTAGTACTGGAACACCCTTTATATGAATTTTCACAGATCAATGGATACTACCGTAGGATACTTGCATGGAGATTTTTAACATTTCCCAACACATGTTCCTTATGGATAATTGTTCAGATTAGTCTACTGAGCAAGCCCTTTCAGTTTTTGGTACACCCTGTGTACTAAATTTAATAAAAAAAAACACAAAAATAATATCCAGTCAGGTAGACAATCAATCCAGGATTTATAATATAGAAAATTTTAATTAATTCAATAGAACCAATTTTGGGTAAATCACATATTTACGATTTGGTGGTACAGGAACACCCCTTATATGAAATTACACACATCAATTGATACTAGCGCAAGATATCTTATATGGAGGTGCTTGGTCATGCAAAGTTTCATCAAGATTCTATGAGCCGTTTTTGAGAAAATTTCAATATTTCAATTTCGTTGTATGACAGCAACCCTCAAAATGAGAGCTAGCAAGAAACCACTTAGAACCCTTCGATGGATTTGCATAAAACTCTTAAATTCAAAATCTGGTGTCAAACGGACCATTCGTTTAGTCGCCAGGCCAAAGCGTGACGGACAGACCGACCGACGGACCGACCGACCGACCGACGGACGGACATTTTTGGGAGACTTGTTTTTTATGATGTATAAGTGATTTAGAACACATTTTTGAGAAAATTAGAAAATCTTTTTTTTTTCACGAATACAATAAATACCTTTCTCGCTCCGCTCGAAAGTAAAAATAATGATTATTAATGTAAATAGGGGGGGAAAATTTTCAAATTATAGGTACTAGGTCGAGTGGGGTATCATATGAAAGGGCTTTACTTATAGGTACATTCTAACATATATATATATTTTTTTGCATTTCTTGGTTTTCAAGTTATGATGAAAAATTACAAAAAAAATGCCGTTCCCCCCCCCCTTATCTCCGAAGTTTGTGAATGGAAAAATCTGAATTAATTACAGTCATTAGACGTTTATGTAACTATTACAGCAAAAGTAAAACGATCTTTCTAAGTTGCACAGTTTTTTAGAAATCTGCAAAAAACCTTTACAAACAAATTTAGTTTTGCGGTCCTAAAAATGGACTTTATTGTTCGCACTTGACTAGTTTTTTTTACAACTGCCAATCTTATAGGTCGACGTCGCCCGTCCTCCAAGACCTTAGTCCGTGGTTTACCTAAACTTGGCCCATTTTGGAGACGTCCTTCAAAGTTCCACGTTGATAAGCCGATTTTGCAGCGCAAAATGGTATTCCGGACAGATGCGATCTATCTCGAATGCTGCGCTCTATGGAGTGTTATGATAACTGATATAAATATACGAGATTATAAACAAAGTGAACGTGTCTGAAAATATTTTGGTTAGGACTCACTACACAAACTTTTTAAATTGCCAGGGCCCTGAGTCAAGTGGCTTTCTACAATCGCAAACGCCAGTAGAATAGAATAAAACTCTATGGATTTGACATAAGCTGTCACGTGACATTTCGTTAGCTAATGTCAATCCCATACATTTTCATTCTATTCTACTGGCGTTTACGATTGTAGAAAGCAACTTGACTCAGGGCCTAGAAAATTGACTTTCATTAATTGTAAGCGCTAGAAGAATAGAACAAAAATGTATGGGATTGACATGACCACGATATCTGTGCATGTGACGGCGTTGCTAGTCCTGAAGATTGAATAACTAGTGTAAGGGACAGGTTGGCAAATACTGAAAAGGGCATGATCAGTCAACGTAACTGAACAACTTTCAGTAAATAAAACTTTCCGGAAATGAAAAAAATAATCTTGATTGGACAGTTTGTATGGAGAGGCCGATTTTTTTTTTCATTTCCCGAAAGTTTTATTTACTGAAGGTTGTTCAGTTACGTTGACTGATCATGCCTTTTCAGTATTTGCCAACCTATCTCTTACACCCAGCATAACCTCTTAGCCAATTCACTATGAAAAATTTTTGTTCCAATTTTGTCCAACTGAACAGATATCGCGGTCATACTGTAGCTGTCGTTTACGATAATAGAAAGCCACTTGTCTCTAGGCCCAGGTCGATGACGGATCAGAGTTTTCAAAGGCCTCTTTCAAAGACCGAGAGCAAAATGGCGGTGGTCATCACTTATTAGTAACTAATGTTTTTTTAGAAAAAGTGCGCAGTGCCTAGTGGCTATAGCAGCTCTTTCTTTCCGCGAGTATACAAAAGCTGTTAAGCATCGCCGGTTTTGTTCAGGAGTATGATGGGTAACTAGTAACAGTAAGCAGTAACAACTAGAGCGTTTTCTGTGCTTTGGAAGTCAAGGTTAGTCTTAGTAAGGCTTACCCTAAAATGGAAATATCGACCTCATTTACATGTCAATAACGTTCATACGCCCCGTGTGGTGCCGGCAAAGAATGTCCCGTGTGGTGCCGGCAAAGAATAGTACAAACCCTTACATACCTGTGGGTGTCGTAAGAGGCGACTAAGGGTTATAAACTGGAGGATGGGCAGCAGCATCCTCCTTTGTATCTAACATCTCACTTACTGCGGCCACCTACAACCGCGGTCCATGGTGCCAGCCGTAACGTTAACAAGCGAGGTGACTATGGTACTTCCCCTCTACATTTTTCCAGCAAAAGCTAGAATTCTAGTGGACGTTTCATAGGATGTTATGATGAACGTTCATACAAGAGTGCTATGCAACGTGGCTGTGAGGCTAAAATTAGTTAAATGAGAGAAAAGTTTTGTTTTTTGTTGGTAATTTAGCAAATATCAAAAACGTAAAAAGACCACATCATTTATTTAACATTGTTTTGTCTAAAAATGAAAAAAAAAATTGAGGACTTAAGTTTTTTATTTATTTAGATATTTTAATTGAATTAAAATTCGAGCCCGAGCACGTCATTTGCCATATCATATGGCTACTTTAAAAAAAAAGTGTCATACTTATGTAAAGTGTTTACAAAGTTACACAGTCACTGGCGTTCGTATGACCCTTAACTTTTGGCAAGCTGGTCTTGGCATCTATCTTAACTAACTAGAAAAGGTTGTTAAGGAAGGTGTTTTTCCATAAATACTTACAAACTGGTTTTTTTTTAATTGACCTATAACTGTACGTCATCTTCTTACCCTCCAAATGCCCAATCGTCCACAAAAAAATAATGAAAGGTACATTTCTTATAATTTTAATGTTCGCAAGTGTTTAGAATAACATTGGCGGTATGACGGCCGAGCCAAAAATACCCTTCCTGAATGAATGGCCGACCAGAATCGCGATTCTATCCGTACACACTATTACTAGAGAAAAACTATGATTTCATTATTTTATCCTTAGATACTGAGACTGATATGAAGAATATGTTCGTGAGTTGTGGTTTATTTGTAATTATGTTGGTGTGATGCATCCGGCTCGAAGGACTACATAGCTTTCAGAAATAAGTTTTAACCTAGAGTGCTTAACAATTATGATGAAAACATACCCTATCATGATTTACTTTTATTTTGTACTATTTTATTTTCTCTTTCCTTCATAAGATCTAAAAAACCGGTCAAGTGCGAGTCGGACTCGCGCGCCGAGGGTTCCGATATACTTTTTATATTTTTGGAAGCAATAAAGTCCATTTTTAGGACCGCAAAACTAAATTTGTTTGTAAAGGTTATTTGCAGTTTTCTAAAAAACTGTGCAACTTAGAAAGATCGTTTTATTTTTGCTGTAATGTTTACATAAATTTCTGTCAACTGTAATTAATTCAGATTTTTCCTTTCACTTCGAAGATAGGGGGGGGGGGGAATGGTATTTTTTTTGTCATTTTTCATCATAACTTGAAAACTAAGAGACGTAAAAAAATACAAAAATATATTTAAGAATATACAAGTAAAGCCCTTTCATATGATACCCCACTCGACCTAGTAGCGACAATTTGAAATTTCGCCCCCCCTATTTTAGCCCCCTTTACATTAATAATCATAATTTTGTCATAATTCTTTTATGTGCAATTAAGGTGGGCAACCATATTCTAAATTCCAAGTCGATAGTATTAGTGGTTGCTGAGATATAGAGGTGTGACAGGCAGACAGACGGACAGACAGACAGACAAAGCGACACCATAAGGGTTCCTTTTTTTACCATTTTGGTATCGGAACCCTAAAAATGGATAAGCTTTAGCTATCATCAACTAATTTATGATGATGCAGAATTCATTCAGCTGTCTTTTATGGAATTTATTTGTCCGCAAGCACTTAGAAACAAAACCAGTATAAGCTGAGCCAGCGCTACGCTACAAATGCCTGAAACCAGAGACCAGCTCAAGGTCAAAGTGTATCCATTCATATTTCGCAAGTACTGAAACTCGTATACCAAAACACAAAAGACAGAAGTTGTTAGGTACGGTCAACCGCTCGTCGGTAGAAACTTTTCAACTCTATTACCACGCTATAAGTTCCAAAAGTGTTTCTACTGATGTGCTGTTGAGTGTACATGGAATAGTTGACGAAATCAGGGTGTAACAAAAAGGGCATAACAACCCTGAAGGATGTGAATCTGAACAACTTCCCCCTAGGAACATAGGTCGAATTACTAAAATAAATTTTGAATTTTAGAAACTAAATCAGATGACAGCGCATTTTGTATAGGAGATAAAAGAAAATTTTTTCGTGTTTCGACCTATGTTCCTTGGGGAAAGTTGTTTAGTTTCATGGGCATAATCACAGGTTGATATACCCTTTCTGTTACAACTTGTATAATTTCAGCCGATGAATGTTATCAGTAAACGACTCCCGTACAAAAGGGTAATAAAAGTATCGACACCTCTCTCTCTCTCTTAGCAAAAATATAAAGGAAACCATAAACCATTAACGTTTAAGACTGGCACACGTCTCGACCGAATTACTCATCTTTTGTTCTAATGTTCTCAGATAGATAAAACGTTAAGCCAAATTGGCCCAAATAATATTTCGTCAACTATACATTTAACCTACAGAAACGGTTTAATACAACACACACTCACAAGTTTGAAACAATCTGTACTTTTATCCAACACGTATGATGACGAACACTGGCCCACAGAACTGAACCATGCCTATCGGGAACGTGAGTCGTGACTCCGGACCCAAGAAGGACAGCAACCGCCCTCCCTGGGTGAAAGACAAGAATACAGAGGCCCCGCCACCGTGGACCCAGAAGAAACTTAACCCTGTGGGGCCTGCTGAGGCCACAGATGAGGTCCCTGCGCCCGCGACTACTGCAAAAACACTAAAACGTAAGTATCTACCATTTTTTTTTATTTAATATAGAAAATGTAGGTACTACTATGTTACTAACACTATAAAATTTAAGGGTTTTGGTCTTCCCGCACCAACCAAACCAACCCTATAATCTAAGAGAGAAAGGTTCCATAAGTATAAAAATCTTATTTCTTTCGAATTTTTAGCTTCTTGAGGAAAGCTTTTCAGTTTTATATGGTTTTAGGGCAATCCGATACTGACTCTAATTTTGCCTCCTTTTTAGTCCAGAATCCTGCTAATCTAATTTATCTGTTGTATAAAAACGAATTGTCCAATGTCCATGTATGACGGAGCATCACGTGAAAACGGCTGGACCGATTTTTCTGATTCTTTTTTTGTTATGTTAGTAATTTTATGGACTGTATGAAAAATAAATTGGTAAAGTTTACAAAATCCAGATAAACTCAAGGTGATTTTTGTATGAACAGAGTACCCGTGCAATGCCGAGCCGGGCCAAACAAAACACGAACAGACTCTTTCACGAACTCCATAGACTATATTTCTATATCTTTCTGTCTTTTTTTCTATATTTTTTTATATTAGATTATGATTAGACCATTGGATTAGACTATATTTTTTCGTGTGATGCCGGCTAGGTATAAGAAGTTTTATTGTTTAGTACCGACCCTGTTCTTCTGTATATTATATCCAAGGAGGTTCGAAATCTTTGATTATATCCAACCACCACACAGCGGTATTTGTACGTTTAATAGAATGAATAGTCAAGTGAAGAACATTAATGAATGAAAGCAGATATTGTATAGATCGTGAGAGAAATTCTAAGAAAAAAATTAATAAGTAATGAATCACGTGGTAGCTATAAGACAATAATCCTATACTATTAAACGAGCAATTTGTATACATATTTGTAATCGGTTTCTCGAAAACGGCTCTAACGATTTCGATGAAATTTACCAGACAAGGGTTTTTAAGGGAAAAAAATCGATCTAGCTAGGTTTCATATCTAAGAAAATTTGTTTTCCCCGTGTTTTTGAGCATTTTGTAAATTCCGCGTTTTAGACAGAAACTTACAGCGCTATCTGTTGGCGAGTAGCATAGCTTGCTCACCCGATGGTATTTTCAGGTTGAGGCGGCTATTACAGAGCGAAGCTCGGTCGCCCATGTACTTTATTATTATCCAGCATAAGGGCTCCCGCACACGACCGAGAATCGGTGGGCGATTATCGGCCAGGACAAGGACGGAAGATCCAGGTGATAACACGTCAGAGCGGGATGCCGACAAAAAATCGGTCACCGATTCTCGGTCGTGTGCGGAATCCCTAATACTTTCTGCCTATGCGCATGATACATTTATTTAAATGACAGAGAAGAAAGAAATGGATAACCAAGAGAAAAAAATATCTATATGGTTTATAGATAATGTCGAAAATTTAATTCATAAACACAAATCCAAATACTGCAGTCATAAAAAGTGGTCATGTGCTATCATCATGTTACTGCAATTCTTAGATAAATAGTTAATCTAAAAATATATAAAAGAGCTTGTCTAAGTATATACAGCGTGATTTTTCATTCACCAGAAAAAAATTGAGGGACGATTCTCTCCATAAAACTGAACAACTTTTCCCAAGGAACATAGGTCGAAATACGATAATCACTTTTTGACCTCCCATAGAAACTGCATCAGCTGATAGCGCATTTTGTATGGGAGATCAAATTTGGTTTTTCGTATTTCGACCTATGTTCCTAGGGAAAAGTTGTTCAGTTTTATGGTCAAAATCATCCCTTATTTTTTTTCTGGTGAATAAAAAATCACGCTGTATGTATACGTATTAGCAAAATTGCTGCTCTCCATTATTCATCATCATCATAACATCCCAAGAAACGTGCACTGCAAGACAGGGCGCTCCCTTCAGAATTCAAGCAAAAACGCGTGGCGTGATTGCGGGGAGTACCATAGTCACCCCGCTTGTCAGCGCTGCAGCCGGCACCATAGACCGCGGTTGTTGGTGACAGCAGCATGTAGATAGTACGAAACACAGAAGACGCTGCTGCCCATCCTCGGGTTCACTTGGCTTGGAGTTATTCTTTGCCGGCTTAATCACGGATTAATAAAATAATAAATAATAAAATTGTTTATATTCTCTCACAATTTTTAGAGGTAATTTAAAGTAATGAGTGAATACAGTTGGCGTGGTAGTGAGAGACAGGAGCCTAAACTAGGTTATCCTGTGTCTCAGGACTCCTGGTCTCCACCCCTCGGACATAAGTAACAATTTTTCAAAATTTAAAAGTTAAAGAGTTAAACACGAAGGTAAAACAAACACTATGAAATACTTCTAAACTAGACCATGGTAAAAACCACCGAAACGTACGTGAAATAAGAAAAAACGGTTTTCAACTACGACTATAAGGTGTATGTGTTTATGTGTGAGTATGAGTGTATGTGCATATATATATATATATGTGTGTGTGTGTGTGTGTGGATACTCTGGTAGGGTATAAAAGTAAAAACTTATTTGAAAAACCTTACCTACTAAAAAAATGTATTTATTTGTGACAGTTTTGTAATAGTGTAAAGCTATATATAAATGCCATATCGCAGCATTGATGTAAAACAATACTCAGCAACTATTTTAAACCAAAGTATCTAATTTAACTCATTATGTGTAACAAATTTTCAGTTTTATTATAGGTTAAATTTAGAAGCCGTGCAGTTATTTTTGCTTTATTTTCCCTTTTCGTAGAAAGGTATAAATTGAGATGTTTATTTATTTTATTATAAAGTACCCCTCCCCAATAGTAGAAAAAATCTCTATTCTCTATTAATCTCTATATTTCATTAATCTTAATAAAAAAAAAACCTTTAAAAAAGCTCATCTTCTAGCAGTAATGATTCGTCACATCCAATGAGTGGGTGCAAGTACTGTCAGCACAACAATCTAGATCACGCGTAAAATCGATCACGCAACAAAACCGAAAGTATTTATTTACGCAATCTAAGTCGAATTGAATGGCCGTGAAAGAAAATAACTACGGAAGCTCGTATTGAAAATAAAAATGAAAAATAATATCTAATGTCGATTAATTTTAAAATTCATGATGAATCTATTAGGTATTGAGATTGTCAACACTTTTAATTTACTGTTGATTGAATAGAAGAGAGAAATGGTTGAATTCATTGTCTAGTTATTGTAGATATTTTGTGGAGAGATTGAAATCTATACATTTCTTGAAAGGTCATAAGCGATTTGGTTATATTTGCCTTGGTCACGTCTTGATGGAAAAAGAAATAATGGGTCCGTTGCAAAAACCAACACAATTTCGAAAATACTTCCGCTAGCTTCATGAGTTATGCAATATATCGTCATAGATCGATTAATGTAACTGTGTAAATGTAAGGTGAAAACTTTGGAATTACTTAAAAATTACTAGATAGTGACTAGGAAACTCTTAATGGTTCCTAAAATATTGGAGACTAGAATTTTGACATTGAGCGCCGTTTATTCTGTCACAAAATTGCGTTTACTATAAGTAGCTTTATAATTACTAATAATTGGGTTATTTAGTGTCTAAATAAATGATGATAGTGAACTTATAAGAAAAAAGCTGTTAACGTAAAATGTTTTGCTCTCAGGGTGACCGTTCAAGTCATCTTCTTAAATAAACTCCTATTTTCGCGATAGGCAAACACGTAGGTCGTTTCGCGAGTTGGCTGTCAGTGACGCTATTATCATTTGTTTACAAATTTCCCTGCTGACGCTACAGTGAGGTTATGTTTTCTATATTTCAGAATGCATTATATCTGTGACTGTTGATATGTATGAGTGTATGTGACGTCAGCACCTGCCCGAAACTTTGGCAGGAGACACGGTTCTGAATAATGGACTCTCCGTTTCCAAGTTTGTTAGAGTTCGTCTGGAGTGTGGAAGGAACGGCCGCACGACGCGTTCGGAAATCCCTCTTACAATTCCTATGCCTGAAAATATAAAATTTTAAAGAAATAGCAGAGGAAAGTTGTGTTGGACTTTGACTATTGTGAAACTTTGGTTTGCGCAAGTGCTGTATTTTCAGTAGTGTAAAACAGTGTGTCATCTACGTAGACTGATTTGTTTGTGTTCGACTGGTGGTGATAAGACGCAGTATAAAGGTTGAACTTTATTGTTTAAATGTAAAATAATTGTAATTGTATGATTTTTTATGTGTTATAGATTATGCAGTACCTACTAAGGGTGACCATTTACTTAATGCATACTGCAGTCGACCACTTGCATATTTGTGGATACTACAACTACCTGTAAACTATTTGGGTAGTTTACCTATTACAAGATCATCAAAATTATGTTTCCATCCCAAAGTTCCTGGAAAAACTGTGACTTGGCAATTCTACCTACTGACCTCCAAATGGCTACATTTACCTTTAAAGTAATTTTTAGCATATACTGGACAGAAAACAACTGAAAAAGCACATTTAAAAGATAAAAAAAACTATCATCTTATCGTCGATAAAAAAAGAAAACGCATCGGGAAAAAATTCGGCTGTGGCTCTGTCATGACTCGGTCGTATAAACGTAGGATATTTCGGTACGCACGCCGCCATTTTGATTATTTTTAGCCAAGACGGACTTTTACAAGATAAACTGGGATGTTGGGGTTACAACGCTTGATTTATAAGAGATCTTAAACTTGATCGTTGGATTATAATTTTAATAGGAGACGACCGAAATAGTTGTCTCTAATCTCTACATACTTACCTATTCGCTTTAAAAGTGGATACACTTCAAAGGCGTTTCTGTCCAAAACATTATTTTTTCAACGGAATGTATTTCAGACAAGTTTGTTTATTTCTTGGGGTTCGAGGTATTGAGGTCCAATCAATCATGCTGCTCAACGGCGTTTGACTTAAAATTACAGAAAAATCGCAAAAACAGATAAATGAGCAACAAGGGAAAATGTGGGCATAGCTTTTTCCCATTGTAGGTACATGAACTTGCTCTTGACCTCGATCTAGCCCTGAGGAGATGAGGTCGTCGATGGAACGAGCTTGCCCAGAAGAAGCCTATTCACTCGCGACTAGAACCGATTCGGGTTATATGAACTCACGAACGCAGTTGCAGTCAGAGAATAGTTAGTGGGCGAAACGGTGCTAGTCCCAAACAAATATAATATTGTTTTTTTTTAATCATACTTAGAAATTCTTTGACATGAATCAGCACTTTTTTCAAATCGTACCGTAGGAGCACCATACATTTCGCTCGCACTCCCGAGCTGTCGCCTACTATACCTTAATTTGAAAAACAAACTATCATTACCAAACGTCCCAGTGGGTAATGTAAGGTATGATCCGACGTTGGATCTCAAGCGAGGTGCCAATCTCTTTGAGTTGGATACTTGGATAGAGCTTTTGCTTCGCTGGATAAGTAATTGAGCAAAGCGCGTGGGTTTTTATTGTCGCTTTTTTTTCCCACTATGGCGCCACATTGTTTGTGAAGCGATGTAGTTTAGCTGACGTCATTAAGAGATTTTAATATCCAACAATGAATAAACGATTTTGACTTTGACTTTGAACGGCAAATTATTTAAATTTCCCGTAATCTTCCTAAATGTACCGTGTCTAGACTGTCTAGTTAGGCTTAAACGTGTGATTTGAAAAGGAACGATCGCAAATAGTGCCACGAAGGCCGTCATGTTGGCGAGACTGTATATTACGAGCAAATGCCATCTGAATGCACTGCCACCAGCCGAGGCCGTGGCACATGCTCCCATCAATCCCACTTTTGATGCTGGATTAAAAATATTAAAATATAAGTACCTAATAGTCAGGGTGCTGGCTGCCCTTTTGGTATATGATTTGTTCATAATACATATAGGTAGGGATGATAGTTCAGATCGAAACAAATCCATTTGGTTCTGACAATTTTTGCTATAATTATGTTGTTGCCTGTGGTCACTGCGTTTTTGAGTTAAGGTGCATTCGGGTAATTCCGAAAATCGGGTAATTCCAATAATGTCAAATTTCTATTAAATGCGCCATTGATTAGCACCACAGATTTCATGTCGTGTAAATCCGAATTATAAATATCATATAAATATGTTTAAGCTGTTCAATGACTAGTTAGGATAAAATATTTTTGGGAGTGTATATATGAATGAAAAAGCAATATATGCCAAAGCAATATATCATATGCCACAATAAGATAAAAACCACTTTTGAGTGTCATTCGGAATTATCGGCGTGTCATTCGGATTTGAACTCGGGCAATGAAATGAAAACCAAATTTTAAAACATTTTGATCTACTTACTGGGTCAATTTTTGGAAACTATCTTCAAGTTGTGGTTTAGTTTACATATTCAAGAACCCATTTATTTTGAGTTTTATACTAAAAACTCAACCAGATTTTCATGACAACTTTGTCATGGTATTGTTTGTTGAACGGAAACTTACCCTTGCTTGTCACCTGTTGTTGTCAGCTTTGTTTAACAAGCCACAACAGGGCTCACGGGACGTAGTACCTAGTAGTTTTCTTCGTTTTTGAAGCGCTGTCAATTTACAACGCAAGGCTATTATGGTGGCTGACCATTTTCCTGTAGTCCTGCACATTATATTTTACCATCCTGGTTTTCCAAGTGCACATTTTATACAGGTACGCGTATTTATGTTAATAATAAAAAATCCTACAAAACTTAGGGGCGTACTAGAGGTGCCTCTTCGATTTTCATCGTTTAGAGGATGATTCAGACTATTCGTCAAAGAGTCAGACATGAACAAATAATATTGAAATTTTGGCACCTAGCACCATAGATAATATTTTCTCGTTGAACAAGGCAGTAGGTACATACGGCCGCAAATTGGTGACAACATTTTGACCTTGAGCGGGGTCTCTGGTTCCCTGCGTTTTTATTGCGATCAGCTTAATATACTGGTTTTGTTTGAACGTGCCTGCTGCCGAACGTACTATCTATCGCGGACTTTAATTGCCAACTGCCCAATTTATTTAATTTTATTTAAGAAACAAACAGTCACAAAGTTAGATTATGAACATATCCTATACTATTAAACCAGCAACATTTGTATATATATATATATTTGTAATAGGTTTCTCGAAAACGGCTCTAACGATTTCGATGAAATTTACCATACGGGGGTTTTCGGGGGCAAAAATCGATCTAGCTAGTCTCATATCTGGGAAAATTCGTTTTCTCTGTGTTTTTAAGCATTTTTAAAAATGCCTTAACTTATAGCGCCATCTGTTGGCGGGTAGCTTAGCGTGCTCTTTCGACGATATTTTAAAGTTGAGGCGGCTATCATAGAGCGAAGCTCGGTCGCCTAGGTACTAGAAAATAAACAGACTTGTAGTTCTCCTTATCATAATACAATTTGTTAGTATAAGTACTCTTATAACATTGGTCACTTTGAAGCAAGAAAAACAAAACAATCTCGAAAAGTAGCAATTGAAACTTTGCTCTTACTTAAAGCTTTCACCATTAGGGCAGGGAAAATGAAACAGTTATTCTATTGTTTTTATTTGCAAGCTCTACTTTTAGGTCTTACCAAGGTCACCAGGGTGTGGCTAGAAAGAGCATTCAATTTACAAGTGCAAGCAAAAATAAGCTTAGTGGTAGAAAATAAGAACAAAATCTTTCACAGCTACTCCGCTATTCTATTTATCGGCCAGTGTTCTTGAAAAATGTAACAACGGCTGAAATTAAAGGTCATTCGTTTATCATACACGATCAAACCGACGGTAGAGCTTGCCAAATGGTATGATAAGTAGTATATAAGATGGATCTTTGTGTCTGAAATAAAGAAATTTATTATTATTATTATTATTAAATGTGAGTTGAACGCGAGTGACACGGAGAGTAATTATAGAGTTTATTAAGCGCCTATGAAAACAGCGCAATGTTTACCTTCCCCGTTTGAAAGAATATTCCTTGAAGAATAAAGCTTTTGTATGAACAGGAACACAACTGACATTGCAAACAAAAAATCAGGATACCTTCATAAATCCATCATAAATCTGCAACATGTACATAAATTTTTGAACAATTATAATGTATCTCCAAACAATGGTCGGTCATTACTAACCATACTAGTTACTAGGTCATTAAATAACTGTAGGTAGATATATTTATTTAAATTAGTACTTTTGTTACAGCGACTCTCAAAAAACAATCAACGATAAGAGAAAACGGAGTAACAAACGCCGCAGATGAGAAAACTGTCAAACCTTCAATCAAACTACAGGAACGATCCAAAGCAGCCGAAGAGAGAGCATCAAAATTTACAAAATCTGCTCTAAAATCCATTGAAACGATCCCAAAATTAGAGGATAAGCTTCCAATACTCGAAGAGAGTACTAAATCTAAAGAAGCAAGTGAAAAACCACCAGAAAAAGTTGAAAAATCAGCTCTTAAAACTGTCAGAACAATCGATGACAAAGCTAAGGAAAAATCGGTGACGATAGTCGATAACAAAACAGAAAGAAATGGCCCAAAAAAATTAAACAGTACTACAAATTTAAATAAACTAAATAGTTCCACAGATAAAGCTATAAATAAAGTAAGTAGTACTCCAAATAATAAACCTTTGAGTAAAACAAATACTATCACAAGTGATAAGCCTGTAAGTCAAACAACCACTGTTAAAGATGATAAACAACCAAGTAAGGTTAATTCTTTAACCGAAAAACCTTTGCCGAAAACAAAAACCGAAGAAAAAGAACGACCTCCCACTAGATCTAATCCTTTCGAAAGGAACAGGATTAAAAAAGCTGAAACAAATGATAAAGCAGCCGTAGAAAGTACTACCAAAGACGATGTACCGACAAACAAATTAAATAATTCAATTAATGACAAAAAACTTAATAAAACGACAACAGTAAATGAAAAAGTTAAAGAAAAGAGCACATTAAATTCAGTAAATACTGAGCCAGAAGAACCACCAAATCCTTTTAAGGTCAATTTAAGAAAAGTTCCTAAACCTGTTGAAAAACCTATAGTTGAAGAAAAAAAGAAAGAAGAAGACACACCAGAAATGGCGACGAAACCACCTAAACCGATGGACAAGACCCCTAACAAGGTAGAGTATTATAACGTTATCAAAAGGTTTAATTGAAAAGTATATTAATACTAATTCAAAATAAATCTTATGTTGCAGCTCCCTCCCAGTCCCAGAAAACCGTCGTTGACGAAGCAACCCTCAAAAGACGACATGGGACCAGTGAAGAAATGGAGAGATCCTTTACACGAGCGGGTCAAAGAGAACATAGACAAGACCTTAGCCAACGAGATTCCTAAAGGTCACACACTCACCAAAAACGAAAGTTTAAGAAGTAAGTAGCACTTGAATAATCCCAAATGCACAAAATTGCTTCCATGAGAGCGACAAGTCTTTTGGTTGGTAACAAAAATTTTCTCTCTCCAACTACATTTGGCAGGTTAACTATTCACATTTAAAAATTCAATTACCTAACTTGCTTTAATAACAGATGTTGTCAACCAATACACGTCTTCCAACTCTCATGACTGAACCCGATAAAAGTAGCACACGGAGTGAATCAATCAAATTAGATTAGAATCAAATTCCGTGACACAAACATTGACACACTGGCACTTTCTGCTGATTTATAATTAGCCAGATTGCGTGTATGATTTGATCGGCGCAAGCGCAGTAGTGCATCAATTTAATTTGATTTGGCAGCTTATCCGGTAGTAAACGAGATAATTAGCTTGGGATGGCCTCGATGTGATGTGCAACAAGCTTTACCTAGACAACTACATTTCCCGATATTTCTTTAATTTTAGATTTATTTCTGACTACGAGTATTATACAAATTGAATCAATTTTTCCTGTCATATTTTGTTTTAAACCTCTCTTTGTATTAGAATTTAAACTTTTCTAGTACAGAGGTTGGTTTTATATTTTTTTTGTTCAATTTATTTCTACCACATCTACGATATTATGATGATCTACATTGCGTCTACAATTTACAAATGCAACTATAATATAGTATGTTTCGTTCCATATTTTCTACTTAGATACTAGTACACCTTCTCTCAAGAGGCATCTCTGCTCATTACCTTTTGATCTCTTGTGTGCCAGACGATTTGTGGTCTAAGTGCGGTCCAAAATAGTCGCAGATAGTTCCGCGTTCGTCGCGTGCGCACTTCAGGTGTGAATGCAGGAATGCTTCAGTTAAGATCAAAACTGTGCCGGAGAGCAACTTATTTGGAAGAAAATTGTGTGAAATTCTTGAGAAATCACCTATAAAGCTTGAATTGAGACAAGTGATATTTGACGTGATATTTATTTTATTGAAGACGATATTTATTGAAGTGATTATGTGTGTATTGAAATAGTGTAATCAATAATATTTTCAAAATGGCTGAAAGTGAAACTCCTTTCAATTTTAAAGGTCAGTTGAGTAAACGTATCTCACCAATTTCACGAATACAATGTTTTAAAGCCTTCAAAAAATACCTGTAGTTAATTTAAAAATACCTAGCGATATTAAACCAATCGCAGCCCTACTTAACTGCAGATTTTTAGCTGCAGTTGCTTATATTCTTACTACGATTCTCTCATCTTTATCACCAGGCTTACTCAAGCCAGCTCCCCCACCAATGCCGCCACCCTTGCCTCCGAAGATGCCTCCCCCACCAGAGTTCAAGAAGCCTCCTCCAGATCCACACAAGCTGAAGAAGCTGGAGCAGCTACGCAGCAGGCCGCGCCGAAGACCAGACTGGACTGACATGATGAAGGAGGTGGAGCAAGGGAGGAAACTCAAGCATGTTGAATGCAATGACAGGTAAGAGTTATCTACATAATAATATGCATAAAACACAATATCTGCAATTCCACTACAATCTTATTTCACAAAAAAGTAAACTTAACGTCAATTATGGAACAACTATTTGTGACTCCTAATTTCCCATTTTTCGTAAACATTAAAAATATCAATGCTCTAGAATAGAAAATATCATCTTGTAAGAATGTAACGGACAACTGAGTTTACTAACGAACGTATAATTATTTCGCTAGATTTCGGATGTCTTCAGTTTTTATTGTTTCAGTAAAAATATAAAGTGATAAGTGCCAACTAGTGCCAAGCGTGCCTCGCTCTGTAAGAGTTGGGTTTTCGTGATTTTTACTGTATATTTTTTGTGTATAAAATACGAGTTAGACTAGACATGGCATCAAACATTCCAACCCCACCAATTCCACCCCCTCCACCACCGATGAAAGAATTGTAGGTTTCACTTTCGGTTTTCTACTTACCGATTTTTTCTTGTTAATCTTTTTCAATCAGTCTTCCATTCATATTTTCAACATATTGATAAATGTATTTTTGTAACTTTTCAGGTCAAGCCCAATCATCGCAACAACAACAGTGGTCAAGAATAAAGGACAGTTCATCTTCGAGTCTGAAAGTCCAAACTCCCACAACGTGCTGCTCAAGGAAATCACTAAGGGTGTCAAACTGAAAAAGACTAAAACAAATGACAGGAGTAAGCCGAACCTTGAAGGTTTGAGGAAGTTCAGGAGACAGATGACGATAGAAGAACAAGTGCAGAAGTCTATGTCGCAAGCTAACTTGGCTGCGTCGCCTTCTGGAGTCGCATTAGCTGAGGTAAATACATTTTTATTTCTGACTTTTATCTAGTCTTGAGGACAGAGATGAGGTCGATGATGGAACGAGCTTGCCCAGAAGAAGCCTATTTATTCGCGATTTGAATAGATGGATTCGGGTTTCGAGATTTGTAAGTAAGTACGTCTTTGAAGGTTTGAGTACCGACCATGTACCGACCATGCAGCAAGAGCCTACCTATCTATCTAGTCTGGAGGAAGTCACAGATTTGGTAACCGTTGAAAATATTTTTCTAGCTATGACCGTTTTTCTGCTGACATGGAATAAAATCTCGTTTATGAAATATTCAGGATGACGCTGCTATGAAGTCAATAGTATGAAGTAGAGAGTAGCCGTAGTAACCCCATCAAAGAGGTGTGAAATCGTGTTGATTTTATATAAAAAAAATCTTAGAGTAGGTTATTTCGTTAACACATTTTCAACAAATAGGAAGCAAAATGTTTGTTATTCCATAAATTTGCTAAACGTAAAAAGAAATTCCAGGCACCAGCTGTACCTGATGAAGATGATATTGACGAGATGGATGACATTGATAAGGTCAGAGATGATCTTCAGTCCACCAAACAACTTTTGGCGATTGAACTTAGGTAAGATTTTACCAAAAGTTTTTCTGGAAATCCATACGGACAGCCCGAGGAAAGTTTGGAACATCGGAGCTGAGTAAAATCAGAAGCCAGGATGGAAGTATTATAAAAGGTGAAGAATGTGTTCTGAGGAGGTGGAAGGAATATTTTGAAAGTCTGTTTGAGAGAGAAAAAGCAGAGGCCAGCGAACCTAGGTCTTCTGTGGAAATGAATGAGAATGAAGAGGAGAATTGTGTAAGTGAGATAAGTATGGATGAGATTATGAAAGCGATGAAAAGTATGAAATCAGGTAAAGCAGCTGGGTATGATAGAGTGTCGGTCGAGATGTTGAAGGCTGGGCGAGGCATTGTGGCTAGTCAGTTGTACCGCCTTTTCAACTTGTGTTGGACGAACGGCCAAGTACCAGGTGACTGGTGCAAGGCTGTGATTGTGCCGCTGTACAAGGGAAAAGGGTCACAACAGGACTGCAAAAATTATCGCGGGATAAGCCTTCTCAGTGTCGTCGGCAAACTGTATGCAAAGGTTTTGATTGAAAGAGTGATGAAAGATACTGACGATAAAATATGGGATGTACAAGCGGGATTTAGAAAGGGAATGGGATGTACGGATCAGGTCTTTTCCTTGCGGTGCATAGCTGAAAAGTTTTTGGCTAAAAACCAAAAAGTCTACTGCGCGTTCGTGGATTTGGAAAAGGCCTATGACCGAGTGGTGAGGAATGAATTGTGGTCAGCATTGTCTATGTATGGGGTAAACGGTCATCTGATTCAAGCACTGAAATCTCTCTATGAGGATTCCAGTGCTTGTGTCAGAATAAACGGGGCGTACACTGAATGGTTTAGCATCGAAAAAGGTGTTAGGCAGGGATGTGTAGCGTCACCTTGGCTGTTTAACCTGTTCATGGATAATTGTTTGATTGATCTGAAAGAGAGTATGTGTGGACTGAGAATGAATGAGTTACTCATCAAATGTCTTCTCTACGCTGATGACCAAGTTGTACTTGCGTCATCTGCTGACGAGTTGCAGGAGATGGTAACAATAATGAATGTGGCTTTGGACAAGAAAGGAATGAAAGTAAATGTAAGCAAGACTAAAGTAATGGTACTTGAAAGAGAAGAATGTATGACAGAGTGTACTATATTAATAGATGGTGAACAAGTCGAACAAGTGAAGGAGTTTGTGTATCTGGGCTCAAAGTTTACGAGAGATGGAAAGTGTGAAAGTGATATTGAAAGAAGAGTGAATGCTGGAAACATGGTGAATGGTGCCCTGCACGCCTTTATGAAGAGTCAGAAGGTGTCTCACAAGGCTCGTTTGGCTGTTCATGGGGGAGTTTTGGTACCAACACTGATGTATGGCAGTGAAAGCTGGGTATGGCAGAAGAAGCATGAAAGTAGAATTAATGCAGTGGAAATGAGAGCGCTAAGGAGTATGATTGGTGTTAAATTGAGTGACAGGATAAGAAATAGTGTGATAAAAGAGCGGTGTGGCGTAAAAGAAGACGTAGTGACCAAAATCGAGAAAGGGATGCTGAGATGGTTTGGTCATGTGGAGAGGATGAATGAACGAAGATTGACGAAAGAGATCTACCAGGCGAGAGTGAATGGAAACGTTGGAAGGGGAAGGCCTAGGCGAACGTACCAGGACCAAATTCAGGACGTTCTGAATAAAGGCCAGGTTGAAAGTACCCTAAACCGACGAGCATGTATGAAAGGATTGATGAAAGTACAGGAAGCAAGGGAAGTATGTCAAGATCGTAGCAGGTGGAGGACTGTGGTCTCTGCCTACCCCAACGGGAAAGAGGCGTGATGTTATGTATGTATGTATGTATGTAAGATTTTACGCTTTGTTTCCTACTCACTGGTGCATTATGTTTTAACATTAAATTAAATCTTACCGAATAAGGGAACTGATAACATACCTAATTACCTCTCGTTCCTAAAACAGAAAGGAGTTTCAACCTACAACTTACCGTTAATACATTACAGGAACAAAGAAGCCCAAGAACGCGAAAACAAACGGCTACAAACGAGAATACACAATTTAGAAGCGGAGTTAGCTAGAGAACGAGCTATCATTAAACAAGAACAACACAAGACCGTCATATCCGTAACAGACGCTTACGATGAAAGACTGGTGAATAACCTGAAAATGGAGGTAGAGAAGACGAAAGAGAACGCAGATGGTCTGGAGAGACAGTACCTCGAGGCAGCAGAACAGAGGGATGCAGCGTTGACAGAACTGGAAGAGGTGAAGAGGAGAAATCAAGAGTTGGAGAAGAAGTTGGAGCAGGCTCTAGCGGTAAGAATAACAAAAATATTATTAGATTTATAATACTTTTGAATAGTTTCAATAATAATAAAAGCATACGAAAGAATTCAAACGTGTGCAAAGTGTAGCAGAAAAGTATAATAATTCTGAAGGATGTGCAATTAGTATGGGATGATTTTTTTTTTGTATTCCGACCCATTTCCTCAGGAAAAGTGGTTCAGCTTCATGGGTAGACCGTAGATTCACTCAGAGTTATAGCGCAATCTTGGCTTTGTTAACGCAATTAGAAATTTTTCGCTTCTATTGCCACTAACAACATACGCTCACTAATTTTGCAGAATATCATAGAAGATGCGTACATGTCAGAGGAACCGCTGTCGTTCTACCAGAAGAGACAGCTGGAGTTTGAGAAGCAGTGTAGGTTGCTCAATATTGATGTTAACTCTGAAGAGGCCCACAGCTTACGGAAAAGTCACGCTAATAACAACCTCGCTTATAACAATAACGCTGCTTATACTAACTATAATCATGAGGTAAAAGATTTTTATAGTACCTATTCTTATCTCATATAACTTTAGTGAAAAACCATTGATTGATGTTGCAAAGCGCTTTGTTCGAATGTGTTAAATTTTACCCAAGTGGGGTAAAAATGATGAAAGAAGAGAGATGGCAAAATAAGCTCACCTCATGGAACCTGACTTTTTATATAAAATTGTATACTATTCTTAAAATCAGAAGAGTAAGGGTTTATACCAACTAAAGGTTTTAAATGCTGAAATTATGTAGATGTGGATAATAACAAGAATAGAAAGTTGATCAGCTAACTCAGGTAATTGATAAACTGTCGAAACATAAACTGTACCGAATTCGCTATTGGAATTTGGGTTTGGTCGAAAGAGAACCTGTTTGTCTTACGTTACGGACCTATGGATCTACGAGTTTCCTCCGAGTTTAAAATTTTTCGACAGTTTATCAACTGCCTCGAAAATTTATCAACTTATGATTATTTATTATCCGGTGACATATACCTACCTATAATGCCTCAATTGTTGTGTTTCAGGGAATAATGCCAACAAGCGTTGGTTCGCGAAGATCGAGCCACGCCGTCAGGCAGCTCTCTGTCACTAAGGATGACAGCTTCGAAGAGGAACCCGAATCTGAACCAGAGGAGGTAAACATTATGTTTAATCTAATTACTAGATGCACATTAAACAAAAAACAACCAAGAAATAAAAGCAACACCCATGTAATGTTTAGGTAACAAAATGTCATCACAGTAAATACACATGCAGACTTGTAAAGGGAAAGAGAGTTAGATATAACCTGACACACATTTTTATTATGGCACGACATGGACTGTCATTAATGGCCCTAAGTTCTAAGTTAAGTGTATGGTTTGCGCACTTAGTTCTATATGGACCATTGTGCGTGATTTATAGGTCCTATCTTTGGCTCTATCACACGGATATCCTGTGTCTATTAATTGAACTTCAGTCAACTCTGTGCGATTGGGGTTTGGCCATTATTGGCGCACGTAGACAGCAGCATGCAGTCAACTTATCGACGACTGTTCAAATGCAGTCTGTGTTATGTTAAATTTTGAAATATTGTACCACTCTGTGTTAGACTACAATAGTTATTTATGCAACTGTTGCGTAATGAGAGTAATTTTAACACGAGATCTGGTTTTTGATACGAGGCGCAGCCGAGTATCAAAATAGTATAGATCGAGTGTTAAAATTACTAATTACGTATAGTTGCATACAAAACTTTATCTACGACCGACGAAATATTTTTTTTTTTAAAGAGTAGTGATCAATTTATTGAACTAAGAGGACAGTTAGTACAATTAATTAAAGTTATTCCCGAAGTTATTCCAGATCCAGAGCTTGTGGATGGCGTTGCTTTACCATTAATTTCATGTATATGGTTACTGACAGCCTCTTGTAGAATCATGTTCTCCTGGTACATACTTTCCATTTTGTTCAAATCACTTCTTTTGTTGCCAATGTCACTTTATATAGAAGCGAGCCAACTGTCAGCTTCTTATCGATTTATGTACTCCTAGTCACGCCTGGTACTCTCCGTTTTCTTTTAAATATAGGTAGGCAGTCGTCACCCCAGTAAAAAGTATTTTTTACAAAATTACTTTAAAATAGGCTGTATGTAGTACTGTGGTAGTATTGCCTTAGCCTATGCAGATTGAAAATTATGTATTATAACAGTTGCGGAATGAAAATCCATACTCCATTTCCGTACTGCTCGTAGTATGGAACAGTGTGGAAATGAAAATGACAGCGGACAATGACCTCAATTTCGAATCTGTCATTGGTTTCGAATTCGGAATATTCCGGTACGGGAGTAGATAAAACAAATTGTTCTACGATAAGGACTAATATTACAAAACATCGAGCCATTTCATAACATAACAATTATTTGAATTTGAAAGCGATCCAAAGGGGTAAGAATAGATAGTAGAGAAGCAATCCAATAGCCCAATCAAGTAGGACAATAGGTATTCTTTATGGAGATAGTTTTATACTCTTCATACGCCACTATGTAGGTATTTAATTTTCAGGAGGAGAGCGAAGAAAAGAAACAAAAACGCTTGGAGAAGGAAGTACGCAACACAAGGAACAAAATACGGCATTTAAAGGAGAAGCAGGACAACATGAAGAGAGAAAGAGTTGGTTACAAATTGATGCTGAAGAATCAACAGGCAGCGCTCAAGTCAGTAGCTTTCCTTACCTTGGTATTTGTCGTAAAGAAATTGTTTGATGCAAGGCATGGTGTTTCGAAGTTGTTAGAAGGGTTTAGGTTTTAAGTCCAATTTATTTTTCAGTCTATTTCACAGAAATCCTTATGTAGTTTTTTAACGATCTTAATCTTATTTTATTACCATTTATCTAATACATAGTCTTCATGATGTAGTATAAGGTGTAATCTACTAATCTTCACATTTTGATATAAAATACTTTAGCGTAGCACAGTTTTTGTCTTATTTCCTATCCTCTCTTCTTTTTGAATGTATTCGTTTCTTCTTAACACTTTTTATAAAATTTGGATTGATATAGCATGTTAAAGTTCCTAAAATTCTTGGATGAGTACCTATTTTTCTATCTCTTCAGCTTCATAACCAACACATAATATACTCGCTCTGTTCCCAATAAAATCACATCATGTTGATCGCGTCTATTCCTTCCTATACATACAATTATGGCTTTTACTTGCTTCCGATTTACCTATACTTACAGCTACACAAGGGAATACCTGGAGACTGAATTAGGTATCGAAGTGGTATTCAGTGTTATTTATTAATATATTGCTTACAGAGAAGAAAAACGAAAATACAAGGAGCTGAAACGCGAAGTGGATAAAATGGCGGCGATGATGAAGGAAGTCGGGTCTGATGACGACGAAGACGAGGACGAAGAGGAGGAGGAATCCGAAGAGTCCAAGAAGAGTGAGAGCGAGGAAGAAACCGAAACAGAAACCGAACAGGACACCGAGAGTGAGACTGAAAGCGAGAGTGAACCTGAAGTAAGTTTATTTGTGGCGTTCTAAGTCAAAATGGACCTTAAAGCGGTAAAAATAAGTTCCCTTTCGATTCATAACACCACTTTTTAAGGACAGCTGTCGGGTTATGGTACCGATAAATATTATGAATAAACTCTGCACGTATACAAGATGCAAAAAAATCGTAAGCACTATAATTACTCTGACCGTGAAACTTTCTCAAGGAACATAGGTCGAAATACGAAAAAAATACTGTACCAGCTGATTAGGAATAGATTTTGTTAGGGAGGTAATTTGTTTTCTTTTTCGTTTTCAACCTATGTTTCTTAGGGAAAGTTGTTCAGTTTCATGGTCTAAGTAACGGGCTAAAATAATAATCATCATCATAACATCCCATGAAACGTCCACTTTAGGACGGGGAGCTCCCTCCAGAACTCCAGCAAAAACGCATGGTACTCAGGAGGGGATTTACCATAGTCACCACGCATGTAAGCGTTGCGGCTGGCGACCGCTGTTGTTGGTGACCGCATTGTGTAAGATGGTACGATACGCAGAAAGATGCTACTGCTTCCAATCCTCCGGATCATAAGCCCTTAGTCGCCTTAACAGCACCCACGAGTAGGGATGGGTTGGTACTATTCTTTGCCGGCATCACACGGACGAGCTAAATAATGCTCACTGTTTTTTTACACCCCATATGTCAGAACAGGCGACTGACGAAACCTAAATGTATCGCTTCACTAAACTATAATGATAGATAGATAGATAGATATAACGTTTATTTGGGAACGGTACAATTTTTTGACTAAACTGTAACTTTTTAACATATACAAATAAAACTAGTTTGCAGTACAGATTTTTAGGACTTGCATTATATTTACCGCACCCAAAGAAAGGCCCTAACTCAGCAATATGCCGTGATTCGTTTAGCGAGCCACGACGCTGTTATTCTGTTAGTACCTTAAGTGTGTGTACGCGCTCAGGTCAGGCAATAATATTTTTATCAAAGTAACAAAATGATAAATATATAGATTTGATCGGTTAAACACTAGGTTACTTATATGAGAGAGGAAAAAATAAATAAATATTAATTAAGAGGATTCATGATAATATATTTATGAATGATAGATATTATAAACAGGTTCCATGCAAGTACAGCCTTGCAAGTAGTAACTAAAACTTCAAGAAGACTAACTGTCCCAAAAAACTTTCTCGTAGGTTCTTTCATGTAAATATTATTTAATTGTAAGCGGTATAGGTAAGTATGTAAGTAGTACAGTCAAGTATGTAAGTAGTACAGTCAAGTGCATATCAAACATCATATTTACAATGCATTTTTTTTTTCATTTATTTCAACGTTTGCTAATTTATTTTGCAGCCATGACACTAAAACCAGAGTATATTTGACGGAAAGAATAACATTGTCTTACAAACTTGATTCTTCTGACAGCTTGAGCCGATTGCTTTTGACATAGCTGCAAAATGTGTTGGTAAGCGTTGGAATAAACGAAAAAAATCGCTCAAGCCGAGGTCGAGGGTCCTGTCCCGATATACCTAAGGTATTTTTGGAAGCAATAAAGTTGACTTTTAGGACCGCAAAACTAAAATTTTTTGTAAAGGTTTTTTTGTAGATTTCTAAAAAACTGTGCTACTTAGAAAGATCGTTTTATTTTTTCTGTAATATTATTTACATAAATTTCTATCGACTGTAATTAATTCAGATTTTTCCTCTCAAACTTCGGAGATAAGGGGGGGGGGGGAAGGGGGGAATGGTATTTCTTTTGACTTTTTTCATCACAACTTGAAAACTAAGTCGTAAAAAAATATAAAAATATATTTTAGAATGTACAAGTAAAACTCTTTCTTACGATACCCACGCAACCTAGTAACGACAATTTGAAATTTTGCCCCCCCTATTTGGGCCCCCTTTACATTAATAATCATAATTTTTTTAAATTCTTTCATGTGCAATTAGGTTGGGCAATATTCTAAAACTATTCCAAATTTCAAGTCGCATGATTGGTTGCTGAGATAGGTATACAGGTGTGACAGACAGATAGACAAAGTCAATCCATAAGGGATCCTTTTTTTTACCATTTTGGTATCGGAACCCTAAAAATGGATTATATATACCTTACTACGGCTTTATTTTGTATTTGAGAGATAGGTGTTATTTATTAATCGTATCCTTGGTGACCTACAACATACTCGTAAGCTTCGCCAAATTAAACTCTTTTTCTACGACTTTTGTCTTCATTACAATGAAATTTTCTAGAACTCATTGAAGGATAACCAGCGAGGTCAAAGTTACACAGAGTTTGTTTATAATTCCATTGAGAAAATGATCTTGAACTGTTGCCAAAAACACCATGAAAACGAACGGCGTGGATAAGTACTTATGTTTCGATATTATAAATATCATCTCGTTTTGTCGTATTCTGGCATTATTGTGGATTGTAAAGTGCCATCTGATACTTCTGTAAATGTAATGTTTTTGCACAATACAACGGCAGAATTTAAACTTGCTTCTTTGCGTGTGGATACGCCTTTACAAACAGACAGTTTTTGAGACACCTTTTCTCGATAAACGGATTAAAAAAACGGCCAAGTTCGAGTTGAACTCGCGCACTAAGGGTTCCGTTCCTGTCCACCATAATGATATACTACAAGCTTTTGATAATTGAGGATTTGATTTTAAAAACTGCTTCCACTCCAACCTGACCCCTCATATACAATGTACTTGAGCTTACCTAAATTAATTGTGTTTTCCTCAGCTTGTGCTATGGGACCTAGCTAGGTCAACGGGAAATACCCCATAGGTTTTGGTTTGGTTCACAAATGTATAGGATTGGTGATAATAAATGGTCGTATCTTTTGAGTTGTCGCAAAAGCTTGTGATTTTCGCACTTTCAAGGGTCTATGGAAATTAATACTTCTTTTATGTCAATTTCAATTTTTGATACCTTTATCCGTTCATAAGAGAAAGGAACTTGACAGACCGGCAGACAAACTGACATCAAAGTGATCCTCGAAGGGTTTAGTTTTTTTTAGGGTTCCGTACCTCAAAAGAAAAAAACGGAACCCTTATAGGATCACTTTGTTGTCCGTCTGTCTGTCTGCCTGTCTGTCAAGACCCTTTATCTCACGAACGGGTAAAGGTATCAGGTTGAAATTAATACCATATATTAGGATCTATAAACCACACAAGATCTGAAAATTTCAATTTTTTACAACGACGCAATCAAAAGATATGGCATTTTATGTCCTCATCTCCATACATTTATTCAAAAATGCAAAACCTACAGGGTAATTCCCGTTGACCTAAAATTATGAAATTTGGCAAGAAGCTAGGTCTCACAGTACAAATAATGGGAAATGTCTGAAATCATTAAAAATTACAACTTTTCTCACAACTAATGGTAACCAATTGTGGTGAGCTCCCGTTTCAACAACATTCATATAAGAGAGGGGTCAAGTGGGATGGGGTCGCTGAGGCGATTTTTGTTTTAGTTCTATTTAAAAACGGGAACACTTACAAACATGAAAATTGGTATGTTTATAGTGCATAAGCTATAAAATAACAATAAATAATAAAATTTGGTCAAGCGCGTGTCGGACTCAAAAAATCTAGCACATTAACTTACTGAAATTTCAACTAATACAATTATGTTTATGTGGTGGTCCGACTCGCACTTGGCCGGTTTTTTTCTTTTGAGGTACGCGACCCTATGATTGTATCCAGAAGGAAAGACAGGCGCCTCAGGTTGTCGTCATCGTTTATCAATAAATGGCAATGCTGTTAAATCCAGAAAAAAATCAACGAATAATTTTTTTTTGCAGGATGCGCCTCTTCCAAAGAAAAAAGAAAATCTTTCCACAAGGCTGAAACGGCACGAACAAAGAGTAACTGCACTGAAAAAAGGCAACGCTCTGTTGCAAGCAAACGTGGATAGGCTGAAGGACGACGTTCTGAAGCAAAGGGAAGAGTCACAAACTCTGCAGAAGGAGCTGGACTCCTTGATTGATGATTTGGAGTAGATAGATAACTTAGTGTAGGCAACGAAGCAGTTGACCCCAACATAAATTTGTCAGGCTGATTTTATTTGACAGGATGATAAAGAATCATGAATTAAATGTAAATTCAAAATATCCAAAAAAAAATAAATTAATAAATTTTTTGGAATTTTTGTATGGAAAAATTAAAAGTACCGATTTTTTTTGGATTTTTTTATGGAAGGTTTGTCTCATGTAGTGTAATACCCCAGCAAAGGACAATCGACTGTGGATTTAATGCGGGGGTCTTCATACAACGATCCGCTTCGTTGCCTAGACTAACTACAGTGCCTTGTCACTTTTTATAGCAATGAAAAATGCAAGTAAAGCGCTTTAAAACTATTATACAATAACTTTCAAGCTAATGCTTTGTGTGATGCTAAAGTTGAACAGCCTAGTTTGTTAAGTAGATAAGTAATTAAAAAGTATTGCAAGACTTTGAGGCCGTTAAGAAAATAAAAAACACCTACTTAGTTCTCTTAACAACTTCACTTACTTACAAATATAATAAGTTTTTAAGCTAAGAGAAATTATTACTTTTAAGTAAGTACCTTAAAATTTTAATATCGTCTGTATCTAATTACATTTATTTAATTTGCTTTGTACCAAAGTTGTGATCAAATCTAACTTGTGAATATTATTTACTAGTACGTAATTTGTTAAGTTGTTAAAAAATACATTAAATAAGAGAATAGGCATTCTTGCATTCGTACTTACTTGCATCATAAATTAAAATAAGCAGAACGTAAATATAACAAGCTTTTAAATAATATTTATAAAATTATATGTTTTAAGTTGAAATAAATTATTATAAGTACCTACTAGTAGTTATTTATTAGTACTCACTCTCTTTTTTAGGGTTCAGTAGTCAACAACCGTCCGTCTGTTTCATAGAGTAACACGATTTTCGCTTGCGCGGTTTGACGCGTTGCTCTAAGGTCTGTTTTGATAAAATGAAGCAGCTCGCGCTGAACTGTGTTGGTGTTGCCAGTAACAGATAGCCAAAAGTAGTAAACTGCTCGAATTTAATTTACCTATTAGCTTTTAAAAATCTTTTTACATAAAATCCTGAATCTCACTAGCGAGACAGTTAAATGAGTTCCGGCTATAAGCCCTGAGCTACTGAGCGAGCTGATTCTACGAAGTGTAAAGGAGCCTCGGGAAGTCTTGTCAAAATTGATACACTACTTTACGGCCGACCGTACCTTCATACTTTGAAGGAAGTTTTTCAAAGGTACTACGACTGGCCGGCAAAGTCAGTCCGGCAAATGTGCCCGATAAATATGAACCACTGTTCACATCTACCTAAACATTACACTTCTAATAACTTCTTCCATTGAAAAACTTACCTACCTACTTACGAGCATAATTACTAATTTCTTATAGGAGGTAGTAGGTACAGTGTTTTTGAAAGTGAGCAATGTGCCTGAGAAAATGTCAATGTCTTTGTTCTTCAACAGAGAGTTATATTGCCTCATATGGCGGTTAATCGGTGAGAAGTGCCCAAGATTAGTTCTTGCAGCATTTTGCGAAAAAACGACATGAGTTCCTGGACGAGGTAGTCCATATGGCACTCTGAAGTTAACGCTACTTATCAGCGCAGAGGAATCAATATCGCCATTAAGGAGTTTCCACAGGACAACGTTATCTAGTAGATATCTACGATCAGACAAAGCGCGCATTTTACAAAAGTTCAGCGTGTAAGAGACAGGTTATCAGTCAACGTAACTGAACCACTTTCAGTGAATAAAACTTTCAGGACATAAAAAAGGTCTCTCCACACAAAAATGCAAACCTGATTGGATAGTTCCAGCTTTTGCTGGAACAGTGTGGAGGGCAAGTACCATAGTCACCATGCTCGTTAGCGTTGCAGCTGCATACAAGCGTGTCGTCGATACAATACATACAGGATGTTAATTTAATTGCATGACATAACTCAGGGGCTGCTTCAGTAACGATATTAGAACACGAAAAAATATTTTAAACAAAATTAAAAAATAAATTACAAAAAAATATTTAAGTACAGTATTTTAAGTGTTCAGTTATCTTTACTGAAACACCCCCTAAGATATGGCATGCAATGAGCGATTTTCTAGTAGGTACTGATTTTAGTACGTTCTTCCACCAATAGATGGCGCATCTTACATCAGCTGTCAAAATTGAACACAAAATTGTTTCCAGTTTATGGTCTTTGCCAGACGTTAAAAAAACTTTTTTTTCTAAGTCAAACGCCTTTGAAATCGTGAAATCCGTGAGTGAAATCGTCTTAAATCGTCTAAAATAAAATGGCTAGCCCTTGTAGAGTTGCGTATTGTAAAAATATAGGTGCTCACAAATTCCCTAAAAATGAAGAACGCAGAAAACAATGGATTGAAGCTATAACCCAAATAAAACCTGGGTTAGCTGTGCGAAAATATTCACTTATATGCTCCGATCACTTTCGGCTTACAGACTTTTCCATTACACCATCATCTTGCCTACGACCTGGTAAGAAAATGCAGTTTACGTGCGTACAAATAAATATCCTCTTGTTAAGTAAGTATTCCTTTAATAATTGCATTTAATATTTGCAGATCTTGCCCGTAAAGTTTTGAAGAAAACTGCAGTGCCTTTCCTTTCTTGGCATTCCTTTTCTTGAGCTCAGCTTTCAAAGCCGTGAATGTCCACGACCCATAATCCTTGTCCTTATCTACATCCATGATCCACGGACACCGGGCACCGCACCGCTCACACAGTATAACCGAATCGCAAGGGCAAAATCAAAGTCCGTAATTCACGCCAAATTAATCATGCTCAGAAGAATCGTCAAAAACAGATAAGGGAAACCAAAGTCGTCAAATAAATCCACGAAATATCAATAAAATCTAAGAAAAAGATAGCGTGTCCGTCTCCCCAGCAACCCATGCGAGATATGGCCAAGTGGCATACACCAAAATTTAGTGGAAATTGGTTCATTCCATCAGTAAAGTGTCAGATTCAGTGCATCAAAACTGATGACACTACGAGGTGAAAACTTTGGGTGGCTGTAGAGACGTCTCGTCAGCCAGCCCATTCTATACAGGGAAAACTACGAAGATTACATAAAAGCAAAATAGTTCCACATTTACTGCATGTCTAGTGCAATTGATTGTAAAAAAGCCGAATCGAAAATGTCCATATGGTAGGAGCACTTCATCAATAATTATGGGTGGCTGGAGAGACGTTTTCCCAGCCAGCCCATGTGATATCTCGGAACATATAGTAGGTAGGAAGATGAAACAAAGCTTAATATTTACTACCTACTCGGGACAGTAGGTAGCAAATATTTCAAAATCCTAGCTCCACTAACTTTTGAGATATTTGTATTTTTTCATGGGCTTGCTGGGGAGACGTCTCGCCAGCAAGCCCATGCTGTAACTCAAAAAGTACTGCACGTAGAATGCTGAGCGATATACCAATAGAGAGTGCATATTTGATGCAATAAGCACCAAGAAAAGTGAGTCCCTAGGTCTTATGGTTTCGGTGCTAGAAACAAAAATCATTTTCCCGCTGAAAATTTGGAATGCATGATGTGAAGTGCAACGTTGCCATTCTGTGCAATTCTACATGTTGCTGTTAGAGCATTCAAAAATCAATCTTGTGTCCTAATAGTTAAGAGGTCCTGTAGACGCACGTGTAGATTATTTGTAATTTGAGAATAGTTCGGGAGACGGTGTACTTAAAAGGCTGATTGGTTAACAAGAACTTTTTATTTATTTGTGGACAACATGTGAAGAACAAAAGACATAATATGTATTTTGGCTCACGTATTTATTTAATAAATCAGTTTTCTTAACTTATTAATTACAGAACAATTTAAGAATACTTTAAAAATTTTAGTTTGTTACTGAGACCATTAAACCTACATCTCCTCCTAGAATACAGTTGTCACGGTTGCTAAAAAGAGATTGAGGCACCAGTTAGTCTTCACGTGAGCTAAAATACATATTATCTCTTTCGTTCTTAACATGTCGTCCACAAATAAATAAAAACTTCTTGATAACCAATCAGTCTTTTACTAAGTACACCGTCTCCCGAACTATTCTCAAATTACAAATAATCTACACGTGCGTCTACAGTACCTTTTAACTATAAGGATACAAGATTGATTTTTGAATGCTCTAACAGCAACATGTAGAGTTGCACAGAACGGCAACGTCGCACTTCACATCATGCATTCAAAATTTTCGGCGGGAAAATGATATTTGTTTCTAGCACCGAAACCGTAAGACCTAGGGACTCACTTTTCTTGGTGCTTATTGCATCAAATATGCACTCTCTATTGGTATATCGCTCAGCATTCTACGTGCAGTACTTTTTGAGTTACAGCATGGGCTTGCTGGCGAGACGTCTCCCCAGCAAGCCCATGAAAAAATACAAATATCTCAAAAGTTAGTGGAGCTAGGATTTTGAAATATTTGCTACCTACTGTTCCGAGTAGGTAGTAAATATTAAGCTTTGTTTCATCTTCCTACCTACTATATGTTCCGAGATATCACATGGGCTGGCTGGGAAAACGTCTCTCCAGCCACCCATAATTATTGATGAAGTGCTCCTACCATATGGACATTTTCAATTCGGCTTTTTTACAATCAATTGCACTAGACATGCAGTAAATGTGGAACTATTTTGCTTTTATGTAATCTTCGTAGTTTTCCCTGTATAGAATGGGCTGGCTGACGAGACGTCTCTACAGCCACCCAAAGTTTTCAGCTCGTAGTGTCATCAGTTTTGATGCACTGAATCTGACACTTTACTGATGGAATGAACCAATTTCCACTGAATTTTGGTGTATGCCACTTGGCCATATCTCGCATGGGTTGCTGGGGAGACGGACACAAGATAGCGGTCAGCTGCGTACACAGACAGATCACAGAGATTGACTTTGTTTTTTTTTTATCACTAGGGTTATGTCTATACTCTATACGGATATTTTGACAGCTGCTGTGTAGAGTGACATCTAGTGAAAATTTTGGAACTAATTTTGACGTTTAATCTGTCAAAAGAAAATCGGTCATTAAATTAACATCCTGTATGTATGTCAGGCAAATTGTATAATTCGTCGTTTTACATTATGCCTTGGCATTCTTTAAAATGCCGAAAAAATTTTAATTCTTCATTTTACATAAAGCCAGTTCACAAAACCAGTGATCTAAACCCGTTTACAATCTGCCGGCGCACTGTTTACAGTTGCTTACCATGGGCTTGAATTTACACTCGAGCAGACATACGATAGCTGCTTACGTTGTGGTCGCTAAGGAAGTGTCAATAGCAAAGTCAATCAGGCTTTCTGCAACCGACAATGTAAGGTATGGGGACAGGTATGGGTAAAGAAATAGAATGAAAGCCGATTTATTAGTTACAGTATATTTAACATAGAATACAACATGTATACTTAGATGGGTAATGATCGGGCAATGCACCTTTGATTAAAGCTATCTCGTAACTACCTTCTCTCAGTCAATTGATATTACTAGTAATAAAAATAGCACGCTCATTAAACGGCATTTTAATAGTTTCATGTAAAACCTTATTCTCTTTTGGAAAATAAGAAATAAGCAAGTTGAATGCCTGGCTAATTATTCCACTTAATGTGGGAATTTTCTTTCATAGAAGTTTAATATAAACCCTTACTTTTTAAACCCTGGATATTTTAAGAGATGGTTCTATCCATGAAACTGAACAACTTTTCGGAGCATAGGTGCATCTGATGACAGCACATTTTGTATGGGAGGTTAAAAATTTTTTTCGTAGTTCGACCTATAAGTGTAGGCAACGAAGCAGATGAACCCAACATAATTCTCTTAGGCAGATTTAATTTGACAGGATGATAAAGTACTATCATGAATTGAATGTAAATTCAAAATATCCAAAAAAAAATTACAAAAAAACATTTTCATTAAATTTTTTGTAATTTTTGTATGGAAAAATTAAAAGTACCTATTTTTTTTTTGATTTTTTATAGAACGTTTGTCTCACATAGTGTAATAACCCAGCAAAGTTTCATCGACTGAGGATTTAATGCGAGGGTCTTCATACCTAGACCGCTTCGTTGCCTAGACTACTATGTTCCTTGGAAAAGTTGTTCAGTTTTATGGGCAGAACCACATTTTAAAATATCCGGGGTGATAATTAAAAAATAACGCTGTATGCAACGTCTCGACGTCTAGGCGTTAACTTAACGTAGATTAGTAGCCAAGGGCTGTAAGGCATCAATTGCAGCCCGAGATATTTAGGCGCCCTCGCTGCGCTCGTGCGCCTAAATATCTCGGGCTGCAATTGATGCTTACACCGGAGCTAACTACTCTGCTTTACATCTCGATTGTGAGGTAAGTAGGTCCTTATTACCACCAAATTGTAGGTGACCAATTAGCGCTCTAGGGTAATAATGTAGCTAGAAAAGCCCTAGGTCGGTAAGTAATAAAAAAAACACTTCACTCTTTCAAAACTCAATTACTTACCGCCCTAGGGCTTTTCTAGCTACATTATTACCCTAGAGCGCTAATTGGTCACCTACAAGCCCCATTTGGGGGTAATAAGGACCTACTTCCCGAATATGAGAGATGTAAAAACTCCTTTAAATCTACTGCGTGATTTTTTTTTTTCAACTGAAAAAAATGAGGGATGATTTGCCCGTGAAACTGAACAACTTATACCCGGGAACATGGTTTGAAGTACGAAAAAAAATGTTTCGAACTCTCATACGAAATGTGCTATCAAGCTGATAGTTTGTATCTGGTAGTTTTTTTATTTCGACCTATGTTCCATGGAAGAAGTTCTCTTATTTTTTTTTTTACAGATGAACATAAAAACACGGGCTATAGCACTTTCCGTTAAGTTGACAAAGAGAGTGTTAAAATAATCTGATTTAGCCTCTTGGATATGGTCTTTTAAGGTTTTACACGAACACATTTAAACCCATCATAGACGCGATTCGGCCGCGCGGTGCCGAAAGTGGTCACAAAGGGGCTACCTGCCGTCCACTCGCACCCCCCGTCAGTTAAAAAATATTACTCGCTGAATACAAGTTATTGGAAATCCGGAAAGACAGATTAAAGAAAAAGTGTCCATGTTTATTTAAAACTTATCACCTCTATAAAATATAGTTCACTATACAGGGTGTTAATTTGATTGCATGCCATAGCTTAGGGGGTGTTTCAGTAACGATAAAGGAACACAAGAAAAAAAAAATCCTGCATAAAAAAATTAAAACTTCATTGAAACTAAATTAACGCACCGCGCTATCAAAAGCGCGCGAAAGAGTATCATTTATGTATGTATCTACCTTATACTCGTACATTGATACTCGCGCGCTGGCTCGGTGATAGCGCAATGTTCCGTCCGGGTCATTGCTCTCCGCGTTAGTTTAGTTTCAACGAAGTTTTAGTTTTTTCAAGTAGGAATTTTTAAATTTTTTTTTTGTGTTTCTTAATCGTTACTGAAACACCCCCTAAGCTATGGCACGTAATTAAATTAACACCCTGTATATTTACAGATACAAAAACTGCTAAGTGGCCGTTTTTCGCACTTTTTGTATCTGTAACTACAGTGAACTATATTTTAATTAGTTTATAGATTCTAAATAAACTAGGATACGGTACCTTTACTTCAATCAGTCTTTCCAGATTTTCGTAAGTTTTGTATTTAGCGAGAAATATTTTTGTATCTGATGGAGGCGCTAGTAGACGGCAGGTAGCCTCTTAACAATTTTAAGCTTTTTGTAATACTCAGAAACATATAATTTCATAGATAGAGCTATAGAGGTAGCTGCTAAAGTCGCGCGGCTGAAAAGCGTCGACATAAAACCAGCCTTAGTTTTGTTAGCGTTTGTTATTTTATTTTATAAATTGTTAGCATGCAAATATCACCATGGAATACACGACACGACACAAACGCTAACAAATTTTTGTTCTTTCTAAACTTATCTATACCGCAGTTTACGAATGAGTCAGATGCTTTGTAAGCCAAATGATTATACCTACCTCAAATTAATGTATTTTTAGCAAAATCTTATCTGAACTGAAAAATGTTTGTTACAAAAATACCCGACTCTTTCGTGAACTGTATTTATACTACCAGTTACGCTTTTGGAGCGCTATACAGGAAGTAAGGAACAACTTTCCGAAAACTGAGTATGCATGATCAGTCAACGATACCGAACAACTTTCAGTGAAAGAAAATTTCAGGGAATTAATAAAAAAATAGGCCTTTCCGTACAAAATTTAAAACTTGATTGGACAGTTTGTACGGAGAGGCCGATTTATTTTCAATTTCCTGAAAGTTTCATGCACTGAAAGTTGTTCAGTTTCATTCACTGTACATGCCCTTTCAGTTTTCGGAAAGCTGTCTCTTACACCCGTATGTGAAAGCACATCGATTCAATTTCGAGTTCGCCTTGTTAGCACCATGGGTAGCACGTTCGCGTTTTTTAAAAGTTTTATCTTAGAATATAAGGTCATTGTCGTGCTACCCGGTAGTGATGTCTTTGATATGTCGCAGGCAAATTATATAATTCGCCGCTTCACATAATGCCTTGGCATTTAACAAAATGCCGAGAATTTTTTAAAATCGCCATTTTACATAATGCCTTGGTATTTTACATAACGACGCGTAATTCGTTTCTGTCACTTCCGGCCACTCTTGCGGAACGCTCGCTCGGCTCATGCGTTGTGGTCGTTAGGTCACTTAACCCAGCCTAACCGACCCTTTTTTGGGTTTGCCTTAACTAACTAACCTAAAATGCACCAGTACTGATCTAACCACGTTTAAAATCTGCCAATACCGTTTTACAATTTTCCGAACGTATACAGCGTGAATTTTTAATCGTTTTTATCCCGCAGCCCAGTGATTCTACTCATGAAAACAAGGCGAAAAAATTTTTTCATCTCCCCATAGTAAAGTGGTCACGTGATTTGTATGGGAAGGTGAAAATTTTTTTTTCGAGTAAAATATTTTTTTCTTCGGTAAAGTTGCTTGTTTTCATGAGTAGAATCACTGGGCTTCGGGATTAAAACGAATAAAAATTCAGGTTGTATGATTTGCCGGCCGTTTGTAAACGGCGAATTATACGATTTGCCTGCGACATATAGACACAACAATCGTTCGTTGATCATTAAACATCATTGCGAGCCCATAACGGTGCGAATGTGTTGCGGTTCTATGCCCTAGTTTTACAATTTTGGCTTGCCTACTCGTACAACCTACTTGCTAAACCGTCAATATTAACGTTTTTTGTATATAAAGAAGTGCAACCTTAAATCAAAATAAAACCGACTTCCCTTCTCAAACAAGTGCCTAATTTTAGTTATTCTGCATAAAGCACCAAGTCTTAAAGTTTGGTGTTTGTTAGTCACAAACCAATTATTTAAAGATTTCCTCAAATATTGATGCATCAATCCTTCGTCTTATTTTATTTTGATTTAATTTGTACAGATGTCCAATCCGTCGGAAAGAGGAGTAACTGTCATAGCTAAAAAGACTGTATACGTTTATAATACTAAATACATCTGTATAAAAATTATATGAGTTCTTCATACATCTATATTACAAAAAATAGGAAAATATTACAGGATTTAGGACTTTTCAAATCCAACATCAATACGTCACAAAATCAGTACATTGATAACCTTCATATTTGTTAGTTAAACCGTCCTAAAACCAGTAATAATAATTGTATAATTGGTAGCAATAAATTGTGCTGAAAATTAGGCTGCATTGGAATCGACTTATAATATCGACCCTTAAGATTTAATTGTTTATTTTATTTCACAACCTAAAATACTGTTAAGTGTTAAACGTGCTTGGGAAAGATAAAATATACCGTTTCCTATCATATATAACTGTAATAGAAAATCGTCTGTTTTATGTTTTGGACTGAAGCGACAATTTTTTGTGTAATACTTAAAACGTAAATATGAACTAATATCCCGTAGCTTAAGTCCAAAACAAGAACATACGAGTATTAAATTTGGAACATTCATAAAAAAACTCATGTGATAATTTTGCATCAACTACAGGTTGTTCAGTTTAAAAGCTTAATTTTCCACTAAATTTCGTTATGAAATTCAATAATTAATAACATTAAAAAAATATGTACAGTAAAATTACAATACAAATTATTAACATTAAATAATTTAATTATTGTACATGGCTAGCATAAGAAATGGTTAAATTAGTTTTGAGGAAGCATTAAAAAAAAAACGATTCCTTGTAGTGAACACTATATTTACGGGTTTGTCACATATATTCTTACATACTACAACGTTTGACGTACAGTAAAAGTATCTCGAAAATTAGTATAAACGACATTTCTAACGCAATAGCAAAAATACGAACAATGTAAGTGTTAATTATAATAAAAAAATAATCATCAAATAAATATCAATTTTAATTTTAGAATGAAGGTCGTCCGATTGGGCATTTGCTGTTGAACTTTGACAAATTTAAAACAAACAATTAATAAACATTTGTTCGTATTTTTTATATACAATGTAACTAATGTTATTTTAAACAATCATTATTAATTAGATTTTTTTTTAATTTGTTTTTTTTTTTTGCAAAATGAATCCTGTATCTTGAAAATAAACATAACAAAATCCATTTTACGCATTTCATGAACTTTTTTGAAGGATGATATCGTCGTAGTATTTTACTGTTATTAAATCTGTGGTAGTACTTATCCTGATAGCACTACAAAAGAGATAAAACGATAAGTATATACAAATATGATAGTGGTATTATAAAAAATGTATTTTCTTAATACATTATATGTAAAAAAAAAACTAAAAATATATTTATTTATCAAAATTTAAATTATGCCATAGGCTCTACGCTACGCCAATCTCTCGTTAAATTTTATTTTTATGCTGACCGTAGAAAGGCATTTAGCGTTTATGGTGAAAACCCTCGACGGAGCTGTCAACCAATTCGCATAAAGCTGAACCGACAGGTGGAATTCCTAACGTCTGTGTTTACGAGCCTATACAATCTTTGTTGCAAAAATAAAAGGTGCCAAAACTGTATGCCAAATAATATAGATTAACCCCACTGTGGGTTGAATGAGAAGTGGGAAGATAATTACAGAAATGCGCATAGAGAAATAAACATTTAATTTTTGGCGCTAGATATCACTTTTAAGAACAAGGGCCTGGCCCCTTATGGTGGTATCAGAATTTGATTTCGGCAATAAAGAAGAGCAAGAACGATGGAAAATTATTGTTTTGCATTTTAGTCCAGAAGGAATTTATAATTTAATTTGTTTGTTACTTCATGTAGAATACCTTACGGAGCAACTTAGTCTGTAAAAGACCAAGCTCCTTAAATAAAGAATAAAAAAAAAAAAAACGGGTTTTTGTTTACGGAATATTGCTGAATGCATTTTGACTTCTGATACGTGTACCCATGACCCCAATATAGTTAGTTTAGTTAGATGTGCATTTAGATTTTTTTCTTGATAATTAATAGACGGTCGATCAAATCAAAGTTCAAAAATCGATGTTTCCAAAAACTGGTTATTCTCCAACTCAGTGTTCGAAATCAATGTCTTTGGTTGGAGCTAGACATTCGGTCAAGATAGAACATTCGAAACTCCTTACCTACTTTGACTAATGAATATCAACCAATTAGATTGATTATCTTTTTAAAGCTAATGCAGCTCTTCATTATTTGTAGATTTTCCCTTGCACACTGCTCTTTTCAAGGGTAAGCCACCCTTTATGCTATATAAGGTTCTAACATAATTTTAGTATGTTACTCAGACCATGAAACTGAACAACTTTCCCCAAGGAACCTAGGTCGAAAAATGAAAAACCAAATTTGACCTCCCATACAAAATGTGCTATCAGCTGTTGCAGTTTCTATGGGAGGTCAAAAATTTATTTTCATATTTCGACCTATGTTCCTTGGGGAAAGTTGTTCAGTTTCATGGTCTGAGTAACATACTACTATTTCATTAGGACCTTATATTTTTGATATAGTACGCACGGCAGCAAGCACGTAGAAACAAAACCAGTATAAGCTGAACCAGCGCTGCGCTACAAACACCCGAAACCAGAGAGGTCAAGGTCAAATTGTTTCCACCGACGTGCGGCCGTGTGTATATAAATAAATAATTTTACATAGTAAAATATAAACTATTAGCACGTATAGCAAAACTTATAAAAAAGTAAAAATATACAAAAAAAAAATACTTCATTAACTGTACAAAATAAAGTTTTACAACAAACCAAAACTTAATTTAAATATTTTGGTATATGGTAGGCGCCTACTTATGTAGGTACAAGAATATTAAATATACACAACCCAGTAAAGCACACTTTACACTGGACAGGCTTTTATACAGCGTGTAACGGAAAGGTGTGGTAATATTAAAGGGTGTGAATCTGCCCATAAAACTGAACAACTTTACCCAAAGAACATAGGTCATAGAACTAAATCGATTCTTGACCTAAAATGCATCAGCTGTATTTTGTATGCGAGGTCAAATTTGGTTCCTGTTGACATATGTTCCTTAGAAAAGGTTGTTCAGTTTCGTGCGTAGATTCACACCCTTCAGTATTATCACACGTTTTCATTACACACTGTATATTTTGCAGATAAGGTTAGCCGTAGAGGTAGTGGCGTCAATGGAGTGTTCAAAATGCTAATGATTTGGAACATTCAACAATGGCGGTAGCTAAAATTTTTTAACCTTGTACCGCTACATTCAAGAAGACGTTCATTGGTTAGGTTTAAATATTAGTAGTTAAAGGCTATTAGCCCAAAAAAATATAATTATTGAATCTTAACTTAAACACAATATTACATTACGTATCAAGGCCGGAAAAGAGGCTTTTTAACTTCCGACCGTGATGTGTATACAATGTTTCATGCCTTTACGGTCAGGAAATGGATAATGCTATTAACCTGTTAATATTTGCGTCCACGATAGAGAAGTGTAAGCAGATTTTGTGTCCTTACTGGCAGTAGTCAAAGGAGTAACGCTAGTAAGAGATGTCTTTACGACTAAGAATGAAAGACGTTAAAAAAATACAAGTTTTGAAACAGGTTTTTCGCTCGCGAGCACTCTACTTGTAAACTACAAGAAATGGCTTGATAATAACATCTAAAGGGGATGTTTAATTTTCGGCCATCTCTACATCCATCTGTACTTAGGTTAAACCAGCAACTGTTTTAGTTTTTTATTCAGAAGTTTAAACGACAAAAAATCATCAAAGTTACGCTAATTCTTGCGATATGGCAAGGCAATGTTTGCTAAGCAAAACATAAACAAAAACATCTTAAAAATGTAATGTCGGCCTTTTCACACACAACCGTCACATTAAGTGATATTTCCCACCATATTGCGTGTTGCCAGTATGGCTGATTAATAAATATGTATCAGGATACAAGTAAACTATGCCGAATTAAACAAAAATAGACTTAAGACATGGCCGAGGTCCCATGGTAATCTGAAAGGACTCCTTTGACGAGTTTAAGTTCTTACTCTTTTAGACTTCAATGGAGAGAAGAGAAGGACAAGAGACCACAGAGTAATCAGAAGTGACATCTAGAACAAAATCTTTGTTTCATATCCACATTTGCATTGAAATAATGTAGATTAATTAGAATGATAGCAGGACTGAGCGAACGCGTGACAGCAACGCTGTGTTCCAAATTGAGTAAACACTGTTGAAAACGTATCGCTACGCTGATTTTGCACGCTAACATCACTCACCATCACTGCTTTAGTGGCTCTAGTCATATGTAATTAAGCGCACTCACAAGTTCATCTGTCAAAAAATCAGTTGTGTTTGTATTTCGTTTATCATAGCATCAGCTAATACCTCCAAAATGTACGCCAAATCTTTCATTAGTGACAAACTCTTAAAAAAAGAAAACCTGTCGGCCGGCTGCAAATGAGTGGGATTTTATGTGTCAAATCGATTTTGACATTTAATTAGGGCTTTTACTGCTCCACCTATTTGATTATATCATCGATAGCAAAAACGATGACGCTAACAATGACGAAAGACGATGAACAACCGAGTGCTCTAGAGCACGCTTTCAGTCAATTGGGACCGATTTAAGCGCACTCACCGTGCTTTTAAGATGGATAGATATATTGATCCTTTATTGAAAACAAATTGTACATAAAAGAAAACCTTAAAATAACGTGGGCAAAGGCAGCCTTATCGCTACAAGAGACATTTTAAAAGCAACCTTTGAAGATAGGAGAGATATACAATAAGAGCACTTCGTGAAATAGAAATAAAGAGAAGTATGTAGTTATTTAAAAATAGAACAAGTAAACAAATAAAGATACATAAATTGTATAGCTATAAATGTACATATATAAATACAATTTCCTACAAGCAACTAAGGTTGTCTGGAAGAGATCGCTATAAGCGATAAGACCGCCTTTGTCCACCCTAGTTTTAAGAGTCTCCTGTGTATTGTTTTGTTAATAACAATAAAGAATTTATCTATCTATTTATAAATAAGTACATAAATATGCACACTGTTAGAGCATTTTGGAACGTGGGGCAAAACCGAGAGACACTGTCTCTGGTGTTCGCATATCTTACGCATCGCTCCTCTCTGTTGTCATTCGAACCAAGCTACATTATTTCGATCGCATCACCCTTTGTATGTACGACCATTACAGCATTAAGATTAGATTTCGCATTTTAAATTCTAGTAAAAATCATCCAAATTTTAAATTCGGTTTCAAATCACTATGAGGAAGATAAACCTTGTAGTAAAACCGCTTAAAATTTCTATAAACAGGCAACTATTTGTAGTCATGTGATTTTCCGCTATTTTGATTAATTCTGTGTCCAATGTACAGTTGTGAAAGCTGGCGCAGGTTTTGTTCGGGATGTCTTTTGATCTGTTACAGCTCAATCACTCGGGACACTTCACAAGCAAAATATATACCCATAAACCCTAAGGACACCGCAAGTTTTGCTACTTCATCGAGTACAAGAAATTTGCAACTTTGTAGCGAGAGTAGTGGCCTATTGGAGCCACATTACGTTGGCCTTCCAATGCGCAACCTGCCAGGTTCGCAAACAACAGGTGTGTCTTACATCCTCCTGGCAGTTTCGCTAGTCGGACCATAAATGTGGTCGAGTCACAAACATGGTCGAGGATGTAAGGCAGACCTGTTGTTTTTTACTTTCAAGTATACCTTTTATTACTACGAACAGGTTTCATTCGTGTACTCCATGACGTAACCACTTTTCTCTCGACTGTGCCGAATCATGTACTCGATGAAGTAAGAAAACTTGCGGTGCCCTCATAGTCTAATATGACAGAAGCGCCCTCATGTCTCCGTCACCCAACTGGTAATAGATACTTGTCGCTCTTATATTGATCATTCGAATCTTGAGTCCTGTCAAAGTTTGTATAAAGTCCTCCAGATGCGACGTTGCCAGCTCGCTCAGTAGTTTGGGAAATGAACGCTCCAATAGGGAGTTGAGTGGGGAGTATATGGAAAGTTCAAAAGCAGACAGTTTGACTTGGGACTTTGTTTGGACATGCTAAAAATCATGAACTCTATGAGGGACGCGAAATCTTGAAAGATCTATTTTGTAAAGAATTTTATGTAGATTAATTTAGTGCTACAACGTTTTTGGTATTCACGCTGTAAGGGACAGTATACCGAAAACTGAAAGGGCGTGCTCATTCAACGAAACTGAACAACTTTCTCAAAGAAATAACTTTCCAAAAGAAACATTTACTTGAGAAAGTTGTTCAGTTTCGTTGACTGAGCACGCCATTTCAGTTTTCGGCGCACCGTCCCTTACAACCTGTATATCGCAAAAACTAAAAACCGGGAACTTCATTGTGCCCCTCAACCTAAGCCTCAGCTCCAAGTGTTCAGGATTTTTAGCATTAGCATGTTTACCTCCTTACTAGTCTAAACAAAGTTCCAAAGTAAAAGTTTCTGCTTTGGAACTTTCCACCCACAATAATTCGTTTACAACGCTACAGCTATTTACAGGATTACGCACCGACGTTTCCGTCTGTTGCTCTCGGCCTTTACGTTGATACGTTCCGATTCGTGGAACCGGCGAACCAGTCGGACGAGCTCGTGGAAAGCCTGGTCTACGTTCATGCGAGCTTTGGCACTGCATTCGATGTAAGGGATCTTCAGCTGATTAGACAGAGACTGGGCCTGTTGCAACGTCACCTGAAATTGTAGAAAGTTTTACAACTAATTATACTAATTGTAACACCAGTGCGTATGTACTATAAACAAAGTTGGCGCGCGACCACCTTTAGGTTTAGTTTCAGTGTGCAGTAGTGGCTCGCGAAAATCTCCGCTGGCTCCGCCTTGCTAGGTTTGTCCGCTATGTGCCAGTTTTAACTGACCAACATGTGTGAAATGGATCCTAAAAGACTCAAAAAGTCATTTAAACTAATAAAACTAAAACCGTTGTCGTCTCTTAGTGGTAAGGGCGGGGCGGGCTAAGATCGCTACATGCAAGCAACAAGGTTTCGAAAGTGGTCAGGCGCCAACTTTGTTGATAGTACAGTCAACTCTCGATTTACCTGACCCCCCTTGTATGTAACTTTGTAATTTAACTGCACGTACAAGGGGGTCAGTTAAATCGAGAGTTGACTGTACGTTGAAGGTATTTACAAAAACATATGAATATTATTTACAAAAACAAATAAGGATATTTTACGGAAGCTTGTAGTTACTTACATATTCTTGAAAGTTATGAGCTTCATCATAACATCCCATGAAACGTCCACTACAGGACAGGGAGCTCCCTCCAGAATTCTAGCTTTTGCTGGAAAAATGTGGAGGGGAAGTACCATAGTCACCTCGCTTGTTAGCGTTACGGCTGGCACCATGGACCGCGGTTGTAGGTGACCGCAGTAAGTAAGATGTAATATTAAAAGGAAGATACTGCTGCCCATCCTCCAGTTAACCCTTAGTCGTCTCTTACGACACCCACGGGTATGTACGGGTTGGTACTATTCTTTGCCGGCACCACACGGGACAACTACTCCAGTAAAATTACGAGAGATTGTATGGCGAAACGGAAATAATTGATAATAGCCGTGATTCTTTTTCAGATCGATAGATTATATTTCTGTGTAAAGCTTTTTAATGGAATCCACCTAAATTTACTTCATTTATTTATTTATTTTGCCGTCCAAACATTAAAAAAATATGGAATTTCGGAAAAAAATGTTAATAGATTATTTTTTTTATTTACGGCTTGCTATATATTCAGAATCTCATATTATACATGAATCCACCTAAAAATATTAGCTTTTTTGTATTGTTTAACTTTTATAGCACGAAATTTAAATACAGCTTATCTTCGCAACCAAAAATAGTAGTAGATCCGTTTTGCTTTCTAATAATTTAAATAGTGCTATATAATCACATTTATGGCAAATCCAACATAAATGTTTACAAAATCATTGTAAACCAGCGATTACAAAAAACTTTTTTTTTTATTTATTTTGGCATTTTTGTGAATATATATAAGAATCACTTACATTTAAAAAGGTTGAGTTTAGCTCAGTTTATTGCTATTATTTTACCTCGACTTTATTGGCCCTTATATGTAAAAATAAGTGGAGATTTATTTTGAAATAAATTGATATTTTTAAATATATTTATGGTGGATTTTGATGCCTATATGTAAAGTATACGTTTATCTATGATATAAAGTACATATTTGTCTATTACAATTTTTGCCTTAGCTGTTATTCGAAAAAAATGTTCCGCTTTAAATTTTAGGTGGATTCGTAAATATTGCGTCTTAACATCATATTTAAATACGATATACACAAAAAAGTAGCTATTAGCATTTAATGTTTTGCAAAACCGTATTTTTACTGGAGTAAACTACTTAATGACCTTACAACTACTTAAATTTCGAAGGATAACGCGGAGAATCTGCTTTTGAAACTGACTGAAACTTGTATACTTTCTCTAAGTAGGTGGCAGTAACCCTTACACCTCAAAGGCCGCCAAAAAGCCGTACCTTTTGATTCACATATCCAAGGATAGCATACAACTGTGGTCAGAAATGTACCTACCCGTCTAAAAGCCTGAAGCTACCGTCATGACATGACCTCCCTTGGCCCATACATATGGAAGTCAGCCTTGTCAGCTGAGAGGAATTCAAAAAGTTTGGAAGCATCTCTGATAAAGACAAGTATGAGGGCCATGTTTAAGATCCACGCCAAACTTGTTGTCGTGCCCTACCTTTCGTTTCCTGCACCCGAAGGGACCAAAAGCAGGCAGCCAATAGGACGTTTTGGGCTTAGCTGCTGCAGATAGTCACAAAAGATGAAATAATCTAAATATATAAAACAGCTTGTCCTGACTGACGGACTGATTCATCAACGCCGAGCCGTAACCGCTACACAGCTGAAATTTTATACACAGGTTCTATGCACATCAAAACTACCCACTAGGAAAGGATTTTGGAAAATTCATCTCCCAAGGGGGTGAAATAAGAAATGAAAGTTTGTATGAAAGTCCTTACCCTTCAAGGGGGTGAAAAGGGGATGATTTTTTTCCCGTATGTTGGTCTATAATTCTTTCATTTTAAAAGATAAAATTATAGAAATTTGATTCTGAGCTCTTGGTAAAAAATAAAAAAATACGTGTTTAAGAATTATTTAAAATTCATCCACTAAGGGGGTGAAATATGGGATGAAAGGTTGTATGAAAATCCTACAGTTTTGATATGCGGTACTTGAAAATTTGTATTTTAGTTATTAATAAGAAACATGTGTTTTTGCAATAATAAAAATAAAATAAAAATAGATAAAATTTTGAGATATCATCAACCAAGGGGGTGAAATTGAGTGGTTAATAAGGGATGAAAGTTCGTATGAAAATCTTACAGTTTTGACATGAGGTGTTTGAAATTTTGGATTTTAGCTAATAATAAGAAGTAATAAACACGTGTTTCAGCAATTTTCAGATTGATTTTCATAAAAACTTTCATCTCTTCATCCCCCAAAAGGGTGAAATAAGAGATGAAAGTTTTTATGAAAATCCTACAGTTTTGACGTGAGATACTTGAAATTTGGATTTTATCTAATAATAAGAAGTAAAGAAACACGTGTTTCAGCAATTTTGAGATATCATCCCCCAAGGGGGTGAATTAAGGGATGAAAGTAGGGAGAGGGAGAGGGAGAGGGAGAGGGAGAGGGAGAGGGAGAGGGAGAGGGAGAGGGAGAGGGAGAGGGAGAGGGAGAGGGAGAGGGAGAGGGAGAGGGAGAGGGAGAGGGAGAGGGAGAGGGAGAGGGAGAGGGAGAGACAGCACAAAGTTTGAATTTTACGCGGGCGAAGCCACGGGTACAGCTAGTTAAATATAATTCAGTGAACTTACAACTCTCTCAAGTTAAGACGTGTTTCCCAAATCGCTCAACACGATCTACTAGCTAATATAGACACTTTTTGTTACTAACCCGAAATGAAAAAGTTATAAGTTATTCTTAATGTTACAGAACGCACCTGTCATAATATACTCTACCGGTGTTTGTCTATGCGCTATGCTCTATGAGATGCCTACGTCAGACGCGAATGGATAATGCACAACGTGCATCCTATTGTTATTACGCAAATAAAAAGCTACGAACATTAAATGTTTATCTGTAGCTCCTATAAATGTGAACTTACAACTCTCTGGTTCTCGAGATCAGCCTTGTTCCCCACCATGAGCATGGGGAACTCATCTCGATCCTTCACCCGGAGGATCTGCTTGTGAAACTTGTATAGCTCCTCGAAGCTCGCCAGGTCAGCCACAGAGAACACCAGCAGGAAACCCTCGCCAGAACGCATGTACTGCTCGCGCATGGCGGAGAATTCTTCCTGACCCGCCGTGTCCAAGACTAAAAACAATCGCATGAAATTTAAACAAAATTCTAACTATAACCTCAAATGGAAGTAATTGTACTACAGGTGGGGTTTTTGTGCAAAGTACGTCTGGGGAAGTACCAACCCCTTGCCTATTTCTACCGTAAAGCAGCAGTGTTTGCACTGATGTTTTTCGATTCAAAGGGTAAGGGAGCCAGTGAAATTAGCGGCACATGAGTAATACCATTTCAATTTTCCCTCTTGAGGTACGGAACCCTAAGAAAGATGATTTATTTTATTTTTAGTTATTTAAAAGAATTACATACTCGTACTAATCTTAATACTAATTTATGACAGGTGTAGCAAAAACCTAATTAAGTTTGCCCGTACACCTACAGATTCGACGCACTCTGCGACCGCACGCAACATAGTACGATATTATTTGATTATGAACACTATGAGGATAAAGCCACGATCACACCTAGCCGAATTTAAAGACCAATTCGGCACACATTGCCGGGAGTCTTGGATATGTTAATTGCAATATCCTTACTTCAACGAGCAATGATACAGTAAGGACACTCCACTCGCCGCTACTTCCGATCCGATACCTCGAGGGCGCGCACGTACCAGGACACAAGCTTGGCGCCTATGTGGGCGATGTGGCTTTGCGTTCGCAGTAAGTAGTGCATACAAGGTATGCCGGCTGTGTCCGAGTTTAGAGCACGGTCACAATCAGCATTAAATCACGGGCAAGCTTTGCATCTGACTGATATAGTATGGGATAAAGTATTCGGGTCCTGCATATGCCCTGCTTGACGAGTCTCCTGAAGTAAAGCATAAGTACCAGCCGAAAGGAACAGGACGCAAAAAAATGCGGTCCCAATCTGCTGTCTTGTATCGCCACACCCGTATATTACCAATGGGGCCCTAATCAGGTAGGGAGTAGAGAGATGCAGCTTTCATCAGACAGTGGTCGGAAGTTCCCAGAGGGGCATCTACTGCCACGGTATAACGGTCTGGAACGGTTGTCAGCAGGAAGTTCACAGCCCACAGTGGCGGATTTCCCCTAAGATCCAGTAGGAACAACATGCCAAGGGCGGCCAATCGGCCAACCTAACATGCAGAGGATTACGCGAATCAAGAAATGTGGGGGGGTTTCGTTACTAGCGTCCGCATGAGCTACCTGCAACCACCCTGAATTCGCCCCCGGGTGGTGCAAAACGATTAACAGCGTCGAGTCTAAGGCGGCGGAAATGGTAACCTGAATCTAGGTCGGCCTCATAAGCCGTAAGGAGTAGTAAATACCCTCTAAAACTCTGGTGCAGAAAGGAACACAGATGTACCGCTGCTGTTTTCCCAAGAATAACACCGTAAGCAGTTTCAAATGAACCCGACCGACGATCGGCGCCAGCATGGTTCCGAGTCTGCTGGTGTGAAATGGGCGACCGGTTGCAAAAGAGTGAATCCGTAGGTAGGCTCCTTGCAGAAAATAGGTCAGTCACAGATCTACACGCCGCCGCCTCATAATTGTAAGCTAACCACCAATTGACGAGCTTTTAATATTGTCACCTATAGAATCTTGGCGGCATGCTGAAACAGGGAAATATTCGAGAAGGAGATAGACAGATGTCTTCTGCGATCGCTATCCTTCTTCAGGCATGCGGTTAGGCAGGGGCTTGAGAGTATAAATATAAGCACTTACTTTCTCGCAATACTCAAGGAAAAACTATCAACCGCAAACTTAAATTTGTAATGCCATACACACATAGTATCGAAATACAAACTTTTATTTACGTTTTTCCGTAAAATTTTCGAATGAAATATACAGATCAATTCAGAATTCAAATTGTCAAACATTAAAACAAACAAACCTCAAACAATTTCGAGTAAATCACATGTTTAACTTTTGTTGGTACTGGAACACCCTTTATATGAATTTTCACAGATCAATGGATACTACCGTAGGATACTTGCATGGAGGTTTTTTAATTTCCCGTCATGTTGCTTATGAATAATTGTTCAGTTTAGTCTACTGAGCAAGCCCTTTTAGTTTTTGGTACACCCTGTGTACTAAATTTTATTCAAGAAAATCATAAAAAATATCCAGTCAGGTAGACAACCAATCCAGAATTAATATTATAGAAAATTTTAATAAGCTCAATGGAACCAATTTTGGGAAAATCACATATTTACGATTTGGTGGTAGAGGAACACCCCTTATATGAAATTACACAGATCAATTGATACTGGCGCAAGATATCTTGATGGAGATGCTAGGTCATGCAAAGTTTCATCAAGATTCTATGAGCCGTTTTTGAGAAAATTTCAATTTTTAATTTTCGTTGTATGACAACTACCCTCAAAATGAGAGCCAGCAAGAAACAACTTAGAACCCTTCGATGGATTTGCATACAACTCCTAAATTCAAAATATGGTGTCAATCGGACCATTCGTTTAGCCGCTAGGCCAAAGCGTGGCGGACAGACCGACCGACGGACAGACCGACCGACGGACAGACCGACCGACGGACCGACCGACAGACGGACATTTTTCGGAGACTTGATTTTTATGATTCGAAAGTAAAAAGCTTAAACTCCTTCGCCACGTGAACAGGTAGGGCAGGGCGTCGGTTAATGAGCATTTTTTTTTCAAACACCCACCTTGTTCCAAATTGCAACTTTATTTCCAATATCATTTTACCAATGATTTAATGCTTTTATGTGTTTCCTACCTAATCTAATAAAGTATCTAAAAACAATAATAATCTGGTAAAAGGGTGCGCATCACTTCGTACAAATATTTTTCGTATATCAACGTTTCAATAACATTCAATTGATATAATAAACGTTTCATATAACAACTATTAGCATAATTTTGTTTGACATAACGTACCTTTACTATAATGAACGTTTTCTATACTAACATTTGGCATAACTATCATTTCACCTAAATATGTTTCATATAAAATTTAATTCATATAAAACCCAATTTCATATAATATCAGTTCGTTATTTTCATTGGTTAGTTATAATATCCTCATAAATAATTAAGTAAATGAACAAGCAAGCATGCATTATGCAAAAAAAAGCAAGCAAAGGCAAGCAGGCATGCATGCAAGCAAGAAACAAAACCAAGCAAGCAAGCAAGCATGCATGCATGCAGGCAAGTAGACATGCATACATTCATGTCAACCTAACCTGAGGCGCTAGCACCGAACTCAATCGTTATCGAATCTCTCTTTTCGTCTTGTATAGAAAAAAAGAGAGAATCGATAACGATTGAGTTCGGTTCTAGCCCTTCTGAAGGGTATGGCGGAATGAAGCGGAGCTCGCTCCGCTCGCCTCCGCTCAATTCCGCCATACCCTTCGAACCTAACCAACTGTGTCGGGGTGCCCCGAACTCTTTTGCTCACTTCGCTCGCCTATTATCCATTCTACTAAGCCCTTGCCATTAACAGACAAGTAAGCAAGCATTCAAGCATGCATACAGCAAGCATGCATACAAGCAAGCAAGGAAGCATGCAGGCAAGCAGGCATACGCATGCACTCATGTCAACCTAAATTGAAGGGTATGGCGGAATGGAGCGGAGCTCGCTCCGCTCGCCTCCTCTCAATTCCGCCATACCCTTGGAACCTAACCAACTGTCGGGGTGCCCCGAACTCTTTTGCTCGCTTCGCTCGCCTATGATCAATTTAATTGAGCCTTATCGTTTCGTTTTTACAACAATTTTAATGAAATAACCTGAATAAACTAATTGATTATCATATTTATTTGTTTTATTATTATTAATTAAATAAATAATAAGTAAATAAATAAAAATATAATGTATTATAGGAAATGTTTATTATACGTTTTGAAATTATATGAAATGAAAATATGTGAAATGTCGATTATACGAAATAATTATTATATGAAACAAAATTATATGAAACGTTGTTATATCAATTAAATGTTATATTAAAAGTTGTTGTATCATCTATTACACACAACTGGTAAAATATTAGCTGTTTTAGCTTACAGATCGATTTTAAGGAAGACTGACGGAGATTTTCTTTCCTTTTCGTTACCATAGAATTTTATGATTAAATCTTAAAAGAAGCGTTATTAAAGTTTTCGAAATAGTTTTTCATGATATTTTACATATTACATGTTGGAAAATGTTACAGTTTTACAAGAAAACATTAAAATTGTTTAGTTTTAGGCGTTTATTTTTAATTTCGTTACCGCATGGTCAAGATTGACAGTGTATTTTTCGCTTTTAAGATTAAATCGGAACGACTAGGTATCATAAGGTAAATATTTGAAATGAAAGCCCACATAATTTGTAGTGTTTCTGCACCGGACGGTAACGAAAAAGACCGATAACGAAACCTTAAGGCAGGTGGTAATTCGTAATAAATCAAAAAGTAAAGAATACGAAGTTTTTTTTTTTTTAAGAGTGTACTGTATAAGCAATTTTATTATTTGGCAATTATGGTTAATTCAAACACATCACCTGCAAGTTCTTTTTTCCTGGAGCCGACGGATTCGGGTGAGGTAGAAGCCATAATACTCGTAACGAATTTAAATACTGACAGCGCACCGGGACTCGATGGTATCACGAATCGCCTTATTAAATCTTTAAAACATTTAATTACAGATCCACTTGTCGAGATAATTAATCAAAGCTTTTCAACTGGAGTAGTACCGCAGGCCTGGAAAATCGCGACTATTACACCAATTTACAAAGGCGGTGAAAAAGACACACCTAACAACTACCGGCCAATATCACTACTTCCTGCATTTTCAAAAATCTTGGAAAAGCTGGTCAATAAGCGTCTTGTAAAGTATTTAGTTACATATACTTGCGATCAATCAATTTGGTTTTAGAAAAGGGAAATCTGCCGAGGATGCAATTAACTTGTTGTTTGATAAAGTTTCCAATTATCTTGACAATGGTTGCTGCTGTGTCGGAGTCTTCTTGGATTTGGCCAAGGCCTTCGATACAGTAGCTATACCAAACCTGCTGCGTAAATTAGAACAGATAGGTATAAGAGGCGTTGCCTTAGACTGGTTCTCCATTTACTTGAAGGGAAGGAAACAATGCACCAAAATTAGTTCTTGGACCAGTGAATTAGCGGAATTGTCATACGGGGTGCCGCAAGGTAGTGTGCTTGGTCCAACACTTTTTCTAATATACTTAAACGATCCGGCACTGTTACCGATAAGAAACGCAGACATAATTTGCTATGCGCATGATACTGCTATTCTTTTCAACGATACGTCATGGAAAGAATGTCATAAAACAGCTGAACAGGGAATGGCAACAGTTGCTACCTGGCTTCAGTTAAATCTTTTGACCCTTAATAGCATTAAAACAAAATTCCTCTGTTTTTATAAAACTGCGGCTTCCGCGCCCCTATCGTTTAAACACGTCACGGTTCACACTTGTGAACAACAGACCAAGGGTGGTTGCGCCTGTGCAGAAGTAGTGAGAGCCCAAACCATGAAATACCTTGACGTGATTGTGGATGAGAGGCTTACATTCCGGGGCCACATTAGGGTTTGCAATTTGAATATTCGAATATTCATTTTATTCGAATATCCGCTCCAATTTCAAATTCGAATAGTTCATTTAAATTATCCGAATAAGCGAATAGTTAAAAAAGTAATAAAGGTACTTCTATTTTGCTAGAATATCATAAAAAGGAAATTCTTGAATGATTGATTGACTCATCAAAGCGCGGCTGAAACTACAGATGAATCTAGAAGCTTGAAATTAGAAGGGTATGTTTTTCAAATCATTTAGGCTTGCGACAGAAAATGATTTTAAGAAAGAGTAAAATGAAATGAGAAAAAATATTTTTGTATAAATAAAGAATATCCATTTTTTGTGAAGTGAGATTCATACATATGTGCCTTTAAGATTTCGATAAAAATAAAGAAATATGTGTTTGAGCGTTTCTTGAAAGTCAACTTCCAAGGCGGTGAAATAGGGAATGAATTTTTGTCGGTTCGTTGGTCTTCAACTCCTTAATTTTTGAAGTTACAGGTTTAAAAATTTGGATTTGAGCTCTGTACAAATTCAAAAAGTACATGTTTCAGCTTTTTTTATATTTATTGACCTCGATCTAGTCTCGAGGACAGAGATGAGATTGATGATGGGACGAGCTTGCTCATTAGAAGCCTATTTACTCGCTACTTCAATAGATTCTCGGGAAGTAGGGGCAGAGAATTCCCCTCTTTAAGGGCCGATCACACCTGACTGAATTCACACACTAAGTCAGTTAGTCTCCTACGTAGGAAAGGAAGGTAGAAAGATGGAACTAAGTAAGTCACTAACTGAGTAAGCCGCATAGTAAGCAACGCAGTAAGGAACTTTAGTGAAGGGCCCCATACTTGTGAATAAGCTAGAGTCATTCGGCATCAGAGGAACTCAGCTAGCATTACTAACTGATTACCTCACAAATCGTTATCAACGAGTAAAAATAGGAGAATATGTTAGTGAAGAAGTCCCAATAACTTACGGCGTGCCGCAAGGCAGCATCATGGGTCCCACACTTTTCCTGTGCTACATCAACGAATTATGCCAACTAAATCTTACTAACTGTCAAGTTGTTTCTTATGCGGATGACACGACTCTCACGTTTTATGCGGATACCTGGGATGAATTATTTCATCATGCTCAGGCAGGTTTCAATTTGGTTTGTAACTGGCTAGCGGCAAATTCACTAACCTTAAATTCTGACAAAACCAAAGCAATAGTATTTACAATTCGAGATCACCCTGGTATACCAAAGTCCTTTCCCCCGATAGTAGCACATAAATGTGACAAACAGCATAAGGGACAATGTGACAGTATCTGCCCTAAAATTGAGCTGGTAAATAGCGTTAGATATTTGGGAGTCACCGTTGACAGAAAATTATCATTTGAAGCTCACATTCACAATACTTCCCAAAAAGTTCGAAAATTGTCATTTATTTTTAAGCAACTACGTTATATTGCTGATCCTAAAATGGTTATTGGTGTTTATCTTGCCCTGGTGCAGTCTGTCTTAACATACTGTATTAGCTCATGGGGTGGAGCTGACAAGACAAAACTTATTGAGTTAGAAAGAGCACAGAGAATGATCCTCAAAGTCTGTCTGTTCAAACCTCGACTTTTTCCAACGGTTGAGCTATACAGTGTGGCAAAGGTTTTAACCGTGCGTCAATTATACATTTTGGCTACAATTATCCGTCAGCACTTAATCTTACCATTTGTACGCCCTTTGATTCCTATCAGAAGACGCTACATGGTTTGCAGTCAAAATTCGGTTAAAACTGCTTTCGCGAATAAATTTTTTACTTTCCGGAGTGCAAAACTATACAATTATATTAATAAGGAAGTAAAAATGTATGGCTGTTGTAGGGCTGAATGTAAAAAAATAGTTACCCAGTGGCTGATTGTACTAAGTTACGAGGAGACGGAAAGTCTCCTTATAATTCAACGTTGAAGCAGGTATGCATTAACATACATACACTCTCATCATACACACCTTCCATTCACTCACCTTCACACATACTTCCACATTTCCTCTCACACAATCTTATACACATTCACTCATTCAACTTCCCCATCTCTCTCCATTGTTTCGTTCTTATTGTTTTCTTTTAATTTGTTAGATTAGATTATGTTTAAGTTTTGAATTTCTGGTTTTAATTTCCAAAATTTTTGTATTTTTGTATTTTTTTTTTTTTGCTAATATATTTTTTGGTATCTTGTATTACTATAGATCTTCATGATCCACAAATATGTCCATGATATAATAATTTTGACATTGTGTAGGACGGAGACCTGGAGTCCTAAAATACAGGCTTCGGCTTAGTTTAGGCTCCAGTCTCCCACAAATACTGTGACATTTTTTTATTGTTGTTTTTGTATTATTTTGTGGTGAGAAAATAAACAAAATTTTGATTTGATTTGATTTTTGATTTTGAATAGAACACCTCATCGTACGGAAAATATTAATAAGGGCAAATTTATGTTGTATAGAAAAACACTAGAATAACTACAAAAAAAAATACAACAGAATTACCGGTATACTAAAAAACAAACAAGGAAATAAAATTAGGTTGCACCAGTCAAGTAAACATAAAGAATTTAAGTGCTTTATTCATTCTTTTAGTTAGAACAAATTTTTCGTTCAAAACCGTACGAAAAGCGAATAATGATTCCAATGAAAAATACTCGTAACAATTGAATGACAAAAGATAATTTGGATAGTACTAAGTAGTACACTCGAATATTTCGATTGTTGCTTCTTGAAATAATTGTACATCACTATTAAGGAACATCAACATAGTAGGGATCATAGTCAGTTCACTAGTTGTGCTATACGTTTAGGGCTCCCGCACACGACCGAGAATCGGTGGCCGATTTTTTGTCGGCATCCCGCTCTGACGTGTTATCACCTGAATCTTCCGTCCTTGTCCTGGCCGATAATCGCCCACCGATTCTCGGTCGTGTGCGGGAGCCCTTACCTCTATATTTTCTGTGCTGGTACACTTTATAGCGCGACTGATATGTTCAGATACTTTGTATAAAGGCTTCTATGAGTATTTTTAATGACCTTAAAATAAATTGAAAAGCAAGCTAAAAACTCGTTTATACTTTTATATTTTGTAGTAGAAGTAGTTTTTGAATACGATTGTCTTACTTTATTGCAATTGAAATAATTATAATATTATTATTATTGTAAAGGGGGCCCAAATGGGTAGGTCAAAGTTTTTAATTGTCAGTACTAAGTCAAGCTAGGTATCATATGAAAGTGCTTCACTTGTACATTCCAAAATAGTTCTTTATATTTTTAACGACTCTTAGTTTTCAAGTTATGATGAAAAAAGTTTTAAAAATTACCCCTTCCTTATCCCCGAAGTTTTCCGAAGAAAAAATCTGAATTAATTAAAGTCCATAGAGGTTTATGTGAATAATTCAGAAAAAAAACAATCTCTCTAAGTAGCACAGTTTTTTGGAAATTTGCAACAAATCTTTACAAACAAATTTAGTTTTGCGGTCCTTACAATGGACCTTATTGGTTCTAAAAATACTATAGGTAGGTATATCGGAACCCTCGATGCGCGAGTCCGACTCGCACTTTAACATTTTTTTTTGTTGTGTATAGATGTATGTATGGTGAAAATCGTTAATTTTTCATGGTATGAGTCCATTGATGAAGTTTTCAGGAGATTGTTTGACACCTTGTACTTGTCCGTAATTTTGTTAGACTTCCTTAAAAGAGATACTTTGTAATCCTGACAAAATTTTCAATTCATGTCTAAATCAGTTGTCCCTTTCATAAAAAAATGTATAGGATCAAAACTGTTTAGTTTTCGCGTCGAGTCGGAAGCAACAGTAGTGTGCGTATGATCGAACACACACATGCGCGCAGTCCACGCGGAGTCGTAGTGCGTCATTTCACCCGAGACGCGTTCTCGCCCGCTCGGAGGAAACGACACCTTTTAAAAAACTGTGTTTTGAATGGAACTTTTTTCTCTCAAGGTATTTTTAATGAACTCTACTAATATAGCTCAGCGCAACGATTGTATAACGGAGGGTTACTCGAGGGGAAGCGAGGGGCGACAGGGAACAGCTCTTCAAGTTTGTATACTCAACAGCACGTCAGTAGAAACACTTTAGACTTACTCGTAATGACATGGTGGTAGAAACTATCATCCGCACATCACTTATTATCCGAAAATCACTCATCATCCGCTCATCATCATTCATCCACTCATCCACGCATCACTCATCATCCACTTATCATCATTCATTCACTGATCAACTATCATCCGCGCATCACTCATTATCATTGATCCACTCATCAACTATCATCCGCGCATCACTTATCATCCGCTCATCATCATTCATCCACTGATCAACTATCATCCGCGCATCACTTATCATCCGAAAATCACTCATCATCCGCTCATCATCATAATTCATCCACTCAACCACACATCACTCATCATCCACTGATCAACTATCATACGCGCATCACTTATCATCCGAAAATCACTCATCATCCGCTCATCATCATCATTCATCCACTCATTAACTATCATCCGCGCATCAGTCATCATCATTGATCCACTCATCTACTATCATCCGCGCATCACTCATCATCCGCTCATCATCATTCATCCACTGATCAACTATCATCCGCGCATCACTTATCATCCGAAAATCACTCATCATCCGCTCATCATCATCAGTCATCCACTCATCCACTGATCAACTATCATCCGCGCATCACTCATCATCATTGATCCACTCATCAACTATAATCCGCGTATCACTCATCATCCTTTCATCATCATCATTCATCCAGTCATCAACTATCATCCTGCCTAAGTTTGGCACCGTTTGCTTTAAAAAAAATAATCCATTTAAATCCGTGCCATCGCTGTACATTTCGTTGATTTTGTGATCGAAAGATCGAAGGACACATACTAACGACCAAAAGGCAGTCTTATTTCGGAAAGCCATGCCATGGAAATCCGTCTAAAGAGGAAAATCTAACAGACCTGACGAAATAATGTAGCCTGTTTCCTGCCTACGCTTGGCGCCGTTTGCTTCTTTAAAAAAAAGTAATCTATTTAAGTCCGTGCCATTGTTGTACATTTCGTTGTTTTTGTGATCGAAATATCAAAGGACACATACTAACGATCAAAAGGCAGTCTTATTTCGGAAAGCCATGCCATGGAAATCCGTCTCAAGAGGAAAATCTAACAGACCTGACGAAATAATGTAGCCTGTTTCCTGCCTAAGTTTGGCGCCGTTTGCTTCTTTTAAAAAAATAATCCATTTAAATCTGTGCCATCGTTGTACATTTCGTTGTTTTTGTAATCAAAAGATCAAAGGATACATACTAACGATCAAAAGGCAGTCTTATTTCGGAAAGCCATGCCATGGAAATCCGTCTCAAGAGGAAAATCTAACAGACCTGACGAAATAATGTAGCCTGTTTCCTGCCTAAGTTTGGCGCCGTTTGCTTCTTTTAAAAAAGTAATCCATTTAAATCCGTGCCATCGTTGTACATTCCGTTGTTTTTGTGATCGAAAGATCAAAGGACACACTAACAATCAAAAGGCAGTTTTATTTCGGAAAGCCATGCCATGGAAATCCGTCTCAAGAGGAAAATCTAACAGACCTGACGAAATAATGTAGCCTTTTTCCTGCCTAAGTTTGGCGCCGTTTGCTTCTTTTAAAAAAGTAATCCATTTAAATCCGTGCCATCGTTGTACATTTCGTTGTTTTTGTGATCGAAAGATCAAAGGACACATACTAACGATCAAAAGGTAGTCTTATTTCGAAAATCCATGCCATGGAAATCCGTCTCAAGAGGAAAATCTAACAGATCTGACGAAATAATGTAGCAAGCAGCACGTTCAAGTTTCTGATCATCGACCGTAAACAGCTCCACCTATTCCGACCACTGCCGATTACCCATCATCTACCGGTCACCCATCATCTACAATTGACTCGTCTTCCGCCGGTCACCCATCAATATCATCCAACGGTCACCCATCTTCGTCCGGACATCAATCACGTACCGAAAATCTATTACTCTGATAACCCTTCTGACCCATCATCTACCTATCTTCCTCCGCCTACCCTTCATCACCAGTCACCCATCACAAAACAAAACTACCTAGGTATGGTATATAAGTAGGTACTTACTTGGTTAAAGGAATAGATATTTTTTGAATTTTTGACGGGATACATAATATTTATCTTTGCGCTTCCCCATTTCTCTAAAACAAACACTTTATAAATACAAGGAAAGAAATATCTTACTTTAGAAAATAGTAAAAAACAAAGTTACCTTGTTACACTATGAAAGCAGAGAATGTGTATACGTTGAAACGCGATCCATAATTTTGGCGCGTCGCGGTGCAAACTGACGTGGTCTCACTTCGAGCTCTTGTGGGTATCGGCCGCGTGTCAGAGCTATTTATTAGACTTCGCGCGGTCATACTAAAAATGTATGGCGTAATCGTAATGGTTTTAAAAAAAATCATATTAAATATGTAAGCAATATTAAACCGTGATTGCCGTTTTGGTAGTTTTTACGTGGTGCAGTCTTAAGTAAAATATTTTCGGCCAACGATATTTTTACAGTAACAAAATGCTGAAGTCAATTCTTTTTATCTAGAAGTTTATTGATCTTATTTGGATTTTTTTTTCTGTATGTAAGTTTATTTATTGTTTGCCATAGTTTCTCATTATCTTTTGGATATGGTTTTAAAAGACCTCGACTAACAATGAATACTTTCGGGCGAAATGCCCAACCGGGCGAACTCGCCTCGGAGGAAATGACCACCAAAAAATGACATTGGAACATAGTAAGCCACTTAGGGCTCCCGCACACGACCGAGAATCGGTGGCCGATTTTTTGTCGGCATCCCGCTCTGACGTGTTATCACCTGAATCTTCCGTCCTTGTCCTGGCCGATAATCGCCCACCGATTCTCGGTCGTGTGCGGGAGCCCTTAGTTAGGAGGTTTAGTGATGGGCAAATGCGAATGATTGACTCCAATCGAACAACTTGTCGAACAAAAAATAATGGCCTAACTGATGGTATACTTTTTTACTTAAAACAAGCGCTCCTACTAGAAAAACAATTAAAGACGCTATATTCAAAACTAACAGTGTTGCACTAGTCAAGTATTCTACACGGACACATCTGACTCCGTCGCGCTTTAACTGGCGATTGATTGAGTACCTAACCAAACCGTAAATTTTGAAAATTATTGAATCAGTGTTGCTGCGATAACGAGATCGATGGTTGAATTTTAAAAATACAGTAACTCTACCGAATATTCCTATAGAAAATATCGAGAATATCGAATTCTTAAAAGTACCGGTAATAATCGATACTAAATAACCGACCAAGTTCGTACTTCGTGTCAAGCCACGCGCAGTGTAGAGTTAAGGAGTGATCACACCTAGCTGAATTCAAAGACTAATTCGGCATACATTGCTCGTTGAAGTAAGGATATTTCAATTAACATAACCAAGCCTCCCAGCAATGTATGCCGAATTATTCTTTGAATTCAGCTAGGTGTGATCACTCCTTTACCTAGTTCTTTTTACGATTTTTTTTGTCGCAAAGCAGGTTTATTAACTCTACTGAACAGTCGTATAGAAAATATCTGAACCTTTCAAGTATCGATGGTAATCTATAGTGAATTTTTTATTTTTTTTTAGTACTTGTTATTACACCATGAATAATAATTATTTTTTATCGACAAGTTGTTCATCATCATTCTCAAAATTTACCCATCACTAAACTTCCTAAGTTCTTTAGGGATCCCGCACACGACCGAGAATCGGTGACCGATTTTTTGTTGGCATCCCGCTCTGACGTGTTATCACCTGAATCTTCCGTCCTTGTCCTGGCCGATAATCGCCCACCGATTCTCGGTCGTGTGCGGGAGCCCTTACTTGAAGGGAGTAAGGAGGTTTAGTGATGTCCGAGTGCGAATGATTAATTTTAATTTAATTCCGTGTTCGCATCGAAATTAAATTGACCAATACATGGTCTAAGGGACTGGTTTCCGAAAACTGAAAGGGCGTGGTCAGTCAACGTAACTGAATAATTTTCAGTAAATAAAACTTTCAGAAAATATTAAAATAATCCTCTTTTCCACAAAAAAGCCACGATCACACCTAGCTGAATTCAAAGACTAATTCGGGATACATTGCTCGTTGAAGTAAGGATATTGCAATAACACAACCAAGCCTCCCAGCAATGTATGCCGAATTAATTTTTTATATGAAGAGTATTGAAGAGGCTGATAGTTTTATTTACTGAAAGTTGTTCAGTTACGGTGAATGACTATGTGCACCTGCAAGACTAGAAAAAGAGAAAAAATGTATCCACTTCATTTACCACAGCCATTGTTTTTGTTTGATCATAAATACTCTCATTCATAAGATTTGGCACGGCAATGTACAGGTCTAATTTGTCCATTTAAGGTAAATAAAAACATCACAGAAATGTATTGTCAGCCTATTAAAGCCACGATCACATCTAGCTGGATTCAAAGACTAATTCGGCATACATTGCTGGGAGGCTTGGTTATGTTATTGCATTATCCTTACTTCAACGAGCAATGTATGCCGAATTAGTCTTTGAATACAGCTAGCTGTGATCACTCCTTGACTCAACCGAACAGTCGTGTACAATTTTTATATAGTGAATTTTTTAAGTTTATTATTAGTACTTATTATTAAACCAAGATAATGCTTTATTTTTATTTTGCATAGACAAGTTGTTCGATTCGAATTAATCATTCGCAAAATTTTCACATCACTAAACCTTCTAACTCCTTTACTTGAAGGGACTTAGCATGTTTAGTGATGTCCAAGTGCGAATGATTAATTCAACATATCGAACAAAAATATACTTATATTAAAAAAAAACGGATAAGTGCGAGGCAGACTCTCGCTTCGAGGGATTCGATATTCCTGTAGTATTTTTAAAAGCAATAAAAGCCCATCTTTAAGACCGCAAATAAGTTTGTCTGTATTTTTTTCTTCTTTCAATTATCGGTTGTATTTGTCTTGAGGTTGTATCAGCCATTTTTTAACAATCGATAGCATTTTATTGTACAATAATTATTTTCGATAAGGCTATTCAACAGAGTTACTGTATTTCAAGATTAACTACCGACAGCGAAACTATCGCTATCGGAACACCACTATTCAGCAACTGTATTAGTAGGCACTTTTTCTACTTAGCTTTCTAGCTAGAACTCTGAATTCACAAACGTCTTTTTCAACGTAGCCTCCTAGGTAGATTTCTTATTCAGTCGTCAAATTCAAGCAGGTGTAATCGCGGCTTTAGGCGTGCACATTTTAAAAGATGTGAATGTGTGGAGTATCAACCACGTATATGTGGTATTCTGCGATGCGTCTGGTCACCTGATGATAGAAAAAGGATGGTGGAATGAGCTCGTGGAGCTCTTGCGCACACTCTCCGAAGTACAATCAGTAAAAGACCGACAGACATGCAACTTTGTGATGGTGGGCCAAACTGTGAAACATGGTTTTCACCAGCATCTCATCACCAGCTTCTTGGCTCTGTGGTCTATTGAGTCAAGTGCATCTAATTAGTATTTAGCTGAGCCATCCCAAAGGTGACAACAATTCTCCATGCTAGATCGGACTTGTGCTTTATATAAAACTAGACTAGAAGCTGTCCAGGAGTGAATTATGGCTTAACTTTATTAAGGATACCCAGCTTTTTTGCCGCAGTTTGGGTTTTTGAATAGTTGATGCCGAAGTTCAGGTTTGCACACAACTTTATCCCAAAAAGCTCGAGGCTGTCAGTAACTGGTACAGATGAACCTCGAAAAGTAGGAGCCGGATTGAACGGACTTCCTTTGGCGGTGAACAGACACGTCTGTGTTTTCGTGGCGTTGAAACTCACCAGATTTTTGTCACCCCACTCGGAGACACGACTTAAGGTTGAGCTTATTCGCTCTACCTTGGTTTTTCTCGATGCTTTTTTAGAAATTCATTCCTCAAGGAGATTAAATTAAAGGATGAATTTTGTATGGCATTCTGAAAGTGCTGATCTTAAATACATGAATTTTTTCATGTTATAAAGGTTCGCGATTAGAAATTATTTCAAGAATTTTAACTGTATAAAAGTCCTTTGCTTTTGTAGTAAGATCTATACAAATTTGAATTTAAGCTTACTCCACTTGCTTTCAGCCTCGCTATCCAAAAGATTATCACTTCTCTGAAATGTCCATTGAATATATGGTACCTTGATGACGGTACCATAGGGGGAAAGCCTGAGGACGTGGAGCAAGACCTGCGGACGTTGCTTCCCCGTTTCAAAGAGCTGGGGCTGGAAGTGAATGCGACCAAATGCGAGTTTTTCTGTTGCGGGCCCACAACGTGTCCTTCCTTTCCAATTTTCAATGCCTTGCTTCCTGGCCTTAAGAAGCTGTCTGAAGCTACTTTTAATCTCCTAGGTTCGCCTATTTTTCCAGAGGCTATTCCTGATGCTCTGGAAGTTAGGAGACATCTTCTCCTCCTCGCTAAGGAACGTCTTAAAAGCATTTCCGCGCATGTTGCCCTGGTTTTGTTAAGAATGTGTTTCGCATTGCCCAAGATAACGTACCTCTTGAGGACGGCCCCAACCTGGCTGTATACAGACACTGTATCATCTTTCGACGAAGCTTTAAAATTCACGGTCGAAACTGTTTTAAATGTTTTCTTAAGTGAAGAACAGTGGAGTCAGGCGTCTCTTCCCATCAGGCATGGGGGTTTGGGTGTGCGGCGTGTGCGGGATGTCGGTTTGCCGGCTTTTCTCGCTTCGGCGCATGGGGTTGCTGGTCTTGTCTCTGAAATTCTATCATCCAATGGAAACAATACCAGTATACCTTTTGCAGCTGAAGCGTTGATAGGGTGGACAGCTCTCTTCCCGACCACGTCCGTGCCTGATAACCCAGACGTACAACGAGCCTGGGATGATATAGGGTGCAAGTCTATCCTCGATCGACTCATGGGCACTGCCGCTGGGGCAGACCTGGCCAGACTGAGGGCAGTATCAAAACCTGAGTCGGGGGCGTGGTTGCAGGCTTTGCCTTCACCACATATGGGAACACTGCTCGACAATAGCTCTATGCGTGTGGCTGTGGCGCTCCGCCTGGGCTGCGATGTTTGCCAACTACATCAATGCATCTGCGGCTCCATGGTGGAAGCCAATGGTCATCACGCGTTGAGCTGCTGTCGGTGCTCGGGGAGATTCCCTCGTCACCACGCCCTTAACGACATTGTCCGAAGGGCCCTGATTTCGGCTGACGTTCCCTGTATGTTGGAACCGCCGGGTCTTAGTCGTTCTGATGGCAAGAGACCCGATGGCCTAACACTGGTACCGTGGGAGCGTGGAAAGTGCTTATTGTGGGACGCCACGTGCGTCAGCACTTTCGCTGCTTCACATCTTGGAGGCACGATGCGGGTCGCCAGGGCTGCCGCTGAAGCTGCGGCTGACAAAAAGCGGGACAAATACTCAGTTTTGGACGCTAATTATTACTTTGTCCCGTTGGCGTTTGAGACCACAGGTAGCTGGGGGTTGGAGGCTATTGCCTTCGTGAAGGAGATTGGCCGTCGACTCCGAGAGAAGGGGTACGATGCTCGCTCCGGATCCTACCTGGCGCAAAGGTTGTCCATTGCCATCCAACGTGGCAACGCAGCGAGTGTCATGGGCACCTTTGCGTCCGGTACGATTCGGGGAGGGCTTTTTGACTAAGTAGAAGTCCAGTGTGGGGACTTTATTTTTGACATCTTTTTTTAATACTTTAATTTAATATTTTTTTGGTTTAATGTATTTGACTTTATTATGACTTAACTTTATATTAATAAACTATCAGATAAATATGTTATTTAAGCTTATAGTGAAAGATTAAAAAACATGTGTTTGAGCGTTTCTTAAAAAATATCCGAAAATGGAGTAAAATTAGAGATGAGTTGGTCTAAGCACCTTCATTTTTGAAGTTACAGGTGTTTAATTATACAAGGTTATTTTTTTGAACCTGATATCCTTTTGCCCACTTATTAGTGAGGTCTAAAGCAACAACTTTTGTTCTACGACTTTGCTAACAACGCACAAAAAAATTTCGACTCTCCATACTAAAGTGATCACGTGACCGACTCATTTTGTATGGGAAGTTGAAAATTTTTCGTGCGTTGTTAGCAAAGTCGTAGAACAAAAGTTGTTGCTTTTGACCTCACTAATAAGTGGGCAAAAAGAAATCAGGTCCAAAAAATAACCTAGTATAAATTAGAAATTTAAACTTTTCGTACAAAGTAAAAAAGCTAAGCCAAGCTTAAGCTTCTTTTTAAGCTTTTTTGGAAGTTTATCCTTTAAAGGGATAAAATGAAGGATGAGAGTTTGTATGGAACTCTGAACCTGCTAATGCTAGAAATGTGAAATTGGGTGGGCATATTATTTATGAAAGTTTAAAAATTATTTTTAGAAATTCATCCCCTCTTTCCGTTAAGTGAAAGTAGTATATTAAACAATGCATTCATATATTTTTTCATAATCCATTCCTTGATCAAGTGACAAGATTTTGGGAAAAGTTCCGACATGGAGTTTCCGCCGCCGAACTTTCCGCTACGGAAAGATCTGTCGTGGATCGTTTAGACCCGGGATTTCCTCAGGCGCGTTGCTACACAAATGGGATGAAATGAAAGATGAAAAATTTAATAGAACTCCGGTACTATTAATAAAGCTTAGAGGATGATTTTCAAGAAATGCTTAAATAGGTCAAACATTACATTTTGTGTGAAGACTAACCTTAGTTTACTTTGTAAAACGGTAAAATATGTGGTTTTATTGACCATTCAACAATGAAACTAATTAAAATACTTGATTTTATTTTGAATAGAATAATGCTGGAATCAAACCAAATCCCGGTCTAGCTACTCTTCTTTATGTTGAATTGAAATTGTGTTATTTTTAATAAATGTAAAAAAATATTCGAATATCTAAGTATTCGAATATTTAGCACTCAAATTATTCATTTTATTCGAATAGTAAAATTTAACGAATAGTGCAAACCCTAGGCCACATTGAGGCTGTTTCGTCTAGAGTCCGGAGGCTCACGTATTTTTAAAGTTAAGAGATGTTGCTGACTGGAACCTTTTGAAATCTATTTATTTCTCTCTTGGGCAATCAATTATTACTTACGGCATTCAAGCGTGGGGAGAAGCAGGCTCAACAAACTTGATTTTGGTAGAGAGAGCGCAACGGGCACTTCTTAAAGTTATGATGCGTAAATCATACAGATACCCGACCTTACCTTACCTATATAAAGATGCTCAGGTTAGGCGCCTGTACATATTAAAAGCAACCCTTACCAATCATAAGTCAGTGTTAGCTTCTCCAGAGTATACTTACATGTTAAAACAAAGAGTTTTTAAAGTGCCAGCTCAGATAACTAAAACAATATTTGCTCGACGTTTTTCGGGATATGCATTCCCATTTATTTACAACAAAATTGTTAGATTGATTGAAATAAAGGGCCTTGCTTTGCACGAAGCAAAACAAAAAATAATGAATACAATCGTTACATGGACGTATGAGGGAGGAGACTGAGAGCATTCTTAGATCAATAACATAACTAGCAAGTTCAAAGTAAATTCCAGCTCACACAGCATAAGTTCTTGTTCACCAACCACATCCGCACACACACACACACACATACATACACACTTCACACACAAATATTTATACGCTTTAATTTGCATGTTTTTATTGATTTCACTACTATAATTTTAATTTCAACGTCTATTTCTTTTTACAAAGTTAGTGCCAATTCATCTTGTTTTTGTTTTATCTTTAACATTTAATTTGTGTCCTGCTCAATTTGTATCTGATGAAACGGTTACTATGATACAGGCTGCGCCTAGTGTGGTTACCAAAGCTTTAAGTGTATTTGTTAACTTTGGACAAATTTAATAAATTTATTTGTATTGTAAAAAAAATCAAAACAGATACGTTTCCAATATTATAAATAGTCCATGGGCCAGATGGCCAAAAATGAGGAAATGGTATAATTGGGAGGTACCAATATTCCATGTTACTACAGTTAGATAGGTTTATTAGGATGCCATTAAACCATGAGTGCTGTCTTAAAGTGGTAGCTGACCAAAATAGCAGCCAATCCAAGAGTTCAGATGCTGCTAATATTTGGTATGATTTGGGGACACCGTTTTCCTTTTCACAGTAGCTAGATAGGCTTATAAGGATGTCAAATGACCAGGATTGTGATTTCAAAGTGGTACCTGGATAAAATTACAGCCAATCAAAGATGGAAAATGCAAAATTTCACAAATTTTACTGTATCTCAGGAACTAATCGTCCGATTTCATTTATTTTTCTTTTAACTAAAGGTCTGTACTCGTATGTGTTCTATAAATTACGTTATAATACTGTTTCAGTTAAATCAACCGCTATTAAGTTATCAAGCAAATACTGATAATTTTCTGATATTATTCTTTTTTAAATCAAGTTTTTACAAAATACTTAAGTCATTTGAGAAGATCTTTATATTTCCATGGCTAAAAAGCTTGGCTAAAAAGACATGGAAACATGAGTTTTCCAATTTCTACTGTTTGCTAAATAGGTGTGCGTACTAAAAACAAGCTTTGAAACGGTGCAAACTCGCTCTATTTGCATTGCATTCTGCATGCTATGACATGCAATAAATATTCTGTAAATAATTTACATTGAATAAAATAATATGAATCCTACTAATTAATTGAAATTAACTTAAAATTATGTTTTCATGTGTTTTGAGCCAGCAAACCCAAACATGGTATACATCAAATTAAAGATAGTCTATTGTACTTCATCTTAGATAATAATATTTTTTTCAAAACAAGATAGTTAATGATTACTCAATTTGAAAAAAAGAATATCATAAAAAATTCCGTTTTTCTTTATTTATTTTATTTATTTATTTATTCAAAAATCAATACTTGCTTACAGAATACCAAGACACGAGTAAGTCAATATAAAATTATAACAATCATTTTCATGAAATAAATTGCTCCAAGAAATAATTACATAAAACCATTGTCAAACAATTAATAACTAACATATACAATATAATTTACAATTTTGTATAAATATTAGTCAAATATATTTTTACCTTTGTCAAAAGGCATCCTAATTTATCTGCAAATATATCAATCTCTTCGCACTGTGCGATCATATCACCCAATAAGGTGAGTGCCCTCGTGGTAGGCGCGTGTGCTGCGTGTACTGTACGCGTAGTAACTCGCTGCAGAAGCCGCGGTCTTCTGCGAGGAGCTATTGCTCCCTCAGTACATCTAGGGTTACGATTTGGTACGAGGAGGCCAACCTTCTCAATGACAAGAGGGCTATCAATCCTTTGGTGGATGATCGAGATGTAATGAGTGAGCAAAAGCATTTTCCTCCTGAAAGCGAGTGTTTCCATACTAACCATAGCCGAAACAAACAGTGACGGGTACAAGAAGGGATAATAGCCATATCTTCTTTTGTATAACCATCGAGCAAATTTTCGTTGGATCCTCTCCAAGACGAGAGTATACTTCTTCTCGTGGGGATCCCAAATTACTGCACCAAACTCAAGCCTACTACGCACATAAGTATTGTAAAGCACTATGGCAACCCGCAGATCCTGGAACTGTGCCGCAGTTCGCATAATAAATCCTAATAGTTTGCTAGCCCTCTTGCAAACATCAGTGGTATGTACATGAAAATCCATTTTTGGGTCCAAAATCAGTCCCAGGTCGCGAATTTCTTGTACCCTATCTAATGGAGAATCTTGGATCTTATACGTCGCTTCTATTGTACTTCTTTTACGAGTAAATGTAATTACTTTACATTTATTATTATTGAAGGGAAGCTGGTTGTCCTGGCTCCACTTTGCGACAGCATCAAGGTCGGCCTGTAGAGATACAGTATCCTCGTCACTACCAATACTCATATATACCTTGAGGTCATCTGCGAACAAAACACATTCAGCCTTGCGTACCATATTTGGCAGGTCATTAATCATTAGTAAGAAAAGTGTCGGGCCCAATGTGCTGCCCTGACTGACACCTGACCGTGTATAGTAATCCTCAGACTCAAATCCATCAATTCTCACATACTGCCTCCTATTCTCAAGATAGCTTGCAAAAAAACTAAGCAGTTTAGGTGTGAAGCCCATGACAGCCAGCTTTTCCAATAAGATATCATTGTGCACAAGATCAAATGCCTTCTTGAAGTCAAAGTAGGCGGCATCGACCTGCCTACCTGCATCCATTCCTGCGCCACGTGATCTACAAATGTAACCAGGTTGGTAGTAGTGGACCGCGCCCTATGAAAACCATGCTGGCTGTCATGTAACAGGTTACCAATTTGCCCTCTGATATGATTGTTCATGATACCTTCAAAAATCTTTCCAAACACTGAAAGCACCGCAATTGGCCTGAAGTTCGAGATATCTGCGCCAACTTCACCTTTTGGGATTGGTGACACTCGAGACAATTTCCAGCATTTGGGGTACTTGCAGGTACTCAGAGAGAGATTGTAGAGGTACATGCGAGGAAGACACAGAACAGTCATACAGTCCTTGGCCACAGATACCGGTATACCATCAGGACCAGCAGACGAACGTGCTTTAAGGCGTTTCACAACCTGTTTAAAATCAGGTTCACTTATTTTTCCAATAGAAATTGATCTAGAGTCATTCACAGCGTGCGCTGCAAGTGAAGCCTTTGCCGCGTCTAGATTTGGTTTTTCAACCTGAAATACTGATGCAAAGTGTCGAGCAAAAGCGTCAGCTGCTACCTGTCCCGATACTTCTATACCTTCAGACACGTAACATTCTACACCTCGCCTCACCTTTTTCTTTTCCGCGACAAATTGCCAAAACGCAACAGGAGAGTTAAAAATACTCGATTGAACGGTTCTAAGATGCTGCTGATAAGCGTTGTCAATCAATACCTTGACTAGCTCTCTATAATATTTAAATAATTCTCTATTAAATTCCTTGCCTTCAGCTTTGTATCTCTTAAGATGAAAGTATTTGTTTTCAATATTGTGTATAATTTCCGCAGTATACCATTTAGGATAACTATATCGTGTGTTGATTGGAGCTGAATGCTTGACAGGTACGTGTGCATTAATACACTTATATAATTTTGCATACAAAACTGCACAAGCCTCGTCCACCTCATTTATTACATACAGATCAGACCAATCTATCTCGGCTATAGCAGCGTACAGTCCTTCGAAATTGGCTTTACGCCAGTTCCAGTGAGGACAAGCACCTGGGCGCACAATCCTAGGAGTAGAAACGGGAGGTGGCATAGCTCCGTGAGACAAATTTATCATCACTTCCAGTGGCGGGTGATATTTGTCAATCGGTACTAAAGGCTCTCCCTCAGAAACAGACACCTCACCGGGGTCAAGATCGCCCAGCACGAGATCCAACATCCCATCATACTGATTACATACTGTGTTGTATTGGTGCAGACTACAAAATTCATAAAATAAATCTACTTGCCTTACAACATTAGCGCTCATAGAATTTAAATTAAAATCTCCTAATATTAATATTTTCAAGTTTGAATATGTACAGATTGCATTATTTTATATACTGTTCATCTTTGTAACTAGGAGGAAAGTACACAATACAACATAATAATTTTACATTTTTATGACTGACAATGGCGAAAACGACCTCTTTGTCAGGCGTTAGTCCATCAATATCGATAATCACGCGCACAGAGTATGGTTTTCGCACTGCCAGTAAAACTCCTCCCCACCCAACGTCACCTGCACGGTCCTTGCGGACCACGATATATTCAGGAGAAAAAAGCTCTCCATCGTAAACAGACGAAGTTAAAAACGTCTCTGTGAGTCCTATTATATCATATTTACATTCACTAAGATTGTTATGAAACACAGTCGTCTTTGAGCGCAACCCTCGAACATTTTGATAGTACAACTGCACACATGTAGTACGAATCTTACTTATTCCCTTTCTTGGAACGAAAGTTCTGGCTCCAAGGTTTAATACAAATGCCTTTAGCCCAGTTTTCAGGAGACATAACTACTGGAACAAATTTGATAGGAACTCCAAGTTTAAAAGACGAGTACTTGCCACGGGACTTAAGAATTTCCACGGAATACACATCAGCTTCACAAACATCGTTCAAATGAGATCGAACTTGTTCCACAGTAGTAGCTTCCTTCACGTAACATAAATGCATGTAACTTATTCTATCGGCGGCACACAGTGTTGTGGCACCTGGTTCAGCAGTGCCTCGCGACACCCGAGGGAGAGCTCTCCCTCTTTTCTGCTTTGCTTGTGTCCACTCGCCGTTATCGTCATCCTCTTTGTTATTGCCAGAAGAAGTTTCGTGTTGAGGCATCACAGGTGGAATAGGGGCAACGTCAGGTGCGGCACGCTTTCGACGGGTGGCTGGCGACCGGGTGCCAGATAAAAAATCAGGTGCAGATCGAGTGGTGGGTGCAGAAGCTGGCACAGATCGGGTCACAGATGCAAATGTTCCCGCGGATTGGATCACTGATCCCGAAGATGGCACCGATTGCGTCGTAGGTGGAATAGTCGGCGCGGACTGAGTAAAAGGTGCCGGAGCTGGAGCGGATGTCGGTTGTAGTAGAGGTAGTGTCGTTGATGCTTCTTCTCTAGGACTCGCATTGTTAATGTTCAGGTCCATCTTCTGTACGTTAGTGTTTATTTCATCTAATAGTTTTATGAAAGTATTGCTCATTTGTTTGTAATCGTCTTTTGAATTAGAGATTATACTATTTATTTCTCCTTGAATAGCGATTTTCATTTCGCTCAAAAGAGAAGTTTTAAGTATTTCTAATTTACTATCCAACATGTCACTCAGTAGATCCATATTATTCACACCTGTTATTTCTTCTACTGATGTTGATTTATTGCTATCCATAGACTGCTCCAAGTTTGAATCGTTTAATAACGACCCGGTAAGAGATTGCGTTGGCGTGTCATCTCTTCTAGTTCGCTTTGTAAGGCGTTGACAATCTGGGCAAACCAGGTTCCGATCAAGATCTTGTTTACTGGCCATATACTGAACTCTCGTTATATTTAAGCATTCGTAGTGAAAGTGAGCTTTACATTTAGTGCAGCTCAACACTTGACCTACATGGACGTGTTGCGAACAAGCTGCACAGTTCCTCATAGTGGTAATGGTTCAGACGTAGTTCAGACAATACTATATAAAACAAGTATAATCTCCTATAGTTGCAAAATTATTTAGTAACGGTTGAATCTACTGTAACAGTGCCTATGACATAATTTGAAGTACACATGCAGACCTTAAGTCTAAGCAAATAAAAACCGGCCAAGTGCGAGTCGGGCTCGCGCACCGAGGGTTCCGTACCACCACATAATCATAATTGTATTAGTTGAAATTTCAGTAAGTTAATGTGCTAGATTGTTTGAGTCCGACACGCGCTTGACCAAATTTTATTGTTTGTTATTTTATAGCTTATGCACTATAAACATACCAATTTTCAAGTTTGTAAGTGTTCCCGTTTTTAAATAGACTAAAACAAAAATGGCCTCAGCGACCATCCAACTTGACCCCTCTCTTATATGAATGTTCTTGAAACGGGAGCTCACCACAATTGGTTACCATTAGTTGTGAGAAAAGTTGTAATATTTAATGATTTTAGACTTTTCCCATTTTTTGTACTGTGAGACCTAGCTTCTTGCCAAATTTCATAATTTTAGGTCAACGGGAAGTACCCTGTAGGTTTTGCATTTTTGAATAAATGTATGGAGGTGAGGACATAAAATGCCATATCTTTTGATTGCGTCATTGTAAAAAATTGAAATTTTCAGATCTTGTGTGGTTCATGGATCCTAATATATGGTATCAATTTCAACCTGATACCTTTACCCGTTCGTGAGATAAAGGGTCTTGACAGACAGACAGACAGACGGACAACAAAGTGATCCTATAAGGGTTCCGTTTTTTTCTTTTGAGGTACGGAACCCTAAAAACAATGAAATCGGATGATTGGTTCTCAAATTCAGCATTTTCCATCTTTAATTGGCTGTTACTTCATCCGGGTACCACTTAGAGATCGCAATCGTGGTTTATTGACCTCCTTATAACCCTTACTACTGTTAAAAAGGAAATAAGTCCTCCCAAATTATACCAAATATGGGCAGCATCTGAACACTTGGATTGGCTGCTATTTTGGTCAGCTACCACTTTGAGACAGAAATCATAATTTATTGACATCCTTATAAACCTATCTAACTGTGGTAAAAAGAAAAATGGGTACCGCCAAATTATACCGATATATTTTCTGGCCCAAGGACTACTAAAACGTAAGAGAAACAATTTTACTTTATACGCTGGAGCGTTTTTGAAGTCATACGTTGAAACCCTTGCGATTTTATATATAGGGTGACTGGTAATTAGTGACCGATACTTAAACACACGATAACACTCATGATAACAAACAACTTTTCCAAACAAAAAAGGGCAAAATATATATAAAAAAGATGTTTTTGCGATTCGACCTTTTGTTTTTTGGGTAAGTTGTTTTTAGTAATCACAAATATGTTTTTATTTGTTTATAGATGTTATACCAATTTTCACGCCATAAAAACAAACAACTTATCCGATGAAATATAGGATATAAAATTCTTATTGTGCCCAATACTTTATGCTTCTTTTTCGTTATTTTTGGGATTCCCCATATACGTTACCGCCAAGATGGCAACGAAAGGGAAGTAACGGTTTAATGGCTAAGAAATCTTTTAATTAGGTAAATAAATGTTTAACTATAAATTGAGCTTATGTTTTGTCCAATGAGAATTTGTTATTAACCAGTACACATTTTGACTGCGTTGTTATAGCAAAAAATAACAAATAAATCGAATGTTTGCCTTATTTCTTCCTGGTAACGTATTGGGGGAACATAAGCGGACTCTACGTAATACCTGCACCTTAAAGACTCTTCTGTCAAAACTGAAGAATCTGTAGCAAGTTATGGGGTTTCCATATAGAAATAAATGTTGCTTGATGTAAAACAAGTGCGAGTCGGACTCGCGCGCCGAGGGTTCCGATATACTCGTACCTAAACTATTTTTGAAAGCAATAAAGTCCATTTTTAGGACCGCAAAACTAAATTTGTTTTTAAAGGTTTTTTGCAGATTTCTAAAAAACTGCAATTTAGAAAGATTGTTTTATTTTTGCTGTCATTCCATACTGAAAAAAACCGGTCAAGTGCGAGTCGGACTTGCGCGCCGAGGGTTCCGATATACTTTTTGTATTTTTGGAAGCACTAAAGTCCATTTTTAGGATCGCAAAACTAAGTTTGTTTGTAAAGGTTATTTGCAGATTTCTAAAAAACTGTGCAACTTAGAAAGATAATTTTATTTTTTATGTTTACATAAACTTCTATCTACTGTAATTAATTCAGATTTTTCCTCTCTCAAACTTCGGAGATCCCCCCCCTGAATGGTATTTTTTTGTGACATTTTCCATCATAACTTCAAAACTAAGAGTCGCAAAAAAAAACAAAAATATATTTTAGAATGTGCAAGCAAAGTTCTTTCATATGATACCCCATTCAACCTAGTAACTACAGTTTGAAATTTTGCCCCCCCCCCGTTTTGGACCCCCTTTACATTAGTAATCATATTTTTTTTCTAATTCTTTTATTTGCTATTAAGTTGGACAACCATATTCTAAAACCATTCCAAATTTCAAGTCGATAGCTAGAGTGGTTGCTGAGATATACAGGTGTGACAGACAGACAGACAGACAAAGTCGCACCATAAGGGTTCCTTTTTTTTACCATTTTGGTATCGGAATCCTAAAAAGACTTAATTTGGTACAAATTTCAATTATCAGGGCAAATCGTGGTAACGAAGTGGGGGAATTACTTTTACAAATTTCTCGGACGTGGTTAAAACTTGTTTTATTTTTTGTACTACGCAGTGCCTGAAAAGAATATATTCTAAAAGATTATACATATTTTCGCCAGAATTAAGTGCTTGCAATACAGAAAAACGTCTATGTAACATTAAAATTACCAATGTTTTTTTAATTTTTTTGCTCGGATGGTGTGAAATTCGGGTATCCCGAATAGCAAAAGTAGATATTCTTATACAATTCTTTAGAAGACATTTAATATTTTTCCACCTAAGCGCATTAAATCGATGATAGCGAAGTTATTTATTGAAACATGAGTAATTTAAGTCATCGGACGCGCCAAAAACACGTGACTGTTTAAAAAAAAATGCTCTAATACGGCCTAGGGCGGACGAGCATCAAATCGGCCACTAACAGCCCTTTAGCCACATATGCAACAGGCGGTGATTTCAAGCGATTCAATGTAGTATCCAAAGTGTAATAGCTCGACAAGATAACAGGCGACCTTCCTGTGGTTGGATGGTCAGACGCTGGCTCCCGCCATTGTAATTACGCGCCAACAATGATGCACGATGTAGCTGGGTAAAATAACCTTCATCATCATTATACAGCTTACAAGATCATCCTCTGTTAGACAAGGAACCGCTGGAATTTTCTCGGCTAAATGTGGTATATTTATGTCCCATCTACGCATGATAGCGTTGTGGCTGACAAGAACAGATCGCAGTAATTAGTGACGCAGAAGGACGCTGCTGCCAATCCTTCATTTGAAAATCCCTTAGTCATCTTTTACGACATCTATAGGAAAGATGGAGTAGTACTATTCCTAACCGGCACCACACGGGGTACCCAGTATTGGAAATAGCATTACCATGGTAATTTAGAGCACTAATTAGATACCTACTTACCATTGTATAACTCGGTTACTGTACGGATGTATAACACACGATAAGACGACGTTCTGTATATAATCTCAGATTAATTATTATAGGAACTCTGTTTAGAAATGTACTCACTATCAAGCTTGGCGGGTATATCATCTATGACGCACTGTTTGGTGTAGCTGTCCTCAATAGTGGGGTCGTAATCGGTCACGAAATAGCTCTGAAACGAAATAAAACGTGTAAAGCGTCCGCTCCGTTAAACAGGTTCCACACACGGCAATTTCGCGACCAATCTGACTAGATTGGCAACCAGATTGTGTAGTGTGGATCGCGGTTGGGTCAAATTGGCCAATTCAAGGAAATTGGGAGTCGAGATCGGCCGATTTGATCGATTGGTAATCAGATTGTGTAGTGTGGACGCTAATTGGGCAATTTCGGCAATAGTCTGCATACAAGCGGCTTGCTGAGCGGACGTACTTGTACTCTCTAATAACATTTAAATGGCTTTTTAAGTTGTTTTCTTTTAATAACTAATCATTCATTTCTTCTCAATCATTAGAGCCATTTCAGAGGCCTTTGGCGGCTCAAAAACTCTGATACCAGGATATGTAAGGTCGGTCATCGACCTTGAAACCCACACGATATGACGATGATTGCCATTCCCTTTTCCACAAACTTTTCTTCACGTTCGATACCCAAAGCTGCAACCAAAACCTTTTTTTTTGTTTTTTATGGCATTATTGACAGACGTCCGTCCAGCACAAAACTAAAAATCGAATTAAATTAGCAATCTGATTGTGTACGTGTAGACGCGTGATCTGATCGTAACGCCAATTCAATTGCCAATGCAGATTGGGTGTAAAGTTGGCCGTGTGGAACCCCTTTTACGTGCGTAGAGAGATAGAAGGAAACAGAGCTCAGGATAATGTCCGTTTCGCTCACACCAGAAAGAAAGAGAAAGAGAGCTGATTTTCTGGTTAAAAAACCGGCCAAATGGTTTCAGACGGCCAAGTAGATTCTTAACAGAATACTTATTGAATGTCATGCAGAATACAATGCAAATAGAGCGAGACTACGCCGTTTCGGATCGTGCTATGGCAGCGTAAAAGAAACGGCAAGAAACCACTGCAGCACGGCCTACTTTAAAGCGCGCATTACATTATGGCGCGCATTACAGGCTATAAGTCGGACTGACTCGAATCTTCGTTCTGGGTGCATATGCACATTATGCACCTACGGATATGAGTTCGCGAAGGTCTCCAAAAGCCCATAAAGAGATAGATGAGTTTTGGGAAAGTATGAGAGATACATTAGGGAAATGTGAACAGAATGAACGAGTTATCATGCTAGGTGATTTTGATGGATGGGTAGGAAGAAAGCGTGACGGTTATGAAAGAGTTGTTGGTAAGTTTGGCGATGAACGTGTGAATGAAAATGGTGTAAGTCTGCTTGAGATATGTTTGGAATGGAATCTTTTTGTGGCAAACACTATGTTTGACCACAAAAGGATCCATATGTATACAAGAGAGGAGGGTGATGCGAGAAGTATGATCGATTTTGTAGTTGTGGATGAAAGATTGAGGAAAAGGGTTCTGGACGCTCGCGCATATCGCGGAGTCGGCATCGACTCAAGACCACCACCTGGTTGTAACCCGAATTGGTGGTCTATTTAATCGACGGCGGCATAAAGCACAAGAGCAGACGAGCGTTTTGGAACGAATTCAAGTGGAGAGATTGCAAGAGGAGGATGTCAGAAGTGAATACTTGAAAGGCTTGAGTGAAAGATTTGAGAACCTAGATAAAGTGAATGATATTGAATGATTGTGGAATGAATTTAAAGATGGAGTAGTAGGAGTAGCTGTCAATGTTTGTGGGGTGTCGAAAAGGAGAAATGGTGGAAAGAAGAAGAATGTGTGGATGGATAAAAGTGTACAGGCAGCTGTTTGTGAGAAGAAGAAAGCATGGTTAGATTGGTTAGCTGTAAAAGCTAATCAAAGAATGCAGAAGGCCACAAGTGATGATGTTAGTGTAGCACGAAAGGAATATAAAAGAGTGAAAGGTATTGTAAAGGATGTTGTTGAGAAAAAGAAAGAGTAGTGTAAGGATGAGTTTGACAGAAGGCTTTCTGAAGATTTCCAGTCAAACCAAAAGTTTTTCTGGAAATCCATACGGACAACCCAAGAAAAGCTTGGAACATCGGAGCTGAGTAAAATCAGAAGCCAGGATGGAAGTATTATAAAAAGTGAAGAATGTGGGCTGAAGAGATGGAAAGAATATTTTCAAAGTCTGTTTGAGAGAGAAGAAGCAGAGGCCAGCGTACCGAGGTCTTCTGTGGAAATGCATGAGAATGAATATGAGAGTAATGTAAGTGAGATAAGTATGGATGAGATCATGAAAGCAATGAAAAGTATGAAATCAGGTAAAGCAGGGGTATGATAGAGTGTCGGTCGAAATGTTGAAGTCTGGGCGAGGCATTGTGGCTAGTCAGCTGTACCGCCTTTTCAACCTGTGTTGGCCGAACGGCCAAGTACCAGGTGACTGGTGCAAGGCTGTGATTGTGCCGCTGTACAAGGAAAAAGGGTCACAACAGGACTGCAAAAATTACCGCGGGATAAGTCTTCTCAGTGTCGTCGGCAAACTGTATGCAAAGGTTTTGATTGAAAGAGTGATGAAAGATACTGACGAAAAAATATGGCATGTACAAGCGGGATTTAGAAAGGGAATGGGATGTACAGATCAGGTCTTTTCCTTGCGGTGCATAGCTGAAAAGTTTTTGGACAAAAACCAAAAAGTCTACTGCGCGTTCATGGATTTGGAAAAGGCCGAGTGTCGGCCTGGTTGTGGTCGGCATGGTCTATGTATGGGGTGAACGGTCATCTGATTCAAGACTGAAATCTCTCTATGAGGATTCCATTGCTTGCATCAGAATAAACAGGGCGTACACTGAATGGTTTAGCATCGAAAAAGGTGTTAGGCAGGGATGTGTAGCGTCACCTTGGCTGTTTAACCTATTCATGGATAATTGTTTGACTGATCTGAAAGAGAGTATGTGTGGACTGAGAATTAATGAGTTACTCATCAAATGTCTTCTCTACGCTGATGACCAAGTTATACTTGCGTCATCTGCTGACGAGTTACAGGAGATGGTAACAATGATAAATGTGGCTTTTGATAGGAAAGGAATGAAAGTAAATGTAAGCAAGACGAAAGTAATGGTACTTGAACGAGAAGAGTGTATGACACAGTGTACTATATTAATAGGTGGTGAACAAGTCGAACAAGTGAAGGAGTTTGTGTATCTGGGTACTAAAATTACGAGAGATGGAAAGTGATATCGAAAGAAGAGTGAATGCTGGAAACATGGTGAATGGTGCTCTGCGTGCTTTTATGAAGAGTCAGAAGGTGTCTCACAAGGCTCGTCTGGCTGATCATAGAGGCGTTTTGGTACCAACACTGATGTACGGCACGGCAGTGCAGTCCTGTCACTCAATTTCACACCAATCATACTCCTCAACGCTCTCATTTCTACTGCATTAATTCTACTTTCATGCTTTTTCTGCCATACCCAGCTTTCACTGCCGTACATCAGTGTTGGTACCAAAACGCCTCTATGATCAGCCAGACGAGCCTTGTGAGACACCTTCTGACTCTTCATAAAATCACGCAGAGCACCATTCACCATGTTTCCAGCATTCACTCTTCTTTTCATAATGAACCAGAGGAGAGGCAATCTTACAAACTGAGGTCACCAACAACCACGGTTGATGGTGCCAGGCATAACAAGCGTGGTGACTATAGTACTTCCCCTCCACATTGTTTCAACATAAGCAGGAATTTTGGAGGGAGTTCCTTGTGCTCTAGTAGACATTTCATGGGATGTCATGATGAATCTTTAAAACTCTTTGAGGTCTCAGCAGGAATTACACATAATATATTCTACCTGCTGCTGATCTGAAGATGTGATGACAATAACTAAGGCTATAATATAAAGAACGAAGATGTGTAGAACGAAGTAGATAAATGTTGCAAACAGTAAGTTCCGGCCTACATTGCGTGGCCTCGACGCAATGCTAAGAAAAGTTTGCTATTTCATGACCATCTGACGAATAGTGGGCGTCGTCGCACCGAACCTTGACATAAAACATAGTAGGCACACTATTTTAAAGAATGACTGCAAGTGCAGTATTTAAGAAAGTTTGATGTCGAATAATAAAGGCTTGCGGTACACAACGAGACGCGGCTTGGGGCGGTATCAAGGCGCAGAGAATCTTGCAGATATCCACCAGATGATCAGTAGGTGTTTTGGTATCGTATCTCACCTGAATGAACTGTATTGTAATTGCACTCTTTCCCACACCGCCGCCACCGACAACAACCAGCTTATACGTTTGCGCTGTATGCGGACGATCACTTCCTCGAGACATCTTTCAAGAATTTCTACAAATTTTTATCACAAAATAATACTTCAACTTCAACTTTTAATAAGATGGCAATCGGCCGTTTCAAGATACAGCCGATCTCCCTTGGCTCGTGATGTTTTTGACAATGTCATGTGAATTTTCGGTAGGCAATAATGTGCGTCACGAGAATGTGCAACATTTAATACGCAGCAAATAATGTGCAGCTGATAATTGGCGTCACGTGACGCCGATTATCTGCTGCATATTATTTGCTGCGTACTAATGTGCTGCACATTATTCAAGCGCTTGATAATCGACGTCATGTTATTGAACCTCGAAGCATCGACCTTCACTAGAGATGTGTTTTCTCTTATTTTAATTATATCGATACGTAAATATTTTAGAGAAATTATTGGTTCCAGTTGGGAAAATTTCAGCTTAGCTACCAAGACTTAAAAGACAATAGTATCGTTTAAATATGATTTTCATAGGTCCGTTAGGTAAAGTAAACACAACTTAACCGATCCCGTGGGATCGGTTAGGTTGTGTTAGGTACTCTTGCGACCACAACGCACGAGCCGAGCGAGTGAAGCGAGTGTGCCGCGGCAGTGGCTGGCGAGTGCCAGAAGTGAAGTTGAGGCATAAAATACTTTACCTACATAAAACTCCAAAAAATATAGAATACAGTTTTATCGACTTAAATAGGCCAAGGTAGTACACAGCTCTATAAAGAACTTGACCTTTTCCAAACGTGACGTGAACTATCAGGTGCGCATTATTCGAGCGCGCAATAACCAGTGACACATACTACGCAGCAAATAATGTGCGACTGGATAGTTGACGTCACGACGCCAAATATCAGCTGCACATTATCGAGGTGCGTACTATCTGCTGCACATTATATGTTGCACATTGTATGCCACCGAAGGGCCCCATACAAAGCCCTGCCTGCAGGGCCCTGCTTGCAGTGCGCACTGCCAATCGTACCGTGTGTGGTCTTGCAGAGCCGATGTAACGGCGATTTTGTCGGCCCTGCATGCCCACACAAAGTACGATTGGCAGTGGCACTGCAAGCAGGGCCCTGCAGGCAGGGCTTTGTATGGGGCCCTTTATTTATACGGCCCCGGAGACAGCCTTCCACATGATCAGTCAACGTAACTGAACAACTTTCAGCGAACAAAACTTTCAGGAAATGAAAAAAAAATCTGCCTCTCCATACAAATTTGCAAAATTGATTGTACAGTTTGTATGGAGAAGCCAATGTTTTTTTCACTTCCTGAAAGTTTTGTTCGCTGAAAGTTGTTCAGTTACGTTGACTGATCATGTGGAAGGCTGTCTCCGGGGCCGTATAAATAAAGGGCCCCATACAAAGCCCTGCCTGCAGGGCCCTGCTTGCAGTGCCACTGCCAATCGTACTTTGTGTAGGCATGCAGGGCCGACAAAATCGCCGTTGCATCGGCCCTGCAAGACCACACACGGTACGATTGGCAGTGCGCACTGCAAGCAGGGCCCTGCAGGCAGGGCTTTGTATGGGGCCCTTCGGTGGCATACAATGTGCAACATATAATGTGCAGCAGATAGTACGCACCTCGATAATGTGCAGCTGATATTTGGCGTCGTGACGTCAACTATCCTGTCGCACAATATTTGCTGCGTAGTATACGACTCACAAAATAACTTTGGCCCTGTCATTGATGCGCAGAAGTAAAAAATGGCCCATTTTTGACATCTGCGCATCAATGACAGGGCCAAAGCTATTTTGTGCGTCGTATATGTGTCACTGGTTATTGCGCGCTCGAATAATGCGCACCTGATAGTTCACGTCACGTTTGGAAAAGGTCAAGTTCTTTATAGAGCTGTGTATCACCTTGGCCTATTCAAGTCGATAAAACTTTATTCTATTTTTTTTTGGAGTTTAATGTAGGTAAAGTATTTTATTCCTCAATTTCACTTCTGGCACTCGCCGGCCACTGCCACGGCACACTCACTTCGCTCGCTCGGCTCGTGCGTTGTGGTCGCAAGAGTACCTAACACAACCTAACCGATCCCACGGGATCGGTAAGGTTGTGTTTACTTTACCTAACGGACCTATGGAAATCATATTTAAACGATACTATTGTCTTTAAAGTCTTGGTGGCTAAGCTGAAATTTTCTCAACTGGAACCAATAATTTCTCTAAAATATTTTCGTATCGATATAGTTAAAATAAGAGAAAACACATCTCTAGTGAAGGTCGAAGCTTCGAGGTTCAATAAAGGGCCCCATACAAAGCCCTGCCTGCAGGGCTCTACTTGCAGTGCCACTGCCAATCGTACTTTGTGTATAATATAAATATATATAAATATTGGGGGACATTTCACACAAGTTCATCTGATCCCAAACTAGGCAAAGCCTGTACTATATGGGTGGGTACCAGAGACTGATATACATACATAAATAGATAAATAACACCCAGACACAGAACAAACACTTGTGTTCATCACACAAATGTTTGCCCAGGGCGGGGATCGAACCCGCGGCCCACGGCGTGTGAGGCAGGCTCACTACCAACCACACCAACGGGCTTGTCATGCAGGGCCGATTTTTTAATTGTTGACCCTGCCGCAGGGCCGCAGTGGCATTCTGCAAGCCCGACCAGACGATTCTCCCCACTCCACACTGCAAGCAGTGCCATGTGTGGTTAGATCGGGCCGATTTGATTCGCCATTTTGTTTGGGTTGCGTTCCGAATCGGGTAGAAATTACCCTGACAGCAGGATAGCGTTATATGACGTCCATCAGTGTGGTCGAGACAGACTGCTGTCAAATGGTTACTATTACCGTTTTGGAACTCACTCTTGTTTTCATCATAAAAAGTTGAAAATCTCTTCTTTATGAGCCAACGGGAGAAAGATGTGTGGAGGGCTTGGAAGAGCAGTGGAGGGCCATATTCGAACTATATCGAGATTTTCCGTGCCTCTGTAAGACTAACAATGAGCAATTCCATAACGAAGACAAGCTATTTTAAAATTTTCATTTTTAGACTCGCTCTATTTGAATTGTATTCTGCATGACATTCAATAAGTATTCTGTAAAGAATCTACATTGAATAAAATAATCTGAATCTGAATCTGAATCTGAATTTTCATTTTTAAAAAGTTTTTTTGTTATCATCGGGGTCTACTCTCTCAGTAAATTAGCGTGACCCAAACTCTCTCGCAGTATTTAGGTACATACACCATTGTTTTCTTTTCGTGTTCTTTCTGCCACAAGTACAGCTAACGCAATTTTTGGTGTTTGGATAATGATGGAGCCATTTTAGTATAGGTAATTGTATGGGAAAGACAGCACTGGACACGTCTGAACGCAACAGCGCAACGCGCTCTTATGACTTGCAGGGCTTTGTGTGGCAACATCCTCTGCGGCAGTACTGCAAGCAGGGCCCTGCAGGCAGGGCTTTGTATGGGCCCTTTAACATGACGTCGATTATCAAGCGCTTGAATAATGTGCAGCACAGTAGTACGCAGCAAATAATATGCAGCAGATAATCGGCGTCACATAACGCCAATTATCAGCTGCACATTATTTGCTGCATATTAAATGTTGCACATTCTCCTGACGCAATTTTTTTTTTTGTGTTCTTTTTGGGCCCGACTTTTTGGCGGGAACTCGACATGGGCGTTAGCCTGCTTAATTGAAATTTTGTTTTTTTGTGCATTTAGTGATTTAGTAGATAATAAAGATAGTGTGTTATGCAGTAAATTTACTACGGAGTGCGCAGCTGATGAAGATTTCAAGTGATCTCGTGTTTAAGCCCCGTTTGTGTTGTCCCAAAAAGTCACGAACATTTTCCTTCGTAAAGTTCACTATCGCTTTACGAGGGGAGCAAAAAGAAAGATTAAACACATCAGACATGGCTGTATGGGCTTTGTACTCTTTGCCTTTCCGAAAGGAAGAACGAAACCAAAAAAAAAAAAAACACTTTTTGGGCCCACGCGACTTGCGTATTTGCCATAATCAAGATCAAGGTAGGGAAACGAAAAAGGAAAACAATTTGGAATTTGGAAGGATATGGAAAGGATAGGATTACAATATTATACAATTTCTATTCTATAATTTTATATTATTATTTACAATAAATATATACAACGAGCCTATGCCTACCTTAATTAATGTACTCTTTTTTATACTCACCTACGGCGAGTCATTACTGCCAGCGTCACGTCGATATATATTTAGGAAAAAGTTGCGCCCTTGCTTTGAGCAATAATTATTAAAGCTGTTAAGCTTGCTGAGGTCGTAGAAATAAACCAAAATAATATTCGGTAAAAATACGTAAATATATTGAAAATATTGACAACAAACAACACAATAGACATATGACAAGAGTGGCAAAAATAACAGTAAAAACTAAACCAAAAAACATACAAAGTAGATTGCATACTACGCATTAGTACGCATTCTCCTTCACATCCTCCCTTTTGGGCAGATTTTACTGTATTCCCAGTTTATCCAGTATCATTACCATTCTTGGCTTGTGAACTGGCTTTGTCAATATGTCTGCACACTGGAATTCTAACTTTAACTTCTTTCTCAGAAACTAGCTCTCGAACATAGACGTGTCTCAGAGCTATATGTTTTGTCCGTCTGTGTAGCTCAGGATTCTGCGATATCTTGATTGCGGCGTCGTTATCAACAAATAATGTCGGTATCTCTTTTATATCAGATATTTCAGCAATGAGCCTCTTTAGCCATATCAGCTCTCGTGCTGTTTCACTTGCAGCTACAAGTTGTAACTGAACCTTAAACCTTACTTAATAGAATAAACATATTCTAAGATGAGAAATACCAAAGTACTCGTTATAGGGTTTTAATTTAGCCATAACACAAGTGTTACGACGGCGCAGTCCCTTGAACTGACGCACAAATATCATAGCGAGTTTCATTCACGAGATCTTTTCTCATAATCTTGACATATTCTATTCCGCACGGGATTAGAGAGTTAACCACTTCTATGACAATTTTATGCCCGAAAGCAAAGCAAAGTTGTTAAGCTTGGACACATCAATACTATTGATGTGCTTACACTTAACAATTATAAGGCCTCTAAACTTGGTCCTTTAATCCCGATAGATTTGTATAAACATAATCTACCTGGGAGTCCAAGTAGGCCCACATCGTTACAACGTGCTGAAAAAGAAAATCAAATATTTGACTTCCGAGGCCGTAATATGTTTTTCATATGATCATCCAATAGCAAGACTCCACACTGCGAGCAGAAACCCAAATTCTTTTTGAGAATCATGTTTCGTAATATATCTTAAAGAGTTCCATTTAACCCGTTTTATTTTTGTATTAATTATTTATCTATGCACTGCCTTCTTCAGTGCTTATAATATTTCTTTATTTGCAATCAGAAAAATATTAAATTACTTTTATAACCATCAGAAAGAATCTAAAACCGCTCTGTATTACTATCGCAAAATTTGTTTATTAATTACTAGCTAGCCCTGTGTCGTTCATGTAAAAGCAAAACCATGAAAGACACACCATCCCCGTATCATCCAAAGCCCTGCCTATGCGAGGTCACGGATGATTAGCCCTCCCATATTCTTCTATTCCTGAAAGGAATGAAGAATAAAAAAAAATTGGGAGGGAAGTGCCGCCCCGCCACTCGTGGCACTTGGTGAGCACCTTCCAACACTTTCACATATCGTGTGTGTCATGTGCTCCCCCCTCACAGGGAAGGGTTTTGCCGGCTTAGCCAGTCTTTTGATTTGGGCCGGAGCCCGTGCCGAAGCACCGTTGGAGCCGAAGCCCATTGTTGGAGCCGAAGCCCATTGTTGGAGCCGAAGCCCATTGTTGTGGCCGAAGCCCAGGAACAGGCAAAAGCCTAATATGAATCCATCGGTGGACGTGGATTTCTCCACGTCGGAACCAACAGCCGACCGAAATCGAGGCTGCGGCCCCCTATGTGTCAATGTAATGAATGGTAAAAGTGGCCGAAGCCAAAAGTAGACCGGAGCCCAATGAAGTGCCGAAGCACAGGTCGTAAGACCTTCTGGAACATCGGTGAGTCGTCTGTCTGGCCGTAGCCTTGTGAAGTGCCGTAGCACAGGTCATAAGACCTTACTGGATCATTTGATGGTAAGCCCTTAGGCAATGTAATTGCTTTATGTTGAAGAGCCCCGAAGGACTTAGATCTACCTATGGATTTGTTATTCGAGATAGTGGTAAAACCACAAGAACAGGGAATGTCAGTCAGTCCCTAAGAGTCTCGATCCTCAAACCAAGCGTACTGAATACTGTCACCCACACTGTATGAGCTTTGCATAACATTTATTACTTTACGCCTTATTTTATTTTTCAGCTTCTACGCGACTCGCGCGCACTCATATGATAGTATGGAATTTACTCATGTAAGTCCTGGCTATTACACAGTTGCCATAGGACATATGAGGCGTTTGTATCTCGTTCATTCGTGGATTTTACATTCGTGGATTTTATTAACATAGTTATGCTCATCAGAGATGTGATGACAGCACGTTCCAGCGAGGGAGTTTCTAGACTCCTCGAGCATGTCAATACGGGAGTACCAACATGGCTTCAGGTTCCATCCCGAAGAACAGTCCCCGAAGGCTTGAGAAAGTCTTCGCCAGATCACATCTCCAACACTCATCCAGTTCACTCAATGTTCAATCTGCATCCAAGAAACGGATACAGCGAGTTGTTCCCATATTTATACTGAAAAGTCGACTAATCGAGATTCCACGCCGAAGCACAGAGTCAGATCGACGTCAGTCTTTCAGTATTACTAGGTTACCGGCTATACCGCATCTACTTAATCTCAGGTGCTAGACTGAAGTTCCAAGATCTCTGGATGAACGCCGAAGACATGCTCCAACTACTAACCTTAGTGTCAGTTTAATGAATAAAAATAGTGATCGATACATCGGAGACATACTTTTGGATATTTCCAATGACGAAACCAACGTATCATCACCGTGGCCGTACTGTTCATAGCACTCAGGATACGGACTTCCATCCTTCAACGCACTATTAGCAGAACAGTGTTAAGCAAGATAGTTGTGTAATGCCGACGAGCAGCTCACGATAGCGAACTCCAGGCGCGCCGCCACATGATGCCCTCATCGTACAAAACACAAGGAAACTGTAAACTCATCATCGTCGAAAGTGCCGCAACTGCCAAGCAAGCATCGACTCGTGTAACGGATTTTCACGTCTCGATAACACAATCTCTGCTTTACTCGGAACAGTACCACACTCCTTCGACAACATCGTAAACAGCTCCCAACTTGCTCCGATATTTGCGTTCGAAAAGGCAGATGACATAAACCACCCTTATATGAGAGGAGCTCTCATGATATTTGAGTCTATTTTACTTGCCGTGCATCACCAACCACCATTATGGCGCGTCCGATACATTTCTGCGCGAAGCACTCATATTTATATACATCGGACAAGAGGAGTATGCGCCGGACCCTAAGGTCATGCACCAATACCTTTTCCTAATATTTTCCATCATATGAGGGAATTTCGCATCCATTTGGACACCTTTAGTATCATAGACCCACATATCATCATTACTCATACAATTTAGTTCGGTCACCCATCAGACCATTTTCATCGTCTCGACTCCTCTCAATATATACCAGCAATACGATCCGTCAAATCGCGGTACGAGTATACATACATGTTAAAAATCAACTAACTCCGATTTCTATGGGACCTTTTGCGTTTTGTTGGGCTACTAAATAGAAGTATAATGGCATAAATTTCAGCTCAATCGGTCCAGTAGTTTCGAAGATATAGGCCTTCAAAGATAGTTCCTGTATTAAAAATATAACGTTCCTGTATAGTAAAGGTAACGTTCCTGTATTATAAAGAAAACGTTCTTGTATAGAACTCTATTTTCCTACAATGAATGAAACTTTTGTAAACTCGTAATGAAAACTACTTTTAAGTGTTTAAATAATGTTTTTATGTATTTTCAAGATCTACTAAGTCATCCAAAGCCCATTATTCATAAATTTCCATGATTTTTATAAGTTTCCAAAGTCTTTTAATTTATTGCTTTTTATGTTTTTCTAAGTTGTTCTCAGCCCCCAGCGAGCTGTTTTATGATTGTATTAGTATCTTTATTTGTAATTAGGGTCATTATGTTACAAAGTTCAGCTTCTGTGCTTGAAATTGCGACACATGTTTGTCTACGACTTGCCCACGAAATGAGCCCTGGAGAATATTACAAATCAATCTGACTGTTGCCATTTTAGCTACAGGGCTAAATGTTTCGTAATAGTCTACACCTTCTTTTATTGTATATTCACGTGCGACAAATCTCGCTTTGAACTTATCAAGACTCCCATCTGCGTTTGTCTTTACCCTGTAGACCCATTTACATGAGATCGGTTTGCGACCCTTTGGTAAATCTACTAAAGTCCAGGTTTTAGTTTCAGCCAAGGATTTTATCTCGCTGTTCATAGCTTTGGACCATTCATCACTTTGTGGACTTTTCAAAGCTTCCTTATAAGTCTTTGGCTCTACGTATGAACTCACATTCATTATGAAGTCATCAAATCTCAAAGGCTTTCGGATGAGGCTTCTATCTCGAAAAACTCTTTCAATAGTTTCTTCATCATCAGATACGTCTGGTTGAACATCCTCATATATCAATCAATCAATCAATCATTTATTCATTATAACAGTACAACTGTATGCGAAATATAATAACATTTTATCATTTAAGTAATCTAATTAAAATTCCTAATTCTAAGTCCTTCTAGTCAAATAAAATTAAATGAAAAATTAACAAAATTTCCTAATCTATTTAAATGTCACAGTCACTAAAATAAAATAAAATTCAATATAAAATTAACTAATAATCACAATATCCTACTAATAAATCAAAATTCTTCAATTGAGTAACAATTTTTTTCGAGAAGCAAATGTTTTAATTTGGTTTTTAAAATATTCACATTTGTTATAGTTTTAAGTTCAATCGGCAACCTATTAAACAAAACCACAGATTGATACTGTGAGCAATGCCTGGCAATTTCAAGACGCGGTTCTATTTTGTGATTTAGATCCTTTCTTCTGGTGTTATTGCGAGTAACCATTTCGTCATCTGACTCAAACAAGTTCCTATGTTTTATAACGTCCGACAACAGTATCAAAATGTACAGACTAGGAACCGTTAAAAATCCAAACCTTTTAAAAAACTCTTTGCATGATTCCCATGATGGTATGCTGCGGGCAATGACTCGAACAGCCCTTTTTTGTAATACAAATGCCTTCGCCATGTTATACCTATAGCTATTTCCCCACTGTTTCACGCTGTATCTTAATCTTGATTCAACTAGTGCATAATAAACTGCCTTTAATTGGTCTATTGTTAGTACGTCTCTCAAACTTCTCAAAGCATAACAAGACGAACTAATTGAATCTGCTAAAGTACTTAATTCTACCTTCCAATTTAGTAAACAATCAATGTGTATACCTAAGAATTTAACATCTTGTACTAAAAGACATGTACGAGTATACTAGTGGTTTTTTATTCCAAGATAAAATTAACAGACTTGAAATTTATATTACATGAAGGAGAATAAAAAGAAGAAAGAAGAATGATTAAGAATTATTTTTTTAATGCCGCCATTTTTTTTTAAATAATTTAAAAAAAAAATCTGTAGTGGACTTTTTTTTTAAGTACTGGCACCACCAAAGCAAAATAAACTGGCAACACTCAATTGCCTTTTCGTTTTTCTTCGTATAGACGTCGTAGATAGAGAATAGAGGATAGACGTGCGTTCCAGAACAGGAAATATTATTTTGACAGCAGGATAGCTGCATATGACGCCCGTGTGCGTGGTCAAGACAGACTGCTGTCAACGGGTAATGTTTTTCAAAGTAATATTTTTTTTGACAGCAGTGTGTTTCAACCACACACATGGACGTAACATAAAGCTATCCTACTCTCACCGCCAGTTGCACAAAGCATCTTTAAAGTTAAAGCTCCTTTAAGTCTATTGCGGACTCTTTCTATTCTGCTGACAAAGAAAGTGACAGCAGTAGATTTAAAGGAGCTTTAATTTTAAAGTAGCTTTGTGCAACTGGCTGTGTCAGAGATTTTGCATTTGTGAAACGAAAGAGGTTAAAGTGATCAAAATAGTGTATTTTGCTGGAAAATATCTTAAAAGTGCACAAAAATGAAGAATTCGAGTGATTTAGCTTACTGCGGGTGTTACGCGTTTTTGTTCATTTACCGTAAGCACAAGAAAACCCGACAGAATGCAACGATACAGGACACGGAGACGAACTATCACACAGTTGGAAAATGTGGAGAGGTATCGTCAATCCAAACTCTTCATCAAGGGATATAGATAGAAAAAAGACTTAAGAGCACCAGTAAACCAGTGCCCTCGGCAGATTGGCTTGTGGTGCAGAGAGCCTCACACCAGGGGACACAGAATTGTGTGTGAAAAGCTTCGGAGGTCATCTCAGGGTCCTTATTTAGTACATCTCAATCAGTAGATAGGGGGAATGGAAAATGGGGATACCCCGATGAAGCCAAAAGAGCAGCTTGCCGCATAAACTGGCCATCTTCCTGGATGGGGCTTACAGTGAAGCAGGCCACACCGTCCGTTTCTAGCTGGGATAGTGAATGAAATAGCTATTTAAGTGATCTGATCACCCGTCTGCACAGATTCTCCACCAGAAATAATAATAATAGGCTTATTATGTCAATTCAAAGTGTTAACTATCAGCAAGATTTTTTTAGATGAACAGATATTAATATAAGAAGAATTCAGATTCAGATTCAGATAATTTTATTCAATGTAGATTCTTTACAGAATACTTATTGAATGTCATGCAGAATACAATGCAAATAGAGCGAGTCTACGCCGTTTCGGATCGTGCTATGGCAGCGTAAAAGAAACGGCAAGAAACCACTGCAGCACGGCCTACTTTAAGAGTCGGCTTTTTACAATGTGTTTCTTGTGTTTCGCTGGAATATCAGAGCACCATACCTCTTTGTCATTCATATAGTCATCCAATCTATAGTAAGCATTTTTACATAACGTTTGCTTTACACATTCTTTAAACTTTCTCTCAGGTAATTGCACTATATTGTCAGGTATTTTGTTGTAGTATCGTATACACAGACCAACGAAAGATGTATTGACTTTAGTTAATCTAGTATATGGTTGATCAATTTTATGCTTATTTCTAGTATTAAAATTATGCCTGTCACAAATTTTTGGTAATTGATGAATGTTCTTTCTAGCATACATTATATTTTCATAGATATACTGGCATGGCACTGTCATAATGTTGATTTCCTTGAACAGTTCTCTCAGGGAATCACGAGTCTTCAGGCAATAAATTGCTCTTATAGCCCTCTTTTGTAAAACGAATATTGAATGTATATCAGCTGCTCGGCCCCAAAGCAGTATGCCATAAGACATAATGCTATGGAAGTAGCTAAAGTAAACCAGCCTTGCAGTAGCTACATCAGTAAGTTGTCTGATTTTTCTAACAGCATATGCAGCCGAGCTCAATCGACCAGAAAGAGCCGTTATATGAGGGCCCCATTGAAGTTTAGAGTCTAGTGTTAACCCTAAGAAAACTGTACTATTTACAAAATCTAATGGCTCATTATTCAATACTATGTTATGTGAAGTAGACCTTACATTTGGTAGTGCAAATTTAATACATTTAGTTTTTTTGGCGTTTAGGACTAGATTGTTAACAGTAAACCATGCATGAATCTGTCCAAGTGCATCGTTGACTTCGTTATAATTTTGTGATTTCCTACTTACATTGAATATTAATGAAGTATCATCAGCAAATAACACAATCTTTGACAGATTCTTCACCACAGAAGGAAGGTCATTAATATAAATAAGGAATAAAAATGGCCCTAATATGGACCCTTGAGGTACGCCAATTTTGACAACAGATCCCAGTGATTTCGTCCTGTTTACTTGTACCTTTTGAATCCTGTTTTCCAAATATGACCTAAGTAGTTTAAGTGAATTATTCTTAACACCGTAATGTTCAAGTTTTAGCAACAATGTGCTATGATCTACGCAATCAAATGCCTTGGATAGATCACAGAAGATACCAATAGCATCTTCAGATTTTTCCCACGCGCAAAAGATGTATTTTAAAAGTGCAGTCCCGGCATCCGTTGTACTGCGCCCTTTCGTGAAACCAAATTGATGGTCATGTAGTAAGTTATTTCTATTGAAGTGTGAAAGCATTTGATTGAGTATGACCTTCTCAAAAATTTTACTAAGTACAGGTAAGACTGATATTGGTCTAAAATTACTGGGATCCTTTTTGTCACCAGCATTGAATAATGGAACTACTTTACTTTTTTTCATTAAGTCAGGAAATGTACCATGATCGACACAATCATTGAATATAACAGCTAAATATGGAGATATAGTATCAATGATCGCACTACAGACTTTTACTGACATTCCCCATAGGTCCTCAGTAGTTTTCATTTTAATACTTTTAAAGGCTTTAATAATTTCGTTAGGGGTGACATGATTGAACCCAAATTCAGTTTCGCAGGCGTCCACATTCTTTTGAAGTAAATCGCTAGCAAGTGAAGATGAAGAATTGAGTGACTCTGTTGTTTTCAAAGGAATATTAGTAAAAAAGGTTTCGAATTCTTGAGCCACTTCTACGTTTGAACTAATAGTTCCGCGATTTGTATGAAGTGTGATTTGATTGTCACGCGGTTTCACTTTTCCAGTTTCACTGTTTATAACATTCCATACAGCCTTAATTTTGTTATCAGCAGACTGTATTTTTTTCCGAAGAAAAAATGACTTTGCTTTTGAACAAACTAATTTAAACAGTTTTGAATATTTTTTGACATATTCAATGAAATTGTCGTCATTTGAATAATTTCTTAGCTCATATAATTCAAAAAGTCTCTCTCTACTTTTGCGAATACCAGCGGTAGCCCAGTCACTGAATTTGAATTTTACAATAATTTGCTTTTTTCTAATAGTGAAAATTTTACTGAATTCAGTATTAATCAATGTGAATAAATCTTCATATGAGTTATTAGGGTTGTTAGTATTATAATTGTGACAGGGCAGTTTTTCTAGTAACGTGTTTTTGTACTTTTCTAACCTACCGCTCGTTAGGCTCCTGGTTTCTATATCTATCTTCTGGGTTACTCGAGAATAATTAAAAGTAACACTTTGACCAGAGTGGTCAGACTGAATCGAGTTTATGATACTTTTCTCAAAATAATCGCAATTACAAAAGACGTTATCAATACAGGTAGCCGAGGATGACGTCACCCTTGTAGGTTCAAAAAATACATGCTCTAAATTAAAACATTTGAAAAGACTTATAAGTTTGTTACTATAGGTATTATTTTCTAAGATATTGACGTTAAAGTCACCACACACTATCACAAACTTATTTTCTTTTGTCACTATTTTTAAAACATCTTCCATTACTAACTCGAATAATATTACACTTAGTGTAAAGTTGTTATTGGCCGCATGAAGCTGCTTGGACATGCCTCGTTGCCTCATCTTAAGCAAACACACTCCGTCTTACACCAAAAAAGTTAGACATCTGTTGAACACTTGATTAAAAATATCGTACCAAATAACTCTGTCTATTTCATTGATGCGCAGAAGTCAAAAATGACTTATTTTATTATGACTTGACTTCTGCGCATCAACTGACATAGCCAGTTATTTTGTGAGGATTTTTTTAATCAAGTGTTCAACAGTTGTCTAACTTTTTTGTAGTAAGACCACGGAGTAAGACCCACTATATTCAGTTGCCCTTGGGTGAAGCAGCATGCTTATTTGCCACTAAATATTCATAGTGATGTTCAGATAATGTCCTTTATTTGACACCCAACATGGTATCATAATAAAATATTATTTTGGTCATTCATGAGTTAATGTCCTGATGGCGCCACATTCAATGTAATGTAACATCTTATATCCTATAACCAGAGGAAGATCAAGACGCTTCTAATCTAACGCTACTCATTTGTTTAACTACAATAAGTTGTATAGAAGTTATGAGGCAACAGATGAACATAAATATTAATTATAATAATTGCTGCGGGTAAAAATGTGTGATCTTTTACATTGGGTTGACAAGCCCGTTGGTGTGGTTGGTAGTGAGCCTGCCTCTCACACCATGGGCCGCGGGTTCGATCCCCGCCCATGGCAAACATTTGTGTGATGAACACAAGTGTTTGTTCTGTGTCTGGGTGTTATTTATCTATTTATCTATGTATATCAGTCTCTGGTACCCACCCATATAGTACAGGCTTTGCCTAGTTTGGGATCAGATAACCTTGTGTGAAATGTCTCCCAATATATAATTTTTTTTTAATTATATTCCTTGTAGACTGGTTGATTAAGGAAGATAATATCTAAACACAGGTATTTGTGATTATTTTACTCATGGTTTAATTAGAAATAAATCAGATGAGAAATACATAGGAATACCAATGTCATCAGCCAGATGACTAGAATGGTGTTGACACCCAGTGGTACGGTTGCCTGCCAAGCCGAGAGTCCTAGGTTTGAATCCTGGTAGGGGCTTGTGCACGAGTGAAGGACATTTGTATCTGTATTTCAGTCCGGAACTGGTTTAAAAGTAATGGCCAGTTAGTCTGTTGCATCATTTCCCAGGGAAATGTCCTTTAATAATGCTATTTTGTGATGACTGATGACTTTTATAGTTCTTCATTGCATTGTAGTATCAATCCTGAGGTTGTATAGCGGCCATTCAGCTTTAGTAGAACTGATGTGCTGTCCTACACTATACTAATATTTATTTTTGTAATGTTTCTTGATTTTATTGCTTGTAGAGCCTGGATGATTGTATTCTCACATTATAACATATTAGTGTAGTATTGTCCGAAGGCACTTGATATTACAATATTAAGATCTTGTGAGTCTGCACTCATTCCTTGTTTTAGTTTTTGATCCCTTAAGTTAATTAATTTCTGAGTAGTCTTGTGTCTCCTCTTGTAAGTCTATGTTGTATTTATTTATGTATAGATGTATTCTTTGGGTAGCTTGTTACACGGTGCGGCCAAAAGTGGCTGGTGACTTAGAGCCTATCTATTATTTTGTGTGGTAAATTATCTGGCTATGTAAGCACTGATTTCAACTCCAGTATTTCATTTTTATCGTTTATTCCGAGAATGTACTTTCACAGACATCTCGTGAGCTTGACAACCCGATTCTACAAAATACACATATTTATCAATGCTGCTTTGATTCAACTTCAACTTCAACTTTTAATAAGATGGCAATCGGCCGTTTCAAGATACAGCCATATTTAATTAGCCAATATCAAAGAAGTGATGAAAAAGGTTAGGTATTTTAGGTTATATCTGTCAAGCAAGCGTTTCATTTTGAAAGCCGTAGAGATAACGGTATCAATAGTTCAAATGAGTGAGTCAGTTCACTCACTCGAATTAGTTAAGTGTATTTGTTTGATGTGTTGTCTTAATTCTTGTAATATGTAGCGGAGCTATTTTAAAATAGGTAAATGAAATAATAAAGAGTAACCTGAAATGAAACTGAAATTGTCGATTTAGACCTGAACACGATGAAAATTCAAGGAATACAAGGTACAAAAACGATTAAAACTAACGCAGTTTAGTTTTTATCGTTTTAGTACCTTAAAGTGATAACCCATTTTTTTTCTTTTTTTCTCTTGTATAAAAAATAAATCCACTGTATCAGTTTTGTGAGGGGCCCACAGTCCTAACTACTCGACGAGGCGTAGTGAACGTAGGCTACCTGGTGTGGAGGGGAGGGGATGCGAGCCAGGATGGAGACACCCTCCGTGACAATTGTCACCGGGTCTGTGCCTGCTCTCAAGGCCTTGAGAACGGAGAGCAGGAGCTCGATGGCAAGGTCGATGGCTTCGTGTGTGACTGAAGTTGTTGACACCTCCGGGTGCTTCGTCTTCACTAACACGGCTTGTGGGGAGAAGACCGTGTTAATAGGCTCTGTGGCAAAGGCGGTACAGCCCAGGCAAGCGGCTGTCGAGGGCCCGCGGTTGCGGTTGCGGGGGGCTTCGACGGGGTGCGGTGAAGCGGCGGTAAGGCGGGCGACTGCACTTTTGCAAAGCTTGGCGGCGATTTCTTCGCGAAGGTAAGTGGCCTGGGCGACGTTGTGAGTGGTCTTTGGTCGCCTCATGACCTTCGTGGTAGAGGCAGGGGGAGCCATGACTCCCCTCGATCCCTCAATAATTGTCGGCCGACGAGATTGACATTTTGCCTGCTCTTACTAGGTAGTTTCTTGACAATTGAACACTGACAGTGACGCAATTAGAGAACAATTCCAACGTTGCGCGGGAATATTTCACAGAGGTCTGTCTGCTACAACCTGCTTTATATCCGGCCTAATAGTACTTGGATGACTACTTGTCGTGCGTGCCATAAGATCTTGTATTACTTCTCGGACTCATATGGTCCAAATTATTTAAATGAGTTGACTCATTAATATGACTCATAGAAACTGACCAAATGGTTCAAATTATTTAAATGAGTTAACTCATTAATATGACTCATAGAAACTGACAACTCTCAGTCAAATGATCTGCCGACTTAGAACGAGCCTCTAGGCAAAGGGCAAATGTGAATTTTTTGACGTTACGAGGTATAAACTGACGCAGGTGACCTGACTCACACTAATATCTCGAAATAAAATAATCGATAGATCGCAACACTATTTGTAAGTAGGGTTGTCATAGTCCAATCTGTGTTGCCATATTCCAATCAGTGATGCCGTATTTCAATAACTTTAAAAATCGATTGTAAAAAAATGGTGGCCTTTATAAAAAATTCTTTCTTCACCACAATATTATCTACTATTCTATCTATCATATGAACTTGGTTTGAACCCTGTTAATTTTCCCTCGAAATAAAAATCCAACCCCCATAGTAAAATTTTACATCTCTTTTACTTTTTTACTATTAATAAAAAGATCAAGAGTTTCCTGATTTTTGGCTGTTGATTTGAAAATGATCGCGTTTGTTTTATGGACATTAAGCTAAAAATCATTGGACAAAAACCATGTGTTGAATGCTGACAAGGCAGCATTTGCCTTTTCATTTAATTCCTTAGTATGTACTGGAACTACTGTACTGGAACCTGACAAAACAGCGTTAGAGTCATCTGCGAATAATGTCAATCTAGCATCTGGCACGATAGACTTGACGTAACTAACTACATCATTCACAAAAACTATAAATAGGATTGGACCCAAAATAGACCCTTGTGGTACGCCTCGGAAAATATTAATTAACTAAGAGGTTTTTGTGGACTCCGTTCCATCATTTTCCAACTTTCTAATCTCTACAAATTGATATCTGCTTGCCATATACGATTCTAATAGTTTCAAAACCTCAGCCCTAACCCCATAGTGTTCTAGTTTATTCAATAAAATTGTATGATTCACCATATCGAATGCTGAACTTAAATATAGAAAAAGCCCCACAACTTTTAGTTTTTCATTAAGATTACTAACTATGTCATTTACTAATGTGTCTATAGCTTCAGAAGTTCCTATCCCCTTCTGATAACCAAATTGCCTGCTATTTAAAATTCTATTTACATTTAAATGCGCAACCAGTCTCGATTTTATAACTGTCTCAAAAATTTTTGACAGTATGGGCAATAACGATACTGGTCTATTATTTTTAGGATCTAGTTTACACCCTTTTTTATACACAGGGAGTATTTTGGCCACTTTGAGTTGATCCGGAAAAACAGCAGCCGCCACACACCGACTAAAAAACAAAGCAAGAGTCCCATCTAAAACGTCAATGTTGTCTTTAATAATTGAGATGGGCATGTCATCGTAACCACAGGAAATTTTATTCTCCATACGTTTTACGATGGAAGAAATCTCTTTTGCAGTAATAGGACTAAATACCATGTTGTTTTGAACTCTTGTAGTATGTTTCTCTAGAATCTGCATGGTTAATTGACAGATTCCAGACGAAGTTAAATTTCCAAGATCAAATTGTTCCGAAAATTTATTAGCTACCTCCAAAGGATCATCCACTACCATGCCATTAATTTTTAACTTAATTTTTTCATTTTTGATTGATGATTTCTTGTTACTCTGATTATTAACTTCTTTCCAAATTCCTTTTGCCTTATATTTTTCTTCAGATATCTTTCTTTGCACCGCAAGAGATCTCGCCCTTCCAAGGACCTTCCTGTAGATTCTGATGTATGCCAATTTGTACCTTAAAATACTGATGTCATTGTGTGCAGCATCAACATTACATAAAACCCTTTTCATCATGCTAGCCACCCTTATTCCTTTAGTAATCCATTAAGTTTTACCGAAATTACTAGTCTTTACCTTTTTTTTTCCTTTTCTAAAATTATCTTATATCGAATCATTGTTTTAAGGATTGTCAGATGGTTCGACATAATTGTCAATTGACAGTTGAGGAGAATTGGACGAGTCAGGAAACTCTAATGTCTGAGGCACATCGTTGACAGGTTGATGTACAACTTGACCATTGTGTTCATCCTGTTCTTCCTTCCTTGCTTCAGAAATTGGAGTACTGTTCATGTTTCTCGCGGGTAAATTCAATTCAATTTCAGTCTCTGGTTCATTATCAATTCCACCTAATCCGTCTGAATCAATAATTAAATCATTAAAGGTAACATCTCTGGATCTAATAAGTGTTGGTTTGCCTTTTTGGTCAAAATTTAGTAGTCGATAGCCGTCATCTCCTTGTCAACCAATCAAAATACATTTTTGTGCTTTCTTTGACAGCTTTTTACGGTTCTGCTTGGGTACATCAGCGTAGCATTTGACGCCAATTATTCGCAAATGTTTTATTGTCGGTTTCTTATTAAACCATAATTCAAAGGGTGACTTGCCTTCAACATTAGTAGGCCCAGTCCTATTCAGGACATAAACAGCAGTATTCACCAACTCAAACCAGGAAATCTAAAGTAACTCTTCATGAGCATACATCATTGTACGTGCTGCTTTAACAAGAGTTCTGTTGTCCCGTTCACTAGATTCATTTTGTTCTAGAGTATGTGGCATGGTCAGTCTATGCATTATGCCGTTTGCTGTTAATAGCTCCTTAACATTAGCATTGACGAATTCTCCACCATTGTCAGATAACAATACTTTTACTTTATGTCCAACAACTTTTATTTCAGCTAGGACATGTTGCAGCTTTGTATAAACTTCTGACTTTTCTCTCAAAAAATAAATATATCTAAAATTAGTAAAATCATCTTTAAATAAAACAAAGTATTTGTACTTGCTGAAGGAACTCGGGAACGGTCCACATACGTCGGTATGTATTATCTCGCCAGGTTCTTTAGCTCTCACTCTTGTTCCGAATTTCTTTTTGTGAGCCTTTCCATAGATACATCCAGTACAAAGTTCGGAATCGAGCTGTACTTTAATACCAAATTCATTTTCAATGATCTTTTTAACATGTCTTTTATTCTGGTGAGCGAATCTCTCATGATATAGTTGAAGACTAGACAAGACGTTTATTTCAGTTTTTAACGGAGCTTCTCTATTCACAACAGTCTTGGCGCTAAGCTTGTAGAGACCTCCATTCTTTAAACGTTTACCCATTAAAAGGATTTGTCCATCCACTTTCAAGAAACATGTTTCTCTTTCAGATGTAAAGACACTGTTTACTAGTCTATCTTGCGTAGCCAGAACAGAGAATAGATTCTTCTGAATTGTGGGTACAAACCAAACATCGTTAAGAATAATGTCCTGTATTCTATTATTTACATTAGCCTTTAAATGAACATTTCCTTTACCAACAGCTTTAATTGAAGCTTCATTTGCAGTTGTCACCAAGTTGCTGCCTGCAAAATATTCAAATGATGAAAAATATTCTCTTCGGTTGGTGACATGATTAGTTGCTCCATTGTCAACATACCAACTGTCATTGTCTGCTTCTGCTGAAGAAGTTGCGTTCACGCTTTGCTCAGTTTCTATACTCATGAGAGCCACATTCACGTTTAGACTGGCTTGGCTTAATGGTTTCGTTGGTCTTCCATCTGAAATCCATTTACGACATTTATTTGTCTTATGGCCTGGTTTTCCACAGTAGCCACACTTGATTTTAGACTTTTCTTTAGGTTTGTGTTGTTCAGTAGCTAAGGCTTTAGCAACCCCAACACTAGCATGCTGATTTGATAGGCACTTCTCATAATTGCATAATTGTATCGTGAGATTTTCAATATTCCGATCTTCTTTAGATAGAAGCAGCCAGCTGGACTTAAAAGGGAAAAACTTTCAGATAATGTGTCCAGGATTTTGCAAATTAGCAAAACTTCAGGTAGATCATATTTGTAGTCCTTCAATAATTCAACTTTTAAGTTGTGCCACATATTTTTAACTTTGGATATGTGTAGCCATGTCATCTAAGGGATCTTTGCAAAAATGGAAGAAATCTAGAGAATAGGCATACGTCTTATCATCAGATGAGCGATCAAACAGACGGTGCAGCTCATCCCAAACCTCTTTGAATGTTTCTAAACGCATAACCTTGTCTAGGGTCTCATCAGTCATGTTGACTCTTAATAATAATAAATCATTGCTGTCTTTTTCATTAAACTTTTGTAAATCTTCCATGTACTTAGCTTTTTCTGCAGCAGTGGCACTTGCACTTGGTAGGACGGGCTTGGTGAGTTTGCCCTCAACAGCTTCAAGTCCTCCAGCACTACCTCGAAGCAGATGTAGCATTTTGTATCGCCAGGTGGTCCAGTTTTCTTGTCCTTGTAGACGCCCAATATCAATTTTGCAGCTTGTTGATGCTTGCATTTTGACTGACAGACGAAACAAAAGAATCGAAAAATTTGGTACACTGACTTCGGAAAAATTTGTAAAGTTTTACGTAAAATCCACCTAAATATCACTTGTGAAACGATCTGCTACCATATTAAAGCTGTTACTGAGGTCATAGAAATAAACCAAAATAATATTCGGTATGTGAAGTGTATGAATACTCCTTGTTAGTTAACTGAGTTGCTACGCGACTGTTCTGTTTATGATTTTCTATTTTGTCACGTTTTTGTTCTATGTGTCTTATTGCTAAATCTTTGCAACTATGTTTTAATATATATTTTACGTGTTCACTCTATTTCACTCAGCTTCTTTAAAAGTTAATATGGTAGCAGAGCGATAAATAAATAAGTTTCACGTGTTAGTGCTACGTATCGTAAAAAAATTTTGCAACCGTAATGTCGAAGTTTCACATTGAACCACTGACGTCAGAAAATTATGATACATGGGCCATACAAGCCGAAGCCGTGCCGCTCTGCTACCATATTAAATTTTAAAGAAGCTGAGTGAAACAGAGTGGACACGTAAAATATACAGGGTGTTAATTTGATTGCGTGCCATAGCTTAAGGGGTGGTTCAGTAACGATAAAGAAACTCAAAAAAAATATTTAAAAAAATCCTACTTAAAAAAATCTCCATTGAATTTAACTAACGCGGAGAGCAATGACCGCGCGAATGGGCGCGCTATCAAAAGCGCGCGAAAGAGTTTCATTTATGTAGTCGTCATCTTTAGGGGAGGCCTATGTCCAGCAGTGGACGTCTTTCGGCTGATATGATGATGATGTGCCTACCTTATTCACTGATACTCGCGCGCTAGCGACATTGCTCCGCGTTAGTTAAGTTTCAATGCAGTTTTAGTTTTTTTTTTCAGTAGGATCTTTTTGTAAATATTTTTTTTGTGTTCCTTTCTCGTAGCTGAAACACCCCTTAAGCTATGGCACGCAATTAAATTAACACCCTGTATATTAAAACATAGTTGCAAAGATTTAGCAATAAGACACACAGAACAAAAACGTGACAAAATAGAAAATCATAAACAGAACAATCGCGTAGCAACTCGGTTAACTAACAAGGAGTATGCATACACTTCACATCCTCCTTGCTTGTTCTCTTCTTTTTCTGCAGAAATAATAATAAAATAAAAATAATAATATTAATTTATTCCCCAAAAAGTTACAATAACATTAGATTTACATTTAGCATCATTAAACTTAACACACAAAGTAACAATAAAGCTATTGTTAATAATACAAAAGATGGCACTTACCGCATTTAAACAAAATGATGGTCTTTATCACTTCCAACATAAGAAATCAGAGTACAACAATATGACTAATGAGAGCGATGATGTCAAAGATGACAAGGATACCAACCAAATTCTTAATTCAAAAAACAAGTCATCAAATATAAACGATTGGCATAGAAAGCTTGGTCATATGAATGCCAAAGATCTGAAACTAGCTCTTTAAAACGAGAATTTAATTGGATTAAACTTTGATGTTTCTGAAAAACTAGATGAATTTGAAACTTGCATTCAATCGAAAATGCATCGAGTTCCTGCTTCTAGTGGAAAAACTACTAATCGAACAAACGAACTTGTAGAAATTATATATAGTGATGTGTGTGGACCAATTCGAACGCCCACCATCAACGGAAACAAATACTTTGTCACTTTTATAGACGACTACAGTCGCTACTGTAGAGTTCATTTGATTAAAAACAAGATCGAAGTACTTGAGAAATTCAAAGAGTTCAAAGAATTAGCAGAAACCCACACTGGAAATAAGATTAAATTTCTACAATCAGATAATGGCACTGAGTATGTAAATACATGTTTTGATTCTTATTTAAAGCGCTGCGGAAAACGGTGTCGCAGAACGCAAAAATCGAACTCTAATAGAAAAGGCAAGAGCCCTGATGGTTGCCTCTAACGCTCCTCTCAAATTCTGGGGCGAGGCAGTAGCGACAGCTAATTATTTATCAAAAAGAATTATAAATAGCGCCATCAATAATCAAACACCATTTGAGCGATGGGTTGGCAGAAAGCCTTGTGTATATCATTTATATGAATTTGAATTTAAGGCGTATGTTCTGATCAAGGGTAAAAATGGTCATAAGTTTCGACCAAAAGCTATTCCAGGCATATTTGTTGGATATTCAGAAGTATCTAAAGCTTTCAAGATATACATTCCAATGAAGAATAAAATTATGACGTCAAAGGATGTGTATTATCTGAAACAAAACGAAAATGGACTCTCTGAATTATTTGATAGCAAAGAACTTACACCCTATATCTCTAACTCATCTAAACGATTACCTAATAAACAAGTGGTAGTTTCAATGAATGATGATGATAGTTATGAAGATTCTGAGCACTTGCATAGCAATATTCAGAATGATGACGTCGTAGTGCAACAAAATGAAGTTCAGTCTACTGTAGAAACGGAACCTGAAAACTTAAACAGCGATCACGAGTTTGAGGAATCTTTTATAATTGATGTAAACGATGATCATGAATCTTACTCAGATGCTATTGAAGCAAATGCAACTACTTCTACTGAAACAAGGTCTTTTGATGATTTTGTCTTGGCAGTAGCCGAAGAAATTGAAAACTTAAATAAGCCTAAGGAACCAATGACATACAAAGAAGCGATGGAATCTCTAGACTGTGAACAATGGAAAGAAGCCATGCGCAAAGAGATAGCCTCATTAAGAGAGAACCACACTTGGGATCTGGGCTATTTGCCCAAAGGCCGAAAAGCATTACCTTGTAAATGGGTTTATAAAATTAAAATGAACCCTGATGGTTCGGTCGAAAGCTACAAAGCCAGAATGGTTATAAAAGGATACTCCCAACAACATGGTGTTAATTATGACAAAACTTTCAGCCCTGTGGTTCGATTGAGTACTGTTCGAGCTCTACTTGCAGTTGCTGCTCGTGATAATTTAAAGCTACATCAATTTGATGTTACGACTGCCTTTCTAAAAGGCTCGCTTGATGAAGAAATCTTCATGAAACAACCAGATGGTTTTCAAGATGGCTCAAACAGAGTTTGTAAATTGAAGCGCAGCCTCTACGTTTTGAAACAAGCGCCACGATGCTGGAACGCATGCATTGCTGAATTTTTAGGAAAATCTGGTTTCCAACAGAGCGAAGCAGATCCTTGTCTATATTCAAGACAGAAAGGAGTCAAAGGTTCACATCTGTCTTTATGTTGATGACGGACTTGTAGCGTACAACACTTCTGCTTCAGGAAAAGAATTCTTTGATGAACTAAAAGCAAGATTCAAAATAACAACGAAACCTGCTTCTTATTTTCTTGGAATAGAAATCAATGTACGCAAAGACAAGACCATTACTCTATGCCAAACTGCCTATACAAAAAAGGTGTTAGAAAAATATGGCTTGTCAAATTGTAAAGCTGCACCAACGCCAATTACAAAAGAAAATGTAACGGGAGAAGAGAAAGATACCCACGAGAATAACTTCCCGTACAGACAGGCAGTAGGTGCCTTAGCGTACTTGTCTGTGGCAACAAGGCCCGACATTTCGTATGCTGTAAGCGTTGCTTCAAGAAATCTTGATTCACCAACGGACAAACATGTTGTGCCAGTTAAACGCATATTTCGATACCTGAAAGGTACCAAGAATCAAGGTCTTTCCTATTCAAAGCTTTCACCTCCACACTTGGTTTTCTATAGTGACGCAGACTATGCTGGTGATGTAAAAGCTAGCAGATCCACATCTGGAATGGTCTGTTTGTATTCTGGTGCTGCTGTCAGTTGGAGAAGCCAACTACAAACGACTGTTGCTATATCCTCCACAGAAGCGGAAATAATAGCCGCAAGCGACTATGCTCAAGAAATTTTATGCCTTAGCCGGATTATGGGAACGTTTACTAGAACAGATAAACCCATACTCAACATTGACAATGATTCGGCAATAAAACTAGCCCACAACCCAAAGCATGAGTATCACAAGAGGACTAAGCATATTAGACTGAAGCACTTCTTCGTCAGAGAGTGTACGAGCAATGGTGATTTCGAAATTCAACATGTACCAACAGAATGTCAGCTCTCAGATATGCTTAAAAAGCGATTGTTTGGACCGAGACTGCAGAAACTTTCTTGGATGATTGGCTTGAAGAATTTAAACTGATAAATTCCAAAAACTTCGGAGGATGTGAAGTGTATGCATACTCCTTGTTAGTTAACCGAGTTGCTGGGTCATTCTCATTTCACGTGCCATGAAAATTTAAAAATAAAAAACTGTGTTTTCTGTTTTGCTTTGGCAGTATACATAAAATACAAGGAAAAATATACACAACAGTTTATTCCATCATGCTTAAATATGTTTGGAAGTGACATAAATGGGTTTTGAATCATGGCTATGGTTGTGACATTGGCGAAATGGCTTTTTTAAATATATTATTTCTCAATATTTATTAAATCCTAAGGATCGAGATTAAATAGACATGTGTTATGCTCATTTAAAAGCCTATTTCTCACGATTCTGACGTGACTGAACCAAAAATGAGGTGATAGATGAGGTCGCGGATGTGATCAGGTGCCTATGGTTGTGACGTTTAAGCCATGGCTGTGACTACAATGGTCGTGCCATTTTGGCACCGTGCCCGGTATAACTTTCAAACCTTTACAATTATTCTGTTTTTAAAAATATCCTCTAAATTGTTACTCAACATTCCTTATTATACATTAATTTGGAAAATAAAGAAATGTAATTACCGATGCTTTTGGAAGGCACGGTCTTGACAGGTTATGCGTGACGATTTCTACTTTTTCTACTTTGAACTTCGATTATTTCGTCTACACTTTGTAATGCCATATTTGAAAAGGACATATGTTTTGAGTTGCTGTTGAAAAATTAATTTCCAGTGTTGTAAATTTTGATGCATTAAAAACTATTTTGTAAATAGGATTTTTATATATTGCCATGGTCGTGACAAAAAATTGTGTCACACAAAGTACCCTCTTTTTTTTAACTTAATGATAATTATGTTTTAAAAGGAAACTTGCTAAAATAGTATGGTGCACACCTAAACATTTTTATGTAAGCATCAAAACCACATATAACTTAGACTTTTTCATAGATTTCATGTTTTTGCTGAAATTTCGGAGAAGTCACATGACATGGTCGTGACATTTTATTTACTTTTGGGTACATAACTTGAAAAGAAATACACTTATGTACATAAAAACTAATGGACTGAAAAGCTAAAGAGCATGTTATATAATGTGAATGTACAAACATTTGAAAATAAAATGTTTTATGGTTGTTCTCATCATGAAACAATTTTTGTCGTAAGAATGAGAATGACCCTGCTACGCGACTGTTCTGTTTATGATTTTCTGTTGTTGTCACGTATTGTTCTATGTGTCTTATTGCTAAATCTTTGCAACTATGTTTTAATATATATTTTACGTGTTCACTCTGTTTCACTCAGCTTCTTTAAAAGTTAATACGGTAAAAATACGTAATTATATTGAAAATATTGACAACAAACAACACAATAGACATATGACAATAGTGGCAAAAATATGAGTAAAAACTAAACCAAAAAACATACAAAGTAGATTGCATACCGCATTAGTACGCATTCTCCTTCACAATAATTTGGGAAATCAGAATGTACGACCTCGGATTGTCCGACCGCGGCAGCGGCCGGCGAGTGCTAGAAACGAAATTGTGTCACATAATACTCTGCTATAAAAGTCTTTGCTTGTACACGTTTTCCGTTGCCAGTTAAACACCGGATACACGGTCGGCGACAAGCTCCCGACAGAGGTCACCTTGGTTTGCAACCATTTGGGTCCGTTTCAACTACACGGTCGCCGACGTGTTGACAACAAGCATTGATATAGATTAAAAAATACGATGTGGTGATACAAAATGACAGTTGACACTGACAGCTCTTGTATTTTATAGTTCGGTTCAAAACAAATCACTGCTTAGAAGACTTTTCATATCTTCTTTGTCACAAAATTATCAATTTCGTTGTCTTCTTTTGTTTTTAATTACCGGGAAAGGCAAGAAACGTCAGTTTATAATCTGTGCAGTCGCCAACCGCCAGCTACACGGTCGGAGACGTAACCAACGTCCTCTATTTGACCTTAGTTTGGGAAGCTGCTTTCACGACCAAGGGCGTTGGAAGGTCACTAAAAATTTGGTTGGCGACTACGAACTATACGGTCGGAACCGACCAAGGTCACCTCTGTCGGGGCTTGGTTGGCGACCGTGTATTCGGTACTTTAATATTGGACCGATACAAGAAAAGCTGACCCAGTATTCTACGACGAGGAATGACTGCCCTCGGAATTAATGCACAATGGATCAGGGTTGCCAGACCTTAGCCAACTCAATTCGCCAAATTTTGACTGCCGTGTAGCCTAAATCGCCTAAATTATTTTTTCAGTAAAATAGCTTGATTCGCACATTATTTTGAGCCAAGTAGTCTAAATGTAGCCCAAAATAAAGATAAAATCTTAAAAATTAATCAATAAAATCCTCTAAAACAAAACATTTAAATTAAAAATAATTCGAGCATAATTCTTCGTAGGGGCATGTGGATAATACACTATCCAAGTTCTGTAAAAGCTGTCACATCTTTGTGACACATAAAATATGGCAAAACAAAAACGTCAACCAACCTCCCTGCTGTTAATTTTGAAGTAATCCTAAAGTAGCCTAAATCGCCCGTTCGGTTTTTCCTTGGTAGCCTACTGGTAGCCGATCAGATTTTTTGGTCGCCATGAGACCCCTTGAGGTAGCCTAAATGGCGACATTTCGCCTAATCTGGCACCACTGCAATGGATCCCAATTCCGTGGCCGTGTAATCCGCGGCCGTACATTCCTTATACGAGCTCGGCTTGAGCTCGGAATGCCCGGAATGCCCAACCATGAATGTACGTCCACGGATTGTACGACCTCGGAATCCGAAGCCAAATTGTTGGCTTCGTATTCCGCGGTCGTACAATCCGTGGACGTACATTCCGGGCACTCAAAAAAAGTAAAAAAAAAAAGTAAAGTCAATCAATTTTCAAAACAAACGGTTTTGTTGTGGTTTTGTTTGTTTGTGCGGAAACCAAGCGCAAACCGTGTTAATGAAAAATGCCTCCAGTGGAAAATGAAGTTCAACCCACTGTGGCAGTTCCGAAGCCAAACCCACGTAACAATCCAACTATGTTCAAGATATTTCAAAACGTCCAATACAATGTTGTTCAGCACAAAAAATACGTAAAAGAGATGACGAAGCTGTACAAAAAGGTATGATCTTTATTTACTCACTTACACAGGGAATCTGATGACCCTGAAAGTCTATAAAAACCACAAATACACAAAGCTTCTTTGTGTAGTCTCATCAAATACTTAGGGAAAGGTTGTACCAGTGTCCAACCAAGGCTGTACCTATAAATATTAATTTCCTTTGCAGAAAGTTTGTGTTTTCCTCCCCTAGTTGTAAAAAGATCTTAAAACAAATTAAGAATTCAGACCATAAAACTGAAGAAGTTTGAAATACAAAACAAAATTATTTGTCTTTTTTACTTGATAAGTATTTTACATTATACTTTTACTAACATAATTACTACAGAGGCCATTCCATAAAGGGTAATAACCTTATGAAAGCAGTCTGTCTCGACCACATATGACCATCATATAAAGCTATTCTGCAGTCAGGCACTCACCATTTTAAAACACACCCTTGGCACCATAATTATTAAATAAGAGGTTTGAATTCCTAATTTAAGAATTCTTATTTCCATGAACTAATCTATCAGCTGGATGAAGGCACATTCCGTGAGAGCTTCAAGAATGCACTGCAGTATCTCTTCACATTTGGAGACACAAGCGCTAACGTGGACAGAGTTGTTCAGTTTGTGGCCACATTCTGCACTTCATTGGATGATGAGGAAGAGTTCTTGATGTTCATATTTGAAATAATTTTTGAGGTAAGTTTTAATTTAAAAGTAATAAGTTGATCAGGCATTACATTAAAAGTGTGAGGCCTGTTGTTTTTGGAATATACTTTTAATGACTAGTCCAGACAGGCTTGTTGGTGTGCTTGGTAGTGCCTCTGTACTCCATGTCATGGGTGGCAGGTTTGGTCTCCACCCAGAACAAACATTGGTGTTTTCAACATGGCTGTTTGTTCTGTGTCTGGATATTATTTAGTTTTATGTGTGTGTATCAGTCTCTGATATTCATAGTACAGGCTTTGTCTAGTTTGGGATCAGATGACCTTGTGTGAATGACAATCTACAGCTGACCTTGTATGCTACAAGGGGACTATAATTGGATAGCTGCACGTCATCAAATATAATACATTTATATAAATCACGTCATCAAATATAATACATTTATATGTAACACGAAAACATAATTCGAAATCAAAATCAAAATTAGTCGACAAATAAGAATTTTTTTTGTCTATCTCTTTATAACAAAATATAAATTTGCAGGTAATTTATATGGCGTAATTGAGAATTTGAAACTTGCATATATTTCTTTTTTAAAAGGAAATTAAAAAACTATTTGTACCAGGCTATTTGTGAGTTAAAATGGCTTCAATTTAAATAATTTAAAATTGTACTTGGGTGTCCCCTTATTGCCCCCATATTATGTGTTCCGTTTGACGTCCGAAGTCCATTTATAAGAGAGTACATCGCTTTCGTTCCGCTTACGATCGCTAGATGTCGCTGTTTTCGTCACGTGACTCGCTCCCCAGCGCCTGTAGCGCCCCCTGCTGGTACCTTTTCTTTAGCAAGCCACAGAGTAGCTTTCGTCATTGTTGCGTCGTCGTTCGAACCGCGCAAACGGTCGTTAGATATTTTTTCGCTTATACGAATAACCACGTGGTTGTTTAAATTTTTTATGCGTTCTTTCGAGATTTAAAGTAGAAAGTTCGTCTAAATTGTTTTGAAAAGTTTTCGTCGCGTGAAAAATAAGTGGCGTTGTTATCGTTCACTACCTACACGTGAAATATTTCCATTTGGTGTTCAAAAATGGATGATGAAGTGATCAACGGACCCATGGATGACGACAACGCCTCCCGTTCGGACCCAATACTGTCGGGCAGCTGTTCAGGGGCGGAAGGAGATGCTTCTTCAGATGAAGAGCGAGCGGAGAGGCCGCCGCCACGGAAAAGACGGCGACTGGACCGCTCCTGCGATGACACCGAGGAGTCCAACCTGGACAAGAGGTTTGATTTACTTGCCCAACGACTGGTGAGTCATGTGAACAATATATTAAGTGCAAACTACACCCGCCCAACCGCAATTCCCACTCAAAACTCAAATTCGGCTGAGACGAATAAGTTGTCAGTTAACGTGAACGAGGAAATTTTTTTGCGACCACCGCCAAATCCGAGGTCGGAGATAGAAAATATCGCGGAATTAAGCGTGTCTATTAAAGAACCGGCTATGCCGAAAGCTGATCCAAGTCGTGTCACTAAAATCAGTGCTATGCAAAGATTCGACTCTCCCGATTGGAATTGCGTACGTTACACAGACGTTCAGAAAAAGTACACCGCCTTCCCGGCATTTTCCGAATTAAGGGTAAATGAGGAATTAAGACAGTTTGAAGATCCGTTCGCCCCAATTAGATGGTATCAGATGGAACGTAGTTTTGCTGCTTTATCGAACGCGTTCTTAAATCAAAACGAGTCTGTTAATTTAGCTTTGCAAAATCTCGTGGATTGGTCAGCTAATGCCCAGCTTACCCCAAATACACTCTTCGAAAAACTAAAAGAATTATTTGGAAATGATTCTCCCTATAAAACCGTCTCCCACGACATTTTACAAATTATCTGCGGGAAAAGGGCTGAGGTTCTCGAACTACGCCGTCGATCACTTTTGAAAGGTTTAAAAGGCAAATATGTCAAAGAAGACATTGGAAAAATTCCACCTTCAGCAGAGTACATGTTTAACTCTCAATCCTTATCGACGTACATCCAAAAAATTGGTGGAATGGAAAAATTAGAAAAACAATCAACGGTTCCTAAAACCTTACGCTCAAAGTCGCCGATGCCTCCGACATCTACCCAAGAAAAACTATTTCGTCCAGCCTCAAACAAGTCAAGGCAAAACGTTAGAAAGGACACACAGCAAGGATCTCGACGCGAAATTAACGAATCTTTTACCTCAAAAAAGAAGGGGGGGCGAATTGATAGGAGCAGCGGGAAGAGATCAAACAGGCACAAATGACTACATAACGTTCTCGGGCGGCTGTCTGAAGCACTATCTAGACATCTGGACCCACTTAAATGCTCCCAAACCTATTCTCAAAATAATTTCGGGTATTCGTATTCCATTCAATCAAAAGCCGCCTCTGATACTTCCAACCTTGGATGTTTTAACCAAATTCGAAACTCCAATATCACTAGCAATGTCTACGGAAATTCAAAATTTGATACAGTGTCACGTGTTAGAGCCAGCTCCACTGACCCCTTCCTTCATATCGCCACTTTTCCTAAAAACGAAGAGCAACGGAAAGAACCGCCTCATCTTCAATTTAAAAGCACTAAATTACTTCATGGCACCCAAACACTTTCACCTGTTTCAACTACATCAAGTTCCCCAATTCCTACAACCACAAGACTGGATGGTGAAACTGGACCTCAGCCAGGCTTATTATCATCTTCCAATACATCCAGACCACAGACGATATCTTCGCATAAGCTACAAAGGCCGCCTACTACAAATGACTTGTCTGCCTTTCGGCCTGGCTGCGGCACCACGAATCTTTTCCTCTGTCACAAATTGGACGGCCGAATATCTACGAACAAAGGGTCTTCGTGTGGTAGTGTACTTAGACGACTATCTGATCGTACACCAGTGCAAAGGAACTCTCCAGCACCAAGTATCAATAGCCATACAGTTCCTGACCAGACTAGGTTGGTGTGTCAATCACGAGAAATCGATAACAAATCCCGTTCAGTCGATCGAGTTTCTCGGCATAAAGTGGGACACAAGGTACAACATCAAGTCCCTGCCTGCAGACAAGATAGCCAGAATTCGACTAACATTGTTGTCTCGCCTCGCAGCCGGCAGTTGGACCCTCAAGCAGGCGCAACGCCTCTTAGGGCTTCTCAACTTTGCGACTTTCATCACCCACCGGGGAAGGTTGCACTGCCGGACCCTGCAACGCCACTGCAACACTCTGCGCAGAAACCCTCGCAAAGCCAGCTTATATCCAGAGGAAGTACGAACAGAACTAGATTGGTGGTTAGATCAAGTCAGCGAAGTGAGCTCGATTCATCCAGAATTGCGACCAACCAACTATGTAATAACAGACGCGTCAGACATTCAGTGGGGGGCAATAATCAACGACAAGAAGATTTACGGTCGATGGGATCACCACCAACTACGCTGGCACTGCAACTTGAAAGAAATGCACGCAGTGATAGCAGCGATATCCAGCGCAGCCACACATATAAAAGACTCGACAGTACATCTTCAAACCGACAGCAAAACGGTGGTGTCTTACATAAAAAACGAGGGCGGAACGAAATCTCGTGCTCTGCTGGAACTAACGAAAGAACTTCTAGCACTTATAGATCACCTCAATGTCGTGCTACAACCACACCATCTCCCAGGAGTATACAACACAGAAGCGGACAACCTCTCACGCGATCGCGCACCTTCAGAATGGCACCTTCTAAATGCAGCAACAGAGAAAATATTCAGTCTATGGGGAACCCCAGAAATAGATCTCTTCGCCTCCGAAACGGCATTCGTGATTCCCAATTATGTTACTCTCGACTTGTCAGACTCAAACGCTTGCTTTCACGACGCGTTCAGCAGGCACTGGCACTACAAACTGGCCTGGGTGTTCCCTCCACCGGGACTACTGCCCCGCGTTCTTCGCCATCTCAACTCGGCGTCAGGAATGTACGTGATTATAGCACCCAAGTGGAAGAAACCTTTCTGGCGCCCGGACCTGAAGAACCGCGCTCTGACTCGTCCCGCCAAGATACCGAACCTGAAAACAAACCTGATGGATACACGGACAGGACTACCTCCGGCTCACATCAATACCCTGCAACTGGAAGCTTGGCTCATTTTGGGTGGGACTCCTTAACAAAAAACTGGTCACCTCAAGAAAAAGAACTCCTTTCATCTTGCTGGCGAGCATCCACTCTTAAAACTTATGTGCCCATATGGAGTAAATGGTCAACGTGGTGTCAACAGAATGGTATGAACCCTTGCTCTCCCCAGCCGAAAGACGTAGCTCGGTATTTAGCTTTCTTACATTTAACACAACGCCTGGCATATCGTACTATCCTCGTACATAAATCGGTAATATCTTCTATTTGTGAAGCAAAATCAGATGTCAAAATATCTTCCAGTCATATAGTGAAGCATATATTAAAAGCTGTGTCTTTGGCTAAGCCCGTACCTCCCAAGGCTCCTATTTGGGATGCCAGAACACTCATAAAATATCTGCGTGAGACAAGCCCAAATTTAAATAGTCTTTATGATGTTTCCAGACGGGTTGCTGCAATTCTGTTATTAACATCCGGTCGTAGAGTTCACGACTTAACCCTTCTACATTTTGATTCTACTCATTTCATAGACCATGGAAATTCTATAGTACTCCTTCCGGTGTTTGGTTCTAAAACCGACACAGCATCATACCAACAATCTAGTTGGACCTTACTAGAAGCACCCGTTCAAAATATAGATCCACTCTTCTGGCTTAGAACCCTTAAAAGTCTATCCAGTGAAATTAGAGGCTCCCTAACAAACATATTCTTAACAACTCGAGATCCTGTCAGGCCGGCCACACCAACCATTATAGGTGGCTGGGTGAAACGATTGTTATCTGAAGCAGGTATACAAGCCACGCCAGGTAGTTTCCGATCAGCAGTCTCATCTTTAAATTGGATTGAAAATTACCCAATTAATGAAATTCTATCCAAAGCTAATTGGAAACATGAATATACGTTTAGAAGATATTATCAGAAATCAGTTAATGTTACAAATGATCATTCAAATTCCACTGAGAAATCTTTGTCTCAATATTTTTCTGTTGATTGTCAATAACTGTTCTAATCACAATTAAAAATTTCAAAGTATGCACCTTAGCTACATATTTGTTTATTGAAAATATCAATAAATTCTGTATACCTAATCACATTGTTGCATTTCTTTACAAGCCACCAGGAGATAACAAACAGATCTCTCATAAATGGACTTCGGACGTCAAACGGAACACATAATATTCAAATTTTACCTACCAATAAAATTTATATTATGTTTCCTAAGACGTCCGAAGTCCAGGTAATTCCTTCCTGGTGGAACATTTTTATGAGCCGAACAATGACGAAAGCTACTCTGTGGCTTGCTAAAGAAAAGGTACCAGCAGGGGGCGCTACAGGCGCTGGGGAGCGAGTCACGTGACGAAAACAGCGACATCTAGCGATCGTAAGCGGAACGAAAGCGATGTACTCTCTTATAAATGGACTTCGGACGTCTTAGGAAACATAATATAAATTTTATTGGTAGGTAAAATTTGAATATTATGCCTCATTTACATCAACACTGTAAATTTTAAAACTGTGTGTTATAGTCCCCTATTAGTGTTATAGTTCCATTGTTTATATTTTTTAGTTTTATTGCTTTTTATTTTATGGAACAATCTAGCCTTGAGGACAGAAATGAGGATCACAATGGAATGAGCTTGCCCAGAAAAATTTAAAGAATTGCAATAAAGAACACACATTCATTCTACCTGCTGGTGTTGGCAAAGTAATTATAATTATACATTAACTTTTCAGAAAAACCATCTTGTTCTACTGTGAAGTCTACTGTTTTGTATTCCTCTTCGACCTTTTTTTTTATTAAATAAATAGAAAAAAAAATATGCGAGCCGGGATTGAACTGGCTACCTTTGGCTTACTGTGCCAATGTTCTCCCAACTCTGCTATAGCTTCTGAGCTTCCAACTGAGCTGTTGCCTCTGTCCATTTAAAGTTTCCCTACTATTTTTTTTATTTTTTAGTGCCAATGTGTGTCTGGGCAATCAGTGAGGTATCGGGCAAGTCAGTTGTTAGCAGCCGTTCTCGCCGCTCTTGGAGAAGATGCCTGTCTTGATGATGAGCTTTGTGATAAGCTATTGGATTCTCAGGTAAACTACTTCTTGCAGAAAATGTACTGAAAATATTAGGATGTTAGCTTCACCAGTTCTTCATACCCAGTGCAGGTTTGGAGTGCATATGCCCAACCTTCCACAAATATGTATGAGCTGAAAATCTTCAAATAATATTCTATATAAATGGGCATTGTATTATGAAACTATACAGAAGAATGGTTAACGTAGCACTCATCCTCTAGATTCCTTGAAACTCATGACAATATGAGTGAAATACAAATAATGAAAAAAAAAATCACTGTTCTTATCCAGTAGTAAAAGAGTACCAGGCTTCTACTAAAATGCAAGGATTTTTCGTTTTTCTAACTGCTTAGTTATATTTTTGTCTGGACTGCAAAAGTTTGGCTACTATGTACAGATGAAATAATGTAACTAGTGCTGCCGGTTATTGTGCAAAGTCAGGAAGTAAAGTGCGGAGCGGACTCAGGTGGGGGAAGGAGTGTGGCTCTCTGGGTGTCACCCACGTGCAGACTGTTAGCGATAGAGTTTCCTAAATCGAGCTTTTTTTTATGGATGATGGGCTTACTCTTTACCTTGATCTAGCCCTGAGGGCAAAGATGAGGTCGACGATGGCAGCAGCTTGCCCAGAAGGAGCCTATTTACTTGCGATTTGAAGAGATTCGGTTTATACGAATTCGGGAACACAGACGCAGGCAGTATAATATGTTGTGTCCACAAACCAGATGAAGCGTATCCAAGACACGCGCGGCGCGGTGCGTTGCCGTGCCGCCCTCGCCCTGCAGCGACTGCAGAGTCCGCCCGATGATGACGTCACACGCGCCTACCGCTTCCACATGAGCTGTGACCCGAGCTCCTCAGTTAGAAGGTTAGTGAAAATCCCTAAGTAAAGGCCTTACCACGACAACAAATGATTTGCATTTCGTTGATTTCCAATTGATCATACATAATTTCGAGTGGTTGTAGGTTCGATGATCGAGCTCACAAACCCTAGTATCAGAACCGCCCAAGGCCTCTGTCTGGCTCATTTAGCGACTACTACTGCGCTCCGAAGCACGGAATCATCTTACTTTTCGGACAGGTGAATCACCCTGCAAAGTCCTAACCAAACTGGAGAAGTTACGCAAAGTGATTGTTGTTTCAGTTTTCCCGCTGGTAATCGAACCCAGAACCTTAACTGTTACGCATGCACGCACGTAAGCAGTGTAAAGCCGATTTATTGGGATTTTTTTACCCACATTTGCCTGGTGTTACCGCCCCTATTGACGTAACAGGCCCTGTTGATGAGTTTTATATCATGAAACATGAGGCCCTACCGCCGAATTCGATCGTTATCGATTCCCTCTTTTTTTCTATACAAGAAGAAAAGAGAGATTCGATAACGATTGAGTTCGGCGGTAGCGCGTCTGGTTGTAAACAAGACCAATATACCTGGGTAGTTCCTATATTCAAGTATTTTTTTAGATAATCTCGTTAATAAACCACCATGTGCGCATCAACTCTATGGGTTAAATCGTTGTGTTCGCCACCTTCTCAATTGTGTTTTTGCTTTGCGTATCAGACTATAAGCTGGTAAATTGCATTAAAAATATATTACCTACCTTGTACGTATTATTTCTTTCAGAGCTGTACTGATGTCAATAGCAAAATGCAAGTCCAACGTTCCATTCGTATTGGAACGATTATGCGATGTAGATGAAGCTGTTCGCCGCGCTGCTTTTCTCTACATGGCCGCGATGCCGGTCCTACAGCTCAAGGTCACGCAGAGAATTCAGACGCTCAAGGTCAGTAGAGTTCAAATGTCTTACGTCTTAGCCTCATGTCCCGGCTTTCTCTTACGCCTTTCTCTACATGATTGTCACAAAGCTCAACGCCAGTGGTATTCACTCTACTTAAGTTACATGGAGCTCTAAGCCACAGCCTAGATAAAGCCCAAGTCACACAGAGGCGGTATGATTGCGAAAGCGGTCCGGGGGCGGATCTGCGGGAAGAAAATACCGCGCCGCTACTGGTTTTCAATGTGATAGGGTGCATAAGTCAACAGGGTGCAGAACTCATACTTTACCAAAAATACCGCGCCCAGAACCCTTCCGCTACGGCCTCAGTGTGACTCGGCAGTAGAGGCTAAGTATCTTATACTTACGTGTAGCTGACTGTAGCTGTACGCCACGGCCTAGAAGTAATGATCTCTCGTGCGCTTTTCTTTATTATGCTAGTTACACAGTTCAAAACCACACAAAGGATAGGCGCTCAAGGTCAGTAGAGGTCAACCATCTTATAGTTACCTGTTGCCCTAAATCAAGGCCTAGATGTAACGTACGCCTTTTTCGAAATCCTAGCTACACAGTTCTAGGTCACGTAGGGAATACAGACGCTCATGGTCAGTATAGGTCCATGTAGCTCTGAATCTAGGCTAAGAAATGTTGGCGTTTCTCTACGTGATTGTCAAACAGTTCAAGGTCACGCAGAGAATACAGACGCTCAAGGTCATTGCGGTCCTTCATCATTCAGCAGTTTCGAGACGTTGAATTATGCTTCTGCTACTTTCCTCTGTCTAACCAACCAGCTCTAATTTCTTACATGTCGATCATAGCTCAAGGACACGAATGCTCAAGGTCATAGGTAAAAGTAAAATACACTAGTGTCAATACCGCGGTAGCTACAAAATGTAAAGAGTTATTTGGTTGTTTGAATACAGTTGTATTGTATTATAATAAATTACTTGCTTTATTTCCCCTTCAGATCGGTTTAACTGAACGCAGCACTCGCGTGCGACGTGTGGTTGAAGAGATCCTAATACCGGGCTGGCTGAGCACCTACAAGGGAAACATCATAGATCTGCTGAAGGCGATAAGACTGGACAACGTTAACGATGCTAAAGACTCCCAGTACGTGGCTGGGAAACTGCTCGAGTCACTGTTCAAGTAAGTGAAAAAAAAAAAAAAATCCTCACACCAACGAATTTTTATTGAAATAAATCCATTCCCGTAAAGAAAATCTTGAAAATTTTTTTTTCTAGATATTGTTATTTTAAAGTTGCGTCGTTGTTCTAGTAGATTTTTAAGCTATCATGCCAAGCCGTTCCGTAGCTCCATCCGTGTGATCCGATCACCCGTCTGCGTGCATCGCGGCGTCCCCAACTTAAAAGCTATCATGGTGTGTCCGCCTCGCGTCCGCGCACGCCACTCCCACAAAATAATTAGAAGCGACAAAAATTTAAATAATAAAAAAAAATATTGCTCCTATCAAAAACCCGTGAAATTAATTCTACTCTCGATTCAGAACAAACTATTTTCACAGTTTCGCTTATTCCGTTAACACGTTGTATATCTCAACACCAGGCTAGCTGGTGCCTTCAAGGGAAAAGCCATATGTCTGGGTAACTTCAAAGACGCTTTTGATTCCTAGTACGTATATTTTAAATACCTATTATCGATGTGTTCCAGGCGCCTCCCAATATCAGAACTGCTAGAATGGCTGCCGACGGACAAGACTCTCCGCCTGATCCCAGCTGAGAAATTGAACAAAGAGACTGCTTGGTACTGGCGCCATCTAGCGGAACATCTGCAGAAAATCGATGATGATGAAACTCTTGAAACCGTGCTTCCTGATCTAGTTGTGTTGACGGGATATATTCGAGCGTAAGTTGAAATAGCTTTAGACAACATTCTCTCACAAGAGGAAAACTGGAACAGATACTTGAATCAAATTATTTTTGATCAAATAATTTTTAAGTAAAATATACAGGGTGCTAATTTGATTGCGTGCCATAGCTCAGGGGCGGGATCAGTATCAGTAACTGAACAACTTTTCCCAAGGAAAGTAGGTCGAAATACGAAAAAACAAATTTTACCTTCCATACAAAATGTGCTATCTGCTGATGCAGTTTCTGTGGGAGGTCAAACATTGATATTCGTATTTCGACGTATGTGCCTTGGAAAAAGTTGTTCAGTTACTGATACTCATCCCGCCCCTGAGCTATGGCACGCAATCAAATTAACACCTGGTATAAACGTAAGTGTCTATTTCTCGTGGGGTGCCGAATAAGAATAGTACCACTCCAACCTTCCATATAAGAAGTATACATCTTAGTGTGAGTGTATGACGCGTAATGGCTATAGGAAATTCGTCCCAAAGTTACCAAACAAATCAGTGAAATTCCAAGAAAGCTGCTGTTCAATAGTAGACTTTAAACATCGTAGAGTCGCCTTGCCTGGACCAAAATAATTCCGACGCAGTCGCTTTCACAAATTCGTCACTACGTTTTGCACGAGCTAGCCAACTTGGTGCGAGTGCATGACGCGAATGTATGAAGCGTGATGGCTATGGTACATCCGCCAAAAATATTCCATCAAAATCTACTATTATTCAGGAGAGCTCCCAGCAGTTCCAAGCAGGGCTCAATAGTAGACATTTATAGGATGTAATGATTATGATAAGGACGTGTATATTTATTCCAGCATCGTAGAGTCGCCTTGCCCGGACCAAAGCGAGGACCCAGTCGCGTTCTCAACTCGTCAGTACGTCCTACACGAGCTGGGCAGCCTTGTGCGAGTGTATGACGCGAGCGACCCCGCGGGCCGGACCGCGTTGCAGGCTTTGATCACTGATGTACTCACCGGTACGTACATTCGATACAATACAAATAACTCTACTAGTTTAGTTTGAGTTCATACAAAAAATTTATAGAAAAAAAGCTGTTTCTTTTTCCGCTTTGTTCTTACGAGAAATCCTTAAAAATTTTATTTCCATACAAATAATGTCATAAATGTCTTGTCGGCCTTGTGGTGCCGGCAAAGAATAGTACCAACCCATCTCTTAAGGGCTTATGAACCGGAGGATTGACATCAGCGTTTTTAGGGTTCCGTACCTCAAAATAAAAAACGGAACCCTTATAGGATGACTTTGTTGTCCTTCTGTCTGTCTGTCTGTCTGTCAAGACCCTTTTTCTCACGAACGGGTAGAGGTATCAGGTTGAAATTGATAACGAATATTAATTAAGGTCTATAAACCACACAAGATCTGAAAATTTCAATTTTTTACAACGACGCAATCAAAAGATACGGCTCCTTACGTCCTCATCTCCATACATTTATGCACTAAAGCCAAACCTAGGGGGTACTTCCCTTTGACTTAAAATTATGAATTTTTTATGAAAATTTGCAAGAAGCTAGGTCTCACAGTACAAATAAAGGGAAAGTCATATATATATATATTCTTTATTGTGCACAAATAACATAAAATTGTAACTCTAAATTTGTATTTAAATAATTAAATATTTAAAATTTTCTCACAACTAATAGTAACCAATGAAGGTGAGCTCCCGTTTCAAGAACTTTTCTATAAAAGAGGGTTCAAGTTGGATGGTCGCGGAGTTTTTAAAATCAAAGAGCAAAAGCTTTTACTATATCATATGGTAGATAGGTACGGAACCCTTAGGGCGCGAGTCCGACTCGCACTTGGCCGTTTTTTAGGGTTCCGTACCTCAAAAGAAAAAAACGGAACCCTTATAGGATCACTTTGTTGTCCGTCTGTCTGTCTGTCTGTCTGCCTGTCTGTCTGTCTGTCAAGACCCTTTATCTCACGAACGGGTAAAGGTATCAGGTTGAAATTCATACCACATATTAGGATCCATGAACCACACAAGATCTGAAAATTTCAATTTTTTACAACGACGCAATCAAAAGATATGGCATTTTATGTCCTCATCTCCATACATTTATTCAAAAATGAAAAACCTACAGGGTACTTCCCGTAGACCTAAAACTATGAAATTTGGCAAGAAGCTAGGTCTCACAGTACAAATAATGGGAAAAGTCTAAAATCATTAAATATTACAACTTTTCTCACAACTAACGGTAACCAATTGTGGTGAGCTCCCGTTTCAAGAACATTCATATAAGAGAGGGGTCAAGTTAGATGGTCGCTGAGGCGATTTTTGTTTTAGTTCTATTTAAAAACGGGAACACTTACAAACTTGAAAATTGGTATGTTTATAGTGCATAAGCTATAAAATAACAACAAATAATTAAATTTGGTCAAGCGCGTGTCGGACTCAAAAAATCTAGCACATTAACTTACTGAAATTTCAGCTAATACAATTATGTTTATGTGGTAGTACGGAACCCTCAGTGCGCGAGTCCGACTCGCACTTGGCCGTTTTTTTTGTGTATCGTAGCATCTTACATACTGTGGTACGGTCAACCGCTTGTCGGTAGAAACTTTTTCAACTCTATTACCACGCCATGAGGTCCAAAAGTGTTTCTACTGATGTGCGGCCGTGTGTACATGGTGCCAGCCGCAATGCTGGCAAGCGAGGTGACTATGGTAGTTCTCCTCCACATTGTTTCAGTCAAAGCTGGAATTCTGGATGGAGCTCCCTGTTTTGTTTTTCATGTAATGTTGAATACTTACTTTGTGTATATTTTTTAATCGACGAAAAAAAACGGAGGAGGTTCTCAAGTCGACACGTATGTATATATATATTTTTATGTTTGATCTCGCATAACTTTTTACAGAGTAGTTCGGTTTACCGTAGGGGTGGGAAAATAAAATTTAGTCACCAAAAATTGTAAAATAAAACTTTTTAACAAAAAAATTTAACAGCCGAAAAAACTGAAAAGCAAGAAATAATAAAACTTTTTTACTTAACCTTAATAAAAAAGTTCTTAAACTAATGTAAGTATACCAGAGTAATTTTGAGTCGCGGCGCTAAACAAGCAAATTAATTAATTACGTAAAGCGTGATGCACGGCGGCGGCGCCGACTCAAAATTACTCGGGTATACTTACATTACTTTAAGAACTTTGTTATTAAGGTTAAATAAAAAAGTTTTATTATTTCTTGCTTTTCAGTTTTTTCGGCGGTTTAATTTTTTTGTTAAAAAGTTTTTTTAGCTTAGAAATTAACTGTTAACCGATGATTTTATTTAACTGTTACACTCATACTAAATCCCTATAAGGTCCTAATGAAACAGTGAACATAATTTTAGTATGTTACTCAGACCATGAAACTGAACAACTTTCCCCAAGGAACATAGGTCGAAATACGAAAATCAATTTTTGACCTCCCATAGAAACTGCATCAGCTGATAGCGCATTTTGTATGGGAGGTCAAATTTGGTTTTTCGTATTTCGAACTATGTTCCTTGGGGACAGTTGTTCAGTTTCATGGTCTGAGTAACATTCTAAAATTATGTTCACTATTTCATTAGGACCTTATATGTGAAAGAGATTTTTGGCAGCTTCACAGGGCAAAAAGATTAGTTACCCACCAAAACAAGTTCTATTTGCTCCAAACACTTTTTGGAGAGTGAAATCATCTTTTCGCCACAAAGAAGACATTTGAAGCCTCTTGTTATACGCTATACCTACCTGTAAAAAACCGAAATACTTTCCGGAGGGACACCGAATTTTACTGGTATATTAGTTTAATTTATTGCTTTGTCTGATTGCTGACTAGCAATTGTCCACGACTTCGTTTGCGTGGGATTCGAAAAAAGAGAAGATATTATGATTTTCTAGGTCTGAGTCCATATTCCTGCCAAATTTCATCAAGTTCTGTTCAGCGGTTGGGTCGTGAAAGAGTAACAAACACCTAAACATTCAAACTTATTTTTTTATCTGTAAGATATAAATACAGAAATGTAAATATCATGTAAGTAATAAAACAAATGTATGCCTATGTCCAGCAGTGGACGTCTTTCGGCTGATATGATAATGATGATGAATAAAACAAAACATTGCTTCATCATCTATTTTATTTATTGAAGAACATTTACACGCAGGGATCTTCTAATAATAAAGAATGAGTATAAAACTAAAACCCATGTACAAGGTGTAAGTGTTTTTTTTTTTTATTACAAGTGAGCAAACGAGCAGGTGAGCCACCTGATGGTAAGTGGTCACCACAGCCCATAGCACCCACTGTCTTATTAATGGCATATTTTGAAACTAATAAGACAGCAAAGCGCGTTGCTCACTTTGAGAACTAAGATGATATGTCTCATGTGCCGGTAATTTCGCTGGCTCCCTTGCCCTTCAAACCGAAACACAGCAGTACAAACATCGCTACTTCACGGCAGAAAAAAGAAAGGGGCTGGTACTTCCTCAGATGGACTCTCCACAAAAGCCCCACCACCAGTAAAAACTTGGCTTCTCAAACAAAAGTTATTATTATGCTTTTCCAGTTAATAGTCCTGCCAAATTTCATCACATTCTGTTCAGCGGTTTGGCCATGAAAGAGTGACAAATATCCAAACATTGAAACTTTCACCTTTATAATATTAGTGAGATATAAACAGCTTGCACAATCTAACACTCGCGTGACGATTAGTTTGCGCATGGTGACACGCGGAGTGCCAATGTATGCTTCGCAGCCCTTCCCCCACCATACCCCGCGCACCCCCGCGACTCGTTTTATTATCGTATTAACCGCCATCGGTAGAGTTACATTTTGCAAGCTGTATGAATCTAAAATTATTTCCTTGCTTTTACCTATGTTTCGTGGAAAAGTTGTAATCCAGAGAACAATAATCCATTCGATCGATAATTAGCCCAATGAAACATAACATCCCTAGCATTTGCACAATAATGTTACCAGTATAAAACAACAATTTAATATTTTAAAAACGCATACTTTTTATTTTAAGTGAAGAAAAACCTAAATTATTTTTTTAAGTACTATGCATAATGTCATATAATGTTGCACACACTTATAAATAGATTGTTAGGGAAATATTTAAAAGGAAAGTTAAAAGAAAGTAAGGGCCAATGGATACATTTTGCACCGTTTAGTGCAAACTTTATTAGTATGGCACATTTTATATTTGTCTCTTTCTCACTCAAAAACGTCATCTTTGACGCTTTTAAAAATAACGTTATAACGTAATGTAATACGGGAAATTTTTGATTGCTTGAATTTGGCTCTTCTGACTTTTTCGATTCAACAGTAGACGACAAATAGCTAGCGGTTTTTTTATGTAGTGAAAATATGATTAAGCTCAAGTCACACAGAGGCGGTATGATTGCGAAAGCGGTCCGGGGCGGTTTGGCGGGAACAAAATACCGCGCCGCGACCGCTTTTCAATGTGACAGGGTGCATATGAACTCATACTTTACAAAAAATACCGGCCCCGGAACGCTTCCGCTACCGCCTCTGTGTGACGCGGGCTTTAATCGTGTAAATGTGTGCAACCTGGCGACACTGGGACTCGAACCAGATTGTCAGCATTGCCTTTCTAACTCTGTTTCATGTATTCTAAGGGTCGAGCCTTTAACAAGTGACCCTTCGGTTATTTCTAGATAGCAAAATATAAGTTTATACACATGATACTGAACAGCTTTTTTCAAGGAATGAAAAAGAGTTTTTACTCTTCATAGTAAAAGAATCAGCTGATCGGCAATTCGCTAGGGAAACTTATATGTAAGGTACCTTGAAACTTGGCTCATAAACAGGAATAGGATCATTAAAGATAAATAAAAAATACCAATTTTTTTTTGGCCATAAATGACGAGGTTTTAAAAAAAATCGTTTTCGTCCAATATCGATAGGTCGTATGGCAGAATGTGATGAGTAGTCATTGCCTATCATAAAAAAAAAACTAACAGATGTATAAACCGACCACAGACAACAGTTACAAAAAATTTTTTAAGACTGGCCATGGCTACTTTTCATTCTACCATACGACCTATCGATATTTGACAAAAACAAAATTATTTTTTAACTTTATTATTTGTTACCGAAAAAAATTCGTATTTTTATTTTTACTTATTGACCTTATCCCTGTCTATGAGCCAAATTTCGAGGTACCTTACACATACGTTTCCTAAGCGAATTTTTTTCTCTTACTTCGATCTACGACCTTCCCTTCCTTTTAGATGACTCATAACGTCATGAAACACCCACTCCTTCCAGATTTCCAGCAAAAACACACGGTACAATTTGATGATGATGACAATTAGGGGAAGTACCTTGTATCATAGTCACCATGCTTGTTAGCTTTACTGCTGGCACCATGGACTGCGGTTGTTGGTGACTGCAGTATGTAAGTTGATGTGATACACACAAGGACACTGCTTTCCATATTCCGTAACTCCTTTAGTTCTTTACGACACCCACGGGTAGAGATGGGTTGGTACTATTCTTTGCCGGTACCACAAGGGCTGTAATATTTCAGGTGATAACGGCCCTCTGAACGCGGAAGTGATCCGCGCGTTCGTGATGGCTTTGGAGCTGGTGGTGCCGGACGTGGGGCAGCGCATGGAGGTGGTGGGGGACGTGATCAGCTCCCTGCGCGACCCCCCCGAGCCGGACCTGGTCCCCCCGCCCCCAGCGGTGGACGACGCCACCACCAAGCTCGAGGTACGTGATCAGCTCCCTGCGCGACCCCCCCGAGCCGGACCTGGTCCCCCCGCCCCCAGCGGTGGACGACGCCACCACCAAGCTCGAGGTACGTGATCAGCTCCCTGCGCGACCCCCCCGAGCCGGACCTGGTCCCCCCGCCCCCAGCGGTGGACGACGCCACCACCAAGCTCGAGGTACGTGATCAGCTCCCTGCGCGACCCCCCCGAGCCGGACCTGGTCCCCCCGCCCCCAGCGGTGGACGACGCCACCACCAAGCTCGAGGTACGTGATCAGCTCCCTGCGCGACCCCCCCCGAGTAGGACCTTGCCCCCCGCCCCCAGGTATCGTATTAGTAAAAAAAAAGTTTTTCCAATTTTCTCAAAATAGTGTTCTATATCACTTATACATCATAAAAAACAAGTCTCCCAAAAATGTCCGTCCGTCGGTCGGTCTGTCCGTCACGCTTTGGCCTAGCGGCTAAATGAATGGTCCGATTGACACCAGATTTTGAATTTGGAGTTTTATGCAAATCATTGTGTACAAATGTACCATTACATTTATTTTTGTCATATTTAAATGAACATTTTTTTAACTCTTTATTGGTAATATTTTATCAGCGTTATGTTGCACTTAAATTTTATCTTTTATAAGGCTTAGTTTAATATAGTTATAATTCTATGGGTTCTCTGCAATTGTTATATTTTGTATGACCTGAAATAAAAATCTATTATTATTATAAAAATAGAAAGATATGAAAGTTTAAAGCTCTCAATTAGACAGAGATGGAAATACTGAACAGTGACGTCACATTTCAATATCGCCATATAAATTTATTACAAAATGTCGTTTTGTGAGAAAGAGATCAATGTCGTTTTGTGAGACAAAAATCTTTAAAACGTAAGTTTTTTTTATTTTTCGACGAATTTCAAATTTAATTTCCAATTCTGTTATCTTATTATACTACTAAATATACTAGGTTATTTTTTTGGACCTGATATGCGTATGCCCTACAGAGGTCAAAAGCAACGACTTTTGTTCTACGACTTTGCTAAAATAAAATAAATAATAAATAAAATTAATTTATTTCAGACTGAGTCAATTATGTTAGTAAACAAGTAACTTATAAAACTATGTTAGTAAATACAAATTTGAATCAAATTAAATTCAAATTAATAAAAAATATAATTAAATTAATAAAATCAAAATCAAAACAACAAAAGCTAACAACGCACAAAAATTTTTCGAATCCCCATACTAAAGTGGTCACGTGACCGACCCATTTTGTATGGGAAGGTGAAAATTTTTCGTGCGTTGTTCACAAAGTTGTATAACAAAAGTTGTTGCTTTTGACCTCTGTAATAAGGTAGGCATACGCATATCAGATCCAAAAAATAACCTTGTATAATTAAAATTAATATACAGTATTTAATAACAGCTACCCAATTATAAATATGTAACTTGTATGTACATACATACATAATAATAGGTCTTTACCTATGAAATGGCCGTTTCCTATGGCGAATTTTAGGTAAACTCAATTTTCAGTACTAACATTTTTGCATTTTCCTCAGGAATTATAAACCCAATTTTTTTCATTTTTTGTTGGGAAGACGTTAAGCTAACAGAATTAAATGTAATTTTCGAAAAATATTATCTGTAAAAAAATATAACAAATCTAATGATGAAATCGGACTACATTTAAGACGAACAATTTTCGAACCTTTAACTTTATATATCAAACTAAATATAAAAACTTTTATCTACTCTCATATCGTTAATCCTCAATAATGCGTTCAAAAATTGTAGGTTAACATCTTCATAATGTTAATCTGTGGTTAGAAACACTCTTACCAGCATTTTTTTTATCTGTGGGAGTGTATTATGAAGTATTCAATTTACTAACAGTCATCGCGGGAGACCTATTAAACAATTTTTTAATTTTTATAGGCGCGCCATTGACAGCTTGATGCGTTTGTAATATGTGGCTGCAAGGAGGTTTTATTGCAATAACGGAAAACTCAGCAAACAAAAGTTGTATTTACATATTTTTAATAGTTTTGTAACGAAATAAGTGATAAAATCGTTTACGATTTGCCTTCGAGTGTTTTTAAAGCAGCTATAGGAACTTCGCTTAGCAGTTATCACCGGAAAAAGAGAAAAACATTAAGGTTTGTTTTTGAACACATTATTTTAGGATTCACGATATGAGAGTAGATAAAGTTGTGTATGCAACTCTACATAATCAGGTATAAAACACTCGTGTCTTCTGTTATGGAACTTAGCTCGCTACGCTCGCCTGCGTCCCATAAACCGACACTCGAGTTTTATACCCCTCATTATGTACCGTTGCATAAACTACTATATTTTATGCGTAAATTGATAACCTTGAAGTCAACTTTCAAATATAAAACAAATGAAAAAAAAAACATTAGAATTATAGGAATTATGATCTCATTAATCTGTAAGAAAATTTCGGCAATTTCATAGGTAAAGACCTATTATCACGCCTTTTTCCCGTCGGGGTAGGTAGAGACCACGGTCCTCCACCTGCTACGATCTTGACATACGTGACATTTAAACAACGTGACTGGTGCCTCCAACAGGCTTCTTCTGTTTAAATTGAGGCTTGAATCAGTGGAATAATGGAGACTATGTAAATGATATTTTTTTAATAAATGTTTTTTTTTTACAGAGAGCTAGGCTGCGCGTGTCACTAAACGTGGCGATAGAGGCCCAGGAAGAAGCCGTCAGAGAACAAAACTACGCCCTAGCAGCCGAGTGCAAAGCTAAGGTAAAGTGGAAGGATTTGTGATGTTTATTTACATGTTTTTACAGCCCCCGTTCCGGAGGTTCTGCGTTCAATTCCCGGTGGGGACACTGTCAAACAATAATCCCTCAGTGGGACAATGTTTTGTAATTTATCTCCACTATGTACCTGATTGCTTTACACAATAAACATTCATTCATTGTGCGACCGCCCCAGCTTGGTTAGGACATTGCAGGATGAATCACCTGATTGTTTTCCGTGCTTCGGAAGGCACGTTAAGCCGTTGGTCCCGACTATTATCTACCAATTTGAGAGGTCTTCGGCGGCTCAGCAACTCTGACACCTGGGTTTGTGAGGTAGGTCATCGACCTTGCTACCCACATGATATGATGAGAGGCTACCCACCGTCCACTAGCGCCTCCCACAGTTAAAAAAAATTTACTCGCTTAGTTCGAAACTTATCGAAAATCCGGAAAGAAATTGAAGTAAAGGTACCCTTGTTTACCCTTGCGTATTTAGAACTTTAAGAAACCGGAAACAGTATCACAAACATTGCCATTCCGACAACAGTTGTGTAATATTTATAAATGCAACTATCTACAATACGGTAATATAATTTTTTCACCTTTTTGTTAGGTTTGGCAACAAAATTACGTTAATACTATGATGTATTGGATGCCATCGGCTAATATGCTAGTTACCAAAGCCATAAAGGACAACTTCAAAAAAGAATTCACGCACTTATGAACTGAACCCCCCCATACACAGTATTATACGATGGCTGGCCGAGAGGGATGTTATTTAATCTGTCAAAAAAATAACTTTTAATTTATAATTTAACGATAAACATCTTGATTTCCATTGAAAATTTGTAAATATATGAGTAAAATATTCACGCCGACCGAAATAATTAAGGCAGCGTACGAACCTCAAGAGGACTTTATTGCCAAAAAGTGGAGGTGTTCTAGTGCTCTACTACGACAAAAGTAAACAAAGTCGGTACGATATTTTTTTAATGATTTTTATGTTCGTAGAAAAAGTAATGTATGCCACTGATTGCAAACTAGTCATTGTAACATTCGTGCTGGCTATTGTGTGGCACAAACAAGCACTCATATTACAATGACTATCTTTACCTGACAGTGGTATAAACTACTATTTCCAATGTATAATTTTGCAATTGAATTTATTTTTAGGTGGAAGACATTCAAAAGAAACTAGAAGGGCTCCATGTGCAGCCTGCGCCGGCGCCGCCCATGCCCTCGCCCGTAAGTTCTTATCTGTTACACCAATTTGTACCACATTTAAAGCAAATAAAGATTTATTTATTTATTTATTTCGTGTGGCTAACAGCCGGTTGCACTAAACGTCTTTAAAGTTAAAGCTCCTTTAAATCAATTGTTGTCACTTTCTTTGCATACGAAACAAATAGAGTCAGCAATAGACCCCTTGTGTCAATTTCCCATAGAGTTCCCGGAAAATGGAAAAATTATGAAAAATTTATTGCAATTCATGCAAAATTATGCCTTATAGTTATCGCGTAAATAACTATGTTTTATTTCCGATTCCTGCGAATTTTGACATGGGGCTTGAGCTTTAACTTTAACTTTGCGCAACCGGCGGTAAGTTCCTGTTTAGTGGTTTCGGGAGCACTTCGACCTTACAGGATCTTTGTGCTCCTCTGATCTTCCGTTGTCTGTAAATATGCTCGTTATAAGCTTTGGTATGGATTTCAGCGAAAGGAGCCTGTAGTCCTCTGGTGACAGGTATTATGCGTTTCAAATGAGAAGGGGACTAGTCTATGGCCAACTTCACAGTGGTTGTGCAGAGTGAAGTTAGTTTGCTTCATATGATTGCGGCCGCAAATCTATTAGTCGCAGTCCTAATTCTATTTAAAACACATTGGAAGACTGACCCAGAATGTTCATACGCTTGATAGCCTTAACCTTGCTAGGGCCGTAGACAAGCAGCTTTCTATTGTCGTTGATTGGTATATTTATGCAAAACTCTTAGGTGGTTGCTGTGTACCTGTGAAACTAAACAACTTTCTCTGAGAAACGTAGGTCGAAGAACGAAAATAAAATTTCAATGTCCCATTGAAACTGCATCAGCTGATAGAGTATTTTGTATGGGAGGTCAAAATTCTACATATTTCGACCTATGTTCCTTAAATAGCAGCATTTTGTCTGACATAAGAATGCAAGTCATTTGAATTTAGTATGGAAAACAGATCGCCTGAAGGAAAGTTTTATTTTTATACTATGTATGGGCTTACTCTTTAACTCGGTCTAGCCTTGAGGACAGAGATGAGGTCGACGATGGAACGAGCTTGCCCAGAAGAAGCCTATTCACTCGCGACTTAAATAGATTCGGGTTATAAGAGCTCGGGAACACAGAGGCAGGCAGAGAATTCCACTCCTTAGCCGTGCGCATTATAAAGGATGTTTCAAAGCGCTTTGTGCGGATGTGTGGAATATCAACCAAATATGGGTGATATCCTGCAGTGCGTCTGGATTCCCGATGGTAGAAGGGGCATGGCGGAATAAGCTCATGGAGCTCTTGGGCACACTCTCCGAAGTACAATCTGTAAAAGACCGACAGACATGCAACTTTGCGCCGGTGGGCTAGGCTGTGAAACTTGGTTTTCACCAGCATCTCATCACCAAAGAGCTTGTTCACTTTCATGGGTAGAGTAATTACCTGAGATGTTTACAGAAATATACCAAACAACCTGCATATGTATGGGATTGACGGATTGACATTAGCTGTCCTGTTCTATGTTTTTTTTATATTTATTGTTCAAAACAATTTAATGAAAACCACAAGAAATAAGTTAAGTTGACACCTTTAAAAAAACCTGTTAGGGTTTATGTAAGAATGAGTGGTTTGCCTACTCACTCACTAACTAGTGCAGTCAATCTACGAAAGTTTGTATGGAGAGGGTTGCATTAAATACACTTTAGGGGATAATTTATGAAATTACCAGTAAAAACATTCAAAAATTTAAAACCGCAGTAATCCCCGACATAACGTTGATATTCTTAAAACGAGTATAAGGTGAACTCAACCTGTATAATATTTACCATGTAGCACAGGTCAGCTTATAATGATACTTTAACAAAAAAATGTGTTTTTACAAAATTGCCAGTTTTCATTATTTACAGCTTTAACCTCCTCAGTCCAAACGTCCCCATATGGATACATACAGCCACCTTGCGGAAATGAGCGGTACTAATTAAAATACGGTGTGACCGAGGATATTTGTAGTTATTTTCTAGTTCTTCGATAGATGGCCCTACCGCTCACTGCAAGTGGTAGTCGCAATCGCCAGTCATATTTTGTAGGCAAGTGTTTTAAAATGCGCCCCCGAAAAAACATCAAAATTGGTGATCCCGCTCACGGTAAGTACCGAATTTGAAAAATACTGTAATATTTACGTCAGAACTGTATGTTGTGCAACATTTTGAATAAGTTTTTGCGTGTATCTGTGGCGAACAAGTTTTCAGTTGAGTTCAGTTGCATTTTCGACGCGAGTTTGAAATTGTTTGTCTTCATTTGGGGACTTTGGGTTTCAAGCTATCAAATGATATAATTTTTTCATACATTTTCGTGTACATCATTTTGACACTTTTGATAGCAGCTAGTTGTATTTTATTTTTATTTTTGGTATCAATTGTTTAAATTATGGTGTTATTATATGTCTTACAGAAGCAGCTCTCGAAACATTGGTAAATGATGTTTTAAATGGAGATGACTCTGATTTGGATATTGATGTTGGGGACGAAGACATCGCAGACGATCCATCTTACGTGCCTCAGGTTGAAAACGCTGAAGATGAAGACGAGGACTCAGACGAAGAAGACGATAACATGGCAGATCAGGAAGGCGAGACCTCTAGACCCACCAACCGCCGCCAGACTTCACACGTTCCATCCCCAGCCTCTAATAGTTCTTCCCAGCGTCGTTTGTACTCGTATTGGAAAAATGCAAATGATTTTGAGCCATTGCCACCAAACAACTTCCGACAAACAACTTCGTAGCGAAGGTCGAGGTAGCTACTCACAAAAAGTTCTGTCTACTGGACAAATCGCAGCCGTGAAGTGGTTTGATAATAAACCGGTAATTATGGCATCCTCAAGTCATGGCGCTGAACCAACAGACGAGTGCACACGCTGGGACAAGAAACAAAAGAAATTTGTGCAGGTCAAACGTCCAGCTGTTATCAAAGAGAGTACAATGAAAAGTTGGGCGGTGTCGATTACTTAGATCGGATGATCAGTTATTACAGAATATCTGCGAGAACTCGCAAATGGACCATTAGGCTGATCTTCCATTTGTTTGATTTTGGTGTGGCAGCTGCATGGATTGAGTACAAATTGGACCAGGAAAAGTTAGGCACTCGGAAACAGTATATTCTGGACTGTTTGGGGTTTCGAGAGGCCATAGCTAACTACCTGCTAGAACACGAAACAGAAGTTGAAGAAGATTCTCCAGCTGATGATGCAGTTTCAGTTGCAAAACAAAGTAAGCGGGCCAGAACTGAGCATCCATCCGATTTTGTCAGGACCAGGAGATTAGACCACCTACCTGTTGTTCTGGAAACTCAAAACCGATGTAGATTACCAGGATGTAAGTCCACGAAGGCCAGACATCAATGTCCGACTTGTAAAGTAAATTTGTGCCTTATGAGTGGAAGAAATTGTTACAAGGAGTACCACTAATTATAAATGTAACTAAAGCTAAGTCTATTCCATAAAAACTGTTCGTAAATTTTGTGATTTTCGTAATAAATAATAATACCAAAATATATGGACTTTTACGTACTTTTTAATACATAGAAACCCAGTGTACCTTATTGGAGACATAGTGGAAAGCGATTTCCCGGAAAAAAATTATGTTCCTTAGGGCCTACCCTATCCAAAAATATATATAACTATCATACAAACCGCTACTGTAACGAAATATGATAAAAAGAATGTCTGGGACTGAGGAGGTTAAATAGCCTATATTACTATTTAAAATTAATTTCTCTAAATGTGCATTTAATGCAACCTCATATCGTAGATTGACTGGACTAAACATTATGATAGGTACTATGATCATGATCATTCACGCAAGAAGTTTTTTTTTACATTTGTTTGCATTTACAAACACATTGTCATGTAAATCACTTCGAATATTATAAGTATTTCGGGTAATAGGTATTTTCCACGTTTTCATACCGTAGACATTATTACACCTCGGTAAGTTATATGCAGGTAGATAGTCTATTTTACGCAATTGGCTGGATCTTACTAGCTTTGGTCAACGTTTTTACATTTTCAAAATTAAGATAGTAGACATACGTGTGTATTAAAAACAGATATTACCTTGCAGTGCGTGCTTCTTTGCTTAAACAATCCAGGCAAATTATAACTAAATTTATTTTTTATATTTTAAGATACAATAGTTTAAAGCATAGTTACTTTTAGTTTGTAAATATTATTTAGGTAGGCCTTATTAGCGTTTGCGATAGAAGAAAGCCACTTGTCCCTAGGCCCACGTGCAAACAGGTGTTCTATGCGTTCGCTTTCCTCACCATTTGCTATGATAGACCTATCTTGTATTGGTGACCTCTACTACCGAATAAAGGTAGAAGGAAAGAGAGGTAGACCAAGGATAAGATTCACAGACCAAGTAAAAGAGAAGGCCAGCGTCATGTCGTATGAGGAAGTGAAGAGGATGGATGAGGACACCAACAAGAGTCCGTCTCTTAAATTGGATGATGATGACTACCGAAGTGGCCGCTGCCTGTAAGCTTATCTAACACGAGCCGTCATGCACATTGACTAGGGACTTTTAACTGTCACAACTGCAATCGCGGGGCATCTTGTGCAAGAATTTATCGTGTAGGCATCGTCTGGCCAGTGACTAGTCCGACTCAGCTGTTGCCGAGAGATTTCGAGCCGCCAACTATATATACTAAATAAATTCATTACTTTATTAAGACATCCTAATGAAATAGTGAACATCATTTTACGAGTAGTATATTACTCAGACCATGAAACTTAACAAATTTCCCGATGGAACATAGATCGAAATACGAAAATAAATTTTTGACCTCCCATAGAAACTGGATCAGCTGTTAGCGCATTTTGTATGGGAGGTTAAATTTGGTTTTTCGTATGTCGTTTCGACCTATGTTCCTTGGGGAAAGTTGTTCAGTTTCATGGTCTGAGTAATATACTAAAATTACGTTCACTATTTCATTAGGACCTTATTCAAAATTCAAAATTGTTTATTTCATAACAAGTTGTACATGTTATGCCCCGTGTGGTGCCGGCAAAGAATAGTACCAACCAATACATACCCGTGGGTGTCGTAAGAGGCGACTAAGGATTATAAACTGGAGGATGGGCAGCAGCATCCTCCTTTGTATCTTACATCTTACTTACTGCGGTCACCTACAACCGCGGTCCACGGTGCCAGCCGTAACGCTAACAAGCGAGGTGACTATGGTACTTCCCCTCTACATTTTTCTAGCAAAAGCTAGAATTCTTGAGGGAGCTCCTTGTCCTGTAGTGGACGTTTCATGGGATGTTTTGATGATGATGTACATGTTATTAGGCGTTGCTAGAGCCTCCCAGTAAGTAAATAGTACCTGTGTCAGGAGGCACCGCTCTTCCATAATCTTTTGCATTGTAGTAAACAAACTTGTAAATAACTAAAAAGCAAAAGTAAGGAAAAATAAGGTAAAAGTAATTTGTCAGTATTAATATAAATGTAAGTGTGTAGTATTACGTGCGTACGTGTTTGTGTATATATATGAGTGTGCCAGTGTGTGGGCGTGTGTATGTGTGTGTGTGCGAGTGTGTATGTGTGCCTGTGTGTGTGCGTGTGTGCTTATGACTCTTTGTTTTATATAGCATATAAAATTCTTCTTTCCATGACGTTCCTGCGAAATAGAATTTAAGATTCCGTACACATTTATCTAGCATTTAAACAGCTAATAGTACATGAATAATCGAAATTTTTCTCTGAACAAGAAGTCGAATTTTCTGATTAAAACCTACTAATTGAAACTATTGTTTTACAGCAAATACGAGAAAAGATATCAGACCCTGAAACTTTGAACAAATGTCTGATAATATTGAACAGCGCTCTGGACACGCCACAGCTGAAAACTGTCACTCCAAGGCTTAAGGTGATCTTCGATGAGCTAGAGGTATGAATTGTATTTGTTTCGCACATATGAAGAAGTTTTCAAGAGTGAAAGTGACCGCAATACATTTAACGAACTGCTAAAATCATGTAAGAATAAGACTCGACTGACAATCCCGTATTAGAAATCGTTACCCGGAAAAGCATAAAACTAATAATCTTGAAATTGACAAGCCTGTTGTTGTGGTTGATAGTGTGCCTGCCTTCTACGGCGTGGGCCGCGCGTTCGGTCCCCGCTTAGGGCAAACGTTTGTGTGATGAACACGAGCGGTAGTTAAATGTTTGGGTGTTATTTGTGGCATTCCACGTCAAAAAGGACCTTATGGCGGCATGTATATTCCATCTTATAGAGCTAGATAAAAGGTCGAAAGTGAGATCTGGAACGCCACATTTATCTTATCTATTTATGTTGTATAACAGTCCCTGGTACCCTACCCATAGTATAGGCTTTGCCAAATTTGGGATCAGATGACTTCGTGCGAATTGTTCCCCAATATAAAAAAAAATGTGGAAAGCTTTTTATGGACCTGCTAGTATCCTGCTTAAAAACGTTCAAAATTTCAACATGGTTTCAATAAAAAGAAACGCTTATGTTGAAATATGGTATGTTTTTTAGCAGAATATTCGAAAGACCGTAATAAATTTGTAGATTATTTATCAGCGCCATTTAGTTTTAATAATAATAAGTAACTGAATAAATTTCAATCTATCATCTAAACTAAATACCTATACGAAAAATATTTAACTGAATTTAATCCCAAAAAAATATTTAAAACTGGCAACTCCGGTGGACTTTTTGCTCTCGTCGGCTTAAGTCCACAGAACAACGATAGGGCCACTCCGCCTGCGCGCGCACCCCCCCATAGAAGCGAAGATAGTAAAAACTTTTGTTTCCTTTTTGGTTTGGTATTTTAACCAATGTATGTAAGCGCTTGTCAGTCTGTTGTTAGACATCTTCCCAGCAGTGCAAAGAGTTTTTGGCCATATTCAGCATGATAAACGAATAAATACGTCTTGGTGTCATGTAAAAAATTGTAAAAACAACAGTTGCAGTGTTAGCGGCGTAAAATACTATCGGTAAGGGTGAAATTTCATACAATTATCATAATTTAAAACGCACATTCGTTATTTTAAATGCGGGGCGGGACGCCGTCACTGGTTTTTTGCATCTTACACTCTAACAATAATCGTACTATGTTTATCGCACTCACATGACGCTAGTAGTGTGGGTGCGGAAAGCGTGTTAGTTTGAGAAAATGGTGACACTGGTTTTGTATTGCGTTTGGAAGAATTCGTCTCTAGTCGCAGGGCAACCCGCATGAACTTCAAAGCTCAGTGGCTTAACTCCAAAATAAACCCCACATTTTTTTTCTATTTTAGACGCAAATATTTGAAAATCCAGATATACTGGTGAATGCATTGGAAACAGTTGCGCTGTATGGAATGTTGGATAAGGACTTTGCAAAGACTCATAAGGTGTTTATCTTTTCTAATGTAAGTACCAAATATTTTACAAGTAGGGAATAATTGCCTAACTTTAATCCGTACTTACTGAGTAAGCTACCTAATCTAAGGAATTTGAAGAGTGCTTTTAGTTGGATTTTATCATTCTGTCCCACAAACTTCCACTGCAGGACAGGGAGCTCCCTCCAGAATTCCAGCGAAATCGCATGTTACTTTGGAGGGGAATTACCATAGTCACCATCCTTGTTAGCGTAGCTGATGGTACCATGGACCGCTGTTGGTGACCGCAGTATATTAGTTGTTACGATATACAGGAAGATGCTGCTACCCATCCTCCGGTTTCTAAACCCTTAGTCGCTTCTTACGACACCCATTAGTTAAAAAAATATTACTCGCTAAATACAAAACTTATCGAAAATCTCTTTCCAGATTGACGTAAAGGTAGTTTATTTAGAACCTATCAATCCTGAAAAATATAGTTCACTGTAGTTACAGATTAAAAAACTGCTAAAAGTGGCCGTTTTACCTTTACTTCACTTTAATTAAATTTTACCTTTACATACTTCAATCTGGAAAGAAAGTTTTGTATTTAGCGAGTAATATGTTTTTACATCTCTCATAATCGGTAAGTAGGTCCTTATTACTCGTACCCCCAAATGGGGCTCGTAGGTGACCAATTAGCGCTCTAGGGTAATAATGTAGCTAGAAAAGCCCTAGGGCGGTAAGTGATTGTAACGTCCGCCTTGATGGCCGCCTCCAGCAGCGGGGCGGCGGGCGTTTTAATTATTTACCGCCCTAGGGCTTTTCTAGCTACATTATTACCCTATAGCGCTAATTGGTCACCTACAATTTAGTGGTAATAAGGACCTACTTACCTCACAATCGAGATGTAAAGCAGAGTAGTTAGCTCGGGTGTTAGCATCAATTGCACCCTCGAACTAAAGGCGCCCTCGCTGCGCTCGTGCGCCTAAATATCTCGGGCTGCAATTGATGCCTTACAGCCCTTGGCTACTTATCTACTATTAACTAATGGGGGCGCTAGTTGACTGCAGGAAAGCCCTTAACTTTCGTAATCAGAAAGAAAGATCAACTACCACTACCACTCGGCCATGATGAGCACTTCTTGATATTTTTTACTAGCCCGTTGGTTGGTGTGGTTGCTAGTGAGCCTGCTTCCTACGCCGTGGGCCGCGGGTTCGATCCCCGCCGTGGGCAACACAAGTGTTTGTTCTGTCTCTGTGTCTGGGTGTTATTTATTAGTACCTGGTCGACCGAGCTTCGCTCTATAATAGACGCCTAAACATTAAAATATCATCGGGTGAGCAAGCTATGCTACTCGCCAACAGATGGCGCTGTAGTTTTCTGTCTTTAACGCGGTATTTTTTATAAATGCTTCAAAACACAGGGAAAACGAATTTTCCCAGACATGAGACCTAGCTAGATTTTTCGTCCCCAAAAACCCCCGGATACTAAATTTCATCAAAATCGTTAGAGCCGTTTTCGAGAAACCGATTACAAATATATATATATATATTGCTCGTTTAATAGTATAGGATTACGTATATCAGTCGCTGCTTCCCGTAGTACACCCAACAGCACGTCAACAGAAACACTTTGGACTTTATGGCATGGTACTAGAGTTGTAATAGTTACGAGTGACATGCGGTTGACCGTACATGCTTCGCTTATTTTGGGATTCCATGACCTGCTGTCAAATGTCCCCAATATTTATATGTTTTTTTCCTTTCAGCTAGCAGAAATATGGAACGAATGTGTGGTGAGTACGGTGTTGAAATGCTGCGTAGATTTGATGTGTGTGCACGGGGCTCGAGTGTTCGATCAAGAAGATATGCCTGAAGATGCTACGAGTACCAATACGAGTACTAAAAATAACTCCCAGTTTTCTCACGATCAAGACGGTAAGGACCTCAAAATAATAACGGTTAAAGAAGTAGCACCCGTGTGGTGCCGGCAAAGAATAGTACCAACCCATACATACTCGTGGGTGTCGTAAGAGCCGACTAAGGGTTAACTGGAGGATGGGCAGCAGCATCCTCCTTTGTATCTTACATCTTACTAACTGCGGTCACCTACAACCGCGGTCCATAGTGCCAGCCGTAACGCTAACAAGCGAGGTGACTATATGGTACTTCCCCTCTACATTTTTCCAGCAAAAGCTAGAATTCTGGAGGGAGCTCCGTGTCCTGTAGTGGACGTTTCATGGGATGTTATGATGAAGAAGTAAGATTAAATAATTTGTCACAAGTTAGGAATGTGTGATGTAAAGTCACAATAAATTACATTGTCCTATTATCTTTGTAAATGCAATGAAGGCGTCGTTCTGTTGATTTGGTAGGGTTATTTTGAACATTTCGTAATCATCGATGATGATGTGACATTGCATAGCAAAGGAGATGTGACATGCTGGCAGGTGTCATCCCATGGTAAAATAAATTAGCACGTTTTCTATTCCGAGCGTAGCAAAGAGGTCTGAAAGAACGCATACATACATACATACATAACATCACGCCTTGTTCCCGTCGGGGTAGGCAGAGACCACAGTTCTCCACCTGCTACGATCTTGACATACTTCCCTTGCTTCCTGAACCTTCATCAATCCTTTCATACATGCTCGTCGGTTTAGGGTACTTTTAACCTGGCCTTTAATCAGAACGTCCTGAATTTGGTCCTGGTACATTCGCCGAGGCCTTCCCCTTCCAACGTTTCCATTCACTCTCGCCTTGTGGATCTCTTTCGTCAATCTTCCTTCATTCATCCTCTCTACATGACCAAACCATCTCAGCATCCCTTTCTCAATTTTAGTCACTACGTCTTCTTTCACGCCACAACGTTCTCTTATCACACTATTTCTAATCCTGTCACTCAATTTCACACCAATCAAAGAACGCAAAGTTATGGATATTTGTAAAACATTTGGATGATGCGGTCAGCGCGAATAAGAGCCGTAACCTACGCGATACGGGCAGAAGAACGTTTGTTTGTCCTTCTAGACACACCACTTCAGCGCGTAGACATTATACCTCAATTACACCTAGAATGTTAGAGCTATTGCCAAACGAGATAAAATTGTTATTTGACGCTTTAAGAGACCCTGATAAAAGACCCTGTATCAGACAAACTATAAACCAAAAAACTAAACTGCATCTTTTAAGCATTGGTTACTGAGAGTTTCAAAGCATTTGTCGTTCATTTTACTGATTTTACTGACTTCGATTCGTCATTTAATTTTCATTTAACCTTTAGGTAACTTTACTAATGATTTAAAAATATATATTTCTTTTTTAGTAATGTGTGGTTCACGTACCAAAGCATTTTTTTTAATATTTATTATTTATTTACTCACACTTTTTGAATTTTTATGCACACAATTTTAGATAGTTAGTTTTTAGATAGCTCTCTGCATTGTTCATTATAATTTATTGTTTGTAGCTAACCCTAACACAGGCTTCGGTCTTTTTTGAGTTGCTACTGCAGCACCTGATTGCTGAGCGTTTAATTGTGTCTCGTAATCGTAACTGGTGTACAAACTGTCAAATGTATCTTATGTATAAGTAAATAAATAAATATGTCGCAGGCAAATTGTATAATTCGTCATTTCACATTATGCCTTGTCATTCTACAAAATGCCGAAAAATTTTTCATTCGTCATTTTATCTTGCGACCACAACGCACGCGAACTGGGGGCCGAATTCTTGAAAGTCACTGAACAATATTTTATAATTAATAAATATTGATCCTTACTTATGAGGAGTTTAACAGGGCTTATTTCAATTTTAAAAATCTCGAAATTCACCCGGTGACTTTCAAGAATTGGCCCCCAGAGCGAGCGGAAGTGCAGTGAGGCGAGGCAGAAAATTAATTTTATTATTTTTTGGGGTAATATATATTTTTTTTTTCAATTTGGTGACCGATCTACTATTATATATATACAGGGTGTTAATTTAATTGCGTGCCATAGCTTAGGGGTTGCTTAAGTAACGATAAAGGAACACAAAAAATATATAAAAAGAAATTATATTAAAAAAAATTAAAACTCCATTGAAACTAAACTAACGCGAAGGGCAACCCCGTGTGGTGCCGGCAAAGGATGGTACCAACCCATACATACCCGTGGGTGTCGTAAGAGGCGACTAAGGGTTAACTGGAGGATAGGCAGCAGCATCCTCCTTTATATCTTACATCTTACTTACTGCGGTCACCTACAACCGCGGTCCATGGTGCCAGCCGTAACGCTAACAAGCGAGGTGACTATGGTACTTCCCCTCCACATTTTTCTAGCAAAAGCTAGAATTCTGGAGGGAGCTCCCTGTCCTGTAGTGGACGTTTTATGGGATGTTATGATGAAGGGCAACCCGAACTGTGACCCGGAGCACCGCGCTATATAAATCGCGCGAAAGAGTTTCAGTTATGTATGTGCCTACCTTATTCACTGTTACTCGCGCGCTGGCTCGGTGATAGCGCGGTTCTCCATCCGAATAACTGCCCTCCGCGTTAGTTTAGTAATTTTTTTTAAGTAGGACTTTTTTTTGTGTTCCTTTGTCGTTACTAAAACACCCCCTAAGTTTTGGCACACAATAAATTAACGCCCTGTATATAAGAACAAAGATCTATGTTATTAGGTAATCGTTATGATATTGTTTGGTGATTGAATTTTGTGACAAATCTACTATTTTAGAAACAAATACAATAATGAGGTGCTTAATTGATGAAATCATACCTTTTTATTTCAGGTTCAATAGGTGAATCAATAATATCCGTGAATCCGGACCACAATGTTGTCATGGCCATTCTGGTAAAACTCTTGGATGAACAGGTGAGACATGATCAAAGACTAGCGCCAAACTTTTTTTTTTTTTTTATCGTCAATGGGCTTACTCTTGACCTCGATCTAGTCTTGAAGACAGAGATGAGGTCGACGATGGAACGAGCTTACCCAGAAGAAGCCTATTCACTCGCGACTTGAATAGATTCGGGTTATATGGACTCGGGAACACAGACGCAGGCAGAGAATTCCACTCTTTAGCCGTGCGCATTATAAATGATGTTTCAAAGCGCTTTGTGCGAATGTGCGGAATATCAACCAAGTATGGGTGATATCCTGCGGTGCGTTAGAAGGGAGATGGTGGAATAAGCTCGTGGAGCTCTAGAGCACACTCTCCGAAGTACAATCTGTAGAAGACCGACAGACATGCAACTTTGCGACGGTGGGCCAGACTGTGAAACTTGGTTTTCACCAGCATCTCATCACCAACGAGCTTCTTGGCTCTGCGATCTATCGAGTCTTAAGCCGATAAGGCAGTGACGGTTTACTTTTTTTACACTCACAGCTCAGCTCTAGAAAAATCACAATCAGAACCGAGAACCTATCGGTCGGGTAAAACTGAACCTCTATAGTAAGCCAGTAGTACAAAGTGTACAGTACAATTTTACTTTAAAATACGTACGGCTCGTAGGTATCGCGTTCCTAAGGAGATCCCAGAGCTACCCGTCTTGCGCCGAGGATGGTCACCGGGGGGTTTTTAGTCAGTGGAGTCTGACATAACCCGGCCGTTTCCCCCAACGACCGGGTATCCATAAAGGATAACCCTCGACAAAAAAAAAAAAGGTATACTCCTAAAAGGGTCAGCTAACATATAGAACAGGATAATCCTGTGCTATAAATGTTAGCTAACGCTATTAGCTTATTAGGCTTACCTAAAATGCTACGCGGCATCGCTTCAAATAAAGGCGCAGCGAGCGGTTGATTGGTGTTAAATTGAGTGACAGGATTAGAAATATGATATACTTTGTGTTGTTATTACTTGATGGAACTCCAATGTATTTATGTAATTAAACACCATTTTCACACTAGTCTGGTCGCCTAGGTAGAGTGCCTGACGATGTTAACTCGAAACCGGTCGCACTCTGTATAAATTTTACTAAATAAATAGTGGAACTAGTGTGAAAATGGTGTTTAATTACATAAATTCGGCGGATCCCAGATTCCATCGCAGGTCGGTGCTCAACAGGGTGACCCTCTGGGTCCACTCATATTTAGTCTGGCGATCCACAAGGTGGTGGTTTCAATGGGGTCCGCTTTGAACGTGTGGTACCTTGACGATGGGACGATCGGTGGAACAACGGAGTCTGTAACCCGGGATATAAGGATTTTGTTGGATGGTTTGGCGCGCCTGGGGCTCGAAGTAAACTCTTCAAAATGCGAACTTTTCCCTTGTGGCAGGGGGCCGAGGGAGAAGGTCGAAATTTTTGACTCCTTGATGCCAGGTGTTAGGGTTCTGGATGAGGAGCATTTTGAGCTGCTTGGTGCGCCAATTTTCCCTAATGCCATACCCATGGCCTTACGAGCCAAGATTCTGATGCTTGAGCAGGTGGGGGAACATCTGGGGAACTTGTCGGCGCACGTAGCCTTAGTCCTAATGCGTTGTTGCTTCTCTCTCCCTAAGCTAACGTACTTGATTCGGACAACCCCGACATGTGTATCTTAATATATAAGGTGTAATTTAATTAGACCCAAATATTTCTAGGGGTGGTGTAACTTTGATAAAGAAACAGGTTTTTCAAAGTTTTAGCGAAATCGACTCGCTGGTTTTTTTTTTGTAATTTTCAAACAAAAAAATAATAAATCTTTGCAATCATCCTGTAGTATTGATTTCCACCGTACTACAAGTATGGCACCTGCACACTCACACACACAAGATCGGCCGCCTTGCGCGCGATTGGCTTACGACTATTCATTCAATTAATTCAAAGGGCGGCAGCGCGGGGGGGGCAAGCACCACGACGTCTGCGGCCGCGGGACGCTCTGTGTGGATCGCGCATGCCACGCACGCACCGACCGAGTCCCTACGAAATAAGCTAGAAACCTAGCATTCGCGCCTCGTGCTAATCCTTGCAGGATCGGATGAGCGACGCCAGGCCGGACCTTTACCTACCATCGCCTACATAGGTACCTACCTAACTGTCCTATAAACGGACCATGGGTTGTGCCGTGGGCAGAGGGAGGAAGGAGCCTAAGCCGCCATACCTACCTAGGCAGCTACTTGCCTGAGGAGTAGATAGTTAGGTACCTACATAACAAATTCATTCATTTATTCATATCGTGTGGGTTGCAAGGTTGATGACCGTACTCACAAACCCTGGTACCGCCAGATGCCAAAGGCCTCTGACATGGCTCATTAACGACTACATCCGTAGATAGGTAATAGTAGGGACCATCGGGTTGACGTGCCCTCCGAAGCAATCATGTAACATTTCGGACAATCGGGTGATTCATCCTGCAATATCCTAACCAAACTGGGCTGGTCGCACAAAAATATTTTTGTTTGACAGTGTCCCCATCGGGAAACGAACCCAGAACCTCCTGATCGAGAGCCAAGCACTCTAACACTAGACCACGGAGGCTGTAGGTACATAACAAATTTACAAGCACCTATTGCTATAATACGTACGTAAAGTACAGTCAAGAGCACATCACGCCTGACACATTGGACTTTGTACCGTTTTTATTTCAATAGACGTACGAGCTAGAGTCGCACTGCAAGTGTCAAGCTTGACCTGTCGTTGACTGTACCTACTTGCGGGCGAAATGTATGGCACGTCATACCTACCTACTTTTCGCCCGCAATCTCGAGCTGTTGCGTCCTATACCTCTTCTTACGTGCGCACGTACAGTCAAGAGCACATCAAGCTTGACACATTGGACTTCGTACCGTTCTTATTTCGATAGACATTCGGGCTAGAGTCACACTGCGAGTGTCAAGGTTGACCTGTCGTTGACTGTACATGATTAAGGACCATAGTTAAGGACCTTAGGTACAGTCAAGAACAAGTCAAGCTTCATAGTTTCATCATGATTAGCCCGTACAAAGTGTCAAGCTTGACTTGCTCCTGGCTGTACCTAGATATAAGATAATAGGTTCTTGCTATTTTTCAATTCAATCCAATTAAAACTAGAAAAGTTCGTAGGTTCCTACTTCTCTCAATTAAGCTCTTACGACGGTATCAGAGTAGGTAATCTTTACCTACCTACTTACCACCGTTTTTGCTACGTCCATCAGTTTACTTAACCTACCATACTTATGAGAAGGAACTAGGATATCATTATCATAAGATCCCATAAAAAGTTATTGGTCAACTCGTCCGATCCGAACTAGGACCATCTGGGACGAGTTGATAAAATTCAAAATACACGCTCTACAATTAATTTTACATCGACAACAAAAGTCACCACGCTTATTAGCGTTGCAGCTGGCACACTTCCTGGACAGGTACCTTCTCGTACCGTTCGCGTTCGAGACGGCGGCTAGCTGGAGTACGGAGGCCAGGGAGATCGGGCGTCGACTTAGGGCGCAAGGTGGTGACGCCCGTTCTGGGTCGTTCCTGGTGCCATGGGCACCTTTGCACCAGAATCGACCAGGGGCAGCTTGCCTCACTTCTTATCAAAAGTACAATTATGATGAGTTTTATGTTACCACGCTTATTAGCGTTGCAGCTGGCACAACGGACAGCTGTTATTTATTAGTGACCGCAGCAGCAAGGTGGTAGCACGCTCCTGCCCGCCCTCTGGTTGATACCGCCGGCGACTAAGTCGCCTTTTACGACATGCATGGGGAGAAAGGGTTGGTGCTATTCTTGCGCCAGCACACGCATGGACGAACAGAACAGAGGATAAACAACATCAGCTCTTGGACAGGTACCGTCTCATACCGTTCCAGGTCAAGACGGCGGCTAGCTAGAGTACGGAGGCCAGGGTAATCTTGCCTCACTTCTTATCAAAAGTACAATTATGATGAGTTTTATATCACTTACTTGAGAAATAATTTCCCATACAAACATCCACACCCCTTTTTACTCCCATAGAAGATTTCCGGGATAGATAGGTACTATGTACCCAGATATGTCCTTCCCAGGGTAAAGGCAAATTTTATCTAAATCGGTTCAGCGGAACAAGCATGAGGAGGTATTGATTGTCTTTGATTACCTAAGCTTTCTTTTAAACTTTACCTGAAGAGTAGAAAAACAAATTGTAGGACGACACGGGAACAGAAACATTGTCTGGTATCAAGTCGTCCTAGCTGGACCAAGATCGGATCGAACAAGTTGACGAAAAAATCCACGCAGAATTTCACATAAATGAATGCTTAGCTGGTACCTACCTAAAGATATGTCCTTCCCAGGGTAAAAGCAAATTTTATCTAAATCGAATCAGCGGAACAAGCATGAGGAGGTATGGATTGTCTTTGGTTACCTAAGCTTTTTTTCAACTTTACCTGAAGAGTCGAAAAACAAATTGTGGGACGACACGGGAACAGAAACATTGTCTTTTATCAACTCGTCCTAGCTGGACCAAGATCGGATCGAACAAGTTGACGAAAAAATCCACGCAGAATTTCACATAAATGAATGCTTAGCTGGTACCTACCTAAAGATATGTCCTTCCCAGGGTAAAAGCAAATTTTATCTAAATCGAATCAGCGGAACAAGCATGAGGAGGTATGGATTGTCTTTGGTTACCTAAGCTTTTTTTCAACTTTACCTGAAGAGTAGAAAAACAAATTGTGGGACGACACGGGAACAGAAACATTGTCTTTTATCAACTCGTCCTAGCTGGACCAAGATCGGATCGAACAAGTTGACGAAAAAATCCACGCAGATATTCACATAAAAGAATGCTTAGCTGGTATCTACCTATCTAAATACATTTGGAAATAACTACCTACAACATTCACCACGCCGCCGCCGCGCCGTGCGTTGCGACTGGCACAATGGTCGGCAGAGGTTGGTGACCGTAGTATGGTGTGGTAGGTACGATAAGCCCCCGTAGTTGGATATCCCTTAGTCGCTTTTTACGACTCCCAGTTGTTGTGTATCATTAATTTTACATTGCATTTCCATTTTTAATTAGACAATCAATAGTAGGTGTAAAGTACTTACAGGCCGCGCGACGGGTTACTTAAGGCCTCTGGGCGGAGTGGAGGGGGTATGCGCAGTTGCAATATTTGCAAGCAAAATAGGTACTACTGCACATACCCCCTCCACTCCCGTCCAGACTCCGACCAGCTTTTACTCGTCGCGCGGACTGTACCTAACGTGTCAGTAGGTAATTTAATTATCTAGATTTTTGTGGAAGGCAGGTATTGTCAAGAGCAGTGTCAAGCTTGACACTTGCAGCGCGACTCTAGCTCCTCCGGCGATTGAAATAAGAACGGTACAAAGTCCAATGTGTCAAGCTTGAAGTGCTCTTGACTGTACCGTAGTAAAACAATTTTGTAGTAGGTACCTATTTATTTATTGACAAGCTCTGGTAGGTAGGTTAGTTTTTAGCGTCGGTTGATTGATTAATATTTATTCGAAACAAGTAAAGTCAAATAGGGGACCGCGGCTCGGCGGCTCTGTCGGCATGCTTTGACCGCGGTAGCACACGTGCGGGCGGCATTTGTCAAAGGTGAAGCTATGAAATCGACATAACTTTAACTTCCCATCACACTTTCAGGCTTTGGACTGTCAAATTAATACAACTTGATTTCCGTAAGTAACGAAAGCAGGTAATTGTAGTTAATTTGAAATCCTATACCTACCTACGTGTTACTTACTGTAGTGTAACCTACTAAATCAGTTTTACAAGATTATTTACAAAATTATTTACACGAGTCACTTTAGTTTTCACCACATCAAATGTTGAACTTGACCACCTCCTTGTCGGATACATTGTCTTGCACGGTCAATGCCGTGTCTGCGCACTTCACTTAAAACATCAGTTTCACTGGCCATGAAGTTAAAAGCCCTGGTAATGCGGGCGCGCAGTTCCTCCTCGGTGCGAATAGTATGGCCGTCATTGCCATACACAAGGTCCTTGGCCTTACCCCAGACGTGGAAATCTAGCGGCGTGAGATCCGGCGAACGTGCTGGCCAGGCGATTGGACCACCGCGCCCGATCCAACGCCCCTGGAACTCCTGCGTCAGGTAATTCCGCACCGTCCGGTCGCACACCAGCCCACACATTGACACTTATCCGGTATTGGAAGTGGTCCGGACGAATCACTCGCGGGTTGTGGTCACATCAGTAATGGGCGTTATGGATGTTGAACATCCCTACACGAGTGAACGTGCATTCATCGGTACAAATTTACAGCACTTGTCACTATTTCTCCGACTTCATGGTAACATATTGCCATGTTTTGGTATTCTTGGTTCGTAAAACCGTAAGGCATTTTGCCAAATATCAATCGCGGCCATAAGACGTATGCGTAATGCACAAGGTAAGTAGAGCAACTGAAGGCGGGCGGGCGGGCGCACGCGGCGGCGCCGGTGGCACGATGCACCGGGCCGGTCGCGCGTGCGCATGCGTGTGTTGGCGGTTGGACAAAAAGAGGGCGGGGTTTACGCACCGCTCACTGCATTTCATTCATATTTTTTATTAGTGTGAATGTATCGATGGTGCCACGTGACACTACAGAGTGTTCATTTTACGAATTTTAGTGGTATTGTTTTTGGGATTTTTCTCGAAAACTAGCGAATAGAAATCAATAAAAATAACACCAATGGTATTCATTTAGATGCTTGAGGTAACCCTAACAATATTTGGGTCTAATTAAATTACACCTTATATAATAGACTTCCTGACGAAATTAAATTACAACAGAATTTTAAATCTAGTTTGACAAAATGGTTACTTCAACATTGCTTCTATAGTGTTAAGGAGTACATGGAATTCAAATAAGTTTTGTTAATTTAGTTATGTACTTATGTTAATATAATTAATTTGCTCTCATAAATATTTGCACGCTTGCACGCAGGCGAATACACAGGACTTTATAATTTTAAGATCATCATATAACTGTATTCTTTGCAAATAAATGATTCTTATTCTTATTCATGGCAATTTCCCGAAGAGGTCTCTGCTGTTGATAACACTATTCGCTCAACACTGGAAAGAGTCATCAACGTAAAGCTTGATGATAACCAGTGGCAACAAGCGGTGTTACCTATCAGGCTTGGTGGGTTGGGCGTTAGGAGTGTGCAGACTGTTGGCTTGCCAGCTTTCCTCGCGTCTTCATATGGGGTCGCTGATCTCGTTGCTAGCATTCTCCAAAAACAAGGCGGCGGATGCAGCATCCCATATCAAGGCGACGGCTTGGCAGCTTGGTCGACGACGTATCCTGGTGTCCAGCGCCCTGAAAAATCCACATCACAGAGAGCCTGGGATGACCTGAGCGCTAAGTTTTCTCTCGAGGTTGTCCGAATCAATTACGGGCATAGATATGGCGCGAATAAACGCAGCAACGTGTCCCGAAGCAGGTGCTTGGCTCCACGCACTGCCTTCGCCTCAGCTTGGCACGCACCTTGACAATACCTCTGTACGGGTGGCAGTGGCGCTGAGGTTGGGCTGTACGGTTTGCGAACCACATCGTTGTCCCTGCGGTGTTACGGTGGACCCACGCGGCCATCATGGTCTTAGCTGTACTAGAAGCGCAGGTAGATTCCCCAGACACCACGCCCTCAACGACATTCTCCGTAGGGCGTTCGTTTCTGCTAACGTGCCCTGCGTCTTAGAGCCTCCAGGCCTCTGTCGTACAGATGGAAAGCGCCCGGATGGCCTTACCCTAGTACCCTGGGAGAAAGGCCGAAGCCTACTCTGGGACGCTACGTGCGTAAGCACGTTTGCGCCATCACACGCTCCATATACAACGCGGGTGGCAGGTTCCACAGCAGAACACGCGGCCCAAGTAAAGCATGCCAAATACTCCGATCTGCAACTACAATACGCGTTCGTACCCTTTGCTGTGGAAACGGGTGGACCTTGGTGTAAAGAGGCTAAATCTTTTGTACACGCGATCGGGCGTCGCCTACGTGATCACAGTTGCGATCCCCGCTCCGGAGCGTACCTGGTTCAGCACATCTCGCTGGCCATACAGCGAGGCAACGCGGCCAGCGTGATGGGAACCTTCGAGCCTGGTGCGCTCCGTGGCGGACTATTTGACTAAAGTTTTAGTATTACTTATTATTTATTTATTTTGACTAATTATTTCTTGACTTTTGTAAACCTTTAATTATTTATTAAATATTGTTTTGTCTGACATTTCAACTATTACATAAAAAGGATTAGAAATAGTGTGATAAGAGAACGGTGTGGCGTAAAAGAAGACGTAGTGACCAAAATCGAGAAAGGGATGCTGAGATGGTTTGGTCATGTAGAGAGGATGAATGAACGAAGACTGACGAAAGAGATCTACCAGGCGAGAGTGAATGGAAACGTTGGAAGGGGAAGGCCTAGGCGAACGTACCAGGACCAAATTCAGGACGTTCTGAATAAAGGCCAGGTTAAAAGTACCCTAAACCGACGAGCATGTATGAAAGGATTGATGAAAGTATAGGAAGCAAGGGAAGTATGTCAAGGTCGTAGCAGGTGGAGGACTGTGATCTCTGCCTACCCCGACGGGAAAGAGGCGTGATGTTATGTATGTATGTATGAGCGTTTTTTCGCAGGTCGCCCTTATTCGTGGCCAGTTCGTAACTCTTTCTAGTTTCTTTACTCTCTTTTAGATGGATTTTAGATACATACACATCACACCTGTTCCCCTGCGGGGTAGGCAGAGGCCACACCCCTTCACCTGCTACGATCTTGACATACTTCCGTCGCATCCTCTACCTTCATCAACCTGCACATACAAGCTCGTCTGTTTAGGGTATTTTTAACCCGGCATGTATTTAGAGCGACCTTAGAAATTAAAATATCTTTTATGTGATTTATTTCAGTTCGCAAATTACAGACTAGTTATAGTAGAAGGATTATGCCGTCTACTACATTTGGGACATTTAGAGTCACCCTCTATACTTAGCAGGCTGCTTCTGCTGTGGTTCAATCCTGCTTCAGGTAATATTTCTCTCTCACTCCCTCTTTAGTCAGTTGGGAATGACAGCTGGACAGAGCTATGCGTGAGAGCAGGACGAAGCGATGCCTGTCTTTATCGCTCCAATATCTGACGCATCGCTCCGTCTTACTGTCGTTCTAGTCAAGCTTCATTATTTCGTATAGTGGCTCAAAGACCCCGAAACCAGGGTTCGTGTGGTCGGTCAACGACTTTATAACCCACACGATATGATAATTATGAATCTTCGGTAATTAAGAACAGATTTACAGTCGTCTGACAAAAAAAGGAGTAGACAAAAATAGGGACTCTACTTCTGATTTAGCAACTTCTGATTTGTACATATAGCAACACAGGAGATATCTACCCGAATGCACTGAATTCCATTCCATAAAAGACTAGTACGTTTATTAAACAATACAACCTCAATTTTTAAAGGAAGTGTTAAAAATTTGAATGTTTCAGACTAGTTGTTTGTTAAACGATAGTCGAAGTATTTGCCTGTGTGTTGTGTTAAAAAACCTGTGACACTGAAGAGAAATCTCTTCTTTCTTTCATGGAATATATATTAGAAGTCGGGTTGTGTTTTACGTATGAAGAAACTTAGAACACCTCTAAAAATAGTTTTATTTCACATGTTACTTTGCGTGTATATTTTTTTTTCTAGATTCTGCTATGGTTTTGTTTATATTTTGATTTCTTATTTTAGCGGAAGAGGACATGCTTCGTCAGACAATCGGTGTTTTCTTCCAAACTTTCCCAACATCCGTAGATGGTGCTCAGGAACAAATTCAGGTAATATTTATAAACACATTGAGTATCGCGGGCTCACCCGCTTGCGCCTGTGGAGCGTCGGAGCAGACCACGGCCATGGGGTCCCATCCGTACTACGGTTTTTTCGACGGAGTAAATAGCCCGAATTCATTTGGCCCTTTTGTTTTTAATAATTAAACTAAATGTTACTACTAGGTTGGTAGGTAAAGGTGTAAACTATGATATTAATTCAATTTTAACATCCAGATATCAATTTATTCTAAGAAAATACCTTATGAAAAAAATAGCCTGAACAGTTTTCGGCACAAATTCGTTCTATGACGTGAGGCATCTGTACTAGTATAGTATTATATTATCTGTGCTACGGCACACATTGTGGGAGAATGCCCCCTAGACGATTTTCTGGCTCAAACGAGGAGCTTCACGGGCTTTCTGCGGCGGCTGTAGACTGGCTACAGCACTTGGATATAAATTTGTATTTGTTTAAATTTTATTTGTTTAAATAAATGCAGGTTAAATCTAATTAGGCCGAACGGTAATAATAATAATAGCAGTCGGAATAAGGTAGAAGCTGGATTAGAATGACAACAGAACAGGAGACGCATTTTTGAAACGTTCGAAGTGAATCTTTAGTTCGCATACGAAAACGAATCGTGTACGAATTTAATTTCTAATGCTCTCGATTTTACGCATTTTTGAATCATTCGAAAGCAATGTTGCCATTAAATTACAATCTTTAAACAATTTCCGTTTCACGCAGATAATATCAAAACCGGAAAGCAATTACTCATAGATTTTAAAAACCGGTAATGAATTGCGAGGGAATGGAACGCAAATTAAAAAGTTGATATGTCAGTATAATGTCATGTGTGAAGGAAACGTCAATGTCATTCTCATCACAGATTATACATACTTTCGAGTGGTAGAATTGCAAAACGAGTGGGTCGGACCACTCGTTGCAGAATTCACAGGTATGAATATTCAAAAATTGCGATTTTACGGATTCGTATACGAATCTTGCCAATCCGAATGCGAATTGAAGTTCGAACGCTTCAAAAATGCGTCTCCAGAGCTATGCGAGAGCAGGACAGAGCAATACGTGTCCCTGTTGCTCCAATATCTTGTGCTTCGCTCCGCCCTCCTGACACATTGTTGCCATTCTAATCGAGCTTTTTTTCGACTACTTCGACTGTAATTTTTATATTTGTATAGGAATTTTGGGATTTTTGTTCTATATCTGAAAATATGTTTCTTTGTTTTTTCTTTATAGCTTGTTGTTTATAATATAAAATAATTATTTTTAAACATTACATGGTCTAAATAAATAACGTAACTCATGTTTAATTAATTAATTTGCGACCGTAGGCGAGGGTTTTGCCAAGAAATACTTAATCATAAATAGGTATACTTACTGTACGGTATATTTTGTTTTCAGAATGCAACATTACCCACATTACGTGCTTTAGCGAACGCTCCATCCAGTTCTCCTTTAGCAGAGATCGATCAAGAGGCGGTCGTCAGATTCATAGTCTCGCTTACAAGAGTCAACCACGAGGTAACATTTTCAGACCAGTTACTCTACAAAGTAAGGCTCACTGTCGTTTCGATTCATTTATAGAAATATTTTAATACGTCAACACAAGTTATACATTATTACATTTTAGTTGTTAAGAATAAATGATTGTATTGTCAAGGGTATTGTAAATTAAAATGAAATTAATAAGATGTTAAGTAAAAAAAAATTTTGACTTTAGTCAATATAATTAAAATCATTGTGTGAATCAAAAAAACTTCTTTTTCTACTCCCATTTGTTAAAGTTCGAAATACGAAACCGGAAACAGTATCACAAACATTGCCATTCCGACAACAGTTGCGTAATATTTATAAATGCAACTGTCTACAATACGGTAATATAATTTTTTCACCTTTTTGTTAGGTTTGCCAACAAAATTACGTTAATACTATGTTGTATTGGATGCCATCGGCTAATATGCTAGTTTCCAAACCATAAAGGACAACTTCAATAAAGAATTCATGCACTTATGCACTGAACCCCCCATACACAGTATTATATGATGGCTGGCCGAGAGGAATTCGCGCCATTCGCGCTTATTTAATCTGTGAAAAAAATAACTTTTAATTTATAATTTAACGATAAACATCTTGATTTCCATTCAAAATTTGTAAATATGAGTAAAATATTCACGCCGACCGAAATAATTAAGGCAGCGTAAGAAACTCAAGAGGACTTTATTGCCAAAAAAGTGGAGGTGTTCTAGTGCTCTAGTACTACGACAAAAGTAAACAAAGGGTACGTTATTTTCTTAATGATTTTTATGCTCATAGAAAAAGTTATGTATGCCACTGTTTGCAAACTAGTCGTTGTAACATTCGTGCTGTCTATTGTGACATTCGGCTGCGCCTCATGTCACAAACAAGCACTCATGTTACAATGACTATCTTTACCTGACGGTGATATAAACTACTATTATTATTATATTATTCGTGCGTAATAATATACAGGTTGTAAGGGACGGTGTACCGAAAACTGAAAGGGCGTGCTCAGTCAACGAAACTGAACAACTTTCCCAAAGAAACATATGTTGGGAAATGAAAAAAAAAAATTACCTCTCCATACAAACTGTTCTACCAGAGTGGGCAATTTGTATGGACAAACAAAAATTTTTTTTCATGTCCCAACATATGTTTCTTTGGGAAAGTTGTTCAGTTTCGTTGACTGAGCACGCCATTTAAGTTTTCGGTTCACCGCCCCTTACACCCTTTATGATACATTGTTGTTTCATAAAATATAGTTGGTCTCTATTAGACTTTTAGAATGTTTTGTACGTGTAAAAGGGGTGGTGATTTTTTCGTATTTCGATCTTTTTCTCTTTGGAAATGTTGTTCAGTTTCATGGGCAGATTCTAATTCTTTAGATACTCTTTTTTCACACCTCGTTTGCATACTTGAAGCACTTTGTTTAAAAATTTTTATTTCTTACTGTGCGCAATAAAGGGTTATTCATTCGTAATTTTTTTTCTGCAGCTTTTAGACAGCCAAGGCTCAATGGCGATGCTGTTAACGAATGCCCTGGCTCGGCGACCGACGGCTGCAGAAGTAGGGCTCATGTGTCGCATGCTAGCCCTGCTATCACCACCGCGTGAGGCTCGGCTGGCCTCAGAGCTAGCTGTCACGCTGCGTGATATTATTACTGTGAGTACAATATAAAAACATTGTAAGCGCCTAATCGTCGTAACATCCCATGAAACGTCCACCGCAGGACAGGGTGCTCCCTCCAGAACTCCAGCAAAAACGCATGGTACTTTAAAGGGAATTTACCAAAGTTACTATGCTTGTAAGCGTTTGCAGCTGGCGACCGCTGTTGTTGGTGACCGCAGTATGTAAGATGGTACGATACACAGAAAGATGCTGCTGCCCATCCTCCGGTTAAACCCTTAGTCGCCTCTTACGACACCCACGGGCAGAGATGGGTTGGTACTATTCTTTGCTGGCACCACACGGACGTAATAATTTACGTGTATTCCCATAATCAAGCTTCTAGGTCATCTGGAAGTAGTCTAGAAATTTGATAAATGAAACATAAAAGTAGTGATTTTTGGACATCAATATCTTCAGAATGGTAAGAAGTTCTAAAACATACAAAACTGCAAGTCTTAGGTCAAAAAGATTCATAGTTATGTAAAGATTACTCTGTGGTTCGTATAAATATACACACAGCCGGTGCGTCGCCATGTTCCTTTGCGAATTAGGCTGACATGCAAATGCGCTAGCTCGGCTTCCGGCGGCTTCAGAAGTAGGGCTCATATATCGCATGCTAGCCCTACTTTCCTCGCAACGTGAGTTCTGCGATGTTCTTTCTTTCGTTGACGACCTCAACTCTGTCCTCAAAGCTAGCCTAGCCATTAAGGTTCACCTTACTTAACATAGATGTTTGTTTTTAGAAACTACCGGACAAACAGTCGCAAAGGAACCTTACTCGCTACCTTGGAGCATTAGAGGCAGCTGAACGCGCAAGCATGAACAAAATGTCCAATACAGGTAATAAAGTCTCCGTGGTCTAGTGGTTAGAGGGCTCGGCTCTCGATCCGGAGGATCTGGGTTCGATTCCCGGTGGGGACACTGTCACACAAAAATCCCTTTGTGCGACCTCCCCAGTTTGGTTAGGTTAGGACATTGCAGGATGAATCACCTGATTGTCTGAAAAGTTAGATGATTCCGTGCTTCGGAAGGCACGTTAAGCCGTTGGTCCCGACTACTATCTAAGGATGTAGTCGTTAATGAGCCATGTCAGAGGCCTTTGGCGGCTCAACAACTCTGACACCAGGGTTTGTGAGGTCGGTCATCGACCTTGCTACCCACACGATATGATGATGATGAGGTAATAAAGTATTACAATCGAAAGAATGTAACTTGGAGTGAGTTCCAAAACGGTAATAATTACCCTTTGACAGCAGTCTGTCTCGAGCACACCGATGGACGTCATATAACGTTATCCTGCTGTCAGAGTAATTTTTACCCGATTCGGAACGCAAACTTGATTAGAGTGACAGCCGTGTGAGAGCAGAACGGAGCGATGCCTAAGTTATTGGAGCGATAGAGACACATATCGCTCCTTTCTACTGTACACTGCTGCTATCTACCGTTAGCAAAACTGCTGTTTTAATGTCGTCTCATTAAGTATGTGGCATCAAAATTTGTTTTCTTAAAATTTTACATACAAAGACTGCAACTTCATTGACAAAGACCTAATTCTTAGAACTTTTAAGCCATCTGTTGTGTCGTATGTCGCTTGGTGATTTTTTAGAAGGATCCTGATTTTGATTGTTTTTTGTTTTATTTAGGAATAGCCGAAGGTACAATGCAAACGGAAGATACTATGACTCACGCTGGTCGTCCTACTACGTCTTTACGTAAGTACTAAAAAAAAGCTTAGGCACACTCACTTGGCACATACACACAGAAACTTATCACTCGAAGTCGTACAAGAGAATGAGTGTAGCAGCATTTTCCATACGTCTCTCATTCATACAAAATTGCTGACTACAAGGTTATTTTTTTAGACCCTGACCATCTGGAACATGAATTTAAACAACTTGCTTTGAGACATGGATCGACAAAGCCTTAAAATCTTGTCTTTTCGACCTAAGTTTCTTTAGGAAACAGTATACATACTGAGTTACATATTGAAGTTTGGTAAACAAGCGTAAATGAAAGGGTTGATAAAAATATGGACAGCGAGGGAAGTATGTCTTAGCAGGTGCCTCCGTGATCTCTGCCTATCACGACGGGAGAGGCGTGATTTTATGTATGTTTGGTTATGGGTTCAAAAATTACCCAGTATATCGTATGAGCGAGATGCATATAGAAATCGCCTGTGCGTTCAATCCGTTCGTTGAATGTCCGATTGTCCGTGTTTATAATCTGTGTTTCAAACCTGTAGTAACTTCACGCGCAACTAAGAAGAAAATACCTCATTTATGACATTTTTCTTTATCATATTAATTTTTTATATCAGGATTGTCCCCTGGATCTATGCGCTGTCGAGTCTCGAATGTTTTGAAAAAGTTGCGCACCTCTATAATTTTGGGTATAAACAAATTTATTTTAATGTTAGAGTAGAAGTAGATTTATCGTTAAACCCTTATGTATTTACTAAGAGCAGTTAAACGAGTCCCGTCGTTTGTATTTTTTTATTTGTAGTTTTGCTAAGCTAACCATGAAAGATATTTTATTTTTCACTTCACATTTTGATCATGCACTTCAACAGCTCTCGTTATAAGCAACGGGAAAGATGTATCTACCATTTTTATTTACATATTTTCCATAATACAGGGTTGGCAAAAACTGAAAGGATCAGTCGAGGGAGATGAAAAGCTTTCTCCAAGAAACATAATCGGCCGCGACAGTTTGTATGTATGGAAAGAAAAAAAAAATTTTTACGTTTCCGGTGATATGTTTCTTGTTAAAGTTGTACAGTTTTCTCGACTGATCATAAATAAATAAATAATATTGAGGGACATTTCACACAAGGTCATCCGATCCCACACTAGGCAAAGAGTGGTACACATACATAAATAGATAAATAACACCCAGACACAGAACAAACACTTTTGTTCGGTACACAATTGTTTGCCCTAGGCGGGGATCGAACCCGCAGCCCAAGGCGTGAAAGTCAGGCTCACTACCAACCACACCAACGAGCTTGCCCTTTCAGTTTTTGCCAATCTGTCCGTTACATCCTGTATATTCGCAGTTGCAATGGAGTGTGCCGTTCTGGAAAGGAAGCGGCGATTAAAATGCACTGTAATAGCTGAACGGGTCTCTTCAAGAGCTGATTCTTTAAATCAATCCGATAAACACACCCGTTTAGCTGTTAAGCCGCATTTTAAACGCTGGTTCTGGTCCAGAAATGTTAAGAATTATTCCGACGCTGAAGGTTAATACGCAGAACTCAAAACAGTATGCAGCAGCTGCTTGCCTATTAAGTCATAACTACTCATAACGGCTCCAACTCTCCTGTTTGTAGACTTAGTAAATTGGCCAATAGCTACAGTGACAAGGTGGACATATTCACGGACTCTATCTATAAGCTCCGTAAAATCATAGCTAAGTAAGTTGCCTTATTGTATGTTTATATCGCATGAGGTGTTCGTCTATAATTAGTTATAGCACTTAAAATTGTTCCTTTGTTGCCTACAAATAAGTTTGTGTAGAATTGGTGTGTATAAATGTTGATGAACCTAAATAAATAAAATAAATAACAATAACAGTTATTTCTGGGGGTGCAATACGCAAGGCAGGCGTGCGAATCGTGCATTCGCTCCCCGCGTGGTTTCTATGTGCGGCAAATAACCGTCACCATGGACGTTATGTGTCTCTTTCTGTACGAAGTTGTAAAAATATGTGGTTGTGTTTACTTTTTGACACCAGGTCTTATGCTCCCTTATCTGGCCTTATGTAGAGCCACGGAGCAGAGAAAGAAGATGAGGTGCCTCTAGCTATTTTTGTACGAAACCAAGCGTGACGCCGCGCGGGGGCGAAGATCGAGTCAGTGGGACGGGACACGACACATTGCTGACTTTAAAAGTTTATAGAGGAAAAGGCTAAACCCCGTCCCCTTTCACGACGTCACGGCCCGGCTCATATCAACATCTCTCCCCTTCTCTGCTCCATGTGTAGACATAACATTTAAAATTGTAATGATATTTCAGCTCAACCGCTAGCAAGAAGCACGCATGTTGTCATCAATGAAACTGTCGAAGAAGAAGTGGAGATCGATGAGACGTCGCCTACTGAACCCTCTAAAATATCTACTGGTAATATAATCACTCTAAAACTCTATTCTTGTAGCCAACTGCTGACAAAAAATCTGAAGAAAACATTGATATGGCCAATCGTGATGGGTATTTTTTTCGATTTTCGTCGATGGGATAGCATGTAGAGTGCAGGAGATTTCCCAAAATGCGTGACGTAAGGTTATATTTAGGGTTTCGTATCCAAAGGTTTATCTCTTTAATGGTACAAAAAACCAAGCGTAGGCTTAGTAATAGGCCGACTACAGCCGACTACGGTAGAAAAGTGTTATTAAACATGTAAGGGACGGTGTACCGAAAACTAAATGGGCGTGCTCTGTTAACGAAACTGAACAACTTTCCTACATAATTTTTTTTTCCATGCAAAGTGCTCACTCTAATCGAACAGTTTGAGGTCAATATTTTTTTTCATTTCCCAAAAATGTTTCTTTGAGAAAGTTGTTCAGTTTCGTTGACTGAGTACGCACTTTCAGTTTTCAGTTCACCGTCCCTTACACCCTGTATAGAGGATCTTTTCACTAGTTATCAATTCCACTTCTCTTTAATTTAATTAGCAGTTTTATTTTATTTATTTTATTTTATTTGGAACAAATAACAGTAGTGTACAAAGACTTACTTTAAGAATAAGTTATACAAAGAGACTTAAGTCTATACACAGCCAACTACAATGTTCACAGATTATGTAAAAGAAGTAGGTCGAAAGCAGATATAAACTCACTTAATTTAAAAAGTAGAATGCTAGTTCACAAATCTTGAAGCTCTTTCAATACCAAGTTCCTAAATCTATTAGGCGTTGTTGAGAATGTGTCAATATGCATAAATCTATCATTGTAGGTTGTTACTATCCGGCGCATAGGAGAACGCAATCCAGCATTAGTTTGACAGGGACACGTGAAAAATAATTTGTGTGGATTGATTGAACGCTGAGGACGGACAGGGACGTTATATGCAAGATAACTCGTGAGTGCGGAACAATCAAGTGTATTGTATTGTGTCCCCGCCTACGGGGAGACCTAGCTTGTGAGCTACCGATCGTATTATTAATCTATGAAAATGAGGCTTGAGGCCACGTCCCGATTAGACTCACAGTGAGCCGCTCACTGTGAGCCGACTGACTCTGAGCGGCGTATCGGTCGCTCACTCAATTCTTTCCATCGGCGTAATGAGCTGACTGAGCCGCCGACCGGGAGCATAGTTCGCGGCGACTCAGCTGCTCACTGAATGAATCTGCAAGCGTAACGCCGCAAACTGCGTACAGTAAGCGCTGAATGGACACTCCGTTTAAAATGTATAGGGAGGCGTACTGGAGGCAGACAGTGAGCGGCTCACTGTGAGCCTAATGGGGACGTGGCCTCTGACGGTTTGTTCACGCTTCGAAAACGTACAAGAATTTTTAAAGAACGCAGCATGTGTATACTTTATTACAGGTTCAGTCCCAGGCGTAGAGTGCACTAAAGTAGACAGTCCAAAGTCAGCGCGCAACTCTTCGGAGTCCAATAATCCCCCTCCTCCAACCGATGTGGCTTCTGACTCCAGCTACGGTATCTCGCCGCAGAAGAGACCTAAAGTTTCCAAAGGTAACCCTTATATCGTCGCTTTTTTAAAGAGCCTGTCTGAAATCATGGACTAATAATATTAAGACTGACGATCTCCATACTAGCAAACGTAACCCGGAAAGGCATAAAACTCTTGGAAACTGGATGGCCCTTTCAAATAATCTGGAAATTAATTATGGTCTACCGAGTACTCTGTCAAAAAATCATTCAAAATTTCAACATAGTTTCAATGTAAAGAAACGTAATGTAAATGTAAAAATACTCGATAAATCATAATAACTTCCCGGACTATTTATTAGCGCCATCTAGTTTTATACTTTTCTGGGTTACGATTTCTAAAAAGGAATGGTCAGTCCTTCTTATTCAGATTCAGATAATTTTATTCAATGTGGATTCTTTACAGAACGCTTATTGAATGTCATGCAGAATACAATGCAAATAGAGCGAGTCTACGCCGTTTCGGATCGTGCTATGGCAGTGTAAAAGAAACGGCAAGAAACCACTGCAGCACGTCCTACTTTAAGAGTCTGCTTTTTACAATGTGTTTCTTGTGTTTCGCTGGAATATCAGAGCACCATACCTCTTTGTCATTCATATAGTCATCCAATCTATAGTAAGCTTTTTTACATAACGTTTGCTTTACACATTATTGTTCGTCCATGCTGAATTCAAGAAAACTTGATTCGAATCTTCGAGATTAAGATCCGTAATAATAAGATTCAATACCAAAAGATATTTCCCGTATTTTTACATATTCAGCTAGAATGCTCACGTGAAGAAACATTTCCGGGTGCTTTCATCTCTTTCTAGCAAAAGTGCCAGTGTATGCAGGAAAAAGATACAGGCCCATTTAGACGGCAAGTTCAAAGGAAACGTCAGAAACGTTTTTGCCATTGACGTGCACACTGGTCGTACTTCAAATCTCTTTGAACGGAACGCAACGGTGAAGCTGTATGATCAATTGAGAACATACAGATTGTCATGGTCAGATTCACATCCTACAGGATGTTACAGCTTTTTTGTGACACATTGTATACAAAATATAATAGTGTCATTCTAACCAAATATTGTAATGACAGCTAAGAAGAAGAAGCTCTCAATAACAAAATCGGCCACAGAAGATAGTCCTCAGCCAAGCAGCAGCACCGACACGCAGAAGAAGAGTAAAGATACGAAAGTTCAAGAAGAGAGTGAGAAGGGAGGAGTCAAGAGGAGTCGCTCGCAGCGGTCTCTTGTTGATGTTGAGAGAGGTAACAATTTTATGGCTTTTTATATAATCGATTTTTCTGGGTCCAATGGTAAAATTCAAAGTCTACAGTCGAAATAATGTAGCTAGAATGTAGAATAATAGCAAGATAGAGCTATGAGTGAGAGCAGGACAGAGCGATACCTGTCTCTGTCGCTCTAATATGTTACGCATCGTTCTATCCTGCTGTCACTGAGCACGTAGCTTATAATATTTTGACTTGGTAAATTTGGTTTAGAGTCACATTGAAGAGGCTTAGTTCATCCCTTGACGTCATTTGTTGTTGTTGATAAAGTCTACTTTGTCCGAGTTTTTGAAAGGATATTTAAAGTCAAAGCTCCTTTTAATATATTGCTGATACTTTTTGTTTATTGACAAAGACAGCCACATTAAGCAATAGACTTAAATGAGCTTTTCGTAACTCGGAATATGGCTATTTTGTGTCTTCCTCTTTTCTTAATTGTATTTATTTATCACTACGTGAAACGGCAAAATGAAAAATGTTAACCATTTCTTGGTTTCTCACATGAATTTTACAACCAAACTAATACATTTTAAAATACTTTTTTGTCACAGCACAAAAAGCTAAGGCAGAAAAAACAAAAAAAGTCCAAGAAAAGGCAGAAGAAACTGACCCATCTCCTCCGAAAGTCCCCGAAGATTTAGACGTATCCAACGTGACAATACGCAAGTCTAGCAAAGGGCTTCAATCGGGCTCCAGCACTGAATCTAATAGTTCTGACAAAGGGAAGAAGGAAGTTATTACTGGCAACACTGGAAAAGGCAAGAAGACCGAAGTGAAGAAAGCCGGTGGAAAGAAGCAAACAGGTCGGAATTTGCTTATATTTGTGATATAGACTTGTAAGTAAATAGCTTTGCAGACTGAAACTGTATGTACGGTCAACCGCTCGTCGGTAGAAACTTTTTCAACTCTATTACCACGCCATAACGTCCAAAAGTGTTTCTACTGACGTGCTGTCGAGTGTACAGTAGGGAGTATTTAAAGTTTGTAAAAAGGTGAAAGGTGGTGTGTCTTGAATTATATTTTTTTATCAATTTGGTTTTCAATAGAAATTAGTTAATCTTTTCTCAGCGTGTCGTCAAAAGTCGTCAGTCTGACTTACCTTGTCGCCAATGGCCTCTGGCATACCTTAATTTTCCTCAGATAGTAGCCGAAATCAACAGCTTGACGTACCCTTTGAAGCACGGAAACTTTCTAGTTATGATTGGTTCAGTGCAACGCACTCCCGACCTGGATGTTCGCATCACACCGAACGGACTGTTTATACTTTTACTGTCCGTTGCGGATATCCCCGTAGGGCTTCCGCATCGCACTGTACCAAGCTATATTTTATTATTTAAATTTATTGCAAAGTCAGGTGTTACATAAATAAAGGACAGTACATGTGACGCCCTGCAAGGGCACAGCTAATGAGAGAGGCTCATCTAAAGATGCCATAATTACTGAAGAATAGAGATATAAAAATATTGTAAGTTAGTAATTATTAGTACTATGAGTCCTACCTAAATTATGTTAGTATTCTGGTAGTAGGTATCTATCTATATTGCCTTAGCATTCTTACATAGCCAAATACCTAACTTTTAAGATCGTAAATAATCGCTTCGTTCAATCATTTCCTTCCGATAACTGTAATATAATTTAAATATCATCACGTCAATATATTATTTTTTACATTTTTCCTTTTTGAATACAGGTGCGAAAACCAAACCAGTGACTCGGTCTTCAGCTGGGTCCCGCAGCAGTGCTGACAGTCCTCACTTCATGACCGATGACTCTGCAGATGAAACAGAGCTGCATACCATCTGTTACGACCAAGGGATCGTAAGTAATATACCATAGTATTTATTACTCTTACCAAAGACCATTTATCTTACTAGCGTAAAAGTTTAATGGACTTTTCCCTTTAGATAGGGTGATGGCCTACAGCATTTCTATATGATTTGCACGTGTGGCAGACGTGGATTGTTTGAATAGACTTTGCCCTTTAGATAGGGTGATGGCCTCCAGCATTTATATGATTTGCACGTTTGGCAGACCTTGATTGTTTGATTAAAGACGATGAGTAGAACCACAGAAAAATAGTCTGCCACCTTGGTAGCGCTGCGTTATCAATTAACAGGGCTTTAAAAATGTAAAAAAAAATGAGCTAAATCATTTGCTCATGTCTGCCGCTTGCACTGATGGTCAGAATCACCCTCAAAACGATGACAGTTGAAGAGGCAGACCACCACATCTCTGCGTTTATATTTAGATAGTATTTTTTTTTTTTAGTTTTTTTTTATGATATTAAAACATGTATATCATTTGCTCATGTGGCAGACATAGATTGTTCGATTAAAAACGATGAGTAGCTATATTTTTTTGCCGGGTTTCTGATTCGTCGGTTAATTCGGTTTCATCATCTGACTCCTCCATTTCTGTCAGTAGTGAATTAAAGCTATTCTCAGTTGAGACATTAATTACAAATTCACGCTTGGAGGTGTTGTGAGCAGGGGTTGATTCTGTAGGAGTAGGTGACACAATTTGCGACTCTTCACAGGATGTCTCCGCTTCCCTGACGTCCTTAACTATGCGAGGAGAGTTGTCATTTTCCGTGCTCGACATAACTACCTGTTTCTGGATAGGTACAGTAGCTGATTTCTTTGTAGTGTTCTTATTTAAATGAGTTCTTTTTTCTGTGGTGCATTTTTGACACTTCCATATGTCCTTACTTTTTGATGTCATAAGGCGGAAAAAATTTACGCTGACTGATTTTGTGCATTTTACATCATAAAAATTTGAACAGCCTGTACATTTTAAATATTCCTTCGTTTTAATGTTTTTCTTGCATGTAGCGCAGTTCATTTTCGTTAGGTGAAACTCTAGCGACTTGAAATTCGTAGTGATATTGCTGTCGTAATCTTACGCGTACAGTGGTAAAAGCACCGGTTCTCTGATCAGGCGATGATTCATGCCTTATGCATTGGTGTGTAGTGCTCGCACACAGTGCGCTGTGATATCCAATGCAGCGTTGAAGGTCGACCGGTCCTCCGGTCAAAGCCCCCAGTCGCTAAACGACTCGCACTTTGCTCGCTTCTTAACTTCGAACATTGAGGTAGGTCATGGTTTGCCGACGATTATAACGATTTAAATTTGAACTATTTTTCCGATTACTCCTTTAATAGTATTCAAATTTTAGCACTTTTTTCACTAATATGGCCTATTTGAAATGTTTTATCTGATTTTAACACTTTCTATCTGGTCAATTAAAATTTTATCACTATTTTGAATAAATATTGCAAGACAAGACCGACGTAGGTGCGCTCTCTATGCTTACGAGACTGGTACGCTTTCGACTACATTTCAACGCTTACATAAGTCCAATAGGTCCTTACACGTTATGGGTTCACAAATTTATAACAAAACCCCTGTTGAAATCCAGGATTGTTCTAGTCTTAACAGCTTCATTCGAAGACTTAAAATTTGGCTAGCCCAGAAAGCCTTTTACTCTGTAGAGGAGTTTTTAAATCATAAATTTTAGCAAACATAATTATTGTTTACTTTTTTTTTTAATGTATACTTTCTTTTATTTTATTGTTTTGAATTTACTTCATGTATTAATTAATTTATGACGATGTATATCTAAAACTGAATAAATATGAATATGCGTGCAGGATGAAGCATGGGAACTTATAGCAAATTATTATTTAGTTACAAACGTCGGGTTTCGATTAACTTGTATAAAGATTTAAAAAAAGAAAAATTGACAATTTAATTTTATTCAATAAATGTAATCATTAACGATTTCGATTAACTTGTATAAATTTACATTTACTAATTATTACAAAAATCTAAATTTAGAATGCCCTAAATACGTCCACTGCCGCCGTCATTTTGAGGCACCGCACCCGCGCCATAACCACGCCATACCCTCACCTCACCCATGACCGACGCCTCTTAGATATGTCCCGCGCCTAAGAGTAGAGTGTTTGTGAGAGTTCTAACTCAGAAGTGGTGGTAGACCTAGGAGAACCAATCAGATGGCAGCATGATACAGAGGAACGTATGACGTCACCAGACTGATAATTTTATTGTTATATTTTTATTTGGAACAAACTGATACATGCTTAGAATTAATTACACAAATAACTTTCTTAACAACATATAGCTCCCTAAAAATGTGTCAACCAGCTAAACATTAAGTTATTGTAGAATTTAATTAATTTATATTTACCTATATATTCTTATACTTTTTTGTGTAATTATGGTATTTTGTGATTTCAAAGCATCAGCATAAAGAATTCAGTTCTATGAGGTACTTAAAAATAATTACGGTCTCAAAATTAACACTTTAATAATTATTTGATTACTTTATTCCCGAAATGTCTACTGTTGCAGAAAGAAAGTATCTTTTTGCACATCTACTAAACATCCATACTGATATTTGATCTTGCTGATCTACTGAACTGTTTTTTTACGATGCAGTACGGGAATCATCATAATGGCTGTTTATATTAGCTAGTTACAAAAGTGGCGATTCCAAACGGGGTGAATATAAATGCGAACAATGAACATATGATGGTATTATAGATGTGGCATCTATTGACATGGTGGCGACTATAAATGTGATAACGTGGCAAATAGTCTGTGAGCTGATCTGACAACTGATCTGACAACTGATCTGATGAACTGATATCTCTACTCTTATATTAGTTAAGTTTAATCAGCCATCAAACTGATTCACTACTCATCGTCGTCATTATGCTCGTCTGATGATCAGACGCGATAATGGAATGGTGGTATTTGTTTTTAAATAATTTTTACTGTACTTTGATAAACTAATCTGCATATGATAGATAACCGATCCGATAATAAACTTTTGACGAATGAGGTTTTTTTAAGACTGAGAAAAACGTGCTTTGCGTGCAAGTCGCGCTTGCCCCTGTTTCTGGGTGCGGGTCAAAAGGAAACCATTATAACCTACCGTGTATGGGTCGTCTTAGTTAAGGTTTTTTTTTGAGCGCTCTCCCTCCCTCCCCCACACTTCGGGTGCCTCTTCCCCCCCACGCTTCGGGTGCCTCTCCCTCCCCCCTCCCACGCTTCGGGTGCCCGTATGACGAATAAAATAATTTTCACTAATTTTCGCAGGTTTTAACTGTATATTGTAAAATACGCTTTGATAACATTAAAATATATTTAACATTGTGTTATTTTTAGACACTGGGCAAATAAATTTCAGTATGTTACTTAGAACACAAGTCTGAAAAACTTTACCGAAGAAACGTGTTTGATTGGGAATTCTTTGAAAAACTAAAAACTTTGATTACATACCTTGTGCCGGCAAAGTATGGGAAAACAATTTTTTTTTTACATGTATTTTTGGGAAAGCTGTTCAGATTTACAATATGTATGTAAATCTGCCTATGAAACTTTTTCAATGGAACATAACTCCCATATATTACTTAAAAACATCCCATAGAAACTGCATCAGCAGATAGCCCGTTTTGAGGTTAAAAATAATATGGCAAGTCGAAATGTTTTCATTACTTTCGGGAAAGTTTTGAGCAGATTCACATCCTTTAGTCAGGGTTGATGTACCTACTCTTTCTGTTACACCTTGCACACATTTTGAGTACATACATAATATGACGCCTCTTTCCCTATGGGTTAGGCAGAGGACGGTGCCCGCCACCTGCTACGATCTTGACATACTTCCCTCGCCTCCTGTACTTTTATCAATCCTTTCATACATGCTCGTCGGCTTATGGTACTTTTAACCTGGCCTTTATTTAGAACGTCCTAAATTCGGACCCAGGAACGTTCGTCGAGGCCTTCTCCTTCCAACGTTTCCATAATACATTTACGTTTCCATTCTGAGTAACATAATAACGTTTGGCCAGGGCTCCTTATCCTAAAACAACCCTGTAGCAAACAACTGTACTCGTATATACGAGTATTAAGGTGTTTTAGCCGTAGGATAGTGAATACGTGGAATGAAACGATACTCGTAGTTTTAATTCAAGACAGGTTTAATTATTGAAAGTAAAAAGTTTACAGGTTAATGAGATTTAACTAATTATACAAAATAATAGTTATCTATATATCCCATATCATATCCTTATTCCCCAGGCTAAATACTCTTTACTAGTGAGTACGTGGAATGAAAGGACAGTTTGACAGTTTTAATTCAAAACAGGTTTAATTTTTATAAGGAAAAAGGTTACAGCGTAGTGTTTATAGATTTAACTTATTATACAAAATAATACGTATCTATATCCTTATGCCCCCAGGCTAAAGTCTTATTGCTATTGTTGGGTATTAAAAACCTCTTGTCGTCCGAATTTTTCAAGGTGATCTTATTAAGCGTCTGGGAGTATAGGGTGTGAGCTCTACTACGTATAACATGCATTGTTTGGTATTGTTCGAACCCTTTCTCACTTACACATTTGAAAAAGTCTTCTCTATGCACTTTATTGCCCACTACATTTCTTTTTACACCTTTTATTTTCTTTATATCACCATAGTTTTCCGTCCTAATAAAGTAGCATTTTGATCTTATGCCTATAAATTCTGTAATCAACGTACCAGCACACTCATCCTTAAACATCCCCACAACTTTTTCGTTCACTAATGGGTAGTTATATCTGTTATGTTTGGGGTAATTCGAGGTGTCGAACTTTTCCTCTAGATCTGTTATAATATCCTCGTAAAAGTCCTGAGTTTTTATCTCATATATAAAAGAGTCTGTATCTGTGTATAGAAGGGTGGCTTTCTCCCCATACTTAGGTTTGATAAAGTTGTAGTGAAAATCGTACATCAATGTTTTGGAGAGTTCTAATACAGAGAAACCTACATAGATAGGCTTATCATATTTGACTCTATTGCGCCTCATCTGAATTACGGTGAGGTCATCTTCCACTACTGTACAGCTGTGAAAATTTAATCGACTTATCAGTGCGCGTGCGCCTAGTCGTTTCCCCTGGCTCTCCCATCGATTCACTATGCGGACATCGACCCTCTTGTCAACATTTTCCATCGTCTTACCGAACACCGCGTTATTCATCAACTTGAAGAAATCCTTTTCAAATGCACTCTTTACCTTCGTCCTCATATCAGTATTTAAATCTATGTAACTCTTAAGCCATTGAGATTGAGCGAACTCTAGAATCCTATGTATTTTCTTCAACTTTAATCCGTGTTCAAGAGCTTGTTTTAAATTGACATAGTGTATTACGTAGTTTTGCTTATCATGCAGGCTTGATAATAGCTTATTAGTTTTAGATTTACTTAATTCCGGTACCCGGTTGACGGTACAAAAGCATAAATCGTTATGGAGATTATGTAATTCTTTGGGGTACTCTAAGTCCACTTCAAGGATGTACCCCTTATCACCGTCGGGGCGTGATCGCTCCAAATCAAACTTGGTCACTTCCTCCGGTTCAAGCCAACGAAAGGCTTTCAGTGGTAAATATTGTGACATTGCCCATCCGTACTGGTTATTAGCATCGAGATAAACAATATATTTAGACTCTTGTGTCTCATCAAAAACCTCTCCCATATATTTGTTATTGGCTTTTGAATATTTACAACAACACTGACTCAATCCTCCTCTTATCCCGCTTGCGATAAACTTAATCATCGTGATATCTGTGAGCAACTCCATTTCCACCTTTGTGTACTTAAGCATCGCATCCCAACTTAATCCAGGGGCGGTGTAGTAGTGTGCCGGGTCTAGATTATAAGCCTCCATGCATACGTTGCGAAAGTTTTCAAAAACGTCCGCAAGCAATAACACATCCGTCTTCAGATAAATATCTGAATATTCACCCAGCATCTTTATGTTGAAAGTTTGCCAAACATTTTGTGCGTGGGCATATTGGTCATCGCTAATACCGCATTCATTTAGCTTGTTGTAGAAACTGTTTTGTGGTGGAAGAGCCGTTTCTTCAAGTCTATCGAAAGAGTTCATATAATCATAGGGGAACACTCCTTTCTTTGTTATAAGATCTAAATGTTCGGTGTAATATTTTTGTGTGTTAATAAACTGACATGGTTCAAGGTTGGAGGCAAGTTTGTCAAGGCCGGTTGCTAGAAATCTAAAGGAATCTATAAAGCGTATATAAATTTTTAAATTCAGGTGTTTTTTTAAAGTAAAAGAAATAAAATTTTCCTTGTTTTTGGGTAGCACGTTAACATCACAGTCTTGTAGCGCTCTAATAATGAAATGTGAATCATATTTCGAAAGATTGTGGATAATAATTGGTATTACATGGTTAATTTTATAATTTAGATTGCATTTAAAGTGTGCAGCACCCCTATACTGGCCTGTAAGATGACAGTGATCGCGTACTCTTACTTCGTCCTGACCTATTGATTCTCCGCAAATGTGACAGTTCATAACAGTGTAAAAGTTTTTGTTCTGCTCCGGTGTGAGGGAACGCATGGATACAATATTTACCATGCTTTCAGCAAAAGGTTCTAACTCTTTCTTCAATGATGATAAAAATTTCTTCGCACAATCCCTTCCTCTATAGCTGACATATTTGTTTAAAGCGTCGTTGTATTCACATTTAATGTAATACCCAAAACTGTAGGGCTCATGCAGCTGATAATCGGTGGTGTATGATGATGAAGGATTCGGCAAGCAGGTGGCTACCGGTCTAAGCAGAGCTTCAAAATCCGCGTAAACAACAACCGGTGCTCGCACCTGGTTCCGGAAATTTTTGAATTTCAGTATGTTATCCTCTGCAGATGGTATAGAAGTCATAATTTGTGAGCAATCCTGTTTGTTGTGCTGTATCAGCTTTGTTTCATCGGAAAATGATAGTAAACATCCATCACATAGCCATATTTTCCCATTATGCTTAGAAATCTGATCGCTTACTAATCGGGAAAGATTCTTCACCCAACAGAAGTGAGCTTTCTCGTCTTGTTCTATTAGCAGTAAGTTGATATGCTTCTCTCGTCTTGTACTTGTGTGATATATAGGTCCAGTTATTCTTCGCTCACTGATTTCAAAGACATTCACACTTATATTATTCAACGCTTCAAATCGTTTTATCCCACACAATGACATGGGGAATGATATCCCCTCTAGATTTAGTACGTCTTCGTAGTATGGATACGACGCAACACGTTCAGAATTCTTTACAGCTGGGTAGAGAGCACTGACTACAGCCCAAGCGAAGCATGCATGGTCTTCGTTCATAACATTTATGCAGGCTTTTTTATTTTGAATCCATTTAGGTAGCGGGATGTAACTGTTGCCTTTCAGAGGTGAATATTTATTGATGTTCACCTCAAGAAAAAGAACTTTTGCAATAGTCCACCCACTATCACGCTCTTGGAACTCGTCCGCTTTCGCTACAATATTTTCTTTGAAATTGTTGTAAACCGCTTCAAGCTCATCAGGGCGGTGGATGACTCTATTTTTTGTATTGAACGACTTCGTGTCACTTACATCTTTGCTCTCGTTGCCGTCTGGATGTGGCTTGTTGTAGGTTGCAAAGAGCTCGACGTTTACCTTAACCGCACTCTCCACTTCAACCTGTTTATCAGCAATGAGCTTGATGACCCGCCGATGTATATTATTCATAAAATCTTCGGGGGTGAGATATTCGACTTCCGAAAACAGTCTATACGAGACAACTCTGCTTTTATATGCCGATGTCAATATTTCAGTCCACTCATCATGCATCCCAGTCTTCTGATTCCGTTTATGAGTTTCGCTCCGCATATGGCCATGGAGAGATACAACATCCATATCACACAATTTGCACCTTTGTTTCTTGATTGGTGGTCCGCCATCACTGTTGCCACGTTTCCTACCTGATCCTGAGCTTGAATAACAAGTTTTAACATGTCTAGTGACTGCATCTTGTCGAGAGAACGTCTTTCCGCAGCGAAAGCACTTAGACGGCTTTTCTTCTTTTACGTTGTGGCACTTCTTGTGTTGCGTCATATGGCGCCTCTGTGTAAATTTCCTTTCGCAATATTCACACTCAAACATTTTCATTAGATAATTAGACGCGGCTAAGTACCTAAAAGGTGTTAACACAACGAAAACTTATTGAGAAATGCGGGGCGAAGTGAAGGTTGCATGTTTATATAGCCACCCCCTCCACATGTCTTAGTCTGAAGATAACAGCTGCTAATGGTTGAAAACTTGTTAGCAACATGTGTGTGAGTGCACCTGGTGCATTCCTATTGGTTAAAAAACTCACGCCACGGTTCACGTGATCTTTTTTGAACCTAGTATATGATAAGACAATATGTGCGCTATCGCATAAGAACTAAAGAAGATACGCATTATCGCTTATCGACTTAAAACCCAGTTCATGACCTATAGGTGGCCTTGAGCCTTATCTTGAATGGAATGAACGCGCTCATTTTATTACGATGTATCTGTTTATAATAATGGTTCATTGTAATCATTATCTCTTAGTCTTAGAGCAACGCATCAAACCGCGCAAGCCCGTTAGGCTTTGCGCGCGAAAATCGTGTTACTCTATGCTCTTAGTAGATATCCTAACCTTAAAAGGCTAATTAAAATAAGAATATGTCTTACATCATTATTTTAAAAAGCTTACGTACATTGGGCTTTGTAACGTTCTTATTTCAACAGTCTTAATATCGATCTTGACCTGCTTGACTTACTACTTGAACAATGAGTTTATGCTCTCTGATGACGTCATATAATGCTCTGTAATTGATTGTCGACGGATTTAATACGTGTTTTTTTCCGCCGCGCGCCCTTTTGGTGTTATTAAAATCGAAAATAGTCATCTCTCCACTCTTTTACGGATATTAATGTCTTCTACAGCAGGTGCGCATAAAACTCCGATTAACGACGGTTATTTGTTGCGCATGACTGGATACCGACCGGGGATACAAACACGAATCGCACACCTGCTGCCCCCGCGACTAGTTTTTATGGGTCTGTCTGTCTGTCATGCCTGTAAATCTCAGCAACCACTCATGCTATCGACTTGAAATTTGGAATAGTTTTAGAATATCATTGCCCCACTTTATTGCAAATGAAAGAATTATAAAATTATTATTATTATTGTAAAGGGGGCCCAAATGGGGGGTTCAAAATTTATCGTTACTAGGTCGACTGGGTAGGTAGGTGGGATATGTAAGGGCTTTACTTGTACATTCCAAAATAAATTTTTACATTTTTACGACTCTTAGTTTTCAAGTTAAAAAAATCCATTCCCTATCTGAAGTTTGCTAAATGAAAAATCTGAGTTAATTATAGTCGAAAAATGTTTATGTAAACATTACAGGAAAAATAAAACGATCCCTCTTAGTAGCACCGATTTTTAGAAATCTCATCATCATCATAACATCCCATCCACTCTAGGACAAGGAGCTCGCTCCAGAATTCTACCTTTTGCTGGAAAAAATGTAAAGGGGAATTATTCTAGTCACCTCGCTTGTCAGTGTTACGGCTGGCACCGTGGACCGCGGTTGTAGGTGACCGCAGTAAGTAAGGTGGTATGATACACAGGAGGATGCTGCTGCCCATCCTCCAGTTTATAACCCTTAGTCGCCTCTTACGACACCTACGAGGATGTAGGTACTATTCTTTGCCGGCACCACACGGGACAATCTACACAAGGTCTATACTCAGGAGAAATCTACACAAACAAGTTTAGTTTAGCGGTCCTAAAAATGGACTTTATTGCTTCTAAAAATACTATATGTATATCGGAACCCTCGGCTCGCGAGTCCGACTACGCTTGACCGGTTTATTTTTAGTCCTGCGCAATGCGATAGCATCGCACGCACCTGCGCACCTTTTCCACCTGCTGTACAGTCAAGAGCCGGTGAAGCTTGACACTCGCAGCGCGATTTTAGCTTCTACAGCTGCTTATACAAAAACAGTACAATGTGACGTGTTCTATACTGTACACCCCACAGCTCATCAATAGAAATATTTAATGGAATGGTAACAGAGTTGTAATTGTTTCCACTGACATGCGGTTGACCGTACAAATTTTCGTGTAAACTCTTATAATGTTCCAGAAAGTCAATACCAACACCATCTATCTTCGTTGAACTGTATTCTTGGATGCCAACGACCTAAAAATTTACTCATAACTGATAAGCTCAACTCTAATGACGTCATACTCTGCTGTGTCATGCTGCCTTCTGATTGGTTCTCCTAGGTCTACCACCACTTCTGAGTTAGAACTCTCACAAACACTCTACTCTACTACTGAGACATCACTTTACTAAGTACAACCCGTACGTAAGTCTCAAGTTAATTCGTACGGGATGTAGTTGTTTTATAGCTCTTTCTATCTGCCCCCTTTTTCTTGGAGTGCAAAATTTTGTTGCTGCATCTTTTGTTTTAATTCCTAAGCACTACAAAGTTAGGGCGCTTCTTACCCTAAAATTAACAGCTACTTGTGAAGTAGCTACGCTCTTTAATGCAAATGTCGAACTTATTTACACGACAGTAACGTTCACATAAGAGTGCTCTGCAACGTGGCTGTTACGATTGGTCGTACCGACTGATTGCCGTGCAGACTGAGACAAATTAGGATTTACGTATCAAGACATTTTTAAGTAAGAAATACTATAACATTACCATACCTTTGTGAACATAAGTAAATATTTTCTTATCAATCTAAATATATAAGGTCCTAATGAAATAGTGAACATAATTTTAGTATGTTACTCAGACCATGAAACTGAACAACTTTCCCCAGGGAACATAGGTCGAAATACGAATATCAATTTTTGACCTCCCATAGAAACTGCATCAGCTGATAGCGCATTTTGTATGGGAGGTCAAATTTGGTTTTTCGTATTTCGACCTATGTTCCTTGGGGAAAGTTGTTAAGTTTCATGGTCTGAGTAACATACTAAAATTATGTTTACTATTTCATTAGGACCCTATATAAAAGAGCTTGTCCTGACTGACTGATTCATCAATGCCGAGCCGTAACCGCTATAGATACAGATCTGAAATTTTGTACACAGCCTTTTTGCGCTTCAAAATCACCCACTAAGAAAGGATTTTACAAAATTCATCCCCTAAGGGAGTGAATTTAGGGATGAAATTATTTATAAAAATTCAAAATTCTCCATGACAGCCAATACGGGTTCCGGAAGAATCGATCAACTATTCTGGCTATCTATAAATACGTACTGTTTTAGCTTAGCATAAATGGGGCGTAATAAAAGATGGTATTAAAGTAAAATCTTCTATTTTAAAGATAAAACATTACAACAAAGAAAAATGCTATTATTGCGGCCGTGGCTGTTGTAAGAGTCAGTGCGTGACTACGCAAAAACGAAGGATTGACTCGATACGCCTGTTCGACCAGAGAAGGCAAAAACTCGAAGCGATGGTTCTGTTACTAGTGTCTAAATTTCTTTGGCACTACGGCCTGAACATCTTCCCGCCTCGTTGAAAGCTTCAACTTTCGAAATCTTCTCTAGAAGGCAGGGGACACAGTCGTGTCAGAGGTCTTCGTACGCATCCTCTGATAGTGTTGACGTCCGCGACTCTAGCAACACCGTCGGGTCCAGGAAACAGTCGAATAATCCTGCCAAGACGCCATTGCAATGGAGGAGCGTTGTCTTCATGTAGCAAGACCAGGTCTCCAAGATTCAGAGTCTTAGTGTTGGTCTTCCATTTTAGCCTCTGCTGTAGTTCACAGATGTATTCCTTCTGCCAGCGCTGCCAGAAACCTTGACGGAGCCTTTCCAGGTAGATGTAGCGTTGATTAATGCTTTTAGTGTGCTCTGGAGCAGGTGACGGGAGCGCTGTTAGCGGCCGACCGACGAGGAAGTGCCCAGGAGAGAGGGAGAGGAGGTCGTCAGGAGAAGAAGACAAAGGACACAAGGGACGGCTGTTAAGAATAGCCTCTACTTGCGCAAACAAAGTTGAAATTTCTTCAAAGGTTAAGTGACTATTGCCTATAACGCGACGTAAGTGGTATTTTGCGGCTTTAATACCTGCCTCGTAATACCCTCCGAAGTGAGGAGCGTAAGTTGATTTACAAAGTCAGATATTGGATCAGCATTGCTTTTGATAAACTCTCCTACCTCCTTTGCAGCAGCTACAAAATTACGCCCGTTGTCGCAGAAGATTTCTGCCGGTTTTCCTCTACGAGCTATAAAACGACGAAGCGTCATAACAAAAGCATCTTTTGTAAGATCACTAACACCTTCCAAATGAATGCATTTATAACGCAAGCATATAAACAAACAAAGATAGCACTTGATTAAATGGCTACCACGGCCTTTGCGATTTAGAATGTAGAACGGACCAGCAAAGTCTAATCCTACTGATAAAAATGGAAAGTCAGGTGTTATTCGCTGAGACGGAAGATTACCCATTTTTGGGGTAAGTGTTTTTCCACGAACGCGCCTACAGCGCACGCATCTATTGACTGTACGTCTAGCGAGGTGACGTCCATTGACTGGCCACACAGTTTCCCTAACGGTTGCTAATAACAGTTGCGGACCCGCGTGCAAACTACGCAAGTGTTCTTGTTCAAATATCAACCGAGTTAATTGATGCGAGGAATGCAAAACTATAGGGTGTTTCTTTCCGTAGGCATAGTCTGAGGCGTCAATACGTCCACCAACTCGAATCACATTGTTTTCATCTAAAAACGGAGATAAAGATAATATTTTAGATTTTGGACTTAAAGGCTTGCCCTTTAATAACAAATCATATTCGACATCAAAAGACTGACTTTGAGCCATAGCGCATAATGAATGAAAAGAATCCTTTAGTTCGTTAACAGTCAAACATCCTGTATGTTTACTAAGTGGGTGTCTAACATTGTATATGAATCTTTTTACGTACGCGAATGATCTTTGTAATCTATTGAGTTTGGAATATTTTTCGAAATTTACAATCGGTTCTAAAATATTTACTGGGTTTGATTTAGTTTCAGGTAATTCTTCTTCGTACGATTTATTTAGAATGGGCCATTCAGATTCGTCTTTATTCAAAAAGCTAGGGCCTGACCACCATGATTCCAATGAAACCAGCTTCCTGGGATCTACCCCCCTGGATATAAAATCAGCCGGGTTACAATCAGTGGGAACATAGCGCCATGCCGACGACTGTGTAATTTCGTGAATTTCGTTAATACGATTAGCAACGAATGACTTTAACTTTTTAAGATCGCTATGAATCCACCCAAGCACTATGCTTGAGTCGCACCAGTGAACAATGCGCGTCGGCTGATACCTAAGCGCGTCTGTGACGGCTTTACAAAGTCTCGCAGCGAGAAGGGCAGCGCACAGTTCGAGGCGCGGCATTGTTGTGGGCTTCAAAGGCGATACCTTTGACTTGGAGCATAATAATCGTACTGTGACGTCATTATCAGTATTTATCGAGCGCATATAGACACACGCTCCATAAGCACATTGAGACGCATCACTAAAGGAATGCATTTCAATTGATACTGGTGAATCGCATAGGACTGATCTAGGGACTTGTAAATTTTGAATGTGAGGCAAATTTTTTGAAAATTCTTCCCATTTTTCTTTTATATCTTGTGGTACCGTTTCGTCCCAATCAAGTTTCCGTTCCCATAGCTTCTGCAAGATCATTTTAGGCTGAATGATGCTAGGACTTAAAAGACCTAAAGGGTCGAAGATTTTAAAGGAAGCAGACATCATAAATCTTTTTGTAATTTTGTCATTTTTTGAAATCTCTTTAGTAGGAAAATGGATAACATCTTTTGAAGGGTTCCAACCGAGCCCTAAAGTGCTCGATGATTCACTGATTGTTAGATTTTCTTGTGTATTAATCGATGAATTTTGAAAAAGAGTAGGTAAGTTACTTTTATATTTACGTAGGTTAAAGCAACCTGCACTAAGTGCTTCTGACACAGCCTTTTGTATATAAAGAAGTTGTGACTCATCGTCAGAACCTGTGATTAAGTCATCTACATAAAAATCATTTTTGATTATGTTTTTGATTAAACTGTCGTCATGCTCTTCCCCCAGCTGAGATAGGCAACGCGTGCTCAAATAACTAGCACTTGCGGTTCCGTAAGTTACTGTATTTAACTGCAGCGTTTTGATGGGCTGACTCTCACTTTCCCTCCACAAAATAAGCTGCAAGTTTCTGTCGCTTTCGTGTACCTGCACCTGGCGATACATTTTTTCAATATCTCCAGTTAGTAGATATTTATATTGTCGTGCTCGTATGAGGATAGAGAAAAGAGAGTCCTGCACATTTGGACCCACCATCAAAATGTCATTTAGCGAAAAACCAGAGGATGAGACAGCCGAACCGTCGTATATGACGCGCAACTTGGTGGATTCGCTACTTTCGCGTAAAATTGAAAAATGGCACAGAAAATAACTAATATCTGGTTTCTTTATTGCAGATTCGGAAAGGTGCCCCAAATCAGCGTATTCTTGAATGAATTTAGAGTATTCTGTTTTTAAACTTGGATTTCGTCTGAATCTCTTCTCGAGATTCAGGAAGCGCTTTTTGGCAATATGATAAGTGTCACCTAAGCAATCAGGATTATCACTCAAGGGCAGTTTCACACAAAACCTGCCTGTATTTAGACGTGTAGTGTTAGCTACAAAATGTTTTTCGCATAATTTTTCGTTTTCGGTCATTATCGTTTTTTGTGGGATCTCTTCTAGATTCCAAAATTTTGGTAGCAATTCATCGATTTTGTTTGATTCTTGGTTTGAAATTATGACATGGTTACAGTGTATATTATTTTGATTATTTTGTGAATTTTGTTGGTTTTGACTATTGTTTTTGTTATTTTGATTGTTATTTTTGTTGTTTTGTGATTTTTGTAATTTTGCAGAATATATGGGACCGGAAACTAGCCAGCCGAATTTGGAGTTCCGCAGTTTAGGATTTTCAGGACCTAGAGAAAGTTGCTCATTCCCTAAGATGTCCCAAAATACATCAGCTCCAATCAACACGTCTATCGATGACGGTTGATGGAAATTTGGATCGGCGAGTTTAATATGGGTAGGAAGCTTTAGGGCTCGTATATCGACAGGAGTTTTAGGTAGCTCACTGGTCAGTTCATTTAAGACATAGCATGGCAGTATAATACTGAATGACGAATTTAGTGATTTTAATTTAGTAGCACAACTTTCGACGACTTTGTTAGAGCAATTATTACCAATTCCAATGACCTTTAGTGTGTCAATCGGAGTTGAATTTAAAGACAGTTTTTCTTTTAGCGATTTAGTAATAAAAGAAGACTGGCTGCCGCAATCGAGAAGCGCGCGAACCGTCTCTGTTTTGTTTGTCTTAGGATTAGATACTTCTATCAAAGCTGTGGATAAAAGTACCTGGCTGCTATTTGGTTTTGAGAAGTTAACAACTATCTCAGCATCGGCTTCTGACCCATCAATACTTGCATTATTGTTTACAGTAGAAGATGGGTTTGGATTATGAAGTAAGCTATTATGATTATTTTTACACTCACGACAAGGACCCATGCGGCATTCCGACACCGGATGTCCTTGCCTGAGACAGTTTGAACATAATTTGTATTTTTTGACGTCAACGAGACGTTCTTGTATGCTTTTTGCTTTAAACATGGGACAATCGTAAATTCTATGATTATTATTACAAATTATGCAAACATAACTAGTGCTGGCGGAAAAAGATTTAGTATTTTGAAATTTATCAAATTTATTGTTAGGCGGTAAGTTTGAATTACGCGACGATGATGATGATGAAGACGAGGCTTTATGGTTACTATTATTATTAGTGTTAGAATCTTTGTTTCGGTTTAATGACTCTAGGACATCAGCGCGGTCTGTAATAAATTTTTTGAACTGTTCTAAAGTGGGTAGGTCCTCAAGAGTGTTGCGGTACTCCTCCCATTTCATTAAAGTGCGGCTATCTAATTTAGAGGATAACATGAAAATGATCAACATGTCCCAATGATCAGTCGGTTGACCTAAAGTGTTCAAAGCGCGAAGATTTTTTGTGACATGATCGACCAAAAATCGCAAAGACTTCTCTGACTCGCGCGGAAGTGGTTGAATATTGAACAAAGAATTAAGGTGATGATTGGTAAGCAAGCGCTTATTATCATACCGCTCGAGAAGCAGTTTCCACGCTGCTGCGTAGTTATCGGATGACATTTCGAGGTTAGAAATTATTCTGGCCGCCTCGCCTTCTAGATATTGAACCAGGTAATGGAATTTGTGTATAGGTGAGATGCTTTTGTTATTGTGTATTAAATTTTCAAAAGAGTCGCGAAATTCCAACCAACGAAAAAAGGTTCCGTCGAATTTTGAAATTTGTATCTGCGGCAATTTAAAGCCCGTTTCATTTGATCCGTGAGAATGCAGATGATTTTGATCAGAACACTTCGGCTGAAACTTTTCTAGTAGCATTTTTGCAAGTGCTATATTTCCAACAATATCTTGCTCAATCTTGTCACGTTCATCTATTTCAAAAGCTAAGTCACTCGGATTTAAAATCTCTATTTGACTTTGTAAATCATCAAACTTAAGAGACAATGATTCAAACTTGCCCAATTTTAGGGTAAATTCAGCAAGCTCCACCTTTGTCAAGCATTCTTTCCTGTCTACGACTGCTAAATAATTTTTAAATTTAGTGATTTGTCCTTTTATTGAACTACGTTGAGTTTGTAGCTCGGCTAATTTCGCTTCTTTAGTCATTTTGAATTGAAATATTTAGTATGTATTTCAAAGTCGAACGTAGACAAGGAAGAAATAAAAAGATAATAGTAAAATAATTATAAATCTTACGCTCCTCACTTCGGAGACACTCGCCGAGCAGATAAGCCGGTGCGCGCGCACAGCTGATCGACACCGGTAGGTATGTTAACTCGCAGTTAAGTAATGAATGGTCGCGCTGCGCTGTGCAACCCAACACCAGTCCTGGAATGATCGGCGAATTTGTCTTGAAGGACGGAAATATTTTGTTTATTTTAAATTGAATTATGCTTGAAATACTATTGCTATTGTGCTATAATAATGTAGGTTTAAAACCAATGTTTATACTTGAATTAAACTGATAATAATAGCCAAAATCTACCGCAATACCTATTTAGGAATATCTTATAGAATATCGTAAATTATCGGTTCTTTTAGCTAAAATAAGTAAAAATATGATTGTAGATTTGTAGTTCTATATAATATAGTAGGTTTTTGAATGTAATTTAGCTTATTTTTTTAATAATAGCCTGTATTAGGTATAACCACAAAGGCAGGTACAACAATAACTGATCGCAAATTACGTCGTATTTTATTAATTGAAACGTTACGATAGGCCTTTAGACAGCTTATCAGTAGGAAATAATGCAATGAAGAATTCAATTTGTTTGCGTACAAGTAAGACTTTCTCTGGAATTTTGAAATTTAGTAGGTAGGTAAGGACAAAGGAAAGGCACTTATCTTTTGTCGGACCGCGTCCTATGGTGTGATGCTTTCGCTGCTTCACTGCCCACTGTTGAACACGATGTCCACAAGTTTTCCAAGCTGTCCTCAAATCGTTTTCAAGTTGTCTTCATTCGAACTGATATTATCACCCGGCGATCATCGGAATGTCGGTGCACGGCGCGGGACAAATCGATGTTCCGTCTTGGAATTTCTTGATATTTCTTCAATTTTGCAGGTTCTTCTTAGTTCCCCTCATGGGCCACCAATTTATGTTTTAGCTTAGCATAAATGGGGCGTAATAAAAGATGGTATTAAAGTAAAATCTTCTATTTTAAAGATAAAACATTACAACAAAGAAAAATGCTATTATTGCGGCCGTGGCTGTTGTAAGAGTCAGTGCGTGACTACGCAAAAACGAAGGATTGACTCGATACGCCTGTTCGACCAGAGAAGGCAAAAACTCGAAGCGATGGTTCTGTTACTAGTGTCTAAATTTCTTTGGCACTACGGCCTGAACACGTACAAAAAATTCTCGAGATAATTGACAATAAAGAGTACGCGGTGGGTCTGTTGCTCGATATGAGTAAAGCGTATGATAGAGTCAGCTATAAAATTTTATTAGACAAACTTTATGGACTTGGAATTAGAGGAGCGGCTTTCAAATGGTTTAAATCCTACCTTAAAAACCGCTCTCAATATGTGGAAATTGAAAATATTAATTTTAGTAACGGAATCATAGAATACATAAAATCGGATCATATTTACATCACAGGCTTATCCCCCAGGGAAGTGTTTTGGGGTGTATTATTTTTCTCATTTACATTAACGACCTTCCCCAACTATTAGAACAAAACGGTATCTCTTGTGTTTGCTTTGCAGATGATCTCTCAGTAATAGTATCATTTAAAAATACTACAGAACTCGAAAATAAAATTAATTCAGTTTTGAATACAACTGTAAACTGGCTTGAACGTAATAACCTCCAACTTAACTTAAAGAAAAGCAAAATTAATTCAATTCAAACCATACCAAAAGGCTGCATTACAAATGAACTTTAAATACGAATCGAATATATTAGAAACTGTAAATAAGGCCACACTATAAGGCATAGAAATCGACTCTGATGTTAACTGGAAGCCCCATATTGAGAAGTTGTCTAATAAACTGTCGTCTTTTATATATGCGCTGCGTCAATTAAAACGGGTCACAAATCTTAAAACTGCGCTTTCAGCGTATTATGCTTATGCTCATTCTAGACTCTCATATGGTATCATATTATGGGGAAACTGCTGCATTATCCAGGAAATATTTATACTCCAAAAAGAATGTGTCAGAATACTGGTAAACATCGACCAAACCGACTCATGTAAACCCTACTTTGTTAAACTTAGTATATTAACCTTAACCTGTATATCTATATTTGAAGCATGTAGATTTGTTAAAAAGCACTACGATTTGTACTGTCCAGTAAAGACAATAAAACGCAATAATCGGAACATGAATCTCAATCAATCAATCTCTTCAAAACTAAAGCTAATTACAACTGCCTCGCATGCAATGATGATAAAAATCTATAACCACATACCTAACCATTTAAAAACATTGATAAGGACATAACATTTGAAAAACAACCAAAACAATTTCTTATCAAAAAAAGTTGAAACCGATTAACCAAATTTTTTGAAGAAAAATTTTAATGAAATATGTATATATTGGTGAAGTCTGAAATTTGAAATCTGAAATGTGAATTTAATAAAAATATGAATAATGTAATAGATATAATAATTAGGTTAAATAATTTGTTGTGTTTTTACTGAATTTGAATTGTTAATTGTAAATATAATTTAATTTAAATGTTAAGGCTAAATGTTAAGCTGTGCGGTGCCGGCCTAAAAAAGAATAGTACCGACCCATCTCTTCCCGTGGGTGTCGTAAGAGGCGACTAAGGGAAATGAAATCCAGAGGATGGGCAGCAGCGTCCTTCTGTGTATTATTTCATCTTACTGCGGGCGCCAACCCGTCTGCCAAGCGTGGCGACTATGGTAAAACCCCCTAAGAATCGATGAATCACAACAATAAGCTCCGGCCCCTAGTCCCCGGCGGCCCCGCTATTCCTGGCTCCGGTAGCGGCCATGGTAACGGTGGGGCAGGGGGTGCGAAGAATCCCCGGCAGATGTCGAGCTACCAACAACGACGACCTCTGGCCCTGGCAACTTATAACACGCGCACATTGCGGACCGACGAGAAGGTTGCAGAACTCGAAGAAGAATTGAGCAGGTTACACTGGGACATCTTAGGTCTATCTGAAGTCCGAAGAGAGGGGGAGGACTCGATAATCCTAAAATCAGGTAACTTGCTCTATTTCCGGGAGGGCGACCAACTGTCCCAGGGAGGTGTCGGGTTTATGGTCCACAAGTCTCTCGTGAACAACGTGGTCATGATCGAGAGTGTGTCGTCGCGGGTAGCGTACCTTATACTCAGAATCACCAAAAGGTATTCGCTGAAAGTCATACAGGTATACGCCCCCGCATCGACACACTCTGATGATGAAGTCGAGGCTATGTATGAGGATATATCTAAAGCCATACATACGCCTAAGACCCACTATACCGTTGTCATGGGGGACTTCAACGCGAAATTAGGCAAGCGAGGCGATGGTGAGCTGAGGGTGGGGCAATTTGGTGTTGGATATCGGAATTCCAGAGGCCACATGTTAGCCGACTTTTTGGAGAAAGAAGGACTCTTTATGATGAATTCCTTCTTCAAAAAGTCGGAAAACCGAAAATGGACCTGGATCAGTCCCGATGGTGCTACGAAAAATGAGATTGACTTTATCATGTCGACGAAGAAGCAAATATTCAATGATGTCTCTGTGATCAATGCGGTTAAAACCGGAAGCGATCACCGGTTGGTAAGAGGCACATTGAATATCAACGTAAAGCTGGAAAGAACTCGACTGATGAAGTCTACGCTCCGACCAGTACCCACCAATATCCAAAACCCCGACGGCTTTCAGCTCGAACTGCAAAACCGCTTTGAATGCCTTGGTGAATGCGTAGATGTGGACGACTACAATAACGGGTTCGTGGAAACTGTCCATACAATTGGGTCAAAGTACTTTAGACCCCACCGTACTAAAAGAACCAAAAAGATCTCTGACCATACCCTCAAGCTAATGGAAGAAAGACGCGAGATGGTTCTGCAGTCTCCGGAAGATGCTTCTCAATATCGGCGGCTCAATAAACAGATCTCTAAGTCTCTGACTCGCGACCTTCGGCTATTTAATACTAACCGTATTAAAGAAGCGATTGAGCGGAACAAAGGCTCCAAAGTGTTCGCAAGAGATTTGTCTATTGGACAGAGCCAGTTGACGAGGCTGAAGACCGAGGATGGCAGAACCGTATCGTCCAAGCCTGAGCTACTGAGGGAAGTCGAGAAGTTCTATGGGCAGTTATACACATCAACCGGCCCACCCGTTAGCAGTCTGGCCAACGATCCAAGAGCTAGACTTACCCGACACCATACCGAAGATATCCCGGACGTCAGCTTGTACGAGATTAGAATGGCTCTCAGACAGCTTAGAAACAACAAGGCACCCGGGCACGATGGAATTACGGCTGAGCTTCTGAAAGCAGGCGGAAGGCCAGTGCTTAAAGCTCTTCAGAAGCTGTTTAATTCTGTCATACTCGAAGGGAAAACGCCACAGGCATGGCACAGAAGTGTGGTGGTACTCTTCTTCAAAAAGGGTGATAAGACCCTGCTGAAGAATTACAGACCCATCTCACTTCTGAGCCATGTCTATAAGCTGTTCTCGAGAGTCATTACGAACCGTCTCGCGCGCAGGCTCGACGACTTCCAGCCTCCCGAACAAGCCGGTTTTCGTAAAGGCTTCAGTACCATAGACCACATACATACGCTACGGCAAGTTATACAGAAGACCGAAGAGTATAACCAGCCACTTTGCCTAGCGTTTGTGGACTATGAGAAGGCCTTCGATTCGATCGAGACGTGGGCCGTGCTACGATCTCTCCAGAGGTGCCAAGTCGACTATCGGTACATTGAAGTGTTGAAGGACCTGTACAAAAACGCCACTATGTCAGTTCGTCTTCAGGACCAGGACTCGAAGCCTATCCAATTGCAGCGAGGAGTGAGACAGGGAGACGTCATATCTCCTAAACTGTTCACCGCTGCATTGGAAGATGTCTTCAAACTCCTGGACTGGAAAGGACTTGGCATCAACATCAATGGCGAGTACATGACCCACCTTCTATTTGCCGACGATATTGTCGTAATGGCTGAGACCCTGGAAGATCTCGGCACGATGCTCAATAACCTCAGTAGAGTTTCACAACAAGTGGGTCTTAAAATGAACATGGATAAGACGAAAATTATGTCTAACGCCCTTGTTGTACCCACTCCACTCAAAGTTGGAGACTCTACGCTCGAAGTTGTTGATGAGTACGTATACCTGGGACAAACAGTCCAGCTGGGTAAATCCAACTTAGAGAAAGAGGTTACTCGTCGAATCCGACTCGGATGGGCAGCGTTCGGGAAGCTCCGCAATATCTTCACGTCCAAAATACCGCAGTGTCTCAAGACGAAAGTCTTTGACCAGTGTGTGTTGCCAGTGATGACATATGGCACCGAGACGTGGCCGCTCACGATGGGCCTTATCAGAAAGCTCAAAGTCACCCAAAGGGCGATGGAAAGGGCTATGCTCGGAGTCTCTCTGCGAGATCGAATCAGAAATGAGGAGATCCGCAGAAGAACTAAAGTAACTGACATAGCCCTGAGAATCGCTAAACTGAAGTGGCAGTGGGCAGGGCACATCGCAAGAAGAACCGATGGCCGATGGGGCGTGAGGGTTCTAGAGTGGCGACCACGTACCGGAAGACGAAGCGTTGGCAGGCCCCCCACAAGGTGGACCGACGATCTGGTCAAGGTCGCGGGAAGCCGCTGGATGCGAGCAGCGCAGGACCGGTCGTCATGGAGTTCTTTAGGGGAGGCCTATGTCCAGCAGTGGACGTCTTTCGGCTGATATGATGATGATGATGAAATGTTAAGGATTGCTATATAAGATAATAATTATTAATAGGCTAGCGTCTCTATTGCAACACCCTTACAGGGTGTCACAAGTACTGTTTCTATGTAATGTTACCATCTTTGTCTACTGTGACATGCAATAAATATATATGAATATGAAAATTTGTATGAAAGTCCTTTGTTTCTTGAGCTAGATTCACACAAATTTGAATTTAGGATTTTGTTATAAAATAAAGAAACGTGTTTAAGCATTTCTTAAAAATCACCCTTCAAAAGGGCGAAAAAGGGGATGATTTTTTTCCGTATGGTGATGGTGGTCTATAAGTCTTTCATTTTTAAAGGTAGAAAGAACTATAGAAATTTGGTTTTGAGCTCTTGGTAAAAAATAAAAAGTACGTGTTTTAGAAAAGAAACACGTGTTCAAGCATTTCTTAAAAATCCCTTCAAGGGGGTGAAAAGAGGGATGATTTTTTTAAAATATATAAAACAGCTTGTCCTGACTGACTGATTCATCAACGCCGAGCCGTTACCGCTATAGATACAGATCTGAAATTTTGTACACAGCTTTTTTGCGCTTCAAAATCACCCACTAAGGAAGGGTTTTACAAAATTCATCCCCTAAGGGGGTGAATTAAGGGATGAAAGTTTGTATGAAAGTCCTTTGTTTCTTGAGCTAGATTCTCACAAATTTGAATTAGAGCTTTTGTTAAAAAAAAACACGTGTTTAAGCATTTCTTAAAAATCACCCTTCAAAAGGGTGATAAAGGGGATGATTTTTTTCCGTATGGTGGTCTATGAGTCTTATCATTTTTAAAGGTAGAATTATAGAAATTTGGTTTTGAGCTCTTGGTAAAAAATTATAAAGAACGTTTTAGAATTTTTTAAAATCATCCCCTAAGGGGGTGAAATAAAGGATGAATTTTTGTATGAAAGTCCTTTGTATCTTAAATAAGATTCACACAAATTTGACTTTAAGCTTTTGGTAAAGAAAAAAACGTGTTTAAGCATTTCTTAAAAATCACCCTTCAAGGGGTGAAGAGGGGGATGATTTTTTTTCGGTATGTTGGTCTATAAGTCTTTCAATTTTAAAGGTAGAATTATAGAAATTTGGTTTTGAGCTCTTGGTTAATAAAAATACGTGTTTTATAATTTTTAGACATTCATCCCCTAACGCGATGAAATGAAGGTATAAAGTTTTTATAGAAATCCTACAGTTTTGTTATGAGGTACTTGAAAATTTGGATTTAAGCTAATAATAAGAATAATATGAAATTCCTACACACCAAAAACGGGCCAAGTGTGAGCCGCCGCTTGAGAAGTGTATTAAATGCGCGCGAGTCCGACTCGCACTTGACCAGTTTTTATAATTTGTTATCGATCGATAGATCTAAAACAAAAAAGAAACACGTTTCAAAATCGGGAAATACTGAAAGTACTGTTATCTATGGGATATTCTTATGGACTTTAACTTCCCGTGCAAAGCCGGGGCGGGCCGCTAGTAGTTAATAAATATTTCCTTAGAAAATAATAAAGGTAACTAGATCACGTCCGAATATTTTAGATCAAGGAAATTTATGCGCATTTATTATTTGTCTGTACAAAATGTTTACAAGTCAGCTTTACTATTTTAAATCAAAATTTATAGTTCATTAAATAAGTGTAAGTTTTTTAAAGTGCATTTGTATTTGAAGATTATTGATGTTATTTTTATGGCGCCATATCTGGCGTCGTATGCATTGCGGTATAAAATAAAAATGTCTTTTTATTTCTAGAAATGGATCCTTCTCGTTTTTAAGTCTGTTCTGAGCATATTCTAACTTCAAAATCTACCTATGAAGCTGAAAAATATCCTGAGAAACATAGGTCGAAATACGTAAAATACAAATTTATGTTCCGAATAAAATGCGCTATCAACTGCAGCAATTTCTATGGGAAAATTATTATCTTTTTCTATGTTCTTTCGAGGGAAAAAATATATTGGTGCATCATTGAGACTTCCTGAAAATTGCAAACTTGATTAGACAGTTCTTATGGAGGCCGATTTTTTTTTTTCATTTCCTGAAAGTATTATTCGTAGTCCAGTGTATCTATGAATGTTTGTATGGAGAGCGTTGCATGAAATGCACTTTGGGATAATTTATGAAATTAGCAGTAAAAACATTCAAAAATTTTAAACCACAGTAATCCCCTTACAACCAGTATAAAGGGAACTCAACCTGTATAATATTTACCATGTAGCACAGGTCAGCTTATACTGGTACATTTACAAAAAAAATGTGCATTTAATGCAACCTCATATCGTAGATTGGCTGGACTATTCGCTGAAAGTTGTTCAGTTACGTTGACTGATCATGCCCTTTCTATTGTATTTTATGCATATTCTGATTAAATAATATTTTTTACAGGAACAATCTCTGCTGAACGACTCTAGTGAGTTGATGGACAGCAAACAAACTTCCAAGAACAACGTGACCATTCCCGAGACGCCGGACGACTCTGAGGCGTAAGTAGCCAACAATTTTTGGGGCATGCCCCGTCGTCCTACTGGAGTGTCCCACTGGTAGGACGACGGGGAATTCGCAATTCCCCCTCGTCCTACTGCACTAGTGTTCGAAACAAACTATTTCAATATTTATTTCAGTTGACAGCTGTCAAATTTAAAATCGCTAACTTGGAAATTACTGACCCTAGAATACTCGTAAATGATAAATAAACTATTTAAGATCTCGAAGACATCTTTCATTTGTCCCAACGTACGAGTAGTGATTTAAAGTTTGACAGCCGTCAAACGAAATAAAGATCTCGACAAGATATATGATTTGTCCTAACATACCTACCAGTAGTCTAGGGTTAGTAGTTTTTAAGTTATAGCAGTTTTTAGTTTGACTGCTGTCTACTGAAATAATACCTCGACGAGATCTATAATTCGTCCGATCATACAAAAGTTTAGGGTAAACAGTTTTTGAGTTATGGTGGTTTAGATTTGACTGTTGTCAACCGAAAAGAAGATCTCGACGAGATCTATTATTTGTCCGAATGCCCGTTTCTTTTAACGTAATTTTGTATGGAAAATATATTTTACTTGTAATTATTAGAAAAAAAAATTATACATTAAATCTAGTTTGTTTCGAACACTAGTGCAGTAGGACGAGCGGGAATCGCGAATTCCCCGTCGTCCTACTAGTGGGACACTCCAGTAGGACGACGGGGCATGCCCCCAATTTTTACCCGTTCAACGGAACAAGTACTAATCGTTCATAGAATACTTTCCGCCTCCGACCTTTTAGAAACTTAGATACCCCGGACATACAATGAGCCCGAATTAGAAATTTGAAATTGGAAGGTCGAGTAGGCCCGCATATTCGGTACAAAAGACCCTCAGGAGCATCGGGCGGGGGGCGCGGGGGGTATTACAAGGGGGCGAAGAGTATCCGTTCTGTATGATAGTACTATTTATTCTGTGCCTGAACATAATTCAGTGAGCGACACTTTCAGGACACTAAAATAAAAATCGGCCTCTCCGTACAAACTGATCGATCAAGTTCACAATTTAATATGGGGATGCAGATTTTATCTTTCATTTCCTGAAAGTTTCAATCAGTTAAAGTTGTTCAGTTTCGTTGACTGAATATACCCTGTCAGTCGGAAAGCTGTCTCTTAATCCAATCCGTATACATTAGGGTGGTAGGGTGTAATTTTTTCTTAACGCATACCCTCTTAATTTTTTCGTATTATGTCAAAACAGACGTAAATCAAATTTGGTGAATTTAGAACCACGGCAACCCGTGCCGACTTGCATCGAAACTTTTCAGTACTAGCGCACTATGGCGAGCGCACGCTAACATGTTTATGTGCTTTTATTGCTTAGTGTTTTATTAGTAAACGCTTTTTTTTTCAGAAAGCATGGTATTGGAGTGAAGTAGTTTTAAAAAGAATATTAATTTTATATTGGAGCAGTAATGCATCAAATAACGGGCTCAAAACTTCCTTCTCCTAGCAGTATTGTCCGATACATTCATCAACTGATTTCAACTGCCTATTTTTTTAAATTTTGCCATTAAAAACAAAATCATCAATGAAAAGACGCGTCCCTATAGGTGCTTACCAGTTACTCATTTAATTGAGTGAAGATATTTAATAAAAATCCAGACAGTTTTAGTTTAGTTTATTCGAAACCATTATTGGCGCGCCAACATGAGTTTGTTAGACATAGAACATAATTAGTTTAACAATGACACACATGCTGATGCGCATATCAAAATATTATCTTCCTGCAGCACCAAAGAAAGTCAGGTCAGCTGAGCCACTTAGCTGGCCTGAGTGGACACCATACTGAACTTTGAAGAGGCAACGCAGCGCGCTAAATATTTTTCCACGTCGACACCTTTCCATATTGCATCAGAACGATTTATTTTCTGATACGTGTGACAACATACAATCACAATACGAGACGATTAGGCCAACCCTGATTATTCTTAAACACACAACCCGTAACTAGTTAAAACAACAGTTGTTTTCCTCAAAATTACTACAAAGGAAACACTAATCAGTTCAAAAATTGTAACAGGGCTACAGTAGTTAAGTATGTGAGATTTTACATTTTATTTATCTTTCAGGTACCATACGTTATGAAAATTCACTTGGATGGCTAACAATCGCCTTCTTTAAATCTTGCAATAGTTATTTCGTACGCAAATTAAGAATAACCTGTTAGGGTTGCAAAGGTAGAAAACTCTATGTAGAGCGCGACTGTCGAATGTGATCTTGAAGATAAAGAAGAGATTCTTTGCTGTGCCACGACAGCTTCAAATACAAGTTGTTTTAATGGTGCCTCTGCTTTGAACAAAAAATAAAAGAGAAATGCGTGTTTTTTGCTTACTGTCTTCACATGTATGAAATTACATTGCTATAAGGCGTATTTGAAGACTAGTGACAATAAGCCCTGATATTCTACTCTCCAGAAAGTTTTGAGGAAACAGTAAAATGTGAATCGTGATAAATCTTAGTGCCATAGAAAAAACTGCAATCTTCCTTCTTTAGGAAGAACAAGCTTTTTATATTGCGTTGCATACAACAATACTGGAAGATATGTACATATCCTGTCTATAAAAATATTTTTTTTTATGAGAAAAGAAGTGTACGATTTTAATGTTAATTATTTATTTGATTTGAAAAATTGATGTTTTTTTTCGAAATAAACATCAAAGTCCATACAGGCACACTGAAATTTTTTATTCTAAAGTTTGGCATCAAGTCGGCACGGGTTAACACTATCCGATCGATTTAATATTTAGTATTTGAGCTATTAGGGTCAAACAGAAAAAAAATAGAGGGTATGCATACCTGATTTCGCAAATATTTTTTTTCCCCTTATAGCCTGGGACACCCTAGTATACATCAATAGGAAATTGTATCACAAGGCAGTAAAATAACATTTTTACGGCGAGGGCGCTATTTTGAATACACAGCGAGTGAAGTGAATTCTAGAGTAGAATACTGAACGTTACGAAGGATTCAATAAGTCGCCCGAGGTAAAAACATATTTTTGCAGCCGCGTGATAAACTCTACTTTTTGTCTCCCACTATGAGAAAAGAATAAGAGGCTCATTTAGACACACACTCATCATTAATTAACATTACAATGTAATAACATCTAAAAATCATATTAAGTATTATTTGTAACAACTAAAAATGTTATTGACATTTTCGTATTAATTAGGAACAGAACCTCTTACGTTAGAATAGAATAGTATTTATTTGCTTCAAACATGGTAGTCAAGATAGAAAATATTACACATACGTCCTCATGTTTCGCCAATACATCAGCATGCAAATGTTAATCTGGGGGCACGGTAGTGCCCCCGCCAAGTCGAGCGCGAAGCAAACACTGCCGTACCATCCTTTACTGGAACCATTTCGCTGCATTTTCAGGCCCCTATTTGAGAACCTCTGGATAAGACCAGAACGCAGAAATTTTCGTCATCCAGTAAGCTATAATCACATACTTAAAATCCAAAATTTCAAGTCTGTAGGTCATTTAGTTCCGAAGTTAAGCGAAAGCAAAGTTTCGCATTCATTACACACACTCACTCGCTCACTCATGATCATCAAAAATAACTAGTACTTCCCATAAACTCAGAGAGCTGAAATTTTGTACAGAGTTAGGGTTTAATGGCCACATAAAGGGAAAACTATAAAAACTAGGATAATCGAAATAAACAAAAAAACATAAAAAAAAACAAAAATAAATCAATATGCCCACGTTTCTACAAAAAGAAGTGAAATCCCACCAAAAACATTCTGTAAAAAACTAGCCAAGTCTCGATGGAGCTGCTTGTTTATCTCTAAAAAGTAATGAAATCTAGACAAAGTCGTACCAAGTCTAAGGTTCCTTACTGCGATTTCTTTATTATTATAGTTAATGTTGTGTGACTTGGCCGTTGAAGGGTACAAAACCGGTGCTCCATGACACCATTGCACCAATCTGTCGCCAGAACCGCTACCCATTGACGATCAACAACAGCCTAAAATGAGGCACTAGCGTCCAATTACCAATACCAGTATGGGCTATTATCTCGCTTAACAAACATAGGTAGTTACAACAGATATAACATTAAGTGTAAACAAAATTGACTTGTCCCCTAACGTATAAAGAATGTTCAACGGCCAAGTCACACAACATTAACTATAATAATAAAGAAATCGCAGTAAGGAACCTTAGACTTGGTACGACTTTGTCTAGATTTCATTACTTTTTAGAGATAAACAAGCAGCTCCATCGAGACTTGGCTAGTTTTTTACAGAATGTTTTTGGTGGGATAAAACATACATTACAAATCCATCGGCAGTTATTTACATATGAAATATTAATTTAACACAAAATTACAATTATATTTATATCCATTAAATTTCAAATTAAAATTTCATTGCTAAAAATTTTCTAACATTATAAATTATTTGGTCACTAATCCACCTTTATAGTTTTGTCTTAAATAAATTTATTTTCAAATTTCTAATGTCAATTGGAACTTTGTTATATAGTTTTACACACATAGACAAGCGATTGCGGTTACATTTATTATTTATTTATTTATTATTGTAACAATAAAAATACAAATTTATATACTAAACGGTGCAACAAAAACCTATTTAGATTTATCCGTGCACCGTCAAGTAGAAGGTGTTTGTTCCAATACTGGCCTGTTAGGGTCTCTACGAAGTCCATTATTAACATTTTGGGGTTTTGTGAATAGTTGTGGGGTTTTGTGTTTTTTCACATATACACACACTTCATATATGTATAAGGCTGGCAGCGATAATAGGCCGAGATCCTTGAATACAGGCCTACACGAATCCGTTGATAGTTTTGTTTGTTTACACTTCGAGAGTATTTCTTTTTTTTATTCATAATAATCCAACCGGCTAGTTTAATTTTTCCTTAGCATTTATCATACACCGACCTCTATTTGTCGAGCATCACTGGACAAATATTATGTTCTAATTTGAAATTTAATTTTTACCCGGTACCATCCGGTACGAAAGTCTCTTGGAGAAAATCGATCTGCGATTTTCCAATAGATGGGATGAAAAACTTACGGGTGCTGCTTGTCCAATGATCTATAGTGCGGTCAGTTAGCTGTTTCACGTAGACACGATTTACAATTTCACCAAATTTTTTCCAGGTACTAGTTAGGTACATACAGTCTGTCAAAAAAGTCATGAAAATAATAGGGGCGCCACTTTCTATGCCAAAACAGATTTTATATGGCTACATTCACTCACTTTTGTATGAAGAAATTTTGTGTTACCATTAATAGTTATTTGTTATTGTTTTAAATGCTTCAAAATCGAAGTGCATGATAGTAGGATCGAAGCAACAAGTTATTAGAATTGAAACCCAAAGACCACTTGTCAAAATAATGGGTGAGCCTCTAGAGTTTGTTAAGGAAGCTCGAAATTTGGGTTTGAATTTCGATGCTCAGCTGCGTTTCGAAAATCATGTCGTTGACTTAGTACGGAATTGTTTCTATAGGCTTAAAGTCTTGTATCAAATAAGACCTTTCATTAGTACAGATTTAAAAATTAAACTTTGTGAAACTTTAGTGTTATCGAAACTCAATTACTGTTTAACAGTTTATGGACCTTGTCTTTACAATAAAACTCAAAAGCTAATTCAAAGGGTTCAAAATGCTTGTGCATGATACTGCTTTCCCATTCCTCCCCGCACTCATGTAACTCCTTTCCTAAATAAGGCAAGTCTACTAAGGATGCAGGAGCGGCTTACACTTTTTTATGCGTGTCAATTACATGACATTCTTAAATTTAATGAGCCACAATACCTGTATAAGAAGCTATCTTGGAGATATTCTGGTGGCAGGTACACTGGACGATCCTGCTCTGTAGCCTTAAATATACCAAGTCATCGAACTGCTGTTTTTCGGGGTGGCTTCAGCTACCGAGCCTCAAAATGTTGGAATAATATTCCTCCCCCAATGCGTGGAATAGTATGCAAATTTAATTTTAAAAATAAATATCGTGAGTTTTTAATTTCCATTCAGAAAAGCAAATTATGAACTTATTCGTGGCTGAAGTTTTACTCACACATATTCTTGTTTTAGTTATATACATGTAAATATTTATATAATGTTATATTATACTTTTATTTATTGTTATTTTATACATGTAAATATATTTTATTTATTTTGTTTATTTATATCATGCCTTTTATGTTCTTATGTCCTTTTCATCGATTGTATATTGTCATATTTCGTCACTTTGTGTGTTTTGTTTATCTTTTTTTGAGCTTAATACAGTTTCTGCTTCCATCCGAATGTAATTTTTATATGAGGTTTTTGTGCGCAGCTCCGGGTGCTGACTGAAAATCAGTGTTGCTATTTCATACTAGTAACAAAATGCTCAGTTTAGCGCCTTTTTCTTTGCACAGTTCAAAATGTTTAATAATATCTGTACTTTCTGCTGAAATGTTATTGTAAGTTTACAGGTCTTACTCTAAAGTACTTTTTTTTCTACATTTTGTGCTATGTGGTGAAATAAACGTTTTCTATTCTATTCTATTCTATTCTGTTATGCAAGGCAGCAAAAGCGTTATTTGGCGTGAGTGCCTTGTATCGAAACCTGAGCAAGCGAAGGATTCTAGAATTGAACCACGAGCGAAGCGTCCTGAGAAGAATCCTGAGCGTAGCGAAGGTTTCAAGGCACGAAACGCAAAATAACTTTGCTGCCGAGCGAAACACAAAATTTTTCACCTCAATAAAGCGAGGAAGCAGCCAGTACCGCAGCGTGGAGGTCTGCCATACTGCATCACGTTCGAATTTCAAAAACCTTTTGCCCGCTAGCGGCCAAAAATCGCTTTTGGCCGCAGAAAAACCTTTTGCCCGCTAGGGGCCAAAAATCGCTTTTGGCCGCAGAATTTAACCGACAAAACAAATGTTTCCGAGCTTTGGAGGTGAAAAAATAATTTCAGTTCTGTTTCATGACTTTCTTGACAGACTGTAGCTCCCAATTTTTGATAGGAGCCAATTCTTGAATAAAAAAAAAACCATAGAAAATTCGAAATTGAGAGCTTTGTACCTAACTAGTACCTGGAAAAAATTTGGTGCAATTTGGTGAATTTGGCGGTATAAGACTATAAGGGACCGGACTATATAGGGGCTTCCTAATCCACTAATAATGAACTGCGTTCCTATGGGGTCACTCGGACCATATCTAAAGAACCAAAGAGATTTTAACCTCGCTGCGCTACCGAGGTTCAAATCTCTTTGTAAAGAACATAGGTCGAAAATCGAAAAACATTCAAACAACATACATTTACTTACTTTCTGAATATTCATGTTGCATTTCGGCAAAATTTTGACCAGAATTTGTTATTAAATATTTTCAAAATTTTACTCTTCACAGATCAGAATCAGACCCCGAGCCAGAACCAGTGAAAGCAAAAGGAAAACGCAACGGGAAGAAAAAATAAAAGCTGATAGGTATTAATAAAGTAATTTTAATTGTTCAAAATGTCATTTAATAAATTTAATATTTTTCTTATACAATCTTATAATTTTATCTTTAAAAATTAAACTAAAATTAATACGTCATGGTCAGGGCAGGGCACTTAACCTTAAATAATAATAATCTGTTACATTATCAGTTAGTTGCAGAAAGCATAATTTAAGTGAATGCTCTTTTAAGTCTAATGTTAATACTTTTTCATCAAAACAAAGTGTCGGCATTAGATTTAAAGGAGAAAGGAGCTTTAACATTAACGTCCCTATTTTCAACTGGCAATACATCGTGAATTTTCATAGGATTTGCTCCCGCCCAGTGATTCTACTCATGATAACAAGCAAGCTTCCCGAAGAAAACAAATTTGGGCCTTCCCATACAAAATTAGTCGATCACGTGATCACTTTACGACGAATAAAATTTTTCGAGTAGAATTTTTTTTTTCGCGAAAGTAACTTGAAACAAAACCAATGAAAATAGGGAATATGCATGATTTTTTTTATTTAAAAAAATTATCTTCATTCATGTAATAAACAGTTTAGTAAAACAATTTTTCGAATAACTATGAAATTAAAAAAGATATAAGCTATCAAAGATTTGTTTCTGTCTCTTTCTAGCAAAACGAAATTTAACAAGGAGTTTATATGGCCATATAAACTCCTTGTTAGTGGCATGTGACGTCACTTTCCATGTCGGATCTCTCTGTCTAATCGGCGCGTAATAAATGCTTATATCGGCCGTAATTCTTAGCCGATTTAAATTTTAATTTCACTTTTTGTCATCTCTACTATGGTATTTTCATATTTTGTTAATAAACGCGACAATTTTTTTTTATGCATATTCCCTATTCCCGCCGTACACTCGTGGACGCTCAGCACCCACTGCTCAAACCCTTGAGATCGTGCTAGTCCCCTAGCTAGATCGATGTTAATCGGGCTTATGCCGAGTCTACGTCTGTTTGCTACTGATATAATTTTTTTTTGGTGTTCTTCACGTACATTTAAGTCTCGTACCTATGTAACTACGGGTCGTATTGATAAGTATAGTCCGTTCTACGAGTCAATGCCAAAGCTTACCAACACATTTTGCAGCTATATCAAGGCTATTGTGCTCCATGATCAATAGTAATCAGCTAAAGCTGTCAGAAATAACAAGTTTGTAAGACAATGTTATTTTTTCCGTTAAATATACTCTGGTTCGTCTGGTTCGTCGTACTTTGTCTGGTTCTACGGCTGCAAAATGTGTTGGTAAGCTTTTGCATTGACTCGTGGAACGGATTATATAAGATTGCTCTCAACCCCTTGAGTGCAACCTCAGACTTGAGAGGGATTTATCAATATCACCCTACGTGGGGCCGAAACCAAACAACCAACAGTGCAGTCAAGAGCAGCTCAACCTTAACACTTACAGCGCGACTCTAGCTCCAAGGGTGATTGAAATAAAGTCCAATATGTCCAGCTTGACGAGTTCGTAACTGAACAGTCTTGTTAGACTGGTCAGTTTCATCTAGCAGACAGTCGTAGCTCCTCCAAGAGCAGACACACTAAACTTAAATGCCTTTTTATCAGCCTATTATATAGTAAAAAGGACGCCAACACAACTGGACTTATCAGTTTACGTACCTGGGCGACCGAGCTTCGCTCTATAATAGCCGCCTCAACATTGCGTTTTTATCAGCCTATTATATAGTAAAAAAGACGCCAACACATCTGGACTTATCAGTTTAAGTACCTGGGCGACCGAGCTTCGCTCTATAATAGCCGCCTCAACATTGCCTTTTTATCAGCCTATTATATAGTAAAAAAGACGCCAACACATCTGGACTTATCAGTTTAAGTACCTGGGCGACCGAGCTTCGCTCTATAATAGCCGCCTCAACATTAAAATATCATCGGTTGAGCAAGCTATGCTTATCGCCAACAGATGGCGCTGTAGGTTTTTGTCTAAAACGCGGTAATTTTAAATAATGCTTTAAAACACGGGGAAAACGAATTTACTCAGACATGAGACCTAGCTAGATAGATTTTTCGTCCCCAAATCGAAATCGTTGCAGCCGTTTTCGAAAAGATATTGCTCGTTTAATATCAGTTTAATAATAGCATCAATACAGGGTGTAAAAAAGTACGATGATCTAAGTAGTGATTTTATATCACTAATAGGTTATAAAAAAATTAAAAGAATACTTTTCTTTTTTAATTTTGGATGACTATGACATTTGATTTTCCTTATAAATACAAATACATTAAATACTTGCTAGTGACTGGATAATATAACAAAAAACATCTTTATTTGCATCACCAGCTGATCATAGAGGTCATTGAACCCTCCGAGCGCTTCAATTCCTACTTGGCGCTAAAACTACTTTTTTTTTAAATATTTCTTTTATATTTTCTAAACAATCTATTAGTGATGAAGAATCACCCCTTAAAACAGTCATCGTATTTTTTTTATAACCCTGTATTGTTAAGAAATCCGTTTTGACGTGTTCTTGTCACCCACACACAGGGTTCATTTTTATTTGCAGGTCGTAATTTTTCTAACGTTTGACAGCTGTCAGAATGGACCTATTACGTTGGCCTTACTTTACTGTTTCATTTACCATAACTATTGATGATTTACATTGTTACCGTTATTTACGTTTTGATTTTGGTTATGCGAATCATGATTCTTATGCCATTCGGGGTCGTGTTGGTAGTTGCCGTGGTCCCAATCCCGCCAACCCTGGCCGCCGTGGTGCCAAGGCTTGCCGTGGTGGTGCCACTGCGGCCAATTCCCATTGCCCCATTCGCTCTTGTTGGCTTCCGTCAGTTTGTCATCTTTCTGTGCGCTGTCGAAGTCACTGAAGTTTGGGTAGCTGGAATTTTAAATATTTTGCGTTAATCGATTTTTAAGTCTCGATAATTTTTAAGTCTTAAAATTTATAAATATTTTACAATAGATAAACATTAAAATAGACTACAGCAAATAATTGTTTGGAATTTTCTAAATGTGCAAAATATTTTGATTTCTCGTTTTTGAAGAAAATTTAATCAGGTACGTTACGGATTTAAAAAACCAATGGAAAATTTACGACTTCTTTTACGTATTGACAATTCGGGGGGGGATTCACAACCTATGGCGGCTTCTTACACTACCAAAACGTATCGCGATACAGAGGGTTGCAGCTATAGCAAATAAACAAATAGTCGTATTTCTCTCTCGTGTCTACAAGGTGTAACAGAAAGGATATATCAACCCTGAAGGATTTGATTCTGCCCATGAAAGTGAACAACGTTCCCCAAGGTACATAAGTCAAAATAGGAAAAAAAAATTGACCTCCCACACAAAATACGTGATTTCTATGGGAGGTCAAACAAATTTTTCGTATTTCGACCTATGTTCCTTGGGTCATCATAAAATCCCAAGAATCGTCCACTACAGGACAGGGAGCTCCCTCTAGAATTCTAGCGTATGCTGAAAAAATGTAGAGGGGGAGTACCACAGTCACCTCGCTTGTTAGCGTTACGGCTGGCACTATGGACCGCGGTTGTAGGTGACCGCAGTAAGTAAGATGTTAGATACATAGGAGGATGCTGTTCCTTACACCTTGTATAGCTGTTTTCCATCGCGATACGTATTGGTAGTGCAACAAGCCCCTATGGGCTACTCTTTATGAACGTCAAAACAGAAATCTTCAATAGAATTCATATGAAGTTTTTGTTTTTGATTTTCTTGCTATCGTCATCTATCATTTACGAATTTTTAGGCGATACGCTAAGAGTCTCCTGTATATTGTTATATTTTTGTGTGACAATAAAGAATTTATCTATCTTATTGACGGATTTCACTTATGTTTCTGGTTGAACTAGGTTATAGGTTACATCGTGTTCTGTTATTTACAGAGTGGCTTCAACTGTGACGTAATGATTAACCCAAACATGCATCCATTTTTTTCAGGTTATTTTTAGGGTTCCGTACCTCAAAAAAAAAACGGAACCCTTATAGGATCACTTTGTTGTCCGTCTGTCTGTCAAGACCCTTTATCTCACGAACGGGTAAAGGTATCAGGTTGAAATTGATACCTTATATTAGGGTCCATGAACCACACAACATCTGAAAATTTCAATTTTTTATAACGACGCAATCAAAAGATATTGCATTTTATAATAATAATATACAATATAATAATATATTCATTTATTCCAGAATAGTCCTCATCTCCATACGTTTATGCACTAAAGCAAAACCTATAGGGTACTTCCCGTTGACTTAAAATTATGAAATTTGGCAAGAAGCTAGGTCTCACAGTACAAATAAAAGGAAAAGTCTGAAATCATTAAATATTACATTTTTTCTCACAACTAATGGTAACCAATTGAGGTGAGCTCCCGTTTCAAGAACATTCATATAAGAGAAGGGTTAAGTTGAATGGTCTCGGAGGCGGTTTTTGTTTTAGTTCTATTTTAAAAACGGGAACACTTACAAACTTGAAAATTCTTCTTCTTCGGGTCTTGACAGACAGACAAAGTGATCCTATAAGAGTTCCGTTTTTTTTTTGAGGTACGGAACCATAAAAAAAACGTATAGAATGAAGCGCGATAGTAAATTCGTTTTGTAATATAAAAATGTAAAAAAACCGGTCAAGTGCGAGTTGGACTCGCGAGCCGAGGGTTCATATATAGCGCGACTTTTAATTATTTCTTGGTAGAAACATGTATGAATGTACTCATGATCCTGAACAACTTTCCCCGAGGAACATAGGTCGAAATACGAAAATCAAGTTTTGACCTCCCATAGAAACTGCATCAGCTGATAGCGCATTTTGTATAGGTCAAATTGGTTTTTTCGTATTTCGACCTATGTTCCTTGGGAAAAGTTGTTCAGTATCATGAGTACATGCATATCTTTTGCTATCAAGAACTAATTAAAAGTCACCCTATATACCACTAGTATTTTTGGAAGCAATACAGTCTCTTTTTAGGACCGCAAAACTAAATTTGTTTGTAAAAGATAGTTTTATTTTTGCTGTAATATTTAAATAAACCTCTTATCGACTATAATTAATTCAGTTTTTTTTTCCTGTCGCAAACTTCGGAGATAAGGGAATGATATATTTTTTTACATTTTTCTTAATAACTTTGAAACAAAGTCGTGAAAAAAGTAAAAAAAATACTATTTCAGAATGTACAAGTAAAGCCATGATATGATACCCCAATTTAACTGGTAACGAAAATTTAAAATTTAGGCCTTCTATTTAGGACCCTTTATAATATAATATTATTTAATTCTTTTGTTTACAATTTAGTTAGACAATCATATTCTAAAACTGTTCCAAATTTCAAGTTGATAGCATGAGTGGTTGCTGAGATATACAGGTGTGACAGACAGACAGACGAAGTCGCACCATAAGGGTTCCATTTTTACTATTTTGATTCGGAAGCTTAAAAATAAGTGTAGCGTGAAACATAGGCATTCTTACTTCTCGTAAGATTTTGCCAAGAAGCTAACCATAGTCACCATTCCCAGGAAGTGAAAAAAGAAAAAATATAATTACGTTTTAATATATTGTGGTTAAAAGAAAGCTATAGACATTATGTTACCCCCGAAGGAACTCGGCAAAACTCAGTTCCCGTAGAGGGACTTTTTCGATGCACACTTTGTAAGATTTTCTGGAAATTGATACATTTTATACTTACATACATGTATTAAATAGGATAGTGTAGAATATAATCTTCTGTAATATAATTACAATAAAAACATACACAGTAATTAGAATAAAGTTTAAGGAAAGAGGAGAGACAACATGAGTTTAGATTATGTAGGTATTAAGTGTAAAAAGCATACAAATTTTGTAAAGAAGATATTATGAAGGTAATAGTTTAATTTGAAAAAAAATATAGCAATATGATAAAGAAAGAAAATCAACTACATTTTACGAAAAGCACTTATGATCCATTTTTATCGTTTATTTCTAACGCTTACCAACACATTTTGCACTGAAGCTGTCAGAAAAAACAAACTTGTAAAACAATTTTATTCTTTCCATCAAATATACTCTTGTTTTACTGCCATGGCTGCACAATAATATTGGTTATCGTTAGAGTAAACGATAAAAAAATGTATTATATGACGGCGAACTAATAACACATTTAAGTTGCTTTTCCACCAGTGCTGTATGAGAGACCTAGCTGTGAGCTGGAAAATTTCAGTTCAGCCAATACGATTGCTCCATTTGACAAGCTAGGAAAATGGCGCGATCCTATTGGTTGGAATTTTTCCAGCTGACAGCTTAGCTCCCATCGCACAGCACAGGGGGAAACGCAGCCTTATTATACTGGATAGACCTCAGAGTAAAAAACTATAGAGTCCGCCATATACATATTCTGTATGAGCAAGTGAAGTGTAAAGCGTCTCACTGTCGCCCATACTAGTCGGTCAAAAAACTCAGTTTTACAAAAATCAAGATATCTTTAAAAATCTAATGTTTTAGTATAAATTTTGTTTGCGAAAGTGAAAATATATCGTTTTTTACTTGTGAATTGAAGCGTAAATAATCCGTAATAGACATTTTATGTGTGATTTTTAACATTGTTTTTTTCCTGAATGGTAAGTGTTTTCACCAGAAAAACTGTGGTAGTAGCATTTATTAGTCCCATGTCACTTATTTCTCAGAGAGAAAGATAAAAATTTTACGTTTTTAGGATTTTGATAAAATTCCATACATTTTAGTATGGAGGTCCCTCGCAAGAAAGTGCTACGCTTATGGCTCCCTCCTTAGCAGGAAGAGCTGCTACTAAAATCTCCTTGGGATAGACGCTCGGAATAAAAACCAGTGGATGGAACTAAGGGAGGTCTTTGCCCAGCAATGGGACATCAACGGCCACGGTAATCGTTTGCGTACCTGTCGGTACCAGTATCCGTCGAATCGCTTCCAAATCTGTTGCCCAGTCCGGCGGTATCAGTTTTTGAGCGCTGATACCTCGTCATGATGAATTGTGAGCCACGTTCGGCTATCATTATAGTCGGTGCCATCGTATTGCCTGAAATAAAAGGATTTTTAAAAACGATAACAATAGTCATAGGTGCATTTTATTGATGGGTGTACTTATATGTAAGATTCCATAAGCGGCCTCTACGTGTTGGACCCATGTGAAGATATCCTGGTTTCGGCCCGTGAACTCCAGCCAGGCTTACATACGTTTTTCCAGAAAAGTGTCAACTTTTCCCAAGGAACAGGTAGAAAACAATCCGAAAAAATAATTTTGGACTCAATTTTTATTAGACGTTGAATTGACTTTTTTTATTATTTACTTTTTTCGTATTTTGACGTTTGTGCCGTGGTAAAACTTGTTCAGTTTCATGGGCAGATTTACAATTTTACATCATCCAGGGTTGTTAAACCTTTTTTTAATCAAAAATGTTGATAATGTACACTCGCGACGACGGTTAGCAAGCAGTTGGCATGGCTGCCAATTTTGTAATATCGTTCATCAATTATATATCGTTTGCAGTGCAGAATCGATGACCGCCGAGGGCCTCTGACAGGGTTCATAAGACTATACTTCCGTAGTTGGCAGCCGAGACCAACAGCCGAGGTGATCTGTGACGGCCAGCTTAGCCCCGAACGCAACTAGATGGAGCCACTGCTGCAAATATAAGGTTTTATTTTTTAATGCTATAAGTACCAACTATATATGTGCAAAAAGTTGATTCGCATAAATTTCATCGAAGAAAAATATCTCCATATGTCCACTTAAGTCAATTACTCTCGTCAGTCCGTGTTTATATGAGTACGATCACTCACACATGCACACAACCGTACAGTTTTGACCTCACGCCCACAATCGTAATATTGAACCAAAAATTGCTAACAAAAATAGTACTTTCAGTACATTAACTGTATTTTTGTATTAATTAGCGAAAAATTTAACTAAAAATAGCAGTATTCGTTCGTTTTTCAACAGTATTTTATGTCCCGCGTAAGAATGCAAGTCATTTGAATTTTTGTATGGAAAACAGATCACCTTAAAAGCCTTCCGAAGCACGGAATTCTCTTGACAATCAGGTAATTCATTTTGCAATGTCCTAACCTAACTAAACTGGGGAAATCTCACTCACATTTTGACAGGTGGCTAATTCAAAGCACTATTTTTATGTCCCCATCCCCACTGGCTGTGCCACTGGGTAGTACTCGAAGAGCGACGCTCATACTACGAGACCATACGACTCAATATTAGCCAATTCGTCGTAGTTCTTGATAGAATTATGTGGGCCGATCCCGGCGGCACTGCAATGCCGGGCCGACCCGCGACGGGAGTGGAGCGAGCCCCGAACATCCCATCAGTTTTCAAAAATCAGTTTAATATACTGGTCCCTCAGTGAGGGAACTTTCAGATATTAAGCTGAAAAGAACAGATACTACACTTTGATCTTAGCCAAAAGGCCGAGAAGCGATACCCGAATAGATCCTACGAAGGGGGGTCATTCAAACAGAAAAAATCTCGATAGCGCGGTTTAAAATTAGCAAATCTCTTTTTGCGTGTAGTTAAATTATTCATGTACTTTGCACTATCCTGTACTTGGTATCTTGTAACACTTTTTAGTAATTTGTAATATATTCGAATATCATTATTAGACTTATAAATCTTTTCAATGGATAACATTTAATAGTACTACAGTTTAATTAAATAAAACTCCTTATCTTAAAACAGGTACCAGTTTGTTGTGCGCAAATTTAAACTTGTAATGGCGACTGCTATATAGTGACATCTGTAGGATTTATTTTGAACTTGAAGTCTTTATCTCCAGCAGTATTTGCCAGCTTGTTTTATTTATTTTAGCGATAGCTATCATGCAATAATATGTTTTGTTTAATAATTGTAGCTTGCTAACACTTATTTTTTTTGTTAAAACTTTCTATATAATTATTATGAAGAGGTTAAATTTGGATGGAATAGGTAGTCTTTAAAACAACTCCACCGATTAGAAAAAATGTTTCACCAATATTTAGAATGGACCTTCAAGCTGGACGTAGGCTACTTTTTACCGCGGGAAAATATTTCATTCCCAAGGGAAAAATGTTTAAGGAGTACTAAGTCATGGGCAATAAAAGATTCAACAGAAACAAGATGTTAAATAAGTAGGCAGCGGTAAAGCAAAAAATGTGGTTGGTTTAATTTAGAAATTGTACTTACCAGTGCTAACCACGGGCATAACAGATGCATCGATCACTCGTAGACCTGTAAAAAAAAATTTTGTTATCTTATCACTCTAAAATCTTATTTGCTTTGAAAACAAAACTAACAAATTTAAATAATTTTTGTGTCTTTTATAAAATGACGAAATTTCAGTGCTACTTCTAGTAATAGTACAGAATGGAATGGAGCTGTAAAAGATGTAATAGAATAGGTATCAACCCAGTGATGAAACTGAATTTTTTTTCTAAATAAACAACTAAAGGAAAAATTTATGACTTCAATTTAAAATGCGCAAGATATTCATTTCTTTTTTCATGTTTCGACACATGTTCTTTAGAAATTGTTTCATAGGAAAATTCACATAACCCGAGAGTAAGGTACTAGATCCAAAATATTATAAAATAAAATTCTGTTTGCGTCTAAGAAATAATTCTTTTAAAGTGGATAAAAAGCTATTAATCTAAAAAGTACTCGTAGTATGTACTTTTAAATTTTTAATAATTAATGTTGTTTTAAAAAGTTACTAAACGAAGGCAAAAAATAACACAAAATCGATCAAAAACTTCATACAAAAAAAAGTGTTCCGATATACCTATAGTATTTTAAAGTCCATTTTATGACCGCAAAACTAAATTTGCACATAAAGATTTTTTGCAGATTGCTAAAAATACTGTGCCACATTGTTTTATTTTTCCTGTAATATTTACATAAACCTCTATCGACTGTAATTTATTCAGATTTTTTTTGTTATACCTACGTTGTATAAGTCGATACAGACATTTTTAGTTTTTAACATCTTCTTACCTTCAACACCATGGACCTTTAGCTCAGTATCAACCACAGCCATGGGGTCCGCCCTGTCTCCCATCTTGCAAGTCCCTACTTGGTGGTTCTCGGGCGCGGTGTGCGTCCGAATGAGACACTTGAGGAACTCCTCCGCTATCTGGTTCACGTCTCCGCACTCCGTGCCGTGGGTCGGGTCTGCTATTATCCCGTATTTCGCTTGGAGTAACTAAGGGATTAGAATCTTACCTTCAACACCATGGACCTTCAGTTCAGTATCAACGACAGCCATCGGGTCGGCCCTGTCTCCCATCTTGCAAGTTCCCACTTGGTGGTTCTCGGGCGCGGTGTGCGTCCGAATGAGACACTTGAGGAACTCCTCCGTTATCTGGTTCACGTCTCCGCACTCCGTGCCGTGGGTCGGGTCTGGTGTTATCCCGTATTTCGCTTGGAGTAACTAAGGGGTTAGATTCGCTGTTAGATCTTATAAATCGCTCGCGGTGGCTGCTAAGCAGAGGTGCTGCCACTTTTAGAAATAACTTTATTGCGTCGCAAATACAAAACTTTTCATTGTTATTGTTCGTTTGGCGGCAATATGGGATAGTTATATATTTTAAAACCCATAACATGATAGCGTAACTTATCGTATACAGCTTTGTATTGGTAAAGTGCTAAAAGTGGCCGTTTTTGGCATTTTACCAGCACAAAGCTATTTACGATAAGCTGACCCATGATGTGATTAAGTAGTAATAAAATATAGAATTACCCTAATATGTCGCCAAACAAACAATCCTTATTAAAAGTTTTGTATTTGTGACGCAAGTACCTCTGCTCAGCAACCACCTTAATTTTCGCCGGTAGGGCTTTTTAATTCATTGTAAGTAAGAATGACTCATAACATCACTTTTGTGCATCCAGTTTATCTCCAACGGGTACAGTTACAACCCGTTGGATTTGAGGGTATACAAGAGACCACTAGGAAAAGTTACTGGTCAATAGTGCGCTCAAGGCAACTGAAAAAATCCCAAAAGAAATAGATTGTAAAATTCTTAGATTTTCCATTCTATCAAAAATAAATTATATGAGAGCGGGCGCTTCTGGACGCCCGGTGGAATATATACAGGGTTACACGAGTTGTTATTTGTTAAATCAATTATAAAATTCATAGAATAAAAGTTGTTGCATGTAACTTCCACAATAGATAATCTCTCTAAAAGTTTCTTCACGAATTTGTTAAAACATTGTCTATATTATACCTTTGTTTAGTGCCAAACTTACCGTAGTGTTAGTCAGAGCGTACGCGATCTTAGCAGCCTCAACAAGGACGTCGACATCGCGTTCCTCTATGAAGTAGTTGGGTTGGAACAGGGGCTTGACCGTAGGGTCTATTGACTGGATCGTCATGTAGCCGCGACTCTTAGGTTGCAGGTTCACCACTGATATCCTGGTGGAAATAAGGTTTGCAGTTAGGTGCCTAATTTTTTTTTAAAAGAAATTTTGTAGGCACCATAAAGATGTGTTTTTTCAAATGCCTAAAAAACCTAAACAGTCATCAAACCGATCGACCACTTCAGCACTACATATCACCTACACAAAATGGTTCTGCAGACACAAATATCTGCAGAGCTTATTGTGGTGAGGACTTGGACCACATGTCCGTCCACCGCGGGATTCTGAGACAGGTTTACCCGTCACTAGAAGATTACAGGCTTTTCGCTGAAATTCATGTTAAAGCTCATAAGGAAAGAAGAGTATTTGATGACAATGGAAGATCAGGGGAGCAGCAAGGCAGGGAAAACTCTGAGGGGTTTTTAAATAAAAAAACCCACGACGGCTGTCATTCAAAAAATATTAAATAAAACTTTGGAAATTCCCCCGACTAAAAATAAATATTTTCACCTATCTATTCATATATTTTAGAAGCCAAGAAAATCCGTCGGGGGCTGTCATTGCCATCTTTTCATAATTTATACTTAACTGCAGCAAACAAAAGCTATTTTACAACTAGCTCGTATGCACTATTAATTTACGTAAGATAAGGAATGGCAGCCCCGACGGATTTTCTTGGCTTATAAAATATATGAATAGATAGGTGAAAATATTTATTTTTAGTCGGGGGAATTTCCAAAGTTTTATTTAATATTTTTTGAATGACAGCCGTCGTGGGTTTTTCTCAAAATTTTCAATTTTGCTTTTTATTTTTAACTTTTTAGAGCCCACTTTACTAGAGCGATTAAGAAGGACGTTGCGCGAGTAAATAATAATTATTACTACACAGCACCCCCTGGTGAGTTGACTCCACAACTATAGTCTAAAAACTGTCAGTGATAAATATGATACTGATAGGTAAATCTTATACTGAAAACCGTATCTAAATCGGTCAAACCGTTTTGGAGATAAATGGGAACATTTGCGTAAATAGAAATTTATTATTACAGCGCCCCCTGGTGAGTTGGCGCCACAACTCTGGTCTAAGAACCATCACTGATAAATCATAAATATTTTACTGAAAACCGTACCTAAATCGGTCAAACCGTTTTGGAAATAAATGGCAACATTTGCTTAGATAAAATTTATTATTACAGCGCCCCCTGGTGAGTTGGCGCCATAACTCTGGTCTAAGAACCATCACTGATAAATCATAAATCTTTTACTGAAAACCGTACCTAAATCAGTCGCACCGTTTTGGAGATAAATGGCAACATTTGCTTAGATAAAAATTAGCATTACAGTGCCCTCTGGTGACTTGGCGCCACAACTCTAATCTACAAACCATCATTGATAAATTATAAATCCATTACTGAAAACCGTATCTAAATCGGTTAAGCCGTTTTTAAGATAAAAGGCAACATAACTTTGCACACACAAACAAACAAACACACAACATCTCACCCTAAACGCATACCTTCTCCGTTCCGTCGTGGGTAAAAACAGCCTTACGAAATAAGGTAGGTCATCAGCAGCATAAGCGTTATGAGTACGTTTGCATCGGCTATAATTTGGGGCGGTCTTTTCGGCTATAGCGTGCTATGGCCGTTTGACAATGCTGTTTAGCTGTTAATGACAGGTAAGGTGCCTTACCCAAGATGAGGGTGATTGTCTTCCTCGTGGTGTTCACTCATAGAGCCGTCTGCGCAGTCCGCGCCGTACCCTCGGAAGAAGAACTGCAGATCCGGGTGCCTCCCGCCGGCAGGCGCGAACTTGGAGTTCGCTATGCCTGTCACCTGAATAAGTGCAAAATGCTATGCAATTTTTTTTATTGTCAATGGGCTTACTCTTGACCTCGATCTAGTCTTGAGAACAGAGATGAGGTCGACGATGGGATGAGCTTGCCCAGAAGAAGCCTATTCACTCGCGACTCCATTAATGAATTATTAGAGGTTAATTAGTGTTATCAAAGTTAGTTGTAGTTGTTGTTAGTGTGCATTATATAATTTTAAGTTTGTAGTTAAGTAGATTTAAGAAATATTTTATACCACACTCTGGTAAAACATGTTATGGACATATAAATATGTACTCACCACCTTATTTACACCATGTTTTGTACAAATAAATCATTTCATTTCTTGAATAGATTCGGGTTATATGAACTCTGGAAGACAGAAACAGGCAGAGAATTCCACTCTTTGGCCGTGCGCATTATAAAAGATGTTTCAAAGCGCTTATGTGTGGAATATCAACCAAGTGTGGGTGATATCCTGCGGTGCTTCTGGACTCTCGATGATAGAAGGGGGATTCGGGTTATACAAAAAAGAATGAGTTTACTGTCTGAATGCTGCCTGTAAAAGTGATTGCCCATTTTAAAGGTCATTACAACTGAAACGAAAACTGAAAGTGCTTAAAGCTAAACAACTGTCCCAAAGAAAAATATGATATGAACACAAAAACAATTCTACTTTTCTGAACAGACCGTGACAGAGCGGTAATTTTATAAGGATAGGTCGATTTTTTAAATCTTTTTTCAACACATGTTTCTTAGAGAAAGTTGTTCAGTTTTGTCTACTGAGCAAGCTATTCCAGTACCTACTCGGTACACTGTCCTTTACACCCTGTATAGTGCATCCAGAAGAAATTTGACTTGACCTAATTTCAGGTCACCATGCAAGGCAGACGAGTTGGAGACCGTGGCGAAGTTATATTTTCTTATTGCTAAACACTAAAGTTTTTGGGTAAGTATATCCAGTTTTCTGCGACCTTAACCAGATCGTCGGTCCATCTTGTTTAGGCGCTTAACCCTCACTGCATCTTCCGATTTGCGGGAAGCAGCGTTGATATCTTTAGCGGAAGCAGTGGAAGGCCTTCATCCAGAAATAGACATATTTCAGCTGATGCTTTATGCATGACGTACCTACACAAATGCATGGATTGCTGTGATTTCGACCAATTTTTCCCTAAGTTAAGGAAAAGGGATCTCACCTGAGACATACCAGTCGCTGAAAGAGGCCCGGTCCTACTCAGCAAGTACTCCGCAGCGGTTCCCCAGTTCAACTCCGGAACATCAGGAACCTTCGTCAGTACAAAGGATAAGTCCACACCGACATGGTTGTGCAGATTCTGTCCTACGCCAGGCAGTTCCGCGATCGTTGGAATGTTGAACCGGTCCAGGGTATCCCGTGGTCCGACTCCGGAGAGAAGGAGAATATGAGGCGAGTTCATGGTGCCACCGGAGAGAATCACCTGGAAGTAATGTCATGTCGAACATTATGAGAAAGTGCATATTTCTTTCTTGTCCGTGTGGTTCCAGCTTAGGATAGCACCACCGATATACCTGTAAGTGTCATAAAAGGCGACTAAGAGATCTTAAACCGAAAGATGAGTAGCAGCGTCCTTCTACGTGTCGTACCAATCACGGCGGTCCATTCATATCAGCCGCAATGCTAACAAGCGTAATGATCTAGTGATTGAGGTACACCCGGCCCAAGATTGTCATCAAGTTTGATGTGATATTCTGAGGGGTTCGATGTCCAGCAGCGGAAGTTGAATGGGATTTTATTATTATATTTTAATAATTAAATGATATAATGCAATATTAAGAGCAGATAAGGTGTTTATAAAACATTCGATTCGCATCATGTGTATTAGGTAGGTACCTAAAGTTAATAAATCGGTTAGACCCAAAAACCGTAATTTACCAAACATTCTGATTCGAGTAAACTTTCAACACGATGAATAAATAACCCAAAAATATCTGCAAGTCTTTTTTTGTACTCTTACCTCCTTAGCAGCTTTGACCTTCTTCGTATTCCCATTTTTCAAGTCGATGTACTCGACACCGGTAGCCCTCTTGGTGACCGGGTCTATGATCACTTTGGACACATGAGCATTGAACACCACGTGCAGATTCTTGCGATGGGAGTTTGGGCGCATGTAGCCTCGCGTTGTCGTATAGCGAGATCCCTTACTGAAAACCAGTCATCGTAATTTGCTATTTAAAAAATAAATATTGATATAAAGGACCATAATATCTTCGCTCCGGTGTTATATCATATTAGCCTTAAGACATCTATTACAGGCTCGACTACAGGCGTCAATGGGGTAAGTATATTACATTTTTCTTTAAGTTAATGGACTAATCAAAGATCCATAATATTAATGTACCTATGGCACAAATGTAAAAAAACTATTTGTTTGACGTTTTTGCAATCCTTTATCTATCATATTTCTGAAAAAAATACTTATGATACTACAGGGATGACTGCAGCTGCCGTACTCCGAAGTGAAACTACTTACGATAATATCGCGCCGATAATTAGTCTATGGTTTGACAAGAAATTCCCATACAAAGTAAATTTCCGTACCTAATTGTTGTTGTCAATCTGATAATATCGGAGCTCCGATAAAACTTCGGAGTACGCACCCTGGACCGATCACCTTCATAACAATCGATCCAACGTTCGGTCGATTATTCCTACTTTAAAATAAGGAAACCTCCAAACTATTATGTTTTGTTATTTCTGTGGGCCAGAACAGTTTCTAATCAACTTACTCATTGTATGTCTGTGCGATCGTAAACCCAGTTATGTTGTCTCCGTTCAAGTCGGTAGTGGGAGGATACCCGAGTTCTATGGCCGCTGCCACGACGTGGTGTGCTAGTTGTGGAGCGTAGGGAAACTGAAACAGAAATACCAAGTTTTCTTTAAAGTACCTATTCGTAATCATCAGCCGAATGATGGCCGCTGCCAGACAAAAGCATCTTACATCACATTGTGAGATGAGCAAATAAATTATAATTGCCGTCGTCTTAGAGCAATGGTGATGTGATGAGTGATGATGATGTTTCGCACATTTTTTCTCCAAAAATCACGGATAAAATTATAAAATAATATACAGGGTGTAAGGGACAGGTTGGTAAAACTTGAAAGGGCATGATCAAAACTGAACAACTTTTACCAACATATCACCGGAAACGTAAAAAGAAATCGGCCTCTCCATACTACAAACTGTTCAAATTTTGTATGGAGCGGCTGATTTTTTTTTCATTTCCTTTGATATTGTTTCCCCACAGAGCAGAGAATATTGTTGTGCGTCGCGCCCGCTACGCACCGTAGTGACCCGTTGTAACCTGTCCCTAACAGCCTGTATTGTTTGGCATTCTCATATATTTGTTTACAAAGTTAAGGAAATAAGCAATAACACTTTTCAAATATCTACTTTTTGATACCTTTTATCTTTGTTCTGTTTCATCTTTTAACAAACTATTGGCATCTATCTCTCTATCACTCAATCTAGTTTCTTTCTCTTTCTTGTTGAACGCCGTTCTTTACCTAACCTTTTCCGCTTGTTAACTTACTTGTTGCACGGGCATAGGTCCACCCTTATTATGATGTTCCCTGGACACCAGCTTTCCGATTTGCTTGTTATCCTCACTCATCAGAAAGTAAGGAAATACTTCAGCCCAGGACCAGCCCTTAGCCCCGTTGATGGCCCAGCCGTCGTAGTCAGCCGCATGGCCACGCATGTACATCATGCCGTTGAAATTAGCTGTGCCACCTAATAAAAAGAAGCCCAAGAACATTTGTGATAGTACTCAAATGCTTTCGGAAGTATTATATAGTTGTTAGATTCCATTAATACAGCAGTGGCAATACGTTTATGAAACACAGATCATTCAATAACTTGAGGAACTTGAGCCTAGAATGAATTGTCTTTAGTATGTTCTCTTCCCATACTGGTGTTATCAATAAACAAAAATCTAACCTAGTCAGGCTGTGTTTACTAGTTCGAATTTGTTTCTCTCCTTAACCGGCACACGTGAAGAATGTTACCGAACATAGACGGTAGAATCCCCCTTCGCTACTGACATAAGCTAACTTCGTTGGCTGCGTATATGGTAGCAGTTCCAATCTTCTTTGATCCGTGTCCAGTTTAACATTCCTGTCACTGCTGATATTGAATTATCTTACCGAACATCTTCGCCCGAGGCCAGTAGCACCCCCCCTCGCTGCTAAGGCAGGCTAGCTTCGTTGGCTGCGTGTAATAGTTCCAGTCCGTATCGTTGTGCGTCCAGTATGCTGTTAACATCGCTGGAACTGCTGATATCGGGGGCTCGTCTCCTCCTGCTTCTAGTACTAGAACCTGGAAGACAATAAATGCAATTCAATAAAAATCATGAATATCTGTATCATGCATACGTGGAGTGGGCCTTATCTCACAGATACATTATAATGCCAAATCCAGCTAGATCCCAATCTTCTTGCACAAGCGGAGCAGGACCAAGATAATGTTCTCCGCTTACAATTTCAATTTCATCACATTTTCCTCACAGAATTCCTCCAAATTAATTTAAATTTATTCACCCCTTCATAGTCCTATTCCAAGAAAATCTTGTATATTAGATGCCATAAACACTAGACACACATAATACTCTGATAAGTACCTATTATGTGCAGAGGGCAGCCGCGCTTCTACTGCACCGAATAAGCCATGAACTTCGTTTTTCTTATGTTTTTGTTATCAATTCACCACCACGTTATAGCACCGGGCGTCTACTTAGTCACGTACTTTGACATTAATAAGACAGCATTTATGAAATGTCTTGTTGTTTCTCTGGCTTCCTTGTCCTCCGACTCCAAACCAAAACACAACAGTTCTTACACTGCTTCTTGCAGGCAGAAATAGGAAAGGGAGTCAGAAGTGGTACTTCCCCTGAGAAGTTAGCACATCTACCCTACCATCTTTTACATGATTCATATTTGATTGTTAAAGGACCTTTTAAAAATTGCAGTTTTTATGGTCATCATCATTAATAACAACAAATATTTTCCTCGCACCGACCACAACAAATTTTACTATGTTATTAAATTAAGCGTAAAGTTAATTTATTTAAATTAACATAATATCCGCCATTTGGTTTGTAAAGCTTTAGTATTGATCTGATTTTATGAAGATAGCCTCGTGAACGTCGTCTCTATCACTTTTGGGTGTAAAGGTAATTAACTGTCGCAGATAGACAAAGTTATTAATCACGACCCAACATTTCTTCAATAAAATTGTAGCTTATTTATTACCTACCTGAATGAAATTTCACTAGTTGTATTAACTGGTTTTTACTATTTCTTAATGTCTATAGCGAGAATGGCATATCTGACCAAGTCATGACATTTTAAAGGTATTTTTTCACAATAATCTTCTTAATTGCGAATAAAAATGTAGATTTAATGTTCCATGAATATGACCAAACATGTGTTTTTGTGATATTCAGTCATGGCTATTAACTTTATACGCGTAATTTATACATTAGTTATTTATTACATGCGTACCTATCTATGTACCTACGTACCTACTGGTGGGATGTAGATTATGTCTTCCGCCACATGCGTAGTAGGCAGTTCTATGAGGTACTTATTCATTCTATACAGAACAGTATTTCTATCTTTCCGTTTTCTTCGTAATAAAACAAGAGAGAAGACGCCTTCTTTCCTGCCATCTGCGTCTCAGCTTACGCTCATCCTTAGGGTAAGTATCAGGTTTATCTATCCAAAATCCATATTATGCTTTCTATTTAATTTTTTTATATAAAGCGACACTTTCTTGAATCAATTCCTATTCATGACGCACCTTTTTTTTGGAACGACAGGGAAATTTGACTGACTGTTTTGCCTTCTTTTTGCTCATTTAAATTAAATCATTATTAATTTTCTTTAGGTATATGTTCGCATAAATAATTATAGAAAATACAAAATACAAATACAAAAATACAAATACAACAAAATACAAAATATTTTATTCAACAAATTTGCACGGTATCAATTACAAATTTACAATGATCCCCGCACTAGGTAACACCTGTATCGCGGGAAATCTACCATAGTTTAAACTAAAAGTATCACTTAAAGTGCATCGGTAAAGATTTAAACAATTTAGGTTATTCCTAACTACAAAAAACAAAAGTACCTAAAACTAATTTATCGTGACGCAGCTACAATACCTATTTCGTTAAAATTTAAATTACATTATACAAAACATTAATAGATACAAAACTATAGATATAAAAGAATAATATAATATATATAAAAATGTATAGAAAACACATAGTATTTTAAAATTTAGATAAGTATGATTCATGTTTGCGTGTAACCTATTTAATAATGGTAAGAAGGGCTTCAGTGGAGTCGTAGTCTAGCTCGGATAACCAGTTAACTATCTTGAATCTGGCTTCTCTGACTGTGCTATCTCGAATGTTGCAGTGTTTTAGGACAATTCGGTAAATGAATGGGAAAGTGAACCGTTTAAATCGACGTGCAAAAGATGTTTTAATTTCAGCTGTTGGTAAAACTACACGACGTCGCGATGAATGCAGTGTAAACTCAACTGAGTTCATGTATATTCTGTGTTGGGAAAGGGACACTTGCAAAATATAGAGTTGGCGTACTGATAGGACTTTAGTTATGCGGTGTAATTCACGTGTTGGGAACCTAAAAGGTTTCTTCAGCATAACTTTGAGAACAGATCTTTGAGCTCTCTCTAAAGATATGATCCTGATTTTTGCAGCGCTTCCCCATGCAGTAATACAATATAAGAGAAGGGATTGACATATGGCTTTGAAAACCAGGGTCAAGGTTTTTAGATCGGCTCCTTGTCGTAGAAGTTTCATTATATGGATAAATTTTCGCAATCTATTAGAAAGAGCTGAAATATGTTGTGCGAATGTTAGCTTTTCATCTAATGTTACTCCTAAATATTTGACTGAACCAGCTCTTTCCACATTTTTACAAGAACATTGGGCACTGGGATTTGGCGGTATAAGACTACAAGTATGAATTTTAATCGGTTGTGCATCTAAATTTACTAAAGGTCTGGAGACAGCAGTTTTATGAAAGCATAGGTATTTGGTTTTGCTTACATTCAGTGTTAAAAGATTATTGTTTAACCATAATGCCACTTCAGCCATACCTGTCTCTGCCTTTTCCAAAGCTGAATTCCATGACTGACCACGAAATAGTATAGCGGTATCATCAGCGTAGCACACAGTCTCGACGTCATTGCGGTGTTTGAATAGGCTAGTGATATCGTTTATATACGTGATAAAGAGCGTAGGACCCAGGATACTTCCCTGTGGGACGCCAAATTTCAGTAAAGCACGTGCACTCAAGTGGTTTCCTACTTTTACGAGCTGGCATCTATCCGTTAGATAACTAGTGAACCAGTCCGACGCTACCCCCCGTATACCGATACACTCCAGCTTTTTAAGCAAGATCAGAGGAGACACGGTGTTGAACGCCTTGGATAAATCCAAGAACATTCCTACACACGCATCACCATCATCGAGAGCCCCAGCAACTTTATCTAATAAAAGGATAACTGCATCTTCAGTAGACTTCTTTTGTCGAAAACCAAATTGACAATGAGATAGAATTTGATTAGATTCCAAGTATTGGATCAGGCGTACGTTGACAATTTTTTCTAGAATCTTGGAGAATGTGCTCAATAGCGAGATGGGTCTGTAGTTAGATGGATCTTTCGTGCAGCCGCTTTTATGAATAGGAACAACTGCAGCAGTTTTCCAACAGTCAGGAAATTTACCTGTTGAGAGGCTCAGGTTTAGTATGTGAGTAAGTGGTGTAAGTATTAGCCTATATATCCTTTTTAAGAGACGGTTGTTTAATCCGTCTATTCCCGGAGCACTCTCATCTTTAAGACCACATATAGTGCTTTTCACCTCAGACTCATCAGTTGGAGACATAAAGAATGAATGAGGGTAACTAGTAGTTGACTTGATCTCATTTGCCAATTCTATCTCGGTAGTATTTAAGTTCGTTAAAATATTGTGCGCTAGTTTTTCTCCGATGGTAGCAAAAAAGTTATTACAATCAGTTAACGATTCAGTCGGAGTTTCCTTAAGTGTAAGAAGATCAGAATTACGCTCAGTCTTGGTGTTGATATCGCATATATCTTTTATTACTTTCCAAAACTGTTTGGGTTCCTTCTTATTTTGATCTAATTGTGAACTATTGTGCTGTGATCTAAGGTTGGATATTAACTCGTTATAAAAAAAAATAAGACAGATGTTTGTCATCTGCTCATGTGACTATGTCTATACAGGGTGTTTGGTAAATGTCGGCAAACCTCTCGGGTGGTTGCTACATGAAACTGAAAAATTTTTCCTAAGGAACATAATTAGAAAAAAAAATTATATCCCATACAAACTGCGCTATCAGCTGATGCAGTTTCTATATGGGACGTTTAATTTTTTTTTTCGTATTTCGATCCTTCGGGAAAGTTGTTTAGTTTCACGGGTAGATCAACCGCTTAAAAGGTTAGCAGACATTTACCAAAGATATATTTCAGGGTTCGAAGGTTATTATTGTTATTTGAGGGTTAAATAAATGGCGTCTATTTGAAGATCTTATACAAACGGCCACGAAACATGGTAGAAAGTGATCAATCTATCTCTAGGCTGTGTTTGCTGGTTACGTTTTTGAACGCGTTGTAAATAATACCTGTATTAGACATAAATTTATTTATACCGCAACAAGATGGTTTCCTCAAATAGGGATCCACTGTTTCCAATGCAATATACACTGATTACAGCAAAGCATTGGATGGTATCGATCATGTTATTTTGCCTTCGAAGCTTAGTAGTTTAGGCATAGGAGGTGATTCACGGTGAATAGAACTCAAAAAGTCGTGTTGAACAGCTACTAATTATTTTTTGTACTGATATCCCGTCTGAAGTTCCTCAAGGGTCTTTCCTTGGACATCTGTTGTTCGTAATTTATTTTTACGTTCATCAGCTCTTGCTTTTTGCATTCTAAATTCTTACTGTCTGATGACGATATGAAAGTGTACAGAGTGATGAATGATCACGATGACGCAAATTTTCTTCGAGAATCTTGAATAGGTTGGATGAGTATTGCAAACATAAGCTTGACGTGCATGTTAATATATGTTTCTCCCTAAGTTTTATCCGCAAATATTCTGCCTACGTTCATAATCAGGATTAAGGTGTAATATCAGACAGAGAACTGCAGCTCGATTGGCATATTGAACACTGTGTCGACAAATCCTACAAAGCTCTTGGATTCGTTAAACGTATTTCAAGAATCTTTAATAGAATGAAAACTATTAAAGTAATGCAGCGTGACAATAAAACATCTAGCTATACGAGAGTATAGTACTCAGGACAGGAAACTGAATAACTTTCCCAAAGAATCACAGGTCGGAAATATAGATATTTTGGTCCTCCCATACAAATTCCATTTGTTCAGCAGCCCAAAATTCTCGTATCCAAGCTTATCAGCAGAAGAACCAAGATTCGGGTCTATAAGACCGTCATCAGACGGAGAGCGCGTGGTCGTCAACCCTACCTCATCGATTACCAAGATGCGACTAATCTAGAGTGATGCACGTTAAAAAGTTATATCCGAATCAACAGGGTTGCCTGGGCGCAACCTGGCAGGTTTTGTACAGTGAGCAAAAAACTTGTCATTTTTTTGGCAAAAATTACCTCATCGAATACCAAATAGGTACATAGTACATTCGATAGTACTCATCAAAGAGTGCCTAAATCAACAGGGTTGCCTCACTCAATCCTGGCACATTCGGGAGTCGGCCTGATTTTAAGGTGGTCAAAAATGACAAAAATTACCTCATCGATTACCAAGTAGGTACTTATTACAACTGATAGAGCTCTTCAAGAAGGAGCAAAATCAACAGGGTTGCCTCGCGAAATCCTGGCACATTCGTGAGTCGGCCTGATTTTAGGTTGGCAAAAAAATACAAAACTTACTTACGATAACGAGTAATGAATTGAAACTTATGCCATTTGAAGGTTCTAGACATCTTAATAATATTTCTATAGTATGCCGACACTTGAAAGTCACGTTTCATATTATTATACAGAATGAAAAGTTAAGATGGGGTATACAGGGCAGCTACTATAAGCATTATAGCTACAAGAAAACTTAGTAAAGAGACTAACCCTAACTTTTAGAGATATTTTGACCTACATTCACAGATTTTGGAAAAACTGTACAGTCAACAAGAAAAACGGCAATTTCCACATATTTTTTTTTTTCAATTTGATCTTCTTATTCATAAAGAACATAATTTTCTACGGGTCAACCGAGGTTAATGTATTAGAACTGTCAGAAAGCACAGAATTATTTTCCCAAACATGTAATAGAAACAACAGAAATTTTCATGTACCTTTTTTTCGAAACATTCTATCCTTTTGATACTAAGAAACAGAAGTCTGTAAAAGGTCCACTAGGGTAAAGGTATTAGAACTCTCAGAAATCGCAAAATATCTTTTTTACTGACTTTTAGGGCCATTAGCAATTTCTTAGTGGGCAAAACACATTCGGGTAAATGCCCAGTCGTCCTACTGCAGTGTCCCACTGGTAGGTGGAATTCACGATTCCTCCTCGTACTACTGCATTAGCGTTCGAAACAAACTAGTTTTCATGTATCGATATTTTTTTCCTAACAAGTATATGTAAAATATATTTTCGATACAAAGTCTCTTCAAAAGAAACGGGTAATCGGGCAAATAATAGATCTCGTTGAGATCTTCATTTCTGGTCTTTATTTCGGTTGACAGCTGTCAAACTAAAAATAGCTATATTTTAAGACGACATGGATTTTTTTGTGTATTTTGAAGACAAATATCTTTTTATTTACTCAGTATCTTGCCGTGATTTTCAGTTATGTGTTTCATGACTATTTAAGTGATAATATCGCAAAGACCAAAACACGATTAGTAAAAATTGGCTCGACAAAATAAAGATCAAAAGTTACCTCTTCAATTTTCATGATTTCCCCTTTTTGTAGAATCTGAGGTGTTTTAAGTAGTGAAATTAAGAAAACAGAAAGGCATTCGTATTTGCTATCAAATGATTAACCTAAAATTTTATTTTATTACTTAGTTTTTACAAAAAGTGGATATATTATATTAGGCGCTGACGTCATTTAGTTTTAGTAACACGCACATTATAGCTGTCGCAATCTTATGCGTTGCGTATTGCGCACATTATCCCTTTCTTTCAAGCGAAAAGACTGCGCCCACTGTCAAATAACTATCTTTTCACATATCCTCTAAAAACTACTAACCCTAAACTTCTCGATTGTTAGGACAAAGATAAAGATAAAGTTTATTTCAAGACTACATAAAACACAATAAAATACATTTCAGGACTTATGAAAATAACTGAGGTTAAATTTCGTTGAAATCTTCATTTCGGTTGAAAGCTGTCAAATCTAAAACCACTGTAACTAAAAACTGCTCACCCTTAGCTATTTTATGATCGAACGAATTATAGATCTCGTCGAGGTATTTATTTCGATTAACAGCTGTCAAATTTAAAATTGCTATAACATAAAACTACTCGTATGTTAGGACAAATGATATATCTAGTCGAGATCTTTATTTCGTTTGACAGCTGTCAAACTTTAAATCACTATTATTTGGAACCTACTGACCCTAGACTACTTGTATGTTCGGACAAATGATACATCTCGTCGAAATCTTGATTTCGGTTGACAGCTGTCAAACTTGAAATCGTTAAAACTTGGAAACTACTGACCCTAGACTACTTGTATGATGGGACAAATGATAGATCTAGTCAAAATATTTATTTCGGTTGACAGCTGTCAAACTTAAAATCACTATAACTTGGAAATTACTGACCCTAGAATACTTGTATGTTCGGACAAATGATAGATCTCGTTGAGATCTTCATTTCGGTTCACAGCTGTCAAATTTAAAACCACCACAGCCCAAAAATTACTGATCCTAGACTACTTTTATGTTTGGACGAATGATAAGTCTCGTCGAGATCTTCATTTTGTTTGACAGCTGTCAAACTTAAAATAACTACAACTTAAAAACTGCTGACCCTAGACTATTCGTATGCTAGGACAATTAATAAAAGGTCTCGTCCAAACGAGGAGTCTAGGGTCAGTAGCTTCCAAGTAAAAGTGATTTTAAGTTCGACAGACCAAAATAAAGATCTCGACGAGATCTATCACTTGTCCGAACATACAAGTAGTGTAGGGTCAGTAATTTTGAGTTGTGGTGGTTTTAGATTTAACAGCTGTCAAGCGAAATGAAGATCTCAAAGAGATCTATCCTTTGTCTTAACAAACGAGTAGTCTAGGGTTAGTAGTTTTTTTAGTTATAGCGATTTTTAGTTTGACAGCTGTCAACCGAAATAAAGACATCGGCGAGATGTATCTTTCATCCGAACGTAAAGTAGTCTAGGGTGAGTAGTTTTTGAGTAATGGTGGTTTTAGATTTGACAGCTGTCAACCGAAGTAAAGACCTTGACGAGATCTATCGTTTGTCCGAACGTGCAAAAGTCTAGGGTGAGTAGTTTTTGAGTTATGGTGGTTTTAGATTTGACAGCTGTTAACCAAAATGAAGATCTCAACGAGATCTATTAGTTGCCCAAATGCCCGTTCATTTTACAGAGACTGTATGGATTTTTTTTTTGTACTTAATAGAAAAAATATCGATACATGAAAACTAGTTTGTTTCGAATACTAGTGCAGTAGGTCGAGGGGAAATTGCATATTCCCCGTCCACCTACCAGAGCGACACTCCAGTAGGACGACGCGGCAAGCCCCACAACTACCTGTACGAAAGTAGATGTAGTGGATGTATATGTGTGCCTGAGTGTGTGTTTTCGTGTTTTTGTGTGCATGTGATGTGTGTGTGTAGTGTAGGATGTATGTGTGTATGTTGATATAGTGCTCTTTAAGAAATGGCAGTATCAACACGGTTGCCTCACCAAATCCTGGCACTTTTGGCCTGATTTTATTTTATTACTGAATAAAAATTTATTTTGCATTTACTAAGAATTTTAATAATTTGACCCTGGTCGACCTTTAAAGACATCTTTTTCATAGTAACAAGAGAATAGAATATTTCGTAAAAAAGGTACAATATTTCGTAAAAAAGGTACATGAAAATTTCTGTTTCTCCTATACTCGGCTCGGTCGGCTCGGTTAACCCCATAAAAATTATGTTCTTTATCGATAATAAGATCAAATGGAATGATAAAAGTTTATGCGTAAATTGCCATTTTTCTTGTTGCCTGTACATTTTTTCAAAAATCTGTGAATGTAGATCAAAATATCTCTAAAAGTTAGGGTTAGTCTCTGTACTAAATTTTCTTGTAGCTATAATGCTTATACTCGTAGTAGCTGTTCTGTGTACCCCATCTTAACTTTTCGTCCTGTAAAATAATATGAAAAATATTATTAAGATGTCTAGAACCTTCAAATGGCATAAGTTTCAAATCATTACTCACTATCGTAAGTAAGTTTTGTATTTTTTTGCCAACCTAAAATTAGGCCGACTCACGAATGTGCCAGGATTTGGCGAGGCAACCCTGTTGATTTTGCCCCTTCTTGAAGAGCTCTATCAGTTGTAATAAGTACCTACTTGGTAATCGATGAGGTAATTTTTGTCATTTTTGACCACCTTAAAATCAGGCCGACTTCCGAATGTGCCAGGATTGAGTGAGGCAACCCTGTTGATTTAGGCACTCCTTGATGGGTACTATCGAATGTACTATGTACCTATTTGGTATTCGATGAGGTAATTTTTTCCCAAAAAATGACAAGTTTTTTGCCCACTGTACAAAACCTGCCAGGTTGCGCCCAGGCAACCCTATTGATTCGGATACAACTTTTTAACGTGCATCACCCTAGATTAGTCGCATCTTGGTAATCGATGAGGTAGGGTTGACGACCACGCGCTCTCCGTCTATTTTCTTTGCTGTACTAATCACACTCGGTTTTGAGTTAGGCAGATGTTGATTTTCCTTTCGTTTTTTGATGTCGGAAAGAATATTTTTCTTTGATGAATCTATGTAGTTTGCAACTGGAAGGCAGGTTTTCAGTGGAGAAGTAATGCCAGATTTTGGTGATGATGCAACTAGGTTGTTTACGTCAAAGCTATTATTATTATCTATATTATCTATATTATCCTGGACCAGCACGGAGGAGTTTAAAATTAATCTTTTTCGATGTTTTTTTTAGGATAGTGGGTGAGTAATAGGTATTAGCAGTTGGTGTTCCAATTCCCACTGATTTGTAAAGTTTTATCTTGTGTTCGAATGCCACTAACTGTTTTTTTAAATCCATTGTTCTCAATACCTAAGGTCTCGATCGCTTCCTCCGCCGATAATAATTCAGACCTTAAGCTCTCTATCTCCTGCCTCAGTTCATGTATTTCATTCAAATCCACTAGATTGTCCGGTAAGCTGTTACTGGAAATATTGTAGTTTATAATTTGCTGATCCAGAGATGAGTAACCTACTTTATTGTTCATTTTCCTTCGCGTAACAAAATCAAGGGAAGATGATGATGGCTCTTTATTTCTGATTAACAATGATTTATTTACAGATTCATTCAAATCTTCGACTGTAAGTGATTCAAACGAGTTTCTTGTGGGAATATTGACAGTTACAGTCGATGTCTTTAATTCATTTTTCTCGTCGGGTTCGGGTAGTTGAATATTACTTGACTGCTGCAGTTTCTGCCGAATTGTGTCCTTTTCAGTTATAAGGGAGTTTTCATACGATTTTGTTGCTACGTTGCTTGTTTGATGCATCTTATGTTCTCTATCAAGCTCACTCTCATTACGCACCTGAATTTCTGAATTCTTTACCGTTATTTTATTTGCATCAGGTGTGGACTTATGATTTTGTCGACTTTTTGCTATGCAGTCTTTGCATTTCCATTTGAGTTTGTGTTCAGGAGTCATTGTGTTATTAAATCTTATTATTGGGACATTAGCGCACATTAGGTCGAAGTAAAGTTTACATATTGAGCACACTAGATATTCTCTTTTCGGTAGATATTTCTTGCACTTTGTACATTTTTCTTTGATAGCTTTCTGAGAATTCATTTTCAATGAACCGCGGTTCAATTAGTACCCATTCAAATTTGTACCTACAATAAATAATGACCAAAGAATCTGAAATGATTAGAGCATTAAGAAGCTTATGTAAATATCTCTAACTGGCACAGTTTGTTTAGAAATCGGCAAAAGTCCTTTACAAACAAATTTAATTTTGCGGTCCTAAAATGAACTTTACTGTGTCCTCATAATTATATAAGTATACCTCCGTGCCTCTCTACCTCTCTACCTCTCTACCTCTCTACCTCTCTACCTCTCTACCTCTCTACCTTCTACCTCTCTACCTCTCTACCTCTCTACCTCTCTACCTCTACCTCTCCCTATCCCTGCCCCTATCCCTACCCCTAACGTTAATTTAACCGCCATCCCTAACATAGAAACGACACCCATATTTATTTTTAGACATTTCAAACCTATCGCACCCCAACCCCATCCTCAGGGGATGATGGTATTTCACGTCCACCACGTTGGATTTCAAACTTGTTGTAGCTTTCGGAATCAGCGACCCGATAAACCATACAAACGACACCCATATTGATTTTTAGACATTTCAAACCTATCGCACCTCAACTCCATCCCCAGAGGGATGATGGTATTTCACGTCCACCACGTTGGATTTCAAAATTGTTGTAGTTTTCATAATCAGCGACCCTATAAACCATACAAACGACACCCATATTCACATTTCAACCCTATTGCACTCCAACCCCATCCCCAGAGTGATGATGGTATTTCACGTCCACCACGTTGGATTTCAAAATTGTTGTAGTTTTCGTAATCAGCGACCCGATAAACCATACAAACGATACCCATATTGGTTTTTAGACTTTTTCACCCCATTTCCCTTTTTTAGGGGTTGAATTTGGGGTGGAATTTTAATAACATTAATGAACGTGGCATAGAATTATATCATTTATGCCTAAATAATAAATAATGTGGATTTTTTCATTTTCATTTTCATTTATTAATTTGCATATATGTATGTTAAAGGTCTTAAAATTAAATTACAGTAAGTACATGTACCCTTTTTGGGCATTGCAAAATGTAGGAGACATGCATTTTAGCTAATAATAACTTATAATTATGTCTATAATCATCTAGACCTAAACCGAGTTAAATTTTATTTCACTTATAAAGAAAGCAAAGAGAATTATAAAATTGCAAGATTATTAAATAGCATGTAGCAAAAGTGTATTTTAAATATATCAAGTCATTATAAGTAAAAATTAAAATAAAATAAATTTAATAAACAAAGTCAATTCAAAAATATTACATGTCAATATAAAAATAAGTAATGTCAATAATAAAAAGGTAACCTATTCAATGTCGTATTATATTTTTAATGTTAACTTACTTAAATCAAACCTATTTACAATTGCAGTCTTCAAAAAATTCATTCACTGAGTAATAACCCTTTTTTTGTAGCAACGTTTTTAATTGATTGCAGAAAGATTTTTCTTTAGTTTCTGATTTAATACTGTCTGGGATTTTATTGTAAATTTTAGCAGCTTTATAGTAAGGTCCTTCTCTAGTCATGTGCATTTTCTCTTCTGGCATTTCTAACATATTTCGTCGTCGAGCGCTTTTGCAATTTTTGAATTCGTCCATATTCTTTTTTACAAACATCGCGGCTTCCAAAATAAAAATTGATGGAAATGTTAATATTTTTTCTTCTATGAAATACGGCCTACAACTATCTCTCGGCTTAATGTTGAATAAAATTCTTATGCATTTTTTTTGTAAGATAAATACATCGTGTGCGTCAGTGCTGTCCCCCCACAACAGAACACCGTATCGCAACCATGCGTAGGCATACGCATAGTAGGCAGCTAGAGACGCTTCGGGGTGTGTATTTGTTTTTAAAATTGAAAGTGCATATGTGAATTGTGACAGTTTGGATTTGATTTTTTGCACATGTGCCTTCCAAGTTAAGTGTGTGTCTACACTGATCCCTAGAAGGTCGTATTCATTCGCCTCTTCAATTTTTAAAATATCTGAAATTGATTTTAAATTTAGAATACTCTTTTGACGCGGCCTAAATTGCATGATCTTTGTTTTCTTTAGATTTATGTCTAAATTATGCTGAGATAACCAGTTTTTAACGAACATGAACGTTTGAATGATATTTTCGCGACTTTCTCTATCACCATTACATTTAAATATTAATGAAACATCATCCGCGTATAATATACAACGGGAATTTAACAGCTTAGGTAATTCATTGATATATATAATAAATAAAATACAACCAGTTACAGTACCTTGTGGGATAGACCAATTCGTGCACCTTGTTTCAGATATTACGTTTTCTATTTCATTTTTTTCTTTATTATAAGTTTCAATTTCAACATATTGCTTTCTATCACTCAAATAAGATTTAAACCATCGATGCGCTTTTCCACGAATACCTAAATCATATAGTTTAGATAGTAAAATATTATGCGAGACCTTGTCATATGCTTTCGTCATATCTAGTAATATACTAACCGCACACGACTTGTCTTCAATGAAGCTCAGAATTTCTTGAATAAATTTGATTACAGCGAGTGTTGTCGAACGGGCTTTACGGAAACCATACTGATTACAATTTAGTAAATTATATTTTTCTAAAAATTTATAAACGCGTGTCGTCATTGCTTTTTCAATTATTTTCGAAAATACTGGGAGGAGTGCAATTGGTCTGTAGTCACTAATACAATCCTTCTTCCCGCCTTTTTTAAAAATAGGTTTGATTTTAGCAATTTTTAGGGCTTCCGGAAAACATTCCTCATCAAAAGACTGGTTAATTAAAAAAGTTAGCGGCCATAGTAATTGTTCAATACATGTATTAACCAGGACGTTAGGTATTTCGTCGATGCCGTAACTATGCTTGTTCGGTAGCTGTGTAATAATTTTGCGCACTTCTTGCTCGGTTGCGGGAAGTAAATAGATCGAATTTACAGAGCGAACGGGTGGCGGTGTCAGCTGTGGCCGGCCGGCTAGCGCACGGGAGGGGCTAACAGGGTGTCTACTCTAAAAGTCCGATATATCGAAACGATACTACTCGAAACATGCAAATGCAAAACTTCGTCTCTTGACAATAGAGTAGAATATTGGTTGGATGCAGTTTGAAAATTCATCCAACCAATATTCTACTCTATTGTCAAGGGGCGAAGTTTTGCTGTTGCATGTTTTGAGTAGTATCGTTTCGATATATCGGACTTTGAGAGTAGACACCCAGGTTCTGACGACGGTTCGCCTACCGATGCAAAGTAGCTCTTGAACATATTAGCAACCTGTAGGGGGCATTCAGTTACTACGCCTGACTGTGTTAATTTAATTTCCGTCGTTTTAGATTTTTTTCTGAATTTAGTGATGTCGTTTATTATGTGCCACATTGTTTTCGTTTTGTTTTTTGACTTCCTAAGAGTTTTTGTATAGTTACTTTTTTTAGATATTTTGACGCATTTTTTAAGTAGTTTTTGATATTTTGTGTAATGATTATTTAATATTGTATTATCTGATTGGTTTACTAATATTTTTAAAAGTCTTTTATGTTTGCATGATTTTCTTAGCCCTTTTGTTAGCCATGTAGCTTTCTTTTTTAATCGTATTTGTATCCGTAGTTTTGGTATTGTCTTATTTAGTAAATGCCTTATTGTTTTCACGAAGTAGTCATAATTTTCATTTATACTGAAGTTTATTGATAATATAGTATTCCAGTTTATTTTTGCCAGTTCCGATTTAAATCGTGTCATGTTATTATCTGTAAAAATCATTTACTTATATATAAGTACTAGCCCATCGGCACGTTACAATGTCCCCAATTCGTTGGTCCGAAATCTGACGTTTAGGACCAACAAACGTCAGTCGTTGTCAGTCATATTGTCAACATTGGATGCAAATAAACTTACCAACAAAATGGAATGTTCTTAGTTGAAGAAACAATGTACTCTTATTATTATTATTGTTATTTCTTATTATTGTTTTTGACTATAATCCAATTCATGAAACTGAAAAACCATGCCGAAATTACATAAAAACAGTAAAAAGTTTGTTTTGTTTTTTCCCGCCATATTATTTCCGTTCCGTGTATTTAGCACCGACCGAAGTACTACACAACGTAGTTCACGCGATTTTTCACAGATGGCGCTATTTTTTCTTGTATGGGGAAATCTTGAACCGCTTGTTCCCAAGACCCTATCTTGACTATATAAATCTATGGTAAAAATTCGTTTTCGGGTATAGAAGGTAAGTGGTACTAATTTGTTTTCAGTTGTTTTAAATATGTACAGTAAACTCCTGTGATCTGAAATGCCATTATCAATTACAGTTGCTGTGGGATCTTTTTTATTAGTAAATAATAAATCAATACATGATGATGTTTTTTTAGTTACTCGCGTTGGGTCTTTAATTATTTGATGTAAGTTGCATTCCAAAAACATGTCACATAACTTTTTATATATTTTCCGTTTCTTTCTACAATCAATATTTAAATCTCCTGCGATTATTATGTGTTTTTTAGCTCCAATTTTTTTTAATTTTTCTATTAACTTATATGCTATATTAAAGAACATATCAATTTCACGATCTAATCTATAAATACTAATAACTATAAGATTATGTTCTGGTATTTCTATCGCACAACATTCAGTAATATGTTCTACCGATACTTTACTTTAAAAATAAAGAATTTTCAACTTCACCCCCCTTTTCACCCTTAATAGTGTCGAATTTTCAAAAACCCTGAGACACGTGATTATTAATTTTTAGTCGTCAGTCTAAATACAAATTTTAAAGATCCTAACTTCTAAACTGACGGACTTTCATACAAACTTTCATCCCCTATTTTCCCCCCTTAAGGGTTGAATTTTTTAAGTCCCTTTCTAAGTGCACCCCTAGGTCTCATAAGAAACCTACACGCCAAATTTGGAATCTCTAGACCCAGCGGTTTGGGCTGTGCGTTGATATGTCAGTCAGTCAGTCAGTCAGTCAGTCACCTTCTTCTTTTATATATATAGATATCGGAACCCTCGGCGCGCGAGTCCGACTCGCACTTGACCGGTTTTTTCTCTAGTGGTTCAATGAGTAACTATACTGATTCAATTAGTACCACTGCCGGTTCAATTAGTACCACTGCCGGTTCAATTAGTACCCATACCCAGTTCATTTAGTACCATGGGGGGTACTTAATGAACCAATTCCATTATTTAAAAAAAGTGAGAAATCACATAAAACTATAACAGATGCACGACTTTAACTAACTTTGCCAGTTTTCTTATAAAACAGATTACTATAAGAAACAAAAATCTTTTCATTTGGGCTACTAAACAAAAAGTTACAAGCGTTCAAAAATTTGGTGTTTCAATGTCGACCACCTCACCGTACAAGAAAAGCCCTTTCATATAATGCCCCACTCAACCTAGTAATGACAATTTGAAATTTTGCCCACCACCCCTATTTGGACCCCCTTTACATTAATAATCATAATTTTTTGTTGATTCTCTCATGTGCAATTAAGTTGGATAACCTAAGTCTAAAACTATTCCAAATTTCAAGTCTAAAGCATGAGTGGTTGCTGAGATATACAGGTGTGACAGACAGACAGATAAAGTCGCACCATAAGGGTTCCTTTTTTTACCATTTTTTTGGTATCGGGACCCTAAAAAACGCTGTTAAAATTGCGCATTTTTGGCTATTACAGATAATTTTCACTTCCTTTCTTATTATTAATGATCAATTCACAAGTTAAAAAGATATATTTTTACTTTCGCATATTATAAGGTTTGGATGAAATATTAGATTTTTTTTATTTGTAAAACATAACTAGACCCTAGTTTTTTGACCGACTTGTCATAGTCGACTAGGAGACGCTTAACACGACTATGTCTATGACGGACTCTATACATTTTTACTCTGAGGTTGTCAAAATGACGTGAGACGGAAATACGACTTGTAATAAAATAAAATTTAAAAAACCCCCGACAAAAAACGATCCCCTAAAAAGTAAAAAATAATAAATTGCCTACACACACTTGCGCTAAAGATGATACTTATGTTATATTGTTGTATTTTTGTTAAGTAAACAGTTTTTACTTACTTTTACTATTGTTGACCCTTAAATGCGTTGGGGGACCGCTAAGAAAACAAAGTAGGTAGGTAACTGCAATAAAACAACTTACGTATATTGTGTATTTAAATGTTTTCTTAGCGGTCCCCCTACGCATTTTAGGGTCAACAATAGTAAAAGTAAGTAAAAACTGTTTATTGCTCAACAACAATACAACAAAATATCACAAGTATCATCTTTAGCGCAAGTGTGTGTAGGCAATTTATTATTTTTTACTTTTTAGGGGATCGTTTTTTGTCGGGGGTTTTTTGAGTTTTGAATTTTATTTTATTTTCAGCTTTTTGGACTTTTTATTTAGGTACTTTGAACTACAATTTTATTTTTACCTTTGTAAGAACGCATCATTAAGATGTTGTGGTCTCGCTCCCTCTGTTGCACTCTTTCTCTTTGGTGTGAAGCCATTTGATAACGTGTCACGCTGTGCTCAATAAGTTACTAATTAATATAATTTAGTGGCTTAATTTCGTGGATACCTCAAAAGCTCTGAAATATTTGGTTTGTCGGTTAAATTCTGCGGCTAAAAGCGATTTTGAAAAGGTTTTTGTTAGAACGTGATGAACTTATTATTTTGTAGTGAACGAATGCTTGAAAGAATGTAATGTAGAGTTTATGCCTGGTGCTTAAGGTACTGGCTGCTAATAAAAAGTTAATTCAAAATTCGATCGGCTTTTGTTTTTATGGCAACATAGAAAGAAAAATGTTTCCCATATTTTTAAGCTGGGCCGTAACAGGGCATAAGCTACAAGGGACCACTGTGGATAAAGCTGTCGTATATTTATGGAAAAGAACTTTCGTGAAAGGTCAAGCGTACATGGCCTTAAGTCGCGTAAAGAGACTGCAAGGTGTGGCTCTTGAACTGGACCAGAGAAAGCTCTTCAATAATCCGCATGACAGATCAGCTTTGGCAGAATTGATAAGACTAAGAAGTAATAATACACATAGTTAAGGCGCAATTCCCACTGCGGCAAAGTCAAAGCGACGCGACGCATCATTTCGCACATTGCAAGTGGTGTAGACGCGCTTCGACGCACGTTTTCTTATTAACGTCATAAGAATTTGAACGTTACTCTATGGGAATTGAGTTGAATATACTAAAGAGTTTAAAAAAAGGACGGGTTGCAATCCGGGAGTGCCGGCGGAAGTAAAAGCTTCAATTTTCGAATATTATGCTTTTTGTAAGGGTCTATCGCGCCATTGCTCGCGTACTTCTTTATCAAGACCTATCATTTGTCTCAGCACATGAGTTGTCTAGGGTCAGTAGTTTTCAAGTTATAGCCATTTTTACTTTGACAGCTGTCATATGAAATGTAGATCTCATCTAGATCTACCATTTGTCTCAGCACATGAGTAGTCTAGGGTCAGTAGTTTTCAAGTTATAGCGATTTTTAGTTTGACAGCTGTCTTCCGAAATGTAGATCTCATCGAGACCTATCATTTGACTCAGCATACGAGTAGTCTAGGGTCAGTAGTTTTCGAGTTATAGCAATTTTTAGTTTGACAGCTTGTGCACAATTAAAGAAGCCTAGACTATGACAAAGACAAAAAAGATGTTTTGGTCTTTCTCACACTAGAACTTTTGTATATATTGAGCCTGCTCTAACTTGGTATGATTAGTTGCAAATCCATTTCTTTACTTCATCTAAGTTCTGACGCGCCATTTGACGCAAGATCTGATGCGAATTTATAATTTTTCCCCAAATAAAAATTTTAAAGCGCCGCTAAAGAAATTTACACTTCAAAAATTGGCGCGTCGCGTCGCTTTCACACTGTCGCAGTGGTAATTGAGCCTACTTGATCCCTTTTAATGATACTCTACCCTAATATCTCATGTCTAAAGTCATGGTTACCTTACCATATTCTTTGAATATCATTGAAGTAATACGATACCAAATTTCGAATCGATAGGACATATGGAAGGTAGTTCAATCCCCTCATAAACTATCAAAGAGCTGATTATCTTCAAATGGCTGATCAGGTCATGGTAACCTTACCATATACTTTCAATATCATTGAAGTAACACGGTACCAAATTTCGTATCGATAGGAATACATATGGAAGGTAGTCAGATCCCCTCATCAACTATTAAAGAGCTGATAATCTTCAAATGGCTAATCAGGTCATGGTTACCTTACCATATACTTTCTATATCATTGAAGTAACACGGTACCAAATTTCGAATTGATCGGATATAAGGAAGTTAGTCAGATCCCCTCATCAAATAGAAATGAGCTGATGATCTTCAAACGGCTGATCAGGTCATAGTTACCTAACCATATACTTTCAAGATCATTGAAGTAACACGGTATCAAATTTCGAATCGATAGGTCACATGAAAGGTAGTCAGATCCTCTCATCAATTATAAAGAGCTGATGATCTTCAAAAGGCTGATCAGGTCATGGTTACCTTACCATATACTTTCAATATCATTGAAGTAATACGGTACCAAATTTCGAATCGATCGGATATAAGAAAGTTACTCAGATCCCCTCATCAACTAGAAATTAGCTGATGATCTTCAAACGGCTGAACAGATTTTCATAAATCATGGCTAAGAACACTTGGGATAAAATTATCTATTACACAAAAAAAATTAAACGAAAATCGGTTCATTCGTTTGGGAGCTACGATAACACAGACAGATACCCAGATACACAGATACACGGATACACAGACAGACACGTTAAATTTATAACACCCCTCTCTTTTTGCGTCGGGGGTTAAATTAAAATGTGATTACCATTGAAACAAAGAGTTTTTGGATGGTGAGAAGCGGCTTTCTTCGTGACTTCAATAATTTATCAACTTATCGGAGTCATCGTGGTGCACAGGCTTTCCTCGTCGTCGATCTTCGATATACGGATTCCTGTGTAAATCATTATTTCACTGGACATTGGCGTGTCGCCATATTTTTGTAACAATTCCTTTACTTTGACATTGGCGAAATACGTTTTGTAATGAGATGTGATGCCATTAAATAAATATACAATACAAAATTGTCAAATTATTTGTTAATTTCAAAATTTCTGTTTCATATTTGATTTTAGGCTCAAAATTCAAACAAAACTTATTCAAACAATACTTTTGCGAAATGTTTCATATTTTATATGTTTTTTTATTTTATATTATTATTTTGGTTGAAGCAATACCAGCTTTAACCTTTGAAGAAAAAATATTGGAAAAACAAAATGTGTTCATTGGATCACACATAAATAAGGTACAAAATAAGTAGTTAATTACAAAATTAGCAATACAAGGGCCTTTTTCCTGTCATCCTGATTTCCCTCCGCGTCCGGATCTGGTCCAGTCCGGACCGTCCGCACTTGATAATTTTATACATGCTTTTCCTGTTTTGCGTGCTGTCCGGAAGCGTGACGCGGACCAGCAGCACTAGTGCAGACCGTCCGCATCCCGACAATCGTGTTTTGTTTTTTACTCTAGCTCAGGTTACACGCATGCGTGTGTACAGTCAAGTTCATATAAGTAAAGAGGCTTATAAATATTTTTATTATAACAGTTTCTGTTTGTGGGTTTTTCCATAAAGTAGTAAATCGAAAATTCGTAACTACAAGCAAGACTCAAACCCTCGTCTTTGTATCCGAGATGTCTCGAAAGCTTCGTTTGTGCTGCTATGTAGTAAAAAGCTTATGCTATACTGACTCGTCCAGACCGTCAATATAAGGGTCAACCCTGAATCGCTTTCTATTTATCTTGAAAATAATATGATTTTTCTGCACGACTTCCGGATGACAGGGAAAGCGCGAAAAGGGTGTCTTTCGGAGACTTTAGATAGCACGATTCCAAAATCGCAAAAACTATCCCTGTTGTAACCCGATCACCTGTGATGAGAGGGTCATGAATTCTCATGGCGCTACATACCACTTACAATTGCGTTACCTACTTAATTTTATTGTACAAATATATCTTCAGCTTTCTCCTACCAGGAAGAGTCCAAGATTGGCTTGTTTTGACAATATTTTATTTTTATTTTTGGGAAGGCAGTGACTGTAATGTCAAGTTATACTTTATTTTCACAATGAACTCAAGAAGCCATTTTCTTGGATATCTACCACACTTGATAGGTTTCTCAAGAGCAAATTTAAAAAACCGGTCAAGTGCGACTTGGACTCGGGCGTTGATGGTTCCGATATATCTGTAATATTTTAAGAAGCAATATTGTCAATTTAAGTTGGTTTGTAAAGGTTTTTTGCAAATTTTTGAAAAAACATTGCTACTTGGAGAGTAAGCTTTATTTTAGGGTTCCGTACCTCGAAGGAAAAAAACGGAACCCTTATAGGATCACTTTGTTGTCCGTCTGTCTGTCTGTCTGTCAAGACCCTTTATCTCACGAACGGGTAGAGGTATCAGGTTGAAATTAATACCATACTCGTATGTTAGGGTCCATGAACCACACAAGATCTGAAAATTTAAATTTTTTACAAAGTCGCAATCAAAAGATATAGCTTTTTATGTCCTCATCTCCATACATTTTTGCAAAAAAGCAAAACCTACAGGGTACTTCCCGTTGACCTAAAATTATGAAATTTGGCAGGAAGCTATGTCTCACAGTACAAATAAAGGGAAAAGCCTGAAATCATTAAATATTACAACTTTACTTACAACTAATGGTAACCAATTGTGATGAGCTCCCGTTTCAAGAACATTCATATAAGAGAGGGGTCAAGTTGGATGGTCGAGGAGGCGATTTTTGTTTTAGTTCTATTTTAAAAACGGGAACACATACAAAATTGAAAATTGGTATGTTTATAGTTCATAAGCTATAAAATAATAACAAATAATAAAATTTGGTCAAGCGCGTGTCAGACTCAAAAAATCTAGCACATTAACTTACTGAAATTTCAACTAATACAATTATGATTAGGTATGTGGTGGTACGAAACCCTCAGTGCGCGAGTCCGACTCGCACTTGGCCGGTTTTTTGCTGTAATATTTACATAAACTTCAATCGACTGTAATTAATTCAGATATTTTGGCAATTTGAATAAACGGAAATTGGTATTTTAAAATTAAGAGTCGTAAAAAGATAAGTAAAGTTCTTTCACATGATGATACCCTTTTAAACTAGTAAAGACAATATAAAATTTTGCCTCCCCTATAAACAAATATTAAATAGTTATTTGTAATGCAAGGCAGCAAAAGGTTTATTTGGCGCGAGGGCCTCGTATTGAAACCTGAGCAAGCGAAGGTGTTTAGGATTGAACCACGAGCGAAGCGAGTGGTTCAAAAGAAGAATCCTGAGCGTGGCGAAGATTTCAAGGCACGAGACGCAAAATAACTTTGCTACCGAGCGAAACACAAAATTTTTCACCTCATTAAAGCGAGGAAATGTTAACATAATGCAATATAAGAAATAAGTGTTTAATTAATTACTCATACGTTCTAACGTAAGGGCATAATACCTACATAATGGTACTGACGACAGCAAGCAAGTGGAAACATAACCAGTATAACCTGAACCAGCGCTTCGCTACAAACCTCCGTAACCAGAGACCCGCTCAAGGTCAAAGAGTTTTCACGGACGAGTGGCCGTGTGTTGATTAAGAAAACATTAAAAAGGAAATCACTATAATCAAATTATTATTATTTTTGGGACTGTTGTGCTTATGTAAACTACTTAATAAATTTGCAGAACAAGGTTCATTTTCATTGGATTTCAATGTGGAGACAGAGGATAGGCAGTGGCAGGCAAATCTATTTTATATTGCGTTGATTTGAAGTGAAAGGGCGAGTCCATTAATCTGGGCAAAAGAACATAAAAAAGGCGATCGAATTTTAAATTTACTTTTCATTATCAGCCAGTACCTTACCCACCAGGCATTCACTATTCATAATACTATTTGTTTCTTTCCTATAGCTGCATCCCTCTTTCTCATCTTGAAAACGATAGTGCGTGGCTAGTTTTACAAGCGGCCAGTACTGCAGCATACTACAAAATAATAAGTACATCGCGTTCGAATTTCAAAAACCTTTTGCCCGCTAGGGGCCAAAAATCGCTTTTGGCCGCAGAATTTAACCGACAAAATAAATGTTTCCGAGCTTTGGAGGTGTAAATTATTTTTCACCTCACTAGCTCGAAAGTGTTTGGTTTGTCGGTTAAATTCTGCGGCCATAAGCGATTTTTGGCCGCTAGCGGGCAAAAGGTTTTTGAAATTCGAACGTGATGCAGTATGGCAAACCTCCATGCTGCGTTACTGGCTGTTTCCTCGCTTTAGTAAGGTGAAAAATTTTGTGTTTCGCTCGGCAGCAAAGTTATTTTGCGTCTCGTGCCTTGAAACCTTCGCTACGCTCAGGATTCGCTACGCTAAATGGGATGGGATGAGATTACTAATGAAAGTGGTTTTGTTGCTCTATAAATCTGTCAACGCGATCCGTTGCCAGCTGGTCTCAGCCCACAATAGACCTAATTTAAAGCAGTTTTAATTTTCAAGGTGAAGATGATCGATGAAGAGGAGGACACAGTTCTACGAGGAACTAATGGAGAGAAGGTAAATCACTATAATATGTCCAAACATACGAACAGAATAGTCTCATCATAACATCCCATAATACGTCTTCTATAGGACAGGGACTACAACAAGTGTAGACAACGAAGCGGATTGTTGTATGAAGACCCCCGCATTAAATCCTCAGTCGATGAAACTTTGCTGGGGTATTACAATATATGAGACAAACCTTCTATAAAAAAACCCAAAAAAAACATTCGTACTTTTAATTTTTCCATACAAAAATTACAAAAAATGTATGAAAAAATAAAAGTACCGATTTTTTTAAATATTTTTTTATAGTAGGTTTGTCTCATATAGTGTAATACCCCAGCAAAGTTTCATCGACTGAGGATTTAATGCGGGGGTCAACTGCTTCGTTGCCTACACTAAACTCCCACCAGAATTCCAGCTATTGCTGGAACAATATGGGGGGAAGTACCTTAGTCAGCACGCTTGTTAGTGTCACGGCTGGCACCATGGTCCGCGGTTGTTGCTGACCGCAGTATATAAGATGGTATGATACACGGAAGGATGCTGCTGCCCATCCTCCAGTTCATAACCCGTAAAGTAGAAATGGGTTGGTACTATTCTTTGCCGACACCACAACTTGGACACTGGGTGTCTACTCTCAAAGTCCGATATATCGAAACGATACTACTCGAAACATGCAAATGCAAAACTTTGTCCCTTGAAAATAGAGTAGAATATTAGTTGGATGCAGTTTGAAAATTCATCCAACCAATATTCTACTCTATTGTCAAGGGACGAAGTTTTTCATTTGCATGTTTCGTGTAGTATCGTTTCGATATATCGGACTTTGAGAGTAGACACCCTGACTCTGAAGGAAGAAGACAAACTTTTAGTAGCGGAGAGGAAAATTCTCAGGAAAATACGAGAAGACGGGTCATGAAGGGTTAAGAAGAACCAGGAAGTAGAAGACCTTATAGCCGAGCCTAACATCATTGGGGAGACCAAGTCAGCCCGACTCCGCTGGTTCGGCCATGTGGAAAGGATGGGGGAGGATCGTGCGGTCAAAAGAGCATATCTTGAACGGCCGACTGGTATATAGACGCCCTGCCGGACGTCCTAGGTATCGTTGGATCGACCTAGTCAAGAAAGAGCTGTTGGAGCTTCAAATAGCCGACTGGCAACAAGCTGTACACAACAGAGAAGAATGAATCTTTGAATCTTTGCAAGATCCTCTTTGGGTCGCTGAGCCAGCATAAGTAAGTAAGTAAGTAAGTATACAAATTCCAGTATTAACGGCGTAAGGTTTGTATGGAGTTTTTCTTTTATTTTTATCTTATGTTTCTTGGGAAAAGTTATTCATTTTTATGTGCTAGTATATCCATACTAGAGTTTAACTAGATGTTTTATTATCACGCTGTATATTGCCATCGTAATAGGTCCATTGCGACAGCAGTCAAATGTATGGAAAATTATGACCTGCAAAGAAAAATGAACTTTGTGTGTTGGTGTTATGGAAACGTCAAAACGAACATCTTAGCGTTGGCCCCACTATAGGTGCGAAGTCATCTCGAATTCGCTTACGAAATTATGTTGGAAATAATACAAACAAAAATTATAAAGATCCTCTGTTATAAACGTCAACATCCTTATTTGCGGTCTAATAATGAACAAATCTGCGGCAAAAACCATCTATTACCCTTATACCAGCGTAGATGCTTTGCGGATGTAGGTACCTATGCTTCATTGTAAACCTAGCACAAGGTAGAATTGATTGTCTGAGTCTCCTCAGCAGTTTGAATTACAAACTCCAAATTTACATAATAATGAATAGTTTCATGTCTCAACAGCCGACACAAGTTACAGAAATAATAGTTTTTAGGGTTCCGTACCCAAAGGGTAAAAAACGGGACCCTATTAAATGCCTCCGATGTCTGTCTGTCAGCGGGCTGTATCTCATAAACCGTTATAGGTAGACATTTGAAATTTTCACAGATTATGTATTTCTGTTGCCGCTGTAACAACTAATAATAAAAATTAAAAAAATAATAAATTAAGGGGGCTTCCCTACTGCAAACGTGTTTTTAGGCGATTTTTGTTTTAGCTCTATCTTAAAAACGGGAACACTTACAAGCGTGAAAATAGGTACGTTTATAGTGCGTAAGCAATAGAATAACAACAAATGATAAAAACTGGTGAAGTGAGTTTTGGAGTCGCGCAAATTTTACCTATACACTTCTGTGTGACTGCGCGTCCATAACTAAGAAGGTTTTTTAATTAGGACACTTAAAGTTGTTAATAAATTGAACAATGACGATCGTTTAGATCTATTTTGCAGTAGTACTCGAAGCATCAAAGCGATTATTAGCAAGGAACCAACCCTACTTACAATTTTATTCGTGATCGGAGATTATTGTAAATATTTAAAATGTTTTGTGGTAGCTTTATAATTGACATGCGTTTGTTAATTCAGTCAACTACTGTGTTAAATAATAAGCTCCCCAAATAAAAAAAATAAATAAATATAAAATTATCAATTTTGAAAGAAATGAATCAATGACTCTACAGGCTTATTTAAGTTCGGTAAAATAATCTATATGTCACAGGCAAATCGTATGATTCGCCCCTTTACAAACGGCCGGCTGATTGTAAAACGGCGGCGCGGCGTCGGCACAATAATTTATGTTCGTTAGCCAAGGCAGCGACAGGCGAGTGCCAGAATAAAATTACGCTTCGCTGTGTAAAATGCCTAAGCTTTACGTAAAGTGGCGAATTTCACTATTTTCCTGCGACTTAAAGACAATACTAATAGGACAGATCGTAAGAGACGGGTAACGGTGGCATCGAGGCGACAATGGTCGGAACCACGCACCGCTTCACGGTAGATAGCTACAATAAAGGTGTAACGCGTATCCTGATAGAACGGGCCTTGGAGAGACTCGCGGTTTAGATATTAGATAGATTATAAATTGCCTTTAAATCGAAATAAGTCACCTTAGTGACGTCGACCCTTTGGTCGTATTGATAAATCCTTATCAAGTATGAAACTGCTCGATGCACTTTACAAATACAAATTATACATCTTGAGTGCTATCTCAGACTTAAGAGGGATTTCCCAATAAAATCGAAATCTTTGAGTTGTTGAACACTTTTCTTTGTTTATAGGAAACATGAAGACTCGTGTGCTGAGGGTTCTGTACCTGATCAAAGAATTTATTAAATCAAAGGGCAAGAGCTTGTAGTATCATAATATGGTATAAGTGTCTGTCTGATACTACAAGCTCTTGCCCTTTGATTTAATAAATTCTTTGTCCACTTAAACTTGACCCCTCATTAATATTAATGTACTTGAAACGGGAGCTCACCTTAATTCGTTACAATTGGACTTTTCATTTGGTTGTGTAAGACCTAGCTTTCTGCCAAATTACTTGATCCTAAGGCCATGGGAAGTACCCTGTAGGTTTTGGTTTGGTTCAAATGTATACCTGAAATGTTTACATCTTCACGGGTCCACGGACCTTTATATTGAATATCAATTTCAACTTGATACCTTTACCTGTCGTGCGAAAAAGGGTCTTGACTTGATAGACAGACGGACAAAAAATTGATCCTTAAGGGTTCCGTCTTTTTCCCTATGAAGTACGGAACTCTAAAGAGTTCATTTTCTTCATGAAACTTAATTATGTTCTCCTAGGAACATGGGTCTAGGTAAAAAATACAACATGTCGTCATCAGTTGATTGACTATGATCAATGGTCATCAATCAATTAACGTGGCATTCGACACGCACTCATTTTCCAAGGAGAAAATTCATTTACTTACTTTTGTCATATACGATGAGCGTCCGAATCATTTATGGCAAAAACCATATTTATAGTTTTAAAGACGAATTTCCACACATACTTTCACCTCTTATTTCAATTCTTAAGTGTAGCATCACACCTGCCGATTTAAAAAAAAAATTGTGCCTGTGGCGGAGAGTGCTTGATGGTTTTCGGGGCGGTAATTTCGGGGCGATAAATTGAATACCTACTGATCACGGTAGAAAACAAAGAATGCTCAGATTACACGTGTGATCTATATCATTCTTTACTATTCCTTTCTAGGTGCGTAATCTACTATTACTGCTTACCTTCCACCTAGGATTAGCGGACAACCTCCCCGCCACCACACCACCAGCCGTTCCTCCTCCAACCACGATGAAGTCATAACTATCATCTGGTTTCCTGCTAGCTGGGAAGCGGTGGCAAGGGTCACTGAGGTCGCACCGGCCCTTGATGAAGTTCCGGAGGATCAGCATGAACATGTACGCTCCGCCGAAGGTGCAAGCTTGACCTAGATCCGGTCCGATTTCTTCTATTGGACATGAGCAGCTCTGAAACAGAAGAGGTGAGTAATTTTATTTCTTTATCCTTATTGTGTTTAAGTATCTCGTACATGGAAATGAGTTCCCCTTTTTGTGGACCCCATAGTGCAGTTCGACCGTATACGATCTCTCTGTATTAATTGTATTGGTGGCAAAAAACTATATATTTTTTTCTGTTTTTCGTACGTATTTTGTAAGTTTTATGATAAAACTTTTGTCACACACGTATCATATATTTCAATTATTCTGATTCCAAATTATTCGACTGTCTACTGCGTAGGAACGTATTCTATTCTATTTACAGACATTTTGATTCTATTAGCATTTACCAATTTTTATTAACTTTTACCAATATCATTATATCCTAATCCAGCCTAATGGCAACTATTATAGTGAATGCAAGAAGACACTTAATTTTGTTTACTTTGATCATGTTGTGATTCAAGCTTCTTTCTTTAGTTTTCGCTAGCCTCATCGCCACGGAAAAGTAATAAGTATAGAATTGACTCCACTCTTAGCTTCAAAATGGTTCTTTAAATGTTAAGTTACCTATTTAGAGGTACCTAGCCTACCTATTCTTGTGGCTGTGTATTTGCCTGAAGCGAAAGTAGTTCCACTAGTCAGTACTATCAGTAATGTAAAACTTGGCTTTTGCCCAACTAACATTTACTTTCGCCATATTACACGAACTAAAAGGACTAATAAACAGGGTGTTAATTTTATAACGTGCCATAGATTAGGGGGTGTTTCAGTAACGATAAAGGAAGACAAAAAAATATCTTGCTTAAAAATAGTTAAAACTTCATTGAAACTAAACTAACGCGGAGGGCAATGACCCTGACTTTATTGCGGATAAAAGTATTTGAAAAATATTATTATTATAGTAAATGGAGCCTAAAAAGGGGGGGGGATAAAATTTAAAATGTCGTTAAGTCTAGATCAAATGGGGTCTCATATGAAAGGGCTTTATTTACACATTCCAAAAGAAATTTTATTTGTTTTACAACTCTAAGTTTTCATGTTATGATGAAAAATGTAAAAAAAAAATACCATTCTCGCTCCTTATCTTCGAAGTTTGCGCAAGGAAAAATCTAAATTAATTACAGTCGATAGAGGTTTATGTAAATATTACAGGAAAAATAAAATGATCTAAATTACACAGTTTTTTAGAAATCTGCAAAAAACCTTTACAAATAAATTTAGTTTTGCGGTCTTGAAAATGGACTTTATTGCTTCCAAAATATTATGTATAATATTAGCTATAGGTATATCGGAACCCTCGACGCGCGAATCTGACTCGCACTTGACCGATTTTTTCTTTCACTAAGCGCCACTTTTCTTTGTGAATCGATGTACCTAATTTGACTGACGTTATAAAATACGGAATCCAAATTAAAATTAATATTTTATTTAAATATGTAATTTAATTGATTTTTTATTTAGATTATGAAACATTATTATATGAGGCGTGAAAAACGAAATTATTCACTGTGCGTACTTGGAATAAAATATTTTATTTATTCAAATTGATTAGTTCAACATCGCTTTATTTTAAACGCATGCAAATTCATGAACTGTATTTTTATTAGGTGGAGTTTTGTTTGATATATATTCATATCCCTTTATAATCCTTGTCCCACTGTCGACAGGCCAAAATTCTGCGGCCAAATCGATCGACCTATGCAATATAATTAGCCAAATATTTTATAGTTTTAGTATTGAACTAACAAGTATCTAAAATGATAAAGACTTTATACAGCGCGTTCAGAACAACACTACGGTTTAAAACCTGCTCATGAGCTTTGTGTGCGGTTTTAGCGCGCTAATAATCGGTTCAAAACTTGCTCGTATTCACTCGTTTAAGCGACGTGACGTCATCAGTGACGTCACTTTAGCGCGCTATCATTGCATACGAAAATGAGGTAGTGCAGCGTGTGCGAAACGTCAAATTCATAAGACATTTGTCATCAATCTCGTTTTCGAGAGATTTTTTTCAACTTTTTTGGGGTTTTTAGATTTAATTATCTTATCGAATAATCATTATCTCTCAATAATTTGTTAAAACGCAAAACAAAATCAAAATTTTAATTTTTCTTAGTGACATTGACATAAGCGCGCTCTAGTATGGTTTAAAACTGTATTCGATCGTATTCGACGAATGCACGCATATAGAAATGAACCGACTATATTCAGAGAATGTGATGTGTGCGTTGAATTCAAGAAACAATCCGTAGTGCAAGTTTGTCCATGACGGTTACTCGTATATTCCGCGCATGGGTGACAGGCGGAGAGCCAATGAACGATTCGCTCGCCCCCTGGGGGGAGCCGCGCTTACCCCTGCGACTCATTTTTTGACTTCTGAGCATTAACGGTCCAGAAAAACTTATTTTGTACGCAGTATACTTGTGATTTGTACAGGCCAGACATGTATTTCTCTGAAAAATGGTTCTTTATCATTTAAACTTACACGAAAAACGCGAGACAACTACTATTATACTTAGTCTAACTAAACTATCGTATTTCTCTGAAAAATATAGAGCTTATAGAAGCACGATTTAAGAGGTCAATTGAGTGTATTTTGTTTAAAAAAAAAGTTGAATTCAAATTTTTTCACAATAAAAAAAGGAAATATTTATTATTACGAAACATTTAACTCATCTGGCATTGAATTCCACAAGCTGTTTGCTTGTTGATAATTATAATAAACAAAGCAAAGAGCTAAAAAGTTAATTGATTTAATGACACTAAGTATATCATGATATTACACACTCATTGATGTTGTAAAAAAGTCATCGTTGTATTCTTGTTATTTAATCGATGACAAATAAGTATGATTGTGGTAATTTTAAGATTGCGGAAAAAATTGCCTTTTATGAATGTTAATTGTGTTAACAAACTAAAAGCTTTTACAATTTAGGTATGTAAGACGATAAATCCTAAATTTAAAAAATGACACTTAAATTTATTATTCGTATATGGTTAAATTACGTTTTCTCCAATAAAGTGATGCTTCTGCATACGCTATTACCCGACGGCTCAAGGAGGGTTTTAAATACTTAGGTAATATTACTTACTTAACATGCCGGATATAATTTGTTGGATTTCGTCTAGAACAAGTCTGTATTTATTCAATTAATATTTACTTATTTATTTATTTAATTACTTTGTACAGCCCCGAGCTGGTCAAGCTTTACACTGAAAGCACGACTTTAGCTCCCACTGCTATTGAAGTAAGAATCTCCAACGTGTCAAGCTTATAGTGTTCTTAGCTGTACTAGTCTAATTCATCATCGACTCCTAGCAATTTCCATTCCTAGGAAGGGCAATAATTAGATTCCGCTAGCTTCCTATTAGATTACTACGTGAATAGATTCCTTGTATTAGAGTTCTAATATTATATTTAATGAGTATGACGACCTGCACGCGTAAACTTGGCTTCTATACAACCGACTAAGAACATAATTGCGTATGTCGATACATGCGAAATATTTAAAGATATACCTTATTTTATTAATACCTAGTTGTTAACTATAGTTACTTTATAGATCGGCTAATTTCCCCATTACGAGTCCTTGAATATTTTGTAATGTTTGACAGAGTTGTCGAAGTTGTAATAGGGTTTTGGAAAAGTCAGTCAATAATCCTTTAAATTTTCTTTCAAAAGGTCACACAGACCGGCGGCGCTCAGAAAAAATACCGAGCGCAGCGAGGTTCAAATCTCTTTTGGGCCGCCGGGGCGCGGTGGCGGCGCTTTCGTGATATGCCGCTATATGAACCCGGCCTTATGATTTCATACAAAATATAAATAATAAGTGCTCACTGATACAGAAACGTTTGTTTATTTTGCAATTTCCCGACAAAATTAAATAAGTGTAAGTACCTACCCATGTCTATACCTATAATAAAACACGAATCTCCAATAAATAATCTAGAGATAATTTACCTATGTTGTTTGTATCTGATTGTAGAGTTTGCTTTAAACTTTGTACACCCGGTGGCACGTAAAACCAACTGTGATGGACTCTAAATTATTTCACTATAATAAGTCTAATAAATATCCAAACCTCTGCTTGAATCAATTAGAGTTAGCCCATTGACGATAAAAAAAAAACAGTTGTAAAAGCCGAAACTCCACGCGAACGTTTAGTCGTGAGTTTACTAGTATTAGTATAATATGATCTGTGGTCGTGGGCACAGCTAGTCAACAATAATATCTAAATACTCTCTCTTTTATCGATAAAAGATAAGTAAGACTACTTACGTCGTGGTAGTTTATGTTGTTAAGACTCATTTTGATTGATTCGAATTCGAGACCTGTAAATAAAAAGTAAACATGAATTAATACAATAATATCGTACACATTTTGAATAGATCACAAACAATCAAATCCAACTGTAGAAATACTTTCTTTGCTTTATCAGCTGATCTACCGAAAACTGAAAATCGTCCAGTAACAAAAATACATCGTAGGAGCCGTAATTTTGGCGATAAAAACCAAAGTTCCAGATACTCTGATGAGTTCTATGGCTATTAAACTTACAACCCGCCAAAACTTCGACTTTAAAGCCCGCGTCACACAGAGGCGGTAGCGGAAGCGTTCCGGGGCCGGTATTTTTTGTAAAGTATGAGTTCTTATGCACCCTGTCACATTGAAAAGCGGTCGCGGCGCGGTATTTTGTTCCCGCCAAACCGCCCCGGACTGCTTTCGCAATCATACCGCTTCTGTCTGACTTGAGCTTTAGTGTTGTCAGCTAACCGACGAATTGTGGATTCAGAATACACCTTTTTTCCGAACGTGTTTTGAATTTTATATGGGAAATCATGTATTGTCACGGAGCGGGGCTGCATGCCTCGCATGCTGCCTCCTTTCGTGATCCTGGCTCTATTGTCCTGGCCCAAAATTCCAAATTCCTATTTCAAATGTCTTCTATCTCTGTCTTTCGTGTCAAAAATAGTCAGTTTACCCTTGATTCTGGTCGTGCTCGGACGTGCCCGCGCGCAGCACGACCACCGCCTTGTATTGAACATTGTATTGATACAGGGGACCATTCCCCTCTAAGGCAACGTACATACCGTCTCTCGCCTGAGAAGATTAAGGCACTGTCAGCTGAAGTAGATAAAATGCTTGAACTCGATGTAATAGAGCCTTGTGAAAGCCCTTGGCTCAACCCGGTGGTCATCACACCTAAGAAAGATGGTGACTGGCGTTTTTGTGTTGATAGTAGGAAGCTTAATGCTATTACCAAGAAGGACGCTTATAAACTTCCTTTAATTAACGAAATTTTGGATAACCTTCGTGATTCGCGTTATCTTTCTTCCATTGATATCGCTAAAGCGTTTTGGGAAATACCGCTTCAAAAAGAAGATCGACCCAAGACCGCTTTTCATGTACCCGGTCGGGGAATGTTTTGTTTCAAAGTGATGCCTTTTGGCCTTACTAATGCCCCGGCTACCCAACAAAGATTTATTGATAATTTACTTTCTGCTGATTTAGATAACAAGGTTTTTTGTTATTTAGATGACATAGTCATAGCTACGGAAACCTTTGATGAACATATATCTTTACTAACTAAGGTTCTTTCTAAACTCGATAGTGCCAATATTACCGTTAATTTCAAGAAATGTGTTTTCTTTAGAAAAGAATTAAAATACTTAGGCTATATTGTAGACGAACGTGGTCTTCGCACTGATCCAGATAAAGTTCAGGCTATCCTTGATATACCTGTGCCTACTTCACGTCGAGAACTCAGAAAATTTTTAGGCACTGCTAGCTGGTATCGGAGATTCATTCCTGATTTCAGTACAGTAGTTTCTCATTTAAATAAACTAACTTCATCAGGTAAAAAGGGCAGTAAACCTAAACCTTTCCTTTGGGATGCTGACGCTAATGCCGCTTTTAACAAACTTAAAACAGCTCTTACCTCTACACCCGTTTTAGCTCGTCCAGACTTCACCAAACCCTTTTCAGTGCACTGTGACGCTTCTAGTTTTGGAATTGGCGCTATGCTCACTCAAGAGTTCGTTAACGTTGAAAAACCTATTGCGTACATGAGCAAATCCCTCTCAGGTGCTCAAAAGAACTACTCTATTACTGAAAGAGAGTTACTCAGCGTCATTACCGCCTTGGAACATTGGCGTTGTTATTTAGATAATGGGCTAAAGTTTACTATTTATACAGACCATTCTGCGTTACAATGGTTTCTTAATTTGAATAACCCCACAGGCCGTTTAGCCCGATGGAGTATACGATTATCGGCTTTTAATTTTGAAATAAAACATAAGAAAGGTAAGGATCATTTAGTCCCAGACACTTTGTCTCGCTCAGTTCCTATAGCTCTAATTGACTACAACCCGGCTCAGTCTTCAGATGAATGGTATAATAGTATGCTGGCAAAGTGCTCTGATAATCCTACCTCTTGTCCTGACTACCTTATAAGAAATAATAAACTTTATCGCAAAGCGCGTTCTACCAATTTACTTACTTCGGAATATGACTGGAAAGAGGTTATACCTTCCGAAATTACCGAAATGGTTATTGTTGATAATCATTCTACCCCTACTAATGCTCACTTTGGCGTTTTTAAGACATACATGAAAGTCAAGCGTAGGTATTTTTGGAAAGGCATGTATAGAGACGTTGCAAAATTTATTGCTAAGTGTGACACTTGTGCTGCTTATAAACACCAAACTCAGCGAACTATAGGCCTTATGGGCCATCCCAGAACAGTCTGTAGACCTTTTCAGACGATTTCGATAGACCTTGTTGGCCCTTTACCTATGACTAGAAAATTAAATAGATATATTTTCGTGGTTACTTGTTGCTTTAGCAAGTATTGTCTTCTTTTTCCAATTAAACGTGCTACAGCTTTATAATATGCCACATAATGGAAAATCTGGTATTTATGACTTACGGAATTCCACAAACGGTTTTACTGGATAACGGACCTCAATTTGCTAGCAATGAACTTTTCGATCTTTTTAGGCAATACAACATTCCAGAAATTCACTATTCCCCTCTTTACTGTCCCCAAGTTAATCCTGTAGAACGCTATAACAAAACAATTATAACCGCTATTGCTTCCTTTGTTAATCAAGATCATAGGTCTTGGGACTTGAATTTATACAAAATTCAATTCGCGATTAACTCTTCGGTTAATGAGGTAACTAAGTTCACACCCGCCTTTCTAGTTTTTGGGCGTGAACTGGTACCATGCGGCTCTATTTATCAGAACACAGAATTATGTGACGACTTAATTTTTGCTCCACGTAGTATATTTGCGGACAATGTAGGTCTACTTTCACCACTATTTTCTGAGGTTCAAACGAGACTTTGGTTGTCTCATCAAGCTAATGCTTCCCGTTACGATCAGCATCGTCAAAGGTTGGAATTCAACATAGATGACGTGGTTTGGAAACGTAATTACACATTAAGTGCTGCTGGCAAATATTATTCTTCAAAACTTGCACCTAAATTTATAAAATGCAAGGTGACAAATAAAATATCTCCATTTGTATACGAGTTAGCGGATATGACGGGTCATCCTCTTGGACGATGGCACGTCAAGGATATTAAGCCTAAAGCTAGCTTTAATTGATTTATTGTTTTAATTAATTAAATAATTTATTGATCCTTCATATCACTTTAATCAATAATTGAATTTGTAATATTAGCTTATGTTACAATTTGTTTTTCTTACTTTTAATATGTTCTTTTCATTCACTTACTTGTGTGAATATTGTTTTGTTTTACATTGCTTTTTGCGCGATATCGCGATATTTATGCTATACCTGTCCATATCTACTTTAGTTTAGGTATGCTCATTGAACTTTTATGTACCTCTAAGGTTTTAGACATTTGCATGTGTAATGTTTATTGCATTAACTTATTCAAGTTTATTATGTTTGTTATTTATAATGCGTTCTTTACGGACTGCCCTTTGAGTTCCCTATTGTTTTAGTTATTAGGGCTACTTTTACTGTATAGACCTGTGTCTTATGTAGGTTCGAACTGCTAAGACTTGACTGGTTGATGATGTATGTTTGGATTCATAATATTGCTTTGCTAGACGACGTGTGTCTGTTGATTTTGTTAGGTTAAGTTTGTTATTCTTTGTTCGTGTTTGGGCAGTTCCGTTATACCTAGTAACTATTAGTTTTATTATTTTAAGTCCTTACTTAGCTTTAGTTGTCTTTGTAAAATTCTTCGGATATTCCAGTAGGTACTCCTCGAATTTTTCACCGGAGCCCCGGGGTACTGTCACGGAGCGGGGCTGCATGCCTCGCATGCTGCCTCCTTTCGTGATCCTGGCTCTATTGTCCTGGCCCAAAATTCCAAATTCCTATTTCAAATGTCTTCTATCTCTGTCTTTCGTGTCAAAAATAGTCAGTTTACCCTTGATTCTGGTCGTGCTCGGACGTGCCCGCGCGCAGCACGACCACCGCCTTGTATTTTATACCTTCTTTATCATAATAAACTCGTAACTTTATGCTGGCGTTTTGGATCCCCTACCTACACCCTGTAGAGTCTCAACCTTCTCCCTGCCGCTGAGAAGCTTTCGGTGACAGTATTTTTTTTCGTGTTTCGACCTACGTTTCGTGGGAATGGTTGTTCAGTTTAATGGTCTAATTAGAGGAACCACTCTAAACGTCATTTTTCTTATCACGGATAAGGGCTAAGTTCATCTGCTCGTTTACCCAAAGTTTTTTTTATGTCACTCGTGGGCAAACGAGCGGGTGGGCCACCTGGTGGTAAGTGGTCACCACCGCCCATAGCATCCACTCTCTTTTTAGTGAAATAATTGGCACTAATAAGACAGCAAAGCGCGTTACCCACCCTGAGAACTAAGATGATATGTCTCATGTGCCGTCAATTTCACTAGATCCCTTACCCTTCAAATCGAACCACAGCAATGCACACACTACTGCTTTACGGCAGAAATAGGCAAGCGGGTGGTACTTCCCTAGACGGACTTTGCACAAAAGCCCTACCACCATCAAAGTGATCACCGAGCTAGCGGAATCTCTCTGAATGACACGGGTTAGTATTTTTTGCAAAGAATAATTTAGAAGGTCATAGGTAAAGTTAATGGGTTTGCATACGAACTGTTTTTTCTCGTCACAATACATGTGAATCGTAATACGTGCGTAACGGAATCTCTTTAGTTGCACATACAAATGTAGCCCCGTTATGCGTTAGATTAGACTAAGCGCACATTGAGCGAGCATGCTTGACTACTTTATGTTTACTGTGGATACAATACAATACAATACAATACAATACAATACCACAGCCTCCGTGGTCTAGTGGTCAGAGCGCTCGGCTCACGATCTGGAGGTTCTGGGATCAACTCCCGGTGGGGACACTGTCAAACAAACATCCCTTTGTGCGATCTCCCCAGTTTGGTTAGGGCATTGCAGGATGTATCACCTGATTGTCCGAAAAGTTAGTAAAGATAGCCTTGTTCCGTTTTAATGGAATCGACTTCCTAACCTAGAGTATTTGACGAAGGCCTGGTTTTTACACAGAGCGACTGCCATCTGACCTCAGCAACTGAACTCGCAAACCAGATCCAATCCTCTATTAGGTTTGGTCAACCTGGCTGTCAGATTTTTCAAGCCGCCAAATGGCCTCATCGACAGTAGCCCGCCAATGGCTTGCCTTCCAAGTCACAAACGCTCTAGTTGTTGGGCCACTGCTAGTTCCCCAACCGGTTAAAAGTTAAAAGACACGAAAGCGTATTGATGAGTAAGCCGAGGCAGGGCAGCACAGAACAGAACAGTATTTTCTTACAATTTTGTTCGTAATAAAGCGAGAGGGAAGATGCGTTCTGCCTTTCCCTGCGCTATCTGAGTCTTAGCTTACACTCACCCTTATAGTGAGGAAGAATCTGATTCTTTTTTTTTGCCATTGTTTTTATAAAGATGCCCCTCAAAGATTTTGTTATTGTTTAGGTACATAGAATTGGTGTATGATTATTTTAATGTTTCTAAAATAGCATACTACTGGTACAAAATTAGGAAACGTTTTAAGGTTTTCAAGGCTCCCATTTAATGCTCTTCATAATAATGTATCTATACACCTTTCCTAAATCAGACACTAATTCGGCATATTATATTGCTGGTTGAAGTTAGGATATTGGAATTAACCGAGCTGAGCCTCCCAGCAATGTATGCCAAATTAGTTTCTGTTTGAAACAATTTTGCGTATGAAGCGTGCCGTACCTATCTCAACATTCAAGGATTTAACTCGGATGCCTGACTGGTTGGCGTGATTGGTAGTGAGTCTGCCTTCTCAACCGAGGGGGCCGTTGGTTTGATGCCCGGCCAGGGCAAACAATGAACACGAGTGTTTGTTCTGTCTGGGTGTTATTTATCTATGTATATGCAATAGGTTTATATAATTGTAATATCATTGTGTATATGAGTCTCTGGTATCTGCCTAATTATGACGTTGTGTGAAATTGTCCCCCATAATTGAAAAAGAAAACGTTCCGTGTAGAACCCAAGTCAAAATGTAATATAATCAGCTGCTCGAGTCAAAGCACTGTTTACCCTAACATCCTGGATAGGAAGAAAACTTTAATAAAAAACCGGTCAAGTTCGAGTAAGACTCGCGCGCCGAGGGTTCCGATATACCTATACTATTTTTGAAAGCAAAAAAGTCCATTTTTAGGACCGCAAAACAAAATTGTTTGTAAAGGTTTTTTGCAGATTTCTAAAAAACTGTGCAATTTAGAAAGATTATTTTATTTTTGCTGTAATGTTTAGATAAACTTCTATCGACTGTAATTAATTCAGATTTTTCCTTTCTCAAACTTCGGAGATAAGGGGGGGAATGGTATTTTTTTTTTTTGACATTTTTCATCATAACTTCAAAAATAAGAGTCGTACAAAAATAAAAAAATATATTTTAGAATGTGCAAGTAAAGCCCTTTCATATAATACCCCATTAGACCTAGTAACTACAGTTTGAAATTTTGCACCCCCGATTTGGACCCCTTTTACATTAGTAATCATATTTTTTTTCTAATTCTTTCATTTGCAATTAGGTTGGACAACTATATTCTAAAACCATTCCAAATTTCAAGTTGATAGCTAGAATGGTTGCTGAGATATACATTTGTGACTGACAGACAGACAAACGGATAGACAGACAGACAAAGTCGCACCATAAGGGTTCCTTTTTTTTACCATTTTGGTATCGGAACCCTAAAAAGAAAAATAAATGCGAAAGTATGTTTTTGTTTGTACTTCCTAACGGTGTGATTTTTTGCATAGACATAGTTTTTATGTCCCGAGGAATGATATATTAAGCTATTTTTTAGCTCGGGAAAATACGTCATTTTTGTGGGAAATATACCTACAAACGTCGGTTATATAATTGTAATATCATTGCCTACTAAATAATTATTTGTTATACAAGGCAGCAAAATTTTTATTTGGCGCGACTGCCTTGTATTGAAACTCGAGTAAGCGAAGGATCTTAGGATTGAGGTTCGAGCAAAAGAAGAATCCTGAGCGTAGCGAGAGTTTCAAGGCACGAGACGCGAAATAACTTTGCTGTCGAGCGAAACACACAATTTTCACTTGATTACAGCGAGGAAAATGCTATCGAATATCTCCAGTACGTTATACTATAATATCATCATGTTCTAATTTTACGCTAGCGCCAAAATGGCTTTCGCACGCAGATTGAAACCGTAAAGAAGAGATTTCCTGGCTATAAAAAAAAATATTTTCATAATTGTTTTTTTATCTGAAAATATAATTTTTTGCCACGGTAATTTATTAGTACAAATCCTACATTTAATACAAGCCTACATTGTTATCACTGCCAAAATTTTACTTTTGCTTTCTTTTACACTACTATAGTTAAACAACTGAGAACACGTTGAAAAACGAGATTGTTTTTTGCTTTCATACGAAATATTTTCCTCTCGTTCAACGGCCCATTTTCTTTGAATATGTGGTTCTATTCGGTTTTATGGCCTGGCTAAACTACAGTTATAGCAGTTATACAAAGAATCCGTTATTTTTTCCGCAGGACATCCTCAATTCAGATTTACAACTTTCACTGTTACTACTGATTCCCATCAATTTATTTAACTTACTTACAAATTAAACGCTATAAATCGAAACGCTAAACATAAAACGTACCTTCAAATAAAAATGAATAATCACAATCACACACAGTTAAAAAAAAACAAATAACAAAATGTTGTATAACTAACGGACGCGCGGAGATGCGCGCGTTTGAAGTGACGCGGACGTTGTGACTTGCGCGGGAGTAACCAATGTTTATATGGTGATCATCAGATCGCTTAAGTCACAAATCGTGCGATAAGAGCTCTTACGCTTAATTTGTTACATAACTAATCACCATAGCATCCCATAAAACCTGCAGAACAGGGAGCTCCCTCCAGAATACCACCTTTTGCTGGAACAATGTAGAGCGGAAGTGTCATAGTCACCACACTTGTTACGTTGCGTTGAGTTGCGGCTGGCACTATGGAATGCTATTGTTGGGGACCGCAGTGTGTAAGATAGTAAGATACACAGAAAGTCGCTGCTGCCCATCCTGCAGTTCATAGCCCCTTAGTCGCCTCTTACGACCCCCATGGATAGAGATGGGTTGGCACTATTCTTTGCCGGCGCCACCCGAGTTTAAGTCACTTACGTTGCTTTGTATAGGAAGTTGATTTTTTTGTACGTTTTTAGCCGAAGCTCGCGTCGACAGCTTCATGGCACTACTGCGGAAAAAGTCGGCGTCTTTACTGAACAGAATACGAGGCAGCAGCAACAGCCTTCTGAAGACAATTGCGGCAAGGAGTGAGTGCCCTATAATGCGGCACTTAATTATTACTACTAAGTCCCTCGTAGAATATAAGTACTAACATAGTTATAAGTTTATTGTTACTAACATTTTTGTGGATCTCTGTTGTCCGAAATAAAGATTTTATTATTATTATTAGCATAGTCGTAAAACAAAAGTTGTTGCTTTTGACCTCAGTTATAAGGTGAGCATACGCAGGTCCAAAAAATAACCTTGATAAACCTTGAATGAGTAAATTTCGTCATGATACTGAACCACTTTTCCTAGGAACTTAGGCTAAAATATTGTACATTGTCGCACAGTATTTTTTGGGTAATATCGTACAAATTACCGTTATTAACTAACAGTACCCGGGCGACACTGAGCTATACTCGGTATGATTAAAATATCTTCGGGTGAGAAAGCTATGCTACTCAACAACAGATGGCGCTGTACGTTTCTTGAACGCACTATTAAATATTAAAAAAGACGGTGAAAACGAATTTTCCCAGACACGAGACCTAGCTAGATGGATTTTTTGCCCCCAAAATCCCGTGTATACAAATATTGCTCGTTTAATAGTATAGTATAGATCTTTTTATCTTGATTTAGAGCTAGCGTCTTTTCAGTCTAACGTATTCTTTTTCGTGTTCGTATCAATGTTGTAATGATCAAACACCAACTAAACATTCACTTCCCAAATTTTTGCTTCTGCTATGGCGTTATGACGCATCAAACGGATCCTCGTTAGTGCAGGTGAAGGGGCACAGTGGACAAGACAGCACAGCATGCGCCATGTTTTGAGACAGAGCTCCATTGTGCACAATCACTGCGCTTTTTAGCAACTGGTTTGTAAAACCCCACCTCACCATGCTCTTTCTGCAGCGGCCATCTAGAATCAAAATAATTAACAACCTATACAGTGTCTTTGGTAAATATCTGCAAACCTCTTAGTTGGTTACCCTACCCATGAAACTGAACAACTTTCCAAGGAACATAGGTCGAAATCTAAAAAAAAAAATTGATCTCCCATACAAAATTCGCTATCAGCTGATGCAGTTTCTATGGGACGTTAAAACTTTTTTTTAGGGGAAAGTTTTTCAGTTTCATGGGTAGAGCAATCACCGGAGAGGTTTGCAGACATTTACCAAACACCCTGTATTTTTATGTGGGTCGTATCGTAACATAAAAGGTGATTAAGGCGCGTGCACCCTAGCGATATTCGGCGCGGCAATATCGCGACGATCATATTATTTGTATGATTTTTATCGCCGCGACGCTTAATAGTATGAACGCCGCGAAATCGCCGCTCCTGAAAATCGCTAGTCTGTCCGCGCCCTAAGAGATCCTTGTCCGGAGGATAGGCAGTAGGCAGCAACGCTCTGTCGCATAGTACTTACTACTTTCAGTCACCAATCACCGTGGTCGTCAGCCACAACGCTACAGGCGTGGTGACTATTTAACGTACCCGAAAAAAATATCCTTGGGGATCGACGTAATCGTGGTAATTTGAACGATATTACCAAAACAAAAACGTTTGCCAAAAACGCTTACCTAAGCCTCAACATAAAGCCACGATCACACCTAGTTGAATTCAAAGTCTACTCGTAAATCTTCATACATTGATGGGAGGCTTGGTTATGTTAATTGCAATATCCTTACTTCAACGAGCAATGTATGCCGAATTTGGCTTTGAATTCAGCTAGGTGTGATCGTGGCTTAACACTTTTAGACAAAAGTTTTTATCTTGGTAACATCGTTTAAACCACGATCACCCCCACCCATGGGTGGTGAACGTTTCTGGCCGCTGCGCGAACGAAAGCGCAGGTAACAACTATCCAATACAAATAAAAATATGAAACAAGTTCAGCGGTCAATGTCATTGCCAAGGCGCTGTGCCTCCAGCAGTGTTACGTGATCGGTTCCACCGGTATCCGGTATTACAACTATTCTGTAACTATCGCGTACGAGTATAAAGGGTCTTAGAAGATTTTTTTTACAAAAGCTGGTGCTCGCATAGACGCTGTTTGAAGAACCAGGCCTGGTGAATGACTGAATTAATGAATATATTCAAGTCGCAAGTGAATAGGCTTCTTCTGGGCAAGCTCGTTCCATCGTCGACCTCATCATCAATATTTTAAAGGTATTTATGATTAGACAACAAAACTGTATAACTTTTGATGAATGAAACTCAAAACTCTCTTGTAAAAGTTACATACACTGAATTCAGTTCTGCTTTCAGTTTTTGGACAGCTGTTCCTTACAATACAACCCGTACTAGTACTAGTCCAACAGTGAGAAAAATAAGATAGATAGCAGTAAAAACCAGTGTCCTCTTAAAATATCCTGGTAAAGTAGCCGACTTACCAATACGTCGTCGCTCCGCCCCCGCAGAGGGATCTCACGTTACGGCATGGAAAAGCTGTAAAGTGGTGCCCGCCGGAACGGTAAAAGATATACGATTGCCACTGTCATGTCCTCAGAGACCAAATCTATTAAATTGTTAAAGTCTTTTTGACATTATTGTGGTGGAAAAAGAAAAGCAGCAAATTACCAGAATGCAAGATGGCGGTAAGCCGATCAAGTTTTGTATGAAAAGCTTACGGATTTCAAAATGAGATATGTGGGTTGGGTATAGTAGGTATATGTTAGAAACTTTTTTTACAAGCATTATTTTTTTTTACAAGCATTATTTTGCGCCATATATTTTTCTCCTTTATTCTAATTGTTTTCGTGAAAATTTGGTCACTATGGAAGGTGGATATTTCATACTAGAACACAATATTCATATTTTATCAATATCGGACTCATTAGAAACATCTTTTCCAGCAAAAGCTTGAATTCTAGAGGGAGCTCCCTGTCCTGTAGTGGACGTTTCATGGGATGTTATGATGAGAAACATCTTGAAGAGACCTTTATAATGCAGTTAAAACCGAGGATCTGATGATGGAGCTGGAAGGTAGATAATGTTACTCTGGGCTGGTTACTAGTACACTTTTTGAGTTTTGACTTATTAGAATCTTGATGGATGGACTAGTAGGCGTTCAAGAGAAAGTTTTGTACCGTAAGATCCCTAGTTGATAAATGATATGTTGATTCCAGAGTCATCTGTTAAAATATTAATTGAATAAGCTTCAAGTTGGCCGCAGCATTCAGTCTAATTACGTAATAAATTATAATAACTGACCTGTTGAAGCTTTGTTTGTGATTCTGGCTTCTGTGTCCTAGAGCATAAGAATGAACATAGTGTTTGTTCTACATAGGTGATTGTTTTATTTGTCTAACAGCTGACCATGTGTAAAATGTCAAAACACTAGCACCTTGGACGCCTTGTGTCACCTTACAATATTATAATAGAAAGAATCGGAACTGAAGCTTGAATCTACAGGATGTTCAATAAATTACATATCTTTCTTTTTTTTTCTCTTTCTTTTTTTCCTTTTTCTTTGTTTTTTTTTCTTTTGTTTCTTTTTATCTTTCTTTCTTTCTTTTCTTTCTTTTCTTTCTTTCTTTTTTTTTCTTTATTTGGCTCAGAAACGACAGAAAAAATTGAACTTTCAAACAGAGTCATGGACAAAGTTGTATGGTAAAGCCAAAAATTATCGTCGTTTTTCGAACCCTATTTCTTAGGGCAAGTTTTGCAGCTCTATGTTCTGACTTCTGAGTCACTTCTTTCAAGATCTCTACCTTTTTACACCCTGTTTGTTATAGCTCAACGTTTCATATAAATCCATGAATGACCAACTTTGGATGTAAATTTACTGAATAAACTTAATTTAATTGGGGCAAGGACAACATAAAATATGAACGCTTATCGTCTGACTAAGTGTGAATGAAATAAAAATTTGATCGAAATTTAAGTTAAGTATAGTGATAAAGATAATAGTTAGATAGTTTTTTGGAAAATAAGGTGGTGATAATTCTAACCTGATGGCGCTCGCACATTGGATGGGAAGCCACTCTCTCTAGCAGTTGCTGAAAACAGATTTAGTCTGTGCAGAAGTTCTGAAGAAGACCATGACTGCTCCCATCAGATTTTCGTATCATTTATGAAAACTAAAAACAGATACGACGATAAAATACCGCGTTGAGGAACGTGAGCAGCTGTAACCGATCATCATTTAAAGCGATTTGAAAATAATTAATTCATTGTTGGATTATTAAAATATCTAAATGACGTCAGTTAAACTACATCGCTTCACAAACAAAGTGGCGCCATGGTGGGAAAAAAGAGACGACACTATAACCCACTTGCTCTTTTAAATTTGTTTGAATGTACATAAACATAAGTCAATTTGAATTTTGAAGTTTCCTGTTAGAGCCATAGCCTAATCCCATGGATTTTTCTCTGCTAGGTAATCAGATATTTTGTAATAACCTTTTTATTAAATTTTTGTTTGACAATACTTTTGAATTTATCTAATTAATAATTTCAATGTCAGTGGGTGGTCAATTGCAGCGTATACATTGGCCTTTATAAGTTTTACTAATTTTGTGAACACGGCTAACATGAGAAGCAAGTCCATTCTTGTATCTTATGTTGACACTGTGCCTGTCACTATTTTTCTCGAAAATGTGTATTCGTTTATGATGTATATTGTTAATGACTATGAGATGGTAAAGAACTGATAGAAGGATTCTGTGATCTATGTTATTGAAAGCGTTGGAAACGTGATTCAGAATTAGCACAGTCACTGAGACGTTTTACGCACTAAGTATAGATAATATTAAGGAGATGTTGCGGTGGTGTGACAACATTGAAAACAATAATGTAAACAAAAGCGTCGAGGATTTTGAAACTCTGTTCATCTTTGTTCTCACCTCTGTGAGAGAATAGAAATGGGCTTAAAATTTGTATAAAGGGTGGGAACAGAAAACTCTGAAATATTTTCTAAAAATTTCAAGAAGAAATTAAAAAATGTAACAATCGTAGTACGACCGCGATTATCTTTATTCGTGAACTCCTGTTGCGTACATCCGGTAATTTTTGCGGTCTCATTGAAAAAAATCATCATGCCCTGCCCATCACTATCATGCCGCTTTTACAGAATCAGCCCAAATTCATGGAATTTGAGGAAAGCATTGGTTTCTATACAAATTGATGACTGCCATCTGACCTCCGCAAACTTAATCTTAGATTAGACATAAACAATGGTAAAGGTAAAAAACCGGTCAAGTGCGAGTCGGACTCGCGCGCCGATGGTTCCGATATACCTATAGTATTTTTGGAAGCAAAAAAGTAAATTTTTTGGACCGCAAAACTAAATTTGTTTGTAAAGTTTCTATAAAACTGTGCAGCTTAGAAAGATCGTTTTATTTTTGCTGTAATATATATGTCGTGGCCAGATCGTTAGAAATGATCACTTCATGATGTGGCTAACCACTTCATGAAAGGTTCGGTTATGTTAGGTTGCATTTCATGAAGTAACCAACATGAATTCATGAAGTAACCAACATGAAAGTGGCCACATCATGAAATAGCCAATACCACGATCTGGCCACGACATATACATAAACTTATATCTTTTCCATTCACAAACTTCGGAGATAAGGGGGGGGGAATGGTATTTTATTTGTAATTTTTGATCACAACTTGAAAACTATGAGTTGTAAAAAAATTTAAAATATATTTTAGAACAAGTAGGTCGAGTGGGGTATCATATGAAAGGGCTCTAAGGCCCTCCCCCTCCTATTTGGGCCCCCTTTACAGTAATAATTATATATTTTTTAAATTATGTTAAAAATATGCAATTAACTTGGGCAACCATATTCTAAATTCTTCAAATTCTTCAGTTAAAATTATTAGTGCCATTAAAGAAAGCATTGCACCATACTTATCTAGTATCTTTAATAAATGTGTAGATTATGGTGTTTTTCCTGATTTGATGAAACATAGTAAAATTATTCCGTTGTTTAAAGCTGGTAGTAAATCAGACCCCACTAATTTTAGACCTATTTCTATTCTACCAACTCTTAGTAAGATATTTGAAAAGATAATTTTAGATCAGATTCAGAGCCACTTTTATCGCAACAACTTGATGCACCTCAAACAGTTCGGTTTTACGAGGGGTCGCTCAACAATTGATGCAGGTGTTGAGCTAATTCAAAGTATATTTGACGCCTGGGAGGAGTCAAGTGATGCCATTGGAGTTTTCTGTAATTTGTCCAAGGCTTTCGATTGTGTGCATCATGATATCCTTATCAGGAAATTACACCATTATGGAATTAGAGACCAGGCTCTACGCCTTCTGGAGTCGTATCTAAATGAAAGGATCCAGAAGGTTGATGTAAATGGGAAAAGGTCACTAGGATCAAAAATTTGTATAGGCGTTCCACAAGGCTCAATTCTGGGACCAGTCCTGTTTATTGTATATATTAACGATTTGCCATACCTTGTAAAGGACAAAAATGAGATAGTACTATTTGCAGATGATACGTCTTTTATTTTTAAAGTCAAAAGACAACAATCAAATTTTGACGACGTAAATACTACAATCTCTAATGTAGTTGAGTGGTTCACCGTAAATAATCTTTTACTTAACGAAAAGAAAACTAAGTATGTTAAATTTGTTTTGCCTAAAGTAAAGCCAACTGCTACATGCCTTTTAGTGAAAAACGATAAATTGAGTCTTGTGAAATCAGCTGTGTTCCTAGGTATTACCTTAGACAACAAATTACAATGCTGACCGCATATTAATGAATTGTCGAACAGACTCAGTTCTGCAGCATACGCAGTGAAAAAAATAAGACCTCTGACGGATGTGGACACCGCGAGGTTAGTCTACTTCAGTTATTTCCATAGTCTCATGTCATATGGCCTTTTGTTATGGGGTCATGCTGCGAATGCAAACAGCATTTTTATACTACAAAAGCGAGCTGTTCGTGCAATTTATAAAATGAAGCCTAGATAATCTCTTCGAAATAAATTTAAAGAAATCAACATTTTGACTTTGGTGTCGCAATACATTTATGAGAATTTAATATATGTTAAACGGAATATACATATTTTTGAGAAAAATTGTGACAGGTACAGTGTCAACATAAGAAACAGAAATCATCTTGCTTCTCATGTCAGCCGTGTTCACAAAATTAGTAAAACATATAAAGGTCAATGTATACGCTTCTATAATAAGGAAGGACTGATATTGAAAGTTTACCGTTAGATAAATTCAAAACTGTTATCAAGCAGAAATTGTATAAAAAGGGTTATTATAAAATATCAGATTATCTAAAAAAGAATAATGCATGGGATTAGGCTACGGTTCTAACAGGCTAATTCAAAATTAAAACTGACTCGTATGTTTCTTGTATATCAAAACATATTTAAAAGAGCGCGTGGGTTTTTATTGTCGCTTCTTTTTTTCCCACTATGGCGCCACATTGTTTGTGAAGAGATGTAGTTTAGCTGACGTCATTAAGAGATTTTATTATCCAACAATAAATAAACGATTTTGACTTTGACTAAAACTATTCAAAATTTCAAGTCGATAGCATGAGTGGTTGCTGATAAGTATATAGAGGTTTGACAGACAGACAGCTGACAGACAGACAAAGTCACACCATAAGGGTTCCTTTTTTTACCATTTTGGTATCGGAACCCTAAAAAGAGGATCTTAGATATAGCTATCGTAGAAGTATGGAATTGGTCACTAATAGGTTTGTTGAAATTTTCAGATCATTTACCGACTGACTGTAACTTTCTCACCGTTTTATTTTCACCTACACTTTGTGAGTTCTAAAACTTCCAGATGCCAACGCATATTTTGAAATCTTCTTGTTTTATTGTTTTTACAATTTGCGGAGCAAAAAACCAAACCAAACCAATGTGAGTTTGGTTATAACCAAATTCACATTGTTATTTATTACCAAACACAATTTTTTGCTCCGTAAATTGTAAAAACAATAAATATTTCCCAGTCAGTTTTTATGAATGACCGTTAATTACACTTTTTTACAAACCAGATAATTGTACATTCCACGGCACATAAGATACGCACTAATATAACGAATATCAGCTGAAATGCGGTGTTAAGATCGAAGTGTTTCTACGACTTGCGTTTGACTGTACCTGTTATGTCATAATCATAAGTTTAAACTGTTAATATGATTCGTGAATTCTGATTCCAATTAAACCAATTTTGTTTTGTTAGAAGCCGGTTAATCGTATGACGACCTTTTCGCCTTGAACTAGACCCACTGCTATTACTGCTAAACTTACCTACCACTATAATTAGGTGTTTTCATCTACGAATAAATAATATTCGTAGGTTTTTATGCATTTTTTCGTTGTCTTTATTTTGTAATCTATGTACCGGCCTGTTGTAATTCAGGCAGATTCATTTCCTATAAATCAAAGATTTAGGACTTTTGCGTTGTTTATTAACACTAGTTTTTATTACAAAGAGGTTTGTGAGTTTGTTTGAAGGTATGTAATCTCTGCAACTACAGATCCGATTTCGAAAATTCTTTCGCCAGAAGAAAACTGCATTATTCCTGAGTGACACGGCACAGGCTAGATTTGCTTGCGATTAATCAGTTCCAAGAAAAACAGGCTACTGCGTTGATTTATTGGCGTGAAAGTTGGAAAATAAGAGTAATATTTACATATTTTATAGACCGTTATATCTTTTTTTTTATGGACCGCGACAGTTAGAGGACCGAAGGGGAGGCATTTACCCAGCAGTGGGACAGTATAGGCTAGTGAAAAAAAAAAAGTGAGCATGCCAGCTTGTGGGCCACCTGTGGATGCTATGGGCGGTCTTATTAGTAGCATCAGTGACACAAACAAGAAAGCAAAGCGCGCTGCCCACCCTGAGAACTAAGATGTCGCGTCTCATGTGCCAGTAATTTACCACGCCTTTTGTAATTTGTATTAAATTTATACTATAAGTGACAAACTACGAACAGAACCAGCCCTGTGCTAAAATCCCGAGAAACTAGAGACTTGCGGCGGCGCGGCGTGCGTTCCGCCTAGAGCCTATATATTTAAAAAACTTTTTCCTTGTTTTAAAATTGTTACTCTTAAAGAAAATTAGAACGTGGGATTCATACTAAAAGTTGCACGGTTTTTCAGAAATCTGCAATAAACCTTTACAAACAAATTTAGTTTTGCGGTCCTGAAAATTGGCTTTATTGCTTCCAAAATTACTATAGGTATATCGGAACACTCGGCGCGCGAGTCTGACTCGCACTTGAATGGTTTTTTTTTTGTTGTATTTAGCCCCCAGAATAAGCCTTTGAGGGTTTACCAGCCGTCCACTAGCGCCCCCATCAGTTAAAGAAATAATACTCGCTAAATACAAAACTTATCGAAAATCCGGAAAGACAGATTGAAGTTTATTAGTTTATTTAACCTATAATTTCTGAAAAATATAGATCACTGTAGTTACAGACACAAAAAGTGCGAATAGCGGCCACTAGTAGTTTTTGTATTTGTAACTACAGTGAACTTACAAAGTAGAAAATCGCAAAATTTCACAACCACGGGCAGGATTCGAACCTGCGTCTTCTGCGTAAGTACCGCAGACGCTTTACCAACTAGGCTACTGTGGTCCTGCCCGATGTTGTGATTTTCTACTTTGTAGATTTATCCGAACACAGGAAGTGTTAAAATAAAAATCATTTTCAATTATACGTAGTGTTACCAATTTTCAACTCGAAATCTATCTGCAATGATGGACTAGTTGAGCTAGTACAGCAAAAAAAATGCTTACTAGGTGGCAGCACAAACGCAACGTTGAAATGCGTAAAGAGGTCGCTAAATTTCACAACATCGGGCAGGACCACAGTAGCCTAGTTGGTAAAGCGTCTGCGGTACTTACGCAGAAGACGCAGGTTCGAATCCTGCCCGTGGTTGTGAAATTTTGCGATTTTCTGCTTTGTAGATTTATCCGAACACAGGAAGTGTTAAAATAAAAATCATTTTCAATTATACGTAGTGTTACCAATTTTCAACTCGAAATCTATCTGCAATGATGGACTAGTTGAGCTAGTACAGCAAAAAAATGCTTACTAGGTGGCAGCACAAACGCAACGTTGAAATGCGTAAAGAGGTCGCTAAATTTCACAACATCGGGCAGGACCATGGCAGGACCACAGTAGCCTAGTTGGTAAAGCGTCTGCGGTACTTACGCAGAAGACGCAGGTTCGAATCCTGCCCGTGGTTGTGAAATTTTGCGATTTTCTACTTTGTAGATTTATCCGAACACAGGAAGTGTTAAAATAAAAATCATTTACAGTGAACTTAACTTTACAGAATAAATCGTTTCAAAATTAAACAAAGGTAACTTTGCTTCAATCTGTCTTTCCGGATTTTCGATAAGTTTTGTATTTAGCGAGTAATATTTTTGTAACTGATGGGGGCGCTAGTGGACGGGAGGTAGCCCCTTAAAAGGTTTTGCACCAATTTTATTTAAAGCGATGTGACTAGAGTGTCGTTTAAAACATCGGAATCATTGGTATAAATTCATTGTGAGCATGTGACCGGATAAACTGTGTTAGTAATGGACTCAGTCTGTCTGTTCGATGCTTTTTCCGGGTCGCGAATGTACAGTTCACGGTTCAGTTATAAATCAGCTGATGTACAACATACCTTTTTATTTATATTTTTAGATTTCCTCGCGAATCTATTAAATGGCGCCCGCCTCACCTAATTACTTTGGTACCTACTATCTGAGAGTAGTACTTTAACAAAAGCAAGTGGAGGATTGGGTCATGTTACTTTAGTTAATCTCTACCACATTTGAATTTCAATTCTCTTTTAGTGTCGTTTTCTTGTCGTTTCATATCGTCGTCTAGATCCAGAATCTTCTTTAGAAGAAGCATCTTTATCTGACTACCAATGAAATGAAACTAACAGGAAAGTAGTATTGAAATTGAAGCGTGGTTTAGTGAGTTAAATATTTTTTCTCTGATCAAACAGTAGATTCGTCCGTAGACTTTCAACGGAACCCAACACCTTTCCCAAATAAACATATTTAAAAAAAAATTGTTAAATTTTTAGAACAATTTTACAAGCTTTTTACGTCGATTTCCGGATAAATATTGTTTCCCAAGAAATTGTATTTACCAACAATGATTTTTTTCCCTTCCTTTCAAAATTTTTTGGGACATTGAATTATTTGTACGAAGCAAGGAGGTTTTTGTTCTGAGTTTGTACGCATGTCGACATTATTAGATTGACAACAACAATTACGTTCGGAAATTTACTTTGTTCAGGGAATTTCTTTGGCAAAGGCCGAACCATAGACTAATTATCGGCGCGATATTATCGTAGTTTCTCTTCGGAGTACGGCAGCAGAGATGTCGACCTTTGCAGTTGCTTATATTATAGGTAATTCATTCCACAAAAAATCGCGTCGTTTTGTAAATAAACATTTTGCACCAAGTACCTACACGTTTGTAGCCATAATACACACACACAACACACAGAATAAAAACTGGCCAAGTGCGAGTCGGACTCGCGCACCGAGGTTTCCGTACCACTGAAGCAAAAATACTGTCTTAGTTATGGAAGCGCAGTCAACACGCACTTGACCAGTTTTTATTATTTTCTGTTATTTTATAGTTTATGCACTATAAACATAGATAGATAGATAGATAGATAACTCGTTTATTTTGTCTACAGACACACATACATAATACAATACAGAACAGAAATTAATGCGACAAGGACAATAACAACAGTTGGAGCAATAGAAAATACATTACAATACATACCAATTTTTACGCTTTTAAGTCTTTCCGTTTTTACGATAGAGCTAAAACAGAAGTAGAGCAAAAATCACCTGAATAAACACGTTTTTACTCGTAGTAGAGAAGCCCTCCTAATTTTTATTTTTAATATTTGTTGGTATAGCGGCAACAGAAACACATAATCTGTGAAAATTTTAACTGTTCACCTGTTGTTACGTTCTTGAAATAGCAGCCCGCTGACAGACAGACATCGGAGGCATATTAATGAATCCCGTTTTTTTATTTGGGTAGGTACGGAATCCTACAAACGCTTAGACTATTGTCGTTTTACATATAGCTAGTCAGAAATATCCACATTTTTGTCATTGTTTAAATGATCTTGAGGCTATTATTTTGTTTACAAAATGTCGCGTTCTTTAGTGGAATCATAGAGCAACGCGTATCAAATCCGCGCAAGCCCGGCTTTCGCGAAAAACTCGTATTACTGGAATGGAATGGATTAAAGTAAATCTTGTTTAGTTTCATGGAAAGATTCACATCTTCAAGTTTGTTAACGTTTTCTTGTACGGTCAACCGCTTGTCGGTAGAAACTTTTTCGTCTCTATTACCACGCCGTAAGTTCCAAAAGTTTTTCTACTGATGTGCGGCCGTGTGTACGCTTGAACGCTGAAACCATTTGGATGTGCAATGATTAGTTTTTTAGTTCCTGCAATTTTTGTGTAAAAAACCAGTAACAGAAATGTTATTATAGCTGCGGTCAACGTCCGTTTTTACCGTGTCCTACGTTATCTGAATTGTAACGGGACTTGCTCGGTCGAGCGATGTCGCCAATAAAGTAAAGATAATTCAATGGAAGCGTTTTTGGTAGGTTATTAACCGTCACTTCAAGATACTACATTTATAACGTCCCTTGGCTTGAGGCCCTTAGAGCAACACGAAATCCCGCGCATAGCACGAAATCCTGTCGCTCGTAGCATAAGGCCCTTACAGAAACCGGTCAAGTGCGAGTAGGACTCGTGCGCCGAGGGTTCCGATATACTTTTTGTATTATTGGAAGCACTAAAGTCCATTTCTAGGACCGCAAAACTAAGTTTGTTTGTAAAGGTTATTTGCGGATTTCTAAAAAACTGTGCAACTAAGAAAGATCGTTTTGTTTTTGCTGTAATGTATACATAAATTTCTGTCTTTGATTTTTTCTTTCACTAACTTCGGAGCTAAAGGGGGGGGGGAATGGTATTTTTTGAAATTTTTCATCATAACTTGAAAACTAAGAGACGTCAAAAAATACAAAAATATATTTTAGAATTTACAAGTAAAGCCCTTTCATAGTGTTACGAACGTGCCGTCGTGATATAAGCCGGGCCACCGAGCGGCTACGCCGTAGTTCAGTGGAAATCGATCTAAAGTGAGGAACAAGGAAAAGAGGAAAAGGCCTAAAGAAGAGGAAAAGTCCTAAGGAAGAGGAATCCTCAGAGGTAACTCAAGAGAGTACAGAGTGAAGACTCTGTGTAAGAGGTGCCGGAGGAACAGGTCCTGGAGGTAAAAGTGCTCGAAGGGAAGTCTCGCATAGAAGAGGTCCCGGAGGGAAGAGTGCTTGGAGGAAAGTCGCGCATAGACGACATCCCGGAGGCAAGAGGAACTCGGAGGGAAGAGTACGTAGAAGAGGTCCCAGAGGGAGGAGTGCTAGGAGGGAAGACTCCGTTGAAGACCATGGAAGACAAGACCGCACGAAGAGGCTTAGAGCGCGAACTCAGTGACGTGTAAATAAGAAGCACGGATTGTAAATAACTCCTAAATAAACGGAAAATCCTACATTGGCGTTTCACTCCAATCCCGAACCGCCAGCTCGTAACAATATGATACCCCACTCGTCCTAGTAGCGACAATTTGAAATTTTGCCAGCCCTATTTTGGGCCCCTTTACATTAATAATCATAATTGTTCCAAAATTATTTTATGTGCAATTAAGTTGGGCAACCATATTCTAAAACTATTCCAAATTTCAAGTCGATAGCATGAGTGATTGCTGAGATATAGAGGTGTGACATGGATGTGACAGACAGACAGACGAAAGGTCGCACCATAAGGGTTCCTTTTTTTTTACCATTTTGGTATCGGAACCCTAAAAATGTAGGTTATTTAATGGATATTATAGGTGTTGATGTCGCTTGCACTCCTCAATGGAGTGGCTGAGCACACGGCCGCTCGTCGGTAGAAACAATTTTACCTTGAGCGGGTCTCTGTTTCTACGCCACCATGGCGCCACTTTGTTTGTGAAGCGATGTAGTTTAGCTAACGTCATTAAGAGATTTTAATATCCAACAATGAATAAACTATGATTGATTTGATTTGATACGTACTTACGTGCGTACGGTACCGCACGTCAATGGAAAAAATTGCAACTTTATTACCATGCCATTAAGTCAAAAAGAGTTTCTACTGACGTGCTTTTGGGTGTATGTACAATCGCAGTCACTTGCGCCTAATCAGTTCTATCCATGCTAATTTTTGCTTGCTTGCATCCGACGAATAGGAGCCCTCTCACTTGAGCCTCGCCCCGCGCCTATGTCAAACAATTGGGCCGCAAACTCACTCGTATAATTTACAAAAAGGAAGGTACGTAAAACGCTCAAACGGAAAGCATAGTTAAAAATGTGATTTTTCTGTAAATGAAAATATCGTTTATTAACTAAACTACTACACTCGACCGTTGCAAAATTCGCCGTGAAACGGCAAGTATGGGTATTGTAAGATATACTGTGGGGGTGATCGTGGTAATTTCAACGATATTACCAAATCAAAAACGTTTGCCTAAAACACTTAGTATAGTAGTTTATGCAACTGTCATATAAAACAGGTTATTAAAACACGAGTTTCGGTTTATCACACGAGGCGTAGCCGAGTTTGATAATAGCATCAAACGAGTGTTTTAATACCATATTATATGCAGTTGCGTATACTACTTTATCTTCACTCATGCAATAGGTAGGTACTCACTTATAAAAATTAAACAAAAGTAAGTAAACAACAAAGGTAACTTATATTATGTATATTACAGTTCTGATATGAGTCTGAAGAAGCCGCCTTAATATATCCGCTAGGTCTTCTTCGAAATATACAAGCAGAAAATTTCTTAACAAGACATGGTTTTCTTTTCGATTTTCATTCTTTCCCAATTCATTGTAGGTTATGTCATAAAATGTCCTAGACTAATATGGGAGAAGATCATAAGTTATTGAGTATCTTGCACCTATCTGACTGCACCTCTTTATCTACTTTTTCAATAAACTTTCACATTACTTTCATGGGCACAAAATACTTGAAAACGGTAAATATTTGAAAATGGCGGCAAATCTAATATCTATTTCCAAGTCCTTCTAATTTTAGGCTGCGCGCGCATATTTTCCACCACAGATAAAATAATTATAACTATAGTAACTGTTACTGTAACTGCTCCAAAATAATAGGTTGTTTATAAGGTACACTTTGTAAATATGCTACTGATGTTTGACAGCTACTAAGAAAAACTATTACATTTATAACCGGCTCTCTAAAAGACCTTATATTCAGTCTTCTTTAAAAAGGTTTAGGTTCAAGAAGAATTTTATCCAAGTGTTATGTTATGATTAAAAAGTTAAATTACGTAACACCTTTGCAAAATTTTCATACAAAAATCGTTACGTAATGGTAACTTTTAAATTTTTTATGCGTACTCTGCGTAATATTCAGCCTTATGTACCAACTTTTTGAATCATAATTCAAAGATTACGACATGAGTGTAGATAAAAGACTTAACATAACTTTTGAGACAAACGTTTTTGTTTTGGTAATGTCGTTGACATTACCACGATCACCCCCCTTGAAATGAAGATGCTCAAAGATCTCAATACTAACTGAACATTCACACTGGTAAGATAAATTGCCGTAACTTTTAACGATTTTAAGGAGTTTTTAATATACGTAGATCGTACACTAAAGACCGCGCCAGTAGGTACACACGGCCGCACATCGGTAGAAACACTTTTGGACCTTAAGGCTTGGTAATAGAGTTGAAAAAGTTTCTACCGGCAAGAGGTTGACCGTACATGCCTGTAAAGTACGGTCAACCGCTTGTCGGTAGAAACTTTTTCAACTCTATTACCACGCTATAAGGTCCAAAAGTGTTTCTACCGATGTGCGGCCGTGTGTACGAGTAATACGATATCGTAACGGGACTTGATCGGCCAAAGGAGATGTCGCCATTAAACTAAATATAACGAATCGAATGCGCTGTTAGTGGGTTAGTGTTAAACTGAAGATTACTTATTATCTGGATTTGAGGCCCGGGTTAAAAAAATACTCGTTTCAAGAAAAATTTATCGAATATCGTCTTTTTTTGCTAGCTTTGTAACGGTTTTTGTTCAAGCAGTTGGAAGAAAGTAAAAAAAGTCATGCAATAGTTTCTGTAATCTGTGCAGGCAATGGTCCGTTTATGGCATATACGTTCCGACTACAGCAACGTGTTTCTTCAGAGAAGTAACTTCATGGACAAGAGCCAGGCTCAAAAAAGAAGTTCAAGAAGTTTTTTCACTTTCACTTATTAAGTGAAGTGATTTATTAAACTTGATTCATAACTTTTGTATTGTTGTCTTGATAGAAAAAAAACTCTTCAACTCTTCAATTCTCAATATTGTGGTTATTCCTCGCATTGTTGCTACAACAAAGACATCTACATCCGTAAAATCAAAATGGCCAATAGACACCAGTAATTCATGCTTAATTCATCGTCACAAGGCTACCGAAACCCAAAACCATACCGAATTTAATTATTTCTGTATTATTTAGGTCATTAAGCATCTATATTTACCATACAAAATTACATTTTTGAATCCTTCCTTATGTTACCATTCAAGCACAGGTCTTCGTCTTCCGCCGTTTTAAAAATCATAGTTATAACTGGCTTCCTTCTTATAATGACTTATCCTCTTCCAAATGATGGGCAGTAGCGTCCTTTTTAGGGATCCGTGGTAACAAAAAAACCTCATATATACGTTATGTCCGTCCGTCTGTCTGTCTGTCCATCCGTGGCTTAGCTCAAAGCCGAGACGAGACTCAATTGAAAAGACCCTATTGGAAAGCTTTAAATTTGTATAGATATTCATATTATCACGCCGACAATCGACATAGAGATAAAAATGTTTTTTTATATGGTACATAATATCTCCCCTACACGTCAACCGTTCGTAGTTCGTCTAAATTTATACCGTACCGAGTTTTAAAAAAACCGGCCAAGTGCGAGTCGGACTCGCGCACTGAGGGTTCCGTACCACCACATAAACATAATTGTATTCGTTGAAATTTCAGTAAGTTAATATGCTAGATTTTTTGAGTCCGACACGCGCTTGACCAAATTTTATTATTTGTTGTTATTTTATAGCTTATGCACTCTAAACATACCAATTTTCAAGTTTGTAAGTGTTCCCGTTTTTAAAAAGAACTAAAACAAAAATCGCCTCAGCGACCATCCAACTTGACCCCTCTCTTATATGAATGTTCTTGAAACGGGAGCTCACCACAATTGGTTACCATTAGTTGTGAGAAAAGTTGTAATATTTAATGATTTCAGACTTTTCCCATTATTTGTACTATGAGACCTAGCTTCTTGCCAAATTTCATAATTTTAGGCCTACGGGAAGTACCCTGTAGGTTTTTCATTTTTGAATAAATGTATGGAGATGAGGACATAAAATGCCATATCTTTTGATTGCGTCGTTGTAAAAAAATTAAATTTTCAGATCTTGTGTGGTTCATGGATCCTAATATGTGGTATTAATTTCAGCCTGATACCTTTACCCGTTCGTGAGATAAAGGGTCTTGACAGACAGACAGACGGACAACAAAGTGATCCTATAAGGGTTCCGTTTTTTTCTTTTGAGGTACGGAACCCTAAAAAGGTTCGATTTAGGGATCTGTTTTGCGAAATACTGAGCTTAAAAGCGCAATTTTTTTTTTGGCGTTAAGAGTCTCTCTCTCCCTGCCAACTAAACGGTTGTTATTGAAAATGGGAAAAGGTTCACAGTAGTACTATACGCATGACGAAATAAAAGAAAAACTAACACCTCAAGTAGGCTTTACAGTAAAAAAACTGAACACAATAGAGAAGATTACATCTTAGGAGCCTCCACGTTAGGAGGCTAAAGTTTGATGAAAAAATCAAAACATGATTAAAAACTATAATTCCTAAAGCTAATTTACTACGGAACCCTACACTGCACGTGACCCTACACGCACTTGGCCGGTTTTTCATATTCCGCCGCATTAACTACGGCCAAGCATGTAAAATGTGGCAATTCCCTTGATTCGCATTTTTTTTAAGATTATTAAATTTGAAAGGGCCCTCAATTTCTTCTATCTGTGAAGAAAGGGCCGTCAGTCCGTACCTTTGGACTTATAAGCGATCTCCCTTGGAGAAGCTCTTGATTGACACTTTGTTTGTGAAGCGACTTAAATGTAACTGACGTCATTAAGAGATTTTTAATATCCTACAATAAATAAAGAACACTTTGATTTTTTTTATTGATAGCGGGTCAAATGACAGAAAAGGACAGGTGCCCGTAACTACGTGATAAAAGGCGTATTCCGGACCTCGTCTGGCTGGACCACAGAGCTCTGAAGTCCATGCGTGTTGCGCTCGTTGTTCTGTGAGCTGGACACTGTAGGTATTATCTCAACGCGCGAAAACAAACATTTAAAAAAATAAAATATGTGATGTGTTCATCTCTTCATACATCGTATATATCGGGCGTGTCTTTCATACTGTACATGAAACATTTTAACCTTGAGTGGGTCTCTGGTCTCGGGAGTTTGTAGCGTAGCGCTAGTTCAGCTTATACTGGTTTTGTTTCTACATGCTTGCTGCAGTGCTTACTAGGTACTTTAACTTATTTTGTTATACTGTGATGTGACCAAGGCTAGCTGTGACATAAGTTTCTTATTATGGCGCGATTGGTATTTAGCGAATTGAATACGTGATATTCGGATATCGGTACATAATATGAGTCCCGTGTGGTGTCGGCAAAGAATAGTTCCAACCCATACATACCCGTGGGTGTCGTAAGACGCGACTAAAGGTAATATACTGGAGGTTGGGCAGCAGCATCCTCCTGTGTGTATCATACCGGCATACCATCTTACTTACTGCGGTCACCTACAACCGCGGTCCACGGAGCCAGCCGTAACGCTGACAAGCGAGGTGACTATGGTGATTTCCCTCCACATTTTTCCAGAAAAAGCTAGAATTCTGGAAGGAGCTCTCTATCCTGATAGTGGACAATTTCATGGGATGTAATCCTACTAATATTATAAACGCGAAAGTTTGTAAGTATGGATGGCTGGATGTTTGTTACTCTTTCACGTAAAAACTACTGAATGGATTTAATGAATCTTTACAATAATATAGCTTATAGTAACACATAAGCTACAATCATCAAATACATCAGAATAACACATAAGCTACAATTTATCCTGCGCAGACGAAGTCGCGGGCACCAGCTAGTGATGACATAAAATGAACTATACAACCCGCGACTGATGACGACTTGCATTATTAGAAACTTAGTTTTCCTCACAGAAAGATGTGAATCAAGAGTGGTAATGAACATCAGCAAAAACTATGAATCATTTGGTAATTCAATGACGAGCATATCTTACTTAATACATTTGCGCCTCCGACCACGTAGATAAGGAGTTTTTCCATGAATGGTTTTCCCGCGGCAAATATTGTGGTATTTTACTTCTATCCACCTTTATACTATTGCGATGTACGAAATTAAAGAATTATTAAAATTAAAAAAAAATTATACGTTTCCATGCGTGTTTAAATTTGGCTTTGGGCTTGTTCTGGTTTTTAATTCATTTACAACAACTTGCAAATTGGAAAAATGATATTAGAATTGGATGAAAATACATTTCGGGCGTGTTTGGGTATAGTATTGGTAACTACCCGTGTGGTGCTGGCAAAGAATAGTACCAACCCATACATACCCGTGGGTGTCGTAAGAGGCGACTAAGGGTTAACTGGAGGATGGGCAGCAGCATCCTCCTTTGTATCTTACATCTTACTTACTGCGGTCACTTAAAACCGCGGTCCATGGTGCCAGCCGTAACGCTAACAAGCGAGGTGACTACGGTACTTCCCCTCAACATTTTTCCAGCAAAAGCTAGAATTCCGGAGGGAGCTCCCTGTCCTGTAGTGGACGTTTCATGGGATGTTTTGATTATGATTGGTAACTACAACGTAGGGTCGGCAATTTCAATCAAGTACTTTTCAAGTTATACTTTTTTTTCTAGCGTTCCGTGTAGTACCGGCAAAGAATCCCATCTCTACCCGTGGGTGTCGTAAGAGGCGACTAAGGCTAAATGAACCAGAGGATGGGCAGCAGTATCATATTACATTCTGCGGTCACCAACAACCGCGGCCCTTGCTGCCAGCCGTAACGCTAACAAGCAAGGTGACTATGGTACTTCCCTTCCAAATTTTACCAAGCGTATTCGGTGAAATTTTGGAGGAAGCTTATCTGTCTTCGTTATAGTCTCTTCGTTGCCTCTTACGACAATCCCGGGCCACGGGTAGAGATGGGTTGGTAGGTACTATTTTTGGCTGGCACCATATTTGACGAAATGGGTTACAATAAATAATGCCATTAAACAATATGATTCAGATAATTTTATTCAATGTAGATTCTTTACAGAATACTTATTGAATGTCATGCAGAATACAATGCAAATAGAGCAAGTCTACGCCGTTTCGGATCGTGCTATGGCAGCGTAAAAGAAACGGCAAGAAACCACTGCAGCACGGCCTACTTTAAGAGTCGGCTTTTTACAATGTGTTTCTTGTGTTTTTTGTGCAATATAGTCCGGCAAATCTTAATGTAGCACGGGACTATTAAAAATAAGTAATAAGAAACTGTCTTGAATAAGGTCCTAATCTCGGCGTTAAGCCCAACAAGATAAAAACATTGAGTACCTTTTTTAATACCGTTGACATTTGGGTTCTAATCTCAGCATTAAGCCCGTGATTAACCGAACTTCTGACAGTTGACAGTTCTGAAAACCTTTTAGTACTTTGTCCTTTTGGGCTTCCCAAAATGAGCTTAGGCATGATAATGTTAGGTATAAACAGAGCCATAAGGTGAACCTTATGACCTGGCTGTAGCCAGTACCTACTACAAAGCAGAAAATCGCAAAATCACAACCACAGGCAGGATTCGAACCTGCGTCTTCGCCGTCAGTACCGGAGACGCTTTACCAACTAGACTACTGTGATCCTGCCTGATGTAGTGAAATCTGCGATCTCTATACGCATTTCAACGTTTTCTACTTTGTAGATTTATCCGAACACAGGAAGTGTTAAAATAAAATCATTTTCAGTACCTACTATTTGTACAGCTGCAAAAGGTAAACAAATATCACAGACCTAGGATTTCGTTACGCTAGTCGTGGCTAGTAGTCGCGTTTATACTTACTTACAATACTTATGGTCAGAGCGAAATATTTTTTCAATCTTAGGAAGACCAACAATTAAAATTTAAAATAGACACATAATAGTAGATCAGTAGCCAAGGGCTGTAAGGCATCAATTGCAGCCCGAGATATTTAGGCGCACGAGTGCAGCGAGGGTGCCTATAGTTCGAGGGTGCAATTGATGCTTACACCCGAGCTAACTACTCTGCTTTACATCTCGATTGTGAGGTAAGTAGGTCCTTATTGTTATAGTAGAAATAACATGAAGAGAGGCGGCGCCTGTATACTAGTACAAAACCAACATGAATGGAAAGAACTTCCCGAAATAAGATTGTATTCAGTGTCAGGAGTATGCGAATGTTGTGCTGTAGAACTTCTAAATTTTAAAATGATTATTGTGTGTGTATATCGAGTACCTTACATACATAACATAAATGACTTTTTTGTAACATTGAATGAAATTCTAGTCAAACTTAACAGACATGGAAAAAAACGTATCATTATTGCTGGTGACTTCAATGTTGATATCCTAAAACATAACAATGTAACATTGGAATTTGAATGTTTACTTTTAAGCCATAATTTTAAACTTGCAATAAGAGAGCCAACACGAATAATTAGTAATACTTGTATAGACAATATTGCTTACAATTTTAATAGAAAGTTAAAAATAGATGTATTTGATTTTGCTTTGTCTGACCACACTGCTCAGATTATACAAATTCCAGTGAAAAAAGTTTACAAAATTAAATATTGGAAAATCAAACGACGTGACTACAGTAATTCTAATATTACTAAATTTCAAAATTTGTCGTTTTCTGAGGTATATAAAACTAATGATCCCGACAATGCCTATAATAGCTTTATTGTTGACTTTAAATTGTTATACGATCTATGTTTTCCATATAAATTAATAAAAATTAATGTGAATAAAACTAATAAATGGATGTCTCGTGGAGTTAAGTTATGTAGCAAAAGAAAACGACAATTGTTATGGGAACACAGGCATGCACCGAGTAAAATTAGTAAAAATAAATTTAAGAAATATGCGAAAACTTTAAAAAAAGTTATATCAAAAACAAAACAAGCACAAAATATACACATAATTAAATCATCTACAAATAAATCAAAAGCGACGTGGAATATTATCAACAGCTCTAGGCAAACATCATGTAAAGAATACATCCTAAAATTAAAATCAAACAACGTCTTAATTACTGATCCCTATGAAATATCTAATGCCTTTAACAACTACTTTATAGACAAGGTAAATACCACATCTGAACATGCTGTTAGTTCTACAATGAGCATTCAAAACAATGCTTGCTCAATGTTTATGATGCCTTGTCTACCAATTGATATAGAAAATATAATAAATTCCTTAACGAATACAAAGAGCGTAGGTCACGATGAGATTTCCACGCATGTTTTAAAATCGGTATCTAAGATTATAAGTTCCCACCTAAGTCACATCTTAAACCTTTGCATAATTGAAGGGGTGTATCCAGAGAACCTGAAGGCAGTCATAGTAAAGCCTATCTTTAAAAAAGAAAGTAGAGAGCAAATTGACTGTTACAGACCAATATCACTAGTTTCTGTAATCTCAAAAATTTTTGAGAGGTTCATATATAATCAATTATGTTCATTTTTGGAAAAACATGGGATATTAACTAACGAACAAAACGGATTCAGAGAAGGTAAAACGATTGCAATGGCTGTGTATGATTTATTAAACAAAGTAATAACTAACGTTGATATAAAAAATCCTGTATGTTCCATTTACTGTGACATGTCACAGGCCTTTGATTGTGTGGATCACGAAATACTTCTAGAAAAGCTAAATGCATGCGGTATACGTGGAAATATTCTAAGACTGATACAAAGTTACTTAATAAATAGACAGCAAGTAACAGAAATTACAAGAATAGATTCATTTACAAAAGTTGAAAATGTTTATAGATCAGCAAATAGAACTATTATGTATGGTGTGCCACAGGGTAGTGTTTTGGGACCTTTACTGTTTATCGTCTATATAAATGATCTTCCAAAAACCACGATACAGCATATGACACTATTTGCGGATGATAGTACAATTACAATTGCATTTAAAGAAGGACAAAACTATGAAATAGATATTAATGAGGCTCTTGACTCTGTAGTAAAATGGTTAAATAATAATTATTTAAAAATGAATATTAACAAAACTAAAGTAATGCACTATAGACAACGAATATTACCACCAAATGTAGATATCAGAATCGGAAACACAACTTTGAATATGGTTGAAAGCACGAAGTATCTTGGTTTAGTTATAGATTGTAAACTTAATTGGAAATTACACATAGAGCAGTTATGTAAAAAAGTTAGTTCCTCTGCATATGCCTTGCGGAAGCTCGCACCAGTCACTAATGTAGAAGCACTGCTTACAGCGTACCACGGCATTGTTAGGTCTTACTTAAGATACGGGGTGATTTTCTGGGGGAATTCAACTAATAGAGAGCTAGTTTTCCGAGAACAAAAGAAATGCATACGTTCAATGTTTGGTATTCCATATGATGAAAGCTGTAAACCATATTTCAAACGGTATAAAATATTAACTTATCCATCTTTATATATTTTGGAAAGTGCCTTATTTGTAAAGGCCAATCCTAAGTTGTTTCCTAGATTATCTGAAATAGTTAAACGTAATAGACGTGACAATGACCTGGTGCATATACCGCCGGCACACACAGCTCTAATGAGTAAAAGTGTAATATGTATGGCTCCATCTATCTATAATAAAATACCAAAGGAAATTAGAATGTTAAGTTATAACGAATTTAAAATTGAATTGAAAAAAAAATTGCTAGAAAAATGTATTTATAATTTACAAGAATTCACAACCAATAAAATTTTAATGTCTTAACTTATTTAATTAATAAAACAAAATTGTATAATATAATTTATTTTTTTTGATGTGGGTAGTCCAAGTGTCAACACACAATTTCAGTTGCTCTATGTAATTTACATTTTAAAATTATATAAAGTGATTTTATCTCATCAAATGATATAAAATAGTGGTCACAAACCTCCCTTATATCCGCTCAAGATACATTCTCCTCTCCAAGTTTACTACACTTCACACAACATCTCCTTTTGTTCTCCTTACAAGTAATGGATCTCTACAGCAAGCTTCAGGAAGTGGAATCAACAGTTGCTGACAAGATGGCAGAGTTTCAGGAACAGCTGAAGAGCCAGTCGCCACATATTGAAGTCACCAAGCTAGCACAGGATTTCTTCGATTTTAGGCAGCTTGTTTGGAAGACCCTGGGAATGCTCAGATCACAGCTAGAGCTGCTTCATTTCGGGCTTGATAGGCAAGAGATGGCTATGCGACGCAAAGTCCTACTTTTCCATGGTGTTCCAGAGTCCAATACTGAAGATCTAGAGGAAACCGTCATTCAAGTGCTAACCGACAAAATGAAGTTGGTCGATTACTCAGCTAATGATATTACAGCTTGTCATCGTCTTGGCACTAATACCAATAAGCCTAGACCTATTCTGGTTAGGTTCCACAACCAAAAGAACTGCAGCGAAGTGTGGCACAGTAAGACGAGGCTGAAGTCAACCGGCATCATTATATCCGAGTTTCTCACTAAACCTCGCCATGATGTTTTCCTCGAGGCACGCTCTCATTTCGGTGTCAAGCGATGTTGGACAACTGACGGCAAAATTGTCATTCTCCTCCCGGACAGCAAGCGCAGGAAGATTGAGCAGATGTTCGAGCTGGAAGTGCTTAAGAAGCTGTTTCCGTCGCCACAGCGAGGTCAGGAGGCACCGCTATCGCCCCTTGCATCATCCGTTGCTACGCAGGGTACGCAGTCCAGAGGAGGTCCTAACCAAGATGCGGGTTCAAAAAGAAACATTCGCTCAAGAAAGGCAAAGTGAATTTTCTTGAGTAAGAACCGGTGACTACAACTGTCTTTTTGCTTTGTCCGCATAATATTAGCACGAATTTTCTGTCTCGTTTTGAGGTCAGTTTGATATTTTTATTCGTATTTTGTTACCTTCTGAACTGAACAACGTCACCACAATTTATTACTGTGACAGATGACAGTTTAGTTGACATTGACAGTCACCTCTCGCTGCGTTCCGTTTAAAAAGTTTCTTTTTTTTTTTCTTTAACTTGGATACTAGCATAGCATCTACATTAGAGCGTGTAAGGTAGGGTTGTAAAATTGTAATAGTTTTGAACAATATTCTTTGTTTGTTAGGTTTATTATTTATTTTTGTATTTATATTATAGTATTTGTTTATATATATATTATCTAAATATGTGTGATTTTGATGATGAATTTTTTTCGTGCTCTTCATCTTGCTCATCGGATGAAAGTTATGCCAGTGCGTTTAGCGATGATAGTAGTGAATCGTCTCTTCTTTTGCGTGACTTGATCAACAAAAGACTCTGGCTTTTTCAGAAGTTTCTGAATATTGTTCACATAAACGCTCAGAGTGTACCAGCCCATTACCCTGATCTTCTTTCTTCTTTTGATTCCAATACCGTCCACGCTGTTCTAATATCCGAATCCTTTCTTAAGCCTGCCCTCCCATCCACCCAGTATTCTTTACCTGGTTACCGTCTTCTTCGGAATGACAGAACAGGTAAAGGAGGAGGTGGCGTAGCTATTTACCTTAGATCTGATATTCTCCCAGTGAATACTCGCAATCAGCTGAGCACCTGTTCCTGGAAATTTCCTTTCATCACACTAAACTTCTTCTTGGTGTTCTCTATAGTCCCTCTTCTCGCATTGACTACTTCTCATCCCTTGAATCCAAACTTGAATCCTTATCCCCTCTTTATGACCACACTATTATTCTTGGTGATTTCAACACCTGTCTCCTTAAGTCCGACAACCGTGCTGACAGACTCCGAACTCTAGTCTCCTCCATTAATTTAAACATTCTCCCTCTTTCAGCAACACACCGCGCTCCTCAGTATCCTGATCACTCCCTTCTCGATCTGATTATTGTCTCGGATCCGCACATGGTTGCAACACATGGACAACTTTCAGCTCCTTTCTCTTACCACGATTTGATTTATGTGTCTTACAAAATACGCCCCCCTAAGCCTAAACCTAAGTTTATCTACCTGCGCAGCTTCAGGGGCATTGACTTGGATCGCTTGCGGGCTGATGCGAGCGTCATTGACTGGTCTGCTGTTATCGTTTCTGACACGGTTGATGACATGGTGTCTTCATTCAACAATACTCTCACTCTCCTCTATGACTGCCATGCTCCGGTCAGACGTGTCAGGGTCAAGCAACTACCTACTCCTTGGTTATCTGATTCAATCAAACGGATGATGGCCAAGAGAGACAAAGCTAAGCGGATCTATCGAAAAACTCCTACTGACGAAAACTTGTTGCACTACAAGAAGCTACGCAATCTTTGCAATCGTTTGTGTAGAAATGCTAAAAAACGCCACATTTATAGCTCCGTTGAAAATCTTAACACCATTCAAACATGGAAATTTCTTAAGACATTGGGTATTGGCAAACAAGTAAATGAACTTTCTATGAATTTAGATCTTAATGCTTTAAATGCTCACTTCTCTCAAGCTCCTGTCACTCCTCAAGATGAAATAAAATCTGCAACTCTTCATCACCTCTCTAATAAGCCTCTACCCACGTGCATTCCTTTCACCTTCACACCGGTTACAGAGTGTGACGTTAAGAGATCTCTCCTCTCCATTTCCACAAAAGCTGTGGGCGATGATGGGATTTACCTTCAGATGATCCTTCTACTTGTAGATGAACTTATTCCTATCATCACTCGCATCCTCAATCACTCCTTGTCAACAGGTTCATTTCCAAGTAGTTGGAGGAGAGCCCATGTTCTCCCACTGCCGAAGGTTTCCAATCCGACCACTCTCTCTCAATACCGTCCTATTTCTATTCTTCCCATCCTATCGAAAGTCCTCGAAGGCATTGTTCAGAAACAGTTTTCAAAGTATTTGAACCGATACAATCTACTGAATCCTCTACAGTCTGGTTTCCGTCCAGGTCACAGCACTGTAACCGCCCTACTTAAAGTCAGTGATGACATTCGGCAAGCTATTGATAAAAAACAACTGACAGTGCTGACACTTTTGGATTTTAGTAGCGCATTCAATTCAGTAGATTTTGACATCCTCCTTGGTATCCTTGCATCTCTTAACGTATCTCCACCTGTACTCACCTGGTTTGATTCGTATCTTCGGGGGCGCTCGCAGTGTGTTCGCTCTGACGATGCTGCATCGACATGGTGTGACCTAGCTGCTGGCGTCCCCCAAGGTGGCGTATTATCTCCTCTCTTATTTTCGGTATTTATTAACCAAATTTCCCAAGTAATTACTTCTCAGTATCACCTCTACGCAGACGATTTGCAAATTTACCGCCATTTCGATGTTGTCGATGTTAACAAAGCTATTTCAGACCTCAACAATGACTTAGTAAAGATCAATGAATGGGCAAAATCATACGGGCTTTTAGTGAATCCGGCAAAATCACAAGTTTTAATTATCGGTAGCCACTATATGATCAGCTGCATTGACCACGCACATTTGCCTGCTGTATTATTTGACGGTACTTCGTTGGTATACTCAAAAACTGCCAAAAATCTAGGCGTTATTATTGATTGTAATTTGTCTTGGTCAAGTCATATCAACGATATTAGTAGAAAAGTGCACTACTCGTTTCAGTCCCTCAAGCGTCTCCAACGTTTTTTGCCCTTCGAAGCTAAGGTCACTCTTGCCCAATCCTTACTCCTTCCTCTCCTTGATTACGCAGACGTCTGTTTTCTCGACGCCACGGAGGAATTGTTGAACAAACTAGAACGGCTCCAGAATCTGTGCATCCGGTTTGTTTTTGGTTTGCGCAAATACGACCATGTTTCGGAGTTCAGATCTCAGCTGAAATGGTTGCCCATCCGACGTCGCCGTGATGTACATATTCTGTCCACCCTCTACACGATTCTTAATAACCCTGCATCTCCTCAGTACCTCCGTGAGCGCTTCGAATATCAGGTTCCTCGTGGTGAGCCTTGCCGCACCAGTCGATCCCTACTCCTCAAATTCCCTCAACACTCCTCAAGCCGCTACGGTGGTTCTTTCACGGTTCACTCTGTTCGTTTATGGAACAAACTTCCTCACTCCATTCGCGCTAGTCCGTCGCTGGATACTTTCAAGCGAAAGCTAAAAGAGCACTTTCTCTCTAACTAGTTTTTACTTATATATCATTTCTATTCTTATTATTTTTCTTTTTAGTATTAAAATATGTATTTATTTATTTATTTACGTAAGTTTTGTATATAATATACCTATATATATTTTTATATATATATTTATATAAATATATATTAGTTACATTTCTATATTTATTACTTATTTAGTATTTATTTGTGTTAAAGTATTGTAGTAAGGAATCTTGTTTTAATTATTTGTGTTGTACACTTTTATGCCCGCTGTATTGTCTACTAGATTTTTCTATTTAAGGTTAGCTGGTAGATAACTCAATTTTGAGTTAAGCTCGCCATTGTTATATGTTCTCACTTGTGCTTGTTTTTGTAATGTATTCGTGTACAATAAAGAATAAAAATATACTTATTTTATTTTATTTAAATTATTTAGAATAAGTAGAATATTTGTATACCCTACAAGGTGGAATACAGTGTACTGTTATATGTTTTATAAGAACTTATTGTTTTTACCTGTATTCAAACAAATAAAGAATTTTGAACTTTGAACTTATTACCCCCAAATGGTGCTTGTAGGTGACCAATTAGCGCTCTAGGGTAATAATGTAGCTAGAAAAGCCCAAGGGCGGTAAGTAATTAAAAAAACACTAAAAAAAACAATTACTTACCGAATATGAGAGCCAATTACAGGTTCTTAAGTATAAATATTATTATTTTCTTTGGTTATTACATAATGCCAAGGTAATCTTTGAGACAAGCCCGTTGGTGTGTCTCGAGTCTCGACTCTCAATCCCCGCCCACGGCAAACATTTGTGTGATGAACACAAGTGCTTGTTCTGTGTTTGGGTGTTATTTATCTATTTATGCCTAGTTTGGGATCAGATGACTTTGATTGAAATGTCCCCCATTATTTATTTATTATTTATTTATTTTAGGGTAGCGACAGCAACTCGCACTTGGGCGGTTGATAAACAATTTGGTAGCTAATGAAAATATACATAATTGTTATAACTCTACCAGCCGTTTCCAAGTTGTTTGTATGTATAGGTGCCTATACCACCAGATCTGTGCGAGGGGTGCGAGAAAGCTAGGCTGAAAGCTGTAAAATTCAAACCAATACGATTTCTCCATTTGACAGCTCATTTGACAAATTAGGAAAATGGAGGAATCCTATTAGTTGGATTTTTCCCAGCTCACAGCGTAGATCACGCAGCACTGGTTGCAAACCAAACTAAGTCAGTGGCGCTACTGCTAAGTATTGTCGTGTGTATATTTTATTCAAACCAATAGTCTTTCTCCATTTGACAGCTCATTTGACAAGTTAGGAAAATGAAGGAATCCTATTAGTTGTATTTTTCCAAGCTCACAGCGTAGCTCGCACAGCACTGGTTGAAAACCAAACTAAGTCAATGGTGCTACTGCTAAGTATTGTCGTGTGTATATTTTCTTTGGACATATTATTTGTCGAATAACATTGTTACAAGTAACTTACGTTTTTTATTTCTACATATGATGGTATGTAGGTGCTGTGGAGGTTCCAAGCTTACGCTATGGAAACTCTACGATATATTTTGACCTGAAACCTCCTTGCTTCGATAACTAAGCAAGCAAGTTCGTCCCATCATCGACCTCATCTCTGTCTTGAAGACTAGATCGATGTCAAGAGTAAGCTACAGTAAAAAAAAGGCCACAGCTTGATTATTTTGCCATTTACCTATATTTGTTCTCCCGGCTCTTTTACAGTAGTTAAATATCATGAAAACCCTAGGTCGAGGCATCTACCCTGACCTAGGTCGCCTAGTTACATGCGGGCTTAGCCCACTTTTGCTTTGATGAATGACATTCTGTTATTAAATCAGCTGTCAGGTTTTTCCAGTTTACAATACTGATAAGAAATGATAAGGTGTTGATACATAAAAAAGAGTTGCAAGTTAAAGTGGAGAGATAATGTTCTACTACACCCTTATTAGGGTTCCGTACCCAAAGGGTGAAAAACAGGATCCAATTAATCGCCTCCGATGTCTGTCTGTCTGTCAGCGGGCTATCTCATGATCCGTAATAGGTAGACAGTTGAAATTTTCACAGATTACGTATTTCTGCTGCCGCTATAACAACAAATACAGAAAACTAAAAAAAAATTAAGGGGTGCTCCCGTACGTACTAACAACGTGTTTTTAGGCTATTTTTGCTCGATTTTTACTTTCGAGCGGAGCGAGAAAGGTAATTGTATTCGCGAAAAAAAAAATTCTAATTTTCTCAAAAATGTGTTTTATATCATAAAAAACAAGTCTCCCAAAAATGTCCGTCCGTCAGTCGGTCGGTCGGTCGGTCGGTCGGTCTATCCATCACGCTTTGGCCTAGCGGCTAAACGAGTTCTAAGTGGTTTCTTGCTGGCTCTCATTTTGAGGGTAGCTATCATACAACGAAAATGAAAATTTGAAATTTTCTCAAAAACGGCTCATAGAATCTTGATGAAACTTTGCATGACCAAGCATCTCCATGTAAGATATCTTGCGCCAGTATCAATTGATCTGTGTAGTTTCATATAAGGGTTCCTGTACCACCAAATCGTAAATATGTGATTTACTTAAAATTGGTTCCATTGAGTTTATTAAAATTTGCTTGTCTACCTGACTGGACATTCATTATGATTTTTTTGAAGAAAATTTAGTACACAGGGTGTACCAAAAACTGAAAGGGCTTGCTCAGTAGACTAAACTGAACAATTGTCCATAAGGAACATGTGTTGGGAAATTAAAAAAATCTCCTGCGGTAGTATCAATTGATCTGTGAAAATTCATATAAAGTGTGTTCCAGTACTACCAAAAGTTAAACATGTGATTTACTCGAAATCGTTTGAGGTTTGTTTGTTTTAATGTTTGACAATTTGAATTCTGAATTGATCTGTATATTTCATTCGAACATTTTTTTGGAAAAACGTAAATAAAAGTTTGTACTTCCATACTATGTGTAATTGGCAATATAAATTTAAGTTTGCGGTTGACAGTTTTTCCTTGCGTATTGCGAGAAAGTAAGTGCAGTGCTGCTGTATCATTTATTTGTTTTAGCTGTATCGTAAAAACGGGAACACTTACAAGCCTGAAAATTGGTATGTTTATAGTGCATAAACTATAGAATAACGAAAAATAATAAAAACTGGTCAAGTGCGTGTCGGACTCGCGTGCTTAATACACTTCTGCGTGACTGCACGTCCATGGCTAAGACGGTATTACGGTATTGACGGTATTTACCTTAGTGGTAGGTACGGAACCCTCTGTGCGCGAGTCCGACTCGCACTTGACCGGGTTTTTGCAGGATATTTTTATAGCAGTATCTAGTAAAAATATCTGTGTAATAGCAAAGCAGTCTTTTCGAAGCCCGTTTGTTCCTAAAGGCTCAGAGGTCCCTAGATAACGTGCCATTAAATATAAAGATGACGAAAGCGAACGTCATAAAATGTATGGGATGACATGATGTGTCAAATTTCATCCTAAACATTTCATGACGTTCTCCACAGAAAAATAATGGTACTTAGGAGGAGGATTAAAGAAATAATTCGTCACAAGGTAGCGAAGGCGTCGTTCTATGGATTTGACGGGTTATTTTGAATATTTCCTAGTGATCATTGATAATTTGACATAAAAAATTGGGGCATGTTGGCAGATGTCATCCCATAGTAAAATAAATTAGCAAGGTATCTATTCCGAGCGAAGCAAGGAGGTCCGAAATCTTTGATGTTCTCTTTCGTCGAAATGGCACGTTGAGTAGACCCCATAATCAGGGGTAGAGCTGCTCTTTTGTCACACCGCATGTAGCCATGCGACTCGACTAAGCTTTGGCGAATATCTTTGGTGACACTAAATCGTCACTTCAAGTGTAGCACCCCAAGTTTACGAGGGGCGGACTTGTACACAAATGTAGCATAATTGAGACAGATTTACGACGCCTTCAATATTTTATCTCTAGCCAGGGTGTCTACTCTTAAAGTCCGATATATCGAAACGATACTACTCGAAACATGCAAATGCAAAACTTCGTCCCTTGACAATAGAGTAGAATATTGGTTGGATGAATTTTCAAACTGCATCCAACCAATATTCTACTCTATTGTCAAGGCACGAAGTTTTGCATTTGCATGTTTCGACTAGTATCGTTTCGATATATCGGACTTTGAGAGTAGACACCCAGGTGCGTACTCCGAAGTTTTATCGGAGCTCCGATATTATCAGATTGACAACAACAATTAAGTTCGGAAATTTACTTTGTATGGGAATTTCTTTGTCAAAGACCGAACCATGGACTAATTATCGGCGCGATATTATCGTAGTTTCACTTCGGAGTACGGCAGCTGTACTGTCGCTGACAACTGCCTCTCCTGTATTATTATTCTATTACCTCTCCCATACGTTTCCACTCTTCCCTATTTATTTGACTGTCAGTCACTCGTCTATAAAGGTGTCCAGACCATCCCTCAACAGCTTCTAGGTAGTGGGGTAACAATGCTTTGGCTCGTTTGGCCCATCTATCCAAGTGCATCCAAAATTAGACACGTATTTGAAGATATTTATTTCCCTAAAATGTTTGTTTAGTTTCGGTGACGGTATATATACATATGCCGTTGTTGTTTTCCGTACGTCAGTGGAACCACTTTGGACTTTATGGCATAGCAATAGAGTTACAAATGTTTCCACTGACGTGCAGTTGACCGTACTAAGGACCGACCGTACCTAACCTTACCTAAGTTAGGTACTTAAAACAGAATCACGTAGTTTTTGGGAATTGTTTGTGTCGTTGAATCATCTGTACCTACCTAATCAATCACAAACTTACGTCACTAAACCTTTTTTTTTGCCAAAGGGGCAAGCAAGTAAAACAAGGAACTGACTTGTGGTGCTATCAATGGTTGTCTTGAGTTGTGATTTAGCTCTGTCAAGACACGTTTTGTTAAACTAAAAGATTGATAGTTGCAAAACTTTCTTTAAAGTTAAACCTACTGTAAACTATTGCTCTATTTCTTTTTTTTGTCAAGAAAACAAAAATTGACAGCAATATAGGATGACTTTTAATTAGTCCTTGATAGAAAATAGTATGAATGTACTCATGATACTGAACAACTTTTCCCAAGGAACATAGGTCGAAATACGAAAATCAAGTTTTGACCTCCCATAGAAACTGCATCAGCTGATAGCGCATTTTGTATGGGAGATCAAATTTGGTTTTTCGTATTTCGACCTATGTTCCTTGAGGAAAGTTGTTCAGTATCATGAGCACTTTCATTCCTTTTTCTATCAAGAACTAATTAAAAGTCAGCCTATATATTTAAAGGAGCTTTTACTTTAAACATGCTTCGTTCTCTAAATAATTAAGCAATCAACTAACCGATTTTGGAAGCTCGTTCCGAATAATGCGTTTTATCTAGTCATTAGATAGAACGTGAATCGCCCGCCGAAATTGAAATTTCTTCACTTTGCTATTCATGAGAGGTAAGGCGCAAGTCAAAAATCATTGTATACTGCGTACACACGGCCGCACATCGGTAGAAACACTTTTGGACCTTATGGCGTGATAATAGAGTTGAAAAAGCTTCTACCGACAAGCGGTTGACCGTACAAAATAACTTTGTCCGTGACCTTTAATGCGCAGACGTCAAAAAATGAGTCGCGGGGGTGAGCGCGGCTCCCCCCAAGGGGCGAGCGAATCGTTCATTGGCTCTCCGCCTGTCACCCATGCGCGGAAATAACAGTCATGGACAAACTTGTTCTGAACGCGCTGTAAGTCAGTTAAGCAAGAGGCTCGAAAAATTTTCTAAGGCGCTTCACCATGACTTAAAGATAGCAAAATACTAAATGTGTAGCTGTATTTCATTTCAAGAAGGCGTTTGTTTAAGATTACGGGTTTTGAAACTTTGTATAAAACTTTTAAGGGCTTGGAAGACGAAAGTTACTCGTTCGATACCCCGTTTTTTTTTTGCGTTAGAAATTGAGTAAACAAAGAAGCAGTGGTAGTATACCCGGGCCAACCGCTTTACCATTCTTCATTTTCTTCAATGCGCTCTCGATCTCTCTTAGCAAAATAGGAGGTCCTTCCAGTTCTACATTTGGTTCATCTTTATATTCCATATTGATCTTTCATCATTAAAAAGTGCCTGTATGTACTTTGCATGGCATGTTTCTCTTTTTCAATAATGAGTTTATCGTTTTCATCTTCTAATTATGATACTGTACTTTTTGTATTTGTTTAGTAAATTCTTTTATTTTCTTGTCGTTTCCGTCAGTTTTCAATTTCTCCACATCCCATTCTTTACGAATTTCTACTCTTATTATGAGCATACATATACAGGGTGTAAGGGACGGTGTACCGAAAACTGAAAGGGCGTGCTCAGTCAACGAAACTGAACAACTTTTCCGAGAAAACATTTTTGGGAGATGAAAAAAAAATTTGACCTCTCCACACAAACTGTTTAACCAGAATGAGCAATTTGTATGGAGAGGTCAAAAAAATTTTTCATTTCCCAGAAACGTTTCTTTGGGAAAGTTGTTTAGTTTCTTTGATCAAACGCGCCCTTTAAGTTTTCGGTATACCGTCCCTTACACCCTATATATATCAAAGAATATATATATATATATATATATATATATGTTCCTTGCTTATTATTCTATCTAGTTCCTTATACTTTCTTGCGTCAGTATATTTGTGTTGTCTGCGTTCCTCCATAAGGTCCAATATTTTGTCTGTTGTCCATACCAGTTTCGTGGTGTTTTGCCTTTTTCCAATGCATACCTTAGCAGTCTTAGTTGTAATTTATTTTACTGCATTCCATGTTTCCTCTGGGCCTAATATACAAAATAATTGTAAGTCCTGTTTTAAAAAATAAATAGATTTTTTAAAATATACTTATGGTGGATTCTATTGTATAATAGTACATTAAGATGCGAGTGCGCTGTTTTGGATATTACGCCCGAGGCTCAGAAATTGCAGCCTGAGTCGCAGGCGAGAGCGTAATGGAGCCGAGGGTGTAATCACCAAAAAAGCGCACGAATTTCTTACGAAGTTTTTCATCACATTTGCGAATAAAAACAAATCAAAGCTTTCCTTTTCTACTGAAGGAAATTTCTTTATTTATTTAATTATTTATTGTACACTTGAAAAGAACACACAAAACATAGATTAAGAAAAATTACACAACAGGTACTGCTTATTTCAACTAGGAAATTTATTCCAGGATTGTAAATAAGTATAAAAAATACACACATAAGTATAAATATGTAGGCACATACTAGCAGCACCTTCTTAGCGACGCCGAGTGAGGCCTCCTTGCTTCAGGAATAGACTGACAGCTGAGTGTCGATCTGTCGATCTTATGAAGCGTCAAGGTGAAAGGACTTCACAACAAACCATCTTGGTGGGTTGCGATCAATAAACTTACTAATCTGGGGTTGCGATCGTCCTGGAGACGCATTTTTGAAGCGTTCGAAGTGAATCTTTAGTTCGCATACGAAAACAAATCGTGTACGAATTTAATTTCTAATGCAATCGATTTTACGCATTTTTGAATCATTCGAAAACAGTGTTGCCATTAAATTCAAATTTTTCAACAATTTTCTTTTCACGCAGAAAAAATAAAAACCGGAAAGCAATTACTCATTGATTTTAAAAACCGGTAATGAATTGCGAGGGAATGGAACGCAAATTAAAAAGTTGATATGTCAGTTTGATGTCATTTGTGAAGGAAACGTCAATGTCGTTCTCATCACAGATTATACATACTTTCGAGTGATAGAATTGCAAAACGAGTGGGTCGGACCACTCGTTGTAGAATTCACAGGTATGAATATTCAAAAATTGGAATTTTACGGATTCGTATACGAATCTTGCCAATTCGAATGCGAATTGAAGTTCGAACGCTTCAAAAATGCGTCTCCTGGACCCTTAGAGCAACGCGTCAAACCGCGCAAATCGTGTTACTCAATGCCTGGACCCAATAGGAATCATAAAGACTCCTGAACGAATGATTAGTGGTATCACAGCACAGGATGTGCAATCATGGTGTGAACTGTAATAGCTATCCAGGATCAGACTGGAACAGAACCGTCCGGGTGCCTCATCATAAGCCTGGAGCCCGAAACGTGACGTAACAATAATTAGATCCTGGTTAATTATATCTGAACCCACTATACCCTACATGATTGTGATACTTATGGCCTCCTGCGCCGATAAATACTACTTACATTTCTACGTTCAACCGATACTCCATACTTGTGTTTTGTGTCTAAGTATTTTTGACGTTTTAATTACTGTTTTAGGGTTCCGTACCTCAAAATAAAAAACGATAGGATAGGATCACTTTGTTGTCCGTCTCCGTCCGTCTGTCTGTCTTCTGTCAAGACCCTTTTTCTCACGAACGAGAAGAGGTATCAGGTTGAAATTGATAACGAATATTAAGGTCCATAAACCACACAAGATCTGAAAATTTCAATTTTTTATAACGATATGGCTTTTAATGTCCTCATCTCCATACATTTATGCAAAAAAGCAAAACCTACAGGGTACTTCCCGTTTTCCTAAAATTATGAAATTTGGCAAGAAGCTAGGTCTCACAGTACAAATAAAGGGAAAAGTCTAAAATAATTAAATATTAAAAAATTTCTCACAACTAATAGTAACCAATTAAGGTAAGCTCCCGTTTCAAGAAATTTTCTATAAAAGAGGGGTCAAGATGGATGGACGCAGAGTTTTTAAAATCAAAGAGATAGGTAGATAGGTACGGAACCCTTAGGGCGCGAGTCCGACTCGCACTTGGCCGGTTTTTTTATTTGTAGAAGTCAATACTTTAGAAAATAATTATAATAAACACAACAAATATATGTTAAAATGGCGCGCCTATCACTTTTTCGGAAGACCCAGACTACCCTACTCTTTAAATTATTTTTCGACACATTTGCTCATAAAACAGCTCTATTTGCACTGTATTTAGGTCCATAATCCAGCCTATTAAAAACGCGTGCTTTTCTCATTATATATTATAGCACTAATTATTTAATTTTAGTTTTTTTTTTATATATTAACAAAGAGCAAGGAGTTCTAATGTCTAAAATATTTATGACATTTTCGTAAATATATACCTAATGTTGATGAAAATATAAAATATAAACAGTTTGTTGCATGAGATTAGTTAAATTTGACAAAAAAAATTAAGTTTTTGTACTTTTTCAATGACTACGCTGTTTGGGAGCATTGCCACTGCTTCGTCACAGTTCCTCATTTGAAAAAAGAAATGCGCGCGCAAAAAGAATTCCGCGCGCCATTTTTCAGAAGTATTTTCATTTTTGTGACTAACTAACAATGTCGTTCGTCGGTTTCAAGCATTGACGTAAGAAAAACGCTGCGCTTCTTTCCAAAATCTTTGGTTTTTATATACTTTTGTTTCATTTACGTCCCTAAACATATGTGTATTAAATCCAACAATTTTTTGTAATGTTCATTGAAAATGATTTTAGTGGTCATAAAAACTAGTGAAAAAAATATAGCAGTTAAAAAAAGTAGACTTTTCTTTAAGGACAAATAATATCATCCTAAATTAAATCCACCTTAAAAACATTACAGCACGGATCGTAAAAACAAAGGGTTGCGAGGGGTATAATCAGTTTCCCGTTTATATCTTTGGTGAATTTCTATTTTGTTGCTTAAATATGGTGACCATAGACACATTTTCACGAAAAAATCGGTGATAGCTTAATTGTCGTAAAATTGCGCCATTTTCAGGACGTAACTTTTTTTTTATATCTTCCAGTTTGAAATTTTGGTGGATTCAAAAATATAGTCTCTTAAAATTACATTTATTGCCCGTTTACAAAAATTTGGCCTGATATTGAAATTTTTCCAATAATATAGGAAAGTTCTTAGGTTTATTTCAAAGTTTTATCCGATTTAATTTTAGATGTATTCGTAAATATAGTCTTAACATCATATTTAAGTAAGATATACACAAAAATTTGCTATTAACATTTATTTTTACTGACCTAATCGTAAACGCCGCGTTATAATTTGTATTGGTATATTTTCGAGTTTAAAGATTACTAGTGTGTAGGTAAAATGTAGTGGTTAGGTATATCCTCTTGGTGTGTAGGTATCGCGGCAAGTTTAATGATAATGTTAAGCCACGATCACACCTAACTGAATTCAAAGACTAATTCGGCATACATTGCTGAGAGGCTTGGATATCTTTACTTCAACGAGCAACGTATGCTGAATTAGTCTTTGAATTCAGCTAGGTGTGATTTGATGTTTGATTGGCTTTAGTACTGAGTGCTTGCAATCGAAGCGAATATTTTTAAAATATTATTTTTAGTAGGATAGGACATGGTGGACAAAACACGAAATAGACATGTAACATTATTAGATTTTTTTATTACACATTTTCGTGTTCGCTCTACAAGAGTGGCAGTTGCTTAAAAAAATACATTCATTCAACTTCATATATATACAAGTTTAACATTTTTTTGGATTTTCTCTAGTTTCGTATCAGAGGTCGTTGCGTGTTGTTCAGGGAGGTATTCAGTGCCAGCCACCTTTGTATCCTTCCCAGGGCTCTTCGGGCGCGGCGGCGGCGGCGGCGGCCGCGTGGTGGAACTGTGCGAAGTGGGCGGCGCGCGCGTGTTGCACTTCAGGGGTATCTACTACGTATTGTCCGTCGTGGGTCAACTGGATGTGGGCCTAGAAGAAAAAAATAATTTATTAGTTGCGTTGACACTCTTTTCTTTATGGAAAAAGAGATCATTTTAGTTTGCGAATCAAAACTGTCCGGCGACTTAGTATTTAAAGAATTAGTACAGAACTTTAAACGCTAGTACAGTTAAGAGCAGGTTAAGCTTGACACTCGCAGTTTGACTACTGCTTCTACGACTACTGAGATTAAAACAGTACAAAGTCCAATGTGTCAAGCTTGACTGTACAACAATGTAATTAATCAATTACAATTCAGTTTTATAAGTTCTTTACCTGAGGTCCGTGCCATTTTCCACCGCCGTAACCACCGCCGTAACCGCCGGCGTAAGCGAGGGCAGCGCCATGGCCGATAGCGCCATGACCGATAGCGCCATGGCCGATAGCGCCGAGTCCGAGTCCAGCGCCGCCGTAACCACCGTGGGATAACGCGCCGTGAGCAGCGGCACTATGCGCCGCCAAATGGGCTGCCTTAAGGTGGGCCACCTCGGGAGTGTCGATCACGCGGCCGTCATGCGCTAGCGGCGCAGGGCCGTATTTGTGAAGACCTGGGGGGTAACATAATACCGTTTTTGTGATAAAGGGTCATCACCGCTCATAGCTCCCGCTGACTTATTAGTGGCATAATTTGAATGAAATCAATAAGACAGTTGAACACTGCAGCTTTACGGCAGAAATAGGCAAAGGGGTGGTTCTTTCCCAGATAGACTTTGCACAAAAGGATGGCCCCGCCTTGTATTTAATAGGTAAACCTTAAAGCCATAATTAGTAAAAAGGTACTTGAAACAAGTACAAACCAGCACCAGGGGCACCGTAGTGTCCGACAGCGTAGCCAGCGGGGGCGGAGGCGTATCCTAGCGACGGGGCCCATGCTCCGTGCGCGGTGGAGGCCTGCGCATGCGCAGCGAGGTGTGCGGCTTTAGCGTGCGCGACCTCTGGCGTGTCTAACACGTGTTTGCCGTCCGGACTTAGCTGGACCGGCGCGGGGGCGTGCGCGTAGGGGATGTAGGAAGCCTTGGCCAGGCAGAGGCAGGCAGTGAAGATAATCTGAAATGAGTTGAGACGATGTTTAGTCCTAAGTTTACTAAAAGTAGTTATATAGTTCTAGTACAGATACGAAATATGCATGTGGCCGGTCATAAAACATCAGAGGGCCTAGACATGTGGCTTTCAAACTTCTCAGTCGCTAGTAGAATAAAATGAAAATGTATGGGATTAAATTAGCCAAGTAGATATTTCTGTTAGCTACTGTCAGTCCCGTACGTTTTTAACCTGATCCATGAGCGTTTTCGATAATAGAAACCTGTCAGACCCCCGGCCCTTTGTCCCTCTGTCTCCAGACAACAAAGTTGAAGAACTTTCCTCAATAAATACACCGAATAGGAAATTAGCCTCTTCACTCCACTCCATCCTCAAGTACCTCTATAAACTTGGTTCACTGATTTGATAAGACGATTTGTTTTAAGAGCATGTAATACATTATATATTTTTGTCAAGACGACGTTTTCTTTCTTTATTTCGTTTCCGATGTAATGCCTATTTGGGAAAATCGTTTGATGTAGTTAAAACAAAATGTCTTTGGTGCAGCTTCAGTTTATTAAAAATTTGTAAAATTGTTATTGAATAATAAAAATAAACAACTGTCTCGAAGAAAAAAAATCCACTCAATTATTTTCAGTTACGTCTTTTCTTGGTCTTGTTTGTTTAAACTGTTGTTACCTAATACCAAATTGTAATACTCATATTAAGAAAAATATTTACTACAAATCCCACGAACATTTAAATGTTTATGTGCCGGTACTTGTAATTACATATATTATTTCTGAGTTGTAGAGTAAGTAGCCTTAGTGTTGAAATTGCGTGTGGGAATTTTGTCAAACACAAAAATTTGGTAATTCAAGTGTATACTTTGGTTGATAGTGTCGAAAATATTCTTATTGTGTTTTATTGCACATTTTACTCATGTTTTGCAAACAGATTAATGGTTGACTATTGTGTTTTAATTGTGCACTTATGAGATAAAATTCACAGAGTTATAAAAAAACAAAGGTAAAAATTAAGGTTGCTAAATCACAATCTGGTATTGATAATTGTGAATCGGTTCAAGACCTTGACTGTCACTCATGAGATGTTATTAGTGTTTTTAGGCAAATCCATAAAAGGTCTTCAAAACGTGTTAATTTTTTCTCCAAATATTATAAAATAAGGTATACTAAAGTAGCATTGTTTTCAATGGCATCATCATAACATCCCATTAAAGCTGGATAGGAATCACATAAAAGCTCTTCAGCATTTCATATCAAAAGACGCTTCTTCCTATCTTCCGAATCAAAATCCCTTAAGGAATCACTTACACCAACGGGTAGGAATGAGTTGGTACTATTCCTCCCTAATCGGCACCAATAAGTTAGTAATTTATTGTACCAATATCTCAGCTTATTTAATTTAAAGGGTGTCATAAACAAAATAAGCATATTTTGCAAGTCCCGCTAACAAGGGCTACGAAGTATTACGCTAGGCTTTGCAGGCGTGGCATACTTGCACGCACTGCCTAGATGACAGATAAACGGCACTAGGAAAGCCTTTAAATCACTTAAACCTGTAATTCTAGAACTAGACCACTATCTAAATTTAAACTTGGAATTAGCCCACGCGGAAGTTGAAAAGGTTTTCGAAAGGCAAACGATTTTGCCATTAAAGAATCGATAACAAGATAACACCGAAAACGAAACGTTCAATAATGAGTACCAGTTCGGAAACTACAGGCGTCTTCCGCATCTTCAGCTATTTCCGCGTATTGTTAATACAGGAACAATGTAAGAATGAAGGTTGATTAGCGTTATGTCGTGTTTACATACAGATTCAATTAAACCCGTTAATAATGCATACTTGTGAACACTGGCCGGAAAATTGGCGAAGAAAAAAGAATTACTCCAATTTTACAATTATCCAATTAACGAGCTCACCTAACCAACCATTTACAAGATTTTTAAGTGCTCTTTTTATAATGTACAGACTTGTCAACCAATTGCATTCAAGTTCTATTTCAAATTGGAGTGAGAACAAGCAATTTCTCGAAAATTTTCTGCAAAATGTGAAATCAAGATCTTTTCTTGTGTACCTATCTATCAATTTACATAGTTTACTTAGGCTGGTTTATTGAGCTTTATCTTTTCACAAGATCTACTTCAAAACAGGTAGTATTACCGAACCACAAAATCTAGTCTAGTTCCTATTTGCCCATAAAGATATGAATTATTCTGTACATTTTCAAGGCAGACAAATAGCTGCCCTTATCTTTCCGACATATCATTTGAATATGTGAATATTTAATAGTAATACTCTTCTAATGCCATAATTACCCCAACCTTGATTATAAATGAAAATTTGTATACACATTACAAATTATCTTGCATAATTTCTTACTTAAATGAGAACTAAATACATAAAATTGAAATTTTGAGGAGCACCTTGAGATGCTCTATTTTTATGCTCATAACAAAAAAAAATTAAATATTTCCAACGGATTGCGTTGTAACTGTAAAAAACCATAAGCATTTCGATAAATTAGCAAATGTCGAAATTTAAAGCCACAGGTAGGATTTGAACCTACGTCTTTCAGTGCCAGAACTGGTTCAATCAACTTGGCTAACGTGATCCTATGCCAAGCACTGGAAGTGTTTGGTTTTTTTTTTGTAATTTCTATGATCCTAATATACTTCTTCATATGAAATATAAATTATAATTATACCTTTTTTATTAATCTGCTACATTTAATTATCACGTAGAAATCAAATCGTGCAAAATGCTTTTGAATATACAATGCAATGGTTAAACGAAAAGTAATCAAAATAATTGCAATGCTTACGGAAGGCTTTGCCGTTTGACTGGCTGTGAACAGTCTACATTAGCGTAATTATGTAAAATGCAGGCTTACTTAGGAAGATTTTATCAGTTTCCTCACCTATCTCGAGAATTGCAAACAAACCACCTGCGTCAATCGAAACGCTATATAACAGAGTACAAGGACCTATATGCAAGGTGTAACAAATATGCTATACCAACCCTGTAGGATGTAAATCTGACCATGAAGCTGAACAACTTTCCCCAAGGAACATAGGTCGGAATACGAAAAACAAATTTTGACCTCCCATACAAATGGAGCTATCAGCTGATTCAGTTTCTATGGCAGGTAATTTTTTTTTTTATATTTCGACCAACGTTCCTTAGGAAAGTTGTTCAGCTTTATGGGCAGATTCACATCCCTCAGGGTTGGTATACCCTTTTTGTTACACCTTGTACATATATAGGGTGTATCCTATTTAGCTGCGAATATTTGATTATGTTACGTGTAACATAGAATTGAACAACTTTCTCAAAGAACTAAGGCTTAAAAATTAGATTTTTTTTTTATCGTTTTATCACAAAACCATCTCTTGTCCGTGAGCTACAAAACTACAATACATAAATGGGAAAGCTAAAATATTTTCTCGTTTATCAAATACTTACTTATTTGCAGTTAATTAGGAAGCACCCACTATAGTTGTCGATGTCACCTAAAGGAGTGATCACACCTAGCTGAATTCAAAGACTAATTCGGCATACATTTCTGGGAGGCTTGGTTATGTTAATTGCAATATCCTTACTTCAACGAGCAATGTATGCCAAATTAGTCTTTGAATTCAGCCAGGTGTGATCACTCCCTAAGTCACTTGTCGGTAAATGCGGCTAGAATGTCGAACAAGAGAGCTATGTGTAAATGGCTAGTTATTTTATAAACAATCAGCGCTTGCGCAACAAAACGGCCACCGCCCTTTACCGCGGAAAGGTCTGCTCTAATTCTATTTGTCGAAATGCCCATTGTTTATTAGCTATTTCGTTTCGAACAAACCGTTTAAAATCATAACCAATTGCTATTGTTATATGTTTATTCTGACGAAATCGCTCAAACAAAAGCTTGAACGTGTACTAAAAAAGCTAAATGGTCAATAACACGATCATACGATATCCAAAGCAAATTGAAATTATATTTCGAACTTACAAGGCGCGGCTATTTAGAACAGTAATTACTTGTAATAACCAAATTATATTATCAGTTTATTTTCAAAGGAAATCTAAGGAGTCTGGACAAAGAACCGTGCTGTAATTCGTGGGCGTGGGCCCTCATATCGGCTCGCCTAGCATTCTGTTGCAAGCCATTTTGCAATAGATCGGAATTATCATTCGACGAACTGGTGCACAACTAGCTATTGCAATTTTGCACGTTGCCCAAGAGGAAGCAGGTGAAGCCGGGGGCGGGAAGTGGTATGGTACCCCAAGGTCATATTTGCCATTGAAAAATAGAAATTCCGCGTCACGCTCCATCGGCGGTTATGGCTCCCGGTCATGCTTGTAATTATTATTGGCTTGCGTTAGCGCACTTCGCTTAGCACGAAATTGGTGAAATTTTATTTTATACACGCAACTGCGGGAATACTATTTTGAAATTTGATTTGTAGAGCTATTTAAGTGTGTGCAATAAAACAAAACACTAATATTTAAGTATAATCAATCAAAATAAAAGATTGACGAGCGGAAATGAGCAAACTAAAGGTCGTTTCCCGCGTAAACTTCCCGCCTACAATCGCTTACGAAGAGTCGCGCGTGCGCATCTTGAAAGGCATCTCGCCCGCCCTACGCACACGCGGCAAGACAACCGTTCAGGCGCGAACTGCGTTGATTGGCTGTTTACTATGCTGATTAGATTTAATTTGTTTTAGTTTTTCTTTTTAGTTTTTGACGAGTCTTTAAGGAGTTTTAGTAAAAAGTTTAAGGAGTTTACATTGGTTATGAAATGTCCCGTGTGGTGCCGGCAAAGTATAGTACCAACCCATACATACCCGTGGGTGTCGTAAGAGGCGATTAAGGGTTATAAACTGGAGGATGGGCAGCAGCATCCTCCTTTTTACCTTACATCTTACTTACTGCGGTCACCTACAACCGCGGTCCATGGTACAAGCCGTAACGCTAACAAGCGAGGTGACTATGGTACTTCCTCTGTAAATTTTTTCCTGCAAAAGCTAAAATTCTGGCAGGAGCTCCCTGTCCTGTAGTGGACATTTCATGGGATGTTATGATGATGAAATGTAAAATAATTCAAAAATTGGTTCTGGTACTATAATTTTATGCAGATTACGAGCCCCGTAGGCGCTACAATACCGGATGCATGTATTCATCACTACATTGTCTAAGAAAGGGCCTTGACATGATATTTAATACATTCTGCTGATTTGAATTTATTGCCGAATAAATAGTGTAGATACTTTTAACGAATTATAGTCTGTAGTTGGGCGTCGCATTGTTTTGTTATGAATGAGTAAAGTAATAATAGAAATAGTTCCACTTTTTTGGCAACTAATCTTTTATATTAAATATTTGTTAAAACTGCACACTTTTCTGTGTGCAGTGCAGACTTTTTGTTTTTATTTGCCTCATGATTTTGAAAATTTTTATAATTTCTAGATTTGACTTCTTTACAAAGATTGTTTATCCATCATGAATTGAAGTTTATCCATCATTCATCCAACATGAAGTTTATCCATCATTCCAGAATTTTTTAACTGTCGTAGTGAGAACTGATAAATAGACTGTTTGACTGTAAAACACGGTTCATTTGTTAGTTTGGCCATACAACAAGTGACAATAATTTGATCCTATACTTACCTAAGCAATAGATTTTAGATTGTTATTTCATAAGGAACGCAAACATTAACGATTGTGCTCAAGATAGCTTTTCATAATCTGTGACAGTTTCCCTGTTCTTTGGATGGTTAGAAAGCGATAGTTAGATAATTGACCCAACGTAACATATAAATCAGTGCTTATGGTTTGTACTGTACGGTCAACCGTTTGTCGGTAGAAACTTTTTCAACTCTATTACCACGCCATAAGGTCCAAAAGTGTTTCTACTGATGTGCGGCCGTGTGTACAAGGTGTAACAGAAATGGTATTACAACCCCAAAATAATCTGCCTGTGAAACTGAACATCATCATAACATCCCACGAAACGTCCACTGCAAGACAGGGAGCTCCCTCCAGATTTCCAGCTTTCGCTAGAACAATGTGGAGGGGATGTACACCACGCCACCATGCTTGTCAGCGTTGCGGCTGGCACCATGGACCGCGGGTGTTGGTGACCGCAGAATGTAAGATGGTACGATACACAGAAGGATGCTGCTGCCCATCCTCCGGTTCATAATCCCTTAGTCGCCTCTTACGACAGCCACGGATAGATATGGGTTGGTACTATTCTTTGCCTTTTGACACCACACGGGTTGGGAGACACACGGGGACTGAATAACTTTTCCTAACTAATCAAAATATGAAAAATACAATTAGGTTAGGTAGTATGTGAGGTACATACAAAATTCAGTTTCTGGAGAGTACTTTTTTTGTTTATTTTATTTTTTGAGAACAGTTGTTAAGTTTTATGGGCAGATTGACATCCAGTAGGGTTGCTATACCCTTTTTGTTAAACTTTGTATACCAGCTTTCTGAACTCGAAATATGTTACAAGACGTTTTGAAGTTTGAACCACGCGGGTGTACCACGGGCAATGCCTGGTTTTGATGAGGCTCAGAAATGTGAGTTTATGTGATTCTAAAGTACTTAGTTTAGTCCAATTAAATAAAATATCTTGACGTCAGTTGCAAAAAGCCTCTTTAAATTTGTTGTGGATACTGTCTTTGTCAAAAAATCAGCAAGGGTGAGTCAGGGTCTTTGGTACATCTCTGCGTACCAATCGGACTGTTGCTCTACCTAAGAAACTGAACTACTTGTTCTACGACTTTTCACAATTTTTCGTCACCATACAATATGAGAAATGGATGAATCGACTTTGTATGAAGTGCCAAAATTTGGCTTATTTTGAAATGTTTTTGCGTTCCATGAGTGCTCTACTCAGAAAGGTTTGTAGAAACTCTGCTTACAGCGTTATTTATTATCACCCCGGATATTTTAAGAGATAGTTTTGCACATGAAACTGAACAACTTTTCTCAAGGAACATAGGTCGAAATATGAAAAAAAAAAATTGACCTCCCATACAAAATGTGCTGTCACCTGATGCAGTTTTTATGGAAAGTCGAAAATATGTTTTCGTATTTCGACCTATGTTCTTTGTGAAAAGTTGTTCAGTATCATGGACAGAACCACCCTTAAAATATCCGGGGTCCTAAAAAAAATAGGGAGTATTTTAATCGAGTTAATTTCGAAGAAACTACATGCAACTGGGGGTTAGTATAGTCGGGTGGTGCAGAGTTTTTAAATTGCCAAAAATACTCCTGACTTTAAATAATGAGTTGGTAGTATTAGTTGGTATTATTAGTTGGTATTATACTTGGTATTATATGAATAGGTTATGGTTAGAGTAATTGCAAATATGGGAAACATTAGGCACATTTCACACAAGGTTATCCGATCCCAAATTAAACAAAGCCTAGGATAATACAGACACACATATGAAATACTCGTAACACCCATGCACACAAAAAATACATCTGCTTAACCAAAACACACATGTTTTTCTTGGGCGGGAATCGAACCCGCGACCGCGCAGAAAGCAGGACCACTACCAACCACGCCAACTTGTTAGCCAATGATAAGGTTTTTCGTTTAAATACACACACAATATTATAACGTTTTCCACAAAATAATAACTTTTAAAACACAAAAAACTGTAACTGCACCGTAGACTTAAAACAACTAGATCGCACACAATATACTGAAAGACACTCACCAAGGACTGCATGATTATATTTTATATTCTAGGTTTTGGAGATCTCAAACGAACTAACGTAGGCGCTGCTGGGTTGCCAGTACTCGCCTATGAAATTTTCGCCTAAGCGAGTGTTCGGTTCTTCGTACAACGTCGGAATGTCGAATGGTGTCTTGCGCACCCCTTTATATATGAAAAGGCTGCGCGCGCGCCGGTAATTGGAAACAATTAATAGGTAGCAAGTGCAATAGTGTAATTTTTAATTGAGAGATGCACATAATGTATCCGATGGAACGGTTGATCGGGACATTACCTTTTTATATAAAAAAGTAATGTATGAATGTGGTTTTAAGTGATAACTTAACTAGGATATGTGAACTCTTTGATCTTAAGTGTCAAAGGTGTTTACTTTATAAAGTTTTTAAGACGACTTTTTAATAATTCCTTTATTGTGAATACTGGTAATCCACGACGAACATTTTTTGATCAAGTTATTCCAGTAATTCACCATGTTAAAATTGGAAGGAACAAAAAGGAAATGTAATAAGGTATATTTCCTTACTTACTTTAAGGGTTAAGTAATAAGGTATATTTTTGAATAAACTTAAAAAAAAACACATAAATTTTCCATTTTCCGGGAACTCAATGGAAAATTATTACTCGTATATAGAGATCAACATTTAAATTTTTCACTATCACATGTGATATTAAGAGTCATCACATCACAGGTACACTCAACCGCACATCAGTAGAATCACTTTTGGACTTTATGGCGTGGTAATAGAGTTGAAAAAGTTTCTACCGACGAATGGTTGACCGTACATATCTTTTATTAATTTGGTTTACTAGGGACAACCGGATATGGCAGCTTATTTAAACTTAACTTGCTCGATATACTCAAGGACTATAGGAAAACTAATTTGTCATGTAATACTTCTGTGGTCAAGTTGTAGGTGTGTTGAGCTCTTCAGAATCAGAATCAGAATCGTTTATTTGCGAAAACATGGTAAGGATTACAGAGGTGGTACAAAAATATAAAGTGATCATGTACATGTTTTGCTAATTTTGGTTTAGCATGCAAATTTTTAGAAAAATACCTTAAAAATTAAATTTAAACAAGAAGAATCGAAAAAAATAAATACAAATCAGTCAGGAATAAAAATTAATAAATTGTTAAATATAAATCTCAAAATGTCAAACTTAAACCTAAGATTTTTTCTTCGAAAAATATTCCCTTAAATTATAATAGGCATTGTCAACTAAGTACTTGTGAAGTACTCTTAATCTTCGGTCGTAGATTCAAATACCACAGGGGCGCTCAAAGCCATTTCATATTTAGATTTAGAGAAAGTTGTTCAATTTTGATGTCCGTGTAACATACTGAAAGGAACGCAGCTGATTATGACACACCCTTCTTACAGAGAGCTCCCTCCAGGACTCTAGCAAAAACGCGTGGTACTTTGAAGGGGATTTACCATAGTCACCACGCTTGTAAGCGTTGTGGCTGGCGACTGCTGTTGTTGGTGACCGCAGTATGTACCTAAGATTACTCAGAAAGATGCTGTTGCCCATCCTCGGGTTCACAAGCCCTTAGTCGCCTCTTACGACACCAACGGGTAGAGATGGGTTGGTAATATTCTTTGCTGGCACCAAACGGACGACACACCCTATATAGGTTTAATTGACTGGCCCGTTAGCGTGGTTGGTGGTGACCGTACCTTCTACGTCGTGCGCCGCGGGTTCGATTCCCGCCGAGGGCAAACATTTGTGTGATGAACACGAGTGTTTGTTCTGTATATGGGTGTTATTTATCAATTTATGTATGAATATCAATCTCAAGTACCCACAGTACAGGCTTATTCATTTATTGTATCCGAGTTTGGGTAGAGTATGCCCGTGCATAAGAAAGCTTCTTTTTGTATGTCTGGCATCTATACAGCGTGACTTTCCCGAAGAAAAAAATTGTTTACTAGAAAAAAAAATCGGCTCCCCATAGTAGTGGTCACGTAATCGACTCATTTTGTATGGGAAGGTGAAAAATTGGTAAAGTTGCTTGAGGAGAATCACTGGGCTTCGACTTTAAAACGAATGAAAATTCACGCTGCTTTAATCTTTTTTCTCCAATTAAATCTATTTTGCAGCCTTGACACTAAACCATTTCTGACAGCTTTAGTCGATTGCTTTTGACATAGCTGCAAAATATGTTGGTAAGAGTTGGAAAACCGGTCAAGTGCGAGTCGGACTCGCGCGCCGAGGGTTCCGATATACCTATAGTATTTTTGGCAGCAATAAAGTCCATTTTCAGGACCACAAAACTAAATTTGTTTGTAAAGGTTTTTTGCAGATTTCTGAAAAACTGTGCAACTTAGAAAGATCGTTTTATTTTTTCTGTAAATTTACATAAACCTCTGTCAACTGTAATTAATTCAGATTTTTCCTTAAACTTCGGAGATAAGTGGGGGAAATGGTATTTTTTTTGAAATTTTTCATCATAACTTGAAAACTAAGAAACTTAAAAAAATACAAAAATATATTTTAGAATGCACAAGTAAAGCCCTTTCATATGATACCCCACTCGACCTAATAGCGACAATTTGAAGTTTGGCCCCCCCTATTTTGGCCCCCTTTACATTAATAATCATACTTTTTTCAAAAAAATTTCATGTGCAATGAAGTTGGGCAACTATTTTCTAAAACCGTTGCAAATTTCAGGTCGATAGCATAAGTGGTTGCTGAGATATAGAGGTGTGACAGACAGACGGACAGACAGACAGACAGACAGACAGAGCGACACTATAAGGGTTCCTTTTTTTTACCATTTTGGTATCGAAACCCTAAAAATGGATCATACGTATTCATAATGTGGCGCTATGAGTGTTATGTTTTTAGTAGTAGGTATGTGGTAGTATAGAGGGTAAAAATTGCAACGTGTATAATTGAAGCAAATTAAAAGAATTATGGTACAAAACAAACTAATACTTATACGAGTACGTACATAAAGAGATAAATAACACACAGAAAAAGAACAAACTTATGTTTATCACACAAATGTTTGCACTGGGCTGGAATCGAACCCGCGACAGAAGGCAGAGTCACAACCGACTGCACCAACAGACCAGTTTATTAGAGTTAAAATATTGTCTAGATTGTGCCAGCGTAGACTTCAAACGCTATAATATCATGACAAACGATAATAAGAGCCAATGGAAATGCCGATCTTGTTGTCAAATACTTCCAGCGGGCAAGACCGCGAAGAAATCTGTTAGTCCCGTAAGAAAACTGGACCCGTTAAACACTCCGATTGTTAGTACGAACATCGCTTTTAATCGTCAAGTTCAAGATCATGTGAAATTCTTGGACGACTCGGTAGTGGAAAATGCTCTTATGGTGGAGCTAATTCTGGAGATAAAAGCGCTGCGAGCTGAAGTTACTTTACTGAATGGCCGACTAGAGGACATAACTACATCGGTGGATGGATGTCATAAAAAGCTTGATGCAAACAAAATGAGGATTGAACAAATTGAAAACAATTTTGATAACTTTACTAAAACAGCATCCAATCACGGCCCTTGTCACTGCCCTTGTAATAATGTAGGCAATCCTCGTCGTCTGCGTCAGAACAATAAAGCGTCGCCTGTGATAAACTCCGCGGATAGCCCGGCACCTGTGAGTGTGAATTCAACTGGCACTACTTCCGCTGAAGCTAAGCCTGCATCAGCTGTATCTAAGAAATCTGAAACTGTAGATTCTAATAGCGAATCGGATGGCGCTAAATCTGAAAATTTTGAACTTCCAAACACAAACAATACTGATGCTGGCCGTTGCGAAGATGATGAAGCTACGAACGGCCCTTGGATTGATCCTTACGCTAAGAAATTGCGCAAAAGCAAGTCTCAAAGATGCACAGCTGGTCCTGACGTAACTTCACTGAAAGCTGTCGAGGCCCGTAAATTCATTCACCTGTGGAACATGGCGTCTGGAGCTGAAGAAATATCAGCGTATCTGCAGCAATTGTGGCCTTCTGGCAGTTGCATTGTAGATGAGCTTAAGTCTCGAGGTGACTATAAGTCCTACAAAATTACGGTCCCAGAAGCGTTCTACGACAAATGTGTCTCCGTTGATACTTGGCCTGTAAATGCCAGAGTTAAACCCTGGACGTCCTTTCGAGTCTCCCGGGGAAAACAAAGTTAGTTCATCACCCAATGTCTCCAGATCTCCTTTAACTGAGCATCAGATTCATAAGCTTAACATTATTTATCAAAACGTAAGAGGACTTAAGACCAAGTTAAGCCACTGGAGGCACAGCCTACTTTCACAAGAAGCTGATATTGTAGTCGTTACTGAAACATTTCTAGACTCTTCTGTTAGTGAAGCAGAGATAGCCCCCTCAGGATGGACCGTCTTGCGTCGTGATCGACCCAATCGTCGAGGTGGAGGAGTACTAATAGCGGCACGTCCGGGTATTACTATACAGCGTCACATCGATCTAGAAACTGCCAAGGGTGAAGATTTATGGGGTTCATTTTGCTTCTTTAACGTAAAATTTTATGTCGCGGCTATTTATATACCTCCTAATTCTAGCGATAGTAATTACATGGAAGTGTATCAGACTATCGAGTCTAAAGTTGATAATTTACGCGGTATTGTATCAATACTAGGAGACCTTAATTTAAATAGTGCTTCCCTAAACGTACAAAGTTATTATCATTATTTTTTAAAATTTTGTGATGTATCTGATAGAAGTAATATTTTAAACTCACATGGCGGCAAACTTGATGTGGTTCTAGTACAAGAGCAAGTTAACTCAGTCACAGTACAGGAAATAAGTGGTGATGGTTTGGTGCCTCATGCCGATGCATATCATCCTCCCTTAGACATTCTCATACAGTTAGACTATTTCTCTCGATCGAAACAGTGTGCCTCACTTGATCCTAGCAATCTCGATGAAGTAAGAGATTGGAATTTTTCAAAAGCCGATTTTGAGCTTTTGTATCAAAAACTGCTCGATTGTGATTGGTCTTTAGTGATTCAGGAGGCAAACGTGGATATTGCTGTTCAAGCTTTTTACGATATCTTATATGACGTTTTTAATAGTACTGTACCTAAAAAAGTAAGACCACGTGGAAAAAGTAGGCGATACCCTGTTTGGTATACGAGTGACATTATAGCTGACATAAAACGGAAGTCTGAACAGCATCGTCTTTGGAAAGATACTGGCGATCGCAGCATTTATGGCATATTTAGTAAACAAAGAGCAGACATTAAGTTGAGACTGGAGAAAGCGTACGATGACCATACTAGATATGTAGAGCAGAACATCATTGCAAATCCACAGGCTTTTTGGAGTTACGTTAATAGCCTTAGGTCCAAGGGTGGGTTTGAGCCTCTTGTTTCTTATAATGGAACTGATTATAGTGGCCTTGATGCTGCTAACGCTTTTGCTAGCTTTTTCTCTGGTGTTTTCTTGCCAAACCCTCCAAAATTAGATCCAGAAATAGCATTGAAAAATGACAAATCCAATTCCGCTTTCCGTGTTGACGTCGCCCACATCTCTGAAGAAGAAATTGAAGCAGCTTTAAGGAAATTAAAACCAAAGAGTGCAGTAGGTCCAGACAACGTCCCTCCGTATATTCTTAAAGCGTGTAGACATTCTCTTATACAACCCATATATCATATATTTAATTTAATTATCCGCACTGGAATATATCCAGCCTGTTGGAAAATCTCTCGTGTAACCCCTATTCCTAAAACTAAAGATTCTTCCAGTGTTGAAAATTACCGTCCTATAGCTATTTGCGCTTCAATTTCTAAGGCTTTAGAATCGGTTCTACATAGGAAAATTCTAGCTCAAATATCCCCAAATCTATCTAACTGTCAGCATGGTTTTAGGAGTCAGCGCTCTGTGAACACTAATTTACTATCCCTTGTTGATTATATTTCAATTTGTTTAGATAAAGGGTCTCAAGTAGATGTTATATATTTTGACTTTAAAAAGGCTTTTGACCGCGTAGACAATGATATTCTTCTTGATAAGCTAACCACATTAGGATTTACACCAAGGCTTCTCCGTTTAATAGCAAACTATCTCACTGACCGTCAGCAGTTTGTGCGCTATGGATGCTACGTATCTAGTCCGTACCATACTCGATCTGGCGTTAGCCAAGGTTCCATCCTTGGACCACTACTGTTTATATTGATGGTCAATGACATAGAGAATGTTATTCAGAACTCAAAGTGCTTGCTGTATGCAGATGACCTTAAACTCATACGTAAGGTTGTGAGCATTGAGGATTGCGAACTCTTGCAGGCGGATATCGATGCAGTGCAAAAATGGAGCGTCATCAATAAGCTTAACTTTAATCCGACCAAATGCTGCGCCATGTCTTATACACGTGCTAAGCGCCCAGTGCATGCCACATATTTACTGGGAAGTGACGCAATAGCTTCTGTGGATAACATTAAAGATTTAGGAGTCCTCTTCGACACAAAATTAACTTTTAATAGGCACATAGAGACTTTAGCCAAAGATTGTTATAAAAGGTTAGGTTTTATTATCCGTAATTCAAAAAGTTTCCAAGATCCCAAGACTGTTATTCTGTTATACTATTCTTTAGTCCGTACCAAAATAGAATCAGCTGCACTAGTATGGAGTCCTCATGAGAAGTCATATACTCTTTTATTAGAGAAAATTCAAAAGGCCTTTCTCCGGTTCTTGTATAAGAAAAAGTATGGTTACTACCCATTTCTTTATCCTACTAAATTTCTACTTGGCATGTTGGGTATAAATTCGTTAGAACTTAGGAGGAACGTCCAGTTATTACATACAGCGTGTCAGCTAATACGCGGGGAGTCAGACTGCCCGGAGCTGGTATCGCGCGAGTGCAGCCTGTACGTACCGGACAGGTATCTCCGCGCCCGCACACACCGGCTATTGGCTGTAGAGGCGACACGTACGCAGGCACACAGGCACTCACCACTTGTGACTTCCCTTTACCTATTGAATGAGCTACTAGAAAAATATCCTGAACTAGATTTGTTTGCTGACAGGTGGTGTCATATTAATAGAACATTTTTATCCTTTTGTGAGAGTATTTAGATTTAAATGATGTTATTGTTATTTTATTTAAGTTTACCAGCGCTTTGGGTAACTGTAATGCTGAGTGAATTTTGTTTGTATCAATAAATAAAAATAAATAAATAAATGAATGAATATTGTAAACAACAGAAAGTTTCCCTGGTTGCAATTACTACAATTTTAGCCTGTTATTTAGACCATTAACTGAATAATTTTCCAAACGTATATCGAATAGGATTTTGTTTTACCTCCCATACAAAATGTGATATCAGTTCGTGCAGTTTCTATAGAAAATGTTTTATATCGACCTTTGTACAGTCAAGAACACGTCAAGCTTGACACAGTGGACTTTCGACCGTTTTAATTTCAATAGACGTACGAACTAGAGTCATACTACGAGTGTCAAGCATGACATGTCGTTGTACTTAGGAAAAAGTTGTTGAGTTTCATGGTCTCATTAATGTGGTAAGATAGTGCTTACAAATTTTTTACACTTTGTATTAAATGCATGTATGAAAGGGTTCATGAAAGTACAGAAAACGAGGGAAGTAGGTATGCAAAGATCGTAGTAGGTGGAGGGCTATGGTCTCTGCCTACCCCGACGGGAAAAAGGCGTGGAATTAAATACATCTATCCTATATTATTAAAAGAGCAATATCCTGACTATTAAACGAGCAATATTTGTGTATATATTTGTACGATTACGATAAAATTCAGTATATGGGGATTTTCGAGGGCAAAAAACTGATCTAGCTAGGTCTCACGTTTGGGAAAATTGGTTTTCTCATTCGTTACAAACATTGACGCATACTTTAACCCCGTCATTGTATGAAAATGTATGGCAGAAAAATTAAAAGTTCGATTTTCTTGATGCCGAGTGTACTTCAATTTCAATTTCAATTTTTATTGCTTCCATATGGTACATAGATGGAAAATAACAATTATACAGAACACAATATGGACCCTCAGATCAAATAAATAGTCTAGATGTAGCGCTGTGAACAGAAAACTGAGGCCAACTTTTTAAACATGTGTGCATGGACCGGTGTTGCCATAATCAAATTGTGCCAATGTAACAAAAATAACGTTACGTAATAAAGTTATCACATACTATCGAATCTTCTTTATCTTCTTGTAGGTATAGAAAAAAAGAGAGAATAGATAACGATTGAGTTCGGTTCTAGCGCCTGGTAATACAATTAATTAAAGTGATGGCGGTAATAGAAAGGAAATAGGGAGTTTTAGGAAATAAAATTACTGGGTAATTTGTATGTGCATTTAATAACTGACTTGTTTTCCCTGTAATATTTACATAAACGACTATGACTAACATATTCAGCTAAAAGAAAAAAATATAAGCAGATATTACATTTATCAGTTACCTAGAATCTAAGTACAAGCTTCGCTTAAAAAAAATAACTTTGGATTTTTTTTTAAACTCGGCTCATACTAAAGTGGTCACCTGACCGACCCATTTGTGCTGAGATATTTTATATTTATCTTAGTAGTACTAGCGGTATACTCTGATAAACAGTGAAATTGCAAATGATGGAAAAAGAACATTTGATCTTAAGGCCCTATTAATCAATGTGACCCGTAACACATCTAAAAGAACATAGTAAAATGTGTAAAAATTCTTAAATTCTGGTGTTTATTTTATAAAGGATCAATTTTGACTATAAAAATGTTATTGAACATGACTTTGTTTTTTTGCCATTAGTTTTATTTTTTAACATTAGCATAAACTTATCAAAGTTAACTATGTAAGCGAGCTTTAAAATATTCGATTAAACTATCACGCAGGACTTAAACAAACAACCCAAAAAAAACATAATTTAAAATTAAACCGACTTTAAGACTATAAAAGATTTTGAGGTTTGTGCCAGTCTGATTATTATGAATAAAACACGTAAACGTGTCACTTGTTAGTCATGGTATTGGTATGCATATGTTTTATTTCAAATAATCAGGCTGCCCCCACCCTCACAATATTTTATTTGTATCTTTTAACTCTTAAAGTCGGTTTAGTGTTTTAAATTACTTTTTTTTGATATCTCTAAAAATAATACAAATAGAAATACAAAATCATTTATTTCTCAATTCAAATAACATCAGTATGTCAAGAAAACAAAACATTTGAGAAAATGGCATGGGCACAGCTAGTGGCTGGTTTTAAGCCCACCCAGAGTCAAGAAGAGAGGGACCTATATAATAATAGTAAATAATAATAGTAATTTAGAAAGAAGCATCAGTCTTTTTACATACAAATTTATAACAAAAGTAAGGAAAGGAAGAAACAGAAATGTATACAAAAATTATTGAGATTAACAACATATTATGATGTATAGTCATTTTAAATAAAATTGACAGCTATTGAATCTATTATTTTTAAAAATTAATCCTACATAATCAAACCTAGTCCTAAAGGGACACCGCACATTTTCAAATTTAATTTGCATATTTAAAAGCAGACGTTTATAATTGATTTTGAAAGTACGTAGTGTTTTACAAGCTCGTATAGGTGGTGGAATATTGTTCCAAATGTTGGCTGCAGCCAACCGAAACGAACCAGTAGCAGCGTGCGTGCGGTGCGGCGGTAGCACCAACTGCAGGGCGCGGGCGGCGCGCTGCCGGCGCCCGCCCTCGTCCTGCAGCCGCAGCTTGGCCGCGAGCCCGGTGGGGGCGCCCGCAAGCAACACGGTGTATGTGAGGCAGGCCAGGTGTAGCTGCCTGCGAGACGCCATGTCGCCAAATAACACTACTTCTAAAAACAATTTTTCGATTACCATTACTCAATAATATCTTTGTCTTTTGTATTTTTAATGAACTGCTGAACCAATTTTAATGACACTTGCACTATACCCTTAAAGTAATAAAACTTTGTTCAACTAAAAAAGAATTATTGCAATTAGTCTTTTAGTTTCTTAGAGATGCGTGGACAATTTTTAGGGTGCCGATACCAAATTGGTAAAAAAAGGAACCCTTACGGTGCGACTTTGTCTGTCCGCCTTGTAGCGTCACTGATGTTAGTTGTTAAAATCTTTATTTGGCTCGCCAACGCACACACCACGTTGCACTACCTACTCGATGTACGGTCGGTTGCAGACTGAGTATGCACGCTCGAGACAAAGGCTATACACTACACGCCTGTCTGTCACGCCTGTATATCTCAGCAACCACTCATGCTATCGACTTGAAATTTGGAACAGTTTTAGAATATGGTTGTCCAACTTAATTGCACATGAAATAATAAAAAAAAATATGATTATTAATATAAAGGGGGCCCAAATAGGGGGGGGGGGGGGGGGGGGGCAGAATTTCAAATTGTCGTTACTAGGTCGAGTGGGGTATCATATGAAAGGACTTTACTTGAGCATTCTAAAATAAATTTTGGTATTTTTTCACGACTCTTACTTTTCAAGTTATGATGAAAAATTTCAAAAAAAATACCATTCCCCCCCTTATCTCTGAAGTTTGTGAATGGTAAAATCTGAAATTATTACAGTCAATATAAGTTTATGTAAATATATCAGCAAAAATAAAACTATTTTTCTAAGTTACACAGTTTTTTTAGAAACCTGTACAAACAAATTTAGTTTTGCGTTCCTAAAAGTGGACTTTATTGCTTCCAAAAATACTAGAGATATATCGGAAACCTTGGCGCGCGAGTCCGACTTGCACTTGACCAGTTTTTTTTTTTAAATGAACCGATTTTGATGAAACTTGCACTCAACTTGCACTGTACCCTAAGCAGAATATTACGTAGTTCCTGTCTTGAGATACGCGTCAACGATAAGTTTTACTGAACCGATTTTAATGAACTGCTGAACCGGTTTTGATGAAACTTGCACTTTTAAGTTGAAAAATACCTAGTTAAATTAAAAAAGAAATAATTTAAGAAAAACATACATACACTAATGAAATTTTCTGTTTAGAAGCTTAAATGGACTAACCTACGCGAAAATTGTGTATTTTGACAAAACTACATACTTACGGATTGAATTGATAACCTCTCTTTTTGAAGTCGGTTAAAAACAGAATTATTTGAAATTTTGTTCTGTGTGCTTAGCAAATAGCGTAACTGAGTGCATCCCATTTTTTTAAAAGTATATTTAAAATATGCAAATTAATTGAAAAGAACATACACATTTTCCTCGTGAACTTAATTTAAAACATGATTTAAATTTAATTCATTTTATAGCTCTACCATAGGACTACTTCATTACATACATACATACATAACATCACGCCTCTTTCCCGTTGGGGTAGGCAGAGACCACAGTCCTCCACCTGCTACGATCTTGACATACTTCCCTTGCTTCCTGTACTTTCATCAATCCTTTCATACAAGCTCGTCGGTTTAGGGTACTTTTAACCTGGCCTTTATTCAGAACGTCCTGAATTTGGTCCTGGTACGTTCGCCTTGGCCTTCCCCTTCCAACGTTTCCATTCACTCTCGCCTGGTAGATCTCTTTCGTCAATCTTCGTTCATTCATCCTCTCTACATGACCAAACCATCTCAGCATCCCTTTCTCGATTTTGGTCACTACGTCTTCTTTTACGCCACACCGTTCTCTTATCACACTATTTCTAATCCTGTCACTCAATTTAACACCAATCATACTCCTTAGCGCTCTCATTTCCACTGCATTAATTTTACTTTCATGCTTCTTCTGCCATACCCAGCTTTCACTGCCATACTTCATTATCAATACTAATCTGTAATAAACACCTGAACTGTAGGATTTTTTACATATTGTTTTTGTTTGTACCGGTCAAATTAATTATATGGCTCAAAATCAATCATTCCGATGCTTTAAACACTAATTACAGCTTTTATGGCAAACCACTAGCACTATATAATACATTTTTGTGTAGACTCTTGAAATACTCACAATATTTGGAGGTTGTCTCAGCTCCACTTCACCTAATCCCTCTACTACGATGTTTGGTAAAATCTGATAGGCAAAACAAATCAGTGTTGTATAAATTATATCAACATGTCTTATAAAAGTGTAAAAATTGCAATTATTAGAAAGTTACCGTTGGATATCCGGTTTTTGATACACGACGTAACCCTTTCTTGGTGTAGTATAAATCGGTGACTTTAAAATGCTCTGAGCATACTCTACTGAAGTAAGTTGGTTGCCATAATGGTCCCTGTCGACTTTGACGTATGGCTGCTATCCATTTTTGTTTAATTTTTTGATCTCGATCCGGAAATCTGAAAAATAAACGATAAGCGTTAAATATATGATTACTAAGTTTTTAAAATATTTATCATATCTTCATTCCTCATAAAATAACGTTACTTGTCACAGTTACCAATACTAGGATATTATTTATAATGGCAACACTTACTGTTCCAAGCAATTAAAAAAAAAAGCAATGACCTAAAATTTTATTTTATTTACTAAAAATATTAGTTTCTAAGTTTACTTACGCGTGAAATGTGATTCCATCCCACTTTTTATCTTTTGTAGATTGTTTATTGCACCCTTTTACAACACTCACTGTTCCAAGCAATAACCTCAAATTTTATTTTGTTTTACTACAAATATTAGCTTCCAAGTTTACTTGCGCGTGAAATATGACTCCATCCCGCTTTTTATCTCTTGTGGATTGTTTATTGCACCCTTTAACAACACAATTTGGCATTTTACATTGAAAAAACTGAACCTTTTACCACAATTTTTGTACTTGCCGCGAAACTCGACTGACTGACAAGTCCACAGATTACAGATAGAATATCGAGTCATAGTTTTGTTGCATTAGTGTGCGTGACTGTGTACGTACACGGCGAGTCACAGTTTTACCGGCCTCACTTTTTTGTTCACAGCGCTCCATCTAGACTATTTATTTGATCTGAGTATGGACCCTGGAAGGGCACTGTAATTTTTGGAATCGACATTTCAAAATACAATTATTTTTACAATAGTTACGTGGTAGCATGACAATAACCACAATAACACTTACAAAAAACAATAACACAAAATAACATATTAGACAATTTTAGTATACAGACTTACTCGTAACTGTAACATTACGTTCTGAATAATTAATTTCAATTATTTTTATAAAATTATTAATTTTAACTCAGTTCCTTCCTACATTATTATTAAAATATTAGTATAAGTATTAGTAAAATATTTTCATATCATAATTATATTCACAATTATGATTGCCTATTAGTATCAGGAAAGGTTTTTTGTATATTTATTTATTAACTTCTATACAGATATGTACGTGGGAAACTCAGAAATATTTGCGACACTAAAAAAAATTGTTCTACAGGTACATATATTTTTATTAAATCTTTTCAAAGTACTCTCCACCAGCCTCTATACAAAGATTCATGCGTCTGAACCAGTTTTCAAAACACTTTTTCCAGTCCGCCGTAGACACCTCGTTTACAGCCTGCTCGAACGCAGCCAGCGCATCTTCCGGCGACGAAAATTGTATCCCCTTGAGCTGATTTTTTATTTTTGGAAATAAAAAGAAGTCACACGGTGCTAGATCAGGGCTGTAAGGAGGGTGACCCAGGAGTTTGACTGGTGTGCTGTCCAGGAAGTCCCTCGTTTTGAGCGCGGTGTGTGCAGGCGCATTGTCGTGGTGGAGCAGTAGTCCGCGGAGCCCTGTGTTTGGTCGCTTGTTGCTCACAACAGAAAAAACTTCTGGTAAACATTTGGTAGTATACCATTCGGCGTTGATGCTTCTTTGATCTCGTAAGGGAATTGAGGCCAAGTGGCCAGTCAAATTAAAAAAGCTGGCGATCAAAATCTTCCCCCCGCTTCGAGATCGCTTCACTTTGGTAGGCGTTGGTTCATTTTGAAACACCCAAACTGTCGACTGGCGCTTGGTTTCTGGATCGTATTGATAAATCCAGGACTCATCACCTGTTACGATGTCGTAAACACGCCGAGACGAGCCTGCTTCAAATTTGTTCAGCATATCACGGCACCATTCCACCCGGGCCTGCTTCTGAGCGTCGGTGAGGTAGTGCGGCACCCAGCGCGATACTATCCTCCTCACGCGAAGATGCCCGTGTAGAATCTCGTGAACGCTTCCCGATCCAATCTTTAATATGTGCTGAATCTCCTGATATGTAATTCGCCTATTATCTTGGATTAAATTTTTCACTGCTAGCACGTTTTCTTCCGTAATAGCCGTCAAAGGGCGACCGCTTCTTTCTTCATCCCCCAAGGTTGGTCGACCGCGCCTAAATTCGTTATACCAACGATACACGGTTGCCTTGGAGGGGCCTTCATCCATAAATGCCATTTGAAGTCTATCGAACGATTCATCCGGTTTCAGGCGACACTTGAAATCGTAAAAAATCATAGCTCTAAAATGTTCCCGGCGCAGATCCATTTTTCAGTAAGACACGATACTTTGAATTGGCTCGCAAAAAATGTGGAGGGAAATTTTGAAAATGGAACACACATATTTTTACTTACAAGTAATCATATTTTCGAAAAAGATTCTGACCGGCCAGTCTCCCATATATAAAAACTATTTTTCGCAATACTTTCTGAGTGGCCTGGTATGTATGTATGTACTGGTTGGTTTTCGTGGTCTGAGTTCACAATTTCGTATTACGAGGAATGTCTTTTTGGTAAGATCTGATAATACACGTACATTTGCCCAGCTTGGGATCAGATGACCTTGCATTTGCAGGTCCCACTGTGCCCCATATTTAGGGTAGGCGTACGCTGAGACGTAGATGGCACAGCTCAGGCAGAACAAGTCTTTCCTTTCGCTTGTAGAAATCTTAAATCTCTTTATCATATACTACGAAGAAAGCTGAAGGATAGAAACACTGTCCTGTGCTGCGCTGCGTCATCTGCGTCTCAGCGTACGCCCACCCTTATTTTTTAAACTATTATACGACGTACAAAATTACTGTGGCTATGACCGTTCATAAAAAAATAGTCGTGGGGGTGAGTGCGGAAGATGGGGGGAGGCGTGCGAACCGTTCATTGGCTGTCACTGATGCGCAGAAAATAACCGTCAGAGCCAAACTTATCCGGCGCACGCTATATTTCCTATAATATTTTACAGTTACATATAATTATGGCAAAGATATATTAAATTTTTCTTTCTTTCTTTTTTGAAAATCTGCGAATAGAGAACGTCCATTTTCGTGTAGCTGTAACGATTACCACCTGCTCTTGATGTCCCATATCAACAAACCTGTGTACACTCAACAGCACGTCAGTAGAAACACTTTTGGACCTTATGGCGTGGTAATAGAGTTGAAAAAGTTTCTACCGACAAGCGGTTGACCGTACCTGCGACATACGTCCTACTTAATATGACAGATTTCGTTTCCTATTATGTCATCGTACTTAAATTGAATATGTAGGAAAATTACAATAAGGTCATAAAATATATCTCAATCAAATGTTTATGTTATCGACAGTACACCTGTTAGGTAGTTAGTGTCTATAAGTACAGCCAAGAGCACATTAAAATTATGCCCCACTACACAATGTTATCAAATACCTTGTAATATTTTAAAAGTTCATTGTGTATGTAAAATGTGAGAAGTAATCTTTTTTGTAGGATTTTATGAACTTGACTGGGTTTTTTTTCTATACAAATTGGATCTATCAGCTTAGACAACGTGTAACGGATAGGTGTGATAATACTGACTTTTCCCAAGAAACCTAGGTCGAAATACGAAACACCAAATTTGACCTCCCATACAAAATGTGCTATCAGCTGATGCAGTTTTTATGGGAGGTCAAAAATTGATTTTGTTTGATGACCTTTGTTCCATGGGATAATTTGTTCAGTTTCATGGGCAGATTCACACCCTTTAGTATTATCGTACCTTTTCGTTACACGCTGTATACAGGATGCAAAAAAAAACAAACAGACTATGATAAAACAAAACAAGTTTCTTCAAAGATAAAAAAAAAATAAGGAAAAAATATATTTCTCTACAAAATTGACTACTACTTACGTGATCCAGTTTCTATCGGAAGTCACAATTTTTTTTTCGAATTTAGACCTATGTTGTTTATGTGAAAGTAATAATTGTGAAATGCGATGCTGTTCGTTTGTATGGAGAGTTCAAAATTTACTTGTAAAAATCTACCAAAAATTCATATTGTAGAAGTCATTGAAATTAACACCTAGAAAAACTTGTTGACTGTTAAATATTCTGTGCCTAAATGATTAAATCGAATCAAATTTTCGTAAGCGCTATAAGAATTCATATTAAAATAAACGATGAGTACAAAATGCAAAGAAAAACACTAACCCATTAATAAAGGATTATCGACTAATTAACGATCTCCAATCTAAATCATGAACGCCTTAAGCTTCTTTTCTTACAGACTTTCAGATATAAATATGTGTATTTTTTTACTATAGTTGAACCCTTATTAACATCAAAGAAGAAACCTTAACGTTTCTACAAATTTTCTTACAAAGGAAATCTCGTTAAAAGTTCTCACGATTTAGTTCGGTCGAAAGTACGTCTGGATGTGTAAACGACTGTACGCGTTACGTGCAGCAATCCACATGTTACGGCCATGGTCATAGTGTGTCCTTTACCACAGTCAAGCATTTCATAGGAGACACAATGCTTGGCTTGTTGGAGAAACTTTGGTACTTTTAATCATAAATAGGACAATTTCGTTATGCAAATACATTATTTATAGCAAATATGTCTCAAACACATACAAATATTATGACTTTAAAGGTATCATACATAGAGAGGCATCATACATATTTATCCCTGTCGCGTTTGAGACAACGGGTTCTTGGGGCGGTGAGGCGAAAGAGTTTGTAAGGGAGATAGGATGATGCCTCAGAAACAAAGAAAATGATCCCCGCGCCGGTTCTTTCCTGGTTCAACGGCTGACAGTTGCCATATAGCGAGGAAACGCTGCAAGCATAATGGGCATGTTTGGATCAGGGCAGGATCGGGGCGGGACGTAAGGACAATACGCTGTTTTTGTTTTGCTTTAGTTTTATTAATTATGTAAGTATTTAGTGCTTGAAACTTTCATCATCATATCGTAAGATCGATGACCGACCTCACAGGTGTCAGAGTCGTTGGGAGGCCTTTTTGACCCATTTTTAGATTTTTTTTTTCGATTTTTTAAATTTGGTACTGAAAAGTTTGAACGAGCAGATGACGCTGTACTACTACTGGGCGGGTTCTTCTTATCCGCGATAGAGGTTATTGAGAACCTTTGCGCAGAAACAAGGACTTAATGTAAAGCCGTTGCTAGATCGATAGAGAAACAAATTCATCTTGTGCAGTTGAACAAAAAACCCATTTAAAAAATATATCGATCGCGATCGCATATAAGTATTGCTTGTGGAATAAGAACTTACTAAATCTACACTAATAAACAAAAATATACACAAAGTAATAAAGTAACACACCTTCGAACCAGATTAATTACAAGCCAGTTCCAGCAATGTGGTAACGACATCGATAAGAGTTCGACTTCTTATCAAATGGCCCACTGCATAGCATAAAGAAGGCACAGAATATCTACTTGTTTATGTACCTACTTCAATAATGGTAAATAATTAGACCCTACAGGCAAGCAAGTATTTAAATAATTATTTAATAAACTTAGGCAGCCGTATTGCAATGGTCGTTTTCCTACGCAACGATCTTAGAGAGGAATAAGGCGTGATGTTATGTATGTATGTATCTTATAATTGGTAGCAAAGTAAAACCCAAAGACGTTGATGTTCGAAATGTATTCGAAACCTATACCTACTTACAAAAGCTCTGTCTGTACACACGGCCGAAGTCAATGGTAACACTTTGACTACAAGCAGGTCTCTGGTTTAAGGCTTTTGTAGCGTAGCGCTGGTTATTTACAATGTTTTGTTACCACTTACTTGTTTAGTCGCAGCCATTTTGAAAATAAAAATTGAAGTTTATCTTTTTGATACTGACAAAGAAACTGATAGTATGAAAGATTACCTTTGAGTGACGTCTCTGAGTGCGGCAGTCAATTTGCGCATAGCACTCTATGATACCTAGCATTCTCGATCGGACTCAGCATGAGGTAAACCTTCTGTGCACGCTCTACTTTGTGCCCAGTACCACTTGTCCTAACTGTCAAAACGCACAAAATGTAGGTGCCCATAAATTGGGTGCAACAGTTGTACAGTCAAGAGCACATCAAGCTTGACACATTGGACTTACCGTTCTTATTTCAATAGACGTACGGGCTAGAGTTGCACTGTCGTTGGCTGTACCTATCCCTAATACCTTAAAACCAGATATAATTAATTAAATTGCCATAAAACGAATGATCTCCGTTCAGTTTAGCTTAAAAAATAACCTTGTTATTACTTAATTATAATTACAGACTTAGTTTTATTTGAATAATACTCGGTTTTTAGTCACGTTAATGAATACCCTATTAATTTGGCTGCATACTAACAATTTTGTGATTTATTATCTGTTTGACGTGAATAAAAACTAAGTGGAGCGCGTTCATGTCTTTTATATGGAAGCTTAGCACAAAGCACTTTTAATACAGAAATGTTATAAAATTCTATTTGTAAAATATAACATTCTCCTTTGTAATTGTTTTTTCTCAAGTCTTCGTGTGTTCCATAACAGAACTAGTGCGTTTTATTTGCTTCAAAAATTAGGCTTAATTTCATAGTAAAAAGCACAGAACAACGATGGGGCCACTCCGCCTGCGCGCGCACCCCCCCATAGAAGCCAAGATAGTAAAAATGTCACTGGTTTTTTGCATCTTACTCTCTCGCATGGTACTATGTTTATCGCACTCAAATGACGCTAATAGTGTGGGTGCAGAAATCGTGTTAGTTTTAGTAAATGGTGACACTGATTTGTATTGAATGAAATAAAGAATTCGTCTCTAGATGCAGAGGAAGACGCATGGGCATCAGAGCTCTGTGCTAAAAAGTTTACAGCGTTGTCAAGGTAGATACCAAATTACCAAAACCCTCATGTAATGAGACGGCCTGGCCATGAACTTGCCGCTACCTGCCTCAGATAAAAGACTAAAGCAACAGCGGGGTTCGAATCTCTTTGCTACCTGCTAAGCGGCGAGCGTTTTCTGTTACACTGAGTGTTAGGGAGTGATCACACCTAGCTGAATTCAAAGACTAGTTCGGCATACATTGCTGGGAGGCTTGGTTATGTTAATTGCAATATCCTTACTTCAACGAGCAATGTATGCCGAATTAGTCTTTGAATTCAGACAGGTGTGATCACTCCCTTAAACGCAGGCAGCATGCAGGCAGTGTATTTAAACAAAACTCGTGGCCGAGCCAGGCCGTTAGATTGGCTTTTTTTTTTTTTAACTCCAAGTAGAAATGCTCCATTTTACACAAATGTATAGTGAACAATGATGTCTTTTGTATTGAACCTATTGCACTTCTGCTATTATTGACCCCATGTAATATTTTTACCATTAGACTTGTATCAGCGAAATTGAAGTTGCAACGTAACTCGTCCGTTGTGATGGTTATAATAACGGAATCGAATGGATGATAGACGCGTGTCCATTGACGTGGGGAGAGATGATTTACAACCTTTATTTAGGTCATGCCTCGTATTGTCATATTTTAGGACTATGATATAAACTGGATGATCCGCTGGAAGAATATTTTCAATGTTTTAGTCATCAGTAAAATAAGAACACCCGAAAAAACGGAGAGCCAACCAAGATAAATTTTCTTTTGTTTGGCATTTTGTGATTAAGTCGAAAAAGATATTGATAGATTCAATAAAGCGACTTAGTCAATTTAAATTTATGATCTTTAATTCAATGATCACATTGATACAATCCAATAAGGTCTTTCAAGCTCAAATGGAGTCAAGACGCGGGTTTGAAACTATCAAAAGCTTGATTGAATCAGCATTTTGTTTTTCAGTGTACTATTTCAAACAACAAAAATTTACGACTGGGTGAAGATTGGGATAATAAGGAGTCTCTGCCCAACGTTTGTTTAATGACTGTAGAAATCCGTAAAAATCCCATACAAAAAATATGACGTCTTAGCTAAGTAATGTACGCACGGCAGCAAGCAAGTAGAAACAAAACCAGTATAAGTTGAACCAGAGCTGCCCGCATACGCCCGAAACCAGAGGCCTGCTCAAGGTCAAAGTCTTTCCACCGACAAGCGACCGTGTTTACCAGGTGACGGATGGTCACCAAAGTCTAAAATTGGACACCTACTCTCATTCCTTAAAATTTTCTGTACGCAAACTTCTCAGCAGAAGATTATTTAGATTATTATTTCGATTTATTTGTGTATATTTTGTTTTTATTGTAGTTGTACTTACATTAAATATTATCTATATATTATCTATCACACTTTCCTACATGCAAAGGTTGTTTGGAAGAGATCGCTCCCAGCGATAAGACCGCCTTTGTCACCCTAGATTTAAGACTCTCTTTTGTAATTGTTAATGTGTTCTGCGTGTGACAATAAAGTGTTTATCTATCTATCTATATATTGGCATTGGCACACTACTACGGTTACTATTTACATTTTCCTACAAGCAACTTAGGTTGTCTGGAAGAGATCGCTTTAAGCGATAAGACCGCCTTTGTCCACCCTAGTTTTAAGAGTCTCCTGTGTATTGTTTTGTTTTTGTGTGACAATAAAGAATTTATCTATCTATCAGAAGCATAGCCAGGCACAGAAGTAAGGCTAAATTTAATCGAGTAGGTAAAAACGGGTCAGTAGACTTACATTGCTTGCTGTGTTCGTACAGACTTATGAAAAAAGCAATGTACGTCCACTGACCCCATTTTGCTTCATAACATTCCATGAAACGTCCACTGTAGAACATTCCTTCCAGAATTCCAGCAAAAAATGCGTGGTCCTTTGGACGGGATTTACTATAGTCACCACGCTTGTAAGCGTTGCGGCTTCGACCGCTGTTTTTGGTGACCGCAGTATGTAAGATAGGTACACAGAAAGTTGCTGCTGCCCATCCTCCGGTTCAAGCCCTTAGTCGCCTCTTACGACACCCACGGGTAGATTGATATAACAGTTTGAACACCCTAACCTAACTTTTTACTTACTCCGTGTAAATCTAGCCTAACTACGACGTATAACCTACCATCCACGGAAGCCTACCTCCAGGTGCAAGATATCTGTCATTCCAATCTACGTCTTACCACGTGACCCGCTGACTTGTGCTATTCGCCTCATTTAACCACAGTCATCCACACACTTCCTCAGATACCGATCGCCGTAGATAAAATTCCGTTTCTTTCGCAAACGGACCATTAAACTTAATCACTAATTATGTGCAACCACGATTTGGATTATTAGCCGCTTTAATTCTAATTTAATTGCATATAATCTAATTCAGTACTACAAGTAAAGTTTTAAAAGATAAATCACTGGTTCTGAATAAACTTAGATTTTACTTAACATCGTTTTATGTGTTTCGTATGAGGTTTTCATTTATTTAAATATTGGTTTAGAATAACAATAAATTCTCATTGAATAATGTTTTCATTTTAGCACTTTCTGTGTCTTTCTTCAACATCAAGCAGGAAAACGGTAGCCTAGTTGGTTAATTCGTCTCCGGTACGAACGGAGAAGACGCAGGTTGTGTAATTTGGCGATTTTCAACTTTACTGAGTAAATAAAAGTAAAAAAAAACTTAAATGAGCAAATTTGAACATTTACAATCCTGAAAGAACATTCGATTCAAGAAGAGAGAAAGAAGGTCTTTATAGAACTAACTTTTTACCTGTTGTTACGAACGCTGTACAGGGTGACAAAACACCCAAAATCATCATCTTTGTTGCTAATGATCTTTCTAAAAATTCAAATAAATGTTCAGGTTCACGATCAAGATCATCGAATAAAGTCTTTAAGTACAAGTGTCTAGTCTAAGCGCCATGCCACGCACGTGCGTGCGTATTTATGTAAATGATCATTGTTAGTTCACGCAGTAATTCATTCAACTGCTGGTCAAATGAGAACATTTTGCACGCCCAGCTCTATACAGCTTTAGTAATCGAGTGCTTATTACCCTTTCCTGTTTCCTAAGCCCAATATAGCATACATTTGCTGTCCAAGTTAATAGCAATGATTGATTTGGTTTCTAAATTTCAGCATCGGCATGCGTCATTGCAAGAACTTCTATTGCTTGATTGTCTAAAAAATGTGGTATTTAGGGGTAATGTTTACATATTGATTCCCGCTAATTAACATTCTCTCTCACAACCATGGGTTGGCTGGAAGAAATCTCTTGTAGAGATAAGCCTGCCTTTGAAATATCTTGTTGTTTGTATGTTTCTGTATAGTAATTGTGCAATGAAGAATATATATAAATACATACATAAAATCACAACTCTTACCCTTCGGGGTAGGCAGAGACCATAGCCCTCCACCTGCTATGATCTTGACATACTTCCCTTGCTTACTCTACTCTCCTTTCCCTCCGAACATGCGACTCTTTACTTACCCACCACATATAGGCTTATAATAAATTGCAATGTATCATTTTAGTACCTATCTATTTAGGAACGTGCAGCTCAATTCTTACGCCCAATTCCTAGTAGGTACCAGTGGCGGATATTACTGGAATTCATTATTTATATGATAATCGGGCCGTGAGTAATTTATGGGGTGCAAACGCCAACTGAGCCAAGCGTGGCGATAAATCGCGACACCTGATCGCGTGCCGTCCGTTATCCGCCTGCCAACCGCCAACCGCCACTGCTAAAACCATATCAATTGAGTAATTTTGTGGATTGCATACCAATACATAGATGGTACCATAACCCATCATCATCAACCCCCATTTTAGAGTCAACCCCCTCGAAGTTAACCAGTCACCGTCAAGCTCGTCTGATTTGACAGACATTCATGTTTCTGGTTACAAAATGCATACAGAAAATATCTGTCTCCGGTGAACTTTGTGAATCTGTAAAGCTTCTTTTTATGACTCTTCATGCAGCCTACCAGGTGCAACTCGACTTGGCTAGTCTAGCTATTGTCGCAATATACGCATGCTAATACGGTCATTCTATGTTTTACAGACAAACAAATAAATGAAGTTCTGAAACTTATGTGGGATGATACCTTTGGGTGTGGTGTTCAAAACTCATAACTCTCCCCTCCCCTCTACCTGACGCTTCACCGGGGGAATTTATGATTGTTTGTTCTTTTATAACTAATGTTCACGTTTATAAATGTGTTTAAGATAGATAAATCGAGCAAAAATGCCTAAAAACGGGTTTTGGCCCCCCTTTTAATTTATTATTTTTTATTTTTAGTATTTATTTTTAAAGCGGCGACAGAAATACATAATTTGTCAATTTGTCATTTCAACTGTCTAGCTATTATGGTTCATGCGATACAGCCCTCTGACTGATACACAGACACACATCGGAGGCATATTAATTGGGTCTCGTTTTTCACTCTTTACATACGGAACCCTAAAAATGTAAGACCGATATTTTGTTAAGAATATTATAAGGATTATTTTTTCTATTGAATTTTTTTTTCGTATCTAATATAGTTTTCGCAAAAAAGTGAAGAAACCGGTAAACGGTACACATATCACGGTGAGGGGGGTTGAAGCGTCAGGTGGAGGGGACATTCATTCATTTGTTCATTTTGGCCATAAATTGATTACGTAGAATTAATTACTGTACTAACCCAGCCTCCAAGAACCCAGCATTCGAAGTTTACCGAAAGCATACGAAGTGCGAACATAAAAAAAGCACCACTTTATACAGGTGAATTCCATCGCTTCGAAGTCAAGAAATACTTTAACTATCATATTAGATAAGTGAACTTGAGAGATTGGGTGATTTTTTTGTAATATTTTAACATGTCTTACGATTAAGCTCAATGATTAAGTTGCAGCTTAAAAGTCGTATCGCTCGTGCTACAGACTTAAAGTTAATTAATTCAAAAATGTAAACACAGACAATTTTGACAAAGTATTTATTGACTTTGCGCCAACAAGTTTATGAGCTGAAATATTTTGTAATAACTTTATGAGCGTGTAGATATCTGAATCGTGACACTTGATCGCGTGCCGTCTACCTACTGTGCAGTGTTGCCAACTGATAAAACAATTAACTGATTTAATAAACGGTTGGCTACAAGATGAAGTGATAACCACTACAAAGTTGTTACAGGTTCAGTAGACGGACAGACGGATTTTTTTACTTTATTCATATAAATACTATTCATATATTCTGTTTTGCCTGACCGCACAAAGCCTCGGAAGGCACAAAAATCAAAGTGAAAGAATATTTAAAAAGTAGCTTATTGCACTGCAATATAAGTCCAATCAATGCGCAAGGTCACAGATGCATTTCTTTACTGAATCGGATACTTCATATCAGGAAGAGAATTTGCCTTTATTATACAGGGTGTTAGGGTAAACACTGTGATCCTTTAAACTGTTCATTGGGATCATAAAACTGAACAACTTTCCCTAGGAAACATAGGTCGAAATATGAAAAAAAAAATTGACTTCCCATAGAAACTCCACCAGCAGATTGCGCATTTTGCATATAGGAGATGAATATTTTTTTTCCGTATTTCGATCTATGTTCCTTATGGAAAGTTGTTCAGTTTCATGGTCTCAATGCATAGTTTCAAGGATCACAGTGTTTACCCTAACACCCGGTATACTTTTTTAATATAAAAAGCTGCATAGTTTCCAGACAGTATCAGGGCCACTCGCTATTTTGAGAGCACTTAACCATTGAACACATCGGATGGCCGGCCCTCTCGCATTATCGTGCGTGATTTATTATGACAATAAATATTGATAAATTACTTAATTCAAGACAGTTTTAACGGAAGGTTTTCAGAAGCCTTTCCCATACTTTCTTTGCCCTAATTAAAATGTATGGGATTCACATTAGCTGTCAAGCAACATTTGGTTAGCTAGTAATGTCTTTACGTATGAAATTACCGTTTTATATGGCGAATTTTAGGTAACATTTTTGCATTTTTCTTAGGAATTATAAATCCAATTTTTTTATAAGCATTATTGGGAAAACATTAAGCTAACAGAAGCCAAAATTTAATTTTCGAAAAATATTATCTGTAACAAAATATAACAAATCTAATGATGAAATCGGACGACAATTAAGACGAACAATTTTCGAACCTTTAATTTTATATATCAAACTAAAAATAAAAACTTTATTTTATGCGTTAATTGATAACATTGAAGTCAACTTTCAAATATAAAACAAACAAAAAAAATGCATTAGAATTATAGGAATTATGATCTCATTAATCTGTAAGAAAATTTCGGCAATTTATTTATTAGGGTATCCAACAGCATGTTTCTTATATCTAAACAAATACAGCCTGTTTACATAATATAGTGGCCAATGACAGGATACCACAGCTAGAGTAATATATTAATACATTATCTAAGTAAATTGAAGTGTAACGGACTACAGACTCGGCACTTTTATGTCTCAACAGGTTGTTGTGGAAGCGTAAGTTTCTTAAGAATATTGGATTTAAACTCTGATTTTGATACGTTTTAATGTCATACGTTTTCTTTTTTATTCTACTAGCGTTTGCGATAGTAGAAAGCTGCATGTCTCTAGGCCCTTGTAGAGCAAACTTGAAAGGAAGTTTCGTTTGAATGAGAACTTTTCGTAATCTACTATGTAAAACATAATATAATACCCGAGTCTTGGCTCCTATGGAGTGGTACATAGCACTCACATAACTATCCCCCAGATTCAAGAGCGCGCTAATGCTTATACAGCGATCTCTTCTAGGCAACCTTAAGATAAACGTTACATAAAGATGAAAGTGTAAGAGTCTTACGTAAAAGTTGTGTCATTACAAAAGCTTTCGGTTTTCGCAAAAAAAATAATTTTTATCTTTTGTATGGTGAAAGTTAAATCTTGTTAAGCATAAATTCTTTAATGTTGTTTTACAAATTTACGCTTTTCAAAAAACATTTTGTATATTAAAACTAAAAAAACAAATAGTGGAGTTAATACCAAAATAATAAATAAATGGATACTCGAAGATATAGGCTTATTGTTGTAAGTCACATTGATTTTTAACAAATATTTTCCACGTAATTTCGTCTCACTGGCAGAATAAGCTTTTAAAAGACTACATTTAAACAGTGTATAAAAACCAGTATATAAATTGAGCCAGCACTATGCTACAAAGACCCGAAACATAGACCCCAAGGTCTAAGTGTATCCACCGACGTGCGGCCGTGTGTTCCAACTATTTTGAGAAATAATTTAGGGCTTATCAATTTTTTTTTTTATTATTTTGGGTGATCATAAAATTCAATTTTCGGTCAAATTACATTACAGTAATTATTGAAATGGATAGGTGTTCACTAGTGACTGGATATTATAACTAAAAACATCTTTTCTGCGTCACCAGCTGATAATACGAGTTCATTTAACCCTCCAGGCGCTTCACTTCTTCTTGAGCTAAAACTACTTAAAAAGAACTACTTTAAAAAATTATTTATAAATAATAACAATCTAGTGATGTAGAATCACCCTTAGAACTGTACTTTTTTACACCCTGTATGTATATGTTGTGTAATCAGTCAAAAAATAATTGTACAATTGTAAAATAGGACGCTATTTAAAAATAGCACGCAAAATTTATAATAATAATAATGAATAGGAAAACAAATGTACTTGTAGAGTGTAAATCAATGTCTATGTCACAGGCAAATCGTACAATTCGCCGTTTACTAAAGGCCGGCAAGTGTATACGGCGTCGGCAGATTGTGAACGGGGTTAGATCACTACTGAAACCTAAAATAGGTTAGTTAAGGGGCTGATAAGAGCTAAATACGCTTCACTTGAGCAGGTTTTTAACGAAAAGTGATGAATATATGGCCGTGAAAAAAAAGTTCTGAGTTAAATAAGCATCAATAAAACAATATGGCCGACTCTGAAACAAGATTAAATATATTTTGTTCGTCATAAAAAAAAATCCAAAGTTACCTCTGTTTTTTGCTTTTAAACCGTTTTTCTTAAGTACCCAATAATCTATGATGCCAAAACTTTAACACATTATTAAATATATTATACATAATAATATAGCTGTTTTACAATTAAGTAATATTATGGCTACAGATTTTGCAAAATTGCAAAAATTTACGAAAAACGTAAAACAGCGCGAATCCGCTCCGTTCTAGCACGCGCATTCTGCCCTTTGTTATAAAGGGAGGTAATTCAGCTCTTATCAGCCCCTTAAGGCAAACCAAACCTAAACGATCCCGAACGGGTGGGTTGGGTTATCTTTCGACCACAACTCACGAACCGATCGAGCGAAGCGAGCGTGCTGCGGGAGCAGCAGGCGAGTGCCATAAACGATCTACGCGTCGTTATGTAAAATGCGGAGGCATTATTAAAATGACGAATTTAAAAATTTCTTGGCATTTTGTAAACGGCCAAGGCATTATGTGCAGCGGCGAATTCTACAATTTGTCTGCGACATCTACATTACTTTCGTCGTTGTTACAAATTGTAAGAGTGGCTAGGTTGCCAGCAGCTATGCATAAATTTATGGAACTTGATGGGTGCTTGACGTATTTACGCAGTTGCAAGCGAATTGTGTAATGGCACAGATTAAATAATAGTAAACTAGTAAATCTTACTGAAGTAAATCTTACTGATCCATTGTTAATTATAGGGACTGCAAAACTAGGAGCTTTCAAAGTATAACTGTTACCCACGGAACACCCAAAAATAATGAAATTACTTAGTGAATAGAAAATTTTAGTGCTAAGTCATCATCATCATAACATCCCATTAAACGTCCACTGCAGGACAGGGAGCTCCCTCCAGAATCCGGAGTCACCACGCTTGTTAGCGATGACACCAGGGATCGTGGTTCTTGGTGACCGCAGAATGTAAAATAGTCCAACACACTGAAGGACGTTGTTGCCCATTTTGACGGTTCACAATCCTTTAGTCGCCTTTTACTGCTCCCACCGGTAGAGATGGGTTTGTACTAATTCTTTGCCGGCACCACACGGGCGGGGTGTTAAGTATCTGCGCTTACAAAACAGGGTGTTAGAGTAATCACTGTGATCCTTGAAACTGTGCAGATTCAGAGCATGGGGGTGATCATGGTAATTTCAACGATTTTAACAAGACAAAAACGTTTGCCTAAAACACTTAGGACTTAACATAACTATAGAGGCAAACGTTTTTAGGGTTCCGATACCAAAATGGTAAAAAAATGATGGTGGAATTATGGTGCCGCTTTGTCTGTCTGTCCGTCTGTCTGTTATTCTGTCTGTCTGTCACACCTCTATATCTCAGCAACCACTAATGCTATCGACTTGATATTTGGAATGGTTTTAGAATATGGTTGCCCAACTTAACTGCATATGAAAGAATTGTAAAAAATTATGATTATTAATGTAAATGGGGCTAAAATAAGGGGGGCCAAATTTCAAATTGTCGCCTAGTCGAATGGGATATTATATGAAAGGGCTTTACTTGTACATTCTAAAATATATTTTTGTATTTTTTTCGTCTCTTAGTTTTCAAGTTATGATGAAAAATGTCAAAAAAATACCATTCCCCGCCCCTTATCTCCGAAGTTTGTGAAAGGGAAAATCTGAATTAATTACAGTTGACATAAATATATGTAAACATTACAGCAAAAATAAAACGATCTTTCTAAGTTTCACAGTTTTTTATAAATCTGCAAATAACCTTTACAAAAAAATTTAGTATTGCGGTCCTAAAAATTGACTTTATTGCTCCCAAAAATACAAAAAGTATATCGGAACCCTCGGCGCGCGTGTCCGACTCGCACTTAACTGGTTTTTTTTTTGGTAATGTTGAAATTACCACGATCACTCCCAAGGAACTGAACCGCTTTCCCTTAAGAACATAGGTCGAAACACGATAAATAAATGGTACAGCAGCACTGCACTTAAGTAAGTTACAAATACAACTTAAGCATTACAAATTTAAGTTTGCGGTTGATAGTTTTTCCTTGAGTATTGCGAGAACTTTAATTTGTAATGCCATACACATAGTATGGAAATACAAACTTTTATTTACGTTTTTTCAAATAACGTTCGAATGAAATATACAGATCAATTCAGAATTCAAATTGTCAAACATTAAAACAAACAAACCTCTAACGATTTCGAGTAAATCACATGTTTAACTTTTGGTAGTACTGGAACACCTTTATATTAATTTTCACAGATCAATGGATACTACCGTAGGATACTTGCATGGAGATTTTTTTGCTTTCCCAACACATGTTCCTTATGGAAAATAATTGTTCAGTTTAGTCTACTGAGCAAGCCCTTTCAGTTTTTGGTACACCCTGTGTACTAAATTTAATTAAAAAAAATCATAAAGAATATCCAGTCAGGTAGACAACCAATCCAGGATCAATATTATAGAAAATTTTAATAAACTCAATGGAACCAATTTTGAGTAAATCACATATTTACGATTTGGTGGTACAGGAACACCCCTTATATGAAATCACACAGATCAATTGATACTGGCGCAAGATATGTTACATGGAGATGCTTGGTCATGCAAAGTTTCATCAAGATTCTATGAGCCGTTTTTGAGAAAATTTCAATTTTTTATTTTCGTTGTATGACAGCTACCTTCAAAATGAGAGCCAGTAAGAAACCACTTGGAACCCTTCGATGGATTTGCATAAAACTCCTAAATTCAAAATATGGTGTCAATCGGACCATTCGTTTAGCCGCTAGGCCAAAGCGTGACGGACAGACCGACGGACCGACCGACCGACCGACCGACGGACGGACATTTTTTTTATGATGTATAAGTGATATAGAACACATTTTTGAGAAAATTAGAAAAAGATTTTGAACTCTCCATACAAATTGATCATTTTGTTCGAACTGTTTGTATGGAAAAGTCGAAAATTTATTTTTTTTGTCCAAAAATTTTTTTTGGGAAAGTTGTTCATTTCCGTTGACTGAGCACGCCCTTTCAGTTTTCGGTAGACCGTCCCTTACACCCTGTTTATATATACGCAACAGATAAGTAGAAATAACCAACGTACTTGTTTAAATACACCAAGTATTCTTGTAATTTATTATGGGTAAATACATACCTATTATTGCTATTATATTATTAATTAAAATTTCTATATCTCTCGACAGCTGTCAATAACACAACAGCCTATCAAATCACAGTTTAAAAGCTTTGTTGTACTAAGTACTGTTATTATTTTATTACACTATCTTTGTAATAACAATACTTATTATACTATTGGAAGGATATTTATTTTTGGCTTTCCCCTAAAAATGTTGTGACGGCAATGATGGAATTTGTATTGAATTTGAATTTGTATGGGACGACCGATTATTTTTTTTTGTTTTCGATCCGTCTACGTCTTTTCGTAAATACTAAAAGTTGTCTCGGGGGTCTAGACATCATCATCATAACCTCCCATAACACGTGCACTGCAGGACGTGAGCAAAAACGCCTGGTACTTAGGAGGGGACTTATCATAGTCAGATTAGTCAGCCACCACGCTTGTAAGCGTTGCGGCTGGCAACCGCTGTTGTTGGTAACCGCAGTATGTAAAATGGTATGATACTCAAAAAGATGCAACTACCCATTCTCTGGTTCATAATCTCTTATTAGTCGTCTATTATGACACCTACGGGTAGAGATGGGTTAGTACTATTCTTTGCCGGCACCACACGGGTCTAGACAAGGTGCCACTAAATTTGGAAATTACGATTCGAACGTAATAAAATGTATGGGATGACATTTATGTCATCCCTGTTCTCTTTGTCATCCCAAACATTTTATAAAGCTTACGTCATCTACAAATTGAGTGTCCAGACCTCGGATCAGACCCATGCCAGATCTCCAGGAATCCAAAAATTTATTGTATAATCTTTTATGTAGGTGTACCTAAAGCTTTGAATGAAAAACTGTCACACCGCCTGAAGCAGTCACGGAGTATTCAAATAAATATGCACTTACGCATAATAGTCGATGGAAACTAGGCCCAGCGAAACAGAAGGCAGTTTGTATCAAGTTATAATCTAAAAGGGACAGTCTACTACATAATTAAACCATAAATTGTCGATTTGTACGTGCTTGCTAAAGGGTAAAGTCAGAACATGTTTTATGAGGTGAAAATTACGAAAGTTAGTTTGGAAACAAATTTTCATTAAGTAATTCATTCATTCGTTTTGGCATTAAAACTGATACAAAACTAGACCACTGATGGAAAAAAGTTGTCTCCAACCAACGATACTGTGTCTAGTAGAGTTTAGGCCTTCAACTGATCTGAATTTGTTTAAATGATAAAGAAGCAAACAAGTATATGGGGTTAGTCATCATCATAACATCCCATGAAATGTCAGGACCGGGAGCTCCCTCCGAAATTCAAGCTTTTGCGGGAAAAATGTGGAGGGGAAGTACCATAGTCACCTCGCTTGTCAGCGTTACGGCTGGCACCATAGACCGCGGTTGTAGGTGACCGCAGTAAGTAAGATGGTATGGTACACAGGAGGATGCTGCTGCCCATCCTCCAGTTTATAACCCTTAGTAGCCTCTTACGACACCCATGGGTATGTATAGCATGGTACTATTCTTTGCCAGCAACAGCAGGAGGGGCCGTGGGGTTGGTAGTCACCACGTAATGTAAGATGAAATTCTATCGATGTTATTTTCACTGGCTCCCTTACCCTTCGAACCGGAACATTAATGTAAATTCCTCCTTAAGGGCAGAAATTTGCAAGGAGGTAATTCCTATAATGGATTTTGCTCAATAGCTCTACTATTTTTACCCGACTACGTAAAAAAGGAGGGTTATGATTTTCTCTGTTTGTTTTTTTCTGGTTTGTTTGACCCCATCAATCAAGCATGAAAATGTATTGATTTTCGCCCTAGTGCGTTTAATTTTTAATAAAAGTTAAGTGAGACACAGAAAAGGCTATACAAGTTTATTATCTAAAAAGGTACCTTGACATTTAAACGAAACTTAAGCTTCGTATTTACGAGAACTACAAAACGTTAAATTCGTTCAAAAACCCGTAGGCAAATCAAATACAGACAACACCTATTAAATACCTACCTAAAAACAGCTCACATTTACACACTTATCATACCTCGTTAGCCTAGCTCGCAAGGATAAAACGTAGTATTTGGTGTGCCTGGATCATGTTTTTAGCCTAAAGCGTTCAATTGTGGGTGGTATCGATAAAACTGGTACCTAACATGATTGTAGCATGTTTAAAAGTATTTGGCTGGTGTGTCGAATCGAAGGTTTGCTTATGACTATTGTGAACCTTACGGAAGTACCTATACACGGGAGCGATAAATCCGGGTTACTAATCCTTAGTAAACGTTCTTGTTTTTCAACCCGGATACGCCGACTTTATGTAAGTTGTGCATAATAAAGAATAATATATCGGGTGTAAGGGACAGCCTTCCGGATACTGAAAGGGCATGATCAGTCAACGTAACTGAACAACTTACAGCGAATAAAACTTTCAGGAAATGAAAAAAGAAATCGGCTTTTCCATACAAAATTACAAACTTGATTGGACAGTTTGAATGGAGGGGCTGATTTTTTTTTCACTCCCTGAAAGTTTTATTCGCTGTAAGTTGTTCAGTTACGTTGACTGATCATGCCCTTTGAGTATTCGGAAGGCTGTCCCTACACCCTGTATAGTCATATCTTAAGGCTACTTATTTTTTCATGTCGGTTCTTTTTTCCCACATGGCGCCAGTTTTATTTCGAGAAGAATATCCTACTCGTAATATTAGATTGTTTTTGCTAATAAGAGAGTGGAAGAAGGAGGGATGAGACCTTTTCCCAGCAGGGGGAAGAATAGGCTAGGAATATTAATAATACGTGTTGGACCCATATCCCTACGCAAGCCCGGGTTTCGGCCAGTGCACTCAAGCTAGACTAGCTGCTAGAGACTACAATAATAATAATATGAATAAATTGTACTTCCTTTCTTTTACTTTGAACTTTTGCTGTTGTGCAAAGTCCGTCTGGGGAAGTACCACCCCCTTGCTTTTTTAAGCAGCAATGTCACTGCTGTGTTTCGGTTTGAAGGTCAAGGGAGCCAGTGAAGTTACTGGCACATGAGACACACCATCTTAGTTGTCAGGGTGGGCAACGCGCTTTGCTGTCTTGTAAGTGGCCACCATTGCCCGTAAGCGCTATGGGCAATGGTGGCCACTTACCATCAGGTGGCTCACAAGCTCGCTTGTTCACTTGATAAATAAAAAAAAACTTTACCATTGCTTACGTTTTTGTGGTTGTACAAAGGTTAAAAATGCGAACTCTAAATAAAACAAATCTAAGTACTTATTTATTTATAGCACCCATATTTTGCATAAATTCGCAACACCCGAAAAGTGAGACAAACTAAAACAATAATAAGATTTAGCTAACCGCACCTTGTCCTCGCCCCGCGGATTATCTTTGCAACAGTAACTGACTGACCTACTAGACAATAATATCTGTGTGAAACATCGGATTGGAAAACGAAAACGAACTGCTTACTTATCCCTATATCTTAACCTAGTATCTGCTTGTATTATACTTTGTATAACATTTTGTTAGTCCATATATGTACAATGCTGATATGTTATAATTTTGAACTACTTGTGAAAGGGACAAATGATATGATAAAATATTGAGGTACGGGATGCTTGGATTTACGCTCGTTAACCCAACGGATAAACTATACCAATATCAACACAGCATTGCTGTACTCTCATTACTCAGTAAAATCAAATAATAGAAGAGAGGTGCGGTCAACCGCACGTCAACCCTATTACTTAAGTTACTATTTTATAGACTCCAAAGTGTTTCCACTGTCGTGCTGTTCAGTGTCCCTGCTCTTTGTCTTGTTGGCCACGAAGCCAACTGTAGGTACCTACTTACTTTGTGCATTGGGGGCAAAAAATTTCACAAAGGGAAAGGGCACAATCAGTCAACCAAAACTGAACAAATTTCAGAAAATGAAACTTTAACAGGAAATTAAAACAAATCGGTTTCTCCGTAGCTCGTTGGTGATGAGATGCTGGAGAAAATCAAGTTTCACAGTCTGGCCCACCGACGCAAAGTTGCATGTCTGTCGGTCTTCTACAGATTGTACTTCGAAGAGTGTGCTCTAGAGCTCCACGAGCTTATTCCACCATCTCCCTTCTACCATCGGGAGTCCAGACGCACCGCAGGATATCACTCATACTTGGTTGATATTCCGCACATTCGCACAAAGCGCTTTGAAACATCTTTTATAATGCGCACGGCTAAAGAGTGGAATTCTCTGCCTGCGTCTGTGTTCCCGAGTTCATATACCCGAATATAACCCGAATCTCTTCAAGTCGCGAGTGAATAGGCTTCTTCTGGGCAAGCTCGTTCCATCGTCGACCTCATCTCTGTCTTCAAGACTAGATCGAGGTCAAGAGTAATTTTCAATGCAAAAAAAAGTATGCCGAGAACTCTGCCTCTACTAGACAGTGGAAAGTGCAACAATGCGACCGAAATAAGTACTAAGGCACAGTAAATATATAAGCTAAAGCAGTATGGAAACTCGGGCCTATTTTTGAAAAAAAGAACTATTATACGTCGGAGCGTCAGGGTTGTAACCCAGAATTTTTGAAATAAGAATAGTATGATGAACTCAAATATTGGGTGCTTCTATCAACTTTGTTCATTTCAGCATGTTTTCGGACTGTAAAACTAAACAACTTTCTGTAAGAAGTCGAAATACGAAATAATATTGTTATGTCCAATTGGCAATAGCATTAGAAACTGCGTCAGCCGTTAGCGCGTTATGTATGGGGGCAATGTTTTTCGTCTTTCGACTAGGTTCTTTAAGGAAAGTTACACTAAAAATAAAACTTAGCAGACAGTCTTGCATAAAATGTTAAGTCAGAATTTTAAATCACTTAGTCGCCTTTTATCACATAAGCTTAGGTTAAGCGCACGATTAAAAATTGCTCCTTTATACATATCGATTAGCTGACAAAGCCAATTTGAAAAAGCAAAAGATTTTTTTGCGAATTTTCAAAAGTCGTAGAACAAAAGTTGTTCAGTTTCATGTCCAGAGCCACCACCCGAGAGGGTTTGCGATATTTAATTAACACGTTGTTTGTACCTATTTGTTTGTAAGTATTATGGTTTGGCACCCAAGACTGACTTCAGCGCGAAAACTGCTTATTTTCCTGTAGTGGTGTGCGCATGTGACGTTTGTTAGGAGTTTCCATACTGCTTTAGCCTATATATTTACTGTGACTAAGGTCAATACGATGTCTTTGCAAAAACCAGCTTGCCAATAGATAAATACCGTCGAGGTCATCACATTGCATGTGGTTCTGCATTATTGGAAGCACTTTGGCAACGTATGACATTGCGTCCGTCATCGTCGTATCAAACCACGTTATTATAACCACCTTACCGCTGGAAAACCTCCTCTATTTCGTTGGGAAAACGTCTACATAGACTGCGAAAAAAAACTTGTCGGGGTAACGCATCGTGTATTCTCTGATTACACGCTCTGTTAATGCTCGTTATTAATCAATTTTAATTTTGCCTTACGAGTTACAACAGCTTTTTTTGTTATCAGTTGTTTAGTTATAATTTGCCACATTTAAATGCAAGGTGCTTTACCCAGGAAAATGGATCAAGATACGAAAAAAGAAACTCATAAAAACTGCTCATCGCGACGTGATAGCGCATTTTGGAAACTTTATTTCGTTCAATATAAATCTAGAAAAAGTTATCCTGTTTCATAGAGGTCAATCCAAAATCGAAATTTTTTCTTTTCAAAAGTGACGAATAACAAACTTTTAAATTATAATCTGCTGCCGTCAAAGATTTTGGAAACTACGCCAGGGGGCGCGTTTTTCTTACGTCAATCGCTGCCGTACTCCGAAATGAAACTACGATAATATCGCGCCGATAATTAGTCTATGGTTCGGCCTTTGACAAAGAAATTCCCAAACAAAGTAAATTTCCGAACGTAATTGTTGTTGTCAATCTGATAGTATCGGACTCAGAACAAAAACCTCCTTGCTTCGCTCGGAGAAGAAATCATGCTATTTTTTTTTCAGTATGGGATGACAACTGCTAGCATGTCTCATGCCATGTCAAATCGTCAATTATCACATCCTACCAAATTAGATGAACGACGCGTTCATTGCATTTACAAAGTTTATAGGATTATTGTAACTTGTTGGGATTTTAACGGTTGAAAATATTTCCTAAATTATATGTTGTAAACATTGTGTAAATTATAAAAAACATGTAGTGAATAACTTGAAAATATCGTGAATTTATTCTTAAGTTGCTCTCCATATTAGTGATTGTTCTTTTTAATAATAACGTGTGTAGTTGATGGCTGTACATCTTCAAAACAACAAAACGAAAATTGCAAAGAAATTTTGTGTTTTCATCTGTAAGTTTTATTCAGTATTTTTCAAGTTTGTGGATTATTATCACAAATATTGCATAAAAACATTTCAACATCATTTCTACAGTCAGATAATATGGAAATTATTACGTATTTTACTGTAATTTATCGTTTTTTGTGGGATCATGTTGGAGTTTATGAGTGATGTATTTTTTATCGATAGTAGTATTTTTACTTTCGAGCTGAGCGAGAAAGGTATTGTATTCGTGAAAAAAGGTGCACAAACTTTCTCAAAAATGTGTTCTATATCACTTAAGCAAGTCCCCTAAAAATGTCCGTCTGTCGGTTGGTCGGTCTGTCCGTCACGCTTTGGCCTAGCGGCTAAACGAATGGTCCTATTAACACCATGTTTTTAATTTAAGACTTTTATTTCCGAATGGTTTTTTGCTGGCTCTCATTTTGAGGGTAGCTGTCATTCAACAAAAACTTTTTTTCAAAAACGGTTCAAATTATTTTTATGAAACTTTGCTTGACTAAGCATCTCTATGCAAGGTATCTTGCGCCATCATCAGTTTGTCTGTGTGATTCCATATAAGGGGTGTTCCTGTACTACCAAAACGTAAACTTGTGATTTACTCATAGGGTCAGTGCACCACTAGATGACCAAGCACCAATAGCTGACCAAAACTTAAATTTGAACTGAAAGTAAGAAAATTTAAAAATACCGCGATTTTATATAGAATTTAACTATGTTGGCGTCTTACAATAAAGTTATGGGTTGTCTAGCTAGTACTTTAGTATGTTTATTCGAAGTGGTCATGCAATGTAACATTTGAAAAAAAAAAAAACTGTAAGAGCGTATTTTGTAAAGTCCTTAACACTTATTATATCACAAGCCTAACTAATTCATAGTCGAACTTTAAAAGTGACTCTGAAAGTAGAACTAATAATTTAGTTTTTTATGAATTTCGTCATAAAACCGCTTAAATGGTCAACTAGTGGTACCTACATTGACCCTAATTGACTCCATTAAGTTTGTATTATTTTCTATAATTTTAATTTTGTTTTGGTTATCTACCTAAATGGATATTCCATTTGATTGGATTTTGTGAAAATTTAGCACACAGGATGTACCAAAAACTGAAAGAGCTTTACAGTCGACAAAACTGAACAACTATTCATAAGAAACAGTTTTGAAATTTAAAAATCTGTGAAAATTCATATAAAAGGTGTTCCAGTACTACCAAAATTTGAACATGTGATTTGTTCGAAACCGTTTACGGTTGGTTTGTTTTAATATTTTACAATTCGAGTTCCGAATTCATGTGGTAGAACATTTTTCAGAAAAACCTTAATAAACGTTTGTAATTCCATACTATGTGTAGGTATGGTATTACAAATTTAAGTTTGCGGTTGACAGTTCTACTTGCATATCGCGAGAAAGTAAGTGCAGTGCTGCTGTACCATTTATTATATTTTACAACATTCAACGCGTTTTGTTTTCATTCTGGGTTCGATTCCCGATGGGGACACTGTCAAACAAATATAACTTTGTGTGTCTTCGCCAAATTGAAATGTCTCAATCAGCATGAATCATCCTGAATCAACAAATTGTAAGAAAATTAATAAAAATACTAAATTAATCTACATAAAATTCTCTACAAAAAAGGTTTTAAAGTTTTTCGCTACAAACAATACTGACAAGCAATTCTTGTGCTCATGCAACGCTTTGGCTCACAAGCGTATGAAGATTCTGGGTCAAGCTTATCCGAAACCAGAAGACTACAGGCTCCTTGTGCTCTAAGGTCCAATAAGAAACTCAGCTCCACGTTATAAGGCAAGATAAGATACACGAAATTTCGCTTGAAAATTGATTTGAGCTACTTAGAAGAAAAACACAAACCCGTATTTCAGCATTTTTGCAAAACCATCCCAAAGGGATTGAATTGAGGGATAAAAGTTTGTTTTAAAATCCTACATAATTTGTATGTAAGCTAGAGATATTCATGAAAATAAAAAAAAAGAACCTTTACACCTACCCCTCTTGCCTCCACCGCTACCGTCCATTACTTTTAGAAAGTAAGTAAGTAAGAAATTTGGTATCTTTAATATTAAAACACCTACGTAAGAAATCACCTTTAGTAAAAAATGCAAAAAGTATTTTTTTTTTAATGAATTTAATCACTGCTTTTAACAGATTTGCCTTTTATTAAAGTTTAGTACTTCAACTTTTTGGTCAAAATTTCGACATCGATTTGTCCTTGTGTAACTTATCGACTATCGATAGATGAAAGCATGCCCACATCCCTACTTGTGACGAATTATTTCTTATATATTACTTCTACATGAGGTCAAATTTCTTTGGTATCGGAGCTCCGATAAAACTTCGGAGTACGCACCCAGGCGTTAGTTTTTTTTTTACAATAAATTAAGATCTACATTTTGAGAGTTCTTTTTGGATTTTTTTCACAAAAGTCACTGGTAAAGTTCAATCTGAAATATTCTGGAACTCTGGAATTCAATCCATATTTTCAGAAGAAACCTAGTTTTTTTATAAGTCTGGGCCTGCTCTTGATCTCCATCTAGTCTTGAGGATGACGTGGAACTAGCTTGCCCAGAAGAAACGTATTCACTCGAGACTCTGGAATTCAATCCATATTTTCAGAAGAAACCTAGTTTTTTTATAAGTCTGGGCCTGCTCTTGATCTCCATCTAGTCTTGAGGATGACGTGAAACTAGCTTGCCCAGAAGAAACGTATTCACTCGAGACAAGAATAGGGAACATAGATGCATGCAAATAATTCAACTCCTTAGCCGATTGTACAAGATGTTGCGATGTGCTTTGTTCGAGTTGGTGGAATATCAACTCAGGGTCGTATTAATAAACCCCTCTCAAGGGTGGGATTGCCTCAAGATGGAACTTATACACACTAATTATACATCTTGAGTGCAATCTCAAACTTGAGAGGGTTTTATCAATGTTTCCAATGGTAGAAGGTGATGTTTTTGAATATAATACGTTTCTTTACTACAAATCAAAATAAACGCATACTTCTTACCAAGCATATACCACATAATATTTGTATTGAAATGAATTAGACTTGGTACTTAGTTGTAATTAAGATATTAAAGACCACAAGATTAGATCTTGGATCACGATCTCGTTGACCGAATATTTTAACGAATAACAAAATCCGACTGGACTCGAGTGCATGTTCCAATTTAAATGTTTGAAATTGCTAGAGATACTACAATAATTAAAATAGGTACAGACCTAGCGTATTACATTAATTTTATACGTAGTCTTGCGAAACTATAAGAACTCATTTATACATCGCTTGGTTAATTCAGTATTATTGATCGAGTTAAGTACTTGTTATTTTAATTTGAATTGTAACGAGCTATTTGGGTTATTATCATCAAAAAGCTTGTTATTTTATCACAAAAGTCAAAACACAAACATTTGCACATCATAATTTTTGGAGTTTCTTGGTATTTTTGGTTTCAAAAGGACTCTACTTTTTGGTGTTTAATTAGAACACATGTACTAATAAGAGCTACTGCCCACGTACGCCGCACGTCAGACGCACGTTTTCGATATAATTTTACTTGTGTGAATTTTGCCTGCATCCTGCATAGAAACCAACGATACTGTGGGTCTAGACTCTAGACACTCTAGACCTTGCTCAAGACAGCGTGCATTTAAATTTAGAGATGACGGAAGCGAAATGTCATCCCATATATTTCATGACGCTTCAATTTATTATTATTATTATATTATTTTTAGCTGATACCGTACATCGATGTAGTAAGTCATAATACATCAAATTGTAGAAGAAACCCTATTTCAATTATTAGTAGTTTTCGAGAAAAAAATTGTTAAAGTAGCTAATTCGAAGGGGGTCTTTAATAAGTTTTTTATTTTTTTTTATTCGCCAGATGTGTCATAGGTAATGTATGAAGAGATACGAGCGTGATGAGCGGAACGCCCCGCGTCGGAAAGAGCCGCAGGTGTGTCGCTACACTAAGAACTCGCCGAACTTCAAGCACAATCAAGAGCCAATCGAGCTTGACAACTTAGACTTTGTACCGTCCTTATTTCATTACGCTTAGGGGTTAGAGTCGCACTGCAAGTGTCAAGGAATACTTGCTCTTAAGCAAAGAATTTTAAGTGCTTCATGCCGTAATACTCTGTATACAAGAGACTGAACAACTGAACAACTTTTAGGAAATGAAAGAAATGGGCCTCTCAAGCGTCAAACAAGTTTACAATTTTTTATGGGGAGGCTGATTTCTTTTTCATTTCTTGAAAGTTTTATTCACTAAAAGTTGTTCAGTTATGGTGTCGCCCTTTCAGTTTTCGGAAACCTGTCCCTAAGACCCTTTATTATACATTCGACTCTCGATCGATTCTCTCGACTTTGCAATGCCCAATGTTTGTGATGTTTCGTTGTACGTATAGTACTTATCTAGTCCCTGGATGTTTTATGATAACTACGGTTCCTAACGGTTCCATTGAGACGATACTACTACGACTCAGTCGAATTCAAAATTTGTTCAAAGAGAATAAAACAATGATCGAATAGTCTATTTAAAACCGGTCAAGTACGAGTCGGATTCACGCACCGAGGGTTCCGTACCACTAAGATAAAAATACCGATCAATGTTCTACTAAAGTAGCAGCAGCGTAGTGGCAATAAATTGCCAATTAGAAACTGTATCATACCGATGTCATTTTCGTTGTCGGCAATTGAAAGCAGATTACATGTTTATTACCTAGTTTAGCCAATCTGCAGCGCCAGCATGAGCCCCTGGATAAAATTTAAGAACTTTTGTATATCTAAGTATAAAACGTTTTTCTATAGAATCGTGCAGCTGCAAATCGCGCATAAGCTATAGCCATTTCACCATAGGTGCCCAAAATTGTTTTATTTTAACGTTAAAACTCCAATGTCAAAATTACTTAATAATTTGAGCAACCTCTAAAATCACTTAACAACTCAATTGCAACGACGCGACTACTGCTATGCTGTAAAGTACGAAATGTGCGTTCGGAGTCAAAGAGCGTGTCATAGCTGTTATTTATGTGTAATAACATATTTTTTATTGTTTGCATGGTAGTAAATAGCATTTGAACGATAGAGGTAAGAAAAGTACCTTTAAAATTAAGTTACGCTGAGTTGGAGTGTTGTTTTGAGTGATTTCATTATTTCTGAGTTTAATTTTAACGTTTTCTTTTCAATTTGTTGCTACGGAATAAAATGTTTTATCAATTTTATCTAAGTACTACAGGGTGTAACAGAAACGGTATATCGACCCTGATGTATGTGAATCTGCCCGTGAAACTGAACAATTTTCCTTATGGAACATGGGTCGAAATACGAAAATAAGTTTTGACCCCAAATAGAAACTGAATCAGCTGCTAGCGCATTTTGTATTGGAGGTCACATTTTCTTTTTCGCATGACGACCTATGTTCCTTGGGGAAAGTTGTTCCCATCCTTCTCATGCTTCAGGGTTGATATACCTTTTTTGTTACAATTGTCAGATATTCAGCAAAATATCAACTTTTGTAGTTTTTCACCTTGAAGGAGCTACACAGCTACTGTCTAAAAAAGCATTCCTCGTTTCGCAGTTTGCGTCAAAATACCTACGCAAATTAATCCTTGTGATCCTTTTTAATTTTCGGTGTATCGTTGTACTTTACTGTCTTAAACCGATGAAATGGTTCTTATCTTAAAAAAAGTAAATATATAATCAGCGATATTTCTACTGCTAGAACTGCAAGTTTGCAATATCCGCTGCCGTCGCGTACTGCGTGTGCACCTAACCTATGTAATCACTGGCAATAAATCGGTACCAAGCAATACCTTCTATATAAAATGATGCTTTATTAGCAATACTCACTAGACCCGGTGCAAGCAAGCGTTACTACAAGTAAAGCACCAATCACACCTTCCTAAATCAAAGACTAATCGGCGTATATTGCAGGGAGTTTTGATTCTAGAGCCAAATACGCTTCACATGAGCAGGTTTTTAACGAAAAGTAATGAATATATATGGCCGTGAAAAAAAATTAAAAAAGTCCAAAGTTTCCTCTGCTTTTTGCTTTTAAACCGATTTTCTTAAGTACCCATTAATCTATGATGCCAAAACTTTTACACATTATTCAATAATTTATGCATAATAATATAGCTATTTGATAATTAATATATGGGTACAGATTTTGAGAAAAATTCAAAAATGATCAAAAAACGTAAAACAGCGCGAATCCGCTCCGTTTTAACACGCGCATTCTGCCCGTTTTTAGAAAGGGAGGTAATTCAGCTCTTATCAGCTACTTAATTCCAATATTCTTACTTCAACGAGCAATGTATGTCGAATTATTTTCTGAATTAAGGAAGGTGTTATTAAATCTTAAATCGGCTTAAATCTGAAGTTAGGATTTGAGGAACGTGACACAGTCAGGAGTCCGCAACACGTGACTGAGACCAAACGCCACGCGAACATTGTTAGCTTTGTATGTAAAATGTATGGAATACACATGGAGTGTGAGATATCTTCGTCATAATTCAAATTACAGACAAAGCGTCCTGCGTCGCGTTGCGGTTTCCTATGATAGTCTCGTGTCGTGGTCTTCTGTGTTTGTAGCATATAATTGGCCGTATATCATAAAATAACCCTACCTTATGCTCTTCTTCGTTTAAAAGCCCATAAACGTTAGCTGTTAAACAACGGCCTCCCGCAATTTGCACAAAAAAGTCAAAGTGAATATTTTTGGGTGTTGTGGCTGGCGACTAGAATATTTGGTTCTCGCAGTATGATGGAACGTCACGCATAAGTGTACCGACACACCTGCGGAAATTCCGCGTCGGAACGATCGGCAACCGCAAAGCAAAAAGACCTTGCGATAAGTTACGACGCGAAAATTCCGCATTAGTATGTCAGACTCGCCCGTGTGGTGCCGGCTAAGAATAGTACCAACCCATCTCCACACGTGGGTGTCGTAAGAGGCGACTCAGCGCTTATAAACTGGAGGATGGGCAGCATATGTAATATATTAAGTAACCCAAAATCTATTCAAGTTGCGAGTGAATAGGCTTCTTCTGGGTAAGCTCGGTCCATCGTCGACCTCATCTCTGTCTTCAAGAATAGATCGAGGTCAAGAGTAAGCCCATTTTCAATGAAAAAAAAGCAGCACCTTTCTGTGTATCATACCATCTTACATACTGCGGTCACCAACAAAAGCGGTAGTCGCCAGCCGCAATGTTTACAAGCTTGGTGACTATGGTAAATCCCCTGAGTACCACGCGTTGATGGAGTTCTGGAGGTTGTCCTGCAGTGGCAGTTTCATGTGATGTTATTAGGAAGTCAGACTCGACTGAAAGATCCATTGCGGATAGTTCCGACGCGGTTTTCCTGCAGGTGTGTCGCTACACTAAGAATTAAGTTCTATAAATATATTTGTTACAGATAAATTTATAATTTTATCATCATTTTTATAATTTTATAATTATAGAGTATAGAGCAACTGCGTGTTCATTGATTGTGCACAAGTCCTCAGGTAGACTAGGATAACAATCATGACTGTAAGAGCAGACATCGAGGTAGTCCACTAACTGCAGCGATGTTTGATGTTGTTAATCTTTCCATGAACCTAAACAACTTCTCCCAAGGAAAATGGTCCTCCCATTTCTACGGAATTCGACCTATGTTCCTTGGAATAAGATGTGTCGTTTCATATGCAAATTCATATCTCTAGCATTATTCTGTCATTATTCAGTCCTTCGTTTTATTTGCCATTTTTCAGCCCTTTTCCTGCATCGAAGCCCGCGTAGCTGTAGCCGACCACAGTTCTAGATTCGCAATGCTGGCCTGTAATAAATTCTATTTTATTTTCTTATTTTATTTTTTTCTTAAAAAAGTACATTGTATTGAAAATTCATCACATAAAATAACATTAAAACATCATAATTTAAAAAAAATCACAAAAATTTAAATAATCATACGAATAAAATATAAAGTTCATCGTGTCGAAAATAAAAACAATCATAATTCCTAAGGAATCATAATAAAAATTAATTAAAAATTAAACAAACATAAAATAAAATCATCATGTCAATAAGAACACAAAAATTTATAAAAAAATAAAAACTAACATACACTTATTCAGAAATACCTATTCTGCCTAAGATGCTTTGTAAATTGAAAAGTCATTTACTGAATAAAAGCAATTTTTTAGCAAGAACGCTTTCAGTTTTCCTTTAAAAACTTGGGGTTTATCTAGGAGGCCTTCGATATATACAGGCAATTTATTAAATAGGTGAACTGCCTGATATCGAGTTCCATTTTTTTAGACAAATAGATACAGTAGATAAATAGACAGATAGATACAGTTACCTATATGTATGGATAGGAATCCACTTAAAACCCGCCTGCTGCGTTTCGTGCGTACCGAGATTTTTCGTAATAGGTCAATGGAAATTGACATATTAAAAATGTTAGTCGGACTATTTTAAAAGAGAACAGTGGCCTATTTTTATCAAAGAGGTTAAGGACAGAATAGCACTTTATAAATTGTGTAACTGTAGTAGAGTTTACAAACTAAACTAATCGTAAGATGGGTTAGGTAGGTACCTAGATGTTTTTATCCTAAGATTATCGATATCCTTGAGCTTTAACAGTTAAAATAAACAAACACGGAAAAACAACCGAAATATCCAAGCATTATCCTACAGTCGAAATAATTTAGATTGATTATGATTAGAATGACGAGTGAGACCAGGACGGAGAGATGTATAAGATATTGGAGCGACAGAGACACGTATCATTTCTTACTGCTATCATACATCGTTCTATGTCCTGCTGTTACATAATGAGCCGGTTTCGCAGCTAAGCGTCAACTGAGTATTCAAAAGTGTCGATAGATGGCTCTGAAGACAGTTGCTAAATAACTTAAAATAAATGTGTCATAAATGAAGCGTGAAGTAAATAAACCTCCTTAGGCAACACTTACAACAGATAGGAAAAATAAGTTGACAGTTAAATTTTCCTACAACAACGCTACCTATCAAGAAAATTAAAACAAGTTTTTCTTTTTTTTAAACCGGCTCATTCCAATGGCACGTTGTGGCACCAGCTAATAATTCTCACAACAGACAGACTCTTTGACGACCAATAACACGAAAACTTACGGCTTCATTACTGATTAAGTCGTAAAGCCGGAGTTCCTTTCAAACACGAACTAAATTAATATTCAACACCACGGTGTCTGTTTCGACACTTCACTCGAATTCGTAGCTGTTGTGGAAATAATAACAATAATAACCTAACCACAGCTACATACACGTGCCTAGTACTTATGTCCGCAAAATATCATAAAAGTTTAAATAATAAAATTACACTTGATTTAGGTTTAATTTCCTATAGCTACGAATCTTCCAATTTAGCCCAGTACTTACCTAATCTCGATCAAGCGTATCGCTAAACTTTTTGTTCTTGAGATAGATCCTAAGAGTAACTCATTCCTCAATCGCAATCGATTTTAATTTTAAAGCATATATTGACATCCTCAAACCAAAGTACTAAACTGAACAACTTTTATCGCAATAGGAATTTATTATTATATATATTTTTAACTTTCATTCGTTATTGATCAGCTTCCAATAGGTCTGGATTATTTTTTTTTCCTGTATTATGACTATACTGGAAAACGTACAGCTTATTGGACAGATAGATATTTACAGCATCCTTATCCTTTAGAATTGTGAATAACTCAGCAGACAGTGCGATATCATAAAAATAAACTGGACACAAGCTTGCGCATTAACCGCACTATCTATCAGAAGGTGCGTTCGAGGCGGCGCCCGCACCGATGTTATCGTCCCTGGCGGTACAATTGCGGCACTAAATACCTTGTAAAACATAAAGGCTCTATAATTGCACTTCCGCAGAGTTATTGCTCATTTAGGACAGTGTTGCACAGTCCGACAGGTTTCTATGCACAATAAGTTGTTTCTGTTGTAGCACAATTGTACCTAGGTATGCACAAAGCTTTTACCAAAGAAATTCCGCGTAATCACTCGAAAGGGAGAGACATTTTCGCAAGGAATATAAGTACTCCCTAGGGCGGGAGCATTATTTTTCGTCCCCGACTTTTTTAAAACTCTGTCGTTCACTTTTGTATGTAATAGGGTGTATTCTAGCACATTTTGAAAGTTCAACTGGATGGCGCTGTTGATCATTGTTAGGCACTGACCTCTATATATACAAGTACTGTATATATAAAGGTCAGTGTTGTTAGGCAAATGGGATACCTTGATACTAAACGATCATCGAGTATGAAAATAAGTCAGTTTGCTACTGTCAAATTACTGTAATATATTTTCTTCTAAACAAATTTCATACTCAAAATACGTAGTTGACAAACGTCAAAGAAAATTGCCTATTGTAGTGTCGGGCGCACGTTAGTGGTACAGCTATCCTTGAGTGTGTCTTTGTGTTCAAGGGTTGGCAGCCCTACGCAGGGGTTCTACTTATACTGGTTTATATTACTACTTCTCTGCGGCATTGTGTACAGTATATTATAAACTATCTCTTTAGCATTAATTTCGTTTAGGCAAACAAAACTCTCTATGGGCTTACTCTTGACCTCGATCTAGCCCTGAGGACAGAGATGAGGTCGACGATGGAACGAGGTTGTCCAGAAGAAGCCTATTCACTCGCGACTTAAATAGATTCGGGTTATAACGGGTATAAGAGCTCGGGAACACAGATGCAGACAGATAATTCCACTCCTTAGCCGTGTGCATTATAAAAGATATTTCAAAGCGCTTTGTGCGTATGTGTGGAGTATCAACCAAGTATGGGTGATATCCTGCGGTGTGTCTGGATTGCTGAAGATAGCTAGTCATGGAGGTCTTGGGCTCACTCTCCGAAGAAAAAGACTGACTATCTAACTTTGCGCCGGTGGGCTAGGCTGTGTGAAACTTGGTTTTCACTAGCATCTCATCACCAACAAGATCACCAAGCGAGATCAACGAACGAGGTTTACGGGAGACAAAATCTATCTTTCTTTAAAAACTGAGTGATTATTTATTTTCCTTACAAATAAAACGTATGTTTCACAAATTCTAATGTTTGTTAATTATATAATTTACCTACTAAACTTAACCTTTTAGAATTGTAGCAATTCATGTGACAAAAGCATCTGTAGCTTCTTCGTGTTGCGCTACGCTTACTACGCTGCGTCAGCGCCGCCGACGTAGCAAACTTATTTTGTTACTAAGTACTAACCAAACGGTTAAACGATCACCACCGCCCATAGCACCCTCTGTCTTATTAATGACATAGTTGACACTAATAAGACAGCAAAACACATTGCCTACCTTGAGAAATCAGATGATATGTTTCAACCGAAACACAGCATTGAGAATACTGCTGTTTCACGGCGGAAATATGCAAGGGGGTGGTACTTCCCCAGACGGGCTTTGCACAAATGCTCAACCACCTTGAACTTCTGCTGCGAAGGTGTTCATAGATTCCGAACCTATCATAAATTCTAAAGTCAAGAGCACATCAAGCCTGACACATTGGACTTTGTACCGTTCTTATTTCAATAGACGTACGGGCTAGAGTCGTACTGCGAGTGTCAAGCTTGACCTGTCGTTGACTGTACCTACTTAGACCCATTAAAATATGCCTACATTCTGCTGACAAAACTTCAATGCAACATGGTTGTTCTAATATTTAGTTATTATTTCAATTATACTAATATTTAAAATCATTTTACAACCGCAAAACCAATAAACTTGTTGAGTTCATCGAAACATTTATTTGAAATCGTTACTACTTGAAATCGTTACAACTTTAAATTAAGTTACATATTTTAAGAATTTGATAAAACTATCAGAACACTAATTAAAAATTACGCGTTTCGCTGATTTTGAATGAGTACTCTAGTCTAAAGAATGTAATTAAAATTACAGAATACCTACACGTTCAATTTATCTACCAGCAACCTTCTTCTAAATTGGGTAATTAGGTAAATATTTAGTGCGAAAATGTATATTCATGTTGTGGTTGTTCTGGTTTCAGCCTAGCCCTGACAAAGGCTTTTAAGCTTATCTTTACATAATGTAGTGCAATTTCCTCCTCGTGTTGGAAGAAACCACACCAAGGTAAGAAGAGTTAGAAAAATCCAGCTAAATGCGAGTCGGACTCGCGTTCTGAGCGTTTCAAAATTTAAAACTACTGTGCCGTTAGGAGAGCTATATTGATATGGTCCTTTGTTCTACCGACTCGGGCGGGCTACATTTTATCACAAACAAACCTATATAATTTGTATAAACAATAAGCCCCATTTTGTACTTATAGTTATTAGACTATTTACTCTATTAATGTCATTCAAACCCCATTAGGTACCAATATTGTAGCCATTGATACGTTTTGTTTGGAGCATAGTGCTTGCTTTGTAATTTCGACCTTGCGCTTGCCGACCTTTCACCGACTATGGAAACTTCGATTGAATTCGATCCGCGTGCTTACTTTTTGACAGGTGACTAATACGCCAGACATGGCAGCATTCCTCAAGTTGTTTGTATTATCGTTTTATCATCAATTCTTTTGAATGAAATCATGTAATTACTGGTATGACCGCGGAACAATTGAAGCAATGATACGTACTTTCTTTGTTTCTTGGAAAAATATAAAGATATCTGTAAGTAGCACAGTTTTTAAGAAATCTCCAAATAACCTTTAGAAATAAACTTAGTTTTGCGTTTCTCCAACTGGACTTTATTGTTTCTAAAAATACTACTCATAGTTATATCGGAACCCTCGGAGCACGAGACTATCTCGCACTTGACCGGCTTTTTTAATCCCCTGTTTCGAGACAGTGTTATTGGGCTGCATTTTGCACCTTTTCAAAAATGGAAGTTTTATACTCTATTTAGCATCGACATATTAAGTATACCGGCAGGTTCATATAAATTCTTTGCTATTTAGCAAAGATCTTATCAAGTTTTCTTGTTGATAGTTTTTTTGCGCAGACGCTTTACTAACCACAAAGATAATAGAGGCGATTATTTACATTCACGCGAGAAGTCAAGAAATTACATTTGATACGAGTATTAGATATAAATTTTATCTAAGGTTTCATGCTGGCGCTGCAGGTCTCTCTGCTTTACGTAGGCATGCTACATCTTCGACTGCTTCGTCACTTTAAATCGGGTGAGATAGCATTCAAATGCTTGCACACGGAATGTGCTTACCTATCGTACACAAAAAAAAAGTTACTTCTCCTATTTTGTATTCATCCTACAAACTCATAACTTTCAAAACATCATCTCAAATATCACCTAGTTAGGAAACAAAATAGTCGTCTAAATCACATAATGACAGACCATTAGATTGCCACGGAGGGACAGAAGTTTTAACTTATTTTGTACCACTTGCCACACCAAGATCAATACCTATAATAAATCGATCATTCGTCACCAATCGATAGATTTACCTGCAGTACTAGCCGCCCAGATAACAGGCCCAACTAGTATTATTTACGTAATTAAATAAGTATCGAAACATTGGAATAAATCAGACCTAGCATCAATCACTTCACCCCAGGTTTACCATTACTGGATATTTAGAGCTAAGCTGCGAACTCCTAAAGCATTTTTCGAATCATTTGGTATTATAATCATGTTCGAAGCTATGTCATATCTTCTTTTCGCGTCTATATGATAGATATTAGAGCTCAGATTCAGATAATTTTATTCAACGTAGATTCTTCACAGAATACTTATTGAATGTCATGCAGAATACAATGCAAATAGAGCGAGTCTACGCAGTTTCGGATCGTGCTATGGCAGCGTAAAAGAAACGGCAAGAAACCACTGCAGCACGGCCTACTTTAAGAGTCGGCTTTTTACAATGTGTTTCTAGTGTTTCGCTGGAATATCAGAGCACCATACCTCCTTGTCATTGGTATAGTCATCTAATCTATAGTAAGCTTTTTTACATAATGTTTGCTTTACACATTCTTTAAACTTTCTCTCAGGTAATTGCACTATATTGTCAGGTATTTTGTTGTAGTATCGTTTTGTGGTAGTATCGTACAGCTTTAACATGTTTTGACCTGAGATTGGTATAGTTTATCCGAAAAAGCTCTGATTTTTTTCGTAACTAAAGCAACCGTTAATTTTATATAAAGATTTTAGCAATTATATCATCTATGTCTCAGTATATTTAATTGCTGTGTTCCTAGTCCAAAGGTCCAAACGAGACTCATCCGTCCGTCTGTCCGACCAATACCTAAAGGGCTGTTTCTTTTGAAGCATAATATGGAACAGATTGAAATGTTCACGGCATATGTAAGCGGATTTTCTAAAAAATACTCCTTGTAGGCAAGTTTTTCATTTTCGCTTAAAAACCGTGACATGTGACCGGCTTCTTTGATCAAGTTAATGGTTGTCTAATGGAAAATACGATGCCACTGCGCCGCCCTAAGCACCGCCGTCCACAATTTTATTCGGATACAGCCTGCTGAAACAATCACATAGAGATTGTTTGGTCCTCTGTAGGATTTAAACCACATCCGCCCAGAGAGCTTAACTAGACTGCGGAGACATTTATCAATGTTATGGTAAATGAGTATTTTAAAGGCAAATTGTTAAATTATTCTAATATTTGGATCGCTTAAAGTTTATAATACTCCTACGCGATACATAACATTTCATTCTTACGAATTATGACTTCTAGAACATAACTTTTGCTTTGGACAATCTGTCGACAAATACGTGAATAAATTGTAAACTTGATTCCTTTGGGTGCCCAAACAGTAATGTTTGAAACATTCTTGAACATTTTAAGACGTCGTTCTGTCTGCAAGCGGTAGGTGCAGTAGGTACAAATAGGTATGTAGGTACTTTGTGCAGATGTTTTTTGAGCAGAATCAGCTCTACAACTTTCCTAGGTGATAAAAAAAAATTGTTCAAAAACTAGAACCCCACTACTGGCAAGCCTAAATATCTATAGGGTATCTTGCTCTAAAAGTATGAAACACGAAAATATTGTCATTTAAAATTGTTATGTAGAAACTATGGTATTTAATAAATATTTTTAGTGATGTTCAGATAATAGCCGTGGTCATATTATTATGTGACTTTGCCCTAAAGCCTTTGATCGCATTTTAAGGGTAGGTGGCATAATATGACCACGGCTATTATGTGAACATCACTATGAATATTTATTAAATGCCATAGTTTCTACATAACAATTTCAAATGACAATATTTTCCTGTTTCATACTTTTTAAAGCAATCCTATCCTTCCTACTAATATTATAAACGCGAAAGTTTGTAAGTATGGATGGATGTTTGTTCCTCTTTCACGTAAAAACTACTAAATTGATTTTAATGAAACTTGGCACACATATAGGATAGGTCCTGGAATAACACATAGGGTACTTTTTACCGCGGGAAAACACTTCATTCCCACGGGAAAACGCATTTAATGTTAATGAAGAAGGTGACTGACTCACTGACTGACATATCAACGCACAGCCCAAACCGCTGGGTCTAGAAATTCCAAATCTGGCATGTAGGTTTTTTATGAGGTCTTAGGGTGCACTAAGAAAGGGTTTTACAAAATTCCACCCCTAAGGGGGTAAAATAGGTGATGAAAGTTTGTATGAAAGTCCGTCAGTTTTGAAGTTAGGATCTTCAAAATTTGTATTTAGGCTAACGACTAAAAATTAATATTTACGTGTCTCAGGGTTTTTGAAAATTCGACAATCTAAAGGGTGAAAAGCGGGATGAAGTTGAAAATCCTTTATTTTTAAAGTAAAATCCACATAATTTATTATTTAGGCATAAGGGTTGTAATACTATGCAACGTGGTTGTTATTAAAATTCCACCCCAAATTCAACCCCTAAAAAAGGGAAAAGGGTGAAAAAGTCTAAAAACCAATATGGGTATCGTTTGTATGGTTTATTGGGTTGCTGATTACGATAACTACAACAATTTTGAAATACAACGTGGTGAACGTGAAATACCATCATCTCCTGGGGATGGAGTTGGGTAGGGTCTAAAAATCAATATGTTTGTTGTTTCTATGATTATATGAGGATAGGGATAGCGGTTAAGATGGCGTTAGGGGTAGGGTTAGGGAGAGGGAAGGGGAGGAGGGAGGAGAGGGAGGGGGAAATGGGAGGGAGAGGGAGGGTGAGGGGGCGGAGGGGGAGAGGGGCAGGGACAGGGATGGTGTGACGGACGGTTGGACAAATGGTTGGACGGACAGACGGACGACAGATAGACGGAAGGGTGGATGGATGGATGGTCAGATAGATAGAATCCCACGCGGACGAAGTCGCGGGCAACAGCTAGTAATAGATATTTAGTTTTGCCAGTAGGCTTGTTCTAGTTTTTGAATATTTTTTTTATTTTAATTATTTTGGGGTTATAAACACGTAAAAAGGCAAACAATATATACATATGTGAAATGTGCCATTAAGCCCTTTCATTTGATACCTAACAAGGTAAAAGGTAGAGATTAGCTCACCTTTGTAAACACATTTTATGTTACCTACAATTTTATGTAATTTGTGCACAATAAAGAATATATAAGGTATCATTAAAAAAAAATGTTTTTTCGTTCATCACTTAAACTCCTCTAGAGGGCGTCACATACAATATAATGTAACGTCATATATCCCATAACCAGCGGACAATCAAGACGCTTCTAAAGACACCTCATTTGTCAAATTACAATAAGTAGTTTAGAAGTTATTATGGAACAAATGAACATACATACCGGTCAAAATAATAACCCTCCTTTTTGCCGTAGTCGGATAAAAAATAAGCGTCACACCTGCGGAAATTCCAGGTGGGGATGATCCGCAACGGATTTTTCCGCCACACTATGTCACACACACTGGAGCACAATTTCCGCGTCGAAATGATCCTAAACCACGTGACAAGGTCTTGCGGTGAGTTGCGACGCGGAAGATCCGCTTTATTGTGTCATGTCATACTGGACGGAAAGGTCCGTCGCAGATCTTACCGACGCGGATTGTTCGCAGGTATGTCGCTACACTTATAATAAGTGCTAGCTTGCATTTGCACCTAATTTGCACGCAAACACGACGTAGTCTCGTAGCATTCAAGAAACGCCATACAAAAGACATCAACGCGATACTTTTTCCAATTCAGACAATTTTCTGGTAAACTAAGTATAAGTTGATATAAGTTTTTATTTAGCACACGTGAAAAGTATCAAAGACTTTATTTGCATTTCATAATAGTTTACTATACCTATCTACTTCATACACAATAATTATTGTTTATGGAATGATAAATAAATAAATAAAATTATAAAAAAAATACTGAAGACCTCACCTCAAACCCAGGGTTTAATGACAGTTATACTTAAACCCTTATTTTTTTAACCATCCTGGATATTTTAAAAGGTGGTTCTGCCCATGAAACTGAACAACTTTTCCCATGAAACATAGGTCGAAATACGAAAAAAAATCGATCTCCTATAAAAATATGCAGATTTTATTGCTGATTAACTAATGCAATTTGTATGGGAAGTCATATTTGTTGGGAATAGTTCAGAATAGTTGTTCAGATTCACTTGCAGAACCAACTCTTAAAATACTCGTATCCGGGGTGGTAAAAACATAACGCTGTATGATTGGAACTCTTCTCTCATTGGAATTCATGAAAGTTAGAGAATTTTTTTGCCACCCTACTCCAAGTTCTTCAGAAATCTTAATTATAGCCCTATGGACCTGGCCGCAAGGTACAATACTGGTATGGGCCGAAAAAGGAGAGATCATTTTGTGATGGCCTCATACAAAACGAGACGAGGCGCGGGGTTTGTACAGAAATTTCAAAATGGCTATGATGTGCTCGTTAGTTATGTGTCGCATTTTTTTTTGTTTTGCATTGAACGAAAATAGGCTTAGAATGTCAGTTAATTAACTCCTCCATAAATTTAACAGTTTTATGTATGTCCCGACTATTAAAAGCCCCATTTTCTGTCATCTACATGATTGCAAAACATTAATTCCACTAGGTTACAATTATAACTGCCTGAGTACTTATTACACTAAATGAAACTGCTAACAAGTCACGATTTTTTGTATAAATCTGATTATAATAAATCACACAATAAAAAAGAATATATTATGAAAAATCTGAAGAATATTGCGTTCCTGAAACTATCGTTTCTTCGGGTTTTTTATCTGTGGAAATATAGTGCATTCTGTAAAAAATGGGTTCATTTAAAATAGTTTTTTTTTTTGTAATAATGGGTGCACGTGAAGAGAGGGATAAGTTGCCCCTGTCACCTTGCGAACCTCCTACAATACTAGAGTACCTAAAAACACTACGGTAGACACTCTAAATTTTAGAGATAATCTTTATGTATTTTCACGCATTTTCTGATGCTATAAATTATCTGCTATCGCTAATATCATCTCGACTACACTACACGCACAAACTCGTTCATTGCAACAGCGCTCCTCGCGCGGATTACCATCTTGAGGTTACTTACTACAATAAACTAGATGTTTTAATTATTTTACTATCCGCTGACTGGAAACTATTGTCTGATAAAAGAGCAGGTACTTACTTCACTATATTCAGTAGAAACTTTTATTAATATGTGCTATAGTTGATTTTTATGATTCGCTGCGATTAAAAATGAATGCAACCCCACTATTAGAAATCGTACCCCGGGAAAGCATAAAACTCACTGAAACTAGATGATGCTTTCAAATTATCAGGAAAATTATTCTCATTGTTACCATAGTCACCACGCTTGTGAGCATTGCGGCTGGCGACCGCTGTTTTTGGTGACCACATTACTTAAGATGGTACGCAATACACTGAAAGATGCTGCTGCCCTGCTCCGGTTCATAAACCCTTAGTCGCCTCTTACGACACCCTCAATTAGAGATGGGTTGGTGGTTGGTACTATTCCCTGCCGGCATCACACAGGATAAAGAAAATATTATGCACTTTTATTTGATGAAGGTCTACTAAGAAATATTTTTATTATTCTCAAGAAATAAAACACCTTATTGGACGGGGCTCAACTCTCGCATAAGTTAAGAGTATAAGGCAAAAAACCACATTTAAAAACAAAATACTGATTTACATTCCAAAAATACCATTTGACGCAATACTATCAGGAACTAACGTGGAAATTCATGTTACAATACAAAAAACAGGTCGACATTTAAGATAATTGACTATGTCCTCCGAACTAAATCGTTTAATTACGCCCTGAGGATAAACTGCAACTTCTAAGTTATTGCAGGCATGTTAAGTGGCACATTAAATATAAGTACAGACTTCATGACAATCGATTATGATAAGTATCTTAACTAATAACAAAAATAAACAGTAGCCATTAAGTGATATGATCAACTTAAGGTTTTGATTTATCAAGTTTAGCACGGGACAGGTCATTTGTAAATAAAGACAATTAGTTGTTTTCTACGACTTTGCTCGCGTGGATTTAAACAAAAAAATTCATGCTCCTCAAACGATGGACTTTAAGGTCTTGTGGACTTAGGGGTGAAATAAGGGACCTTTGACATGCCAGAAAAATGTATTATAATAGCGGTTATGGCTCGCCGATTATGAATAAGTTAAGTTGTTGTTTAATTTCCAGCATATTTCTTGTGAATTACCGTAAAATAATATTTGTTGTTAATACAACTAATGAATAGTAAAATTGTGTTTGTTAGTAATAATGATGTTTAAGAAGAGTGGGGTTTCCCAACACAAGTTTAACCTCTGAATCCCATTGTGCCCAAACTGGCATACAGAAATTTTTGTGAAAATGTGATCCCTATGTCAATTTCCCATAGAGTTCCCGGAATATCGAAAATTTATGAAAATTGTTTTAAACAAATATATATACATCATTATGTAAACAAATACATTATCTTTTTGATTCTCTTAAATGTTGACATGATGCTTCAGAGGATAAATACTTATGCTTAAAGGGAGGTCCCAACTATATTTAGTTACAAATAAACATCTTTGTTATTTTGTGTCCGATTGCTGCCGGCTGAGAATACCTAACTAGTACAGACAGTTTGTCCCGTGGGTGTCGTAATAGGCAACTAAGAGATCTCGAACTGGAAGATGCGTAGCAGCGTCCATCTTCGTTTATTATTTCTTACCCACACCAATCACCATCCGCAACGCTAATAATCGTAGTGATTTTGATAAAAGTGCATCCCAGTGGCATCCACAGGGAAATCCCGTGGGAAGCTCCCTGCCCAATAGTGGACGTTTTATGGGATGGATCAAATGTTATAGATTTTTATGTACTTGTTATGTCTTCAAAACTTAATCTTCCTCTGTAGAAAGCGAATCCTTGCATTATTATGATCAGTAGACTGCTCTAATAACAGTAAAATATAATTTTTCTTAACATGAATCTTCCTTAAATGAAAAGAACATTTCAAATTATTTTTGAAATAGAAAACATCGGTATGAAAAAAGTTAAAATTATCTTATGATATTTAATATCATTGACGTCATGATTTCTCGCAGCAGTAATAATACTGGACCGCCACTTTTTAATTGTCATCGCGAATTAAAATTTTAACACCATCTAATAATATTGCCGAAATTTTCTTACAGATTAATGAGATCATAATTCCTATAATTCTAATGCTATTTTTTTCATTTGTCTTATATTTGAAAGTTGACTTCAAGGTTATCAATGTACGTATAAAATTAATTTTTTATTTATAGTTTAATATATAAAATTAAAGGTTCGAAAATTGTTCGTCTTAAATGTCGTCCGATTTCATCATTAGATTTGTTATATTTTTTTACAGATAATATTTTTCGAAAATTAAATTTAAGCTTCTGTTAGCTTAATGTCTTCCCAATAATGCTAAAAAAAATAAAAAAAATTGGATTTATAATTCCTAAGAAAAATGCAAAAATGTTAGTACTGAAAATTGAGTTTACCTAAAATTCGCCATACAAAACGGCAATTTCATAGGTAAAGACCTATTAATTTCTGCACATGGTTGCAGGTACATATTTGTGTAATGGGGAAATCATATAAAATGAAAAACATGTAGAAAAATCTTTTAATGACACAACTATAGTTGTGCGAAGCAGTTAGTCTAAAGTCGAAAGGACCGGTCCTAGAAACTCTGAGTTCTGAATAAATGTAATCATTTGCCGTTTAAATGGTGCTAAGCATAAAAACTAAGAGACTTCTATTTCAATTAGATGATTACTTCTGTATTACTCTAGAAAGAAGCGTGATGTTACGTTGTGGTGTGGTATGTACCCTGGGGGGTGATCGTGGTAATTTCAACGATATTACCAAAACAAAAACGTTTGCCTAAAACACTTAGTTAAGACTTAACATGACTTTTGAGGCAAACGTTTTTGTTTTGGAAATGTCGTTGAAATTACCACGATCACCCCCCTGTACATAAACCAATCAATCAGTCAGTCATTCATTACTACAAGTAGCACGTTCTATTAGCTTATCAGCGCCACCTAGCCGCTGGACGCAACGACAGGGGTCAACAAAGGAATGCCGTCAAGCGAATTTACCTAATACAGATTTATTGCGCCGGAACTGCACCCGTTTACTGAAATTTGTCTGTATTTAGACAATGATAAATATGTTTTATTATTAATATTAAATATGGCTTTGGCTGTGCCGACGACCTGCCTGCGCTTGCGTTTTAATTCGTGATCTAGCAAAATTTTGCAAAGATATATTAATGAAAAAACATTTAAAGTCATAATTAGAGCAAAAAGGTTGTGAGTTTAGCCTACTTATCAGGCGTTAAAATGTTTTGAATATGTGAAAATTGTCAGTAGCGTTAACAAAATATGCCTGTTTAATACGAGCGGTATCACCATGAATCTAACGGTAGGTATATAAAATTATATTGTTTCGAAATATAGGCATCGTAATACCACACAAACCATTTACAGTCAAGAGCCGTCAAGCTAACACTTGCAGCACGAGTGTAGCCCCAAAGGTATTGTGCTCCATGCCCAAAGGTAATTGAAGTAAGAACGATACACACAAAGTCCAATGTGACGGTGAAAGCTTGACTACCTATACAACGTGTTGACGGAATAAGCTAATCTGAGAAAATAATTGTTCAGAATCGAGAGAAATATTTCTGTGGATACGCGCGCGGACGGCGCGAGCCACGCGGTTCATAAGCGGTGAGGAGGGTAGGGAAGTGGGCGTGGCGTGCGCGGAGTGCGCGGACTAGAACAACGAAGAAACTAGAACAATGATGAAACTTTAAAATAACAATATCTAGAAAAAAATCTTTTTTTAAGATTTTTTAAGATTAGCACGAATGTAGCCCCAAAGGTATTGTGCTCCATGCCCAAAGGTAATTGAAGTAAGAACGATACACACAAAGTCCAATGTGACGGTGAAAGCTTGACTACCTATACAACGTGTTAACAGAATAAGCTAATCTGAGAAAATAATTGTTCAGAATCGAGAGAAATATTTATGTGGATACGCGCGCGGACGGCGCGAGCCACGCGGTTCATAAGCGGTGAGGAGGGTTGGGAAGTGGGCGTGGCGTGCGCGGAGTGCGCGGACTAGAACAACGAAGAAACTAGAACAATGATGAAACTTTAAAATAACAATATCTAGAAAAAAATCTTTTTTTAAGATTTTTTAAGATTAGCACGAGTGTAGCCCCAAAGGTATTGTGCTCCACGCCCAAAGGTAATTGAAGTAAGAACGATACACACAAAGTCCAATGTGACGGTGAAAGCTTGACTACCTATACAACGTGTTGACGGAATAAGCTAATCTGAGAAAATAATTGTTCAGAATCGAGAGAAATAGTTCTGTGGATACGCGCGCGGACGGCGCGAGCCACGCGGTTCATAAGCGGTGAGGAGGGTAGGGAAGTGGGCGTGGCGTGCGCGGAGTGCGCGGACTAGAACAACGAAGAAACTGGAACAATGATGAAACTTTAAAATAACAATATCTAGAAAAAAAATCTTTTTTTAAGATTTTTTTACGGGAATGGATTTATTTTAATAAAAATCAGTTGGGGTGTATGAGGGTTTCGCTTATTCCATTAACACGTTGTATACCTACTTATATTGCAGAAGTGATGTCGTTTATGATCATCATATAAGCCAAAAGACATTCACTGGGGGACATAGGCCCTAAAGATCTTCATGCCGACCGGTCCTCCGCTGCCCGCATCCAGCGGCTTCGCACGACCTTGAACTGATCGTCGGTCCACCTTGTGGGGGGCCTGCCTACGCTTTGTCTTCCGGTAAGTGGTCGCCACTCTAGATCACTTATGCCCTATCGGCTATCGATTCTTCTTGCGATGTGCCCTGCCCACTGCCACTTTAGTTTAGCGATTCTCAGGGTTATGTTAAGCATAAAAAAAATCTAGTGTAAGTTAAACAAGCATGGTGTAGGTATGGTATGACCTCGGATAAACAATAACCTTAGAAAAATGGAAAGGAAATATGGAACAGCTTTTTGCTACAAAGATTAATTATCCTCTAATGTCCACACAAAAGCTGGCAACAGGCTAATATGGTTCGATCAATCAATTTAATTGATTAACAAGCTGTGGAATTCCAGTAAGCAGCGGTAATAAGTCAAATAAGTGTTAAAGTAGAAGTTACTGACCTCTACAGTTTTTACGGTCAGATGACAGTCGCTCTGTGTATTAATTCTTGAATATAACTAGGTGGTAGAGGAGCCAAGAATGATTTTTCACGTGATAATCAGGGCGACTTAGAGATGTCTCAGTAGATGGGGCTTTATGAGAGGATCACGAAAAACTATATAAGAAGTTTCAGACCGGAGAGCGGTGTTCACAAAAAAACCTGATCGTCAGCAAAAACAATTCTCATGCCAAAAGATGGGGGCTGATGAGTGGTGATATAAAAACTTTGACCAGACATGGTTTGCCAAAAATCTGAAGACTGTTGGCAAACCAGAGCATTAAATTGTTTTCTATTTAGTACCTGATAAAATTTAACGCGATAATCAAGGCGAAAAAGAGATGTCTCAATAGAAGATGCTTTATGAGAGGATCACGAAAAACTATGTAATAAGTTTCAGACCGGAGCCCGGTGTTCAGGAGGTCATTGTCTGGAAATGAAAAGTATTTTTTTACGTGTTATTTAAGGCGAACAAAAGTGATTGCTTGCAATAGAGAATCTAATACTGATAACAAATACAAAAAAATAACAGACAAAAATCTGAAGACTTTTGGCAAACCAGGCCAAAAAAATATCCCTTTTCAGATTTGCAGGCTTGTCTGGAATGACTTTAGCCTCCGGTGTTCTTGTCTGGTCAAGGTTTTTATATCACTACTCATCAGTCCCCATCTTTTGGCATGACAATTATTTTTGCTGAAGATCAGGTTTTTTTGTTCCTTGTCATTTCCAGACAATGGCATCCTGAGCACCAGGCTCCGATCTAGAACTTCTTACATAGCTTTTCGTGATCCTTTCATAAAGTATCTTCTATTGAGACATCTCTTTTTCGCCTTGATTATCGCGTTAAATTTTATCAGGTACTCAATAGAAAACAATTTAATGGTCTGGTTTGCCAACAGTCTTCAGATTTTTGGCAAACCAGTGTCTGGTAAAAGTTTTTATATCACTACTCATCAGCCCCTATCTTTTGGCATGAGAATTGTTTTTGCTGAAGATCAGGGTTTTTGTTCCTTTTCATTTCCAGACAATGGCCTCCTGAACACTGGGCTCCGGTCTGGAACTTCTTATAAAGTTTTTCGTGATCCTCTCATAAAGCCCCATCTACTGAGACATCTCTTAGTCGCCCTGATTATCACATGAAAAATGCTTCTCGGCTCCTGTACCAAGGGTATTAATTCTTGAATATAACCGAGTGATTTATGAGATATCGAATATTAAAAAAAACAAAAATTATTTTAAGGGCTTTCCTGCAGCCAACTAGCGCCCCCATCAGTTAAAAAAATATTACTAGCTAAATACAAAACTTATAGAAAATCTGTCTTAAAAAATTAAAGAAAAGGTACACTAGTTTATTTAGTTCTAACCTATCAATCCTGAAAAATATAGTTCATTGTAGTTACAGATACAAAAACTGCTAAAAGTGGCCGTTTTTTGTATCTGTATCTACAGTGAACTATATTTTTCAGGATTGATAGGTTCTAAATAAACTAGGTTACCTTTTCTTTAATTTTGTAAGACAGATTTTCGATAAGTTTAGTATTTAGCGAGTAATATTTTTTTTAACTGATTGGCGCAAGTTGGCTGGGCGTAACCTCTTAAGAGGTTAAAATTAACGTCTATTTAACGAATCATCCTTCACTTATATGACAAGAAAAGTCTATGAATTTTTTGATTATATGATCAAGAATTTGTCCTCTGTGATTTTGAGGTATTTTGGTGATATTTTATCAGGCACAGATATTCAGGAATTGATCCCCAAAGCCGTAGAACTAAAGCAGATCCGAAAAAAAATATATAAACTGAAAGTTCCCAGTAATACAAGCTTTTTAAACCCGCTATTAGACACCCTTCTCAAATGAGCAACTCTTTATTGCACGTCAAAACGGAAATACTATGGATTTTGTATGAAGTTGGCTCGTCTCGTCATAATTCATTGCCGTAAGAACATGTACATGAACTCTAAATTAACTGTGTAAGGGACAGCCTTCCGAATACTGAAAGGGCATGATTAGTCCGCGTACCTGAATATAATTCAGCGAATAAAACTTTCAGGAAATGAAAAAGCTGTTTGTATGGAGAGGCCGATTTTTAATCTTATGATATTTAATAATTATCCTGTATGGAAGCTAGTTATTAAATCAGCACCTAGTAAAGGTAATTGTGTCAAACATTGCTTTGATTAGTATAATAACATAATAATGTAATCAGTATAGGCGCATAAGATCACCTACTACACTATTTCGTATTAATAAATACTCAAGTGTATAATTTGAGATCGCACTCTATGTTATTATTTTGGTAATTAATTCATATGTAAGTAGAGCTTATTATTAGTAGCTATTTAGTCGAGGTTTTCCAGGTAATTTGTTTTAAGTATTAAATATTTTAAGAGCCAGGATACAAAGGTAATTTTAAAAGCTGGTTATATTTTTTTGAACTTTTACACCTCAACCTCTGAACCCCATGTCAAGATTTGAAGGAATGGAAAAAGAAACGTAGCTATTTAGGTGTTCGTGCCTTCGCTTGAACCATATTTGAGATTACACTCCCGTATCTCAGCCCGTTTCACTCAGATTTCATATCTTGCAGCGCCCTCTGGCGACTATTTTGGTTGCTAAGGTCCCCCCCCCCCGCACGCCCGTTACAAGCGCCCGTCTGTTCTTTGATCAGTACGCTTTTGTATCTCAGCCGAGTAACACGTGCCTAGTGAAATAATTTTTTTTTAAGTTTTCTCGTTCTGTTGTGAATTCCAATCGGACTTTTAGCCCAGTGACGAGACGCAACTGCCTCTATTTCCCAGATGATGCTCACATCCTAAGTGCAACCGTACAAAGGGGAAACACCCATGCTAATAATAATATCAGGTCTATCTGATAGCTATCACGACCCGCTAAAAGTATTTGAATTCGGCCTGTTAGGATTGACAAGTAATTGTGAAATCTGCAATAATGTTCATATTTAATTTAAACTTTTCTTCGGTTGCTCTGGAGTTTAGTTGTTCTGTAGTTTTCTAGTTCAGTAGCCTTTTTGCATTGTCATAAATGCACTTTTTCAGTTTGATTGTTTTTTCGCTGTAAAGTAAAAAGATTTCATGAACAGTCCAAAAAATTCTTTATTCCGCTACAGAGTTAGTTTCGAAAAACAATTTTTGGTCGGTTTGCTATAGTTTGCTTTCTTATAACAGCAACAGCTTGTTCTGATGAACCTGTGGTAAGATCAAGGATACCCGTATTTTGTTGGTATCCCAAAAATCCCAATACTCTATTTCCAACTTCTATGCACCAACAATGAAGACTCCGACACCTTTTGCATTAAGGCCTTTGTTGTAAATTTTAAAAAACCATCAATAATAGTTTAACATAAATAACTTTTCACTATATTTTTATCGTGGTTTGATGGTTTTTACAAAAATCCTTGTTACCTTTAAGCATTCTAGAATACTTTTGTAAGTACAATGATATAGTAAAGTAGTAGTTTTTGATCCCTAACTATTTCAACTCTCAACGAATCTTCTTTGCTCTTTTAGCATGATAAGACTATTAAAACAAGAAGTCACCTCGGTAAATTGAAATTGTTTTGTTGTTATATTCTGCATATGGACTAGACCAGCCAGTTTTCAACATCGCTATAACACCTGGTTGCCTCGCCACAGAATTTGTTGTAACCTTACAAAATAAAAATTCAAAATCCAAATAATTAAAATAAATCGAATTGATCGATCATTTTGTTCAGTCATTTTGTTCCTTCTCATATTAACATGAGATCAACACGAAATCACTTGTGATTTTCATTCATTTTGTAAGTGGACCTCACCTTGTTTATACTCAGTATTTGCTGAGTACCTAGAAGAGCGTCATTATACAGGTTTTTTTTTGAAGGGAGAATTTGTTGTCGAGTTAGACAATTAGAATATTCACACAGCTCCCACTGCAGACTACTTCAATTTATGGATATAGACCCAAATTTTTATTTTCTCACCTTGAAGGCTTTTCGTATCCATTGTTATACGCTTGAAACGCTGTCACTGTTATTTGGAGTTTATAGATTTACCTAAGAATTTTGTATTTGTTATACTTTGGGCATTTCCTATAACTGTCGTTGCTTAATTTATATATTTACCTTACCAGATGTCCCTGAGAAATAACTCGTATTGTAGTCATTTCACGAATTCAATGAGGTGTTCTAGTCATTAGCGCTGGGTGCGAATAATCTGACGCATACCGTCTAGAGCACTAACCACCGCAAACAAGTCGGATGCTCAGACTGGTTGTAATCTGAAACCAGACGGGTCACTAGCCCACTCCGCAACAGAGAAAGCAAATTTATTTGCATCTCTATTTGCGAGCAATTCTCGCCTAGATGCAGACTCTAATCAGCCACCGACGATTCCTCGCTGTGATTCTTCGATGTCGGAGATCACAATACACTCAAAAGAGGTTCGTAGAGTACTTCGAAGTCTAGACGTGAACAAAGCTAGCGGTCCTGATGGAATACCAGCAAGAGTCTTGAGGAACTGTGCGCCTGAGTTGTCTCCTGTGCTGACGCGTTTGTACCGCCTCTCTCTTAAAACAAGAACGGTGCCTAAACCTTGGAAGGTTGCCAATGTACAGCCGGTACCCAAGAAGGGTAGTCGTGCCGACCCCACCAACTATCGTCCGATCGCCATCACCTCCATACTCTGCAAAGTTATGGAAAGGGTACTAAATGGAAAATTGCTGACTTACCTAGAAACTAACGACCTACTCAGTGATCGTCAGTATGGCTTCCGCCGGGGACGATCAACTGGGGATCTTCTAGTGTATGTTACGCATTTCTGGGGCGAGGCCATCGAGAAACACGGTTAAGCCCTTGCCGTATCACTGGACATCTCGAAGGACTTTGACAGGGTATGGCACGCAAGTCTGCTGAGCAAACTTCCTGCATACGGCATTCCCGCTGACTTTTGCTCTTGGATTTCTGACTTCCTGAGTGAACGGTCGATCCGAGTAGTCCTTGATGGCTGCTCCTCTGACCTCATGGCTATTGACGCCGGGGTTCCTCAGGGGTCTGTTCTCTCTGCGACTCTTTTCCTGCTGCACATCAACGACCTACTTGGTCCTAATATTGTTGGGTACGCAGATGACAGTACTGTCGTCGAGAGATATATGTCAAGCGCAAAAGCCAGCAGTGACGAAATACGTTCTTTGAGAGAGGCCACGGTAGAGCGTATAAACTCAACCTTAAGTCTTGTCTCCGACTGGGGTGACAAAAATCTGGTGAGTTTCAACGCCACCAAAACACAAGCGTGTATATTCACTGCCAAAAGGAGTCCATTCAATCTGGCTCCTACTTTTCGAGGTACATCTGTACCGGTCACCGACAGCCTCGAGCTTCTTGGCATGAAGTTGTGTGCAAACCTGAACTTCGGCGCCAACATTGAGTCAAAAGCTCAAACTGCGGCCAAAAAGTTGGGTATCCTCAATAAGGTTAAGCGGTATTTCTCTCCTGGACAGTTGCTAGTTTTATACAAAGCACAAGTCCGATCTTGCATGGAGAATTGCTGCCACCTTTGGGATGGCTCGGCCAAATACCAACTAGCCGCTCTAGACTTGATCGATCGCAGAGCCAGGAAGCTCGTTGGTGATGAGATGCTAGTGGAAACCAAGTTTCACAGCCTAGCCCACCGGCGCAAAATTGCATGTCTGTCGGTCTTTTACAGATTGTACTTCGGAGAGTGTGCCCAAGAGCTCCATGAGCTTATTCCGCCATCCCCCTTCTACCATCGGGAATCCAGACGCACCGCAGGATATCACCCATATCTGGTTGATACAGCATATGACACTATTTGCGGATGATAGTACAATTACAATTGCATTTAAAGAAGGACAAAACTATGAAATAGATATTAATGAGGCTCTTGACTCTGTAGTAAAATGGTTAAATAATAATAATTTAAAAATGAATATTAACAAAACTAAAGTTATGCACTATAGACAACGAATATTACCACCAAATGTAGATATCAGAATCGGAAACACAACTTTGAATATGGTTGAAAGCACGAAGTATCTTGGTTTAGTTATAGATTGTAAACTTAATTGGAAGTTACACTTAGAGCAGTTATGTAAAAAAGTTAGTTCCTCTGCATATGCCTTGCGGAAGCTTGCACCAGTCACTAATGTAGAAGCACTGCTTACAGCGTACCACGGCATTGTTGGGTCTTACTTAAGATACGGGGTGATTTTCTGGGGGAATTCAACTAATAGAGAGCTAGTTTTCCGAGAACAAAAGAAATGCATACGTTCAATGTTTGGTATTCCATATGATGAAAGCTGTAAACCATATTTCAAACGGTATAAAATATTAACTTGTCCATCTTTATATATTTTGGAAAGTGCCTTATTTGTAAAGGCCAATCCTAAGTTGTTTCCTAGATTATCTGAAATAGTTAAACGTAATAGACGTGACAATGACCTGGTGCATATACCGCCGGCACACACAGCTCTAATGAGTAAAAGTGTAATATGTATGGCTCCATCTATCTATAATAAAATACCAAAGGAAATTAGAATGTTAAGTTATAACGAATTTAAAATTGAATTGAAAAAAAAATTGCTAGAAAAATGTATTTATAATTTACAAGAATTCACAACCAATAAATTTTTAATGTCTTAACTTATTTAATTAATAAAACAAAATTGTATAATATAATTTATTTTTACCTAATATTAAAAATATACTTATTTTATTTTATTTAAATTATCTAGAATAAGTAGAATATTTGTATACCTTACAAGGTGGAATACAGAGTGCTGTTATATGTTTTATAAGACCTTATTGTTTTTACCTGTATTCAAACAAATAAAGAATTTTGAACTTTTGAACTTTGAACTTTGATATTCCACACATTCGCACAAAGCGCTTTGAAACATCCTTTATAATGCGCACAGCTAAGGAGTGGAATTCTCTGCCTGCGTCTGTGTTCCCGAGCTCTTATAACCCGAATCTATTTAAGTCGCGAGTGAATAGGCTTCTTCTGGGCAGGCTCGTTCCATCGTCGACCTCATCTCTGTCCTTAAGGCTAGATCGAGGTCAAGAGTAAGCCCATACATAGTAAAAAAAAATAAAAAAAAAATCTGCAGGCGATACCTAAGTAACTTTTACAAGTTGTGAGTCCAAAAGTTTAATTTTCCATACAATAAACAATCAAAGAGCTGTCGTAAGAGAAATTACATATACTTACTGCATATTTACATACTAAACTGTAATATACTATTTTTCAATCACTCATTGTAGGTAATAAGATAAACGAGCCATACTCATCGTCGCAAAGCGTCTGGTGTAGTGACTGATTACTGAACGCAAGAAAAACTTTGGGCATTGATGAGAGTTTCAACCCCAGATTAGTAAGTATAGTACGTTTCAACTCCTTCCAAGAATGATTTGACATGTCAACAGATTCATTTGTTAGCATCATCTCAAATTGCCTGCAGTTTTTCAATATTTGCTGTTTGTATTCTTAAAATTATTCGAAATTATCTATACAATTTTTTATTATTAGTATTAAAAATAAAAAATAAAGTATTGCTACCGAGTGCATCGCTAGAAAATCTAAACAAGAAAATGAAATATTTAGATTTTCTCTTACTAATTTGTTTCGTGAGTCCTATTTATTATGAAGAAAGTTTCGACAAGACTGTTTGATTAAATTTAAAAATACTAATTTAAAATTCTTAAATTAACTCTGTTATAAATTACGCATTAAAGACAAATTTTACTAAATGAGACAGGTCACAGTACGCCCGCCAAAGCCCCGTCAGAAGTTAAACACGTCTCAAATATGGTTCAAGCGAAGGCATGAACACCTAAATAGAACCGTTTTTCCCCCGAAGGGTAAAAAACTGATATTTAGGTTTCTGCCGAAGCTTGAACCATACCTGAAGGCCTTGCCGGCTTAATTTAAAGGTACTGATCAAAGAACAGACGGGCGCTTGTGACGGGCGTGGGGGGGGGACCTTAGTAACCAAAATAGTCGCCAGAGGGCGCTGCAAGATATGAAATCTGAGTGAAACGGGCTGAGATACGGGAGTATAATCTCAAATATGGTTCAAGCTTCGGCAGAAACCTAAATATCCGTTTTTTACCCTTCGGGGGAAAAACGGTTCTATTTACGCAATAAGGCATGTTTTTACATGCTAGAGTCGTGATGCGAGTGTCAGGCTTGACCTGTTGCTGACTGTAAAAACATTGATTGCCATTATTCTATGTATAAAATTTACTTTAATTTTAAGTGATCATTTTCCATCGAAGGGTTCCAAGTGGCTTCTTGCTGGCTCTCATTTTGAGGATATCTGTCATTCAATTTCGTTGTACGAAAATGAAAAATTGAAATTTTCTCAAAAACGGCTCACAGAATCTTGATGAAACTTTGCATGACCAAGCATCTCCATGTAAAATCTCTTGCGCCAGTATCAATTGATCTGTGTAATTTCATATAAGGGGTGTTCCTGTACCACCAAATCGTAAATATGTGATTTACCCAAAATTGGTTCCACTGAGTTTATAAAAAAATTCTATAATATTAATCCTGAATTGGTTGTCTACCTGACTGGATATTATTTATGATTTTTTTGAATAAAATTTATTACACAGGCTGTACCAAAATTGAAAGGGCTTGCTCAGTAGACCAAACTGAACAATTATCCATAAGGAACATGTGTTGGGAAATTATCAAAATCTCCATGCAAGTATCCTACGGTACGAGTAGTATCCATTGATCTGTGAAAATTTATATAAAGGTGTCCAGTACTACCAAAAGTCAAACATGTGATTTACTCGAAATCGTTTGAGGTTTGTTTGTTTTAATGTTTGACAATTTGAATTCTGAATTGATCTGTATATTTCATTTGAACATTTTTTTGGAAAAACGTAAATAAAAGTTTGTATTTCCATACTATGTGTATGGCACTACAAATTTAAGTTTGCGGTTGATAGTTTTTCCTTGAGTATTGCGAGAAAGTAAGTGCAGTGCTGCTGTACCATTTATTTTAATTTATTCATAGAAATTGTAAGTTTGGTAGATTCATTATACAGTGTGTTAGGATAAACTTTAGATTTTGAATATACGGCAGCTCTATGCTTATGTCTATGAGGTAAACACTGTGAACCTTGAAACTGTGCATTTAGTTAGGCCATGAAACTAAACAACTTCTGCCAGGAAATATAGTCGGAATCACAGAATAATATGGTTAATAGAAGGCGAAGGTAGTGAGGGCGTCGTCGTTGTGTTGGGTTGTTGGTAGGATCAGTTTGAATATTTCATAATGCTCGATGATGATGTATCATATCATTGCAATTTGGGACATACTGGCAGATGCAGATGTCATCCCAAAAAAAATTTAGCACGGTTTCTCTTCCGACCGAAGCAAGGAGTTTCAATTTCCTTGTCGAAGTACGATTTTTTTTACTACGCGCATTTTGTATGGCAAATTAATTTTATTTTTTGTATTTCGACCCATGTCTCTTAGGGAAAGTTCAAAGCGCATATTTTCAAAGATCGGTCTGAGCGCACCGTTTCATAGATCAAGTGTTTATAATACCCAATATGTCTAAAAACGCCTCCGCAAAACCTTAGCCCGGTTTGATGTGGTCAAGATAAAATAGTATCGTATAAAATATGATGTATTTGACCAATAAATCCTTCCGTAATTTCAATAAAATTCATTTCTAGTTTCCACTCCCGCAATCAGTTTAATGAAAAATTATGTTCTTGTTGATACTGAACGGAATCCAAAGAATTGGAAAATATTATCTTGAAAACCTTGTCGCTAGGTTATTTGCCTACTTTAACAAGCGTTGTAAATGAACTCTTTTTAGGTTCGTCAGGTGTAGATTATAGCCGCAGATTATTACTTGTAATTATGTGATGCGGAGAAAAAATTATTGGTTTTTAAAGTTGTGATTTCCCACCAATCATGAATTTTTAAAAGCTGTGGCTGGAAATTAGATACGGCCTTTTCGGGCCTTTACGTAGACCATCGACAACAAACAAACACAACAACTTAAAGAAGAAGCAGTAATAAAAGCGGCCGGTCTAAGCCAGATCATCATTCGCATTGGCCGATCGATTAGTCTAGAAGAGAGCTCTTACAGCTCGATTCTAGCCTTAACGTTGTTCAAACAAGAATTGTACAAAGTCCAATGGGACAAGCTTGACGTGCTTTTGACTGTACCTACTTGTGGTCACCCTACTGTAGGCCAACACCGCGGTCACCTAAACACAAATAGGAGCGCTCAATTTTTATTGTGTAAAGGGACGGACACCAGCCCACCAGTGGACGTTCGTGGACTCTTTAATAGCCTAGGACTACGACAGTTCTGTTTAGAATTCATAAAAAAAACAAGTAAAGGACCTAATGAGGAGGAAACTATAGGCAGTTTGATAATCCAATTTGCAACACGGCGCATACGCAGCCGCGCGAAACCAAGACGCACGCACGCGCGGAATGTCGGTACCAATTAGTCATTACGTTTTTTAGGGTTCTGAACAAAAATGGTAAAAACGAAACCCTTTTGGTGCGACTTCGTCTGTCTGTCTGTCTGCCACACCTGTTTATTGAGATAACCACTGCTGAGGCAACCAACAAATGCTATCGACTTAAAATTTGGAATAGGTAGTTTTTGAATAAGTATATTTACCCAACTTACCCAAGTTAAGTTTTACGGTCCTAAAAACATACACTAGATGTACATCGGAATCTTTGGCGTGCGAGTCTGACTCGCACTTGACAAGTTTTTTGTAAAGTAGCAGTTTCAGATTGGGAATTAAAAGTCTGTAGTTACATTGGCTTCTAATTTATCATTACATTATTGATGTTTCCATCAAAGACTCAGTTAGCAACATTTTTTGCGTTCAAGCAGTTAACCCAGATAACCATATCCTATCTTGTATTCCTCTTTTCTGTTACGAAGTCTGGTTTTTTGTTCTTGAATATTTTAGGGTTCCGTACCCAAAAGGTGAAAAACGGCCTCCGATGTCTCTGTCTGTCGGCGGGCTGTACCTCATGAATCGTAATAAGTACCGAGACAGTTGAAATTTTCAATTCAAGGGGGTCTCCCTTAATAAAATCGTGATTTTGAAGCGATTATTGCTCGCTTTCTTGTTTAGCTCTATCGTAAAAACGGGAACACATACAAGCGTGACTGTTGGTATGTTCATAGTGCATAAGCTATAAAATAACGACGAATAATGAAAACTGGTCAAATGCATGTTGAAGTCGTGCGCACTCAATACGATAAACTCGCAAACTACTGAACGATTGGAACCGGGTTTCCGATAAAATATTAAGCTTATTTCCATGAAACATCTAAGCTATGTTTCATTGCAATCGGTTCACTCAAACAGAAACTACACGTATGCAAAATATCAAACGGCCTGTGCCATAATAACTTGCAAACTACTGAACCGATTCAAACAAAACTTTCAGTCATGTGCAGTATATCTGCCTCCTCCTGTATTACTGCGAACCTTGGACTCCTTCTTTGATACGGCAACCTCGATTATAGACAGCACTGCAAGCGAAACTATCCTCATTGGCGATTTCAACCTAGGCTTCATTCAGTGGACACATGATAGTAATTACAATACTGAATTGCGACCATTAGAATATGAATGTAATGAACTTGGTTACTTACTTGTAGACTTTATGTCAGCTAATTACTTACATCAACTTAACCATGTCAAAAATTCTAATGATAAAATATTAGACTTGGTACTCTGTAATGTCAATTGCGGATCGGTTACAGAATGTTCAGATCCTATTTCTAAAGTAGATTGTCATCACCCTCCTATAATCATAGACTTTGGTTTTACTCATCTACCTATGCTAAAAAGTAAACAGTTTGCGACACACAATTTTAGGCGAGCAGACTATAGAATTGTAAATGAAGCTCTAAAAAAAATAAACTGGGATGAAATCTTCCAATGTTGTTCAGATGTCGATGCTATGGTTGAAGTATTTTATAAGATTTTATATTCTGTGATAGAACGGACAATACCAAAATCCCCACGTCGTAATTATAATTTCCCTATCTGGTTCTCAAAAAATCTTATAAAGTTATTAAACGAGAAAGAAAAAATTAGGAAAAAAATAAAAAAATTCAAAAATCCAAGGGACAAATTAGAATACGATATTTTGACTGATAGGGCACATGTCATTATACAACAGTGTTATGCAAACTACAAAAGAAATATACAGAATCAAATTACGATATGTCCAAAAAAGTTTTGGAGTTATGCAAGTTCCAGACATAAGAGCAGTCATGGTTTGCCCTGTGAAATGAGAAAAAATGGTGTTATAGCATCATCTGGATTGGATATCTGTGAACTCCTGGCAAATCAATTTTCATCCACATTTTCTCCTCCTAGTACCGTCAACTTGCAATCGGAATCACTTGATGTTTGTCGATTCCCTCAATTAGTTCTGAGCAAATTACAATTAGAGGAAAAGGATATTGTTAGAGTTCTGAGGGATGTTGACCCGAGCAAAGGAGCAGGTCCCGATAATATCCCAGCCATATTTGTTAAACAATGTTACTCTAATCTCTCATACCCTTTAAAGTTAATTTTTAACAAGTCACTGTGTACATCTACATTTCCTGCGAAATGGAAATTGGCCAACGTTGTTCCTATCTATAAAAAAGGAGATCCTACTGAAACTAAAAATTATCGCCCTATATCCATACTGTGCACTTTTGCTAAAATATTCGAAAAACTCGTGTACCCTTCATTAACATCACACATAAATATAGTTCTAACCCCTGAACAACATGGTTTCTGCAACAAAAAGTCAACTACCAGTAACTTGCTGACCTATGTAACAGATCTAAGTCAGAGCATTGACGAAGGGAAGCAAGCTGACGCTATATACACGGACTTTAGTAGCGCATTTGATAAAGTCGATCACTCTATCTTACTGCGTAAGTTATCACAGTATGGTGTACATGGGTTGCTTTTACAATGGTTAAAGTCATACTTAACCGAAAGGGAACAAAGGGTGGTCGCTAACGGCTTTGTCTCTTCTTCATATAGAGCCTCGTCAGGTGTACCTCAGGGCTCACATTTAGGCCCTGTGTTATTTCTAATCTTTGTTAATGATATAGTTGAATGTATTAAACATAGTAAATATTCCCTTTATGCCGATGACCTGAAACTATATCGCGAGGTATCCTCGTCTGATGATGCACAGTTATTGCAAAATGATTTGGAAGAAATCCAAAAATGGTGTTTTAACAATAAGATGGAATTAAACGCAGGTAAATGCTGCCATATAAAGTTCACTAAAAAGAGAAAGGAAATTTCTACCCAATACTTTTTATGTGGAACTATTCTACAAGAAGTCGACCAAATAAGAGATCTGGGAGTCGTACTTGACAAAAAACTGTCATTTATCCCTCATATCGACCAAACTGTGGCTAAGGCTTTTAAAATGTCCGGATTTATTAAACGAACCTGCAGAGACTTTACAATTATTCGTCCCCTGGTGATGTTATATAATTCTTTTGTGAGAAGTGTACTGGACTATGCATCATCAATTTGGAATCCTTTCTACAAAGTACACATAGATCGCATAGAGCGTGTGCAGCGTAGTTTTACACGACACTTAGCATTTCGCGACAAAAATGCATGTACGAGATGGAGTTATAAGTTACGACTTACTTATTTTGACATAATATCCTTGAAAGAACGGCGTAGTTTGACAGACTTATTGACCCTTTATAAGATTGTTAACAACAAAATTATGGCCCCAGACGTCCTAAGTCATATAAGCATTTCCGTTCCTCGCTCAGCTAATGTGAGAAGTTGTACTGATCGCTGTATTTTTTCGATTCGCAATAGTCGCACAAACGTGGGTATAAACTCCCCCCTCAACACAATGCTGTCTACATACAATCAGCTGTATAATCTCAAGCCTAGCATCGACATATTTAATGACTCCTTTGTCCATTTTAAAAATCTTATTTTAGAATGATTTTAATCAATTCATTTTCTGTCATTTTTTATATTACATTCCAAATTCAAAATTGTTTTAGTTGTTTGTTAGTAATTCATTAAGTTTCATTTAGTTTGTGATGAATTTTTGGTTTGTTGTTGGTAATAAATAACTAAACATAATTAATTATTGGTGAAAGATGTGTATGCCTGTAAGTGACATGTTGATAGAGTTTAAGTCCTATTAATTTTTTTTTTTGTAAAATTTATGTATGAATGTGTCGTTGGTGTACCTATTCAAATAAAATAAAATAAAAATAAAATGTATTTTAATTAAATTTTTGCAACATACAAGCAATGTTTGATATGTAAAAACTATCTGATAGTTTGTAACTAGTTTGATATGTAAACTGTCTATCTGTCACATCTATAAATCTCAGCAACCTCTCATGTTGTCGACTTGAAATTTGAAATACCTAGTTTTAGAATATGATTGGCCAACTTCATTGCAAACGAAAGAACTATAAAAATATATTAGGCCCAAATGTTGTTGTTGTTGTTGTTATCCTAGGGCACCCCGCTGGTGCAAAGGGCCTTCACGAGCTGTCTCCACTTCCCCCTGTCTTGCGCCGTCCTTCTTGCTTCTTCCCACGTCAGTCCAGCAGCCTTGAGCTCGCTCTCGACGGTACGTCGCCAGGAGTGAACGGGTCGCCCAGGTCTTCGTCTGCCACTCGGCTGCCACTCGTCATTAGGCCCAAATAGGAAGGCAAAATTTAAAATTGTCGTAACTAGGTCGAAAGGGGTATCAAATGAAAGCACTTTACTTGTACATTCCAAAATAGATATTTTAATTTTTATTGCGACTTTTAGTTTTCAAATTATGATGAAAAATATAAAAAAATACCATTCCTATTTCCGAAGTTTGCAAAAGGAAAAAACGAGTCCGACTCTACGAAACACCATAGACTAAGTTTTTAGTAATTTTATGTTTCGAAGGTTCTACATGTAGAGTATATATTCAAAAATACGACTTTTGGGAACTTAAAAGTCACCAGTGGGAACTTAAAAGACACCTTTCAAAAATCGGATCACTGGACCAACTTTTTAACCGTGTGGTGCCGGAAAAGAATAGTACAAACCTATCTCTACTCGTGGGTGTCGTAGGAGGCGACCAAGGGATTGTAAACAGGAGATTGGTCAGCGGCGTTCTTCTGTATATCATAGCATTTTACATACTTAGATAACCAGCCACCAACAACAGAAGTCCATGTTGTCAGCCGCAACGCTAACAATCGTGGTGACTCTGGTCACCACGTCCCTCCACATTGTTCCAGCAAAAGCTGGGATTCTGGAGGACGTTCCCTGTCCTGCAGAGGACATTTCATGGCATGTCATAGGTAATGATGATGATAGGGCAAGTCCCTTCTCTATGAAAGTAACACTTTACATATACGTAACACTCAATACTAAGTTTTAACTCACTTTTTATGTTTCTCACTTTAGCCTTCGATAAGCCTATTTGTTATTTCTCTGCGAGAAATGTTTATAGATGTAGTGTTGTCTTTTTTATATTACCACTAGCATAATATCTCATGTACATTACTGTTCTGTTTTTCTCCAAATGAATCAAATAAAAGTAGGTATCTAAGTAGTTACTAACAAGTAACTCTATATTTTGTCTTATTTTCTTATTCTTTTAGTGATTTAATCTTATTTGAAAAAAAAGACATTGTCATAATAAAATCAGATTAATCTCTCCATAGCAGAAAGTCTCCTAATGCTGCTCCTGGTAATTCTAGTGTTCAAATATATCCTACTAGTCCTACTCATCCTACTATCCTATCCTACTATTAATATTATAAACGCGAAAGTTTGTAAGTATGTAGGATGTTTGTTCCTCTTTCACGTAAAAACTACTGAATGGATTTTAATTAAACTTGGCAAACATATAGGTTAGGTCCTGGAATAACACATAGGCTACTTTTTACTGCGGGGAAACACTTCATTCCCACGGGAAAACGCAATTAATGTTAATGAAAAAGGATGGATTTTAATGAAACTTGGCACACATATAGGTTAGGTCCTGGAATAACACATAGGCTACTTTTTACCGCGGGAAAACACTTCATTCCCACGGGAAAACGCAATTAATGTTAATCATGAAGAAGGTGACTGACTCACTGACTGACTTATCAACGCACAGCCCAAACCGCTGGGTCTAGAAATTCCAAATTTGGCATGTAGGTTTTTTATTTGATTTGATTTATTTATTCATAAAAACTTACTCGCTAACAGAATTAATCCAACACGCAAGAAAGCTTAACAATTAATACAATTTAAATACTTATAAAAAAGATTTACATGTCACACATAAATAAAAAACAAAAACATACACAAGTCAATAACAATGGTCAATAATAAGTACAAAAACACAAAATATTGTTAACGGTCAGTAATATATAAATCATCAACATACTTTCTTGCACTGATAAAAAGAGATCCGAACCGGTCTGCAAACAAATCTACGTCGTGGCACTGAGCGATCCAATCCCCAATCAAAGTCAGCGCTCTCGCTGTAGGCGCGTGAGCTGCGTTTCGAGTACGTGAGGAAGGCCGCTGCAGCAACCGCGGTCGGCGGCGTGGCTCTAGCATCCCTGCCTCGTCTCGAGGCATGCGACAGGGTATCAAGAGCCCTACTTTCTCTATCACCAGAGGACTGTCAATCTTATGATGAAGTATAGAGAGGTAGTGCACCAGAAGAAGCATTTTCCTTCTGAAGGCAAGAGTTTCCATGTCTAACATAGCAGAGACAAACAAGGAAGGATACAAAAAAGGATAGTATCCGTATCTTCGCTTGTAGAGCCACCGCGCAAACTTACGTTGTACCTTTTCAACCATGAGGATATACTTAGCTTCGTAAGGATCCCAGATTATGGCCCCAAACTCAAGCTTACTGCGCACGTACGCATTATATAAAACTATAGCTACTCTTGTATTGTCAAATTGTGATGCGATCCGCATAATAAAACCTAACATCCTACTGGCCTTTTTACAAATCGATGTCACATGATTATGAAAGTCAATTTTAGAATCTAGTATTAGTCCTAGATCACGAATGTCATCAACTCTATCTAATGCCGCGTCATTGAGTTTATACGTGGTACATACAGGGGATCGTTTACGAGTATAAGTTATCACCTTACACTTGGCAGTATTAAATGGAAGATGATTGTTCTTGCTCCATTCCACGACAGCATCGATATCTCTCTGCAAATATTCGCTATCTGCGACACCTCCAATCCCATGACATAATTTCAGGTCATCCGCAAAGAGAACACACTCAGCTGTACTTATGACGTTGGGCAGGTCATTTATCATCAGCAAAAAGAGTGTCGGGCCCAAGGTGCTACCCTGACTGACGCCAGATCTGGTGTAGTAGTCCTGAGATTCAAAACCACTGACTCGTACATACTGTCTCCGGTTCCTCAGATAACTTGCAAATAACTTGAGCAATTTCGGAGTGAAACCCGTAACCGCCAACTTCTGAAGTAAAACGTCATTATGCACTAAATCGAACGCTTTCCTAAAATCGAAGTAGGCAGCATCGACCTGCCGACCTGCGTCCATCTCTGCAGAAACATAATCTACGAATTCGATCAGATTTGTTGTAGTCGAACGACCCTTGCGAAAGCCATGTTGGCCGTTGTATAACAGCTTATCCACCTGCAGGGTGATACGACGATTTAAAATACTTTCAAAAAGTTTCCCAAATGCTGAAAGTACCGCAATTGGTCTAAAGTTCGCGATCTCAGTCCCGGCCTCTCCTTTCGGAATTGGCGTTACACTAGATAATTTCCAACACTTTGGGTACTCACACGTGCTTATTGACAAATTGTAGATGTAAAGAAGCGGAGCTTGAAGAACTGATACACAGTCTTTAGCAAAGAACACGGGAATACCATCAGGGCCACCCGCTGATTGCGACTTAAAGTCGCGGGCAACAGCTAGTGTTACATAAATAGGCTTCAGTATACTATAGACCCGAGGAGAGAAGGACACTGTTACCCATCTTCTGGTTCAGATTCCAGTAGTCGCCTTTGTAAACACCCGTAAGAAGAGACGGTGGGTAACATTATGCTTAACTGGCACATGGCAAATTCAATCCAAAAAACAATTAAAATAGCCAACATAATATTCTAATTACTTATTTACACTCCTGTAATAAGTCAGTAATAAACATGTGTAATAAAAACTTAATCAGTTTTTATACAATACAATATCGGTGAGTAAAAAATGCGTATACGTAATAATGGGAGTGTGTCTGTAATATTGCTCTTACTAGGCCGTAGGTATTCAGACTGGCAATAAATAAGAGCAAGTAGTACAGACTACAGACGCTGATACGATACGGACCTACCGCACCCACTTGTTGCTAAGTACAGACGTTGGGGAAAGTATTAACTCGACGAAACATAACAACTTTTTTTCATGACATAGCGTGTGCTAAAAATAGAGCACACGCTATGTCATGAAAAAAAATTTTTCACCTCCAAAGCTCGAAAATATTTAGTTTTTCAGTTACATTCATTTTTGGCCACTCGCGGGCAAATTTTTTAGTATGCAAGCCTCCATGCTGCAGTACTGGCGGCTGGTAAAACCAACTACTATCATTTTGCAAGATGAGCAAAGAGGGATGCAGCTATAGGAAAGAAAGAAATAGTGGTTTGAATAGTGTGTGCCTGGTGATATGCAAAATTCGATCGGCTTTCGTTTTTTTTTTGTTTTCTTGCTTAGATTGCACTCGCCGGACTCGCCCTTCAATCCCAGATTAGTAAATATAGTACAGAAGTACCTTCAACTTCCAAATCAGCAAAACGTATATATACGTGGTTCCTTGCTAAGTGATCAGCGCAATACAAAATAAAATCGCCAGCCACTGCCTATCCTCGGCCTCCAAATTGGAATCCAATGAAAATGAGCCTTGCTTTGCAAATTTATCAAGCAGTTTATAGATAGAGTCACAAACATAAGCAAAACATCGGCATCACTGCAATGATATTACAATTTTGCATAACAGTCCCAAAAATAATAATAATTTAATGTTACCAATAAAATTATAGTAATTTTCCTTTATAGGTTTCCGTTGCCAAATGGCAAAAAACGGAACCCTTATAGATTCGTCATGTCTGTCTGTCTGTATGTCCGTCCGTATGTCACAGCCCCTTTTTTTTTTCAAAACTATAAGAGCTATACTGTTGAAATTTGGTAAGTAGATGTATTCTGTGAACCGCATTAAAAATTTTCACACAAAAATAGAAAAAAAAACAATAAATTTTAGGGTTACATAGAACTGAAACACAATTTTTTTTTTTCATCAAACCCATACGTGTGGGGTATTTATGTATAGGTCTTCAAAAATTATATTCAGGTTTCCACTTCCAAAGTGGTAAAATGTGTAACTTCTAAAATAAGAGAATTTTAAAACAAAAAAAATATATGATGTACATTACCATACAAACTCCCACCGAAAATTGGTTTGAACGAGATCTAGTAAGTATTTTTTTTAATACGTCATAAATCGTAAACCGCAATTTACCTTTCATTGAATCAACTCAAATCAGCTAATTTAATTAATATAATGTGATGGTACGGTACCCTCAGTGTGCGAGTCCGACTCGTATTTGGCCGGTTTTTTAATATCCAGTATTCTTAATCTTCACACGGCCGCTCGTCGTCGGTGGAAACTCTTTGACCTTGAGCTGGTCTCTGGTTTCCGGGGTTTGTAGCGTAGCGCTGGTTCAGCTTATACTGGTTTTGTTTCCACTTGCTTGCTGCCGTGCGTACTATTATGTAGGTATTATTATGGGTATTATGGTCTTTATTTTATTTTTTATTTTTCGCTTGACAGCAGTTATATTGCGTCTTCGCCACGCTCAGGATTCTTCATAAGAACCACTCGCGTCGCTCGTCGTTCAATCCTTCGCTTGCTCAGGTTTCAATACAAGGCACTAGCGCCAAATAACCCTTTTGCTTCCTTACATAACAAATAACTATTCTTTTTGCATAGTACTATGTTCAGTTCGATCATAAACTCTCCACTTTTCGATGATCAAATGATAGTTGTCTTGTCAAATACCGACTTTTGCCTAGATTTTTAAACTCATTGTGTGTACAAAGTTTTTATTAGTATCAGTAAAGAAAGCATAATTCATCCAAATTGTTTTATTTGCGATAAAATCGAGTTAAAAAACCTCTTGTTAGTGACAGTACCTACCCGAGTGGTGCCTGCTTTCCTATCAGTTATTGTTCTTGTTATTAGGTAACGATAACACTAATATTACCTAGCTATTTTCATTTGCTACGCGAATAAAATACTTATCGATAAGAGGTGAAGAAAATAATTTGACGTGAAAGTTGATGTAGATTTATTTGGTTTTGCATTTACTTTTTAATAAAGAGGTCGTCATCGTCATATCGTATGAAATGTAAAATCGACAGATAAGTACTATATTGAAAATCGATGACCGACCTGACACTGACACGCCTCGTCAAGGGCAATCCTTCCTAAATGAGCTTGAGACTGAATTACTTCTTATTGTATTGTTATGTAATATTGTATTGTATTGTATTGTATTGTATTGTATTAAATTAAATACCTATTGCAGTTAAATAGCTTACCAGAAAAATCGTTTTACTTTTTTGATATTTTTGAATTAACATAGAAAAAAAAGATACATATAATTTTTTGTGAATTTCGGGCTCACCTTTGGTCGTAATTGCCACGTTTCAAGGCACGCTTTTGTGAACGTTATTAACGTGTAAATTAGGTCGAACCGTCGAAATTAACATTGACAAGCATGTAGGTTCTAATTTTAGGGAAAAAATGACATCGATGCGATACTACTTCGAAACAATCAAATTTTAATTAAATTCTTTACTGACAATAGCGAAAATGAAATGCAATTTGCGCTACGTTCGAAATTGAACGATTAGTTCTCGTGCAAAGTACATTCAAGAGCACGTCAACCTGGACGCATTGACACACGTATCTTACTAGTCTACTAATAAAATTATGATCGTAGTCGTAAATATGGGCCCGCGACTCTAGTTAATTTTGAAGGCAGGGTTGGTCGGATGATTTGTCGGATGAATCGACATAAATTCTATCGTTTGGCCAATATTCTAAAAATGCCATTCAACGAAATTTTAAAGTCTCTGCACTTTTATAGTATTGCGATGTCAAAAATTTAGAGAAGTAAGTACTTATATAGTCCTCGTAAAAAGTCACAAGATTTGCATGTTAAGCTTTTCTAAGCTATTGACTCGAACAACACTCGGAATGACTCGGATAAGACACTGTAAGTGGCCTAATTATTTCTGCCTACATTTAGCATTCCTCAACCTGCTGGCTACGAAATGTAGACTTATTGCTAGGTCTACACATCAATCAATCTATTTGCATATCAATATCTAAGGCCGGGTCTGAATTGCATGTAGGGTTGTCACGCTAAAAATAAGAAAGCTCTCATCATGATACCATGGACGAACAATAAGTAGGACTAACCATCCCCTTTTAGAAATCGTAACCCGGAAAAGAATAAAACTAGATGGCGCTAATAAATAGACCGGGAAGTTATTATGATTTATCGAGTATTCTGCTAAAAAAATAAACCGAATTTCAATGTTAGCGTTTCTTTACATTGAAACTATGTTGAAATTTTGAATGATTTTTTGGCAGAATACTCGGTAAACCACAATAAATTTCCAGATTATTTGAAAGCGCCGTCTAGTTTCCATGAGTTTTATGCCTTTCCGGGTTACGTTTTCTAGTATGGGGATTGTCAGTCTTATTATTATTCGTTCATGATGATACCTTTCCTTTGTTAAAAATAAAAGACAATATGGAGTTAATATACTGGTGAGTAGTAATGAAACCGGATACCAGGTAATGGGTTAAACTGAATGAAAATTAATATTTTCTTTCTTAGACCTAGAGCGATTTTTTGCCTCACCATCCTATTTGAACATTTTACCCTAAAATTTTTAGTAAAAATGAGTTAAAAAATTTAAGAAATTAAGATTTAGTAGTAATATAAAAAGTACTTAATAATCAATTTTGTGCCATCAGGGCTTGAGGGCGATATTTTTTTTCAGAGCATAAAAAGTGAGCTTAATGGTGATCAGACGGGGGATTAAGGGGTCTTCGCGACGTCAGTACAGAAGTTCCTTTACAATATCCAATAAATGCAGATATTGCGGCAGGCGCAGTGCGTGGTGCCTGTTACCAAGCGCGCGCGCGCTAAACCGCTACCAAGTTAATAAGTCAGTACCTGGGCGACCGAGCTATGCTCAGTATAATTAAAATATCATCGGGTGAGCAAGCTGTACTACTCAACAACAGATGGCGCTGTAAGTTTCTTGAACGCACTAAAACGCGCTAAGAAATACTAAAAAAGACGGTGAAAACGAATTTTCCCAGACATGAGACCTAGCTAGATCGATTTTTTGCCCTCAAATACTCCTGTATTCTAAATTTCATCGAAATCGTTAGAGCCGTTTTCGAGAAACCGATAATAAAAAATATTGCTCGTTTATATAGATAGGATAACAAAACTGAAGGCGGTATTCGGTCGCTTGACAAATGTTCGTTGCACCGACTCTACTTTTTTTTTTTTTTTTTTAGTTTGGAAAGCAAATATTTTGATAGCTAGACGAGATTTATCTGACAGGAATCGATTTTTACTACCTTTTCATTTTCATAATTGACGTGATTTTTCTTCACAGATCTCTGACCTCCACAAACCCTGGTGTCGAACTATATCTAAGTAGTAACTAGATGGTAGTTGGGAACAATTGCAAAACGGGCCTTCCGAAGCACGGAATCATGTTACTTTTCGCACAATCAGGTGATTCTCAAGTCCTAACCAAACTGGGAAAGTCTCACAAAGTATGATTTATTGTTTGACAGACTCCTCTCCGGAAATCGAACCGAGGAGGCTAATTCTTGAAAGTCACCGGGTGATTTTCAAGATTTTTAAAATTAAAATACCTATGCCATGTTAAACTCCTCAAAAGTAAGGATCAATATTTGTCAATTTTAAAATAATATTCAGTTTTATAATTACCATCATAACAATTTGAGTTTTATGAGTTTATCGTGGCTTTTTTTTTAATCTCGAAAAATCACCCGGTGAATTTCAAGAATTGGCCCCCTGAAACTAAGTGAATATTTTGCCAACAAACTGTATTTTGTAATAAAATTATAAGTGCTTAGGCAAAAATTCAATATGCTTACAATGTGAATTGTCTATGGCCCAGTGCCCCAAAGCCCAGTGGAACTCATGAAAAAAAGCAATTTCTGCAAAGAAAAAAGCTTATAAGTAGGTACTAAAAAAATCACTTTCCATATAAAATGAGTCTATCACGTGACCACTGGTTTTTATCTAAAAAAAGTTTTCGAGTATAAATTTTTATTCTTTGGTTAAGTTTCTGTGGACTGGGCTTCGGGAGCAACACTGAGACGTGCATGAACTTTGATGCAAATAAAAACCGGTCAAGTGCGAGTCGGACTCGCGCGCCGAGGGTTCCGATATACCTATAGTATTTTTGGAAGCAACAAAGTCCAGTTTTAGGACCGCAAAACTAAATTTAAGTATTTGTAAAGGTTTTTTGCAGATTTCTAAAAAACTGTGCTACATAAAAAAATAATTTTATTTTTGCTGTAATATTTACATATACTTCTATCGACTATATTTAATTCGGAATTTTCTTTCGCAAACTTCGGCGATAAGGTAATGGTATTATTTATTTTGTTATCATAACTTGAAAACTAAGTCGTAAAAAAAATTAAAAATCTATTTTGAAATTTACAATTAAATCCCTTTCATATGATACCTAGTAACGACAATTTAAAATTTCGCCTAATATTTGGGCATAATAATATTTACTTATTTTTCGTTTGCAAGTTGGTTAATCATGCTTTAAAACTATTTCAAGTCGATAGCATGAGTAGTTGCTGAGATAAACAGGTGTGAGACAGACCGAGAGACAGACAGACAGACGAAGTCGCACCACAAGGGTTCCATTTTTACCATTTTGCTTCAAAATTCTATAAATATTAAAAATCTAAAAACCTCACAAATAAGCTAGGATCGATAGGATTTGATTAATTTGAATTTTATACTTTTATACTATATTTTTACGTTTTTTAGTAATATATGTACATCATTTTGTTCAACTCCATCTGCAATATCTCATATAGTTTAGTTACTTTTTTTTGTAGCTTCAAAATCTCTTCAAACGCTGAATTCCACAGAAAACTTTCTTTGGCCCTGCAAACAGCTCAGATTCAGATAATTTTATTCAATGTAGATTCTTTACAGAATACTTATTGAATGTCATGCAGAATACAATGCAAATAGTCTACGCCGCCGTCTCGCTCTCCGTATGTGTTCCAAAACTTCGATTCTTCGACGTTATTTCGATTGTGGGAACAGATAGTAAACACTTTGTCTAGAAGACTGCTATTCAAATCTGCAATCCGATTTTTGAAAGTGACGAAATTGTCACACAAAAAAATAAAAAAAACCGGTCAAGTGCGAGTCTGACTCGCGCACCGAGGTTTCCCATATACCTGTAGTATTTTTGGAAGCAATAAAGTCCATTTTCAGGACCGCAAAACTAAATTTGTTTGTAAAGGTTTTTTGCAGATTCCTGAAAAACTGTGCAACTTAGAAAGATTGTTTTATTTTTGCTGTAAAGTGTACATAAACCTTTGTCAACTGTAATTAATTCAGATTTTTCCTTCCTACTCAAACATCGGAGATAAGGGTGGGGGGGAATGGTATTTTTCTTGACATTTTACATCATAACTTTAAAACTAAGAAATTTAAAAAAATACAAAAATATATTTTAAAATGTACAAGTAAAGCCCTTTCATATGATACCCCACTCGACCTAGTAGCGACAATTTGAAATTTGGCCCCCCCTATTTTGGCCCCCTTTATATTAATAATCATACTTTTTTCAAAATTTTTTCTTGTGCAATTAAGTTGGGCAACTATATTCTAAAACTATTCCAAATTTCAGGTTGATAGCATAAGTGGTTGCTGAGATATAGAGGTGTGACAGACAGACGGACAGACAGACAGACAGACAGACAGAGCGGCACCATAAGGGTTCCTTTTTTTTACCATTTTGGTATCGGAACCCTAAAAAGTCACAGATCCCACGGGAAAGAAAGCCACGATAAACTCATAAAACTTAAATTGTTATGATGGTAATTATAAAACTGAACATTCGAAAGAAAAAAAACTGAAAATGAATGAACAAAACTGAAAATTCATAAACTGTCGAAAGTTATATACTTTAATGAGGATTGAAAAAAAATTTTTTTTTATAAAACTAAAAATAGTTTCATTATACTTTTTTGAAATAATTAAACGTTTACTATATAAAAATACCTTAAATAATAATATTAGTCATATAAGTATTATGAAAGTAAATAAATTACATTCGATTTCTCACATTTTGACCTTCTGCATATTATTATTTTTTATAGAGATACTTAGCTCCTTAGTAAAAAAGAGTCGACTTGGCACCTCTGGAGAGATTGTAGCACGGCCCACGTCTCGATCGCATCGAAGGCCTTCTCATAGTCCACAAACACTAGGCAAAGTGGCTGGTTATACTTTACGGTCTTCTGTATAACTTGCCGTAGCGTATGTATGTGGTCTATGGTACTGAAGCCTTTACGGGACGACCGACGGGAAAACCGCCGGTCGGACGTCCCAGGTACCGCTGGAGTGACGAAGTGCAGAAGGACCTGAGCGCCCTCCAAAGACCCGATTGGCGTGAGGAGGTGCAGAAAAGGGCCGACTGGCGGCTTTTAGTGTCGGAGGCCAAAATCCTCTTTGGGTCCCTGAGCCAGCGAAAGTAAGTAAGTAGTAGTAATAACAAAAATACTTTCTTTATCACTCAGTATGAACCTGTTTAAAAACTTCTATCGACCTTCGCGTTATCACTAGGCACCTACAGCAAAAAATTACACATATTTACTTTAACAAACAGCCTGTAACATTCCACTGTTGGACTAAAAGCTCTCTTTTACTAAGGAGCTAAGTGTCTATAAAAAATATGCAGAAGGTCAAAATGTGAGAAATCGAGTGTAATTTATTTACTTACATAATACTTACATGACTAATATAATTATTTAAGGTATTTTTATATAGTAAACATTTAATTATTTCAAAAAAAGTTAAAAGAAACTACTTTTACACTGTTTTATAAAAAAAAAAATTTTTTTTTCAGTCCTCATTATCTCCGAAAGTGTATAACTTTCGACAGTTTATAAAAGAATATATTCGTTTTGTATTTAATACAAAACGAATATATTCTTTTATAAACTGTTTGAAATTCACAGATCCCACGGGAAAGGTTTTATTTACATTTAGGGTTTCGACGCAGAATACAAATTTTGTATTCTGCGTCGATTGCCACATGTTTCATCACTGGCGGTCAAAACATGTTCCCATAATGGGGCCCCGATGGGTGACCAGTAGGTATGCCAGGCTTCATACAAAAATGTTACATGCTCTTTTTATCAAATTCCAAAAACGTACTGCTGGACATAGGCCTAAAGATCTCCATGACGACCGGTCCTGCGAAATTTAAACATAGGTATTAAAATAAAAATTGTGTTACAAAATCACACATAAAATGACTTTTATCATTTACCTTTCCTTTCTTACTATTAATGATCAACACACAGGTAAAAATAATATATTGTCTTTTACATTAAAACCTTAGACTTTTTATATATTGTAAAACCTAACAGAGATTTTTGACCGACTAGTCATAGTCGACCAGAAGACATTTTACACCACCCTATATGTGTATGTATGACGGACTCTATACAATTTTTACTCTGTGGGCACTGTACTTGTACTTATTTCATTCGTTCATGATTCGTTCTAACACCGGCTCTTCACGTTGGCCAGCCAAGCCAAGTTGTGAATCATACTTCATTCATTATTATTCGGTGACACAGATTAGATAGAATATGTCCTATACGGTTCGGTGATGTGATGTGATCCAGAACAGAACTGGCTACGGTGTTTTGCTTTGTGTATTTTTTTTATATAAATAAATAGTTGTTGTTTTATTCTTGAAAGTTAAATACATCAACTAAATACGTGCAAAGCTAACAACACACCAAAAGAAAATCAAGGATAGGTAAGATTTCAATTAATTATTTCTATAAAGTGAGTAAACTGACGTGACTACTTGCCGATATATTCTGGAACTTTTTTCCTGCATTTTGGCTTCCTAGTAGGTACCTATGCCTACAACATTGTGAAACATAGGTAGGTAATAGAAATTATGGCTCAACATTCACAGTTTTAAATTAAGTATGCGCTGAATCCTTCCGGAGTTGATGATGTCATCGCCTAACCAAAGATTAGATAGGTAATATTACGCTAACTAACCGTGCCTATTGCGGCCGCTTTGTATTTCTACGTGGACGGACACGCCTTATAAATGCACCAAATTTTTTCCTGGTACTAGTTAGGTAGGTACCTACATCTGTACTTAAGTATTTTGTATTTTGGTAAGTAAGTTTATTGTTTGATTTTATGTACCTATTTTTTTTTTCAAATTAGTCTAACTTAGTTAAGCAAATTCTGCACTACTCGTGTCCATCTCAGCGATTCCCAGTCCTAAGGTTGCCTGGAAGAGATTGCTCTAAGCAATAAGGCTGCCTTTGCGCGCAATTAGATATAAGGTTTCTTACGCAATTACTTTTAATTTGTGTGCAATAAAGAGTTTCTATCTATCTATCTACATAGCTCTCAATTTTTTATAGGAGCCAATTCCATTGAAAATCCAAGAATTGGCTCCTATAAAAAATTGAGAACAAGATATGTACCTAACTAGTACCTGGAAAAAAATTGGTGCATTTATAAGGCGTGTCCACGATATAAGACGTTAAGCGACTGGACTATGCCGCCGCCCCTCTCGTACTCCTACCAATGTCATATAGATACAGTCAACAGCTGCACGTCGTCAGTGGAAACGTTTAACAAATACAAACATATTTATTTGCCAGAATACATTTTACAAGGTGGTATTATAAATGGTATGTCATAGTATTCAACCTTAAACAGGCATGCAAATATTTAAATGAAATTATCTTATCTATCATTAGTCAACTTAGTCAATTAGTAACCTAACCTAACCCTATTACCATGTGTTTTTTTTTTGTTTATTTTGTTTTTTTTTTACATGCTGTTGGGTGTATCAAATTGTACAATTTTTCTTCCTCATTCACTGCTGTTCATCAATATAGTACTCGTATGTACCTATAATGTTTATTAGTAGAATATGGTAGACTGTGTGGGTAGGTAATAAAATAAGCATGTAGGTAGGCTATTATTTGCAGTTTTTTATTAGTCACTAATCACTATTCTAATTATTTATCATTAGCATTCTCATTCTCCTTCCTTATCCATTATTTGGGGAAAAGACTTAGGTAGGTATGGGTCTTTAACTATAAAATTGGCGTTTTGTATGGCGAATTTTAGGTAAACTCAATTTTCAGTTCTAATATTTTTGAATTTATTTAGGAATTAAAAATGCAAATTTTTAATATTTTTTAAGCATGATTGGGAAGACATTAAGCTTACAGAAGCTTAAATTTAATTTTAGAAAAATATTATCTACTTATAAAAAAATATAACAAATCTAATGATGAAATCGGATGACATTTAAGAAGAACAATTTTCGAACCTTTAATTTTATATATCAAACTAAAAATAAAAACTTTATTTTATGCGTAAATTGATAACCTTGAAGTCAACTTTCAAATAGGTATAAGACAAAGGAAAAAATTTCCTTTAGAATTATAGTAATTATGATCCCAACTGTAAGAAAATTTCGGCAATTTCATAGTTAAAAGTATTACTAAATTTTGGATCAAAGTTTATTACTTGAATACATTGAACACAATAATATGCGTGCCTAGTCTGGCACGGATCAACCCACGCCAAAGAAGTGGACGTTGCGCTAAACGAGACATATCGAATAATAACGGGCTGCCTAAAACCTACCCCGCTGAATCTCATTTATCCTCTGGCTGGCATAGCTTCTCTTGAAGTTCAGCGAGAAGTAGCTTGTGAAGTGGAGAAACAAAAACAAGAAGCGGATCCCCGACACCCGCTGCACAACTACACAATGCCCATAGACCGCCTCAAGCTTTCTGTGGTCAACTTCTCCCGCAACAAGCAATAACCCAAGCTCGGCAAGAGAGCAAGTGTGGGTCGAAAAATTCCCAGTCCCATCAGGATACGTTCCACCTGCAGAAACTCTGCCACCTGGACACAATCTACAGTGGTCAACCTTGAATTCGCTAAACCGTCGTCTGCGAACTCAGGGGCTTCGCAGACCAGTTGCTAAAGCATTGTGACTGTGGAGCTCCATCTCAGAACATGGCGCACTTGCTCTCTTGTCCACTGTGTGTGCCCCTCCACCTACACTGGCGAGGATCTTCATGAGGCGTCGGATAAAGCCATAGAAGTGAAGAAAGCATTTGAAAGCATCCGGTATTTGTACATTGACACGAAGAAGAAGAAGAAGGATGAATTCACTGAATATAGTCGGTGTATTTCTATATGTGTGCGCTCGTCGAATACGATCGAATACAGATTTGAACCGGACTAGAGCGCGCGTCAATGTCACTGAGAAAAATTTAAATTCTGGTTTTGTTTTGCGTTTTTGGAAATAGATAATTTAATCCAAAAACCTTAAAAAGTCGAAAAATCTGTGGATAGACTGATTGACAAACAGACTAGTTTTCTTTTACTCCAGTAAAAATACGGTTTTGCAAAACATTAAATGTTAGTAGCTACTTTTTTATGTATATCGTATTTAAATATGATGGTTATGACACTATATTTACGAATCCACCTAAAATTTAAATCGGAATATTTTTTTCGAAATACATGTTAGGCAAAAATAGTAATAGACAATTATTTACTTTATATCATAGATAAACGTATACTTTACATATAGGCATGAAAATCCATCATAAATATATTTAAAAATATCAAATTTTATCAAAATATAAAATCTACACTTATTTTCGTATAAGTATAAGGCCCAATAAAAAAGAGGTAAAATAATAGAAGTAAACTGAGCTAAACTTAACCTTTTTAAATGTATCTAAGTGATTCTTAGTGATATATATTCACAAAAATCCCATAAAAAAAAAGTTTTTTGTAATCGGTGGTTTACAAAGACTTTGTTAACATTTATGTTGGACTTGCCAAAAATAAAAGTACTTAGCAATATTTAAATTATTAGAAAGCAAAACGGCTCTATTACTATTTTTGGTTGCGAAGATAAACTTAATTTAAATTTCGTGATATAAAAGTTAAATAATACAAAAAGGGTACTTAATATTTTTAGGTGGATTCATGTATAATATGAAATTATGAATATGTAGCAAGCCGTAAATAAAAAAAATAATACACATTTATATATATAATAATACACAATATAAACATTTTTTTCCGAAATTCCATATTTTTTTAAATCTTTGGACGGCTAAATAAATAAATAAATGGGGCAAATTTAGGTGGATTCCACTAAAAAGCTTTACACAGAAATATAATCTATCGATCTGAAAAAGAAACACGGCTATTACAAATTATTTCCGTTTCTCCATACAATCTCTCGTAATTTTTTTATAGGCCTTAGTCAAATTGAAGTATTTTATGCCTGAAGTAGGTAGCAAATGGTCTCCTCGACTCGCCTGTTTTGTATGACAACCCTCTACCATACACTCTGTAGTATGTAGTTATTTATTCCAAAAGCATGACGGGATAGACGGTCATTTGGTGATAAGATAATAAAAGAAGCGGTATAAAAAAACCGGCCAAATGCGAGTCGGACTCGCGCATCGAGGTTTCCGTACCACCACGTAATATTAATTATACTAGTTTAAATTTCAGTAACTTACTGTGATAGATTTTTTGAGTCTGACTCGCACTTGATCAGTTTTTATTATTTGTTATTATTTTATAGCTTATGCACCACAAATATACAAATTTTCATTGAATGTTCCCGTTTTTACGATAGAGCTTAAACAAAAAAAACCGGCCAAGTGCGAGTCGGACTCGCGCCCTAAGGGTTCCGTACCTATCTACCATATGATATACTAAAAGCTTTTGCTCTTTGATTTTAAAAACTCCACGACCATCCAACTTGACCCCTCTTTCATAGAAAAGTTTTTTAAACGGGAGCTCACCTTAATTGGTTACTATTAGTTGTGAGAAAAATTTAAATATTTAATGACTTTAGACATTTCCCTTTATTTGTACTGCGAGACCTAGCTTTTTGCCAAATTTCATAATTAGGTCAACGAGAAGTACCCTGTAGGTTTTGCTTTTTTGCATAAATGTATAGAGATGAGGACATAAAAAGCAATATCTTTTGATTGCGTCGTTGTAAAAAATTGAGATTTTCAGATCTTGTGTGGTTTATTGATCTTAATATTCGTTATCAATTTCAACCTGATACCTCTTCTCGTTCACGAGAAAAAGGGTCTTGACAGACAGACAACAAAGTGATCCTATAAGGGTTCCGTTTTTATTTTGAGGTACGGAACCCTAAAAATCAAGGAAAAATCGCTTTAAAACACGTTTGTAGTAGGGAAGCGTCCCTTAATTTTTTACTTTTCATTTTTAGTATTTGTTATAGCGGCAGCAGAAATACATAATCTGTGAAAATTTTAACTGTCTACCTTACACTTTTCATGGGATACACAGCCCAAACAAAATTTTGTAAAAAAAAAAGGTGACTGGTGGCATTATTCCTTTGTTTTTAAATATTTTTTAAAACAACACACACAGTATTTATTTACTGGGGCAGGTCAACTTTTTGTTTTCGCGCCCCCCTTCAGCTGTTTGGAAGCTGACTTTGGTGGCATCTTATTCCTTTGTTTTTAAATATTTTTTAAAACAACACACACACACACACACAGTATTTATTTACTGGGGCAGGTCAACTTTTTGTCTTCAGCTGTTTGGAAGCCCCTTCATTTCTTAAATTTTTTTATTATTTGTTGTTGTAGCGGCAACAAATGTACACAATTTGTGTGAATTTCAAATTTCTACCTATTACGGTTCGTGAGATACAGCCCGCTGACAGACAGACAGACATCGGAGGCATATCAATAGGGTCCTTTTTTTTACCCTTTGGGTACGGAACCCTAAAAACCGATACCTGCCAACACCTTTTTTTGACGTGCTGTTTTTGTGGCGTCAGAAAGGTTTTAAAAGAGACCTTTGGTACAAGATGATATTATTGTGTCTCAGTTGTCTTGTGGCTTCTCTGTTAGTAAATGTATTAAGGTACCAAAATGCATCATTCCTGCTAAAGTAGATCAGTGGCATTGTCACCGGAAAATTAAAAAGTTGATCAATTTCCTAGTAAGTTGATCAACTTTTGAAAAATTATAGAATCGCTATCCCAAATGGCATCGGTTAGGTTGTGTTAGACCAAACGCACTGCGGCAGCAGCCGGCCGGCGAGTGCCAATTCGGTACAAATTATTATTTTTCGAAAGTTGAGCAACTTACTAGGAAATTTATCAATTTGCGTTTCCGAATTATTTTCCGTTGACAGCATTATGAACATATGCTTGACTTCAAGTGTTATAGTAATAAAATAATCATCACACAACATTACAGCTAGACTCTGGCTAACGAAAGAGAAGATTGAAAACGCGCGGCAAATAAAACAAAATAGTGTGGTATCACTAGCTACAATCGGAAAAATAGTTTTGATACTTCTAATTATACTTATAGAATACATCTAAATCACACATGAATCTGAAAACGCGATTTCTGAATCCAAACCAGACCATTAAACAAAACAACTTTCCCAAAAGAACATAGGCGAAACAAGAAAAAAGCTGGCCAAGTGGGAGTCAGACTCGGGCACCGAGCATTCCGTACCACTAAGATAAAAATACCGTCTTAGTCAGGGACGCGCAGTCGCGCAGAAGTGTATTAAATGCGAGCTAATCCGACTCTCACTAGACCAGTTTTGATATCTCTTGTTATTCTATAGCTTATGCACTAAGAATGTCACCGGAAAATGTTAGGAATCGTATGTTGTACAATTTTCTAGTAAGCTGATCAACTTTCGAAAAACCATAAATAGCAGCAGATCCAACAGGCAAACTCTGCGCAAAGCCAGCTGGGATAAAACTTGGAACGATTCAAGTACTTTTACGGTGACGGTGACGCACAGTGGGGCATAATGTCAAAAATATGTCGTACTTTACTAAGTTGAAAGTTTTGAACTGATATAGGAAGATGAATAAAAATTTTCACAGAACACGTATTTTTAAGGCATCTATATCACCTTAAAACAAAAATGAAAAAATAAAAAACAAGAGGAGTCGCCATACAAGAAATGTATTTTTTTTTGCTCTAACGTCACACCTTCAAAGGTTCAATACCTATTTGATATTACTTTCAACTTGATACCTTTACCTGTTCGTAAAAAAGAGGGTCTTGACAAACAGACGGACAACAAAGTGATCCTATAAAGGTTTCGTTTTTCTTTCTTTTGAGGAACGGAACCTTAAGAACACCAAAAAGAAACACGTTTCTTTAATGGGGTTTCTTAGTTTCTAACTTTTCACTGTTTTTATTATTTGTTAGGTAATCCGCCATAATAACACATGCGAAAATTTCAACCCTATAGCTACTACGGTTCAAAAGATACAGCCCTCGGACATACAGACAGACGACGAAGGCTTAGTAATAGGGCTCCGTTTCGACCTTAAGAGAACCCTGAAAATATTTTACTTCCATCTTGTCATTCATTGTTTTATACACAAAACGTGCCGTGAAGCTGTGAATCATGTAGTGCAGTTTTTATATTATGTAGTTGTAGACAATACAAAAATTTTGCATTTCGACCTATCAACTAACTAACTAACCATCTTGGGAAATGAAATGATCAACGAAAAGTATCAAAATTTCCATGCAAAACTATCCAATGCACTAAAATGGTTCACACAAATTGTATTGTTATTGTATGAAAATTATATTTGCCTGTTTACATCTTTCTCTGATTACACAAATTTTACTAAAAACGATGCTAAAAATAAGCTTTTAAACGTTGGTGTTCAGGCTTAACGGCACATTTCGATTATCATACTTCATACTAATATAATAAAGAGGTAAATCCTGATTGATTGAATGATTGTCTGACTCATCATTCTCATCAACGCACAGCTAAAACTATTGAAGATAGAAACACGAAATGTGGAGGGTATATTATTCATGTTATGGCGGTTGCCACTAAGAAAGGATTTTTCGAAATTCATCCCCTAAGGGAGAGGGTTAAATGAAGAAAAATTATTTGTATGAAAGTCCATTCGTTTCTTACTCGTAAGTTAGATTCACATAAATTTGAAGACGCCACACATTACAACTGTGTTCCGTTTAAAGCTCAAGTCAGACAGAGGCGGTATGATTGCGAAAGCGGTCCGGTGCGGTTTGGCGGGAACAAAATACCGCGCCCCGCGACCGCTTTTCAATGTGACAGGGTACATAAGAACTCATACTTTACAAAAAATACCGGCCCCCCCGGAACGCTTCCGCTACCGCCTCTGTGTGACGGCCGCATGGCCGCACTTCGATCAATCGCTTGCTAGATCTTGAACGTCTAAGTCGTGTTTGTTTTGAAACGAAAAAAACGGTCAAAACCTACTGTAAGAGTACTTGACCATAATAAATAAACAGATACAAAAGTTTGTTTTACTTTACTAAGGTTAATTCAACTAATAATAAATAATGAAAAAGTGTGAATTCTAATGAAGCTTATTAGGTTTAAGGCTAGGTATGTCACTTCTGTATTCAGTCAGCAGTTTAGTTTTTGTTAGCGCAGAAACTTACCTTAGAAGCGTTCTAGCGCTGCGTGTTTATACTGTTTTGTTAGACGACAAATTATTGTTTCAGCGCTGTAGCGGAGTTTAGTTAAACTTGTCAAAATGGAGCATGTCTTTTGCTTAGAATAGCTTCTCTATACGTAGTATTATGACCTCAATGCCCCTAATGCGATGAAATGAGGGATGAAAGTTTGTATAGAAATCCTACAGTTTTGTCATGAGGTACTTGAAAATTTGGATTTAAGCTAACAATAAAAAATAAAGAAACACGTGTTTCAGAAATATTGATATATCATTCCCCGAAGGGGTGAAATAAGGGATGAAAGTTTGTATGAAAATCCTACAGTTTTGACATGCGGTACTTGAAAATTTGGATTTTAGCTAATAATAAGAAACAACGAAACAAGTGTTTCATCAATTTTGAGATATCATCCAACAAGGGGGTGAAATAAGGGATGAAAGTTCGTATGAAGATCCTACTAAAAAATTGGATTTAGGATAATTAAAAGAAAGAAATAAACATTTATTTCAGCGTTTTAAAAAATCATCCCCCAAGGGGATAAAATAAGGGATGAAAGTTAATATGAAATTCCTACAGACCAAAAAACGGGCCAAGTGCGAGCCGTCAGCTGAGAAGTGTATTAAATGCGCACGAGTCCGACTCTCCCTCGACCAGTTTTTATAATTTGTTATTATTCTATCATTTACTGAAAAAGAAAGTTTCAAAATCAGGAAATACTGAAAGTGCTTTTATCTATGGGACCTTTTCATAGACTTTAGCTTCCCGTGCAAAGCCAGGGCGGGCCGCTAGTAAATTACTTAAATTACAATGACTTGTTTACACCGTTTGACATGCCAATAACTAATGTTGCAGTGAATATTGGGGTGGACACCTAGATTTTTTGAATAAAACCTTATTCTCTTCTTTCGTTAGCCAGAGTATCTGCTATCCCGCCATACTATTCGAAATTAATGATCTAGGTATACCAGTCAAGAGCAGGTCAAGCTTCACACACGCAGCGCGACTTAGCTCCTGCCACAGATTATATAACAGTAAACCACTAGTAAACTGACCAGACGTTCTCCTGTAGCTATTGGAATAAGAACGGTATGAAGTCCAATGTGTCAAGCTTGATATGCTCGTGACTTTACCTACCAACATTTATAAAAGAGAGATTTACTGTCCATACTTTACTGTTTGTATAGGTGTTTTTTAATTAGACCCAAATATTTCTAGGGGTGGTGTAACTATGATAAAGAAAAAGGTTTATCAAAGTTTTAGAAAAATCCTCCCGCTAGTTCTTTTTTATAATTTAAAAAAAAATATATATTATTATTTGCAATCATCCTGTAGTAGTTTCGACGGTACTAAGAGCCCGAAACCGAGCCGAAACCACCCGAACCGCGTACTCGGCTTGCGCGTGATTGGTTCACGACTCCGCGCTGCCGCCTGTGCTGATACGGAGTGTTCATTTTACGATATTTAGCGGTATTGTTTTTACGATTTTTCTCGAAAACGAGCGAATATAAATGTAAAAAAATAACACCAATAGTATTCATTTAGGTGCTTGAGGTAACCCTAACAATATTTGGTTCTAATTAAAAACACCTTATATTTTATTATTTATTAACCATACTGATACACATAAAAAAAACCGGCCAAGTGCGAGTCGGACTCGCGCACTGAGGGTTTCGTACCACCACATAAACATAATTGTATTAGTTGAAATTTCAGCATGTTAATGTGCTAGATTTTTTGAGTCCGACACGCGCTTGACCAAATTTCATTATTTCTTGTTATTTAATAGCCTATGCACTATAAACATACCAATTTTCAAGTTTGTAAGTGTTCCCGTTTTTAAATAGAACTAAAGCCCGCGTCACACAGAGGCGGTAGCGGAAGCGTTCCGGGGCCGGTATTTTTTGTAAAGTATGAGTTCATATGCACCCTGTCACATTGAAAAGCGGTCGCGGCGCGGTATTTTGTTCCCGCCAAACCGCCCCGGACCGCTTTCGCAATCATACCGCCTCTGTGTGACTTGAGCTTAAAACAAAAATCGCCTCAGCGACCATCCAACTTGACCCCTCTCTTATATGAATGTTCTTGAAACGGGAGCTCACCACAATTGGTTACCATTAGTTGTGAGTAAAGTTGTAATATTTAATGATTTCAGACTTTTCCCTTTATTTGTACTGTGAGACCTAGCTCCTTGCCAAATTTCATAATATTAGGTCAACGGGAAGTACCCTGTAGGTTTTCCTTTTTTGCATAAATGTATGGAGATGAGGACATAAAAAGCCATATCTTTTGATTGCGTGGTTATAAAAAATTTAAATTTTCAGATCTTATGTGGTTCATGGACCCTAACATATGGTATTAATTTCAACCTGATACCTTTACCCGTTCGTGAGATAAAGGGTCTTGACAGACAGACAGACAGACAGACGGACAACAAAGTGATCCTATAAGGGTTCCGTTTTTTCTTTTGAGGTACGGAACCCTAAAAAACAGTAATGCATATAAGTGGAGACTTATATCAGCATAAGGTTATTTATATGAAACCGAAACATAAATAATTATATATAAATAATAGTAGTGTTTACAGCAAACCTACTACCTAAAACTGATGGTTTTCATGGCCGAAACATCTACTTACAAGAGCTTTGCCTGGCTTATATTTATGTTGCACTCAAGGTTGCAGAAACGTTGTTCCTTTACAGAAATGTCTAACATACTCATTCTCTTTTTCAGTTTCCGGCAGCAAGATGGCTGCGCAAGAACTGCCGGGAAATACACTCGGAGAAAAACATAGCCATTTCAACCAACTTGTCAAAGAAGCAGTCAAAAGCAGTAAAAAATTGGAAGCTGAAGATTTCAATGCTCAAGACAGCGATATCGACAACCTTATAAAAATCGACGTCGCCAGTAAGCAAAGAAATGTGGAGTACATTATGAAGGTACTGCAATGCGACGATATGCTGTACGTGTCGCGAGCCATCAAGCGAAGCCCTTGGCTGATCACAGACCGCCAGTACTCCCACATCATCAACCCTAAGTACCTCCACAGCGAGCTCTTTCCCAACATGATATCACAAGCGTGCTCTAAGCTTATGCTTAACATACGCCTTAACCTAAAAGATGAAGATCGTGTTGAAGAGTTTTACAACTTTTTTGTACAAAAAGATATCAATGCAGCTTTTGGTTGGTTACCCCACTGCTCTATATCTTTTGTCGAAAAGGAAGCTAAAACACATCATAAGGATATAAACTTGAAGTTACTCAAACGCCTTTGTGAAAAATCAATTACGATTCTGGAAATAATCATAAAAAGTTGTGATTATTACAAAAAGAAGAAATTGACTGAAACAATGTTTCTTCTCAGTAAGAATACGGAAAGGTATTTAGATATCGTGGAAAACTTGTCGAAATTCGACAAACCATTACTAGGTCATAAAGCAACAGCTAGAATAATGAAGGCTTGCCCTCAAAGAATTATCGATAGATTTGAAAAATATGCTGACATGATAGAACTTTCCACCTTTGCAAAATACATGAAAAGAACAGAGATAAAGAATTTTCTCTATAAAATATCTGAGAACAAAGAACTGAAAAATTGGTGTACATTTGACAATTTAAAACCTTTCGTCAAATACTTACCCAAAGAAGGTAAATTTGAGTTTGTTAAGAAATTGTTCATCGAAAAGTCTAAGGCAGAAAATAATAAAGAAGAAGAAACTTCGCGTGAGCTTGCTGACGAATTTAGTGGTGAAGGATTCAGGGAAAAATGTTGCATACAACTCTGTTCAACAAACTATATGGCGCCGCGCAGCTCGAAAAACATATACCGCTGGTACATATTCGCTTCGTTTGAAGTGGCATTTCCCGATATGCTCAAGCTGATCCGGGCTGAGTCAGCGCCCGAGGAGCGTGTTGCAATGTTTGGGATATTACTGCACTGCGCAGGTCGTAACCAACAACACATTCAAACATTGATTCGGTATTATGCTGAGAAACACACAAACGAACCCTTCAAGTTTAAAATTCAATTCGTAAATAAACTAGCTCGAAAACTGATACTCACAAATTTGACAAAGAGACCTGGAATCTTTTAGACAACATGTTCCGAAGTATGGAGGTGTACATCAAATCGGAAAATAATGTTCAGTCTTGTGTTAAAGCTATCATAGTGTACAAACTTCTTCACAACGAAAGTATACCCGAAATTATCGAAGAAAAGTTCAAATTTGAAAGTATGAAACCGATTCAGACTAAATTAACCCAAGAAGAAAGGAACAAAGTTTTCGAATTCTTATACAAATTTATGGTAAAGAAAGTCGATGGTAAAAATATTAACAGTGAAAGCGAGTTAAAAGAAACCGTTCAATTAATGGAAACGATTCAGTCGCTGTTAACAGAATGCAAAAAAAGTCTGGTCGACTATCCTTGGTTCCTAGATAAAGTACGAGAGCTTATAAAATTAAAAAACACAAATGACTGGAAAACTAGTCTCAAGACCGTATATCTCAAAAACAAATCATGGAGAAGGGCATTCTTTGAAGATTCTCTACAGATGTCTCCCTCTGATGAAACATGTTACAATTCATTGAAACACGATCCGACATTACTGTCACGACACAAAAACACAATGGAGCAAATACAAAAAGACGACAGTGTGTCACTTAGAAGGCTGCTGAGAGCACTTCGCGTGTACTGGCCGCAGTCGCTAACATCCGAATGGATGACTTCTTATCTCACTCAACTATATCAACCAGAAGGACACAAAGCTCTTACTCGCGGTTTTTGTATTTTGGCATCTCAAACACAAGTTATTGAAATTATTCAGAAATATGCTCCCACTGAATCCAAAATCAACTGGAGTGAATACGACGAACATGTTCTCAGTCTGCAAAAACACCTTGCTCGGAACATGTACTTGTCCCGACCCCTATTACCAGCGGAAATTGTATTATTGTATGCAAAAGGTGATTACTTACAATTTGCACTACCATCTCTCAATTCTCTGGTATACCACATGAAAGCTGCGAAGACCCGGGAACACTTGTCAAAGATACTCGACGCGCCAGTATCGCTGCAAAAACATGGCATTCGATACGCTTTTACGAAGCTTGAACCTGAAGAACTTAAGAAAGTCTTCCATGACATCTGGTCAACGGCTAAAAATCCATCGATTCGTACTGTGCTCTTTAAACAAACTCACAACCTTCTCTGCAAGCAAACAAAGCCAACTTTAATAGAGGAAATTTGGGAACTCCTGAGCATATTCATTGACAGCTTGTCATCAGAAGAGAATAAAGAAATATATGTAACCCTTGGCGAAGTAAAAAAAGTGCCAATTTTAGTTAAAGGAAAATTCTTCATGAAAAGCTTCACGTTCTTGAAAGCATTGCCAGCTAAGGCAAATATGGAAGACAAGGTCGAGGAATTAACGTTCGAAATTAAGGATATAATAGAGCATTTAGACCCTGATTTCGTCGCCGACGTTCTTCAGGAGTCTTTGGATAAAAAATTTACTACACATTCATATCAACTTACTGATTTACTAGCGTCTTATCTGCTGTGTGCAAAGGATGAAGAATCGCAATTAGAGAGATTTAAAAAAATCTTACTTCCTCTCATGGACCGTTCATTCGCATTATGGAATTTGAAGACCAAAGGATACTTTTTTGTAAGCTTGAATTTAGTAGATGTGCTAAAAGATTTGTTCAAACACGTTCCGAGATTTGTTTTCGAAAAAGGAATGGTCTATCCTACCAAACTGTTTATTGAAATACAGAACCAACTAGATCAAAAACTGGTTGCTGAACAACACTATCAGACTCAGACGACGTGGAAATTAATCACTACATTCGTAAAGCTCACGGAAGAACACAAAGATTTCCTGACTTCTATTCCAGAAGCTACTGGAGGAGATTCCCAAGGCTACATCTATGCCTTGAGTAAATACGACGATCGGTGGAACGAATTTTATTTAAAATCTATTCCCAAGTTTTCTGAAATGTGCCTTAAATATTTACAAGATGACATAAAGAAATATTTCCCGTCTATTTGTTGGATATTTGCTAAGTGTTTACATCACACTTTTAACGATATCCATGCAGTAGTGTATCTAGAATGTTTGAAATTATTGCTGAAAGATCAAGAATGTATTCAGAGTTATTTAGTTGTACTAAACAATATGAACTTTTTTGATTCCTTATTGGAAGGTAAAATCAACGAAATCAGAAGAAAATTATTTTCGAATCCGTCAGTCGAAGTAAAATTGCATTACTACAAAAGGTACGGTCGGCATGAAATTGAAGAAGAGTCTGTCGAAACTGAAATGGCAATAGATTCTTAAACTACCTGATTAAACAAATACCTACGTTCTTAAGAATTTAAAGTTTTACTTTTATTCCTATTGAAATAGGTAACATAATTTTAGTATATTACTCAGACCATGAGACTAAACAACTTTCCCCAAGAAAATATCAAAATACGAAAATCAATTTTGTACCTCCTAGTTTCTACAGGCATCAGCTGATTGCGCATTGTGTATGTGAGATCAAAAATTGCTTTTCGTATTTCGTTTACCTACCTATGTTCATTTTTTTTTTTCTAAGTAACATGCTAAAATTATGTTCACTATTTCTGTAGGACCCTACCTACCTACTTTTTATTACTTTAAGGCTATTAAATGGCTATTTAAATTTGTAAGTTTGATAAACTTCTGACGTGGGTATACGTCTAAGTCTATGCTTTCGTTCGGGGGGTCATTTTGTGCAAAGTGGATTTAGGCCCTCTGGTGGCAATAATTCTTAAGAGCTTTGGATGAGTTGGGAGTTCCCACTCTGGTGAGCTGGACAGGCTCTTGTCTGTAATACTTACCCACATAGACTTATCCTAAGTTCGTATAAAGTATAGAGCCAACCAGGGATTTCGTTATGGCATCGTTATCAAAATTCACAACAATACTCGCAATGTTACCTTAACGCCAATATTACGTTTCCTTTATCAGTCAGAGATCTAGCTCTTTTTAGTATTACCTATATAGTATTCTTATACCGAATTAAACAAAATTATGCCTTTACTAAATGCGTTTCATTTCATTTGGTCTGGTGTTGTCTATATTTCATCTGGTGTTGTCTATGATAAGACCAAAATTTTTGGCTTTGCTAGTGTAGGGAATGCAAACATTGTTATAATGAACTAAAGGAAGATCACCAAAATTAAGTCTGCTTTTGAGCCTGCTTCTGACTGCTACTTCCGACCACCATCACTTGTGACTTACTGGGATTGACTAGCAAACCAAATGTTTTAGCCCAGGTTTCTATGTCTGCAAGATCACTATTTATTGTGGTGACAGCTTCCTTTGCCTCCGTAAGAGGTCTCATAAAAATTCTCCTTGCCTTGTTAAGTCACCAAAAATTTCTTGCGATTCAAGCTGCGGCTTCAGTCTATAACTCACTTTATTTTCCTATATTCAATGCCTCGTCTGAATCTCTAACTTTCTACATTCTTCTCTTTTCTTACATTCTTCATTGAGTCCCGTAGATGTTGGATTATCAGTTATTCAAATTCCTTCCAGAAACATCAACTTTTACTGGTGAATGTTTCGGGATTTTTAAAGCAGTAGAGTATGGACATTTAATGAAGTTGCAGAGAACGATACCTAATAACAACAGATTCCTTAATTGCTTTGCAAACATTAATTAACAAAGTACCCTTTTAAGAAAAATAAGTCATACCCTATTATTTTGTTATAGACATTCGGGAATTACCCTTCCAAACTTCACGATAGCTTTGGCCTGGGTTACAGGTAGTGCTGCAAAGGACTTTAGGTTTTTAGCCCTAAATTTTAGCCTATCGAGTCCATTTTTGGGACTAGACCAGTAAAATAGGGCATTCAATAGGTACTTCATTTTAAAAAGCCTTTTTTTAAAGAAGTGGGCTTTTTTGGGCCTGGAGTCTTTATTCATTTTTTTAAGTCCAAGCCTTTTTACAGACTTCAAAAAAGGAGGTTATCAATTCGATACGTATTTATGTAATATTATTGAAACTGCATAAAATTCACACAATATGATATTCCAATGGGGCTTCCAAACCAAAATACAAAATTTTAGAGGTGTATGTATGTTTGTCCACGCATACGAGATACGGTTGAGGCACAGAATAAAGTAATAGTACTACCATACAGAACGGACACTCTCCGCCCCCCCCTGACAATCTACCCCGCAACCCCGCGCGCTCCCGCCCGCGAGATTCTGGTGGTCCTTCTGAGGGTCTTTTGTACTGAATACGCGACCTTCCAATTTCAAATTCGCGCTCGATGCGATGTAGTGTCTGGGGTGTGGTTGAGGTGTCAAAGAGAAAACATACCTTGAAAAAATTCTAATTATTAATTTGTAAAATATGTAACAATATACCCACAAAATCAAAATCACGCCTATATCATATATATAAACGCCTATATCTTATATTTAAAATTTATAATAAAATTATTTCAGTACTTTAAAAAAAAATTCAAACTTAAAATATCAATTTATAATTTAATTCGTTTTTTAATGCTTTAAAGCATGCATGTTCTTTATAATTAAATTAGTGTATTTTAGTAACTAAGTAGCTATTTTAAAGCAGTTGAAAAATGTAATGAGCGCACAGCGCCATTAAAATGCTCCTTACAGTTTGGCGCATTACTTGTAAAAAAATATGTTTGTTTAACTGTTTATTGAATAAATAATAATAATATCTCTTATGGTGTAGGCAGAGCGTCAACGGCCGTAAAAAAACGGTCATTTTCGCAACGTTTGTGAAATATTGAGGAACATTTCTGCAAAAGTGTATCACTGTAGTCCCTTAGTCGCCTCTTACAATAACCGCGAATCCTTGCGGGGTAGACAGAGCACCAACGGCCGTAAAACAACGGTGGTTTTCGCCACGTTTGACAAATATTGGGACTGTCTGAAATTGTGTATCACTGTAGTCCCTTAGTCGCCTCTTATAACACCCGCGGGAAGGGAATTAGCGACTCGACTTAAGGTCGCAAAGGGCCAGAACGTTTCGGATGATGAACCTAGTACCAAAACGGCTGTTTTTAGGGTTCCGTATACCTCAAAATAAAAAAACGGTACCCTCATAGGATCACTTTGTTGTCCGTCTGTCTGTCTGTCTGTTTGTCAAGACCCTTTTCTCACTAACGAGAAGAGGTATCAAGTTGAAGTTGATAACGAATATTAAGGTCCATAAACCACACAAGATCTGAAAATTTAAATTTTTTACAACGACGCAATCAAAAGATATGGCGTTTTAGGTCCTCATCTCCATACATTTATGCAAAAAAGCAAAACCTACAGGGTACTTCACGTTGACCTAAAATTATGAAATTTGGCAAGAAGCTAGGTCTCACAGTACAAATAAAGAGAAAAGTCTAAAATCATTATATATTTAAATTTTTCTCACAACCAAGAGCTCCCGTTTCAAGAACTTTTCCATAAAAGAGGGGTCAAGTTGGATGGTCGCGGAGTTTTTAAAATCAAAGAGCAAAAGCTTTTAGTATATCATATGGTAGATAGGTACGGAACCCTTAGGGCGCGAGTCCGACTCGCACTTGGCCGGGTTTTTTTTGTAAGATGTACGTCCAATGACTCGCTATATCCTTATTCATAAATTGTATGAAAGCAATTTTGAAAATATTGAACCCGAAACTAGTTAAATAGAAAAAAAAATTGGTTTTTTTTTGTGTGGGACCATTTTTGAGCTCCTTCAGGGAAAAAACGGCTGAATATTGTTTTGTAAAATATACGTCCAATGACTTGCTATATCCTCATTAATAAATTGTATGAAAGCAATTTTGAAAATATTGAACCCGAAACTAGATAAATGGTCACTTTCTTTTGACTTGACTGGTTATATAGATATATACAGCCGTTTGAGCGCCTTGTTTAATTAAATAATTAGTCTTATACAAGGCTTGAATAGGCTTAGCTCTAGGCTAGCCGCAATCAATAATGGGTTTATAGGCTTTTTATTTAACAGTCGTCTTAAAATAAGGGCTAAAAGCCTAAAGTCATTTGCAGCACTAGTTCCAGGGCATAGTGGAACACTTTACCTAGCGAACCTATGAAAACACTCAAAAATCATATTGGCTTCGAATTCCAAAGTCGTATACTGCGTACAAAATAACTTTGGCCGTGACCATTAATGCGCAGAAGTCAAAAAATGAGTCGCGGGGGTGAGCGCGGCTCCCCCCAGGGGGCGAGCGAATCGTTTATTGGCTCTCCGCCTGTCACCCATGCGCGGAAAATAACCGTCATGGATAAACTTGTTCTGAACGCGCTGTACACGTTCTTGGTTGGGCATTCCGAGCTCAGACAAACAATGTACGGCCACGGATTGCACAGCCAGAGACTTGTCAGCCAGTGTACTCGGATTCCGAGGGCGGTCATTACTTGGCTCCGAATTCCGCGGTTGTATAATGTACGAACAATCCGATTTCCCGAACGTACGACCGTGGATTGTACAAACTTGATATCCGAAGCCAGATGGTTGGCTTTGTATTCCGTGGTCGTTCAATCGGTGGACGTACATTCCGGGCACTCGTCATTTTCTAGCCAAGTGAATCATACTTCATTCATATAATCATTCATTTCATTATTCGGTGATGTGTGTGAACAGACAGAACGTGTTCAGTCTGAACTGTTTTGCTTTGCGTCTGTTTGCGTCTTTTTTATAGATAGTTTTTGCTGTTAAAAGTTAAAAATATCAACTAAGTAGGTGTAGCCTTATCAAAGCTAACAACACGCCGTAAGAAACTCAAGGATCGGTAAGATTTCAATCAATTATTTCTTTAAGTGGGTAAACTAAGTAACTACTTGCCGGTATTTTTCTGGTATTTTTTTCCTGTATTTTAGCTACCTAGTACATGCCTACAACATTGTAAAACATAGGTAATAGAAAATATGGCTCAACATTTTTAGCTACAGTTTTCACTTGTGGGCTAAATAGGTTGGTACGTTTGTTGTTTTTTTATCATGGATCTACTAAACTGTATTTTGCATTGTTGAGGAGGCGGCGCTGAATTACTTTTGGAGCCGATGATGTCATCGCCTAACCGTGGCACGCCGCCGCCGGCCCGGACGCTTCAATTACGTACAGTCAACAGCACGTCAGTGGAAATGTTTGACTCTTTTACCATGTTATAAGGTTCAAAGTGTTTTTCGTGCTGATGGGTGTACCAAATTTTTGTATTTTTCTTCCTCATTCACCGCAGTTCATCAATGTAGTCGGTACCTACCTATAATGTATATTAGTAGAATGAGGTAGAATGTGTCGGTAGGTAGGTAAGTAATAAGCATGTAGGCAATCATCAAAATAAACAACTACTGCAACTAGTTTTGATATTAGTCACTCTAATCACTATTCTAATTATTGATCATTAGCATCCTCAGTATTTCTCATCCTATTTGCTTTTTAGGGTTTCGTACCTCAAAAGAAAAAAACGGAACCCTTATAGGATCACTTTGTTGTCCGTCTGTCTGTCTGTCAAGACCCTTTATCTCACGAACGGGTAGAGGTATCAGGTTGAAATTAATACCACATATTAGGATCCATTAACCACACAAGACCTGAAAATTTAAATTTTTTACAACGACGCAATCAAAAGATATGGCATTTTATGTCCTCATCTCCATACATTTATTAAAAAATGCAAAACCTACAGGGTACGTCCGGTTGACCTAAAATTATGAAATTTGGCAAGAAGCTAGGTCTCACAGTACAAATAATGGGAAAAGTCTGAAATCATTAAATATTACAACTTTTCTCACAACTAATGGTAACCAATTGTGGTGAGCTCCCGTTTTAAGAACATTCATATAAGAGAGGGGTCAAGTTGGATGGTCGCTGAGGCGATTTTTGTTTTAGTTCTATTTAAAAACGGGAACACTTACAAACTTGAAAATTGGAATGTTTATAGTGCATAAGCTATAAAATAACATCAAATAATAAAATTTGGTCAAGCGCGTGTCGGACTCAAAAAATCTAGCACATTAACTTACTGAAATTTAAACGAATACAATTATGTTTATGTGGTGGTACGGAACCCTCAGTGCGCGAGTCCGACTCGCACTTGGCCGGTTTTTTTTTCATTATTTGGGGAAATTAATAAGGTAGGTACATATATAATAAATTAGAGGTCAATACCTACTATGTTTACGCCATTCTGGGCGATTCGATTGCAATTTCAGGCATTTCAATACTTAGTTTTGGTCCAGTACATCGGTGGTTAATGACTACCTCTTCATAGGTATTAACTTTTGCATATGCTTATAAAATTTGTTAGGTATACCTATTTGTTTAAAAGCTTTTATAAACTAACTTTTTTGACAATATTACTAAATACGGGTCGAAAGCGGTCTTTTTTTTGAAGTCGGTTAAAATGATTTGTGATGCATTTTCTAAACGGCCAAGCATGTTTGAAAAGCTTTGCAAAAATATAAAATGTTCATCAAGCATTCGCAAGCACCAAGCTTCGTTCTAAACAATCAAATTTTGACCGTCTAATAAGGGAGGGATAAGTTTATCACATACGTTATAGATAGTTATAGTTATTTCAAATAGCTTGATTGGATAGTACTTAAAGCGGTCATTAAGTGTTAAGATAACATAAGATAACAAAAGGTATTAACAACCGATACCTGTAGTAAGGGTGATGAAGGACAAATTTCTCTATGTATTGCTCATGTCTGCCTCTTTGACTGATGATAAGGAGCATCCTCTAGCTAGAAGATAAAGGAACGTTGGAAAGATAAAGGAAAGAAGGAACGTTGATATACGAAAAATATTTATAGAAAGTGATGCGCACCCATTTTTTTCCTCTATGATTGAACTAAGTTATGCACAGTGATACATATAAGTGAAGACTTATTTCAGCATAAGTTTATTTATATGATATTAAATTTGCTAGTTTGTCTCCGAAACATAAAGAAATAAATACCTATACATAAATAATCATAGTGTTTACAACAAACCTGGCCGAAACATCTACTTCAAAGAGCTTCGCCTGGCTTATATTTATGTTGCAGAAACGTTGTTCCTGTACAGAAATGTCTAACGTTTTCATTCTCTTTTTCAGTTTCTGGCAGCAATATGGCTGCGCAAGAACTACCGGGAAATACACTCGGAGAAAAACATAGCCATTTCAACCAACTTGTCAAAGAAGCAGTCAAAAGCAGTAAAAAATTGGAAGCTGAAGATTTCAATGCTCAAGACAGCGATATCGACAACCTTATAAAAATCGACGTCGCCAGTCAGCAAAGAAGTGCGGAGTACATTATGAAGGTACTGCAATGCGACGATATGCTGTACGTGTCGCGAGCCATCAAGCGAAGCCCTTGGCTGATCACAGACCGCCAGTACTCCCACATCATCAACCCTAAGTACCTCCACAGCGAGCTCTTTCCCAACATGATATCACAAGCGTGCTCTAAGCTTATGCTTAACATACGCCTTAACCTGAAAGATGAAGATCGTGTTGAAGAGTTTTACAACTTTTTTGTACAAAAAGATATCAATGCAGCTCTTGGTTGGTTACCCCACTGCTCAATATCTTTTGTCGAAAAGGAAGTTAGAAAACATCATAAGGATATAAACTTGAATTTACTCAAACGCCTTTGTGAAAAATCAATAACGATTCTGGAAATAATCATAAAAAGTTGTGATTATTACAAAAAGAAGAAATTGACTGAAACAATGTTTCTCCTCAATAAGAATACGGAAAGGTATTTAGATATCGTGGAATACTTGCCGTATTACGACAGACCATTACTAGGTCATAAAGCAACAGCTAGAATAATGAAGGCTTGCCCTCAAAGAATTATAGATAGATTTGAAAAATATGCTGACATGATAGAACTTTCCACGTTTGCAAAATACATGAAAAGAACAGAGATAAAGAATTTTCTCTCTAAAGTATCTGAGAACAAAGAACTGAAGAATTGGTGTACATTTGAGAATTTAAAACCGTTCGTCAAACACTTACCCAAAGAAGGTAAATTTGAGTTTGTTAAGAAATTGTTCATCGAAAAGTCTAAGACAGAAGATATTAAAGAAGAGGAAACTTCGCGTGAGCTTGCAGACGAATTTAGTGGTGAAGGATTCAGGGAAAAATGTTGCATACAACTCTGTTCAACAAACTATATGGCGCCGCGCAGCTCGAAAAACATATACCGCTGGTACATATTCGCTTCGTTTGAAGTGGCATTTCCCGATATGCTCAAGCTGATCCGGGCTGAGTCAGCGCCCGAGGAGCGTGTTGCAATGTTTGGGATATTACTGCACTGCGCAGGTCGTAACCAACAACACATTCAAACATTGATTCGGTATTATGCTGAGAAACACACAAACGAACCCTTCAAGTTTAAAATTCAATTCGTAAATAAACTGCTCTCTAAAACTGATACTCACAAATTTGACAAAGAGACCTGGAATCTTTTAGACAACATGTTCCGAAGCATGGAGGTGTACATCAAATCAGAAAATAATGTTCAGTCTTGTGTTAAAGCTATCATAGTGTACAAACTTCTTCACAACGAAAGTATACCCGAAATTATCGAAGAAAAGTTCAAATTTGAAAGTATGAAATCGATTCAGACTAAATTAACCCTAGAAGAAAGGAACAAAATTTTCGAATTCTTATACAAATTTTTGGTAAAGAAAGTCGATGGTAAAAATATTAACAGTGAAAGCGAGTTAAAAGAAACCGTTCAATTAATGGAAACGATTCAGTCACTGTTAACAGACTGGAAAAAAAGTCTGGTCGACTATCCTTGGTTCCTAGATAAAGTACGAGAGCTTATAAAATTAAAAAACACAAATGACTGGAACACTAGTCTCAAGACCTTATATCTCAAAAACAAATCATGGAGAAGAGCATTCTTTGAAGATTCTCTACAGATGTCTCCCTCTGACGAAACATGTTACAATTCACTGAAACACGATCCGACGTTAATGTCACGACACAAAAACACAGTGGAGCAAATACAAAGAGACGACAGTGTATCACTTCGAAGGCTGCTGAGAGCACTTCGCGTGTACTGGCCGCAGTCGCTAACATCCGAATGGATGACTTCTTACCTCACTCAACTAGATCAACCGGAAGGACACAAAGCTCTTACTCGCGGTTCTTGTATTTTGGCATCTCAAACACAAGTTACTGAAATTATTCAGAAATATGCTCCCACTGAATCCAAAATCAACTGGAGTGAATACGACGAACATGTTCTCAGTCTACAAAAACACCTTGCTCGGAACATGTACTTGACCCGACCCCTACTACCAGCGGAAATGGTTTTATTGTATGCAAAAGGTGATTACTTACAATTTGCACTACCATCTCTCAATTCTCTGGTATACCACATGAAAGCTGCGAAGACCCGGGAACACTTGTCAAAGATACTCGACGCGCCAGTATCGCTGCAAAAACATGGCATTCGATACGCCTTTACGAAGCTTGAACCTGAAGAACTTAAGAAAGTCTTCCATGACATCTGGTCAACAGCTAAAAATCCATCGATTCGTGCCGTGCTCTTTAAACAAACGCACAACCTTCTCTGCAAGCAAACAAAGCCAACTTTAATAGAGGAAATTTGGGAACTCCTGAGCATGTTCATTGACAGCTTGTCTTCAGAAGAGAATAAAGAAATATATGCAACCCTCGGCGAAGTACAAAAAGTGCCAATTTTAGTTAAAGGAAAATTTTTCATGAAAAGCTTTAAGTTCTTGAAGGCATTATCAGCTAAGGCAAATATGGAAGACAAGGTCGAAGAATTAACGTTCGAAATTAAGGATATAATAGAGCATTTAGACCCTGATTTTGTCGCCGATGTTCTTCAGGAGTCTTTGGATAAAAAATTTACTACACATTCATATCAACTTACTGATTTACTAGCGTCTTATTTGCTGTGTGCAAAGGATGAAGAATCGCAATTAGAGAGATTTAACAAAATCTTACTTCCTCTCATGGACCGTTCATTTGCATTATGGAATGTGAAGACCAAAGGTTTCTTTGTTAGCAGAAATTTAGTAGATGTGCTAAAAGATTTGTTCAAACACGTTCCGAGATTTGTTTTCGAAAAAAGAATGGTCTATCCTACCAAACTGTTTATTGAAATACAGAACCAACTAGATCGAAAACTGGTTGCTGAACAACACTATCAGACTCAGACGACGTGGAAATTAATCGCTACATTAGTAAAGCTCACGGAAGAAAACAAAGATTTCCTGACTTCTATTCCAGAAGCTACTGGAGGAGATTCCCAAGGCTACAATTATTCCTTGGGTAAATACACCGATCGGTGGAACGAATTTTATTTAAAAGCTATTCCCAAGTTTTCCGAAATGTGCCTTGAATATTTACGAGATGACATGAAGAAGTATTTCCCGTCTATTTGTTGGATATTTGCTAAGTGTTTAGATCACACTTTTAACGATATCAATGAAGTAGTGTATCTAGAATGTTTGAAATTATTGCTAAAAGATCAAGAATGTATTCCGAGTTATTTAGTTGTAATAAACAATATGAACTTTTTTGATACCTCAGAAACGGAAGGTAAAATCAAAGAAATTAGAAGAAAATTATTTTCGAATCCGTCGGTCGAAGTAAAATTGCATTACTACAAAAGGTACGGCCGGCATGAAATTGAAGAAGAGTCTGTCGAAACTGAAATGGCAATAGATTCTTAAACTAAACTAAGAATTTAAAATTCTTAAGAATTTAAAGTTGCACTTTTACTATAAACTTAGGTACTTACCTGCTTTTTATTTCTTTAAGGCTTTTTAATATTTAGGTGTATATATTTTTTTGTTGTACGAGTAAGTTTAATAAACTTTTGACGTGGCTACTTCTGTGCTTTCGTCTGGGGGGTAATTTCATGCAAAGTGAATTTAGGCCCTCTGGAGGCAACAATCGACGGCCAACCAGGGATTTCTTTTATTTACTTATGGCATCAGTATTAAAATTCACAATACTTGCAATGTTACCTCCTCAACGCCAATTTTACGTTTTCCTTTATGAGATCTTAGCTCTTTTAAGTAATACCTATTAAAGAGAATTATACTTTAATTAAATGTGTTTCATTTGAAAACATAAAAATAGGCTGTATTTACGCACAAATCTATAAGTCAAAAACAATACATACATACATATATAACATCACGCTTCTTACCCGTCGGGGTAGGCAGAGACCACAGTCCTCCACCTGCTACGATCTTGACTTACTTCCCTCGCTTCCTGTACTTTCATCAATCGTTTCATACATGCTCGTCGGTTTAGGGTACTTTTGATATGGCCTTTATTTAGAAGGACCTGAATTTGGTAATGGTACGTTCGCCTAGGCCTTCCAACGTTTCCATTCACTCTCGCCTGGTAGATCTCTTTCGTCAATCTTCGTTCATTCATTTTGTCTACATGACCAAACAATATCAGCAGCCCTTTCTCGATTTTGGTCACCACGTCTTCTTTTACGCCACTACGTTCTCTTATCACACTATTTCTAATCCTGTCACTCAATTTAACACCAATCATATCATACTCCTTGGCCCTCTCATTTCTACTGCATTAATTCTACTTTCATGCTTCTTCTGCCATACATCACTGTTGGTACCTAAACGGCCCTATTAACAGCCAAACGAGCATTGTGAGACACATTATGACTCCTCATAAAGGCGTGCAGGGCACCATTCACTCTTCTTTCAATATCACTTTCACACTATCCATCTCTCGTAAACTTTGAACCCAGATACACAAACTCTTTCACTTGTTCAACTTCTTCACCACCTATTACCTAATATAGCACACTGTCATACATTGTTCTCTTTCAAGTACCAATAAATACTTCGTCTTGCTTACATTTACTTTCCTCCTGCAACTAGTCAGCAGATGACGCAAGTATAACTTGGTCATCAGCGTAGAGAAGACATTTGATGAGTAACTCATTCATTCTCAGTCCACACATACTCTCTTTCAGATCAGTCAAACAATTATCCATGAACAGGTTAAACAGCCAAGGTGACGCTACACATCCCTGCCTAACACCTTTTTCGATGCTAAACCATTCAGTGTACGCCCCGTTTATTCTGACGCAAGCACTGGAATCCTCATAAAAATTTCAGTGCTTGAATCAGATGACCGTTCACCCCATACATAGACAATGCTGACCACAATTTATTCCTCACCACTCGGTCATAGAACTATTCCAAATCCACAAACGCGCAGTAGACTTTTTGGTTTTTGGCCAAAAAATTTTCAGCTATGCACCGCAAGGAAAAGACCTGATCTGTACTGTACCAGGCCACTCAGAAAGTATTGCGAAAAATAGTTTTTATATATGGGAGACTGGCCGGTCAGAATCTTTTTCGAAAATATGATTACTTGTAAGTAAAAATATGTGTGTTCCATTTTCAAAATTTCCCTCCACATTTTTTGCGAGCCAATTCAAAGTATCGTGTCTTACTGAAAAATGGATCTGCGCCGGGAACATTTTAGAGCTATGATTTTTTACGATTTCAAGTGTCGCCTGAAACCGGATGAATCGTTCGATAGACTTCAAATGGCATTTATGGATGAAGGCCCCTCCAAGGCAACCGTGTATCGTTGGTATAACGAATTTAGGCGCGGTCGACCAACCTTGGGGGATGAAGAAAGAAGCGGTCGCCCTTTGACGGCTATTACGGAAGAAAACGTGCTAGCAGTGAAAAATTTAATCCAAGATAATAGGCGAATTACATATCAGGAGATTCAGCACATATTAAAGATTGGATCGGGAAGCGTTCACGAGATTCTACACGGGCATCTTCGCGTGAGGAGGATAGTATCGCGCTGGGTGCCGCACTACCTCACCGACGCTCAGAAGCAGGCCCGGGTGGAATGGTGCCGTGATATGCTGAACAAATTTGAAGCAGGCTCGTCTCGGCGTGTTTACGACATCGTAACAGGTGATGAGTTCTGGATTTATCAATACGATCCAGAAACCAAGCGCCAGTCGACAGTTTGGGTGTTTCAAAATGAACCAACGCCTACCAAAGTGAAGCGATCTCGAAGCGGGGGGAAGATTTTGATCGCCAGCTTTTTTAATTTGACTGGCCACTTGGCCTCAATTCCCTTACGAGATCAAAGAAGCATCAACGCCGAATGGTATACTACCAAATGTTTACCAGAAGTTTTTTCTGTTGTGAGCAACAAGCGACCAAACACAGGGCTCCGCGGACTACTGCTCCACCACGACAATGCGCCTGCACACACCGCGCTCAAAACGAGGGACTTCCTGGACAGCACACCAGTCAAACTCCTGGGTCACCCTCCTTACAGCCCTGATCTAGCACCGTGTGACTTCTTTTTATTTCCAAAAATAAAAAATCAGCTCAAGGGGATACAATTTTCGTCGCCGGAAGATGCGCTGGCTGCGTTCGAGCAGGCTGTAAACGAGGTGTCTACGGCGGACTGGAAAAAGTGTTTTGAAAACTGGTTCAGACGCATGAATCTTTGTATAGAGGCTGGTGGAGAGTACTTTGAAAAGATTTAATAAAAATATATGTACCTGTAGAACAATTTTTTTTAGTGTCGCAAATATTTCTGAGTGTCCCACGTACATCCCATTCCCTTTCTAAATCACGCTTGTACTATTAACAAATTTGGTGCCTGACCACTTTTGAAATTTTGTTGCTTGCGTGTAGCGATCTTAGCCCGCCCCGCCCTTACCAATAAGAGACGACAACAGTTTTGGGTCCTTTAAGGTTCATCTGTCACATGTTGGTCAGTTAAAACTTGCACTAGCAAGGCGGAGCCAGCGGGGGATCCCGCGAGCCACTACTGCACACGAAACTAAACTTAAAAAGGTGGTCAGGCGCCAACTTTGTTGTGACTAGCAATGAGTATATAATTACTGACGTTTTGTGACTAGCTACAATGTCTTCGCCCAGCCTTCAACATAAGGGCCTCCGCCGCGTGAAGCGTTTTTGCCGGCGTTCGAGGCCAGGCGTTCGTGTTTCTATGAGCCCCGCCTCTGAACCGTTTCGTACGGCGCGTCTCTCATACGCCGGGCGTCTGCTTAACACGCCGCGTTCGAACGCCGCGCTTTATGTACAGTCCAGCGAACCTCAAGTACCGCCATAGTAGATAATACATACCTGTTTTATTTTGTTAGCTTTTTTTCTTTTTGTTTGTTTATGTTTTTGTTAGGGTAAGTATACAGGGTGTTAGATTAGGATAAATACACAGGGTGTTAGGGTAAGTATACAGGGTGCTAAATTAGGATCACTATATTTACAGGATCTTAGGGTAAGTGTACAGGGTGATAGGATAACTACACAGGGCGTTGGGTTAGGATAACTATACAGGGTGTTAGGTTACTAACACTGTATAGTTAGTTATGTTATTTATATACAGAGTGTTACTACACAGGGTGTTAGGGTAAGTATACAGGGTGTTAGGATAGAATAACTACACAGGGTGTTGGGTTAGAATAACTATACAGGGTGTTAGGTTAGGATTACTATATAGTCATGTTAGTTATATACAGGGTGTTAGGGTAAGTATACAGGGTGTTAGGATAGAATAACTACAAAGGGTGTTGGGTTAGGATAGCTATACAGGGTGTTGGGTTAGGATAATTATACAGAGTGTTAGGTTAGGATCACTATATGTATAGTGATCCTAACACTGTATAGTTATGTTAGTTATATACAGGGTGTTACTACACAGGGTGTTAGGGTAAGTATACAGGGTGTTAGGATAGGATAACTGCACGGGCTGTTGGGTTAGGATAACCATACAGGGTGTTAGGTTAGGATCACTATACATATAATGATCCTAACCTAACAGCCTGTATAGTCCTAACACCCTGTATAGTGATCCTAACCTAACAGCCTGTATACTTACCCTAAGACCCTGTGCATATAGTGGTCCTAATCTTACACCCTGTATACTTACCATAACACCCTGTGTAGTAACACCCTTTATACTCACCCTAAGACCCTGTACATATAGTGACCCTAAATTAACACCCTGTATACTTATCCTAACACCCTGTGTAGTAACACCCTGTATACTTACCCTAAGACCCCGTACATATAGTGATCCTAATCAAACACCCTGCCCTAAAACCCTGTGTATCTATCCTAACCTAACACCCTGTATACTTACCTTAACACCCTGTGTAGTAACATCCTGTATACTTACCCTAAGACCCTGTACATATAGTGATCCTAACCTAACACCCTGTATACTTCTTACCTTAACACCCTGTGTAGTAACACCCTGTATACTTACCTTAACACCCTGTATACTTACCCTAACATCCTGTATAGTTATCCTAGCCTAACAACCTGTATATTAACAAATAATGACCATTAGAAGCATTTTTGAGTCAGTATTTGTTTATTTATTTACTTTGACCCGCTCTTGACTGTACAATCGATACCACAAAGACGAATTTGTACTGACGCCGCCGCGTGAAGCGTTCGAACGCGACGTACGTACGGCGCGTATGGCAGGAATGAGAATTTGTACTGGCGGCGCCGCGTGGCGCGTTTGTGTGAGGCGTTCGAGCGCGGCGTCAGACGCTCGCGTTTGACTGCGGCGGAGGCCCTAAAAACAACCTAAAAAAAAAAGACTACAAAAACTAGAACCCGACTACTGGCAAATCTTGCTCTAAAAATTATGAAACAAGAAAATATTATTATCATCTGAATAAGTAGTTATTTACAATCTATGGTATTTAATAAATATCGAAAATTGTAGAGCCTCATCTCTGTAGGGCTGTGTTCCAAATTGTACAAACGCTGCTAAAAGCGTATACAGTACTGACGGACGGTCCAAATTGATTTTGCACGCTCACAAAGCTATCACTGCTTTAATGGCTCTAGTCAATTTGGAATGGATTTAAGCGCGCTCACGTGTTCATCTGTCAAAATGTCAGTTTTGTTTTTATTTTCTGTAACAAAGCCTAAGCTAATCGCTGAAAAATGTGCGCCAAATCCACTCTCATTTCCATTAGAGACAAATTCATTAAAATCAAAACTTAAGAGACATCAGCTGGCTGCAAATGTGTGGGATTTTATGTGTCAAATCGATTTGACATTAGCGCTTTCACTGCTCCACCTATTTGACTAAAGCACTGATAGCAGAAACGATGACGTCATCAATGACGTAAGGCGGTGAACGAGCGAGTGCTTTAGAGCACGCTTTTGGTCAATTTGGACCGACTTAAGCGCGCTCACAATGCTCTAAAGCAGTCTGTTAGCGCAATATGGAACGCACAGTAGGTGTGGTGCGTCTGCAGTTGACGACCATGGCCTTTCGTGCAGAAAGAGCGCGGGTCTCATTCCACGCCATGATGCCGCGCGGCGGCGCGGCGGGCTCATGCCTCGGCGAACGTCCCGGCTTTAGTTTTAATCAGGTTCTAGTTTTTGAAAAAAAAAAAATTTGGGGTTATACCTAAACACGTTTACGTAATAAAGCTGTAGTAAAACTAAAGTAAACACGTTTGACTTAAACCAATCATGAAAAAGGGAGACTAACTGGAGACAGAATCTAACTTGAGAAGAAGAATAAGGGCTCCCGCACACGACCGAGAATCGGTGGCCGATTTTTTGTTGGCATCCCGCTCTGACGTGTTATCACCTGAATCTTCCGTCCTTGTCCTGGGCGATAATCGGCCACCGATTCTCGGTCGTGTGCGGGAGCCCTAACTGAAGACAATTTATTGAGAAAATCTACTAATGAAGAACCAAAACAGGCAGCATGGTCCTAGTACCTTAGCGTGTCCCGAAAAAAAAAACAAAAAAAGCATTAAAAAATTACAAGCGGCAAAACGTTAATTTACCCTGTCAATTTTATTTAATCGTTTCGTTCCCGCCAACCAACCAAGACAAAATGGAGCAGAATTTGGGAAAATTTTGCGAATCTATTGATTTTGAAGCATTTACTTTAGAGCTGAATGATTCTTTAGGAAACAAGGATAAATCTCAACATTTTCACTGTATTGTAGCTAAGATCGAGGCTGACTTAGCTTACATGAAGGAAATAATCCAGGATTTAAATAAAATGCGAGGTAATTCAACAGACTGCAATACCTAAGTATATTCATTTATTATGTGGCTTCTAGAGGACTTTTTGGCGGGAACGCGGCGTGGAAGTTTGACTGCTCGATTAAATTTTTTGTGCATTTAGTGAATTATTATGCGCGCAGCTGATAAGATTTCAAGTCCACTATAGCTTTACAAGGGCTTTAATTGTGTAATTCTCTCACTCGACACTGCCGGTTCGCCATATTAAGGGGCTGATAAGACCTAAATACGCTTCACTTGAGCAAGTTCTTAACGAAAAGTGATGAATATATGGCAGTGAAAAAAAAATGTGATAATTAAGCATCTTTACAAGAATATGGCCGACTCCAAAACACGATTAAATATATTTTGTACGCCATAAAAAAAATCCAAAGTTACCCCTGCTTTTTGCTTTTAAACCGTTTTTCTTAAGTACCCATTAATCTATGATTCCATTTTACACATTATTCAATATACTGTGCATAATAATATAGCTGTTTTATAATTAATATTATGCGTACAGATTTTGAGAAAAATGAGCGAAAAACGTAAAACTGCGCGAATCCGCTCCGTTCTTGCACGCGCATTCTGCCCTTTGTTAGAAAGGGAGGTAATTCAGCTCTTATCAGGCCCTTAAGCCATATTTTAAATTCCAAGTTGTTCTAAAAACTGAAGAATGTTCTAGAATGCGCTGGGCAAAGCCCTCCCTTTTTTACGCCAGTCGCGGTCTCGAGTTTCTGTTCGCCAGTCTGTCATATAAGCATCCAAGTTCTCGCGCCATCTTCTAGGTTCTAGGGCGACCTTGGCGACGCCGCCCGTCTTCGGGACCCAGCACGTAGCTAACTTAGCCCACCTATCTGCATTGTGATCTGGATGCATGCGTCACAAATGTCCTGCCTAGCTCCAATTCAGCATAACTGCGCATAACTGTCTTTTTAGGGTTCCGATACCAAAATGGTAAAAAAAAGGAACCCTTATGGTGCGACTTTGTCTGTCTGTCTGTTACTCACTCATGCTATCGACTTGAAATTTGGAATAGTTGTAGAATTTGGTTGCCCAACATAATTGCACATGAAAGAATTTAAAAAAATACGATTATTACTGTAAAGGTGGCCCAAATAGGGGGGGAGGGGGCGGGGGGGGCCAAATAGGGGGGGGAGGGGGCGGGGGGGGCCAAATAGGGGGGGAGGGGGGGGGGCAAAATTTCAAATTGTCGTTACTAGGTCGAGTTGGGTATCATATGAAAGGGCTTTACTTGTACATTCTAAAATACATTTTTGTATTTTTTTACAACTCTTAGTTTTCAAGTTGTGATGACAAATGTCAAAAAAAATACCATTCCCCCCCTTTATCTCCGAAGTCTGTGTAAGGAAAAATCTGAATTAATTACAGTCAATAGAAGTTCATGTACAGCAAAATTAAAACGATCTTTCTAAGTTGCACAGTTTTTTAGAAATCTGCAAAAAACCTTTACAAACAAATTTAGTTTTGAGGTTCTAAAAATGGACTTTATTGCTTCCAAAAATACTATAGATATATCGGAACCCTCGGCGCGCGAGTCCGACTCGCACTTGACCGGTATTTTTTTCCAACGACTTCGATGCTGGTTTTGGAACGCAGGGAGGTGTTCCGTGGTCTAGCGTTTTAACACCTAAAATGCTGTGCTCCATTGCACGTGGGCATACCTTGAGTTTGGACTTTTGATCTTCCAGTGAACATGTTCGCGCACTGCTAGTACCTACTGCTACTTTTAAACAAGTTTCCAAAGGTTAGGATGGGCAGGCAGGATACACATATCGTCGACTAGGGGCGCGCGGTTCGAATTGGGAAGAAATTACCCGGACAGCAGGATAGCTGTATACGACGTCCATATGTGTGGTCCAGACAGACTGCTGTCTGACTGAATTTTCGCTTTAATGTCAATGGAAGGTATCCCTTCATTAGCTTCTATAAAGACCAGTAGTTCTTTTTTTTGGATTCGTCTCTCGATCTCTTTCTTTGTCCTGCCTGTATTCGAAGCTTGCTATCAAGTATAAATATCAATTGTTACTAAAGATATTAATGGTTTAATAATATCTGTCACTCTGATCGATATTACCCGCCAAACCCGATTTTCGGTCAAACTAGTTTTTCCTAGTTTGAACTCTAGGCTATACTGCTCTACATTATCCTATCGAGCCATAAAGCCGGATTTACACGGAAGAAAAATTTAGGCGCCTCTGAGGGATGCAGCTATACGAAAGAAAGAAAAAGCATTTCGACTATTTCTTTCTTTCGTATAGTTCCGTAACTCAAGGCGCCTAAATTTTGCCCCGTGTAAATCAGCCATAAAGAAACTAAACCAACTAGATCGAGTGTTGGGTAGGGTAGGTTAGCCTGTGGTTTAGGTTATCAGTTAAACCTTGCACTAGAAAATATTTGCTTCTAATGCAAGGATTAACAGATAACCTAACCTACCCAACACATTTCAGTTTGGACTGGACAAAATTGTTGGTATGTAAAATTCTCTAGGTACTTACTTACTTAATAATGTTATTATAATTAACTTCAACAGAGACAACAGCGAAGTTTGAGTCGCAGCTTGTAACTCAAGTGAACACTTCGACGTGGAAGGAGATATCAGAGCTTATAGGCTTGTCTCGCGCGAATATCATAGACGACTGCTTCAAAATTTTTGACCGTCCGGATGATGAAGCTTTCGACCACAGAAATATCAAATAGAACGTAGGTACTTCAGTACTTGTCTTTGACTATTGCTTACCAATATTAAAATGATTGCAGATTAAACATTATATTATAAAGTACCTTACTTAATCAAACTTGTTTTGTTATTATTTTCATGACTGTCGTCTTTTGTAATCGGTTCCTCGAAAACGGCTTTACTTCGATCACACGTACAGTACAGAAGTTACCGGCAGAGAAATATTGATCTATATGGAGTATTTCTTGAAAATAGCGCGATTCAGAATCCCTACAGCGCCATCGGCTTCCATTAAGATCATACAGAGCAAAGCTCGGTCACCCTTGTAATTTGACTACCTCAATTTCAATTAACAATTTTTTTAAGTAATGGAAATCACAAATTGAAATTACTTATTTTTAAATACGAATGAAAAATGTTAAATAAGTTTTAGCAGAGGCCCATACTTATGTCCTATTTATTTAACTTCATACACAAAGGTACATAGGTGGACTTAAGAGGCTACCTCCCGTCCACTAGCGCCCCCATCAGTTGAAAAAATATTACTCACTAAATACAAAACTTATCGAAAATCCGGAAAGACAGAATGAATTCAGAACCCATCAATTCTGAAAAATGTAGTTCATTGTAGTTACAGATGCAAAAAGTGCGAAAAACGGCCACTTTTAGCTGTTTTTGTATCTGTAACTACAGTGAACTTTATTTTACAGAGTAAATAGTTTCTAAATAAACAAAGGTACCTTAAGGCCTTAATAGCGCTCGGCGTGGCTCGGCGTTACTTGATCAAATTAAAAATGCACTCGAATCGTATATGCACGCTAAGATGTCACGCGCTCACAGTTTTTGGTCGGGTTCGCAGCCGCACGCGCTCAAAAACTCGGTTTTTTGCACTTTTCATTAGTATTATGTGGGATAAAAATAAAACATTCAAGTAAAAATATAGATATAATAGATACCTTTTTTGTGTGTAAAAACTAACTAGTGAACTTTTGCGGTTTTGGAGAAATTTTGCAAATTATCACAAAAACAGGTGCTGCTGGGGATTTTTTTTCTAAAACGTGGTTTGCAAAAATACAATTCTGTTCAAGTAAAACCTTTTTAAAATTTTGATATATCACCCTGTATTTTTTTTTTTCAATTGTTTTGATGTTTTGATGGCCATTTATTTTAATATTTCAACGTAAAGTTAGGCATTTGACCGCTATTAGCGCCTTAACTTCAATCTGTCTTTCCGGATTTTCGATAACTTTTGTTTTTAACGAGTAATATTTTTTTAACTGATGGGGGCGCTAGTGGACGGGAGGTAGCCCCTTATATCTAACAGTCTGACTTGGGTGATGCAGAGACATGAATAATTCCAAACGTAATTAAGTAATTTGAATTACAAACTACAAATTACATTAGTTACCGTTATTACTTCAAATTAAATTACAAAACAGTTAGTTAAATTACAAAAGTAATTGACTCCGCCCGACACTGTCAAATTCCAATATGTTTAACTTGTTCAAGAATTATTAATCCTGTGAAATTCAGGGGAGGATCCCTCTCCAGCAGTGTTGCAACTTTTGTTGCTACGATAATGATCACGATTCAATATAAAAAAAGCCGGCCAAGTGCGAGTCGGACTCGCGCACTGAGGGTTCCGTACCACCACATAATCATAATTGTATTAGTTGAAATTTCAGTAAGTTAATGTGCTACATTTTTTGAGTCCGACACGCGCTTGACCAAATTTTATTATTTGTTGTTATTTTATAGCTTATGCACTATAAACATACCAATTTTCAAGTTTGTAAGTGTTCCCCTTTTTAAATAGAACTAAAACAAAAATTGCCTCAGCGACCATCCAACTTGACCCCTCTCTTATATGAATGTTCTTGAAACGGGAGCTCACCACAATTGGTTAACATTAGTTGTGAGAAAAGTTATATAAGTAAATGGAAAAGTTGTAATATTTAATGATTTCAGACTTTTCCCATTGTTTGTACTGTGAGACCTAGCTTCTTGCCAAATTTCATAATTTTAGGTCAACGGGAAGTAGATTTTGCATTTTTGAATAAATGTATGGAGATGAGGACATAAAATGACATATCTTTTTATTGCGTCATTGTAAAAAATTGAAATTTTCAGATCTTGTGTGGTTCATGGATCCTAATATATGGTATTAATTTCAACCTGATACCTTTACCCGTTCGTGAGATAAAGGGTCTTGACAGACAGACAGACGGACGACAAAGTGATCCTATAAGGGTTCAGTTTTTTTTCTTTTGAGGTACGGAACCCTAAAAACGGTCAAGTGCGAGTCGGCGTCGCGCGCCGAGGGTTCCGATATACCTATAACATTTTATGACCGCAAAACTAAATTTATTTGTAAACAAAGGTTTTTTTGCAATTTCTAAAAAAAATTACAATTTAGAAAGATCGTTTTATTTTGGCTGTAAACACTTCTATCGACTGTAATTAATTCAGGTGTTTTCTTTCACAAACTTCGGTATATTTTTTGACATTTTTCATCATAACTTGAAAAGTAAGAGACGTAAAAAAATACAAAAATATATGTTAGAATGTACAAGTAAAGCCCTTTCATTTAACCTAGTAGACAATTTGAAATTTTGCCCCCCCCCCCCCGATTTGGGCCCTCTTTACATTAATAATCTTTTTTTTTTATTCTTTCATGTGCAATTAAGTTGGGCAACCATATTATAAAAATATTCCAAATTTAAAGTCGATAGCATGAGTGTTTGCTGAGATATACAGGTGTGACAGACGGACAGACAGACAAAGTCGCACCATAAGGGTTCCTTTTTTACCATTTTGGTATCGGAACCCCAAAAACGGTGATGATGAGAATTGAAACAATTTATTTGGTTGGCAACATTTTTATTGCCTTTATACACTTATTTACTCGGATAAAGAAACAAGTAAGTATCATAGTACTGTATTTTTATGTTTGTAGTTCATAGAAAACAATTTTATACCACTGTGATCTCTACGCAAAATATACAATTGTTTAATATGTAGCCAAACATCTAAAACATATACCTAAACTTGCCATGGATCAAAGTGATTTTCGTTTTTTCTGTTTATTACAATGTGTTACAAAAAGGATATAAAAACCTTGAAGGTGGTGTATGAAAAATAATATTCAACTTCCCATAGGAAATGCATCAGCTGATAGCTTGGACGAAACAACCTCTCGTCCAAGGCTGATAGTGAGCTTTGTATGAAAGAAAGGTTAAAAGTTAAAACATTTGTATCGTATTTCAACCTGTCCTGTTTTTTTTTTCAATTTCTTGTGCAGATTCGGGAGATACGGGGTTGATACACCCTTTTCTGTTACACCTCATACAAGGTTATTTTTTTTTTGACCTGATATGCGTATGCCCACCTTATTACAGAGGTCAAAAGCAACAACTTTTTTTCTACGACTTTGCTAACAACGCACGAAATTTTTTCAACTTCCCCATTTAAACTTCCCACACAAAATGGATCGGTCACGTGACCACTTTAGTATGGGAAGTCGAAAAAATTTTGTGCGTTGTTAGCAAAGTCGTAGAACAAAAGTTGTTGCTTTTTACCTCTGTAATAAGGTGGGCATACGCATATCAGTTCCAAAAAAATAATCTAGTATCATCTTATTTTACTTAAAATTAGTACCTAAAATTAAGTCCTCAAATAATAAATGGACTGGTCATACAGAGAAATTTTCCGTTTAATTTTAATCACAAGCAAATAAACACTTAAAAAACTCATTTTACAAGTTCCTTGGGTACATTTAAATTGCTACATATCAACTTCTTTTTTTTCTGCATGAGCAAGTCAACATGTCAAAATATCGCGATTCACAATTTAATTATTACTACCCAAAATCGATTTTTTGATTCTGACTGAATAGTATTTAACTCCTTCTAGGTTAGAATAAACTTCCGTAAGAAGGGATTTTACACTGTTTGAAATATGGTTTCTGAAACCAATAAAAATGAATCTGTGGTTGAAACCATTTAACGAGAAATCTTCGCATAAACCTGCGAACCTCCAGCAAATTTTCCCTATCTTTGAATTATAAATTTTCTGGCAAAATGGTTTGTGGTCCGCTGAAACTGTTGCGGGCGCCCGGCATCTGCGTCCGCTTCATTTAGCCACAGATAATATAATACTATACTAGTACAGATGCCTCACATTTGTGCCGAAAATTGTTCGGGCTATTTTTTCCATAAGGTATTTTCTTAGAATAAATTGATACTCGTATCTGGATGTTAAAATTTAATTAATGTCATAGTTTACACCTTTACCTACCAACCTAGTAGTAACATTTAGTTTAATTATTAGAAATAAAAGGGCCAAATGAATTCGGGCTATTTACTCCGTCGAAGAAACCGTAGTACGGAATGGGACCCCATGATTTAGCGCTGTTTAGGGTGCTTCTCTAGTCTCGGGGATTTGATCTTCCCGCTGACTGGAGAAGCGCCCTTCATACTTGCTTCTCCTGTCTTGCGTGACGCGGGCCAGCAGCGCGGAAGGCACGCAAGACAAGAGAAGCGCATATGAAATTACCAGCTGGTGCCCGCGACTTCGTCTGCGCAGGTTTATAAATTGTAGCCTATGTGTTATTCTGATGTATAAACTATATTATTGTAAAGTTTCATTAAAATCCATTCAGTAGTTTTAACGTGAAAGAGTAACAAACATCCATCCATACTTACAAACTTTCGCGTTTATAATATTAGTAGGGTCAAATGCGGACGGCACGCATGCGAACCAGACCGCACGCGGACGTAAATCCTCATGACTGGAGAACTTAGCTACTAGCTCACTTATTGCGACCGCACATGTTTTAGCGGTGGACCGGTTCGAAGCAATGATAGTTTAGCAAAAGTAATGTCTCCAAAAAAAGATGTTTAGTAATCCAAATTAATTTTCAATGTTAAAAGGTAGATTATTTCTGGCCAGCTGCAAACGATATTCGAAGTGTTTTCCTGTCGTCGTGTGAAGAGAAAATTTTACTCAACTGCAAGTCTCGTTAAATGGTACCACCTAAAGCCCACGTCACACAGAGCGGTACAAGCGGTAAAGCGGTCCGGAGGCGGACCTGCGGGAAGCGAAAGCGTTCCGGGACCGGTCACACAGAGGTACCGCGCGGAAACCGCGGCGGGACAGCGGGGCGGTAGTGGTCGGTGTGACATTATTTATCTGTGATTATTCAAAAGACGTAAATCCTTTGCTTTAAACATACTGACCACCTAAAAAAACTGATAACCTAAAAAAAAGTCTGCGCAAAGCCGCAAAATTCTTGTAAAAAAAATACAACGTCAAAGTCCGCGCCCGGACCGCACCGCACCGCGCCGCGCCGCTGCCGCTCTGTGTGACGGGTTGCATTGAACGCAATGGAATACAGCGCCCGCTCCCGCCGAAAGTTCGGCCCCGCGCCGCGCCCGGTCCGCGGGGTTGTATTAGCGGCCCGGCCGCCCCCGCGCCGCAACGCGCCGCGCCGCAATCGCTTTCAATGTGACAGGGTGCATAAGAACTCATACTTTACAAAAAATACCGGCCCCGGAACGCTTCCGCTACCGCCTCAGTGTGACTTGGGCTTAATCCTAGTAGTATATTTTCATGTCATTTATGTACCTAATACGATCGTCAATAGCTAAATCCATCACGTCTACTGCCAATCATGAAAATAATTGTTTTGACAATCAGTTAAGATAGTCTTAGCCTAAAACATTAAGAAACCTTACACTGGAAGCATCAGCTCGATTAGTAAATCAAACAACTAAAACGAAAGTATGAAAAAACCGGTTTCCGAATCTCAAGTCTAGTATCACTTTGATAAGAACACGGCAAAGACTTCACTGAGTTAGTTTTCAGATCTGAAACAATAAAAAAAACTAACATTTTACTTGCTCTAACTAAAATATATACTCTAAATATACAGGATGAAAAAAAGGTTCTTTTTTACATGACTCTTGAATTTTCTTTGAATAACATAACAGTAATTCATTGAGATGGACAGGTACTTACTAGTATCATCATAGAGGTCATTGAACTCTCCACACACTTCTCTCATTTACAATCTATTAAAATAGATCATATACTTTTTGACACCCTGTATATTGTATAATGTATGAGTAGCTTATATCTGCTGGTATACACATACAAAGACTAAAATTTTCCGCAAAATAGAAAAAATAAGCAGTAAGACATCTTCTTACAATTCGCAACAGAAACCCAAATGTAATGAACCTCGAAAGTAGGACGATAAGTAGAGATAAGGCCACTAAGTTATTAGTACCTGGGCGACCGAGCTTCGCTTTATGATAGCCGCTTCAACATTAAAATATCATCGGGTGAGCAAACCCGCCAACAGATGGCGCGCTAGGTTTTTGTCTAAAACGCGGTATTAAAATATGCTTAAAAACTCGGGCAAAACAGATTTTCCCAGACATGAGACCTAGCTAGATCGATTTTACGACCCCGAAATCCCCCGTATGGTAAATTTCATCGAAATCGTTAGAGCCGTTTTCGAGAAACTGATTACAAATATTGCTAGTTTAATTATAGGCCTTAGCCGTCTATGTAAGACGATTTAAGCAGTTATTTGTAAACCGTCCTGAAGCACGGAATCATCTTACTTTTCGGAAAATCAGGTGATTCAGTCTGCAATATCCCAACCAAAATGGGAAACTTAAAGTGTATTTTGTTTGACAGTGTCCCCACCAGGCTCGAACCCAAAACCTCCGGATCGGGATTAGACCACGTGAGCTGTTTTAGTAGTGAGAAGTTGTGCTTACCACAGTCGCCTAGTCGTCGTTGTTTTCGTCGGGCGCGGGCGTGTGCCACGTTAACCTCTCCTCGTAGAACTGTATGACGACCTGCGGGCACCGCACGTTGGCTTGCTTCGCCGGCACCAGGTCCGCTTCGTCGGTGCCTTGCCACTTCATCAGGAACATCAGCTCACCACTGCTGTCGGTCGCGCCTGGAAATGGATACAAAATTGTAAATACTACAATACACAAATTAGTCCGTGTGTCACAACTGACTCCAAAACTATTTCCTTGATTCCCTTTTTGTTTAAAACGATATAAAAATCGAGCATTTTCTGAAGTTCACTAATTTGAAACTAAGTATCCAATGATTCGTTTTTGAATACTTAAAAATATATCTGCAGGTGGGGGTTGGGGGGAGTAAACTTGGATGAAAGCTTGACGTGCTCTTGGCTACCTTCATAGACGTATCCACGCAAAACACGGCCGTAAGAGAAATACAGCCAACCAGGGATCTTTTTAATGGAATGTTATAATAGTAACAAAACCAGTAGAAGCAGGACCTCGCAAAGCTACAACTTTTAGAAATCATAAAACTACTAAAGGTTGTACTAAGAAATTCATCCTCTAACGCGATGATATGAGGGATAAAAGTTTGTATAGAAATCCTATAGTTTTGTCATGAGGTACTTGAAAATATGGATTTAAGCTAATAATAAGAAATAAAGAAACAATTGTTTCAGAAATTTTGAGATATCATCTCCCAAAAGGGTGAAACAAGGGATGAACATTTTTATGAAAATCCTACAATTTTGCCTAAGGTACTTGAAATTTGGATTTTAGCTAATAATAAGTAAAGAAACACATATTTCAGCAATTTTGACATATCAGCCCCCAAGGGGTTTAAATAAGGGATGAAAGTTAATATGAAATTCCTACAGACCAAAAAACGGGCAAAATTTACTTTTAGGATAGATCTAAATCAAAAAAGATACATGTTTTAAAATTGGGAAAAACTGAAAGTGCTTTCATCTATGGGATCTTTTTATGTACTCCAGCTTCCCGTGCAAAGGAGGGTCCCGGGGCGGGCCGCTAGTGATAGATAAAAATAATAGTTACCAATAATTTTCTCAGGTTCAAGTCCACGGTCGAAACCAGAGGGTTTCTTTTCATCAGATTTAGATTTCTTGGCACCTTTCAAGTCTGGCGTGGCTGCTGAAGACTTGCGTTTAGCAACTTTATCCTTCTCTGGTTTGACAGTTTTGCCCTCTGTAACATTACAAACAAATACTCAATGTATGCTAGTAAATAGGGTGGAATACAAGGACACCAGGGTCCATGTCTTTTTTATTTATTTATCTACTCTCATATCGTTAATCCTCAATAATGCATTCAAAAATTGTAGGTTAACATGTTCATAATGTCAATCTGTTCCTAGAAACACTCTTAGCAGCTTATCTGTGGGAGTGTATTATGAAGTACAGCTTGACCAACTTATCTGGAGAATTTTGTGATGGCGCCACGATCGAAAAGGGTTGCCACCTATTACAAAAATAAACAAATTCAGCCTTTTTTAATACTCTTAACTACATGATAAAATACGACATGACCTTTTACTGTTTGCCTCCTTGCTCGCAATCACAGATAAAAGATACCTATACAGGGTGTAAAAAAAAGTACGATGATCCTTCTTAGGGGTGATTCTACATCACTAATAATTTAATATTTTTCGGGGCGCTTCACTTCTACTTGAGCTAAATCTATTTTTTTAAAAAAAAAGTATTTTTAATATTTTTTGTACAATCTATTTTTTTCCGTTTCCGGTGGCTTAACTGTCAACACGTACGTCGATAACTCCCGAGAAAAATAAGCGAAAACCAGTGATAAATAGTGCCAATTTCGTGGTGTGAAGTGTTAATCCGATACAACAAAGGTTAACGAACACGCAAAAGGAAAGGTCACAGTGCTAGTGCTAAAATTCGTCAAGAAAAAGCAAAATACATTTTTAATATATAACCTAAAAATACCAAATACAGCCATAGACAATAGACTTGTTGTGCAGTGACAACTGACAACCTTACGTCAAATTCGACAGTGACACCAACTGCGGTGTTGCCAACAAGGAAAAAGTCTTTCTACTAACCAGTGTTACCACATCTAAACCAATAATTTCCCATCATTATGGATAAAAACATGGAACTTCTTTTACGAAAAATAGACGAGAAATTAGAAAAACAAGCCGAACATATAACATATTCGGTAACCAAGAATGTCATGGAAGCGATAGACGAAAAAATCAATACGATGATAGAGGAGAATAATCAACTTAAAAGCAAAGTAATACAACTAGAACAAAAACTCAAAATGACAGAAAGAGAGAAACGAAAAAGCAACTTAGTCTTCTTTGGGGTCGGAGAAAAGGTCAAATCTGAAGCGGAACTAGTAGACCACATCAAAGAAATCATAGTGGATATGGGAGTACACATGGACAGTCATGAAATCAGCAATGTTTACCGTATTGGGCAACTAACTATTAACAAAAGCCGTCCAGTTGTAGTCTCTATCACAACGCAATGGAAAAAACATCTTATACTTAAAAACAAGCCAAACCTCCCATCAGGCATTAACATAAAAGAAGATTTTTCCAAGGAAATCCTAGAAAAACGCAAACAGCTTCAACCTCAACTGGAAGAAGAGAGGATGAATGGGAACATTGCTTATTTTAAGTATGATAAACTCATAGTGAAAAAACCAAAAGAAAACAGAGAGAAGAGGAAGAGAGAAACTTCGAATTCACCTAAAACATCAACACAGAAGAAAGCTAACACAAACGAAAATCTAAGCAACCCAACACCAACACCTCCACTACCCAAAATTCATACGGATAACATCATCAAACCCAACATACTGAACTACGTAGAGAGAGTTGGAAGCGTTCAACAACCGAATACTCCAAAAAACTAACTATTGTCACAAGGAACCGGAAACAAACAACCGCACCAAAAAACAACCACAACTACAATCAAACAACAAAACGTCCCCCACAACGGCTGGTCCCCGCGGGAGATGTAGACCACCAACCTCTAACAAAAAGACAAAAAACACTTAAAATTGCAACTTTAAATACGAGAACCCTCAGAACGGAAGAAAGCCTACACGAGTTAGAAAAAGCCCTAGAAGACATAAAATGGGACATCTTGGGTATAAGTGAGATGCGAAGACAAGGTGAAAAAATCGAGGACCGTGCAGAATATATACTATTCCACAAGGGTGAAATTGCCGGCCAAAGAGGAGTTGGATTCCTAATTAAAAAGCCAATGGTTCAACATGTTCAAGAGCTTATTGGTATTTCTGATCGAATAGCCATACTCAACATCAACATACCTGGACATAGAAAAGTATGGTCAATCATCCAAGTTTATGCTCCAACAGAACAAGCAAAAAAAAGCGAAACCAAACTCTTCTACGAAGAACTAATACAAGTACTGACAAAGTACTCGCACAACTACATAATATTAATGGGCGACTTCAATGCTCAAGTTGGAGAAAAACAAAGTAAGGAAGGACATGTCTTGGGAAATTTCGGCCACGGAAAAAGAAGCCCAAATGGGGAACTCCTTGTGGAACTCCTACTAGAACACAACCTTACGCTTCTCAACAGTTTTTACAAGAAGAACAAGAAGATGAAGTGGACATGGATCTCCCCAGACGGCAAATACAAAAACGAGATAGACTATATAATAACAAACTACCAAAAAGCCTTCACCGATACGTCAGTACTAACAAAATTCAACTTCAATACAAACCATCGCATGGTGAGCTCCTTAAAAACTGAACCACCTAGGAAAACCAGAAAATATACACCCAAAACAGAACACTACAGTAACGAAACTATAAAAAAGATTGCCACATCCCTGAACGAAATAACCGAAGACATAACAACAGAAGACGGAAACACTGATGTCCTTGCTAAGTATGAAAAGCTAGAAAAACGACTAACCTCCACTAAAACTGGGAGCACAAGAGATAAAAACCAACACATACTATCAGATGCAACACTACAACTTATAGAGAAAAGAAAAAATCTGCTTGTAAACTACCCTAAAAAAGAAAACATCCAAGCAATAACAGAACTTAGCAAAGAAATCAGAGAGAACATCAGAAAAGACAGAAAAACTAAGAGGCTACAAACTCTAGAAAGACACATTAAAAGGACAGGTGGCGTAAACAAAGCACTAAAGGAACTAAGAGAGGTAAACAAAGAATGGATACCAAAACTTAACAAAAAGAACAAACTTCCCTCTACGAACAGAAAAGACATAAACGAAACAGCTACCAACTTTTACCAAGATCTATACTCGAATCCAGACAGAAATCAGAACCAAGAACAAAGGAATGATCCATACAAAAGGCAGCTCACAGTGGAAGCTGAACCTGAAATACTTCCTTGCGAAATAGAAAAAGCTATACACAGCCAGAAGATGGAAAAATCTCCAGGGCCTGATAAAATAACAAATGAGATTCTCAAAGGAACTCTTGAAGAACTATTACCTGTACTCACATCAATTTTCAACGGCATAATGAAGACGGGAAAAATTCCTTTACAATGGAAAACATCGCACATCATCCTGATATTCAAAAAAGGGGAAAAAGAAGATGTAGGGAACTATAGACCTATAAGTCTAATGTCCAACATATATAAGGTGTTCTCCAAAGTTATCCTAGACAGAATAAGCAAAAAGCTCGACGAACACCAGCCACGTGAACAAGCCGGCTTCAGACAAAAATTTTCCACCCTCGACCACATACACACAGTGAAACAAGTGATGGAGAGGTACAAAGAATACAACAAAAACCTATATATGGCATTTATCGATTACTCGAAAGCGTTCGACAGCATTAGTCACCAAGCCATATGGGAGAGCCTGAAACAACAAGAGATACCTCCAAAATACATCGAAATTATTAAAAACATCTACTCAAGCAGTGAAGCGAGGATACAACTAGATACCCTGGGAAAAAAGTTTAAGATCGAGAGGGGTGTAAGACAAGGGGATCCCCTGTCACCAAAATTGTTCTCTGCTGTATTGGAAAGTATCTTCCGCAAACTGAACTGGGATGGCTTCGGCCTCAACATAGATGGAGCGAAACTGAATCATCTAAGATTTGCGGACGATATAGTCTTGTTTGAAGAAAACCCAACACACCTCGAAGTAATGATAAAATCACTTAATGAGGAAAGCGAGAAAGTAGGTCTAGCAATGAACAAAGACAAAACAAAACTGCTCACAAACTCCAAAACAATAGCAATTAAAATCAACAACCAACCACTTGAGTACGTGCAAGAATACATCTACCTAGGACAGATAATCTCACATAAAGACCAAACCACAAAGGAAATAAACAGAAGAATAGCAAATGGGTGGAAAAAGTACTGGTCTCTGAAGGAAATCATGAAATCTAAGGATTTAAGCATGTCAATAAAAAGGAAAGTGTTTGACACATGTATACTTCCAGTTATTATATATGGTTGTGAAACTTGGTCACTCACGAAACATCACAGAGAAAAGTTGGAACGTTGTCAGAGAGCTATGGAAAGGAGCATGACAGGAATTAAGAGACAAGACAAAGTGAGAAGTAGCATAATAAGAGAAAAAACCAAAGTGACTGATATACTTACGAGAATAGACCAACAGAAGTGGAGATGGACCGGACACATGGTCCGAGATAAACAAAATAAATGGAGCACAATTATTTCGGAATGGTACCCCAGAGATGGCAAACGCAACAGAGGACGCCAACATATGAGATGGGAAGACGACCTGAAACTCACAGTAGGACACCATTGGAGAAGGGTTGCGAGAGACCGAACACAGTGGAAGATGTTAGAGGAGGCCTATGCCAAGCGGCACGCTGAACTAAGGGACATTTTGTGAAATCAAAAAATCTTTATAAATTATACTTTACTGTAACCTGTAGTTCAGAATAAAAAGGCTTAATAAAATAAAATAAAATAAAAATAAAATTAATGATGTAGAATCACGCCTTAGAAGGATCATCGCACTTTTTAGGGTTCCGTACCTCAAAATAAAAAAACGGAACCCTTATTATAGGATCACTGTGTTGTCCGTCAGTCTATTCTATCTAGTATATCTGTCTGTCAAGACCCTTTTTCTCACGAACGAGAAGAGGTATCAGGTTGAAATTGATAAAGAATATTTAGGTCCATAAACCACACAAGATCTGAAAATTTATTTTTTTACAACGACGCAATCAAAAGTTATGGCTCTTTATGTCCTCATCTCCATACATTTATGCAAAAAAGCAAAACATACAGGGTACTTCCCGTTGACCTAACATTATGAAATTTGCCAAGAAGCTAGGTCTCAAAGTACAAATAAAGGGAAAAGTCTAAAAACTTATATTTCAATTTCAATTTTTCTCACAACTAATAGTAACCAATTAAAGTGAGCTCCCGTTTCAAGAACTTTTCTATAAAGAAGGGGTCAAGTTGGATGGTCGCGGAGATTTTAAAATCAAAGAGCGAAAGCTTTTAGTATATCATATGGTAGATAGGTACGGAACCCTAAGGGCGCGAGTCCGACTCGCACTTGGCCGGTTATTCACACCCTGTATAAATAAATACAAAGATCGATGATAAAGACAACGGCCCTGACTAAACAGTAAGGGTTTTTAGGCAAATTGGCCTCGGAATAATTAAACTTTAAAGCATACAAGTAATATATTAAATGTTAATTTTTTTTATTTTATATTAGCTAGTGCCCGCGACTTCGTCTGCGCAGGTTTATAAGTTTTAGCCTATGTGTTATTCTGATGTATAAGCTATATAATTGTAAAGTTTGACTAAAATCCATTAAGTAGTTGTTACATGAAAGAGTAACAAACATCCATCCACCCATACTTACCAACTTTCGCTTTTATAATATTAGTAGGGAGGATAACATATCAATATAGCTATTTTTATTTTAAGAATTTTTTTTTTATAGAAAAAGAAGACCCTGATTATTCCTTTTACTGATAACCTTTCACACAGTAATTAAATTAAATTTTGATGCTTGACAAGCATTTTCTAAACGGACGAACATGCTTGACAAGCATTGTAAAAATATAAAATTTTCAACAAGCATTCGCAAGCATTGCTTGTCAAGCACATCAAGCTTCGTTCTAAACGATCAAAATTGCTTGACAAGTATGTTAAACGAGCTAGCGTTATACATGAACAAATGGTGCTATTGGAGATTCTTGCTCCTTTTCTGCATCAAAGAATGATTTCATTATGAGAATCATTTCTCACACACCACTTTACAGCGATTTTGGAATGATTTTCTCATAAAATACTTGGAAATATGCAGAAAAACAAGAACAGCACAGGCAACACTGACTGATACAAGGAGGTTTAAGTAGCAGCTCTTTCGGCTAAGGAGGGAGCCATAACCGTATCCATTTCTTGCGAGGGACCTCCATACTAAAATGTATGTACACTTGTTCACGTATGGACTGTTAGGTCGCCCACTATCCTCGTAAGTCTAAAATGCGGAAAGTGTCATACGGGTTTCTTTATTTCATATACAAAACAAAACCTGTAACTAAATCTGTGTAGCTTCTGTAGGTACTGAAAAAAGAGCGGTACAAAGTCCACCGTGTCAAGATACAAATGCTTTTGACTGTAGGTACGAGTACATGTACCTGAACACAAAACTGTAGTATTTTTATACAAACTTTGTTTGAACACTTATTTCCCCCTTTAAAAGATAATTTCTAAAACATGAAGGTTCACATCTCTCTTTATTTCTTAAAGTATTTTATTCATCTATTTTACCTAAGTTTTCAAAACTCTAGAAGTTTCATACGTATATTTTTTTATGAGTTGCGTATCTTCTGTTCGAGTGAACCGATTACAATGATACACCGCTTTTATATTGCAAGAAAGAACGCCAAACATATTATTGAAAACCCCGTTTGTATCAATTAAGTTGTTTATGAGTTATTGGTGCACAGGCCGTGATAATTTGCATTCTTGTGGCTTCTGTTTGCTTTTTTTTAGTTAACCGATTGCAATGATCTATAGCTTAAATATTGTCAAAAATAAGTCAATGAGTTCAGTGGTTTTCGAGTTACTGGTGCCACCGCTTGAAACTTCACGTATCCTCTGTTTCAGTGAACCGTTCGCATTGAAACAAATCTAAGCAATGAAACAAAATTAAGCCTAATGTGTTATTGTTAACCTTATTTCAAGCGGTTGAGTGGTCTGTGAGTTATTGGCGCCGCCGCTTGAAACTTCGATTGTACTCTGTTTGAGTGAACCGATTGCAATGAAACTAAGCTTATATGTTGCACGGAAATAAGCTTAATACATTACCTACCGAAAACCCGGTTCCAATCGGTTCAGTGGTTTGCGAGTTTATGGTGAATACACAAAACAGACCAACAGACAAAAATTCCAAAAATGAACCGAATGGTTTCTATTACCTTTTTTGTGACCCCCCAGATCAAGATCAATTTTTCCCGATAATTTTCAATGAACAGAATCGGCGAGTTATTATATGTATAGAATTGATGATCAATTCACAAGTAAAAATTATATATTTTCACTTTCGCATATAAATTTTGGATTAAACATTAGATTTTTTTAAAGATGTTTGTAAAACGTAACCTAGACCCTAGTTTTTTGACCGACTTGTAATAGTCGACTAGGAGACGCTTTACACGACTATGTTTAGGACGGACTCTACAGTTTTTACTCTGAGGACTGTCAACAACAAAATGACGTTTTCAAAATGACGTAAGTAGTTCCTCTTTTGGCCATTCTACAGAAAAGTTGGTCAAGCTGTATTGATTTCACTAATAGTCATCGCGGGAGACCTATTAAACAATTTTTTAATTTTTATAGACACGCCATGACAGCTTGATGCATTTGTAGTCTGTGGCTGCAAGGAGGTTTCATTGCAATATTTGAAATAACAAAAACTCAGCAAATACAAGTTGTATTTACATATTTTTATTAGTTTTGTAATGAAATAAGTGATAAAAACGTTTACGATTTGCCTTTGAGTGTATTTAAAACAGCTAGGAACTTTGCTTGGCAGTTATCACCGGAAAAAGAGAAAAACATTAAGGTTTGTTTTTGAACACATTATTTTAGGATTCACGATATGAGACTAGATAAAGTTGTGTATGCAACTCCACATAATTAGGTATAAAACACTCGTGTCATCTATTATGGAACTTGGCTCGCTACGCTCGCCTGCGTCCCATAAACCGACACTCGAGTTTTATACCCCTCATTATGTACCGTGGCATCAACTACTATTATTCAACTTCATGCACAAAGGTACATAGGCGGACTTAACGCCTAAAGGCATTATCTAACAGTCTACCTTAGGTTGATGCAGAGACAGGTCACAGATGCATAAATAATTAATAGTGAATTGATTAATAAATTGATGAGTATATAAATAAGAATACACAAATGTCTACGTGATAAATAAATACATAACACATATAGTTACACACACATACATATTTTTCTTTTCAGAATTTGCACCAAAATGGAAACACTCATAATAAAATGAGAGAAATGTATATGAATTTTTTATTCTCAAAATATTAAAATCTCTGGCATGTAAAAATTTTGGTACATAGTCACAATTCATACCGGCTTCCTTTTTTTTTCTCGCCTCTTCAAAAGCCTGTATAAGGTCTGGGCAATCCAAGTTCTCCTCAGGCTCCCATGTGTTGTCTTCGTCACTGTAGCCCTTCCATTTTAAATAATATTCCACCTGAAAAATATAGAATAGTGGCTACAAATGTGTCCATCATGTATCAGATGGTGTGGGTCATGAGATTGATGACTGACCATGTATTTGAAATCTCTTTATGTGGAATGCTCTTTTCTTACCATCAGGTGGCTGTCTGCTTATTTATTTACTTTTGACTTTAAAATAGGTGTATTTTAATATACAGACAGTCAGAAAAATCCACATTTTAAACATGTTTCACATTGTAAATTAGGAGGTTATTTTGTTCACTAAATAAGGAACCCTCTTTAGTTACATCTGCCTGTCTTATTTTTAATGATTAGCTCAGTCCACACTGGACAATCGAGGCACTCTCATCACCAGAGATCAGAATCCGGGTGTCATTTCAGGGCCGTATTCAGAAAAAATTATGGAAATTAAATGATTTTAAGTAATTAATTCAATTAAAATTAAAATAAAATAATACAATTAAATTCAATAAAAATAAAATATCATGAATCAGATAGCATTTTTTTTTTAGTTCAAAATTTTAAGTTTGGCCCTGTAGGACACCCATAGTTTTGATCCCTGCTCATCAGGAACAACAGGAGCACAATCAAATTGCCTGGTCTGAACCCGGTTACCGGATCATTATTGTGGCACTCAGTGATTGTATTTCATGAAGTGCTGATTAAAGTTAGGATTATCCAGTGTAAACCCAGCTTTTTTTTTTGTTCTTGAAGGTTTTGGCATTCACATTCCAGTTACCTTGCCGTTTCTCATGCGACGGTCCAGTACTTTTTCTACAGAGAATTCCTCTTCTGCTTCAGGCTCCTTTTTGTCAGCCATTATTAGTCTGAAATTTACAACAGCAAACTAAATAATCAGGTACCTAAGTAGGTAGAAAAGGAATATGATATAAAAAACTCATGTGTATTCAGGAACAAAACAAATTACACAAGTTGGTTTCAAACAACAGCTCGGCTTGAGGAAGTAATTATACTATGTGTTTTACTGGATACCAGGGTTGCCAGATCTTAGCCAACTCAATTCGCCAAATTTTGACTGCCGAGTAGCCTAAATCGCCTAAATTAATTTTTCAATGAAATAGCCTGATTCACCCAATATTTTGAGCCAAGTAGCCTAAATGTAGCCCAATATAAAGATAAAATCTTGAAAAATAAATCAATGAAATCCTATAAAACAAAACAATTAAATTAAAAATAACTCAAGCTTCTTCATAGGGGCATGTTAATAATACACTATCCAAGTGCTGTACTAGCTGTCACATCTTTATGACACATAAAATATGGCAAAACAACAACGTCAAGCAACTTCCTTGCTGTTAATTTTGAAGTAATCCTGAAGTAGCCTAAATCGCCCGTTCGGCTTTTGCTTGGTAGCCTAAATGGCTACTGGTAGCCGATCAGATTTTTTGGTCGCCATGAGACCCCTTGAGGCAGCCTAAATGGCGACATTTCGCCTAATCTGGCACCACTGCTGGATACAGGCATTATCAGTTGTATATCGACTGCCTGCCTGCTCAAGGATATTAATAATAATAATAAATGAGAATAGAACTGGGCCAGTAGATGTACAGCTGCAATAATTGAAGCAGTAGTGTCAAACTAACTTCTGTTTTGATTTAGGGCGTGTTTGGAATTGGGTACAAATTACCCTGATGTCAAGATAGCTTCTTATGCCGTCTGTGTGTGAGTGTGAGGTCGAGACAAACTGCTGTCAAAGAGTAATTATTACTCAAAACGGAACTGCCTCTTACTCTTGCACAACCACTGGGAACCACTGTGAAGTTAGCCATCTACCAGTCCTATTCTCATTTGAAACGCACAGTAGCTACAACAAGACTAGAGAAAAGCAAAAAAAAAACCAAGCTCAGCCAAGCTGGTACCTAACCTAAGAAATCTACAATAGGAAGGAACCAAATTGAACAGTATTAGGGATTTACTTATGATCATGAAAATTTGCCGCCAAGAATTATGGTCAGAATGAATGTTACCTACTTTTATTACAAAAAATTATGAACATTGTAAGCATATTGTCCCGCCATTTTGGTTAAAGCAAAATCAAACTCAAACAAACAAGTCGTTAGGATGCAGATTGATCTTGCAAGTGGACGGTGAAAATTGTTTGTATAAATTAAATATAGGTAATAATTGCACATGAAAACCCAGAAATACTTACTTTTACTCTTGTCTTCAAACCACAAAACAGGAAAAACACAAACCGGCGTCACGCCGCAAAACGAAACGACACAATTCTTTTTTAATTTTAAATTAGTGCTGCCAGAGGTTTAGATCGGTTTGTTCCTCTTCACAATGAGCCATCATCTTAGCCATCATGATGGGCAAATAAAGGCGAACACCACTGACATGATAGGGCCAACTTAGAGCCCTAACAGACGATCGGATCGGACTGCTCCGAATTTAGCTCCGGACAACAATTTTGTCCAATAGCGTTGCGGATTGACCCCAACGACAATTTTGCTATTGGGCAAAATCGTGGTACGGAGCTAAATTCAGAGCAGTCCGATCCGATCGTCTATTAGTACTTTTACACTTCCTCTTCTCGTTGGTCAATGTTGGTTATTTGTTTGTTTTTTTTTAGCAAAAAATATTATAGAGCTGTGCCGGCAGAGCGTACAAATTACATTACACTAGCTAGAGTCGCTAGCTAGAGCAGCGGTGTGAAGTTAGCAGAAAAAGTTAGCTGAATTTGATAACCCGACCAAATTGAGGAGGTCATTTTTGGAAAATGGTTTGAAAGCCCCCTATATAGAAAACAAGAAAGGGCAACTCTACTTTGTTTCTGCTCTGTGGTCCTTCCACTTGAGCGCGAGTTGACAAACTGACCTTGCACAACTAGTGTTAAGCACGCTAGCTCGCATTACACAATGCAATCTATCGCTCTAGCTAGTGTACTAGATGGGCTAGATTGGCAGAGTCCATATGATCGCTATAGATTGGATCACTAGCTGTCAGCTAGTACTCTGCAGATTGGATAATGTAATTGTGGAAAGAGGTTGTACACCATAACTTGCACTGGCTGATTAGATTTAGCTGTATTCCTCTATGACATTGTCTTGTGCATCATTCGTGTCATTCGTGTCGTCGTATTTGTTTTTTGAGTAATCTTGTGTATATTATTATATTTTCTACGTTATTGTTTTCTTACAAAGTCTTTCATTTAAATAGATTTCCAGAGATCACGACCTCTAAATCATATAAGTTAATATGGTAGCAGATCGAATGGTAACTTTCGTGTGTGAAACAAGAAAATTGTGCTCGTAGTGACGTACCTGCCATTGGTTAGCTACGATTTTTTTTTTCGGAAATTTATTGAAGTTAAATGGAACCTGAAGTAAGTGAAACTAGAGAAATACCCTCAGGAGACGGGAATAACGTAAGAATGAATAATTTACAGGCAGGCAGTAGTAGTGGTAGTGGACATTTCCCGTCATTTGAGAAATTAGACGGAATGTCAAATTATTCGACATGGAAGGTTCAGATGGAACTGTTCCTTATAACTGAGGATCTGTGGCATTATACTAAGAGCACACCACTAGAGAGCGACGTTGCAGGTCTACGAAGAGACAATATTGCTGCTGTATGTTCCGGATTTAGCTGCGAACTTGATGAGTGTAAGTACGTTAGTTGAACGGAATAGAGTATTAGTGTTTTCAAAAAGAGGTTGTGAGATTTATTTAGAAGATGACTGTAAAGTGAAAGGCGAGGTGAAAGCGGTATGTAAGGTAGAGAGAGGAATTTATAAACTAAAACCCGATTCTGCCAATACTAATATTGCATTAGTTTCAGCTGTGAAGAGCAATGCTGATCTTAACTTATGGCACAAGCGCCTTGGTCATCTAGGAGTGTACAACATTAAATTATTAAAGGAAAAGTATGCAGCAGGTATAAATTTTCCAAACACTAATGACAAACTGGATTGTATTTCGTGCTTGAAAGGTAAGTAAACTTCATTACCTTTTCCAAAAACAGGAGCAACACGTGCTACTGACATTCTTGAGTTAATCCATAGTGATGTGTGTTGTCCAATGGAAACTAAATCTTTCTCAGGTCAAAGATATTTCTTAACCTTTATTGATGATAAAACTAGGAAAACTTTTGTTTACATTTTACGCGAAAAGAGTGAGGTTTATTCGAAATTAGTTGAATTTAAAACTTTAGTAGAAGCTCAAACGGGTAAACGGTTAAAAACTATCCGAAGTGACAACGGTACCGAGTATGTTAATAAAAAGGTTAATGATTTTTTAAAAGAAAATGGTATTGTTCATCAATTAACTGTGGACTATACTCCAGCTCAAAATGGTGTAGCTGAACGAGCAAATAGAACTATTGTAGAACGAGTAAGAAGTATGTTGGAAGAAGCAAACTTACCGAAGATTTACTGGGCAGAAGCAGTACATACAGTAGTATTTTTGAAAAACAGATCGCCTACTATAGCTGTAAAGGGCATGACCCCAGAACAGGCATGGACAGGTAAAAAAGTGAATTTGAGTTTTTTACAAGTATTTGGGTGTCGTGCGTTCATGCATATTCCAAATGTTAAAAGGAAGAAACTGGATCCAAAGAGCATGGAACTGGTATTCCTTGGCTATTGCGAAACGACTAAAGGGTATCGTCTCATACATCCTCAAACACACAAGGTTTATAAAGCAAGAGATGTAGTATTTTTCGAGAACCAGAAGAGAGACATAGAAGGTGTTAACGAAGAAGTTGTTAAACGAGAAGTACCCAAAGAAGTTAAAGAAGAAGTGCCACCTTTAGGAAATACCCATGATCCGTCGTTTGGTGAGAGAAATCCAGTGATGCCACCCATTACACAAGAGATACCGTCCAATAGAGAAGAACATGTCTCGGACATTGATACAATTACTGACGATGTGTCCGTAAGAGATACTAGTCTAGAGAGTCCAGCAAGAAACATTGTTGAAAATTTTCCCTCTACTTCCAGAGATAGTGAAGCTGAACCAGTGAAAATCCCAGAGAGGAGATATCCATTGAGAGATAGGAAACCAAAAGAGTTTAAAGACTGTATCTTGTATCAAGCAGCTGAAGAGACTAGAAGTGATCCTGTTACTCTAGAAGATGCCTTATCAAGAGATGATAAAGAAAAATGGAGAGAAGCTATTGCATCTGAATTGAATTCTTTGAAGAAGAATAAAACATGGGAACTAGTAGAAAGTGCTAATGCAAGAGGAAATGTTGTTGATTCAAAATGGATTTTTAGAATCAAAAAAGAGCCGAGGAGAATTAGGTATAAAGCACGTCTAGTAGCAAGAGGCTTTACACAAGTGAAGGGTGTTGACTACAATGAGACATTCTCGCCTGTAGTGCGTCATAGCACATTAAGATTGCTTTTAGCAATAGCTGCTGAAAATAACTTAAAAATAGATCACATGGATGTAGTAACCGCATTCTTGAATGGAGATCAACCTAAAGGTTTTGAAGAAAAAAGAAAAGAGGATCAAGTTTGCTTGTTGAAGAAGGCTCTTTATGCTTTAAAACAAGCACCAAGAGCTTGGAACGATAAACTCAACAATTCTCTGTTAGAGTTAGACTTTGAGAGGTCAGACAATGAACCATGTGTTTATTTCAGGAAGAGGAAGAACAGTTTAATGATCATTGCTGTTTACGTGGACGATCTTCTTATTTTTTGGAATAATGAGAACGAGAAAAAGCTCATTAAACGTCAGTTGCAAAATAAGTTTGATATGAAGGATCTGGGAAAAGTTGATGTTTTCTGGGAAATCAAGATCAAACAGGAGATCGGAGTAATAAGCTTGAACCAAAAAGAATATACACAGAAGATACTAGAGACTTTTGGAATGGCAAATTGCAAGAGTGTAACTACGCCATTGGATCCAAAGACGAAGCTGATGAAACCAAAGGAGGAAAATTATGTTCTACCAAACGAATTACCATACAGAGAGCTGATTGGTTCGCTTATGTATCTGTCTGTATGTTCAAGACCGGATATTGCTTTTGCAACGAGTTTTTTAAGTCAATTTAACAATTGCTACAATAATACGCATTGGCTTGCAGCAAAAAGAGTATTAAATATCTAAATGGTACTAAAGACTTTGAAATAACTTTCAAAAAGTCAGGTAAGACTCTTTATGGATATGTGGATGCAGACCATGCTGGAGATATTGTTGATCGAAGATCATACAGTGGTTTTGTATTTTTATTTGCAGATGGTCCTGTATCTTGGGAAAGTAGGAAGCAAAAAACAGTTGCTTTGTCGAGTGCCGAAGCTGAATATGTGGCACTATATGAAGCATGTAGAGAGTCTGTATTTTTGAGGAGACTGTACACTGAACTCACTGTAAATGTTGTTTCTTCCTTGAAGCTACTTAGTGACAGTCAATCAGCAATACATATTGCTGAGAATCCAGTTCATCATCAGAGGACAAAACATATAGACGTGAGACATCACTTTATCAGAGACTTGGTGAGGGCTAAGGCTGTGTCTATAGAGTATGTGTCGACTGAAAGAATGATGGCTGACCTGCTGACGAAAGGAGTTGGAAGGTTGAAGCATAAAGCTTGTCTGAGAGGGATTGGCTGCAGAGTGAAAGTTAAGGAGGGGTGTTGAAAGAGGTTGTACATCATAACTTGCACTGGCTGATTAGATTTAGCTGTATTCCTCTATGACATTGTCTTGTGCATCATTCGTGTCATTCGTGTCGTCGTATTTGTTTATTGAGTAATCTTGTGTATATTATTATATTTTCTACGTTATTGTTTTCTTACAAAGTCTTTCATTTAAATAGATTTCCAGAGATCACGACCTCTAAATCATATAAGTTAATAGTAATGCAGCCTTTCGGCTCTGTCGGTTATTTTCTGCGCACGTGTGATAGGCGAATAGCCAATGACACGAACGAATAGCTTGCCTCCCCCTACCTGCCACGCTCACCCCCGCGATTCCTATTCTGAGTTCTGCGCATTACAGGTCATAGCCAGAGTTATTTTGTACAACGTATACCATATAAACCACCAAACCATTTGGTTTTTAAACCAAATCGCGCCGAAGTTTGGCATTTCTATCGTTTTTTTTATTAAGTTCACTCCAGACCGCGTAAACAGCAACTGGCGGCCACTGGTCAGTGTACTGGCACTTAATGCCCGTAAGCGAAACGACTATTGTTGTTGAAGGGCTGTGGGACCTATTCTTGTGGGACCTAGCGCGCGTTACATTATCCAATCTGCAGAGCACTAGCTGAGTTAGAGCCTAGCTAGAGCGCAGCTAGGGTGTTCAGTTTGGATAGTGTAAATCCAGCTAGAGAGCTAGTGAGCTAGTGATTTACCTGTCTTAAACTGCATTTACACGATCCAAACTGAACACTCTAGCTGTGCTCTAGCTCAACTAGTGCCAGGCGCGGTTCCAGCCCTAGATTTTGGGGGGGGTCATCGAGGCTGATCCTAATCACAACATTATTTTTACCCACACAAAAATGAGCTTAGGTAGTTTTATGAGCAAAGAAAAACAGTTATCGCATAATCAGAGAGACAGGCAAAGACATATTGCAAATTCACCATCAAAGTGAGTTCTTTATTTCACGTAATAGAGCTAACAAATACTGATAATAATCTAAATATATAAAATAGCTTGTCCTGACTTAATGAAAGATTCAACAACGCCGAACAAACACCATACATAGGTTTTTTGCATTTCAAAACCACTCACTAAGGAAGAATTTTCCAAAATTCATCCCCATAAGGGACAAAAGTTTTTTTGAGTCTTTGTTTCTTGAGTCCGATTCACACAAATTAGAATTTAAGCTTTTGGTAAAAAATAAAGAAACACGTGTTTAAGCATTTCTTAAAAATCTCCCTTCAAGGGGGTCACAAAGGGGATGATTTTTTCCGTATGTTGGTATATAAGTCTTTCATTTATAAAGGTAGAAAATTTTGTAATGAGATGCTTGAAAATTAAAATTCAAGCTAAGAAACAAAGAAACACGTGTTTCAGAAATTTTGAAATATCATCCTCCAAAGAAATAAAAAACATAAACATTTCCTTCTTTCTTTCTAGTTCACTGCTGTTTTTCTTTTTTGGTTTATTAATTATTTTCATCTCTTTGGTTGTCCTTATACTTATTATTGTCAAAATCCTGCTGCTCACACTACTCATTTAATGTACTAGGGAAGAGCGGGGCCTCCCAATACAGGTTAAACAGTTAAAGGGAGTGTCCTAGTAGTTATAAGATATGCACTGTAAATGAATGAACGAAGATTGACGAAAGAGATCTACCAGGCGAGAGTGAATGGAAACGTTGGAAGGGGAAGGCCTAGGCGAACGTACCAGGACCAAATTCAGGACGTTCTGAATAAAGGCCAGGTTAAAAGTACCCTAAACCGACGAGCATGTATGAAAGGATTGATGAAAGTACAGGAAGCAAGGGAAGTATGTCAAGATCGTAGCAGGTGGAGAACTGTGGTCTCTGCCTACCCCAACGGGAAAGAGGCGTGATGTTATGTATGTATGTATGTAAAATCGAAATAAAAACCTATTTTTTTTTCTTTATTGTTTGAGAGTTTCGCGGTCACTAACACTATTATAAAAACAGTTTGACGGGTTCTTACCACGATATGGATTTTTGATGAGTTTCCGATATTTCGGCGCTGTTGCAAGCACCATGATCACGGATGAACTGGAGTCTGTGGGTAGTTAAACTTATTGGCAGACATATCTGTCTACCTTCCTTCTAGTTCTTTTATTATGGTGACCGCCGGAACTGTTGAAACTCGATCGAAACTCACTTCGACAATATACACTCACTACGTCACTGCGAATTGCCGTACGTTTATCGCGCACATTGTTCCTACATAGGTCCACTACTGGATTCCACATGTTAGATAGTTTGTACCCATCTTCCCGATTGAAGTTTTTGTACTTAGGTATCTCAATCGCTTCTCTGACTAACCTGGGCACGTGATGACGTTCTACCGATAACACCTGTGGATTGTGTAGTTCGATCCAGTGGTTTGTCCCTTCTTCCAACAAGTGCTGCGCGACGGCAGACCTGACGTCATTGTTTTTTACGTCTCGAATGTGCTCTTTGATTCGACATGCAATTGTACGTCCTGTCTGCCCGATGTACGACTTCCCACAACTACAGTCTATTTTGTAAACAATTTCGTATGAAAATCCTACAGTTTTAGAAGTAAAGAAACACGTGTACGGAGAGCTCAAAACCAAGTTTGTATAATTCTACCCTTAAAAATTAAAGACTTATAGGCAAACATACGGCAAAAATCATCCCCCTTTTCACCCCCGAGATTTTAAAGAAATGCTTAAACACATGTCTCTTTATTTTTTACCAAAAGCTTAAATTCAAACTTGTGTGAATCTAACTCAATAAATAAGGGACTTTCATATAAACTTTCTTCCCTTATTTACCCACTTAGGGGATGAATTTTGGAAAATCCTTGTTAGTGGTTGGCTTTGAAGTGCAAAAAGCCTGTGTACAAAACTTAGATCTGTACTCGTAGATATAGCGGTTACGGCTCAACGTTGATGAATCAGTCATCAAGTCATGACAAGCTATTTTATAACGGGTGAAAGGGACAGCCCTCCGAATACTGAACGTAATTAAACAACTTTCAGTAAACAAACTTTCAGGAAACGAATAAAAAAATTGACCTCTCCATACAAAGTTTGCAATTTTGTATGGAGAGGCCGATTTTTTCTTTCATTTCCCAGATTCAGATTCAGATAATTTTATTCAATGTAGATTCTTTACAGAATACTTATTGAATGTCATGCAGAATACAATGCAAATAGAGCAAGTCTACGCCGTTTCGGATCGTGCTATGACAGCGTAAAAGAAACGGCAAGAAACCACTGCAGCACGGCCTACTTTAAAAGTCGGCTTTTTAAAATGTGTTTCTTGTGTTTCGCTGGAATATCAGAGCACCATACCTCTTTGTCATTCATATAGTCATCCAATATATAGTAAGATTTTTTACATAACGTTTGCTTTACACATTCTTTAAACTTTCTCTCAGGTAATTGCACTATATTGTCAGGTATTTTGTTGTACGAGTAGTATCGTATACACAGACCAACGAAAGATGTATTGACTTTAGTTAGTCTAGTATATGGTTGATCAATTTTATGCTTCTTTCTAGTATTAAAATTATGCTTGTCACAAATTTTAGGTAATTGATAAATGTTCTTTCTAGTATACATTATATTTTCATAGATATACTGGCATGGCACTGTCATAATGTTGATTTCCTTGAACAGTTCTCTCAAGGAATCACGAGTCTTCAGGCAATAAATTGCTCTTATAGCCCTCTTTTGTAAAACGAATATTGAATGTATATCAGCTGCTCGGCCCCAAAGCAGTATGCCATAAGACATAATGCTATGGAAGTAGCTAAAGTAAACCAGCCTTGCAGTAGCTACATCAGTAAGTTGTCTGATTTTTCTAACAGCATATGCAGCCGAGCTCAATCGACCAGAAAGAGCCGTTATATGAGGGCCCCATTGAAGTTTATAGTCTAGTGTTAACCCTAAGAAAACTGTACTATTTACAAAATCTAAAAATCCCGAAAGTTTTATTCCCTGAAATATGATCAGTTACTTTGACTGATCATGCCATTTCAGTATTCGGAGGGCTGTCCCTTGCACCAAGTATATATTTAAGATAGAAGAGAGATCAGAGGAAAGTTCTGTATTTTAGTTTGTTTATATTTATGTTTGTAACGAATAAACTCAAAAACTACGGAACCGGTATATTTTTTTACACTATTAGAATGCTACATGCTATATATTAATTACTGGAAAAAAATAGGAATCAATACTAAACTTCAATAATGTAACCCAAGGTGAAAAAAATTGCCATACGATGTCTTTCATCGCATGCGCTACGGAAACTATTGATGATAGAATAAAATAATGTTCTAAAATATTAAAGAATATAGGTATTAATATCTAAAAAAATCATCATTTTGTCCAACCAAAATCAGAACTTGTTATCCATACCTTTGTATTAATCCTTATTCAAATAAACTATTTCGTATTCAAGACTGTTTCAATACGTGTAGACTACTTTTTAAAATTCAAATCGGAAATTCCATTCAAAAGGTATTACGAATTTTAAAATATCAATCTAAACAAAATAGGTACTTACAGAAAAACATGTTTAAGCATTTCTAGATAAACATCCCGCAAAACTAACTACACTCGTGCGAAGCCGGGGTGGGCCGCTAGTATTAATATAAAATTACGAGCTTCAGCCCGCGACACTGTACAAATATTGTACTGAGAAAGTATGTTTGATTCTGTTTAAACAGCGTGTAACAAAAAGGTGTGATAATACTGAAGGGTGTGAATCTGCCCATGAAACTGAACAACTTTTCCCAAGGAACATAGGTCGGAGTACGAAAATAAAATTTGACCTCCCATACAAAATGCCCAATCAGCTGATGCAGTTTCTATGGGAGGTCAAAATTTATTTTGTTCTATGACCTTATGTCCCTTGGGAAAATTTGTTCAGTTTCTTGGGCAGTATTATAAATCTATTTGGATTTCGGGGGGGGTCATGACCCCTGTGACCCCCCCCCCCTACCTGGATCCGCGCCTGACTAGTGCTCTGAGGATTGGATGAGGTAATGCGCGCGGAGAGGGCTGCACGAACATGGCGGCGAATACAGGCATATGCATAGCATATGTTGGCCCAACACCGCCGCAAGAGCAAAGTTCTTAATAGTGTATAAAGTTGCCATTAAAAAAATTTTTTCGCTAAAGATATGAATGAAAGTTCCGTGTTGTGTCTGTGAGTTAGATCTCGGACCGAGAGTTTAGATGAGCTGGATCAGCTAGCACAAATATCTAGTTCTTAATAAAAAACAAAATCAGGTATATATTTTGGAAAATTACGGAAGAATATATCTGTAAAATCATTAGGAATTTATTTTATCAAAACTAGTTTATTTTTACGCTGGCAATGCAAAAAAAAAAGACCGAAAAGTCATAAGTTCCACTTCCACGACAGAGGGCGCTTTTTCTGAAAGTTGAAGTTGTCTTGTCTGTCCCAGTGTATGGGAAAGTTGTAAATAATTTTCGTGATATTTTTGACAAAGCGCTATTATTACAAGCGTAAGATAAACAAAAAGTGATCTACTGATGACATAGTGACCCGTTAAAGTAATGGAAAACCATATTCGGTGTGCCTTATGAAACAAAAAACTATCATTGCGCACGATACCCCAACGCCATTTTGAGGCGAAATTTTGTATTGTAAGTGCCAAGTATTTCGCAATATTTTCGATTTTCACCCCTGTGAAGGGGTTGAAAGTGACAAATATCGGTGATAGTGTATGTGAAAAAGGTGGACGACCGTGTGGATGTATGGTGGATAGCCCCGTCGGGGGTCAGGGCTCTGGTGTATGGGATGCAGTGTGGCTAGTTGGAAGCTGATGGTCTGGTGTTCGCATAATTAGATTACGAAGTGGTGCTTCAGGGTGGTGACCGCTCATTGGGGTTGACGCAGACGGTGGCGAGCTGCGTACGCCCGGCGAGGGTGTGGGCCGCTGTCTGCGGCGTGCCCGTTATCGGTTATTTCCGATTGTTGCAGATAGCGGGCGCGGAGGATGGCCCCGGGCGGGAGCGCTGTAGTTAACTGACGGACGCCGCCGGCTCACAGCTGGCTCAAGCAGTATGTAATTTTTTTATCTTCAGTTTACCTTTTAAAGGCTTATATTGTAAAGTACACTCCTAGATACTGTTTCATTTGGTAGAATTCTTGTTGCTCCTACAAGTCCTGGACCTGTCTTTTACCAAAACTACTAAAACATAACTTGGAATAGGCTAAATCTATCATAAAACAATGTGTGAAATCCATAGACATATATTTATTTTACTAAAGAACCTGCTAGAACTCATCTTATATTGACAATAATTATTGGAATCAAAAGTGGGAAAACAATTCTGACGGGATGCATGATGTTCGGTCAATTACAGACTTGCTCTTGAAGGTCATCTGCAAACATGCCTTCTTGTCAAGAAACATGCTTTTTGAATTTCAGCCTTATTTGTACACTGTTTAGATTCTTACAGTATACTATCACTAATTTTGTTATGAACGAACATAGAACAAATTGCCTCAATTTTTTATAGTCATATAATAATGTTTTTACAGAATCCCTGTGATATTGAGGATTTTGAATTAAAAATATAAAGGGTGTAAGGCACAGGTTTTGGAAAACTAAAATGGCATTATCAGTCAATGAAACTGAACAACTTTTAGTAAATAAAACTTTCAAGATAGAAAATTAAATTGGTCACCATACAAAATTGTGAATGTGATTGGACAGTTTGTATGGAGAGGCCGATTTTTGTTTGATAGTTTTATTCACTGAAAGTTGATCAGTTATGTTGACTGATCATGCCCTTTCAGTTTTCGAAAACCTATCCCTTACACCCTGTATATAATGTAAATACTTAATCATTTTGAGATTTATTTTCTTTCGGAGATATAATTTCCACCGAGAGCTTATTATTACCACAAAAACATGAATAAACTAAAATTATTAAACCAAATAAACATCAATAAAGAAATTGATGGGAAGAGGTAAAGTTGTCATTTATAACAATTCAGTTATATCTATTTTCCTTAGGCATCATAGGTAAGTAAAGATTTATTTAAAACATTTAAACAGGCTTACAGTCACAGCAATGCAATACAACGGGCATACATGTTTAAGTCACTTTTCAAAGGTCGGGTTTTCCTTTGGTATCCACACTAGGCTACCTTGTGTCATAGACACCTAACAAAGCATTACACAGTCCAGTCTAGCCTAACTAAACTAACATGCAGAGTGTTGGCATACAATAACACTGATTTGGTATAAAGAGAGAATCATAAGGATCAAAACTTCTGGCAAAAGTTGTACATGTTTCTGGAAGGGATACCTTAAATATACATGCTTTTTAGGGTTCCGATACCAAAATGGTAAAAAAAAGGAACCCTTATGGTGCCGCTCTGTCTGTCCGTCTGTCTGTCACACCTCTATATCTCAGCAACCACTTATGCTATCAACCTGAAATTTGGAATAGTTTTAGAATATAGTTGCCCAACTTAATTGCACAAGAAAAAATTTTGAAAAAAGTATGATTATTAATATAAAGGGGGCCAAAATAGGTGGGGCCAAATTTCAAATTGTCGCTACTAGGTCGAGTGGGGTATCATATGAAAGGGCTTTACTTGTACATTTTAAAATATATTTTTGTATTTTTTTAAATTTCTTAGTTTTAAAGTTATGATGAAAAATGTCAAGAAAAATACCATTCCCCCCCCCTTATCTCCGAAGTTTGAGTAAGGAAAAATCTGAATTAATTACAGTTGACAGAAGTTTATATAAACTTTACAGCAAAAATAAAACGATCTTTCTAAGTTGCACAGTTTTTCAGAAATCTGCAAAAAACCTTTACAAACAAATTTAGTTTTGCGGTCCTGAAAATGGACTTTATTGCTTCCAAAAATACTATAGGTATATCGGAACCCTCGGCGCGCGAGTCCGACTCGCACTTGACCGGTTTTTTTTAACAACAAATCATATTCTTTTCATAAAGTAATTTGTTTATCGGCAGATAGATGTGACTCCAAAATGAATAACTAACGAACACTTAGCAATCCTGTCTAAGACATCTGTAGGATATTGGTGTAGCTTATTATACATTGTCCTTATTATGGTTCTTTGCATTCGTCATGATCGTCATGACATCCCATGAAAATGTCCACTATAGGACAGGGAACTCCCTCCAAAATTTCAGCATTGATTGAATTATAGATAGGTATTTAAGTATAAACTGCTTGGAACTTCTGAGGAAAACAGTTATATTCCTTTCCTTGTGTAAACAAATATAGGTAAATATCAACACCCACTTATTACTGAAATAAAACATGTCTGGTAATATTCTTTTTTTATATTTCATAAAAAGATAAGAAAAAAATATATTTCTATACATTTTTTATTGTTTTAAAGACCAGTAGCTGTAAATGTATTAAACATGCATTTTTGAATAAATGGGAAAGGATAATTTAATGGCAATCATTTTTATTTTTGTGATTTCTATTAGCTAATAAAATAATTATCTTCTTGGGTTATATTATATCTACAAAAAGCTTACATCTAGAGGGTGGAAGAAAGGAAGACATCTGAAGGAAATGTCCTATTATTATTATTGGAAACAGTAAATTTGACTGAACATTCCATTACCATAAAATCAGTAAAACTAATAAAATTGATAAACTACCTGCTTGAGCTGGGAATCAAACTGATCAAATGTAGAAACTTTTTTGCGTCACAGGAATGAAGAAAACATCAATCATATGGTTTCTTTAACCTAAAGTCAGCTAGAGAAAACTTTGAAGGTTAAAGGACCTTTAAAACTATTGGTGTCACTAACCAGCATTTGCACAAAGCATCTTTAAAGTTAAAGCTTCTTCAAATCTACTGCTGTCACTTTCTTTGTCATCAAAATAAAAAGTGTCAGAAATAGATTTAAATTTTAAAGCCTTTATTGCCAAAAACAATATAAAAATAATGGTTAATTTAATAATTCTTCCTAAGTTGCACCTTTCTCCTGATCGGCATGTCCTTCTGACATAAAGGCCTCCTCCAGCAATTTTTCTTTTTAATTTATTTATTATGCATTAAATTACAAAAATATAGTGGACATCGTTAGCACGCAAACCTCTTGGGTTTATCTGCGCTAACGGGTCGTCTTACTACTATTTTAAATACAGATATAAAGCTTAAGTTCTAAGTTTTACATCCCGGCTGGTTTAGCAAGTAATACATCTTCAGTTTATTCTTGTATTTACATTTTTCCATGTACATATCTTGCAAGTCTTCCGTCAATTCATTTATAAGGCTTGGTATCTGATAATTTAGAAGTCTGGTTCCATAAAAATTTGTTGTTTTAGGTACTATGTATTTTTTTATACTATTGTTGGCTCTAAGGTTGTCTGGCCTCTTTCTTACCTCTAGATAATCTGGGTTATTTACTTCAGTTAGTAGATTAAATTTAATTTTATCATATACATTCATTACCTTGCAGTAATTAAACAGCCCTGCATCATTATTTTTATATCTATTTTTTATGTATCTAGGTACTATAATTTTAAGCATTTTACGTTGTATTCGGTATATATTGTATATATATATGTTGTAAATGTTCTCCCATAGCTACTCAATCCGTAACTGATAACAGAGTCCGCTAAGGACATGTAAAGAAGTCTAAGTATTTTGTAAGGTAAATAAATTTGACAAAGCTTTAAACTGCCAGTATGTTTGTCAACTGAACAGAAAGTGTTGGCAGTAGATTTAAAGGAGCTTTAAAAATGATTTCTGTTACTGGAAGTGTGTATCGTAAATTGAAGGCAGGAGAGAAAGAAGAAAGAGAGAAATGTTTTGTGTTTGAAAATCTTTGAATTTTATTTTATGTATAACTTATAGTGTGTAATATATATATATCTATATTTGTAATGAATAAATGTATATATACTGTATTTAATCATACATATGTAGGTATATATTTTTTACATATTTATTTCAAAATATTTATATATGTAACTGTATATTGGTGCACTACACTACAGTCTTTCGTCGCTGCTGATTTCCTCAAAAGGTTGTCTGGAAGAAATCACTTTTAGTGATAAGACCGCCTTTTGCCCACTTATTGTATAACCATATTTTTTTTTTTATTCCTAAATGTGTGCAATAAAGTGTAATTCATTCATTCATCTTTGAATTCAGTTCTATACTCTAGTGATTCTCAAATTGTTTTATTTATATTCCCCCTTACGTCAAACATCATCATAACATCCCATAATACATCCACTACAGGACAGGGAGAGCTTATCAATAAAATTTTCATTTTCAATCAATTAATCAAATATTTATTTGCTTTAAACAGGGTATAAGAGGTAAGGAATTAAAATTAATTGTTCAAGCCTGTCTAGCCGGTCAAACAACATGCAAATGTTAGGTTTACATAACAATTACAATTAATTTAATCAAGGATATTATGAATAAGTCACAAAGTAGTAAATTGTATAATATTAGAATTGGTGTCAAGAATTCGCAAGGGAAACTTATATGTAAGGTACCTTGAAACTTGGCTCATAAACAGGAATAGGATCATTAAAGATAAATAAAAAATACCAATTTTTTTCGGCCATAAATGACGAGGTTTTAAAAAAAATCGTTTTCGTCCAATATCGATAGGTCGTATGGCAGAATGTGATGAGTAGTCATTGCCTATCATAAAAAAAACTAATAGCTGTATAAACCGACCACAGACTACTTAGAACAGTTGTCAGTTGTTTTTTTTAAGACTGGCTATGGCTACGTTTCATTCTGCCATATGACTTATCGATATTTGCAAAAACAAAATTATTTTTTAACTTTATTATTTGCAACCGAAAAAAATTCGTATTTTTTATTTTTACTTATTGACCTTATCCCTGTCTATGAGCCAAGTTTCGAGGTACCTTACACATACGTTTCCTATGCAAATTATGTCATGAATTAAACTATGCATACCTTATGGTGCTGGCCACTTCAGAAACTCATCTATTGTATAAAACGAATATTCAAGTAACCACCCATACAAGTCTGTCTTGAACTTATTCAATGGTTGTTGTTTTATCGTTTCAGGGATTTTGTTCTAAATTTTTACGCACATAGCATAACAGTTCTTTTGAAAACGCGTAGTTTTAGGGACCGTATCTAAAACCAACCTATTTGGGTGTCTGGTATTTCTATGGACGATATCTCTTATTTTAATAAATAAACCATTGTTGGACTTAACGAATATACCTATTTCTAGTATGTAAAGACATAGTCATTTTCGAGCTCCCACCAGAATTCTACCCGTTGCTGGAACAATATGGAAGGGAAGTACCTTAGTCACCACTCACCACGCTTGTCAGCGTTATGGCTGGCACTATAGACCGCGGTTGTTGGTGACCGCAGTATGTAAGATGGTATGATACACGGAAGGACGCTGCTGGCCATCCTCCGGTTTATAAGGGCGTCCGCACCGTCAAGCGGGCGTTCGAGTTTGTATGAACGGCGCAGCGTGAACCGTTTCGTTGTATTCGGTATATATTGTATATATATATGTTGTAAATGTTCTCCCATAGCTACTCAATCCGTAACTGATAACAGAGTCCGCTAAGGACATGTAAAGAAGTCTAAGTATTTTGTAAGGTAAATAAATTTAACAAAGCTTTAAACTGCCAGTATGTTTGTCAACTGAACAGAAAGTGTTGGCAGTAGATTTAAAGGAGCTTTAAAAATGATTTCTGTTACTGGAAGTGTGTATCGTAAATTGAAGGCAGGAGAGAAAGAAGAAAGAGAGAAATGTTTTGTGTTTGAAAATCTTTGAATTTTATTTTATGTATAACTTATAGTGTGTAATATATATATATCTATATTTGTAATGAATAAATGTATATATACTGTATTTAATCATACATATGTAGGTATATATTTTTTACATATTTATTTCAAAATATTTATATATGTAACTGTATATTGGTGCACTACACTACAGTCTTTCGTCGCTGCTGATTTCCTCAAAAGGTTGTCTGGAAGAAATCACTTTTAGTGATAAGACCGCCTTTTGCCCACTTATTGTATAACCATATTTTTTTTTTTTATTCCTAAATGTGTGCAATAAAGTGTAATTCATTCATTCATCTTTGAATTCAGTTCTATACTCTAGTGATTCTCAAATTGTTTTATTTATATTCCCCCTTACGTCAAACATCATCATAACATCCCATAATACATCCACTACAGGACAGGGAGAGCTTATCAATAAAATTTTCATTTTCAATCAATTAATCAAATATTTATTTGCTTTAAACAGGGTATAAGAGGTAAGGAATTAAAATTAATTGTTCAAGCCGGTCAAACAACATGCAAATGTTAGGTTTACATAACAATTACAATTAATTTAATCAAGGATATTATGAATAAGTCACAAAGTAGTAAATTGTATAATATTAGAATTGGTGTCAAGAATTCGCAAGGGAAACTTATATGTAAGGTACCTTGAAACTTGGCTCATAAACAGGAATAGGATCATTAAAGATAAATAAAAAATACCAATTTTTTTCGGCCATAAATGACGAGGTTTTAAAAAAAATCGTTTTCGTCCAATATCGATAGGTCGTATGGCAGAATGTGATGAGTAGTCATTGCCTATCATAAAAAAAACTAACAGCTGTATAAACCGACCACAGACTACTTAGAACAGTTGTCAGTTGTTTTTTTTAAGACTGGCTATGGCTACGTTTCATTCTGCCATATGACTTATCGATATTTGCAAAAACAAAATTATTTTTTAACTTTATTATTTGCAACCGAAAAAAATTCGTATTTTTTATTTTTACTTATTGACCTTATCCCTGTCTATGAGCCAAGTTTCGAGGTACCTTACACATACGTTTCCTATGCAAATTATGTCATGAATTAAACTATGCATACCTTATGGTGCTGGCCACTTCAGAAACTCATCTATTGTATAAAACGAATATTCAAGTAACCACCCATACAAGTCTGTCTTGAACTTATTCAATGGTTGTTGTTTTATCGTTTCAGGGATTTTGTTCTAAATTTTTACGCACATAGCATAACAGTTCTTTTGAAAACGCGTAGTTTTAGGGACCGTATCTAAAACCAACCTATTTGGGTGTCTGGTATTTCTATGGACGATATCTCTTATTTTAATAAATAAACCATTGTTGGACTTAACGAATATACCTATTTCTAGTATGTAAAGACATAGTCATTTTCGAGCTCCCACCAGAATTCTACCCGTTGCTGGAACAATATGGAAGGGAAGTACCTTAGTCACCACTCACCACGCTTGTCAGCGTTATGGCTGGCACTATAGACCGCGGTTGTTGGTGACCGCAGTATGTAAGATGGTATGATACACGGAAGGACGCTGCTGGCCATCCTCCGGTTTATAAGGGCGTCCGCACCGTCAAGCGGGCGTTCGAGTTTGTATGAACGGCGCAGCGTGAACCGTTTCGTACGGTGCGTATGTCATACGCACGTTCGAACGCCGCGCTTTATGTACAGTCCAGCGCATCTTAGCCGCTGGTCTAATCTAAGAAGTGCGATGCGGATGCGCGCATGATGCACGCCGCCTGTCACTTGTTTCATACAAAGCGACGCGTCGTCGCAGTGCGGCGAGGGTGAGGCGCGGTCGTGCAGTGCGCCCGATGCGCGCATCAGTCGCCGAACGATACACACAGGGACGGAGTACGGACACAGGGAAAATGCGTGACGACGTAGAATTTAATATTTCTTTTTGTGAGATAATTGAAAAATATCCGGTGATTTATGATTATAATCGCAAAGATTATAGTAACAGAAACGTGCAAGATAGAGCGTGGGAAATCATTGCAAATCAATTAAACGTGACAGGTTAGTTCAATTATTTATTGGAATAAAGATTTACCTATATGGATTTACATTAGACATTTACATTAGAAATTTAGAATGCCCTAAATACGTCCACTGCCGACGCCCGCACCACACCTTTCGCGCACTTCTTGCGTACTGCACCGGCGTTGCCGGTTGCGCGCATGATGCGCGCATCCGCATCGCACTTCTTAGATTAGACCGGCGGCTTAAGTACCGCCATAGTAGATGATAATACATACCTGTTTCATTTTGTTTGTTTGTGTTTTTGTTAGGGTAAGTATACAGGGTGTTAGGATAGGATAACTATACAGGGTGTTGGGTTAGGATCACTATATGTACAGGGTCTTAGGGTAAGTATACAGGGTGTTACTACACAGGGTGTTAGGGTATTTTTATTTTATTTATTTTTATTTATTTATTAGTCAATAACAAAACAATTGTGTTTGACATTAACTTATAGCTAAAACAAAAATGAAAATCTTAATATTACAAAATTATGTCAAAAGTTATTATTTACGTCCAAAACTCGAAAAATTGAAATTATCTTAATATTATAAAATTACATGTCAAAAGTATTATTTATGTCCAAAAATTCACTTACACTATAATAACATTTCTTTAATAAAATCAATTTGAGTTCTCTCTTAAAAACGTCCACTCTGCTTTCGACCTTCAACTTTACAGGCAATTTATTAAAAAAAAATGTCATTCGGTTCAATACCCCGTGTTTAACTACATTCAGTTTTGGTGTAATAAGCGACCTGAAATCCTTTCGTCTTGTAACTTCCCTAGCGTCTTTTTCAGCGGAACTCTCAAATTTGTGTCGGCTTTTTACAAAATCTGTAAGTAGTATTAAAATGTATAGACTAGGTATTGTTAATATTCCCAGTTTGGTAAAATGTTCCCGACATGATTCCCATGGGGGGATTCTAACGATGGCTCGTATCGCTCGTTTTTGCAAAATAAAGGGTAAGTATACAGGGTGATAGGAAAGGATAACTAACTACACAAATTAATCTCCAGCGATCTGTGGCCGACTATTATTCTATTTAACCAGCGTTATAATGAATTACCGACAAAAACCCCAAAACATACCGAAAAATAATTTCGAATTTAAAAATCAAATAAGAGTGTGTTCTTCCGAATAAAATACTGAACTTCCGACAAAATTACTAAGTTACCGACAACAGAAGTTTTATTCGCGCCTCAAGTAGGGTATTGTTGTACATTATATATAATGTTTAGGATTATAGGTCCGTTAGGTAAGGCAACAACACAAGTTTTTGTTAGGTAATCTCGCAACCACAATGCAGGAGCCGAGCGAGCGAAGCGAGCGTGCTGCGGCAGCAGCCGGCGAGTGCCAGAAGCGAATTTGGTAAATGCCGAAATTTTGCCGAGAGGACCGGTTTTCAGTAGAACGTAATAAGCTGGTAAAAAAGTATTACAGCATTAAAAAGTCATGTTTATTTTTCGAAGATTTCAGTATCGTCGTTTCGTCATTTTTATTCGGACAAAAGTAGGCGGAAAGTTAGTATTTTAGGCAGTTGATTTTAAATTTTGAGTAAGGGCAATTCTTAATTTCTTGTCGGAGCGTTAATTACTAGCCTTTTTTCCAACACGAAATCTGCCTTTTTATGTAAATACACTTTAGTAAAAAAAATATCTACGTCATCTTTTTCTAAACCGACCTCCGCGATGTTGCCCGTCCTCTGGGATCCAGTCCAGGGCTATCTTGGCCCACCTATCAGGATGCGTGCGAAAGACATGACATGTCCCACACAGTTCCACTTTCGTAGGGATGACTTTTTGCCTACGTCTTCGATGCCGGTTTGGGAGCGCAGAATGATATTTCGGATGCGATCTATCCTTTTCACATCTAATATGCTGCGCTCCATGGCACGCTGGTAAACCTTGAGTTTGGACATTTGTTATGCTCCCATAAAACTATAGTAAAAATAATATTTCAGATAATAATGCCACGCCCTGGCAGCCTAAAGGATCCGGATATAGCAGAACTATTCAACAAGCATGACCCGGAGAAAATTTTCGAGGATCTCCGGGAGATCGGCCACGGATCTTTCGGAGCGGTGTACTACGCACGATGCAACCTCACCAAGGAGATCGTGGCCATCAAAAAGATGTCATATCTCGGCAAGCAGAGCGAGGAGAAGTGGCAGGACATTTTGAAGGAAATTAAGTTAGTAAATCAATCTATTTCGTCACTTCTTTAATAGCATGTGGATTATTTCTTGTTGCTTCATTTTATTCACGTAAAGTAACGCAACTTGGATCTGTCGTCGTCATGATATACAGGGTGTTAGGAATAGTACTGCGATAAGAAACTGAATAACCTCTCCCTAGGAACATAGGTCAAATTACGAAAAGAAACGACTTCTTATACATTTGTTGTTGCTGATTTTTTATCAAAAATATACGAAAATTTACATTATTTTAGACAAAACAATATTTAATGATGTGGTCGTTTTACTTTTTTAATATTTGTTAAATAGCATACTAAAAAAATACTTTTGTCAAATTTTTGTGAATTTCGGAGTCACCGGTGGTCGTAACAGCCACGTTGCAGGGCACGCTTATGTGAACGTTATTGACGTGTAAATAAAGTCTATATTTGCATTGACGAGCGGGTAGCTGCTAATTTTGAGGGAGTATTGCTCTTAATATCTTATAACCCGAATCTATTTAAGTCGCGAGTGAATAGGCTTCTTCTGGGCAAGCTCGTTCCATCGTCGACCTCATCTCTGTCCTCAGGGCTAGATCGAGGTCAAGAGTAAGCCCACACACAGTAAAAAAATATATATCCTTCAGAATCTAAAGTAGTTTTCTTAAAATCCTGAATCAAATAAAAAATGTGCGGTGTCTTGCCTCAAAATTATGTGTAATGAGATCAGATGAAGCGTCAAGTGACGCAAAAGAAATTACAATTTTAATGTTCGACTTCCATCAAATTTCAAGTGTATATTGAAAAAGGCTCTTTATGGGATGCATGGGGCAAACTTTAGGCGCCTTTGAGGTAGCTTTAGGAAAGAAAGAATTAGTCAAATAGCTTTCTGTTTCTTTCCCATAGCTGCATCCTTTAGAGACGCCAAAAATTTGCCTCTGTGTATAGGTAAATCAGTCATTAGATAATAGGATCAATTCAGCATTTAATTTTTTTTGAAAATTGCTGATTCACACTTAGTCTATTTTGGATAAATCGACCTAAGCTGCGACAAACGGCTATTATTTAAAAATGTTTATTTTGTTTAGGTTTCTAAAACAGCTGGAACATCCAAACACCATAGAATACAAGGGGTGCTACAAACGTGAGCACACAGCATGGCTTGTTATGGAATACTGTGTTGGCTCTGCATCAGATATTATTGAGGTAAGTACAAGTAGCTAGCTTTCTAGAATATGCACTTTGTATAATCTTCTACTCTCCATTATATTGTCGTCTTTGTGGAGCCGGCTAAGACCTAACCGTGGGTGTCGTAAAGAGCGACTAAGGAAGTCTGAAATAGAGGATTGTCAGATTGGGTAGGCAGCAGCGTTCTCCTGCATCTACCAATAACCGCGGAATTTTTAAATTATTTCCGTTTTTTTTTTCCCAAATTGTAACGATCCTATCTTATATTCCTTTTCTTTTTAATGAGCTATGCTCTCGTCATAGGAGTTGAGTAACTTCCTCTCCATCCTCTGCAACTGACATATCGATACAAAACTACTCACGCTTTCCTTAACCTGATCCATTTAGCAACGGCTGGGCTTTCCTCTACCTCTTCTTTCTTTCCTTCTATGATGATCTATTTTCAATAATATTTAACACGTTTCTCTCATCTTAACTTTCCTTTTCTGTCCTTTAATCCAGATTCATTATTTTTAGGGTTCCGTACCTCAAAAGAAAAAAACGGAACCCTTATAGGATCACTTTGTTGTCCGTCTGTCTGTCTGTCTGTCTGTCTGTCAAGACCCTTTATCTCACGAACGGGTAAAGGTATCAGGTTGAAATTAATACCATATATTAGGATCCATGAACCACACAAGATCTGAAAATTTAAATTTTTTACAACGACGCAATCAAAAGATATGGCATTTTATGTCCTCATCTCCATACATTTATTCAAAAATGAAAAACCTACAGGGTACTTCCCGTTTACCTAAAATTATGAAATTTGGCAAGAAGCTAGGTCTCACAGTACAAATAATGGGAAAAGTCTGAAATCATTAAATATTACAACTTTTCTCACAACTAATGGTAACCAATTGTGGTGAGCTCCCGTTTCAAGAACATTCATATAAAAGAGGGGTCAAGTTGGATGGTTGCTGAGGCGATTTTTGTTTTAGTTCTATTTGAAAACGGGAACACTTACAAACTTGAAAATTGGTATGTTTATAGGGCATAGACTATAAAATAACAACAAATAATAAAATTTGGTCAAGCGCGTGTCGGACTCAAAAAATCTAGCACATTAACTTACTGAAATTTCAACGAATACAATTATGTTTATGTGGTGGTACGGAACCCTCAGTGCGCGAGTCCGACTCGCACTTGGCCGGTTTTTTATATCTCGCGTCACGTGAATATTACTCGATTAAAAACGACTGCCTCAGCAAGGATTGCCTTTCGACACGTTACGTTCAATAGATCTACGCTCGATGACAGACGTGACGTAAGATTACTTCTGTATGCGTCGTGCATGCTACGTCCGGCATAGTCCGAACGCATTGATATACAATAATAAAAACACATAGGCTTTGGCGATAGGCTAGTTATCTATATGAAATTTGCATAGAAAATCCTGCCCAGTGAACTATTATTGTGCTAAAGAAAATAAATGCACGCACGTCTTGTAAAAGAGAGCACATAGTTAGGTTAGCATAAATAGGTTGTTGCCATCGATTTGGAAATCGACACCATCGATTTTCTTTTTAATAACATTTCTATAGAGGCAGCGCACTACAATACTATAGAACGATAACTACGCTTCAAACTTAACCCCACGAAATAGTTACCTAAGTAGGCGGAGCTAAAATAGTTACCTCTCAACTACCCACTAGCTGACATTGCAGCACGCGCGCGAACCAATCCCTGCTCTCTTTCTGAATTTGAACCAATTGATTCGTATTTTGAATATACATCCTTTTGGTTTCACGTAGGGCCACTTTTTGTGTGGAATTTGTTCTGAGTTAGAGTTCCATAGTATTGTAGTTCGCTGTATAGAGGCCTTTGGCGGCTTAACTCAGACACCAGGGTTTTGTTAGGACGGTTATCTTACAACCCACACGATATGATGAGGAATTAACATCATTTCCGAACCCAGCCAGTGAACTTTATTGTATGCAGTCTTATTTTATGTGCTACTTAAGTATAAGGACGTATATGTTAATTTTGTGTGTGTTTGCAGTCGGTTCGTATTTTAAAAATGTTATGATCTAGCCTCTTACTTAGGTAGGTGAGAAATAGGTTTGCGTGTTGTAAAAACGCATCGTCATTGCCCATGCCTTATTTCCGTTTTACGGAGCTTTTACACAGAGCGACACTGAGGCACTGATTTTTAAATAAAGCGACTGCCATCTGATCTCCTAAACCCAGATTTTTTTTGCCAGTTGAGTGACCCACCTGGCTGTCAGAGTTTTCAAGCTGACTGCTACCAACGGCTTAACGTGCATTCATGACAACGGAAAACGCTCGAATCGTTTTACTATTTAGCGGTCACCCATCCACGTTGTGACCACTGCATGATGTTTAACTTCCGTCATTGTAAAAAATAATTAACCACCAGTTGGTCTTAACGACAAGCGTGCGAACGTATAGACGCTTTTTAAAGTCCATGTATATCAAGGTTTGTACTGTGTATCCTCATTCAATAAGAGACTCATTCCAGGCCGACAATGACTAATTTACGCCTAAAACATTAAGATGCTAATTCGTATAGAAATATGACCTCATGATTGTTACGGATGTCACAAATTCAACTAATAATCGAACTGTCGACATCACAACTGCAAATGTGTTCATCATCATCCTACCATCATCATATCAGTTCGAAGATGTCCAGATTACCCAAACGACGGTGGGTCCTGCGGTACGCACATTCAACGTCTTCCCGCGACCTTGACTAGATTATTAGTCCACCAGTAACTCGTATTGCAGAAGAAAGTAAACGTATTTAAGGGCGCTTTTAAATTTGGTTGTTAGGATGTCATTCCAACAGAGCTACTTTGGGTAACTAAACTGTAAGCTGTAAAAATTCCAACCAACAAAATAATCTAGCGCTGAGATAGGAGAATAGAGCGATCCTACTGGTTGGAATTGTTTCAGCTCACACACAGGTTAGCTTCCTAGAACAGTCCGCATGCGGGGACTGACCGGTGACCCATCATGCAGAACCAGAACAGGAATAGGCCACTGCGCTTATCTGCGCAAAAAATGGGGTTCTGGAGCGACGCCGAAAGTTGCGACTGCGGATATCCAACGCAAACTGTGCACCACATCGTCTTTGAATGCCCAAGTGTGCAAACCAGCAGGTGGGACAGCTGATGGAAAGTGTTCACTACCGCCCATAGAGCCCGCTGGCCTGCACACCTTAAGAACTAAGATGGTGTGTCTCGTGTGTGCCAGTAATTTCGCTGGCTCACTCACCCTTCAAACCGAAAAACAGCAGTGTAAACACTGCTATTTTACGGCAGAAATAGGCAGGGGGGTGGTACTTCCCCAGACGGACTTTACACAAAAGCCCTACCACCTACGACTATTTATGGAATAGTAAATTTAAGTTATGATAAGATAATTTTACATAGTGAATAATAAACAATAAATAATGTAGGGACCGTCATTCGTTTAAGAAATTTCCCGCATATTTCTAGCTTTTCCGGGACTAATAAAAGTGGTCCCCGACCGCGAACCTTATTTATGGTATACGTTTGGAAGTATTTTAGACCAGTGAAAATAAACCCTAAAACATCCTACGAAATTATCTTTTGTTTATAGTCAGAAAGATACGCGCGCGTTCTACTAAATAAAGTTACTTGAAACGATAGCAATGACTCATCCATCGACTTTATTGCAATTTCATAATGTGACTGTGTCATACTATTGTTTATTTAATTTTATCAATTTTATACTTAGATCAGTCATTCAGATGATCACTGATACCGTTTATCAAGAGAAAATAAAATGTGTCAATTTTTCGAGCGTTCTACATTATCAGACTCGGATAACGAATTCCGGTGAATGAACCTAATTTAAATTCGAATTCTTCGTGGTACTCGTATGATGATTGAAACAGTTTGATTCATCTGATTTGTGTATTTTACATTTTATTTTACCGATTATGATACTTTTGTGTCCTCGGATGAGGAAACACAAAATAGTTTTAATATTAGGCTTTCAAGTCAACAGCAAGATATTTAAACTATTGTATTAGTTAAATATTAGTTATGCGGAACATCTTAAACAATCTTGATTCATAACATAATTCGGATTATAATCAATTCACTACTATATAAATAACTGAAAATATAATATTTGATATTTTTAATACGCTTTAATAATCTATGCATACGTGATAAGTATTCTTGTTTTTATTTGAGACATGGTTTGGTCATGTAGAGAGGATGAATGAATGAAGATTGACGAAAGAGATCTACCAGGCGAGAGTGAATAGAAACGTTAAGGGAAGGCCTCCGTGAAATACCAGGACCTAGTTTAGGACGTTCTAAATAAACGGAAGATCGAAATTACCCTAAACCGACGAGCATGTATGAAAAGATTGATGAAACTACAGGAAGCGAGAGAAGTATCTTAAGATCGTAGCAGGTGGAGGACTGTGGTCTCTGCCTTCCCTGACGGAAAAGAGGTGTGATATTTTGCATCTTGCTTTATATTCAAACTAGCCGCTGAAATCTGATAATAGATGAAAATATTGTAAGATTTGTGGAAGATCCTATCCCTCCCGAAATGGCCTAACAGCCACGAAGAAAAGTGCCTCCAAACGATCGCGTAAATCTACTGCCATAGATGGAGGAAGTCAATATCATGATGATGCATCAGAACATTTGGTTGATATTCACACATACGCACTACGCTCTTTGGAACGTATTATATAATGCGCACCTATAAGGAGTGGAATTATCTGCCTGCGTCTGTATTCCCGAGTTCCTATTACCCGAACCAAGTCAAGTCGCCAGTAAATAGGCTTCTTCTGGGCAAGCTCGTTCCATCGTCGACCTCATATCCGCCCTCTGAGCTAGATCGAGGTCAAGATTAAGGCCATCAAATGTAAAAAAAAATCTAATAACTAAGGTGTATCTCGGCAGAAGTCGACCTAGATTAGGTACCTGGATCTTGTGAAAGCCTACATGAATCTAATTAATATGAAAATGTATGACAAAAACTGCACACGATGTCAAGTGATACGTTCCCATCGCCTCTCTCTTTGCGACAAGCAACGCCACGCGTGCCGACGCAAGTGACATGCAAATTAATATCAAATATTATCATACTACCATGATTTTATAATGCCGTGGTAAATACTTGACTCCTTGTTTGCGTAGTGGCAGCTGTCTAGGCCTACTGAACAGAGGAGTCTAGAGTTTGATTCAGGTGTGGATATTTGAATGATTGAATAGTTTATTGTCTGGGTCGGGAACCTTGCCTAGAATTGAGCTCATCATAACATCCTATATATGAATCGTCCATTGCAACATAGGGAGCTGTCTCCAGAATTACAGCTTTTGCTGGAACAATATGGAGCGGAAGTACCATTTTCACCACGCTTGTTAGCGTTGCGGCTGGCACCGCGGTGGCGTAGAATATAAGATGGTACGATACACAGAAGGACCCTGCTGCCTATCCTCCGGTTCATAGTCCCTTAGTCGCCTCTTAAGACGTAGTGATGGGTTGGTACTATTTACTGGCACCACGGGCGAATTGAGTTCAGTGATCGATATTTAAAAAGAATTGCCTAAATTAAGTGAAAAGTATAGAATTCGTTCAGGTTATTTTGCGTGTTCTTATGATGAGTTGACGAAATTAATATTATAACGATGGATGACGATTGACGAAGTTGCAACCATTTGATGACAAGATAAATCCAACAAGTCAACTTGTGAGATGCAAATTGAGAAGAGTTATTACCATATCCGTGGATCGATTTCCTGTTTTCATGTTACGTCACGTCACTCGCGATCGCGACAGATGTATTGATCTACTTTACGCGTTTTGGGCGAGAACGGTTTTTGGACCGGATTTGATTATCTATTCCACTTTTATGCTGTGTTTTGGCTAGGATTTAAAAAATGTTTTGAGTATAATATATTTGCCTTTACAGCATTTGCTGTTTTTAGTTTCTTTCGGTAATATAAGGCCCTACTAAAATAGTGAACATAATTTTAGCATGTAGACTATGAAACTGAACAACTTTTCCCAAGGAACTTAGTCGAAGTACGAAAAAATAGTTACAAAATCCCATAGGAACTGCGTCAAATGATAGGGCATTTTGTATGAGATTTTTTTTTCCGTATTTCGACCTGTTTCTTGGGAAAAGTTGTTCAGTTTCATTGTTTGAGTAACATGCTAAAATTATGTTCATTATTTTATTAGGACTACCTGTCGTGATTTCCCACTGCTGGTCCCTATTTTGACTTGCCTGCTGCCAGTATTTACAAAAAACGTCGATTTTGTTGTGCCACCTGCCTGCGCTGCGCCTTCAATGGCCTCGACGCCTGTTTAGGGTTCCGTACCCAAAGGCTGAAAAACGGGACCCTATTAATATGCCTCCGATGTCTGTCTGTCAACGGGCTGTATCTCATGAACCGTAATAGGTAGACAGTTGAATTTTTCATAGATTAGTATTTCTTTTGACGCTATAACAACCAACAATTAAAATACAGTAAAACCCGTTTAGGACGATTTTACAGGGTCCCAACAAAAAACGCGTCTTAAGCGAGAAAGCGTATTATACGGGATACATACATTTTGAATTTTATGATTTGGGGAGGATTTTATCTCAAGATTGGGCATCATATCTTACATGGAGTGATCTTACGTTTTTGAAACAACGTGGATTTTTTGCCTTACCAATAACTAGCAAACGTAATTTTTCTGACCCATCAGAATTAGCACAGGCCAGGACAGTAAGTCTTTTATTACTTGCTTTACCACATGACAAATTTCTCCCTTATAGTTTTCTTTAATCTGGCATCAGTTTAAAAAATAAACCAAATTCATCTGCGTTAAAAGTGTCTCGCAGTTCGTAATTTTGAAACAATTCGGGAAGTGTTGCCGTCCATGTATCAACATCTTGTAGTGACACTATCTCTGATTCCCCACAGATTTGTGGCGATTATTAAAACGATCTATCCAGCCATTTGAAGCGTAAGCGCTCAGCGCTCGCTCAGGTCGCCCAGTCAGTTTACGTGACATGTGGCGCGTGTATTAAACGGGATGAAGATCGTATAAAGCGTTAAGAAATGTATGAAAACATGTCTCAAGTTGGAGGGACTGGCGTTAAATGGCGTATTATGCAAGAAATCTTATTAAGGGTGATCGTATTAAGCGGGTTCTACTGTAATAAGGGGGCTTCCCTACTAAAACGTGTTATTGGGCGATTTTTGCTCGATTTTTTGTTTTAGCTCTATCGAAGAAACGGAAACACTTACAAGCGAGAAAATTGGCGCATAGACTGTAGAATAACAACAAAGGATAAAAACTAGTCAAGTGCGAGTCAGACTCGCGCGAATTTACACTTCTGCGATAAGGACGCGCGGTCACGTATGAGGGTGTTTTTACTAAGGTGGTACTGAACTTGGCTGGTTTTTCTCTTATTGACTTCCAGTGCCGGTGGTCTTGCCAAAGTCCTTGCATGTAACATTTATTAATAATGGATTTTTATTTTCTTTCAAGGTTCACAAGAGGCCTCTACGCGAAGAAGAGATCGCGGCAATATGCGAGGGCGTGGTATGCGGGTTGTCGTACCTTCACAGCCTGGGCAGAATCCACCGAGACATCAAGGCTGGCAACATACTGCTGACGGAAAACGGCACGGTGAAGCTGGCTGACTTCGGAAGTGCTAGCATCAAATGCCCGGCCAACAGTTTTGTGGGCACGCCTTACTGGATGGCGCCTGAAGTTATATTGGCGATGGATGAAGGGCAGTATGATGGCAAGGTATGTATATAGACTTTTTTGAGCTTGAATTGCCAATGTTTTTCTAACAAAGTTTGTCAGAGCGCGTTTTCACTGTCCAACGTGGCGTACAGCTTTGTCGGCTTCGGATGAAAATTTTGATGCTACTATTTCTTTTCAACTTATATTATAAAAGACTTTGCTCTTGACCTCAATACAGCCCTGTAGCCAAACATGAGGTCTATGGTAGAACAAGCTCACTCAGAATACGTACGTGACTTGAATGGACTTGGATTATATGAACTCGAGAATTCAGGTGCAGGCAAGAAATCCAACTCCTTGTCTGCGCATTTGTAAACATACGTCTTTTTGAATCATCTTTGATGATGAATCCTCATTTTCAACCTTCTATAAACATTTTTTTTGTTGTAGGTCGATGTGTGGTCTCTAGGCATAACTTGCATAGAGTTGGCCGAACGAAAGCCGCCATATTTCAACATGAACGCCATGTCTGCACTTTATCACATCGCGCAAAATGACTCGCCTACTTTACAAGTAAGTTCTTTCTTTTCAACACAGTACAGTCACTGAAGTGAGGCCATCGTTAGAAGTCCGTTTTGACATTTCCTTAACATCAAAACACAGGATTCATTTTGATGGGGGTATTTCTAAGTTTGGCGGACATTTCGTGAACAGTTAGATAGGTACTACATCAAGCTTTGGATGAGTCAGAGGGTGAGGGAGGGGTGGTGAGTGGGGTTATGAATGAGGGGTCGTGTGTGGGAGCTTGACGTGCTCTTGACCAGAGGCGGCTCGTGACATTTTTTTATGGGTGTGCACAAAAAAATAAAATAAATAAATTGACTTACCTACCATTTATTGATGAACTATTTTTTATGGCTTTATTGTTACATATTATGCGCGCCAGCGCCAGCTTCAAATACTAGACACGGGAAACAAAACAATTTATTTACAACCTCACATCCAAGGTGTTTTTAAATATTGTTCTTCAAGATTAAAAGTTATTTTTTTTTGTACTACACTTTTGAACTAGCGCGATTTCAGATCGTGACGGCCCCTTTTCATTGAGTTCAAGTCGTATTTGTAGTCTATTTCGCATTTTTTTATGTAAACGGCACTGTATTCGTCAATTTTTACAGTAATTAGGCACGTACACTATTTAAAAACAGTTAATTCTAAATTTTCAAGCAAAATATGCGAACAGTAACTGAAAGCTGTATACGAAAAGTTTGTTTACGTATGATCGGCAACAGCGCCTTGTCACCGAACTGCATGCGTATCGCGAACTGGCAACGTTGCACTGAGCAGCGCTCCTGATGAGGCTAATTTCTCATATAAAATCTTTTGTTTCACGCGCTCGAGCGTGTTGATGTTTCTCTTTCACACTCATTGAATTCTGTATTAGGAATTGTACTGAATATTTTTTCATAGGAGCACAATCCTTGGCGCTCCACTTGGTACAACTTGACTACGTAAATTGTTGCGTAATTATTTCTTAGGCTATTATAAATGTATACAACGTATAGGGTTATGAAAATAGGTATTTAATCGTATGTAACTTAACTAGGTAGGTAATACATCCTAAGTTTGAGTTTTGTGAAAGAGGGAGTGCACTGCACCAGTGCTCTTTAGGACGAGCCGCCTCTGCTCTTGACTGTAACTACCTTCATAGATGTATCCACGTAAAACTTACGACCATATCAAGGACAACACAGCCAACCAAGGACTTTTTCTTTGCTGATCATAATTTTTATACATTTGATAGCTGTCAAACCGTGCTTCTTACAATGTTCTTACTTTTTCATGGCTAAGTCGCAGAATTGATTTTGGGACATCACCGTAACATCCAATAAATCCACTGCTGAAGAAAGAGTTCTCCCAGAATCTCACAGAAATAAAGCGTGACAAATGTTAGGGAGGATTTGCCATACATTGTCACCAAGCGTTGGTTTTGTGGCTGGTACGCGCGGCAGGAACCACGTAGAAACAAAACAAGTATAAGCTGAACCAGCGCTACGCTACAAACACCCGAAACCAGGGACCCGCTCAAGGTCGAAGTGTTTTCACCGACAAGCGGCCGTATGTACAATGAAATGAAAAAAAAAAGTTAACCGCGTTTTTTTTTCTCACCGCTTGTAGCTAAAGCTCCAGATAGTAAGCTGACATAATATAAAATATCTACAAGATAAATATGTCTGATTTTTGTCTGTGTCAATCTGACAGTTAGAGCAATCAGGCACTTATAAAAAAAATATCATTTTACGGAAATAACTAGCAGAAAGGCTAACGTGAACTTAGCAGCAAGCGGTGAGACGGGCCCTTAATGTTCTTGGTTTAAGTTTGCAATTATTCTATTCTTATTTCACTGTAGGCGCCAGAATGGACGGACACATTCCGGTACTTCGTAGAAGCGTGTCTTCAGAAAAACCCCTCGGAGCGTCCGTCGTCGAGCAAGCTCCTCTCGCATCCGTTCCTCACGCGGCCGCGATCGCCCAACGCGTTGGTCGACCTCATACAACGCACCAAGGCTGCTGTTAGGGATCTAGACAACTTGAACTACAGAAAGATGAAGAAGATACTGATGGTTGATGGTGATAATGAGAGCGCTATCGGTGAGTATTGGCTTGGTCAAGTTTACTCTTAGAGCGCTCATCGTGATCATATCGTGTGGGCTGTAAGATCGATGACTGACTGACTAGTAGCCGGGACGAACGGGTTAACGTGCCTTCCGGAGCACGGAATCATCTTGCCTTTCGGAAAATCAGGCGTTTCATCTTGCAATGTCTTAACTAAGTTGGGGGGGAATGTCTCACAAAGTTATTTTTGTTTGACAGTGTCGTTACAATGAATCGGACCCCGATCTTCCGAATCGAGAGCCGAACGCACAAACCATTACACTACGGAGGCTGTTAGAGCGTTATTTATGAGTGATGGTTTATGATGGCCCAATATACTCGATTAGACTTTAAGGTACCCTTAAAGTCTAAGTGCATGTTATCCTACGTCATCTAGTACACGAAATTTGCAACTTCGTAGCGATAGTAGTGGCCTCCTTGGTCCACAAAACGTTGATCTGCCAATCCGAAACCTGGCAGGTTTTGTACAGTCGGAGCGAAAAGTGATAAAGTGACAGATTACACGAATAAAATCTATTCGTAGAAATAGGAGGTACCTATATAAATAAAAAACAACAGGTCTGCCTTCCATCCTCTTGGCAGTTTCGCCAGTCCGACCAAATTTTTGGTCCAATCAAATCTGACCACATTTGTGGTCCGACTAGCGAAACTGCCAATATTTGTGGAGAGTGCAAATCAAACTAGTTTAAAAGCGATAGGGACGATAACTCTTCGCTGAGCTACTCATGTGGTACTAGAGTAAGGATCTTAAAAAGAGGTCCAAATTGATCTTTGCAAAAACGCTTAACCGATCCTTCCGATTTCTTGAGGATTACGATTTTACAAAGGGTGCAAACGCGCTAGTGGTTTTCTTCTGTTCTAGTTCCGATCCACTAGCGCCCCCATCAGTTAAAAAAATATTACTCGCTAAACACGAAATTTATTAAAAATCTGGAAAGACAGATTGAAGTAAAGGTACATTTGTTTATTTAGAAACTATTTACTCTGTAAAATAAAGTTTACTGTAGTTACAGATACAAAAACTGCTAAAAGTGGCCGTTTTTCGCTCTTTTTGTATCTTTAACTACAGTGTATTATATTTTTCAGAATTGATAGGTTCTGAATAGACTAGGATACCTTTACTTCAATCTGTCTTTCCGGATTTTCGATAAGTTTTGTATTTGGTGAGCAATATTATTTAAACTGATGGGGGCGCTAGTGGACGGGAGGTAGCCTCTTAAGGTTACAATTTTATCCAGTGTCCAAAATAATCTTCGCAAAAACGTTTCATCGATTCTTTCGTTTCCACCATGGTTACAAATTTTATAATGTTTGTATGATCTTTTCTATTCAGTATTACCAATTTCCTTGGTTGTTCTTTCCTCAGGTGACGGCGAAGAGACGGCAGAGGAAAGGTCTGGCGGAGACAGCTCAAAGTCCAACTCCGCGACGTCAGAGCACAGCGCGGCCGGCGCCTCCAGCCAGAGCTCGTCCTCTGGCAGCCTTAGGAGGAGGCCTAGACCGGTAAGAGGACACTACACTAATAATTGCGGCGAAGCCTAGATCGAAAATAAAATACTGTGTCAAAGACAAGCAAACTTGCTGAAAAACCAACCATTTCATAGTGTGCATTTTTAAATTTATTTGATTAATTTGGTCCTTTCGGTCTATTAGGTCCACTTCCGCGAACGTCCATTTCCGCGAAGTATTGCAAAGATCGTAAAAAATAAACTTAGCTGTGACGTCATAGCTACGTGATTTCATACAAAATATGGTAAATTGTTGTTTGGATATTCAATAAAGTGAATTGACTATGTTGTCCATGTGTCTATTGATATCGGTGTGGTGTGAAGCCGATAGAAAAGTGTCAAACGCAAATACATTACAGCTGGGGTTCATTAGAGTGCGTTTCCACCGGAGCTCTATTACGTAGCTAACCTGAGCTAGATAATTTCAAACCAATAGGACAGCTCCATTTACGAGCGCAGCTCTAGGTCATAAATTTTGTATGCAAGTGTGTGTGGATTGGCACGCCGTGCGGCGCGTCATGGCATCGGGCTTATGCTCTTCTAATTCTTCTTAACATCCCAAGTATAACGTCCACTGCAAGACAGGGACCTCCCTCCAGAACTCCATAAAAATGCGTGGTTCGAGAGAATTAATTTACCATAGTCACCACGCTTGTAAGCGTTGCGGCTGGCGACCGCTGTCGTTACAAGACGTTATAATAACGGTATAAATTGTTACAAGACGGTATGATACACAGACAGATGCTGCTGCCCATCCTCCGGTTAGTCGCCTTAGTCGCCTCTTAAGACACACGAGATGGGTTAGTACTATTCTTTGCCGGCACCACACGGAAAATATGAAGAAGAACTAAGAAACCGACCGGCGCCCCGTCTCTCTGCTCCTCTTCATACGTTTTGAAGAGACGCGGCGCAAGCCAGACAGAAGAAGTGCGGCGCAGCGCTTCTGTCTGGCCTTCGCCTGAGGTAAGAAGATAGAGAAATCCTATTATTTGGAATTGTGTACCTAGCACAGCTCTGGTGGAAACTCGCCGTTGTTTCATAAATACGATACAGCTTCATAGTATTAGCGTTTGACACCAATCAATCGGCTTAAACCGGTTCCAATTAAGTTTACACGCTAGCAGCGTTGAAAAGCAGCCTGATGGTTAATATGATCATGAAACAAAACAATTTTATAACAAATACTAGGTTATTTTTAGGGTTCCGTACCTCAAAATAAAAAAAAACGGAACGAAAGTTGTTGCTTGTTAACGTGGGTTAAAAAGCAACAACTTTTGTTCTACAACTTTGCTAACAACGCACAAAATAATGTTAACTTCTATGTAACGTAAGTGCCCAAGACACTTGGTATTAGGAAAGTTATTCAGTTTCATGGTCTAAGTGGCATGCTAAAATAATGTGTACATTAGGAGCCTACATTTGATTGTTGTTGGTTGGAATGTCCAGCAGATGAACGCGAACCACCACAGTCAGCACGCGGCGCAGCAGCCCTACGCGCATCTCAACCACCAGCACTCGCCGCACCAGCCACGGTCAGTACACCCCTTGTTTACACGAGGAAATCCGGCATGGTTACACTGCCGTCCGAGAGACGTTATGTCAGAGTCCTACTGACTAAAACCCCGTGGTGATGATATTATTGTAACTTCTGTTGGCTGTTCTTAAATAAACAAAAACCTCCACTGCAGGACAGGGAGCTCCCCCCAGAACTCCAGCAAAAACATGTGGTACATTGGAGGCGATTATTATTGTTAGATGATTCCGTGCTTCGGAAGGCACGTAAAGCCGTTGGTCCCGACTACTATCTACGGATGTAGTCGTTAATGAGCCATGTCAGAGGCCTTTGGCGGCTCAACAACTCTGACACCAGGGTTTGTGAGGTCGGTCATCGACCTTGCAACCCACACGATATGATGATGATGATGGAGGCGATTCACCTAAGTTACCAGCCCGCTGTAAGCGTTGCGGTTGGCGACCGCTGTTGTTGGTGACCGCAGTATGTAATATGGTAGAATACACAGAAAGATGCTGCTGCCCATCCTCCAGTTGATAAACCATTAGTCTCCTGGCACCATTCTTTGCCGGCTCCATACGGATGAAATAATGAAATAAAATTAATTTAAAAAACCGTAACTCTCCGTGCCCTACCATGGCAGCTCGAGGCCGTCTCATGACCACGGTAGCACTCTGCCACTGTGTGCTACCATCCGCTTTGGAGTCGCTTGTTAGTTATTCCGAGCCCCCGCTCTAAATAATTACGACACCAAAGGTTCTATTTTAGTCGCCTTTTACGACAGGCAGGGGATACTGTAGACTTATTCTAAGCCCGGATCCTCGTATCACCTCACTTGGCATTCACTATTATTCAATTATATTTAACTAGCTGTTGACTGCGACTTCGTATACGTGTTATTTAAAAAAAGTCTTATGTCCTTTCCCATAGTTCAATCTATGTGCATACCAAATTTCATCAAAATCTGTGCAGCCGTTCAGCCGTAAAAACGTAACAAACAGACGTTTATAATATTAGTTAGCATTGGGATTAGTAGGGATACAATTGCTCAGCCTATCTTCCTACACTTTGAAATGTTGATGTATGACTGACAAATACGTTTTATTTTGGTTAAGTTATGCAATTTGGACAGAAAAATCCATTTGTTTGCGAGTATATTTTTCTGATAAATGTATTAAAAAACTTCGTAGGATACATGGCCAAATAGATTACGTCTCGGGCTTACAAAACGTCGACTCATTCTTGTTTGCTCCTGCTTGTTAAGGACCTTGTATCTTGAACTACTATTTTGCAGTCACAAACTCACTATGTCTATGTAGAATACTTTTAAAAATCATACATAGTAGTGACTTAGTGTCACGATAAAATATATTTTATTATTCTCTATATATATTTTCATGTATCTGATTATGTAAAATTTTATTTTTCGTGTTATATGTTTGCATGTTTGGTGCAGTATATCGGGGTTTATCTAAAATGTTATCAACAACAATACTACCCGCGATAATTTTATTACTTGTCAAAGTCAAAACTTCTACTAAATGACATCTTTAGAAAAAATGAGTTTTGCGCAGAAATATTTACAACATAGCAAAACCTGATGTACTGATTGCCTTCACTGTCACGTTAGCACGTAGTTCGCTTTGCACGTAGCACTAGTAGTGGCACGTATCTTTCAGACGCAAGTGGCTTTATTCATGTTGCTGTTTCGTACGCAGAGAGAGCGAGAGCCCTCTGCCGGCGCCAAACGACGACTACGTGAATCGGGACGCGCTTCGAGACTACGCCAATAGAGACTCCCTGTGCGATGACTACGGAGATGACTACGCGAACAGAGATGCGATAAGAGAAGCGCAGAGGGAGAGGGATAGACAAGCCGAGTATAGGGAATATGTGAACGCGATGCCCGGGTGGCAGCCGGATGGAGGAGACGATAACAGGAACACGCAGCAGCGGCGGCAGACTAACAGGGATCGAGGCAGTAAGTCTTTGTTTATTTGTAACTAGTGGCCTGTGCCGGCTTTGCACAGGAAGCATTAAGTTTCTACGGCCGGATGACCTGACTGGCGGCGAACACCATGGATCTCGAAACACTCGATTTTTCACGAGTTTAAATTTTTTCTGGATTAAAAAAAATATATTTTTGCATTAAAAATCATCTAAATCTGTCAAGCGCTTTTTAAGTGATATGTGATACTTTGTCATACACTTCACCTTCTGTGACACTGGCGCTGCATCCGAAAATCAGCTTGTTTCCTCGAAACATGTTCCTTGAAATTAAAATAGCAGAGTCTTTGTTATCTTATTGCAGTGCAAAACATTGTAATCTTTGTTATGTTTTGAGGGTAAAGGGGCCGGGCTCCTAGTTCCCAACGGCCACTGCGACCTGTATACATCTATTGTAGCCAATGTAATCTTTGTTACAACACAACATAATTTGGTTTAGGTATCAGCAACAACGTATCGGCGGCGATGTCATTAGTGTCGGAACACGGCGCCAACAACTTCGCGACCATCCGAACCACCAGTATCGTCACCAAGCAGCAGAAGGAACACAATCAGGTGAACATTGTTGTTTTCTACTTGTCGACGACAGATGTAGCCAGGTTTCTGTAAATATGTATATTTAAACTTAGATGTGAGCATATTACAAATTACGACTTTGATAGTTTTGGCTTTGGTTTGGGTTTGGTTTGCTTGTGATTTTCGCTAAATTAAGTTAGAGGTCATAACAGCCTCCGTGGTCTAGTTGTTAGAGCGCTCGGCTCTTGATCTGGAGGTTCTGGGTTCGATTCCCGGTGGAGACACTGTCAAATTAAAATCCCTTTGTGTGACCTCCGGCAGTTTGGTTAGGACATTGTAGGATGAATCACTTGGTTGTCCGAAAAGTTAGATGATTCCGTGTTTCGGAAGGGACGTTAAGCCGTTGGTCTCGACTACTATCTACGGATGAAGTCGTTAATGAGCCATGTCAGAGGCCTTTGGCGGTTCAACAACCCTGACATCAGGGATAGTGAGGTTGGTTATCGACCTTGTAATCCACACGATATAATGATGATGATGACAGGCCATTTGGCGGCTTGAAAACTGACAGCCAGATTGGCCACTAACTTTCCAAAGCCTAATCTAGGATTGGGTCTGGTTTTCCCTCTGGGTTGCAGAGTCAGATTGCAGTTGTTCTGTGTAAAAACCAGTGTCCCGTCAAATCCCCTAGGTTAGGAAGCAGACTGTAATAACCATTTGCCAAAAACGGAATAAGGCTAGGGCAATTATGATATCGATATGTCGCAGCCAAATCGTTTAACACGCCGGATTACAAACGGCCGGCTAAATGTAGGGTGCCATTATGTAAAACGGCGTCGGTAGATTGTTATCGCCAGATTTTATTTTAGGTTATCTTGCGACCACCACGCACGAGCTGAGCGAGCGTGCCGCCGGAGCGGCCGGCGAGTGCCAGAAACGAATTACGCGCCGTTCTGTGAAATGGCGCATTTTGATATGGCGATATGGCTGCGTCAGATACTACACATAGTTGGTGTACTTAGTGGTGGCGTATTGTTCCAGGAGATGCACGAGCAGATGTCGGGCTACAAGCGCATGCGGCGCGAGCACCAGGCGGCGCTGCTCAAGCTGGAGGAGCGCTGCAAGGCGGACGTGGACGCGCACAAGGCCATGCTCGACCGCGAGTACGACGCGCTGCTGCAGCTACTGTCCCGCGACCTCGAGAGGCTGCAGGTAACACACGAGTGTACGCCGCACAGGATTACTCTGGCTGTGACTGTTGGTGCACAGAAGTCAAGAAGTGAGTCGCGGGAGTGAGCGCTTCAGGTGTGGGAAGCGAGCGAATTGTTCATTGACTCCGTCTGTCACCTATGCGCAGAAAATAACCGTCATAGCCAATTTTATCCTGAACGCGTTATACATTAACATATTTATGAAAAGTACACAGCAATTAGGTTTTCTTTACAGGTTGTAATTTTTCATATGTTTGACAGCTGATACAAAAAACCTATTACGATGGCGTTTACTTTAGGTACGATTTTTAAATAGTATATAATAAAAAATTTGGAATTCGTAATATAATGAATAAGCTTTAATAGAAGCATACATAATGTTTATTTTGTTTCGGGTCTTAGCGCGATAATAGTTATTAGGCAAAATAAATTACCTTATTATTCCCGACGTTTCGGCTGTGTTGCTTCAGCCGTGGTCACGGGTAGACTGAAGAGAGGTGAACTACGTAGATATTATTGTGAGGGTAAACTAAAATTGTTATTGTCTCGCACAGGAAAGTCACGACACACAACACTCACAAACGTCCGCGGACCGGTCCGAAGATGCTACGCGCGGTTTTATGCGATCTATCACTGGGTTCCATGTCACCGATAATTTAAAACCATCTTCCCTATTGAAAGTTTTGTATTTCTTTATTTCAATAGCTTCACGGACCATTCTAGGGAAATATTGACGGTCGGTGGAGAGGACTTTCGGCGCATGTAACTCTATCCAGTGGTTAGTTCCGGAGTTCAGCAGATGGTCGGCTATTGCGGATTTGTAAGTTCGTCGGTTTTTTACTGCCGTAATGTGCTCCTTAATTCTTTCGGCGATAGCGCGTTTTGTTTGGCCGATGTATGAGCTTCCACAGCTACAGTCAACTTTGTATACCCCCGGTGTTTGATAGGGGATAACATCCTTCGGTGTACGCACCAGATTCGCTACTTTGGTGTGTGGAACAAATATAGTCCGAATTGAATATATCTGCCCAGCAATGATCCAATTTTATCCGTCACACCTTTCAAATATGGTAGGAACGCTGATTGTCTGCTTACCTCTGAAGCCTTCTCTTTGTTCTTCCGACGGGGCTGTCTCTTATTCACCCTGTATCCATTTTTCTCCAGAACTTCTTGTACGTGTGTCAGTTCACTTTCCAGATGTTCTGGATCGCACAAATCCCTTGCTCTATTTGTCAAAGAAGTCCTGACCGAGAACAAATGTGTGGGGTGATGATGTGAAGAAGCATTTAAATATCTATCTGTGTGTGTCTTTTTCCTGTACACGGAATGCGCTAATGTGCCATCAGGTCGTGCCATAACTTGGACATCTAGAAATGGCAGGCTTCTGTCTTTTTCTATCTCGACTGTAAATTTAGTTTTTGGGTGTATATAATTTATGTGTTCTACGTATAGTCTTACGTCGGACTCACTCCCTTTGAAAATGCAGAAGATGTCGTCTACATATCTTTTCCAGAGTTTTATGGAAGATGCGTTCGAGCTTAAAACCCTTCGTTCAAAATCTTCCATCCACATGTTGGCTATAACAGGGGTAACTGGGCTGCCCATAGCGACGCCATCGATCTGGAGGTAGTATTGGTTGTTATAAAGGAAATAGTTTCCTTCCAAGCAGTGTTTTAGTAAGACAATATACTTTTCTGACAGACCTGCATCTTCGAGTCTTCTTTTTACTACTTCCAGACAGACAGTCTTTCAATGGAACATTGGTAAATAACGATTCTACGTCAAAACTTACCATGATTTCATTTGGTTCCAACTTTTCTTCCTTCAGTATCTGCACGAAATGACGGGGATCCTTCACAAAAGACGATGTATGTCCCGATGTGAGTACTGATGCAACGTGTTTTGCTAAATCATACGTAGGCGAATCAATTTGGCTGACGATTGGACGCAATGGCACGTTGGGTTTATGTACTTTTGGTAGTCCATATAATTTCGGCGGCTGGGTATTTTTTGGCCTGTCAAGCGATTTGTACTCATCTTCCTTATTTTCCTTAAGCAGCGCTCGCGTACGCCGCGTCACTCTGGCAGTGGGGTTGTAGGAAACCGGTTTGTAAGGCTAATACCTGAAACAAAATAAACATGATTGAAAAGTGCGAAAGTCTAAAACAAGCATACATAACTTTTGACTGCGCGTGCATTGTACACACACAAACTACCAGTTTAATTAAGACATAGGTACTTGTTATGAACGAAAATTGTGCTAAACTGAAATATCAATACTTTTTTTACGTGCCTATGTGTCTCAGGCTTGTGTCCAGAAAGCTGACATTTTCGGGCCATTACTCAAATCAAAGCAATTATTTTCTGGGCTCTTCGGCAAGTAATTCTGAATACACACCATGGCCAGAAGCAAAACAGCCTCAGATTGTATATTTATCGGCGTGGCTTCCAATTATTTCTTATCTTTTCTGGCCTACATAACGTGTTATTGATTCCTCAATATTTTATTATTACATTAGTCTAGAGACATTTACATTATTTGCAAGGTGTATGGGAATGTTTCTATTGAAAACTGCATATTCAGTCAGTGAAACTGAGCAAAAATTAAGTAAACAACTTGTCATAAATTAAAAAAATCAGCCATAGTATGGAGATATAATTTTTTCTTTTTAAACGATTTTTGGATAAAGTTTCACTAACTGATCATCATGCCTCTTCATTTTCTGCCAAAATCTAACTTACAGATTACAAGTGATCAATTTTAGAAACCCACGATAAAATCCGCCTTTCGTCATATATTTCCTTGGTACATTTTAGACGAAACACGCGCAAGAACTAGAACGCAAGCAGAAACAGAACTTGGCGGCGGAGAAGAAACTGATGAAGGACATCACGGCGCGGCAGGAGCAGGAGCGCAAGGCGTTCGAGGCGCAGCGCAAGCGCGAGTACAAGGCCAACAAGGAGCGCTGGAAGAAGGAGCTTAGCATGGACGACGCCACGCCCAAGCGGCAGCGGGACGCCACGCTGCAGTCAGTATTCCACATCCTGTCACTTGCGTTACATCCTATACTATAAGCAATATTTGTATATATATTTGTAATCGGTTTCTCGAAAACGCCATGTGTTGTTGAGTAGCATAGCTTGCTCACCCGATGATATTGTAATCCTACAGAGCTTAGCTCGGTCGCCCAGGTACTAGTTCATTAACTGGTCTGAGCATTTACCCTTATGTGACAAGTGAGCAAACGAGCAGGTGGACCACCTAATGGAAAGTGGTCACTACCACCCATAAAGCCCACTGGCTTATTAGTGGCATAACTTGACATTAACAAGACAGCAAAGCATGATGCCCACCCTGAGAACTAAGATGATGTGTCTCGTGTACCGGTAATTTCATTGGCTCTCTTACCCTTAAAACCGAAACACACCAGAGTAAGTACTGCTACTTTACGGCAGAAATAGGCAAGCGGTGGTACTTAACCAGACAGATTTTGTATAAAAGCCCTTCCACCCTTATCACGATCTTGAGTATCTGACTGCTAGTCTGCTAGAAAGATCCAAGTCTTTGCGCCATCTTCTTCTAGGCCCACCTTGGTGACGTCGTTCGTGTTTTGAGATCCTGTCTGTAGGCAGCACACACTAATAAAATTTACCCTACAGTGCTTTCTAAGAATATCCAACCATGGGAAGAGTCCCGTGGATTTCGTAAAAGATGGGTAAGTGATGCAGGATAGGCAGCAGCGTCCTTCTACGTATCGTAAAAGTGTACGAACGTAACCCCCTTTTACATCTCCCATTGTGACTTCTGTTTAGCGAGAATCTGTTAAGAGGCCGACTAAGAGTCCTTCCGGGGTTTGACTCTGTTCTGCCTTCGACTCCAACCTGATTATCAAGATAGTGTATAAAAAAGTGTACGAAGCTAAGACATTGAGACGTTCTGTGACAATATATTTTTACCTTACTAGCTCGGAAAGTAGTTTTTGACCGCTAGCGTGGAAAGGCTTTTGAAATTAGAATGTGATGATAAATTTTGGTTTAGGGTACTCGCGCTATTCGGTAGCATTTTCCTCGCTGTAGCTAGGAGAAACATTATGTGGTTCGCTCGGCAGCAAAGTAATTTTGTGTCTCGTGCCTAGAAACCCTCGCTACGCTCACGATTCAGTATCCTTATTTAGAACCAAACGCTTCGCTCGCGGCTCAATCATGGAATCCTTCGCTTGCTCGAGCTTCAATACAGGCACAGTAAAGAGATGTAAGCCCATCTCTTTACTGTGATACAGGGCACTCGCGCCAAATAACAATTTAGCTGCCTTACATAACAAATGAGTATTGTGTCCTCCCTGTGCAGATCTCAGAAGGACAGCCTGAAGCAAGCGGAGCAGGCGGAGGAGGCGCGCCTGGTGCGCGCGCAGAAGGAGTACCTCGAGCTGGAGCTGCGGCGGTTCCGGCGCCGGCGCATGCTCGCCGCGCACCACAAGGAGCAGGAGCTGCTGCGGGAGGTGGGTCCCTGTAGAGCAGGGGGGAGCTGCAGGGTACCTCGAGCTGGAGCTGCGGCGGTTCCGGCGCCGGCGCATGCTCGCCGCGCACCACAAGGAGCAGGAGCTGCTGCGGGAGGTGGGTCCCTGTAGAGCAGGGGGGAGCTGCAGGGTACCTCGAGCTGGAGCTGCGGCGGTTCCGGCGCCGGCGCATGCTCGCCGCGCACCACAAGGAGCAGGAGCTGCTGCGGGAGGTGGGTCCCTGTAGAGCAGGGGGGAGCTGCAGGGTACCTCGAGCTGGAGCTGCGGCGGTTCCGGCGCCGGCGCATGCTCGCCGCGCACCACAAGGAGCAGGAGCTGCTGCGGGAGGTGGGTCCCTGTAGAGCAGGGGGGAGCTGCAGGGTACCTCGAGCTGGAGCTGCGGCGGTTCCGGCGCCGGCGCATGCTCGCCGCGCACCACAAGGAGCAGGAGCTGCTGCGGGAGGTGGGTCCCTGTAGAGCACGCGCCAGCAGCAGGGGGGAGCTGCAGGGTACCTCGAGCTGGAGCTTCTGCGGGAGGTGGGTCCCTGTAGAGCATGCGCCAGCAGCAGGGGGGTGCTTCTTCTTTCGATTGAGTCGACCAATGGCTTACCTACATTTTGATGCCCAGTACTTTGCCTCACACACTGCATTATCAGTCCACACGCGAGCAGAAGTCTGTACTCGCGGGGCAGAAGGCAAGATGCTTCGTCGTTTTTGGGGAGGCACAGCTGTCGGTATATCCCCTACCTGCACATGTTGTCTTTAGACCAACCGATATACCTGGATTCCGAAACCGAGCCAACTTCCTCGGTATTTTCCAGGCGGGAGGCTTTCTGCTGGTGTATCCTGGGACCCATTTCTGATTTCAGAAGAAAGAGCTTCTGAGAGAGGTAAGTATGAGGAGAGACGGTGCAGATCTCAGTTTCACCACTAAGAACAGGAGCTGTTCAGGAAGGTTCTCCTGTTCTTCTTTAACAGAAAACAAAAAAAAAAGAATAAAAAACGATCACAGCCTCACTTGAAAATTATTCAACTGCTACGTATCCTGGGACTCAAAACAATCGAGGAGAAGTTTGCCAAACAGTGGAATTTTTTTGCTGATTTAATAATGAATTGTTGTTTTCAGGAGCTGAACAAACGGCAACAACAGTTGGAGCAAGCGCACGCCATGTTGTTACGACACCACGAGAAGACGCAGGAACTGGAGTACCGACAGCAAAAGGGCGTGCACGCACTTAGGTATGTTTACACCAAAAATTCATTCATTTGATCTATTGTTTAAATAAACATATTTATACGAACGCGTGGGATAAATTATTGTTGCTTCTTCTTTTACCACATGGCGCCACTTTGTGAAGTGATGTAGTGTAACAGATGTCATAAAGTGATTAATTTATCCTAATATAATCGACCTATTTAATACAAGTGCACAGAAGATCAGACATTACACAAACCAAAAATTTTTTGGTAATCTTAAAAACCAATAGGTAATAATTAAATAAAGAAAGATATATATATATATGTATACAATTTTTAAATATTTTTAGTTGTATTAATAAGGTTTTGTTCGGGTATTCATTTACAATGTTGTTTTAATTTTTTTTTTCTTCTTTAATTCATATTTACGTGCATTGACTTTTTGTTTGTATTATTAGTCTCTTTAGGATTTTATTCTTCTTTAATGTTTACCAGTTATGTCAAACGGTTTTACAGGCGATAACTTGTAAATGGCCTAGGTTTAACTATCTTGTATAACTACAATTACTTTTAATAGCAAGGCTGTAAGTTATCCGAATAAAATAAAATAAATAATAAAAAAAAATTGTTGATACATGAACGTAATGTTACAGGGAAGAACAACTAGCCAACCAGCACGCGACGGAGCTAGCCAATCAGCGCGAGTACATGGCGCGCGCCGAGCACGAACTTCGCAAGAAACACGCGCTACAACTCAAGCAACAACCCAAGAGCCTCAAGGTACACTGCAATACATTATATAACCTTACAACACCATTCTTTTTGTTCTGAAACAAATCAATAAAAAAAAATCCTTAAATAGTCCACTGGTGGACATAGAGCTCCCCTCAGAAATTCACAGTGAAAATGTATCGTGGTGGTGGAGTATGGTAGTCTTATAAAACCTTGCCTTTATCCTAGCACCTCCACCATTTTTTGGTGATATGAGTTGGATTGTAAGGGATGTTGGGGGACCACCCTGGGAATGTTGTACCTTCTATGCTCGAATAACGAGGTGCTTATATTAGAAGCGAGCTGGATAATGAAAAGTAGTGGTTTAAGTACACTGTTTCTTTAATTGGTTTAAGATATTAATCTGTTATGTTGCTCGCATATTCGAAGATTACTAGTAATGAATCCGAGGCACATAAATATAAGTTTCCTAATAGCAAATCAACCATCACAGCTTGCTCACTACTTCTAATGGCATGGCATGACATCAACCTTTTCAGAAATGCTCGTAAAGTTAGGATATTCTTAACCAGGCGCCCTGAATCCCAATTAGCACATTCGTCTAAACCTTTTTCTTCCAAAATTTCCATTCAAGCTTGCCTCGGACCTTTCTTATTTAAAGTTATAGTACCTGGGCGACCGAGCTTCGCTCTATAATAGCCGCCTCAACCTGAAAATATCATCAGGTGAGCAAGCTATGCTACTCGCCAACAGATGGCGCTGTTAGTTTCTTAAACGCGCAAGAAAAAAAAAACGGTGAAAACGAATTTTCCAGCTAGCTCGCTAGATCGATTTTTTGCCCCCAAAAACAGGGGTTTTACACAAATATCGCTCGTTTAATAGTATAGGATTTTTTCTGTATTGCAGCAAAAAGAGATGCAAATCCGCAAGCAATTTCGAGAAACGTGCAAGATACAAACGCGCCAGTACAAGGCGCTCAAAGTGCAGATACTACAGATGACCGCTAAAGTAAGACTGACTCCTTTTTATATTTAAAGCTTTTTTATAAATTTTTAAAGTTAAATCACGTTTATGATATACGTCAAAATAGCTGAAAATCTATTTGTCAATGAAAAAAGCCAAACTAGTTTATGGCTTGTAGAACTTGAAACAACTCACCCGTACTCACTCTGATATTTGTCTCAGCGAAGTCTCGAACCCGGAACCTCTGGGCACAGCAGTTAGCTACAATACCAGTGCTCCACATAGGTCGTAAGAAATAAAAAAAAATATTTATGTAATTAAACACCATTTTCACACTAGTTCCACTATTTATTTAGTAAAATTTATACAGAGTGCGACCGGTTTCGAGTTAACATCGTCAGGCACTCTTAACTCGAAACCGGTCGCACTCTGTATAAATTTTACTAAATAAATAGTGGAACTAGTGTGAAAATGGTGTTTAATTACATAAATACATTGGAGTTCCATCAAGTAATAACAACACAAAGTATATTCCCGTTCCCGTTAGCGCAGATAAACCCAAAAGGTTTGCGTGCTAACGATGTCCACTATATTTTTGTAATTTAATGCATAATAAATAAATTTAAAAAAAACATAAATCGAAAAATGGCGCACATAGATTAATGCATAATAAATAAATAAAAAAAAAACAAATCGAAAAATGGCGTACATAATTAATGTAACATTGTTCCAGGACCAACAGAAGGAAGTAATAAAATCGCTAAAGGATGAAAAACGAAGGAAACTAGTGTTGTTAGGAGAACAGTACGACCACTCCATCAGCGAGATGTTACAGAAACAAACCGTCAGGCTCGACGAGAGCCAAATGGTGAGTACACTGACAAGGAAAGGTACCCAACCGAGATCCTAAAATAACAGATACGTATTTTTTTAGTAGTATGTACTATCTAACACATATCAAAATAAATCGGAGCTGGATAGTTGGGGTACTGTTCCTTGTACAATAATTAGTCCTTATTGACGCATAAATGAAAAAGCAAATCAAACGGAGCTAAGAAGCTTGTTCGTGATGATAAGTTGGTGGAAATTAGGCTTCTTAGCATGTCATGTCCTTCCCTCAGGAGGGGCATAATACAGCTCTGAGAGTACGTGGGGCGGCGGATATTGAAATCACATATTTACGGTTTTACACTTTATTCTTATCATACACAATATACGAGACTAGCCTAAATCTACACAATTTATGTATAACTATACGCTCGCGACGTGGCGGGGGTGGGGGGGGGGAGTGTGAGCGGTCACCCAAACGGGGCGTGAGTCGGACGGTTCCGCGGCGTAACAAGGTACACTACTGACGGAGAAAGGAGGCTGAAACCAAGCGCATTCACCAGAGGCTAATGCAACCCAGCGGAACCCTCGCACCGGCCGCGCCCCTATTTCAGAAACGTCGGTCCGACGCGGAAGGGATGAGCGGAACACTAAGAAGGAGCTCCAGCAACCAGAGTCTCAATCAAGCCCAACCTTTCCTCACCAGGATGCAAGCTCCTCGATGGAGCGCGGTAGTGTCCACGGTGGACCGGGCCCGGCGGCGGCAGTGACGGTTTCCTTTCGATTCGTAGAGGCGCGGAGCTAGAGCCGGACTGTGAGCTGCGCGCGGTGCCCGGCGCTTTTATTGAGCTCTGCGGTGGGGCTGCTGTCGGCTCGTCCCGTCCACTTCGTCACAAGCCTATTGGACTTAATGAATTTTAGCACAGTAGTTTTAAATCCAACCAATAACTCACAAACTACTGAACCGATTCATACAGAGTGTCCAATAATGTATTTGTCTTACTTCCATGCAATATTTAAACTTTGTCCCATTGCAACCGGTGCACTCAAACAGTAGACATGAGAGTACAAAGTTTCAAGCCGCTATGCCGCTTGATACCAAGTCATAACTCCACTCGAACGAAGTCGTGGGCACAGCTAGTAAATTAATAAATGATGCAAGTAAAATATCCGTAAGAAATGCAAAAGGGTGAATTAGAAATCATGGAAAAATAAACTTACATTATACTTTTAAACTGCGCTCGACGCTGTCTTCGAGTATAACTACCTACATGCTCCCTCTTCAAAATTTTGATTATAGAGTTAATTGATGGTTTGATTATCGTTTCAGATGGAATGCCAGCAGTTGAAGATGCAACTAGAACACGAGTTGGATATGCTAACGGCGTACCAGAGCAAAAGCAAAATGCAAGCCGAGGCGCAACGGAACAGGGAACGGCGCGAACTGGAGGACCGCGTGGCCGTGAGGCGCGCGCTGCTCGAACAGAAGGTACACTGTCACACCTCCCTACTCCACACCGTCACCCACTAGATAACGGCGTACCAGAGCAAGATGCAAACAGAAGGTACACCGTCACACCTCCCTACTCCACACCGTCACCCACTAGATAACGGCGTGGCGTACCAGAGCAAGATGCAAACAGAAGGTACACCGTCACACCTCCCTAGTCCACACCGTCACCCACTAGATAACGGCGTACCAGAGCAAGATGCAAACAGAAGGTAAACCGTCACACCTCCCTAGTCCACACCGTCACCCACTAGATAACGGCGTACCAGAGCAAGATGCAAACAGAAGGTAAACCGTCACACCTCCCTAGTCCACACCGTCACCCACTAGATAACGGCGTACCAGAGCAAGATGCAAACAGAAGGTAAACCGTCACACTTCCCTAGTCCACACCGTCACCCACTAGATAACGGCGTACCAGAGCAAGATGCAAACAGAAGGTACACCGTCACACCTCCCTAGTCCACACCGTCACCCACTAGATAACGGCGTACCAGAGCAAGATGCAAACAGAAGGTAAACCGTCACACCTCCCTAGTCCACACCGTCACCCACTAGATAACGGCGTACCAGAGCAAGATGCAAACAGAAGGTAAACCGTCACACCTCCCTAGTCCACACCGTCACCCACTAGATAACGGCGTACCAGAGCAAGATGCAAACAGAAGGTAAACCGTCACACCTCCCTAGTCCACACCGTCACCCACTAGATAACGGCGTACCAGAGCAAGATGCAAACAGAAGGTACACCGTCACACCTCCCTAGTCCACACCGTCACCCACTAGATAACGGCGTACCAGAGCAAGATGCAAACAGAAGGTACACCGTCACACCTCCCTAGTCCACACCGTCACCCACTAGATAACGGCGTACCAGAGCAAGATGCAAACAGAAGGTACACCGTCACACCTCCCTAGTCCACACCGTCACCCACTAGATAACGGCGTACGAGAGCAAGATGCAAACAGAAGGTACACCGTCACACCTCCCTAGTCCACACCGTCACCCACTAGATAACGGCGTACCAGAGTAAGATGCAAACAGAAGGTACATCACACCTCCCTACTCCACACCGTCACCCACTAGATAACGGCGTACCAGAGCAAGATGCAAACAGAAGGTACACCGTCACACCTCCCTAGTCCACACCGTCACCCACTAGATAACGGCGTACCAGAGCAAGATGCAAACAGAAGGTACACCGTCACACCTCCCTAGTCCACACCGTCACCCACTAGATAACGGCGTACCAGAGCAAGATGCAAACAGAAGGTACACCGTCACACCTCCCTAGTCCACACCGTCACCCACTAGATAACGGCGTACGAGAGCAAGATGCAAACAGAAGGTACACCGTCACACCTCCCTAGTCCACACCGTCACCCACTAGATAACGGCGTACCAGAGCAAGATGCAAACAGAAGGTACACCGTCACACCTCCCTAGTCCACACCGTCACCCACTAGATAACGGCGTACCAGAGCAAGATGCAAACAGAAGGTACACCGTCACACCTCCCTAGTCCACACCGTCACCCACTAGATAACGGCGTACCAGAGCAAGATGCAAACAGAAGGTACACCGTCACACCTCCCTAGTCCACACCGTCACCCACTAGATAACGGCGTACCAGAGCAAGATGCAAACAGAAGGTACACCGTCACACCTCCCTAGTCCACACCGTCACCCACTAGATAACGGCGTACCAGAGCAAGATGCAAACAGAAGGTACACCGTCACACCTCCCTAGTCCACACCGTCACCCACTAGATAACGGCGTACCAGAGCAAGATGCAAACAGAAGGTACACCGTCACACCTCCCTAGTCCGCACCGTCATCCACTAGATAACGGCGAACCAGGCGGCGTGCAAGCTACAAACAAATATCGTTTGCATTTAGTGCTGTCTATGCATTCGACATGCAAGCTATAAAACAGTGACCTAACAATCTATGGACTTAGAGTGATTTTCCACCAGTGGTGTGCGAGGGAGCTAAGCTGTGAGCTGGAAAATTCAAACCAATAATATTATTAGATAGTGCATTTGACACTAGGAAAATTGAATTATCCTATTAGTTGGAATTTTCCAGCTCACAGCTTAGTTCCCTCTTACAGCAATGGTGGAATCCACCCTTAAGTTACAGACAAAACTCACTGAAAAAGGTAAACTTTCTTAAAGTCTATTTTTATCCAGTAAACAGTCCTGATGTATTAAATTATCAGTGGGCAATGGCAGGATTTGTGCAAGATGCAAACAAGTGTTTAATGTCGCTAGCGTGCAGATATCATGCGGCGTACGTGGATAGTGAAGTTTAGTAACTTTTCTTTTGTTTTATACAGGGTGTTAGGGACAGCCTTTCGAATACTGTAGGGTACAATACATGATCAGTCAACGACACTGAACAGCTTTCAGTGAACAAAACTTTCAGGAAAAAAAAAAGAAAATTCCGCGTCTCCATACAAAATTGTAAACTTGATCGGTCAATTTGTATGGAGAAGCTGATTTTTTTCGTTTCCTGAAAGTTTTGTCTCTAACACCCTGTACACAAACTACCTGTGATCGCGAAACACTGAAACGATATGTAACAAAATATATATATAAGGTTGTATTGTGGCCCCCAGATGGAGTCGGAGTGCGCGCAGTTCGTGGCGGAGCGCGGCGAGCGCACGCGCATGGTGCACGAGCGGCACGAGCGCGAGCTCACGCACTTCGACAAGGAGAGCGCCCGGCTCGGGTTCAGGTAACGGCGCGTTGTCATGTCAGGTGGCCGCGGAGGGAACCACTTCGCGCTACAGTTTACTTAACAGACTCCATGGTCTAGTGGTTAGAGGGCGAGAAGGCGAAGGCGGGGTACTGGGTACGGCCCAGCGCAGACAGAACGGAATAATCCTCGCGCGCGCTCGGGCATTTCCTGAGGTATCGCGCATGCTCGAGCATGCGCGCGACCGCGCGAGTAAACCGTCATCTTCTACCGAAACATGCCATTTTGTCGCGGTTCGTCAACAATGGCGGACTGGGATATCGTTATAATTGCGCTTTAGGTAGGTAAATCTCAAAAAAACACGCCCTCCCTCAAGGAACTCACTGACAACACTGCGCGCTTGCCGCCGCGCGCTGTATCGACGCCGCGCGCAGATGCCCGCGTATCCTCGAGGATGCGCGAGCATTTTTTGTCGGGTTCAAGCATATATGCACTTTATTTCAATGACGTTAAAGTTGATTTTCTCTCCTCCTCTCTATCTGCGGTGAGTCTACATCTGTCCTGCGCCTAATTGCAACGGTCGGCAATTAGCGTGTACAACAAAAACAGTGTTTGTCTAAAACTTTGTTTTATTTTTTGACAAAACTAACAGTTGTTTACAAAATGAATAGTTTGCTGGGATTAGTTTGGAAAATGATTAGTTTGGACGGAGCGATGCGTAAGATATCGGAGCGACTAAGACACGTATCGCTCCGACCTGCTCTTGCATAGCTTTGTCCCGCTGTAACTTCAAATCATTATTATAACGGGTCATTTCCTCTGGTTTTAATAATTGTGATTACCCAAAATTTTGTGAAGTGAAGAATATGAAATTATCAACTTTTCCTTAGTCGCAATACGTATTACCGGTGTTGCTAAATATTGTTTTTATGTGTTCATTTCGTACTATTCAACCTTGGGATCCGGACAGCCTTCAGAATCTTAAAAAAAAATTCTAGCTGACTACCTTATAAACCAAAGATTTCGGACCTCCTTGCTTCACTCGGAATAGATACCTTCCTAATTTATTTTAGTAGGGGATGACATCTGTCAACATGTCACAACCTCATCATCGATGATCCATAGAAAATATTTAAAATAACCTGTCAAATCCATAGAACGCCTACACCACTTAGTGACGAATTATTTCTTTAATCCTCCTTCTAAGTACCTTTATTTTTCTGTGTTATAAACTAAGAGCGCGTTTCAAAACGGCAATAAATTACTCGTATTAATCGTATTTAGGACAAACGCTGTCGAAGGGTAATTCGATACAAAAATCCTAATGTAAGGAACTTCGAAACTTAGCCCGTTAGAGATACGGTCTTTAAGTTATTATAATTTTCTTTTTTTTATCTAACAGAAATAATAGTCATAGCCTATCATAGATTCTTTTTTAAAAAGCTATCACGTCACAGAGGTTTCTGTTGCTAATTATTAGGTCTTTACCTATGAAATTGCCGTTTTGTATGGAGAATTTTAGGTAAACTCAATTTTCAGTACTAACATTTTTGCATTTTTCTTAGGAATTATAAATCCAATTTTTTTAATTTTTTTTTTACATTATTGGGAAGACATTAAGTTAACAGAAACTTAAATTTGATTTTTGAAAAATATTATCTGTAAAAAAATATAACAAATCTAATGATGAAATCGGACGACATTTAAGACGAACAATTTTCGAACCTTTAATTTTATATATCAAACTAAAAATAAAAACTTTATTTTATGCGTAAATTGATAAACTTGAAGTCAACTTTGAAATATAAGACAAATGAAAAAAAAATTGCATTAAAATTATAGGAATTATGATCTCATTAATCTGTAAGAAAATTTCGGCAATTTCATAGGTAAAGACCTATTATTACCCATTTTGGAACTCTGCCTAAGTATCCGAAAAACGTTCAACGTGATTGGCGTTTTGTTCTCGTCTGAGCGTCACGTTTCCATTACAGCGCGATGGCAATAGCGGAGGGCAGCCGGGAGTACGGCGAAGAGGAGCAGTCGCTCTCCGGGTCGATGCTCTCGCTCGCACACTCCAACTCCTCCGCCAGCTTCCCCGCCGGCTCCCTCTAACCGCCGCGCGCCATCATCCGTCACCCACCATCCGACATCCACCGCACCACGCTACAGGTATCCAGCTGTTGCCAGGAACGTTACCTTATCAATTTACGTGACAAATTATACATGTGAACAGACTACTTCCGTAAACTAAAACTGTTCGTACAGACCTTGACGTACGTAACTTTTCTCTTAGCACCGTGTCATAATTGAATGAATTGAAAAAGAAATTTAGTTATTTATGCACTAAGGTATAATTTTGCATAAACTGCAATACATTTTACATGAATTTTCTATTTTCCGGAAACTGGAAAACTGCTATAGGGATCAAATGGCCTTGCCAAAGCTTCAAAGAGTCCAAATGAGTATTTAACCAGGTTTTTCGGGAAAGTTGACGCTGTGGAAGGCTTCTTTTTCGTCCGCAAAAGGCCAGCCTATTGAATCTGTTAATGACTGCGCTACGCACAGCTTAAAATTATCAACTTAATTTTAATCATGTTCGCTTGGAGACGGTGTCCTGGCACTCGAACAAGAGGATTCGGGAATGAACAGGAATAGGAAATTACCACAGCTTCAAAAATTGGCGAGTAGTAGTAGATCATGGTAGATCACTTTCCCGATACTCGCGGGAAACAATTACATAAACTAAAACATGGTGGCCCAACAAAAAGATGTCTGAAAATTTTTAATTTGAAAACCTGAGACTGTGATAACGTTTTAGTCATTTTTCTACATTTAATAAAAGCACATAAAAGCTTGTTCCACAATTTTATTTTTACTGATATTTTTAAATGATTCTTCATGTTTAAGTTCTCGATGTCACTAAGAAATTAACAAAATGGAAGTAAGATTTTTGTTTCGAAATTTTATTTGTTTTTTTACTCTTCTTAAAGTTATGAAACATGGTGATATAAAGGACATGACTGACTGTGGCAGTTAATTATTAGCCCCTTTTTTAAAGCATAAGTCACTGCTCAAAAAAAAATCTTTTGGTTCCCATAGACACTGCTATATGGGACAGGGCAATAATTTTTATTTATTTGTAATAGTTGTTCTATTTCATGGTCTGAATCCACAGTTTTAGTTTTCGGAGTCGTCTTTACACCTTATAGTGGTACTGAATTACTAAAGCTTTGCTGTGATAGTTAGGGCATTGCTTTTATAAAATTAATTGGTACGTGACAATTAAAATTACCTACCTCACTACTATAGTGTCGAATGTTAGAACTGGCAACGGCGGTAAGGTCCGATCGTACTGAGACGGTCACGGCCCTCCCATCGAAAATAACGTTACTCAAAAAAGCTGAAGTACGAATTTTTTTGTAATTAAGAGCCTAATTTTGTTCGTTATCGTATGGGATGCAGTTACGCAAAGATTTTTAGAAGTTTTAGAAATAAATTAGTATACGGAAAGCTAAGTCTGCAGATGGCACCAGATCATAAGCAAAGAGATTACATATCACGGGATCTGGCTATCGAGAAGAACAAATCCTCTTTTTGGTATGCCTTATTTTTTTGTTTTTATTTTCTTCTCACGCTATGCAATCTCCTTGGTCTTTTTCAAGCGTAATGTAGCTGGCGCCATCTGACAGAAAGTTGGCAGATTTTTATTCGATAATTGAATGTGGTTTGAAACTACGCCTCTTGCTTTTGTGTTACGTCTTCCAAGTGAGAAACGGCAGTATTGTTGCGGTTGGGGAGGGCATTTCCTACTCTACACTATTAAGTTTTTTACACTCCATAATTTAACCTAACTGTACAGTAAAAAGATTAACTACTGGGCAATTATGAAAAAATACAAGGTGTAACAGAAAGCGCATACCAACCCTGAAGGATATGAGTCAAAATAGGAAAAAAATAATTTGACCACCCATAGCGCATTTTGTATGGGAGTTTATATACCCTTTTTGTCACACCCTGTATAGCAGGTGGCCTATGCCCAGCTGATGGCCGAAAATTATACCTGAAAAGAGATAAGCGAGGTAAATTTCGGTTTATTAGCTTTGACATGTGAGTGAATCAATCTTGGGTGCGTTTCCACTAAAGTCCAGTTTTTAATCGTGTAGACTAACGTGACAGCTCACTGAAGGCTGAAATGCTGCCAGACGTAGCGAAAAAAAAATAGTGCTCCCAAAGTCGATATGTCGATATCGATATGAAACAGTGCAATACGAAAATATACAAAGTGTTAACAAATCGAATTGCACTATTTATCTGTGATTATTCAAAAGACGTAGAACGTATTCAGTTTCATGCTGAGTAAACAAACAAAAGATACTTTGGTATGTAATTATTCATTTATCATTAAAAATAGACATGGTTTTACAAATTTTGGCATTTCTGCCAAAAAGCTCAACAGTTTTATTTTTATTTTATTAAAAATCCTCAATACATCCAAAGCGACGCAAAATCTGTGAGTGCGTCGCTCTGAGGCCCAAACAAACAGTACTTTTGTACGAACCCAATGCCGAAATTACTCGATACACTACTAAAAAAATACGCCTGTTTGGTACCCAAAAATTACGTCCTTAACTTTAGATTTACACCGATCATGCTTATTTATACACTTATATTACACCTTGCATACTAAGACAGTAACTTCTGTTGCTGTCCTAGGAGGGGCAGATTTAAAGGTTAAATAATAGAGAAAGTAAAGCATAAAACTCTGATGCCAGCCAGCTCGATGAGAAACCTATCTTTATGATAGTTAGCTCCCGCCAAAATACTATTTATTTAGTCGGGAAGAGAAAAAAAGAAAAACGCTGATAAATCCTTGATTTTGTAAGATAAAAGTCACAACGAATGTTCAAGCGCCTGAATCAAAACCAAACGAATCGAGTCAAGCGCGACGTTGCCAATCTTCAACAGCACGGCAATAGATAAGGCTGTGCCCAAACCAGTCCTAAAAGAAACCAGCCGGCTTAGCACGCTGCAGTTGTCAGTTTATCTAGGCCCATAGATTAAAGACTTTAAGCATGGTCACGTTTTTTTGACATCCGAGCAGTGCGACACATTTTGAAAGACAAGGACGGCTACATGTATTAATAGTGTATAAAGCTATCTCTGTCTAAAATATCAAAAACGTAATCTGTGAATTTGCTAAACATTTTCCTCCACTGACATTTCTTCGCGCTTGGAGGTGATAGATTAGACGACATAATTCCTCAAATAAAGTAACATTTCTCCGAGATATATTTTCTCTCGGGCAGCGTGCTAAGCCGACAGGTAAAAAAAACACTAGTATTTTCCGTCCCTTTCTTGGCTGACTTATAAATCTGTCGTGTCACAGCCTTTATAGTGAAGGGAATGCAACGTTGCCGTTCATACGTGGAACTACTCGTAAACAGTGTTTTACTCGAAAGTCATCGAATCAACTCAAAGAATTATTGTAGATGACGAAAAAATTACCCTGCATATGAAATACTTACCTTAGTACCTACTATGAAAAAATTTAGACAAGGCTTTTTGACACATATTACATTAAAAACAATAGCCTCAAATAAAATAACAGGAAATGCAACGTTGCCGTTCATACGTTGAACATTTGTTTAACAATAAAAAGTAAAGATTCGTGTAAAAGTAAAAAAATGCAACGTTGTCTAACGTACGTGGAAGCACTCTTTAACATTAATTTACGAAGCTTATTTTACCTTAAAAGTATATCATGAAATACAAATGGCAAAAAGACTACTTTCCAAACAAAAAAAAATAACTTTATCGATACGCACAGCATCTTGTAGTGTCTGGCAATAGTACGCCGTTTGAAATGTCGACATTATCTATCGGATTAAAATCTGTACTTTAGAGTTGGGGATCAATTCTTATATGTAATTTTGTGTTTAATAACACCCAAATAAAAACCACGGGTTTCTCAAAAGTTAATTATACTATTTGTTAGTTGTAGTTTTTGATTGTTCATTCACATAAAATATTTGCTTTATTGTAATTTCATAGCTTCTCAGTGATATTAAATAATTAAATACCCAGGTTTGGTGAAAACGTAAACTAATTCAAAATCACAATTAAGTAAGGTAGTGATCTTTTTACTGTAACATTTTGCAGTGACATGTTTCGGGCATCTCTCAAACGGACACGCTTTATTACTTAGTAATAAAAAAAACAGCTTACTTGCCTGGAGCCTTAAAGAAAACATTCAGTGTCAAGTGGGTAAGTGAAACGCTTAATTTCAAATAGTAAACTATCAGAGTTGAACTGGGAAGTGAGCGATAAAACAGGAATGTTGAGCAAGTTTAAATGTTCAAACCATGAGTTGAAATAGCTTAGGCTACATCTCTCTTCCTCAAAATTTGGTCCTTCGGCCCGATGTACCTTTTAAAAATAGCTAGGGCCCTATTCGCACGAAAAGTTCATGCAGTTGTACTGGACTGGACTAATGACTGGATTTGTAATGAGCTGTATTGACTCGACTTCTTATAACTTTTAACGACTGTACTGTAATGACTTGTAAATACTGGACTTCCAATTATTTGGTAATGACTTAACTTGAGAAGTCCAGTCGTTACAAGTCAATTCAATTACAAGTCATTACAAGTCCAGTCCAGTGATATTTGAAAGGGACAACTGGGCGAATATGGTCCTAGCTATTTTCCAAAAGGTCTATCTGGCCCGCGGACCAGTTTTGAGGGGGCTATATGTACCCTTAGCCCTTGAAATACAGGTCATTTACGATACCGGTATCACGCGCCTTGAGTCTGTACCGGTATTAGCCATATCGTCTTTTTTGTACGTACCGTAATTAAATACCTGTATAATGCTTGTAAAATACCGGTTTAATACTGGTAAATAGAGGTTTCACCGGAAAATAGAGATTTTGATACAGGTATTATGATTGCGCTTTAGAAATACAGGTATTTCTTCAATAACGATTTCAAACCCTAGTTCCAACACCCGCTCAGATCATTTATCATGCCAATAAATAAGAAGAGGAATACTTTGTTTTCTTTCCCCAAATAATAAAGTTTCACTTACCCTCCTGACTTTACCGTAAAGCCCGAAACATGGGGCTGTAGAAAGTTTGTATGAAGTTGAGACTGTGTGCCGATAGTGTGTTATTTAAAGCAGCGATGTGCGAGTGATACGCTTCTCTATTAGGAATCTAAACATTAACACGGAGTTCACAAAGTTCTTTTTAGCTAAAACTGTTAAATATATTGTAAAAGAACTTTGTGTAACTGTCCGTAAGAGCCCACTCCGTCTATTTTGCTCAATCAAAGTAACTGTCAATTTATACTGGTGCCGAGTCCAAGAAAAGAAAGACGCTGTTTCGATGTAAAACCCCCTGGTTTCCGTAGCCGACTCCGTGCACAGCAATGTTAGGGAAATTATCATAATAAAAAAAAACATTGCAATCAGTCAAGCAAATACCAATAAATTCTTGATTAAATTGTACGTCAATGCAAAAATAATGTGAAAAATCAATTTTATAATTTAGAATAACGAGGCAAATGATAAACACTTTAAAGCATAACGTTATCCTGCTTACATCTTTTTTATTGTCAAAAGAGTACTAAACTTCTACATCAAAATCACGCGTTACTTAAACTCTGCGCCAATATAAATTGCCTAATACAATCACAAACACTCTTGCATGTCTTAAAATTAAATAAAAAAATATAATAATACATTATTAATCCATTTGTTTGACTAACGTCTCGATCTCTTAGCATTAAGAATTTTCTTCGACTAGTATTATAGTTGGATCGAATACTATTAGGCCGTCCATCACTGACGCAGCACTCGGGCAAATGGACGGAGTTGGGTCCTAGCGTGATTTAACTAAACTAGCACTTCAGATGGATCGTTTGACAAATCCTCACTGGAATAGAAATAAGACTTACTAATACGAATTTGTGTCTTATTTTATATGCAATAGAATTCAAACAGCCCAGTTTTGCAGATTGCAGTTCTTCGAGTCTAAACATAAAATGCGAACTCGAACGACGCTTCGACATCAAGTGGAGACCTATTGTCGTGACATTTCGTTAGTTTATGTCAATCTCATACATTTTCATTCTATTCTATTAGCATTTACAATAAGAGAAATCCACTTGCCTTACGCAGCGTCCTACGTGAGCGAATTCGAAGCAGCGCGATGCAGTGCGATGCGAACGCGAAAACAAACAGTCGATTCCTATTGAAGTGTCCTACATGGTCAAGACTCGTCGCTTCGCAATAAATTCGCACGGATCGTGTCGCAATCCTGCTCGCGTTGAATCGCCTATTTAGGACGCGAAATCGCAGTCCTTTTTTGCGTTGCGAAGTCGCATTTGGTCGTAGTTTTGTGTTTTTAAGCAATCTTGTACAAAAACGGTATCTATATCAGTGACAATTCCTATGAAGATTTGTTGATCGATCCCTCTAAATCTACTCTTGTATAATATTGTAGTCTGTTACGGTTTCTATAGCGGTTGTAGCCGAAATTTCGTCTTGACGCCAACCACCTGTTCGAGATCGAAAGATTAAGGTGACCACGTCAAATGATATTCTAAGGTATACTTTGTAAAATCCAAGGGATGTTGATTCTCGAAGTGTACGCTTAAGAATTTGACAAAAAGGCATTAGGGTGTTTTAAAAAATTTATGCAAGCGACGTTTGAACTGTTTTTCTTCATATTTGAGTGTTTTTAACAATATTTCCAAATCCGTTAATACACTATCTGCCTTGCTCAAAGACTTCACCTTAAGTTGATCTTTCATTTAGCCTCATGCTGTCCTTTTCTAATTCATTTACAAAGAAAGTAACAGTACGAGATTAAGTTCAAGTAACGTCTCTGAGTACGTTATACCTCAACCTTATACTTATCCAGTAAACAGCGTCATGAAAAGCTTAACGGGTGCGACGACCTTTGACGTAACGGTCTTCATGGGGCTGAGTTCCTGTTAAGACCTCAGAGCACTTTGACCCTATGGGATCTTTTGTACTTTCGCAATATTTCTCTGAGCTTCCGCTGTCTTCAAAGATACTCTTTATGTGCTGTGTTGATTTCAGCGGTAAGAGTCCGTAGTCTTCAGCTGTCGAATAAGTATGGACCCAGAATCCTCATACATGTGTGTGTGGTGGTGTAGCAGGTGTTCCATCCGTTTCAGATGTTACATCCATTCACACGTATCTCCCAATCTTTTGTAGGAGAAGTGGCCAATGAGGGCATCTAGAAGATTGTGTCTAGTGCCTGCTTATAGCTCAATATTTTTATCCAAATGTTCTTTGAAAACCCAGGACAAATTACGGCCGACAAATTTTTTTTATGGAAGTGTTCCTTAGGTCCATCCAAACATATCTAGAATGTTCCCTGCCGATCCCATTTTCGCTCCCCCCTCCCCCCCTCAAAAAGGTCCCTCATTTTAGATTTTTCTATTTATCTCTAAAACAGTTGAAGTTAGGGGAAAGTTGTCAACCTAAGACTTGATGGTTATAAAATTACCAATCTATAGACACCTATTTTATTCCGATGTGACCTACAGTACCTGAAATATAGCTACAAACAGTTCACCAAAAATTAAAAATTATCTTCAAATCATTTTTTGTACTAACTTTTAACAAAAACTACTGGAGTTGTGGCAAAATTATCTAAGAACATGTGAATCTTGATACATTTAGGAATAAAACGAGACATAATTCATCATTATTGCAGCACTGGTTCTCGATTTACAGCGAGTTACATCAAACACCCTGAGATAATTTTATAGGACAAAAGAAGTAGGATCAGTGAAACTGACGTTGTCTTTCAGGATTAAATAATGGCACTTAAAATTTAAATACATCAAATAAAAATAAACAATTTCCCCTGAAAATCTAAAATATTTAAGCTTTAAGTAACTAGATGGCGTCACTTGTATAATAAAATAAGAAATAAAATATAATAACAAATGGGTTGCATCTATTTTGAAACATGAGATGTCAGACGATAGCTCTTGTCATGTTCTATTAAAATATATATATAAAATATTTTTTCGAATGTTATTTGTTTGTGTTTATAGATTGGTAATTTTATAACCATCAAGTCTTAGATTGACGACTTTCCCCTAACTTTAACTGTTTTAGAGATAAATAGAAAAATCTAAAATTAGGGACCTTTTTGAGTGCGAAAATGGGATCGGCAGGGAACTTTCTAGATATGTTTGGATGGACCTAAGGAACACTTCCATAAAAAAATTTGTCGGCCGTAATTTGTCCTGGGTACCATTTCTAAAAATATTGAACTATTAGTGGTTAGATTGTTAAAAAGTAACCTACTTAAACGTAACGTAAAACCTTAGTTTTACGTTAGTTTTTTTTGCATTATTCTGTTATTCTCAGAGGCCTTTAGCAGACAGATGGGGTTTTTGAGGTACTTTACAACCCACGCGATGTTATATTATAAATTCGAAATTTTGCTTAGAAACACTCTAACGTCATGAAAAATAGTGTTAATTTGTCGCTTGCGTTACTTCTGGTAACACCCATTAAGTAGATGGAGTAGTGTGCTCATTGCGTCGCCCCGTCTCCTCGCTACCCCACCAACCGACATTAAATACTATTATTTTAGTTAGATAGTCAAAATTATAATATTCATATCATTAGGTTTTACTTTAGGGGGAATTTTCGCAAATTTACTTTGTTTCAAACTTTATGCGCGGACTGATTTTATCCATTGTTAGAATTGAATTTGATGTAAATGGTCCGTTTGATATAGTGCACATAATTCTAGTACGATACTCACACATTTTTTTTTGAAATACGATGAAGATTTAACTTCCTACTAACAGCGCATTTTGTTTGGAAGTAAATTTTTTTTTTATATATTTCGACCTACTTATGTTCCTTGGGTGAAGCTGTTCAGTTTCATGGTCTGAGTAAATTACTAAAATTATGGTCACTATTTCAAAAGAACCATATATATGAACATTTTATGTACCAATGCAACAATTTTGTTAAATTATTAGGTATTAATTAAAATTAACATGCTTTACTAAAATAACAAAAGTGCAGGTGCTGTGTATGGATGTTGTGTAACCAACTGCCAATTACGTTTTGTAAATATAAAGTATATATAACATTATATTAGCGAGCACACGATATGCCTTAGGGAGCGGCGGCGCGGGCGGCGCCTGTACATAAAGAACAATAATATAAAGTTATTATACATAGTTTGTTACATTTATAAGGTGCGAGCGAGAATTTTGTGTACATTGGGAGTGCGTTTGCAAGCGCCCTCGGTACCCACGTGCCGCGGGCAGACTATGTGCTATTTTCTTTACCTAGTGTCCTAATACATTATTGTATTGTCTACTAAGCTTACCAGTCATGTATGTATAGACGATTACATAATTATTTAATTTAACGCCGATTTTAGTCATAAATATCCAAATTTAGTTAAATGCTATTTTTTAAACATTATTTTTTATTTTATTAATTATTCTCTTTCTATATCACATGCTTGTAAAGTTGTAAGCATCACAATGTGTGATCGTTTTGTATTACTTTGAACCCCTCTACAAAATATTTAAGGATTTCAAAGTTCACACCAAAATAGAAGTTAAATATATGAAATGTTGATCGAAATTTTAGCTGTTTTAAAAAATATTTGATGCCGATTATTTCCGATATTGAGCAACTTGCTTAGAATGTTTTCTAGTTAAGGGTATTAGGAAATGATGGGCATTACAGATCGAAACGTGAAAATATCGTAGCCTCCTCTTCATTCCTGACCTGACCAAGTAATTGACAATAATCTCTAGACACCGCCTCGTCATGTCCTGTAAATACATAAAGCCAGCGTGCAATCTGTCGATAACAGCCTTCCTACACTGTTATGCCAATAGAAAGCTATCAAGTCGCATTAGCTCAGAATCTATCCTTCATTACGATCGACGATCGCCCTATCCTCTGACATATTATATTTTAATGTAATAATTAATGTAATCATGAAATTGATAGAGTGAAATAAATGAATCTAAATCTAAATCATTATTGAACTATACAGTGTAAGAGACAGGTTGGCAGAAACTGAAAGGGCGTGATCAGTCAACGTAACTGAACAACGCTCAGTATCTAAAACTTTCGGGAAATTAAAAAAATCGGACTCCATACAAACTGTCCAATCAAGTTTGCAATTTTGTTTGGAGGGGCCGATTTTCTTTTTCATTTCCTGAAAGTTTTATTCACTGCACGATGCGCTACTTTTGTCAACTTCGACTTGGTTGATTCAAAGTTTAGTAGTACCTCATTAGATAACCTATTTATCGTGCAATGGTTTGACAGTCTAGGAGGGCTTTTATTAAGCGAGAGTTACCTATTTCCAACCTTTTAAAGACAGTCTATGTAAAAATCTCTCGCAAGCTTTGTAATCTGACACCAGCACTGGGTTTTGGTGAGCGTCATATGAATTTACAATTAAGAACTTAACATCTTCTAGTCAATAGAAGTATTATTATTTAAAAAGAGTCTTATAAACAAAGCATGCTTTAGTTAGACCAAGCATAAGGGTGCATTCCCACCAGTTATGCGAGGTAGCTAAGCTGTGAGCTGGAAAAAATCCAAACAGGATTGCTCCATTATCTTAGAGCTGTGCCGTATTGAGCTAGGAAAATGGAGAAATCCTACTTGTTACTCTAGCTCACCGTTTAACTTCCTAGCATGTCTGATGCAAAGGGACCTTGAGCTTTATTAAGGACAATGTCTTACCTAATCGCTTAACCGCTATGACACCTTCCTTAATTCAGAAACTAATTTGTCATACATTGTTGAAGTAAGGATATTGGAATTAACAAAACCAAGCATTCCAGCCATTTATGCCGAATTAGTCTTTGAATTTAGGAAGGTGTGATCGCGGCTTTAGATAGCCTCGATCTGGCATAACTGAAGCAGCCAAAACCAGTGCTGGATCAAAACTTATCTGGAACCGAAGCACTTATGGAATTGAATTGTAAGCTGTAACTTCGCTTGTGGGCAAATAAATGGTCGGTATTTATAGTTATGCGCGTAGATTTTCGCTCGCTACGTAGATCTCTGCTTCAAGTGGTGCAGGGGACACTTGTTTGTCGTCAAATGCTAAAAGTTAACAGAGACGGTCTATAAGTTGTTTGTACGTAGAATTGTTTTAGAAAAAAGTTTAGTGTCAAAATACAAGCCTGTATGAACTGTCTCTGTTACCTTGCTGCGCAGTGCGGGAGGGTTGGTGCCGGCCCTAAAGTGACAGGGACATCCTATATATCTGCACTGCTTACTCTAATGATATGACCACCCCTCTCCACTACCACAGGAACCAACTCAGATATGCGCTATGACTGTAATTGTAACGTTCCGAAAGTAAGTGTTCCGCATCGTGGACAGGCAGAGAATAGTGCGTAGACGCGTCAGTTTCCTTCCTAACTCCCGTCACTTAGCTGTTCTAAGGTTTTCACCTCAATACGTCTCTACCGACATTATTATTACGATATAGAAGTACCAAACTCGTAGTTAGCGATCACGTATTATTGTATGTAAATTGTAACTAAATAATTTTATATTTTACCATTGTATAGTCGTTTATCACCGATAGGTAGTTAGCAATATTTTGACAGAAGGGTGACAAGGCCCCCGTGAGGAGCCGTTGTTGTTTTCTTTTTATTTTTTTGTTATATATTTAAATAACACAATCGACTTGTAGTTTTAATAATTATTATCATTAATTATTATTATATTGTAATATAATCTTATTAATGAAAAAATCAAACTGAAAATAAATAGAAACGAAAATATTTATTGTGTTTACTTGTTCGTTTACAAACTAAAATAAAACAATTCTTGTAATGATTAGAAAAACTACTTTATTCCTAATATTTTAATAAAGACAGTGAAACAAAAATATAACAATAACCAGTATAAAAGAACAACTTAGTGCTAATAAAAAATGATTTATCTGAATATTTCTTACATAAATACATCGATATTTTGACTTCATTTGATTTAAATGCTGTAAAAGATGAAAGCATTATGTTCTTATAAACTAAATCTGCATCCTGGCTTCATAAAACAAAATAAATGTGTTGTTGGATGCGGAAGGCTATTGTGCAAAAAAAATCACTTAGTTTAAAAATAATTGAATCCGAAAATTCACTACATAATTTTCTATGTTTCTGTTTTCTAACATGTTCACTACGTTTTACGCATATGTCCTCTCTGAAAGTTAAACTTATGAAGTAAAGAGATATGATTAAATTAGGATACAAAAGTACCAAAGTGATTGTCTGCACAATATTTAAATATGGCGAAGGGCCTAAATGAAGATAGTGAATTTAAAAATCCTAGAAATGCATGATCGCCAGTTGCGGTAAGCAGAATTTAAATGAATATGGTGCCACCCTCAAGCGAGGTGGCCTCCAAAATAAACTAAGATTTTTTTCTTAAAATAATGGAGAGCCCTGTAAAGTTGATATTTATTTTGGCTGACATTGACAGTAAATCGAAATGCAATAGTTTTAAGAGCTCTCTGCATCTGGCGGTTAGCGATTTTGGTATGATAATGGCGAATTGGTTGACTTCTATTATTTGCTAGCTGTTCTTGCATGCTTTGTACGTGCTATACGCATTTCGTACAACATTTGATTAAAAAAATATTTCTGGCATACGATTACATTAATAATAACTTTAAATATTTTCAATGCCATAGTTTAGTTTCATTACAAGATGGATGAGTTGTTAAAAAATTAGGCAAGAACAATCCACAAAATGCCAGTATGTTATCAAGGTAATAGAGTGAAGCACGTTTTGACAAGCTACAAATAATATTGTTTTCACCTCACTAGCTCGGAAAGCTTAGCTTTATCGGTCGAAAGTTGCGTGCAAAAGTAATTATGGCCGCTATCGTGGAAAAGGTTTTTGAGATGATGAATTAAGGTATAAGGTACTGGCGCTATAATTTCCTCGCTGTAGTGAGGTAAACAAAATTGTGTTTCGCTCGGCAGCAAAGTTACGCTCAGAATTCTTTTCTTGAACCACTTCACTAGCTCGAGTTTCAATACAGGGCACTCGTGCCAAATATCAATTTTGCTGCCTTGCATAACAAATAACTATTTTACAACCTAGATTTATTGTTAGTCCTGTAGTTCAGTAGTGCGCGATCATCCTGCGGGCGAGGTAGTCACACGTCAACGGGGGCGGGCGGGGTAGCGGGGAGAGGAGTGACGTGCTGCTGACGTCACGCAAACAGAATACATTACTTGTTCACTTCACCCCGCGGAAGATTCGCACACTAAGTTATTGAACTATATCAATCCAAAAACGTATTTAAAAGCAAGTATCATACTACAATGAAGATACGTCTTGTTTGTTACGATATTTTAGTCGATAACATAATGCTTGAACATCCTGACAATCTAAAGGTATGTAAATTATATGATAAAATCTTACATATAATGATTGTTTTGCAGTCATCACGATTATTTTACATTTTATGGGGCTCGAAGAATTCTGGTTTCAGTTTTTTTTTTCATGCGATCGGATTTGCGAATAGTATCTTTCGATAAATCCATCTCGTGTGAGATTGCTTTTAAGATTATTAAAAATATTAAACATAACTTGAGTAGCTATCAACTAAACAAGTCGCATCTTGAGGTTGTATTCAGTTCATGCGCTCTCAATGCGAGCGATTTAATTTATAGATGCGACCGCGACGCTAAGTTAGGTTATAATACCGACCTTGAAGCCAATGAACGATTCAGAACCCGCGATACATTTAACAATAGTATGCAGGGTGTAAGGGACAGGGAATAAAACTTTCAGGAAATGAAAAAGATATCGGCCTCTCCATACAAACTGCCCAATCAAAGGAGAATGCCCATGAGTAGTTAGTATCGCAAAATTATACAAATATGCTCAAATCGAAGTTGTGTCACAAGTCTATGACATTAGTAATTCTTGTTTATATTAAAGATAACTTTATATATTATTAGGAATTTTCCACTTCTCCGGGTAAAAAAATAAAAATATAATAGATTTTTTTTTTTCGTATTTCCGATGCGTCTATTCAGTGTTGCCTGCCACTTCAAACTTACCTGAACCGTTAATAAAAAGGTACGATTTTGTAAAAAAAAAAATATTTAATATTGATTCCTGTACCTAGTAGGGTATTAATAGTTGAAAGGTTATGCACAGCAGTTTCCTGCTGCGGCGGTTACCATTTAAATGAGTACCCATCAGGCAGGCGAGCGAGTCAAAACGAATGACTAGCATAGTTTTTTTGTTTATACATACATAGTTAGCTAGCCTACACTTGCCAACTTATCAACTCTTTTCTCATTCATAAGGTTATTGTACTCACAAAAAGGGGACATTTTTTAATATTTTGGGTACGATTTGGCTGGCAACACTAAACTTGTCAGCTATTGTTACGTCAGTGATCAAGTCACCTCAGTATGACACCTCGAATTCAAGAATTGGAATTTAGGACCTAATTTCCTGGGCTAATTACTGTAAAACCTGGAGAACTACAATCAAATGCCTAATCATTTTAGTAAGTCCTTACAGCAGGCTTTACGTCAAGCCATAAAGCATTGTGACACAATAAGTTTTATACCAATTTCTGAGCGATACTAAGTTCCATAGTCACTTGGGCATTTTCCTTTACAATTTTGTAGAGGCCGATTATTTTTCTCATTTCCTTAAAGTTTCATTCACTGAAAGTTGTTCAGTTACATTCACTAATCATGCCCTTTCAGGATTTAGAAACCTGTACATTACACCTTTATATCGGAGTTACATTAATTTTACAGGTGGCATGGATTTTTTAGCTGTCAAAACGCGTCTCTCTTCGATCCTATGAGGCGCTGATATTACTGCGTGGGCGAAAACACAGTGGGCTCTAGGATGCGGCAATGCATTTCCCTGATGAGAGGCACGGTGTATGCGACGCACTCGTCCCAGCCTGGGTTGCGCCACGTGTTCTCTCGAGTCTCTCTGCGCGCTTGCAGGTCTTTGTAGCCTGGGGGACGAAATATAATTACTTGATGGTGAATATATTCGTATATCCGTTGCTGCGCATTGCCACCACGCGCCACGCTAGAATACGTTCGCCTTATTAGTGCGGTTCCACGATAAAAAAGATGCATTCCTTCCCTTTTACAATTTTTAACAAGTCACCGTCTTAGCACAGACAACAATGCGTCAGCAGGGACTAGATAAGTACTATACGTACAACTGCGTCACTCATTTATTTATTTATTGTTCTTTATATATCTATCTTCTTTATTATTCTCGGAGGTCTTCATGGTAAAGCTCGTTGAGAATCATAGGTGTTGCCCCTAAAAATCTTCTAGCCATCCAATCTCTAATCCAAATCCTTTTCGTTCGCTCTTTTTTTTATATTGGCTATAGTTATAGATATTTTCCAATTCCTGACATAAGGGCACAGATAGACATGCTAGTAAAGCATGCTACTATGTAGCAAATGCTGCCTAGTAGCATGTGTGTACACGCTTTTCTTGACATAAGCATGCTCATTAAGTCATTGTCAAAAATTTACCGTCGTTCAATTTTCTAGCATGCTACCTGCGGCGCGGGTGGAAGGGGGTGTGTTTTGAGCACGTTTGAACAGGTTTGCTTATGAGCATGCTAGGCTGTGTTCCAAATTGTACAAACGCTGCTAAAAGCGTATACAGTACTCACGGACGGTCCAAATTGATTTAGCACGCTCACAAAGCTATCACTGCTTTAATGGCTCTAGTCAATTTGGAATGGATTTAAGCTCGCTCACGTGTTCATCTGTCAAAATGTCAGTTTTGTTTTTATTTTCTTTAACAAAGCCTAAGCTAATCCCTGAAAAATGTGCGCCAAATCCACTCTCATTTCCATTAGAGACAAACTCATTAAAATCAAAACTTGAGAAACATCAGCTGGCTGCAAACGTGTGGGATTTTATATGTGTCAAATCGATTTTGACATTAGCGCTTTCACTGCTCCACCTATTTGACTAAAGCACTGATAGCAGAAACGATGACGTCATCAATGACGTAAGGCGGTGAAAGAGCGAGTGCTTTAGAGCACGCTTTAGGTCAATTTGGACCGACTTAAGCGCGCTCACAGTGCTCTAAAGCAGTCTGTTAGTGCATATTGGAACGCACAGCTAGTGTCAATCAGTTGAAAGCTGTCACAGGTGTGTATCGCATCAAAATAATAGTGTTCTGTGATGAAAATGTCACGCTGGGGCGACGAAACAACAATTTTATTAAGTTCAATTCGAAGGGCCACTTGATGTTCCATTTTCACTAACGTCTCATAGGTTATATTAGCATGCTACTTAATGGCATGTGTGTCAAGAGTATTTGATTTGAGCATGCTTATTTAGTAGCATGCTAGTAACGAGCATTATTTTTGCAAGCAAGTGTAGACAGTTAAAGAGCATGCTCGTTTCTAGCATGCTTGTAAGCATGCTCATTTACTAGCATGTCTATCTGTGCCCTAAATTATCGTCATAGAGCGTATCACCGGTTTTTTTTATTAAAACAAGTTCACTCGACATCGCGACTCGACTCGGACTGGGCATTAGCTAGGTGTCGTGTAGACAGCAAAGGCGAGCCGAGCTACTGGCGTACGAGTAAACAAAACGAGTAGCTGTCTACTGGCCAGGCAGCAGCTCGCACTGTGTAAACCAGCCCTAACGCTTCCACTTCGTGGGAAAAATTGGTATAAGATTCCCTACTGTAACAGGTTCACTTACACCAGATGTGATGCACGTTGTAAAGTCGTCCTATCTGCGAGAAGTAAGCGGAGAAGGCCTCATTTTGCGAGCGCCGGTACTGCAGACCGCGCGCCCAGTTGTTACCCCACTCGATCATAGTGCCGGGCTTCAGGCTGCAAAAATAAATAGTCAAACCGGCGTACAGTCAACCGCATATCAGAGGAAAGACTTGCACCACAAACATCAGCGCTATTGCGGCAAGGAATTTCGCTCTGGCTATGCGATTTTATAAAAAAAAACTGTTAATGTGCGGGTATTGACACCGCAGCATAAAGGAAGGGGGATGGCTGAATAAGCTCATGGAGCTCTTGGGCACATGCATTTTCAACGCGAAACAGCATGGATCAAATCAAAAATAATTTTTCATTTATTCATTGTTGGATATGAAAAGAAGCGACAGTAAAATCCTAATATATTTGAATGTACAGGGTTGATACACCTGCGACAGCTTCTTCTTACAAAGCGAAGCGGGTCAAATATCCTGCCTCGGGTGACGTCGCGGTCTGTCTCTGTCGCTTACCTCAAAATCTTACGCTAATGCTTAATTTGATTTGCTATTAGAAAACCATAAATAATAGCAACCCTATTTCTTAGTTCACCGCATAATTCTCACTTATCCTAAGATAAAACGAAATTATCTTATCATTGTGACGTTTTATAAGAAGTAAAGAGAACAACTTCAAAACTTTATTGGAACTAAGAGCGTTTAACCGCGTATGAAAATTTAGAAGAACAGCTATAACTGCTTCGAACGTGTAAAAGACTATCGAGTATATAAAAATTTTACTTGTAGCTGACCATACGAGCTGGCGATTGGGTGCCTTTCCACCAGACTTGTGCTAGGTAGCTAACCTGTAAGCTGGAAAAATTCCCAACCAATAGAATTGCTCCACTTTGCAGCGCAGCCCTAAGCTAGGGAAACGGGGCACTCCTATTGGTTGGATTTGTCCAACAACTCTGGCGGAAAGGCACTAATGAGAATGTTTTTTTGTAAGTCCAAATGATCTTTGCGAGCTGGCCGTTGGGAACTCAAAGCCCGGCCCCTTTACCTTAAAAAAAGTTCGAATGAATGGACTCATTTGCAATACCTGTATGTTCTGATCTCGTAGATGTTCTTAGCAGGGCGCGGCTCGGCGTCGGGCCAGAAGCTGAACTTGAGGAGATACTGCAGGTGTCGCGACCGCACCAGGCCGGCACGCTCTTTTTCTAGTTTGCTGTATTCCTGGTGAAAAAAAATAACTACATAACAGGGTCTATGGAAGTGTACATAAAACATAATATGGATGAGATGGGGTTCAAATGGTAAAACTACTTCGTATAAAAAAAATTCGTACCAGTGCCCAGCACCGATATCACTAGCTCACTCTTCGCAAGGTTGATGGAAGGACAAGTAGAGGAACGTCCAGACGATGAGATTATGCGAAATGGCGGATGTTGTACCGAGTCATAAAGTCAAGGAAATTGCAGAGGATAGGAAGGTTTCAAAGTTCCTCCACCGACAAGAGCATAACATAAGAAGGCAAATAGACCTTTGCGCAAAAGCCTACTTACTACATAGTCGTGATATCACCTATAAAATAGTCAGCGGATCAAATCCACTTATATCCATATTAATACACAGAAATACTTGAGTGTTATTTGGGTATCCATTGTAGTAAAAACCTTGAATTCCTGACCATTTTGCCTTTCCCTCACCAATCGAGTGTTAATTTAAAAACAAGTTTTCACATTTTTCTCTTTCTTTATTTTTCATAACCTTTACTATCGTAATATTTTGTTCCTTACATCCGTTTGCCCACTTATTTATTAGTGAGGTGAAAAACAAGTTGAAGGTGGTAGGGCTTTTGTGCAAAGTCCGTCTGGGGAATTACCACCCCCTTGCCTATTTCTGCCGTGAAATAGTAGTGTTTGCACTGCTGTGTTTCGGTTTGAAGGGTGAGGGAGCCAGCGAAATTACTGGCACACGAGACACACCATCTTAGTTCTCAGGGTGGGTAACCTGCTTTGCTGTCTTATTAGTGTCAAGTTATGCCACTAATAAGACAACGGGCTCCATGGGCGGTGGTGACCAATTTCCATCATGTGGCCCACCTGCTCGTTTGCTCACTTGTCACATAAAAAAAAACCGGTCAAGTGCGAGTCGGACTCGCGAGCCGAGGGTTCCGATATACTTTTTGTATTTTTGGAAGCACTAAAGTCCATTTTTAGGACCGCAAAACTAAGTTTTTTTGTAAAGATTATTTGCAGATTTCTAAAAGACTATGCAACTTAGAAAGATCGTTTTATTTTATAATATATTTTAAATATATTTTAGAATGTACAAGTAAAGCCCTTTAATATGATACCCCACTCGATATAGTAGCGACAGTTTGAAATTTGGCCCCCCCTATTTCGGCCCCCTTTACATTAATAATCATAATTTTTTCAAAATTCTTTCATGTGCAATTAAGTTGGACAACTATATTCTAAAACTGTTCCAAATTTCAAGTCGATAGCATGAGTGGTTGCTGAGATATAGAGGTGTGACAGACAGACAGACAGACAAAGTCGCACCATAAGGGTTCCTTTTATTTTTACCATTTTGGTATCGGAACCCTAAAAACAACAACTGGGTACAAAACAAACAACAAAATTGTTGGTCACTTAGGTTACTTTGTATGGGAAGTTGAAATTTTTTTTCGCATTGTTAGCAAAGTCGTAAGTCGACCTCCCTAATATTACGAGTAAGTGGGCAAACAGATGTCAGGTAAATAACCTTGTATTTTATTAAATGAGTTGTTTGTGTCGCAGTCTCAACTGATTAATCTTATCGTCTCATTTTCCTATCAGTCAATGTCCTTTAAACACTGAACTTTGTTGTTTCTACTTAATGTTTTTGTCAACTTCAATCTCATCTTAACAATATTGGTCTTGCAGACACCGAACAAAGTAATAGTACTAATCTTACATGTTCCATTTGGCGAAATTTTAAAAATTTAAATCTTTTGGTTGGAAAGTTTTCATCTTAAGAGCAGATCTAAGAACATCCACCGTAACACCCAGGTGTCAAACAAAAGAACCTGTAAAGAACTGAATCTAAGGACCATTTGCACTAAACTTAAGAATCGCCTCTAACTTGTTTAGGACACTCCTACCCATAGTTCGACAGCCCTTAGGCAAGAACGCTCTATGACTTCTGTTGAATCATTGTTTTATCAAATCTTATTCTGCATGACATTCAATATGTATTCTGTAAAGAATCTACATTGAATAACAATCTGAATCTTAATCTATCCTTTTATAGTCAGGTACAAGTTTCTTCAAATTCTATATTGGACAACCCCAAGTACAGTTAACTAGAAAAAAAATACAGAAAACACAGCACTAAGGCATCATAGAATTGAACTAATCATATTTTTTACTTCACAAATTTTTTCTTTAACTAAACCATGATTTGATGAAACAAGCATTTGATGGATGTTGTATCCGTTATTCATGACAAAGAAGAAGGTAGATAATCTAACCGGATTTTCTTTGAACAAGATCTTGGCCTTGTCGATCTTCTCGAAGCCGCCGACATACCGCCACAGGTGCAAGGCCTGGTCCATATCTCCGACTGACACAGTCCATGATCCCACCAACTCACAACCTAAGTCTGCCTTATGAGAGTGTACAAAGTCCACAGAGGTTTGGCTGCAAAGGAACAAAGCTTTTGGTTAATTATAGGAATAAATATATAAAACAAGGTCCAATAAAATTGATAGGTTAATTAGTGCTGAGAAGCTTTTTTTGTTTCCCAGATTTTTTGCAGAAGAAAGTTGTTAATTTTTAGGGTTCCGTAGCCAAATGGCAAAAAACGGAACCCTTATGGATTCGTCATGTCTGTCTGTCCGTCCGTATGTCAAAGCCACTTTTTCCGAAACTATAAAAACTATACTGTTGAAACTTGGTAAGTAGATGTATTCTGTGAACCGCATTAAGATTTTCAAAAAAAAATAGAAAAAAAACAATAAATTTTAGGGTTTCCCATACTTAGAACTGAAACCTAATTTTTTTTTTCATCAAATAAAATATGGGGTATCTATGGATAGGTCTCCAAAAATGATATGGAGGTTTCTAATATCATTTTTTTTTTAACTGAATAATTTGCGCGAGAGACACTTCCAAAGTGGTAAAATGTGTGTCCCCCTCCCTGTAACTTGTAAAATAATGATAAAAATAAAAAAAAATATATGATGTACATTACCATGCAAACTTCCAAAGAAAATGACTTTGAACGAGATCTAGTAAGTAGTTTTTTTTAATACGTCATAAATCGTAAACCGCAATTTACCTATCATTCAATCAACTCAAATATAAATTTTAGTTACTTACATCACATAATTAAGTTTTTTAGCAATAAAAATACCATAACTTAGTACAGAACCCTCAGTGCGCGAGTCCGACTCGCACTTGGCTGTTTTTTTATTGCTGTTATATAGGACAGGCAGCAATTTTGATGAGTTCTTCTCAGTGTTGGTTTCTTTTAGAATATTTAATTTATAAATATTGATTATTAATTGATTATACATACACATATAACATAAGATTTGAAGCGCTCGTGGCCGATTGGTAGTTGCTCTTTCTTTCCGATCACGAAAGTTAAGCAATGTTGGCTGTGGTTAGAACCCGGATGGGTGACCGCTAGTGGCACAAGAACTAGAGCATTTCCATGCTTCGGATGGCACATTAGGTCATTGGTCCGGGCTACTGTCAATGATAGTAGCTGTTAAGCCAAGTCAGAGGCCATTTGGCAGCTTGAAAACTCTGACAGTCGGGTTGGCCACTAACCTGGCAAAGCCTAACCTAGGATTGGGTCTGGTTTGCCCTGTGGGTTGCGGAGGTCAGCTGGCAGTCACTCTGTGTTAAAACTTAACTCCGAAAAAGCCAACTCCATAGAAACCATTGACAAAAATGGAATATGGCTAGGACAATGACAATGACACATAACATGAAATTATATTTTTTTAAGTTTTCTTAAGACTGCATTCCGCGCACACTAGCGCCCTCATCAGAATTTAATTGATTTCTTTGAATTGGAGACAAAAATGAAAATTTTAAGACTGATCTGATAAAATGTTCTTTGTCAGGATAGCGTTATTTTTAAACTATTACAATTAGCTTTATGGTATCTTGTTTATTCAAAATCCATAAAACGGAACGCAGTGGCCACCAATTTCCGTTTTAAGGATTTTGATTGTAATAGTTTAAAATAACGCTATCCTGACAAAGAACACTTTATCGGTCTTTGATTTTCATTTTTGTCTCGAATTCAAAGGAAATTAATTAAATTCTGATGAGGGCGCTAGTGTGCGCGGGGTGCAGTCTTAACTCATCATTGCCTTTCAGAGTTTGTTTCTTTTTAGGGTTCGGTAGTCAATAAGGAACCCTTATAGTTTCGTCATGTCCGTCTGTCTGTCTGTCCGCGGCTTAGCTCACAGACCCTTAGTACTAGAAAGCTGAAATTTTGTAAGAATATACATTTCATTTACGCCAAAAAAGTGGTAGAATAAAATTTTGAAAAATATTTTTTTTAGGGTACAAGTAAAGTGGGGACAAAATTTTTTTTTCTTCTCTACCCCATAGTGTGGGGTGTCATTGGATAGGTCTTTTAAAAATAATGTAAGTCTGCTAAGATCATTTTTCGATTTAGGGATCCGTTTGCGAAATATTAATCTTGAAAGCACAATTTTTTGCCGGTTAAACGGTTGTTACTGGAAATGTGAAGAAATTCACAGTTGTAGCATATATGATGAAATTAAAAGGAAAACTATCACCCTTAAGCCCAAGTCACACTGTGGCGGTAGCGGAAGCGTTCCGGGGCCGGTATTTTTTGTAAAGTATGAGTTCTTATGCACCCTGTCACATTGAAAGCGGTCGCGGCGCGGGGCCGCACTTTCGGCGGGAGCGGGCGCTCAATGTATTCAATGCAACCCGTCACACAGAGCGGCAGCGGCGCGGCGCGGCGCGGTGCGGTGCGGTGTGGTCCGGGCGCGGACTTTGACGTTGTATTTCTTTTTACAAGAATTTTGCGGCTTTGCGCAGACTTTTTTTTTAGGTTATCAGTTTGGTTTTTTGTTTAGAGCAAAGGATTTACGTCTTTTGAATAATCACAGATAAATAATGTCACACCGACCACTACCGCCCCGCTGTCCCGCCGCGGTTTCCGCGCGGTACCTCTGTGTGACCGGTCCCGGAACGCTTTCGCTTACCGCAGGTCCGCCCCCGGACCGCTTTACCGCTTGTACCGCTCTGTGTGACGTGGGCTTTAAGTAGGCTTCACAGGTTAATGTGCTATAGCCAAAAAACTAAAAATAATAAAAATAGCAATAGCAATCAGGCGCTAGGACCTCGCTGAGCATTAGGAGGTAAAAAGTTTATGTTATAAATGTTATAAAATAACACAGGCATACACACACACACACACAGTGGATACAGGCATTATCAGTTGTATATCGACTGCCTGCCTGCCTTATGATAATAATAATAATAAAATACTTACTCGAAACCAGATTTGCGGTAAAAAAAACTATGGAACCCTATTGCGCGTGTCCCGACATACACTTTGCCGGTTTTTTAAATTAAAATAGCCAAGCCATAGAGAGGCTTTTGTCAAATGACAAACCTTGCAAGAAGAAATATGGTACCTACTTGCAAAGTAAAAGTAAAAAAGAAGCTTGGGAATAAAGCTAAATAAATAAATAAATAAAAATGTGCCAAAGCAAAAATAAAGTTTTCTTTTGTTCTGGATACATAGGAAACTTGTTGTTTTAGAGAGAGAATATGGTAGGTATAAGACTTAGGTTCCTTTTTTGACACGTCTGATTATAATCCTAACAACATACATGGTTTACCGTTAGTTAACAAGAAGCGATTAGGTTTCTTCAAGGATGAGAATAATGGCAAAATTTTTAAAGAGTTCGTAGGTCTTCGTTCAAAAATGTACCCAATCAACGTAGAAAATAATTTCATTGCAAAAGCAAAAGGTGTTAATAAATGAAAACAAAAATTGTACTGAGTACCTACTGGTTATTCTTTTGTTTTCATTATTGCTTGTTTACTTAAGAAAATGTATCATCTGAAGTTAATTCTATGGAGTTGTACAAAGTCAGGTCAAGGTTTCCAATGATAACAAAGTAGTAAACATATCATGCACTATCGTTAACTACGATCTTACATGCTAATCTATTTGCAGATGATTGCATAACAGCCTGTAGCCTATGGCGGGCGACCAAACGCCGGCAAATTGATGCAAATAGGTGCATATCTGCAAAAGTATGCATATACTTACTAGTTCTTTAGATATTGGTCGACAGAGTCCGGTCTAATGTTATGCGTATGGAGGGCGTAAATAATCTCTTTGTCGCTAAGCATACGACTATGGGACTCCTTGGTAGGCTCGATCTTCCGAACCAGCAACTTCGATAGCCAACTATCATCAGCAGCGTTCAGATGAGAGCTCGTTGATATCAATCTACAAAAATAACATCAGTGTAACGACGACGTTCCAAATATAAACCTAGTCCTACACAAATAATATACGATAATATAAATGGAAAATACCTGGCATTTCTGGGGATTGCAGAGCTCAGATGTATCACTTTCTTTAGAGCACTCATGTTGCCGGTTTAAATACGGCTCAATTATGTTAATTACAGGCGCTTACTTATGGTACTTCTTAGTTCTTATCAATTAACCTGACAAAAACACTTGAAGGTTATCTAACATTCATTTCTTTCTAGCAATTATTTTATTTTATTACCAATCGCCATCTGTTGGGAATCACCTGTACTTGTGTACAATTTACGTACAATGGAACGTCTTTCAGATGTACAGTCAGCAAAAATCCACATGGCTTATTTATTTGGGAAAATTAATAAAAATAAATAAAATTGTTGTTTATTTCCATAAAAGTCACAAAATAATATTGACACTGATTCCTGAGCTATGTAAAAACCTGTGTTACAGGAAACAGTTGTATCTCCTAACAAATATACCCATTCTATGAAAAAATAAACAAGAAAATTATAAAGAAAGAAAAATAAAATAAAATTATATTAGTTCAAATTACAGTTGATCTATGATATCAAATAAATATTATGTATGTATTATTCGTAACATTAATCAGTTTAAAGATTTGTTTGTCTACGATTCATGATGAATAAGTAACGTACAACGGCAAAATTTTGTATGGTGTGAGTAATTGTGTGTGTATATGCGCATGATGTTGATGATTAAAGGAGCAATGTTTCTGTCAGGTCCATGGATAGTAACCATTTCCTAAGTTTTTCTTTTACCTCACGCAGCGTAAGAGGATGTATGTTTAAGGACCTATTTACCCTGTTGTAAACAAACACAGCAATTAGACATTGTTGACGTCTGGCAAAAGCAGTGTTACAGGTAATAGAGAGACAGATATTTCTTATCGACCGCGTTTTGCCATAACTATTCTTGTCTAGTGGGGTAAGAGTGTGCTGTTTACAGATGGAAACCTAAAAGGACTAAAAATCATCACTTTTAAAAGCGAACGTTGTGCTCTCTCTAGTGTTATCATAAATGTCTTACATGAACCACCCCATACCGTGATACAATATCCTAGAATCGACTGAACTAAAGCATAGTATATTGTCCGTAGCAATTCAATGTCAGCCACGTGCCTTAGTTTCTTAAATATCCAGATCGCTTTCCTTTTTCGTGTTGCAACAAGATTGATATGCTCGTTCCTTTTTTAGGATTCCGAACTAAAATCAGGCCATCCCTTTCTATCCTTATCTAAGCCCGCCCTTGTATATATGTCCTTTAATTTTGTAATTTTATTTTAAGTATGTGTGCAAAAAAGAATATATAAACCTATCCATCCTTGTCCTATTTAATTGTTGTAAAATGTATGTATGAATGTGTCGTTGGCGTACCTCTTCTTCTTCTTCTGCCTAGCGTTATTGCTTAATTGCAGCCTATTGCTTAACTTTCTCCACTTTGCCGGTTTTTGGCATCCTCTGTGGTGAGATTGGTCTCTCCGTTGGCGTACCTTTTTTGTTTTCTTTAGCCTGTCCCATAGGTCCCACAGCAGGGCAAAGGCCTCCCCTTTTTCTTTCCAATTGTCACGGTCATGAGCCATGCCCTGACTACCTATTTAAATAAAAAAAATGTGAAGGGGCCTTTCTTTGCCTGCGACGACATCTCCACGTGCTAGTAAACATTTTCAAAAGTATACAGCTCTGGATTTTTCTGACTGTACATTCGTTTTTCATTCGTGTTCGTGGCTTTGAGCTGCGTAGACTGAAACGCCGAAAACACTCCATTCTACGTAGAAGGAAAAATATAATGTATGTTTTTCAGTTCACGAAAGAGTCAGGCAGGTGTATTGTAATTTTTTTTTTTTTCAGTTAAGAAAAGAAAAGGACAAAAATGAAGATTAACACGTTTGTAACCGTAATAAGGTTCGTCTATCGTTTTACATACAGAAAGTATGTCTAAAGTTTAAACGCCCCATACAAAGCCCTGCCTGCAGGGCCCTGCTTGCAGTGCGCACTGCCAATCGTACCGTGTGTGGTGTTGCAGGGCCGATGTAACGGCCATTTTGTCGGCCCTGCATGCCCACACAAAGTAAGATTGGCAGTGGCACTGCAAGCAGGGCCCTGCAGGCAGGGCTTTGTATGGGCCCTTTACAAAACACCTCTCTTTTGTGAATCGCGTAAGAGAAAGGAGAAAGAAACAAGTGAATAATGGTCTATAAGTGAGTGCGCGCACGGACGACAAAAGTCTTAAGATCAAAAACACATTAAAAATTTTTTTTGTTAACAATAAATCAATGCAATAAATACACCGTAAAACGGCCCATACAAAGCCCTGCCTGCAGGGCCCTGCTTGCAGTGCGCACTGCCAATCGTACCGTGTGTGGTCTTGCAGGGCCGATGTAACGGCATTTTTGTCGGCCCTGCATCACCACACAAAGCACGATTTGCAGTGGCACTGCAAGCAGGGCCCTGCAGGCAGGGCTTTGTATGGGGCCCTTAAAATAGGCTGTATGTCGCCGGACGATGCCTTCCGTGCAGGGACTAGATAAGTCAAGGAGGTTTTAGTAGCAGCTCTTACTGCTAAAGGGCCCCATACAAAGCCCTGCCTGCAGGGCCCTGCTTGCAGTGCCACTGCCAATCGTTCTTTGTGTGGGCATGCAGGGCAGACAAAATGGCCGTTACATCGGCCCTGCAACACCACACACGGTACGATTGGCAGTGCGCACTGCAAGCAGGGCCCTGCAGGCAGGGCTATGTATGGGCCGTTTAAGGAGGGAGCCATAAAGGGCCCCATACAAAGCCCTGCCTGCAGGGCCCTGCTTGCAGTGCCACTGCCAATCGTACTTTGTGTGGGCATGCAGGGCCGACAAAATGGCCGTTACATCGGCCCTGCAACACCACACACGGTACGATCGGCAGTGCGCACTGCAAGCAGGGCCCTGCAGGCAGGGCTTTGTATGGGCCGTTTAAGCGTAGCACTTTCTTGCGAGGGCCCTCCATACTAAAATGTATGGAAATTTTTTCAAATCCTAAAAACGTAAACTAATAAATGCTACTACCACAGTTTTTCTGGTGAAAACACTTACCATTCAGGAAAAAAACGGTGTTAAAAATCACGCATAAAATGGTTATTACGGATTATTTACGCTTCCGTTCTTAGTATTAATGATCAATTCACAAGTAAAAAAACTATATATTTTCACTTTCGCAAACAAAGTTTATACTAAAACATTCGATTGTTGAAGATATCTTGATTTTTGTAAAACTTAACTGAGTTTTTTGACCGACTAGAATGGGCGACAGTGAGACGCTTCACGCTTCACTAGCTCATACAGAATATGTACATAGAAAAATGAGGGTAATTAGAAGGAGGATTAAAGAAATAAGTTGTCACAAGGTAGTGAAGGCGTCGTTCTATGGATTTGACGGGTTATTTTGAATATTTCCTAGTGATCATTGATGATTTGACATAAAAATTTGGGACACGTTGGCAGATGTCATCCCATAGTAAAATAAATTAGCAAGGTATCTATTCCGAGCGAAGCAAGGAGGTCCGAAATCTTTGGAATATGTATATGACGGACTCAGTTTTTTACTCTGAGAGATAAGTAAAGCAAGGAGGTTTTTGTTCTGAGGATAAGTACTATCTTCCGTGGTTCCGTTTTGGGCACTAGCTGCCGTTATTCATAATCTAAGGTTTTGGGTAATCAGTCTCGACCACACACATGGACGTTAGCCTGCAGTAGACGTTGGCCCAAGCGTTTGCCGCGCCGCTGGCCGCGCCGGCTCGGCAAGCTTGATGACAGCGTTCACACGTTCGCGCCGGTGCGGCTCATTCCGTGTAGCTCTGGCAAGCAAGATGGACGTACACGCGGAGACTATCGCTGCTGCTGCAATGTACGTACACTCAACAGCACATCAGTAGAAACACTTTTGGACCTTATAGCGTGGTAATAGAGTTGACAAAGTTTCTACCGACGAGCGGTTGACCGTACTTATACAGTACTTTTAATTTATAATTCCAGCTGCACCATATTTGAAAAAAAAAAAAAATTTTTACTTATTAAAAATAAAACGTCCATCCGCATCTATGCACTTATTTGAAATGAAGGCACGACCATCGTGTGAACGCCGCATAGAGTAGGGTAATATAACGCCGTTTGCGGCTCGTGGCAAATCCCTTTGACTCGTGCACAAAAAACGGACTACCAACGGCACGCTGGCGTGCGTTTGTGGCAAACAGCCAACTCACGCAAACGGGCCTAGTATACGTTTCGCAAAGGAAACTTATATGTAAGGTACCTTGAAACTTGGCTCATAAACAGGAATAGGATCATTAAAGATAAATAAAAAATACCAATTTTTTTCGGCCATAAATGACGAGGTTTTCAAAAAAATCGTTTTCGTCAAATATCGATAGGTCGTATGGCAGAATGTGATGAGTAGTCTTTGCCTATCATAAAAAAAACTAACAGCTGTATTTATAAACTGACCACAGACTACTTAGATTTTTTTTTTTGGTTTCATTCTTCCTTTCGGAAAGGCAAAGAGTACAAAGCCCATACAGCCATTTCTGATGTCTTTAATCTATCTTTCTTTTTGCTCTTCTAGTAAAGCGATAGTGAACTTTACGAAGGAAAATGTTCGCGACTTTTTGGGACAACACAAACGGGGCTTAAACACGAGATCACTTGAAATCTTCATCAGCTGCGCACTCCTTAGTAAATTTACTGTATAGCACACTATCTTTATTATCCACTAAATGCACAAAAAAACAAAATTTCAATTATGCAGGCAAACGCCCATGTCGAGTTCCCGCCCAAAAGTCCAGACTACTTAGAGCAGTTGTCAGTTTTTTTTTAAGACTGGCCATGGCTACTTTTCATTCTGCCATACGACCTATCGATATTTGACAGAAACAAAATTATTTTATAACTTTATTATTTGCAACCGAAAAAAAATCGTATTTTGTATTTTTACTTATTGACCTTATCCCTGTCTATGAGCCAAGTTTCGAGGTACCTTACAAATACGTTTCCCATGCGAGCGCCGGCGCGGTGCGGCGTGGCCAACGTGTAGAGCCGGTGTAAAGCTGCTGTCTGAGTATTTTCTACCCAATCCGAAACGCGCCCTTGGTTCGTCTTGTCACTTCACTTGTCACTCACTCTCTTGTGATCTTGTCATTTTTCTTGTGAATTATTACTGAATATAGTTTTTGTTTATACGTTTAGACAAAAAGTATTGTCGGCACTTCCAAGGTGATTACAGCAGCGGAACTTCGACATGGGTGAGTAGCTTCGCTGAAGCAGGAGTGTTTTTTCCTTAGACATGTTTGTGGTCAGTGGGCGGTGTAGTGAAACTTGTTTACTGAAAGTGTAATTATGTCGGTGTATACAGCGTCGAGCGAGGTGGCGAAGCTTCAGCAGCACCTGGCGTTGCTGAAAGAAGAGTATGGGAAACTGCAGAGTCACTGCGCTGAGGTGGAGCGCAAGTACACGCTAGCAGCGGCGTCGGCTGGGGATTTGAGCGAGACTAGCTTTGTGGCTCGGCTTTTGATGACTGTCGCGACGCTGTACGGTCGTGAGACTTACTCTGACATCAGGGTCAAGCTGCAGAGCAAGTCCATGCCGGGGCACAAGTTTGTGCTCAATGCGCGCTCTGATGACTGGAATGAAGATGCTTTGAAAGACCTCGATGAGTTAGGTGAGACTTTACACTGCATTCACTTAAGCCTGAGATCCTTCGATGAAGAACCAAAGATTTTGATCTAGCACTGCAATCCAGTGACAATAAATCACATTAAGACCAATGCAAAAACATCCAGTCCCGCAATCAATAGATTGGATTGAAAGGGGCTTGCATTTATCAATTACCAATCTAGTGTCACTGTATTGCTAAGCTGGATCAAAACACTGTCTATGTGAAATGGGCTTTTATGACTACACACTACTACTAATAACATTATCTAATTCAAAAAATTTACCAAGTTGTTCTTATTGATAGAAGTAAAGGTAAATTTTAATGAAGCATTCAGCTTTCTGTGAAGATTGGAAAGCATTATATCACAAAACCAACTAATAAAAAAAAAAAACTAATTAAAGCTTGAAATTTATTAAAATTGTGTAATAGTTGCATTTTACTCCAAATACTATTTAATAATATATAGCATTTACATATATTATTTTTATAGACTGGTCAACTCTGCCTGATGACGTGGGAGCAGCGTTACTCAAATGGCTGTATACGGATGTTGTGGACTTAACCCGAGGAGATGCATTTGCGCTTCAGCTGATGAAATCTGCTGCAAGTTTCAAGTTGCATGGCCTTGTTCACAAATGCGAACAAGCGTTGATCACTTCTGTTGGAGTAAGGTGAGTTGGGAAGGTTATATTTTATATTAATTTTTTTTTTAAAGATTTGGGGAAACAATGGTGTGGGCTTTGCCCAGCAGTGATACAAGTTAGGCAAGGAAAAAAATGCAGTTTATAAGTTTGTTTTAAAACCTGCTGGAGACATTTGGGTGCATTGAAGCTAATTGAAAAAATCATGTAATAAATATTAAATGGAATAATTTACTCTTTTTGGCCATTTTGTATTGCCTCCAAATTATAATGTTAAAGATACTGTGCCGTAATTCGAAGCCTATATGTATGTATGTGAGAGTAGCGTTCTTGATCTGTCAATTCGTGCCGGTGTGTCATATATCTGTCCTTTTCCTTCCTACGTCCCTCTGCTATATCTTTCTCTTTTCACACCTGTCAGTAGCTCGTGTGAAACGGTCGCCTATAAATACCGGTTGGGGCGAGCGCGCGCCTCATTGGCGTTTTGTTCTTCAATCCGTACGGTTGTGTACAAGATTGACGGTTGGTAAGTCAATTTAAAATTGTTTAACGGTTTTTCCGTTCGATTTTTACTTTTATAAAATGGGTCCTTTTCCAGGTTATTTAGTCGTAAGTTCTTTTTCAGATTACTAGGCACTATAAATGCATGAAGAATAATTTCAAAGATGGTTTCAAATACCAAAAAAAAACTTAATTAATAGATAAATCTGGTTAAAATAATTGACAAAAATAGTGCTTGTTTATCAGGAAGCAAGTTAAGGATTTGGCAATGCAAATCTACTGATGAATCTACCTACTGGTAAGATAAAAAATTTACAGTACCTACCTATTGTAAAGTACGAAACAAATGCATTCTGATGTGGCACAAGCTTAGATTATGAATACATACATACATACATAACATCACGCCTCTTTCCCGTTGGGGTAGGCAGAGACCACAGTCCTCCACCTGCTACGATCTTGACATACTTCCCTTGCTTCCTGTACTTTCATCAATCCTTTCATACATGCTCGTCGGTTTAGGGTACTTTTAACCTGGCCTTTATTCAGAACGTCCTGAATTTGGTCCTGGTACGTTCGCCTAGGCCTTCCCCTTCCAACGTTTCCATTCACTCTCGCCTGGTAGATCTCTTTCGTCAATCTTCGTTCATTCATCCTCTCTACATGACCAAACCATGATTATGAATAACGGCAGCTTTACTGCCTATGCTTATGTCTATGGGCACAAGATATTCCTGTTTTGTAAATCAAATCACGGCCGTTAATCGCCCGCCGTATAGATTGTCTTTGCATTCGAAGACGTCATTTAATAGGTAGGTACTTACTTTTTCTGATGGGTTACTAGCTCCATCCTTGAATACGATATTGGTAACTTATTTATTCAAGATCGTCATTAGTTAGTGTGATCAAATCATTGCCTGGGCATAGCTATTAAAATAAATAAATAATAAATAAAAATAAAATTTGGTATGCAGAAGTTCAGTAAAGATTACTGTAGGCACAACTCAGGTATGGGCAATAAGTGCAATAGTTACTTAAGCCACAGGTACGAGTATGCCAGTGTATTTATATTCTCTTTGGGTATGCCTACTAGTCGTAATTCAGATGATCGGAAAGAGTTGGGACAGTTTACTTAAATTCGTTAAAAATAAGTTTCTTAGTACTCACTCTAATGTAATGGAAGTAGCTGTATATTTTTGCCTTCCAACGACTTGTTTACTTGAACAGTCATCTGACAGTTCAGTGTGGTTCAGTTCCAATACTTCGCCTAGCCTACGCAAGGTCAAGGTCAACTTTAATCACAGATTAGATAGAATATCTATACTGTATGGTGCATTTGCCTTCGCAAGGAACATTTTATCAACATTTTTACTTTCTACGCAAGAAATACCTCTAAAACCCCATCCCTGGGGACATCAGAAATTTATGACAATTGAACCCTAAAGCAATTTTACACAGAGTTCCCGAAAATGCAAACTCTAAGTAGAAAAAATCTATGTGAAACTATGCCTTATTGAATAAAAACCAATTTTTGTTCTGAGCTTCAGAGTTGATGAGGACATAATATTACCAGTTCTGTTTCGTTACTCATGCAGGGTAGAATAATTCTGAAGTTATTTTTCATTTTCACCAGCGCCTGGTGCAAATTTTTTGTGGGTTGCCTCCGTAAGGTACCACCTATACCACCAACATTTTTACTGTCTATGAAATGTTTCCCTTATTATCACGGAACGCTGATAAGACATAATTTCACCATGTCACCAAACCCACGCAGGGTTACCTACGTATAATAAATCTGAGTTATATTTTTTATTTTCACCGCAGTGACGACGTACGGTGCTTATTTATGACGTATTGCCTTCACAAGGCACAATAGCAATATTTTTGCTTTTACGCATACTATTTTCCCTCGCTATCGGAAATGATGATGGCACTTAATTTTGCCATGCCTCGAAACCCACGCAGCGCAGTATATGTCTACCAAGAGGCAACCATCCTGCACAGGATAACAGAAATGTTACAATACGTTCTTCGATGCCACCCTCAAGGACGGCTTTATGAAAACAGTTTGACTCTATGTTCATGGCAGGTCAATTACATAGGACATTTTACAAACAGGTGGGTGATGTTAGGAGCGAAAACAAATACCTACCTACCTTGAATACCTGATATCACGGATACCACATTCCGTTCAAATAAAGCTCTATCCTACCAAATTCGCTTAATCATTCGCTCCAAACGCCCTTTTCCAAAGAAATGTCCTTGACCTTGATATATAAATGATAAAATGGACATGCTTGAAACCCAATCACTTCTTTGACATTTACGTTCTCGCCGTAGGTGAGTATATATGTGCCTTGTTTACGTTTAATACAAAGTTAGACTACTCAAAAAGTCTTGACTATCAACCAGCAAAATTTCAGTTATTTTGCCTACTGTGCAAGACTTATAAGTATGTACCTACCTACAAGACTGCTTCTTTTCTGAGGCCATGATTCAAGCTCTAGTGCAGTCGTTCACACATCATCGGTACTACTGACTTTTAGCAGGTCTCTGTTTACTTGAGTTAAAAAGCGTCAACTCTTCTTGTTGCCACTTATCTGCGGGCGTGTGTAAAGGTCTCTAGACAAACATCTCCGTTGTTTTTTCGCTTTATATATTAAGGAAACAAATTAGATTTCTTTCCTAAAGAAATTTATTATATGACATATCAGATTATCCAAAATATAAGAGCAAAGTATGCGTCTAGTCCACTAGGACAATTTTCTAACGGTCAGTTAGAACAGAGTTGCTACGCAAGCTCACTCAATACTTTAGTTTTTCTTGGTTACTGGTTGACCACTCGAAGTAAATTCAATAATTTCAACGGTCGATCAAATTTTTAGAAACGATATGAGATCCATCCAAACTAAAACGTGGTTACCAGACAAATGCTTCTGGCTATAGGTAAGACAAAAATTCTGGGATACTTCCCAGATGAGTTGTGAAATTCTGAAAGTGATGCAAGCTCTGAATTTCTTTTTGTATTATCGAGACGGCGTTCCCATCATCAAGCTTTCTTGAGCTTCTGTCAAAGACTTACCCATATAAACCTTAGAGGTTTGCTTTACCGGATTAGACTATCAGAATAGTATTAGTGGCCCCTCGACCACAACAACTGGTCACAACACTCCATTTAGACACAGTGTCCCATGATATTATTTATAACGGATGCTTCTGGCTCAGAAAGATAACTTACACCTTATCTACCTGACTACCTGCAAACAAAGAATGCATGCAATCACGACCTCCCCTCTACTCAGTCTGACCACTCTTTCTATGGTCTGACCCAAGTCGCCATCGAGTGTTCGGTATTTTGAATGTTTTGAATAGATTCAACTTGTCATTCAGTTATGAAAAAAGGTAGATTTTATTCCAAATGTAGATTATTAGTGATAAATCCCTTGTCATTTTAATGACAACTTACAAGCGAATAATTTATCTCGGAAAGAGAATAATACTTTTGGAATGGTATCTTTTTCCTCGAAAATTGTCTCTTAACCGAGAATATTCAGGAAATCAAAACACCTGTAAGATCTGTTTGCCTTTTTTCCACACTATGCAAGCTAAGTATATGACGGTCGCTCGAGCGGCATTTAAACTTGAAATATTCTGATGTTCCTTCTACTGACTTATTATATTCTTAGACGACGCTTACTGTTTTCAACTAAACAGCGGGAATGCATATACATAAATGTAACTCCAGGGCTACAAGAAGGAAGGCCTCTTTGGCATTCAGACGTACGCAACGCAATCAAGCAATAAACTTACCGTTCTCGGTTCACAAACTAGACCGATGGACTTGTGGATAAAGTAAGGTTTTTAAAAGACTGGTCCCCAGATCAGATAAATCTACGGAAGGCAGAAAGGCGTGAATCGTTGAGATCCTACTAGTCCTTTGGCGTCATCTGTTATCATGGTAGCAATAGCACAAGGTCCCTGTATAGACTCTGAGCAAATCTGATTGGAATTTCAAATCTTTTTCCAAATAATAAAAATAAATGTTCAGGTTTATTACATATATCTCTAATCTCAACTTCAATATTCTTGACCCGAACAGGGTAGTTTATATCTTAATTCACTGTTTCAGTTAAGGTCAATCCATGGTTCAATGATGGTTTGAAAGACGAAACGTTCGTTTGTCATGTTCAATTAAGGTCGATTTCAAAATGTAGTAAAACATCTACATAGTGTATTGGACATAGATTGGACATACCTACCCAGCCAGCCCTCCTTTCTATGTGGCTTCAGAGTTGGAATGTTTTTAAGCGAACCTATGTATTCACTGGCTACGCCATACTTGTTTCAAAGGTCAACGACCTGACCTTACTGTCAACAGACTGAAAATTGTTTTTTCATTTGATAAATATGTCAACCTGTTGACCTAAACACAGATAGGTAGCTGTAGTCTACCTGTAACGAGAGTTAACAGTTTTCTCAATGCAATCTCTGATTAGACAAATTGAGAAGATATCTGCGCAATTGTGCAGTTGTATTTCTAACGGTAGCTGCGCAACTAAAGGCTGCCATCAACCCCCAAAACAACTATAGTGAACCGTTTAACGAATTTGTTGAAGCATGCATCAAAGCAACGCTAGAAAGTTTTTGTTCCACAGTTGTATTTGAATTCCCAAAATCCTGAAAAGAGGTGACAGCACTCATGAAATATTTTTATTAAACTATACAGGAGTGCTAAGCGGTTTTACCTAAACTATTTTTGTTTGGTTTTTCTCCAGTTAGAGGAAGAGAATTATATTCTATACATGTCTCTTTGCAAGTTAAATGTTTAAGAAAATGCAAGTATATAAAGAGTTGCTAATATATTGGTTATTATGTATTTTTGAGTTTAGAACTTCATATTGTTTACTTGCGTGAAATTGATAAAAAGTACCTGTTGATTTCATACAAAGGCTAGCTCGAATTTCAAAAAATTACCATTTATTCCTATCTATATTTCGTAATTATGTAGTATATTATTATCATTTATCACATTGGCCTTCTTTCATCTTTCACACCAGGCGATAACAGACAGGTCTCACATACATACATATAGGCTTCGAATTACGGCACAGTATCTTTAACAGAGGCGTTTTAACTAACAATAAAACGCATATTAAAATACTTGCCTAATTCGAAGCCTACAATTTTAATATCTGCCTGGTGTATGTGAAACACAATGAGGCGCGCGCTCGCCCCAACCGGTATTTATAGGCGACCGTTTCACACGAGCTACTGACAGGTGTGAAAAGAGAAAGATATAGCAGAGGGACGTAGGAAGGAAAAGGACAGATATATGACACACCGGCACGAATTGACAGATCAAGAACGCTACTCTCACATACATACATATAGGCTTCGAATTAGGCAAGTATTTTAATATGCGTTTTATTGTTAGTTAAAACGCCTCTATTTTTACATCTACTGCTGTTATGCTGCATTGTGTTTCTGTCTTTGTATAGTATGGTTCTTAAACATACAATGTATTTATGTATGTAAAAATTTGTTAATACCTAGTCAGGTAGCTATTATCTGTATGTAGAAACCTTACAACTCTTGAAACATAATTATCTATTACCTATTTTGCTTTAAGTGAGGATGTTCCTAATAACAAATTGTTTGAAGGCTTTGCAGTCACTAAAATCCCATATATACATTATGCCTCTTTCCCGTCGGAGTAGGTAGAGACCACAGCCCTCCACTTGCTACCATCTTAATATACTTCTTCCTCTACTTTCATCAACCGTTTCATACACGCTGGGGTCAAAAAGTATTTGTTTTAAACAAATGTTGCTAAACCCATTTATTTTTAACAATGTTATTCTATATGTCAAATATACTCTAATTTTATCATGGCTGCAAAATAGATTGGAAAGCGTTGGAAGAAATGAAAAATAAAATGGATTTTAAAATAACCTTTATGTTTTCAGGAGCTGTGTAAAATTCTATTCAGCCGCAGACGAAATCGGCGCTACTGCATTGAAGGAACATTGCTCTGGTCTAATATCTGCACACTGGGATGATCTAACTGGTATGATCCGTCCCGGCCACGTCTTGGCGCGATTTGTAGAGTGGCTTGCGTTTCTTAATCCACACTTGCAACTATTACTCAAAAGCAGTATGTAGTAGGTAGTGTAAAACTCGCCGCTTCGCTAATAATGCTAACTTGTGGCCAGGCAAGTTGTGGTATACTTTCAAATGCGACAGTTCAAAAAATATACTTATTGACTTATTGACTTATTATAATATTATTATGGGAGAACAATTATTGTTTCCTATTTGAATGTGACCAAAAATGGAAATTATGGAAAAAATACAAAGAGTTATTTGATGGGCTGATGTTGGTGCCAGAATTATTTAAAAATTTAAGAAAGTCAGTAATTAGTACTGTGTAGTGTGTACACACGGCCGCTCGACAGTAGAAACACTGACCGTGTCCACCTTGAGCGGGTCTCTGGTTTCGGTCGTTTGTAGTTTAGCGCCGGTTCAGCTTATACTGTTTTTGTTTCTACGTGCTTGCTGGTTTACATTGTGAGTTAATGGTCCAAAGAAATATATAATATTTAAATAAAATTACCGCGATTTTGCTCTGGTTTCACGCGCAAATATTAGAGACAGCTTCAGTTGAGCTTGACCAACACACGCCTCGCCCTATTGAATTTGTACGCGTCCAGGGAGCCAGGAGCTGAAATGGTTTTATCACGTGATAATCAGGGCGAAAACGAGATGTCTAGACGTTTAGAGTATCATAAAAAACCATGTGAGATGTTTTAGATTGGAGCCGGATGTTCAAGCTGGGCAGTTTTCGCAAATGTATCTTGCTAACACCATAAGTTACTCTATCACCGGCAACCACTTTTGTTCGCTCTGAATATCACCACGATATCAAAAAGGAATTCTATGTCAGATTTTAAAGAGCATCTGTTTGGATATAATGGTGATATTCAAGGCGAACAAAAGTGATTGCCCATATAGAGTAGCTTATAGTGATACTAATAAACATTTACCAGACAAAAAAGTCGGGCCGTTAGCTAAAACAGACCAGTCTGAAAATCTGGAAAAGACCTCCAAACACCGGGCTCCTGTCTAGAAGTTCTCACATGAATTTTCTTGACCCTCTCATTGTCACCTCCTTGTTATCTACTGAGAAATCTCGTTTTCGCCCTGGATATCACGTGACAAAAATCTTTACTCGGCTCCCGTGCCAAGAAGAGGCGTGCCGCGTGCCTTACCCTGAGCCCGCCATGATGTTTCAATTGTTTTCGCTCGCTGCGAGCCGTGCGTGGTGAGCTTCCTCGATTGAGGCTGTCTCTAATCAGTAGGCAGTTCTGCACGGATGATATGGCTGTTAACTTTAGTCCGCTCAAATCAGCAACTGTTTATTGCATGTCAAAACGTAAAATTTCTATGGATTTTGATTGAATACAAGCTTGTGATGTCATAATTTATTGACTTATTATAGTCTTAGAGGATCGTGTAATCTCGTGGCGTTACATATTAGAGTTGTGTAACTTCGTACCCTTGTTTCTTAGTCCTATCATTATGGGTGGATACCCATAATAATAGGTTTTTGTAAAAATTGGATAATGAAAGGGCGGGCTCCTCAAGCTGATTCTAGAAATATAGTTTATCTTACATTTCAGTCAGATAAACTATATTTCTAGAATCAAAATTAAATTTACAAAAAATTTATAAAAAAGTACAAAAAATTAAATAGCTTTTTTATTGAAAAAAATATAGTTTTTATTGATATTTTCAAAAATGCTTTCATAAAGTTGGATATGAGGATATTACGAGTCATTTCATGAATATTTACAAAAAAATATTCAGCCATTTTCTACCAGGAAAAGCCCAAACTTGGTATGTTTTGAACATATTTTTAAAATTTTTAGGAAACCAGTTACTGAAGATATATTATATTATTATTTTTAGAATCGGCTCAAAAAGCCCTTTTATTAGATACCCCACATGATAGGACTCTGTAAAAAACAAATATCCATACAAAACGTCATAACTCTCCCATATATCAATTTAATTTCCGGTGCTCCGAGTCATATTGGTCTAATAGGATTAGAAAACAAGTGTACGAAGTTACGCAATCCTAATATGTAACGCCAAATAATCCCGATTTTCTACACGATCCTATTAGACTATTAACTTTGTAAATTTTCATGTATTTTACGTAAATCTTTCATTGCAAACAAATTTTTATTGTGTTTTTGACAAAGAGATTTGAACCTCGCTACGAGCGTAGCGAGGTTCAAATCTCTTTGGCTTTTGACACGAAAAATACAGTACTGTTATTGTCTCGTAGGCGAGGACTTCGCGCACATGTCATCTGCACTGCTCTACCGTATGCTGAAGAGCAAGACGCCGCAACCCCTCCACGGAGCCGTCAGACTGCTGAGGGAAGACGTCGTATTCCTCTGTCTTGTCGAGAACCACGCTAATGTGAGTACTGCATGCTTCTTTATAATTATTAGTCTAGTCAATCTACGAAATTTTGTATGGTGAGGGTTGCATTAAATGCACTTTAGGAGATAATTTATTAAATTACCAGTAAAAATATTCAAAAATTTAAAACCACAGTAATCCCCGACAAAACGATGATATTCTTTAAACCTGTATAATATTTACCAATTAGCACAGGTCAGCTTATACTGGTTATTTTACAAACAAATGTGTTTTTACAAAATTGTCGGATTTATATTACTATTTAAAATTAATTTTTATAAATGTGCATTTAATGCAACTTCCTATCGTAGATTGACTGGACTATATGTGCCAATTGTGTCTTCCACACTGTCGCGTCTCGTCGGAGCCTATTAATTTATTTTTGGGCCTACGCGACTAGCGTATTTGCCATAAACAAGGTAGGGATACGAATATACAAAAGTGAATTTGGATGGGCCCATGTTACTACATGCCCGAGACGAGACGAAGACGCCGATAACGTGAATGTGGATCGGTTCTCGCCTACTTCTCACCCATGATTGTGGATAACCCACGTGAAGAGACGTTAATGAGACCACTGTGTGGTGATTTAAAGTTACGTTAGTTAAGTTAGGGAAGTAATATCAGATCCGGCCCATTTTTGTACTACTTAAAAAAACTTGGAAATGTGTTTTTCCATTCACTTTATTGTCTCCATTTAGAAAAGCCACGTAGTTCTAGAATTATTTACGATTAGCACTTACTGAAATAGATCAAATCACCACTTTTTGAATCTACACAATGTTTAAAAAAAAAAAACATGTTCATGACAAAATTTATTAAATATTTACAATCAATTAGTACAAACAAGGAATGATTTCATAAATTTTTATTATTTTTAATATACAGACACAATTACCTACTTAATAAAACAGAAAAACTCAAAGCTTTTCTTGATAATTACATATATAAAATATAATATTCCATTGTATGACTAGAACTAGCAAAATGGAATATTACTCTAAGCACCATTAGAAGCTCTTTGGAACAAATTAACCGTCAATTCAATGATTATAACTACTTAAGTACATTATAGTAATTAAATGAATGATTATAAAATTGGAGTACCTACTAAATTATCGCATTATAAAATATTTTTACCTCTTCACTATAATCACTTATTTATTACCGTTTAACTAATAAAGAAAGGATGCTGTTATATTTATGGTTTTGCAAACACATAGGGGCTTAATTTGATTTGAAGTTCATTTATAGGCAGTAATTATTAGTTATAGTACGGGTTCCCGCAGCCTGGTCATCTATCCCATAAGATACATAAACAAAACCGTAATGGGGTGAAAGCAATTGCTTAACGACACACTTTCTCAGCGGCTTGAATTTTGTAATCTGGAAGAAGTATGAGAAATCCCTAAATGGAACCTATTTTGGGTTCAAAATTATTTCATGCCATAAGGTTCATGAACCAAACTTTCTATAGTGAAAGAAAAACTTATAAAGGTCGTAATAAATTAAGGTTGCAAACCACATTCATGGCACAGCTGTCAGTCAGCCTGGTTGAATATTCCCATATATGGCCTTCAGAGATAAATCTTTGTAGCATCGGATACAAGAATGAAAGCACTGCAGGACGATAGCCCTGGACGTCCTATTGAGGAATCTGAGGTTGCCTTGCCTCAACCTCGAAGATTTTTGGAACAGCTGAAATCAATAATATATTTACGGATTTCTCATACTGCTTCCAGGTTATGGAATTCGAGCCTCTAACAAAAAAATTGTTACTAAGTATATACTTTCACCACATTATGGTTTCGTTTATGTATCTGATATGGATGATCAGGCTGCTGGAGCAACTAAATACGAACTATTAAATACGAAGCGCAGCACCGGTCGTCGTGGCTATCTTTAAGCCTAATTCCAGCAATGGAGGTCTTAACAGGTCTTTCGGCTGATATTATGTTGAAGCATAACTAATAAAATCGTAAGAGAATTGAGAAAAAAATTCTTTATGGTTCCATTAATTCAGCAATGCCCACATAGCAACGATTACTATTAAACTAAGTTCACTTTTAGTTACTCCTGCAGAATTGCAGAGGTCGCCTCTACAGAAACACTGCATTGCTTTAGTCGCCTTGTTGAACTTGTTCTCTTCTTCTTGGCATCTGTCAAATGGAGTATAATGTTAAAAACATGTTTTAAAGCTTTAATTCAGGATGTTCTAAATAAGGGTCAGGTTAAAAGTATCCTTAACCGACGAGAGTGTATAAAAGTAGAAGAGAAAATAGAACCCGCTAGTGCCACCAGTACTGCAATTTATTTGATATTATGTAATTAATTGTTGTCTGTACACTAAGTACCAGCCAGTGGGGACACTGTCAATCACAAATCACTTTGTGTGAATTTCCAAGTTTAGAAAAGACATTGCAGGATGAATCACCTGATTTTCCGAAAAGTAAGATGATTCCGTGCTTCTGAAGGTACGAGCTGTTATTCCCGGTTACTATCTACGGAAGTAGTCGTTAGTGAGCCATGTCAGAGGCCCTGGCGGCTCATCAACTCTGTCACCAGCGTTTTTGAGGTCGGTTGTCGACCTTACAACTCACACATGATGATGATGATGAAGTCATCATCAGTTTGAATGGTAGTCAGCTTAAAAAGTTGTTCGATTCAAAATGTTATTCACTTCCAAAAGTGCAGCAGTTTGATAGTTTTTTCAGTTTCAAACGTTGTAGTTGAATTTTTTGGATAAATTCGTTAACTTTTGCTACAGCAGCAATCCTGGAGGAATTACTTTTCTCATCCCATACTACGATGAGCTTGGTCCTTACCCTTCCTCGTAGACTTCGTATATCTTGTCCACGAATTGCCACTGCCCGTTTACCTTCTCCTGGTCCCCAGACATAGTTTGATGAGCGCAGTCTCGTTCTGCACTCTTCGTTGTCACTGAATTAATTTAAATTGTGTTCAGTATCATAACAATGTTTAAATCACAGCATGCTGCTGCTATTTAAACTTTGGTTTGGTTTCAAAGTCAATAGTGGGCAAACGAGTGGGTGGGCCACCTGACGGTAAGTCGTCGCCAGCGCTTATTGTACCCACTGTCTTATTAGTGACGTAATTTGATATAAAGCAAAGCACAAGGCAAAGTGCGTTGCCCGCCCTGAGAGCTAAGAGGATATGTCTCGTGTCATGTGTCGGTAGTTTCAACCTTCAAACCGAAACAGCAGTGCTAATATGGCTGCTTTTCCGGCAGAAATAGGCAAGAGGGTGATTCTACCCCAATCGGACATTGCACAAAAGCCCTACCGCTTTAATAGCTTTAATTTATTTTTTTTACCTGCGGAGACCTATAATTGGCTCTTCTGTTTCTTTTTATAAGTTTATTGTAAATTTGTAGTAGCTAAATAAAATAAAATAGTTCCATATATTTTTTACATAATAAGCATTCGCTTCTCGCATTCGGTTTTTTTTTTCCTGTGATGTAGATTAAAAACACATAGTTTGGAATGCAATGTTGCTTCAAAATTATAACTTTTGGATCATTGAGATTTTGAATAAATTGTTATAACTAGGCATAAACACAAATACCCACCTAAGAGTAATTCTTAAGACTAAAACACCTTAAGTTTATGGGGCTTGTAAGAAAAAGTAAAAGCCTTGTCTTAATACCGTCTCAATTATTATCCTAGCATTCCCACTGATTAGCACTATGCAATATGCATCGTAGAGTTATGCGCTAAGTTACGACTCACGCCGCTTCTCTCTAGGAAGCGATGTTTAGAAGCAATTCACACCATATAGCAGTAATTTTTTGATTAAATGTTTCATATTCGAAATATAGCCCGAATGTAAGACATCGTGGGAATTGTTGCTGTGATTCATATATACCAAAAAAACGCAAAAAATGTGCTATCCATCAAATATTATGTCTGTATGTCATATAACCATATGGCTGGCTTTGATAGCTTAATTGATGACAACTGTGTGAAATTCGGTAGTATGAAATCTTATTTCAGTATCTACATGCTGCCCATGCTCTTACTAAAATTAAATGCGTAAAAGTTGTGCTACTCATAGAAATGAAAAACTGATTCATATACGAACCATTTTTTTCGTTAATTCCAACGCTTACCAATCTATTTTGCAGCCATGACACTAAAACCAGAGTATATTTGACGTAAAGAATAACATTGTTTTACATAGCTGCAAATATTAAGTAAAAAAAAGAATAAATAGATAGAAAAAAAATATTTACTAAAAAAAGTTTATAATACTGTAGTTTGAGAGTTTCGCGGTCTCTAACTAAATCAAATCCGCATGAAATTGTTGGAGGTTTTAGTAGTAAATGAATTAGCTCATATTTGAGCAATTTGTGTTGAAGACATGATATTTGTTGATTTTTTTCGGTATTTATACATCTTGCAGTATTGTTACACAAACAAACGCCTAACCTTCTCTAGCGCCGCTGTATTTCTTTCGAAATTATTTTATTTCTGTAGTTCATTCAACCCCAAGCGTAGGGAATATATAACAGGTCATACAGTATAAAACCCGGTCAGTAAATTGATATTAATGTTTACTGCCATTTACTGCTATTACTTAGTAAAACAGGGTGTGTTTATGCCTACCTACGCGACGCACGAACCCTTATTAAGCTCCTAAAAGGTTTTTAGTATTCATTAAATAAAATGATTAAATAAATGCTGGTACATAGTATTCATCGTTGGTTTATAAAATAAAAAACACCCTCCAGATTTTCTTGACCATTCTTCCGTTTCCCCACCACACACTCCTCAATATATATATAAAAAAAATCCTCGTAAAGTGTTATGGCTCGATAGGTTTCAAACGTTTTTAAAGTAAACTATTTTCTAACTAGAGTCAATAGATATTATTGCCATAAAACGTGCACTGCAGGACAGGGAGCTCCCTCCAGAACTCCAGCAGATACGCATGGATCTCTGGAGGGGATTTACCACATTCACCACGCTTGAAAGCATTGAGGTTGGCAACCGCTGTTGTCGGTGACTGCAGTATGAAAGATAAGTAAAACGATATACAGAAAGATGCTGATGCCCATCCTCCAGTTCGTAAGCCCTTAGACTCCTCTTATGACACCCACGTGTAGAGATGGTTGGTACTATTATTTGCCGGAACAACATCGCCTGACTTTTTTTTACTATATAGAGTCAATAGAAATTAGGAACTCAGTACGTAAACAAACTAAGATACTTAAATTGTTTTAGCTGTTCCATATATCTATCTTTTTACTATGACAATCATAAACGTGATTATTGTTGTCTTCTTGCGCCAAAATTTTGTATATTTTTTATAGTTATGTTTAAAACTGTTCGCGTCTTAGTACATTTCGCACCTTTCTTCCTCTATTGTGGTCTTTTATACGATTCTCGTCATTTGATCCTTATCCCTATAGGCTGTGCCCCAATTTCCCTTATACGTAAACGTAAGTGCAATTTAAGTAGCATTAATTTCGCCTTATATTGATATGTGCCAGTTTCGCTAGCATTAAAACCTTTTACGGAGGGTAGGCAGTAACTGATTGGGAAATCTAAGCGGAGAGTCCAAATCTGGTAACTTAATGATGTAGAGCCGCGTGCGTGTCTGCTTTGCTAGAGTTACATATATGTAGATGACCTTTTGTTACTTCTTTTAATAAATTTACCTGATGACAGGATGATTATAAGAAGCAACAAAACAGTAATGTGAAAAAATATGAATAAATTGGCTTCTGAATTTTAACTTAATTGTTACTAATCATGTATTAAAATAACCATTCCTTCCATGAAAGCGGAGTCGCCTCCATATTGGAACGGAATTTTTCAGTGCTTTAAAATTTTTGCTTTGGAAACAATTTTAATTTCACGTGTAGTCATAATTTTTATTGCACGTTAGTGGGTGCGTATTTAGGGTTCCTACCTCATAAGAAAAAATACGGAACCCTTATAGGATCACTTTGTCGTCCGTCTGTCTGTCTGTCAAGACCCTTTTACTCCCGAACGGGTAAAGGTATGAAGTTGAAATTAATACTTATTATTAAAGTCCATAGACCCTTGAAGCTGTGAAAATTCCAAGCTTTTACGACAACACATCAGAAGATACGGCTATTTATGTCTCCATAGGGTACTTCCCATTAAACTAGAATAAGATTTGGCAGGTAGCTAGGTCTCATAGCGCAAGCAAAAGAAAAAGTCTATTTAAAATAGCAATTTTTCTCACAAGTAATCATAACCAATTAAGATGAGCTCCCGCTTCAAGTACATTCATGGAGGTCAGGTTAGAGTGGACGCGAACTTGAAGAATGTGATATGTTGTATGGCTACGCAACCCTAAGTGGCCGGTTTTTTTTTTCATCCTTTATTTATACTATGACAATAACTTTATCACTGTATGTAAAATGCCAATATGCATCAACTTTTTACGAATGCTGGAATATGTCTGGCTACCTTTGTTCTTGCACCTTTCATTACTATAATTGAATTTGATGCTTCAGTAGTGTTCGTATTAAGGTCATTTAGGTCGAGCAGCGGTCGCCGCCATGTCACGTACAGGCTGGGTTTTTAGCATTTAGTATTTCTATAACATCATCGCCATAATTTAAACTCTAGACGTCTCATAGAAGTTCTAGGACTTTAAGGCGAGAGTCTTTTGGGTGAGGCGGTCATTGCCACGTTGCATTTAGAGACGAATTAACCTGTTGTGCTACGTCCTGACGTGACCATTTAACGCAACTCGCAACGTCTAAAGTGTTTACCATATCCCTTTGTTTTCTGCTATACTCGTATCTGGAGAATATACGTGTTTGTATTTAGTTCGTGCTACACCATCTATTATTCCATACTAAAATCAAAAGCTAGCTTATAAATAAGGCAATGTGTGTATCATATTAACTTTTGTTAATTCAGTTGTCCAGCTAAAGTAACTGATATCGTATCACTGATCTCAAAATATACAGGTATTTAATCATTTGCTTGCTAGTGCTATTGAAGGCTGCTTGCTAGTGCTATTGTGCAAAGTCCGTCTGGGGAAGTACCACTCCTTTGCCAATTTCTGCCGTGAAGCGTAGCAGTGTTTGCACTGCTGGATAAGGGAGTCGGTAAAATTACTCGCACTTGAGGCGTAGTATCTTAATTGTCAGGGTGAGGAACGCATATTGTTGTCCTATTAGTATCAAAGTATGTCATTGATGCGACATTGGGTCCTATGGGCGATGGAGACCATTTACCATCAGATGTCCCACCCATTCGTTTGCTTACTTGTAATATAAAAAAAATTGTTCGGTATAAAAGTAACATAGAAGTTTAAACCTATCATTGTCATCATACGATGAAAGACGAAAGAAGTCCGCTGCTTGCTAAACAAAGTCCTTTCTAAAGATCTTCACTATGACCGATTACCCAATTCAGTGGTTTTCTGCTACCTCGACCGGATGTTCAGTCCACCAATACAGCTTGACTAATAACACCTTACATACGTAATCAGGGCACCTCTTCTCTGCAGTATGAATGTTAAGTGCTTCTTCTGTTTACCTCCTACACTAAGCAATTGCGTCTCCCTCTTAATGCACGATGTGGAAGGGCACCTCTTCTCTGCAATATGAATGTTAATTGCTTCTTCTGTTTACCTCCTAAACTAAGCAATTGCGTCTCCCTCTTAATGCACCCTGTGGAATGTGGACAGTCGATGACGAAAGGCTCGCTGTAGTCGAATCCCTCACATATAGGTATGTGCTTTGCCTCCGTCAGTCGCTCAGGAACGCATCGGTAGCATTGTATAGCGTGTGACGCTGAAACAATCAAAACAATAGGGTTTTAGCGGCCATTGTTAGTAGCTGTTCTAAATTTTCGAATAGAGACTCTGGAACAAAACTCTGCTTGATGTTTTGTTGCTGAAACTTGGTTTGGCAGGACGTTTAGAGTACATTTCGCACCTAGGCCAGAAAATAAAGTAAGGATCGGCCGTGAACTGGTGACAAGCGAATGTTTGAGAGTTCTTTATTCAGCTGTGGTGTGTATACTATTAACATAGTAATTGCTTCGGTCCACGTAACTTATCGTAGTAGCTTCATATGAATCAGTAGATCGGAATGTATTTTTCCTGAATTTGAGCAGTTGGAAATATTGAACATTACACAAGAACTTTTCCAGATAAGCTTGCTTTTTTGTCGAATCAATTTTTGTCCGTTATTGGTGATTCATTTACCTACATGGACATGGTTTTAATTGAAAAAGAAGTAGGTAATGTTATTGAATGACAGTCATGGTTTTTTATTGCTTGATGTATGTGTAAATATTACTTGCTCCGTTTCTTACGCTGCCATAGCTAGCACTGAACTTCGAAGCAGTATGGTAGACTCGCTCTATTTGAATTATGATGTCGTTAAATGTCCCGTAAAGAATCTACATTTTATAATTGAAACTGATATCATTAGCATCAAACACTAATCATTTTATAAGATGATGTTCACTGTTATCTTCTAGTAAGTATTTAAGTGTACTTAATTCTTTACACTACTATTCCAAAAAAAAAACCGGTTTTGCGCTTAATTAATGAATAGTTTAAACTTCATACGAGTAATCTATAACAATAGTAGGTAGTATTTGCCATTAAGAACAAACACATCTGTGTTCAGTGCTAAAATGTTACATTTGCATAGATATAGGATTATGTGCCTATTACATCCATGGTCTGCATATTATAACGTATTTAGGTCACTTTGTGTTGAGAGATATCCTTATCGTGCAAATAAAAATACACTGTGATGATAACTCAAGTATAGAGTACGCCGATAAACATAAAGAGTGATTTTTTGTCACTGCAAAAATTTTTGAATGTTACACAATAAAACATATTTCCTGAAAAGTTACCATTTTTCTTTTCTTGGTCGAAACAACAATAGTTATTTTTTATGCAAGGCAGCACACTTGTTATTTAGCGCGAGTGCTTTGTATTGAAATTCGAGCAAGCGAAGGATTCTGGGATTATTAGGACGAGCGAAGCGAGTGGTTCAAAAGAAAAAAGCGAGGAAAATGCTAACGAATAGCGCCAGTACCTTATACCATAATTCATCATCACTTTCTAATTTCAAAACCTTTTCACAAAATTTGCACAAAAACTAACTTTTGCACAAAATTTCAGAAACCAATAAAGCAAAGTTTTCCCAGCTTGTGAGGTGCAAAATATTTTCGCTTTACCATATAAATCTTGCATCGTCAGTAGTGAGTGACGCTGTTCCCCATCCTTCAGTTAATATAGTCCCTTAGTCGCCTCTTACGACACCCACGGGTAGAGATGGGTTGGTATTATTCTTCGCCGGCACCATACCTACGGGTAGTTTCCAACCTACTTATAGTGAAATGGGCTACTCTACTCTTAATTGAAACTCAAAACGTAAACCTTCTTTAGATGTTGTATGAAACTCGCGAACTGTGACTTCTTTTTTGCCGTCGTCTATGAACATTTTTAACACTAAATTCGTCACATAAAACAAACAGAAAACTACACATTTTACGTAAAATGATTATTGATTACATTTCCATCAGTTATCCCACCACTTCCATGGAAAAATACTAAATGGCAATAGTGGAACTATATAGCCTCTATATTTCTAACATTGTCTGCAGAATATTTTATCTCAACTTTATAAAGATCATTTTAAATGTTTTACATCAAACAAAAATTTTGTTGTTTAAATAAATGAAATAATTAAACACGATATTGGTGCGACTATAAGTTTGATTGATATTGTGTTGAAAAAAACTTCCTATTTTCAAATAAAGGTCTCTTCGTAACAAGTTAAGAGCAAGCAGCCATGTGGTGTCATGGCATTGGATTGCTTGGCTAGCCTCATTTATTCCAGTCCCACACTCTTCAATGACACTGAAATCAAATCTAAATATCTATATTATTGTACAAAGGTATCTAGGTGTGTATATGTTGTAGGTATTTCACATTTTAAAGATACTTTGTCTGTCTACTTGAGGGAGAAAAAACTACTATAATCCATTCCACCAGAGAACGCGACGTTTCTTAAATAAAGTAAGAACCTCAGATTAATGTAAAAAGTGTTATAAATGTGGATATTTGTGACTAGCTGTATGTAGAACAATTGTCGAAGCGTTTTTATGTGTGTGTATTGTGGCTGGATTGTGGTTGCAAACGTGTACCTCGTGTAGTAGAAGAGGATTATTTTTAACTGCAATATGATTGTTTACGAAACGTCGCGTTTTTCGTGGAATGGAATTTACTTAAACCGATTTTTATTGAACCTTTTATCTATTATAGATATCGAACGATGAGTTTGGGTATTTGGTTTCACGACTTGGCATATTTTTGTGCGTGCGGTTTTGCGTGTTAATACCGGATTTTCTTTTTGTGGTGCTATGCGTGTGATTGTTGATTTTTAGTGTCTACCATTAGATATTAGATTTGCTCTACAATGTACGGGCTTGACATTGAAACAATATTTTCCTGCAAAGTTTCCTGAATCATGTTATATTCCCAGGAAAAACTTTACCACAAATGCCTGAAGTAATTAACAAGGAATGAAAAATATTTGTTCTCAAGCGTATGGCATACGATATCGTAACAAAACTTTAAGATAAAAGTAATATTTTATTTGACCTATGCATTGTCTCGAGGCCACATTCATTATCACCCGCTTCTAATACGAGTATTTAAAGAATCTTGTGCTTATCACTACACTTGAAGTCGTTGATACAGACTAAACTGATGTGGGAATGCATTTTCAAAAATACTTTCCCAGAATAAATCTGTCTGTCAAATGAACATTATATACGAAAAAATAATTATTACCTCCTAGATGTAGTTTAAGAAGTTTGGATTTTGTTCTGTATTTCTTTGTTCTATGGGAAAAGTTGTTCAGTTTCATGGGTAGATTTACATCCTTCAGGGTTGTTTGTTGTATCCTTTTTGTTACTCGTAGTAATCTTTTTGTTTTTTTTTAATAAGCATTTACAATAACTCCCTATGGATACCTGCCCAAGAAGCCATATTTGAACAATTGTTACTAAGTTTAAAAAGATGGATGGATATGATATATCACGGATTTTATGCACCTACTTCCCATTTTAATGAAGAAGCAGTGATTGATGAAGATAAACTAATGTACAGGATGGAATGTTTTAACGCAACCTGGAGGGAAAGTACCCTAAATACTGAAGATAAAAAAATTTACTCAAAAGAAACATTTCTTTATTTGATATTCATTTCTATTCTGAGAAAATAACTTCCTATTCTTTTATGGCATCGAACTTACCAAGTTTGTTAGAGGGATTTTATCCCCATAATTTGACCCTATCGATCGATGCCATAAAAGTACAGCATATATATTTTATTTTAGCCGGTTCGATTCCTGGGTGTGGTATCTTTGTGCAGTTATGTTTCTTTTAAAAATAAAGGAATGTTTCCTTTCAGTATTCTTTTTTATCTCCAGTATTTAGGTGGTGGTTTTTTTTATCTCCAGGTGGCGTTGAAAAATTCCACATACATACATACATAACATCACGCCTTGTAAAAAAAAATATTTGTTACTTATTTTATTTTGTTAAAGATTGTATCTTTAATCAATAATCATCCATACCACCACGCTAACGCGTCTTAACCTTGACATTTAAGTACTTTGCTGCAAATGTATTCGGTTTCTAAAAAACATTACAGATTTAATATATTTTCTTGTGTTGTATTCATAACGTTCGTGTCCAAATTAGCCTTCATTACACCCACTTTGCGACATTTTTCGAGCTCTTGTCGCAATGCGATCGGCACCTGATTTACATACAAAAACAGACAACGACCACTCGCATTCTAATTACCTGATAATCGCTCATTTGCTACTGAATACTTATTCTAATTTTCCTGTGATAGCTGCTCTTCACACGAAAGTGACAACTAGCTGATTCTCCACTTTCACTTTACATAACTTTTATGCATTTTTCCTACTTACTTTTCCATAACACCACTAACGCCAACAGAAACAACGCGTATTCCATCTTCATAAATTAAACAAGTACGAACTCCGCAAATCACTTACTGATAAATAAACTATCACTAAAATGACTAAATGAAAGCTAATTTTTATATCACATTAGGATTTATTAACAAGTCCTGTCGGTAAATGCACATGTTCAATGTGTTTTGCCATCGCCGCACGACTGAAATCCGCGGCTACACGTTCAAGTTATGAATCACAGGAAGAAACTTTACTGGTAAAACGGGACATGTCCAAATATTCACGATTTTGTGGATTGGACGCTGAATCACGCGATCGAAGCTGCCGGCGGCGCCGACGCGGTGCCGACTACTGGTCGTCCGTTGCTGGCCAACTTTTTGGCGGTTGCGTATCGTATTTTTGTTTTAGCATGCACGTTCGCTTTTATTTTGATACCAGCAACAGGTACCGCTGATTGATACGCTGAAATTCGCGAGTTCACAGAACAGAGCTGCAGGCGAAAGTTGAATGGACGTTTGGCCTAAAAGAAATTGCTTGTTTTAATAATTCATCCCGACCCCAATTTGTTTTGTTTGTTGATAAAAACATTATTCTATTATAATAGACTGTAAGGGCACTGCATGTTATCCTACGTCATCCAGTACACGAAATTTGCAACTTGTTAGCGATAGTAGTGGCCTATTAGGTCCACAAAACGTTGGTCTGCCAATCCGCAACCTGGCAGGTTTTGTGCAGTCGGAGCGAAAAGTCGGTTCGTGATAGAGTACACGAATGAAACCTATTCGTAGAAGGTACCTAAATAAGTAAAACACAACAGGTCTGCCTTGCATCCTCTTGGCAGTTTAGCTAGTCGGACCATAAATGTGGTCGGATGTGATCGGACCACAAATTTGGTCGGACTGACGAAACTGCCAAGAGGATGCAAGGCAGACCTGTTGTGTTTTACTAATTTAGGTACCTTCTACTTCTACGAATAGGTTTCATTCGTGTACTCTATCACGAACCGACTTTTCGTTCCGACTGTACAAAACCTGCCAGGTTACGGATTGGCAGACCAACGTTTTGTGGACCTAATAGGCCACTACTACCGCTAACAAGTTGCAAATTTCGTGTACTCGATGACGTAGGATAACATGCAGTGCCCTTAAAGTCTATAAACTGGCTTACTTGTTATCAGATTTAAAACACCTTTAAAAAAACCCCTCATGCAAACGTTGCCCTCATGGCATCTATATTTATATAATCACACTAAAGAACCCATGCGAATCCTCTGTATAGGCTTAGAATATTAATTTCATGACTTATCCCGTTGTGCGCGCGTGTCTGCGGTTGTGAAACATACCCGATACCGAGTGGCCCTCCAGCACATCCTTTGCGAGCCCACTGAAGATAAAAATGTAATGATCTGAACTTTTTATGCGTCATAAGCTACTGACCTGTGCTTCCAAACGTAAACAACAACTTTGAAGTGTAAGTATGTTGAGAACTTTAAAAGCTCGTTAGTTTGTTTTTAAAATAATATTATAAAGGGTGTTAGCAAAACTACTGTGATCCTTAAACTACTTATTCTGCCCATATGGAGCTGAATGACATTGCCCAAGGATCATAAGTCAAAATACGAAAAATAAATCATCTTCCGATTCTGATGTGTTGGTCACTTTTAACTTAGTAAGGGAAGTCAAAAATATTTTATCATATTTCGACATGTTAATGTTCCTTGGGGAAAGAACGCAGTTTTGTTTTGACGATGGATTCTTGACCTTAACGAACGACATAGATGTGATCGACAATAGAACGAGTCTAGCCTAGTCAGCGGGGCTAAGATGCGCACCGCGAGTTGGTCGAGTCGCGCACAACTGTCACTTGTTATACTGTTTTAGTCTATGAAGACTCATCAAGTCGCGGTGCGCATGCTCGACCTATAAGTCTATCGCGATCGAACAGTTTAAAAAAAAAAAAATTGTGGTTATATTGTTGTGACGATGGATTCTTGTATTTACTTACCACAATAAAACAGTTTCTACCAATAAAATTACCCAGAACAAAGTAATAAATATTTCCTGTTATTATGTTCTTTGATTTCCCAAAGTATTCATCATTAATATTTTTCACGAAATGATCTCCAGTTTTCAAAGCAGATTTTTTGCATTGGAAATCATATATCTTGGTTTGATATATACTTTTTTTGTCGTACATGTTAAAAAATGTATACCTAGGACTGGAAAATCACTACCATAACCAATTAATTTAACGACCAGTTACAGAAAACTTCTTTAAATTTAAAACACTTGTCAACAGAACAAAGTGTCAGCAATATGAGTTCCGATTTTATAGAAGTCTTCTGATCTGAAAAAATATTTTTTTTTGTTTAAATTTCACCTCGCAAACTTTAAATTTTAAGTTACGAATAAAGATAATAAAAAGGTAAAATTCGAAGCAAAGCGACGTTCACGGTGGGTTTTGGCAAAAGGATAAATTTTCAAGTAAAAATATTCATTTTTTAGATAGTGTTAAAACTAACTAGTGAACTTTTGCGGTTTTGGAAAAATTTTGCAAATTGTGACAAGAACGAGTGCTGCTGGGGATTTTTTTTCTCAAACGCGGTTAGCAAAAATACAATTCTATTCAATTAAAAACATTTTTTAAATCTCGATACATCACCCTGTATTTTTTTTAATGGTTTTCTTGGCCATTTATTTTAATTTTTCAACGTAGAAACGCTGGCTGGACGTCGTGAAGGGTGACATGAGGGAGACCAATCTCACCACAGAGGATGCCAAAGACCGGGCAAAGTGGAGAAAATTAAGCCGGAAAGCGGACTCTAGCAATAGGCCGGGATAACGTTAGGCAGAAGAAGAGAGTTAGGCATTTCACCCCTTTTAACGCCTTAAGGAGTCGTGACGTCACATGTTGCGTCGTGGTTTCTCACGCTCGTCTGTCGATATTAAATACCGTAGATGTGCTACTACGGTACCACATCTACGGTATATCAACAGGTCAATAATTATTTAATAGAGCTTTAACTAACCTTTGTGCAACTGCGTGATAGCTTCTTCATAATCTCATAGCATAGCTGAAGGTTTACCTCAATGCTACTTCTACCATGGGTCTGGTAGAAAAGCTGTGCTACCGTGCTACCAAAGCTGTGCTACACTGCATATATCAACAGACTACTACGAAGCCTGCTGATTAACTCATAGCAAAGACCATTTCATGATGTAATACGTTAGTCTCGCTGCTACTTCAGACAGGCGTCTGGCGCCCGTCCGTAATTAATTACCACCAGTAGCTGTGCTAACATTATTATTTATAGTAAGTGGTTTAGTGTTGATTTTATCGCGTTTGTATTACTTTTCGCCTACAATATCAAATTCTATTAACATTGAATGCAACTTTTTCTTATCAGTCTGACTCACGGAGTAGAGAACTGACTTTTAGCTATGATACTACGAAGGCTATGCTACTAACTATCATCGTAATTTATGAATAATGTTTCAGCAGATATTAAAAGTAGTTCTGCTTAAAAAATTGCATTTGGAAATAAAACTAAGCAGTTTTAACATTTATTGATAACATATCAAAGCTTTATAACATGTAACATTTCAGTTAAAATTAGATTCTAAATAATATTTATGTAAAAATAGTTACAATATATCTTCCAATAAATGGGTAACTTACTTCTTAAATACATTTCTTACAATAAATAGGTAACTTACTTTAGAGACATGCAGGGGATAGATAGATAAGCGTAGATAAGATATTAAAGTAATGATAAGGGAGCAGTAATTCATCTGCCAACAAACTGCCATGCAGTTTGGCAGATGTAATAATTTTAAGATAATATCTTGTCCTGTGTGGTGCCGGCAAAGTCCCGTGTGGTGCCGGCAAATAATAGTACCAACCCATACATACCCCTGGGTGTCGTAAGAGGCGACTAAGGGTTATAAACTGGAGGATGGGCTCCTCCTTTGTATCTTACATCTTACTTACTGCGGTCACCTACAACCGCGGTCCATGGTGCCAGCCGTAACGCTAACAAGCGAGGTGACTATGGTTCCCCTCTACATTTTTCCAGCAAAAGCTAGAATTCTGGAGGGAGCTCCCTGTCCTGTAGTGGACGTTTCATGGGATGTTATAATATGATGATCTTGTTGACCAGAATAGACTTCATTTTCGTGTTTTTTTAATCATCTAGGTTTTGATCAGAAACTAATTGTTTGCTTGTGTCCCATTAGTTCAATCATGAGTACTAGTGGGACGGATTTGTTCAGTGGTACAAATCCAGTGGTAAAAATTGGTCCTGCACGTTTCTTTCGACGTCACAACAAGGAATTGAAGTACTTGCCTTTGCAAGTATCTCTGTTATGTAGCTGGCTCGAAATGTGACAATAAGCGAAATTATATGCCCCAGAAAAATCTTCAAAAAACAATTAAGTCCTGTCTCTGGCTATAATCTCTGGGGAAATGCGCGTACGTACGAGTACCTATCGATAATTTTCAAGAATGTTCAGTAGGTGTATAATGAGAAGTACACTTCGGAGAGTGTGCTCAAGACCTCCATGAGCTTATTCCACCGTACCCCTTCTACCATCGGGAATCGAGACGCACCGCAGGACATCACCCACACTTCGTTGATATTCCACACATTCGCACAAAGCGCTTTGAAACAATGCGCACGGCTAAATTTTATTCTTTAGCTTCAGGGGAAGTATACTTTATAACAGAGCAAATGAATTACATTCAATATATAGCCTATCCAAAATAGAATGTAAAAGAAAAATCGCGGACTGGCTTCAAAGTCTTGATTATGAAGAAACGGAGCGTTTACTATCTATTGTGTATAAGTTACCTACTTTTCCCGTTTATGCAAGTACTCAAAAACTTTTTTCTTACACCACACACACACATACATACACACACACAAACCTACACGCGCGTTGCCTTTTTATTTATTTTTACTGTTAATCTGAAGTTTTCAAAATTTTGTTTATATTTATTTTACTTTTTCTTTTTAATATGACGCTGAAATTTTAGTTAATAATTTAATGTTCAGTTATCAACTTAATACTAGATCGCACAATTATTATGTTTTTGTAGTTTGGTTCATTTTCCGAGTGAGGGAGCCTGGAGTCTCTTAGCACAGGGTTTTCCTAGTTTGAGCTCCTGTCTCCCACATAATACAAGTTCTTTACAGTACTGTAAGTTTAATCTCTAAGTTGATCTTAATATATTTGTAAGAAACTTTTTGTGGGAGAAAATAAACAAATTTATTTATTATTAATTTATTAAAGAGTGGAATTCTCTGCCTGCGTCTGTGTTCCCGAGTTCATTTAACCTGAATCTATTCAAGTCGCGTGTGAATTGGCTTCCTCTGGGCAAGCTCGTCTCATCGTCAATCTCATCTCTTCTCAAGACTAGATCGAGGTCAAGAGGAAGCCCATTGAAAATAAAAATAAAATTAAGCTAGTTTGACGGGTCTGAAAAATGTTGCAGTCTTTGTTACCGCCTATAGGCTGAAAAAAAGACGGCATCACTTTTAGACCTGTCAATTTCAGTCTTAAATTTAGCGCCCACGCTAGAGTTGCCCCCATTGTATATAACGCAAAAGGTCATCCAGGTCCTGGATTACTTGGATACTTTTTTTTGGTCGGCTCTACCTCTACATTTAGTATCGTTAATTTTATAAGTCTACGATTTCTAACTATCACACCATAATCCGTGGCTTACCTACGTGCCCCAAATACATATATATTGAAAAGATCTTCGTAGGGCAACCTAAACGTTTGTGCTCGTCACGTGGCCATCAAGATAAAGGAATACGATCGGCTGTTAGAAAACTATAACTTTTCTTGTCGTCAAATCAAGACGAGATGGTCATGGTCATGATCTCTTTAAATCTGAAACTATAGATACATCTAGTAGGTCACAGTCCATTCTCGTAGACATCGAACATGGAGAATCTAATAACTCAAATATTCGTAATGATATTATTGTTAACAATTAAAGCGTACGCCGTTGGAATAGACTACATAGATACTGAAAGCAAAGAAGAAAAAGTTCAGCAATTTAATGATACGAAAAATACGACTAATCAAGGTAATGTGACTGACGCGGTGAAGAAAGGAGACGCCCTGTACCACGATGATATTAGACCCTGTACTGAGAGTCGAAAACTTTTTGACAAAAAACATTACGTTCTCAGCACAGACTGGATGCCCGAAACAGACGAGACAATACGACCGACGCTCACGACAACAAAGCCACAACACGACTTGTTCTTAGACTACGATTACCACTATTACGACACCAAAATCAGACGCAACAAACATCCCTTTAAACCCTCGCTTCGCAAAAATCAAAGACCAGTATCAAAGCTTCAAGGTAAAATAGAGATAAACGCTAATTCCGCTTTCTTGAACTCTACAAATGAAAATGATGACAGGGGCATCGACGAGCTGTATAATTTAGACCCAGCCGTAGAGCACATGTCTTCCAAGTTACACAATAAACTTTTGAATTCAGAGGGATTATACCTTGATGAACTATCGACGTGGTACGTGCCAGAAAAATATCCTTGTTGGGAATTGCCTATCATTTATGGACAACTCGTAAAACCTAACGACACGTCGCAAGTATTTCTGATATATCCATTACAATTAAAAAATGTCAAATTTAATAAGAACGAAGAGCTTACGGAAATCAATACGAATTTAGAAGATGCCGAACACGTAAAGCAATATAATAAATGGTGTGAAATATCTCCCTGTTATAGCGATCATACGATGTGTCTTTTCCCGACAAAGAGTTATTCTAAGATATGTGAGGCAGGTTACAAAGTCAGGGTGCCGAACATGTGGGAGCGAATAGCTCTAGTAAATACATTGAATTCGATGCGAAACTTGGTGGCGAAAGGAACGCCGCATCGTTACCCGTTCTTGCCGCCTGCAGCCAACATGAGACAAGTCATCTATGATTTCGATTTGGAACTGATGGCGATGCAGTGGCTGCGTCAATGTCTGCCGGGGCCTGCTCTCTGTGTCTCCCTCGATTCGCAATTTGTATCACAATTGGATTGTACCAAATACTCTACCTTGTGCTGCAAAGAAGTAGATCCTTCTAATAAATGGTATGTATTTAAATTTGTAGGTCATCAGCCAACAATTATAATAACTGCTATTGTGCCAAATTTTCACTATCATAGGTTGGCTGTATTCGTATTTAATCTTATACATAAAAGGATAAGGTGACTGACTGATGTATTAACGCACGATCAAAGCTACTAAACCTAGAAGAAACAAACCGGCCAAGTGCGTGTCGGGCAACGCGCAGTATAGGGTTCCGTAGTTTTTTTAAGATTTTATCGCAAAGCAGGTTTTGATAAAGTATTTCATAACGTTCATAACAAAGTTTGTACCTCCTAATACTCAGCGAGATCCTAGCATTTGATTACTATTTTTATTATTTCTACTTTATTATTTATATTTGAAATATATGCTCAATAAGCCATTTGATACCAAACACGGTATCATCAAAAAACATTTTTTTTTCGTTCATGACTTAATCTCCTCTAGAGGGCGCCACATTTAATTTAATGTGACGTCATCTATAAACAGCGGATGATCAAGAAGCTTCTAACGATACCTTGTTTGTCAAATTACGATAAGTATTTAGGAAATTATGAGGGATTAGATGAACATACATACTGGTCAAAATCATAATCCTCCTGTTTGTCGTAGTCGGGTAGCTAGCAAATAAACTTTGTATTATTTTGTACTACTTCTATTACTTTATATTAAATTTAAACAAAAAAAATATACCTATTTGACTCGATTTTGCAAATTTTCAGTTCACCAAAAGACGACTGTTTCGTGAACCCTGTGATCGGCTGCCTAAACGCCTGGTTTTGGAGCGCGAAATCTGAGCTTGGTCCTATAGACATAGATTGTGGCCATATTGAACGAAAAACTTTTAACCTAGTACAACTTCTTTGGGCCAAAACTAATAAAATTGGGTGCGCTTATGGAGAAGATGCGAACGGAGATATCAGGGTAATCTGCAACTTTGCGCCGGGGGCACCCTTCAGAATAGAAACAAAGTATTATTGTGGCTTTTTAAATCTTATTGACAACCGCCACATGCTGAATACCTCAGATGTTACGGATTTACTATACTTGCGAGATTTTTTCAATATCGGTCTTAAACCCGTACAGAAAAAAAAGAGCAACAATAACAGCCGTCAAAAATTACTAACCTTAGAAAAGGAGACATCAGAAATTAAAAGGATATGGGGAATCATAAGTTTGCGTAAGGTTTACAAGGAGTCGTGGGTGAGGCAAAAGTTGAAGGCTTTCGATAATGGAACTGTGGGGTTGAGCGCTCGGCTCGTGACGCGGTATCAGTTTCGCGAGGAAACAAATGCAAAGTGTGACACGGGGGAGCCGATTTACGTCGCGGGGCAGCCGGCTGCGTTGTGCACTGAAACCGGGAGGAGATTCAAAGCACTGTGCTACGAATACCGCGACCCCACGCCGGGGTATAGACTCGTCGCCATTATCGCCTCGGTTGTGCTGTTTTCCCTCATTCTTTACGACTTGTTCAGTGGTGTCATGAGACAATTACACATGTAAATACGTGTAACTGTTCAAGCAGGGTTTCTGATAGTGCCGACCGTTTTGTATCTACTTATCTATGCGTGTGGTGCCGGCTAAGTATAATACAACTCCATCTCTTTCCGTGGGTGTCATAAAAGGTGACTCAGGGATCTTGAACCAGCAGATGAGTAGTCGCACCACCTTACTGCGGCTATCACCCACCACCCCGAATCGTTAGGCCAAACCACAACGCAAAGAAACGATGTGACTAAGTGTAGCGGCAAACCTGCGGGAATTCCGACGCGGAAACTTCCTCGACCGTAAAATTTGTTAAGTATGCGAGCGGAAATTCCGTCAGATCTGTCATAGGTAAACTAAAAAGCGTTGCAAGCGTAATGCGCGGAACTTTCCGCATCGGGAAGATCCGCATTCGTGTTTATACAACAAGAATATTGTCGTAGTTTTGTTGTAGTAAAAAAAATTAAACAAATGAACATGTATTGTCAACGTTTATTTTAACTTAAATTTATACTCTCTTGCATTGCACTCACAACCTGCGTGGTCATAATAAGACTAGGTACACTCACTCATACATTTTTTATATGATTGACAACCATTCATTATAACATGCAGCCCATTTTAATAGATTTTCTGCAAGATTGTAAAATAATAGAGGACACCTATTAGATCCTTACCTATGAAATTGGCGTTTTGTATGGAGAATTTTAGGTAAACTCATTTCCAGTACAAAAATCCAAATATTTAATATTTTTTGAGCATGATTGGGAAGACATAAGCTAACAGAAGCTTAAATTTAATTTTCGAGAAATATTATCTGTAAAAAAATATAACAAATTTAATGATGAAATCGGACGACATTTAAGACGAACAATTTTTGAACCTTTAAAATTTATATATGAAACTAAAAATAAAAACTTTATTTTATGCGTAAATTGATAACCTTGAAATAAACTTTCAAATATAAAACAAAAAAATAAAATAGCTATAGAATTATAGGAACTATGATTGTGGGGTACGCTGGTTGGCTCATTGATCTGCAAGAAAAAATTCGCCAATTTCATAGGTAAGGACCTAATATTTTCACACTGTTTTAAATTTTCATCCTTAGTTACATTTTTTTGAGTTTAAAAAGAAATGCCGTCACGGCTGTGGCTCCTTAAGCTTTTTAATCAAAATTTCTCTAACATTATGGAGTAAAAAATTTTAAAAATAAAATTTTCGAGAAGCGTGGAACTAAATCTCGAAATGGTTTGAGATTTTACTTTGACCTTGAGCGGGTCTTTTTTTTCCGAGTGTTTGAAGAAGAGCGGTAGTCCAGGTTATACCGGTTTTGTTTCTACGTGGTTGCTGCCGTCACTGGAAATACTTTGGATTTTATGGCATAGTATTCGTCGTACAAAATAATTCAAAAAATGTGTCGCGGGAGTGAGCGCGGCAGGTGGGGGGAGGCGAGCGAATAGTTTATTGGCTCTCCACCTGTCAGAGCCAAACTTATCCAGCGCAAGCTATAATAGAGTTGCAAATGTTTCCACTGACGTGCGATTGACCGTACAATTTACGTAAGAAAAACGCGCGTAAGGGCCTGTCCGCACAGCGAATTTTATTCGCGCGAATCATATCCCGCGCGATTTTTTTCTCGCAATTCTGTAACACATTGAATCCTATAGGAGTATCCGCATTGCGGGAAAAAAAATCGCGTATTTTTTGCTATTGAAATAGCGGAATAAATAGGGTGAAAATTCCCGCGAATAAATATCGCGCGAATAAAATTCGCTGTGCGGACAGGCCCTAATTTTCCAAGATCTTTGGTTTGTACGGAGCAATTACAGTGACGCCTTCAGTTTCTTAGGCTGAGTTTTGAATATATTTTAAGGAGAATTCGAATCTGATACGGCTCTCTGCAACTGTTCGTTTATACCTGAATTTTTTTACTTAACATACTCGCAAGAGTTTTGCACAACATTTTTATTACCCACCTGTCTGCATGTATCTACTAATAGGTATCCCATTTGGAATCTAATAGTCTAACTAAAAACTGTTCCGGTTCCCATACAAAATGTATACCTAAGTCACTTACGTTACTTTGTCTAGGAAGTTGAAATTCTTTTTTTTGCGTTGTAAGCAAAGTAGTAGAACAAAAGTTATTGCTTTTGACCTCACTAATAAGCGGGCAAACAGATATCAGGTACAAAAAATAACCTTGTATAAAGAATGTATATGTATCACAAATTGTTTTCGAATAAAAACTATATGACAGTAACCTATAATAAATAACCGTTGATAAGGTTTTATTTATCATTACAAATAACTTTATTAACGTGCTACAAAAAAGGGTATACTCGTAGCAACCCTGAAGGATTTAATTCTGCCCATGAACAACTATTTCCATGGAACATTCGGGTGTAAAGGACGGTGTACCGAAAACTGAAAGGACGTGCTTAGTCAACGAAACTGAACAACTTTTGTAAAGAAACATGTTTGGGAACTGAAAAAAAAATTTTGACCCCTCCATAAAAATTGCTCACTCTAATCGAACAGGTTATAATGTAGAGATCATAACTTTTTTTCATTTCCCAAATACCATTCTTTGGAAAAGTTGTTTAGTTTCGTTGTCTGAACACGCCCTTTCAGTTTTCGGTACACCGTCCCTTACACCCTGTACAATACGTAACATTAAACTTAATCTTCTGTTAAATCTCATGCCGTCTTTTAGATTTTAATAAAAAAGTGGCAGCAGAGACTTACTGCCAGTTGCACAAAAGCTGCTAAAGCTCCTTTAAGTCTATTGCTGTCTCTTTCTGTTTTGTTGACAAATAAAGTGACAGCAATAGATTAAAAGGAGCTTTAACTTTAAAGACGTTTTGTGCAACTGGCTGTTAGATACATAATAAAGTATTTATTGTCACGCACAAACACATAATCCGATCCTTAGCCCGCCTAGAGGGGAACCCCATAAATTAAAATACGCCCTAAATGTTGGCACCTCAATGGGCTAATAATGGCGATAGAAGGGTAACAAGAATATACGGGGCGCAAACTAACTCTAGTCCTGACCATTGATGCGCAGAACTCAAAAAAATGGGCTCGGAGGTGAGTGCGGCGCGTTGGGGAGGCGTGTGCATCGTTCACTAGCTCTCCGCCTGTCACCCATGCGCAGAAAATAACCTTCGGAGCTAGAGTTACTTTGCGCGGCCTATACCTACTTAAGGTAGCGACTCTACTTATGAACACGGAGAATCAAAATAGATAATGTTTATCATTGTCATCCTGAAAAGAAAGACATTTCAAAAGAATAAGTAAGCGTAGAATAAGTAGTTTGTATTTTTTTAATTTCCGGTATTAAATTTCTTGGGATATCAGGTTTCCTTGACCGAACAAGTCCTTTCAGTTTTAGTAAACCTTTCCCTCGACCCACTTTAAAGTCAATAGAGGTAAATTGAGCTAAGTTTTGACGAGTAGAATCGCACCCTTAGCTATTATTGTCATTGCACCCTTTTGTAATAGTTTAAAGGTACTAAAGTCCACATAGACTACCTAAGGCTGTTGATGTACTTCATAAGGTTAAATACTACTATGACTCCCATGATGTCAGTATACCCTTCGTGCGTTGTGTTCGGAGAGGAATTGCATAGATCGCTCCGGCAATAGCAGTACCTGAAAAAAAAAAGAAATATATAAAAAAAAGTTAAGTCAATCAATATTTAGCAAATTCGACTTTGTGAGCCTGATGATTTTATAGTCAACTAGCTTTTGCTTGCAACTTCGTCCGCATGTAAAATGATTGTAAAAACTAAACGAAATGGGAAATCCGGTTCCCATTCCAAAAAAAGGTAATCTGCTGAACAAAGTTCTTAAGAGATTATTTTTAAGAATTTTGCACTCTTAATTTAATATTTTGGGAGTAAAGGGGTTGGGCTTCTGAGCAACTTCCAACAGCCTTGCCACCTGTAAAGATCTTTAGACTCCAGACCTTTATATAATGTTTCCTTGGCTACATCGACAGCTGCCTGGAATCGAGAGTATTCGAGAGCCTGGACATCCTCAGGCTGCAGTGTATGTCCTCCTGTTGCCAGCGCTTATTGTTTTTGTTTATATTCATCATAACATCCCATGAAATGTCCACTACAGGACAGGGAGCTCCCTTCAGAATTCTAGCTTTTGCTGGAAAAATGTGGAGGAGAAGAACAATAGTCACCTCGCTTGTCAGCGTTACGGCTGGCACCATGGACCGCGGTTGTAGGTCACCACAGTAAGTAAGATGGTATGATACACAAGAGGATGCTGCTGCCCACCCTCCAGTTTATAACCCTTAGTCGCCTCTTACGACACTCACGGGTATGTATTGGATGGTACTATTGTTTGCCGGCACCACACGGGACAATTATATTAGTGCGTTATGTCAGCTGAACGGAAACCTGCGGCTTGGTTTTTTGAATGGTAATAAGAATATTACTTGGTGGGAGTAGTTCTTTGTCCCTTGTCATCGATGTCTTCGCAGCCCTCTCGGTAAGGCTCCAGGATCTCCATCTTAGGAGACCACTGCCCGTTCTTGTAGTCTTGGTATTCGTATTTTTGTGGAGCGCAATCGCGAAGTGTAGCGTCTACTCGCTCTGAAATTGATAAAATTTTCATTTAAAATAAGAAGTAAATACTCGCACATTAAGTCTCATCTAATACTAAAGTCGCTACCATACTGTAATTATTAGGGTTCCGTAGTCAACAAGGAACCGTTATAGTTTCGTCATATCCGTCGTGTCTGTCTGTCTTGTAAGTTGTAAGAAAGCTGTAATTTAGTACGTATATAAATTTATCTACATCGACAAAGTGGTAAAATAAAGTCTCGGAAAAAAATTTTTTTGGGTTACCTCCCTACAAGTAAAGAAGGGAGGATTTTTTGTCTACTTGTGTTTGTGAGGGTATTGTTAGATAGGTCTAAAAAAAGGACGGGTTGCACTCCGGGAGTGCCGGCAGAAGTGAAAACTTTCATTTTTTAATATTATGATTTTTGTAAGGGTCAATCCCACTTGCGAAATATTTAGCTTGAAAGCACAATTTTTTGTTGAAGTCAAGTGTGTCCTCCCCCCTGCCAGCTAAACGGTTGTTACTCGAAATTCGAAAAAAATCACAGTAGTAGTATATTTGATGAAATTTGATGGAAAAGTATGCTTCACAGGTTAAGGAATGAGCTATAGCCGAAATAGGTACTGAAAAAGATGAAAATATCAATAGCAATCAGGCGCTAGGACCTCGCTAAGCGTTAGGATGTTATGAAGGATATGAAATATTTAATCAGAACCTGCTTTACGACAAAAAACCGGCCAAGGGCGAGTCGGACTCGCGCACCGAGGGTTCCGTACAAACCTGTAGGTATTTAAGTAAAAGTGATGGTATTTTATTGCAAATTTTTTTTATTACAATGTGATGTAACTAAATATTTTAGGTTTTCGGATTTTTTTCTTTATGTGTGCTATAAAAAGTTGCTTCATGCCAAATTTCAAGATTCTAGGTCGACTGGAAGTATCCTTTAGGTTTTGATTCCCTTGCGAGTAATTGCGAGTTTCAAAATATGCGGCTTAAATTGGGTTGACATAGAAGTTTGATTTTGTTACAGTTTAAAGATATTATAGACCTGAGTATTTGATATGAATTTCAATTTAATACCTCTACGTGTTCATGAGGAAAAGGGTAGTTTAAAATTATTTAATTTTATTATATGACGTGACAAAAAATTTATGCTTTTTGCAATTTTTCCTTTATCTGTGCTATAAGACGATGCTTCGTACCAAATTTCAAGATTCTGAGTGTACCCTGTAGGTTTTGATTCCTTTGCGAATGTCGAAAAACTCGAAAATTTGCGGCATAAACGGCTGTATCTTTTGATTGCGTCGGCTTAGAAGTTTGATCTTTTTACAGCTCCAAGGGACAGTATAGACCTGAGTATTTGATATGAATTTCTTGATACCTCTTCCTGAGAAAAAGGGTCGTGTCTGACAGACAGACGGACATGATCGTTCAAGGGTTCCGTTTTTTCCTTTTAGCTACGGAACCCTATACTGCGCGTGGCCAGCCAGACACGCACTTGGCCGGTTTTTTTATTGTCTTATTTGAACTAAAAAAAAAGATTTTTGGTCCATTTAGAGGAAACGAAAGACGCCACAAAATAATTTAATCTAAGACTTAAGAGATGTAGGTAGTGTAATGTTCAGTTGCAAATATTGATAATTTTGCAGCTGGAAAATATTTCATGCCTTGGGAAATGTGATGTTGTAATACGCATAACACCACTGTTACTGTAAATGCATCTAAATTTTCAGTAAAGAAAGCCATAATAAAAAAATATATATATACTTGCCTCCGTTAAGCAATTCGAGATGGAACTCTTGTTTGACGCAGAATGTAGAGTGGGGGCAGTCGACAATAAACTGTTGACTATGGTCGAAGTGCATACAGAGCCTCTTAGTGGTGTTGTAGTGATGACCTGGAGGAGGGTTGATCAGACACTGATAGCATTGTAGTGACGTTACACCTGGAATGTAAACAGTAAAGGGTTAAGGCTTGGCTTCGTAGAGGTCAGTCACGTTAGGGTATGACTGCGCAGTTTTGCCTTTGCAATTTAAGGCGCTTCTTACTCTAAAGTTTTTAGCTACAGGCTCACGCACAATGCAAATGATGACCTCATTTACACGTTAATAACGTTCATACAATAGTGCTCTGCAACGTGGCTGTTACGATCGGTCGCACAGACTGACTGGTTGTGCAGACTGAGACAAATTAGGATTTACAATACAATACTCTTTATTGCACACAGAAATACATATACAAATTTACAAAATATACAAACATGAAACACGGAGCACAAATAGGCGGCCTTATTGCAATTACGAATCAATTTACGTATCAAGAACTAATTTTATAACAGTATGTACAGTTTGAAAAAGAACTTACAACAAATAATGACCTTAAAAATTGGGTAAATCCATCCATCCAATTAGTAGAATTTAGTGTGATTTTGGAAGAAAAAAACACCTTGCTTTTTTTAAGGTACTTTTGTAAGGTACTAACTATAGCTTAAACATGGATAGTCAACATATATTTTTTTCAGATTTATTTAGACAATAACGACCTACTTATATCGTCTCAAAAACGCCTAAATTTGCAGAACACAGTGAGAACCGCCTTAAGAAAACTTTATTGGTAACGCTCCTCTTACTCAGGCTATTCAACCTGTTCTGGCCAAATTGCCAAGACATACTCTAGCTTGTTTACCCACTTAATAAAAATCTTTATTCAGTAAGTAAATTGTTTAAGTTTTATAAGGCAATTTCGTGGTGGCCACTTGTTCGTTATGATGGTAACAATTAAGTATAGTAAGTTTTTTTTCTTTTTGTCGCGACGCGTATTCTACAACTCGACACTGTTTTTAATTCAACACTTCCTGTGTTATAAAGTTCACCTGCGTCTTTTCCGCATGTATCACCTTAAGGGTCCCCTGGAGCTGTGAGTTTTCATACAAACTATTTTTTGCGATAACTTCTTAACTACGAAACACATTATGACAAAATTTTGGACATGCAATTGGATGAGATTTATCAAGGTTTGAAATAGGTTTTAATTGAAAACAGTTAATCAATTCCAAGATAGAGAGAGTTAATTTTTTTCATACATATTTTCAACTCGCTCTCTCTTTATATTGACTAATTGTTTTCAATTAAAAACACATTTTAAACCTTGATAGAACCTAACCAAACGTGTGTACAAATTTTTGTAATGATATGTTTCGTATAAGTTATCGCAAAAGTTAGTTTGCATAGCTCCAGGGGACCCTTAATGTACCGCCTTAACCAAATAAGCTACTGTAGTCCTGCTATGCGCTTTCATATACTTCAGCGAAACTAAGCTGCAGAACGTTTGATTCGGAATCCATTTAGACTTTTATACTTTAAACATTAAACCTCGGAAAAGACATGTTTGTTTGAAACATACCTGCTTACTATCAATCCCTAAAACAAAAACAAAGGTATTTTTCCGTATTTTTAAGCGGCGTCGAATTGATCCTAATATTCACTCGTCGTAAACGTTTAACAAACATCACTGCAATTTGTCGTATCGTATCATTATGTCTGTGTACAACTCGCACGTAACGTGACGTGAGTCACTTTGCTATTTGCGTTATTCATTCCTCGCTTATTGACTAGCAGTGTCGACGGCCTTAACCTTATTGAATAAAACACCCTGTTCTAAGGAATTTACTAATACGTAATCGTACAAACAGCAAACTTACCATTGAATAAGAACATTATAATTTCTCAAATGGAATGTATGTATAATGTTTATTATTTAAGGCAAAGTAGTTCGCTGAGGCAAAGCCTTTTGTGCAAAGTTCATCTGGGATGTACCACCCCTTTGCCTATTTCTGCCGTAAAGCAGCATTATTTTGGTTCAAAAGGTAAGAGAGCCAGTGAAACTACTGGATCATAAGACATTCCATCTTAATTCTCTGAGAGCAAAGCGCTTTACTGTCTTATTAGTCAAAGTATGCTACAAATTACGACAGTAGGTGCTATGGTCGGCGGTGCTGATTACCATCAGGTAGCCCATCAAACAAGCATGTTTCCTCACTTGTGGCATAAAAAGAAATGAATTCGTGACCTACTTAATATAAACAATCTAGTAGGTCATGCCACAGAAACGACATTAAATAATAAAATGTTAAAAATTGCTTTTAAAATAATAATGTTGTTGTTGTTAGCCCAAAAAATACAATCAGTTGGAATAGATTACCTAGATAATCAGTATAACGAAGAAACAACTCAACTACCGAATAGCGCAAATACCATTGCTTCTGATAAACATGCAACTGGAGTGAAAAAAGGAGACGCCCTGTACCATGATAAGAGTAGACCCTTTAAAGAGAGTCGAAAACTTTTTGGGGGTAAGAAAAATTCTCAAAATACAAAACAATCTACCGCAACAACTAAAAAGCTAACTCCGACACTGACAACCGCACGCAAAGATCCCTTCGATGTTTTCTTAGATTATAATTATCATTTCTACGATGAAACAACAAAAAGTCAAGACGACTCAAATAATGAAGAATCGCAACAGCTACGCATGCGGTTACCGGTATCAAAACTGAAAAGTAAAATTGCAATAAATGTGAACACCAGCTGGACGGGCAATATGACTATAGGAAAAGACGACGTCTACGTCTTAGAGCCCGTCGTAGACCGACTGAATATCAATCCTGCAGACATTAAAGACTATTTAGATACTACAATTTGGTATGTGCCTGATAATTTTCCGTGTTGGGAGTTACCATCTCTTTATGGAGAAGTAGAAGCAGTGGAAAGTATTTCTGATGTTTTCATGATCTATCCTTTTATTCTCACAAATATTAAATCCGATGAATTAGACAAATTGGAAGATTCTTACACTCCCTCCTTTTATGATAAACCATATAATAAATGGTGTTCTGTTCCTCCATGCTACGGTGATCATACATTATGCCTTTATCCACACAAGGATTATTCTAGAATATGTGAAAGCAGTTACGTGGTGAATTTACTATCAATGTACGAGCAAGCAGCATTGGTGAACACTTTGAATTCAATGCGCAATCATGTCGCAAGAGGATCAATGGCTGAATATCCGTACTTACCTCCTGCCTCTAATATGAAGCAAGTCATGTACGATTATGACCTGGAAGCGATGGCAGGAAGATGGCTGCGTCAGTGCCTACCAGGACCAGCACCGTGTATGTCCCTCGATTCACAATTCGTATCGCAACTGGAGTGCACAAAATATTTTAAAGAATGCTGTTTAGACAGAGATCCTTTTACAAAATGGTAATTTTTGGTACTTATATGGTCGTTTGCTTTGTCTTTGCTGTTTAGTTTGTAAATAAATGTTTTAATTTTGACAGCAAACCGAAAGAAGAATGTTTCCTCAACCCGGTAATCGGTTGTCTGCACGCGTGGTTCTGGAGCGCTGGAGATTCACTCAATCCTATAGATGTAAAATGTGGCCACATAGAAAAATGGTCCTACAATCTAGCGCAGCTACTCTGGGCTAATACTGATAAAATCGGTTGCGCTTATGCAGGAAAACCTGAGGCTGGAATTAAGGTGCTGTGCAATTTCTCTCCTGGAGCTCCATTCACCTTGAACACGAAGTATTACTGTGGTCTCATAACGCTTCCTCCCATAAATCTTGAATTTGAAAGTTACCGGAACTTTTATCACAACCTGGAACCCGTGAACTTAGAAGTGTGGCAGAACAGAACTCATTCGTTTTCAGGGAGAGTAAAAGAGTATCCTAAATCAATTACCAAGCCTTGGGGAGTTATTAGCTTGATAAAGACCTACGAAGAGAATTGGGTGCGGAAAGAAGTGCAAAATTTTACGAATGGAACCATTGGCATGGTGGCACGGTTGGTAACTAGATACAGATTTCGTGAGCAAACAAATGCGAGGTGTGACACGAATGAGCCAATTTACGTGGTAGGGAGGCCGGCCGCGCTGTGCGTTGAAACTGGAAGGAAGTTCCACGCTTTGTGTTATGATTACCGCGACCCCACGCCAGGATACAGACTAGTAGCGATAGTCGCCTCTGTGGCCCTGTTTTCACTTATACTGTACGACTTATTTAGTGGTGTTTTGAGACAATTGCACATGTAACTTTTATCGTTTATCCTTTTTAGTTTTAATACTAACCTGTAGCAATATAGAGTATGATAATCGCCAATGTTAAGGCGCTTTGTTCCATAGCGAATCTGTTTTTTCCGCCGTGATTTGTAGTAATAGCTGGTTACTGTGTTACCATTCAGCTATTCCATTGCTTCTTCACGTAAACTGTAAAAAATAATAATTGGGGAATCGATTAAATTGTAAGAAAAATATTATATGGTCCACGTACTGAAATTGCTGAGCACACATGATAACAGCTGAAACATTTGACTGTATATATTTTAACACCTTTGTTTCAATAGGTACAAACACAGCTTTAACAGCTAAAAAGCTCGTTACAAAAACTTATGAAGGTTTATGTGGTTTATGCGCGGTGCGAATGAATCTCTTAAAAGATAAATAAAAACAAAATAATATAAACACATAAAACATTTCTTAAAACTGCTTTTAACGAATAATATTGCTCAAGTAATGTGTTTTGCATTGCATTTGTTTTGGTTTGCTTGTTACTCGTACTCTTCGAACAGTTTTACGTAGGTTGAAATTACCCTGACAACAGGATAGTTTTATATGATGTCAAAGTGTGTGGTGGAGAAAGACTGCTGTCAAAGAGTAATTATTACCCAAAACATAGCGGCCTCTAGGAATACATTCCCACGCCCTCCTACTATACTCATTTTTAGGGTTCCGATACCAAAATGGTAAAAAAAAGGAACCCTTATGGTGCCGCTCTGTCTGTCTGTCTGTCTGTCTGTCCGTCTGTCTGTCACACCTCTATATCTCAGCAACCACTTACGCTATCGAGCTGAAATTTGGAATAGTTTTAGAATATAGTTGCCCAACTTAATTGCACATGAAAATTTTTTGAAAAAGTATGATTATTAATGTAAAGGGGGCCAAAATAGGGGGGGCCAAATTTCAAATTGTCGCTACTAGGTCGAGTGGGGTATCATATGAAAGGGCTTTACTTGTACATTTTAAAATATATTTTTGTATTTTTTTAAGTTTCTTAGTTTTCAAGTTATGATGAAAAATGTCAAAAAAAAATACCATTCCCCCCCCCTTATCTCCGAAGTTTGAGTAAGGGAAAATCTGAATTAATTACAGTTGACAGAGGTTTATGTAAACTTTACCGCAAAAAAAAACGATCTTTCTAAGTTGCACAGTTTTTCAGAAATCTGCAAAAAACCTTTACAAACAAATTTAGTTTTGCGGTCCTGAAAATGGACTTTATTGCTTCCAAAAATACTATAGGTATATCGGAACCCTCGGCGCGCGAGTCCGACTCGCACTTGACCGGTTTTTTGTATTAACCTAATACCACACCAGTAATTTATTGCTCTGTCTGTGGCATAGAGTATATACTAACAATGTATGTATAGTTTAGTTTAATAAATAAATAAATAATAATAATACTAATACCAATGGCTAATACTTAAAAGATAAATTTAAAAGATATTTTGAGAAGTAGTTCCGACTTTAAGAGGTTGCAGTAGCTTTGTAATTCTCAACAAATACTGTAATCCAAAGCAGTGCTTAACGGCCGTGTAATTCGATAAGCGCAGCGCAGTTGGCGAGATTGGAATCGATTTCGAGTTCGATTCCGTAACACGTGGCGTTCCGTTTTCACGCACTCTGGCTTCAAGGCCGTTGCTTTATCTCGACCTTTCTACTTGTGCACCATAGTTGTGCACCCGCTTTCGCACAATATACGTTATTTATTGTTATTGTAATTTTAATAGCTGAGAATCACTTAGAATTATTCATGTAACTTGATGACGTGCGTGCGCGCGCGTTGTTTCGTCAATCAACATGTTTTTACGAATTCCTACGTAACATTTGTTTTAATTTTTTTTAGTGTAGTTGTATATCTTTTTTCGTTTAATTATAGTTCAATGACTGAAATATTTTCTAAACCTCTTGGGCGCATTTTCATTGGTCGCTAACTCGGTGAGTGCTGGGATATTATGCAGGCGGGCTAACGACCAACTTTATCTCATTTTTGCGTGATGCTCGAACAAATGAACACACAAGCAGATAAAAAGTCCAAAATTCCGTGATTTGGATTCCGGGGCTACAAAATTGTGCTACAAAATAGCATAACGTGATTTTTTTTATGTCTTCAATGAACGGACAAAATCAATTTACAATTTTATAATAGTAGAGACTGAGTAGAGAAGACAAACAGCTTTGTGCACAGACAGAGAAAGAGGTTATGTCTTTGTGGTATATGCTTTTTGAAAATCTCCGGCACCTTATGCTTGGCGTTGGCGTTATGGTAGGCGTTGTAGATCGTTGTGGTAGGCGTTGTAGATCGTTGTGGTAGGCGTTGTAGATCGTTGTGCGCGTCTTTGTGTGTGTTTGCCGCCCAGTTGAAGGATTATCCTAGTTTGAGGCTGTAATGTTTATAATTGTTTGCTGATACGGTTCAGGAAATGCACCCCGCATGCTTTCCCTAACGACGAGTGGAAATGAGCTCTTTATTAAAATAAAGGATTTCAATTTTTATGATTGTGTTGTACAAAACACGGTAAAGCCGTAGTTGTCTCTTATCAAACACAGCATATCGAAAGCAAATCAGCAATAAGTACCACCTACAAGTTTTTCTCCATGTATTGCTAAAGAGACTAGTTAAGACCGAGTGACTGGTAAAACAACATCTAAAGTAGGTACTTGCTCCACCAGTCGACACTTAGCTCCGCTCCACCTTATTTTACTTTCCGACTCGCACTTGACCGGTTTTTTCTTTCAACTCCACGCGTCCACACGGCCGCACGTCGATGGAAACACTTTGACCTTGAACGGGACTCTGGTTTAGCGTAGCGCTGGTTCAGGTTATACTAGTTTTGTTGCTACGTGCTCGGTGCTGTGCGTACGAAGTTGCGGGTAGTAATAGCTAGTGATATTTAAATGATAATTCCATCGTTCTATTGACCTTTAAGTTCATTTAGTATCATGTTGCGATTTTTTGTACCAATTATTTATTTTTTATTTATTATTGTAATAAAGAAGTCTTATTTACTTGTCAGTAGAGTACAAAATTCAAGTCAAAAGGATGGAGGTTCTTTCAATTAACGCTTATGAGAATTTCACAGAAATAAATATATTCTGCCTGCTATTTTCTGCATTGCCAGAGCAGTTTTAAATTGAATATATATTAACCTCGTAATTGCGTATAAAACCACCTCCATCGCTAAAATAGTATATTGAAAATTCGCCTAGCGGGTTATGTTATGTTATGACGAAGAATAAAAATCTTCTGGATGCACTCTTCTTGGCGTCTTTTTAGGGTTCCGTACCTCAAAAGAAAAAAACGGAACCCTTATAGGATCACTTTGTTGTCCGTCTGTCTGTCAAGACCCTTTATCTCACGAACGGGTAAAGGTATCAGGTTGAAATTAATACCACATATTAGGATCCATGAACCACGCAAGATCTGAAAATTTCAATTTTTTACAACGACGCAATCAAAAGATATGGCATTTTACGTCCTCATCTCCATACATTTATTCAAAAATGCAAAACCTACAGGGTACTTCCCGTTGACCTAAAATTATGAAATTTGGCAAGAAGCTAGGTCTCACAGTACAAATAATGGGAAAAGTCTGAAATCATTAAATTTTACAACTTTTCTCACAACTAATGGTAACCAATTGTGGTGAGCTCCCGTTTCAAGAACATTCATATAAGAGAGGGGTCAAGTTGGATGGTCGCTGAGGCGATTTTTGTTTTAGTTCTATTTAAAAACGGGAACACTTACAAACTTGAAAATTGGTATGTTTATAGTGCATAAGCTATAAAATAACAACAAATAATAAAATTTGATCAAGCGCGTGTCGGACTCAAAAAATCTAGCACATTAACTTACTGAAATTTCAACGAATACAATTATGTTTATGTGGTGGTACGGAACCCTCAGTGCGCGAGTCCGACTCGCACTTGGCCGGTTTTTTTTCGTCACGCTCGCTCTACTATGCGAGTTTACCTATGATCCATTTCTTACATTACTAAAGCTGTCAGAAAAACAAGTTTGTAAAACAATGTTATTCTTTCTGTGAAATATCTCTCGTTTTCGTGTCATGGCTGCAAAATGAAAATAAAAATGATTAATAATTACTAAATAAGGAAATTAAGAAGCTTTGTGTTTTAATGTTCTGTAACCTTGTTTATAAACAGAACAGCGTGAAGGTGTAGTTTAAGTTGAAATTCGTCAAGGTTATGTATGAGTCCTCTACACTATTCTTTCTATGGGTGCGGAACAATCAACTACTTATTGTTTAAATGAAAAAAAAAAATACTTCTTATAGGTAGGTATATTATTAAACTTTTACAAAATGTGATGTCAGCTGATGCAGTTTGTATGAGAAGTAGAATTTTTTTTTGTATTTCGACCTATGTACCCCTCGTCAGAGAGAGTATAGTATTCTTTGTATGTACCTTAGGAAAAGTTGTTCAGTTTTATGGACAGAGCAACCTTTTAAATTATACGGGGTGATAAAAAATAACGCTGTAAATAAAGGTTATTATAGGTTAGGTCAAATTTTTAAGTTCATAAAACTGAACAACTTTCCCAAAGAAACACGGGTCACAAGCATGAGAATGTTTTTTTTTTTCGTCCTATTTTATAATAACCCTTCGAAAACCATTCATCCATCATTTTTAGATCTGTCTGTCTGGGTCTGTTGTTCAGTTTAGTGGTCTAAAAATAATAATAATTATCTTTATTCATCAATTGTTTTACAAAAATTAAGTAACAATAATGCCTGTTAGACATCTCTCTTCCATTGTCACATATTAAGTTTAATGAATATAAAGATCTTCCATTTGAATTTTAGGGTTAGTACTAATCTATGTGTGTGTGTGCGTGCGTGCGTGTCCATGTGTGTGCGTGTGTGGGTGCGTGTGTATGTGTTATTTGTGTTATACATCTTCAGTCTGATCATAATTTCTAGTCTTTAGCCACTTAGTGACTTGCACTCGTAAATTATTTTATCATATGTATACTTCTTTATTAATTTTATTGTCTAGGTAACATAGTCTTTTTTTGCATTCATTAAAAATAACTTGTTAATCTTATATCTTCTATTACAGCAAGTACGATCTTAGCTTGGCCAATGAAAGTGAATTATTTTAAAGAAGAGTGTGACCTTTGGCTCCTATCCTTACAGGAAAGAGGAATGAGAATGACCGACCGCATCACACAAAGATCGCTAAGTGAACATAGCGGTTACTTTCACAAAATAATATAATAGTAGATTAGTAGCCAAGGGCTGTAAGGCATCAATTGCAGCCCGAGATATTTAGGCGCACGAGCGCAGCGAGGGCGCCTATAGTTCGAGGGTGCAATTGATGCTTACACCCGAGCTAACTACTCTGCTTTACATCTTGATTGTGAGGTAAGTAGGTCCTTATTACCACCAAATTGTAGGTGACCAATTAGCGCTCTAGGGTAATAATGTAGCTAGAAAAGCCCTAGGGCGATAAGTAATTAAAAAAAAACACTTCACTCTTTCAAAATTTAATTACTTACCGCCCTAGGGCTTGCTACATTATTACCCTAGAGCGCTAATTGGTCACCTACAAGCCCCATTTGGTGGTAATAAGGACTTACTTACCGAATATGAGAGATGTAAAATTTATTTATTGATTTTAGCTTAGTGATGCCTGCGGCTGATGATATGGTTATGAAGAAATTCGTATTACAAGACCTTTATGTGGATCATATACGAGTATATATGTGCCTTTATGTGGATCTATTTAACACTCTAGAGTCTGGCCAACGAAAGCTGTCCATACAAAACCACGGGAAATTTAATAATAACAAGTTGAACCCTGAAAATACTGCAAAATAACAATTTGATACTTTTAGTTTGTTTTCAGGTAGTAACTTGAAGTCTTGAAAACTAACTAAAATTATCAAATTGTTATTTTGCAGTATTTTGAGGGTTTAAAACTTGTTCTTTTTTAATTTCTCGCGGTTTTGTATGGACAGCTTACGCTGGCCAGACTCTACATCATAAAATAACAAAGAGAAGGGTTCCTCTGATAACTACCTCTTACTATTAGTAAATCGAGAAAAAGCTCGTTACTTAAGCTTACATACAAAAAAATGGATCTGTTTTCATTGGGATGCCTATAGTTATCGATGGCGTGATTTCTACTTTAGTATCTCAAAAAACCTTAGTCATTGCGAGCATTGTATTGTGGCGGCACTGGTAAAGCTACTATCTGCAAGGTCAGTGCAGTAATCTTGACATTTTTGATGCGTTATGTCATACATAATCACAATAGCAAACATACCTACAACATTTACAGCCGCGCGCACGTTAAGCTCGTGTCGCTCTTTCTCCTCGTAATATCCATGTCTCACTTGGCGGCGACAGTTGAACTAAAGGTATTTTTATTGGGTTGTTCCTCGTGTCCGTACTACGTATAAAAAGCATATCAGTGTTTATAATCAGTTTTGTTTTTTACCCGACTGCGGTGAATCCTAAAAGGAGGGTTATGTATTTGACTGTTTTTATTTAAGTATTTCCGTTCCTTTGTTCCCTCGTACTGTGATGACAGATGAGGTCGACGATGAAACGAACTACGATTCGATCTTTTCGATTTGTACTTGATTGTACAGTTTACCTTCTGTAGGTTAAGGTTGTGTGGGGAAGTGTGAATTATCTATTCACTGTGGTTTATTGTGATAAGTGCAGTATGATATAATATTCCATACTCGCGAGGCTAAACTTGTTGTAATAATTTCAAGGCTGGTTTAGTAACTCTGTTATGAGTTTGATTTATAATGCTCATTAATAATATTTATTTATTTGGGAAGTTGAATAAATTGTTTAGAAGACCTTGACTTCGCTCTTGAAGATGATGCAAAGTTGTCTGTATAAAGGACCAGGTGTGGTGGAGGTCTTGCAAGTTCATCCACGTCCTTTTTTGTAGATTTGGCGCAACAAGCATATAAGATATAGAAGCGTGATGACCTTGAAATTTTCCCTTATTTGCAAAAATGAAATATAATTGCCAATTGATGGGCAAAAAAACTCGCGGAAACTCGCTCGGTGCGTAAGAGGTTAGAAGAAGAATGCGGCTTTCTTCGCAAAATGATTGTTGATACAATATAGATTTGTATGGAAAGGGGCCAGTTGTATCCTTAAAACGGTGATAGGCGGTTTTTTTTTTGCCTGATTGATTTTTAAGTTTTGCTATGTTAGTTACGTGTAGGTAGATATCTAGATATATTAATTCAGTACAGTTAGTACTTTTATGTGCCGAAAATTTTGGTTTCGGAAACCGTTTTTTTGCAAATCCTAAATAAATATTTAATTCAAGGAAACCGTTTCCTAATTTATGCACTTTGAATATATATAAAAATTCAGACAACGTCTCATTCAATAGATTTAGTATCGTGTCACATATCTTTTTGGTTTTACGCATTTTGTCTGCATCATGCAGAATCAAAGATTAGGTGGCAGAATTATCAAGGTTATTTCTTGAATCTGATATGCGTATGCCTTCCTTGTTAGTGGGGTGAAAATCATTTTTGTTCTACGACTTAACTAACAACGCACAAAAAAACTTGTCATAAAAAAAATGGGAAGTAAAATTTTTTGTGCGTTAGCAAAGTCGTAGAACAAAAGTTGTTGCTTTTGACCTCACTCATAAGGTGGGCTACGCATTTAAGGTCCAAAAAAATAACCTTGTAGAACCGCGCTTGTTATGTAATATATTTGTGTTTATGAGACAACTGGTTTTTATAGGTTTTTAAAAATGTTCTGTCTTTGTCTTTAGATGTGAAATTATGTTAATATTTATAATATTGTGTCTTAATTTTTATTCACAATCGCCAAAAGGTTGTTTACATCTGATCTGTCGTGTTCAGCTTGTTTCGATACGTGCACTTTTAAACGCGATGCGTCGGACATTTCCAACGTGATTTGCGTCTTTATTGTCTCGTTGACTTCTAGACGTACGCTACAATGTTTCAACATTAGTTTAAGACTTAAACTTTTTGCATGTAGGTACGGTCAACCGCACGTCGGTAGAAACTTTTTCAACTCTATTACCACGCCATAAGGTCCATAAGTGTTTCTACTGATGTGCTGTTGAGTGTACATGAATGATATGGACAGTAGATATCTACAGTAGATATCTACACATGTTCATTATAACATCCCGTGAAACGTCCACCACTGGACAGAGAGCTACTTCCAAAAGTACCATAGTCACCACGCTCGTTAGCGTTGCGGCTGGACCACGGTTGTTATTTGTGTGTTGTACGATACACATAGAAAGACGCTGCTGCCCATCCTCCAGTTTATAGTCCCTTAGTCGCCTCTTACGACACCTACAGGTAGAGATGGGCTAGTACTATTCTTTGCCGGTACCACACGGGCTACAATTAATGTTACGAACAATAAAATTACTAGTCCTCAGCCTATTTTCAAAGTTAGGTACCCATTTGATATTAGCTAGCTCAAACTATTTAGACTGGTCAACATGACATTAACTGGATCAATTTGTACAGGCAGCAGAAAAATCATATTTTATTCTAGGCGAAGTCATAATCATAATACATTAGCATGTGCGTATCATAACGTAAACATAAAATATTGCTGCGTGGGCAGAGTGAATACATGACGATTTGATCAGACCACTCTCAAAGGACAGAAACTGTATACTTGATTCATCCATCACTACATTAGTCACCGTCATACATCTTTGCACATCCTACACGAAAGCTTGTAAGGGGCGTTGTACCATTTTGAAACATCAGCTCTTTTACACAGGTCTATCTAATCTATGGCTACTATTTTTCAAGGTTTCCCTGAATTTATCCTAGTTTGGGCGTCCAGGGGGTTGTCCTGGAAGGGTTTTCAAAAAGTGTCTGGGTCTTGGACTCCTCATTTTAGTATTGAATGATCATCACAAATTAAAATTACTCAATAGTCTGAGAATTCTGAAGCCCTACTAGTCTGATCTTATATCAATGAAAGATTTTGTATTTCGATTCTTCGATCTTCAGTCAACTCGTCTTGCATAAACACTAACATGAAAGCTTTTAAAGAAGTATAGCATGTCGAAATTTTCTGCACGGATCTAAGTCTTGAAATCTCTACCTAATAGGATCAGGATTTTAGCCAGTGAAAAATGTTTTAAAGACAACGACTAAATTGGATTCAATAATGTCATGCATCTTAGAATACACTTCCTGAAAAGCTTGTTAAGCTTCATATGTTCTTGAACGTGTTGTACGGTCATAAGCTCTAAGTTTGACACATCGAACTTTATACCGTTCTTATTCCAATAGCCGTAGACGCTAAATTCGCACTGCGAGTGTCAAGCTTGACCTTCTCTTGCCTGTGATACCATGTTGCGATGCACTCAAAGATTTGCACAACCTCGCCACGTTTATTTTATTTGACTAAGCACTTAGTCCTGTCTACTTGTTTTACTGCATTATTGCTAAACTTTGACCTTGCAAGCGCTTTGTTTCGTTGGTCAATATACATTCAAAGAGGTGTTTAGCAGGTTTTGGCGTACGAGTATCTTATCCTTGCTCTCTTTTCTCGTAGGAAGTTTATTTTTGTTACATTTATAAAAAAAAAATTGGAGCAAGGATGCTTGATAATTTTTTCTTGCACATGCAAAATTATACCATCGATCAAGCTTAGCTTACCCAAGTTGATTGCTTGTTTATGCGGGTAGCTTAGCTACCCTAATATTTCTAGCAATATCAAGCCAAACAAAAATAAACACCAGGCTTTTCAAGCTTACATCTCTTATTCTAACTCTAAAAATAGCCCCTCACTGTCGAACTTGAAAAGTTAAGTATAGTTTGTAATCAAAAATACTAAAAGATTGTAACGAAAAATATGGCATTATCTTTTGCCTAATAGCGAAAACTTTAAAGGAGTAATGGTTCAGCACCTGCCTGCGCAGGACTCGGATTAAAATTTCTTAACTGGCTAGGCGGCTAACTCCGCGATTGTCCCCGCGATACAGAATCGACTACAGTGTGGCTCTAAGTAGGTTTACCACATTAATCAATTAGATTTGTCTGGCATATTCAATTATCGAGATGATTACTCTAGTTGTAAGTGAAATCCTGATTTGATCGTAATCTTCAAGTGAACCAGAGTTGTACGAAATTGTGTACGTTTCATCAACTTAAAGCAATTGTGTAATTTGTCTAATTTATTTCGGTGTAGACAGTAAAAATATTCGTGGATCGAGACTGTTCGATACTTTACGAGGTTCAAGTTCAAAGAATATTTTAGTTTTCCAATGCATTGACGTCAGATCGTATTTGAGTTATTACTCACATTTTTACTAATATTTCTAATTCTACGCATAACAAGTAGTTAATGTAACTGAGTATTAAAACTCGAGTGTGAGTTAATGTGACGCGACGCAGTCGAGCACTTTTAGTCGAAGATCCAAATCTTAACGAATTTGATTATCTATGGTTTTCAGATATTAAGAATTCTTTTCCGTGCTGCAAAAGGCATGATATGCCGTTTGCTCGCAGGTATCTTACGTAGTGATAATTGTTTTCCAAAAACTACTAATAATTTGTCAATGCGTGGTAAAGTAACGCGTAATAGAAATTTTACATTACACATTTACTTACAACACATATACAAAGTGTAATTCTAAATTCGCAAAACCTCTCGGTTGGTAGTACCACCCATGTAACTGAACAACTTTAGTTCTACAATTTTTGGATATTTAAATTTAAAAAATCCAATCTCCATACAAAATGAAAATCTGATCCAGACAATTTGTATGGAGAACCAGTTTTATTTATTTTCCTCCGAGAGATTTTGCGTATTTAGAATTACAGTAAACTAATCCAAATTAATAACGGCGCAAAAGATAACCAGTTAAATAATAAACAGGAGTATATAATTTTATTATTTATGTTAAACATTTCACAATGTTCAATGTAGGTCAAACTCATATCGTTGCGATGTTTACTATGAAGTTGACATTTTGTACGTGCTAAGAACTTAATTACTGTTTTGCAACTAAAGGAAACTCGGCAAAGACTAATCTAGCTAAATGTTTTATTAAAAAATCTTACGTTATTTGAAACGGCTCAAAATCCCATTAACTCGTCCTCCTAAAATTAAATTAATTACAAACGGTGAGAAAAGGGACAATTCAAACTTTTAATTCTTATTATTCTGTGTCTTATTTTTGCTATGGGGAGACGAAGGGAAATAATATTTTTCTTAAACTATCCTTACGCCAAAATTGCTAGCACAGAATACCATATAATTAGTTATATGAGCACTAGCGTTCGCTAGTCTTACCTACTACATTCAAAAGCTCGCTTCAAGCTTGACACTTTGGACTTTGTTCCGCGCTTGTCTTATTCAGCGTAGAGAGTAGAGACGGAAATCGCACTGCCAGTGTCAAGTCTGACCTGCTCTTGACTGTACTTACAACTCGCAGAAGTGAAATTAACGACCGAAACAAAAAGACATCAGTTCCCTCAAACTGCAAACTCAACTTATTTCGCACGGGGCTCAATTTATGGACTGCAAAAACAAAAAACTGTACATTTTAATTTAAAAAAAATCTGTAACTCTACCCAATTATTCGCCCGTTAGAGCTGCAGGTATGGATTGCATTTAGTTTAGATGAAATAAACTAGGCCCAAAATATTTCTTCTCTATGTGTAGTGTACACTAGTCAAGCAAGAGTTAGTTAACCGTCTTATTATACAAGTGACAAAAATATCTCTGTAATTATTTTGACATTAGCTAACCCTCTACAGACCGGAATACATGAATTTTCCTTTTCAAGATAGATATACGAGTACCTAGTATGCGGTCTGATGATGTCACATTCACATATTGTATCGAGCATTCATATTGAAAAATGAGATGAGGTCACCTGTACATGTGCTATGTTTTGAGGTGTGGGCTGTTATTAAATTTATTTTATTTTATACTAAAATTAACATCTAAATTTACAAAAAAATATCTAAAATATGAATCAATGAAAACGACATAATCAGTATCGATATTGTATGGGGATGTTTAAATGTGGTAGTTTGCTGCAACCATTTTGATGTAATTGATCGACACGACGGATTTAGAGTCGCTATCACACCTTCCTGCATTGCTCGTCGAAGTAATTATATTGGAATCAACATAATCAAGTCTATCAGCAATATATGCGGAATAATAATAAAGTACCTGGGCGACCGAGCTATGCTCTGTATGATTAAAATATCATCGGGTGAGCAAGCTAGGCTACTCAACAACAGATGGCGCTGCTGTAAGTTTCTTGAAAAAAAAAGACGGTTAAAACGAATTTTCCCAGAAATAAGACCTAGCTAGATCGATTTTTTGCCCCCAAAAACCCCTGTATAATAAATTTCATCGAAATCGTTAGAGCCGTTTTCGAGAAACCGATAACAAATATATATACACAAATATTACTTATTAAAAATCTTATTATTGTATATACAAATATTGCTCGTTAATTTGTATAGGATAATAACAATAATTAGTCTTTGAATTTAGCAAGGTGTGATTGCATCTTAAGAAGAAGAATAAATGCTCTCTACTTGCTGTTTCTGACTAGTATAGGTGTTTAAGGCAAATAGCCTACAAGTATGCAAGGCTTAGTACCACACGCAATAACACACGTTAGTATTTATACAAGCCTAGGCCTCGTAAGCCTACTTCTAATAATTGTACGAGTATTTACTTAATATTGACCTCCATTGGAGTAACAAAAAATCATTATTGAGACGTAGTTACAATTCCGGGTCTGATTCCTGAGCTGGGGCTGAAGCAAATTAGATACTGTACTTGATTCTGGATCTTTCAGATGCCTTTGTTTTGTTGTATCTGTATTTTATAGACTGAAAAAAAAATGAGGATGATTCTACCTATGAAGCTGAAAAACATTAAATATATATAGTTATATAGTTAATAATAGCGCATTCTGTGTGGAAGATTATTTTTTTCGTATTTAGTCATGTTTATTTTTTAAAAGTAATTCAGTTTTATGGGCAGAATGATAAATAAATAAAAGAGAAAAAATAATAAACATTCTTTTGTATTTTTCAGTTTTTGCTTAAACTATGAAAATTAAGCAGAGGTCCCTCTTCCCTCCTCTTCTTTGGTTCTAAGAAAACAATGGAAAATTTTGTTTCAGTTTGAAAAAAGAAGTTTTTATTATTTTTAGGTCTAGTCCAGTAAGGCAGGATATAGAAATGAAGATTGCTATAAAGTATCTGAATATGTATTTATTGTCTGTCACACTTACACATAGGGTGACATAGGTCTTTAACTTGAGCATGCGCTTTTGAGAAAATTCAAAAGTTGTTTCGCTTGACCCACAATTTCGACTTCTTTTGCAAAATATTGGTCAATTTATGCATGTGACTTCATTGTTCGCATAACAGAGTTTACAAAAAGTTACTATTGGAAACAAAATTTTAACCTAAAATTAATCTAAAAAGTTTTGAAAATGTGGATATTTCTGATCATCATCATGTGGGTTGCAAGGTCGACGAACGATCTCACAAATCCAGGTGTCGGAGCTGTCGAGCCGCCGACGGCTTCTGACATGGCTCATTAACGACTACATCTGTAGATAATAATCGAAACCAACGGCTAAACGTGCCTTCCGAAGCATGGAATCTTCTAACTTTTCGGACAATCAGGTGATTCATCCTGCAATGTCCTAGCCCAACTGAGAAGGTCGCATAAAGAGACTTTGATAAGCTGTATGTAATTACAAACGTGTACCTCGTGTATTTGAAGGAAAAGCTTTTCTTAACTGCAAAATGTTTGTATTTGTTTATTAACTGTGACGCTCTTTCTTGAACTCTATTATAGCCTTGAAACTCCTCCAAGATTATAGCCGTCAAATTGGCTCATTTTGAATATTTATTTCCTTGGATTTCCTATTTATTTCCAATAAATTCTAAAATAAAAAAAATACAATGTATTATTAAAATTAAATTTACAATTCCAATATAAGTATACAAATTAAAGCTTTTTGGCAATGGTTATGGGCTCAGCAACATGCTGGTATTTAGCCCACTCCTGGTCACTGGAGGTTTGTTAGAAAATAGAACAGAGCAAGAAAATAAAACACTTTTTAGAACATTTTGCAGATAATATGCTAAGTATCTTCCTAGGAGAATCTAAAGGCTAATATAATTAACGACTATTAGCATTTATACTAAATGGTGGATGGTTTTTTGGTAGTTTATTTAGGCTGTTAATCTAAATTAGCATTTTACGTCATTGCTTTTTAAGAATAAGTCTAGTTTACTTTTATCTGAAAGTCAAGGTCTTCAACTGCAGTTCAGCTGTATAAATTAACTAGGTCGTTGGCTTTTTGCGATTAAAAGAGTATAGGTTAAAATCTTAAGATATTTATTTAAGCAACACACTGACAGCATTTAGTAACGCAGGTAGTCATTAACTCTTATAACTTCAGTAACATCGAGATTTGTGTTTAGAATAGAATCAAATATTGTCTTATTGTTACGTCATTTATATACAGGGTGCTAATTTAATTGTGTGCCAAACTTAGGGGGAGTTTCAGTAACGATAAGAGAACACAAAAAAAACCCTTATTACATTCTTTTTGCAGAGCCAGATTCACGTCACTTAAAATAAAACATTTCGTCCTGTGCGTCCTAGACATCGTTCCCAGTATGCTGGTAGCGTTTTCTCTTTGTGTCGCCAAACTAATGAGTTAACTCAGGGAGCTGCCGGCCCTCGGGTGGTCTCGGCGAGACGCACTAAAATCTCCTTGGGCGCACTTAATTTTTATTATTATATTTTTATTAGGATTTTTAAAGTACTTTTCGCGTTCCTTTATCGTTACTAAACACCCCCTAACTAAGCAATAGTACGCAATTAAATTAACATCCTGTATAGCTACATTGAGTAACTTTACCCAAGGAATAAATTTAGGTCGAAAAACGAAAAATATTTTTTCTCTCATACACAATACGTCAAATGCAGTTTCTAAAGGGAATCTTTTTTTTTACGATCTTTATGTACCTTGGGAAAAGTTTTTCAGTTAGTGATACTGGCTATGGCAGGCAAACACTAAAACACCCTGTATTAGTGTTCTTTTAACCCTACGTTCTAAGTTCGTACTACGTTCGCTCATATTTAATTACATGCTAATGGAAATTTCTCCTTAAATTAAATTAAAAAGTCAAAGTCATGTACGTTTTTCAGTAAATAATGTACACTTACTACTTCAAAGTCGAGTTAAATGGTTACAAACAGAAGATCACATTCACAGCCCCACCCACTATAGAAAATCCTTTATAATGGGAGCCGGGTACACACAATCACGTGACTAAAAACACCAAGATCCGGGACTAAATATCCGTAACTCTTCTTCAAGATATCTGTCTGCACCGGGAATCGAACCCGGAACCTTCCGTGCAGCAAGCAGGTGCGAGACCTCTGCAGTCTGCGCCACACAGGACTTATAAAGGACTTGCTTTGTCTAGACGTGGGCGTTTATCTGTTTATATTATTCGATTTGTTTTTTGTTTACTATTCGCAGTTGTAGCTAATGAACTCAATACGATTTAACTATTAACCTTGGTTATTTTAATTACCCAGGTACTGTTGTACATTAATACAAAACAACATAATTTTTACGGAGAACGCAAAACACTCATTTATTCGCTGGTATTGGCACTATAAATTATTTTCAAAATATTGCACTAAAATTTTATTTACACCACCAAAATATTACCTTGACATTCCATAGCACAATTTGTAAAAAATATTTAGTCATCCACATACACTTGGAAGTTTAATCGTTTCGCACTGCACGCACGTTTCGTATTTTAGATCGCGTTTTGATATGGCCGTTTAAAATGGCGTGTGCCTCGCTACGGTGCCTAAAACTGACTGACTTGTAGCTGGTAAAGTACTGAATGCCAAGGCAATGCAGCCGGTACAACACTGACCATACCTCACCGGTAGCAGCAAGGACTTGTGTCATAGAACGTAACTAAAGGCGTAACGACGACAAGACCAATTAATTCGATGCTAGTGGCAGTTGGGAATCTAGTGAGTTGGTAGAGAGTTTGTTTTTGGTTCTTTAATAATAAAAAATTGTTGAAACGAATGAATCACTTATTGCTAACGTAAGCTTAAGTACTGTTATATTATCAGAATCTCATCTGTGTTACAGTTTTATTTTTTCAATCACGTATAGTGGCAAAAAAGTTGTAGCAACTGGGAATAATCGGGCTTGTGTCATAGAACGTAATAAAGAGCGTAACGACAACTGTCTTGAGAAACTATTGCCAATTGGTTCCTACAAACTCCGATTATTGTTGATTTACAGCCGCCGGTGGACTGTGAAATTGATAGAGATTGGTTACAAACAATGGGTAAACTCTCATAATAATTAGGGCACTACAGTTTGGTAGTTAGGGTGCTGGCTGCAATTTGGGTATATGATTTGCTCATGATTCATATTAATAGGAATGATAGGTCAGCTCAATACGAATTGATTTGGTCCTTACAAGTTTTTCTGTCCGTCGCTGCGTTTTTGAGTTAAAGCAAAAAAAAACGAAAATAAGATACTAAATAATGTTTTTTTGGTCTGCCTTTGTGGCTCCTGTTTAAAACACTCCTGAAGATGTAGAAAATCGAAAAGGTAGACATGCAGCGCTCTGCATTATCACGGGACGAAGTAGTGAACTTTTGCATTTTGAAGAGCTGTAACTTAACGACGCAGGGCTATTATGGTGGCAGACCATTTTTCTGGGGTTTTATACATTGTAATTAATGAGATAGTCGTAGTCTGCCAGGTGTACGTTTCATTATCAAATTTCAAAATAGTTAAAACTTAATTCCTCAAAAACGCAGGGGTGTGAATGTCCGCCAATATTTTTTGTATCTTCTAGAGGATGCTCCTTATCATCAGTCAAAGAGGCAGATATGAGCAAATCATATAGAAATTTGTCCTTCATCACCCTTACTATGGTGGCACATCTACATTTCTTACACGCCTGAAATTCATTTATGATTCTAGGGCGCGTTTCGAATAGGGTAGAAGCTACCCTGACAACAGGATTTTTTGTTGGAGTCGAATGTCCCTCCCTGTTTCCCCCCCCCCCCATGCCAGCTAAACGGTTGCTATTGAAAATGTGAAAATAGTTACAGTAGTGGTATACTATGATGATGAAATAAATAGGAAATCTCCATAGGTTAATGAGCTATAGCCGAAAAACTGGAAATAATAATAATAGCAATCAGGCGCTAGGTGCTTGCTGAGCGTAAGTTTATGTCATAAACTTTATGAAATACTTTTGCTTCCTTTACCAACTTTGCGCCGCCATTTGTATATACGTGGGACACTCAGAAATATTTGCGACACTAAAAAAAATTGTTCTACAGGTACATATATTTATATACACACATAACAAAATATTTGATTTTATAGCTAATACTTTTGAAAAAATATATGAGAAATGTAAAAAACAGAAAACTGTTAATCTGTGTAGAAAAACTAAATGCAAGTGGATAACTGATAGCTTAATTAAAATGTCCAACAGAAAAAGGGAACTGTTGCAATTACACCTAAGCGATGTTACAAATAAGCAAAATGAACTTTTGTATAAGAAATATAGAAATAAAACTAATAGATACATAAATAAGGCAAGAAATAACTCAATAAAAAAAGAAATATGTAGTAATTTTAAGTGTCCTAAAAAGATGTGGCAAATTATCAATAATTTAACTGGAAGGATTACGCAGGCTGTCGATGACTTACTTTTGAAATACTTTAAATTGAAAGCTAAAAATATCTCAAATAAATTTGCTACAGATTTTGAAAGTAATGTTAACAAGTTGTTAATTACATGTAAAGAACCGTTACTTGACGAGAAATCCCACTTAAATACGCCAGAAGTATCCTTCAGATTAAGTAAAATTAATGAAGATACCTTGTTAAAAATTTTACAAAGCATTGACGATAAAAAGAGCCCTGGTTATGACAAAATACGTGCCAAAGATATTAAATGTATAGCTTCAGACATTGCTCCAGTATTAACTCATTTGATTAATAAGTCCATCGAAAGCTGCACGTATCCAGACAAGTTAAAAATCGGTTTAGTTAGACCAATACATAAAAAGGGTAGCTATACTGACACTAATAATTACAGGCCTATCACAATACTATCTTGTGTCAACAAAATAATTGAAAAATACTTTGGACTAAAAATTAACGATTTCTTGTCAGGGAACGGTGTGATTCACGAGAGACAATTTGGCTTTCAAAAATATAAAAGCACTACACAATTATTATCTCAATTTTCTGATGAAGTGAATAGCCACCTTAATGAAAAAAAACATGTGCTTTTAGTTCTTATAGATTTTAGTAAAGCATTTGACATGTTAAATCACAGAATACTTTTTAATAAAATGCAGGAAAATGGTATACAGGGTCCTGTGCTGGAATGGTTTAGAAACTACCATGCCAATAGATATAATATGGTGAGCGTGGCGGGTGAGTACAGCGAGTTGATGCCCACCCTTCACGGAACGGCACAAGGATCCATCGTTGGACCAACAGAATACTTATTATATGTTAACGATATGTGTAACCTATTCCGGCACGGCTCTGTATACCAGTTTGCTGACGACACATGTCTGGTAACCGCGCATCGAGATGTAGATGTCGCGCAAAGTCTAATGCAGCAGGAATTTGATTTACTTTGCAAATGGGCTCATGACGCTGGTTTGTCCATAAATTACCAGAAAACCAAACTTATGCACGTCCACTCCCCATATTTGAAGAGTAAATCAGTACCTCAAATAACAGCTCATGAACATAACTGTATGCACCTTAAGCAACCATCTTGTGATTGTAAACCGCTTGAAACCGTAGAACAACATACTTATCTAGGTTTGAAAATTGATCATCGATTTAATTGGGGCCCGCATGTGGATCACATTTGTAACAAGCTGCGGGCAATACTTGCTAAATTAAGAATTCTAAAATTCAAATTGCCATATAATACATTGCGATTACTTTACATGTCCCTAGCAGATTCGACAATAAACTATGGCGTTTCTAGCTACGGACGGACCTTTAAAACATACCTACAAAGTATCTATAACCTACAATTAAGACTATTAAAAACAATAGTTCCCTTAAAAGTTAAATATAAATATAAGGAAAATTATGCTGATCTTTTCCATTATTGTAAAGTAATGAACGTATTTGATAAAGCCAAACTTGCTCTTATCTCTGAAAATAGCAAACATATGAGCACTTTAGAAATGAATTGTAGACTAAAGAATCTACGTAACCTACCTCATCAACAAATGTACAAAGTTCCAGAATATACTAATGAGTACGGTAGGAGAGTGTGTAAGTGCATTCTACCTCTTACATTAAATAGTTTACCACAAACAATCGCAGAAAAACTAATCGACAAAAATAGTAAACAAATTAAAAATACATTAAATAAACACTACATAAAAAAAGTAAACTTCTTGTAGGGGGTGGATGCAGATCCACGCTCTCTGGCCACGGTCTGTCGTGGGGCGGGCAACTGGTTGAGGCAACCACAATCTTTAATTTATAAGATTTTACTGTCTCAATTAATAAATAATTTATAATTTGTAATAGTATCTGCAATAAACAGTTTAAATTTTAAATTTTTTTTTTTTTTTTTATATATTTTTATTAAATCTTTTCAAAGTACTCTCCACCAGCCTCTATACAAAGATTCATGCGTCTGAACCAGTTTTCAAAACACTTTTTCCAGTCCGCCGTAGACACCTCGTTTACAGCCTGCTCGAACGCAGCCAGCGCATCTTCCGGCGACGAAAATTGTATCCCCTTGAGCTGATTTTTTATTTTTGGAAATAAAAAGAAGTCACACGGTGCTAGATCAGGGCTGTAAGGAGGGTGACCCAGGAGTTTGACTGGTGTGCTGTCCAGGAAGTCCCTCGTTTTGAGCGCGGTGTGTGCAGGCGCATTGTCGTGGTGGAGCAGTAGTCCGCGGAGCCCTGTGTTTGGTCGCTTGTTGCTCACAACAGAAAAAACTTCTGGTAAACATTTGGTAGTATACCATTCGGCGTTGATGCTTCTTTGATCTCGTAAGGGAATTGAGGCCAAGTGGCCAGTCAAATTAAAAAAGCTGGCGATCAAAATCTTCCCCCCGCTTCGAGATCGCTTCACTTTGGTAGGCGTTGGTGCATTTTGAAACACCCAAACTGTCGACTGGCGCTTGGTTTCTGGATCGTATTGATAAATCCAGGACTCATCACCTGTTGCGATGTCGTAAACACGCCGAGACGAGCCTGCTTCAAATTTGTTCAGCATATCACGGCACCATTCCACCCGGGCCTGCTTCTGAGCGTCGGTGAGGTAGTGCGGCACCCAGCGCGATACTATCCTCCTCACGCGAAGATGCCCGTGTAGAATCTCGTGAACGCTTCCCGATCCAATCTTTAATATGTGCTGAATCTCCTGATATGTAATTCGCCTATTATCTTGGATTAAATTTTTCACTGCTAGCACGTTTTCTTCCGTAATAGCCGTCAAAGGGCGACCGCTTCTTTCTTCATCCCCCAAGGTTGGTCGACCGCGCCTAAATTCGTTATACCAACGATACACGGTTGCCTTGGAGGGGCCTTCATCCATAAATGCCATTTGAAGTCTATCGAACGATTCATCCGGTTTCAGGCGACACTTGAAATCGTAAAAAATCATAGCTCTAAAATGTTCCCGGCGCAGATCCATTTTTCAGTAAGACACGATACTTTGAATTGGCTCGCAAAAAATGTGGAGGGAAATTTTGAAAATGGAACACACATATTTTTACTTACAAGTAATCATATTTTCGAAAAAGATTCTGACCGGCCAGTCTCCCATATATAAAAACTATTTTTCGCAATACTTTCTGAGTGGCCTGGTATTCCTATATGACAAATAATGTTTTCTTGATCTTCGTCCGGTGTTTCATGGGAAGTTGTTCAGTTATGTGGTCTAAATAAAAATAACTTACACAAAATTGCGACATTAAAAAATATATAATTTTTAATTGCATCATTTACTTTAATTGCATTAAAGTTTTTATACAAAATGCATATTCCAATTCACATTAATTGTAACAAAAACCGGCCGAGCGTTTTACATAAAAACGGAATGAAATGTTCAATGTCACAAAGCTGGTTTCGGTCAAGGTGGAGTCGGCGGGTTGGCTTGGTTTTGTTACAACATTTCAAAAGGATTGAGAAAGCCATATCGATTCACTTAACTATAGGTACTTATCCTGTTCTCTTTGTACTTAAATTACTAAAAGATCGATTAAAACACGTTTATAATATAGAAAACTTTTATTCCAAGTACTTATGATCATCTATGATGGTGGAAACAAATTAAGGCAGAACAACTTTAAACTGTCTATAATGTTCAATGTTTATTCGCACGACTCTATTCCGCCCTCGTCCAATACATCTTCATTGAAATAGATTCTGGTTGGATGGAGTTCCACTCCTATGTCGCTGACTCACCATGCATCCCACGAAGGGCTTTGCTTCGTCATTCTTCGAGCGCACTGCCAAGGAGTGGAACCTCCTCCCTGCCGATTCATTCTCTGAACAAAATATCTGGAACACTCAATTCTAGAGTGGCCAGGCATTATCTAGGTTTTGTAAACATGTTACATCTTCGACTCCATCGACACACCACACCAGGTAAGATCGGGGTCAAATGCTTACTTATTTTGCATTGAAAAAATGCATTTTCGACACAGTGAAATTTCTTTAAATGGCGCCATTTTTGCAATACTGGTAGTCAAGATAAAAGCAAGCCGACCTTGAGTCTTGACACTTACAACGCGACTTGAGCTCCTGCGTCAATTGAAATAGGAACAATAAAAAGTCCAATGTGTCAAGCTTGACATGCTCTTGACTGTAATACATAATAATACACTGGTAAAAATATAAGCCAATATAAATAGATGCTGAAAAAAATTTGTTTGACTAGGCGGAAAAGCATTGAACTCTTCGAATATTTATACAAAACATGTATCTTGTACAAAAACCCAAGTCAAAATACCGTGCGTGATGTCAATTGGCTAGTCATATACATATGTACGCCCAGTACTTTATTTATTCGTACTTACTTATTCGTCATGTTTACAGGACATTAAGCTGATTATATAACCAAGAAAGATATTTTTTATAGTAGTGATTTTAGTCATTATTGGCTGCGTTTGTTCGAAACTTGTGTTAAATATATAAAAGAAGAGCATTGTCCTGACTGACTAACTGACCGATTCATCAACGCCGAGCCGTAACCGCTATACTATAGCTACAGATGTGAAAATGGTTGTAGGAATTTATAATGTGTGATAGCAGTTTATACCTTAAAAAAATAACAATGCCTACTACTGGCTCTCCTGTACGATGCAAATATTTTTTTCTGTGCAATATAGGTCAGCATTTGACCCCGATCTGGTAAGTGACGATGGGGTCGAAGAGTTAGTATGCTTACCTAGGTAATGCCTGTTCACTCTTGCACTCTTGGAATAGATTAGCAGGAGGTTCCACTGCGCGTACTAAGAATGAAGAAGCAAAGCGTTTCGTGCGGATACGTAGATGGTAAATCAACAACATAGGGGTGAAACTTTTACCGGCGTCTAGTTCCACGAAGATGGACGGGAACAGTGGAATGAATCATTTGCAAATTTTCCCGAAATGTATCCTGTAGAATACCGACTAGCAAGCTACTTAGCGACGGTGTTCACACAGAGCAAACCTATTCTAAACTATTCTACTAACTATTCCAGTTTTATAAACTGCAAGAATTACATCTTGTTATCAATCACCTCTGCTTACAATTACGCGATTGACCCTAGTCTTTTGGAGCCCACGCGTATGATCATTAAGTACCTATTACATCAATCGCCACCATCCGGCTGATCGCTGCCAAACAACCAATTCATTGTCAAGTGTACAACACACAATGCCCATATTATACTCTCATTCTCTTGTGAAAGTTGTATTAATTTGTAATAGCGATGTATATCGATTTCATTAAGATCAAGAATCGATTTTTTGTTTCATCACAATTCATAGATTAAGTATAAATGCGAATTGCCGCTTCCTCTTCTTTTGTACCTTTTGTGCAGAAAATAGGAAAGTCCATACAGTAAATATTTATGGTTGATAGCGATGATGATATGATTATAGATATACGGGAAAGGAGAAAGGGATTTCTTCTAACTGAAACTATTTACCCCAAAATAATACTATCGCCTTTTACTAAGTCGTGTTAGAAAACCTGCGAGCTACCTTGAGCCCATGAAAGGATTGATGAAAGTACAGAAGTGAGTAGCAGGTGGAGGACAGTGGCCTACCCCGAAGGGAAAGAACCGTGATGTAATGATAATATGTATGTATACATGGTATTTGGTAAATGTCTGCAAACCTCTCAGGTGGTAGTTCTACCCATGAATCCGGAACGACTTTAACATAGTTGCAGACATTTACCAAAGACCCCTATAGACTATATTCGTAATCTATGAATCACCCTGCAACAGCGATGGAGGAGTTGTTTTCAGTCATGATCTAACTTCTTTCTTTTTTCAATTGCTTTGCGAAATAAAAAGGGCAACGCTTACGCTTCCTTTGTTAGGCCGCGTTAGCGTAATCACTACATAGTATAAAACAAAGTCGCTTCCCGCTGTCTGTCCCTATGTATGCTTAAATCTTTAAAACTACGCAACAGATTTTGAAACTATGCAATAGATAGAATGATTCAAGAGGAAGGTTTATATGTATAATACATGCATAATATAGTGGAGAAACACTGATAATTTTAGAGGTTTCGTAAATAATTTCAATTTTTTGCGCTTACATAGCAAACGCTGGCTGAACCCTACGAGATACATACATACATACATACATAACATCACGCCTCTTTCCCGTTGGGGTAGGCAGAGACCACAGTCCTCCACCTGCTACGATCTTGACATACTTCCCTTGCTTCCTGTACTTTCATCAATCCTTTCATACATGCTCGTCGGTTTAGGGTACTTTTAACCTGGCCTTTATTCAGAACGTCCTGAATTTGGTCCTGGTACGTTCGCCTAGGCCTTCCCCTTCCAACGTTTCCATTCACTCTCGCCTGGTAGATCTCTTTCGTCAATCTTCGTTCATTCATCCTCTCTACATGACCAAACCATCTCAGCATCCCTTTCTCGATTTTGGTCACTACGTCTTCTTTTACGCCACACCGTTCTCTTATCACACTATTTCTAATCCTGTCACTCAATTTAACACTAATCATACTCCTTAGCGCTCTCATTTCCACTGCATTAATTCTACTTTCATGCTTCTTCTGCCATACCCAGCTTTCACTGCCATACATCAGTGTTGGTACCAAAACTCCCCCATGAACAGCCAAACGAGCCTTGTGAGACACCTTCTGACTCCTCATAAAGGCGTGCAGGGCACCATTCACCATGTTTCCAGCATTCACTCTTCTTTCAATATCACTTTCACACTTTCCATCTCTCGTAAACTTTGAGCCCAGATACACAAACTCCTTCACTTGTTCGACTTGTTCACCATCTATTAATATAGTACACTCTGTCATACATTCTTCTCTTTCAAGTACCATTACTTTAGTCTTGCTTACATTTACTTTCATTCCTTTCCTGTCCATAGCCACATTCATCATTGTTACCATCTCCTGCAACTCGTCAGCAGATGACGCAAGTACAACTTGGTCATCAGCGTAGAGAAGACATTTGATGAGTAACTCATTTATTCTCAGTCCATACATATTCTCTTTCAGATCAATCAAACAATTATCCATGAACAGGTTAAACAGCCAAGGTGACGCTACACATCCAAAATAATGTACTACAGTATTGTACACCTTAAAAAGGTCTACAAAAAAGTCCGCGATCTCTTAGGGATAGCCCACAATAACCATTTTTATCCTTTATTTTTTTACGAAGCGATTTTAAGCAATATAGCATTAATCCTTATCCAATTAAGTACCTTAAATACATTGCGCATTTAATATAGATCAATATAGCCCTTTACAGCATGTAATTTAAATGAATATTTTCGAAGATATTACAGATTTAAAATGCAGGGACATAGCGGTTACGGCGGTACCGGCCGGAGCGGAGGTACGGCGGCGCGTGCCTATAAATAAAAAAAAAACCGGCCAAGTGCGAGTCGGACTCGCGCACTGAGGGTTCCGTACCACCACATAAACATAATTGTATTAGTTGAAATTTCAGTAAGTTAACGTGCTAGATTTTTTGAGTCCGACCCTCGCTTGACCAAACTTTATTATTTGTTGTTATTTTATAGCTTATGCACTATAAACATACCAATTTTCAAGTTTGTAAGTGTTCCCGGTTTTAAATAGAACTAAAACAAAAATCGCCTCAGCGACCATCCAACTTGACCCCTCTCTTATATGAATGTTTTTGAAACGGGAGCTCACCACAATTGGTTATCATTAGTTGTGAGAAAAGTTGTAATATTTAATGATTTCAGACTTTTCCCATTATTTGTACTGTGAGACCTAGCTTCTTGCCAAATTTCATAATTTTAGGTCAACGGGAAGTACCCTGTAGGTTTTGCATTTTTGAATAAATGTATGGAGATGAGGACATAAAATGCCATATCTTTTGATTGCGTCGTTGTAAAAAATTTAAATTTTCAGATCTTGTGTGGTTCATGGATCCTAATATGTGGTATTAATTTCAACCTGATACCTTAACCCGTTCCTGAGATAAAGGGTCTTGACAGACAGACATACAGACAGACGGACAACAAAGTGATCCTATAAGGGTTCCGTTTTTTCTTTTGAGGTACGGAACCCTAAAAATAAAATAAAAATATTTTTATTTAGGTAAATCTGAACACATACATATACCGGGGCTTCCCTGTAAGTAATCAGAGATACTTGTAGTGGGAATGCCTCGCTCCTCCAAGTTACATAACACAAGATTTACAGCTAGCTTAAGTCTGCTACTGGAGTCGATTCTGGCAGACACAGGCCAACACTAAACCAAACCCGACAGGTCCAGATCTGTCGCTGTCCTTGTCAAAGAAAAAGACAGTAACAGGTCCAGAGCCGCCGAACCCAAATCAGCTTCAGCCCGCGCCTACCAGAACCGACGCCACTTATTACTTATTATATACTAAAGAGTATATTTAGTATTAGCATTGCACCCGTGCGAAGCCGGGGCGGGTCGCTAGTACTATATATTCTTTGATTAGGCTTTGGCCGTCTTCAACGACAATAGTTAGCAGCTGTACAAACTCCAAATACAAAGGCGTCGCCATGACAATCTGCAATAAACTGTACCACACGACTGGTGAACTTCTAGTATGTAGTGTACAGCTAAGAAAAATACCCTCCAAGTTTTACCAAGTTGCAAAACTTTTTAAATCAGCAATTTTTGGTTTGAAAGAAAGAAAAACACTTCATTGTAATTGTATGTGAATCAAATTTTCATTTGAAAGTTAGAGTCACTGTCCATATACGCCGCACGATATCAGGACGATAGCGATATTAATCACTCGCTGGTATCTTGCATGCATCCTGCATAATCACAATCAACACTGAGTCCACGTATGCCTAGCGGCATTAATCACTCAAGCGATATTATAATCACTCGCTTGCAACTGCAGACGCATGCATCCTGCCATTGACTTATTATATCAGGACTGTTTACAGGAAAAAAAAATGTTGGCTTATGCCAATTTTTTTCACTTTTTCCGCGAATTTTATCCGTGACCCGGAGTCTTTAGATGATTAAGTTACTGTTTTATCGCTTGTATGTCGATTGCGTGGACATATCCAAACTGCAAACGATATTTGTAGCTTGCATGTACTCGAAAAATTTAATATCGCCGCTGTGGACAATGACCCTTAGGTAAAGAAGTAGGATAAAAGTTGCTGTGTTAGTCGGCCCAAACAACAAAGATAAAACCCTGTAAAGGCAATTCCACGAGAGAATCGTAAGTTTAAAATCAAACATTTTGTCAGCTAAACGGATTACTTACTCTTCAATCACAGGGGTCATACTTTCGTCTTTGTAACACTTAATGCACACACAAAAATCCCTTACTATCGATTGACTCACAACTACATTCTCATTTTTACCACTTCTACATTCAAAATCAATGTTCAAAATTGAAGTTATTCTCGTGCAATCTAATATATTATTATAGTTACAAGATGAGTTATAAAATACAGAGAATTGTGTGAAGTATAATACTTGAGTAAAGTAATAGTGATTCAGATGAATCATACAGTAAGTAAACAAATGTTTGTAAATAGAGTCGATAACCTTTAGGTTGGTTTAATATCAGCTTTTTGACCGACTGCTTACGTAGACTAATGAACGGTCATCATCATCAATATAATGAGTTGACAAACTTATACTTGCATACATAGTTATTAATTTTCCCATCGGTAAGGTAAAAAAATGTGTTTGTCGTATTCTATTCTTCCTGATTATACAATGAATTTCTTCCTGATTATACAATGAATTTCTTTGTGGTCACGTAAAGAATGTCAGACTTTCGCATATAATGTTGAAAATGTAAGCGCAATACAGGAAGAGTTCAGAGAAATGACAAGACAAAGCAGTTTTACACAGAACAGCAATTTTAGTGGTAGTGGTAGCTATCGGGGCAGAGCAGAGCACAAGGAGCAACACAAAAGTAACGCAATTGTAACTTCAGTTTATTTTGGGTTTTTTGCCAATGTCTAAAACTAAGTCTTTTTCATGCATGTTGTTTGTGTGTGGCAGTTCATCATGAAACCCTAGCAAAAGTAGCTCCAGTAGCAGTACCGCGATAACATATTTTTGATTTACGCCTTATTTTCTTGGCATTTTTACAATGTGTTTCGACTCTTCTTGAAACATGTAACATCTACCTGTTCCTACCGTTGTAAACAGTCTTGCAACTTGACATTTAGCTTTATCTGCCATACCCAGCTTTCACTGCCGTACATCAGTGTTGGTACCAAAACGCCTCTATGAACAGCCAGACGAGCCCTGTGAGACACCTTCTGACTCTTCATAAAAGCATGCAGAGAGAATATTAATTATTACAATTACCGTTCTTGTAAACAGTCTTGCTACCTGGCATTTATCCTCCTTTTGTTCATTCCTGTATGTTCGTTTCTTTTATTCCTGTATGTTTGCTTTTTTATTCTTTTCGGTCTTCAGCTAGTCAAAGGACGAGGATTTCCAGCATAAACTTGTAAAGTTACAAAGTACGAATTTACAATGTTTGTTCTTGGCTCACAAAATTACAAAATAATATCTCATTGCCCACTTCTCACGCATATCATGCAACTAATGATCACTTACTGCTTGGGAAAATGGAAATTTTAAAATTATTTTTGTGTCAAGAAACAATTGTTGACAACATCAGCTCAGACGTTTAGAACACAAGAGTGAACAACTGCCCTTTAGAAACATCGAGAAAAGAGAATTTATGGCTTTCTTATACAGTATGGGGCGACTGACTTTTTTATCAACCCGCTTTTAACAGTCTGTACTTTGCCTGTATCATCATCATCAAGTGCCATCTCCATCCCGGAGGTCGGCGACCATATGTCTGTATGTCTTCCTGTGCGAAGAAGGCAATGTAGGAAGATATATTTGCTGACCTCATCATTTGTTGTTTCTAGGAAGCTGACTAAGTAATACCATATTACTTGTTATATTATTAACAATACAGGAAACTGGTCATGATTCATCAAACCACAATTCGCCGCAGCGAAAACAAATTGTTTGTTGTTCATTATAGCAGACTAGCTGCTGCCCGCGGCTTCACTCGCGTGGATTTTGTATTTTATATTATAACGTGTTTTCCCATAGGATGAGATATTTTCCCGCTGTAAAAAGTACCATACAGCCCCCGCTCCCGCTCTCCCGCTCCCTCTCCCTTTCCCTTTCCCTCTCCCTCTCCCTCTCTCTCTCCCCCCTCCCTCTCCCTACTTAACCCTACCCCTACCCCTAACGCCATCTTAACCGCTATCCCTATCCTTATAATAGGTCTTTACCTATGAAATTGTCGAAATTTTCTTACAGATTAATGAGATCATAATTCCTGTAATTCTAATGCTAATTTTTTCATTTGTCTTATATTTGAAAGTTGTCTTCAAAGTTATCAATTTACGCATAAAATAACGTTTTTATTTTTAGTTTGATATATAAAATTAAAGGTTTGAAAATTATTCGTCTTAAATGTCGTCCGATTTCATCATTAGATTTGTTATATTTTTTTACAGATAATATTTTTCGATAATTAAATTTAAGCTTCTGTTAGCTTAATGTCTTCCCAATAATACTTAAAAAAAATTGGATATATAATTCCTAAGAAAAATGCAAAAATGTTAGTACTGAAAATTTAGTTACCTAAAATTCGCCATACAAAACGGCAATTTCATAGGTAAAGACCTATTATAAACATAGAAACGACACTCATATTGATTTTTAGACATTTCAACCCTATCGCACACCAACCCTATCCCCAGGGGATGATAGTATTTCACGTCCACCACGTTTCATTACAAAATCGTTGTTATTTTCGTAATCAGCAACCCGATAAACCATACAAACGACACCCATATTAATTTTTAGTCACTTCAACCCTGTCGCACCCCAACCCCATCCCCTTGGGATGATGGTATTTCACGTCCACCACGTAGGATTTCAAAATTGTTGTAGTTTTCGTAATCAGCGACCCGATAAACCAGACAAACGACACCTATATTGATTTTTAGACATTTCAACCCTATCGCACTCCAACCCCATCGCCAGGGGATGATTGTATTTCACGTCCACCACGTTGGATTTCAAAATTGTTGTAGTTTTCGTAATCAGCGACCCGATAAACCATACAAACGATACCCATATTTGTTTTTAGTATTTTTCACCCCATTACCCTCTTTTAGGGGTTGAATTTGGGGTGGAATTTCATTAACAGTGATGTACGTTCCACAGAATTACAACCCTAATGCTTAAATAATAAATTTTACTTTGAAAATGAAGGATTTTCAACTTCTTCCCCCTTTTCACCCCTTAGGGTGTAGAATTTTCAAAAACCCTGAGACACGTAAAACTTTATTTTTCGTCGTCAGCCTAAATTCAAATTTTGAAGATCCTAACTTCAAAACTGACGGACTTTCATCCCCTATTTTACCCCCTTAGGGGTGCAATTTCGCAAAATCCTTCCTTAGTGGATGCCTACACTATATAAGGTTTCTACGTGCAAAATTTCAAGTCTCTAGGTCCAGCCGTTTGGGCTGCGCGTTGATACCTCAGTCAGTCAGTCAGTTTATCTACACTAATATTATAAAGAGGAAAGATTTGATTGTTTGTTTGTTTGCATCGAATACGCTCCGAAACTACTGGATCGATTTGAAATTTTTGAATTCTTTCACCATTAGAAACCTGCATTATTTGTGATGAACATAGGCTATAAAGTATTTTCAAAAAAAGTTAGGGTTCCGTATGAAAACTTCGATAATGTAACCCAAGGTGTGAAAAAAATACCAAATAGCATCCTTATATCGCGTACGCTGCCGAAACTATTAACAATAGAGCAAAGTGATGTACTACAGGTTTATAGAAGACATTAATATCTACAAAAAAAGTCCGGAATATCATATGTCTAACTGTTACAGTTATGTCACAATAACTACTTTTTCATGTTAAAATATGCAATAGTAACGCCGGTACAAACTATATAGGCCACATTATTCGTACCTATAAATCCTTATCCAAATAAATGTTTTTTTATTCAAGGCTATATCAGTACCTGTAAATTACTTTTTGAATTATTCAAATCGGACATACCATTCAAAAGTTATCATGAGTGTAATCGTTATCAAAATTGAAATTAAAGAAACAGCGCTCTAAGTGACTGTATTGGTTTTACCTACAAGAGAGAATAGACACGAAAAATTTGGCTTATGTTTCCTGTATGTGTAATTGAGTGTAATCTCACGCCTGTATCCCTTCCTCACGGGGCAGGCAGGCAGGGCATCAAAGATCACAGAAATCTAGCTTTGTCTATTACTTAAGTACCTAAACATTTAATTCAAAATATTATCCAATTTTTTTTTAAATGTACTGTTTTTAGGGTTCCGTACCCAACGGGTGAAAAACGGGACCCTATTAATATGCCTCCGATGTCTGTCTGTCTGTCAGCGGGCTGTATCTCATGAACCGTAATAGCTATAGAATAACAACAAATAATAAAAACTGGTCAAGTGCGTGTCGTTCCGTGTGGTAGCGGCAAAGAATAGTACAGACCAATCTCTACCTGTAGGTGTCGTAAGAGGCGACTAAGGGTTTACAAACCGGAAGATGGGCAGCAGCATCTTTCCGTGTATCGCACCATCTTACATACTGCGGTCACCAACAAACGCGGTCCATGATGCCAGCCGTAACGCTAACAAGCGTGGTGACTAAGGTACTTCCCCTCCACATTCTACTAGCTAGAGCTGGAATCCCTGTCCTGTAGTGGACGTATTATGGGATGTTATGATGGTTATGATGAAGTGCGTGTTGGCTAGAGTGAATTTAATGCACTTCTGCGTGACTAAGACCGTATGACTGCTCATAACTAGGACGGTATTTTTACCTTAGTTGTACGGAACTCTCGGTGCGAGTCCGACTTGCGCTTGGCCGGTTTTTTTAGTAACCCTCGACGCAACAAGAACCTATATCTACCCGTGCGAAGCCGGGGCGGACCGCTAGTCCTTTTATATATTAAAATGAGAAGGCTTCAGTCTTGGGTATTTAGTTGTTTCATATTGCATTAATTAATATATTTATCAGGTCTTACTGCGTTGTATGAAAAAAAAAGAAGCAAATGCGTTTACAAAGTGTTATTGAGTGGTTTCAACAGTCAAAGTTGTTTTTAATCTCAAGATATAGTCCTGCAGACGGTCTCCTACATTTTGTCGGAAGCGTGTTTTAGCGTCCGCAATACATTTTTTTGCATTTTCTTGATATTTTAAGAATCCTGAACAAGATAAGGGAGGGTGTCGCCCTGACACCCTTGGGCATTTTGTATAAATCCCATGACTATGAAAAGTGGCTTCCCTCATACATAAAAGGAGGGGAACGAAATAAAAATTTTGACCTACTCCATCGAGTGGGGTAGCGTTGTTTAGAGCTCGTTGAGAAGATAAATGCTGTATTTTTTGTTTTAAAAAATATTTAAAAAAAAGGGATAAGATGCCACCAAAGTCAGTTTTTTTTTACAAAATTTTGTTTGGGCTGTATCTTATGAACAGTATTAGGTAGACAGTTGAAATATTCACAGATAATGTATTTTTGTTGCCGCTTTCTCAACAAATACTAAAAATTTAAAAAGTAATAAATTAAGGGGGTTCCCATACTAAAAACCTGTCTTTTTAGGCGATTTTGGTAGATTTTTATTTTAGTTCTATCTTAAAAACGAGAACAGATACAAACGTGAAAATATGTATATTTATAGTGCAGGAGCTATAAATTAACAAAAAATAATAAAAACTGGTCAAGTGCGAGTCGGACTCAAAAAAATCTAGCACAGTAAGTTACTGAAATTTATTGATTGTAGGTATTACTTGAAATTTCAGTAACTTACTGGGCTAGATGGGCTAGAGGCCTTTTTTTTATATTTTTTAAAACAAAATGCAATATTTATCTTCTCAACGAGCTCTCAACGATGATACCCCACTCGATGGGGTAGGTCAAAATTTTTATTTCGTTCCCCTCCTTTGGCAGCCACTTTGCATAACCATAGAGTTTATACAAAATGCTCAAGGATGTCAGGGCGACACCCTTCCTTATCTTGTTCAGTAGTGTTAAAACATCATTAAAATGAATTAAAATATTTTGCGGACGCCAAAACACGCTTCCGCCTGCATCCTCTAGACTAATATAGAACACTTGGTTTCAGTACTTTTAATTAAGACCTTATTCAGTTAATTTGCAACGCCGAGCAATCCTTGTTCTTTAAAATCTAGTTTATTTGTTTTAAGTAAATACTTTTCATATTCTGATCTGACAATTTACACTTATGAAGATGGAAATATTCATACATATTTTTATTGCAATAAAATCGGGAGAAAAATATTCTAACTAGATACAATTGAGTATAGTCACAGATAATATAATACTTGTAAACTAGTGTATAGCATTTCAAACCAGTCAGTCAATATTTTATGCTGCATAAGTACTCGAACGGAAAAGATAAATTGTATCCGGACCAATAAAATAATGCCTGTTTTGAAATTAGTTTCAAAGAGTACTACTATTTATAATAAATTTTTAGGGTTCCGTAGTCAACAAAAAAACCCTTATAGTTTCGTCATGTCCGTCTGTCTGACTGTCTGCGGCTTAGCTCAGAGACCCTTAGTACTAGAAAACTGTAATTTAGTACGGATATACATTTCGTCTACGCCGACAAAGTGGTAGAATAAAATGTTGAAAAAAATATTTTTTTCGAATAACATTGATTAACATTGTTTTACAAACTTGTTTTTTTCTGAAAGCTTAATCCGATTACTTTTGACATAGCTGCAAATGTGTTGGTAAGTGATGGAATAAACGAAAAAAAAAATGGATCAATATGTTTTTCGTTGCACTTATGTTATTGTCATGTTGTGTGAAAAAAAAGTTCTTCTTAGCCTAAGAGCCAAACGATTTCACCGTATGAAGATTCAACAAAAATTCATATCAGCATTATTTGTTCATCAAAAATTAGATTAGCTGGTCTTTAAAATAACTCATTAGTAATCCACCCAAATTTACGACCACATGATTTAAAATAATAATAATAAAGTTATTATAAATTCCACAAAAGAAGGGCAAAAATGCTATAAATATTATTTACTTTACATTTACTCGTAATTACCTTTATTTTTATCTTTTTTTTAAGTATATAATCCTCCTATATTTGTAAGAGAAACACAATTAAATCTAAAAAACAAATTCACGTAAATCTCAAAGTTGCATTAGACCTATGATAAAAATGCTATCAGATCAGTTCTTCAATGCTTTTGTTACATTAACGTCCCTTAACATATAGTGTACTAAATCCAACAAAAAAGAAATATGGAAATTGAAATCTCCAGAAATTGAAATTGTACCTTCCAGTTTGAAATTTGGGTGGATTCAAAAATATAGTCTCTTAAAATTGCATTTAAAAGCCGTTTACAAAAATTTGCCCTGATATGATTTTTTTTCTCCAAAATATAGGATAGCTCTTAGGGTATCTGTCGATATCTATACTTTAAATTCTTGAATCGTGACTTTGGCTTATGCTTCATAAAAACGATGTATTATCTAAATAGGTCTTCATTAAGACTATAAAGGGGCAAACTAGAGCGTTCACATATGTTGCCGAATTGGCTGTAACATTGTGTAACCGTGAAAGTGATCTATTGTAATTCGTTGAACGCATTCAGTGCGAATGTGAGTTGCATGCACTTAAGCGCTGGATACGAACGGCCAGAACAGCTTACTTAGCAGATCTTATGTCAACGTGTTACGTTTTATTTTCCAACAAAATGAGGCTTGACCTGTTGTCGATTGTCCTATACATTGTATTGTAATTTGAACAGTTGACAAACTACAGATAATGAATACGATTGCTCGACTACAATTAGACTTGCGGCAGGGAACTATTATTTAATCAGCCGGAGCGGATTTAAGGAAACTACAGATGAAAAGATCGTTACAGTTACAAAGTTACAATTCTGTTTGTATGGAAATTTAGTTCAGTTGAATATTACTTAAATGGATTACTACAATATCTTAGAAGCATAGTGATTTATAATTTTATGGAGCTTGTAAGTAGGTATGTCAAAATTAGAACTCAAAAGCAATTTTTTTATTTATGCAAGCTTGAAGTTGACATGCATACATGAATAATTATTTTGTTCAGGCATGCTTGAGCGTCAGTGTTATTGTTTTGTCTTGATATTCATTGGTTTCATGCTATTACAATACTGACAATTGCAGTTCGTGTAATCGCCTATCTATAGTAAATCTTAAAAAAAAATGTTTAGTTTAATGTTAACATAACATATCTGGTCAATATTATTTCCTTCAATCAAATACCGAGATCTCTCGCTTCGGTACGTTCATAGTTGACAAAGACCAATTTACGTTAATAGATAATGCGATTGGCCAATATACTCGCTATAACTATGCAAATACCGTTAATCTTCGCGAGTAACACGAATGACATCAAAATAGATGTGTCTTGAGCTCTGTAGTGCAAAAAATATATTAATTTTCTATCTTAATTTCAATTCCAGTCTTAAAGTTTATCAAAGCCATTAATTGGAATAGAAATATGTGTATTTTTTCAGGAAATAGGGTGCCAAAATTATGAGAGGAGAGGTTCTTCAAACTGATCTAATGTTGTATTTCTTTACACCAAAAATTTAAAAATCTGGTCTGGTCAGTCTAAATTTATGGCCGGACTGATGAAGTAAAAATTGAAATTCCTTAAAAAGAGTAAAACTTCGTCGTGAGTTTTAGACTACCGCCTTTCGCCCCTCCCCCTCCACCAACATCACGCGAATTATAAATGCAAAAAAATATTCTATAAACATTTTCAGTCTGAGTAGCTCGAGAGTATGGGACCATTGAATAGGATAACCACACCACAAACTTCTTTTTGATTAAGGACGACTCCTTAAGAACGACATATTTAAAAGTGCATTACCATTAACCACGTAATACTGCATATAAGAAAAGTGAAAATGCAGTGGTTATGCTACACTTTCGATTATACACTCAACTAACTGCATTTGATTTACAAGTCGATCAACTATGCTATAACTTCCCGCAGAAAAGTATACCGAGTGGAAAATTGTTATTGGTTGCTCGTAGCTCCTTCCTCTACCATTCAAAACAACGACATGTCCTGTGCACCTTATTAGTAACTATTAGTAACAACTTATTTAGTAACTATTACAACATTGTCTTATCCATGTTAAGAAGGTATAGGTCGTAAATCATTCTCAGCTGTGCACTCTACGCAATGCAATGGGGAAGACGTTTGTGTTGTCAATTTTGCGCACGCATCTGAATGATATATCGCATGTTCTGGCTACTGGTGACCGTTTCCGTTACGTGACTGTTTTTAGCTTCGATTTAAGCTTACAGACATGCAATGCTTAGTAAGAATTGTAATTGAAAACTGCTGAATAATATGATAAAATTAACGTGCGTACACTACTGTTTGGCCGCAGGTCAAGAAATGTGCAGAATCTTGACGCAATAGCTAATTTAATTGAACTAAGTATACTCAACGCACAGCCCCATACAACAGTCAGTAAAATACATCTAGGTACTAACTGTTGCCCGTATGCGTGAAATTCAGAAAAAAGTAGCCTTTGTCCTTTCCCTTGGTTCAAACTATCTGCAAAACAAATTTTATCAAAATCGGTTCAGCGGTCCTGCCGTGAAAGCGTGTATAACAGACAGACAGACGGATAGACATTGGATTCGGATATCTGTAGGATGTAAAGCAAACCACCCTAAAGACAAATTCGGCATACATTACAGATGGATTTGGTTGTGTTACTTCCAATATCCTTCCTTCAACGAGCAATGTATGCCGAATTACTTTCTAAATTAAGGAAGGTGTTATAGCGGCTTTACCTTTTACAAATGTATCAAATCCTGCATCGTACCCTGCGAGAATCGAACCCAAATAAACCATTGCTAGATTGCTACTGTGCCAAATAGCTCGTGAAACAAAACCACGCTAAGTTGGCATTGGAACAAAAGCCGACCTTTGCGTACAAATACTGCCGGTCAGGGCACGGGAAGTTGATTGTTGTGTCATGCCTCCGACATCCTCTTTCCGTTTGCTACCTCCATAGTAATTTCTTTTTAAAACAATCTACCTTTGGGTGCTTCCATTTGTAACGTAACCTACATTCACGCTCTATTCAAAATTTCAAAATTCATGAATAATTGGGTACGTGATTTGTATTTACGTAATTTTGCTAATAAACACTCAAATATCATAGAAAATAGAGCGTAAATTTCGGTTGCGTTACATATGGAAACATTGGAAACACCATATTGCCTTACTTTTTAGGGTTCCGTACCTCAAAAGACAAAAACGGAACCCTTATAGGATCACTTTGTTGTCCGTCCGTCTGTCTGTCTGTCAAGACCCTTTATCTCACGAATGGGTAAAGGTATCAGGTTGAAATTAATACCATATATTAGGATCCATGAACCACACAAGATCTCAAAATTTAAATTTTTTACAACGACGCAATCAAAAGATATGGCATTTTATGTCCTCATCTCCATACATTTATTCAAAAATGCAAAACCTACAGGGTACTTCCCGTTGACCTAAAATTATGAAATTTGGCAAGAAGCTAGGTCTCACAGTACAAATAATGGGAAAAGTCTGAAATCATTAAATATTACAACTTTTCTCACAACTATGGTAACCAATTGTGGTGAGCTCCCGTTTCAAGAACATTCATATAAGAGAGGGGTCAAGTTGGATGGTCGCTGAGGCGATTTTTGTTTTAGTTCTATTTAAAAACGGGAACACTTACAAACTTGAAAATTGGTATGTTTATAGTGCATAAGCTATAAAATAACAACAAATTATAAAATTTGGTCAAGCGCGTGTCGGACTCAAAAAATCTAGCACATGAACTTACTGAAATTTCAACTAATACAATTATGTTTATGTGGTGGTACGGAACCCTCAGTGCGCGAGTCCGACTCGCACTTGGCCGGTCTTTTTAGGGTTCCGTACCTCAAAAGAAAAAAACGGAACCCTTATAGGATCACTTTGTTGTCCGTCTGTCTGTCTGTCTGTCTGTCAAGACCCTTTATCTCATGAACGGGTAAAGGTATCAGGTTGAAATTAATACCATATATTAGGATCTATGAACCACACAAGATCTGAAAATTTTTTTTTTTACAATGACGCAATCAAAAGATATGTCATTTTATGTCCTCATCTCCATACATTTATTCAAAAATGCAAAACCTACAGGGTACTTCCCGTTGACCTAAAAATTATGAAATTTGGCAAGAAGCTAGGTCTCACAGTACAAATAATGGGAAAAGTCTGAAATCATTAAATATTACAACTTTTCTCACAACTAATGGTAACCAATTGTGGTGAGCTCCCGTTTTAAGAACATTCATATAAGAGAGGGGTCAAGTTGGATGGTCGCTGAGGCGATTTCTGTTTTACTTATATTTTAAGAACGGGAACACTTACAAACTTGAAAATTGGTATGTTTATAGTGCATAACTAATAAGCTATAAAATAACAACAAATAATAAAATTTGGTCAAGCGCGTGTCGGACTCAAAAAATCTAGCACATTAACTTACTGAAATTTCAACTAATACAATTATGATTATGTGGTGGTACGGAACCCTCAGTGCGCGAGTCCGACTCGCACTTGGCCGGTTTTTTTATATTTGTCAGTATATATGCAGACCATATAATCACAGAGTTGTAATAATCATAGTTTACTCGTAACACGTCTTTGGGCTGGCTTCAGGGGTAGCGCTGATTTCGCTTCTACTGTATTTCTTTCCACTTGCTGCCAGGTCCACAGGATATGTTGTTGCTCCTAAAACAACAACCTGTGGACCTGCTATGATAGAACTTATTTAGTCCACTATCAAGCCGCTATCAGACCATCCTTAATTCAGAAACTAATTCAGCAGGCATTGCTTGTTGAACTAACCATATTAGAATTAACAGAACTAAGCCTCCCAGCAATGTATGCAGAATTAGTTTGTGAATTAAGAAAGGTGTGATAGCGGCTTGATACATTATCTTATACATTATTAGTAGGTATAGGTATGTACATATGTACATAAATGTCACCCATAATAACCTAATTTCATTTCTAGACAAAGGCCTTTCCCCGAAAGGACGAGTAAGGTTGTTTTGCGGAACTTTCATGGTCGCCGCGGTTAGCAGACTGTAGGTTGGTGGCACAATATGCAGTACGCCTTAATGACACCCACACGCCACAAAGATGGGTGGCACTGACCTGCACAAGACAAAAACTAGTGTTGTGTTACTTGACTTGCCTACGGCGAGTTTAACAGTGACCTGACTATTACGTCTTAGGTCTCGGGTTTGATTGATTGTTATTTGATTTATATACGTTTGCGTTTTACACTAAGTCTTGTTTTCACATAAATTTTGTAATATTAGAGATTTATCGTAGTACGCGAGAATAGCCTTTCAGATTACCTTGCGTAAAATGTCCCCATATTTATTATACGCTCCATACTCAATAGTTGTATCTTGTTACAGTTAACCGACATAGTCAACGCCATGTCAACACGTGGGGAGTTGCCACTGGAGCTCGCTCTCCGCGGCAGAAGCGCATCCATAGCTACGACCCTACTCCAACATTGCGCAGACGCCGATGCGCGGGGACCGAGAGGAAGAACCCTGCTACATAGATCTGTTGACGCCAGAGACGCCTTCTCCGCTAAATATCTAGTTGATAATGGAGCAGACCCTAATCTTACTACAAAGTAAGTACTACCTGTACGTCTTGCCTTAACGTTTCTGCAACATCCATCCAAATAATTCCATCACTATACTGAACTCATGTTTTAATATCATTTAAGAAATACATAGAGGCAGTTGTCGTAAGATGACGCCTTTCTTGTTTGTTAGATGGGAATATACAAGGTGTAACAGAAAGGGTATACATACCAACCCTGAAGGATGTGATTCTGCCCATGAAGATGAACAACTTTCCCATGGAACGACGACCTACACAAAACGCACTATCAGCTGATTCAGTTTCTGTGGGAGGTCAAAATTATTTTTATTGTAATTTTTTTTTTCGACCTATGTTCCTTAGGGAAAATTGTTCAGTTTCATGGTCAGACACATCCTTCAGGGTTGGTATACCCTTTTTGTTACACTCTATATTTGTGTTATGACTTAATAGTTGACTAAAACCATATGAGCCATTGATGTTGCTGATCGCTGGATCTTATGAAAGGATCTTCTTTCCGAGTGTACGTGAAGTGTGAACAATTAATAACCCTATTTTATTAAAAAATCCATCTTACCACGAACCGAAATATAAGGAGCTATATAACTTAAATTAACTAGTGTGAACAAACATGTCACTACAAAGTATGAAAAAAATTTACATACTATTCGATTTCACCGTAGCAATGCATGTGTTCCTATAGGGAGGAAGGTGACACAGCCCTACATCTGATCGCGTCACTCACTTCAAGTTCGTGTGACGAGGAAACCATGGAGCAGATGGCAGAAATCGCAGAGATCATGATTCAGAAGGGCGCCGACGTCAACAGGCAGAATAGAAAAGGATTGTGAGTATTTACAGATTCATTCATTCACAGTTGCAAGAAAAAGTAATGACTATAGATTGTAAAATTGGATCATGGCATGAATATGATATGACGAATGACAAAGACGATAAAAGTGGTTGAAAAATTCAATTTAACATTCCACCACTACCAGCCGTTGGTTTTATGAACTTATACTTTTAAGATTTAATATTTATTTTCTTCGTTATGTATATGTCGCAGACAAATCATATAATGCTAAAGGCAGGCAAATTGTAAACGGTCCACTAATCGTAAAAGGGCGACGGCAGATTGGTTAAATCAATAGTGCCTGTTAGGTTCGTTAGCCAAGGTAAACCACGTGCGTGCTGCGGTAGCGACCGACGAGTGTCAGAAACGAATTACGCGCCGTTTTGAAAAATGGTAAGGCATTATGTAAAACTGCGAATACAATTTGCTTGCGACATATAAATTATAATTCAATTATTGATTGTCCCGGCTGAAGGAAGCATTGGATAGGCCAGCAGTGGGACACTTAAATGCTTGAAAAGATGATATAGGATCCTTCTGAATTAATGCAACTTAAGTTTAGTATACTACTAGGACCATAAAAATAAATAATAAATCTTTAATTTCTATACAAATGCGTTACCAGCTGATGCTATTTGTACGGGAAACTGAATTACTTTTTTTTCGCATTTCGTTGTATGATCCTTGGGAAAAGTTGTTACATTTCATGGTCCGAGTAACGTGCCAAAAATGGGTATGTGCATTATTTATTATTTTTCTAAAAGACTCCTACTTCGTTATAATCGCCTTAAAATATTTCAGCACACCACTCCACCAAGCAGTGATATCACGCAACCAAAGGATATTCGATCTCCTTCTAAAACTACCAAACTTGGACACAAACCTTCGCACACTAACCGAAGAACACCCGCCGTTATACTACGCCTTAGTCGACGATAGGCGGGCGTCGATATCTTCTAGTGAAACTTTAGTTATGAACGGATCGAACCCTTTTGATACTCCAGTGACGAATAAGAATGCGTTCAGTGAAGACCCAGTGGAAGGCAAGCAGGAGAGTATTGTGGAAAGAGGGTTCGCCGCTAAGCTTTTGGAAAAGGGATGTCTTGCGAATCCGTTGTATTCGGGGTCGGGAGATAGTTTGCTGCATATTTTGGCGCAAGGATGGTTTGAGGTGAGCATTTTTTATTTATATTATATTTTGGTCGAGATTCGATTCTTTTATAATAAGCAGATTACGTTGAATACCTACCATTACACATAAGAAATAACTCGGCCGTAGACAGCTAGCACCTTTCTACTCTCTCATTAAAATCGTAATGATTATTTCATGACTAAGTAGCTAGAGTGTAGTTTTTTATTTGGTCGGGGTATAATATGTGAAGAGATATAAATAACGCAAAACTTGTTTTTTTTATATATTTTCACTAGCGGACTGTACCGGCTTCGCACGGGTTGCCAAGTTTAGATTTTTTGTTATATTGTCGAACTGAAAACTTCAAACTAAATTAATTCTTGAAAGCTTACAATCCCTGGATATAGCACCTGTGTCTTATTTAAGTAACTGAAACGCGCTATGGTAAAGCCGCCAAGCACCCCTTTTCCTAACGATTTTTCTAATAAAAAGCAAATACAAATATTGTAATAATTATTTTTATCAAAATAAAACATAGTTTATCGTCGCTTCAGAAACAACACCGCGTAAGTCTACTTTATGTAATGCCATTCCATATTTTCAGATGCTCTATCGAGTGGCATTCAAACAAACAAAACAATTAAAACAAAAACATGTTCCAATTATTATACAAATTTTACATCTTCATAATATTAGTGTAGATATACCGGAACTATTAAGTGTTGAAACTTCAGTACATTTCTACTTTCGTGTAATGCAGTGTTATGTAAATAAAAGACTAGCCGAGTCATTTCGTTCCGCATTTTGTATTTTACGATGCGACGTATGTATGTATGGGTTGGATTTGAGGTATAAATGCATGGAGCGTGAGTCATTCACTGTGTACATAATGTGATTTCGTACAGATGCCTGCTATATTTTCAGTAAAGTACAAGTCAATAATTTTCAAATTCGCAACATTAAAAACTTTAAAAAAAGAAAGCGATGCAATAATTTTAGAATGACAAAACCTTGTCAAGACGAGCTCGAAGGAAGCAGAGAACTGCCTTCCTTTTCTCGAAACGTTTCGTGGTGTTATAATTTTCAGAAATTATCACATAGATGTAAGACACTTAACTCACTGACTGTGACGTTGCAAACTAAAGCTTTCAACATTACACAAAATACAGATCAGTCGTTTATTACTGAAACCGTTGTTTTAAGTGGCTGGCCCATTGGCGTGGTTGGTATTGAGCCTGCCCTCTTCGCCGCGCCGAGGGTTGCGGGTGCGATTCCCGCCCAGAGCAAACATTTGTGTGATGAACACAAGTGTTTGTTCTGTGTCTGTGTGTTATTTATCTATTTATGTATATCAGACTCTGGTACCCGTAGTACAGCTTTGCCTAGTTTTTGGGATCAGATGGCTTTGTGTGAATAAAATTGTCCCTCATTATTTATAATTTGGTGACCGCAATATGAAAGACACCTCTTTTCTGGCCTGTGTGGTGCTGGCAAAGAATAGTACCAACCCATACATACCCGTGGGTGTCGTAAGAGGCGACTAAGGGTTAACTGGAGGATGGGCAGCAGCATCCTCCTATGTATCTTACTTACTGCGGTCACCTACAACCGCGGTCCATAGTGCCAGCCGTAACGCTAACAAGCGAGGTGACTATGGTACTTCCCCTCCACATTTTTCCAGCAAAAGCTAGAATTCTGGAGGGAGCTCTCTGTCCTGTAGTGGACGTTTCATGGGATGTTATGATGATGATGAATATGAAAGATGGTACGATACACAGAAAGATGCTGTTGCTCATCCTCCGGTTCATAAGCCCTAAGTCGCCCCTTACGACACCCACGGGTAGAAATAGACGAATAGATGAATGGTGATCGCCAGCCGCAACGCTCACAAGCTCGGTGACTATAGCAAGTCCCCTCCGAAGTACCACGCGATTTTGCTGGAGTTCTAGAGGGAGCGTCCTGCAGTTGAAATTTCATAGGATGCTATGATGATTTATAATTTATTTATTTGAAGTTTCCAAACTTAAATGTCAAAGTTCGAGTGGAATGTCTGATTTACTGACTACCTTATCGTTTTATGGAAATACATGGGAGGTTTTAATATAGTTAATCATTGGCTAGCTCTGAACTCACTTACGTTAAACTCAGAAAAAACAAAATATATTGCCTTCTCCATACAAAACACATGTTCAAAATTTAATGACTTTAATATTTTTGCGCACTCCTGTAATTATCAGTCACATACTCCAAATTGCACTTGCCCTATGATTCAAAAAACTAAATGGATTAAGTATTTAGGAATTATAATTAAGTGGGTCAAACAAAACAACTATGTTGGAACTAGAAAGAGCGCAAAGATTAATACTGAAGGTCATACTACAAAAACCTCGTCTGTTCGCTACAACTACTCTTTATAACGAAGCTAAAGTTCTAACTATAAGAAAATTATATATTTTATCAATTATTCTTAAAACGCACAGTGAAATTGACTGCGTTGTCTCAAGGGAAATCGCTAAGACTAGACGATGCCATGAGGTTAGCAAAATGTTGAATGTAAACACTGGTTTTGCGCAAAAGTTTTGGATGTTTAGAGGGGGTAGACTGTACAATAAGACAAACAAAATTCTCTCAATCTCTTGTTTATCAAAATTGGAATGTAAAAAGAAAATAGTGGATTGGCTTCTGGAGCTCGATTATGATAAAACTGAAAATTTACTGCATATAATCACATAACTAATTTAAATGTTACCAATGTCTTAATTTCTATCTGCAAATAACATAATTTTTATTTAATTTTTTCAATGCAAAAAACTATACTATAAACAAGGTGAAAGGCCAACGAGACAGCATCTCAAACTCTCTCTCACACACACACACACACACACACACACAACAAGCACACACACACAACCCACGCAAAACACACACAACACATACAAGTTTCTAATTTTCTTTTTTTTTCGCTATGTTTTAATTTTTTACCTTATTTCTTGTTTTCAAATTTTTGAGATTATTGTTAAATTAAAAAGTTTTCAGTCTTATGGTTACATTGAGTACGAACGCTTTTTGTCATTGTGTAAGATCTATTACATTGTCCAACGAGGGGGAGCCAGGATACCATAGCACAGGTTAACCTAGTTTGGTGTCCTGTTTCCCGCATAAACAAGTACCGCTAACATAGACCTTAAGATCTACTATTATTTCATATTTTGTAAGTACTTATATGTGGGAGAAAAGAATATTTTTTTTTTGTATTTTTTGTATTTGTACATAAGTTTCATCTCGTTCCAAGCTTTAAGTTTGACGATGACTCATCCTCCGCAGTGCAACGGACGCATAATCCTTGCACTTGGTGACACAACCACGCTCTTCCTTTTGTGTAAAACCTGTCCAGCTACATACGATTTCCCATCTTCAATGCTATAAATAAAACCCTTTTTTGGGGACCCTGCCAAAGATAATCATCGTATTTTATTCGATATTTACATTCTTGTAAGAGTTGCTAATGAATTTCACAAGACTTTGTAATTGATTAAAGTACTTTTTGTCGCTTTACGTCTGTTGCTTTCTTCAAAATGAATGAATGTTTATAAATATTTGTGGATAAAATATTATTAATAATTATCAGACACAACCATATAATATAAGAATGAAGCAACTTATTTACATTACAGTTTTCAATGAATTGAATGTCTTAATTGTTGAAAAGTAATAGGTTAAAGTAGCTTTAACTTTACAAACTCTTTGTGTAACTGGTAGCTCGGGATTGAGTCCTAATAAAATCAGAAAATAGTCTCAGATTCAGAGTGAAGAATGCGATAAATTAATAAAATTGGGTAGATACTATCATGGTCTGGTCGTATAAAAAGGACTGACCACCCCCTTAAAGAAATCGTATCCTGGAAGAGTATAAAGCTAGATGGCGCTAATAAATAGCCTAAGAAGTTATTACGATTTGTCGAGTGTTCTGCTAAAAACATGCAAAATTACAATGTTAGCGTTTGTCTATATTGAAACTATGTAGAAATTTAGAAGGATTTGTTAACAGAATACGCGGTAGACCATAATTGCTTTCTAGATTATTTGAAAGCGCCATCTAGATTCACTGAGTTTTATGCTTTTCCGGGTTACGTTTTCAGTTCTATTATTATTCGTCCGTGATATTATTTAGATCCGAAGTTGTTATGATTATATCGTTTATTTTTTAGGACTCCGCAGTCTTCCTAGTATCCCACCTAAACGGCGAATTGAACCACACAAACGAGGGAGGCCTATCAGCATTGCATACTGCTTGTGCTAACGGCCTAGCGCGACTTACTGCGGCCTTATTAGAGCACGGGGCCAGGCCCAATCTGCAGAGCTCTTACGGCGAACATGAAGACACTGTTTACAGGTAAGAAAGAAACTGTCTTTCTGAGGATATTAGACCACATTGACGAGGAACAGCTATAGACACAGCCTGCTAACGGCGTAGTGCGACTTATTGCGGCCCTTCTATGGCCTTGGGCCAGGCCCAATCTGCAGAGCTCTAACGGCGAACATGACGACAATGTCTTCAGGTAAGGAAATTATTTAGTCATTAAATTATAAGACAATATTAAAAAATACACACATCCAGCTTACAGCCTAGCGCGACTTAATGCGGCCCTCTTAGAGCACGGGGCCAGGCCCAATCTGCAGAGCCCTTTCGGAAAAAGTGACGACACTGTCTACAGGTAAACAAGAAAATTTACAAGAAATTAACTACACAAAAGAGGAAGTAATTATATAATTACACGCCGCCTGCCTTATACACAAGGGGCTAAAACCAAACTCCAGACACAGTGCAGAACTCTTTTGCTGAACATGACACTGTAAATAATCTTAAAATAATAATAATATTTTCTGTATATATAATCTTCTAGTATACGAATCTTGGATAAGACGGAATTTAAAATTGATGAAAGGTTTTGGTAATACTCGATCAGATTTCCAACTTGTGCTCTTCGGACAGGGCTAAACTTCAACGAGCAAGCGTACTTAAGATTCAAGCAAATTTTTTACACTCTATTTGATTTTTCATTTCCCAGACAAACCCCCCTTCACCTGGCTGTGCTAAACAACCACGAAGGGGCCGCTCTAACCATTATAGAACACAAGAAACTAATAGAAAAAGGAGAGATGTCGGCAACGGATAGAAGCGGCGCCTCACTCACTCCTAACCTCAACCTTAAGAACTCGGAGGGAGATACCCCTGCAAGCCTCGCCCTCACTGAAGGTAAGCTCATTTGTCACAATACAAGATCCTAATAGAGAAAGGCAGTTGAAGCGGCGCCTCAGTTACGCCTAATCGTAACCTTAAGACCTCACTGAAGGTAAACTCATACATATGTCACATAGAATACCAGAAGCTTAAAGAGAAAAGCGAGATGCAAGCGATGGATAGAAGCGGTGTCTCACTCACTTCTTACCTCAACCTTACCAACTCCAGGAAAGTACAGAGATAGAAAGCTTGTGGATGTTATGCAAATGCATACACGATTTTTCTGACCATTCTTTTTTGCTCCATCGCAATGGAATCACCTTTAAATAGCTTCCTCACTAAAAGTTTTGCTTCAGAAAAACTAGAACACTGATCTTTTGTAAAACCTGTTTTAAAGTTTTCCTTATAATTATTATAAATATTTTCGAAGTGTTACAAAATAAGAAATTTTGTATTTTCAATACATTTGGTCGAAAAACGTACTTACAAGAACGTAAACATTGCTCGTAAGTAGTTACTTACTGAACTGGTGCGGTAAGTAAAAATAGTATACTACCAAATAGTTTTTACACTGTGATCATAAAATTATTTTGTAAAAATACTAATGGTGACTTTTTACTTGGGTGACGACTGCCTACCTATATTTAAAATAAAATGGAGAGTACGAGGAGAACATAAATTGACAAGACGCTGACAGTATCCATGGTTGGTTTCTTTAACAAGTGTATTACTTATACCTGTTTTCTCACAAATGTATTGAGAAACGATACACGGCCGTAAGGGTTATTAAAAACTCGTGCCGATGGTACCCTCGACTTCGTCTCGAGTTTACAAAACGTCACCTCGTTTGTAATAACCCTACTTCATCATAACATCCCATGAAACGTCCACTACAGGACAGGGAGCTCCCTCTAGAATTCTAGCTTTTGCTGGAAAAATGTAGAGGGGAAGTACCATGGTCACCTCGCTTGTTAGCGTTACGGCTGGCACCATGGACCGCGGTTGTAGGTGACCGCAGTAAGTAAAATGTTAGATACAAAGGAGGATGCTGACGCCCATCCTCCAGTTTATGCCCTACTTAAGGCACTTGTCTCTTAAACTACTATTACTTTATGCAGGTCACAAAAACCTAGTGGCACCGCTAATAGAAGGCGGGGCGGACCCCAACGTTCGCAATGGGAAAGGCTTCACGCTGCTACATCAGTCGATCGTTGAAGAGGACTCCAGAACTGCAATCTACTTGCTCGACCATGGGGCTGATATGGACGCATTGTAAGTTTCTTATTTGATACTTTACTCACACTTTTGGTGGAAAAACTTGCATTATATCATTGACGGTCTTAATGTCAAAATGTTTTGAACTACTTATAATTGACTGTATTTGAACAGTGGCGGATCTTCTGTATGTGTACTTCTTCTTCTTCTTTTCGAGTCAATGGCAAAACTGACTATAAGCTTAGCCCAAAAAGTAGCCACATCAATAGCCTTTTGGTTGCCTCCAAAAAGGTCCTTCCGAGTGCAGGAAACTGGAGAAGTAGGGCACGACAGCAAGTGTGTCATGGTTTGCAAAATATCGCATTCACACTTGTCGTTATAAGAGAAGCAAGAAGAAATGTGTACTAATATTGAGATATATGTATGTACGTGTGATGAAGCACTTGCTATCGTGTCGCACATCTTATAACAAGATAGTACAAGATGAAAGTGACCTGTGACGTCATAGCTATGTGTTTTTGAACAAAATACATGGATGATTTTCGTTTTCACATTTAACAAAGAGTAGTTGATTTGACTAGATTGTCCTCATGCCCATTACGTGTTTCCAGAACGGAGGCGGGCGAGACGCCGCTACAGCTGGCTATCCACTGCCGCCTGGGGCTGGTGGTGGAGGCGCTGTGTGTGCGGGGGGTGGACATGAGTCGCCTGGACGCCAACCTGGTGCCGCCGCTGTGGGCCGCGCTGGACTCCGGCCAGGAGGAGGTGGCCAGTGTGAGTACCCTACACAAACAAGCTATCAGAGCGCTGGATACCTTCCGTTTCACTCGCACTAGAATAGCTGATTTGCTTGTATAAAACAGAACTGATTTGCTTGTATAAAACAGAGACACAGCTTGACTTGTTGTGTCCTATTTTGCGGACTACCTTTTTAGGGTGCCGTACCTGAAAGGTGAAAAACGGGACCGTATTCGTATGCCTCCAATGTAATTTTTTTATGTAACTAGTGAGCAAGCGAGCTTGTGGGCCACCTGATGGAAGTAGTCACCACCACCCATGTCTATATGTCTGTCGGTCTGTCTGTCAGCGGGCTGTATCTCATGAACCGTAATAGGTAGACAGTTGAAATTTTCACAGATTATTGTTTCTGTTGCCGCTATAACAACAACTACTAAAAATAAAAAAATAATAATAATAAAAATAATAAATTTTTTAGGCATTTTTTGTATTAGCTCTAGCGTAAAAACGGGAACACTTTCAAGCGTGAAAATTGTTGTATTTATAGCGCATAAAGTATAGAATAACAACAAATAATAAAAACTGGTTAAGTGCGAATCGGACTCGCGCGCGTTTAATACATTTCTGCGTGACTGCGCGTCCATAACTAAGACGATATTTTAACCTTAGTAGTACGGAACCCTCAAAGTGGCTCGAGAGTGCGAGTGAAATGTATGCCGCGCCATGCATTTAGCCTGCACTTCTGAGCTGTCGCGTACTCTACATGACTAAAGGAAGAAGGTGGTAGGGCTTTTGTGGAAAGTCCGTCTGGGGAAGTACCACCCCCTTGCTTTTTTCTGCCGTGAAGCAGCAGTGTGTTTCGGTTGGAAAGGCTAGGGAGCCAGTGAAATTACCGGCACATGAGAGATACCATCTTAGTTAGTTCTCTTCATTTCATTTTTTCAGTTCTCTTCAGTTCATTAGGTGGCCCACCTGCTTGTTTGCTCACTTGTAACATTAAAAAAGTTATGTTTGCAAGTCTCTTGTATGCGTGATATTATGCAACCACAAGCCTAATTGGATATTTGATGTTCTAATGTGATTGCTAATAATATGATGTCGCGTTGTTTTAGATTCTCGTCCGAAATGGCGCAGATGCAGATTGCTGGGGACCCGGGCCGGACGGATGCTTGCAAACTCTATTGCACAAGTAAGACTAATTACGAGTACATTCATTGTCAGTTGCGCAAAGCGTATTTACAAATAAAGGTTCTTTACAGTTATTGTGGAAAGTTTCTATTTTTTTGACCAAGTGATAGCAATAGATTTAAAGGAGCTTCAACTTTCAATAAGATTTGTGCAACTGGCTGTTGACATCTCATTCGTGCTATTTTATAGTCACAAGTTTTAAATTTTAATTATTTTTCCTACAGCTACAGGTGCTATTTGCCGTTTCAAAATATTTTAAAATGCCGTTTCAAAGTACCATAATCACCACGCTTATTGGCGTTGCTGATAACAACAGAAGGACGTTGCTAGTTGCTACCCATCCTACGGTTCATAATCCCTTAGTCGCCTCTTACGACACATACGAGTAGAAATTTGTTGGTAATATTTATCATCCTTCATAAGAAGACTCAAGGCTTGGCAGGTGCACCAGTGATAAGCAGAAAAAGTAGAAACTTATTGTAAAGTTTAATTTGACTAACAGGGCGATAGACGAGAACAAAGAGAGCCTGGCGCAGTTCCTGATCCGGTCGGGCTGTGACGTGGAGTCGTCGCGGCGCGCCGGGCCGGCCGGGGAGGGCGCCGACATCGCGCTGGAGAAGCACTCGCCGCTACACCTGTGCTGCACCTGGGGACTCACTGACGTCATACAGGTGAGGCGAACCTGCAGAGCCATCACCACCGTCGCAAAGTGGCCTGCTGGTCGGTATTCCACAGAATTACTCTCCGTGAGTGTGAGTCCGAATTGCACCACCTGTTACCATCATCCCTCTTCTTCCTACGTGGGGCTAGATGATGATTTGAGTCCACCCCTATGTTGTCGACATACCACCTATACGCACAAAGCGCTTTGATGTTCTATTCTTAATGCGCACAGCTAAGCAGTGGAGTCCCTCCCTGCTGATCTCTTCCCCGAAAAATATAATATGGGTAAGCATGCTAATTTCCTAAAATCATCTGTCGTCGGATCACCTGGGTGATTAAATTCTAGGCCCAGTTCCTGATCCGGTCGGGATGCAACGTGGACGTGACTGAGATTAACCGGATTATTTTTGGATCACTAGCCAACATTTGGTATACTCAGAACACAAATCAGAGCAATTTCTCCAAAGGAACATGAATCGAACGAAATGAGAGATCATTCAAACCTGAGGGTTTAGCAATATCACAATTGTGAATTTTTTTTGGGACTACCATAAGCTTTTTTAAAGAGATACCCATCAAATAGCGTTACATATGAATAAGTAAATAAATTTTGAGTTGGTTCTCCAATCTCAGTTTCGGTTTTAATTATCTTATTCTTCGAGCGAGAGGCAAATAGGATCGCCAGACCACTATCTTCAGTCTCTTTCTTTAAATACAATGTAAGGTTTATGTTGGTATTTTAACCGGCTTCTTCTATTCTAGACGCTACTAGAACACGGCGCGAACATAAACTGCAAAGACTCCGAAGGCAAGACACCTCTTCACATCGCAATAGAGAACCAACACGCGGGCATCATTACCCTGCTGCTGTCTCAACCGGGCATAGACTTATCGGCCAGAGATAATAGAGGCGTGTCGCCCTTTGCAGCCGCGCTTACTGCCAGGAACAATAAGGCCGCGCAGGCTATACTCGAGAAGAACCCCTCCGCTGCAGAGCAGGTGAGTGGGTGTGAGATGACAGGCGACTGAGAGGGATTACAGGGGATTGAGAGAGGAGACAGGGGAGTAAAAGAGATAATAGACTATAGGTGAGTGATAAAAAATGACAGGAGAGAGTTGAACTGTGTGAGATGAATTGTGAGTTGGTGAGATGTAAGACCATATAAAAAGGGGCACAATCAAAATTTAAATCACACTTGTTAGTAAAGTCTCCAAATCAAACAATCTTGTCAAGTTTATAAACTTACTTTTGAAAATTGCATTATTTCACGTCAAAATCACTGAAAATCACATCCTCAACTATTTCTATCATTCTTTATTGTACACATACATATAGTTACGAAAAGAAATTCACAATGGCGAGCTTATCCCTTTGAAGATATCTCTTCCAGCCAACCACACGTTGGTAAGACAGAGGATATAGACGGCGACAAGAATGCGTACACAATTATTAATAATAGAAATAGTAATAAGATTTAATAAACAAGTGATGCAAATAATACATTTCTTTCTTGTTTTGAACTTATTTTCTTTGTTTAGACGTTTTTATTTGCAGGTGGACAAAAAAGGCCGCAACTTCCTACACGTGGCGATTCAGAATTGCGACATGGAGAGCGTGATGTTCCTTCTATCTGTGGAAGTGGACGTGAACTCCCGAGTACAAGACTCCTCACTTACACCGCCGCTCCATCTAGCGGCCGCGACCGGCAACGAGGTGTTGTTACGGAGTTTATTGCTGGCCGGAGCGCGGCCGAACGATAGAGATGCCACCAAGTAAGTAGAGAGCATCATATAGAATATTTTCACGATACTTGGGCTTCATATTACGGTCAACCGCTTGTCGGTAGAAACTTTTTCAACTCTATTACCACGCCATAAGGTCCAAAAGTGTTTTTACTGATGTGCGGCCGAGTGTTCCATAGAGTAATATAATACGCATAGTACTGACTTATGAAATTGGATCACCTTGCTTCGCCCGGAATAGAAACCGTGCTAAATTATTTTACTATGGGATGACATCTGCCAGCGAGTCGTCCCAAATTGCAATGCCACACTATCATCGAGCATTATGAAATATTCAAAATTACCCTACCAAATTAATAGAGCAATGCATTCACAACTTTGTGAAGAATTAATTCATGAGTTTCATGAAATAATTTCATGGGCAGAACCCAAAAAACTAAACAACTTTTTCCAAGGAGTTATCCAATTCTAAACATTTGGTTTTATTACAGCATACGGTTCGTAATGTGTACTATAAAATAATTAAAATTGCCCCACTGCTAGAAAGGCACAGATCATATAATACTAGTAAACTAGTAAAGGTCTCCCCACGATTCCTTCCTTAACTCATGCCTTTCTTATAAAGTGACCAGCTGTTGCCCGCGGCTTCGCTCGCGTGGATTTCGTATTTATGTTGTTATCGTTTTTCCGAAGCAATGAGATATTTTCCCGTCATTTCGGGATAATTTTAAACTAAGGAAAAACGGGACTAACCCTGCGCAAATCAATGAGAACAATTCAAGATCCAGTTGAAGTTACTCATAAATTACTCAGAACAGAGAAACTTAGCAGCAATATTATGCCTTAAAGTTGTCACTTAACCTAACAAATGTAGAGAGAGCTGAGAGACTCCTTTATGTTATATTTCAAAACGGACCCAATTCGCAGAATTGAGAAAAACTAAAACCCTCTATCTCCTTCTCCTTCCCCCTCTGTCTCTCCCCCTCCCCGTCCTTCTATCTCCCCCTCCACCTCCTTCTCCCTCTCTCCCTCTCCTTCTACATCTACCTATACCTCTTCCTCTCCCTCACCTCTACCTCTACGTCCAACACGTTGGATTTCGAAATTGTTTAAATTTTCGTAATCAGCGACCCGATGAACCATACAAACGATACCCATATTGGTTTTTAGATTTTCTACCCCATTTCCCTCCTTCAGGGGTTGAATTTGGGGTGAAATTTCAATAACAGTGATGTGCGTTCTACAGAATTACAACCCTCATGCCTAAATAATAAATTTCGTGGATTTTACTTTCAAAATGAAGGATTTTCAACTTCATCCCCCTTTTCACCCCTTAGGGTGTAGAATATTTAAAAACTCTGTTACACGTAAAACTTAATTTTTAGTTGTCAGTCTAAATACAAATTTTGAAGATCCTAACTTCAAAACTGACGGACTTTCATACAAACTTTCAACCCTTATTTCACCCCCTGAGGGGACGAGTTTTTTAAAATTCTAAAACACATACCTTTTTATTTTTTACCAAGAGCTCAAAACCAAATTTCTATAATCCTACCTTAATAAATGAATACGGAATATAAGTCATCCCCTTTTTCACTTCCTTGAAGGGTGATTTTTAAGAAATGCTTTAACACGTGTTTTTTATTTTTAACCAATAACTCAGTCAAATTTGTGTAAATCTTACTCAAGAAACAAAGGAGTTTCGTACAAATTTTCATCCCTTATTTCCCCCCTTAGGGGATGAATTTTGAAAAATTCTAAAACGTCCTTTTTTTTTTTACAGAGAGCTCAAAACCAAGTTTTTATAATTCTACCTATAAAAATGAAAGACTTATAGACCAACATACGGAAAAAGAACATCCCCTTTTTCACCCCCTTGAAAGGTGATTTTTAAGAAATTCTTAAACACCTATTTCTTTCTTTTTTAATAGAAGCTTAAATTCAAATTTGTGTGAATCTAACTCAAGAAACAAAGGACTTTCATAGAGACTTTCATCCCTTATTTCACCCCCTTGCGAGATGAATTTTCCAAAATCCTTTCTTAGTAGGTAGATTTGACGTGCATAGAACCTGTGTACAAAATTTCTGATCTGTACCTATAGCGGTTACGGCTCGGCGTTGATGAATCAGTCAGTCAGTCAGGACAAGCTCTTTTATATCTATAAATATATAATATATCTATATATATAAAAGAAGAAGGTGACTGACTGACTGACTGACTGACTGACATATCAACGCACAGCCCAAACCACTGGGTCTAGAGATTCCAAATTTGGCATGTAGGTTCCTTATGAGGCCTAGAGGTGCACTAAGAAAGGGTTTTACAAAATTCCACCCCTAAGGGGGTAAAAAAGGGGATGAAAGTTTGTATGAAAGTCCGTCAGTTTTGAAGTTAGGATCTTCAAAATTTGTATTTAGGCTGACGACTAAAAATTAATAATTACGTGTCTCAGTGTTATTGAAAATTCGACACCCTTAAGGGTGAAAAGGGAGATGAAGTTAAAAATTCTTTATTTTTAAAGTAAAATCCACATAATTTATTATTTACGCATTAATGATGTAATTCTATGCAACGTTCATCACTGTTATTGAAATTCCACCCCAAATTCAACCCCTAAAAAAGGAAAATGGGGTGAAAAAGTCTAAAAAGCAATATGGGTATCGTTTGTACGGTTTATCGGGTCGCTGATTACGAAAACTACAACAATTTTGAAATCAAACGTGGTGGACGTGAAATACCATCATCCCCCTGGGGATGGAGTTGGGTGCGATAGGTTTGAAATGTCTAAAAATCAATATGGGTGTCGTTTGTATGGTTTATCGGGTCGCTGATTACGGAAACTACAACAATTTTGAAATGCAACGTGGTGGACGTGAAATACCATCACCCCCTGGGGATGGAGTTGGGGTGCGATAGGTTTGAAATGTCTAAAAATCAATATGGGTGTCGTTTGTATGGTTTATCGGGTCGCTGATTACGAAAGCTACAACAACTTTGAAATCCAACGTGGTGGACGTGAAATACCATCGTCCCCTGGGGATGGGGTTGGGGTGCGATAGGTTTGAAATGTCTTAAAATAAATATGGGTGTCATTTCTATGTTAGGGATAGCGGTTAAATTGGCGTAAGGGGTAGGGATAGGGACAGGTAGAGGTAGAGGTAGAGAGGTAGAGAGGTAGAGTGGTAGAGTGGTAGAGAGGTAGAGAGGTAAAGAGATAGAGAGGTAGAGAGTTAGAGAGGTAGAGAGGTAGATAGGTAGAGATGTAGAGACGTAGAGAGGTAGAGAGGTCGAGAGGTAGAGGGGTACAGGTACAGGGAGAGGGAGAAGGAGGGGAAGGGGGAGAGGGAGTGAGGGAGGGGGAGGGGGTGAAGAAAAGGGAGGGAGAGAGGGAGGGGGAGAGGGAGGGGCAGAGGGAGAGGGAGGAGGGGGAGGGGAGGGGGAGAGGAAGGGAGAGAGAGGGAGAGGGTTTTAGTTTTTCTCAATTACTTCTGCGAATTGGCTCTGTTTTGAAATATTACATAAAGGTGTCTCTCATCTCTCTCTTTACATTTGTTAGGATACTGCTGCTAAGTTCCTCTGTTCTGAGTAATTTATGAGTAACGTCTGTAAATTATATAAAATTCAGCTGGATCTTGAATTATACTCATTGATTTGCGCAGGGTTAGCCCTGTTTTTCCTTAGTTTAAAATTACCCCGAAATGACGGGTAAACATCTCATTGCTTCGGAAAACCGCTAACAACATAAATACGAAATCCACGCGAGCGAAGCCGCGGGAAACAGCTAGTATTTAGATAAAAGTTTGTAAGAAAGGCAAAAACAACGTACAAAAACGTTACCTTTTGTTATACTCTCTTCTTCGTCTCGCCATCTCCGCCAAGGACTCGAAACCTTCTGTCTCTTGGCTGCATCAATGGTATCTAGCGCAGCATTTTGAGACCTGATCGTTTAGTTACAGGTCTACTCTCAATTTTCGATATATCGATACGACACTACTTCGATACAGTCGAATTCATAACTTCGTTCACTTGCAATAAAGTAGAATATTGTCTTAATGATCATTGGGATTTGCCGGGGCCACACCTTTTCTATAGGTTGAACTAGTTATTCAATAAATAAATTTTCCCAGACGAACAGCGCTACACGTGTCCGCAGCAGCGGGGCACGCGGCGATAGTTTCAGCGTTACTGAGCGGTGGGGCCATCTGTGACGCGGTGGACGCTAGTGGGGACAACGCATTGCATATAGCGGCCAGGGAGGGCCACGCGGCCGCCGCCAGGGCTCTGCTTGCCGACAGCGAGATCGATGCCGTCGCTGTCAACCTTAAAGGTATGTAAGTATTTAGTAGTGACTATGTGTTGCATTTAGCCGCCAGAAACAGGCACTACGCGGTTTACAGCCAGCGAGGTTGTCAACCTTAAAGGTGCGTAAGTATATAGTAGTGGCAATGTGTTGCTTATAACCGGTAGGAAGAGGCCCTCTGTGGCTTGCAGACAATGAGGTCGATGCAGTCGCAGTCTACCTTAAAGGTACACATAAGGTACGTATATAGTGGGGACAATGCATTGCTTATTACTGCTAAGGAAGAAGCGCTCTGTCAACCGTAAAGGTACTAGACAATCAACCGTATATCGATAGAAACACTGCCTTTATGATGTTACGGTAGTGCAAATATATACTATAGCTTGGCTTTTGCAACTAGATTATAATGAAACAGAAAATTTGTTGACAGTTCAATCGTAATAAATTAGTGATGTATAAATATACACATACATACACAAACATGTACACACACTGGCCCACCCACACACACACACACACACACAAACACGCACGCACACACACACGCGAGCATATATATATATATATATACATTGATAGACGCACTTACACTTTTTATAACTACTATAATATTTTCATTTAGCTTAGAAATCTCCATAAATCCACCTTATAATTTTAATAACATGTACGTATTACTGTATTGGTGTCCATGAGGGGGGACCTGGAGTCCTAAAATACAGGCCTTGGCTTAGTTTAGGCTCCAGCTACCCCACAAACAAATTACTAAGTTATATTGCTAGTTTTTATTTACATTTAAATGTTTTTTGTAAGTTTTTTGTTTGTGGAGAGAAATAAACAAATTTTAATTTTTATTTATTAATATCTCCACTAATGTGCGAGTCTGCGGGGTGACTCTACGTACAGTCAAGAGCAGGTAAAGCTTGGCACTTGCAGCGTGACTCTAGCCCAAGAACGGTACAAAGTCCAAAGTGTCAAGTTTGAAGTGCTCTTGAATGTATAAAAAACTTTATTTGGAAAAAGTAATCTGACTTTCGAAAGTATGTAAGTTCCTCAACTAAATAAGAGTATCTAAAATATATTGACCGTAGGCCTTAGCATGTATTTTAAATATTGTTTTGATGTCGTTGTTTCAGGGCGTAACCCTTTACACGAGCTGTGTTGGTGTAAGAAAGACAACGCGGCGACGATTTGTGAAGTATTCCTAGAGTTCATGCCAGACTATCCCATCAACAAGACAGATCTACAGGTGTGAACACGCATTTATAACATGTCCCTTGCTGGGCGCCAAATTGCTTCGTGGTCACATTTTGGGCGCCAAATTTAATCAATCATATTTCGATTCTTAATAAGATCACTTAAAAGGTTAGACAGACCTAATGGTGTGAATTCTGGCAGATACAAAGTAAACTAAATTTGGGATTCAAAAAGTGTTGTCTTTTTCCGCCTGCAGAGAGTAACAAAGAGAGCATCACTTTTAGATCTGCCAAAAGTTTAATTTGTTCAAAAAACGTGTTTTTTTTTTGTTTTTCCATACAGACCTAGCGCTACCAAAAAATAGTTTTGTATGGGACTACTACCAGTGGGCCGAGGGTTCGATCCCCGCCCAGGGCTAACATTTGTGTGATGATTGATTAATAGTGTTTGTTCTGTGTCTGGGTGTTATTTATATCAGTCCTGGTACTCTACAGGCGTTGCCTACTTTGAGATCAGATGGCTTTGTGTGAATCACCCAATTTTTTGCTTCAACCAATCATGTTTTTTTGGGAAAGTTTTTTAATTTTATGGTCCGAGTAACATATAAAATATTCCAATCTGGGCGCCAATATAAACTAGTTTTTGTTGTAAAGGGCAACACACCTCTGCTGCTCGCGTATATGAACGGACAGGCTGCCATGTGCCGCGTGCTCGTGCGAGCCGGCGCGTGTCTGGCGCAGGAGAACAAAGACGGCATGTCCATATTTAACTATCAGGTATGCAGTATTTATTGCTTCTACAGCTATCAACCTGCAGAACGGTGGAAGTCACGCCAGGGGATGTTCGTAGGTTCGTTGTGGCTCTGAAGTTGCAGTGGTGAAGAATAGTGATGTAGATGGTCCAGGAGTAAATAAGGAGAGATGATTGTACTTACAGTTTGTTTATTTGAATATATAAAGAGGTATTTATAATATAGGATGTAGACACCAATAAAATTACTGGTGACTACAAACATTTATAATACAGATTTATAAATTAAATGATAGATTTATCGATCCAAAAGTGAACGATCGATATCAAGTAATGGAAAAGGTCAAAAAATTGCGAATGCGCAGAATAATTTTGAATTTAGAACGTCAGCTGATTGTAAACCGACATTGGCTGTATGAATTTAGAACAATGCAAAACTAAACGCAAGCGTTTCGTTACAAACCTAGCCGCAACCATACCCCAGACACTTCATACGAGCGCGAAACGACCTTTCGTAATTTGAAATTGATAGAAGTGTGAGGCTGTTTATTCAGTGCAACACTATATGGTGCAACTGATTGACCCTCCTGCGAACTACCAGAATCACGCGAGGTGAGGGGGTGGATTCCGAAGGGGGCGGAGAATGTCCGTTCTGTATGATAATGTACTATTACTTAATTCTGTGCTGCAACTCTAACAAGCGTGGTATTTATGGTACAGTCAGATTAGGTTAAGCTAGACACTCGTAGCGCGATTTTAGTTTATGCGGCTGTTGAGGTAAAAATGTGCAAAGTCCATGTCAGGCTTGACGCGCTTCTAAGTGTACATCCAAATTATACCACATTGAACCTTTTAGGGGATGCCTTTATCCAGCTGTGATCGTTACAACTTGACTCGCGCTCAACTTTCTTCATAACAAATTAAGGTGAGCCGTTTTAAGTACATACATTCATATAAAAGGGGTTTAGGTTAGTGGACGCGGAGTTCTTAAAATCAAAAGGCAAAAGCTTGAAGAATATGATATAATGGATAGGTGGGTACGAAACCCTTAGGCACAGAATAAAGTAATAATACTATACTCCGCCCCCCGCGCGCAATCCACCCGCACCCGCCCCGTCTCCTGCGGGTCAGTTAGTGCACATGCAGCCTACGCGCGCTTCTAATTTCAAATTCGCGCTCGTTGTATGTAGTGTCCGGGGCGTGCCTTATAGTTAGGGTGCTGGCTGCAATTTGGGTATATGATTTGCTCATGATTCATATTAATAGGGATGATAGATCAGCTCAATACGAATCGATTTGGTCCTTACAAGTTTTTCTGTGCGTCGCTGCGTTTTTTGAGTTAAAGCAAAAAAAAATGAAAATAAGATACTAAATAATGTTTTTTTTGTCTGCCCTTGTGGTTCCAGTTTAAAATACTTCTGAAGATGTAGAAAATCGAAGAGGCAGACATGCAGGGCTTTGCATTATCACGGGACGAAGTAGTGAATTTTGGCATTTTGAAGCGCTGTAACTTTACGAAGCAAGGCTATTATGATGGCAGACCATTTTTCTGGGGTTTTATACATTGTATTTAATCAGATAGTCATAGTCTGCCAGGTGTACGTTTCATTGTCAAATTTCAAAATAGTTAAAACTTAATTCCTCAAAAACGCAGGGGTGTGGATGTCCGCCAATATTTTTTGTATCTTTTAGAGGATGCTCCTTATCATCAGTCAAAGAGGCAGACATGAGCAAATCATATATAGGGTGACTTTTAATTAGTTCTTGATAGCAAAAGATATGCATGTACTCATGAAACTGAACAACTTTTCCCAAGGAACATAGGTCGAAATACGAAAAACCAAATTTGACCTCCCATACAAAATGCGCTATCGGCTGATGCAGTTTCTATGAGAGGTCAAAACTTGATTTTCGTATTTCGACCTATGTTCCTTGGGGAAAGTTGTTCAGTATCATGAGTACATTCATACCTTTTTCTATCAAGAACTAATTAAAAGTCACCCTATAGAAATTTGTCCTTCATCACCTTAGGGCGCGAGTCTGACTCGCACTTGGCTGGTTTTATTTATTTAAGAAAGCCTTATCTCCAGGTGGCCACAAAGCAGCTCCTACACAGACTGTTAGACGCGTTACCAGCGGAGGCGCCGTGGGCCGAGAGTGATCTTTGTCAAGAGTGCGGCACTAAGTTCACGCTGACTATGAGAAAACACCACTGGTAAGTATGGAAACATAATCGATCAGTCTGGAAAGAAAAACTTAAAGTGGGTTGCACCATCTAACTTATGCATAATCGAATATACGCGTCTTGCTCTGTAAATGATGGAGACAGTAAGAGGCGTATTCGGTTATGGGCTACGAATAAATAATAAGTCAGGAATTGTAACTGCGCTCAAAAAATGACCCAACGAAAGTCGTGTATTTCAGAAGTCGTTCCACCGCGTCATTGGCTCAATTACTACTAGCTGACATTGCAGCACGCGCGCGAACCAATCGCTGCTCTCGTTCTGAATTTGAACCAATTGATTCGTATTTTGAATATACGTCCTTTTGGTTTCACGTAGGCCCACTTTTTGTTTGGAATTTGTTCTCAATTAGAGTTCCTTACTTATTATTTATTCGTAGGTTATGGGCAACCCACCCTAACTGCATTACACCACCCACTACATTATTATATCTTCGAATGAAGCGACTCATATAATAACGATCGAACTTCACTCCTGGAGTTCGTTTGATCATCTATTATTCCATCTTCACATGCAAGATTCTGAAAAATGTAAAAGCAATGGAATAACTAATTTGGAGATTTTAAACAAACGAAAATTAACGTTTTCTTTTACACGTTACAACCTTGAAGGATGTTAATCTGCCCTCCAAACTAAACGAACAATTAAGTTGGCAGAAATACAACACGAAAATACAATAATAAGACTGCAGTTTTTTCCAAGGAACAGGTCGAAATACGAAGAACCAAATTTGACCTCTCATACAAAATGCGCTATCAGCTGATGCAGTTTCTATGGGAGGTCAAAAATTGATTTTATTCTTTGACCTATGTTTCTTGGGAAAAATTCTTGAGTTTCATGAGAAGATTCACACCCTTCCCTTCCGTTACACTACGCGCTGTATAACTTCCCAGAGAAACAAATCATCATATCGTATGGGTTGAGTACGATCAATGACATAGGTACCTCACAAACCCTGGTGTCAGTTACATGCCTTTGTTTTGTGATTTTTAGGGTTCCGATAACAAAATGGAAAAAAAAAGGGAACCCTTATGGTGCGACTTTGTCTGTCTGTCACACCTGAATATCTCGGCAACCAGTCATGCTATCGACTTGAAAGGAATAGTTTTAGAATATGGTTGCCCTACATAATTGCACTTGAAAAAATAAAATAAAAAATATGATTATTAATGTAAAGGGGGTCCAAATGGGGGGGGGGGGGAATTGTCGCTACTAGGTCAAGTGGGGTATCATATAAAAGGGCTATTTTTTTGCGACTTAGTTTTCAAGTTATGATGAAACATTTAAAAAAGAATACCATTCCCTCCCCCTTATCTCCGAAGTTTGTGAAAGGAAATATTTGAATTAATTACAGTCAATAGAAGTTTATGTAAATATTAAAGTAAAAATAAAAGGATCTTTCTGAATTGCACAGTTTTTTAGAAATCTGCAATAAACCTTTACAAACAAATTTAGTTTACCGGTTCAAAAAATTTACTATTGCTTCCAAAAATTCTAAAGGTATATCGAAACCCTCGGCGCGCGAGTCCGACTTGCACTTAACAGGTTTTTTCTAATAAGTTTAGCGTTTCTAACGTGAGCTTTTGTAACTTTTTTCGGCTTGGTTTTGCAGCTAGCTGCGCGAACGCTTGCTTGAATTTGATTACTTTTTTTGTTACAAGTGAGCTAACGAGCAGGTTATCCGCCTGGTGGTAAGTGGTCACCACCGCCTGTAGCACCCACTGATGACAGTGACTAATATGAATTAGTGACAGCATCGGACACTAATAAGATACCAAGGCATGTTGCCCACTCTGACAACTAATATAGTATGTCTCGTGCCGGCAATTTCACCCGCTCCCTTCCCTTAGAACTGAAACATAGCAGTGCAAAGGAAAAATTGCTGCTTAACGGCAGAAATGGGCAAAGTAATTAAATAAAAAAATGGTTTTCCAGCCGTCACTGCGGGCGAATGCTTTGCAACAAGTGTTCGAGTCAGGACGTGCCCATACTCAAATTCAACATGAACAAGCCGCAACGAGTCTGCGAGATCTGCTTCAACGTGCTGCAAGTCGGCGCCAGCTAGTGAGCGAGACAGCGCGCGGCGGGAACGGTCAGAATGAGGGAGATAGACATCTCTGTCTCTCAAGACGGCTCGTAGAGAAGGATAGGGAATCCGTGTTTACAATCTAAAAATGAACTACTTTTTATCGAACGTCAAACGGAAATAGAATTAAAATTTTGAAGAAGGTTTAGGAACGATCTTTTTATAAAAAAATTATTTAACAACACAAAAATGTGAAATGGTTAGTTTTTCATTTAAATGTTTGTTTCCTAGATGGCAGGTAACTCGCGGATTCTGAACGGATCATAAAATGTTCAGACAGCAATATTTTGTCATTTTCTAAGCCACTTGTGTCTGTTTCATTTTCTATTCCGTTCAGGTAAGTTTCTCAGCTAAAAACCATTTTCGTATCTTCAATGCAAGTAGATTTTTAATGTGTGATCAGGGCAACAACACATTTATAATTTCCTATGGAGGCTACGAACATTATATGACTTGTATGTTATACAGATTAATTCGATACAGATTTGGTACGCATGCGTGCAATTTCATATGTACGCACGCATCCTTTACTGAAGAACCCTTAGGCCGACTGTTTTCGTGGATTTTCTTCAGAGGTAAGCAGGTCACTAACGCATCCCGCTAAACTGTACTACGCCATCCACGAAAAGTTTAAGTTAATCCGTATTTAAACAATGTTTTTTTTTTTTTTCAAGTTTTGTTAAGTTTTTGTTACTAGCATCAGTTTCGTTATTTTTTTTTACTTTTACCTGGGAAATTATAATTATGTAAAATTTAGTCAATATAGGTTAACAAATGATGCTCTAGATTTAGAGATTAAAGCCATGAGAGCGTCCACATTATGCATGGCTGCAAATAAATAGTGCCTCATATTTTGAGCCGGCTAATCTTAAATTACTATGCCAAAGTCTGAGTGTGCTACTATCACTTTTGAAACTAGATTTAAGGATACGGATTTTCGTACGCTGTGTACGTAAAATGTCGTATGTATTGTTATAAAATATTTGTTAAATTCTATCATTTATTTGTTTTGCTATATTTTTTACCTGCAAACATTGTCAGCTTTCATTATTTGTCTTAAGATTTCTAAAGATTGTGATTGTTTTATTTTATGTACTGAATTTCTATGAGTATTCTTCAGAGTATTTGAAGTTTTGACATTCACTAATGTGTACATTCCAAAAATTTATATTATTTTATAGACTAGTGCCATTTTTATGTAAATCTATTTCATGCTTTTTAATTTTATGCAATATGTTATATTTTCATTTAAATTTTATAATAAAAACATTGTATAAGCCTTTTTTGTGTATTTTATTTTACTGGTCCATAAAAACAAATATAATTGTAACTGATTATTTATTTACAAATAAACAACAACCTCCCAGAACATTCTCAATGTGTACTGTTATTGATAAAATAATTTACTAGGATCACTACATTCCACCAGGGTTGACAGTTCAACATTGCAGGTAAAATGGCAGAAATTATATTACACTATTCTAAAGGATTACGCCAGCCTCTTAAAAAGGTCTTTGTTGACACACTTGTCCAGGACCTGGACATAGTCGATGAGCTCCTCTTCACAAGTCTCGGCGGTTTGGGATTTAGAGTTGACGCGATCATTGCATTCCTGGTATTTGGCCCAGAAGGCCTGACAATCTGGCTTCTGATGGCATTCTTCCTGAAGAAAGGATAATAAAAGGACTATTAATAAAGTGTACACATTGCCACAAAAAATTTGCAAAAATGTGAGTAATGAAATGATATAAAAAATTTAGAAATAAATGACATTTTTATGGTTATTATTTTTACTGGCTAACATGCTTGAAATGCTCTATTGGATGGCGAGGAAAATATTGTGGGTAATGTCATTTTTAAGGTTCTGTAGTTAGTATCCGCACCTTAGCTCAGAGACCCTCAATACTAGAAAGTTAAAATTTGGTATGGGTATACATATTAGCGTAACGCTAACAAGCGTGGTGACTAAGGTACTTCCCCTCGACATTTTTCTAGCAAGAGCTGGAATTCTGGAGGGAGCTTTTAATTAATTAAAATTAATTAAAAGCTAATTAAAATTACCCGTGGACCCGGTAATGGGTCAACCCAGCGGGACCACGGGTAAACAGCGAATGAAAGATGGTTCTTCTTTATATGCTAATAACAGTCAGACAGATGGCGGATAAAGGTAAGTAACATGGATCACTGAGGATTCTCTATAATAATGAGAATAAGTAAGGCCTACCACCTGCCGGCCCACAATACTTTATCCTACAGATCATACAAAATAAATGACAACTGGCATTTTCCATATAACGAAGTGTATTAAGAAAAACTGTTTCTGGGTGAACAAAAGTAGCAACCCCAAAAATCGGATACACAACAAGTGTTCATACAAATAAAGAAGAACATGAAAAATGTGCCGTTCCATGCATATTTTACTATTATTTTGTGTTCCATGCGGTGTGAATCATTTTGTTTTACATTTGGTTGCGCTGTTACGGTAAAAAATATGTGTCATAAAGAATATGTTACGTCAGTGACAATCACACAAAAAAGAGAAATTCGTAAACTGGAACGTATTTGATAGTTTTTCCTCCCCTGCTGCCCGATGACAGTGACAGTTTTTTTTTAAATAGACGAGTGTTGCAGGCACATTCAATTTTTTATACATTTTGAGTATTAAGTGACGGAACTTCTTTGTAAGAAAATTTTAACTATTACAATTCTAGCTATGACTACTCAAAGTTACTAAACTAATAATGGTACACAAAAAAATACAACAGAAACAAAATTAACCTTTGACTTCACTTTATTTCTTCACATATATCTATGGAACAAAAATTAATAAAAGTTAGTCAGATGAAAAATAAAACTGTTTCCAAACTCAGGTGCAGAATAGCAGATGGAGAGCCACTATCCTGTGTTTTAGCGTGGAACTTATTTACCCACAATGATAGTAACAGGCTAGATATAATAACATATAGCTGTTGTGTTGGATAAATGGGCATTACTGAAAGTAAAAAGAGATAAAAAATATAGGTACAGTACCTACTGGCCACAACAACCTAGGACTCCGATCTAGGTTTTTGTAGCCAGAAGTCTCAACGCCATAAGTTTAGTTTGTTTTCAGAAAAAAGTCAGGTAGGTGTGCCGTTAGTGTGGTTTATAAATAACAAAAATAATCACACAGGTAAGGTTATGGTGATAGGTTAGGTTTCCAGAACAATGATGGAACCATTAAATAATGAAAATTATATGTAGGTTCTCAACTTACCCTTAGGACCGTCTGAGGATCCACGAGCTCCTCTTCTTCCGCGGCCTCTTCTTCAGCTTCGTCCGCCCTGACTTTGGGGATGATCTTCTCGGCCATTCTCACCGATTTATCTGCAACCACAGTTGAGCGAATTGATAAATTATACGCGGACAGGATCACTGAGGCAAAGTAGTACTGTTTTTTAAAGGATTAACAAAGAAATATCGCTAAAATCCGCTATAAAATTACCTCAATCGATGACGCAACAACAGCAGCACTACTGAAAATGTTGCTAGTAAAAACAACTGTTTAGTTGTAGTAGTAAATATTATATAAATTGGTTTTGATTTTAATAGAAGCGTAATTTTATCAATCTTGTGAACGAAACAGTTTTTGATCAGAACGCATAATAATTTGACTTCGACAAAAATAACCGTGATAATCACAATACAATCAAAAATGTGTTATACAAAAGGTAGAATTTGTTCGAAATTATGGCAAGAAATACAGTGACATTACTCATGACAGTCCTTAGTGACAGTCATGTAAACCAACATTACAAAATAAACATGTACATAAAAAACGTAGTTTCTTTTCTTCTGCATCTCTGCTATAAAAATGTATACTTTACTATAAACATTGTGCAAGAAATCAAACGAAGATCCCATTGATTACGTTTTGTAAAGTTGAAATTAAATTTTGCTCTGTGATCTCGTCACTAGAACCTAAAAAAATAAATTTTATAAGATAAAGATTTGAAGTGTTAATTACTAAAGTTTATAATGTTTTTACATCTCTCTCGCACAGGCAGAGTTCTTTTGACCGTCACCATGGAGAGAGCTTACTGTAAAAATTGGTTTTAGATTTCAATATATTCGTGATAATTTAGTGAAATTAACGTTCTCGCAATGTTTGTCGACACAAGGGAGATTAGTATTATTTAAGATACGATGGTTTCGTGTCCCACTGCCAACTTTCGTCAAAACACGACGATTTGCAATTTTTTCTAACATTATTGTTGTTTTTGCATTTCAGGTTGGTTTTACAAAAATATTACCTGCACATGTTCTCAATGGCAATGTTTCCTAGACGGTGGCATAAATTATTAGTCCTCTCATTGGACTATCTTTATGAAATGATGAAATAATATAAAAGTTGAGGTTATGTCTTGTTCAACAATATAACTGTTTTTCTTTTTCAGGATGAATGGAGGGATGGAGCATAAGGCTTCAGGTCACAATGCTGTGCTGCACAAAGCACCCAAGAACTACAAACTGCTCATGGACCCTTTTCTTGTGAAAGGAGCAACTAAATTGTACCGATATGATGGGCAAGTTCCTGGAGACAATACTTATCCTCCTGTACAGTGCAGAGACCCTCGCTCACAGCTCTCCAGAATTTGGAACAGATTGGAGCCAGCAGATCTTCCAGTCCCTAGGTACATAAACAGTTTTCTTTTCAAAATTTAGGTCGGTACACTTTGGAAAAAATAATATATCATCTTGAAGTACATCAACATTGGTGGTCAGGAATAGGTCTAATCAGACTGGAGATTGGATATATTTGCTAAATTAGTATAACAAATAAACATTCTATTTCACAAATCAATCATTAGCCAATCATACTTATTGGTAAATATTAGGAAATTCTTGCATTGCTTTTTAATTGGCTTGACTAACTTCTGCATACTATATTAATTAGAAAATGACCTAAAACACTTGGTTATTTTATCAAAATAGTTGATAAAAATGTAATTTTTGCAATTTCTTCTCTTTGTTTTTGTTACATCTCTCAATCAGTGTTACCAACATAACCAAACCACCCTGACGTTAGCGCAGAAGCGGGAATTTTAAATGCTGCAGAGAGAGTGCACAACATGGTCCATTGCACAAAGCATTTTTGTAGCTAAAGCTCCCTTAAAACTTTCTGACGCTTTCTTTGTCAACAAAACATAAAGAGTAAGCAATAAATTTGAAGGAGGTTTTACTTTAAAGACGCTTTGTGCAACTGGCAGTTAGCCTAGCTAGATTATTATTTATTTATTTATTAAGGTAATCAACAGCACATTTCTTAAATAACATTTCCAGGTGACTTAGTCTAGATGCAGAGCCAATAATAGATTACCCCGTATTGTCAGGGAGCAGAGTACGATACAGTCAATTGCAACTCAAACGTAGCGCTTTGTTGCTTAAGTTAGACTAAGACAGTAGGTTTTGGTATGCAGTTGACTGCACGTACATACATTATTAAAGTAAGAAGAATGTGATAGTTATTGTAACAGTGTTAAAGGTAGTATCATTAGGTACAACTCAAGAAATGGAAGATGTAATCAAAACAAATAACAATTCTCTCTTCTCATATTTAAGAGCCGCGCTCTTGTCGGTGGAGCAATCTCCATTTCTCTCTGTCCTCTGCCAATGATTTGACATCCTGATAAGACTCGACGTTTACCCTCTCTTTTATCTGGTCAAAATAAGTGCGTCTTGGTCTTCCTCTTCCTCTTCTGCCCTCTACTTTTCCTTCAATAATATTCTTTATGAAAGTGCCATGTCTTATCAGGTGTCCGACCATCGTCCCTCTTCTATTTTCGATGGTTCTCAGCAAATTTCTCTTCTCTTTAACCAAATCTAGAACTTCCTCGTTTGTCTTTTTCTCTGTCCAACTGATCCCTTCCATTCTCCTCCAACACCACATCTCAAACGCTTCTAACCTCTCTCTATCTCTTTGTGTTAGAGTCCACGTCTCAACAAAAATAGTGAGTACTTAATACTTGTAAGTATATAAACAAAAACAAAGCTACTGTGTTTGCATACATTACTAGGTGAATGAACAAATTACAAATTTATCTATATTTGTTTGATTGATCAAGCATTGCCAATCGATAATAGTAATTACTACTATAATTAAAAGACATAGCTACATGTAACTACTTGTAATTTTTACCTACTGTAACCATTAAAAAAAATTAAATTCTCTCTCTACACCTCCAACTACGCACAAGAGTTTAGTGTATGTGTTAGTTATTAGGATTCAGCCCTACGACGATGATTGATATCTTGGGATCGAACAACATTTAGCGCAGTGCACTTTAGGCTAAGGAAAGTAAATGTTTATGTCATGGATGTGGATGATAGAAATGTGTACATTTCTCTTTTTTACTTTTCAGATTCAAAATAGATCAATATTATGTCGGCACTCCACCACAAATAGAAATTACAATAGCCAATTTAAATGACAACATAGATAAGGCTTTTTTAGCTGATATGATGAATAAAATTGGTCCCTTTGAGGAATTGACCATATTTTACCACCCTATCACCAATAGACATTTGGGGTTTGCAAGAGTAGTGTTTCAAGATGTCAAGTATTCTAAATTATGTATAGACAAATACAATGGAAAATCTGTAATGGGCCAAGTAAGTGAAGGTTTTGATAAATTTTATTTGAACAGTACTTATTTGAATTCAATAACGCAGCTTGATTAGAATGATAGCAGGACAGAGCGATACATGTCTCTGTGGCTCCAATATCTTTCGCATGGCTCCATCCTGCTGCCACACTGCTGTCATTATAATCAACCTACATTATTTAGACTAGTCTTAGAGGCACGTACAGCAGACGGCAGACTTTTTGTTCTGACAGTCCGCTAGAGTGGCCGGTACTGCAATCGTTTTCGTATTATTATAGTCATTGACATGAGAAAAACGCTCTGCTTCCATGTGCATATTTTCTAAAATACACCCTGTATAATTTTTTTTATATACTTTTACTTTTCCTGTTTTTTTTAATATTTATACAGGATAAATATTAAAAAAAACATGCAAAATCACATGCGCTGCCATAGTGCACAGTTTACTAAAAAAAAAAATTGCAAAAAAATTAACAACGTAAAGATAAAGTGTATTTGTAATGTATAAGCATAGGTATAAGCGACAGCTTTCCGAAAACTGAAAGGGTATCAGTCAACGGTTTTGAATAACTTTTCCTGAGAAACATACCTTTGGAAAATAAAAATAAAATTAGTGCAGTTTAATAGTCAATATAAAATCACTTTTCTCCACGTCTGTACAAATGAAAAAAAAAAAAAACAGTATACCGAGTTGACCGATGCAAAAAAGCACTTGGTCAACTCGGTACTGTGTACCGAGTTCGAGTGTACAGAGTTTACGTAAGAGCCGTCTGGACTCCCGATGGTAGAAGGGTGATGGTGAAATAAGCTCGTGGAACTCTTGAGTCGGACTCGCGCAACGAGGGTTCGGTACCACTAAGGTCAAAATACCGTCTTAGTTAAGGACGCGCAGACACGCACTTGACCAGTTTTTATTATTTGTTGTTATTCTTCTAGCTTATGCACTATAAACAAACCAATTTTCACGCTTGTAAGTGTTCCCGTTTTTAAAACAAAAATCGAGAAAAATCGCCTAAGAAAACACGTTTTTAGTAGAGGAGCCTTATTTTTTTTGTTTTTAGGATTTGTTGTTATGGTGGCAACGGAAATACATAATCTGTGAAAAAAACTGTCTACCTATTACGGTTCATGAAATACAGCCCACTGACAGACAGACATCGGACATATTAATAGGGTCCTGTTTTCCACCCTTTGGGTACGGAACTCTTATAACGAAATAAATGAGCCAGCGCCTATACAATAGGCATACCACATACAGCATGCAAAAGGTCAACTGCCTATAGAAAGATTTTGTCTTCTTGATGTTACGCGCGACAAAAATGTGAAACTACCTAATCTACCTATTTATTTTGAGTTGTGTATGTTAATCTTGGTATTATTGTATATCTTGGTATTATTGGTAGACGTTGTGAAACATAGACATGTATTTGAGACTGAAGATGAAATGCATACACGATTGGCAACTAGGCGTAAGGACCTGAATCATATTATTGAACCTACACTGGATGTGGTCAGACACTGTGCACGTTATCAGGCCGTCAGATTGTTCAATCGACTGCCGATGGACCTAAAATCTATCACAAATGTTAATTGTTTTAAACGAAAATTAAAAGAGTATCTTTTGGAAAAGTGCTGTTATAGTATTGAAGATTTTTGATCTATATTTTTTTAAATTATTTGAGCTTTACAGTGTTGACATTTAAATATTTTATTTTTGACATTTTTATATTCTTGACATTTAAAACTTTTGACATATTTTATTGGGTATTTAACATTTTTGAGATAATGTTTGCTAGTACAGACTACGAATTGACTTTGAATGTAATGATTTACATTGTTATTTTTATCTGAATGTAAATTTATATTTTAATTTAATGTAATTTTCTATGATGATATGATTTATTGTAATTTCAAACACAATTTTATATTGCTAATGAATAAATGAATGAATGAATGAATATTTGTAAACTCCTGTGATCTGTTTTATGTGTTATGTTTATTGAATAAAGGTTTTATCTATCTATCTAAATGGTTGTTTATTAATTGTAGGTGCTAGAAGTTATCCATGACCCATTTGGGAAGCGATGCCAGGAAATGCTGGATGATAAAACGTTAGAGAAGAAGCCGATGCTACCGGTTGTCGTGAAGCCACCTGTCGTAGAAGATGCTAGGGTACAGAAGGTCGATACCACTCTCAGCAAGAAATTAGAAGATACTAAACTGTCTGATAAGGTAAGCAATGCAAATGTAACAAGGTATATTATCCCTTATTTCTCGGTCGAAATACGAAAACAATTTTTCGACTTTCCATACAAACTGCTTAAACTGGCACATTTTGTATGGGAAATGAAATGTTTTTTCGGATTTCGACCTATGTTCCTTCGAAAAAGTTGTTCAGTCGCAGAACCACCTTTTAAAATTTCCGGGGTGGTAATAAAATAACGCCCAGACCACATGCACTTGCGTCAACTTCAATGCACTCGGGCTTCGTCGGTAGACGGCTAAAATTGCTGCTGATTATCGCTATAAATTTTGAAATCTTTAACGACATTTCCTGAATGCATAAATAAATAATCGCTTTGTTGTTATTTATTGTCTCAGTGGTTGTTTAACAATATTTTATTACTTTTGGTCAAGACCCTGTGCTGTGACACAGGCAGCTGGGTGATCGAAACCCGCGTTAACAAAAATTTCACACAATTTCAACAGACGGCATATCTATCTATGCTTTGTGTTGGGCCCTAGACCCGAGGTAGCTAGATGATTGTTTAGCATTAAGAAAACGTGCGCAATAGATACCAGAGTTGCGCTATTTAGCTATCCTGTTTAGAGCTGCGCTTGAAAATGGAGAGATCCTATTGGTTGGATTTTTTCCAGCTCGCAGGTTGCCTATTTGACACAACTCTGGTAGAAAGTCACCCTGAAGTGCCGAACCCTAGTGGAACGAGCGGTCTTGTCAGAATTTGTGGGACTTAGCTCAGAACTGAGGTAATAGGAGGATCGAATGATAGGCCAGGAAATGAGACAATATAGACACTGTACTAAATCGCGCGGTATCACCATACCACCCACTAGTTGTATACGTGCCTGACAGTATCCTCGTAAGCGCGCGTCTCCACCGGCCCGCAATCGCCACACTAAAATCGGGGAAGGAGAGGTATCAGAACTAGCTTGGGGCGGAGAGTGTCCTATACTGTACTGTACTATTATTGTCAACTCCTTTAGCCTCTCTAAGGTTGGCTAGAAAAAATTCCATTTGGGGATAAGTCCGCCTTTGCATAATATTCTCGTTTGTAATTTGTCTCTTCTTTTATTTGTGATGCAATAAAGAATATATACATACATGCATACCGTCCTGTCCGAGATGGTATCTGGTGTAATATAGGTTAAAACCAACTACGAGGATTACACTTACAGCTCTGCACTAGGAAAATCATGTCTCGAGGGTGTTTGATTAGAATGACAGCAGTGTAACGGCAGGACCGAGCGATGCGTAAGATATTGGAGTGACAGAGAAACATATCACTCCGTCCTGCTCTCAAGCATAGCCTTGTACTGCTGTCGTTCTAATCAAACTACATTATTTCGACTGTAGACTCAGGCAAACAAGCGCAAAAACTTGTTTAGACCTAGGAAAAAAAAAACATTTTTCTTTTTTAAAAATGTTCATATCTTTACAGGAGTCCTACTCTCGCAGCCACAAGGAGCATGATCATAGCGACAGCAACACGCGGTGGTCGGACGAAGAGCGCGAATATAGACATCGACATCGCAGCCGCTCTGACCGAGACAGAGACAAAACGAGCAGCACCAGTGAGCGGGAAAGAGACCGAGACAGGTAAGTTGTCGTTTTACATGCCCTTTGCCCGGATTTTCTGACTGTTATTTATTCCTAACCCCTTTGGGTTTATTCAAAAAATCTTATTGGGACAATAAAACTTTTAAGAAGCTTTGTGTGCCAGAGACTTGTTTGAATATGTGAAAAGTTGTCTCAGAAATCTGCATTTGTTTTTGTGTAAGGATTTTTCTAACTAGCACATGTATAAATATTTTATTTTATTTCGCAAGCGGCCGATGCAAGAGGAAATGTAGGCGAAAGTAAGTGACATGATTTATTGCATGTGTATTTAAATATATATGTATAATTGGCCGCTTCACATAATACCTTTTTTAACATTTTACAAAATGACAAGAATTTTTTTTATTCGCGTTTTAAACGTATACAATTTGCCGACCGATTGTAAACGGTCAATTATACGATTTGCCTGCGACATATTTTACTTTACTTTATTATTTAACAAAGGAAGAATGAACATAATACACACTACACAACAAAAGCATGAATAAAGAGACGCCTATAAACATCACTAGTGTTCAGTAGCAGCCCCAATGGACCAAAGTCTGTGCCAGGACTGTTACATCTTATATATTGAACCATATAGATGTGTGTAGGCACATACTACTTAGCAGCACCTTCTTTGCGACACCGAGTGAGGCCTCCTTGCTTCAGGAATAGACTGGCAGCTGAGTATTTAGTTAGCTGTCGATCTTATGAAGCGTCAAGGTGAAAGGACGTGACAACAAACCATCTTAGTGGAGGGTTGCGAACGTCCTGGACCCAAAACGAATCATAATAACAACTCCTGAACTAATTAGTGGTATCACAGCACAGGATGTGCAAACATGGAGTCAGCTGTAATAGCTACCCAGGGTCAGACTGGAACAGAAGGGTCCGGGTGCCTCATCATAAGCCCGGAGCACGAAACGTGATGTGACAATAATTCGATCCTGGTTAATTATACCTGAACCCACTTTATCCTTGTGAGACTTGGGATTATGATATTATGGCCTCCTGCGCCGATATCAGAAGTGGGATAAAGAGACACAGCTCAATATTTTAATCATGTGTGCAAGCATTTCAGTTTCATGGATCTGCGTAAAAGTACAGTCGTGCCGAGAAATTGTTGAGCAACAAGTACAATCAAGAAAATTAGGTGCTGTACATACATTTTATGATAAAAAGGAATCAAGTTTAATGAGTTTTAATACCTGATATGTCGTAATGATCAAAATTATATGCGCTTAGATGGTGACAAAAAGCGTAATTTGCAAAAGTATCGTAAATTAGAAAGGCGTTGATGCATTTTTAAATAGTGGATGTTAAAGAGCGCTTACGGTACATACGAAGAAGACAAGACTTGCTTGTGGTTGTGAAATTATGTAATTTTCGACTTTGTAGAATGGAATCAAAGTTACGTACGGTAGCGACGATGTGTTCCTACGGTGTTTTTATACAACATTAACCAGATTAACCAGATGTCTGTAAAATTAAAATGGAAATAACGAAATCTGAATGAATAACGATTAAATAAAAACAAAATGCAATGAAATGAAATGAAACAAAATAATTTGATCACACAGCTAATGCTGACTGGTTGAAATGGTGATCGCTGTTAGGCATGCTCTGTGACTGTAGGATGCCAGTTGAAACCAAGAGCACTAAATACAAGTATACAAAATAGTGGAGAAGCAACATTTTTGAGTCTCAATGATAATGAGCATCTTTATTAGCAATTTCGTGTCAACTCAGTGCGTGAAAGACTCAGTAGATTCGTATTTGCGTCAATGAGAGTTTCCCAAACAATATCAAAAGATGCTACACTAACTGCATATCATGGATATCAGGTCTGTCGTCAGTCCTTAGCTATGGTGTGCTATTTATGGGGACACAGCGTTAATCTAGAGGATGTGTTCAAATTGAAAGATGTTCTTCTAGCAAATAAACGATTTGATTGATTGTTTGAAAATCTGTGGTAGACTCGCGATGCTCTACAGGGACGAATGTTGGATAATTAATAAAACTATGTAACCAAAATCCATGTAACCGAGATGAAAATGCTTAGATGGGCCGGTGGAACTTAATTGGATAGACTCAGGAACGTACATGTTAGTGGCAGTTTCAAAGTATCGCCTATTCTAGACAAACTTCAATAGAGTCAGCTCCGGTGGTACGGATTATGTGATGCGCTGAGAAGAAGAGCACCACTTTGAGTCTGTGCTAAATATTGACAAAGGGAAACAAATCTAAATAACCCCTGGGATGCCAAAGACCTATTTGGTGGATGAAAATGCAAGGTCTTACAAAAAATATTGTGGTCGATTATAACGACAGAGCCAACGGTTGAAAATATATTCAGGGGGTCGATTCCAAATTAAAATGGGAAGAAGCATGGAGGAAGAAAAGAGATAGACAGTGTACTGATTTTGATACATTGTGATTGATGATGAAAATCAACAAGCCAGAGCCATATTCTTAGCAACATCGAACAGCAGAAATGGAATATATGGGAATTTCGAATAATGTGGACTGTCTGTACATAGACAGAATTATGTTGTTGATACCTACCTTATGGATATCTGGTGAGCATGTTCCTTATTGTGACATAGTATGATATTGTGACGCACGTAATTTGAAATTGCTATGTTGATAATATGATTTGAAGTTACTCAGTTGGTTTGGGTGGTTGTAGGGTGATTACTGTTGAGCTGATAGAAAGGACAATGTCGTACGGGCCAGCCCGATTCGTTGGGTGGTTGAAGGTTCGCATTGGTCCAATCTATGTTTGTGGAGTTGATAGAGAGGGCAATGTCGTACGGGCCAGCCCGACTTGGTTGGGTGGTTGAAGGTTCGCATTGGCCCAATCTGTGTTTGCGAAGCTGGTCGGACAGTGGCGGATCCGGTCCATGCCCATCGGGGCTGGTCGAAGGGACACACTGGTCCGGGCCAGGCTTTGTTGATGGTTGGAAGGACAGTGGTGGATCATGTCACCGTGCCCATTAGGGATGGTCGAATGGACACACTGGTCCTGTCCGTGATTTATGTGGGAAAGATGTCATCCGGTCCATAGTGAGATGGTCGAAAGGGTACATGCTTTCAGAGTTGGGTTGAAGGGGCACATGCCTTCAGAGTAACTTCACAATGAGTGGTTTCAGTTTTGTGTGTGATGATGATCTTGATTGTCAGGATAGACGAGCGGATTGCTTGGTGATCTTGTTTTTATTTGTTTTAGGACATTGTTAATGGATTAACGCCCGAGGACGGTCGTGTTGTCAGGACGGCCGTGTAGGCACATACTACTTAGCAGCACCTTCTTTGCGACACCGAGTGAGGCCTCCTTGCTTCAGGAATAGACTGGCAGCTGAGTATTTAGTTAGCTGTCGATCTTATGAAGCGTCAAGGTGAAAGGACGTGACAACAAACCATCTTAGTGGAGGGTTGCGAACGTCCTGGACCCAAAACGAATCATAATAACAACTCCTGAACTAATTAGTGGTATCACAGCACAGGATGTGCAAACATGGAGTCAGCTGTAATAGCTACCCAGGGTCAGACTGGAACAGAAGGGTCCGGGTGCCTCATCATAAGCCCGGAGCACGAAACGTGATGTGACAATAATTCGATCCTGGTTAATTATACCTGAACCCACTTTATCCTTGTGAGACTTGGGATTATGATATTATGGCCTCCTGCGCCGATATGTGTATTATCTATCACTGATCATATAACGCTGTATTATGAAATTTTGAAAGTTCAATTCCATACTTTGTGACTTCCATACGTAGTGTTGTAGGCATGTGTGCTCGATGCGAGTAATTATGGACTTAGGCTTACTTTGTCTCTGTTGTTTTTTTTTCTTTTACACAAACCTTAGAACAGAATAACATTCCTGAAGAAACATATTGTCTAGATCAATCAATGTGAATTTCCATAAATTCCGCGGAATCCTGGGGTTCTGCGAATTATGGCGCGTTCTCGCGCTGTCCAAAAATATCGCGGGTGGCAGAACAGAACTTGAATGACTTTTCGATTTTAAAGAAGATTACCTATACTATGCAGTCATTAAGCAAGAAGGCTGTCATGGTTTTGCTTTCATTCGCGGCTTTTCATCCTACTCCAAGAATAAAAACTGAAACAAGTTTAGAACTAGACTCGATTATCGGATATTAAACCCAATTTCAGTGCCGTTTTAGTAAATAATAAAAGACTTAATAAGGATCTTAGCAGGTGGGAGGATCTGGTCTTTGCCTACCCTGCTGTTCACTGATGTTCATGTTTTATTTAATAAATTTATTCATAAAAATAATTGATTTTTCATTTAACTTATATCTACTCTTCTGAAGAAACTTAATTTAAAATTGCTAAGATGAATTTGCTTAGATAAATAAACAAAATAAACATGCTGCCAAAGTGCGAAAGTTAAAAATAAACATTGTGGAATATTTACCAGACACCGCGATCGCGAGCGTTACGCGCGTGGCACCAGCGAGTCTAGCGAGACGACGTATGCCGCGTCGAGCCACGCCACTGAGATACCCTACACGCCGGCGCAACCTGTGCCCTATGATGCTTACTATCAACAAGGGTAAGTGCTATCAAGGCCAGTTTAAATGGACTATTCTTCAGTATAAATTTATTTACTATTATATTCTGTGGCAGTATGTAAGATGGTACGATACGCAGAAAGATAGCTGCCCATACTCCGGTTCATAGGTCCTTAGTCGGCTCTTACGACACCCACGGGTAGAGATGGGTTTGTACTATTATTTGCCGGTATCACATGGAAAACGTAAAACACATAAAGCAATATCTACCTGCAGGTTTGCTTATCCCCCCGGGTACCCCGCGTCCGCGCCGCCTGGTAGCAGCGCCATGTGGTGGACCGACTGGAGACATCCACACCACACGCCGCATCACCACTCGCATGTATGTATCACGTCATAACAGCCACAAAAACGTCCATAGCTGAACAAGGTCTTCCTCGAAACATTTTTAATTAGGAAGTAAAGTAATGGCGCCACCATCGACAGTATTCCTCGGGCAACCACTTCAAAAAAGACCTCGTCTAAGAGCAACATTAAAATCCGCAGTTCTTTTTCTTGTTTCCTCTTTCTATAGAGCCGAGTGAAAAAATAACGACGTACTTAAATCAAATAATTTAGATACAGTCGATTGTACAGTGCGACAAGGCTTATAATGAAATGAACGTGGCAAAAAAAGGAACTAACACCGCCACCTTGTGAAACGTCACTTTTGACAGTTCTCCTCATACAAACCAGCGCCCCCACCTACGTTCAATATAAGCCTTGTCTCACTGTAGCGCCAATTTGTTTCAAGTTTTCCCCCCTTTCAATGAATTATCTCTATGGATTTTAACTGTCCTATCCATGGCTTTGTTTTCCCCTTACACTAAGCAAAAGGAGTAATTAAGACATGATTTCAAAGAGAGATCGAAATTTAATGAAAGATGGATTCGATTATAAAATTATGTGGCGCCATATGAATCATTTATTAGGTGCTACTAGATTTATGAGCATTTGTACAAAGGTCCTCTGAAGTTAAAACTCGATTTAGTCGACTGAACTGTCACTTTGTTTTGATAACGAAGAAAGTGATAGAAATAGAAGTAAAGGAAATATACATACATCGAAGCTCATAACGAGCATATTTGGAGACAGCGGAAGATCACAGGAGCAATAAGGCAGGGGAGGCACAAAACATCCTTGGACGAAACAACCTAACAACAACAACGAGGTTGTTTCGTCCAAGAAAAGAACCCATAGGGTAGAAGTGCTCTGAGGTCCATTTAGGAACTCAGTCCCACGTAATAAGTTAAGATAAGAAAGGAAATATAACTTTAAAGATGCTTTTTGCAACTGGCATATTTCGCTCATGCATACTGAACTGGTTATAAACAAGGCCTGCAGGGTGTGAGTTTATTTCATCCATTTGTAACTAATTCATCATTCAAAAGTTTTGTGTTTTGTGGTTTTCCAGTCATCACCAAATCATTTACTAACAATATGAGGCTTTGTTGAAGTCGTTGTCATTGTCATTTCAACTTTTAGTCGTCTATCCATACAAAATAATTTAACATTCATTACCTGCATGCTTTGGGTCCATTTACCGTCTATTTTATAGAAATACTACTAGATAACTGTGATAATCGGCAAAATTCGCGAAAACTAAAAAAAAACAGGAGGTGTCACTGAAAGTGTAGATGATAATGGACCCTAGTAAGTGTGGTGCGCATTCACATTCACGCTGAAAAGTGTCACAAGACAGCTCTCGGTGGTAGCGAGACAAAAGGCGAGCGAGATGCGATAACATATGAAACGTGAATAGAAATATAGGGCGATTATTCCCAAAAGCTTTTATTTTAAACTTTTTTCTGTGCTTTTCTCTTGCAATAAAGTATGAAAGGTATTTTTTGACCTTATATCCTAGCGACAACGTTTATTTATTTATTTATTAAATTTTTGGAGAACCAACAGCTACTCGCTAGCTAGCTGCTAGTTATTCAACGACTTTTGGAACATCGCAAAAATAATTTATTCTTTATTTTTTTTGCGAAGTTGCAAAAGTCGTTGAACATAAATTGTTGCTTTTGACCTCGCTGATCACTAGGTAAATGAATATTAGGTAAATAAATTCCTCTTATACAAAATTAAGTCAAGATTTACATTCATATTTCTTTTTCATGATATTTTTTCTTCATTCAGTATAGAGTAGTATGTAGGGTCTCGCCTTGTTTTCTCGTTCGAATAAGCGAATGTCTTGCGATATGTCTCGTGAGACTTGTTAGCGTGAGTGTGAATGGTGTATACCTGTACCCGAAGCTGGAGCGCTCGAGCCGGTCGAGCTCGAGTGCGACGCCCGCCACCACGTGGGCCGCGCCCCCCACCCCCGTCCCGCCGTCCACGCCCACGTCCACGCCTGCTCCGCCCCCCGCGCCGGCGCATAAGGAGCGCGCCTCGCCCCCGCCCCTAGAAGTCAAGGAGAAGAAAGAAAAGGAAAAGGTTCAGGTGCGCCTTGCCTACGACACCTGTTGTAATGCTCTATGCACGTAGGAAGCAGGTTATCAAAACCGTTTTTAACAGATCAGTTTGTATACTGAGTGTATCAGGTATATCAAGCCTACAGGATGTGATGATGCCCATGAAACTGAACAACTTTCCTTAAGGTACACAGGTCGAATCGAAATAAGAAAAAAAATTGACTTCCCACAGAAACAGAATCAGGCCATTTTGTATGGGAGGTAATTTTTTTTTCCTCTTTCGCCCTGTTCCTTAAGGAAAGTTGTTCAGTTTTATGGACAGAATCACATCCTTCAAGGTTGATATATCCTTTCTAATACACCACATTCAACTGCAATTCTATTAGTACTTTTTGTAATGTAGGGCTTACTAAATCAAGAAAAAGTGCGGTTATAATAACTTGCTTTCTTGCTGTAATTATTTGTAATGCACAGAGGAACAAGTGTAGACTTCCGCATGATGCGGCGTCATCATTTATCTATAGCCTAGGTACGCACGAGCGACTACAAACGGATCTCTCTCTCTCTGTCTCTTATCAGGAAAAAAGAGATCTCTATTGTTATCATAATCTGTTTGCAACAGGCGATAAAAGTCGCCCAGGCGTGCCTAGCTTATCGCTTGACTTTTCAATGATTATTATACAGCACCTTGTCGGTAAAACAGCACTCAATATCATTGTAATGCACTTAGTGTCGGTAAACAGCGCTCGACGTAGTAAAACGGAGATAACCGTGCGTATAGGTTGCGCATCGAGAATAGAGACGAATACGTAAGCACGGCGGCAGCAAGGAAGTGGAAACAAAACCAATATAAGCTGAACTAGCGCTACGCTACAAAAGCCCGAAACCAGAGACCAGCTCAAGGTCAAAGTGTTTACACTCTCGCAGCAATTGAAAAGTGCTATTGGTTTTACTTGTGCTTGCTTGTAAATGTCTATGTAAGTACAGAAGGATGTAACTGCGATGCTGACGGTTATTTGCTGCCTTTTGGCTACCGACCGAGGAGCCAATGAACGATTCGCACGCTAGCCCCGCGCTCAGCATCAAAGTTACTTTAATCCACCAATACGTGTTCGTCCCAACTCTCACTGCGTGACCTATACAGCAACATTTTGTCAGAAGCCTGCCTTGTCCAAAATGCACAAAGTATAGCATGGACCATGGTGTATTGGAAAGTATGGACTAGTATAATGATGTGGTAGATAGTTGTAGATGTTAGATACTTTAGGAGATCTTTATTGTAAACCGAATGTCAGTGAAGTTATACAGCGTGATTCTTCATTAACCAGGAAAAGAATTGAGTGGTGATTCTGCTTATGAACCTGAATAACTTTTTCTAGGAGAACAGAAACAAAAATTCAGCTTCCCCCTTGAAACTGCAAAGGTACCCGCACACAGTCAATCTTGATCGCGATCCGGTAGAGATGCAATTAAATATAAGAGAGAGAGTTATAGGAATATAGACTAGTGTCACAGTAAATAGATGGGCTTATCAGCAGTATGGAAACGGCCTATTTTTTTGAAAATCGAATCTTGCATCATTGGAGCGTCAGGGTTGTAACAAACACAGAAAAATAAAGGAAAGGTCCGAAATCTTTGGTAACAAATCAAACATCAAACCAAAAATCAAATCAAAATTTTATTTTTCGAGCAACAAAGACTCATACATTGCACAACCAAGGAATAAATACATACATTAAATATTTTTTTTTTTATTATGGCAACAAACAGTCATATACATCGACGAAACTTTTATAAAACTATACATTTCATATATAAATACAGACCTTGAGTGCCAACAACATAAATATAAATACTTAATAGCAAAGAACAGCAGTTCTAGGTTAACAAAACGGTAGATACGAGTACAGGTAATTTTAAGTGTCGAGAAGTAATTAATTACAGCAATTACAATATATAATATAAGTTAACAGTGCTATGTTTACATTTTTTCTTTTAAGGAAGTGATAACAAGATTTTTGAATTTAGAAGCTGTGTTACAAAAGAGGTAATTTGAGATATGTCATTGTTGTAGCTATGAAGAGAACGACGAAAGAAGTTATTAGCAGTATAATTGGTTGTGAACATTGTACAAAATAACTGATTGTTTCTTCTAACAGTTTTACGAGGGATTTTAAATTTAATGTACTGTAACAGGTGAGGGGAGTCTACTAAATTGTTTAGAAGTTTAAATAAGAACATAAAGTCGAATTGTTGTCTACGAAGGTTAAGAGGTAACATGTTATGTCGAGTAAGTGAGTCTGTATAATCAGAAAAATTGCGACCTGTACGATATTCCAAAGCTTTAAGGAATCTTTTTTGAATTTTTTCAAACCTATTTACATGTCGTGCATAGTATGGACTCCATATAATTGATCCGAAATCTAAGAGAGATCTTACCAAACTGAAGTAAAGTATTTTATATGTATGTGGTAGCTTAAAAGGTTTGCTAACTCTTAAAAGAAAACCAAGTTGTTTTGTCGCCTTTTGTAAAATATGATCGTAATGATTAATAAATGTCAACTTACTGTCCAGTTGTATACCTAAATCACGTACAACATTTACTCTAGAGAATTGATTAGTTTCCAGTCTATAATTATGCATAATTGTCTTTTTCTTACGAGTAAACGTTATAATGTGGCACTTATCAGTATTCAAAAATAATTGATTACGTGAACAGTATTCAGACAAAGTGGAAATATCATCCTGTAAGTGTTGACAATCTTCTGTAGTCTTGATTTCTTTATAGAGTTTGGCATCATCTGCATATAGAAGAATGTTACTATGTTTGATGCATGTAGCTATGTCATTTATGTAAATTGAGAATAACAAGGGCCCTAAATGGGACCCTTGTGGGACCCCAGAAGGTACCTCTAATAAATCGGACATGTAACCTCTTACTGACACTGCCTGTAGTCTGTTACTGATGTAGGATTTTATCCATCGAAATAAGTCGCCTTGTATTCCGGCTGCCCAAAGCTTCTTCATAAATGAAAAACGAAAACAAACTTTAAGCAAATTCAAAACAAAACAAATTCAATTTCAAACAAAGATTAGGACACTTAGTCGCCTTTTATGACACAAGGGCAGATTAAGACACTTAGTTGCCTTTTATCACTCAAGGGAAGGTTAAGTCACTTAGTCGCCTTTTATCACTCAAGGGAAGGTTAAGTCACTTAGTCGCCTTTTAAGACACTAGGGCAGATTAAGACACTTAGTGGATGATTAGGGCACTTAGTCGCCTTTTAAGACACTAGGGCAGATTAAGACACTTAGTGGATGATTAAGACACTTAGTCGCCTTTTACCACACCCGGAAAGGGTAAGTCTCTAAGTCACCTTTAATCGCAAAACGTCACTTAGCCGCCATTTATTACACAAGGGCAGGTCAGAAATAAAAATGTATATATCCATATGCCGCACAATATGAAATGAAACAACCGACAGCAAACCCAAACGGCCCATACAAAGCCCTGCCTGCAGGGCCCTGCTTGCAGTGCGCACTGCCAATCGTGCCGTGTGTGGTGTTGCAGGGCCGATGTAACGGTTTTTTTGTCGGCCCTGCATTACCACACAAAGCACGATTTGCAGTGGCACTGCAAGCAGGGCCCTGCAGGCAGGGCTTTGTATGGGGCCCTTAACCCACCGCTTCCCTTCACGCGACAACCGCGACAGAATTCAGGGCGAACTTTGCTTAGCGGCCTGTAGAAACGTGCGTCTGTGTGAGTGCGCCATTTTGGACGTTTAGTATGAAGCTTCCATACTGCTGATAAGCCCATCTCTTTACTGTGCTAGTGTATACTACTACTCGTATTTCTTTCTTTCCTATTGCTACCCCTTCAGCTGTTAGCATATTTTGTATGGGAGGTAATTTATATTTTTGTATTGTGACATTATCATCTTATCAGCGGAAAGACGTTCACTGCTGGACATAATATATTCTTTAATGTACACAAAAATAACATATTGACATAGGCCTCCCCTACAGAACTGACCGGTCCTGCGCTGCTCACATCTAGCGGCTTCCCGTTGACTAGATCGTAGGTCCACCTTTTGTCATATGTTCTTGTTTCATGGGCAGAATCACTATAGTTTTTTTTTATAATGAATAAAAAATCACGCTGTAGAGCGCCCAAACTCGTAACTGCGTTGCGATGCAAATGTCCGTCGCTAAAACAGCGATGTGATTTTTAATTCCTATATTTTGGCGCGCGGTTTTGTGTTTCGGCCTAAAACTGAACTATATTGAAGCATGACAATGTAAAGTAGTCAAAAAGTTTATTGTACTTAGATTCATCGTTTGTAGAGGTTGTTAATTTTCAGGGTAATTGCCATTTATATACTCTGCGTTTTTTATTTCAAGGTAAGTATTGCTTTGCTTGTCACCTGCATGGCTTCTTAAATGTTATGCTAACCCCGCACGTCATCATTTTATTGTAAGAAGCATTTTGCATGACTATTAAATAAAAAGCTGATTATGGTATTTCATAAGGATTTTTAAAATTAAAATACAACAATTAGAGCAAGTTTTTTTTAATTAGAAGACATGGACATTTATTTGTTATTGGTTAAATAAAATATAATCCAACCATTTTCCTTAAGTCCGGTCAGTTTTGGAAATAAGTTATTTTTATTTTCACGTCTATAAAAATAAAGTTGCTTGTAATCCTTCATATAACAACAAACTAAAGTTACTAGATGTTGTCCGCGACTCGTTCGCCTTAATTTCTTTTCCCGTTTGAATATGTTTTGTAGAGAGAAAATGTAGTGTAGCTATCTAATAGGAAGTGAAGAAAAATCCGGAAGATGCTCATAATCCAGAGATTACCTCCTGCCTACAAACGTTTTTGACCTCTTCAAAATATTGGCATAGATAACAAAATGGTCTGACTTGTACAGGAAGTCCCACCAGCAGAAGTGAAGCCGGCGGAGAGCGTGTCGCCGCGACCCCCGGCGGACGCGGCGGACGGCAAGGAGCCCGAACCCAAACCGCCCCCGCCCGCCGACGAACCCAAAAACGTTGATCTCGACACTAGGTATAATAACGTATACACAAAATTTATGTTACAAACATACACACACTTGCGGAAATTCCGACGCGCATAGATCCGCTCATTACGCTTGCGGAAACTCCCACGCGCAAAGATCATTACGCTCGCAATGTTTTTTAGGTTATCTATGACACATCTGACGGAATATCCGTTGGTGTCATTCTTGACGGATTTTTCGGTCGCGGAACTTCTGGCAAAGGAATGTCCGCAGGTCTGTCGCTAAATTTAGGAATACACTACATTACACACTTTGCCGGAGCGTGTCAGCGAAAGAGACAAAATATTCTTATGTACACCTTGAGTTACGAGAGTTCGTAGTATATGAGCGGTACACACAAAAAGAGATAAAATGCCTTAGCATTTCTGTTTTCCACTATAGTCTGACCGCAACCGCTGTATAGGTATGCTCACAGCGAGACGGTCCGGGTGCGAGTGAAACGGAAGATCAAACTGTGTAAAAGTATTATTACAGATAATACAAATTTCGTCGGCGACATCTTTATTGTTGCTAAACAGCACGCAATGGTCAATAAAACAGGCACGCACGGTAGTAAGTAAGTGGAAACAAAACAAGCATAAGAGCCTGGAGACACGCGGCTTTTTACTATAGCAAACGCTAGTAGAATAGAATGGAAATGTACGGGATTGACGTTAACTAACGAAAAGTTGCGTGACAGCTAATGTCAATCCCATACTTTTTTATTCTATTCTCTAGCGTTTGCGATAATAGAAAGTCACTTGTCTCAGAGCCAAGCTGAACTAGCGCTACGCTAAAAACGCCCGCTATCAGAGACCCGCTCAAGGTCAAAGTGTTACCACTGACGTGTGGCGATGTGTAACAACTTGAGTCCGTTTTCCATGTACTAATAGATATTTGAGTATTTGGAGCGTGCTCATATTGGTCTTCATTTTTAGCATCGATGCGAAAGGCGAGTTTATAACGCAGTCTAGCCTATCACTTTTTAATAATCAAACTATAATGTTGGTTATTCGTTTGTTTTTACAGAATAGCAATGCTCCTAAAAGGTGCGAGTGGGGGCGGAGGCATGGCGCCTCCGTTCCTGTCGTTAAACATGTCTTCCGAGGAAGAGGATGACGGCCACTTGCCGACCAAGATACCGGACTTGGATGCTCACAATCCACCTAGTGACGATGAAGGTATGCTCACGCTTAAGTACAACTTCATCCGCAAGTTACAGTAAGCCTATCCAAGTAATTTTGCGTTATTAAATCTTTTGTGAAATTTTAATTTTTTTTTTTTTTTGTAAAGTCGGTACAAATTATTTCTTTAACTGGCGGAATACTTATCTGACTGAATATTTAATTTTTTCAAAGTCTGACCTAGTCCTGTTTTTATTCGAATTAGAAGTCTTGTTTTACATTTCAGTTTTTTTTATTTTATTTGTATACGGCAATTTGAACACGTCAATTTACACAGTTGGCGTTATGAGGGTAAGTAAGGGAAAAGAAAATAAGATAAGATAATTTTATCTGATATCGGGTAATAGATTCTACTAAAAAAAAAACTAATTTATTTATCAGGCTGCATCTTTGAATGAAGATACCAAACAGTCCGTCTTAACTTGTCAAGGAGTTTACGAATTTAATAAGAAACTCTTTTCTCTAAGGATCTGGCAGCGAAGACCGAGACAGCTTAATATCAGTTAGCACGCATAAGGATTTGGATCCAGAGCCCTTGTCCACTACGCCCTCGCCGTACCTGTCACGAGAGTTATACCTCGAGTGCCTTAAGACTACTGTTGAAAGGGTAAGTCAATTACTAGTCAAATTAGGTTATGTTAAGACAATGGTAAATCCATGAGGCCACATGGCGGCTTATACATTTTATATTTATTCCGGCCCACCGCTGGCCTGATATTAAAAGTCGTTACTTTATACGGGGTTATTTTTTTACACTGCGAGATTTTAGTATGTTTTTAAAGAGTTCGAAACATGAGGAAAAATTTTTATGCAAGGTTTGTGTGTAAGAAAGCCAAAAAAATATCGTTTTTTTTCGAGTAACAAAAAATTTCAGCAGTCATAGAAAAAAAATCTACATGTTTTTTATTCATGGTAGGATATTAACAATCACTTATTGACGTCAGTCTTATTACGTCGGTTCATAAACAAAATAACCATATCTATATTCTAAAGCTTCAAAGATTTTCAAAACAACTTGGAAATACCGCTTGATTAGGAACGTTTCTATGTATACTAATAATCTTAGTTTTCTTCCACACAGAAAGTGAGAGAAGCGGAAAGAAGAAAGTTTCCGATAATGGAAAGGATAGGGTCTGACATATCGTCATCCGAAGACGAACTATTGACGGGAGAGGAGCCCAAACGGTCACCCGCCGCGCCGCCGGAAGGGCATCAAGATAAGGACAACTTGGATGACGACCAGGTAACGGAGAATGTGCTTATTGACTTTTTGTTATAATATATTGTCATTCATTAGAAGAAGTATTGACGAGAGAAGGAGCCCAAACGGTCACCCGCCGCGTCGCCGGAAGGGCATCAAGATAAGGGCAACTTGGATGACGACCAGGTAACGGAGAATGTGCTTATTGACTTTTTGTTATAATATATCGTCATTCATTAGAAGAAGTATTGATGATAAACTGGTTATGGAATGAACTAGTTATGTTACTGTTTTACACCTTCAGTTGTTGCAGCACGCCCATGTACGTGCTTGGGTAGTAGCGATGTTCCGGAGTGTGGTTTTCGCCATTTAGACACGTAAGGTTTTAGTATGAGCAGCAGCTGAGATGTCAATATATATTTAGCGCAGTACAACAACATCACCATGTTATAGATATTACGTCTCCGACACATCGAACCCATGGGTGCCCTGCTCCTCAACTGCCCTTACAGTTGGTGACCTCGACTCTGGCCCAACCTTCTGTAAGCTCCTTAGTAAACGAGACGAGTAAGACGACAAGCCCGTTGGTGTGGTTGCAAGTGAGCCTGTTGAGCCCGTCTTTCACGCCGTGGGCAAACATTTGTGTGATGAATACAAGTGTTTGTTCCGTGTCTGGGTGTTATTTATCTATTTCAGTCTCTGATTTCCATATTTTCCTGAGTTTGGGATCAGATGGTCATCTGGTTTATGAAATGTCCCCAAAGGCGAGCCGCTTTCCCTTCAGCGCACCACCCTTAAGTTTGGATGGAAAGTAAATTATATTGACAGGAAAGTTTTTTCAAGACGGACATCACGATAAGGACAACTTGGATGACGACCAGATAACGGAGAATGTGCTAGTTAATTTAAGTTAAATATTTCGCAAACAGATCCCTAAATCGAAAACAAATACTTGCAGACACACCTTACTTTTTAAAAGACCTATCTACCAACACAACAACAACACGAAGGGGTAGACAGGAAAAAAAATTTCACCCCCACTCTAAAAAAATATATAAAAATTTTATATTACCACTTTGTCGGCATAAATGAAATGTATATCCATACTCAATTACAGCTTTCTAGTACTAAGGGTCTGAACTAAGCGGCGTGGCGGATAGACAGACAGACTGACATTACGAAGCTAGAAAATATAGACCGATTTGTTGGTTATTTGTTCCCGAGTTAACATAAAACGTTGTCAACAGATGTCGTTGTCATCGCTATCGTCGACGGAGGCTAAGATCGAGGAGCAGGTTCCGGCGGACGCCTACTACTACCCGCCCGCGCACCCGGCACTGCCCGCGCACCCGGTACATCCGGTACACCCGGCTCATCCGGTACACCCGGCTCATCCGGTACATCCGGCGCATCCGGTACATCCCGCCGCGCCCGCCCCCTACTACCATCATATGTGGCCGCCCACTGGTAAGTACACTAGAAGGAGTGCTCAGAATGCCCGGCCACGAATTGCAAAACCTTGGAATACGCAGAAAGTATTTCGCATGCAACTGGCATGCAATTCGGAGGCTGGACAATTTAGGTCCGAAAGTTTTTGGTTTGGTATCACGGGCTACGGATTGCACGGCCAAGGAATTGTCAACCCGGTATTGGGTTTATTGTACACGAATTCCAAGGGCGATTATTACTTGACTGCGTATTCCGCGGTCTACTAGGGTCTAACTACTAAATAAATGATGATGCTGTGACTCAATGCGACATTGTTTCAGCGTTCCCCCCTCCCGGCTACCCGCCGGCGGAGATGGCGATAGCTTACGGCAGCGGGCTGACAGCCGCGCCGCCCCTGCTGGCGCCCCACTACCAGCCCTACGAGCCGGCAGCGCCCGCACAGGTACCACCGGCTCACACACTGTACCCCTCCCCTCCCTCCCCCTCCCTGCTGATAGCATACCACAACCTCAAAAGCTGCACCGCTGCAGCTACGTTTTATGTTTAGAACCAACTAGCGGTTAGGTAGGTAGTTACAGAAGTCGGATGTTTACATTGGTGTAAAAATATGAGCCCAATCGATGGGTATCTTTAAGTCGTGTCAGAAAGTGCACGGGCACCGATGATGAATGCTAGGGCGAACGAGTCGCCATTAGTATGACAGTCGCACGGAACAGCTGCCGGCGAGCGGTCGCCGCCGCAGGCATATCTCGGCGTTCACGGGGCTACCGGGAGCCAACCGCCATTTTTGTTTGCCTTGCCGCGTCGGATCGACCGCATGGGTTACGGAATCGTAATATTCTTTGTTATAAATCCAAGTTCGCATCTGGTTGCAAAGTGGGTTCGCCGCGAGGCTTCATCTATACAGATTTGTATTGTGTGACGCGGGACCGTCTTATATCTACATCGGCTAGTGAATAACGAACAATAAACCTAGTGAAATTGTTCACTTGACAATTTCGGTACCTTGTGTGGAAGGTTATTTACCGGCGCAGGACAGTCGCTGGTGTGGTTGTGAGAAGCAGCCGAGATCGCCGCATGAACGAATGCTGTCGGGAGCGGTTGTTGACCTCAGCACGGCCCACGTACATTTGAGTATCACGTATATTTAGTATATTGTATTTAACACACAACCCAGACATGCATCAGAGATAATTAGGTACACAACAATACATACCACGTCAGAACGCCTGGTCAATTTGAAGTTACTAATTATTGGGTTTTGCGGGTCGGCCATTGACCCTGGTCGTGATCGGTAGGCCAGGCTTTGATGCGCGTTATATTCATATTTCATTTATTGCATTCAAATGGTATAATATAACAATGGTCTTACATGTAAATAGTCTCACATTTGCTTCATTTGATTCTGCACGCAACGGGCGTGACATCCGTCACTGGCGGACCATATTGGGCACGCTACGCCTAATTAATTTTAATGTAGTTTAGTTGTTAGGTTTTAAGCGCTGTGTCATCGCAGCTTGTTCCGTCCCAGCTCAGGTCCACAAGTGAGCATTTGCCCACTTTATTGTAGTTTTAATTATTTTAAGTTTGATGGACTTGAGCGGGGCGCGAACAGTCTATGTCAATAGCTGCATTTGTTAAATGTCACCTGAGCATTAAATATTTAACTTACAGTCCAAATAATGTAGCTTGATTAGAATGACAGCAGTGTGAGAGCAGGATGGAGAGATGTATAAGATATTGGAGCGACAAAGACACACATCGCTCCGTCCTGATCCACGCATCGATCTGTCCTGCTGTCTACATTATTTCGACTGTAATCTCTTTACAAATACATTTTACTCAAATGCTTACAAAATGACCTGTTCTGTTAGGAATTCGACAACCCCCACTACCCGACAATAAACAGCGTGATCGAGCGAGTGACGGCAGAACTGAAGATGATCCTGAAGAAAGACTTCAACAAGAAGATGATCGAGAGCACCGCCTTCAAGAGCTTCGAAGTGTGGTGGGACGAGCAGAGCCGCAGCAACCGACAGGTCAAACCGAAAGAAGAGGGACAGCCTCTACAGGTGATTATCCAAGTTCAAATTCTGTATTCGTTTTGAATCTACGTACAAAATTATACATAAATTATACTTATAATTCCGCTATATCCCACCTCTTTTAGGCATACAAATTTTTAAAAATTATAATACAAACAAAAAATTAGTTCATGCATCGATGTAAAAAGTGGCCGTCCTTTTTTAATAACCGTCTGCCTACAAAAAGTACGAGAAATGAGTTGTCTTATCAGAATAATCGTAATCTTTCAGTAATAGAATATGATTTGTTGAGTTTCACGCTGAAAGACAACTTTTTCATTGATTTCCATACATTTTGTTTTTCCCGGGAAGTAAAATACAATTTTTAAAATTTTCCGATTTGTGATTTGTAAATAAGTTTGTGTACCGGCTCAAATTATAGACATTCCGAGTAAAGACCAAGTTAAAACTCTTTACGATGAGAGTAAAAGACGATAGGGAAATATGTCAAGATCGTTTTAAAAAGAAAGATGTAATCTCTGCCTATTTGTGTTTTCGATGTGTTGTTTTTTCCTCTTAGGTTAATTATAAAGCACTAAGCATCACGTCAAAAGAAGTACGATTTCAAACTCGGGCGTATTGAAGAATCTGTAACTTTCTTTCTCTTCTAGATGAGCAATGTACTATTATTATACAAGGTTATTTTTTTTGGACCTGATTCCCTTTTGCCCACTTATTAGTGAGGTCAAAAGCAACAACTTATGTTCTACGACTTTGTTAACAACGCACAAAAACATTTTGACTCCATACTAAAGTGGTCACGTGACCGACCCATTTTGTATGGGAAGTTGAAAATATTTCGTGCGTTGTTTACAAAGTCGTAGAACAAAAGTTGTTGCTTTTGACCTCACTAATAAGTGGGCAAAAGGAAATCAGGTCCAAAAAAATAACCTAGTATATTCTAATTGAAATCAAATTGTTTTTCCTCAGGATATATCCAACAAGAAAGAAGAAACAGTAGACTCAATAAAAACTCTAATGGAATCCCGAGAGCTAGGTTTAGACCTTGGCGGGTACGGTATTGGCGTGGGGTTGGGACTTCGGGCAACCATACCAAAGATGCCGAGCTTCCGGCGGAAACGAAAAATACCTTCGCCCGTCGTTATGGATGAAGACTCCAGCAAGCGATTGAGTGATCAGGTAATTGAAACAATAATGATCCAAAACTGTTTTGAAAGCGTTTAATACTTTTACAACTTGGCGCCCGACGTGGGGCTTAAATTGTGCTTACCAACCATGCGTTCGATTTTAGTCATGAAAAATTGTAAAATATTTTTTCACCGATCAGTCATCCATAGGGCGCCAGGTAATCAATAAAAAAACCGGTCAAGTGCGAGTCGGACTCGCGCGCCGAGGGTTCCGATATACCTATAGTATTTTTGGAAGCAATAAAGTCCATTTTCAGGACCGCAAAACTAAATTTGTTTGTAAAGGTTTTTTGCAGATTTCTGAAAAACTGTGCAACTTAGAAAGATCGTTTTATTTTTGCTGTAAAGTTTACATAAACCTCTGTCAACTGTAATTAATTCAGATTTTCCCTTACTCAAACTTCGGAGATAAGGGGGGGGGGAATGGTATTTTTTTTGACATTTTTCATCATAACTTGAAAACTAAGAAACTTAAAAAAATACAAACATATATTTTAAAATGTACAAGTAAAGCCCTTTCATATGATACCCCACTCGACCTAGTAGCGACAATTTGAAATTTGGCCCCCCCTATTTTGGCCCCCTTTACATTAATAATCATACTTTTTTCAAAAAAATTTCATGTGCAATTAAGTTGGGCAACTATATTCTAAAACTATTCCAAATTTCAGCTCGATAGCGTAAGTGGTTGCTGAGATATAGAGGTGTGACAGACAGACGGACAGACAGACAGACAGACAGAGCGGCACCATAAGGGTTCCTTTTTTTTACCATTTTGGTATCGGAACCCTAAAAAAGAGTAAATGATCACTGTGACATGACAGGTTTATTCAGAAGTCTCCTACTTTTCTCATTTCTAAGATTTTCTTACCTCATGGTTCATCATCTGAAGCCTACGGTCGAAATAATATAGCCTGATTAAAATGACATGTTATGTGATGATATGTGTCTCTGTCACTAACATCTTACACACCGCTCAGTCCTGCTGTCATTAAGCTAGTCTATTTACTTCGCGTTTAATTTAAACTGCATATTGGGCTATACATGTAACTGAACATATTTCAGTGAATAAAACTTTCAGGAAATGAAAAATAAAAATCAGCCTCCATATAAAATTGCAAACTAGATTGGACAGTTTGTATGGAGAGGTTGATTTTATTTTTTCATTTCCTTAGGGTCGTATTGATAAACCCCTCTCAAGTCTGAGATTGCACTGAAGGTGTATGTGCAAGGTACATCTTAAGAGCAATCTTACACTTGAGAGAAGTTTTTAAATATGACCCTTAAAGTTGTTCAGTTACGTTGACTGATCTATCACGCCCTTCAGTTTTCGGAAACCAAACTCTTACACCCTATTTTGAAAGCCAATATTGGTATATTGTGCTAAAACGGCTGTGATTTGTGCGTAGGAGGAGATGGTCCTGAATTCTGACGAGGAGAAGGAGTTGCCGACGAGTCCGCGGAATAGGACCACTGGGTCGTACCTCTCGAGAAGTCGGCGGCGGCAGTCTAGCAGCGAGTCCAGGTTTTTGACTCTTTTTCATTACACATCTAACATATTGTTTAAGAGTTTCATGGTTACTATCATTTTGATAACTGTTTAATGAGTTCTTCGTCTATATGTGATATCAAAAGGGTCGAAATATTGAGAGAAATATCACGAAAATCCAAAGAATTCGGATTCCTTGCTCCGCTCGGAATAGAAGGAACATACATAACATCACGCCTCTTTCCCGTCGGTGTAGGCAGAGACAACAGTTCTCCACCTGCTACGATCTTGACATACTTCCCTTGCTTCCTGTACTTTCATCAGTCCTTTCATACATGCTCGTCGGTTTAGGGTACTTTTAACCTGGCCTTTATTCAGAACGTCCTGAATACCAATTTAGAAGAAGGAATATCAATTTATTTTACTATGGGATGACATCTGTCATTGTGTCCTAAGTAGAAATCTCAAATCATGAAACGTGATTTGACATCCTCATACAAAATTTACAGAACGACGCCTATGCCGTATTTACAATTACTGAATGAATGTCAGAATACCTTGTGAAACATATTTTCATTATTCTTTCTTCTATTACCCTTATATTTCTATGGAAAAATCCCATATCGTGGTAAGAACCTGTCCAACTGTTATCAAAATAGTGTCTAAGAAACTCAAGCAATATTTTAGATACTTTTCTTGGCCTACCATACACCTGACTATGATCCAATAAGTACGTGTGCGACCCTCCCGAGGGGTGACGGATGTTTTCAACGTTAGTGGGAACAGGAATGATGAACTACACAACTACATAACAGTACAAATTCTGGTCTAAATGACAGCATTATAACTTAATACTTAACACATAAGCAGCGTCGAGATGATAGTTATTATGTGTAAGTCTACTTGTAACAATCTTCATATTTTACCCGCCATAGAAATACTTTCACAACCAAAATCGTAATTGTATGCTGCTATTTTCTTTAAAATTTGTTTAATATATTTTATTTTCATTTATAGATCATCATCATCGTCAAGTCGATCATCGTCGGAGTCAGAATCTGAGCCAGAGCGTAAAGGTCTGGCGCCAAGAATATACTCCGAAAGTGAAGACGACTCTGACCTTGACGAGGCTGAACTCAAGGAACTCAAGGTCGTTTCTAATAAGGAGCGGCTACGGAGGGTCTACTCCTCATCCTCGGATAGCGAAGAAGAGAAGAGTAGGAGAGGTAAGTGGAGTTCATTCGGAGGTCATAATATTCGCCTTTAGTTTTAATAATAAAAAAGAAGTAATATTAGTGGTGCTTGGCTCTGGTTATACAACGGGTAGTTCTACCCATGTTACTGAGCAACTTTTGTGAATTAAAATAAAAAAAATCGATTCTCCATACTTGTAATACAAGTATGTGTATGCTTTCCATGGCCAGTTTGCTTCAGTAAATTGTTATTGGCATTAACTTTATTTCACAAATCCTAAATGTACAGGGTGGAAACTTTCAGCGGGACAGTAAGGGGAAGTACCTTATCCGAAAATGGTCTTAGGAGACTATTCATAATTTTTCATGACATTTTGATCCGCATTCACAGATTTTAAAAAAATATTACAGTTAGAAAAAAAATAGCCATTTTACACAAAAAAAAAATTATGCCAATCGATCCTGTTTCTAATACTGATCAAAAACTTCTATGGGACCAACCATCGTTGGAGTACTCAAAAAGTCACAAATTGCAAAAAACTTTTCCCGTACATTTTGTATGAAATTTTTTACGCAAAAGTTTTTTCAGTGACGGTTGAGATCTTTTTGTTGACTGAATAAAATATAACTAGCTTAGCTTTCCAAATATGCACATATTGTAAAATTCACAACACACAGAGCTTTTCTGACGCAACAAACTGTCAAGATTGTTTTTTATTTAAGAATAACGAGTTCGAAATTTGAATTGTTTTTAAACTTATCTTTTTATTCAGTCAACAAAAAGATCTCAACGATCACTAAAAAAAACCTGTGGGTAAAATTTTCATACAAAATGTACGGGAAAAGTTTTTTGCAATTTGTGACTTTATGAGTACTCCAACGATGGTTGGTCCTATAGAAGTTTTTGATCAGTATTAGAAACAGGATCGATTTTCATCAAAAAAATTTTTTGTGTAAAATGGGTATTTTCTTGCTAACTGTACATTTTTTTTAAATCTGTGAATGGGCATCAAAATTCCATAAAAAATTATGGATAGTTTTCTAAGACCATTTTCGTGTAGCAGCAATTGATAAGGTTCTTCCCCTTACTGCCCCGCTGTAAGTTTCCACCCTGTATATTAAAATATTGTTAGCCTATCTAAATAAATAAATTTTATTTTATTTTTATACAAAATGAAAGTCTGATCCGGTCAATTTGTATGGAGAATATATTTTTTTTTATTTCCAAAAGTTGTTCAATTACATGGGCAGAACTAGGCCCCCCGACAGTTTTCGCGTATTTAGAATTACACGACATTGAAAGTGAGGACGACTCCGACCTTGACTAGGCTGAACAGTGAACTCAAGGTCTTGTCTAACAAAGAGCGTCTTGAAGAGTCCATTCCTTATCGTGTGCTAGCGAGGAGAACAGCCGAGGTAAGATCATCTCGCGATTATCAGCGAACAGAAAGTTCATTTACCTAAGTATATTATTGTACTCTGAAACTGAAACATACAAGATTTGTCTGAACGCCTTATTCCGAGGTCTTCCTTCTCTCATTTAGCGACGAGAAGAAGTAAGAATAGTTGCTGAAATAATAATTATGTGCTAAACAGCTCTAGATTTTTTTGTTTAAGAATTCGGTGTAATTGAAAGCGGTATCTTACATTAATAAAAAATATTCGGGATACTGTTTATTATACCTATGTAAAAAGTAAAAGATAGAATGGGGCTGACATAAATAAGCAAGGTGCGCTACTTACTATAAGAAATCTGCAAAAGCATTTTATCCTATCAAGTACACTATGAAACAATAGCTCTGCTGTAATTCTAGTGTTTGCTTACAAAAAGAGTACATTAACATAACGACTTATTAACTTTTAGAAAAAACCCCCATACCTCCGGTGGAAGCATCGGACGACCGTCTGGGTTCCCCAACGGGCTCCCAGATGGGCACCCCGTTGGGTTCCCCGATCCTCTCCCCTGAAGAAGAACCCAAAGACAAACTCCTGGACCGCGTGTACTCCGATTCGGAAGAGGAGAGGGAGTACCAGGAGAGAAGAAGAAGAAACACGGAGTACATGGAACAGATCGAGAGGGAGTTCCTCGAGGAACAGCAGAAAACATTGCAAGCCGAGCGACCGCTGCCTGAAAAACCGCCCGATGAAAGGTTTGATAGCGTTGTGTATTTTTATTATTTTTAATATTCGAGTATCAGCGTATTTTTCAGTATACCCATCTTTTTATAAATTGAGCGTTGTCTTGAATTTACAAATTAGAAGAAAACTACTTAATCTTAGTTATAAATTAATGCTAACTATTTCGACTATATCGTTAATTTCTTAAGCAGTAAACCCGAGCCTAAACCTGAAGAATCTCGAAGTAGTCCTATCAGAAACCACGTCAAATCGCCAGAGAAAAGAGAGAGTAAACAAGACACTGAAGTGGAGGAAGGAGAGATCACATCGGAAGAAGAACCGCTCACCGTGCGGAGAAAGAAGGATAAGAGACAGAAGAAAAGCGATAAGAGACAGCGGATTGTGTCCGTTAGTGAACATAGCAACACTGATGCTGTTAGTGTCAACGGGATTAAAGATGTAAGTAATTGTTTACTTTTCTTAATGTTTTTCTCTTTTTCGGGTGATAACTGCTCAGGGAAGTTCCTAACTGCTTTAAAAACACCCGAAGGCGAATCATAAACGTTTTCATCACTTATTCTATAACAAAACTAATAAAAATAAAGGTAAATACAACTTGTGTATGCTGAGTTTTCCATTATTGCAATGAAACCTCCTTGCGGCCACAGACTACATACGCAGAGCGCTGTCATGGCGCGCCTATAAAAATTAAAAAGTTGTTTAATAGGTCTCCTGCGATGACTGTTAGAATTCATAATACACTCTCACAAATAAAAAACTGCTGCTAAGAGTGTTTTTACGCACAGATTGACATTATGAAGATGGTTACCTACAATTTCTGAACGCATTATTGAGGATTTACAATATGAGAGTAGATAAATTAAGTTATAAATCTGGGAAAACTACTTCAAAAACCTTTACAGTTCAGAGTCGGTTATACATATAAATTAAGGTGTGCAATCCGCTACGCGATTATTGTTGCAGCTGTTTTATATATAGGTGTAACTTACTATACTTACGGCTAGAATAGAAGGCATTCAACGTAAGTTCTTGCGTTTTTTAAGCCATCGGTGTGGAGACACGTTATTTGGTTACGAAGAGCGTCTTAAGCATTACCGTTTATTATCGCTTGAAAAGAGAAGACAGCTTGCTGACATGATGTTTCTTTATAACATAGTTAACGGTCTTGTAGACTGCCCAGAATTGGTAGGAAAAATTGGCATTAATACGCCTAAAGTACGTACCAGACACACAAGTCTATTTTGCGAACCCAGTTCTCGAACAAACTACGCTCAAAACTCGGTTTTGACTCGATGTGTCCGCACATATAATAGCTCCTTCAAGGATATAGACATTTTTTGCTTGAAGCGGGAAACCTTCAAAAAACACGTACTTACCATACTTGCTGGTGGTACTATCACTAACCATGATGTGGACGCCGTTGTGGGTATACCGTGCTCAGAATATTCTGCGTAACTGGTAGTTGCAATATCATATAACTTAAAAATATTCATAATAATTATATCACACACATACACACACACACCTACACCCACACACTCACGAGTTTTTAGTCAAATTTTTATTGTTTATACTTATTTATTTTTTGTCTAATTTTATTGTCTAAATTTGTATAACGTAATATTTTCTTGATCTGAAAAATGTAGATGTAGTTTTTGTATTCATTTCTTTCATCAGCTGTTGTTACCTATGTTTGTTTACATAATACGTGAAATCTTGTTTTTGGCATACAATTATATTTAATTAATTATTCTTATAAGAATGTAATGCTGTAAGGTTTTCTTTGAATAAATTAAATTAAATTAAAATAATTTTTTTTCCGTAATTTTTAAAAAAGTTTTTAGGGTCATCGAAATATTTAACAGTTTTAGGTTTTTATGTACTCTTAAAAGTCGTGAAATATACGTTGTTACATTAATTAACCTCCAAAATTAGCCCTTAAAACATTTTACGCTAATTTATTTAATTAGACTATGTGATAATGGGACGAAAAAGAAATTTGCTTCTGTTATTCAGTTTCGTTGACCGAGCACGCCCTTTCAGTTTTTGGTGCACCGTCCCTTACACCCTGTATTTATATGTTATGAACCCTACAAAAATTGTGCAATTTTAACATCCAGCATTGCATTAATTATATCCAGATCAGCAGCGCGGTCTCGGAGACATCGTCCCCGCAGTCGCAAGCGTCGCAAGCCTCGCAAGCGTCGCAGGTGGCGCTCGACCACTCGTACTGCCGCCCGCCGCCCGACGACCACGACGAGAGGCGGAGGCTGTCCAGCAACCACCTGCAGCATGACCACGGTATTATTACTCTGTCCATTAAAGCCTGGGCTCGAAAATGGCAATGATCCTTTTTGCCCCTCGCTCACTGAATGTGGGAAAAAGCATCAAATGAGCTGACCAATGAATACTTGTCACCGAAAGGGATAACCAATGTCCAGCTCTGTCTGTTTTTCCACAAGCCGATTTGCAATTTTTTTACGATGCCTTTGAAACGAAAAATATCCAGCGCTGTATATCCTTCTCTCTTCCTCTACCCAAATGAGAAAGAGGTAAATAGGATCAAGTAATATACAATCAGCCTTTTTTCCAATTAAACCGTGTATTTTCTACTTTATCATTCGAAACTTTATTCTCTGGCAAAATATTACATATGCTTAAATTACTGTTATAAAGAGAACTAGCAAATAAAAGCGTCTCTTGTTCTTGCGACCGAAGATGATTAATTAATCAAAGCCAGGATTTACTTCTAATTTAAATACGCAGAAGTTAGAGTTTTTAAGTTAATGTATTAAATATCCGACACAGGCTACACGTGGATGGCTGAACCGGAACCGGAAGTGGCATCGCCGAAGGAGGACCTCAAACTCAAGGAGAAGACGAAGAGGCCCTACAAGCGGAAATACGAGACCAAGAAGTTGGCTGAGATACAGAACAAGTAAGCTTACACTTTGACCAGGACTTTTACGCCGTGACCAGGATTATTGTTGATTCAGAATGTAAATAACTTTAACATGACTTTTATTGGAATAAAAAGTAACACAAATAATACTGGAAGAGACGTGGATTAAGACAAGACAACAATAACGATGAATTAGCTAAAATTTATATAAAAAAAGACGTGTCGAAAACGCCTACTTCTTTCTCCTAGCGACTTTTTTCGGTTAAGACGTTTAAATTTTGGTGCCGTGACCAGGATTCATGTATTTTAAAGAATGTAAAAAATCTTGATATTACTTTTACTGGAATAAAAGCAACAAAGCATCATTAGAGAGGGGATGTTAAGACATGCATCGTAAATAAGAAGTAGCTTTTTATGTGAAAAAAAAACGTCTAAAACTTTCTTCTACCGACTTTTCTGCACTTTAATTGCATTGGTGCATTATTTCACTTTTTTTGCTGTTTTCCTTTTAGAGTGCCCTTACTAACTATAACTTTGGTATTCTAACAGGCTTTACGAAGGCGAAGATGTGGAGAAAGCGATCCATCCGAACGTTACGTTCAAGCCTCGGGACATAATGGCGGAGATGCAAGTTATGTACGAGTTCCTCACGCGCGGCATCGACCGAGAAGATGTAGAGTATCTGAGACGAGCGTATGACACGCTACTGGCCGAGGATGCACAAGGGTATGTTAATAATCGATTTTTATTTTTTTTACTGGCTGTTTCGAGCTAACCGTTATTTTTGTAAAAGGCGACTAGACCAGAAAAAAGCAGCAGTAGCCATCTGTTTAGGAGAGAGATGATTTTGTGCTTCCAAGAGGCTTAGCCGTAGTCAAGTTAAGCGTCTCTGATATTAGTGTCACCACTATGTATTTTCAACATATGCCCATAAAATTGAACAATTTTTTCCAAGGAACTAGTCGAAATACAAAAAAATATTTCACCTCCACATCATGTCATCAGTTTTTCCGAAAACACAATTTTTTTGTATTTCGATTTGCATATTATCATATGTTCTATCGGGTTGCATATTAGCATATGTTCTATCGGGAAAGTTGTTCAGTTTTGCTGGGCAGATTAATAGTTGATAATAAAGATAAATTCACGTTTCATATAGACGGCGTAGGGTAGATCTTCAGCCTAAGAGCTTTATTTTTTTCGGTATTTTCTGTGACACGGTGCATAGCATAAACAATGCTAAGTAATTTAGTGAATTTGCAGGTACTGGCTGAACGACACTCACTGGGTCGACCACCCGCCTACAGACGTGTGCTACAGTCCACCCAAAAAGAAGTCCAAGAGGCATAATAACATTTATGAGGACTTGCAAGTGAGTAGACATAAACTGCAGTAACATGCCCCGCCCCTCCGGCATTGAGGTAACACCTAAAGGAAACAACCGCTTCTTTCGAAGGTTTGCCTACAGTTAGTCATTATGCGTTTGACTTTATAATTTTAAGCGACCTGATTGGTTACTGGGCTTGGCTACCAGCGGCGGAAGGCGATGACTCACTGCATACTTAAGATGGACGAACTATAATTGTGCAGGGGCGGGCCATGTTGACTTGGTAATCAGCTAGGAACTCTACTTTCTAAGATACAGGTTTATTAGGTCAGGAAGTAAGGTTGCTATGTACTTACCTCATCCACGATTATTTTGGTAAATGAAGATTCGATATTTATTTATTTATTTCTGAATAAGAAAGTTAAGCATCTTCAGTTCACGCAAAGATCCAAACATGCTAGTTAGTGGTATTACAATTAAACCTTTTGTGTCTCCGAACTGTTAAGCCGTTGTTCCCGAATACAGGGTGTAAAAAAAAATACGATGATCCTTCTAAGGGGTGATTCTACATAACTAATAGGTTGTAAAAAAATATATATAAATGGTATTTTTTTAATGTTTTTTATTTTGGGAGATAATGATGAGAGAGATAGCGCTTGTTGGCAAGGGTGTGAGAGTAGGTTAGAGATAAAATCAACCTAATAGATAAAATAAACCTATTCCTAACCTCGCGACTAGATTGTTTGGTGCTGTGCCCATCGGTGTATCGAAATTAAGTCCATGGAACTAAAAGCACAGAATACACATACTATGTCATCATCGGACCACATTTGTATAGAAAAGTCAATGTTAGAGTTATGGAGATCAGTGCGCTGCACAGAATATAAATGGTTGTCCCAAAGAGATTTCATGTATGTATCCAGTTTTAAAAAAGCAATCTTTGAAAATGTTTCTTAATTAGTATATGTATCTATAATAGTTAGTACCTTGATAAGTTGTATTTTTTGGAAACGAAATACTTAGGTTGATAAGAATATAGGGAACTATAGGTCTAGTAGTATTCATGTTTGTACATAAGAAAGATTTGTAAATGACTGTTTGATTCCTGAATAAATAAAATAAAAAAAAACATAATTATTCAACTAGAGTGCTCACGTGAAGAAACGTTTCCGTCCCTGAAAAAAAAATGTAAATGGGCCTCCATCACTTTCTAGCGACAGTACCAGCGTCCAGCAGTATACTGGAAAGAGACATAGGCCCATTTAGGCGGCAAGTTCTAAGGAAATATAATCTGTGGTGAGGGTTCGGGTGCACTCTCTCTCTCTAGTTGTATAAGTATTATTAATTGGAATCTCTTTGGGTTATCTTTCTTTCTTTTAACTGTTTTGATTATCTTTATCGACTTTTTGGCGGGAACTCGGCGTGGAAGTTTGCCTGCTCGATTGAAATTTTTGTTGTTTGTGCATAAACCGCCAGTTGCACTAGATTTATAAGAGCTTTAACTTGATATAAAAGAATAGTATGTTAACGGAGTGCGAAGCTGATGAAGATTTCAAGTGATCTTGTGTATAATCCCCGTTTGTGTTGTCTCAAAATGTCACGGACATTTTCCTTTGTAAAGTCCACTATCGCTTTAAAGAGAAGCATTGTGCACTTCTTTCGCTCGACACTGGCGGTTCGCCATATTTTTAACTTGAAATAATAGTTAATAGTCTAACAACCGAGACATATTCTAGAACACGACACTGGCAGAAATGTCCCGAAATATGGATTGAAGATTGCCGAATCATAAATAAAAATCAATTCCATTATCTTTTCTTTGACAGGGACACTCGAGTGGGTCGGCGCGTACAGAAGGCTACTACAAGATGGACGCGCGCCTGAAGGCCAAGTACAAGTACCACCACGGCCGCAGCACCACGCTCGCTATCGACACACACGATGAGGCGGTCGCCAAGGCCATGAAGGCTTCCAAGATGCAGCTACTCTCCAGGGAGGCGAGGTCCAACCAGAGGAGGCTTCTTACTGCATTCGGTCAGTGTTCACAAACCCTCACACCCACTCACAAACACGTTTACACACAGAAATATATCCCACACTTACAAACACACAACCGCACACACCCTTACACCACATATACACACATAGGCCTTCAAATACTAGGTGTAAGGGACAGCCTTCCGAAAACTAAAAGGGCATTGTCAGTCAACGAAACAACAACTCGAAGAACTGCGAAGGCCTACAATCTAAATAATGAAGCTTGATTAGAATCACAGCAGGAAAAACTATGCGTGAGAGCAGGTCAGAACGATACCTGTCTCTGTCGCTCGAATTCGCAGTCACTGATTATTTCGACTGTACTACCTCCAAAACGATCGGTTTTAGAAATCCTGCCCCACCGTCGTCAGTTCGTCCACAGTGAAAAGTGTAGCATTGTTGAGAATTGTCGCAACGCTTTGTAGGTGGCATCGAATGGTTTCTCAAGCTACAAGCCGCTTGGTATAACCTGCTTTTGCCGTAATATTTTATAAAATTTATCTGGTTTTAAATCACACCTGTTTCTAAAAGCATTCTTTGTCAACTTGTTAAACTTTTTCACCCTTTCAAATATAGGTAACGGTTTGCCTTATATCACATTTTTCTCATCAACAGGTACAGACACGGATTCAGATCTCCTGAAATTCAACCAGCTTAAGTTCAGAAAGAAGCAGCTGAAATTCGCCAAATCAGGCATTCACGACTGGGGTCTATTCGCACAGGTAAACAACAAACTACTGCCAATACTCCCAAATACATTTGATCACATCTCCGTAACGATACGAGGAGTAATTTCCTTATATCGGGTAGAGTGAACTAAATCAGATATTACCGGGAATGAAAAATGAACGCTCTCTTTCTTACTCCCTATAGTAAGAAAGAGATGACACGCTTGACACGGTTTATTTTTCATTTCAGGTAAGTAACGCTCAAGGTAGAGTAGCATTGGTAACCAAAGTCGTGTTGCAGGTTCTGCCATGAAGCAATTTTATTTTAAATGCAGTCTTCAGCTTACCATGTTTCCTGTGAAAATTGTGTAATGACATTTTAGTTCGACGATGATGGGTTAGTGTATGCCGTATAATGTTATTAACTGGAAAAAGACGCATTTGTCACTCAGTAAAGCTGAACGGTTTGAGAAGCCTAGTGCCAGTGTCACTATAATTGGCACCTACGTATTAGTTTGTTTTCGAGCAGTTTGTGATGATGAAAAGTCCATACTAGAGTCTGGTACTACTTATGATTATATTATTATTTTCTGCAGACTATTTATGATTATATTGATAGATGATACAAAAAAAAATAAGGCTATATTGATCATGGCCTGAATAACCTTATTAAATTAATCTGCTACTTTCATAGGCAATAAAATCAACTTAGAATCACACTTAAACCGCGCGCACTGCCGTAAGGAAAACATTACTGATGTGATAACCCTGCAAGACATAGGTCATTTACAGCTTGACCTATAAGTTGCGTCTAAAATACTAGATACATGTTACGTAAGTACAGGCGTAGCGCATAACAGAGTCGTTTTCTGATGTCCCTCAACACAGAATCCTCAGAGAAAAAAACTGCATAAAAACTTATTTTGACGATGCCAAAAAATAGTCATGAAATAGTCATAAATAGTCACCATAAGGAAAAAAATAGTCGCGTTACAATTCTAGAGTTATAGCTATGGTTTGCTGAGGATTATGGCCATAGGCTATATACAGAATCCTCAGTTCTGATGCAAGCAAACCGTGGGGACTATCGACTTGGTTTTTATTTTGAAAAATAGTCATGAAATAGTCGTCTTGACTTCCAAATTCTCAATAATAGTCGTTCAAGGATTTCAGAGTTACAGGGGTAGCTTGCTGAGGATTCTGTGCATAGCATTTCACGGACGCAGATTCCTGCAGAACGGTTAGGTTTTTCTATTTGATACTGATGTCAAAAAATAGTCAACAAATAGTCGTCTCAAACCATAATAACTTCGGTCTGTTTTACCTAGTAGAAGTATGTTAAAAATGCATGTGAACTTCGCCATACATTTTTCCTTTGTACAGTCGCGTACACAAAATTATTTGATATTGATTTCAAGTTTCAAGTTTTGTGTCATCTATTTTTATTAGGTAAATAAGAGGATAAACCGACTGATATATCAGTGCACAGACCCAACCTTTTGGTCTAAAAACTTATAATGTGGGTTCCACGTTTAAGGAAAGGTAAAACTAGAATATCGGGCTTAAACCCAGATGCATTCAGTAAGTAAAAATACTTGAATAATAATTGGTAGGTTCGCAAATATTACTAAATTAACTATACTAACTTTACTAATTTCTTGATTGATCAATGTTGTTTGCCTACGCATTTAACTATTCATTAAAAATTAAAATGTCGCTGCATATGTGTTTCTTTTACCCAATAGCACATCAGTAGAATAATACAAATCAGTGACTTAATGTCATAGTAACAGAGTTGGAAATGTTTAACGTGGGTCGTATAATAGAAAAAGCACCAATATTCTGAGACGAGATATGTTTAACCAATAGCATGGCGGCGTTCGGCTCGACCGAATTGTGTGACCGAGCTAGCGCTCGCCGCCGCCGCCGGCGCGTATTGAAGTGCCCTACAGTGTTGCTATTAAAACGACAATTGCCGTGTTCTACGGTAATTATATGAAATGTAAAGTTAACTTACACTACAGCCTATGGAAGCAGTAAATACACAACGCGTTATTCCAAGTTAGGATTTCCATTTTTTTAATAATCCTACTTAAAACTTGAATGTAAATTCTAAAACTAACAACAGCTCGTTAAAAGCGCAGCCTCAGTTGGGTCATTGCGCTGCGGGTTATTGCCCTCTGCGTAGGGCTAATTTTAAAATTTTCTGATTTTTTTTAAAGTAGATTTTTTTTGTGTTCCTTTATCGTTACTGAAACACCCCCTAAGCTATGGCACGCAATAAAATTATCACCCTGTATTACTCATTTAACCATTTAACGGACATAAGTACGAAGACTGTGATTTATACAAAAAACCGGCCAAGTGCGAGTCGGACTCGCGCACTGAGGGTTCCGTACCACCACATAAACATAATTGTATTAGTTGAAATTTCAGTAAGTTGATGTGCTAGATTTTTTGAGTCCGACACGCGCTTGACCAAATTTTATTATTTGTTGTTATTTTATAGCTTATGCACTATAAACATACCAATTTTCAAGTTTGTAAGTTTTCCCGTTTTTAAATAGAACTAAAACAAAAATCGCTTCAGCGACCATCCAACTTGACCCCTCTCTTATATGAATGTTCTTGAAACGGGAGCTCACCACAACTGGTTATCATTAGTTGTGAGAAAAGTTGTAATATTTAATGATTTCAGACTTTTCCCATTATTTGTACTGTGAGACCTAGCTTCTTGCCAGATTTCATAATTTCAGGTCAACGGGAAGTACCCTGTAGGTTTTGCATTTTTGAATAAATGTATGGAGATGAGGACATAAAATGCCATATCTTTTGATTGCGTCGTTGTAAAAAATTTAAATTTTCAGATCTTGTGTGGTTCGTGGATCCTAATATGTGGTATTAATTTCAACCTGATACCTTTACCCGTTCGTGAGATAAAGGGTCTTGACAGACAGACAGACAGACGGACAACAAAGTGATCCTATAAGGGTTCCGTTTTTTTCTTTTGAGGTACGGAACCCTAAAAACTAACAAAAATAATCTGTAGTTACTGAATATATTCATAAAGAAGTTTTTTTTATTATTTTAGTTTAAAACCAATTATTGTAGTTTATTAAGCTATATTATTTAACATGAAAACAAATAAACTTTGCTTTTTATTACAGAATTAATCATATTGGGTTCCAAATACATAAAAAAAGTAACTAAATAGTTACCATCAAAGATGATATGCATTTTGAACACGACTGTACTTGAGTTGAAAAATGTATGGCGAAGTTAACATGCATTTTTAACATACTTCTACAAGGTAAACCTGACCAAAGTGATTATGGTTTGAGACGACTATTTGTTGACTATTTTTTGACATCAGTATCAAACAGAAAAACCTAATCGTTCTGCTGGAATCTGCGTTCGTGAAATGCTATGCACAGAATCCTCAGCAAGCTACCCCTGTAACTCTGAAATCCTTGAACGACTATTTTTGAGAATTTGGAAGTCACGACGACTATTTCATGACTATTTTTTAAAATAAAAACCAAGTCGATAGTCCCCACGGTTTGCTTGCATCAGAACTGAGGATTCTGTATATAGCCTATGGCCATAATCCTCAGCAAACCATAGCTATAACTCTAGAATTGTAACGCGACTATTTTTTTCCTTATGGTGACTATTTATGACTATTTCATGACTATTTTTTGGCATCGTCAAAATAAGTTTTTATGCAGTTTTTTTCTCTGAGGATTCTGTGTTGAGGGACATGTTTTCTGCGGTACATAAAACATATTTTAAAACGCGTGGGTTTTTTATTGTCGCTTTTATTATCCACATGGCGCCACTTAATAAAGAACAATTTGTTTTTTTTTGGTAGTGGAGCGGTGTGGGAGGGTGGTTACATCATTGGAGTAAGCAGTGCAGAGGTATATGATGTCCCTGTCACTCTAGGGCCGGCACCACCCTCCCCCCTCCCCCCGCACCGCGCAGCTACCGAGGCTAACTAATTATGCGCTATGCCTGTAATTATGACATCATAATAATTACAGGTCGTTCATACAAAATCAATAGAAGATTTCTGTTAACGTTCAATATACAAGGTGTAACAGAAAGGAAATAGAAACTGAACTTTCACTGAGGAACATATGTTGAAATACGTAAAAAATGTTTACCTCCCGTACAAAATGTGCTATCAGCTGATTCAGTTTCTATGGGAGGTCCAAAGTTCTTTTTCGTATAGCGAACTATATTTGTTAGGGAAAGTAGTTCAGTTCATAGGCAGGTTTGTCCTTCAGGGTTGGTATACCCTTTTTGTTACACCCTATAGAATAGCTCATTTAACTTATGTATTAAAACGGTATTGTTTTACCGACAACTGAAATACAACCTCAATATCTAGGAGCCAATCGCCGCGGACGAGATGGTGATAGAATACGTGGGGCAGATGATCCGGCCGATCGTGGCGGACGTGCGAGAAGCCCACTACGAGGCGACGGGCATCGGCTCCTCCTACCTGTTCAGGATAGACCTGGACACCATCATCGATGCCACCAAGTGCGGAAACCTCGCCAGGTTCATCAATCACAGCTGCAACGTAAGTTATCATAACCACTTCTTCTTCAACTTGACAAGCCCGCTGGTGTGGTTGTTAGTGAGTCTGCCTTTCATGTCGTGGGTTCGATCCCCGCCCAGGTCAAACATTTGTGTGATGAACACAAGTAGAATAGATTATATGACACCCAGACAGAAAACAAGCACTTGTGTTCATCATACTAATGTTTGCCCTAGGCGGCGGTGTTTTTGGCAGGCTCATTCATTACCAAGCACGCCAATAGACCACTCGTGTGCTAGAAATTACCTATAGTCGAAATAATGTAGCTTGAATATAATAACAGGACAAAGCTGTGCGTGAAAGCAGGACGGAACGATACGTATCTCGTTAACAGAGATCTGTTGCTCCCATAGATTTAGTACTTCGGCGTGGCGCTTTTAACCAGATTGCGCTCTTTCAAAAATTATGCGAGCAGAGTAGGACGTAAGATGAGATGAAGCTGTCCCTTTCTAATAGATTTTGCATGACATTTTGTTTATGTTGCCATGACAACATCAACAAAATGTCATGCAAAATCTTTGTTAAAAATCATTTTACCAAAGAGTTTTTAATCCAGATAAATCAAAAGAAAATGATTTTCTGTATTTATCAATATTTAATGAAAACTGAGAGAGAAGTTTATACTTTGCACGTTGAATATTATTAAAATAAGTATTTAAAAAAACGTATAAATAAAAATTTGTAAATATAAAACTTAACTTTTTGCACGGAAATTGTGCTAACTTCATTAGTATGGCAACAATTAGAAAGGGACGAAGTACATCGAACATGCTATCTTGCTCTGCTCGTTTTGCCTCTGTACAAATTTTTAGGAGTCCTCAATCATGGTAAATGTAAGATCATTGGTTGCTCCAATATCTTATGCATCGCTCCGTCCTGCTCTCACACTCGCATTGCTGTATTCTAATCAAGCAACATAATTTTATAGACTGTAATCATCTTTATTGTTCCACAGCCGAATTGTTACGCGAAGATCATAACGATCGAGTCGCAGAAGAAGATAGTCATATACTCAAAGCAGCCTATCGGAGTAGATGAAGAAATAACGTACGATTACAAGTTTCCCTTGGAAGACGAGAAGATACCTTGCCTTTGTGGCGCGCCGCAGTGCCGCGGCTTCCTTAACTAAATACTACCGGCTGTGTAGCACTGCTGGGCAGTTTTCTCTTATTGAGGAGCGACGGACGGATAGCTGTTTTATTTTGCGTTTTCAATCCTCTTATACAGGTGTCGTCGCGATGGATAAACAGCCTTACTCTGTATTTAGTCGTAACTCTAAGGGCCTGTCCGCACAGCAAATTTACACCGCGCGAATCATATCCCGCCGTATTTCAAGCATGGGATATAATTCGCGCGGTGAAAATTCGCTGTGCGGACTGCGGACAGGCCCTTACGTGTTCATCTTATGTTGTGTACTTGAACTCTATTGCTATAAAATCCCTTATTATTTTATTTGTTGATCATGAAATTAATATTCGACACTACAGTTGCAGCTAGAAATGAACTTTGAAAAATAGTTTTGTCTAAATCGCGAGATAAACAAGTACCTAATTATACTTTTAACCCATTTTAGGGCAAAATTCTATAAGTTGTGAAATTGGTCGCTATAACGATAACTTCTATTACTATTATATAAGGTTTAACTGCTAATCGAATATCGCATCAAATAGGAGTTTAGACCTTATCATGTATGATGATATACAGGTGGTCTTTAAATCGACCGATTTTGCAACTTAAAAGGTAGGTAGGAATTTTAGTTAATTTACGGACATGACCAATATTTACTAAAAGCGGTTAGGCGCCTGAATTGAATATGAAGTAATCTATATGTAAAATAATGTGTGATCGTGAAGTGTGGTTTTATTTTACAATTTAATGTAAACCAGTGCATGTTGTATGTAATAATCCGGTGAATGATAGATAATGAACTTGTATGATATTTGTATCGGCACTTTGACTGAGTCTTAACAAGTAGACATAGGGTATCAGATAACGATGCTATGTAATTTGTGATGTACATTACCTGTGAATAAAGATCTCTGCTATTACGTCAGATTTATGTAGTACAATCTTATATTGAAGTAATTTTTGAAAGTGACCTATTGTACATTTGTTTTGTATTGTCTCCAATCGAAAACTATCAGCGCTTGGTGGTCTGTTGCAAACTTTCCGATTTGCACTTCGTAAAATGTATAAGTTGTAAATAAAAGATTCCAACAATAATCTGCTGTTATAAATTTTTATTTCAAGTATTACAATGTTATCTTAATTAATTACATGTACCTTAAAGTAAAAACAAGGTTATACAAAAAAACCGTTTATTTGCAGAATGTCCCTTTCCCAAACGTCCCTTAACAAAATGTCCCTTTTCCAAAGATTCTCCTTCCCGATATTTTTCTTGTCCTAAATGTTTTCAGCCTACTTTTTAGGTTTTCGCAGCCAACAAGGAACCCTTATAGTTTTGTAAACCAAAACCAGCATCTCAAATTATGATTTATATTATATCTAAACTCACTCCCTTGGGGTAGATTTTGGAAGAGTGCTGTATCATCTATTTCTTTTTTCTTGTCTTTAGCAAAAGTAAAAAAAAGTTAAAACTTTCATCCCTTATTTCACCCCCTTGGCCACCCCCAAGGCCTTGGGTGATGAGTTTTGGAAAATATTTTCTTATATGGTATTTGTGGCATGCAATAAATTAGCATACAAAATTTGTTAGGGGTCGGCGGCGTCTGTCAGTCAGTCAATCGTGACGTAATTATATTGTCATTTTAGTGAACTATATTCGTACCAAGCATAGTTCATAATCTAAGGTACCAAGTATGACGCTCGAAATAATAACTGTTCTAACAACAGAGCAAAAACAAAAAAAAAATAACGTTTTTTGTATGATGGCCCTCCTATTTTTTTTTGTTTGTTTTTGTTATAAGGTGATATACTTATTTGTCTCAAAAACACATTCTGTGAAATTTTCAACTAGCAACTGATGTCGGTTAAAACAGTAAGCTGCCGTTATTCATAATCTAAGGTTAAAACGACATATTTTTGACATTATGCCCCACTGTGCGTCGCCGTCGCGTTCTTGACCATTTATGAATGGATAAGAGATTTATGTTTTTACTAATTCATAATGTTATTTATTAGCTAATAATTTCATTTAGTTTTTACATTTGTCTGCTTTTTTTCTGAAAGCATTTACAAACAGGGAACCTTGTAACGTACCACAAAGTAAGTAAGCAAGGGGAACGATTTGGGTAAGGAACATTTTGGGAAAAGTCTGGGACGTTTTGGAACCACGTTTTGGGACATTTTGGGAAAGGGGCATTCTGCAACCCAACGCAAAAACTCGTTAAACGTGTTCCTCGGTCCATTAGGGTGCCTTGTTGTTACCAGAGCTGCGCTAGGTAGCTAACCTGTGATCTGGAAACAATCTAACCAACAGGATTAACTTAGAGCTGCGCTCAAAATTAAGCAATATAGGTAGACCAAAAACTCATGAATTACCACAGTGTTGCTTACTTTAAATTTTCATTTCCCTATTATTCGAGTTTTTGGTCGACCTATACCTAGGGTCTTACTACAAAAAAGTTAGACATCTGTTGAACACTTGATTTAAAAAATGCGCACGAAATAACTGGCTATGTCAGTTGATGCGCAGAAGTCAAGTCATAAGAAAATAAGTCATTTTTGACTTCTGCACATCAATGACATAGACAGAGTTATTTGGTACGATTTTTTTAATCAACAGATTAACTTTTTTGTAGTAAGACGGTGGTTTACAGGTTATCTATCTACCTAGTAGACAGCCACCCTAAAACTAGTAAACTTTTTCCAATGAACATAGGTTGAAAAACTATTTATAGGTTCCCGTTTCTGGGTAAAGTGTTAGTTTGATGGGCAACACCCTCTTTCTTCATCTACTTAAAAACTTAACGTAATCAGAAGGCCGCAGGCATTTTATGCCTATGCTTGTACAGTAAACTTATGATTGTAATGCATTTTTACTTCAATAGAAGGGTGTTGAGACAGCATTGTGCGAATATGTTGAGCATTCTCCTCTTTACATTCGTCGGGATACAATTTCATCACTGTTAAGTAAGATTGTATGAACTGGGTGTCTTTTAACAAGCAGCGATATATTTCGAACTTTGCAGGATTGGGCATTATTTCCAAAACATGTTTCAAAGCTGTCGAGAACAAAACGTAAATGCATGGAAAATGAGAGTTAACATCTCTTTTTAAGAGTTCCAAGCATTTTTTACCAAATTCAGGAGCCATTTTGACGCATGTCGCATCCCAGTTTTTTTTATGTTCCGTCAACTTTAGAGCCCTCGCCAGTTCAACAAACAAATCCCATCGTCTTATCATTATGTAATTATCTGGGAGAGGCAACTGACTCAGCTTCGTCTGGATATCTTCGAAAATGTTAAGTGGAATATCCAACTGCTTCGCAAAAACATAATTCTTCAAATCATGTCTGATCCCCCTTAGTAGCTCATCTACATTGCGCTTGATAAAATATTCTTTTGATTGCATTTCATCCCATAATGCGAAGCAGCGTTCGAATAAGGGAACGAAAAACATCTCGTACCGCTCTGTTTGTGTTTTATCAGCCTTCGTGCACAGCAAGAATGCAGTTACTACCTCGGTCATACTGCAATAAGAACCAATTCCAGAAGACATAAATTTCTGTTCAATGAATTCTGAAATTATTTCGGAAATAAAATGTGTAGGAATACATTCCATAAACTTCCTTGTCCACTTAACCATTTCCTCCAGTCTCCAACTATAATTACTTCGATCTTGTTCTGGTAAATTTGGAATCAATTGCTTCAAGAAATTGTAGCTCTTGATAAAATATTCTGCCTTTCTATTATTAGGAACCATGTCTAGGGTTTCTGTTTTAAATATGATTTCATATATGGTTTTATCCTCTTTGTGTGATAAGTTATCCAGGAACATGAATAATGCTTCCCAGATTTCGTTTTCACAATTTTTGCTTTTGTGTAGAAGTGAAAAAGTGAACTTGAAAACCACCGCTCTTATGGTACAGTTGGTTGTATTCGTCCAGATGTCTCGAAAAACTGGTACAACTTCTTGTGGTTGCATTTTTGCGAATGCGATGCGTATGCCGTGCTTCTGTATAGACACCGGGGCAGACAACAGTTTAGTGATGGAATTGCGTGTTTGGACGACATTCATGTTGTTGTAAATAACAAGCAACGAAGGAAGGGCGTATTGCAGGTAGTCACCTTTTGCATACAATAAGATCGCATCCGGAGGAGGCCGAGGGCGCGCCAAATGCATATTCTTGGCTAATTGTCTCTGCAAGCTAAGCGGGATCTCACTTGCTTTATTGAAGTCAATTTTAGCTTCCTTTGGAGCATAGTTGTAAATGATTTGTAGCAGTTGTTGTCTGGGTAAAAGGGCACAGAGACCACGCACGACAGCTTTGTGTCCTGTCTGCTGACTGAGAGCGTCGAGGTAAGTCTTGGTCAACTCGGCAGCCAGAGTCTGCGGCCAGAACACTCGCAACTTGTACAGCAGTTGCCGCAACGACAAGGCGTCGTTTTTGTACAACAAGTTCACTCCTTCCTTTGATAACAAGTTATCATCATGTTTAAGAGCATTCAAACACACACTTTCTGAAGGATTTAACTCTATCGACTCTTCGAACATGAGCCTTTTCCAAGACTTCTTCTTGTTGTAGAGAGCAGACATGTCAGTTTTCCATGAATGGTCTTTTTTGACTTTTAGATATTCTTTTACTTTATCAAGAACCCATGGATACTCATTAAGTTCTTTCTTGCAGTCAAGAAAAATTGATAAAAGCCAATCTAGGTCACTAACTGCTGTCTTGAAATCTGTTTCATTTATGATTGGTCGGTTTTGGATCTTGTTTGTTATTTTAGTATATAGATATTTGAAAACTTTTTGTTTGTCTTCATCATTTAATTTGTTTCCATAATCTTTTAAAGTGTTTCTTATTTCTTTTACTACCGTCTTTTTATTACAATATGTTATTTTAGCTCTCATCCTACGGTTGTGCTCAACATTACTTTCTTTGACATGTTTTACAGTACAATGGTTATCAAACTTCTTTTCTATTACTTCTGGGATGTGCTCACCATGGATGACTTTGTACAATATTATTACTTCTATACAATTAGGTAATTTTTTTTCTGGATCACTATAAAGTTCAATTTGTTTGAATAGGTTTTCCAAAATAATCCAAGATTCCGATGTCAAATTGGAGATGTGAATTTGAGGAAGTATTGTTGTTATAAACTCCTCTTTAAAATTTTGAGGATCATTGTTGTGTTTTTCGTAGTAATATTTTAGTAATGTTTGTATGTTTCTCTGGTCAGTTCCAGCGCACTTTATAAGTGTCCAAAGCATTCTCTTCTTCTCTTCTTGAGATGTCGTCGCGCTGGGGTTACACTTCAATATTTTATCAAAAGCTGCATCAAAATCATAGTACTCATACTCTGAAACACGTGCTGTAACTTTGAGGTAAAATTTTCTCATTCCAAACTTTACAGACTCCGGTTTTATATCTTCTTGATCATGTATTTTATTGATGAAAACCTGATCCAAAAATTGGTTTCTCTGTTCCTTAGTCATAGCATCAAGGAAACACTTTACATTTTTAGGATTAACCAGAAAACGTTGAAGGTCATCCCTATCTAAATGGTCTTTTTTAGCTTGAGCAAACAAGAAATCTTTTATGTCTTCTTGCTTAAAATGTTTGACAAATGTTGGTAAATTGATCCATTCACAGTATTTCTCAAAGTTGTTAATGACTCTGTCCGGGCATTGTTGCATCAGTAGGTTTGTGGTTCTCACTCCAAATTTAGGGAAGCAGTATGAATTTTGTTTTTCACACACATCCAAGTAGTTTTCTGGGTCTACATGCAATAGAAAGTTTGCAACTTCAAGTTTGGAATTTACCGAACGAGCCTCATCATTGAGAAGGCTTTTCACCACATCAGGTGACTTCTCACACAGACGTTTGAAGAGACGAACGCCAATATATTTGAAGTAAGTTTGCACTTTTAATGTGATAAATGGCGCAGAGCAATTCGGTAGCCATTTAACAGCTCTTCCAACACAGTTATTTTCTTGTTCATGGGTGAAAAATTGCTCAGCTCGAGCTTCATCTGTCAAATGAAGTCTAATATGTTTTAGAAATTTAATTTTGGCATTTAAATTCATTTCTGGGAATAAATGTGCTCTTATGTAGGTTGGGTTGATAATGTGGGCATACTGTTGTTCTGTGATCAGCCATGTGCTGCACTTGATTGCACGCGATACATACAACATGTCCTCACATTTAAGCACTTTGAGTATATATTCCACATCTCTATTGTTGCTGGCAATGTCAATCTTCATTAAATGTTCCACATCATTTTCACCAGAGTTGAGGTCTCCCGGTTCGATAAGTGCATTGCTTGCAATAGCTTCTTTGACAAGTTTGTTGTAGTTACGATGTTTCTCCTTGAGAGATTTTCCTTCCAGCTCTGAAGGCGCCATCCCGTGTACTGTAATTAATGTATAGCAAAAGTTTTAGTGAAGTAATCTCAAACCAAAATCTACAAAAAATACTTTCGCTCTTAGTTTTATCTATTAGGCAGATACAGTATTTTTTTTTAAACCTGCCAAGTGTAAATCGGACTCGCGCAATGAGGGTTCCGAACCACTAAGGTAAATACTGTCTGTAAGTGTATTAAATGCGTGCGAGTCCGACTCGCACTTGACCAGCTTTTATGGCCATATCTTTTGATTGTGTTGTTGTAGAAGTTTAAATTTTTTCTTTAACTTAACTTTAACTTAATACCTTTACCCATTCGTGAGAAAATATTAGGGTTCCATGTTTTTCCTTTTGAGGTACAGAACCCTAAAAATACAAAAAGTAACATGTTTATTTTATGAAGGGTTCCCCTCATTTTTTAACTTTCCATTGATTTTATTGTTAGGTAGTCCTCCATAATACCACATACTCTGAATTTCAACCATAAAGCTACTACAGTCAAAAGATACAGTCTTTTAAAGGTCAGACAGACAGAAAACATAGGTTTAGTATATGTCATGTTAAATGTCATGTTTTTATAATATTGTATGCCTGTATTAGGTAAACTGTAGAGATACTTTATATAAAACAATCACCACCTTTATGTACCTATAGTTACATAATATACATTTTTGAATTTGAAAAATTTAGTACTAGGTCTTGTTGGCAACCCTAATGGGTAAGGGTATGGAACCCTAAAGACTATGACAGGCAAATCTTTTGTTAACGTCCTTTCATTTTAGTTAGCTGTGTTAATGAGGGAAAAGCTTTACAAAAAAAAATTTAAATAAAAAAAATACTAATATATTTTTTGCCCTTTATGAATTTTAATAACTTTTATTTTATTTCACCATGGTCGGAATGGTAGGTCAGGTAAATACTATTTTTATCATGTAAAAAAATATTTATCTGATTTATTGTTGCGTTTTCATACAGGGAAACAGTATCGTATCTGTCTCAGGCTGTAGAGATTGGCTAATTCGCATTTTAACCAATATGACGATGAGTAAGGCAAATTTTTACCCCAATCTGTGCATGAAGAAAATTTAAAAAACAAATAATTAAATTATTTAATTTCTTTTTTAATAAAATTTTAAATTAAACATATTATTTTTGAAATGTGCGGAAAATCATAAAACAACAGACTGTCCAAAAGTAGATCGCAAAACACCAGCCAAATGTGCCCTTTGTTTTGGGACTCACCCGGCAAACTATAGGGGCTGCAAGGTCTTCCAGGAAATCAACAAAAGAAAAATGAATGGAATAACAAGCCAAAAACCTAACATCAAAAGTAGCGAAACAGATCAAGAAAAAGCAGAACCAAATTCGACCAATAAATCTGGAGCTACAATGGGAACCCAGCCCATAAACAATTTATTCTCAAGAAATCACCGAACCTATGCTAATGCTGTAAATAAAAATCAAAATGCCAGCGAGCCTTCTGCTGCAATGACGAACACATTAACTGAAATACTGATGAACCAAGCTAAAAAGCTAGACACATTATTAGAACAAATGAGCTCTCTTATGAACATCATGATTACACTTATTAATAAAATAAAATTCAACCTAAAAATTGCAACATGGAATATCAACGGCCTCATATCAAAAATTGAGGAGGTAAAACTTTTTATCAAACTACATAATATAGACATACTGCTTATATCTGAAGCTCATCTCACACACTTACCTAATGAAAATCTACCGGGATACCGAATTTATTATACGCCTCATCCTGATGGCACTGCACACGCAGGGACTGCTATAATACTGAGAAATTCATTAAAACACTACTGCCTTACTGCCTATCAAACACCAGAAATCCAAGCTACATCTGTAGTTGTAGAAGACAAGGAAGGACCACCGACTTATTCTGCAGTATACTGCCCACCAAAACACAATATAATTGATAATCAATTTCTAACATATTTTGGAACTCTGGGAAATAGATTCGTTTCAGGAGGCGACTGGAACGCGAAAAATACACACTGGGGTTCAAGACTTACTAATACCAGAGGAAGAGAACTAAAGAAAGCATTGGACAATAAAGGATACTCCTATTTATCTACTGGAGAACCCACATACTGGCCAACAGACCCAAACAAACTGCCAGATTTACTAGACTTTTATATAACTTCTGCTGGCATATCTAATTTATATTGTGATGTCCAAAGTTGCCTTGATGGGAGCAGTGACCATACACCAGTTTTTCTCACACTAAGTACTACAGTTATATCTAAAAAAGAGCCCTTACATCTAACCAATATAAAAACAGACTGGGATTGCTTTGAAGAATATATTGATATATCAATAAACCTCAAAATACCATTAAAGTCCTCGGATAACGTTGAAGATGCAGCAACACATATCACATCTGTAATACAATGTGCAGCATGGATGTCAACCCCATTAATTTCACCCAGAATCGGAAATAAATCAATACCTAATAACACTATAGTCACACGCATGGTGCAAGAAAAACGTCGTTTAAGAAGAATTTGGCACAATACTAGAAGGCCAGCAGATAAAACAATTTTCAACAAAGCTTCCTCTGATCTTAAACAAATTTTATGCGACCTTGAAGATGAAGCACTGCAATTCAAAATCGCTGGACTCTCGGCTACAAACAAAGGCGAGTACTCGCTGTGGAAAGCAGCAAAAACTGCAAATAAACCTCAAACAATGCTACCCCCAATCAGAACACAGGAAGGAAACTGGGCCCGAAGTGAATTAGAAAAAGCAGAAACATTTGCATCACATCTTAGCAAAGTTTTCACAGACAATCCATCTACAGATGAAAAGTGGGAGGAAGAAGTAGACAAGTTCCTGAACAATGAAGACGAAATAAGTCCTTCAATTAAATTATTTACACCAAAAGAAGTCGCAAAACACATCCGAAATCTAGATCCACAGAAAGCTCCTGGTTATGACCTCATAACACCATTCATCTTAAAGAAATTACCGCGAAAAGGAGTTGTTTTCTTAACAATCTTGTTTAATGGAATAATCAGAACATGTCATTTCCCCTCACAATGGAAAGTGTCACAAATTATAATGGTTCCAAAACCAGGAAAATCGCCAAATGAAATAGCATCATATCGACCTATTAGCCTTCTTCCAGTCATATCGAAGCTGTTCGAACGTATGCTGATGGATAGAATCCGGCCCATTATTGATGAAAAGAACTTGATACCTGAACATCAGTTTGGATTTCGACGACATCATTCCACCATTGAACAAGTCCACAGAGTGGTAGACAAAATCAGGAAAGCTATGGAAAAACGACAGTATTGCTCTGCTGTTTTTCTAGATATACAGCAGGCATTTGATAAAGTGTGGCATAAAGGGTTGCTATATAAGCTCAAAACTACTTTGCCTCAAGCAATATATTCCCTTCTAAAATCGTACCTTGAAGAGAGGTTATTTTATGTTCAATTTGGTGAAGCATCATCAATGATTTACGATATTAGAGCCGGTGTCCCACAGGGATCTGTTCTTGGACCGGTACTGTACACATTATTCACATCAGACCTACCAGAGACGGATGATATTCTTACTGCAACCTATGCAGATGATACTGCAGTTCTTAGCTGTGATAAATCTCCAGAACTTGCATCGCAGAGACTACAAAAGCAACTTGATATGCTAAATAATTGGCTCCATAAGTGGAAAATTAAAACCAGCGCGCAAAAATCAAACCATATCACCTTCACGCTCAACAGACGCAACTGCCCTGAAGTAAAGCTAGGCGATGATATGCTCCCACATGTAGAAGATGTTAAGTATCTTGGCGTGCAACTTGACCGCAGACTAACATGGCAAAAACACATAAAAAGTAAACGTGACTCACTTAACAACAAGTTCAGATCGATGCAATGGCTAATGGGAAGAAGCTCTAAGTTGTCTCTAGAGAATAAAGTACTCATTTACAAAACTATTCTAAAGCCTGTATGGACCTACGCACTTGAGCTCTGGGGGGTGGCCAGCAACTCAAATGTGGAAATTCTACAAAGATTTCAAAACAATGTTTTAAAAACTATAGCACGAGCACCATGGTTCACCAAAAATCAGGAAGTCCATGACTATCTACATATCCCCACTATTCGAGACGAGATCAAAGCGCGAAAAGATTGCTACAAAGCTAAGTTACTATGCCATAAGAATGCACTTGCTCGCTCATTAGTACCAGCACAAGAAGATTGTACAAGTCGTCTTAAGAAGCGCAGAATTTTATGAAAGCCACATAAGCATGAAAATGAAGGAAGAGGAGGGTCGACGGACTCTTCATTCCAAAAGGCCATAGAAACTAGATCAGATCTGTTTATAGTTGTAAAACTGATCACAGATAGCAAACATACAATGGAAAAAAAAAAAAAAAAATATTTCTTTATAGTACTTTCGTAATAAAATACATTTTTGTTTCGAAAACTGACGAGAAAAGATTTTTGAAAATCTTTGATTGCAGTTTTTCTTAACTCTAAAATCGGCGACATGGTTCCTTAGAACAAATATCTCTATCTCTTTTATTTTCAGAGCTTCCCATACTGACACAGGCCAGGACAGCCCGATAGATCACCCTGAACATACATTTCGTCGGGTGAGAATATGTTTGTGTCATATGCCACATACCATACAGGAGAGTTGTCAGAAAGGTATTCTAGTACACAATTATTATGAAAATGTTATGTACAGTAAAGTAATGTAATAAACGAGATTTTAGCCATTTTGTGATTTGTGACACAATTGTTTGGATATGGCATATGACATTTAAATACTTACTATTTAAACTTGTGCCACTCCATATTACGATTTCGGTTTCATTCATACAGGGTGGCCCGTTTCTAGTGGTCCAAAGAAAAATTCCCGAAAGCGGACATGCCTAGCTACCGAAATGTGCCACTAGTGTGGGAAAAAATTTTGTTGATAAAAAGTTAGTCGATAGTTTGTTTACAGAAAATTAATCCTATTTTGCACATTTTTTTAAACTACGGCTAAAATACTATTTAAATTTTGCATAATTTTGCCAGGAACCAAGTATTTTAGCCGTAGCTTAAAAATTAAGCAAAACGGGACTAATTTCCTGTAAACAAACTATCGACTAACCTTTTATCGATAAAGGTTTTCCCCACACTAGTGGCACATTTCGGTAGCTAGGCATGTCCACTTTCGAAAATTTTTCTTTGGACCACTGGAAACAGGACACCTGTATAAATCGCAATCAGATATAGACATATTTATAGGTTTTCTAATTAGTATAAAATATGCTTAAAACAACAAATTTAATTATTAGTAATTATTTTTATTTTTTTAAGTTTTTAAACCAACTCGCAATTTTAACGTTATGTATGCAGTTTGATTTAAAGAAAATTGTGTAATTACTTTAATAAGACTTCATAAAAAGATTTATCGTTTTCAGGCATAAGTTCACACATAGTCAAAATGTCTGACCTTTTTAGGGTTCCGTACCTAAAAAGAAAAAAATGGAACCCTTATAGGATCACTTTGTTGTCCGTCTGTCTGTCTGTCAAGACCCTTTATCTCACGAACGGGTAAAGGTATCAGGTTGAAATTAATACCATATATTAGGATTCATGAATTACACAAGATCTGAAAATTTCAATTTTTTACAACGACCCAATCAAAAGATATGGCGTTTTATGTCCTTATCTCCATACATTTATGCAATAAAGCAAAACCTACAGGGTACTTCCCGTTGACCTAAAATTATCGAATTTGGCAAGAAGCTAGGTCTCACAGTACAAATAAGGGGAAAAGTCTGAAATCATTAAATATTACAACTTTTCTCACAACTTATGGTAACCAATTGTGGTGAGCTCCCGTTTCAAGAACATTCATATAAGAGAGGGGTCAAGTTAGATGGTCGGGGTGGCGATTTTTGTTTTAGTTCTATTTTAAAAACGGGAACACTTACAAACTTGAAAATTGGTATGTTTATAGTGCATAAGCTATGAAATAACAACAAATAATAAAATGTGGTCAAGCGCGTGTCGGACTCAAAAAATCTAGCACATTAACTTACTGAAATTTCAACTAATACAATTATGGTTATGTGGTAGTACGGAACCCTCGGTGCGCGAGTCCGACTCGCTCTTGGCCGGTTCTTTACTTGTGATTCTATGAAAACATTTTTCATTTGGAATTTCTGGAAAAGTTAAAACGTCATCAGCCAAAACATTTATTCTTGATTAACAGTTTCTTTTATTGGACCTTAGCCTTCATCAAAATTGTATCTGCATTTTAGCTGAAAAGGTTAGTCAGAATTGTAAACAATCAGTTTTATTTTTGAATAGTGCATGTCAGAAAAATTCTAAGTTTTAGCAATGATTTTGTAGGTAATTAAATTAGTCATTTTCGCTTAATCACATTATCTGGAGTTTATATTTATCCGACAAAAATTTTTTTTAAATGGGATAGGTAAATGATATTGGTGAAATAATTTCAGAATGAAAGAAAAGACGTTCGATCATACTGTGAATGGTGTCAACTTCTTGTATTACGCTGTGGCCAACTTCTGAAAATTTCTTTTCAATAACATGAACATTAATACTCAATTTAATTAAATCTATAATTGCTATAGACATGTGGGAGTTAAGATATTTGAGAGTCGCAGCTGTCACTCCAAAGTATAAAATGCGTAACCATGTGCAAAAGAATCAGAAATTCGTTTAAGAATCTTCATTAAAGGGCTGGCAATAACATTACTGGACTTTCCCAGACTTATGCCAGGTACGGTTGTATGCTTATAATTAAATTTCCACTATGCACTACAAATGATAATTATATTTCTCGGCTATTAGTTTGGCACTTCAAGAAGATTAATCTCGAAAAACACACCCGTAATGCAGATGTCAGTCACCGAACTGAATAATTATAAAACATGAATAAAGGAGGTTACTGACAAACAATAATTTAAAATATGGGTAGGCGAGGTGTTTATGTGGATATGACACAAAATGTCATCATTATTATGTCGCTTGGCACAGTTAACTGGATGTTAAGTGTATGTTTGTGCCATATCCGGATATAGCACAATATTTTTATTACTAATTATTTTATCAGGCGGATATGGCATAAAATTAATATATTTTTCTCAGTATAAAATAAGTGCTAAATATGTATTTTGGCCTGTTAAATCAAGATTTATTCTTAACTCCATTTTGCCATATAAAAAGGATATGGCACAAAAGTATTATCAGCCGACGATATTTTGTAATCAGTTCCTGGAAAACAGCTCTAACAATTTAGATGAAATTAACTCTGAGGGTTATATAGGACGAAAAATCAATCTAGCTAGGTCTCATTTCTGGGAAAATTCTGCTGTCAGGGTCAAGGGTCAGGGTAATAATTCTCGTCGTATTGGGAGGGGCAGCCAGTCCACAGACCTAGCAAAAGCGCGCTAACGAGTCAGTCAAGTCAATATAAAAAATCACATCATTCAATGCGCACAGCAGATTCTCTTAGTAAAAGTACGATATCTGCTTACCTGTACAAAGGCTAAACGCCAAACCGTGATTCCTTGCTCATTGGCCAAACCCTGGGCGACGACGGGCGTGACCGTGACCGCAGCAAGATTGATTTGATCCCCAGATTAGTAAGTAAGTATAGTTGATCTAAAACTACATATATACTAATCTGTGATCTAAAATTTACCTCCTCTCTGGATCTAAACAAACAAGCTGCAAACAGGATCCTCTACATATATATACTGCAAAACTCAATACAAACTTGTTTACTATTATATATTCTGTGTCAATACGAAGGTCAAAACTTGTTTGCAACAATAACACATTATAGTTAGGGTGCTGGCTGCAATTTGGGTATATGATTTGCTCATGATTCATATTAATAGGGATGATAGATTAGATCAGCTCAATACGAATTGATTTGGTCCTAACAAGTTTTTCTGTGCGTCGTCGCTGCGTTTTTAAGTTATAGCAAAAAAATCGGTTGTCTGTAAGGTCGGTTTACTGACGATAGTTGAACGTGACAACGTCATAAGAAAATACTGATGGAATGGTTGCATTTTTCAAAAGAAAAATTTAATTTTATTTGTTGGATAGATATTTTGTATGGATATAGAAAAGGAGGTAAATGGAAATCACAATTGATCAAGTTACCTTTATTTGTACGCATAAATACAATTGTCAATTTTTATTTATTTATTTTTACGATGTACATATAATACAAAGCACGAATATTCGGCAATATATCACTGAACATCACTACGGATTAAAACCTGCTCATGAGCTTTGTGTGCGGTTTTAGCGCGCTAATAGTCGGTTCAAAACTTGCTCGTATTCACTCGTTTAAGCGACGTGACGTCATCAGTGACGTCACTTTAGCGCGCTATCATTGCATACGAAAATGAGGTAGTGCAGCGTGTGCGAAACATCAAATTCATAAGACATTTGTCATCAATCTCGTTTTGGGGAGATTTTTTTCAACTTTTTTTGGAGTTTTTAGATTTAATTATCTTATCGAATAATCATTACCGCTCAATAATTTCTTAAAAAGCAAAACAAAATCAAAATTTTAATTTTTCTCAGTGACATTGACATAAGCGCGCTCTAGTCTGGTTTAGTATTCGATCGTATTCGACGAATGCACGCATATAGAAATAAACCGACTATATTCAGTAAATGTGATGTGTGCGTTAAATTCAAGAAACAAACCATAATGCTTAGATTTAATATCGAAAGAATCATTATAGTTAGGGTGCTGGCTGCAATTTGGGTTTATGATTTGCTCATCATTCATATTAATAGGGATGATAGATCAGCTCAATACGAATCGATTTGGTCCTTACAAGTTTTTCTCTGCTTCCCTGCGTTTTTGAGTTAAAGCAAAAAAAATGAAAATAAGATACTAAATAATGTATTTTTGGTCTGCCTTTGTAGCTCCTGTTTAAAATACTTCTGAAGATGTAGAAAATCGAAGTGGCAGACATGCAGGACTCTGCATTATCACAGGACGAAGTAGTGAATTTTTGCATTTTTAAGAGCTGTAACTTTACGACGCAGGCCTATTATGGTGGCAGACTATTTTTCTGGGGTTTTATACATTGTATTTAATCAGATAGTCATAGTCTGCCAGGTGTACGTTTCATTGTCAAGTTTCAAAATAGTTAAAACTTAATTCCTCAAAAACGCAGGGGTGTGGATGTCCGCCAATATTTTTTGTATCTTCTAGAGGATGCTCCTTATCATCAGTCAAAGAGGCAGACATGAGCAAATCATATAGAAATTTGTCCTTCATCACCCTTACTATTACCTTTATCGTTGCTATAAACAATTGACACCACATTCACTTTTCACTGCAGCTCATACTTGACGAAACATGTAAATATTATTGTATATCAGCTGTCCACGCGGACGCATCACTCACTCAAGTAGGAGAGAGACAGATGTCGAACGCTGTCGAACGCGGAGGCCGATTGTGCCTCTTTGTCGCTCGTTCCGCGCTCTCGCTTGCACTTCAAGCCTTAAATGGAACGCCTCAGAGCGAGGTAACGCTGCATGAGTCATGTTTTTTCGTGCGTGCAGCCGGCTCCATCGAATTATAAGACGTTGTCACTTTTTGTCTGCCTTTGTAGCCGCTGTTTAAAATACTTCTGAAGATGTAGAAAATCGAAGAGGCAGAAATGCAGGGCTCTGCATTATCACGGGACGAAGTAGTGAATTTTTGCATTTTGAAGCGCTGTAACTATAAAACGCAGGGCTATTATGGTGGCAGACCCATTTTTCTGGGGTCCTAAACATTGTGCTTAACTTTAAGGTTAGGTAAAACCTCCACCTCTTTCTAGCAACCGTGACAATGACAGTTGACACTGACAGTTCAAAACATGAATATACTCAATCACTGCTTAGAAGGTGTCCGTCTTCCCAGCAAGCCCGTGCGAGATATAGCCAAGTGGCATACACCAAAATTTAGTGGAAATTGGTTCATTCCATCAGTAAAGTGTCAGATTCAGTGCATCAAAACTGACGACACTACGAGCTGAAAACTTTGGGTGGCTGTAGAGACGTCTCGTCAGCCAGCCCATTCTATACAGGGAAAACTACGAAGATTACATAAAAGCAAAATAGTTCCACATTTACTGCATGTCTAGTGCAATTGATTGTAAAAAAGCCGAATCGAAAATGTCCATATGGTAGGAGCACTTCATCAATAATTATGGGTGGCTGGAGAGACGTTTTCCCAGCCAGCCCATGTGATATCTCGGAACATATAGTAGGTAGGAAGATAAAACAAAGCTTAATATTTACTACCTACTCGGAACAGTAGGTAGCAAATATTTCAAAATCCTAGCTCCACTAACTTTTGAGATATTTGTATTTTTTCATGGGCTTGTAACCAAGCAACCCTAGGGCGTTGTATGACAACATGTATAACCTTCCCTATAAACCACATTTCGTTCAAATAACAGATAGGTGCATAATCTTGTCGTGGGATCTTAGCCTATATACAGGTGTGACAGACAGACGAAGTCGCACCATAAGGGTTCCGTTTTTGGTTCGGAACCCTAAATATGGTGGAATAATAAATACTTAAAACTAAAAAAAAATCGTTTGTTTTCTCATATACAGATTCATATCCTTTTTCTTTGTTAAAAGTACAGCGCGTTCAGAACAAGTTCGTCCATGACGGTTATTTTCCGCGCATGGGTGACACGCGGAGAGCCAATGAACGACTCACCCCCGAGACTCATTTTTTGACTTCTGCGCATTAACGGTCACGGACAAAGTTATTTTGTACGCAGTATAGTATATTATTTACCATCTTACGAAGAATAGAGAGGGCGTTACTTAATTTTCCTAATGACATGTCACGCTATGTGCTAAGTAGGTGGAAATATAAAAAAAAACACTTTTCAATGGAAAAATATATTATTCAACACTAAACAAACATCACTTATGTATGTCGTACAGTTTATAGTACTAACAAACCTTGCGATAAAACTAATCAAAACTCTAAAAGTTATCTTATCAAATCACAGTAAAAGGCTCTTAAATAAATATCAAGGCAATTAAAAACATTACTGAACGGCAGGCAAGTACTTTAGTATCAAATAAAAAATATCCTAACTACATTCGAAATACCTAATGTAGCTTGAGAAGAGACAGCAGTGTGAGAGCAGGACGGAGCGATGCGCTACACACTGGAGCGATAGAGACACGTATCGATCCGACCTGCTCTCACGCATAGGTTTTGCTGCTGTCATTCTAATCAAGTTACAGTGGGACAAGGCTTGTATGTATATTTATTTAATGGCATCACATCTCATTACAAAACGTATTTCGCCAATGTCAAAGTAAAGGATAATGAACGTGGCAAAAAAAGGAACCAACACCGCCACCTTGTGAAACGTCACTTTTGACAGCTCTCCACATACAAACCAGCGCCCCCACCCGCGTTGATTATAAGCCTTGTCGCACTTTATATTATTCCGACTGTAACATCGCTGACTTTTTAGTCAGCCGAGCCGAGGCTGTAATAAATTCGAGGATTTTAAGATAGCTGCGCACCGGTACAGTCGCGGTGCACGTCATTACATACTGAGTTAAAGGTAATGATATGATAATAAACAGGGTGTAAAAAAAGTACGATGATCCTTCTAAGGGGTGATTCTAAATCACTAATAGATTGTGTTAAAATATATTTTTCCTTATAAAGAAAGTAGTTTTAGCTCAAGAAGTGAAACGCCTGGAAGGTTACATGATCTCTATGATCAGATGGTGATGCACACAAAGATGTTTTTTGTTATAACAGCCAGTCACTAGCAAGTACAGTCAACGACAGGTCAAGCTTGACACTCCATTGAAATAAGAACAGTCCATGATGTGCTCCTGACTGTACCTATCCATTTCAATAAATTACCTACTGTACTGTAATTCGAAATCAAATCCAATGATCACACAAGATCAAAATAAAATAAATGTTTAACAAAAGGAACATTATAGAATCACCCCTTAGAAAGAACATCGTATTTTTTTTACACCCCCTGTATAAATGGTAATGATGTACGTATAGCTGGATTAGAATGATAGCAGGAGAGAGCTCATGCTGGCGTTGCAGGATAAAACAGGACGAAGCAATACAACAGTCGCTCTAATATCTTACGCATAGCTCCATCCTGCTCACACACTGATGTCATTCTAATCAAGCTCAATACTTTATTTTGGCTGAAGAGTGCGTTTGAACGCGACTGTACACCAGAAGAAGTCCGCGGGAAGTGCAACTACACGACTCGCTGACCAGAGGGGCTAAAACCGAACTCCATCGTTATCGATTCTCTCTTTTTTTCTATACAAGAAGAAAAGAGAGATTTGATAACGATTGAGTTCGGTGCTAGCGCCTCGGGTACCTGTTTTGCTACGTGCATTTAACGTTAAGAATCTTTCTTTTGTGTCTTGGCGCAGATACCTGCATACTATCGGCCACCTAAAAAGTCTGCGGCAGTTTTATTATTACAAAATATCAAACAAATTCAGCTTCACGAACAAACTGATATTCAGTCAATGGTTTATACATCCATCAGCCAGCAGAATGTGTAAGTATATTTCAAACAAATGTACACACATACAATGTACCAAATAAAATGAATGAATGGATGGATTTATGCTACAAATCGTAACCATAATAATCCCTAAACATTAAGATAAACCATGCTAAAATTAAGTACATACATGTTTGCGTTAAATTATTACTTACACATATAATATGAAAACATTATAACTAGATACAATCGTAAATTACCTTACGTCAATTTGTTCACAGAATTTGTAAGCAACATAAATACAAACTTACCGTCAAAAATACTTTTGAAAATATCGCTCACTTCGAGTCCTCTAATATTATGAGTTCACGTACCTACTACTAGGATCTTGTGCTTGGTTGATGGGTAAAATGCTGATATTTATTTTATATCAGAACTAAAAACTTAGCCCTTTCAGAATGGCTGGTATGTGTGCAGTCTTTTAAAAATCAGTAAAAAAAAATGGTCATATCATACCCATGAATCTGAACAAACACGAAAAAACAAAAAAAAACATTTATCATATCAATGTAATTATAACTGAAAAATCTTTGAAAAATGTGTCACGTATAGCGCATTTTGTATAGGACCATTTGTTTTTCAAATATTGACCTGATTTCACGCGCATTTTTTTTTCGTAAATGTCTAGTCAATCACAAGTTTATTGCTTTTTTATTATGTTTTTTGTAAAAAAATTGTATCATCGCGGACAATTAACTGTGTTGTTTACGTACAGAAGTACTACGTATTACGTTAAGTAAAGTGAGTGCTGCTTTTTATGCGATGTTATTAAGTTTTTTTGTATAGATCCGCATCCGCGGTTGTCAGCCTCCTAAAAATCTGCATCCGGAACATCCCTGGTTAAAAAGAGCAATGAGCATAGCTCGGTTTTGCCTTACGGTCTAAACTGGGTCTATTTGTCAGTTTCAAAGAAAAAGATGGCCATCCTGCCGGTCTGAAAGGCCTAAATAGTCGGTAACTTGGACGATCAATAGGAAAGAAATTTACTGCCCATCTCCTTACAGAAATCGTGACCGGAAAAGTTTCATTCGAAACTAACCGGCTGGAATCTAACCTGTCTAGAAAACATTTCGGCGCACAGGTCCGCCGTTCCTTTAGTGTTAGTAGTTTCTGAGTAGTTATTTTCCATTTCACAGTCCGAATCGGATTCGGATTCTGATATTCTGGCAGGCGATTTTCTCCCGGTAGACATGCGTTTGAGCCCGACCTCTGTGGTGAGTATCTCTTTGATGAGGTCTTCGGGGGAGCGGTCCTGGCGGTTCTTTTTTCGCAGCTGCCTCGCGCGCTTCCGAATGTCGGCCAGGAATCCCGTGTGCGGCTCCGCGCTCTCCTCGGACAGGCGAGACATCTGCGAGACGTCATGAGGCGCGTCCTCGGTGATTGTCGCCCGTCGGTCCGTTGATGTCATAGTCATGTAGTGAGACATCGACTGCGCAGAGTCGGACGACGAACGTTTCGAGTCGGAGAAAGTCGATAAGGATTCAACGGAAGCGCCGATGCTTTTGAACGCGACTTTACCTTCGATTACGAGGACGCTGTAGCCGTCGTCGTCGAGTTTGGTGCGAATTATGATCCCGGTCGGCGCCGCGCCCAGCAGGGCGGGCTCTCGGACCCTCAGGTTGTATTTCTCCGGCAGGTAGCACTCGGAGGCGTTGGACGCGAGGGAGGTCGCGTCGCACGTGCACGGGGGAGCCTTGTACGCCTCCTCGGTGATGTAAATCACCGTCACCTTTTCCTCTCCAACTAGATAGAGGAACGGAGCGACGTACTCCCAGGAATGCACGGCGGAGCTCCATTTCGGATCCTCGTTCCGAGTCCGCTTGCCGTGTTCGTTGACGAACACTCCGCATTCGGCGTAGCAGAGGAGGATTTCTGCGGGATTGTTATTGACGAGGAGAATGGCTTTAGGTGGGGAGTGTTTTTTGGCCGCGGCGGCGATGATGGGTTCGTCTGTGGCGAATGGTTCGAGCGCGCCGGCGGGCAGCGCGACCCGCAGCGGCCTCTCGCCGGCGATGTAGAGCGCGCGCGGCGTGAGCAGCAGCGCGCGCGCGGGCCGGTCCACGGTGAGCGCGCGCTGCACGCCCAGCTCGCCGCTGGCGGGCGAGAAGCGCAGCAGCGCCACGCGGCGCCCGCACGCCACCGCCGCGCACGGGCCCTCCGTCACCTCGCATGACATCGCCTGCAATGTAACATCATTTTTTTGTCATCATCATCATCATAACATCCCATGAAACGTCCACTACAGGACAGGGAGCTCCCTCTAGAATTAGAATTCTAGAGGGAGAGCGTATGCTGGAAAAATGAAGAGGGGAAGTACCATAATCACCCCGCTTGTTAGCGTTACGGCTGGCACCATGGACCGCGGTTGTAGGTAACCGCAGTAAGATGTTAGATACATAAGAGGATGCTGCTGCCCATCCTCCAATTTATAACCCTTAGTCGCCTCTTACGACACCCACGGGTATGTATGGGTTGGTACTATTCTTTGCCGGCACCACACCGGTCCTTATCTATGAAATTAACGAAATTTTCTTGCTGATTTTCTTGATTGGTTTCAATCTACGCATAAATAGTAAATTTTACAACAAGTGCACAAAACGAACCATTTTTCCGAGACTTTTAGCAGCCCGAGCCGAAGGCGAGGGCTGATAGTAATGTCGAGGATAAAATGGTTTTGTGAACGAGTTATAAACTCTGCTTTTCTCTTTGATTGCGAGGAAATATGCTTTTATCCTCGATTCTAATAGAAATTTGGACTATTCAACCAAAATGTTTTACCCGAACGGCAGGGTTACTAACAGGGGACTTAGAGTTATATTTAATGACCTTTTCGATTTATTGTCACAATTTGATGTATCCTGGAATTTAAAAAGTAATAGTTTCGTTATAAATAATTGCAATGAAATGTTACCGAATAATCAAAAACCGAACATCGTTGACTGCGAGCAAAATGATTTTTTTCGTGTATAATTCTATATATCTTTTGCATCAAAATATTAATGGTCTTATTTCAAAGTGCGACACCATAATTGTGAGTTTAGAGGAGCTTAATGAACTAGGTAAACAAATAGATGTTCTTTGTTTTACAGAACATAACATGAAATCCGATGATATTTATTGCTTGAATATTCCAAATTTCACGCTAGCATCTTTTTATACACGGAAAAGCAGAAGTGGCGGTTCATGTATCTTAGTTCGAAACAGTATACATTTTAAAGAAATTGATACATTATCTCAATTCAATGTACCGTACATGATTGAATGCTGCGCAGTGGAATTATCTGCTCATAAACTAATAGTTTTGTGTATATATAGACCACCAAAAAAAGTAAAACATCATTTAAAAATATTTTTTGAGCATTTGGAAGGTATTTTAACCATGATATGTAGTAAAAAGAACTATAAATTAATAATTTGTGGTGATTTTAATATAAATATTCTCGACAAAAAATTAAAAGAAGTTAATGAATTTGAAAAAATCATAATTAGTTACAACCTCAAATTGTCTATTACTGAAATCACACGGCCCGCCTCTAATACGTGTCTTGATAATATAATTCATAACATAAGCGGAGCTAAAAGCGAAACATGTGAACTTGCTCTATCGGACCACAAAGCTCAAATAATGAAATGTCCCGTAAAGAAAACTTGTATTCTTAAACATTGGTACTCTATAAAGCGTGATTATTCAGTTGAAAACTTAAATAAATTTGCAAAATACATAAAACAGCTATCGTTTAATGAAGTTTTTAAAGAAGCAGATGCAAATGAGGCATATACAACTTTCTTTGAGCTCTTTAAATTATTCTACGATTTATGCTTTCCAAAATTGAGAAAAAAACATTACGTTAAAGTAAAGCCTAAGTGGATATCCAACGGTCTTAAAAAATGCAGTAAAAAAAGAAGACAACTATTGTGGAGCTATAGGAGTTCCAAAAACCCTTTAGACAGACACTCATTTAAAGTCTATTCTAAAAGATACAGGATGATCACTAAACTTACCCAAAAATCTCAGAATGATTTTAGAATTGCAACATCAAGTAATAAGTCAAAAACAACATGGGATATCGTAAACAATAATAAACAAAATATACCTAAGCGCAATATTAATGAAGTAGTTGTGGATGGAAACACTTTAATAGACCCCACACAAATTGCTCAAATATTCAATGACTATTATGTTGAACAAGTTCGGAACATGCCAGAACAGCGTTCGGCTAAACACCAGTGTACGTATTGTAATCACAATTCATTGTTTCTGAACCCAACTGATCCCCAGGAAGTAACTACAATCATAAAAAACTTAAAAAATACAAATAGCACTGGCTATGATGACATATCAACTAAAGTTTTAAAATATGTCAGCACCTTAATTGCACCTGTAATTTGTCATATCATAAACCTTTGTTTAGAGACTGGCGTTTTTCCGTCCAAATTAAAGATGACTATTATTAAACCAATGCACAAAAAAGAGGACAAAAAACAGATTACAAACTACAGACCTATCGCCTTGATTCCAGTTGTATCTAAAATATTTGAAAAGGTAATATTTAAAAGACTGTATCATTATTTTGAAGCAAATAAAATACTAACGAATGAACAAAAAGGCTTTCGTAAAAATAAGATGACCGATACTGCAATTTACGAATTTCTAGAAATGATATATACTAGACTGGATAAAGGACAACCGGTGCTAGCTATGTACTTAGATATGACTAAGGCATTCGACTGTGTAGTACATGAGATTTTGTTAAGTAAAATGGAAACATATGGAGTTAGAGGAAATGCTTTAAACCTTATTAAATCATATCTAAGTTGCAGAAAACAAATGACACAAGTAAAAAGAATATGTATCAAAACAAAAACTGAACAAGACTACTGTTCCACTGAAAGAACACTAAAGTACGGAGTGCCACAAGGTAGTGTTTTGGGGCCTCTACTATTTCTTATATATATAAATGACATGCCTAAAGCAATACATAATCCAATTATATTATTTGCAGATGATTGTACAGTTGTATATAAAAATAAAGATGAAATAAATGACAGCTTAATGATAATAATGACATGGTTAAAGAATCATGAACTTTGGACTCGGGAAATATAAACCTATAGATTTGAAGGTAACATGTGAAGGGGAAGATATTACTTCTACAAACACTACAAAGTTTTTAGGAATATATGTCGACAGTGACATGAGATGGCAATCCCATATAGAGCACGTTTGTAGTCAAATAAGTCGATTTTCTTATGCCCTACGTATGTTGGCTAAAGTAGTGAACCAAAAAGCAGTATTGACAGCATATCACGGATACGTTGCTTCTAGAATGAGATATGGTATCATATTCTGGGGAAATGCTACAAACAATAATCAGGTATTCCTAGCTCAGAAAAGATGCTTGCGCTCTATATGTTCCCTTAATAACACAGATAGTTGTAAACCTCATTTTATAAATCTTAAAATTTTAACATTCACATCAATGTATATATATGAAATGGCTTTATTTATTAAGCGGCATCCAAATGCATTTGAACATGTCCAGAATATACGTCACCAGGAAAAGCTTTGTACGAAACCATGTAAAACTGAAACATTTAAAAAAGTGTGCTAGGTATGGCTACCAGAATATATAATAGTCTCCCTGAGAACATAATAAAATGTACCAGCACTATCCTATTTAAGAAGAAACTTTTCGAATATTTAATTGACAAAGCGTTCTATTCCATCAAAGAATATTTTGACGTAACTAGTGGTCGCTATACTTAGCTCAACTTGGACATGATATCATTATTTAGTTTATTGAATTTTATTGAATATTTTGACCTTAGATTTTGACAGTTCTTACACTAATTTATTTGTTACTTGTTTTTATCTTTTTAATAATAATATATTTGACATAATTTTTTATAATATAATTGAATAATGATGTATTGAATGATGATATTTTAATGATGTTATAATCAGTGGCGGTACATTCATACAAGCCCAAAAGCCGGGCTTGCCCTATAAAAATAACTATCGATTACGAATCAAGAACAAATAAAAAATCAAATTAATGAGAGCGGAGAGTCCGAAATATTTATTTTAAAAGTTCGCGCTATTTTACTTTTCAAAATAAGTCGCGCGTCCCGCCGTGCAACCGAGCCGCGAGAGGCAGTGTCACCCACTGAGACTCGGCTAGTCATCTCGCTCGCACGCGCTGGCTTGCAAGCGGGCTTCGATTCCAGCCGGCATATCTCTTTCTTACCTATTGAAAATGTGCACTATAAGGATATAGCTATGCGTAGGTTTATATAGAAATCAGTACTAGACTGAAAGCCCTGATTGCGTATGAAGTTGTACACGGATTCATAGTGAATGCGAAAATTCGGCGAGTGCGCGGTGGTGTTCCAACTTCACTTTATTGTGTTTTTCTTAAGTTTGGGTTTGAGCGGATGGATTTGTTTGTTTTGTTTGTGTAGTGTTTTATCAGTAAAAAGTGATTACTTTGTTCTAAAAAATGGCAGAAGTTATATTTCCTTGTAAGGATTTAAAGTTGTAAGGCAAGGAAAAGGTAAAGTCTTTTAACAAATCTCTCACTAGGCAAGCAAAGATAAGAAGTCGCTCAAACAAACCAAACGGCTTTTTTCAAAGCCACTGCAATGAAGTAGTAGTAGTATATCTTCAGTGTGCCTTATGAGCTCGTCCAGACCAGCAAGTGCGTATGAAAGTGAAGAGTTTTGAGATAAGTGAGGAAAAACTGTAAAACCTACAGAAACTTATCTCTCGGCTTGCCCTATTCGGAAACTCTAGGCACGCCACTGGTTATAATGCATTAGATTTAAATTAAAAAAAAAATATATATATATTAAAATGTGACATTGTAACTTAAATGAAAATTCATATACCGAAAGGTGGATCGCAGCAGAACTTAAAAAATTGTGTTTAACATCTTATGTACCTGTGTATCGTGAATAAATTTTTTTGAATTTGAAATAAAACGTAAAAGTACTCTCTAAATATAACTGAAGAATGAGTTGTTCTGCTTTAGTGAAGAATATGTTGATGCATGGGGGGGTGCATGCAGCAGGCCCGCGCGCAGGGCGTACACCACCGCGATTACTTGCATGCACTAGTGCACAAATAAGCACTTTCAGAGCATGAGAAGTGAAAATATTGTTTTTATTTTTAGTTTGATAACTAAAATTAACAATTGCCCGTACGGTGCCGGAAAAGACCCATCGCAACCCGTGGGTGTCAAAAGAGACGGCTAAGGGCTTATGAACCGGAGGATGGACAACAGCGTATATCGCACCGTCTTACGTAACGCGATCACCAACAACAGCGGTCGCCAGCCGCAACGCTTTCAAGCGTGGTGACTATAGTAAATCCCCTCCAAAGTACCACACGCTTTTGCTAGAATACTGAAGGGAGCTCCCTGTCCTGCAGAGGCAATTAATGGGATGTTATAATATAACTATGGTGACTAACTAAAATTACGGTTCGAAAATTGTTCGTCTTAAATTTCGTCAGTTCTCATCATTACATTTGTATATGTATATATTTTTCAAAATTAACATTAAAGGTGCTAAATGTTTCCATTCATACTTAAAAAATATATAAAATTTAGATGTTATTCCCAAAAAAAATTTAAAGAATGTTAGTACTGAAATTGAGTTTACCTAAAATTGTCCATACAAAACGCCAATTTCATTTATAATATTACCATACGCAGATATTCTACGAGCGCTACTGCTCGTAGGTGCGGGATTAGAGGGCATGTTTTGTAGCCAGCCAGCAAGGTTCTTCTACGTCCATAATTTGAAAGGAACGCAATTGTCAAGTAATGGGATCAATTAAAATCAGACGGCGTGACATCAGGCAGTCGGACCTGACTAGCTCCCACGGTGAGTTTGAGCGAACCTGCTCTCCTCAAAGCGGATCCGAGAGCTAATAACCCCGCGTGCACTAATGCACCCGAGTACTCGTATACAGGGTGTAAGAGACGGTGTACCGAAAACTCAAAGGGCGTGCTCGGTCAACGAAACTAAACATATTTGGGAAATTAAAAAAAAAATTGCCTCTCCATACAAACTGATCGATCAGAGTGAACAATTTGTGTGGAGAGATCAAAATGTTTTTTTATTTCCTAAAAACATTTCTTTAGAAGTTGTTAAGTTTCGTTAACTGAACAGAGAACACGCCGTTTTAGTTTTCGGCACACCGTCCCTTACACACTGGAATAGCTTGTCGTAGCTTTAACTCACGTTTTTTTAAGAGTGACGAAAGCCTGTTAATGTAAAGAGGTGACTACAACAGATCGCATGACCGTTAGACACTCAAGATTCTTATCTTAAGAAAGCTAAATAAATCTCACCTTGACGAGATGCGGCGGCGTAACATCAGGCAGCCTGACCTTACTAACTCCGACCGTGGGCTTGAGCGAGCCTGCCCGCCTCAAGGCGGATCCGAGAGCTAGTAGCCCCGCGTGTACTAAACACCCCGAGTAGATGAGCAGAGCGCGCCCTGCGGCGCCGGCTGCCCCCGTTATCGTTCCGGAGTCAGGGTGACGCGGCGGCGACACTTCGCAGTCGAAGTCTAACTTTACTAAACCTCGTAACGAGTATAGACCGTCTTCGCAACCTGAAAATAATTGTACTGGGTTATTTTTTGATCTCTAGCCAAATTTTAGTATGTAAAGAACATGAAACTGAACAACTTTCCCAAAGAAACATGGGTCGAAAAACTAGAAAAAATGTTGGTCGTCTCGTACAAATTCCACGGTTGCTGGAATTCCACGGGCGCGTCGTGTCAAGCGTGGCGAGTGAGCTCGGCGAGTAGCCCCCCACTCCCGCCCCCCTGCCGGAGTGTAGCATACCTATAGCCACGGCGTTGGGCGCCACGTGCAGCGCGTGTCGAGCGTGGCGAGTGAGCTCGGCGAGTAGCCCCCCACTCCCGCCCCCCTGCCGGAGTGTAGCATACCTATAGCCACGGCGTTGGGCGCCACGTGCAGCGCGTGTCGAGCGTGGCGAGTGAGCTCGGCGAGTAGCCCCCCACTCCCGCCCCCCTGCCGGAGTGTAGCATACCTATAGCCACGGCGTTGGGCGCCACGTGCAGCGCGTGTCGAGCGTGGCGAGTGAGCTCGGCGAGTAGCCCCCCACTCCCGCCCCCCTGCCGGAGTGTAGCATACCTATAGCCACGGCGTTGGGCGCCACGTGCAGCGCGTGTCGAGCGTGGCGAGTGAGCTCGGCGAGTAGCCCCCCACTCCCGCCCCCCTGCCGGAGTGTAGCATACCTATAGCCACGGCGTTGGGCGCCACGTGCAGCGCGTGTCGAGCGTGGCGAGTGAGCTCGGCGAGTAGCCCCCCACTCCCGCCCCCCTGCCGGAGTGTAGCATACCTATAGCCACGGCGTTGGGCGCCACGTGCAGCGCGTGTCGAGCGTGGCGAGTGAGCTCGGCGAGTAGCCCCCCACTCCCGCCCCCCTGCCGGAGTGTAGCATACCTATAGCCACGGCGTTGGGCGCCACGTGCAGCGCGTGTCGAGCGTGGCGAGTGAGCTCGGCGAGTAGCCCCCCACTCCCGCCCCCCTGCCGGAGTGTAGCATACCTATAGCCACGGCGTTGGGCGCCACGTGCAGCGCGTGTCGAGCGTGGCGAGTGAGCTCGGCGAGTAGCCCCCCACTCCCGCCCCCCTGCCGGAGTGTAGCATACCTATAGCCACGGCGTTGGGCGCCACGTGCAGCGCGTGTCGAGCGTGGCGAGTGAGCTCGGCGAGTAGCCCCCCACTCCCGCCCCCCTGCCGGAGTGTAGCATACCTATAGCCACGGCGTTGGGCGCCACGTGCAGCGCCGCCAGCGGGCGCGTGTCGAGCGTGGCGAGTGTGCTCGGCGCGTAGCCCCCCACTCCCGCCCCCCCCACACCCCCCACCGCCGGGGGGGCCGCGGGGGTCAGCTCCGAAACCCACCGCGCGCGATCCGACACGCTCGCGCAGACTACAGACGCCTCGCCACCTTTCTCCAACAATATCTGAAAAGTTGTATAATTACTTCAACACACAATTCCTTAGGCGCTGGTCTAATCTAAGCGGTGCGATGCGGATGCGCGCAACCGGCACGCTGCCTGTCACTTCTGTTTCTTACAAAATGTATAGAAGCGACGCGGCGTCGTTCTAATCCACGAAGGCGAGGGTGGACGACGCCGCGTCGCTTTTATACATTGTGTAAGAAACAAAAGTGACAGGCGGCGTGCTGGTTGCGCGCCGGTTACGCGCATCCGCATCGCACCGCTTAGATTAGACCAGCGCAGCGCCTTAAACTGATGCACTATCGCACTTACACAACGTGTTGGGATGAGTGAAGAGGGCAATCGTTCCGTTACGCCTTATTAACAATTATTGTGTTCATGCTCTGGGCGGGGATCGAACCGCGGCTCGCCTCGGCGTGAAAGGCAATCTCGCTACCAATCACAACGGGGCTTCTTAATTAGAACTAATATTTATGTAGTGACAAAAAATTTACCGTCTACTTATAAAGTAAAAAATCTCGATACCTTTTGTTTTCATGAGATTTTCGTGACACGCGAACACTCAACGATATTTTCTTGTGTTAAAAAGTTTTACAAAAACATATTTTGATATTTTTTTCTTTCTAGCCGTGCAGTCGTGCGTGACATTCGACTGGCTTTGTAAAGACGCGTTCGCGCGCTACGGGTCATACCTAAAGTGCGAAGTGAAACAGTTCTGACTTCGCCGTGATAAACAAGGCTGTGTAGATCGGTCCCGGACAAAACAACCGAATTACTGAGACTAAACCAGCGATTCCCGAAAGGGTTCCGCGAAAGGGTTACAAAGGTTCAGCGAAGAAAGGCATATTGCCGCGCTATTCAAATATTGCGCAGGTGGCGGGGGCGAGGCGGAATTTGGTTGATATTAAGAATTCATCGCCCTAAAATTTAAATTCGAATCAACGAATTCAAACAAGAATAACATTTGATTAAAATTATATGTAGATGAATATCCTGCAGTTATTTTAAAAGCTCTGCTTCCATTTGAATCGACTGAAGCTGGCTTATCAGTGCTATTTGGAGAAAAACTTTTATATTTCACAAAGATTTTGAATTGAAAATAATTCTCTTTCTTTTCAAAGTGAATGTAAAGAATGGTCTCAAAATAAATTATTTATTTATATCTTCGTTATTGTCGAACTAGTGATCCATCAAAAAAGGTGGATCATTAAAGATTTCGTAGCAAAAAAATTTGAGAACAGCTGACTGATCTGAAATTCTTAGGAAGCTTCTTATCCTCTACTAGACAAGAAGCTTCCCAAGAATTTTAGATGTTACTAGCTGTGCCCGCGGCTTCGCCCGCGTGATATTCAGACAATTTGCAGTCTCTCCCTCTCCCCCTCCCTTACCCATTCCTTCTCTCTCTACCTCCATCCCACTCCTTCTCCGTCTCTCTCTCCCTATATCTGCCCCTACCCCTACTCCTATCCCTATCCTTAACGCCGTCTTAACCGCTATCCCTATCCTTATATAAACATAGTAACGACACCCATATTGATTTTTAGACATTTTAACCCTATCGCACCCAAACCCCATCCCCAGGGGATAATGGTATTTCACGTCCACTACCTTAGATTTCAAAATTGTTGTAGTTTTCGTAATCAGCGATCCAACAAACCATACAAACGACACCCATATTGATTTTTAGACATATCAACCCTATCGCACCCCTACCCCATCCCCAGAGGATGATAGTATTTCACGTCCACAACATTGGATTTCAAAATTGTGTTAGTTTTCGTAATAAGCGACCCGATAAACTATACAAACGATACCCATATTGGTTTATAGAATTTTTCACCCCATTTCCCTCTTTAAGGGGTTGAATTTGGGGTGAAATTTCAATAAAAGTGATGTATGTTCCACAAAATTACAACCCTAATGCCTAGTAATAAATTTAGTGGATATTACTTTGAAAAGAAGGAGTTTCAACTTCATCCCCCATTTCACCCCTTAGGGTGAAGAATTTTCAAAAACCCTGAGACATATAAAACTTAATGTATAGTCGTCAATCTGAATACAATTTTTAACCCTTAAATGCGTCATGTTGTAGTTCTGCTACACTTTAATTTTTTGGCACAAAATATTCCATAATGAATGTTTTCCTATTATATTAAAATAATGTGGTAGTAAAAATACTACTCAACATACAAGCAACATTGTTTTATCTGTAACTTGTAATATTTTTATTTTTTGAGGGTAGTTTTTACGAATCACCTGACTATCGATTTACATGAACATTTGATCGAGATTTTTTATTGAAAAACCTCAAGGTAAGACTTTCATAAAAATCATACATACAACAATCACACTAAAATTTGAGGTTATTATATAATATATAATAATTGATGTATAAATCAATGTAAAATTGGTATAAAATTGACTGTTGCAGAAATGCAACATTGCGCAATGCATACATAAAAAATATGTGTTTGTTTACTGCAAGAGCCGCCTGTCTGAGAATCAGATTGAGACATATTTATGTCGTCTAGAAGCTGAAATAATGTCTGAATATGATTTAGAAGAAAGTGGTTGTAAACATGAAGAGGACCAGGAGACATTTTATGAAAATCTTGATGCAATTGCGCGAGATCTTCAAGATGATATCATCTAAGATGAAGAGGAGCAAGAGGACGATGATTCAGATCCACCACCTTTACCAGATAATATTGAAAATGATCACTTTTGGTACCTATTTAAGCAGGCACTAGAGCAAGACACACAGAGAAATACAATGCAAAAATGGGAGGAGTAGATTTGATGGATCGTTTCATAGGACGCTACAGAATAAGAACAAAGGGTGGTAAAGCTATTTTATCGCATGATTTATATGTCAATTATAAATGTTTGAATATTGTCAAGAAAGGTAGACACTCTAAACGGTCACAACAATCTTAGACTTGCCGCGTTCAGACTGGCCTTAGCAGATACTCTATGTGAGTTAGATGATGTTTCAGCAACTACTTCAGGTACTTCGCCCCCAACGCCCAAGCGTGGTAAACGAAGCAGTGCTTCTTTATAAAAAGCGATTCAAGAAATAAAAAGAAGAAAAGTTCCAGGACAAATAGCACCAAGTAAAGATGTTCACTTAGACAATGTTGCCCATTGGCCAGTGTGGTTTGACCGTGGGAGGTGTAAGTATCCTTCTCGCAAGGACTACACTCAATGTGAATAAAATGTAGTGTTTTCTTATATTTCAATAAAAAAAAACAATTGATTTTATAAGTATCATATTACAAATTAAAAATAGTAAATAAAAATATTGTTTTATGCATGATTACAATTTTTAGGTAATGTGTAAAAAAACAACCTTTTCTATGCACTTATTGCGCCATGTTGTAGTTCTGCAACACTTTGTTTTTGGTCTAAAAATACATTAAAATATAACAAAATATTTTTTTTGTTATTTTTCTCTCAAAATATGAGGGGGAATACATATGATAAATTAAAATCAATGGAATCCAAAAATTGGCGCATTTAAGGGTTAAAGATCCTAACTTCAAAACTGACGTTCTTTCATACAAACTTTCATCCCTTATTTCACCCCCTTAGGGGATAAATTATGAAAAATGCTAAAACATGTTCTTTTTTATTTTTTACCAAAAGCTCATAAACAATTTTTTTTAATTCTACCTTTAAAAATAAAAGACTTCTAGACCAACATACGGAAAAAATATCATCCCCTTTTAGGGTGATTTTTGAGAAATGCTTAACACGTATTTCTTTATTTTTTACCAAAAACTTAAAGTTAAATTTATATGGATCTAACTCAAGAAACAAAGGACTTTCATACAAACTTTCATCCCTTATTTCACCCCCTTAGGAGATGAATGTTGAAAAACTCTTAAACATGTACTTTTTTATTTTTTACCATGAGCTCGGAACCAAATTTCTATAATTCTACCTTTAAAAATGAAAGACTTATAGACCATCATACGGAAAAAAAATCATCCCCCTTTTCACCCCCTTGAAGGACGATTTTTAAGAAATGCTTAAACACGTGTTTCTTTATTTTTTACCAGAAGCTTAAATTCAAATTTGTGTGAATGTAGCTCAAGAAACAAAGGACTTTCATACAAACTTTCATCCCTTATTTCACCCCCTTGCGAGATGAATTTTCCAAAACCCTTTCTTAGTGGGTGGTTTTAACATGCATAGAACCTGTGTACAAAATTTTAGATCTGTATCTATAGCGGTTACGGCTCGGCGTTGATGAATCAGTCAGGACATGCTCTTTTATATATTTAGATGTAGATACCGTAAATGCGCGCTTGGCCTCGTTTTGCGGGAGATTGGCAGGCTCTGTGTTGACAAGTCGAGCGCGGGTTTCAGTCTCTCCTCGGTAGAAAGCTATCTCTCCCTCCACAGCCCTCGCGCGAAGTTTCTCGCGGGTACCGTCCCGCCTGCATTCAAATAAACAATTGACAATATAAACAAGCATGTGTTAAAGTAAAACATTTTTCAATGTTTAATGGAAAGCTTTCCGAATACTGTGAGGGTATGTTTAGTCAAGATATCTGAACAACTGTCAGTGAATCGTTCAGGAAATAAAAAAAAAACTGCTTCTTCATACATAATTGTTAACTGGATTGGACATTTTGTATGGAGAGGCTGTTATTCCCTGAAAGATACAATCACTGAAAGTTGTTCAGTTACGTTGATTAATCATGCCCTTTCGGAAAGCTTTGGAAACTGCCGTCAGTTTTAAGTAATTCCATCCCCGCTACACCGCCCGGCCCTTGCTGACGTTTGATTACCTCGTTGCGTCGTTTTCAAGGCGGGTTGCGCACAATTTATAAACAGCGTTCTATGGCATTTGAAAACAAACGAAAAGAGAAAATTAAGGTTGACTACATACTCCATATTTTTGTAAACGGATTATCTAAATGAAATATACGTTTCTTGCAAACTTAAATTTGTCTCAAACCAAGCTATGAGCACAAAAGGTTTCCTTCATTTGTTTCCCGGGATTTCCCGTTTAACAATGGACAGCAAGTATTTGTATTATTAATTCGAATTGTTAGGTATAAAATTAGTAAGTTTAATGTGTTAAACAAAATTACTTACCATACAACGACAACTGTATTTTCCGTCTCGCCACAATCAGGCGTGTCTATTTCTATCTTTTTCCTGCAAATACAGTGTTTTTGTAAATTTCGCAACACTTAAAGCTGTTTCAAGTTTTAAACACATTTAGTAAAACACAAAACAACACTTGCACGAGATATTAACAAAAGAAGCTATCTTAAAACGTTACATTTCCAAAGATTATTTTATTTAGTTCTGTCGGTTAAGAAGAAGTGAAGTGAGTCGATAGTTCAATGGCCTTTGTGATTGATCAGCTAGCTGGTGATGCAGACTAATTTTTGTGGTAGTATCCAGTTGCTAGTAAGTACTCATCCATTTTAATACATTACTGTAGTGAAACAAAAATTCGAATTTTAATGATTACACTAATATTACAAAATCTAGCAAAAAGTTTTTTTTATTACAATCCAGTTTTAGTGATGAAGAAGGATCGTCGTACTTTTTACACCCTATACAAACTTCAGGACTACGCATCTTGACTTGAAGTTTGATAAAAGGAACAGTCACAGTCAACCAAGAGTTTACGTACCCATTTAGTTTAGGTGTCTTTTCTCTCAAGGGCGTCGGATATCTGTAATAATGAAAATAAAGTGTGTTACGTTACTCAAATATCAATGTTATAAATTAAACTACTCGAGCCTTTATAACTTTAATTAATATTGTAATAAAATTTTTCGTACCCATTTAGTTTCGGTGTCTTTTCTCTCAAGGGCGTCGGACATCTGCAATTATGACAAATGTTATATATACTAAAATACTACTATAATATTTTAATTTAACTATTAGAGCCTTTTCAGTAAGAACATGGTATATGCCAAATTAACATGTAGAAAAAAACTGACCCCTCGCTGTTTAGTGTGTGTGCGGAGAGTTTGGCACGCAGTCTGTCTACTTCATCACGTAACTCCCTAAAACCAAAATGTTATACATTGATTTGCGTCTGCCCGAGCTTCTTAAAGGATAAACCAGCCTGATGGGTATAAATCTGTCCACGAAACAGATGGAAAAAAAGAGAAAACCGAAGTGAGAAACATTTAACTTCTCGTAGAAACTGGGTAGCGCACTTTGTATGGGAAGTATTTTTTTAATATTTCGAACTATGTTCGCGATTTCGCGCGGTAGTCGCAAGAGAAATGTTTGACCGCGACAAACCTGTATTTTGGCGAGCGAGCCATTTTGCTGCCGCACGTGCCAATCATTTGCCGCGCTGCAAACCATTTTCTGTCGGTTATTGGCGACGAGGCCGAAGCTGGTCAACTATGCGTCGGTTGACGAATTCCCTGCCGCGCAGTTCATGAATCAGGCAGAAAATTGGTCGGCTCACGGCTTAACCGCGGTCAAACACTCACTTTTGCACTCGCGACAGCCGCGAAAAATCAATACGTGCTTATAACTCTATTTATTTACCTGTTAGCTCTGCGTAGCGGAGGCGACACGGCGGATCTTCTACCGGAGCGGCCGAACAACTTGTTGCTTAGCGAACACTTCTTACGACCCGCCTCTTCCACTTTCGCCTAACAAGTTTATTTATAAAGTTAATTTTGATCAAAAAGCGTCACCGGCCGCCCCTCCACATTGTTTTACTACAAAACTATTATACTCGTACAACGTGTTAATGGAATAAGCGAAACTGAGAAAATTGTTCAGAATCGAGAGTTGAATACATTTCACGGGATTTTGATTTGATGAAATTTTTGCCGTTTCTAAATATTGGGAGTGGGCGTGGCGTGATAGCTTAAAAATCTACTAAAACAACAATGAAAATTTAAAATAACAACATCTAGAAAAAAAACATTTTTTAAGATTTTTTTTACGGGAATGGATTTATGTTAATAAAAATCTGTTAAGGTGTATGAGGGTTTCGCTTATTCCATTATCACGTTATATACACTGTCAAAATCAAGTGGAGGGGCGGGCCATAATATCTCGGTTTATCTCTATGTAAGAATACTGCAGTAAAATACTTGCGTAGGGAAAAGTACTTCAGTTTTATTAAACCACATGATCCACCCATGAATTTGAAAGTTATTCACGAGGTCAATATGAGGGCCCCATAGGTTTTGGTTAGGTTCATAAATATGTATGGAGATGGGGACATAAATGGCCGTTTTTGATTGTGTTGACTAAGAAGCCTGAAATTATATTTCCTTCAAGGGCCTAGTATATAGACCTTAGTCATGATCATCATAACAACATCCCATAAAACGTCCACTGTAAAACAGAGAGCTCCCTCCAGAACGCCAGCAAAAACGTGTGGTACTTTGGAAGGGATTTACCATAGTCACCACGCTTGTACGCGTTGCGGCTGGCGACAGCTGTTGTTGGTGACTGCAGTATGTAAGATGGTAAAATACGCAGAAAGATGCTGCTATCCATCCTTCGGTTCATAAACCTTAGTCGCCTTTTACGACACCAACGGATAGAGATGGGTTGATACTATTCTTTGCCGGGACCACACGGACATAAATTTCAACTAAATACAATTTTTCCAATCTTTAAAAATAGTGTTAGAGTAGGAGACCCCCTTTGGAGAGACCCTATAATGATTCTGTTTTTCCTCTTGAGGTACGAAACCCTGAAAACAGTCTTTCTTTTAATAACGAGTGAAAAAGGACTGAATCTGGAACAAACGCAAATAAAAAAAATATTCTGAACATACTGGCTGGTTCACAACTGGTTGTGTAAAAAATATATTTTCTTCTACCCTCTATTTGTATTTGGAAATATACATTAGTCTGCCTTACCTGTAGGAAGTCAATGAGTTTGGCCTGCTGCCTCAGCGTAGAGTCAGCTTTAGTCTCTCTAGTGCGCCACCACACGTTGGCAGCCTCGCTTGCTTCTCGGATTGCTGCTATCTCTTCCTGTTAAACACACAGGTGATGTTAACGTACTACTAAAACGATAATTGTTTATATATTAGGACTTTCTATGAAGTTGAGCAAATCCCGATTCGTCCCATATGGATCGATGGACTCCATAAATTAGATCCAAATATTGTTAGGGTCAAGCACCTAAATGAATACTAGTGGTGTTATTTTTTAAATTTCTATGCGCTAGTTTTCGAGAAACATCCTAAAAATACCGCTAAATATCGTAAAATAAACACTCTGTATCAGCACAGGTGTCAAGCGCCGCGCTGCCGCCCTTTAAATTAATTGAATTTAAGCTAATCGCGCACTAGGCGAGCGTGCGTGAGTGCGCGGATTCGGACGGTTTCGTCTAGGTTTCAGGCTCTTAGTACGGTGGAAATTAAAGTAAGTAAGAAAAGATTAAAGTACCCTAAACCGACGAGCATGTATGAAAGGATTGATGAAAGTTCAGGAAGCAAGAGAAGTATGTCAAGATCGTAGCAGGTGGAGAACTGTGGTCTCTGCCTACCCCGACGGGAACAAGGCGTGATATTATGTATGTATGTAATTCATTTTTTGTTTAAAGACAATTTATTTGTTTTATTTATTTAAAATAACTAGCATGTCGATTTTTTTAAAACTTTTAAAAACCTGTTTCTCTATCTTACACGTCCCCTAGAAATATTTTGGTCTAATTGAAAACACCTTATATTTTTTGCAACTCGTGGCACTGCTAAGCGCCTCTCTAGCTCCCTACGGCCTCCAGTCTCCACCCTATAGCCTCATTGTAATAGTGCCCTGACCCGTACCTGCGCGTCTCTAGCTCCCTACAGCTTCCAGTTTACCCGTCCCGTACCTGCGCGTCTCTAGCTCCCTACAGCTTCCAGTGTACCCGTCCCGTACCTGCGCCTCTCTAGCTCCCTACAGCCTCCAGTGTACTCGTCCCGTACCTGCGCGTCTCTAGCTCCCTACAGCAGTGTACCCGTCCCGTACCTGCGCCTCTCTAGCTCCCTAAAGCCTCCAGTGTACCCGTCCCGTACCTGCGCCTCTCTAGCTCCCTAAAGCCTCCAGTGTACCCGTCCCGTACCTGCGCCTCTCTAGCTCCCTACAGCCTCCAGTGTACCCGCCCCGTACCTGCGCCTCTCTAGCTCCCTACAGCGTCCAAAGTACCTGTCCCGTACCTGCGCCTCTCTAGCTCCCTACAGGGTCCAAAGTACCTGTCCCGTACCTGCGCCTCTAGCTCCCTACAGCCTCCAGTGTACCCGCCCCGTACCTGCGCCTCTCTAGCTCCCTACGGCCTTCAGTCTCCACCATATAGCCTCATTGTAATAGTGCCCTGACCCGTACCTGCGCCTCTCTAGCTCCCTACAGCCTCCAGTGTACCCGTCCCGTACCTGCGCGTCTCTAGCTCCCTACAGCAGTGTACCCGTCCCGCACCTGCGCCTCTCTAGCTCCCTACAGCCTCCAGTGTACCCGTCCCGTACCTGCGCCTCTCTAGCTCCCTATAGCGTCCAGTGTACCCGTCCCATACCTGCGCCACTCTAGCTCCCTACAGCATCTAAAGTACCTGTCCCGTACCTGCGCCTCTAGCTCCCTACATCCTCCAGTGACCCTACCCCGTACCTGCGCCTCTCTAGCTCCCTACAGCCTCCAGTGTACCCGTCCCGTACCTGCGCCTCTCTATCTCCCTATAGCGTCCAGTGTACCCGTCCCATACCTGCGCCACTCTAGCTCCCTACAGCATCTAAAGTACCTGTCCCGTACCTGCGCCTCTAGCTCCCTACATCCTCCAGTGACCCTACCCCGTACCTGCGCCTCTCTAGCTCCCTACAGCCTCCAGTGTACCCGTCCCGTACCTGCGCCTCTCTAGCTCCCTAAAGCCTCCAGTGTACCCGTCCCGTACCTGCGCCTCTCTAGCTCCCTACAGCCTCCAGTGTACCCGCCCCGTATCTGCGCCTCTCTAGCTCCCTACAGCGTCCAAAGTACCTGTCCCGTACCTGCGCCTCTCTAGCTCCCTACAGGGTCCAAAGTACCTGTCCCGTACCTGCGCCTCTAGCTCCCTACAGCCTCCAGTGTACCCGCCCCGTACCTGCGCCTCTCTAGCTCCCTACGGCCTTCAGTCTCCACCATATAGCCTCATTGTAATAGTGCCCTGACCCGTACCTGCGCCTCTCTAGCTCCCTACAGCCTCCAGTGTACCCGTCCCGTACCTGCGCGTCTCTAGCTCCCTACAGCAGTGTACCCGTCCCGCACCTGCGCCTCTCTAGCTCCCTACAGCCTCCAGTGTACCCGTCCCGTACCTGCGCCTCTCTAGCTCCCTATAGCGTCCAGTGTACCCGTCCCATACCTGCGCCACTCTAGCTCCCTACAGCATCTAAAGTACCTGTCCCGTACCTGCGCCTCTAGCTCCCTACATCCTCCAGTGACCCTACCCCGTACCTGCGCCTCTCTAGCTCCCTACAGCCTCCAGTGTACCCGTCCCGTACCTGCGCCTCTCTAGCTCCCTATAGCGTCCAGTGTACCCGTCCCATACCTGCGCCACTCTAGCTCCCTACAGCATCTAAAGTACCTGTCCCGTACCTGCGCCTCTAGCTCCCTACATCCTCCAGTGACCCTACCCCGTACCTGCGCCTCTCTAGCTCCCTACAGCCTCCAGTTTACCCGACCCGTAACTCCCTACAGCCTCCAAAGTACATGTCCCGTACCTGCACCTCTAACTCCCTACAGCCTCCAGTCACAGTATATATACTAAAGCAGTATGGAAACTCGGGCCTTTTTTTGAGATAAGAACTATGTTGCTTCGGAGCATCAGGGTTGTAACCCAGAATTTTTGAAATAAGAATAGTATGATGAACTCAAATATTGGGTGCTTGTATCAACTTTGTTCCTTTCAGCGTGTTATGTCCAATAGGGAACACGCATACATTTTATTAGTCGCATTTATTAATAAAATATGAAAATACCGTAGTAGAGATGACAAAAAGTGAAATTAAATTTAAATCGGCTAAGAAATACGGCCGATATAAGCATTTAAAACTACTAATTAGACAGAGAGATCCGACATGAATAGTGACGTCACAATTCACTACGGCCATATAAACTCCATATTAAATTTCGTTTTGCTAGAAAGAGACAGAAACAAATGTTCGATGGATCTTTTTTAATATTATAGTTATTCGAAAAATTGTTTTACAAGTCTGTTTATTACATAAATGAGAATAAATTCCTTAAATAAAAACATTTCGTGCATGTTCCCTATTGGCAATAGCATTAGAAACAGCGTCAGCCGATAGCGCGTTTTGTATGGGGGGGGGGGCAATTTTTGACCTAGGTTCTGGAAAGTTACATAAAATGTTAAGTCAGAAGGTTAAATCACTTAGTCGCCTTTTATCACATAAGCTTAGATTAAGACACTTAGTAGCCTTTTAGCACCCAAGGGAAAAGTCACCTAGTCCCCTTTTATTACACAAGGGCAGATTAAGACACTTAGTCACCTATTAGCACTCAAGGGTAGGTTAAATCACTTAGTCGCCTTTTACGACACAAGGGCAGACAAAGACACTTAATCGCCTTTTATGACCCAAGGGCATACAAAGATACTTAGTCGCCTTTTATGACACAAGGGCATACAAAGCCACTTAGTCGCCTTTTATGACACAAGGGCATACAAAGACACTTAGTCGCCTTTTATGACACAAGGGCATACAAAGACACTTAGTCGCCTTTTATGACACAAGGGCGTACAAAGACCCTTAGTTGCCTTTTATGACACAAGGGCATACAAAGACACTTAGTCGCCTTTTATGACACAAGGGCATACAAAGACACTTAGTCGCCTGTTATGACACAAAGGCAGATAAAGACATTTAGTCGCCTTTTATGACATAAGGGCAGATGAAGTCACTTAGTCGCCTTTTATGACACAAGGGCAGATTAAGACACTCAGTCGCCTTTTATCGTACACGGACAGATTAAGAAACTTAGTCGCCTTTTATCGCACACGGACAGATTTAGATACTTAGTCGCCTTTTATCACGCAAGGGCAGATTAAGACACTTAGTTGCCTTTTATAACAAAAGGGCAGATTGAGATACTTAGTCGCCTTTTATAGCACAAGGACCGGGACATACTTATAGGGCCCTTTATGTATCATTTGTTTGTATTATGGTTTTGGCACCCACGACTTGACTTCAGCGCGAAAACTGCTTATTTTCCTGTAGCGGTGTGCGCATGTCTCGAGTGCGCCAGTTTTGGACGTTTGTTAGGAGGTTCCATACTGCTTTAGCTTATATATTTACTGTGCTCCAGATAGATAGATAAACACTTTATTGTCACACACAGAACATATTAACAATTACAAAAGAGAGTCTTAAATCTAGGGTGACAAAGGCGGTTTATCGCTGGGAGCGATCTCTTCCAGACAACCTTTGCATGTAGGAAAGTGTGATAGAAAACTGCAGTAGTGTGCCAATATATAATATTTATATACTATTACAATACAATATGTACATATACAAATATATATAATATATATACAAATAAATAATTTAAACATAGGAATAAATGTAACATACACAATAAATAAATATATTTACATTATATATAAATACATACAACAGCAAAAGGTATCATATAAGTAATTGTTGCAAACTAAGGAACTATTTTATGAAGAAAATGGTTATGTAATTTAGTTTTGAAAACAGCGAGTGACTTGGAGTGACGAATATCTGACGGCAAATCATTCCAGAGACTGACAGCTTTCGACGTAAACGATTCCTTATAGTAACCGGACCGAGTTAATGGAATTTGCAGTTGATTGTCAGTTTTAGATCGCAGATCACGAGAAAGATCAGAACTGTGGTATCGGAAACGTTCTTTAAGGTATGATGGAGTACGGGGGTCATGCAGTATGTTGTAGAGAAGTGCAAGGACATGCTCATCACGACGCAATCTGATAGGCAGCTATTTTAACTTGCTCCTGTATTCAGACACATGGTCGAACTTACGCAGTCCAAATATGAATCTTATGCAAAGGTTTTGCAGGCGTTGGAGCTTATTAAGCAGGTCCTCATTAAGGTCAATGAGGCAGACATCAGCATAGTCAAGTATTGGTAAGAGTAAGGACTGCGCAAGTTCAACTTTGGTCTTCACGGGGAGCATGTTTTTCCATCTGCGAAGCGCACCAGCAGCAGCAAATACTTTACGACTTGTTTCAGTAATGTGTGGCCGCCAAGAAAGAGTGTTATCAAATAGAACACCAAGGTTTTTGACAACCTTGCTGTAAGGCAACGCAACGTGACTGAAGGTGACAGGTTGAATGACGTCAAAATTGAGCCGTGATATCTGTTTAGAGCCTCCAATGATGATAACCTGCGACTTGTTTGGGTTTACTAGAAGGCCATGTGACTCACTCCAACGATGGACAGTCGCGAGATCGTCGTTGAGTTTGGAAACCAGATACACGATATCATCAGTGGAGGCATGCCAGTAAATTTGCAGATCGTCAGCATACAGGTGGTAATGACAAGATAGGAGGGGAGTTAGGAAATTGATAAAGATTGAAAAAAGGAGAGGGGAGAGGACACCACCCTGAGGCACACCAGTAACCACGTCGCAATAATCTGACAGTTTGTCATCAGCACAGATGCGCTGTCGGCGCCCGTAGAGATAACCACGAAACCACTCAGCTGACGTGTCCGAGACGGAAAGAGATTTTAACATGGCCAAAAGAATGTCAAAATCAACGTTATTAAAAGCATTACTGTTTAGAGCAATTGCTGTGACCTTTTGATTTGACATTTCGAACCGGATGTCATCGAACACTTTAGTCAGACTTGCGATGGGTTGCGAGGACGAGTCAGCAATTGGCTCTGTAGTTACCTCTCAAGTAGGAAACAGTTTTTGGAGGTGAATGAAATTAATTTAAATAAAGAAGAAGACACATTTAAATCCAGTGAGTTAACGAACTTCTTTGGAGTCCCACAAGGGAGCATATTGGGGCCATTATTGTTTTTGCTTTACGTAAATGACCTTCCCGTTGCCATCAAGCATCCATGTATACTTTATGCTGATGATATATCTGTTCTGGTTTCTGATGACAATCATCTTGATTGCAATAACGAGATCAATAACACTGTTGAGGACATAGTACAATGGCTTAAGGTGAATAATTTGCAAGTTAATCTAGGAAAAGCCAGTTACATTCAGTTTCATAATAAAGGTGCTACAAAACCTAACCTACACGTACATCACGAAACCAAAATAATCAAAGAAATATCTACAACTACATTCTTAGGGCTTAACATTGACGAACATTGTGACTGGAAGGCACATGTGCACAAAGTATGTACCAAAATCAATCGCTTCGCATATGCTCTGTGGAAACTGGCTAAAATAAGTAATAAACAAACTGCGCTGCAGGCATATCATGCTTACGTAGTCTCAAACCTTAGGTATGGCATATCTCTTTGGGGAAATTCAGTAGATGTTAGTAGAGCGTTCATTGCTCAGAAACAATGCGTACGAGCCATCTGTGATGTCGGTCCTATGACTTCATGCAAGCCTTTGTTTAAGGAATTGAAACTTATGACGCTCACTGGTCTTTATATTTATGAAGTATGTACTCTGGCTAAAACTAATCCAAATCTATTCACATTAAATAGATCTGTGTGTAATTTTAACACTAGATACCCGAATAGGCTACTACTCCCAAACCTTCGCTCTCACTTATGCAGTGTCAACTGCTATGCTATGACAGTGAGAATATACAACCATCTTCCAAAAGACATAAAGGACTTGCCTCTACCTTTATTCAAAACAAAATTACGGACATGGTTGAACGATAAATGTTTTTATAATGTAAAAGATTATTTAAATTCAAAATTTTAAATAAATAAAATATTAATATTTGTAAACAGGGACATTGTATGTTTCTTTTTTTTTGACTAGTATGTAAATTGGTGTTTTAATGTTTATATTTAATCTCAATTTTATGACTACATCATTATTTGACATTATTAATATTTAAATTTTAATAGTCTATGGTAATTTCTTATGTTTTATTTTTAATTTGCATGATTTTGTTAAATCTAAATGTAAGGACTGTCTATAACTTAAGAACCTTTTGACTACATTTATCGCAAATAAATATCTTTTATCTTTAGAGCAGTAACGGTGCTATGTCCCGGGCGAAAACCAGATTGAAAAGGGCTGAGAATATTATTTACGTTGACAAACAAACTAAGTTGGTGCTGCACAAGGCGTTCAAGGACTTTGGAAAGGAAAGGAAGGATGGAGATAGGTCTGAAATGTGAAGGTAAAGAAGGATTAGAGATCTTAGGAATAGGAATTACTGCAGCCTCACGCCAGCAGCTAGGGAAGGTACTGTTACTGAGCGAGTAGTTAAAGATAGCTCCAGCGTACCCGTCTGTACCCGCGCCTCCCTAGCTCCCACAGCCTCCAGTCCCCCGCCCCGTACCTACCTGCGTCTCCCTAGCTCTCCCCAGCCCTCGCCCCGTACCTGCGTCTCCCTAGCTGCCCCCAGTCTCCACCCCCGTACCCGCGTCTCCCTAGCCCCTGCAGCCCCCGCCCCGTACCTGCGCCTCCTGCAGCGCCGCCTGCAGCTGCAGCGCGTGCGCGTGGTGCTGGTGCGCGCGCGTGCGCAGCGCGGAGCACTCCTCCTGCAGGTCGCGCACGCGCCGCATGGCACTGCTGAGCGCCGCCTCCGTGCACGACACGGAGCCTTCCAGCGACGCGTTCCGCATCTCTAGCTCCGCCACGCGGGACTCGCGGTTCTCTAGACGCTCCTGTTAAAAAAAAAACAAGTCTTTATTTCCGTTATACTTTTTAAACATCGTACAATTCCACAAAGAATCAAGTACTGGGCAAGAACCTCCCGTGAGCAGAAACCGTGACTGAGTGATCGATTCATCAACCAACACATAACTGAAACCGCTGAACGGATTGCGCTGAAATTTATCAAACCGTTGGCATCCGCTAAAAACAATTTTGTAAATTCGGCCTCTTAAGGGGTGAAACGAGGATTTGTATGGAATTCATCTGTTTTTGTAATACGAGTATACCCGAAATCCACGTGGACGAAATCATAGGCACCACTAGTAATGTGGAATGAAATAGTCACCCTGAGCAGTGTGAGCTGGCAGTGCACGTCGTGCGCCTGGTCGCGCGCCTCGTCCCGCGACTGCGCCAAGCTGTTGGCAGCCTGCGCGCGCTCGGCCGCCGCTATCTCCGCCTCCTTCAGTCGATGTCTGCACGCTTCTAGGTCTGCACGCATGCGGCTCGTCTCCGCCTGAATACGGACATAATCAACATTAATTTCATGAGTAAAGTCAGTCACAACCTTTAAAAGGGTTCTTAACAAATTCGTGTAAAACCTTATAAGGGCTTTTTCTGGATGCGAACTGCATAATTTTTTTTCGGAATTTGCAAAAAGATTGATTGGACTGTGATCACCAATAAAGATCAATTTTTTTTGCGAATTTCGTAACAAAAACTGTTGCATTAAGCCCCAAGAATAAGTCCTTCATTAAAGCCTTAAAAATCAATTTCAAAGATCTATAAAAGTATGAGATTACCTCTAGATCCTTGTTTTTGATCTCGTGCATGTCCGCCAGTTTCTCCAGATCTGTGAGCTGATCTTCCAGCAGGCTGCATGCCTCTTGTAGCGCCTTGTTGTTCTACATACAGACAACAAAGCTTTACACTTCTTCACGAAAACTGATTGACAAACTTTGCACAAGAGTTCCTTATACTGAGCCCTTTCCATAGTGTAAGGGGGTTAAGAAATTTATCTGATAAGGGAATCACATAGAGAATGAAAGTTTGCGTAAAAATCCGGACACGCCTAATAACAAAACACGTTGCACCGACTGAAATGAAATGTGAGGTTTAATGCAGTGTCGAGTGGTTGTTGTATGAGATAACCGTAATAGCACATTAGCTGCTTTACCGGCGAACTCAATGAAATTCATACATAACTTTATTTTCAAGTAATAGGGCAACCGAGCGATACTCGTCTCGAAATAATCTCACCCAAAGCAAACCAGCAGATGGCGCTGTAAGGTTTTCTGTATTAGACCTAATAATAGGTCTTTACCTATGAAATGTCCCGTGTGGTGCCGGCAAAGAATAGTACCAACCCATACATACCCGTGGGTGTCGTAAGAGGCGACTAAGGGTTAACTGGAGGATGGGCAGCAGCATCCTCCTTTATACCTTACATCTTACTTACTGCGGTCACCTAAAACCGCGGTCCATGGTGCCAGCCGTAACGCTAACAAGCGAGGTGACTACGGTACTTCCCCTCCACATTTTTCCAGCAAAAGCTAGAATTCTGGAGGGAGCTCCCTGTACTGTAGTGGACGTTTCATGGGATATTATGATGACCTATGAAATTGCCGTTTTGTATGGAGAATTTTGGTTAAACTCAATTTTCAGTACTAACATTTTTGCAATTTTTTTAGAAATTTAAAATACAAATTGTTTATGTTTTTTAAGCATGATTGGGAAGACATTAAGCTAACAGAAGCTTAAATTTAATTTTCTAAAAATATTATCTGTAAAAAAATATAACAAATCTAATGATGAAATCGGACGACATTTAAGACGAACAATTTTCAAACCTATAATTTTATATATCAATCTAAAATTTTTTACTTTATTTTATGCGTTAATTGATAACCTTGAAGGCAACTTTCAAATGTAAGAAATGAAAAAAATTGCTTTAAAATTATAGGAATTATAATCTCATTAATCTGTAAGAAAATTTCGGCAATTTCATAGGTAAAGACCTATTAGATCTGTTTGACTATCCACAATGGCCAGTTAAACTAAAGAGCGGTAGGTATCTTAGGAACGTTATTTGTTTATATTTTTTACTGTCTTTACGTTCTGTACACAAGCTGCTAAGCTCAACTAAATTATATTATTTATTACCGTTTCCATTGTCTTTTACTCCTCTGCTACTCCATATCCTTAAGATTCTGAATCACACTATAAAACGAACCTAACTAGATCACAGCTAGATCGACTTAAAAAAAACTGACAACTTTTGTAAACGATTATAATTTACAAAAGTTTCAAAATAATCAATACTTTTGGAATTCAATTTTGAATACTAAGCTTTTGGGAGAAAAAGTAAATAAACATTTCAGTATTGATTTAGACAACGAAATATTACAATAAAATGTTTCATATTATTTAGAACGATGTAGCTTAATAACGTCAGTTGGAGAATAATTTACACAAAATGAAAGATACACGCTACCTATAACAATTTTTGGTGTTAAGATTTATTATCGCAATACCTTGAAAAAATGTGCATTGAAGACGGCTATAGCATTATCCGCGGCTTGGCACCTTCCGTGTAAAACATCCGCCGCCAGCGCGAGTCGTAACCTCCGCCCCCAAACACCATCGCGATTCTTGCGCCCATTAAAAGTACCACTATACAGGTTTCTTAAGAATTTCGGCTTGGGCCGTATTGGTGGTTTTTCGTTGGAATTTTTATACTTCATGCACTGTTGAATGGAAGCTTCCAAGCCATTGTGCAGCATTTCCAGGTCCATCTTATACTGATTTAGACGAGACAACATTCTACTTCATGGAATGCCTTTAATCTTATATTTTTCGTGTTTTATGCCTTTTTTAATAGACGAATTTTATTTATGAATATGAATAATATGGTATCAGTATGAAGTCATTTTTTCTATGATTTTTTTTAAAACTATATATTGATAACGTTCGGTCTTACCGAAAAATAGCGTCCATTGAAATATAATCTAATAATAATGTACTTATTTATCCTACTATCCCACTAATATTATAAACGCGAAAGTTTGTAAGTATGGATGGATGTTTGTTACTCTTTCACGTAAAAACTACTGAATGGATTTTAATGAAACTTTACAATAATATAGCTTATACATCAGAATAACACATAGGCTACAATTTATAAAGATATTGTGTGAATTGTCCAATTCTGCGCAGACGAAGTCGCGGGCACCAGCTAGATATATTATAAAATCAAATACTCCTCGCACTTGAAAATTTTAGTTTATTCGAATATGTAATACTAACAAAAATTCTAAAACAAACGCACGATCCGCGAGAGTGCAACGCGGAAACTGATCTCTTATTGTATATCCAAATAGCGAAAGAAAGGGTGACATAATGCTGTTGATGTTTACACTTTATCCAAAACGCAGTGATGGAATGTTGACAGCAAAACAATGACCCTTGGGCTCGTCAGCTAAACAATAATGGTTACGCAATCTCGTATCATTGCGAAACATTATGAAGATTCTGAGAAATTATGCAATGACTGAAGTGATATTATGGCAGACTAGCTGGTGCCGGCGACTTCGTCTGTGCAGGATTAATTGTAGCCTATGTGTTATTCTGATGTATAAGCTATATTATTGTAAAGTTTCATTAAAATCCATTCAGTAGTTTTTACGTGAAAGAGTAACAAACATCCATCCATCCCTCCATACTTACAAAATTTCGCGTTTATAATATTAGTAGGAGTAGGATAGTAGGATATCCTAACAAATAATAAAAACAATCAAAACTTAAAAATGAGGTGAGTAATCAGAAACTTGCTTTACACGTCCTTTTTATTTTGGTATCATAAAAACGGTTAAACGAAAAACGTGAAACTTTGTAGGTTTACCGTGTGAATTTTTGTAAAGCAAGCAATATCCACAATAATATATCCTCCAGCAATTTTCCTCGTCGAGCAATATTTGTATACTAGATGTAAATGCAAACTCGTGAGACAGCTCAAGGGTGTGCTCGGACCACAAAACTGGGGGATTTCGAGGGCAAAAAATCGATCACCTAGCCAAAAATGCAACTCCTCTTGTTCGAATGCGTGTATAGGTCACCTCCAAAGAGACTTCACGAACTTATAAAATCGGAGAGAGCATGCGAATGGCAAAAACGTCCCTGTAGCCGGTCCAACGAAACGAGAAAAGGCCGAATAGGGGAAATAATTCCTGGCTGGGTCAACATATTAAAGTAATGGACGGTAAGAGTTGGACCTCTTTACCTTAATATGTACAAAATTTCACATCTATAGCTATAGTCGTTACGGCTCGGCGGTGATGAAACATTCAAGACATATTCTTAAATGCAGCTCAAGATCTCTTAAAGTGTTAAAATTTGTTTTTTTTTTATTTTTACAGAGATGGTTATACATGTAGTTAGTACCCGAAAACCTCGCAGGGTTTATCTGTGTACCACCCAGACATTTCAGCGAAAAACTTTTATAACAGTTTTATAGATAATTTTAAATTAATTTCAAGCTTGATAAGTTTCTTAGCTTTCGAGATATTTACGAAAAATTCGAACAAAAATCGCCTAAAAACGCGTTTTAAGTAAAGGAGCCCCCGGTTATTTCTTTTTAAAATTTTTGGTATTTGGTGATATAGCGGCAACAGAATAATCTACGAAAATTTCAAATATCTACCTATGACGATTCATGAGATACAACGCGCTGACAGACAGACAGACATTGGAGGCATATTAATACGGTCCTGTTTTTCACCCTTTGGGTACGGATCCTTAAAAATTAAATCTCTTTGGTCGCCTCTCGCTGCATGAAGCTCGCCCTTCAAGTTTATCACCTCACCTGTGCTAGGTCGTGGTTCTGCACCCGCAGTTCGGTCAACTCGTCTCTCAGCTGCGCGCGCTCTCTACTGGACAACTCCTCTTGTTCTTCCGCGTGCATCCGTCGCTTCTCGCTGTATTGAAGCTCACTCTTCAGCTTGCGAATGTCGTTGCGGGATCTAGATTTAAAAAAAGTTTGTAATCATCAATGTACACTGTATGCAAAGCTGCAATTAACCAGTATAACTGAGCCAGCGCTACGCTCCAAACGCCCGGAACTACACAAACGCTGAAGGTCAACATGTAGGTCAATAATTTCTTGTGAAAAATAATTTAACAAGTTTGTACAGAATGTTATTATGAATATATGCTTTCATGGCCAAATCTGAACCGATTTTATAGGGGGACAATCACACGTCATCTGATCCTAGACCAGGCAAGGCCTGTTCATGAGCATCAGAGACTAACATACATAAATTGACAAAATAACACCTAGTCATAGAACAAAGACCCATATTTGCCTTGGGCTGGGATCGAACCCGCGAACTACGGTGGCAGAGGCATTTACCCACCACAACAGGCTTGTCAAAAAGTACTGACCTATCGACCTCAGTTTGCGTGACCTCATGCTGTTTCTTAAGCTTTTCCAGCTGTTCTTTAACCCTTTCCAGCTCACGACTCGCTCTCTCATGCTGTGGCTTCAGTGTACTCAGTTCGCTTTGAAGAGTAGATGCTTTCTTCTCGGCTTCTTTGCGAGCTTCTATGGTGGCGGACAGGCGTTCTTCTAAGCGTTTCACTTCTCGGGCTGTGGATTTTGCTTCTACTGATAGCTCGTTGAATTCGCGTTCCTAAGTAGATATGAAATGCAAGGTGAATTTTCATTCCTTTTTATACAGAAAACAACTTCGTCGAAAAATATTAATTTTACTGTAAATAAAGTTACGTGACCGACATTATCTTGTTTGGGAAGTCAAAAACCATTTTTCAATGAAAAAAAGAAAATATTTGTTCGGTAATGTTGTTTGTTTTCATTAGGAAAATCACCACGGTTCGAAATAAAAAGGAATGAAAATTCACCTTGCATCTATGCGTTTTGAAAGATATGAGTATAATAAATTCATTTATTTAGACATTACATAAAAATTAAAAATGCCGTCAAAACTTACAACAAAGCTGACGGGGCATGCCCCGATACAACTTATGTAAAGGTAATGAAATACTCAACCGCACCTTTCGCCATCTTGCTAAATTAGCCGTTCTAGCTTCTTGACGTAACGCTGCTATCTCGTCCGCACGTGCCTAGGACAAAAACACAAATTAGTGCCGTGACCAGGATTCATACAAAAAAACTTGACATACGTATGATAGATTGTGTGTGTGCATGTTTACATTAGGTGTAATATACATCTCTTAAAACTGAAATTATGGATTCAGACCATTGGAGGTGACTTTGTAAGCTCGGTATGCAAATACCAGGCCACTCAGAAAGTATTGCGAAAAATAGTTTTTATATATGGGAGACTGGCCGGTCAGAATCTTTTTCGAAAATATGATTACTTGTAAGTAAAAATATGTGTGTTCCATTTTCAAAATTTCCCTCCACATTTTTTGCGAGCCAATTCAAAGTATCGTGTCTTACTGAAAAATGGATCTGCGCCGGGAACATTTTAGAGCTATGATTTTTTACGATTTCAAGTGTCGCCTGAAACCGGATGAATCGTTCGATAGACTTCAAATGGCATTTATGGATGAAGGCCCCTCCAAGGCAACCGTGTATCGTTGGTATAACGAATTTAGGCGCGGTCGACCAACCTTGGGGGATGAAGAAAGAAGCGGTCGCCCTTTGACGGCTATTACGGAAGAAAACGTGCTAGCAGTGAAAAATTTAATCCAAGATAATAGGCGAATTACATATCAGGAGATTCAGCACATATTAAAGATTGGATCGGGAAGCGTTCACGAGATTCTACACGGGCATCTTCGCGTGAGGAGGATAGTATCGCGCTGGGTGCCGCACTACCTCACCGACGCTCAGAAGCAGGCCCGGGTGGAATGGTGCCGTGATATGCTGAACAAATTTGAAGCAGGCTCGTCTCGGCGTGTTTACGACATCGTAACAGGTGATGAGTCCTGGATTTATCAATACGATCCAGAAACCAAGCGCCAGTCGACAGTTTGGGTGTTTCAAAATGAACCAACGCCTACCAAAGTGAAGCGATCTCGAAGCGGGGGGAAGATTTTGATCGCCAGCTTTTTTAATTTGACTGGCCACTTGGCCTCAATTCCCTTACGAGATCAAAGAAGCATCAACGCCGAATGGTATACTACCAAATGTTTACCAGAAGTTTTTTCTGTTGTGAGCAACAAGCGACCAAACACAGGGCTCCGCGGACTACTGCTCCACCACGACAATGCGCCTGCACACACCGCGCTCGAAACTAGGGACTTCCTGGACAGCACACCAGTCAAACTCCTGGGTCACCCTCCTTACAGCCCTGATCTAGCACCGTGTGACTTCTTTTTATTTCCAAAAATAAAAAATCAGCTCAAGGGGATACAATTTTCGTCGCCGGAAGATGCGCTGGCTGCGTTCGAGCAGGCTGTAAACGAGGTGTCTACGGCGGACTGGAAAAAGTGTTTTGAAAACTGGTTCAGACGCATGAATCTTTGTATAGAGGCTGGTGGAGAGTACTTTGAAAAGATTTAATAAAAATATATGTACCTGTAGAACAATTTTTTTTAGTGTCGCAAATATTTCTGAGTGTCCCACGTATGTGTATATTTGTGGCGTGTATATGTGGTGGAGTATACCTTGTAGGAGATATGTATGTGCGCTTTTGGCTCACCTGCAGCTGTCCCTCGGCGCGCTCGAGCTGTTCCTTGAGCAGCGTGACCTGCGTGGTGTGCATGTGTGCGTCGCCCACACTCTCCGTGTCGCTGTGTGCGTCGCGGCGCGCGTCCCCCCCGCCCCCTGCCGCGCTCGCCCCGCTGCAGCCGGGGCACGATCGAGACTCCAGCGAGCTCACTTCGCGCTCCAACTGACGGACCAGCTGTTCTAAGGTTGACACCTGCAAGTATAAATCCATTTTATTTACTCATTTACATTGACATTACTGTCTATGGTTTTAGTACCACGGACACTTTTCGATAAACCAAATATTGTGCGTCGGCGCCAAAATGGCGTCGATCTACAAGGCACAAATATAACTTGACAATACCTAATCCAGTGTAAAATAAATGGTACAGCAGCACTGCACTTACTTTCTCGCAATACTCAAGAAAAACTATCAACCACAAACTTAAATTTGTAATGCCATACACATAGTATGGAAATACAAACTTTTATTTACGTTTTTCCAAAAAAATGTTCGAATGAAATATACAGATTAATTCAGAATTTAAATTGTCAAACATTAAAACAAACAAACTTCAAACGATTTCAAGTAAATCACATGTTTAACTTTTGGTAGTACTGGAACCCTTTATATGATTTTTCACAGATCAATGGATACTACCGTAGGATACTTGCATGCACATTTTTTTAATTTCGCTACACATGTTCCTTATGGATAATTGTTCAGTTTGGTCTACTGAGCAAGCCCTTTCAGTTTTTGGTACACCCTGTGTACTAAATTTTATTGAAAAAAATCATAAATAATATCCAGTCAGGTAGACAACCAATCCAGGATTAATATTATAGAGAATTTTAATAAACTCAATGGAACCAATTTTAGTTAAATCACATATTTACGTTTTGGTGGTACAGGAACACCCCTTATATGAAATTACACAGATCAATTGATACTGGTGCATGATATCTTACATGGAGATGCTTGGTCATGCAAAGTTTCATCAAGATTCTATAAGTCGTTTTTGAGAAAATTTAAATTTTTCATTTTCGTTGTATGACAGCTACCCTCAAAATGAGAGCCAGAAGGAAACCACCTTAGAGTAATAATAGTATAGAGCGCGCGCAACAAAGTGGGAACAGTAGGCACGGGTGAGAACAAAACGACGTTCCCGTCGCGATCGCTTATAGTCGTGGTTGAGCGCTAGCGGTGTGTGTTCCTCCAGAGATCTTTTTCATAATTTACGTACCCAAATGGTCAAATGTGCAGTTTCATCTTGCAAAAAAGATACTAGGAAACACAAATATTTGAAATCCAGTATCACATTTCATCGGGAAGTTGATTTTTATACTTATTTTTAAGAAAACAAATCGCACATCGCGGGGGTGAAGAAGACGTGGGAGGCGGGCACGCACAAGCTCGCCTGCGCACCGCTCTCCCCGCCCGAGACTGTAGTGATGTGACGCGACCAACGCTGTAGTCGATATGTATAATATCAATGTAACCTTATACACAAAATCTTATAATTACAAATAATTTTGATGTGTGTTTGAAAGTATTGTAGCGTAAATGTAAAGTATAGAATGTTGCGATATCATGTATGAACTGCTTAATTGATTGTGAAGAATTTTGGTAGGTATAGTATGGTGTAAAATAAAATAAATCATTTTAAATTAGTGAATGAGACAACATTTTATGAAATCCTACAAAAAAGGTCCTACATATATAGTGTCAAATATTTTAAGGGATAAACTTACACAAAATACTGAACAACTTTTTATTATTTAAAAAATAAACACGAATCTCGATTTTTTTTTTAAATCTTAGTAACAAGTCCACACGATTTTCTGACATTTCTATCACACATTACTTTTGAATTAAAATTAAAACAAGAATAACATTAATATGGATGATTCATTTATTTCATTGTTTTATCTATATTTTCTTAGTTTGTTTGTTCTATGTATCGAGAATATGATTGCAAACAAATATATAAATTAATATTTTACATTTCTCGTTTAACAGTATAGAAAATGACATATGGAACATAAAAAGTACCTAACAAAGATATTTATTTACATAACTTATCGATAGCTCCTTGTCGATCGGTACCTTGCACATCCCTGTCTGTCATATACTTATCAATATAGTATCTATAGCTCATTTGCCTACGATGCGTACTAAGCAATTCGTGCAATATGCGCGCTCTATACTACTGGTAATTATATACTCTAAGGAAACCACTCAGAACCCTTCTATGGATTTGCATAAAACTCCTAAATTCAAAGTCTGGTGTCAATCGGACCATTCGTTTAGCCGCTAGGCCAAAGCGTGACGGACAGACTGACCGACGGACCGACCGACCGACGGACCGACCGACCGACGGACGGACATTTTTGGGAGACTTGTTTTTTATGATGTATAAGTGATATAGAACACATTTTTGAGAAAATTAGAAAAACTTTTTTTTTCACGAATACAATACCTTTCTCGCTCCGCTCGAAAGTAAAAAGGAGTGTATAGTTCCATATCAATAGCAATTACGGACGATATCATGTAGCATTATTCGAATTACAGCAGGACAGAGATTTTCGTTTGGGCGATACGTGTCTCTGTCGCTCTAATATCTTACGCATCGCTCCGACCTGGCTGATATCACATTGCTGCCATTCTAATCAAGCTACATTATTTCGAGTGATGCAAGTATAGAGAGAGGCATACGTGACTCTCGCACATAACAAAAGGACAGGCGATACCAGGGTTGAAGAACTGTTCCAGCTGGCAACGGACAGTAAAAAAAGTAAGTAGCCAATATTACCTTTTCCCGATGTCTCTGGTCGTCTAGCAAGGCATTGTTAGCGCGGGACTCTGCCACTTCCAGTCTCTCGTTGAACCTCGCTTCTGTGCGCGCACACTGTTCCTCAAGTGCCGCTTCTCTTCTACTCGCTTCTTCTATGCCACGTTCTAATTCCTGTACATCACAATTATACATTGCTCATCGAGAAGTGAAAGGGACCGACTCCCAACAAGGGTATCGTTCTCAATACACCCGAAGTGGGAATCGGACTTTCTCTCGAGTGATGCATTGTGCTATAAACTTCACCTATAAGAAAAAAACATTGGAGGTCAAATTTCCTTGGACAACGACACAAATTTAAAAGACAAAATTGAAGATTCCGAACTTATTTATCTTTCAATATTTTTTTTATGGCGTACACATCTCTTTACGAGTATTTCGCCAATGTCAAAAAAAAATTTCATTGATATTTGTTCATTAATTTGGGAAAAGCGCAAGTGGCCAGTATCATTTTGCGCTCTTAGAAATAAAATCTTTTTGGCTTTTGGCATTATGATATTAAGAGAAGGCTATCGACCGACATAGACCTAAATAAAAAAAAAACAGCACGTTAGAAATAGATTTTCAAACAATATTCCATCCTGCATATTTGTATGAAAGCAATGACGTACATTCTTCCTCATTTAAAAAAAAGACAGATACTTTCCGAGCAGGTAAAGTATAAAGACTTTTTCATTAGAAACAACATAAAACATTTGAAAAAGGGTATAAAAGCCCTAAAGGGTGTGAATCTGCTCATTAAACTTAATAACTTTTCCCAAGAAATGTAGGTCGAATGACGAAAAAAAATCTCATCTTCCAATACATACAAAAATAATTCAGTTTCACGGGCAGATTTACATCTTTCAGGCTATATACCCTTTATTTTACCTGTAATGCAAAACAATAAAACAAATATTCGAGCAAGGTTTTTCATATAAACTACAGTACTATGGCCCGCCCCCACATTGCTATTAGTAAAAAACTAATATCTACCTACACAAACGAAAGCAAGTGGAGGGGTGGGACATGTTATAGTAGTTTGTCTCTAGTTATAATGCGATATCGCAAGCGTGGGGCCATTAGTGTGAATTGGTAACATTTCCGCTAAAGGTACAAGAGGTACAAATAAAATGACAAACAAACCATTTATATAAAAGTTTCAAGTTACCTGTACTTGCGCCTGCAAAGCCGTCACCCTGGCCTTTTCTTGCGCAAGCAACGTCTGCGCCTCTCTCAAATGCTCAGCAGACGCGTCAGCAAACCTCAGTTTCTCCCCTAACAACTCCTGATTCTTCGCCAGCTCTCTTCTCATGTCATCTATCTCTTTCTGCAATGCGGCGTTCTCTGCCTCGACGGTTTGGAGTCGTTTTTCTATCTGTTCTCTGTTGCGCTTTTCTTTAGCTAAATTTGCCTCGGCCTGAGCGGCTCGCGCGCCCGCCTCGCGACATTCTGCCTCGCCGCCGCTTAAAGTTTGACGGCGTAAAGCGCGCTCTTTTGCTATAGTGTCCTGCAGAGAAAAAAATATTCTATGTAAATACTTACGAAAAATGGGTCAGCAAGGGCCTTAACCGTTGCAGCTGCAATAAACAGTAAATTTATTTTTTATATCATGATCAGTGTTAAAAACCGGATACATCAACATCAAGAAAATAATTGTGAAAAAAATCATACAAAATGTATGGGAAAAGATTTATGTAATTTCCAGGTAATTTCTGATATTTTTAGTATTCCAACCTGAGTTGGTGCTATAGAAGTTTTTGATCAGTATTAGAAACATGATGGATTTAGCACAAAAAAAAAATTATTGTGTAAAATAGCGTTTTTTTATAAATGTTATTGAGTCTGTGAATGGAGATCAAACTCACACGAAAAATTATGGGCAGTCTCTTAAGACTGTTTTTGTGTAGCTGTAACGGTTATGGTACTTCCCCATGCTGTCCCATCTCCAAAATCTACCCCGTAGATACCTACAATTACTAAAATTTATATAAGTAATAATGTTCCTACATTTTCGTTTTGAAATCGACTCTAACTACAAAAGAGAGAACAAAAAGCAACAAGAAAATACAGTTTATGTGCTAGCCTGAGGGAGTCAATCGAGTTACAAGTAAAATGAAATAAAAGTAAATTAATAAAACAAGAATAATTCTGTAAAAAGTGAGATATTAAGAAAACTTTCCGTACACTAAAGCAGTGTCTGACACTAATAAACAAGCTAGCACAAGAACTCAATTTAAGGCTGAGCTGCTACATGTAAGGCTGAGCTGCACCACGATACTTTAAACTTTTAGCCCGTGTGGTGCCAGCAAAGAATAGTACCAACCCATTTCTACCCGTTGGTGTCGTAAGAGGCGACTAAGGGAATATGAATCGGAGGGTGGGCAGCAGGTCCTTCTGTGTATCGTACCATCTTACATACTGCGGTCACCAACAACCGCTGTCCATGGTGCCAGCCGCAACGCTAACAAGCGTGGTGACTATGGTATTTCGCTACACCACGCGTTTTTGCTGGAATTTTGGAAGGAGCTCCCTGTCCTGCAGTGGACGTTTCATGGGAAGTTATGGTGACTTTAACAAAACAAATTTTGGGTTTTGCTCACTCCACACTCTTCGCGAGAGTGAGAACTTGTTATTTTCAAAGTTGACAGCAACTCAGCCTTCAAAAGCAAGAGATTTGTACATTTGTCTACAATCTAACTACACGTTCTACTGTAAGGCTTACTATGACTCTCACGTTGATTTCCGTGAGCCGCCTGTGACGCATCTCTTGCGCTTCCTGTAGTATGTTCTGGTCACAATCATACACATTTGTAAACAAAAATATACATACAGAATCGGGCTTAATTTTGGGCGTCAAGTATATATGGGAAAGCTACATTTTATTTTTACTTTTTTTGACGTAAATATTTCTTGAAGGTAGAAAACAAAACTTGTCAAGTGCGTGTCGGTCCACGCGCATTGTAGTAAAGTTGCTTTAGGAATTATTATAAAGTAAGTTTAGATTTTTTCATTTTTTTTTCGTCCTAACGACCAGCGAAGCCCAGCGCCTGATTGCTATTTATTATTTTCTATTATTTTCAGTTTTTCGACTATTACTCCTTAACCTGTAATGCCGAATTTAAATTTTATCATATATGCTACATATGAATTTTTTCACATTTCTAGTAACAACCGTTTGGTTGGCAGGATGTGGGGACACTTGACTCTTGACAAAAATTTCTGTTTCTAAGCTACATATTTCGCAAACGGATCCCTAAATCGAAAAGTAGTCTGCAAACTCACAATATTTTTAAAAGACCTATCTTACGACACCTCACACTATGAGCCGACAAGAAAAAAAATTACCGTGTACGGGAGCATGGACGGGAGGTACCCTAAAAAAATGTTTTTCAAGGTTTTATTATACCACTTTGTCGGCGTGATTAATATGCGTATCCTTACCAAATTACAACTTTCTAGTACTAAGGGTCACTGAGCTAAGCCGCGGACAGACAGACGGACCGACAGACATACAGACGAACATGACGAACTATAAGGGTTCCTTGTTGAGTACGGAACCCTAAAAACATAACTCTAATTGGGATAGCTGCGAATAGAAAAAGTCACTGTTTAAGGAAGATCCATAATAGGTGCTTCCACCACAGACAGTAGTCGTCAATTCTGCTCGATGTATGTGAACGTGCCTCGAATACATGCTCGCTTGCCCATTTTTTGCTTTAGGCGGCTGCTCGGTCTGTGTAGACGCATCTAATCAGACGTTTTCGCCTCATCAAAACACTTAACGTCGGCTGCAGAAAGCTTCTAAACTGCTTTAAACCTTTTATAAACCTATTGCTGACACTTTGTTAACAAAACAGAACGCAATCAACATGTCGCGTGGGTTTTAAGGTGGATGGCCGACCATACAAGCATGGTGTCAGTCGTTGAGCCGTAAAGGCCTCGAACATGGTTCGACTACTTCCGTAGAAAAGAGCATGAAACAACGGCCAGACGAGTCTTCCGAAACACGAAATCATCTTAAATTTTGGACAATCAGGTGATTCATCCTGCAATTGATGAAGCCAAATTGGGAAAATCCCACGTTGTAACAATAATAAGTGGCGGCTGCTTTATAGTAGATTAGTAGCCAAGGGCTGTAAGGCATCAATTGCAGCCCGAGATATTTTACTAGAGTAGTTAGCTCGGGTGTAAGCATCAATTACACCCTCGAACTATAGGCGCCTTCGCTGCGCTCGTGCGCCTAAATATCTCGGGCTGCAATTGATGCCTTACAGCCCTTGGCTACTAATCTACTATACTATTAAAGAGATTTTTACAGAAGCTTTTTGTAGCTGGCGTTAAAAGTTTAGCATTCATATCACTGTAAATATATTACTCAAATCACCTTATAATGCTTCTGTTGTTGGTGCGCGTTGTCGGCGCTGGCGACGGCCCTCTCGCACTCGGCCGTCAGCTCGGCGACCCTCGCCTCGCACCTCCCGAGCCGCTCCCGGAGCGCGTCCCGCTCGGCGCGCGCCTCCCCCCCCGCCACGTGAGCGGCCCTGAGCTCCGCGTTGCTGCGCTCCGTGATTGTTGTGGACAGCTGCTGGTTGGTTCGTTCTAACGCCATGCGTTCTTCTTTCTCAACCTCGATTTGACGTTCTAAGCGTCTGTAAAGTCACAGGACAACCATCGTAGGTTACAAATCGGGTAGCCAGTAAAATATAGAAGGCATTAACTAAACCTCGCATCGTCGCCCGTGTAGTGCCGGCAAAGAATAGTACCAATCCGTTTCTACCCTTTGATGTCGTAGTAGGCTACTAAGGGATTATAAACCGGAGGATGGGCAGCAGCATCTTTCTGTGTATCTGTCGATAGGTGGTCTTCGTATTTAAACACTTGCTTTATACTCTTATAACTGTTTATTGAAGGATTTAACCATTAAAAACGCATTGAAGCACAGTCGTAGTAGACGTCCCCCTTGGCGCTCTATTTGACAACTAAAACTAACATTTCAGTTTTCGTTCTAAAACTCTACAGTATCGTACCATCTTACATACTGCGGTCACCAACAACACCGCTCGCCGGCCACAAACTATGGAAAATCCCCTCTTAAGTACCACGCGTTTTGCTGGAGTTCTGGAGGGAGCTTCTGTCCTGCAGTGGACTTTTAATGGGATTTTATGATAAACGAAACTCTTAATTGCTAAAATCTAATTTTCCAAAGATGTTAAGTAAATTAGGACGTAACGCAAACCCAAAATTCGACAATTTGAACAAACTGGACTGAAATACTTCTCGCAATATTAAACTAGGTTTACGGACACTATCGTTAGGTTGCTAATCTACATCAGCTGCAGTTATTTGAAGCGTGACTGTTGAGTGGTTTCACTCCACGTCACCTAATTAGCAGACTACTGCCTCCCACAGGCACCCTACCCTCTGCGGCGCATGTGGTGTCATGCTGGATTATGATGTAATCTAAATATATAAAAGAGCATGTCCTGACTGACTGACTGATTCATCAACGCCGAGCCATAACCGCTATAGATACAGATCAGAAATTTTGTACACAGGTTCTATGCACGTGAAAACCACCCACTAAGAAAGGATTTTGGAAAATTCGTCTCCCAAGGATGAAAGTCCTTTGTTTCTTGAGCTACATTCCCACAAATTTGCATTTAAGCTTCTGGTAAAAAATAAAGAAACACGTGTTTAAGCATTTCTAAAAAAACACCTTCAAGGAGGTGAAAAAGGGGATGATTTTTTTTCCGTGTATAAGTCTTTCATTTTTAAAGGTAGAATTATAGAAATTTGTTTTTGAGCTCTTGATAAAAAATAAAAAAGTACGTATTTAAGAATTTTTCAAAATTCTTCCCCTAAGGGGGTGAAATAAGGGATGAAAGTTTGTTTTAAAGTCCATCAGTTTTGAAGTTAAGATCTTCAAAATTTGTATTCAGACTGACGACTAAAAATTAAGTTGTACGTGTCTCAGGGTTTTTGAAAATTCTACACCCTAAGGGGTGAAAAGGAGGATGAATAAAATAAAACCTGTCTACACCTTAATCATCCTTTGTACTTCTGAAATCACAGATGCTGGGACATTATCTCCACTCCACCTGTTCTGCAGACTGGTGATCTCTGCCTGCAGCCTCCCATAACCCAACCCTCGCACTGGTGTGGTAACATGCTGGTATATGTTTTAGTAAGGGTACAAATATGTACAAAGGTTTTATGTAGCTCAGAAAGCGATACTTTAAAAACGGACCGCTTAGCACAGCTGAGCCCTATATCATTCGTCTGTCATAAATGTAACTCATGTCCAGAATTTTTGTGCCATTTAAAAATACTAGCCTCCTTGAATAAAAATTATCTACACTTTTATAGTTCTCAAATCCCAGATGGTGGGACGTTATCTGGAGCCCACCTGTTCTGCAGACTGAGCGCGGTGATCTCCGCCTGCAGCCGCGCGCGCAGCCGCTCGGCCTCGCAGTCGGCGGCGCGGCGAGTCCGCTCGGCCTCCGCCCCGGCCGCCGCCTCGGCCGCCGCCAGCTTGCTCTGCAGCGACGCGATCTCGCGACCTCGCATTGCTGCCAGCTTCTCCGCTGACCTGGATCACATACATTATACATGTGGCCAAACTACTTGAACAATGACCTTGGCTGCGCAGAGCCGATTTTACATACAAATGGACGTGCGCAAAGCTTCCCCCACCACGCGACTATTGTTCAAGTTGTTTGCCCCGAACTATACTAATTGTTTTAGTTTAAATACAGATTTATGAAGACCAAAAAACAGGCATGTGGTAAAATCATTATCATCTTCACGAGCAACATATCAGAAAATGAGAAACCAAAAAAATGGGAGAAGGGTGTGCGCTCAAGTTATATTTTTTATAAGAAGAACTTACTTGAATGTCGCCAAATCGATGGCAGTACAGTCATGGCTGGCGTTAAACCCACCAGAACTGTCTTCGTTATCCTCGTGCGCCACGTACGAGTATCCGACGAAAGGCAGTTGACCGGCGAAGGGCAGTCGCGCGCGGAAGGGCGCCGCAGACGGGGGTTGAGGCTCGCGCGGCGGCGGGTTGAAGAACGACGCGTCCTCCGGGCCTCGGGTGCACGGTACCCACGGGGGAGCCTGGGAGATTTAACATCTGTTGTTTTAAACACTAAGATCTGTTGTTTTAAACAAATAACAGCTAATCTTGTGTGTCAATTTGAAGCGCCCCTGGTTAGTGTCCTGTAAACTAATATTGACGACTATCACTGACGACTCTGTATACTGTGTTCAACGAGGGTATACAGTAGAGATGAAACGGATAGTTGTTTGGCCGGATACCGGATATCCGGCCACTGAGAAAGCCGGATAGCCGGATATCCGGCCGAACATTGCCACTTCGTAAAGTGCTCGCGAGGCGCGCCACATTCGATGTCCCTCAACACAGAATCCTCAGACAAAAAACTGCATAAAAATTTATTTTGATGATGCCAAAAAATAGTCATAAATAGTCACCATAAGGAAAAAAATAGTCGCGTTACAATTCTAGAGTTATAGCTATGGTTTACTGAGGATTATGGGCATAGGCTATAGACAGAATCCTCAGTTCTGATGCAAGCAAACCGTGGGGACTATCGACTTGGTTTTTATTTAAAAAAATAGTCATGAAATAGTCGTCATGACTTCCAAATTCTCGAAAATAGGACACGTGTCCTGGAAGCAGAAAAGGCTCGACAGAAGATTATTATAGAATGTCTTAAAATGTCTTGTGAATGTGATGAATCTTCAACTAATAGTGGTTCTCGTGATCCATCACCAGCATCAAAAATAAGGAGAAGAGATGACACCAGCTCGACTCTTACTCGCGAAGCTCACGACACGTTTTGGAATTGCTTTGATGAGGTAGCAAATGAAGATAATAGCAGTCAAGGTCAACAAAAGAACAAGATTGCAACCGAGCTTGACTACTTTTCAAAGATTGCCCGAATCGAACGTAATCGTGATCCATATGTTTGGTGGAGTGCTAACGCGTCACAATATCCAACTCTCACCAAGTTTGCGAGAATCTATCTTTCAGCGCCTTGCAGCAGTGTATACAGCGAAAGACTTTTTTCTGAAGCAGGTCTTGTTTACGAAGAAAAGCGCAATCGTTTGTTACCTCTCAATGCAGAAAAATTGGTATTTATACATCACAACCTTCCTTTAGTCAACTTTGATTACTAAATTGTTAATTTTTGTCAACATAGTTATTAATTAATAAACATAAGACATTTAATTTTGCAATAAAATGTTGTTTTAATTTAATTACATAGCTATGCTGTAAAATTTTGATAAAATTGTCGTATAATTTTAGTATCCGGTATCCGGCCGGATAGTCACCTAATATTCGGTATCCGGCCGGATAGTAAAAACTAGGCCGGATAGGCCGGATACCGGATAGTTGCCGGATATCCGTTTCATCTCTAGTATACAGCGCCAAAATGGCGTCGATCATAGGCACGAATAAAGCCTTAGCTAAACACTGATCCAGAAGGAATAAAGCATTATATCAGTGGGTTCAAATCTTAGACAAAGAAATACACTACGTTACAGAATTCTGCAAAGCATGACACCGAAAGGGACAGATAATATCCGTAAGTTAGTTTTACCTTGATCCGTAAGTTAGCTTTAGGATAACACGGCACGCAGAAAGGGACAAAAATGTCAAGCTAAGCTAGTTAGCTCTATCAATATTTCTTTATTTCACAAGCAAATCAGCAATTTTTCTTTCAAGTGGGAGTGAAATAGAAGATATCCAGTAATATCTTAATATCTTTGTCTTTGTAGTTAAACTAGTTGAGCTTGTCGTGTTTGTCATCTTAGATCAGACATTTATGTCAAGTTACGCCAAAACTTTATCTTTGGCTTGCACAAAATTTGAAAGAGTTGTTATTACAAATTCAAGGCGGTAAGGAAGGTTATAACTTTTAAGACTGAAATATATGCTAGTATGACGTGCCATTGCAGATATTGCATTGTTAAGGTTAGTGACTTCTTCATAAATTCAATAACTGCACTACTATGCCATTCATCAAAGACATATCACAGAAGGTTGAAAAGTGGACGGAGCGTAGACTTACGTGGACCAAAAATGCCCTTCAAATTGTAAGCTTCAATAACTTACCTTAATGCTGAGGCGCTGGCCCTTCACGGGTTAAGTCTGGATGTAGCTTCTTTATTTATATAAATCGATATCTGGTTGTGTCCAGGTAGTTGTACCTCCCGGCCGGCGGTACTCTCAGCAGCCCCGCTAAGTGTGTAGTACCTGGTTCCTGATGGCGTGCGTGGCGAGGTGTGTTAGCGCGGGGTGTTGCAGAGTGTCCAGGTAGTTGTACCTCCTGGCCGGCGGTACTCTCAGCAGCCCCGCTAAGTGTGTAGTACCTGGTTCCTGATGGCGTGCGTGGCGAGGTGTGTTAGCGCGGGGTGTTGCAGAGTGTCCAGGTAGTTGTACCTCCTGGCCGGCGGTACTCTCAGCAGCCCCGCTAAGTGTGTATACCTGGTTCCTGATGGCGTGCGTGGCGAGGTGTGTTAGCGCGGGGTGTTGCAGAGTGTCCAGGTAGTTGTACCTCCTGGCCGGCGGTACTCTCAGCAGCCCCGCTAAGTGTGTAGTACCTGGTTCCTGATGGCGTGCGTGGCGAGGTGTGTTAGCGCGGGGTGTTGCAGAGTGTCCAGGTAGTTGTACCTCCTGGCCGGCGGTACTCTCAGCAGCCCCGCTAAGTGTGTAGTACCTGGTTCCTGATGGCGTGCGTGGCGAGGTGTGTTAGCGCGGGGTGTTGCAGAGTGTCCAGGTAGTTGTACCTCCTGGCCGGCGGTACTCTCAGCAGCCCCGCTAAGTGTGTAGTACCTGGTTCCTGATGGCGTGCGTGGCGAGGTGTGTTAGCGCGGGGTGTTGCAGAGTGTCCAGGTAGTTGTACCTCCTGGCCGGCGGTACTCTCAGCAGCCCCGCTAAGTGTGTAGTACCTGGTTCCTGATGGCGTGCGTGGCGAGGTGTGTTAGCGCGGGGTGTTGCAGAGTGTCCAGGTAGTTGTACCTCCTGGCCGGCGGTACTCTCAGCAGCCCCGCTAAGTGTGTAGTACCTGGTTCCTGATGGCGTGCGTGGCGAGGTGTGTTAGCGCGGGGTGTTGCAGAGTGTCCAGGTAGTTGTACCTCCTGGCCGGCGGTACTCTCAGCAGCCCCGCTAAGTGTGTAGTACCTGGTTCCTGATGGCGTGCGTGGCGAGGTGTGTTAGCGCGGGGTGTTGCAGAGTGTCCAGGTAGTTGTACCTCCTGGCCGGCGGTACTCTCAGCAGCCCCGCTAAGTGTGTAGTACCTGGTTCCTGATGGCGTGCGTGGCGAGGTGTGTTAGCGCGGGGTGTTGCAGAGTGTCCAGGTAGTTGTACCTCCTGGCCGGCGGTACTCTCAGCAGCCCCGCCACTAGCGCTCGCCACTCCGCGGTGGGCCCGTTGGGTGCCGGCTCGAACGGGGGTTCCGAGTTTACTTCCCGCTCGTATCTACACACACAAACACAACATGTATACGATGTATGTGAGATGGCCGCGTAGGTTGTACGTCCACTGACAACCTGGCAACTAAATGCTGGATTTGGGACGGGTTTGTGTTTGTTTGTTTCACTCCGCACTTTAGATATGACCCGCAGCGCGCGAATGCGTCTTTACAAAGGCAGTCGAATGTCACGCACATCACGCGCTCAACGGACTGCACGGCTTGAGAGAAAAATAATTGAAATATGCTTTGTGAAACTTTATAACGATGCACAAAATGAAAAAGACAATAAAATATTGTTGTGTATGCGTGTCACGTAAATCGCGCAAAAACAAAAGATATCTAGATTTTTTTTATTACATTATAAAAAGTAGGTAAATTTTTTCGAATTGTAAATACACCCGGTCGCACGCCAATAAGATTTAGGTTGGTCTTAAGCATTTGCACTTTTGATTGAACAATATTACATACCTACTTGAGTCTCCCATATCATTCAAGTCCCCGTCAGGTTATTGTCATTATAATATCCAAATGGTTTAATTAAAGATACTTACTTCTGTATATTCCCCAGGATCTTGGGGATGGAGTCGTCATCCCCCGAGGAAAACGGTCGTCTCATTGTCACCAGCTCGAACGCCACCACGCCTAGAGACCAGTAGTCACACGCAGACTACAAACAAAATCGAGAAAGCATGTATAACATTGACAGTTTCACACAGAACGTTGCAAATTCGAGACATGTGATAAATGAAACGAAAGAACAGATGGGTGCTAAATGTACGTAATACTTAATTCAAGAAAATTATACTTACAAAACACTAGATACTAATAAAATCTTTGTTTTAAACACTAATGGTTACGGGTAGAACCGTGATGGTTATACGGTTGCGTGCCCACGATTTTTCACATACAGTTGGAATTCCGAAACGGAGAACATTCAAAACGGAAAACTACTGTATGTATGTGGTAGGTCCATAGATTTATATGGGTTTACTGCGTTCGGACATCCGAATCGAAATTCCGTTTCGGAATTCCGACTCTATGTGGCCGCCCTAAGGGTCGTTGTCAGAACAGTAGGCATTTAAAGCTCTCTGCTTCAATGAATTATCCATGCCATAGGAATCGAACCTAGGACCGTCGGAAAAATAGACAACTGCACCAAATGCATTTTTAAATCCGCTTCTTGTTCTTTAGCTTCAACTAGCACATGTAATTGCTATGTTAGTTGTGTATCAAACCGCCAAGCATTGGCAAGACAGTAATCTATATTATTTACTTGAATTCTAACTACTGTCACATCCATTCACCAATCCAATCCATTATGAAATCTATTTGATAGCCACATCCACATGAATTTCTACATACAATCATTCATCATGCTGGTTGAATTATTTGTTAAAAGATATTAAACATTAAAAATAAAAATCAAAGTAACATAAACAAGAGAATGAATCTTAAGTATACGACAGCCATTTTTTTCCGTTACTTCATTGGAATAACTATACTTGAATTTTCAGAATGGTTCTCATTTACTGTCAGAAGGTGGCCAAGTGAAAGTATACAGGGTGTTAATTTAATTGCGTGCCATAGCTTAGGGGCTGTTTCAGTAACGATAAAGGAACACAAAAAATATATTTAAAAAATCCTACTTAAAAAAAAATTAACTCCATTGAAACTAAACTAATGCGGCGTCCACCAACTATCACCGAGCCAGCGCGCGAGTATCAAGTAATTCTTTCTTTTTTTGTGTTTCACTCCAATTTTCCCTTCATATTTTAACGGGCTTAGGACCGTCAAAATGTAATACCTAATAAATTATTTAAAAAAATATCATTGATGATAAAAAAAATTAAGTAGGATTTTTAAAATATTTTTTTTGTGTTCCTTTATCGTTACTGAAACACCCCCTAAGCTATGGCACGCAATTAAATTAACATTCATATGAGGGCAGACTAAGTCACATAGCCACCTTTTATCATAATGATAGCAGACTAACTATAGCACTTAGAGAAGTAATATAATCTAAAAGGACTGTGTGAGAATTAACGAAAGATTAATTTTAAGTCTTGTCTCTGAGTACGTCAATAAGAGACATAGTTCTTCTTTCATTTGAGGGCAGATCACTTAACAGTGGAAATAATTTAGCTTGATTAGAATGAAAGCAGGACGGAGCGATACGCGTCTCTGTCTCTCCAATGCATACGCATAGTTTCGTCCTGCTCTCACACTGCTGTCATTCTAAGGGCTCCCGCACACGACCGAGAATCGGTGGCCGATTATCGCCCAGGACAAGGACGGAAGATCCAGGTGATAACACGTAAGAGCGGGATGCCGACAAAAAATCGGCCACCGATTCTCGGTCGTGTGCGGGAGCCCTAATCAATCTATGTCACACTGCCACCGACTCATCTGTTCAGGCGGCGGCGTCTCTATTTTCATTGAAGGATAAATCATCTGATTGTCCTAAAAGTTTGATGTTTTGTGCTTCGGAAGGCATGTTAAGCCGTTGGTCCCGACTACTGTCTACGGATGTAGTCGTTAATGATCCATGTCGGAGGCCTTTGGCGGCTCAACAACTCTGACACCAGGGTTTGTGGGGTTGTTTATTGACCTTACAAAGTTGCAACCCACACGATATGATGATGATTGTATTGTGTCACTTTGGTGTCAGTTGTAGTCATTCATTCGTTCGTCATTAGTTCTTCATTTCTCCGTCTGAACAGAAAAGTCGGCGGATCTGTACTACGACTGTAGTCGCCTATTCACATTCACATGGTACTTTAGATTCACCCCCTTGACGTTAGTGTAAGTAGAAGCGTTGTTTGAGCGTGCGAACCCACAATGGCGGTTTGTACAATGCCGCGACAGGATTGTGCACAGACTGAGTGTCTCTGGGCGCAGTCGGCGGCGGCGAGCAGTTCCGGGGCTACGTAGTCCGGCGTGCCCACCGGGACCGCGGTAGTCCCGCCTTCGGACAGTCGTACGCACGAGCCGAAGTCTCCCAGCTTCACGTGGCCGCATCTAGGAAGGTGATGCACAGTATAATTTACAGCCAAGAGCACAAAGGAAGAGAAGGAGTTGCGGGTTGTGGTTGGGGGGACGGGTAGTTGGGGGGTTAGTTGGGTTGGGGGTTATAGTTTTTCAGGAAAGAGCTATTCATTCATTCAAGAGCATATCAAGCTTCACACATTGGACTTCGTACTGTTCTAATTTCGATTGCTGTAGAAGCTTTAAGCGCGTTGTGCTGTCAAGTTTGACCTTCTTTTGACTATAGTTTATTGCATAGTACCTGGGCGACCGAGCACTGCTCTGTATAATGTCAAATAAACCTTACCTACAGATGGCGCTGTAAGGTTTCTGAAACGCGCTATTTTCAACAAATGCTAAAAAAAAGCACGGATTTTCCCAGACATTAGGCCTACCTAACTAGATCTATTTTTTGCCCCCGAAAATCTCGTATGATCCATTTTTCGTTTATTCGAACGCTTACCAACTCATTTTGCAGCTATGTCAAAAGCAATCAGAAAAAACAAGTTTGTAAAACAATGTTATTCTTTCTGTCAAATATACTCTGGTTTTAGTGTCATAGCTGCAAAATGTGTTGGTAAGCGTTGGAATAAACGAAAAAAAAATTGATTATATAATAAATTTCATCGCAATCATTAGAGCCGTTTTCGGGAAATCGTTTACAATATACATACAAATATTGCTCGTTTAATAGTATAGGCATGGAGTATGGACGAATGGTAAGAAGGAGTAACCGACCACCCCCTTATGAAATCGTAACCCGTAAAAGTATAAAACTAGATGGCGCTAATAAATAGCCTGAGAAGCTATATCGAGTATTCTGCTTAAAAAAACATACCGAATTTCAATGTTAGCGTTAATTTAGAGTATTGAAACTACATTTATGTTGAAATTTTGAATTATTTATAAACTTTGTTGAATTACTTTCCAGATTATTTGAAAGCGCCATCTAGTTTCAATGAGTTTTATGCTTTTCCGGGTTACGTTTTCTAGTATGGGAATTGTCAGTCCTATTCGTCTATGGTAAAGGATATAAATTATGAATCACATAATGTACACAATCTCTTATATACAGGTGAGACTAAAAAACAAATATACCACCAATTTGCTTTAGGCGTAAATTCCCAACAAAATGTTTTTTGCAGGTATCCCATAGCGTGCAATAATTTAAACGAGTGTGCCACCTCCGCGTCGTAAAAGGCGGCATCGCGCTGCGTGAGCGGATGTTGACTCATAGATAGCTAGAACATTATACTCCTATATAATATAATAATTATACACCTATAAATATATTCCCTGGCTTCACATCTCTGTGCAGGTATCTCATCCCGTGGAGTATTTAAAGAGCATGACTGGGCAATATCGCGCTCCAAATATTGAATTTTATAAATAAACATCACATCCAAACACTCACCTATCGAGCAGTATATTCCCTGGCTTCACATCTCTGTGCAGGTATCCCATTCCGTGCAATGCTTTAAAAGCGTGACTGAGCTATATCGCGCTCCGAATATTGAATATTATAAATAAACATCACCTCCATACACTCACCTATCGAGCAGTATATTCCCTGGCTTCACATCTCTGTGCAGGTATCCCATTCCGTGCAATGCTTTAAAAGCGTGACTGAGCTATATCGCGCTCCGAATATTGAATATTATAAATAAACATCACCTCCATACACTCACCTATCGAGCAGTATATTCCCTGGCTTCACATCTCTGCGCAGGTATCCCATTCCGTGCAATGCTTTAAAAGCGTGACTGGGCTATATCGCGCTCCGAATATTGAATCTTATAAATAAACATCACCTCCATACACTCACCTATCGAGCAGTATATTCCCTGGCTTCACATCTCTGTGCAGGTATCCCATTCCGTGCAATGCTTTAAAAGCGTGACTGGGCTATATCGCGCTCCGAATATTGAATCTTATAAATAAACATCACCTCCATACACTCACCTATCGAGCAGTATATTCCCTGGCTTCACATCTCTGTGCAGGTATCCCATTCCGTGCAACGCTTTAAGAGCGTGACTGGGCTATATCGCGCTCCGAATATTGAATCTTATAAATAAACATCACATCCAAACACTCACCTATCGAGCAGTATATTCCCTGGCTTCACGTCTCTGTGCAAGTATCCCATCCCGTGTAGTGCTTTGAGCGCGTGTGCCACCTCTGCAACGTAAAAGGCGGCATCGCGCTCCGAGAGGGGATGGTTGCGTCTCGCGAGTAGCCCGGCCAGGTCGCCTCCCACACATAGCTCCATCACCAGGTACAGGTGTGATGAATCCTGGATTAACATTAGCAACAATTACTTGAATTCAACAGCATCATATCAGCCGAAAGACGTCCACTGGTGGACATAAACCTCCCTTAAAGATCTCCACGAAAATCACTCGTGCGTTGTTCTTATCCAGCGGCTTCCCGCGACCTTTACTAGATTGTCGATGATTAAGTTACATTTATTTGTTTTTTGTACACCCAACAGCACGTCAGTAGAAACACTTAGAACCTTATAACATGGTAATAAATAGAGTTACAAATGTTTCCCCTAACTAACATGCTATTGATTGTAATATCGCGAACTATTCTGCCTGTTTATTTCAGAGGTTTTTCGTCTAAAAGATGCGAAGGCACGCCTCTCTTAGGTGCTTAAAGTTTTCTAACCTGGCATTTGGTACACCCATTAAATATAGCCCGTATATCTGACTGAAAGGCGTACTATAGCGGTGGAATCCATGGCGACGTAGCAGTGGAGTACATCCTTCGCCGCCTCGCCTGCTTCTCGCTCCATGTAACATACGTAGTCTTTACCTGGAAGGCGTACTGTAGCCGCGGAATACAAGACACCGTAGCAGTAGCGAATACATCTCGTTCGTTCTTCGCCGCCACGCCTGCTTTTTAATCCACTAACACACAGACTCATTTACCGCAGCATCTACGGTACGGTGGTAATAGACGCCGTACTACGTAAATAGTGTATGTATACCGCAAATCCATGTCAAATCTAGAAGAGTACATCCATTCACACTCTAGTAATTTGGAAGTCACTACACAACCCACTCGTCTTCTGGCGCCAGGCTTGCTTGTACAGTCAAGAACACTTGAAGCTTGACATATTGGACTCTTCCTATTTACTTATACTCTTCCTATTTCATTAGCCATAGGGGCTAAAGTCACGCTGCGAGTGTCAAGCTTGACGTACTCTTGACTGTATCATATAACATAGCTTGTACCATCTAACACAGCTTGTGTACCTGGAAGGCGTACTGTAGCCGCGGCATCCAAGGCGTCGTAGCAGTAGCGAGTACGTCCCTCTCATCCTCGGCGGCGCCGCTCGCTCGCTTCCAAGCCTGCTCCTTGCGAACCACCTTTAGCGCGTACACGTCGCTGGTCTGCTTCTCGCGAACCATCTGCACACAATATCAATATAATGAACTGCACTGCACTACCGACACAATTATTTTCATGAAAACTAAATTATTTGTTTAAAATTGCACTGAATTAAAAGTAAACAGCAGGAAAAATATTAATTTAACACTAAATATTTATTTGTTAATTTAATACTAAATAGAAAATTCTTTAATTTAAGTAAACTTTTTATTTGTAAAACCTGTCTAACTTTACCATTTTTCAAGAAGTTTAATAAAATAATATGCAATAACAATTAAGAATATCATCAGAATCTATTGTTACAGTTGCTTTAGTGAGAATGTTAGTTTACAACGCAATGAGTGATAGATATCACAATGTGGAAGTATAAACAATATTTGTTTTGAAATTTCTGTTCTATGTCTCATTTTAAAGTAAAACTATTAAGTCTAAATTGTTGAATTATTATCCTAAATACTGGGTGTAAACGCAAAAGCGTGCAAAAGCTCAGGGGCGTGCTCAAATCACGAAACTGAACAAGTTTAAAAAAACTAACTCATCCTGATCCTTCCGAGAAAGTAATGTCCTTTTACCTTATTCCTTTCCTGCACCAAGTATTCCTGTCCCAACTAACCTATCCCTCCCGTTCCTTTTATCCCTGTCCATTCCGCCAATCTAAGGTTGACCGCGCCGATGGATGCGTGGCTAGAGGCGAGTCTAGTCGAAAGCGGTCACAGGCCCTGGGCCCAGGCGAACCCAGAACTAGGCTAGCCTTGTCCTGGCATGCGGGCTCTGCCAGGATGGACCGTAATCCCTTGCTACTCGTGGGAACGCAATGTTTTTGAATAAAAATAAAAACTTAAAAGGCGGCGGTGTGGTTCGCAACCCATCACGTCGCGTTCCTCCCGGGGGCGAAAAGCGGGCTACGGAGAGCCGCTTTGCTACGATGAATGTCAGAGGTGGAATGAATGGCAAAATAGATGAAGTATGTCAGATGATGGATGAAAGGCGTATAGACGTTCTCTGTGTGAATGAGACTAAACGGAAAGGTTGTGACACCACAGAACACGGCCCTTACACAGCGTACTGGTCTGGTGTTCCCAGTACCAGCAGAGGCTGTCAGGGAGTCGGTGTCATACTTTTCGGAAGAATGGTAGAGTGCGTGAAAGAAGTCGAGTGTGTGAGCCCAAGACTCATCTGGGTCAGACTGAAAGTCGGACTGACCCGAATTTTTGTTCTAGGTGCATATGCACCAACGAATATTGGTTCGCGAAAGTCCCTGAAAGCCCAGAAAGAAACAGATGAGTTTTGGGAAAATATGAGAGATACGTTAGAGAAATGTGATCAGAATGAACGAGTTATCATGCTAGGTGATTTTAATGGATGGGTAGGAAGAAAGCGTGACGGTTATGAAAGAGTTGTTGGTAAGTTTGGTGATGAACGTGTGAATGATAATGGAATAAGTTTGCTTGAGATATGTTTGGAATGGAGTCTTTTTGTGGCAAACACTATGTTTGACCACAAAAGGATCCATATGTATACAAGAGAGGAGGGTGATGCGAGAAGTATGATCGATTTTGTAGTTGTGGATGAAAGATTGAGAAAAAGAGTTCTGGACGCTCGCGCATATCGTGGAGCCGCCATCGACACAGACCACCACCTGGTTGTGACCCGAATTGGTGGTCTATTTAACCGGTGGCGGCATAGACCACAAGAGCAGACGAGCGTTCTAGAACGTATCAAAGTAGAGAGATTGCAAGAGGAGGATGTCAGAAAAGAATACTTGAAAGACTTGAGTGAAAGATTTGAGAACCTGGATGAAGTAAATGATATTGAATGTTTGTGGAATGAATTTAAAGATGGAGTAGTAGGTATAGCTGTCAATGTTTGTGGGGTGTCAAAAAGGAGAAAGGGTGGAAAGAAGAAGAATATGTGGATGGATAAAAGTGTACAGGCAGCTGTTTGTGAGAAGAAGAAAGCATGGTCAGATTGGTTAGCAGTAAAAGCTAACCAAAGAATGCAGAGGGCAACAAGTGATGATGTAAGTGTAGCAAGAAAGGTATATAAAAGAGCGAAAGGTATTGTTAAGGAAGTTGTTGAGAGAAAGAAAGAGGAGTGTAAGGATGAGTTTGACAGAAGGCTTACTGAAGATTTCCAGTCCAACCAAAAGTTTTTCTGGAAATCCATACGGACAGCCCGAGGAAAGTTTGGAACATCGGAGCTGAGTAAAATCAGAAGCCAGGATGGAAGTATTATAAAAGGTGAAGAATGTGTTCTGAGGAGGTGGAAGGAATATTTTGAAAGTCTGTTTGAGAGAGAAAAAGCAGAGGCCAGCGAACCTAGGTCTTCTGTGGAAATGAATGAGAATGAAGAGGAGAATTGTGTAAGTGAGATAAGTATGGATGAGATTATGAAAGCGATGAAAAGTATGAAATCAGGTAAAGCAGCTGGGTATGATAGAGTGTCGGTCGAGATGTTGAAGGCTGGGCGAGGCATTGTGGCTAGTCAGTTGTACCGCCTTTTCAACTTGTGTTGGACGAACGGCCAAGTACCAGGTGACTGGTGCAAGGCTGTGATTGTGCCGCTGTACAAGGGAAAAGGGTCACAACAGGACTGCAAAAATTATCGCGGGATAAGCCTTCTCAGTGTCGTCGGCAAACTGTATGCAAAGGTTTTGATTGAAAGAGTGATGAAAGATACTGACGATAAAATATGGGATGTACAAGCGGGATTTAGAAAGGGAATGGGATGTACAGATCAGGTCTTTTCCTTGCGGTGCATAGCTGAAAAGTTTTTGGCTAAAAACCAAAAAGTCTACTGCGCGTTCGTGGATTTGGAAAAGGCCTATGACCGAGTGGTGAGGAATGAATTGTGGTCAGCATTTTCTATGTATGGGGTGAACGGTCATCTGATTCAAGCACTGAAATCTCTCTATGAGGATTCCAGTGCTTGTGTCAGAATAAACGGGGCGTACACTGAATGGTTTAGCATCGAAAAAGGTGTTAGGCAGGGATGTGTAGCGTCACCTTGGCTGTTTAACCTGTTCATGGATAATTGTTTGATTGATCTGAAAGAGAGTATGTGTGGACTGAGAATGAATGAGTTACTCATCAAATGTCTTCTCTACGCTGATGACCAAGTTGTACTTGCGTCATCTGCTGACGAGTTGCAGGAGATGGTAACAATGATGAATGTGGCTTTGGAAAGGAAAGGAATGAAAGTAAATGTAAGCAAGACTAAAGTAATTGTACTTGAAAGAGAAGAATGTATGACAGAGTGTACTATATTAATAGATGGTGAACCAGTCGAACAAGTGAAGGAGTTTGTGTATCTGGGCTCAAAGTTTACGAGAGATGGAAAGTGTGAAAGTGATATTGAAAGAAGAGTGAATGCTGGAAACATGGTGAATGGTGCCCTGCACGCCTTTATGAGGAGTCAAAAGGTGTCTCACAAGGCTCGTTTGGCTGTTCATGGGGGAGTTTTGGTACCAACACTGATGTATGGCAGTGAAAGCTGGGTATGGCAGAAGAAGCATGAAAGTAGAATTAATGCAGTGGAAATGAGAGCGCTAAGGAGTATGATTGGTGTTAAATTGAGTGACAGGATTAGAAATAGTGTGATAAGAGAACGGTGTGGCGTAAAAGAGGACGTAGTGACCAAAATCGAGAAAGGAATGCTGAGATGGTTTGGTCATGTAGAGAGGATGAATGAACGAAGATTGACGAAAGAGATCTACCAGGCGAGAGTGAATGGAAACGTTGGAAGGGGAAGGCCGAGGCGAACGTACCAGGACCAAATTCAGGACGTTCTGAATAAAGGCCAGGTTAAAAGTACCCTAAACCGACGAGCATGTATGAAAGGATTGATGAAAGTACAGGAAGCAAGGGAAGTATGTCAAGATCGTAGCAGGTGGAGGACTGTGGTCTCTGCCTACCCCAACGGGAAAGAGGCGTGATGTTATGTATGTATGTATGTTTAAAAAAACATGGGTCTAAATCGGAGAATTTGATTTGGCTTCTCCACACAAACCTTCAACAGTCGAGTCGAAAATGCATTTTGTATGGAAAAGCCAAAAGTAATCTCCGATTGCGACACACGCTTCTCCGGAAAAGTTGTTCATTTTCGTTGGTCTGAGCACAACATACGCTTTTGCATTTATACCCAGTAGTCTGAACATTGAAACATTCCTTTATAAATTGGAGAGATGATGAGAGCACAGCACTACAGCATAGCACAGTGGAAGTTCAACTACTTATGTTCCTACCTAGTTTCCAGACAGAAATCCAAATGATAAGATTTTTTATTTGTTCCCAAATCTGGGTTTTTCTCTAGAGTGGGATTGTGAAATTGTGTGTGTGATTGTGTGATATTCTATCTTTAGGTGTAGGTGTCTTTAAGTAAAACTTTAGATGTATGTGTCTTTTCTGGGATTTTCACCAGACTTCTTTTAGGAGAACAATCTTTCGACTTCCGACCGCTAGAACAACGAAGCTGCTATAGTCAAGTTTTAACTCCTAACATACATTAATTTAATTAAGCTAGTAAAGACGTCCACTGCTAGACACACTAGGTACTGTTCGCATCCAGCTGCTTCCTGCTACCTTAACTAGATCGTTATTTCATCTAGTCCGCACTAGGGCTGCCTACACTACACAACTTCTATTCATGATTGCCACTCTAAATCATTTAACACCCATCAGAAATTGGTTCTTCATGATTTTTCTTCCTGTAAGGCAATTCTAGGTAATAAGACCTTACATGCACTTCTCCGAAGTGTCCCCTCCCAATAGTCTGCACAATATCAAAGTCTGACAAACAAACGCGCGTGCGACGCAGCTCCGCGAGAGTACTGCGATCTGCAATGAAACATACATTTAAAACATTTTTAGGAAGCTTGCTTGCATTATTTTTCTTGACTCCATGGTTTCTTGTTGATATTTTTGTTTTAAATTACTTGATGCATCACACACTCACTACATGGTTATCATTCCAATTACTTGCTGATAGGTGTGTGTGTTAGAAGACATCCTTCGAAAATTTAAATAATTAAACTTTCCCAAGGTATGTGAACCAAATCACGAATATTTATTTTTACTTTCTGTTATGTTGTAATGTTTGTGCAAGTTAACAAATTTTTTTTCATTTCAACCTGTGATTTTTGACGAAAGTTATTCAGTTTCATGGTCTAAATTATGGTTTCAGTATTCAGTGGGTTTTTTAACATTCAATGTACTTTTTTGGCGACATCTTGTAGCCACCTAATAGTTACATTAAGTTTTAGAATAACTAGCAAGTTTTTTGAATTTTTTTTTCATGCAAGCCTTCCAGGTGACTTTGACTGACCCTTTTACAACAAAAATAAAAATATTAGGGGGATGAATGTATCAGTTACCATGACTATTAGCGCTGTGGCTGGCATAATGAACCACAGTGATTGATCACCATCACATTTTGAGGGTTGTAAGGTCGATGACCAACCTCACAGACTCTAGTGCCAGAGTTGTTGAGTCACCAGAGGCCTCTAACAAGGCTTATTATACTGATTGCAGTATACTGGTACTATATGCTGCTGGATTCTGCTGCCCTAATACTACCTCCAGTTCAAAATCATAAAAAAAAATACTGCATTGGGCTTCAAAGCTTTTTAATAAATGAATTGTTATTATTGCCGGTGAAAGAGATTGGGTCAAACTGTGCTTAACCAGCACCAGACAAACAACTCAATAATTAGGCATCTGGAACTTTTTATTTAGAAAACCCTAATTATTTACATTATTGATTCGTAAAATATTATTCAGACTCATTATCACAATGACACAATTTGTGTTAAGAAGAAATAGTCTATTTCATCAACTGTGAACTGTATCTAAAATATAAATTAAGTTATAATAGGTAAAAAGAATCATTTTAACATCCCACTATTTACAAAGCATGAGATATTGTTGTCATGCGAAAGGCAGGTGTACAATGCATTCATACACTGACCTATTGGTTTCATCTACTGAGGAATTTGCCATCTGCTTCCTGTTGCAATTTTTCTGTTGCATTGCAGCATGATTATAGACTTTAAAGTTCTTGTAGTTTTGCATTCGTGGCCTTTATTCTTAGAAAGATAAAAAAATTAAGAATATTTGGTCACCATTGATTGAAAGCCCATCCATGTATGGCAGCAATGAAATGAGGAAAGTACTTACACTTGTCCACGAAAGCTCTGACGAGCTCATCGCATTTCTTGATCGGGTCATCGTTGCACTCTTCATATAGCACAGTGAGGGCATCCAGAAGACTTTCCCGATCTATTGTCTTCTTCAGTTTGTTTGTACCACTGGTTGGTTTGCCCAAAATCTGGCGGTTTAACCGAGAAATTCTCACTGCGATCGCCTCTTTTGATGGCTCCATTTTTAACACCAATATTTACACAATCACTTCAAGTTTTCCATGCTTTGTTTTTCTGAATATTTTGAATTTTCCCGACAAAAATCAACAACACGGTGCTCTGCCGTTATTTTGAAAATCGAATTGAGTGAACCACAGACTACTTAGATGATACTGGAGTGAACGAACGAACAAGTGAATGAATGAACGAAATGTCAATGGGGACTAGTGTTGCTACACTGAAAATTTTTCATTTTTAAAAAGATAGGCATTTCCGGTAAATATGCATAACGCCATCTAGCATCGAGTAGCAAAAGTATTTTTTCTATTTTCAATAGATGGCGCTGCAAACCTAAACTTTGAACCGCTAGTGCAGCCTTTCCGATGCTTCGGAAGGTATCTAAGCAATTTTTTTTATTTAACATTCATAACGTAGGTTTAAAATTTTTAAAATGTACAATAAACGCTACTCAAAAACCTGCAGGGTTTATGCGAAAGCGAGTGAGCGGGAATTATTCCCGGTGCTTGGTATAGATAGCAAAGAGATTTGAACCTCGCTAAGCGCAGCGAGGTTAAAATCTCTTTGATAGATAGTGATTGCCCCCCTCGGATACAGTCAAGACAGTGGGTGTCATGGGCGGTGATGACCACTTACGTGTGGCCCTGTACATTAACTTACTAATCTGGGGTGTGGCCCACCTGCTCGTTTGCCCACTTGTGTCCGATTCACCTTTCAACAGTTTATTATGGTAAATATGAATTTATAAAGTCACAAAAGTTATATTTTATCACCCGGTGATTTTCAAGAATTAGAGTCCCAGACCATTCATTTTCTAAAGCCTTTTTACAACCGTTCTGCCTTCTCACATTAAGTAATTCAAAATACGTAAAACCACTCGGGTGGCAGTTTCCACATATGTAAATGAACAACTTTTGTTCTACAACTCTTGGAAACTTAAATAATAAAAAAATCGAGTCTGCATACAAAAATATAATCTGAAAAATTAAATTTACTAAGTTAAGTTAGGTTAAATTAAGTTAAGGTGGTTGCTGAGCAGAAGTGCTGCCACTTTGAGAAATAAATTTATTGCGTCATAAATACAAAACATTTAATAAGTATTTTTTGATTGGCGGCAATTTGGGGTAGTTCTATATTTTATTATCCATCACATCACACCTTAGCTTATCGTGAATAGCTTTGTATTGTAAAACTGCCAAAAACGGCCACTTTTAGCACTTTACCAATACAAAGCTATAAATGATAAGCTAAGCTATGATGTCATGGGTTATAACATATATAACTAACCTATATTGCCGCAAAACGAACAATACTACTGAAAAGTTATGTATTTGCGACGCAATAAATTTATTTCTAAAAGTAAGGTGCTGCCACCCAGCAACCGCCTTAAGTAAAGTTGTAGATCAAAAGTGGTTACCCCCCGGTGAGGTTTTGCGTTTTTATAATTTCACGTTGTATAGCGTGTCGACTGGAGCCAATAGTTGTGAGGGAAAGGTATACATTAAATAAGGAACACATATGTAATTTGTACTTTTATCATTAATTACCTATATTTTATTCATAAATTACCACTAAGTATACTAGCTTCTCTTAATGGAATCCATTTCCGATATAATAGTAAAATATCACATCGATACGATTACTTAACTAAGATTTTTACAGTCTAAAAGAGTTGCATTGTAACAGTTTGTTTTGATCAGTTAGCGTCTCTTTCTTTGGTGTAAGCACCAGTCGTCGCTCCAATATCGATAGTGCAGTGCCCGTCCCTATAGCGGCGTGGCAAGCGGGAGTGTCAACCAATCACGGCACTCCGTATCACGCGAGCTTTGTTCCGATTGGTTGGGTGCGTATTAATAGTGTCGGGGCGATCTTGTTAGTCGATATCGAGTTTTCTGAACGCGCCGATTGTGCCATAGAGGTCGTTATCTTTGAGTGGAGGGGTGTCGGTGGAGGTGAGCTCGCTCAAGTCTCGAAGATAGTCGCGGAGGTCGTCGATGCGCCGTCTCCATTTCTTCGCTAGTGAATCTATGGAGTCCTCTTGGCCGCCCCATTCGGCTGGCAGCACACGCGCTGGGATGTAGTCCAATAGCTCTTCTAGCTTGCTGTGTATGCAGTACTGCAAAAAAACAATAAATACTTAAGTAAAATAAGGTTAATAAAAAACATCCATCAAGCATGAGAAGTATCATTGTTCCAAACTAACAAGACACACCCACCTAGCGACGCACAAAAATAACACTCATCTTTTGACGAGAACCTCTTTTTACCATTGACCTAGGAAATTCATATTACTTAATGGTACAGTCAAGAGCAGGTCAACCTTGACGCTTTCTGCGCGATAGCAGCCCCTATGATAATTGAATTAAGAATAACACAAATTACAATGTGTCAAGCTTGTCTTGCTCTTGGCTGTACATAGAAGTTTTTTTCTTGTTTAAGTTTTTATGATAGGCAGGTACTCAAGGATATTAAGTTGCTGACGCACGCAATGTTTACAATGCGCTCCCAAAACAAGCATCAACTAAATCCAAAACAGGTTTATTAGCGTTATTTGCCAAAAATAGACTTGATCGTTATTAATATTTTTTGCAAATTATGTAAGCGTGACTTTATTAACAACATGTTACGAATTTGAAATGGTCTTAGTTTTATTTCTGAGATCGTGACTCAGTTCCAGTAAACAAAGGGATTACACGCTACTATCAAGAGTAAAAGAAAATGATGACTTGAATTTATTGCATTTACAAAGGTCAATCAATTGGTTTCATAAAATGTTTCTCCGCTGTCTCATTCATGGCAATAACAATTTACTACACAATGACTTTTATACTTAGTCAGATCATAGGAAGTATTTAATTATTTATTGAGCAGATAATAATGTATTTGACCACAGGATAACTAACGCTAATAGCAAATACAAATAATCAATATACAAAGTGCTCTACCTACCTCTTGAAATGCATTAATATAAGTGGTTACTCTATCATATAATTAAGTAAGCTCCGCGAGTAAACTGAAGAGACGTAATTAGATGTGAAGGAGATAATAAAAATATTGTTAACTTAATAAACCGGCCAAGTGCATGAAAAAAACTGAAATGCGGGACCCGTTTGAGGGTGGGGAGCGTACATTATTTACACCCGATATAAAATATGTAGGTATACACTTACCCGTCTGCGGACCTTTTCGCTGACACAGGAGCGCATGAGTTGTAGCGAGGAGGCGAGGAAGGGCGGGGCTCCAACCACGTGGATCCTCTTCAGCCGCTGAGGGTAGGCGGAGTGGGCCAGCTGGATCGCGCGTCTGATGGCACCGAATGCCCCCGCCACGCGCGCCACCAACGAACCACGTACGTGCGAAACCTGACACGAGGAAACATCGCTTTAAATAACTTTAAAACAGGAAATCAATACAGTTTTTAATTATTCTAACGTAAAATAACCTGTTATTAAGGTATCAGTTTTGAATTATAGAGACAAAGCCAACTTCCCGCCCCAAAATAGAAGAGTGCCGCCATAGTTACGACGAGCAAAGAGATTTGAACCTCGCTACGCTCGGTTTTGGCCGAGTCACGACAAGAATTGGACTACTCTTCGGGAATTGCACGTAGAGCAAGAATTTCATTTTGGTTTTCCTAAAGAAAAAGTAACTTAATTACACCTACGACGTACAATATGCCGGTCTAACAGGGATGGCAACGAAAGAAACATGAAGAATTAAAATTTCTGGGCCTAAAACACAATTTTGATCACGTCCGTCCGTCAGAAGTTATTTTACTTTGTTATGCGTCTAAAGGCTCACGAAACATGTCATTTCATACCTAGTTGCCTGCCTATGGATGAACAAACAGACAACAGGGACTCAATTCTTGAAAATCACAGGGTGATAAAATATCACTTTTGAGACTTTAAAAAATTCACATTTGCCCTGGTAAACAGTTGAAAGGTAAATCGGAATACATGAAAATTAACAATCAAGGACTGCTTTTTATTTTACGAATTCTTCTTCTTTTCGAGTCAATGGCAAAACTGACTATAAACGCTTAGCCCAAAAAGTACTTAGCCACATCAATAGCCTTTTGGTTGCCTTCAAAAAGGTCTCTCTGAGTGCAGGAAACTGGAGAAGTAGGGCACGACAGCAAGTGTGTCATGGTTTGCAAAATACCGCATTCACACTTGTCGTTATCAGAGAAGCCCCACCTCTTCATGAGTTCCCCGCACCTGCCAACGCCCGACCGCAGTCTGTTTAGTGACTTCCATATGGACCAAGGAAGATCGTGACCTGGTGGCAGCTTTTCGGCAGTTGGGATATGAATGTTGTCAGGAGGGTACCTTTTTGACCACAGTTCTACCCTAGCCTTGGATGGATCTAAATCGAGCGGCATGGTGTCTTTGATAAAACTGTGACGGCTCTTAAGGCGTGAGGGTGGTGGGTTATGGCCGTAAAGTAGGTGTCTGCTGTCTAATTCCTGTTTTTGCTTCTCAATAGCACAGGCTACCCGACGCCTGACGTCCGGAGGAGCTATTCCAGCAAAGGAGTATAAGTGGCCCAGCGGTGTTGGCTTCAGGGTGCCCGTAACTATTCGGCAGGTTTCGTTGAGAGCAGTGTCCACATCCCTCGAATGAGCCGATCGCCCCCACACGGCGCATGCGTGCTCACCTGCTGAGTAGCATAGCGCTAGGCTACTAGTACGGAGGACATGAGGCACTGCTCCGAATATCAATCTTCACATTTGAAAAGAAAAATCAGTGATTTTGAATTTTTAGAGTGATATTTTATCACCCGGTGATATTCAAGAATCGACTCCCAGGAACTTAAAGACCCACAATAATTTAAAGCGATTATAAAAAACCCACAATAATTTAAAGTATCAACAAGGGAAGGACATCTACCTATATAACCCACGTAATATCCAAAAACAATATAATGCTTCCGCAACTGTTCCGCACCGATGAGAATTGGAAGTCATATAGTTAACGAATTTGGAACAACCTTTGACTTTATTATCTAGCTTGAGAAACCTTCAATAAACGATATCAAAATATTTATTTATAAAGTATAAGAACTCGAATTACTCTTATCTGAGGAATATCCGGCAGTTTATCATTTAAGATGTCAGAACTCGTGCTCGACAATTTCTTTTACGAGTTTCCGGTATTTATCTATGTATCTTTTAATCCTAAATGCCATAGGAGCAATAAGTGCCATATGAACTCGGTATATTAAAACAAGTTCGCTTTTTTTAATAAATTTGACATTGAGATCAGCCGTATAGTGCCTAACTAAGTGAGGCCTACTATTCGGTTGAACGAACGATTCTACTTCGATTGAAAAAAACAAATTCAACCTTAAAGTTGCATTTCGTTCGGATAATTTGCCAAATTGTCAGTGATGGATAAGGGTAGGTCACGACACTGTCAATTCGCCATCTAAACGACTACTAACTAAGGCCAGGGTGTCTACTCTCAATTTTCCCTTTAAAAGTTGCATTAGTTCGGTCAACCGGACTAACAACCGAGCTACTGCAACTAAAGGCAATTTTCGATATATCGATACGATACTACTTCGATACAGTCGAAATCATAACTTCGATCACTAACAATAGAATAGAATATTGATTGGATGAACTGTCAAATTGGCAGTGACTAGCCCCAACCAATCCTACTCTATCGTCTAGCGACAAAGTTTTGGATTCGCATGTTTCGAATGGTATCATCGTAGCATAAATCGGAAATTGAGAGACACCCTGGATCAGTGCGACGCAGACCCAGAGCGGTCGTCCGTCTGACGCGCATGTCCGCGACAGACAGTAAAATGTATGAAGCGTATAAGTATACAGTCCGTTCAATCCAAGGCGGAGCTATCCGCTCCGCAACGCACTGAACGGACTTTATAGGCTTCATAGATTTTACTGACCGTCGCGGATATCCTCCGCTCCGTTCTGCGTCCGCGTTGCACTGATCCAGAATGAAAAAACATGGAAGAAACATTTGAATCTGAAATGTTCGATGTATCGGAAGAGTATCGTATCTATTTGATGTCGGAATCGGAAGTTGCGAGTAGACCACGGGCTATTTCTTGCTACTTCCGAGGTAAGAAGAAGGTGCTACGTTACGTTACCACACGTGGTCAATCAAGGTGGACTGCTTACTTAATCCACCATAACTATCTATCAATACGATTTATGTCTTACAATTTATTCTTGAGCAATTTTTGTAAGACTTACAATTTGTTAAGACATCGCTAAAAGGCGTGGAAGACTACCTACTCATTCTACTTAATTACAAGCAAGACAATAGTTGGTACCTACATTACTTGAAGCTGATGACATCGGTGTAGGATTGAGATATACTTAGCACTTATAATTACTTGCGTTGCATAAGGTTTGTTCTAATCGTAAGCTTCCGTTGGTCGTCGGTCGAGTTGAGTCATTATTGTTACTACGGTGTGCATTATGAGCGTGGTCATACAGATCGTTCAAGATTATGAAACAATAAAATTACTTGCGTGTAGAGGTAATGAATAGGTTGAGAATGATTTTCCACCGGAAGAACAATTGTATTTTAATATTTCTTATCACGTTAATAATGCACATCCTTGTGCCCGCTTCAACGACATTCTTCTACACCTGATAGGTTGGCTGGAAGAGATCTCTTAAAGAGATAAGCTCGCCTTTGTAAACAATTTTCATTTAAAAACTTTATGTTATTTGTGCGCAATAAAGAATATATACAATTACACAAAATCAAGAACTTATTTACACAGGACGTCTAAAATGAACTTCCCTGAAAAAAGAGCCAATCATTTAACGTAGCGACACACTTGCGGATCTTTCCGACGCGGACAGTTCCGCTCATTACGCTCGCAACGCTTTTTAGGTCACCTATGTCACATCTGGACAATTTTTTTTACTGGCCCTTTAGTGTGGTTGGTAATGAGATCACCTTCTACTGACACCATGGGCTGCGGGTTCGATCCCCGCCCAGGGCAAACATTTGTGTGATGAATACGTGTGTTCTGTGTATGTGTGTTATTTATCTATTAATGTATGTATACCAGTCTCTGACACCCATAGTCTTGCCAAGTTTGGGATAAGATGACTTTCTGTGAATTGTGTCCCACAATATTTATTTATTTATTTCGGTCACGGAACTTTCCGCATCGGAATTTCCACAGGTGTGTCGCTATACTAAAGTTTTAATAAATAGGTTAGACTGTTACCTCCCAGACGAACACGTCTCCCGCGATGAGTCGTTCGTCCCGCATGCGGGCGTCGCTGACCAAAAGCACGGCGCGCACCGCGCCCGCGACGTCGGCGCAGCTCTCCGGGTACCCGGCGCGGACCCGGAACAGCGTGACTCTGTACCCCTCGTCCGTCAGCTTCGGCAGGGGAATTATGTCTCTGTCGGACAAAAAACATTACAGTTTTATAAGGTGCTGAAAGTGACACCTTTTATCATCTACTCGTATTTAGAAAATCGTTGGAAGTTATCTGGCTTCGATTTGCAGAATATTGCATTATTTCATCCAGCAGATCATCCTTATCAACCAAGAGACTGTTGGATACCTATATGTGGTTCCTTTTGAGGATCTTTTATCTAAATCACAACGCCTGCGCCTGACTCTGTCTGACAGGTTTTCGTTCGATGACACGCAATGAAATATGTCTTTAATCGACAAGAACCTAAACAGAAAAAAATTATCTCTTAAAACAAAAACGCAATATGTCTCAACTGATATTGCTTGATTATAAAGTTAAATCTCTTAGAGTAAAATGATCACTCTAACGTATTAATAATGTCGAAATCTTAAAATTCAAGAGATAATTTCTTCGAATAAGAGTTCTATTACTAGGTTTGAAATTGATGTTTTGAATTAAAACCATTTATTTTTTACATCAACAATGAAAAAAATTTAAAGCAAGTAAAATATTAATCGATTGAAAACATAAATCGTTTCGCCTAAGAATTATGAAAAATATTAGATGAAGATTTAGGACAATATTGATGCAAATAATATGTTGCTTGGTATAAGATAGTTGCTGTTTCGCTCAAGAAATTGTTAGGAAAGGAATGAAGAGTTAAGACTATATTAAGGCAAATAACATTTTGCTTAGTATAAGATGGTTGTTGTTTTGCTCAAGACCTAGTTAGATATGCAATGAAGAGTTAAGGCGATATTAAGTCAAATAATTGTTGCTGGGTACAAGATACTGTGTCAAAGACGGAACAGTATCCAAATTTCGATTACATTGCTAATCAAGCCTGTGGTGTAATGGTCAGAGCGAAGGACTACGATACCGATGAAGGACCGACGCGGGTTCGAATCCAGCCACCCCCAGGACTTTTGGTAAATTATAATAGTTGGTTAATGATATCATTAATAAATAATAGAAATGGAAACAAAAGTAGAAAGAAGAATTGTTAAAAAATAAAAAGGTCTAATGTCAAAAATGCTGGCAGAGAGCAGAAGAAGAAGAGGAATAAAAAGAAAAAAACGAGAGATAAAAAAGTGCTTTTTTTAAAAAAAACCTTTTATTTTAGTTTTTATTTTTGAAGAGCTTTAAATTTTGCAACAAAATTAGTTTCGCTCTTAGGGTGACACATTTAGCTTTTTGAAAAAAGAGCTTTAAAATTTTTATTTAAATTAGTTTCATTCTTGGTGTGATAGATGCTTCACTCAAGTAAGTTTGGTTTTTGTTGTGATAGCTTTTAGTTTTTACAATAAGATGACAGTTGAAAATTGATATAAGAAATTTTGTTCTTGGTCGGAGAACTATACGACAAAACCTTTTATTTCTCAATCTAAGACGTTTTCGAGTTTCCTTATATCGAAAACCCAAAAGATTTTAACTTAAATAATATTATTTGGTTCAAGATATCTTTTTTTTCTGTAGTGATGTCATTTAGCAGAGACTTTGTGGGCAACCAGCGCTAGTAGAGGCTAGTGTACCCAGCGATCTGCAAGGTACATGCAGTTAGAAACGAACGTTAGAAACCGGTTGTGATGTATAAACATACAGGAACTTAGGGACGTCATTAAGTGGTAGCTCTGTGAGCGAGCGATGCTGGTAGAGGATGGCGTGCCTCGCACAAGACACGCAGAAAGTCTCAAACTTCATAAACTGCCCATAGAATAAACTTACAGGAACTTAGGGATTGGGGCTCATGGTCAAGCGGTGTTGATAGAGGTCGGCGTACTCGGCGGACTTCAGAAACTTACAGGAACTTAGGGACGTCATTGAGCGGTGGCTCTGTGAGCGAGCGGTGTTGGTAGAGGTCGGCGTGCCTCGCTCGGGACATGCAGAACGACTCGAACTTGGCGCGCGCTCGCTCTACGTCCATGCGGCATCCACGCACGAACAACTCCAGGAACTGCTTGTCTGTGGAAAATACAACATAACACGTTAAATCTACACTAAGTAATAGTTTAATACAGACTCAACTCAAGTTAGTATCAGACTCAAGACAAGACTGCACAGATTGGTCCGCTTGGAGTTCCAAAGAATTTCGCAAAATACTTTCTTAGCGGATGCCCGCATTATAATAACTGTGTGCTATATTTCAACTCCATCAGTTCATAGTTTGAGCTATGCTATGTTAGATCAGTCAGTCACGATACAGAAGATAATTTCAAGCGCAGTTTTATGAAATGCCTACCAGCCACTCTACATTCCCTAATAGATGGTAAGAAGCCAAGAGAGATTAACCCAATAACCGATATACTTACATAGGAAGAGTTGAAGAAGTAACGGAATACTATTACTGCACGGTAGGTAAGTCGAAGCAAAGGTTGTGAATTTTATTCGATAGGTACTAGAACCCCGCCTTGGCTTCGCTCGTAAATTGCAAAGTTTTTTATACAAGGTTCTATCTTGCGGTATTTATATGCTACAGAATCAAGAAGAAACCACCTACACTATCGCTAAGAAATAATCTTAAGAGAGTTGGTTCTTGTAGGTCATTCGATATAGACATCTATTATCGCGGACTTTTTTTAATACTTTCAGAGAGGAACAATTCTTTCACACATCGCTTTCTTATAACTTAAACTAGGAAATCTCTAGAAAGTCACTTTTTTTCGACTTGATCGACATACATCATCACAGTTCAGTCAATTTGCAATAAATATTTATAAAATTATAGACGAAAGCCTTTCTCGTGAAAAACGTATCAAAATCCATACAGTAGTTTCTGAGATTTGCGATCACAGATGTAAAGGATGGATGGAAGGATGGATACACAACAGAAAAACGTGTCGTTAGTGATTGATTATAATCTCGAAGTACACGTCCCTATTTAGAATTGAAAGAAATATTAATAGGTCAGCTATATACTCGTACGAGTAGGTATCTATATCGAGGGTTTACTGGTAGAACCAGTTATCTGTAATTTTAAAAAAAGTGAGTTAAATATGTGTGTCAGGGATGATAGGGTCACATGAGGTCTAATTTTGTAAACAATCCCACGTTTGACTCTTTAAAATATGCAAAGAAATTAATATAATCTACATAATGGTTTAGAATTTCTTAATTTATATTCACACAGAAGCTCCTCGATATAATCTGTGTGCTCTGAGCAACACGGATAAAATAAAGTCTAAACCAGTTCGAGTAATCTGATGTATTTACGGTGCTTTGTTTATATTGCTAAGTAGGTGTAAACCAGCTTTGCTATTATAACTTTTTATGCAAAACGCGGCAATAAAACGATTTCCTAATCTCTTACGTCACTGTACGGTGTACGTCACACTTCCTTACTTGACCGAATCCGATATGTCTCATGTTTATCGTTTAGAAAAACAATGGGTAATTCAGATGAAAGAATTCTTTTTCACAAAATGTATTATAGGTAATATATTTAATGCGCTCATCGCTCCGAAGATTCCAAACATTAGAAAAGAAGTAGGTACATCATCACTAATAACAAAGATAAATAAACAAAGAAATCTAATGTAAAAATTGCACTATCTGAGGAATGCCGGTAGTGTAATGGAATAGGTAAGGATTACATAGTTTTTTCTAATCGCCAATGTTAATAACTCCTATACCTACTATTGTTACAGTCTTAGTAATAGGCAACTAGGCAAGGCTGAAATGAATACAATCAACACAATTTTTTATCAACAATCTTTAATAGATGATGGAAAATGACAATAAACACAATCAGCTCACAATACTCATACGAGATGTTCCTTATTAAACTAATGATTCTAAATTAACTATAGGTATCTTTATTTTATGCGTGTTACATGTGGGCCACTGAGCATTTCGTTCGACCCTATCCTATTGTACCTTTTGTACGGTCAACCGCTTGTCGGTAGAAACCTTTTCAACTCTATTACCACGTCATAAGGTCCAAAAGTGTTTCTACTGATGTGCGGTCGTGTGTACCTAGTAATGCCTCTGAGCTTTCGGTGACTGCAAAAATTATTTCCATCGATATGTTTAGTTGATGGATGACTGGAGGGTCTAAAGAAGACCAATTTTTACTATATAGTAACATTGTAATTTAAAATTATAACTATTTAGTGCAAACGATACTAACGACACGGTTTAGAAGGGCATTCGTCTGGTCAAGGTGCACAGCCCACGGGCCACGACATGTGGCAACGTAGCATTATAATACGATCCCTCCCTCCTCATGGACTATGCGACCCTGGTACTTTTGTCTTCAAACAATGGTTAGGGAAGTTCTCTAATATTTACCGTGAACGCTTTGACTTGGCGTCGCCAACGACATTTAAATGGTGCTTTGGCAGAAAAACATCAAATTTTTTATTCTTCCTGAGTATAGAGTCGCGTGCTACATTTTAAATGAGTTGTAAAACTGGTTTCTAAATTACCGAAAAAATAAAATAAAAATTGACCACACCTATGTACCTACACAAAGTTTTATGAAGCAAAGAAATATTTGACGCATTCAAACTATTTCAAACTTCATACATTTTCATGCTAGGTTCTATAACGTAGGTAGTGATTTACCTTCTCCCTGCTAGGGTCACTGACCATTTAATATACAAATAAACATGTCCCGTATGTTTCACAGTAAAGTTGTTCTTGAATTTGGTAAGTAGACTTGTTTTGCTAAGATTTTGTGTCGCAGGTATGTGTCACAGGTGCGAAACCAGTCGCGGTAGCACGCATGTTAGTACAGTCCTATTCTTGAATATCACTAAAAAACTTCAAATTCAATGATTTTTCTTTTAATATCAACAATTGAAATACTAAATGATAAATGATTTATCTTTAACCCCGTGTGGTGCCGGGAAAGAATAGTATCGACCCATCCCTGCCTGTGGGTGTCGGACTGTCGTAATATGGAATTATAAACCGGAGGGTGGGCAGCGGCGTCCTTCTGTGTATCGTACAGTCAAGAGCACATCAAGCTTGACACATTGGACTTTGTACCGTTCTTATTTCAATAAACGTACGGGCTATAGTCGCACTGCCAGTGTCAAGCTTGATCTGTCGTTGACTGTACCATCTTTCATACTGCAGTCACCAATAGCCACGGTTCATGATACAAGCCGCAAGCGCAACGCTATCAAGCGTGGTGACGTTGGTACTTCCCTTCCAAATTGAATTAGAATTCTGCAGGGACCTCCCTGTCCTGCAGTGTACGTTTCATGTCAAGGTTTTATAGGATGTTATAATGATAAGCTTTGAAACACTAGGTAAGAAGGAGGGCTGTGTTAAATAAACCTACTAATGAATAACTTACTTAGTAACATACACTTAGGCAATCGAATTGGTACTGTTTTTAAATATCTTTGTTGCTAACTCTATTATTCTACTGAGTGAGTGCCTGTCTTGATTGTGTCTGTCTACAAATAGATCGCAAATTTTTGCATATGATCTGATCAGACAAGTAGCCCGTCTACTTCCTCACTGATCATTCATAAGCTGTCAAGATCTTGTCAAGCAAGTTCGACAAAATCATTCGCAAGGAATTAGACAATTCGTTAATGTTTGTGAATGAATGAGTGTTTATAACTTAACAAGCTAGTACCAGCTTATTGCTCGATGTTGGTAATGTCTTGTTACGACGCAGGTTCATTAACTAGGGAGGGACGATATCAAAATCGGGCGGATCGGGCGCCACCTCAACCAGTCACTGGAGTGAAAAAACAATAAACAGAGTGACAGCACTCGCAAAGTGCCGTTTATTGTTTTTCCAACTTATAATTTAAATGACATCATCTCAATATCAATCACAGGTAAACAACCTCATGCGGTATATTTTAAGCCAAAATTATAAGTACAACCAAAATTTGTTAGAGCGTATCCGGTTTAAAAAGAACAAAACAGGCCTTCATTTAATCGTAATTACTTAATAATTTAATTTTGGAATGTTAAAGTTTTTTTACCTCGCGAAGAACGCGGTTGTTTATCAATTTTTTTTTCAAGCCATTATTAACATACATTAATTTAGATTACTTACATAATTAAATTTTTTACTTAAAGTAGAACTCTATGGATTTTTCCGCGTAAATATAACAATTTGCGTTTCCTTCCATAAAAAACCATAAATTAGGTAGGTAATTAAATTCTTGATCACCGAACCTTGAAAAATAAATTACATTGTTTATTTCGAATGTGAGAAGTATAATAGGTACGAGTTAGATAGAAGTCAGTCACTTAACACAAACGTACCTAACTAAAAAGTAAGGTCAACGTGAGAAATCCGTTTTCACGTTTCCCTAACACTAACACAAAGGGTTCATTTTACTTTGCAAGTTATACGTTTGACAGCTTTCACAATGGACCTATTACGATGGCCTAATTTTAAATACAAAATATTACGTGTTGTTACAAAAAGGCACCTAGATGCGATAAGATGTATGCTTAAATGATGCTTAACTAATTATTTATCACAGAAAAAAGACTTACGATTATGATCAAGCACTATGATAGAGTTAACGAAAAAGCGCCATGTTTTATTAACTAACATTTTGCGGTTAAGTAAAGATTTATCTTCAATTACACGAGGTACAAGTTTGTAATACACACAATACATAGAAAACACACAAAAAACCGCTCAGGCTATCGTTTTCAAAAATATCCACATTTTAACACTTTTTACATGAATTTGAGGTTATCATTTGTTTACAAAACGTGACGCTCTCCCGTAAACTACGGTTTAAATAACTTACAAGAAACTCTGATAAAAAAAACGAGCAAAGTATACGCGGTGTAAGAGCTAGACGGTGTACCGAAAACTGAAAGGGCGTGCTCAGTCAACGAAACTGAACAACATTCCCAAAGAAACATTTTTGGGAAATTAAAATAAATAAATACCTTTCCATACAAACTGTTCGATCAGAATGAGCAACTTTTATGGGGAGGTCCTTGTTTTTGAAAGAAAAAAAAATGTCGATCAATTCCACACCCAGATTCCATATACCAGCTTCAACCCTAGCTGATCAAATATCGGTGGTTCAGGCCAGCCAATTCTTAGTCTCAATTTTCTCGCATATTTTCTGACAAGTTGTTTTATTAAATGGTATCTGTGTTAGTCCTACAATTTTGTTGTAATCAAGATATATTATAAAAGAAAGTGCATGCCGCTAAAAGTAAAAAATGAGTCCCGGTTCCCGGTACCATCACAGTAGTTATACAGGGTGTAAAGGACGGTGTACCGAAAACTGAAAGGTCGTGCTCAGTCAAATAAACTGAACAACTTTCCCAAAGAAACATTTCTGGGAAATGAAAAAAAAAAATTGACCTCTTCATACAAAATGCTCAGTCGGGTTGACAAATTTGTATGGAGAGGTCAAAATTTTTTTTCATTTACCAGAAATGTTTCTTTGGGAAAGTTGTTCAGTTTCGTTGACTGAGCATGCCCTTTCAGTTTTCGGTAGACCGACCCTTACATCCTGTATAGTGTGGTAGCCTTCTATCTCCCGTCCATGAAGAAGGTTTCCGTTTTTACCTGAACGGCGTGCTTTTGAAGCAGTAAGGGCTGGAAGTTTCGCCTTTTAAATATTTCTTGATCCGTCCGGAACATTCCAGAGTATTCGAGAGCCTTCTGTAACGTTCTGGAATGTTGTGGAATGTTCGAGAACATCCCAGATAATTGTGGAAGATTCCAGAACACTCTCAAATGTTGTGGAATATTCTGGTACATTGTGGACCGTTCGAAGCCTTTTTTGTATGAATGGAGTTACCTATTGATAGGGGTATACGAGTATAAAGCAATATCTGTCGTGGGTTTGAACGTTCTAGAACATTCTGGAATGTTGTGGAATATTCCGGAATAGTCTTGAATGTTCGGGAATTCCGGATATTGTGGAACATTCCAGAACGCTCTTGAATGTTGTGGAATGTTCTGGAATATTGTGGAAAGTTTAGTCTTTTATTCTTTTACTCGTATATCAACTCCCTGAGCGAAGCCGGGTACCCCAGCTAGTAAAAAATAATTCTGTATTATGTTATTACAGTCTCCAAATAACCGCTATCGTACGACCTAAAGCTATTTCCGAACTAAACGTCGGTTGCGAATCTTTCGCAATCTCCGATGTTAAGGCTAGTGTCTAGCCGCTAGAGTAAACCTAGAGCAGCTACTGGCTCCAGTGACTCGGTGCTAGCTCGGAGTATGGGACCGGTTTCTGGTTGCGTAGTTTACCTTTATTTTACTAACTCGTTCTGCTATCTTACTCAACTGGAAAATGTGTGTAAAGTGAATGATAGATCATTCAAATACTTATAAAAGGTATTAGTTTTTTAGTCACGCAACTAAAGTAGGTGTAATATTTATATCCTACTTATTTGATATTTTTTTGAATTTTTATCTGCGTTCGGGTTTCACTCACAAATTACAGGTTGTAAGGTTAAGGGTGTATCGAAAACTGAAACGGCTTACTCAGTAGACTAAACTGAACATCTTTCCCAAGAAACATGTTTTGGAAAATTAAAATAAAAGTTTCCCTTTCCATACAAAATTACCAATATTATTAGGGACAGTGTGGTGCCGGCAAATAATAGGACCAACCCATCTCTACCCGTGGGGGACGTAAGAGGCGACTAAGGGATTGTAAACAGGAGGATGAGTAGCAGCGTCCTTCTGTGTATGTTACCATCTTACATACTGCGGTCATTAATAACCGCGGTCAATGGTGCTAGCCGCAACGCTAACAAGAAAGATGACTATGGTACTTTCCATCCACATTGTTCTAGCTAAAGCTGGAATACTGGAGGGACTTCCCTGTCCCGTAGAGGACGTTTCATGGGATGTTATGACGATTATACAAAATTACAGCTAGTATTCTGGCAGTTTGTATGGACAAGTCGATTTCTTTTTACTTCCCTGCATATGTTTCTTAGGAAAAGTTGTTCAGTTTTTTTTACTTAGTCAGCCAGCGTCCCTTACACCTTGTATACTGCCGAGCCTGCATATTACACTTATTTCTGCGCAACTTAACATTGTTTCATGTCTCATCGAATTGGATCATTTATGATACATCGTGGGTGATCGAAAACCCCGTTCGATCAGTCCACTAATCGCGAATGAATTACAGCTACTTCCGAATAAACAACATTTAATTTTGTTATATAATTTGAATAACGCTTTACTAAACAGGTCAATGGCAACGAATGCATTCTAATTGTAAAACAGTTTACGAAATCTTGTGAATGGCATCTTGAGGCGCTAAAAATTGCATTCTTTATCAGAGATTCTATATTCTCCACTAGTTTTGCATGTTTTAATTGGCATCATACACTTAATAAATATACGCTAAGAATTAACAAGTTATATCGCTATATAGGGTGACTTTTAATTAGTTCTTGATAGAAAAAGGTATGAATGTACTCATAATACTGAACAACTTTCCCCAAGGAACAAAGGTCGAAATACGAAAATCAAGTTTTGACCTCCCATAGAAACTGCATCAGCTGATAGCGCATTTTGTATGGGAGGTCAAATTTGGTTTTTCGTATTTCGACCTATGTTCCTTGGGAAAAGTTGTTCAGTTGGGAGCTCCCTGTTCTGTAGTGGACGTTTTATATAGGATGTTATGATGATCTTACCTACAGAATATAGGTCCTCATCAAATAGTGAACAAAAATTGAACAACTTTCCCTAAGAAACATAGGTCGAAATACGAAAATCAATTTCTGACCTCCCATAGTAGCGCATTTGGTTTTTCGTATTTCAACCTATGTTCCTTTGGGAATTTTCTTCGTGCTAAAATTATGTATATTATTATATATTCTTATTTATAAGTTTCATGGGCGATAACTTTTAAATGAGATTGAGAAAAGAATAGCTCAAACAATGTTGAATTAATCATAGATAGCGTAACCCCGCGACTGTGGTATGTATACTAAGCAGCAGCAACCTAAATGCCCAAACACGCCAGGGCTATCTGAGATCGCCCGACAAATATCAATTAAAACACTACTTACTGATCCAAAACAAATAGACACATGAAATATATGGGCTTTCATACAAACCATGTCTCTAATTCTTTTGGTGCAGAAGTCCCTACCCTTGCGGTTCAGTTGCCTAACAGTGTCCACAGCACTTCGGAATACAGATCAAAAAGCAGAATCACAAGAAATGTTGCAAAAGATATACGTGTTTGCTTGGAATGTGAATGGGTACTAAAGTGGACCTAAATTGGTCCCTAACTGCAATGATTTAAATATAATGACATAAAACTATTGCATGTTGACGAAATCTACCACCAGGTAATATTTGTTTCAAATAACTATCGAACCCTGATTTTAAGGTTTCTGAGGTTATTCTTTCATAAAATAGATACCTCTCTCACATGTGGCAAATTAACTTCCTGGCAAAAATAAGTCTTGCCTTGACAGTGACCACGAAAACTTTGCTCACATAACTAAAGTAATTACAAGAGGTGTGGGTCACACCACTGACCACCACCATGAACATGATTGATTGTAAATATTATAGTATATAGGTAAACAGATTAAGTAACTACAATAATAGCAACAAGTCACTTTAATACGTAGCCACCTAAATATGTACAGTATTTTAAATATTATATACAGCAATCTAAATTGCATAAGAAAAAAACCGGCCAAGTGCGAGTCGGACTCGCGCCCAAGGGTTCCGTACCTATCTACCATATGATATACTAAAAGCTTTTGCTCTTTGACTTTAAAAACTCCGCGAGCATCCAACTTGACCCCTCTTTTATAGAAAAGTTCTTGAAGGGAGCTCACCTTAATTGGTTACTATTAGTTGTGAGAAAAATGGAAATATTTAATGATTTTAGACTTTTCCCTTTATTTGTACTGTAAGACCTAGCTTCTTGCCAAGTTTCATAATTTTAGGTCAACGGGCCCTGTAGGTTTTGCTTTTTTGTATAAATGTATGGAGATGAGGACATAAAAAGCCATATCTTTTGATTGCGTCGTTGTAAAAAATTGAAATTTTCAGATCTTGTGTGGTTTATAGACATTAATATTCGTAATCAATTTCAACCTGATACCTCTCCTCGTTCGTGAGAAAAAGGGTCTTGACAGACAGACAGTAAGGGTTCCGTTTTTTTTATTTTGAGGTACGGAACCATAAAAAAGCAATAATCAAAAGTCACGCGTGTAGCGTTTGTCACACAATAATACTTACTAAAACAATAGAATATTTGTCGTCGTCGTCGACGATGGAAGTATAATTACATGAAAAACTACGCTATCTGGGCGCACGCTGGCTTTTACGCACAAACAGTGCAGTAAAAATGTACTCATCATAACATCCCATGAAACGTCCATGTGGAGGGTAAGTACCATAGTCACCTCGCTTGTTAGCGATACGGCTGGCACATGGACCGCGGTCGTAGGTGACCGCAGTAAGTAAGATGTAAGATACAAAGGAGGATGCTGCTGCCCATCCTCCAGTTGACCCTTAGTCGCCTCTTACGACACCCACGGGTATGTATGGGTTGGTACTATTCTTTGCCGGCACCACACGGGGCAAAAAAAAAGTACTAGTAAAAGTACATCAAATTCATTGAAGACTTGGCTACATATTATGCATTAGTTGAATGTAAGGTAAAAAGGTAAGGTAAGACAACACCGAGAGACGCGTCATTTGTGTTGTTTACGTTTTGCATGAAACTGTTAAAATTATGTTTGTAAAAAAATCTTACAATTTAATTATTGTCTTATTAAATTAATAAGGAAGGATATTTTAATCTATCTTATAGAAATCTATATAATTTTCTCACGGAACACCTACTGCGTACAAAAGATTTCAACGCGCTCAAAATTTCCACAACCATTATTTTTTTGTACACAGTTTTTATGGTCTGCATAACTTATGTGCGAAAGCTTTATATAATTAAAACTAGCGAAGAATGTTGTGCAAAAACAGTTCTGATGGTCTTCTGAAGTTGATTGACCGAAGGACTGTAGCACCCTTGTGTGGTAAAGAGAGGTATTCGTTTACGTCTTGCACGACGGTCAAATAAGTTCAGGTACACCACACAAAATTTTAAAGATAAATAATTTATTTAAGTAACCTTTTTAAATTAGAAAATAAGGAAATACCCTATTATATATTATATAACTGTACTTCCGTTAAGCTATTTCTAGCCTAATAAATTAGAGCAAGGTCAGAATTGTACGCTGATTGCCCGCGCACGCGCTTCTAACTAGTCCCCAAATTGCTTCATAGTTTGTGATGGTTGTATTGTACCTACTGGCGCAGATAATAATGACATGAAATCGTCTATTGTCACAGATATATTGGTATTTAAATGATATTAGAGCGCTGCTTTCACTCCATGAAAGGAATGCGATCAAGGGTAGTTGGTATTTTAAACGTGATAAGAAGATATTATTAGAATAAGAATTGAGTCTATATGGAGTCACAGGTACTGACTACTATTAGTACTATTGCTAACAGTTTTTACATTATTGGCAATAATAGCAACAATTTAACAGTTCTTGCATCTTTTATTTTAGGCGTTTAAATTTTCCAAAAACAAACGCTTGCGTACTAACTTTTTTCAAACGAGAGTTCAAACCTCTTTGAGGATATCTAACTTAGAAAGAAAACAATCATCAAAGTCAAACCGAAGCTAGAAAAATATTCAAGCGTGTGCTTACCTGCTTACACTATAGAGCTACAATACAAGGCTTACATACACTTACGTTTAATATATTTTTGTCTTCACGCCGGTAACCTGCCATCAACAGTTTTTTGTTTGCCACGTGGTAGAATGAGTTCAGTTTTTTAGCGAGATTGTTTTCGTACGAGATTTTTTGTCAAAACTTTTTGTTGGAAGCACTTAGTTAAGCTATAATTTTAGCTATTAATCTAATAATAAGTATGTCGTTAGTAACGTAAAAGGAGGTATGTTGTTATTAAAGCGTGTTAAGAGGTACACACAGCCGCACATCAGTAGAAACACTTTTGGACCTTATGGCGTCGTAATAGAGTTGAAAAAGTTTCTACCGACAAGCGGTTGACCGTACCTATCTGTTATCTAGATGCAGTAACAATTATTATTGTGACGACTGACCATGACGATTGAGATGTAAAAATTTCCGCGATATAGCGTCAACGTGAGCTGCAGTACAGCTAGCTGCAGTACAGACAACATCACTCTTAGACGACTATTGAAGCAAAATAGAGAGACATACAATAGAGAGACACAAAATAGAGAGACATACAATAGAGAGACACAAAATAGAGAGACATACAATAGAGAGACACAAAATAGAGAGACATACAATTTCTCAGCAGAGAGTATAATAAAGGGTGTAAGGGACGGTGTACCGAAAACTGAAAGGGCGTGCTCAGTCAACGAAACTGAACAACTTTCCCAAAGAAACATATGACCTCTCCATACAAATTGCCCACTCTGGTCGAACAGTTTGTATGGAGAGGTAAATTTTTTTTTCATTTCCCAACATATGTTTCTTTGGGAAAGTTGTTCAGTTTCGTTGACTGAGCACGCTCTTTCAGTTTTCGGTACACCGTCCCTTACACCCCGTATAGTAGTATTATGATAAAATTTGAAATATTATGATGAAATAAATAATGCTCTATTTTATCATATTAGTGTAGCAACACACCTGCGGAAATTCCTATCAAGTAAGACGCCAGGGAAAATAGTGCCAAATGTGTCATAGTTATATCATAGGTATCCTAAAAAGCGTTGCGAGCGCAATGAGCGGAACTCTCCGCGCAGGAAGGACTCGCACGTGTTTCGCTGAAAGTACAATACAATACTCTTTTATTGCACACAGATAACAAACAGTACAAAAAACATATGTGGACATAAAATTGGAGCACAATAAGGCGGCCTTATTGCTAAAAATCAATTTCTTCCAAGTAATTCCTGATTTTATCACAATGCTGCGAAATATAACGTATATTTAAAAAAAAAATATAATCAAATGTCTAGTAAGGCACGAAAGTGACCTGAGATGGTTCGTGTGTGAATATACACACGGCCGCCGCCGCAATGGACGGTGCGTCGACCTATTTTTTTGGGAACATAGCTGACAAGTGATGTTTCTATTTTTTCTTCAATGGTTAGTAACTAGTGTTGCTGTTTGTACATAGTTGTTATTTATAAATATTTTTCCAAACATAGTGAAGCCATGACGGAGACGCACGTGTATTGTATAACATTCATAAGCGTAACTGAATACAAGTAGCACATAATACTCGTATATTATACGTATAATAATGCAATAGTTTTGTTTTAAATAATTAACATTATGGCCTATATTTTATTACTCAGGGATTATATTTGAATGAGATATGTATTTGTTTATGAAATTTTTGAAGGTGCTTAGTTTGCTAATAATGTATAGACATGGCAATTTCATTTCCTTACAAAGATTTACTTTCCATTTTGTATTTTATTGAAATATTTTTTATAAAAAGACTACCAAATACTAGATTACTAAATATTTGATAATTACAAACAATACGATTTTGTTAAAATAGCGTTTAAAAAATAAAAAGATACTCTTTTTACCTACGTAATGGTAAACCGAGCCATGCTCGAATTAACCATTACGATACGAAAGTAAACTAACAAAAGCACTATAGGATTTTTGAATCGCCCTAAAGTTTTTTAAAAAAAACCGGCCAATTGCGAGTTAGACTCGCGCACCGAGGGTTCCGTATACCACCACATAATCATAATTGTATTAGTTGAAATTTCAGTAAGTTAATGTGCTAGATTTTTTGAGTCCGACACGCGCTTGACCAAATTTTATTATTTTTTGTTATTTTATAGCTTATGCACTATAAACATACCAATTTTCAAGTTTGTAAGTGTTCCCGTTTTTAAAATAGAACTAAAACAAAAATCGCCTCGGCGACCATCCAACTTGACCCCTCTCTTATATGAATGTTCTTGAAACGGGAGCTCACCACAATTGGTTACCATTATTTGTACTATGAGACCTAGCTTCTTGCCAAATTTAATAATTTTAGTTTTAGGTCGACGGGAAGTACCCTGTAGGTTTTGCTTTTTTGCATAAATGTATGGAGATGAGGACATAAAATGCCATATCTTTTGATTGCGTCGTTGTAAAAAATTTAAATTTTCAGATCTTGTGTGGTTCATGGATCCTAATATATGGTATTGATTTCAACCTGATACCTTTACCCGTTCGTGGGATAAAGGGTCTTGACAGACAGATAGACAGACGGACAAGAAAGTGATCCTATAAGGGTTCCGTTTTTTTCTTTTGAGGTACGGAACCCTAAAAACACGGAAAATACAAATTTCCCCAGATTGCAGACCTAGCTAGATCAACTTTTCACTGACATATTGTAAATTTCATCAAAATCGGGAACGCGACGTCAAATATAACCTACCTACAGGGTGCAAAGGACAATGTAATGAAACTGCAAGCGCTTGCTCAGTAGACTAAACTCATTTACTAAACTGAACTTTCTGTAAGAAAAATGTGTTGGGAAATGATAAAAATGTTGATCCTAAAATACCGCTTACAAAATGACTACCTGTATTTACAAATACCGGGAAAATTCCAATTTTTTAAAACTTATTCAGTTTCTTTTCGTGTAAGTACTGATATATTTAATACTTAGTACAGAATATTTGTTGTTGAAAGATAGTATCCTACTTTTATCTAATTTATAGGATCAATTTAATTACTAAATATCTATCCAACTTAATGAAAACAAATAGGAAGCCGATCACGATTCGATTTACTTTACGTAGGTATTTTAATTGAGCCAATGGAACGCAGGCTCTGAACTAACAGAACTAGTATATTTCCGTCTAAATTAGAATGAAGTTGTTTGTAATTAGATTTGGACGGGAGGAAAAGCAGAATATCTGTGAAATATGTTACATTAAAACATATTATTCGTTTTTTTATTCAATCGGTCAAAGAATAATACCTTTTTTTGAATATATTAAGTATTATGTCTAACAAAGACAGTCATTTTGTTAGTTTGTTGTTGTATGCACGCTGCAAATTAGGTTAGCAATCGGTCGTACTCCTATATGGTTGACAAATCTTCATCACGTCTACCATCATATTAATCAAGTCTATGCGACGAGCCGCATACATTCCAGAAGCTATTTCAATATCGCTTCACTAATAAAGTTAAATTTAACATGAATATAAATGTAATAGTATCAAAATTTTAATGAAATTTTAAATACCAAAAACATAAAAATATAACGAGTGTTCGACCGAATCGATGTCACCTTGACACCTCGTCGATATGTCGCAGGCAAACTGTACAATTGGAGGTTTTTAAACGGCCGGTCAATTGTAAAACGGCACCGGCAGATTGTAAGCGGGGTTAGATCAGTACTAGTGCATTGTAGGTTGGTTAGTTAAGAATAACTACAGGTTAGGTTAGGTTACCTTACGACTACAACGCACGAGCCGAGCGAGCGTACCGAGCGTGCTGCAATAGCGGCCGGCGAGTGCCAGAAACGAATTACGCGTCGTTATGTAAAATTTCGAGGTATTATATAAAATGACGAGTTTAAATTTCTTGGCATTTTGTAAAATGCCAAAGCATTATGTGAATCGGCGAATCATAAAATTTGCCTGCGACAGATATATTGCTTACTCGACGGAACATGCTTGAGCGTCAACCGCATAGCAGCATTTTATTGCCCCATATAAAACGATTCATTTCCTATTCGATGTTGACATTTCTTAGTCATTGCATCGTGTCGATTTTATTAAATGAAATTATAAATTACTATCTCTTTTTTTTTCGAAACATCTAATGTAAGCAGTATTAAATACAAATAAGTAAGTCAGTATAAGTAGTACCTAAATATTTAACAAGACGTGCTCTATCGGCGTCTGAAAGTTGGTATCTATGTCGCCCTACCTACCTACTGAGTAATGTCTTTGTTTCTATAAATATTCAACGAATCGCGAAATTCCATAATCAAATGCGGGAGTCGAATCCATTCTTCTCCATCGGTACCGGCCGACGACTTAACCAACTAGGCTACCACCGTGGCTACTGTAATTTTCATTCTCTCTTCAATTTAAGAGCCTGGCTCTTGTTGGTGGAGTAGGTAGCTTTCAGTCATGTCACTTCATTTTTATTAAGTAAACTTTTATATAAATAGCTCACCGAAGCTCTCAGGCGGCGGGAGGTGTGGCGAGGCTGCACACATGCTCCTCAGCTCCCTGACTCCTCGCTCCAGGTCCTCTGGACACTCGTTCAGCTCCTGACGGATCACCTCCGCCTGCTTCACCGAAGGACCTTGCAGAAACGCCATCACAACACACTCTTCAAATCAAACTTCCAAAATTCTAATCAGTTCTTTAAAATATGTATAAAATGTTAATTATAATCAGTTGGTATTCTAAGTTGGAATTAGATCAGCGTGTTCGTCGACGAGATTGCCGCAGCTGAGTAAGGACAAAACTGCGGGTCAGTCGCGTGCAGCCTTTTATATAAACAAGCGACGATAGAAACGTAAGGACGATAAGGGCGCCTGCACACTGACTGCGCGAATTACGCGGTGCCTTACGCTATCTTTGTATGTAGGTAGTAGGTACGTACGGAAAACCGTGCACACTCAATAAGACCATCTAATTAGATAATCTGGGTCGTCTGTCAATCAAACTTTTTAATTTTAGGCATTATAGATAGACAATAATGGAAATTACGAAACAAACACTGTAGATCTACATAAGGTAAGAGGATCACAGTTCAAGGTTCAAGATAAAAGTTAAGCTACGAATAAAATACTTACTTAAAAAGACCTAAGTTACTAATTTTAATTAATTCTTCTTACTAATTTTGATTAATTCTTCACTTAAAATTTCTAAACACGCGGTAAAATTACAGTTTAAGCATGTTTAACTAGATAAACACAAATTATCGCAAACACAAATTATCGCAGGAACTCTTTCTTTTTAAGAGTTGGTAATAAATTTAATTGTCTTTTAACCGAACATAAATATTTAGACTTATTTATTTTAAAGCCCTCGGAAATAAGGCACATCTACACTTATTGTTTCTTTGGGCCCACTTAAGCAACAAACTCCTGTAATTATACTTATTGTTATTAATCAAAGATGTGAATGTAACACCCTCTTTATTGGTTTTTGGTTGACATGTTTCTGTCTTTCTAGTCTGCATCTTGTTTTGTTTCTATTTGCGAATACTTGTAAATGGCTTTGTAGTGTTTTCTTTACGTACTTATTTTAATGTATGCTTAGCTGTTAGTGTTCCGAATAAAATAAATAATTAGATAGCAGCGCGCCCTAAATAACAGAGTGCACGCTCCTTTACAACAGCGAGTATTTCGCTTACGTTAGCGTCAACCAGTACTAAAGCCAATAATTATTCTACATCACGAGCAGACTGCGGCGGAATCCCACAAGCAGAGCATAACAAAAACAAACGTATAAAAAATCCGCAAATCAAAAGTTTTTTGACTGATTTATTGAATGGAATATTTTCGCAGGATCCGCTACAAAAAATGACGTATCTATTTTGGATAGGCAATTATTGTAATTTTTAATTCTTATAGTTCAACTAGAGAAGCAAACGTTTTTTTTTCGTTTCTTTTAGTAACATTGATTACCGCAGAAAACAGGGACTCAATTAAAAAAAAAGGACGGGTTTGCACTCCGGGAGTGCCGGCAGAAGTGAAAACTTAAACATCAACGTTGTGCACTTTTGAATATTTTGGAATAATTTCGCACGAATTGTTTTATTTATCAGTATAAAAGTACATACAATATTAATTTATTGCGCTATCGTAGACAAACATGACAATTTAAATTACATATAGACAGACAATCTTCGTCAGTTCTGACGCGCCGCTAAAGAAGTTTTCACTTCAAAACTTAAACATCTGTCGCGAGATTTGACGCGACATCTGACGTGAGTTTAACATTTTTTACCCATCTAAAAAAGTGCCAAGCGCCGCTAAAGAAGTTATTACTTCAAAAAATCAAATTATATGAAAATTAACAAACAAACAATACCTACTTTCTACATACATACATAATATCACGCCTTGTTCCCGTCGGGGTAGGCAGAGACCACAGTTCTCCACCTGCTACGATCTTGACATACTTCCCTTGCTTCCTTTACTTTCATCAATCCTTTTATACATGCTCGTCGGTTTGGGTACTTTTAACCTGGCCTTTATTCAAAACGTCCTGAATTTGGTCCTATTTATCGAATATTAATCCTCACTTTTGAAAACAAAATTTTGTGGTATTTTGTCAGCCGGTGATATTGAAGAATTGAATCCCTGAAACAAGAAAATAAATAAAAAAATATATACAAAAACCACTTCTGAATTATGTATTTTATTTACCTGTATATATTTATTAATAAATAAATAAATAAATAAATATATATATATATATATATATATATATATATATATATATATTTATTTATTTATTTATTTATTTATTCTTATACTTACATTATATATATATTTATTGTATTGCAGTAGTATATTAATATTATAAGTATATTGGCACACTACTACAGTTTTCATTCAAACTTTCCTGCATGCAAAGGTTGTCTGGAAGAGATCGCTCCTAGCGATAAGACCGCCTTTGTCACCCTAGATTTAAGAGTCTCCTTTTATTGTTAATGTGTTTTGTGTGTGACAATAAAGTATTTATCTATCTATCTATCTATCTGAAATAGACAAAATTGCATACACACATTGATGTACGTACATATTATTACACCCTGTATGTTACGAGTACATACTTATTTTATTTTCAGTTTCCGGTACACTGTCCCTTACACCCTTTATAACTTGTAGTATAGTAAAAAAACTCTTAGACAAACTATGCATTTTTAGGGCTCCCGCACACGACAGAGAATCGGTGGGCGATTATCGGCCAGGACAAGGACGGAAGATTCAGGTGATAACACGTCAGAGCGGGATGCCGACAAAAAAAAACCGGTCAAGTGCGAGTCGGACTCGCGCGCCGAGGGTTCCGATATACTTTTGTATTTCGGAAGCAATAAAGTCCATTTTTAGGACCGCAAAACTAAATTTGTTTGTAAAGGTTATTTGCAGATTTCTAAAAAACTGTGCTACTTAGAAAGACCGTTTTATTTTTGCTGTAATGTTCTCATAAAATTCTGTCCACTGTAATTAATTCTGATTTTTCCTTTCACAAACTTCGGAGATAAGGGGGGGGGGAATGGTATTTTTTTGACATTTTTCATCACAACTTGAAAACTAAGAGACTTAAAAAATACAAAAATATTTCTTAGAATGTATGAGTAAAGCCCTTTCATATGATATCCCACTCGACCTAGTAACGACAATTTGAAATTTGGCGCCCCTATTTCGGCCCCCTTTACAGTAATAATCATATTTTTTTCAAAATTCTTTCATGTGCAATTAAGTTGGGCGACTATATTCTAAAACTATTCCAAATTTCAAGTCGATAGCATGAGTGGTTGCCAAGATATAGAGGTGTGACAGGCAGACGGACACACAGACAGACAAAGTCGCACCATGAGGGTTCCTTTTTTTTACCATTTTGGTATCGGAACCCTAAAAATCGGTCACCGATTCTCGGTCGTGTGCGGGATCCCTTAAACAGGGCTCAAAAAATAGTGCTGGTATATTCCAAAGAACGTATATTCACTCATAAGCGAAGCAAGGTTAGAAACACTTTGCTTATAACGAAACGGGTTTTTTTGTTGGCATCCCGCTCTGACGTGTTATCACCTGAATCTTCCGTCCTTGTCCTGGCCGATAATCGCCCACCGATTCTCGGTCGTGTGCGGGAGCCCTGAAGCAACCGAGTGCGAGTGAAATTTATGGCGCGCTATACATTTCATACGCACTGTCGTGTACTATAATGTGACTGCGCACATGAAACTGAAGAACTCGTTCGAAAATAGGTCGAACCGTTTTGTTTCGATACAAAATGCGCTATCAGCTGATTTTCGAAATTTATTCAGTTTAATGACCACATACACCCGCTTTCAATCGGAAACTTTTGAACGTAGGTATTGGTGGGACTCTACATAAATATATTTATAATGGTGATGGATGATCATAAAATAGTAAACTTGATCAACTTTAGACCTAAACATATAAGAGGATGCGCGGCTAACTGAATATATTCCAATAAAGATGCAAATAAAACAAGTAAGAGATTAGAATGACGCACTCTAGTGACGCACGCGTTGCCAAAATAACTAAATGATATTTTAAAAATATATATTTTGGTTCCAATCTAAGTTTAGAATATTTTTAGGGTTCTATACCTACCTCAAAAGAAAAAGAACATTATATGACCTCATCTTTATTTATAAACCAAACTAAAACCGATATACCTGGGCAATTCCAAAAAAAGTGCAGACCCCAATTTTGAAGAATGTGAAGCAGTTACATTATTTTTAGGGTTCCGTACCTCAAAATAAAAAAACGGAACCCTTATAGGATCACTTTGTTGTCCGTCTGTCTGTCTGTCGAGACCCTTTTTCTCACGAACGAGAAGAGGTGTCAGGTTGAAATTGATAACGAAAATTAAGGTCCACAAACCACACAAGATCTCCGTATCTACTCGTATCTACCATATGATATACTAAAAGCTTTTGCTCTTTGATTTTAAAAACTCCGCGACCACCCAACTTGACCCCTCTTCTATAGAAAAGTTCTTGAAACGGGAGCTCACCTTAATTGGTTACTATAAGTTGTAAGAAAAATTTAAATATTTAATGATTTAAGACTTATCCCTTTATTTGTACTGTGACACCTAGCTTCTTGCCAAATTTCATAATTTTAGGTCAACGGAAAGTACCCTGTAGGTTTTGCTTTTTTAAATGTATGGAGATGAGGACATAAAAAGCCATATCTTTTGATTGCGTCGTTGTAAAAAAATTAAATTTTTAGATCTTGTGTGGTTTATGGACCTTAATATTCGTTATCAATTTCAACCTGATACCTCTTTTCGTTCGTGAGAAACAGGGTCTTGACAGACAGAGAGACAGACAGACAGACGGACAACAAAGTGATCCTGTAAGGGTTCCGTTTTTTTATTTTGAGGTACGGAACCCTAATGATTTGAAATAAAAATGAACACTTTACATTACGTCAGTTACGTAACAAATGTAGTTATAACGTATATATAGCCTGACAAATCATTTTACGTTACAATTACATTACAAAAGCGTTAGGTTCAGTTACTGTCCCTATCAAAATACCGCACATTATTCTATTTTATTCAAACGTTTGATTAATTATGTACCTAAAATTAGATATTTTAGATAAAAGGTAATTAGATGTTATAATGTGAACTATAAGTAGGTCGAGAAACTTAGTGCAAATTAAGTAAATGTTAAAAATATGCCCTCAATTTACCCTCATCGTAACGTAACGTTTTTTCTGATCCATTTCCAGTGTTTTTTTTTAACTATTTATGGGCTTTTTATGGATTTAGGTTAAGATTATGTATTTTTTGGTCAAGAACTTGATTAACTAGACCAATCTATTGTGATTAAATCAGAAAGTAGTCCTACAGATCCTTTTATTTATTTACTAGAGATTAAAAATCATCGTAACGTAACTGATCGATATGTGCTAGGCAGTCGCAATTTTTCATTGGTTTATAAAGAAATACTAAATTTTACGTGAAACTTTTATGTTCATATTAAATTTTATGAAATGTATTATAGAACTGCATCATTAGAAACATAAAATATTGCACAATTTCTTTTTTCACAAAATTTCCATGACATCCCCAAAAAATTTGGAAATGCCCACCTTCTTCTCGTTGACCTAGAATCATGTTTGGCAAGAAGCTAGGTCTCACAGTAGTCACAGCACAAATAATAAGTAAAAGTCTAAAATCAATAAATATTACAACTTTTCTCATAAGGTGAGCTTCCGTTTCAAGTACTCTAAACTTAAACTTAAGGTCCAGCCTATGAAATTTACCAGAGATGCGAAGTTTTTAAAATCAAGGGGAAGCGCTTAAACATTTTAAATTAAGTTTGCTTGCACGGCTAGAGAGTGGAATTCTCTGCCTGCGTTCATATAAACCGGATCTATTTAAGTCGCGAGTGAATAGGCTTCTTCTGAGCAAGCTCGTTCCATCGTCGACCTCATCTCTGTCCTCAAGATAAGATCAAGGTCAAAAGTAAAAAAAAGTATGTACAGGGTGTAATTGCAAAAGCACGTGTCAGACCAATAAACTGAATAACTTTTCCAAAGAAACATGGTCGAAATAGAAAAAATATTGTTTTCTTCTCAATACAAAATGCACTGTCGACTGTTGAAGGTTTGTATGGAGAAGCAAAACAAAATTCTTCGATTTTGACCATTGTTTCTTTGAAAAAGTTGTTCAGTTTCGCTGTCTGCGCACACCCTAGAGCTGTCGCATGCTTTTGCATTTACACCCACTGCTACATAAAGTTCTAACAGAACTTTCGTGTAATAAGATTACCTCAGGATCTTGTATAGTTCCTCCCTGAGTCTAACAACTGTTATTTGAGAGCTCCTTGTCAAAGCAAATTGTCAACGATTAAACTTCTTGCTATATTGTAGCTAAGGTACTCCCTAGTATAACCCTTTCAAATTCGTCGTCCTTGAATATTAAATCGTTCCCCTTCTGGGATTCGATTCTTGAAAATCACCGGGTGATAAAATATCACCGGTGAAAATTTTTGTCACCGATGATTTCGAGATTTCCTTACTTAAATAACCGGAAGTTTGAGAAAACGCCTTTAAACTTAAAATCTCCTTTAAATATATTGTTGACACTGTTTTGTTGAGAAAGAAAGTGATAGCTCTTGCTATCATTAAATATAAGTTATTGCTATCGTTAAAAAGTTCATTTAGTTCTATTGATTCAAAGGAAATTTAACTTTAAACGTGCTTTGTGCAACTGTCTGTAAGGATTTTTATTGGGTTTGGATGAACGCAATTCTTGACTAAGTATTAAAATTTATAAGAAGCCCAAAAAACTCTTAAAACGTAAAGGTAGAAAAGTAGTTCTTTTATATATTTAATGGATACCCGATTCATTTATAAAAAAAATCGGTGATATTGATTTGACGTGAAAATATTCAAACTCATAAACCAGTTGATGCCACCAAAGAACAGGAAGCCAAGTCTAGAATATCAGCGGCTGATAAAACATGTTTGACAAGTGCGAAAGTCAACAAACCTTGATAAAACATCACTTTTGAGGCTATTAAAATTCAAATTCAACCTGATAAACTGTTAAAAAAAATAAAAAAAATATGAAAATCAAAGGGCAATGGAGCGCAGCATTGTCAAAGGGCAATGGAGCGCAGCATACTAGGTGTCAAGAGGACCGACCGTATCCGGAACACCACTCTACGCTCCAAAACCCGTATCACTGACGCCAATAGAAAGGCTGCCACATTAAAATGGGATTGGGCGGGCCACGTGTGTCGAATGCACCCGGATAGGTGGGCCAAACGCGCCACAGAATGGGTGCCACACAACGGACGCCGGGGCAGAGGAAGGCCAAAAAAGCGATGGAGGGATGACCTGGTTGCTTTCGAAGAGGAGTGGCCGACGATGGCGATCGATAGGGAGGAGTGGAAACGTAGGGGGGAGGCCTTTGCCCAGCAGTGGGACAGCACAGGCTAAACAAAAAATGAAAATAAACAATTAATTTAATTTAATTTATTTATTAAGGTAATCAACAGCACATTTCTTAAATAACATTTCCAAGTGACTTAATTAAGGTAATCAACAATATACACTGCCTACTTTATATTTATCGAATATCAATCTTTACTTCTGACGGTAGACCCATGTTTATTTTATTCCGGGTCTTAGCGCGATAAACATGATTGAAAAGTGCGAAAGTCTAAAACAAACCAACGGTAGACCCAGATGGAGATGGCGAGATGAGCTAGTTGAATCGTTTAAAGGTATTGCCCAGAGGAAGCACAGGATAGGACGTCGTAGTGGAGAGAACGGAGGTAGCCTTTGCCCAGCAATGGGTCAGTTAGGGGAGCTATTATTAATAAGAAAAACTCGGAAAAAATGGTAGGTATCTACTACTTACGAAAATAAAATAAATTGTAGCATGCGGCCCACAGAACACGGTCGACACCTGTTCCTAGATAAGAAAATGTTATAAATTACCTGGCGCACATCCTACCTATATTTATGAAAAGCTGCAGGAGAGGCATTCTAACCAAAGGAGAGGGTAAGTACCGGACTTTGCGCAGGGCGTGTTGCTAGAAGTAATGTATTTTTTTTGCATAACGCCATCTATTGAAAATCAATCTTAATCTTTGAAATTTACTCAGTAGCGCCATCTGTTGCCGAGTGGAAATAGTACGACTTCAGGTCTTGGTGGTGGTGTATTACTTTTAATTTTCTACGAAAAACGAACGCATCCTAACATCTGTCAAGTGCGAGTGAGTTGTCAGTCATGTCAAATACGTGGCCCCAAGCAAAAGAAAACAAGCATAATTTCGCGTTTATTTACTAAAAAATATAATTTTAGTGGACTTATTAGTGTAAATAATTAGCAATGGATAGCTTACGGAGATGTCTATACGCAGCGGTAGTTTTAGTAGCTCTTTTAGTGTGTACAGCGAACTCTTACACTATTACAGTAGATGCTCACGATGAACATTGCTTTTTTGAAAATGTTGAAGCCGATACGAAAATGGGTATGATTTACTATAATACAAAATCTCATAACTTATTCGATGAGTCTGCAAACTTTTTAATAAACCTTACTTTCACACTTAACCTTAAATCAACTAATTTTTGTTATTCTTCTAACTGAAATCATAAGTACTTGTCAGGAACACCAATGAAGTTCGCTTTTATTATTCTCTTACAGGTCTCACGTTTGAAATAGCAGAGGGTGGTTTCTTAGACATAGATGTGACAATCACTGGTCCAGATGGTGCAGTGATCTACAAAGGAGAGCGAGAATCTTCTGGCATGTACACTTTCTCGGCACCTACATCCGGCCGGTACACATACTGCTTCAGCAATAAGATGTCTACTATGACTCCAAAGGTTTGCATTCCATGTTTGTCACAACTTCAACAGTTATTTGCTGCCCCATAAGTACCGACCCGGGGAGGCAACTGCACGATTTGCATGCCTCTGTTGGGGTTTATAAAATGCTGTGTCTGGTTGATATTCCACACATTTGCAAAAAGGATCTTTAGCTAACGCAAGTTTGTAAGTATGGATGTTTGTTACTCTTTCACCTAAAAACTACTGAATGGATTTTAATGAAACTTTACAATAATATGTCAGAATAACACATAGACTACAATTTATAAACCTGCGCAGACAAAGTCGCGGGCACTTGCTAGTCTTTAATAAATCCAGGCAATTTTGAATTAATTTCATGATTGTATGTTAAAATGACTAGTATGTATGTTAAAATTTATGTATTGCTTGCTAAATTAGACATGCTTTCAATTTATAGTTGGTATGAATTAAATTTATGAGTAGGTATCAAATTGCCCATTAAATTAGCCTTGTAAGTAAGGCTAGGTTTGATTTCATACATCTCAGTATTTTTATGGTTTGTCACTAGTTAACTTGATTCTATTAGTACAGTCAACCGCTTGTTTTTGAACTCTATCACCACACCATAAGGTCCAAAAGTGTTTCTACCGATGTGCGGCCGTGTGTACAAGGTACTAGAATCATTGCAACCACCACACCTACAAGCCTACAATGCCATGCCTCCAGCTACTAACAAAAAATTTTTACCTTACCACCATTTAAAGTACATTCCTGTATCAATTTCAGATGTACAGAACTCTTCACAAAATGGCTCTTTCCCTAAATAATTTCCTATTCCCTAATGTAATATAAAATAATTATGTTGGATGAAAAAACCAGTGATGTGAAAAGTTAAGTCAAATCATGTGTCTTGTGAATGGTGGATATCATGAGAAGATGAAATTCAGACTAAAACTTAAAAATCTGACCCACTCATTCTGAATCACTCATTAAATTCTATATTAATATGTTGTGTGCAGGTGGTGATGTTCAATATGGAAGTAGGTGACACCCCACATAAGCAGGAGGGAGAGAAGGAAGAACCGGTTGATCATAACAAGCTCGAGGATATGATCAAGGAGCTGGCAACTACCCTCAAAACTGTCAAGAATGAACAGGAGTACATGCAGGTTTGTTAAATATACACTGGCCTCTAATAATGCTTAGACAAAAACTAACTTATAGGACTATTAGAAGGGAGTCACAGCAATTTTACACTCAATTATATCAATTTCATTCTTGTGTATTGCTAAACTCTATTGTTTTTAACAGAGTATAAACAGAAAATATTATACATACATCACGCCTTGTTCCCGTCGGGGTAGGCAGAGACCACAGTTCTCCACCTGCTATGATCTCGACATACTTCCCTTGCTTCCTGAACCTTCATCAATCCTTTCATACATGCTCGTCGGTTTAGGGTACTTTTAACCTATTAACCCACTGAATAGAGGGCTCCAAATTTTTGATATGTTGTCTAGGATGGTTAGAAAGTGTTTTTTTTTTTTTAATTTATTTATTACACAATTATAATGATATTTATTTTTACATTTCGCTCGCATGAAAACCACTATGGTTTATCTGTGCTAAGGGAGTCGATTATACACTGGCAAAAATACTTAGCAATTCCTATTCAATTTTCTAATATTAGTAAGGCATATTCTAATAATATTAATTAAGTATTTCTAGTTATCTGTTTACATCCTGACTGGTTGGACAAATAATGTTTCTTTAGCTTATAAAGCTTTAGCTGTTAAAAATGCAAAATGCACAATTCTCCCCCCTTCGCGCCCCCCATCTTCGGTTACATGAATTTTAGCTAGAAATGTGTTTTACACAGTGTTGTAGAGAATGAAATTTCCTATTATTTACGTTTTTAATTTTGTTTCTAGAACTGATATTTATGGAGTATGCGCTTTTAAAAAGAGGAAATAATCGCATTTCCTGGAAATTTGAGAAAATTTTAACTCTTTAAAAGTGCATATCTCCATAACTATCAATTTCAGAAACAAAATTTAGAGCGTAAATTATAGGAAATTTAATTCTCTACAACAATGTGCAGATTCAGATTCAGATAATTTTATTCAATGTAGATTCTTTACAGAATACTTATTGAATGTCATGCAGAATACAATGCAAATAGAGCGAGTCTACGCCGTTTCGGATCGTGCTATGGCAGCGTAAAAGAAACGGCAAGAAACCACTGCAGCACGGCCTACTTTAAGAGTCGGCTTTTTACAATGTGTTTCTTGTGTTTCGCTGGAATATCGGAGCACCATACCTCTCTGTCATTCATATAGTCATCCAATCTATAGTAAGCTTTTTTACATAACGTTTGCTTTACACGTTCTTTAAACTTTCTCTCAGTTAATTGCACTATATTGTCAGGTATTTTGTTGTAGTATCGTATACACAGACCAACGAAAGATGTATTGACTTTAGTTAATCTAGTATATGGTTGATCAATTTTATGCTTATTTCTAGTATTAAAATTATGCCTGTCACAAATTTTAGGTAATTGATGAATGTTCTTTCTAGCATACATTATATTTTCATAGATATACTGGCATGGCACTGTCATAATGTTGATTTCCTTGAACAGTTCTCTCAGGGAATCACGAGTCTTCAGGCAATAAATTGCTCTTATAGCCCTCTTTTGTAAAACGAATATTGAATGTATATCAGCTGCTCGGCCCCAAAGCAGTATGCCATAAGACATAATGCTATGGAAGTAGCTAAAGTAAACCAGCCTTGCAGTAGCTACATCAGTAAGTTGTCTGATTTTTCTAACAGCATATGCAGCCGAGCTCAATCGACCAGAAAGAGCCGTTATATGAGGGCCCCATTGAAGTTTAGAGTCTAGTGTTAACCCTAAAAAACTGTACTATTTACAAAATCTAATGGTTCATTATTCAATACTATGTTATGTGAAGTAGACCTTACATTTGGTAGTGCAAATTTAATACATTTAGTTTTTTTGGCGTTTAGGACTAGATTGTTAACAGTAAACCATGCATGAATCTGTCGAAGTGCATCATTGACTTCGTTATAATTTTGTGATTTCCTACTTACATTGAATATTAATGAAGTATCATCAGCAAATAACACAATCTTTGACAGATTCTTCACCACAGAAGGAAGGTCATTAATATAAATAAGGAATAAAAATGGCCCCAATATGGACCCTTGAGGTACGCCAATTTTGACAACAGATCCCAGTGATTTCGTCCTGTTTACTTGTACCTTTTGAATCCTGTTTTCCAAATATGACCTAAGTAGTTTAAGTGAATTATTCTTAACACCGTAATGTTCAAGTTTTAGCAACAATGTGCTATGATCTACGCAATCAAATGCTTTGGATAGATCACAGAAGATACCAATAGCATCTTCAGATTTTTCCCACGCGCAAAAGATGTATTTTAAAAGTGCAGTCCCGGCATCCGTTGTACTGCGCCCTTTCGTGAAACCAAATTGATGGTCATGTAGTAAGTTATTTCTATTGAAGTGTGAAAGCATTTGATTGAGTATGACCTTCTCAAAAATTTTACCAAGTACAGGTAAGACTGATATTGGTCTAAAATTACTGGGATCCTTTTTGTCACCAGCTTTGAATAATGGAACTACTTTACTTTTTTTCATTAAGTCAGGAAATGTACCATGATCGACACAATCATTGAATATAACAGCTAAATATGGAGATATAGTATCAATGATCGCACTACAGACTTTTACTGACATTCCCCATAGGTCCTCAGTGGTTTTCATTTTAATACTTTTAAAGGCTTTAACAATTTCGTTAGGGGTGACATGATTAAACCCAAATTCAGTTTCGCAGGCGTCCACATTCTTTTGAAGTAAATCGCTAGCAAGTGAAGATGATGAATTGAGTGACTCTGTTGTTTTCAAAGGAATATTAGTAAAAAAGGTTTCGAATTCTTGAGCCACTTCTACGTTTGAACTAATAGTTCCGCGATTTGTATGAAGTGTGATTTGATTGTCACGCGGTTTCACTTTTCCAGTTTCACTGTTTATAACATTCCATACAGCCTTAATTTTGTTATCAGCAGACTGTATTTTTTTCCGTAGAAAAAATGATTTTGCTTTTAAACAAACTAATTTAAACAATTTTGAATAATTTTTGACATATTCAATGAAATTGTCGTCATTTGAATAATTTCTAAGCTCATATAATTCAAAAAGTCTCTCTCTACTTTTGCGAATACCAGCGGTAGCCCAGTCACTGAATTTGAATTTTACAATAATTTGCTTTTTTCTAATAGTGAAAATTTTACTGAATTCAGTATTAATCAATGTGAATAAATCTTCATAAATCTGCAAAACACATTTGAATTGCAGCGATCTAAAATTAGAATTTTCTGAGATTTTTTCCTCTTTTTAATAGCGCATATCTCCATAACTATCAATTCTAGAAACAAAATTATAAACGTAAATTATAAAAAAAAAAATTCTCTACAACACTGTGTAAAACACATTTCTAGCTAAAATTCATGTAACCGAAGATATAAGCGAAAAATATGGTGGGGGGCGCGAAGGGGGGAGAATTGTGCATTTTAAACACTTACTAACCATCCTAGACAACATATCAAAAATTTGGAGTCGTTGCACCGTTTATAAGCTAACCCTTCACTTTTAATCTCTATTTAGTGGATTATATAGGTAAAGTAGTTTATGATGCCTTAGAGAGAATTATGCTGTGGGCTGCAGGTTCGATCCCTGCCTGCTTAGGGCAAACATTTGTGTGATGAACATGAGTGTTTCTTCTATTTCTGGGTGTTATTTACCTATTTATGTATGTATATCACACTGGTACCCATAGTACAGGCTTTGCCTAGGTTGAGATCAGATGACTGTGTGAATTGTCTCCCATTATTTTTTTCCCCCATTATTATCATTATATTTTCTCTTCTACAAGTTTGAGGTTTTTCACCACCAGTTGCATTAAGCTTTTCTTAAGTTAACAATCTTTTGCAGACACTGTCTTTATAGCAATTTGGGAATGATTTTTCCTGATTTCCACTGGTGGTAAAAAAGTTGTAGAAACTTGAATATACTTTTTGCGCAACTAGACGGCAATGCACCTATTTTGCGTAAGGATAAATATTAAATGGTCGTTACCCCTCAGGTCCGCGACCGCATCCATCGTTCGATAAACGAGAGCACCAACTCGCGGGTCGTAATGTGGTCCATCTTCGAGGCTTCAGTACTCCTCGTCATGACAGTAGGACAAGTCTACTACCTCAAGCGATTCTTCGAGGTGCAACGCGTCGTGTAACTTATAATACTTCTCCATAATGTCATACTTACTCCCCTCCCATCTGTTGAGGACGAAAAGTTCTTTATTTGTTAACCAAAGGACGAATGGACTAGCTAATTTATTTATTGTTTTTACTATAATCAATAGTCGAATACAAGCCTTTCCTAACCAAAAGTATGACATTATTATATCAGAGTTACTTGTGTACATTTTGTACGACAAAAATAAGGATAATGTTCTGAATAAGTTTGTGGAATAAAACAGTATTTTATCAAAACTGATTAGATCAAATTATTCTTTACATGAAGTTGGGATATTCTTATTCAGAAGTTATTCATATTTCAAAAGAGAGTTTGTATTCTCGCTCCCGCTGTTCATTTCATTTTTCTATTTATTCGATCAGTGTTGAAGCTCGAACTCATTGTTACGCCTTTTGTCTGTTAGCCACCTGCGCAAATATTACTAATTATTCTAAATGTCTTATCACACTTTAAGTTCACTGTATCGTCAAATCTATGTATGAACTTCTCTTATACTTGCGATTGGGTGATGTATTTTTATTATGATTTTGCTTAAATTTTTAAGCGTGAATGTATTGGAGTGTAGTATAATCATCACAAGTAAGCGGGAGCGAGTGAGCTGAGCGTTGCAGGGAAACTGATCTGACTATGCGAGTCCGAGTGGTTGTGTAGTTACGCGTCTCCAAGAGTAAATAAATTAATAAATTGTTTGTACAAATGCGCGTATTTCATTGAGCTCGTGTATACGTATATGAGTTCACGAAAGAGTCTGGTGTTTTGTAAACAATAATTTTTCATATAAAATAAATTACACAATACACAAAGGAAAAAGCTTATTGTAGGTCGCACATTACCGAATATACTTATCCTGCTCTCTATACGGTGAAAAATTCGGTTATAAGTTAGTTGGTACAATCCAGCCTTAGTTTATGGTTCTATATACAGAAAGCTAGAAATATCTACATTTTTAACACATTTCACATGAATTTGAGGTTATAATTCTGTTTACAAAACCCCTGACTCTCGTGAAGTTGTTGTCAGATTGACTGCTTCGGAGGCAGCCCATTGGCTAGTCAACTGAAACTACAAGTGAATGTAGAAGACAAAAAAAAACTAATCCAGCTTGTATCCAACTCTGCCAACAAGGTACAGCCTGCCTGATTTATTTATTTATTAGTCAGGGATTGACCTGTTTATCCTTGGCCTGATGAGGCGACTCAAGCAAAGCAAGTTCAAACTCCATCACGTGAGTGATAACTTTCCAATCTTAAGGGCTCCCGCACACGACCGAGAATCGGTGGGCGATTATCGGCCAGGACAAGGACGGAAGATTCAGGTGATAACACGTCAGAGCGGGATGCCGACAAAAAATCGGCCACCGATTCTCGGTCGTGTGCGGGAGCCCTAAAAGCATGCTTTATTAATAAAAAATCCATATCTATAAACAACAGTTTATTTTTCATATTTAGTGACAAAAAGGCACAAGTATTTCACGTCGTGTAAAGATGTTAAAATCTAATGAATCATCTACAGTTTGTATTCTAACAAAGAAAAAATAAATACAAAAATAATCGACTTATAGTCACTAACATCTTATCTAATGGAAGCTCTTTACCATTCTACGTCAGGGCTTAAAAATTGGAATAAAACCTTTTTTAAAACCTTATTCTGGGGGCTAAATAAAACATCGTTTGTAGGTACAGTCAAGAGCACATCAAGCTTGACACATTGGACTTTGTACCGTTCTTATTTCAATAATCATGCGGGCTAGAGTTGCACTGTGAGTGTCAAGCTTGACCTGTCGTCGGCTGTACTACTTTTAAAATTGGCAAAAAAAATCGTAGCACTACAAGATCAGCTGATCGGTCAAATTTATATGAAATGTAAAAGTTATTTTTTGCGAATTTCGAAAAGCAAGCCCTTAAAAAAAGGCTTTACACCAATTTTTTAAAGCCCTAATATTTTTTACACTAACTTTGTAAAACACGTAGATCACACAAACATTTGGAGAACGTATTTCTCGTTTGCCCACTTGTGGCATAAAAAAGCACCAAATTAGACCCTTGAAAGCCATATTTGTGTGTAGATGCACAGTGTCGGCAGTTTACCTCGTATCCGTAATGAGTTGGTTTTATCATAAACCTAAACAAATCCAGGTTTTTGATCAAAATCCTGAACTCATCTATATAGTTTTATGAAGAAATCGTTGTGCAAACGCAAACATAAAGTACGCGGGCTGCTGCCGCGGCAGGCTCGTTTCGCTCGGCCGGCTCGTGCATTGTGGTCGCAAGAGAACCTAACCAATCTCGAACAGGATGATGTGTTTGAGTTAGGTTCACTTGCGACCACACTACAAATAACAGAATCTTCAAAAATATCTTATAATATAATTTCTAGTCTCCATTTTTAATCGTCTAGCTAGCGTGCCGTGGATTTTTCTATTATTTAATCATCACATCCTATACAACATGCTGCTCCATCTTATTATAATGTAAATATTAAAATCGAATACTTAGATTCAAAAGCTATACAAATATGCCGAGATTCAACAACTTACATTTTAGCGTTCAGTCCAGAGTCCTTCACTTCGCTCTGAATCAAAATAGCGCCCTCGCCTTAAAACTTTAATTTTAGTATTTCAGGGATTTACTTAAGAAAACAGTATTTTACTTTTGACACAGGAACATCCGGGCTCTATTTTTGCCGGCGGCTTTTTGTTAAACGTTGGGCCTTTTATCCTATTTTTTTTTCAGGTAGTGTTACTTACACTACCTGAAAAACTAACCGTTTCACATTTAATGTGTAGTTTTAATTTTGCACCAACTAGTGTCAACAAAATATTGCGGTAACGTTTTGCAAAAATCAAGAAATCTCTAAAAAATGTGGAGGTTAAACTTTATTTGCAAAACTAAAATCAACTCAAAGACTACCTCCATACTCCAGTTTTGCTCATGCTTCCTCATTGGGAATTCCGCTCTGTTTACATGCATTGATATTGAATAAATACGTTAAATAATTAAATTCCCTTTCACTATCTACAGCATAATTCGAAGTACGAAAAAAATATGACCTCCCACACAAAGTGCGCTACCAGCATTTCTAAGGGAGTTATTTTTTGACGTGGATACGTCTATGATTTCGTTTGGGGGTTTATTTTGTGCAAAGTGGATATAGGCCCTCTGGCGACAATATTTTGTAATACATCTTCGAATGAGTCGGAAGGTGAGGGGAGGGGGGTCTCTCCCCTCACCTCCATTCTATAATGGACGCGGGTGGGAGCTTCTGTATCTACATACATAGACGTATCCACGGAAACTTTCGGCTATATTTACTATTATTTAATCTGTGGCCATATCAACAATACAGTGAACTAGAGATGTTTTTTGTACCTAAAGAAAGGGACGGTTGGATATGTGTTTTATGTTGTTTCAGTCTATAGCGCGGGCAAACTTACAGCCGTATCAACGATACAGTCAACCAGGGTTTTCTTTACCCTCACAAAAATAAAGGTTATAGAAGTAGGATTAAAGAAATAATTCTTCACAAGCTAGGGATGTTTGAAAGTCACAAAAAATTACGTAATCCTATTATCTTTGTAAATGCAATGAAAGCGTCGTTCTATTAATTTGGTAGGGTTATTTTGAATGTTTCATAATCATCGATGATGATGTGACATTGCATAGCAAAGGAGATGTGACAAGCTGGCAGATGTCATTTCATAGTAAAATAAATTAGCACAGTATATATTTCGAGCGAAGCAAGGAGGTACAAAATCTTTGTTTTTACCTAAGCATTAGAAAGGGACGGTTGGATATGAGCTTGAAGTTGTTTGAGGCTATAGTGCGGGCACGTGGTGCAGCCTCGCAGTTAGAAGCGCGGGGACGGACGTGTCCGCCGGCAGCTCCGTCTGCGCGGGGGTGCGGCCCGGCAGCTGGAGCAGCACTGTCGCCCCGCACGCGCTAAGGAGGCGGCTACTGCACTGTAAGATAAAGTGAAAAATTACACCATTAGTATTATACAAAACTCACCCAAACATAGGGAAAAGTTTTTTTTCAATTTCACACTCATTAGTACTCCAACCTGGGTTGATCAGTATTAGAAACAGGATTGATTGGCATATTCTTTTTTACATTGTTTGAAAATCTGGTTATAAAAATTTCAATAAAAGAATCTAGATAGTCTCTCGAAACCATTTTCGTGTACCTATAACGGTTAAGGTACCTGGTCCTGCTGCCCATCTCAAAAATACACCTGTATAGTTACTTGTATTACTACTGACTGTACTACAAACACCATCTGCCCAATAGTTCGACGACATCATAGCAATAGTAGGGAAAGCTGGATGAGGGAGACGTGAGCCCAGCGTGGATGGAAAATAAAGAAGACGCCTACCCAGCAGTGGATCGATAAGGGCTGAAATGATGATACTACGTACCTGACTACCAAGCAGCTTGGCCGCGAACCCGTCGTGTGTAGTGTAGAGCGCGGCGCGCGCGAACTCTGGCCTGGGGTCGAGCCTCACTCCCTCCGAGAGCAGCGCGCTGACCCGCGGCCAGTCGGGACTGACCCCGGCCACCACGCGCAGCGCGCGACACACGAACAGCAGGCAACACACGTACGCCGACACAGGGTTGCCTGTACAAAATATTATTAATTATTAGCTGTGCCCACGACGTCGTTCCCGTGGAGTTTTATTTCTGTTGTTTCAGTATTCCGTTTAACGAGAACATTTATAACCAGACATCCTGTTACATCTGAATGTTTGCGTTGGTGGTGAATTCGGGCTTTTACAGAAAACACAAACGACTGAACCGATTCGCTCGTTTTGGTGCGACGTAATGTACCTAAGCTTTGTTATATCGCAAACGGTTGTTTGTTTGAGTGAATTGATTGCGATAAATCAAACTAAGACTATTGCATTATCGAAAAACAGTAGTTTGTGAGTGTTTGACGGCCAACCAAATAGAAAAAAAATTTTAATCATGTCTAGAAAACCGTTTTAGCGTCCTCTAAAGTTATAAATTTGCAGTTGTTTTAAGTACAGATTTATCGAGTTAACAGTTTTGTTATAAGTACTGATTAATTCCAGCAAAAGCTAGAATTCTGGAGGGAGCTCCCTGTCCTGTAGTGGACGTTTCATGGGATGTTATGATGATGACTGATTAAATAGCGTATTATGTAGCACCTTACTGCAAGACAAAGGTTTCGCTTTCTCAAATTTGTGGTTAAACGTTAAAGCATCTTCCACGTAAATAGTATGTGCAAGCGAGAAGGGTATATCCGTCCACATCCACGTGAAAAAGAGAGGGGTATCCATCCATCAGCGTAATTTAGTTGTTTGTTAGCCACTGTTAGGTACACATAACTATTTTTGAGTATTCATAATTTGATTTTCGATTACAGTTTCTTGCAAATGTGGTCATCTGTTTTCTGTTTAGGTTTCTAGACTCTAAATTCGAATACTTATATCAAAATCGGAAGGAAAGCCTCTAGATTGTAGAGGGTATACCTACGATTTTAATATCAGAGTTCGAATCTATATTTTTTCGTTTAAAAATTGTTTGTAGAGCTAACGTAACCAGCAAATTGGTATTTTTTATCTACCAAATTGAATTATTGTTGTGTACTTAAATGGTTTACCAATATGATTTATCGTCGCAGTTTTCAGTCACTCAGTGAAAGTTGTTCAGTTACGTTGACTGATCATACCCTTTCAGTTTTCGGAAAGCTGTCCCCCAATATTTGTTTTTGGGGTGTGTATGATTTGACTCGATAAGTGACCATCTGCCCATGATCCGCAAGCATATGGTCTTAATATGACAAAGCTGGATAAGGAAGATGTCGTGTCCCTTACACCATTTCTTATGAGTACACTCACCAGGCAAGGCGAAGATGTATTTAGTCCGGCCTTCAAACACGCAGGTGGCGAATGTGCTTGGTTTACCCGGCTTCATGCGGACTCGGCCGAAGTGTATCGTCGCTCCGAAATCCTGTCCACAACAAATAAGAAAAATCAAAACATACAGGCTCGAAACTAATTCATAATAATAATTCATTTATTCATGTTTACATGTACAGCTTAAAGTTCTAAAATTAATTGTAGCGGTTAGTACTTGAACCCTATATTAGGGCATCGCATTTTGAGGCATGCAGTAAGAGACATTATAATATTAAATTAATACTACACGTAAGTAGATTTTTTTTCACCGAAAAACAAGATTTGATGAGAACATCAAAATAGTGCAGAAGTGTAAATCTAGCTTAAATAACATACGGTACGTTTAGAACCGGCTCGACACAGATTCAGATATTTTTATTCAATGTAAATTCTTAATAGAATACTCATTGAATGTCATGATGAATACAATGCAAATAGAGCGAGTCTACGCCGTTTCGGATCGTGCTATGGCAGCGTAAAAGAAACTGCAAGAAACCACTGCAGCACGGCCTACTTTAAGAGTCGGCTTTTTACAATGTGTTCCTTGTGATTCGCTGGAATATCAGAGCACCATATCTTTTTGTCATTAATATAGTCGTCTAATCTATAGTAAGCTATTTTATTTAATGTTTGCTTTACATATTCTATAAACAACATGTACGTACAGTATATCCTAACTTAAAAATGATAGATGGATAAGAGTTCAGTACAATAATGACTTGAGTTTAGTTATTCGTGAAGTAGCAGACATGCCATGTCAAGTACAATTTGTATTGTGCCGTACAGGGTGTAGACTTTGAAAAAAATGAGTAGTTTTACCATATAATATCTGTTGCAGTGTTCGATGAAAACATAAAGAGCTAGATTACACGTCAGTGCGAATTTCAAAGTCTACCTACACAAAGAAACAGGTAAATCGCTCAGTAGTGAATAAGGAATCGTCATAGCGTCATCTAGACCCAAATTTAAAAGGGTATCCTAATCCGAGATATAGGTATTTTAACAATCTTCCCGTAATGTGCGACAGGGCCAACCTACAGCTTAGATCGAATTTACCTACAAAACGACGGTCCGCTTTTCCTTGTTTTCTGCAAAACGGAGATGAAATAATTATTTTTAGGTATCAAAATTTAAAGTACGAGTAGATCTACGCTCTTATGATTTTCTTTCATCTTGAAAACTTTTCAATTTTTTTTGGTAGTCGATAAATATGGTGGAAAAATGGGGCATTTTTTCAAGTTTTTGGATATCATATTTGTTATGGTTATTATTTTTCGGAAAAAATAATTGACGTGACATGCCTACAGTAGACCTTGATTTAATTAACAAAATACCATCGCTCTTCAAGCACTATCCAAGGAGGAAAAAGGGGAATACATTTGTATCAATTCGTATTGAAGAAATGCAGCTAGGATACCCTCCTAACAACTGGATAAGTCTCTTTAAGTGCAAGTGCATAAGATAAGAAAAGTATTAAAAGAAGAACAAGAGTAAAAGAAAGAAGAAGAATATAAGAATAAGAAGCAATAAGAATTTAATAATTCAGAAAATGATATCCTGACCGAATTTGTCCGTACTTGTTTAACCGTGCTTTTTCTGTTAGCACGCTTACCTTAGTGAGGACGGGTTTGAGCAGGTCCTTCTCTCCCATAGACACGCCCCCGGAGCAGACTAGCATGTCAGCTTGTTGTAACGCGCTGTTGATGGCCGCTACTAAGGCGCTCGGCTCGTCGCGAGCTATGCCGCAGTCTATAGAAGCGTACCCTTGCTCTCTGAGGATGAGAAGAAACTATAGGTAGTTTCAATAATACATCGTTATAATACAGGGTGTTAGGAAAGTTCCGATTTCCTTAAGTTCTAGTGGAACAAAGTATATTAAGCGTGTTTAAAAAAAAATCCAAAATGAAAATTTGAATAAAAAATATATTACAATTTAGATGTTCAACCATACAGCTCAATTGGATCGCACCAATATACCCCAAACAGTGTTCGTTGTAGCAATAAAATATACCTACACGTAGTTAACATCGCCTCATCGGTCTAGACATTATTTTTTCTTTGGTTTTGAAAAAAAAAAATATATTTTTTTCAACTTTTTATTTGCTTTTATTTTGTAAACACGCTTAATGTACTTTGTTCCACTTATAGAACATGTCGTTTCAAGGAAATCGGTACTTTACCTAACACCCTGTATAATAAATACATCGTTGGTTATACAGGGTGTAAGGGACGGTATACCGAAAACTGAAAGGGCGTACTCAGTCAACGAAACTGTACAACTTTTCCAACGAAATATTTTTGTGAAATAAAAAACCGGCCAAGTGCGAGTCGGACTCGCGCTCTAAGGGTTCCGTCCCTATCTACCATATGATATACTAAAAGCTTTTGCTCTTTGATTTTAAAAACTCCGCGACCATCCAACTTGACCCCTCTTTCATAGAAAAGTTCTTGAAACGGGAGCTCACCTTAATTGGTTACTATTAGTTGTGAGAAAAATTGAAATATGTAATGATTTTAGACTTTTCCCTTTATTTGTACTGTGAGACCTAGCTTTTTGCCAAATTTCATAATGTTAGGTCAACGGGAAGTACCCTTGCTTTTTTGCATAAATTTATGGAGATGAGGACATAAAAAGCCATATCTTTTGATTGCGTCGTGAATGTTTCAGATCTTGTGTGGTTCATGGACCTTAATATTCGTTATCAATTTCAACCTGATACCTCTTCTCGTTTGTGAGACAAAGGGTCTTGACAGACAGACAGACTGACAACAAAGTGATCCTATAAGGGTTCCGTTTTTTTATTTTGAGTTACGGAACCCTAAAAAATCATCATATCAGCCGAAAGACGTCCACTGCTGGACATAGGCCTCCCCTAAGGAACTCCAGGCCTATGTCCAGCAGTGGACGTCTTTCGGCTGATATGATGATGATGAACCCTAAATACTTCTCCATATAAACTGTTCGACCAGAGTGGGCTGTATGGAGGTAAAATATTTTTTTCTCTTTCCAACAAATGTTTTTTCGGGAAAGTTGTTCAGTTTCGTTGACTGAGCACGCCGTTTCAGTTTTCGGTACACCCTCCCTTACACCTTGTATTAATTGGCGCTTGTTTAAGTGAGTACAGTTTACATAATACATGATAAAATATAAACTTTAAAGGGTATAAAAGAATAACCAATGAACCAATACCACCAACGATCACCTTTTACGCGTATTAAGCATCAGCATTGAATAGTACTCAGCTAATAAATAATGCCCCGTGTGGTGCCGGCGAAGAATAGTACCAACCCTTATAGTCCTTGAGCCCGTGACAAAATCACTTACCTGTCTTGAGAACATCTTAAGATGTATGGCAACAGATCGGCAAAGTGGTGCTGAGCAAGAATCAGTTACATTTGGCATCCGAAATTTGCCGGAAGTCCGAGAATTTCTTCCACTTCCGGTCAAAATTTGGGGGTGCAAGTTACGTGTCATGAGAACACTCTGAAACCCTCGGCAACATGTAGTCCTTCATTGACAGAGTAGAAAAATACAAGTCTGCCAGTTCCTAGTTTGCCGGAAGTACTTGGTAGACGGTCTCAAAGGATGGCCACCACCCAGTAAACAGATCTAAGTTTTTTACTATAAAATTAAATATGCATTAATAATCGTGCGTCTGCTACGTCTATGGTTTTTTAGTCACTAGTCATCGTAACTGAGTACTCCAAGGGTCTGATGATGACCAGCTATCAAGCAACTGGATCTGAGGGCCAACTACACCCTAAAGCTCCAGATTTTAACTAAAATGCATTGTAGGTGGCTGCCGTCCCTAGACTTGCTGGCTCGAGAGTCTGATGATGACCAGCTGTCAAGCAACTGGATCTAAGGACCAACTACACCCAAGAGCTCCAGATTTCAACTCAAATACTTTGTAGGTGGCTGCCGTTCCTGGACCTACTGGCTCGAGGGTCTGATGATGACCAGCTATCAAGCAACTGGATCTGAGGGCCAACTACACCCAAGAGCTCCAGATTTGGACTAAAATGCATTGCAGGTGGCTGCCATTCCAAGACTTGCTGGCTCGAGAGTCTGATGATGACCAGCTGTCAAGCAACTGGATCTAAGGATGAACTACACCCAAGAGCTCCAGATTTCGACTCAAATGCTTTGTAGGTGGCTGCCGTTCCTGGACATGCTGGCTCGAGGGTCTGATACTGACCAGCATCCAAGAAAATGGTTCTAAACGAACTTGAGGACTCATCATCATCATCATAACATCCCATGAAACGTCCACTACAGGACAGGGAGCTCCCTCCAGAATTCTAGCGTTTGCTGGAAAAATGTAGAGGGGAAGTACCATAGTCACCTCGCTTGTTAGCGTTACGGCTGGCACTATGGACCGCGGTTGTAGGTGACCGCAGTAAGTAAGATGTAAGATACAAAGGAGGATGCTGCTGCCCATCCTCCAGTTAACCCTTAGTCGCCTCTTACGACACCCACGGGTATGTATGGGTTGGTACTATTCTTTGCCGGCACCACACAGGACCACTCAATTAAATTGTGAACTTAATAAAAATTATAACTAGAACTACTAAATCTAAATACGAGTATATAAAATTGCTTGTCCTGACTGACTGATTCATCAACGCCGAGCCGTAACCGCTACAGGTACAGATCTGAAATTTTTTACACAGGTTTTTTGCACTTCAAAACACCAACTAAGAAAGGATTTTGGAAAATTCGTCTTCCAAAGGGGTGAAATAAGGGATGAAAGTTTGTATGAAAGTCCATGTTTCTTGAGCTAGATTCACACAAATTTGAATTTAAGCTTTTGGTAAAAAATAAAGAAATAGGTGTTTAAGCATTTTTTTAAAATCACCCTTGAAGGGGGTGAAATAGAGGATGTTTTTTTTCCGTATGTTGATCTATAAGTCTTTCATTTTTAGGGTTCCGTACCTCAAAATAAAAAACGGAACCCTTATAGGATCACTTTGTTTTCCGTCTGACTGTCTGTAAATATTAAAAAATTTCTCACAACTAATAGTAACCAATTAAGGTGATCTCCCGTTTCAAGAACTTTTCTATAAAAGAGGGGTCAAGTCAGATGGTCGTGGAGTTTTTAAAATCAAAGAGCAAAAGCTTTTAGTATATCATATGGTAGATAGGTACGGAACCCTTAGGGCGCGAGTCCGACTCGCACTTGGCCGGTTTTTTAAAGGTAGAATTATAGAAATTTGGGTCTGAGCTCTTGGTAAAGAATAAAAAAGTACGTGTTTTAGAATTCTTCAAAATTCATCCCCTAAGGGGGTGAAATAAGGGATGAAAGTTTGTATGAAAGTCCTTTGTTTCTTGAGTTAGATTCACACAAATTTGACTTTAAGCTTTTTGTGGAAAATAAAGAAACATGTGTTTAAGCATTTCTTAAAAACCACTCTTCAAGAGGGTAAAAAAGGGGATGATTTGATGATGAGCCATATTAAGGTTAAGAAAATTTTGACCGTTCGATTCCAATGGCTGGGCATATGAAGGTAAGCTAAGCTTGTTTATGATACCTAATTGTCAATAAAAATTAATCTTTTTTGATAGCTGGTCATCATCAGACCCTCGAGCCAGCAGGTCCAGGAACGGCAGCCACCGACAAAGCATTTCAGTCGAAATCTGGAGCTTTTGGGTGTAGTTGGCCCTCAGATCCAGTTGCTTGATAGCTGGTCATCATCAGACCCTTGGAGTACTCAGTTACGAAGACTAGTGACTAAAAAACCATAGCCGTAGCAGACTTGCACAATTATTAATGCATATTTAATTTTATAGTAAAACTTAGATCTGTTTACTGGGTGGCGATCATCCTTTGAGACCGTCTACCAAGTACTTCCGGCAAACTAGGAACTGGCAGACTTGTATTTTTCTACTCTGTCAACGAAGGACTACATGTTGCCGAGGGTTTCAGAGTGTTCTCATGACACGTAACTTGCACCCCCAAATTTTGACCGGAAGTGGAAGAAATTCTCGGACTTCCGGCAAATTTCGGATGCCAAATGTAACTGATTCTTGCTCAGCACCACTTTGCCGATCTGTTGCCATACATCTTAAGATGTTCTCAAGACAGGTAAGTGATTTTGTCACGGGCTCAAGGACTATTACATACCCGTGGGTGTCGTAAAAGGCGATTGACCGAGGCTCTGTCTTCGCAGATAAACCACGTAAGTGGTTTTGTGAGACCCTATGTAAAAACATGTAAAAGTTCTAAAAATAAAGATTTTTATCTATCTGTCTAAGGGTTATTACTGCGGTCACCTACAACCGCGGTCCATGGTGCCAGCCGTAACGCTAACAAGCTAGGTGACTATGGTACTTCCCCTCTACATTTTTCCAGCAAAAGCTAGAATTCTAGAGGGAGCTCCCTGTCCTGTAGTGGACGTTTCATGGGATGTTATGATGATGAATAAATAATCAGTTTTTAATAAACCCTTACTTGAGTAGAACTTTGAGCATGGTTCGGTTGGAGTCTCTGATGTGCGCCGGACGTAGTTTTAACTCGGACGGCTCCTGGAGCTCGTTGCCCGTTGAAAGTAACGCTATCTACAAACAAACGCCCATTTACTGCCGTACTTACTTTAACTTAATCTTTCATTAAGGCTCGTATTGATTAATTATGCATAATTTGTAGGTGTTAAGTACATCTTGAGAGGAGACTCAAACTTGAGAGGGATTTATTAATACCACCCGTACTGTCGTTCGCACTGTCACTATCTTGGTCAATTAAATGGAAAAGTACAGCATGAGACTTAGCGAGACATTAACTTTAAGTGACGTCTCTGGGAGCGGCAGTTAAATTATAAAGGATACGTTTCAGATTACTATGTGAGCCTGGTCATGTATTTGTAGTTTTGTACAGTGGTCAGCTGGCTCTAAATACATTATTATTTATTACGTACCTATATATCATATGATTTTTGTTTACTTCGGCATTGTTTACTTGTCATATATACTCTGATAATAATTTATAATAAGCCATACGGGCAACACACGATATGGTGGAAATTGTCATTTGATGTGAAATTTGTATGAAAAAAGGCCAACAATACATTTTCAAGTCGTTTTCAGTTTTATTTTGCTGAGTTGCAGCACTGAGACATAAACATTGCCGTGCCAGATCGCACGAACGCGCGCATTTTTGACGATTTTTCTCGTTCAAACAATCGGGTAATAAACAAAAAGAGTTAATGGGTAAAACTAATTAAGTATATGTTTGTATTTTTTCTAGCAGGTGTACATAGAGACGGCCGGAGATGAAACGTCTCCTTTAACTTTCGCATCAAATATCAAACAAAAAGTATTTCAATTTGATTTTTTTTATATAAAAAAGTAATTACCCGTGGATTCGCTCGAACTGTAACATTTTGATATCCAGCTCCCGCTAACACTCCGATTTGTCCCGCGTCTAAGATGTCACCTTAAAACATTTTTTTAAAACATAAGTCAACAAGATGCCAACTTATCAGAGAGTGCCATGTCCAATACCATTATATGATGCAAAAATCAGTTAATGTTTTCGACTAGTAATTAATTTCACAAGATTTTAAATCTTACGAAAGCAGCACTGGAATTTTTTTCTTGGAAACATTTTCAATCGACCACTGAAGATTATTTTTACTTTTTTAAACAATGTACTTTCAGTATGGTGCCGGCAAAGAACAGTCCCACCGCAACCCATCTCTACCCGTGGGTGTCGTAAGAGGCGCCTAAGGGCTTATGAACCGGAGGATGGGCAGGAGCATCTTTCATTGTATCGTACCATCTTACTGCGGTTACCAAAAAATTAGGTCGCCAGCCGCCACGTTTACAAGCGTGGTGACTATGGTAAATCCTCTCCAAAGTACCAAGCGTTTTTGCTGGAGTTCTGGAGGGAGCTCCCTGTCCTGCAGTGGACGTTTCATGGGTTGGCTGATGCTAATCGTCAAACTCCTGCCATGCCAATATCATCATATCAGCCGAAAGACGTCCACGTCCAATATACAAAGTGTTAATTAAATAACGCTAAACCTCTCGGGTGGTGGCTCTGGACACAAAACTGAACAACTTTTGTTTTACGACTTTTGAAAATTCGCAAAAAAATATTTTGCTTTTTCATTTATCGATTTGTATGAAGGAGAAATTTTTATTTTGCGAATTTTCAAAAGTCGTAGAACAATAGTCGTTCAGTTGCATGTCCAGAGCCACCACCCGAGAGGTTTTGCGTTATTTAATTAACACGTTGTATTTGATAATATATTATGTACGCTAGAAAGAACATTCATCAATTACCTAAAAATTGTGACAGGCATAATTTTAATACTAGAAATAAGTACAAACTTGATCAACCATATACTAGATCAGCAAAAGTCAATACCTCCTTCGTTAGTCTGTGTGTTATATACTACACCAAAATAGTGCAATTACCTGAGAGAAAGTTTGAACAATGTGTAAAGCAAACGTTATGTAAAAAAGCTTATTATAGATTAGTTGACTACATCAATGACAAAGAGGTATGGTGCTCTAATATTCCAGCGAAACACAAGAAACACATTGTGAAAATCCGACTTTTAAAGTAAGCCGTACAGCAGTGGTTTCTTGCCGTTTCTTTTGCGCTGCCATAGGACGATCCGAAACGGCGTAGACTCGCTCTATTTGCATTGTATTCTGCATGACATTCGATAAGTATTCAGTAAATAATCTACATTGAATAAAATTATCTGAATCTGAATCCTCTCATCTTACGGTAGGTGAGTACAATATTTAATGCTTACCTTTTTTGGCTAAGATAGCTCCCATGGGAATATCGAACCCTATCGGCCTTACGTCCTGGTTCGGTAAGGGAGCCACTAAGATTTCTATCTCCAACTCGTTGCTTCCGTCCTCTGTTGCTGACACCAGCTTTGTGTCTTCCACCTTAAACAAATCAGTTACTCGTATCAATTTAAAAAATGGCATTTACATGTACTGGTGTCGATTCTGGCAGACCCAAACTAAAACTAAACTAAATTTGACAGGTCTAAAAGTGTTGCTGTCTATGTACTCCCTACAGACTAATAAAAGACAGCATCATTTTTAGACCTGTCAAATTTAGTTTAGTTTTAGTTTGGGTCTGCCAGAATCGACACCACTATCAACAAAATTGGCGCCTGATCACTTTCGAAACCTTGTTGCTTGCATGTGGCTATCTTAGCCCGCCCCGCCCTTACCAATACGAGACGACAACGGTTTTTGATTTATTAGTTTTAACGACTGTTTTGGGTATTGAGGGTCAATCTACTACATATTGGTCAGTTAAAACTTGCACTTAGCGGACAAACCTAGCAAGGCGGAGCCAGCGGAGGTTCCCGCGAGCCACTACTGCAAACGAAACTAAATTTTCATCACATTTGCTCGCAATGAGTCGCAATCTATACACGTATAAATGAGCCCTAGGGCTTTTTTATCTAATATCTTAACTTTTCGTTGACATTCTGCGACTGCTGGCTGTCAGAAGAGGTTTCGTTCCGAAATGAGACTTTGATGCAAAGAGATTCTAAGCTAAATTTAAATTTTAATAATCTTTTGCTTTTAATTTATCTTGCTTTTAAACTACTCCTAAAACAAGAAATTAATTTAAAATTAATTAACTACAATTAGTTTTCACAATTTACAATTTTTGCTATTTTGCTTAAGCTGTATGCGTTTTTTTACTTTCCACAAAGTATAAGTTATGAAATAAAACATGCGTGTGATTAATAGAACCATAATATTATATTCCTAGACGTGATGAGTTTAAGCGCAGCATTAATATTATAAAGAATTAAATTTCTGCGTGAATTACCGACGTGATTCTAAGATTACTTGTTTTTTATATTCCTCGCAAATGTGATGAAAAACATGGTGTGTAGCACGGGCGCAAGTGCAATTTCGACGCTCGGGGCATTAAAGCACTCGCTCTCGCTCGTGCTTTGAATGTCCCCTCTGTCGAAATTGCTTACTTTCCGCCCTAGATACACAATGTACTATTAGAGGTGGTCAGGCGCCAAATTTATTGAAAGTACGTATACAGCGTTGTCTGTGTGGTGCAGGCAAACAATAGTAACAACCCATTTCTGCCCGTGGGTGTAGCAAGAGGCGACTAAGGGCATATGAACCGGAGGATGAGCAGCAGCATCTTTCTGTGTATCGTACCATCTTACATACTGCGGTCACCAACAACAGCGGTAGCCAGCCGCATCGCTTACAAGTGTGGTGACTACGGTAAATCACTTCCAAAATACCACGCATTTTTGCTGTAGTTCTGGAGAGAGCTCATTGTCCTGCAGTGGACGTTTCATGGGATGTTTGATTAAATAGGTAAGATTCATCTTTTTTTTCTTCCTTAGGCAAGAAAACTAATATGTTCTATGTGTATCCTATCCTATACTATTAAACGAGCAATATTTGTATATCAATCAATTTGCCTTATGGAAAGTTACCAATCTTTTTGTTTTATTTTTAGGTGCTATAAATTGTAACTTTATTTGATTAATAAAATATTTGTATTTGTATATATGTATTTGCAATAGGTTTCTCGAAAACGGCTACGATTTCGATGAATTTACCACATGGGGGTTTTTGGGGGCAAAAAATCCATCTAGCTAGGTCTCACGTCTGGGAAAATTCGTTTTCCCCGTGTTTATGAGCATTTTGTAAATTCCGCGTTTTAGACAGAAACTTACAGCGCCATCTGTAGGCAAGTAGCATAGCTTGCTAACCCGATGATATTTTCAGGTTGAGGCGGCTATTATAGAGCGACTCTCGGTCGCCCAGGTACTGGTCTTAATATGACAAAGCTGTATGAGGGAGATGAAAGACCGAAGTGGATAGCATTAGAAAGCACTGGTATGATAAGGGCTGTAACTGTAATGATAATACCTGTACAACACAGTCGGCGCCACTGGGCAGGGCTGCGCCTGTGTTGATCCGAGCACACTCGCCAGTGGACAGCGGCAGGGTCGGCGCGTCGCCGGCCGTCAGCGCTGACCGCACGCGCCGCACGCCGACGCCGTCAGAACTTAGGCACGCGTACCCTAACATCATAAACATTTTTATTAAGGTCCATAGAACCCTTGAAGCTGCGAAAATATCTAGTTTCTAAAACAATACAACCAAAAGATACGGCCAATTAATTCTCCTTCTCCATGTATAGGGTGACTTTTAATTAGCTCTTGATAGAAAAAGGTATGCATGTACTCATGATACTGAAAAACTTTCCCCAAGGAACGTACGTCGAAATACGAAAATCAAGTTTTGACCTCCCATAGAAACTGCATCAGCTGATAGCGCAATTTGTATGGGAGGTGGTAAAATTTGGTTTTTCGTTTATCGACCTATGTTCCTTGGGAAAAGTTGTTCAGTATCATGAGTACAGTCAAGAGCACATCAAGCTTGACACATTGGACTTTGTACCGTTCTTATTTCAATAGACGTACGGGCTAGAGTCGCGATGCGAGTGTCAAGCTTGACCTGTCGTTGACTGTACATGTATATCTTTTGCTATCAAAAATTGAATTGCTAAATAAAAGTCAACCTATATTTATGAACCAATCCAAAACCTATAGGGTGCCTCCCGTTGATCTAACTAAAATAATGAAATTTAGCAAGAAGCCAGGGACTCAATTCTTGAAAATCACCGGGTGATAAAATATCACTCAAAAACTCAAACTTACAGATTTTTATTTTCAAAAGCGAAAATTGATGTTCGTAAAATATAAAGCAATCCTTGATTGTTAATTTTCATGTATAATGATTTACCTTTCAACAGTTTATCAGGGAAAATGTGAATTTTTAAAGTCTCAAAAGTGATATTTTATCACCCGGTGATTTTCAAGAATTGAGTCCCTGATCTCATAACACAAGCAAAGAAAAAAGTCAATTTTTTTTAAATATTACGATTTTTATCACAAGTAATCGTAACCAATTAAGGTGAACTCACGTTTCTAGTACACATTCATTCTAAAAAGGGGTCAACTTTGAGTGGACGCGGAGTTTTTAAAATCAAAGAGCAAAAGCTTGTAGTATCATATGGTAAACAGGTACGGACCCAGGTAACACACGCGATACGGATATCTGTCTTTCCAAAAGTTATTCAGCATGATAGGCCGCTTCTTTTGACACTTAAAATTAAGATCTAACTCTTCGCTGCCTCTTTGGGCGGGAGGGGCCTGGTTGTTCTTCATCAGCGATTTGCTCTCCTTCGTCTTCATCTACTGACCAATGATCAGATGATGGTACGCTTGCTTCTACTTCTACATCTTCATCACTATCGTGGTCATCATTGCTCTCGATAGGGGTGCTATTTGTGGAACCCTTAACACGCGGGTTCAACTCGCACATGCCCGGTTGTCTGCGGTCCACTAGCGCCCCCCTAAGTTAAAAAAATATTACTAGCTAAATACAAAACTTATTGAAAATTCGGAAAGACAGATTGAAGTAAAGGTACCATTGTTTATGTTAACCTATTTACTCTGTAAAATAAAGTTTGCTGTAGTTACAGATACTCGTACAAAAACTGCTAAAAGTGGCCATTTTTGGCACTTTTTGTATCTGTAACTACAGTCAACTAAATTTTTCAGAATTGATAGGTTCTAAATAACTAGGGTTTTGTATTTAGCGAGCAATATTTTTTAACTGATGGGGGCGATAGTTGACTGCAGGAATCTCCTTAACATGCATGCCTAAATGACTGAGCACAGACAGCATGTAAGAAGTGATTTATCATGCACGATCAAATCGCAAACATAATTTATTACAAGGAGAAAGAAAACATAACCGAGGAACAAAAGCATCTGACCATTAAAGATAAATAAATTGACATTATAATTGCTCTAAATGTATCATTATCATCATAACATCCCATAAAACGTCCACTGCAGAACAGGGAGCTTTCGCTGGAACATTGTGGAGGGGAAGTGAGTCGCGGCTGGCACCATGGACCGCGGTTGTTGGTGACCGCATTAAGTAAGATGGTACGATATCCATCCTCCGGTTCATAATGTCCAGTCAATCTACGATAAGAGGTTGCATTAAATGCACATTTAGAGAAATTAATTTTAAATAGCAATATAGGCTATTTGAAGCTATAAATAATTAAATACGGCAATTTTTTTAAAACACTTTTTTTGTTAAAGTACCAGTATAAGCTGACCTGTGCTACATGGTAAATATTATACAAGTTGAGTTCACCTTATGCTGGTGTTAAAAATATCAACGATATGTCGGGGATTACTGTGGTTTTAAAGTTTTGAATGTGTTACTGGTGATTCAACAAATTATTACCTAATGTGCATTTATTCCATTTTCTCCATACAAACTTTCGTAGATTGACTGGACTATAAGCCTTTAGTCGCCTCTTTCGACATGCACGGGTAGAGATGGGTTGGTACTATTCTTTGCCGGCACCTCACAGGCGCGGAAAATGTATAATCGCGGAATTATGATAAAATTTGATCAAAATGGCCTTGAACGTTTTTTTACTGTTATTGTCCAATTGGTACCACCAGGGTTATGAGCGGAACGGATTTGGTCAGTGGTACAGATACGTGGTATTAGACTTTTTGAATGTGGATATTTATCATAATCCACATTTCCATTACGTTTGTTATGTTGTTATGTCTCTATGGACAATGGTAAGGAGAGATCCATTAAACGATGTTTTAGTGTGTTGTGTTGTGATGAGACAAAATCTTTTCAGAAAAAAGTTTTTAAAAACACATTCCAAGAACATTGATGGTGTGCCATCGTCCTTTCCAGGAAGAAAGTCGTGAGCGCTATAATCACAGACCTAGCAAAAGCGCGCTAATCTATGGCTATAATAGCCAGTTGGTACGCACGGCAGCAGGCACGTATCAACGTAACCAGTATAAGCTAAACCAGCGCTACGCTACAAACTTCCCGAAACCAGAGCACCGCTCAAGGTCAAAGTGATTCCACCGACGTGCGGTCGTGTGCACCTACTTACGTCGAGGCAGGAAGAATCCTGCAAAATTCTATCAATCCTGTTATGTTCTTTCAGAAAAGGTTCAATAGAAAAACAATCAAAATAGACGGTCAAGCTGCAAAAGTTCATGTTATGACATCCTCTTGACTCTGTTCAAGTGAAAACCATAAAATACAAAATGTTGTAGATACGCACTGCAGCAACTAAATGGTAACAAAACCAGTATAAGCTGATCCAGCAATACGCTACAAACGCCCGAAACCAGAGACACGCTCAAGGTCAAAGTGTTAACGCAGACGTGCGGTCGACTGCGTGTAAAATAAATATTAGTATATTATGCAACTAGTGAATAAAAGGCGGATTTAAAGCGAGTGATTCAAGTGTTAGAATTCTGAGCGACGCGAGTGATTCATGGCCCTCGATTTATTCAAGAGTTGCATACTATACTTTATACCATGACTACGAGAAAAAGAAAGATTTAAGCGAAAATATACATTTAAGGAGGTTGTATAGCATTGAGATGGAGGTTGAATATATTCATGTAACAAATATTTGTTAATACGGCGCGCATCGCATTCTAGCGGGCACAGATTATATGCGTATTTGAGAGGACTTAACACAGACTTAGCTTCCAAACAGCCATCAAAAATTTATATCTTGTTACTTAAATGACAAATTTATTGTTGATTAGTTAATTAAATATCATAAAATGAATATTCATTCATCCTATTTTCTCGAATACAGCTTAATTTGCTGACCACCCCGTTTGCTGACTACCTCTTTTATATTTATGCTCTCCTGGTAGGTGCTTTTTGTTTTATGCCCGTCCAAGCCTCCAGTCGCTGTCCTCCTCTTGAATATTCATGTTCTCCTGGTACTTCGTATTGAGTCGCTACTCTTAAGGTTGTGAAATGGAGGTCGAATATTTGATGTGTTCTAAATTCTAACACCAAAATCGTGATTAAAAGGGCTTTTTATTCACTGTTTCCAGTGAATAAAATAATCTTTTTATAGGGGGGATAAGTATAAAAATATAATTTCCCAAATAACATTCTTTTTATGATTCTGTATTTTATGTTTTTTAACCGACTTCAAAAAAGGAGGAGGTTCTATAATGTTCCACTGTATGTATTTTTTAAATTCTAATTTGTTGTTTTGTAAGTACTTATTTGTTAATTAGCGTGTAAAGTTGTGAACGCAGAGGCCTATGCCCTAAAGAAAGAATACGGATTTTTGTAAATATGTTTGTATGTACGCGATAATAAATATTTCTGTTAAGGTCATATGCGTAACCGATAAGAACCTCTGAATGCCACAATAGCATGTTAATAAGAAAGCGACACGGTTGTGCAAATGATATAGTATTAACAAGCTAGTGGGACAACTACTGCTCACTATACTGTCATAGCATAGTATAGTACCTAGTGGCCGAATGAGTGGTGGTGATTTTTTTTCAGACAAGCGATGAGAACTAATGAATGTCGTTTCAGGCCATATTATGGCCTCGCCAAAGAATAAGTACCAACCCATGGTTGTCGTAAGAGGTGACGAAGGGATTATGAACTAGAAGACGAGCAGCAGCGTGCTCCTGTGTATTGTACCATCATACATTCTGCGGTCACCAACAACCGCGGTCCATGGTTCCAATTCAAATTGAACACACAGCCGCTCGTCGGTAGAAACACTTTGACCTTGAGCGGGTCTCTGGTTTAGGACGTTTGATCGTAGCGTTCAGCTTATACTGGTTTTGTTTCAACGTGCTTGCTGCCGGTACCACGCATTTTTAATGGAATTCTGGAGAGAGCTCCCTGTCCTGCAGTGGACGTTTCGTGGGATGATATGATGACTAGAACTGATAAGCAGCTAAGACAAGTTAGAGACCATTTGGCGGCTTCAAAACTGGCATAACGATATCACATTTTTAGGGTTTTATTTGTTGTAGCGATCTTTCGACTTTGAAATATCAGATTACTGCAACTAATTAAAAGTCTGACTGATTCAGACACTTGTTTGTTTGTGCTGTCTGCCTTGATATTTGATAACGTAACATTGACCTCTGTTTTATTATTTTCGCATAACTAATGGGATACTGTTTTCTTAGAAAGTCTTTTTCATGCGTATTTCAAACAGTAGTAGATTAAAAGTTGTTGCAGTTAGAGGCTCAGCAGACGAGAGCCGGGCAGCAGACACGCGCAGTCACGGACTTAGTCCGCCAGTATGGCCGGTGTTACGAAAATCAGTTAGAGGCTCAGCAGACCAGAGCCGGGCAGCAGACACGTGCAGTCACGGACTTAGTCCGCCAGTATGGCCGGTGTTACGAAAATCAGTTAGAGGCTCAGCAGACCAGAGCCGGGCAGCAGACACGCGCAGTCACGGACTTAGTCCGCCAGTATGGCCGGTGTTACGAAAATCAGTTAGAGGCTCAGCAGACCAGAGCCGGGCAGCAGACACGTGCAGTCACGGACTTAGTCCGCCAGTATGGCCGGTGTTACGAAAATCAGTTAGAGGCTCAGCAGACGAGAGCCGGGCAGACACGTGCAGTCACGGACTTAGTCCGCCAGTGTGGCCTGTGTTATGAAAATAATAGTTTTTATCAAAACTTATAATTTTTCAAAATTTCTCCACTTTCTAAACTATATTACAATCAATCTGAACAACTTTTTCGACTAAGTAACTCTTTGAACTGAACAACTATTCTAGCTTTTCCAAAGAAGCGCATAGAAGCGGAGCGTTTTTCTCATGTCAATGACTACAATAATACGAAAATAATTGCAGTATAATAGTAAACTGACGTTTAGTACCGGCCAAAATAGAACAAAAAGTCTGCCATCTGCTGTGCCTCTTAGCCCTTAAAAAGAATACCTAAGTAGCATTATTTTACAGTTTCCATAAGTTCTTACGTTTTTTTAATGAGCTTACGTAGGTCGTCCTTAAAGCCATTATCTTTGTTTATTCTATCTATATCAGTAGTAGTATAATGAATGACTCACCAAAAAAAAATATACACTTATTTTCCATGAGTAGGTACAATTGTTTTAAAACAGATGGAAAAACAAGATAATTTTTTGTCGCCTCATACAAATTCTATTACTGAAAGCGCAAGATTTGTATGGCCATTAAAGCCATACAGGAAGCAAACGATATTTTTCTTAGGTAGATAAAGTTGTTTAGATTTATGGTCACGCACTAAAATCATCAAAGGATCTTAGGGTCGTTTTAAAAAATCGCTCCCAAGTGTAAGTTTGCAGACTTTAGAGGGATTTACCATACTTACCATCTTTGACAGAAGCTGGGAAAGGCGGCATGGGTTCTTTAGCCTTAATTACTTGCGCGACTACCCTCCCTACGCCTTCCTCTATCGACACGATCTCCAATCTCTCCATCCACTGCTTCATCACCTTGTCAATCACAGCGAAAGCCTCGACCATTTCCAGCAATGGGTACGGAGATTCTCTCGGTCGTAGGGCTACCTTAAAATTGATTTTTTACAAAAATTAAGATAAAATATTTCATTTTACCTGTTTAATATGTAGGGACACTTGATGTCACGTTTTGTTAAGTCAGCATATTTGCTACTTCCAGTAGCTCAAGAGTGATACGAGGTCGTCTCTCGATCGCCGCTCAGTTCACACACTCAAAATTCAGCAGGGGTCACCAATTTTGAGTGTGTGAACTGAGCGGCGATCTGGAAGTGGAAAATATTATATTGACTTATCAAAACGTGGCATTAACATATGTCCCTACAATTACACCATCCAAAAAAAAACACTGCATCCCATAAAAAAGCCACTGCTGGACTGGGAATTCTCCTATTATTTTGAGAGCAGTTGTGCTATAATTACCACGCTTATTAGCATTGCGGTGGCCCATCCTCCGGTTAAAATATGATACATAACTAACATAACATCTGATCTACAACACTGATTCATAGCACGACGCACAGCCTAAATAGATGCTTCTAGAAGAACTAAACTTAAAGTTAATTTATTCGCCATAAAAAACGAGACCGATTTTGTCTCATCCCGCCGTAGCAGTTGCGACTCACCAACCTACACAGATTTGTATAGGGCCACTGCCTGGTCGCGACTGTTAGAACCGCGATGACCGAAATCCTACGAATAAATAATAAGCCGGAATCAGACGTTCTCTTGAAAATCTTTTTCAAAAAAATTCTCCTAAAGGAGTCAAATAAGGGATAAAAGTTTGAATAGAAGTTTGGGCACGTCACTACACTAGTAGGTAAATAAGTAAGTACCTTTGATACATCGACGTTACTAGTCAACATGTGGTGCGTGCACATATGACCGCTCTGCATTAAATGGTGCATTGTCCGTACTTCCGCTAATTCGTTATTAATTACTGAGATTGCGTGAGAAAGCACGGGCTTTACGACTTCGACTAGTTCTGTGACTGCTTTCTTGCTTCCTGGGAAGTTGATTATAAGAGTTGCGCCTCGGACACCCGCGACGGCTCTCGACAGCATCGCCAGCGGTGTTTTCTTTAAACTTTCTAATGTCATAGCTGTGGATATAGCTGGTATCTCTCTGTGTATGACCGCTTTTGTCGCTTCAGGTGTGACATCTCTGTGGCTCAGCCCTGTGCCTCCAGTGGTCAATACTAAGTCAACTCTAGCATCATCACAGAAGTACTTAAGTTCCTTTTCAATGATTTCCCTTTCGTCCGGAATGATGATTGTGTGGAGGTTTGCTTTCGGGAACAACTCTTTGACTACCTCGGCTAATTTTGGTCCGGACGAGTCCTTTGAGTTGTCTTTGAAACAAGTATCACTTATAGTGATCACCGCCACGCCTTTAGGCATCTTGAATCGCGGAAACTAAAATATAAAAATTTTAAACTGAAAAAATTATACCTACATAATAATATAGGTGGGCACACACGGCAGCAAGTCAGTGGAAACAAAATCAGTGTAAGCTGAACCAGCGCTAAGTTACAAACACCCGACTCCAGCGACCCGCTCAAGTTTTTTTTTTTTTTATTATGTATGGGCTTACTCTTGACCTCGATCTAGCCTTGAGGACAGAGATGAGGTCAAAGAGTTACCACTGACGTGCGGCTGACTGTACATAATCTATATATATAAAAGAAGAAGGTGACTGACTGACTGACATATCAACGCACAGCCCAAACCGCTGGGTCTAGAGATTCCAAATTTAGCATGTAGGTTCCTTCTGAGGCCTAGGGGTGCACTAAGAAAGGGTTTTACAAAATTCCACCCCTAAGGGGGTAAAATAGGGGATGAAAGTTTGTATGAAAGTCCGTCAGTTTTGAAGTTAGGATCAATATAGGTGTCGTTTGTATGGTTTATCGGATCGCTGATTACGAAAGCTACAACAACTTTGAAATCCAACGTGGTGAACGTGAAATACCATCATCCCCTGGGGATGGGGTTGGGGTGCGATAGGTTTGAAATGTCTAAAAATAAATATGGGTGTCGTTGTTAGGGATAGCGGTTAAATTGGCGTTAGGGGTAGGGATAGGGGCAGGGATAGGGAGAGGTAGAGGTAGGGGTTGAGGTAGAGGTAGAGATAGAGAGGTAGAGGTAGAGAGGTAGCGAGGTAGAGAGGTTGAGAGGTAGAGAGGTAGAGAGGTAGAGAGGTAGAGAGGTAGAGAGGTAGAGACGTAGAGAGGAAGAGAGGGAGAAGGAGGGGAAGGGGGAGGGGGTGAGGGAGGTGGAGGGGCAGGGGAGAGGGAAGAGGGGGAAGGGGAGAGACAGAGGGACGGGGAGGGGGAGAGGAAGGGGGGAGTGGGAGAGAGAGGGAGAGGGTTTCAGTTTTTCCCAATTACTTTTGCGAATTGGCTCTGTTTTGAAATATAACATGAATGTGTCTCTCATCTCTCTCTTTACATTTGTTAGGATACTGCTGCTAAGTTCCTCTGTTCTGAGTAATTTATGAGTAACGTCTGTATATTATATAAAATTCAGCTGGATTTTGAATTATACTCATTGATTTGCGCAGGGTTAGTCCTGTTTTTCCTTGGTTTAAAATTACCCCGAAATGACGGGATAATATCTCATTGCTTCGGAAAACCGGTAATAACCGGTAATATTTATGTTAAATACGAAATCCACGCGGGCGAAGCCGCGGGCAACAGCTAGTATACCATACAACGATAAAAAAGAATTCAATTAAGATCTTCATTAAGTAACCCATAAAAAAAATTAACAGGGTCTAAAATAAAAAAGTAATATAAAATAAATTAATGCATTTAAAATATTCTTACTTACCTTAACCAGTTAAAGAAAATATAATTAACTCTTTATTTTAACCTCAGTTTCAGTTTGTTTATCAGGTGATTCAGCATCATTAATAGATTGTATCAAAAAATCTTAAGAAAAATGAGTTCTGGCTTAAGAAAAAGTGAAGTGTGGGAGAGGGTTCAATAATCTGTATGATCAGCTGGTGAAACAGTGAAGATTTATTCCTCCCGGCGCATAATGTCACGTTCGCAAAATGTCACACTAGGGTTTACCACAGCAGAATGTCACGTTCGCAGAATGTCACGTTCGCAAAATGTCACGTTTGCATAATGTCACACTTAATCGTGACATTGTGCGAACGTGACATATTTTCGTGATAATATCCAGTCACTAGACATTAAAATTAATTACTGTAATATAATTTTAAAAAATCCTAATTTTACATCCATAATAAAAAACAATAATAAAAAAGTACCTGATAGAGTATCACGCTTTAGAAGGATAAAAGATAAACTTTTTTTTTACACCTGTATAATAAAAAAACTACAATTTACTAGGTTATAAACAAAACGTATAACTTACTTCACACCCGTTCACTAAGTCTGATCAGATTTTATTTATGTTATTAGGGTTCCGTATTTACCAGAAAGGGTATCGAAGTTACACAACACGATATTCGCAAGGACGGCGACGATAAGAAATAGAAACACAAACACTGCCGGCGCGTGATTGCAACAACCACGCAACTAAAATAAACTACAATGTTTGAATAGAGTGGTAAGAAAGAATGGCATTTAGTAGGGTTCCGCAGTGAAATAAAAAAACCTATATGACTTTAAATATCAGTTGCAGAGAGCTTCTTTAAAAAACCTCTCTTAACTTTAATGCTGACAGTTTCTTTGTCGACTAAACTACAGGGCTCTGAGTCAAGTGGCTTACTACAATCGCAAACGCTATAGAATAGAATAAAAATGTATGGGATTGACATTAGCTGTCACGCAACATTTCGATCGCTAATGTCATTCCCGTACATTTTCATTCTATTCTACTAGCGTTTGCGATTGCAGAAAGCATCTTGACACAGGGCCCTGGGTGAGTTTGAAGACATTCGACAACTTTTGAGGGTAAGTTTTGTTATCGATATGGATCAATTTTGTATTGGTCTAAGGAAATTTGGAGTTGTCGAATTTTTTTTTGTAGGTGTTTAATAGTATTGAAACTGATACGCAAACGTACTTACCTAAAAATATAAAAAATGCATAATAGATGCATTTTTTTAGAATAAATGAATACTTTACTTATATTAATACTTTTGTGAATCGATTTGAAGTATGTTTAACTTAATAAAATAAAAAACAAATTGACAACTTCAAATACCATGTACTACAACATTGATCTATATCGATTACAGAACTTACCATCAAAATTTGTCGAATATGTTCAAAGTCACCCTGGTGACGGAATCAGCAATATACAGGGTGTAAGGGACGGTGTACCGAAAAGTGAAAGGGCATGTTCAGTCAACGAAACTGAACAACTTTCCCAAAGAAACATTTCTGGGAAATGAAAAGAATTTACATACAAACTGTTCGACCAGTCAGCAATTTGTATGGGAAGGTCAAAATTTTTTTTCGTTTAAAGTTGTTCAGTTTCATCGACTGAACACGTCCTTTCAGTTTTCGGTACACCGTCCCTTACAGCCTGTATTTATTTAAAAAGGATATGACTGTTTAATGCTGTGTAAATATCAAAAAAGGGTAATTGTCATAAATTATTCATGAAAATATTGAAAAATGAATGCTTTTACCAACAAGAGTCTAACAAGAACAGCAATAGTTGAAATATTTTTAATAAAATAAAATACTTTTTGTCTTCAATCAAATAGCAGCTATTTATAAATAAATGAATAATTCTACAATTTTATAAACTTGATTAAAACTTATCAACAAATACTAATAATTTTAGATAAAATATACGGAACCCGCATCGTATGGCAAAACTGAACTCGCGCTTGGAAAATTGTGTGCACGTTTCGGTGACATTGACAGAACGTCATGTGTACCAACATAACGAACGAAACGGTCGCGTTCAAAGTATTTAGTTACGAATACTGGAGAAAAACTTCTCAAAGCTACATAAGTAAAGAAAACTAAAACTAAAATTTGTAAAAAACCTAAAAAAAAATTTGTTATTTGATTTGGAGCTTTGCGATAAGTATGGAATTTTGTTTTGATAAAACAATATTTCGGTATAAAAATGTAATCTTCATTTCACAAACATAATTTACAAACTAAAATTTCTTTTTTTCTTCATTAAACTTCACAATCAATTATAATTCTACATCACTTAAAAACATAATCTTCGAGCTACTTATTTCCAAATATCACAAAAATTGTTTCTTATACTTATCTACAACAGTTGTCAAGTGTTGTGTTTCTAATAGGACTGATTTGCAAGCTTCTATGAGCCGTTGTAAGGGCAAGTACCGTTGTAAGGCGAGCGAGTTTCCTATGACGAGCAGTTTGTGCTTGGCTCGGGTGACGCTTACTGCCAGGCGGCGTTGGTCGTTGAGGATTTCGCCTTCCTGTTGGGGGGTTAATTAGAGTTTATATACAGGGTTAGAGTAAACAGTGAGTTCGTTCGAGGAGGTAAATCGGTGTTGGTACAGTCAAGAGCACGTCAAGCTAGGCGCATTGGACTTTGTAGTCAGCGTAGACGAAAATCGCGCTGCGAGTGTCAAGCGTCACCTGCTCTAGACTGTACAAAGGATTATGCCTAAAAGCAGGCCAAAGATGCGCAATCACCAGTCATATGCCAAAATATTAGTCTGAATTTATGAATGCCTTGATTTTATATTATTTTTGCAGATTCAGATTCAGATTCAGATAATTTTATTCAATGTAGATTCTTTACAGAATACTTATTGAATGTCATGCAGAATACAATGCAAATAGAGCGAGTCTACGCCGTTTCGGATCGTGCTATGGCAGCGTAAAAGAAACGGCAAGAAACCACTGCAGCACGGCCTACTTTAAGAGTCGGCTTTTTACAATGTGTTTCTTGTGTTTCGCTGGAATATCAGAGCACCATACCTCTTTGTCATTCATATAGTCATCCAATCTATAGTAAGCTTTTTTACATAACGTTTGCTTTACACATTCTTTAAACTTTCTCTCAGGTAATTGCACTATATTGTCAGGTATTTTGTTGTAGTATCGTATACACAGACCAACGAAAGATGTGTTGACTTTAGTTAATCTAGTATATGGTTGATCAATTTTATGCTTATTTCTAGTATTAAAATTATGCCTGTCACAAATTTTAGGTAATTGATGAATGTTCTTTCTAGCATACATTATATTTTCATAGATATACTGGCATGGCACTGTCATAATGTTGATTTCCTTGAACAGTTCTCTCAGGGAATCACGAGTCTTCAGGCAATAAATTGCTCTTATAGCCCTCTTTTGTAAAACGAATATTGAATGTATATCAGCTGCTCGGCCCCAAAGCAGTATGCCATAAGACATAATGCTATGGAAGTAGCTAAAGTAAACCAGCCTTGCAGTAGCTACATCAGCCTTGCAGTAGCTACATCAGCCGGCCAACAATTGGTTTAAAATTATTAACTTTCAACTGTCTTTTGGCAACCGGTCAAGACGCAAGTTTAGCCTAACTTAATTTAACTGATTTTTGGCGTAATCCTTTCGCCATGGGACCCATTTCGAAATTATTTTGCTTTTTGAGATTCGAGATTTCGACATGAGTCTCACTATCTCATAGCAAAAATTGCTTAATAACTAAACTGAGTTACCTCCTTGAAGGCACACTGTTTACAAGCCCTGTATAGGCAGGCAGCCCACCCTGTATAGGAATTCGTGATTCGAAAGCAATATTTGCACTGCTGTGTTTCGGTTCGAAGGGTAAAGGAGCCAGTGAAATTACCGGCCCGTACAATCATACAGACATACAATCTTGTTGCTATCGTGTTAGTGTCAAACTGTGTCACTACTATGACAGTAGGTGCTATGGGCGGAGGTTACCACTTACCATCAGGGGGCCCACCTGCTCGTTTGCTCAATTGGAACATAAAAAGAAACATGTTGGTAGAGTACGAAATCTTGATCTACAGTAAGACAGTTCAAACGAACTGTCTTTGGCAGTCAGAGTCAGCTGAATAAAAGCCGACGTTTGTAGTAAGAGCCGCTCATGAATTAAACATTTGTTAGAACTTACCTTGGAAACTGTATTAGAAGTTTGTTGCCCCTTGACACAGGACAGGAGTATAGTATCTTGGGTTTGCCTCATCCCTGGGAATGATCTATGGTGGAAATAATAAGTATGAACTGACCTTGGCAACTGTATAATAAGCTTGCTCGATCTTGGTACAAGAGTATAATATCGCGAGCATGCCACTTCCCTGAAACTAATCTATGATGGGAACAATAAGTATGAACAGACTTGGCAGCTATGTAACAAGTATTTTGACACTGACCTTGGCTGCTGTGGTAGAACTCTGTTGCCCTTCGATTTTGGTGCAGGAATACAATATAGCAGGCTTATCTCTGCCTTGGAACTGGTCCACGGTACTGCACTCCACCCCTCTTGATAATAACACTTTTCGCAATAGAGCGACTTGGTCGCGATACGGAGCTATGATACCGATGTCTGTGGGTTTTAGGCCAGCCTGCGGAAAAATAATACACTGTCAATTAAAATAAAAATAACTTAAAGGTTTGTCTCTGCTCGTTGGTGTCATACCGCTAGTTGTACAAAGCGTCTCTAAAGTTAAAACTCCTTCAAGTCTATTGCTGACTCTATCTTTTTTGTTGAGAAAGAAAGTGATGTCATTAGGTTTAAAGGAGGTTTAACTTTATAGACGTCTAAGCAACGGATAGTCGGATGCGATTTACGACTAACGGTCTGGCTACGACTTTTTGTTTAGCGACTCAGCGGTAAGCATTTTTTTATAATACATTCAAGTTCAAACTAACAATCATGCAAGCAGCGCATGGGTTTGAGTCTTAAGTTGTGAACAGAATGTAATAAAAATCCTTTTAAATTGAATTACATATTCAGAAACTCAAGTTAATGCTGTCAATTGTGACGCCTGACCTCCGCGTGCACTAATGTGATTTGAACATTCTATACATGCTCAAAGCGAATTTTTTTTCTCTAAATTAACCCAACAGTTATGTAGGTTTTTTTATCCAAATCAAAGAAAACAACAATATTGGCGTACCTGTAGTAAGCCGTCAACTATGGCCATGACAACACAAGCCTCGCCCACATTGGTGCACTTATTATCCTTCCTATTAGCAGTCTGCTCCGTAGTACGCGTATCTAGGAACAGTGCGGCGAGTTCCGGCGACGGGCTGCAAGCCGACTGAAGCCACGACGGTTCTAGGCAGAGGGTCTGTTACAAGACAATACATAGTAAAAAATAGACAGCTGAAAAATTACAGAGTAGATAATTGCTAAATACATATAATAACCACAAGCAGGGTTGAATTTAAATTTAAGGATTTTTTAATTTGTAGAAATATCTAAACACAGAAAGTTTTGAAGTAGTCTTTTTTTTCAAAATGGAGCAATTTGGAATAGCTAAAACTACATTCCACGAAATAATAAGACACAATAAGCATATATTTTTAAGTTAAGAAGACATTAATTACACAAGTCACATGTTTGTAACTACAAACAATTCAATTAAAAACCATAAATATTAGAAGTATTTTAAACACTTTGTTAGATTGAAAATAAAATTTATTTTGTTAACTTAATGTCATATTCTTACGTGGAATATGGGAATGGTACTTAGTCAAACTGTAGATCATAATATAAGTGCAGAGAGAAATTGTCTCCTAAAAAATAAGCTGAAAATAATCACAGTTCTAGCACGTCGTAAAACGATCTTCTTTTTTACGTTAATATATTGGTAATAATAATAAGCCTCCTCTACTTTCCAAATCTTGTTAATTTAGGAAAATAGTACTACCTTAAGATCAACCGCCAACATAGCCAGCGCGACTTCCTGGTGCTGACCAGCACTTGAATTTGTCCCTGTAAGAGATTCTTTTGGCGATATCGACTAGGGGCTGGTTCACCCGGAACTATACAATCTTCGAGGCGCGATCGTTGGGCAGATATTTAAGATAGTCAATGGTCCAGCAATACAAGTTTTTCGACTGATATGATCTTTAGAAAAAAAGTTTACTAATCAGATCAGTGTCTTGGAATAATACCTTAATGTCAACCGCCAACATAGCCTGCGCAACTTTCTGGTCAGCGCACTTGAGTTTGTCCCTGTAAGCGACTCTATTGGCGATGTCGACTAGGGGCTGGTTCATTCTGTATTGCAGCTGCAGAGTCGTCGTCGAGTCTTCCGTCATCAGTCGGTGGAAGAGGCTCTCTTCCATTCCCAGCCGTCTGAGGAAAGGGGCAGTTAAAATGGGCTTTATTCTACGTTAATAACTAAAAAAATTATAACGCAAACGGATCACTTTTTTTGGACCATTTATTAAACAGATGCTATTGAGATATGACCACAAATTACGTCACTCCGATCCTGTAATAGAACATGCAATGATTTTACAATAAAAGGGCTAAATGCGACTTCAGTTTGTTCTACGACTTTCCTAAATCTGGAAAAACATTTGGCTCTCCATACAAAATGATTAGATGATCGGCCCAAATTGTATGAAAAGTCGAAATTGCGAATTCGTGAAAGTCGTAGAACAAAACTTGCTGCATTTAGCCCCCAGAATAAGCCCTTAACGGGTTTAGTTTACAACATTTTTTAAAAGCCCTGTATATGTAAACATAATGGAGTGAAGTAATCATGTTCACTTACCTAGCCGCGCGGCTTCTAACTACAGGCGGCAGTTGATCGGGATCCCCCACCAACACAAATCGTCTCGCAGCGAACAGCGGCCGCAGTACAGTGGGCTGCAAAACTTGTGTCGCCTCGTCTACGATGCACACGTCAAACGTTGTCCGCGAGAGCATCGAGTGCGCCGCGCCTAGACATGTCACGCCTACCACCTCCTGAACGAGGTAAGAAATATAAGGAATGAGATTATAGACGGACTTACAACGTTTTTTCTCCGCACCGTAACCGAGACGATTCCGATAAAACGAAAGAACAGCGCCCATAAAAATTTGCGGCGATATCATTGCCGACATCGGCGTTGACACTATAGGTAAGTAATAAGTACTATTTTGTTCGTAACTTTGTGACGATTTCGGCGCTTTTCTTAAGTTATCGGTATCAGCTCGGTATCGTCGCGGTGGACAACTTAAGGTCGTATTGTTAAATTCCTCTCAAGCAAGATGCTCTTTTTCTTCCTACAGTATACCTCTTGAGAGCAATGTACAGACAACAAGGTATAGGATACAAATGCTCGCACTAGAGCGCTCTCATGCGGCCCCGTCTAAATAAAAGACTTGTTAAGTCTATACAACTGATTGATACATTAGAAATAAAAGAAACACTATCTTCAGAAAAATAAGTAGAACAGAAGAAGAAATAAAATAGTACCATAAGTAAACTGCCATTATGAACAAAAAATAGGTTCAAAACGCGGGTTCAAAACAGAGTAGAAGTCGCATTTGCCTCTAGCTGTGTTGGTCAGATTGTGTTGCAAATTATTGTCTTAATTTCAACAAAAAGTCATAATAGTGCTACCTTTCAACGAAGGCTATTCTAAAACTAAGTCTAAAACACATACCATGGACTCGTACAACTCTTCAAGCTCCTTTACATCTTTACACTTCTTTACCAACTCTTCTTCAGTCCTACTCTGTAATCCCGACGCAACTCTTGAAGAAGAACCTAGTCTTAGGACCTGTAAAAGGAGATTTATATTTTACGCCTCAATATGCCTTACTTCTCTAAAAAATAATAAAAAAGTATTTTATATTTACTATGTTTACTTCTCAAATTATACAAATTAACTTACTAACAAAAATTTTTTTTTGAAAGTATTTTTATATCCTTTGGTTCCTGATCATGTAACACTAAATCAAACCAAAAGCTTGCGTTGTAGGGTAAAAGACCATAAACAGGATGATCCATCGGGATGGGTCAGTATGGAAAAGTTTGAAACTATTAGAAATAGATTTGTTATTTGTCATTGATTTCAGAGTTAGGCCGGTATTTCAGTGGGACACTGGTAGCGCGACTGGTTGCGCCACTGGTGTCCGTAACTAGACACCAGTAAAGACACACCCTGCGGCCACAATATTAAGGGCTATATTTCACTGGGAGTGGTAGAGCGACCAGCATCCGAACTGGTTGCGCCGCCAAACACCAGGTGAGTAACTCTCTATAGAGCTGTATACATTTTGCCATGCCATGGTGTCCCAGTGAAATACCGGCCTTAAAAAAAACTGCATTCAAAGATTAAAAAGAAAACTCATACACGACTCGAGAATCGAAACTTATCAGTTTTCAGCCTGTACACTGTAGTCTTTTTCCGAAGCAATACCCGAAAAACATAGAGAAAACGAATTTTCTCAAATGCGAGACCCGGCTAGATCGATTTTTCGCCCCCGTAAAGCCCAATTTTTAAATTTCATCAATATCGTAGTTTTCGAGAAAGCGATAACTAATCAAATGTTGCTCATATAACAGCATAAAATGTTTACTGCTGCATAGAAACTTCCTCAACAGTTCTCTACCATGAATGATATAAATATATATCTATCTCATACTCAAGTATCGAGTATGAGAGGGAAAGCAGTACGTTATCGAGAGCAGAGTGAGCGTGGCTCAACCATTACTAACACGCGTTGTTTGAGATTGAGTCCCACTTTTATCTGGATCAGTACGCTGATAGTCTGGGTTGTAATAGAGTATGAGAGGGAAAGCACCAACCTTCAGACTGTGAGGCAGCCTGCTCAGTACGCTGATAGTCTGGGTTGTAATAGAGTATGAGAGGGAAAGCACCAACCTTCGACTGTGAGGCAGCCTGCTCAGTACGCTGATAGTCTGGGTTGTAATAGAGTATGAGAGGGAAAGCACCAACCTTCAGACTGTGAGGCAGCCTGCTAAGTACGCTGATAGTCTGGGTTGTAATAGAGTATGAGAGGGAAAGCACCAACCTTCAGACTGTGAGGCAGCCTGCTCAGTACGCTGATAGTCTGGGTTGTAATAGAGTATGAGAGGGAAAGCACCAACCTTCAGACTGTGAGGCAGCCTGCTCAGTACGCTGATAGTCTGGGTTGTAATAGAGTATGAGAGGGAAAGCACCAACCTTCAGACTGTGAGGCAGCCTGCTAAGTACGCTGATAGTCTGGGTTGTAATAGAGTATGAGAGGGAAAGCACCAACCTTCAGACTGTGAGGCAGCCTGCTCAGTACGCTGATAGTCTGGGTTGTAATAGAGTATGAGAGGGAAAGCACCAACCTTCAGACTGTGAGGCAGCCTGCTTAGTACGCTGATAGTCTGGGTTGTAATAGAGTATGAGAGGGAAAGCACCAACCTTCAGACTGTGAGGCAGCCTGCTCAGTACGTTATCGACAGCGGAGTGAGTGTGGGCCGTCACTAGCACGCGCTGTTTGAGACCCACTAACATCTGGATCAGTACGCTGATAGTCTGGGTTTTACCTGGGCAACAAATGGAATGTTAATACACAAAGGACAAAGTAAGATGAGGAAGTGTAAGTCATATCGTCGTATAGGCCTATGGGTCTGTTCTCGGTATTGTTCTCTAGTACCTGAGTAGTAACTAAAGCCCGCTAACAGATGGCGCTGTAGGGTAAGTCACTAGTTTCAAGATATATTTTTGACAGCGAGCGTCAGTGCGTTGTGTGTTGGTTCGCCATGATAAATAAAAACACTGCTCACTTGTTTGATCTGTTGTTGAGTTGTTTTCCAGAGCCGGGCAGCCCCCGTAGAGGTGTTGTTTAGTTGTTTACCAGTGCCGGAAAGCCCCCGTAGAGGCATGTTGTTTAGTTGTTTACCAGTGCCGGAAAGCCCCCGTAGAGGCATATTGTTTAGTTGTTTACCAGTGCCGGCAGCCCCCGTAGAGGTCCGCTGTTTAGTTATTTACCAGTGCCGGGCAGCCCCCGCAGAGGCCTGTTGTTTAGATGTTTACCAGTGCCGGCAGCCCCCGTAGAGGTCTGTTGTTTAACAGTGACGGCAGCCCCCAGGTCTGTTGTTTAGTTGTTTACCAGTGCCGGGCAGCCTCCGTAGAGGTCTGTTGTTTAGTTGTTTACCAGTGCCAGCAGCCCCCGTAGAGGTATGTTGTTTAGTTGTTTACCAGTGCCGGCAGTCCCCGTAGAGGTCTGTTAATTCGTTGTTTACCAGTGCCGGGCAGCCCCCGTAGAGGTCTGTTATTTCGTTGTTTACCAGTGCCGGGCAGCCCCCGTAGAGGTCTGTTATTTCGTTGTTTACCAGTGCCGGGCAGCCCCCGTAGAGGTCTATTATTTCGTTGTTTACCAGTGCCGGGCAGCCCCCGTAGAGGTCTGTTGTTTAGTTGTTTACCAGTTCCGGGCAGCCCCCGTAGTTGCGCGTAGTGTGTAGCGGACATCGCTCGGAGCACGGCCCTCTGTTGCTCGATGTTGAGACCACGCATCAGTCGAGACCCCAATCGGCCCACTTCACGAGGCAGCTTCATCTCAAACTCCACTGGTTGCTTGTCTATTATCAATCTGTTAAGTATAATAAATACCTCTTTACAATATTGACCAGAAAACAGAAATTACAAAGGCGAGTGGCTTTTGTGTTGGGGATAATATTCTCGACTCGAATTCTGTGTGTGAAGTTAAGATTAGAAGTAAGAAGGAAGCATTTTAGCTAAACAGATCGACAAAAAAAACTAAAAGTAACACGCCCGCATGCAAAATTTTTAGTGGGCAAACGGCCTTTTTAGTCGATAATTTCAAGAAGCAGGTCGGACTACAGTGTATAAACGCTGAAGACGCGAGTTCTGGCATCGACTGTGGATCTTTCCAATAATTAAAAGAAATGCGCTTTCGCAGTTTCTATCACAATGTCTTGTCACATTAAACCCTTTTTGAAAAATTTTTGTATGTACCAAATAATTTCTGTCTATAACATATTATTTTGTGTAACATGTCTGTTTACAGAGAACATTTATTTAGTTTTAGCATTCCATATAAAAAACAATAAATAAACAAAATACCTCCTCAACGCTGCGCTTCGTTCGCTGTCGTCTAACAAAACGCCAAGGTTGGTCAAATTCTGCACAGTAGTCGCGTAAGACTCATACGTGTCTATGTGGAATAACGTCTCTTTATTTAAACGACGACTGAGGTCTCTGAAAGGAGGGTTTATTAAATGTAAGCAATGTTTTACGATGAGCTGTAATTTTCGATCGCACATTCCAGTACTTTTTTTGTCTCCTCCTTGTTACGCCAGTACTTTTTATGTCTTGTACTTTTTCGTGTTCTAGTTGGAAGTCATCATATAAGCCAGACTAAAACTATCGATATTTTAATAGCTAAGTGTCAAGGAATATAGACAGAGATAAAAAAAAAACCGGCCAGGTGCGAGTCGGACTCGCGCACTGAGGGTTCCGTACCACCACATAAACATAATTGTATTAGTTGAAATTTCAGTAAGTTAATGTGCTAGATTTTTTGAGTCCGACAAGCGCTTGACCAAACTTTATTATTTGTTGTTATTTTATAGCTTATGCACTATAAACATACCAATTTTCAAGTTTATAAGTGTTCCCGTTTTTAAAAAGAACTAAAACAAAAATCGTCTCAGCGACCATCCAACTTGACCCCTCTCTTATATGAATGTTCTTGAAACGGGAGCTCACCACAATTGGTTACCATTAGTTGTGAGAAAAGTTGTAATATTTAATGATTTCAGACTTTTCCCTTTATTTGTACTGTGAGACCTAGCTTCTTGCCAAATTTCATAATTTTAGGTCAACGGGAAGTACCCTGTAGGTTTTGCGTTTTTGAATAAATGTATGGAGATGAGGACATAAAATGCCATATCTTTTGATTGCGTCATTGTAAAAAATTTAAATTTTCAGATCTTGTGTGGTTCGTGGATCCTAATATATGGTATTAATTTCAGCCTGATACCTTTACCCGTTCGTGAGATAAAGGGTCTTGTCAGACAGACAGACAGACAGACGGACAACAAAGTGATCCTATAAGGGTTCCGTTTTTTTCTTTTGATGTACGGAACCCTAAAAACAAGGCAACTGAATGACTGAACTAATACGCACATTGTAAGGGAGGTAAAGTGTCATTTTGTGTTTCTACCTATGTTCTTTAGTAGTCAAATATTCAAAGAAAGAGAGTCGTACACTTTTTTTAAACAGTAGATGAATAATCCTTTTGCTTGGCCAGAGTAAGCACCCCTATGGCAAACTGCGAGTCTGCGATTGATTATCTTCGCTCACGATTCACAAACAATTATAATATTAAATGATATGTTTGCCCTAAAAATGGATTATAAAGCACTACACCTTTCCAAAAGTATGTGTATATCCTTTTGTTTAGCTACAGTGACCGACCCAGCGGCGAGCCACGGTCGGCCCTCCACGCTCACGATTGAGAAATCGCCCTCTTGTGGACCACTCGATGATTTATCACCAGCGTTTAACGTGTCTGCAAAAAACCAAAATAATTATTTTCATTAAAATACATAATACATATCACACTAGCCGTGGCTCGCGACTTCGTCAGCATGGATTTCCATAGATTTAAAATCCTTTCTTAGTGCTCGGCTATAGGAACCTCTGCGCAAAATTTCAAGTTTTTAGACCAAAGGCTTTGGGATGTGCGTTGAAATGCCAGTCAGTTACTTTTGTAGATAAAACTTAGTTTAACTGATAAAAACTGATATTCTTTTAGATGATTTCGTAAAAAAACATCAATTTCATGATCATTATAGTTATACCTTCCAAAAAACTTGTATGTATGTATATATGTGTTTTTTAATTAGACCCAAATATTGTTAGGGTTACCTCAAGCACGTAAATGAATACTTTTGGTGTTATTTTTTACATTTCTATTCACTACTTTTCGAGAAAAATCCTAAAAACAATACCGCTAAATATCGTAAAACGAACACTCCGTATCAGCACAGGCGGCAGCGCGGAGTCGTGAGCCAATCACGCGCAAGCCGAGTGCGCGGTTCGGGCGATTTCGGATCGGTTTCGGGCTAGTACGGTCGAAATCATTACTACAGGTGATTGCAAATAATAATTATTTTTTTGTTTGAAAATTATAAAAAAATCTAGCGAGAGGATTTTTCTAAAACTTTGATAAACCTTTTTCTTTATCATAGTTACACCACCCCTAGAAATATTTGGGTCTAATTAAAAAACTCCTTATATTCTTTATTGCATCACAAATAAAAGGAGACAAATTACAAACAAAAATAGAATGCAAAGGCGGACTTATCCCTAAATGGAACTTACCAATTTCTTTTATTTGTCTTTCGAAACAATGAAGAAAACGTTCATGTGATGGTTGTACTGTTTTCAATTTTAGATTTGCTGCGCATGTCCCTCGTTTAGCTCTGAAAATAATTATGACTTTCCCAATCAGATATTTAAGGTTAACGTAACCGGGTACTTAGCGCATAACTGTTCCTAAGGTAGCTTAAGTAGCTTACTCCATTATGTAACCACCCTTCAAGCTATGAGCCACTAACGCGGTCATCTACTCAGTTATAAATAATTAATGGTTTTATTTCAGGCATATGTGGTATATGCCCGGCACATGAGACATACCACCTTAGTTCTCAGGGTGGGTAACGTGCTTTGCTGTCTAATTAGTGTCAAATTATTTAATTAATAAGACAGTGGGTGTCATGGGCGGTGGTGACCACTTACCATCAGGTGGCCCACCTTTTCTTATGAAGTTACTTTAGCTTTAAGTATAATAAGAGGAGTATTAATAGTAATAGATTTTAATTAATAAAAATTTTTTGATAATTAAAATTTAATTTGGTTATTTTTTTACTAGTTTAGCCACTTATGACATAAAAAAAACTAGGACCTGTTAAGGGGTAAAAAGCAGAGACAAACTTACTAGGTTAATTTTCTCTGACAAAACTTATTCTTTTTCTTTAAGTGCCGTCTCCGGAGGTAGACAATCGTTGAAGATATTTAATCCTTAGGGACAGCTGCTTGGAAAAACGATATTTTGCTCATGTGAAAAAGCCGCGATATCCTTAATAACCTTTAAATTTAATGAATACTTACTCCATTTTTTTCGTTTATTCTAACGCATACCAAGTCGCTGATACCAAGACATTTAGCAGCCATGTCACTAAAACCAGATTATTGCTGACGGAAATCGCAACATTGTTTTACAAACTTGTTTTTCTGACAGCTTTGGTCGATTGCTTTTAGACATAGCCGCAATATATGCTGGTAAGCGTTGGAATACACGAAAAAAATGGATCATAGGCACATAATTGAACAATCTTACCGTTTTTCAGCACTATCAGTCCAGAGCGCTTTAAGTGGGGCTGCACTGCTTTGGGCTCGCTCCTCCATTCTCAATAGCGCCGCCCATTGCAGAAAATATTTTATATGAGCAGAGGAAAGGTGGCCCAACGCCGTATCACGGAGTTTGACCAACGGGTGGGACTCTGTGACGCTTGGACCTTCCGTGTGCCTATAAATGTTTTCGTATACATAAAAAAAAACGGCCAAGTGCGAGTCGGACTCGCGCCCTAAGGGTTCCGTACCTATCTACTATATGATATACTGAAAGCTTTTGCTCTTTGATTTTAAAAACTCCGCGACCATCGCACTTGACCCCTCTTTTATAGAAAAGTTCTTGAAGCGGGAGCTCACCTTAATGGGTTAGTATTAGTTGTGAGAAAAATTGAAATATTTAATGATTTTAGACCTTTCCCTTTATTTGTACTGTGAGACCTAGCTTCTTGCCAAATTTCATAATTTTAGGTCAACGGGAAGTACCCTGTAGGTTTTGCTTTTTTGCATAAATGTATGGAGATGAGGACATAAATTGCCATATCTTTTGATTGCGTTGTTGTAAAAAATTGAAATTTTCAGATCTTGTGTGGTTTATGGACCTTAATATTCGTTATCAATTTCAACCTGATACCTCTTCTCGTTCGTGAGAAAAAGGGTCTTGACAGACAGACAGACGGACAACAAAATGATCCTTTATAAGGGTCCCGTTTTTTTATTTTGAGGTACGGAACCCTACAAAAGACCCAATTGGATATGTGATACAGATTAGTTGTAAGTTATCATTGTACAAGGATACCCCTCCCACGTGGAACCGATGTTCGTCCCGGATGTTAAGGTGTTTGGACTTTAGGGAGGGATATTATATTATATTGTATTGTATTATATTATATTACTTATATTATATTATGTTTTGGTCACTTCTTTGGTGTCTCGATTTCAAAATCGGTAGATTATTATCCTGACCTCCCCCGCCTTGAGACCCTCAAGGAAAAGGCGGATCAGGATTCCTGTCTACATAAATTGTATTCACCAAGACTTTTGACAGTATTATTGACGTGTGTATGGCGGCTTGTTTATGTAGCATATGTATGTTCAAGCGTGCTTTTAACTGTGTGCAATATTTGTGTATGTATTAAGCTACTACTCCAGATGTCCCTATTACAATTGGTATTACTTGGGTGGTTGTTTTCCAAAGCCGTGTTACTTCTTTTTGCAAAAGGTGGTTGAGTTTTCAATTTCTTGAGCTCCTATGTTATAGTCTGACGGTACGGTTCTATCAATTAAGTATGTTTTATTTTCAGTTTTATCTATGTATATTATGTCTGGCCTATTGTGTGCTACTGTTACATCAGTCTGAACCGGTATCTCCTCTCTCTGCTGCAAGCTGGTTGTATCGAGCTTGTGCTTTTTTAGTAGTGCCCAGTAAAGGTACTGCACTAAGTTGTTATGCCTTTTGGTATGTGCCTGCCAACTTCTCACAGCCTGCTACAATACCTGTTAAGCGGTTTCATCCTTCGTGGCACATAGCCGACACTTACCATCCACAGGTCTTTTGAGCACATCTCTTTCATGTGGGCCGACAGATTCTGAGACACTAGTGCCTTTGATATGTCTACAAAATATTAGCCTAAAATTAACGTACCTACGTATTATTAGTACGTATTTGCGAAGACGCGCGACACCCGAGTTGAATCTCTAACAGAACTATTGAATGTATATTTCTTTTGATTTATCAGAGGACATTTCACACAAGGTCATCTGATCCCAAACTGGGCAAAGCCTTTACTATGGGTACCAGGGATTGATATAAATACATAAATAACACCCAAACACAGAACAAACACTTGTGTTCATCACACAAATGTTTGCCCTGGGCGGGGATCGAACCCGCGGTCACGGCGTGAAAGGCAGGCTCACTATCAACCACGCCAACGGATTAGACATCGGTTTGCCCAAATATTAATGCGGTCAAAAGCAACAACTTTTATTCTAAGACTTTTGCACAACGCACAAAAAATAAATCCTCTTCCTATACAAAGTAACGTAACTGACCAATACGTTTTGCTTGGGAAGTGGAAATTTTTATGTGCGTTGTTGCAAAAGTCGTAAAACGATAGTCGAGACAGACTGCTGTCAAATGGTAATTATTACCCGTTCTGGAACCTAGTTTAATATGTCAGGCAAACGGTTGAAAGCTCCAAAAAATAACCTTATAATTGGTTATCGATGGGCAACTGATCCATCATTGCCCTAGCCTTATCTCGTTTTTAGAGTCGGCTAGCTTAGGGGATTTGCAAAAAGGAAAAAAAAAATAAGAAAACCAAATTTATTTAGAAAAAATTATAATACATCTTTTTTATTATAGCATTTTTAATTCTTTAGAGCAATTAGTCCATTCATCATATCGAAGGAGTTACTGTCGGGTGCAACAGTAATATGCCCTTGCGCAGTTTGAACGAGCAGCCAGCCTGCGGAATCTATGCCCCGAACCTTTCCGTCAACCGTTCCTTCTTTAGTCTTAACCTTCACTTCTTCGTCACTATGCAGCCAGTATTTACAATATTCTTTAATAAATTCCTCTACACCTTCTTTAGATTCCGTAAGCTCCAGCAGAACTTCCAATTCTGAGCAAAACTTGCCTAAGTAACTTTCTATAGAAATCGCTGGCAGATTTTTTGAAAATGCCTTATTATAATCGTCGATAATTCTGTTGACACACATTGTCGGGATGCCATTGGAGATATTTACACCGACACCGATGTTGATAACCAGTTCATTTAACATGTGATGAGCTACGGTAATTATTCCACCGATCTTTATATTGCGGCCGTAGTAAATATCATTAGGCCATTTAATTCTGACGTCTAAGTCTGCATATACGTTTCTTCGCAATGCAAATATGACTGCCAAAGCTGCAACATGCTGTGTAAGAGATAAAGATTGCGAGTTTTTCTCAGATTGCTTCAATATTTGTACAGATATAGCAGCTTGGCCAGTTGGAGTAATCCAAGAGTTACCTCCTCTGCCCTTAGCTTGCGTTTGTCTACCTGCTATTGCAGTAAAACCATTAGTTAAAGATGTATTAAGTATATCCATAGTAGATGTTAATACATCACAGTAAACCACCGTATTTCCAAGCCATTTTGAATTTAAATTAGAGAAGTAGTCTTCATAAGAAAAATTTTGAGGTTTCTTGTGAATATAGATTGGTAGAAAAGTGCTTGAAGGAGTTTGCAAGGGTGGTTTTTCATTATTTAAACACCACTGTATAGTAATATTCCCTATTTTCTTGATTCTCTTTTCGTTCGGGTTGTCTTTGCAAACTTCGTCTAAAATTGTTAATTTAGATTCATCTTTAGTTAAATAATAACCGGGTGTGTATTCAATAATTTCAATATGCTCATCTGCGCTTCTAACATGGAGTGCAAAGAAATCTTTTAATAGTATTCTTAAATACTCCCTCTTTGCTACATTTTTAGATTTTTTTTTCTTTTTCAAATCCAGCTGAGAGAATATAATAACGCCTTTGTGTCCCTCACCATTAGATATAATTTCTACTTTCACTGCATTTTCTTGGAATGTCAAGTTAAACTCTTTATTCAAATTGATAATTTTCATTTGAATATTATTAGAAGTATCACAGGTATTTTCTTGCAGATTTTCTGCTTTGTAGTTCGGTAATATTTCGTAAAATATATCTGAACGCAGTGCAAGAATCTTGCCGCCGCCGTCAAAAAGATATTGCTTTATTAAATCTATATGTTCTTTGACATTCCCCACAATAGCTAATAAGGCACATTTTCCTTTCCACACACCACTGGCTAGGGTTTCTTCGTTTATGGGATATATAGTATACCTGTCGCAATCTAAAGTTCTCTTAAGCGCTTCCGTCAAGTCGAATTGTGTGTTTTTATCAGAATATACCAATATATTCACTAAGCTGGGTTTTGTAGATGCTGAAGGAATTTCCTGGTTGTCTTCCATAGCTTTCTACACTTATCAACTTCTTTAGAACATTTTATCAGGCTTTTAACTTTAAACACTATTAACTTACTTATTACTTAAGCTTCACTTTTGTGTTTAACCTTCACTCTAACCTCTCGGCGATTGTGAGTGCTTCCACCTTCCAGCGGCTTCATAAAAGCGATTATCCTGATACCGCTAGACGGTCGTAGTTTGTGAAACTCTGAGAGCGCTAAAAGATATAGATATTTGACCAAAACAAATGAATAATGTTTTAAATTTTGATGATTAGCTCATAGTTGTTTTGGAGTTAGCAGTAGTATAACTCGCAGTTAACCTGATATGACCGCTGTGGTATAGCAACTAGATAATTTTCCAGGTTTCAGAAGGCACGTTAACCCGAGGGCAATTATTCGGCTTGAAAACTTTAGTCACAAAAGATAGTCAATTTTGCCACTGACCTGTCTGCCTACACGATAATTGGTTTTCAGATAAAAGTGAAATAATTTTTTTAATGTTGCATCATCATCATCGTAACATCTCTGGGATTTCTAGCAGGCTGCAGGGAATTCAAATAAAAACTCGTGGTACAATTTGGGGGCTGTTACCATAGTTGTAGCAGTACGTAAGACACTGCTCCTCCGGTTAATAATCCCGTAGCCGCCTCTTACGACACCCACGGGTAGAGATGGGTTGGTACTATTCTTTGCCAGCACCACACGGATGATGATTACAAACATATAAACAAAAACATCACGTCTCGTTCGCGTAGGGGTGGCAAATCACATACTGCTACTATCTTGACCTACTTCCTCTTTTACTCTCGATAACCTTTGCATAAAACCGCTTGTTACTCGTAGTTTAGGCTACGTTTGGGTCTAGCCATTATTCAAAATTCAAAATAAAAATTCAAAATAAAAAATCCAAAGTTCTAGACTATGATGGCACTGCAAATTATTCTTCGTCATCAAGTAAACAAAATATGCAACTAAGTCCTGGGCTCTAGATCACGAACCGGAGTAGGGGAGGGCGGCACGGCACACAGTTACCACTTTTGGGTTTTCTCTTATGTCTCAAAAACGGTGCGCCGTAGACAAATACTATCTATAACCAAATGAAAGCTTATACAATTTTCTACAACTTTTATTTTATACTCTTTTTCCGAATTTCCAACCAAATTCGATTAATATGTTCCGGAAAATGTGAAAATGTAAATAAAGTTTTGTGGAGCTAATGGCCTCTACTTTTCTACTACGTTCCTTATTACGTGTAATCGATGAGGTAGGATCATTAGCAGTTGAATCCGAAATTCCAAGTTCCATTTCAAATAAAACCTTCGCTTCGAGTCAGTCCTGGTTGCCGCTCAGAGTTGCCGTTACCCACTGATATTCAAAGTTTACCGTTAGATAAATTCAAAACTGTTATCAAGCAAGAAGCAGAAGAGGCAAATCCATGGTATTAGACATGACGCTTTGTGCAACTGGCTGTTAGCCAATCAAGCCAAGCAATCTATTGCTGTCTCTTTCGTTGTCAACAAAACAGAAAGGATCACCAATAAACTTAAACGAGCTTTAACTTTAAAGACGCTTAGTGCACCTGGCGGCAAGGGTCGAATTATATGCATCCGCGCGCCTGAGGTTATATGTAATTCGACCAATTCAAATTGACTTGTTTATTGTATCAACCAAAGATTTCGGACCTCCTTCCTTCCCTACATCAAACATATTTTTTCTACTCTAATATCGTAGATCCTCAATAATGCGTTAAGAAATTATAGCTTACCACCTACATAATGTCAATCTGTGCCTAGAAACACTCTTAGTATTAGGAGAGGACAATTTTTTATCAGGAGGAGTGTATTTTGAAGAATTGAATTTTGCGCGGGAGACATGTTAAATAACTTTTTAATTTTAAGAGTCGTCGCGGGACAACTATTAAACAACTTTTTAATTTTATAGACGAGCCATGACAGCGACCTGTATGCAGCAAGCAGATTACATTGCAATATTTGCAATGATGGAGCAAACAGATTTTGTACACATATTTTTATTGATTTTGTAAAGAAATAAGAGGTAAAAGCGTTCAAGATAAGTCTTCAGGTGTTTTTAAATCAACTAGGAACATCGCTTAGTAGAATCGCCGGGAAAAGAGAAAAATATTACGAAAAGGTTTGTTCTTGAACACATTACTTTAGGATTCAAGATATGAGAGTAGATAAAGTTGTGTATGCAACTCCACATACTCGTAATCTATCTACACTAATACTATAAAGAGGAAAGATTTGATTGTTTGTTTGTTTGCATCGAATAGGCTCCGAAACTACTGGACCGATTTGAAAAATTCTTTCACCATTAGAATCCTACATTATCCGTGATGAACATAGGCTATAAAGAATTTTCAAAAAAGTTAGGGTTCCGTATGAAAACTTCGATAATGTAACCCAAGGTGTGAAAAAAATACCAAATAGTATCCTTATATCGCGTACGCTGCCGAAACCATTGACAATAGAGCAAAGTAAAATACTACAATCTTATAGAAGACATCAATTTCTACAAAAAAGGCCGCGATAACATATGTCTAATTATTACAGTTATGTCACAATAACTACTTTTTCATGTTAAAACGCCGGTACAAACTATATAGGCCACATTATTCATATCTTGGTATTAATCCTCATCCAAATTTATGACTTCGTATTCAAGGCTATATAAGTACCTGTAAATTACTTTTTGAATTATTCAAATCGGACGTACCATTCAAAAGTTATCATGAGTGAAATAATTATAAAAATTGAAATTTAAGAAACTGAGCTCTAAGTGACTAATGGTTTCTAGCTTTGTCTTATATTACTTAAAAACCTGTTGAACATTTAACTAAAAATAATATACAATTTTTCTTTATAATTTACTCTGTTTAGGGTTCCGTACCAAAAGGGTGATAAACGGGACCCTATTAATATGCCTCCGCTGTCTGTCAGCGGGCTGTATACCGTAGGTAGACAGTTGAAATTTTCACAGATAATGTATTTCTGTTGCCGCTATATCAACAAATACTAAAAATAAAAAAATATATAAATTAAGGGGGACCCCTACTGAAAACGTGTTTTTAGACGATTTTTGTTTTAGCTCTATTGTAAAAACGTGAACACTACAGCTGTATAATAGTTATATATAACTTGAGGGAGCTATAGGTTGTTAAGAAAATTATATGTTTTATCAATATTAAATATGTAACCGTTTGTTCCTAAATAAATAAAAATAAAATAAAAAATAACACTTGCATACAAGCGTTAAAATTGTTATGTTTAAAGTGCATAAGCTATAGAATAACAACAAATAATAAAAAATGGTCAAGACTCGCGCATATTTTATACAAATCTGCGTGACTGCGCGTCCATAACAAAGACAGTATGTTTACCTTAGTGGTACGGAATCCTCGGTGCGCGGGTCCGACTCGCACTTGGCCGGTATTTCATTAACCTCCGACTCAACAAGAACCTATATTATCTAATCTTTGCCTATTTCTACCCGTTCGATGCCGGGGCGGACCGCTAGTTAGGTATAAAACTCTCGTGTCATCTACTATGGAACTTGGCTCGCTACGCTCACATGCGTCCAATAAACCGACACTCAAGTTTCATACCCCTCATTATGTCGTTGCATAAACTACTATAAAAGAGCGCGTGGGTTTTTATTGTCGCTTATTTTTTTTCCACATGGCGCCATTTTGTTTGCGAAGCCACGTAAATGTAACTGAAGTCATTAAGAGTTTCATAATATCCTTTTTTTTATTTTTTATTTAGCCTGTGCTGTCCCACTGCTGGGCAAAGGCCTCCCCCCTACGTTTCCACTCCTCCCTATCGATCGCCATCGTCGGCCACTCCTCTTCGAAAGTAACCAGGTCATCCCTCCATCGCTTTTTTGGCCTTCCTCTGCCCCGGCGTCCGTTGTGTGGCACCCATTCTGTGGCGCGTTTGGCCCACCTATCCGGGTGCATTCGACACACGTGGCCTGCCCAATCCCATTTTAATGTGGCAGCCTTTCTATTAGCGTCAGTGATACGGGTTTTGGAGCGTAGAGTGGTGTTCCGGATACGGTCGGTCCTCTTGACACCTAGTATGCTGCGCTCCATTGCCCTTTGACAAACCGCAAGTCTGGACTTCTGTGCCTCAGTCAGAGACCATGTTTGGGCACCGTAGGTTAGAACGGGCAAGATACACATGTCGATGATTTTACGTTTTAAGGATAGTGGGAGAGTCCCTTTTAGTAAATCCTCCATGGACCAGTAGCTCCTCCAAGCGTTTTCAATTCGGCGACTGATTTCTTTGTCTTGCCTATTGTGGAAGGAAACTATCTGGCCCAAGTAGATGTATTCTTCAACGTGATGTATCTCTTGCCCGTCTATCACCACCCTACGTTTCGTGCCATTGGTCATGACTTTTGTCTTTGACTGGTTCATGTGAAGTCCAACCTTGCGGCTTGTCAAGTCGAGTTCGGTCAGCATGTTTTGTAGTTCATGGGCAGACGAAGCGAAAAGCACAATGTCGTCGGCGAAACGAAGGTTCGTAAGCCTGTTTCCGCCGACATCAATGCCCTTCCCGCTCCATGAGACTGCTAAGGTTTTGAAAATTTCTTCGAGAGAACTTGTGAACAGTTTTGGGGAAAGCGGGTCGCCCTGTTTGACACCCTTACGAATGGGAAATGTGGGTCCAGAGGATTGAAGTTTTATGTTTGCAGTGCTTTCAGCGTATATAATTTTTATTAAATCTATGTAGGTGGTATCTATCTCTTGAGTTGTTAGTGCATTAAACATCGCGGTATGGTAGAGGCTATCGAAGGCTTTGCTGTAGTCAACAAACGCTAAGTGAATGGGCATCTTGTGTTCTGAGGATTTTTCTATGATCTGATTTATGGCTTGGAGGTGATCTGTTGTCGAGAAACTAGGCCGAAAGCCAGCTTGTTCAGGTGTTTGGTGTCTATCTAGCATGCCGTCAATGCGATTCTGTATTATTTTTATAAATGCTTTGTAAATATGGGAAATGAGACTGATAGGTCTATAATTTGAAATATCAGATTTGTCATCTTTCTCATGTAAGAGTATTATATTGGCATGGCAGACATTTTTGGGGAGGTGTCCTGACCGAAGTATGGAGTTGAATAGCTTTGTAAGGTGGGGCAGTAAGGTCGGCTCTCCAATTTTAAGCGCTTCTGTCGTGACACCATCCTCTCCTGGGCTTTTATTGTATTTCACGCTCCTAAGGGCTTTGTGCACTTCATGCTCAGTTATGGGAGGGATGGTGTCAGGACAGGAATAAGTTATATTGTAATTGGTTTCGGTAGAACTATTGCTATATAAAGATTTGTACGAGTAAAATGATGTGCATATGTCTGTTATTTTTTCTCTGTTTCTTTGTTTCTTACCATGTTCGTCTGTTAAGCTAGTAATATCCTACAATGAATAAAACTTTTTGACTTTTAACGTAAGACAATACAAACGTTGCTTCCTATATATCAAACTATTTCTAGAAGATGTAATGATACTGACCAGAGATGTAGCTGGCAGAGCGTGAGGTAGGGGCACTTGGTACACGCGGAGTGATGATGGACCGGCTCCGGAAGGCTCTGCTGTAGTAAAGACGCCGCTTCCTCTATATCCGACACTTCTTCTGTATGGGGAACGGAAAATTCATAAGGTTAATGGAATAACAGGAAACTAAAGAGAGTCTATATAAGCACATAATCATAACATCCCAAGAAACGTCCACTACATGAAAGAATTCCAGCGAAAAATTGTGGTATAATTTGGAGGGGAAGTACCATAGTCGCCACGCATAATAGCGTTGCGGCTGGCACCATGGACCGCGGTTTTAGGAGACCGCAGTAAAAAAGACGGTATGATACAGAGAAGGACGCCGCTGCCCATTCTCCAATAAATAATCCCTTAGTCGCCTCTTGCGACACCCACGGGTAGAGATGGGTTGGTACTATTCTTTGTCGGCACAATATGGGCAAGAATCATAAGTTGAAAAATGTCAACTTTCAAGAAATCATAAACTCGTAGAAAATTCGTGGATCCATAGGTCCTTTAGGTAAGGCTATCCGATCCTGAATGGGATCGGTTAGGTTGTGTTAGGTTCTCTATCGACCAAACGCAAGAGCTGAGCGAGCGTACCGAGCGTGTTGACAGCAGCCAGCGAGTGCCAGAAGCGAATTCGGTACCTACATTTATTATTTTGATCAATTTACGATTCCGTATTATTTTCCGGTGTTTATTATAGTACTCTTTGCAAACGAAAGGGCTCATGCGAAGTGCCACTTCGGCCTCTAAATATAAAATACAAATGGGCTTTTATCTTTTTCAAATTTCTAGCAAATATGAAGTAGAAAGAGATGAGGATCCATTTCGACCGCGAGTTCTTAGGAAACGTAACGCTCTCCCTTCTTCATATGATAATAATCAGCTGACTGGAAAAACTTATGTTGGAGGGAAATCACAAATTTTTCTTTTTTTTTTAAGAGTAGAATAAGTTGTAATAATCCTAAGAGAGAGAGAGACAAATAGATGTGTACCTGGATCGACTTGTCTTTGGTTGGCTAGATGGTTGACAAGTTGGTTTCTTAGCATCATGAGATCTCGCCTCTCGGGGTATCCACACGAAACCGACCGTAATTCCACGCGTTCCCTGCACACAGATATTAAGATTTCTTATCAAATTATACGAATTTTGAAACCACTTAAGCCCGCCACAGACACAGCTATTAAGTTTTTGTGAATTGGATTGAATCAAAACGAGTTTTGTAAGTGTTTTTTTAACATATTAATAGCTTATTGATAAAAAAAAACATAACATTCTTTCATAATAATAAATCAAGATAGAGGCGAAAAAAAACGGGGTTGAGGGCCATTTTTTTCGTCATGACCTTGAAGCTCTTATATAAACAAACCATACTCGAGAACGACTGTGTTTATAATTTATTAGAATGCTTACATCATAAGCTTACAAAAAACAAACACTTCTAAGAACCCATAATGTAAATATTGTGACTGGCGAGCGATAAATCTCAAGTAGGTCGTTAAGAGCTCGCCGCGCGCCCGCATCCGGTGTCAAATTCCCCCCTTCCGGCCCCTCAAAGGTTAATATACGGAATGTAAGGGACAGGTTTCCGAAACGTGAAAGGAATTGGTCAACATAACTGAACAATTTTCAGTGAATAAAAAAACATTCGGGAAATGAAAAAAAAAATCGGCCTTTCCATACAAACTGTCCAATCAAGCTCGCAATTTGGTATGGAAATTTTATTCCCTGAAAGTTGTTCAATTTCGTTGACTCATCATGCCCTTTCAGTTTTTTGAAACCTGTCCCTTAGACCTTTTATAAAAATATAGCGAGCTATACCATTAAATGACGTCATAGAAAGCACTGATTCAAGCACTGAAATCTCTCTATGAGGATTCCAGTGCTTGTATCAGAATAAACGGGGCGTACACTGAATGGTTTAGCATCGAAAAAGGTGTTAGGCAGGGATGTGTAGCGTCACCTTGGCTGTTTAACCTGTTCATGGATAATTGTTTGATTGATCTGAAAAAGAGTCTGTGTGGACTGAGAATTAATGAGTTACTCATCAAATGTCTTCTCTACGCTGATGACCAAGTTGTACGTGCGTCATCTGCTGACGAGTTGCAGGAGATGGTAACAATGATGAATGTGGCTTTAGACAGGAAAGGAATGAAAGTAAATGTAAGCAAGACGAAAGTAATGGTACTTGAAAGAGAAGAATGTATGACAGAGTGTACTATATTAATAGGTGGTGAACAAGTTGAACAAGTGAAGGAGATTGTGTATCTGGGCTCAAAGTTTACGAGAGATGGAAAGTGTGAAAGTGATATTGAAAGAAGAGTGAATGCTGGAAACATGGTGAATGGTGTCCTGCACGCCTTTATGAGGAGTCAGAAGGTGTCTCACAAGGCTCGTTTGGCTGTTCATAGGGGTGTTTTGGTACCAACACTGATGTATGGCAGTGAAAGCTGGGTATGGCAGAAGAAGCATGAAAGTAGAATTAATGCAGTGGAAATGAGAGCGCTAAGGAGTATGATTGGTATAAAATTGAGTGACAGGATTAGAAATAGTGTGATAAGAGAACGGTGTGGCGTAAAAGAAGACGTAGTGACGAAAATCGAGAAAGGGATGCTGAGATGGTTTGGTCATGTAGAGAGGATGAATGAACGAAGATTGACGAAAGAGATCTACCAGGCGAGAGTGAATGGAAACGTTGGAAGGGGAAGGCCTAGGCGAACGTACCAGGACCAAATTCAGGACGTTCTGAATAAAGGCCAGGTTAAAAGTACCCTAAACCGACGAGCATGTACGAAAGGATTGATGAAAGTACAGGAAGCAAGGGAAGTATGTCAAGATCGTAGCAGGTGGAGGACTGTGGTCTTTGCCTACCCCAACGGGAAAGAGGCGTGATGTTATGTATGTATGTATGTATAGAAATATATTTTATAGCTAGAGTTCGTCAATCTTAAAAATGCAGTGAGTCGTCGCTTTCCGCCGCTGGTAGCCAAGCCCATTAACCAATAAAGTTCAAAGGCTCAAAGGTTCAAAGTGGTCAAATGCGCAATGACTAACTGAAGGCTTCAATAGAATAAATCCATTGTGAATACACCTTTATTCTGCATTTGCGTTAATGACTTATTGCATTCTTAACGCGGACAAACTGTCTGTTATTTTTTATTAACAACAAAACAAGTCACTAGAAGAGGAGGTACTTCAGTTTAAAGAACGTCAGGTACTCGTAGTACACAAAGGTCGTAGGCTCGGCTAGCGACGAATTTCTATTCTTTTTATTTATTTAAACGAAACTCACTTCAAGTATAGCAGCAAGGCTTGGCTCTGTGCGGTGGCCGGGTCTTCCCCGCGCAGTACACTCAGCATCATTCCATATAGAGCCAGTTGGCCGCGGTGTTCAGCAGACACGGACGCTTTACCGCTCTTCAGCTCCAGAGGAACTACTGCTTTCTCACGAACACCTGTTAAAATATCTATAGTGTTTTACAAAACCCTACGTATTCAGGCTTGAACATAAGAATAATATGTTTCATTATGTACTCGTATATGTATTAAAGTGATTTAATATCGATGTTGGTCGCCCCTTATAACCAATAATATACTTCATTGCACACCACAGGACAGATATTTACAAAACAAGAAACATTAAAACAAAAGAATGTACAAATGCGGCCTTATTGTTGAGGTAGCAATCTCTACCAGGCAACCTTTCAGGTGTTGAAATCTGTACGATGAAGAGTGCGACGTGGGTTGGTGGCTACTTATACAATAAACCTACATAAAAATATTATATCCATAAAATACTTATTTGACATACATTACATGTGGTATCACTACATAAATATCCTTACTCATACAATAATATACTATAATAGATATATATAATATGCATAAACTAATATATACCATTATATTACTATATAAGAGAGGAAATATTGATGAAATCATGCGGAGAGGGCGTTGAGGAAGTGGGCTTTGACGCGATTCTTAAAGCAGTCGGGTGACGGAGCCCGCCTGATGGACTCAGGGAGGCTATTCCATAGGTTGATAGCTTGCACAGTGAAGAATTTTGAGAAGAAATCAGTGGAATGGGAAGGAGGTTTTTTAAGTAAAAGGGAGAGTTAGGATTGTTCAGGATAGTGTACAGAAGAGAAAGGATGTGGCAGTCCCTTCGACGGTGAATAGGCAGCCATTGAAGTTGAAAACGGAAATAAGACAATACAATATAATAAAAATATACTTTACTTATTTGATTTAATATGTGCTTTTTGCACTCTAGACTATATGGTCCCACTACCGGGTAAAGGCGTCCTCTTCGATCCTCCAAATATCGCAGCTTTGACCAAATTCCCAGCAACCAAGCCGGCACGAGTCGTCACGACGGCGTTGATCATCATGGGATTCCAATGTGTGACGACTCTCGCCCACCGTTGCGAATGCATGCGGATCATGTGCCCAGCCCAGTCTTCCGACCCACACCACGTTAGCAATTTCTTTTTAGCACATATTTTTTTTATTGTGTTCTTACACCACAGAACACCCAGAAGGTGGTAGGGCTTTTGTGGAAAGTCCGTCTGGGGAAGTACCACCCCCTTGCTTTTTTCTGCCGTGAAGCAGCAGTGTTTGCACTGCTGTGTTTCGGTTTGAAGGGCAAGGGAGCCAGCGAAATTACTGGCACATGAGCTTAGTTCTCAAAGTGAGCAACGCGCTTAGCTGTCTTATTGGTGTCAAAATATGCCATTAATAAGACAGTGGGTGTTATGGGTGGTGGTGACCACTTACCATCAGGTGGCCCACCTGCTCGTTTGCTCATTTGTAACATAAAAAAACCTTATCTTATTTTATGGACTTCTGAGCACTTCAACCTTATGGGATCGTTTGTGCTTCCCGTGCCTTATTGCTCCTGTGATCTTCCACTGTCTTCGAATTTGATCGTCGTGAGCTTCGATGTAGATTTCAGCGGAAGGAGCCTCATACGCTTGTTTACACAGTAACCCAGTTGTATGGCGTCTTCAGTATAAGAACATAGCCTCCGTGGTTTAGTGTTCTGGGTTCGATTCTGGGTTGGGACACCATTTGTGCGACTTCCCCAGTTTGTTCAGGAAATATCAGAAATCAGAATTTTTTATTAACACTAGGACATCACAACATAACTAACATCAAAGAAATATTATCTTGAGGACAAATAGGAAAAAAATACAGTGCTGTGATATCGGCAGTGATGAAAGGGACTCATTCAGCAGAAGCCGCAGCTCCCAAATTTCAGGATGAACCACTTGATTGTCTGAAAAGTAAGATGATTCCGTGCTCCGACAGGCACGTTCGGATACTCTCTATGGTTGTAGTCGTTACTGAACCTTGTCAGAGGCCTCTGGCGGCTCAACAACTCTGACACCAGAGTTTGTGAGGTTGGTCATCGACCTTGCAACCCACACGACATGATGATGATGAGTATAAGAGAAGACGTTTTCGATCGTATACACGCATGATACAGGATTTTTAAAGAAAGATCCTTGTAATTTTAAACAAATGTAAAATTACCGTTTCGTTGGTGTATGGTGACTTGTAGAGTCGCGTCGATTTTCCCTTTGAGGCCGAGTTGTGGACAGCACAGGTTCTCCTCAATATCCAACACCTTGTCTATATGACCAGCCCACTGCTCCTTTTGAGGTTGCTAAAAGAAAAGTGACGTGATTATGAATATAAAAACCAACCTTTGACTACCTACGTAGTTGAGTGTCTAACTTTATACTTTATAGCCGAAAAAATGTCATTCCGTAGAAATTTGACCATGGATACTAAGGAAAATAAGCTATCATAACCAAGTTGAAAGAAAACTAAGTAAAAACAATTCGCTAATAATATAAGGAAAAACTACCTAGATTTCCTTTCCTCTGGATTTTGTTGATTGTTGATTTTCTTCCAAAAACTCATCTACAACATAATTGTTCCATTGCCACGAAATTAAAAAACCGGCCAAGTGCGAGTCGGACTCGCGCTCCGAGGGTTCCGTACCACCACATAATCATAATTGTATTAGTTGAAATTTCAGTAAGTTACTGTGCTAGATTTTTTGAGTCCGACAAGCGCTTGACCAGATTTTATTATTTGTTGTTATTTTATACCTTAAGCACTATACACACACCAATTTTCAAGTTTGTAAGTGCTTCAGTTTTTAAGATATAGCTAAAACAAAAATCGCCTAAAAAATTGGTCTTTAGTACGGGAGCCCCCCTTAATTTATTTTTTATTTTTAGTATTTGTTGTTATAGCGGCAACAGATATACATAATTTGTGAAAATTTTAACTGCCTAGCTATTTTTGTTCATGAGATACAGCTCAAACAAGATTTTGTAAAAACAGTTGACTTTGCCGGTGTGCATTTTGGTGTGCATTTTGTGTTTTATAGGTGTGCATTTTGTGCCTTCAGAGACATATAATCTCTTTTTCGAATTTCGTAAACAAGTCTCAAGAGGCCGAAAATACGTTGATTTCTGTCGATTTACAGTTTTTGGCCGCCATCATGAAAAATGTTATTATGTTATTTATGTAACAAGCATGTATGAATTCGGCAGGGTCGTATTAGTCTAAAAACACCTTAAAAATAACAGATGTTCTATTAGCGTCTAGACGCAAAACGGAAGCCTTTTTCTCAGATATTTCCTTAATAGAGCTAAACTAAAAAAAACACGTTTCTTGTATGTGCCCCTCATATTTTTTAACTTTTCATTATTTTTATTATTTGTTCGGCAATCCGTCATAATAACGCATATACTGTGAAAATTTCAACCAAATAGAAACTACGGTTCAAAAGATACAGCCCTTTAAAGGTCGGACAGACAGGCGACGTAGGCTTAGTAATAGGGCTCCGTTTGGACCAAAGGTTTGGGCTCTTCAGGTACGGAACCCTAATACACAAAATAAATCGCAAACTTAAATAGCAAATACATCTCAGTCCCAAAAATGTTCTATAAAATAATCTATTTTTAATAAATAAATCTGAATCGAAAATCCTACCTTACTAAGCGGCGACTTAGCCACATAGGTCTGCATGAACTCTGCCAGTGGCGACAAATACTGTTGCATGTTAGTTCTCGCCTCCTCCTCGTCAATACCAGTGTCATACAACATTTGATTTGACTCCTTTATAATCCTCTCGGTTTCCATACGAAGCTTTGTAACTTCCATTATATTCTCCGTGAGAGCTTTCTGAACTAACTCGTGGATTAGGATGCCTATTGTCATCTGGAGATAATTATATGTAGAAGGTATAGGTGTAAAAATGTAAAAACATAATGTGCAATTTCTAAGCTTACATACAGACAAGCCGTGTGGTGCCGGCAAAGAATAGTACCAACCCTTTTCTACCCGTGGGTGTCATAAGAGGCGACTAAGAGCTTATGAACCGGAGGATGGGCAGCAGCGTTTTTCTGAGTATCGTACGATCTTACATACTGCAGTCACCAACAACAGCGGTCACCAGCCGCAACGCTTACATTCGTGGTGACTATAGTAAATCCCCTCTTAAGTACCATGCGTTTTTGCTGGAGTTTTGGAGGGAGCTCCCTGTCTTGTAGTGGATGTTTCATGGGATGTTATGAGGATACAGATAAGCGAAAAACCGGCCAAGGGCGAATCGGACTCGCGCTACGAGGGTTCCGTACCACCTCATAATCATAATTGTTTTAGTTGAATTTTTTGTAAGTTACTGTGCTAGATTTTTGAGTCCGACACGCGCTTGACCAGATTTTATTATTTGCTGTTATTTTATAGCTTATGAACTATAAACGTACCAATTTTTACGTTTGTAAGTGTTCCCGTTTTTAAGATAGAGCTTAAACAAAAATCGCCTAAAAAAACAGGTCTTTAGTATGGGAGCCCCCCTTAATATATAACTTTTTTTTATTTTTAGTATTTGTTGTTATAGCGGCAACAGAAATACATAATCTGTAAAAATTTTAACTATCTACCTATTATTGTTCATGAGGTACAGCTCAAACAAAATTCTGTAAAAACAGCTGGCTTTGGTGGCATCTTATTCCTGTTTCAAAATATTTTTTAAAACAAAAAATACAGTATTTATCTACTCAACGAGCTCTAAACAACGATACCCCTTCGGTAAAACTTTTTTTAACGCTCCCCCCTTTAGCTGTTTGGGAGCCCCCTTCATTTTTTACTTTTTTTAATTTTTAGTATTTGTTGTTGTAGCGGCGACAGATATACACAATTTGTGAAAATTTCAATATTCTAGCTATTACGGTTCATGAGATACAGCCCGCTGACAGACAGACAGACAGACATCGGAGGCATATTAAATAGGGTCCCGTTTTTCACCTTTTGGGTACGGAACCCAAAAAAGTACTATTTTCTATATGTAACACGTCGAATCTACTTACAGCAGTGTTGCCAGCATCCAGCCCTTTATACCTCTCCTGAAGCACCGCTTTTCTCCTGCAGAAGACTCCTGCCACCACACTGGTTGATGATACTAGGTGGTCCGGTGCTAATGTCAATAACCCCGCGCCGGTACCTACGTATTGCTGGCCGGTTGAATTATGAGATGCTAGGACGGATATTGTTTCGCCTGGAGATATGGGCGTATCAAGCCTACAGGAGAAAATACTTACTATAAAGTTATCCAATCGCCTTTAAAAAACATGATGAAGAGAAAATTATTTTATAGCTAATTTAATGTTAGAAGATGGTTGTATGTAATGTATTATCACAAGTTTTAAAGAATATATGTAGAAAATATTAAAAAATAACCCAAATCGCCTTGGACTTTATCTTAATTCATAATTAAAAATAAGATATTATATACTTTTGACGATCGACGATCTGGTCAAGGCCGCGGGAAGCCGCTGGATGCGAGCAGCGCAGGACCGGTCGTCATGGAGATCTTTAGGGGAGGCCTGTGTCCAGCAGTAGACGTCTTTCGGCTGATATGATGATGATATACTTTTGCACAGACTATTCGGCAGTTACAGGAGCCATCTTTAATGTTAAAGCTTCTTTAAATCTATTGCTAACAGTTTCCGATTTGTTTTCAAAGGAAGTCAGCCAATAATACAACTTTAACTTACAGCAACTACCTATATAACTTACCAAACCCCTTCAACATAGCAAGTTCCTCTATTGTTTTTGTTATTTTTGAGTCTTAGTTCTAGCCTACCCTGATGTTGAGTAACTGACAACACTTCACATCTCTGCATTGTAGTCAGATCTAGGTCTTCTATTCCATTCTGAAAAAAATAAAGGAAGCTATAAGTCAAATGGGTGGCAAAAGATGTTTGTGGGAAAGTTAAAGAATTTGTGAAAGGATTTCTGAAGTAATATAAAAATAACTTAGAACAAAAATATACAAAAAAGAAAGATGAAAGTTACTCTATCTGCCTGTCTGTTATGCCTTTACAGCTAAAACCTTGAACAGACTGATGAAAGGTTTTGGAGTTAGTTTGAACTTCATGGGGGCTACCATTAATCCCATGCAACTCAAGACATGGGCAACTGCTAAGGCAACATTAAAGATAATTTTGGTTTTGATTTCTAAAGTTTAAAAATAATTTATGCATATTTTACCCACACTCTTTATAAATATGAATTACATAGTTAATTATTTGTACTTTTTTACTACCTCATCAACATCTTCCATGTCCCACTCATCTCCAAATTCATCAAGTGCATTGGGACTAAATTCTAGGGTCTTGACAGTAGAGCCACTCTTGGAAGGAGTTAGCTCAACTTGGGTCAGCTTTTCTGGTGTCTTCAATAAGGCTAATCTTGATGAACAATGGGGTCCTGGGATGTAATAAAAATTACATTTAATTGTGTTTTATCTCTATAGTTCGTCCAAGTGCAACATAAAGGTGTAATCACAATGGAATTAAAATGCAAAATATATTTTTTTGTCATTTTATTTTTTAAACACACGCTTATTTCAAAGGTTTGCCTTCAGTTAGTCATTGTGCATTTGACTTTATAATTTTAAGCGACCTGATTGGTTACGGGGCTTGGCTACCAGCTGGGGAAAGAATTTAGAATAATAACTATTTAATATTAAAACACCTCTCTGGCTCCTAAGAGATTTTGCAGCCAAGCTCGTTGGAAAGCTCAGCATTTATGAATAGTTTTGGCAGTGTGTTGGAGGAGAAGTTGAAAATTGGGGCTTTTGCCCTGGGGTGTGTTGTAGGCTAATTAATAATTACAGAAAAATACTTAAAATCAACTAAGCACAATCAAGGTATTGTTTAACTAGTCTGCCCCAATTATATAACATCTAATCTGATTGTTACCTTGCCCAGGACTCTTGGGAGATTTAATATTTTTATTTACACTGTTTTGGCTACAGCCATCGAATTTTAATTTCTTTGGAGTTAAACTCTTTCTTTCAATGATTTCTATATGATTTTTATTTTCTTCAAATATGTCTTGATCATTTTTCTCTTTACTACTCAACTTATTACTGTTATCATTGTTTTCTTCATTATTCAGATTTTTTATAGGAGTTAAAGGTAATCTATTAGTATGAACTGTTGCATTTTCAACATCTACAGACTGGCTGTTGCTTTCAGTAGTTGTAGCATTATTTATCTTGGAACATGATTTAGTATATAAACTATTTTCTTTTTCTGGCGATTTCTGACTGACACCATTACTTTTAGGAGATTTTTTTAAAGTACAATGATCACTCTTAAACTTTTTTGGAGTATTGTGCCCCTTTTGCAGGGCAACATTTGACTTTGGCTCTCCATTTACATTTTCGTCGTCACTAATTTCTACAGCCTCTGCAGGAATCGGCGAAGTTGCTTTCCGTTTTGTTACTTTACTTTCAGGCACATTTGTGTGGGAAGATTTGCTTTTAGTGGGAGATTTTTGCTGGTTTTGGGAAGAGGCTGCATTGGTGTTTTTAAAAAACTGCGTTATAGACTTCTGGTTCTTCTGTAGGGCTGCAGAATGAGCCTGAAAATGTATGTCAAATTTCGTACAACAAGATGAAGTGGTAAACGTGTTTATCATATAAAATATAAAACATTTGTACCTTTTTCAAACTTAAACCTTTAGCCATAGTTAAAATTCACTACAGAAACTACTTTCCAGCATAATAAACACTTAAGAATCAAAATAAACTAAGGAAAAACAAAGTAGCAAAACTCCCGCCGCGGTTGTTGACAAGAATATCTGACTGACATTATTTTTTTTAAAGTTGTACAACTTTTGTTCTGACAAGGTAGGAATTCACGAGAAGATTTGTCTGCGGACATGTCTGTAAGCAGCAGGCTCGGTGACAAATCGGCCAGTGAATCCAATAATTTTGGACTTATTTCCTTGCTTCGCTTGGAATATAGTGGATTTGTACTGCTCGTGAATGCCTACTTTAAAAAATTGCATGAAGGGATCCCGCACACGACCGAGAATCGGTGATCGATTTTTTGTCGGCATCCCGCTCTGACGTGTTATCACCTGAATCTTCCGTCCTTGTCCTGGCCGATAATCGCCCACCGATTCTCGGTCGTGTGCGGGAGCCCGAACTATGCAGGCGGGTGTGTACTAAGCCGGCGCGGCCAACGATTGGGCCAACGTCTACTGGGGGCCTGACGGTTTTTTGTACATACACGAGCCGCAAACAGCATTCACACGTTGGCCATGCCTTCATTTCGTATCATCTAAGTAGTCTGTGCTTCATTTCAAATAAGTGCTTTGGACGTTTTATTTTAAATAAATGAACGCTGTCATCAAGCGCTGTGTTCCAAATTGTACAAACGCTGCTAAAAGCGTATACAGTACTCACGGACGGTCCAAATTGATTTAGCACGCTCACAAAGCTATCACTGCTTTAATGGCTCTAGTCAATTTGGAATGGATTTAAGCGCGCTCACGTGTTCATCTGTCAAAATGTCAGTTTTGTTTTTATTTTCTTTAACAAAGCCTAAGCTAATCCCTGAAAAATGTGCGCCAAATCGACTCTCATTTCCATTAGAGACAAACTCATTAAAATCAAAACTTGAGAAAAATCAGCTGGCTGCAAACGTGTGGGATTTTATGTGTCAAATCGATTTTGACATTAGCGCTTTCACTGCTCCACCTATTTGACTAAAGCACTGATAGCAGAAACGATGACGTCATCAATGACGTAAGGCGGTGAACGAGCGAGTGCTTTAGAGCACGCTTTTGGTCAATTTGGACCGACTTAAGCGCGCTCACAGTGCTCTAAAGCAGTCTGTTAGTTAGTGCATATTGGAACGCACAGTTGGAAGCACAACATAGGAGAGAACAGCTGACTGTCAGTGGATTGTTTAAATTGTTTTGAATTTGAGGTTATGTCTCGTGTGTAGATTATTTATTTATTATATTTTAAAGGATTACCCTAAGAAATATATTAAAACATGTCTCGTAGGCCCGAGCACCAAGCACCACCTGAAATTGTAAGTTATAATGCAGTTACATCCTGTTTTCGATAAGTTTTCAGTAGGTACGAACTATACCTATTTTTATTCCAGTTTTACAATGAAGAAGAAGCGAGAAAGTACACACAAAAGTAAGTATCTCTTTTGCCCTCCCATTACCATAATTATATTCTTGCCTTTATCGTGCAATGCCTTGCCTTTGCTTACATACCTATAATCTGGGTTTGCTTATTTAGTGAGTGAGTTCCAAAACAGTAATAGTTAAAATTTGACAGCAGTCTGTCTCGACCACGCCGATGGACGTCGTATAGCGCTATCCTGCTGTCAGGGTAATTTTTACCTGATTCGTAACGCAACCACGCAATCTTAGGGCGCGTTATATTACCCTGACAGCAGGATAGCTTTATATGATGTCCATAAGTGTGGTCGAAACTGACTGGTGTCATAGGATAATTATTATTGATTTGAAATGAAGGAAATGTTTTTCCACATTCTAGCTCCCGTATTATTGATATCCAAGCTCAAATGACGGAGAGATGTATAGAACTCCTGCTGCTACCTGAAGACGAGCCATGTTTATTGCTGGATATTGGTTGCGGGTCTGGACTGTCTGGGACCGTTTTAGAGGAAAATGGACACATGTGGATGGGCATGGACATTTCTCCAGCTATGCTTGGTAAGTATTTCCCGACAAACTTATACAAGGGATTTTTTGTTAATTCTTATAACTTAAGGAGGAACTCAGCCAAATAAACTGAACAACTTTCCCAAAGAAATGTAGGTCAACATATGAAAAATATTTCAAGTTTCCATTTTTGTATAAATCATTAAATTAATTGTTTCTTTTCAAGATGTGTCCAAATGTAAAATGCTTTTGTTATGATAACCGCAAAACAGGCTTTGCCTAGTGTGGGTATCATAGTTTTAACAATTTTTGTAATTCTGGACTTTTAAATAAATAATTTTGTATTTTGTATTTTTTTTTTAGATTTAGACATGTTCCATTGGGAAAGTCGTTAAGTTTTGTTGATGGAGTATTTAATGAAAATAAAAAAAAATATTATAAATAAAAGAAATAGTGGTGACACTACGTCTTTTTCTGTTGTATATGTTCCTCACTAGTAGCGCAAATTGTAAAAAACTAATAAAAAATCTATTAGTTTTTTACAATTGTTGTACAATGGTAAAAAATTTCAGATGTAGCCCTAGAAAGAGAGACAGAAGGAGACCTAATCCTTGCAGACATGGGAGAAGGAGTGCCCTTTAGAGCAGGTTGTTTTGATGGAGCAGTCTCAGTTTCAGCAATACAGTGGTTGTTTAATGCTGACAAGAAGTCCCACCAGCCAGTCAAGAGATTGTATAAATTCTTTAGTACTTTGTATGCTAGTTTGGTAAGTTCTTAAATATTTTTTTTGGATTCTGGGGTATTTCTGTTAATCCAATCAATTCTTTTTCAAATTAATTAAATTATTATACTGGTTTCAGTCAAGATCTGCTAGAGCAGTGTTTCAATTCTATCCCGAGAATGAGAATCAGTTGGAGCTTCTCACACAACAAGCCATGAAAGCTGGTTTCTATGGAGGAGTGGTTATTGATTTCCCCAACTCTGCAAAAGCTAAGAAGTTCTTCCTTGTGCTTATGACTGGAGGATCTGCTCCACTACCCAAAGCTTTAGGTACCTATGAGTAACATTTACATTTAATTTTTTTTACTAGGGTTTGAAAAACTATAGTAAATACTAAAACCAATTTCCTTTTCATTAGGCACTGATGAAACTGATGACAGTCTGCAAGTAAAATATGCAAAAAGAGAAGCATCCAGAAATGCCAGAGGAAAACCTCTTAAAAACACAAGAGCCTGGCTGCTTGAGAAAAAAGAAAGGAGGAGAAAGCAAGGAAAGGAGACCAAACCAGACACAAAGTACACTGGAAGGAAAAGAAGTGGACGGTTTTAAATATTTGTTTTTTTTTGTCTAAGTGTACATTATTAAATTATCTACTAACTGTAATATAACTAGATTCTAACTCATCATTATCTTTTAATGACATATTTCCAAACAGTATCCACTCCATCTCCTATAGTTTCTACCGGCACCATGTTGGGTAGTGGAAATCTACAAACAACCACAACTGTGTCCGAGTTTGCTTCTTTTAGCAATTTCTCTTCAAATTCTTTCATCATTTGTTCAACTCCAAAAATAACTATATTGTTGTAGGGTTTCAAGTCAAATGTCCATAAGTTTCTCCTGTAAAATTTTGATCCTCTGCATTTGGGATCTACGAGCGCGGCGATCCTTGAATAGTAAACGAGCCAGGGGTTAAGTTCTACACCATCTGCTTTGAAACCAAGTTTGGCGGCTGTAAAAACGATTCGGCCGTCTCCGGAGCCAACATCCAGCAGTGTGCCACTTCGACCTGCTAAGGCCCTGGTAACTGCAATCAATTGATTTGTTGTAGCGGGCACGTAGGGGAGACAAATCCTTCGAAACGCTGGAGATACAAAAGGAATACAAACTATACTAACGCCAACTGCTAAACCTCCTGTTGTATAAATAAGAGCTTTTCCAACCGGAGATAGTTTTTTCGGGCTCGTTGGCTCCATTTGTTTTAGTAGTTCCAGTTCCATTTCAATTTTTCAAGCATTTTGTAATAGAAATTTGAGGTTATTTTGTTGGTGCCACAAACAAAAAACAGCTGTTTAATTTTTTTTTTCATTTTTTGGCTATGTGCCGACAAAGAGTATATAAGTCATGCGCTGATTTTAGTTTTTATTTTTTTCAATTTATTACGGCATTGGTAACTCCGATTTTAGTACTATGCAAGGAGGTTTTAATCCACGCTACGGTAGCGTGGATTAAAACCTCCTTGGTACTAACTATGCTAAAAAATTCGGATACATCGCAAGTACTGCAAATATATTTTTTACTCTAGCAACTTTGCAATTCGTTCGTTCATTTCATTCTTTTTGCTGTCAATGTCAAACGGTTGCCGGCTGTTCATCTACTTGCATTTTGTTGTGATTTTGTTCTAAAAATTTGGATTTTTATCCAATATGACTGCATTCGAAGAGTTCGGAGTGCTCCCCGAACTGGGGAAAGCAATTGATGAGATGGAGTGGACGTTGCCGACCGACGTTCAAGCAGAAGCCATTCCATTGATTCTTGGTGGCGGAGACGTGTTGATGGCTGCGGAAACCGGCAGTGGAAAGACTGGTGCTTTCTGCCTGCCTATACTTCAAATAGTGTGGGAAACACTCAAAGACATACAAGAGGGGAAGACGGGTAAAGCGCTACAGCAGGTGTCATCGGAATGGACGATGTCGTTCTTCGATCGCACGGAGGCGCTGGCTGTAACTCCAGATGGTTTGCGATGCCAGTCGAGGGACCAAAAGGCGTGGCACGGCTGCAGGGCCACTAAGGGAGTGCATTCAAAGGGAGCCTACTATTACGAGGCAACCGTCACTGATGAAGGGTTGTGCAGAGTCGGGTGGTCTACTCAGCAGGTAGTTTTTACTGAATAGTGACTAAATCTTAGTTTATCTAAATCGTAATACTAGCTTAGTCTGTATAAACATAGGGTCAGGTATAGAAAGCCGTCGCAGCCTTTTTTTTATGGATCCCCTTGTCTTGAATTCCTCTCCTACTTTCTGTTTGTACCTTAGCTGTGGACTTCGTTTTGATGGGACACCATGGCATCTTAGAGCATCCCATATATTTAAAGATTCGAAAGCCTTATTGTAGTCAATGTATCCTAAACATACTCTGCCAGGTACTGACTGAAGTACACATATTTAAACATTATAAGCAAATAGTTCCGAGATTGCTTGGTCTTTGTGAATACACCTACAGCCAAAACGTATGTAACTTAAGTAGAGCAGAATGAAATGATACATGTCTCTGTTGCTCCAATGTATAAAGCAACAATCCATCCTGCTGTCTCGTCTAAATTTAAAGATAGCACAATATTTGAGACTTAGACAATGCTAGAGATGTTCTGTCTCAATACTGCTGTCCTCATTCCAAGACTGTCACATTACTGTCATTCTAATCAAGCTACACAGACGCCAACTTATCTCTTCTTCACACTTCACTTTTAAAAATATATGGCAATCGGCCGTTATAAGAGGCAACAGTCATTCCTGCCAAACTCAAGTGAGAGGAAAAATACGGAAAATCAGAGATTGACCAGTAAAAATTACCAAGAGTGACTTTTACTCACTTTGGGTTACCTAGAAAACAAAACAAGGACGACACAAAATTACAATAAAAACAACACTAAAAGCGGTGGCGTTGGTGTCTTTCATTGTATTGTGTCACTTTGGTGTAGTAGTGGTGTTCTTAGTTCCCTTTTTGTCAGCCTGAACAGAAAAGCTGGTGGATCTGTACATTATGGACACTCCAGATCCATGAGTTATACAGGTTTAGAATATAAGTACTTAAGACCGTCTGTTGTCATAATAAAAAAAAAAAAATAATATAAAAGTTATTTTAATACTTAGAGGCAGCAACAAAAATTACATTTCAAAATCAGTAGGTAAATTTTATAAGTGCATTACCGACTCCAAGATTCAGATTCAGATAATTTTATTCAATGTAGATTCTTTACAGAATACTTATTGAATGTCATGCAGAATACAATGCAAATAGAGCGAGTCCAAAATTTTTATTATCCTCAATAAATGTTAACATTGCATAAAATTAATTTCTCATTTGATTACAGGCTAAGTTGGACTTGGGCACATGCAGAAATGGGTTTGGGTTTGGAGGCACTGGTAAAAAGTCTAACAACAAACAGTTTGATGATTATGGCAATGCTTTTGGCAAAAGTGATGTTATAGGTAATGGTGGTATTTATTTATTTACTCATTTATTGCATGCAAGGAATTACAATAGATAACACACAGAAAGATGACACAACAGCTGGCTCAGCACTAGGCTAGATAAACTTATATCTATGTAATAATGGTATTTATTTTTTACTTTTAATGTATGTAGCAAATATGGATTCTCTCAGACGGGTGAATAAGCTGGTAATACTTCATATTATGACAGGGTAAAAGGCACTAAATGAGAATCCCATGTAATGATCTTTTTTTAAACTTAAGGAAAGCTATGTGAGGGGGAAACCTGCCACATCTGACCAAGGCAGTTTACAAGTATAATATGATGTGTGCCAAGGCATACTATGGGTAATTGATACATTACGGCTGCATAGATACATTTTTTGTTTCATCTGCAGCCAAAATAACGTAACTTGATTACAGTCACAACAGGACAGAGAGCATAAGAGCAGGATGAAATGATACATGTCTCTGTTGCTTCAACGTCCAACACATCAATCCATCCTACTCTCTAGTCTAAATTTAAAGATAGCAGAATATTTGAGACATCTGACATTGCCAGAGATGTTCTGTCTCAATAGTTCTGTCCTCATTCCAAGACTATCACACTACTGTAATTTTACGGCGTGAATTTTAATTCGTTTTAAACCTGAAGCCCAGTAATTCTACTCATGAAAAGAAGCAACTTTCCCGAAGAACCATCGACTGTGTGATCGACTCATTTTGTATGGGAAGGTGAAATTTTTTTTTCAAGAATAAAAGTTTTTTTCATCGGTGAAGTTGCTTGGTTTCATGAGTAGAATCACTGGGCTTCGGGTATAAAACGAATAAAAATTCATGCCTATGTTCTTAGTTTTTCTAGTAAAATTTGCTAAAACGAATGACGGACCTTTTTGGTGAAACAAACTTGTAGTAGAGAAAGGTTGTAAAATATAGAATAAAATACAATTCGCTAATTATTATTTTTTAAACAAGGACAAAAAAATTCTCACAAAATCATGTATTTCAGGTTGTCTGCTAAATCTGAACACTGGGGAGATGAAATACACAAAGAATGGTGATGACCTGGGCGTCGCATTCCGTCTGGAGCCTCCGCGACGCGCCGACTGCTACTTCCCGGCTGTGGTGCTCAAGAATGCAGAGATGAGCTTTAATTTTGGAGCTACTCCATTCAAGGTAAAAATATAAACTAGCCATACTCAATGTATGCTATAAGACGCCCTGCGGCTGCATTAGCTCGTATTACATAATACAATGGATCTTATGTTGGATCCAAGTATCATGACGTTTTTACACAACTGCGCGAAGCAAAAAGGAAGTGTAATGTATTAGGCAGTGTATGTACATAAGTGAGCAAAAATCGGATGTACCTCTAGCTCTTTATTGGACTGATTTCAATCTTATTTGGTATCATTTAAATCTTTAGAAACTTGCGGTGGTTATAGGCTATATTAAAATTGTAAAGCCGCGTTTCACTAGGAAATAAAGTTGCTAATACGAGTATTATGCTTTACTACGTATGGTAGTTAATAAACTAATGGAGCCATTCCCATGAACAAGGTGCGTCGTAGTGGAAGTTCACAAAGTATTCGAGTATTTTCAGAAAATTGGTTGCCTTTAAAAGATCGCTGGTAGCGATAAGGCCGCCTTTGCCCACAATAGCTTAAGGTTTTCTGTTCTGTACAATTTGTTTTTTTGTTATGGGTGCAATAAAGAATCAATCTATCTATCTATCATTTGAACCATGATGACCAACAGAGTATGGCTATGTAAAAAAAATATAAGGGTGCTTCATAGAGCAAGTTTTAATAAAAATTTTTACTAAATGGGGTATAATTTTTTTTCTTCGTGACCGCAAGACAAAAATACATCACGAGTGAATGAGTATAGCCATTTAAAAAAAAAATAAAGGTTCGTCATTATGCAAACAATCGCAAATCGCAAACAAACATTATCCAAAAATATCTGATTAATTTTACTAAATGGGGTATAATTTTGAATCACCTTGACCGTAGGACAAAAAATACTAAACTAATAACACACAATGCAATATTTAACTAATACCTAACCATAATGGCATAAAAATATTTCGTAAATTAAACTTAACGATCTTGAAAATCATCATAAAAGTGTGTTAGTTTTTAAGTTAATACCATTTTTTTGTTTACCCACCAAAATAATAGTATTTTGTCTTTGTTCCAGCACCCACCTCCAAAAGACTACATAGCATTATGCCAGGCGCCCAAAGAGTACGTGAAACACAACGTGGTTGCGGCCGGTGCCGCCGTGGACTCCAAGCCTGTTAATAACGCTCCGCAAGCCATCATTATTGAGGTCTTCATCTTTTTTACTGAAAAATACAACCGGCCAAGTGCGTGTCGGGCCACGCGCAGTGTAGGGTACCGAAGAAATAATTATTCTTAAGCTAGATTTGATTTTGGTGTACTTAGAAATAATTATTCTTAAGCAAGATTTGATTTGATCATAAACATTTTACTTCTTTTAATGAATAGCGAGTTCCAGCGCCTGATTGCTGTTTCTATTATTTTCTGTTTTTGACTACTACTCACTACTTAGCTTTGAAAGTTTTCCTTTTAAATTCATCACATATACTACCACTGTGATTTTTTTCACGTTTCCGATGTCAACCATTTAGCTGGCAGAGAGAGGACACTTGACGAACAAAAAATGTGCTTTTAAGCTAAATATTTCGCAAACAGATCCCTAAATCAAAAAGCTTTCTTAAAACACAAATAAATAATAAGAAATTAAATTAAATTCTTAAAATAATCTCAATATTTCTAAAAGGCCTATCTAAAGACACCCCACACTATGAAGTAGACGAGAAAAAAAAAACTATTATTCATTCATTACGTCTAGGGGAGGTACCTAAAAAAATTTATTTTTTCAATACTTTATTATACCACTGTCGGCGTGACTACTGACAGACATACGGATATGAAGAAACTGTAATGGCTCCTTGTTGACTTCGGAACCCTAAAAAGGCTTGCGCAAACAAAGGGACAGTTCGCTGCGTAATATACGAAGGAAAAATATCGCGTACTTAAGTCCCCCTAGGGCTAACGTGTTTTTTTATGTGACAAGTGAACAAACGAGCAGGTGGGCAAAAGTGAAAATAACACAAAAAACACTTATCTGCGCAGGGCCTTATCTTTTTGTACTGTTGGCCAAAATGTGGTCTACCACCATACGGTTGAGGTTCGCTTGACACGTCTTGAAACAAGAAGGTTCATTTTCTCTTCTGACAGTTATTAATGCTCACCTTGGCTGTATTTTGAAATGTTGTAGAAATTGATAGACCACTTTCTCGCCCAGATAGACCGCCCCCTCTATTTAGATAATTTTACCTTTAGGACCAATAATTAAAACAGGTCGACCAAAAAAAGTTTCCAACTAAAAGATCTGCCAACTATCAAGCGATTGCAGGCCAAACCGTCCAAACTAATGGTTGTAATAAAGTGAAAGTAAAAAGTATAAAGTCTACGGTTTGCAAGAAGGCGTACACTAAAAGTAAGACTGCTATAAGAGCTGGGTTATTTACTGACAGGTGATTCATTTAGATCCATCTAGTTTATCAGATGCCAGCCTGCTAGGTACATTGTCTTGTAGGGGAAACTTCGTTTATTAGATTAGTCTAATCAATTGAATTTTTGTACCTGCAGCCATCACGTGAGTTAGCAGAGCAGACATTGAACCAGATCACTAAATTCAAGAAATACTTAGAGAATCCTCTGGTGCGGGAGTTGCTTGTGGTGGGAGGTATCAATGTCAAAGATCAGATCAACCAGCTCAACTCTGGAGTTGATATCGTGGTGGGAACTCCAGGCAGACTCGAGGATCTGATACAAGGAGGTGAGAAAAAAATGCTTTATTTGTTAGTTATTAAAGTCCTTGACTGATTTTTTAAATACTGCCAGCCTCTAATGTTAAAGGGCTCCCTAAATTCCTAACCCATATAATTATGCCCATTGATTCGAAAACGAAATGGTATCTATGTGCTCGAAAAAGTTTTTTTAAGTGTGTAATTCGCTAAGCTAAATAGATAATTTTTTTTTTTTTTATACTGTCCCACTGCTGGGCAAAGGCCTCCCCCATACATTTCCATTCCTCCCTATTTATTGCGACTATGGGCCACTGGTCTCTAAAAGCATCCAGATCATCTCTCCACCGCTTCTTGGGCCCAAGAAGTGGCCCAAGAAGATAAAAATTATTTTTTTATATTTTAAACTGAAAATTTAGACTATTTTAGGAAACTAATTTGTTTTTTTTTTCGCCTAAACTATTATTATTAATTTTATATAATTTTTTTAAGTTTTAAAGTTGATGACGTCATTTCACAATAGACGATGAAACGAACGTTAGATAGTGCCACAGTGTGGTCACAGTGAAAGCTTGCGGGGTTCTTCTCGCTGCAGCGCAGCTGCAGCGGGGAGAGCCTTTCTGGCCTGGGGCCACTGAGGCTGGTGTCACTCGACGCCTGCAGCAACAGGCGTGTCACGGGGGCGGCCTCCCGAGGGGCCTATGTCCGGTCAAGTCTTCACGCCGCGGCGAGGCAGCCCACCAGGTGATTCCCCGTTGGGGGAGGCCTAGTGAGCGCCTGCGAGCCAGCGGCGGCTTCTCTTCGACGGAGGTGGGCGGGCGCGGTGCGGCGTCGGCACGCTTGCGCGGCGCGCGCGCACTGCGCACGACGTGGTTGGGGGCTGGTGGTAGGGGCCCACAGTCCTGACTACTCGACGGGGAGTAGTGGACGTGGGCTGCCTGGTGTGGAGGGGAGGGGCCTCAGCATCCTGTCCTCATGCGAGCCAGGATGGAGACACCCTCCGTGACAATCGCCGCCGGGTCGGTGCCTGCCCTCACGGCCTTGAGGACGGAGAGCAGGAGCTCGATGGCGAGGTCGATTGCGTCGGCTGCGTTACTGGTGGTCGCCCCCGGGTGCTTCACCGTCTTGCCCACGTTTTGTGGGGCGGCGACCGCTTCCAGGGGCGTCTGATTCGGAGTGGGTGTTGCAGCTGTGCTGGGAGGCGCCTTCGACTGCTTCGCCTTCTTCCCCGCGGGAGGCGGGGCGGCGACCGCTTTCGACGGCGCTAGTTGCGGAGGGATAAGGCCGGCTGAGATGGCGGCGGCGGCGGCTGGATTGGCGGAGGCGGACCCCTTCTTCCTCCTCCTTCCTCTCCTCTTCCTGACCGGCCCACCGGGCTCGTTCGCGGAGGCCATGAGTGACCCCGGCGCGTTCGACTCTCCCGTGGGCTCGGCGACGACCCTGGCCGATGTTGTGGGCTGGGTGGAGGTTCGCGGTGCGGTGCCGGCTTTCTTGTTGCGAACCTCGCGGCGCAGGATTGCGCACGCGAGGCTGTTCGCCGGGTGGGCCTGCCCGCAGTTCGCGCAGGTGGCGGGCTCGGTGCGTGGGCGTGGGCACTCCTTCGCCGGGTGCTCCTCGCCGCAGCAGACGCAGGCTTGCCGCCGGTGACAATTGTGCGAGCTGTGTCGGAACAGCTGGCACCGGTGGCACTGCGGGACTCTCTGTTTCCCACGCCATCCCTCGATCTTCACGCCGGGTACGCACAGGAGCTCGCTCACTGCGTAGATACCCGGGGTGAGGCCTGGCGTGTAGGTGAGCTGGGCGAAATGGATGCACCCAGGGCGTCCTTGGCGGGCACGGATGGGGCGCACGAACTCAGGTTCATAGCCCAGGCGGCGTAGCTCGGCGGTGATGTCGTCCGGGCTCGTGTCGGCTGGCAGGCCGCGGATCGCGACCTTCAGCGGCTTCTCTTCCTTCGGCGCGTAGGCGAACCACGAGAGTCCGGTCTGCCCCTCCAGCGCGGTGAGGTAGCGCTGGTAGGTCCGGAACTCGTCAGCGGTTTGCGCCAGGAAGCGCATCCCCTTTCCGTAGGGACGCACATTCGGCGCGCGGCCCAACTGCTCCTTGAGCGCGCGAAGATGGTGGGGCCAGTCGGGGAAGCTGTCCACCACGATGGGCGGTGGCTTCCGCGTCGACCGGGACTGTCCTGCGACTGGCTGCGTGGCTGGGGGCGTCTGCGTCTTCACCGGAGAAGGGGGCGGTGAGCGGGACTTGGCGGCGGCGGTTACACCCGCATATGAGGCGGGGGGCGGGGGAAGTGGCTGCGACGGTGCGGGGGCCGTCTATGTGGACGGCGGCGGCGTCGTTTGGTCCATCGCTTGGGGCGTGGACTGCGGCGACGGTGTGAGCCGGCGGGGTGCCGGTTGCGGGGTGGGGGGGGAGGCTGGGTGAAACGAACGTGCTTCGACACAGATGTGTCAATCAAACTCGAAACGTCAAATCGAATCGTTTGACAGAAAGAGCACAGAGAATAAGTTTTCTTTTCTATTTTTTTACTTGTGGAATGACGTCACTCAGTGGTCAAATTAATGTCACAACTGCCGCAGCATTTTTGAATATATTACCGCAATCAAATTACTTTTCTAGTCGAAAATAAAAAAATATGGTATGATATAAAAATATCTAGAAATGGTTTTTGTATTTTAGTGTGTTACATCATATTTAGCTTGGCCAATTGGGCATGTATGTTTCCAACGAAAAGTACAAGTTTTAATCTTTGATTTTGTTTTGTTTCCGAAACAAAAAGCATTTCGGGAACCAATTTTATATCATCTTAACTTCCTGAACTACCAATAAGCAACGCTAATAAAGCATCTTGTCCATGCGATTGCGTATACTAAAGCTGCAATTACTGAAGTTGTGTGCATACATCGAAGCGCTCGCGGCCTCGTGACGTGACGTTTGCTTTTTTTTCGATCATTTTCGATAACTTCGGTTCCGGTCGGAAACTAGATAGATAAAAACAACTAGAGGGTTTTTTGTGCTTAACACCACAGTGTGTTATTATGTAATCAATAAAATAATTTATTGCTAAAACTTTATGGTTTAACAAAAAAAAATACTCTGTGCATTTCTACCGGACGCCGCAAAATGCTGTATGATTGGTTTAATTGAAGCCAATTCTTTCTTGATCCCTTCCTCTCCCTTCGCAGGCTACCTTGCGCTGACCCACTGCCGTTTCTTCGTGCTGGATGAAGCAGACGGTCTGCTGAAGGCGGGTTGCGGCGACATGATCGAACGGCTTCACCGACAGATCCCTAAGATCACGTCCGATGGCCGCCGCCTGCAAATGGTTGTTTGCTCTGCGACACTCCACGCCTTCGAGGTTAAGAAGATGGCGGTACGTATAACAAAGAGAGAATTCTTGCGTACTAGCATCACAGTAACACTTTTGTCGGTGAAGTGTTATAAGCACTGGTTACAGGGAGGGATTATTTTTACTGTACTGGCGCGAAAATTTTGCTGACCTGTAATTTTCATAATCTTGGCTCCCACTCAGCATTAAGACTTGGCCACGTGCTTGCCGCCATGTTAGGGTGCGGCAATTTTTCAATACACTGAACGTTAAGTTCCAATAGTCACGCACGCACGCAGCGTAGCATGCAGGAGTAGTCAACACATCGCTCTCCGTTTAGTGTCTAAGTGGTCCAATACGAGTAATGGAGCCAGTGGATGCGTTGGTGTTTCTCTTTATCATACTCTTTATTGCGCAGTTGCTAATTTGGGTATTCGTTTTATTGTGTAGTCTAATTATTTTAGATTAATTCAGAATTTTCAAAGTAGAAAATCGCTAAATTTCACAGCCACAGGCAGGATTAGAACCTGCGTCTTCTTCGTCAGTACCGGAGATGCTTTAACAATTAGGCTACCGTGGTCCTGTCTCATGTTGTGAAACTTGCGACTTCTATACCCATTTCAACGTTGCGTTTCCCACTTTGTAGATTTATAGCACAGGAAGTTGAAAAAGAATAGTTTTTCAGTCAGAATTATTCAGAACCAGCTATTTCGACTTACCCTGGAGATTTTTTATTTGAATCTGGCCATGAAACTGAACACCTTATTCCTAGAAACAGAGAAATCATAGAAACTGCATGATTTTATGTTTCTTTAAAAGAGTTGTTCAGATCCATAAACAGAATGACCCGAATTTTTTTCCTGGGAGAATTTAAAATAATCCTATATATGTAATGTACTCGACAGGAGAAACTGATGCACTTCCCGACGTGGGTGGACCTGAAAGGCGAGGACGCGGTGCCGGAGACGGTCCACCACGTGGTGGTCATCGCCGACCCGCAGAAGGACCGCTCCTGGGAGTCACTGCGCAAGTACGTTATACATATTTTAATAGTACTAGGGCTTTTTAGGTTGGTTGTCGACCTTAACGAAGAGTCTCGTTTGTTTGTGAGAATCCAAACGTATACGGCTAGCTACGAAAAAGTAATTTTGTTTATTTATCGTTCCTCCTTATCTTAAAACTGATCAATTTTCCCCAAGGCTCCAAGGAGAATAGGTCAAAATAAGAAAGAAAACATTTAATTCCCATAGAAACTGCATCTGCTGATATCGAATTTAGTGCGGGCAATCAATTTGATTCTCGTATTTATATTGTTCGACAAATTATACTTAAAGGAACGCAGTTGATTAGGAAATATTCAACAAAAGTTGTTGCATTTACATTGTATGTATTATAACTTTGCAACATTATTAGGCATTTGCTAACTAGCGCTCCCGAGGATGTTTTCTGGGCGCACGGAAATACCATACCTGGTTTTTGTTGCGCTTAAGTTTGTTTTTATTGTAGGTTTTAGTGTATGTATTTTTAAATAATAAATAAATAATAATTTAGCCTCCAGAATAAGCCCTTATTTAAAGACTGCTATGGTGATGGTGGATAGATTACTTTTCTGTCCTACAGATACATTCAAATATGGCTGATTTACACGAGACAAAATTAGGCGCTTCTCTGGGAAAGATATAGTCGTATAGCTTTCTCTTTTTCTCCTACAGCTGTCTCTCTGAGAGACGCCAAAATGTTGCCTTCATGTAAATGATAATTTTAGATGCCTCCTCCTATCTTCTTGATCCTGCTTTACTAAGGATGTATTCCAATTTGTCCAGGCACATCCAAACGGACGGCGTGCACGCTAAGGACAACGTTAGAAGCGGCAACATGACACCAGAGACGCTGTCGGAAGCCGTTAAAATACTAAAGGGAGAGTATGTCGTGAGAGCCATCAGGGAACACAAGATGGACAGGTTAGACCTTTGGCTACTTAACATAGAGTTTTTGCAAAGAGTAACTATCACGCATCTCACCCCAAAAAAAATCTGCGAGAGTAGTGCAAACACATCTTATCTTGTTTTCCTGTCTGGACAGCCCTGACGGTTATTTGCTGCGTATGGGGGACAGGAGAAGAGCTACTGAACGATTCGCACGCCTCCCTATACCTGGCGCGCCCACCTCTGCGACTCATTTTCTGAGTTCTGCGCATTAACGGTCAGGGCTAGAGTTAGTTTGCGCCCAGTATAAATGTGTCCATCGCTACTTCGGCGCCATCAATTCCGACGTATTAACCGTGATCTCACTGCTATGCCTCACTATCCTTAATCGTAGTTGATCCGTGTACCCGCAAATCTGCCCAGAAATTATATTTAGGACATAACTTTTTAATTAAGAAATTACATTCGCTTCGGTATTTCCACAGATGCATAATCTTTTGCCGTACGAAACTAGACTGCGACAACTTGGAGCGTTACCTGAAGACGTTTGGTAACGAATTCTCATGCGTGTGTCTTCACGGCGACCGCAAGCCCAACGAGCGGAAAGCCAACCTGGAGAAGTTCAAGCAAGTGCAAGTAAAGTTCCTCATCTGTACTGACGTGGCCGCAAGGGGAATTGATATCTCAGGACTGCCTTTCAGTGAGTGTCTAAATAGTATTCAAAATGATCTTTGTGAACTCGATTGAAGAGAGCGTCCCTTGCTGATATTGGAACAATAGCTTAATTAGAATAACAGCAAGTGGAAGCGATACGTAAGATGTTGGAGTGATAGAGACACGTATCGATCCGTCTTGGTCTCACGTAGACTTTAGATAAGTTCAAACTATTCATAGTTAATCTTGCACAAGTGCTATGCTGATTTAGTTCCGCATTTCAGTGATAAACGTGACGCTTCCGGACGAGAAGTCAAACTACGTGCACCGTATCGGGCGCGTGGGTCGCGCAGAACGTATGGGTCTCGCCATTAGCATCGTCGCCTCCGTGCCAGAAAAGGTATAGGTTTTTACTCAGAGCGACTGTCACCTCACCTCCACATCCAAAAGGGTAAACAAGACCCAATTCTGGATTAGGCGTTGCCTGCTTAGCGAAGAATGAAAAACGCAGTGGTCAACCAACCGGGTTCTAAACAAGGCCAACGTTGCTTATATTTATACTGACTGAATCAGTGCTTTCCAAATGCTCGCGTTTTGCACGCACCTTCTATTTGAACGACATGTTTTCTTTCCATCTGGGCGATACAATTGCTTTCCATGTGGACAACATAGTTTCATTGTATCTGGACGACATTATTTCTTTCCATGTGGACGACATAATTTCATTGTATCTGGACGACATTATTTCTTTCCATGTGGACGACATAATTTCATTCCATCTGGACGACATAATTTTTTTCATCACATCTATTCGAAAATCGCTGAACGGTTCGTCAATAAAGGCGAACAAAATTGCTGTTTTCTCCAAGAGACTTTCGTAGCGGGTAAAAATGGGATTTAAAATTAGAATTTAGGTCCATCATAGGGATATTTTAGGTCAACCATAGAGGTCGAACCAAAATATTGTATGAAAAAATTATACTGGCCGGTTGTACTATTAAAATTATTATGAATATAAAAAAAGAAATATGCTTGAAATGTAAACAAGATTACCAACCAAAGAGGTTCTGTTCCTAAGTGATACAAAAATCTCAATAATATTTTCAGTTGTTACAAATAATACTTAATATTATTTTTAGTCAATTTAATAGTACAACCGGACAGTATCATTTTTCATACAATATTTTGGTTTGACCTCTATGGTTGACCTAAAATTTCCCTATGGTGGACCTTAATTCATGTTCGAATTTTAAATCCCATTTTTACCCGCTACGAAAGTGTCTTGGAGAAAACAGCTGTTTTGTTCGCCTTTATTGACGAACCGTTCTGCGATTTTCGAATAGATGAGATGAAAAATTTATTTCCATCATCTAGACGACATGGTTTCTTTTTATCTAGAAGACATAATTTCTTTCCATCATCTAGACGACATGGTTTCTTTTTATCTAGACGACATTTTTTTTTTCTATCATCTAGACGAAATGGTTTCTTTTTATCTAGACGACATAATTTATTTCCATCATCTAGACGACATGGTTTATTTTTATCTAGAAGACATAATTTCTTTCCATCATCTAGACCTCATAATTTCTTTCTATCATCTAGACGACATTGTGTCTTTTTATCTAGATGACGTAATTTCTTTCCACTATCTAGAGGACATGGTTTCTTTTTATCTAGACGACATAGTTTCTTTACATTTGGACGACATTATTTTTTCCATCATGAACGACATTACTTCTTCCCATCTGAACGGCGTGGTTTCTTTCTATCTGGACGACATAATTTCTTCCCATCTAAACGACATAATTTCTTTCCATCTCGAGGACGACACAATTTTTTTCTGTCTAGTCGCAACTTGTATGCGAAAAGCAAAATTCACATTTCCTTTACAAGGTCTTAAAATCTATCCTAGAAGAAATGACAAGGTTGTAAATGAGCGCGCGTGTGTGTGTATTGCAGGTGTGGTACCACGGCGAGTGGTGCTCGTCTCGCGGCCGCAACTGCTGGAACACCAACCTGGTGGACGACCGGCCCAAGGGCTGCTGCATGTGGTACAACGAGCCGCAGGTCTGATATACTAAAATAATCTCTACTATTTATGACATTGTAAACATGTTATGCTATTTTGATGCCTCTAAATCCAAATCACAGAGTTTTGGACTTCTAGTCTGTTATTTGTTCGAGCATCACGTAAAAACTATTAAACCGATTTTAATGAAACTTTTGTGATAACATAGGTCGAAATATGTTATAAAAGGCTCCCTATACAAAATACGCTATCACGAAATGCAGTTTCCAGTAGTTTCTATGGGATTCTTTTTTTACATATTTCAAACACATTATAGGGTAAGTAAAATGCCAATTATGAAACTTAAAGCAGAGCCCTGCCCTGGCCTGGCCAATGGCCTACAGCGGCATTCTGCATAGAGTAACATGCTACCATACTGTAGTTGCTTACCCATTTTGACCTTAGCAATCGGATAGATGTGATCTCTAACTGGTCAGTTAAGGACACATTAACGTACATGTGTAAAGAAACTGCTCTTTTAATGACCAGTGAAAATGCCAATCTCATTTTTTTAACCATTTGTGAGTGGGTGTCAACTAAGTAGTGTGTTATAGTACCTGGCGGATATCGAGGACCACCTGAACATCACGATCCAGCAGATCGAACCAGACATGAAGGTTCCCTGCAACGAGTTCGACGGGAAGGTCATCTACGGAGAGAAGAGGCTGCAGACCGGCTCCGGATACCAGGTAACACTCATTACATCCCATGAAACGTCCACTGCAGGACAGGGCGCTGTGGAACAATGTGGGGTGAAAGTAATTGTCACGCGTTGTCGATGACCGCAGTATGTAAGATGGTATGATACAGAGGACGCTGCTGTCCATCCTCCAGTTCATAATCCCTGTCTTCTAGCCAGGTAACAAGACCACCAACCAACCATGAACCAACCCATCCGTAGAGAGGTTTATAGAGCGCTGTATCTTTGCCGTTTCACTTGCACCATGAAGAAAACAAAAAGATCCGATTTGGTTGTGATAAAATAGACATTGACATATTTTGTTACTTTTTGCGTTACCGGCACACGATATTTAATAAAATAGGATACCGCAAATTGGTAAATTCTTTGAAGGTGGTAGGACTGTGCAAAATGCGTTTGGGGAAGTACCTATCACCCTATTTCTGCCGTAAAGCAGCAGCCTTTGGCTCCTGTTTCGGTTCAAAGGGTAGGGGAGCCCGTGAAACTACCGGCACATGAGACTTACCATCTCAGTTCTCAGGGGTTGTTCTTTTTTTAGGGTTCCGTACCTCAAAAGAAAAAAACGGAACCCTTATAGGATCACTTTGTTGTCCGTCTGTCTGTCAAGACCCTTTATCTTACGAACGGGTAGAGGTATCAGGTTGAAATTAATACCATATATTAGGGTCCATGAACCACACAAGATCTGAAAATTTAATTTTTTTACAACGACGCAATCAAAAGATATGGCATTTTCTGTCTGGTAGAGATCGCTCTCAGCGATAAGACCGCCTTTGCCCACTATAACCTTAAGTGTTATTCTTTGTGTGTTCTTATGTTTATGTGTGCAATAAAGAATTTATTCATTCATTCATTTTATGTCCTCATCTCCATACATTTATGCACTAAAGCAAAACCTATAGGGTACTTCCCGTTGACTTAAAATTATGAAATTTGGCAAGAACCTAGGTCTCACAGTACAAATAAAGGGAAAAGTCTGAAATCATTAAATATTACAACTTTTCTCACAACTTTCTTCACAACTTTCAAGAACATTCATATAAGAGAGGGGTCAAGTTGGATGGTCGCGAAGGCGATTTTTGTTTTAGTTCTATTTTAAGAACGGGAACGCTTACAAACTTGAAAATTGGTATGTTTATAGTGCATAAGCTACAAAATAACAACAAATAATAAAATTTGGTCAAGCGCGTGTCGGGCTCAAAAATCTAGCACATTAACTTACTGAAATTTCGACTAATACAATTATGATTATGTGGTGGTACGGAACCCTCGGTGCGCGAGTCCGACTCGCACTTGGCCGGTTTTTTTTTCGTTTTGTAGCCATTATTTGTCCCACTACTGGGCAAAGGCCTCCTCTCTGTCTTTTCTGTGTTCGCGATCGAGTGCGATTTTGTTCTGATCTTCTTAGAAGGAGTAAAATTACGTCACAAGACTGGGTGCTAGAGGCGGCGGTGATCACTTACCTTGTCTGCTTGTTTTATGTAGCATCTGCATAAAGACTTATAAGTTAAGGAGGCGGCGTATATTGAGCGGCATGTTTGTTGTCAGGACCACGTGACCCAGATGGCGCCAGTGGTGCGCAAGCTGCAAGAACTGGAGTCGCAGGCGCAGCTCTACTACTTGAGGATGCATCACAACATCGCCGCCGCGTAGACAGTGTTGACTCTACGCTATATAGATTTATCGATAAGATTATTTATAATTATTGTAACTGCGTAAATAAACCTGACTGAAATAAATCATTTGTCTTTTTAAAGGGTCTGGGTAGTCTGTTACAAACTTAGAGCTACTCGATTTGCCACCCAAAGCCGGGAAGTCGCGTGTTGCTCTAAGGCTACGAAAGAAAAGCTTTGCATCGGTTTATGTTACTGTAAGAGACCGCAACACCATTACAGCAATGTAAAAAACATAAAATACCAGTAGACCATGCCACGTCAATCAACTTGAAGTTTTAGGTACAGGTCGCAATGGCCGATGGGAACTGGGAGCCTGAGAACCTGTTCAGAAAGGGTGAATAAGCGACCATTTTTGGCGCGATTTCACTTTCAATGCCGCCTTGTTCAGATGTGCAAGTGACCAAACTGTTAACGATTAAGCAATGTACTACAAAACGCGGCAAACTCGCGAGTACTTCTGAACAGTCGTCTAAACCCTTAAGCGTCAAAATATTAAGAGGGAAAAATAGTACGTATTCGTCCATACAAAAACAGAATTTTTTTTTCGATCCCCACGATTTTATATTATGTTATTGACACAATGAGAGCCTAAATCATAGAGTAACACGATTTTCGCGCGCAAAGCCCGGAAAAGAGTACGCAAAGCATCATATTTTCATTCAAATAATTCTGGCATTTTTTGCGGGGGCCGGGAGGAGGTGTATCAGTGCTGCCAAAAGCTTATTTTGGTTGGTTGCGCTATGTTTGCTAATAAAAACAGAAAAGTTCCTGAAACTTAATCGGAACTATACCAATTGGTTAAATTCATATTCTGTTTTTGTTGGTGGCTACAGTATTCGAGCCTTGATTTGTCTTTCTGAATGTCTTCGAATAAATTGCGGATCCAGGTCAGTTACTGCAAAGATAGCTTCTGCAGGGGGGTATTCACAGGCAGGTCTTATAACATATGAGAGGGCGGTGCTGCCTCACAAGCGGTGGAACATACGACAAATACACGGATCCCTGCCTGAACATTTGACATACAGAATACAGAATAACTTTTAATTACTTCTTGATAGCAAAAGAGGTGCATGTACTAGTGTTACTGAACAACTTTTTCAATGAACATAGGTCGAAATATGAATAAATATTTTGATTACTTCATAGTAAAAGTAGTAGTCATGAGTACATGCATGCATATTGCCACGAACATGACGTCAGGTTGGCGACGGTCATACGAGAGAAATGTTTGAAAATTTCGTCAACAAAGTTAATAGCCCCGTGGTCCAATGGATTGGGTCTTGGGCTACCAAGCCAAGGCTACCAAGCAAGCTTTTCCCACGCATATGGATGTTTTATCATTCACCATTTGTTTAGAACATTCTAGAAAGAATAAAAAGAAAAGAAGCTGAAGAAAGAGAGCTAAAATCTAGAAAGATCCAACAAAAACATAAATTTAAAAGTGAGTCCAGAATATTCGGGAACGAGTAGCATGGGTATATAAAGCGGGCCACCGAGCGGCTATGCTGTAGTGTAGTTCAGTGGGAATTGTATCTAAAAAGACCGGCCAAGTGCGAGTCGGACTCGCGCGCCGAGGGTCCCGATATACTTTTTGCATTTTTGGAAGCACTAAAGTCCATTTTTAGGATCGCAAAACTAAGCTTGTTTGTAAAGGTTATTTGCAGATTTCTAAAAAACTGTGCAATTTAGAAAGATCGTTTTATTTTTTCTGTAATGTATATATAAATTTCTGAATGTTGCCCGCAAATAAATCGAGCTTGCATGCAACCTATGTCCAGCAGAAAATTACAATTGATGTGCCAAAAAATAAAATAAATTAACAAGTATCAAATCTATTTTTCTGACTATAACCAGTGATACCATAAGAATTTTGTACAAATTTATTTCAGTATCTTCTTTCAATCAAGATCTTCGGTGTTGTCAAACAAATCCGACGATTGATTTAGAATAAAAACACGAATTTCGCGCAAAGCCCGGGGTTTGACGCGTTGCTCTAAGGCTTAAACTTATAGGCACCTCAAATGACTTAATTGTTTCATTAAAACCATGTGCTTTTTTATCGAAACCTATAAAATATATTATGCTAAAACGATCGACATCAAAATCAAAGTAGTTTGTTAAGATTTAGTGGAAACCGTTTTCTCCCGGACTGAAATTTCATCAAAAAAAGTACAACGCAAGCTGCAACGCTCTGTGTCGCTCTCTCTACCGGTGGCATTAGCGCACGAGCACTAGCATTTTCCTAAATACCAATTTCGTTAGGATCGCAAAGCTATTCCTTAATATCCTTCGGGATACAGGAAAATTTTGACATAATGGCCCCTATGTCAATTTCTCATAGAGTTCCCGGAAAATGGAAAGTTCATGAAAAATGTGTTGCCATTTATGCGAAATTATTCCTTATCGCGTAAATAACTACGTTTTCTTTTCGATTCCCGCCAACGCCACGCGCGTGTACGCTATGACCACGGCTATGACGTAAAATCTTTTTCAACATATTTTCTCATAAAACAGCTTTATTTGCACTGTATTAAGGTCCATAATCCAGGTTATTAAGCACGCGTGCTTTTTCCATTTTACCGCAATAGTGATCCTCAATGTAGAATACTAAGGCACGCACGAGATTTTCTTCGGGAAAAAAGGTAACTTTACTTGTTTTTATTCGCAAATGTATTGAAAAACGTCGTAAGAAGCGCGTGCGTTTTGGTTACTACACTCTCGGCGCCATTACGCCTACGGCTCGGGCTGTAATTCTCGAGCCTCGACTATAATTACCAAAATAGCACACTTGCATCTTAATGTACTATTTCTGCGCATATATTTCAGACCATTTTTGGATCTAATAGGCCACTGCTCTCTCAACAATTGTACTCGACGATGTATAATAAGGGCGAGGGTCTGTAAAGTAAAAAAGACGAGTGTTCAAAGTTCATTATTTTAATGTTTCACTCAATTTTCAATCACTACTGATTATCATTAGGGCAGTGCGTGGCGGCCCGAATTACAAAATAAATATTAAGTCTCTTCACTTCGCTATGTAGGAAAATAGCCGTCCAATACTGGTTATACATTTAAATCCCTAATTTCATGCTCAAAATATAAAAAAATTAGCTAGGGGTAAAAATGTGGCCCTGTTTTACTTTTCATAGTAAATATCAAGTTTATTGAACCAGGAGTCATAGCTAAAAGGCATAAAATAAGTAATGGATTATTTTTAAATAACAATTATGTTCTACTCAGTTGAATTGAAGTCTTCGATGATGAAAATTTCCAGTACTTTAGCTCCTGGTGTAACAAATTATTACAATAATTCGTTTCGATTTCATAGTTTTAACTACAAAAATATGTTACAAAATTTGTATCCAACAGCTAATAAAAAGGAACATAATAATTACAGTTCATAAATTACTTGTTTTTCACTTGATTCAACATTAAGCCCTGCAGTATAAAACCCTTCGACTTATTATTTAAATTGTTAAGTGGCTTATTCTAGAAAACTATTAACAGTAAAAAGCAGTAAACACATTTCAGCCGGTGTAGTGAATATAAAAATTACAGGCCAGTACATAATTACATCATTGTTGCATTTTAATATTTACTAAAATCCAAGAAAAACAAAACATTAACCTGAGATGCGACAGCACATATAACTATTCATTAGATCATTGTTTAACAAATGCACAACTATATTAATATATTTATTATTAATCAATAAACTTATCCAAAGGACGTTACCATTAATTCATATTTCGTTATTATTTCTTAACAGAAGTGTTAGCAATTTGAAAAAGTCGATTGGTTAATTAAATTAGGAACCTTAAGGGGCTGATAAGAGCTGAATTACCTCCCTTTCTAACAAAGGGCAGAATGCGCGTGCTAGAACGGAGCGGATTCGCGCTGTTTTACGTTTTTCGCTCATTTTTGCATTTTTCTCAAAATCTGTACCCATAATATTAATTGTTAAACAACTATATTATTATGCATAATGTGTAAAAGTTTTGGAATCATAGATTAATGGATACTTAAGAAAAACGGTTTAAAAGCGAAAAGCAGAGGTAACTTTGGAATTTTTTTTATGGCGTACAAAATATATTTAATCGTGTTTCGGAGTCGGTCATATTCTTGTAAAGATGCTTAATTATCACATAATTTTTTTTCACGTCCATATATTCATCACTTTTCGTTAAAAACCTGCTCAAGTCAGCCCCTTAAAAGGTACGCGACGGAAAGGGTTACGAACCGTCCGAATTTGTCTGGAAATGTACGTACTTTCGGCCTTCTGTTCGGACTTTCCGGATTTTTTATAGGAAAGTTTTTTTTGTACTTTAAATTAATGTTTAACTTTCGAATTAAATTACACAGCTAAATATTATATTATTATAAAATACATTGCTGAAATGTCGGACTTTCTTGTATTGTAATCTTGGACTTTTTGTCCGAACTTCACAAATTTTAAGCCGGTAACCCTATAGAACTTAATTCGCTCATCGAATGCAAGCATTACGAAAATGACGTCATTAGTTTTATACACAAGTTTTTGAGTGACAAATAACTACAGATAGCAGCCAATACCACACCTGGTTTTACTAGGGATAGGAACTACTAGAAGCACTATTTATCAATTTGCCAGTTCAGAATGAAGCCAGTCAATTATATGAAGAGAGATCAGCGATACTTAGTTACTTTATAAAGGTGGAGTACACAGTGGCGATAAAAAATGAATTCGCCAGAAAATGTAAATTTTCATTGGTTTCAATCCTGAGGTCCAGTGATTCTAATCGCGAAAACAAGCAACTTTTCCAAATCATCTAAAAAAAAATTTGTTTTCATACAAAATGAGTCGATCACGTGACCGACTCAAGAAGAATCGATTTATTTTAGAACATTATTTATTCTTCGGGAAAGTTGCTTGGTTTTATAAGGCTTCAGGAGCGAAACCAATGACAATTTACGTGCTCAATGAAATTATTGTATATCGGTTTGAAAATATAGAACACTACAAACGCATCACTGTTTGAAGGAACCTACAATACATCTAGCACATCACCAATATTCACAAAATCAGTCTGTCAACAGGTTATAAACTTTAAATGAAAAGCCAGAATTATTTTGCTCACTCGTCAGTGTAAAAATGTAATCAAACAGCAATCGCGTAAATAATAAAGAAATGTTGTCTACAAAACATGCTTCCAATCTTTCGATATAAAGAAATATTGACAGAGACACGTGAATTTTGTCAATAGTTGGTTCCGCGCTTGGTGCTCTAATACCAGTACCATCAACTATAAGCATGGTCAACCGCACGTCAGTGGAAACATTTGCAGCTATGTTACGGTTCCGTTAAGTGCAAAGTGTTTCTACTGACGTGCTGTAGGCTGTACATGTTCCTATTATAAGGAACATAGTACTTAAGTATAAATTTGATGTTGCTGGTATTTCACAATCACTTAAGGGGCTGATAAGAGCTGAATTACCTCCCTTTCTAACAAAGGGCAGAATGCGCGTGCTAGAACGGAGCGGATTCGCGCTGTTTTACGTTTTCGCTCATTTTTGCAGTTTTCTCAAAATCTGTACCCATAATATTAATGATCAAATAGCTATATCAAAAATTAAATAAAAATAAAAAAATAAATTAATTAATTAATTAAATTTATTATCATTATATTATTATGCATAATGTATTGAATAATGTGTAAAAGTTTTGGCATCATAGATTAATGGGTACTTAAGAAAAACGGTTTAAAAGCATAAAGCAGAGGTAACTTAGGATTTTTTTATGGCGTACAAAATATATTTAATCGTGTTTCGGAGTCGGCCATATTCTTTACGGCCATATATTCATCTTATTTTTTCCCGGCCATATATTCATCACTTTTCGTTAAAAACCTGCTCATGTGAAGCGTACTTAGCTCTTATCAGCCCCTTAAAGAAAAGGATTGAGCGCAGCCGGCAACCATAATTTCTACATTTATTTAGGACACAAGGTTGTTGCCTCTGCGTTCAATCCCTTCCTAAAAAAACAACTACTTACACAATATAATGATACCACGATCTTCAACGTCATCGCTAATTAAGGTTTGCCACCCGTTAATACATCAATTACAACGTTTTCATTACGTTTTATCTCCTTTACGATTTTCTGTGTTTACGTACATCAATTAATGCAAAATGGCTTCTACTGTTTATTTAAAGACACTATTTGCATTCTAAAATGTCGAGGCATCAACGAATGACAAACCTTTTTAGTAATAAGAATAATTATAAACAACATCAATAATAAGTTAATAATAACTTAGTGACCACGGCTATATCACCACTTACATACACATAGATCACGCCCGTTTTCCTTTCGGCTTGAGCAGAACCATAGTGGTACATTCAAGAGCAGGTCAACCTGGACAACGTAACACGAGTTAAGCTCCAAGACGTGCCTACGACCATTGAAATAAGAACCGTACAAAGCCCAAAGTTTCAAGCTCGATGTGCGACTGGACTAAAGTCACACTTAGCAATTTTGCTGGGTTAAGATGGTGTGCTCCGAACAGTGACAGGTCGCAAGCCCATCGCCTACGAAACAGAGCTAAACCCTTTCTAGTTTTTGTTATCTTTGCTTGTATTATTTTATATTAATTAATAGTATTATTTATTACACTAAGATACACATAAAAATCTTCTTAGTATATTTATTATTTAAATATCCCCGGATACTTGAAAGTGATAAAATATGATAATTTACGCCATTTGTCCCCCGCACCGTCACCGAAGCGATACCGATAAAGCAAGATATCGGCGCTTTTCTCTTGCTATCGGTATCGTCTCGGTATAGTCGCGGTGGAAAAACGGCCTTGGTGTAGATCTGTAAAATAGCAGCTAAAACCGGGGACACACAAGACACACTTGATTTGCTCAGGACATAACCCTTATTTTATTAACAATCTAACAAAGAGTGTACGCTAGTATTATTGATATGAATAATATTTTTATCAAAATTAGTTAATTGTCTATTCTCAATTGAATAGAGAAATTGCATTTGATTTGAGAAGAACTTCGGCTGGTGACACATGTAATTTATAGCTTCTACGTGTACCGTTAGTTCAATTGGTCTTTATAAAATTTTCCACATTAAAAAAAATATATGGGTTAGCGACATCTTTCCAAAAACTGAAAGGGCATGATATTGATCAGTCAATGCAACTGAACAACTTACAGTATATAAAACTTTCAAGAAATGAAAACATTAGGTGTACAATTTTATATGGAGGGAGATACTGTTATTTTTTTTTTTTCATTTCCTGTAAATTTTATTCAGTGAAAGTTGTTCAGTTGCGTTGACTGATCATACTCTTTCAGAGTTCGGAAAGCTGTCCCTTACATCACGTATATTATCGTGATTAATAAATTTAATGAACACTCTTTTTTAGCTTGCTAACACACACACAAACACATTGGGTGCAGTCTATCACAAACGCTTCTAATCACTATCCAAGTCTGATAGGACTCACAAATTGATATTCTCTTTTTGAGGAAATGCAAGGAGATCTAATCTTCACTTCAAATTCTCACCTTAATAATATTGAACATCTTCTTCAGCGGTTTTATTACAATAATAAACTCCTCGATTCTACATATCCACCAGTAATTTTATTATTATTCTAATTTATATTTTAAGAGTAGTATTTGGGCAAATATTTGTTACAAGAGTAAGATTTAATATGATAATTTGTGTTTTTAAGCTGCTCAAGAAACTAAAGTAATACTTATGGTTCTTTTTTTCGGAATAAATTCTAATCTGAAACTAATTCGTCTTTGTGTTTTACAAGCATTACATTGTTCGGCCAATTGTTCGATAGAGGATATCCGATTTACCTGGTCTTATTCAGGTGAGCAATCTTCGTAAAATAGAAAGAATATTACGTCAATGCCTCTTAGATTTATCACAACAGTCTAGAAATAGATAGTAATAAAAGTGTAGAAGAAAAAATATGAATTTTATGAGCAACTTATTAATAACAACCTCGTGTTTGTCTTTGCTTATAAATAAAATAAAACTAGAGATAAATTAACTATTCGAGTTAGTGTCGTGAACTTACTTTATTTTGTAGTTATATTTGGACTAAGCACAGGAGTACAGTACACCTGTAAGTCATATTAGTCAGATTTAGCACTTAAGCGAGATGCTAATCAGTGCTCGTCATATTTTGGTCTAGCTAATACCTCTGTCAACATCAATACGATCGACAAATATCTTTCAATTGAACCTTTTTCACCATAAAAGGCATCTTCACAGCACTTGTACATCCAAAACCGCCTATCTTGCGTAGTAACGAAAATACTGATTACACGCTTTATTATAGCGTGTCAAAGACGTCTTTCATTAATCATTTATTTGTTAATTCATCCACTTTCGTATACCTTTAGTTTCGTAAAATATACTTCGCCAAGAAATCATTTTTTTCCTTCAGATATATTCTCTACATATTTTCTTGGTGTCAAAGCTCTACCGAGCGCATTCATATTACAAAATACCTATCTTGATCGCCGATCACGTTATTCTTACGAGTGGCATAAGGCAGTTTTTACGACTGTTCCACCCTGTCCGCATATCAAAACTAGTGTTAGGCCACTTGTCTCACTACTTAACGATACAGTACATTAATTTCCAAACTTGAAACATAAATTTCTATAACAAAACTTCGTATTAACTAAAATATTCTAAATTAATAAATAATGCGTAGCCCAAGTGAGATTTCTGAAACCGTACCTGTGAACAACATTGACTTATATTATTTCAAGTCTGTTTTTAGGGCAGGCGGAAAAACGGACAATGAGATAAGTACTGTGTTAGTGCCAATAGAAAACGATACGTATCGCTCTATATAGACTTCTTTATCGTTTACGCTTAGTGCCGCGTTTCATGGTACGGGCGGGCGACCCCTCGATACTGGTAATATTGTGAAATCCGACGGCAGCTTTTTCTACAACTTTGTAGACCATAATAGTATTGCGTAACGGTATGCATTGTCTAAGCATCCGGAATCCATGGTATTAAGTAATGCTGTTCTTTATTGCTTGTTTATTTACTTGACAGAGTATGTTTTGGATTAAATTAGACAAGGTGTAAGGGACGAGTTGGCCAAAACTACAAAGTTATGAATTATGATTAATCAAAGAAATGGGGATGACACACGGGTCGAACACTAAAGAAAATGCAGTTTCCATCTAAAAAAATGGCTCTAAACTGTTACATTTTGTGTACTGGAAAAATACTCATTATCATCATATCGTGTCGGCTACAGGTCGATGACCGACCTCACTAACCAATAAACAGAATAAAAGACTACAAATATACAACGTGATTTTTTAATGGTTTTGCCCCCGAAGCCCAGTGATTCTACGCATGAAAACGAGCAACTTTTCTAAAGAAAAGAATGTTTTGCTCAAAAACAATGTTTCGCCTCGCCATACAAAATGTGTCAATCACGTGACTACTTTAGTTTGGAAAGTCAAAATAATATTTTCGATAAAAAAATTTTTCGGGAAAGTTGCTTGTTTTCATGAGTAGAGTCAACTGCGCTTCGAAGACAAAACCACAAAATGTTCACCTTGTATATGACGTCATAAATATATGCTTTCGTACAAAACGCATAATAGATTTTCGTTTTGACATTCAATAAAGAGTAGTTGATTTGACTAGGTTTGGCTTTTTTCTTGCCAAAATGTTCTTTACACCTTGATGAAGGACAAATTTCTATATTATTTGCTCATGTCTGCCTCTTTGACTGATGATAAGGAGCATCCTCTAAAAGATACATAAAATATTGGCGGACATCCACAATTCCACACCCCTGCGGTTTTGAGGAATTAAGTTTTAACTATTTTGAAATTTAACAATAAAACGTACACCTGGCAGACAATGCCTATCTGATTAAATACAACGTATAAATCCCCTGAAAAATGGTCTGCCACCATAATAGTCCTGCGTCGTAAAGTTACAGCGCTTCAAAATGCAAAAATTCACTACTTCGTCCCGTGATAATGCAGAGCCCTGCATGTCTGCCTCTTCGATTTTCTACATCTTCAGAAGTATTTTAAACAGGAGCCACAAAGGCAGACAAAAAAACATTATTTAGTATATTTTTTTAATTTTTTTTTGCTTTAACTCAAAAACGCAGTGACGCACATAAAAACTTGTAAGGACTAAATCGATTCGTATGAAGCTGATCTATCATACCTATTAATATGAATCATGAGCAAATCATATACCCAAATTGCAGCCAGCACCCTAACTATTGTAGATGTTATTTTTTTGATAGCACAATGGATAAGGAATGGATAGCACTCATAGGGTTTGCGTCGACCACTTCATAATGAGTACTACACCTAGACAGGATAGAAGGGGACTCAGGCAGAGAAGTATTGACAGGTGGCAGCACTCACCCAGGTCAGAGCGCGAGCCAGGGGTGGTGCCGCAGCGACTCCTTGGAGCGGTCTCCGTAGTCGTAGGTGAGCTCGTCCCCGGGCGCGATGTCGTGCGCCGCCAACAGAACCAGCCGCGGCCCGTCCACCCACAGCGCCTTCGTCGACAGGTTGCCGTTCCGCGAGTGGTTCACCAGCCGCCCGAGGCGACCCGACTCCGCCGTCGCGTCGATGCTGGTACCACAACCACATTATATCATATTAACAGTGTATACATTTTTAGGGTTCCGATACCAAAATGGTAAAAAAAAGGAACCCTTATGGTGCCGCTCTGTCTGTCTGTCTGTCCGTCTGTCTGTCACACCTCTATATCTCAGCAACCACTTATGCTATCAACCTGAAATTTGGAATAGTTTTAGAATATAGTTGCCCAACTTAATTGCACAAGAAAAAAATTTGAAAAAAGTATGATTATTAATATAAAGGGGGCCAAATTTCAAATTGTCGCTACTAGGTCGAGTGGGGTATCATATGAAAGGGCTTTACTTGTACATTTTAAAATATATTTTTGTATTTTTTTAAATTTCTTAGTTTTAAAGTTATGATGAAAAATGTCAAGAAAAATACCATTCCCCCCCCCCCTTATCTCCGAAGTTTCAGTAAGGAAAAATCTGAATTAATTACAGTTGACAGAAGTTTATATAAACTTTACAGCAAAAATAAAACGATCTTTCTAAGTTGCACAGTTTTTCAGAAATCTGCAAAAAACCTTTACAAACAAATTTAGTTTTGCGGTCCTGAAAATGGACTTTATTGCTTCCAAAAATACTATAGGTATATCGGAACCCTCGGCGCGCGAGTCCGACTCGCACTTGACCGGTTTTTTAACTTCAACAGGTGGCTTTTTTTGCGCCTAGAGCGTGGCTAGAGCACACCCCATACAACGAGCGCGAAACACCACACACACCACCACATTCGCGCGGGCTAGTCAGCGAAGCTAAATTAGGTGCGTACTGACTGACTGAGCAGCTTCGGCAGCCTCGAACTCCTGCTCGGTCAGTCAGTATGCAACTTAGTCTCGTTTTGGATCGGTTTAAAGCTCATCATAGGGTGCCCGCACCGGTAGAGATGCAGCTATAGGAAAGAAAGAGTCTTATGCACCTAGTCTATGGTCCTATAGCTCTTTCTTTCTTATCTACCGGATCACGATCATTATTATTATTTATTGAAAACAACATAACAGACATTGGTAACAAGTGTAACAACATTAATTCATCGCGAAATTTTACAACCCAAGCAACACACCGAGTGCCTCATTGCACCGGGTAATTTTTTTTATATCAAATAGAAATAGACATACAAAGCACTCAATACAACATGTGACACCCATAAGGTATCAAACGCAAGGACTATGGAGTTGAAGCCCATCATCCAAGACTATGACTAAGAACAATGAAGGACTATGTAGTTGACCTTCTTTTATCCTTGTTGAGTTTACCACTCGACAAAAATAGAAGACACAACATATACGTGAACGCGGTCATCGGTATTCTGTTGTACCGTAGCTATCTTATCTTTACATATTATGTGGATAATTTTCCAGAAGTACGCGTGTTTTACATCATTCCAACCGGTTTTCGTCAGTGTGACAAGTTAAAAAGTTTTTATTATTAAATTGCACGTACAGTGTACTCTTTTTTTTAATTGAAATGAAGCAACGCACAAAAGAAGGATGTGATTTAGAGCAAAAAACTGAAAGGGCATGATTAGACAACGTAATTGAACGTCTTTCAGTGATTAGTATAAGTTGCATAATTCTAATGTCGTCAACAACAACGCACCTCCGCACTGTAGGAAACATCCTAGTTAGGCACCAGACTTCTAGTTTACGAGAAGATTCTATCAATACATGGGAATGAAAAAGAGGAAAAAAACGAGAATTAGTAAACCTGCTGGCTCAGCACGACCTTCTAGATAAATTCATCCACTCGCGCGAAAAAACTGAAGTTTGCTTCATACACGTCAAAAATATATTGACTTTTTGATATATTATTGTCTAGCTAGGGGCTCGTGCTGAGCCCGCTGGAATGTTTTATATGTCGCTAAATAGTAGTTTTAAGATAACCCTGGCGGACGTGTATCTTATTATATTTTTCAATACATTTGTTAGAAAAACAAATAGTGTTTGTGCATCGAAAATCCAAATTGCTAATTTTAACCAAACAGGCGCGTACTTTTTTTTCAATAGAGTTGTGAACATTTAGCCTGGATGAATTCTTCAAATAAAATGTCAAAAGGCTTAAGGTATGCTGTAATCAGGGGTGCGTGTCAAAACGGGTAATAAGTATCCTGTCAGTAGTATAGCTTTATATGACGTCCACATGTGTGGTCCAAACAGACAGTTATCAAAGGTTGGAAACCAGCCTAAATACCAGTCATTGTAATTTCAATCAATTTTGTAAGTTGTTTAGTTTTATTTATTTTTCGTATTAGTCAAAAAAATATCTCGGAATATAAAACTCCTTGCCACAGTATACTTTTTGTAGGCACTATGACAATAAAAAAAAATGGTAAGTAAAGAAGTTCAGCCTGCATTCTTCTATCATGTAAGTTTTGAATCTTAAAATGCCTATGCCTGAAAAAGGATAATGTTAGTGATGTGCCTCACCAATACTGCTGGTCCTGCAGCCGGAAGTAGTACATGTAGCAGCCGGCGCCGGGGTCCTGCGCGTAGCGGCGCTCCCGCTCGCGCGCCTCCGCCACGCCCACCAGCTCGCCCGCGTACTCCACCACGAACTGCCCGCGCCCGAACGCGCGCGTCGCGATTATACCCCGACCTTTACCCTCGAAGTATGCTACCTAGGGGTAACAAAAACAAAACCCTAGTTGGCTGTATCCTTGATACGGCCTTAGGCTGCTTTATCACCAGTACTGTGCGAAGGAGCAAAGCTGTAAGCTGAGAAAATTATGCGATTTTCCTAGCTTGTCAAATGCGCTGTCAAATGAAGCAATCCTATTGGTTAGAATTTTCCAGCTCACAGCTTAGCTCTCTCGAACAGCACTGGTGGAAATCCACCCTATAGTTTTACGTGGATGCAATGTAAGTAGGTACAGTCAAGCAAGGGTACATCAAGCACCAACGTCGACTCACACTCACCCTCTGACTCATCCAAAGCTCGATATAGTACCAATTATTGCCGCCAGAGGGCTTATTATCCACTTTGCACGAAATGACCCTCCAAACGAAAGCATGGACGTATCCTCAAATCGTCAAAATAACTTAATAGCGGATGAAGCATGTGATTCTCGAGTTCAAATAAAACACGCTAGGCCCAAAGATAACTTTGGACCATGTACCAAAGAAACTAGATAAATTGATAGTATTCTGGCATTCGTTAGGGGTGGCTAAATTGACGATAAACGATAGAATGTTTGGTAACAGTGAATGTTGAGATTATACCCATATACTACGATCATGATTCTGGAGTGCGAAACAGAATACAAACACGCTATACTTCGTTTTTTTTCAGATTAGAATTTAATGTATGAAAAATAAGAGGTTCTTTACAGTTCTCACTCTAAATTCAATGAGTTTAACATTTGTCTAGGAGAGTTGCCTATTAAAGACTTTTCTAATCTGAAAAAAAACGAAGTATAGGAGCAGACAAAACTTCAGACCCTATACCAAACTAGAGAAGTCGAGTTTTGGCAAGAGTTGAGTTAGCTTAATTGATAGTACAATGGTCACCCTGAACGAACGCCCCGCCCTTTACCCTCGAGAAGTATTCTAGATAGAACATGTGATTCTGGACTGCAGAGTACATAATTAATGACATCAGAGAAAACACGCTCAGAGCAAACACAGTCTTAGACCAAATACCATAATATTAAACATCTTTATCAGTTCATTTTAATGATTATGCAATGTTTGTCTATTTCATACCAAAATCAGACTTCAACTTTATCACACAATCAATCACTCTTAACAGACTTTAAGACACCTTGAGATTTTATCTAGAGTTTAAATATAGGCTGTAAAAAATGTTACATTTAATGTTCCAGAACATGAACTACACAACCTTCTCAAAGAAATATAGGTCAAAAACAATAAAAAATTTGGACTTGTCATACTAAACGAAAAGAATTGATATAGGGTGGCTAAACTTTTTTGGTTTTTCCACCATATTTCTTAGAGAAAGTTATTCAGTTTCAAGGATTCGTTCATTCATCATTCACCTTTTGTCACTTGTATTATAATTATTTTGAAATGTGAGAGAGGTAACTTACTGCTAGTCCATCTTCTCTTTGTTCCCTTACAGCCCTCTCCAAGTCTCTCATCTTCTCGGCCATGACACATTTTGAAGTCTTTCTTACACTACGTCTAACTGGGAAGTACTCTGTCAGCTTGTGATTGCTATTCCCATTTGAAACTTTAGCTTCTACTTTCACAGTCTTTTCTATGGGTGGAGGCGACGGCGGCGGCTCAGATTTGGGGCTTTTCAGTTCTTCCTTGAAGTATTCTGTAAGTTTATGGCTCTCAGCGGCACGGGCAGCAGTCCTAGCAGCGCGCGAACGTAGCACATGTCCGTTCGTCATATTGGTAATCCCGTTGCTAGTCTTCAATGGCTTCGAACGAAGAGAAGTCTTAGCAGGCGATTCAACTTTTACTCCATTTTCAGTCTTTGTCTGTGCTGTAGCAATAATCCTATAAAGTAAAAAAAAAGTGTAACAGGAAGTGCCTATCATACTGATAATATGAGATGGGTGTGTGACCTAGTTACTGGTTAGTTTTACAGTGTATTTGTCTTTATTAGCATGCTCATCATTTTTGGTGCTCTACTACACATATAATTTAAGTTACACCAATAGATACAATATTAAGCAGAGAAATGCATTTTTACCAATAAATTGGGTAATTGTTACATTAAATTTCATTTTATGAGGTTGTATGTGAGCCATGGTTTTAAAAGCTTAGTAGTTAGTTGTTAAGTCTGTATTTTCATAAGCACCTGCGTTTCCTAAAGTTGCGAGTGGGTCGGACGGGCTGCTCCTCGCATAGTTCAATGCGGTGCGGAGTTTTCACGCTTTCCTGGCCTGCCATCAAGCTACTGGCTGGAAACCAGGAAAGTTTGATGAGAACAGTACCCAATTTTTTAAGTCTAATACAGTAAGCTACAGTAAGTTGCAGTGGCTACTGCGAGCTAAGTAGTCTCTTTGCTACACAAAAAAATTGTGTATGCAGAACAAGTTCCACAAATCTAGATAACTTGCTCCAAGCATTATTAATTCCATACAGTAAACAATAGAATGCTTAAAGTTAAACCTTGTAGCTGATTGTTTGAAAAGGCTTTTATTATAAGCAACAACAATATATCCAAGTATTTTACTCAAATCACTCTCTTATTTTTAGTAACATTGTATTTAATTTAATTCAAAAGAGAATTAGATCAATGAACATATTAAGACTTACACCTAAATCTAAATTCTATTTAGCAAGATGAGTTACCGCTAAGCTCTCTCTCCATCTCTCACCAACAGAACAATGGCTTTTAATTTAAAACTCTATTTCTATTGCAGCCACTTTCTTTGTCAACAAAGCAGAAACTAATAGCAATAGATTTAAGGGCAATATTTCACTGGGACACCATAGCAGCGCAACCAGTCGCCCGCTACCAACAAAATGTATGTGTTGGTAAACAACCAAACGGACACCAGGTGAGTAACTCTCTATAGAGCTGTATACATTTCGTTGGTAGCGGCGACTGGTGTCCCATGGTGTGCCAGTGAAATATAGCCCTAATGGATACTGTTATGGTGTTCACTGGGACACCTTGGCGGCACAACCAGTCGCCGTCTACCAACAAAATGTATACAGCTCTATAGAGAATTACTCACCTGGTGTCCGTTGGATGCGCTACCAATTTGGCGGCGCGACCAGCTCGGACTCATGCAGTCTGTATGGTGTCTAGTTTGGTAGCTTACGGACACCGGTGTCCCAGTGAAATATAGCCCTTAATTAAAAAGAGCTTTGTGTCTGAACTGAACTGGCTGTCTATCTCACATAAAAGTGCTATATCTTTCCAACAATGAGACAGAGATAGCACATATAAGCAAATGTGTGAGAGTAGGATGAAGATGTCTAGTACTAACTTGTCTCACTGAACAGGAAATATAGATAATGTTAATTGCCACCTGGCCCCTTCCCTTACCATCCCCCATCATTATTCATATCAGAACGAGAAGGAAGGTATAAAAGCCGTGATAGAAGAAAAAAATTGACAACAATAAAAAAGGACCACTGAACCATAAGATAAGGGTTTAACAGACCATGAAGTCTAAAAATTTTTTCAAAGCTGACAGAAATACATTTTAAAACTTCTTTTAACTAGAATTTAAATTTCATTAAAAAGATAAAATTTCCAACATTATTGCTGGGTCGATAGGAAAAATATATCACAAAAACCTAAACCAAGCAATGTATAAAGAAAATGCAATACTTCTATGTTTTACATAATTTATGTAAAGGGTTACTATTTTGTAAAGGGCATCAACCAAGTCTTATTAAAAAAAAATTTATACACTACCAGTAAGTGCATTCATATGAACACATAGATGTATATTATAGGTTATTTTATGCTTTTCAAGGTAATATGAAGATAGGTATTCTAAGATCGAATACAGGAATTTCAATAGATCTATTATTTAAAATTTTCGATAATATTCACTTCCCTCCATTTTTAACTGCAAAGGAGGATAATGCGAATTGCCATTTGCCGCGAACAAAGGATGGCCTTAGCGTTTATTGAAAATGTAAAGGTACATTTCTGTTAAGTATAACATTCATACCAACCTTTAACCATTTCCACTTGAACTTGATAATCGCTGAAATATAAACATAGGACACCATCGAAGAAGTGGTTTGACACAAACAAAACCTGATTCACAGCGACTCGAGTTACCTATGTTTTGTAATAGACCTTGTCATATTAGGTTCGTGCGATATCATGTGATTTACTAGTCGATGTCATGAAACTAAATACATTACACTCTTTTCAAAGTCCTATACAGTTTATGATATCAAATAAAACTCACTACATTTATTATATATAGTAAATTAGTTAACACATTTCTCTCAAAATTACCAAGATGATAGATAAAACTTCAGAAAATGGACGCTTGTTTTTCTTTTTTTACGACACACTGTGATTGGACAATTCAACAAAATTTTGACCAATCAATTTAAAATGAGACCATTGAGATTTTTTTTTTTTTGGTTTCATTCTTCCTTTCGGAAAGGCAAAGAGTACAAAGCCCATACAGCCATTTCTGATGTCTTTAATCTTTCTTTTAGCTCCCCTCGTAAAGCGATAGGGCACTTTACAAAGGAAAATGTTCGTGATTTTTTGGGACAACACAAACGGGGTTTAAACACGAGATCACTTGAAATCTTCATCAGCTGCGCACTCCGTAGTAAATTTACTGCATAACACACTATCTTTATTATCCACTAAATCACTAAATGCACAAAAAACCAAAATTTCAATTAAGCAGGCAAACGCCCATGTTGAGTTCCCGCCAAAAAGTCCCTGAGACCCAAAGATTTCGGACCTCCTTGCTTCGCTCGTCATAGATACCTTGCTAATATATTTTACTATGGGATGACATCTGCCAACATGTCCCAAATTTTTATGTCAAATCATCAATGATCACTAGGAAATATTCAAAATGACCCGTCAAATCCATAGAACGACGCCTTTACTACCTTGTGACGAATTATTTCTTTAATCCTCCTTCTAATTACCCTTATTTTTCTGTGCTGAGACCATTGAGATTTTTTTTTTTGGTTTCATTCTTCCTTTCGGAAAGGCAAAGAGTACAAAGCCCATACAGCCATGTCTGATGTTTTTAATCTGTCTTTCTTTTAGCTCCCCTCGTAAAGCGATAGTGAACTTTACGAAGGAAAATGTTCGTGACTTTTTAGGACAACACAAACGGGGCTTAAACACGAGATCACTTGAAATCTTCATCAGGTGCGCACTCCGTAGTAAATTTACTGCATAACACACTATCTTTATTATCCATTAAATCACTAAATGCACAAAAAAACAAAATTTCAATTAAGCAGGCAAACGCCCATGTCGAGTTCCCGCCAAAAAGTCCCTGAGACCATTGAGATTTTTTTTTTTTGGTTTCATTCTTCCTTTCGGAAAGGCAAAGAGTACAAAGCCCATACAGCCATGTCTGATGTCTTTAATCTTTCTTTTTGCTCCCCTCGTAAAGCGATAGTGAACTTTACGAAGGAAAATCAGAGATAAATAAACGTAAATTTAAAAGCTACTCAAAGCGCTATAAAGCCATAATAAAACTGACTCAAAAATCTCAAAATAATTATTTTATAAATCAATCGAAAAATAAGTCGAAAGCCACGTGGCAAATAATAAATAACATTAAAAATAACTACCCAAGAGAGACTTTAAATCAGATTAAAGTAAATGAATCTTTGATAGAGGACCCAAATATTATTGTTGAAAGCTTAAACACATTTTTTTCAGACGTAGCTGAAAATAATACAAATAATTTTCAATCAGAAAAGGTTTTCTTAAAAAACTTTCAATGCAACTCTATCTTTCTGCCTCCGACATCACCCCAAGATATAAATAACATTATTAAATCATTAAAAAATTCTAATAGCACAGGCAATGATGACATTGCCACAACAATTATAAAAGACGTCTCAGATCTAATATCACCAGTACTTAGTCATATTTTCAATATTTGTATAGAGCAGGGTGAATTCCCTACCGCATTGAAACATTCTATCATAAAACCTATTTTTAAAAAAGGAGATAGAGCTGAAATGGACAGTTATAGACCTGTGGCGCTGCTTCCTATTTTTGCAAAAGTATTCGAAAAAGTAATTTACGCAACGATGAACAACTTTTTTGAAAAAAATAAAATCTTAACACCCATGCAGTACGGCTTTAGGCAAAATAAAAATATCAATCTTGCCCTTTATGAATTTTTGAGGACGGTACTGACTGGGATGGATAATAAATTACTCACAATTGCTCTTTATATGGATATGTCCAAAGCTTTTGACTGCGTTAGTCATCCTATATTGTTACAAAAACTATATGCATACGGTGTGAGAGGAAATGTGTATAAATTGTTAGAATCGTATTTAAAAAATCGTACACATGTAACAGAAACAACAAAAATTTGTCCAACAACTAAAAATGAAGTTGTTTACACATCTGGACCTAAACAACTTAAATACGGAGTCCCACAAGGCAGTGTCCTTGGCCCATTGCTTTTTATAGTTTATATTAATGACTTGCCTCTTGCTATTAAACATCACGTAACTCTCTTTGCCGATGATAGTACTATGTTATTTATAGGAGCTAACCAAAATGAACTGGTGGGCGAGATAAACCAATCACTTATAAATATAATTGACTGGTTAAATAGAAACAATCTTAAAATTAATCTTAATAAAACAAAAATTATGAATTTTAGACAAAGATGTAATATAAATATGACATTAAATGTAAATTATCTAAACTCTAAAGTGGACGAAACTGAAAGCACAAAGTTTCTTGGTCTTTATGTTGACAATAAACTGGACTGGAAAATACATATTGAAAACGTCTGTAAGAGGATTAATCAGTCGTCCTATGCACTACGTAGACTTAGTAAGATTGTGAATAGAAACAGTGTTCTTACTGCTTACCATGGTTATGTTGCCTCAATTCTTCGGTATGGTTTAATGTTCTGGGGCAACTCTACAGATATACAACTTGTACTAAGAGCACAGAAAAGATGCATAAGATCAATTTGTAATATAAAAGTGACGGATTCATGTAAACCATATTTTAAGGAATTAAATATTTTAACGGTGACATGTATGTATATTTATGAATGCTGTATCTTTGTAAAATATTATCCTGACTTAGTTAAGTTTAATATAAGGAGAAGGTTAGAAACTAAATTAATGTTTTTAAATGCAAGGACTGCATTAATGCACAAAAGCGTGTTCTGTAGGATTCCCCATATTTTTAATAAGTTACCTAAATCAATTAGAGAATGTAACAATATAAATACTTTTAAAAATAAATTGCGTGACATACTAGTAAAGAAATGTTATTATAAGCTTGAAGAATATTTAAATGATGATAAGATTGAATGATAAAGACATGAATTAATTAATTTCATATTTTATAATCACTGTATTGACATTTTTAATTATGACTTGTAGACATTAATTTTAGTAATTAAGGGTAACATTGTATTGTATGCCTGTATGGCGGGACATAGCTGAACATATTGTATTCTATTGCGACATCTTACCTACCTGTGCTCCACAATAAATTTCATTTCATTTCATTTCATTTCATTTCATTTCATTTCATTTCATTTCATTTCATTTCATTTCATTTCATTTCATTTCATTTCATTTCATTTCATTTCATTTCATTTCATTTCATTTCATTTCATTTCATTTCATTTCATTTCATTTCATTTCATTTCATTTCATTTCATTTCATTTCATTTCATTTCATTTCATTTCATTTCATTTCATTTCATTTCATTTCATTTCATTTCATTTCATTTCATTTCATTTCATTTCATTTCATTTCATTTCATTTCATTTCATTTCATTTCATTTCATTTCATTTCATTTCATTTCATTTCATTTCATTTCATTTCATTTCATTTCATTTCATTTCATTTCATTTCATTTCATTTCATTTCATTTCATTTCATTTCATTTCATTTCATTTCATTTCATTTCATTTCATTTCATTTCATTTCATTTCATTTCATTTCATTTCATTTCATTTCATTTCATTTCATTTCATTTCATTTCATTTCATTTCATTTCATTTCATTTCATTTCATTTCATTTCATTTCATTTCAAAAATGTTCGTGACTTTTTGGGACAACACAAACGGGGCTTAAACACGAGATCACTTGAAATCTTCATCAGCTGCGCACTCCGTAGTAAATTTACTGCATAACACACTATCTTTATTGTCCACTAAATCACTAAAACACAACAAAACTAAATTTCAATTAAGCAGGCAAACGCCCATGTCGAGTTCCCGCCAAAAAGCCGAGACCATTGAGAAAGCACGTACACGTCAATGATTTTTGTTTCGTTCAGAAATTGAAACAACGCACATTGTCTATGAGTGCTTGATGCCGGACGAACTGCCGGACTGTGAATAAGTTTCAAGCAATGATCACCATGATTGAGGAGTGTCCGTCTCCCCAGCAACCCGTGCGAGATATGGCCAAGTGGCATACACCACAATTTTTGAATGCTCTAACAGCAACATGTAGAGTTGCACAGAACGGCAACGTCGCACTTCACATCATGCATTCAAAATTTTCGGCGGGAAAATGATATTTGTTTCTAGCACCGAAACCGTAAGACCTAGGGACTCATTTTTCTTGGTGCTTATTGCATCAAATATGCACTCTCTATTGGTATATCGCTCAGCATTCTACGTGCAGTACTTTTTGAGTTACAGCATGGGCTTGCTGGCGAGACGTCTCCGCTGGGGAGACGGACACGATTGAGGACTCCAATTCAAAACGAGCAGAGCAAGACATCATAGTCGATGTACTTCGTCCCTTTCTAATTGTTGCCATACTAATGAAGTTTGCTCAATTTCCGTGCAAAAAGGTAAGTTTTATATCCACAAATTTTTATTTATACGTATTTTTAAATACTTATTTAAATAACTTTCAACGTGCAAAGTATAAACTTCTCTCTCCGTTTTCATTAAATATTTATAAATGCAGAAAATCATTTTCTTTTGATTTATCTGGATTAAAAACTCTTTGGTAAAATTATTTTCAACAAATATTTTGCATGATATTTTGTTGATTTTGTCATGGCAACATAAACAAAATGTCATGCAAAATCTATTAGAAAGGGACAGCTTCATCTCTTCTTACGTCCTACTCTGCTCGCGTTAAAAGCGCCGCGCGCGATGTATTAAATCTATGGTTTCAAGCACTACCTACAGTCGGCTTCCGAATTTATGCTGTATATTTACACCTTTCACAGCAGTCTATCTCGATCACACATATATTTATTTATTTAACTTCATGCACATAGAATACATGAAACAGAGTTAAGGGCCGATCACACCTGACTGAATTTACACACTAAGTCAGTTAGTCTCCTACGTAGGAAAGGAAGGTAGAAAGATGGAACTAAGTAAAAGTACTAATAGACGATCGGATCGGACTGCTCTGAATTTAGCTCCGTACCACGATTTTGCCCAATAGCAAAGTTGTCGTTTGGGACAATCCGCAACGCTATTGGGCAAAATCGTGGTCCGGAGCTAAATTCGGAGCAGTCCGATCCGATCGTCTGTTAGTACTTTTAGTCACTAACTGAGTAAGCCGCATAGTAAGCAACGCAGTAAGGAACTTTAGTGAAGGGCCAATACGAATAGAACACCTCATCGTACGGAAAATATTAATAAGGGCTAATATATGTTGTATATAAAAACACTAGAATAACTACAAAAAAAAAAAACAGAATTATCGGTATACTATGGTTATGTTATGTTATTGCATTATCCTTACTTCAACGAGCAATGTATGCCGAATTAGTCTTTGAATTCAGCTAGCTGTGATCACTCCTTAACTCAACCGAACAGTCGTATAATTTTTTTTATAGTGATTTTTTTTAAGTTTATTATTAGTACTTATTATTAAACCAAGATTATGCTTTATTTTTATTTTTCATGGACAAGTTGTTCGATTCGAATTAATCATTCGCAAAATTTTCACATCACTAAACCTTCTAACTCCTTTACTTGAAGGGACTTAGCAAGTTTAGTGATCTCCAAGTGCGAATCATTTATTCAACTTATCGAACAAAAAATACACTTATATTAAAAAACGGTCAAGTGCGAGGCAGACTCTCGCGTCGAGGGATTCTATATTCATGTAGTATGTTTAAAAACAATAAAGCCCATCTTCAAGACCGCAAATAAGTTTGTCTGTAATTTTTTCTTCTTTTGTATTTGTCTTGTGGTTGTATCAGCTTATTCTTAACGATCGATAGTATTTTATTGTACAATTATTATTTTCGATAAGGCTATCAACAGAGTTACTGTATTTCAAGATCAACTACCGACAGCGAAACTATCGCTATCGGAACATCACTATTCAGCAACTGTATTAGTAGGCACTTTTTCTACTTAGCTTCCTAGCTAGAACTCTGAATTCACAAACGTCTTTTTCTACGTAGCCTCCTAGGTAGATTTCTTATTCAGTCGTCAAATTCAAGCAGGTGTAATCGCGGCTTTAGTGTGACGACCTAAATACAGGACAACCACATTTAAAAACTTAAGGTTGTGTCTATTTTTACTCAAAGAATACTTAAAGCCGCGATTACACCTGCTTGAATTTGACGACTGAATAAGAAATCTACCTAGGAGGCTACGTAGAAAAAGACGTTTGTGAATTCAGAGTTCTAGCTAGGAAGCTAAGTAGAAAAAGTGCCTACTAATACAGTTGCTGAATAGTGATGTTCCGATAGCGATAGTTTCGCTGTCGGTAGTTGATCTTGAAATACAGTAACTCTGTTGAATAGCCTTATCGAAAATAATTATTGTACAATAAAATGCTATCGATTGTTAAAAAATGGCTGATACAACCTCAAGACAAATACAACCGATAATTGAAAGAAGAAAAAATTACAGACAAACTTATTTGCGGTCTTAAAGATGGGCTTTATTGCTTTTAAAAATACTACAGGAATATCGAATCCCTCGAAGCGAGAGTCTGCCTCGCACTTGACCGTTTTTTTAATATAAGTATATTTTTGTTCGATATGTTGAATTAATCATTCGCACTTGGACATCACTAAACATGCTAAGTCCCTTCAAGTAAGGAGTTAGAAGGTTTAGTGATGTGAAAATTTTGCGAATGATTGATTCGAATCGAACAACTTGTCCATGAAAAATAAAAATAAAGCATTATCTTGGTGCTACTTAGAGAAATTGTTTTTTTTCTGAATTATTCACATAAACCTCTATGGACTTTAATTAATTCAGATTTTTTCTTCGGAAAACTTCGGGGATAAGGAAGGGGGGAAGGTATTTTTTTAAACTTTTTTCATCATAACTTGAAAACTAAGAGTCGTTAAAAATATAAAGAACTATTTTGGAATGTAAAAGTGAAGCACTTTCATATGATACCTAACTTGACTTAGTACTGACAATTAAAAACTTTGACCTACCCATTTGGGCCCCCTTTACAATAATAATAATATTATGATTATTTCAATTGCAATAAAGTAAGACAATCGTATTCTAAAACTACTTCTACTACTAAATATAAAAGTATAAACAAGTTTTTAGCTTGCTTTTCAATTTATTTTAAGGTCATTAAAATACTCATAGAAGCCTTTATATAAAGTATCTGAACATATCAGTCGCGCTATAAAGTGTACCAGCACAGGAAATATAGAGGTATACTAACGTATAGCACAACTAGTGAACTGACTATGATCCCTACTATGTTGATGTTCCTTAATAGTGATGTACAATTATTTCAAGAAGCAACAATCGAAATATTCGAATGTACTACTTAGTACTATCCAAATAATATTTTATCATTCAATTGTTATTTTTCATTGGAATCATTATTCGCTTTTCGTACGGTTTTGAATGAAAAAATTAATTCTAACTAAAAGAATGAATACAGCACTCAAATTCTTTGTGTTTACTTGACTGGTGCAACCTAATTTTAATTCCTTGTTTGTTTTTTAGTATACCGGTAATTCTGTAGTTTTTTTTTGTAGTTATTCTAGTGTTTTTCTATACAACATAAATTTGCCCTTATATTATTAATATTTTCCGTACGATGAGGTGTTCTATTCGTATTGGCCCTTCACTAAAGTTCCTTACTGCGTTGCTTAGTATGCGGCTTACTCAGTTAGTGACTTACTTAGTTCCATCTTTCTACCTTCCTTTCCTACGTAGGAGACTAACTGACTTAGTGTGTGAATTCAGTCAGGTGTGATCGGGCCTTTAGAAAGGTGAAGTAGGCGGGCCCCGCGTGCCACGGATAGGTCCGTAGGACAAACAAACGTCAAAACCTCAAAATGACCCCTTCAGTCATTTGCCCGACTCAATGGCGTAAAGAGCAGCGACGTATTTTTTAAGAAAATGCCGTTTTGTGCGATATTATCACGTCGAGCTCACAGCAAAGATAAAAATTAGCAAAATGGAGGCCTATTGTACCTCCGATAACCATTTTGAGTACCTTTTTATCCACTATATTTGTTAAAACAAAAATATTTTTTAGCCGGTCGAAACCAGAGCAAAAGTGCTTCCAAAAATACAACGATATCGATAAATTTCTGTATACTGGAATTATTCCTGTAATGTTGAATACTTACTTGTATATATTTTTTAGCTTTGAAGTTAACCAATAATTTTTTAATAATTAAAAAATTAAAAATTGTTTGCACTCATACTAAATCCCAACTTTAGAAAGAGATTTTTGGCAGCTACCCAGGTGATCCAAAAGAAAAGCAAAGATGGATCGATGCCACAGGGCAAAAAGATTGGTTAGCCACCAAAACAAGTTCTACTTGCTCCAAACAGTTTTTGGAGAGTGACATCATCTTTTCAATTCAATTCAATTCAATCGTTTATTCATAAATATAAATTTACACGTCATCTTTTTAAATAATATAAATCAATTTACATTATAGTAAATTTTAGATTAATTAATGATAAGTAGTTAACATAGAATATCTAAGTTCAATGTCATTTAACTGAGACAGTTTGCAGCAAAAACTCATCCACCGAGTAATAAGCTTCTGTTAGTAAATATGTTTTTAGTTTATCTGAGAAACAAGTGTCGCTCTTCGAGTTTTTTATTTCCGTGGAGATTTTATTGTATACTTTAGGCCCTATCGTGTGAAGACATTTATTAGACTTGACTAGTCTCGTTGGTGGTGCTAGTAGTTCATGACGTCTCCGCAAGTTTCTCGAATGAACGTTAGCACGAGTCGAGAACTCACCTAAGTTGCATCTGACATATTTAGCCACTTCATAAATGTATATGCAGGGTAGCGTCAATACTCTGAGCTGCCTGAATAAGTCCCTTGCAGGGTGATCCCAAACCACACCACACAGTATCCGTATAGCGCGTTTCTGCTTTCGGAATACTCTCTCCCGGTACAGAGCCGTATGTGAGTATAGAATGAAAATAGCCATAGTAGGCTTTCAGCATGTTATCCTGACTGAGAGTCGGCCGCAGCCGACCGAGAGCAAAGCACAAAGAAGACATTTAAAGCCTCTTGCTATACGCTATACCTGTTAGAAACCGAAATCACTTCCCGGAGGGACACCAACTTTACCACACACGTCTTTACTGGTATATTAATTTAATTTGTTGGTTCTTCTTATTGCTGACTAGCAGTTGCCCACGACTTCATTTGCGTGGGATTCGAAAAAAGAGTAGATATTATGCTTTTCTAGGTCTAAGTCCATATTCCTGCCAAATTTAATCAAATTCTGTTTAGTGGCTGGGTCGTGAAAGAGTAACAAACATCCAAACATATAAAAATTCAAACTAAAATAAATTATCTTTATAATATTAGTGAGATATAAATAAGAAAAATGTAAATATCATGTAAATAATAAAACAAAACAATGCTTCAAGATCTATTTTATTGTTGAAGAATATTTACACGCAGGGATCTTCTAATAAAAAACCGGCCAAGAGCGAGTCGGACTCGCGCACCGAGGGATCCGTACCACCACATAATCACGATTGTATTAGAAATTTCAGTATGTTCCTGTGCTAGATTTTTTGAGTCCGACACGAGCTTGACTAGATTTTATTATTTTTTGTTATTTTATAGCTTATGCACTATAAACATTGCAATTTTTATTTTATAGCTTATGCACTATAAACATTGCAATTTTCTTGTTTTCAAGTGTTCCCGTTTTTAAGATAGAGCATAAACAAAAATCGCCTAAAAAAGGTCTTTAGTATCGGAGCCTCACTTAATTTATATATTTATTACTGTTCATGAGATACAGCTCAAACAAAATTTTGTTGTTGTAGCAACAACAGATATACACAATTTGTAAAAATTCCAAATTTCTACCTATTACGGTTCATGAGATACAGCCCACTGACAGTCAGACAGACATCGGAGGCATATCAATAGGTCCCGTTTTTCACCCTTTCGGTACGAAACCCTAATAAAGAATGAGTATAGAACTAAAACTCGTATACAAGGTGTAAGTAAATACTTGGCTTCTCAAACAAAAGTTATTATGATGCGTTTCCAGGCAATACACAACACAATAAAACTAATTAAGAACGCATCCTTTCCTTTCCTCTCTTCCCCCCCCGTACCTGCCTGAAACATCAATGAAAAAGCAATGGCCGCGCGCGCAATTCTGTTCTCATGAAAATAATATCTAAAACGACAAAAACAACTGTGTATAATACAAAGTGACTTTGATTTTACAATGTTTTGTGTAAAGATTGATTGATGAAGTGTGACCTCTAATAAGAACCAGCGCCTGGATTCCCTATCATCAGGTACGTCCTTCTTCACCCCTTGGCCGCCTTTCTTTACCGCCTGAGAATCGGATCTGTAAACGTTAGTTTAGTATTATTTAATCTGTGATTTTAGTGAGATATAAAAAATAAAACAGCTTGCACAACCTAACATTAGCGTGACGATTAGTTTCTGCGCATGGTGACACGCGGAGAGCCAATGAACGCTTCGCAGTCCTTCCCCCACCATACCCCGCGCACCCCCGCGACTCGTTTTTTGTGTTCTGCGCATTAACCGCCATCGCTAGAGTTAGTTATTGCAAGCTGTACGAATCTAAAACAAACCTATGTTTCGTGGAAAAGTTGTAATCCAGAGTACAATAATCCATTTTATCGATAATTTGCCCAATGAAACATACATCCCTAGCATTTGCACAATAATGATACCAGTATAACACAACAATTTAATATTTCAAAATCGCTAACTTTCTATTTTCAGTAAAGAAAAATCTAAATTATTTTTTTAAGTATTATGCATAATGTTGCACACATTTATAAATATATTGTTAGGGAAATATTTAAAAGGAAAGTTAAAACAAAGAAAGATCCAATGGATACTTTTTGAACCGTTTTGTGCAAACTTTATTAGTATGGCCACATTTTATCTGTGTCTCTTTCTCACCCAAAAACGTCAGATTTTGACGTTTTTGAAAATAATGTTATAACGTAATGTAATACGGTAAATTTTTGATTGCTTGGATTTGGCTCTTTTGACTTTTTCGATTCACCAGTAGACGACAAATAGCTAGCGGTTTTTTTATGTAGTGAAAATATCATTTATCGTGTAAATGTGTGCAAACTGGCGACACCGGTTCCCGTACAAAATTGTCAGCATTGCCTTTCTAACTCTGTTTCATGTATTCTATGTTCATGCACAAAGGTACATAGGCGGACTTAACGCCTAAAGGCATTATCTAACCTAACAGTCCTATCCTGCCGTCAGAGTAATTTCTCACCGTTTTGAAACGCGCCCTTTATTTAATTTAACCTATAACTTACCTACCTAACTTACCTTACCTTACCTAGCAAAGAGTACCTATATAAGTAAGTGCTGATCGCGCGTTCGTCGTCGTTCGTCTCCTGAGGAAATGAATAAATTAAGAGTTTTTTATATTTGGGATGAGAATTTGATTCAGCAATGTGATCGTTTACCAGTAGTTCCCGATCGGGTGAGTCTATGTAGATACGATCAGTATAAATACTAGTAAACAAAACTTTTCTTTTTAATGGCAATTTCTTTCAGGCATCATTAGTACACCATCTTATCACTGCATATGGCCTTACGAATCACTTACAACTTGTTCGGTCTACCCAAGCTACTTACAACGAGTTAAAAGAATTCCATTCCGAGCTTTATTTGGACCATTTAAAGACTTTTACCGAAGTTGACGAAGAAGAGTACGAGAGCAATACTCAGGATGAGAAGTATGGAATTGGTAAGTTTGTATGCGTGTGCAGGATAAGTTTGGCTCTGACGGTTATTTTCTGCGCATGGGTGACACGCGGAGAGCCAATGAACGATTCCTACCTGCCGCGTTCACCCCCGCGCATTAACGGTCACAGCCGGTCCAAGGAATATAAGTAGCCAGACTTATTTTGTACGTCGGTAGGTATTAAGTACAGTGTGTAAAAAGAAATGACTAGTAAGCATTATTTTAGCCTGTTACTTGGACCATGAAACTGAACAACGGACCCTAAGGATCATAGGTGAGAAAACAATTTTTTTTTCCTCCCATACAAAATGCGCAATCACCTTGTGGTTCCTATAGAAAGTTACATGCTAAAATATTGTTTGTTTTTTTTACATCTGGTGTTTACTTCACAAATAGGTACGGTTCTAAAAAGTGTAGTAGTTAAAAAGTTTCAAGACTTGGTTTTTTTCAGCTTATGATTGTCCACCAGTGTCGAGTATGTTTGAACTAGTTTCAACCCTGGCTGGCGGATCTATTACTGCAGCTAAAAGCCTGGTGTTGGACCTTGCTGATGTGGCCATCAACTGGTGTGGTGGTTGGCATCATGCTGAGAGGTGAGCCATGTATATCATAATTTTCTTTATTGTTAGATTGTAATTAATTTTCTCACCTCTATTTTTATTTCATTCTATACGACACCATGTTCCAAATTAGGAATGGCTATGTGGGCCAGAAAACAGCTGGGATTACATAGGACTGAGCTGGACATGTGATCCGGATATATAAGATATTCATCCATCACCCAAAGGGTTCCCTAGAACGGACAGTAGTTGGTGCGATAGTTGGAGGAATAAACCTGTCTAGTAGTTGAACAACATATTATGCTTAAGAAACAAACATTTACATCAGAATCTTTTTCAGATCTTGTGCTAATGGTTTCTGTTATGTTAATGATATAGTGCTAGCCATAGAAAAGCTAAGGCTTAAGTTTCCCAAAGTACTCTATGTAGATTTGGATGTTCATCATGGTAAGACTAAGCTTATTTTTTTATTCACTTTTTTATGTGCTTAAAAATAACCCTCAACAATAGCCTTAAGAATTTTAATATTTGCAACATCCAGAAAAGTCTTAACAAAATCCATGATTTTACTGTAAAAATAAAATATCATAACTTTTCGGTGAGACAGATTAATTTTCAAATGTGCCAACTTTTTGTTTTAGGCAATGGAGTCCAAGATGCATACAACTTAAGCAAGTCAGTATTTACTCTGTCATTCCACAAGTTTGAGCCAGGGTTCTACCCAGGCACCGGTGACATACAAGATATAGGCACCCTGACAGGTAAAGGACACAGCTGCAATGTGCCCTTACATGCATCTTACACTGATGAAACATTACTCTATGTCTTTGATAAGTGAGTTAAGTAAGTTACATTACATAACAATATTCATAAGCACAGGAAAAGGAATTATGAAACCAAATTTTTCCATCCATTCGAGGTCTCACTTAATAAAAAAATTATCGAAAATCTGTCTTACCAGATTGAAGTAAAGGTACTCTAGTTTATTTAGAACCTATCAATCCTGAAAATACGAGTAGAATAGAATATTTTTATTCGCTTGAATAGGGTACAAGTTAAGATGTTACAATATTAAAAGTTTCTCCATATTCAGCTATGTACACAATAGCATGCAAATATTTGAATCTTAAATAATAATTACAAACAAAAAAAATCTAATTACAAAACAAAAAATCTTATGTCAATCTAGTCTAATTATTATATTTTTTAGATTTTTTACATAGATTTAATATTTTTTAATTTTTAATACTGTAGTTAAATATAGTTCACTGTAGTTACAGATACAAAAAGTGCGAAAAACGGTCACTTTTAGAAGTTTTTGTATCTGTAACTACAGTGAACTTTATTTTTCAGGATTGATTGGTTCTAAATAAACTAGGGTACCTTTACTTCAATCTGGTTAGACAGTTTTTCGATAAGTTTCGTATTTAGCGAGTAATATTTTTTTAACTGATGGGGGTGCTAGTTGACTGCCGGAAAGCCCTTAACCGGCTCTGACTGTACTTAATTTGAAATATTTAAATATAGCCATTTTCAGGAGTCTACAAAGACCCAATGCTGCACGATTATAAGAAACTTTCTGTCTATATATATAAAAGAAAGAAGAAGGTGACTGACTCACTGACTGACATATCAACGCACAGCCCAAACCGCTGGGTCTAGAGATTCCAAATTTGGCATGTAGGTTCATGAGACCTAAGGGTGCACTAAGAAAGGGTTTTAAAAAAATTCCACCTCTAAAGGGGTAAAATAGGGGATGAAAGTTTGTATGAAAGTCCGTCAGTTTTGGATTTAGAATCTTCAAAATTTGTATTTAGGCTGACGACTTAAAATTAATAATTACGTGTCTCAGGGTTTTTGAAAATTCGACACCCTTAAGGGTGAAAAGGGGGATGAAGTTGAAAATTCTTTATTTTTAAAGTAAAATCCACATTATTTATTATTTAGGCATTAATGATTTAATTCTATGCAACGTTCATCACTGTTATTGAAATTCCACCCCAAATTCAACCCCTAAAAAAGGGAAATGGGGTGAAAAAGTCTAAAAACCAATATGGGTATCGTTTGTATGGTTTATCGGGTCACTGATTACGAAAACTACAACAATTTTGAAATCCAATGTGGTGGACGTTAAATACCATCATTCCCTTGGGATGGGGTTGGGGTGCGATAGGGTTGAAATGTGAATATGGGTGTCGTTTGTATGGTTTATCGGGTCGCTGATTACGAAAACTACAACAATTTTGAAATCCAACATGGTGGACGTGAAATACCATCATCCCTCTGGGGATGGAGTTGGGGTGCGATAGGTTTGGAATATCTAAAAATGAATATGGGTATCGTTTGTATGGTTTATCGGGTCGCTGATTGTATGGTTTATCGGGTCGCTGATTACGAAAGCTACAACAACTTTGAAATCCAACGTGGTGGACGTGAAATACCATCATCCCCTGGGGATGGGGTTGGGGTGCGATAGGTTTGAAATGTCAAAAAATAAATATGGGTGTCGTTTCTATGTTAGGGATAGCGGTTAAATTGACGTTAGGGGTAGGGATAGGGAGAGGTAGAGATAGAGTCTCCATTCCCTTATTAGACAATACCCTTATGATGATATCCTTAAACTTTCATACCGCAGATACAGGAACTTCTACATCGACCTAGTTCGTAAAATAAAAAATCAACACGACAGCTCAGAAATAGAATCACACAAAAATAATCCAAAGAACTTATGGTCTAGTCTACTAAATATTTGTAACCTAAAAAGAAAATCCACACATGCAGACGATCTCCTTTCAATCACCGAAAATCCCATCGATTCTCTACGCATCTGTAACGACTTTTTCTCTAGCGTAGGAGAAGACCTAGCTAAAGATATTTTAAATAAATTGAACACTACAGAAGAAAACCTAGCCTCAAAAATCGATACCACCTCTGGACCGGTCTCTTCGTTTTTCATATCGCCTACTGATCCGTCTGAAGTGGAGAGATTAATTAAAAAACTTAAAAATGAAAGTGCCCCTGGTCTTGATGGATTTCATAACCAATTAATCAAAGCCGTTAGTACCTATATTACCCTTCCACTAAGTCACATCTTTAACTTAAGTATTAATTCGGGCTACTTCCCCTCTGTCTGGAAAGTGGCGGCTATAACTCCGATTTACAAAGATGGTGCTAAAAATTCCCCAAACAATTATCGTCCGATCTCTCTACTCAGTGTGTTCTCTAAGCTTTTGGAGAAGATTGTTAATACCAGACTCATGGATTATTTCGAGGAACTTGGTCTTCTTTCCCCAAGACAGTTCGGGTTTCGGAGAGGGAAATCTACCGAGGATGCTATTAAGCTCTTGACTGATTTAGTGTCAGCTTACCTCGACAACGGTCTGCATTGCGTTGGTGTCTTCCTGGACTTGGCCAAGGCTTTTGACACGGTTTCCGTCCCTATCCTACTCCGCAAGCTGGAGGGTATGGGAATTCGTGGCATGGCCTTGGCCTGGTTTCAGAGCTACTTAACTGGTAGAGGTCAACTAGTTAAGGTAGATTCAGTTAGCAGTTCCGTTCAGTCAGTCAGTTTTGGCGTGCCTCAGGGCAGTATACTGGGACCCACGCTATTTATAGCATACATGAATGACATTCACAAATTGCACCTAAGTTCAGCCGAGGTCATTTGCTATGCGGATGACACTGCGGTCTTGTTTTGTGGTAATAGCTGGGATTCCACTTTTCAGCTAGCGGAGAGAGGCATGTCCGTGATATCTGACTGGCTTCAGAATAATCTATTAACTCTTAACACAAAGAAAACCAAATTTATCTCATTTCACATTTCCAAATCATCTGGTCCTCCTGCATCTTCTGGTATTAAAGTCCATGCCTGTTTGTCCAAAAATAACTGTAGCTCTAATGCTTCTCCAGATACCTGCTCCTGTGAACGCATTCTTCAAACCAAAGAAATAAAGTACCTTGGAATCATTCTTGACGAGAAACTTAACTTCCAATCGCAAATTAGTGCTCTCTCAGCCAGAATTCGTAAAACAATTGGTATTATTAAAAAATTACGTAATGTAGTTAGCCTCCCCATTCTAAAATCTGTATACTTCGCTATTTGTCAGTCTCTTTTAAACTATTGTAATGGAGTTTGGGGATGTGCTGCTAAATCGTTCATGATAGGTTTAGAGAGAGCTCAACGTGCCGTCTTAAAAACCATGTTAAAAAGACCCTTTAGACATCCTACAAACCATTTATACGTAGAAGCTAAGATTCTTCGTGTCCGTCAGCTATTTATCTTAAAAGCATGTCTCAACACCCACAGACAAGTGGTTAATTCGAATGACTACCCAGATCTGCTCAAAAAACGAGTATACCGCGTTAATATTCAGCCTGTTAGAACCTCTTTTGCGAAAAGGTTTTCAAATCACTCATTCCCTGCCATCTATAACAATATCCTAAAACACAATGACATAAAATTTTGCTCAGCCGTTGAATTAAAAAAGATACTTCACACATTTTTATACAAATTAGATCACATGACGACCGACAATTTAATCCCTTCTTAAACTTCATTCTTTACACTCTTTCTTTCCACTCTCTCTTCTTTTCACTCCCATTTTGCTTCTGTGTTAGCTTTAGTTCATACCTACTCATTCCTCCAATTTTATTTTTATTAGTTTTTATATATATTTGTTAGTTCAATCAAAGTCTGTATTGTAATTTGAATACTGGTCCTTCAAGATACAGGCTTTGCCTAGTTTGAAGGCCTCTGGTGTTTCCGTAATGAATGAACCTAATTTTACTAACTAAATAGTGTGTATTCTATGTTAATTCGGTTACCAATAAACATTTTTCATTTTTCATTTTTTCAGAGTGGTAGAGAGGTAGAGGGAGAAGGAGGGGAAGGGGGAGAGGGAGGGTGTGAGGGAGGAGGGGGAGAAACAGAGGGAGGGGGAGGAGGAGAGGGAGAGGGTTTTAGTTTTTCTCAATTACTTCTGCGAATTGGCTCTGTTTTGAAATATTACATAAAGGTGTCTCTCATCTCTCTCTTTAAATTTGTTAGGATACTGCTGCTAAGTTCCTCTGTTCTGAGTAATTTATGAGTAACGTCTGTATATTATATAAAATTCAGCTGGATCTTGAATTATACTCATTGATTTGCGCAGGGTTAGTCCCGTTTTTCCTTAGTTTAAAATTACCCCGAAATGACGGGAAAATATCTCATTGCTTCGGAAAACCGGTAACAACATAAATACGAAATCCACGCGAGCGAAGCCGCGGGCAACAGCTAGTATTGTATATATTTTTGTATGGTTTCAGAGTTTTCGAAAAAGTCCACACACTTTTCGATCCGGCTGCTATTGTAGTGCAATGTGGAGCAGATGCTCTAGCCCACGATCCCCATGGTGGCTCGAGTTTGACCACAAAGGGATACTGCTCTTGTGTGCAAAAGATGTTGGACAAAAAGAAACCAACTATATTGTTAGGAGGAGGTAAGAAACGATAGTTTTAGCATGCGCAGGATAACTTTGGCTCTGACGGTTATATTCTTTGCATGGGCATAGAATAGGTAATGGCATGGGTGACAGGCAGAGAGCCTAGTAACGATTTGTTCGCCTTCCCCCACCTGCCGCGCTCACCCCCGCGACTAATTTTTTTTTCAGTTCTGTGCATTAACGGTCAGAGCCAAACTTAGCCTGCGCACGCTTACAGCTCGATTTTTACCTCTAATGATGACGATTATTTTTTGCGCATGGTTGACGCGTGGACAGCCAACGAACGATTCGCACGCCACTCGCCTCGCGACAAAATTTTTGAGTTCTGCGCATTAACGATCAGCATTGGAGTATACAAAAATCCACCTGTACTCAACAACTTTGTGAAGGTAGTAGCTGCGCACACGTCCTCTTCAGTCCTATACTCTGCACATGATAGTAACTGGGGAGCCAATGCACGATTAGCACGCCTCCCCCACGATCTTTTTTGACGTGGTGCGTCCATGCTTTCGTTTGGAGGTCATTCCGTGCAAACTGGATATAGGCCCTCTAGCGGCAATAATTGGTACTACACGAGCTTTGGATGAGTCCGTGTGTGAGGTGAGGTAAAGGGAAAGGGGTTAGGGGGAGGGTGGATTGGACGTGGGTAGCAGCTTAACGTACATGCTCTTTCTTGACTGTATCTTACATAGACGTATCTACATAAAACTTACGCCCGTATCAAGCATACAGTAAACCAAAGATTTGGAACATGACTGTTGGACTTAAACGCCGCAGGCTGTAGCAATAGTTACTTAGATACATACACCGCCCAAACTCTAGCCCTGACGTTTGTTTACTGCACATGGGTGACAGGCGGAGAGCCAATAAACGATTCGCACGCCTCCTCCACCTGCCGCGTTCACCCCCGCGACAATTTTTTTGAGTTCTGCGCATTAACGGTCAGGGCTGAATAGAGTTAGTTTGCGGTTTAGAAGAGCAGGTCAAGCTTGTCAGTTGCAATGCGACTTTAGCACTAACGGCGGGTGGAATAAGAATTGTTAAAAGTCCGATGTGTAAAGATCAACGCGATCTTGACTTTACTAAAACAAGTTTTACCTCACTTCGGAAAGTGACAATGAACTTTTAACTAACAAAAAGGTATGGTTTAGATCAGAGGCCTTATAATTTATTTATGTAGTCTAGTTGAATACTGTATTCAACTAGACTACATAAATAATAGGTCTTTACCTATGAAATTGCCGAAATTTTCTTACAGATTAATGAGATCATAATTCCTATAATTCTTATACAAATTTTTTCATTTGATTTATATTTGAAAGTTGACTTCAAGGTTATCAATTTACGCATAAAATATTTTTTTTTTTTGTAGTTTGGTATATAAAATTAAAGGTTTGAAAATGGTTCGTCTTAAATGTCGTCCGATTGCATCATTAGATTTGTTATATTTTTTTACGGATAATATTTTTCGAAAATTAAGTTTAAGCTTCTGTTAGTTTAATGTCTTCCCAATAATGCTTAAAAAAAATAAAAAAATCGGATTTATAATTCCTAAGAAAAATGCAATAATGTTAGTACTGAAAATTGAGTTTACCTAAAATTCGCCATACAAAACGGCAATTTCATAGGTAAAAACCTAATAAATTATATCTACCTACTTTATACTTTATCCATCCATTCGCACTGATGATGTCAAGCGCGTCAAGCTCGACACGTTGGACCTTGTGCCGGCCTTTTTAGGGACGATACCAAAATGGTAAAAAAGGAACCCTTATAGTGCGACTTTGTCTGTCGGAAAAATCTGAATTAATTACAGTTGACAGAAGTTTATGTAAATATTACAGCAAAAATAAAACGATCTTTCTAAGTTGCACAGTTTTCTAGAAATCTGCAAATAACCTTTACAAACAAATTTAGTTTTGCGGTCCTAAAAATGGACTTTATTGCTTCCAAAAATACAAAAAGTATATCGGAACCCTCGGCGCGCGAGTCCGACTCGCACTTGACCGGTTTTTTTAAACACTAGGCGATAGAGTCGCAGTGCCCTAACCTGCTCTGATTGTACCTAATTTGAAATATTTAAAATTAATTATTTTTAGGAGGCTACAAAAACCCAAATGCTGCAAGGCTTTGGACATCCTTGACAGCATTAGTAGTGGGCGTGGAATTGGACGAAAATATACCGGAACATGAGTTTTGGACCAGCTATGGGCCAAACTATACGTTAGCTGTGGAACCTACTTTAGCTAGAGATACCAACAAGAAATCTTATTTGGATAATTGTATATCAACGATAATAGGTCAGTTGTGTATAATTTGTTGGCCTGTCATCTTTGCTACTTTAAAAATAAATTTATTGTCTCAATTACAAAACTGTTATAATTATATATTTTACCCATCACATCATAGTTAGCTTATCGTACACTCAACAGCACGTCAGTAGAAACACTTTTGGACCTTATGACGTGGTAATAGAGTTGAAAAAGTTTCTACCGACGTGCGGTTAACCGTACCTAAATATAGACTCTCAGGGCACTGCAAGTTATCTTACGTTATCGAGTACACGGAATTTGCAAGTTTGTAGCGAGAGTAGAGCGGTCTATTAATTAGATCCACAACGTTGGTCTGCATATGCGCAACCTGGCAGGTTTGGTACAGTCGGAGAGAAAATTTGTTACCTACGTCATGTCATTGTGGAAGTGGTTCGACCACATTTGTGGTTCGATGAAATAGGCCACTACTCTCGCTACTGATGCATCGCGCCCTCAGATGCATATTTCAAGGTGTTTTTAAGTGCATCATTCACTCTTATTTATCTATTATTTCAGCAAATTTGGAGACATATTTAGATAAAGAATATGTAGAAGACGAGAAAAATTCATCAGATGCCAAAAAGAGAAAGACTGATGATCAGTGTACTGACATTACAACTTTGAAGTCAGAAAAACCAAATTGTGATATGAGGAATATAAACTCACAGGATTCACCAGATAAATTACAGAATCAAAATTGTGTTGAGGATAAAAATAACGAAATTGATGTTTATGTATTTACAGAAGATTAAATCGACTTGTTAGCTTCAACTGTTTTCATTAACTTGAAACGACAATCACAAAGCTTTACAGTGGGACCACGGGTAGGTAATACGCGCTTTTTTTAAACAATACTAGCTGTTGCCTGCGACTTCGTGCGCGTGGAATTTAAAAAGGTACCTACCATGTCCTTTGCCATGGTTCAAACTAACTGTTTTCCCGAGAAAATATTTCTAAGCAGGTGGCTGAAAGGTAATGGTGTAGTATATTTTTGGAACCGGCATATGAAGCCCTTTCATTTGACATCACACACGATAAGATTCTAAAACAATAATCAAATCCCATACAAAAAAACCCGTCAAGTGCGAGTCGGACTCGCGCGCCGAGGCTTCCGATATATATTGTTTGTATTTTTGGAAGCAATAAAGTCCATTTTTAGGACCGCAAAACTAAATTTGTTTGTAAAGGTTATTTGCAGATTTCTCAAAAAACTGTGCAAGGTAGAAAAATCGTTTTATTTTTGCTGTAATTTTTTTTTTATTTATTTACAATTTAATGTTACCTACAATTTCGGAACTTAACACTATAAACCTTCATAGGTTTTTTAAGTGCTGCACACTTCTCATGACATAAATACTACAAATTACTTATTATTAAATATCACTAACGACTTTAACAACACAAGATGAGGGTAAGCAAGTACAATAAAAACTAGTTACACAAACAATAACATCACGGGCCCGGCTCAGTGCCGGTACGACACATTCCAACCGAGATCCACGCTGACGAAGGACAGAAATTGAATGAGTAAACAACGTCCTACAGGTTGCTCCATTTTTAGTTGGTCCCGATTTTTTATAAAATACGTTTTTAAGTATATGATCATAATTTTTACAAGAGATTGTTTTCCGTAAGTATGTCCAGTGGTAAATTTTTATTGATTAAGCGCGGTACCAAATAATGAGTTGTTCTTTCCCCATAAAAATTATTCGCTCCGATTGTAGCCAGTTTACAAGAAAGAACTTGTCGAGTTTCTTTAGCAGATTTAATAATATTATTACAGAACGTTAAGTAATTTTCAGACAAAAGAAGGAAATCCACTTTTTCTTTAACTGAAAGCACATGACAATTTTGTAACAACTGGTCCTCTACCCCACGATACCGTTCCCGCACCTTCCAAGGACCATAACATACTATACTTTCTGCTAAAGTTTTATATAGCTGAAGCCGAATAATTTTATTTATTTTTTATTTTACTTTTATTGGAAAACCAACAGCGTTACATCTAAATTAAGCACAGAGTTTAAAAACATAAAGCCAATTATAGGTTTTCACAAATAAAAAACAACTTATAACTATAAAAGACAACTGAACGCTGCACGTACAGAGAACCAGCAAACTGCACCCACGACACGCAGGTATACAAGGTGAATATTTAACAATTAACTGCTCATAAAATCTTTTGTCAACAGATGTTTGACGGAAGAAATGCTCGTGTTGAATAGGTCTAATTCAAACTCTATGGATAATTCATTAAAGCTGCTACCCGCACGCCACATAAAGGAATTTCGTCTATAATTATTGTTAGCCGGAGGCAGGTGGACAGGTGGATTGAAACGGAGAGGTCTACTAGGAGCTCTTAGGTAGATCTGTGCTAGAAGGTCTGGACAATCTATAGTTCCAGAAGCTATTTTCAAAAAGAAAACTGCATCTGCAATCTCTCGACGTTTATAAAGTGGAAGTAGATGGTGTTTTTTACACAGGTCAATATACAAATCTGAGTTATAGCGATCTTTAATTCTGTAACAAACGTGTCGTAGGAATCTTTTCTGTATACCTTCTATTCGGTTGATGTAAGTAGCGTACCTAGGATTCCATGCCTGGGAGGCGTACTCAAGATAACTACGAACAAAAGCACAGTACAGAATTTTGAATGTTTTAACCTGTGTAAAGTCCTTTGAGGCACGAATTACAAATCCCAAGGCTTTGTAAGCCTTAGAAAGCATATTATTGACGTGTGTATCAAAAATAAGCTTGGAATCATGAAATACACCTAAATCCCTGACTACTAAATCCCTCGCCAAGAGCTTATCTTTAAGATGATAATTAAATTTTATTGTGGATCGCTTTCGTGAATACGTAACTACGCTACATTTAGATGGGTTCAAATCGAGTTGATTAGCAGCACAATATAATTCGAGCTGACTAAGGTCCGCCTGCAAGACTCTAGCGTCCTCTACAGATGATATCACAGAAAATATTTTCATATCATCTGCAAAACAGAGCAAGCGTGATGAACGGAAGCATAGGTCGATGTCGTTTACAAAAATAACAAAAAGGAGGGGACCGAGCAAAGAACCTTGTGGGACCCCACTTGGAATAGAGACCCACCCAGAAACGTAGTTTTTAACAACTGCTTGGGAGCGGTTGTCCACGTAGGACGCGAACCACCGCAGCAGATCCCCTCTTATGCCAGTATTACTTAAATAATTTCGTTAGCAAGATGTTGTGCTGAATTCTGTCGAAGGCTTTGCTATAGTCAGTGTAAACGACGTCGACCTGTGCTCCATCCTCCATAGCTTCAGTGAGGTATGTGTTTAGCAGAACAAGATTTAATTTAATATACGGTATTTTATTTTTAAGTAAAGAAAAGTTTGCTAATAACGCTCTACAGGTACTTTTAATGTATACGTAAATTTCTGTCAACTGTAATTAATTCAGATTTTTTCTTTCACAAACTTCGGAGATAAGGGGGGGGGGAATGGTATTTTTTTTGCCATTTTTCATCATAACTTGAAAACTAAGACACGTAAAAAACAAAAAAGTGTATTTTAGACTGTACAAGTAAAGCCCTTTCATATGATACCCCACTCGACCTAATAGCGACAATTTGAAATTTGGCCCCGTTTACATTAATATTAATAATCATAATTTTTTCAAAATTCTTTCCTGTGCAATTAAGTTGGGAAACCATATTCTAAAACTATTCCTTTCAAGTCGATAGCATGAGTGGTTGCTGAGATATACAGGTGTGACAGACAGACAAAGTCGCACCATAAGGGTTCCTTTTTTTTACCATTTCGGTATCGGAACTCTAAAAATTATGACGTCATGGCTGCCCCCACCCGGGGAATATTTTTAAGAACTAACGCTCAAAATAATTGTTGTAACCTAAAGTACCTGTGTACCAAACAGCAATACTGTAGATCGATTTACGTATTATTTTTCGTAGACCGACCACTAGTAGACTGTAGTACTAGTTGGACCGCAGTGGTCCGGCTAACGAAACCGTGAGGATGTAAGGCACAAGTAAGGCAGATATCTTTATGTCCCTCAACACAGAATCCTCAGAGAAAAAAACTGCATAAAAATTTATTTTGACGATGCCAAAAAATAGTCATGAAATAGTTATAAATAGTCACCATAAGGAAAAAAATAGTCGCGTTACAATTCTAGAGTTATAGCTATGGTTTGCTGAGGATTATGGGCATAGGCTATATACAGAATCCTCAGTTCTGATGGAAGCAAACCGTGGGGACTATCGACTTGGTTTTTATTTTAAAAAATAGTCATGAAATAGTCGTCTTGACTTCCAAATTCTCAAAAAATAGTCGTTCAAGGATTTCAGAGTTACAGGGGTAGCTTGCTGAGGATTCTGTGCATAGCATTCCACGGACGCAGATTCCAGCAGAACGTTTAGGTTTTTCTGTTTGATACTGATGTAAAAAAATAGTCAACAAATAGTCGTCTCAAACCATAATCACTTTGGTCTGGTTTACCTTGTAGAAGTATGTTAAAAATGCATGTTAACTTCGCCATACATTTTTCAACTCAAGTACAGTCGTGTTCAAAATGCATATCATCTTTGATGGTAACTATTTAGTTACTTTTTTTTGTGTATTTGGAACCCAATATAATTAATTCTGTAATAAAAAGCAAAGTTTATTTGTTTTCATGTTAAATAATATAGCTTAATAAACTACAATAATTGGTTTTAAACTAAAATAATAAAAAAATCTTCTTTATGAATATATTCAGTACCTACAGATTATTTTTTAGTTAGTTTTTTGTATAAATCACAGTCTTCGTACTTATGTCCGTTAAATGGTTAAATGAGTAATACAGAGTGATAATTTTATTGCGTGCCATAGCTTAGGGGGTGTTTCAGTAACGATAAAGAAACACAAAAAAAATCTACTTTTAAAAAATTCTGAAAATTTTAAAATTAGCCCTACGCAGAGGGCAATAACCCGCAGCGCAATGACCCGACCGAGGCTGCGCTTTTAACGAGCTGCTGTTAGTTTTAGAATTTACATTCAACTTTTAAGTAGGATTATTGAAAAAATGGAAATCCTCATTTGGAATAACGCGTTGTGTATTTACTGCTTCCATAGGCTGTAGTGTAAGTTAACTTTACATTTCATATAATTACCGTAGAACACGGCAATTGTCGTTGTAATAGCAACACTGTAGGGCACTTCAATACGCGCCGGCGGCGGCGGCGAGCGCTAGCTCGGTCACACAATTCGGTCGAGCCGAACGTCACCATGCTATTGTTTAAACATATCTCGTCTCAGAATATTGGTGCTTTTTCTATTATACGATCCACGATAAACATATCCAACTCTGTTACTATGCCATTAAGTCACTGATTTGTATTATTCTACTGATGTGTTATTAGGTAAAAAAACACATATGCAGCGACATTCTAATTTTTAATGAATAGTTAAATGCGTAGGCAAACAACATTGATCAATCAAGAAATTAGTAAAGTTAGTATAGTTAATTTAGTAATATTTGCGAACCTACCAATTATTATTAAAGTATTTTTATTTACTGAATGCATCTGGGTTTAAGCCCGATATTCTAGTTTTACCTTTCCTTAAACGTGGAACCTACATTATAAGTTTTTAGACCAAAAGGTTGGGTCTGTGCACTGATATATCAGTCGGTTTATCCTCTTATTTACCTAATAAAAATAGATAACACAAAAATAGGGTCTGCAAAAATATATAAAAATAAAAGCGCCTAACAATATCAAAATTCCTTTTTTTTTTGACAACTTGAAATCAATATCAAATAATTTTGTGTACGCGACTGTACAAAGGAAAAATGTATGGCGAAGTTAACATGCATTTTTAACATACTTCTACTAGGTAAACCAGACCGAAGTTATTATGGTTTGAGACGACTATTTGTTGACTATTTTTTGACATCAGTATCAAATAGAAAAACCTAACCGTTCTGCAGGAATCTGCGTCCGTGAAATGCTATGCACAGAATCCTCAGCAAGCTACCCCTGTAACTCTGAAATCCTTGAACGACTATTTTTGAGAATTTGGAAGTCAAGACGACTATTTCATGACTATTTTTTAAAATAAAAACCAAGTCTATAGTCCCCACGGTTTGCTTGCATCAGAACTGAGGATTCTGTATATAGCCTATGCCCATAATCCTCAGCAAACCATAGCTATAACTCTAGAATTGTAACGCGACTATTTTTTTCCTTATGGTGACTATTTATGACTATTTTTTGGCATCGTCAAAATAAGTTTTTATGCAGTTTTTTTCTCTGAGGATTCTGTGTTGAGGGACATATATCTTTACTTATTTAAGTGCCTTCTATTATTATGAACAGGTGTACTCTTCGTTTTCAGTACCTACTCTCAAGTTCGTGTACTGTCTTCGTTTTCAGGACCTACTCTCAACTTCGTGTACTGTATGTCTGTATCACGTAGCCACTTTTCTCTCCGACTATACCGAACCTGCCAGGTTGCATGTCCCTCAACACAGAATCCTCAGAGAAAAAAACTGCATAAAAACTTATTTTGACGATGCCAAAAAATAGTCATGAAATAGTCATAAATAGTCACCATAAGGAAAAAAATAGTCGCGTTACAATTCTAGAGTTATAGCTATGGTTTGCTGAGGATTATGGCCATAGGCTATGTACAGAATCCTCAGTTCTGATGCAAGCAAACCGTGGGGACTATCGACTTGGTTTTTATTTAAAAAAATAGTCATGAAATAGTCGTCTTGACTTCCAAATTCTCAAAAATAGTCGTTCAAGGATTTCAGAGTTACAGGGGTAGCTTGCTGAGGATTCTGTGCATAGCATTTCACGGACGCAGATTCCTGCAGAACGGTTAGGTTTTTCTATTTGATACTGATGTCAAAAAATAGTCAACAAATAGTCGTCTCAAACCATAATAACTTCGGTCTGTTTTACCTAGTAGAAGTATGTTAAAAATGCATGTGAACTTCGCCATACATTTTTCCTTTGTACAGTCGCGTACACAAAATTATTTGATATTGATTTCAAGTTATCAAAAAAAATGGATTTTGATAGAGGCTTTTATTTTTATATATTGTTGCAGACCTTTCTTTTTGTGTCATCTATTTTTATTAGGTAAATAAGAGGATAAACCGACTGATATATCAGTGCACAGACCCAACCTTTTGGTCTAAAAACTTATAATGTAGGTTCCACGTTTAAGGAAAGGTAAAACTAGAATGTCGGGCTTAAACCCAGATGCATTCAGTAAGTAAAAATACTTTAATAATAATTGGTAGGTTTGCAAATATTACTAAATTAACTATACTAACTTTACTAATTTCTTGATTGATCAATGTTGTTTGCCTACGCATTTAACTATTCATTAAAAATTTAAATGTCGCTGCATATGTGTTTCTTTTACCCAATAGCACATCAGTAGAATAATACAAATCAGTGACTTAATGGCATAGTAACAGAGTTGGAAATGTTTAACGTGGATCATATAATAGAAAAAGCACCAATATTCTGAGACGAGATATGTTTAACCAATAGCATGGCGGCGTTCGGCTCGACCGAGTTGTGTGACCGAGCTAGCGCCCTACAGTGTTGCTATTACAACGACAATTGCCGTGTTCTACGGTAATTATATGAAATGTAAAGTTAACTTACACTACAGCCTATGGAAGCAGTAAATACACAACGCGTTATTCCAAATTAGGATTTCCATTTTTTCAATAATCCTACTTAAAAATTGAATGTAAATTCTAAAACTAACAGCAGCTCGTTAAAAGCGCAGCCTCAGTCGGGTCATTGCGCTGCGGGTTATTGCCCTCTGCGTAGACCTAATTTAAAAATTTTCATAATTTTTTTAAAGTAGATTTTTTTTTGTGTTCCTTTATCGTTACTGAAACACCCCCTAAGCTATGGCACGCAATAAAATTATCACCCTGTATTACTCATTTAACGGACATAAGTACGAAGACTGTGATTTATACAAAAAACCGGCCAAGTGCGAGTCGGACTCGCGCACTGAGGGTTTCGTACCACCACATAAACATAATTGTATTAGTTGAAATTTCAGTAAGTTGATGTGCTAGATTTTTTGAGTCCGACACGCGCTTGACTAAATTTTATTATTTGTTGTTATTTTATAGCTTATGCACTATAAACATACCAATTTTCAAGTTTGTAAGTGTTCCCATTTTTAAATAGAACTAAAACAAAAATCGCCTCTGCAACCATCCAACTTGACCCCTCTCTTATATGAATGTTCTTAAAACGGGAGCTCACCACAATTGGTTACCATTAGTTGTGAGAAAAGTTGTAATATTTCATGATTTCAGACTTTTCCCATTATTTGTACTGTGAGACCTAGCTTCTTGCCAAATTTCATAATTTTAGGTCAACGGGAAGTACCCTGTAGGTTTTGCATTTTTGAATAAATGCATGGAGATGAGGACATAAAATGCCATATCTTTTGATTGCGTCGTTGTAAAAAATTTAAATTTTCAGATCTTGTGTGGTTCATAGATCCTAATATATGGTATTAATTTCAACCTGATACCTTTACCCGTTCGTGAGATAAAGGGTCTTGACAGACAGACAGACGGACAACAAAGTGATCGTATAAGGGTTCCGTTTTTTTCTTTTGAGGTACGGAACCCTAAAAACTAGCTTAAAAATAATCTGTAGGTACTGAATATATTCATAAAGAAGATTTTTTGTTATTTTAGTTTAAAACCAATTATTGTAGTTTATTAAGCTATATTATTTAACATGAAAACAAATAAACTTTGCTTTTTACTACAGAATTAATTATATTGGGTTCCAAATACATAAAAAAAAACCGGCCAAGTGCGAGTCGGACTCGCGCACTGAGGGTTCCGTACCACCACATAAACATAATTGTATTAGTTGAAATTTCAGTAAGTTAATGTGCTAGATTTTTTGAGTCCGACACGCGCTTGACCAAAATTTTATTATTTGTTATTATTTAATAGCTTATGCACTATAAACATATCAACTTTCAAGTTTGTAAGTGTTCCCGTTTTTAAATAGAACTAAAACAAAAATCGCCTCAGCGACCATCCAACTTGACCCCTCTCTTATATGAATGTTCTTGAAACGGGAGCTCACCACAATTGGTTACCATTAGTTGTGAGAAAAGTTGTACTATTTAATGATTTCAGACTTTTCCCATTATTTGTACTGTGAGACCTAGCTTCTTGCCAAATTTCATAATTTTAGGTCAACGGGAAGTACCCTGTAGGTTTTGCATTTTTGAATAAATGTATGGAGATGAGGACATAAAATGCCATATCTTTTGATTGCGTCGTTGTAAAAAAATTGAAATTTTCAGATCTTGTGTGGTTCATGGATCCTAATATATGGTATTAATTTCAACCTGATCCCTTCACCCGTTCGTGAAATAAAGGGTCTTGACAGACAGACAGACGGACAACAAAGTGATCCTATAAGGGTTCCGTTTTTTTTTTTTGAGGTACGGAACCCTAAAAAGTAACTAAAGATGATATGCATTTTGAACACGACTGTACTTGAGTTGAAAAATGTATGGCGAAGTTAACATTCATTTTTAACATACTTCTACAAGGTAAACCTGACCAAAGTGATTATGGTTTGAGACGACTATTTGTTGACTATTTTTTGACATCAGTATCAAACAGAAAAACCTAAACGTTCTGCTGGAATCTGCGTCCGTGAAATGCTATGCACAGAATCCTCAGCAAGCTACCCCTGTAACTCTGAAATCCTTGAACGACTATTTTTGAGAATTTGGAAGTCAAGACGACTATTTCATGACTATTTTTTAAAATAAAAACCAAGTCGATAGTCCCCACGGTTTGCTTGCATCAGAACTGAGGATTCTGTATATAGCCTATGGCCATAATCCTCAGCAAACCATAGCTATAACTCTAGAATTGTAACGCGACTATTTTTTTCCTTATGGTGACTATTTATGACTATTTCATGACTATTTTTTGGCATCGTCAAAATAAGTTTTTATGCAGTTTTTTTCTCTGAGGATTCTGTGTTGAGGGACATCAGGTTGCGCATTAGACCAACCAAACCGGGTAACCAAATTTGTAAATTGGATCTAAAGTAAGGCCATGAAAAAAAAAGCGCGGGAAACTTCGAAAGGGCGGTTGTTTTCTTGGGTTTTGTGAAAATTAATTTCATTTTCATAGTTAAAATAAGTAAAGACAGTCTGGTAAAGTAGTTCAACTTTGTATTTAGTGTATATATTTCTATTTGTGTATATTTTTTTCCTGTTTTATGGTAAGTTTTTGTAAATAATTGTAATATAGTTTACAACGCTTATGAACGATCCCCCCGACGCCGATCGGGGGGATGCAGGCAGGCTTTGGCCTGGCCTGAATCTCCCTGTAGGCACATCTCTCTGTGTAGTATCCAATGATGAACTCGCTAAAATGGACACTGATGGTTCAGTGTCATCTAGAGCTGATGACAGACAATCGGGATCGGGAAGGAAACGTACGCGTTACATTAAAATTTGTCGGGAATGTACTAAGCGTAGGAGAAAGAAAATAGATGGCCAGCCAGTTCTTGGTGATTATTGTAAGTGTGAAAATGACAATGTAATTTTATTAAAGAAGGTTGTGCCAGAACAGGTTGAGTCGCATTCATCTGACCAGCAATCACATGATACCCAGTCCACAAACACTCAGTCACAACAGAATATTAATACAGATAAAACATCTCAAGGTTCTTCACAGTCGGAGCCTCGCCATGTGGGCCGAGCCATGTATCTCCCAACAGATAATCCCCCTTATTTAATTCACGTCCAACGCCAAGAAGATTCTCCAAACGATGGTACCATCCTGCATCCCATTTCATTTGGAAATTTCCTTAAAAAAAACAAATTTCAAAACATTATTCATGGAAGTGTAAAACGCATTGGTAGAAATAGGTGTGTGGTTGCTTTCTCTAAATGTGAAGATGCAAATGCTTTCTTACATAATGATCTCTTACAGACACATAAATTCAAGGCTTTCATTCCAACATTTAATGTCACTCGTATGGGATTAGTCCGTGGAATTCCAGCAGACTGGAGCGAAGATGAAGTTAAAGCCAATATTTCCACACCCATAGGTTGTGGAAACATATTGAAAGTCAGACGTCTAAGTTATAGAGTCAACACTAATGGCACAACTACATGGAAACCATCTCAGTCTGTAGTACTCACTGTTGATGGTCAGGTTTTACCTAAGAGGATTTTTATGTGTTACAATGCTCTACCGGTCGAGACATACATATATCCAACAATTCAGTGTTTCAATTGCTGTAAATACGGACATACCAAATCTCAATGCCGTTCTAGATTGCCAAAGTGTTATAAGTGTGGTGATGATCATGTGGGTGAATTTTGTCGCACAGAGGAAGATTCTGCACATTGTGTGATGTGTGGAGGCTTTCACTTTGCCACAAGTAAGTCTTGCCCAGAATTTGTTCGACAAAAGGAAATAAAGGTTACCATGGCTCATAGCTGTATCTCTTACATCGAAGCATGCAAGGTTCATCCGCCTGTATCAAAGTCATTTGCAGATGTTTTAACTTCTGTTCCTAGACACAATTCTGATCAAAGGCTTCATCACCAATCTAACAATTCCTCAGTTCAAACTTCTAGTCCCAACCAGTCCTATAAAAAAACTGTCTTTTTAAAACCTCGTTTACCGCCGAAATCCCAAAACGGATACGATCACGCTGCTCATAAAGCTCTTATTAGAGAATTTGAAGTTCCAGCACCTAAAAATGGTTGCGCACTTATTCCACGTGAGTCTAAATCTGATGAATCAGTTCTAGAGACCATCCTGTCTCTAATAAATTCTCTTCTTCAGTCTAATTCTTTACAACCGTCCCACGTTGCCCTAATATCTGAAAGATTGAATACTTTAAATAACAATGGATTCCAAGATAATACAATGGAATTGCAGAAGCATCATCCCAAAGAAAAGTGATTTAATTTATCTCATAAATGAATACGATCCTATAGTCATAACTTTATCTGAAACTTGGTTAAAATCTGAATATTTATTTAATGTGCCTGGATATATTTGTCTTCGTGATGACAGATTTGACGGATATGGCGGTGTTGCCATACTAGTCAAAAATTGCGTTTCGTTTTCTGTAATACAGTTTCCTGCACATATATCCAAAGATGTCATTAATGTAATTGGTGTACGAATATTTAATATTTCAATAGTTTCTATTTATCTCTCACGATGTTCTATGAGTATTCTCAGCGAAATTAATAATATATTTTCTGATGTAACTGGACCGTTTTTATTTCTTGGTGATTTTAATTGCCATCATCAAATGTGGGGCAGTGGAATCACTACTGCGGAGGGAGAGCGATTGGTTGAGGTATTGGATGAAAATAATCTGTGTATTTTGAATACAGGATTACCGACTCGCCGTACGGCCCCTGGTTTAAGTGCTAGTGCAGTAGATTTGTCAATATGCTCACCTAGTTTGGCTTCCTCTTATTCTTGGTCACCACTTCTGTCGACTTTTGGTAGTGATCATTTCCCACTCATCATATCTACCCCCATTCGATGTCCGCCTTCGAGGAAACGTCAACCTAGATTAAAATATAAATTAAAGGACGTTGATTGGACCAAATTTCGAGATCTCGTAGAGAGTAAAATAATAAACCTTCCTGAAGTAATTCGAGGAGGTGAAACGGATTCCTCCATAGCTTTAGTTAAATGTTTAAATGAGGCAGCTGATATATTATTTCCTCACAAAAGTAGCTCTTCCGGCAGGGTTCCTCTTCCACCTTGGTGGAATAGGCAATGTTCGGAAGCAGTATTAAGAAGAAAAAATATGGAGAGGGAATATGCGGAAAATATGACTGATGAAAATTTGGAGAGGCTTACCGATCTCATTAACAGTACACAACAGTTTCTTAGAGAAAAAAAAAAGGAAGGTTGGAGAATTTTTTGTACATCTCTATCTCCAACTACATGCCCCTCCGAAGTGTGGCAAAGCATAAAACGCTTCAAATCTGCTTTCACTGACATTTCATCGCGTCTTCCAATTCCATTGCCCATTATAGATAACTTTTTAGATATATTGGCCCCTCCTTCAGTCCCTGAACGAGATGTTTTTCCTTCTTTGCCACCGTTTATTTCAAATAAAATCATATCCCCGTTATCTTCTCCATTCTCCTTATACGAACTAAAAGGAGTACTTTCATACGTAAGAGACTCATCCCCAGGCGAAGATGGTATCCCATATTCTTTTCTTTCTCACCTCAGTGATGTTTCATTAATTTATTTCTTAGAAATTATAAATTCTGTGGTATTGTCTGGGGATATCCCTCCCTCCTGGAAATCTCAGGAAATTGTACCTATTAAAAAACCAAACAAACCTCATAACGAGGCTGCTTCTTTCCGGCCTATCGCGTTATCGTCGGTATTGGCAAAAATTGCAGAGCATCTTGTTAAAAACCGTCTAGAGTGGCACATAGAACACAATCATCTCTTATCTTATAACCAGTTTGGTTTCCGCAAAGCAAAATGCACCATAGACAGTATAAGTATATTAACCACAGATATCCGTCTAGCCTTTTCAAACAATGAAGAAGTGGTTGCAGCATTTTTGGATATATCTGCAGCTTATGATAATGTTGTGATACCAATACTTAAACGCAAATTGTTTGAACTGCATGTACCGGACGTTTTAATTTATTTTATTATTAACCTTTTATCAGTCCGTTCAATATCTTTAGTGGTTGACGATTCTACAAAACTCAGACGTACTGTTTATAAGGGTTTGCCACAAGGCTCTGTGCTTAGCCCGCTCCTTTATAACATTTACACTTACGATTTAGAATCATCTCTGGGATCCATAAATGTTTTACAATACGCTGATGACCTTCTGCTATATTCTATAGATAAAAATATTGGTAATGCTTGTGAAACTTTGACATCTTCTCTTAATTGTTTAAATACATGGTTAGATGACCACGGTTTAGAATTATCAGTTTCTAAGAGTCAAGTGGTAGTTTTTTCAAGAAGACGTACTATGCCCGCTTTAACTGTCATGTACAATAGAATGCCACTGCCTGTCAATTCTCATGCAAAATTTTTAGGAGTAATTTTAGACAATAAACTCACTGGAATCCATCACTATGAGTATATAGTCACAAAAAGCGAACGTTTGCTCAATATTATGAGATGTCTTTCTGGGGTTTGGTGGGGAGCTCATCCTTTTTCCTTAAAGCTCTTATATAATGCCTTGATAAGGTCAGTTCTTGATTATGGCACATTTTTATTGGAGGGAGGTAGTATGTTGGGCATTAAGAAACTGGATACTATTCAATCAAAATCCCTACGAATTGTTTTGGGAGCGATGCGTTCTAGTCCAATCAATGCATTACAAGTGGAATGCTGTGAGCCCCCACTAAAATTAAGAAGACAATATTTGAGTGATCGATTTTTATTTAAATGTTTGCAATTTTCAAATCACCCACTTTATCCCAAACTTCAAGCTTTACATGAATCTATAGAAACTTCTCCATATTGGCGACATAAACCCATCCCGTGCCTTATTAACAGTTACCGAAAGTTTTTAGCTTTACAGACACGTTTACATCGTTTTCCTTCTTTATCCTTATTCAATACCAATTTCGAATCCTTGATAACAGCACCTAATATCCGATATAATTTTGGTATAAACAAACAAGATATTGAAGGCAACATCCATTTCAATTTTAGTATTGAAGAAGAGAATTGGCTCGACTGGAACCATATATTCACAGACGCGTCTAAATCTTCCTCGAGGGACTGTGTGGGTGTAGGCATATTTCATTCCCAGTTAAAATTGATACAAAAAATCAAACTTCCACCACAATCCTCTGTTTTCACAGGGGAATGCTTTGCTATCCTTAAGGCGGTAGAATTAGTTCTATTAATGAAACTTGATAAAACAGTAATTTTTTCTGACTCCCGAAGTGCTCTACAAACCATAGATAAATTTCCATTCAAGATGAAACCATTTTATCCCACTGTGATCGAAATACGTAGGTGCCTTAGTTTGTGTGCCTCTAAGGGGTTATCAGTGATACTTACATGGATTCCTAGCCATTGTGGTATAAAAGGAAATGAGAAAGCAGACCAACTTGCTAAAGAAGCCACAACTGACGGAGATATGGTTCCATATGAACTGTATGGGCACGATCTGATTGCGCTGCCCAGGGTTGATCTTCAGGAGACCTGGAATCAACTCTGGTCAGAGAGCGGTCAGATTAAGGGCAGATCTTACTTTAATATTCAGCCTACAATTCCCTCAAAACCTTGGTTTTTTAAAGTAAAACTCAGTAAACTTGTGACTTCAATAATTTCACGAATGCGTCTGGGTCATACATGCACTCGTTCTCATTTGGCGAGACTTCGTATCGTGGAATCGGATTTGTGTGAGTGTGGGTCGGATGTTGGCGATTTGGACCATGTGTTCTTCTCCTGTCCTATGTATGACCATTCTACTTTTATACAATCACTCCAATCATTTCATGTTCCCTTCCCTACCCGTATTTCCTGTATATTAATGTATCCACTTGATTTCTGCAATATATTATCATCTTTTATTTTAAGTAACAATGTAAAACTTTAAGTACTTTATTTTATATCAATTACCTGACTGTCTCCTACAAATTCCTTTCTTTTTATTTTCCGCGTTTAGTTTCCCTACCTTTAAACGTGACACTGGCACAAAGTCTGACTAGTGCCATAAGAGAAAAAAAAAAAAAAAGTAAGGCCATCGTAATAGGTCCATTTTGACAGCTGTCAAACGTATCAAAAATTAGGACCTGCAAAGAAAAATAAACTCGAGTGTTGGTGATAAGAAAACGTCAAAACGGAATTCTTAAGCCGGGTCAACAGGTTGGCCGCGCAAGTTTCGTGTACCTACTCGATGATGTTGGATAACTTTACGGTACCCATTTCATCTAAAAAAAGTATATTCTGCTATATAGTACATGCATTGTCACTATCAGTGTTGTTGACAAAAAAAGTGACAACAATAAAGTTAACAGTTTAACTAAAAAAAAAGCCTTTCATACCTGCATGTACTTATAAAGGCAATAAATTAATGAATAGACAAAAAGTTAAATTCGAAAAAAATATATATTTAAAGTTTTCTCACTGAACTGTTCAGCACACAGCAAGTTACCAAGTAACACATTGACTTATTTGAGGAATCAAATAAATAATACAACCACTTGTCGGCTAATCATGACATCTATTATGCAGCAGTACAACTGAATAAGAGGATCTCATAATTAATCCTTCAAGAGGCTTACAATAACATTAAACATACCACCAACCATAAAATGCATATTTTTGTAATGATTATCCCAATCGCAATATTTGTTCAAACTTGCCTTTTCATAACCATTGAACTATTTACAATAGCTGTTTACAACATTATAGGCAAAGCCAGATTCAACAGGATATTACATAGAAAGCTATTATAAAAACTCCAAGCTGACGACACAATAGCTAGGACACTTATTGTCTATATAGAGCTAAAGTACAGAAAACTACTGTGTTTACCAAGTGAACATTAAAATAACTAAATTCATTATTTGAACCTTTCACTGCCTAGTTATAATTATTATCCCAACAATACAGTACAATTCCAAAATCTATTTAAAACTATAAATATTAATTTCAAGAATTCCACCTGTCAAATATTTTAAAGGTGCATGTGTTGCAAGCAATATGTAGATCACTGAACATTAAGCAATGCTTTCAGGGAGTAAAAAATACTGGGTTTACAGCAATGAAAACTAGTTTTATACTATTACTACTTTTAATGTATTTGTGCCAATCGCAACTTAAAGATGAACAATTTGTGAAACAATAAGTAACGGTTAATTCAGCTTGCTAAGACAAACCAGTGACATCCAGTGCTGTAAACCCAGTTGAAAAATCCTAAATGTCTATTTTAGTCTGTGGGTCGCTTTTCACTGTGTTTTTTGGTGAATTCCTCTGCATTCTTGATAAACTTTTTTCTGTCCTTGAGATACTCTTCGGCCAGTTCAGCGCGTAATGGATGTTCAGGCTCTGGGTCATTCACAAGAGCGACTAGAGCTTGGATAACTGAAAACAAAAATTTTTTTTTAACAACTTAGGTTTGCAAAGGATTAGCATTGATGGGGTAAAAATTATGCCAGGCATAGAATATCAGAAGATTGAGCTACATGTAGTTTCTTTTTCACAATAAGATTTTTTCAAATCACAAAAGATCTTATTCTAGGCTAATATCTGGTATTTTGGCAAAAAAAGTTGTGAAAAAACAGGAGCGCCACTTTCAATGCCAATACAGATGTTATATGGCAACATCCACTCACTCTTGTTTGGAGAAATTTAGTATTGCCAGTAAAAATTATTTTAGTTGTATTTGAAGACTATTTTCTAGACTGTACATACAAACAGTATATAGATGCTGGATGGGAGCAAGCATGAGTTGAGTGTATGTATTTTGTGTATGAAATGAACATTACCTTGTTCAGTCTTGGTGGCAGGTTTCCAATTCTCAGCACTGATGATGGGAAGACACACCTGGCCCTTCTCATCAATGTTGGGATGGTAGATCTTAGTTTTGAAGCTTATCTTAGGTGGCTTGAAAGGATACTCAGCTGGGAAGTTGATCTCAATGCGAAAAGCACCTTTGCTGAATGGTACGCTATCCTGTGAATAAAAATTGTAATTTATTGACTTGAAGAGAACAAAATCCATAAGATGATTAAAGTTATTGGGAATTTCAAATATTGTGATAGAGATGAAGCCAGAACTCTGCAGATACTCAGATATTATATTGTTTACTAATAATAAAAAGGATACTATGTGACCAACCAATGCAATAAAAGAAGCTAAGAAAATTAGAGAAATCATTAGTTGTGTTCAACTTTTAAATATAAATAAAATTCAATAGTAGGTAAAGCTTGACAATTGCAACTATGGATACTGTAGAGAATGAAATATGATTGGGGCAAAGTTCAATGTGTCTTGATGCGCTCTTGACTGTACAAGCCAATACAAATTTATTTTTCCTTGCAGAAATTCCATTAAATTTTCTTAGCTGTCATCTGCCTTATTGTAATGCATGTTTGCTATGTGAGTCATATGAGGAAAAATATGAATCACCTTGCTAAGTTACAAAAATAAATGCAATTGCTGTGACAATAATCAATCTTAATTTAATCTGATTGTGTGGTATTATAATTTTAGTACAATATTTTTTATCTTTTCTTGCTTTCTGACATGCATTATTGTTACCATGAATAAATTAAAAATCATGGAGATACCGGAAGGTGTTTTCCCAGCAGTGGAACAGTTAAGGGCTATTTATAGTTTCAACTTCATCATATCAACTGAGAGATATCCATAGCTGTGCAAACCTCTACTAAATTCTACCCTAAAGAACTCCCACTAAAAATATTTAGTACTTACTGGAACTATAAGGCCTTGCCAAGTAAGGATATTTGACTCGTCCACTTGAATATCTCTGAAGGACTTCATTCCTGCTGCTCTGATATCATTTAGTTCCTAAAACAAAAACACCATTGTAACTATGTACATATTTATAAGTACATAATTAAATAAAAACGCTTTCCAAGAGTATTTAAAAGGAAACTAATGGATCTAGGACAAGAGGATAGGCCGCAGCATTCTTCTGCAAGTTTAATATGCCTAAAACCACTTGCATCACCATCACTGCAGTCTAGTATGGTGACTACATTTACACCACTCTATGTAGTTAAATTCTATGGAAAGGTCCTTGTCCAGCAGTAACTTTGCCATGGGCTGTAATGCTGATGATGAGACAAGCCTAAAGAACTTTATCAAAGGGAAAAGGAAACAAATAAAATACCTTCTCACTTTCAGCCAAAGAGGCTAATTTTTCCAGGTTACACAAAATAACGGATTTGTCCCATTATCCTGCATATTGTGGCGTAATAATTGAATACCCCTGAAACTCAAAGTTCTGCACAAAAACGATGTCTCACCTTTTGAAGTCTCCTAGTTGCAGCCATTGTAACAGTGTCGGAAATACAACCTTACGATTTATAGTTTCTTGAAATCTCTTTTAGGAAAACTAAAGTAAATTAAGTAGAGGTCCACAATAACAACATAATTATTTAGCACAATCTGAAATAAATAGCTTTCAGCAGCAATAAAACGTCAGTAAAATTGCCCGTCTGCTGAGATTTCGATGGCCGCCATTACAAATTAAATGCGTTTAGTTCTAGACATAAATGAATACGAAAAACAAAAACGTCAAAAACATTTGCTTGTGATTGCTTTCTTGTTGTGGTACAACGCGTACTTGTATATATAGAGGTCAGTGGGTACAACAGAGAATACCCGCAAATTTTCTGAATAATTGATTAGTAAGTATCACTTTCATGAATTTTAATTCCTATGCATGCTAGATTATCAATACATTGTATCTACGTAGTGAAAAACGAAACCACACGAAACGCAGGGAATGACGTGTCAATCTGCTCATAACAACACCATCTAGCGTTGAGTAGCTTTGTTTAGAGTGAGTATGGAGTGAGTTTAGGGCGAAGTCAAAATGAAATAGGGGAAGCAGATTTAACAGCACCATCTAGCGTTGAGTAGCTTCATTTCGTTTTACTTAAACGTAATTTTTTGTACATTATCTATTCATTCGCATTAGCATTGACAAAAGAAGTTGGTTGGAAATGATGGATGGATATAATCTCAGTTAAAATTACACAGTACACTTTTACGAAAGCTTGGCTTTATTGGGAATCTGCTGACTTGGCTGGGTTCGTATCTATCAGACAGGGTATCTCGTGTGGTGGTTAAGACTGCACTCGGCGCACACTAGCGCCCTCATCAGAATTTAATTAATTTCTTTGAATTGGAGACCAAAATGAAAAATTGAAGAACGGCTTATTGTTCTTTGTCAGGATAGCATTATTTTAAACTATTACAATAAGCTTTATGTAATCTTGATTATTCAAAATCCTTTGAACGGAACGCGGTGGCCACCAATTTCCGTTTTAAGGATTTTGAATAAACAAGATAACATAAAGCTAATTGTAATAGTTTAAAATAACGCTATCCTGACAAAGAACAATGAGCCGTTCTTCAATTTTTCATTTTGGTCTCCAATTCAAAGAAATTAATTAAATTCTGATGAGGGCGCTAGTGTGCGCCGAGTGCAGTCTTAACGAATTCTCTGTTTTGTCAGGGGTCCCGCAGGGTTCGCACTTGGGGGCCTATATTATTTAACATATTTATCAATGATATTAGTGCCTGTTTTTAGGGTTCCGATACCAAAATGGTAAAAAAAGGAACCCTTATGGTGCGACTTTGTCTGTCTGTCACACCTCTATATCTCAGCAACCACTCATGCTATTGACTTGAAATTTGGAATAGTTGTTGCCCAACTTAATTGCACAATAAATAATTTTGAAAAAATTATGATTATTAATGTAAAGGGGGCTAAAATAGGGGGGGGGGGGGGCAAGTTGTCACTACAAGGTCGAGTGGGGTATCATATGAAAGGGCTTTACTTGTACATTCTAAAATATGTATATTTTTTTTACGTCTCTCAGTTTTCAAGTTATGATGAAAAATGTAAAAAAAACACCATTCCCCCCCCATTACAGCTAAAATAAAACGATCTTTCTAAGTTGCACAGTTTTTTTGAAATCTGCAAATAACCTTTACAAACAAACTTAGTTTTGCGGTCCTAAAAATGGACTTTATTGCTTCCAAAAATACAAAAAGTTTATCGGAACCCTCGGCGCGCGAGTCCGACTCGCACTTGACCGGTTTTTTTTTAACTCCAAGTGCGTACTCGTCGCGGATGACCTAAAGTTCTACTGAGAAGTAGAATCGTAGGATGACGTTGAATTGCTCCAAGCTGATCTATCTCGTCTGGTGAAGTGGTGTGATGAAAATGGCATGACCCTTAATGAGAGTAAATGCGCTGTAGTTCCTTTCTCTAGAAAAAATCAAATTTCATCCGCGCTTATAACATTGTCGGTGATAGTCTGTCTGAGACTGATACTAAACTGCGTTTTCATTTATACATCGACAAAATTGCCATCACAGCATTCAAGGTACTAGGTTTCGTCCTCCGCAATTGCAAGAGCTTCAAAGATCCCCTTACTAAAATTATTATTTATAACTCGCTGGTTAGGTCGGGACTGGAATATTGTAGTGTTATATGGAACCCACATTATGATGTATATAAAAAGCGTTTGGAATGTGTCCAGAAAAGGTTTTTGTGGCACCTTTCTTATAGTTGTCATATGGCTAAGAAATTACCTAGATACTCGATTCGCCTAGAGTACTTCAAAATGCGTCAACTTACTGAGAGAAGGCAGTTGTTGGACGGAATGTTTCTCCACAAGCTCGTTAATGGAACGATGGATGCCCCGGAGCTACTTGCTGCAGTCGATTTTCGTGTACCATATAGATTGTCTCGTCGCAATGTTAAACACAATCTTTTTTCTGAAACTCCAGCAAGTAGTAACTTGGGCTTTTGCGCAAATATAATTCGAGCAGTAGTCACACCAAATTGGATATATTCGATAATTCGGCTTTGTATAAAAAACAATTGGAAATCATTATAGGAGAGGCAAAACATTTAACATAGTATATATATTGTAAATTGAATCATACATTATGAATAGTTAATTTACCATTTAGTTTGTTATTAGTCATTGTCGTCGTCACCTGTAATTGAAGTGGCAATTATGCTATATTCTTTTTAGTCTTACGTATTTCAATTGTTATTGCAAAGGCTGTTTGTATCCTAAATAAATAAAATAAAATTTTCATGTTATGTTATTCACTTTGTTGGTGACCTAAGTAAATAAATAAAAATATCCAAAGCAAAGATCGTGCGACAGCCAAAGGGGGACACATATAAAGCCGATGGTGAACTGAAAAAAAGTAGTAGCGGAGAAAGCGCGCGGTGCGGTGCGTGGGGTAGGCAAAGATTTCGGGGGGTAGGGTAGACGGGCGAATCAAGGTTGGCTCCCCGATAGTGGTCGGTCTACGAAAGATAATACCGCAAATCGATGCACGGGATTGCCGTTTGGTACGCGGATACTTTAGGTTAGAGGCCTATTACATACTGAGCGTGTTTTTGCGCAAAATAACTAATTTCGGAATCTTAATCTGAGAAACGGAAAGACTTTGACCACTTTAACTTGTAAAATGTTGAAGAATAGTTATTATTTAAGTTCGTAGCGGCCTCGCTTATTACATTTTTTTTCAGAGATGGGAGCCGGCTGCAAAAATACCTAAGTGTTTTAAAAGAAAAGGTCTGCCAGTGGTTAACGATCTAGAGATAGCCTATTGGGGTACTCGATGAGGTAGGTATTTTTGCAGCCGGCTCTCCCACTATATTTCTTGGTAGATTTAGTAAGCAGTAACGCGTTTTTGCCTATTTATTTGTCGCAGGGTGATTGTTGTAAAAGCATTAAATGATACTGTTATTCAAATTGTTGTACTTCTCTTACTTTTTAGGGTTCCGTACCTCAAAAGAAAAAACGGAACCCTTATAGGATCACTTTGTTGTCCGTCTGTCTGTCTGTCAAGACCCTTTATCTCACGAACGGGTAAAGGTATCAGGTTGAAATTAATACCATATATTAGGATCCATGAACCACACAAGATCTGAAAATTTCAATTTTTTACAACGACGCAATCAAAAGATATGGCATTTTATGTCGTCATCTCCATACATTTATTCAAAAATGCAAAACCTACAGGGTACTTCCGGTTGACCTAAAATTATGAAATTTGGCAAGAAGCTAGGTCTCACAGTACAAATAATGGGAAAAGTCTGAAATCATTAAATATTACAACTTTTCTCACAACTAATGGTAACCAATTGTGGTGAGCTCCCGTTTCAAGAACATTCATATAAGAGAGGGGTCAAGTTGGATGGTCGCTGAGGCGATTTTTGTTTTAGTTCTATTTAAAAACGGGAACACTTACAAACTTGAAAATTGGTATGTTTATAGTGCATAAGCTATAAAATAACAACAAATAATAAAATTTGATCAAGCGCGTGTCGGACTCAAAAAATGTAGCACATTAACTTACTGAAATTCCAACTAATACAATTATGATTATGTGGTGGTACGGAACCCTCAGTGCGCGAGTCCGACTCGCACTTGGCCGGTTTTTTTATATATCCGGTTAATTATTTTTGGACACTATAAAGAGGATATTCAGGGTCACTTGGTATGTATTTTGTAAAAATCCATTTAGTCATTTTCAATGTAGAGAAGTTCAAATTCAACTCTGAATTGCGTAATTTTTGGACGTTTTCTAGTAATTTGTTAGACTAAGTAGTGAAAATGTTATGTGTTATATATTTGTAATCTACTTGTAAAGCCCTTTCATTTAATACCCCACATGGTATGTTTAAGAGACTTTAGATTTTTTTTTGTATGACCGTCTTTATGACGTCACAGTTTCCACCTCCACCACATGCGCGCTTGTCATCTCATATACATCAATTCAGGACATGATACTGAATTCATTGATACTATATATGCCCATTTCCGAGATGACTTGAACGGAGACTAACCTCAACTGTGCTGTTTTTATTGTTTTTCTCACGATTTCTTTCCAAAGCCCAACTCCTTACTACACCTGTGAGAGGATCTGATGACACGGCAATTCAGCGAACAAATTTAATTCGCACATTGCATGTGATCGATAAATTAAACAATAAAATTCCTTGTGACTTTTTATTTTATTTCGACGAAGATGATAATTTAATACATTGCGATTAATTACTGCTGATTGAACATGAACTATCGTCCATAAAATATTGTTTGAGTAATCTATATCTGGCCAAAGTGGTATTAATAAGTGTAAATGAATACGAAAAAGGCGAGCTATTGCAGTAGTTTTATCTTAGTTTGTTGATCAAGCTCTAATGATGTGCCTAGCCACTAACTACAACTATGCTGCCTCCAAAATTACTTTAACTGCGAGATTTTTGTCTGTCTTGGGTCAAGTAATTTTGGTATAGCATACAAAGTTATTTTTGAACCCGGCGCGATATGAACACAAATCTGAATAACTTTCAGAAAGGAATATGGGTCGAAAAATGAGAATATTTTAGTCTTTTCTATACTAAGCCTGAGTTGGCAAAAGTGTGATTTGTATGGGAGGCCCAAGATTTTATTTTAGTTTTTCAACTTATTTAACTTTGGAAAAGTTATTCAGTTTTATATTCTGAGTAATAATACTAACATTTAGCCAGGGGTCCAGAAATAAAGCAGTATGTACGATGGTGGGGCGCGTTATTTGACCTTGAACAAGACTTCCAAACGGTAATGACTGAGTTTGGTCAAAATTTTGGCGCCTCGGAGGGATGCAGCTAAAGAAATAGTCAAATGGCTGTCTCTTCGAATAGCTGAGCACCAAAGGAGTTGAATGAGCGCGGTGTGTTTAGTCGTCGTGCGCGCGCTCGTCGTCGCGGCGGCGGTTGCGCTGGCGCCGGTTCCAGCCCTCGCGCGGCCGCTCGCGCTGCCCCCGCCCCTCGCCGCGCCCCGCGCCCCCGCGCTGGAAGAACGAGCCTTGCTTCTCAAAGATACGCTCGTTCGAGTCCACTACGTTGCCGACCTGTTGAAACAAAATACGCATTTAATTACAAGCCGTCTTTCTACAAAACCAAGTTTATACCATTCCCCCTCTAAAAATATTATTTTATTTACTGAAAACAGTAAATAAATAGTAGATTGTATCACAAGGCTGTAAAATAATATTTTTAAGGTGAGGGCGCTATTTTGAATCCAGAGCGAAGTGAAGGATTCTAAAGTAGAATCCTGAACGTAGCCAGGGATTCAATAGGTCGCCCAAGGTAAAAATATTTTTACAGCCGCGTAATACACTCTACTTTTCATCTCCCTCTATGAGAAAAGTATAAGAGGTTCATTGAATTTATGTATTATTTCATATTGTATTCTTTACGTATTTTTAATGATTAGGTAATTTTTTTTGTATCGAATCAACGCGCCTATATATTTCTTCAGATTTGATTTGTTCTACAAAACATCGTCGTAAAAACTGCTATATCGGTTTTACATTCGAAACATAGTGATGATCAAATCAATTCGACTAAACAAGTCGACTCTCACTATTCAACAACTAAGCGATACTTTGACGGCTTGACGCCGTAGTTGCAGAGCGCTGCGGTGCTACACGCGAGTGTTCACCGCTAAGCATAGATGGCGCGTAACTAAATATATACCTACGGGAAGCCAACTCAAAGACATTTTGACGAGGATTTTTCATTTTACCGGAGTTATTATAGTAAAATTAACATTATCATTTATATTTAGGGGCACGTTTGTATTGATCGTCTGGTACAGCAGGGTATGCAGAGCTTTTTTGCATGTATGGAGTGCACGCCACTGCCTACAAGCGTGAAAATGGTATGTTTATAGTGCATTTAAGCTATAGAATAACAACAAATAATAAAAAAACTGGGCAAGTGCGAGTCGAACTGCTGCGCATTTAATACACTTGTGCAAATGCGCATCCCTGATAGTCCAGTCGCTTAACGTCTTATATCGCCAATTGCACCAAATTCTTTTCAGGTACTAGTTACATACATACATCCTTCTTCACGCCTTGTTCCCGTCGGGGTAGGCAGAGACTACAGTTCTCCACCTGCTACGATCATGACATACTTCCCTTGCTTCCTGTACTTTCATCAATCCTTTCATACATGCTCGTCGGTTTAGGGTACTAGTTAGGTAGGTACATAGCTCTCAATTTTTGATAGGAGCCAATTCCTGAATTTTTCTCTCGTACCTAACTAGTACCTGGAATTTTTTTTGTGAAATTATAAGGCGTGTCTACGTGAAACAGCTAATCTACCGCACTATGATTAAGACGGTATTATTAGCTTAGTGGTACGGAACCCTTGGTGCGCGAGTCCGACTTGCACTTGGCCAACTTTTTTTTCAATACGCGTAACATAAGATGCACGATAAATGTTTGTGGCAAATACGCTAGCCACGTGGGTCCAAAAAAAAATAAGATGCACATTCAACGATTTGCCAAACCTTGTAAAGGACAAGAATGAGATAGTACTATTTGCAGATGATACGTCTTTGATTTTTAAAGTCAAAAGACAACAATCAAATTTTGACGACGTAAATAGTACAATCTCTAATGTAGTTGAGTGGTTCACCGTAAATAATCTTTTACTTAACGAAAAGAAAACTAAGTGTGTTAAATTTGTTTTGCCTAATGTAAAGCCAACTGCTACAAGCCTATTAGTGAAAAACGATAAATTGAGTCTTGTGGAATCAGCTGTGTTCCTAGGTATTACCTTAGACAACAAATTACAATGGGGACCGCATATTAATAAATTGTCGAACAGACTTAGTTCTGCAGCATACGCAGTGAAAAGAATAAGAGCTCTGACGGATGTAGACACCGCGAGGTTAGTCTACTTCAGTTATTTCCATAGTCTCATGTCATATGGCCTTTTGTTATGGGGTCATGCTGCGGATGCAAACAGCATTTTTTTACTACAAAAGCGAGCTGTTCGTGCAATTTATAAAATGAAGCCTAGAGAATCTCTTCGAAATAAATTTAAAGAAATCAACATTTTGACTTTTGTGTCGCAATACATTTATGAGAATTTAATATATGCTAAACGGAATATACATATTTTTGATAAAAATTGTGACAGGCACAGTGTCAACATAAGAAACAAGAATCAACTTGCTTCTCATGTCAGCCGTATTCACAAAATTAGTAAAACATATAAAGGTCAATGTATACGCTTCTATAATAAGGTACCCACTGATATTGAAAGTTTACCGTTAGATAAATTCAAAACTGTAATCAAGCAGAAATTATGTAAGAAGGGTTATTATAAAATATCAGGTTATCTAGAAGAGAAAGATCCATGGGATTAGACTACGGTTCTAACAGGCTAATTCAAAATTAAAACTGACCTATGTATGTTGTATATCAACCTTGTACATTCAAACATATTTAAAAGAGCGCGTGGGTTTTTATTGTCGCTTCTTTTTTTTCCCACAATGGCGCCACATTGTTTGTGAAGCGATGTAGTTTAGCTGACGTCATTAAGAGATTTTAATATCCAACAATGAATAAACGATTTTGATTTGAACGATTTTGATTTGATTTGAGTCAACAAAACTGAACATTTTTCTCAAAGAAACACGTGTTGGTAAATGAAAAAAAAATACACCATAAAATTTTACCGCCAGATCCGTAATTTTTTTTTTTGAACAATGTATATTTTTTTTCATTTCTCAATGTTCTTTGGAAAAGTTGTTCAGTTTTGTCTGAACACGTCCCTTGAGTTATGCAAGTTGAAAAAAAGAACTGGCTTATGGCTCAAGGAAAATTGGGCGAGTAGGACTTACGGGATAGGTCTGCCATACAGACCCTACAGCAGATGGACTAAACTGGAAACACAATGGGCGTTAACGATTGACCAACACAGAAGCCGGCCTTGAAGACGATGGGAGATGAGTTGTTACAAGCCCAAGACAAGGCAACTGGCAGCGGGGGAGGCTTAAACTTAACTTTAACTTCAAATAAAAATCTAGGGTAGGTAGTTGTAAGTTAGAGTTACGATATTTAGCAATGGACAGAGATGGAAAAACTGATTTAGATTCAGCATTTATGAAGACCTCGGGAAAAGCTGCTGTTTTTCAAATAAACTTACCTTGTCGGCAAGCTGCAGCGCCAGCGCTTGCATCCTTGTGGGCTCGGAGCGATGTAAGATCGCACACTCGCTCGGATCATCCAATGAAGCCAGCAGTTCCTCGTTTATAATCATCTTGGACACCAATGAGTGCACGCGTTGACGCGGCAACTCGAACATGTCAGCCAATGAGCGGAGAGAGAGGGACGCGTAAACGTGCGCGTAAGTAAACAAGTACGTTCGGAGCGATTCCTCGCGAATGAGGCGGCCGAGCATTGCGCGAACGTTGTCTGCACCCACCATTAGATCCCACACCTGTAAAAGAAAGTCTTGTTATGGCGGCACTGGAAAAGAGTTTTAACAAATACAGGGCTTTAAAAAATTGGTGTAAAACCTTTTAATGTCTTATTATGGGGGCAAATGAAAACTTTTGTTTTAAGTCTTTTTGAATTTCTCATAAAAATTTCGACTCTCCATACAAAACGATGAGCTAATCAGCCCAATTTGTTTAAAAAGTCAATTTTTTAGGGAATTTCGTAGTACTAAACATGTTGCATTTAGCCTCCAGAATAAGCGTTTTAAAGCGTTTAAAAATAGCTGATTTTCTTATCGGAAAGAGACAGCAAGACATTTTTCTGCTTACCGTGTATCTACGGACTTCAAGGTAATACTCCGTTATTTTCTGTCCCTTCTGATGTCATGCTTAGGCAAATGTAATGTAGGTAGATAGGTAATGTAACGTAGGTAGTGTATTCCTTTGTCTAAGATGTCTATTGTGTTTCATAAAATTAGCAATTTGCGTAAGACTTGGATGAATGACGTTACTAAAATTTTACAAATTTGCAAACAAATTGACAAAAAATTAATGTGCTGGATTCAAACTGATATTTTGTTTACTTTAATTACCTTAGCATTCATCTTTTCATTGACAATGAAATTGAGGCAGAATCTCCAATCCCCGCGGCGCATAGCCCGCGCGGCGGCGACTGCGTGTTCCCGCATGGACTCCGGCGGACCGACCAACGCCTGGCGCTCGCTGGCACGCAGGTTCTGGTAGAAAGTTTTACTGATCATGCGACGGCGAGCGTCAAACTCATGCGCCGCCATGTATGGGATCTCAATCAGCATCGCCGATACTAAGTACACGCATTCTAGCAACTCCAAATTGATATGCATGTGGAAAGGCATCTGACGCTGCTTCTCAATCTTCTCCTGTTCTTTCGAGCGCTCGTGCTGGCGTTGCGGAAGTAATCCCTGAGCGAGCAACTCCTTCGGTTTGCCGGTCATCATCAGCTCTGCTAAACACCCATGAGCTTCCTTCACGTTGCCGCGACGGAATGCACAAAGACCCAAGTTAGCCATCGTCCGGTTGTAAAGAATCTGAGTGCTCGGGTCGGAGTGCTGCACAGTTTCTTGCAGATGAGACATTAGGAGTAGATCGCGAGCTTGGAACCAGTTGTCATGTAACGCATGGTGGTACATGTGGCACAGAATGGCGCGCGTTCTGAGCCGGTCTGACTCGTCATTAGCGTAGATGTACTTGCATAGACGCTCCATTTTTTTGATGCTCGTTTCTTCACCGGGCGGGAGGTCTTTGCGGACCGCGCGGGGATCGAACTTGTAGTAAAGATGGTCTATCTTGCGCAGATACGCGCGACAAATTTCTTGCGGGGTTCCGTCCCGTTCGACCACGAGGCACACGCGGTCGATCAGAGCCGAAACGCGGACTTCATCCTTCAATCTCTCGACGTACTCATTAGAATGAGGGTCACACTCCTTGAGCAGTTTGGTGAACTCGTCATCGAGACGTTCGAGCGCGGTGAGGACACAGCCGCGGACTTTGAAGGGCGCCGTGACGAGTTGCTCCTGGTCCTCGGTGATGGTCTCGCTCAGCATCATGTCCTCGTGCGCGAGCAGCAGGGTGACCATGTGGTCGACGTTCTCGACCAGCTTGGACCAGTACTCGGGCTTCATGGCGTCGGACACCTTGGGGTTGTAGTCGAAGAGCGCGGCCACGGTGGCGGCGCGCAGCTTGAGCTGCAGCGCGTCCCCCAGCGCGTGCGCCGCCGCCACCGTGCGCAGCTCGTGCAGCAGCTCCAGCTGCGCGCGCCGGTCCGTGCGCTTGCGCCCGCGCGCCGCGCTCACCTCGCCCAGCTTCTTCACCACCAGCGCTGCATCTATGTCACTGTCCTGCAAGATGAACACTACAATAAGTACTTATGTATTCATTTTGTTTCATTAATATATAAAGTAGAACGTGGGCTCCCGAGCTTTGCTGTATAATAAAAATTTGCGCCAAATTAAATACAGCGCCATCTAGTGTGGAGTAGAAATACTGCAGTTTATCAACTACAATTCTTAACCAGGTGGTTTTATAGTAAGGGTGATGAAGGACAAATTTCTATATGATTTGCTCGTGTCTGCCTCTTTGACTGATAATAAGGAGCATCCTCTAGAAGATACAAAAAATATGTGCAGACATCCACACCCCTGCGTTTTTGAGGAATTAAGTTTTAACTATTTTGAAATTTGAAAATGAAACGTACACCTGGCAGACTATGACTATCTGATTAAATACAACATAATGTATAAAACCCCAGGAAAATGGTCTGCCACCATAATAGCCCTGCGTCGTAAAGTTACAGCTCTTCAAAATGCAAAAATTCACTACTTCGTCCCATGATAATGCAGAGCCCTGCATGTCAGCGTCTTCGATTTTTTACATCTTCAGAAGTATTTTAAACAGGAGCCACAAAGGCAGACAAAAAGAATATTATTTAGTATCTCATTTTCATTTTTTTTGCTTTAACTCAAAAACGCAACGACGCACAGAAAAACTTGTAAGGACCAAATCAATTCGTATTGAGCTGATCTATCATCCCTATTAATATGAATCATGAGCAAATCATATACCCAAATTGCAGCCAGCACCCTAACTATTTGGGTTTGTAAAAATTATAATAAGCCCTCAAAAATTCTTACAACAAATCATATTAGTATTAATAATAAAACCTTTAACAGCAACCTATTCAATTGAGATACTACAAGATGTTTGAGAAGAAAGGCTACCAGTAAAGTGATAATAAGCATAAAAATTAATATCTTTAGATTGTTACTCTAAAACTTCCAAAGACACTGATGAAAAAGTTTTGGTTTTCGAAAATAAAATCCTTCTTCGACGGCGGTAAGGGTAGGTAGCCACATACATTCGGAATTACGAAACGGAATTCCGTATAAACAACACACACATATGTTTAATTCTGTTCGAAATAACAAGGCTCAATTGAGAGACGCCAGCCATTGAGTTCAGACGTCAGCGACTATGGAGGGCGATTTTATGATTTTAATTGCTCTGGTCTCTGTTGTCATAATCTTTGTGGCTTGTTTTCCATAGCCATGGGTAACCTTCCACGGGCATAAATAGTATGTGTTCGATAGAAAGAGAACAGAGAATATTATACTAGGTTATTTTTTTAGACCTGATTTCCTTTTGCCCACTTAGTAAGGTCAAAAGCAACAACTTTTGATCTACGACTTTGCTAACAATGCACGAAAAATTTTAAACTTCCCATACAAAATGGGTCGGTCACATGACCAATTTAGTATGGAGTTGATATTTTTTAGTGCGTTGTTAGCAAATTCGTAGAACAAAAGTTGTTGCTTTTGACCTCACTAATAAGTGGGCAAAAGGAAATCAGGTCCAAAAAAATAACCTTGTATTAAGTTAGTAGTTATTTTAAATTAAGTTATATTATTTTATGTTAATGTGCTACTGAGATTTGACATGAAAATGTTTTAAAAATGAATTTTGTAATTTCGTGATACTATGTAATATGCTGTGATATTTTGTTAGTAGTTATTTTCAATTAAGCTAGTTATTTTTAATTTATGTTAATTTGATCAATTATATTAATTTTGCATGGCTTTTGTAAATGCTGTACTTTGCAAAATAAAGTGAATAATATCGGATATCACGCGCGTAAATAGACGAGCGCTTTAGGTAACAACAAAACAAACACCTACTCGCTTCGTGCGTTCGACGCAAACTGACTGTCCGTTCAAAATTATCGAAATTTTTTAATGTGTGTTGTGACTAGTACATATTCTGTAAGAGTTGCGTTAGGAACGGCATTATTCTGTACGCGATTCCGGACATACTCGTAGATTTGTATGGGTTTACTGCGTTTGGAAACCCGAATCGAAATTCTGTTCCGAAATGCCGACTGTGAGTAGCCGCCCTAAACCTTGAGGTTAGTTGTCCAGTTTTCATGTGCGAAAATACGTAAGATACTAAATATTTTGCAAGCTTTAATAGAGAAGTTGGCATGTAAGATTAAATTGAATAGTTTGTTTGTCAAGTAGATTTCTTGAGAAGAAAGGCTACCAGGTATCTTCTCAATAATAGACTATTTCTTCTAAGTAAGTCTCACCTTAGCAAACATCTTGGGCTTATCAGAAGTAGCTGCCCCCTTCCTTACAGTCTCCCATTCCCCACCATCATCAGCCTTGTCCTCTTTCCTGATCTTGCCGGTCCTCTCGCGACGTTCCTGCCTCCTGGCCTTTCGCCGGTCTGCCTTCTCTTCATCCTCTTCCTTCTCCATGGTTCTATTCTTCAAGAACTTCTCCCGGAGGTTGGTAATGCCACGAGCTTCGTCATCCGAGCTGGAGTCTGATGAGCTAGAGCTGGACCCCCAGTCCATGGAGTCAGAGGACTCGTCTCCGTCCCCGGCCGGCATCGGGCGTCTTGCTGGCGGCTCGGGGGAGCGGCGCGCGCGGGCTTTGTCCACTTTCACTTTGTCTTCGTCATCAGACTCATCAGATGAAGAAGTGTCTGAAATAGAGATGTATTTATAATCTACAGATATTTTTTTATTGTCAATGCAAGCAAGCGGTTTTGACGTTGATCTAGCCTTGACTGAGATCAGGTTGAGGATGAAACAGGCATGCCCAGAAGAAGCCTTTCACTCATGACTTGTATTTGACAAAGCTTTCAATTATTGAGCGCCAAAACTTCAAGTAGTTGATTAAATTCGTTCAAATGATACAGTTAAAAGCACTTACCTTTCCTCTCATCATCATCATCAGGAAGATCCGGATTTTCGCGAAATCTAGTGATCTCACCCTCAAAGTCCTTAGTGTACTTCCTGAGTTTTTGTCTCAACGACGTGAGGGCTTTGCTGTTGCCTTTTGATAAGGACTTTCTACTTTCCCGGTCAGCCCATGCTCCTGCCACCCAATCATCTAGCTCCACTAAGGCTCTAACAAAGAATCTTGGAGCTATCCCATTCTCTTCTTTCAGGATCACAGGTGCAGCCCTAGTATAAGCTTTCTGAAGTTCTTCAAAGGAAGCTAAGGCTGATGCAAAGTCTTTAATCTTTTTGTGGTTGCGAATTGAGTGAATAATGCCTTCAAGCTCTTCATAACGCTTCTCTTTGTTTGATCGAACAATACGCTTTGTTTCCTCCTCGTCATCACTGAACTGTGGAAAATATTAATGTTATTGTTTTCAATAAAATAATTCCATAAAATTAAAAATGTTTGAATCTTATTGTGCTTAGCATTTTGCTTTGGCTTACTGCCTGGGTCTGCAAGTTAAATTGAAATAAAATGGTGAGAAATAACCCTGACAGGAGCATATCTTCCCAGGTAAGTATAGCTTTAAAAGACGTCAATATATTCCATGTGGTTTCGGCAAAAAATAGTACCAACCCATACGTACCCGTGGGTGTCGTAAGAGGTGACTAAGGGTTAACTGGAGGATAGGCAGCAGCATCCTCCTTTGTATCTGACATCTTACTTACTGCGGTCACCTACAACCGCTGTCCATGGTGCCAGCCGTAACGCTAACAAGCGAGGTGACTATGGTACTTCCCCTCCATATTTTTTTTTCAGCAAAAGCTAGAATTCTGGAGGGAGCTCCCTGTCCTGTAGTGGATGTTTCATGGGATGTTATGATGATGTGCAGTCAAAACAGATTGCTATCAAAGGGTAATTATTACCCGTTTAGGAACCTGGCCATAATAAACAATTCCTATACAACTGCTAGGAAATAAATTTACTTACCGTGTAAACAGGCGCTACTGGGCGTACTACCTGCTCCTCCTCGCTGGAGCTTTCTGACTCGGAGTCCGTGCCAGTCGCGAAGAACCGACTCATGATTGATAGCTCTCAATAAGTTATCTGAAACACCAATAATAACGTTCCAAGTGCTGTTCCCCTTCACCTTTATTTTTTCAGATTTACACTACCGGGTCAAAAAGATAAGTAACAATTATTGTACACTCAAGTCTAGTGTTCAAAAAGTTGAGGTTAGGACTTTCACTACTCCGCAAACTGGTTATTACCGAAGTATATACCTTTTGAAACAAATAGGTCGTGCGGGTTTCTTTTTGTAATAAGAAATTAGTAAGATATTCATGAAAATATCCCGCAAAAGGGATACAAACACATAAAACCAATGCGCCCACGACGCAACCTACACGTCAAAAGAATTAGTCTATGGTTGATTAGTTTTTATTTCATGGATTGGATTCTCGACATATTTTATAGCACGCTTACGATGCGATCGTAGATCAAGATTGACCCGATGACCGTGTAAGTGCCATATATACAGAGTGGAGAAAATCGTCGTCTGTACCACAGATTAGTACGTCTGTACATTGAATATTCATTATAACTAGGCGTTTTCGTGCGCAGACGTCCCGGTTATAAAGTGGATGCCTTTTATTGTATGTTATAAAATTATGATATTTAGATGTAGAAATATTCCTTATATTCCAAGTTCCCATTAAACATAAAAGTTTCATAGTCAAAACATAAGAAACCTGCGAAAAACAGATTTAAAGTTGATGACACGTGATTTTGAGTTCCACTTTGTAAACATATTGTTGTGTTATGTATCTACATGAAAACTATAGTGTTGAGATTTGCATTGTTACTGCATAACATAAGTAACAGATAGAAAAATAAATAAGAAAGAAAAACAAACGGTCTAACGCCTCTTGATCAAATTTTATTTCCGAAATATCATTTACTTTTTATTTAGTGGTCCATAATGCACACTTCTTAACATAAAAAAAAAAACAAAACAACATAATAATCTTCTCTTCTTCGCTGGTTTCTTATGTTTTGACTATGAAACTTTTATGTTTAATGGGGAGCTTGGAATATAAGGAATATTTCTACATCTAAATAGGTATCATAATTTTATAACATACAATAAAATGGCACCCACTTTGTAACCGGACGTCTGCGCACGAAAACGCCAAGTGATTTAGCTCAGTGAATCACTTGGCTGAAAAAATGTTTTGTCTATGAAAGGGACTTTTTGGCGGGAACTCGACATGGGCGTTGAAATTTTGTTTTTTGTGCATTTAAGTGATTTAGTGGATAATACAGATAGTGTGTTATGCAGTAAAAGACATGGCTAAATAGAACTATGGACGACTGCCCCAGAGTATCCCAGCAATGTATAAACATTGTATCTAGTAATGTGTAATAATGAATAGCTAAATATCAGAAATTCGCATTGAAAAACTTTCAGGAACTTTTCATATTTTAACAATACTGAAAATAAACTAAACGAAAATAAGTGTACAGTCAAGAGCACATCAAGCTTGACAAATTGGACTTGTACCGTCCTTATTTAAATAGACGTACGGGCTAGAGTTGCACTGCGAGTATCAAGCTTGACGTGTCGTTGACTGTACAAACTTAGTTTTTTTATTTTTCATAAACAAGGTAGGGAAACGTTTATACAAAAGAAAATTTGAAACGAATGGTACGGGAAAGGAAAGGATAGGTAGGATTATACTACATATACAAAAATTATATTTTTATGTTGTTATCTACAATAAATATGTACAAAGAGCTATAAACGCGATAATCATTAGATGACAGTACTCGTAGTATGGAAATGGACGTTGGAAAGGGAAGTTTAAAAGAAAGTAGACTTTCGTACAGTACATAGTTATTACGGAGAGGACAGGAAAGGAATGCTCAAAACCACACTCACAGGCAGCACTAGTGACCATCCCAAGCCGAGCCAGGTGAGCTGGAGTGCAAACATGGCCTAACCTCATTCTGACCAAAATGCTTGTGGCCCTCTTACTAAAACTCCATCTGAAAAACCATGGTCTACAAGTAATGTCTTCCTGAATTGAACTGTAATATTTGCCTTTTTCTTGGCTACTAAGGGCCCACGCTTCACTCCAGGATTCACGAAGGAAAGTGGTTGGGAGAGAAGAAATATCGTGAGAGAAATTCTTGTAAGGTACAGTGTCTCCACATGACACGGCATCATTGGCAGCCTGATCGGCCCTTTCATTGCCAGGAATTCCACTATGCCCAGGAACCCAGGCCAGTCTACTGTGAGGTCCTGAAGGACGCACCTTAAAAGTAATTCCCGAATATCTATAATAATAGGGTATGATTGATTTTTTCCAAAAGGATACTTTAATAATGTTTGCAAGGCACTTAAGGAATCTGTTATTATTATCGTTCTCTGCAACTTCATTAGAATTACATACTCTACTGCTTTAAAAATCCCGAAACATTCACCAGTAAAAGTGGATGTTTCTGGAGGGAACTTAATTTTCTGAACAATATTATATTGAGAGTGGTATACTCCAACACCTACATGACCCGAAGAAGAATGTTTAGAGGCATCAGTATAAACACAATGGAAATCTCTGAAATCTCTCTCTCTAACAGAGTTAAATATAAACCTTGCATTATTATCACCTTTACTGATTCCAACATTTAGGTGAACGTCCGGAACAAAAGTTAGAGAATCAAATGAGCCACTGAATATAGGAAAAGAAAGTGAGTTATGGACCGGGGGGCTTGAATAGCAAGAAATTTTTGGTAACTTTTAACAAGGCAAAGAGAATTTTTATGAGACCAATAGTTTGATGATGAAATGTAGTCGGTTAGTAATGCAAGTTTTGAGCGAAGAGGATGAATAGAAAATTTAAATATATTGAATAGAAATTTATCAGATAAGTACTCACGGCGTAAATGTAAAGGCGGATCGCAACATTCCACTTGTAAAGCGTTAATCGGTCTGGACCTCATTGCACCTACAACCAACCTCAAAGCTTTTGCTTGCGGATTAGGGACACACTGCGGATTAGGGACACAGGGAAGACACTGCGGATTAAGGCATTATAAATTAATTTCATAGAAAATGGATGTGCACCCCACCAAACCCCCGTGAGACATCTAAGCATATTAAGTAGACGTTCACACTTAGCAGAGATGTATTCGCAATGTGGAATACCAGTAAGTTTGGAGTCAAGGACCATTCCCAAAAAAATTGTGTGACCAGAAACTGGTATTTCGCAATTATTATACAGGACTAAAACTGGAGGAGGAAGCCTCATCCTACTAAATAAAACCACCGAGCTCTTAGAAGGCGACAAGTCAAGCCCGTTCGAATCAAGCCATACCTTCAGGCGAGCAAGAGCTGTAGTAAGTGATGAGCTTGCTTTCTCCATGGAGCGGTCTGAAGAATATATAAGTAAATCATCTGCATATTGTAAAACACTTACACTGCCACTCAATGATGCCTCCAAGTCACACGTATAAATATTATATAGTAATGGGCTCAACACGGAACCCTGAGGCAGTCCTCTCCAAATCAACCTTGACTCTTCACTCAAGTCATTCAAGACTACTTTAATTTGCCTTTCAGATAAGGAATTGATGATAAAATTTGTGAGCTTAAATGGAACCCCCAACCTCTGCAGCTTTTTGTAAAGGATATTTAATACAACACTATCATATGCCGCATTTATATCTAAGAATGCAGCTACTACAGAGTCATTACATGAAAATGCCAATCTTATATCAGTTACAAATATACCAATACTGTCCATGGTACTTCTACCACGTCTAAATCCAAATTGGCTTTCACTTAATAATCTGTTAGATTCAACGAACCACTCTAGCCTGTTTTTTATAAGATGTTCTGTAATTTTCATTAAAACGGATGATAAAGCAACAGGTCTATACGATAAGAAATCTGAGGAATCTTTATTGGGCTTTAAGATTGGCAGTACTTCCTGAACTCTCCATGAAGGCGGGACAATACCAGAATTTATAATGCTATTAATAAGTTCTAGAAAGTACGAAAGAGAACTATTACTAAGATGAGCAATAAATGAATAAGGTATTCCATCTAAGCCAGGGGCAGAATCCTTAACATAATCTAAGACACCTTTAAGTTCAACAAGCGAAAATGGCTCATCAAGATCAGAAGTTGAGTTGGATATTGGAGAAGGGATAGAAAAGTTAAGGTTTTCCGAAACAGAAGGTGGGGCTAGCTTGTCTAAAAATTTGTTGGCAAATGCAGGAGAAAAGCATGATGAAGCACCTTCGCGAAAAGCAGAACGAAATCTTCTTATGTTACGCCATACTTCGGATGGGCAAACATCAGGTGATAAGGAGAGACAGAAAGCCCTCCAACTTCATAATTTTTTCTTTTTAAACAATTGACTAGTACTGGCAATAATCTCAGTCAGATAAATAAAGTTTTCATCTGATCCACATTCATTGTAAGCTAGCTCCAACTCTCTTCTTCTTACAACAGCCTCAGAGCACTCGCTGTCCCACCATGGAGGTGAAGGTATAAAATTTTCAGCTCTATGTTTTATTTGAAAAATCATATCAGCACATTCAATAATGGCTCTTGCCAGGGCCTCCGCACATGCCGGTTCCCCACCCTGATAAATATGACGAAGGGATGAAATTTTAAGCTCCAAACATCTAGAAAAAAAAACCCAATCAGAGTTTACATCAATTTTATACTTAAGCCTTGGAGGCCTCTTTGATAAAGGGCCAAAGTTAACTGGAAAATCTATCAATATAAGAAAATGATCGCTACCATGAGATAATTTAAGAGCACTCCATGACAGAGAGGAAGCTAATCCTGGCGTACAAATAGTTAAATCGGGAGCACTGACTCCTTCGGAGGGACCTGTCCGCCTGGTAGGGAGACCATTATTAATGATACAGATGTTGTGCGATTCCAGGAGATCCAAAACAGCATAACCGCTAGGATTTGATGAAGAACTTCCCCATGTAGGATGTTGTGCATTAAAGTCGCCTAAAAGAACAAAAGGCCGGGGAAAAGAAGAAATTATTGTATTTATATCTGAAAAAATTGTAGGTGAAGGGTGAGGTACCTACTCGTATGTATAAAGAAATAAAACAAATATTTTTAACAATAATAGCAATAATAGAAAATTCGTTACTGTGTGAGAGAATGGGAAAATAAGAATAAGGAATAGGTTGTTTAATTAGTAAGGCAACACCGCCATATCCATCATAGCGGTCCTCCCTAATGACAGTATAACCAGGTATCTTGAAGAGACCTCCTGGTTTAAGCCAAGTTTCTTGTAAAGCTACAAGAAACGGTCTATATTTATTAATTAAATAAATAAGATCTGATTTTTTAGGAGCTACGCTCCTGCAGTTCCATTGCAGAATTTTGGAGACTTCCATTATTAAACAATTTTAAGATATCGTGAACATTAACAGTTGGGGCAGCGTTGGACGGTGTATAATTTTTCAAATCTTTATTCAATAAAACTTTTAGTAAAGCAATTATGAGTTCCAAAGTTGAAACCTCAGAAGGTTCAGCAACCAAGGCACAACCATTTGAAGATGGTAATTACTATAATCTTTAGTGAGAGCCTTATGAGCACCCACATCATATCCTTTTGAGGAAGCTGGTCGGGGAACGTGGGGTTTTGTGAGTATTGTTTTTTTGTAAGAGAAACTAGAGTTATGTTTTCTAATGGGATCATTTTGTAAAGGAGAAGTTACTGAAGCTGAAGTACTTGGGGATGATATTAAAGCCTCGGCATAGGAAATTCTTGAGATAGGTGGATGTTGTTTGGATGCCTCTGCATAAGAAAGGCTACATTTAGCCATTGTTTCTTTTATACATCTTTGTCTTTCAAATTCCAGACATTTCTTACTGGTGGCAATATGGGATCCTTTACATAGACAGCAATGGATATCATCTTCATTCACCTCACAAGAATTTCCCTCATGTTCTTGTCCACATTTAACGCAACGAGGAGACTTGGCTCTGCAGTTTGCTCTCACATGTCCAAATCGACAACATCTGTAACATTGAACTGTGGGAAAAATATATAAGTCCACTGGCAAAGCGGTGTAACAAATGAAAATGCGTTTGGGTAGGAGTTGTCCGTCAAATGTAATGACAACAGTTTCAGTAGTTTTTAGCTCTGCTCCATTATCAGAGATAACTTTTCTTTTTAAACGTCTCACTTTTAGGATAGGCCCAGATGTAATTGGTACACTAACATTCTCCATAATTTCCTCCTCTGACCATTCAACTGGAATGCCCCTAACAATTCCCATTCGGGTAACATTAAAAGATGGTATGAAAGCTTTGTAGTTGTGGGTGTCCAGTAATGGGTTTTCAATGAAAGAATTTGCATCACTGAAGTGAGAGAATGACAGCGCAAGTCTGTTTCTCCCAATTCGTTTCAAGCTGCCATCAATGATATTTTTAAAATCATGTTTCTTTAAAAATCGGCCAAAGGAAACTGGGTGTAAAATTACATTGTCACTTGGAGACTCTACTTTTTTCTGCACGTGAACTAGGTAGGGAGCTGCATCTGACGCCGGATAAATTATTCTTGCAGGGGATGGTGGAGACATGGCAGGGACCTGATTAGACATGGTAGGATGTTGTGTCATGACAGGGGATTGTTGTCGAGACAAAGGTTGAGTTGGGGTTACTTCAGGATGTGTAGGCTTATTATGTGGAATTTCATTACTTTGTAGTTTTTCGACCATTTTAATAACATTGCCTGAGGTCGGTCTGGGATGGGCACCACATGCTGATTGGGAATTTGGTTGGTACAAGTTTTCTAAACAATGGCAGTCATTATCCGTCAAATCCTTATCCTTCCGAGTCTTACTACGTTTTTTGTTACATTGCCTGCATACAACACGAGAAGCAACGCGTTTCCGGCCTGCTCGGAGAGGTTCATTTACTGACCCGTCCGTGTCCATACTGGAGTCGGCCGTGATAGTAACATTATATCCAACCGGAGGGCCAGGCTTGGCTGAGCCTGTTCCCCCTGGGTCGGTTCCTCCGGGATCACCCGGAGGCTCTATATCCCGCAACAAAAATTTAAAAACTTACCAATATATAATTCTCAAATATTTACACTATACACAAAAAAATAAGAGGTTAAATACATATAAAACTATATGTATTTAACCTCTTATACACTAAACACCAATATATACACCTAAATATCCTATCCTTTACAACAAATTAAATAAATAAAGAAAAAGCTGCTAAAAATCCGTGAGCCAAAGGCAACGTTTCCCGCGCTTTTCACACAAACTTAGTTAAAAGTCAGCGCTAAAAGTACTTTGTTATGAACTTTGAGCAAGGAGTTTGTATACAAATATTTTTATATGAATTTAAGCGATTGACGTAAGAAAAACGCTCCGCTCAAAGATTTTAGAAACTACGCGCAAGGTGTTTTTCTTACGGCAATCTCGTTTACAAACGGCATGTATTTAACGCGGCGACAAATTCATCTGAATTAGGGATTTAAAAAATATTAAAGCCGGTAGCAAAAATAATAGGTTGGCAGCTACAGTGAAGGATAGTTTTAAGTAGAAAGTAGCAGCTTTATAATCAGTTGTAAGCTTTGTTATTATTATTATTATTATTTATTTATTTACTCACAATTTAATGTTACAATTTCGGAACTTAACACTATAAACCTTCATAGGTTTTTTAAGTGCTGCACACTTCTCATGACATAAATACTACAAATTACTTATTATTAAAAAACACTAACGACTTTAACAAAACAAGATGAGGGTAATACAATAAAAACTAGTTACACAAACAATAACATCACGGGCCCGGCTCAGTGCCGCCATGCCAGTACGACACATTCCAACCGAGATCCACGCTGACGAAGGACAGAAATTGAATGAGTAAACAACGCCCTACAGGTTGCTCCATTTTTAGTTGGTCCCGATTTTTTTATAAAATACGTTTTTAAGTATATGATCATAATTTTTACAAGAGATTGTTTTCCGTATGTCCAGTGGTAAATTTTTATTGATTAAGCGCGGTACCAAATAATGAGTTGTTCTTTCCCCATAAAAATTATTCGCTCTGATTGTAGCCAGTTTACCAGAAAGAACTTGTCGAGTTTCTTTAGCAGATTTAATAATATTATTACAGAACGTTAAGTAATTTTCAGACAAAAGAAGGAAATCCGCTTTTTCTTTAACTGAAAGCACATTACAATGTTGAAACAACTGGTCCTCTACCCCACGATACCGTTCCCGCACCTTCCAAGGTACTACCTTTTTAAGTAGTCTAACTTGCAAGTTATGTATTCGATCTAAATAGGTTTTAAACGTCCGCCCATAGCTAGAAAGGCCATAACATACTATACTTTCTGCTAAAGTTTTATATAGCTGAAGCCGAATAATATACGGTATTTTATTTTTAAGTAAAGAAAAGTTTGCTAATAACGCTCGCAATTTTCCAACAACTGACTCAATATGAGGACCCCAATTTAATCTTTCATCAATAATTAGACCAAGGTATTTTTGTTGCTTCACCTGTTCCACTGCCTTACACTGACAGTTGACTTGGTTTCCTGCGTGATGACAGTAATGCTCATGAGCTTTGACTTTAAAACCATCATAAGATGGGATGTGACTGGAGTGAATATGTAACACTTTTGTTTTATCTGCATTTAAAACTAGCCCTGAATCATGAGACCATTTGCACACAGAATTAAAATCATCTTGCAACTTTTGAATAGCAACGAAAATATCTTTATCGTCAGATACTAAGCACGTGTCATTAGCATATTGAAAAACTGTACACTTCTTGATAACATTTGTCAAATCATTGACATAAGCCAAATAATGCAAAGGTCCCAAAACAGAGCCTTGTGCTGTACCGTGAGTGACGCCTACTGAATCACTGAAACTTTCACCAACTTTCACACGATAAGAGCGATTACTGAGATAACTTTCACACCATCGCAATAATGGTCCCCTTATGCCACTATTATCCAGCTTCTCAGCCAACGTCTCATGACGCAAGGTATCGAAAGCTTTACTGTAGTCTATAAATATAACTATCACATGCTTTTTATTATTAAGGCATTCATTGACATGATCGGTGAATTTGGAAAGCAGCTGCGTAGTGCTTTTCCCAGGTTGAAACCCGTATTGTTGTTCAGACAGGATCTTATGTTCTTTGTAAAAAGAGTGAATTTCTGTGCTTATATATTTTTCTACTATCTTATCTAGAATAGGTAAGATAGTAATCGGACGATAGTTACCATAATCATTCTTAATACCTGTCTTGTAAATAGGTCTAACAATGCCTTCCGTAAGTTTATTGGGATAAAGACCAGTCTTTATACTTACATTAATGAAATGCGTTATGGCGTTTACAATTTTGTCTGATATATGTTTAATATCAATTGGCCTAATTCCATCAGCCCCAGGGGCTTTATTCGTCTTTATTCTATTCATTATTTTATGAATAGTTTTAGGAGTTGCCTTCTTAATATAAATACTTTTATCAGTTTTATTGATGTACTCAAATTTATTTAAAAGAGGCTTAGTACACCTAGGTAGAATGTCTTTAACGCTTTTATCAAAATTCAAAGCAAAATTGTCAGCTATCTCCTTTTCACTAACTGTGCAGTCACTAAAAGCTTTTAAAATTACGACATCTAATTGTGCTCTTATCCTTCCTGTCAATTCATTAAGTATCTGCCACAACTTTTTAGGGTCATCTTTATATTGGTAAATTAGTGACTTGTAGTAACTATTTCTAGATTTTTCTATTGCCTTATTTGCTTTATTGCGAAGTTTATTATATTCAAGTTTTAATAGTTTATTAGTCAAATCTTTTTTTAGTTCAATAAATTTCTGATCCCTTGCAGTACTTAAACGAATTATTTTATTATTTATCCAACTAGCGGTTATAGATTTAGATCCTTTTGCATTAACAATATACTGAGCCTTATCATAACATTTTTGGATGTTTTCGGTGAGAGTTCTATAGATCAGATTTGGACAATCATGTTTTAATACTGTATCCCAAGCTGTATTCGTCAATTCTTGGCATAAAATCTTATTATTTATTTTAGTTTTATAAATTGGAGCATCCTGTACCTGTCTAGTCCCGATGCATGTTAGAATTATTACTCGGTGATCTGCGAGTACCAAAGATTTCGGACCTCCTTGCTTCGCTCGGAATAGATACCTTGCTAATTTATTTTACTATGGGATGACATCTGCCAACATGTCCCAATATTTTATGTCAAACTATCAGTGATCACTAGGAAATATTTAAAATAACCCGTCAAATCCATAGAACGACGCCTTCACTACCTTGTGACGAATTATTTCTTTAATCCTCCTTCTAAGTACCCTTATTTTTCTGTGGCGAGTACCGTCCCGAGCGCCGCGCAGTAAACATCATGCGAACAGGATCTTATAAACAAATGATCAATACAACTTTTAGTAATAGAATCGAGTCGTTGTTCTACTCTAGTGAAGTCCGTGATACAGCAAGTAAATCCACATTCATACATAGTGTTTAAATAAAGATCCCGAACGCAGTCAGTGTTTACAAGATTGATATTCACGTCCCCAAGAAAAATTGTGATATTTGAGGTAGTACGGGTATTAAGAATACCTTGCAATTCATTTACAAAACAATGTTTCTTTTGATGAGGAGGCCGATAAACTGCACACAAACTAATGTGATACCCAGTATGCGAGGTTATTTCACTTAAAGTGCATTCAAAGTGTTTAGAATGTTTATGGATTGCAGTGAATTTATGACATTTTCGGACGTAAGTAACTACCGCCTCCCTTCTTAGTTTTACGTAGATTTGTGTGCATGTTATAGCCCCTCAAATAAAAAAGTGAACTTATGTAGTCTGAAATACCTACCTCAGTCAGTACAATAACATCAATAGGCTCATTAGACGAACTTACCAATAATTCTAATTTAGAAAAATTCTTAATAATGGAACGAATGTTCACATGGATGACCGTAAAGTTATTACTATTATTTGTAGGAATATTTTTAAAGTATTCTAATATATTTGTACAATCAAAAAATTCTAATACATTTTCTAAAGAGAACGCCATTTTTTAAAATAATTTAACTAAACAAAACTACCATAACTATATGACTAAAATAAAAATTAATGTTGCCCACTTTTGTTAGCAACGAGGTTTTTAATGTCATTTTCAGTGCGCACGATAAATACCTTAGCTCTTTCTTGCTTCCTGACTTGCACTCTTCCTTCCTTGAACCATATGAATTTGTATGTGTCCTTCAACTCTTGCTTGGCTGCCCATAAAAGTTTCTTTTGGTAGTGAGTCATTGCTTCTCTGACATAGATTTTATTGCAAGCAACAGTTTCATCTAAACCAGTAATTACATCTTACGCGCTAATATTCTTGTTCCTTGCAGATGCAATCCAGTCCAATTTTGCTTGCTTATTTTTCATTTTTAACATAATTGCGGGTTTCTCAGGATGTGTGGGTAGTCGCTTTATTTCCTGTACATTAGTACCCTCGACCTGTAAAACTTGCGACAGCGAACAAACTATCTCAGGTAGATTTTCATTTACCTTCTTCGGCAGTCCTGCTACTTCTATGACCATGTCCAATTTTTCTTGCTCAAGTTCGGTGATCATTTGCTCCAAAGCTGCAATTCGGTGTTCCATGTTGTTATTTTTATTCGTTAGTTCCTTGTTTTTGTTCTCTACCTCCTTTATTTTAAGTTTGAATTCCTTTAGATCATCCCTGCATTCTTCAACCTGATCACTAAGAAACTGCACAGATGTTTGTAGTTGAGACAGGTCTTTTCTCAAAATTTTACGCATCTCCTTACTTACATCGGCCATGAACTTCTTTGAATCCAGGGTTACCAGTTCTTTGTGACCTGCAAGCGGTGGTTCGACTTCCTCTTCCTCTATTTCTTCTTCATCGAGTACTTCAAACGAACCTTTCCTCGAGCTGGTTTTCTTGCACTCGCTGCATGACCACTCCATGCAATCTACGGCACGTAGTGCACTTATCTGCTTCGCAGTTAGACCAGTACACTCGGGTTTTGCGTGCACTAACATTTCACACTGGTTGCAACGAAGAACTGCAGACCTTTTCGTTACGTTTCTATCACAAACAGCACAGTTGGTCATCGTATTAACGGAAAAAAAAAAAAAAAATTACGTAGGGTAGCTTACAAAAAAAAATAAATAAAAAAATAAACGGACTATGAGCGTACGACTTAACAGTTTGACGTCTGGGCGAGAAGTGATCATAGAGTAATTTTAATTAAAACTGGCATCGATTTTTTGTTTTGGTAACTGAATTTATTGTTAAGCGAACACTTAACGGCGGATGAAAACTAGAAAAAAATGCTTTCTTAAATGATATAGTGAGGTTGTATTACACACAGAAAAAAGGCATCGACTATGATGAGACCTTCAGCCCAGTTGCAAAGATGACAACAATAAGGTCTGTTTTAAGCATAGCTGGAAATGAAGGACTAAAACTCACACAATTCGATGTTTCAACAGCATTTCTGTACGGATCACTAGATGAAGAGAAATACATTAGTTAACCTGAGGGATACTCAGATGGATCAAATAAAGTGTGCAAACTTAAAAGAAGCTTGTATGGCTTAAAGCAAGCACCCCGGTGCTGGAATAAATGCATGGTTGATTATCTGAAAAGCGTTGGTTTCAAACAATGTGATACTGATCCCTGTCTTTTTACTAGAAACCGGATTAATAATAAAATTGTTCTAGATCTCTACGTGGACGACGGACTTGTCGCTGCGACTGATCAGAAAGACACTGAGAAGTTCATTAATGAGCTGAAGAGACGATTTAAAATAACTAAAAAGATGCTACATACTTTCTAGGTTTAGAAATTGAGAATCTGGATGACAACTTAAAAGTGTCACAAAAGCACTACGCCCACAAGATACTGGATCGCTTCGGTATGAGCGATTGTAAACCAGTCACAACTCCTATACAGAAAGATGGACAGCCAGAACTGGATAAAGATTTGGTAGAACCTGTTCAATTTCCTTATAGAGAAGCCGTAGGTGCTCTTGCATACTTAACTGTTGGTACCAGACCCGATTTAGCCTACGCTGTGAGCGTCGTATCTCGGACTTTAGAGAATCCTTCTAAGGACGATATCCAAAGATTAAAACGTATCCTGAGATACATAAAAGGAACGTTAGATTACGGAATTCTTTACAAAAAGAAGTGTAATGCTGGCATCTTAGAATGCTACAGTGATTCAGACCACGGTGGAGATAAATCAACCGGACGTTCGACGTCAGGAATATTATGTTTGTACTCTGGAGGAGCAATATCCTGGACAAGTCGTCGACAAACATGTGTTGCGATATCAAGCACAAAAGCTGAATTGGTCGCTGCCAGCGAAGCAGCTCGTGAAATCGTGTGGCTCAAGAGACTGTTCGCTGAGATATCAAACTTAAAGAGTATTCCAACTCTGAAGGTAGACAATGATGCAGCTATCAAGATCTCGCATAACCCTGAACTCCATCGAAGGACAAAGCATATTGCTATACAGCACTTCTATGTCAGAGAGCTTGTCGCAGAAGGCGAACTCAAAGTAGAATATGTCCCAACCGAGTTCAAGTTGGCGGACATCCTCACAAAGGCGCTGCACAAGCCACGTCTTGTGTCTATTGGTGACCAGATTGGCTTGATACACTAAGAGTCATACAAAAGGGAGGATATTAAGGAGATTTGTATCAACTCTTCAAAGCCTTCTTTGTATGATGTAAATTATCCATAGCAACGTTTTGTTTGTTGATTGTCAAGTAAATAAAATAATACACGGTATTTTCTGCTAGCTACGGACTTCTGATTTTATTGTAGATATGCATAATCATATCAAAATTTTTATCTTTCTCTCTGAGAAATATGTGACATGGGACTAATAAATGCTACTACCACAGTTTTTCTGGTGAAAATACTTACCATTCAGGAAAAAAACGGTGTTAAAAATCACGCATAAAATGGCTATTAAGGATTATTTACGCTTCCGTTCTTAGTATTAATGATCAATTCACAAGTAAAAAACTATATATTTTCACTTTCGCAAACAAAGTTTTTACTAAAACATTAGATTTTTAAAGATATCTTGATTTTTGGAAAACTTAACTGAGTTTTTTGACCGACTAGCATGGGCGACAGTGCGACGCTTTACACTTCACTAGTTCAATATGGTGTCCGTCTTCCATATACATATTATCTTTTTCGTTCTTAACATGTTGTCCACAAATAAATAAAAACTTCTTGTTAACCAATCAGTCTTTTACTAAGTACACCGTCTCCCGAACTATTCTCAAATTACAAATAATATACACGTGCGTCTACAGTACCTTTTAACTATAAGGATACAAGATTGATTTTTGAATACTCTAACAGCAACATGTAGAGTTGCACAGAACGGCAACGTCACACTTCACATCATGCATTCAAAATTTTCAGCGGGAAAATGATTTTTGTTTCTAGTACCGAAACCGTAAGACCTAGGGACTCACTTTTCTTGGTGCTTATTGCATCAAATATGCACTCTCTATTGGTATATCGCTCAGCATTCTACGTGCAGTACTTTTTGAGTTACAGCATGGGCTTGCTGGCGAGACGTCTCCCCAGCAAGCCCATGAAAAAATACAAATATCTCAAAAGTTAGTGGAGCTAGGATTTTGAAATATTTGCTTCCTACTGTTCCGAGTAGGTAGTAAATATTAAGCTTTGTTTTATCTTCCTACCTACTATATGTTCCGAGATATCACATGGGCTGGCTGGGAAAACGTCTCTCCAGCCACCCATAATTATTGATGAAGTGCTCCTACCATATGGACATTTTCGATTCGGCTTTTTTACAATCAATTGCACTAGACATGCAGTAAATGTGGAACTATTTTGCTTTTATGTAATCATCGTAGTTTTCCCTGTATAGAATGGGCTGGCTGACGAGACGTCTCTACTGCCACCCAAAGTTTTCACCTCGTAGTGTCATCAGTTTTGATGCACTGAATCTGACACTTTACTGATGGAATGAACCAATTTCCACTAAATTTTGGTGTATGCCACTTGGCCATATCTCGCACGGGTTGCTGGAGAGACGGACACCAGAATATGTATATGGCGGACTCTATAGTTTTTTACTCTGAGGACTGAATAGTTGACGTCACGACGCCAAATATCAGCTGCACATTATCGAGGTGCGTACTAGCTGCTGCGCATTATATGTTGCACATTGTATGCCACCCTCAGATCAAATAAATAGATCACAGAAATAGATGCCAGGTTGTTGTTGCAAAAATAATCAAGTGTCAAGTGTAAAAAAGGAAAATTTAAATTTATATTAAAAGTTTTCCTATATTTTATACATTATCTGATCAGATTTGACTTGATTATATATATTTATATATTTATTATAATTATCTATTCATTTCAATGACAGATTCCCCATCCCCACCAGGGGATGACCCTGGTGGGGGTACGTTTATAACCCCGAACTCTCCCGGTGCGTATGTTGTGATTCAATCTGTCCCAGAAGAGAGTCATGGAAGGAGAAGGTGCAAACACCACTATAAACGACGGTCGAATAAGTCCCGCTCTCGATCACGCTCCAGATCACACTCTAGATCCCGTTCTTCATCTCTCTCGAGCTTCAATTCGGTGGTAACGAATCCTCGTGCAATCCCTAATTCCCTCTCCCAAGATAATGTCCAAAGCTCGGGTCTTGACTCATCTCTACTGCTGGGTCAACGTTCTATTCCCAACTCCCTCACCCCAAATCCCCTCTTGATAACCTCACCAGACGCCTCTGTCCCTTGTCAGTCATCCCAGTCACAGCTGACCCTAGGGGACGCTGGCAGACTCCTTTACTCTAAAAATGACACTGGCCCCTTTTTGGTTCATGTTCAGCTCATCGAAGAGTCTCCTGACTCTGGGACGACCCTCCACCCGATTTCCTTCGGGAAGTTTATACATAGCAGGTTCCGAGAATTCCCTGATATAATAGATGGCTCCATGAAAAAGATTGGTCGCAACCGAATCTCTTTACAATTTCACTCGGCAGATGCGGCCAACTCCTTTTTAGAATCCCCCACCCTTTTGATGCATAAATATAAAACGTTTATACCGTCTTATAACGTGACCCGTCTTGGACTGGTTCGTGGTGTCCCTGCTGATCTATCCCAAGAAGAAACGGCTTCTCTCATCAGTGTCCCGGTAGGCTGCGGTAGAGTTCTCAAAGTCCGCAGATTAAATTATAAAAAACTATCCCCTGATGGCTCTCACTCTTGGGTCCCATCGCAGACTGTCTTAGTTACCTTTGACGGTCAGGTTTTGCCTCCGAGGATATTTTTACTTTACAACTCCCTCCCAGTTGAGATATATTCATACCCTACCGTACAGTGTTTCAGGTGCTGCAGATTTGGTCATACCCAGAATAAATGCTCCAACTGCGTGGATGCTGCTAAGTGTGCCAACTGCCCTGAAGGCCCTGGATCCAATCACCCAGCCAAGAGTAAAAGCTGATAAATCCTATTTCTTGTCTTCCAAATGGATCTGCCCTAGATAATCCTCCTCTTGATTCCGAAAAACTATTAAAAGAACTCACCCTTTTGTGCAAATCTGTTATTAAAATTTTCTCTTCCTCTTTTAAAGGAGATAATATGTTGTCCCTCGTCGCTCCTCTTCTCTCTTCTTTTTTAACTGCTTTAAATAGTGTTAATGGACACCATGATACAATGGCATTGTAGAAGTTTATATATTAAAAAACATGAAATCACTTTCCTCATTAACAAATACAATCCTTTTATTCTAGCTCTCTCTGAAACCTGGTTAAAACCAAATTCCATTTTCAAAATTCCTGGCTTCATCTCAGTCTGTGATAATCGCGCCCAAGCTAACGGACGCGCTTTATTCATCCGCAACCATGTTCAATTCTCTACATTCTCTATCCCTCATAATAATGAATTTTGTTTAGTTGCAGTTCGCATTAAAAATATTTCTTATGTATCTCTTTATATTCCTTACCCTAATAGTTGTATTTTAGCCGAGATAAAACGTATCTTCGACGCTCTCCCCCGACCACTAATAATCATGGGAGATTTTAACTGTCACCACCCACTGTGGGGTTGTGGAAAGTCGGACTCGGTTGGTTTTCAATTAATTGACCTTCTTGATTCCTGCAACCTCTGTTTCTTAAATACCGGTAGCCCAACTCGCCGCGTTCGCCCCGGTGACGCGCCGAGTGCTGTCGATTTATCACTCTGTTCTCCGGATTTCGCCTCCCAACTTTCCTGGGAGACTCTCAACACTACTTTTGGCAGTGATCATTTCCCAATCATTCTTAATCTCCCTTCCTCCTCTCTACCTAGGCCCCCTTTACGAAATCCTCTTTTAAAACATAATTTAAGTTCTGCTGATTGGTCCTCTTTTTCGTCAATTTTAAGTATTAAACTCTCCAGTTTACCACCTATTTCCATAGATAAAATTTATTTATGTTCCGACCACAGAAAAATAAGGGTACTTAGAAGGAGGATTAAAGAAATAATTCGTCACAAGGTAGCGAAGGCGTCGTTCTAGTGTCCGTCTTCCCAGCAAGCCCGTGCGAGATATAGCCAAGTGGCATACACCAAAATTTAGTGGAAATTGGTTCATTCCATCAGTAAAGTGTCAGATTCAGTGCATCAAAACTGACGACACTACGAGCTGAAAACTTTGGGTGGCTGTAGAGACGTCTCGTCAGCCAGCCCATTCTATACAGGGAAAACTACGAAGATTACATAAAAGCCAAATAGTTCCACATTTACTGCATGTCTAGTGCAATTGATTGTAAAAAAGCCGAATCGAAAATGTCCATATGGTAGGAGCACTTCATCAATAATTATGGGTGGCTGGAGAGACGTTTTCCCAGCCAGCCCATGTGATATCTCGGAACATATAGTAGGTAGGAAGATAAAACAAAGCTTAATATTTACTACCTACTCGGAACAGTAGGTAGCAAATATTTCAAAATCCTAGCTCCACTAACTTTTGAGATATTTGTATTTTTTCATGGGCTTGCTGGGGAGACGTCTCGCCAGCAAGCCCATGCTGTAACTCAAAAAGTACTGCACGTAGAATGCTGAGCGATATACCAATAGAGAGTGCATATTTGATGCAATAAGCACCAAGAAAAGTGAGTCCCTAGGTCTTACGGTTTCGGTGCTAGAAACAAATATCATTTTCCCGCCGAAAATTTTGAATGCATGATGTAAAGTGCGACGTTGCCGTTCTGTGCAACTCTACATGTTGCTGTTAGAGCATTCAAAAATCAATCTTGTATCCTTATAGTTAAAAGGTACTGTAGACGCACGTGTAGATTATTTGTAATTTGAGAATAGTTCGGGAGACGGTGTACTTAGTAAAAGACTGATTGGTTATCAAGAAGTTTTTATTTATTTGTGGACGACATGTTAAGAACGAAAGAGATAATATGTATTTTAATATGTATTTTAATATGTATTTTAATATGTATTTTAAAAAAAAAAAACCGGCCAAGTTCGAGTCGGACTCGCGCACTGAGGGTTCCGTACCACCACATAAACATAATTGTATAAGTTGAAATTTCAGTAAGTTAATGTGCTAGATTTTTTGAGTCCGACACGCGTTTGACCAAATTTTATTATTTGTTGTTATTTTATAGCTTATGCACTATAAACATACCAATTTTCAAGTTTGCAAGTGTTCCCGTTTTTAAAAAGAACTAAAACAAAAATCGCCTCAGCGACCATCCAACTTGACCCCTCTCTTATATGAATGTTCTTGAAACGGGAGCTCACCACAATTGGTTACCATTAGTTGTAAGAAAAGTTGTAATATTTAATGATTTCAGACTTTTTCCATTATTTGTACTGTGAGACCTAGCTTCTTGCCAAATTTCATAATTTTAGGTCAACGGGAAGTACCCTGTAGGTTTTGCATTTTTGAATAAATGTATGGAGATAAGGACATAAAATCTCATATCTTTTGATTGCGTCGTTGTAAAAAATTTAAATTTTCAGGTCTTGTGTGGTTCGTAGATCCTAATATATGGTATTAATTTCAATCTGATACCTCTACCCGTTCGTGAGATAAAGGGTCTTGACAGACAGACAGACAGACGGACAACAAAGTGATCCTATAAGGGTTCCGTTTTTTTCTTTTGAGGTACGGAACCCTAAAAAGGACGGCTTGCACTCCGGGAGTGCCGGCAGAAGTGAAAACAAATAATTTTTAGTTTGACAGCTGCCATCCGAAATGTAGATCTCATCGAGACCTATTATTTGACTCAGCACATGAGTAGTCTAGGGTCAGTAGTTTTCAAGTTATAGCGATTTTTAGTTTAACAGCTGTCATTCGAAATGTAGATCACATCGAGACCTATCATTTGTCTCGGCACATGAGTAGTCTAGGGTCAGTAGTTTTCGAGCTATAGCGATTTTTATTTTGACAGCTATCATCCAAAATGTAGATCTCATCGAGACCTATCATTTGTCTCAGCACATGTGTAGTCTAGGGTCAGTAGTTTTCAAGTTATAGCGATTTTTAGTATGACAACTGTATTTAGTTTGACTGCTAAAAAAAAGCCGAGACTGACAAAGACAAAAAAGATGTTTTGGTCTTCATCACACTTTAGAACTTTTGTATGTATAAATTGAGCCTGCTCTAACTTGGTATGAGATCTGACGCGACAAAGACGCGACGTCTGATGCGAATTTACAATTTTTTTCTCCATCTAAAAAAGTGCTAGGCGCCGCTAAAAAAGTTTTCACTTCAAAAATCCCCAGCAGCACCTGTTTTTGTGATAATTTGCAAAATGTCTCCAAAGCAAGGAAAAATAAAAGTTAAATCTTATTGGAAATGTGTAAAAAGTGACTATGGCACCACCGTTCCTTAGTACAAGGTAAATTCTACGAAATTTCAGCATGTTTTTAAAATTGGCAAAATATGAGATTTTCAAAATGCTCTAGTGCTTAGAGTTTTAAACCTAGGTTAATGAAACTTTACACAGGTCTTTAACTAGTGCTTCTACTTGTTACTGCAATAATAATCTGGGTCAATATTGAATTTGCGTCGACACGAAAAGAAGAAGATCTGGGTAACACTAACCTGTAGCGGCAGCGATGCGTTTGTATACATGAACAAATGGTGTTATTGGAGATTCTTGCTCCTTTTCTGCATCAAAGAACGATTTCATTATGTGAATCATTTCTCGCACACCACTTTCGATCACTTTTGGTATGACTTTCTCATAAAATACTTGGAAATATGCAGGAAAACAAGAACAGCACAGGCAACACTGACTGACACAAGGAGGTTTTAGTAGCAGCTCTGTATGCTAACATAGAGGAAATAAATCTATGCTAAGGAGGGAGCCATAACCGTATCCGTTTCTTGCGAGGGACCTTCATACTAAATTGTATGATTTTTTTTTATTCCCAAAAACGTAAAAGTTTTGTCCTACTCTTTAAAAAATATATAGCATGGAACTAATAAATCTTGTTACTACAGTTTTTCTGGTAAGAATCCTTACCATTCAAGAAAAAACCGGAAAAAATTAATTTTTCTAAAATAATGGTATTTTTTTTGTAATATTTCATCATAATTTGAAAACTAAGAGTTGTAAAAAATATAAAAATATGTTTTAGAATGTACAAGAAAAGCCCTTTCATATAATACCCCACTCGACCTAGTAATGACAATTTGAAATTTTGCCCCCCCACCCCTATTTGGGCCCCCTTTACATTAATAATCATAACTTTTTGTTGATTCTCTCATGTGCAGTTTAATTGGACAACCATATGAGTGGTTGCTGAGATATACAGATGTGACAGACAGACAGATAAAGTCGCACCAAGGGTTCCTCTTTTTACCATATTGGTATCGGGGCCCTAAAAAACGCTGTTAAAAATCGCGCATTTTTGGCTATTACGGATCATTTACGTTTCCTTTCTTATTGTTGGCTACACCAACACGAGTTCGGGGTTCACCGGGTGCTTTGTGACTTAAACACGAGATCAAGTTTACAAATCGTCTTTATTAAACACACAAGTTCAAACAACGATAACAACAGGTAATAACAAGAGTCAACAAGAGTCAAACAGAAAACTTAACAAGTGACGAGCACGCAGGCTCAGACGAGTTCGCGGGCACTGGCACTGACACTGACTAGTCACTAACTAGTTTTCACTGTCTTGTCAACTCCTTGAGTGGACTGTATAACGTTCACTTGTTCACTGCACTGTACAACTGACTGTTTCCAACTGTGTTCGGATCGTAGACAGAACTGGAACTGTATCTTCGACTGTACTGTGCACTTGTATTCTTGAGCTGTAGACTGTGGTCGAACTGCAACTGTGACTGTAACTGCAACTGTAACTGTGTCTGCAACTGCAACTGACTTCTTCAAGTGGACTGTATAGGGTTCGTTAACTACAGGAGAGTTCTCGACTGTAGACTGGAAGTTCACAGTAGACTGGACGATTCACTCAGTTGACTGGAACGGTTGACAGTTGATTACTGGACGATCACTCAGCTTCGAACTGTGTGGAATGGTGGATTTGGCCGCGCCTTAGACTATGGGCCGCGCTTATATCCTGCTAGCGCCGGCCGGAACTAGCGTATGATACGCCGAGCGCACGCTGTCTATCTCGCTCGCACGCGCTGGCTGTCTCGCTCGCTTTGTGCTCTCGCGGCGTCGGTGCGGGGCGCGGGGGCGGGTGATGTTCGTGCGTAGCTTGCTCTGGTACTTGAGAGTTGCGTTCTGTGTCGCCGTCCGCAACACTTATTATTAATGATCAATTCACATGTTAAAAAGATATATTTTTACTTTCGCATATTATAAGGTTTGGATGAAACATTAGTTTTTTTTTATTTGTAAAACGTAACCTAGACCCTAGTTTTTTGACCGACTTGTCATAGTCGACTAGGAGATGCTTAACACGACTATGTATATGGTGGACTCTATACATTTTTACTCTGAGGTTGTCAAAATGACGTTAGTAGTTCCGCTTTTGGCCATTCTACAGAAAAGTTGGTCAAAAATTAGCTAGGTATCTATTCCGAGCGAAGCAAGGAGGTCCGAAATCTTTGGTGCCGACGCCTTATCCTCCATTCTAATTTCCAGTGCTGATTCCTCCTTTTCTCTTAAACCTATTTCATCTGGAAAACTCCCTTCTCCCCCATGGTGGGACCGTGAGTGCACTCAAGCTATTCTTGCCCGTAAAGAAGCTGAACTGGCCTATGATTTTAATCTCTCTTTAGACAACTATTGTAATTTAAACCGTATAATCGCAAAAACAAAACTTCTCCTACGTTCTAAAAAACAGGAAGGATGGAAATCCTTTTGTTTATCAATTTCCCCCTCCACTCCTTCTACTCTGGTTTGGAAAATCATTCGTAGGTATCGGGGTGCCTATAATCCTGCCTATCATTTTTGTCCTTTATCTCTCCATTGGGCCGAAAGCTACATGGATATTTTGGCCCCAGCTTTTGTCCCATCCCAGTTAGAACTCCCTTCATTTTCTGCCCCCCCTATATCTCATAATTTGGACCGCCCCTTTTCTATTACAGAACTTAAATTTGTATTAAAGGCTGTAAAAGATTCTGCCCCTGGGATTGATGGTATCCCGTACTCCTTCTTTGTTAATGCTTGTGACGATTTCCTTTTATATTATTTGGATTTAGTTAACACTATGTTTGCTTCTGGAATCATACCTTATAATTGGAAATCCCAACTTATCATGCCCGTCTTGAAACCGGGCAAAGATTCGGAAGACCCACACTCCTACCGCCCAATAGCCCTTTCATCAGTTTGCATCAAAATCATCGAGCATCTGATCAAGAATAGACTAGAATGGTTTGTGGAGAGTGAAGATCTTTTAGCTCGGACTCAATTTGGATTCAGAAAGGGTAGAAGTTGTATTGATAGTTTAGCTATTTTCACAACTGATATTCGATTATCTTTCTCTAGAAATGAGTCAGTTGTTGCAGCTTTTTTGGACATAACTGGCGCTTATGATAACGTTCAACTTCCCCTTCTTTGGCTTAGAATGCGGGATCTAGGCATTCCATCCCGTCTCCTAAATTTTGTTCAAAATTTACTATCTGAAAGAATCATCACATTTAGATGTAGTGATCCTTCAGTTTCCCCTTCGAGAACTATTTGGCGAGGCCTTCCTCAAGGCTCAGTCCTAAGCCCCCTTTTGTACAATATATACACATCCAATTTGGACAAATCTGTTGGCCTATGTAGAGTTCTTCAATACGCTGATGACCTACTAATTTATTTTTCTGGCCATCATTTTGATAAGATCACAACTACCATCTCGAATTCCCTAACTAGTTTAAATTCTTGGCTCTCTCAACATGGTTTGTCCCTATCTCCATCTAAATGTAATTTGGTTACCTTCTCAAGAAAGAGAATTGTTCCACACCTTCCTGTCCTAATTGGTGATACCCCTATTCAATATAGCCCTTTTGTTAAGTTTTTAGGCGTTATTCTCGATTCCAAATTAACAGGTGTTCCACATGTTGAATACATAACAACCAAATGCGAGCGTAATCTTAATATTTTAAGATGTTTGTCGGGAGTTTGGTGGGGTGCTCACCCCTTTTCTTTAAAATTATTATACAATGCTGTGATCCGCAGTTGCTTAGATTATGGCATTTTTTTACTAGAACCAGCGAACAAGGCTGCTTTCCGTAAATTGGACTTAATTCAATCTAAAGCTCTTCGAATCATTTCTGGGGCCATGAAGTCCTCCCCAATAAATGCGCTTCAAGTTGAATGTGTTGAGCCCCCTCTATTCCTCAGACGACGTTTCTTATCCGACCGCTTTTTATTTCGCACTATTCGCTTTTCCAATCATCCCATTCTACCCAAACTCTCCCTTCTTAATAGATACTTCTCCTCTTCCTCCTACTGGAAACATAAAGATGCCCCATGCCTCGTTATCAGCTTTCGAAGAGTATCCTCGGTAAAAGATGCTATTTTCCGTTCATCTAATCTCCCTCTGTTTGTTTTTAGTTATCAATCTATTACCTTTCTTCCCCACATAATTTTAAATTTCGGAATTTGCAAAGATGATCCCCATAGCGATAAATTATTTGCTGATATTATTAACCGTGACTGGCGTGATTGGCACACTATTTTCTCGGACGCTTCAAAGTTATCTACTTCTGGATGTGTAGGTGGTGGAACCTTTCACTCCCAATATAATATCTGTCAAAAATTCAAATGCCCTCCACATTCCTCTGTATACTCCGGGGAATGCTTGGCAGTACTTGAAAGTATTAATTACGCTGTAACATTGAATTTAAGACGATGTTTGATCCTTTCTGATTCTCGCAGCTGTCTTCAATCACTTCTATCTAACCCTTTTCATTTGAACTCTCATAGCGCCATTTTATTCCATATCAAGGACCGCCTCCTTCACTGCGCTAGACTTGGGATGAATATTATTTTAGCTTGGATCCCGAGTCACGTAGGAATCTTAGGGAATGAGTCTGCTGATCAGGCTGCCAAGGATGCGGTACTTTGCGGTGATAAACGCCACTTTAGAATTTACCCGGATGATCTCTTATCTCTTCCCATTGTCTCTCTTCATCGGACCTGGTCCTCCCACTGGAGAGCCTCAGCTATGCACCGTGGTTCATATTTCTTTAAAATCCAACCTGATGTTCCCCGAAAACCCTGGTTTTCCAAAATTTACTTACCGAAATCTTTTACATCTTCCCTAATTCGTCTTAGACTAGGTCACTGCATCTCGCCAGTCCATCTTGCCAAGTTACATATCCGGAACTCCTCCATATGTGAATGCGGCCTGGAGGAAGGTTCCGTGTATCATATTTTCTTCATCTGTCCTCTTTTCTCTCACTCAGATTTTTTTGAAACATTATATTCCTTAAAAGTTCCTCTTCCAACTTGTTCTGCTTGCCTGCTTTCTTCCAGAGATATACATATCTTCCGGGCTCTGGCCTTATTCTGTAAATCTAATCACATAAAACTTTAACTTGCTTCCATTCATCTTATAATATATTGTTTTTTATAAAAGTATTTCTGATCACTTATTATTGTATGTATTAATTTTTGATGGTGGAAATGATAAAAATGGTAATTTTTAGTAAAACGATATATTGCAAAATCTTACAAGACATTGACTGGTGTCAAAAGCATCCTACCACAGAGTAGTGCTGCCAACAAACTCCTCCTCACTTCTTGTGGTTAGCATGCAACACTCCTCGTGTGCAATCCCAGTAATCCTCGCAATTCTTCAAAACGAGGCCCTGGCAATCCTTTGGTAAAGATGTCAGCTTTCATTTTAGCTGTTTCCAAGTATAGAACATCTATATTTTTCTTTTCAACATGTTCTCTCAGGAAATGCACTCTTAGATCGATGTGCTTTACTTTATTGCTAATAATAGCATTTTTGCAAAGTTTTAATGCTGCCTGATTATCACTGTAAATAACAATTTTATCTTGCTTCTTTGTAGCAATATCATTCAGTAATATCTTCAGGTGCAATGCTTCTTTTACAGAGTCAGACAAGGCCATATATTCTGCTTCAGCTGTTGATAATGCTGTAGATCTCTGTTTTCGAGTTTCCCAGCTGACTATAGCATCTGCCATCTCAAAACAATATCCAGTGTTTGACCGTCTGTCTATAGTACATCCAGCCCAGTCTGCATCTGCATATCCAATAAGAGGTTTATCATTGTTTGTATAAATTAGTCCGGTCTTATTTGTACCTTTTAGATACCTCAGTACACGTTTTGCAGACTTAAAATGTTCTTTACCATAACAATGGTTAAATTGAGATAAAAAGCTGACATACATACATACATAACATCACGCCTCTTTCCCGTTGGGGTAGGCAGAGACCACAGTCCTCCACCTGCTACGATCTTGACATACTTCCCTTGCTTCCTGTACTTTCATCAATCCTTTCATACATGCTCGTCGGTTTAGGGTACTTTTAACCTGGCCTTTATTCAGAACGTCCTGAATTTGGTCCTGGTACGTTCGCCTAGGCCTTCCCCTTCCAACGTTTCCATTCACTCTCGCCTGGTAGATCTCTTTCGTCAATCTTCGTTCATTCATCCTCTCTACATGACCAAACCATCTCAGCATCCCTTTCTCGATTTTGGTCACTACGTCTTCTTTTACGCCACACCGTTCTCTTATCACACTATTTCTAATCCTGTCACTCAATTTAACACCAATCATACTCCTTAGCGCTCTCATTTCCACTGCATTAATTCTACTTTCATGCTTCTTCTGCCATACCCAGCTTTCACTGCCATACATCAGTGTTGGTACCAAAACTCCCCCATGAACAGCCAAACGAGCCTTGTGAGACACCTTTTGACTCCTCATAAAGGCGTGCAGGGCACCATTCACCATGCTGTTCCAGCATTCACTCTTCTTTCAATATCACTTTCACACAAAAGCTGACTGCATACATTATATCAGGTCGCGTAGCTACTGCTAAGAACATCAAGGCTCCTATAAGATTCTGATAAGGTAAGTCATGATCGCAATTCTCTTGTTTCTCTAATTTAAGGTACGGTTCTATAGGAGTATTTACCGCTTTGCAATCATCCATCCCAAATCTGGTAAGGAGTTTATTAATATACTTTTCTTCTTTCAGTTTTATTTGTCCATTAGTCTGTTCTATCTCTATTCCAACATAGTCCTTGGCAACTCCTAGATCTTTCATCTCAAATGTCGTTGTTAACTTTTGAATAATCTCATCTAATAGCTTTTTGCAGGAAAATGCCAGAATTATATCGTCGACATACAGACCGAGTAGGATCTTTTCACCTCCTTTTCTAAGTGTATAAATACAAGGATCTGCTTCAGATGGTACGAACCCAAAGGATTTAAGTTCCGAATGTAATTTTTTGTACCATTGACGGCCTGATTGTTTTAAACCGTACAAAGCTTTCTTAAGTTCGCATACTTTTTCCCCTTCGATTTTTCTTATATCTTCTAGCATTCTTCTCGCTTTATAGAATATATCACTTGATTCATTTGAACTTTCATCAACCATAATTTCGGTGACATATTCATCTAAATAATCTGGCTTCTTCATTATGATAGTTTCTTCCAAATCTTCATTTAAGTATGCTGTGGTCACATCAAGCTGATGTAGATTAAAATTTTTCTTTAGCAGCTGTTGCTAAGAGCATCCTTATCGAGCTTAACCTTGCAACTGGAGAAAAGGTTTCATTGTAATCGATGCCAGGCCTTTGAGTGAATCCTCTCGCTACTAATCGAGCCTTTTTCATTTCACCTTTGTGTTTTAGAATCATTTTGTAATCTACTATATTTTCCTCTTGTCCTTTCTTTTTGATAACCCAAGTACCATTTTTAATATGTGCTTTTATTTCCTTTTTTATAGCTTCTCGCCATTCAGGATCATCAACACTTGGATTTTCAGATTCACAGAACAAAAGATAATCGTTCAACCGATCTGGGAGACGTCTTTCTCTTTGTGGTCTACCTTCTTGCAGGTCATCTTCTATACTCCTCCTATCCTGGTCTACATCATTTATTTGCTTGTGTTCAGGTTCAGGAATCGTTTCAACGTCTATCATTTTATTAACAGTTTTTTCTTCATTTTTCTTTTTTGTTTTATTTATTTTCTTTTGTGTTTCAGGTTGTGGCTGCGGTTGATCCGGCTCATCAAACAAATCATCATAGTTTTGATCATCAGTGTTGTCATAATACATTTTCTCGATGACTTTCACGTCTCTGCTAATTATTACTGTTTCTTTTTCAGGTATATAAACTCGGAATCCCTTCGCATTCTGCGCATATCCTACAAAAACACCCTCATCTGCTTTTGGTTTAAATTTGCCTCGTCTTCGTTTATTTAATACGAAAGCTTTGTTTCCAAAAACATGTAAGTGATTACCAGAAGGTATACGCCCTGTCCACTTTTCATAGGGTGTGCTGTCTTTAAGAGTTTTTGCAGGGCTTCTGTTAATCAGATAGTTAGCAGTATACACAGCTTCTGCCCATAATTTTTCTGGTATTTTTGATTCCAGCATCAGGCATCGGGCTTTATCTAATAAAGATCGGTTCTTTCTCTCACTCTGCCCGTTTTGCTGCGGTGTATATGGCGCTGTTAGCCTTCGTTTAATGCCATGTTGCTTCAAGTAATCATCAAATTCTTTGTTACAGTATTCTCTGCCATTGTCACTCTGCAGATTTTTAACCTTTTTCTGCAAGAAATTCTCAACTTTGTTCTTATATTCTCTGAACTTTTCAAAAACTTCGTTTTTGTGACTTATAAAATAAATACAACAATATTTTGTAAAATCGTCAATAAACGTAACAAAATATCTGGCTCCTGCTAATGTTTCAGTCTGCATTGGCCCACACACATCGCTGTGAATTATTTCTAATGGCTCACTTGATAGTAGTCCACAGTAAGCTGCCGTTATTCATAATCTAAGTAGTCCACCAACAGATGTGAATGGTAACTGAGTCATTTTACCTTTGATACAGGTTTCGCAGGTTGGTAAAGTTCCATCTTCCAGATTTATGCCTTTAATCAGATTTTTCTTGCCAACTAGTTTTAGGTCCTTTTCATTTATATGACCGAGTTTTTTGTGCCACAACATCATATTATTATTATTATTTTTTTTTTTTTTTTTTGGGCCCACGCGACAAGCGTATTTGCCACAAACATATACATTTTATTTTATACATTTATTTGGATGATGTAAAAACGGGGAAATGGAAAATCAAGAAAATAAAATAATTTGGGACGAATTTGGAATATTTCGGAGGGAAAGGATCGGGTCAGTGTTACAGCTTTATATTATTATGATATATAAATATTGATAAATACTTATATACATCAGGATTGTTATAGGAAAGGAGAACAGGAATAGAAGTCGGCATAGGAACATGTAGGGACAAAAGGGAATCATATAGACAAGAATTATCATTTAATAGACAGGAAAGAAACAGATGATTTACATCAGCAATATCCAGGCCACATTCGCAAGTCCCACTTTCTATGATGCCAATACGAGCGAGATGGGCAGGTGAACAAACGTGACCCAATCTCATTCGAATAAGAGTGCTTGTTACGCGTTTGTCAAATTTTATTTTAAAAAACCACGGTTTTGAAGGAATCTGAGGTTGGATTTGAAAGTAAAATTTGCCCTTGGTTCTACCACTTTCCGACCACAATCCATTCCAGGAATCCTGAAGATGGACTGCGGGCAGCGCTACCAAATCATGACAGTAATTAGTGTACGGGTATAAATCTCCACATTGTATAGCATCGTTCGCTAGTTGATCCGCAAATTCATTTCCTGGTATGTCAGAATGACCTGGTATCCAAGCAAGACACACCTGTAAGCCTTGGTGGCAGCATTTGACCAATAGTTCCCTAATCTTCAAAACAACTGGAAATGCATTACCTCTGCTAAAAGGAAACCTAGCTAGAGCCTGCAAAGCACTATTTGAGTCCGTAAAGATAATTGTTTTTCTGAGATTACAAATGGATGCGTATTCAATAGCTTTTAAAATACCATAGCATTCTCCAGTGAAAACAGACGTTTCCGGGGGAAATTTTATTTTTTGAACTATCTCAAACCTTTCATGATAAACACCCACTCCCAGGTTACCCGAGCGAGAATGCTTTGAAGCATCAGTATATATACAGTCCCATTCAATCCAATCTCGATTTTTAATGGACTTAAAGTTAAATTTAGCTACAACATCATTCTTGGCAACACCAATATCTAAACGAATGTCTGGTGAATAAACTAGGGAATCATAATCATTATGATACAACGGGAAAACAGGAAGCTGATAAGTTGGTGCTTGCAGAGAAACGAACTTTTGAAAACTTTTTACAATGGGAGGGGCAGATTTGTTAGTCCAATAAGAACATGATGAAATGAGATCTGTAAGTTTCTGTAATTTAGAATGGAGGGGATGGTCAGAAACTTGAAGAGCACGGAATGTAAACTTGTCTGATAAGAACTGACGTCGTAAATGTAGTGGAGCATCACGGCATTCGACCTGTAAGGCGTTAATCGGACTTGACTTCATAGCTCCCGTAACAATTCTTAAAGCTTTAGATTGAACTTTATCTAATTTCGATAGCGCAGTGACGTTGCAAGGTTCCAACAAAAAAGAGCCATAATCAATTCTGCTCCTAATAAAGGCATTGTACAACAATTTCATACAGAACGGATGAGCGCCCCACCAAACTCCTGACAGGCATCGCAGCATATTTAGCGCCTGTTCACATTTACCCGTTACATACTCACAATGATTAATTCCAGTAAGTTTCCTATCCAATATGATACCCAAAAATTTTGCGTGGTTCTTAACAGGAATATCGCAATCGTCATAGGTAACAGATATAGGGGGAGGCAAACGTTTCCTTGAAAAAAGCACCACTGAACTTTTACTTGGTGATAAATCTAAACCATTTGCATCCAACCAACCCTTCAGTCTAGACAATGAATTAATTAAAGTTTCCTGACACCTTTCAATATTTCGATCAATACAATATAAGACAACATCATCTGCAAATTGAAGTTTATTGATTCCACAGTTTAAGTAGGCATCTAAGTCAAAAGTGTATATATTGAACAGCAATGGACTCAGAACTGATCCCTGAGGCAGACCCTTCCATACGACTCTTGTCTCAGTGGACTTTTCCAAGTGAAGTTTGAGATACCTTTCAGATAAGGAATTTATAATAAAGTTTATTAATATGGAAGGGACTTTAAGAATTTTTAATTTATTAATAAGAATACCGATCACAACATTATCGTAAGCGGAGCTTATATCGAGAAATGCGGCAATAACAGACTGATCTACTGAGAAAGCTATGCGAATATCTGTGGTGAAGATACTGATACTATCCATTGTACTCCTTCCTCGCCTAAAACCATATTGGTTGTCACTTAGAAGTTTGTTTGACTCAACAAACCATTCCAAGCGGATTTTCACTAAGTGTTCAGCTATTTTCATTAAGACAGATGAAAGAGCTATTGGTCTATATGATGTACTATCTAATGGGGATTTGTTGGGTTTTAAAATTGGTATTATCTCCTGAGTTCTCCACGAAAGAGGAATATTGCCTGTAATCATAATTGAATTTATAAGTTTTAAATAATATAGCAGAGTATCATCACTGGCATGGGAGAGAAAAGAATATGGAATTCCATCCAAACCAGGAGCAGAATCCCTTACAGATGATAAAATTCCTTTAAGTTCCACCAAAGAGAAAGGAGAATTGAGGCTTGAACAGTCATGATCATGATTGACGGCGTCATAAAGTTGGAACAGGGTTAAGTTTTCTGGAACTGAAGGTGGAGCTAATCTATCCAAGAAAGAGCTTGCAAGGGATTCTGGGAGGAATGATGTGGCCGTGTCATTAAAAGAACATCTAAATCTCCTTATATTGCGCCAAACCAAAGAAGGGTGAACGTTTGGCGAAATAGAAAGACAAAAAGATTTCCAGCTATCAAATCTTTTTTGTTTGAATAACTTACGTGTTTCAGATAAAATATCAAGTAATCTACTAAAATTTTCATTGCTACCACATAAAGAGTATTCCAGTTCAACTTGCTTTCTACGTTTGATTGCTGCAGAACACTCACTATCCCACCAAGGCGGGGAAGGTAAAAAGCCCCGAGAAGAGCTTTTCAAAGGAAAAATCTCATCAGCAGCTGCTATAAATATCTTTGCTAAAGCCTCTGAATATTCATACTCCGAACCAACTACAAACGGAGGAAGGGCAGCAAGCTTACGATTTAAACATTGTTTGAAAGTGTACCATTCAGCCTTACTCAAATTATATTTTAAACGGGGCCTACGTTTAAATAAAGGTGTATTAAGAAATGGAAATGAAATAAGTAATGGAAAATGATCACTCCCAAACGTAGATTCCAATAATGCAGTCCAAGTAAGTGATGTTGCCAAATTAGGTGTACAAACTGTGAGATCAGGAGCACTTCTTCCTTGACTTGGAGAAGTACGACGGGTGATAGAACCATTATTTAATATACATAAATTATGTTTGTCTACGAGGTCTGCCATAACTAGTCCTCTATCATTAGTCAGAGAACTACCCCATGACTGGTGCTGAGCATTAAAATCACCAAGTACTATAAAAGGTCTAGGAAGGATTGCCAAAATATTATCAACTTCAGTCATTATCGAGGAAGAAGGACGAGGGATATAAATAGATACAAAACAGATATTGTGAACACTAACTGCAATTACTGAAAAATCGTTATTATGAGGGGGAATACTAAACAAAGAAAAAGGGAAAGAGTGTTTAATCAGTAAAGCTACGCCAGCATATTCGTCGAATCTATCTTCTCTTACACTAGCATAACCAGGAATTCTGAATCGGATTTCCGGGCTAAGCCATGTTTCTTGTAGGGCAACTATAAAAGGATCGAATTTATTAATTAAATAAATTAACTCTGACTTTCTGGCAACTGCACTACGGCAGTTCCACTGTAGAACTCTTGCTTGATTGTTGTTGTCCATATTGTATTGATGAAAGAAACTGAGCGATGGTATCGGTCAGGGAGGCGGCGTTGGACGGTGACTTTGAATCATTCTTCAACAAACAATTGAGTAACTGCAAGATAATCTCAATTACCGTTGGATTGTTATCTCCCATAGATGAGAGAGCACAACCGTTAGCAGATTGAGATACAGGGTCATTTACAATATTTCTGTGTGCCTCATGGTCATACCCTTTTGACTTTACTTGAGGAGTGCGGGGAGACTTTACAAATGTTTTTTTATAGGAAACAGACTGAGCATATGAAGGGGAACGTGGTGTTTGATTTGTAACGATAGGCGCTATATGCTCCTCATTAAGGGGCTCTGAAGATGATAACAAAGCGTCAACGTACGAGGCTCTAGAGATCGGAGGGTGTGATTTGCTCGCCTCTGCATAAGAGACACAACTGTTTGCCATCGTATCTTTTATAGCTTTTTGCCTACCAAATTCCAAACAAGACTTACTCGTAGCCAGATGATTACCCTTACAAAGGCAACAGAAATATTCTTCTTCAGGTACAGTGCACTGTTCACCTTCATGGCCTTTACCGCATTTGAAGCACCTTGAGCCCCACTTGTATCTGCATAGGGATTTAACGTGTCCATATCGGCAGCACTTATAACATTGTATGGTCGGGAATATGTATAAATCAACAGGTAAAGAGGTAAAACAGCAAAACACTCTTTTAGGTAGAATTTGCCCATCGAATGTCAAAACAACGGTTCCTGTAGCTTTGAGTGTTGCATTTCCATTTACGTTTTCTCTTCGTTTTAGTCGCCTCGCCTTTAGAACTTTGCCGCAGCCTATCGGAACAGATATACTTTCCAGAATTTCTTCCTCTGACCATTCAATCGGAACACCCCTTACTATACCCATGCGAATGACAACAAAGGAGGGAACAAATGCTTTGTATTTTTCAGCAGCAAGAATAGGGTTGTTTAAGAAAACATTTGCATCTTTATAATTTGCGAATGATATGGACATCTTATTTCTGCCTATGCGCTTCAAACTACCATTTACAATGTTATTAACATTGTTTCTTTTTAGGAAGCGACCGAAAGTCATTGGATGCAGTATGGCTGTGCTGTCATCAGAAGCAGATTCTTTTTGAATGTGGACTACGTAAGGTCCAGCATCTTCAGGTAAGTACTCGTTTCTGGCTATGCGTTGGAATGATGTGGAGTTATTTCCAGTGGTTTCAACATTCTCTACAATGTTATTATTTGTGAAAGTGTCGTGATTTGGTGTGGTAAGTGAGCTATTGGGAGTCTGGCGAGTCTGTTCCCTCGATCGAGAATGCGTAAGGGTTTTACGGGTCTTTTCCAAAATCGTATTATGTTTCGCGTTGGAGTCAGGTAACGTTGTCGGCTGGCATTGACAGTCATGTTCAGTGGGTTCTTGCCCATCAGAATGATGTTTGCGTCTTTTATGGCAAGTTTTGCAAATACGAATTTCACTTCGTCGTTTACGTTCGCGCCTACCATTTTCCTGTCCACGTAATGAAGAGTCTGTGTCCATACTGGATTCTCCAAAGGAAACAGAAACTTGAGCCAAAATTTCAAGACCAGATTGTCCACGTGGTGGAACCGGAGGAGGCATGGAGTTAGTTGAATTCCCAGGAAGGTTCTGCGACCCTCCTGGGTCATCAGGGTCGCCCGGGCGACCCTCCATGAGGGAAAAAAGTATAATCACTTACCAATATAATACAGCTTACTATTTACACTAAAACTAAGATAAATATATACAAAATCACTAAATACAAATAATACAATAAAGTGTGCAATAAAGTGTTATTCATTCATTCATTCATTCAATACACTGACTAACTGACCAATTCACACCGAAAAATAACTAAAATTTCAATAATAAAAGTAAGAGCAAAAATTTCGCGTCCGCCAAAGCCGATTTCCCGCGCTTTTTTTTTCAATTATTATTATTTGAAGTTGTGTAAGCAATATTGTCATTTTGACTTTTGACATAATAGAGCCCATTTTGTTTTTCAGCAATGAAAATAGTTTCGTCTTTATTTTTGATATATGCCTTCTCTTTGGTAAACTCGACATTATAACCTTTTTCGGTTATCTTTGCCACACTCATGAGGTTTGTTGTTAGTTTTGGTACATACAAAGTCTCATGGAAATTGCATACCGTATCTTGCACGTTCAGAGTTACTTTTCCTTTACCCTCGACTGTAGTTGTGAGGTTTTCAGATGCCAATTTTAGGGTACCAGAATCTGGCTGTAACTTCTCGAAGTATTCTTTCTGTCCGAACATATGCGAAGTGCAGCCACTGTCTAAACACCATACGTTGGTCGAAGTCATAGCCATGCATGTTGGAGTTATGCTGAAATGGCGTTCTCCTTTAGCCTGTTTGTTTTTATTTTTCTTGCCATTCCAACAAGTTTCTGTAGTATGACCTTTCTTCCGGCAGTTTTGGCAAAATTTGAACTTAGGCTTGGAATGAAAAGCCTCTTGATGTACTTCACTATGAGCATTTTTACGAGCTTCGCTCTCCTCAAGGATCTTCACTTTTAATTCTTCGGGGGTTGGCAGTAAGTCCCTCGACTCAATGGCTATACGAAAATTTTCGTAGCTGCTGGGTAAACTGTAGAGCATCATAATACTAAGCAGCTCTGGATTTATTTTTACTTCCATGTCCGCTAATTTGTCGACAACGTCGTTAAAATTATTTAAGTGTTCACGTACGTCTTCACCGGCACTCAGTTTTTTCAATACTAACTGCTTCAGCAGGGTTGCCTTGCGAGCGGGACCTTGGCTTTGATAAATTGCTTTTAGTTTATCCCATATTTCCTTAGCTGTGGTGCAGCTTTTAATTTGCTTCAGCTCAGATGGCGATATAAGCAATAAGAGTTCGGCTCTGGCCATTTGATCACTCTTTTTGAACTTTTCTTTTTCTTCCGCAGTTGATGTCGCAGATATGCTCTTATCACCGTTAACATAGATCCACAGATCATTTTTTATTAGCACGGCTTGAGCTTGCAGACACCACGTGTCGTAGTTTTCTCGAGTCATGCTCGAGTCAGAGTTTCGACATGATACGAAGTAGCCATCTTGAACCTTTACGTTTTTGTTTTTATTTTTTTTTTATCCACTTTAATCTCACCGAAAATATATTTATTTTTTCATGGATAAACCACGCTCTGCTACCAATTGATGGTGGAAATGATAAAAATGGTAATTTTTAGTAAAACGATATATATTGCAAAATCTTACAAGACATTGACTGGTGTCAAAAGCATCCTACCACAGAGTAGTGCTGCCAACAATTTTCATTTGGTTACTTTTTTATTACCTTGACCTTGGCACAAATAACCTAGTAGGTTGATTGCCATAAAAAAAAAAAAATAGATGCCATGCCACCCGAAATGGTGGTCGGACGAGTGTGATTAGTTTTTATTTCTCAATTCTATTCGCGAAAATGGAACTAAATATGAAGATGGAATATACGAGTCTGATCTTTCCATTTACAAAAAATATATGCAGAACTTGTTTGGTTGAATCTGATACGAGTATGTTTATGAATATTCAGGACACAATTGAACACGAGATGAATAAAGTGAAAATTATTGATATTCTTGTTTTTCTAAACTGTTTAGAGGTAATAACAAATAGTTATTTATGGTTTACTATGACTATCTGCTTTTTTACCTGTTAATGCGTCTGGTGTCTGTTTTATCTTGCAGAATAATGACGAAGAGAATTGGCCGCAGGGTATGTGCGCAACGTGTGTTTCGACAGCTTTAGTAGCCTACAACTTTAAACTGAACTGCCTGAAAGTCAACTCTACCCTTTCTCAAATTCTTACTATCGAGTCTTCCACAAACTTTCAAAGGTCTGATATAGACTCAATTGATATCAATGTTGTATATCAAGATCATGAATATGACGTGCCACTTTTCAACCACAACCCTTTGGATTTAGAATCAAATTTACCGGATAACAAGGAACTTACTCCTCTACCTCCAGTCAGTGAAATAACATCAGCAGAACAGCTTCCAAGAAAGGAAGCAGATAAGAAATATATCTGCTCTGTATGCTCGAAAACTTTCACGAGAATCTTTAACTTGAGATATCATATGGCTAAACATTCAAATATTTACAAGTTTTTATGTTCCAAGTGTGGTAAAGGATTCCATACTTCAAGTGGATTAAAACAGCATTCAATTTCACATAAAGAAGTGGCTCAGTTCAAATGTGGGTTCTGTAATAAGACCTACAAAAAGAGGCAGTCTCTTAAAGATCACTTTCGAATAGCACATTCCAGTAATCGAAAACTGTTTGCATGTGATACTTGTGGAAAAAGTTTCTCTGTAAAGTCTACGCTGACAATGCATTATCGATTACATCATGGAGAAAAGAAATTTGCTTGTGCACTTTGTCCAAAAAAATACAGTCGAGCCTCATATTTAAAACTTCATTCTTTGGAGCATACTGGCCAGGGAAGGCCAAGGCCATTTCTGTGCAATTATATTAACTGTGATAGAAAATATTCAACAAAAAACTCTCTGCTTGTGCATATTGCACATGCCCACACAAATGAAAGACCTCATAAATGTGATATATGTGGAAAAGGCTTTGCCACTCACTCTGGCTTAAGAGTCCACCGAGAACATCACAGTGGTACAGAGATCATTTGCAAATTCTGTTCAAAAAAATTTTCCAATAAAAGATTGTTGCAGAAACATGTAACAATTCATGATGTTGATGCAAATGACATGATTTTGGAGACTGTAGTTGATAATGTATTCTTTGATCAGTACGACATGCAAGGGACATTATACTCTCCTGACAACATGTAACAATAATCTAGAATGTGATAGTTGTCTGTAAGTTTGGTATGGTAGTATTACAGCTTTGCTAACCCACCTTTAGTCTAAGTAACCATCAGTCTGGAAATAAATGATTGATTCTTTATAATAATATGCATTTTCCTTTGACAGGCTAAACAAATTGGGTACTTGTTTCCATCTAGTCTCACTATTTTGCTACTTAGGGCGAACGCTGCGTCAGGCGTGCTCACGTCGCGTTTCCACGCGCGCGTAGCAAATTCAGCAAAATACAAGGGCACCGCTAGCTAGCGCGCGTCGAACGACCACACGCCGCGGCCTAGAAATACTGAACGTAAGGACGCAGCGTGTCGCGCGGCGCGTGTCGCTCGGGCGTGTTTCTTTCACGAAATTCAGTCCTCGCCGCTACGTCAAGCGGAGCGCACGCGGGGCGTATCGAAATCGTACAGTCCGGTACACACATCACGATGACACCTGGATGTGATGTAATAAACATGGTTTTTTATTGTTTTTAAGTCTCGGTATTATCAAAATGCTTCTTAAGGTCGTTATTTGTTAATATACAGGGTGTTAGACTAGGATAAATATACAGGATGTTAGGGTAAGTAGGTATACAAGGTGTTAGGTTAGGATGACTACTATATGTACAGGGTGTTAGGGTAAGAATAAAGGGTGTTAGGTTAGGATAAATACACAGGGTTTTAAGGTAAATATACAGGGTGTCAGATTAGGATCACTATATGTACAGGGTCTTGAGGTAATTATACAGGGTCTTGAGGTAATTATACAGGGTGTTAGGGTAATTATACAGGGTGTTAGGATAGGATCACTATATGTACAGGGTCTTAGGGTAAGTATACAGGGTGTTAGGTTAGGATCACTTTTACAGGATTTTAGGGTAAGTATACAGGGTGTTAGGTTAGGATTACTATACAGGGTGTTAGGGTAAGTATACAGAGTGTAAGTTTAGGATCACGTACAGGGTTTTAGGGTAAGTATACAGGGTGTTAGGTTAGGATTACTATACAGGGTGTTAGGGTAAGTATACAGGATGTTAGGGTAAGTATACAGGATGTTAGAGTAAGTATACAGGGTAACTATACAGGGTGTAAGGGTAACTATACAAGGTGTAAGGGTAACTATACAAGGTGTTAGGGTAACTGTACAAGGTGTTAGGGTAACTATACAGGGTGTTAGGGTAACTATACAGGGTGTTAGGGTAACTATACAAGGTGTTAGGGTAACTATACAAGGTGTTAGGGTAATTATACAGGGTTTTAGGGTAACTATACAGGTTGTTAGGGTAATTATACAGGGTGTTAGGTTAGGATTAATATAATGTTAAATTAGGATCACTATATGTACAGGGTCTTGGGGTAAGTATTCAGGGTTTTATGGTAAGAATACAGGGTGTTAGGATAGGATAAGTATACAAGGTGTTAGGTTTGGGATCATTATATGTATAGTGATCCTAACCTAACACCATTTATCCTAACCCAACACCTTGTGTAGTTATCCTATCCTAACACCCTGTATAGTTATCCTATCCTAACACCCTGTATAGTTATCCTATCCTAAGATCCTGTATAGTTATCCTATCCTAAGACCCTGTATAGTTATCCTATCCTAAGACCCTGTATAGTTAGTTATCCTATCCTAAGACCCTGTACATATATTGATCCTAATGTAACAACCTGTATATTTACCCTAACACCCTGTATTATAATCCTAACCTAACACCCTGTATACTTAGCCTAAAACCCTGTACATATAGTGATCCTAATCTAACACCCTGTATAGTAATCCTAACCTTACACCCGGTATAGTAATCCTAACCTAACACCCGGTATAGTTATCCTATCCTAACACCCTGTATAGTTACCCTAAGACCCTGTACATATAGTGATCCTAATCTAACACCCTGTCTACTTAGCTTAAAACCCTGTGTATTTATCCTAACCTAACACCCTGTATAGTAATTCTAACCTAACACCCTGTATACTTACCCTAACACCCTGTAGATTTACATCCTAATCTAACACCTTGTATACTTACTCTAACATCCTGTATAGTTATCCTAGCCTAACACCCTGTATATGAACAAATAATGACCTGTAGAAGCATTTTTGATAACAACGAGACTTCGCGCGCGACTGTACACACGCTCAATCAAAATAGTACTGGCGGCGCTGCGTGGGGCGTGCTCGCGACGCGACGCATGTTTTGCTACGCAGCGTGTCCACGTCGCGCGATAACGGAGCGTAGACACGCGACGTGAGCACGCCTGACGCAGCGTTCGCCCTTAGTTTGGTGTCATCCAAACTAGCGTGTAACCCTGTAACCATATTGGTTAATTTTTCCTATTGCTGACACATGATGGAAAGCCACCCTTATGATACAATATTTCAGGATCTACTGCAATAATTTATAAATAAAACCATGAACAACGTTGACTAAATCTTTTATTTCAAATGTAAGAAAACTAGATTAATTTAGACCCACTAATAAAGTTGGAAAACCTTATTGAAATTATTTATTTCGCTTACCCACATCATAAGTATACATACAGACACTAAACTTCGATAACTCCGCTAGCTAGGAATTACAACAGCTACTAAATAAAAGTACAATCGTGTTAGCCAGAATTAATTTAGATGAAACTCGAAATTATTACATACACTGTTACATAACTACGAGTAGAAATATTTGACATTGCTGTCGTGGGTAGGTAAAGTCTACAAACAAAGATTAACATTCGGCGGAAATGATCAGCATTAGAACTACGTTCAGACACAATTAAATTACAATAATTATAAAATACTTATCTTTTAAATTCACAGCAGGTTATACACGAACTATTAATTTTACCATCTGGTTGACTTCGCGACTAGCAGCAAAAGATTTTTTAAAACGTTGAGCGAACAGTTTTATCATGTCTGCCCCACCAATATCTTCACCACATGTAAAATTTAAGCGCGAAACAAGTCACCTAATTGTCCGGCCAATAGGAATCGAGAATCACTAAAACATTTCAAACTTATTGGATCTTAGATTTTGACCAATCACGAGCAAGCATTTCAACAAATGAGCAGAGAATAGACGATGTTGACATTACAAAATATTTAAATGTTGCCCATTATAAATAACCTATTGCCGCTATCCATACAGCCGTGGTTGTAAACTGAAGTCGCCGAGATTGGTAGTTGTCGAGGCTGATTTTCTAACACTCGTCCATCCTGACGGCTTTGAGTCCCTGCAAAGCAGTGAAAAACACAAATATTAAATTTTGCCCATACATACGTAACCTCAAAGTGAAACTGTATATTGTAACCCAAGAAAGTATTTTTATCCCAAAAAGAATAATTTACCAAATTCGAAACAACGGGGGAGTAATTTTACTGTACAAATTGTTATAATATTTACAAGCTACAAATATAGAGCCAACTTAAATCATTATTAAATTAATTTGTCATTTTACTTAAGAATTTTCACCTTTTTGTGTGACCCTCAGTCACCCACTTGCCAAAACGTAACCCATAGTTACTCAACCCAATTGTGACCCTCAGTCACCCATTAGCCAAAGCGTAACCCATAGTTACCTCTTTGGCCCGTTATGACCCTCAGTCACCAGTTAGCCGAATTGTAACCCACAGTTACCTCTTCGCCCAATGAGAACCATACGTCTCAAATGACCCACAGTCACCCATTTTCACATCTATTCACTATTGCTTTTGTCATACTTATCTAAACGTATACAGGTATGGTTTTTATCCTTCCAACAGATCTAATAATTCTTCTGTACTATCAACCTGGCTATCGTTCGAGCTGCTCTCATCATTTACAACATCGTCCGACACAAACCTTTTTATACAGTCTGATGAAACCATGGCTGTAAATCTTTTGTAGCCCTTGACACCCTTTAAGGATGAAATAATATAACGATCTTTACCTACTACTTTCGTTACCTTGTAAGGCCCACTAAATTTTTCTTTTAATTTCCTGCGTACATTTACATTCCTGTCTGCTGCTCCCCTCCATAAAACTAAGTCACCCACCTTGTATTCAGTAGGAGCTTTTCTTTTTGCATCGAAATATTTCTTCATCCTCTGCGAATTTCTGGCGATACTCGTAGATGCTTCATCTCTTACCCTGTTAGCAGAATCCTCATCCAGGTAGGTATTTGAGCCCATGTCTTGAAAACGGTTCCGCGTAGCGCTAAACATCAACTTGTAGGGTGTAAAACCCGTGGAGGAGCTTTGCATGTTATTCATACCCCACACGATGCTATGCAGACTGCCATCCCAATCGCGTTCGTTTTCTACACTGGTGTTCAGCGCATTGAGTAGATGCCGGTTAAATCTTTCGACTTGTCCATTGGCCCGGGGACAAGCAATTGCATTCACGATATGCTTTATTTGATTCTCCACACAAAATTCTTTAAACGACTTACTTGTAAAGCTCGTGCCGCTGTCAGATATGATCCTTTTAGGAAAGCCGAACAACGAGAATATATCACCGAGTTCCCGGATTACTTCGCGTGTCTTAGTCGTTCTCGTTGGTCGAGCCCATACGAATTTCGTAAAGGAGTCCACTATAACAAATAAGTAACTGTTACCATTTTGACTCTTGCAAAAGGGACCCAAGTGGTCCACATGTAGTGTGTGCATTGGTTCAGCTACTTTTTCGATGGGGTGTAATCTGCCCTCCACGCGCCCGTACTGCCCCCTTTTGTATGCACAATCTATGCAAGAATTAACGTACTTACGTATGAAAGGAGTCATCCTGGGGAACCAGAAGGATTCTTTTATGATCTTTTCGCAACGAGACAAGCCTGGGTGCCCTATACTATCGTGAAATTTACGCATTATATTCCACCGAGCATATTTGGGCACGACTAACCTTTCTTCACCCTCGGTCAGAACCCTGTACGTACAGTCGCTCATCCCTAAGATTGTAGTTTCGTCGGATGTCCTCATCAGCTTCTCCGGATTCAAGTTTATTTCTTATTATACGCAACTTATCATCTTGATTCTGAATACATACCACCCAGTCAAAAATGTCAATAGCTCCGATGTCAACACAGGGCTGCTCCACGGGGTTCCTGCTAAGTGCATCTACATGGCCATGGGATGTGCCTGGTTTGTGTTCAATAACCATGTCAAAATCCTGAATGGCCAGCCACCATCGAGCTATACGCGGAAGCAAATCTTTCTTCACAAAAGTACATCTAACAGCTGCACAGTCTGTAACAACTTTGAATGAAATCCCAGCAAGATAAATCCTAAAACGGCGCAAGGATTCAACAACTGCTAGAGTCTCTAGCTCGTAGGAGTGATAAAAACTTTCCTCCTTGCTGGTTTTGCGGCTGTAGTACGCGATGGGCTTAAGTTCACCATCAACTCGCTGAAATAGAATACCTGCTAGTCCCTTACTGCTAGCGTCAGTGTGAACTTCTGTTTCTGCTCCTGGAAGGAAAACAGAGAGAATGGGACGAGAGGTCAGAATCTCCTTCAGGTTGTCAAAAGCAAGTTGCTGTGGCGAGTTCCATTCCCAGGGTATATCTTTCTTCAACAGTCTGTATAAGTCATGGGTAATTGCAGCAAAATTCATCACAAATTTTCTAAAATAGCTAGCAAGACCTAAAAACATTCTGAGTTCATGAACGTTGGTCGGTTTTTGGTAGTTAGCTACTGCCTCAATCTTCTTGGTACCAGGGCGTATTCCCATCTCACCTATTTCATATCCTAAATAGTCGATTTTATTCTGTAAGAAAAAACATTTATCGAGATTTAATGTAAGCCCAGCGTCACGAAGGATGCCCAATATAGTTCTCAGCAGCTGCAAATTTTCTCGTTCTGTAACTGTTGGTAAGAGAATATCATCAATGTATGGCAAAACTCTATCAAAGCGGAGAGAACCAAATATCTTGTCCATCAAACGCTGGAATATTGCGGGAGAGTTAGCCAGTCCAAAAGGCATACGTAAAAATTCGTAATGGCCTTCTGGCGTGACAAACCCGGTTTTATGAACCGATTCTGGAGACACTGGGATCTGATAAAATCCTTGAGACATATCTAGGCTCGTGAAGCACTTCTTCCCACCTAACTTCTCGACTTGCTCTTCAATTATTGGCAATGGATACTTGTCCTTGACCGTCAAAGAATTTAGTTTTCTAAAATCGACACAAAGTCTGTAATCACCGTTTTTCTTACGAACAAGGACTATCGGACTAGCGTAGTTGGAAGAAGACTCTCGAATAATGCCATTCCTTAACATGTCTTCGATTTTTTCTCTTACCACGGCCTTTTCCGCAATGGACAACCTATATGGACGATAGCAGACTGGCTTGTCAGTAGTCAAATCAATCCTCATTTCAATCTTGTTCGTGACACCAAGTTCACTAGTATCAGCGGAAAAACACTTCGAATACTCCTCTAAGATTTCTCCAAGTTCTCTTATTGAATCAGTGTTGGTAGAACCACAGTTGATCTTTGAGGTATCAATACTTGCAACATTACAAGATATTTCACTTACTTTGTCTGCTATCGGTAACTCCACTTCATTTGTCACGAGACCCCTAGCCAGAACCTTATCTTTAACGAGATGTAATGAGTGATTGCTGTAGTTGGAGATGAATATGCTCTGGACTGGATGCTGCTGAACGAAAGATGGTATACTATACTCAACAGACTCATAAGCACACTTGCGCGATTCTACAAATAACAGCGTAACATGACCATTTACTGCACCTGAATAAGTACTGACAAACTGCGACGATCTTGGCGGAATGATAGTTTCTTCAGCACAAAAAATATTCACTTTCTCAGAGTCAGAGGCCACATAAATCGAATTAATTTCGGCCGAAAATGATTTATCCTGGGAGGGAAAGTCAACATTTTCTAAAGTAACAGTCTTTCCGCAAACAATTAATTTGTACCTATCGTCATTTAAAATTGGCTGACCTATAAACACTTCTGCTTTGTGGGAAATGCTGGTAACTATAGCAACGGATCGAATCTTCAAGTCATCTACACAAAATTCTACATTGACTTGACCCAGGGCCTTGACTGGTGCTCCTCCAAATCCACTGATGAACAGTTCACACGGCTGCAACTGCAACCCTAACCTTTGTGCACATTCAGCCGAAACTAAATTCACCTGAGCTCCTGTATCCAGGTAGGCTAAAACAGGCCGGTCATTCATCAAAACATTTTTGTAATAAGATTCATTTACCTGAACAGAGACGACGTTGACTGGTTTTCGGAAGCAATCTGCAGTCTTGTGGTTTGTCCTACCGCAGTGATCACATTTAACGACATTTGGATTTTTCGGACAAAAGCGAACCATATGTCCAGAATCTCCACACAAATAACATTTAACCAGTCTCTTGTCTTTCTGGTCTGAAGATGCATCTCTGGAGGTACTTTGACGAGAAAGTATGCGTTTTTGTGAAGAGTCCCTTTGGTTATCGACTCTTTTTTCATCATTCATGCAAAGAAATCTGGAGTAAAGCTCACCCGGTGTTCGGTAATTACCGGCCCTTGCTGAAGATTTCATATGATAAGGCAGGCCCTCTATAATGCAAGCAACTGCTTTTTCCCCTGCTATTTCACACTTCGCTAATAAAGCAGATTTAGCGTAGAAATACTGCGTCATGGTTTCACCCACCATTTTTTTTCGAGCTATCATCTCCTTTAACGCCTCGGCAAAATCTATGCTTTGTGGAAATGCTTCCAACAAGTTTGACTTCCACTGATCCCAGGTCAACTCATAATTGCGCAACGCACTGTGCCACATTTTAGCTAATCCCGCTAAACGGGCCTGCATATAATAGCTTTTTACACTGTCTGACCATCCATGGATAGCACCAAGTTGTTCGATTTTATTAAGCCATTGTAAAGCGGGTAGTTCAGCTTTCTCAGGATCGAACTCAGGCAGAATATCAGCTTTTACCATAATATTAGTATAAGTTGGAACGGACATACCAGATTTTTCCGATGTATTGGTTACCGTTCCAGCTTCAGAGCGTGCCGGTGAATGAGGACGCCAGGGTCCCCAACGACGCCTCTGGCTGCTACGATGCCTATCTTGAACATCATCGGGAGGCGGTCTGGTTCCCCTCGTTCGTTCTTCTTCACGCCACGTGGGACTGCGGGAACGTGACCGGCTCCGAGACGGCATGTGCACACGCCGCCGTCGCTCCATATTTGCGGGTGTCGTCGGTTAAATCCCACTTCTGAAAATTGATACAATATTTCAGGATCTACTGCAATAATTTATAAATAAAACCATGAACAACGTTGACTAAATCTTTTATTTCAAATGTAAGAAAACTAGATTAATTTAGACCCACTAATAAAGTTGGAAAACCTTATTGAAATTATTTATTTCGCTTACCCACATCATAAGTATACATACAGACACTAAACTTCGATAACTCCGCTAGCTAGGAATTACAACAGCTACTAAATAAAAGTACAATCGTGTTAGCCAGAATTAATTTAGATGAAACTCGAAATTATTACATACACTGTTACATAACTACGAGTAGAAATATTTGACATTGCTGTCGTGGGTAGGTAAAGTCTACAAACAAAGATTAACATTCGGCGGAAATGATCAGCATTAGAACTACGTTCAGACACAATTAAATTACAATAATTATAAAATACTTATCTTTTAAATTCACAGCAGGTTATACACGAACTATTAATTTTACCATCTGGTTGACTTCGCGACTAGCAGCAAAAGATTTTTTAAAACGTTGAGCGAACAGTTTTATCATGTCTGCCCCACCAATATCTTCACCACATGTAAAATTTAAGCGCGAAACAAGTCACCTAATTGTCCGGCCAATAGGAATCGAGAATCACTAAAACATTTCAAACTTATTGGATCTTAGATTTTGACCAATCACGAGCAAGCATTTCAACAAATGAGCAGAGAATAGACGATGTTGACATTACAAAATATTTAAATGTTGCCCATTATAAATAACCTATTGCCGCTATCCATACAGCCGTGGTTGTAAACTGAAGTCGCCGAGATTGGTAGTTGTCGAGGCTGATTTTCTAACACTTACCTAATTAAACAATGCTGTTACTACACTGAAGCACATCCCGGATAAAATGTACAATAGTGTCCGTCGAATTGAAAGCTGATTTTTTTTTTGGGGGAAGGTCTTACCCTCAGAACAAAAACCTCCTTGCTTCGCTCGGAGAAGAAACCATGCTATTTTTTTTCAGTATGGGATGACAACTGCTAGCATGTCTCATGCCATGTCAAGTCGTCAGTGATCACATCCTACCAAATTAGATAAACGACGCGTTCATTGCCTTTACAAAGTTTATAGGATTATTGTAACTTGTTGGGATTTTAACGGTTGAAAATATTTCCTAAATTATATGTTGTAAACATTGTGTAAATTATAAAAAACATGTAGTGAATAACATGAAAATATCGTGAATTTATTCTTAAGTTGCTCTCCATATTAGTGATTGTTCTTTTTAATAATAACGTGTGTAGTTGATGGCTGTACATCTTCAAAACAACAAAACGAAAATTGCAAAGAAATTTTGTCTTTTCATCTGTAAGTTTTATTCAGTATTTTTCATGTTTGTGGATTATTATCACAAATATTGCATAAAAAAATGTCAACTTATCATTTCTACAGTCAGATAATATGGAAATTGTTACGTATTTTACTGTAATTTATCGTTTTTTGTGGGATCATGTTGGAGTTTATGAGTGATGTATTTTTTATCGATAGTAGTATTTTTACTTTCGAGCTGAGCGAGAAAGGTATTGTATTCGTGAAAAAAGTTGCACAAACTTTCTCAAAAATGTGTTCTATATCACTTAAGCAAGTCCCCTAAAAATGTCCGTCTGTCGGTTGGTCGGTCTGTCCGTCACGTTTTGGCCTAGCGGCTAAACGAATGGTCCTATTAACACCATATTTTTAATTTAAGACTTTTATTTCCGAATGGTTTTTTGCTGGCTCTCATTTTGAGGGTAGCTGTCATTCAACAAAAATGAAGAATTGATTTTTTTTTTTAAAACGGTTCAAATTATTTTTATGAAACTTTGCTTGACTAAGCATCTCTATGCAAGGTATCTTGCGCCATCATCAGTTTGTCTGTGTGATTCCATATAAGGGGTGTTCCTGTACTACCAAAACGTAAACTTGTGATTTACTCATAGGGTCAGTGCACCACTAGATGACCAAGCACCAATAGCTGACCAAAACTTAAATTTGAACTGAAAGTAAGAAAATTTTAAAATACCGCGATTTTACATAGAATTATATTCTAAGTATGTTGGCGTCTTACAATAAAGTTATGGGTTTGTCTAGCTAGTACTTTAGTATGTTTATTCGAAGTGGTCATGCAATGTAACATTTGAAAAAAAAAAAAACTTTAAGAGCATATTTTGTAAAGTCCTTAACACTTATTATATCACAAGCCTAACTAATTCATAGTCGAACTTTTAGAAGTGACTCTGAAAGTAGAACTAATAATTTAGTTTTTTTATGAATTTCGTCATAAAACCGCTTAAATGGTCAACTAGTGGTACCTACATTGACCCTAATTGACTACATTAAGTTTGTATTATTTTCTATAATTTTAATTTTGTTTTGGTTATCTACCTGAATGGATATTCAATTTGATTGGATTTTGTGAAAATTTAGTACACAGGATGTACCAAAAACTTAAAGAGCTTTACAGTCGACAAAACTGAACAACTATTCATAAGAAACAGAGTTTTGAAATTTAAAAATCTGTGAAAATTCATATAAAAGGTGTTCCAGTACTACCAAAATTTGAACATGTGATTTGTTCGAAATCGTTTACGGTTGGTTTGTTTTAATATTTTACAATTCGAGTTCCGAATTCATGTGGCAGAACATTTTTCAGAACCTTAATAAACGTTTGTAATTCCATACTATGTGTAGGTATGGTATTACAAATTTAAGTTTGCGGTTGACAGTTCTAATTGCATATCGCGAGAAAGTAAGTGCAGTGCTGCTGTACCATTTATTATATTTTACAACATTCAACGCGTTTTGTTTTCATTCTGGGTTCGATTCCCGATGGGGACACTGTCAAACAAATATAACTTTGTGTGTCTTCGCCAAATTGAAATGTCTCAATCAGCATGAATCATCCTGAATCAACAAATTGTAAGAAAATTAATAAAAATACTAAATTAATCTACATAAAATTCTCTACAAAAAAGGTTTGAAAGTTTTTCGCTACAAACAATACTGACAAGCAATTCTTGTGCTCATGCAACGCTTTGGCTCACAAGCGTATGAAGATTCTGGGTCAAGCTTATCCGAAACCAGAAGACTACAGGCTCCTTGTGCTCTAAGGTCCAATAAGGAACTCAGCTCCACGTTATAAGGCAAGATAAGATACACGAAATTTCGCTTGAAAATTTATTTGAGCTACTTAGAAGAAAAACACAAACCCGTATTTCAGCATTTTTGCAAAACCATCCCAAATGGATTGAATTGAGGGACAAAAGTTTGTTTTAAAATCCTACATAATTTGTATGTAAGCTAGAGATATTCATGAAAAAAAAAAGAACCTTTACACCTCCTACCCCTCTTGCCTCCACCGCTACCGTCCATTACTTTTAGTAAGTAAGTAAGAAATTTGGTATCTTTAATATTAAAACACCTACGTAAGAAATCACCTGTAGTAAAAAATGCAAAAAGTATTTTTTTTTAATGAATTTAATCACTGCTTTTAACAGATTTGCCTTTTATTAAAGTTTAGTACTTCAACTTTTTGGTCAAAGTTTCGACATCGATTTGTCCTTGTGTAACTTATCGACTATCGATAGATGAAAGCATGCCCACATCCCTACTTGTGACGAATTATTTCTTATATATTACTTCTATATGAGGTCAAATTTCTTTGGTCTTACCATACCTAGCCTGCGTGCAAAGTTTCAACCTGCGGAAATAACTAGTTTTTTAGTTATAAATTTTTGAAAATCGAAATTTTGCAATGGACCCTGCATGAAAACCAAACGCAAAAACTAAACGAAACAACCTCCATACAGCCTTATATGAGTAATTTATTTTTTTATATTTTAAAAATAGGCCAAAATGAATACTTTGGTACTAATTTGTATAGTATACAAGTAAATTACATTTAAATTAGCTGAATTCATTTATTACATATTTTTAACGTTATTAAACAATAAGCAATGTGTAGAACGAAACGCGTGTCGGCCGCCATTTTGAAAAATATTAGCAGTCATTACTTACGTCATGTCAAAATTCATCGTTCGCTAATTGCTTTGCTGTTTTATTATAATATACCTAATCGTATTATTATAATTTACCCCGCTTGTGCTCGGTGCTGTGCGCGGTACTCCGCCCCCGCGAGTGCAAGTGTTGGACCCTGACTTGTGCTCTGTGCTCAACCCGCCGCCGCACCCCGCGTGAGATGGACTGGTGACGAGTCACTTGATGAGTCCAGGGCGTCTGCCAGAGGGGGCTCTTCGCCTGGTGAAATTTCTGGGGCCTCGACTTGGTCGGGCAGGCCTCCTCGTGGCTTGTCTGAGGACACTGTTGGCCCTAGTTGGCCTAGACGTCAGCGGGGACCTACAGGTTTTTCAAATAGAAGAATCCATCCAATACTCCTCAGCGTTAAGGTAATTTTTCATTATTTCCTTGATTTTGTCATTTCTTATTAAACCAGAGTGAAAAGTTCTTACTTATATGTTGAGTAAAACTAGGGTGATCTATTTTATTAAAAGGAGAGTGACAAAAATTATAAGTTAAAGGATGTTCATTAATATTTATTTATATTTGTTTTAGCTCCATGTGGAACTGGAGATGTGTGTTCTCCGAGCTGGGCTCGGATGAGCAGTGCGTGGCATTTGCTGAGCAGGAGCGGGGCTCAAGAAAAAATATGCCAACACACATCCACTAACATACTGTACACAACATTACAAATTGTGTTTCACAATCAATTGTATAATTAATAAATTGAATATGGTTGTATTAAATTATAATACTATAAATAAATTGTAAATTTATTTTGGTGTTTCTTATTCCTTACTCAAATTTATCAATCGTGATGAGATAAATTAGGTCAAAAAGTGACAGAACTAAATTGATCAACCCCGAATAGGATAGATTAGGTTCAAAATTGGTAACAGAACCGAATTAGTCAACCCCGATTCCAAGCTGCCGACTCTAATGGATGGAGTTTGTTTTTATAAATCCGGAGGTCGCCTGCGGCGACCAGCCTCAGCCGCTACGGCTCACATGGTGCCTGGCTCTTGTTACGCAAGGGCGAAGGGGCTGCACTTCCCGCAGCTCCGGAGCTGTGAAAATTCGAAATTCCTACTCGCTTTAAACCTAGGATATCACTAGTAGTGGGTTTTTCGCAGTCCCCCTTCAGAGAGATGGGGGTCCCCTTCAGTGAAAGGGGGGGTTCCTTTTAGAGAAAGGGGGGTTTCCCTTTAGAGAGAGGGGGGGGTTTAGGTTAGGTCCCCCATCTTTCGCCACACTTATCTCCCCTTTGGTGTGTACAAAAGGATGGTGTTACCCTATTTATACTCGACATAACCTCAAAACTTCAATCATTTTTTTTAAAAAAAGGGGGGGTTTCCGCAGCCCCCCCTTCTCAGGGGGGGCTCCCCTCCCCCCCCCCGCGCCCCCCCCCCCAAAAAAAAAACCACAAATTCGACGGACACTTGTACATTTTTACCAGTGACCGTTCTGTATGATAGTACTTATTACTTTAGTCTGTGACTGAAGTTATTGATTGGTTATAAAATTTTACTGCAATACTAAGACAAAATCAAGTTAAATACTGTAGTTTCTCCAAATTTTGTCATGCACCATGTAAGTATACATGTACCATATTTTAGGATCTTGATAAGAGAGTTTGAATGGCAATAAAAAACATTAACATTTTACAACATTGTTATAATAGTATAGAAAATGAATAATTATGTGTATGCAAACTGTTGTTTATGAGTGTGCCTAATTAATTTTCAGATAACAGCAGTCTAAAATATAATTATGAGTAATCAGCCCCATGTATAAACATGGAGTTACAAGGTAATTAGATTTCCAAACTGAGTTATTGTTTATCCAACTAGGTAACTTATAAATTTACACCTTATAACATTATGGGTTTTGAGGTTTTCCAGCATGATACACTATGATTTATGAGCTTTAGCACAAAACATTTGCATTGTGAACAACCCTAAACTACTATTAAAACCTTCTTAAAATATTTTTACAGGATTTATACAATACAATTATTTATACAATGCCTAAGGTACTAAAATAAATTGTAAATTAACAGTAAATAAAAAATAAATTTCCTTTTGGTTATTGCTTTCAAAGAAATGATCTTAGAACAGATATATATATATATAATAATTTTTTTCATGTATTCCAATGCTTACTTAGATATTTTGCAGCCATGACACAAAAACCAGAGTATGTTTGATGGAAAGAATAACAATGTTTTACAAACTTGTTTTTCCTGACAGCTTTAGCCAATTTCTTTTGACATAGCTGCAAAATGTGTTGCTGGGCATTGGAATAAACAAAAAAAAACCGGTCAAGTGCGAGTCGGACTCGCGCGCCGAGGGTTCCGATATACCTAAAGTATTTTTGGAAGCAATAAAGTCCATTTTCAGGACCGCATAACTAAATTTGTTTGTAAAGGTTTTTTGCAGATTTCTGAAAAACTGTGCAACTTAGAAAGATCGTTTTATTTTTGCTGTGAAGTTTACATAGACTTCTGTCAACTGTAATTAATTCAGATTTTGCCTTACACAACCTTCGGAGATAAGGGGGGGGAATAGTATTTTTTTTGACATTTTTTATCATAACTTGAAAACTAAGAAATTTAAAAAAATACAAAAATATATTTTAAAATGTACAAGTAAAGCCCTTTCATATGATACCCCATTCGACCTAGTAGCGACAATTTGAAATTTGGCCCCCCCTATTTTGGCCCCCTTTACATTAATAATCATACTTTTTTCAAAATTCTTTCATGTGCAATTAAGTTGGGCAATTATATTCTAAAACTATTCCAAATTTCAAGTCGATAGCATGAGTGGTTGCTGAGATATAGAGGTGTGACAGACAGAGAGACAGGCACCATAAGGGTTCCTTTTTTTACCATTTTGGTATCGGAACCCTAAAAATGGGTCATAGAAAATTTATCATAAAAAATTACTGTACATGCTAATTAGCTTTTTAGAATACTTTTTATAATTGTAGCTCAAACAGTAAGAAGCTGTGGACTATTTTCCGAGAAGTTTATTCATCTGTTTGTTTTGCTTCCCAATTTTGAGATCAGCTCCCTCAACTTTATCTTGTATGTTGTCAATGAGCTCATTCTGAGCATCAATCTCCTGCCCAAGTGCAGAACCAAGGCCCTTCAGCCTACTTATATGCTGAACCATTTCTTCCAAATTATCATCCAACATTTTGTTAATTCGTTGACTATCGGGCAAGGGTTCTGCCATAGTCTGATCCAGACCTCTCAGACGGGTGGAGGGGTGCGCACTGAAGCGATCTTCAGGGGTAATTCCACCAGAGTAGTTATTATCTATTGTGTCTTTTAGCTGGCTGCCACTGGGCCCACCAGTTGGACTTCTCGTGTCTGGTGAAGTTTGACTACGAGATGGAGGAGTTTGGTCTGACTTTCCAGATATATAATTTTTAAGACCATAGAACACAGACTTAATACCATTGAGATGTTTTTGACTGTAATTTAGATTAGTGTTGATTTCGTCGAGTCTTTTATTAGTGTTTTCTAGTTGTTCACGCTGACGGACGAGTTCCTCTGCAGTAGCGATACCTATTTGTTCGGATTCACGCAGGAGGCCAATGCTTCTCGAAGAAGAATCTAGAGTCCGTTGTTCGATCTCACGTTGTCGTTGCAGAAGTTGTTGTTTTTGGCGCTCATGTTCTGCGATGTACCCACCGCCGCCGCCGTATGGCTGGGCCGCAGGTTTGGGCTGAGAAGGAGGAAACCTAGACCTGTAACCGTTGACGAAAGTATCGTCGTCCACATCGTCATCCTCAAACAAATTACTTGGATTGGAGATGTACTTGTGCCCAGCCATTTCACTGCGTAATTTAAAACTACACTTAGAACAAAGTACACAAAAAGAACAATAGTGTCTAACACGTTTCAAGGAATTGTTAAATAAAATACATACACTTCCGTCTTTGTCCGCCCTACTTTCGATAATTTAGGTTGCGTTCCAAATCGGGTAGAAATTACCCTGACAGCAGGATAGCTTTATATGACGTCCATCGGTGTGGTCGAGACAGACTGCTGTCAAATTTTAACTATTAGCGTTTTGGAACTCACTCTTAGAGTTTTTGCATGAGATGATGAATGTTCCTTGGCAGAATGACAGTGACAGCTGTGCTGTGCTGTGACCACAGAAAAATAAGGGTACTTAGAAGGAGGATTAAAGAAATAATTCGTCACAAGGTAGTGAAGGCGTCGTTCTATGGATTTGACGGGTTATTTTGAATATTTCCTAGTGATCACTGATAGTTTGACATAAAATATTGGGACATGTTGGCAGATGTCATCCCATAGTAAAATAAATTAGCAAGGTATCTATTCCGAGCGAAGCAAGGAGGTCCGAAATCTTTGGCTGTGACAGTGCACGAATCAGTGTCCGTCTTCCCAGCAAGCCCAGATTAGTAACTTAATGTACAGAGTACAGATAGGAATCGGGCCAATCACGGCCGTGGATGCTAATTTTAGTTTATGTAAGGGAATAAGGCATCGCTAGTGTGTTCATAGAAAGAGACGAATATATGGTGCTATCTTTCTCATTGTTGCTAGTGATGTACTACAACCATCGATAAACATACCATACCTATTCCTGGTAAACGTGAAATGAAACTATGAATTAATTGATGCTTTGTTTATTAAGTATTTACCTTCTCATATATAATTTATTACATGATCATATTCATATGTACGTTAACACATACGTATGTAAAACTAGCTGCATCGACAACCTCGTTCGGGTGGAGCTCTTGTCTCAGTGTATCATCTGTGCGTTCTTTTATTCAAGTATGATATATGCTATTTCACAAACATTGTACAGTTCATCACCTGAAATGATAAAATATTAAAATTAGTATTATTATATTTATTTATTAGCGGTCACATCTTATTACAAGTCCAATTTCACCAATGTCAAAGTAACTAAACTGTTACAAAATTATGGCGATGTCGCCAATTTCTAGTGGAAGATTTACACAGGAATTCACACCACAAAGACAAAGTCTTGTGTACTATAAGGACTCGGATAATTGATAGAGAAAGTTATTGAAGTCAAAATGACAGCCGCTTTTCACCATTCGAAACTCTCAGTAAAATGAATGTGTTTCAATCTTCCCTGTAACGTTCACTATAAAAGTCTGGATAACATCCTAGCAAAATTTGATATTAAACTCTTAAATAAACAGGAAGAATAAAAATTACAACATGTACATGACTGCCATCTTCAAATGCTGACAAACGACCCATCTAAAATTGGTATGTACTTTTTTCAAAATGAAGTGGCACATTATATGTCATAACATTACCAATCAATAATTTCGCTTCATGTGGATGTTGTATGATGATGATGTTGTATGATGTATCAATGAATTATAAACGTATTTTTTAAAACATCGATAGTCGATAAATAATACAAATTTATAGTAGCACATCCTTATTTTCTGCTATGTTTTAAATACTCTGCTCCCGCAATTTATTAGATGATCGTATAAAAACTTTGGCCAAAACAGTTTATTAAAGACAAGAAACTAGGTACTTACTTGGGCATTTTGGAAATCCACTGCAAATATCTGCCACTGTAAACAAAGTTGGCTGCGCAATAAGCCAATTTAGTGGCATGGTGGCCCATGTTCATAAAATTTTTCGCTCGAAATGTTTCGCACAAACTGCTTTACTTTTGGTTTCACAGCTAGGAACCCAACACTTAAAGACACCCATTTTACACACAGTTTAGTTTCGCTCATTATTTACAAATAAATCAAAACCAAAATACTTATTATCTGATAACTGATAAGTGAGATAGATAACGGACAAAAAAATAAATTTTAAATTTAAAACAACCGCCGAAGGTGAAACATACGCCAACAAGTATAACATCATAGTTAACTCTTAGACTAGTACGCACCATCCAGCATGCACAATTATTGGTATAGAATAGGTAGGTACCTATGTTATACCACTATTTCTTTGGTGTTGCAAAACTTTGGTGCGTAGTAGGCTGCAAATTCTGTAATAAATAAGAGAAATAACCAGAATATCTCGGCTTTATTCAGCGTAAAATTCTACTACGTACTGACAACCTGACATAATCATGTCATTATCCCCTCCTTAAATCTCACATACAAAGTCCCTAAGGTACCCAGGTGGCTGTCTTGTCCTGGTCGACCGCCGCAAAAGGGGTTGTTCCTGAGAAGGAGCCGTTTTTTCCAAAAGTGGGGACTCGTCAACAACAGGGTCTTGTAAGAAACAACACCATAACTTTCAGATGGTGTCGTATATTGATAGTTGAAGTAACAAATCAATGCCACAACTAATAACTCTTAATTTATTTAGACGTGTGTCCCGTAGCACGGCCCAACTAAACAGAGACTGACTGAATCGTCATCGTCTCGGACGTTGTTGATGCGTTGACAGCCTGCTGTACACCACAGTATCCTATCCTTCCTACTATAATCTTCTACATACATAAAAGAGCTTGTCCTGACTGACTGACTGATTCATCAACGCCGAGCCGAAACCGCTATAGATACAGATCTGAAATTTTGTACACAGGTTCTATGCACCTCAAAACTACCCACTAAGAAAGGATTTTGGAAAATTCATCTCCCAAGGGGGTGAAATAAGGTATGAAAGTTTGTATAAAAGTCCTTTGTTTCTTAAGCTAGATTTACACAAATTTGAATTTAAGCTTTTGGTAAAAAATAAAGAAACACGTGTTTAAGCATTTCTTAAAAATCACCCTTAGAAGGGTGAAAAAGGGGATGATTTTTTTCCGTATGGTGGTCTATAAGTCTTTCATTTTTAAAGGTAGAATTATAGAAATGTAGTTTTGAACTCTTGGTAAAAATAAAAAAGAACGTGTTTAAGAATTTTTCAAAATTCATCACCTAAGGTGGTGAAATAAGGAATGAAAGTTTGTATGAAAATCCTTTGTTTCTTGAGTTAGATTAGATTCCCACAAATTTGACTTTATGCTTTTGGTAAAAAATAAAAAACACGTGTTCAAGCATTATTTAAAAATCACCCTTCAAAGGGGTGAAAAAGGGGATGATTTTTTTCCCATATGTTGGTCTATAAGTTCATTTTCAAAGTAAAATCCACTAAATTTATTATTCAGGCATTAGGGTTGTAATTCTGTGGAACGTACATCGCTGTTATTGAAATTTCACCCCAAATTCAACCCCTGAAAGAGGGAAATGGGGTGAAAAAGTCTAAAAACCAATATGGGTATCGTTTGTATGGTTTATCGGGTCACTGATTACGAAAACTACAATTTTGAAATCCAACGTGGTGGACGTGAAATACCATCATCCTCTGGGGATGGGGTTGGGGTGCGATAGGGTTGAAATGTCTTAAAATCAATATGGGTGTCATTTGTATGGTTTATCGGGTCGCTGATTACAAAAACTACAACAACTTTAAAATCCAACGTGGTGGACGTGAAATTGGGGTGTGATAGGGTTGAAATGTGTAAAAATCAATATGGGTGTCGTTTCTATGTTTATATGAAGATAGGGATAGCGGTCAAGATGGCGTTAGGGGTAGGGATAGGGTAAGGGATAGGAATAGGGGTAGGGAGAGGGAGAGGAAAAAGGAGGGGGGGAGGGGGAGAGGGAGAGGGGCAGGGACAGGGATGGTTTGACGGACGGTTGGACATATGGTTGGACGGACGGACGGACGACAGATAGACGGAAGGATGGATGGTAGAAAGAATCCCTCGCGGACAAAGTTGCGGGCAACAGCTAGTCTATCATAATTTAGGCAGCGTACGGCATCTAAACATTCGCAAATAATTATTTTTTGAAGATTTAATCGGAAAAGAGCTCATAACTTCAAAACAGCTATACAGATTTTCATTGAATAAAATCCATCCCGTTTAAATGAAAAAGTACCTACGATGTCGCACAAATATAGACATATATACACTTATAACACTCCTCTGATTGCGTCGGGGGTTAACGTAATAAACAAGGGCGAAATGCAAGATGTCATGCCAGACGTGGTAGTGTCATGTCATGCGGCAAATCATTGACGTAAGAAAAACGAAAGGGCGTTTTTTTTGAAAGATGAGCGTTTTTCTTACGTCAACATTTTTATTAAACTCTCTTTGGTGAACACTAGCGCCGTGGTATTGCCAAATGTGGTACTAAAATTTTGAGCAGCCGATTTTAGACTTAATCGCTAAGTCATATAAACTAAAATTGAATGGAGTTAAATAACATCCACTGACTTTACACTGACGTTTCCATAGCGTGCCAGCAAGCCCGTGCGAGATATAGCCAAGTGGCATACACCAAAATTTAGTGGAAATTGGTTCATTCCATCAGTAAAGTGTCAGATTCAGTGCATCAAAACTGACGACACTACGAGCTGAAAACTTTGGGTGGCTGTAGAGACGTCTCGTCAGCCAGCCCATTCTATACAGGGAAAACTACGAAGATTACATAAAAGCAAAATAGTTCCACATTTACTGCATGTCTAGTGCAATTGATTGTAAAAAAGCCGAATCGAAAATGTCCATATGGTAGGAGCACTTCATCAATAATTATGGGTGGCTGGAGAGACGTTTTCCCAGCCAGCCCATGTGATATCTCGGAACATATAGTAGGTAGGAAGATGAAACAAAGCTTAATATTTACTACCTACTCGGAACAGTAGGAAGCAAATATTTCAAAATCCTAGCTCCACTAACTTTTGAGTTATTTGTATTTTTTCATGGGCTTGCTGGGGAGACGTCTCGCCAGCAAGCCCATGCTGTAACTCAAAAAGTACTGCACGTAGAATGCTGAGCGATATACCAATAGAGAGTGCATATTTGATGCAATAAGCACCAAGAAAAGTGAGTCCCTAGGTCTTACGGTTTCGGTACTAGAAACAAAAATCATTTTCCCGCCGAAAATTTTGAATGCATGATGTGAAGTGTGACGTTGCCGTTCTGTGCAACTCTACATGTTGCTGTTAGAGTATTCAAAAATCAATCTTGTATCCTTATAGTTAAAAGGTACTGTAGACGCACGTGTATATTATTTGTAATTTGAGAATAGTTCGGGAGACGGTGTACTTAGTAAAAGACTGATTGGTTAACAAGAAGTTTTTATTTATTTGTGGACAACATGTTAAGAACGAAAAAGATAATATGTATTTTAGCTCACGTGAAGAATAACTGGTGCCTCAATCACTTTTTAGCAACCGTGAGAACTGTATTCTAGGAGGAGATGTAGGTTTAATGGTCTCAGTAACAAACTAAAATTTTTAAAGTATTCTTAAATTGTCCTGTAATTAATAGGTTAAGAAAACTCAGTTATTAAATAAATACGTCCGCCAAAATACATATTATGTCTTTTGTTCTTCACATTTTGTCCACAAATAAATAAAAACTTCTTGTTAACCAATCAGCGTTTTAAGTACACCGTCTCCCGAACTATTCTCAAATTACAAATAATCTACACGTGCGTCTACAGGACCTCTTAACTATAAGGACACAAGATTGATTTTTGAATGCTCTAACAGCAAGATGTAGAATTGCACAGAACGGCAACGTTGCACTTCACATCATGCATTCCAAATTTTCAGCGGGAAAATGATTTTTGTTTCTAGCATCGAAACCATGAGACCTAGGGATTTATTTTTCTTGGTGCTTATTTCATCAAATATGCACTCTCTATTGGTATATCGTTCAGCATTCTACGTGCAGTACTTTTTGAGTTACAGCATGGGCTTGCTGGCGAGACGTCTCCCCAGCAAGCCCATGAAAAAATACAAATATCTCAAAAGTTAGTGGAGCTAGGATTTTGAAATATTTGCTTCCTACTGTTCCGAGTAGGTATTAAATATTAACCTTTGTTTTATCTTCCTACCTACTATATGTTCCGAGATATCACATGGGCTGGCTGGGAAAACGTCTCTCCAGCCACCCATAATTATTGATGAAGTGCTCCTACCATATGGACATTTTCGATTCGGCTTTTTTACAATCAATTGCACTAGACATGCAGTAAATGTGGAACTATTTTGCTTTTATGTAATCATCGTAGTTTTCCCTGTATAGAATGGGCTGGCTGACGAGACGTCTCTACTGCCACCCAAAGTTTTCAGCTCGTAGTGTCGTCAGTTTTGATGCACTGAATCTGACACTTTATTGATGGAATGAACCAATTTCCACTAAATTTTGGTATATGCCACTTGGCTATATCTCGCACGGGCTTGCTGGGAAGACGGACACGAGACGTCTCGCCAGCAAGCCCATAGTGTAACTCAAAAAGTACTGCACGTAGAATGCTGAGCGATATACCAATAGAGAGTGCATATTTGATGCAATAAGCACCAAGAAAAGTGAGTCCCTAGGTCTTACGGTTTCGGTGCTAGAAGCAAAATTCATTTTCCCGCCGAAAATTTTGAATGCATGATGTGAAGTGCGACGTTGCCGTTCTGTGCAACTCTACATGTTGCTGTTAGAGCATTCAAAAATCAATCTTGTGTCCTTATAGTTAAGAGGTACTGTAGACGCACGTGTAGATTATTTGTAATTTGAGAATAGTTCGGGAGACGGTGTACTTAGTAAAAGACTGATTGGTTATCAAGAAGTTTTTGTTTATTTGTGGACGACATGTTAAGAACGAAAGAGATAATATGTATTTTAGCTCACGTGAAGACTAACTGGTGCCTCAATCTCTTTTTAGCAACTGTGACAACTGTATTCTAGGAGGAGATGTAGGTTTAATGGTCTCAGTAACAAACTAAAATTTTTAAAGTATTCTTAAATTGTCCTGTAATTAATAAGTTAAAAAAACTGATTTATTAAATAAATACGTGAGACAAAATACATATTATGTCTTTTGTTCTTCACATGTTGTCCACAAATAAATAAAAACTTCCTGTTAACCAATCAGCCTTTTAAGTACACCGTCTCCCGAACTATTTTCAAATTACAAATAATCTACACGTGCGTCTACAGGACCTCTTAACTATAAGGACACAAGATTGATTTTTGAATGCTCTAACAGCAACATGTAGAATTGCACAGAACGGCAACGTTGCACTTCACATCATGCATTCAAAATTTTCAGCGGGAAAATGATTTTTGTTTCTAGCATCGAAACCATAAGACCTAGGGACTCACTTTTCTTGGTGCTTATTGCATCAAATATGCACTCTCTATTGGTATATCGCTCAGCATTCTACGTGCAGTACTTTTTGAGTTACAGCATGGGCTTGCTGGCGAGACGTCTCCCCAGCAAGCCCATGAAAAAATACAAATATCTCAAAAGTTAGTGGAGCTAGGATTTTGAAATATTTGCTACCTACTGTTCCGAGTAGGTAGTAAATATTAAGCTTTGTTTCATCTTCCTACCTACTATATGTTCCGAGATATCACATGGGCTGGCTGGGAAAACGTCTCTCCAGCCACCCATAATTATTGATGAAGTGCTCCTACCATATGGACATTTTCGATTCGGCTTTTTTACAATCAATTGCACTAGACATGCAGTAAATGTGGAACTATTTTGCTTTTATGTAATCTTCGTAGTTTTCCCTTTATAGAATGGGCTGGCTGACGAGACGTCTCTACAGCCACCCAAAGTTTTCAGCTCTTAGTGTCGTCAGTTTTGATGCACTGAATCTGACACTTTATTGATGGAATGAACCAATTTCCACTAAATTTTGGTATATGCCACTTGGCTATATCTCGCACGGGCTTGCTGGGAAGACGGACACGAGACGTCTCGCCAGCAAGCCCATACTGTAACTCAAAAAGTACTGCACGTAGAATGCTGAGCGATATACCAATAGAGAGTGCATATTTGATGCAATAAGCACCAAGAAAAGTGAGTCCCTAGGTCTTACGGTTTCGGTGCTAGAAGCAAAAATCATTTTCCCGCCGAAAATTTTGAATGCATGATGTGAAGTGCGACGTTGCCGTTCTGTGCAACTCTACATGTTGCTGTTAGAGCATTCAAAAATCAATCTTGTGTCCTTATAGTTAAGAGGTACTGTAGACGCACGTGTAGATTATTTGTAATTTGAGAATAGTTCGGGAGACGGTGTACTTAGTAAAAGACTGATTGGTTATCAAGAAGTTTTTGTTTATTTGTGGACGACATGTTAAGAACGAAAGAGATAATATGTATTTTAGCTCACGTGAAGACTAACTGGTGCCTCAATCTCTTTTTAGCAACTGTGACAACTGTATTCTAGGAGGAGATGTAGGTTTAATGGTCTCAGTAACAAACTAAAATTTTTAAAGTATTCTTAAATTGTCCTGTAATTAATAAGTTAAAAAAACTGATTTATTAAATAAATACGTGAGACAAAATACATATTATGTCTTTTGTTCTTCACATGTTGTCCACAAATAAATAAAAACTTCCTGTTAACCAATCAGCCTTTTAAGTACACCGTCTCCCGAACTATTTTCAAATTACAAATAATCTACACGTGCGTCTACAGGACCTCTTAACTATAAGGACACAAGATTGATTTTTGAATGCTCTAACAGCAACATGTAGAATTGCACAGAACGGCAACGTTGCACTTCACATCATGCATTCAAAATTTTCAGCGGGAAAATGATTTTTGTTTCTAGCATCGAAACTATAAGACCTAGGGACTCACTTTTCTTGGTGCTTATTGCATCAAATATTTACTCTCTATTGGTATATCGCTCAGCATTCTACGTGCAGTACTTTTTGAGTTACAGCATGGGCTTGCTGGCGAGACGTCTCCCCAGCAAGCCCATGAAAAAATACAAATATCTCAAAAGTTAGTGGAGCTAGGATTTTGAAATATTTGCTACCTACTGTTCCGAGTAGGTAGTAAATATTAAGCTTTGTTTCATCTTCCTACCTACTATATGTTCCGAGATATCACATGGGCTGGCTGGGAAAACGTCTCTCCAGCCACCCATAATTATTGATGAAGTGCTCCTACCATATGGACATTTTCGATTCGGCTTTTTTACAATCAATTGCACTAGACATGCAGTAAATGTGGAACTATTTTGCTTTTATGTAATCTTCGTAGTTTTCCCTTTATAGAATGGGCTGGCTGACGAGACGTCTCTACAGCCACCCAAAGTTTTCACCTCGTAGTGTCATCAGTTTTGATGCACTGAATCTGACACTTTACTGATGGAATGAACCAATTTCCACTAAATTTTGGTGTATGCCACTTGGCCATATCTCGCACGGGTTGCTGGGGAGACGGACACCACGAATCATATTGGCACGAATAGTATTGGAGCCGATTGTACAGTCAAGAGCAGATCAAGCTTGACACTTGCAGTGCAATTATCGTCTCTACGCTGACTAAGATAAGAGCGGTACAAAGTCCAATGTGTCAAGCTTGACGAGCTCTTGACTGTACATACGCGTTTGAAACTAGAGAATTTAAAAAAACGTATATATTTTTATTGGGATAAAAATATGAAAAAAATTATAAATTAAGGAATATTTAAGAATCAATAAGATGAAAAGAATGTTGATAAATCAGTATTTTGTTGTCATGATTTTATATAATTAATTATTATCAAAACATTATCCATGACCTCAAAGGATAGTATAGTTTTTCCCTCAGAACAAAAACCTCCTTGCTTATTTGGTTTTTCCTTAGGGCTCCCGCACACGACCGAGAATCGGTGGCCGATTTTTTGTCGGCATCCCGCTCTGACGTGTTATCACCTGGATCTTCCGTCCTTGTCCTGGGCGATAATCGGCCACCGATTCTCGGTCGTGTGCGGGAGCCCTTACTCCGTGTTTTGAACACACTTTTAATTAAAGAACCCATTCACCGCCTTGCTTGAAGCTCAAGCATGAAGCTGACAAATCGGGCTTTGGAGTTTTGTTTTGACATTTACAGTACGGATTAAAACCTGCTCATGAGCTTTGTGTGCGGTTTTAGCGCGCTAATAGTCGGTTCAAAACTTGCTCGTATTCACTCGTTTAAGTGACGTGACGTCATCAGTGACGTCACTTTAGCGCGCTATCATTGCATACGAAAATGAGGTAGTGCAGCGTGTGCGAAACGTCAAACTCATAAGACATTTGTCATCAATCTCGTTTTCGAGAGATTTTTTTCAACTTTTTTTGGGGTTTTAGATTAAATTATCTTATCGAATAATCATTATCTCTCAATAATTTCTTAAAACGCAAAACAAAATCAAACTTTTAATTTTTCTCAGTGACATTGACATAAGCGCGCTCTAGTCTGGTTTAAAACTGTATTCGATGATATTCGACGAATGCACGCATATAGAAATAAACCGACTATATTCAGTGAATGTGATGTGTGCGTTGATTTCAAGAAACAATCCGTAGTGTTAGGGCTGCGTTCCAAAACAGGTAATAATTGCCCCTTGACAGTAGTCTGTCTCGACCGCACATATGGATGTCATATAAAGCTATCCTGCTGTCAGGATAATTTTTACCCAATTCGAAACGCGAAACGCGCCCTAGATTGATCAGATGATTTGTTCCATTTTCGAGTTTTATTATTTTCTTGTGGTTTTTCTCCAAATAAAGCAGGAAAAAAGTATAAAATTATCAAAATGATGGCTGGGAAAGGTAAATAACCACTTTTTTTATATAAGAAAAGTAGATTTTGCTGTTTATACTAACATTTTTATTTCTTTATTTTGTTTTGCTGATCGCATGAGACATTTTTTCTTACAGTTATGCCGGAGACAGAAGAGCAGAATAGAATAAGATTTCAAGTGGAGCTCGAATTTGTTCAATGCTTAGCAAATCCAAATTATATTCATTGTAAGTATTGTGAGGTTATCTTTAAAATTTTATCAACACTCCTTGACCAACTTGTAAACATAATTCAGTACAGTTCAACTCGGGTACTGTCCATGGTCCACCTTCGTAGTGCACCTGGGTGTACCACAGGAGATTTTTTTCTCCCGTGGACCACCTGATAAGTTGAATGAAAACAAGTTCAAAACTGTCGCCAGTGGTCCACCTATTGTCTATTGAAGTTTTAGCAAAACATCAATTAAATATGTATTATTAGCATTTTCTAAATTCAAGGGATTAAAAGTATAGGTTATTTATCAAAAAAACTTTAATAGTTATTGTATGTAAAAAAAGAAAAATGTTTTTGAAAAATCTTTCACTCAGGGGCGAAATAGGTGAATTCTTCTTTGTTTTATTGTTTGTTATAAAATCAGATGGGTGCTACATAACAGAAATTGCAGTCCTTATGGGGTTTCGCTCTACTAAAAGAGAATACAACATGTAACTCTATAACAAAAACTTCTCGATTAGAAATTTCAAAATATTTCTATTTATCATACATGTACTTACTTACTTCGCTGGCTCAGCGACCTGAAGTGGATCTTGGCCTCCGACATCAAAGTACGCCATTTGTCTCTATTCTGTGCCAAATCTGACCAGACGGGCACTTCCAGCTCTTTCAGGATCATACATGTATAGAGAGTATATTATTCTTTTATTTTCCGAAAGTTGTAAAACAAAGCAAAAGTCTCATGGGTGGAGAGTTTCTATTCGAGAGGCTTAGCATTATTAAAATTACTTACACATAATGTGATTAAAAAATATAAGTATTTTTGCACACACACATACAGACATACACACACACACACACACATTCACATGCACACACAAACATACACATACGCACTCAGTGTCTACAATATGTTAAGGTTTTATCCTTTTTTTTTTCTTTTTCTCTTTTATTATTCTATCTTTTATATATTGTCTTTTTTATGTAGGAATGTCATGCTGATCTTTTTTTTGTTACCTTTAATAGTATGAGTCCCATGCAATATGTACCAATCCGAGGAGTGGGAACCTGGTGACCTGTACTACAGGTCTTTGACTTATTTCAGGCGCCAGTCTCCCACATTCAAGTGGTTAAGACTCCAAAAATGTGATTTAACTAGTTTTAAGTTCAACAATGACACTTCTGTGGTGAGAAAACAAATACTTTTTTATTAATTTACTTAAAGTACATGAGCATCTCCTTTCTCAAACGGTTTGCAAGTAGATTTGTAAATATTGATCTATTTATAATATGTATGTAGTACTTATGTATTTAGTGTTAAATATTTACGTTTATATGTATATATTTATATATTGTTAATGTATGTATTATTTAATTATTCAATGTTTCTTATGTATTCTTAACATTAGGTTTATTATATCATTATTCTTATATTTTTACACTGCACTTCCTAACTCGTTTATCTTTGATGGATTCCTCTTGCCAAAGGTTGTCTGGAAGAGATCGCTTACAGCGATAAGGCCGCCTTTGCTCACTTTTTGTAATTAATTCTTGTTATTTGAATTTGTTTTTTAGTGTGCAATAAAGTGTTTATCTATCTATCTATCTAATTTACTAGCGGACCGCCCCGGCTAGCGGCTTCGCACGGGTATGTATAGGTTCGCCCGCGTTGAATTCAGACAATCCCTACTCCTACTATTCCTCCTACTATTTAAAGTGTGCAAAATACTTCCAATTAGCCTGAAGCATAAGTACTTACTTTTAACAAATAGCCATGGCAATCAGGAGCGTAACACATTATTAGTTAATGTTACCAACAGTCATTGCACAAGATCAATGACCTCGGGTAAATTTATTGTCCCTAGAGTAACAAACTATTATGGAGATAGGACCCTAAAGAAGCGTCTTCCGTATCTAATTAACAGTTTACCCGATGACATTAAAAAAGAAACTAAAAAAACTAAATTTAAAAAAGAATTGAAAGAATTCTTCATAGATTGTTTGCCTGATAATCGTAGTAATTAAGCACTTTTTAGAAAATTAATATTATATGTTTTACGAGAATCAACTGATCCTACAGTCAAACTGTCTGTGCAGTTTTGTGGGACTTTGTATAGTTTTTAGGTCTGCATTTATATGTAACAATCAATAAATAAATAATAAATAAATACCCCTGCCCCTACTCCTACCCCTACCCTACCCCGTTCTTATGAGCAATTTTATTTTTTATTAAGTACAATTTCTTTGCCCTGCCCCTGCCTCTACCCCTACCCCTGCCTCTACCCCTACCCCTGCCCCTACCATCCTATATCCTTTTCCTGGTTCAAAGCTACCTCCCCACCAATTTTCAACCAAATCCGTTCAGCCGTTCTTGAGTTATAGTGTAACAAATTATTTAAAAAAATCATTCTATATCCTTCTAAAAAAAAACCATCCTATATCCGTCTCCTGGTTCTAAGCTACCTCCCCACCAATTTACACCCAAATCGGTTCAGCCGTTCTTGAGTTATAGTGTAACTAATTATTTAAAAAAAAAATCCTATGTCCTTTTCCTGGTTCTAAGCTACCTCCCCACCAATTTTAACCGTAATTGGTTTAGCCGTTCTTGAGTTATAAATCAAATCTCTTTGTTATAAATAGTGTAACTAACAGTTCAGCCGTTCTAATAAAAAAAAATCAAACCATCCTATACGAGTAGCAGTCTCTTGGTTCTAAGCTACCTCCCCACCAATTTTCAACCAAATCGGCTCAGCGGTTCTTGAGTTATAAATAGTGTAACTTTCTTATATATATATATAGATTTAAGACGACGATAGAGAATCACGCCTTAGCAGGATTATAGTAGTTTATTTTAAACCTGTACTTTACATCCAGGTGGACCACGGAAAATAAAAATCTCCCGTGGTACACCTAGGTGAACTTAGGTGTTCCATGGGGAAAAAAATCTCCCGTGGTTCACCCAGATGAACCATGTAAGTGGACCACGGGCAATACCCGGTTCAACTCTGAAAATATGTACTTGCAGTTTTAGCACAGCGTGGTTACTTAAAAGAGCAGACTTTCGTCAACTACCTGCGATATCTTCAGTACTGGCGGGAACCGGAGTACGCACGCTATCTAAAGTACCCTATGTGCCTGCATTTTCTAGAGCTGTTGCAACATGAAGCTTTTAGAAGAGAATGTGTTTCTGCACAGGTTTGTAAAGATATTCCTATTTTAATTAATTTTCATTATACTATCCCATGAAAGTCCAGTGCTGGACAAGAATCTTCCCCAGAATTTTACAGCAAAAATGCATGGCTCTATAGTTGGAGAGGACATACCATTAGCCAGCATGCTTGTACAATGGACTGTGGTAGTTGGTGGATTGCGTTGTGGTTAGCATAATGGACTGTGATGGTTGATGACTGCTGTATGGTAGTACAATATGCAGAAGGATGTTTCTGACCATCCTCTAGTTCTAGATTTACTTCTACGAAATCCACGAGAAGATATGGTGTGGTACTTTTCTCAGCCCGACCCTAGCATACAGACCAATTATGTGATGGACACAGTCTAGAACTATACACCTTGAGCCCCCATACACACTGTTGATGTCTTACAAGAATCTGTTCGCAACAAGTCTCACGCCACGTTTGTCGTGGTTTACCCTGAAGGTGTTAGTTATCATGGGGTATCCATTATGTGACATCTTTCGCCTTTAGTGGTGGATCCGGATTGCGCGAATTTGCTCACTTTAAAATTAAAAATTGTTTTCTAATAAGAATAATGTGGAATTGATGAAAAACAAACCATTTTACATTTATTTGTGTGTTGTGTATTTACAAATTTATATTTTAGTGTTCAAATATTTGTAAACTTGCAAGAAATGATGACGTCACTGCATAGGTAGATAGGTACATTTTTATTTTAATCCGGGTTTTAACACGGCAATTATAATTAGGCCAAATTAAATTACCTTCTTAGTCCCGACTTTTCGGCTGAGTTCATCGACCATAGTCATTGGTCACGGGTAGACCTGTCTCCTAATTATCGCTCTAAGACCCAGTATAAAATAAACAATGACTTCAAAAATTGTATACAACTTTTCACGAGTAGCTAAACTCGGTAGTAAACTCCCGGACGTGGTGTATTGTTGCAGGTGTGCAAGTTCATGGACGACCAGGCGCTGCTGCTGTGGCAGCACTACACGCGGCGCCGCACGCGCACGCTGGCGCCGCCCGACGCGCCCGCGCAGGCCCCGCCCAACCCCCCGCCGCCCCAGCCGCCCCGACACCAGACATAGGTATATGAGGAATATTAAACACGATGACCATTGATTTTTACAATACCCTTTAGATCTGTTGTGCCAATTTGGAAAGTCCCCGATAATTTTAAAATAATTAGGCCATGTTCTGCCTCTTTTTTTCACAAGCAATTTCACAAGAATTTTTTTCTTGTATCTGGTGTGAGTGAAATGGAAGATATTCAATGCTTTGTTCCTTTCTTCTTTACGGCGATAGTATACGTCAAAATTGTAGGTAGTCCCAAGACGGCGGGATTTGGGGCGCTACATCTGCAGTGCTCGGTTTGCACTTTCAGTGATAGTTTCTGTTGTGACCACCAGTTCAGAGAAGTTTGTGCCACATTGGCAACACTGGTGCCTTTTTTCTAGTGTTTAATGTTCCCTGATCAGTGTAGACAGTGTATGTAAGTAGATACTGTAATAATAATTGTGTAAATAGTTATGAGCGTTGATGAAACAATGATATGGTACCGCATGATCAGTCAACGAAACTGAACCGCTTTTTCTCTCGAAACATCACTGACAATGAAAAAAATTAAATCTGCTTCCATAATGGGTTATTACTTTTGGATCCCTAGTCTTACTTACTTACTTTAGCGTAACGACCCATAGAGAAGTCTTGGCTTCCGATTCGAGAATTCGCCACTGGTCTCGCTCGATCCTGTGCCGCAGCCTGCCAGCCGTCAGCCTGTAGCTCGCTCAAGTGTGCACCAACTACATCGGCCCACCGGTACCTCGGGCGGCCAACCGGACGGCGTCCGCCAGGTCGACCCCTCATAGGCTTTCTTGACGTACCGGTCATCCCCCATTCTTTCTCCGTGGCCGAGCCAACGGAGTCAGTGCGCTTTCGTCTGTCCGATTATGTTCAGGATCGCCACGGCGGTCTCATACTGTCGCCAAACGCACAATACTAATGAAAACTTTTGTATTTCTGACACAAGAAACATATTTCTGAAAGTGGCAGCACCTCTGCTCTGCAACAGTCTTTATATTTGTGATCTGTTTCTTGTGGAAAGTTGTTTGATTTCGTTTACTGATCCTGACACTTCCCCCATATAATTCACTTATATTATACTAAATTGTCATACATCATTATCTTCATAATAATAATAGTTTTCTCCTTACTTCATAAGCATTTGTACAGAGACTGAAAGCATAAGACTTAAGAAAGTGTTTATTGTAAATATGAATATGTAGATTAGAAATAAATTAGGTAACTCTTAAGTAATGTAATAAATATTTTTACATAAGTAATGTGTGTAATTTGAAAGTTATAATAATGAATTATCTGTACACAACAACATACGAGTAAAACAACGCAGGTATTTTAACATAATATTCTGGATGCATTTAAATTGCTTGAAGTATGAAATTATGACGTTTGAACATGTTATAATAAAATATCAACCATATCAACTTGTCAAAAAAGAGCTAGTTCGAGGCATTGACTGGTGAAACTAGAATTATTTTTACAGGCAACACTCAATACATTTAAAAATATGAATTGGCCGCTTGGCCTACTAAAATGTGAAAAGGTGACTTTCTTTAACTCTTTTTTACCAATCTGAACATAGTATTTCAATGATCTCATATTAGTTGGTAAAAGGTGTGGGTCTTCGTTGCCTGGCCTTGCACAAGGCCCGTAGCGTGCAGTAGTACAACAATTCAATAGCGCTCATCATGCTGAAACCCATGCACAGACCGAGCAGACCGCCCGTGTTAGCTGGAATAATAATAATAAATGTACAGACTTTTTTCTTTAACTATAAAGAAAATATTTAATAAAGTATACAAATCATAGGTAAGTAGGTAGTAGGTGCTTGAATAATATGTGTGACAGGAGCAGTGGCGTGCACAGAGATTTTAGACAGGGTATGCACTAAAAATTTTTCCAATTTATATAGAATTTATATAAAGATATCCTGCTGTCAAGGAAATTCTCACTGTTTTGGAACGCGACCCAAATAGGTCCATGACATCCAAAGATTGATAACATTGCGCTTACTTTTAGTTTGTGTATTATTTCATAATGTATTCTTTACGTACCTATTTTTACTGATTTTTTTTTTATCAAATCAATGCGAATATTTTCCAAAAATTTTTTTGGATCTACAAAACTTCGTCCTTTAAACTCCTATATTGGTCTCAGATATCGGTATAATTATTTTACATTCGAAACACAATAAAAATCCGACTAAACAAGTCGACCCTCTCCATTCATTCAACAACTAGGCAATACTTTGACGGCTTCTCTATAAGCTGTGCCTGCATGCGCTACACACGCATACATTTTCACGCACACAGACAAACTTTTGCTGTGTACTACACGAGAGTTCACGAGATGCTTTGTATGAAAAATAAGCACGGTTTAGTACTGCTTTTGCGCACGCGACGCCGCCGTAGTTGCAGAGCTCTGCGGTGCTTCACGCGAGTATTCACCACTAAGTATAGATGGCGCGTATAAATACGGGACACCGACTCAAAGACATTGCGACGGAAATTTTTTATTTTATGGGAGTTATTATAGTAAAGTTATCGTATCATTTACATTAAGGGGCACGTTTGTATTGATCGTCTGGTACAGCAGGGTATGCAGAGCTTTTTTGCATGTATGGAGTGCACGCCACTGGACAGGAGACCAAATTGAGGTATACAATACTGCTAGGGAGTTCATAGCATTGGGTCATTTGGATATTAAGGGGCTGATAAGAGCTAAATACGCTTCACTTGAGCAGGTTTTTAACGAAAAGTGATGAATATATGGCCGTGAAAAAAATTTATGTGATAATTAAGCATCTTTCCAAGAATATGGCCGACTCCGAAACACGATTAAATATATTTTGTACATAAAAAAATCCAAAGTTACCTCTGCTTTTTGCTTTTAAACCGTTTCTTTTAAGTACCCATTAATCTATGATGCCAAAATTTTTATACATTATTCAATACATTATGCATAGGTAATAATGTAGCTACTTATTTGATAATTAATATTATGGTTACAGATTTTGAGAAAAATGCAAAAATGAGCGAAAAACGTCCCCGAATCGCGAACGTCCCGTCGTCCAGCGCGAATCCCCTCCGTTCTTGAGAAGCACGCGCATTCTGCCCTTGGTTAGAAAGGGAGGTAATTCAGCTCTTATCAGCCCCTAATTATTTTCTTATTAGAACAAAAGACCCTTTTTTAAAAACCCCCGCCAGAAAAAGTGGATTATAAGGAAACGAAGTGACGTAAAGTGTCCACCTTAGAAGTCTGGGTATACCATCGCAGGTTTTATTTCGTGAATTTGTTAAGATCAAAACAATAAAAAATAAACTGGTTAAAAAAATTATTCACCAATTTCTAAACTTTTCTGTATTTACAAATACCATTTCTATGGAATGTTGTTTTTTTTCGTATAATATGTTTGTTGAAAAAAAAAAGGGTTTAAAAGATCGCAGTAGTTCCCATTATATCTTGTACAACGGCATCGATAAAGGAATCGTTCGTACTTACAAAGAAATTCCGTGAGGCCAAATATTTCTCCTTTCGTATATCTCTGAAATCTTCCCTCTTCGAAGTAAAAGTGCACCACGAGCATGTTTTCTCTAAGAAATAATAAAATGTTACAGGTCAAAGGTGTTGTTATAGTCTGATTAACTTTGGAACATACCACTTTAATTAAAGCATGGACGAACAATAAGAAGGACTGACCATCCTCTTTTAGAAATCGTAACCCGAAAAAGTATAAAACTAGATGGCGCTAATAAATAGTCCGGGAAGTTATTATGATATAACGAGTATTCTGCTTAAAAAAATAAACCGAATTCCAATGTTCACGTTTCCTCACATTGAAACTATGTTGAAATTTTGAATGATTTTTTGGCAGAATACTCGGTAGACCATAATTAATTTTCAGATTATTTGAAAGCGCCATCTAGTTTCCATGAGTTTTATGCCTTTCCGGGTTACGTTTTCTAGTATGGGGATTGTCAGTCTTATTATTATTCGTCCATGATTATTAAAGTAACTTACATAAAGTATTCAGGGGTGCGTCCAATACTCGTAGCGAACTCCTCATTAAGCGCTTGGATAAGTGGTGCGGTGCTGACCCGTTCGTCGTAGGATATCTCCGTGCACGATGGCAGGCACTCCTCGCATTGACGGTCATTTGCTGGAATCAAATCCTATACTTACTAATCTGGGATCAAATCCACGTATGTCATAGTTCACGCAAGACACGGGAGTTTTGTAAACAAAATTCATGTAATTAATAAGTGTTAAAACGATACGTTACGATACTTTAAAACGATAATCTAAGCGTTTTTCTGTGTGTGTTGTGGTTACAAATGTGTACCTAATACTATGGAACTCTAACTCAGAATAAATTCCACACAAAAAGTGGCCCTACGTGAAACCAAAAGACAGCCAAAAGGACGTCACATTCAAAATACGAATCAATTGGTTCAAATTCAGAACGAGAGCAGGGATTGGTTCGCGCGCGTGCTGCAATGTCAGCTAGTGGGTAGTTGAGAGGTAACTAAGTATTTTAGCTCCGCCGCGCCATGCTCCGCCTACTTAGGTAGGTAACTATTTCGTGGGGTCAAGTTTGAAGCGTAGTTATCGTTCTATAGTATTGTAGTTATAGATAGATCGCGCTCTTTCGTAAACTCTAAGGGTGTCATTCAGAGACGTTTCGCTAGCACGGCGCCAGCGAAACCCAGGTGTAACCTTGGTGTCAGCGAACTACAATACTATTAGTATTGTAGTTCGCTGCTTGGTGTAATTCATTTTGTTAGGCTAGCACGGTAATAAGTTGGCACTGTATTTTATTATTGATCTTTGCCCGTGATAAGAAAAATGTCGTGTTGAGTGATAGGTAATTATGACCGGTGACAGAGCTAGATCAAAGTTAGACCTGGGTTTTGCTGGCCCCGTGCTAGTGAAACGTCTTTGATTGAATGATACCCCATAGTCCTGCAGACGGTCTCCTAAATTTTGTTGGAAGCGTGTTTTAGCGTCCGCAATATTTTTTTTTGCATTTTTTTGATATTTAAGGACTCCTGAACAAGATTAGGGAGGGTGTCGCCCTGACATCCTTGAGGATTTTGTATAAAGTCCATGTTTAGATAAAAGGAGGGGAACGAAATAAAAATTTTGACCCACCTCTTCGAGTGGAATATCGTTGTTTAGAGCTTGTTGAGAAGATAAATGCTGTATTTTTTGTTCTAAAAAATATTAAAAGGTAAAGGAATTAGATGCCACCAAAGTCAGTTTTTTTTACAAAATTTTGTTTGGGCTGTATCTTATGAACAGTAATAGGTAGACAGTTGAAATATTTACAGATAATGTATTTCTGTTGCCACTTTCACAAAAAATACAAAATTTTTTAAAACTAATAAATTAAGGGGGGCTCCCATACTAAAAACCTGTCTTTTTAGGCGGTTTTTACTCGATTTTTGGTTTTAGCTCTATCTTAAAAACGGGAACACTTACAAACGTAAAAATATGTAAGTTTATAGTGCATGAGCTATAGAATAACAAAAAATAATAAATACTGGTCAAGTGCGAGTCGGACTCAAAAAATCTAGCACAGTAAGTTACTACTTACAATATTGATTGTAGGTATTAGTTGAAATTTCAGTAACTTACTGTGCAAGATTTTTTGAGTCCGACTCGCACTTGACCAGTTTTTGAAGCTTTTTGTTATTCTACAGCTCATGCACTATAAACATACATATTTTCACGTTTGTAAGTGTTCCCGTTTTTAAAATAGAGCTAAAACAAAAATAGTTCAAAAATCGCCAAAAAAAACAGGATTTTAGTTTGGGAGTCCCCCTTAATTTATTATTTTTTTTAATTCATAGTATTTCTTGTTATAGCAGCAATAGAAATACATAATCTGTGAATATTTCAACTGTCTACCTATTACTGTTCATAAGATACAGCCCAAATAAAAGCTTGTAAAAAAACTGACTTTGGTGGGCGTAGGTCAAAAATTTTATTTCTTTCCCCTCCTTTTATCTAATCATGGACTTTATACAAAATCCTCAAGGATGTCAGGGCGACACCCTGTCTAATCTTGTTCAGTAGTGTTAAAACATCATGAAAATGAATTAAAATATATTGCGGACGCCAAAACACGCTTCTAAAAAACTAAAACCGTGAATTGAGGCCATGAAACTGAACACCTCAAGGAACATAGGTCTAAATGTAAAAAATACATCCCATACAAAATGCAATATGACGTGACGCAGTTTCGATTGGAAGTCAATTTTTTTTTTCATGTTTCGACCTATTTTCCTTTCGGAGAGTAGTCCAGTTTCATAGTCTGAATCCACAATTTCAGTTTTCGGGAGCTGTCTTTTTATCCATGAAATTGAATAACGGCCAAGATATGTGAAAAGGTCACAATCACAACATACAAAAATTTCAATCTCTTATAAAATATATGGTCACAATTTTTTCGTATTTTTGACCTTATCCCTTGGAAATAGTTTTCAGTTCGCAGATTCATATCCTTCAGGGTTGTCAGACCTATTTTTATTTCACTTTTATAGGATTTTAATAAATTGTGTTTGCATACCGTACGTACCTAAGCTGACGTTCTTCCACACGCTTGTGTAACACTTGGCATCGTTTTTGCCGCATACACGGGTCGTTCGATTTTCTGCAAGAGAAAAGTGACTTGACACTTTTTTTATTGGTTGATGGTTATCCTATTTTGGGCACGCGGCTAGCTTTGAAAGCGACCTCCCACACAACGTTTAAGGTGCATGTAACGGGGAACGTGGGACAGCTAAGAAAGAAGGTAGGTAGTATGGTTTGTTATTTATTGAAAGAAATGATCTTAGCTAAAGTAATAAGGCCATCATAAGAGATCCGTTTTGACATTTCCATGACACCAACCAACACACAGGGTTAATTTTTCTGGCTGATCATTGCGGCCGCTTAGTATTTCATGGTAATTCTACGTGGACACGCCTTATAAATGCACAAAAATTTTCCAGGTAGGTACCTACTAGTTAGGTAGGCTCTCAATCTTTGATTCCATTGAAAATACAAGAATTGCCTCGTATCAAAATTGAGAGCAATGTACCTAAGTAGTACTACCTTGAAAAAAATTGGTGCAGTTATCAATGATCTTACATATACCATGATATAGGACTCTTAACAATTTATACAGAGTCAAAACGAGCAGAGCAAGATAGCATAGTCGATGAACTTCGTCCCTTTCTAATTGTTGCCATACTAATGAAGTTTGCACAATTTCCGTGCAAAAATTTAGTTTTATATGCACAAATTTTTATTTATACGTATTTTTAAATACTTATTTGAACAATTTTGAACGCGCAAAGTAAAAACTTTTCTCTGTTTTCATTAAATGTTGATAAATGCAGAAAATATTATTATCTTTTGATTTATTTCGAATAAAAAGCGCCGCGATGTGCTGCGCTTGGCAATTATAAGGCCATAGATAAGGCGTGTCCACGTAAAGGCGTTGACTTTATACGTTAGTATTATATAGTCTAAGCGTTGACTGGACCATAGATTTATTACATCGCGCGTGGCGCTTTTAACCAGATTGCGCTCTTCCAAAAATTATGCGAGCAGAGTAGGACGTAAGAGGAGAGGAAGCTGTCCCTTTCTAATAGATTTTGCATGACATTTTGTTTATGTTGCCATGACAACATCAACAAAATGTCATGCAAAATCTTTGTTAAAAATCATTTTACCAAAGAGTTTTTAATCCAGATAAATCATAAGAAAATTATTTTCTGCATTTATCAATATTTAATGAAAACTGAGAGAGAAGTTTATACTTTGCACGATGAAAATTATTCAAATAAGTATTTAAAAATACGTATAAATAAAAATTTGTGGATATAAAACTTAAATTTTTGCACGGAAATTGTGCAAACTTCATTAGTATGGCAATAATTAGAAAGGGACGTAGTACATCGACTATGATGTCTTGCTCTGCTCGTTTTGCCTCTGTACAAATTGTTAAGAGTACGCTATCATGGTATATGTAAGATCATTGGACTGGACTAATACGTTTGACAGCTGTCACAACGGGCCTATAAAGGTTTGTATCGGCTTCATTTTTCGACAGCGGCAAACCTGGGTTTTGGCTCGCGAGTAATTTTTTGCGCACAATTTTTAGCGCGACTGCCGCGCGCGGCAGCCAATCCGTCAGCGAGTGTTTGCATTGTGCACGGCATCCATGGACGTTACGTCGGCGACGTGCAACTGCTGCACATTATTCACAAGAAATCAAAGTGAAAAGTTCGTTGGTGAATGAAAAAACATATGTGAATAGAATACAGACTGGCCCATTTCTGCACTGATGTCCTTCCATGCATCATTTAATGATTTGTTGCGATAATCAACACTAGTGTTCCATAGAAATTATTTAGTAGGTAAGTACTATAATCTAATTAAAGTACGACACTTATCGTTTTCCATGTTTTTGCCGCGCGCATCAACTAAAATAGGTACGTGAAGACGCTCCTTTGCCGCGCTGTCAAAAACCAATATGAACTGGTTCGTCGCGCGGCACGTTCGAGCGCGCCAATGTTCGAGTTGCCGTGCGCGGCAGCACGGTACCCGTTTTGCGCGGCTGCTGCGCGAGACAATGTTCGATGGTTTGCCGTGCGAAGTCGATACGCACCTTTACATTAGCCCTTTTAGTAATTTCTAAGGGAAGGATTATTAAGGTGCTTACTAGGCATGTAATACAGCACACACTTGCAGATATCCAGCATTTGACGAGCTTCACATTCCATTTCACAGTTCCTTATAGTGTATGTTCTGGAAATAAAATCCAAACAAAATCTTCAAAACCGACCGCTACAATTATGATGGTTGGGTACTACAAATATTACACACACACGTCATTACATTAACGCCTCTTTCCTGTAAGCAGACACTATTCGTTGTTCTAGTTCATTGTCTACATTAACGATTTGCCAAACCTTGTAAAGGACAAGAATGAGTGAGTACTATTGAGTACTATTTGCAGATGATACGTCTTTGATTTTTAAAGTCAAAAGACAACAATCAAATTTTGACGACGTAAATAGTACAATCTCTAATGTAGTTGATTGGTTCACCGTAAATAATCTTTTACTTAACGAAAAGAAAACTAAGTGTGTTAAATTTGTTTTGCCTAATGTAAAGCCAACTGCTACAAGCCTATTAGTGAAAAACGATAAATTGAGTCTTGTGGAATCAGCTGTGTTCCTAGGTATTACCTTAGACAACAAATTACAATGGGGACCGCATATTAATAAATTGTCGAACAGACTTAGTTCTGCAGCATACGCAGTGAAAAGAATAAGAGCTCTGACGGATGTAGACACCGCGAGGTTAGTCTACTTCAGTTATTTCCATAGTCTCATGTCATATGGCCTTTTGTTATGGGGTCATGCTGCGGATGCAAACAGCATTTTTTTACTACAAAAGCGAGCTGTTCGTGCAATTTATAAAATTAAGCGTAGAGAATCTCTTCGAAATAACTTTAAAGAAATCAACATTTTGACTTTTGTGTCGCAATATATTTATGAGAATTTAATATATGCTAAACGGAATATACATATTTTTGATAAAAATTGTGACAGGCACAGTGTCAACATAAGAAACAAGAATCAACTTGCTTCTCATGTCATCCGTATTCACAAAATTAGTAAAACATATGAAGGTCAATGTATACGCTTCTATAATAAGGTACCCACTGATATTGAAAGTTTACCGTTAGATAAATTTAAAACTGTAATCAAGCAGAAATTATGTAAGAAGGGTTATTATAAAATATCAGATTATCTAGAAGAGAAAAATCCATGGGATTAGACTACGGTTCTAACAGGCTAATTCAAAATTAAAACTGAGCTATGTATGTTGTATATCAACCTTGTACATTCAAACATATTTAAAAGAGCGCGTGGGTTTTTATTGTCGCTTCTTTTTTTTAACACAATGGCGCCACATTGTTTGTGAAGCGATGTAGTTTAGCTGACGTCATTAAGAGATTTTAATATCCAACAATGAATAAACGATTTTGATTTTTTTTTATTTTTGATTTTGAATGATCTATTAAAATTTAAAATACCTACTTCCCTCGTTTCTTCTACTCCCATCAACCCTTTCATACACGCTCGTTGGTTTAGGGTATTTTCTTACTTGGCCTTTAGAACGAGCTGAATATGGTCTTTGTGACCGTGTGAGTCCCCTTCCAAAATTTCTATGCACCCTCGCCTTATAGCTTTTTCGTTAGATTAGTATTCGTTCATTCATTCTCTCTACACAGCCAAACCATCTTAGGGTACTTTTCTCAACTTTTGTCACTAAGTACATCTCGTTTTACGCCACAACGTTTTTAGGGTTCCGATACCAAAATAGTAATAAAAAAAGGAACCCTTATGGTGCGACTTCCGTAACCCTTATATGGTCTGTCTGTCACACCTCATTATCTCAGCAACCACTCACGCTATCGACTTGAAATTTGGAATAGTTTTATAATATAATTGCTCAACTTTATTGCAAATAAAAGAATCATAAAAATATTATTATTATAAAGGGGGCCCAAATGGAGGGGTCGAAATTTTAAATGGTCGTTACTAGATCGAGTGGGGTATCATATAAAAGGGCTTTATTTGTGCATTCCAAAGTGAGATTTCAAAATATATTATTTAATCTTTTTACAACTCTTAGTTTTCAAGTTATGATGCAAAATGTTTAAAAAAATACTACCCCCTTGCTAAAGAAAAAAATCTGAGTTAATTATAGTCGACAGACGTTTATTACGAGTATCTAAGCGCAGGGCAGTGCGCAGGCCAAGGCCACTCGCATGCCGTGCACTATTTACACGAACCGTTTCGACCCACTTTTGAACCCCCTGTAGCTCAGTGCCTATTGCAAGTATAGAGATAAAACTTTACCTACATAATCATATACTAATACTGAAGCAATTTGCCAAATTTCACAGATATACTCGTAGCTACAGTAGATCCTGAAATATGACCCCGTGAAAATAGCTAATTTTGGCACTTAATGACTGACTGACTGACTCACACTGACCGGTAATCAAACCCCTAGGCCACTTCCAATTGTCCTAGTGTTATGAAATTTGGCATTTAGGTACTCCTTAGGATAAAAGTAATGGAAAAATTCAAAAATTAGAAATTGGTCAAGTACGAGTCGGGTTTTAGTCAAAATTATGTATAAAATGTTGGTAATAATTCTCTAAGACCTGAAAATCTGAAATTTGGCATGGGGATAGTCGTTAGCATTAAAAAAAGTATAGCAAAAATTTGAAAATTGGAAATTGGTCAAGTGCGAGTCAGGATATAGTCATTACTACGCATAAAATTTTTGGTTATACTTCTGTGAGACCTACAAATCTGAAATTTGGCATCGGGGTAGTCGTTAGCATTGAAGTAAAGGAGAAATTTGGATAATGGAAAATGGTCAAGTGCGAGTCAGACTAAAATTAATGTACCAAATATTAAAAAGGTTGTATTTCTAGAAGGTCAGACTTAGTCATGCATGAAAACAAGTACCTATGTTTTAACGAAACTATGAAAATACAAACAACGTTGCGATAGTTACTATAAATATAATAATATATATGCCAAGTTCAAATTTAGAAGTTTTTAATTTTAGATATTATTTTCAACGTACCTGCGTATTTTCACAGCTATACCATATTTTAAGTTGGGTGTATGGTAAAGTGAATTTCGGCCAGATGAACCGTTGACGTGAATAAGGTGGCGGATAGTGGCTGGATGCGGAAGGCGGAGGACTGGATGTGGTGGCGAGTCTTGGGAATGGCAAATGTTTACTAGTGGATCAGGCTGCTGATGAAGACGATTATGATCGATATTAAAGTGCATCTAAACTTGGCATTGGATCGGATTTCAACTCTTTTTTAGGCAAACAATTAGCCGATAGGAACTTGGCCCCCTTTTTAACAGTTATGTTTTTGGTGGGATAAATATTACAGGAAAAATAAAACAATCTCTCTAAGTAGCACCGTTTTTAGAAATCGACAAAACCCTTTACAAACAAGTTTAGTTTTGCGGTCCTAAAAATGGACTTAATTGCTTCTAAAAATACATTAGGTACTTATATCGGAACCCTCGGCACGCGAGTCAGACTCGCACTTGACCGTTTTTTTATCTCATCATCATCATATCAGCCGAATGACGTCCATTGCTGGACGTAGACCTCTCCTAAAGATCACCACGACGATGACCCGTTTCCCGTGACTTTCCTTGACCAATTGACCATGACTAGATCGCCGATAATATCACCTACAACCGCGTCAATGGTGCCAGCGGTAACGCTGACAAGCGAGGTGACTATGGTACTTCATCTCCACATTTTTCCAGCAAAAGCTAGAATTCTGGCGGGAGCTCCCTGTCCTGTAGTGGACGTTTCATGGGATGTTATGGTGATGATGAGATCGCCGGTCGAGGGGCCTGACCACACTACGTCGTCTTCTCTTATAGTAACTACTTCTAATACTGTCACTCACTTTCACACCAATCATACTCCTTAAATTTTCTCTTATGCTTCTTCTGATATACCCAGCTTTTACAGTCGTTCAGGTCCTTTCGGTTTGTTAGGTCCACTTCCGCGAACGTCCATTAGGGTACCTACCGACACTGATAAAGTACGACAGTTAGTGTCGCTACTCTAGTAGACGTTCGCCTATTCTTGTATTTGAAAATTTGTTCAAGTTGCATTTCAGGATTATCAGAATCATCTATCGGCAACAGTTTTTTTAGATAGGTTCATAAACTTCACCTGAAAAACAACAGCTCCTTTTCGCTGGAGAACAAACAAAGTCTCTTCTTGACGTCGATGCCTTTGAGCGCGGGCTGAGCGTCGTAGATGCGCGGTTGTATGACGACTCGCGCCTCTATGCCTGGTCCGTATAGTTCCCCCAGGTTCGCTATCTTTGGAGTCTCCGTAGGGTTGTGGAGGAGGACCTGGAATATTTTTGTAGACTTTCATACTTATCAGAAAAAGTATCTTCTCTTTGCCGCATGTAGTTACCGTAATTTTTATAGTGTAGGTACCTTTAATGTTCCGAGAGCTATACTGTAAGGGCTCTTACAAACCACAACTTAAATTTCTCTACTTTAATTTGACACTATAAAATTTTGATGACATAGTTATGTTATTCTGTAAATCACTTCACTTTTTGTTTCGATTTTTCAAAATATTTTTTTCAAAGTGTTAAGTGAGTCTTCGCTACCGAACACAAGAGTGCCAATCGCTCTTTTGCTCTGTAACGTTAAAAGTCCTAATAATATCGATACAAATAGTTCTATTTTACGGCACAGTCGGCTGCACGTCAGTGGTAACCAGTTAACCTTGAGCGGGTTGCTGCTTTCGAGGGTTTGTAGAGTATCGCTGGCTCAGCTTATAGTGGTTTTGTTTACTTACTTTGAATCCTGCACTTTTCGTAGAGGCACAGTAATACTCGTCAATGTTAGCATCTAGTGTCAGTTTCAGACCATGATGTGTACCAACGCCTGGAAATATCACGTAAATAAACAGTTTGTCAAAGACAGAAAGAAAGTGGAACCACAAAAAAAATGGCATTTCTATATAAACTGACCAATGACGCTTATTTTCTATAGAAAAGCAAATTTTTTGAGCTTCGATATGTTTTTCAGGGATATCAAGTTCTTCAGCTACTTTGACTATTCCTTACATTCATTTAGGTTTTATTTGCAAGAGAAAGGGACGAGTGTGTTAATCGACTGAAGCATATTTCTTTGGGAAACTTGTTCAGTAACATATTTCTCAGAATTTGAACAGGGGTCCAAAATACATTAAAAATTGTTGATGATTCAGGAATTTCAGATAAAGGATAGAGTAACTGGGTGATCGGGTTTGGCTCTTTCGCGCAAACGCCCGAATTATAAAGGTGTCACACAAGCATAGACACTTCCACGGTTTCTACCTAGCTTACCTGGCGATCTCCAAGGGAATCCGTTTTTGGGAGCATCAGGTGGATAGCCTCCCTCAGGAGTCCAGTCCACGGGTGAAAACGGAAATGTAATGTTCATGTCATTAAGGTTTTTTCTGCGAAAAGATTTTTTTTATCATCTCGTCAGCATGTAAAGTACATACTTAGAAAACAATATTAGCGCATAGCGAAATTTAACTGAAACACCATCAAATCTTCTTCTTCTAAATTCTAAAGCAAATGAAAAGCTGATACTCAAATATACAAAAAGGAGAGACATTTTATTAAGCCGAAATAAGCCAATTCTTTTGGTTTAAGTTGGTCTCAGTATCATATTTTATGGGTGCTATTTCAGTAGAGCATTACATAATTTCTGTTTAGCGTCGCTAAAAAGGTATTTCAAGGTAACCTTAGCGTTACCGTTTGTGTCTGAGGATACGGCGTCTGATCTTAATCTAATAAAATCTGATAACTGCAGCAAAACGGAGCGTGATGCAATACAACAGACCTTAGATTATGAATAACGGCAGCTTACCAACAGACTATCAATTCCGCTGCGTCAAGCGTGATCACGGAATCCATGGTGAGTCACATAACACCGCGTTTAGAGGTAGATAACCTTCTTACTAAGCACCTAATTTGTGCCACCACGCCGCGTGATCACGCGCAACTCGCCGTAGATGAGTAATATATTATGTTCCTTGCGCGCAACGCACGCAACGGACACCCTAATCTCGTATGTCAAACGTCATGTGGCGGCTGAAAAACTAACAACAGAGTTACTTTGGCTAGCTACTGGCCTGATAATGCCTACACTATTATATTATATTACTAAGAAGGCGCCTAAATCTAAAGGTAGATGAAGTTAGGTTTTCACCGTCCAATCCATTTCCAAGGCACTCACGGATTCCAAAACATGAAGTCCCGATGTACAGCGTTGAAAGTACAGCACAGGCCTTCATCGGTGAGCTGAGCGTTGAACAGGTCCCTGCAGCTTACTGCCTTGAAGTTCCATATGCATTCCACCAGCATCTCAGCGCATGGTTGAGTCACCTAAAAAACTTCGAATCTAACTTTGTATTAAACGTACCACAGGAGGTGCAGACAGATGGAGGTACAATGCGAGTGACGCATGGAGATAAAGATGAAGCATGTTGCATAAACTGGAAGATTGCTTCAAAATATTGTTTGTGCTGGTGCATTCCTTTCATCTCTCGTGTCCCCAATTTGAGGTTAGTGCAACATTCTGATCTACTTACTCCATTTCACGCCTTTTTTTTCAGATCATCTTTCATCCAAATTCCTTCCATCTTTTTTTGATTTTACATACACCCTTATTTTTTATCACCCCGGATATTTTAAGAGGTGAATTTTGTCCATGAAACTGAACAAATTTTTCTAAGGAACATAGGTTGAATGAAATAATAAAAAAATATTGCATTTCCCATACAGACTTCATCAGCTGAGAGCACATTTATTATGGGAGGTTCTATGTTCCTTGGGAAAAGTTGTTCAGTTTCAGAAACGCCTCTTAGAATATCCGGGCTGATAAAAATTTACGCTGGTTAAAATGGTAACTCAAACATGGTAATGGTAACTCAGTATTTATGATACTCAGAACACCAACGTTGATAAGGAATTGTCTCGTATGATCCCAATCAGCATCTTCAGCAGAGTCGTCCTCGAACAGTTCTGCATCTGCCGCGTCTGATGACGAGCACAGGCTTTCTAGTAATTTAGTATTCACGGAATGTCTGGAAGAAAACATTACGGGGTTTTAATAAAACCGATCCAACTTTTTGGTCGACTGCTTAGACAGTCGACTGTTATGTTACGATAAATAATTATGCACTGTGCGAAATTTTTAGTCAAGCAATTTGCAACTCTATTTTTTGCGTAAAAAGGAAACTTTCAAGGTTAAGGCTTTCATAATTATGACATGTTATATGGTGAGGCTTCTGGAGTTGCAAGTAATTTTTATTAAATTGTAGTCCATTTGTAAAAGGCGTCACTGTTCCTAATGAGAATGTAATCAGCCTGTTAAAACTTGGTACTGTAGTAATTTGATTTGAAAGTAAGTAAGTATTTTTCGTATTCAATATCGCTGACTCAATATTCTATAGTAGATTGTATCACAAGGCTGTAAAATAATATTTTTAAGGCGAGGGCGCTATTTTGAATCCAGAGCGAAGTGAAGGATTCTTGAGTAGAATCCTGAACGTAGCGAGGGATTAAATAGGTCGCCCAAGGTAAAAATATTTTTGCAGCCGCGTAATACACTCTACTTTTCATCTCCCTCTAAGAGAAAAGAATAAGAGGCTCATTGACACACACACTCGTCATTAAATTTAAGAATAAAATATCATTACAATATTATTACTTGATGAAACAATACTAAAAATCATATTAAGTATTATTTGTAACAACTGAAAATGTTATTGACATTTTTGTTTCAATTAGGAACAAAACCTCTTTCGTTGGTAGTCTTGTTTACATTTAGAGCAAGGACAAACGGCCAGTATCATTGTTCATACAATATTTTGTTTCGACCTCTATGGTTGACCTAAAATATCCCTATGGTGGACCTAAATTCAAATTTTAATTTTAAATCCCATTTTTACCCGCTACGAAAGTCTCTTGGAGAAAAAAGCTATTTTGTTCGCTTTTATTGACGAACCGTTCAGCGATTTTCGAATAGATGAGATGAAAAATAATTTACCCCATCTTTATGTATCGTTCTGCAACTGTTTTTTTGGCCTGGTTGACGTTGCATATAGTCAAGGCTGGAAAGGGCAGTTTTGCGAGCGGCATGTTTTCTGGATTCACGCTGACAATCATCGGTGACTGCCGCCATTTTGCGTAGATATTCAGAATGAAGAATGATGCGCAGATTAGGGAACTGGTAAATGCGGCTAGCCAGAAGAACCTAGGGCGAATTAAGTTTTTGAACTGGACCTGTATAAGTGAGAGCTCAAAACTAACACAAATAAAGTAATTAGACCTTACATGGGGTCCTAATGAAATAGTGAACATAATTTTAGCATGTTACTCAGACCATGAAACTGAACAACTTTCCCGAAAGGACATAGGTCAAAATACGAAAATAAAATCACAACTTCCATAGAGAGTATATATAGCACTTTTTGTAGGGGGGGTTTTTTTTTCGTATATCGGCCGAAGTAGTTTGGGTGCTGAATGCCATGATTTTTATTTATGATTTGTTCATGTGGCAGACCTGGATTAAACAGAACAATATAGTCTGCCACCTTGACTTGAATTGACAGGGCTAAAATACACAAGTGCTACATCATTTTGTTCATGTCTGCCTCTTACGAGAGTCATCCTCAAAACAATGATGGCATATACCGGGTGTAAGGGACAGCCTTCCGAATACTGAAAGGGCATGATCAGTCAACGTAGCTGAACATATTTCAGTGAATAAAACTTTCAGGAAATTAAAAAAATTATCGGCCTCCATACAAAATTGCAAACTTGATTGGCCAGTTTGTATGGAGAGGCCGATTTTTTTTTTATTTCCTGAAAGTTTTATTCACTGAAATATGTTCAGTTACGGTGACTGATCATGCCCTTTCAGTATTCGGAAGGCTGTCTCTTACACCCTGTATATGTCTTCTTGGGAAAAGTTGTTCAGTTTCATGGTCCAAGGACATGCTAAAATTATGTTCACTATTTAATTATGTCTGACCCAACAGATAGACTACGAGTATAACTGCATCTGAAACTGCGACAAGTTTTTGTACAGAAATATCTCTTTCGATTTAAATTGAAGTTTGAAAACCTGTATAAGTATTATGATAAGCTATAATAGCAGGTCTAATTTGTGTTTGTTTGCTTTACCTTTCAAACCAAGTCAACTTTTTCTCCCCGATGTATCTCAATCCATGTAGAGTAGAAGTCATCAAATATTCGCGAAGATCCTTTCGAAACTCGACTTTTTCACTAATCGATACTCTCTGGCTTTTCTCAAAAGGGAGGTGTATCTACAAATATTTGCGATTTAGAACTGGTTTCATATACTAATATACTTGAAAAGCGTCAACTTATTAGTGTTTAGTACCCTAAGTTAGCACCTACCTCGCTGTAGCTTCTACTCGTGGGTAGTTTGTGGTCCCAAGGATACCATGGTGGTGGATCTTGATTTGTTTGAGTTGTCCAATAGTTTTGCTGATTACAAAAAAAAACTCACTTATGAACAAATTTTCCCTACTACCTTAACTATTTAAAGAATTCATTAAAAAATATATATGTTCCCTATGATGTTACCTACCCAAATAAAGATCGTCTTTTCATTTTAATTATAATAAGTACCTACAATTATAGAAATAGTCATTTGTTATGCAAGGCAGCAAAATGATTAACGAGTGCCGTGTAATGAAGCTCGAGCAAGCGAATAATTCTTCTCGAGTGTTTCAACAGAAGAATCCTGAACGTACGGGTTCAAGGCACGAAACGCGAAATAACTTGCCGAGCGAAACACACAATTTTTTATCTCACTTCAGGCGAGGAAAATACTAACGAATAGGCCCTATACCGTCATTCAACATCACGTTCTAATTTTAAAAACATTTTCCACGCTAGCGGCCAAAAATTACTTTTGCACGCAGATTTCGACCGATAAAACAAACTTTTCCGAGTCGAGCTTGTGAGGTGAAAATAAGAAGGTACGCATTACCTTTCTGAAACTTTTAGGTGGGCTTTTCCGGAGCCAGGCATCAGTATTGTACATATTTTCGGTTTCTTCCTATTTTTAGCAGATTTTTGTTTTCGACGACGTCTAGCGTCCGTCGAAGCTCTGCGATTCCAATTGACGAATTTATGCTTTACAATGACACTAAATTTGGTTACGTTCAATGAGTTAGTCGTAGGTTCAGGATGTAGTTTTTGTGTCGAACTTGTTGTGACTAAGTTTTATTTTTAGACTCGATTGTTGCGTACAGTTTCACAACTTTGCATAAAATGCAGGTATTTATCCGCTCTGTGGCCACGTAACTGGTATTATACCGTCTAGATATCCAGTGCCTATTAGGCATTCGTTCAAGACACTAACAAATGAGAAAAAGCAAACTATTTTATCTTCCGCATTAGGATAAGATTTTTAACCAACTTTGCTTTTTTATGCTATATAGAGTCGATATAATCTAAGTTAATATAACTGTATTCCAATAATTTTACCTATTACCTATTCTGTGATTTTACTCTACACGGATATTGTGTCATTCATAATGTTGTCTTTAAACGGTAATGCAGTCGAGGATGTACTCGTATTTTCTTCTTTACTCGTCGTATCTATTTATATTTAATATTTACGGACTAAAGTGTAGATCTTACGGACTAAATTGTAGACCAATGCTTTTGTGGCGAGTTATCTTTCAGTGTTATCATTTGGGACATCGGGAGGAGAAAAGATTCTTCAAAACGCTTTTGTGAAAGCACCGCGATCGCTTGATAATGACGAACATTGTACCTATTTTATTTATTACTTATCAGACTGACAGTTTGATTTACTTGGTTTCTTATCTGGTAATCTGGTTCATAGAAATGCTTCGGCATTTTTGGGATGGCATTCCTTTCAGGAAGTCGAAACATATTGGAACAAACCTTTATATCCTCCTCTTCACTTAACTTTAATCTCTTTTATTTTGTGTGGCAGCCTGCGTCACGGTCGCATATATTTAAAAAAAAATCTTGTGGGAGACCAGGGATCGAGATGGATAGGTTACAAAAGTCGACTAGTAGGCAGGTTTAACTTCAGCCTAGCCAAATACTAAACTTTAGAAGCCTTACTGTAAAATAATGTTGTTTTAAGATAAGCGGAAATAAAATCCTGTTCTGTCTGATCATCATGTAAAAAATTAGAAGCATCTCATTTATCTTCCTCTTCGCTTAACGTTAACCTTTTTTACTTTGTGGGCACCCTGTACCCTCAAGTAATTTCCCGCCGAATGTTTGCGCGCACTAATCGAATGATAGATCGGCTTTGCACCGCCCCCCCTGTACACCTTAATTATACATTTTCCGCTTATTCGCCCTCCGTGTAAATTAGTCGTGTAGTTTACGACCTCAATTGCACTAGAACCTCTAATTTTCACTGGTAATTCGTCCAATCCAGATCTGAAGGACATTTTGTTGGATTGATTAGTTTTGTGTTAATGTTTTGATAGCTATTTTATGCTCTAAAGGAAGTATACCTACTTACTAAAAAGAGCTTGATTTATTCACTTTTATACTTTCTTGACGGTTTTGATCATCGTTGATGAAAATGAAGTACAATATTGGATTTGTACAGATAACGTCTTCTAGTATCATTGAAATTAAATGTCTAGAAAGTTTCGTAAGATTTTTTTTGGTTCAGGATATTTAATCATGTGAGCACTGTTGTTTTACTGCCAACATTTAGTCAGTGCATGTCTGGTATCGCCTGATCTAAGCTATTTCATAATAACAAGCCATGTCACGTTATGCTCCCCATTTACAACAAATTTTAGTGCACTTGTGTTCACAAATACAGTAGGTAATTTTTGTAAACGTGTTGCATGCAACTCTACCGTTATTTATATTCGAGTTGGTTTAGTAATTAAATTTCGTGCATACGAATTTCATCGACAGTAATTTTATATTTTTGTCATTGGCTGACATACTTAAAGTCCATCAGCTCTAATACATAGCAATATTTCACTATCGCCCGCGGCCATCTTTCATCAGGAGTCACTCGCTAACCTCGCTCTCTGATTATGTTAAACCTTTAGTGGGTCTCTCGACGACAATGAAAACTACGAAGTAATTTTCCGTTTCATAAATTCGTTTATTACGCATACATATAATTATTATGTACAAAAGTTCGTTCAATAGAAAATTTCTTTATAAAAGTAACAAAAAGCCATAAGGATAGAATAGGCTGACGCACTTGCACTTTAATTTACAATAGTACCTAAAAGAAGAGATCGAAGAAAGGAAGAGTGACGGCTCGATAGAGCACTAACGCGCGATCACCAGGATCTGTCGGGTAGTGCTGTGTCGGGGCGCCAGGGGAAGGGTAGAGGAAAGGTGGGGGGTTTACCAGCGCTGCTGGGGGTGAGCTGGGGGCGCGCCTTGCGCCGCCTGTTGGTGAGCCGCTAAGTGAGCAGCGCGCGCCGCGGCTACCTCTGGGGTTTCTAGGATACCGGAGCCATCATGGGCCAGTTGGATCTGAGCAGCCTGGGACTGGGGCTGGCTCTGCCATGAGGGGGCGCCATTCCACTGCTGGGGGGCAGGGGCGTTCCACTGCCGAGCGGCGGGAGCGTTCCATTGCTGCTGGGCGGGGGCGTTCCACTGCTGCTGGGCGGGGGCGTTCCACTGCTGAGCGGGCGCGGTGGATTTAGCGGCGCTGAGGGCAGCTAGGTGGGCGGCGCGAGCCTGAGCTACCTCAGGGGTCTCGGCAACGGGAGCAGGGGCAGGGCCGGCGGCGTTCCACGCGGGAGCAGCGTTCCATTGTTGCTGGGCGGGGGCGGCGTTCCATTGGTTGTAAGCAGCGGGAGCGGCGTTCCATTGGGGAGCGGGCGCGTTCCATTTGTTCTGGTCAGCGCGCTGCCAGTACTCCTCGTTGTCCCAAGCGGGGTTGTAGGAGCCGTCGTCTTGCGGGTTGGGGTTGTTCTGGGAGGCCTGCTGGAGTGCGGCGAGGTGGGCAGCGCGCGCTTGCGCAACCTCGGGGGTGTCGAGGATGTTGCGTCCGTCGTTAGACAGCGCGATGTTGGCGGGCGGGCCGGCCCAGCCTTGACTCGCCTGAGCTCCAGCCGCCAGCGCCAAGCATGATACTACAACCTGTCGACAAACAAGCAACATTTCAAAACTCGCACTATTGTATTCATTCGCGCGGCTTGTCAAGCTGTTGACTGTTTCCTAGTTGCATTTAGTAGGATCGCTATCGTACATTGTCCTCGGTATCTGATTGGTGTCGGATTGAACTAGTATTTAGAATATCCTTTATAAACGAGATAATGCTGTTAGTTATTAGAGCGGTGGGTCTAATTGCCGGGCTCGCTCCCTCTCAATATGCGGCGGGAGGTCGATGCAATATTTATAATTCTGCGACTAGTTGTCGACGATAAGCCGCTCTCGTTTAGTCAGGTGCAGTGCCGTTGGCTGGACAATCTCGACAACTGGTTCTTAATACAACCAAAGATTTTATTGGAAGTCATAAACATATTTAGTTTTGCATAGGCCATAGGTATACCTACGTTCTTAAAAAAATCTCTAACACAACTAGCTTATTTTTGCAATTGGATCCTAGAAGTTGCAACAAGATCAACAGCTAGTTGCAGAAAGCGTTCTTTATTATTTGAACAGGAAATGACAGCAATAGATTTAACACAGCTTTAACTTTAAAGAGGTTTTGTGCAACTGCCCTTTAACCGCCAAAAATAAATATCTCGATACTCTTTGCCGACTAACGTAACGTAAAGCCAACAAACGATTTAAGGAAAGTTTAACTTAAAATTTGCTTGAGGTATAAATACCTAGGTATATGATACAAGCTGATGCCTGCGGTTCGTAGACGTGGAATTCAAAATGCAAAAGGAGTTCAAAAGTAGCGTGGTAGGTAAGGGCATGGAAAAGCTCCCTTGGTTTAAAAAATCTTCATACCAAATGTTTGGCGTAATATACAGCGTGAATTTTCATTCGTTTTGCTCCCGATGCCCAGTGATTATACTCGTGAAAACACACAACTTTTCCGACGAACAAAATATTTTACTTGAACAATTTAATTTTATTTATTATATTTATTTATGATCACTAACAGATCACACATTAAAAGATAGTTTAAACAAAGAGATAGAAGATACAGTTAAACTAGGTTTATAGCTAAATGATAAACCAATTAGAGGTGATAACAGCTTTCCTAAAATGACGGCAAATAAATAATATTGAACATTAAACAAAATAGAAATAAAATTAACAAGAACATTGAAATTAATTGAAAAGTTAAGTCAAGTACATAAAAATAAATAACAATAATAAATAAGCGCTATGAGTAAAAAGTTTTTATCAGGTAAGAATAAGTTTGTGGATAATCAAAACCAATAGAAACTTACGCTCTATAGAAGGAAAGCGTTATTTTCGAATTTATAGCAATGGTTTGGTTGGATAGTAGGTAACACCTTGAGCGGATCTTTGGTTTTCAGGGGTAATGAAACGTAGCGCTGGTTCTGCTCATTACAGATTTTTTTTTATTTTATTGATATTTAGTAACAGTAAAGTTTTCTATTCATAACTACCACTACCTGCAGCTAAGTGAACCTAATATCAAACCATAAAGCTGGGCGTATTCTAAGACAGAGTTGGAGCAGCGCTGCACAGAACAGTATCTCTATCCTTTAGGTTTCTCCGTAATGAACCGAGAGGGAGACGTGTTCTGCTTCTCAGCTTACTGCCAGCCTAACTTTGATTAACTTCTTGTCTTTATGACTTGTTAAATCACGACAAGCGAGCTTAATAAAGGCTGTGAACGCGACTATTGACCGACATTTCCAGCTTGCAATTGAAACTTTACCTTAAGTTTGTCCTAAGCTTTGTCTACTAGATAAGCTAACGACGAACGATTGTTATTTGATTAAGATCCGACGTCTAAAACGATTTATTTTGCAGTTCCTAATATCAGAATCAGGATAAATAGTGTACAAACGATTTAAAAGGTCTACAAGTTAACAAATCATACTTATGTCATATTTCTGTCCATTTAGTTAGGTTAGTAAGAAAATTTGATTAACAAAGTTCATAAATCTATCATGCATGTCTATTTGTAGAGAAATATTTTGCCTTAGCTTTATTATTTCAGATTCTTTTTGTGAATATAGATTCTTTACAGAATACTTATTGGACGTCATAACATGCAAGGAGCGCGAGAGTATACTATACCGTTTGTCTTCGGACTCTCTTAGGACTTGAATGAATTGAATTTGAACTAGAGTGTTTCCGTACTTCGAAAAGCACCCGTTGGTTCTAAAAACTACCGCGTTCAGACAGCCCCAGCTAGGCTTCACAATGCCTGCACTATATCCATGACTATATTTAACTAGCCATGCTTGTTAGCTGGTCTCGCCTAATATTAAGTGTAAATTTATGTTAAAGCTAGTTTAAGCAGTAAAATAATATGCAGTGAATTGAATTATTCACACTTCGAAATCGTGCGATTGCCTTTTTGAGTGCACCGGTAGGCGAGCCTAAGTTCAATCACTTTGTTACTATCTCATTGTTACTTGGTTATATATACATCTTATAGAATTGGTATCCACATGGCAACGACATAGAACCTTGTTTAAGAGACGCAGGGTTTTGTCGGTGCATTGGTAAATTAGCTAATCAGTTGTGGGATATGATTTTCGAAGTTTAAAAAGGGTTGTGTGCTTATGTAGACTATGTATGGTAAACTAAAGAAGTACATTTACATAAGACTGCTATCAATATCAATGATAAGGTCGAATTTCCACCACCGCTCTGCGAGGGAGCTAAGTTGTGCTGGAAAATTCCACCCCATAAGAATTCTTCCATTTAACAGCGCTTAGTTATGTGATGTTTGTGTTGAGGGGTGATGTTTTAGTTTTACCTTTGGATTACTTGCAGAATCACTTGGAGAATTCAAGAGAAAAAACACACCAATAAATTGCAAAAAGGAAAAATCTTCTTGGTAGAATTAGAGTAGGTAGAGTAGGTATCCAAAAGTATCTACCCAAAAATTACCTTGGCTTTTGCGTACAGGAGTTTCAAGAGAACGGTTAATAATAGCAACTGTTTCCGCATGAAAAATATTTTAAGATATCATGATACATAACAGAATTACCTAGCTTGTACTTGGTTAATTACCTACTTAAGTACACACCAGCCAGTGTTGTTATAATTTGACAACTTAAATACCTACACCTTTAAGGTCAAGCGGCAGAAATGCATCCAGTGACTGTACTACTCGAGAATGTCAATGAAACCACTATTCATTATCACTTGTGGAACTTATTGCGACCATAAAATTGTTTATAAATTGTCTTTCATTGGTCATTCATAAAAGAGGGAAAATTACTGTCAAAAGATAATCGTCCGGCAGATGAGTTTAATGATATGATTATGTCCATTAAACTTAAATTCCTGATGTAAGTGGAGTCAAAAATAATGAATTGCTGACCACCTAGGGAGAGAACGGTGTAATTGATTTTAAGTGTTGGCTTTTAAAAGGATTCTTGAAATGGCATTGTCCTATTGATAGGTAATAAATGCGCCTCAAAGCCTTAGTTTTCAGATAACCATTACAGTGAAATTATTTCATATTTTTGACATTCTTTCATAAACACTTTATGGCAAACAATTTACAAAACAAAACACACAACACACTACACTACCCTTATCCTTATTGTTTATTTACGTTTTGAATAAAATAACTGTAAGAAGGAAAAGTAAGATGGAATACGTAATATAAATGTAAAATAGAAGAGGACTTATGTAAGGGGAAAAATTGGGAGGGAAGCGTTTGGCAAGTTATGGACATCAAGGGATATTGCAGTAGCAACAAAGAAAGTGATGTGTATGAATATGGAGGATTTAGAGCGCAAGGAATACCAAAGATTGATGGACTGTTTGAAAGATGATATGAGGAAGGAGTAAATTCCGTGATGACGGCCGATGGAGAGAAATGCAAGCGATCGAGGTGTTGAGCTGCCGCGAACGAATTGGGATGAGGGTTGGAGATAAATTATTTCTTTATCGTCTCAAGAAACTGATTGCTATTAAATTTTCTATAAATTTATAGCTCAACCACTGATAATCAAATACCACTATATTTTCATTTACAATTGTGAATGATGGTTATAAATACATTAATGTTATTTATGGCCAATATGACAAACGGAATTATTTGCTCTGCGTCCAATGCAAATGTAACGATAAATACAAATTATCACAGAAAATTATTCAACAGACCGATAAGAGAATATAATCTACAAAGTTCAGCCAATCAAAACACAAAAACGTAATGAACATATCCTGTGATTGGTCACAAATTTTACTAAAAATATATAATACAGTTTTGTTGCAATCACGAATATTCTTGAAAATTTAAAGAGTAGAGATATTGATAAAATTTTGCAAGACTCGCAGTGATACTCGTATTACGGATCAATGGTAGTTATGATTTAGTTATAAATCAAATTGTAAATATAATTACAGAGCGTTTAAATTCAAATAGATGAGCGTATAGGTCAGGAATTTGCGGCGGGCCGAGTTCACAATCACGTAATCGTGTCAGGGCTTGTGGTCAATTGCCGGACAGGGCTGGACAGTAGTGGATACAGGTAGGCAAAATAAATTTAAGAATGATGACTCAACTCAAAGTTAAGTAAATGAAAGGCAAGAAGAGGTTTATCTCAAGCACACAAGGCACACGTTTTATTTCCATAATATATGCACAGTCAATTCTTAATTAGATAGTAATGAACTGACTTTATACTGAGAACTTTTTACCACAGATGGCACAGACGTCCAGCGAACATGCGTTAAGGAGAAAGAGAGGAAAAACTAAATGAAATATTTATTGGCGACATTTTTCAAATCGTGCGTACAGATACCTAAACATTACGCTTCTTTCCAGTAGGGGTAAGAACGGCATAGTCCATACCACACACCCTTCCACCAGCTACGATCTTGACACATTTCCCTCATCTTCTTTCATCAACTCTTTCATACTACACTCATCGATAAGGTACTTTTGACCCTACCTTTATTCAGAATGGGTTATCAACATTTCCTTTTTCCCTTTTTACTAATAAATAAGTAGTAAAAAATGTTTTACTTGTACATAAATAACCAAATAATTCGGACTCCTTGCTCCGCTCGGAATAGAAGGAATACTATTTTATTTTACTATGGGATGACATCTGCCATTGTGTCTCAAGTTGAAATGTCAAATCATCAAACGTGAATTGACATCCTCATACACATTTTACAGAACGACGCCTATGCCGTATTTACAATGAACTAATGTCAGAATACCTTGTGACACATATTTTCATTAATCTTCCTTCTATTACCCTTATATTTCTATTTAATTAACAAAGGTCATAGTATTTTGTTTTTTAAGATCATAGTTACCACCCGCGTGCTCCTTATTTAATCGTCGTGTAAATCTATCTATAGTTGGAAGTAGCATTAGCAATATATGAAAATTGCAAGTTCTTTTTTATTTCTTTAATGACTAATTCAATTAACAATTAAAACTGAAGGTAATTATTTTGAAGGCTGGCGAGTGTAATTTGTTGGAAATTTTGCACTTTTAAGTGTGGTACTAGCCACTATAATACTTTACTGCTAATTAATGAGCTCGTACGGTGTATACTTGGTTTTATTGGCGTTATATTTCTTTAGTACAGCTTTATTACACCGAACTAGCTTAATTGCTTACTATGTTTGTTTAACACTTATAAAAATAAGTGGAGTATCTACTGATCATACAGATCTTTTACCGAAGTGGTGTAGTTCATTTATAGCTTTAAAAATTAAAATAATTTGATATTGATTTTATATTTAAAAAATCCTGAAATAGTTTCATTTGCGTATTTTGTAATATGAAACCTAGCATTGATTATCTCGCCTATAGTGGATCCCATAAAAGAGTCGTACATTCGTTTTTCTAAAGAGAAGAACGCATAGACTATCGTTTGACATAGTACTATAGTTAGAAACATCCTCATTTTGACTTAAAAAATGACATCATAGTTTTCTAAATTACGTATTTTGTAGAATCCACTTTTTATTAACTCTACTTGAACTCTAGTTCTTTAACACACAAGTACAGTACAGCTTATTTATATCCTTAAGTTACTTGTTATTGCTAAGTGGTTTTCTATGGACAGGCATGTTTAGATATAACTGATACAGATTATATCCGATTATACTTTATAAGTAATATAATTGACCATTATGTTGTTTCCGAATGCAATTTAAAAACATCAAAGTATTTTATGTTAAACATTTACTAACTTTACGACATAAATAGATAGAACCTTGGTATCCTTACTTAGTAAGTAGGCAACTTCATTATTTAAAAGTATTTATATCTACCTGCTCGTTTAGCCACTTTTGACATAAAAAAAATCTTCGGGAAGGTGCGTTTAGTAAGGAATGTATAAGTTTTGTAAACTTTCAAAAATAAATATTAAGTATATAGATTTTTTTGAATCGAATCTAAACGTGTAAGTAGGTAGATATCTCTTTGCACTATTGCTTAAAAAAATACGCTATCAATTTCGTACTCAGGAAGTTCATAATATAGAATGGCGTCTAAAAAAACATGACGTGAGATTCGATCGTGTTCTTGACACGTTAAAAATAGAAAATTTTAAAAAGAATTGGACTACTACCTACGAATTACAAGTGTTTGTGGAATCAAGCATGAACTTAATGTCAACCGAACTGTATGATTCAAACTGCCAATAAGATACTTAAATTTGTTGTTCGTATGTGTTACAGAAAGCAGGGGTTAGAGCGCTCGGCTCTCGATCCAGCGGTTCTGGGTTCGATTCCCGGTGGAGACAATGACAAACAAAAATCTCTTTAAACTTTCCTAGTTTGGTTAGAACGTTGCAAGATGAATCACCTGATTGTCCGAAATGTAAGATGATTCCGTGCTTCAGGAGGCACGTTAAGCCGTTGGTCTTGACTACTAACCACGACGGAAGTAGTCGTTAGTGGGCCATGTTTTAGGCCTTCGGTAGCTTGACAACTCTGACACCAGGGTTTGTCAGATCGGTCATTGATCTTGTAACCCACTCGATACGATGATGATAAGAAAAAAAGTAGGAAAAAAAATATAAGTTAATTAAAATAAAAAAGAATGATATTAAAGACGATGAAATTATTTAAGTATAAATTTTGATTGAATCACTTTATCGTCTAAGGAAAACACCTATTAGAAAAGCCCACACACACTACGATTTCCGCTTTCGCTCGTTCTTTGGTGCGCATGAGCATTGAGTGAACGGCGCCAAGGACCAAGGTCAGCCGAAGGTCGTGGAGCAGGAAGCTCGCCTTCCGACCAGGCCACGGCTCGCTGGCATGCCACTAGCACTGGTTACCCTCGATTGTCACGCCAGTGTTCGCTTTCCCATTTTTTGCCGTTTTTTTTGCACTGGACGAGTTTGATGCCCTTTCGTTCGATACGTTTGAATATCAAGTTCACACATTTACTTCCTGAATGGTGTTTTATCTCAGGTGTCTGTTTACGTTTTTTCATATTGATAGTCTTGTATTGTGTGTCACGTCCTATTTATTTAACACTTTACGCACTTTACGTTTTGTATGAACTTTTCAAATCGTTTAAAAACTATTTCGCGATCTCTACATTTAAGACATAAGTTATTTTTTGCCTGAACGTGAGACATCCATCGAGTACTAAAATTTTTCTTTGTTTTTACAGTAAGTGTTAATTGCATATTAAATCATATCTGCTTGACAGATACCGTGAACTTTATTGATTTAAAAAATATACTGCACTTGCGTACGCATAAATTTTACTCTCAATAAAGGCTGTACTGCATTTAATGATCTGAAGTGCTTTTATAAATCGACCTTCTGAAAGTTGTTTACATTTAAAATGAGTGGCCGACACAAGGCTCGCTATGTGTAAGGAAATATACTCTGACTTCACATCCACTATTTTATGATAATAAAGAGATATCTGTCGAACCATAAGTGAAAATCATTCATGCTTCATGCTATGTAAATGGCATATACCCTTTTGGTAAACGATTTAAAGGGTGTTGAATATGATTAATGCTATCTTTATTGAAAGGAATAAGAAATAAATATTGAAAATTATGGTTTATTTGTTTATGAGAATAAAGAGCGTGTATTCTAAACGTATCCAGCAGGATGCTATTTTTGTATATTTTTTTCAAATTTGAAATCTTCAGGATTGAAGAATACCAATCTTGAATTAAGAAAAGTGAGGTTTTTTACAGAATACTAAAATGCTGGTGCAAAACTGATTATAATTAACGAATAAATGGATTTGCGACATGTTATGAGGAGAGTAGACCAGCGTGTGACCAAGGGAAGAGAGAAGAAAAAATGTGTTCGGAAAGAAAACGCGAGGTAGGCCGAAGAAAAGATAGATGGATTGTCTGAAAGATGATATCAGAAAGAAAGAAGTGTTATGACTGTCGATACAGAGAAATGGAAGCGATCAACATGCTGCGCCGACCACAAATAAATTGGTATGATGGCAGGCGATTAATGAATCAGATTACTGACGCAAGATCATAAAAATGAAAACACTTAATTTCTTTATTTATTAGGATTTGTAGTTGCTCATAATGTATTTTTCCAACAAAGAAAAGGCAAGCAAGAAAAGAGAGTGAACCAGTTTCAAGGGTTTCCACTTGGACAAGTGACCCGTGCGACAATAGTTGACCTATTGCGTCACAATGCAGCTGACCGCTAGAGGTGGGCGTTATATAATTATAATTAGGGTATCGATAGATCGCTGCAGGCGCGCGTGGGCAACGTGGTCTGCCCTTCTAAACGCAGTGGAATGCAGACAAAAAGCTGGGTGAGCGGCGAGGCGAGCGACGCCTGCCGTCATGTCGTGGACGTTGGTAGGTGTGCCGTCCACTGACTAATCATAGGGATGTGCTTACTTCTTGTAAAAGCGTTAAAGGACAGCAGAGGTAAACAAAGCAGCAATGAAAAGGTTAATAAGTCACGTATTTGTGGATATTATATAGACTTTTTAGAAAACTAAAGTAATTTTCCTTCAGATACAAAATAAAACAGTGGCAAGTTCGACTCTCAACAACTATACCTTGTAATGTTTCTGAGGGCAGGTTTATTATCAATGAACATATACGCTTTCTTGAGGGTATGATAGCGAAAGGACTTATGTTTGCATTTGAGAAGGATGAGGATGTGTTTAGGCGAACGTACCAGGACCAAATTCAGGACGTTCTGAATAAAGGCCAGGTTAAAAGTACCCTAAACCGACGAGCATGTATGAAAGGATTGATGAAAGTACAGGAAGCAAGGGAAGTATTGTAACGGGCCGATGGGCCGACACGGAATTACACGAAGAATATAATAGAGTATATTCTATTTTAGGAGTTTTAAAATGAGTAATAATACAATAGGAATCTTAATATAAATGATCATAGATTTTGTTCGACTCGTAATGAAAATAAAGGCCATATTATGCATTATTACTTAAAATAATTGCCTGAAAATACTCGTCTAGCGCCGCGAATCGGCGCATATTAGAACCTCCTTGGTTAAAGCCTACTTGTCAAACAGGAAATAGAAATGTGTGAGGGAAGTAGGTAGGATTGGTGACGTTAGCCGTAGCTGCTGGTTTGTAGCTCTCTGATTGGCTGGTTTGGGCGGTCTTATCTCTAAATTCGAAACGTGTGGAATATGGAAGCTACATCGCCCTTTCTTGCTGCGACCGCATGAGTACAAGATGGACTCCAAAAAAATGTGAAAAAATTCTTCATAAAAAGGTGACCGAACGTCGAGTTTCGCCGCTACAACTGACAAAAGCTAAGTATCTAGGGCATTTCGTCACCCAATTAGTAAATTAAGTTCAATTCGACATTACGATTATGTGACGCTTTCCTAAGTTGCCCACCGATGGCGATCTTTGTCAAGAAAATTATTATTTTACTAAATATTTTTGTGTTATAGCGACCTTTGGAGCTCTAAACGTCAAAACGCGTGTTGAGTAAGAATAAAAACCAATACTTATAGAGTAGTTTTACCCGAAGGGGGACTAAATGTCCTAGTGCTTAGTTCATCGTCTTTTCAAATTTACAGGAGGTCTATGGACCATGTGAAATAGGAACCAAAAACTACAAACCATTTGCTGCACCTAGGCAGAACTCAGAGGAGCTGAGCGTCCAATTCCAAGCCAACAGCAGTCCAGACGACTCAGTCTTCATTGCAGTAAGCCAGTCGCAGATGGGTAAGAAGATTTAATATTTACTCCTCAAATCTGCCAATCTACTTTGAACAACTTATGCCAGTCAATTATTTGAGCATATCTATCCTTCTCTGGGATTCTATACAATCAATTTTACTAACTTTAAAAGATATAGCTACAACTGAAAGCTACTACCCACTTCAATATAAAATTCAATTCTAAGTCTGTTATAAAGAAGGTCTTTTTGGCTCAAATGCTGCAAATGAAAAACGCATTTGATTCATCTAATAAACTCACTCTTTTCTATGCCACAAGCTAAGATACAAGGCTGATGATATATAAATTCGACTTTGGGAAAGACAAAACCCAGTATATTGCAATACATCCATATCGGGGTTGCAAATACAACAGGAGTCAGTTTGTAAGTCATCTCGCACATAGAAAGTAATAAAACACCTTTATCTATATGGAAAGATTGAGCTGAAAGGACTGGATATATTTCAGGCCTTTACATTGTTAAAAATAAACTAAATTTCCTTGAAGGAAGTCAAATATCAACCTTGGAGAAGTTTAGATGTACTATTTTGATTTTCTCATGTACCATTTACAGCCTTCGGATCTACCTGCTTCCTTTCACACAAATTATTTACAGTACCTATAGGCTCATACTAATCAATGCATTTATTCTAGGAAATTAATTGTATAGGAATTCAACTTATTCATGGTCCGCACTCAAAAGAATTAGGGTTACTCGTTGATCACCTCGTCGGGTCCAAGAAGCGGTATAGACATCTCATCGGCCGATTTTGTAACTAGGACAATCCCAATACATAGGCTTCAAGAACTACAGGACAAGCATTAGGTAACATTAGGACTTTCCTTAGATTTCCCTTTAGGTTCAGCAAGGATAGTTAGAAACTTAGACATTACCACATTCAATTATTCCTTACATGTTCATAAACTTTAAACTACATATACACACCTACATCTTATTAGGATAGCTCTAGGGGTTAGGAGACATTACAATCTGATGCTTGGGTTCGTGCCCAGGATAGGAAACTAGTAAGTAAGTTTAAGTTAGCCATTAGGATACCTGACCAGGCTTAGTTCCAGTTCTACCATTACAATCGGGTGGCCGTGCCCATGATCTAGAAATAGGTTAGGGTTTCTTTTTTAATAGCTTCTACCAGGACTAGAGCGTTACAGTATGTCAAGATCGTAGCAGGTAGAGGACTGTGGTCTCTGCCTACCCCGACGGGAAAGAGGCGTGATGTTATGTATGTATGAGTTTATGAATGCATATATCTAGCCAGTGTTACCGTTATTAAGGTCGGTCGTCGACCTTACTGTCAATAAGATATGATGATGATAAGTGTGCTACATATTTCTTTATATCTATTTATAGAATATGGAAATTTAATGGTTACTAACTAGTGGCGCTATTTTAAGGAAATTGCGAAAAGCTTCCTTTGCAGACTCATAAACATCGACAGAACTGTCGCGAGTGTCGCGACATCACTCGTTATGAAGGAACTAATAGCTCGTGGATAATCACTGTCGGGCAATTTGAACCTTCCTTCTTTGAATTAAGAGCGAACGGTGATGCAAATGCAAGATGGATTATAGTGGTTGACATTGCAGGCGTAAATGGAGCATGAACTGACAGGACGACCTATAGGTATAGGTAGTTAAATTACAGAGGCTTTTAAAAGGCTTTTAGAAGTTATTGCCATTTCTATTGATAAGTAAAAAAGTTAAGTATTCATCAGAAAGCAGCAGATTTTAAATCTTTTATCACATTCAACTTATGTAGAGCAGTACTTGAATCGCAGAATAAATAATGTTTTAGTGAACTCGATGCCTTTTGCAAGGCTTGGCAACAGAAAGCTTCGGATAGGGACCAATGGAAGGAAGAGCATTTGGATGGATAAATAAGAAGATAAGATCTATATTATTATTATTGAAAAGGACCCTGTATTGTTCCTTTGATTGTTGGGTGTATTTGACTAACTATAGGTGACAGCAGCAGTGTTAAGCGTAGGAGGGTTCGTGCTTGCGACAGCGTTTACGCGAGTGACGACGCGACAGTGACAGCTAACAATGTTCCGTGGGCAGAATCTGAACAGCTAGTGATAAGACAAGAGCACAGAACATACACATAGATCGGAACTAACTTCGTCGCTGCCTTGGGAATTTGTAATTTTTCGATTTGCGCGCTCCTGTCACTGTGATAGATCCTTGTAAGGAAGGACGAAAAAGGCATTTCAACACCATGGATATTATGGCATCTTGGTGGTTTATCCCTGAAAGGGCATGCAGGTCGATGTGGCGTAACTATTAGGTTGACGTGTGACCCGAAATGGCGAAAAGGTGTCAAACAGTACTAACGACAATGACGATTGAAGAAAATAAAAATGTATGTATCTTGGAGGTGGAAGATGAATCACTTGTTGGTTTCTGTGAACAAAGGCGACTTCTCTTTAAGTTATTGTTATTACTTTTCAAATTTTACACTTATCAAACAAAAATGTGAATTATAGAAACCAAAGCCAACCAAATTAAATTTTACGAGAGAGTTAATTATCAATCAATATGAAATTTAGGACTGCAATATAGAAGATGAGAGGAAAGTCATAAATGTTAACATCGTAGCAAGTATGTAATAGAAGTGCGTGATCATGAATTAAATCGTCAGTTTTTTTAGCAAGTGATTATGAGTATGCAATTACAATATCGAGGGTACGAAAATAATACGAAACTTGATAAAGTTGTTAGTGATTTCGTAAAATTGTATCAGTATCAAATAACGTATTATTAAAATTAAATTTAGGTGAAGTAGTTCTTGACACGACCGCGGCATGTTCTCACGTTTTATGAAAATTGAGTGCGTTTACATTACATTTATTACCTCCGATAATTAAGGTTTAGGTCGTAGATAATCTTAGCCTAAACAATGATTAACACACAGTTGGTAACGGCCTGAAATCGATAACTATATCCTACAGCATTATTTTTTTATCAGCCCGGATATTTTAAGAGGTGGGTCTGCCCATGAATGAACAAATTTTCCTAAAGAACATAGGTCGAAACATGAAAAACCTCCTATACAAAGTGCATCAGCTGACAGCACATTTTGTATGGGAGGTCGATTTTTTTTTATATATTTCGACCTATAATTTTTTAGGAAAAGTTGTTCAGTTTCATGGGCAGAACCATGTCTTGAAATTTTCAGGGTGATAAAAATAAGGGTGCTGCATAGGGGTGAATATTACCATGACTCTTTTTTTATTACGATATCTTTTCATAGTTTAAATAGGGAATTAAAAAAAAAAACCAACCCTTATCTAGTTATAATTTTAAACTAAAGAAATGTTACCCGTACATTTAAATCGCAACCTTTTTTTGTTACAATTCAAGTTGTCTGAATGCATTTTCAGACTACTATAGATAGTTCCTAAGTAAAGTAATACTTTGTACAGTCAACCACACGTCAGTGAAAACATTTGTAACTCTATTGCCATGGCATAGATGCTGTTGGGTGTACGGCGCTTAGGTTGCCCGCGACTGTAGAAAGGATAAATATTTTTGTGTATGTAAATTTTACCGGTGATAAATATGCTTTAACTTAATTCGGAGTTGGAGCCGAACCACTGATTAACTGAACGACTTATAAAATCGTTATGCGTTAACTAACGTTTATTATTAGCTGGTATCAAATTATAGCGTTGAAAGCTTAGTAACGTACCATTTAGGTATCAAACATTCGCAAGGGCACCATTGTAACGTTTTCAGAATTATCAAACGTCTTGAAATTGGTAATAAAATTATCTGGATGTGAATAAATTGATGGTCATATCAACGAAAATTATATCGATACCGACGATCATCATCATAACATCCCATGAAATGTCCACTACAGGACAGGGAGTTCCCTCCAGAATTCTAGCTATTGTTGGAAAAATTTGGAGGGGAAGTACCATAGTCACCTCGCTTGTAAGCGTTACGGCTGGCACCATAGACCGCGGTTGTAGGTGACCGCAGTAAGTAAGATGGTATGATACACAGGAGGATGCTGCTGCCCATCCTCCGGTTTATAACCCTTAGTCGCCTCTTACGACACCCACGGGTATGTATGGGATGGTACTATTCTTTGCCGGCACCACACGGGACTCCGTTACCGACGATACTACTTCTAAACAGACTGATTTGGAAACACAATCGATTTTACTGTATTGTCAATGAACGAAGTTTTGAAATTGATTGTTTCGATGTAGCGTAGTCATATCGATGTTATCTTCGTTAGAGAAGACGTCCAGGGCAATGCCGGTTATGTAAAGTAACACAGGTTTTTTGAGCAAGCTCAAAAAATGAACCTATTTTGTAAAAAAACGTTCTAAAATCTCTACCTATCATCTTTAACTGCATCTGTATAATGCTTTGCTTTTGCAAAAATTTACTTCTTGTCTCATATTTTTAGCAAGCCATTGGCTTGCATTTTCTTATTCATGCTTACAAAATGTACTTATTTACATAAAGTAATGTTCACACTGTAAAGATATTATCGTTAAACTTTCTGTGACATTGAGCAGAAACTTGATAAGTTTTGTGCTCTGATTATCAAGTGCCGCCCAGCCTTAACCGCATTGGTTTGCTGGTATTGTTATTATTATAATAAAACATTTGGACATTTTTATTTAGCAACTGACCTTTGCTGTTGCTTAACGTATTTAGATGTTTATTATTTAGATAAGGAAACTTCGCAAAAATAATTCTGTAAGGTCGGAATTCGGGATGATTATTTAAATTAATTTTGAACTAGTATCTACAAATAATTGAAACCAACCTAACCAATATTTTAAACCAAGAAACAACAGGATATAGAGATTTCACAAAAAGGAGGAAATAAACAATAATATATCTAACTCACATTTTAACTAATTGTTGGTAAATATTTTGTCTAAGTGTAACGAAAAACGATTTTAAATACTTTAGATTTGCTTTTTCTATACAAATGACTATTTAGCTAGTTTTATGTTCCAATTTGAAACGCCCCCAGATTGTGACCCGTGAACTAAGCTACTATCCTATCACAGATATCGACCGATACATCGATACGTATACGTACAGCGCCAAAATGCTGTTAATCAAACTTGACTGATACCTACCAATCCAGGTACTATAAGGATATTATGGCATAAATATCTAGAGGGATTTTCAGGACTTTGTCATGAGTTATCAGTCGATTTCTCTTTTACGAAAATTGCATACATATTTAGTCTAAAAACCTGCTGCAATACGCCCTAGTAAATCGTGTAAATGTCGAGACCTTCCTCAGCTGTGTGCAAATTTGTGCGCATGAGGAATATGCGCTAAATAGAGCAGAACGCGCATTTAGTGACGTAATCATGCGCATGTCATCGGTTTCGTGAATTGATCGATTAGATAGCATTGATTTACATATTGTGGATTTAATTTGCTTCTATCACAGACAGCCTATTATGCGTGCCAATTTGAACAGCCCCAGTTCGTATCCCATAAAGCAAGCTAACACTCAAAAAATTTAGACAATCCAGTGTAAGGAATATACTTGACATCAGTGATTGATAGTATTAAATATTACATATTTAAATAATTTAGTTTTTAGTTTTATTTAGATAACTATCCAATCTAAGTTACATTATGGTGTTGTCCTGGGAAATTGTGTTTTTGAGGAGTACGGATTTTTTAATTATAAAATTTTTGTAGTTTTAACACATTTTTCCGTCTCCAAACTTGAGTTCCTGACAGGTATTTCCGTTTTAGTTATGATATGCGCAAAGAATTTAGGTATGCGTGAAATAGAGCGTGGTTTAAGTGTCTGACAGTGACCCGCGGCTGACGCATGCCGATCCGATTGTCATTTTGGACGAGGAATTTAAAAGGTAAGCTTTCAAGATAATTTTGCCATATAGCTCGGATTTCTAAATGGATTTGCAAAAAGTTGTAAGATTAAATTTAACTTTTATCGATCACAACGATCTTTTTAAGGATATATAAACAACTTTATCCAAAATATTGCGATTTAACACTTACGGATGAAGAAGAGTTGGGATCTTTGCGAATATGTGCGAATAGGTATACCGTGGTTTGAGTTCATGCGAGTGCTTAAAGGACCGAAGAAAAACCGGTAGTTGATCTTATATTAAGATTGTCGCACGTTTTTTAAAGATATATAATAACTGTAAAGATGCTTTAACAACTTTTCAATTGGACAATTTTAATTAGAGTTCGCATAAAGCTATACGTTACATTTAAAAATTAACACAAAAATAAAGATCTGATACAGAATCAGGGACTGTCCACAAAAAGTTTTGATTTGTAAATGTCGTTTATGTTGATGATGTATTCATTCTTCATTCATTATTCTCATATGAGATAAAAGTGAGCATCGCCTATTTTCAACACAAGCAATTTCCTTTGTTCGTGTGAACAGCAATCCACTCTATGGCAATTAATTAACAAGAAATTGGGAAAACTGTTTCGTTTAATAATTTTCAAGGTTCGTTAAATTTAAATTAACTATGCGGTTTAGATTAAATATACCAAGTTATTTACTTTTTGTTGAACTTTAAAGTTGCACTTGAAATTATTATAGGTAGTACTGTTAAATTAGGACATATAAATAATAATTTATAGGTGGGTTTAAAGTTGGTTGCAAAAGCAATCCAATAGTCTATAAGTATTTCTGCGTTTATCTCACCAGCAATAGGCACTTATTCTAAACGCTGTAATCTAATTTGTAGGCACCATTGTTCAAGTTATTGAAATATAGTTGCTTGTGAAAGATACATCTTGTTCTGTTAAGAAAATTAGGTTATACTATAAGGTCAGGTTTCCTGCACTGTGTTTTGCAAGCACTGTTAGTACACGGGGTGTATTGAAACTGGTTCTGTATCAGATCTAGCAACAATAAATTGAGTTATAGACGCCGAAACCGACAACCGAGAGCCGTTAATCACTGCAACGGTACAATATTTGCATAAGTGATCTACGACACATCATTAGATCGATATAGATCACTCCCGATCGAACTGTTGATTTTATCGAAAACACCCCAGGTGATCCAATAATATATAGTTTTTAACACACATGTCACTTTTTATGTTAATTAGAAAAAAGTACTTACCAAGAATTTCATTTTGATAAGAAGTTAGCACAGATGTGAAAGAGAGGAAAAGATAGAGTTGAGTTTGTTTTGATTTTATGAATAGCGCTGCTGGAAGAGTGTATCTTCCAGGACTCGCTATGTGTTGGTGCAACTTGCGTCTGGCCGAAATGAGGGCGGGAGCAAACTTATATACGGCGGCGCGTGCGCAGAGGGGGTGCACCGGCCGCGGCGGCTAGAACTGCGTGCGCGGTGCTCGGTGCCTCCTACAGTGCACACCACTTATCGTTGTCAAGCAGAAACTTTGGCTCCGTTTATACCAGCCGAATCACGACAAATATTGTTTTATCAAAGCTTTGGATGCTGTCAAGAAAGGAATAGGGATGTTGCAAAACCAGCAGAGCAGATTTCCGGATTAAACTGGATCATTCGAAAAGTGATTCCAACGGAATAAATCCAATAAAAATAATGATTGCGCAATTTTACTTTCATCACCGTAAAAGTTTACTGAAATTCCTTTTATCCAAGGGTGAATCAAAAGCTGCCCTGCATGAAAGGCATCGATTTAGATTTTTGCTGCAACGGAACGGCTGTGATTTTGAAAGTCGTGAGCAGTTTACGCCACTTATCTGCCTGTGGTTTGGCTGAACCGTGAAAGCGTTGGGACATGCCATTGATAATAGCTGAATATCACACACGTTCAATGGCAAGCGTTAAGTTGACGTGTTTCGCTCAACGCACGTACGAGTACATATCTCCCAAGAAGAAACTATTTTCGCGAGAATGATTAATTTAGTCTTCTGAATGAAGCATTGGATCATTGAAGTGATTTTAATATCCTTATGCTTTATAGTCCTTGCTTTAATAATTTAAGTACTATTTCTTAAAGCTTGCGTGGATTTAGTTTCTTATTCGTGAGTAGAAACAGTAAGTTCGACTATCGGCAACCAAATGTAAACAAGTAATTCGGGAAGTGTTTGTTGCTCCTATAGGATTTGAGAATCGTCGTCGAGGAATATTTCTGCTTAATTTTTTTTTTAAATTGAGTGAAATTTCAAGGTTATGTGTGTTTTTGTTGGATCTCTGAGCTAATACGTAAAAGTACTTTTTCTTCATGTTTTGTTCTAATGAATTATTTCATTATGTATTGGTTGATTTATCTTCATTCCTTATCCTCATCATAATTTTGTCAATCATCATTTTATCATCTATCATCATTTTGTCAATCCTTTGTTTTTTACTAGCTATTTCCCATGATTTCGTTCGCCTCAAACATTTATCCCATAGGTATGAGATGTTTTCTAACAGTAAGCTTCCTATTTTTCTTAGGGTGGTATTAATAAATCCCTCTCAAGTCTGAGATTGCACTCAAGTTGCATAATTTGTACATGTAAGGTATATCTTGAGAGCAATCTCACACTTGAGAGGGATATCAATACGACCCCTAAAGACATAAACCATAGTTTGATTTTAGTAAAGAATCATGTTGGGTTTGGGTTGGGTTCAATAGTTCGGAGTTATTTTTTTTATTATTGCATGGAAAATAATAATTTAAGATATGGCCTATTACATGCGTTCGCCTTTAATAACTAATTAGAATAGAAAACATGTAGCACACAGAATGTGTAAAATAATAATATACCTAGAGGTATCCAAACTTATACATTATGATTATGAAAGAGAGTTTGAGAGCCAGGCTAGTTTGCGATGGTACGATTTAATAAAATAATTAAGTGAAATAGTTGTCACTGATTTTACGCTTAATGGAGCTAATAGAGTCTACTATAAGGTCTACATCAATGAAAGCATTGCGTAGTGTGGAACTCGCCAAAAGAAGGAGTGTTGCTTGTAGTTCGCTGATGCTAGGCAAGTAGGAGAGATGCTTACGCCTGAATTTTTTTGTCTTTTTTTGTTTACTAGGAATTTTGATAGATACATTTGATAATAATGGTGGACAGTCTATACTACTCATCAAATGTTTAACAAGTACGAAAAGTCAGCAATATTGCGACGAATGTTCAATGGCAGAAAATGATGGAGTTTACATTTAGTTTAGAGTTAAAAGGTTTGATGTTTTCGCGCCGTCAAAACTAGCATAATATGCGGTAGGCTAGAAATGCCGATGACACAAAACCCTGAGGGTTGCATTGACCATTAATAGTCTTTAAGATTACATGATTAAAGTTAGTGAGACATATTCGTTGGCGTCCATAATGTTTACATACTTTTGGAACGTTATATGGAATATTTGTTCGAAACAAATTGATTTATCATTAACGTTACGTGTTCATAAACTGACCTACACAGATACCATCTTTGTTTTTACGCCTATTTCTCTTCATTGCAGTTTTTCTTTGAAGCATAACAAAATGGTTGTTGGGCAAGAAACAGCTATGCCGTTCGAACGCGTTAATAACTACAAGATCTTTGATTTGATTGAGACCTTTTTAAAAGTAAAGTTTTAATCAAACGAATCAGGTTATTGTAGCGTTGATATTGAATGAACGTGGTTTTTAGGGTTCCGTACCTCAAAAGAAAAAAACGGAACCCTTATAGGATCACTTTGTTGTCCGTCTGTCTGTCTGTCTGTCTGTCTGTCTGTCTGTCAAGACCCTTTATCTCACGAACGGGTAGAGGTATCAGGTTGAAATTCATACCATATATTAAAATCCATGAACCACACAAGATCTGAAAATTTCAATTTTTTACAACGACGCAATCAAAAGATATGGCATTTTATGTCCTGATCTCCATACATTTATTCAAAAATGAAAAACCTACAGGGTACTTCCCGTTGACCTAAAATTATTAAATTTGGCAAGAAGCTAGGTCTCACAGTACAAATAATGAGAAAAGTCTGAAATCATTAAATAATACAACTTTTCTCACAACTAATGGTAACCAATTGTGGTGAGCTCCCGTTTCAAGAACATTCATATAAGAGAGGGGTCAAGTTGGATGGTCGCGGAGGCGATTTTTGTTTTAGTTCTATTTAAAAACGGGAACACTTACAAACTTGAAAATTGATATGTTTATAGGGCATAGGCTATAAAATAACAACAAATAATAAAATTTGGTCAAGCGCGTGTCGGACTCAAAAAATCTAGCACATTAACTTACTGAAATTTCAACTAATACAATTATGTTTATGTGGTGGTACGGAACCCTCAGTGCGCGAGTCCGACTCGCACTTGGCCGGTTTTTTTTATTGCTACTATTGGCACGGCAAAAACAAATTGTTTTATTATTCCGTAATTAATTGGGGAATTTTAATCAGTGTCTAGTTTGTAGGTGGTCTTATAAAACACGATTAAGTTGGCTAAATCTTTTCTTAATTGTAAGATTAGAATTTTAGACAAAATCCTCCCCTATGCAGAATAGGAGAGAAAATAAAATGAAGAAAAATATTACCTACTCATTTCATTTTTACAAATCTCTACAATTTCTTTTTTTACTTTCGAGAGAAAGGTATTGTATTCGTGACAAACTAAGTTTTTCTAATTTTCTCAAAAATGTGTTCCATATCACTTGAACATCTTAAAAATAAATGGTACAGCAGCACTGCACTTACTTTCTCGCAATACTCAAGGAAAAACTATCAACCGCAAACTTAAATTTATAATGCCATACACATAGTATGAAAATACAAACTTTTATTTACGTTTTTCCAAAAAAATGTTCGAATGAAATATACAGATCAATTCAGAATTCAAATTGTCAAACATTAAAACAAACAAACATCAAACGATTTCGAGTAAATCACATGTTTAACTTTTGGTAGTACTGGAACACCCTTTATATGAATTTTCAAAGATCAATAGATACTACCGTAGGATACTTGCATGGAGATTTTTTTAATTTCCCAACACATGTTCCTTATGGATTGTTGTTCAGTTTAGTCTACTGAGCAAGCCCTTTCAGTTTTTGGTACACCCTGTGTACTAAATTTTATTCAAAAAATCATAAAGAATATCCAGTCTGGTAGACAACCAATCCAGGAGTAATATTATAGAAAATTTTAATAAACTCAATGGAACCAATTTTGGGTAAATCACATATTTACGATTTGGTGGTACAGGAACACCCCTTATATGAAATTACACAGATCATTTGATACTGGCGCAAGATATCTTACATGGAGATGCTTGGTCATGCAAAGTTTCATCAAGATTCTATGAGCCGTTGTTGAGAAAATTACAATTTATCATTTTCGTTGTATGACGGCTACCCTCAATGAGAGCCAGCCAGAAACCACTTAGAACCCTTCGATGGATTTGCATAAAACTCCTAAATTCCAAATATGGTGTCAATCGGACCATTCGTTTAGCCGCTAGGCCAAAGCGTGACGGACAGACCGACCGACGGACCGACCGACCGACGGACCGACCGACCGACCGACCGACCGACCGACCGACCGACCGACCGACGGACGGACATTTTTGGGAGACTTGTTTTTTATGATGTATAAGTAATATTGAACACATTTTTGAGAAAATTAGAAAAACTTTTTTTCACGAATACAATACTCGTACCTTTCTCGCTCCGCTCGAAAGTAAAAATCTGCGCAATAACATACTCTACCAATACGTAAACATGTGATTTACTCATGATTTACTCATAATTGGTTCCATCGATTTTGTCTTAGATAAATGATTTTGTCTTAATTTTATATAATTTTAATTCTGGATTGGTTATCTACCTGACTGGATGTTCTATTAGATTTTTTTTGCAAAAATATAGTACCTATACAGGGTGCACCAAAAACTAAAAGGGCTTAACTGGGGGACTAAACTGAACAACTTTCTTAAGAAACAGGAAGAAACGTGTGTTGGGCAATAAAAAAAAATCTTCATGTGGTAGTATGCATGGATTTGAATTCATATAAAGGATACATATAAATAAATATAAATTTAAACATGTGTTTTATTCGAAATAGTTTATTTGTTTTAATGTTTAACAATTTGAATTCGGAATTGAACTACATATTTCATTAGAACATTTTTTTAAATACCTAATACTCGTATAAGTTTGTATTTCCTTACTATATGTATGGAATTACAAATTTAAGTTTGTAGTTGATACTTTAGTATGTGCAGTGCTGCTGTACCATTTATTTCCCTTTCTCCTTAAACCTTAAATCGGGCAGATTGCCACAACATTTAAAATACTATCCATCAACATTATGCAGAAGTTTATTGAATTAAAAACTTCGATTATTCATTTTCCATTGTAGTTAAAGGGAATCATTTTATCTTAATTTTCAAGGGTTGCTCCTCCAAATATAGAAGCGATTAATAACGAAAGACCTTAAACACAGCTTTTGACGGCATGTGATTCATTACTCCATGCAAGAATGTATCGATGTATTTACTTAAGTTTCGATCGTGACGTGATCCTTAATTTAAATACGGCTAAGGTCTCGATGGAAATGTAAAATAAGGATAGTAGTTACCAACTTATAAGTATTTATTCCATAGGAATGAGGAAATATTGTTTGCCAATCTTAATGTATAAAAAAATCTAAATATTCTTAATTCATTGTAGGATATTACATTACCAATCTTTTAATGACCTCAGTTACGTTTACGTCGCTTCACAAACAAAAGTTCGTTTCACACAAACATTCATTGTGAAGTTGTGGCCTAAGGCATCTGCGAATTGTGGGCGAAAGTCGTCACCCAAACGATACACAATATGGCCAACTCCACTGTTCGCGCTGCTGGCTTGACCACTTAGATTCGTACAGTCTAGATCACCTCTATTGATATGTTGGACTTTGAACCATTCTTACACCAACAGCTGTAAGAACTAAAGACGCATTGCGAGTGTCAAACTTGATATACTCTTGACTGTACCCTTGCGATTGATATGGGACTTCTCTCTTTCTCCACGATATTTGGAACAACAAAGTTAGTTAGGAACTTTGCGTGGCAATGGGATAAACAAACCATATGTTATTATTTAAAATTTTCAGTTTAACAGGTCGTCTTTTGAAAGTACCTTTTTGGCGTCACTACGTGCCATAAAACAAACAAAAGGTGCTTAAAATACATTCCGATAATGAGTGTTATTATCAGTAATAACTACACCGATAATGCCAGTATTGACGCATCTCTGCGAACAGATAATTGTGTCACATCTCTTTAAGGCTTAAAGCTGATTAAGCTTGTGTCCAAATTTTAAATATGATTATTTACAGGTGATAAAAATAAACGATGTGCGTTGCAATAAAGCTTCCTCTGCACGAATCATAGTCTAGTTTGTGGTCTTGTAGCTGGTCTTATTAAATCCACTTATTTATTTAGTCAACTCTTTGCATCAGTGTAAGGTTTTATGTGAATATTTGAATGTTCCCGTCGATTTAAATTTATTAACGAAATTCCACTATTATTTTTCTGTTATACAGCGTGTAACGGAAAGGTTTGATAATACTGAAGGGTGTGAATCTGCCCATGAAACTGAACAACTTTTCCCAAGCAACATAGGTCGAAATACGAAAAACCAAATTTGACCTCCCATACAAAATGCGCTATCAGCTGATGCAGTTTGTATGGGAGGTCAAAAATTTATTTTGTTCTATGACCTTTGTTCCTTGGGTAAAGTTGTTCAGTTTCATGGGCAGTAAAGTATTATCACACCTTACCGTTACACGCTGTATATTTTAAACAACATTTGTCGATTGTAGTTGAAGGTATCGTAATAAATTTTTCTGTGTTATACATTTTAAACCACGTTTGAAAAAATATCCATCAAAATTATACAGGGTGTAAGGGACGGTGTACCGAAAAAAGAACGGGCGGGCGCGGGCGTGCTCAGTCAACGAAACTGAACAACTTTCACAAAGAAACATTTTTGGGAAATGAAAAAAAATTTTGACCGCTCCATACAAATTCCTCACTCTGATTGAACAGTTTGTATGGAGACTTCGAATTTTTTTTTCTTTTCCCAAAAATGTTTCTTTGGGAAAGTTGTTCAGTTTCGTTGACTGAGCATGCCCTTTCAGTTTTCTGTACACCGTCCCTTACATCCTGTATAGATACGTTTATGAACTTAAACACTTCGGTTATCCATTGTCGATTATCGTGATGGCCACTACGATGGACCATCGTGTAGTCCATCCATATCAGCCTCCGTACTTTTACCAAAAGAAAGAGGCTTGGGAGAGTACTACACAACAACGGTAAATAGGGCATCCTCTCTTTCAGGAGACAGAAAACTAGTCGGTAGCTGTTCATGCTGTCCATGCCATTTGTTTTAGCCCAGGCTAAAGCAAATGTTGAAATTACTTGAAACGAAGTTGCCAACAGGAATAGCAAACCGTATAAATAACTTCGACGTTTAAAATACCTTGTATGCGAAAATATGAGCACGTATCACGACACGAAAACTGCTCCGGTTACTAACCTACTCATTCACTACTAAACATCACCCACCTACACTTTTACTCTCATTTGAATATCCATTGCGCTTTTGTTAATAGTCTCTAGTTTTTGAATGGCTTTGGAACAGCGATCTCGGGCTAATAAATCGTTTCTGTCGATTCGTTGTTCATATTGTGAGTAAGAATACGAGCGCGACCTTGGTAGCATATTTCACTTGCATAGCTTCCGATTAGCAACAGTACATATTATTTTAATTTTGGTTCTTTATACAAACTCGCGAGAAAAAATAACTCTTCATGAAAATGCTCAGCTAATTAGCCCAGTAGTATGGGAAATATTTTTTATTTAAATTACAAGAGGTCTCACAAGATAAGTAAGTACTTGTATACAGGTTGTAACAAAAAGGGTATAGCAACCCTGAAGGATGAGGATCTGCCCATGAAACTGAACAACTTTCCCTAAGGAACATAGGTCGATATATGACAAAAAATTTTTGACTTCCCATAGAAACTGAATCAGCTGTTACCGCAGGTAATATTTTTTTTGTACCGGAGGTAATATTTTTTTGTATTTCTAACTACGTTCTTCGGGGAAAGTTGTTCAGTTTCATGGGCAGAATCACATCTTTCAGGGTTGATATACCCATTTTATTACACCTTGTATAGCCTCCAGTTTGTCTATGGTAAAACTGTGTATAATTAATTCATATAGGGAAAGCGGTTCTATATGACGGTGATCCTGTTTGCATTCGCTCACACAATGTCAAATAAGTTCGAGACGAATAAGATTTCCGCCATGTATAATCCCTTTCCATAACTAGGGTTATTTCGAACCTCTAGAGTCTAGACCAATCTGAGCAAGTTACTACGAGTAAGAACATGAAACTCAACAACTTTAAGAGGCAGGGGTCGGAAAACGAAGAAATATGTGGGTCGTTGTTCCATTGTTGTCCCTAATGTTGGCTCAGCCAACTTCGCTGCCTAAGGTTGGTGTAGAAAGCCATAAATTTTCGACTTATGTTTTTTACGTAAAATTTTCAGATTCGTGGTCAGGCCGTATTAAAAATAGGATGCATTCACAGGATGCATTTGATTTAACATATTTGACATTGACTCTAACACAGATGTGGATCACATTTTCATATAATATATGGTTCCTAATCATATTCACTAGATTCTGCAACATGATTCAATAAACTTTTCTCGGTAGACTATTCCAAGTACGGTCAGTTTTTACCGAATTAAGTCTGATGTTCAGAAATCCCAATAGATTTATAAATATATATTTTTTTCGAATTAGATACATATTGTACCTAAATAAATTCTCGTGTAATAGCAAGTTTTTAATGTAAACGGAAAAGAACGCAAAATACATCAAAACAGCTCGATGCCGCTGTGTCTTTACACGCGCAATTTGCCGTTTGTTCGAAAGGGACACTTTCATCACGTGTTCATCACCAATTCGACCAGAAATAGCCCTGTATAACACAGTTCCGAAATTAACCCTGGGTAAAACAAAAATGTGTGATTTGTATTTGTTTCTGTCAGTTGGAAAGTAGGTCACCTTCGGAAGCAGACCGTTCATTGAGCCTGCCTATGCTGTTCTTTTTGGAGTTTTCTGATGCAATACTATCATCTTGTCTTGTCATGGTCTTGAACTTGATCTAAATAACTTAAAACGGAAGTTTTTGGTTACTGTTTGCTGTGAAGTGAATCTAAATAAAAAATATAAAAAATGTCTAAACTAGGCAGAGCGTGTATAATGAATAGATTTACATTGTTTAAGCTGATTATAACCTAACTGTTACACCTTGTGTGTACATACATTTGTAAGCACAAAATCAGAGCAAACATCTATGTTCATCATCATCACATTAAATGTTTACACTAAGCAGGAATCGAACCTGCCTCCAACAGAAGGCTACCAACACTACAATATCAACCGCGCAAATAACGCAGTCGGTTTGTCAAAACTGTTCTTATAAAAGAAAATCGTGGAAGAAAAGCTGTTTAAACTTTTGTTAACAATAAAATGTTACAATTTATACAGTTTTAAATATGAACCATTTTTCTTATTCCACGTGGCTAACTTACCGTAAGTGGTATTTATCAAATTCGATAAGATAACAATCAAAATTGTAAACCTAGTAAACAAATAGTATACTTCCTATTATTAAACATGTGTGTTATATCATTATGATAAATATCAGCCCGAGCAAAGGTCATGGCGGGGTGACGCCTCTCAGACACAAATGTGTTCAGTAAGGCATGCGACACACTGTGGTCGTGATCTTTTCACTCTGTGGTTACTGTTAGGTGCCGTTTACACTGCTCCGAGATTAAATCAAGATTTAATTAGTTACGTATTATGTTATGTATCATTGCATCAAACAAATTAAGGTCTCGGTCAAAAGGTTGTATTCAAGATAGATATTAAATCGAGATCTCATTCTCGGCTTTTGCTTTTGCAACTAGTTCTTATAGCCCGCCTAGACTTTGCAAGGGAAACCCTCGTAGGGTACTTTAAACCCTTTATTTAGGCTATTCTTTTTACTTAGATTTAACTATTACTTACTAATATTTCACACGAGATTATTTTTCAAAGTAAATAGTCTTGTTTTCTTTTTAGCAAATAACAGGGCCCTGAGTCAAGTGGCTTTCTACTTATACGTTAGTATTATATAGTCTAAGCTTTCTACAATCGCAAACGCCAGTAGAATAGAATAAAACTCTATGGATTTGACATAAGCTGTCACGTGACATTTCGTTAGCTAATGTCAATCCCATACATTTTCATTCTATTCTACTGGCGTTTGCGATTATAGAAAACCACTTGACTCAAGGCCCTGGGAAAACAAAAATAAGGCAAAATGTATTCACCTTATTTTTGTTTTCCCTGTATAAATAGTATTTTAATACTAGTAATATTAGAAATATATTCTTAAAAGTCTTTTAAAAACAGTTTTTTTTTCTCGATGCGATCGCGTTGATGTCTTTTGTATGAAATAAACGCATGAGAGTAGAATTTGCCATCTCAATGTGTCTAAAGAGTGGTTTGCTCTCATTTACTTATCATACACGCCTGTATCATAATCTGCCATGTTAACGTTTTGGTAGTAATCCTGCTTTTGACGCTGTAGGCCGCGGGTTTGATTTCCGTCCAGGACAAAAAATTGTGTCATTTAACATCGATGTTGATGCTATGTTTGGTTGTTATTTATCTATTTATGTACGCATTTCACTTATCAGTGTTGTATGCGTATAGTTGGGTGCACGTCAGTGGTAACAATATGACCTTGAGCGAGTCTCTGGTTTCGAGCGAGTTTGTTGCGTACACTGGTTTTATTACTTCTTATCTGCGTCTGAGTGTACCTAAAGGTTTTGCCGCGTTTGGGATAAGGTGATTGTCCCCAATATTTATTATATCAAAAGGAAAGGACATACAATCAAAATTTTGCATTTATTAGGCCATGAATGTAGTGCAGTGAATACCTGACATTGACTTGCCCGCCAGCAGTGTGAAAGGTATTTAGCGGTCCGAGTTCATGCGTCAATACCAGTTACACTGACAGCTCACATAGCTGCGCTGCGTACAGAACGCGGCACAGAAGTTAGATTTCTTATCTGTTTGAAAGTTATGAGTAAATAATATTTAGGACTCCTAACAAAACAAAAAGTGCTACGGCGTAGCAAGTGCTACGCAGGGGATTACGTAGATGAACACGCACGTTGCACGCACGGGGCAAAAGTCTGAACAACTTAGTGTAGCGACACACCTACGCAAATTTCGCATCGAAACTTACCGAAGTCTTTTCACTTGTGACATTTGCTGTTGCGGAACCTTCCGAAGTGGAAATTCCGCTCTAGTGTCATACTTCACGGGAAACTTCCGCATAATTTCTACATGTGTCGCTACATACAACCATAAGTTTACTAAGGAGGGGGACGGAGGGGGGAGGGTTTCTTCTGTTTCCAGGATGTTTCTAGAAAAAAAAATTCAATTTCTTTAACCATTACTTTTTGCGTACTTTTTTTACACTCTATAGTATTAGCTTATCGGTACGTCCTATCGGTAGTATATTGTTCATAATACATTCATACATACATAACCTTACGCCTCTTTCCCGTCGGGGTAGGCAGAGACCACGGTCCTATTTACTAGAATTTTTGTATTGCAGAAATCTTTTCCTTCAATGCTGTAGATTTAAGCTTCACGGTTTCGGTTTACTTCACCTTTTCGGTTCTTGTTAGAACTTAACATGCGACCTCTAACCGGATAGATAGGAATAAGATAATTTATCCATTTAAAAAAATACCAAGCCACATCTAAAGGTATTGATTCTGTGCTTTTATCACTAAGGCCACCTGAACTTGGTCGCAACTCCGGTGCACCGAGAAATTGATGTTTAGTAGCTTTAGTTGGTTCACAACAAATAATAAACATTTGTCTTGTTGCTTTGGGCTTGGCTGCAATTATATATAGGGGCTTTAAAATTTTCTGTAAGTATATTCAAGAGCAACCATAAAAGTTTGAGAAACTTTTCACTCTTTTTTTTTTACTTGTTGAGAATTTAATCACTTTACTGTATTCTTGAAAAAAAAGTTCTTTTAATTTTCTCAAAAATGTGTCTCATAACACTTAAATCATAAAAAGCAAGTCTCCTAAAAATGTCCGTCCGTCGGTCGGTCGGTCTGTCCGTCACGCTTTGGTCTAGCGGCTAAACCGATAATGACAAAATCGAAGGATTCTGAGTGGTTTCTTGCTGACTCCGATTTTGAGGGTCAACAAAAATGAAGAACAGAATTTCGCTTAAAATCGGCTCAAACGATTTTTATGAAACATTGCATGACCGAGCATCTCCATGTATCTTGCGGCAGTATCAATTGCTACGAATAAATAATAAGTCAGGAACTCTAATTCAGAACAAATTCTAAACAAATAGAGGGCCTACGTGAAACCAAAAGGACGTATATTCAAAATACGAATCAATTGGTTCAAATTCAGAACAAGAGCAGCGATTGGTTCGCGCGCGTGCTGCAATGTCAGCTAGTAGTAGTTGATCCAATGACGCGGTGGAACGACTTCTGAAATACACACAAATATTTAACTGACACATTTTATATGACAATACTAGGACAACAGCATAATATAACAATGCAGAAACTGGTGGAAAACCATGTGGCGTTATAACCGTAACAGCCCAAATAGACCAAGGCATGTGCTAGGCCTAGCTACATCTTTTTTATCAAAAAAATGTGTCAGTATCTTGCGGTAGTATCCATTGATCTGTAAAAATTCATATAAAGGCTGTTCCAGACCTATAAAAATTTAAACATGTGATTTATTCGAAATCGTTTACGGTAAGTTTATTTTAATGTTTAAATTATTTCAATTTAAAATTTAATTCAATTTGAATTCTGAATTGATCTGCATATTTCATTGGAACATTTATTGAAAAAACCTAAATATAACATAAGTTTGTATTTCCGTAGGTACTATGTGTATGGAAGTACAAAAAGTTTGAAGTTGATACTTTTTACTTCTATATTGCGAGAAAGTTAGTGCAGTGTTGCTGTACTATTTACTAGTTTTGTATACGATATTACAGTACGGTACTTACTTATACTTCGACAACTATTTTGACCAAATTACCTACAGATAGTTTTTTTTCTTTCCGTTAGGTATTCCTTTTTGTCAACTGGTCTTTTTCTACTCCGATTTCCTTGTTGCTAGTCTTTACAGAAAGTGTTGAGTTGAATCGAGTCATCTGCGCCGCCATCTCTCGTCAGTTGCCAGATATTTGCGGTCTTGGCCCAGACTTCCAGCGGCTTGCATGCGACTTATGTACGTGGCGAGTACGTCTCACTTAAGGTGGTTGCTGAGCAGAAGTGCGGCCACTTTGAGAAATAAATTTATTGCGTCATAAATACAAAACATTTAATAAGGATTGTTTGATTGGCGGCAATTTGGGGTAGTTCTATATTTTATTATCCATCACATCACATCTTAGCTTATCGTGCATAGCTTTGTATTGTAAAACTGCCAAAAACGGCCACTTTTAGCACTTTACCAATACAAAGCTATAAATGATAAGCTAAGCTATGATGTCATGGGTCATAACATATATAACTGCCCTATATTGCCGCCAAACGAACAATACTACTGAAAAGTTTTGTATTTGCAACGCAATAAATTTATTTCTAAAAGTAAGATGCTGCCACCCAGCAACCGCCTTAAGTTAGACTGCTGGCTGTGTAGATCACATAGGCAATTTGTTCCTAATAGTTAGGGTGCTGGCTGCAATTTGGGTATATGATTTGCTCATGATTCATATTAATAGGGATGATAGATCAGCTCAATACGAATCGATTTGGTCCTTACAAGTTTTTCTGTGCGTCGCTGCGTTTTTGAGTTAAAGCAAAAAAAAAATGAAAATAAGATACTAAATAATGTTTTTTTGGTATGCCTTTGTGGCTCCTGTTTAAAATACTTCTAAAGATGTAGAACATGGAAGAGGCAGACATGCAGGGCTCTGCATTATCACGGGACGAAGTAGTGAATTTTTGCATTTTGAAGAGCTGTAACTTTACGACGCAGGGCTATTATGGTGGCAGACTATTTTTCTGGGGTTTTATACATTGTATTTAATCAGATAGTCATAGTCTGCCAGGTGTACGTTTCATGGTCAAATTTCAAAATAGTTAAAACTTAATTCCTCAAAAACGCAGGGGTGTGGATGTCCACCAATATTTTTAGTATTTTCTAGAGGATGCTCCTTATCATCAGTCAAAGAGGCAGACATGAGCAAATCATATAGAAATTTGTCCTTCATCACCCTTACTATAACTCTATGTCAGTCAAATATTATAAGAAGCTATTTTAAAACATCCTGTATTCTGCAAATTTATCTATCCGTCAGTAATAGAATAAAGAAAAATTGTTTGTTTGTAAATACCCAGTGGTAATATTTAATGAACTGTAAGTATGTAGGTTAGTTAATAGGCGGATCTGTTGTGTTACATTGTGAAAAACTATGAAAAATTTATGTTATTTATCAATACAAGTGCAACAGAACAGTTTTGATGGTCGTAGGACTTTTATGTAAGGTTCGTCTGGTTTGTCCCCTTGCCTTTTTCTGCCGTAAAGCAGCAGTGTTTGCAATGCTGTGTTTCGGTTTAAAGGCTAAGTGAGCCATTGAAATTACCGGCACATGAGACATACCATCTTAGTTCTCAGGGTGGGTAACGCGTTTGCCCATTAGTGTAAAATAATTTCACTAATAAGACAGTGGGTGTCATGGGCGGTGGTGTCCACTTACCACCAGGTGGCCCACCTGCTCGTTTGCCCACTTGTGACATAAAAAAAAGTAAAATAAGAGACAGTACCTAGAGCTCAATTCTTGAAAATTACCAGGTGACAAAATATCACCGGTATTCTTTTCGTCACCGGTTACTTCGAAATAAGTATTCAACGACTACAATAGAAAATGAATAAAATAGTTCAGATCCTTCAAAGAATCCGTTATTAGAGGATCAAACCTGAATAAAACGTGGATAAATAACGTTTTCAACACACTTGCTCATAAAGTGGCTCTATGGTCACCGCAGTTGGGCACAGAATAACACCCATAATAAACTGTGACTTTTTCATTGCTGTAACTCATGTTAACAAATGAGAGGGAGTTGAGAAATATGTTAAATAAAACACTCGAAGTCTACTTACGGTTTGTAATAAGTTATTCACTTTACACAGTGTTAAAATGGGTACATTAACACAATACCATACATATGAAGAAGAGTCTTCATAATTTTACACAATACGTGATTACTCCTTTAAAGGTAGAATCTCCCAGTTTGAAGAACAAAATACGACTGCCTGAGCGAGGCTGGCTCGAACGTTCAAGAGACCTCTCCCACCACAATATTACCCTTTCCATAAAACGCTGGGATTGGTCGAAAAGCCGCCGCGCTCTGACAGTTTGTACAAAGGAGTCAATACAACAACCATTTATGAACAATATCGTAAAGCTATGAAAAGTTAGTAAACACTGGTGACTTAAATAATATAATATTGGAGATCAGAATATCTGTCATGACAACACTCACTAGTGAGTTATAGATTTTTTGTGAGTTGAAAAACGTCATATGAAACACATGTGTATTGATGATTACCGTCCTCGGCTCTTTTAAGACCCTCGCCTACGGCTCGGGTTTCAATGGCGCCTCGGCGGTAATCACCAATGTTACACACTAGTACCATAACGTACTATTAAAAGTGATATTAAGTATCTAAATTATTAATATATGATAAAGTAGTTTTAATAAAAAAAAACAAATTTCTACTTCAACTTGTTGAAAATAGGTGCGTATTACAGAAACTAATCATTCGTAATATAATCATTCGTAATTACCCGAAAAACGGTTCAATTAGGCTTACATATCGCAACGCGATTAGCTATTAACGCAACATTGGATTAACACTACGGGTCGTATTGATAAATCGCTCCCAATATCGCTCCTGAGAGCGTTTCAGATGAGTACGTCCTCAAGATGTGACTTGCTTTTGTTGATAGCTACTCAAGATTTGTCTATCAATGAATACAACACCTTAAAATACATTTTGAGAGCAATCCTACACTTGAGTGACTCTTGTTTTAAAATTGTTGTTTTCTCGATATTCATTCGATATTATATTCGGTCGTTGGTTTATTATGCCATTTTTGAGCTAAGTATTTTTTTTATAATAATCTTTTTCTAAAGCTTCCTGTCTGTGAGAAAAAATTACAGTTGATGGATACTTATAGGGAAATAGTATATAAAAAAAAACAATATTTTACCTACTAAACCATAAAATGTAGAGAGAAAAAACCGGGCAAGTGCGAGTTGGACTCGCGCGCCGAGGTTTCCGATATACCTTTAGTATTTTTGGAAGCAATAAATTCCATTTTTAGGACCGCAAAACAAATTTGTTTGTAAAGGTTTTTTGCAGATTTCTAAGAAACTGTCCAACTTAGAAAGATCGTTTTATTTTTGCTGTAATATTTACATAAATTTCTATCGACTGTAATTAATTCAGATTTTTCCATTCACAAACTTCAGAGATAAGAGGCGGTATATTTTTTTTGTCATTTTTCATCATAACTTGATAACAAAAAGTTGTAAATAAATACAAAAATATATATTAGAATGTACGAAAAAAGCCCTTTCATATGATCACCACTCGACCTAGTACTTTTGAAATTATTTTGAAATTATGTGAGCCCCTTTTACATTAATAATCATAAATTTTTCTTAATTCTTTTACGTGCAATTAAGTTGCACAACCATATTCTAAAATTATTCCAAATTTCAAGTCGATATCTTGAGTGGTTGCCGAGATATACAGGTGTGACACACAGACAGACAAAGCGGCACCATAAGGGTTCCTTTTTTTACCATTTTGGTATCGGAACTCTAAAAAACCGGCCATGTGCGAGTCGGACTTGAGCCCCAAGGGTTCCATTCCATGCCCATTCACCATATCATATTCATCAAGCTTTTTCCCTTTGATTTTAAAAACGCCGTGTCCACTCTAACCTGACCACTTTTTATATGAACGTACTTGAAACGTGGGCTCACCATGATCACTTGTAAGAAAAGTTGCATTATTTAATAATTTTAGACTTCTTCCTTTGCTTGTGCTATGAGACCTAGCTTCTTGCCAAATTTCATTATTCTAGGTCACAGTTCTAGGTCAATGAGAAGTACCCTATATATAACTTTGCTTTGGTTCATTAATGTATGGAGATGGAGACATAAACGGCCGCACCTTTTGATCGTGTTTTTGTTGAAGCTTGGAATTTATACAACTCCATAGACCAGTTTAAAACGATTTTTTTATTTTTAGAGGTTCCATCTGAGCCAAAATGTACATTTATCAGACATAAAAGTATTCAACTAAACTCATCTATCTCATCTCAATACATCTTATTTCGCTGATCAAATTCTTACTTGATTCATTTCATTTAGTACTATATCTGCGTCTACCGTTTTGTGTAAGTCGTCGGGCACAAGTCGGTCGCATGATAGCTGCCTTATAAGGAGCAGCCTTGATTCTGTGACGTCATCGGATTGACCAGACTTGTATCTGCACTTAAAGCAACCTTATAAGAACCATCTTAAGTACCAGGACGGCATAACAGTTTAAGAGATCAGGGATTGATCTCGTGAATGATGAATAGTGGCTGCTATCTCTCCATCACATTACGACTTATCTCCTATCTTCATCTGGAGGGATATAAATTTATTTAGCGCTTTTATGTAGACATGATTCTTTATTGTCTTGAGAGTATTTTTGTTAACGTTCACGATGGGTCAAAATAGTTATATCTTTAGCGTTATAAAACTTAATATTTCTTGATATTCACTATAAACGAAATAAACGAAAAGTATAGGATTGTTTGGCGCAAATTGTAGTTATACTGTCGTAAACTCTGACAAGCTGCGGCCTAGTGTTGTTAGATTTAGTTATTATTTTATCCAATGTTGTTCAAATTGTGTTGTAGAAGAAAGTGTTTGGCTTCCTTCAAATATAAAAAATATATAAGTTTTACCTAACCAAAATGATTTGAAAGAAAACCTTTTTGAGAGTTAACAAAATTATAGAACTGTAAATAATAAAAGATTCTACAACCACAGACAGTATTCAATCCTGCGTCTTCGTCATCAGTACCATTGGTTTATTCTTCGGTAAGACGTCGTTGGTAAGCCATTTTAATATCCGAATACAACAGTAGATTTTCTAAGCAAAAGGTTGTTTGTTGATTTCGATGAGTTTAAGCTAACTGTAAAAAAACTGTTGGCTTTTGAATTATTACCTGAGACAGCATCTTGAGTTTAAGTAATAGTAATCGGGAGCAGTCACTTAATGCTTGGTCTGCTCAAGGTCACCGTGACATACGGAAAGGAGAACCGGCGATTCAGGCTTCGACTGAGGAACTATCCGCATACTTTAGCATGATTTATTATCCCCAGTGTGAAGGTTTCTATCTACTTTACGGTTATATTTTTTATAAAATTTTCTACCTTTTAATATAATAGATGTCTTGTTTCATGAAGTTGCTATGAGTAGAAGAATCTAAGCGCACGGCAGTGCGCAGGCCAAGTTCCCGCAACAGGCCACTCGCATGCCGTGCACTATTTACACGAACCGTTTCGACCCACTTTTGAACCCCCTGTAGCTGACTGCCTATTGCAAGTACAGAGATAAAACTGTACCTACATAATCATATACTAATACTGAAGCAATTTGCCAAATTTCATAGATATGGCTACAGTAGATCCTGAAATATGACTTCGTGAAAATAGCTAATTTTGGCACTTAATGACTGACTGACTCACTGACCGGTAATCAAAACCTCCAGGCCACTTCCAATTGTCCTAGCGTTATGAAATTTGGCGTTTAGGTAGTCGTTAGGATAAAAGTAATGGAAAAATTCAAAAATTTGAAATTGGTCAAGTGCGAGTCGGTTTTAGTCAAAATTATGTATAAAATGTTGGTAATACTTCTCTAAGACCTGAACATCTGAAATTTGCCATGGGGATAGTCGTTAGCATTAAAAAAATATAGCAAAAATTTGAAAATTGGAAATTGATCAAGTGCGAGTCAGGATATAGTCATTACTATGCATAAAATTGTTGGTCATACTTCTGTGAGACCTACAAATCTGAAATTTGGCATCGGGCATTAAAGTAAAGGAAAAATTTGGATAATGGAAAATGGTCAAGTGCGAGTCAGACTAAAATTAATGTACCAAATATTAAAAAGGTAGTATTTCTAGAAGGTCAGACTTAGTCATGCATGAAAACAAGTACCTATGTTTTAACGAAACTATGAAAATACAAACAACGTTGCGATAGTTACTATAAAATATAATCTAGCTAACTGAAGAAAAAGAAATGAAATCCCACCAAAAACATATGTTAAAAAGTTCCTATCGGCTAATTGTTTGCCTAAAAAAGGGTTGAAATCCGATCCAATGCCAAGTTTAGATGCACTTTAATATCGATCATAATCGTCTTCATCAGCAGCCTGATCCACTAGTAAACATTTGCCACTCCCAAGACTCGCCACCACATCCAGTCCTCCGCCTTCCGCATCCAGCCACTATCCGCCACCTTATTCACGTCAACGGTTCATCTGGCCGAAATTCACTTTACCATACACCCAACTTAAAATATGGTATAGCTGTGAAAATACGCAGGTACGTTGAAAATAATATCTAAAATGAAATACTTTTGAATTTGAACTTGGCAGGTTTTTGTGCTGTAAGTAACAAACCTCAACCTCAATTTAATTCACCTCAAACAGTTTTATCCTGAGAATCAGACATTTTCCTATAGCAAAAGATGCCTTATGTTGCTAGATAGGCCGGTCTATCTTCCTAATGGAGGTTAAATAGTTATAGAGTCGTAACATTCAATCTGAAGTCCATACATTACAGGCTGCCACTTCCAATAACGGCGACATTAAATTTAAGCAATTTTCTATATCCTAATGTGCACAGTCAATGAGTGAACTTCTTTGTCTGCGTCCGTATTTCCGAGTTTATAATTCTTCTATTCTGGGTGAGATCGTTTCATCGTTTACTTCATTTTTGTCCTGAGGGCTAAATGTTTTTCTGCAGAAAAAAGTACTCTACGTTAGGATAAAAAAAGAAAGAAAATAAATATTTTTTCGAATCGGTCTGTATAATTTTAGTATAGAATAATACGGGCCTTCACTTAAAACACAATCTGCATCAATCTCAGCAATCAACAGATATCGATCTCCCTGCGTAAGCGCAGTCGAATAATAAAGATCTCATTGTTTGGTGTATGTTGTGGTGGTTATCGATAATTTATATCGGAATGTGATACAGGTTCTCCTAGAAATGATAATAAGTATCATGTTTTCCGTGTGGTACCGGCAAAGAATATTACCAACCCATCTCTACCCGTGGTCGTCGTAAGAGTCGACTAAAGGCTTATGAACCGGAGGATGGAGGTGTTGTACCAGCTGCCGTCAACAACTACAGCGGTCAACAACTACAGCGGTCGCCAGCAACAACAACAACAGCTACACACTGCCGTCAACAACTACAGCGGTCGCCAGCCGCTAAGCTTACAAGCGTGGTGACTATGGTAAAACCCCTCAAAAGCACTACGCGTTTTTGCTGGAGTTCAGGAGGGAGCTCCCTGTCCTGCCTGCAGTGGACATTTCATGGGAAGTTATGATGATCTTGTTTAGTGAGCTGAATGCAACAACTTATTGATATTTTACTTTCCTTGATTGCGTAGATATTTTTTTGGGTGTCTACTAATTATTCGTAGTAACGACTGTGAATTTGTTTGTTTGGATATTTGTTGCTCTTTCACGCCAAAATGGATGAACAGATTTTTTCAGACCAACCAAAATGGTAATAACAGAGCCCTTATGGTGCAACTTCGTCTGTCTGTCACACCTGTATATCTCAGCAACCACTCATGCTATCAATTTGAAATTTGGAATAGTTTTAGAATATGCTTGCAATATGCAAACGAAAGATTTAAAATAATATATTTAATAAAACAATATATTCAAATTGTCGCGTATCATATTATTTGATCATTCCAAAATAGATTTTTGTATTTTTGTACGACTCTTAGTTTCAAGTTATGATAAAAAATACCAAAAAAATATAACATTATCTCATATCTCAAATATAACATATCCCTTATCTCCGAAGTTGGCGAAAGGAAAAATCTGAATGAAAGTTAATGTAATCTTTCTAATTTTCAGTTTTTTAGAAATCTACAAAAAACCTTTACAAACAAATTTAGTTTTGCTCTACAAAAAATGTACTTTATTGTTTTCAAAAATACTATAGCTATATCGGACTCGCAATTTTCCGGTTTAAAAATAAATTCTAATAATTCTACGCCGACAAAGATTTATTTTTTATTTTATTTTCTTCGGGAAGCTAACAGCTAAATCAGTCTGGGTTACAAAATATTGTTACAAGAGCCAATTATAAGCTTCCACATGTAAAAAAGATGCGGTGATAAAAAATAATGATTTTTGAAACAATAACGAATCCACTCAGGTTAATAAACTGTATCTAAATGTTTTTTTTACTGCCATAGACATACAGATTTTGCACTAGGTACATTATTTTTGTCGTAATGCTAAAAATGTTCACACAAAGTCAAAGACAATAAGCAATTCGATTTCAATGAAACGTGACCAGCCAAAACTCGTGTCATAATATCAAATATTTTGCACTTTATTTTTCAAACAAGTAGTCGTCGTAATCCATTCGATAAATGTCGTTGAGGCGTGAGTTGCGAATTTATTTTTTCCTAATGGCTGAGCTTATAGGATCAATAAATTCTTTAAAGTACTTATACAGGGTGTAAAAAAAGTACGATGATCCTTCTAAGGGGTGATTCTATGTGACTAATAAATTGTATAGAAAAAATACTTTTTCCTAAAACAAAAACCGGCCATGTGTGAGTTGGACTCGCACCCTAAGGGTTCCGTACCTCTTTAACATATGATATACTAAAAGCTTTTGCTCTTTAACTTTAAAAAATCCGTGACCCCTCTTTTATAGAAAAGTTCTTGAAACGGGAGCAGACCAATATAAAATGGGAGTTGTTACAGTGGACCGCACGTCGTCGGTGTCAAAAATTGCAATTACCATGCCATAAAGTTCAAAGTGTTACCACCGACGTTGTGCTGTTGAGTGTAAATTTTTCCAGCCATGACGTCATATTTTTTTTGTGTGGCACCTATTGTGTGGTATATTAGGCGCGTTTGCGAGAGATTATATCGTTCGTTGTGAAACGAAGATTTCCTTTGGTAGGATTAGGCCTTAGGACCTAAGGATAAATCTAAGAAGTGGTGGCACCAAGAATTTTTTTTTTGGGATGGGCTCTCTTTAAAACCTGAGATATTCGTCAGTGAAGGTTTATATAATTTATGCCGAATGCATTTATGGATTCATAGAAAGGCGTAATTAAAAAATATCTATTTTATTTGACTTTCCATGAATAAAAAAATCATAATTTATTCACCATTTGGAATATTAAAAAAAATCGGCAATGTGCGTGTTGGACAAGGAACATACTACTGGGGTTGGACTTCGCAAATTTAGGGTTACCGTATGTAGAATCCTTTCTGTGCTACGCATTTGACCGCAAAATCAAGTTGGTTGTAATAGGAAAAGTGAGAAAATCTGATTTATCAGTATATTGGCATATGTTCGTAAAATATACATAATAATAAACATTATTACCAAATTTTAAGTTCATAGGTAAATGTCAACAAAATTATGTAAGAAAACCGGCCAAGTGCGAGTCGGACTCACGAAACGAGGGTTCCGTACCACTAAAGAAAAAAATGCCATAGTCAGGGACGGGCAGTCCGTCAGAAGTAAATTAAATGCACGCGAGTCCAATTCGCACTTGACCAGTTTTTATTATTTGTTGTTTTTCTAAGTATAACCATACCAAATTTGACGCTTGTAGGTCTTCTTGCTTTTACGATACAGCTAAAACAAAAAAAAACGCCAAAAGAGCAGGTTTCTTGTATGGGGAACTTTTTAACTTTACATTTTTTTTTATTATTTGTTAGGTAATCCGCCAGAAAACGCTTATTCAGTGAAAATTTCATATTCAAATTATTTATTAATAATTTCCATTACAAGTCAGGATCAACCATATAGCTACTACAAGATACCATTAAGGGGCTGATAAGAGCTGAATTACCTCCCTTTCTAACAAAGGGCAGCATGCGCGTGCTAGAACGGAGCGGATTCGCGCTGTTTTACGTTTTTCGCTCATTTTTGCATTTTTCTTAAAATCTGTACCCATAATATTAACTATTAAATGGCTATATTATTTTGCATAATGTATTGAATAATGTGTAAAAGTTTTGGCATCATAGATTAATGGGTACTTAAGAAAAACGGTTTAAAAGCAAAAAGCAGAGGTAACTTTGGATATTTTTTATGGCGTACAAATTATATTTAATCGTGTTTCGGAGTCGGCCACATTCTTGGAAAGATGCTTAATTGTCACATAATTTTTTTCACGGCCATATATTCATCATTTTTCGTTAAAAACATGCTCAAGTAAAGCGTATTTAGCTCTTATCAGCCCCTTAGAGTTCGGACCGACAGTAAGACGACGTAAGCTTAATTATAGGGTCCCGTTGGCACCCTTTGGGTATGGAACCCTAAACAGCTGTCTTTGATGGCTTCCCATTCCTTCGTTCTCAAATATTTTTTTAAACAAAAGATACAGTATTTAACTACTTGACAAGCTCTAACCAACGATATCCCCACTCGATGGCGTAGGTCATAATATTTTTTGCGCCATTTTTTAGGTGTATGAGACCTCCTCTTAAAAATGTTGTTTGTGAATTTTTATGGCTTTGGGTTAAGAAGATGGTTATACTGTGTAAATTTGAAGACTCTGTTTGGCCTTTAGTTTGGCTGTAAAACCTGCGTGACATGACAGCCGATGAACGGACGGTCGGACACGTGAGAACCCAACCCTTCGAGTACGAAACCCTAAAAACTAATTGCAATTTCCTTTTTCTTGGCGAAAATTTAAGAGAGGGTCAATACCTAGATTTATAAGGAGAAAATTCCTGAGTGTGCAAAATCCGCGATTGTGCCCTTAGTAACAGTTATCTTTTTAATATACGGAATTTTAAATGTTTCCCATTTCAGGTTATCTCAAACAATTATATAATTTGTTTACTCCTTACTTAAAAATAATCGTTCTTTACCTTTTATAATTTAAAGTACGAAAACCTTCGTCAGTCAGGACCGTAAAAATCAATTTACAGTTCGACAGTAAGATCTTTTATGTAGGTCTTATTTAAGTTTAATAATAAAATTATCTGACTGACTGATAAAAATTGTTCGCCTCAAAACAAAGGAATGCCAACCGCCTTCTAAAAATAACGTGAGAGGCGTCGTGTGTTTAAAAAACCGGCCAAGTGCGAGTCGGACTCGCGCACTGAGGGTTCCGTACCACCACATAAACATAATTGTACTTATTAGTTGAAATTTCAGTACGTTAATGTACTAGATTTTTTGAGTCCGACACGCGCTTGACCAAATTTTATTATTTGTTGTTATTTTATAGCCTATGCCCTATAAACATACCAATTTTCGAGTTTGTAAGTGTTACCGTTTTTAAATAGAACTAAAACAAAAATCGCCTCAGCAACCATCCAACTTGACCCCTCTCTTATATGAATGTTCTTGAAACGGGAGCTCACCACAATTGGTTACCATTAGTTGTGAGAAAAGTTGTAATATTTAATGATTTCAGACTTTTCCCATTATTTGTACTGTGAGACCTTGCTTCTTGCCAAATTTCATAATTTTAGGTCAAAGGGAAGTACCCTGTAGGTTTTTCATTTTTGAATAAATGTATGGAGATGAGGACATAAAATGCCATATCTTTTGATTGCGTCGTTGTAAAAAATTTAAATTTTCAGATCTTGTGTGGTTCATGGATCCTAATATATGGTATTAATTTCAACCTGATACCTTTACCCGTTCGTGAGATAAAGGGTCTTGACAGACAGACAGACAGACAGACAGACAGACAGACAGACAGACAGACAGACAGACAGACGGACAACAAAGTAATCCTATAAGGGTTCCGTTTTTTTCTTTTGAGGTACGGAACCCTAAGAAAGTATAATTACTAAGAGATTTATAATAAAATTGATATAGGTAATATAGGTATTGTCAATATTTGTATTACCTATGTAATAATTTTCAGTGCCTAATTAAAATATAAATACTGAGCGAGTCGTACTGGCGCACTGAGGGTTCCGTGCCACGATAAAATGTAGACTATACTACGTAGTCTAAGCGTTTAGTTTCACGATTACAAACATGTACCTCGTGTATTGAAAATAAATCTTTTCGTAACTGCTAAATGTTTGTTTAAAAACGCAATGTTCTTTCGGGAGCTCTGGTAAACGTGTTTATATTATGTGTTGGTTTAGAATCCATGTAGTGTAAGTCGAATAACCATTTTACATAATTTATTTATTTCACTGTAGTATACTTGAATGTATTACCGTTTTTAAAGTAAAGTTTAAACAAAAAACATCCAAAAATCCGTTTCTTGTGTAGGGCATTTTTTTTTTATCTGTGTAAAAATTTACACCGTATTAATGGTCTTTTTGGTACCTTGGAAACCCTAATATAACTAAATGACAGATTTTTACGACCAGACTCAACATGATTCCTAATGTAAATTAATATTTTGGACCTATAATAAATATGCAAATCTATTTAAAGGTCGACTTTGATTAGACAGTAGAAATTCTATTTTAATTTGCGCTACCTAATAATATAGCCTTTGGCGTATGTGGTTCGTGAACATTATAATTCAATTGCTGGATAGTTTTATCAACGTGAAATGATTTATTGGCGTAGCAAAAATTATATTTAACAGAGTAAATTTTAATTATGTATGGCATGGCATCCTTCTGAGATCTTATCTGTTTGGTGTCAACGTCAAGGGGGCAATTATTGAGTTTTATACAGAGTGGCCCAGTTAAGCGGTCGAAATAAGGAAATCAAATAAAGGGATTATCATGATAAAGACCAAACTTATGACAAACAGCGCCAAATACAGCGTAACTGTAGATGGCGAGAGAATGCAGTATGTCCAGGACTTAGAGCAAAATCGTGTTACTCTATGGTACAGGAGTACTTATGAGAGTATCTGGGCCAAATAGTTTCCTTCCAGGCACGACAAGACAAAGAAGTTGCTAGACGCACTGAATATGCCTGGAGGAGCTATTGGTCCATGAAAAGCTACATAAAAAGCGATCTTCCGATCACATAGAAGCGCAAACTCATGGACAGCTGTAGTCTCCCGATACTTACGTACGGTGCACAGGCTTGGTCTTTGACAGAATATCAAAGATCCAGGCTCACGGTTTGCCAACGAGCAATGGAGCGCAGTACGATGGGTCTGAAGCTGACTGATCGGGTCGGAAACACCATACTGCGCTCTACAACACAAATAGCCGACGTAGCCTATACCGCCGCCAAGCTCAAATGGGAATGGGCAGGCCACGTGTCCCGTATGCCGCCGGACCTATGGGCCAAGACCACCACCACCTGGCAGCCGCAAACTGACAAAAGGCGTCGAGGCCGACCAAGGCTCCGATGGCGCGATGAACTTGACGCCTTTTGCAAGGCCTGGCAAGTGCGGGCTTTAGATAGGGACCAATGGAGGGAAGAGAGAGAGGTCTTTGCCCAGCAGTGGGACACTACAGGCTTGATAAGAAGATAAGAAACTATATGACAACTCATTTTAATCTCATATTAATTTTGCGAAGAATCAATAGTTTACAGGTACCTTACGTTTATTTGGACAATTATAGAATTTCGTGAAAATTTGCTTCATTCAAAATTATTTTCTACTAATTTAATAAAGAGATAATTTGTTATTTGTTTGTTCCTTGGATTGGAAAACTTTAATTGGGCCACCCTTAATTATATTTTTTTTGTGGGTGGGTGTGTTCTACTGGTTGGTAAGGTTAAATATTGGTACCCTACAATCAATAAGCTTTATTTATGTGACTAATATATTTTTGAGTAATTGCTAAGGACTGCCTGATGCTGAAATATGCTCTTGCATATGTGGGATGTTGTTAGATCTTGTAGGTTTAAGGGAACAGATTTTTCAATTCCTTACCATACGAATAGGGTAAATTATCTTCTATCATAAACAAATATTTTATACGTACTATGATTTAATTAATTTACTTAAATTATTATTATCTATCAATTATTATCTATTATTAATTAATAGTCAGCTATGCTATTAATGTTCTAAGAGTTTTGTTTCCTGAAGTAAATTTTGTCAAATATACTCAAAGAAAACCATATTTTTTTTAATTTGATCAATAATTTGATCAAGTTTACAAACGTTGCTTCGGCAAACGAAAATATACATTTCTCGTTTTGAATGTAGGTGTGATTGTCAGATCTTAAATTTATTAAAAAAAATTAAGTAGGTACAGTCAACGACAGGTCAAGCTTGACACTCGCAGCAAAGCGAGCGCGGCGAGGTTTCAAACCCTTTAAGGGGCTGATAAGAGCTAAATACGCTTCACTTGAGCAGTTTTTTAACGTATAGTGATGAATATGTGCTGTGATTTTTTTTTTATTATTAAACATCTTCTCAACTCACTGACTCTGAAACACGATTAAATATATTTTATACGCCATAAAAAAATTCAAAGTTACCTCTGCTATTTGCTTTTAAACCTTTTTTCTTAAGAGCTCATCTATGATGCTAAAACTTATACACATTATTTAATATATTATACATTATCATATAGCTGTTTTATAATATTATGTGTACTGATTTTGAGAAAAATGTAAAAATGAGCGAAAAACGTAAAACAGCGCGAATCCGCTCCGTTCTAACACGCGCATTTTGTCCTTTGTTAGGAGGCAATTTAGCTCATATCAGCCCCTTAAGTGCCAATTTTAGTTCTTAAATCTACCAATCAGGATTGAGCTGTTTAATTTGAGACATTATTACGACAAGTGCAACTGGAATAAACAAGTATTCTGTATCTTACACGTAATTGGTTGGCAGGCTCTTGTTTGACTAATTAGTTCATTAGTAGTGAACTCTAAAACGTAATTACAAAACAACAAAATTGACAGATCTATATCATTTGTCTTTGAAAATAGAGCAATGTTTACACAAGGTTTTAATAATTCGTGTAAAACCTAGTACACACGGCCGCACATCGGTAGAAACACTTTTGAACGTTATGGCGTGGTTATAGAGTGAAAAAGTTTCTACCGACAAGCGGTTGACCGTACGTACCTAATGTAACAACTTCTGTTCTATAAGTACGAAACATTCGACTTTTTAACCCATCAGCTAATCATTTTGTAGGTAAAGTTGAATTTGGTTTTAGGAATTTCCACGAGTTTGTTAACAATTTTTTTGCGTTTAACCCCTCCAATAGGCCCTTAAAATATTTACGAATAAATTAGGCTCCAGTAAATGTGTTGTACAGCTGAAGTGCTCACGGCCGAGTGGTAGTGGCTCTTGATTTCCGATCACGAAAGTTAAGCAACGTTGGCCGTGGTCTGAACCCGGATGGGTGACCGCTAGTGGTTTCACAACTAGAGCGTTTCCGTGCTTCGGAAGGTACGTTAAAGCGTTGGAATCTGCTACTTTCAATGATAGTATAGTCATTATGCCAAGTCCATTTGGCGGCTTGACAACTCTGACAGCCAGGTTGTCCACTAACCTGGCGAAGGCTAATCTAGGATTGGGTCTGGTTTTCCCTCTGGGTTGCGAACTGGCCTATCAAGTTTGAAATTTTGTACTGAGAGGCCGTTTTTGGGGTTCCGATACCAAATTGGTAAAAAAAAGGAACCCTTATGGTGCGACTTTGTCTGTCTGTCTGTCCGTCTGTCTGTCACACCTCTATATCTCAGCAACCACTCATGCTATCGACTTGAAATTTGGAATGGTTTTAGAATATAGTTGCCCAACTTAATTGCACATGTTAGAATTTTGAAAAAATTATGATTATTAATGTAAGGGGGCCAAAATAGGGGGGGCCAAATTTCAAATTGTCGCTACTAGGTCGAATGGGGTATCGTATGAAAGGGCTTTACTTGTACATTCTAAAATATATTTTTGTATTTTCTTAAGTTTCTTACTTTTCAAGTTATGATAAAAAATATTTAAAAAAAATACCATTCCCCCCCTCCCTTATCTCCGAAAAATCTGAATTAACTACAGTTGACAGAAATTTATGTGAACATTACAGAAAAAATAAAACGATCTTTCCAAGTTGCACAGTTTTTTAGAAATCTGCAAATAACCTTTACAAACAAACTTAGTTTTGCGGTCCTAAAAATGGACTTGAGTGCTTCCAAAAATACAAAATGTATATTGGAACCCTCGGCGCGCGAGTCCGACTCGCACTTGACCGGTTTCTTTTCATTTCCTGAAAGTTTTATTCACTGATAGTTTTTCAGCTACGTTGACTCAGTATTCACCAACCTGTCCCTTACACCCTGTATACAAACTGTCCAAGTCTACAATTTTGTATGGAGATGCTGATGTTTTTCCTGATTTCAGAAGCGTTGACTTAAATTTTCCAAAAGGTATAACTTACCTTATACCCTGTAAAAAGCAAGGAAAAACCGCACATCGTACGTATACCTACGCGAGGAGTACGCGTGTCGAGAAATCAAGTATACTAGAAGGAGGAGCTAAAAACAATTATATTATAATCAGTAAGTAGTGAGAAAAAAGAAGTTTTTACGTACACATTCTTGCAGACTAATAAATACAAATTAATTAAATAGCATTTCAACATTAAATCAATGTAACACTAGGACCCCTGCTTACGCATTAGAAGTAAACATGCCGGTCAATTAAAAGTAACAGATTAACTCTGTTCATTATGTCTCTGTTAAATTACTTTTGAGTGATACATTACACTGATAGTAATATTGTACTAGTCATAAAGAAACTGCGAATTGCACATGCATTACAATGTATCGTAGTAAAATAAATGGTAGGACTAACGTCGCGTCATTTTTAGGGTTCCGTACCTCAAAAGAAAAAAACGGAACCCTTATAGGATCACTTTGTTGTCCATCTGTCTGTCTGTCTGTCTGTCTGTCTGTCTGTCTGTCAAGACCCTTTATCTCACGAACGGGTAAAGGTATCAGTTTGAAATTAATACCATATATTAGGATCCATAGACCACACAAGGTCTGCAAATTTCAATTTTTTACAACGACGCAATAAAAAGATATGGCATTTTATTTCCTCATCTCCATACATTTATTCAAAAATGCAAAACCTACAGGGTAGTTCCCGTTGACCTAAAATGATGAAATTTGGCAAGAAGCTAGGTCTTACAGTACAAATAATGGAAAAAGTCTGAAATCATTAAATATTACAACTTTTCTCACAACTAATGGTAACCAATTGTGGTGAGCTCCCGTTTCAAGAACATTCATATAAGAGAGGGGTCAAGTTGGATGGTCGCTGAGGCGATTTTTGTTTTAGTTCTATTTAAAAACGAGATCACTTACAAACTTGAAAATTGGTATGTTTATAGTGCATAAGCTATAAAATAACAACAAATAACAAAATTTGGTCAAGCGCGTGTCGGACTCAAAAAATCTAGCACATTAACTTTCTGAAATTTCAACTAATACAATTATGTTTATGTGGTGGTACGGTGGTGTGGTGGAACCCATACATACCCGTGGGTGTCGTAAGTGGCGACTAAGGGTTAACTGGAGGATGGGCAGCAGCATCCTCCTTTGTATCTTACATCTTACTTACTGCGGTCACATAAAACCGCGGTCCATGGTGCCAGCCGTAACGCTAACAAGTGAGGTGACTACGGTACGTACTTCCCCTCCACATTTTTCCAGAAAAAGTAAAATTCTGGAGGGGGCTCCCTGTCCTGTAGTGGACGTTTCATGGGATGTTATGATGATGATGATGGTGGTACGGAACCCTTATTGCGCGAGTCCGACTCGCACTTGGCCGGCTTTTTTTATTTAACTGGATTTTAGTATTAATATTACCAAGGTCATGTAAGTGAATAACTTCCCTAAAAACATAATATCGAATAAGGAGAAAGTCACAAGTATAGTACTAGTCCTCGATAAAAATAATGAACAAAATGCAGGTAAAAAAAAAAATGAAGATGTTTTTACATAAGTTCACCCAACACGTCAGCAGAAGCACTTTGAACTTTAAGGCAAATTATTAATATTTCCGCTGACTTGCGATTAACTGACCTACTTATTCAAAGTCTACTCGAATCCAATTGCTAAATTACCTTTCAAGCTTTTTATACTTTATGATGTCTAATTGAGGATTCATAGCAAAAATTGAGACTTCTTTGATTTTAATGAAGGCCTAAGAGCATATAAAGAATTGTAATTACGCCTACAACGCATTAAAATTGAGGCATATTTCATGGAATATACCGCTCCTATTATTAGCAGGAATTGCTCGGGGCAGACATTGAGGCAAATTTCACCAAAACTCGAGAAATCTAACTCGAAGTCAATGTAGAGACTTAACTCCCATCCCCCTTCCTCCAACGTGGGACAGACGAGGGTTGAGGTTCCACCTCTTTGTTCCACCCCTTATTCGCGCGACGCGCCATACTTCTTCGTTCCCTAATGCTCACAGTCAAGGAGTGGAACTGCCTCCCTGCGGATCTTTTCCCGAACGATATAATCCGGATCTTTTCAAGGCTAGAGTGCACAGGCATTATCTGGGTAAGCAAGCTACATCTTCGACCCCATCGTCACTTACCACCATTTGAGATCGTTGTCAAACCATAAAAGAAGAACTCTTTATATCAATCGAACATTTTCGATCCACTGACAACTTTAAGCCAAATAAAGAAAAGCACTTGTATTTAATTTTTTAATTTTAATGGCAGTGAAGACGAATGGACTCGCACACTTAAATAATTTTTCTAGACTTGCAAATGTTCCTTTGAAAAGTTTTGTTTTTCATTTCACCCAACAGCACGTTAGTGGTAGCACTTTCGACTTTATGACATGGTAATAGAGTTTCCACTGACGTGTGGTGGACTGTTACTACCATCACAAGTTTGTAGAACCGCTTCGGAACATTTAAGTAACGCAGATTTTGACCGTCCCGTACTTACAAACTTGCGGAACCTCTATTAAGCATCTAAAGCCTGTGACATGCTCTTCTGCAATGTGATATGCGTTTCAAAAAAGAATAGGACTGAGCCTAAAAGAATTGGTGTCGCAATCATATGAAGTAGCAGCTGTGAAACTAACTAGCCACTGGGAATCAGTGTGAAGTTAGCCATAGATCTTCTCATTTGAAACGCTTTAGTATTCTTAAAAGAGGCCACCAATAAATAAACTGGGTAAATTAATCTTGCCTTTAGCCACTTGTGGTTCCACTTGCCCAAATTATAAGTAGTTGTATCGACAGCTACTGATTTGCGGAAGATATAAGAGAAACCAATAAGTGATTACGGCAATAATTGTGTCAGCTATGGATACAGAAGGCCGACATTTTCAATTAAGTCATTATTTATTTAAGATAGTTTTATTTGGCGGTCGGAGTGTATGTAACTAATGTGTTTAAAATGTTAATACGGGAATTAAATATTGTATGTTTGTTATAAAAGACATAATTTATTTTTTATAACAAATGACATTAACAGTTTATTTATCAAAGTGTCAATTATCTTAATCTTGTTTTCTGTCGAATAGTTAAATAAGCGATTTCTCAATTCTATCATGGTTTTACGACCGTCTGATAATATTTCCAATAATTTTAATTTGCTTGGCTATTGGTTGTCCATTTACCACCGTATTCTTTAAGCTTTTAGTATGTATATCATATTTAGTAATAGTTTATTTCATATTTAGGTACTTGCGTAATTGAATAGTTTTATACTTTATGTATTGCCTAGCAGTAAAGAAAAATGTTTAAAATGCCTACTTGTATTTGGTAGGTTATGTCTTTACTTATGTACTGAAAACTAAAAGGATGAACTGTTTCATCCCTGTAATTTATAAATTTATAACTTCTCTCCTAGTCGCTTGGTCTTTCAGACTTGCTTCTCAAGCACCTGGGCGACTGACCTTCGCTCTGAATAATCTTAACCAGACCGACTTAAAGATGGCTCTGTGGGGTTTTTGAAACATGCTTTTCTAAAGAAATGCTAAAAAGCGGAGAAACGAATTTTCCCAGACATGAGACCTCATCATCATGATAACATCCCATAGAACATCCACTGCAGGACAGGGAACTCCCTCCAGAACTCCAGCAAAAACGCCTGGTACTTTGGAGGTGTTTTACCATTGTAAAAACATTAGTCAATAAATAAACTATTATTATTATTATTTTTTGTATTGTTTTTATTCACCCTTATGTGGGGAAATACGACACTTTCGCGGGCTTTTGGCCAAAACGAAAATGAAGGGAAGAGACAAAGAAGTATAAGGGTAGTAGAAGTATATTAGTTGGAAGCCGAAATAAACTTTCGGACGATGCGGCACGTATTCAGTATAACTGCTTTTTGGAGGAGGATGTAAGTCATTGGGTGTATCTGTAGTGATTTCAAACTGGCATGTAAGGTGTGCGGTATTACTCCTGTGGCTGATACGATGATGGGTATTGTTTTGACAGTGTCTACACGCCATTGAGTCTTAATTTCAATTGCTAAGTCAGCATATTTCGTGATTTTTTCAGTGTAAGTGGATTGGAGGTTATGAGTGTTCGGTACGGCTATGTCAATAAGGTAAACGGTTTTATTATGTTTGTCATGAATGGAAATATCTGGTCTATTATTATTATTAGTCACCACGCTTGTTAGCGGCTGGAGATGAGACAGAGAGATGCTGCTGCCCATCCTCCGGTTCATAAGCCCTTAGTCGCCTCTTACGACACGCACGGATAGAGATGGGTTGGTACTATTCTTTGCCGGCACCACACGGTGGTGAGACCTAGCTAAACCTAATTTACACTTTGAACAATATTTTTTTAAGCTTCATATACCAATTATGAGGAGAGATGACCAATCAGGATTATGAGTACGAAAGTGGATGGATTGAGAGCGCGATGCTTTGATGATAAGATGATGGTTTGATGAGAGGTATGTTGTAGGCTAATAAAGAGAAATACTTAGAAGCAATTGTTACGTAATACATCGCCCCAAAATAAATCGAAATAATCTCGCTAGATTTTATCTTAACTGTGAACTTGACACATTTTAGGGTCCGAGATCCTAATCTGCTGTCTATTATACACATTCTACACGATATATCCGTCGTATATCGTATCACGCTACAGGCAACAAATAATAGCGTGTGCTGTCAACAGTTAAAAACCTGTAGATATTTCGATGTTTTATGGGATAAAAAAATATTTCATTGTCCTGACGCGATGTAAAATAGATTCAAAGCACTTTTTTTGTTAACAGATAAGACGGTAAATTGCTTGTTGTGGTGAATTTGTAGTCTCAAAATAATGTTCGTCCGTCACCTGTGCGCACTTGCGTATCGCAGAAAAAAGAAACTGAGTTAGCCCCAAATTTGGAACTCTACGTATAAAGGGTGTAAGGGACGGTGTACCGAAAACTGAAAGGGCGTTCTCAGTCAACGAAACTGAACAACTTTCCCAAAGAAACATATGTTGGGAAATGAAAAAAAAAATTGACCTCTCCATACAAACTGTTCGACCAGAGTGGGCACTTTGTATGGAGAAGTCAAATTTTTTTTTCATTTCCCAACATACGTTTCTTTGGGAAAGTTGTTCAGTTTTGTGTATAATCAGCGAGAAACACAATTAATCACAATTTAATTCGTTAAATAACGTGCGATTTACGTTCTCAACCCTTACTTTATGTGTAATAGAATATTGTGAAAACCGTTGTCTATATTAATTGTTAGTGGCCAATATTTTGATGAAGTTCATTACAATTTATGTATATTATTTACAAGGATTATTTATTTTCTTGTATGTAATTTTCTACCTACACTGTTGCGTGGTAGCTGATAGCCAGTGGCTGCAGTGATTAGAAGAAAGGACGTTAATCAAATATCAATCAGCGCAGACCCAGGGGCTGTAATTAACTCGACCGCTGCTGTAAACAGGGTGTTAGGGACAACTTTCCTAAAACTGAAAGGGCGCGATCATTTTACTTTATTCGAGACAAATAATAATAGGTCTTTACCTATGAAATTGCCGAAATTTTCTTACAGATTAATGAGATCATAATTCCTATAATTGTAATGCTATTTTTTTAATTGATTTATATTTGAAAGTTGACTTCAAGGTTATCAATTTACGCATAAAATAAAATTTTTATTTTTAGTTTGATATATAAAATTAAAGGTTTGAAAATCGTTCGTCTTAAGTGTCGTCCGATTTCATCATTAGATTTGTTATATTTTTTTACATATAATATTTTTCGAAAACTAAATTTAATGTCTTCCCAATAATGCTTAAAAAAATAAAGAAAATTGGATTTATGATTCCTAAGAAAAATGCAAAAATGTTAGTACTGAAAATTGAGTTTACCTAAAATTCGCCATACAAAACGGCAATTTCATAGGTAAAGAAAGACCTAATAGTAGTCCGGTCCCTTATAGTCTTATATCGCCAAATTCACCAAATTGCACCAAATTTTTTCCAGGTATTAGTTAGGTACATAACTCTCAATTTTTGGTAGGAGCCAATTCTTGTATTTTCAAAAAAATTCTATAGAAAAAATTTGGTGAAATTGTACTCGTGTCTACGTGAAACAGCTAACTGACCGCACTATACGAGTAGCTAATGGGTAAACAATTACGGGAAACATATAGGGTGACTTTTAATTAGTTCTTGATAGCAAAAGATATGTACGTGCTCGTGATACTGAACAACTTTCCCCAAGGAACATAGGTCGAAATACGAAAAACCAAATTTGACCTTCCATACAAAATGCACTACTCTTATCAGCTGATGCAGTTTCTATGGAAGGTCAAAACTTGATTTTCGTATTTCGACCTATGTTCCTTGGGGAAAGTTGTTCAGTATCATGAGTACATTCATACCTTTTTCTATCAAGAACTAATTAAAAGTCACCCTATATGTTATAAGCCAATATAAACGGAACCCTTATGGTGCGACATCGTCTGTCTGTCTGTCACACGAAGAATATTTTTATTATTATTGTAAATAGGGCCTAAATATTTATAAACAAACTTAGCTTTGCGGTCCTAAAATAGACTTTATTACTTCCAAAAATAGTATAGGCATATGGCAATCCACGGCACGCGAGTCAGACACGCACTTGACTGGTTTTTTAATTTTCTGATAGTTTCGGAAAGCTGTCCATTACACCCTATATTGTAAGTATTTATAGTCTTCAGTTGCACGTTTGTGTATTTAAGATAGTATCTCTATTAGGTAGAGCTATTTTGCAGGTTAGATACAAGATAAGCAGTAAAGTTGTTTCTTACCCAGGTAGTAGGGCTTTTGTGCAAAGTCCGTCTGGGAAAATACCACCGACCAAATTTTTTTTTCGTAAATCATCAGTGTTTCTTTTCGATGGGTGAGGGAGCCAGTAAAAACACGTCCCAGAGCATGCTCTGCGGTTTTCATCATGTATTATTTTGAAAATTAACAATAAATTTCTATAGCATGAACCATATCAGATATCTCATAAAGCGCACGTGTGCAGATTAGTATCTGTAAGTGTGTGTAAGTTTGTCAGGTTCATAACTGAGATAATATCTTGTTAGACTTTTTCATATATCACCTGTTTTATTTGCAATTGGTTTGCAAAGTACGTTACAATCACTCACAGCTCCAGAAGTTTATCTCTTTTTGTGGGAACCATGGACATTCACCCGCTAACATAATCGCATTGAACAAGGAAATATATTTATTTTTATCATAACTGTTCCGGCCGGGAATTGACAGCTGCACTATCACTGAACCTAAAAGGTTGTCGGCCTTGGCAGTTAGATTAAATAATCGTATATTTTATAGTAGTATTGGTATATGTTAAGATTATTGTAGGAATTACAATTTATCATGTGTCTGTAAAAGACAGTCTTTGGCATTAGCCAACGACTGCTACAGCCAATTCCCATGGGTTCTTCTTCATCAACTTAAGAGCCACGCTCTTGTCAGTGGAGCAATTTCAAGTCTGTATTTCTCCGCCAGATGATTTAGTTCCTTCTCCTTGATTTGGTCAAAGTAACTTCGCCTAGGTCTTCTTCTTCTCTTAAAATTGTCCTTCTATGATGATATTTCTTATAAAACTCTGTCGTTGTCTGATCATCTTGCCTCTTCAATTCTCTATCGTTTTTCGTAAACTTCTATTTTTCCCTACTATTTCTGTATTTGTTTTCCTTTCCGTCCAACTAATCCTTTCCATTCTTCTCCAGCACCACATCTCAAATGCTTCGAGCCCACCCTGTCTCTCTGTGTCATAGTCCATGTCTTAAACCACTCTACTCGTTGTCGACAAAATCATTATTAATCATTATTTCTTTCAGAATTGTACTTTTAAAGGATTAAGCAACAGCGGAAGCTGATTTAATTCGTATAAAAGCAATAGCAGCCAGATCGTTTTCCTTACATTTAAAACTTTACTTTTTATGCCTATAATGTTTCCAATTGCTGGGCAAAGGCCTCTCCTCTATTTTGCCATATTCCTCCCTGTTGTGAGCCTCCAACTACCACTCTTCCAGAAAGCTGCCCAACTTTACTAGTCGACATCTTAAGGAGAAGTCATTCAATGTCCACATTGAGTGCCGTACGTCGTCTTATGCAATGAAGTAAGACAGGTCATGCATTATACATCGACCCAGACACAGTTTATGGGGTATTAGTATATCTTTATAGATCTTAAACGTAAAAGGACACGGCTTATCCTCGTAAAGCTCGTCGGTCGTATACAGGATGAGTAAGATCGAATCTTAATATTTACGTCAGACGGAAGTTACCTTTCAGTTTATATAATCATTATCATCATCAGCCTGGGCTAAAATATATGACAGCAGTGCCCTCCTGACAACGTCACCCAGCTGCCAAAATACCCGTGTTGCTCCGAGTGCCAAAATATTCCCCAGTTTTTACTGTGATTCTTTGAAAGAGGAATTTTCCAGTAATAGTAGTGGAAGTTTTAAAAATCAACATTCACTCAGAATGTCAGGAAGAAGCCAAACAATTAAAGAGGACTAATGCCTGTACCCTTTTTCCACATTTGGTGGATGACGACACGTTTTGTTAGCGTAGGTAGAGTTCAATAATCAATAAATAGCTAATAAGTATGATTTCTTTTGTTTTTTTCTTGTAGGTGTTGCTTAGGTGTGGATTTTATTATAATTTTTAAGGAACTACACACCTCGCTGAGTAGAACAATAGATATCAACTTTGCAAAATATGTTTTTATTAAATAGGTTTAAACATCCTGTATCTGATATATTCACTGACTCACCCATAGGTCACTCAAATGGTTTTTAAAGGCATTAAATCCTTGCTTTCATTGCGCTATAGTTCTTATTCTTACATACCACTGTCAAGTTTCGAAAGTCACCCGTTTATTTATATGTCCAAGAAAAGTATTACTCATGGATTACTTGATCTTACTAGGCTGCTGTGCTTATGGTGAAAATCTTTTCTTGGTTTTTACTTACTTTTGTCAATTTAGTGCAAGAATAGTACAGTGAAGAGCACATCTAGCTTGACAAATTGGATTTTTGTACCGTTCTTATTTTAATAGACGTACGGGCTAGAGTCGCACTGCGAGTGTCAAGCTTGACCTGTTGTTGACTATACCATCCTACCCTTCTCACAGGTGTTATAAAAGGCGACTAGGTAACTTATGAATATTTCGGAAGAAGATCCTTAACCAGTCGTGGACAATACGCTGTAGATAACATCTAATCGATTTTTTGTCTTCAATTATGATATAGTTCATTACAATATCACTCTCATAATTTAAATGTTGGGCATATTGTCTTTTGTACAACACCGTATCTAGTAGGAAATACTAACGCGGCCAATTTGAATACAATGCTTATAAAACAATATCGTGCGGTATCTAGCTACGGTCATATTTGGTGGAATGTTAGGGCGCTTGTATGAAATACTTGTATTACTCTACATATTTTTTTTCAAAACGTGTTAAGACCTTGTGATGATAGAGTACCTCTGAAGATATACAAGGTCCTACCTAATCAACTGCGATCCTTTTAGTGGACCATAAAACCGAACAATTTATCCAAGGAACGTAGGTCGAAATACGAAAAAAAATTATCTCCCAAAGAAACTGCATCGGCTGATAGCGTATTTTGTATAAGGGTCATAATGTTTTGTTTTTTCGTATTTCAACTTATGTTCCTTAGGAGAAATTGTTCAGTTGGTTCGGGTAACATACGCAAGGAAGCGCTGTTAAAAAGGAAGCACCCTATATTTATAATATTGTTTTTTTTTCTTGTAACTGCTTTTATTTGAGTTTATGAAGTTATATTTTATGTTATAAAATTGAGATAATATTAATATGGCTTAATCTCTATTTTTAACCAACTGCAGCGAAGGCCAAAAAGAGGGTTATGTGTTTGACCTGTATGTATGTATGTATGTAAAACTTATATGCACAAAAATATATACAATTAATATGTTCAAACAAATGTTAAAAATTAATTTAATGAAACGAATTGGAAATACTCGTAAATAGTACAAAAAAATATTTAAAAACAAAAACCCGATTGCGTACCAGAAAAGAGAAAAACGTCGGGATTTTTACTTTTAAATATTTTTAGCAGAAAAAACCTCAGGAAAGTGTAAAAGCTCCATGGCGACTCGCCATTCGCACACATAATAATATGATAATTACAGAGATTGACGCCTAAACACGATTTATCCGACGCTAATTTGACTCAGCCAATCGTGTGGATCACGATCGATCTAAAGATCACCGCTACATATAGGTGAAAAGAAATATCGATTATTGATCTTTGAGATACATCGATTTTTCAGCTGCGTTATTGAGCAGTAAATAATGCAAAAAAAGTACATAGATAAAATAATTATAAGTTTAATAAATACTTGAAATCGAAATAAGGAATCGAATTCCTTGAAAAAATATCGGTACTCCTGCAAATTTGTTTATAACACAGATTTATAACAAGTGAGTTCCCAAACAATCTCTAACCTCCTTTTTTCTCGTCCCTCCTGGGTTATCAAGCTATATATTCTCACCAAAGATTATTCAAAATCAGTCCAGTTGTTGTGTCCAGAGGAACAGAATGATTTGGCATTTACTATTATTACTTTGTAGCTATAAAATATACAGATACGTAGTATGGATGCTGTTCACCTACAAGTGACAAAATAATCGTCTAGGATTTCCTGAACAAAATGTTACTTGCTTTTTTGTACAGTCAAGAGCAAGTCAAGCTTGACACGCGCGCGACTTTTGTTCCTTTTTCTACAGACATAAGAATTACAAAAAGTCCAGTGAGTCAAGCTCACGGGCTCTTTGCGTGATTTCGACTGTACAATTTGCATGGCATCTTTTTAGGTAACAACATTTATTTATTCTCAGTCTTATAGTTATGTAGTGTGCTTCCTAATCAACTGCGTTCCTTTCAGTATCTTTACCCGGACCATAAAACGGAACAACTTTCCCTAGGGTTAGGTTCACTTTCATAATATCCCATGAAACGTCCACTGCAGGACAGGAGCTCCCTTCAGAACTTAGGAGGGGATTTACCATTGTAACCGTTACGGCTGGCGACCGCTGTTGTTGGTGACCGCATTATGTAAGTTGATACGATACTCAGAAAGATGCTGCTGTCCATCCTCCGGTTCATAAGCTCTTAGTCGTCTTTTACGACACCCACGGGTATAGAGATGAGTTGGTACTATTATATGCCGGCACCACCCGGACAGGACCGGAACAGGTTCAACTTAGAAAAAATAATTTAGAACTCCCATTAAAACTGCATCAGCTGTTAACGAATTTTGAATGGGAGGTATAATTTTTCTTTTTCGTATGTTGACCTATGTTCCTTATTAGGAAAACTTGTTCAGATTTATTGTCCAAGTGCTTAAAGGAGCGCATTTGATTAGGAAGCACCCTATACAGGGTGTTTGGGACAGCCTTCCGAATACTGAAGGGGCATGATCAGTCAAAGACATTGAACAACTTTCAGTGAACAAAACTTTCGAAACGCAAAAAACATATCCGCGTCTCCATACAAAATTGTAAACTTGATCGGGCAGTTTGTATGGATAAAACGGCTCATGCTGGCGTTACTGACTTCTTATTATTCTTAGGGTGCCTCTCCACTACCGGAGGTCGGCCGTTAGCTTCACAAATCTATCTCGGTCCTGCGCCACGCGAAAAATTCTTCTACACTGGATATGCCTTTCCACTCGCGGATGTTTTGAGCCATTTTTTTACGTATCTCAACTCGCCTTCTCACCTCAATCATGCCCATCATAATCAATTGAGCACGTGCCTGAGATACTCAACTATCCGCTTTTTTATGGTGTACTACAATTGTCTGGTCTTTCCAACGCGCTGTAACACACGCTGCGATAGCATCACAATTACCTGCTCACAAAGATTTTTACCAACCCCCATCACAACGGCTTAAGTCTCGCCACCTGGGGAGAAACCACCCAAGAACTGCACGATTTTGACCTCCATACCAACTGGAAAAACAACTAGAAATTAGAAACTGCCGGGACCGACGCTCAAGCTACTGATCCAGGGCTTTGATCTACCGTGCAAGCTGTGGTGCCGGCTGAATAGGCTGAGATCCGGACATGGGCTATGTAATTATTTCAGACACAAGTGGGGCTGGACAGATTCTAACCTCTGCGACTGCGGTCAAGAAGCCCCTTCACGAAGCTCCTTCGGGGAGGAGCTTTGACCGAAGCTTGAGACCGATACTCCGACAGCACAAGATTTTGTTTATTTTGTTAAATGAAGCTCGGGCGTTACTGACGTGATAAAGTAACTTTTACTTTTCATCGTAAGTAAGGCCCGTATTGATAAATCCCTCTCAAAATCTTCCCCAAGACCATGTCAGCTGACTTAATTATCAAGATGCAATTAGCATCTCAAGATCTTGCTAATTAATAAACTAATATCGAAATATCAATCTCAAGTGTCCGTCTTTGAGTCAAACGTAAAAAGGAAAAAGAATTTAGCAAAAAGAATTTATGTCTGCGTTTTGTTTTTGCTTCTAATCATGTTGTTAATGTTCATTTTATAAAGTATCTTCTTTCTTAATAAATCAAAATAATACTCGTCACTATTTGACAGCATCAACAATTTTTAGTTAAGTTTCGTTTATAAATTAGTGAGTGTGTTTTTAACACTCAAGTGACAATTGCTCCGATGACAGCTACCCAATTTCTGTTTATTAATTAATGCAACACCTCAAGATGCCCCTTAAGGACAATCTCACACCTAAGCGGAATCTATCAATTCGACCCTAAGAACGCAAGTTTTCTCTACATATCGTCTCTATTTAATTTATAAATTGAAATAATAACTAACTAGGCTTGTGGCAACAGTACAGAGTTATCGAGCTCCATAATAATTAAAAAGATAAAGTCTCGTTTCATGAGAAACAGCCGTTAACAAAATAAATTAAACAAACATTGCAATGCTCTGATTGAATGAAATAAAATGTTGCAAAATGACTACCTGCCTACTTACCTAGTTCGTAAAGGTCAAGTTGGTGTTTACTACTTTAGATTTTTATAACTGTTGGGTTAGAGCTTTTTGCAGTCGCTAAGGTAACTTTACTTTTCTAGATCCTAACCTAGTCTAATTTAGCTGTTAGCTTCCCAAATAAAATAAAATAATCCTATAGTCAAGGGCCCCATGGCAAACGAACACGTGTACCTAGTATATTTAAAAAAATCTATTTCGTATAGATTTGTATTTTAGGTGTCGTAAAAGGCGACAAAGGCGACGATTTCAGATCATACCACCAAAACACAAATTGTGGCTTTAATTCTGCTGCTCTACCCAAAAAAAGAGACTTATCTAAGTAAGTGTGTATTTTAATTTGACGAGGGTCTTCTATCAAACTAGACTATAAGCATATTACCTTAGATAAATGATTTGCGTCCGAGCGCAGCGAATAAAATAAAATAATAATAATAATCTAAACATATTACCTATATGATCCACTTGCATCTTGAAGCCCGAATAAGCCAAAATTAAACACGAAAAAAGTTGCACTGACGTGATTCGGGTATCTCGCAACTCTTAGGATCGAGTTTTACTATGTCAGTCAAGGTCATTAACTCACTGACATTGCTCCTTTTAGGGTTCCGTATAAATTTATACTGACAGATCCGCTGGGTTGTTTGAGTGTTGGTTTATACTAGCTTCACACATGCATCTGCCTCGTGATCCAAATGATCCAAATGTTAGACAGCATCCTTCATGCCACCATTTTGTGGTTACCGCAGTTCGCCAGTCGTAATGCCAATCAGTGTGCAATGTTAGCTTTGCAAAACACAAAACACAACTTTGCTTTACCGGTAGAAGTCTGCGTGCAATCGTCATTTTCGGCCGCTAGCGTAGAATAGGTTTTTGAAATTTTATCGGTCGAAACTAGCGTGCCAAAGTAATTTTTGGTATGAGGTACTGGCGCTATTCGTTACCATTTTCTTCGCTGTAGTGTGGTGGAAAAATGTATTTTCTCGCGGCAGCAAAATTATTTTGCGTTTCGTGCCTTGAAACTCTCGCTTCGCTCGTGGCTCAATGCTAGAATCTTTCGCTTGCTCAAGTTTCAATACAAGGCTCTACTCACGGCAAATAACAATTTTGCTGCCTTGCATAACAAATAACTATGTGCTGTGAGTTTTGCTTTTTATCATCAGAAAAAATTTCATTCGCGTTCGGAACATTTTGCAAATTCAACATTTTGCCAATTCAATTTTTTAGGAATTCAAATTTTTGGTACTGACTGACTACCTTAGTTTCTTCCAATCGATGCGGAACCTTCGGCGAGCGTCATTAAATCGTGCTTTACGGTATTTTTAACGCAACTTCATGGGGTTTCTCTTCGATCCGCTCCAGCTGTGCCTTTTTCATTTAATTCTTTTTGTTAGAATCTATGTTCCGGTCATTACACAAAAGTTGATGGAAGCTGCTATTATCCAATTAGTCGGCCAATTTAGATCTAGATTTTGTTGTTGAGACATTTTTCTAGTGCTATACCTAGTTGTTGTTTCGTCATAGTTTCAAAAGTAAAAACTTCTATTTGAATTTTTATAATCAGAGTGTTGTTAAGTTCCTCAAGACTTAAACCTCTACTTACACTGTAACTCCTTCTTATTTACATACTTACATGTAAAATTATATTGTATTGGTCAGTTTTTAATGTAAAGCCAGTGTCGGTCGTTGTCATCGCTTCGATCAAAGGAAGTCCTTACAAACGTACAAGGCAATATTTTTTGTTCCAATAATATATACCTCCTTATGTTGTGGTTTTTTTTATAGCACTGATTAAGCGAAAGGGTAGATGTGTCACGGTTTTGTACAATATCTACCCGTATACGAATAAAATGTAGAGTTAAGAGTAGAAATCGATCTTCGCTGTGTGATTCTAGTGAAGAAAGTATTCGTTATTCAGTAATTCTCTAATTAATCTATTTACTCGATTCACACATAACGTTAAAATATTCGTTTTATTTGAACTCGAGAACACTGTACCTTTACCAAATCTAGAGTTATATAAATCTAAGCGAATTGTGAATGTAGCTTACATCCGCGTGCTAGCAATACTATCGGTTGTTATTGGGTGCTAATAGAACGGAAACTGCGTTAATGAGATATTGTAGATAAAGTGCAGTCAGCTCCTGGCCTACGTCTACGTACTATGTCTCAACGGGTGGTCGCCGAGTTTATAGCCCGATCTGACCACCGGAATTCACTTATTAGTCCATAAATTTTTGTTCCATGTTAGTTTGTAAACGAGCCTTATTGACTCCATTTTCCTGTGAAAAGTAATTTAAATATGAATTTAGATGCGTGGTTGAGTATTTTGATAAGATATTGCAACAGAGTTTAAAATGATATCTTGCTACGGTTTGCTAGTAGCGCGCTGAACCAATTTTGATGAAACGTGTTCACCTAAGTATGTAACGTAGATTTGGACCTCAGGAAATAATAGTCTACTTTTTTGGATTCCACGCAAATCAAGGCATAGGCAACACTAAAGCACGGCCAACCAAAGAGATTTGAACCTCACTGCGCGGCCATCGTAAGATGTCCGTTTTGACGTTGTACCACGGCCGCACATCAGTAGAAACACTTTTGGACCTTATGGCGTGGTAATAGAGTTGAAAAAGTTTCTACCGACAAGCGGTTGACCGTACGTATAGTACCTACTTATCTAGTCCCTGGTTTTGACCAAGGAATATACTACTCTTTGACGTTTCCTTATAACCTACACGTACACGACCGATAAGGTTCATATAAATTCTTTGACTTGGTCCGAGAACACACAGGGTTAATTTTTCTTTGCAGGTCATAATTTTTCATACGTTTGACAGCTGTCACACACAACGGATTTAATACGATGGCCTTACTTTAGTCGTGTAACAGATGTAACAGAAAGAAGATGGTGGGCAAAGGAAGTAATTTCTGCAATGAAGTTGTAAATATAATAAGGAATAGGGAATATACATTTCAAATATTTTATTATCTTACAGTATTGTTTACAAATAATAACATATATGTACAGCATGGCAAGAATAAGAAACGTGATGATTAAATACTATAATTATCGATATATTATTGCTAATACGTTCCATTTTAATTGCAATTAAATAATAAATATACATGTAATTTATAATTACACGATACTTTAATATCAACAACTTGTATATTAACAACTTAATTTAGCAGTCGTGTCAGTCGTGTGAGTATATTTGCATGTTACTATTACTATATTTTATTCTGTGGCTTTAAGGCAGTCAAGGACCTAAAGTAATTTAATTTTTATTAAACTATACTTAACTGCATGCTACGTTACACAATTGTAATTATAGAGAAAATATCATATAAAATTAGATTTTTATTTAAATTAATGTTATCGCATTTTCATCAATTAGTTTTTTCATAGCCATTCATAATTAGTAGGTACCTTAAATATGCGTTGTCATGTCTAAAGCTATATAGTTACGTTAAATGGGTATTATTTACAAGTATAAATTGTTATAATACGATTGCCTCTCATAAAGGCATTTTTCGACATTTTGTAGTTTTTAAATATTAAATCGATTACTTGTTCGGTGGGAAATCAAGAGTCGTATACGCAGGTCTAGTCCGTGGCACTGGAGGTCGTCTTACCCTGGGATGGGTCTTCCCTCCTTCTTTGCTGTCACTCATTCCTGACACTCCTTCCTCGGGCAAGTACGGCGTCCTTGGACTCAAAACCAACGCCTTGTAAGAAGAGTGAGAGTCTGCGATGCTTCTACCGTCCCCCTCATCTCTTCTCGAAAGTTCGGAAAAAGGAGACACTGATCGCTTCTCTATACCACTCGGTCCAGAAGTCTCCTCCTTAGGTTTTAACTCATATGCATTTTCTTCTTTTCTCTTTGGCTCGACGTCTTTCTTGAACTTTGTCTGACGTTCTATTATTTCAGCAGTGGTCAAATCAGACCCCTGTACGTCTGTTTCGAGAGGAGGCGCTGACAACCAAGGCCTAGTAGTAGTGTTACCACTGCACCATCTCTCCTCGTTCTCAGTAGCATCCCCCAAAAGGCCAAGCTTTTCAAGATTTTGTAGGAGAAGATTTTCACTCGAACTAGCAGCTCTCATTTCAGACTTTGATTCCTCGGCCAACAATAACTCTGCTAGAGGCGGAGCGAGTCCTAAGCCAATATTTCTTTCGTGGTAGACTTCCGAGATAGTAGGAGTCAACTCTCCACTCATATGTCGCACTTGAGCCATCGGATCTCGGCTGCTTGTACCCATTTTCGGCCTCGGAACTCTTTTTGACGTCGATGGCTGGTTCAAAGATTGTTCAGGCTTTTCCTCTTCCGCCCTCCTGGGTTGAGCTGAAGCTAGATCGTAGAAGGCATCTAAATACTTCTGGTGCGGATGTTCAGGTCTTCTACGTAAAACGGTATCGTGCCCTGAGCTTTCCCAATCTGAGTCGTCTGTTGAAGGTGGTCTCCGGGTGTACAGTGTTCGGATTTTGGTTTGATGTGCTAAAGCTAGGGAGACGTCTCGTTGCGGGGCGGTGTTGGCTTGCTGCGGTGCGGCTGGCGGGGACGGAGTGAACGCGGCGTCACTCTCCCCGCGGTACCGGGGCGGGGGCGGCGCGGGGGGGGGCGCCGTGCGGCCGTCGGGCTCCCCGCGACCAGCCTCGGTGGATGAAGACGAGCCTCTGACGTACATCGTGAATGCTCCGCCACACGAGCCTAGAGGTAGAGGCGGTGGCGGTACTGAAGATACACTTTCTTCTGCAAAGAAGTAATAGTTTATTAGCTTTGGAAGCTAGATTTTTTGAAACACTGTTTCTAAAATGATGATTTCTGTTATTTACCTCGATGCTGTCTTGGCGGTGGCTCTCCATCAGAATGAGGTTCTAAGTCCCCATCGTCGATAGAAGCGAGCGATTCAACGCTCGAGCTGGATTCAAGACTGAGACTTCGCGGAGCTTCTTGGGTGTCTGCAAAGAAAAAAAAATAAGTCAAAGATGTTGTCTTTTTTAGGGTTCTGTACCCAAAGGGTTAAAAACAGGACCCTATTGATATGCCTCCGATGTCTGTCTGTCTGTCTGTTTGTCTGTCAGCGGGCTGTATCTCATGAACCGTAACAGGTAGAAATTAAAAATTTTCACAAATTGTGTATATTTGTTGCCGCTACAACAACAAATACTAAAAATAAAAAAAAAGTTTAAATTAAGGGGGGCACCCAAACAGCTAAAGGGAGCGTAAAAAAAATTTGACCTACCCCATCGAGAGGGGTATTGTTGTTTAGAGCTCATTGAGTAGATAAATACTGTATTTTTTGTTTTTAAAAATATTTAAAAACAAAGGAATTGGAAGCCATCAACTTCAGCTGTTTTTACTAAATTTTGTTTGAGCTGTATCTCATGAACCATAAAAGCTAGACAATTAAAATTTTCACAGATTATATATTTCTGTTGTTGTTATAACAAAAAATACTAAAAATGAAAAAAGATTATAAATTAAGGGGGGCTCTCATACTAAAGACCTGTTTTTATAGGCGATTTTTGTTTTAGCTCTATCTTAAAAACGGGAACACTTACAAACGTGAAAATTAGTATGTTAATAGGGCACAAGCCACAAAATACCAACAAATAATAATATCTGGTCAAGCACGTGTCGGTCTCAAATAGCACAGTAATTTACTGAAATTTCAACTCATACAACTATGATTATGTGGTGGTACGGAACCCTCAGAGCGCGAGTCCGACTCGCACTTGGCCGGTTTTTTACATATGACATTGATAAAAGTTACTTACCAAACAAAGCTAAGAGAGCTTGTAGAACAAACTGTATGTGTCGCCTGTTAGCCGTTTTCCCAGTGCGTAGGGTCACCTCATCCTGGCCTACTTCTGCGAGGTCGAATCCGAGTGATGCTAGAAGCTCGTGGCAGCCGTTGACTCTCCATAATCTGCGTGATATCAGTGCAAGGTTATTTTTATTTTCAATTGATAGGTTACAACCATAGAATACATGAAACATGTATTCTATGGTTACAACAATCTTTTTTCATGTAACTACCTACTAACCTGACATTGACTGCAACTTCAATAGTTTCTATTTCAGAATTCTTCACGGAGAACTGTGATATGACCGAGCGGATCACACCAATTATATCATCTGCTACATCTCCATTAGCTATTAGTTTGGACAACGCTTGAAGTGTCGTTGGCGTTAGACCTGGAAGTTCAGAAAATATTAAGAAAACGTTCCCAAATCCACTACATCAACCTATGACAATGAACAGTCTGTTTTGTATGGGGATAGCGACATACCAAGTAGAGCTTGTAAACTTGCAGAGCATTGAGTTAATCTTTCTTCGGGGTCACTTTGAGGGAAAAATACGCTTGATGGTATCCCGTTTGCTGCTGGTTCAAATCTGGAAGAAAGTTATTCAGCTGTATGACATCCTAGTTCAAAATCAGAAGGATTTGTTCATCATGTTTAGAGATAGTTGCATAATTTGCGCATACCTAAATCCAACACTCATCAATAACTCTCGCCATCCTGAAGCATTTCCTGCTTTGTTTTCAATACTCTTCTGTGTGGTGTACATTGCATTTTTCTGCCCTCGGACTATCCTCTGAAGAGACTTCTCTACTAAGTGCAGGCAAACTCTTAATGCGTCCCTAGAAGATAGAAAACAGATTGTCTTTGTTAATACTTTTTGTTGGAGGTTTTGTCCACTATTTCTTACAAAAAAAAATTCGCGTAGCCTATACCAAGTTGATACATACAGCTGCAAAGTTCATCCCTACCCACCAAGTACCTACATCCTCTCTTCTATGAAAAAGTGCACAAGTGCAAATATCTCTTACCTGCACTTATCAGGTTGTGCCATCAGCTCACACAGTGCTTGTCCCATCAGCGCCACTTTGTTACTCAGACGAACGTTGGCGCCAAGCAGCACCAGCCCCGACCAATGTGCTGGGTGAGCGAAGTGCTTCGTGTGACGGACTGTTTGCATTGCATCGCCGAGAGCTCTGGAGAAAAATTGAGCATACAGTGTTAAGCAATATCTTTGGAACGCTTAATTCAATAAAAATCCGATGAAAGGATGAAATAGCTAAATAAATAAATATCATATTATAAAAAATACATTTGATTCTTTTACGATTTCAAAGGTCGAGTTTCCGTCCAATTTTGTATTTGTATAGAGATGGGCATCGAATTACACAAGTGTATCAACTTACTTTGCAACCCTGCTCCCTTGCAGCAGAGCAGAGTATAAAGCTCTGTACAGGATCTTTGTAGCAGTGTCCTGCGGTGCTGGCCATAGAGTTAGGAGAATAGCTTGAGCTCCAGCAATGAGTAAGGCTCGGCAAAGACGAGATACGCCTTCACCAGCTGTAGATACGTCTTCATCTTCTGAAGCACCTTGGAGAGCTGCACTTGATGGGGCGCAGGATATTACCACCTGAAAGCCAAGGAGTTTAGTTAAACTGTTTTCGTTTTAATGATTATGAGAATTTACCAGTTTTAATCTTACCAGTCTGGCAGTGATCTTTAGATTCATGATTTCAGCAGCGGTTAGCATAAATTCTGATGCTGGTGGAAGTTCTTCGTTGCTTGGAGGTAGTTCTGTATCTAGAAAAAAAAACTTATTCGTTTTTGGAATTCTGTAGATTTATTTAAAGTGATTATACGAGTATCAATGTAATACGCACTTTCTTCTTCGTTTTCTGTTGAAGTGTCAGCGGCACCGCTTCCCACGCTAGTATTGAGTAATCGTTTGGCTTGGGAGTCAACCTGTAATCAATAAACTCGGTTTTTAACCCTGTTAAAAAAAACTGTATGTTTCCCTATTACCTTTAGTTACTTACCACTTCACCTGGGCTGAGCACAATAGCAGGAGTTTTCCAGCATATATGAGTAGCGAAGTGCACGCATTCGGCTTGAGGCAGTTGAGCTAAAACCGCCTCTTTGGACGCTTGGTAGTCAGTAAGAGGAGTCACTCGAAGCATGTCGGCTACTAGCTCTGCCTCTTTGAGTTGGGCGTGTACTGAAGCCCAACGTGTGCCGCCGACGCGAGGGGCGCCTACTACGAGGCAGCGCATGCCGGCTTCAGCGTTGTTGTTCGATGCTGTTGCTCCTATGAATAATTGGAAATCACATTAAAAACTAACCTTACCATTATTATAAATAAGGTAGCATAGATAAAATTGTAAGGTAGTATTAGTTAGACCATAATAGATATGGCAGTGTCAAAGCTCTAACCACACTGCAGTACTAGTCAGGTTAGCCTAAGGAGTCTATCCTCAATTCCTCATTCATTATGAAAGTTTTCATTACAACCACTCACCATGGTCATGATGCGGTCGTCCCCTCAAATGTCCTTTGTGTCTCAACGGGCGAAGTGCAGGAGCAGCTAATAATGCATATCGTTCACAAAGAGGTTCAGTATCAGCGTTGACTCGAAGAGCGCCCCAAGGACAGGCATATAGAGCTCCTTCTACTACTAGGATTATTTCACGACGACCTCCACAGCCTCGGCGACCATGTGAAGCTAAAAATAGAAAATTAAATATAAACACTTGCTACTTCAAATTATCAAAAAAAAAATATTTGATTATTATTGAAAATAAAACTGCTAACCGTGGTTATTATTACATGACGCGGGTAGCAAGTCTTCAAAAGGAGCAAGTAACATTTGGTACAGCGAATTGAGACATGGAGGGCCTTGCCACGATGGTTGCTTTTTACGAGGACCATGCACACTTGACCTGTAATATAAATCGTAAGTAACGAACAAAATGACGATTAAAAACTAATATTAATAATGATGGTACAAGAATGTTACCTTGTGGAACCCTGCAAGCTAGCGACCGATCCAGCAACGGATCCTCCTACAGATCCTACACTGAAGAGTGAACTCAAGGAGTAGTTAGAAGAGTTCAATAGGTGATTACGTGTGACCTGAAAAAGATAACGTTTTAGAAGGTAAAGGTACGTGACGTGGGTATCTTTAGCATTAATAGAAAATAAACTTACGATTCTAGCAAGTCCAGTGTTTGGTCGTTCATCGGGCTCCCATTGGTCGTCGTTTTCTGATCTTCTTTCAGCTGCTGTCTTAAGCCAGGCGGACCATTCACTGATACATCTTTCTAGTTTGCCAAGGCCAGCTATGAAAATTATCAAATTATAATACGTTCTCTTATTATTATAGATTTAGAATGTAAAGAACTGCTTACCATTTGTTTGAAGATCATCAGGACTTATATCGGGTAGGCTATTGTCACTATCATCTGCTTCTTCTACCAGTGATACTTGATGGAATCGGAGTATACCTGACAAAATATTAAGTTATTTATAGGATATCCTTGATTTATACAAATTGCATCGAATTATTCAAGAAAGCCCCTCCATTCACACTTTTAAAGTCAGATCATTTCCTGTCACAAGTTGCTTCATAGCCATCATCATTGTAAATATATCTGTTAAGCATTCATCATTTTATTTATGTAGTATATAGTGTGTTATGTATTTATTTATCATTTATATTTATTACCTATATATTTGTATTTATTATATATTTATGTGAATTATATATTTGTATTATTTATTAGTCTATTTTCTTTATTATTTATGATACATCATTTTTTTCTCACTTTTTTGCACTATTGTGTTCCCGTTAATACAACTTTCTCACTGCGTTCGGTTGGCTGGAAGAAATTTCTTTTAGAGATAAGCCCGCCTTTGTGTATGTCCTTTAGTTATAGTCTTTTCTGTCAAGATTTGTGCAATAAAGAATATATATATTGTTTGTATTGAGTCAGATTGCAATACTTTCTTTAAACGTTGTTAGTACCTAATGTTTTTCGAGAAAGCAATGTTACCTTTGTGTGGTTGAAGTAACCAAGCGTAAAGACGTCCAGCAGCTAAACTGTAGTACAGCACCGGAGCCTTTTGCTTGTTCACTACTTCTATAATATGCTCTACAGTCGACGGCGTCCAGTATTCCAACCGTTCTTTACTCGTTTCATCTGGAGTATTTCTGTTGAAAATTTATTTGTTAGCTTACGAGTATGACCTGAGGATTCAAAGTTTTTTGTTTTGTTACCTTTGAGTTGAATGTAGTTCTAAGATAGCTTGATTCAGATTAAACTGTTTATCATTGCAAGTGTCGAGGGAGCGACATCTTCCACGTTCTGCTACGACCAGTGCCTCGGAGTTTCTTCCTAGTTCTGAAAATAATATTAATGAAGTATAGATTCAAGAAGAAAAGGTATGATAAATCTACGTATATTATGATAAAAAAAATATCCAGCATCATCGTATGGCATTTTGATTTTTATAAATAAAATTAAATTAGTATGTTTGACAGCCAAAGTTCCACTTCGACTTCGAGTGTTAGTTGGCAATCTTTAGTTGTTAGAGACCATTATTTCAATTCATTATATTTAGGGGTATACCAAAGAGAATTAAACCTCGCTGCGTTCGGTCGAGCGTAGCGAGGTTCAAATCTCTTTGGGGTATACCAATGATTTTAAAATTATTGGCGTATACTTACCAACAAGTACCCTCTGCAAGGCATGTTGTGAAGATGTATACAATTCGGCGACTTTCCGGTCCCGGTGCCTCTCTTGTACAGATTCTAACACCGCAAGGGCCGCTTGCAGTTGCTCTTTAGCCTCCTCTAGCTCACCAGATGCCCAAAGAGCAAATCCTAGTCTATGACGAACTCGAGCCTGTTCAGAAAAAACATGTACCTAGTCAAAACATGTCTTTAAAAAATAAAGAGTTCATAGTTGTTGCCCATATTGTAATTCCACCTACCTCTTCGTCAGCATCAGCTAAGCCTTCAGTTGCAGCTAATGCTTGTCTCAAATAGGAAACTGCACTTCCACAGGCACCCATTGCAAGATGGGCTCTACCAAGGTCAGCTAGAGCTTGAGCTCGACCTCTTGTATCACCTGTAACATCAAAACATCAATTAATGAGAGTCATTAAAGGCAAATTATCAACATTTTATGGCCTCCGATTTTTTACTAATTGCTATTACGGTCTTTTGGGTCTGATCATTTAATTCTTTTTCATTTGAATCCTGCGGAGGCGCCGAGCCACGCCCCTTTTAACTTTCGGCTCTTAGGAAAGCGATAAGTTGCAATCTGCACTCCGCTGCTTAGTAAAATATCCTGTGTGTGTGTGTACTACTTTTGTAAAATTTTCCTGTGATTTTACGGATGAATTGTTCTATACAAGGGCAACAGGGTGGGGCTCGAGAGCGCTTCTATTTTTCTGGTGCACGCAAAAATGAGCATAGATAATTAGGCGCGAGTGACCGCGATAATACCTTTATTTGAATACTACTCACTAGGCATACAATCGCGTTGCTCTAGGTTTGGGTGGCTACTTCTGTCTCAACTAAAGACGAAGTCATATGTTACTTCTAGTGTAGCGACACCCTTGCAAATCTTTCCGACGCGGTTACCTACTGTGACACATCTGGCGGAATTTCCACTAATGTTATACCTTTCTTGACAGACTTTTCAGGAAACCGCAACTGTGTCGTACATGTGTAGGAACATACCTGCAGCAGTAGCGTGACGTAATCTGGATTCATGCCACCGAGCAGCTTCAGCATGAGCTCCCATTGAGGCGTGTGATGCTCCTAAACCTCCACAAGCACGGGCCTGAAAACGAAACCAATAACCGATTTATAGGCGTTGTAGCAAATACCTACTTTACACTTTATTATTCCAGTTCATGATACTGTTTACAGCGAGAGACTTGCAGTATTGATAGACCCTACCTGTAAATGAGTGAGGCCCAGTCTGTGAGCTAGTTCAAGCTCAGCTCGGTGATGTCTGACAGCAGCTGCGTGGTCTCCAAGAGCGTGTTGAGCTATTCCGAGCGAGTGACAAGCTTCAGCTTCCATTATTTGATTGTTCAGTTCCCTGTAAAACAAAGTTTTATTATAAGTTCAGTAGATAAAGTACTCGCGTTTATATATATATATATATATTCCCTAGATTCAGCCGCACATCCCATGATTTTCCACTCGTTGTAAAGTAAAAGTAAAGTAAAAAGTATTTATTTCACCAAAAGGGGGGTTTCACAAACTTAACTTAATTCTAAGATGCTATAAGTTTGTTACAATCAAACCCTGGCTCCCAAACTAGAAGATGTTCTGTGTTTTGGGAGACAGTGTTCATACCGTGGGATAACACATTCAAAACATTATTAGCAAGAAGAAGTAATATAAAACAAAAGTAAAAACATGTAAGAGATAGATAAAAAAGAAAATAATAATAACACTTTCTAAAATAATAATAAAAAAAAACATCATAAAATAATAGTAATACTAATAATACATAGCTCTACTTTATAAAATAAATAAATAACTAAAGGAATCTTAACAGTTGTATAACAGTGCAGTATAAAATGGGTTTGCATCGGTTTAATGCGAGTATGCGTATCAGTGTATATGTGTGTGTGTGTGTGTGTCTGTGCGTATGTGTAAGTGTAAGTGTGTGTACTTGTTAACAAAAGAATATTGATTGTACTTCTGGAGTGGCTGGTTGTATAAGACGCTGTTGAAGTATTTCTTCACATCATACTTACTTAGCAATATTCTTCTGATGCTCCAAACAAGATACAGCCTGTTCCAAATTTCCAAGGGCTATGTGCAGTGCTCCAAGCTCTCCATAAGCTTGAGCTTTAGCTTCTGGGACTCCGAGTTCGTGTGATACCACAAGTCGTTTCTCAAGACACACTAGTGCTTGTTGCAAGTTTCCTACGGACCTGGAAAAAATTATTGTGTAGTGTGGGGCAATTCTAGCGTGGCCGCTTAATTTAAGGCTGTAATTTGACAGGTCTAAAAATGTTGCTATCTTTGTTAAAGCCTATAGGCTGAAAAAAGACAGCATCACTTTTAGACCTGTCCACTTTTAAACATAAATTTAGCGGCCACGCTAGAATCGCCCCCATCATTTACCTATACCGCTAATGCTTTTTTAGATTATTAAAATTCTTGTGCTTTTAATGTCACCTACCGAAGATTAACTATAACAAAATTTGGAGACTACTGCTCGGCAAGGCGATCTTAAACAAGTGTATATCATTGTATTGATGTAGAACAGGGGTTCCCAAACTTATTTTGTCTACTGCCCACTTTGAAAATAAATTATTTTTTAGCGCCCCCATTTTTTCACCTACTTAAAAACTACTATAACTTCAAATTAATTAATTTTTGTGAGCTGTATTAGCGGAGATTAAACATTCATTCAAAACCTAGACTTTTACTATAAACCCGCAGGAGTTAACTTGACAGCTGAGCGCAGTAGGTAGTACACAACGGCGCTCAGGTCTCAAGTTAACTCTTACGGGCTACACCTGCCAATGAGAACGAAAATAAATATAAAATACATAAGTGTGTCTGTTGCCTTTTTATTTGTTTGTTTGTGTCTACTTTCATTTCGAAACAAAGCGACCGATTGACATGATTTTTATTTTATTTATTCAATAAAATAGGACAGATATGTGAACTACGCGAAGAGAATAATCGAACAAAGTTTGAGCAATCTCCTAATTTATATTATTTGATGTTCACAAGCTGTAGTCGAGTGTCGAGAGCTCAGTCAGAGTCTTCCTAGCTAGATGAAATTACAAATCGCGCCCCAAGCCTCTACACAACGCCCCCATTTTTTTTCTTGGTGTCTTACCGCCCCCCTTAAGGCCTGCAGCACCCACAAGGGGGCGTTATCGCCCACTTTGGGAACCCCTGGTATAGAATTTTAAGTTACAGTAGCATCCTATGGCTTCATTTTCTTTTGCCTACGACTTTCTTCTGGTTTATAAGTTAAAGGATTTCGTATTTCTGGTTTCTTTTGATTTTTTTTTTAAATTAAAGAATATTGTCTTACTTGTGACTAAGTCCTAATCCACGGTAAGCGCGTTCCTGTTCCCTCGCATTGTTTAGCTTCAGTGCTGCAGCTAAATGCTGCTCATGGTACTTGGCTGCTTCATCAGGATCGCCCAATGCATCGTAACAATCACCAAGAGATCCTAGCGCTCTGGCTTTATCAAGTTGACACGTTGGGGTATTCACTCGCTCAAGGATCGCTAGTTGCTGGAAGACAAGTTTTATGACATTTAAATAAAAAAATATGTTTGAAAATTGCATTATTCTTATTAAAGAGGAAACATGAAACAATTAATACCTGTTCTAAATATCCAATAGCATCTTCGTAGTGACCCATGTTTAACTTGGCAATACCTAAGTTGCCGTAAGCTTGTGCTTCTAGAGCGCAGTCTTGTAACTCTTGAGCTCTTTCTAGTTGCTCCTGAAATTAATAAACTGATTAAGCTTGCAAATAAAAAATACCACGAAAATATAAAACAGCAGGAGAAGAGTGATTACATACCCGATAGCATCTAGCCGCGTGGGAATAATGACCCAAAGCCATATGGACGGCTCCAAGATGTGAATGTGCTCTGGCTTCACCAGCCGCGTCTCCTGCTTCTTGGCGGAGAGTCAGCTCCTAAAGAAAAAATATTTTTCAATTAATATATCTGTGGCTCAAACAAGCTCTGTCAATTCATTAGGGGATAGGTATGGCTACTTGTGTATGATGTCCTAATGCCGCATCCAGTCTTCTTTGTAATCTTCTTGCTAAACCCAAAGCTCCACAGGCAGCTGCTTCCAGAGATCTGTCTCTGGCCTGAAAAATACAAGGATTTTTTTTAAATTTCTCATACAATTTGGACGATTAAAGCTAGCTTTTGAAGGTGGTAGGGTTTTTGTGCGAAGTCCATCTGGGTAATGACCACACTCTTGCCTATTTATGCCATGAAGCAGCAGTGTTTTACACTGATGTATTCCGATTTGAAAAGTGAGGGAGCCATTTAAATTACTGACACAAGAGACATATGATTTTTGTTTTCAGAGTAGGCAACGTGCAGTGCTGTCTTGTTAGTGACAAATAATGCCAATAATAAGACATTGTGTGCTTTAGGTAGGTAAGGAACACTTTACATAAGGTGGCCCACCTACTCGTTTCCTCACTAGTTACGTTAAAAAATGTATTCATAAAGTTACCTGTCTAGCAAAACCAAGCTGCCTCTGATACATTTTGACAGCCTCTTCTACATCGCCCATCTTTATGAGTACGTCTCCAATGTTACCCAACGCTCTAAACTTCCCTTGCATGTGCTGGGTCATGTGAGCGATCGCTAGAAAGTACTTCTGGCATTCCAGTGCCGTCTCCAGGTTTCCTAAAGCTAGATGCGCAAGGCCAAGGTTGCAGTAAGCTCGACCCATGTTCATTTTGTCTTGAAGGTCTTTGGCTAGTGAAAGGTCTTGGTCGTAGTATCTAAAACACGGAAGTTTTTGGTTTAGAAACCGTTTTTATAGCGTACTGGGAAAACGAGAAACAGGAAAAGTCCTGATAATATAGTTCTAGATATATTATTTGGTCCTTACCTTACAGCCTCTCGATAGTTTCCCAGACAATAGTGAGCGTATCCTAAGAAGTGACACGCCTTTGCTTCAGCTGTGACGTCTCCAAGTTCTTGGGAGAGCATCAAATGCTGCTCGTAGTAAGGAACTGCTTGAGCGAATTCTCCTCGAGAAGACAAGCAGTTTCCGAGGTTGAGAAGGGCGCATGCTTCGCCTGCAGCGTCTTTTAGTTCTCTTGCTATTCCTGAAGTAGATAAACACAGAAAACTTTCAATCAAATGTCTACAACGTACAATTAAAATATTATGTTACTTGTGGAGTGCTATTTCGGCTCTATGTCTATAAGATTCGTAAAAATATCTCTAGGTTTCATACAAATAAGTCCAAGTAACCAATTATAACTTTGTAAAAAGTTAGTTCAAAGGTTGACTGGCCCGTTCGCTTGTTTGGTAGTGAGCCTGCCTTCTTCGCCTTCTGCCGTTACATCCCGGCCCGGAGTGACATTTGTGTGATGATCTATTTATGTATGGATGTCTGTCAGTCTCGGATATGCATAGTACAGGCATTGCCTAGTTAAGGATTAGATGATCTTGTGTGTGATATGTCCCCCAAAATATAATTTGCTTACCTAAATGAGCTCTATAATGAAATAACGCCATATCATGAGCACCGAGTGCTTGGTATGCTACAGCTAGGTTCCCATGAGTCGACGCTTCGGAGCTTCTGTCATGGACTTCTTTGGATATCGTCAGTTCTTGCTTATGGTACTTGATGGCCTGCTCGTAGAACCCCGCTGCAGAGTACGCATTGCCTATATTGCCGTATGCTCTGCCCATGCCTGCTTTATCCTGGAAAATATTAAGTGGTTCAAGATTATTCGTTGTCCGGGAAGTGTGCCTACTACAAAAATGATTTTGAAACCCACTTGTAACTGTCTAGCTATTGATAGATGGGCTTGGTGCAGTTTCAATGCGGCATCATGTTCTCCTAGGAGTTGGTATACGATGCCAAGGTTTGAGCAGGCTCGCCCTTCTCCTACCTGAAAATAAACGTTGAACTCATCAGTATGAGTTTATAGCAATTTACATGTGTGTTATAGAAGACAAAGTAGGTACCTTATCTCTTGCAGCTAAAGCGACATCAAGTTGCCGTTCATGCCATTTTTTTGCTTGAGCATAGTCACCAGCGCACCTGTAAATGAGAAAACAGTTTTGGGTCATACGATTTTTTTTATTGTAAATGTCACCTTTTTTAACTGCTTTCATCATACCTAGCAGCATGTCCCAGACCAGCATAAGCTCTAGCTTCAATAGCTCTGTCACCTAAGTTCTGTGCAATCCTTAACACGTTTTCATGATACGCGATAGCTTGTGTGAAGTTTCTTCTATAGTGATAAGATGACCCTAGGTTGGAATATGCTCTTGCTTCTTCAACCTGTACAAAATAAAGAGTGTCTGATTATTATTTATATTGAACTTCTTTATTGATTACTTAAAATAAAATTTAACAGACGTACCTGGTCACCAGATCGTCTAGCCAATCTCAAATGCTGAGTATGACAGTCAACAGCTGAATCGAATTCTCCCATAGCGAGATACACCGCTCCGACGTTTCCGATTTCCCTTGCTTCTTGTAACCGGTCCCCCATCTGTTTCACCAGTTGTACACATTGCTTGTGACTGGCCAAAGCATTGGGGTAGTCACCAATCGCCGTGTAGACGTGCCCTAAAGATGTCAGGGCTGCGGCTGCCGCTTGTGTATCCTGTGAAAAAATAAAAAGGAATTAACTTTCAATCAGAAATCTTGTTAAAGAATAACAAGCATCTAATGACGCTTCTATTGAAACTCTGTGATTCTCTCTGTCTATCAAAAATCATTGTACTTTGAAATGATAAATTTTATTTAAGGCAATGGGAGCACAGTGTACATACAGATATACAAATTTTAGCACCAGCAGCGAAACTCATTGAAAGTTTATAATTTAAACAAATTGAACGCGCCAACCTCACTTTGCAATTACGCCAAAACATTTGGCACTTCGTATTCTTATATCTCTAAGTTTTTGTCATAAGTAAACCTTATTTAAAATGATCAGTGTCTGAGATCTATTCTACTTTTACAGCATTAAATACTGCGTTACTCGTTTCGATTGACCACGATTGACACAGGTTTATGACCACTATTACGAGTATGCGAGCAGTGTTTTCTAAGATATATTTATGCATGAACATGATTTCACTTGCTTGAAATAAGAATGTCTTGATGAGATTAAAAGGCTATTTGATGAACAATTATCTTAATGAGTACGACAAGGCAAGATCTAAGTATCTATGTCTTTGAGGTGAGATTCTGTTGGTCGTAGACTCATTGTAGTGAAGCAGTAGGAAAAGGATCGAAAAAGTATAATACGAATAAATCTAGCAAGTAAAATACTATAATATAAGGTCAGTCGGGGCTAGGGTGACAATGGCGGATATACTGTGCTACGGTTAATAGATTGCATCTATGAACTAATAAGAATGATTCACAATAGAAAGATGACGGGGCGGCACTAGAATATTATAGATTTCGAAATATGGGCCGTCGTCGCTGGCGTACTTACCCCCGCGACGCACTTGCCCCGACTGACCTTACATATAGGTGTTACAGAGATTTTTGCAGCATATGTAACATTGTGAGCGCTGAAAACATTCTTGATGTTGTTGGTAGTACCTAGTACCTACACGGATGACTCTCAAGTTTCGTGTTGTAGTTAGTGTAAGATAATTCTATGACTTTCAAGAAAATATTTATTGCATCACACTATTATCCCACCAATAAATGTTTTAGAACTCGAACCCCTTTCCAAGCACAATCGTTCCCAAGAGTATTCTTATGCGTAGTTTCCGAGAAGAAGTTTACACAATAGATCTCGGCCGGCGTATTCGCTCGTAAATGCCAACTCTACATCTCAATCCTAGAGTAACGTGGTCATCTTTCTAGCTCCTAAGGGCTAGATATTCCCTCTATTCAGTACCACCATCTTTCGAGTTTGATACATGCTCACTATTTGTATTAATTGTATTTTTATGCATTAGTTTAAAACTTATGATTATGAAATACCTTGATGACCAAGTTCTGCTTGAAAACATCGAAGAAACTAATTTCCTACAAATAAAACTAACAAGGAAGGTTAGGCAACTGTCCGGCTCTGATTTGATTTATTTTGATATAACCTAAAGTAACAGACCCGTATTTTTTTAGCTGCCCAAAGTCCTAAACCTAAAACCATGCTAAACCTCATAACTTTTGTAACGAATTGAAAAAAAATCTTTTGGAAAACAAAAAATAATAAACTCGTGTTGTTTTATAGCGGCTCTAACTCTTATTTTATTTAAAAAAACACCCTTCTGAAAAACATACATTATGTTATTTAAGGCTACTCTCTAATTGTGTAAGGGTAGGTGTACCGCAAATTAAATGGGCGTGCTCAATCAAGGAAACTGAACAACTTACCCAAAGAAACATTTCTCGGAAATGAAAAAAAATTTTGACCTCTCCTTGCAATCACTTTGGTCGAACAGTTTGTATGGAGAGGTCATTTCAAAAATGTTTCTTTGGGAAAGTTGCTCGTCTCGTTGACTGACCTCGCCCTTTCTGTTTTCGGTATACCGTCCCGAACAAATAACAGGCTTTTGTCAATATAATTCACAAGCAGGTGCCTTTTTCGTTTCTATGTAGAGTCGAAAGACTTTGAATATAAACTAGGTAAGTTTATTGATATATCTATTCCATGGTTAAAAGTTTAATACAGCTTGACCAAGGGTTTGGCACATCACGAGCGGGAACTAATTTCCCACGACTATATTATGGTCAGTTCAGTAGGAATATACCACCTTAATCCGATATATGCTAGCCATGTCTTAAAGTAGACTAGACGGTAAATTTTTATAGACCCATCGAGGGAATGTTCGCAAACAGATATCGTAATTCTCAAGAGACATTTTATACCTCAGTATCCGTCTAGACTACGGTTTATAGGTCTAAAAGGATATAACATATCTTTTTAAATCAATATATGCAAATTTTATGGGTAGAGCGATCTCTATATATCTTCTGAAAGCATTTCTTCCGAACTATGTGTATGATGCTTTGAACAGCCTTCGTGGTCTAGTGGTTAGTGCTCGGCTCTCTATCCGGAGGTTCTGATTCGATTCCCGGTGGGGACACTGTCAAACAAAAGACCCTGTGCGACCTTCCCAGTTTGGTTCCCCATTGCAGGATGAATCACCTGATTGTCCGAAAAGTTAGATGATTCCGTGCTTCGGAAGGCACGTTAAGCCGTTGTTCCCGACTACTATCAACGGATTTTGTCGTTAATGAGCCATGTCATAGACCTTTGGCGGCTCAACAACTCTGACACTAGCGTTTGTGAGGTCGGTCATCGACCTACACGACTTGATGAAGATAATTTGATTGGAGAACTCTCTCTCACGTGTTCTAAGGTTCACGAAAGACGGTGAGATTTTGTACACAAAATAATTACTTTGATTCAGGTAAAAAGCTTAGCATTTTTGTCTCTTTGTATTGTAGTTTCAAACTTGTAACTCGTTAATTGAAGAGAAATCTCTTCTTAACTGCCAATATTTTTTGACAAAACGTGGGGTTCTTTCTTGAACTCCATTATAGGTTTTATACTAAATGCTATTTACCCAAGGATAGTTAAAATTATTGTATTATTAAACGTTAGTTTACTATTATCTAATCTGTGGTACTATTTGAATCCTCCAAACCTTCCAAAATCAAGTCAAAAAATACCTTTGTGCCTTTGTTTTTAGAAGGATCTCTTTTTAACAACAATACATTTATAAAACACTTTATCCTCCTAACAGCTTTTGGACACATCAAATTTTTATGACAGTTAAGCTGTTCAAGATTTTCGTCACGTCTTTTCCGAAGTACCATAAACAACATTCCAAAAAATTCACACTTAATATTCAGCTGCATCCTCGTAAAAACAAATAAAGGGATTAAAAGCAAATAAAAGATGCGTAGAGTGCATCCTTCGGAGGAAGTGGGACAAAGGAACACACAAAACGAATAAAATCAAAACACCCGACGACAGACCGCCAATAAGGCCTTTGTCTCCACAGCAGTGATGGGAAAATATCGATAACAAAATCTAAACAACTTAGGCTACCTATCTTTTACTCGACTATATACAATTTGAATAATGGATTGGTAATAAAGAAGACAGTGACAGCAACAGTTTAACAGAGTTTGAACTTTGAATGACAAATTTTTTATGGCGAGTCCAACAATAAAACTCAATTTATGTTGAATTTTGTTGAATTTTTGTAATATTTTGTTTTCTTTTATGGGAAAGGGAAGCAATTCAATTTCATGATTTGACACACCATCTCACAGTTTTGCCTTATTTAGTTTACCCTTATTTGATGTTTAACAGCAAGGATCAATAAACGTCAAATCAGACTGTGAAAGGTGCAAGAATCATCAAATTTCTACATTTAAGGCTCATACTCTTGAAAAATTTGCAACTACACGCTCGTTAATGCAAATGTCGACCTCATTCACACGTTAATGACGTTTATCTAAGAGTGCCTTGCGACGTGGCTGTTACAACCAAGTGTGACACTAGAGTAAGGAAAAATAAGAGGAGTGTTTTTTTTTATGTTATTTAACGAATGGCCAAAAGTAAAAGACCACATCATCCAACATTGTTTTGTCTGAAATATTGTAAAATGTCATACATTTTTGACAAAAATTGTAGCAGTAAAATAACTAATAAAAAAAAAATAAGGGCAATATTTAAGTTTTCCATTTATTTATTTTATACGTAAAATTTCTCAAAAAAATCATAAAAAGGATTTCACCCGTCTTAGCTCCTTAATATTATTCGTACAATGATCGGTTTGTGATCTCATAAAGCATCCTGTAATTCCCATAAAGGAGCGAAGTGAGCTCTATAAAATTGAGTATTCTGCTTCCGATTTGCATGGTAAAGATTTCTATGATTTAACGTTCAACATGACAATTTATGGTGAATGTTTGCATAATCTAAGAAAGTTTAATCTACAAAGCCTGAAGGCGATAAACATTTCTATCGACATAAATGTAAAGTAAACATCATTTTGTTGAATATACCTATTGAATAACGAAACTTAGGAAAACTTTACATCGATATCGATATTTTTTCAAACATCACTTGAGTCAAACGGACTGACAATCAGGCTAATTAAGTATGTGCAACATGATAGGATAAGGGGGTGATTTACATACTGTGTCGATCCGTGGTTGGATCCCGGCCGCTCGCTATCGACGATAGAGATGCACTCGCTTGGCATTTAGACGACCAGTTTCAAGTAATTTGATATAATGGATTACTAGAGGGTATTGGTGGTAGTTTGAGGGATAGGGAGGCAATCTTTGAATGTTTTACGGACAGCTAGGGTGATTGAGTGTCAAATATGTTTAAAGTCATTAGTGAACATTTTTTTTCGCTTGCTCAACCCTAATTCATTAAACTAGGGCCAACGTAAGGAGCCCGTTTAGACGTTTCCTTAACACCAACACACAGGGTTCATTATTCTTCGCAGGTTTTAATTTTTTATACGTTTGACAGCTGTCACAAAGGACCTATTACGTTGGCCTTACTTTAACAATTCTAAGTGCGTCAGTTCGTTTGTTTAGCGTCGAAATAGAGTAAAATCCATGTAGTAAAATCACTTGATTTTACATGTCGGCCGATTCCCAGTTAAGAGGAAAGATGGATTTGTATATTGTTCATGTTACAAGTAGTTACCTAATAAGCAAAAGTGAATAACAAACTCGAAACTAGCTGTATTGATAAGGGCCACAACCCACTCATCCTACTCCCATGTTATCTTATATGTTACAATAATGCATGACATAAGTATTTTATTGTCCGTGTGAGTAATGCCCTTACAAACTTACAATGGAATAATAAGGGCTGATAAACGCACGTCTCATTCCCGAGGTATTCGAACGTCGGTGTGTATGCGCCCTTTGAATCTTAGTTGCAAATAAGCAGCGTACCTGATACCTTATGAAAAGGTTCTTTGTTGAAGAGCCTTACCTACGTACGAAAATTATCTGGAGCTGCGCTATGCTAAGCTAAATGGAGTAATCCGATTGGTTGGAATTTTTCCAGCTTACAGGTTAGCTACCTATAGTCTGACCCTAACCGCTGTACCACGCCTTAGGTATGCGCGGGGAGGTGGGGGAGTGGGAAGGAAAAAGCAAGAACTAGCTGCCGCCGTGAGCGATGACGAGCGATGGCCCCCCTGTGTCGCCGCTCGCATACCTAAGGCGCGGTACAGCGGTTGCGGTCAGACTATAGCTGCACAGCTCTGGTGGAAAACCACCATTATACCACGGACAGCGCAATCGCAGCATATTCACTGATCTTGGCGTAACATAACACCTAGTGGGTCTCTTTCAGTGTAGCATCCGCGAATAGCATATTAGGAGGTCTGTGTGAATTTCTGAATGCGTTTAAGATAGACATTTCATTAAATAAAGTGATAGCAGACACAAGTGCTTGATACTCGTAGCATCCGAAGAATTAGTAGGGGCTGGTGAATTGGTCAGCTACGTGTAAAGTCTTTAGAAATCCGTTAAATATTTACTGATGTTTAGAGACTGATAGAGTACTGTAGATACATACGAGTACTTCTTCAAGTTAGGAAAATAAATTCATTAATCACAGATCAAATAGAAAAATATTATAAGCTCTATTTTTTTTATCTTGTCATAACATGGCAAATCGAGACCCCAAAACGGTATATAAATGGAAATGAAGAAGGAAAATTATAACTGTTTAAAAAATCGTCGAATCGAAAGGAATAATGGTCACATTTCCTACACACTCGATTTGTAGAAAATCGATTCACAGTACAATACAACGCTTTTCCTAGTCGGTGTGCTGTAAGAAATAGCACAGTACATTAGTTTTACTGGACTCTTTTGATCTGAGCGCTCGAATGCCTTTTCCAATAGCACCTGCTGCGACAGAGCGTCCAATAAAACTCGCGGTCCGTCTGTCCGCCATGTCCGCCGCAATCCGCGAGCTAGGCATTTGCTAATGAAGCCGCTCGGATCACATGTTCACGTCAAATTATTGTCCATGTGGAGGAAGGCTGAGCGGAAATAGGAGACGTTATTTTAGTGTAAAGAAACGCTTGCTTGGCTTATTTATGAAATGTCACGTACTACTAATAACGTATTATTAAGGCGTACTGTTATCTTATAATTAGATTTGGAACGAAATACGGATTTAAAGAAAATAATTAGGCACAGTTTATTTGACATGAGAATCTATTATACTTACTAATATGAATCCCTCCTAAACGTAAAGTTACTAATTAAATTACAGGAGTTTCAAAACAATATTTCAGTTGAGAGTTTGTTTTAACTCAGCTCGGCGGGTGCAGCAAAAAGCAAAATCGGCGTAAAATAAATTCTATTCCAAGTCCGAGAGCTGTACTAAAAATTGTTTCCAACTTCGCGTACGTCGATTACGCAGTATTTAATGACGTGGAACGTACAACAAAGTCGAACTGGAAACCAACCCGAGCTGTGGCCTGCCGCCCGATACGATACCATACGAATAACACCGTAATTATTATTCGCTCTCCCTGCACTAGTAAATTCTTTGAACGTTTCGTGGTTATTTTAAAGGCGAGGTTTTTGTCGGGTGCCAATCGTGTGGAACGCAAGTAAATATATTTTTTTACGACTATTTGTTTGCGAGTTCTGTGGCTGCCGTCGACGAATGTGTCATGCATGTGGCTGCCGCTGCTCAGGGGATTCAAATACGATTGTTTATAGTGCTACAAACAATACTTATGTCACTAAAATACTTTCAAAAATTTGCAGTAATAAAGGAAACTATTAAATTGCGGAAGGTCGTGTCGTGGGAGCCGAATCAACCTTTTTTAATTCAGAAACTAATTCGGCATACATTGCTAGTTGAAGTAAGGATATTGGAATTAGCAAAAACAAAGTCTATTAGCAATGTATGCCGAGTTAGTCTTTGAATTTAGGAAGGTGTGATTGCGGCTTTAGTGCTTACTCTTGAGCCCGATCTAGCCCTGAGGACAGAGATAAGGTCGACGATAGAACGAGCTAGACCAGAAGATGCCTATATCTGAATCTGAAGACTTGTATTCGTTTGAGTACGAATGCCATTTGCACTAGGTATCTTGTTAACAGAAACTAGTTTCAGGAAGGGTCCTTACATGCCAGAATGCGAGGAATGCGTATAAATATTTAATAATGTAAAGATGGACTTGCCATCGCTGTTAATAGTATACTATGCAGGGGAGAATGTACTGGTTGAGTGTTTGTGGCAAGTCTGCTTAAAGAACACATCACTTCTTATCTGTTTTTGTGATGCTAGAAATAGCAACATGTTCATGTATTACAATTTAGATTCTTCTCAGAATACTTACTGACGACATAATAATAAAATGCAAAATATGTAAGGATAAAGTAAATGAGTGTTAAGACGGCCTTAGGTCGATAGCGCTTCGACCCAATTCGTGGGTCTTCTTCATTCTTCAGGGAGATCAGCTAGGTAGAGCCACTAATAGAAATTATTAAACAAGTTCCAAGAAATATTTCAAATAACCTCTTCGTTGTAATGTAAGGTCCTTTTTACTGCTGTAAGCTAGGACCATTCATAAACAACAATATAATTATCACTTTTATTTGTTTTTGACGCATACACTGAGACTGGAAATCATCATCAATCAATCTTTGTGTGGCCCTTTACACAGTGTATTTTAAATAAAATCTTTAAAGAGCACAAACGAATGTAGTGAATAATGAAACTTTAAGTTCACAGAGATCAGTTAATGTCAACGCAGTAAAGTTAAAGGACTGACATGTCAATCTGAAGCCACATTGTCCTTGTGGTTTACTGCAAATTAGTGCTTGCTTTCAATGAGCTTCGGGAAGTCCCATGCCTTTACGTAGACCTTTTCGCAATAGGTCTCAGAATGAAGAGACTTAAAGAATTAAAATGAAAAAGCCTGGTGGGCGGCAACCGGTGCCGTTCAAAGGATTAAGTCGAGTGTAAAGTTTTTTTAGCACCCGTCCTTTCATTTTAGCGTAATCTGGATGCCTAATGCGATCAGAGTTAAAATCGAAAGTATTTTAATACGAGTAGTGGTACTACGGGTGTGAAGTTTGTGAATTAGAAGTAATTATATTTATTTCTGAATATATTTTTATGGATAACGGAAGTAAACACTTGCTCGAATATTTAGCGGTGAAATCTCTGGTAGTACCTACTCGTATTAGATATTAGGATGTTGGTGTCCCGGTCCAGTTGTGAAAGGCCAGTAAAATTACAAACACGCGATATCGTTGCTACGATGTTCTCTTTAGATTTACAAAGCATTGCTTGTTAGAAAGTAGGTAACGAAGGTTTGCTATCAACTCGATCATTTGCTTATTACTCTAAACTAAGAAGGTTTAGGAAACAGTACAAGTACAACACAAAAAAAGCCCGATAGATACTCATCTAGATGTTGCCGTTAAACAAGATGTTTCAAGACGGATTATTGCTTTCGCTTTATAGTTTGACTATCAACTTGTGAGAGGATACTTGGAAGTTATAGGAAATAATATTTACAAGTAATCTTCAGTCATAAATCTGAAGTAACAGACCCGGTTTAGTGCGGTTCACAAGTATATTCGCAAACCTGGATATTATCTAATACATTTAATAACGAACTTTATGTTCGCCACTTTATGTTAGGTATATTTCGTACTTACATAAAAGTGTTACCTATAGATGGTAAGTCTGATACGTGTTTTGTTTTACGACTTTTACTGACATTCCTTTTCACAGAGGATTTTTCTTCTTTCTTCTCGTGGATAGAATGTGAAATCCAACACTGACCATCAAATCACAAACAGTAGTACGAGATATCGAGTGCATCTGACCTTGACTCCTAAACACATCAGCACACTGGTAAACAAGAAGTCCAAGGCTGTACGAAAATGTAACCTAAAGGCTAGTCAATAAGACTGGAATTGCAAATATGACTTTCCTGCTCACTCTAGGTAGCAGCCATAAAAAGTGAAATGTGCATTAAACCTACGTGGGACCCGATAATTGTTATCTTAACGATTGCATATCGGAGATCGGGCCGAGACATCAAAATGGTAATTTTATTGACGTCGGCTAACTTATTCTTGTATATAAAGCGTAATGCGATGTGACTCTTTGCTAAAAGTTATCTTGTGTATCGGAGTTCATAGTGTTGCTTTTTTTGTTGATTGTGTGCTGACACAATTTGCAAGTTTGAAATAGATTAAGAAATATACTTCTGAACTGAATTATGAATATAACTCTCACTAAATTCGCAACAGAAACCCAAATGTAAGGAACCTCGAACCTTGACCCATAAATAGAGATAGAGAGAGTCATTAAGTTATTATATAAAAAAAAATTCAAACACATATAATGCTGTGATTTTTTTTGTTTTCGTAAAATACCGATTCTCTTATGGCAGAATAAACCATAGTCACAGCCTATTAAAGAATAAAAAAATAAAAACTGTCACCTCTCTTAGTGACATGACAGTTTTTTTTATTCAAATTCTGTAATGGGCTATGCTACGACTAAGCTCCATTCTGCCGCATTATATCGGTATTGTACGAAAATAATAAAATATGTTTACTGTGTTATTTGTGATAATTTATTTTTTACTTTTTAAAATAATGTATAATTATACATAGATACAATTATACATAGAAAAACCAAGATCCGCGTAAGACAGTAATAAGACCGATCTTAATGTATGGCTGTGAGGCCTGGACACTGACACAGAAAGAAGAGAATAAGCTCTTAGTGGCAGAGCGGAAAATTTTGCGGAAAATTCTGGGACCGGTCAAGGAGGCGGATAACAGATGGAGGCGAAGGAAAAATAGGGAGATCGAATGCCCGAAGCCAACATCATGGGCGAGACCAAGGCTGCAAGGCTTCGCTGGCTCGGTCACGTGGAGAGAATGGGAGAGGATCGGGCCGCCAAAAGAGCTTACGTGGACGACCGAGTGGGAAACGACCAGTCGGTCGTCCTAGGTACAGATGGGGTAACGAAGTACGGAAAGACCTAGATGCCCTCCAGAGAGCCGATTGGCAAGAAGCGGCACAGAACAGGAAAGAATGGAAAACTCTCGTGTCGGAGGCCAAGATCCTGTTGGGGTCGCTGAGCCAGCGTAGTAAGTATAATAACTTAATGACCCTATCTCTAGTTATAGGCCAAATTTCAAGGTTCCTTAAATTTGAGTTTATTTAGCGACTAATAATTGACTAATAATTGAATTACTAATAATAAAAATAAAAATATCTCTTTACAAATTACTCGCAAGACCCAGTATCATGTGTACATTTTCATTTCCACTGTAAAACGTCGACCCGAGAGAGAAGCGCAACGAATCACTGCACTATGTACGCATACTTATTTACTTTTAAAAGGTAAATCTTGTTCAAACCGTGGAAGAATGTAATAAATCTCAAGTGGCTTACAGCAAAAGTTAATAAAGTTTTCTCTTTATTCCCGGATATTATTACTGGCGCGAACATTTGTTATTTGATTTGTAAGAGGAGTTTACAGGTTACTGGCGATATTTATGTAAATACCCTATTGTGTGCGTCGTCGCCGGACGGGAACGTACGCTGCGCCTGGCGTTAGGTTCGGGTCCATCGCACATGAGCTGCCTTATAGCTGCTCGATCAATAAAATAGTCACGTAATACGTAGTTCAAAATATATTCTTTAGTTACTTATTTTCATATTTTACCCCTTTTAGTTTGTATTCCAGCGAGCTGTATTTTATGTTGCGTAAACATATTTACAAATTGCGCTAGAGCAGCGCCAAGACAGCTAACTACAGCTAAGCTTCGCAATACGTGCAAATGTTACCTACATGATTTCGTTACTTCGATTTATACTGTTTTGTTGTACCTCTTTTTTACAGCACAGAAATATCACCTTACCATTTTAAAACAATGTGATTCCGAATCAGTAATGGTGCCAGATTTAGAAATAACTGAGAGCGGACTCCGTGGACATACTCTGCCATACGACATGAAACTTACGCGGATAGCAGAAAGTTAAAAGGTAATACTTCATAATGTAAGGACGCAGGACGGGTAGTGAGGGTGCCCTCGTATCCCGAACAGTTTCTCATGGACGTCGGGCCCAGTAGTCATTCGGGAGACAAAGTAAGTGTCTGTGAGGTTATCCTGCCTGGCAAGGGACCGTGAGGAGGCTAGTTTTTTTGTTTTTTAATTATTATTTAATTTTGTTTCTTTTTTTTTCCTTTTTTGTGTTCATAGCATCTTAGCAACACAATAACCATCCAAACCACTCTACACGTGTTTCGCTCTATACAAGGCATCCTTAGGAGATGTTAGTCTGACCAGTGGGACACTAGTTTGTAAGTTCATTCTCACATGATTTGGCAAAACAACTTAAGCGATGATACTAGTTGTTAGGGGTGCACCGTGTGGTGCCGGCAAAGAATAGTACCAACCCATACATACCCGTGGGTGTCGTAAGAGGCGACTAAGGGTTAACTGGAGGATGGGCAGCAGCATCCTCCTTTGTATATTACATCTTACTTACTGCGGTCACCTACAACCGCGGTCCATGGTGCCAGCCGTAACGCTAACAAGCGAGGTGACTATGGTACTTCCCCTCCACATTTTTTCAGCAAAAGCTAGAACCCCTGTCCTATAGTGGACGTTTCATGGGATGTTATGATGATGACTAGTTGTTAATGTAAATGTAACACAAAAGTGCGATTTTCTACATGTGTGTAGTAACAAGTAAGAATGCGCAATTACGCTGTAACAGTATCGAGAGCGGTGCGTGTTGGTATGTACAGTGATGTCAATTTACACTCTCCAATTTTGAATTACACGTGTATACCTACCATCCCACTGACTTACCATGCTACTGAATGTGTAGGATATTCTTTGTTTGTTTTGTAAATTGGATTGGCGCACTTGCCGTCTTCAAAACTCTGGGACTAGCCGGTACTTCCTTGCCCAAAACGCCTTTATTCGTTGATGCATACCTACTTATTTCATACGTACTAAACTTAATTTATAGTATGCATAATGAACTGTAGTTAAAGGTGCGAGATTTGTATACAAACCACACAAACAATACCACACGAACGGCAATATATCAAGGGGCTATCTTTTGGGATTGTTGACTTGCATTTATATATTCTGTGATTTAACCAAGCTCACATGCGATGTAAAACGTAACCTAGAAATATTACCTATGAAAAAAAAAATTATATGCTTTCTTACCATAAAAATCGCCAAACTTTTCACGGTACTCTAGCATTACCATTGTAAAATTCTTGCTTTGATTTCTACCGAAAAGTTTCTGAATAGCGCTCACTCTGTACATCTGCTTTACAGTATCTACATCGACAGAAAACTTTCTGATAATCTTAATGTGAAAGTAAGTTTTTAGTGTTACAGTACGACGATAAAGCTATTTTGTAGCTAGTACAAATTAGAGTTGATATTATGGTACATCAATTTGCCCACGGTTCCCTGGATCCCAATGCTTACTAGTTAGTAGAGTTTTGGCCACAACTCGCCAAATAAAAATACTGCCACTGCCATGTTAGAGTGAGACGCACTAATGCACTAGCACTAGCTCCTAGCTCATGTACTTACTCAACAGTAGGTTGTTGTTGTTACCTAGTGGCTTCCAGAAATTGGCCATTGGTCATAACCATTGGTATCGATGCGCAGTGAAGGCATCCTTACAGCTGCCCTAGCTGAAGTCTGCAGCTCCCAGGTCACAAATATGCGCCTGTCGTGGCTTCCAGAGACTTGTCTATCTACTTAATACCTTATGTAAAGGTAACACACGTTGATGGTTTGACGTACCTTGCATTTCATTGCCAGCACCAGTTGGTATCGATGTGCAGTGAGAGCATCTTTATAGCTGCCCTGGCTGAAGTACGCAGCGCCCAGGTTTCCATGTGCTCGGCACTCGCCAGCAGTGTCTCCGAGGGATTTAGCCACGGCCAGGTCTTGCTGCATATAGTTGATGGCGGCGTCCAGCTGGCTTAAAGCCCAGTGGGCTGATGATAACGCGCTAAACACCGAGCCTCTGTGAACAATAACAAAAGCTTGAAAGCTCGTTTCGTCGTCAACATCTGTCCTTAGGGCTAGATCGGGGTCAAGAGTAAAAATAAGAAGATGTAATTTAGATTTTACAGTATAGTGTTAGTATTAGGATTTTGCAGTTTTGGACTTCAACTATCTTGATGTGGCTGAATTTTGTGCAAACAGAATTTGACGATTGCCATTGATTTAGAAGAATGCAACACTAAACTTCACAGTACTTCACAGTACAAAGTTGATACAATCCAGGATATTTGTATAGAGGAAGAGGACATTAAAGTTATACAGGGTGTATGGGACGGTGTACTGAAAACTGAACGGGCATGCTCAGACAACGAAACTGAACAACTTTCCCAAAGAAACATTTTTGTAAATGTTAAAATTTTTTAGCCTCTCCATACAAATTGTTCGATAAGAGTGATCAATTTGTATAGGGAGGTAATTTTTTTTTCATTTCCCAAAAATATTTTTTTGGGAAAGTTGTTCCGTTTCGTTGAGTTTAGTTTTCGGTACACCGTCCCTTACACCCTGTATAAAGATGAAGTCGGTTAAAAACAATAGAATTAAATTTAGAAAGTTTGTTTCCGAAACAGTTAAAAACAATTCTTTTGAACTAGAACACATAATTGTAAGTAAATGAACTCATAAAATAAAATGGCCTTGTCGTTTTCCCTATAGGTAGGGTGATGGCCTCCAGCATTTCTATATAATTTGCACATGTGGCAGACGTGGATCGTTCGATTAAAGACGATGAGTAGAACCACAGAAAAATAGTCTGCCACCTTGGTAGCGCTGCGTTATCAATTAACAGGGCTTTAAAAATGTAAAAAAAAAATCATGAGCTAAATCATTTGCTCATGTCTGCCGCTTGCACTGATGGTCAGAATCATCCTCAAAACGATGAAAGTTGAAGAGGCAGACCACCACACCTCTGCGTTTTGAAGGAATATTTTTTTTAGTTTTTTGTTATGATATTAAAACGTGTATATCATTTGCTCATGTGGCAGACATAGATCGTTCGATTAAAAACGATGAGTAGAACAACAGAAAAATAGTCTGCCACCTTGGTAGCGCTGCGTTATCAATTAACAGGGTTTTAAAAATGTAAAAAAAAACACGTGCTAAATCATTTGCTCATGTCTGCCGCTTGCACTGATGGTTACAATCATCCTCAAAACCATAAAAATCGAAGAGGCAGACCTCTAGACCTCTGATTTACCAAAGGCAGACCATTTGATTCATAGTCTTATATATAGGGTGACTTCATAGATTTATATAGTCAAGATAGGGTCTTGGGAACAAGCGGTTCAAAATTTCCCCATACAAGAAAAAAAAGCGCCATCTGTGAAAGATCGCGTGAACTACGTAGTGTAGTACTTCAAGGAGGTCTTTGTTCTGAGGTCGGTGCTAAATACACGGAATGGAAATAATATGGCGGGAAAAACAAAACAAAGTCTTTACTGTTTATACGTGACTTAGGCCTGGTTTTCCGGTGTTATTCATTAGATAATAGTAAAAAACAATAAAAGTAAGTAATTTTTTAACTAAGAAAATGAATCATCGTTTCATTTTTGTATTAGTAAGTTTGTTGTTTTTTATTTGGAAAACTTACATCTGTTTATTGAAAAGTCGCGTCTTACACGAATTAATTGATCCATTTTTACTTATTTACTTTTTACATCTTAAATCTTTTGCTTTATTTACTTCTTCTATCATCGTTAGTGCACCCTTTTATGCAACAGGCTGGCATTTTTGTATGTAGTCGCGCGTTTCGCGTGGTCCGCTCCTCAGAACAAAGATCTCCTTGCTCGTCCGCTCAGATAAAGTTGACAATTTGTGACTGACATTTGTTGGTCCACAATGTCAGATTGTGGACCAACGAATTGGGGACAGTGTAACGTGCCGATGGACCAGTACTAAAATATAAGTAAATGTGACTTTTTTTGTATGTTTAATTAGTTCTTGATAGAAAAAGGTATATATTGATACTGAATAACTTTCCCCAAGGAACATAGGTCGAAATACGAAAATCAAGTTTTGATCTCCCAAGGAAACTGCATCAGCGGATGGTGATGGAGGTCAAATTGGGTTTTTCGTATTTCGACCAATTTTCCTTAGGAATAGTTTTTCAGTATCATGAGTACATGCATATCTTTTGCTATCAAGAACTAATTAAAAGTCACCCTAAACAACGTGTTAATGGAATAAGCGAAACCCTCATACACTCCAACTGATTTTTATTAAAATAAATCCATTCCCGTAAAAAAAATCTTAAAAAAAATTTTTTTTTCTAGATATTGTTATTTTAAAGTTTCATCATAGTTCTAGCTTTATCGTTGTTCTAGTCCGCGCACTCCGCGCACGCTTCCCTCCCCTCCTCACCGCTCATGGTCCGCGCGGCACTGGTCGGCAGCGCGCTTATCCACAGAAATGTTTAGAATAGAAGCGGCAAAAATTTAAGTAATAAAAATTCAAAAAAATCACCCCCATCAAAAACCCGTGAAATTGATTCCACTCTCGATTCTGAATAAACTATTTTCTCAGTTTCGCTCAAAGATTTCGGACCTCCTTGAGTACCTTTATTTTTCTGTGGTTTCGCTTACTCCGTTAACACGTTGTACTCGTATAGGGTACTTCCTAATCAACTGCGTTCCTTTGAGTGTGTTACTCTGACCATAGAACTTAACAACTTTCCCTAAAGTACGACAAAAAATTACAAAAAAAAATACTTCACTTAGTTCTTGGTTATAAACTGCTACGGTTATTTTGTAATTTTTAGCGCTAATAGAAACCTTGAAATACTTTGAAGGAGGTGTGTAGTTTTTGTTATAAATATTTTTATTTTACAAGTTTTAGTGTTAAGCAAACATCGTAAGGTACAGGCACCAAAAGGTGGTTGGTAACCCTAACTGATCTAAATTGACCTGATGATCACTCCTTCAAAGTGGTAAGGACAAACGACTGAAAGGCCTTCCGAAGCACGAATGACGTAGTGTTGTCATATCACTACAATAATGATGTCTCTAAAAAAGTTCGAGCATTTCATGGATAGTCTCTAAAATTGATGGTCAGTAATAAGTAACCAACTTATAGACAGGTACGCACTTCGGTGGAAAGAATTTGACCTTGAGCGAGTATTTTCTTTAAGGCGTTTGTAACGTAGCCACAGAATATTCAAGCAATATTTATATTTGTAATCGGTTTCTCGAAAACGGCTCTAACGATTTTGATGAAAATTACTATATGGGTTATCGGGGCGAAAAATCGATTTAACTAGGTCTCATGTCTGGGAAAATTCGTTTTCACCGTCTTTTTAATCATTTCTTTGCGCGTTTTAGTGCGTTTAAGAAACTTACAGCGCCACCTGGGTTTGAGTAGCATAGCTTGCTCATCCGATGATATTGTAAGGTTGAGGCGGCTATTCTAGAGCGAAGCTCGGTCGCCCAGGTACTATAATAGTAAACAAGTTCAGCGTAGCGCTGGTTCGGCTGACTACAGGTTACACTGGTTTTGTCTCTACGTGTACAATGCCGTGCGTTCCATGGCATGGCATCTCTAAGATGTTCAATTTCCTGTGTAGAGCTTTCACCTGAGAGATTTTGCATTATTTACCTAACGCGTTGTTTTAAAACACGTAGGTAATCGTGCCTATAAAGTTTGAGCGTTGCTTTCGATTTCCCTGGGATCCCATAATGAGATCCTGACTTGGTGGCCATGGGACAACTTCAGAAGTATGTTTGGTCGGATAAAAAAAGAATTTTTAAAATCGTTCTATTATTTGACAGAACGTTCTAATTGGTGTGCCACTAGCGGTCACACACCACGACTAACGTTATTTAATTTTAGAGATCGCAAAGAAAGACCAACTTCCACTTGGCCACGAGCGCTTCAAACTTTCGATCAATACGTGACTAAAATTTTGAAGAATTATCCTCCAACTCCTAACCGTTAAGGAGTTGGACCTTCCATCATCAGACCATCAACATGAGATGATGAATACCAGACGCAAATACTTGTGTAGCTTTGAAAAATATATGAAAAACGTTATACGTGCCTATAAAATTTGAGGGTTGCCCTCGATTTCCCTAGGATCCCATCATCAAATCCTGACTTGGTGACAATGGGACCACCTCAAGAGTATTTCCTTTCGGATAAAAAAGTAATTTGCAAATCGTTAACACTTGACGGAAAAATAGGTGGACATACATAAAAAAAAATACATACAGTGGAACATAGAACCTCCTCCTTTTTTTAAGTCGGTTAAAATTAGGCTTAGTTTCCATACTCCTGATAAGCCCATGTATTTACTGTGCCTCTGATTTTTTATTTTTAGGGTTCCGTACCTCAAAATAAAAAAACGGAACCCTTATAGGATCACTTTGTTTTCCGTCTGTCTGTCTGTCTGTCAAGGCCCTTTATCTCACGAACGGGTTAAGGTATCAGATTGATTTTAATACCATATATTAGGATCCATGAACCACACAAGATCTGAAAATTTCAATTGTTTACAACGACGCAATCAAATGATATGGCATTTTATGTCCTCATCTCCATACGTTTATGCAAAATAGCAAAACCTACAGGGTACTTCCCGTTGACTTAAAATTATGAAATTTGGCAAGAAGCTAGGTCTCACAGTACAAATAATGGAAAAGGTCTGAAATCATTAAATATTACAACTTTTCTCACAACGAATGGTAACCAATTGTGGTGAGCTCCCGTTTCAAGAACATTCATATAAGATAGGGGTCAAGTTGGATGGTCGCGAAGGCGATTTTTGTTTTAGTTCTATTTTAAAAATAGGAACACTTACAAACTTGAAAATTGGTATGTTCATAGTGCATAAGCTATAAAATAACAACAAATAATAAAATTTGGTCAAGCGCGTGTCGGACTCAAAAAATGTAGCACATTAACTTACTGAAATTTCAACTAATACAATTATGATTATGTGGTGGTACGGAACCCTCTGTGCGCGAGTCCGACTCGCACTTGGCCGGTTTTTTTTTAAAGCATCGGCTACTTTCAAAGCAACCTTTTTAGTAAGATGCTGGCTGGTATTTTGATACATAATTTTTTCATGTTCATTTGTTCAAAGTTCTGTTAAGGTTTGAATGGATGACATCAATCAAAGACATAGCAGTTGCAGTCTCAGGAGACGCATTTTTGAAGCGTTCGTATTGGCAAGATTCGTATACGAATCAGTGATATCGCTATTTTTGAATATTTATACCTGTGAATTCTGTCTGACCAAAGATTTTGCAAACTACGCCAGGGGGCGTTAGAAGCGCAGCGTTTTTCTTACGTCAATGGGTCTGACCCACTCGTTTTGAGCACCCAGTAGACGTTGGCCCAACCATTGGCCGCGCCGGCTCGGCAAGCTTGTTGACAGCTTTCACACGTTGGTGCGGCTCATTCCGTGTAGGTCTGTCAAGCAAGCAAGATGGACGTATACGCGGAGACTATCGCTGCCGCTGAAATATACTTATACAGTGCTTTTAAGTTTTGTTTCCAGCTGCACCATATTTGAAAAAAAAATATACATTTTTTTTACTTATTTAGAATAAAATAAAACGTCCCTCTGCTCCTACGCACTTATTTGAAATAAAGGAGAGCCCGTGTTGGAAAGAGAGCCCGTGTTGGATTTCTACCCTTGAACATTTCTACCACTCGAAAGTATATTTAATCTGTGATAAGAACGATATTGGCACGCACATGCACACACGCACACATCAAACAGTTTCGCGATCAGACTCCGCGATCATTATTATTTCTCTTTCTTTCTTATAGCTGCATCTCTACCAGATCGCAGGATCGCGGATTTAACGTGTGCGGGCACCCGATGTTTCCTTCACACATTGGGTGCCCGCACACGTAACATCCGCGATCCTGCGATCCGGTAGAGATGCAGCTATAAGAAAGAAAGAGAAAGCTATAAGACCATAGACACACCATAGATACACCTAGTCTATGGTCCTATAGCTTTCTCTTTCTTTCTTATAGCTGCATGTCAGGATCGCGGATCGCGGATTTAACGTGTGCGGGGACCCATTGAGATATCAACTTTTTAATTACCGTTCCATTCCTACGCAATTTATTACCGGTTTTTAAAATCAATGAATAATTTCTTTCCGGTGTTTATTTTTTTCTGAGTGAAACGAAATTATCTATGTACAAGTCAATGATCTTACATTTACCATGATTGAGGACTCCTAACAATTTGTACAGAGGCAAAACGAGCAGAGCAAGACATCATAGTCGATGTACTTCGTCCCTTTCTAATTGTTGCCATACTAATGAAGTTTGCTCAATTTCCGTGAAAAAAGTTAAGTTTTATATCCACAAATTTTTATTTATACGTATTTTTAAATACTAATTTAAATAATTTTCAACGTGCAAAGTATAAACTTCTCTCTTAGTTTTCATTAAATATTTATAAATGCAGAAAATCATTTTCTTTTGATTTATCTGGATTAAAATCTCTTTGGTAAAATTATTTTTAACAAAGATTTTGCATGACATAGGCGGCTCGTCCTAAAGAGCACTGGTGCAGTGCACTCCCTCTTTCACAAAACTCAAACTTAGGATGTATTACCTACCTAGTTAAGTTACATACGATTACATACCTATTTTCATAACCCTATACGTTGTATACATTTATAATAGCCTAAGAAATAATTACGCAACAAATACGTAGTCAAGTTGTACCAAGTGGATCGCCAGCGATTCCGCTCCTATGAAGAAATCTTCAGTACAATTCCTTATACAGAATTCAATGAGTGTGAAAGAGAAACATCAACACGCTCGAGCGCGTGAAACAAAAGATTTTCTATGAGAAATTAGCCTAATCAGGAGCACTGCTAAAGGCTACGTTGCCATGCAGTTCGGTGACAAGCAGCTGTTGCCGATCATACGTAAACAAACTTTTCGTATACAGCTTTCAGTTACTGTTCGCAATTTTGCTTGAAAATTTATAAATAATTGTTTTTAATAGTGTACGTGCTTAATTACTGTAAAAATGGACGAATACAGTGTCATTTACATTAAAAAATGCGAAAAAGACTTTACAAATACGACTTGAACTCAATGAAAAGGGGCCGCCACATTCTGAAATCGCGCTAGTTCAAAAATGTAGTACAAAAATTCACTTTTAATCGTGTTTTCAAACCAGAACAATATTTAAAAACACCTTGGATGTGCGGTTATAATTAAATTGTTTTGTTTCCCGTGTCTGGTATTTGGAGCTGGCTCTGGCGCGCATAATATGTAGGTAACAATAAAGCCATAAAAAATATTTCATCAAGAAATGGTAGGTAAGTATATTTATTTAAGTATTTAATTTTTTTGTTCACACCCATGGCACACCCATTAAAAAATGTCACGAGCCGCCTCTGTTGCATGACATTTTGTTGATGTTGTCATAGTAACATAAACAAAATGTCATGCAAAATCTATTAGAAAGGGACAGCTTCATCTCTTCTTACGTCCTACTCTGCTCGCTTAATTTTTGGAAGAGCGCAATCTGGTTAAAAGCGCCGCGCGCGAAGTATTAAATCTATGGTACAAGTGCGACAAGGCTTATTATGAACGTGGCAAAAAATGGAACTAACACCGCCACCTTGTGAAACGTCACTTTTGAGTGTTCTCCTTATACAAGCCAGCGCCCCCACCCGCGTTCATTATAAGCCTTGTCTACTTGAAAGAAGAAAGTGAATTAGGACGCACCCTATATTGGGGATATGATTGATTTAGTACGAATTTATAAAAATTAATATTTCTTAAAATCAGTGAGTAAATCGTCTGCCAATTTTTTGTTGTCTTCAGTGAAACCAAATGAAGCGAATAAAAGCAACTAGAATGATGAGCAAATGGTTTAGTAGAGCCTTTTTTTTTACATATTTACTAGTACTTCCTGTGATAATGCAGAGCCCTATACGTCTGCCTCTTCGATTTCTTTAATTTTTAGGATGTTTCTGACCAGCAGCTCCATTGGCAGACATGAGCAAATGATTTAGTACCCTTCTTTTTTTTACATTTTTGAAAAGCTGAAACTCAAAAACGCAGCGACGGACAGAAAAACTTTACTGAACCACATTAATTTGTAATAATCTAAACTATTATCTCTAGCGATATGAAATACGTGCAAATCATATAGCGAAATATTTTTCACCTCCCTTACTACTATTAGAAGACGAGAAATGTTTACTCCAAAATTATAGGCATAACTATAGCGACGCTCCGCTCCTCATTACGAATAGAAATCGGTTAATAAATTATAATTAGAGCCCGAAAACAAACATCCGAGTAACATCAGAAAATTCCTGATTTTTTAAACTGCCTGTGTGAAACCGATTAAAATAATTGGAGGTAAATATTTTAATTTGTGTTGAGAATAATGAATCACTGTGGTTGGCCAAGCCCTGAGGTGTAATTTGACAAGTCGGTTTACACCTTCGAACTTTAAGGGGCGTATTCAGATATTGGGCGATTTTATTAGGCTTCACAAAAGTAATAAATTCACTGCATATAAATGTTCCATAAAAACGTAGACTAGAGTTTACGTATTTGATAAAATTCAAAGGTATATTTTATTGTTTTTTTTATTGACTTACTTATGATTTGTACATTACTGCCATGGCCGATAATAAAGATATTGATGGACGAACGTGATAATGTGGGCAGAGGCGTAGCCGAGGCAGTGCAGGTTTCATCAAAATCGGTTCAGTGAAACTAAACGTCGACGCATATTTCAGGAACTGAAAGTCGGATTGTCATAATTCTTTTATAGTTTAACTAGTTATTATTCAACTTGTTACAGTGCAAGTTTCATTGAAATCATTTTAGAAGTTCATTAAAATCGATCCAGTAAAATTACAAAAGATAGACATTTCATTATCACGCTGTATAGCTTGTACTTTCAATGGTCATGTAGCTTTCCACCGGTAGATGTAGATGCCTAAGATATTTATATTATGTTTAAAATGTGTAAATGCAGCCTGGATATCACTGACAGTATTACATATTCAAAAACTAAATATATCTGCTTGAACAGGTAGCCATCTGCAACATTTAGAAATAGAGATATCAATCGAGATTTTTCGTATAATTTTCACATTTTCTTGACACATACATAAAGCATACTTGTAGATATCACCGTTTAAATTACTATGTTTCTTACTAAGTACTTAGAGACATTTTAATCGAATCGCGGTTACGATATACGGTAGATTCTCATATATGTTGCATTTTGTAGTAATGAAATACCGCTTTACTTTGCTTTCAACTCAAGATGTTTTTGCTCTATATGTTTTTCCAAAATGTTACAACAATAAAATAGCGACAATAATTTCGACTTCTTACGAAATAGTAGATTGTTTACCAAGGGAGCAAATTTTGAATCAAGAGCGGAACGCACCGAGGGATTCAAAGTACGTCGCTCGAGCTTTAAAATAGTGGTGCTCCCGACTCTACTTTTTATCACCCTCTATGAGAAAATAAGTAAATGCAATTATGAATATGTAAGAAAAGTATACGTTTATTTATTTACATAAGAACAATAAGACATGACATAGAAATAATTGGAGGCTAATAACAATATCCACATTCCTAATATTGTCCCTTAGGGATTAAAACGCGATTTTAGCTAGCTCTTTTCGAATAGATGTGATAAAAGAAAAGTTTCTATTATTTCCCCGTTTCGTTAAACGGTGCTTAAATACTTATGTGAAAGCCTTGGGACCGCGTTCGTGTCTCAGAATAGGCCGGTTTCAGTATTCCCCCGATCAATCACGGGTCGATAAGGATCGCAGCGGGCGAGGTGTGAGTTTCCTCGCGTCGCAGCCTCCACTCACATAATAAGTACGAGTACACCCAGAAGGTCTGCTTTACACAAAGCACGAAAACCGGCACACCCACACGTAGACGTTTGTGTATGGTGATCTCGAGGAGAAAACTACCAGGCAATTCGAACTCAGCCTGAGATTAAAATGAAAGAAGTAAAGGTAAATATGTTTTATCAGTAGTTTTAAACTCGAAGTTTATAATTTTTATTCCTTAATGTGTGCAATAAAAAGTTAGTTATTTATGAATTCTTCAGCATTCTATAAGCGAAAAAGACTTTAGTTTTACACATAAAAACAAGAAGTACACCTAAATTGGGCCTCCAGCTTAAAGCCCGGGTACTTTTTCTTCTGATACAATGCAAGACTGTGAATTAAAAGAAAAGAAAAAAACATAGAGAAGCTCGGTTTCAACTTAACTGTGTACTATCAACTTTATTAGCGCCACTGTGAGTGTGTCGGTTTGAAGCGGACCTTCTGTAACTATTTATCTTATGCTCCAGTCTCGTTGACATCACACCACGCGCTGATCGGTATAAAAATCACTGACAAAGGAATCTTTAATCAATGTCGTTTGGGATTAAGCTCGGTGTTGATTCCACTGGAATGCTGTGAGAGGAATCTCGGATAATGTACCCAGGAAGTCGTTTGACTGGACACAGCGGTACGTACATTGATTTGAATGGATGTATTCATAGATAATGGTACTCATTGGACATATTTTTAGCGTTCTTGAGCGTACCTGCAGCGCAGTCTTTCATCAGGACTGTGGACTCGTAGTCACACTTATAGTCACACTGGTGTGACAATGAAGAATTTTTCAGGCCAATGGTGCGGTTGGTAGTGACTAGTGCGCCTCTGTCGTCTGTGCCTTTTGACATTTAATATTGATATTATATTATATTTAGAATTTCCGTTTTATTCATTTGTATGAAAAGTATGGGCTGTAAATAAGTGACTTTTAATTTAATTATTTATTTTTCAGGACGTTTATTCAGGACGTTCTGAATAAAGGCCAGGTTAAAAGTACCCTAAACCGACGAGCATGTATGAAAGGATTGATGAAAGTACAGGAAGCAAGGGAAGTATGTCAAGATCGTAGCAGGTGGAGGACTGTGGTCTCTGCCTACCCCAACGGGAAAGAGGCGTGATGTTATGTATGTATGTATGTATTTTTCTCCTTAGAGTCCGCTTATAGTTGAATTTAGTATGAAGAATAAAGCTGATTTGAAATTGGTGCATACATACAGACCTACCTTCATCATAATTTCATACTGATTGACAACTTGTTACAGAAAGCTCCTTTAAAGTTAGATCGTCTTAAAATCAACAAAACAGAAAGTTTGACCATAAATTTATTGGAGCCTTAACTTTAGGCGCTGTGTGCGGGATGCTGAGGTGACGTTACGAGTACAAATCGTTACTTTATAGAATCGCGACAAGTAGCAATAGCACTTTTTTGGAGTAGATAAATATATATAAAAAAAAGTTTACACAAAATTATTGGTTTCGATCTGACCTCAGAAAGAGTTCACACGTAACTTTTATTTTAATCTAATTGGAAAAGACCGAAAATCCATAAAAAACGTTAAGCTTATCAAAGGCCCAGGAAACTCGGTGTATAAGTTTATTTAAGGGTTCTGAGCACGCAAGTACCACTCGATGACCACTCGTTTATCTCTGTTTACGACCACATTAAAAAATCCGTTAATGACCTGAGACCTCTTCGAGGGAAAAATATTTTGCTGTACCTTCAAAGACGAACTCTGGCCCTAAGGATGAAAACATAAGGGACCCGGTAACCAGTACGGGCAAATTCGGTACCGATTGATACCGGTAAAATATGTCCATGATATGTTATGCTCTCGCATAATACCAGAGTTAATGAAAGAACGCGACCTTTGTATTGATCAAATGAACAAATATTTTGCAGTTGAGAAAAGTTTCCTCTTCCATTACAAGGGATACACGTTTGTAATCGCAACAGAAAAACGCTTGACATAGAGCTTATGTCAGTAATGTCTACATTTTTGACACCGTTTACAGGAATTTGTAGTTAATATTTAGTTTACAAAGCCGGTGGGGCTTTAGCTCTTTTTTAAGGGGGTTGCTGAGTGGCAGCACCTTACATTTTGAAATAAATTTATTGCGTCGCAAATACAAAACTTTTTATTAGTATTGTTCGTTTGGCGGCAATATGGGGTAGCTATTCATGTTATAACCCATAACATCATAGCTTAGCTTATCATTTATATCTTTGTATTGGTAAAGTGCTAAAAGTGGCCGTTTTTGGCACTTTTGGAATACAAAGCTATTCACGATAAGCTAAGGTGTGAGGTGATGGATAATAAAATATAGAACTGCCCCAAATTGCCGCCAAACAAAAGATCATTATTAAATGTTTTGTATTTATGACGCAATAAATTTATTTACACAAAGTGGCAGCACCTCTGCTCAGCAACCACCTTAATAAGTGGTTTTCTACAACCGTAAAAGTCAGTAAAATAGTACGGTTTGACTGATTAGCATTAGCCTACGAAGCGTATAGGCCCCCACAGGTCCGGGCCATGATTAGTTTTGACGTGAATACTTCTATGCTTTCGTTTGGGGGGCCATTTCGTGTAAAGTGGATATAGGCCCTCTGATGGCAATAACTGATACTACTAGCTTTGAGTGAGTCGTAGGTGAGGGGAGGGGGGTTAGGGGGGTGCTGTGGGTGAGAAGGGCTAAGGGGGGATAAGGCAGACGTATCTACGTAAAATTTACGGCCGTAGGATACAGTCAACTAGAGATTTTTTTATTTGGTATTTGTAGTTGCTGGTAGTCGGAGTCGGAGTGTATACCAATACACTACTGACTGATTTGACCGACTAATACCGTCTGTACCGGGAATACGTTTCTTTACGTTTTCACCTTAAAAATGATTATTTGATGCATAGATTAGTCTTATAGTGCTTTTAGCTGTCTTGGCTGTTAAGACCATGTTAATTTTATTGTAAAAGTTCCGTTAAGCACTTATCCCTAGGAATGTTAATTTTACAAGGAAATTACTCTATTCAAATGAGTAACACTTTGACGTGTCTTGCTTTACAAAGTCTATGAGTCCTAAAATTCTAATTTACGGAAATGAACAGCATGTACTATGAGAAGGAATATAGTTTATCAAATACGCAATATTTTACCGGAAAACAATGAAACATGAGCAATTATTTCTTCAAAGCGCAAGTGGAAATTATAGCCAGCCAGCAATATGCATCATACGCTTATTACACCGACGCGCTCCCATACAATTTATGTTGGCTTTATCCCGCGCGCCAGTGTTGGTGAGTAAATCAAAACGTCGAATTCCGCCACAGATAAGCGTCGTTAAATATAAATTACCCTACTGTCATCGGGGTGATTAAAATTATCATTCGCAGTTCAGAACAGCACGAAGTCAAAGGGCCGCTTAGGCGTCCCTACATCTACATGTATGCCTCAGCTCAAGCATATGCCACGAGTGTATGTAAAAGTATTCACAATGTAAAAATAACATACCGTTTAAAGTGGAGTGATCCGGAAAGGGGACAGACAGCTCCGGAGGGCTTTTTTGTACTAGGGCTTATTTTCTTAAAAAGTCTTAATCCATTAAGAACTTAATATTTTGTTCATGTGTAAATTAGGAGCGTAGGTACAGTCGAGAGCAGGTCACGCTTAACAAGTGCAGTGCAACTCTGACACGTAGAGTGTTTACAATAAGAATGTTACTAAGTTCAACGTATCAAGGTTGAGGTGATCTTGACTGTACTATCGTAATCATATCCGCTCGACTGATCAGTCGAAAAATAGGAGCGCTTATTAGCCATGCCCTAGTTGGCCAAAAATTATTTTCATAACAATATAAGAGAATGGCAATACAATCTTTTATAAAGGCAAAAATTTTAATGTGGCTCAGCGCCTTACGTGGGTTAGACGAAAATTTTCTTAATTGGGCTAGGCGGCACAGACCATGATAGTACCCACCTCAATTTCTGTGATCCCTATTCACTCCACTTTACACTGCTATTACCAAAAGTCATGCAATACTACTAACTCTGTAACAAGCTCCGTACGGTCAACTGAACGTCAAAGGTAGCACCTGAACTTGAGTCCGCCATTGTTCAAACCTCCAACGTTTCCACATTCGTAAATAAAAGTGTAACAACAGATGTGCGTTTGATTGTACGTGCATTTACATTACAATGATGCGAATTTCCTATTCTCCTTCACACTGGGTATTGTAATAGCACTCGTCATGTTATTACGAGATTCTTATGGTAATCCAAGCTGTTTGGTCGTCGACAGTAGACAATAGAGTTAAACAAATTAGTCCGTTTTACGCAATATACCGTGTTCTCAAATTCGCGTATTTTTTATGGAGAACTTTTTTAATTCGACATGTTTACCGAGGGTTTACTAAGACAGAAGGCGTCGAAGCGGTAACCATAAGCTTTCTGTATAAACTGGCATAGAAACAAGTGGAGTGAACCCAGCAGTGGAAAGTAATGCAAAACATTGTATCTCGAACGAGAAATTAACTTCGTCATTTTACATAATGCCTGGGTATTTTGCATATCGACGCGTAAATCGTTCATGACACTCGACGGCCGCTTCTACGGCAACGCACGCTCGCTTCGGTCGCTCGGCACGTGCATTGTGTTCGAAAGGTTACTTAACCCAACCTAACCGATCCCATTAACTTCTTCTTTAATTTAAGAACTTGGCTCTTGTCGATGGAGTAACTTCCAGACCTCACGTTGTATCGCGAGCTGCTTTACCTCTTGAAACGACACGACCTTAACTAACTAACCTAAAATGCACCAATAGTGATCTAAACCCGTTTACAATCTGCCGACGCCATTTTACAATTTGCCGAACGTATACAATTTACCGGCCGTGTGTAAACGGCAAATTAAACTATTTGCCTGCAACATACGCACGGCAACAAGTACGCAGATTTTTGAATGTTATATTGTATAAATCAAAAATATTTCTGTCATACGTTAAAACGAATTGAAAGTTTGCTCTTACCATTATCAAAGCGAATTCCATTTGGCACCCTTCAAACGATCCGTTTATCACGGTCAAGTCGGCGATTAAAAATAATAATGTTCGCCGCTAATGAAGCCACAGTCATTTGTCTTCCTCTCATTTACCAACCTGAAGGGTGCTGTATGGAGGTACAGATAGTGGCGATTAAGTTGAAAGTAAGTACATTGCTGGGTTGCTATTTCACATCACAACACAGTATGATCGAGATATTTGTTCGCGGTAACATAAATACATATGAAAATTTAAACTGTGTACCTGTTACGGTTCATGATATACAGCCGACTAACAGACAGACAGACATGGGAGGCATATTAACAGGGTCCCGTTTTTCACCCTTTGGGTACGGAACCCTAAAAAGATCTAGCCAATATGGTGGCTTTTTAAAGAAGGCTACTTTACAAAAAAGAACCTAACCTGTAACCTACCTTAATGCTTCAAAAATTATTCTTCTGATACATATAAGTACAAATAACAAAAATATACCAGCATCTAGAATTAAATAGTTGTCTAAAACTGTATAAAACTCCCCTTCATAAATCTGCAATGTAGAGACAGTTACCAAAGTCGTCGTTACATATCAGGTCAGAGCTAAGTGTGAAATATGTTGTTCAATGCGTACAGATAATTTCATGGCAGTTAATTATATGGCGAATTTCGGCTCCTGACATTCACGACTATCGAGAAAGGTCGGATCGGCTGTTATTGCTTCTTATGACTGGAATTGTTCACTGCCCACGTATAAATATGGACTTTATTTGGCGTTTACACGTCAGTTTTGAAAGTCACCTTTCCGGAAAAACGGTTCGCGAGCGGTAATGTCCTGTTATTGGTTTAAACGGCGGGTTTGAACCCGAACCAGTCAATCAGAATTGGAGCTGTTAAAGTACAGTGGGTAACAGTTGTTTAAAATTTCTAGTACGTACCATGCACTTTTTTGTTATACTATTTGTGCGGCTAGACCGTTTAAAATGTTTAAATGAAAGTCATTTTGTTGCCCACTGTACAGAATATTTAATTGTTAAGCTAATCAAATATACGAGTATATATAGGTATAATAATTATTTCAATAAAACGTTAGGTATAGTTGGCGAAAAGCCATTCCATTTGGTAACTGAGAAACTACGAAATCATAGCTAGGCTAGCCACTGGTTTAATGATGATTACAGGATAACTACTTACTTTTACTCGTACAACGTGTTAATGGAATAAGCGAAACCCACATACACCCCAACTGATTTTAATTAAAATAAATCCATTCCCATAAAAAAAACTTAAAAAAGGTTATTTTTTTCTAGATATTGTTATTTTTAAGTTTCATGATGTTCTAGTTTCATCGTTGTTCTAGTCCGCGCACTGCGCGCACGCCACGCCGGCCGCCAGACGCGACCCACAGAAATATTTAGAATAGAAGCGGCATAAATTAAAAATATAAAATTACCCCTATCAAAAACCCGTGAAATTGATTCTACTGTCGATTCTGAACAAACTATTTTCTCAGTTTCGCTTATTCCGTTAACACGTTGTATATAGAGAACGCAGGAGCTTCCACCCACCTTAGTTTCAGGGAACATGAGCCGATCCTTAAAGCCGCTTCGAGAACTGTCACTGCGGCTTGGTACTGCCCTGCTGCCAGCAACTCTTGACCCACCACCTGAAATGGCACTTTATTAGCACCTGTTTTGTAAGACTAGCGCACACAAAAAAATCACACATCTTCATTAAAAGTAGACAAAAACGCGACCGGTTATAATTAACGGAAAAATTTCAAGTCACCTCGTAAAAAACTACATGAGAAAATATTGTGATTATAAATCTTTGGAATTAGGTATTTCGTGGATTCAATTCTGTCGGTGTCGGTATCTTGAGATACTCGTACATTTTACAATAAGCCACCCACTCAAGAGGCAATTATAATGGAATTATCCAAAATTATTTGTACCGGCGACTGTCGAATTACGCCGAAAGGTCTCATTTCATTCAAATTCAATTGCAAATATTTACCGAAAAGCATAATCTTGGCATAAAATGTAGGCACTAAAATGGACTTTTTATACACCGGTAGTTCGAAATCAGCGTTTTAATGTACTCTGCTCTGTTATTCGCAATAATAATAAACTAATGTACCGAAAATGTGAGTTTGAGTATCAGTGGTCGGTTACAAAAAAGCGCGGCGAATTTTTAAAATCCCATTAATGTTGTATGGTGATATAAAACATTCCACTAACCATGTTTTTATCTCGATATAAAGTTATAAGGTGCGGTGTGTTTGGGAACACCCTGGCAGGAAAATGACATACTAAAGGTGATGTCTTGGTGATACACATTTGGTCTAAAACTACGGTTGTACAGTGAATCATCATCATCATATCAGCCGAAAGACGTCTACTGCTGGACATAGGCCTCCCCTAAAGAACTCCATGACGACCGGTCCTGCGCTAAGTAAATAGATAGTGAATGATGGCCAGAAAATAAAAATATTGAAATTAAGTCTCTGAAACTCTGAGGGTCTACTCTCGATTTTCGATATATCCATACGATATTACTTTGAAACACAAATTCAAATTGCCAGTGATTATTCAACCAAAATTCTTATCTATTGTCGAGGCAGGAAGTTTTAAATTTGAATGTTTCGAAGAGTACCTAATTGAGAGTAGACCACCTGAGCCGATGCTCTCTTCTTCTCTTCATCGATACTTCATGACAAGATTATCTGATCTTCTGCCACGAACTGAGCCCTAAATATTGACGTGGGTGTGGGTAGTCTGGTTTAGCCACTTATTTGCTGTCACTCTGACGGTACACTGGTAAAATTTGGGGTAATAGTGATTTGTTTGAATACTATTATGAAAACGGTATGACGGGTTCTTACCACGATATGGGTTTTTGAAAGAACAGAACAAAATAAAGAACAGGAGACAGATTTGTCTGCCAATAAGTTTAGCGCCCTGTGCGGTGCCGGCAAAGAATAGTACCGACCCATCTCTACCCGTGGGTGTCGTAAGAGGCGACTAAGGGTTAGTGAATCAAAGGATGGGCAGCAGCATCCTTCTGTGTATGGTATCATCTTACATTCTGCGGTCACCAACAACCGCGGTCCATGGTGCCAGCCGTAACGCTAACAAGCGTGGTGACTATGGTACTTACCTTCCACTTTGTTTCAGCAAAAGCTGGAATTTTGGGGGGAGTTCCCTGTCCTGTAGTGGACGTTTGTTTTTTTGCAACAACGCCGAAATATCGGGAGCTCATCGAAAACCCATATCGTGGTAAGAATCCGTCATACTGTTTTCATAATAGTGATATTAGTGATCTGGTTCATTTCAAATTATGGATCGCCCACGAAGTCAATGGGCGGTATCTTTTGATAAGTCTGTTTACCTACTTCCACTTGATTCAGCCGCACTTCATCCATTTCGCTAAGAGAACCGCTATGCAAACAATTTTAGAATCACCTTGTCTCCCTTGTCAATATGTACTCGCTTCGAACTTAAGTCAATAACATAGCCAAGGACGGCACCAAAGTCAAAGAAAAAACCTAAGCCGGATCTGACAAAGGATTAGGCGAAGGCGAATGACAAAAAGTTCGGAACGCAAATTGCTTCAAGAAACTCAAGTAATTAACCAAACTAGCAATTTATGATAATAACCGAAGAATCAAAATATAAAGCAAATTGGATAAAATGATACAGACACTTATGTGTATCGCTTTTGGATGAAATTTCCATGTTATTTAAAAAAAATCTGTAGGTAACTACCAAGTTCGTTAGTTGCTGTTTGTTAGTTGATTAAGAAACCAGTTGAGAAAATGGCTTGTTTGTCTTTCCTGCGGGTCTTCTATTAGCATTTTATTTCTTAATGATTAAACTCTAGTTATGATGAGATGAACGTAGCCTAGCCACAACGTACCTACAACTACTCTAAAATCCCTGGAAACCAAAGATTCTATGGAGACGCTTTAGGTCATATTATGGTTACCTCTACCGTGCATCTGACTACACTAGCTCTTGAAAAAGTATTTCAGCATACATTTTCTTTAGTTTTGGTTCATCATCCAAAAAAAAAAGAAGAAATATTTCAAAACCTTAGTAAACTATTTTTCACCCGCCAAAAAAACTAGTGTTTTTTGTTCGTTTGTCGGTTGGCAGCCATGTTGCAGTAGCCGCGCTGCGCCTGCGTCGCTGCCGATCAACTGTCGCGCAGATTGTATGTAAATACAGTCTGGCCGAGTATTTATGGGCCTTTGATCACCCCAGTTGGGGGTAAGGAGGGAGATGTAGGACGCAGTAGCTGCAAATGTAGCGATGGATGTGGTGCAAAAAGTAACCTAAAGTTAGTTTTTGAAAACAACTGAAGTGTGTGAAGTTTTTACTTAGGATTGGGCCACATTGATCGACGGCGATCGACGGTTTGCCTTTACAAAATGAGCGCAAAGTATGGAAATCATTTCGCATCGACGTGGCACGTGGCGAAAGGATTTCCATACTTTGCGCTCGTTTTGTATAGGCAAACCGTCGATCGCCGTCGATCAATGTGGCCCAACCCTTAGGTGATATTATAAGATTTTTTAAACTTAGTCTATTTTAACAATATTTTAATTGCTGGACTTGGACCATTAAGAGACAGGTTTCCAAAAATTAAAACTGAATCGACCGCTCTATACCGTTTCTTTTACGCTGCCATAGCACGATCCGAAATGGCGTAGACTCGCTCTATTTGCATTGTACTCTGCATGACATTCAATAAGTATTCTGTAAAGAATCTACATTGAATAAAATTATCTGAATCTGAATCTATACAAACTGTCCAATCAAGTTTGCAATTTAGTACGGAGAGGCTGAATTTATTTTCATTTCCTGAAATGTTTATTCACTGAAAGTAGTTCAGTTACGTTGACTAATCATGCCCTTTTAGTTTTTGGAAACCTTTACACCCTTTATCGATATACCAAGGACACCAAGGAATGGAAACCGAAATGGTATGAGACGTAGGACACTGGTTCCTTTTTACTTAGTAATTTTTGCCTTTTTATGTCCAAATCTCTATGATGCCATGACTTGTAACTGAAAAGCTCTACCAACGTGCTCTCCTTTAGCATATTTCCAGCTCCATCTCACAGTTCCATTGTTTCGTCTGGTAAATGCGCCAAAAAATGCCCAGACGTCGGACTAGTGGAATGTATGCAAAACGGCCTGGACAGGGGCGCTTAATGTCAACGTCGCGGACTCAGACTTCAGCTTTTATTTCCTTTTTGTACAGCTAGTATACAGCCTAGACGTGCATTTAGATGGCGATCGGTAGCTCGTCTCCATCTTAGAAAGACATCAAGACACGGCTTCGGCGGGACACGTACGCAAGCAGCTACATTATTTAGAATTTGTACTGCTTTTTCTATTAAGGAATTTTCTGACTTTAGTCCAGTCAATCTACGATATGAGGTTGCTTTAAATGCACATTAGGCGATAATTTGTTAAATTAGCAGTAAAAACATTAAAAAATTTAAAACCACAGTAATCCCCGACATAACGTTGATATTCTTAAAAACAGTATAAGGTGAACAGTATAAAATAAACTCAACCTGTATAATATTTACCATGTAGCACAGGTCAGCTTATACTGGCAATTTTACAAAAAAATGTGTTTTTCAAAATTGCCGGATAAAATTAATTTACAGCTTCAAATAGCCTATATTACTATTTAAAATTAATTTCCCTAAATGTGCATTTAATGCAACCCTCTCCATACAAACTTTCGTAATTGACTGGACTACTTGGAACTTGCAGGTTAAATGATTTCTTAAAATAAATCTATATTAATTGTATAAGTACTAAAACATCCATCAATTAGGATGTGGCCTATTTTGTTACTTTTTAAGTAAAACCACAGTTAAACGAATGTGAGTGATGTACGCATATCCGGAGTTTAACGACTCGCGATGTTTCGTGGATACGGATCAGACATGGAGTTGTTGACAGAATAAGAAACTTCAAAAGGGCTTTTGCCCGCGACTTCTACCGTATATGTGGAATGATTGTAAGGAACTAAATGAAATGGTTCCGGTTCCCATTCCCAAAAAAAAAGGATACCCACCTAAAAAAGTATAAGTATACAACGTGTTAATGGAATAAGCGAAACCCTCAAACACCCCAACTGATTTTTATTATAATAAATCCATTCCCGTAAAAAAAATCTTTAAAAAAGTTTTTTTATCTAGATATTGTTATTTTAAAGTTTCATCACTGTTCTAGTTTCATCGTTGTTCTAGACCGCGCACTCCGTGCACGCCACGCTTACTTCCCTCCCCTCCTCTCCTCTCATGAACAGCGCGGGGCGCCGCCGCCGCCAGCGCGCGTATCCACAGAAATATTTAGAATAGAAGCGGCAAAAATTTAAATAATAAAAAAAAATACCCCTGTCAAAAACCTGTGAAATTGATTCAACTCTCGATTCTGAACAAACTATTTTCTCAGTTTCGCTTATTCCGTTAACACGTTGTATAAACTATTAGCTATCAAACAAAAAAGTTTCATCAAAATCGATTCAGTAGTTTTCGCGTGATGCTGAAACGAATAAACAAACTGACAAAATGAATTTAGTAGATATTCATTACAACTTTAAGAACGGGTACTCGTTTACGTTTAAATAAAAATAAGTGGATTTAAATCCTTTAAATACCATTAAACTCAAGGACTGTCCATGTTCTCACAATATTTTATGCTGGTTTAATGCTCTGATAGCCTATTTATACTGCCTTTTTGGGGAAAATAACGATGTAGGAGGAATAAAGGCTGAATGGGCCTCTTCAATGGGGAACAGTGAAATGTAGCATTCGTTTGTTTTAAGCTCGTTATGTGAAATTAAATAGGAAGGTTTTTAGTAAAATAAAGTGATGAAGTAATAAAGGTTGTTGAATAAGAAAAGTATAGCGACACACCTGCGCAAAGTTCCGCAACAGAAAAATCTGTCAAGTATGACACCAGCGGAAATTCCGCCAGATGTGCCATAGGTAACCTAAAAAGCGTTGCGAGCGTAATGAGCGGAACTCTCCGCGGCGAAAGGATCCGCATGTGTGTTGCTCACACTTATAACAAATCGTCGGATTACTTAGAGGAGACAAGTAGGACTAAACTGCGGTTTTAGCAGACTAACTCGAATTGTCTTATGCTTATTGTAAAAAGTCAAACATTGTATACCCTGGACGGTTTAACAAATTAACCATTGTTTTTTTAGGAATCCGTACCCAAAGGGTGAAAATCAGGACCTCCGATGTTCATCTGTCTATTAGCGAGGTGTATCTCATGAACCGTAATTTGTAGATAGTTGAAAATTTGAAATTTTCAAAGATTATGTATTTATGTTGCCGCTATAAAAAAAAAGCTTCCCTACTATACAAACGTGTTTTTAAGGCGATATTTGCTCGTTTTTTGTATGAACTCTATCATAAAAACGGGAACGATTCTGATTTGATACGATTATATCAAAAATTGTAGCTGTATTAAAAAGCCTTTATAAGAATGGATTTGAAAGTTCATATAAGAAGACTTATAAAAATGAATAAAAAAGATATATAAATCCTTTCTGCGTCTGTGTTTCTTGAATTTTGATTAAATTTGAGTTCTTTATCTTTCTTTGTGCACCTCGCAAACGTTCTCTTCGTCTTTTTCTCTGACTTAATTATTCTGGTCCGTTTTGAACAAAAAATCAATTTGTAGTTGTTGAAAAATAAACGTTTGGTTCGGTTCACTTCGCGTCCTCGGTTATTACGTGAAATGAACCGCGTTACTAACTGCTAACTAATAAGTAATAACTTTCTGTACGTAGACAGACATTAAGGTTTTTACGATGATTGAACTTTTTTCAATATAGTTCCATTTTATTTGTCCATAAATATATTTTTAATGGGATGGTAGTAAGGCTTTAAGTGTTAAATGCTCCGAGTCTATCACAGCTTTAGATAAAATTTCCGGTAAATACGTTATGATTAGACAGCTTTTATGCAGCAATCTCACTGCATGGATAATAATGTACAACCATAAACAAAATTGTCGTATCGTAGCTATGTGTCGTGTAACAGACATTTGTACACTTAATATTTTTAAAGAAAATACTTAAAGTTTTCATAATGTTAGTCATATTTAACAAAAAGTTATCTGTTAATTCGGTACCCAGATAAACTTTAACAGTTTTCGTCGTACGGAATTAATAAATTCCACATTCTGTAATTAATTTCATGTATTGTTCAATAAATAAAAAAAAATACTAACAAATGTAAGTGACGCTTATAAAATAGTGAAGCTAATTGAAATGTTACAATGAAAAATTATCTGTAACATAACTGCTGCCCATGGCTTCGCTCGCGTGGTTTAAGCACTAGGTATGCAGGTTTATGAAATAAAATTTAAAAAATATCCAAATTCACCCCCTTAGGGGATGATTTTGCAAAAATGCTGTAACACGTGTCTCATTGTTTATTTTCAGTACCTTAAATCCAAATATTTAAAGCATTTCGTCTCCCAATTGTAGGACTTTTATGCAAACTCTCATCCCTCTTTTCACTCCTTTTGGGGGATGAATTTCTAAAAATCCTTTCTAATGTGCAATAAACCTCTGCAAAAAATGCACATCTGTAGCTATAGTGGTTACGACTCGGCGTTGATGAATTATTCAGGCAGGACATTCTTTTTAAGATTACTGAATAGTTTTGAGCCAACACTTAAGAGACTAGCTCCCGTCCACTATCGCCCCCATCAGTTTAAAAAATATTACTCACTAAATACAAAACTCATCGAAAATCCGGAAAGACAGATTGAAGTAAAGGTATCCTAGTTTAATCAAAACCTATCAATTCTGAAAAACATAATACACTGTAGTTACAGATACAAAAAGTGCGAAAAACGGCCACTTTTACCAGTTTTTGTATCTGTAACTACAGTGAACTTTATTTTACAGAGTAAATAGTTTCTAAATAAACAAATGTACCTTTACTTCAATCTATCTTTACGGATTTTTGATAAGTTTCGTATTTAGCGAGTAATACTTTTTTAACTGATGGCGGCGCTAGTGGACTGGAGGTAGCCCCTTAACGGTCTTATTACTTTAAGATATAATTTATGTCCATGTAGTACCGGCTAAAATAGTACCAATCTTGAAAATGATTTCAATTTAACACTTTCTGTGTCCGAATAAATCTACAAAGTAGAAAATCGCATACCGAAAATCACGGAGAAGACGCAGTTCGAATCCTGCCTGTGGTTGTGAAATTTTGCGATTTTCTACTTTGTATTACCAATCTTTCACTACCCGTCAGATCCGTAACCAAATATTATAGTCACCAAAGTTTAAAATGTGGCGACTTTACTGTAGTAAATTTTATATCTAATTAGCCCACATCCACCCACTGCTGAGCCATATAGGTCTCTTCTTTTTTGCGTCACTCACTTGGGTCTCGTGCAGTTCCTAACCAGCACTTTCCCGTAATAGAGACAATGCCATCAAATTACAGCTCTTTGAGGGAAGCCCTTGTCCAATAGCCAATAGTAAAGATTTGAAGCCTTTTGTGATGACTTACAGAAATGAGCACGAAAGGCGACTGGTCGAGCTTCATGGCTTCCAGCTGCCGGAAGGTGGGTTCAAGGGTTGTCCGCAGCGGGCTCTTGAGGGAAGCTTCCACCAGCGCCGCCAGAAGTTGCCGGGATGATGGCTCCACGCCCAACCCGGAGCTGAACGCAGCCAGCGCCTCGCCGTGACGACCCAAGCATTGCAGCGCCACTCCTAAGAATAATGGTCACTGGTCAGTCAACACATCATCATCACATCGGGTAGATTGCAAGATCTATGACTAAACTTAACAAACACTGATTTCAGAATTAGTGAGACGCCAAAGGCAAACAAGTAAACAAAATTGTTTACTTGTTTGCCTTTGGCGAAATCATATGCAAAGTTTTTGTGCGATAAAGTTTGTTGTACTTTGTTTGTCATTAGTATTCATTTGGTCTAAGGGCAAAAGCTGAAGGAATGACGGGCTATAGTTTTGGCAAGTCTTTTGATTTGTTTTTATCTCTAAGCTATAACATTTTAGACTCATGGTTTCATTTATAGTATTGAATGGAGAGACAATGATAATTTTGCTCTTAATTTTGACTAGAAATATTCCTCATGATTTGAAAAATGTATACGCATTAACATAAACCAGATCTTAGTTACGTGCTACGAATTACGTCGAATATACTTCCAATCAAAATGCCAACATGACTCAATAGTGCAAAAATCAATTACCACAGATATATGTAGACAGTCTCACTTAGTTTGCTGCCTCGTGTCATTACACATGTTACCAGCAATGTATAATTTAGATATTCTATACAATACCTGGGTAATGTATACAATATCAAAGACGTGTTTGTAATGTATGTAATTTAATAAAGATCCTTACCTAGCGAACAACAAAGTCAAAACAAGTAAACATATTTCGGAGGAAAAAAAAACGGTCAAATGCAAGTTGGACTCGCGCGCCAAGGGTTACGATATATAGTATTTTTGGAAGCAATAAAGTACATTTTAGGACCGCAAGTCTAAATTTGTTTGTAAAGGTTTTTTGCAGATTACTAAAAAACTGTGCAACTTAGAAAGATCGTTTTATTTTTGCTGTACTATTTACATAAATTTCTATCGACTGTAATTAATTTAGATTTTTCCATTCACAAACTTCGGAGATAAAGGGGGGGGGGGGACGTTATTTTTTTTGACATTTTTCATCATAACTTGAAAACTAAAAGTTGTAAAAAAACAAAATTATATTTTAGAATGTACAAGTAAAGCCCTTTCATATGATACCCCACTCGACCTAGTACCCATAATTTAAAATTTTTCCCCCCCTGTTTGGGCCCCCTTTATATTAATAATCATATTTTTTTCTTTTTTCTTTCATAAGTTGGACAAACATATTCTAAAACTATTCCAAATTTCAAGTCAATAGCATGAGTGGTTGCTGAGAAATACTGGTGTGACAGACAGACTGACAGAGCGGCACCATAAGGGTTCCTTTTTTTACCATTTTGGTATCGGAACCCTAAAAAAATAGTTCCTTACTATCAATTCCTTTACTAGGATAGACTGTACAAAAGGAAGAGACAATGTTCCTACGCAGAGTGTTACTGATTGTCACAAATTACTGTCAATAAAATAAATGTGTATTAACCAAATACGTTGTAAATAAAAAAAATACAACTACCAATTTTCCACTACTTTTCCGTTTAAAAATTTTGATTTTATAGAATAAATAGATTTTGGTCTAGGTGAGGTTCTTTGACACACATCACCAACTTACGTATTCGGTATTGTACGTATAGAATAACTACTACATTTCCTACACGTTTCGGTATTCTTTGCATTGTCTAGTTATTGTATAGAATATCGGATTATACAGACTGCCGGCAACACATACACGTCTTATTCATTGCGTGCAATCACTGCATCGCGCTACTTTTTACACTATTTCCATTATTGTTCGCCGTATCACTTTCACTACGACGTAATAAGACTGCTTATGAATTGCTTTCATTATTGTCAAATTACTGCCTTTTGTACTTTTCGTAACAAATTGTTGAAATTATGATAGGTTTTGTGAGAAGAAATTGTACTGAGTTGGGTAGAATTTCCTTACGTTTGAAGAGTAGATAATATCAACGATATGGAATGTTATAAAAGGTGTCCCTGCCTAGCCCATGAAATAACAACTTTTTCTTAGGAACATAGGCCTACAACTATGTCAACAAAAGAGTTTTTATCTTCCATACAAAATGCGCTTTCAATGCTGTTTTTATGGGAAGATGGAACTTTTTTTTTCGTATTTTGAGCTATGACACTTGAGAAAAACTGTTCAATTTCATGGGCAGATTTACATCCGTCCAATTTTGGTACACCTGTTATTGACTTTAATTCAATAAAGGTGCTTTGATATAATTAGATGAAATCTTACTGAACGTACTGAAAACAAAAAGAAAAGAGAAAAAAAAGAAAAATTTGATAATTACCCTGTCGATAGTAAGCTTTTGGCCAATTTGGGCATAGTTCTCTAGCTCGTGTCGCATCTTGTAGAGCAGCTGCAAACTGCCCTTGTTTTAATCGAGCTGCGGACCTGTGAATGAAATACGACCTTAAAATTATTAGTCGCTGGGTGGAGAATCGAATACACATAACAAAATAGAAGAGACACTTGGGATAACATAAACTAACTATTATGTACAAGATTTGTACCCACTTGGCTTTGTACTTTGGCTATTATAACGAATGGAATGGTGTGTTTGGTAGTGACTCCGCCTGCCAAACGTTTTGTATGATAGATGTTTTTACCCAAGTGATGGGTTTATTTATTATTACGAATTGATAACCCGTTGCTTGTACCGCGTGGTGCCGGCAAAGAATAGTACCAACCCATCTCTACCCGTGGGTGTCGTAAGAGGCGACTTAAGGATTGTGAACAGGAGGATCGGCAACAGCGTCCTTCTTTGTATCACACCATCTTACATATTGCGGTCACCAACAACCGCAGTCCATGGTGTCAGCCGCAACACTCACAATTGTGGTGACTATGGTACTTCCCCTGCACATTTTTCCAGCAATTAGGCTGGAATTCTCCGTCCTGCAGTGGACGTTTTATAGGATGTTATGATGACCCTTGACTTAGTACCCACTAACAAGGCTCTAAGGGATCTTAGTGTTTTTCATTTAAGGAATAGCCAAGTAACTTTAAACATGGAAAGCTATCTGTATTGATCATAATGATTTTAGGCTTTAGCTTACCACAACACGTCTGTGTTCGGTCTTTTTTGTGGATTATCACAAATCATATAAACGAGCAATATTTGAAAACGGCTCTAACGATTTTCGGGGGCAAAAAATCGATCTAGATAGGTCTCATGTCTATGGGAAAATTCGTTTCCTCCGTGTTTGCATTTTTTAAATACAAGTTTTTACTTACCGCGTTTTAGACAAAAACCTAAAGCGCCATCTGTTGGCGGGAAGCATAGCTTGCTTACCCGATGATATTTTAATGTTGAGACGGCTGTTATAGAGCGAAGCTCGGTCTCCCAGGTACTTTTGCATAGATAAATATGCTTACACATATGTTAGTATGAGGGTAATATAGGTAAATGAACATTTAGCTGTGACAATATGTAGAGTTCGAAATACAATATTGTTTAAACAAAATGATGTAAAAACAACTACAACATGTAGAGACAAGTGTTTACGCTTCTCTGGTAAAGCTCTTGGGGCATTTGAAGATATTTAACTAGTAAGTAAGTACTACTTCAAGAGGAGCTCCTTCATGATAAGTATTCTGCTAAAGAGTCCCGCGATGGGCGAGTGCTTCACAAATTCATGGTAAAGTCAAGTCAGTTGGTACATTAACATTACAAATACTCAAAAGATACCTATGACTTTATACTCCAGTAAAATTATGAGACCATTGTATGGCGAAACGGAAATAATTTGTAATAGCCGTGTTTCTTTTTCATATCTATAGATTATATTTCTGTGTAAAGCTTTTTAATGGAATCCACCTAAATTTACCCCATTTATTTATTTATTTGCCGTCCAAAGATTAAAAAAATATGGAATTTCGGAAAAAAAATTAATAGATTATTGTTTTTAATTACGGCTTGCTATGTATACATACTTTCATTTTATAAAAATCCACCTAAACATATTACCTTTTTTGTATTATTCAACTCTTATACCACGAAATTTAAATAAAGTTTATCTTCGCAACCAAAAATAGTAATACAGCCGTTTTGCTTTCTAATAATTTAAATAGTGCTAAGTACTCACATTTTTAGCAAATCCAACATAAATGTTTACAAAATCTTTGTAAACCACCAACTACAAAAAACATTTTTTATTTTTTTGTATGGAATTTCTGTGAATATATATAAGAATCACTTACATTTAAAAAGGTTAAGTTCAGCTCAGTTTATTTCTATTATTTTACCTCTACTTTATTGGGCCTTATATATGAAAATAAGTGTCGATCTTATATTTTGAAAAATATTGATATTTTTAAATATATTTTCAACACATTTGCTCATAAAACAGCTCTATTTGCACTGTATTAAGGTCCATAATCCAGCTCATTAAACACGCGTGTTTTTGTCATAATATTACTTAACTAGTGTTTTATTTTTGTTTTTTTTTTTAAATTGGCCAAGAGCTAGGAGTTTTTATGCTTATTATGTTACTAAAATTTTCAAGCTGACTTCGAGAAAATATCATAAATGAATGTTGATTTTATGAAATTATTTATAGTAATTAACTAATTAACAATAAATTTGTCATTTACGTAACAAGATATTCAATTTTTTATAATTTATTTCAAGGTAAATGGAATAGGATGTTTGGGTACCGAGTGACAATTACTTTTTTTTATAGCTTGGTTACTAGATTGACTAATAATTGATAAAAGATTGATGGTGTAAGATAACATGGTAATGTTTTGGGGGCTCCTCACGCGACGTATAATCTGTGACCGCTGAAAAAGAAAGAATGCGCGCCATTTTACAAATATTTGTCGTGTTTATTATTGTAATTATTTCTAATAGTGTCGACTTCTAAATATAAAAAACTGATCCTAAACCGTCTAAAATACTCATACACAAAATACAATTTTGAAATTTGGTAAAATTAAAGGGAAGCATGAACATATGTAAGCCGACAAAATGTTCCGGTGGACGTGCGGTGGACGTATAAGGTTAGCAAAGTTTAGTATTTTAAAGGTAACCAATTTGATTTGTTTTTATTCGCAAATGTGTTGAAAAACGTCGTAAAAAGCTCGTGCGCGTTGGTAATTACACCCTCGGCTCCATTACGCCCTCGCCTGCGGCTCGGGCTGCAATTTCTGGCCTCGGCTGTAATATCCAAAATAGCGCACTTGCATTTTAATGTACTATTATGGTGGATTTTGATGCCTATATGTAAAATATACGTTTATCTATGATATAAAGTATATAATTGTCTATTACTATTTTTGCCTAAGCTGTATTTCAAAAAAAATATTCCGATTTAAATTTTAGGTGGATTTGTAAATATTGTGTCTTAACATCATATTTAGATACGATATACACAAAAAAGTAGCTATTAACATTTAAGTTTTTGCAAAACCGTATTTTTACTGGAGTATTATATTAATAAGGAAATGGAATTGAAACAGTTACTTGCTATACAAACTGCAACTTATGTTGTTCTTAACCAAAGATTACTTAGCAGCAATCACACCTCAAATTGAAAGACTAATTCGGCATACATTGCTGGGAGGTTCGATTCTGTTAATTCCAATATCCTTACTTCAACGAGCAGTGTACACCGAATTCGTTCTGAAATAGAGACTTTATGATCACATTAAAAAATCCTCTTCTTACTACTACTTTTAGTACTGTGCTTTTTCTATAAGGAAATATACGTGTAAGGAAATGGGTATAACTTTATTTAAGGCTATTTAAGGTTGCAAATCTGCCCATCAAACTGAAACACTATTCTCAAGGGACATAAGTCGAGATACGACAAAAAAATCTACGTTCCTTAGAAACTGTTTTAGCTGATAGCGCATTTTGTATGAGAGGGTATTCCGACCTTGTTCCTAAGCAAAAGTTGTTCAGCCTCATAGGCAGATTCAAAGTACTCTTTTGCCCTACTGCAGAACCTTAAAGAAGGGTAGTCTGTTTTTGATGCACCTTATACTTATAAATACGTCATATCATTAATCCTAACAATTGAGTTAACCTAGTGGATCACTAGTAGACTTGCTCTATTTGTATCTTATACATACTAAATCTGAAAACATATATTACCTATTACTATAGAGGATGTGATTGGCTGGGTCTAGCGTGAGGGCGTCAGTGTATAGGGCCACAGCAGTAGCGAAGTCCCCCGCTTGGCACGCCGCGTTTGAAGCCCTCACTTTCTCCACAAACAGGGCCCTGGATGCGGCCCCTAGCGACGCCGAGCCAGTTGGCTCCACCTGTGGAACAAAGAAGAGACTTATTAGTTACCGTGTTGGAAAGCACGAAAGCTCCTGTAGGGTCAAATTGCTCTGAGATCCAGTCACTAACGAACTTCAACCAATGACAAACTATGTTTGAAGTATCTCAAGATCGTCAAATGTAAGGCTGTGGTATCTGCATACCCCCAGAGAAAGGGGTATGACATTTATTATGTAAATGGATTGGGCTTGCTAACTTCCAATGGCCATTGCGACCCCTATTGATAGTAGCCTCCTTAGATATTTTAATATCTAATTTGTTTTAGTAATATTTTATTTTGTTGCTTTTTAGTATACAGGCTTAATGTTTAGACTGTTTGCTGCGTGCGTGGCGTGGCTTTTTTTGTTATTATTATTAAATTCTATCTTGACATAGTGCAGTCATGATATCTTGTTTTGATGGGTTATAATTTGGCCACAGATTAAATAATTAGTAAACTGATTTGGTTATACCACAACATAGCCAATATGATCTTTAGTGTGTAATTTTTAATCTCGTTTTCTTATTTATTTAGATCAACACTGTACAATTTGTTACAGAACAATCTTTTAAAAGTAAAATGTTAATAAGTAAACCTTCAAAAAGTGAACGGCAAAAATGCTTTTAACTTTTAAATGGAATGCTTTCTTTTATTGATGCTGCATCGTAATTACACGAGCGGGTATTGTGAATTTATTCCTTACAAAATTAACAGCGCTACATTACAGTTCATGTTACGTTCTTTATTTTCTTTGTTTTATTGCTTTAAGTATACAGGGTGGTGCAGGAAACAAATGCCGTTTACAAAAACTTCAGGGAGCTCAACACTAACTGCAAATTTTAAAGTAGACGGCTTAAGAAAAGTAGGTATTGTAATCTACATTTAGGTTTGCAACAAATTTGTTATTATGACTGACTGAAGTATCTTCCACGACCCTTGTGCGGGTCCGGGTGCGGGTATATGAGGCGAACCTCGTGCCCGAGCAGTTTCTCACCGGGTATTAGACCCGGCGGTGATAGTGGGCAATGCCCTGAAGATGAATTTTCACGCCGCCGGCGAGGCAGCCCACCAGGTGATTCCCCGTTGGGGGAGGCCTAGTGAGCGCCTACAAGCCAGGCGGCGACTTTGATGAAGGTGGAGGGGCCCACAGTCCTAACTACTCGCCGAGGAGTAGTGGACGTGGGCTGCCTGGTGAGGAGTGGAGGGGCCTCAACACCCTGATCGCATATTGATCAGAATGGAGACACCCTCCATGACGATCCGCGTTGGGTCCCTGCCCGCCCGTACTGCTTGCAGTAGATCGAGCAGGAGTCCAATGGCGAAGTCGATCGCCTCCTTCGGGTGCTCCGCCTTCGTACCCACGGCTTGTGGGGCGGCGACCGCTTCCGAAGGCTTCGGAAGCGATAACTGGAGGGCAGCGGCTGTAGTTGGCGCCTCCGATTGCTTCGTGCTCTTCCCCGCTGTGGGCGGGGCGACGACCGCAATCGGAGCTGCAGGCTGAGATGGGATGGTGGCGGAGGTCCCCTTTCTCCTCCTCCCCCTCCCCTTCCTCTTCTTCGTGGTCCCCCCGGGCTCATTCGCGGAGGCCATAAGTGACCCCGGCGCGTTTGACTCTCCCGAGGGCACCGCTATCACGCGCGCCGGTGTGACTGGCTGCGCGGGAGTCTTCGAAGTAGGGTTAGCTTTCCCGCTTCTGGTCTCACGGCGCAGGACCGCACACGTGAAGCTGTTGGCGGGATGGTCCTTCCTGCAGTTGGCGCAGGTGGCGGCTTCGGTGCGAGGTCGTGGGCACTCCTTCGCGGTGTGTTCACCCCCGCAGCACACGCAGGCTAGCCTCCGGTGGCAGTTGTGGGAGCTGTGGCAAAACGACTGACATCGGTGGCACTGCGGGACTCCTTGCTTGGCACGCCATCCCTCAATCTTCACGCCGGGAATACACAGGAGCTCTGTAACTGCGTATATTTGTTATTATGTTATTATGTAGGGCTATGTACCTTACAATACTAATTGGAAAGAAGGCTACACTACCATGACGAAAGCCGTTCGTTGGTAAAAGCGTAAGTTGAGTACAGTCAACGACAGGTCAAGCTTGACAATCGCAGCGCGACTCCAGCCCGTACGTCTATTGAAATAAAAACAACAAGCTTGATGTGCTCGTAACTGTACCTATGGCTGGACGGACATGGCATTTTTTAAAACAGTACAAATTAGGTTCGTTGGAAAAGACACAAAAGTTGTCAGGAAAATTGTAATGTTTAAAGATAAATAAAAACATGTCCTTATGGGATTTTTGCTTAGTCACATGAGAAGACTTTAGTGAGCTTATGGAATCGCGAGTAGAGCCAGTAGAAATAATTTTAAGGAAAAAGTCCGCATGGAAAAATAACTCCCATGCGGGCAACGCTATAGAGCAGTAGTAAATTATATAGGTAGAGATAAATTTTACGCTTATCCAACAATTAAATTCTTTTGAACAGCGACAGTTGAATAATATAATCATTCTTCGTTTCACAAGCACACGGTTAACCTTTACTACACACTTGCATTCAAAAGTATGAAAAATTAATGGCTAGACTGATCGCTTGACCACCGGGTGGCATGCATGACCTTTAGATTAACACTATAAAGAGTCTGACTGCTTGGCTCGCCCACGGTGAAACAAATTATACATACATTGATGTTTTTATGCTACAACTATGCAGAGGCAAAGCTGCAGTGCTTAGAACACCGTCGCAAAGTGGCCTGCTTGTCGGTATTCTACAGAATACATTTCGGTGAGTGTGCGTCTGAATTGCACGACCTGGTACCACCATCCCTCTTCTTCCTATGTGGGACTAGACCAGGACGGGTATTGCCCTTGGAACACCTAAGTTCACCTAGGTGTTGGATTGGGATTACACCCCTACGTCGTAGACATATAACCTTGCACAATGCGCTTAGATTTCTTAATGCACACAGATTATGTCAGTATAATCTGGATCTCTTCAAGGCTAGAGTGAACAGGCCTTGAAAACATCAGGCATTACCTACCTAGGTAAGCGTGCTAAATCTTAGGGTGGTATTAATAAATCCCTCTCAAGTGTGAGATTGCACTCAAGTTGTATAATTTGTACGTGTAAGGTATATCTTGAAAGCAATCTCATACTTAAGAGGGTTTTATTAATACCACCCTGAGACCCCATCGTCACTTACCACCAGGTAAGATCGAGGTCAATACTGTTGTAAATAGACACGAAAAATAAAAGGCAGTAATGTCTGGTCAGTTACTTACGCTGTTTGAACTTAAAAGGCTTTCGCACACAAGATTCGAGATTCAAATTAATCGGCTCATACGAATCGTGACTCAACTTTTATCGATTTTAAATTCGATTCTTTCACTTCAATGGATTTTAAACCTTGTATGGTGAACCTTTGATTTTAATTGGATCGGATGTTAACAGGCTTGTACTATATTGATTTTGAAAAAAGAAGATATGTTAGCTTTATGAAAAAAGAGGTATGTTGTAGACTTGATCGTTTCGAAATTAAAGAACACTTTTGTAAACTTACTTGCTGTAGTTGTTGTCACATAATGTATACATGCAATTTTTATGTCCGCTGTTACACAAGGCAGAAAAAGATATAAGTACCTGACCACAAAGCATGCTGTATTATTAGCATACTTAGTGGATGGGAGAAGATCAAGCCGGAAAGCGGACTCTGGCAGTAGGCAGGAAAAATGCGGGCCAGAAGAAGATAATGGCTCCTTTTGATTTTTCTGTCTACACTGAAAAAGTCGTGCTTATCAAATATATTTTTAATCAAATTGTACTAGCAGCTTGTCTTATTCTTTTTTTCGTATTTTTTCTTTAGATTATTTTTTCACGTCTCTTACGTGTACTCGACGGGCTTTTGGACCGAAAGTAACACATCTGGTAGGTGTTATTTCCCCATATCTAAGCGTTCGATGTTTTTCAATCCGGTTTCACTATCTTGGAAAGTGACGGATAACCACTACGCCGTGTTACAGCATTCTTTCATACTTTAATTTAAATAGAATGCATATTAATTTTATAATTATAAACAAAATGAAGCAATAAAAATGCCTGTGTAACTATTTACTGTCTATAAACACGTCGTGGTAAATGTTTTTTGTAAGATTTTAGTTCATGATATTAAATTTGGTAACTAATGACATATTGATTGACTGTTAGTTTTTGTAATTTTAAGAGGCACTGTATAAATTTATAAAATCGTAAGATATAAGAGACTTAACCCTTTGGATGCGCGAGTCATTTTTAATACCTTCTGACAAAATCGTGAAGGGACGACGACACGGCCGTAAATAATAACAAAAAGTAACAAATGACAACCTGCTACCGAATTCCTGGACCCTTTGACTATTAAGTCACACTTACACTTTTATTTGACGAGGGTTCCGTATCGAGAGTCACGAACCCAAAGTTCCACTATATAGGGTTAATTTGTTCCACTATATAGGGTTAATTTGGGACCCCATGTAAAATTTTTGTTTGTTACTCAAAAGAAGATTAAACTGTAAAACTTTCTCAAAGAGAAAAGGATTTAAAACAGCAAAAAAAAAGGTTTTCGACACAGTCATGTACCTTTGGGAAAGTTGCTCAGATTTGAACAATTTGTTTCTGAACCTTGAGGTTTAAAAGTAACCTGGTATTGAGATGATGGTTCTAAATGATTTTTATGCTACCAAATGTTTGCTTTTGCTCATTTACCATTGTGTTTATGGGAGAAAACTATATGTTTATAATTCCTTTTTCCCGTCTTATTCAATTTTCTCCGTCTTGTTCATTATTTTTTGGGACCCACAACGTACCCATTTAACGAAGTATTCCAAATTGTATCCGTAGTTGTGGAGTTGCGCGGGCGCGTGAGGCGCGTTCACCACCTGCGCTATCTAGCCGACCGCATCGGAAGCGAGACCTTTTTTACCATTTTTTTCTCACGAACCGCATTCCCTCACCTCACCGCCTTACCTCCTACATCACGAATAACTCTTCGCAACGAACAACATACATCGCCTGCGCAAAGCATTTCTCAGAACCATCAAGTTTAAACAAGCACGCCATGTACCAAGCACACATGATGAAAATAAATTTCACGTTTTATTTTTGTTATGTTTGGTGAAGGTGCAGTGTTTTGCCCGCCCTTTTACCTATGGCCCGGCACACACATTGTTCCTCGAGAGGTATAAAGAGATCTTTGAGTTGAAACAATGACGGATGGGCTCGAATGTTGTTAATAGAGCTTTTTTCAAACAACCCGCTTGGATTTTTCGAGGTAATTGCGTGGAAAGGTAGAGTAACTGATGCTCTTAAACATAAAGGCTGCTTTGTTATATCGAGAATCTAAATTGGGATGGGTTATGACAAGAGTAAAGCTCAGCAAACAGACCTTGTTTACTCGCGTATGTAGACACTCTGGCACTTAACTACTTAGGTATGCCCGGACTCTGAATGTTTGATCATTTTGACTTATTAACAAAGAAACAATGCGGGGTGATTGACCCAAAACAAATTCTTGATGTTCAAACGTTGTCATATTCGATTTGGGACGGGACGGGAGGGCCAAAAATATAATCAGCATGGGTTGCAGACGAGCTGTCAACTCATCATCGTACGCTGGCTTCTCCGGACAAGATAATTGAAACGCATTGTTTTTGGTCATGCACGAACATGACTCACTGCTTATTATTTTACACACAAAATGTAAAATAGAACTTTGCACTTGCATTTCAAAAGTCATGCTTGAGGGGAAACAAACAACAGCCTGTAATTTGCGTTTCTTTTCGGTCCTGTAGTAAGTTGGAGTTTTTTCGAATGAACTTGTAATATAATCGTTTCTTTCTGATCAGACTGTTGCACTTTAAATGATTGTCGTTTAAACTGTTTAGCTGTATATTTTCTAAACATACAAAATTAATTAATAAATGTGTGCGACCGACCAACAAGTCGTTCTTTGAAAATCGTCAATAAAATAATTAGCTTACATATTATTAAGTAAGTAGGTATACAACGTATAATACATAACCTCTCGGGTGCTAGTTCTACCCATTTCTCTGAACAACTTTTGTTCTAGAACTTTTGGAAAACAAAATAATAATAAATGAAAATCTGAACCAGTCTATGGAGATTTTATTATTTTAATTACCAAAAGCTGTAGAACAAAAGCTGTTCAGTTTCATGGTGTAGAACTACCATACCCGAGAGGTTTTGCTTATGTCGAATTACATGTTACCGTCATTACATTATGCTTCAAATGTATAAATTAATGCGATAAAAATTTATATTACAACATCTCAAGAGTTCCTCGATTCTCAGATACATTATACTTATGAGACCGAAGATAAGTAATTCATCATTTTTCCAAATTGAATACCGTTTACTTCGAAGTCCCGTTTGAGACAACTTGACCAGCTAAATTACATGCATGTTTATCAATATTACGACCTTTATTTCTAGCGTTTTTTTATTTAATTAATGTAAACGTGGAATGTTTTAAAAAAATACGTTAGTAAAAATACGATAAAAAAAGCAGATGAAACGATTTTTATTTATCTTTATTTTTTTATGATTAATGAAATTCTGTTAAGATTTGGTTAAGATCTTGACGTTATAACAGCGTCAATAAGGCATCATCGATTGTTTCGGCGGAGGGCGGCCATATTGAAAAATGGCGGACATAATCGTTCGTTATTCCCTTTATTAAAGTTTCGTTTAAAGAGGCGCCTGATAACCCACACCGGTGTACTCGTATCTCGTAATTATTTTTCTTTAAACGACCTTTCATTTATCTCGAAATATTAAAGATGGGGACCGCCCAGCGCTTAGTATACGTCCAAATGGGGAATTTTAATACGGTGGTTGTTCAGAGTTAATAACATGTGGTGAACCGTACTTGCAGGTAATCAAGCGTGCAATGGAAATCTGCTATGATACAACACAAATATGCAACAACGGACTACGCTCTACATAATTTAAGCTTGACTGTGAGCATCGATCTGAAGGAGATACTTGATCAGATATCTCATTATTTTAATATTTCAGCACATTTATTATTATAAACATGTTACCGAAGTTGTAATTGAATACCAACAAACGAGGTGTTCCGAGTTCTGACAATAACTCGTAAACTAACTTATAGTTTACTAAACAATGCAACATCCTTACTTTAAGTGTAGTGTAAAACAGACTTAACACCGAGCTCCATCTCCAAGTATAAGGTGGTTGGAGCATCGTGAATATCGTGATCACACATAGGGCTTTGTGGGAAATGATTTGAAATGCACCGCACGTTTATGTCCCAGTTTTATGATGGGACTGGATGCGTGGTCACACTCTGGGGCTGCACTCCTTTGTCTCTGCACCACCGAATATCATATTCCGAATATTCTCTTCAGTCCGATTCATCTTTCCGACTACATCTTCGTGGAAAAGAAAATTGCGTATTTTAAAAGAGTCGAAGTATACTGTCGCTTTTGAGTTATAACTTTCTTATGTAAGAAAGATCTGTTCCACTATTTTCGATTATAAAGTAGGTAAGTACTCCAAAGACTGACAACAAAAAGGGTCAGACTTTTTAGACCCCAAACCGGCAGGTATGGGTTAAAAATAAAAACTAAACAAGTGGCGTCGTCGTCGGCCGCCTTTGTCTATTTTTCCCGCCCGTTTTCTCATTGTGTGCACCTTTGGATAATTACGAGGGATTTTACCTGTCCCGAATAAAAAACTAAAACAATTATCGTGTGTGGGTGCCGAGACAAATCACACAATAATTCGGGACCGGATTTTGATAATTTCTGATGGTTTAGTCAACAGTTTTTCAACATACGCGAACACATTTTATGGGAATCGTCGACGGACGTGCGTTCCGCTTGGAAACAATTTGTTGCGGTCGCGGCCACAAATTAATTTTTAAAATAATTACCGAGCGCACGTAGATTACATTTGTATTGTTTGTTTTTGAAAAAAAAGAGTAATCAAATTTACGTCGAAATCTTTTTAAAGCTCGGAGCGACAGTTCATTATGCATTAAAAAATCTCAGTGTATTTGACTTCCGCGCATCTGTTCGCGTTGGCCCGAGGCGTGGGTCCCATCACGACTTCCATGCTTATTTGTATTATCCGGCCGCGTCTGAGAGACACATAGAGTAGCGCGGCCTCTTCGAATTTAACAGTAACTTTGTTTCACTGGGTTATTGTTGCAAAATCACACACGAAAGCGGTGGATTCCAGGCATTCCTGGACAATTACCATTTCGTGAGTGACCCCGCAGCCCGCACCCCGCGGACTGGTCCCACCACCGGGCCATCTGACCCCTGACACCAGTCCGCGAGCACCTCCGTATTGGCAAAGTTACAATCGAAGTTTGCCAAATAAATCGAAATGAGCTTGTAATGAAATTCCAAGCTTGTCCGTTCTGGGCCGGCTTTATTCAGTAAGTTTATAATGCGCAATATTTATGCATTACAAATGCCCACAAGGTATTGTTTTCCTATTTCGATGTGTTAAATTTCCATACAGTACCTACGCGGAAGATTTTATAAAGGAGGTCTTATAGCTGATGATACTACTCGCCACTACGTTATCGTTATTGACTAATTTTACATGGAAATTTTCCATTGTGATGGAACCTAATATTAAATAAGAAGTGAACGAAGCAAAGGTTCATTTATACCTAACTCTGATATGTGAACTGATCTCATTAGACATGGATTTTCCTGGTGATTAGAACTAGCTTAACACGCGAACCCTGAGAAAGCTGATGAGGATATGTCAGTTTTTGATGTTTTAGATATGACACCGGAAAATAATAATAAGAATCGATAAAACCTAAATGGAATCGGTTAGGTTGTGTTAGGTTCTCATTCGACCAAATGCACGAGCCGAGAGAGCGAGCGAGAGTGTGCTGCAGCAACCGGTGAGTGCCAGAAACAGAAACCAATTCCGGACAGTTTATTACTAGTTTACCAACATACTGGGAAATTGATCAACTTACGATTTTTATTATTTTCCGGTGACAAATACACAGATTAGATAAACCGAAGTCAGCCCGAGCAGAAAATGGTGGTGACTGGTGACGCATGCGTTTCTTCCATTGTGCACGCACTAATGTGAAATTCCGAAGAAAATGAGTTTTATCATAGTTTTTGTTCCGGCACGCGTGCAGCGCGCAGAATGCGCTTACGCTCGTGACGATCGATTTCGCGCGCAATCACCGCCGCCATGATGTTTTTGCTGTCAGAATGACAGCGCATGCACCCTTGTAGTACGTTCCTAACCTTGGAGGAATTCTTAACATGCTACTGTCTCTATTTTCCTTGATAAAAGCTTTTTAGGGTTCCGTAGTCAACAACGAAGCCGTATAGTTTCGTCATGTCCGTCTGTCTGTCTATCTGTCCGCGGCTTAGCTCAGAAGCCCTAAGTACTAGAAAGCACGATTTAGTACGGATGTACATGTCATCCACGCTGACAAAGTGGTAAAAAAAAATCCCTATGTAAAGAGGGGGTGAATTTTTTTTCACGTTTTTCCCATCGTGTGGGGTGTTATTAGATAGGGCTTTTAAAAATAATATGGGTCTGCTAATATCATTTTCCGATTTAGGGATCCGTTTGCGAAATATTTAGCTTGAAAGCTCATTTTTGGTTCGAGTTCAGTGTCACCCCCTGCCAGCTAAACGGTTGTTATTGGAAATGTGAAAAAATTAAACGTCCACTACAGGACAGGGAGCTCCCTCCAGCTTCCCAATTCTAGCTTTTGCTGGTAAAATGTGGAGGGGAAGTACTCGTACCATAGTCACCTCGCTAGTTAGCGTTACGGCTGGCACCATGGACCGCGGTTGTAGGTGACCGCAGTAAGTAAGATGTAAGACACAGGAGGATGCTGCTGCCCATCTTCCAATTAACCCTTAGTCGCCTCTTACGACACCCACGGGTATGTATGGGTTGGTACTATTCTTTGCTGGCACCACACGGGACAAGTAGTAGTATATATGATGAAATTAGAACGAAAACTATCTAAAAGGCTTCACAGGTTAATGAGTTATAGCCGAAAAACTGGAAATAATAAAAATTGCAATAGCAATCAGACGCTACGCCATCGCTTAGCATTAGGAGGCAGTTTATGTTAAGTAAGTTTATGTTATGAACGTTATAAAATGCTTAATAAAAACCTTAATAAAAACCTGTTTTGCGATAAAAAAAAATCGTAAATAACTATGGAACCCTATACTGCGCGTGGCCCGACACACACTTAGCCGGTTTTTTATCATACCTATATAAGCTTAGTAGGGTTCCGAACCAAAATGGTAAAGACTGAACCCTTAAGGTGCGACTTCGTCTGTCTGTCTATATTTCTGTCGGTCTGTCTGTCTATCACACTTGTTTATCTCAGCAACTACTCACACTATCGACTTGTTGGGAATAGTGTTAGAATATGCTCACCCAATTTTATTTCAAACGAAAGATTTTTTTTTTTTATTATTATTATTATGAATGGGGCGCAAGTAGGGCAAACTTTTAAATTGCCATTACAAGGTCATGTAGGGTATCATATGGTTTTACTTGTACATTTCAAAATATTTTTTATGACAAGAAAAATGTATAAAAATAATACCATTCCCCCACCTTATCTCCTAAGTTTTCTATACGAAAAATCTGAATTAAAAATATTCGATAGAGGTTTATGTTATATTACAGCAAAAATTTAAATGATCTCTGTAAGGAGCATGGTTTATTAGAAAAAAACCCTTCGAAAAATCCTAACAATGGACTTGATTGCTTCTAAAAATACTGCAGGTATATCGGAACCCTCGGCACGTGAATCCGACTCGCACTTGACCGGTTTTTTAAATTAGTGAGTGAGTGTAAAAATGAGAAATATTTTGTCGTCCCATACGAATTCCTCCAGTAACCGCGCAAGGTTTGTATGTGAAAGCTTAAAAATAACTCGTTTTGGGAAAAAAAGTCGTAAGGAAAACTATTCAGTTTAAAAAAATATATAGTAGGTTGGTAAAAATAAAAATTCATTCGAATTCGTATTTAAGTATATTCATTGTCAATAAATTGAATTACATCAGAGATCAAAACGACCGCGTCGATATACTTTATAATCATATTGGCAAGGGTATTCATTGGAGATTTCTGTTAGGCATTTAGCATTAATTATTTTAATTCAATTTTATCGTCGTGAAAACTGCATTACAACCCTAATTAAATGCTGCATTACTAACCCTATTCTGAGATAATTAAACCTTTATAATGGACCAGCATCGCATCGAATTTGTTTCTTGTCTTGATTTTAATTATATTCAGGCTGTTATTACGCTGCATATTATCGCGGATTAAGTATATATTTTTTATTTTTCGAACCTTAGCAAACCAGCGAGTGTGGGCGTGGTAGACAAGTTGTGCTTACAGCCAGACAGTGTTATTCAAGTCTTTGTGTTTTATTCTTTTGGGGAAAACAAGAAACTGGTCTATACCACAGATTTATAAAGGAGAGCGTCTCCTTGAGGTCTATACAAGGTTATTTGTGTACCACAAACCAAACTCTATAGTGCTCTACTATAGTTCCTGCGGGGTTGGCCGCAGGGAGAAAGCCACCAAACCTTAATTCAAAAACTAATTTGGTATACATTGCTCGTTGAAGTAAGGATATTGGAATTAGCAAAACCAAGTCTATCAGAAATGTATGCTGAATTAGTCTTTGAATTTAGGAAGGTGTGATTGCGGCTTAAGCCGTGAGCTGGAAAAATTCCAACCAATGCGCTCAGATGAGTAAATAAAGCCAACCTGTTGGTTGGAATTTTCCCAGTTCACGTCTTAGCTACTTGCATAACTCTGGTGGAAAACAACCCGTAGTCAGAAGTAAGCGGGAAGGGCGGGAAGGGGGGGCGGGTGGTGGTGTAAGAAATCACTTGCAACTGACGACACTTCTCCATGCTCAACTTTGTACCCCCAACGTCTGCAACGTTTACTCGAACAACAGTCCCTTCTAAAGGTTAAAAATACGAGTTTTTTGGCGTATCCATACAAAACTGACGTTGGCAATTAATGAAAGTCGTCTAGACCGCCATGCGCCATCGCAATTAATTTCGCTTATGGGACGACCAAAACCTTTTCCTCATTTTCCACTCCATGTTTCCTTGGGAAAGCTTAACAGATTTATGTTCTGAAACACACAAAAATTTGGCCTGGCAACGTGTAATTCTAACGCTAAACCTCTCAGTAGCTCCATCCATATAACTGAACAGATTTTGTTCTACAACTTTTGGAAATAAAAATAAATAAAAATTGAGTCTTCATACGAAATGAAAATCTGATCCGGTATTTGTAAGGACAACCAAATTTTTATTTTCCAAAAGTTGTAGAACAAAAGTTGTTCAGTTACATGGGCGCTATCCCTCGAAAGGTTTTCCGTATAAGGAATTTTTACACGTTGTAGAAAGTTCCTAATTCTCTATCTTCGTTAATGGTTGCGATTACACCTTGCCTAAAAAAAATAAAATTACGTGATTCCTGTTGCTTTTCAAACAGGTCAGCTTTAATCGAGCTCAACATAAACCTTATAATAACAATCGCGATGCTATAAGATAAGATTATCCGCGACACTTAACAGTGCAGGATTCAGGAAGGCTAAAATTCGACGTATCAAAAAAGTGCAACATTAAGGTTTGATCGAAACATTTCCTTTTAATTTCATCGTTTTTCGCTGTTGTCGAATTTGAATATTCGTTTACTGACAGTTTACCTATAGGTTCTTTTGCGAAAATGGTTCAGCGAATATTGTTACGAAGTCACGCGCTTATAAAATAAAATAAAATGTAACGCGCTTAAAAAATAAAATGTATATCTCTCCATACAAAAAAATCTTAAACATTTTTTTCTCTGAAATTAACAACTTAACAACAAATTACAAAAGAATAAAAGTTGTTACGAATGTAGGTAGGTACCTATTAAAAAAAGATCGGGTCGGTATCACAAAATTTGTTCCTAAGATTAAGAATTTTCAGTTCGGGTCCACTGTGCGTCGTTCGAATGATTCGACAAATCAATAGCAATAATCGATAATTATAAGGATAGATTCAAGATCAAAGCATGCTTTGTATCGCGCTTATCTTAGTCAGCGTAAAGACGGAAATTATCGATATCGAAGACCAATATATTGATTTAATATGTAGAATAGACTTTGAGGACTTCAGAAAAAAAATTAGTGCTTTTTATTTTTAAAAACCCCAATAGTAGAAATAATCTTGCAATTATTGGTTTTACTTGGAAATAATATAATATCCTCTATTAAAGTACGTGGCAATAACATTCAACCGGTAATTTTATCTAATGCGTTCAGATCGTGAAAGCACCAAGAAGTTAAAACGCATACTACTTAAATTTAACGATTTCCTCATAGTTTTATCCCATCCATATGTCCAATGAGATATCGTCCCATACTTCGCACGTATTAAACAGTAAAACGACTAACAAAATAACTTACCATTTTACCATTTACATAATGTGTCTGGTGATTCTATACCAACTCTTTTGTACTTTATGTCTCGCCATAAAATTAATGGAAATCGCCATTTTTATTACGTCGAAAGTTCTGATGGAATTTATTTATATCAATCTCTGAGACTATTAAAGTTAGTTACGATTGTCTTTAGCGTTATTTGAATATTTATTTTTTTAAACGAGAATATATGAGTATACATAAATTGGTGTTTAAAAGACACAACTATAACGCTTAAATTTTATTACGAATTATAAATATTTGGTGTTATTAGAATGTAACGGTTTGAGCTTACACAAATTAGCTTCCTTTTCTTGTATTTTTGTGTTATTTATGAACGTTGTTGTGAAATGTAATTATAGTACCTAAATTACTAAAAATATGATAGCCACTTCTAGTTTTAAAAAAACGTTATTATTCAGTCTGAATCCGTCTCTGCACACTCATCTTCCAAAGGGTGGGCAGGGTAGGCTTAATTAGTTATTAGACGCGCAAGAATGTAGCGTTCGCAGCGCAGGCGCAGCTCAGGCAGGCCGGGCCGGCGCGGACGATGTTATCCTGAAATTAGCTGACGACCGAATTAGCTCGACCAACGGAAAAATGTCCGAGATAATAAGCACTTGTAATACTACCACTTACAAGTAAAGACTGTCTATAAAACCAAAGAATTTTGAACTCTATTCCTCACTGTTTAAAGTCTATAGTGTTCCATTTCCATTGTCTTTTGCACATAACTGAGTGATTGACTGTCCAATATAGTGCAGGATAGAAAATAATATTGTTTACCCTTTCATGCAGGTGGTGATGTAGATTTCAACGAGAAAACTTAGAGCACAGCAAAAAATGGCAAAGGAAGAAGTGATTGGAAAGAATGAATATCATGTTAACCTGCCGCATCAACTGTCCTACTGCGTGGGTCTCAAAGGTTGACTGGAAGAGATCCCTATTTGGGATAAGTCCTCCTTTGTGCTGATATTGTTCTTTTTTTTCTTAAGTATGTGCATTTGTAAGTTTCTTGGTACAATAAAGAATTTACAAACAAACAAATTAATCTTTAGAAAATTTCGCATAATTGGGTATCATGCAAAGACGTTTTGCTGCCAAGCACGGGGACCGCGCAAGAAAACCCTGCCGACTTAGCACGCTGCATTTGTCAGTTTATCTAGGCCCATAGATTAAAGCATGGTCATGTTTTGTTGACATCCGAGCAGTGCGACACATTTTGAAGGACAAGGACGGCTACATGTATTAGTGTATAAAGCTATCTCTGTCTAAAATATCAAAAACGTAATTTGTGAATTTGCTAAACATTTTCCTCCACTGACATTTCTTCGCGCTTGGGGGTGATAGATTAGATGACATAATTCCCCAATTAAACTGACATTTCTCCGAGATATATTTTCTCTCGGGAAGCGTGCTAAGCAGGCTGGTCTAAACCTGTCACCGGGGATGATTACTTCGAAAAGCATGTCACTCTGAATAACATTTTTCTGGTAGCGCTAACTTATTACCGTGCTAGCGAAATATGTTTGAATGACACATAATGAAAACTACACATACAGTTCACACCGCCTTAGACGCTGCCTTATAAACCTGTCAATTGAACGATGAAAGGTTTGCGCACCTTAAGGCAAATATCCTAGATAACACGCAATTTCAATTACCTTAAGCACCCAAGCTTTTGACCTTGAGGCAAAGCACCTTTGAGCAACGTTATGGAGCATCCAGGCTTTACAGTACCTAGTCATAAAGTCACATTAATCTAAGCACCGCCACGTACGGAGTATTATTGCCAGCCAGTCCCTGCTATTACGTTCATCGACGGTTCAACCGCATTAAATGGTTTTAAATTCGTTTCAGTTTTTTTTTTGCCTGTTATTGCAATGTGGGTTTGTGCGGATATTGTTGGGGTTGCGAACGCTTTGGCTTTGTACAGTCGGCCGCAAATCAGTTGCGCCACTATGGTCTCTTTGATTTTTAGGATTTGAAACGTAGCGCTGGTTCTGTTACCGTTTATTTCTAGTTGCTCGCGCGTATAAAATAATATAATGTTTGGGAACATATTAAAAAAAATTAAAGGAATACCTGGATGTCAAATCTGGTCTACTTCTCGTTTAAAAATATATTATGTTACGCCATAAAAAGTATATATGAGGGCTAGAAGAGCAGGGTTGCTTTTTGCATAAAAAAAGCTCTGATCACTTCGTTGGGCTCTCGATTCAGTGTTTCAATCCTGGAAAGAATATTCTCAATTAAAAAAACCGGCCAAGTGCGAGTCGGACTCGCGCACTGAGGGTTCCGTACCACCACATAAACATAATTGTATTAGTTGAAATTTCAGTAAGTTAATGTGCTAGATTTTTTGAGTCCGACACGCGCTTGACCAAATTTTATTATTTTTTGTTATTTTATAGCCTATGCCCTATAAACATACCCATTTTCAAGTTTGTAAGTGTTCCCGTTTTTAAACAGAACTAAAACAAAAATCGCCTCAGCAACCATCCAACTTGACCCCTCTCTTATATGAATGTTCTTGAAATGGGAGCTCACCACAATTGGTTACCATTAGTTGTGAGAAAAGTTGTAATATTTAATGATTTCAGACTTTTCCCATTATTTGTACTGTGAGACCTAGCTTCTTGCCAAATTTCATAATTTTAGGTCAACGGGAAGTACCCTGTAGGTTTTTCATTTTTTAATAAATGTATGGAGATGAGGACATAAAAAGCCATATCTTTTGATTGCGTCGTTGTAAAAAATTGAAATTTTCAGATCTTGTGTGGTTCATGGATCCTAATATATGGTATTAATTTCAACCTGATACCTTTACCCGTTCGTGAGATAAAGGGTCTTGACAGACAGACAGACAGACAGACAGACAGACGGACAACAAAGTGATCCTATAAGGGTTCCGTTTTTTTCTTTTGAGGTACGGAACCCTAAAAATGCTTATATTCCGAAGTCTACGCAATTAATAAGCGTTTTTCAGGTCGGTCATCGACCCAACAACCCTATAATAAAGTATTGATGATCGATATAAAATTCTCAATAGAAATATACCTTTACAAGTCAGTTAATTTAAAAGTAGCTATAAAAACTATGATTATTGACCACCAGCCAAAGGTATTTCAGCAACGCCTGCCGACAGTAATTCCGATGATTGCAGGAAACTATGTATATTTACTTTATAATCTTTAATGGACCTTCGGATGGAGGAATTAGCAACAAAGTCCAGTAAATATAGTATAACTAGGATAAGCAAATAGTAGATAATAAGTTGTTTATAGAGTTGTTAAAGCCACCCGGGCGTGAGATTGGAGTCTCACTTGCTTTGCATTCCACGCGAGAAGGGGGTATAAATAAGTATGTATAACTTTTTAGTGGTGAAGGATAAGCGATTCTTTCAATAAGTTCTTAGCGAAAACTATGCAAAAAGGGTTTTATATAAGGGTGCAAGGGATAGGTTGGCTAATATTAAAAGGGCAGGATTAGTTAACGTAACTAAACAACTTTGAGTGAATATGAAAAAAATATATGCCTCTCAATACGAACTGTCCAATCAAGTTTGAAATTTTGTATGGAGAGGCCGATTTTTTTCTGTTTCTGTAAGTTTTATTCACTGAAAGTTGTTTATTTATGTTGACAGTTCATACCCTTTCAGTATTTGCCGACCTGTACCTTACATCCAGTATACTTTATAGGAAAATTCCTCGAGGTCTACTCTGTTTAAACCAAAAGACCTAATGGAAAGAACGACAAAATAACCTGATATTAAACCACTCCACTTAACCCTACCATTCTACTCTCCTCTAAAGCAATAAATGTTTGTAACGAAAAGCCATACGTTGTTTATAGGGTTCCGTACCTCAAAATTCATCACTAGTACCTACAATGCGCGCAACGAAAGATGAGACTTGACGGATCACGTGGTTAACCTGCGCAGTAGACAGGGTGTCTACTCTGAAAGTCCGATATATCGAATCGATACTATTCGAAACATGCCAATTCAAAGCTTCGTTACTTGACAATAGAGTAGAATATTGGTTGGATGCTAACTACTGGCAGTTTGAAAATTCATCCAACCAATATTCTACTGTATTGTCAAGGGACGAAGTTTTGCATTTGCATGTTTCGAATAGTATCGATTCGATATATCGGACTTTGAGAGTAGACACCCAGTTCGCAGGCCATTTTGGAGGCAAGTGGGGAGGGACGCTAGGCTGTACCTGCGCAAAATCCCCTCTACTTTCATCTGACAGGTCTCATCTTTCGTTGTGCGCATTGTATCACTTTGTTGTCTGCCTGTATGTCAGCCTGTAAAGATCCCTTTTTTCACGAACGGATAATGGTATCAGGTTAAAATTAATATCAAATACCCTTGAAGATGTTAAAATTTCAAGCATTTACAACAATACAATCAAAAGATACGCCATTTATGTCTCCATCTCCATTAATTTATGAACCAAACCAAAACCTACAGGGTACTTCCCGTTGATCTAAAATCATGAAATTTTGCAAGAAGCTAAGTCTTATAGCACAATCAAAGGAAAAAGTCTTAAATCATTAAATATTACAACTTTTCTCACAAACAAATAACCAGTTAAGATGAGCTCCCATTTCACATACATTCGCATTAATATAAAGAGGGGTCAAGTTTGAGTGGACGCGGAATTTTTAAAAATCAAAGGGCAAAAGCTTGTAGGAGCATCATATAACCTTTAGCACGCGAGTCCGACTTACACGTGCCCGGTTTTTATGCTATAAGGCGAAATTTCTACATCTTCCATTTCTCTGTATCTCTATGGGGAATTCAAATTACTATACTACTTACTACTTTGATACATTTATAAACTTTAGGGGTTTCTCTAAAACGGAACCAGCTTAAGATCATCCACAAAGTATAGTTTCATTTTAATTCGAGTGAAATAATCCGGCGGCGGCGGTACTCTTTGTCGGCGAATGCAGACCGCAGGCAAACCGCAAGTGAACCGCAGCGGGAATGATACTGCGTAAGATCGTTTTGGAATAAGAGAGGAGTTTGATGAATTGTGATTGTTTGCTATTACATCAAAAACTGAGAACAACAAAATACCAACCCAGCTGCTAAAGTTCGTAAGGTCAATTGACTTGTGGAGTTGTATCCGAGCGGTCCTTTTAGACATACGCTTTTTGGGGTTCCGTACCCAAAGGGTGTAAAACGGGAACTTATTAATATGCCTCCGATGTCTCTGTCTGTCAGCGGGCTGTAACTCATGAACCGTAATAGGTAGACAGTTGAGATCTTCACAGATTATGTATATCTGTTGCCGCTACAACAACAAATAATAAAAAAAAATACAAATTAAGGGGAGGTTGTCTACTAAAAAACGATATTTGCTCGATTTTTATTTTAGCTCTAGCGTTATAACGGAAACACTTACAATCGTGAAAATTGGTATATGTATTGGTATGTTTAGTCCATAAGCTATAAAATTACAACAAATAGTAAAAAGTGGTCAAGTGCCTGTCGGACTCGCACGAATTTTAATACACTTCTACGTGACTGTGCGTCCACAACTAAGACGGTATTTCTCCTTAATGGTACGGAACCCTCGGTGCGCGAGTCCGACTCGCACATGGCCGGTTTTTAGAAACCGCCGCCGCCCTTGCTACTCCTGTAAAACGTGCAATGCGGATGGGTTTCACTATTTGATTGAGAGACAGTGAGTGAAAATTTCCATAGGTACAGCACTTAGAGCAATGCGTCAAACCGCGCAAGAAAATAGTGTTACTCTATGATACAGTATAACCGCGATATCTGTTCAGGTGGTCAAAATTGGAACTAAAATGTTTGTAAGTGAATTGCGAAAGAGGTTACTTATATAAAATCTTCACGACTAGCGACGCTGTAAGCTGAACAGATGATGTGTTCATACTGTACAGTTTTATACGGCCCGGAATTTTATTTGATTTTCGGACGATCCTCTGGTATTTTCAATGTTTGCGTGCAGTCTACTACTGTTAGTCTAGGCAACGAAAGGGATCGTTGTATGAAGACCCCCGCATTAAATCCTCAGTCGAATTTTATAAAAACATTGTACGTACTTCCAGTCTTTGGCAATAATATTGTGAATTTGTTTTAAATATACATATACACCCAGCAGGGCTTTTAAAATACTAGAAATATAATAGTACATTAAGATGCACGTGCGCTATTTTGGTGATTACACACGAGGCCCGAGAATGGCAGCAGAGCCGCAGGCGAGGGCGTGATGGAGCCGAGAGCGCTTCTTACGACGTTTTTCAACATATTTGTAAATAAAAACAAATAAAATTTGGTTATTTATTTTCCAGAAGGGAAATTTGTATCGGAAGCTAGGTGTTTTTCCTTAGATATCTACGTACACGCGATTCTCCAGACCTGTGGCTTGTGTCTACTAAGTAATTGCGACGTTGAGAAATTACATTAATTACTGTTTAGAGTAGAGTAGAGACCAGTGGAAGGAACGGAGGGAGGCCTTTGCCCAGCAGTGGGACAGAAATGGCTAATAAGATAAGACTGTTTTATTATTTGTAGAAGTCGATACTGTTGAAAATAATTACAACAAACACCACAAATATTTGTAAAAATGGCGCGTGTATTACCTTTTTAGCAAACATAGATTATCCATGCGCGCGCAGAAGTCACGTTGACTAAACTGCCAAACCAAAGAGATTTTAACCTCGTAGCGAGGTTCAAATCTCTTTGTGCCAAACAGTAATCCTTGAATTATTAAAATTGAATATTTTCTTACTTAAATGACAAATTTATTCATAGTTAGTTGATTAATTTATGTATTTTCATGAAATGAATCTTTATTTATCATATTATAGAACACAGTTTATTTATCATGTATGAATGTCGATATAATAAATAAAAAAACAAAAATAAAAAACTAATGCGGTAATACTGTAATAAAAAGAGCGCGCGTGTTTAATAAGTTGGATTATGGACCTTAATACAGTGCAAATAGAGCTGTTTTATGAGCAAATGTGTTGAAAAAACTTAATTAATTTGAAGTTTATTCTTTGACTGTATGAGAAATTTTGTGAGACTGCACCGAGACACTTTAATAAGATGTTGTTCATTTTTAAATTAAAAGATGCTATCTTAAAGTCAAAATTATTCGTGCTTCATGCGAAAACGTAATTAATTACGCATTATATTCAAATTTTTGGACAAGATTCATCACCAAACAAAAGGAATCATAAAATTCACGTGCACGATGTCATGTTTTGTAATTTATAGTGAAAAGTAGAAGCGTATTTAATGAAACTAATGTCTTAATTTCTATCCATGTGACTGGGCGTCAACTTAATCTCACTACAAATGAAAACATTAATTATTATTTTCTGCAATAAAAAAGGAAGTGTTATTTAACGCTATCATTAATTAACGCATAATATGTAGCAATTAATAAAAATTAAGATTGTAATTAATTTTCTATATTAATATGGTAATCTTATCAAGCGGATGGAAAGTTGTCCCATTGAATTTATTTGTTTAGATTAGGATATGTACATTTGGGTTTTTACCTAACGGTCAACTACGTATCAAAGGAATTATTTTAAATGAAAATGCAGGATCTTTGGTACAGTCAAGCACACGATAGTGGAAACATTTGTAATTCTATTACCATGCCATAAAGTCCCAAAGTTTTATTACAAACGTGCTGTTGAGTCCAAATATCTCTGCAAACCTTTTTTATGGTTGCCCTTTCATGAAACTGTACAACTTTTGTTCTAGAACTTTTTGGAATAAATGAGAAAAATTATATGGAAGTCGTAGAACAGAAGTAGTTCAGTTTTTTAATAAAAGAGCACTCCAGGCCAAAATGTCTATTGTCATCTAGGTACAACCACCTGAAGAAACTCTGTCACCTTGACACAAACTGCAGTAGCCAATTAATAAGGTGCACAAATGTCTGCGAAATAAGGTCGTCTGCTACAGAGTAAACAAGGCGAGATGGGGCTTCATAGTTGCAAAAGCACTGCGACTGTGCAGCTCCATCATAAAACATGGCACATTTGCTTTCTTTTCCACTGCGCCTTCTGCACTAAGGAGGATCTACGTGAGGTGAGGCATCATTAACGTTATAGTAGTAGCCTGAGAGGTTCAACCTACTGGCGAGAATGGAGCCTGTTCCATTCGAAAGTGCAGTAGTTTCGGAGGAGTGCTCCTTCCAAAGTATGATCTATGTGAGGCTTTAGATGACGTCATTATTCCAATATTGTGATCATTAAAATGACGAAGAAATCATTTCTACTGTCTTTACAGTCGTGCGGTTGAGTGAATGTAATAAAAAACATGGCTTATCAGTCAAAATAACGGATGCCGTCTATTTATTTGCAGTATAAAATTTTATGTCGACAAATTACAATCTCTTGTCACCGTGAAAGCCAAAAGTCGTTTGCTTTGGATCGTAAAACACACGAGTATTTGAGATGAAACGGTGAACATATAATCAACACGTTCACTCTTATAGTTAAGGGCATAAGGCACATAGAGTGGACAAAAGATTCGGTAGTTTCTGTAGGCAATAAAATTTAAACGTAAAGATAAGTTCTGTGCGTTTTCACACTACCGGTGATAAGAAAGCTATCTGTGTTATGAGAAGCTTCCTGCATCACACTTTAGAGTTATGGGAGGTGACTCGCATTCTTCGAGTATTGATTAATACTCAAAGCTTGCATTCCTTTGGATAACTGACAATTCCTTTGGATATATCCCCATTGTTTCATATGACGTGCACAGGCTAAGTTTAGCTCTGACAGTTATTTTCTGTGACAGGTGGAGAGCCAAAAAATTAAAATTAAATTAAGGAAAATGGAATTAAGGAATGAGGAATTAAGGAAATTATCCAATGAACGATTCACTCGCCTTCCGCGCCACGCTCACCCCCGCGACAAATTTTCGGAGTTCTACGCATTAACGGGTGTAATGTATTTGAATATAGTTGCTCGACCGCGGACTTGCTTGCTGACAACACTGCTGACGAGAGAATCGAGGCAAGCGGGTGTGCGGAGACAGGCTCCCAAATAAATCTGTTTTAATTAATATATCACCTTTACCCGGTCCTGAATAGGAGACACTGAACACCATAACGGTCAAAGTACAAATTGCATGAGGGCTATTGGCACCTCTTAAATCTACGTAATCTGTATTTCATAAATTTTCACATCCATCGCCTTTAAGACATCAAGGATAACTCCACTAAACTCGGTAACCTACCGATGTTGTTTAAAAGTGTAGCTGGTGTTATTAAAAGCGCCTCGTCTGGCGTGAGTTACGACATATTGTGAGCGCAACAATTGCCTACAAACTCAAGCGCAGAGGCTGAAAGGGTAACATTTGCTCTCGCTTTAGTCACCTTCCTTTATTTGTACGAGTAAAATTATAGGTGAGGACGTTAGGTTCTGTGGAGTAATATATTATAACTTTATATTCGGGGTGAAAGAGATGTTAGCTATAACTCTTACAATATCGGTCAACGAAACTGCGAACTTATGTATGGGAAGGATGTGTCAAAAACGGACTTACAAGTATGTCTTACATGGTGTAACCAAAAGGCTGTTTTCCTTTAGGACCTTTATTCAATGGGTATCATAATATCATGAGTATAATAATATCATTCAGGGTTGTTTGTTATCTACATGTTGTGAAGTTTATTGAAAGACAGGTGCATTTATAATATTTGTATAGTATTAAAGACAAACTAAACTTAGTTTAATGACGCCAACGAAATCATTCAAACTACTTTTTCCCGCAACAAAGCTCGAACTGCCGTTCTCAAGAACTCTCAACAAAGAAATCTTTATAGCGCAAAAACCAGAAAGAAATCGCACCCCGACGCAAATGCACCGTATCACAGGATGCCACAAATTGCTGCGATGATAAAGTTGCGCGCACGCAAAGCGGTCGTGCGCACAAATAATAACAGCAGCGCAAGAGTGGCGTGCGGTAATAAGCAGTTACACTTGCGCAGATTAGTATAAGACAAGACTTTACTTGGGATTGATATTCAGTTTATCACAGTAGAGTTAAATTATAAATAGGTGAATATATTACCTGTTCATTGAAGAATATACCACCGTAAGGGTTAAATATCATTGTCTGAAATATGGCGGCGTACGTTGTTTTAGCAGGTTATATTTTCTTGCCAGATGACTTTTACAGCTTTATAGTCCAAGTAACGAGGATGAAGGTCTTATAGTTACCTTTGAAGTAAACCGGAATAAATATATACATAATTAATATAAATAAATAAATAATATAAATAAATAACCGGAAGATTAATCGTAAGATAATCAATTTTATATTGATCATCTGGCTCTCGCCCACTGTTGCCGCAGCACGCTCGCTTCGCTCGCTCGGCTCGTGCGTCTTGTCGAAAGAGAACACTTTGCCTTACCTAACGGACCTATGGATCTACGAAGTTCCTACGAGTTTACTATTCTTCGAAAGTTGATAAACTGACGCGGAATTTGATCAACTTAGTATGTTCCGGTGACATATACGAGTATAAGGTGGTGAGATTGGAATAGATTCCATGTAGTGGTTTATTAGATTTCACACTGCAGAAAGAATCTTTATAGTATACAGTTCCTTCAAAAGCTATCGCTGACTTTCTATTTTTTGATAACAAAAGAGATTTGAAGAAGCTGTGTCACTATGAAGAGGCTTCCTGCAATTGATATATTCCTTAGTTTCCATTGAGTGTCATCATAACTCATGATAGCTAGCTCGTGATCTTAGAACGAATACACCTAAAGAGACTGCTTTTCCACCGGTGCTGTGCGAGGGAGCCAAGCTGTGAGCTGGAAAATTCCAACCAACAGGATTGCGCCATTTTCTTAGCTTGTCAAATACGAGTACCCTGCCAAATGGAGCAAATCTATCGGTTGGAATTCATAGTTTAGCTCCCTTGGGTGGAAAAGCAGCCAGGTGCGGCATTTTATGTAAGTAGCAAACTACAAAAGTAGGTACATTTAATGACATGTGCTTTAACAAAAGCTCTACCATGGCTCTGCCTGTTCCGTCTGCGTATTGTAGAGTCGAATAATAACACGTAATGCACTGTAATAAGCAGTTACAGACCCGCCTCGAGATTGCTTAGATGTGGTTGTGTGAAACAAGACTTTCACTGCAAGGAGATGATCTTTTCTTTATATTCGTAGCACAATCATAGCAACCTACCCCTCCGGAAATCAGACAAGAGTCATTAAGGATCTTCTTGAGTGCTTTAATTTCTAAGTTTTAACAGAACAGGTGAAAGTGGTGAAACTGATTACACTGCCATCAACTTATCTGTACATGCGGCGGCGTGTAACTTTGCTGTCAGTTGTAGTAGTAGCGTCTAGACCGTAAGGGCACTGCATGTTATCCTACGTCATCTAGTACACGAAATTTGCAACTTTGTAGCGAAAGTAGTGGGCTAATAGGTCCACAAAACGTTGGTCTGCCAATCCGGAACCTGGCAGGTTTTGTACAGTTGGAGAGAAAAGTGGTTAAATGACAGATTACACGAATGAAATCTATTCGTAGAAATAGAAGGTACCTAAATAAGTAAAAAACCACAGGTCTGCCTTGCATCCTCTTGGCAGTTTCGCCAGTCCGATCAAATTTGTGGTCCAATCACATCCGACCACATTTGGAAAGTTGTTATGATTTGTTTAAATCAAGACATTTGGCAGTTTGGCAAGTGATTTCTAAAATTTGCTGACTCAACGTGCTTTCAGAAACATAGGTACGCTCTAGTTTTTATGCCAGTTAGCTCTTTTCATGCTGAAAATTAAAAATTTGTTATAGAAGTTAAGACTCTTATTGCAGACTGAACCTAGTTTTTTTTGTGAATTTTGTCCTGTCAGGACAGTCAACAGAAACCAACGGGTTAGTTCCATCAGCTATGAAAACGTCCTACCGGGTTTATGAGAAAATGGGCTATTAAAGTGCGTAAATTTTTAAATCAACACCAGTTATAATGTTGCCTTTCTTTTACTATGTAGTTTGTAATAAAATTACGTACATATAAAATAAGTAAGCTCATCCAGAAGTGACCTTCTAGGGTGAAGCGGAATGACGCGCATGATAGTAGTCGGGAGATAACTATACATAATTACGTAGCGGCGTCCGGAACAGGCGCCTTCCAGATACAGCTCGTTGTAGGGATGCACAGGGACGGAGTAAGGAGAAGGGCTATCCAAGTTAGAGCATGAAAGGCAATGATCACGCTTTATTCCTATTGGATATAACAACAACAATTAAAAAGGGAAATTGAACATCATCTCCACATAGAATGCGGTACCTAGTTGACAAAAAAAAAATCAATTCGTAAAAAAACGTGTGATTACCTAGGGAAAGACAAAGAAATTTAAGACATATTGTCTAAAAAAGACCCTACTGAGCTTAAGTCTCTCTAAAGGCTTATTTATTAAGCTCACTGGTTGTCTCCAAAAAACTGTGTTTCGTAACCAGTTGTCGTAGAAGAACACTTTTCTTCTACGACAACTGGTTACGAAACACAGTTGCCGCCCGTAGCCGGAAGAATCATAATTCCTTCCTTTCTTCCAACAGTACTTCATCCAACAGTACGGAAAGGGTAAATAAAAATAATTTTTGGAACAAGTTTGGTTCCAAACCTGATTTACCCACAAGTAATAATAATATAAATAATTTATTTATTTCTCCACATAACATTTTTCCATACTAGGTAAGTACAATGCTAGAGTTAAAACTTAAAATTCAAATGTTGTGGGAGACTGGAGCCTGAGCTAGGTCATCCCTGTATTACAGGTCTCCAGGACCCACCCCATAGGGACTACATTAGGTAATGTAATACTACTTAGTATTTAAAAATTTCAAAACACTGAAAAACTATTTAAAAGGTATGTTTTGATTTGAATGCTGCTGATTGATCAAACAAGTGATTAACATAAAAGAAATCCAGCTTTTTAATAGATCTACGGCAGTAGGGCAGCCAAGGTTCGTGATTCTGTATCACAAAATCGCCCAGCTCTAAGTACGTCCCTGTACAATTTTAACTGCTGTCTGCAGCCTCAAACCGCACTTATGACTGCGCTATGTCATTTGTCCTTAATAAAGCCAAGAGCGACCCGAGCGAAGCTTACTGTAGCGTTCGTTGGTAATTGAAACAGAAAATTCATTTCGAGTTTCATCTACAAACAAAAGTATTGTTGGTTAACAAAATGATGGGAATCGTGCTAAACGTTAAATTCTGTCAGCTTTTTGTTATTATTCCTTATTTTTAGGGTTCCGTACCTAAAAGAAAAAAACGGAACCCTTATAGGATCACTTTGTTGTCCGTCTGTCTGTCTGTCTGTCTGTCTGTCAAGACCCTTTATCTCACGAACGGGTAAAGGTATCAGGTTGAAATTAATACCATATATTAGGATCCATGAACCACACAAGATCTGAAAATTTCAATTTTTTACAACGACGCAATCAAAAGATATGGCATTTTATGTCCTCATCTCCATACATTTTTTCAAAAATGAAAAACCTACAGGGTACTTCCCGTTGACCTAAAATTATGAAATTTGGCAAGAAGCTAGGTCTCATAGTACAAATAATGGGAAAAGTCTGAAATCATTAAATATTACAACTTTTCTCACAACTAATGGTAACCAATTGTGGTGAGCTCCCGTTTCAAGAACATTCATATAAGAGAGGGGTCAAGTTGGATGGTTGCTGAGGCGATTTTTGTTTTAGTTCTATTTAAAAACGGGAACACTTACTAACTTGAAAATTGGTATGTTTATAGGGCATAGGCTATAAAATAACAACAAATAATAAAATTTGGTCAAGCGCGTGTCGGACTCAAAAAATCTAGCACATTAACTTACTGAAATTTCAACTAATACAATTATGTTTATGTGGTGGTACGGAACCCTCAGTGCGCGAGTCCGACTCGCACTTGGCCGGTTTTTTTTTAGTTTGAGCCTCATTTTACTTATCATATGGATGTCGTTTTTGTTGTCAAATGTTATAACTAAAAACTAAACCTATAACTTCATTCGAGAACTGTAAAACGTGTAAAAAAAATACCTGAACATTATGTCCACAGAAATGTCCTTTAAACAATGTGATTTTTTATTGGTTTCACTCTGGAAGCTCAGAGATTCTACTCATGAAAACAAGGAAGGAAACAAGTAGAGGAAACAAATTTTCATTGGAATTTTTTTTTTCGACTTATCATACAAATTACTTTAGAACAGAGTTTCCACTATAGAGTTTCCACTAGATTTTTGTTAGTATTGTTAGTTAGTTGCTTTACTTAGTACAGTTTCTATAGGTGGTCAAAAATTTATTTTGTTCTATGACCTATGTTCCTTGGCAAAAGTTGTTCAGTTTCATGGGCAGATTCACACCCTTTAGAATTATCACATCTTTCCGTTACACGCTGTATAAACGTGACCACTTTAATAGGTGGAATCGAAAAAAAATTTTCGTGTAAAATTTTATTTCTTTGGGAAAGTTGCTTTTTTTCATGAGTAGAATCACTGGCCTTCGGGAGCGAAATTACAAAAAGTTCACGGTGTATATGAGTTAATCATATTTGATGAGCACTTAAAAAATATACAGGGTGTTAATTTGATTGTGTGCCATAGCTTAAGGGGTGGTTCAGTAACGATAAAGAAACTCAAAAAAAATATAAAAAAAACCTACAAAAAAAAAAAATTAAAACTCCATTGAAACTAAACTAACGCGGAGGGCAATGACCACGTGAATGGGCGCGCTATCAAAACCGCGCGAAAGAGTTTCAGTTATGTAGTCGTCATGGAGATCTTTAGGGGAGGCCTATGTCCAGCAGTGGACGTCTTTCGGCTGATATGATGATGATGTGCCTACCGTATTCAGTGATACTCGCGCGCTAGCGACGTTGCTCCGCGTTAGTTAAGTTTCAATGCAGTTTTAGTTTTTTTTCAGTAGGATTTTTTTAATTTTTTTTTTTGTTTTCCTTTATCGTAACTGAAACACCCCTTAAGCTAAGGCACGCAATTAAATTAACACCCTGTATAGGTGGATATTCTTTTTTTCACTAGCCTACACTGTCCCACTGCTGGGCAAAGCCTTCCCTTCGGTCCATAGCGAATTCTGGCCAATCGCGACGAAACTAGTCTAAATCCTCACGCCGCCGCCGCCGCCACCTTTCATTGGTAGATCTTTGACTGATAATAATGTACAAACTTAAAATGACGTCAAATCAAACTAACGTGAACATTCTCAATATCATTCGTTTGTCTGCTTATAATAATATCCAGCAACTATATTAAATAATGGATGGTCTGCGAAGGTCCAATTAATCAAGCATGTTCACGCATTTGACCGGTTAGTCTTCGTGTAGACGGGACACGACACTACGATATCGCGATCGCTTATTTACATGATCATTTGTCACCCCTAGGGCGTATCACATTTGCTAGTTGCAGAAATATAAAACAGTATATTCTGTGCTTCTGTATTCTAGGGAGGTTTCCCTTATCTACATATATCTCTGATAGCACAGATGATTCTGTATTGTTGTCAATAAATAGATTGATATGTTGTGTGTTGTGTCATTCATGTGTTGTGTTGCTACTGCCTCCCAGTAAGGAGATATGGATACCAGAGGACGGGCACGAGGATCACGCGAGGGTGGCACTGGTCGCGTTCCTAAGCAGATCTTAGGCGGGTGATCGTGGTAATTTCAACGATATTACTTACATTACTTTTGAGGCAAAAGCTTTTATTTTGGTAATGTCGTTGAAATTACCACGACCATCTCCCAGAGATGCTCGTCATGCGCCGAGGATGTCACTGGGGGTTTTAATCAGTGAAGTCTGACAATGTGATAGTTTTACTTTTAATTTCATATATAGTGAAACAACCGTTTAGCCAGCTGGGGGGACAAAGACGACGACACTCGACTCCTCTGAAATCGAAAAACTATTTTCGCAGACTCACATTATTTTTAAAAGACCTATCCAAAGATGGGGTAGACAAGAAAAAAAATATTCATCCCCACTTTACTTGTAGAGGAGGTACCCTAAAAAAAATATTTTTCAATATTTTATTCTACAACTTTGTCGGCGTAAATAAAATGTATATCCGTACAAAATCTTTCTAGCACTCAGGGTCTCTGAGCTAAGCCGCGGACAGACAGACAGACGGACATGACGAACACATAAGGGTTCTTTTTTGAGTAAGGAACCCTAAAAAAGAAGGAGAGAGATGATGGAGTTAGGGGACGGAGTCTTTTTCTGAACAATTTTCCAAAATGAATTGCAAAATGGAAAATTTATGTTTGTTTAATTCGGAAAAAACTACAGTCTTTTATGTTTCACAAATTTTTGATGGATGTTCAACTTTTGAGAGGGACATAACTTTTCGAAAACTAAAAGGGCAATAACAATCATCGAAACTGAACTACTTTTAGTAAATGAAACTTTGAAGAAATAAAAAAATATCAGTCTCTCTGACCAAACTGTCCAATCAAGTTTACTTAGGTTTGGAGATGCAATTTTCTTTTCTTTTCCTGAAATTTCCATTTTTGAGTTCTGTGCATTGACGGTCAAAGCTAGAGTTAGTTTGCGCGGTCTCCTCCTCTCTCTCTCATTAGCAGTAGTTTGTTTACGCATTAGCTCTCAGTCTCCTAAGCTGCCTTCCTACTATCGCCCACCTAACGGACGAACAAATTATCACGGAACAAACTGTAGATACCACATAGAGACAGAGAGGTTAAGGTTCTAACACAGTGCACGCTTTGTTATCTACGAAGTTTTATAAGAAACGATATGCGTAAACAGGGTGCAAAGGACAGGTTTCCGAAAACGGAAAAGGCATGATCAGTCAATGTAACTAAACAACTTTCATTGGTTTACGCGTAAAAAATCTACCTCTCCATGCAGACTTGTAAACTCGATGGAACAGTTTGTATAGAGAGGTCGATTTCTTTTTACATTTTCCAAAAGTTTTAATCGCTGAAAGTTGTTCAGTTACGTTGACTGATCATGGCTTTTCAGTTTTCGAAAACCTGTCTCTTTTACCCTTTATACGTCCTTGTGGTGCGGGCAAAGAGTAGAACCAACTCATCTCCACCCGTACGTGTCGTTAGAGGCGACTGTCGGATTATGAACCGTAGATTGGGCAGCAGCTTCCTTCTGTGTTACCATCTTACATTCTGAGGTCAGTAACAATCGCGGTCCATGGGGCCAGCCGCAACAAAGGAAATGGTGCTCATGTGGCAGAAACGTTCCAGCTACCGTAATAGACCCCTGCAGTGGATAATGTCTATGGGATGTGCTGATGATGAAATTATTAATATGTCACCGGAAATGTGAGAAAAAACGACGTCAATGAATGTCGTTAGTCCAGCTATCAGTTGATCTGTAAAAAGATACTGTCTAAGCTAGGTCTAAGCTCTACAACCTATCCCTTTTGTTTCTGTTATCTTTAATAATATCAGTATTACCCAGTTTAATAATTCGATCGTGTCAATCCTAATCAAGATTAGTGCATCTGTCTGTACACACGGCCGCACATCGGTAGAAACATTTTTGGACCTTATGGCGTGGTAATAGAGTTGAAAAAGTTCCTACCGACAAGCGGTTGACCGTACATAGATTACCAAAATCGCACATTTTTACATTATTGGCGTAGACGTGAACAGTAATTCAGTCACAAAACAGGATATTGACACAACTCTTTCCCAAGCTACTTATTCTCCAGATTTGCCTTTCGCCCACCTACCTACAAATTATGCTGAAACAAACTACAGGCAGAGCTTACTTCGTCTCGTACACAATGAACGTTCTGTTCTATTCTAGTCGCAGCGCCGCCCACTCTATCCCTCACATCAGCAGTGAATTACATTAATTTGTACGGTGTGTAACTTACAACGTCACTGGGTGCCACAAGTTGCTAGCGATCGCGAGTTAGTGTTACGTTGCGTTCGCTAGATCTTGCTATGGATGGATATGGGCTGAATAGAGTGGATAGATACTGCGTAGATGTAAGTTTGTAAAATAAGTTTGACAACTTGGCCGGTTGGATGGCCTCGGTCGGTGAAAGTTTCAACCATGTGATATAAAAGATTTTGCTATTTGATTTTAAAAACTTCGCGACCATCCAACTTGACCCCTCTTTTATAGAAAAGTTCTTGAAACGGGAGCTCACCTTAATTGGTTACTATTAGTTGTGAGAAAAATTTAAATATTTAATGATTTTAGACTTTTCCCTTTATTTTTACTGTGAGACCTAGCTTCTTGCCAATTTTCATAATTTTAGGTCACCGGGAAGTACCCTGTAGGTTTTGCTTTTTTGCATAAATGTATGGAGATGAGGACATAAAAAGACTTTTTTTTTTAATTGCGTCGTAAAAAATTGAAATTTTCAGATCTTGTGTGGTTTATGGACCTTAATATTCGTTATTAATTTGAACCTGATACCTCTTCTTGTTCGTGAGAAAAAGGGTCTTCACAGACAGACAGATAGACAGACAGATGGACAACAAAGTGATCCTATAAGGGTTCCGTTTTTTATTTTGAGGTACGGAACCCTAACAAAGATTTGACGAAACAAGGACATGACATAACAAGGATTTGACGAAACAAGGACATGACGAATGTGCGTACCTAATCGCACAGGTGCAGAATCACTGGCACATTTTGTACGGTAATAAAAAAATCCCGTTTCGATCTGTGTTCCTTTAGAATTTGTTGTCCAGTTTCATGGTCTGAACTCAGTCTCAGTTTTTGAGAAATGTCTTTTTACACCCGGAATAGACACCGCTATTATACCTGTATCGCTTACGCCTGTGTCCTAGACCGCTCGAATGAAAGACACAAGTCACGCAGCACTATAAGTTAGTCGTCGCTATAAGTTCACACATCGAGTGACCGCCGCGACGCCTGCGCCGGTGATGACGAAATACGGTGCAAGTTTAAGGCCCTGCTAGACATGTACAGGGTGTATGTAACAAAAAAAGTATAAAAACCCTGAAAAATGTGAATCTGACCATGAAACTGAAAAACTTTTCGCGAGGACCATACGAGAAAAAAACATTAACTTTCCATAGAATCGGCATCAGCTGATAGAGCATTTCTTATGGTGAATGGTCTTACTCTTGACCTCGATCTAGCTAGAGTTGAGTTCGACGAAAGAAAGAGCGTATTTTTTATGGGAGGTTAAACATGTTTTTTGTTTTTAGGGTTCCGAACCAAAATGGTATAAACGGAACTATTATGGTGTGACTTTGTCTGTCTGTCTTCACACGGAGTGGGGTATCAAATGAAAGGGCTTTACGTGTACATTTCAAAATATGCTTTGTATTTCATTAATTTATTTTATTTATGATGAAAAATGGCAAATGTTTATCTAAATATTATATAAAAAAAACTATCTTTCTAAGTTGAACAGTTTTAAAAAAACTGCAAGAAACCTTCACAAAACAAATTTATTTTTGCGGTCCTAAAAATGAACTTAATTGCTTCTAAAATACTACAGGTAAATCAGAACCCTCGGCGCGCGAGTCCGACTCGCCCTTGACCGGTTTATTCAAAACCTTCCGTCCTAAGGAAAAATATCGAAGTTTCATGGGACCTTCGGGGTTGTTCTGAATGAGGTATTTTAGGCAGTCAATCATTAGGTATGTTAATCGTATAACATTTATAAACAAACAAAATGCGCGACACACGCTTAATGACGTAGTATTCAGTCATTAATTAATGAATCATTAATTATTATTAACTGTAAGTTGCCATACGGTTTAAGGTATTTAGTACCGTTAGAGAATCCCCACTATAGGGGGTCTACTTTGATATCAATTAATAAAAAAGTAATTTATGCAAAATGGATGTTTCACACTGACCTCCGAAAAGTCCCGCTGCGACATTGTTGTTCAGCTACATTCGTCTCGTTACCTGCAACAATACGAAGTGTTAAAAAAAGTTACAAAAGATGATTATAATCCATTTTTCTTTTCGTTTATTCCAACGCTTAATAATAAATTTTCCAAGAATATATTTGACGGAAAGAATAACATTGTTTTACAAGTTTTTTTTTCTTACAATTTCTGACAGTAACAGACATAGCCACAGAACAACTATAGGGCCACTCCGCCTGCGCGCATACCCCCCCAACGCGCATGAACTTCAAAGCTCTGTAGACATAGCTGAAAAAATGTGTTGGTAAGCATTGGAATAAACGAAAAAATGGATCATACATGCAATCATGCAAAAGTATTAACTTTAGGTGCCAGTTCATCGTGTAGGCACGGTAATTACAGTGGCAAGTCCATGTCTATTGGCTGTGAGTTGGCACCTCTGTCTGGTTAAATCGACGGTTTTTTTTAAGATGACCTTGCTGTTAGCCTTATTGGCTGTCACAGCTTCACAGGGTGGGTGGGGAGCGAAAGACTCTACCCAGAATGCAGCAGCAGAAGTAAATCTATGGAATACACTCTCCTATTTAAATACTTTTTTGGATAGTTGGGTGGGGTGTTTTATGCTGCACCTATGCGATTAGGTACACCCTTTTTAGATTTTTCTTCTAAATCCTGCGTAGACGCAGTAGATTGTCTGCAAATTATAGTTTTTGGCCATTCTAACGGCACTGGCTCGGGGCTTGATGACTTGAGAGTGTTTTAAATTTTTAAGTGCAAGTAAAAAGGCGCTTAGTGCCTGGTCAGGTGGGAGCAAGAGTGGCTGCAATAGTAAGTACAATCAACTGCAGGTTAAGCTTGAAACTTGCAGTGCGACTTTTTTTACGCAGATTGAGATAAGCACTGATGTACAAACTGCAATGTTTCAAGCTTGACGTGCTCTTGACTGTAATTTTGACTTTAAACAGCCAATGAATATTTTCTCCAACTCCATACCTACTTATGTTGGGGTATTCTTATGTGGTCAACACGCAAAGTGCAGTCAATGTGTGGTTAGTCTATTGGTAACACTTGTTAAAAAATCTTATTTCACCAGCGCAATTTGTTATTAGATATTTTATAAACCAGGACCGTCAGGTACGCTCGCGCTTAGTGGATATAACTTTAGTATAAATAATGCCATTAACATTTTATAACTTTGTTGCAAGCCTGCATTAAAGTTCACAAAGTTATTAAAATTATATCACAGTGCATCATGTGCTCTATTACAACGCTTTTACGACTGTTTTACAGCCATTAAAGTTATTACTTACTAAAAAGCTCTAGGACAAATTATCAACTATATTTTGTTTTCTTCTAGCTGTATTCTACAATGTAAAAGATTAGGTTAAGGGCGCATATTCATTGGTTCATACAGCAAGTGGGAACTCCACGTAGGCGGGAACACGACTAGTGAAATTAGCTGGTCGATAAAACGGTCGATAAACTGTAAGCGGGGACATAAAATTATCGACTCTTAAAATATTTGGTCCATTTTCTTTTCGATTGCGCATGCTTTGCTTTTCCTATCGATCAATGCGGGCCGCTTACAAAATATGTTTCGAAAATTTCGTATATCAACCAATGGAATTAATCCACTGACCTCTATATATACAAGTACGAGGTCAGTGAATTAATCCCTTAAGTAAAGCTGAGGTTTTACTGGTGGCACAGAATATAGAATTATATTGTCTTTGACAATAATAGTAAACAACTGGTGGTTGCGGTTACTAAATAAGAAGATGCCTTTGATGTAATATAATGTTTGCAATTCTGTTTACTCAACTTTTTCTATGACCAAACTATTGCCTACAGGTATCACTCCCAAATCCCCGGCTTATTAACTCTGTTGTTGCGTAAAAGAAGAACCTATCACCTATCAACAAATAATTTTTAGATTCATTAAAACGTAGTACCTGGTCGACCGAGCTTCGACCTATAATAGCCGCCTCATCATTAAAATATCATCGGGTGAGCTAGCTATGCTACTCGCCAACAGATGGCGCTAGAGGTTTCTGTTTAAAAAGCGGCATTTTTTTTAAATGCTTAAAAACACGGGCAAAACAAATTTTCCCAGATATGAGACCTAGCTAGATCGATTTTTCACCCCCAAAAACCCATGAATACTAAATTTCATCAAAATCATTAGAGCTGTTTTCGAGAAACCGATTACAAATATATATATATATTTGTATATATACAAATATTGGTCGTTTAATAGTATATAGGATTATGGTGTACATATCGATGAGAGCGTTGAACTTATTCAACAGGAATCAAAGTGTGTAAATTGTAATGAAACCTGTAAAACAACGACATTTTTAAAATTTGATTCATGTTTTTGTTACGATTCATATCAAATCGGCTTTTTGAGTCAAAGTTTATTTCATCGCAAGGTCAGGGGTACAAATCCAGGGGTACTAATTGTCCTGTCAAAGTCAAATAGAAGAATCAAACGAACAGTATTGTATAAAATGACGCAGCCAAAGTTATGAGCATTGTTTTATACGAGTACGTGCAAACGATTAAAGACATACGAAGTAGTGGAGAGATGTTGTTTGACATTCCTTAGGTACGACTTAGTATCTTGGAGCACCATGGGTTTATTCCACAAGCGCGAGACGTGCCGCAGTAGGATATCACCGTGGAGCGCTATTACGGTAGGTGGAACGTGTCTGCCTCATGCGAATCATTACCTTTGCACCACGAATTCCCGCACAAAGCCCTTCGCAGGGTTCCTCTCTGCCATCATCATCATATCGTGTGGGTTGCAAGGTCGATGACCGACCTCGAAAAACCCTAGTGTCAGATTTGTGGAGCCGCCAAAGGCCTCTGACATGGCTCATTAACGACTACATCCGTAGATAGCAGACGGGACGGGCTTACCGTGCCTTCCGAAGCACGGATCATCTAACTTTTCGGACAATCAGGTGATTCATCCTGCAATGTCCTAACCAAACTGGGGAGGTCACACAAAGGAATTTTTTTAGACAGTGTCCCCACCGGGAATCGAACCCGGAACTTCCGGATCGAGAGCCGAACGCTCTAACCACTAGACCACGGAGGCTGTTAAATCCAAAATCTGCCAAAATCAAAGGTTTCAGAACTATTTGTGTACTCTCTTACCGGGCTTTGCGAGGAAATTCGTGTTGCAAATGCGCACATGGCAGACACGTTCCTGCTACCGTAATAGCGCCCCTCATCTAGTTGATATTCTTCTTATATTTGCACAAAGCCCTTTGACGCCAACGTGAACCTCTTTTATGACGCGCACACTCACAGCCGAGGAGTGGAATTCCCTGCCTGCTACTGTTTTTGAAATTCTTTTACGTCACGAGTGAGTAGGCTTCTTTAGGGAGAGCTCGTTCCACCGTCGTCGTCCTCATCTTTATCTTCAATGCTAGACAGGTCTAGAGCAAGCCAGTAGTTTACTTTTCTTGCACATGAAACGTGTTATAAGAATTCTTTAAACCCTGCATGTGTTTTCTTTGCAAAAGGATACAGACAGTACTTAGACAGTCGGGCGGGAAGTGATCACCGGAAGAAAACGTTTTATAGGTATGTCTAGTTTCACGGAATGTAGCTATTGAATCTTCAAGATATTATAAATTTAGAAATCTGAATCGTATTGAAAAGATTTTAAAATCGATTATAGGTTTTTTGTTGCGTACCTTGGCGTCAGACTTCCTGCGACAGTCGTCATATGCAGTTGTAAATTTTATGGGAAGACATAAATGTTGGGGGTCTCATAGTTTGGTTTAACTTGCTATTATCGATTATATATAGAACGGCACCATCCAATCTGCCGTAGTTGTAAAAGGCGACTAAGGGATATCAATCTGGAGAAAAGGCAGCAGCGATGATCTATATGTATACTATACTGAGGTCAACAATTAACGCGGTAGCCAGCCGTAACACAAATTTAACAAGCGTGGTGACTATATGGACCTCACCCCCATAATATATCATAATTTCTGCTGTAAAAATCTTAAAGCAGGCTTTTGGCAGGGAATGTTGAGTGGACGTTTGACGTTGAAGAAAGACCATCATTTTATTATCTTTCTATGTATTATAGGATGATTAAAACATGTATGTATACGAGTGTGGAAATAGTACGACGAACCCTCTAAGGGGGGTTTCTCCATAACTAATCAGGAGATTGTTAAAAAAAATACTCAAATTTTGATTTTGAATAATTGAAGTAACTTTACCGTGAATTAAACGTATTGAATGAATCGTAATAGGTAGACTATTGAAATTTTCACAGAGGGTGTACTTTTGTTGCCGCTATAATAACAAATGACAATTAAATAATCAATCATACATCAAGGGGGGCTTCCGTACTAAAAACCTGTTTTTTTAGGCGATTTTAGCTCTATCGCACAAACAGGATCACTTACAAGCGTGAAAATTGGTTTGTTTATAGTGCATGAGCCATAGAACAACAAAAAATAATAAAAAATTGGTCAAGTGCGTGTCGGACTCGCGCGCATTTAATACACTTCTGTGTGACTGCGCGTCCATAACGAAGCTGGTATTTTTAACTTAGTGGTACAGAACCCTCGGTACGCGAGTCTAACTCGCACTTGGCCGGTTTTTGCACCTCGTACGTTACGTAAGTCCAGTATAAAAATTCTGAGATTGTTTCTCAAGTTGTAAACTTCATATTTTGTGAGGCTTCTGTCTGCACTTACGCTCGTGATTCACGCAAAGAAACTTCTCAATATCAATAAATCATGTTATTTCATCTCACAAAGATATCCTTTTGAACGAAATACCATTATAATAGTACTTACGCTTCATACGAACTATAAAACGCGTAATTGAATGCATTGCTGAGAAATTGTTGGATGTTTTTTTTTTTTACAGTATGAGTATTCCCACCGTAATACATTATTGATGTAGGTACTGTTTGAAATCAGCTGCAAAAATATTTCACTAATCATCATATTTTTTAAACTAATTTCAAATAAGTGACGTTTGTATCTCTCTGCTTTTTATAATTTTTGGTACTAATAGTTTTTTGTAGATTCTCAATGTTTGATGATCTAAACTAAATACTTAGTGCACTTACAAAAGAATTTGAAGTAAATATAGGTCGTTTCTCGAAACAAGGTTTTCGTTCGAACTTTTTCCAAAAATTGTAATTTGTGTTTTGCCTTCGGGCACATTGTCCAGTACCAGTAGCAGTACAGGTGGCTAAGGCATCCAAATTCTAACCTGCGTCGTTAGGGGCACGTGATGTGGCGTGCCAGATGCAATCAAAAGTAATTGCATGACTTTTGTATGTAAGTAACAATCGTGGTTCCAGAATAACCCAAGAAGTTTTGGAAACAAATCCTCGGGCATATTCGGGAGCACGCTAAGCTTACCACATAGGACGCAGCACAGCCGTTTTTTCGTTGAGGCTAGGCACTAGAATCGGGCTGCACTTGTAAGACTTGATGTGCTTTTGACCGTACAACATGAATACAATTTGAAAATTAAGGCACTTCAGAGTAAAATACTAATTTTCATTTGTATGCTTCATAGATAATTTCAAAAAACGATGCGTGTTGTTATACCATTGTCATTCTTTTGTACTACTTTTTTGGTTTTATTGCATTTTGTTACGTAATTAGGCGCGTGCCGAGATTCGGTTGTATGTGTAATCATTGGTTTCTGTCTGTGTAATTGTAGAGCAAGAAACCAGTATGTAATTTGTCAGAGCACCTGCTGTTTTGGGGGACAAAAAGCTACAGTAAATCTATTTAATAGAAGTTTTTGTGAAGCACGCATGGGCTACTTGATGACAGAATTTTGATTGCCAGAGCTGGCATGTGACTACTTGCATTATCATCAAAAAAAATCTTAAGAGCAAAGATCACATTCTTTGTCATAGTGTAATAAATGGTTTATGAAGATAAGGCCAAGAGTAAAATTTTTACATACTGAAACCACCATAAGCTTTTCTGTATAGTGCAAACTCGGCCAAGATTTTTTAGTCAGACGAAAGAGAAGCATAGTTAAAATCAAAATATTTTGTGGTTTAATTAAAAAATTACTAAAGTAAGAAAAAAATATTCGCTCTCACATTTTGTACGATTTAATCCGAATATTGCATCCAATCCTCCAGCTAACAAATAATATTATTAAGGGCCACACCGTTGAATTAACGAGATGGAAGGCACGACAAGATGCGTTATATTTTATCTGTAGCATTATACTAAGTGCTGTAACAGGTAGCCGGTGTGGTCGTGCTTTTATTGGGGCTTGTGATGTGATGGCGCGTGTGCCCTGGGGCTAACGTGCGGCACGCGGACGTTCGGAGCAAGGTTTGGTGCCCAGCTTATGATCGACAGGAATCTCTGATTGGATAGAACAGGGCTTTAAATTACATAGGCTGAATAGAGTAGTTCTCTTACTTGGCATTAAGGATAACGGTTTCATAAAGTAATAAATGCTAACACGTAAAAAGATTGGACTATTCGTAAAAAGTTATATTATTTTCAAGTTATATTATTATTTCAAGTCCACACGGACGAAGTCTCAAGCAACAGCTAGTAAATAATAAAAGAAGTAATTTAATAGGAATAACGAATTAGTTTTCAATTTCTCAGCCGAGGAGCGCCATGAATCGAAAAATATGAAATCGTTCGCGTTGATGTCTTTTCTATGAAGAAATGGTTCGCGGCCATGCGTATGATGTGTTCATACAAAATAATATGCAACTTTATGTGCCTGTTTGTTACTTTGTGTCTTTTAAGAATATATATAAATAGCTAATTGTAGAAAATTTTATCACTTACTCACAAGTATCAAAAACGTAGAGTTGCCTTCTATTTTGAATTTTTTAAGCGTTGTATTATTATAGGTAGGTATTAAAGTTTTTGATGGTAAATAGAAAAGAATATATGTACCTTGTTGTAAATACTCGTATTTATCACGGGCAAGCATTTCTGTTTATTTACAACTATGAAATTAAAAGCGAGAGCCAACTTGTAGAGTCATAAGTTTATCGACTCCTAAGATTATACGAACAACTTTCTAGGCCACTGCACTATCCGCTTGTTAGAAATCGCTATCGAGATGATAGTGCCACTACTAGCCATGATAGCAAATATATAACATATACACATGCACGTACCATATACCGAATAAAATGCATTAAACATATCGAAGCAACATCCAGAATCCCATACATGTAACTACACATAACTGTACGTGTCCATAGGTTATCCCACACCAAAACTATCTTCACAATTCAAATTATGAGAATTTAGACAACTCACCATCTTGGCCTTTGATTTAGACCAATTATAAACCCATTTCTTGGCTCAGAACGGTTATTACACAGACAGACAAACAAAAAATATCAATCGTAAAGCCACTTTACGTACGCACAGGTTTTGATCATATTTTTTACACAGTATAATGTTCAGAATGAGAATTTTATTTGTTACACTTGGGATAAATCTCCATAAGTCATTGAATTTGATATAAAAGGTTTCAAAAAGAGAATTCGAACATGATGTTTGAAAATGGAATGATGTTTATCGGTCTCCGGCGTGAAGGCTGTATGCGCGGGCGCAGCCTGACACGGACTGAAGGCCGGCGCGAGCGCGACCGGCAAAGCTGCCAGCGTTGGGCTTGGGAGCCTACCATTAAACCTTCAAAACCTACCAACAGATTTTATTACTATGTCTAAATTAGAGCAGCTTCGATTTGGGATATTGCTAATGTTAACCTTTGAAGCCTTCAAGGCCTGCAAGGCCTTCGGGACCTGCCAAATTTTGACATTTTATCACTATAGCAGATTTCCATAGTTTCCTAAAAATGGAAAATTCATGTAAAGTGTATTGCAAATTATGCAAAATTATACCTTGTTGCATAAATTACTACATTTTCTTTTATATTCATTCAATTTTGAAGACTCTACATGAGTTCCTGTATTTCGTTCGAAGTTTTTGCTTTTATTGACTGGCATTTAAAAAATTAAGAAAGGTCGATAAAAAAGAAGTTGGATGAAATTAATTTGGTAAGTCAATTCCTTAGATTATTGACAGGTCTCCGCGTGGAGATCTTTATTCATCATCATCATCATATCAGCCGAAAGACGTCCACTGCTGGACATAGGCCTCCCCTAAAGATCTCCATGACGACCGGTCCTGCGCTGCTCGTATCCAGCGGCTTCCCGCGACCTTGACCAGATCGTCGGTCCACCTTGTGGGGGGCCTGCCAACGCTTCGTCTTCCGGTACGTGGTCGCCACTCCAGAACCCTCACGCCCCATCGGCCATCGGTTCTTCTTGCGATGTGCCCTGCCCACTGCCACTTCAGTTTAGCGATTCTCAGGGCTATGTCAGTTACTTTAGTTCTTTTGCGGATCTCCTCATTTCTGATTTGATCGCGCAGAGAGACTCCGAGCATCGCCCTTTCCATAGCCCTTTGGGTGACTTTGAGCTTTCTGATAAGGCCCATCGTGAGCGGCCACGTCTCGGTGCCATATGTCATCACTGGTTACAAACACTGGTCAAAGACTTTCGTCTTGCTAAAAGCTCTTCAGAAGCTGTTTAATTCTGTCATACTCGAAGGGAAAACGCCACAGGCATGGCACAGAAGTATGGTGGTGCTCTTCTATAAAAAGGGTGATAAGACCCTGCTGAAGAATTACAGACCCATCTCACTTCTGAGCCATGTCTATAAGCTGTTCTCGAGAGTCATCTCGTCTCGCGCGCAGGCTCGACGACTTCCAGCCTCCCGAACAAGCTTCTAAAGGCTTCAGTACCATAGACCACATACATACGCTACGGCAAGTTATACAGAAGACCGAAGAGTATAACCAGCCACTTTGCCTAGCGTTTGTGGACTATGAGAAGGCCTTCGATTCGATCGAGACGTGGGCTGTGCTACGATCCCTCCAGAGGTGCCAAGTCGACTATCGGTACATTGAAGTGTTGAAGGATCTGTACAAAAACGCCACTATGTCAGTTCGTCTTCAGGACCAGGACTCGAAACTTATCCAATTGCAGCGAGGAGTGAGACAGGGAGACGTCATATCTCCTAAACTGTTCACCGCTGCATTGGAAGACGTCTTCAAACTCCTGGACTGGAAAGGACTTGGCATCAACATCAATGGCGAGTACATGACCCACCTTCGATTTGCCGACGATATTGTCGTAATGGCTGAGACCCTGGAAGATCTCGGCACGATGCTCAATAACCTCAGTAGAGTTTCACAACAAGTGGGTCTTAAAATGAGATCTTTATTAATCGAAGCAAAATACGTTTTATTGCACTTATCACTTTGGTAGCTTGAAAGAGATAGCTATTTACTATAAACAATAGCAATCTCATCCAAGCTACCAAAGTGATTTACTATAAACAATAGCTATCTCTTACAAGCTACCAAAGTGATAAGTACAATAGGCCACTGAGCTTACGCCTTCCTGTATTTTTTTTAGGGTTTTTCTTTAAGTGTTTTGTAATTTTTGCCCTTTGATGTGGTAAAGTTCAGTTTCAAAGCCAGGCCAGACTCAAAAATTACCAAACAGGTAGGACCCTTCCTCTTAACAACACTGAGATCCGCCATAACGTTAAAGCGAGACGGAGGTTGTCCCTGCTCACTCTACAGGTAGGAATGTGACCTGCTATCACCTTGAAGGCCGAGCTTGCGGCTTCAATGGAAATAAGCTGCCGCCGCCGCCGCCGCCGTCGTCGAGAGCTTTTCCTGTATGTATAGTTTTCGCCCGTGACTACGCTCATGGGTGAGTACAGTTTTATTTTATATTTCGGACAGTTATTTATTTATACATAATTTTTATGATCACATTTTTCTGCGTATGTATGTGGTCTATTGTATTGAAGCCTTTACGGAAACCGGCTCTTTTGGGAGGCTGGAAGAATCCCTAAACTAAAGTGGCAGTGGGCAGGGCAATGGCCGATGGGGCGTAGGGGTTCTAGAGTGGCGACCACGTACCGGAAGACGAAGCATTGGAGCTACGATTTGGTCAAGGTTGCGGGAAACCGCTGGTTGCGAGCAGCGCAGGACCGGTCGTCATGGAGATCTTTAGGGGAGTCCTATGTCCAGCAGTGGACGTCTTTCGGCTGAAATTATGATGATTTTCTTTTTATTGTCAGATCGTTATCATAATCGTTGTACTCGGATTTAGATGGAGTTACTTAGGCTCTAGGTACTAGAATGTAGCTGGGACCGACGGCTTTACTGCCTTCCTAAGCACGTAATCATCTCAAAGATGATTCACCCTGTAGTGTTCTAACAAACCGGGATGTCTCAAAGCAATGTCTCAAATTGATTTTTGTTTGGCTATCCCCTCCACCCTGCCCTCTATTCTGCAGATATTCAATATACTTTTTTTGGGAAAACTCTTGCCTCGATCTCGCCCTGAGAACATGATGAGGTCGACAATGTAACGAGCTTGGCCAGCAGAAGCCTATTCACTCGAGACTTGAATATTTTCGGGGTATATGAACTCGGGAACACAGACGCAGGCAGACAATTCCACTTCCTTGCTGTGCGCATCAAAAGATGTTGCGAAGTGCTTTGTGCGAATATGTGGAATATCAACGAATTAGTGTGAGTGAGAGGTGCGTCTGGACTTCCGATGGTAGAAGGGGGATGGTGGAACAAGCTCATGGAGTTGTTGGACATCTTTTCCGAATGACAAACTATAATCTACATTACAGAATGTGAAACTTGGATTTCACCAGCATCTCATCACCAACGAGCCATCCCAAAGGTGACAGCAATTCTCCATTCAGGATCATTAAGGATACCCAACTTTTTGGGCACAGTTTGAGCTTTCAATCTTTCATAAAAAATAAGTACTTACAAAATGTACTTTCTCGGTAACTACCCATTTACGTCCACTTTTGTTTGGGTAAGGCCTGTTTCAAGGATTCATTCAATACCAATGGTTTTTTAACTACTCTGCTATCAGAGTCTGTTCATAAGTACTGCGGTCACCAACAACCGCGGTCCATGGTGCCAACTGCAACACTATCAAGCGTGGTGTCTATGTTACTTCCCCTCCATATTGTACCAACACAACAAAACCTGGAATTCTGGAGGGTGTCCCGTAGTGGCTTATGGGACATTGTTTGAATGTAACTCTACTATAATGTCCCTCAACACAGAATCCTCAGAGAAAAAAACTGCATAAAAACTTATTTTGACGATGCCAAAAAATAGTCATGAAATAGTCATAAATAGTCACCATAAGGAAAAAAATAGTCGCGTTACTATTCTAGAGTTATAGCTATGGTTTGCTGAGGATTATGGCCATAGGCTATATACAGAATCCTCAGTTCTGATGCAAGCAAACCGTGGGGACTATCGACTTGGTTTTTATTTTAAAAAATAGTCATGAAATAGTCGTCGTGACTTCCAAATTCTCAAAAATAGTCGTTCAAGGATTTCAGAGTTACAGGGGTAGCTTGCTGAGGATTCTGTGCATAGCATTTCACGAACGCAGATTCCAGCAGAACGTTTAGGTTTTTCTGTTTGATACTGATGTCAAAAAATAGTCAACAAATAGTCGTCTCAAACCATAATCACTTTGGTCAGGTTTACCTTGTAGAAGTATGTTAAAAATGCATGTTAACTTCGCCATACATTTTTCAACTCAAGTACAGTCGTGTTCAAAATGCATATCATCTTTGATGGTAACTATTTAGTTACTTTTTTTTATGTATTTGGAACCCAATATGATTAATTCTGTAATAAAAAGCAAAGTTTATTTGTTTTCATGTTAAATAATATAGCTTAATAAACTACAATAATTGGTTTTAAACTAAAATAATAAAAAAAAACTTCTTTATGAATATATTCAGTAACTACAGATTATTTTTAAGTTAGTTTTTAGGGTTCCGTACCTCAAAAGAAAAAAACGGAACCCTTATAGGATCACTTTGTTGTCCGTCTGTCTGTCCGTCTGTCTGTCAAGACCCTTTATCTCACGAACGGGTAAAGGTATCAGGTTGAAATTAATACCACATATTAGGATCCATGAACCACACAAGATCTGAAAATTTAAATTTTTTACAACGACGCAATCAAAAGATATGGCATTTTATGTCCTCATCTCCATACATTTATTCAAAAATGCAAAACCTACAGGGTACTTCCCGTTGACCTGAAATTATGAAATCTGGCAAGAAGCTAGGTCTCACAGTACAAATAATGGGAAAAGTCTGAAATCATTAAATATTACAACTTTTCTCACAACTAATGATAACCAGTTGTGGTGAGCTCCCGTTTCAAGAACATTCGTATAAGAGAGGGGTCAAGTTGGATGGTCGCTGAGGCGATTTTTGTTTTAGTTCTATTTAAAAACGGGAAAACTTACAAACTTGAAAATTGGTATGTTTATAGTGCATAAGCTATAAAATAACAACAAATAATAAAATTTGGTCAAGCGCGTGTCGGACTTAAAAAATCTAGCACATCAACTTACTGAAATTTCAACTAATACAATTATGTTTATGTGGTGGTACGGAACCCTCAGTGCGCGAGTCCGACTCGCACTTGGCCGGTTTTTTGTATAAATCACAGTCTTCGTACTTATGTCCGTTAAATGGTTAGATGAGTAATACAGGGTGATAATTTTATTGCGTGCCATAGCTTAGGGGGTGTTTCAGTAACGATAAAGGAACACAAAAAAAAAACTACTTTTAAAAAATTCTGAAAATTTTAAAATTAGCCCTACGCAGAGGGCAATAACCCGCAGCGCAATGACCCAACTGAGGCTGCGCTTTTAACGAGCTGTTGTTAGTTTTAGAATTTACATTCAATTTTTAAGTAGGATTATTGAAAAAATGGAAATCCTAATTTGGAATAACGCGTTGTGTATTTACTGCTTCCATAGGCTGTAGTGTAAGTTGACTTTACATTTCATATAATTACCGTAGAACACGGCAATTGTCGTTTTAATAGCAACACTGTAGGGCACTTCAATACGCGCCGGCGGCGGCGGCGAGCGCTAGCTCGGTCACACAATTCGGTCGAGCCGAACGCCGCCATGCTATTGGTTAAACATATCTCGTCTCAGAATATTGGTGCTTTTTCTATTATACGACCCACGTTAAACATTTCCAACTCTGTTACTATGCCATTAAGTCACTGACTTGTATTATTCTACTGATGTGCTATTGGGTAAAAGAAACACATATGCAGCGACATTTTAATTTTTAATGAATAGTTAAATGCGTAGGCAAACAACATTGATCAATCAAGAAATTAGTAAAGTTAGTATAGTTAATTTAGTAATATTTGCGAACCTACCAATTATTATTAAAGTATTTTTACTTACTGAATGCATCTGGGTTTAAGCCCGATATTCTAGTTTTACCTTTCCTTAAACGTGGAACCCACATTATAAGTTTTTAGACCAAAAGGTTGGGTCTGTGCACTGATATACTGACTATATATCAGTCGGTTTATCCTCTTATTTACCTAATAAAAATAGATGACACAAAACTTGAAACTTGAAATCAATATTAAATAATTTTGTGTACGCGACTGTACAAAGGAAAAATGTATGGCGAAGTTCACATGCATTTTTAACATACTTCTACTAGGTAAAACAGACCGAAGTTATTATGGTTTGAGACGACTATTTGTTGACTATTTTTTGACATCAGTATCAAATAGAAAAACCTAACCGTTCTGCAGGAATCTGCGTCCGTGAAATGCTATGCACAGAATCCTCAGCAAGCTACCCCTGTAACTCTGAAATCCTTGAACGACTATTATTGAGAATTTGGAAGTCAAGACGACTATTTCATGACTATTTTTTAAAATAAAAACCAAGTCGATAGTCCCCACGGTTTGCTTGCATCAGAACTGAGGATTCTGTATATAGCCTATGGCCATAATCCTCAGCACACCATAGCTATAACTCTAGAATTGTAACGCGACTATTTTTTTCCTTATGGTGACTATTTATGACTATTTCATGACTATTTTTTGGCAGCGTCAAAATAAGTTTTTATGCAGTTTTTTTCTCTGAGGATTCTGTGTTGAGGGACATCTACTATAGTCGTCATGCTTGTTTGCAACGTAGCTAACACCGCTATGATTAGCTACAGGCAGTATATAATAATAGAATAGCATTGATACGTAAAAAAGATACTGCTGACCTTAGATTATGAATAACGGCAGCTTATGCTGCTGACTGCTGTCCATAGAGTAGAGTCTTACTGCTGTCTACCCTTCGTCGTCGCCTTTTACGACACCCACGAAAAGAAATGGGTGGTCGTTATATATAAGTAAATGGTGGTGATTCCGCGACAAAAGTCGCTAACTAAATTTTAGTAGCAAAAGCGTTAAAAATTCGGGGCAAGGCAAAATTTATAGGTAAATGCGTATCACGTGAGTGGTTGAAGAAGATAAATCTTTGTTGTCGGCAAAAATCAAACGAAACCAACTTACAAGTATCATCATCATTATCGGGTGAAGTAATTTGTACCAACTGTACCTAAAACAGGTGTAGAAGCTCCGCTCTGTGTTTTAGAGAGCTCAATTTCTCTATTTAGGGGTATTTGGACCAAAAATTTAAATCCTCCGATTTTTATGGTATTTCCAAGCAATTTCAGCCGCAAAACGAACAGCCCAGATTAGTAAGTTAATGTCAAGGAGGTTTTAATCCACGCTACGCTCTAGGATGGAGAGATGAATGGCCAAAAAAAGCGTGACGACGAGTATATCCAATAGTCGCGGTGGCATCTCTTTCACACAGTAGGGTGACCTTACTATTTTACGCTTGGGGATGTAATGTTATTAAAGCCCTCTGGAACAGCAGCTTCATTTTAAATATTTTATTTGGCAGGATATTATCCTTTAGTTTCTACCTGATAAGTTGTGCTTCCCTCGGCAACAAAGTGCTTCGTGTCTTAAAATCCTCGCAACGCTGAGGATTCTTCTTTAGAACCACTCGCTTGGCTCGTGGCTCAATCATAGAGTCATAGAGGTAAATGAAGTTAAGTCCGTTTGGTGCCGGCAAAGTATAGTACCAAGTACCAACCCATCTCCACCCGTGGGTATCGTAATGTACGTACAGTGTACGTTTCATGGGATGTCATGTACAACATGAGAATATTATTCAAGCATGGTATGTGCATGTCATGAATATTATTCAAGCATGTCATGTACCTTGGGCTCAATTCTTGAATAACACCGGATGATAAATAATTATCACCCGAAAAATTCAAAATTAAAAATGTTTCTTTACAAAAGTGCAGAATGATATTCGTTAAATTATAAAGTAGTGATTGATTGTTACTTTCCATGTATTATGGTTTTTATTTTTATCTGTTAAAAATCTAAACCAATCAGAGTACGGTCAACCGCTTGTCGGTAGAAACTTTTTCGACTCTATTACCACGCCATAAGGTCCAAAAGTGTTTCTACTGATGTGCGGCCGTGTGTACATTTGATATTTTTTATGTTAAAAGTGAGCAAACGAGCAGGTGGGCCACCTGATGGTAAGTGGTCACCACCACCGCCCATAGCACCCACTGTCTAATTTGATGTCTCAAAAATTATATTTTATCACTCGGTAATATTCAACAATTGGGTCAGAGTTTTTTCAGCAGCAGCATTCTTTTTGTTTGTTTCCAAAATAAACCTTTTTTTATTTCTTTCTTCTTGCTTTCCAGAAAAGCCCAGGGAATTCTTGAAAATCACCGGGTGATAAAATATCACTTTTGAGACTTTAAAAATTCACATTTGCGCTGATAAACTGTTGAAAGGTAAATCAGAATACATGAAAATTAACAATCAAGGACTGCTTTATATTTTAAGAAGATCAATCTCAACTTTTGAAAACAAAAATCTATGATTTTTAATTTTTTGAGTGATATTTTATCACCCGGTGATATTCAAGAATTGTTCCCCAGGTACGTTGCATGCCTCATCATCAAGAAGCAAAGCAATTAATAAAATTTGACGTGTATTTTTTTTGTTTATTTTCAGGAAACAAACAGTTTTACATAAAGTACAGTAATTACTCAAATCAATTTCTAATAAACCTAAAGTTCCCTAAATGTTTATAACAGTATAATGGTTTCGTCTTTAAGAACTAGATAAGATTTTAGAATTAACAACCTTAAACAATTTCATTTTCATTCAGGTTTTGCTCTAAACTGATCATAGCAGAAAAGTATAAACCTAAACACAACTAATCAGATGATTTATTGTTTATTGATAAACAAAATTCATTATAGGTACGACATGTAACAAAATAATCGAACAAATATTAGATTTTATTTCTTATTTAATCGATTCAGTTCTGACTTTACATTTTTTTCACTTACATGGAATAACAATAATTTAAAAATATGGATTGGCTGTTGAACTTTGCCTCATTTATACGTTTCTAAATATTATGGCCAGAGGCGGCTCGTCCTAAAGAGCACTGGTGCAGTGCACTCCCTCTCTCAAAAAACTTAAACTTTACCTACCTAGTTAAGTTACATACGATTACATACCTATTTTCATAACCCTATACGTTGTATACATTTATAATAGATTAAGAAATAATTACGCAACAATTTACGTAATCAAGTTGTACCAAGTGGAGCGCAAAGGATTGCGCTCCTATGAAAAAATCTTCAGTACAATTCCTAATATAGAGTTCAATGAGTGTGAAAGAGAAACATCAACACGCTCGAGCGCGTGAAACAAAAGATTTTCTATGAGAAATTAGCCTAATCAGGAGCGCTGCTCAATGCTACGTTGCCAGGTCGTGATGCGCATGCAGTTCGGTGACAAGGCGCTGTTGCCGATCATACGTAAACAAATTTTTTTATACAGCTTTCAGTTACTGTTCGCAATTTTGCTTGAAAATTTAGAAATACATACATACATACATACATAACATCACGCCTCTTTCCCGTTGGGGTAGGCAGAGACCACAGTCCTCCACCTGCTACGATCTTGACATACTTCCCTTGCTTCCTGTACTTTCATCAATCCTTTCATACATGCTCGTCGGTTTAGGGTACTTTTAACCTGGCCTTTATTCAGAACGTCCTGAATTTGGTCCTGGTACGTTTTAGAAATAATTGTTTTTAAATAGTAGACGGCCTAATTACTGTAAAAATGGACGAATACAGTGTCGTTTACATAAAAAAATGTGAAAAAGACTATACAAATACGACTTGAATTCAATGAAAAGGGGCCGCCACGACCTGAAACCGCGATAGTTCAAAAATGTAGTACAACAAATAAAACTTTTAATCGTGTGATCAAACCAGAACAATATTTAAAAACACCTTGGATGTGCGGTTGTAAATAAATTGTTTTGTTTCCCGTGTCTGGTATTTGGAGCTGGCGCTGGATCGCATAATATGTAACAATAAAGCCATAAAAAATATTGCATGGCCCAAGTTTTTGTCACTATCTTTTTACTGAAATAAACTATAAATACTCACAAACATTAAAAGACTTAAAACCAATATGTTGTTCATTCTCACTACTTATTGAACAGCCCTCGTAACATTAGCTGTCTCTTCGTCCATCTATATTTGCGATCCGTCTGGCTGTCCGGGAACAACAGGTCGATACAGGTTTTTGTTGGTATTCTTCTAAAAACTCATCATCAACCAACTTCATTTGGGCCTAATTGCAAGCACCCTACTTTTTAACCGACTTCAAAAAGGCGGAGGTTCTCTATTCGATCGTATTTTTTTTTTATTATTTTTTTAAATGAATGAATCATTGTTACCTACCAAGTGACATCTGTCCACATCTGAAACTTTTTTAAACAAATTCCAACCCAAGGGCATCACATAAAATCTCTCAATAATGCCCGGCACAAAACTTTGATGCTGACCGTAAATGTCTATCGCGCAGGGCAGGCGTGTGAATTATTGGCTTCCCGCATGTGGTCAATAAGAACGCAGCAAATAACCGGCAGCATCAGATGTACTATTTTCCTATTATTGTACAAAGGTTCCGTTGTTTTGTTTGATTGTCTTTTAAAACTAATGCAAGCTGTGTTTCTCTTTCATATTTAGATTCAGATATCTTCATCATAATGTTATTTCATCATAATATTCTTTGGGACAAGTTGTTCAGTTTTATGGGCAGATTCTGCAGATTCACATCCCACAATACTGATGTGGTTGTACCTTTTTAGTTTCCTTTGTGTTCAAATATCGTACATTACAGCCACCCTACTTCATACGTAAAACAGTTCGGCTTTTTCATAGAAAAATTAAAGGAATAATGCATACCCATAGAAGAATATTCCGCAAATAGCATAACTATCAATTTTGCAGCCATTTACTCTACAATATTTCACTGTTTTTGCAGAAAAAATACGCGATTTTAAACAACATTTAGCATGACATAAAAATGTGTCAAAGACGGGGATACCAGTAATGTATTAAAAAATATTACCAAAAAGGTTGATGACCAATGAAGAAGTACATAACCTGCTTGACCTTAAACAACACAATTAGATCAAAAATATTTTTGAGAGTTTCCTAGATAAATCACAGAACCAAAAGCACCCGAAAAATATTAAATTTTTAAGATTTAGCTCTAAAAAGGTTTTCTATATGAAAACCAAGCATAATGTCAAAACATGTTTTCCTACCAACCCGCAATTTCGTTTTGCTATTGCAACTGTGTGAGCGTGACACAACCGCGACTAATTGACCTCTCGCTCGGCACAATTTCTCTTCTTCGCGAATCACAGGAATTTATTCCGTATTACAATATACGATTGACTAAATTTGTGTAGCAAGATTTTTGCATTAAACACTCCTTCCTAGAGCGTAGCGTGGATTAAAACCTCCTTGGTTAATGTACAGACGAACAGTGCGTCTAACGAAACGCGGTTGCCTAGCAACTGTCACTTTGACATTACGTAAACGTCGCGATCGCAAGTTTCTTGTTTCTTTCGAAATTGCGTGACTGCCAGCGATAATAAAACAATTTAGAAGTGAATTGAGCATATCTGTGTGACCTCATATGATTCAATTACTGGTACGGCCCACGCGAGGTGTAATAACAGACATGATATCCTCTTCATCATCTCCACTCATTGGTTTCTGAGTCGCGACGCTGTGCAGTCATCCAAGTAAGTTTTTTGGTATCGATTCTACAAAATGACTAATTTTTGTTGTAATTTGGGATCAAAATATAATTGAGCGAGATAGTGGTGACTAATTTCTGTAACACAAAGGTTTGTGGAAGGTTGTTTAGAAGTTTGGCCAGTGGGTAGATTTAATCGTTACTTAAATATCGTTCTGAAGTGTCTTTTGAATTGTATCTACTCGTAAAGATTCCTAACTATGTATATTAAGAACTAAAATATTGTAAGATAGTATAAGCCACTTTCCATTATAAACTTCATTTACTTACGCACAAAAAAGTACCTACAAAGGCGGACTTAATGCTTAAAAGCATTGTCTGTCTGTCTATTATTTCACTTGAGAGGCATATTTGATTTAATAATTTAACATTTGATTTAATTGTTCTCTTCAACATAATCTGTAATAGTTTGAATTGATAAGGATAAGTAGTTCCATACAAGTGTTGTCCCCAATAAGCAACAATAATAAAAGATTTAATTGCAGTTATTTATTTTTTCTAGGAAATGCCTCCTCCCTCACAAAGCCGCCCACGTCCACAATGGCAGCTTCAAATACTTGCAGCTCAGAAGCGAGACAATGAGATACGTAAAGCCGAGGAACTGCAGAAAGTGGCCAATTACTTTGAAAAGTACACAAGCAAGTCCAAACACCATGAACAATGGACTGATGAAGGTTATTATGAAAGAGCACAAAAGGAAGCTGAGCTGCTCAGCAAGAAGAAAATAAAGGCTGCGTAAGTATTTCACAACATTTTTAATATCAGGAACTTTTAAGTACAGTCAACCATATCTTAATGGAAACAATGGATTAAATGTTTTTCTGTTTTTAAGGTTACTTGAAGGTTTTTTACAAATAAATTTGTATCACACAAAAAAAAGCAAAAAAGAAAAAGAGAGTATTCAGCCAGTTTGAAACTAGAAACTTGTTCTTTCAGTATTGGTGAAACTTTTGCCATTAAGCATAAAAATTGTGATTTATTTTCTATAAATGAAATTTTTCCTCAGGTTACATACAAACCACTAAGTATTTAAAACAGCATAATAACTGTATTATTGTTTATCATCAGACAACTGGAAGAGCGGCGTAAGAAGCTAGAAATGATGTTGTTTCAAGAGAACATGCAGTTCCAACAAGAACTGAAGGCTTTGGCTGCACAACCCAAGTTCTACAAAAATGGGTAACTTTTAATATTTTCCCCGGCTTCGTTTGCATGATTTATGTCCTTTAGACAGATAATTATAGGTTCTCAAAACTTATTTAAAAATACCAGAATCCACCTCTGATTTTGCAAAAATCCTGAAACATTTGGTTATTTTTTTCTTGTCAGTAGCTCATACCCAAATTTTTGTGCATCTCATGTCCAAACTGTAGAATTTTTATATAAACTTTCATACCTCATTGCACCTCCTTGGAGAATGATTTTTCTGAAATGCTGAAACACATTTTTACTATTTTGTTTCATTGGGTTAAATCCAATTTTTTATGCATCTAATGACGAAACTGAAGGCTTCTCATACAAACTTTCATCCCTCATTCTCACCACCTTGGGGATGATTTCTCAAAAATGCTGATACACATGTTGCTTTTTTCCTTGGGGGATGATTAAAAAAATATGCTGAAACATGTATTTCTTTTCATTGGCTTATATCCAAATTTTCATGTATTCCACAACAAAACTGTAAGGGAGACTTTTCGAAAATGCTGAAATACGTGTTTCTTTTTATTAGCTTTTAAGTCCAAAATTTTATGTATCTCACGTCAAAATTGTAGAATTTTCGAACAAACTTTCAACCCATTTTTGAACCCTTTGAGGGATGAATTTCTAAAAATCCTATCTCAGTGTATTTCTTAGATAGCGGTTACGGCTCGGCGTTGATGAATCGGTCAGTCATGACGATTTCTATTATACTTACTTAAAATATTTCAGCTCACTAGCTCGGAATTTCTCTATTTGTCGAAATCTGTGCGCAAGCGTGGAAAATTAATTAAAATTAGAATGTGATTGTGAACTATTATGATATAAGGTATTAGCACTATTCGTTAGCATCTTCCCTATAGTGAGGTAAAATTGTGTGTTTTCCTTGGTAGCAAAGCTGTTTCACATCTCGTGCCTTTGAAACCCTCGCTATGCTCAGGATTCTTCCAATCCTAGAATCCTTCGCTTGCTCGAGTTTTATTGAATGTCACTGGCACCAAATAGCAATTTTGCTGCCTTACATATTAGATAACTACAGCAAACAACTATAAACACTTCCCCCTACATAAACCTCACCTACAGCGGTATAAACTAGAACCTATATTGTGATTTTTTATAGTCTTGAAACTTAGCAGTCTCTGTCTGCCTTTCTGTGTCTACTCCCTGATTATATTACAACTATTTCTTATTTTCAGTTCTTACCTCAACGACGTGCCAACATCAGTCCTGAAGGATATCAACCAGGGCATCATGGACAAAGAGCAACAGCTTCAAAAACACGAAGCTGAATTGCGTCTGCATCACGCATGGAGACTTCGTCAGCCGGAACTTCGAGCTGCGAGCTCATACCTCGCCAACGGGAAACTCAAGTCTGCCTGGTGAGTTGGCTGATCTGGTCCTCATGATTAGAGGTAGCAGGTTCAGTTCAGAACAGGTAGGTCTACTCCAGTTGTGGAGACTTCGCCAGTCAGAACTACGTGCTGCGAGCCATTACCTCGCCAGCGGGAGACACAGCCTGCCTGGTGAGTGACAGACCAGGCCCTGATGATGAGAGGCAGTAACTTCAGAACTACGTCCATACAACGCGTGAAGACCTCGCCAGCCAGACCTCGATTACAATAAACCGATTTTCTAAGTTGCACAGTTTTTTAGAAATATGATAAAAACCTTTACAAACAAATTTAGTTTTGCGGTCCTAAAAATGGACTTTATTGCTTCCAAAAATACTATAGGTATATCGGAACCCTCGGCGCACGAGTCCGACTCGCACTTGACCGGTTTTTTTTACTTTATTTATTTGGGAAAAATTTGGGGTAGTACATATAACTGTAATAAATAGTGAACCTGTTCCTAACCATTCTAATTTGTGTAAATATATATTTCAGGATGGAACAAATAGTAAATAAAGAGATGCAGAAGAAGAAAGAAGAAGAGGAGACGCGCAAGACGCTTCAGGAAAGAGATGAGGCGTTACGGCGACAGATACAGATCGAAGAGGAGAGGCTTAAAGAGAAGGAGCAGCAGATGCGGGTACGATAATCTTTATGTTATTACATAACATTGTTATTTAATACACACTCAACTGTGTACAGGCTTACCTAGCCTGATGTATAGTTTGCTTATTTTTGCTTAAAGTTTAGTGTTCGAAGACATTTTGACCTTAAGATCGCCTTTATTAGGTAGAAAAACATCATCATACTACCATAGCCATAATCATGACCCAATACCATAAAAAGTTTTAGGTGGGATGGAGCCACAACAAACAGTGCAGAAGTTGGCCGAAGGACAAACTGTTAGGCCATTGCATGGCTGTAACGGCAAACTCATGACTGGTTTGACAAATAAATTTCATTACAGGAACTCCGAAACAGCCTAGAAGGTCAAATCGCCGAGTTAAGCGAAAAGGAATCGATCGTTAAAACTTTACGTAAGCAAGAAGAGCGAGAGAGACACATTCTAGATGAACTTCAGCTGATATCGAGTGAAAGAGAGAAAGAATTGCAAAGGCTCACGGCAGAAAGGGACGCCACTATCGTTAATATGGGACTGCATAAGTACAAGTTAAAGAAGAAAGTGATCTCTATTTTGAAGGAGATAGAGTTGGATTTGATTATGTTGGAGAAGATAAGAGAGGCTGTTTTGAAGGTGAGCGTTTTTTTATTGACAGGCAAAGGTGGTTTTCCATTTAGGTGGAGTTACTCAGACCAATAATCAGATCACAGACCGCCGTGATGTATGACTGACGTGTAGATTTCATTTTAAAGGTCTTACATTTATAATTTTTAGGTACTTTGAATAACTAGGATGTGCGCAGATACGTAAGATGTCGGGTAGGCTTTAGGAGGAGTATTTAGTGAAGACAGAAAATACATCTTCATCATCAAGACATACTTTAGATATATGCAATTTTATTGCTCACTATTGTTTAAGAAAATAGGGTCCCGTTTTTCACCCTTTGGGTTCCCTAAAAAGTAGATAGTCGCAAAAATTTCGTATTTATCGGAGACGTCTTAAACAATAGTGACATAGACATATTTGTCTCCGATGTCTGTCTGTCTGTCTGTCTGTCAGCGGGCTGTATCTTATGAACCGTATTAGGTAGACAGTTGGAATTTTCACAGGTTGTGTATTTATGTTGCTGCTATAGCAACAAAACTAAAAATAAAGAAAAATAATAAATTATGGGGGCTCCCATACTAAAAACGTGTTTTTAAGCGAGTTTTGCTCGATTTTTGTTTTAGCTCTATCGTAAAAACGGGAACACACAAGCGTAAAAATTGGTCTGTTTATAGTGCATATGGTATTATACATAAAAACTGGTCAAATGCGTGTTGGACTCGCTCGAATTTAATACACTTCGGCGACGTGACCGCGCGTCCATAGCTAAGACGGTATTTTTACCTTAGTGGTACGGAACCCTCAGTGCGCGAGTCCGATTCGCACTTGGCCGGATTTTTTTAAACTTAGAGGAATGTGTGAATTTTTTTTATCTGTCTGCATATTTTATTATTTTAGGACTACGAAAATGAGAAAACCAAAAGTGCTACGTACAAACGTGTATTAGACATAGCGTTGCTCGAGTTAGAAGAGCACAGAGAGAGGGAGCGACAGAGACAGAAGAACATCGAAGCTATGTACGACGGAGAGGCGAGACAAATAAATGAGAAACAGGACAAGGTGACAGACCAATTCTAAAATCCGATAGTTATTTGTAATAATCCAAAAAAATATACCCGCGACTTCGTTCGCATGTTAAACAGGATATATAGGGTGACTTTTAATTAGTTCTTGATAGCAAAAGATCTCATGATACTGAACAACTTTCCCCAAGGAACGTAGGTCGAAATACGAAAAACCAAATTAGACCTCCCATACAAAATGCGCTATCATTTGATGCAGTTTCTATGGGAGGTCAAAACTTGATTTTCGTATTTCAAGCTATGCTCCTTGGGGAAAGTTGTTCAGTATCATGAGTACATTCATACCTTTTTCTAGCAAGAACTAATTAGAAGACACCCTATACCTGTGTTTAAATCGTTTCAAAAAAGTTTCATTGAAATCGGTTCAGTAGTTTTTGAGTGATCACATTCCGGACACTACATACATCGAACGCGAATTTGAAATTTGAAACTGGAAGGTCGCGTAGGCTCGCAAAAGACCCTCAAAAGGACCACAAGTCTCTCGCGGGCGGTGCGCGCGGGGGTGCGGGGTAGGTTGCGCGCGGGGGGCAAGAGTTTCCGTTCTGTATGATAGTACTATTACTTTATTCTGTGGCGTGATGCTCGAACGAACAAACAAACATTTTTTTTTATAAATATCTTCAATGTACAGTAATAGTAGATTAGTAGCCAAGGGCTGTAAGGCATCAATTGCAGCCCGAGATATTTAGGCGCACGAGCGCAGCGAGAGCGCCTATAGTTCGAGGGTGCAATTGATGCTTACACCCGAGCTAACTACTCTGCTTTACATCTCGATTGTGAGGTAAGTAGGTCCTTATTACCACCAAATTGTAGGTGACCAATTAGCGCTCCAGGGTAATAATGTAGCTAGAAAAGCCCTAGGGCGGTAAGTAATTAAAAATAAAACACTTCACTCTTTCAAAATTTAATTACTTACTGCCCTAGGGCTTTTCTAGCTACATTATTACCCTAGAGCGCTAATTGGTCACCTACAAGCCCCATTTGGGGGTAATAAGGACCTAATTACCGAATATGAGAGATGTAAAATATATAATGATACCTGCCTTTAGTTATAAGCCATAAGTGATATGCATAAAATCAAAAGCATACTGATGTTGTACTTACTTAAAACTTAATAAAAGTATTATTATTATTAAAATCAATTAACAATTTTGTAATAGTAGAGACAAATGGGCGGAAACTGATATACACACATACGCGAATAGATAAATGACACGCAGCCACGGAAACGAGACAAAATATGTTCATCACACAAATGTTCCGTGTGGTGCCGGCAAAGAATAGTACCAACCCATCTTTACCCGTGTGAGTGTTGTAAGAGGCGACTAAGGGCTTATAAACTGGAGGATAGGCAGCAGCATCTTTCTTTGTATCGTGCTATCTTACATACTGCGGTCACCAACAACAGCGGTCGCCAGCCGCAACGCTTACAAGCGTGCTGACTACGGTAAATCCCCTATAAAGTACCACGCATTTTTGCTGCAGTTCTGGAGGGACTTCCTGCCCTGTAGTGGACGTCTCATGGGATGTTAGTGATGATGTACACAAATGTTTTCCTTGGAAATCGAACCCGTGACGAACCGCGAACGGCGGCGAACCACATCGATTTGGCCTGTCAGTGAAGCAAATCGACGGAATTTAGGTTGAGGAAACTCACTGCATTGCATGATTGCTGCATTGCAAATTGAATTTTGCAATTTTCTAGCTGTGGGCCAAAGAACGCGAGGCCCGTTCGATCCTCATGCAAGATGTGCTGTCAACTCTCAAGAGGCAGGTAGTGGAGAAGATAGAAGCGAACAGAGAGCGGCAGAAGCAGAACGTTCTAGAACGAGAGCATATACTGAACCAGATGGACTGCTTCCACCAGGAAGTTAGAGCTAGAGAGAGGGAGACTCAGGTTAGTTATCATATCGTGTGGGTTTTACTTTCGACCTTATAAAAATAGGTTTAAGGCTGCATTTCCATCATTGCTGTGCGAGGGAGCTAAGCAGTGAGCTGGAAAGTTTCAACCAATGGGATTGTTCCATTTGAAAAGCTAGGAAAATGGCGCAATCTTGTTGGTTGGTATTTTCCCTAGTTAGGGTTCCGAACCAAAATGGTAAAAACGGAACCCTTATGGTGCTACTTCTTCTGTCTGTCTGTCACACCTGTATATCTCAGCAATCGACTTGAAATTTGGTATAGTTTTAGAATATGCTGGCCAACCTATATTGCAAACAGACTATTTAAAAAAATATGTTTATATGTGTATGCATTTGATAGTCACTGAGAATCGAACCCAGAACCTCCAGATCAAGAGCCGAACATTCTAACAAATAGATGATGACACTCTCAGTGGTGCAGTGGTAAGCAGCAGCTGCTTGCTGAGCCGAAAGTTCTGGGTTCGCTTCCCAGTTAGGACAGATATTCCAATGATGAGTTATAGGTATTATTTTCTGATCAGGAGCTCTATTTCTGATTCGCTCACCGACTGTCGATCGGAATTTATATTTCATCTTATTACTACTTAAATTGGTTTGAGATATTGAAAATAATTATGTAATTAGGCACAGGTTTCTTGATTGTCTTCCAGGTCAGCCAATATATCTTTCGCTTTCTCCGACCAAGACGTTCCTCACTCACTATCACTCCGTTGAGCGATACTTGTTTACAAATTTTCCTTTAAAATTTATTTTTCCCTTTTTATTTGTGAGTTAGTTTAAAAGATCCTTTCATCTCTTTCCAGCAAACAAACGCAGCTTACTCAACCATGTCAAGTTTACAATCTCAACTGAACAGCCTGCGACTACAGAAACAACAGCTAGAAGCGGCCAAAGAGAAAGAAACGGCCATCAAAGAAGCGATCGCACACGAGAGCAAGATTCGGCAAGAGATAGCCAAGATGCAGAGGGAGGGGAGTACCCAGGCCTGGTCTTAGGTTACTAGAAACTTGTTTTCTTTTTCTATATTTTAAATTTTACCGTTAGAAATTATTTTATATGACGAGAAGCGGCTAAAGTAAAAGAAACGGCGATTACAGAAGCGATCGCAAAGAAAGCAAGATACGGAAAGACATAGCCAAGATGCAGAGGAAGGGGAGTGCCCAGGAGTGGCACGTGATTTCTTTTTCTGTATTTTTTAAATTCTTCTGTTAGAAATTATTTAAAGTAACTAGAAGCGGCTAAAAATAACGGCATATAAAGAAAGAAGAGATCACACAGGACATTGCCAAGATGTAGGGCGAAAGGAGAGTGCCCAGGCATCGTCGTTGCTTACTACAAGAAACATGTTTTATGTCTCTGTATTTTGTTGGAAATGATTTAAAATTACTAGAAACGGGCAAAGCGAAAGAAACGGCAATAAAAGAAGTGATCGCACACGAGAGCAAGATACGGCAAGAGATAGCCAAGATGCAGAGATAGTGAAGTGCTCAGGCATGGTCGTTGGTTACTAGAAAAAATATTTTCTTTAACAGATTTTTTGTAAATTCCGTTCCGTCCTTAGCAAATGTAGAGAGTATAGCTATTGGTCTGTATCCCGATACATCCGTCTCTCGATACATCCGTCTCTGATCCCGTTTTTAGGGTTCCGTACCTCAAAATAAAAAAAATGGAACCCTTATAAGATCACTTTGTTGTCCGTCTGTCTGTCTGTCAAGACCCTTTTTGTCACGAACGGGTAGAGGTATCAAGTTGAAATTGATAACGAATAATCAGGTCCATAAACCGCACAAGATCTGAAAATTTAAATTTTTTACAATGACGCAATCAAAAGATATGGCTTTTTATGTCCTCATCTCCATACATTTATGCACTAAAGCAAAACCTAGAGGGTACTTCCCGTTAACCTAAAATTATGAAATTTAGCAAGAAACTATGTCTCACAGTACAAATAAAGGGAAAAGTCTAAAATCATTAAATATTACAATTTTTCTCACAAATAACGGTAACTTGAAACGTTCTTGAAACGTTCGCTCACCTTAATTAGGTGAGCTCCCGTTTCAAGAACTTTTCTATAAAAGAGGGATCAAGTTGGATGGTCGCCGAGTTTTTAAAATCAAAGAGCAAAAGCTTTTAGTATATCATATGGTAGATAGGTACGGAACCCTTAGGGCGCAAGTCCGACTCGCACTTGGCCGATTTTTTTTAAGTTAAGAATGGTTTGTAATGATAAGATGCGGATAAAGAGATCTAAACGGCGACGATTGAAGACGCAATCATATACGAGATCGAGATACGGCAAGAGATTGCTAAGATGCAATGGGAAGTGCCCAGGCACTGTTGTAGGTTACTAATCATCATCATCATCATATCGTGTGGGTTGCAAGGTCGATGACCGACCTCACAAACCCTGGTGTCAGAGTTGTTGAGCCGCCAAAGGCCTCTGACATGGCTCATTAACGACTACATCCGTAGATAGTAGTCGGGACCAACGGCTTTACGTGCCTTCCGAAGCACGGAATCATCTAACTTTTCGGGCAATCAGGTGATTCATCCTGCAATGCCCTAACCAAACTGGGGAGGTCGCACAAAGAGATTTTTGTTTGACAGTGTCCCCACTGGGAATCGAACCCAGAACCTCCGGATCGAGAGCCGAACCTTCTAACCACTAGACCACGGAGGCTGTTACTAATAGAAACATGATTTATTTTTCTGTATTTTAAAACTTTCAGTTAGAAATTATTTAAAATGACTAGCAGCGGCTAAAGCGAAAGAAACGGCGATTATAGAAGCGATCGCACAAGAGAGCAAGATACGGCAAAAGAAAGACAAGATGCACAGGGAGCGTTGTCCATGTATCGATGTAGATTAATAGTAAACAAAATGCATATTTTCGTACTTTTATATCTTTTGTACGAACTAGAATAATAAGCCAGAAAGGACGATACCTCAGAAGATCAAAACACGAGAAGTTTGTAACTTTTGAGTAAAAATTTGAGAATTATATACAAGATGTAAGGCACAAGCTGGCAAAAACTGAAAGGGCATATTCAGTCAACCATACTGAACAACTATCACTAACAAACATTCGGGAAACGAAAAAAAAAATCGGCCTCCATACAGAGTGCTCAGTAATCCAGCACCTGTCTGTACTTCTGTAGGGATATGCGCGTATCAAGACTTTTATTACAGGAATGTTCAGTAGGTGCCCTAGTAAGTATTTTGGACTCAGGTGAATGGATATCCGCCACTTCGTACGTTTTTCAGCTATGAAGTCATAATTTTTTTGTATGGGATTTTTTTTGCAACCAATTGTGTGGTATATTAAATGAAACGACTTGAAGAGCAGATTCTTAATATTTACTTATATTACATTTGATCTATTTGTTATCTTTGAATCAAAGTAGCATTTTCCAAACATACCAACTTCCGACTCCTCTAGTAAAGAAATGTTTGAATGTTTTTTTCGAAATATACGTCCAATCACTCCTTATATCCTCGTAAAGAGCTGGAATAGGGACCATTTGATAATGATGATGAGGTACATCTTTGTAATTTTCTATCGTTCTGCCCTGCGGCTTCGCACGCATAGTACCCGTACTTAGTTCATACAAAAATCCCATAGAAAAGGTACCTCAAGTTTTTACAGATTTTGTGAATTTCCCAGGAATTTTTTTAAATTTTTCTTTAAATACAAACATTGTTCTTAAAATTACAAACACAACAAAAAAGAATCAGCCAAATCGGTCGAGCCGTTCGTGATGCTCCCATATATGCGGCAATTAATTTAAACGTGTTTGCAGTGTGTGTGCCTTTTTGAAAAATATGTCCTTATAAAACTATAATTTTAATATTTCGTGATAGATATTAAGACTGTTTTTTTTTCTATTTTAAAATAAAAAAGAGATGAAATTAGATTTTATGAATATTGTAAGGGAGTACGTCTATTTTTATAAGAAGAGTGTTTTGTGAATGAGTTTCAAAGAGTGTTTTGTGATGAGCTAAATAAAAATTTGTTTTGTAAATTCTCTTTAATTTTTTACTTTCGAGCGGAGCGAGAAAGGTATTGTATTCGTGAAAAAAAAAAGGTTTTCTAATTTTCTCAAAAATGTGTTCTATATCACTTATACATCATAAAAAACAAGTCTCCCAAAAATGTCCGTCCGTCGGTCGGTCGGTCGGTCCGTCGGTCGGTCTGTCCGTCACGCTTTGGCTTAGCGGCTAAACGAATGGTCCGATTGACACCATATTTGGAATTTAGGACTTTTATGCAAATCCATCGAAGGGTTCTAAGTGGTTTCTGGCTGGCTCTCATTTTGAGGGTAGCTGTCATACAACGAAAATGATAAATTGTAATTTTCTCAAAAACGGCTCATAGAATCTTGATGAAACTTTGCATGACCAAGCATCTCCATGTAAGATATCTTGCGCCAGTATCAAATGATCTGTGTAATTTCATATTAGGGGTGTTCCTGTACCACCAAATCGTAAATATGTAATTTACCCAAAATTGGTACCATTGAGTTTATTAAAATTTTCTATAATATTACTCCTGGATTGGTTGTCTACCTGACTGGATATTCTTTATGATTTTTTGAATAAAATTTAGTACACAGGGTGTACCAAAAACTGAAAGGGCTTGCTCAGTAGACTAAACTGAACAATAATCTATAAGGAACATGTGTTGGGAAATTAAAAAAATCTCCATGCAAGTATCCTACGGTAGTATCTATTGATCTTTGAAAATTCATATAAAGGGTGTTCCAGTACTACCAAAAGTTAAACATGTGATTTACTCGAAATCGTTTGATGTTTGTTTGTTTTAATGTTTGACGATTTGAATTCTGAATTGATCTGTATATTTCATTCGAACATTTTTTTGGAAAAACGTAAATAAAAGTTTGTATTTCCATACTATGTGTATGGCATTACAAATTTAAGTTTGCGGTTGATAGTTTTTCCTTGAGTATTGCGAGAAAGAATTTTTTTTAATATAATTGGGTACCTACCTACCCACATAATTAAATACACGATCTCTTCGGGTCTTTCACTAGCAGCAGCAGTGGACATCTATACAGCGTGAATTTGTATTGGTTTCGCTCCCGAAGCCCAGTGATTCTACTCATGAAAACAAGCAACTTTCCCGAAGAAATATTTTTTTTACTCGAAAAAAATTTTTCGCCTTCCCAAACAAAATGAGTCGAGCACGTGACCACTTTACTATGGGGAGACGAAAAATTTTTTTCGAGTAAAAAATTTCTTTCTTCGCGAAAGTTGCTTGTTTTCATGAGTAGAATCACTGGGCTTCAGAAGCGAAACCAATACAAACTCACGCTGTATATAGGACCAATAATAATAATTTGTCTTTCGGCTGACGTCATGGCGTTATGATTTTTAAACACAAAGACCGACCAGGTGTGATTCCGACTCGCGCACTGAGTGTTCCGTTCCTTCACAAATATATTTCTGATAGACAAGATTCGTGGTACAATTTTAGCACTACTGAGCAATATAATTTTAACACTATTTTGATGAGCCTAACTCGTACGTGACCAGCCTGCTTAGCACGCTGCCCGAGAGAAAATATATCTCGGAGAAATGTCACTTTATTTGAGGAATTTGTCATCTAATCTATCACCTCCAAGCGCGAAGAAATGTCAGTGGAGGAAAATGTTTAGCAAATCCACAAATTACGTTTTCGATATTTTAGACAGAGATAGCTTTATACACTAATACATGTAGCCGTCCTTGTCTTTCAAAATGTGTCGAACTGCTCGTATGTCAAAAAAACGTGACCATGCTTAAAGTTTTTGTCATTGTCGTTGTCAGTTGTCATCGTGTCGTTGTCGTTGTCATCTAATCTATCACCTCCAAGCGCGAAGAAATGTCAGTGGAGGAAAATGTTTAGCAAATCCACAAATTACGTTTTCGATATTTTAGACAGAGATAGCTTTATACACTAATACATGTAGCCGTCCTTGTCTTTCAAAATGTGTCGCACTGCTCGGATGTCAAAAAAACGTGACCATGCTTAAAGTCTTTAATCTATGGGCCTAGATAAACTGACAACTGCAGCGTGCTAAGCCGGCTGTATACTATAAAGGGTATAAGGGAGTTTCCGAAAACTGATAGGACATGTCACATGATCAATCAGTCAACATTACTGAACAATGCCGTACGTTTACTGCGCACATTGTTCCTACATAGGTCCACTACTGGATTCCACATGAAAGATAGTTTGTACCTAGGTACTCAGGTATCTCAGAAGCGAGTTTCGATCGAGTTCCAACAGTTCCGGCAGTCACCAAAATAAAAGAACTAGAAGGAGGAAGTAGACAGATATGTCTGCCAATAAGTTAAAAAAATAAATAAATAAATAGTCTTTTATTTCAGGTCATACAAAATATAACAATTGCAGAGAACCCATAGACTTATAACTATATTAAACTAAGCCTTATAAAAGTTAAAATTTAAGCGAAACATAAACCTGATAATATATTACCAGCTTATTACTAGCCACAGACTCCAGTTCATCCGTGATCAATGATCATGGTGCTTGCAACATCGCCGAAATATCGGAAACTCACCAAAAACCCATATCGTGGTAAGAACCCGTCAAACTGTTTTTATAACAATAATACATATAAAAAAAAATCTGGGTACGGAACCCTACTTAATATAAATTACGGTAATCGACTATATTTAGCGCCATCTATATTTTCATGGCAAAACTAATGTGACTACTTCTTCTCACAGGGCTTAACAGTGATCTCTAGTTCTACGCTTTACTACGAGATGGCGTTAAGCACGGAATGCGTGAAGTGACTTACAAGATACGTATTCTGCTAGGTAGGTGGCGTTACTGGTCTTTTACGTAGTTTTATTCAGGTTGAGTCCAACTGGTCCAACTTAACTCGTCATACCTAACCTGTTTTTATTATTTGTTCTGCAATGGTTTGCTTAGGCTCTGAAAATGAATTACCGGTTTTACAATAGAGCTAAATAAGAAAATCATTAAATGCACTTTTCTTGTCTGGACTTGGACCCCTTGAAATAAATAAACCGTAAACCGTACCGTAAAACGTTTTTTTAGTAGACCAAATGAAAAGACTGTTTCTCATAGTAACCTGTTTTATTAGAAAACTGGTAAACTCAGTTAAAGTTGTGTATTTCTTATAGTTTTTTGTAATATCTCACTTTTTTTAAATCATGGAATTGGTTCATTTAGTACCCCCGTACTTAATAAACCGGGTATTGGTACTAATTGAACCGGCAGTGGTACTAATTGAATCAGTATAGGTACTCATTGAACCACTACGAAAAAAACCGGTCAAGTGCGAGTTGGACTCGCGCGCCGAGGGTTCCGATATATACTTATATAATTATGAGGACCCATTAAAGTTAATTTTAGGACCGCAGAACTAAGTTTATTTGTATAGGACTTTTGCCGATTTCGAAAAAAATCGTTATGGTTCATCTTGTACCCCTGGTTCAATGTCGACCATCTCACCATAGAGGTATCACGTTGAAATTGATAACGAATATTATGGTCCGTAAAGGAAATGAAATTGTTTATTCGCTCAAAATATGGTAAATAAGGTGTAGATACAGTCAATGACAACGAGTTCCACATATTTGGCCATTTATAAGGCATGCAAAAACATGATCAGAGATTAGTCAATTGAATCTAGTATATGGTCACAATGAAATTATAGCTTATATTAATATTAAATGTCAAATATTCTTGCATGCAATTTACATTATAAAATTCATCCTATATTGAATATATGTCCTAATTGTCTTTAATTTACTAGTCAGATTGATTACCGCTAAGTTTTATAGTTAAAAAACTCTTGAAGAGTATAATAACACTATTTTACAAGCCATTGTTTCAATTTCATACTAAACAATTTAGGCGGAACTACCTTTAATGACTTAGGTATATGGTTAAAAACGTTTACAGCCATAACGTGACAATTGTTCTCAAATACAGCGTTTTTACATGTTGGCATTAACAATCTAGTTGGATCTCTCTGCCTCAGGTTAGGCAGATGCTCTGTTTGGGTAAAAAAATTCGGATGGTTATACACAAACACACTTAGTTCTAATATATACATACTTGTCAGTGTTAGGAGATTTATCCGAGGAAATAATGATCTACATGTTTCAAAAGGTCCGACTCCGCAAACTGCTCTAATGCATTTTTTTTGTGCAATAAATGCCTTGGATATATTTGGAGAATTACCCCAAAGGATTAGTCCATACGAGTACCTTAATTGAGCGGCGACATGGCCATGGTAGGATACACCACACTCAATTTTTTACAAGGATGCAATTAAAAGATATGGCTTTCCTCGTCTCCATGCATTTATGCACTAAAGCAAAACCTAGAGGGTACTTCCCGTTGACCTAAAATTATGAAATTTGGCAAGAAGCTATGTCTCACAGTACAAATAAAGGGATAAGTCTTATCATCATCATCATATCAGCCGAAAGACGTCCACTGCTGGACATAGGCCTCCCCTAAAGAACTCCATGACGACCGGTCCTGCGCTGCTCGCATCCAGCGGCTTCCCGCGACCTTGACCAGATCGTCGGTCCACCTTGTGGGGGGCCTGCCAACGCTTCGTCTTCCGGTACGTGGTCGCCACTCTAGAACCCTCACGCCCCATCGGCCATCGGTTCTTCTTGCGATGTGCCCTGCCCACTGCTACTTCAGTTTAGCGATTCTCAGGGCTATGTCAGTTACTTTAGTTCTTCTGCGGATCTCCTCAAATAGAGGGAAAAGTCTAAAATCATTAAATTTTTAAATTTTTCTCACATTTCAAGAACTTTTCTATAAAAGAAGGGTCAAGTTGGATGGTCGCGGAGTTTTTAAAGTCAAAGAGCATAAGCTTTTAGTATAGGTATCATATGGTAAATTAGATAGGTACGGAACCCTTAGAGTTCGAGTCCGACTCGCACTTGGCCGATTTTTTTTACATCATCATTATGGACATAGGTCTCCCCTTATATCTCCACGATGATCGGTCCTGACCTGCATGCAGCGGCTTGCCACGACCACAACTACATCGTCGGTCCGGCCCAAAGAGATTGAACCTCGCTACGTCCGGCCTGCTTAAGCTAGTCTTCTGGTTCGTGGTCGACGCTCTAGAATCTTTTCTAGCGATGTGCCTCCTGCCCACTGCCTCTTAAGATCAGTTATTCTCAGAACTATGTCGGTTACTTTAGCTCTTCTGCGGATTTCCTCGTTTCTGCACAGAGACTACAACTACGTGACCAAGATTCGGTGCCATATGTCATCGCTGGCACCACACACTTAAATTGTCAGACTTTCATCATGAGACCCTGCGGTAGGTATTTTACGTGTTTGGACGAAAATATATTGCTTGCGAAGCTTCCCGTACGCTGCCCAGCCGAGCCGGATTCGACAAGTACCTAACCTCGGAAGGTTTTAGCACCACAGACCACAATTATATAAACGAGGGGTGATCAAAAATGCACTTTGCAGTCTCAAAATCTCTTCAGACCCTGAATTTCACAGATTTCTAAAGCTTCGATCCCTTGGAAAAACAAAGATACAAATTAATATAATTTTAATTAAAATTATAACGGTCCTTCTATGGTGCTGCAAATAGCTCTCCCTAAGGATCCCAAAACTTCGATTTAACTCCTGTGTCTGTCTCTCCTTCTTTGTATTCCGTGTCTCCTTCGATGTTATTTCGATTGACTGTTAGTCAAATCTGAGTGGAGAGTGGTTATGGAGAGTTGTTGTTGTTGCCACCCCCAGGACTTTTGGTATTATTATGGTTGATATGATATGATATAATGATGTAATAATGAGAACATTAATAAATATTAGAAATGGAAACAAATGTAGAAAGAGAATAGTTAAAAATAAAAAGATCTTATATCAAAAATACCGGCAGAGAGCAGAAGAAGAGGAATAAAAAGAAAAAAAGTAATAAAGAAGTGCTTTTTTTTGAGTTTCCTAGGTTTCATAGGTGGATACCTACTTAATAACCTACGGTTCGCGGATGACACCACCATAATTGGCTCCTCAGAAACCGAAATATCCGAACTCTTGTCGAAAATTGAGTGCATCAGCCGAGAGTATGGGCTTCGCATCAACAGGAGCAAAACCAAACTGATGTTTGTCGACCAAAACGGTACCAACCAACGAGCTAAATGACCTCGACATATTGCAGAAATTTGTGTATTTAGGCTCTCAAATAAGCAACGATGGTGTCTGCGATCAGGAGGTTATCAGAAGATCCGAGATGTCGAAAGCCGCTGTAAAGAGACTCGAGAAAATATGGAAGAATAGAGGTATCAACCGCAAAACAAAGATCAGGCTAATGCGACACTCATATTTTCCATCTTTTTATACGCGTCCGAAACCTGGACATTTAAAGCTCGAACCTTAAGAAGGATAGACGTATTCGAAATGTGGTGCTGGCGCAGAATGCTTCGAATATCCTGGACCGAGCGGCGCACAAATAAATCTATCCTTAAGGAGTTGAAAATTAAGATCAGGCTCTCCACCATCTGTAAGCAACAAGTCCTAAAATTCTTCGGCCTCACGGTCAGAAGAGGTTCAGATAACCTGGAAAGGCTTATATCTCTGGCCGAATGGAGGGTAAACGGAGCAGAGGACTTATGCCAATGCGATGGGCTGACGCTATAAAATAAGCTACTGGAGCGACACTATACGAGTACAGGCCAACATTCACCGTGCTCAAGATAGGACGATCTGGAGAGGTGTGGCGGCACAAGTAGCAGCCCACGACTGTCACGTCCCTCAGTCATGAGGATACGACTAAGAAGAAGATACTTATCGGAAATCCAAAAGCAACTTAAGTAATATTATTTGGTTCAAGATATCTTTTTAGGGTTCCGATACCAAAATGGTAAAAAAAGGAACCCTTATGGTGCGACTTTGTCTGTCTGTCTGTTCGTCTGTCTGTCTGCCACACCTCTATATCTCAGCAACTACTCATGCTATCGACCTGAAATTTGGAATAGTTTTAGAATATAGTTGCCCAACTTAATTGCACATGAAAGAATTTTGAAAAAAATTATGATTATTAATGTAAAAGGGGCCAAATTTGAAATTGTCGCTACTAGGTCGAGTGGGGTATCATATGAAAGGACTTTCCTTGTACATTCTAAAATATATTTTTGGTTTTAGGGTTCCGTACCTCAAAGAAAAAAACGGAACCCTTATAGGATCACTTTGTTGTCCGTCTGTCTGTCTGTCTGTCTGTCAAGACCCTTTATCTCACGAACGGGTAGAGGTATCAGATTGAAATTAATACAATATATTAGGGTCCATGAACCACACAAGATCTGAAAATTTCAATTTTTTACAACGACTCTATCAAAAGATATGGCTTTTTATGTCCTCATCTCCATACATTTATGCAAAAAAGAAAAACCTACAGGATACTTCCCGTTGACCTAAAATTATGAAATTTGGCAAGAAGCTAGGTCTCACAGTACAAATAAAGGGAAAAGTCTGAAATCATTAAATATCACAACTTTCTTCACAACTAATGGTAATTGTGGTGAGCTCCCGTTTCAAGAACATTCATATACCTAAGAGAGGGGTCAAGTTGGATGGTCGCTGAGGCGATTTTTGTTTTAGTTCTATTTTAATAACGGGAACACTTACAAACTTGAAAATTGGTATGTTTATAGTGCATAAGCTATAAAATAACAACAAATAATAAAATTTGGTCAAACGTGTGTTGGACTCAAAAAATCTACGACATTAACTTACTGAAATTTCAACTAATACAATTATGATTATGTGGTGGTACGGAACCCTCGGTGCGCGAGTCCGACTCGCACTTGGCCGGTTTTTTTTTTAGTCTCTTAGTTTTCAAGTTATGATGAAAACTACTATATCTCCAAAGTTTGTGAAAGGAAAAATCTGAATTAATTACAGTTGGCAGAAGTTTATGTAAACATTATGTATAGCAAAATTAAAACGATCTTTCTAAGTTTCACAGTTTTTTAGAAATCTGCAAATAACCTTTACACACAAATTTAGTTTTGCGGTCCTAAAAATGGACTTTATTGCTTCCAAAAATACAAAAAGTGTATTGGAACCCTCGGCGCGCGATTCCGACTCGCACTTGACCGGTTTTTTTTCTGTGTAGTGGGTTAGAGAATAGTAGTATGTTCCTTGGTGGGAAGCCTCTGTATGCGAGCTGCGCAGGACCGGTTGTCGTGGAGATCTTTAGGGGAAGCCTATGTCCAACAGCAGTTGAAGTCTTTTGGGCTGGTACCTATGTGATGTGATACGTACATGTACAAGATAATTTTTTTTTACTTGACATCCGTTTTCCCACTTAATAGTAGGTTTTTTTTAATTGTCGATTTTCTTTAGGTATTCTTACCTACAAAGACTTTGTCGGTCTCTGTCTCGATGTTATACCAAAACGCTAGTTTTATTACATCCTCTTTGGTTATAGCTACCAACTGGTTACTTTTATCCAGGGACTAGATAAGTCTTTTAGTATCTAATCTGTGCCAACTGTGAGATTTTACAAGTCTCGGAACAAGTATAAGAAGAGATTTTACTTGGATTTTACATGTTGTACTACCTACTTTTTTATGTTGTACCTATTTAGATACCTACCTACCTATAACATAAAAAAATATTGAATGCGTTGATGACTTTGATATTTTATTTCGCACCACAAGGTATTTAGTAGGCTTGTATATGGCTAATTGGTTATATAATGGCTTTATAAAGGCTTTCGTATTTTTAAAAGACGTTAAAAGCATAATTATTCAGAGTTCGTATTTAAGTAAGATTAAACTTCAATATTTTACACCTTTTATACTCAATAATTACTACCAAGAATAGCTAGATGCAAACACAGACTGGATAGGCTAACAAAAAGAGAAACAGGACCGAGAACACAATTTTACATCTCGAAGGCGGGCAGCTGTCTACATAAACATACCCTACGTCTACACGCCCCAGTCAAAACATCCTTCCACACAACACCAGAACCAAAACCATAAAACAAGAGAGCCAGCCTGCCTAGAGACGCAACCGAAAAATCCAGGCTCTATAATTATGTTCAGCTACCACCCGATCTACCGGCAAGCCAATTTAAATTTACTGCGAACGCCGCACGTGTCCCACAAAATGAAATCCCACTACCGCACAGAAACACGCACGAAAAAAAATGTAGAAAAATACATCGCAGGCGCCACCCCTTCAACGCTAGTGGCTGCTTACTAGAACCACGCCTGTTTCTCAACGCTACTCTTTCTACCTCTTTCTCGCTCACGTATGGAATGAATAGCTATCTTTGTCTGTCAAGCGCCGCAGTTGAGAATGCTAAGCTTTGTGGTCAGTACGCGTTTGATAACCACGCGCGTTGGAGCGTTGCCGTGAGCGCCGCGCGTTACGTCGCGGTGTGTATAGTGCAGTGCCGTGTAATAGGTGCCGAAGTGGCGGGTTTCCTTGCCGCAGGACGGGGGGCCCATGCCCCCTTCCACCAGCACCACATTGGTAAAAGTTAGTGTCCTGTGCTGTTAAAAAAACTCGATTTGTTGTTTGATTGGGCGGACCTGTGAATGTGCTTGACTATGCCGACGTATGGAGGTTGTTTATGTTTCTTATGTTATTGTTTTTTTTTACCTTGTATTTACTAATAACTTCATAATCATTTTATTTTAACTCTTGAATTCTTATTAATAGATACTAGTGTGATCTATGCCGATCAATGATTCCTAGCTAACAATAACAAGAACTGGATCTTTATAGTTAGGTAGCTGTTGGTATAACAATGTAAATATGTATAACTTACCTACACATTAAAACCATTCTTACCTACAACTAGGTAATTTAAATTTGTTACCAGATAAAGCATACGCAAGATTACCTACAGCAGCAAAAACACACATAGGTACTAAGTATGTACTTAGATACTTATTTGTAGGTAGGTACCTAGTAACTTTCCCTACCTTTTCCTAGCAAATGATTAAGGAAGAGTTAGGCCTACACTTGCTGCTAAGATTAGATTAGAAGCCTAATCAAAAACTAATGATAATTTAATAGATAACGGATTGAAAATTAATAATCTAACAGGACAAACATTAAACATTTGGATCTATAAACTAACTCGCATGAGGCTATAAAATAACAAAAGTGACATAAATTTCTCAGTAAATCAGTACACCTGATTAGTTTTACAGTCGTAGGTATGTAAATTATAAATGATGACTACACGGCAAATATCTAAGTTTTTAAACACTTAAATAAGTCATAAAATGGTTTTATAAGTGCTATAAATTGGGGGCTACTGAAGTCAACGTTTAGATATAAATCTCTTAAGTTGTTTTGTGCATAGTGATAGTGACAAATTATTCATAGAAAAATTGTATTTAGGTTGATATAATAGTAATTTTCAAAATAATTTGGTAATAAATGTCACTAAAGGTACCTACACGTATTATACCTACATGTATATATAATGCAACAAATGAGATACCTAACTAATCTAAAACATTAGCAACAAACATAATTTTTTTGCATTTTGGTAATTAAATGCATACTGCATTAAGAACTGCATAAAAATAGTGAATAACAAGAATGAAATCAGGTAAGCAAATCCAATAACAATGCATTTTTTTAAATTTAAAAGCCTTTTTCAAGTGTTTATGTCTATTGTCTAATTGTTATTCAACGGACTGCGGTAACCGGAATAGTTAAAGAAAAAGAGATAAGAAAGACCTTTTTTGGAAGCGTGCGAATTGCGAAGGTTCTTTCATAACTTAATCTTAGAGCATAAACTTGGGTTTTTTGAGATTAAATATTTTAAAGATGCATTATTTATAACAAAATGGGATAAAGAAAAGGTTTTCATGTATAAGAACTGCAGATACGTATAATATGTTTTAGATTAATACATTTTTAAAGTGCTGATCATTTAGAAACTGTTGAGAACGTGTATTTAGGTATGAAATGTTCTTACAGCATCGTCGAACAAAAAAGAACCAGAAACTACGTACCCACTCACATTTTTTTGCATTAAAATTCAATTACTCATACCATAATGGTTAAAAACTGTCATCAATGTTGTCCATAGACTAGACACCTGTTGGTGGTGAGATAATAAGCAGCCGGACTTATGTGTCTGTCTGTAGCTATTAGTTTGCCCGGATCCTTAGCGGTGTGTGAAAATTAGCTCAGTGGTTTCAAGTAATTGGAAAACAAATAGTTGGTAACTTTTTAATTTAAAACCATTCTTACAACTCATTGCAAAAAGGAAACATAACCTCAAAACGAATGTTACATTGTTGGTCCTACGAGCCGGATATTTATAGTTTTTACACAAATTAAAAACGGCGTGTGTTGAGTTGTTTTTGTTTTAATGGCTTTTTTAATTCTGCTTTTATTTTGTAATTAACAAAGGACATGTGGTTACTAACATAGAAATAAAGTTTCTTATGATTTGTACTTACACCTGTAAAATACATGGCAAGTAATAACAGGAAATTAAGTGCAAAATTATAGTATTTACGAAGTAACAATGAACTTGAAGTTATATCGGACATTCGTTTGCACACAATACACCTTATCTAATTTACACTTAAATTGGGAATTGTCCTGAAATCTAAATAAACAAAGATGGATTTGAAATTTAAGGAAATTTTGCCTGGCAACAATTTTTAACTAAAATATACCAACTAAAACCGCACATTATTGTAATAAATAACGAAACAGTCAGCAGTAAATCATAACTAAATGCTCCAAATCACTGTCATAAACCAAATCTTATTTGACGCATAGATATTTTAAATTTAACACTGACTTCATATGAATACGATGCGTTTTTTAAAGAACGTGTGAGTAAACCATTGGAAACGAAAATTCTCTTGACCGCTGCCGTCGGTTGCGTGGTTAGCGTAGGTGAACTCACTTTTGAACCCACCGCACCGACAGAAATGGCGCGCGACCAATCGAACATTTGAATATGAGGAATATTAAACACAAACTACGGCTGCGACCTTCATAAATTCAGCCAATAAATGTCACAGATTCAAAAACTCGCGACGCCGTAAAAATATTTCTGATGTGTAAGCTTCGCTTGACGTTACTTTTTTGTCTGCCATGATACTGTGATTTGTTACGCAAAAAATAAAGTAAAAACTTTGATGAACCTCGGTGTGCTTATTATATATATTTTTTTAGTTTAACGTTTATTTTAGAACATTTGTATAATATTAATACTTAGAGTAAAAATTTAATTTGTCTTGTTTGTCGACTCTATCATTACTTACTCTATTTTACGTAGGTATATGTAGGTACCTTTTTTTACCTATGTGTGCCTCGCCTTCCCATGCAAAAAGACATTTAGGTCATGTTCTACGTAACCTAGTTAAGCATTCAAAAACACTATTTCTTAGTTTTAAGATATGCTCGGTTCCCTGTATATACCTACGTACGTATACGTACTTATAGATAATTATATCAGTCCATGGGCATGTAACTACATTCACAGGTATTTCCATCCGTATGTACAAACCAGAGCCCAGTAATAACATATGCTAATAAAACTTATACAGCGTGGCCTTTATCGCCCATAAAACTCAATCCCATTATGTTCCTAGCAGCGCTACCAACTTTATGATGAAAGTATAGGGTATAGAAAATCTAGTCCTATAAACGTTTTATAAAAGACTGCTATAGAACTTAGCTATGTTTTGACTATGAACAAGCCTCAGGGTATTCAGTCTCGTTGTAGTAAATATAAACTCAAATAAATATAAATTCTCATAAATTTCATGAATATGAAATTGTCTGGTTGTTTGACGTCTGAACTAGCAAAGGTATCGATAAAATACTTGCCTTGTTACAGTTTCGAGTAGCTAAGACTGGAACTAAGGACCGGTTAAATAAAATGTAACAAAGTCAGTTTAAAAAAACCAGTCAAGCGCGAGTGGAACTCGCGCACCAAGGGTTCCGTTTTTACCATTTTGGTTCGGAACCCTAAAAATGTCTTCTTTAGTTTTGTCTCAAAGTAAATCTTGATCTCAAATTATAGGTACTTTTGTATAGGAGATAGCCAAAACAACTTTGTCGACATTTATAGTTTAAATTCTAAGCCACCCAGAAATTTCAAAGACTGGTTAAAATAAGGCTCAATAGGTCAATTCCAAAACCAATTGATTTATTGTGAAAATAATTGGGGGCATTTAGTCCAACAGTGCATGTTGATTTGATAGTCTGTTAGGGGGAACATGTGAAGACCTTTGAGCCTTTGGTTAGATAGTAAAATAATTAAAATCAGATTAAAATTTTCACAAGAACTAACAAATGCTTTACTAAATAATTCGTTACAGAAACTCAAATGATATAAGAAATCTTGAAATTTGGCCTATAAATAGAGATAGGGTCATTAGGTTATTTACAAAATATCAAATCTCTTCGAACACAAATAACGCAGTATTTTTTTTATATTCGTAAAATATACCTACATTACCGTGCGGCAGAATGGTATTTTATTTTACAGTGAACAGAAAAATGTTTTTAACCGACTTAAAAAAAGGAGGTTATCAATAATTCAACCGTTATTATAGTCTATTCTAGTTTGTGTATGTTAGTCTATTTCTAGTTTGTGTGTAGGTATGTTTTTCCACGCATATGTTACATTGCACTAGGTATTATTCAACTAAGGGAAGGTAAAGTGCAAGTTTCATTAAAATAAAATTGGTTTAGTAATTGAGGAAAGGTACTCAAACGAGAAAAATATTACTCAAAAGTAGTTTTAATTACAACTGAAAAAAAAAAATGATACATGAAAAAGTAATTGATAGAAATTAAACCTACTTCAAGACTCAAAAGGGAGAAATAAAAGTTTTAAAGGCCACCGTGCTAGGCCTCAAAAACGTTTCTTCCTCCCTTTTGAGTCTTGAAGTCGGTTAAATTTTTTAAATTACTTTTTTATTGTGATTTCTTATTTTTTGGTGAGATTTTTTCTGCGACTTTCCTAGATATAGAAGGTGTAAAATAGTACATTAAGCTGCAAGTGCGCTATTTTGGTGATTAGGTTCACTCGAGGCCCGAGAATTGCAGCCAGGGACTTAATTCTTGAATATCACCGGGTGATAAAATATCACTTTCAAAATCACATATTTTTTCTTTTCAAAAGTGAAAATTGATATTCGTAAAATATAAAGCAGTCCTTGATTGGTAATTTTTATGTATTCCGATTTACCTTTCAACAGTTTATCGGGGCAAATGTGAATTTTTAAAGTCTCAAAAGTGATATTTTATCACCCTGTGATTTTCAAGAATTGAGTCCCTGAGCCGCAGGCGAGGACGCAATGAAGCCGCAGGCGAAGGCGAAATGGAGCCAAGAGTGTAATGACCAAAACGCACGCGCTTCTTACGACTTTTTCAACACATTTGCGAATAAAAAAAGAAATTACGACGGTTAAAACGAATTTCCTTACATTTCTACGTACACCGGATACTCCAGACTTGTGTTTCGTGTCTTAGTATTTTCTACGTTGAGGAACTACATTAATTACTGTTTTTTACTTGTAGAAGTCGATTTTTTGACAATAATCCCCACAAATATTTGCAAAAATAGCGCGCGTATTATTCTTTTAGCAGATACGGATTATACATACCTATGCGCGCGCAGGAGGCAGTGACTAAACTGAAAACAGCCAAGTCCTTGAATTATAATATTTAGTTACTTAAAAGACGAATTTGTTGTTAATAAGTTGATTAATATAAACATTTTCATGAAATGAATGTTTATTGACCATATCGAACACAGTTATTTATGAAATATTTTGTATATTAGGCCTTTACCTATGAAATTGCCGTTTTGTATGGCGAATTTTAGGTAAACTCAATTTTCAGTACTAACATTTTTGCATTTTTCTTAGGAATTATAAATCCAATTTTTTTATTTTTTCTAAGCATTATTGGGAAGACATTAAGCTAACAGAAGCTAAAATTTAATTTTCGAAAAATATTATCTGTAAAAAAATATAACAAATCTAATGATGAAATCGGACGACATTTAGGACGAACTATTTTCAAACCTTTAATTTTATATATCAAACTAAAAATAAAAAGTTTATTTTATGAGTAAATTGATAACCTTGAAGTCAACTTACAAATATAAATCAAATGAAAAAAATAGCATTAGAATTATAGGAATTATGATCTCATTAATCTGTAAGAAAATTTCGGCAATTTCATAGGTAAAGACCTATTATATTTATGAAAATATAATGAATGTTATAGACATGAAAAGTCCTTGCTCCTTGGCGATATAAAAAAATAAAACGCTAGTGCGGTAATATAATGACAAAAGCACGCGTGTTTGGTAAGCTGGATAATGGACCTAACAAAGTTCAAATATAGAGCTGTTTTATGAGCAAATGTGTTGAAAATCAGTAACATTTAAGACCACAAAAAATTTCAACCCAAGGAACATAGGTCGAAATACGAAAAATAAATCAACTTCGCATAGAAACAGCACTAGCTGATTGCGCATTTTGTATGGGAAGATATTTTTAAATTTGACCTTGTTCCTTAGGGAAAGTTAATCCGTTATTTAAAACGGGACCATTAAAAAAAATTGTCTAGCTGTTTCCTTGTCCACGTCAATGTACTTTTTTTGAGCTCACCCAGATAAAGCTTATTCACTCGCGACTTAAATAGATTCGGGTTATATAGACTCAGAAACACAAGATTGCAGGCAGAAAATTCCACTCATTGGCTGTGGGAATTGTAATACCTAGTTATTTTTTATGCAAAGCTGCAAAATTATTATTTGAAGCGAATGCTATGTATTGAAAGTCAAGCAAGCGAAGGATTCTAGAATTGAGCCACGAGTGAAGAAAAAGTAGAATTCTGAGCAGACTCGAAATAACTTTGCTGCCGAGCGAAACACATTTTTTAGGGTTCCGATACCAAAATGGTAAAAAAAAGGAACCCTTATGGTGCCGCTCTGTCTGTCTGTCTGTCTGTCTGTCCGTCTGTCTGTCACACCTCTATATCTCAGCAACCACTTATGCTATCAACCTGAAATTTGGAATAGTTTTAGAATATAGTTGCCCAACTTAATTGCACAAGAAAAAATTTTGAAAAAAGTATGATTATTAATATAAAGGGGGCCAAAATAGGGGGGGGCAAATTTCAAATTGTCGCTACTAGGTCGAGTGGGGTATCATATGAAAGGGCTTTACTTATACATTTTAAAATATATTTTTGTACTTTTTTAAATTTCTTAGTTTTAAAGTTATGATGAAAAATGTCAAGAAAAATACCATTCCCCCCCCCCTTATCTCCGAAGTTTGAGTAAGGAAAAATCTGAATTAATTACAGTTGACAGAAGTTTATATAAACTTTACAGCAAAAATAAAACGATCTTTCTAAGTTGCACAGTTTTTCAGAAATCTGCAAAAAACCTTTACAAACAAATTTAGTTATGCGGTCCTGAAAATGGACTTTATTGCTTCCAAAAATACTATAGGTATATCGGAACCCTCGGCGCGCGAGTCCGACTCGCACTTGACCGGTTTTTTTCACTTGACTACGGTCAGGAAAATGCTAACTAATAGCGTACCTTACAGCACAATTCATGACCACATCATAATTTAAAAAACGTTTTTCACGCTAGTGGTCAAAAATTACTTTTTCATCCCATCTATTCGAAAATCGCTGAATCGTCAATAAAGGCGAACAAAATAGCTGTTTTCTCCAAGAGACTTTCGTAGCGGGTAAAAATGGGATTTAAAATTTGAATTTAGGTCCACCATAGGGATATTTTAGGTCAACCATAGAGGTCGAACCAAAATATTGTATGAAAAATTATACTGGCCGGTTGTACTATTAAAATTATTATGAACATAAAAAAAGAAATATGCTCTAAATGTAAACAAGACTACCAGCCAAAGAGGTTCTGTTCCTAATTGATACAAAAATGTCAATAATATTTTCAGTTGCTACAAATAATACCTAATATGATTTTTAGTATTGTTTCATCACGTAATAATATTGTAATGGTATTTTATATTTAAAATTAATGACGAGTGTGTGTCTCAATGAGCCTCTTATTCTTTTCTCATAGAGGGAGATGAAAAGTAAAGTGTATTACGCGGCTGCTAAAATATTTTTACCTTGGGCGACCTATTGAATCCCTCGCTACGTTCAGGATTCTACTCAAGAATCCTTCACTTCGCTCTGGATTCAAAATAGCGCCCTCGCCCTAAAAATATTATTTTACAGCCTTGTGATAAAATCTACTATTGCACGAAAATTTTGACCAATAAAGCAAAGTTTTCCGAGCTAATGAGGTGAAAAAGATATTGCAAAGCGTGTTTTGCGAATGTGTGGAATGTTTCTAGACTCACGATAAAAGAAAGAAAGTGGTGCAATAAGATGACGGGCAGGCACATTTACCGTAGTACGCATAACAGCAATTAAGTGGTAATAAAATCATGTACTTACATATAAGCTGTACTCGTACAAGCGAAATGCTATAATTCCGCAAAACCAGAGACTTCATGGTCAAAGTGTTAACACTGAAGTACGGCCATAATTAAATTCAAATTATTTATTAGTAACTAAATAACAGTACGTTCAGTTTTCACCAGATTCGGTTTTCTTTCACCGGCTTAGTTGTCAGCAGTACGACGGAAAACCCAAGGGTTTGCGGTTGAGGATAGTTTTCTAACTCGTCAATATGCGTTGCCCACAGGACGGGGCGAGGCAGGCGGCGCGATGTCGTGCGCCGGCTGCGAGAAGCCGATCCTGGACAAGTTCCTTCTGCACGTGCTGGAGCGCGCGTGGCACGCGGCGTGCGTGCGCTGTGCCGACTGTCGCGCGCCGCTCGCTGACAAGTGCTACTCCAGAGATAACAAGCTCTTCTGTAGGAACGACTTCTTCAGGTATATCTCACTCTTCTTTCTACTAGAAAAGTTTGTCCTGCGTGCGCATCGCTCGCTGACATGTGCTACTCCAGGGATAACAAGCTCTTCTGTAGGAACGACTTCTTCAGGTAGGTAAATCTCACTCATCTTTCTACTAGACAAGTTTGTCCTGCGTGCGCACCCTCGCTGACAAGTGCTACTCCAGGGATAACAAGCTCTTCTGTAGGAACGACTTCTTCAGGTAGGTAAATCTCACTCATCTTTCTACTAGACAAGTTTGTCCTGCGTGCGCACCCTCGCTGACAAGTGCTACTCCAGGGATAACAAGCTCTTCTGTAGGAACGCCTTCTTCAGGTAGGTAAATCTCACTCATCTTTCTACTAGACAAGTTTGTCCTGCGTGCGCACCCTCGCTGACAAGTGCTACTCCAGGGATAACAAGCTCTTCTGTAGGAACGCCTTCTTCAGGTAGGTAAATCTCACTCATCTTTCTACTAGACAAGTTTGTCCTGCGTGCGCACCCTCGCTGACAAGTGCTACTCCAGGGATAACAAGCTCTTCTGTAGGAACGCCTTCTTCAGGTAGGTAAATCTCACTCATCTTTCTACTAGACAAGTTTGTCCTGCGTGCGCACCCTCGCTGATAAGTGCTACTCCAGGGATAACAAGCTCTTCTGTAGGAACGACTTCTTCAGGTAAATCTCACTCATCATTCTACTAGACAAGTCTCTCCTGCGTGCGCACCGCTCGCTGACAACTGCTACTCCAGAGATAACATGCTCTTTTGTAGGGACGACTCCTTCAGGTAAATCTCTCTCATAATTCTGCTGGTCAAGTTCCTCTTGCGTGCGCTGTGCTAGCTGCCGCGCACCGCTCGCTGACAATTGCTTCTCCAGAGATAATAAGCTCTTCTGTAGAAACGACTTCTTCAGGTAAATCTCTCTCATCATTCTGCTGGTCAAGTTCCTCTTGCGTGCGCTGTGCTAACTGCCGCGCACCGCTCGCTGACAATTACTTCTCCAGAGATAACAAGCTCTTTTGTAGGAACGACTTCTTCAGGTAAATCTCTCTCATCATTCTACTACAATATGTTTAACCACAATCGTAAGTTGATCAAGTTTCGAAAAATTATAATATATACCGAATTCGTTTATGGCTCTCGCCGCGCGCCGGCTACTGCCGTGTGTTATTTATTTATTTAAGTACCAAAGATAGAAATAAAAAAGAAATCCTAATGGACCTACAGATCTACGAATTTACTATTTTTCGAAGGTTGATAGACTGTCGCGGAAATTGATAAACTTACGATTCTTATTATTTTCCGGTGACATGTAGTAATAACTGCCTAGTTGACCAAAGAAGTAAGTTAAGAAATGGGCTACTACGTGTAAAGTAACATTTTATTTGATTGATTACCTGTGCCTTCACATTAAATATTATCAAGTTTTACGTGACACCATACCGTAGGTATTTGCATATTTACATTCATCTGAATTAATATGAATTCCCACTTTTTGCTATTAAAATGCAGTAGATATATCCGCCAGCGAAGAATTATAATTAATTTGTTGAGTGTCAACGTTGTCACTTTTCATTAATAGTCGTAATGTGAAGATATAATCGTACGTCTTATTAATTAAATGTTTCTAATAAGATTAGTCATGACCTGTGAGATTTGGATATTAATTGTAGATTTGTTTGAGATTACCTTCGTCGTTTTTTAAAGTATCTATACCGCGACTTTAATAGAGCTTTTACAAAAACGACCCTGAAGGATGTGATTCAGCCCGTGAAAATGAACAACTTTCCTGAGGGAACATAGGTCGAACTACGAAAGATAACTTCCCATACAAAATGCGCTATCAACTTGGAGGACAACATTTTATTTTCGTATTTTGACCTATGTTCCATAGGGAAAGTTGTTCAGTTTCATCGACAGATTAACAACTTTCAGGGGTTGGTATACCCTTTTTGTTACTCCCTGTATAATGTAGAAGTAGTAGGTATGTGAATGACTTTATTAAAAACAACATTATACTTTTGAATGTATCTGAAATATTACACGAACCCTCGGCCAAGGCTGAAAGTGCTTTTCGAAGCACATCGTCACGGATTCAGCTAACACTGTCGTTTCTATCGTAATTTCACAAAGTGTGCATACCCATGTACAGTCATCGACAAGTCAAGCATGACATTTGCAGTGCGACTCTAGCCCATACGACTATTGAAATAAGGACGGTACAAAGTCTAATGTGTCAAGCTTGATGTGCTCTTGACTGTACGTACGTATGCAAACCCAAGACAAAGAATATATAATATTACGCTATTCCCAAGACCTGTCCATCGCTCTTACTACTATAACAAGTAGTTTTATCGCTGGCTATGTCTTTACCTAAATCTAGGCCTGAGGACAAAGATGACTTCGACGGTGGAACGGGCTCACCTAGAAGAAGCCTACCTATTCACTCGCAACTAGTTTCCTTTTATATTTTTACCCTTCCTCTATCAATACGGAAGTTCGACCACCCCAAAACAGTGATATTTACCTAATAACGGTTATCAACCACACAAAACTCACAGCTGGCTTTATTTAATAGTCCATCGTTGCCAAATCACTTGGCGCCAAGCCTGGAAAAAAACTATAATTTTGTAAGGCCAGGTAGGTTACCTTAACCTTAACAGCGGAAAATGGAACACTTTGCTTCACTTACAACTTCCTTTCCTTGATGGTTTAATTTTGGGTAATGTTTGGGGATCCTTTGATTTATGATAGGTTTTTTTTTATTATGCTGGCCTCTCTCCTCTTAAAGATGAATTCCGCTTACAAATAAAAAATTTAAAATTAACAATTAAACACTACATAACTTATCTTTCACAAATATCCATCTTCACTAAGAAAAGTCAGGAATTTTGAACATTCTTAGTGATATTTTATCACTTGGTGATTTTCAAAAATTGGCTCCCTGCCAATCATCCTGTCTGCATCTTAAAAGTCAATTTTAACGGCATGTACATCAAATCATAACCATCTTAAGCTTATTTTCGTACAGATATTCGAATAAAATTGGGTTACCAACCCTACATAAAACCTCGACGACACCCATATGAAGAGAGTGGAACTATTTTAGCCGGTAGCACACAGGCAGCTCTTCCTAACTGGCACCTGCCTGGAACTACAAGGGCTTAAGGGTGCCTTTCCACAAGAGCTGTGCTAGGTAGCTATACCTGTCTGCGGGCGAAACGTATAGAGCGCGATACATTCCGCCCGCACTCCCGAGCTGTCGCGTACTTTACCTCGCCCCCACCAAAGTGCCTTTCCACAAGAGCTGTGCTAGGTAGCTATACCTGTCTGCGGGCGAAACGTATGGAGCGCGATACATTCCGCCCGCACTCCCAGCTGTCGCGTACTTTACCTCGCCCCCACCAAAGAATTATATAATATTACGCTAACGCCTCCACCAACGTCTGTCACCCCGCATGGGTCGCACAGAGATGTCGTACTTTTTATATCGGGTGTAAGGGACAGCCTTCCGAATACTGAAAGGGCATGATCAGTCAACGTAACTGAACAACTTTCAGAAAATAAAAGTATCAGGAAATGAAAAAACAAATCGGCCTCTCAACATTGCAAACTTGATTGGGCAGTTTGTATGAAGGGGCTGATTTGTTTTTTTTATTTCCTGAAATTTTTATTCACTGTAAGTTGTTCAGTTACGTTGACTGGTCATGCCCTTTCAGTATTCGGAGGGCTGTCCCTTACACCCTGTATAGTTAGAAAGAAAAATTGGCAAACCTTGACAAAAGAACAAATCAAAAGGACGCATTGAATCCATTGAAATGTATCCTACAGAACCCACCCACCAATAACATTTACACATTTTGTATACATGCCTTTTTATTCTTCGTCTGATGAGTTCATTCGGTGACATTTCGGCTTCCTAACCTTAAGTGACGTCATTTCCTGTGGTTGACACCCCGCCATTATTGTGTTAGTTTGAATTCAGAATTGACGTTCGAATTCTAAATGCATTTTAACAATTTGTCGGTTTTATTTGATCACCTGCACTTGAATTAAATTGTAGTTAGCGTAGAGTTGTAGAGTTATAGCAGGTAGGTGCCAGGTGGGTTAATGTCTTAAAATTTATTTTGAGTTACTACAATGTGTCTGGTGACCGACTGTACAAACTTAAACGGTAGATTCTAACCATGAATCTAAACAACTTTTCCCAAAGAACACTGGTCGAAATAGGAAAAAAAAGTTTTGATCTCCCATACAAACTGAATCAATCCTGATTCCTTCAGGGTTGGAATACCCTTTTTGTTACACTCTGTTTTTCCCAGTGAAATAAGCAGTACCTGTTGTGTCAAATTTCTTTATTAGTACCTGGGCGACCGAGCTTCGCTCTTTATTAGCCGCCTCAACCTGACGATATCATCGGGTGAGCAAGCTATGCTACTCAACAAAAGATGGCGCTGTAAGTTTCTTAAACGCACTAAAACGCGCAAAGACGGTGAAAACGATTTTTCCCAGACATGAGACCTAGCTAGATCGATTTTGCCCCCAAAAACCCCTGTATACTAAATTTCATCAAAATCGTTTTCGAGAAACCGATTACAAATATTGCTCGTTTAATAGTATAGGATAACAGCAAGATAGGATTAAATAAAGCAAGACAGAGCTATGCAGGAGAGTAGGACGGAGCGATGTATACCTGTCTCTGTCGCTCCAAGCTCTATTACCTATAGCCACGATCACACCTAACTGAATTCAAAGACTAATTCGGCATACATTGCTGGGAGGCTTGGTTATGTTAATTGCAATATCCTTACTTCAACGAGCAATGTATGCCGAAATAGTATTTGAATTCAGTAAGGTGTGATCGGGGCTTGACGCATCGCTCCAACCTGCTGTCAGACTGCTGGCATTCTACTACTAATCAAGCAATGGACTGTAATTGTATTTTCATCAACTTACTTACCCCAATAATTTATCCTACTACAACATACATTCACTACATTGGCAGGTCCTTTATCTTAGGTGTGAGCAAAAATACTCCTCAGACGCACCGCCGTTAATTTTCGCATACTGCCAAAGTTATGTTTTATTCATACAAAACTCCTTCGTTTATGTTAATGTTCTGGTAATAATTCAACGTGATGATAAAATAATATAAAAAATGGCGGTGTTAAACGCAGTGTGCTTTGCTGTTCGGGATTTTAAATTGTAACTACAAGGCATTTGCGGTCGGTTAGCGATGTTTGGTAATTTTTTATTTTGGCGGTTTTGATAATTAATGCATGTCTGTAAATTGCATTGAGGCCTTTATTTGGTAGTTTTACATAGTTTGATTGATCATTAATCTCGCAAAGCCTAATCTAGGATTTTGCCTAAGTTTTCGACAACGACCATTAGGATAACAAACACATGAAATGTTAACAAACTCACAAAGTGACAAGTACGTATGTTTATACAAATTAATAAAAATACAAAATCACTCGTAAAATTTATAGAAATCGTAAAAAATACGCGAATGTATCTCGTTTAGGACTTTCCAGAATCACTAGTAAAATTTATACAAATCATTCAAAAGGAAAAATTATCAGTGAATAAACGTATTATTTATTGCTGAAAATATATTCAATCATCGCGTTGGTGGTCCTTCTATTGAACTAAGTATTTACCATCATTACAACTTGTATTAAAACTTCATAAACCTTTGTTGAGTGATATAAAAATAATATTAAATAAATCAATTTAAACTTTACGTTCATAGAAGAAGCGAGCAACCGGTAGTCAGTTTCAAATTTACTGCCAGATTTCTTAATAAAGGGGGTTATGAATCTTGCCCAGACGGGAATACTTTTTCGAGAGGTTATGTATTTTGGAAAATGAATTTCGATATTGAATCGAATCCATTTAAAAAAACTTTATGAACAAATTGTATCAACGTTCAATAATACAAAAGAATGACAAAAGATTAACTTAAGGCGTCTCCGGTACTGACGGAGAAGACGCAGGTTTGAATCCTGCCTTTGGTTGTTGCGATTTTCTACTGTGTATAAAAGCTTGCTATAAATACTTAGTTATTTTACCAATAAGGTAAAATATTTTGGTCGTCCCATACAAACTGTCTATAGACGAGACAAGGTTTGTATGTAAAAGCAAAAAAAAAATTTTTTTGACCTCTCTTTCTTAGTAGGAAAATGTTGTTCAGTTTTATGGTCTAAACAACATACAATTTTTGTTGTGCTAAAACATTTGTCCTGTATACAGTTTCATGTTTTGGAACTCAAGATTTAATATTTGAAGAAGTGTTTACATTATTTTTTAGCCTGTTTAGTTAATTTCATTACCCAAAATACAAATTAGGTTAAAACACCGTTAAAACCACAGAATAATAAGGGTAATCTATTACCCTGAGAAATAATTCGTAACAAGGTCCATTAACTTGGTAGGGTTATTTTGAATGTTTCATAATGCTTGATGATGATGTGTTATATGTTTCATAATGATTGTTGACATGCTGGAAGATGTCATCCCAAAGTAATAAAAATTAACACGGTTTCTATTTCGAGCAAAGCACGGAGGTCCACTTTCCTTGGTTAAAACCCTGTATTATTGTATGTTATAGTTCCCTTCGGTGAGTGTAATCTAATGTAACGACGCGAGCGCAGGTTTACGACTACTAGATCACTGTTTATGAGGACCAAGAGCCACTTTGATTATTTTAATTATTACTTGCAGGAAAACTATGGATACCTTAACTAAGGTTAAGTCCATTTAAAAGCAAATAGCTAAAAAATAATAATAAATCGACGTTAATCGTTATTTTTAGCCCATCAAGAGGGCAACGCGTTTGCGTTTTCGATTCAGCTAAGCTTTGAGACTCAATTCTTGAGAACACCGGGTGATAAAATATCACTTTTGTTTGAGAAATTAAAAAATCCTTTTTACCCTGATGAACTGTTGAAAGGTAATCATTACATGAATATTTACAATCCCAGATTACTTTATTATTACGAATATCACTACTTAATTATATTAATTTTGGAAAGAAATCAGTGATTTTGACTTTTTGTGTGATATTTCATCATTCGGTGATATGCAGGAATTGAGTCCCTGTTATCGCAAAAATTGGTATTATCCTAATCCATTACGAGCAATATTTGTATATTATATACAAGGTGTAGCAGAAAGGTTAGATCAACGCTGAAGGATGTGGTTCTGCCCATGGAAGTTGTTCAAACTTTCCCTGCTCGAAATACTAAAACAATTTTTGACCTCTCATACAAAATGCGTTATCAGCTGATTCAGTTTTCTAAGTTTGATAATTTATTCAAACAATCTATTATTTTCTCTATTTTATCTATAGTTTATTTGATCTCGTATCACGCGACTGCAGATAGATTCAAGTTTGCATACGAGAAGTTTGATTTACTGGGACTAAGTCCTAACTAAGTACTTATAGTACCTACAAGCAGAGGTGAAGGCTAATTACTGATGTAAATACCTAGTTGTTTTAATGTGCAAACTGATTTGATCTAGATACTGTAGCAGTTAATGCCTTTTAGTTTAAAAGGACAAGCTTGTATTATATATTTTCCGCCCACGTTTATTTATTAAATAATTAAACTTTTCATATAGAAGTTGTAGAAAAAGTTAATCTATTTTGAGTTTCTGTACCTTCAGTTGAAACTTGAAAGTATTTCTATAGAAAATATACTTTTAAGAAGTAGGTCCATAAACGCACTTGCATCTATACTATTTTATAAAATTGTAATGTAGCTATAGCTACTATATGGTGTTTAAGACGACCTTAACTTCTAATGATTCGTAGATTGTACTACCTCAAAGTCTGTTTACAGAAGTAGTTGCGGGCATATGCCAGTTAAAATAAATGCCGCTTGGTTGCCGCTCGGAGTGAAGTTGAGCGCTCGACGGTTGCGCCAGAGTAACTTGTCTCGTGGCGGCGAAATAGTTGGCTGCTTACTACGCATCTGACGTCATCTACCGAGCGTGCTACGAGAACGCTACGACTAGCTACGACGCTACGCAGCTCTGCTTTGTATAACTGTTAAGTTCATATTGTATGAGAGTGGAAATGTTTCAACAGCTGAGTGTGTGTGCGGGATGCAAAAAAGACATCCACCAGCGAGAGTTTATGATATGCTCCCTATGTGAGCACCGGTTTGATCTAATTTGCGGAAATGTCTCAGAAAAACTATTTCCGTTAATGACTGTGGAGAGCAAGGCAAAATGGAAGTGCCCTGGTTGTATTTGCAAGCAGCCTAAACTAGGTAACTTGAATACGCCGATCAGATCTGCAGTTGACCCTGAGGCAATAATCGGAATTCGGCAGACGACTGGTAATGAGCCTGGAGATTCGATACCTGGAAGGGGGAAACACCGTCCGGTTCCAGCCTGTACCGTGGAAGAAAAGGAGTTAACAGAAAACGATACTACGGAGCAAGTGAGTACTACGGAAGCATTGTTACGTAGCATTATTAGACAGGAAGTGAAAACGGCAATTAGGCGTTCGAACCAGAGCGAGGAGTTAAGATCTTTAAAGGAGGCCTTAGAGGACCTTCGGGAATTAGTGATAGCTCGTGCTGATCAGGTAGATCAACTGACCTTGGCATTGAGTGCGAAAGACGAGGCACTTGCTATGCTACAGGCAGAAAATTCGATGCTGAAGAATGAGATTAGGAATTTAGTAGAGAGAGAGTGTGCTTTTATGGAAAGGGGAAACGTATGGGCCAAGAATAAGCAGGACGGTTCGCAGGAAAAAGTAATGACGACAGGTCAGAGCGTTCGGGAGGATAAAAAACAACAAACGGTCGTACCAGCGTCCACCAGCAGCAACAGTCAGGCTACGGACCCTGAAGCAAATGTAATTGTACAGCTTGCAGCGAAGCCGCCACTAGAAGTAGTGAACTCTACTGAAGCTCCGTCGCAGCTCAGCAAGCAGGATGAACAGATGAATGATGATTGGAAAGTAGTAGAAAAGAAAAAAAACAGGCGAAGTAATAGACCGGAAATAATGAAAGGAGATAATGTAACACTACGTGGATTACGGGCTGTTGAAAAGAAGAAATACCTTCATGTATGGTCTCTGCATCCAGACACTACGGCTGATGCAGTTCAGGCCCACATTGATACCGTCGTTGGAGAAGCGAATTCTTCTATAAAAGTGGACAAGATTATTCCCAAAACGGTGAAAGAATACTCATCTTTCAAAATAGGAATTGCTGAGAGTCTGTACGATAAAATAGCTAAGCCAGAAATATGGCCCGCCAATGCACGTTTTAGCGAATGGAAGTTATTTCGTTTCCATCAAAGACCATCGGATAGGCAAAAACCGCAAATTTAGAGGCCGTGCTGTGAGGTTATACTATCAGAACGTACGAGGCTTGCGCACAAAACTAAAAACGTTTAGTAGAAGTATAACGGGTTCTAATCACGATTTCTTTGCCATAACTGAGAGCGGCTTAAATGAGTCTGTAAGTGATGGGGAAGTGATACCTCAGGGCTATTCATTGGTGAGGTGCGATCGGGAGGATGGTCGCAAGATGGGGGGAGTTCTTCTCATTGCAAAGCCAAGATACGATTTGCGGTTGCTTCCGCTTCCGGGCAACGCGAACTTACGCGACCGACAGTTTGAGCTCATTTGTGTGACTGTTCATCGGGATAACAAGTTCCTATTCCTATGTTGTGTGGCGTATATACCACCTGATGCTAGTGACAGTGACTATATGTACATGTTTCACATTTTAGAGCAATGTTGCGTGAAGTATGATAATGTTGTAGTGGTAGCCGATCTTAATATGTATTCTGCTAGTAAGGATATACAATGTTATTACGAATACTTTGTAACCTTTTGTGAATTCCAACAATGTAATAGTATCACTAATTGTAATAGGCGCCTTCTGGATGTAGTCTTAAGCACGTACAGCAAGGACCAATTAAGTGTAACAGAGGAGAGTGATTACGTAAGTGTAATAGACCCTCATCACCCCCCTTTGAGTGTGTTGATTTATACTGGGGTAGCGCCCCATAACTCGGCGCAAATTGCCTCCACGGAACAGAAAAAACTAAAGTACCCGCGGTGGAACTTCCATAGGGCAAACTTTCAAGAGTTATATGCAGCTATAGCTGACGTGGATTGGGCACCACTGTATAGGTTAACTAGTACAGATGAAGTGTGCGAGTTTATTTACTATATACTGTATAAAGCCTTTGACGATACCACTCCGCGGAAAAAGCGTAGGCTTAAGGAATCGCGGTACTGCTATCCGGAATGGTATACCTCGGAGCTAATAAATACTATAAAGTACAAGGCATTTTGGCACAAAGAGCATAAAGCTTCGGGTTTAGATGGTGATTATAAAATGTTTTCATATTATCGATCAGTGGTGAAGACTAGTCTGGATGAGGCATATGACGTCTATCAGAGTCGTGTGGAAACACAGTTTCAGAAGGATCCAAAGTCCTTTTGGGGTTTTATTGGCAACAAACGATCTAAGCGACATAAGCCATGTGTCTTGAAAAATGGTGTAGCTATTCCTGAAGGCCAATGTGCCTTGGAATTTGCTAATTATTTCAGTTCAGTTTACGGTAAGGAAGCACCAAAGTTGGACGCTGGGGCTGCCTCGAGTTTCCCGGATGGTGGTTTAATAGTACATGTAGGGCAACTGTCAATGACTGAGGTGAAGGCGGCTCTGTCAAGGTTGAAACCTAAGCGTACGGTAGGACCAGATGGAATTCCTCCATTTGTAGTCAAGGATTGCAGGGAAGTCTTAGCAAAACCATTACAGTACCTGTTCAATCTCTGTTTAGCCAATTGTAATTATCCAGAGGTTTGGAAACTGACCAGAGTTTCACCCATACCAAAGGGAGGTGGGGGCTCAGATGTAAGTGACTATCGGCCTGTTGCCGTTCTCTCCGCTCTTGCTAAGGTCTTTGAGACTGCATTATGTACAGCTATTTCCGCACAAATTGCTCCGAGTCTCGCTGATTCGCAGCACGGATTTCGTGCTGGACGTAGTACGAACTCGAATCTGATTTGCTTCATAAATTACGCAGCTCCGGTACTCGATGCATTACCTGGTTCTCAAGTGGACGTTGCATACTTCGATATAAAAAAGGCGTTTGATTGCGTCGACAATGATATCTTGTTGGCTAAACTAGCAAGGATGGGTTTTTCGACGCAATTGTTGCGCTTCTTTGCCTATTACCTCAAAAACAGGAAGCAATATGTGGAGTATGCCGGAAGCGAGTCAGATCCTTATTACACTCTTACAGGCGTTGGTCAGGGAACCAGTTTGGGTCCGCTGGAGTTCATCATCATGATAAACGACTTACCAGAGGTGGTGCAAGATTCTCAGTTATTGCTGTTCGCTGATGACCTCAAACTATACTTGTCGGTTACGAGCAGGGAAGATTGCGAAAATTTGCAAAAAGACATTGATAGGGTAATCAATTGGGCTAAAAACAATAAGCTGCTATTTAATACATCAAAATGCAAAATAATGACCTACAGTAGATCAAATAGCGCAAGACAATTCGAATATGAAATACATGGTGTAGTTATTCCGCGAGTAACTGAGATCTGTGATTTGGGTGTAACAATTAAAAATGACCTAACATTTCGAAAGCATATTATTACCATCTGTGCTAAAGCATTTCGGAATCTAGGGTTTGTTTTGCGTGAAGCAAAGGATTTTAAAGGAACAGCTGCAGTTCGTGCCCTTTATAATGCGCTGGTTAGAAGTAGACTAGAGAGTGGGAGTATTATTTGGAACCCTCATGAAGCTAAATATCAGCAAATGGTGGAAAAATTGCAGAATAAGTTTCTGAGGTTTGTATACTTAAAGGAATATGGGGTATACCCGTTCTATCCTCTCATGTACCCGACATTGTTTGTCCTTGGTATGGTGGGCTATTATAAATTGGAAGTAAGACGAGACTTGTCGTTGACCAAATATATTTTTTTGTTATTACGGGGAAAATTGTTTAATCCGTTTATCTTAGACTTGCTTAAATTAGAGGTTCCTAATAGCAGACTGCGGCGGACGCCGAGGATGCAGCTACTGCAGGTTCCATATTGCCGGACCAATCTCTTGAAGTTTGCCCCGGTATCTAAGGCAATAGGAATTATTAACGGTATATCCGATAAAATTGATATTTTTTGTTGTTCATTGTCGGAATTCGAAAGGGTTACTTTATATTATTTATGCTATATATATAAGTCCTAACATTGTTGATTGGGGTTACCTGTAAGAACAATGTAGTGTTGATTGTAAATAAATAAATAAATAAATAATAAAAATGGATATAAGGATGTTCTAAACAATATGTCTTTAATTTTTTTTCTTTTTGAATGAGGTGATTTATCCTGCATCATAAAAATTATGGTGCTTTTTCTGTATTCACTTAAACTAAGTTTAGTAGTACGGTCAACCGCTTGTCAGTAGAAACTTTTTCAACCTTATTACCACGCCATAAGGTCCAAAAGTGTTTCTACTGATGTGCAGCCGTGTGTACGTACGCACGGCAACAACCACGTAGAAACAAAACCAGTTTAAGCTGAACCAGCGCTACGCTACAAACACCCGAAACCAGGGACCTGAAGTGTTTCCATTGACGTGCGGCCGTGTACTAACTAATGATAGTTTGGCAGGTTTGGTTACTTTAGGACCTCTTGCTTAATTAAATAGGTATAAAACCAACAAGTTTCTTATAAATTGATTACCATTGAGATATAGAGACCAGATTCTATAGAGCTGCAGGTTACACCTATTACCCTATAGGGCAGTTTGATATATCAGTTACTTCACTAGTCGTTACCTCGCCACCTCGGTTACCACACGTTCCGTTTACGCCTGGATAGTAAATTTGCAACTAGCAGGTGAAGATATAGTTGAATTAGAAGGGCATCTATAATGCTAAGTATTCCTGTTCGTCGGTTTTGTAACTGAGTTCATGTTACTGCCATAGATCTATTCTGACTTATAGTAAATACGTGACGTAGTTAAGAAACAGGGTTCAACCATCAACGAACAGTCCATAGAAATTTGGAAAGGTACGCTACATAACAATGACCGTGTTATAAAAAGATCTTTCCTTGGAAATGTTATTCTGCCTGTCTAATTTTATCAAGATTTTGTTGCAACTTGAGCAAATCAATATGACTCTACATTTTTTTCATCATGACATCCCAATAAACGTCCACTGCAGAAAAGGGAACTCCCTCCAGAAGTCCAACAAAAAACACGAAGTATTTTTGTTTGGTTACCGTAAGTTATCCCACAGCTAAACCCAACTCTGCCCAACATCCTTTCCGCACTTCCCCTCATGACGTCTTTGCTGGAGTTTCATAGTGAGCTTCCTGTCCTGCAGTAGACGTTTCACGGGATATTATGGTAAGCCAAATCACAGACCATTTGGCGAGGTCCAATGGCAGTCGTTCTGTCAGTCAGTGCCCTCGTCAAATCCTGCGTACTAAAAAACAGAAAGTTAAAAAAATGCTTATAGTTCAATAAAAAAAAATTCTTAAGAAGAAAGAAGTCCTCAGAATACTCCTCCAGTGAACTTTTACTTGTACCGTGCAAGTTTCACGGACGATATATCAACGCATAATTACGAACATCTGCACATTACATGCGCATGATTCTTTGAACTTAACACAAATTACACCAATTTTTTAATATTTTCCAGACACGATATGTAAACTGCACGGTCCGCCGGTCTATAATTATGATATTATGATATATTTTTATATAATAATTACAGTAATTTAAAATAATAACTGAAAATAATCGATTTATTGAAACTTTAAATGAATTTGTCGCATAAAATTATGTCATTGTCATTGCAAATTTTACGTCCATCTACATTGATGACGTTGTTATTAAAACCACTTGCTTGCTATTACTTATAAGTTATAACAAAACCTTATAAGTTTATACTGCAGTTTGAACGGCTCAAGACCAAAGTATTACTGACGAGCCGCAGTGTGTGCAATAGGCAGATGATAAAAAACCCGTCCTTGGTTCCACCTTCCTAATTCGGGTGATATTTTAACACATCCCAAACTAGAACAACTAAATATCGGGTACCAGAGACTGATATACAAACATAAAATATAACACCCAGACATAAAAAACATACTCATGTTCATCACATAAATGTTTGTTGCCCTGGGCGGAGATTGAACCTGCGGCCCACGGCACTGAAGGCAGGCTCACTACCAACCACACCAACGGGCCAGTCGTATTGCAAGTCAGCCAATTTTTGTGACAACCTTTATATATCCTCCGTGTAAAACCGGCAAAGAATAGTACCAACTTTTTACTACCCGCGGGTGTCGTAAGAGGCGACTATGGGCTTATGAACCGGAAGATGGGCAGCAGCATCTTTCTGTGTGTCGTACCATCTTAATACTGCGGTCAACAACAACAGCGGTCGCCAACCGTAACGCTTACAAGCGTGGTGACTATGGTAAATCCCCTCCTAAGTACCACGCGTTTCTGCTGAAGTTTTGGAGAGAACTCCCTGTCCTGTAGTGGACGTTTCATGGGATGTTATGATGATATTTCCATTTGTAAAGACCATCTCTATTTCCAGACGGTACGGCACGAAATGCAGTGGTTGCGGCCACGGGATCTCCCCATCAGACCTGGTGCGCAAGGCACGGGAGAAGGTCTTCCACCTCAACTGCTTCACCTGCCTGGTCTGCCGGAAACAGCTGTCGACGGGAGAAGAGCTGTATGTGCTGGACGATAACAAATTTATATGCAAGGAGGATTACTTAGCGGGAAAGGCGCCTACTAATCATTGTAAGTGTTTCAGTCTAAGTTTTTAAAAATTATCTTTGAAATTAGGGTTAACAATAGGACTATTACAAATGAACAGGAAAAACCTACGCGTTGTTCTGCTCTCTTTCAACATGCGAACTCTTCTACACCTTATAGTAAGAGATCCAAGGCTGAGCTTGTATGGGGTACCTTGCACATTAACCTGCTGGGATGAAACTTGGCACAATTCAACTAATCACTTATAGGAAACATATAAGAAGTGGTGCTCCCCGGCAGGACGCAACAGAGATGCACAGTGGGGCATAATGTCGTAAAATGTGTCGCGTTTTACTAGGTCGATAGTTGTATCTTTTGAACCGAAATAGGTAGCTGGTTAAAAATTTCACAGGATTTGTGTTTTTAAGACAAATATATTACCTAACAATAAAAACAAAAAAAAATAAAGGGGGTCACCATACAAGAAACATATTTTGTTTGTTTTTGCTCTGTCGTCAGAACGGTTATTAATTCGAGCGTCAAACTTGGTATGTTCACTAAAATGTCAATAAAATGACATATCCTGACTGACTGGCTAACTGACTGATTAACTGACCGACTGACGCCAACCCGTCACTGCTGTAGCTACACGTTTGAAATTTCTTTCTTCATTTTCTTCCGTCACCCAGCGCCGTTGATAATTATTAATAATAAATAAATTAATAACAAAGTTCCCAAAACTAGGCAAAGCCTGTACTATGGGTATCAGAGACTGATATACATACATAAATAGATAAATAACACCCAAACTCAGAACAAACACTTGTGTTCATCACACAAATGTATGCATCGCTACTTCAGCGCCATCATCTTGTTCTCGATGACGTCTCGGTAACGGTGACAGTGGACACACGACCGTAACCTTCAAAATTAGCCCTAAAAATGTTTTACATGCATTTATTAAAACTTCGTTTTTACATACTCGTAGAGTTCCTTCGTGACATTTATCAGTATTAACCTTAAGGTCATTCTCCACAGCGGCGAATTTTGTCGAATGCACACAAGCTACAAATACCGTTAGCATTTTAGTTCTATCCACGCAATCAATGTACAAAATATAAAACAGTGACCTAACAACTCCGGGTCACGGATGAAATTCGCGGAAAAAGTGGCATAAGTCAACCTTTTTTAGAGTAAACTGTCCTGATATAGGAGGTAGCATGCAAGATGAAAGCAAGTATTAATGTCGCTATCGTGCGTAACTCGTACGGCGTCGTCTAGGCAACGAAGCGGATCGTTATATGAAGACCCCCGTATTAAATCCTCAGTCGATGAAACTTTGCTGGGATTACACTACATGAGACAAACTTTCTATAAAAAAATCAAAAAAATATCGGTACTTTAAATTTTTCTATTCAAAAATTACAAAAAATGTATGAAAAAATATTTTTGTTAATTTATTTTTGGATATTTGGAATTTATCATCCTGTCAAATAAAATCTGTCTGAGAGAATTATATTGGGGTCAACTGCTTCGTTGCCTACACTAGCGAGCGTGGACTCAGTTTTGTGTGTTTCTATGCAGGATGCATGCAAGATGCAATCGAGTGATTAATGTCACTGTAGTGCGGATGTCGTGCGGTGTACATGGACAGTGACCCTTAGTGGGCTAGTAAGACAGAGGTGTTGTCAGTGTTGATGTGGTGTTGATTAATTTTGCTAATTTGGTGAAAGGTAGTTTAGTTTATGACGAAACGCAGGTCAATGGCGCAGACCGGCGCGGCGCAGACGCTATGTCTTCACTACAAATAGAACTCATAGTCGGGAGTCCCGCTGTTGAATCAACTTCCTCATAAGATACGTAAACGAAACTAAGTAGTGAAAGTAGATGTTTTGTAACACACTTTTTCAAGGCGTCTCGAATCCTGTAACCTGGAAGAAAAATGAGAAATCTGTAAATATTAGAAAATTCCAGGTTGAGGCAAGATAACCTTAGAAATTCGTCAATATGCCGTCTCAGGCTGCCCCTTCATGTATGTCGATGTCATAAAAATCTCTCTCCGAAAGCCATGTATTGGAATTTTTAACCAGTATGACTGACGAATGTGGAGAAGGGGGGGTGGGGGGGGGGGGGGGGGGGGTAGGTGGCAACCGTTGCTTATTATGGTCTCCATAAGTTTTCCATTTGCATATGGCATAATTTTGGAGCCGCATTCGGTTTCATTTGAGGATCTCTCATGTTTTCTCCAGGATATGGAATTCGAGCCTTTGAGAAAAGTGTGTTGTCATCATCTATTTTAGAATAGTTACGTTTATATATCTTATGAGGTAGTTGATTCTGCAGCGGGACCCTAGACTATTTCTTCTTAATTCAAATGGCAACGCTGTACCAAAGTAAACTATGGTTGATTTGCGCAACTTCAACAACACAACACGTTCAGTGTTGCCATATGAAAAAATAAATTAGGTCTTTTATTGTCCTCACCTCACTCGAACCCAAACGTAGCCGAATAATTACTTTCTAAAACACGGCCACGTCCCGTTCAATTTCCGAACGTGACATGTGAGAATTGCATTCTCAATTTAAAATGCGTTTTTTATTGTTTAAGAACGTATCGCGGCAACAATAAAACTCTTGGAGCACCCATTTTGAAATCGGATTTTTCGATCAATACGAACCGTAACCGAATCCAGAGTAAAAAAGGAAACAAAAAGGCAAAGGCGTCGGGACAAAAAGCCAACCGCATTACACATTAGCCACGTCTCCACGCGGTAGTGGCATAGACATCTTTTTTTAAACTTTTTTATCTACCGCTTTGTCGAGACGCCTTGACGTGAGCTAGAAAAAAGTGACGGATTGTAAGCAGAGTCGTGAGCATCAAAGGAGGGGTAAATACATAGCAACAGTGAAGGCAATGGTACAAATATTTTGATTGGGGGTTTGATAACGGGGGTTGTTCTTAATTTGAAATTTAAGAAGGTTGGATGCCACTGGGCGTTGCTCCTTGTTCGATTTTCAAATGTTTTGATGTTGAAGCGGGCCCGGTGGCGATGATTCCAGTACGACTGGTTTTAGAATGTTGATTAGCATGTACCGAATGTTAATACATTCCGTTTGGCGTTTATGCTACGCTACTGCATATTTTACGGCTTCTACCATCATCTATTATAACTTTGATGAAAATACTCATAAGATTACTTGAATACAATATTTAATTAGATTTATCAGTTTTATATTTAAAGTTATTAATAGATGTGCTATTGACACGTTGTTGATTCCCTTCACTGCACGACCTTCCATCACAGACTCACAATCATTTCTTAAAATAAGTACAAACCAGAAAGATTAATTTCATTCCAGAAAGATTAATCTAACTTTGCTTAAAAGTAACCATTTCAGCTGAACTAATCCTTGCATTATTTACAACAACAAAAATTCACAAAAGAATTCAAGGAATAATGACGTCACAAAATCGTGCATCTTGTAACATTTGACTTGTTTAAGAATAGCAAATTATTTCAATTTTTTAGGGTTCCGATACCAAAATGGTAAAAAAAAGGAACCCTTATGGTGCCGCTCTGTCTGTCTGTCCGTCTGTCTGTCACACCTCTATATCTCAGCAACCACTTATGCTATCAACCTGAAATTTGGAATAGTTTTAGGATATAGTTGCCCAACTTAATTGCACAAGAAAAAATTTTGAAAAAAGTATGATTATTAATATAAAGGGGGCCAAAATAGGGGGGGCCAAATTTCAAATTGTCGCTACTAGGTCGAGTGGGGTATCATATGAAAGGGCTTTACTTGTACATTTTAAAATATATTTTTGTATTTTTTTAAATTTCTTAGTTTTAAAGTTATGATGAAAAATGTCAAGAAAAATACCATTCCCCCCCCCTTATCTCCGAAGTTTGAGTAAGGAAAATACTGAATTAATTACAGTTGACAGAAGTTTATATAAACTTTACAGCAAAAATAAAACGATCTTTCTAAGTTGCACAGTTTTTCAGAAATCTGCAAAAAACCTTTACAAACAAATTTAGTTTTGCGGTCCTGAAAATGGACTTTATTGCTTCCAAAAATACTATAGGTATATCGGAACCCTCGGCGCGCGAGTCCGACTCGCACTTGACCGGTTTTTTATTCTTACAACACCGATCAAAATAAAACAAGACCAATTTTCCATTACACGCAAATTCAAAATTTTGAATTTGGAACTCTCTCTCGTCCCTTGTTTACTATGGTTCGGCCGCAACATGTGCCCGCCCGCGGCTCCGGCTGTTTGCCTTCAGTAATTGTGTTTAGATATTGTTAGGCCGGAATAATGCCCGCAAATACACGAACTAGAAGGAATTCTAGTAAGCGAGTAGTGTACTTTCGTTCGGCAACAGGAGAGAGAGAAATAGCTATTAAGGATATTATTTCATCAGTGATTTTTTTTTGGGTGATTTAGAATGGTTACCTATGAGAAAAATCTGGATTGTCTAATTAGTGTCTATGTCCTTATTGTAGATTAAAGAACGTTCACAAAAACCAATTTCCCACAAAATACCACAAATTTACTCAAAATAAGTACATTGGTTTTTGTTCGCCTTTAACAATTCACAATTGTCACGTCCCTCAGACCGACAAAGAAGAAGAAAACGCGTAATCTAAACTATTATTTCATCTGTGATAAAACACTTAATTGTACGAGCAAAAAATTATGCACATCTTGCCTGATCAAAGTATTTTCCAACACGGTAAATCTTTATGTAAATCAAAATATTTCAGATATTGTGTTTGTTTCTTAGCAGAATAAGTGTTCTCTTGCGCGTTGAGTGCGAACGCAATCGAGCGGGGGCTATGAAATCGAAACTTCCTCTTATAAACAGAGCTCTAGTGGAAAAGGAAAACAAATTCCATGTGCGCGCCCGGAGGCAATAAGGGGATGGTTTTTTAATCGGTACAGACAAACTGATTTACTGTTTTCAATGTGATGGTGTGTTTTTCAATGGTTACGAATTCGTATTCGAGCAAGTTTTATCTGTAGTTATTCCTTTTTGCAAAAATTACTTAAAGAAAAAGTGGGCGCCAATTTTTTTTTCTCTGAATCATTAAAGAATAAAAATTGGCTTACATGCATCTTACATGTTTACTTTTCGAACTTAGTTTTCTATAAAAAAATGAAAAACAGAATCCAGCCAGAGACCAGAGACATGTCAGAGGCCTTGGCCGGCTCAACAATTCTGACACCAGGGTTTGTGAGGTCGGTCATTGTACTTGGAAACCACACCTACTATTACAATTATTTTAGCAGCCCTATTTAAAAAAACGGACGGAAGCCTCAATTTTTGTAACAATTAACCCGTCTACTTTTTGACGTGAATCCGATGTTACTCCGAGGTACGATATGATGATAAAAAATATCACTACCGGAGGCGAGTTAACCCATATTTTTTCGTTAATATACTCGTAATAACAAAGGCGTTTTACAAACTAAGTGAATTTTTCGATCTCATATTAGGTAGGTACGGTTAAAGCGACTCAGTGGTAGGTAACTGCTTCCCTATATCCAGCTCCCGCAGTTGGGACTATTTTTCGGTTTTTTCATATTCCAACAAAAAAAATCTTTCTTTCATAGATTGAAGCTACTTAATAGTAGATTGTATCACAAGGCTGTAAAATAAGGCGAGGGCGCTATTTTTAATTCTGAGCGAAGTGAAGGGTTCTTGAGTAGAATCCCGAGCATGGCGAGGGATTCTAAAGTAGAATCCTGAACGTAGCGAGGGATTCAATAGGTCGCCCAAGTTAAAAATATTTTTGCAGCCGCGTAATACACTCTACTTTTCATCTCCCTCTATGAGAAAAGAATAAGAGCCTCATTGAGAAACATACTCGTAAATAATTAATTAAATAAATAATTTTAAATATAAAATACCATTACAATATTATTACTTGATGAAACAATACAAACATCATACTAAGTATTATTTGTAACAACTGAAAATGAAATTGACAGTTATGTATCAATTAGGAATCTTTAGTTTAGTTGGTAGTCTTGTTTACATTTCAATCATATTTCTTTTTTTATATTCATAATAATTTTAATAAGTACAACCGGTCAGTATCATTTTATACAATATTTAGGTTCGACCTCTATGGCTGACCTAAAATATCCCTATGGTGGACCTAAATTCTAATTTTAAATCCCTTTTTTACCCGCTACGAAAGTCTCTTGGAAAAAACAGCTATTTTGTTCGGCTTTATTGACGAACCGTTCAGCGATTTTCGAATAGATGGGATGAAAAAATAATTCTTAATCCTTTTTCTCCAGATCGTTTCTCTCTAACCAGAAAAACAAAACTATGAAAGCGAACGCAGCGCTAAATATTCATTTATGCAAAGAGCAAACAAAATGTGCGTACATTTTATAAGACGGAGGCTACGAGACAAGTTCCAAAGTAGTGCTTTTCCGTGAGCTTACATAAAAGTGTCGCATAAAATTGTTATATCAAAGATGTTACTACTTCGTTACTCGAATTGTCTTGGTTTATACATATGTATGTTTGTATCTTCGCATAATGTTCACGAGTGGTTATGAATGAAGATTGTCCCAGACAGACTCGTGTGGTTTTTTTTTTGCGTTAGTCTTGAAATGTAACCAAGTTATATCGGGTGTAAGGGATAGCCTTCCAAATACTGAAAGGGAAAGATCAGTCTGCGTAACTGAACAACTTTCAACGAATAAAAATGTCAGGAAATGAAAAAAAAATCAGCCTCTGATTGGGCAGTTTGTATGGAGAGGCCGATTCTTTTTTTCATTTCCTGAAACTATTATTCGCTGAAAGTTGTTCAGTTACGTTGACTGATCATGCCTTTTCAGTATTCGGAAGGCTGTCCCTTACACCCTGTTTATCACATTTAATTTGTTTAGTCTTTCTTCAAACGTATCTGTTATCAACATCTTAATTATCAGCGGAAAAAAAGTATGGTTTTAAAGCATGCCAAGCTAACACATAGCTGCATACATTTGACCTTGTACTGTTTTTACTTCACTCTACCTATATATAGGGTGACTTTTAATTAGTTCTTGATAGAAAAAAGTATGAATGTGCTCATGATACTGAACAACTTTCCCCAAGGAAGATAGGTCGAAATACGAAAATCAATTTTTGACCTCCCATAGAAACTGAATCAGCTGATAGCGCATTTTGTATGGGAGGTCAAATTTGGTTTTTCTTATTTCGACCTATGTTCCTTGGGAAAAGTTGTTCAGTATCATGAGTACATGCATATCTTTTGCGATCAAGAACTAATTAAAAGTCACCCTATATGAGGGATGTTCGGTGACAATTTCGACAAAAGTAACGTACAGACAGTCAAAATAAAGCATAACTACGCTAGAATGACAACAATGTGACAGAAGGACGGACATATGCGCGAGATGTTGGAACGACAAAGACTTGGAGTCAAATTCTTGAATATTGTAAAATGATTTTCGACAGTTTGAAAATTTTAACATACATACATAACATCACGCCTTGTTACCGTCGGGGTAGGCAGAGACCACAGTTCTCCACCTGCTACGATCTTGACATACTTCCCTTGCTTCCTGAACTTTCATCAATCCTTTCATATATGCTCGTCGGTTTAGGGTACTTTTAACCTGGCCTTTATTCAGAACGTCCTGAATTTGGTCCTGGTACGTTCGCCGAGGCCTTCCCCTTCCAACGTTTCCATTCACTCTCGCCTTGTAGATCTCTTTCGTCAAGATTTTAAAACATATAAAAATAGCCGAGAAAAACTCTTAGACAGTAAGTCAAAATTTATGAAATACTCTTTCTACTACTCGATCCAAAAAAAAACATGAGATTTTTATTGTTTCGGTGATATTATTTTACCCGTTATATTTGGACTCCGACTGTTATATCTTTGTTTCCCCAGCCAAACTTATCGGGTATATCAAGCAATTGTTTCCACTAGCCGAGCTAAGCACTAGGGGTAGATTATACACGGGGTTAAGGCGCTTACGCGGTTATTGATACGCGTAATGCGGTGCGCAAGTTGCTTGTGTGAGGGTGCCATTTTTAAACTGACGAACAGTGCTGACGATATATAGGGTCCTACAGAAAAAGACCATGAAACTGATCAACTATTCTCAAGAAACTTAGGTCGAAATACGAAAAACCATATTTGATCTCCCATACAAAAACCGCTATTAGCTGATGTAGTTTCTATGGGACGTCAAAAATTGATTTTCGTATTTCGAAATGTTCCTTGGGGAAAGTTTTTTAGTTTCATGGTCTGAGTAACATACTAAAATTATGTTCACAATTTCATTAGGACCTTCTATTAAATATATAAATAAATTTTATTCATATTACTTACCGTGTGCCCGGATTTTCATGCAAACTTCCATATCCCGAGTTCGGAATGAAAACAAAAAAAATCTAATGCTAAACATGCTACTTCTTCTTCTTTCGTGTCGGCAAGAACACGGGCTAAATCTTACTTGCCCAGAAAGCGGCTACCTTGGTAGCCCTCTGGTTACTGAAACCTACTGACATATGAACAACGAACTACCGATTAAGGTTGTGTTCAGTCAAGTTATTCAGTGTTAAGAGATTTAAGTAAATTTCTGTAAGATTTTAACATGAATAAGTTGCTGGTTTTTCAATGACATTGTAACATATTTTTTCTGTAAATTTTGTCTTTATAAGACCTGTTTTCCTTTTCATCGATATTAAGTTATTGAATCGACTAAAGACTCGACCGTAATGTTAAAGTTAAACAAAGTTAGTATCTAGGTATCTTTTGTCCAGTAAAAGTTTTTTAGTATTTTACTTACATGCTATTTTTATACATAATTTACCTAAACGTAATAAAAACGTATATTTCTATGCATTAACGAGTGTAAAACACGCATAGTTAGTAATAAAGCTAGCGTTGATGTTACAAGCCATTTTAATAATTTCTCTCGTAAACATTAGTTCAAGTTTAATTTTATAAAGTACCTGTGTCAGTCGTGTGCACTTGTATTTATCTATACAAGCCGCGACTTCATTCACACTTACTGTAAGTAGATAGTATTAATTTTGATTTCCACAACAAACGTCGCCCGCATTGTACCTATCTTCTACACACGGCCGCACATCAGTAGAAACACTTTTGGACCTTATGGAGTGGTAATAGAGTTGAAAAAGTTTCTATCGACAAGCGGTTGACCGTACCTAGGTCAGTTTTGATTTTTTAAGCTTTCGTTTTTGTATATACGGAATCGTAAGTTCGTTGATCAATTTTCTATAAGTTGATCAACTTTCGAAAAATAATAACCTGCACCGAATTCACATCACTTCACTGCTGCCGCAGCACGCTCGTTTCGCTCACTCAGCTCCTGCGTTAGGTCGAAACAGTACGCACAGCAGCTAGCACGTAGAAACAAAACCAGCATAAGCTGAACCAGCGCTACGCTTCAAACGCCTGAAACCAGAGACCTATTCAAGTCCAAAGTGTTTCCACTGACAGCAGCCGTGCGTTAGGTAGGTAAGTTAGATAACTTACAATTCGGGATCGGTTAGATTGTGTTTGCCTTACCTAACGGAGCTCTATGGATCTACGAATTTCCTACGAGTTTATTATAATTTTCAAAAGTTGAACAACTTCCTAGCAATTTAGTAATATTTTATTTACAAACATATTTACATACATACATATATATTTTATTTACATACATATTTTCATTTTATTCCGGGTCTTAGCGCGATAACTAGACAAATTGAGTTGCCTTAATTTTCTCGACGTTTCGGCTGAGTTGCATCTACCGTGAATAAAGAGATCTACTCGTAAATACGTACGGTCAACCGCTTGTCGGTAGAAACTTTTTCAACTCTATTATCACGCCATAAGGTCCAAAAGTTTTTCTACTGATGTGCGGCCGTGTGTACCACTGATGACTTTTTTTGAAAATACCTGCAATGTACAAAGGCTTGGCTTACTTACTTTGTAATAAATTAACAAGTTACAGGAAGTTAAAAGTACCTACCTTTGATGGGTATTACCTTTTCTTTGAATAATTACCTTTGTATTTGCAGGTGCAAAGAGGTAATTTTATAAACTTCTTTAGAAGGAATATGATACGGACTAATTATTTTATGATTACATAACGTTTTGAAGCAAAGAACGTTTATTAAATGAGGCGATTAATGATGATTTTTCAATAAAAAATATATAACTTATGTAATCTTGCAAAACTGTGGCAAATTGCTTTTCGTATATTAGTAGGCATAACCCAAATAATAGAGGAAACTTGCTGAAATTTATAGAAGGAAGAAAGAAGGAAGAAACTTTTTTACATTCTGTCAATGAAACTCTCCCGAAGGAAATAAATTTTTACTCGACATAACTTCTGAGGTCTCATATTGTTGTGAGTGTGTGTTGATATGTGAGTTGAATTTCTTTTCGGGTGAAATATTTCTACAGAAAAGTTGCTTGTTTTAATCACTGAAGTTCGGGATTAAAGTGACTGAAAATTCATATTGAAAAACACAAATATTTTTAACCATATCAAAGGTTAGCCAAAACAACATTTCCATGCCATCTCGCATCCTTTCATAGCTAGCTATAGGTACTACATCTCCTGATCCGAAGGGAGGGCCGCGTGCGTTTTGCTGATAACGCGCTTATCAGTCAGGCGCAGGCGTCTCCCCAAGCCATTCCAACCCCACGCCACATTGCGTTGTGACTACGTAGTTTATGCTGACTATGATGCATGATTTCTTTCAGCCGTGATGCTGATAAGAGTTGGGGAGAAGTAGTTTTGAAGAACAGTTCAAGGGATCTGTTGTAGAGGGAGAGAAAAATTCAATTGCAAATAAATTTACACAGTAACTACGAGTAAAACCTTGTTTCAAAATATACTTAACTCTAGTAAATGTGAGTGCGTTTACTTTAGACAAGGGTTGCACTATTGAGGTGTATACTTCACTGATTTATTTCTTAGAAAAGTTGTTTTAAGGAATAAGCATCCTTAAATGCTTCTTCTTTTATATAAGGGCACTGCATGTTATCCTACGTCATCGAGTACACGAAATTTGCAACTTTGTAGCGATAGTAGTGGCCTATTAGGTCCACAAAACGTTGGTCTGCAAATCCGCAACCTGGCAGGTATTGAACAGTCGAAGCGTAAGGTGGATTCGTGATAGAGTACACGAATGAAACCTATTCGTAGAAATAGAAGGTACCTATATAAGTAAAACACAACAGGACCTTGCATCCTATTAGCAGTTTCGCTAGTCGGACCACAAATGTGGTCGGATGTGATCGGACCACAAATTTGGTAGGACTGACGAAACTGCCAACAGGATGCAAGGCAGACCTGTTGTGTTTTACTTACATAGGTACCTTCTATTTCTACGAATAGGTTTTATTCGTGTACTCTCTCACGAACCCACTTTTCGCTCCGACTGTACAAAACCTGCCAGGTTGCGGATTAGCAGTCCAACGTTTTGTGGACCTAATAGGCCACTACTATCGCTAAAAAGTTGCAAATTTCGTGTACTCGATAACGTAGGATAACATGCAGTGCCCTTACAGTCTAGTCCTAACAGACTAGAATTTCGGCTTAAATATTGGTGTTGGAAGACCTACTTTTCCCAATGAATTATTAAATGTGGGTTGAAAGACGACAAAAATTTTGAACCTTTACATACAAACTTGTCAGTGACTACGGGGATTTTAGTCGTACTCTGAATGGCGCAGTCGGTAGGACGGAAACATAGTCGCAGGTTTCCACAGTTTCACTACGAATATTACTTCTATGGGTACGTAGTCACAAGGTCAAAGTGTAGTTGACTGTACATGTATCAACAAGATCATGGTATGTGAGAGAATTATGATGACTAAAACCATGGAATTAACGTGCCTTTTAAAGCGCGATGTTGTCTGACATTGAATTGTCCACTATGGTGACCAAGTCTAAGAGTAAAAATAATAAACCTAATGTATAGTTATTGGCCAGATTCCACTTGAGAAAAGGGTCTGTACAGAACGTCTGTTTATATTTTGTTAATAATGCTTAAAAATAATTATGAATAGAAAAATAACAATAGTTGTTATGAGGCCACTTCAGCTGACAGCTGAGATCGACCCGACCGACACTATTGATGCTTGGGTACTATGTTTTACAATGTAAATTAAACTTTCTTTAAAACAGACGCAGCTCTACAGAACAGAACGCAGGTAAAAAGGATCTAAGTCGTTTGTTTTGAGTATTGCATGAGCACGTGTTCGGAGGCAAAATTGTTTTACAATAGGCAAAGTAATCGTCTATCTATGTTTAGTGGAATCTGGCCAATTTCTAGTGGACATACTACACGTACACCTTTTCGCAAGGGTTGCTTGAGTTGGATTAGTATGAAACAACCCTTCGCCAACTGCGGGCTGTTTTTGTTTGAATGGTAACTGATAGGGTGTACTGTTATTTTAGCGGTTGTGCAGTAGGGTACGGTCTGACGCTTCCTTTAGCAAATAAAAACTATGTATGTAAAGTACTTTTGATGTCAAACTTTGATGTTAAGTCCATATACCACATAGATATACGAGTAGGTACCTACAGTCTCCAGACTAAATAAGTAAACAAAAAACTAGTCTAAACTAAATTGCCAATCTGGGCCAAAAAAATCTAGCATGATATCAAAATGCGGAACGTATCCTAAAGCATTTAGCTCGTGCTTTGCAAAATGCCATAAAATAGATCTAAAAATAAAGAAAAATACCAAGTCTGTTGCCTTCAAATTGCCCAATATCCTAATTGGTTTCGGCAATAAAAACCTTAACACATTTGAAAATATAACTACCTATCAGCTTCTTGTAATTAAAAATATAACTATCAGCTTCTTGGAATTTTAAAATGTTCCTGAATGTGAAATGGATAACTAGTTACGCACGGCAGCAACCAAGTGGAAACAAAACCAGTATAAGCTGAACCAACGCTACGCTCAAGGTCAAAGTGTTACTACCGATGAGCGGCTGTGTGTACGAAGCGGTGAACTATTTCTTGAACAATTTAAAACACAAGAGAAAAGGACTTACTCCCATACACGGAAATATAAGAGGAAAACGTACATAGTTAGTTACTAAAAATATGACAAAGGTAAAAGCATTGAAAAAGTAAAAAAAAAAAACAAGAAGTCTGCAACAGAATGCTTTTCATATTCAGAAGATTTTAGAAGGAAACAAGGTTCACTAAACGAAACAGAAGATCTGTAGATTATGAACTTCTGCAGTTTCAAACACTTTCATCTCTCCAACCAAGCAAAGAATCTGGTTCTAAAATATACCTACAGCTAGCTACGTATAGTCAAGTGTCGCGAACATCATGGAATGGAGGAGACCGATAGAATCCCATTTCGTACCCCCCTCCTCCGTCCCGGTACAAGGACTCTGCGGGGTAGCGAGGAGGCAGACGAAGAGGGGGCGCTATTATTCGCGACCCTGCAAACGGCAGACTCCAGTTAATAACTGACACGAATGTATTTTAAATTCTACGGATTCGTGGTTTTCTGTGATTGGAAGGGATTTTCAGTTTGTATACTTGAAAATTAAAGTCGTATTATCGTGCGAAATTTTAACTTTCTCTGTTTATTTATGTGTTTGTCTAGTTCCAAGTAGGAATAGGAACGTATTTGTTTTATTTTTGTGAAAACTTGTAAATAAAATTATTGTACTTCATAGCATCCCATGAAACGTCTACTGGAGGACAGAGAGCTCCATTCAGAACTCCAGGAAAAACGCGTGGTACTTTGGAGGGGATTTACCATAGTCACCACGTTTGTGAGCGTTGCGGCTAACGACCGCTGTTATTGGAATAAAATATGTCAATAAAATGGTGCTTCTTGAAAATTTATTTATGTATGAAAAAGTTAATATTCGTCCATGACATAGGATTAAATTACCTAAACAATATCTAATTTTCAGATTCAGATGCAGATTATTTATTCAATGTAGATTCTTTACAGAATACTTATTGAATGTCATGCAGAATACAATTCAAATAGAGCGAGTCTACGCCGTTTCGGATCGTGCTATGGCAGCGTAAAAGAAACGGCAAGAAACCACTGCAGCACGGCCTACTTTAAGAGTCAGCTTTTTACAATGTGTTTCAAAATACAAAATTTTTCACATAAGTTTTGAGTAACCCAAACCTTTTCTTGTGCTGACTACTCGCCTCGACTCTACTTTGGACTCTACGTTTGAAATACTCACTTTTGAAATAAAAATTCTTCATTTATTTAACGGCTGTTTTAACTCGAGGTTTTAACTATAGAAGTTTTCCAGGCAGCTCCGCTTTTCACCGGCCACTGTGCGAATCCCATGTCTGGCCATCAATTTTTATTTATCGACGAAACGATCGATAGGTAGCGCGATCGTAAACCGAATGCTTGAACGTTTATGTTTGGGTTTTATGACGTTTTAATGTAGCGTTTTTGAAAGCTCGCGAGTCCCGAGTTTCTATTTTATACGGACTTTGAGACAGATACGGATTCAGGTACTAGTAATATGATAGTTTGTCTAACTTACTGTTATAGGTGTCATATATTTTAGCGTGATTCATCTTAATTTCTATTACCTTTCGAAGCTGATTCGATGTGTTTAACCGACGGCGTATTGTATATAGTTATCAATTTAATTAGCAATGTAACGTATAGATACGAGTACGCGCATTGACACGCAGATGAAATAAAAAAAAAAACCGGTCAAGTGCGAGTCGGACTCGCGCGCCGAGGGTTCCGATATACCTATAGTATTTTTGGAAGCAATAAAGTCCATTTTCAGGACCGCAAAACTAAATTTGTTTGTAAAGGTTTTTTGCAGATTTCTGAAAAACTGTGCAACTTAGAAAGATCGTTTTATTTTTGCTGTAAAGTTTATATAAACTTCTGTCAACTGTAATTAATTCAGATTTTTCCTTACTCAAACTTCGGAGATAAGGGGGGGGGAATGGTATTTTTCTTGACATTTTTCATCATAACTTTAAAACTAAGAAATTTAAAAAAATACAAAAATATATTTTAAAATGTACAAGTAAAGCCCTTTCATATGATACCCCACTCGACCTAGTAGCGACAATTTGAAATTTGGCCCCCCCTATTTTGGCCCCCTTTATATTAATAATCATACTTTTTCAAAATTTTTTCTTGTGCAATTAAGTTGGGCAACTATATTCTAAAACTGTTCCAAATTTCAGGTTGATAGCATAAGTGGTTGCTGAGATATAGAGGTGTGACAGACAGACGGACAGACAGACAGACAGACAGAGCGGCACCATAAGGGTTCCTTTTTTTTACCATTTTGGTATCGGAACCCTAAAAAGCGTGTCCTGAACAATCAATTTTAGTTAAGTTAGGTACTTCACTTTTTATAGCAACGCTAGTTACCCTAGTTCAAACGCTGCAGCAAAGTTCTATTTCGAATTTAGGATTCATTTTTTTCCGCTAGCACAACGACAAAAGGAGATCGTACATATTTGTCAGAAAGCAAATTCAATAATACCTGAATCCACTCCAGTTCGATGTCCGCAGTTTCTATTTTATACGGACTTGTAGAATAGAATTATAGGTAGTAAAACACGTCGAGATGTACCTTAGCGGTACACGTTCTGTTCTCGGGCCGGCATTAGCGATACTTTTAACGCGAACTAAAGCCGCATCGGCAAAGAAAATAAAATACGCTCTCAGAAAAAATGTTAAAAGTTATTTCAGCTCGATGTCATTTCAGTTCAAAATGAATGACGGTCGAGCTTTAGAAAATGAAGTTGACTTTTTATGATCAACATAATCCAAGAAAAAGACTCCAGTAGTTATGTTTTAAAAAAAAGAGAAAGGACCTCATTACAGCGGGTAATCTCAATCATGCTTGATATACATATTTCTAACGGTAACACAATTTAGACGTAGTGTCAGGTGGACTAGTAATCCACCTTTCACGTACACAAAAATAAAGACAACAAAAAAACTAATCGGTCAACGATTTACAGCGTCGGGAGCATACCCCGAGGGCAAATTATCGATAATCGAGCGACTAACCAAATAGCCGGTGTCGATACAAGTTATCGACAGTAATCGTTATAATCGCTAGTGCTACGCGATTGTTGCCGATCGCCATTACAGGACGTGCGCAGCGTTTAAAAACTCGACCGCGTATAATGGCCCCCCGGAATAAGTAATTCACTCTCCTGGATAGGTCTCTGTTCCCTGGACGACCCAACAACTTTTTGTATACGCTTATTATTGAAATTATTATTTATTAACTGTAATTGTCGGCGACGTTTCGAGGGTTAAGTCCGGCGTTTAGCGTAATTTGGTCGGTTTGACTTTTTGGGGGTTATTAGTAATTGTTAGTTGTCAAGCCGCGGAGGTCGTGTGATTGCCTTTATGACCGATCACAAAATTATAGTCCGGTCGGAATGTCACGAATTTAGTACAATATTGTAAAAAGTTAGGTATGGTAATAAATGTAGGGTAGGTAAGGTAGTGTAGTGCCATATAGTACCTTTATAAATGTTAAAAGATATATTGCATCTACAAAGATCATTCAACAGGTTGATGTAGCTTTATATCCTGAATTTTTTACACGCATGTTGTATATGTACAAAAGACATCAAAATACTGCATTTGCATATTTTTTATGTTTCATGGCGCGCGAAATAAGCAGTATTCTTTTTTCAAACTTATTATTTTTCTTTCACCCGCGAGTATTGTGCGCGGGTAAATGGCGTGAAATTGACGGGTGGCCAGTGTTTGTTCACTGTTTCTGGTTGGCATACGATATGTCCGGCCAAATGTGACCCCTGAAAGTTCATTAAACTGTAACTCCTTATTTCGGAATCTAGCAAGAAGTTTCGTGTCGGCGTTACGAGTATGTAATGACGATACCTATTTGTTTTTAATTTTGAGGTGTGTTTTATCTATAGCAATTTAGGTACGAGTACTGCAACCATCAGTCTATAAGTATATTTATAGAGATGTCTCGGTAAAGGAAAGGGGATGGGAAGGAAATATTATTTTCTTATCTCCCTCGGGCAAGGCGCGCCCTCTGCGCTCCGGTTCGTTCGGTAACAAAACTTAACCACCATAAACTGGTCCTTCGGCACGAATATTAACTAAATATGTTGCGTCTCAGCGTAAACTGGGCAAATTTAACCAGTGTTGCCCACCGTATAACTGGGTTCAGGGGTCGTTTCTGCCACGATGACAGTTTCAGAACTCAGTGAAAAAAGAATTGAAAGTGGAATGAACTTTTGTTCGTGGATCGCAATTGTTTTTTTTTTACTGTGCTAGAGTTTAATTTGCGTTATGCTTCGTTCTGCTTTCGATGTTATTTTTAATGACTTTGTGTTTGTATGCTGGCGTTTGTTGTCGAGATAGAGATTAGAAGTTTTGTTTAACATTTTGTAGTTAATTGTTTTCTTTCCCGCACGTCTAGTTTTTAATTTAGTTTAAACGAAATAGATGTTTTATTAAAACAAAAGAAATATTTTATTCGAAAAACTGGTTGTTTCTTTAAAATTCAGGTACTTAAATGATTATTCAAGCAATTTCACAAATAGTGTTAAGTGCTTACCTATATATCTACTTAATCAAGATTTATATGAAACGTACATGTACCGTAACACTTGTAGGTAAAACTTAAACATTTATAACTAGTTTACCGGTAAATCTATCCAAGTTATCCGAAAAATACCTTTCTACTGTTAGATCCTCTCAACTAAATCTAAAGGGCCGATCACACCTGACTGAATTCACACACTAAGTCAGTTAGTCTCCTACGTAGGAAAGGAAGGTAGAAAGATGGAACTAAGTAAGTCACTAACTGAGTAAGCCGCATACTAAGCAACGCAGAAAGGAACTTTAGTGAAGGGCCAATACGAATAGAACACCTCATCGTACGGAAAATATTAATAAGGGCTAATTTATGTTGTATAGAAAAACACTAGAATAACTACAAAAAAAAAACACAGAATTACTAAAAAACATACAAGGAATTAAAATTAGGTTGCACCAGTCAAGTAAACACAAAGAATTTGAGTGCTTTATTCATTCTTTTAGTTAGAATAAATTTTTCATTCAAAATCGTACGAAAAGCGAATAATGATTCCAATGAAAAATAACAATTGAATGATAAAAGATTATTTGGATAGTATTTTCGAATATTTCGATTGTTGCTTCTTGAAATAATTGTACATCACTATTAAGGAACATCAACATAGTAGGGATCATAGACAGTTCACTAGTTGTGCTATACGTTAGTATACCTCTATATTTTCTGTGCTGGTACACTTTATAGCGCGACTGATATGTTCAGATACTTTGTATAAAGGCTTCTATGAGTATTTTAATGACCTTAAAATAAATTGAAAAGCAAGCTAAAAACTCGTTTATAGTTTTATATTTAGTAGTAGAAGTAGTTTTAGAATACGATTGTCTTACTTTATTGCAATTGAAATAATTATAATATTATTATTATGTAAAGGGGGCCCAAATGGGTAGGTCAAAGTTTTTAATTGTCTGTACTAAGTCAAGTTAGGTATCATATGAAAGTGCTTCACTTGTACATTCCAAAATAGTTCTTTATATTTTTAACGACTCTTAGTTTTCAAGTTATGATGAAAAAAGTTTAAAAAAATACCTTCCGCCCTTCCTTATCCCCGAAGTTTTCCGAAGAAAAAATCTGAATTAATTAAAGTCCATAGAGGTTTATTTGAATAATTCAGAAAAAAACAATCTCTCTAAGTAGCACAGTTTTTTGGAAATTGGCAACAAATCTTTACAAACAAATTTAGTTTTGCGGTCCTTACAATGGACCTTATTGCTTCTAAAAATACTATAGGTAGGTATATCGGAACCCTCGATGCGCGAGTCCGACTCGCACTTTAAATTTTTTTTTTGTTGTGTATAGATGTATGTATGGTGAAAATCGTTAATTTTTCATGGTATGAGTCTTTTTGGTATGGTATGAGTCTTTTTGGTATGGTATTGGCTATTTGGCGTTTTTTTTGTCGCAAAGCAAGTTTATTAACTCTACTGAACAGTCGTATAGAAAATATCTGAACCTTTCAAGTATCGATGGTAATCTATAGTGAATTTTTTAATTTTTTTTATTAGTACTTGTTATTACACCATGAATAATAATTATTTTTTATCGACAAGTTGTTCATCATCATTCGCAAAATTTACCCATCACTAAACTTCCTAAGTTCTTTACTTGAAGGGAGTAAGGAGGTTTAGTGATGTCCGAGTGCGAATGATTAATTTTAATTTAATTCCGTTTTCGCATCGAAATTAAATTGACCAATACATGGTCTAAGGGACTGGTTTCCGAAAACTGAAAGGGCGTGGTCAGTCAACGTAACTGAATAATTTTCAGTAAATAAAACTTTCAGAAAATATTAAAATAATCCTCTTTTCCACAAAAAAGCCACGATCACACCTAGCTGAATTCAATGACTAATTCGGGATACATTGCTCGTTGATGTAAGGATATTGCAATAACACAACCAAGCCTCCCAGCAATGTATGCCGAATTAGTCTTTGTATCCAGCTAGATATGATCGTGGCTAAACTGTCCATTTGCAATTTTATATGAAGAGTATTGAAGAGGCTGATAGTTTTATTTACTGAAAGTTTTTCAGTTACGGCGAATGACTATGTGCACATGCAAGACTAGAAAAAGAGAAAAAATGTATCCACTTCATTTACCACAGCCATTGTTTTTGTTTGATCAGAAATACTCTCATTCATAAGATTTGGCACGGCAATGTTCAGGTCTCATTTGTCCATTTAAGGTAAATAAAAATAAAAACATCACGGAAATGTATTGTCAGCCTATTAAAGCCACGAACACATCTAGCTGGATTCAAAGACTAATTCGGCATACATTGCTGGGAGGCTTGATTATGTTATTGCATTATCCTTACTTCAACGAGCAATGTATGCCGAATTTGTCTTTGAATCCAGCTAGCTGTGATCACTCCTTGACTCAACCGAACAGTCGTATACAAATTTTTTATAGTGAATTTTTTAAGTTTATTATTAGTACTTATTATTAAACCAAGATAATGCTTTATTTTTATTTTTCATGGACAAGTTGTTCGATTCGAATTAATCATTCGCAAAATTTTCACATCACTAAACCTTCTAACTCCTTTACTTGAAGGGACTTAGCATGTTTAGTGATGTCCAAGTGCGAATGATTAATTCAACATATCGAACAAAAATATACTTATATTAATAAAACGGTCAAGTGCGAGGCAGAATCTCGCTTCGAGGGATTCGATATTCCTGTAGTATTTTTAAAAGCAATAAAGCCCATCTTTAAGACCGCAAATAAGTTTGTCTGTAATTTTTTCTTCTTTCAATTATCGGTTGTATTTGTCTTGAGGTTGTATCAGCCATTTTTTAACAATCGATAGTATTTTATTGTACAATAATTATTTTCGATAAGGCTATTCAACAGAGTTACTGTATTTCAAGATCAACTACCGACAGCGAAACTATCGCTATCGGAACATCACTATTCAGCAACTGTATCAGTAGGCACTTTTTCTACTTAGCTTCCTAGCTAGAACTCTGAATTCACAAACGTCTTTTTCTACGTAGCCTCCTAGGTAGATTTCTTATTCAGTCGTCAAATTCAAGCAGGTGTAATCGCGGCTTTAAACAAAAAAAAGGCATTAATCCTCAGTTGGTACAAGACTCCAAGGATTAAAGGCCTTAGGGCCCAGGTTCGGCGTGGGCAAAGGCTCGGTGCCTCAACGGGGGGCCTGCATGTAATTGGGCCCCCTGCGTCCCCCGCGCTAAAGGACCAGTATGGATTATTTATTGCTCGATAGTATTTCGTATTGTGATATCGATTTTTTGGGCTGCTAACGAGGAGATTATCGTTTTGTTTTAGTTTGGTCACAATCGGTTGTGATTAGTTGGTTGTGAGTTGTGACTATTTTAAATATAAGTTTTTTTTTAATAAATGCGCTTGCTTTTGACCTCAATCTTGCCCGAAGGTAAGACAGAGAAGTGAGATCGAGGGTTGAACGAGATAACCCGGAAGAATTCATTCACTATCGATTGAAGTACATACATTTGGATGATATTTCTTAATATTTTCTATACTTTCTGTGTACTGTCTATTTATTAGTTTTTACTTTCGAGCGGAGCGACAAAGGTGTTGTATTAGTGAAAAAAAGTTTTTCTAATTTTCTTAAAAATGTGTTCTATATCACTCATACATTATAAAAAGCAATTCCTCTATAAATGTCCGTCGGTCGGTCGGTCTGTCGGTTACGCTTTGACCTAGCAGCTAAACAAATAGTCCGATTGAGTTTTGAGGGTAGCTGTCATACAACAAAAATGAAGAATTGAAATTTGCTGAAAAAAGACTCAAACGATTTTTATGAAACTTGGCATGACCAAGCACTCCCATGTAAGGTATGTTGCGCCTGTATCAATCGGTCTGTGTAATTTTATATAAGGGATGATCCAGTACTACCAAAACGTAAACATGTGATTCACTCATAACTGGTTCCATTGAGTTTGTTTTAATTTTCTATAATTTTTACTCTGGGTTGGTTACCTACCTAAATGTACATTCTATTTGAATTTTTGCAAAAAACTAGTAAGTTGTTCTAGTACCAAAAACTGAAAGGGCTTGCTAAGTAGACTAAAATTAAAACTTTACTTAAGAAACACGTGTTGGGAAATGACAAAAAAATCTCTATGCAAGTATCTTGCGGTAGTATCCATTGACGTGTGAATATTCATTCACTCATTCATTGTTTAGATTTTGGTAGTACTGGCACAGTACAACCAAAATCTAAACATGTGATTTACTCGATCTCGTTTATTTTTGGTTTCTTTTAATGTTTAACAATTAGAATTCTGAAATGATCTGCTTATTTTATCATAAAATTTTTGGAAAAACCTAAATATTAATTTGTATTTTCGTAGTATGTGTAATAATGTGTATGTCATTACAAATTTAAGTTTGCAGTTGACACTTACTTGCATGTCGCGTGATAGTAAGTGCAGTGCTGTACCATTTATTTCAATTTGTGATAAAGGAGAGTAGACGCTTCATCTCCGGCCCTCCTGCTAAAACAAACAATATTCTGTTTTATTTTACCAAGATTTTTTTTCTTTTATCGTTTTCATTACACATGTGATCAGATGTGAATCATTGACCTTAGAAACTAAGTTGTATACTAGTACTATACTAACATTCGTCAAATATGGCTCAGTGGTCCATCTGACTGAGCAAAACGATAAAGATTGAAAATATTTATGTCTGCATTCTTACATCCTAACTTATTTAGATTCAACTGTGACTTGTACGTACAACTTTACATTTGACATGCCGGGGCCCTATACTAATTTAAACCGTCTCCTTTAGGTTTATTGATGCTTGTGACAGGTGTGACCATCGCTATAATAAGACACGATGATCCTTAATCCTCAACTAGCCTTACTCCGTCTTTTATATACATACATACATATCACGCCTCGTTCCCGTCGTGGTAGGCAGAGACCACAGTCCCCCACCAGCTACGATCTTGACATACTTCTCTTCCTTCCTGTACTTTCATCAATCCTTTCATACATGCTCGTCTGTTTAGGGTACTTTTCACCTGGCCTTTATTTAGAACGTCCTGAAATTGGTCCTGGTACGTTCGCCGAGGCCTTCCCCTTCCAACGTTTCAAGTCACTCTCGCCTTGTAGATTTCTTTCGCCAATCTTCATTCATTCATCCTCTCTACATGACCAAACCATCTCAGCATCCCTTTCTTAATTTTAGTCACTAGGTACGTCTTCTTTTACGCCACAACGTTCTCTTATCACACTATTTCTAATCATGTCACTCAACTCACACCAATCACACTCCGTAACGCTGTTCAGTTTTATTTGACCAATGTTTTTTTTTTTTACGGAGTTGGCTGCCACTGGTTTTTACACAGAGCGACTGCCATCTGACCTCCGCAACCCAGAGGGAAATCTAGACCCAATCCTAGATTATGCTTTGCCAGGTTAGTGGCTAACCTATCTGACAGAGTTTTGAAGCTGCCAAATGCCATCTGACTTGACTTAACGACTACTATCATTGACAGTAGCCGGGACCCACGGCTTAACATGCCTTCCGAAACATGGAAACGCTCTAGTTGTTATGCCACTAGCGGTCACTCATCTGGGTTCGGACCATGACCAACGTTGCTTAACTTTCATGATCAGAAAGAAAGAGCTTCCATCACTCGACCACGAGCGCTTCTACATTAAAACAGGATGATGTGATGCAAAATTAAAATATCTCTGCAATCTATGGAAAATTGCTCAGTCTAGCTTAACACGAATAGTTTTAGTTTGTCTCGTAAAAAATCCTAAAGCCGGGACGCTTCATTAAGAATTACGTTACTTTTCTCTTGACTTGGATTACAAACACCCGTAAAAACTACTGCGCAAACATCGCGTAAAACGGAATTCGCATTATCGAAACTTGTATTCAAAAGTTGACTCTACTATTTGACGTGTAGCGTTCGAATTCCTCTAACTATAAAAGTAGCATAAGATGTTTGTTTTCTAAATCAACCAATTAACTCTTACGTCTGGTATTTACGCAAATATGAATTTTATTCAGATTATAATAAAGCGCATTTTATATTAGCTCAGTCGTAGGAAACGAGTGAAATGAGCCGTCGCGGGTTCGATTCCCGATGCAGGCTATTAAAGTGTTAAGGTTAAGTTGGGAATGCCACGGTCGGTTTGTTTGCATATGTTTTGTGTATGAATGGTCGTTTTGACAGAACAAGCGTTGGATTGAGTGTCGGGTGTCGTCATGCTCGTATGCCCAACTTATGGCTTCTCAGAACTTTTTGTGAGGTTTATAAAGGGCTTAATGTCGATGAGCGTAAAAAGTAGAGCATTGTTTGGTGAAAGAAGTGCATTGTTCACAAAAAGAGATAATCCTACTCAAACAGTTTTAAAGAAATCTGTAGGTACCCAGTAAACTTCACGGACTTATATTTTTTAATTCAAAGAACGTACTGAACAAACGACTTAGTAATAAAAAATGTTCAGATGCTCAGTTAAAACTACGGTATAATTTTATTTTTTGGCATTTACTTATGTATTACGTTCTTTGTGACGAAGAAGAACTTTCTAATCGCTTAAGCCCCTGAAAGGTAAACGAACGTGATGATCAATATGGATACTACCTATGTAAGTCTCAGATCAAATTTAAGTATGTAACCTTTATTAGGATATCTTGAAATAATCTAAGATTTCTTTGCTTCTGCTGAGCCAGATCCGTATTTTATGAACAATATAATATTTATTGCCCCCAAAATCGAAAATATCCCCAGAATAGGTCATTCGAGAAGCATCCGCCGTCGGTTCTCAGGCTACCGATTCGGACCACCTTATTGTTTCCCATTTACGACCAGCACTAAATCATTGTTTTCTGCGAAACGCCAGCCAAACGGAACAGCCTCCATACCTATCCTTCCAACGCCATAACATATGGGGTTTCCTCGAAAACTTCATTTACAACCAGACAAAAGCATAAAACTTCAGTTTTTCTATGTATTCTTTACTGCTACATCATTCTCCCACAGAAAAATTGAATAGCCTCAAAGAATCATCCCAAAGTATGTAAATAGATCTGGCACAACAGAAACAACGCCGCCGCCTTATTAATAATGCGAAATAAAAACAAAAAGTCGAATTCGAAAATCGAACGGCGGGAACCATCGTCCATAGACAATTGGAAAGGAACAAAGAGTTAAAAAAGCGGGAAGAAACCTGTCGACGCCATGTTGTGTGGCACTCGGCCTTCACGCCTTGGCCGCCGAAGATTATCTTTTGAAAAAAGAACCGAACGGGAGGCGCTTCCACTCAGCAAAAAAGATCTTATACGCGTGTTCGTTTCACGGCTAAATCGGCTCTGTCTGCTACCGATTAAGGATTACATTCGCGCGGTGAGGTAGTTGTTTGATTTCTTTTATGCACGGGAAGAAAAGAAAGAGCGTCGTCATCGCGCCTGCGCCGTCGTTGATGACCTGTCAATTCCGTCGTGTAGGATGAAAAAAGTGACATTAGAGTTGCCGTCTATTATTTTGACTTTATGTAGGGAGACGGAGCTGAGATTGATCGAGTTGGTTCGGCCCTTTTAATTACATCCATTCAATAGCTTTGTTGTGTCTGGTCTACTGTTCAGTAGATACTTGATACATACATAGGTACGCCACATTATTGTAATGCAATCCTTTATACCTATTTCGAATCAAAACATTTTTCAGACCGGTTTATGAGCTAGAACAAGAGATGGTTTGAACTTTTATTGCAAAGTGAATACGACAGCCGAAGGGCAATTAAAACATAAGGCTCTTGTTTTTTTTATTCAGCGGGATCTTTTGTATTTGGCCATTTAGTACGGATAAACCGTCACTTTCTGTTGATTTCAACTTTAATTGATTATGTATCTTGGTAGTTTAAAATTCCTTTTCATACTTTGAAGTACTTTTTGAACATAGTCGCAAACCTTCCAATATCGGTTGGTTGCTGCAGGGGTTTTCATACTACCTGTCCGTTGTATTGTAGACAGGTTTTTGCTCTCTAGGTTTTTTAAGAGCTCCGTTTTTCAAAATTGCTTTTCCAGTAGTTCCATAGGTTCCAGTAGCCATAACCTACCAGAAGAGTTGAAATAATAATAAAGACAGTAGTAAAATTAATATTCATAGCGTGATAAGCATCTTACGATAAAGGTACTAAATGGTTGTGAAAAATTGCATTAAAACCCCTGTATCATTCCGTTCATTCAATTTCTACATCTATGATTTTTTTCCGCCTTTGTGACTGTTTTTAATTTCCTGCATATTCCAAAAGCATTTTCCTTCTTATTTCCTTATTCTTGATTCTTGAAGAATTTTCTGGAAGCTTTATCGATTTCTGATGTGATAACTACAAACGAGTACGGTCGACCGCACTTCATTGGAAACATTTGCAAGTCTAGTACAATTTCATAAGGTCCAAAGTGCCGACGTGCTGTTGGGTATACAGCGGCGTGCGATTCGTTACGCTGCGTGCTACGATGACACGCGTGCTTCGACACATGCGTGTGCACATCGCACGTTAATATCACCTTCATAGTGATGGGTTTATTGTATCAATTTTTATTATCTATTGGTGCTGTTATAGTTATAGCAGTTACGACATGCTGCGTTCTTATTTCGTGTGAGGTAAGTTTATAACTAGAACATTATATTGCGGCTGCTCTACTTAAGGCTTTGAAGATGCAAAATCTAAATAAGGTGTTGAAACCAACTTAAATGACGTAAGTAATTCGATAATGCCAAAATGAATGCATTGTTTGAGACATCTAAATTTTATGAAGGTAATTATTTACTTTGTAAATCATCGGTATAAATGTTGTACAACAGGGCACCTAGAATAATACCCTGTAAAACTCTATATCTATATTAAAAACATATGTATCGTTAACATCACTAGTGCCAGCTAGTGGTGCACGTGCATTTCTCGCATTCGCACATCATTGTCATTAGTGTCAAGTACAGCTCGACCTATTTGTCGATTAACTAGTTTTTTCTACCTGTTAAATTTCGTTATCGCTAATGATTATTGGATTATCCTTGTGCATTGTGTTTTTAACTCCCTGTCTAATGGTAAGAGGCGAGGCTTGGTTTAGAATCCTTACAGTATAGGTACTGTCAGATTAGTGTTAAGCCTGCCTTACTCTGTTGTCAAGCTAACATACCTTAAAGCAAAGTATCTAAGACAGAAAGGCAAACTTCTTTTCAAAGAACGATTTTTCAAAGTTCTTGCCGACTCTGTTCATCTGAAGGAAGGAGACTCCTCTTCTTCTTTTTGTGTTGGCCTAGAACTTGGCCCAACTAATCGCATTCTATCTAGCGTATTAGTACGCGTTAGCGTAATATTTCTTTGGTATTAGGGAACAAAGGACCTGGTACTGGCTCTAGATATTGGGTTGCCATAATGTGTTATGCATTGCATTAAATTGCACATGCAGCCCATGTCTTTCAAGAAACTCCACTTAGAAATGTGAGACACCAGACTTTATAACTGAGCGAGTGAAAGACATAGCTATAGAGGAAACTGGACGGCATCAGGAATAACCTTTGGGAATAACCGCTCCGTGGGAATAACCGAGATGTATGGTAAACTTATTTGAGGTTTGGTGCCCAAGCTACATGCAGTGTAAAAAACTGCAGAGCTGGTTATTCCTTTGCCGCGAAGTTATGGTACTGTTATCTGAGATTATTTTCTCGCTCTCACTCTTTGGTGGTCTTACGGTAGTATATTGTGTTGTCTATGGCTGCACGTTGCTGTCACCTTTGGGATGGCTCAGCCAAATACCAGCTAGCCGCACTTGACTCGATAGATCGCAGAGCCAAGAAGCTCGTTGGTGATGAGATGCTGGTGAAAACCAAGTTTCACAGTCTGGCCCACCGTCGCAAAGTTGCATGTCTGTCGGTCTTCTACAGATTGTACTTCGGAGAGTGTGCTCTAGAGCTCCACGAGCTTATTCCACCATCTCCCTTCTACCATCGGGAGTCCAGACGCACCGCAGGATATCACCCATACTTGGTTGATATTCCGCACATTCGCACAAAGCGCTTTGAAACATCTTTTATAATGCGCACGGCTAAAGAGTGGAATTCTCTGCCTGCGTCTGTATTCCCGAGTTCATATAACCCGAATCTATTCAAGTCGCGAGTGGATAGGCTTCTTCTGGGTAAGCTCGTTCCATCGTCGACCTCATCTCTGTCTTCAAGACTAGATCGAGGTCAAGAGTAAGCCCATTTTCAATAAAAAAAAAAAAAAAACTTGCGAACTTTCAAAATAAATAACGAATGTCAATACGAAAACCGTACTCATGACCTGATCTATCTCTGACATCTACAAAAAAAGAATCAAGCTTTACATTTACTAACAGTAAAACTGTAGTGTACATACTGTACCTATCATAATAACAACCATAATAAACAGTATAGGGTATAGCGTATACAGTACGATGGGAGTGGGAGCCGTGCGCACCGTGACCGCAGATCGTGACCCGCGGAGATTGCGCTGCGGTGCGTGCGCAGGCGCATACTGCCTTTTGTTTATTTATTTATTTCTGTATCTGTCCGCGTACGGACGGACGTGCTTCATGATTTGGTGGGTATGTGACGGCATAGGAGGTTCTTATGAGAGTTAATGAGAAAATTGTAGACCTTATGTAATGTGAGTATGCTTGGTAGTAAATGTAGAGTCAGTTACTCAGAAACGAACTTTGTGATTGACACATTTCTTCAAAGATTTCTATGTTTAAATAAGGTTGTCGCTTCTCGATTTTCAAGCAGTCTAATCTAGACTTTCTTTTAACCAAATATGGTATACTAGAGTGTTGAGGTTTTAAGTGTAGGGTGCAGGGAACTATGTGGTACGAAGCAATAAAGTTGAATTTAAATGGATAAGACGATCTATCAAAAACGTAAACGGTGAGCCTATTTAAGCTTATTTAATAAAACTGTACAACTTTAATAAATGCCTTTATAATGCCTTTAGGCGTTAAATTCGCCTATGTACTTATTTTGAATGAAGCTAGTTCAATAAATAAATTAGTTTCTGGGGTTCTGAGTGAATTTGTTGTTCGGTTGCACTTAATCCCGTAGTCCAAAATTTCAAAGCCACGCTACAAAATTACCTACAATTTTAATAATTTCCTTTACCTTTCAACCGCTTCCAACTAGTAAAAACCAGTTCCCACTTGCTAATGAGAGTATGGCGCAGCCTCCAGTCTTTCACCAAGATTAATGCCCCTAATGGTAATGGAGCCTCATTTACTATTTCTTTTGAGGGATTTCTACTGATTTAAAACGCCCTGTTGAAGCTTATGGAAGCTTGGAATAAGATTTATTGTTTGTTGTGTGTGTCTCTGTGATGTACTAAGGGAAATAACGTGTAGTTATATTATTACACGTTGAGTATTATATACGTGTACGCTTGTATGTGTGTTTTGTACTTCGCTATTTTCGGTAGGTACAGTCAAGAGCATATCAAACTTGACACATTGGACTTTGTACTGTTCTTATTTCAATAGACGTACGGGCTAGAGTCGAACTGCGAGTGTCAAGGTCTAGCTTGACCTGTCGTTGACTGTACCACTCAGAAATCATTACCTAAATTAATCTAACATTAAGAGTTTTTCTCTTACTTTCGTTATTAATAAAACCGAAAAATGCAGCAAAATACAAAACGAAAGATTAAGGGCTCGTCTCACTACTTACTGCTAAGTTCCCAATATCCGATCTGCTAGTTAATTCTGTTAGATAATTAAAATGTTTTGTTTCATAAGTGCCTGATTGCTCTGTCAGGTAAACACAGGTGAAAATCAGGCATATTTAGCTGGCAGATATCTTATCTGTCAGCTTACCACCGGGAACTCTGCATAAAGCGGTGAGACGGGCCCTAATTGTGACTTCTTTGTGTATCTACGGTACGTACGAGTATGTACGTACGGTACGTATGTCTGTATAAACCACCGTTTTGTTATTTGGCAAAAAGGTACACAATTGCAAGATACTTAGTACATAAAATTTTAATATTTGTCTTTTTAGGTTGTGATAGACGGATTATAAACCGAAGTGATTTGAATGTATGTCAACGTATAATAATTATTTCTCTACAAAAATCGCAATTGTAAATATGGACACTAGTATCTTCAGAGATGGCTTTTCTGCCGTTTTGAATGTGTGACTCACACAGAAAAAGCGCATAGAAAGCAAAACCGTGCTTTATATGTGCATACGCCATTACTTTTATCCATCATTATTTCGAGTTCAATAAAATATGAGCCATCAAAGCCAGTTTTTGGGTAGCCCAGAAGCCACGGGAGGTCGTCACTATGAACCAAACTAAACCACACATAACTAACTAAGACGTGGCGATTTGTCAAATTCACTAAAATACAAGGTCTTTATAAAGAAGTTTTGATCAAAATCTGAATCTTGTGATCTGATCTTGTGTCAAAAATACTAAGAATAACCACGTAACAAGAAAAATCAGCTTACTTTAAAGTTGAAACTCAAGTTTTTGTTTATTATAGTACAGTCAATTCTTCACATTAAAAAGTATTACTTACACAAAATGTTGAAAAAGATTTTTTGAAGAAGCTGAAGATACTATACAGGGTGTAAATAAAAGTACAATTATGATCCTTCTAAGGGATGATTCTACATCACTAATAGATTGTAAACAAATAAAAAAGATTTGTCTTTTTTGGATGATAATGAAATTTGATTTTCCATCGAACAACATTGCAGTAATTAATTGAAGTGGATTTCCACTTGCTTGTGACTGTGGATCATCATCATCATATCAGCCGAAAGACGTCCACTGCTGGACATAGGCCTCCCCTAAAGATCTCCATGAAGACCGGTCCTGCGCTGCTCGCATCCAGCGGCTTCCCGCTATTGATATTGTAACAAAAAACAACTTTGTCTGCATCACCAGCTGATCATACAGGCCATTGAAGACCCTATATAGATGGACCAAATCGACAAATGTACTGTAAACAAACTCAGACGCAGCAATTTGTCAATCCTCAAGCCTCGTTACGGGGTCAAAATGGTGGCACAAAATAAAATATATAACATCGATTATTCACAGCTAATAGATAAATTGATATATTTTTAAAACTAAACATTTATATTTTGTTTGTTTGCAAAGATTTTTTTTTCGGCCATTTTCTTTCACTATACAGTCAGAATAATATATGATCCATTTTTTTCGTTTTTTTTTGTGAGGTCAGACAAACTTTTTTTTCCACATGGCGCCACTTTGTTTGTGAAGCGACGTTAATGTAACTTAAGTCATTAAGAGATTTTTAATATCCTACAATGAATAAATAACATGTTTTAATTCAACGCTTACCAATCTATTCTGCAGCCATGGCCCTAAAACCAGAGTCCCTATACAAGGTGTAAGGGACAGCCTTCCGAATACTGAAAGGGCATGATCAGTCAACGTAACTGAACAACTTTCAGCGAATAAAAGTTTCAGGAAATAAAAAAAAATCAGCCTCTCCATACAAACTGACCAATCAAGTTTGCAATTTTGTATGGAGAGGCCGATTTCTTTTTTCATTTCCTGAAAATTTTGATTCGCTGAAAGTTGTTCAGTTACGTTGACTGATCATGCCCTTTCAGTATTCGGAAGGCTGTCCTTTACACCCGATATGTGACGGAAAGAATATCATTGTTTGTTCAAACATGTTTTTTCTGACAACTTCAGCTGCTTTTGACATAGCTGCAAAATGTGTTGGCAAGCGTTGAAAATAAACGAAATAAATGGTACAGCCGCACTGCACTTACTTTCTCGCAATACTCAAAGAAAAACTATAAACCGCAAACTTAAATTTGTAATGCCATACACATAGTATGGAAATACAAACTTTTATTTACGTTTTTGGAAAAAGATCAATTCAGAATTCAAATTGTCAAACATTAAAACAAACAAACCTCAAACAATTTCGAGTAAATCACATGTTTAACTTTTGGTAGTACTGGAACACCCTTTATATGAATTTTCAAACATCAATAGATACTACCGTAGGATACTTGCATGGAGATTTTTTTAATTTCCCAACACATGTTCCTTATGGATTATTGTTCAGTTTAGTCTACTGAGCAAGCCCTTTCAGTTTTTGGTACACCCTGTGTACTAAATTTTATTCAAAAAATCATAAAGAATATCCAGTCAGGTAGACAACCAATCCAGGAGTAATATTATAGAAAATTTTAATAAACTCAATGGAACCAATTTTGGGTAAATCACATATTTACGATTTGGTGGTACAGGAACACCCCTTATATGAAATTACACAGATCATTTGATACTGGCGCAAGATATCTTACATGGTGATGCTTGGTCATGCAAAGTTTCATCAAGATTCTATGAGCCGTTTTTGAGAAAATTACAATTTATCATTTCCGTTGTATGACAGCTACCCTCAAAATGAGAGCCAGCCAGAAACCACTTAGAACCCTTCGATGGATTTGCATAAAACTCCTAAATTCCAAATATGGTGTCAATCGGACCATTCGTTTAGCCGCTAGGCCAAAGCGTGACGGACAGACCGACCGACCGACGGACCGACGGACCGACCGACCGACCGACCGACGGACGGACATTTTTGGGAGACTTGTTTTTTATGATGTATAAGTGATATAGAACACATTTTTGAGAAAATTAGAAAAACTTTTTTTTTTCACGAATACAATACCTTTCTCGCTCCGCTCGAAAGTAAAAATGGAGGCTCGAAAGTAAAAAAGTCTGTAGCAAAAATTATTTCTTTGATTTTTTTTTTTGACATTCCCGTTTTTTTGTTATTATGGTGTCTAAGTGTAATGTCATCAATTTATACGAAAAAGAAAATCGTCAAATTACAGATAAAACTTAATTTTCACTAATTACGTTATCCCGCCACGGTTCTGTCCTGGCCCAAACGTGCCCATTATGCTCATCAACTGCAATCCGTTGGACCAGAAAAGAACCAGTTCTTTGTTGGTGCACTAAGGTCTCTCTGCTTCAGCGGTGTTTTTTATATTTGTAATTAATTTTGATCTAACTTCCTAAAAACACTTGGAATTCAATTTCATACTAATTGATTCTAGACTAACCTACTTTTTTACACTTCTAGATTGAAAAGACATAAAAATGCAGACGCCATATTTAATTCCTCTGATAGGCACGAGCTAACGACTACAAAAACCTAGGACGGCAGTTACACCTCCGAAATCGATGAATTTTAAATGGCTAATCGATATTATACCCTGCGCATAAGCTCTACTAAATCGATTTGCTAACATGCACGGAACAAAGTGTGAAACCATAAAATTACTATAACTTGGTCATGTGTGAAAATTTTAATATCTGTCCGTGGCCTCGTAATTGTTAATGCTTCATACAAATCGCTATACTAGTCATTTTATATGCTGTAAAGTTTTAATTATACGTTTCCTAGAATAGAATTACACCTACTTATACCTATCGCCCGTGTGATGCCGGCATGGGTGTCGTAAGAGGCGACTAAAGGTCTATTTACCGGAGGATAAGCAGCAGCATCTTTCTGTGTATGTACCATCTTACATACTGCGGTCACCTACAACAGCGGTCGCTAGCCACAACGCTTACAAGCGTGGTAACTATGGTAATTCCCAAAGTACCACACGTTTTTGATGTATTCTAGAGGGAGTTCCCTGTCCTACAGTGAACGTTTTATGGGATGTTATGATGATGATATCATACAAAACTAAGAAAGCCTGTGTGATTAATTATGTAACTTCAAGAAGAAGTCACCAAGGAATGTGGTATTTGCAAGGGTCAATAAAAAATTAAGTAATCCAAAAATGCCAAAATCCAGTAATGCTTCTCGTATTTTAAATCCACAAGCAATTTTCCTACTTAAATAGACAGAAAAATATAAATTTTATAACAGTGAGCGACTCAATCTAAAACTCTCAAATCTATGTTGATTGGCTGCCAGTTCTTCACACTTCTTTGTAGGCAGTAAATCATGAATCAATGACCCTATAGATCATCGATCACTGCGCCACTATCGTCTAATTTGTCCGAGTTGACCTGCGCGCGCGCGCGTCCTATTGTTAGATCATCATGACTTCTAATAACATTTGCTGACGATGAAGTATTGCTCTTAAGAATTTAAGATGCACATAACTATTATTTATTACTAATTTATGTGTGATTTCTCATTGTGTTTCGTTGCTTTATAAATCTTTAAAAAAAAGGTGGTTATTACAAATACAAGGTTTATAAGTTCGATGATCTTTCTAAGGGTATACCAGGTGATACATAGTTAGGTAACTGATTGTTAAACTACAGCGTAAATTTTCATTGGTTTGGCTCTTGACGCCGAGTGATTGTATTTATGAAAATAAGCAACTTTCTCGAAGAAATTTTTTTCCATATAAAATGAGTCGATCACGTGACTACTTTGCTAGTTAAGGAGAAACGAAAAAAGTTTCTCTTGGTATTGATTTTTTTTTATTTTGGTAAAAGTCGCTTGTTGTCATAAGTAGAATCAATGGGCTTCGGGAGCAAAACCAATTGATGTTCATGCCTTATCAGTAGTAAGTAAAATATATATTTTTTTTGTTATATTATGATAGTCATGACAGATAAATTTTCTTTAAACAACATAACAGACTTGATAAAGAAAGATATCACATATATTATTATTTCGTAATAGTGTGTTGCGTAATTTTTTTGCAAGCAGCCTCAACAGCGCATGTAGTCTATGTTTGTGGTATTTGCCTCTATGGCTGCGACTGTTCTATTATCAAAATTTTGAATCAAAAACCTCCTTTCAACATACTTTTTATTAACAACCGCCATCTGCCTAAACGAAAAAAAAGAAAACTAAAAAGTCATGCCTACGCCAAGGCGCCACGAATCAAAACACAGTAAAAACGAGAGTCATGCTATCGTAAGCTTTTTAATTGTATCTACCCTCCCCCAGCTACCTGGGTAAGTCACGACCTGTGTACCAAGTCACCCAGAATAACGTGACCTCCCTACATCAGGGACGTTAGTAAAAATCAGCCTAATGATAAAATCCAAAGTTAATTGGTTACATATTTGTCTTCTATATTTTTTACTTAGTTCTTGAAATTACTATAGTTAATGATAATAATAAGAAGACCCGTTCTAGGAGTAGTCCAGGGTATTTAGAAACTTTTGTATGAGTGGGTTTGAAGTAAATAGAAATGTGACTTTTTTATTATTATTGTCAAAATTAAGTTTAAATACATATATGAAAAATAGTATTAAAAAATAAATATATAGGGAAGATGACGAAAAATACATTTTAAACAAAAAAATTCGTATTATATGAGCCAAAAATACTTATGGGCCAATTCTTATTTATAATAATTGTAAATATTAGATAACAATATTTGGCATCAATATTAAACACTTTATAATTTTGCTTTATAATTTAAATTTATAAATATATATATTATTATTTTTCTAAGGAGCTATAAATATTTATGCCAATTTTAAAATGATTTATGACTCCTGATGAAATGCATTATTAGGTTTCACAATAATTAAAAATGTAAGTTGTAGGGAAAAGCCCACTATGATATATATGCATTTATCTAATCAGCTATAAATGCTAATGGGCGTATTTCTTTTTAATTAATCATATCTTAGGTCTACTGATTAGCCTACATTCGAATACATACATGGGAATGTTGGAAAAATATATAATTATTATATTACTTACGTAAAAATAGGTACGAATGCTCTAGCGTACTGCGGTGGTGGGCGAACGCGGCGGAGAAATTGAGGTAAGGGGGGAGGGGCACGAGCCCCGCCGGCCGCCGCCACACGGAGCAAAAACGCCGTGGACCGAATGTACCTATTCTATTTTTCAATTTGCAAGTTTGCGCTAGCGGGAATACTTACCTGCGTTGTAGACATCTTCGCGTTGTTAAACTGTCGGTGCTATAGACTAATCTGTGGTATGAGACTATTTTTCTTTCTAACTAGGTACCTTATATAAAACGTTCATAATTACTACCTACTTAAAAACTAAACTTGTGACCACGATCACACCAGCTTAATTCAAAGACTAATTTGGCATACATTGCTGAGAGGCTTGGTTATGTTAATTGCAATATCCTTACATCAACGAGCAATGTATGCCGAATTAGTCTTTGAATTCAGCTAGGTGTGATCGTGGCTTAATGTAAATTTTGGATTATTTCCGCAGTCCCCCAGTCCCGCTGGCACCCGAATTCCATAAATTTGATTACATTTTACATTGTTATCGTTTTATAGTTTTCAACTAGTACCGTCGGCATAAAAAGTGTTTCAAGGTAAGAAAATGAACTTTTAGGGCACCGAACCAAACTGATAAACACCGAACCCTTATGGTGCAACTTCGTCTGTCTGTCTGTCTGTCACACCTGTTTATTAGCAACCACGCTATGACTTGAAAGGAATAGTTTTAGAATATGTTTGCCCAACTTTATTAAAAACATATTAAAAATATTACAGGAAAACTAAAACGATCACTCTAAGTAGCAGTTTTTTGAAATCTGCTAAACACTCATCATAATGAACTTTATTGCCTATAAACATATTAAACCCTTGCACCCTCGGCGCCCGAGTCCGACTCACATTTGACTTGTATTTTCAGTAGATGTCGAGACTTAATACTAATTTGGTTCTAGATATGAGAAATACGCGGGTGACGAAAGTAATTTAACTTAAAAATAATCAGAATGAAAGGTGATGTTTCATAAATGTATGGAGCCTGGGCTATCACTTTGTACCTGAAACTGCTTCACAGGTACTTATATACCAACCAAACTGATAGGATGTTACTTCGTCTCGATTTTCGCTCTGTATGCGTGGCTTGGTCACTTTCCTCGTTGACATATTCAGTTATAGGGATCCTGTTTCCGCTTTAATTTGGTCCTTTTTGCGTGCAGTATTGACATATTTACAAATGTATTTGATAGAGACGACGCTTGCACATGACTCAACTTTGATGTGTGTCTCAAAAGCCCAAGAATGCACTGGTGAGTACGAAACTACTAATCTGTTATCAACAACAATAGGGAACATGCATACATTTTATTAGTCGCATTTATTGATAAAATATGAAAATACCGTAGAGATGACAAAAAGTGAAATTAAAATTTAAATCGGCTAAGAAATACGGCCGATATAAGCATTTAAAACTACTAATTAGACAGAGAGATCTGACATGAATAGTGACGTCACAATTCACTACAGCTCTATAAACTCCATATTAAATTTCGTTTTGCTAGAAAGGGACAGAAACAAATCTTCGATGGCATATATCTTTTTAGGGTTCCGATACCAAAATGGTAAAAAAAGGAACCCTTATGGTGCCGCTCTGTCTGTCCGTCTGTCTGTCACACCTCTATATCTCAGCAACCACTTACGCTATCGAGCTGAAATTTGGAATAGTTTTAGAATATAGTTGCCCAACTTAATTGCACATGAAATTTTTTTGAAAAAAGTATGATTATTAATGTAAAGGGGGCCAAAATAGGGGGGGCCAAATTTCAAATTGTCGCTACTAGGTCGAGTGGGGTATTATATGAAAGGGCTTTACTTGTACATTTTAAAATATATTTTTGTATTTTTTTAAGTTTCTTAGTTTTCAAGTTATGATGAAAAATGTCAAAAAAAATACCATTCCCCCCCCCCCTTATCTCCGAAGTTTGAGTAAGGGAAAATCTGAATTAATTACAGTTGACATAGGTTTATGTAAACTTTACAGCAAAAATAAAACGATCTTTCTAAGTTGCACAGTTTTTCAGAAATCTGCAAAAAACCTTTACAAACAAATTTAGTTTTGCGGTCCTGAAAATGGACTTTATTGCTTCCAAAAATACTATAGGTATATCGGAACCCTCGGCGCGCGAGTCCGACTCGCACTTGACCGGTTTTTAATATTATAGTTATTCGAAAAATAGTTTTACAAGTCTGTTTATTACATGAATGAGAATAAATTTCTTATATAAAAAAAATTCGTGCATGTTCCCTATTGGCCACGCGAGTTCATCTCAGTGCTCAGTTCACCTACCTGGGTGACCGGCGCCGATAACTTGGATATCCATTCTCACCAGTGACTGTTTCACTGACGAATACTTTCGGAAATCTTTTGAAGCAACGCCCGTTTTTCAAACATGGTGAATTTAGATTCACGATACCGCAGGGCCCGTGAATCATATGAGCCTTAATATTATTCTGGGTCCAGAAGCTCTGCACTAATCACTTGGTTAAGATCGTTGGGCCTGATCTTATCTTAAAGCCACAAAAGGTTATGTGAGTGTGGCAGGCCATACTTTTGCCATTCAATGGAGTACATAAAGCAGTGGACATTGCCAGTTTTCATAAGAATTTTTATAATCACATAAGTATTATTATTCATAGCCATTTAATAGCCAACTTGTTTTAAGTAACCATTGGTAACCATAGTAACAAAATGATGAGCAAATAAACCATGAAATGTGCTTCCCTTAAAAAAAAAATCAAAAACGGATTCTCGATATTTGTATTTGGACCAAAGACTTGAAGACAAAGTATAAACCTACAGTGTTTTGTTATCAGTTCCGGATAAAATCCACAATCAAAGTTTACTTCTGAAATGTACTGACTTTGTACTATGCCGAAGTTTTTTTTTTGTGGTTTACTATTTCTCGACAATTTTTCGAGTTTTTTTTATATGATGTTATTAGACTATGTCGAAAAATAAAAACCTCTTCGTAACGTTAAACTTTGTAATCCTTTCCAAGGCGAGGTATCATCCCGCCCTCGTATAACAACATCAAAATCACTCGTTTCATTATGGCGAATAGGATGGAGAGAGCAAAACGCATATATCCAGTTATTTCTTCTTTCAATCTGTTCTCAACATAAATAATAATACCATGGACAGCTATTATTGACTTATGATGTAATAAGATCATGTAAAAATTTTATATAATAAGTGCTGATGTTGTCTCAAACAAAAATAAATAGATCGTTAAGTGAAGCAACCAATCCTTCATGTTCAGTTTTTTAATATCACAAGTTGGTAAACGAGCAGGTGGGCCTCCTGTTGGTAAGTGGTCACCAACGCCCATGACACCCACTGTCTTATTAGTGAAATAATTTGACACTAATAAGACAGCAAAGCACGTTACCCACCCTGAGAACTAAGATGGTATATCTCATGTGCCAGTAATTTCACTGGCTCCCTTACTCTTCAAACCGGCTGCTTTACGGCAGAAAAAGGCAAGGGGGTGGTAATTTCCCAGAAGGACTTTGCACAAAAGCCCTACCACCTGCCAAAAATACTCAGCGAAGTATTTGGAATAAAACTTTTCCAGCTGACGGTACTTCTAAGCAAAATTAACTTTTAATCGGCTTTATAAATAAAATTTTAATTCGGGTACCAGCGGGACGGGTGTCTTCGGGACTGGGGGACTGTGAGACGAACCCTAAATTTTTGATTGACGTACTTGCTTACATCTTGCGAGTTTTACGTTAGCGATTTGACGAACGACTCCTAAACAGACGGTACTGATAATTACTTGCAGGGTGTAAGGGACAGCCTTCCGAATAGGTACGGAAAGGGCATGATCAACGTAATGAACAACTTTCAGCGAATAAAACTTTCAGGAAATGAAGTGAATGAATAAAGTTGCTTGTATGGAGAGGCTGATATTTTTTTTCATTTCCTGAAAGTTTTATTCGCTGAAAGTTGTTCAGTTACGTTGACTGATCATGCCCTTTCAGTATTCGGAAGGCTGTCTCTAACAACCTGTAAGTATATTATTTTTATTTAAAAGATAACACTTACAAGTTGAAATTAAAAGTATCTTAACTGACAGGTGAAACGTTAGTTTAGGCATCGACGCAGTTTTATGGACAGTAATAATGGATAGGTAGGTACAGTAGAAATAATAAGTCATCCAAAGCCTACAATAGGTATTGGTACAAATATTCTAAAACGGAAAAATGACACTAGGACTTGCTATTTTGGCTGTACCACTAATTTGTAGATTTGCTACATTGCGTTGCGCACGAGCCGTTCTACCGCTTTAGACTCTAATGCTGCGCGAGTAGAGGATAGTATTGTATGCGAAGAGTGACCGATGCCTCATATTATAATATCCTGTAAGTATTTCTTTTTAATTTTTTAACAGAAGTATGTGTTTTTGTGTTATTTGTATAATTAAAAATATTATTTCTCATTTTCATTTATTCTTGATATATAAAACCAAAAAATTTAGAAATAGAGTTTATCATTACAGTTGACATTTTAATTTTGTATTAAATGTATTTAAAATAATATTTAAGAAGTAAAACATTAAACTTACTTCCATTACATATTATCCTTTAAGTGCAATTTCGAGTTAACTTATTACGTTACTGAAACTCCGAATTTCAGCAATTCCAATGGGAAAACTTTTTAATTTTTTGGTAAACTACTTAGAATTAAAGTTCTATTAACAATGCTAATCGATTGATTGCATTAGCATTTTTGTATTGGATTTTTTTTAATTTAATTTAAAACTATTAAATTAAAATATGTTCCGGAGGTCATACGATTTTAATAATTACACATTTATAGGAGAGATTAGTTGTTTAACAAGAATCCAAGAAAAAACAGCCATACTTAATTACTTCCAGGTCAAATACTAATTTCTCTGGCCTAGAGTGTATCCACATAATACAGGGGGTAAGTGACGGTGTACTGAAAACTGAACAGGCGTGCTCAGACGACGAAACTGAACAACTTTCTCACAGAAACATTTTTGGAAAATTTTAAAAAAATACCTTTCCATACAAACTGTTTGATCGGAGTGAGCAATTTGTATGGAGAGGTCAAAAGTGGTTTTCATTTTTTAAATAGTTTTCGGTACACCGTCCCTTACACCTTGTGTATGGATGAAACAGCTGATATTTTTTTGCAATTTCAGAACTTGTAGTGAAATGTTGTTTGTAATAATTAGTAGAAAATTTATATAAATGCAGGGTGTATAAAAGTTGGATGGTCCTTTAAAAGGACTCCTTTTAAGAGGTGATTCTGCATAATTTATAATAGATTTTATAATAGAGATAGAGCAATAAGGTAGGTCTGTCGAAATACGCCTAGAAGATAATTACGCCTATGCTCCAAAAATCCTATTTACAGTATCGATAAAATAAAACTTAATATCTACGCACTACGGTTAATGTGCCCCGCATCGCTAACCACGAAATGGTATCTTAGGCGCTATTAACTATAACGTAGGCCTAATTATCCCTATGAAATAACCTCATGTTTTAGGTGTTCTCATATCAATAATAGTAATAAATGTTATTTATTTATTTTTTGTATTTATTATAGCCTTTTGATATGAATTTTCGTTGTTTTAAAAGTTGTAAATTGGTCGCAAAATGTAAAACTTCGTTTAAGAAGGCGTCATTACCTGAACCTTGGTATAATAACGCCTAGTGGAAAAACTTGTTTTAGAAAAAAAAATCTGTTAAAAAATATGTCTTATGATGGCTTGCTTGAGTTTATATAATGTGCCATTGAACATTTTTTAATAATTATAGTTGTTACTTAGCAATTTAAGATTATTGTTACCTGATTCTGTAACTGTGAAAATAAGTTAAATCAATATTAATACTGCTCATTAAGTTAGTATTGCTAAAACTGATAATGTTTCTAAATGAAAAAAAATATTATAACTTCCGAGTAAAAAGTTATTATAAGAAAACTATTGTAGGCGAAATTAAACCTTAGTAGTTTAATTACGCAAAAACCACTCCGTTTGAAATTTGAATTATTTTTCTTTGGTTTTTGATAATATTCTTCATTTAAAATACCAGAGATATTTAACTCGAACCTTAAGTAGGCGTGATTCGACAGACCTACCTTAGCTTTCTTTTTCTTTTAACTTTTTAAGTAGCAAGGGAGCAAACGAGCATTTGGGCCACTGTTCATAGCACCCGCTGTCTTATTGTGGCATATTTAGACACTAATAAGACTTTGTTTTTAAATTAGATTAGGATGATCAAACTTGAATTTTCTTTAAATTATAGTGATTTATTTCAACTTATTGATACATCTTCTTAGGTAGTGGACCTCAGAACAACAATGAATGGATAGCGAAACATACTTAATTTTTGTCTATCTATGTCACCAGCTGATCAAAGGGTCGCTCGTGGGGAACTCAACTCTCCATACTTCATTTCTTCTCAAATCGAATCTCAGTCAAGAAGAGAGGATAACCCCCTATTTTTTCCCTATACCTACACCGTTATTTTTTGTCGCCCCGATAGTTTAAGGAGGTGGTTCTGCCCATAAAACTGAACCACTTTTCCTAAGAAACATAGGTAAATAAGAAAAAACAGTTTCGACTTCCTATACAAACTGCATCAACACATTTTGTATGAGAGTTTTACTTTATTTTATTGAAAATGGGCTTACTCTTGACCTCGATCTAGTCTTGAAGACAGAGATGAGGTCGACGATGGAACGAGCTTACCCAGAAGAAGCCTATTCACTCGCGACTTGAATAGATTCGGGTTATATGAACACACTTCCATACTTTTTTCGTATTTAGACATATTTATATAATTGCTTGGGAGAAGTAGTTCAGTTTCATGGGCAAAACCATGTCTTAAAATTTCCGGGGTGATAAAAAAGTACCGCTATTTTACAAAAATCAATCAATAATCCGCACTCAACTTTGTAGGTGAGTTAAGACAGAGGTCAGGTTAAGCTGGCTAAAAGTTGGAGAACTGACGTGACGATAAAGGATAGGGTATTCATGTAACATACTCTGCATTTGACAGAGTCATTATGAACTGTAATGAGTTCGAGGTTTTGAGGGAAGCCTTTTCGACTTTGATAGAGTTTGGTGAAGGTCAAATATTGGATTGGCGTGCTTAAAAGCTACTGGAGCTTTTTCTTATTTTAATTTGTCACAGAAACACATTCTTTTAAAAACTTTGTGCAAAAAGGAAAGTAATACCTATCTAATTTATTTGAACAGTCAGAAGCAGCTCAAGTTTAACACTTGAATTGCGATTCCTATCTATATGCTGACTGTAATAAGAGCGTTACAAATTCCAATGTGTCTAGCTTGACGTGCTCTTGACTGTACACAAAATGAAAACCGCCCTTGAAAACAATTCACAAAGGCGAGCTTTCCCACAGACATCAAACGGAGCGGCCAATGGAAATGACATTTTAAAAACAGCTCTCAAACCTAACCTATAGCTGAATTTACATATACGGATGTTTCGCACGCACGCTCCCTGCGCAACGTCGATAAAAGAGGGCGTGGTCGTCGCCGCCGCGTCCGCCAATCACAACGCCTCGTTTCACGTGTGCATCACCACTTTCTTTTCATGTGTGCCGGCGCCTCGTCCGTGTGCGCGCTCCACGCTCGCGCCGTATATAGACGTATATAAATATCCCAAGTATACTTCGCTACCGGCTTCACAAAGAGTTCCCATATCTTTTATGTTCTTAGATCCTTATCTCGCGGTTTCTTATTTTACATTTAAGATGGTGGTCTCGAATTAACGGTCGGCCCCATAAACACGCTATTACGAACTTTAATATGGCTGTAATACAAAATAATCTGTGATTTTTATTGCGTCCGAGCGCTAATAGGTTGTTATAGATGCGCAGATAACGTATCTACTTTTGGGGGTTCTTCATGAATCACGTTCATTGAATTGTTATAATTGTTACTAGTTAATTGTTGACTTCCATGACTTGGAATGTGTTTGTGTAATGGTGTGTCAGAAATGATATTTTTATCTCCATGTTATCATAAACCAATTCTCATAAGAAAACAATGCAATTGAAATCTTACATAATCTTGTTTCTAACGTTTTATCTTTATTTTTATTGCAAACAGCACCATTAAAAGTGTAATGGTATTTTTTATTTACCGTGTCAATCATTTAATGGAACTGGAATTCCAATTTCAAATTTAAATAAAGAAGCCTAGAAAATACACTCAGCGGCACGGAATTTAACCCAAACTTTATTTTTAAGCTTACGCAAAATAGAACTTATTTTTTTAAAAACTTCCTTTTCGGTTTCAAACCTCATTTAATGCTGGCTGTTTTTTGGCAGTATCATGAAAAAAAAAATGCAAGCTGTCAATGCCAGTTTCAAAACTTGCGGCGGGAAACGGTTTCCCGGAAAATTATTGCTAAGTACAGGTAAATTTAATTTGAGTTAAATTAAATTTAATGCTAATAGCGTGAGTTAAATTGAAATTTTATTGTTTTTAATTGAATTTTTATGATTTTTAGGTTTACAATATGCCGCTTACTCCTGCACAAGTTGCTCAAGCTGTCGCTTTAATCGACGAGGGCTTGACTCAGCGCCAAGTGGCCGCCAGATTAAATGTTGCGCGTTCCAACTTGAAATATGCCATAAAACGATACCGCGAGACTGGCCTGTACACAAGGAGACCAGGCAGTGGTGGGGTAAGATGCACATCAGCCCGCGATGACCGTTTTGTCGTGTTGCAAGTACAGCGAAATCGCTTCCTCACTGCTGTTGAGGTGAGGCAGAGTCTACAAATGGTTCGAAATGTAAACGTCAGTGAGCGCACGGTTAGAAGAAGATTAGAGGAAGTCGACTTACATGCTTGTAGGCCAGCCAGAGCTCCAAAACTCGAGAGGTATCATCGAGTAGCACGCCTTCGATTTGCACGAGAGCACGCTAACTGGAGTTTGGAGGACTGGGGCAACGTTTTGTTTACGGACGAAAGTAGAGTGGCTTTGAGAGCTCCAGATGGTCGAGAGCGCGTGTATAGGAGACGTGGCGAACGGTTTCTCCCAATAACTACCCGACAGACAGAAAGTTTTCATGGAGGCTCGGTAATGGTATGGGGTGGCATAAGTTCCGACGCTCGCACAGAGTTGGTTATTGTGGAAGGCCGAGAAACTGCAGCACGTTACATCGAAGAGATTCTCCAAGAACACGTTGTGCCATATGTGGACTTCATCGGAGCCGAAAATTTTCTACTAATGCACGATAATGCTCGTGCACACACTGCACAGAGCGTGGAAAACTTCCTTGCAGAAGTTGGCATTCGCAAACTACAGTGGCCAGCTCGAAGCCCGGACATGAACCCAATAGAACATGTGTGGGACATGCTAAAACGTAGGGTCAAGGCTAGCCCTAACCCACCACAGAACCTTCGTGCACTAAAATTTGCCTTGGTAGCTGCTTGGGATGAAATCCCACAAGTGGAGATTAAAAACATAATCCACAGCATGCCAGAACGCATGCAGGCAGTTATTAGAGCAAGAGGTGGTAATACACGATATTAATTTCTACCGGCTCTTTTTAAATTTTATTTTTTAATGTTTGATTTAAAATTAAAGAAAAATCTTTAATGTATGATTTTTATTGAATACCCAATCGAACCATGATTTTGCCATGAAAATAAGCTTGGATACAAAAAAAAAAGACTGCATAAATCAAAGAATAACGTTAGAAATAAAAACACATAAAAATATAAAACAAATGTTATGTCAATTTTGTTTAAATCGAAAAAAAAAGTTTGGGTTAAATTCCGTGCCGCTAAGTGTAATTTTGAATTTCCCCACATCAAAGCGAGTTTCTCGTTTGAAAGTGGTTTACAATAGAAGGCCGTTTTCCCGCCAAAACTCGATTAGGGGGACAAAGGAAGCCGGTTATCCGGGGGGCGGTTTGAAATTGATTTTATAGAACGGGGCGTCTACATATAAATATCTTTAAACAACTCTCTAAACGAATGCGTATGACTAAATTGGAACTAGGGAAAGAGGAATAAATAGTAACCTCTGGTAATTTTGCGGACTGTGCCAGCCAGGGTTCTATTTTGGATCACACGAGTGTAAATTTATTAAAATCTCTTACCTGTGCTCGAGTTAATATAACCCAAATATATTTAAGTAGCGAGTGAATAGGCTTTTTCTAGATAAGCTAGATTAATGTCAAAAACATTGACGTAACATTTTTATATTTTAATAACATACCAATTATGTAGCTGACACAAAAAAAGACGCGAGCTTTCTCTCCCCCACATTTTTATACCCACAGTAATATTTTCTATCCAAATTATTGGACTAATTCGCCCTAAATCCAGGCGATGACTTGGCAGGTCGTGGAGTTGACTTCTATTAATCTTGCCAACTATTCTGCTGGCTCACGGCAAGGTTCTATGTTATAACGGGTGTAAAAAAAACTTGACCCTTAAAATAAAAGCGGTGAATTTAGATTAGGTATAAAATCATAGAACTGAAAATGTTTTTTTTTCAATTGCCACGTTAAAAAGGCATCTGATTCATCAAAAGCAGTGAAAACGAAATGATCTTTTCTTCACTGAGCTGAGTTATCATCATATCGTGTGGTTTGCAAGGTCGATATCTGACCTCACAAACCCTGGTGTCAGAGTTGTTGAGCCGCCAAAGACTTCTGACATGGATTATTAATGACTACATCCGTAGATAATAGTCGGGACCAACGGCTTACCGTGCCTTTCGAAGCACAAATCATCTAACTTTTTAGACAATCAGGTGATTCATCCTGCAATGATCTGACCAAACTGGGGAGGTCGCACACATAGATTTTTGTTGTACAATGGGAATCGAACCTAGAACCTAGGTTTTTTTAGACCCCGGAGGCTGTTTAAAAAAGAATAAAAAGTACTCAATTTGGAACAAACGCAAATTGGCTGGTTGCTTGGAATGTATAGCTTATTTCTAATTAAGAAAAACTATATTATTTTCTCGCAATCAAAGGTAAATAGTAAAGTACATATGAATCACAGATCAGAAATAAGTCTAGATGACTCAAGTGTACCTACTTTGCGTGCCCAAACCCGTGGCCCAAACTAAGCTCAAAACGCTTAGTTTGCTTGTCATGGGCTTGTCATATCACCGATAATTGTGACACGTTTCGTTTTCATACAAACGGCGGAGTTTGCGTTATCTAGACTTATTTCTGATCTGTGATATAAATAAAAAACATCGCGGGCCTTGTGTCACTCGCTGCGTTCAGGAATATCTAGAAACCTTCGCTGCTCTCGGGAGCTACAGTCCCCCGAAGGGAATTTCATTTTTTCTCCTTATTGGATAATCTATTATAACTGCAACATATACTGTATTCTTGATAGCGCATTTTTTCGTATTTCGAACTATGTTCCTTTTTCAGTGTCATATATACGGTGACTTTTAATTAGTTCTTGATAGAAAAATGAATGAATGTACCTACTCATGATCCTAAACAACTTTCCCCAAGGAACATAGGTCGAAATACGAAAATCAACTTTTGACCTCCCACAGAAACTGCATCAGCTGATAGCTCATTTTGTATGGGAGGTCAAATTTGGTTTTTCGTATTTCGACCTATGTTCCTTGGGAAAAGTTGTTCAGTATCATGAGTACATGCATATCTTTTGCTATCAAGAACTAATTAAAAGTCACCCTATATTCTGAAATCACATTATCAATAAAATTTTCAGAAGATGCCTTTGTTCACCCTGTATAGTTCTTGTATCAAACATACAACCTTTTAACATTGAGCCAGTGATTTCCCGCTGGCCACTGACTTGCGTTCCGCCGTGCAAGTCATTACGAAGGAAACTTCATTAAAACCCTGCCTTTCCTTTGAGTTGAGGATACAGCAGGTAAAAGTTACAAAAAAAAGAATAGAACATATTTGTTTCACCACATGGCACAAAATGTAAAAATTTTAATAACATATCAGCAGAAAGTACAGATGTTATTAAATATTTTGAACTGTGCAAAGAAAAAGGCGCTAAACTCAGCATTTTGTTGCTAGTATCAAATAGCAACACTGATTTTCAGTCAGCAATAAATAACTACGTATGATTAATTTTTTTTTCCTTTATTCCACCGCTTACCACCACGTTTTGCAGCTAAGTATGTCAAAAGCAATCGGCTAAAGCTGTCGGAAAAATCAAATTTGTAAAACAATGTTATTCTTTCTGTGAATATACTCTGGTTTTTGTGTCATGGCTGCAAAATAGATAGGTAAGCGTCGGAATAAACGAAAAAAATGGGTCATAGTGCACCCGACAGCACGTCAGTAGAAACACTTTCATGTCGTGGCAATGGAGTTGAAAATGTTTCCACTGACGTGCGGCTGACCGTAAATACATACGTAGCTTCCGTAAGTGAATTTTGTAAGACGTAATAAAAAAATGTTTTTTCGCCTTACATTTAGTAGAGTTTTACCAAACTTTTTTAGTTTTGTGGTAGGAAGTTGTACCGTCTTACTACAAAAAAGTTAGACATGTGTTGAACACTTGATTAAAAAAATCGTACCAAATAACTCTGTCTATGTCATTGATGCGCAGAAGTCAAAAATGACTTATTTTCTAAGACTTATACCATACCGTCTTACTACAAAAAAGTTAGACATCTGTTGAACACTTGATTAAAAACATGCGCACAAAATAACTGGCTATGTCAGTTGATGTGCAGAAGTTAAGTCATAAGAAAATACGAGTAAGTCATTTTTTACTTCTGCGCATCAATGACATAGCCAGAGTTATTTGGTACGATTTTTTTAATCAAGTGTCTCTGTCTTAATCAAGTAACAGATGTCTAACTTTTTTTTAGTAAGACGGCTATGGTTTTTTTTTATGTAACGACCTGTGTATCTATACTATTATAAAATCTGTTATAAAATCGCAAATTGAAGATATTTATGAAAAATATATAACGTTATGCTATTTTTATGCCCCTGAATCTAAATCACTGGTTTTTGGAGTTTTTGTTTAGATCCGACAAACAGACACAACAACACAGTAATAATATTTTAGCACTCTTTGGGTACGGAACCCTTAAAAACTCTCGCCACTTCCCTCGGCCAGGTGTAACTTCAAAAATGTTACAATTTTAGTTTTTTGTTACCCACCTTTCCCTTATGTTACATAATTTTATAATTTACATAATTAACTAGATCACCCGCGATAAGTGTTAAGACTTTGTTGACATTTTAGTAATTATTTTATGGCCTATAAGTAAACTTATTATAATAAGTCATAGTTTTATTAATAACTAGCTTGTACCCGCGAATTTAACTGCATGTAAAAAAGAAGTATATTAGTGTTTTAAATATTAGCTATCATAACAAATTAAAATTTATTAAAATCCTTTCGTAGTTTTTCCGTGATGCTCGAACAAAGAAACAAACAAACAGCGAAAGGTCCAAAAACAAGTGATTTGGATTCAGCGGCATCAAAGTAGCATAACGTTATAATTTTTTTTTTACATATTCAATATACAGACAAAATCAATTTACAATTTTATAATAGTAGGGAGATAGGAAACGTTTAGATGGAGTTTTAGATTACGTGAAATATAGTTGAAACGTTACGTTAACGTTAAATACTTTTACATTTTTGTCTAAGAAAAAAATTAGTATTAACCTAAATAATTAGTAGTTACCCAACAATTTTATTAAGATTATCCTTATCAACTACAAAAAGATGACAAAATCATAACCACAGAATCGAATAGAACTATAAAAAAATTTGTGATAAATAATAGTTATTTTATTATTCACCATTGGTTTTACAAAAAACCTTTCCACGCTAGCGGCCAAAAATCATTTTTGCACGCAGCTTTTCAACTATTAAAATTTCGAAAACCTTTTTTACTTCACCTGCTTAAAGTAAAGTCTTTATGAGGAAGAATGTACGTCATTGCTATCGTTTAAAAATGCGGGATGGAATATTATATGAGAATCCATCTCTAATGTGCTGTTTTTTTATTTAGGTCAATGTCGGTCGATGGCCTTCTTTTAATGCCAAAAAGATTTTATTTCTTAGCCGCGAAATGATACTGGCCACATGCATTTCCCCAAAAAAAAAAACAAATATCAATGAAAAACTTTTATGACATTGGCGAAATATTCGAGAGATGTGAACGGTATAAAATTTTTTTTGAAAAGAATGAAGTTCTGAATCTTCAATTTTGTGTTTTTTGTGCCGATTGTTTCTTTATAGGTAAATTATAAAGCAATGTGCATGTTTCGAATCCCTTTCTCTACTTTGTCTAGTTTGGCATCAGATGAGCTTGTGTAAAATGAAAAAAAAAAAAACTATCGCTTTGCGTATGAACTCCGGATTTCTTCCTATCTAGCTACAATGCGCGCAACGAACGAAGAGCCCTGTCGGATCACGCTGCGCAGTAGACAGTTCGAAGCCATTTTGTAGGCCATTTTGTCGCAAACTGTCTACTGCGCAGGTTAGCCACGTGATCCGACAGGGCTCTTCTTTCGTTTCGCGCATTGTATCCAGAACGTATTTCCTACCCTCTACAAACAACTACGGTCAGCAGGAAAAACTATGCGTGAGAGCAGGTCAGATCGATACGCGTCTCTGTCCCTCCAATGTGTTGCGCATCGCTCCATCCTGCTCACACACTGCCGTCATTCTAATCAAGCTACATTACTTCGACTGAAGCTTATCTATAAAGGTACGCGTATACCCTGCTTAGAGGAACCCTGCCCTAAACAATCATCCCAGACATCTCTTTAAAACAAAGGGTAAAGAACTGTAGTGTTTACCTTACGAGTAACATCAGTGTAGGGTAAGCGCAAAATTTACAGGGTGAAGTTTAAATCATATTACTAAGCGCATAGTTGCTCCAGCTAGACACACTGCAATAGGGAGTTTTCAACCACCTATTCAAAGTTCAGCTGGATGGCGCTGAAGATCAGTAGGTATAGGGAAAAACAATCATGGAGCCACCAAAGTTTGATTTACCCACTGCAGACAGGGAGTTCTCTCTAGAATTCCAGCTTTTGCTGGAACATTGTGGAGGGGAAGTATCTTATTCACCACGCTGTTTGGCGTTGTTGTTGGTGACCGCAGTATGTAAGATGGTACGATACACAGAAAGACGCTACTGTCCATCGTCAGGTTCATAATCCTTTAGTCGCCACCCACGGGTAGATATGGTTTAGTAGGTACTATTCTTTGCCGGCACCACACGGGACAGTCAGTCACTTTGATAGTTGCTGTCAAAAGCCTAATTTTTTTTTGTAAAATGTTTTTCATATATTTTACCAAGCCTAAGAAAAAGAAATTACCTACCACCAGTGATGAGCGTGCCATCGACACATAAAAAATCGTAGTTGACAAACGTCAAGAAAAATTCCCTATTATAGTAGAAATAAACGTTTGCCGAATGTTTTCAACATCACCCTGTTTAGGGTAAACGTAAGAGAGAGGGCCACACTGTAGGGTAAACGCAGATATAAGGGTCCTCTCAGCCCGGACGCTTAACCACAAGTGTTTGCCGATCGCCTATCAAGGGCCAAGCAATTATTATGGGAAATATTTTGATATCGCCTCGCTTTGTTAGCCATTGATAAGTTTGTGACACTAAAGTGGATACAAGTTTGTTTGATGTTAAGTGTCTTTAGATGTTAAGTGCCTTAAGTTTATGAATAATCTATTACGTTTATTTTTTTAAACTTTAGGTTTTAAGGTGTCAACAGACACAAAAAACACTGAAGTAACAGTGTTTACACAACAGTAACAAAACGTTGAGAACAAAATATGAAACAGAATTGATAAAAAGTGCACCTTTAGTATCAACATCTACGTTTCTATGGATGGATACCCCTAAGAACAGTGCCAAACACAGTGATTGACCGTTTTGTTTATTGAACAGTGATAAGACATTTCATTTATAGAAAGGCTTTTTTTTCGTTTCCTGAAAGTTTGATTCACTGATACTTTTTCGGTTTTGACCTTAGATTATGAATAACGGCAGCTTTGACTGATCATGCCCAAATATATCGTGCAAAAGTAAAATCCTAACGTATGTCCTACCAGCTGCAGTCCTACGTTATCCTAAGTACTTTAAATTTTAAGTATGCTCCAAGGTTTATATGTATATTTATTTATTTATTTATTTTTCAAAGAATAATTTAGCAATTTTTCACTGTCATCGCAGCTGTAAAACAAGCCTTAAAATACGAAAAAGGGTAACATTTTAAATAAGTATTTTATTTATATTTCGGTTCGTCCTAACGCAGAGCCGGCTGTATACCCCGAGGGCATATTAGGGTCGACGCAGGCATCTGTCATGGCCAGAGATGAGCTTGTCTGTACGAACTTGTTTATAAATGTGAAATAAGCGTAAGAGATGGGTTTCTAATGCAGATTGGATTTCGTTCTTTACACTTTATTTGTAACTGTAAATTGATTCTTATATTGTAAGTAACTTTTAATTGTTGAAACTTAAAATAACAACTTAATCAGACATTTGCGGAAAGCTGTTCTAATGATAAAGTACCTTTTAATCACAAATCATCAGATTGAGTGCCATTAGTAGATTTAATGGAGCTGTAACTTCAAAGGAGATTAATGCAACTGTTAAACTATTATTATAACACACGAATTAGTGCGCATGTAGACTAAATAGAAGTATATATAATATGAGAATTGTTTAAGATTTTCGCGTCTTAAAATGTTCTAAGGGTGGTTAAAAATTAGGGTAAAATAAACATACCTGAATGAAAATACATGGTAAAGACTACAATAAACGTACATATTAAAACTGCGTTGATATTTAAAAGGTACGTATTATCACACTATTATAATTTATTGATAATAAATAGTACAGTGAGTAAACTGGATATATGTAGTTTTAATACTATCTAAAGTTCAAAAGGCAAAGAGGAGGGCCCACACAGTCTTGTCCTACACCTATCCATACAAAATGTAAAACTGTAGAGATAGCTTCCGAAGCGAGCTTGTAAATATTTTACAACGCGACCCCTAGCCCCGAGTTTGCGCTCGGTAAACGGTTTTTATACCCCTACTACTGGCTCTAGACATTTATTGTAGTGACAATTTATGACCAGTAGTATAGAATAGACTATCAAAGAAAACTTATAGTTCGCTTTTTGCTATTTCTCAAAAGCGGAAGGTAAGTAAAGCAGTTGTTCAATTTTACAAGACTTTTCGTTGTACTACTGGTTAATCATAAACATGGATGAACATTCAACGACTCACACGAACTTAAACTGTTCTGTTCATTTAACGTAATTGCTATTACTGCTACGTAATTGCTATTATTGCTAAAACTGCTGTTTTAATAAAATGTAGTCGTCAGGTGAGATGCAACTTTCCTGCTTGAAAAGTCTGACAGCCCAGTAGACCACTAATAGCGCGAAGCCACACCCTAGACACTACATAGAATGATCGCGATACCACTACCTGTTAAAACTTGAAATTGACAGAAGTGAATATGACGTACCTATGCGCATGCTCTGGGTGCAAACCACGATCATCGCGCAGGTGGGTTGCGGGGGGGTTAGGTTGTGAATGCTGCGGGGGGCGGAGAGTGTATACGTCCTGTGCGAGTATTAGTAGTAGGTATTACTTTATTGTGGCGAAGCTAAGATTGGGTTGGTTTGCTGTCCGGGTAGTGAAGGACAGATTGCTCTCGCTCTATGTAAAAACTAGAGTTTCGTCTTTCTCGTCGAATCCCTTAGATGAGGTACTAAACAGAGTAAGGTATAAAGATGAAATTTGTCAAATCACTATCCATCGCCCTTTATAAAAGCGTAATCGATGACATACCTATAAATAACCGCGTTGAAACAGTAAAACGACGTAATTTACAGCAGATTTTATTATCTTCATTTCGCTGTATACTGTCAGAGAATAATCCGGTTTGTCCATAAATATAATGGACTTAACCGGCAGGGTTCTTTGTCACCCAACTTATTTTGAATTCGCGAATAATTCGAAGGAGTTTATAAGCGATGGTCATAACATTTTTGCGAGAATTTAGTGTGTGAATTCTTGGGGTTAAAAAGAATACTGAGACTTTCGAAATTCTTTCCGAATTTTTGCTGTTACTTTTCCTTCTCTTTTAGAATGATAGCAATAACGTTCTTTTTACCGTTTTACGTTGACTATGATTTTACATTAAAGAGTATGCATGCATGCATGTATTTCTCAACAAGAGAATACACGCGAAGGGACATTACTCGTATAGAATTTTAAGTCTTATGGTCTCTCAAATACTTCTTAACCCCATTGCTATTAGATCTGTCTCCCAAAGGCGAAAATTTTAGTCATTACATAATCAGGCTTCGTGCATCTCTTTGGTTAAAATAATGCCTTATTTTTTAAAGTCATTCCGCTCTGCATTAAGAACTCGCCCCGTCAAAAACAAAACGAGTTATTTACGAGTATTCATAGTACAGCATCTCATCTCTCCCTATACGACTCGCTATACGATAAGTAATTGTTTTTGCGGCTAATTCTTTCCCGCGGCGTTCCTTGTGGGTGCCTGGAGTGGGGGTGCGCGCTGGAATTGCATTTTTATTTAGTTAAGCCGCGCCTCGGTCGCGATTGCTTTTTGATAAGTCAATTTTTGTTTCAAATGCTAAGGGTTATTGGCATGGCGAAAATTTATTTTGTCTATTTTAATAATATATTGTACTTGTTTGGCAACTATTTTCATAAGAAGTCAGTTGCAGACAGCTGCTTGGTAGTCATAGCCATTAAATCTATTATTATTATAATTTCTTGGTTCAACTTTATGGTAGCTTTCTACACCTTATAACTGAGATTGCTTAAGGTACAATAGCTCTATACATAAAGTACACGGTACTTAGATATTTGGGTCTGATTTTGTCAACTTATCAAAAGCCCTTGAGTGCAAAGTCATCGAAAAAAATTACCCATGTTATGCATTGTTAATGCATTGTTCTCTTAGCCGCATTTTTGTAGTCAAAACACTCTTACGGCTGAACGAGTTAGGTCAACTCAGTCCCGACTTCAACTCTGTCCCGACCTGTCGGAACAGACAGTATACTTAATAAACTAACATGTCTTCTCTTTCTTCCCCAGCGGACTCCTTACTAGGCTCAGGGACTGACGAGGAAGAAGAAGAAGAGTCACGCACAGCCAACAACTCAAGTAGTCCTGCGCACGCGCCACACCCGGCGCTACATTCAGAGCTGTCACATAATGGAGACACCAAGCCTCATGAAGATTCCGAAGACCAGGTTGGTATGCTTGTCTCTTTTTGGAATCATGCGCAAGAAAGAGAAAAAAGAAGTAAGTGCGGTTCGACGCATACGTTAATTTCGAACCATACTGAACTAACATCATTGCTGGTGAAGATATTTATGCTTTTCTAGATGAATAACTTATTCCTTATTTATTCCCAGCAAACGGTATCTTTTAAAAACTCAACGAGTAACTTTTTTAAATTGAAACTTGACCACCCCACCTTGATCTCCCAAAAACCTGACCACATTGTCGCATTTAGTTGTACCTTTTTCACTCCCAGGGCTCACTGGATGGGGACCCTGAGACCCGGGATTCACAGGCAGAGAACAAGTCCCCGGACGACGGAAACGGGGGCTCCAAGAGAAGAGGGCCCCGTACCACGATAAAGGCGAAACAACTAGAAATATTGAAGTCAGCGTTCTCACAGACGCCGAAACCCACGAGGCATATACGAGAGCAACTTGCCAAGGAGACAGGGCTTCCCATGAGAGTTATACAGGTCAGTGCGACTTTATTTAAATTTAAATTAAATATAAAATTCTTTATATCAGGCCAAACAAAAAACCTAGTAGTCCATCTAAATACGTACCTACTTCAGCTTGAAATGAGGAACATCAACAACCCATCGAACGGGTCTACATGGCACTGAAAGTCTGCACTAGGGAATGCAAAACCGGACAGTTTTAAAAACCGGTTTTTATTTTCGGTTTGTTGTTTAAAAACCGGTTAACCAGTTTAACCGGTTTTATAAATTAAAATATTTATCAAATAAAAACATCAGATTTTCAAGTGTATTTAAATTTTAAAATATTTAAAATGCTAAGATAAAAGTAAAATAATTTTTACCTTATTTTTTTATTACTATATTATAGCATTTAGGCACTTATATAAGTAGGTACAAAAAAAATACAATTCAGTATCAGTAATTTAAAATGACAGCAAACAAAGATGACAATTATCAGCAATACAGTTAAAAGTTTGTAGAAGCAATAATATGTTATGGGTAAGTAAATAATTTGTTACATTAACTAACAGTCTTACAGAAGTATTTCTTTAACATCTATAAATTTTTATTTTCAATAACATTAATAAGTATCAAAAAGCAGGTTAGTCATCATGAGATAAAAAAATACACAGTTGAAAATATTTAACAGTTATAACAGCGCAATGATATTATCTTGTCCAGTTTTCACATTAATAATTTGTGAAAAATTCAATACTAACCGTGTGAGATTTTTATACTATAATGCCTCTGATACATTTGTTTAACAATAATGGTTGTTTTTGTTAATTTACGAATTTGTTTGTTAACAAAATTGTCTTACATTTAGTGGAATCCATTAAAAATCCAAAGAAGCTCCAAACAAAGATCACTACACCACAGAAGAATGAAGCGAAATAGCGTCCAACACTACGGTTTAAAACCTGCTCATGAGCTTTGTGTGCGGTTTTAGCGCGCTAATAGTCGGTTCAAAACTTGCTCGTATTCACTCGTTTAAGCGACGTGACGTCATCAGTGACGTCACTTTAGCGCGCTATCATTGCATACGAAAATGAGGTAGTGCAGCGTGTGCGAAACGTCAAATTCATAAGACATTTGTCATCAATCTCGTTTTCGAGAGATTTTTTTCAACTTTTTTTGGGGTTTTTAGATTTAATTATCTTATCGAATAATCATTATCTCTCAATAATTTCTTAAAACGCAAACGCTAAAATTAACGCAACGCTTAAATCAAAATTTTAATTTTTCTCAGTGACATTGACATAAGCGCGCTCTAGTCTGGTTTAAAACTGTATTCGATCGTATTCGACGAATGCACGCATATAGAAATAAACCGACTATATTCAGTGAATGTGATGTGTGCGTTGAATTCAAGAAACAAACCGTAGTGCAAGATGGCATCTTGTGTTCTTAAACAGTGTTGCCATGGTACAAAAATATTTAAAAATAAAATAAAAATAAGTAACGTTATTTTAAGGATGACGACTATTTTAATTGTGAATCATTTAAGGTATTAGGAGATGGTGTTAGAAGTTACAATATACTATTTTTACCTTTTGTTTGTTAAAAACACACATCCTAATATCTAGAATAATGACTATTAGTAATATTGAAGATTTATTTGTTAGTGTGTCCTAAGAGTTTGTCTTTATTAAAATAAATCTTCTCCTAAAAAAAAACCGAAAAATCCGGTTTTAGGAAGAAAAACCGGGTTTTAAAAAAGTGACCAAACCAATAAAATACCCGGGTTTTCGGTTTTCGGTGAAACCGGTTTGCATTCCCTAGTCTGGACGGCATGTTTGCACAGGCCTAAGTTGGCGCAAATGGTTTGATTGGTCGTGAAGTTGTAGTCTGCAAAGAAGTCCCATTTTCGCCAAGTTAGATCTGTATAACATGCTGCGACTAAAATAATCGATGCTATGTGGACCAATCTTACATCTTTGTTCAATTAACGAATATTTCATCTATAATAGTCATGCATAAGAAATAATTCACGCTAAGTTATAGTACTTTTTATACTATATGTACTGAGATTACATTTAAAAAATTTTTTTCACATCAAAAGCATGTTACCACAAAAACTATTTAATTTCTTGAAATTAAAGTTCGAATTAGATTTATTTTCAAAAAAATCTAATTGTTAGTTATGCACTCTCTCTTCCGTTTGTTAAAAATAAATACCATAGTTTTTTAGGGTTCCGATACCAAAATGGTAAAAAAAGGAACCCTTATGGTGCCGCTCTGTCTGTCTGTCTGTCTGTCTGTCCGTCTGTCACACCTCTATATCTCAGCAACCACTTATGCTATCAACCTGAAATTTGGAATAGTTTTAGAATATAGTTGCCCAACTCAATTGCACAAGAAAAATTTTTGAAAAAAGTATGATTATTAATATAAAGGGGGCCAAAATAGGGGGGGCCAAATTTCAAATTGTCGCTACTAGGTCGAGTGGGGTATCATATGAAAGGGCTTTACTTGTACATTTTAAAATATATTTTTGTATTTTTTTAAATTTCTTAGTTTTAAAGTTATGATGAAAAATGTCAAGAAAAATACCATTCCCCCCCCCTTATCTCCGAAATTTGAGTAAGGAAAAATCTGAATTAATTACAGTTGACAGAAGTTTATATAAACTTTACAGCAAAAATAAAACGATCTTTCTAAGTTGCACAGTTTTTCAGAAATCTGCAAAAAACCTTTACAAACAAATTTAGTTTTGCGGTCCTGAAAATGGACTTTATTGCTTCCAAAAATACTATAGGTATATCGGAACCCTCGGCGCGCGAGTCCGACTCGCACTTGACCGGATTTTTTCTGAACTGAAGCTTCTATTTAATTTTCGCAACAAAGACCACTGAACTTTGCTCACTTATTATAAGTTTCTAAAGCTAAAAGGTCTCCTGGGTTGAAACTAAATTGAATTTTCTTTTCTTTGTATAACCACTTGGTGACAATTTGCTGGTTCGTATAGAAAATATCTTTGAGCAAAATTTGAACTTTTTAAAGTAATAGCTTCTTTTGTTAAATCACAATATGAAATTCACCAAAAGTATTTTAGTTAAAGCACTTTAACGTCAGCGTAAAAACACCGAGACGGCTAATCTTTGTACCGAAAAATCGTACCTAATACAAAAAGATGCAGCTCAAAATGATACAATGAAATTCGTACGCAGCGCAAGTTTCAAAGTGTAAAGGATGGTTTTCCACCAATTAAATGCTGTGCAAGGGAGCTAAGCTGTCAGCTGGGAAAATTTCAACCAATAGGATTGCGCCATTTTCCTAGCTTGTCAAATAAAGCAATCTTATTGGTTAGAATTTTCTAGCTCATAGCTTAGCTAACTTGCATAGCTCTGGTGAAAAACCAGCACGCGCAGAGTTAACTTAAAATCCGGACAAGTAAAAAAGCCATTATAAGCCGGACGGTCCATGTCCGGACGGATGATAATCCCAATGCGCACTCGAACTTGTCGGACTCTAAGCTAGTGATATAGAACCATTCGTGAAGCTAGCGAAGTTGTAGACACCAAGTCGAGCGGAATGATCGCTGCAGCTAAAAGCACTGCTTCAGTGAAGCGAAGCCGCGCGGACACAGCTGCTGAGTGTTTGCTAATCTAAGATGGAGAAACTAATCGACTTCTCGCCTTAAATAGACCAGAACTTTACTTTTTTTGGTTTCGGAAATCGTTAGGGTTTTGGAAAGTGAATATATTCTTCGAATGTTATTTCATCCTATCCTATCAGTCTATTGGCGTGCAGCTTCGCCCTCAAAAATTATTTCTCAGTGCTCAGCTATCCTCGGGTATAAAAATTAAACCTTCCATCCATCCATCATCAAAAAGGATCCAGACAATTTACTGTTTCGAAATTAATAATATAGAACTTAAAACAAATTATCAAGACTGCCAGTAGTTGGGTACATTTTTTTTCTCAAACTCTAAAACTATTAAATATAGGTAATTTGGTTTCACAATTAAGCCAAACTTAATAGTATTTTTAGAACCAAAAAGAACATTGGTTAATTTTGCATGAATATTCACGAACTGTGCCACCAAGATTTCAAACTCGATATCATATTTAAGGTTTTAAAATCTTCATGTCTCAAGCATGACTGCGAAAATCGGTTACAGCCAAAAGATACGCGTTTCGCGTTTATACTTATTTTTCATTCACGCCTTTAATTTCAGCATAAAATTGATTTGGACATACGACTATTCTTTAAAACGCAACCTTCAGGCAGTTAGCGTTACCTATGGTAACAGATTAGGGATGGGAAAAGGTCTGATTTTGTGAGTCGAATCTAATCTATAGAATGCATAGATATTTCTGTCGATGTACTCGCAATATTTTTTGGCTTACGAGTTCAATGTCAAAGTAATCCTTAGGTGCAACGTCACCATGGGGTAAAATCATGAGGCCAATGGGAAAAGCCCAAAAATATGAAAAATAATATCATTGATTTAGTCTTCCCTTTATATATTTTGTGGATTTAGTCACAGGATTTTGTAGTTAAGGATTGCTGTTTACCATGTTTCGGCTGTGTTGTGAGAATAAGAAAAAATCTGTCAATAAACTGGCAGCTCCTTTGACTTGAAAAATATCCCAATTAACACCAGCGCTAATTCCATTTTCAAATTCCTAAACGAAGACTCATTCCAACGTTGCAGCAAGTTCAAAAATCTCGCAAATTGAATACAACATCACATAACACCGCCGCCACCGCCGACGTGACAAATGTCCTAATTAACATGAGATGGTGGTGGTGTGTTCACTCATATTACTACACGCGCGTTTGAGATTCCATTTTCGAATGCGTTATGAAAAGAAAATGAGTAGATGTTCTGTACCCGTTTTGAGTTATTGAGTTGATGATTAGTACACGGGCATGCCTAGCTTTAATTCTGGCTTTGTTAGCCGAACCTAACTGACGATCTTTTATTATTTTCTGAGTTAATTCTTTTGTCATCATATACTTTCTTGGTGTGCTTGATAGCCCTGCCTTTTGTGCCGTCGATTCGGTCGCTGAACAGAACCAAAAAGGTGTTAGGGTGTTATTTACCTTTTTACGTCTACATATTTTCTGATACGCTTAGTGCAAGCTTTGCCTGGATCAGTCGATCTTGTGTAGATGCATTTCTCATATTTTAAGGAACCATATGGGCGATTTTCCACGCTCAAGCACCAGAAACAGATGTGTGTATGAGATCCCTTCATCTATTCGCCTTCGTTACGGTACTCGGTCTTTTAATATTTTGTAATCCCAACCTAGGATTATAACAGATGCATAGGAATTTCTTATCACGAATATTAATGCACATTCCTGAGCCCGCTTTAATGACACTCTTCCACACCTAATAGGTTGGCTAGAAGAGATTTCTTAAAGAGATAAGCTCGCCTTTGCAAACAATTTTCATTTAAAAACTGTATGTTATTTGTGTGCAATAAAGAATATATATAGGAGTTTGAAGGATGAAGAAAGTATATAATCTTTCATCGAACTTTCATATTTTTCCGTTTTGTACAACATAAAATAAAATCAGAATTCTAGTTGCCTTTTACATTACCTATGTATATATATTTTTTTCTTTATCAAAACGCTTATCAACACATTTTGCAGCCATGACACTAACACCAGAGTATAATTGATGGAAAAAATAACATTGTTTTACAAACTTGTTCTTTCTGACATTTTTAGCCGATTGCTTTTAACATGGCTGCATAATCTACTTTATGGTGTTAGTAAGCGTTGGAATAAACGAAAAAATTAGTCAAAAAGATACTGGGACTCAATTCTTGAAAATCACCGGGAGATAAAATATCACTTTTGACACTTTAAAAATTCATATTTACCCAGGTAAACTGACAAACTGTTCAAAGGAAAAATCAGACTCATAGAAATTAACAATTAAAGACTGCTATATCAATCTTCACTGTTCGTATTTCGATTTCCTTCAGGCATGGTATACCATTTCTGTTACACTTTGTACATGTTGTGCTCTATGATATACATACATACGTACATATGTACGTCATACGTATACATAGTTCATCTCCTCACAATATTACCCCGCGTCATATGGTCGATTCCGTACGGCAAACATAGGGCGACCAGAACAGATGTCTGCTTAGATCCGTCTTTCTGTCCGCCTCCGCCTCCGTTACGCTTTTTGCTGCTTCCTCTTTGTTTCAGACTTTTTTGTAGACGGTACTGTACACTTGGCTTCCTAAAGAAAAAACTACTGTTTTTACTTAGGCTTTTTGAGGCAGGGATGGATTTAGATTGAATCGTAAATAAAAGTATGACGTCACCGTTTCTACTACAATTTCATAAAACTAGCTGTGAAATTATAAGTATTGAAAATGTCTTTTCCCGGGTTTTAAAATACAAAAAAAAACATCAAATTCTATCCAGCTGTTTAGATTGGAAAGCGTTATACTTATTTTATTTATTATGTCTTTATTTTGTAATTATTTTGTTTTATACAATTAAATTCGGAATTATTTATTAATGCATTATTTAAATAATGCTATGCCTGACCTGAGTCAGACCCTGTAGACACAAGAAGAATATTTGTAAACGTCTAAACGGTTTCGGAGCTTCCTCTCTAACGGATGAGGTAATGAATTAATTAAAAATCTTAAATAGAGAACCTCCTCCTTTTTTGGAGTCGGTTAAAAATTACCGATTGAGATAGCGACGAAAAAAGGAGGTAGAAATTAACGGCTACGAACAATATTGAAAATGAACAGAATATAAAAGTCATCCTTTAAAGAAAAATCTTGTCTTTTGAAAAGGCCCAATATTCATATTAAAAATACGATGATGTTGGTTTGTTCTCCAATACCAATAAATAATAATATAAATAATATAAAATTATACATTCACGGCTAGAGAGGGATAGTCTTGTCCGTGTAGTGCAGGAAAAGAATAGTACTAAATTCTTTTCCGGCACTACACAGACAAGATTACACCACCATACGAGTATAAATAAACACTCACTTACCCTGTGTCACCAATATTTGTATCTTATTCAAAAGCTATGTCAAATATGTTAAGTGGCTTCGTAAACAGCATTTTTTGCGGCCATTCGTCAAGTGTCGCTACGTCGCGCGTGTCAGATGTTTGACACACATGGTCGCTGCGCATAGCTGTGTAACTGTGAATTCCTCTTTTTCCGTCAATGTGGAAATAACTGGTATTAACTAGTTAACACCGGATCGTGTGAACTACCGCACCTTTGAAGATACCGCCGACCGGTTTCTTTGATTCAAATATAAATTTTTTAGGAATATTTTATAGGTATACTGACATTTTTTTTGTAATTTATTTGTATGTTGGCCTTAGGTTAAATGTATGAACGATTATTTAAGAGGTAATATATTAATTTATTCTTCTGTTACGGCTTAGGTAACACAGACAATAAAATATAAGGAAATCTTGATTCGAATTCTTGTTATGTGTATCTTTTCTTCAACTTGTCTATTTAATTAAAATTTATGTATAACATGCTTTTGACCAAAACATATGAATATAAATGTTCAGAACAGCAAGAAGTGGTATGATGCCGCCTGTTGGAGTGGTTGGTAGAGATCCTGCTCTAAGTAGGTCGCGGATTAAACCCCCAGTGATAAAGTAGATGTTGGCTCTATTGCCTCTGGGTGTTTTTTAGGGTTCCGTACCTCAAAAGAAAAAAACGGAACCCTTATAGGATCACTTTGTTGTCCGTCTGTCTGTCTGTCTGTCTGTCTGTCTGTCTGTCTGTCTGTCTGTCTGTCTGTCTGTCAAGACCCTTTATCTCACGAACGGGTAAATGTATCAGGTTGAAACTAATACCGTATATTAAGATCCATGAACCACACAAGATCTGAAAATTTCAATTTTTTACAACGACGCAATCAAAAGATATGGCATTTTATGTCCTCATCTCCATACATTTATTCAAAAATGCAAAACCTACAGGGTACTTCCCGTTGACCTAAAATTATGAAATTTGGCAAGAAGCTAGGTCTCACAGTACAAATAATGGGAAAAGTCTGAAATCATTAAATATTTCAACTTTTCTCCTAACTAATGGTAACCAATTGTGATGAGCTCCCGTTTCAAGAACTTTCATATAAGAGAGGGGTCAAGTTGGATGGTCGCTGAGGCGATTTTTGGTTTACTATTTTAAAAACGGGAACACTTACAAACTTGAAAATTGGTATGTTTATAGTGCATAAGCTATAAAATAACAACAAATAAAATTTGGTCAAGCGCGTGTCGGACTCAGAAAATCTAGCACATTAACTTACTGAAATTTCAACTAATACAATTATGTTTATGTGGTGGTACGGAACCCTCAGTGCGCGAGTCCGACTCGCACTTGGCCGGTTTTTTTTTTATCTATATACAGATTGTCCCCTAAGTCGTACGACAAAGCATTATCATGTGTTTACAAGAGCAAATCCAAAAAACTATTTCCTTTTCGATTTTTAGAAATTCGCAATTCTTTTTTTATTATTTCTTTATAAAAAAAAAATGAAAACAAATTTTGCGAATTTCCAAAATTCGAAGAGAAAAATGTTGTTGGATTTGCTCTTGTAGACATATGATAAAGCTTTGTGGTACGACTTACGGGACACCCTGTATGTTTGAATATCAGTCTCTGATACCCATAAGATAGGCTTTGTCTAGTTTGGGATCAGCTAAACTTATGTAAAATGTCCTCCATAGTTATTTACCTACAGCGGGGAGGTTTTTGTACAGCTGTGTAATATAACAGGCTTAATATGCTTAATATACTTACTACGTTAGGGATATGATAAAATTAGGGACTTGGGAAAAACCCTGAGCATTCTTTATTATTTCTTACCTAGCTAAACTGAATCTAACCTAAAATAAAGAATCATAACTTAATCTTACTTATCCAGACCTAACCTTACCTAAACCTAAAAGAGTTCGGGCTTTTTATCTAGAGACCTTAGGGATATGGTAAAGTTAGGGATTTGATCTACATAGAGATTTGACCAACTCCCTACTTTCATCATATCGCTGGGATATGTACACATGTGCTTAAAGAGATAGTGATAACCTTTATAATTTTTCCCAACGCTTGTTTGAAAAACTGCTTTTAACAAACTGTAACACTCAACTTGATTTATGGACAGTTTTTTTTTGTTTAGTTACCTGAGCTTACTCTATTAGTTTGAGGTCGACCGTCTCCTACACTCCGTTAAAACAATTTTAAAAATAGAACGTGACGTACGAACGAACAAAACATATCACCAAAATGGAAGAGAAAGCCATCAAATCTGGCAACATAACGCCCGGTGTCGTCCCGATGTCACCCGACCGCGAAATAAAATAAAAAAGCATTGAGAGATATTTTAATAACTTCATACGTCGTAACTTCTCCTGCGTGACGACCCTGACGTGTCGTTATTGCTCCATATATTACTGTGACAGCTCAGCTAGCTAGCTAGGGTTGTCAGTTGTTACAAAAATGTTATCGTATAAAGAATAGTAGATTTTACAACAAGTGCACAAAACGAACCATTTTTCCGAGACTTTTAGCAGCCCGAGCCGAAGACGAGGGCTAATAGTAATGTCGAGGATAAAATGGTTTTGTGGACGAGTTATAAACTCTGCTTTTCACTTTTATTGCGAGGAAATAAAACGTAAAAGTACTCTCTAAATGTAACTGAAGAATGAGTTGTTCTGCTTTAGTGAAGAATATGTTGACGCGCGCGCGGCGTGGGCGGGGTGCCGCAAGCCCGCGCGCAGACCGAGATTACTTTTTTGCCCTAGTGCACAAAATTCGACTTTGTGCAGCCCATACTCTGCACAAATAAGCACTTTCAGAGCATGAGAAGTGAAAATTGATTTTTATTCTCACCTTGACTACATTTTATTTTAAAGAAAGAGACTGCTCTATATATTCAAATATTTGCTCTATAAATAAGTAATCCACAGAATTATTTCCTAAGACGAAACTTTTTTAATTTATACAGGTTGTAAGGGACGGTGTTCCGAAAACTGAAAAAGCGTGCTAAGACAACAAAACTGAACAACTTTTCTAACGAAACATTTTAGGGAAATGAAAAAAAGGAAAGTTGTTTAGTTTCGTTGACTGAGCAGTCCCGTTCAGTTTTCGGTAGACCGTCCCTTACACCCTGTATATTTTAAAAGGGTTAAGAATGAATATTACGTAACAAGGTTTTAGAAAAATAATGTCCCCCACTGTTGACGGCTGAAGGTTCAAATAAGTAAAAATATTTTCTCTACTCGTACTGACTCCACGCAACGAGCTGTGATTTTAATGTCCCTGCTAATATTTTAATAATTTAAAGTTTTTACAACTGACAGCTGTCACCTTCAAATACTATCATTAAAATATCCATTATTACTGTCCTAAGTATAGTTTTACATAAACTTTTGGTGACAGCCTCATTATGCGTAATTTTCTCATCGTAATGATGAATTTTATACGCCTCATTAAATTAGCAACGTGTCATTATCATAGTGACGAGTAAATGTTATATTGTGCAGCTAGTAATTAAACAGTTATAAGCAATGGTGTAAATATCATCGATAACATATACAGGGTGTTTGGTATAATTCCGCAAATCTCTCGGCTGCATACTGTCTACACATAAAATTAAGCAACGTTTGTTCTACAATTTTTCAAAATAATCCAAATAATTTTTCGATTTTCTTACAAATTGGTCTGATCCACATGTTATTTTGTATGCAAAATAATAGTTATTGGCTATGCAAGGCTTCAAAACTTGTATTAAGCGCGAGAGGCTTGTCATGAAACTTAAGCAAGTGAAGGATTCCAGGATTGACCCACGAGCGAAGCGAGAGGTTCAAAAAAGGAATCCTGAGCGTAGCGAGGGAAACACACAATTTTTAAACTCACTACAGCTAGGAAAATGTTATCCAATAACTGCTGAATGAAAAAGAATAAAAAAAAAACATATAAAAGCCTTTAAGTTTCGTTATTTTAAAACCTTTACCACGCTAGCGCCAAAAAATGACTTTTACTCCCCGATTTCGACCTTTTTCAATAATGGTAGGTTAAAAGTTGTTCAGTTTCATGGGTAGAGTAAGCACCCGAGAGGTTTGCATAAAACGCAGATGTATAACTAACACCCTGTATTCAGTTCAATTTCTTCTACACCGCTTCTTTCTTGCATCACTCGCGTGGTACTGATTTATAAAAAAATCGGTAAAGTTTCTAAGTAAAGCTTTTCAATCGATGAGTACATAGTCAAAAGTATATTTCCTCAAAGTTACATTTAAAAAATGATAATTATGAAACTCAATATAAATTTCCCATGAACCTTGAAATGCCCGCGTTTCTAAAACCTAAATGGGATTTTGAGAAGCATCAGGCAATCTAACTTAAATCAATCATAATGTCAAATAAACCATTTTTCAACGGCCGCGAATACTTGACGGCGAAAATAATATTATAAAGTTTTATACTGTATGTATTACAATTTTGGTATCAATGTTTAATTTTATGAAGCACGAGGAATAACACTGTAACCTCTAACCGGTAAAAGATAATTCCGATAAAAAGAAAGAGAAAGTAGTTTATCTCAACTAAATACTTGTTGGGTGGCAAATATTGGTGATACAAAAACTATACCTAAAAAATGTACTTGTGAAAACACCACCCTTCATTAGTTTTATTAAAGATTTTTGCTGTCTGATATGGAACAGAAATCAATAACTTGTAGTCAACTTTGAACGAATAAATCTAGAAATACACTAAAGGTCACCTCACACGAGGGGTTGATTGAAATGAAAAGTTGATTATTATGATGATAATTTACGAAAGCATTAATCAATAACAATTATCCTACTGGCTACGGAATGTCATCGTAGTAGTTACATTTTACAAATTACCTTATTATTCAAACATATACACCACACTTCGCGATTAGCATTTTATAAATTTTAACATGTATCATTAATCATTTTTAACATTATTTTCTATTCTTGTCATTTACAAGTAGTAATTTGTTGTATGAATATTCTAATTTTGAAGCCTTTTTTCTTGAAGACATGTTAATGTGCGATTTTTATCTCATTTTCTTAATAAGTTGTGTCATCAATACCCATATTTGCATAGATTATCTTTAATACTTGCTATTCAGGATGCATGTCAAAAAGTAATAATTTTGTTGCTATTTCTATAACTGACTGGTTTATCTTACATATTTATTTACATACGTAGGTACAGACTTTTTCAGAAGTCCACGAGCTTACTAGGTCAAAAATAAAATTAAATATGGTTTCCTTTTAAGAAAGAACGATGTGAAATTAATTGATAATAAACAAACGATGACAATTTTATTCCCGAACTAGATAATCTTAACGTGTCCAAGGCTTTTATGTCTACAGCAGATGATTGCCACAACTACTTAAATGATTTTAGAGGTAATAGACTTTCCATCATGCATATGAACATAAGAAGTATAACCAAAAACTTCGACCAGTTTAGAGTTCTACTCTGCTCGCTTAAAATTACGTGCGATATAATTATATTAACAGAATGTTGGCTATCAAAAGCGTTCACATTACCGTCAATTGAAGGTTATAATAGGTTTTCCACTTCAAGAAATTGTAATCAGAATGCGGGCATTATTATATACATTAAAAATTCTCTTAAAAATTATTCCGTCTATGAACCGATCGTTGAAGAGTCTGAGTGTCTTATTTGTAAACTTGACCGTAAAACTGCCATACTAGCTCTGTACAGATCTCCCTCGTTTAAAAGCATAGACAAGTTCCTAGACAGCCTTAATTTGACACTTCCTACTTTGTCATCTTTCAAAAATCTTATTTTGATTGGTGACATCAATATCGATATTAAGATTTGTTTCACTGACCAACGAGCAAACGACTATCTTAATCTTATGTCTTTTTATGGACTTTTGCCGGCATACCTTTTTCCTACCCGAGGCGATAACTGTATCGACCACGCATTCTTACGAACAACCTATCAAGCTACCACAATTGTTTTGGACGCAACTATAACAGATCACTCCCCGATAATTGTCTGTCTTAATCTAAACACTATTAAAAAGCAACATAATCGCCTAATAACACGTTCAAACTATCCCGACATTCTTCAACATTTACAAAATACTGACTTTTCAAAATTATATACCATGAATGATGTCAATCAAGTCACTGATAGTCTTATCACTATCATCACCTCAATTATTGCCGCACATGCAATCAATGTACGAGTACCCTGTCGGCAACGGATCATTAAGCCTTGGATAACGTTAGGATTACTACGATGTATCCGAAATCGAGATAACATGCACAGAAAACTAAGACATGATCCAGATGATGTAGTACTTAAAATAACATACAAACGTTATCGAAACTTCTGTAATAATCTTTTAAGAAAACTGAAGATCGAATTTGAGAAATCTGAATTTGATAAAGCCCGAAACAACCCAAAGAAAACGTGGAAAGTCATTAAAAAAGTAACTGATACTACCCAAACTCCCGTTCCCCCTATAGAATTACTGAACTCATGTCATAGCACCAAACAATCAGTTAACGAGGTAAATAGGTATTTTGCCACTATTGGAGAAAAATTTGCAAAAGATATTGTTCCTTCTATTCAACTTAGACCTAACATTACTCAATCGCCACCTAATTCATTATCTTTTCATGAAGTTACAGAAGATGACGTTCGTGTGATTATTCTTACCCTAAATAGTGACGCGGCTGTTGGCTGGGATAAGATATCATCAAAACTATTAAAATCTGCTAGTCATATCCTAACACCGATTATCACGTACATTTGTAATCTAGCCATTAGGACAGGTAAATTTCCGACTGCCTTAAAAAAAGCGGTTGTGCACCCAATTCACAAGAGTGGAGATAGAGACGTCGTCAGCAACTATAGACCGATATCTGTCCTACCTTCTCTTTCTAAAATTTTGGAGAGAGTACTGAACTCGGCTCTGGTCAGTTTTCTGGAAGCTCATGAAATTCTGTCAAAAAATCAATATGGATTTCGTAAGGGTCTATCTACAGAAGATGCCATAATAGACCTGACAGAAGTGATCGTCCAGAAAATTGATGAAAGAGCAAAGTGTCTTGGTATCTTTCTGGACTTGTCTAAGGCATTTGACACCGTCTCTATCCCACTCTTGTTGAAAAAGCTTGAAAGTGTTGGTGTTAGGGGGATGACTTTAAATCTCTTAACCGACTATTTATCGGATAGGACCCAAATAGTTAAAATTGACTCTTATCATAGCGATGAGCTCGCGATAACCTGTGGTGTACCGCAGGGGAGCATCCTCGGACCCACACTCTTTCTTATTTACGTGAATGAGTTATGCAAATTGACCTCGCCTAACAGCTGTTTGTTTGCGTATGCTGACGATACAGCCATTATTGTGTACGGGGAAACTTGGACAGAAACAGTGACGCACGCAGAAACTGCCTTCAGGCAAGCTATGAACTGGCTCTCCAATAACCTTTTAACTTTAAATATCATTAAGACAAAGTTCCTAACTTTCACTATAAGACCATGTGATCAGCCTCCTGACATTACATTTCTTGCTCATACATGTTCACCCTTATCTACTCCGTGCTCTTGTTTGCCTCTCATACGATCCCCATCTATAAAGTACCTTGGAGTTCTTTTGGACCAGTGTCTCAACTGGTACGAACACTTAAGTTCTCTTATGTCACGGACTAGGAAGCTAATATTTATTTTTAAGAAATTAAGAAACTCTGCCGACAAAGAAACTTTAAGAATAGTTTATACAGCACTCGCTGAATCTATCCTATCTTATGCTATATCTTCATGGGGTGGTGCGTCTAAATCAAAATTTATTGATCTTGAGAGATCACAAAGGGCCATCCTCAAGGTTCTGTTCCGCAAGCCGTACAGATTCCCGACGAAGCAATTATATAGTGAATTGTCCTTTCTAACAGTAAGGCAATTATACATATTACGTTCCACCCTCCGTAAACATAGATCCGTCCCCTTACAAAATAGTGCCGATAAAACCACCCGGAGAAGACCTATACCTCCATGCCCGAAAATAGTTTGTAAAACTACTTTTGCGAGAAAGCAATTCAGACATCGTAGTGCAAACATCTACAATGCTATCAATGAAAACCTACATATTAGCTCACTAAATAAGTATGATTGTAAAAATAAAATTAAAAAGTGGTTACTATCTTCAGATTATGATCAGACAGAATCCATCTTAACCTAAATTATACCTACTAACCTAATTTTACTCCTTCTTGCAAGCACTTACACATATACCGCTACACATCTCATACACACACCACAAACACACATACACTCATCACAATATAGACACAAAACCCACATTATATACTTACTTACTTACATAAATGATTCCTAGTTACATAATAACTTCTGTTCATTGTTTTTGGCAAGCAATCATTAGTAATAGAGACGACAGACCACTGACACTCATCACACAGGTTTTAACCTAGTTTGAGTTTCAGGGGACCGCCGTTCAATTAGTAAATTAATTAGCCTTTTAAGTTCCTTTTTGTTAAAACTCCAATTGTGTAACTGGCTCAAATAAATATTTTTATTATTTTTATTTATTTATTTTATAATTTTCAATTTATTTAAATAATTTTGTGTAAAAAAAATTTGGCTGATAGGAAAAAATAATTCAAAAAAATACATATAAAGCTTTATAAGATTAATATTTTGGCGTTCTACTTTGTTACAAATTTTGTCGTAACAATGTTATCACAAATATAATTTTCCTAATTAATGTTATCAAAAATGAATACAAACTTATGAATGTTTTGCCGTTTTGACATTTCGTTCGTAATTCGATTTTAAATATGCTACTGCGTGAGTCGAGAGCAACAGCATCTCGTAGTCAAAGTATGAACAGAACAATAAATCTAAATCACAAAACTATTTCAGAAAGTAGCCGTCTCATACCTATCACACACTTGAGGCCACAAAAAAACCATCTCGAAAGTAATTTCCCACACGGAAGCGCGCGTCGTCGGTTGATTGATGCGATGTGGCGCTGTAATATAAAAACAGTTTGTCGGCGAGTCGCGAACACGGGGAACACGCCATTATGTCACCGCGGGCCAGTAGCGCGGGTGACGATCACGATTAATGCGACCACTCTAGTGTGGGGCTACCTTAATGCGTACTTGTCGGCATCTATTAAATGTCTTGTCCGTGGTCAGGGAGATATTCTGAAGTTTTTTGTTATAATCATCGAGTTTTTGGATTCTGTTTTTGGGTTAGTGATTGTATTACGCAAAAACGTAAATTACCTCCGTATCTTTGTTATGTAATTGTTGTTAATTATTTTGTATGGTAATATCCTTCAGTATGGGACACTTCTAGAAAATTCTGAAATCTCATTACCAACAGAAGAAGTTATTCGTTTCGAGCTAATTCCGAAATGTCCCTTTTTAGAAGTCATAATTTCTTCTCACATCTTGGGAAAACGTCCTGTTCCCACCAGAATCTCAGCAAAAGCCTAGTTATTAGTAAGCTGGTTATTTAGAAGAGCAAAATAAACCCCGTTGATGTCTTTTACACTGACCATTGGCATCAAAATTGCAATTTCAGAACGGACATCTTCTTGACGCTTTTATCTTCATAAATTACAGATTTTAGTCTCATCCCGTGACAATCCTGCAGACGTCTTTTTAGGAGTCCTCCGACTCAATTAGTGGGAGTAATTTGTGTTTGTATGGAATGGGCTGTATGGTTGTATGGGACGTCGTATTTGTGATCGCGTGTCCGAGCAAAGGGCCATATCTCAGCCGGTAACGGCCGGCGGCGCTTTGAACTCACCCAAATACGATAACTTGCAGGTTATGACGTTTTTCGACCCAACCTGAGGCTGGTTGAGCGTGTGACTGGGTTTAGGGGAGTGTTGTGTATGAGGTCTTCAAAAAATGAGAAAAAAATCGGTTAATTCCTGTTGTCTATCTTTGAGAGTTTTAGTGCCACTACCTAGAGAAAAAAAAAACGGTAAAGTGCGTGTTGGACTCGCACACAGAGGGTTTCGTACCACCTCGAAATAGCACGTATTAGACGAAATTTCAGTATTAGGAAATGCTGAGTCCGACTAGCACGTTACTTGATTATTTTTTACTACGAGTTTATTTTTTGTTCTACTAGGTTATGCCCTACAATCGTGTTTAGTTTGACGCTTGTATGTTTTACCATTTTAACGATAAATATATATAAAATGTTGAAAAGACACGTTTCTTGTATGTTGTTTATTTTTAACTTTTCCTTGTTTTAAAAATTTTTGTAATTAAAAAAATATTGACTAGAACAATCATTTATTCTGTATTTAGTCTTGAGACAAAGGATAAACATTACATTTACGTGTCTACGGTCGGAAAACAGGTATTTTCTATCTCGGACTGAAACAAACGCTTCCTGGCCACAGCTGCACTAAAACTGTAAACTAACATACTTAAGTATCACTCCTACAGATTATTTCGATTGATTGTTTTGTGGCTTAGGTACGTAATTAAATTACTTTTAATTAAAATATTAAAAATGCAAATTGGCTTTAAAAAGTGTTTCCGTAGTTCATAAACGTCGCCCGCTCTACCTTTCTCAAGTTTAACAACAAATTGTTCCGTGTTTCTAATTCACGGTGCTTCTATACCTTATACAAGGTCTTAGAAATCAAATAAGTACGTAAGATAGAATTTTAAAGGTGTCACACACGGTTAAGATTCTTTATTTAAATATCGTTCGCCATTCAATCCTTATAGGAGCGTCTGATATTCTAAGAAGGTAAGGTACCTTTAGTATTTATGCCATTATAAGATGTTTATCATTCAAAAACTTTATAGCCTGAGAGGCAAGCGTCCTAAACCTGCAAGCATTTTCTAAAATCAGATTTTTTATATTATGACACATTAGTGGAGTAGAGAAATTGTCTCCCGTCAGTCAGCTGGATTCGTAAGCGATTGGCCTGTGTAACCTTTTTATATATATTTATACCTACCTACTTATAGTTTCAGATAGCATATTGAAATGCAAAACTCAGATTTTGACCGGCTTGAGTAAATTAAAATTATTTGTAACAGACCTATTATTTGTAAGGCGTAACCTTTTATCGTTGACTGACGGCTTCTGTTACAGAATTACTCTGACTGACTATTATTTTTGTGATTATAATAACATTCTTAACCTTTATACCAAATTTTAGATTTCAGAAAGAAGATACACCTTGCTCACCTTTGTAAAAAAAAATTATGTTACCTACAATTTTATGTAATTTGTGCACAATAAAGAATATATATATAATAGAGAGCAAAGGACTACTTATTAAAAAAAAAATATTTTTTTTTTGTTGTACTCTGTATGTAAATTATTTCCGTCGCGCTAGTGGCGGTTGACTGTTTTAAATCATAGTTCTGTGAGCGTCCGCTCTTGTCGGTATTTGACTAAGAAAATTGCTTATTTTTCCACATTTTAATGAGAAAAATTATTCGTATAAAAAAGTGCCCCGTACCCGCCATGCTATTGCTTAAATCCATCCTATTGCTTAAATCGTCTGACATAGACAGCTGAGGCCTATGATGAAATGTTTTAGAAATGAGCAAAACAAAATTTTTTCTCTATACCAAATGGTCAGCTGAATAGTTCAATTTGTATGAAAAGTCGACTTTTTTAATCATTCTGTTTAAGTCAGTAAGCTCAAAATTATGGCTACAATTACAATTTAAGGATTGCATATACTTACTCGAATATTCGTGATTACAAATTATAAGAGCGTCACTTCACAACATTCGAATTTTAAAAGGAAACGAAAAGTCTCGACGTGAATTTAGCCAGAGTCATCGTACGTGAAATGTCCCCGAAGGCATCCGGTAACGATTATTGGCGACAATTTTGACTCTGACGCCTTCGAATCTGCACTTTATCTAAAAACGGGGTCGATATTACAATAAATTTGTAATTTTAATCGTTATTATTGTAACCACGACGCGGTGCGTGTATGAGCGAATAAAATAGTTGTTTTACAATCGCATTTTACGTCGATTGTCGTAAAAATGGTGGACAAACGGCGCGTAGCGGGATCTGCGTCAAAATATGGCATTTACTGTGCTTATTGTGCATAAAACCCCATGAAATGTCTCTGCGGCGACTTGCGGTCGCGGTGTCACGCTCGATTGCTCCAGAAATCAACCCGCCACATCTTTTTTACGGAATCATCGACTTTATTTCCCTATTCCTTTATTTTTAAACCCACTGTGCGTAACTTGTCTACAGCGTATCAAAGACGATATGATTTATGATGTACAAGACAGAAGCACCTTGTAGCCTGCAGGTGCGGTCTCTCAAAGGCCCTTGACGAAAGCAATAAATTATTAATTATGACAAAAAGCTGTTCCATACAATGCACATGCAAGTATACACGATCGCGAAATATTACCGAAACATTTTTTGAAAAAAAAAAATTTGGAGAGCGGCGCCAAAAATGTTTTGTCTAGGAGACGTCCCGCGGACACACCGTGCGGCGGATACAAAGGGAGGTAAAGTTGCCGACGCGGTCCGCACACGGGGACAAAGGCCTCCCCGCGCGGACAAAAAATGACATCATTTATTTTATTGCCACGGGTGAGAATGTGCCACATTAATATTACGTAGGGCTTAATGTTCGATCGCCCTAGGCTAGTCATCAGTCAATTGTGCTGTTGTCTTATAAATTCTACCTGTCTCTTGCTAAGAAATTTAAGATCTTTGCAGCCAATATTCGTATTAGTAGTTGCATTCTCATATAACAACTTAGTTGCTGCATGGAGCTGGCTAAGGATAGTGTTGCCTAAAACCAGAGGATGAACAGAAACTCTATTTCTGCTGGGTGCTTTTCATATTCTTGGAGAACATCAGTTTTTTATATCATGGTGACAAAATAATAGATAGACGTACACTTATAAGATAACAAAATACATATTACATATTTTGTTATCTTATAAGTGTACGTCTATCTATCTTTTTGTCATGATGATATAAAAAACTTCTGTGCCGTTGCGAAGTGCTTTTTATATTTTAACTGTTTAAGTTTACATGAAGCTTGGCGGAAAAGTTTAATTCGACAATTTGGAGTTCCTTTAGACCATATGGAGTGGCTCTTGTTTATTCCGATATCGTAATAAATTAAGTGTTTTAGTAAAATAATGGCGCAGCTGTCATCGCAGACAATAACGGGCGGCTTATTGTGGACCGGTCCCACAAACTGCACCCGTTCTTGGCCCGTTTCGAAAATACAACTTTTATTATAATTTTTATGAAGGGACGAGACATTACATAATTCTTATTTTAATGATCTTGGACTATCAAGCGGGTTAGCCTTCGGTCACGTTATGTTACAGCCTCTCTGGAGCAGCCGATAATTGCTTTTAAAACAGCGTGCGTGGATTCGATTCCCACGTTATGGCAATAAAGAAAACTGTATCACATAGTTAATTCTGTAAATCTTTATAAAATTGCGGTTTCTATAAAAAATATCAAATAAGTACTGGTAAAAAACTTAGAAAGTTTATAAAATCTGTATTACGTTTTATTCGTAAAAGTAAGCAAGAAATTATGGCATCATACATATTCAAAAAGTTTCATACAAATCTAAGGAATGTGATTAAACTGGAAAGTATTAATATCTAGATACTAACTTTTAAGACTTTAAACAGTCCACGAAAGCAGATCTAAGTTATTTCATGTTTTCAAGAAAACTTGTTAAATTAGACCGACATAAATAACGTTTTGACCCACTGTGCTCAGCATATTTTACCCAAGTGCGCAGTAACAGCACGTAATGTCTTAATATCAAAACACCAATGATTTATAATTGTAGTTTGATTCATTGCCTGTAGATACCAGATGGAGGGTAAAATAAAAACAATCATCTCAATTGGAACACAGTCCAACAAAGCAGTAGATTCACTCTTTGTGATATGTTCGCTACTTAGGGCTGCTATATAAAAGTTAGCTTAAAGGTATCCTTAAAAACCTGAAGTAATATGTGAATATTGATCAATTTTTTTTATTTTATCACGTAAAAGATATTAGGAAGAAAATCAGAGCCTGAAAAAGTCTGAGAGTCTGTAAAGAAGCGCGTTTTACCTGCTCTCTGCCTCTACTATTTAAGTTGTCGTGCAATGTTTTTCATTTATCTCTTCTTTGTCTTCACAGTTTTAAAATCAAATGTCGTAAAATTCGGTTTACGTTGTCCTTACAGCTTTATGTACTTGTGTCTATACTTACCTAAGTATAATATAGGTGTAGGTAATAACTACGTTTCCCAACATAGCCATCATAATTATAATATTTACCTAAAATAAAGTGTAGGTAGGTATCCTACCTTACATTACCTACCGATAGTAGCCGTCATGACTATCATTTCCATAACACTGTTTCCTATGATTTACTGCAGCTACCTTCCGTCCACCCACCAAGTCGCTGTCGTTAATATTAAAAGGTGCTTTGCTCCATGGAAGTTGCATAAAATATAGAACCTTGTAACCCCAGTGCGCCAGCGATATTACCCGTCACTCACAAGTACTCACAACCCTGCTTCCACACAAGCAGCGCGAGCGCAATCCATCATACAGACTGATTTACGACTGGCTAGGCTCTTGACTAGTAGGCTATGGCAAATTAATTTATGGTATTATTGTTGTAGGTAGTAGAGATTGTGGGCTCAGGTGGCCTGGATTTAAGTCTATTGCGTCTGAATCTGCCGACGAACTGAATGGTGGTTGTCTTTGTGTGGAGATGATTAAGCACAAAAACGCAGTAATGTATGGGCTAATAACTCCGATGCTGATGGTTATTTTCTGCGAATAGGTGTCACGCTGAAAACCAATGAAATTATTTTCTAAATATGAATAATTTAAAAATCGCTTTCATGAGGATATTACAAGTCATTGGACGTATATTATGCAAAAACAACATTCAGCTGTTTCTTACATGGAGGAGCCGAAAGTTCGTATAATTTGAAAATATTTATATTGGAAATAAAGGTAAAAGTACATATCAGTAGTCGGTATGACGAAGTGAATTTCGTCGAACAACCTTATCTGAACGCTTTCTAGAATAGGGAATATGCATAATTTTTTTTAGTCGCATTTATTAAAAAATATGAAAAACCGTAGTAGAGATGACAAAAAGTGTAATTAAAATTTAAATCTGCTAAGAAATACGGCTGATATAAGCATTTAAATTTTTAACTACGCGCCGATTAGACAGAGAGATCCGACATGGCATGTGACGTCACATGCCACTACGGCCATATTAACTTCGTATTAAATTTCGTTTTGCTAGAAAGAGACAGAAACAAATCTTCGATGGCTTATATCTTTTTTAATTTCATAGTTATTTGAAAAATAGTTTTACTAAACTGTTTATTACATGAATGAGGATAATTTTTTTAAATAAAAAACATCATGCATATTCCCTTGTATTGTCTTAAATTTAACCTAAGTAATGCGCAGTTTACAGGATTTTACGAATTTCTTTAGGCCACACTTTTTATGTGAGACCCATGCCATACCAATATTTCAATCAGATACCAAGATGTGGAACTTAAATTTGATTGCACTTCACTTTGACGCCATTGAAAACGTAACAAAATTGTGTAAGCAAGACGTCCACGCGGGTGAAATTTTTCCAAAAGTTTAGTTTCCATTTTCGGATTAGGTCGACGGTCGACGACCTTTTTTGTTATTTTTTAAAGATTTCCCAGTGCTATGGGCACGTAACAGAATAGTTGAAGTTTACGCTTCACGCCTCTCGGCTAGTGACGTGACAATATCGATGTCAACTGATCGAGTTTTTTTGGAACGGAAAGAATGGGCAAAAGGTGACAGATAAAAACGCCGCGCCGGGTTGCAAGAAGTTTGTTGAAAAAATCCGCTGATAGTTTTTTTTTTCAATTCATCTGTAAAACACTTGGGATGTTTGTCTTAAACAAAGTATCAAATTATTTAACTTAATAATAAAACACGAAGCTTTACACACGCAGCGATTTAGCAGTTAAAACATATTTTGTTTCGTATAAGTGCATTTAGTAGTATAGAATGTAGATGACCATCTTTGGCAATTTCACAGAATCAAAAAAGAATCTCGTTTTGATAATAAAACTAACCATTTTATTTAGTGTTTATTTTTAATTTTTTTTGTCGAAGTTTGTGTTCAAAAATTCTTAAACGACAGACATAAATTATGACGTTACTATGCCTATAATAGGCATCCCATGAAAAGTCAACTGCAAAACAAGAAGCTCCCTCCAGAACTACAGCCAAAATGCGTGGTGCTTTGGCGGGGATTTACCATTTAGTCATCACGATTGTCTTGTAAGCGTTGCGGCTGGCGGCCGCTGTTGTTGCTGCCCATCTTCCGATTCATAAGCCCTTAGTCGTTGGTACTATTCTTTGCCGGCACCACAAGGACTACTAAATGCACAGATCATTTTCGTTTTGATGCGCAATAACGAGAAGCTCATATATCTTGGCTGTTAAGTAGCGAATTCTTCAAACCAGTAAGAGACATCACAGAGTTACAATGACAAGACTATCACCGTACAAAAAGCAGTGTAAAATCTCAGGTGTTGGTCATGGGCAGCTGCGCACGCGCAAGGCCGCGGCTATTCCGTGTCCACTTGACAGTTTGGCCTCTGCCTCTTCCTATTCAGATTCCGGGTACATTGTACATTCACTGAGTAGTATTCGGACTGTGACGAAACGAAAAATTCATCATCATAACATCCCATGAAACGTCCACTACAGGACAGGGAGCTCCCTCCAGAATTCCAGCTTTTGCTGGGAAAATGTGGAGGGGAAGTACCATAGTCACCTCGCTGGTTAGCGTTACGGCTGGCACCATGGACCGCGGTTGTAGGTGACCGCAGTAACTAAGATGTAAGATACAAAGGAGGATGCTGCTGCCCATCCTCCAGTTAACCCTTAGTCGCCTCTTACGACACCCACAGGTATGTATGGGTTGGTACTATTCTTTGCCGGCACCACACGGGACCGGGTTACGGGTACGTACGCAAGGCAGCAAGCACGTAGAAACAAAACCAGTGTAAGCTGAACCAGCGCTACGCTACAAACGCTCGAAACCAGGGACCCGTTCAAGGTCAAAGTGTTTCCACCGACGAGCGGACGTGTGTACAGAGAAAATCGGCACTGTAAAAAGCACTTCAGGTTTACCTCTTGGTTGAGGCTAAAGTTGCGTTGCAAGTGTCGATTGTGACCCGCACTGTCTGTACTACTTAAGGCAAGGCCTTATCGTCATCATGACCGATGATTTTTTGAGATTCACCAAAAATTCATATGAATCTTATGCTAAAGAATTAACCATGGAGGCATATTTTGGAAAATGTTATGGTTTTGTTTCCTTAGGTGATTTCTTGTAGATTAGTAAAGTACCTACCTAGTACCTACGTACCTAAGCCATCCCCCACTAGCTAGACCAAGCCTTGGTCTCTGCCTGGGCAAGAGGCGTGATAAGTAAGTACCAACCTACATTTACCGCAAGCAAACGCAAGAAAATGACTAATCTATTGTCACGGAGCGGGGCTGCATGCCTCGCATGCTGCCTCCTTTCGTGATCCTGGCTCTATTGTCCTGGCTCAAAATTCCAAATTCCTATTTCAAATGTCTTCTATCTCTGTCTTTCGATGTCATTCGTGTCAAAAATAGTCAGTTTACCCTTGATTCTGGTCGTGCTCGGACGTGCCCGCGCGCAGCACGACCACCGCCTTGTATTTTGTACCTTCTTGGTAATAATAAACTCTTAACTTTATATTGGCATTTTGGATCCCCACCCTGAAGAGTCTCAACTCCTGTCTGCCGCTGAGTAGCTTTCGGTGACACTATATACGGAAAATGCATACAAACTTCAAGAGATATAGAGCTAGTAAATATTAAAAAAGAGCTGCCAGTTTTTTTTTGGCATTGATATTTCCTCTTATCAAAAAGCTCTAATAAATATGGCCCTAGTACCTATCGCGTCTAGCCTATAATTGCTAAGTGTAGTAAAGACAGATAGAAGAAAATAGCTATGTTACTCGTATTGATGTTATCTATCTAATATGCATAAAGCGTTAATTGCTATCAAGATATCGCGGGTGTAGTTTTCTTTTACTGTAGACAGTCTAATAGATCAGCCTAATAGATTAGGCTTCGGTCTAATACCTCTTCTGTTTTAATGTGTCATTCGTATCAACATGCAAAAAAGCGTAAAATCCAGAAACAGCGTAGATTTACCACCGTTAACGTCAGATACATAATACCTTTTGACTTTAAGATGTTTTTTTTTGTAAAATACGTTCTATTGTTGGCAACCAGCACCGTCGCCCAGACAATGGTGCACACATCCGATAACTTATCGTAGATCGTTAAAAAGTAAAATTCAAAACAGTAAAACCGCAGCCATTTTGAAAAGCGTGACCAATGGCCTCACCGTGCGCTATCAGCACGCGAACTGATAACAGCGTTCGATTTATGAATCCCGAGCTCCTATTGGCCGCGCAGCGAAGAAACGCACATAATGCGAACTTATCGAAATTAAAACTGAAAACCTTGTTAGCAGATGAAATGGGTCATGTTTTATGCCCCCTTTGTGTTCATAAAGTGATAAACCAAGTACCTAGTAACCACTATAAACTTATAGAAAACAAGAGGCATGACATAAATATTACGTTCAATTTACATGTGTAAACTCCGAAACAATTTATTACTACAAACACATAACTATTACACTATTACTAACAAGTTAGTAATATCAGCCTGGTTTATGTAAAAGCAACTTTAACTTATTAAGGAAACAAGAGTAAATATTTACAATAACTTCGTTTTACAAGTAGTAAAAAAAATTTGACAGAAAACAACACAAAAATAATTAATTACCCCGCATTCTTGAAGCAGTTTGCCATACGGCTTTATTTTATTTGGCTTTCGGTGTATGTCCTTTAGGAAAAGTATTCAGTTTGATGGGCAGATAGAACAGCATTCGAACTTGATTTTTATAAACGATTTAAATATAACTGGATAAAATATGCGTACGTCGTGGTCGGAACACATCTAATTAAGTGAAATAAGACAACTCACAAATTGGACTCGGTGAGCGACTGCACGGTAAATTTAGCACGGAGAACATTTCAGACGCACACTTTTTAAGTTTTTATAATTAGATAAATCTTGCTCGGGAGTGGCGACGACAGTTATTGTGATTTTGTTTTGACGCTGGGTGGTTCGCGTTTGTCAAGAAGGTCAATTAAATCCCAGAATAAGTCATCCAATTTAAGAGACAGACTCTTGTCGGTGTAGCAACTATTTAAACATGAATCGATTTCCACGCCTCTCTGTTCTCAGCAATACTCTTCACCTCCTCATACGACATGACGCTAGCTTTCTCTTTTACTTGGTCTGTGAATCTTATCCTTGGTCTACTCTATCTCTTCCTCTCTTTCCTTCTACGTTTCCTTCCATGATGTTTTTTCTAAATTCATCACGCCGCCGTATGATCAATCATCATCTTGCCTTTTCTATTTAATATTATTTTCAGTAGTCTTCTTTTTTAAAATAACTACTTCGAAAACATGTGTAGCTGTGTACACACGGCCGCTCGAAAAAATATTTTTAGAGGTCAGGCTGTAGCCTTTTAAGTCACTGGGGATGGCGGATATTTTTACCACATTTCCCATAGATTTCCAGGAAAATGAAAAAAATATGAAATTTGTTGACAAATATAGAACAAAGAAATACATCGCGAAATCTTATTTGTTTTACGTAGTAGTGATTCTAATAATGATAACAAGCAACTTGGCCGTAAAAAAAACAAAATAATAAAAAAAAAAAGTAGAGCTGTGTTTGTAATGTTTGATTTAATAATACTTAAAAAACTGGTATAGATAGTATGATATTTCCTTACCTCTAGTCTTTTTGTTGTACAAAAAAAAAAAAAAAAAAAGTCCCGTGTGGTGCCGGCAAAGAATAGTACCAAGCCATACATACCCGTGGGTGTCGTAAGAGGCGACTAAGGGTTAACTGGAGGATGGGCAGCAGCATCCTCCTTTGTAACTTACATCTTACTTACTGCGGTCACCTTGCCAGCCGTAACGCTAACAAGCGAGGTGACTATGGTACTTCCCCTCCACATTTTTCCAGCAAAAGCTAGAATTCTGGAGGGAGCTCCCTGTCCTGTAGTGGACGTTTCATGGGATGTTATGATGATGATGAAAGTCTTTTTATTGTATAGATTTTGCTCACGAAGTCTAGTGATCCTACTAATGATAACAAGCAACTTACTCGAAGAAAAAAACAATGCATTTTTTTTTTACTTCTCATACTAAAATGGTCACCTGAATCAGAATGACACGTTTTGTATGGGATGGAACTCGAATTTTTTTGCATGATCCATTGTTTTTTTGTTTATTCACATTTCGCAGCTGTGTCAAAAAAATCGGCCTATACGTAGCTGTCAGAAAAAACAAGTGTGTACTCTGGTTTTAGAGCCATGGCTACAAAATGTGTTGGAAAAAAAGAAAAAAAAAAGTGGATGTTCTGTTTTGTTTTTTTTTCGGGAAAGTTGCTAGATTTTATTTCACGTTGGTACACGTTTTCACGGTAGTTTCAAGTTTTGTTAGGTACGGTCAACCGCTCGTCGGTAGAAACTTTTTCTACTCTATTACCACGCCGTAAGGTCCAAAAGTGTTTCTACTGACGTGCTGTTGAGTGTAGTATTCGAACTATTGTAAATGTATTTTCGTCAATCATTCGGTTTTACGGTACAGTGATTTTTGATCAAAGTCCACATTAGTCACATGGCAACACATAAATTGTTTTCACATAAATCAAACACGACCTACAACAATCAGAACGCTATAAAAGTATCGACCAACGGCCTCAATCACGATTTCGTAATAATGGAATTCGAAAACGAAAATTTTTCGCTTCTATTGACCATGAAAATTGTTAAAAGTAGGGTAATTCTTTAAATGATTGACGTTTTGCTTTGTAGAGTTTGCATTTAAATGTTTGTGTAGAATTCGCTACGGATTTTCTTGGATTTTCCTTTACAAGGTTTTTTTAATGAAGAAATTAAGATGAAATTATAGAATAGGTACGCACGGCAGCAAGCACTAAGAAACAAAACCAGTATAAGCTGAACCAGCGCTTCGCTACAAAAGCCCAAAACCAGAGACCCGCTCAAGGTCAAAGTGCTTCCATCGAAGAGCGGTCGTGTGTACGAATGATAACGACATGAATTTTAATTAATTTTGCTCTCGAAGCCCAGTGATTCTAGCAACAATTACATACATACATACATAACATCACGCCTCTTTCCCGTTGGGGTAGGCAGAGACCACAGTCCTCCACCTGCTACGATCTTGACATACTTCCCTTGCTTCCTGTACTTTCATCAATCCTTTCATACATGCTCGTCGGTTTAGGGTACTTTTAACCTGGCCTTTATTCAGAACGTCAATTACTATAAAAAAAATGGCCAAGTGCGAGTCGGACTCGCGCGCCGAGGGTTCCGATATACTTTTTGTATTTTTGCAAGCAATAAAGTCCATTTTTAGGACCGCAGAACTAAAAAGGTTATTTGCAGATTTCTAAAAAACTGTGCAACTTAGAAAGATCGTTTTATTTTTGCTGTAATGTTTACATAAACGAACGTCAACTGTGAATAATTCAGATTTTTCCTTTCACAAACTTCGGAGATAAGGGGGGAATGGTATTTTTTTTTTAGTAAAGCCCTTTCATATTATACCCCACTCGACCTAGTAGCGACAATTTGTAATTTGGCCCCTCCTATTTAGGCCCCCTTTAGATTAATAATCATAATTTTTTACTTTCGAGCGGAGCGAGAAAGGTATTGTATTCGTTAAAAATTTTTTTTTTCTGATTTTCTCAAAAATGTGTTCTATATCACTTATACATCATAAAAAACAAGTCTCCCAAAAATGTCCGTCCGTCGGTCGGTCGGTCGGTCGGTCGGTCCGTCGGTCGGTCGGTCCGTCGGTCGGTCGGTCCGTCGGTCGGTCTGTCTGTCACGCTTTGGCCTAGCGGCTAAACTAATGGTCCGATTGACACCATATTTAGAATTTAGGAGTTTTATGCAAATCCATCGAAGAGTTCTAAGTGGTTTCTGGCTGGCTCTCATTTTGAGGGTAGCTGTCATACAACGAAAATGATAAATTGTAATTTTCTCAAAAACGGCTCATAGAATCTTGATGAAACTTTGCATGACCAAGCATCTCCATGTAAGATATCTTGCGCCAGTACAAATGATCTGTGTAATTTCATATAAGGGGTGTTCCTGTACCACCAAATCGTAAATATGTGATTTACCCAAAATTGGTTCCATTGAGTTTATTAAAATTTTCTATAATATTACTCCTGGATTGGTTGTCTACCTGACTGGATATTCTTTATGATTTTTTGAATAAAATTTAGTACACAGGGTGTACCAAAAACTGAAAGGGCTTGCTCAGTAGACTAAACTGAACAATAATCCATAAGGAACATGTGTTGGGAAATAAAAAAAATCTCCATGCAAGTATCCTACGGTAGTATCTATTGATCTTTGAAAATTCATATAAAGGGTGTTCCAGTACTACCGAAAGTTAAACATGTGATTTACTCGAAATCGTTTGATGTTTGTTTGTTTTAATGTTTGACAATTTGAATTCTGAATTGATCTGTATATTTCATTCGAACATTTTTTTGGAAAAATGTAAATAAAAGTTTGTATTTCCATACTATGTGTATGGCATTACAAATTTAAGTTTGCGGTTGATAGTTTTTCCTTGAGTATTGCGAGAAAGTAAGTGCAGTGCTGCTGTACCATTTATTTTAAATTCTTTTATGTGCAACTATATTCTCAACTGTAAGTTGGGCAACTATATTCTAAAACTATTTCAAATTTCAGGTCGATAACATGAGTGGTTGCTGTGATATAGAGGTGTGACAGACAGACAGACGGACAGACAGACAAAGTCGCACGATAAGGGTTCCTTTTTTAACAATTTTGGTATCGGAACCCTAAAACGGCCAAGTATGTGTCGGACCACGCGCAGTATAGGTTTCCGTAGTTTTTTAGGGTTTTATTTGTATATAGGTACCACTACTACAGTGATTTATTTCAAATTTCCATAATCAACCGTTTAGCTGACACCCTCAACTCCAATAAAAAATTGCGCTTTCAAGCTAAATGTTTCGCAAACGGACCCCTAAATCGAAACATGGTGTAAGAAGACTCACATTGTTTTTAGACCTAATGACACCCAACACAATGGGGTATACAAGAAAAAAAAATCACCCCTACTTTGGGAGATACCAAAAAAAACCGGCCAAGTGCGAGTCGGACTCGCGCACTGAGGGTTCCGTACCACAACATAAACATAATTGTATTAGTTGAAATTTCAGTAAGTTAATGTGCTAGATTTTTTTAGTCCGACACGCGCTTGACCAAATTTTATTATTTTTTGTTATTTTATAGCTTATGCACTATAAACATACTAATTTTCAAGTTTGTAAGTGTTCCCGTTTTTAAATAGAACTAAAACAAAAATCGCCTCAGTGACCATCCAACTTGACCCCTCTCTTATATGAATGAAACGGGAGCTCACCACAATTGGTTACCATTAGTTGTGAGAAAAGTTGTAATATTTAATGATTTCAGACTTTTCCCATTATTTGTACTGTGAGACCTAGCTTCTTGCCAAATTTAATAATTTTAGGTCAACGGGAAGTACCCTGTAGGTTTTGCATTTTTGAATAAATGTATGGAGATGAGTACATAAAATGCCATATCTTTTGATTGCGTCGTTGTAAAAAATTGAATTTTTCAGATCTTGTGTGGTTCATGGATCCTAACTTATGGTATTAATTTCAACCTGATCCCTTCACCCGTTCGTGAAATAAAGGGTCTTGACAGACAGACAGACAGACGGACAACAAAGTGATCCTATAAGGGTTCCGTTTTTTTCTTTTGAGGTACGGAACCCTAATAAACAAAAATTTGAGATTCTCTTTTTCCACTTTGTCGGCGTAAATGAAATGTATATTCGTACTAACTAAATTACAGTTTTCTAGTACTAAGGGTCTCTGAGCTAAGCCGCGGACAAACAGACAGACAAATGAAACTGTAAGGGTTCCTTGTTGATTACGGAACCTTAAAAACTGGTCAAGTGCGACTTCGACTCGACTCGCGCGCCGAGGGTTCCGATATACTTGTAGTTAGAAGCAATAAAATCCATTTTTTGGACCGCAAAACTAAATTGGTTTGTAAAGGTTTTTTGCAGATTTCTAAAAAACTACTTAAAGATCTTTATATTTTATCTGTATTATTTACATAAAGTTCAGTCAAGTAATGAATTCATATTTTTCGTTTCGCTAACTTCGGAGATATGGGGAGGGGCAATGGTATTTTTTTTTTTGACATTTTTATCATAACGTAAATTCTAAGAGTTGTAAAAAAATATAAAAATTCAATTTGAAATGTACATGTAAACAACCCTTTCCTTTCCTATGATACGCCCCACTCTACCTAGTATTGACAATTAAAATTTTTGCCCGCCCTATTTAGGCGCCCTTTACAATAGTAACAATATTGTTTTTTTTTTTCGTTAACAATAAAATTTGGACAATCATATTCCAAAACTATTCCAAATTTCGAGTCGATACCATGAGTGGTTGCTGAGATATAATACCTACAGGTGTGACAGACAGACAGACAGACAGACGAAGTCGCACCATAAGAGTTTCGTTTTTACCATTTGGGTTCGTGATTGACTCATTTTATTTGAGTATTTTTTCTTCGGGAAGTTGCTTATTTTAATTCGTAGAATTATTGGGACGAATTAAATGACGATGACGTTGAATTAAATCTTTTAATATATATAGATGAACAAAATATTTGAATTTATTACGAAATTAATTGTGGGATATTTTGCGCGGGCACAAATTTACTTACATTTGCTGCGTTGAATGAGACACGGCAATTGGCTGCATATGGAGCATGCGCCGCGGTGCCACGCCGGTGGCCCAGTCTTCCGCGATGCCATTCATGTGCTGTTCCTTTTTTAAAATAAATAAATTCTCAAAAGTACGCAGGTTAATGTTTTGGGTGGCCAAATTCAGCTGAAAAACACGGAGGAAACGAATTTTCCTAGAGAGAGACAACTGGATCGATATTTCACCTCCATACCCGTAATTTTTTTTTTATTTGCTTCGAGAACGGTTATTTTCTGCACGTCATGGGTGACAGGCGGAAAGCCAATAAACGATTCCCACGCCTCCCCCCACTTGCCCCGCTCACCCTTGTGACCATTTTTTAAGAGTTCTGTGCACTAACGGTCAGAGCTAGAGTTAATTTGCACGGCCTGTAAGTAAGTACTTAACTTGAAATATTGACCTCTCCTTCTCTATCAAACATTTGAATAGGTACAGTCAAGGGCAGGTCGTACGTAAGCTTAACACTCGCAGTGTGAATTCCGTCTCTATGCTGACTTAGATAAGCGCGGTACAAAGTCCAATGTGTCAGGTTCGACGTGCACTTGACTGTACAAAGATGCGCTATCAGCTGATAATAGAGAAATTAATAAGTTTTTTTTCGTATTTCAATAGTATCTTGAGAAAAGCTTTTCAGTTTCAAGATAGAGCAAAATCACTCCATATTTTTTAGTCATGGTGTATTTTACCCAGAATAAAGTAACCTAGCTTATGTTAGGACTTTTTTCTTTTTCCATACAAAATATTAATTTGACAGCTGTTCCTTTACTTCCTTACTTTAGCTCGCTTTCGATGTTTTAGCATTACGTGATCTGAAAACCGGACCAAAACTATTACCCGATCATTTCATGTAGACATTTCGATAATAAACTTAACAAGAAAATAACAGCAATAAAAATTACCATGATAATGTCTCAAGCGAGTAAATTCATCAATATTTAGTGTTAGGGTGGCCACACATTCGCGGTTAGCGCAGATGGTGCATGTTATAATAACGTTTATGGTGGGTTAGGAATTGGATAAAAAAAGGCGTGTATCATATTAAAAAAAACGGTCAAGTGCGAGTCGGACTCGCGCGCCGAGGGTTCCGATATACCTGTAGTATTTTCGAAAGCAATAGAGTCCATTTTTAGGACCGCAAAAGTAAATTTGTTTGTAAAGGTTTTGTGCAGATTTCTAAAAAACTGTGCAACTTAGAAAGATCGTTTTATTTTTGGCAAAATATATGTACTTCTACTGACTGCAATCAATTCAGATTTTTCCTTTCACAAGCTTCGGATAAGGGAAGGGGGGGGGGGGGATTGTATTTTATTTGTCATTTTTCATCACAACTATATTTTAAAATTTACAAGTAAAGCCCTTTCATATGATACGTACCTCATTGAGATTCTGAAGTGGACCTACGACGATACTGAGTCTATTCTCAAAGCACAAAGATAAATTATAACTAGCTTCAGTTCACTGATGAGTATATTGCACTTACACACACACACACACACACACACACACACGCACTCACACACACACACATTTACGAATAATCTCGCTCACTCTGCGTGTAAATTAGATTTCTTTTTAATGTTTTATTCTTGGCTAATATAATTATTAATTCTATTCATAATTTAAGCTCTAATCTTACGCTACTATGCCACTATGTATAAGTTAGAATAATTGCTACCTACTATTAAGAATCAGTTTGTGTCCTGCTGTGAATGATATAATGTAGCGATAATCACGATACAGGCTTTGCCTAGTGTGGTTATCGCAGTTAAGCAAAATGTGAATTTTACTGAATAAAGAATTATTTATTATTTATTTATTATTATTCAACCTAGTAACAACAATTTGAAACTTTGTCCCCCTTATTAGGGCCCCCTTTACAGTAATAATCACATTTTTTTTATTCTTTCCTGTGCAATTAAGTTGGGCAACCATATTCTAAAACTATTCCAAATTTCAAGTCGATAACATGAGTGGTTGCTGAGATATAGAAGTGTGACAGACAGCAGACAAACAAAGTTGCACCATAAGGGTTCCTTTTTTAGACCATTTTGGTATCGGAACCCTAAAAACGGGGATGTTATATCGTAACAAATCACACTGAGCCACTGGACAGAGCTTACGTATTAGTTATTGTAACATCTTGAATTAGGAATATTAAATTTTCTTTTGCTGTTATTAAACGGTACTTTCTTTACTATAAATTATGTTATCATCATCATATTGTGTGGAATGTAAGAGTAAGATCGATGACCAATCTTTGGTCCCTGGTGTCAGAGCTTTTGAACCGTCAACAACCTCTTACGTGGCCCATTAACTTATAAAAAAAAACCGGCCAAGTGTGAGTCGGACTCGCGCACTGAGGGTTCCGTACCACCACATAATCATAATTGTATTAGTTGAAATTTCAGTAAGTTAATGTGCTAGATTTTTTGAGTCCGACACGCGCTTGACCAAATTTTATTATTTGTTGTTATTTTATAGCCTATGCCCTATAAACATACCAATTTTAAAGTTTGTAAGTGTTCCCGTTTTTAAATAGAACTAAAACAAAAATCGCCTCAACAACCATCCAACTTGACCCCTCTCTTATATGAATGTTCTAGAAACGGGAGCTCACCACAATTGGTTACCATTAGTTGTGAGAAAAGTTGTAATATTTAATGATTTCAGACTTTTCCCATTATTTGTACTGTGAGACCTAGCTTCTTGCCCAATTTCATAAGTTTAGGTCAACGGGAAGTACCCTGTAGGTTTTTCATTTTTGAATAAATGTATGGAGATGAGGACATAAAATGCCATATCTTTTGATTGCGTCGTTGTAAAAAATTTAAATTTTCAGATCTTGTGTGGTTCGTGGACCCTAATATATGGTATTAATTTCAACTTGATACCTTTACCCGTTCGTGAGATAAAGGGTCTTGACAGACAGACAGACAGACGGACAACAAAGTGATCCTATAAGGGTTCCGTTTTTTTCTTATGAGGTACGGAACCCTAACAATCAAAACTAATCCAAACAAAATTGTCCAAAGTTAACAAATTTTACTTATAGTTTCCGTAAGCACTAGACTGGACTAACGGCCTAACGCACCTTCCGAAGTACGGAACCGTCTTACTTTTCAGACAGGTAAGTGATTTATTCTGCAATGTCCGGGATTTGAACCTAGAAAATCAAGATCGAGAGCCGAACACTCAAACTAAATAATTAAACTTCGGAGGCTGCAAGTCAAAATAAACCCTATCCTTTTTCTGTGTGTGTTTCCGTCTTGGTTCCCACTAGTCTCGATGGGGTTTTCCCAAGTACTTCTATTTCTGATTCCACCCATTCGAGTTTTATTACCTCTTAGATTTCAGACAGTCTTTTAAATCGACATTCAGGAACAGGAGTATATGGAAACAACCCGTGTACACTAAAATAAAAGCTCCGTTTATAGTTAGGCGGGTATTGTACGATCGCAGCAGGGGGTCGATTCCCTGCTGAGTCGCTCTCAACGCTTCAGCTCCAAATTATCAGTAAACCCTCCTTAGTCATCCTAGCAGCCGTTCCTACCTGTAATCCGACAGATTGGCTAGACCACAGATTATTTATATCTTTCTAGACAAATACTTAATCCTCGGTTTAACTTGGCCTTGTACAAATTTATTTTTTTGTGTCGCGCTGGAATAGCAAGTCGTTTATCCAACGAGTGACCTATCTAATCGAAGAAATGATTCATTCACATGATTATCAATCTACCGGCACGGCAGGAAGTAAGTGGTAACAAAACCAGTAAAAGCTGAAACAGTGCTACGCTACAAACGTTTGAAACTAGAGACCCACTCAAGATATCACCTCATTTTATACATGTCGGGTGCAGCGGTGAGTCTGTTGATGTACATTATACCTTCGTGCTATAGAGAATTTGTCCTAAATTTTATTAGATTTTTGGTCACTTTATCAGAATATTGACGATTATGATCTGCACTGCACCGTACATTCCTCTTTGTCAGCAATTACTGTTTCTTTTTAATTTAAGTAGTTTTTATATTATACAATGACGTTTTCATTTAATACTTTTAATACTAATATACTCGTAAATCCATCCGTCACACATGCAAATTATATTCCTCAAGTGCAATCTTAGTTGCCATCCGAGGCTTTCGCGTTAGGAGTCGCGTGCTATCCCGCGACGAATCTATAAGTTGCGTCTACGCATACGAAGCGAGCGTGTCGTGTGATCGGGTCGTTAGGGAAGCTGGCATACTTCTATACAGACAGTCAACTGTATATCAGTGGACACACTTTTTCTTTGCTAAAAGCCTTACATTTTGTACGCTGTCATTTCTAGAGACAGAGCTACTGCCATATTGTTTATTGCACAGAACGGCGGCAGTCAGAACTCAGAGCAATAAGTATAAAGCGTCCGGAGTGAAAACACTTGCACTACAAATTTAAATTACCGCTCCATAACTAGTATTGCTATGTTGAAGAGCTGATACGTGAAGGTTACCAAAAAATTAATTTTCCAAGTGTATTGTTTTAGTGCGGTCAGTTAGCTGTTTCACGTAGACACGCCTTACAATTCACCAAATTTTTTCCAGGTACTAGTTAGGTACATATCTCTCAATTTTTTATAGGAGCCAATTAATGAATTTCAAAAAAAATTCCATAGAAAATTCAAGAATTGGCTCCTATCAAAAATTGAGAGCTATGTACCTAACTAGTACCTGGAAAAAAATTGGTGCAATTTGGTGAATTTGGCGATATAAGACTATAAGGGACCGGACTATTTGGCTCTGTGGTGCGCTGAGCTAAGATTTTCCTTTAGGTTTACGAAACTAGTATTGCACTTTAAAATCAACTTAGAACCATCAAAAACACATCATGATTGTACGGGCTAAAGTTGCTCTACAAGTTCGATATATATGCTCTAAAAATTGACTTAATATGACCTTTACATCTTTAAGGTCGGTATACTTTTTACAGTTTTATGATCACCTTTATGTTACACTACAAAAACGGTTGTGCGTAACGTAACGTTATAAAATCGTTATTTGATTGAAACATTTCGATTTTCCCTTTTGTACCGTTATGGCAAGTAAAGGTGAAAGTTTACAACAAGTGAACTGGATCACGATATTTATTGCCTGTAGGTATAAGATTAATCAAGGACGGTGTCATCCTAGAGTGAATGATTAACAACTTTCAATTCAGTTAAATTACCTGACAGTCATGTGCAGCCAATAAGTCTAGTTAACTAATTGACTGTTAGTTAATCACATTCTATTTTACACGCTATTAAAACTCGATTCGTCTGTGTCGTTAATTGAAGTTAGTTTTCATTTGTTTTACCAGTCATGTGAAACATTGCTAAAGGTTTTGCATGAATTGTTTACAGATTTTCCTTCTTTTAGTTTACTGTATGCGTGTGCGCACGGTTGCGATGCGCTTTCGGCGTTATACAGCATGCTTTCATAAATTTGTAAAAATCTTTTGACTTATCAAGCGAGACAGACTCTGAGCTCACAGACCGAGTGCGGTCCAAAAACATAGATTTTTGAACGAACCAAGGCGGCCAATATTACCCCAAGTCCCCAACCCAAGACTCGTCTCACGTAGGAGGAAGGGGGATGGTAGTACCAGGTCGTGCAAGTCAGACACCTTGACGACGATCCTTGTCTCTGATTGACCGTTATCAAGCCTATATTTTTTAACTCGCTGTAGACCTTTACTCTCGCTTTACTTTAGCAGCTTGGAGCAACAAAGGGAAAATTCGTACCAATAGGGTTGTGCCTTTTCTTAGCTTGTCAATAAATGCGCTGTCAAATGCAGCAATCCTATTGGTTGGAACTTACCAGCTCACAACTTAGCTCCCTCGCACAACATTGGTGGAAATTTACCCTTAGGGTTGAAGATCGGGTTGAGAATCCTTTCTCGGCCGCGTCATTAAGAAATCTGTACAAAAATACACGTTCTTTTTCCTTGGACTCAGTTTTGAAACTACCCTGTATCCGTATATGGAGATCTGTAGCTCAAAGGATGCGCGCGCAGCGGGAGTCGTGCACTGACCCTTGTTTCCAAGTTGATAATTTTATGTGTTAAAAAGTGTTTATTGGTCATCTTTGTTCGTAAATATTACGATAATAGTTCGGTTGTCCTTTTGTAAATAGTACTATGCCACGAAAAAATATTATTATGTTAATTTTTACAGATTTATTCAACGGACTACTTAGATTGACTGTTTATTTTGTTTCGGGTTTTGAGGCGATCGAATTTAATAGACAATATACTTAATACAAATTTTTCGACACATGTTTCTTCGGAAAAGTTATTTACTTCTTGACTCTAGGTCATCACTTGAAAGTACCTGTCATCGTTCTTTTTTACACCCTGTAAGTAGGGTAGAACTCATTTTCTCACGATACTTAGAACTCTCAGATGTGGATTTTTAAGCTGTTACGATAATAAAATTCCTTTATGTTGAGTCTATGGTCTGGCTATAGTAGTACACCGCGTTCCACAGCATGTGGCATTCAAAAAACAATATAAATAGTATTACGCCACGTTCGTTCGTATCGGTAGCCTTCGAGCAATCACCGATTTTCGACACTGCCACCGCTATACGTTCAAATTGTCATGTTCCGTTGTTTAATGGTCATAGTTATTACTTTTAATAGGTCATTCTGTGTTATAGTACGCGCGTGAGAAATATTGAGCAGGAGATTTGTTAGAAAATTCTTTTAAGCCCTTGGCATACCAACTTGCGTTTTATTTTTGTTCTTGCTAGATTTATGATTACATACTTTAATTTGTCTGAATATTTAGGTACTTACTGTAGAAAAGAACTTAGACAAAACACTTATTTCAGAAACAAACTTGGAAATGAACGAAACATTAAAAACAACCAACGTCCTATTAATATTCGCAAGATGTAAATACCCTACTTTACCAAACTTTTCCCCGTCCACATGCTCCCGTAGTGTAGGGTGACGTAGCTACTCGGCTGCGGCGGACAGTCCCGACGCCGCATGACGCCGCCGCCGCGCCGCAGGACGCCGCAGAAACAAGCCGCGCGGTGTTAAACACTATATTTCAAACCCCAGGTCGTTCTCTTTACAACGCCTTGCTATATCGTAAAATCGTGATGTTAAGTACCTACCAACTCGACCAAGATCGTTAGAAACACGGATTAAGTAAACGCTTATAAAAGCGGTGTGTCTAGTTGTTCTGGTCAAATAGTACTAACTCGGAGATGTTAGGTTACGAGTAGCTAAGGGAGGTGACAGATTTGGTATATATGGGGGCGCAAGCGAGGTGTGTAATAAAGTGTTAAATAAATATGGTGTTTTAAGACAGAAATATATATTAGAAATACTCTCTACGCAGCTACGCAACAAAACAAAAACGCTCGTGGTTCCAATGATGGTTTCGTGATTACGAAAATAAGTAACGCCCTAGCTGACGTCTAGACCCACATACATAGGTGACCATACGAGTGATCGGACATCTAGAACGTTTCCTTCCTTCGGAAGGCAAGTTTGACTTTTAGTCCCTGGACAAATTAACATCCTTCAGGTTTTGCTACACATTATTTTCGTTTTTGTAAACCACCCAAGTCATCATACACAATATAAGAATATCCCTGCCGGTCGATACAAACAGATGATTAATACTCTACATCGACGAACATTGTTCTCAGCGCCCGGCCCTAAATAAAATAAAGCTTCTACCTGCGCGAGAGCCCCTCGCGTTAATGAGTAGACATTACACAAACTCACCAAAATTGTTCAGTTAGCTAAATAATAAAGAACAGAAATGGCTGAAATAATTTACAGCCTTTTGATTAATTCACGGTTCTTGAAGATTGTGTTACAACAATTATTTAAATTACAAGAAAAGAATCGACTTTCCATTCTTAGAATTTTTATATATTGTACCTACAGCTTAATAGCCTGAGAAGGTTACAAAGGTTTTATATTATCCATAATGTAATATGGTGACTCTACATTTCCCGTAAAATTATGACTGATTGCTGGATTATGGAAATACTTAGGTATGTATTAAATACAAAGAATATAGAGTAGGTACATAGTGGTTTTCTGGTTGCTCGTGCGTGAGGCGATGTTTAAAATTTAAAAAATCGGTTTTTTATAGCCGAATACAATACCTATAGCTCTGTCTATACACTTCCATTGAACCCCATTAGGGAAAGATTTTTCGCAAAAATCTTTTCTTATAGTGTAAGGAACTCTTGTGCAAACAGTTCATGCTCTAGCTCTATGGCTTAGCTTTTAGGTTCATCATAACATCCTATGAAAAGTCCACTACAGGACAGGGAGCTCCCTCCAGAATTCCAGCTTTTGCTGAAAAAATGTGGAGGGGAAGTACCATAGTCATCTCGCTTGTTAGCGTTACGGCTGGCAACATGGATCGCGGTTGTAGGTGACTGCAGTAAGTAAGATGTAAGATACAAAGGAGGATGCTGCTGCCCATCCTCCAGATTATAACCCTTAGTCGCCTCTTACTACACCCACGGGTTTGTATGGGTTGGTATTATTCTTTGCCGGCACCACACGGAACTCTGAACTAGGATGAATAGTTAGGATTTTTTTAGTTAGTATTTTTACGGGAAATATACTATTAATCAAATTCATGATGGACAAGTAACGGGGAAGCAAATTGCATACACCTATCTATGAGGGCACGTTTGGAAGATTCTTACATAAGGTCTGATTTAAGATGGTAATTAAAATACACCTCTTGAACGTTCGTGCGATCAGATCAGAAACGTGCGCACTTGTCTGTTGCGGCCATACGCAGGCGCATGCGATCTCGAAGAGATAATTTACGGCTGTTGGTCTCGCCAACTAATCTGGGTTACGGGCGGGACCTTGGCTTAAAGTGTGGGCATAGAGGCTGATGGGTTTTTATAACATTCATTGTCTACTACAAGTTTTTATCGCGAGTAGACACTTAGAAGCTTAACACATCAGACATCGCGTTGCACAAACTGAAACATCAAAATCAGGTGGACCTTAAAACTGAATAACTTTCCCGAAGATTTCAAGAATCATAAGACGAAATACGAACAAATTTATAACCGTTTCAGTATGTACGACTCTGATTCTAGCATATGGTACAATACTACCTATGAAACTCTTACAGATGGTGACTATGGTACTTTCTCTCCACATTTTTCCAGCAAATGCTAGAATTCTGGAGGGAGCTCCCTGTCCCGCACTAGACGTTTAATGGGATATTATGAAGTACAAACGTTCTTATAAATCTTTAGACGTTACAAACGCTATCAAGTCAACTGCCAGGTTGTACCAAATACAGGAGAAAAATGGGATGTAAAAAAATATTCTACAAGCAGACATCAGCCTCAAAAACTAGCAAAGCCTTGGCAAGAAAGAGAAGTTTTCTCTTTTGCCTCTCAACTCCCTCTCCATATCTTGCTTTGGTTGTGCTTTTAATGTACCATAAACGCTAGACGTTACTATAACGGCTACTGCACAATGTTATGAGACTACTTTATTAGAGATCCCCATATTCTTTCATCAATGTAACACTAACGGTATTCTATAGAAACCGTATGAAAATTTATCACTCAACTCCCGTAGTGCAAGTTATTTTGAAAAATTACCATACTTACGGCCAAATACCTTATTTTAATAGTTATAGCAACTTTGTTTCACCTCACCAAAGTTTGAACGGTAGCTATAAAGGCTGATGATATTAGACTTCAAGGCAATTTATGATTATAGGTTCTTGATTATGGCCTCTATTTTATAAGAATGCATAAAAGTAGTGGGTGAGTAGGTATGTATAAACCTACTACTTGTTGAGAATGTGACTAAAGAACATAATCATACTTCTTCTCAGACAGGTGTAGGATCTATAGTATCTTATTCTTTGAACAATCAAAAGTCCTGATGGTTTTCTTCAAACGATAAAGTGAAGTCTTTGCTTCGATTTTAGAGTTAATTTTAGAGTTTTAGTTCCGTCATGTCCATCTGTTTGTCTGTCTGTCCGCGGCATATTCACTTTGCTTTCTTACGTAGGTACTTCTGCAGTATCAACGATCTTCGAAGTATTGAAAAATGTTCTCTATAATAATAAAAGGCTAAGTGTGATAGAAATACAGTGTAAAACCTGAGGGCTAAGTGCAACAACTTTTGTTTTACGACTTTTCGAAATTTTGTACACGGAAGGATGCTGCTGCCCATCTTCTGATTTATTAACCCTTACTCGCCTCTTACGATACCCACGGGTAGAGATGGTTTGGTACTATTCTTTGCCAGCACCACATAATAACTATATTTTATCCGGAGTGATAAAAAATAACGCTTTACAAACCTGTCCAAATAACAATTTTGATGCATGTGTTTGATTCATTTTGATGACTTTTGATGACTAGAATCTATACACACAGTCAAACCCCATTAACATTTTGATTCGAGAAAAGTAAATAATATGTTGCAAAATTAAATATGCGCGAACCACAATGCAGTTATTGGAAATACATGCTCCACGCCGCAAGAACAAAGTGTCGATGTAAAAATTCACCACAACACACCGACAAAGTGACCTCATTGTCCATATATTATTTTCCAAACAAAAAACAACACGAAATATACAAAAACTGTTGCGGTCATACTTTGCGGTCTGCGCATTCCATTTATGACCTGAAAATATGCGTGTGATCATAAAATTGCAACACTCGATAGCAAAATAGTGGTGTGTATATGTAATCCGCGCTATCACAATGGGATGGAACCACCAAAGGATGGAACTTTGTCCACGTTATTAAAAAAAAGTTATCCAATTTACTTGGCTATATGGAACCTTGTCGAACTGACTTCAAGACCACTTTTATTGGCTTTACATGGATCCATCCCAGTCTGAGTACTATACGCGCGGATTATACAAACGATTTGTTTTAGTTGGATGCTTATGGCTTATTATTAATAAGGTTGTAGCTAAGTGTAGCAACACACATGCGAGAATTCCGCATCGGAAAGATCCGTCAAGGATGTCGAGTATGACACACTTGTACGGAATTTCAGCATCGGAACGATCCGCAACTACAAAGCAAATATCACAAGTGATAAGACCTTGCGTTAAGTTCCGACGCGGAAATTCCGCTCTAGTATATCAGACTTGACGGAAACGTCCGTCGCGGATCATTGGATAAAGGGATATATTTTTATAAACACACAAAAAGAGATGTATGAAAATTAATCTTTAAAATTAAAAGTCAAACCTGTCTAGAACCATATTCTGAAAGTACCATCTCTTACAAATCAGAACCACAATCAGGATTTGCACCTGCGTCTTTGCCGTCATTATAGGTACTTGATACGTTTCCAACTAGACTATTGTGATCCTCCCCAATGTTGTACAATTCGTGACCACTTTACCTGTAACGATATGAAGTTGCCACATCCTTGTAAAATAAAAAGTGTTAGCTTAAAATAAAATCTTTGTCCAACAGGTGTGGTTTCAAAACAAACGTTCAAAAGAACGGCGTCTCAAGCAGCTCACATCAATGGGACGAGGTCCATTCTTCGGGTCCTCACGCAAGATGCGAGGGTTCCCTATGAATCTATCACCTGGAGGGTTAGAAGAGGGACCGCCAGGGTTCCCCTACTTCGCCACAGCGGATGGGAAGTTCGAGTTTGGCTATGGACCACCGTTCCATCATGACGCCCCGTTCTTCCATCCACCGCCATCCATGCCTTTCAATCAGCCAGGTTGGTAGAGTTTCATACATTTTATTTTTTAATGACTCTAAAAATCAAACCCCTTTAATATTTTGAATTAAGAAATGTTAATAGAAGGTTGCAAAACTTAATCTACGCGAACCTGAGGATCTTTAGGGGAGGCCTATGTCCAGCAGTGGACGGTCTTACGGCTGATGTAGTGATGTTAACGATGAAGCTTTTACTTGATACTTTTACAAGCATGAAATAAAATATAGGTTGACTTTTAATTAGTTCTTGATAGAAAAAGGTATGAATGTACTAATGATACTGAACAACTTTCCCCAAAGAACACAGGTCGAAATACGAAAATCAAGTTTTGACCTCCCATAGAAACTGCATCAGTTGATAGCGCATTTTGTATGGGAGGTCAAATTTGGTATTTCGACCTATGTTCCTTGGGAAAAGTTGTTCAGTATATCATGTGTAAATGCATATCTTTTGCTATCAAGAACTAATTAAAAGTCACCCTATATACAGAAAGCCAATTAAGATGAATAAAGTTGACTGTTTGTGATTCAATACTTTAATAGTAGCCCGAGATATTTAGGCGCACGAGCGCAGCGAGGGCGCCTATAGTTCGAGGGTGCAATTGATGCTTACACCCGAGCTAACTACTCTGCTTTACATCTCGATTGTGAGGTAAGTAGGTCCTTATTACCACCAAATTGTAGGTGACCAGTTAGCGCTATAGGGTAATAATGTAGCTAGAAAAGCCCTAGGGCGGTAAGTAATTAAAGCGCCCACCGCCCCGCTGCTGGAGGCGGCCATCAAGGCGGAGCCGCGCGTGGAGGTGGAGGTGCTGCCGGGCGGGGGCGTTACAATTACTTACCGCCCTAGGGCTTTTCTAGCTACATTATTACCCTAGAGCGCTAATTGGTCACCTACAAGCCCCATTTGGGGGTAATAAGGACCTACTAACCGAATATGAGAGATGTAAAATTAAATAATCAACCAGCTCCCTTATGTTTGGCAAACCATTTTGTTTAAAGCAGCAGAGTGATGAACACAACTCTTTAATCTTTCAACATATTGTTTTCTGCTTTATAAAAAATCAAACCCAATCACAACCGTCTAACTTCCTTCATCGATGTACCAGGCGCTTAGTAACGTGAGCAGGTCGATTCGCAGGCGGTATGGAGGCGCTCCCCGGCGGCGAGTTTCCTGATCAGTTCCCTCCTCCTGACCACCTGGTACTGCCGCGGCCTTCCTCCCCGGAGTTCACCTTCGGAGACGCCCCGCCTCCCCTCCACCCCGAGGGTCTGGTCTGGTAGCTGAAGCCAGAGCCGCGTGACTACCACGACTGATGCGGCTCGACAGGCTATAAAGTGGACATGTGTGACAGTGTTTTTTAAACGGTAACATCACTGTTCTTAATTTTAAATGTGCGGTGGCACGGGACGCTAAAAACGTTATCTTTTTGGACGCAGTGTAAATGTGATTTTTTAGGTTGAGTGTCGGACGAGAATTCGATTTTTGCAATAGATTTTTTTGTCTCAATAAAAAAGATTGGTACATTCGTGTTCAAAATTCTTATGTTTTGACCAGTGATAACTTGTAAGCCATTTAAAAATTATCGGTTGCAATAATAGAATTCTGTCTAATTTTCGGTTCACCTACTTAGTTAAATGGTCATATAAGGGCTTACAGTTCTGAACTTACATCTATGATCCTTTCCTTGCATATTCTTGTGTTTTTGTTTGTATCTTAAAATAAATAACTTCGTGTCACAAATAAAATTTTCCAGCAGTTTGTTGGTGACTTAACCTATTTTTTCTTTTAAATAAACATTTTATATCTTCGGAATATAACTGCGCTACTGTGAATATTTAGAATAAGTGTACAGAAATTGACTTTTATAATAAATGCTACTAAATATATAATTTATTAGGTAATTTTAATCTAAGTAATTTATTTACTCTGGGTTACTATGAGAATATATTAAGAAATATTTTTGGTTCCTATTCTAAGATAGATGTCAGCTGGTTTAAGCATTTTAGTTTCATGTATTTATTTTTAAATATGATTGAAATATAAGGGGCAACGCATGCGACGGCACTGACTACTTCCTACTTTTTTAGGTCCTACCGACGACGGTCTTTTACGCTTGTTTTTGTAACAAAAAATGGGCAATCGATTGTCAGTCTTTACTCAGAGCGATAGTCTGCGCTGCCACTTAAGTCAGAAATCTTTTAGGTTATACCATGTATTTAAATGATTGTTTAAGTATTTTCAATAATGTATGGTAAAAGTTTACTGGTTCTGACAAAATTTGTACAATCAAGTGGAGATGTTTTTGAAACACAACTTTTTGTAAATATTATACAAAATATCTGTATATAGAACTTATTATTGGCGAATCTGTATTATATTACTTAATTATATTAAATAAATTAAGTACTTAAAATATACTGTGAATGATTCATTATACTTTTAAACCTGGAGAAATAATATAAATGTACAAGTACAAGTAAAACACACAACGCCATTTTAAAATGAATTTGTTTTTCTTTTTTGCAATATTGCACAAAATTTATGTGTTTTATAAACTGCAAAATCTTCATACATCGTGGTTATATTTTGAATCAAGAACACTGCTATATAAAAGAGGTTATTTAAAATTATGATGTAAACTATGTTTCATTACTAGGTGTCAGGTCATAAAAACATAAACTTTATGACAATTATTATCATAGTTTTATGTCCATCGTTAAACTGAATAAGTTGTACAGATTTACACTTAAACTTGATAAAGCCTTTTATGTACAGTCAACGACAGATCAAGCTTGACACTCGCAGTGCGACTCTAGCCCGTACGTCATTGAATTAAGAACGGTACAAAGTCCAAAGTGTCAAGCTTGATGTGCTCTTGACTGTACATAATGGACTAAATAAAAAGAAAATTTACCAAAAGTTATCAAGCATAAAGTCAAAGTCAAAGTAAAAATCGTTTATTCATTGTTGGATATTAAAATCTCTTAATGACGTCAGCTAAACTACATCGCTTCACAAACAATGTGGCGGCATAGTGGGAAAAAAAGAAGCGACAATAAAAACCCACGCGCTCTTTTAAATATGTTTTGATATACAACAAACATAAGTCAGTTTTAATTTTGAATTATCCTGTTAGAACCGTAGCCCAATCCCATGGATTATTCTCTTCTAGATAATCTGATATTTTGTAATAACCCTTCTTATACAATTTCTGCTTGATAACAGTTTTGAATTTATCTAACGGTAAACTTTCAATATTAGTGGGTACCTTATTATAGAAGCGTATGCATTGACCTTTATATGTTTTACTAATTTTGTGAACACGGCTGACATGAGAAGCAAGTTGATTCTTGTTTCTTATGTTGACACTGTGCCTGTCACAATTTTTCTCAAAAATATGTATATTCCGTTTAACATATATTAAATTCTCATAAATGTATTGCGACACAAAAGTCAAATTGTTGATTTCTTTAAATTTATTTCGAAGAGATTCTCTAGGCTTCATTTTATAAATTGCACGAACAGCTCGCTTTTGTAGTATAAAAATGCTGTTTGCATCCGCAGCATGACCCCATAACAAAAGGCCATTTCGTATAAAACTTTAAAACAAATCAATAATTTTATATTCGGAGGTATTTTATGTCACCTACGCATAATGCATATTATTTGTGTTTATTCCTTTAAATGTTTGTTTTCTATTCTTTTATTATTATTCCATTAAAATTCGACCTTCTTGTTTCGTTGATGGTGGTCGGTCTTTAACAACCTTTAAACATTTTATGAATATTAATTTATTAGGATCTGGTAATCCACTTTTGCTGTTGACAGTACCTAACCTAATAACCTGACTTAAGTTTTGTATGGAAATTAGACAGTGATCGTGATTCATAATATAATAAAGTATTTTATATAAAACCAGGAAATAATGTGGTATGTGCTATAGTTGTAAGTGTTAATAAATAAAGGGTACATACATTTTGTCTATCTGTATTTAGTACTTAAAAAAGTATAATGGAATTGTCTGTAAGAATAAAATCTATTCGGAAATAATTTTGTGTTTCCTTATATCCTTTATCTACTCTCATATCGTTAATCCTCAATAATGCGTTCAAAAATTGTAGGTTAACATCTTCATAATGTCAATCTGTGCTTAAAACACTCTTAGCAGCATTTTTTATCTGTGGGAGTGTATTATGAAGTATTGAATTTACTAACAGTCATTGCGGGAGACCTATTAAACAATTTAGCTTGATGCGTTTGTAGTCTGTGGCTGCAAGGAGGTTTCATTGCAATAATGTAAAACTCAGCAAACAAAAGTTGTATTTACATATTTTTATTAGTTTTGTAATGAAATAAGTGATAAAATCGTTTACGATTTGCCTTCGAGTGTTTTTAAAGCAGCTATAGGAACTTCGCTTAGCAGTTATCACCGGAAAAAGAGAAAATGAACACATTATTTTAGGATTCACGATATGAGAGTAGATAAAGTTGTGTATGCAACTCCACATAATTAGGTATAAAACACTCGTGTCTTCTATTATGGAACTTGGCTCGCTACGCTCGCCTGCGTCCCATAAACCGACACTCGAGTTTTATACCCCTTATTATGTACCGTTGCATAAACTACTATTAAATTAAAATGAAATATTATTTATTCATTATTGGAATATTTTGATAACGCTCGACACGATAAGTAGAAGACCGTTTGAAATATATTCCACCGTGAACACGATATCCCTCTTAGTCCTAGACCTAATGCACAGAATAAAGTAATAGTACTATCATCCAGAACGGACACACTCCGCTCCCCTTGCAATCTACCCCGCACCCCGCGCGCACCCGCCCGTGCGCATCTCGTGGTCCTCTTGAGAGTCTTGTGTACTGAATATGCGAGCCTACGCGACCTTACAATTTCAAATTCGCACTCGATGTAGGTAGTGTCCGGGGTTTGCCTAGAGACAAGCGGCTATCTACTATTAGACTGTAAGGGCACTGCATGTTATCCTATAGTACACGAAATTTGCAACTTTGTAGCGATAGTAGTGGCCTACTAGGTCCACAAAACGTTGGTCTGCCAATCCGAAACCTGGCAGGTTTTGTACAGTTGGAGATAAAAGTGGTTAAATGAAAGATTACACGAATGAAATCTATTTGTAGAAATAGAAGGTACCTATATAAGTAAAAAACAACAGGTCTGCCTTGCATCCTGTTGGCAGCTTCGCTAGTCGGACCACAAATGTGGTCAGATGTGATTGGACCACAAATTTGGTCGGACTGGCGAAACTGCCAAGAGGATGCAAGGCAGACCTGTTGTTTTTTACTTGTATAGGTACCTTCTATTTCTACGAATAGACTTCATTCGTGAAATCTGTCACTTGAACACTTTGCGCTCCGACTGTACAAAACCTGCCAGGTTTCGGATTGGCAGACCAACGTTTTGTGGACCTAGTAGGCCACCACTATCGCTACAAAGTTGCGAATTTCATGACGTAGGATAACATGCAGTGCCCTTAAAGTCTATATCGCAAATGCTAGTAGAATAGAATGAAAATGTATAGGATTGACATGAGCTTACGAAATGAAGCGTGACAGCTGAAGTCAATCCCATACATTTTTTTTCTATTCCACTTGTCTCAGGGCCCTGTGCGTGCAGGTGACAGCATTGCTAGTGAAGACGAAAATCTTTATTCCAATTTTGAAAAACAACAGATATCGCAGTGACACTATACAAGTTACAATCATAAAAATAATCGAATTTTAGCAAATACTCAACACCTTTGTTCACAGCAGTGGCGAGCTTGTCGAATGCACATAAGCTACAAATATCGTTTCCATTTTAGTTCTGTCCACGCAATCTACATGCAAGCTACAAAAGAGTAATCTAACAATCTATGGATTCCGGGTCACGAACAAAATCCGCGGAAAAGCGGCATCCTTCTTCTTCTAATAAACAGTCCTGATATAAGGGTATACATAACAAGATGCATATGTCTTTCTTCTTTAAACTTAAGAGCTGTGCTCTTGTCGGTGGAGTAATCGCCAATGTTTCCTTGTTTCCGCCAGTTCCTTCACCTCCTGATACGACTCGACCTATGCATATGTCACGGGAAAATAATAAGAATCGTAAGTTGATCAATTTCCTAAGTTGATCAACTTACGAAAAATAATAAACTCGTAGAATTTCGAAGAACCATAGGTACGTATCCCGAATGGGATCGGTTAGGTCTCTTTCGACCATACGGCCAGTAGCGAATTACAGTTTGCGGGTGTCGTGCGGCGTACAGTCAACGACAGGTTTTGCGACTCTAGCCCGTATGTCTATAAAAATATGAACGGTACAAAGTCCAATGTGTCAAGCTTGATGTGCTCTTGACTGTACGTGGATAGTGACCCTAACCGCTACATTCTTCACCCCCATCATACGTCAACCGCAATACCCATAACACTGTATCGTACAGTCGCCACCACATCAACAAACACGCAGTCCCATAAAGGGAAATTGTAATTCGCCGGCACATGGCTCGTTCACACGGCTATAATTGGAAGAATATTCGCCCTTGTCCAAGATGCCATTGTATACAGGGTGTAAGGAAAAGAAAACTAAAAGGGCATTAATAAAAACGATACATTTTATTGACATGTGAAAATAACATGAGAAATTATGAGATTGTCAAGTAAGCGAGGAGTTTCTGACGACCAGTTACTTGCCGTGTCAACAGGCATGATCAAACGAAACTGAACAACTTACAGTGAATGAAACTTTCAGGAAATGAAATGAATTTCAGCATCTCCATACTAAGTTGTTAACTTGATTAATTCGTATGGAGCCCGTTTTGTTTTATCAATTTCTTAAAAAAAATATTCACTGGAACATTTACTGAACATGGCCTTTCAGTTTATACAAGGTGTAGCAGAAAGGGTATATACTCGTAAACCCTGAAGGATGTGATTCAGCCCATGAAACTTAACGTCTCCTGAGGAACATAGGTCAAAATACGAAAATAGTACATTAAAATGCAAGTGCGCTATTTTGGATATTACAGCCGAGGGTCAGAAATTGCAGCCCGAGCCGAAGGCGAGGGCGTAATGGAGGCGAGGGTGTAATTACCAACGTGGACGAGCTTTTTACGACCTTTTTTTGCAACACATTTGCGAAAACATTATGACCTCCCATACAAAATTCGCCATCAACTGATTCAGTTTCTATAAGAGGTAAAATTTATTTTTCGTATGTCGACCTAGGTTCCATATGGAACTAAGGCTTTCTTCTTTATTTTGAACAGCCTGTGATCTTTTCCTCTCAGCCTTAAAGACATCCACCTATAGGTATACCTATCCACCTATCTATCCATCAAACTATTTAACTAATTGCCTACACACACTATTATATCTATAATACAACACATCCAAACAGTGAGTTGGTAGGTATGTCTGCGGCGATATCCAATCAATCAGCATTGGTCACAGCCATCGACGTGTCCAGTGCCAGGCCATTCTAACTATACCGAGGTACCTATACTTACGTATATTACTGCTAATGACGCACCTAATGGGATACTCTACTTGGGAAGTAGGCAGATAGAAATACAAGTTAAAAGAAATACTTAGGATTTCAGAAGTAGTAACTTTAGTAGTTTTTAATACATTCAGACGTGCGCACACATGGATATAAAATTGATGAACGAAACATTTGCAGGGCTTTTGTACAAAGTCCGTTTGCGGAAGTACCACTATTCTTACCGACAAAGCCGGGCTTGGTTTCGGTGTAAGAGAGCCAATGGCATTTAAGACATTCCATTTTATTACTTTAAGGGAAATATTGTAGATATGGAGATGGATATCATCTACTTACTTCTCACTTGTGTCATATTAAAGATACATTTTAACACTGGGCCACAAAAGAAAACTCTCAATATTATTATGTTTCTTGTGCCAAAAAAAATGCGACACTCTACGGTGACTGTTATACAGGATGTATGAGACGGTGTATCGAAAACCGAAAGGGCGTGCTCAGTCAACGAAACTGAACAACTTTCCATTAAAAACACAATTTTTTGCGGCTCACCATAAAATAAAGAGACAGACTAAAAAAGCACCTTTCAAGGCTAGATTTTACTGCATGTGCTACGTTTCTCATTTTGCTATGAGTATGTTGGGTGACGTATACCGTCTCCATGTCAGCCAGCCCATACATCAATCTTAAACAGAAGTAAGACAGTTCTAATGATGGTCATTTCTCATCATGGTATGATGAATTTGCTTACAGTTTTATTTTTGTAAAACTTTCGTATCTCTATTTTAAACGCACATTATGTAAGTAAATGCGGTAGGTTAAAGCTAAAAATCATGAACATTATTAAGGTCATCATCATCATATCGTGTGGGTTGTGAGGACGATAATCGACCTCACAAACCCTGATGTCAAAGTTTTTGAGCCGCCACAATGCTATCAAAGATTAGTTCCATAGGTAGTGGCCGGGACCGCTTAACATGCCTTCCGAAGCACAGAATCTACTCACTTTTCGGCCCATCAGGTGAATCATCTTACAATAACCTGACCATACTGGAGAAGTCGCACAAAATAAGTTTTGTAATCGCTTTATTAGTGGCTAATTTTGACCAGCTATATAGCTTTATTGGTCTGCTATTCACAACATTCCATAAAACGACCACTGCAGGACAGGAAGCGCCATCCAGAACTCCAGCAAAAACGCGTGGTACTTTGGATGGGATATACCCGTGGGATATACCATAGTTACCACGCTTGTAAGCGTTGCGGCTGGTGACCGCAGTATGTAAGATGGTACGATACACAGAAAGATGCTGGCTGCTGCCTCCAGTTCATAAGCCCTTAGTTGCCTCTTACGACACCCACGGGTAGAGATAGGTTGGTACTATTATTTGTCGGCACAACACGGAGCACCGTCCCTGACAACCTTTATAATAAAACACCAAAAGAAAAAAATAAATAGAAAAAGTTTTAGCGTTTTAAAGGATTCAAGTACGCCTACAGAACCATCCTACATTTCTCAACAATCGCTCACCCTTACCACAACCTTTAAAACTAATGTTGGCAGGGCCACGGGACCGCGCGAAGGCAACGTGACCTGCCATTTTGCAATACACGTTGCGTTGTTCAAACCAACTACTCCACAAGCAAGCAGCGGTATGTAGGCACTGTATTGAAAGTTCGCTGGTCGCGCCGCCACTTGCGTGCTCCTATATGAGACCGTATAACCTACAAAGGACTGCGTCTATTGTTCGTTAATTAGAGAAAGTAAAACAGGGCGATAACTAACATAGAGCACGCAACACCCCCGTCAGAAACTTTATGTGGAATCTGATAACACTCGACTGCTAGTTATTATGATTGTTTACACTTTGTTTAGGGGATGTGATGTGAATTTTGTGACGTTCATTTATGAAATTGTATCGAAATACCAAGTTTAATTAATTTTGTGTTCTGTAAAACACAGTAAACGAAACCCTACTCTTATATCAACATTTTAAATAAGTGTAATGGTGAAAGCACTCTGTTCAAAAGGCGAAGTTAAGGATGAGCGTAAGCTAAGACCCAGATGGCGCAGAGAAGAGCAGAACGCGTCATCCCTTTCGCTTTATTACGAAGACAATTGGAATCCCACCAAAAACATTCTGTAAAAAACTAGCCAAGTCTCGATGGAGCTGCTTGTTTATCTCTAAAAAAACCGGGCAAGTGCGAGTCGGACTCGCGCCCTAAGGGTTCCGTACCTATGTACCATATGATATACTAAAAGCTTTTGCTCTTTGATTTTAAAAACTCGGCGATCATCCAACTTGACCCCTCTTTTATAAAAAAAGTTCTTGAAACGGGAGCTCACCTTAATTGGTTACTATTAGTTGTGAGAAAAATTGAAATATTTAATGATTTGAGACTTTTCCCTTTATTTGTACTGTGAGACCTAGCTTCTTTCCAAATTTCATAATTTTAGGTAAACGGGAAGTAACCTGTAGGTTTTGCTTTTTTGCATAAATGTATGAAGATGAGGACATAAAAAGCCATATCTTTTGATTGCGACGTTGTAAAAAAATTAAATTTTCAGATCTTGTGTGGTTTATGGACCTTAACATTCGTTATCAATTTTAGCCTGATACCTCTTCTCGTTCGTGAGAAAAAGGGTCTTGACAGACAGACAGACAGACAGACGGACAACAAAGTGATCCTATAAGGGTTCCGTTTTTTTATTTTAAGGTACGGAACCCTAAAAGTAATGAAAACTAGACTAAGTCGTACCAAGTCTAAGGTTCCTTACTGCGATTTTTTAATTATTATAGTTAATGTTGTGTGACTTGGCCGTTGAAAATTCTTTATACCTTGGTGGGTACACGTCAATTTTGTTTACACGTAATGTTATATCTGAATTTCAGCTCTCTGAGTTTATGGGAAGTACTAGTTCTATTTTGATGATCATGAGTGAGTGTCATAAATGCGAAACTTTGCTTTCGCTTAACTTCGGAACTAAATGACCTACAGACTTGTAATTTTGGATTTTAAGTATGTGATTACAGCTTACTAGATGACGAAAATTTCTGCGTTCTGGTCTTATCCAGAGGTTCTCAAATAGGGGCCTGAAAATGCGGCGAAATGGTTCCAGTAAAGGATGGTACGGCAGTGTTTGCTTCGCGCGCGACTTGGCGGGGGCACTGCCGTGCCCCCAGATCATACTGGAATGTCCTGGAGCTAATATCAAATTCCGGTTTAACTCCTTCTCTGTACGAGCTGCTCAGATATGGAATAAGCTTCCTAAAACTATAATACAAGAGAGTCCTTCTACCACATCATTAAAAAAAGACTGAAAGAGCACTACGTATATTTATTTATGTAGTATATTTAGGGTGTCTAGGTAGGTAGGGTGGTATGTATATTATTTTAATTATTTGTGTAATATTACGCACACGTTCTTGTCCCCGTCTAATATAATTCTTCTCTTACTTCCACATGGTTGGCTGGAAGAGATCTTTTTTAAGAGATTAGCTCGCAATTGTTAACTTATTTTTCTCATATTTGTGTCAATGTTGTTGTTGTGTCCAATGAAGAGTATATAAAATACTATTCATTCTGTGCAGAACCTGCCGTCTGCGTCTTAGCTTAGGCCCACTCTTAAATATAATTATTTAACTACTTAAAAATATGTTACGAGTAAATTGTCTGGTTGCCTAAGAAAGATACCCGAATTCATGATTAATTTGTTTTGGTAGGCGTATCTAGAATTTTAGTCTCCCTAACTGTGTTTTTCTTGGTGTGTTTTATGTTATGTATAAGTGTGCAATAAAGAATTTATTCATTCATTCATTCAATAGTTGTCTTTACAAAATCATCAAATTCATATTTTGAGTAATTACAAAACACACCCCGAACCAAAGTTGCATAGCGGCAAAATGAAACCAATGCGGAGCAAAGACTTTGTTTTTGATGTCTTTTCCATATAGTACTCGTATACTAAAAATTAAACTAGCAATATTTGTTTTTGTAATCGGTTTCACGAAAACGGCTCTAACAATTTCAATGAAATTTACCAAACGGGGGCTTTCGGGGACTAAAAATCGGTCTAGCTTGGTCTCATGTCTAGGTAAATTCGTTTTCTCATGTTTAAATACCACGTTTTAGACAGAAACCTACAGCGCCATCTGATGACGGGTAGCATAGCTTGCTCGCCAGATGATATTTTCATGTCGAGGCGGCTATTATAGAGCAAAGCTCGGTCGTCCAGATACTAATGCTCTTTATTTTAGTTACTCAAAGGACTCATAATTAGATTTATCAAATTGTCTGTAATTTGAGTAAGCAAAAAAGTACCTACGGCATAAAGTGAATAAGGACGTGTTTGTGTAAAATCGGAACTAACGTAGATTTCAGAATTTAAGCGTAGTTAAGTAATTAAAATATTTTTGTCAAAGAAAAAAGTAACTTGTTTAAAAAAACATGCTAAATTTATAATAAAAACTGAAATTTTATACAACCAATAATCGTCGCAATACTGTACCATCACCTTCATATACATCCATCAGGACTACACGTGCGCGATGACATTCGCGTGCTTACTCCCCATTGGCCGTGCGATGCGTGTGATCTTGCCGACCGACCACGACGCTTGGCGTACAAACAGCAAAAAGAAAATTATGATAAAAATCTGAAAAACTTCAAAGTAAGATTGATTTCATTAAAATATCTAAACTTACTTACTTATGCTGGCTCAGCGACCCTAAGAGGATCTTGGCCTCACTGGTGTCAGGCCTTTCTTAGTTATCTTTATTTGCTCTGCTTTACAAAAAGGAACTTAAAATCTAGGGAATTAAAATAAAATAAAAACAAACACACAGTGATATTAGAGAACCTCCTCCGTTTCAAAGTCGGTTAAAAGGTAACAAAAACCCGAAAAAACAGATGTGAATTTGTGTGCATGCAGCAGAAAACGGCTATAGCTCAGCGCAATAGTTACTATGAAGTCTAAATCGCAGATTTTCAGCTAGAGCCGACGGGAACGCGGAAATCGGTAATCACTTAAAATTTTATAATTATTTATGTGTAGTTTGTTACTGCTAGCTTATCAAGCGTTAGCTTATATATAAAAATATGATAAAATAAATTCAATACAAAAGTAATTACAACTTCTTTGCAATTTGTTTCCAATTGTCTGTTTGATGCTCCTGCAGGTCTTTTTGTCGATCCAGCGATACGGCGGATGTTCTACGTCCCAAATATATACGTGTAATACAAATACAAGGTTAAAAACAGAAATACGAGTAACTAGGGTAAATCTGTCCATGAAACATAGGTTTAAATAAAAAGAAAAAAAAGTAACTGGCCAAGTGCGAGTCGGACTCGCGTACCGAGGGTTCCGTACCACTTAGGTAAAAATACCGTTTTAGTTATGAACGCGCTGTCACGTAGAAGTGTATTTAAAATGCGCGAGCCCGACACGCACTTGACCAGTTTTGATTATTTGTTGTTACCTGGGCGACCGAGCTTTGCTCTGTATGATTAAAAATATCATTGGGTGAGCAAGCTATGCTACTCAACAACAGATGGCGCTGTAAGTTTCTTAAACGCACTAAAACGCGCAAAGAATTAAATAAAAAAAAACCGGCCAAGTGCGAGTCGGACTCGCTCGCTGAGGGCTCCGTAGAAACCTGTACGTATATAAGTCAAAGTTATGGTATTTTTATGGCTAAAAAACTTTATTATGTGATGTAAGTAACTAAAAATTATATTTGAGTTGATTGAATGAAAGGTAAATTGCGGTTTACGATTTATGACGTATTAAAAAAAAACTTCTAACTAGATTTCGTTCAAAGCAATTTTCGTTGGAAGTTTGCATGGTAATGTACATGATATATTTTTTTTATTTTTATCATTCTCTTATTTTAGAAGTTACAGGGGGGGGGGGGGGGACACACATTTTACCACTTTGGAAGTGTCTCTCGCGCAAACTATTCAGTTTAGAAAAAAATGATATTAGAAACCTCAATATCGAGAGAATCTAAGTCTGTACCTAAACCTCCTGAAATTCCATCACAGATGAAGAAAATCGAACCAATTAAGAAGAATAAAATACTTTTGCTAACTGATGAAACAGGGACACGCTTAAGGGACTTGCTGTGTAGGTTCTGTGAAAATGACTATTGTATCACATCAATAATTAAACCGCATGCTAATATGGAACAAGTGTTGAAGTACAGTGACTCGTTATGGAAAGACTTCACTAAGTCTGATTATGTAATTATTATGGCAGGGAATAATGATGCAAATCCAATGAAGCTACAAAATTGTTTGCATCATTATTTGAATCGTTTAACTAATACTAATGTGTTAATTGGAAGTATTCAAAAAAATAAATATTTGAATGAAATAAAATTAAATAATTTGATAAAATTTGTAAGCTGCAAGTATAGTAATGTAATGGCATTTCAATTGAGCATGTACAATAAATCATTGGATAAAGTCAGTACTTGCCGGGCTATAGTCTGTGGTATTATATCGCTCAATTATAGGAACAAAACCTGCTTTGTAGAAACTGACAAATCAAGCATTGGTAACTCAAATGTAATTTCTGTATCGACCCAAACGGAAATAGAGTTTTTTCGGGCCCTACAGTAGTAATAAAAAAAATATTGTACCGGAATGTATTTTGAACATATCTGAAAATAAGACACCAAAGGTAAATATCAAAGTCGATTCTAAAATAACATGTACTGTTTTTCATCAAAACATAGCTGGGTTGTTAAATAAACGCGAGATGTTGGAACTGTGCTTGTTAGATCTTCAGGTGATTAATATTATACCGGATGTGATATGTCTCAGTGAAACGTTTATCAAATCTGGTTCAGAAATGAACGCCCGTGTATTAGGATATAACTTAGCTTCTTTTTATTGCCGAAAAAATACAAAAAGAGGTGGTGTCTGTATTTTCATTAAGTGTGAAATACCACACAAGAGTGTTAGTTATTTATCAGATTTATGTGCTGACAAAATATTTGAATGCTGTGCTATTGAACTCAACACTTATAAATGTATGGTAATATGTATTTATCGGACCCCAGATTCAGATATTAACAAATTTTTCGAAAAATTGGAACAATTATTGCACAAATTTAAAAACAGGACTTATTTAAATATTATTATTTGTGGAGATTTAAATATCGATTTAATAAAAACAACAAAAGCTTCAATACAACTCCAATCCTTACTTTCATGTTATAATTTTACTTTACATATTAGGGAGCCGACCAGAAAGAAGTCTTGTATAGATCACATAGCAAGTAACATTTGGGACCCAAACATTGCTGCTAAAGTACACGAAATGGGACTTTCAGATCATAATACCTGTCAAACTTTCACATTTGAAACACTTTGCAAAAACAAACCAATTGTTGAATACTTCATTAAAAAGCGTGATTTTAGTCAAGAAAACGTAAATAAGTTTGTTGATGTCATTGGCTCTTTGTCTTGGACTGAAGTTTATGCAGCAGATGACATTGATAAAGCATATAAAGAATTTACAGATTTATGGTCATTATTTCATGAGTTGTGCTTTCCAGAAATACGCATCAAAATTGTTAATAAGAGAAGTGGACCTAAATGGGTTACTCGTGGAATTAAATTTGCTTGTCGTAGGAATAGAAGACTAAGATTTCTATACTACAAAAATAATAATAAACATAATCAAAAGATGTTTCAAAAACACTCTAAAGTTTTAAAAAGGTGCATTAGAACGGCACAAAGAATAACTAATAAAAGATTTATGATAAATTCGAAAAATAAGTGCAAAGCAGCTTGGGAAATCATAAATGAAAAAAATTATAATAATTTACTTAAAAATGAAATTAATATGATTAAAGTAGGTGATAAAATACTTGTAGAGTCAGAAGAAATCGCAGGAGAATTTAATAAAGTATTTATAAATAATGAAGATAAAAATAAGCTACGAAAAGCAAAAAACATACATATGCCATCCAATAATATAGCCGAAACAATGTTTTTGAAACCATGCGATATGGAAGAGATAGTTAAAATCATTAAGAGTCTAAACTCAACCAATGCCGTAGGATATGATGAACTACCAACAAAAATACTTAAGTTGTGTTTACATAGTTTTGCTTCTGTATTGTGCTACTTAATAAATCTATCATTTTCATCGGGCAAATTCCCTAGTGAATTAAAAATTTCAATAGTAAAACCACTTCATAAAAATAACAGTAGAGAAGATACAAACAATTATCGGCCAATTGCACTTACTTCGGTTATATCAAAGGTTTTTGAAAAAGCTATGCACAAGAGAATTACCGAATTTTTAGCCCTTCATCAAATCATTAAAAAAGAACAAAACGGTTTTCAAAAGCACAAGTCCACCTCACTAGCTGGTTATCTACTTATAAATGAAATTACACAAAATTTGGATCTTGGTAAACAAGTGGCAGTGGTGTATTTTGACATGTCAAAGGCTTTCGATTACGTCAATCACACATTACTTCTTAGAAAATGCGAAAGGTATGGAATAAGAGGTGTGGTTAATGATTGGTTGGATTCTTATTTAAAAAACAGGTCACAGTGTGTAGAAATATCCAAAATGAATGATATGTTAGAGTTTGTGTCTCATAGATCATCTTTTGAGTTAAATAATCACGGAGTGCCTCAGGGCAGTGTATTGGGACCACTGCTTTTTTTGTTATATATTAACGATTTGCCTGAAGTAACAAGCCAGAAATGTGTCTTATTTGCGGATGATGTTTCTATTATAATTCCGTATAACAAAAGTACAAATTTTGAGGAAGATATTAATGGAACTATTGATGCTATTCACGATTGGATGACATTTAACAACCTTCAAGTTAATACAAATAAAACAAAATATACATTATTTAAAAATAGGAAAATGAAACATCTGAATTTAAATGTTAAATATAACGATATAACAATATCAGGAACTGCTACCGCTACCTTTCTCGGTATTGTTTTAGATGAATTTTGTACTTGGACATCACACATTGAGAAAGTATGTAATAGATTAAATAGGTTTGTTTACGCCTTGCATAGAATACAAAGAGTGGCCGATATTAAAACAGCTCTCATAGCATACCATGGACATGTTGTGTCAGTTCTACGCTACGGTTTAGTGCTTTGGGGTAATTCTGTTGAAATGCAAAGAGCGTTTGTGGTTCAAAAACGTTGTATAAGAGCAATTTGTGCTGTTGATCCTTTGGAATCATGTCGTCCACTTTTTAAAAAACTTAAGCTTCTGCCTTTACCTTGTTTATATATATTTGAGGCAGCATGTTTTGTAAAAATCAATATTAAGCTTTTTGATCAGAAAAAAGATGTAACCCAATATAATAGCAGATACCCAAATAGAATAGTACTGCCACCAGGAAAAACAGCCCTTTTTGATAGAAACTGTTCCAGAATGTTAGTGAGAGTTTATAATAATTTACCTTTGGATTTTAGAAATTTGCCAATAATAATATTTAAAAAAAAATTATTTGACTGGTTATGTGACAAATGCTTTTACACATTTAAAGAATTTTATGACTGTAAATAATTAATCTATTTTAATGTATTGATTTCTGACATTTTTTTTTTAATTGATGTATTTAAATAATGTAATGGTTTTAAAGGAGATGGATTTTTTCGGTCTTTTAATCAAATTCCGAAAAAATCTAACCACTATGTAGAAAAAAAACATAGATTGTAGACTTAAAACTGAGCCTACATGCCCAGTTGTGGGACTTAAACGCCCACCATTTAGGAGAAATAAATTTTTAAAAATTAGCTAATTAGTCCACTCAGAAAGTCTATAAAACGCATCTGCCACTATCTAACTCTTTCTAACCCTAGTCATTAGAAAGAGTTACGTTAACTGCTAAGTAGGCGTTAGAAAGAGATAGATAGTGGCAGATGCGTTTTATAGACTTTTTGAGTGGACTGGTTAGCTGATTTTTGAAAATTAATTCATCCTAAATGGTGGGTGCTTAAGTCCCACAACTGGGCATGTAGGCTCAGTTTTAAGTCTAGAATCTATGTTTTTTTTCTACATAGTGGTTAGGTTGCTTTGGAATATTTTTAAATAAAAGACCGAGCTCCATACATTTTCCACCCTGTCCTTTTAATTTGTTAATTTTATAGGTAGGTACAAATATTTGCATGATTTATTATAATCTAAATGTTCAGGACTTCATAACTGCTTTCATGACATCTTTTTATACTGCATTTATAGCAAATAAATAATTTCATTTTTTTTTTTCATTTTTCATTTTTGAAGACCTATCCATAGATACCCCACACGTATGGGTTTGAGGTAAAAAAAAATTTTTGAGTTTCAGATCTTAGTATGGGGAACCCTAAAATTTATTGTTTTTTTTTCTAATGTTGTGAAAATCTTAATGCGGTTCACGGAATACATCTACTTACCAAGTTTCAACTGTATAGCTCTTATAGTTTCGGAAAAAAGTGGCTGTGACATACGGACAGACAGACAGACATGACGAATCTATAAGGGTTCCGTTTTTTGCCATTTGGCTACGGAACCCTAAAAAGGTGAAAACGAATTTTCTCAGAGAGACCTAGCTAGATAAATTTTTCACCTCCGAAAACCCCTGTATAGTACATTTCATCGAAATCGTTAGAGTCGTTTCCGAGAAACGCATTACAAATATTGCTCGTTTAATAGTACAGGATATGCAATATGAACTTACCAAATTTCACGCTTGTACTAACAGTTCCCGTTTTTATGATAGAGCTAAAACAAAAATCGAGCAAAAATTACCTAAAAAACACGTTTTTAGTAGGGGAGCCCCCTGTATTTTTTTTTTTTTCGTATTTGTTGTTATAGTGGCAACAGCAACACATAATCTGGGAAAATTTCAACTATCTATCTATTACGGTTCATGATATAGGTACAGCCCGCTGACAGACAGACAGACAGATGGACTGATATTCGATATTCCAAAATAATACCTATGAAATTGCCGAAATTTTCTTACAGTTTAATGTCATAATTCCTATAATTCTAATGCAATTTTTCATTTGTCTTATATTTGAAAGTTGACTTCAAGGTTATCAATTTACGCATAAAATAAAGTTTTTATTTTTAGTTTGATATATAAAATTAATGGTTCGAAAATTGTTCGTCTTAAATGTCGTCCGATTTCATCATTAGATTTGTTATATTTTTTTACAGATAATATTTTTCGAAAATTAAATTTAAGCTTCTGTTAGCTTAATGTCTTCCTAATAATGCTTAAAAAAATAAAAGATATTGGATTTATAATTCCTAAGAAAAATGCAAAAATGTTAGTACTGAAAATTTAGTTTACCTAAAATTCTCCATACAAAACGGCAATTTCATAGGTACGAGTAAAGACCTAATATTCGCCTACCAAATCTTAGAAAATTTAATTTGTCACTGCCACTTGGTCTCAACAAGACGAATTGCGAAATTAAGATGCTTAAACAAATCTCCCTCGAGATCAAATATTATAATCGGTCTATTTTTTAACTAGCCTCACCTGCCAGTAAGAAACTCAAAAAAAGCTAAAACGTTCCAAATTCAAAAAACGTCCGCCCCGAAAAATGCCACAGTGTATAAAATTAATTATCGTTTTTTAGGCGTTTTGGAAGGATGTTGTAGCAGAAATTATTTGGTGTTTAACCGCTAGAGGGCGTGGCGGGTTGTGATTAATATAGTTCTGTGGAAAAACTTTAATGAGATCGCCACTGAGTCTCGTTTTGATTATAAGGGTTCGGCCACATTAATGGGGTGAGTGTGATGACATGGCTGTTGAAATTATAGGGGTAATTATACAGAGAAAAGCTAGGGGTGGAAATAGCCAAAAGAAACATACACAGTCTGCAAAATTGACAGTTTTTTGAGGTACACACGGCCGCAGATAAATTCTAACAAAACCAGCTCTACATTACAAAAGATAGTGTAACGTGCATTCAACTGTACAAGCTAAGTGTCCGAACTTCCGTATGGACTATAATCCCCTATTCAATCCCCTCAGGTGATGAAATTTTATAAACATTTTTTTAAAATTCAATACCTTACCTATGGTCTTGTCTAGACCACAAACCGGATCAGAATGTAAGTTGTCATTCAGTCTGTGTTGGAGTTTTAAAAATACACAAAGTTTAAACTTAGAACTTTAATTTCATGCCGACTTGTACCGCTTATCCATTCTTTTAGAATTTCTAGCAAAAAAATAGTGTTCGTAGATCCAAGAGCATTCGTAGAATTCATGCGAATTGTAAAACATCCAACTTTATAGAGAAGTCAGTTGTTCCAAGCAGTATCTTTTTGTACAGACGGGAATCGAATCCTGCGCCCCGCCCACGTCTGCAGATTTGCATTCGGAACAATCTGTCACTGTCTGTAAGATGAAAAAAAAGAGACAGCGAGTTTTAAAACCTCGCTAGTAAAAGACATGAACGCGCGCTGAAGACTATTTGAATTAATGCTTTTTTAAAGATATATATTTTCGAAGAAAATACTTATGCAGGGTATTTTTTTTCTAGAGTCTAGACAGCGTACCATGATATGACGAAAGCGAACGTCATGAAATTGTCATAAAATATATGGGATGACATTTTGGCATATATGTCATCCCATAATTTTTCTGACATTCGCTATTGTTGTCCTTAAATTAAATGGCTCGTTGTCTTGACCCCCTGATCAACATTCCCGTTCTATGGGTTAAAAAAAAGAAGATTTTTGTCGGTGTTGCCATTTAACCCTGCGCCGGAAAATTGGAATCATAAGACGATCAAAAAATTTTCTTGTTTTCTGACCCATGTTTCTTTGGGAAAGTTAAGTTTTAGTTTCTAATCTGGCCAGGAAGGGTCGAAAAATTACTCTGTATTTATTGACTCAACGGTACAAAGATACGATAAAAGTACTTTTAATTTAGACACATTTCTTTTGCAACCAATAATGATGTGTTATTTCTATATTTCTTATCATATAATATACGACCACCCGCTGCCAGTGTGGTGTGGTTTTCAGCGACAGAAAGGAAATCTAGAAATAAAACATCATTGGTTGCTAAGTAAATGGTTCGCATATGGCAGACACATTCCAGCTACTGTAATAGACCCCTAAGAAACGAAACAGTTTTTTTCGTGGAGAGTCAATTCTTTTTGCAAGTATACAACTTGATTTTGTAATGTCTGACTGACTATACTTGAGTATGTTACTAAGTACATGATACTGAACAACTTTTCCCAAGAAACATAGGTTGGAAAAAAAAAAATTTTGGCTTCCCCATACTAACCTTGCGCCGTCAATACTGAAATTTGTATGGGACGACCAAAAAATAATCTGATTTTTCAACCTAGGTATGTTTCTTGGGAAAAGTTGTTCAGTTTCATGTCCTTAGTACCATACTCAAAAATCACGTTGTATAAAATGGTAATACGAAACACGTTTACTTTCAAGAGATTTTGACTTATTCCCTTGTTACAACTTCTTTTATTTTTCTTTTTCTTTTATATTGGTTTTAGTTTCACCTTTTTTTTTAACCTATTTATTTATCAAGCATTGAATTTGTTAAAAGTACAACTTTATAACTCTCAAAAAACCGGCCAAGTGCGAGTCGGACTCGCTCAAAGAGGGTTCCGTGCCACCACATAATCATAATTGTATTAGTTGAAATTTCAGAAAGTTAATGTGCTAGATTTTTTTAGTCCGATACGCGCTTGACTATATTTTATTATTTGTTGTTATTTTATAGCTTATGCACTATAAACATACCAATTTTCAAGTTTGCATGTGTTCCCGTTTTTAAAATAGAACTAAAACAAAAATCGCCTCAGCAACCATCCAACTTGACCCCTCTCTTATATGAATGTTCTTGAAACGGGAGCTCACCACAATTGGTTACCATTAGTTGTGAGAAAAGTTGTAATATTTAATGATTTCAGACTTTTCTCATTATTTGTACTGTGAGACCTAGCTTCTTGCCGAATTTCATAATTTTAGGTCAACGGGAAGTACCCTGTAGGTTTTGCATTTTTGAATAAATGTATGGACAAATATAAGGACATAAAATGCCATATCTTTTGATTGCGTTGTTGTAAAAAATTGAAATTTTCAGATCTTGTGTGGTTCATGGATCCTAATATGTGATATTAATTTCAACCTGATACCTTTACCCGTTCGTGAGATAAAGGGTCTTGACAGACAGACAGACAGACAGACAGACGGACAACAAAGTGATCCTATAAGGGTTCCGTTTTTTTCTTTTGAGGTACGGAACCCTAAAAATGATCCATTATATTATAACCGAGTCTACCAAGTGAGGTGAGTTGTACTGTTATTGGTCAGTAATTGCTATTGATGGCCGCGTCGCACTACGCCATAAATTTCTGCCGTCATCCGTCAGGCAAAATCGGATGGATGACCGCTATGCGCGTGCGCATTGTTACGTCACACGTCTTAAAATTTTGTTTAACTTTCAATTTGTTCGTATTGAGATTTTGAGAGAAGTTGAAGTTCATTCCTAATAGCAAGATATCTTAATTTTATTACACCTACCAAACTGTTAGACAGTGCAGTTAAAATTGTTTGCCAATGAGTGAGCCCTTAAACCTTGTATGTCGATCCCTCCATGTGCTTTGAGTGGCTCTGGCGGCGTATTTAATTAAAAAAAAATTGATTTTATCGAATGTTGAGCCGCTCCTTACAAATATTGGTTCGTGTTTATAAGTTTTATCAGTCTTTTTAATTTTTAGGGTTACGTACCTTAAAAGAAAAAAACGGAACCCTAATAGGATCACTTTGTTGTCCGTCTGTCTATCTGTCTGTCAAGACCCTTTATCTCACGAACGGGTAAAGGTATCAGGTTGAAATTAATACCATATATTAGGATCTATGAACCACACAAGATCTGAAAATTTCAATTTATACAACGACGCAATCAAAAGATATGGCATTTTATGTCCTCTTCTCCATACATTTATGCAAAAAAGCAAAACCTACAGGGTACTTCCCGTTGACCTAAAATTATGAAATTTGGCAAGAAGCTAGGTCTCACAGTACAAATAATGGGAAAAGTCTGAAATCATTAAATATTACAACTTTTCTCACAACTAATAGTAACCAATTGTGGTGAGCTCCCGTTTCAAGAACATTCATATAAGAGAGGGGTCAAGTTGGATGGTCGCTGAGGCAATTTTTGTTTTAGTTCTATTTTAAAAACGGGAACACATGCAAACTTGAAAATTGGTGTGTTTATAGTGCATAAGCTATAAAATAACAACAAATAATAAAATTTGGTCAAGCGCGTGTCGGACTCAAAAAATCTAGCACATTAACTTACTGAAATTTCAACTACAGGAATCATGCATTTTTTCGGAATAAATGGTACCCTGTGTTATTTCAGTGCTTGATCTATCTATTTCCCAAATTTCATCGAAATCGGTTTAGCCGTTTAGGCGTAATACTGCAACAAACAAGTAAACATCCATACTTTACTCACATACCTCACTCATTATTAGTGAGATGAGATTAGTGAGATGGTTCGGAAATCTGAATATGTTCAATGTTCAGCTACTTTGGATTCTTACTGCACCTAGTATAGTAGATTGACAAGTAGGTATCTCTTGACAGGTGTACACGTTCGGAACTAAAACTGCTAGAATTTCGCAGAAGCCTGTAATAGGATAACTTAGACCTTCAAAACTACGAGCAAAAACACGCCCAACCATTGTGTTATGGAAACAAACTGCACTGAAGAAAAAAGTTGTTAATATTCATGTAGCTGTATCGCCCGCGGCAACATGCCGAAATTATAACAATATAAAACCCAAAGCTTGCGATTTATAATGAAAATGGATAACAAAGATTGTAACCATACTTATTGAGACGCTCGTTTTAGCTTGAAAAATCGTTGGTCTCTAACAAAGATATCGGATCCCCTTGCTTCGCTCGTAATAGATACCGTGCGAATTTATTTTACTATGGGATGACATCTGCCAGCATCTCACACCTCAGAGTAAAAAACTATAGAGTCCGCCAAATATATATTCTGTATGAGCTAGTGAAGTGTAAAGCGTCTCACTGTCGCCCATGCTAGTCGGTCAAAAAACTCAGTTAAGTTTTACAAAATCAAGATATCTTTAAAAATCGAATGTTTTAGTATAAATTTTGTTTGCAAAAGTGAAAATGTATCGATTTTTACTGGTGATTTTTTTTTTAATTAAAAATATTTTTATTTAGGTAAATCTGAACACATACATATACCGGGGTTTCTCTGTAAGTAATCAGAGATACTTGTAGTGGGAATGCCTCGCTCCTCCAAGTTACATAACACAAGATTTACAGCTAGCTTAAGTCTGCTACTGGAGTCGATTCTGGCAGACACAGACCAACACTAAACCAAACCCGACAGGTCCAGATCTGTCGCTGTCCTTGTCAAAGAAAAAGACAGTAACAGGTCCAGAGCCGCCGAACCCAAATCAGCTTCAGCCCGCGCCTACCAGAACCGACGCCACTTATTACTTATTAGTTGTGACATTACATCATACATCCCTAACTTGTGACGAAATATTTATTTAATCCTACTTCTATAACCCTGGTTTTTCTGAGGTCTCTAAGCTAAACTGCCACTACTGTCGAATGACGTTATAAAACAGCCTATTATCGCTCCATTGCAGTAAAAAAAAACGCCCGCTGCGCCTGCGCGTGGGTTTCTAAAATGTTTGAGTTGTCCGTCTGCTGATTTTACAGCTAATCTTTCCCCATAAGACTACAGAATGAACCGCAGCGTTAATTGTTTTGCGTATCTGAACTATCTCAAACTGTACTAGGCTCTGAAGCAAGTGGCTTTCTACTATCGCAAACGCTAGTAGAATAGAATAAAAATGTATGGGATTGACATTAGCTGTCAAGCAACATTTCGTTAGCTAATGTCAATCCCATACATTTGTATACTAGCTACTACCGTTTATCATAGTAGAAATCCGCTTGTCTCTAGGCCCTGTAGTCACTAACCAGCGCGGTCAATAGGGAACATGCACGAATTTTTTTTATTAAATAAATTTATTCTCATTCATGTAATAAACAGACTTGTAAAACTATTTTTCGCATAACTATAATATTAAAAAAGATATAAGCCATCGAAGATTTGATTCTGTCTCTTTCTAGCAAAACGAAATTTAATATGGAGTTTATATGGCCGTAGTGAATTTTGACGTCACTATTCATGTCGGATTTCTCTGTCTAATTAGTAGTTTTAAATGCTTATATCGGCCGTATTTCTTGGCCGATTTAAATTTTGATTTCACTTTTTGGCATCTCTACTACGGTATTTTCATATTTTATTAATAAAATTCATGCATGTTCCCTATTGTGGCAGTCACAAGTGTCACAACGCCATCTTGCATGCAGCAATTCGACTACATCCCCCCGAAATTCTGGGATTATCGTATCTCGAAATCTCGATGCTCGTTTTCTATTTTTATTTACTTTTAATATATAATTTCGTAGGTATTTTCTCATAGCACCCGCGTTACCCTCACTGGCGAAGGCTAAAAATCAGTGTTGCCCTCTTTAAGGGCCAATCTATCGCTGAGTCTAGGCCTTTTTGTCACATTACAGCACAGTGTTTTGATTTTTGATTGTTCTTCAGTTAGTCCTAATCATTATTTAAATGTATGCTTCTTTATCAATGTACATATGTGTTGGTGTCACAAATAAACGCTTTATCTATTTATCTATCATTATCTCCCGTTCAGGCGAGGACTTTTTTATGATATAAGCATCATGGCATCGTAACTATCACGCTTGGCAGCATGTTGGTGAGTGAAGTCGTTTTTCCTTCTATGTTTCTTTGGGAAAGTTGTTTAGTTTTATATTCTAAGTAACATATATACAAAAATTTTACCAAGCAAGGGTATAAAATAAACCTGTATTTTTAGTAGTACAACTAAACTATTTTTTTGTGCGAAGTCCGTCAGGGGAAGTACCACCCCCTTGCCTATTTGCCGTAAAGCAGCAGTGTTTGCACTGCTGTGTTTCGTTTCGAAGGGTAAAGGAGCCAGGTAAATTCACGGTTCATGAGACATAACGTCTCAGTTCTCAAGTTGGGCAAACTCTTGCACTTTTAACATAAAAAAAAACCAAGTTCCCAAGCACAAACTAAGATCGAATTAAAAGAAAAGATAAATGTTATAAACGTCATCCTTTTATAAGCAAAGGATGAAGAAGTTAGAGATAATTACAATCTATTTGAGGGCAAAAAGCTCGAAAATAAGAAGATAATTTTGTGTGGAGGCGTAAACAGTTGCCTCAGGGTGCGCCTGCGCAGGAACACGTATTATATGGGAGCCGGACGCCCACGACCGCGGGCAAGCTACCTAAAATACCAAGCTTGTTCAACATCTTCCCGAATGATTTTTACAATCGTAATAAAAAGAATGAAATTAATTGTCCGTGTGGTAAGCTAAAACACAATACCGCCCGATCTCTGCCTGTGGGTGTCATAAAAGGCGACTAAGCGATTTTAGCCGAAGGATTAGCAGCAGCGTCCTTTTTCTGTCGTGATCGTCGTGGTCATAAGCCACTATCACACCTTCCGAGACTAAGTAGGCATATAAGTATTGCTGGTTGATGTAAGGATATTAGAATGAACAGAACCAAGCTTCCCAGCAATGCATTCTGAATTAAGCCACGATCACACCCAGCTGAATTCAAAGACTAATTCGGCATACATTGCTGAGAGGCTTGGTTATGTTAATTCCAATATCATTACTTCAACGAGCAATGTATGCCGAATTAGTCTTTGAATTCAGCTAGGTGTGATCGTGGCTTTAGTTAGTCTTGAGATTTAGGAAGGTGTGATAGCACCCCGTGTGGTGCCGGCAAAGAATAGTACCAACCCTTACATACCCGTGGGTGTCTTAAGAGGCGATTAAGGGTTATAAACTGGAGGATGGGTAGCAGCATCCTCCTTTGTATCTAACATCTTACTTACTGCGGTCACCTACCACAGCGGTCCATGGTGCCAGCCGTAACGCTAACAAGCGAGGTGACTATGGTACTTCCCCTCTACATTTTTCCAGCAAAAGCAATAATTCTAGAGGGAGCTCCCTGTCCTGTAGTGGACGTGTCATGGGATGTTATGATGATGATGATGATACGAGTAGCAACTGTAGAGACTAATTATTTATTAGACGCGCCTAGCTCTCTATGCAGCAGTAGACTTTTGACCCATCCTATATAACAAAAAAGTTCTATAGTTATACAGGTTGCAAGAGACAGCCTTCCGAATACTGAATGGGCATGATCAGTCAACGTAACCGAAAAACTTTCAGCGAATAAAACTTTCAGGAAATGAAAAATAAATCGGCCTCTCCAATCAAATTTGCAATTTTGTACGGAGATGCCGATTTTTGTTTTCATTTCCTGAAGGTTTTATCCACTGTAATATATGAGGCTGTCCCCCCTCACAGCCTTAACAGTAAGAAAAGTATATCCATCCAAACTATCCAAATTCCAAATATTATAAATTCAAAAGTAACTTTGTCTATCTGTAACACTTTCACGGCTGAAACGCTGAAGTTATTTTGATGAAAAATGGTATGAAGATAGCTTGAATCATGAGGGAGAGAAAGGGATAAAAAGCACACAGACTACTATTTTCTGAATTCGCGGGAAATAGCTCATAAAATAGTATTTCTCTACCTACTCTAGAGGTTTCATGAAAGTAACTCTTCGGCAGGCGTGACTGCTGTTCATGCAGAGTTTTTTTTTATTCACCAGCCACCAGCTTTTGATTGAAGTCTAAAGTAAATTTCTGCCGTAAAGTAGCTGAGCTTGCACTCCTGTCGGTTCGCAGGGTAAAACAGCAAGTGAAGTTACCGGCACACGAGGTCACCAATTGCCACGGTTCATCTTGTGGCAGCTGCAAAACTAAAAACTCACATCATCATCGTAACATTCCATGAAACGTGCACCGCAGAACAGGGAGCTCCCTCCAGTATTCCAGCAAAAACGCGAGGTACGGTCAACCACTTGTCGGTAGAAACTTTTTCAACTCTATTACCACGCTATAAGGTCCAAAAGTGTTTCTACCGATGTGCGGCCGTGTGTACATATTGGAAGGGAAGTACTTAACCTCCACGCTTTTCGCGGCTGGCACCATAGACCGCGGTTTTCAGTGACCGCGGTTTTCAAGGACGCTGCTGCCCATCCTCCGGTTTATAATCCCTTAGCCGCCTCTTATGACACCGGTGGACTTAGATGGGTTGGTACTATTCTTTGCCGGCACCAGACGGGACTAAAAAGTGTGTCGCTCTCAAAATTGTAAAAAATTGACCACACTTAGTGTAATATTACTTGGGGCAATTCCTGTTCAGCAGTGAACGTTTCATGGGAGTTTAAAGTCTAGCTGTCAATCAATATCTACATTAATTTGTTTAAGTTTGTCCAGATGTTAGGGTGTGGTCACATTGCCGCAAGCAGAGGCGTGTGCGCTCCCTGATAATGTAAGCGTTGCACGAACGCCCGGGGGTATCACTCACCAAGGCCTTTATTATGACTTGAACTTACGATTTTCACGTTAATTTGTTGAGAGTACCTTATTTTAGCCATATTGTCCATGAGTTCATCTCATAGACAATATATCTAACATTAGAAAGTCTAAAGTTAGAAAGAATGTAGCAAAACGACTGATAACGTTTCTAAATTGGGGTAAAAAAAGTTAGCTAACAATTAATGACGTTAATAATTAACGAACAGAACTCACTACACATTATTTTGATAAACAAACTTGAAATAAAAATTAAGCTACGTCACTTTACAAGATGTATCTAGACAAATATAATGTGAATCAGTCTTTTGCAAATATTATGGTATTGTAATGGTTATAGCGTTGTAGATGAAAAAGTTTAGAACACCGTGCCGGGGAGTTGAATACTAGCTAGTTGAAGAACACTAAGATCAATCTGAAAATTGTTAGGAACCCGCCCGAAGCACAGGCGTTTTTACGCGCTACCAGATAAAGACCGTTCTGATGAAACTCGCCCCGGGCCTCACTTCTGTGACCACACCCTAACCAACTCACAGAAGATATAATTTTAAGATGCACTGATTTATTTTAAGACCAACAATATTAATAAGGATCAGAAAGTTTGCTATAGTTTAGAGTTACTCTACCAGGAGTCAGTTTTCTCACATAATAGAAATAGTTTTTCCAAGAACAGGTAGTTATTTTAAAGACCTATACAATAAAACAGCTTCTGTTAACTGCGAAAGCTACGTAAATTAAAAAAGAAACAGAGCTACAGAAGCTTTGCAAATATTGATAACGAACTGACTGTCCCCTTTAATTAAAATATGTTTTTTTTCTGATTGCTATAGTCCTTGAGCCCGTGACAAAATCACTTACCTGTCATGAGAACATCTTAAGATGTATGGCAACAGATCGGCAAAGTGGTGCTGAGCAAGAATCAGTTACCTTTGGCATCTGAAATTTGCCGGAAGTCCGAGAATTTCTTCCACTTCCGGTCAAAATTTGGGGGTGCAAGTTACGTGTCATGAGAACACTCTGAAACCCTCGGCAACATGTAGTCCTTCATTGACAGAGTAGAAAAATACAAGTCTGCCAGTTCCTAATTTGCCGGAAGTACTTGGTAGACGGTCTCAAAGGATGGCAACCACCCAGTAAACAGATCTAAGTTTTTACTATAAAATTAAATACGCATTAATAATCGTGCAAGTCTGCTACGGCTATGGTTTTTTAGTTTCACTAGTCATCGTAACTGAGTACTCCAAGGGACTGATGATAACCAGCTATCAAGCAACTGGATCTGAGGGCCCAACTACACCCAAAAGCTCCAGATTTTAATAAAAATGCATTGTAGGTGGCTGCCGTTCCTAGACATGCTGGCTCGAGAGTCTGATGATGACCAGCTGTCAAGCAACTGGATCTAAGGACCAACTACACCCAAGAGCTCCAGATTTCGACTCAAATGCTTTGTAGGTGGCTGCCGTTCCTGGACCTGCTGGCTCGAGGGTCTGATGATGACCAGCTATCAAAAAAGATTAATTTTTATTGACAATTAGGTATCATAAACAAGCTAAGCTTACCTTCATATGCCCAGCCATTGGAATCGAACGGTCAAAATTTTCTTAACCTTAATAGGGCTCATCATCAAATCATCCCCTTTTTTACCCTCTTGAAGAGTGTTTTTTAAGAAATGCTTAAACACATGTTTCTTTATTTTCTACAAAAAGCTTAAAGTCAAATTTGTGTGAATCTAACTCAAGAAACAAAGGGCTTTCATACAAACTTTCATCCCTTATTTCACCCCCTTAGGGGATGAATTTTGAAGAATTCTAAAACACGTACTTTTTATTTCTTTACCAAGAGCTCAGACCCGAATTTCTATAATTCTACCTTTAAAAAACCGGCCAACTGCGAGTCGGACTCGCGCCCTAAGGGTTCCGTACCTATCTACCATATGATATACTAAAAGCTTTTGCTCTTTGATTTTAAAAACTCCGCGACCATCCAACTTGACCCCTCTTTTATAGAAAAGCTCTTGAAACGGGAGCTCACCTTAATTGGTTACTATTAGTTGTGAGAAAAATTTAAATATTTAATGATTTTAGACTTTTCCCTTTATTTGTACTGTGAGACCTAGCTTCTTGCCAAATTTCATAATTTTAGGTCAACGGGAAGTACCCTGTAGGTTTTGCATTTTTGCATAAATGTATGGAGATGAGGACATAAAAAGCCATATCTTTTGATTGCGGTGTTGTAAAAAATTGAAATTTTCAGATCTTGTGTGGTCTATAGACCTTAATATTCGTTATCAATTTCAACTTGATACCTCTTCTCGTTCGTGAGAAAAAGGGTCTTGACAGACAGACAGACAGACGGACAACAAAGTGATCCTATAAGGGTTCCGTTTTTTTTATTTTGAGGTACGGAACCCTAAAAATGAAAGACTTATAGATCAACATACGGAAAAAAATCATCCCCTATTTCACCCCCCTCAAGGGTGATTTTAAAAAAAATGCTTAAACATCTATTTCTTTATTTTTTACCAAAAGCTTAAATTCAAATTTGTGTGAATCTAGCTCAAGAAACAAAGGACTTTCATACAAACTTTCATCCCTTATTTCACCCCTTTGGAAGACGAATTTTTCAAAATCCTTTCTTAGTGGGTGGTTTTGAAGTGCCAAAAACCTGTGTAAAAAATTTCATATCTGTAGCTGTAGCGGTTACGGCTCGGCGTTGATGAATCAGTCAGTCAGGACAAGCAATTTTATATATTTAGATTTAGTAGTTCTAGTTATAATTAAGTTCAAAATTTAATTGAGTAGTCCTCAAGTTCGAAAAGAGCCATTTTGTTGGATGCTGGTCAGTATCAGACCCTCGAGCCAGCAGGTCCAGGAACGGCAGCCACCTACAAAGCATTTGAGTCGAAATCTGGAGCTCTTGGGTGTAGTTCGTCCTTAGATCCAGTTGCTTGACAGCTGGTCATCATCAGACTCGAGCCAGAAAGTCTAAGAATGGCAGCCACCTACAATGCATTTTAGTCCAAATCTGGAGCTCTTGGGTGTAGTTGGCCCTCAGATCCAGTTGCTTGATAGCTGGTCATCATCAGACCCTCGAGCCAGCAGGTCCAGGAACGGCCGCCACCTACAAAGTATTTGAGTTGAAATCTGGAGCTCTTGGGTGAAGTTGGCCCTTAGATCCAGTTGCTTGACAGCTGGTCATCATCAGACCCTTGGAGTACTCAGTTACGATGACTAGTGAAACTAAAAAACCATAGCCGTAGCAGACTTGCACGATTATTAATGCGTATTTAATTTTATAGTAAAAACTTAGATCTGTTTACTGGGTGGTGGCCATCCTTTGAGACCGTCTACCAAGTACTTCCGGCAAACTAGGAACTGGCAGACTTGTATTTTTCTATTCTGTCAATGAAGGACTACATGTTGCCGAGGGTTTCAGAGTGTTCTCATGACACGTAACTTGCACCCCCAAATTTTGACCGGAAGTGGAAGAAATTCTCGGACTTCCGGCAAATTTCGGATGCCAAATGTAACTGATTCTTGCTCAGCACCACTTTGCCGATCTGTTGCCATACATCTTAAGATGTTCTCATGACAGGTAAGTGATTTTGTCACGGGCTCAAGGACTACTAAGATTTGCTATCAAGATTGTAGACAAACTTTTTGTATCTACATGCTAAATTAGAAGCTACGAAAAAAGCGATTTATTAATTACTTGCTTTAATACTGGTGCGTGGGACTCTGGAAGATGTGGAGCTTCTCTGATGGGGATTAGTGTGTGCACAGCGTCAGTTTTTGGCATAAAACTGGAATGAAGAAAAAAATATTTGATTTTTATTTGCGTAATTCCGTATCTAAAACATAAATTGCAAGGGCAAATATTTAACACGGCAACTGAAATCCTTTTTAGGCGACTTTCTATTAAGTCACAAAAAAACTAACTTTGCAGTGATTAAATATCTTAGCAACTATTAAACTATACAAGAAAAAGAAGGCTAGGATCATCAAAACTAAAAAAACGGCTGCTACTGTAAGGTATCAAGCGGGATCAGTGTAAAACTGGTTAAGGTATTATAAAACCTAATGTGGCGACAAATTTTTCCGAGGGGATATCAAACATTCTTCACTGGCAACTATTGGCTTTCATTATAAAAATACACATTTGGCAGCGATTGTTAGGTAGCTTTAAAACTGAAAATGGTTATTATAATAATGTATTTGGATATTAGAATATTGTTTGCAGATTCTTAAATTCTTGAAAAAGTCGGCAAATGCGCTCATGTGTCTGAGCAGTGCTTTAGTACTTATGATGATGGTAGGTTAGGTTAGGTTAGTTTTCCGTTCGATACATAATTTTTTCACTCCCTTTTGTTACACTTAAGATAGTCAAGAAAAAAATAAATAGACCATGAATAGTTTTTTAGCATGTCACAATTTGGTTTATTTAGATCCCTAAAAATGTAGCCAAAAGTTTTTTTTTTAAGATCTTGTTTGTATTTATTTCAGACCTTGGTCAAGTTTAAAGACAACCCCATTTTAGAATTTATGAAAGCCTATTTTAACTTTTTTATCCACCAATAATTTGTCGCCTTAGAAGAAATTAAATTGCCACAAAAGAAAATCACTGCCAGATAAAATTTAAATAAAACCTCAAAACTCATTAAAAAGCCGCCGCTTTCTAGTTAAGATACTACCCCAAATTAGTCGCCAAAGTAGTTTATTTACTATCCATTTTCAGTTTTTTTAAGACCCGGAATGGTGTCAATTTGTCGCCGCGTTAAATACATGCAAATTGCAAGCATGGTTGCAAGTCACTGTTTTTGTGTAAATGTCACTGGCAATGTGTCAAATCCGGCATTCTACAGAATACCTAGTCATTCTATACAATGCCTAAAACGTTTAGGCAGAGTATGAAATAAAATTTATTTTACACATTGCCTAGGCCTCCTATACAATGCCCAATGTTCAGCCGGCAATGTATAGAATACGCGGTAAGTGGGATGTAAGTGGGGTTAGGTTAGGTTAGTTAAAAACACATGTTATTTGTCTGATTTCATACCTTACCTGATCTCCATATGGCATTCTCTACAATGCCTAGGCATTCTATACATTGACTAGGCACTGTGTACAATTATAAACGATAAAACAATATTTTATACATTGCCTAGACAAGCTCGGCATTATATAGAATTCCTGAATTATACACTTTGCAGATAACATAATCACTAACCAAACATACGTGGGACACTCAGAAATATTTGCGACACTAAAAAAAATTGTTCTACAGGTACATATATTTTTATTAAATCTTTTCAAAGTACTCTCCACCAGCCTCTATACAAAGATTCATGCGTCTGAACCAGTTTTCAAAACACTTTTTCCAGTCCGCCATAGACACCTCGTTTACAGCCTGCTCGAACGCAGCCAGCGCATCTTCCGGCGACGAAAATTGTATCCCCTTGAGCTGATTTTTTATTTTTGGAAATAAAAAGAAGTCACACGGTGCTAGATCAGGGCTGTAAGGAGGGTGACCCAGGAGTTTGACTGGTGTGCTGTCCAGGAAGTCCCTCGTTTTGAGCGCGGTGTGTGCAGGCGCATTGTCGTGGTGGAGCAGTAGTCCGCGGAGCCCTGTGTTTGGTCGCTTGTTGCTCACAACAGAAAAAACTTCTGGTAAACATTTGGTAGTATACCATTCGGCGTTGATGCTTCTTTGATCTCGTAAGGGAATTGAGGCCAAGTGGCCAGTCAAATTAAAAAAGCTGGCGATCAAAATCTTCCCCCCGCTTCGAGATCGCTTCACTTTGGTAGGCGTTGGTTCATTTTGAAACACCCAAACTGTCGACTGGCGCTTGGTTTCTGGATCGTATTGATAAATCCAGGACTCATCACCTGTTACGATGTCGTAAACACGCCGAGACGAGCCTGCTTCAAATTTGTTCAGCATATCACGGCACCATTCCACCCGGGCCTGCTTCTGAGCGTCGGTGAGGTAGTGCGGCACCCAGCGCGATACTATCCTCCTCACGCGAAGATGCCCGTGTAGAATCTCGTGAACGCTTCCCGATCCAATCTTTAATATGTGCTGAATCTCCTGATATGTAATTCGCCTATTATCTTGGATTAAATTTTTCACTGCTAGCACGTTTTCTTCCGTAATAGCCGTCAAAGGGCGACCGCTTCTTTCTTCATCCCCCAAGGTTGGTCGACAGCGCCTAAATTCGTTATACCAACGATACACGGTTGCCTTGGAGGGGCCTTCATCCATAAATGCCATTTGAAGTCTATCGAACGATTCATCCGGTTTCAGGCGACACTTGAAATCGTAAAAAATCATAGCTCTAAAATGTTCCCGGCGCAGATCCATTTTTCAGTAAGACACGATACTTTGAATTGGCTCGCAAAAAATGTGGAGGGAAATTTTGAAAATGGAACACACATATTTTTACTTACAAGTAATCATATTTTCGAAAAAGATTCTGACCGGCCAGTCTCCCATATATAAAAACTATTTTTCGCAATACTTTCTGAGTGGCCTGGTACTTACTCTGTACCGCGCGTTCAAAGTACAAACTTTTTTATTTTAGGGTTAAACAACAGAACAGTTGTATTTTATTTATACACTCCCTGACACATCTATCGGCCCACCTAGCATTCTGAGTTTTTAATGAACCCTAGCTAAATAAAATAAAGCATAGTTGAGAAAAAAAAATGCAACAATGATGCAATGTTGAAGCTGGCTCATTTGCCAACTCTTTAGTTTGCATTAAAACTTTTACTTTTGCTAAGGTTTTTCCACAGGTTTTTCAATACATTAAATGCAAGGCATATGCGAGGTGAGCCGATATACATAATATGCCCTATGTGTCTGCGAGTGTATATACCAGATTACCCTATGTAGTTGTAGTTATTTTAATAAAATCCTAAGACCCTCTCGCTTCCTGGCCCCAACATTCTGCTTTCGAAAAGCGCCTAGATCAAAAAGTCGACTACCTAACAGACTTTCGGACTTACATGTTGTATCTTTTTTTACTTACAGCGTTCTTTCATTCCCAACGTCCCCGCCCACAAAGAAATGCATAGTCATCCTCAACGAACCGACTCTACCATATACTTCTTTATCATAGTTTCGTTATACATTTCTCAACAGAAGGGAAAAGATAGCATCAGCATTGCTTATAAACGGTCAATGTAAATGTAAGTCTCATAAATTTTCGTTCTTTTGTATTTTAAGGTTTTTGTTGGGTAAAATTTAATCACAATTTAATCTTGTATTTCAATAGAACGGGGTTTCGATTAGTAAGCAGTTTTGTTTATGTTGTTTGGGACTCCTGTGTGAACTTATTGTTTAGGGTACCGTGGCCTAAGGGTGTCAACGGGATGACTTTACGGTTGTAGACCAGGGGGGTGATCGTGGTAATTTCAACGATATTACCGAAACAAAAACGTTTGCCTAAAACACTTAGTCAAGAGATAAAAAGATAAAAAAAAGATAAAAAGATATTTATTTGCCATATAAAAGTACAATTAAGATTTTAAAAATACACATTTAGAGCTAAAATGACAAAAAGGAGGTGGCTCAGCTTTATGCTGTGATGGGGCCGAGGACACATACAGCGCTGGTTTTCAGCCACTCCCTCTTCCCTAAGGTGGTAAGCGGGAGCAATATGTGACGAGGGCGACAACAAAATTAATTTAAAAAATATTTAAAACTAATAAAATAAAAACAAGGTGAATGGGTGCTCTTGTGGATATGGGTGTATTCGTTTATGTGTGTGCGTGTGTGTTTATGTGTGTGTGTTCATGTGTGTGTGTGTTCATGTGTGTGTGTGTTCATGTGTGTGTGTGTTCATGTGTGTGTGTGTTCATGTGTGTGTGTATGTATGTTTGTTTGTTTGACTTTTTCTTACTTGATGTTAAAAGGGTTAATTAATTAAAGTAATCCTTCAAATTAAGCAGTTTCCAGTAGGCATGTTTCAGATTTTCCGCAGCAAGTTGTTTTTTAATCAAGGCTGATTTGAATTTACTTTTAAAACTGTCTACGCTCATTTTTATCCTCATTGGAGGAGGTAAATCGTTCCATATCCTTGCTGCGTTAAACCTGAAACATCCCCTGTACCGGGTGGATTTATAACTTGGGTTTTTGATAAGATTTTGTGCAGCAGAACGGAGGTTTCTATGAGTGATGTCTTTAACCCAGGTTAGTTTTTCAAACAGATATTCCGGCTTTTTATTCCAGATCACCCTTTGGACTGTGCAAGCGTAGTGGAGTTCCATCCTAGCATTCATGTTGAGGATACCTTTCTTATTTAGATAAGGTGTTATATATTCTCGCCTAGGTATATTTAATGCAAATCGAATACACGCATTTTGCACTCGTTGGATTGCTCTTTCCAGATTAGAGTTTAACCTAGGACCAAATACCGTACTACAATAGTTAAACGGAGAAAGCACAAGAAGGTCTGATAGAAGCAGTCGTAATTCTTCTTTTATATAGGGTCTAATTTTATATAACGTTTTAAGTTTAAAAAAAGCATTCCGAATCTTTTCATTTACATGTTTAACATACTTTTGCTCCCTATCTATAACAAGCCCTAAATTACGTGCATTTGAAACTTGTTTGAGTGCATTACCATTGATTTTTATTTTGCCATCGCATTCTAAGACTTTATTAATTTGACATTGGGTTCCCATGATTAACATTTGAGACTTACTAGGATTGAGAACAAGTGAATGTTTTTGAGACCATGAGTAAACACTGTTAATGTCATTATTAATTCTTTCTATAGCTTCTTCTGCGTTCCTGCTTTCAAAAGAGTAATATAATTGTGTATCGTCGGCATATAAATGATAATTACAAGTTTTTAAGCATGATGGCAAGTCTGCGGTAAAAATAGAAAAAAGAATAGGACTTAACAACGATCCCTGAGGGACACCACATTGCAAGGTCTTAAGTGCGGAAGACTTCACTTCTCCATCTCTCCCTTCCGTTACAACAAATTGTTCCCTATCAATTAGGTAGGTTTCAAACCACTGGCATGCTTCCCTTGAGAACCCGTAGTAATTTAATTTCGATAAGAGCAGTTTTGGTTCTAGACAGTCGAAGGCACGGGAGTAGTCAAGTAATATCATGATACTACTTAACCCCTTGTCTGAGGCTTCAGTTAAATCATCGGTAACATGAAGAAGTGCTGTTTCCGTGCCATAGCCCCGACGAAAGCCAGATTGGAATTTCGGTATAATGCTTTTTTTTTCTAAGTAGTCATGAATCTGACCTAAAACTACTTTTTCTAGTACTTTAGACAGTACGGGCAGAATGGAGATTGGACGTAAGTCGTTTAGTTCTTCGACCGAGCTTTTCTTAGCAATAGGTTTAACGATCGCACGTTTCCAGCAAAAAGGAAATGTTCTGGTTTGAATGGATCTATTAACTATAGCAGTTATTGTCGGAAGAGTTACATCAAGAGTGAGTTTAATCATGTCTATGTTTAAAGTGTCATGTCCCGCTGCTTTAGTCTTTATATTATTTAAAATTTTCCGTACTTCTGATTCTGTTGTGGATCTTAACTGAAATGTGTCCTGATTATCAAGTTGTTGTTCTTCTATGGTAATGTTGGGTACATTTTGTTGAGAAGGCACAGGTAAATTCAAAAAGTGATCATTTATTTTATCTGGATCATTTAGATGATCAGGAATCGAATTTTGGTTAGTATTATTATATAAAGTGGTTTTCATAATATTTTTCCACAATAAAGTAGGATTTTTGATATTTTTATTTATGGAACTATTAAAGAAAGCTTTTCTTTCTCTTTCAGTTGTAGCCGATACAAGATTTTTAAGACTGCGATAGTACTGTTTTGAGCTGTCTGATTTACATTTTTGGGCATTTACTAGGGCTTCGTCTCGCAAACTCATCATAAATTTTAACATGTCTGTAATCCACGGTTTTGGCTTGTCTTTAATAATAATTTTCTTGATAGGTGCATGTTTGTTGAATAACTTTAAAGTATGACTGTTAAAAGATTCTACCATGTCATTAACGTTTTCTAAATCATTAATAGACTGCCAAGGAATTGAAATGAGATCTACTGTGAAATTTTCAATGTTAATACGATTTAATGGACGAATATATTTAATCTGTTTAGTGAATTTGGGTTTTTTAATGTCAAAGTCTACTAGAACCATGGCGTGGTCACTTAAAGATCTATTGTGTATTACTTGAATGGTTTTACAACGGGACTCGCTGTCTGTTATAACAACATCAATAAGTGTTTCTGTATCATCAGTTATTCTAGTGGGCTCGCTAACAAGTTGTTCCAAACTATGTTGGTGACAGAAATCAATAAGTTCTTTAGCTCTTGATGACTCTAGATTCATAAGATCCATATTAAGATCGCCTAAAACGCAAGTGTAATTACAACGGGCCATAGAGTTTATCGACTCGCTGATGGAGTCCAACGCGTCCCCAGTACTAATACTTTCGGGTCTGTATGCAGTGCCAAGTGCCATTGTAGCTCCCGGTAGTTGAACTTCGAGCCAGAGCTGTTCCAAAGAAGAGGGAGGATGCCGCTTCACCCGAGCAGAGATTCCCTGGATAATGTAGAAACCTACACCTCCACCCCGACCTTTTCGCGCTCTATGTACAAATCTGTATCCCGGTAAGGCAGGCGCTAGCTTTTCTTCTCCTTCCTTAAGCCAGGTTTCATTAATGGCTAGAATATCGGGCCTGTTGTTTAAAACGGTGACCGTAAGTTCATCATGTCCCGTGTTTAATGAACGAGCGTTTAATAACCCTATTCGCAAACATTTTTTATTAGTATTGGCCATTGTAAGAAAAATAGAAAAATATCATTCCATTTATAGAGATATAAATGTTAGAGTGTAGGAGTGAGTGTGTGAATGTGTATGAGTGTGTAAATGTGAGAATGACACCAAAAGTCTGTGTGTTTACGAGAGTACCTTCCCTAAGATTACTTATACTATTAAAATGTCTAAGAATACAGTTTAGAAGCTCAACAAGCACAAATAAAGCCATATCAAAACAGCTGAGATCAAATTTCAAGCTTCCCAAAAACCTTAACTAAATCAGCTTCAGAACGCAGCCGGTAACGTGCCTTTCCGTGCTCCTGGCGTATAAATATCTTTCCATCGCGCGTCCATACATATTTAAATTTCATCTGGGAAGCTAATTGTCGTGCTCTCTGAAATAGGACACGGTTGTGTTTGGTAAGTCGTTCGTTAATGTAAAAGGGGACGGCGGGACCAGGTAATTGTAGGCCTTCTGTGGTAACGCCGCGTTTCACTCTTGCGGCTGTAAGGAGGGACTCTTTTGGAGCGCGGCGCGACAGACGAACGACCAGTGGTCGTTATCATATCTTTTGAGGCAAACGTTTTTGTTTTGGTAATGTCGTTGAAATTACCACGATCACCCCCCAGAGAGTCACTACCAACGGTTGTAGAGCTTGTAGAGTCAGTAACACGTTTGCTGTCTGTCCATCTCAAAGGTCGTCCTATCTTTGGAATCTTTATAACTAACGAAAACGCCCTGCGCGTAGGTTTCCAAAATATTTGCCTCTGTCACACTTGACAGATTATTCAGTTGCAGAACTTTCCTCTTCGAAATTTCCGCAGGTGGTCCCTATCCCATAGAAGAAACACACTGTTTTAAATTTCATGTTGTCTCGAAATATTTTCGTTTAAGTACAATATAGAATTATGTTGTTTTAAACATTCGGGGCCCGAGTATGACTTGCATTTAGCCAATTTTTAGAAACTCATTTAGTAATGAATAAGTGAAAATGTTGTCATTCAGTTTTATGGTTTTCGTTTAATTTGCATAGGTTTAGACGGACATATAATGCATCAGAAAGAAAAATTCGGAAACTGTTTCTCCCGCCCGTGTCTCCAAAGTTTCCCATGCCACCTCACCAACCGTTCTCAATAATTTAGATCTGTTCAGGCAGTCCTGCAACTCTTGTGGGCGGGGACCGGCAGCGGTGGTAATTGCTGGTTCGGGGGCGTTGCATTTTGACTGATGCTGCAGCATCACGCTTTCTCGGGTGAGTTTTTTTAGTTAATATTAACTTTCCGTCGAAAATTATTTATTTGCTTTTTGGAACAGTATCCTATTTTTAGACCCAGTTCTGAAGGGGTGAATTCGCGGCGATTTTTGGCGTGATTATCATACAATTCCGTTTTGTTTTGTGAATGATTAAGCATGTACACACGGCCGCAAGTCAGTAGAAACACTTTTGGACCTTATGGCTTGGTAATAGAGTCGAAAAAGTTTCTACCAACAAGCGGTTGACCGTACGATAAAACGCGGCAAACTCACGCGTACTTCTGAAAAGGGTCTTAAAAAAAGCTTATCCCGAAATGTAACAACCACACACCAAATAATACAGGTGTAAAAAAAACCGGCCAAGTGCGAGTCGGACTCGCGCCCTAAGGGTTCCGTACCTATCTACCATATGATATAGTAAAAGCTTTTGCTCTTTGATTTTAAAAACTCCGCGACCATCCAACTTGACCCCTCTTTTATAGAAAAGTTTTTGAAACGGGAGTTTACCTTAATTGGTTATTATTAGTTGTGAGAAAAATTGAAATATTTGATGATTTTAGACTTTTCCCTTTATTTGTACTGTGAGACCTAGCTTCTTGCCAAATTTCATAATTTTAGGTCAACGGGAAGTACCCTGTAGGTTTTGCTTTTTTGCATAAATGTATGGAGATGACGTCATAAAAAGCCATATCTTTTGATTGTGTCTTTGCAAAAAAATTAAATTTTCAGATCTTCTGTGGTTTATGGATCTTAATATTCGTTATCAATTTCAACTTGATACCTCTACTCGTTCGTGAGAAAAAGGGTCCTGACAGACCGACGGACAACAAAGTTCCGTTTTTTTTATTTTGAGGTACGGAACCCTAAAAAGGAGTTCGGAAAAAAGTAAGGATGGAACTGGACAATTAACACCAAATGTGATAAAAAATACTTACCATACAATATGCGCCGTGTGATGCAGTTTGTCAATTCAGCTTCAACGTGAGATGTCTATTTAAATCATAGTAAATGAGCAACCGAGCTTTGATCTGTTTAATCTTAACTAGGGCTCGCCAACAAATGGCATTGTAGGGTTTCTGAAACACGCTATTTTCAATAAATTTTCAAAAAACGGAGTAAACGAATTTTCTTAGATAAGACCTACGAGCCTAGGTAGTAGGACCTAGCTAGATCGATTTTCGCTCCCGGAAACCCCCTTACAATAAATTTCATCGAAATCGTTAGAGCCGTTTTACAAACATATTAAAAACCGATTACAAACATATTTATATAAATACATATATTTGTTGCTCGAGTAATATATAAGACATTGCCTGGGCTTCAAATGGAAAAGGAACTGAAGAAACGGTTATATTTCCGAAATAAGCCAATCGATTCTTGGTAGCATTTTAAATATAAAAAAGAACGACGCTATTGCCTCCTTATGTTGGTTTAGGAACCCCGAGCTACCTCTCTGAGACGATGATGCAAAGGGCGAGCAAAATAAAATGCAATGACATTTCAAGTGTGGACACAAAACCACAAGAATTCCTTCTCATGTAGGAATGCAAATGAAATCTACCGGATATATTGGTACGGCATGTAACCTAACCACATTGTCAATATGATGACTACTGATGATTGCATGAAGATGTTCCCACAAAGGTGTAAAGAAATATGTTTATGCATTTTGTAAATTCCGATGTTGAAGCAAAAACAATAACGCAAAATCAATTTATCCATTTTCATTATATAAACCTACTTTCCAACGAAGCAGTAATATCTTAATTACAATAGTTATTTGTTACGCAAGGCAGCAAAATAATTATTTGGAGTGAGTGCTTTGTATTGAAACTCGAGCACTCTGTTCAACAGCAGTAGCAGTCCAACTATCTAAAGGAACTTCAAAGGAAAGGTGTGACGATAATATATACGATTTTGGAGGAATTTCAGCCATTAGCGACTGGTCAACTTGGTAATGAGGGCAAACAAAATGCATTAAACGCTTCACTCCATCCTCAATTTTAAAAGCAACTATAAAAAGATCTTTAATATGTATTAGATTTTCTTATGAACATAAGATATTATAAACGTAATATCGCCACAGTATAGTTTTAATCATGTATCTATTTAAGATCACGATTCTTTAGTTCATGTTAAATAATGTGTAACAATTTATCAAATCGCCTTTGAGCATATGCTCGTGGATATCCACAAGAGATGGAGTGAAACAATAATCATTATTCGCTTTAAATACATGCTTTTCCAATTTTTTATAGTTGATGTAAGATGTAAGAGCAGCTGTATGTTATCATTATAACACCTAAATTGTACCATATGACTGAAAATAAATTGAATTTGAAATCGTTATTATCATATTGTTTGGATCGTAAGATCGACGACCGATCTGACAAACCCTGGCTGGTGTATAGACCTATCTCATTGGTACTGTACAGATCTGAAGTCCCTTCATATAGGATCCTCAAATCAGATACGTGAAAGTTTTGGCCAAGGTTGATCGTCTAGAATAATATCCTTTAAGAATATTATATTTTTCCTGAATCCTACGTCATTCCGTTTTATATATTTATAATATCTTGTAATTTACAGATTCTGCTCGGTGGAGAGTGGCAATAGAAGAATGAAAAAGAAACACACTTGTTATTTAAATACTTATATTAGAATATAAACCTAATCTTTACATGTCTAGTTTGTGTTATTTATTTTATATTGGATCACTATTTATTTATATTTAGTCTCATATTGACGGGAGTAGTTCATCTGAATTCATGTAGTTTCATCAATTTAGGAAAGGTTTCATCTCATTTACAATGCAATGTTAGAGCCGATAAGTTTCTGAAAAGAAACCTATGTTAATATAAACGAAGTAATAAAAAATAATGTGGGGACAATCCCCAGGTTTGGGGCACCGCCATCGCCCCAAGCAGCTCGTCCTAGGCCTCCTCTACCCTAAGTCCTAGGTCCGAGGCATATCATCACCCAGCTCACGATGACATGACGCTAAACTACCCTAACAATCCAACTGGATCGTCAGGATTCTGATCATCCTCGCGGAGCTGGAAATCCCACCGAAAACTTAAACTACAGTAAAGACTAGGGTTAATGTATGTGGAGTGCGGAACCAACTAACCACAGTACAACCCAGACGGTGATGATGTCTCCCCCCGGTATGTTCATGCCCCGCGTCAAACCCGACTTCCACGTGGCCCACCTTTAAGGGACGATCACTGACTCATCCAGGGTTCACAGGGTATTGACTATTTCTTTTAGTCACCCATACCAGAGCTGGTCACCGAGCCCGCCAGGCACACGAAGCATACGGTCTTCCTTTAGGAAAACAGGGCACTCTCCATCATGAGCTATAAGAGCTCTTCCTGTAATCCCTCCGGGCAGACAATGACCGACATCATCGAATCCCTTAGTTTGTTTTGAAATAAGTTAAACTGAAAATAATTAGCCAGCTCCACACGTCCAAGTGTGAAGTCTGTACTAGATACGGGTATAGTATTATTGCTTGCATGGCCAGCCTAGATCAATAACGGTTTTATAACGAGAGACATAAAGAGTTTGAAGGGCAATCTCCCTCCCCCCAGTCACTGAGTGACTTTATTGCACCAACAAGGTCTCCGTATATCCTTCATAGCTCTCACTTGTGATGCGTAGCTAAATCTCTTTTCCGTTACCAACCCACGCAGGACAAGGATTATGTAGAGTAACCCCAGTCTAAACACTCATTTAAATAAAATGAATTGCATCTAAACTATAAAGGGATTACCCAGCATATTTCGAAGAAGAACATATAAGAAGTAAGTATGACAAAAGATTACTGAAGGTAATCCTTAAATAAAAGTGAAGTATGATGACCAGAACCGAGAAGATACGGGATAGTAGTATCTAAGCTAGGTTGGGCCAAACATTTATGATTTAAGATCTTAAGGGAAAATCAAAAGCATCGAGTATTCAAAACCAAGAACACTGGGAGAATTTAGCGTAAACAACACTAGCTAAAACTCGATGTTCTTTAAAAGAGGACTCAAAAGAAGTATAAAAATGGGGTTATTGTATATACTTAAATATTCAGAACTTATCTACAATGAAAAGTAACTAAACATTATAATTTCTGTTCCATTATTGTTTTCAAGAAACTATTTAGTAAAGTTAAGGTGGTTTCACACTGAGTCAAAGTATAATTTTAAGTATGATAATTTATGACAAGTTTTATTAAGGGAAAATTAAAACTTAGAATCTTATAAAGTTTAGATTCCTGCATGATTCAATGAAGATTAAATAAATTATTTAACTACTTTAGGATGACACACATAAAGTTCAGAGGTCCCCCAAGGTCAGAGTGTCGTACAGCCGTCGCAGCCTTGCGGGCGAACGTCGTCAACACACTTTACAAGAAGCAACCCACGAACGAACGTAATGTCTCCATCAAGAATATTCTTCCTATTGATTCAGGACAATTCTAATTTATTCCTTATAAACAATTTAATGTCATTAGACTAAACTAGAATGTCCCTTCACATAAAAAGAAAGTTTTATGTTGTCTAACTACTCTTCATTTGGTAATCTAACGCTAAGATCAGGAGGTCCTCCCGCGGTATATGCCACTCAAACGACGCATCCAATAATGGGCGAGCGTTGTCAGCACATAACACAAGAAACACTATTTCCAAAATCCAACGTTAAAACACCTTGCTAATATCCTTCCATTTGTATTGGAGTAACTCCAATTCATCCCACACATACAGAAGAGGGAATTCAGGATGAATCAGCGAAACCTCACACAAATAGAAAGAGAAGAACTTTAGTATCAGACCCTTTTAGGCTTGAGGGCTCCGGCCCAAGAATGATTAAAATAAATAAATCCGAAGGTTGATATTATCAGATAGACTTAGACAGATACTCCAGAGACACGCGACATACATTAGCCACAACCAATATAGTGGACATCGGGGACACATGTCACGAGGGCATCCATCCATGCTTGGTTGAACTAAATAAACCTGAGAGCAGGCATTTCTTAATCTCAAAATCTGGGACTCCTATAGTATGAAAGTAAAAGGAAAGATAAGCACCTCCTATGAGCTTGAGTACAGAGATGTAGCAATGCTCTCAGCATGTTCCAATTTTGGGAAATTGAGGCAGAAGATTCAAAATCACTATCAAAGCAATTTATTATTACTTGAAATATTATTATTTATAATATTCACTCTACTTAAACTTACCCTTTATTTCACAATAAAATATCACAATCTATATCCAAGTTTTAGTTTTCAGATATATTATTTTAAGATTTTGAATTGACGTTCTAATTCTTTTGATCTGACGGAATATTTTTCTTAAATTTTATCATATGAAGACATTAGTATATTAAAAACTGGAATTTTGATTTAGGGCCAAAGATTTTATATTATTTTCTAAAAAAGGTAATTATTTAATGTATTAATATTTTCTTCCATTTTGATTTTGGGTTTTGATTTATTTTTAGTTAAAGAGATAAAAAATTTATAAAGATTTCAAAATAGCGTCTAGCTTTGAGTAAAACTAAATCAAAAATGATTTATTTGTTGACTATTTGACAATAATGTCAAATAGACAATTCTACCTAAAAAAAGTATAAAAAATATACATTGACTAAAGTCTCCTTGAATTGATGATAATAATATACATCGTCCAAAGTCTCTTTGATATGTTGACAAAATATACAACATCTAAAGCCACCCCTAATCGATGACAATATATATACATCAGAGTCCAGTTTCCATGATTTCACCAAGGACTATTTTAATCAATTTCTCTGTAAAGGAAAGAATTAAACACAATGAAATTTACATTACCTTTACAATCCAAGCAATACCTTTTTTTTTGCCTTCACGATTTATCATTTGTGGTTTGCTTTTCCATGTCTATAATGTTCCTTGTAATTCCTGTACCTGTTTAGAAATAGAACATTATCCTGCCTAGCTATACGCGAACAAAGACACTTGTAGAACTAGTTTATACTTAATTATGGGAAAAGAAAATCTTTATTACTATCTACAAATAACGACTCAGATTAGAAACACAGTATGTTATAATTTCCGCAGAGTTATTAATGTTTACAACCGAAAATCATTAAGTGGGAATATCAATTTACTTAAAGTATCACACAGTACAAGCCTCTTATGACCTCGCAGGTAGATCTGTAAAGCTGCAAATATTCTCCAATCAACTCTTCCTCTTTTGACATTGAAATCTGATTTTCTCAACGTTATTTAGTTCACATATCCTGGAAGAAACTATAAATTTCATTAAGTCACATTTCACCTTAACTCAAATACACACAACAACTTTGAACCGAAAATAAATAAAGGATGGAAAACCACAAAATTGAATACTTACATAACATTAGTTTCACTCCACTTATTCTTTACACTTTGGAATCAAACCCTGAATGTTAGCATCTTGAAATTATGCGCAAATAAACCTTCCTATTCTATATCCTACACGAAGCAATCCCTATCTTTATCTCAATTGAAGGAATCCACAATCCAGGATCATAGCCTCCTTCAAAAGATTCGTCTCATCAGCTGTATGAATTCTATCTTTCGCGAGCTACAAAAAATAAAAAAAAAATATAACTCACAGAAATCCAGCTTACTATCGATTCTGTTCTTTCACAGACGTCTCAAAGTAACAACAAGGATATTTGGAGCGTTTACCGATTCCCTTCTTCCATTTTTCTCCGTTTTTTCCCAATTTTCCTTGTTTGACGGCCCAAAATCTCTCTCACCTGAAACCTTTAAACATGTTAAAATTCTATTTCAGCTTCATTGCCCTCACTATTCAACAAAACCTGATTCATAGTTTTCTTCTGTTGCTTTCGTTTATCAAAATTTTAGCAACTATTCCTTTTATTCGGTTAAAAAGCTTTTTTCTTTCCATTTTCCTTTTTCGACTCTCTCCCGACCCTGTCTCGACTGTCACTCCATGTCATATTTTTCTACTCCCCGTTTCCTGTTACACTTCTTGACACTTCCTCTAAATAGTATTTTATGCATTTAAAAATTTTTTAGGGTTCCGCAAGTGCACAGCCTCCCCCAAAATTTTATTATTTCGAAAAATCTAAGAAAACATTTTTTTTTTTTTTCGAGAATTCTAAAATTTTCAATTTTAAATTAATTTTTTTTTTTTTATTATTATTATTATTTTATTAAAATAAAACCTCCTATATTGGCCCTTAAATTTTTTTTTTATTCACAAATACAATAAACAAACAAATAACTAAACTACTAATATTATAAATCATTAAACTAAATTAATTTTTTATTCAAAATTATTAAAATTATTTAACATGTTTATCTAAATTTAGATTTATTTCAGTTCAACCCTGATTATATAACCAAATTAAATTTGTATTAAATTATAAATTATTATAGTTCATTATATTTTTAAAACGAAGTCGATTTAATAATGCCAGTCAATTCACTAACAAATTGACTCACTATATACTATAATCAAAATAGTCTTCTAATATTAATTATTAAATTAAAACTAATAAAATTATATTAATTAGGTTGTGACCAGGAATATCTTAATTCCTCTAAAGTTAAAATTTATGATATAATCCCGTGAAAATCTCAATAGCTAACATCCTAAGTATAATATTTAGCCAAATGGACTGCATTATAAACTCCTTTGACACTTTGAGTTTCAGGATCAACGAGAATATACACATTAGCATATTTTATTCCTCCAATTCGATATGGTCCATCATATAATAAATCAAATTTCTTAGTCTTATTTCGACTAGAATCCGATTTATTAAGCCTCCTTAATTTTACCAAATCACCAACTTGAAAATCTATCAACTTATGAGTTCTATTGAATCTATCCTGCCGCTTCTGACTCGAAAGTCTAAGATTTTCTCTAACTTCCTCTCTAATTTGGTCTAACGTTTTATTCGTGAGTGCCCGTGGTAGAAAACAGTCTACTTTAAGTTTCTCTGAATTTCCAAATAATATTTCATTAGGAGAAAATTTCGTACTCTCGTGGAACGTATTATTATACAATTCCTCAATCTCCAACAAGTAATGATCCCATCTAGTATGGTCATCATGACAATAAATTCTAAAGAATTTGTTTAATTCTTTATTCACTCGTTCTGTAGTGTTAGGTCGAGGATTACGAATAGTAGTATACAAAGTCTTAATTCTCAAGGCTCTGAGTCCATTTTTCCACTTGTGACTAATAAATTGTTTTCCATTATCTGTCATAACAGCCTTAGGTTGTATTATTTCAGTGAACACTCTCATACAATAAAGCACTGAGTCTGCTGAAGCTCCACGAAGTCCGAAAAGTTTAATAAATTTACTAAAAGAATCCTGTATTACAAAAATGTAAATATAACCAGCCTCAGTTTTAGGTAGTGGTCCGAAGATATCAGCCATTACTAATTCACCCGGGTTTTCAGTTAAAATCGATTTACATTTCCCTACCCCTTTTATATAGTCAGGTCTAGAAAGCTGACAAACGTGACATTTCTGAACACAAAATTTCACTGTCTTACCCATATTTATCCAATAACACCTTAATTGTAAATATTTCAAAGTTTTATATGCGCCAAGATGACCCATCTCTATATGTACCTGTTTACAAATCTCTTCTTGTAGAACCTTGGGCATAAACAAAACGTAATCTCCACGTACAGTTTTAAAATAAAGTAGATCATTATTGACAATACAACGCAAAGTTATACGCGTAAATCTATCTGTTCTTTCGGGAACTCTAGAAACATTTATTCTCTCCTTAATCCCACATATGACGTTGTCAAGCCGTTGATATTCCATCATACGTTGTAATTTATTTTTCAAGTCACGGTCAGTAGAAACACCTACATACATAACAGTTGGATACCACACCTTCTCTTCTTGCAAAACTCCCCCTGGCGGATATCTAGATAAAATATCTACCCCAATATTTTCTACACCTTTTACATGTTCGACTTCGAAGTCAAATTGTTCAAGAAATAAAATCCAACGTGTGACTCTACTATTGTATAATTTCATTTGTTTCATGAAAGTTAATGCCTTATGATCTGTACGAACAACAAATTTCGCTCCTCTTAAATAAGTCTCAAACTTTTTCACAGAATAAATAATAGCCCACATCTCTTGTTCAGTTACAGTCCATCGTAATTCAGAACCCCGTAGTGCACGACTACAGAATCCCAAAATTTTAACCTCACCATTATTTCCAATCTGAAACAATGATCCGGCTATTCCGATCCCTGAACTGTCGGTCTGTAAATAATATAATTTATCCTGATCTGGATGGCTCAATAGAATCGTTGTAATAAATTCTTCCTTTATATTATTGAAAGCTCGATCTAATTCTTCATCCCAAAACCATGTTTGGTTTTTCTTTAATAACCTAGTTAACGGAGCAGTCAAAATACTATAGTTCTTAATGAAACGTCTATAATAATTACAAAGTCCCAAAAATCCTCTTAACTGTTTTTGTTTCTTTGGAATAGGGAATTCCTTTATAGCTTTTATTTTATCCGGGTTAGGTTTAATTCCCGAAGTTGTAACTATATGCCCTAACATTTTTACTTCACTGCAGAAAAAGTTGCACTTTGCAAAATTACAAGTCATTCCAGCTGATTCTAAACGATCCAAAACTATATCAATATGATCCAAATGGTCTTGCCAAGTCCCACTCGTTAGGATTGCAAGATCATCCAAATAATTGACACAAAACTCTCTAACACCAGGACCCAATATAATGTCCATTGCGCGACAAAAGGACCCTACTGACGTTTTAAGTCCTTGCGGAAGCACGTTGTATACGTAAGACTTTCCATTAACTGTAAATCCAGTATATTTTTTACTGTCCTCAGTCAACGGTATTTGAAAATAAGCGTTATTTAAATCAATCAATGTTATAAATCTTACACCAAGAAAAGCATTAAGTATGTCAATCTGTAAAGGCGGTGCTTCTACTTCTGGAACCATATATTTATTGATTTCCCTAGCATCAAGTAATATTCTAACAGATCCATCGGGTTTTCCAGTGAAAGTTAGAGGACTACAAAAATTTGTAGTTTTCCTCGATATAATCCCTAATTCTTCCATCTCCCTCAACTTTTCTTCTACTTTTGCCCTATGTGCATATGGTATAGGATAGGTTCGTTGTATCCTTGGAGTACCCTCAATCATTTTAATGTCATGAGTATAACAGTTTGCCCTTCCAAGTTTCTTTGTAAAAACTTGCATATGGGATCTCAAAACATTAAAAATTTGTTCCTTCTCTACATCAGACAAATCCATTCCCAACCGAATACTTTTAAACAAATCTAATAATTGCTTTTCTTCACCGCCTTCTTTTTCGTTTTGTTCCTCTATTCCAGATATTAGATTTATTCGATTCTCTTCTAAAAACCCACTAGAAAGATTTCGAAACGGAATAGTAATTTCTCCTTGTCCAACGATACCCAATTCTAATGTTTGTGGTTCTTTTAAATGCAAAACAGCGTTGTGCGCAACTAACCAATCTACCCCAAGGATAGCAGAACAAGTTAATTTAGCAATCACTAAAAATCCCGTATCAATATCAACTGAACCACACGTCAACGGTATAGAGACTAGTTTTTTTATTTGGAGACTCTTTTGTCCAACGGCTCCCCTCACACATATTGGTCTAACTGGTAACGCAGGGAATTTTAACTTTAATTCTCCTTGTAAACACTCTAAGAATTCTTCCGAAATACAAGTTACTTCACTTCCAGTGTCTACCAAGAGAACTATAGATTGCCCCAAAATTTGTAACTCAATTTCTGATTTAAATTTGGGCCCCTCATTCTCAAAGCAAACCTCTTCATCATATAAAGAGTTACCTTCATATTCTCTAATGAACTGATTATAGATTGGTTGATTTTGTTTAATCACGGAAACGTCAAAAACTTTAATTAGATCTACGACTGTTTGTTTATTATTATATTCTTCTGAAGAATATCCTAAACCTTCTCTATCACAATTCGTTCTAGTATTATTCGGGGAAACAGGATATAAGATCCCTTCTTGGTCACAACCCAATCCTACCCCTGGCTTCCAACCTTGTTTTATTAAATATTTTACAGGAAAAAGATAATTTAGTTTTTTGTTAATTGCGGCCACCTCCTGCTTATTGGAAATGGCCCCAACTAGTTTAAATCTTCTTCTTGAATTATTTCATCAGTGATCCTTCCCCTTGAAGTCTCCCCCTCGATGTGAGCCACCACTTTTGGTTTTTTATAAAATGGCTTGTCTTTATTTGAAACGAATGGACTTTGACGCTTTGTTCCCCTATCAGCTCCAGTAGAGGAGTCAAAGGAAGAAGATCCACATTGTTTATTCACGTCATCCAATTCACGAAGAAACTCTGTTGCCTCAATCAAAGTATTTCCTTTCTTCATCCGCCAAGCATATTGTACATCCTTCGGAAAGTGTCTCATCAAATCCTCCACTATTTGCCATTCAGGAATTGGTCTAGACATCATCTTTGCTTGCCCTGCTAAACTAACGAAATGTTCTAGCATTGTTCCATTTTCCTTAGACCATGTGCCATTTACAATCATTCTTCTCAAGGTGTTTTGTTCGGCTTCTCCCCAATAAGCATCCAAAAAGTCACTTTTGAAATCCGACTGTGTAAACCATCTCTGTCTATAAATTCTGGCCCACTTTCGAACATCACCTTCTAAACAACTGATTATAGTTTCAATTGTAGCATCTTCATTAGGCATTCTCCGTAAATAATTCTGAAGATCCTCCCAAAACGACACTGGATGTACCCCAAATCTTCCAGGAAAACGTGGTTTTTCGACTCTTGTATCAATCACCGGGCAAATATTAATCGATGCTTCATGCCTTTCAGACAAAGTTGATGCAGCGTTAGTTTCCCGTGCTTGCGACAGCTGATTCTCTAAACTCGACACCTTCTGTGTCAGAATTCCCATGTTTCTTCGAAGTTGGCGAAACATAGTGGAGTTGCGTAAAGAAGGTCGTGGACGTTCTTCTTGCTGACCTGTCCTTTCTAATTCATCTTGTCCCTGAGATGATCTAAGATTATAACGAGGAGGCATTTTTTCTTTTCTTTGAATACTGAAAGTTTATTACAAATTATAGGTTGGAATTTTGTTTAAATTAAAGAATAAAAAGCTTATCTAATATTCTTTCCTTAACTTCCCAAAACTGTTGCTTTATGGAGCTAATATTTTGATCTCCATCGATAATCTCTATCCTGTCAAAATCTTCCTTTATATTAGGGTTCAATAACCATTCCTCATGAATGTTGTGAATCCTCTCTATATAATCTAACGTTATCCCTGTCTCTTCAGGTCGACCACGACTTAGGGCTCTCTGATAAGAAACCATAGGGGAAGTCCTAAGATAAACCACTAAATTAATTCGAGTAACCAATTGTTCTTTGAAATAAGAATAAGTTTCATCTAAAACTGCAAACTCAGCCGGGTGCAACAATTCACTCTCTTGCAATTCCCTAATAAAACAGTTTTTGGCTGAATAGATGGAACGTTCCATAACTTTAATCTTAGCGCTAGATTCTTTCGTATGATTCTCTAACATTGTTAGAAGAACATAATTTTGAAAACAGAAACCCCACTTCTTAGGATTTTCCTTAAATAACTGGAAGAGATTAACGCCAGATAAATTAGTCCATTTATCAATTGGTTCTGGTATTATCTCAAAATCAGAGTTGCCTCCCAAAGCTGCCAACAAAGTAGACTTCCCTGACCCTATGTTTCCTTCTATTGAGACTGTAAAATTTCCCATCTTTATTCTGAAACAAGGAATGCATCATATTTTCTATGGTTTCCAAAACAAATAACCCTAAGCTAAAACCAATTCTAACGTCCCGCTTAACAACTTTAACTTAGATAAACTTTACTCTCAAGTTTCTTCAGTTCAAAACTCGAAATTAGTGTATTTTTCATTTTGTTTCTTTTTTCACTCTTCAATACCTCTCTCGCTTGAAACCAGCATATCCTGGTCACGGCACCAGCTGTACAGATCTGAAGTCCCTTCATATAGGATCCTCAAATCAGATACGTGAAAGTTTTGGCCAAGGTTGATCGTCTAGAATAATATCCTTTAAGAATATTATATTTTTCCTGAATCCTACGTCATTCCGTTTTATATATTTATAATATCTTGTAATTTACAGATTCTGCTCGGTGGAGAGTGGCAATAGAAGAATGAAAAAGAAACACACTTGTTATTTAAATACTTATATTAGAATATAAACCTAATCTTTACATGTCTAGTTTGTGTTATTTATTTTATATTGGATCACTATTTATTTATATTTAGTCTCATATTGACGGGAGTAGTTCATCTGAATTCATGTAGTTTCATCAATTTAGGAAAGGTTTCATCTCATTTACAATGCAATGTTAGAGCCGATAAGTTTCTGAAAAGAAACCTATGTTAATATAAACGAAGTAATAAAAAATAATGTGGGGACAATCCCCAGGTTTGGGGCACCGCCATCGCCCCAAGCAGCTCGTCCTAGGCCTCCTCTACCCTAAGTCCTAGGTCCGAGGCATATCATCACCCAGCTCACGATGACATGACGCTAAACTACCCTAACAATCCAACTGGATCGTCAGGATTCTGATCATCCTCGCGGAGCTGGAAATCCCACCGAAAACTTAAACTACAGTAAAGACTAGGGTTAATGTATGTGGAGTGCGGAACCAACTAACCACAGTACAACCCAGACGGTGATGATGTCTCCCCCCGGTATGTTCATGCCCCGCGTCAAACCCGACTTCCACGTGGCCCACCTTTAAGGGACGATCACTGACTCATCCAGGGTTCACAGGGTATTGACTATTTCTTTTAGTCACCCATACCAGAGCTGGTCACCGAGCCCGCCAGGCACACGAAGCATACGGTCTTCCTTTAGGAAAACAGGGCACTCTCCATCATGAGCTATAAGAGCTCTTCCTGTAATCCCTCCGGGCAGACAATGACCGACATCATCGAATCCCTTAGTTTGTTTTGAAATAAGTTAAACTGAAAATAATTAGCCAGCTCCACACGTCCAAGTGTGAAGTCTGTACTAGATACGGGTATAGTATTATTGCTTGCATGGCCAGCCTAGATCAATAACGGTTTTATAACGAGAGACATAAAGAGTTTGAAGGGCAATCTCCCTCCCCCCAGTCACTGAGTGACTTTATTGCACCAACAAGGTCTCCGTATATCCTTCATAGCTCTCACTTGTGATGCGTAGCTAAATCTCTTTTCCGTTACCAACCCACGCAGGACAAGGATTATGTAGAGTAACCCCAGTCTAAACACTCATTTAAATAAAATGAATTGCATCTAAACTATAAAGGGATTACCCAGCATATTTCGAAGAAGAACATATAAGAAGTAAGTATGACAAAAGATTACTGAAGGTAATCCTTAAATAAAAGTGAAGTATGATGACCAGAACCGAGAAGATACGGGATAGTAGTATCTAAGCTAGGTTGGGCCAAACATTTATGATTTAAGATCTTAAGGGAAAATCAAAAGCATCGAGTATTCAAAACCAAGAACACTGGGAGAATTTAGCGTAAACAACACTAGCTAAAACTCGATGTTCTTTAAAAGAGGACTCAAAAGAAGTATAAAAATGGGGTTATTGTATATACTTAAATATTCAGAACTTATCTACAATGAAAAGTAACTAAACATTATAATTTCTGTTCCATTATTGTTTTCAAGAAACTATTTAGTAAAGTTAAGGTGGTTTCACACTGAGTCAAAGTATAATTTTAAGTATGATAATTTATGACAAGTTTTATTAAGGGAAAATTAAAACTTAGAATCTTATAAAGTTTAGATTCCTGCATGATTCAATGAAGATTAAATAAATTATTTAACTACTTTAGGATGACACACATAAAGTTCAGAGGTCCCCCAAGGTCAGAGTGTCGTACAGCCGTCGCAGCCTTGCGGGCGAACGTCGTCAACACACTTTACAAGAAGCAACCCACGAACGAACGTAATGTCTCCATCAAGAATATTCTTCCTATTGATTCAGGACAATTCTAATTTATTCCTTATAAACAATTTAATGTCATTAGACTAAACTAGAATGTCCCTTCACATAAAAAGAAAGTTTTATGTTGTCTAACTACTCTTCATTTGGTAATCTAACGCTAAGATCAGGAGGTCCTCCCGCGGTATATGCCACTCAAACGACGCATCCAATAATGGGCGAGCGTTGTCAGCACATAACACAAGAAACACTATTTCCAAAATCCAACGTTAAAACACCTTGCTAATATCCTTCCATTTGTATTGGAGTAACTCCAATTCATCCCACACATACAGAAGAGGGAATTCAGGATGAATCAGCGAAACCTCACACAAATAGAAAGAGAAGAACTTTAGTATCAGACCCTTTTAGGCTTGAGGGCTCCGGCCCAAGAATGATTAAAATAAATAAATCCGAAGGTTGATATTATCAGATAGACTTAGACAGATACTCCAGAGACACGCGACATACATTAGCCACAACCAATATAGTGGACATCGGGGACACATGTCACGAGGGCATCCATCCATGCTTGGTTGAACTAAATAAACCTGAGAGCAGGCATTTCTTAATCTCAAAATCTGGGACTCCTATAGTATGAAAGTAAAAGGAAAGATAAGCACCTCCTATGAGCTTGAGTACAGAGATGTAGCAATGCTCTCAGCATGTTCCAATTTTGGGAAATTGAGGCAGAAGATTCAAAATCACTATCAAAGCAATTTATTATTACTTGAAATATTATTATTTATAATATTCACTCTACTTAAACTTACCCTTTATTTCACAATAAAATATCACAATCTATATCCAAGTTTTAGTTTTCAGATATATTATTTTAAGATTTTGAATTGACGTTCTAATTCTTTTGATCTGACGGAATATTTTTCTTAAATTTTATCATATGAAGACATTAGTATATTAAAAACTGGAATTTTGATTTAGGGCCAAAGATTTTATATTATTTTCTAAAAAAGGTAATTATTTAATGTATTAATATTTTCTTCCATTTTGATTTTGGGTTTTGATTTATTTTTAGTTAAAGAGATAAAAAATTTATAAAGATTTCAAAATAGCGTCTAGCTTTGAGTAAAACTAAATCAAAAATGATTTATTTGTTGACTATTTGACAATAATGTCAAATAGACAATTCTACCTAAAAAAAGTATAAAAAATATACATTGACTAAAGTCTCCTTGAATTGATGATAATAATATACATCGTCCAAAGTCTCTTTGATATGTTGACAAAATATACAACATCTAAAGCCACCCCTAATCGATGACAATATATATACATCAGAGTCCAGTTTCCATGATTTCACCAAGGACTATTTTAATCAATTTCTCTGTAAAGGAAAGAATTAAACACAATGAAATTTACATTACCTTTACAATCCAAGCAATACCTTTTTTTTTGCCTTCACGATTTATCATTTGTGGTTTGCTTTTCCATGTCTATAATGTTCCTTGTAATTCCTGTACCTGTTTAGAAATAGAACATTATCCTGCCTAGCTATACGCGAACAAAGACACTTGTAGAACTAGTTTATACTTAATTATGGGAAAAGAAAATCTTTATTACTATCTACAAATAACGACTCAGATTAGAAACACAGTATGTTATAATTTCCGCAGAGTTATTAATGTTTACAACCGAAAATCATTAAGTGGGAATATCAATTTACTTAAAGTATCACACAGTACAAGCCTCTTATGACCTCGCAGGTAGATCTGTAAAGCTGCAAATATTCTCCAATCAACTCTTCCTCTTTTGACATTGAAATCTGATTTTCTCAACGTTATTTAGCTCACATATCCTGGAAGAAACTATAAATTTCATTAAGTCACATTTCACCTTAACTCAAATACACACAACAACTTTGAACCGAAAATAAATAAAGGATGGAAAACCACAAAATTGAATACTTACATAACATTAGTTTCACTCCACTTATTCTTTACACTTTGGAATCAAACCCTGAATGTTAGCATCTTGAAATTATGCGCAAATAAACCTTCCTATTCTATATCCTACACGAAGCAATCCCTATCTTTATCTCAATTGAAGGAATCCACAATCCAGGATCATAGCCTCCTTCAAAAGATTCGTCTCATCAGCTGTATGAATTCTATCTTTCGCGAGCTACAAAAAATAAAAAAAAAATATAACTCACAGAAATCCAGCTTACTATCGATTCTGTTCTTTCACAGACGTCTCAAAGTAACAACAAGGATATTTGGAGCGTTTACCGATTCCCTTCTTCCATTTTTCTCCGTTTTTTCCCAATTTTCCTTGTTTGACGGCCCAAAATCTCTCTCACCTGAAACCTTTAAACATGTTAAAATTCTATTTCAGCTTCATTGCCCTCACTATTCAACAAAACCTGATTCATAGTTTTCTTCTGTTGCTTTCGTTTATCAAAATTTTAGCAACTATTCCTTTTATTCGGTTAAAAAGCTTTTTTCTTTCCATTTTCCTTTTTCGACTCTCTCCCGACCCTGTCTCGACTGTCACTCCATGTCATATTTTTCTACTCCCCGTTTCCTGTTACACTTCTTGACACTTCCTCTAAATAGTATTTTATGCATTTAAAAATTTTTTAGGGTTCCGCAAGTGCACAGTACCTATTATCAGTAAAATATTCGAGGTAGGCCTCAATAAGAGATTACTCGCATTTCTAAATTACAGGGAAATAATGTCTGACAGGCAGTATGCATACCGCGAGGGACGCTCCACGACTGACCTGGTCCGCGAGGTGGTGTGGCGCGTGGTGGGCGCGCGCGAGGCCGGCCGGTATGTCGCACTTATATGCTGCGACCTCTCGCGCGCGTTCGACACCGCGTCTCATCGCCTCGTCACCCAAAAGCTAAGTCACTATGGAATACAAGGGCCTCCTCTGCAGCTCCTCGTGTCATTCTTAAAAGATAGAACTCAGGCAGTAGTAGGAAACAGAGGGCGCATAACATCCTCCGAAGTCAAAAATACAATGGGAGTCCCCCAAGGGTCTTGCCTCTCAAATACTCTGTTTAGCCTACTGTTAAACGACCTACCACACATGGTCGAAGACTCTGAAGTGTATATGTACGCGGATGATGTCGCAGCAGTGATCTCTGCAACCACGCATTCTGAGCTCGAGACCAAGCTCAATAGATCCCTCCAGCACCTCGACCAATGGTTTCGGATGAATGGTTTGGCTCTAAACAGAGATAAAACGTCATACATGTGCTTCAATTTAAATGGCAATGAGCCCAAGCCCATGAAAGTATGTATAGGTGGTTCGCAACTTTTGCAGGTACGCTCAACAAAACTGTTGGGGTTTTGTATTGACAGCGCCCTCGTGTGGGAGACGCATATCGATCAGCTCTGCACCAAACTCGGTCGCGCATGTTTCGCTCTGCGACGCCTTAGAGCCACCGCTTCTAGGGAAGTGGTAAGGACATGTTACTTCGCGACTGTCCATTCCACCTTGACCTATGGTCTGGAACTTTGGGGCAGAGCTGCAGATATCGAGAGAGCGTTTATCTCGCAGAAACGCGCGATACGCGCTATGGTAGGCGTGCAAGACGACGTATCTTGCAGACCTTATTTCAGGGACATGGGAATTTTGCCGATGCCGTGCGAGTACATCTACCAACTTGCCCTGTTCGTACACACTAATATAGATTCATTCAAACGCAAGGGAGAAATATCGACTCACAACTTACGCAGCAACGCCAACGGGCATGAGCTCGCCACCCCGTTTCATAAATTGAAAAGGTCGGAACAATCAGTGTATATATCGGGACCTGCTGTCTACAATAGGCTACCGGACGAAGTACGAAATGCAGCCTCTACCCGATTATTCAAAATTAAAATTAAAAAGTTTTTAGCATCCATGCAGTTTTATAGTCTGTCGGAGTTTTTAGAACAAAAAAATAATTAATATTTTATATTTTTTGTATGAAATGTTTTTCAGAATTGGTTGTGTTTTTACATTCTTTAAATGTAATATAATTTATCTTTGACTTGTAATTTGGTATTATCAATAAACGTATTGTATTGTATTGGTGTCACAGTTGTTGAGCCGCCCTAGAAGGTCTCTGACTTGACTCAGGATTACTACCGTAGATAATAGCCGCGACCAACGAGTCATCTTACATCTCGGACAATCAGGTGAATGATTCTGCAATGTCCTAAGTCCTAACCAAACTAGGCAAGTTACTCAAAGTGTATTTTGTTCGACAGAATCCCTACTGGGAATCGAACGTTATAACATCGCAGCTTTGCACATTTTAAATAGGTTGGTTATCAATATTTGACCAGGGACCGGCGTAAGTGGAAAGGTCTGACCCACAGGTCGCGGCAATATATTTCAATATCGGCAACATGCCTGCCACTGCCAGCGAATGTTATTAATTTTAATACGAAATTAGGAAGTGAATGCAAATCACTTCTCATGGAACTAAATAGGCAAAAAATTTCGTTCATTTATATTCTTTCATTTTTGCTTTTGTTTATTATATCATTTTTAAGATTTTTTTAATTTCATTTGTTAATATTTCTTTATTGAAAGGTTTCAAAGTAGTAAGTTTACGTTGTAAAATATTGCTGTCATATTAAAGTACGTCACTAATGTAAAGGTAGTGGCCAAAGGCGGCATGCTGCTTGCTCACTGCAGATAGAAAACATGCAAACTAAAATTTCCACCGCATAATCGAATAAAGCCCACATCCGAGTTTCTAATCCTCCGTGGAGATAAATAATCTACAGCACACGGCAAGGCAAAGCAGAGATTTCACATTAATGATAATACACCGGCTCCACGTAGCTACTATGAGTACCAGTATGGATGGGCAGTTAGGTATTTGCGTCTCCGACTGTACACAGGGATGGAAGAAGGGCAGAAACGCATCTTCAAAATCATTTGTTCAGAGATCTTTTTAGCTTACGATATCTATTTAAGTGTATATAATTATAAGTAGTTAGGAATAATAGGAAACGCACACTTGAGCTCATTCCTATTCTTCGTAGTAGATGTAAGTGTGGCGACACACCTGCGGATATTCCTCGTCGTGACGATCCGTGACGGATCTTTCCATCAAGACTAGGTAACACACTAGAGCGGAAGTTCCGCAAAGCATATGTCACAAGTGACAAGACCTTGAGGCAAGTTCCGAAGCGGATATTCCGCTTTGGTATGTCAATCATACTTTGAGATCCATCGCGGAAAATCCACCCCTCGAGATAGTATACCTATTGGAAAAGTTTCGAAAGATAACTTTATATTCCGTATTTGAAACCATTTTTGAAAACGGAGTTATTTTTATTTATTGGAAACCAAAAAAATCTAAATAAGAGAACTAATTTTGTTTTGGAACTGCTTCCGAAACTTTATGTGTCGCTACGCTAATGCTATCAGAGTTGTTTAGGTATGTAAGTACAGTAACTTTTAATTTATTTGCTGGCGAAACGTAGAATGTACTGCAAAGTGTGGAACACCCACGTGTGGAAGAAGGTCTATGCATATTTTTACCAGAAGGAGGATTATCTTTGTATTACATCATATTTAAAATAAATATGGATTTCTCATTTCCCTAGCTCCATTCCTGTGCAGTGGCGGCGCTGCTCGATGCAAGAAGCCTGCGCTACCCCATAATTAAGGCTGCTGTGCGCGCACCGCCCACCAGCACTCGCTCCGGCCCTGCGTACGCATACTTTTTTATTTTCTACAGGTTCTGTTATATAGTACGTATTTATGTAGATAGTTATATATAGTTATGTAAAGATCTCTATCGATAAAATTGATGTCTTGAAAGTCGATAAGATGAGTAAGGTAGAGGATGGGGTCGTTTTCAAAAATGGTTAGTAAAGGACCTATAATTGGACACATAATAATTATAGCTTTATCTGTACTTAACAAAAAAGAGTTGCTTACAGGACTTATTTAAAAATCGGCCTCTTGATACATAATTTTGAATTTGGGAGTTAGTTACTACAGGACTTACGCATGTGGACCTCGGCTTCGCCTCTGCCCACATTATCACGTTCGTCCTACGATTCCTTTTTTGTCAGCCATGGCAGTAATGTTCTATAGTTGTGTCAGCTTGTCTAAAAATTCACAGATTTTGTGGCTCACTCGACCATCAAGCACGTTGGAAATGAATCTATGGAATTCGTTTTTGACTTTTTTCAAAAAGATTAAGCTACAGGGCAAACCCTTGTCTTTGTTTTAGGTTCAAATTATAGCCGACTAAATTGTCTAGAGGAATTTTTCTTAAATTTTTAATATCATTCTTCGTTTCCAAAATATCGAGCTTCAAAATAAAAAATTCTGATTAAATTGTTTTTTTTTTTCACTATTTCAGTCATATTTTTTTTCGTTCATAACTTTCTGGAATAATTCTTTTTGCACCTTACAGCTCTCGTAAATACGCGTCTTTTGAGCTTTTTTTGAATATTATATCACCTTATCTCTTCGAGGTATAAGGGGATCGCACTTTTTCGTGAAATTGGAGCCTACTACACTGCAGCGAACGAAAAGACATTTTCAATGTCAAAAATCTATCATTGGACACACCGAAATACAAGGGTTTGTTTCTTATTTAAAAGTGGTATCACTCATCAAATCCGGTGACAATGGACGAGACTGTGGAAGGAGAGCGATGCTATCATATAGTGTGTGAAAGTAAAGGCCCAGTGGGCCAAAACGGAAACTTTCAGGAAATGAAAAAAATTCAGCTTCTCCACTATACAAACTGTCCAATCAGGTTTCTTTTTTTTCTGAAAGTTTTATTCACCGATGATGTTCAGTTACGTTGACTGTTTACTTAGGTACATGCGCTTTCAGTTTTTGCAAACCTTTCCCCTTGGCCTTTCCCTTATAAATGATAGTACCTGGGCGACCGAGCATGCGCAGTCCTCTCACGCCCCGGGATTGCTCCGTCGGCGGGGAATCCTCTTAGAGCTGCTGTGGCTCCCTGAGAGGGTTTCAAGCGCGGCCTGTGGCTACAGGCCGGTCGTTGGAGAGCCGCCCTGTGACTCCGTGAGGAGAGGCCCGGTGAGCGACCAGCGAGCGGGCGGCTATTGGCGAACTCGGTGATGGAAGTGGTGCGGTAAAGGGAGATAGTGGGGATGTAGTGCGGCAGGTGTTGGCAGGTCAGGAGTGGTTGGCAGGTGTGATGTTGACTGGAGTTGGAGAGCCGCCCTCCGCGGTGCCAGCCCCCCGGGTGAGACTCCGTGAGGAGTGCGACCGAGCTATGCTCTGTATGATTAAAATATATCGGGTGAGCAAGCTATGCTACTCAACAACAGATGGCGCTGTAAGTTTCTTGAACGCACTAAAACGCGCTAAGAAATATTAAAAAGACGGTGAAAACGAATTTTCGCAGACATGGGACCCAGCTAGATCGAATTTTTGCCCCCCAAAAACCCCTGTATACTAAATTTTATCGAAATCGTTAGAGCCGTTTTCGAGAAACCGATTACAAATATATATATATACAAATATTGCTCGTTCAATAGTAGTGAAAGTGTCCCGCCCCCCCCCCCCTTCCCTTATATCCTGTATTTTGCCCGTTAACTGTCAAATTCCCAGGGCAGAGGCGTTGGTTCCGATTTCATGCATCTGCCAACGTGGCATTAAATTTGGAAATGACTAAAGCGATCGTCATTAAAAGTATGGGATGGCATAATGTGTCAAATGTCATCCCAATCATTTCTTCACGTTCGCTTTCGTCAAATAGCACGTTGTCTGGTCCCCCAGATCCTTGTCTCTCTTATGTTATGTCATATAGCATCTCATGAAACGTTCACTGCAATGTGTTATTTGGCCAAATACCGTACGGAGCGAGTTTGAACGACAGTAATCTAAATGATTTGCTAAAATCTGTCAGTCGTGATAGGGATAATATTCAATATTTTGAGCTAATAACGTATAACAATGGTAAGCTGGATAAGAAGAGTACATGTCGAGGTTTAGTCTTAGACATAATAATGCTTAGCTATAGACATAAAAATCTGTACCCAAATAATTCTGCAATAATTAAAACGACTGAGGAGCCGACAACAATAGGCACTAGAAATTTTTTTCGTGACGAATGTAGGGAAATCTTATTATACTAGCGTAGTTAAATCAAACTTTTTGTCAAAAGATACAGATATAGATAGTAACGATAGCAATGTCAATTCAATAAAATTACATGAAGAAAATTGTACAACAAATTACGATAATATTAATGTTTTTCATCAGAATCTCTGTGGCATCTCTACGAAAACAGATCAGTTGGAATTGTATCTGGAATCTTTAGATCAAAGACAAGACTATGTATGTATTAGTGAACATTTTCTCAATAATCAGTCGGCGATTTACTTTCACCTTAATAACTTCAATGTCATATCGCTTTTTGCTAGACAAAATAAGGCTAGAGGTGGCACAATGATTCTTGGACGCAGAGACAAACATACTGTAGAAGTTGATTGTGCTGGGCTTTTTGCATGCTCAGAATGCTTGGAGTTGAGTGGAGTCAAAGATTTAAATACTAATGTGTACATCTTTTGTTGCTATCAAAATGATAAAAGGTTTGATTTATTTCTGTGTAAATTGGAATTATTATTACAAAAAGTCTATGATAAAAAGGTAATAATAATGGGGGATTTTAATGTAGATATGCTTAAAGATACTCTTAAAAAGAATGACTTTGTAAACTTACTGAGGTGCTATAATTTTCGACATATTATCCATGATGTAACGTTTATAAGAAATAACTCTTGCTCCTGTATCGATAATATTTTAACTAATATTAATGCAGATTCTATTGAAAACACCGCTGTAGATCACAATGGGCTTGCAGATGGGCATGCTGCCATAATGGTTAATTTATTAGTGGAAAGATTAAGAAATGAAAAATGGGTGGATCGGGTCATTTACACGGAAAGACGGGTATTCAATAGTATTAATAATGACAAATTTAGACTTAGTATATTTGAAGAGAGTTGGTTAGACTTAGGTATAAACAATTTTTTAAAAAAGATAACGTGCATGTTTAAAACATGTTTCAGTAAGAAGAAAAGAAAGGTTAAAATAAAAAATGTAGGAGAGACGAAATGGATTACAAGAGGCGTGAAAGTATCCAGTTTGATGAAACGTTTCCTATGTAATATAAACAATACACAAAATGATATAAGTATTCTAAGATATAAAGCGCAATATATTAAAATTTACAGAAATGTTATAAGGGAAGCTAGATCTAAAGCAATTCAAACTAAAATAAGTAATGAAAATTATAAGTCAAAGGGTATATGGAAGGTTGTGAATAAGCAAAGAAGTAAGAACGTTAATAAGCGAATTGATAATATAATACTTAAAATAGACGGTAAAATTATCAGTGACCCTTCTGAGATAGCCCAAGTTTTTTCTGACCAATTTGCTATTGGACAAGTTAGTGTGGTAGGAAACCTTGAGTTATCGTTGGACTACTTGTCTAAGCACTGTAAACGGATTGATAATGACATGGATTGTAGAACTGTCACGGCATATGAAATTTCAAAAATTGTGAGAAATATGGAAAATAAAACGTCTTGTGGGTATGATGAAATGCCTATTTCAGTTATCAAGGATAATATTGATATCTTGGACCAGGCATTGGCTGCATTTTTTAACCAATGCATGGAAAGTGGGATTTTTCCAGATCAGTTAAAAATAGCGAAAATCTTACCGGTATACAAGAAAAAATGTAAATTTGATGCCAACAACTACAGGCCAATTTCTCTATTGCCTGTCTTATCAAAAATTTTTGAGAAGCTGATAAAAACTAGACTAATTGCTCATTTAAGTAAACACCGAGTACTGACCACACGGCAATTTAGTTATCAAAAAGGAATTGGGACTTCTGAAGCTATTGATACAATAATAAATGACGTAGTAGGTAACCTAAATAGAAAGTTAAAAGTGGCCGGGTTATTTTTGGATCTTAGTTCAGCTTTCGATATGGTTAACCACTCCATTTTATTAAAGAAGCTTGAACATTATGGTGCCAGGGGGAATGTCCTAAAGTTATTAGAATCATACCTTAAGAACAGGAAGCAGTACGTAGAGATTAGGAAAATGGGTATTGATGGCGCGGAAATTACGGTGACCTCTGCGCTTGTCAATATCTCCCGAGGTGTACCACAGGGTTCCATTTTGGGTCCAATCTTTTTCCTGGTCTTTATTAATGATGTCGTGAACTATGTCACGTCGGTGGTACCCAATGCTAAGTTAGTGTTATTTGCGGATGATTCTAATGCGGTTCTCTCAGGCTCTACTACTAAAGAACTAAATGAGAATGCGAATGCTACTTTAACAGCTTTCGATGAATGGTTTGCTGCCAATGATCTCCAGCTAAATACTCAAAAAACCCAAGCTATCTTATTTAAGACAACTGCCAGAAATAAGGAGACTCTTGATCTTAGGTTGAAAAATAAAACAATTGAACTAGTACAGGAAGTAAAATTTTTGGGTCTACACATTGATTCTCTACTCAATTGGAAAGCAGAGTTAAGTATTTTAGAGGGGTCGATTAGTTCTGCTTGCTACGCGTTAAGAAGCTTGAGAGACATTCTGACATTGGATCAATTAAAATCGGTATATTTTGCATTGGTGGAATCTAAATTACGTTATAGCATCAAATACTGGGCGAATAGTTACAAGTATAATATGGTTAAAGCTTTTACTATTCAAAAGAGGGCTGTTAGAGCTATTGCTCGTATCCCACCATGGGAATCATGTAAAGATTATTTTAGACGGTATCAAATTTTGACTGTTCCTAGCCTTTACATATTACTTGTCTTAGTGGATGTAATCAAGCACAGAGCTTTATATGAAACAGAGGCGGAAATGAATAAGCGCTTAAATACAAGAAGGAAAGATCTTAGTCAAAAATTTCAGCCTTGCCTTAATATTGCTCGACACTGCCCAAGGTACCAAGCCGTGATATTATTTAATAGACTACCGGTAGAACTCAAGACGATAACTAGTATTGATTTATTTAAATATAAGCTGAAACTTTTATTACTGGACAAAAACTGTTATAACTTAGATGAATTTTAAACTTTAATTTTCAAAACTCAAATTGACATTTTAATAAATATTATTATTTATTATTGTTATCATGAATTTATTGACATTTTAATTTTAGTTTAGTTAATAAGTTAATTGAGTTTATTTTTTGTAATGAATAAGTTGGTTTAATTTATTTGTATCTATTTTTTAAGAAAATTCGCATACAGTTGTACTGTTTTAGAATGAAATAAATAAATTTCAGCCTTCGAGTGCCAGAAGCGAATTTGGTACACTTTGTTTTTCGACAATATACCAACTAGTTCATCAATTACTTGTTATTTTCCGGTGATTTATACAATGTGAATTTTCATTCTTTTTGCCCCCGAAATCCAGTGATTCTACTCGTGAACAGCTTTACCAAAGAAAAATTTTTTACTTGATAACAATTTCTAACTTCTCATACAAAATTAAACGATCACGTGACTACTGTAGTATGTGAATGAATTCAAATAAACTTAAACTTTTTTCTAAGCGGGAAAATTGCTGATTTTCATAAGTTGGGCTTTGGGAGCAAAACCAATAAAAATTCACGTCTCATAAGAATATACCTCTGAAAATATTTTAAGTATAATTGTTCTTTCTCGCTCTCTTCCAATTCCGATAACACCCAGCGTTGCGGTTACCACTGTCACCTTCCTCATAATGTTTGCAGTTGATCGCGGCGCGCTCAAAGTTGGGCAGACAGACTGTGGTCGCCGACCACAACAGTGGTACCGCAGTTCATATCCCGTAAAATTGTGCCATCAACATCGGGGTTTATAGCACGAAAAATTTACCAATCTCATTTTTATAGCCTATGGTGCGGTAATTTCGCCGACAGGTGTAATAATTCCGGTTTGTTTCGGCAATTTGTATCTTTAAATAAGCCCAAAAACGTCTATTTCTGGCCTAGGCTTAGGTTTTCCCAAGAGATCGCTATCTCCTTTACCTAGTAAGTAATGTCTGGGTGTTTCTCGTCCTCTCCTGCCTTCATCCTTTTCTACATAATTGATACACCCCTATTGGATCTCATAGAAGGATGCAATTGGATATAGGATGCTTTGAAAATTAAAATGAGAAATAGGTCTACAATATATTTTCCAAATAACTTTTTTTTTGGTAGGACCACGGGCAATAAATCTTACAAGCAGACTGATTGAAGTTTCAACAATGTTCCTGTAGTTTCACGTACTAGAGATTTTTGTACCAGATTTTTGTGTTTCAGCTTTTTAGGATAACATAGCTAATACATATCCCAAGAAAATTCAAACCCCAACATTTTTTTATGTCACAAGTGGGCAAACGGGCAGGTGGGCCACCTGGTGGTAAGTGGTCACCACCGCCCAAGACACCACTGCATTATTAGTGAAATAATTTAACACTAATAGGACAGCAAACGCGGTACCCACCCTGAGAACTAAGGTGGTATGTCTCATGTGCGGGTAGTTTCACTGGCTCCCTTACGTTTTAAACCGAAACACAGCAGTGCAAACACTGTTGCTTAACAGCAGAAACTGGCAAGGGGGTGGTACTTCCCCAGACGGACTTTGCACAAAAGCCCTACCTACCACCTACAGGTAACATAAGATAATCTAGGTAGGGAACAACCATTCTCCCACCCATTAACAATCTTAAAACTGCCCACGAAAACCTTCACACGACCTATCCATAATTAAAATAATAAAAAAACCGTCATGAATGAGTACGGTGAGATAGCCTCTCATGTTTATTAAAATCTCGGGGCGCGGGTTCGAGTCCCGACGATGATTTATGCGCTAAAGGAGCGCGTATGCCGCCTCCATTCATTTGTTTTTTGACCGCGCACCGCGTTTTGTTTCTCCATTTTGTGATAGGCTTGATTAGTTTTTAGCTTGGTTTAATCGAGAGTAGTGTTTTGTTTTTGTGGGGCGTTCACTTGTTACTTTAGATAGTGTCCACTGTTCCTCTATGTATAAAAGCTGATATGTCTGCTATTTTTACTGTTGGAAACATCAAATTTTTTTTACTGGAAGAAACGTCTAAGGCGAACATGATAGCGATCAGAAAACAGAGAAATAATTATAAATATTATTTCTCATATTATTTTTACTTTACATTGTGCTTTCTTGCTTTGTTGTATTATCCTACTATACCTATTATAAACCCGAAAGTTTGTAAGTATGGATGGATGTTTGTTACTCTTTCAAGTAAAAACTACTGAATGGATTTTAATAATACTTTACAATAATATAGCTTATACATCAGAATAACACATAAACCTGCGCAGACGACGCGTCGCGGGCAACAGCTAGTCTTATAATAAAAAAGCAAAAAAGCACACCGTTATGTAAAAATCCGCCAAAAACTTAAGGATATTAATATGCTCATTCAATAAAGCGAACAAATTTCTGTAATGAACAAGACTCGGAATTCAAAAGTGTCGAAATAGTTGGCAGCAGATCTCAATGTAATTAGCTACGCTTCAATATTCGTCCGTTGCGTATCGTAACATCCCATGAAACGTCCACTACAGGACAGGGAGCTACCTCCAGAACTCCAGCAAAAACGCGTGGTACTTTGGAGGGGATTTACCATAGCATAGTCACCACGCTTGTAAGCGTTACGACTGGCGACAGCTGTTGTTGGTGACCGCAGTATGTAAGATGATACGATACACAAAAAGATGCTGCTGCTCATCCTCCGGTTAAGGCCTTAGTCGCCTCTTACGACACCCACGGGTAGAGATGGGTTGGTATTATTCTTTGCCAGCACAACACGGACACGTTACGTATACGATTACTCTACCTCAAAGCTAACAAGCGTGGTGACTACGGTACTGCCCTCCAAAATGTAACACGCGTTTTTGCTCGAATTCTGAAGGGAACTCCCTGTACTGGAGTGGACATGAAAAGTTACGATGAATCATGTCCTGATCAGGTCAATGATCTTCAATATCATGAGCATAATACAATAAGGACAATAAGCTTTGTCTGGAATTTCAGATATACTACGGCGTAGAGAATGACCCAGAAAATAAACGACAATAAATAAATAATACACTTTTCTACGTATCTCCAACGTTAACATGGGCCCTGAATCCCATAGTTTTCCGAAGCTTCGATCCTTTTGCAACATCAAGTTTTCATTTTGGTCCTACCATAGCTCTTGGTATGGGATCCACGACTTCGAATTTGCTTGCTAGATTGGCTGACTGGCTGTTGAACTTTACCTCATTATTTATACGTTTCTAAATATTATATATATACCTATATTATATATATATATAGGCCTATATTTTTGGTCCTCCTCCTCAAGTCCAAACTCAAAGTTTGCCAGAGAGCGATGGAACGCAGTATTCTTAGAATTAAACAAACAGACCAATCCAGAAACACCGTACTGCGTTCCAAAACTGGTATTGCCGCCGTGGGGAAGTAGCCCGCTGAACTTAAGTGGGATTGGGCTGGCTACGTCTGTCGAATGTGCCCTAAAAGATGGGCTGAGGAAGTCACCCATTATATACCTCATGACGGGTCCAGACGCCGAGATAGACCAAGAAAGCGATGATGTGACGACCTTGATGCCTTCTTAAAGAATTGGGAAGAGGTTAAAAAAGATCGTGACCCATGAAAAACCGCGGGGGAGGCCTTCGCCCAACAGTGGGATCTAGTAGGCTAACAAAAAAAAAATGGTGCTATCGTTGTAGGTACTGAAATAAACTATCAATACTCATAAACATTAAAAGACTTTACAGCCAAAATGTTGTTCATTCTCACTACTTATTGGACACCCCTCGTATACTCTCTCTACCTATCAATGTAGCATAAACTTGGTCAATCATTCACATTTGGTGCCATGTGACTGAACATCCAGAACCGTCATCTGTCACGTGCGATGACGTCACAGGTGCGCAGTCGCCGGCTGACGATCACTGCCAATTTCGAACGTTTACCTCTTACTTTATCCTGACAACGAAATACATAGCATAATACTGAGGAGCAAGGTTGAATTTAGAACATATATCTTTAGCTCTATTTTCCGCACGCTAATACTAAAACGACGTAAGTGCTTTAAAGCGATTTTTCGGAATCAGACTTTTTGCAGCAATTATAAGAAAGGTTTTAAAGTTTTCAGTTTTTCTATTGTTTCGAACGGTTGGCTATAATGACATAATGGGTCGAGGTTCGATCCTGGCCGATTACGCGGCACACGATCGATTATTGTGATCAATACAGGGGTTAGACGGTTCGCTGCCAATTTTACATCTTTTTTTATATAATTTCGTTACAAACAATGTGGTCGAGATGCGCCATCGATAACTCTATACGGCAGATGGTGAGAAAAACTGTTATGTTCAAAAATAAATACGAAAATAAGGTGGTTTTGCGTAATAGTATTATTAGTGTTACAAATAATTGTATATTAAAGTAGGGTTAATTTATGACTTTTATACCTTTTGTTTAAGTTAAGCTAAGGAAGATATTTTTTTAATGCACGCATAAACCAATTTTGGTTTTTTGATGCGTTTTCTTTAAATAGTTGAGTATAATGTTTTGTGTTTCTTTAAGGCGATCCGTTTTCCATACTAAATTCAAATGACTTGCATTCTTATGCGGGACATAAAATGCCGTTGAAAAACGAGTGTAAACTTATAACTCGATAAGACTTTAACCAACTCCTGCGCAACAAAAATCTTTTTATCGATGTTTCCCATCACTATCCGACGGGCCGCCGACATGGCTCGACAATTTCGTAAATTGTGCACGATTAGCGGGCGATTACGACCATTACCGATAGTTACCGGCAGACGGACACCCCCGCCGATTAAAATAATCGGTAACCGATAAAACCGATAAAATAATCGGTTTTGTAGAGCGGTAGTTTTTGCCTGAGGTTGGGATAGACAATTGGTTTGGGTGTCCTAATTATTAAAGTGATGCCAATAGTTCGAGCAAGATAATCAGACAGAACGGTTTCTCAAAAAAATATTTTTTGTGTTAATAAAACCATAACGATTATATTCGTGTGTATATGTCAGCGGACAATGATACGGAGTCGTAAGTTGATCAATTTCCTAATATAATAAGTGGATCAAATTGCGCAAAATAATAAATTTTACCAAAATCGCTTCTGGCACTCGCCTGCTGCTTCCGCAGTACGCTCGCTTCTCTCGCTCGGCTCGTGCGTGCGTTTGGTCGAAAGAGAACCTAACACAACCTACTGCTTACTGCGCTTGCCTTACCAGGCGTACCTATGGATCTGCGAATTTCCTACGAGATTATTATTTTTCGAAAGCTAATCAACTTCAAGGAAATTGATCAAATTACTAGAAAATAATAAAAATATCTGCCAAGAACTGAAAGTGTCGATTGAGAACAAATAAATGAACAACGTTCCCTAAAGAACATAAGTCGAAATACAAAAAAAAAATGTTTTCCCATAAGATACTGCCAGTTGATCAAAAACATACAATACGCTGCTATTTTGTATGAAAAGTCGATTTTAATTCGGCCTAAGGCTCCATGGGAAAAGTTGTTGTAGGCAGAACCACTCTTGAAATTTCCAGTGTTATCAACCATAAATCAATCAACTTTCAAAACCTTTTTTATCTTATTTTTGCAGATAAACTACTTTACACACAGAGAAACGATTTCCCTGAAAGTGTACCCTACTTCCTTGTTACCTGTTCTCTGAAACCCTTAAAACGTACGATTGGAAACTTGTTAGTTGAGTATGAATGACCAAGCACAACAAACAAACAGTATAGCTAACGTAGTTAATTATATTACGTAGGTCGTACGTATTATATTATGGTGGTATACGCTAGAAAGGTTACATCGAATTAAACTGCTTTTAGAATTTTTGAACTACAAAAAACTGGTTTTAAGTGACAGCTTTTTGAAAACTGAAAGGGTATCACCAGTCAACGAAACTATACAACTTTCAAAGAATGAAACTATCAGGAAATGAAAACAAAGTGCTTTGATGCCGGGTTATTCCACATGCGATGCACCTTTTTTACATTTTACCCTTAAATATTTTATTAGTAAATAATAACAAACCAGTATAAGCTGAACCTGTGCTACGTCACAATTGCTTGAAACCAGAGATCTGCTGAAGGTCAAAGCGTTTCCACTAGTATGCAGCCGTGTGTACAAACTTTTTGTTTTGAAAATAAATTAAATGAAAGTTTTGAAGCAATGAGAAATCACCTAGAACTCATCCACTCATTTTCAATTAATTATAGATAAACCAAGTTTAGTTAACGTGCTTTTCAAAGCATACAATCATGTTTCAACTTGACTTGTCTTAACATTCTAGTTAAAAGTCCACTGCTGAACAGGAGCTCCTTCCAGAATTTCACAACAAAACCATAGTCACCACGCTTGTACCTAAGCGTTGCGGCTGGCACCATGCACCGCGGTTGTTGGTGACCGGTTTGGTTTCCTAAAAGTTGTGTTTCGATGCAATTGGTTTACTCAAACATATAAGATATGTGTACAAACTTTCAAGAGGCGAATCTGTTTGAATCGGTCTAGTTGTTTGTGCATAAGTTACGTACTGTAAAAGTCGTAACTTCACGCGAACGAAGTCGTGGGCACAGCTAGTAGAAAAATAAGTAAGTACTATATCAAAATAGAGAACTTGCTCGTATAGACCTGCCCAGAACAACGTGTCGTTTTGCGTTTTGTCCCCCCCCCGTAACTTCTAAAATAAGAGAATGATAAAACTAAAAAAAATATATGATGTACATTACCATGCAATATTCCACCTAAAATTGGTTTGAACGAGATCGAGTAAGTAGTTGTTTTTAATACGTCATAAACCTTAACCGATTAAGGTGAGATACCGTTTCAAGAACTTTTCTATAAAGGAGGGGTCAAGTTGGATGGTCGCGGAGTTTTTAAAGTCAAAGAGCAAAAGATTTTAGTATATCATATGGTAAATAGGTACGGAACCCTCGGTGCGCGAGTCCGACTCGCACTTGGCCGGTTTTTTTTAATAATTATAGTTGATTATTAATAATTATAGTTTTATTTGTTTTTTTTTCTATTTTTATGTGAAAATCTTAATGCGGTTCACAGAATACATCTACTTACTTACCAAGTTTCAACAGTATAAATAAAAATAAAATAAATAAAAATTTGTTTATTTCTCTCCACAAACAAAAAACTTACAAAAAACATTTAAATGTAAATAAAAACTAGCAATATAACTTAGTAATTTGTTTGTGGGGTAGCTGGAGCCTAAACTAAGCCAAGGCCTGTATTTTAGGACTCCAGGTCCCCCCTCATGGACACCAATACAGTAATAGGTACATGTTATTAAAATTATAAGGTGGATTTATGGAGATTTCTAAGCTAAATGAAAATATTATAGTAGTTATAAAAAGTGTAAGTGCGTCTATCAATGTATATATATATATGCTCGTGTGTGTGAGTGTGTGCGTGCGTGTGTGTGTTTGTGTGTGTGTGGGTGGGCCAGTGTGTGTACATGTTTGTGTATGTATGTGTATATTTATACATCACTAATTTATTACGATTGAACTGTCAACAAATTTTCTGTTTCATTATAATCTAGTTGCAAAAGCCAAGCTATAGTCTTCTGCTTACATTTAAATTTAGAATCTTTGAATACATTTAGTTGCTTATTGATATTATTATAAAGTCTTGGACCTTGAAAGTAAAAAAATTTATTAGCAAATTGCGTTCTAGCTTGATTTGTTTCACAAACTGAAAAGTGTCTCCTCGTATTACTAACATCATTCTTAAAGGATGCCGTTTCGCAATGCTGTCTTAGTATGCACGCAAGGATATGCAGCTGTCGCACTGTTAATACTTGAGCATCCCTGTACAGATCTACAGTTGGGTAAGAACGTGGTTTAAAATAACAGATTTTGAGGATCAACCTTTGGGCACGCTCTAGTACTAACAGCTTAGACTTAGCTGCACCACCCCAGGACGATATGCAGTAACTGAGAATTGATTGAGCCATGGCGTAATAAACCATTTTAATTACATCTTCGTCTGCTACAAATCTCAGTGTCCTAAACAGAAACATTAACTTACGTACCTTTCCAGTTAAATTATTTAAATGTATATCGAATGAAAGTTTACTATCAATGTATACTCCTAGATATTTTATAGCTTTGGTCTCTTTTATATTTGGGCAGTTACAATTTACAACAGGAGGAAAAGAGCAACCATGAGCACGGAGGGTATTTGCTTCGACCCCTGGATTTCTAATAGAGAAAAGTACGTAATTTGTTTTTTCTGTATTTAGCGTTAACGAGTTAGCTGCTAACCAATGGCATACAATATCAAACCCTTTCTGAGCTGTTTGATACACTTCCTCCCAAGAGTCACCTACAAATATTAAGGTAGTGTCGTCTGCGTATGAGATTATGTGACAATTTTCCAGCTGCATACTACATAATTCATTAACATAACACAGAAATAGTGTGGGCCCAAGGATGCTGCCTTGTGGAACACCATGTGTTAATGGAAGATCTCCACTCGTGTACTCACCTATTCTTACACACTGTGTTCTATTGGTTAGATAATCTTTTATGATATTTAACTGCATTCCCCTTATTCCCATGTCATGCAATTTGACAATTAGGTTGGGGATAGAAACTGTGTCAAATGCCTTAGCAAGGTCTAGGAATATCGTTAAGCACTTTTTGCCACCATCTCCATTCCGCACCACAAAGTCCGTAAAATCATGTACCGCATCGTCAGTAGACCTTCCTCTTCGAAAGCCATACTGTGAATTGGAAAGTAGTTTTTGAGATTCCAGAAACTTTGTTAGTTTTGAGTTTATAACCTTCTCAAATACTTTTGACAATGTGGTGAGAATGGAGATGGGACGATAGTTGTTGACACAGCTTCTATCCCCTGCCTTATGTATGGGATGTAAAATTGCCTTTTTTAACGCAATTGGGAATACGCCAGCATTTAAACAGCGATTTATAAGATCGGCAAGTACAGGAGCAACAGTCTCCACAACCAGCTTTAAGGCTTTGGCTGATACTGAGTCCCATCCTGGTGAGCAGTCACTTTTTAGGTTTAAGATTATATTTTGTACTTCAGTAATATCAACATCAAGAAGTACAAACGAATTTTGTGGAATGATACTATTTTTACAGGTTGTAATAAAGGGGGGAACATTGGGCGATATACGTCCTGCAAGGTTTTTACCTACATTTGCAAAAAATGTGTTTACATCATCAATCGACGCCTGTACGGTACCTCGAGTAGTTAATAATTCCTGCGGTGAAACTTTATCCTTTTGCATATGAGTTACATTTTTTATTGTGTGCCAGAGCTTTTTTGAATTATTTTTAGCTTGAATTAACTGATCACGCTCATACTGTCTCTTATAGTTTCGGAAAAAAGTGGCTGTGACATACGGACGGACAGACAGACAGACAGACAGACATGACGAATCTATAAGGGTTCCGATTTTTGCCATTTGGCTATGGAACCCTAACAAAAAACTTTTGCAAAGTAAAAAAACATTTATTAGAAATCCTATTCAAAATTTTCACTTATCAACTTTGGTTTACAGTCACTGAGTTTTGTTAGTTTTTCATCAATAGATTTAGCGAATTAGCTGGGTTCATAAATTCACCAATGATGAAGAGAAAATTTCGAGAACTAGGTATGTGAAGAAATGTTGGGTTAGGTCTTCTTGTGCATGTGCTGCGACATGGGCGTTACCGCACTCTTAAATTATAGACCGCAGGCGTAGTCTGAAAGCTGTCCATACAATACCGCGGGAAATTTAAAAATAACAAGTTTTAAATCTTGAAAATACTGCAAAATAACAATTTAATACTTTTAGCTGGTTTTCAAGACTACAAATTACTACCTGAAAACCAACTAAAAGTACCAAATTGTTATTTTGCAGTATTTTCAGGATTGAAAACTTATTATTTTTAAATTTCCCGCGGTTTTGTATAGACAGCTTTCGTTGGCCAGACTCCAGCTGGCAAGAGCTGCAGTTGGTAATGAAAAAGAACAAAAAAAGTTTAAGTTGATTTTTAAACAACAAATTCTTAAGTAATTTTTGGCAGTATAGCTTCAAGGGTTTGAAAGTAGAATATTAAATCAGTAGATTTCAGGAGTCCCTTCCTACTAGTCTGTGTGTTAATTAGTCCTCCTTTCTTGCAGCAAAACCAATCGACGTGATTTTTAGCTTGAAGAATCTTTATTGGCTGGGAATCCTAAACACAAATCACTTCTATGGAAGGCTAAATCTTATTAAATGGAAGCCTCATTATTTTAAAGTATAGAATAATAAGTTCCAACTACCTCTTGAAATTTCTGGGTTGGTGATTTTGTGTAAGGGTGTACGTTCCTTTCTATTTTGTATCAAACTGGACCCTCTTTTCGAAAAATCGTCTTTTTGAGAAATCCCCATTACCTATGCTCCTAAAGGTCCTATTCGAACTCTACATTACCAATAACAAAGCTTTACAAAAGACATCCTCGCAGACACTGAGGAGATATTGTATAGGGTAGCTAGATTTTTTGAATTGTCGGTCCATATTTTGAAAATTATGAAAGTTGAAGCGTTTGAACCATTTCCTAACTTTTTTAGAACTTTACTACCCCGCTGTAAACAAAATATGTTGGTTCTCATTTTTCTGTGTTTATCAATCAGCTCATATGAATATCCTCAGCACTGGTTATAGCAGCCAAGACGTATGGTTACTTACTATTAAGGCTTAAACATAACAATTTATGAAATTGCCGATCGGAGCACCCTGTGATTACACCTGCGACTAATCGCTCCCAACTGGTTGGTAATCTACGATAGAATAACGGTTAGGTTTTTTATTTGGGTACTACCGCCTCCTTGGTCTCGTGGTGAGATGTTGGACCCACGAGCTGGAGATTGTCGGCTCGAGTAACTCGGGTGGACGATGAAGAAGTCTCTTTGTGATGTTGTTTCATTTTAAAGTCTTTTAAAGGTAGGCTATCGCAAGAAGTCCGTTTTGCCGTTTCCTTAACACTCATTTTACTTTGCATATTATAATTTTTCATACGTTTGACAACTGTCACAGCGAGCTTTTTAAGTTGACCTTCCTATTACTAGGACTCAATTTTAAATGTCCGTTTATCCATACTAAATTCAAATTACTTGCATTCTAATGCGGGACATAAAATGCTGTTGAAAAACGAATGTAAGTATCTATTTTTAGTAAAATTTTTCGCTAAGATACAGCTAATGCACTGAAAGTACTAGTTTTTGTTAGCAATTTTTGGTTCCATATTACCATTGTGAGTGTGCGATCTATACTGTAAGTAGTACTTTCGGTGCATTAGTTGTATCTTTGTATTAATCACAATATTAATCAGCGAAAACATTAACTAAAAATAGCAGTGTACACTAGTTTTTCACCACTATTTTATGTCCCGCATAATAATGCTAGTCATTTGAATTTAGTGTGGAAAACGGATCGCCTTAAGGTCCGTGAGGTACCGGATAAGAATAGACCACCCCACCCCAAAATTTTCAATGTACAGATTCGGCGAGTTTAAAGTCAGTCAAAATCATGATTAGATAATTAATTCATACCCAATTCACAATGGAAAACTTTAGTAGCTTACTCATTTTAAAGGAGTTGCAATAATAATAAAAGCCAATTACAAAGCAAATTAAACGCGATACATTGACAAATACGAGTGCAATGTGAGACTTTTTTTTTACCCAATTCATTCTTATTTTTTTACTCGTTGGTACTTAAGGTAGCAATATACTAGTATTTATTAAAATGTAGCTTCTATTTAGTACAGCATAAGGGAGGTTGGGAGATAGATATATGTATTTTCTTGTGGTTGTCTGTCTGTATATATCACACGACACGGGAGGGATAGAGCTGTGTTCACTCAACCCTGAAATGAGTTCAGCAAAGGGTGGAGCGCTAGTAAAAGCGAGTAAGCTTTTATTTACATTTATTTTATTCAGGGGCCGACTGGTTCGAGTCCTGAAAACAAAGATAAGTCGACGATACAACGAGGTCACTAAGAAGACAGATACTTATTTGACTTATGCATTCCTTGATCAATAATGGACGTGTTTGGTCTTCTTTTGGTCTAGCCATTTCCCATCTGACCTAGGCATTTCCAATCCAGAGTTCCAGAGGGCTTTAACAGTCAGTTTTGATATCAGTAACCTCAATCAGGAATAAATTCTTAACGTGCCTTCCGAAGCATGGAAAGCTCTAGATATTATGGCACTAGCGGTCAACCACACAGGTTCTGATCAAGGCTATCGTTGCTCAACTTTCGTGACCGGAAAGAAATAAAAACTATCACTCAGCCAAGAGATTCTATGTAGATTTTTTACAGAATACTTATTAAACATCAAACATTTAAATTACAATGACGAGAGTGAGAGCGAGTTTACTACCGTTTCGGATCGTGCTAACCTTCAGTATGCTGCCATTCCAAACATTACCTACTTTAAGACAATTTTTAATAGGAAATATCGTTCAGTTACAACTTGAAACCCAGGTACCCATAGATTTAACGTCAATAAAATGTATAGTCCCTTCCAGAGCATAATCACGGGTAAGCAACCAACAGGAAGTGCACCAAGTTTAGTACTTGCAGGGGCGAATAAAATTTTTGCTAGGGCCGCCACTGATTCTGTATATCGCTGTCGCTGTAACCACACCTCAATCGTCGTGACCCAAGCCTTGGGGACAGAAACATCCCTGTTTAAATTAGGATAGGCTTTGACGTGCCTTAGAGGATCTTACGTCACTATACCATACCATTGCTAGGTAACGGTGACACTATGGATACCTACGAGAAATTCGTGAAAGTTATTTTTGTTACTTTTAATAGGTAGTTTCTTATCGTGCTATTGATTTTTTAGGGTTCCGTACCTCAAAAGAAAAAAACGGAACCCTTATAGGATCACTTTGTTGTCCGTCTGTCTGTCTGTCTGTCAAGACCCTTTATCTCACGAACGGGTAAAGGTATCAGGTTGAAATTAATACCACATATTAGGATCCATGAACCACACAAGATCTGAAAATTTAAATTTTTTACAACGACGCAATCAAAAGATATGGCATTTTATGTCCTCATCTCCATACATTTATTCAAAAATGCAAAACCTACAGGGTACTTCCCATTTACCTAAAATTATGAAATTTGGCAAGAAGCTAGGTCTCACAGTACAAATAATGGGAAAAGTCTGAAATAATTAAATATTACAACTTTTCTCACAACTAATGGTAACCAATTGTGGTGAGCTCCCGTTTCAAGAACATTCATATAAGAGAGGGGTCAAGTTGGATGGTCGCTGAGACGATTTTTGTTTTAGTTCTATTTAAAAACGGAAACACTTACAAATTTGAAAATTGGTTTGTTTATAGTGCATAAGCTATAAAATAACAACAAATAATAAAATTTGGTCAAGCGCGTGTCGGACTCAAAAAATCTAGCACATTAACTTGCTGAAATTTCAACTAATACAATTATGATTATGTGGTGGTACGGAACCCTCTGTGCGCGAGTCAGACTCGCACTTGGCCGGTTTTTTTTAAATAGGTATGTTTGTCAGATAATATTTATTTGTTTATAATTAGGTATGATTTTTTTTATTACACTGTACTATTCGTATAGTGTTGGATTCCTCTTCCTAAAGGTTGTCTGGAAGAGATTGCTTAAAGCCATAAGGCCGCCTTTCCTCACATTGGTTTTGTTATTTGATTTTGTAAATCATACGTGCAATAAAGTGTTTATCTATCTACATACTTGTTGTAGATGTTCCGAAGGAAAAAATGGTTTTCACCTCGTACCCAGATGATAATTAATTGTCCATTCTTTACGTTCCCGAAATTGCACCATTGTTTAGAACATGGAAGAGCAACTGACTCCTTGTGGCGTAAAAGTCAAGTGTAAAATTCTCTGCCTGAGTAACTCGGGCTGGTTTCATCATGCATGTGGGTTGTAAGATAGATGACCAACCTTACATACCCTGATGTCAGGGTTACGCGACGATCACACCTTCTAGAAACTAATTCTGCTTACATTGCTCGTTGAAGTAAGAATATTGCAATTAACATATCCAAGCCTCCCAGCAATGTAAGCCAGTCTTTGAATTCAGGGGGGTGATCGTGGTAATTTCAACGACATTTCCAAAACAAAAACGTTTGCCTCAAAAGTCATGTTAAGTCTTAACTAAGTGTTTTAGGCAAACGTTTTTGTTTTGGTAATATCGTTGAAATTACCACGATCACCCCCCAGCTAGGTGTGATCGTGGCTTTATTGTGTTGAGCCCATATAACAACTTCTAGCGTAGCCGGGACAACGGCTAAGCAGTAAGCGTGCCTTTCGAAGTACCTACGGAATCCTCTTACTTTTGAGACAATCAGGTGATTTATCCTGCAATGTCTCCAAACTAGGGAACTTGCGCAAAGTGAATTTTGTTTTGACATTGATGATGACGATGGGAATTGAACCCAAAATATTCGGAATTAAAGCCGAACGCTCTAACTACTAGACCACAGTCTATTTCGGGTCATTTCGTGCCATCTTCGACCTCATTTCTGTCCTCAGGGTTAAGGTCTCTTCCTGTTTCAAAAGGACGCTAAGCTGTTAGTCCCGGGTACTACTAAAGCCACGTCAGAGTTTATTTTTATTGAAATTATATAAAACCACGTTACTACACCATCTTAGTTCTCAGGGTGGGCAACGCGCTTTGCTGTGAATAAGACAGTGGGCTCTATGGGCGGTGGTGACCACTTACTATCAGGTGGCCCACAAGCTCGCTTGCTCACTTGTTACACACAAAAAAACTTAAAGCAAATCCAAGCTATTCAGCGGATTGACCAGTAACAGCTTTTTATGTATCCTATTTTATCAGAAAATAATCCAAAAATATTCTTAAAAATGTCAAGTGCTCTCTCAAATTTGCCAGTATTTATCACAAATTTTAAAACCACGGGGCGCTATTACGGCGCTCGCTACAGACGCTACAGTTGTTCTGTGAACACTGAATAGGACCCCTGCTGCGCTATTTTCGCTCTACACATGGCGTGCTCGAGTTTAAAATGAATTTTTAATAATATTTTAGTTAGACTGTTGTGGTGACAAAAGGGTAACTTTTGCTAATGATGCAAGTTATAATAATATGGGATGTAAGAGACAGCCTTCCAAATACTTAAAGGGCATGATCAGTCAACGTAACTGATCAACTCTCAGCTAGTTAAACTGTTAGGAATAAAAAAAAAATCGGCATCTCCATACAAAATTGCAAACTTGATTGGACAGTTTGTATGGAGTGGCCGATTTTCTTTATTTCATTAAAGTTTTATTTGCTGAAAGTTGTTCAGTTACGATGACTGATCTGCCTTTTCAGTATTCGGAAGGCTATCTCTTACACCCTGGGTTGGTATTCCGCTAAATTATTAACTTCAAAACATGTTGATATTTGCTAATGGCGGCAAAAGTTGTAAGAAGTTGTACATAAAATATTTTGTGCAAGCTATGAAAATTTGGTTTCATACAAAAACAGCAACGTATAGTGATTTCTCAGAATAAGGACAAAATTTGCATTGCCTTTCTCCCTCTTATTGAGACAGTTAGAGGGAGAACATGTAGACGCAGTCGCGCAGCGAGCAACCCTACCTCATCGGGTACCTCATACCGTTTAGGTATGAGGTTCCAAGTAAGTAATGTGAGTAAAGGAACATGAAGGGGTAAAAAAATAAGCAGTTTTTTGCTGACTGTACAAAACGTGCCAGCTTGCGCCCAGGCAACCCTGTTTTTTTGACTCACCATATCATTGTGCAGCAGCCTAGATAGGTCGCTGTTTGGTATCCAATGAGGTAGGGTTGTTCGCTGCGCGCTCTTATCTATTGAGAGAAAGGAAAAGACAAATGTTTATATGAAACTAAAAGGGATGGAAGAAAATGTGACATAAATATAGTTTTTACGTCAAACTGATTACAAACTATTTCGTGAATTTTCCAGGAAAAAGAAACAATGGGTTACCAAATAAAACATTTCCAGTAAGTTTTTACAACAAGTTGCTAGCATCCGCGATCTTGGGATTTATTTAGATTCGGATATAAGTTTCAGGACCCAGATTTATGAAATTCTTAAAAAAGCTTTCTAACTAACTGGATAAGGATTTGTAATAAGACAATTTAAAGCAGGTACCTATTTAAAGATCCAGATGTTATTATCCCTATTTATAATTGTGTGGTGCGTAGTGTATGCAAGTCCAGCATGGAATCCATGTTATCAAGTGCATATCAGTCGTAAAGAGCGGGTCCAAAAATGTTTCTATATCATTTGGCTTATGCTAACAATAAATAGATGTGACGTACACAATAAATGTGGGTACTCTGGGAGAATATCATTCGACTGCAGGCTGGCGAGCGGGGATGTTCTGTCTGTGTCCCACGTACCATTAATAGTTAGTTTTACTAGATGCATCCCGATAAATAACAGTACGTCCTACTGGACGTAACACTTACTTCATATGAATCTAGGTTAAAGTTCTATAAAAGAATACCAAGTATCCGAAGAAAATATGAAAACATAACATTCCTGTACAAATTAGTCAATGGTTGTATTGACTTCATGGAGATTCTACAAGCCATACAATTTGAAATTCCACGACCAAACAGCAGGCAGCAGGCTTCTAAATAGGAGAACATTATTGTCCCTCCTTATGTTAGGTTAGGACCAACATTGGCCAACACAATCCTGTCCACAGAATGTGTACCGGTTACTACGGTATTCGTTTTACATTTGACATCTTCACTGGTTCTTTGGCCTCAGTTAAAGATAAGGTACTTAGTAATTTAATTCTTCCCTAATTTAACCTAATTGTCCCCTCACTTCTTAGTAATTTACTTCTTACCTAATTTAACGTAACTTAAAACTAGAACTATGTACCTGCATGACGTTTTTGTATACCCCTTGAAATGCTGTGTTCACTATTTGAGAATGCCAATTAGTAATTATTTCTACACTGAATGTATTGTTTTGTTTGTGAGTTGAAATAATAAAGATTTTTTATTTTTCATTATCTACTTATGTTTGTCAGTATTCTAGTTGTAGGTGTGTAATATTCGGCAGCTAGGACCTTGATAGTGAAATTAGTATGCCCCTATGAAGGACCTTGTTTTCTTTTTAATTTAAATGTTTATTAATTCTTTTTATTTCGAAGAAAAAACAGCAGCAATCAAACAAATTTAATTATTTTTATACTGGGGGAACGTTCAGTATCAGTGTTTCCATTTTATATTTTCCTACTGCTAACTAGCAGCGCTTAATACAAGTAGTTAAACTTCCAAAAGCTGGTTGAAAACACCCTATTGATTTGCAAGCTTTCGCGACACCCCCGCCCAAAATAAAGTAAATACCTGATCAGGGTTGAAAACTGAAAACGTTTCACGCAGTTGATTTAAAACAAATAAACAATATTTTTTGTAACACATACATAACTTAAACTTTAAACTCGCGATTGAAAAGTATTCTCACTCAACACAGGTCTCTTTCAGCCAAAACACATTACCACATATTTCCAACTGGGGTTGGTCACTTTGACTGTCTATGTTGATTTTATCTGCATTTACTGAAATTTCATAAGACCGTGAATTTTAATTGGTTTCGGTGGGTTTATTAATGATTCTACTCACTAAAACAAGCAATGTTCGCGAAAAAATCAATTTCGACACCATACTTAAGTGGTCACGTTATCGACTCAATTCATACGGGAAGTAAAATTTTTTTTTTGGGAAAGTTTCTTCTTTTTAGTAATAGTCTACTGGGCTTGGGAAGCAAAACCAATTAAAATTATCATTATACAACGTGTAATGAAAAAGTGGGATAATACTAAAGGGTGTGAATCTGCCCATAAAACTGAACAATTTTTCCCGAGTAACATAGGCTGAAAAACGAAAAACCAATTGTTTGACCTCCCATACAAATGGCGCTGTCAGCTGATGCACTATGGGAGGTCAAAAATATATTTTTGTATTTTGACCTATGTTCCTTCGGAGAAGTTGTTCAGTTTTATGGTTAAATATTTCAGTATTACCACACCTTTCCGTTGCACGTTGTATATCTTTCCTATTGACTAAACTCAAATTAAAAAGAATCTCATGTTGTTTGTTTTATTTGTATTTGTAATTTGTGATGTCCCTTTGTCTGTAGGTATGCATCCCCAAATGAGCCCTTAGACCAGTTTCTATACTAAGAACCTAATTCTCTACACAAACTGCCCTATACGACCAAAATCAGCAAAATTACCTTTTGCGGTTTTAAACTTGTTTCTCTTATTTTCACCTGAAGGATATTTCTTGAATTTAGCTTTGGCAGCATTTCTCTAATAGGTAACCTTTTGAATAGTGCGCATGATAGTTTTAGTAAGCACAATTGTTATGTAAACATCTCCCGCATCTATGTGTACTTTACCTTAGAGTTACTCATTTATAATATAATCTCTTCAGAAAAGAATATGGGGAAGTAAATGCAAACCTTATAGAACGTAATCTTTTCGAGAAATCCGTGTACGACTCGTATAAATCCGTGTACGAATCGAATTGTTTATCCGGTCTCTCTGATTCCTATACAGACAGAGTGAGACTGCAAAAATGATATCGTCTTCATATGATCTAGAATAAGGACTCCAAAAATTTGGGTATGAAAAGGGAGGCTATAGATTGATGCTTCCATATTACGCAATAACATATTCTTTAAAGAAAACAATCAATCCCTATCTCTTATCAGCCAAGATTTGCAACCTTTTCGCCGGTTAGTCGACAAAAGCCTTTAAAAATAGGAGAATCGCAACCCTGTATACTTTCGGACACAGTTTTCTGATTATGTGAATTCCATCAAAGGGAGGATCCAAATGTAAGTATAAAATTTTTGTTATAACCAGAAAAGAACATTGCTTCCAGTAAATTTTTAAGTTTCATCATTTAAAGTTTTAAACTTTCCATCGCGAAATATTTAATCAGTGTGGTAGATCCGCTTTAGTACACACGGTCGCACGTCAGTAGTAGCACTTTGATCTTGAGCGGGTCTCTGGATTCGGGCGTTAGTATCGTTAGCGCTAGTTAAGCTTAATATATGTAGTGGTCTTGTTACCACTTACTTGCTGCTGTGCGTACCACACCACCCGATCGATCATGGATGTAAGATGTAAATAGTTTTTACGTATCTCTTTTCGTGGGTGTCGTAACAGGCGACTAAGAGGTCTTCAACAGCATTAGGGTAGCAGTGTCTTTCTTCTTAGTGTACCATCATACTGCGCCCACCAATCACCGTGGTCCATGTGCTAGCCGTAGCACTTGACCGGCTTTTTTCTCAAAAATTTATCTCTGGGCTTGTTGTTCAGTAGGGGCCATTTTATGTGATGTTTTATGTGATGGAGCGGTCAAATCATAGTTTAGACCTCTCCATACTAACTCTGAGTGAGCTTTTCATTTCCCAAAACGTTTCTTTGGGAAAGTTGTTCAGTTTCATTGACTGAGCACGCCCTATCAGTATTCGGTACACCATCTCTTACAATCTGCAACATTCAAAATTTAACTTTTCAAAATCATTATGGACAAAACTTACTTTGTACCAAATTAAAAATGACCATACAATAACTTTTATAATAAAACCGCCATCAGATAACAACTAACACAGAGTAATATAATACTCAACTAAATATAAAAATCCCCATGAATATAAGGAGACCAATCGCCCGTGACTCCTGTTTGGCACATCATAACGTGGTATCTCGAACAGATCTAAATAAACCAATAATAAACTGTGAACATAATTTAAAACCGACTTTACCAACATTTTTAAAGGGTGGATGATCGAAATGATATGTCTAGCAGTAAATTATGTGAAAATGTTTCGTTGTAATCGTATTTTCTCTGTGGTTTTATGTTATATGCAAGGTGTAAGAAAAGCCGTAGGGCGTAGAAACTGTAGAGCTTTTGTGTTATGTTTGTCGTTGGCAAAAATCCATGCATAAAAAAATACCAGCCAAGTAAAAGTTGGACTCCTACACTAAGCGTTATGTACAGTCATGAGCACGTAAAGCTTGACATATTGGACTTTGTACCGTTTTCATTTCAATCACCGTTGAAGCGAGAGTTGCACTGCAAGTGTCAAACTTGACCTGCTTTCGACTGTACCACTACGTAATATTTGCATTAGACGAAATTTCAGTATTTTTTTTATGTGAATACGTCTGTGGTCTCTGCCTACCCCAACGGGAAAGAGGCGTGATGTTATGTATGTATGTATGAATACGTCGAAGCTTTCGTTTGGGAGGAAATTTCTGCTCGTTTGCTCACTTGTAACATAAAAAAAAACCAGCCAAGTGCGAGTCGGACTCGCGCACTGAGGGTTCCGTACCACCACATAATCATAATTGTATTAGTTGAAATTTCAGTAAGTTAATGTGCTAGATTTTTTTAGTCCGACACGCGCTTGACCAAATTTTATTATTTGTTGTTATTTTATAGCTTATGCACTATAAACATACCAACATTCAAGTTTGTATGTGTTTAAAATAGAACTAAAATAGTTCCCGTTTTTAAAATAGAACTAAAACAAAAATCGCCTCCGCGACCATTCAACTTGACCCCTCTCTTATATGAATGTTCTTGAAACGGAAGCTCACCTCAATTGGTTACTATTAGTTGTGAGAAAAGTTGTAATATTTAATGATTTCAGACTTTTCCCTTTATTTTTACTGTGAGACCTAGCTTCTTGCCAAATTTCATAATTTTAGGTCAACGGGTAGTATCCTATAGGTTTTGCTTTAGTGCATAAATGTATGGAGATGAGGACATAAAATGCCATATCTTTTGATTGCGTCGTTGAAAAAATTTAAATTTTCAGATCTTGTGTGGTTCATGAACCCTAATATATGGTATCAATTTCAACCTGATACCTCTACCCATTCGTGAGATAACGGGTCTTGACAGACAGACAGACAGACGGACAACAAAGTGATCCTATAAGGGTTCCGTTTTTTTATTTTGAGGTACGGAACCCTAAAAAGGACGGGCTGCACTCAGGGAGTGCAGGCAGAAATGAAAACTTGCATTTTTGAATATTATGCTTTTTGTAAGGGTCAATCGCGCCATCGCTTGCGTACTTCTTTGATGTCACTGAATAAAAACCCGTATTTTAATAACAATATGGTTGACAGTTGACGCTTTTTCGATCAGGCTACGGATCTGACGCGACATCTGATGCGAGTCTAACATTTTTTACCCATCTAAAAAGTGCCAAGCGCCGCTAAAGAAGTTTTCACTTCAAAAAAGTGGGTATAGGCCCTCTGATCTTGCGGCAATAGTTGTTATTACATCGAGCTTTGAATGAGTTAGAGAGTGAGTGACGTGGGTGAGAGCATGATGAGCTCTTGACCGTACCTACCTACATGCAGTACGGATTAAAACCTGCTCATGAGCTTTGTGTGCGGTTTTAGCGCGCTAATAGTCGGTTCAAAACTTGCTCGTATTCACTCGTTTAAGCGACGTGACGTCATCAGTGACGTCACTTTAGCGCGCTATCATTGCATACGAAAATGAGGTAGTGCAGCGTGTGCGAAACGTCAAATTCATAAGACATTTGTCATCAATCTCGTTTTCGAGAGATTTTTTTCAACTTTTTTTGGGGTTTTAGATTAAATTATCTTATCGAATAATCATTATCGCTCAATAATTTCTTAAAACGCAAAACTAAATCAAACTTTTAATTTTTCTCAGTGACATTGACATAAGCGCGCTCTAGTCTGGTTTAAAACTGTATTCGATGATATTCGACGAATGCACGCATATAGAAATAAACCGACTATATTCAGTGAATTTGATGTGTGCGTTGATTTCAAGAAACAAACCGTAGTGATGGTATTACTTGCGGTCGTATCAAGGATAGAGCCAACCAGGGATTTTGTGTATTCCGTCTAACTCCCAATTGTCCGATTAAAATTATTTTGTAATTGTACTGCAGGTCTACCTCTTTAATCATCAAACCTCGATTTAACACTTGTATGTACGTTTTTACGATAGAGCTAAAAAGACGTTATTTTTTATTATAAATTCTTGGCTAGACGTTGTAGAAGTTGTAGGAATACTAGAAATATAAATAAAATATATCAAGTCCGTTCCAAAGTAATCATCCTAAATAACCGATGAGGCCTGACCACAGACAAAAATTAAAAACATACCACTATAATTGAGCGATTAGTATCACCGGAAGTTAGGAAGCGGTGGGCGGCGCACGCGCAATAAGTTTTGTCAGAAGTTCAAAACTATCCTTTTTTGCTCTTTATCTACTTTTATAATTTTTTAACGCTTTTACCGTGAGATAATTTGAAGGTATAGTAAATCCAAGATGCCTTTACAAATTTTGTTTTAGCGAACATTATGTAAGTACTCACTTATTCAATATTTATTAGTATATATTTTTTGAGCGTGTAAAAAAAGGTTAATTTGTAAATTTTTCAAAAAGGTTTTTAGTTTTTAAACTCTGATGCACTACGTAGATAACAGAGTATAGTTTAGTACGATACAAGACAAAATCATCAATTTGAAACTAAGGTTGGGGTAAAGGGTTTGGGGTAAACTTGTTTGGGTACTATTTATTCTGTGATTGGGGCAAGGCTCAAAATACTCCATGATAACCGGGGACTCTTATGGGCTCCTGTTACCTGCAACATATTTTACTTGGCATATTTTTCAAAAATGTATTAAAAAAAATGGTCTTGAGCGGTTCTGTCGTGAAAACGTAACAGACGAACAAAGTTACTGTCACAATAAGTAGCTACAGTAAACGACTGGTCAAGCTTGACACTCGCAGTTCGATTCTAGCCCTTAAGTCTATTTAAAATAAGAACGGTAAAAAGTCCAAAGTGCCAAGTTGATGTACTCTTGACTGTACGTAACTTAGAGCGTACCTAACACACTAGAATCGGCAAATGGTTAAACATAAAATTTTGACGCCAAAATTTTACTATTATAGACCTTTATTAGCAATCAACCATCAACCACACGAAATGAAAAAAGACCATTTCCATTTAGCCATTTACTAATAAAGCCATTATTTTTTGCATTCCGACTATCAAAGCTATAAATGTCATATCCAATGCGATTTCCCGCAGCCGGTGATCAGTTAGGCGGAAAACAGTACAGTCGTTAACACATCAAGAGCCACAATTGTACTTTCAACATCCGATAATAGTATATTTTAAAAAAATATTTCAAAAAACAAAATACCCAACTGTGTAGAAAAATATGAACTGAAAAGAAAAAAAAACTAGTTCTAAAAATTTCATGAGAAAATCCACAATATATTTAATGTTGAAAAACCACCTCCAAACACATAATTTTAGTCCGCCCCGGTTTGTCCCCCCCGCCTGCAATACCTCTTGAAATTTTTAGAACTTGTATTTTCTCTTTTCAGTTCATATTTTTCTACACAGTCTGGGTTTTCGTTTTTTGAAATATTTTTTATTTAGTACATTTTTAGTTTTATGAATGAAAGATTTTTTTTTATTAGTATTATTTGTTTCTTTTCTTTTCCTTTTATTATTATTATTTTACCCCAAAACAGTACAGTAAATACGAATCTAACTACACCTCACATGTTGAAATCTATCAAGACGTTTAGAAAGAAATCAACATGAAGAAATCGACGTACATATTTTCGTGCATACTCGTACACTCGAAAAACATAACCCTCCTGTTTTGGGGCAGTCGGGTAATAACGTCTACATTCTAAATTCGTAGTCGACTGTACAAATTACTTGGCTTGTATACGCCACGTGCACTGGTTGCTCCTGCGTTGATGTGAGGGGCAGTTCAGTAGATTCATTTACGCGAAAAATATTCAGTAAATCTTTGTCATCATTAACCAAAATTATTTACGTCTAGCCGTGTAATTGAACCTTAACCCCCTACGGAGAGCAGTTTTCGAAAACTCTTCTTGTTCCGACTAGAAAATTAGGACTTTCCTTATAAATTAGCTGATAAAACTGTTAATTCTATGAGTAGGGTCATAGCTTAAAACATAACTTAAAACCTTTAAGCCTCCAAGCTTTAAAAATAACCTTTATGTTCAGCATTGAGACAAACAACACTAGAAAAAGAAGTATATTTGTAGATATCAAAGAGTAATTTAGACACAAATGGATAACAATTAATATGCGAGAAACTCATTTCGGTATCATAATGGGAGGAGATAAGTAAAAATTTGAATAGCATTTTCGCAATCACGTTAGATAGGGCGCAAATAGGTAATTTTCACACCTGCCGGGGTAAAATTGAAAACTCTATCGAAATTCTTATCCGTTAATCATACCATTCGATACCCGATAGAAAACAGGAAATTAAAAATTAAACCTTTTATCAGTTTACGCACATTGCAGGGATGTTTCAAAAACTTTTATTAAGAAAAAAGAGCACATTATGCGCGGTGACTACTTGTATGATTCATTTTTTTCGTTTATTGCAAAGCTTACTAGTAAACATATTTTGCAGCTACCTATGTCAAAAGCAATCGGTTAAAGCTGTCAGAAAAAACAATTTTGTAAAACAATGTTATTCTTTCCGTCATTAAACTCTGGTTTTAGTGTCATGGCTGCAAATTTGATTGGTAAGCGTTGAAGTAAACGAAAAAATGGATTATAGAATTCTCTTTAGTTTAACGCCCTTTCACACGTCACTGCATTGGTGTAACAAGTGACGAATGGTCGAAATTAGTAGTCGTTTTAAAAATCTCATGCGTTTGTAATATTTGTATTACAAAAATCTTAAATTACACTTATGAAACAGCTAAATAAGTTCCGTCAAAAAACCGTTAACTTCATGTCTATTGTTTCTGGCAGGGCCTGGCAGCTCCGAGGCAGTTAGCGAGATGATTCAGCGACGTCTAAAGAGAATGTTAAATCTTCCACTGGCACAACTCTAGACTTCCCTTTAGCTTATCTAATTTACTATAAATCATCCGGAAAAATCGGTCTCTGCAGTTGGCTCAGCATAAGCCGTTCGCATCACGTTCGCTGGCCTCCCGCGCAATCTGCGAACACTATAATTTGAGATATTGCCCGCGCTTGCGCAGCCCGCTCGCCGGCGGTAGCTTGATTAGGAATCGGATAAAATTGCCTATGGATAGCGAAATGGACGCAAACTTGGGACTGTGGGAAATACTTCTGTAGAAGTTTGTATATAGTTTGTGTGGGAAACATAATTCGAAACCTGAGACCGGTTTGTATACGTAAAATTTTCAGAGATGCGAAAAATAAGAGACAGTATAGTTTTAATTATAATCGTTTCATTCGCAACTATGGAAAAGTAAACAGGTATAGCTGTTTGTAAAACAATGTTATTCTTTCTGTCTGATACGAGTATTCTCTGGTTTTTGTGTCATGGGTGTAAAATGTGTTGGTAAGCGTTGTAATAAGCGAAAAAAATGGATTTTTTTTTATACCTGAAAATTTTCTTGTTGTGATAGTATTAAACAACAAAAAAATTAAATGACATGAAATATTTCTAGTCAATAATATTAATTTAATGACTTTATGATAGTCAGTTGCAGTCCTATAGTAGTATAAAAAAAAATTGCCCGTGACATCGTCCGCATGCATAGAGTAACATGGTCGTTTGTCAGCATTTGAAGATGGCAGACGTGAATTTGTTTCAATTTTGGTTTTATCTGTTGATTTGAGAGTTTAAAGTATAATTTTGATAGGATATTATCCAAAAAACGTCTTACAAAGTGAACATTTAATAGAAAATGGAAATATATTCTTCTACTAAAGTTTTTGGATGGTGAGAAGCGGCTTTCTTCGTGACTTCAATAATTTCCCCTATCAACTTATCGGAGTCATCGTGGTGCACAGGCTTTCCTCGTCGTCGATCTTCGACATGCGGATTCCTGTGTAAATCATTCTTTCCTTGGACATTGGCGTGTCGCCATTTTTTTGTAACAATTCCTTTACTTTGACATTGGCGAAATACGTTTTGTAATGAGATGTGATGCCATTAAGTAAATATACATACCTACATAGAGTAACACGATTTTCGCGCGCAAAGCCCGAAACAGGCTTGCGCGTTTTGACGCGTTGCTCTAAGTCCGCATCAAGCATGCTAGGAAAAAAAAGACCAGTGTTAGTGTGGCTATCAAACAAAAAAGTTACATTAAAATCGTAGTTTTTGTGAGATTCTCGAACAGACGAAAAGTCAAAAAATCTGTGATTTGAATTCAGGGGCATCAAAATAGCATAAGGTGATAATTTTTCTATAAATATCTTCAATGTACAGACAAAATCTATTTATTTACAATTTTACAATTGTAGTGAAGAGAATTTGATGGCATTCAAATGGCATCGTAGGGTATCGTACTACTACTGCAGTAATGTTAACAAAGTTACATGAAGTCTCATGCTATCCTTATATTTAAGAAACTAAAAAAGTTGTAGAACTTAAAATATGATAAAGAAAGGCGTTCAACCAAATATCAAGGAAAATGGTAAATTACTATAAATGCTCAACATTCTAGGAAACTATAGTTTATATGGGGACCGAATCGATTTCTTCCGAATCAGTTTAGGTGCAGTTTAATTCAACGGCGGCCAGGTCCCCTTTTTACTGCGTTTTGAGTCGGTCCATCAAACTAGTCGCTTGTGAAATTGCTCTTAGAACACGTGTTTTGATTGTTTTTATGGCTATCAGCCTAATAGAGGCCCGGTAGTGTATCAAATAATTGATGGTCACAAGTGCAAGAGATTTAGATAGGGCTAAAAAAGAAACAAAAAATTATATATTATACTACTTTTCCGATATAGTACATAAGACAAGGTTGAGAAGTCAATACATATGAACTTTTTAAATTAATTTTAAAATAAACGCGAAAGTTTGTAAGAATGTATGGATGGATGTTTGTTACTCTTTCACGTAAAAACTACTGAATGGATTTTAATGAAACTTTACAATAATATAGCTTATATATATATATATATATATATCAGAATAACACATAGGCTACAATTTATCCTGCACAGACGAAGTCGCGGGCACCAGCTAGTAGATATTAATTATGTAAATATCACAAAGGTATAAACATAAAGGCCCAGTTCATGGAAACATAAATTAATAATTTAAATAAGAAAAATATCATCTAAAATACTTCACATTTTTAAGTATAAAAAATGTTAATGACAACAAATGACTATTTATTTTAAGAGGTCCACTAACCTATAATTTGAGGTCGTCAGAACTTAAAACGTAAGTTATTATTGCAAAAAACATGACATTCCCAAGAACTGCGGGTCGTGATTCAACCTTCAACTTTTGAACAAAAAGATTTGCGGCTTTTTGTGGCAGAGATCAGTTAGAATATACTGAGTTATTTGTAAATACACTAGGGAAAATTTTATCTTTGATTTTATCCTATCCGATAGCAGTCCAGCAGCGAGGCGTCAAACAGGGGGATCCTCTGTCTCCCAAGCTACTTATCGTAGTCATAGAAAGCATGCGCAGTATTTAGTTGAGAAACGGTAGGAATCCACATACATAGTTTGAGATTTTCAGACGATATTGCCCTCTTCTAAGAAAACCACACCACTCTGAAAAGAATGGTAGATTCCATCCCCGATGGGTAAAAAGTAATCTAGTCCAACAGTACAACAAGTAATCGTTGCATTGCTTCAGAAAGTACGTCAAGTCTGGATCATCTCAGAAACCATTTGGCTTCACCGTATGATCACTGGTCCGATCACGCCCACTATTGTAAATTCTTGTTGCTCCAAGAACCTTGCAAATCAAAAAGAAAAAACCAGCCAAGTGCTAGTCGGGCTCGCGCACTAAGGGTTCCCTACCTGTCCAACTACACGCTTTTGCCCTTGGATTTCAAAAAACTCAAAACGCGTCCACTCAAACCTGACTTGACCCCTCTTTAATATGAATATACTAAAAACTGGAGCTCACCTAAATTGGTTATTAAAGTATAAGTTGTAAAAAGTTGTAATATTTAATGGCATTAAATTAAATGATTTCCAAAATAATTTTTTATACCCCAATACACTTCAGACAAAATGGATAAATGACCACCAAAATGAATAAATGATCACCAAATTTATGCTGGTCAAAATTAGCCGGTTCAGTTAGGTTGTGTTAGGTTATCTTGCGACCACAACGCACGAGCCGAGCGAGCGGAGCGAGCGTGCCGCGGCAGCGGCCGGCGAAGTGCCAGAAGCAAATTTGGTGATCATTTACTTATTTTGGTAAACAAAATTTGGTGAAAATTGATTTGGTAAAAATGTTACTATATCTGGTGGTAAGTTAAACATAAGCCATATTTAATTATTTTAGCCTTTTTCCTTTGTTTGTGCTATGAGACCTAGCTTCTTGCCTTTCATGATTCTAGGTTAACGGAAAGTACCTTGTTGGTTTTGGTTTGGTTCATAAATGAATATGGGGACATAACTAGCTATATCTTTTGATTGTGTTTCAAAGAAAGAACAAATTTGACCTTCCGTACAAAATGCGCTATCAGCTTATGCAGTTTCTATGGGAGGTCAAAAATTGATTATCGTATTTCGACCCTGTTCCTTGGAAAAAGTTGTTCATGGTCTGAGTAACATGCTAAAATAATGTCCACTTTTTCATTAGGGCCTTATTTGGTATGGTGGAGGTATGATGGTCCAATACAAAGAAGTGTATGTACATAGACATACACTGTACTCCATTCTTTCGTTCTAAATAGATAGCACCACGTCCATAAGAAAAATATCTTGGATTTAACTAAGTGCCAATGTACTAATTAATGTTGTAACACCTTATATTTTCGTCCTCTTGTTGGAGGTTACGTTGAAACTGATATGGGATGACAGTATGCGCACACGCAACGAATGTCTTGTTTATATCAACCGGCTGACACCTGCCCGTCTGACCGATTCGCCGATTTCGGTCACATCCTGGCAACCTCACACAATATTTTATTTTGATATAATATTATTGTAAAATTTTTCGAATAAATAAAGCGAGAGAACAGTTTGTTTAAAAATAAGATATTATTGTAATGGATCCATAAGGATCTAAAGTGGTCCTAACAAAAATTTAAGTAGAGAGTTTCGTGGCAGAGAAAACTTAAAAAATATTGCGTATGCCGGGTCATTTTTGGACATCTAGCAATTTTTTTGAAACGAATTATAACATTTCCAAAAATGACTTTCCCAAACAAACCTTCACAGTAACGTACAATTTGAAATTAAATGCTTAGTATATTTAGCTGGAACGTGCCTGCCATATGCGAACCATTTCCTTTGCGACTTTGATTTCCTATCGAACTAATTTGAAATACGACCACACGCTGTCAGTGTGGCCTAATTTCGCGAGCCGTTTTTCGTCCCCTCAAAGGAAATCTAGAAACAAAACATCATTGGTTGCAAAGAAAATAGTTCGCATATGGCAGACGCATTCCAGCTACCGTAATAGACCCCCCAGTACCTACAATGGACCCGCAGGAGAACCACGTAAATCGTGCGGGCGGGGCACTCGGAGGTGCAGGGGTGTATTGCATTGCATTGGGCGGAGAGTGCTCGTTCGTGTATTTATTCTGTGACTAGGATAATCTAAAGTATAGTTCACTTTCTCACATTAAAAGTAGTTAATCAGCATTAGTTCGACTATGTTCGACAGAGGACCTCACCCTCTGCTTGTTAGCATTATGCATTATTGCTTAATCTGGTATTATTAGTACGGTCATTCTAATAAAAAATCCACATTAATTCCTACATTCCTGATTTCTTTTTCTAAAAAATATTTTGATGTAGTTAGAAAACTTTGCAAAATAATTTCACCCCCCTCCATACCAAAAACGAAAAAGGGGGGAAAATAAACTATATTGTCTTGCTCGTAAACAATAAATCCTACAGTAGGGATGTTGTATAATTTTATTAATTGCTTTAACATTTATCCTATAAATATAAATTCTCCAGTTTTTTTCAAGTATTTTCAGAGATAAAATAAATTTAAACGTAATCATTAATAAATAATACTTACAAATTCTTACAGGTGGGGATTTTTTGGAAAAGCTTAAAAAAAGTAATTTCGAGTAAGCCTGTAAATTTTCTCCACGGTGACATACGTAGAACTTATTTATTATTATTTTTTTTTGTCTTTTTTATATTATTTTACCTCGTACATTAATTCTACACCTAAACTTTTTTTTAATCTGTAAACAGTTACAGTTAATCTTACTAAAAACAAAATATCGCTCGTCAATTACAAGAGAATTATTTTTATTCCATTATTTACATAAAAACGCACTTTTCTAACAATATTCCTAATGCGCGTGACCTTGATTGCACTGCTCGCTTCCCGTTTGCGAAAAGGATAGCATTATAGCTACACGTGCCGCCCGTCCCGCCCGCAGGATTCTTTCTCATTTCATTTGTTTCGAAGTTATGTATGACGCGCCTCGGATCGGAAGAAAAAAAACAAGTAGGGTAAGCGTACCGGTTTACCGGCCTCTACCCCTTATCGGCCTTTTAGTACAATATTTTGAATAATAGAAGTTTCATAGGCCATCTTTCTCTAATTTGCGCGCCATTCAATCCGGACTAACTTCACTATAGATTATACGACAGCTTAGCTTCCAAAATCTAAAACCATGCTCTCAGTTGCCATTTTAAAATTTGCTGAGTAGACCTGTACAAAATTTAGCAAAAAAAATAGCAAGTGGATTGAATTTCAAGGTAAGTTTTAAAGTGTGACTGTTTGTCTATTGGTGTATGGCGTGGTTTGTGTGATCCTAACATATTAAATTTTAATATTAAAGCCCCAAAACTCATCAAACTTTCATCATTTATGATATTTATGGAGGCCGGTAAACCCGTTCACCATTTTCTTCAAAATTCAGTTATCGACAGGGAGGTTGGAGACCGGTTTTATTTAGGACTTTTTTCTTTATGTTTATTGTGGAAACCTTAAAGTTGCTGACTCAGATCCCATTAAATTTATAAACAACTAGATTTTTGTGTATTCACAACTAGATTCCGGCCACTAATATGGCTTCTATTTTCGAAGATATGACGTTCTAAAGTTCCGAATGTTAGGCGGCCGATAGCTAGTCACAATCAAACCTGTTTCTGGCCGTATGAAATATAAGACGGCCGGTAACTAGTCAACATTTAACCTGTTTTCGGCCGTAGCATGTAAATAACGGCCGATAACTAGTCAACATTACACCTGTTTCCGGCTGTAGGAAATACAATATGCCGATTAATAGTAAAAAATAAACCTATTTGCGACCATAGGAAATTAACACAACACAACCGATTAGAAACTGGTAAAAAATTGACCTGTTTCTGGCTGTGGAAATTAATAAGTGTTCGATAAATGGCATTCATAATTTTCATATATTTGTTTTTTTTTTATTGAAATTGGAGAGCACGAGTTTCAAGGCACGCGTAAATTACTCTTGCGAGATGCCCTGCCCACCGCCACCCCAGTCTAGCGACTCTCAGGGCTACGTCAGCCACTCTTGTTCTTCTGCGGACCCCCTCAATCGATCCCGCAGTGAGACTCCGAGCATAGCCCTTTGGGTGACCTTGATACCCCAGTCAAGGCCCACCGCGAGCGGCCACGCCCCGGTGTGTTGCAAGTGGTGACATATGGATGTCACCACTTGCAACACACACTGGTCAAAGACCCTCGTCTTGAGACCCCGCGGCACTCTGGACGCAAAGATACTGCGAAGTCTCCCAAACGCCCGAAGACGAACCGACACAGCGGCATTCCCGTACAGATAGTCGACTTGGCACCCCAGGAGAGACCACAGCACAGCCCACATCTCGATCGAATCGAAGGCTTTGTGGACTACGAGAAAGCCTTCAATTTGATCGAGATGTAGGCCGCGCCACGACCCCTCCAGACGAGACAAGTCGACCATCGGTACATTGAAATGATGAAGGATCCGTACAAGAACGCCACCATACCAGCTCGTCCCCAGGACCAGGACTCCAAACCCATCCAGTCGCCGCGAGTAGTGAGACAGGGATATGTCACATCTCCAAAACTGTTCACCGCTGCACTGGAAGACGCTCCAAAACTCCTGGACTGGAAAGGACTTGGCATCAACACAACATCAATGGCAAGTACATGAAACACCTTCGATTTGCCGACGACACAGTCGCAATGGCTGAGACCCTGGAAGATCTCGGCACGACTCTCAACAACATCAGTAGAGCTTCAAAACAAATGGGTTCCAAAATAAACATGGATAAGACGAAAACTATATCCAACGCCCTTGCCGCACCCACTCCAACCATAGTTGGAGACTCCACGCCCGAAACCGTCGATAAATACGCATACCTGGGACAAACAGTCCAGCTGGGCAAATCCAACTTAGAGAAAGAGGCCACTCGTCGAACCCGACTCGGACGGGCAGCGCTCGGGAAGCTCCGCAACATCCTCACGCCCAAAACACCGCAGCGTCCCAAGACGAAAGTCTCCGACCAGTGCCTACTGATGAAATATGACATCCTGACGCGGCCGCCCACGACGGACGCCATCAGGAAGCTCAAAGTCACCCAAAGGGCCATGGAAAGAGCCATGCTCGGAATCTCTCCGCGGGAGGTAACAGAAATGACGAGATCCGCAGAAAAACCAAGCAACTGACACAGCCCGAGAATTGCCAATCCAAAGTGGCAGTGGGCAGGGCGGGCTCATCGCAAGACGAACCGATGGCCGATGGGGCGTAAAGAGTGGCGACCACGTACCGGAAGACGAAGCGTAGGCAGGCCCCCCACAAGATGGACCAACCATCTGGTCAAGATCGTGGTAAGCCGCTGGATGCGAGTAGCGCAGGACCGGTCCTCATGGAGATCTGAAGGGGAGGACTATGTCCAGCAGTGGACGTCTTTCGGCTGATATGATGATGATGATAAATTCAAAATTACCTTAGTTTGAACCTTTATTATCGATTTGATTTTGGAGCAAATAAATTGATAATTGTGGTTTAATTAATTGTTTTACTTTCAAACTACTACCAACCTTTTGAGCTCTTTAATAAGACTCATTTTTCTACAGTGAATTACGAGGCCGATAACCGGTACACGGGTGGTCGATAACCAAATCAAATGGCCGATAGCCGGTGTTTTGGCAAATTTTGTGATTAATGTTTTTTTGTAATCTATGAGTTAAAGATATGTCTTCAATCGTTACATTTACCTACTCACCTATACGTGTACATAAAATTACATTGATTACCTACCTAAATTATGATAATGAAACGTTGTGACTGTGAAAGTGTTGCGTTTGCGTACGAGTAGGTAGGTAGGTATACCTACCTACAAATTTCTAGCCTGCGTATTAGGTAGGTAGGTAGCTATACCTACCTACCTACTCGTACGCAAACGCAACACTTTCACAGTTTCAACGTATTTATTAGGTAGGTAGGTAGGTAGGTAGGTATTATGGCCAGGAGTCTAGACACACTTAAGGTGAAGTCTATTCACAAATAAGCAAGTACATTTCGAGATACACAAATATCGCACGTCATGCCATTGAAATAATGTTTATATTAGCGCGTGCTGCAGCCTGGTTGGTTATGGGTAGGTACTTACGTCTTTTGCCGCGCGTCGCGGGTGCGCAAATTTTGTGTTTAAGTGTTTTTATTAAATGATATTATGTAAATATTGAAAAACTAATCCCAAGCGTACATTATACATATAATGAGTAAGAAGTAGACATAAAATAAATTACCCATTATTTTACAATAATTAAATCGTTCAGGATTTTAGTCTGAGAAACATGTCTAAAAAAGCGAAATTAGAGCTTACTTTGCGTTTTTTTTCTATCGAGAAAATTTTACCAAATCGTGTTTTGGGCCCCATGTTCTTCTAGCAAATATATTGAAGTAATAATAAAAAAAATTACGTCTCCATTTTTTGTAGATTTCAATTAATTAAGTTGAAAATTCCGAGCACTTGCGCGGTAGTTTTGGCGTGGGTGTCACCTTAAGAACATAATTGCTGGGCTACACGAAAATCGAAAAACCCAAGCCAAATAGGTAGGTCAACAAAATATATATGAGCTTTCTTGCGCGCTAATCGTCTTTGAGCTTGGTTTCGTATTTCCCGTTTCCCCCCCAAACCTGAGGCTATTCTATTATTTAAACTGTTTTTACCAAATTAAGTACCTAAGTATAGGTAGGTATATTCAATATTTAGGCAACTAAAATATAATTTTTGTTAGCACTACAGGTTCCGCTCGTAGCTCCACTCGTAACACAGGTTTTAAAAAAAGTTTACCATTGTGTACCTACTTCAGCCATTTACCTAAATGTAATTTCTACTATAGTAAGAAAAGGAAATTCGCCACAAACTATCTCGTCCACGTCCCGCGTCGCGTCGCTCACACAGACAGCGAGCGCGCCATCACCGCCTCACCGACGGACGCCGACCGCCCCACCCCGCCCGCACCCCGCTCCATGCACTCGTTAATACTATTGTTTTTATTTTTTATTACAGGAATTCCTCGTGTTCGCCATAGGAGAAATTTTTATAATTCGGTTTAAAAAATAACACTCTGTAAGGTTTTAAACAAATTCCGACTGTAGAATTAATGCGTAGGCATGAAAAGGCATTAAATGTACTTTTAAAAAAACCTCTCAAGTCACTGAAGGGAAAACTTGTGACATTGATCTTTACAATATTATAATACTATTACAAAAAGATCACTAGTGTAGAATTTCGTATATACATAATAGTAATTTTTCGTAACATTTTGTTTTCCTTTTTTTTATCTCTTTTTATTGAGAGGAGATATTCTAAGCTTAGCTTCATTTATTAGTAAAAAGTCTTGTCAGGAAAAATCCCCTGTGTAGAAATTATTCTTCGGAAGATATACCAAAGTAAGACTATTTAAATAATTAAAAAAAAATCTCAATCTTTTATCGGGAGAAAACCAGAAATTTAAAGCTGGAATGACATATTCTAAGAAACTACAAAAAATCCCTGTTGTAGGATTTATTGTGAAAATCTCATACAACTGCAAAATTCACTGCCTAGACTATATGGCATACATTATGATGTGAGAACAAATAGGGGTGACGCGTTTTCGTGCATAGTTTCTCTTTCTAGTCTAGCTTTACGATCACGTAAATTGAGCAACATCTGTTCCTGGATGGGTGACCGCTAGAATATTTATTTAACAAGAACGTTAATTCCTATACTATTTAACGAGCAATATTTGTATATGTATATATATTGGTAATCGGTTTCTCGAAAACGGCTATGACGATTTCGATGACATTTACTATAAGGGGATTTTAGGGTGAAAAATCGATCTAGGGAGGTCTCATGTCTAGGAAAATTAGTTTTCTCCGTTTTTATTTTAGGCTTTCTTTAGTGCGTTTCAGAAACCCTGCAGCGCTATCTGTTGTTGGGCCTTGGTTAAGATTATACAGAGCAGAGCTCGGTTACCCAGGTACTGTTTACAGCTCGAATTTGAAATTTGAAATTGGAATGTTCAGTACAATCGATGCAGGAGCACCATGGTATAGGAATTGCACGGGCATGGTGTTCGGGGTGCGGGAGTTGTTTGCATGGGGGGCGGAGCCTATTCCTTTATTCTGTGAATAAAGGATACCTAATCTAAAGTATATTTCACTTTCTCACATTAAAAGTAGTTTATTAGCATTAGTTCGACCATGTTCGACAGAGCAACCTACCTCTACTTGATAGCATTATTTCATAATCTGTCATTATGTGTAACACTCACGAGTCGTTTAGTGATAAAACAAGAGCGTTTCCCATATCTTGAAGGTTATGTGGTGCAGCTAAGAATAGTACAACCCTATATCTACATGTGGGTGTCGTAAAAGACGAATAAGGGATTTTGAACTGGAGGGTAAGCAGCAGCGTTCGCTCGTGTGGATTTTAGATAATTCTTTAACTAGACTTTCTTTTAACCTTGATCTATCCCTGTGGAAAACATGAGTTTGACGGCGGAATGAGCTCAACCTAATCACTCGAGTATTTTTAATATTTTGGTTATATTGTCTCGGGAATACAGACGCAAGCAGAAAATAACAGTCATCGGCTGTGCGCATTATAAAAAATATTGCAGAATTCTAAACCAAATTAGGGTGAGGTGATATCTTGCAGTAGACTCCTCAGTCTACTGCACAGCGGGGATAGCATAGTGGAAAAAAAACTCATGCAGCTCTTTTTTTATTTTCTTTTTGATGTTCTGTAATTTTTTCTTCTTTTAATAAAAACATTAACTAATCTTTCCATAAATCTAATTTCGATCAATAATCTTTGTCCGTCGAACGCAGAAGCGACGCTTGCGCACGTGTCAAACGCGTGTCGCGAGCGCAAATCACATCGCGCACTTTCCACAATGATTGGGTAAGATTGATCTTATTTTAAATACCTAATATTGTGGGGCTCCTGGGAGTAGCTAAGTGACCGTGATGTAGTTTTGTAGGAAAGTTTGTGCGAAATCTAAGAATAAATTATATCAAAAAGAAATTGGAACATAAACTTAGATAGAAATTGACGGATAATCTTATATGTACTATTAAACGAACAAAATTTATTTATATATTTCTAATGAATTTCTTTAAAACGGCTCGTGGGTTTTCGGTGGTGAAAATTGATCTAACTATTGATCTCCGATTTTTGGGTATTTCTTGAAAATTGTGTGATTCAATAACCCGACAGCGCCATCTGTTGGTGGCTTCGCTTAAGATTATACAGAGCAAAGCTTGGTTATTTTAAGTAGCTTCTACTTTTTAAGTAGGTAATTATTAGCTTACTATTAAACCTGCATATAGGCACGATCCCACCTTCCTGAATTCAGAAAGTAATTCGGCATACATTGCTGGTTTTAATAAGAATATTGGAATTAACAAAACCAAGTCTCCCAGCAATGTATGCCGAACTAGTCTTTGTATTTAGAAAGGTGTGATTGTGCCTTATCACAAAACATCTATAAAGAAATCGGTCTGTCCGCATACAAACTTCCAATCAAACTAATCGAATAAGCTCGATATTTTTTCGTTTCTGGCAATATCTCTTATTTAAAATTGTTCATTTTCGTTGAAAGATCGGTATTTTTTTTATTATAACCACATTAACCATTCATAATAACTTTGCAAAATATTACAATCATTATAAAATGCAGCTTAAAACAATAAAATAATACCTAAAGGCACCTGCATTCCGAGTCAATTCGTTTTTAAATTAGCAAGAGGACTTAAAGAATCGCAAGCAGCCGCCGTCAGCCCCAAACAACGACTTAGCAACCGAAGACCCTCGAATCATTAAGTTGTACCAGCCCATCGCGTAAAATCGGATTCCAATGGCCCAAGATGAAAAATAAAGCGATTTTGTAATTTCACATTTTGAAATTTTTGAATACATATATAGGTGACTTTCAATTAGTTCTTGATAGCTTTTTCTATCAAGAACTAATTAAAAGTCACCCTATATGTAGCATAATGTACTCATGATACTGAACAACTTTCCCCAAGGAACGTAGGTCGAAATACGAAAATCAAGTTTTGACCTGCCATACAAACTGCATCAGCTGATAGTGCATTTTGTATGGGAGGTGAAATTTAGATTTTCGTATTTCGACCTATGTTTCTTGGGAAAAGTTGTTCAGTATCAGTATCAAAGTTGTTCGTACTTATAATAATTCTAATACATTTTTGAACAAAATACTTATTTCTTATAATTCCTTGGTCAAATGGTAGAAACATAATTATAGGTAGAAACGTAAACGCGACAAGCCAATGTAATATTAGAAATTGTATAATCAGAACTTTAATTTCGAAAGATTTCGATATCTTTTATTGCAAAAATATATAGAATTACAAAAATGGAGTTATCTCTAAGGAAAAATTCTTTCAGGCAACCCATGGGTGTGACGAAAAACATTGAATATTATTCACAATTTACCTTTTTTTTATCGCTTGCCGTCTACATTTTATATTACTTCCAAACGTACCATCGTCCCTGGCGCGTGTAGTTGCGTGAAATTTAAATTTTTGCTATTCATTGCGGGCAGGCGCGGCGGCGCGGCGGTGGTGTGGCGTTGTTTTTCTGACACCCGCACTGTTCTCCCAACAGAGGGTTGGCCCCGTTTTGACCCTTCGCTAGACTGACTAGGGTGAACACGGATAAGGTATTTATGTAGGTAGCTGAGGGCACAAATTATAATTTTTGAAAAGGATTCGCTAAATGTTAGAACCATGATCTCTAAAAACTCTTATTAGCATTGTTTAACCAACCCCTTGGGTCAACCCGCCAAATCGGGCCATTGCAGGAGGTTAGTAGGAACTTTTAGAGATACACACCTAATTATTAAGTATTGATGGGATTAGAGTAGAGACAAGTGGCTTTCTATTATCGCAAACGCTAATACATTAGAACAAAACCGGTCAAGTGCGAGTTGGACTCGCGCGCCGAGGGTTCCGATATACCTTTAGTATTTTTGGAAGCAATAAAGTAAATTTTTAGGACCGAAAAACTAAATTTGTTAGTAAAGGTTTTTTGCAGATTACTAAAAAACTGTGCAACTTAGAAAGATTGTTTTACTTTTGCTGTAATATTGACATAAATTTCTATCGTCTGTATATAATTCAGATTTTTCCTTTCGCAAACTTCGGGGATAACGGGGGGGGGTGGTATTTTTTTTACAGTTTTCATCATAACTTCTAAACTAAGAGTTTTAAAAAAATATAAAAATATATTTTGGAATGTACAAGTAAAGCCCTTTCATAAATTTCACAAATTTCAAGTCGATAGCATGAGTGGTTCCTGAGATATACAGGTGTGACAGACAGACAGACAAAGCGGCACCATAAGGGTTCCTTTTTATACCATTTTGGTATCGGGACCCTAAAAATGAGATTGACTTAAAAGCTAACGAAATGTTGCGTGTTCATTCTATTCTACCAGTGTTTACGATTATAGAAAGACTGATCTCTTTTTTTATATATCATAACATCCCATGAAACGTCCACTACAGGACAAGGAGCTCCCTCAAGAATTCTAGCTTTTGCTAGAAAAATGTGGGGAAGTACCATATCACCTCGCTTGTTAGCGTTACGGCTGGCACTATGGACCGCGGTTGTAGGTGACCGCAGTAAGTAAGATGTAAAATACAAAGGAGGATGCTGCTGCCCATCCTCCAGTTTATAACCCTTAGTCGCCTCTTACGACATATGTATGGGTTGGTACAGTCAAGAGCATATCAAGCTTGACATATTGGACTTTGTACTGTTCTTAATTCAATGGAAGTACGAGCTAGAAACGCACTGCGAGTGTCAAGCTAGACCTGTCGTTGACTGTACTATTCTTTGCCGGCACCACACGGGGCCTTTTTTATATTAGCTCAATAAACAATAATATTTAATAATAGGCTTATTCATACTAACAGCGTAACAATTCGATAGCGCGTTTCAGAAATTAAGTGGCGCCATCTAGCGGTGGGTAGCGGTTTGGTGTTACAGTTATGTGAAAACTAAAATTTGTACTTTATTTTAATGATTTCAGTCTTCCTTCTGTTCGTGCTATGAGACCTAGCTTCTTTCCAAATTTCATTACTCTAGGTCAACGCAAAGTACCCTGTAGGTTTTTTTTAGTTCATAAATGAATAGAGATGGAGACATAATGGCCGCATCTTTTGATTGTGTTATTGTAGAAGTTTGAAATTTTCAAAGCTTCATCAAGGGTCCATGAACTTTACTATTGATATTAATTTCATTTTGATACTAAACCCCGTTTTTGGTAAACCCGTTCAGGGGAAAAAGTGTCTTGACAGACAGACCAGACGGACAAAAAAGTGGTCCTATAAGTTTTAACTTTTTTTTTGAGGTACGGAACCCTACAAATTATTACTTACAAAAGACTCCAGTATAGAGTGAAGGTGCTTCTCCAGCTCCAACTTTAGCTCCTCCATCTGGTCTTGCTTCTCTTAGTCCAGCCTCTTCTTCTTGCTTACCTTTTCTCTGGAGTGTAGTTACCCTGCGGAAACGTTGCATGGTAAATGGAAATAAAAATCTTCTTATTGCTACAGTGAAATTATAATCGATATCAAGCACGGCTTGTCTAAACTTTTTTCCACAAATGCTTTTATTTTCTTAAATTCCATATTATAAACAATTTAGTCATAGGATTTCCCATAGAAATTGCCACGTGACATACTTAGATACGCTTAGGGTTCACAACCCTAAAACTGAATTGAATTTTGTACCCTAATCCTCTTTTACGAAAGTCTAAAATCATATTAATAAAGGGTAGATTATTGATAATACGAAAACTTTATAAGCATAAAATAGATAAATAAGATCGTATGGATGGTGTGCAAAATTTTATGAATATTATTTGTAGGGCGGGTGCACGCGTGGCTCTAGTTAGCAAAGTTTTCCCGTGACTATGGCAATTATGTGGGATGATGGCCTCACTGCGGGCTCACGCTCCCTTTCACGCAATCTCAACAAACATGCGTTAGTATCCCTTAGTAGTTTGTGCAACAAACTAAAGTAACGCCATCGTAATAAGCCCGTTGGTGACAGCTGTCAAACATACGAGCATATGAGCTGAAAAGAAAAATTACCCCCGTGTGTTGGTGTTAAGATAACATAAAAACCAAATTTTTTTATGGTGGTCCTACTTTAAGTAGTTTACTAGGCATGATCGGGACATCCAATAAATACAATGAGAAACATTGACATTAGTGCATGGTACGGTGAAGCGCGGCTTTCTGTAGTATGTGCCTACTTCCTTCCATAGGAAAAGTTATTGTTGTTTTATGAGTGGGCTGCATTCACACACATCCTTCAGGCTGGTTATATTGTAACGAAATATTTACTAGTAAATTGATACATTTTCGAAAAATAATAAAGTGTATAGCAAATTCGCTTCTTCCGAATTTGTTTAGTTGAAAGAGGACCTAGCACAACCTAACCCATCCCGTTTGTGTTCGCTTATCTAACGGACCTATGGATCTACGAATTTCCTACGAGTTTATTATTTTTCGAAAGTTGATTAATTTACTAGGAAATCGATCGACTTATGATTTTATTGTGATTCTGAGTTGCTATTAAACCTTTGATGTACACATGGCCGTACATAAGTCAAAAACAATTCAATAACAAAACAAAACAAAAATGAACATTCTATCTATCTACACGTAACTACTTACTGAAACCTGTTACTACATACCACCGCATGTTGTGAAAGCAAAAAGAAAAAAAAGATGCTTTATAGTGAAGCATCGCCCACATCGCAACGGTTTACAAAATAATTATTATCTAGAAAAACCACAAAAAGCCCACGAAATTAGTTCCCGATGACAGTGAAGAAATATATGTAGATGTTTTTTTGTGCGCGTATAAAAACGGGCGTTATAGCGCCACGGCCGACGCGCGGTGCGTTTGCGCACAGCGGGGTACGCATAGATTAGGAAGGCAGAGAATAACTAAACAACTTGACTATGTAGAGTTTAAATTTACGTTTTTACCATAAATAATCTTGTTAAACACGGCTTAAATTTTAGCAAAAATGCTCAATCAAATACCGTAGCCAAAATGATAGAGGCAAAGGCACTGGGCTTATGGGCTAAGCAGTTGCAAAAAAAACATTGTTGCTAAACCACAGAATATATAATTAAACAGGCTGTTACACATTAGAAATTGCCTTATTGTTTTTAGGGTTCCGTACCCAAAGGGTGAAAAACGTGCCCCTATTCGTATGCCTCTGATATCCATCTGTCAGCGGATAAACCGTAATAGGCAGACAGTAGAAATTCTTACAGATTATACTTCTGTTGCTGCTATAACAACAAATAATAAAAATAGAGGAGGAGGAGAGAGGAGTTTCCCTGCTATAAACGTATTTTTAGGAGATTATTGCTCGATTTTTGTTTGAGCTCTATCGTAAAAACGGGAACACTTAGGAGCAGCCTTAGGAGCATTAAAATTGGTAAGTTTATAGTGCATAGCTGTAAAACAACAACAAATAATAAAAACCGGTCAAGTGCCAGTCGGACTCACTCACCACTTCTGCGCGACTGCGCGTCCCTGACCGTCCCGTTAGTGGTACAGAACCTTCGATGTGCGAATCCGGCTGGCACTTGGCCAGTTTTCTTAAATCTAGTTTTAATTCTTTATTCTTGAGTCTTGACTGATGGAATAATTACGATTACATTACAAGGAAACTTTTTTTATACAATACAACAAACTTTTCAGACCATTTTTGTTCAACGACTTTTGGGAATTCAGCAAACATACACTACATAGCGTGGCAAGAAAAGAGAGACTTTGGTGCTGCCAAAGCCCTATCTTTGAGCCTTTACGCAATAGTATTACAAATGGAATATGTGTTGCACAACATAGTTTTTAGGGTTCCGAACCAAAATGATAAAAACGCAACCCTTATATGGTGCTACTTCGTCTGTCTGTCTGTCACACCAGTTTATCTCAGCAACCACTCATGCTATCGAATTTTTGAAACTCATGCTATGAAAAGTTTTAGAATATGATTGCCCAACTTAAATTCAAAGGAAATAATTAAAAAATAATACTATTACTGTTGTAAAGGGGGCCCAATAGGTGGGGGCCCAAATTTTAACTAGGTCGAGTGGGGTATCATATGAAAGGGCTTTAAGTACTTGAAAATCCCAAAATAGACTCTTGTACTTTTTTATGACTCTTAGTTTTCAAGTTATGGTTAAAAATGTCAAAAAAAAAACATTCGTCTCTCCTTATCTCTGAAAATTGCGAGAGGAAATATCTCAATAGAGATTTATGTAAATATTACAGGAAAAATAAAAAGATATCTCTAAGTAGCACAGTATTTTATTGCAAAAAGCCTTTACAAACCAATTTTGTTTTGCACTTCTAATACTGGACTTTATTGCTTCTAAAAAGGTATATCGATTCGGAACCATAGGCGCGCGAGTCTGACTCGCACTAGACCAGTTTTTTTATAAAGCGTAAATTTTTATTCGTTTTAATCCCGAAGCTCAGTGATTCTACTCATGAAATAAGCAACTTTAGGGAAAAAAAAAATTTTTACTTGAAAAGAGTTTTTCACCTTCCCATAAAAAAAGGAATCGATCACTTGACCACTTTACTATGGGGAGACGAAAAAATTCTGTCGAGTAAAAATTTTTTTTCTTCGGGAAGGTTTTCATGAGTAGAATCACTGGGCTTCAGGATTAAAACGAATAAATATTCACGCTGTATACTTACTTACTTCCAAATTAAATATTCTGTCGGTTTCTCAGTCACATCTACACTTTGAAAAGAATCAATAAATCAGTCCAATGCTAACTGAATTTATGGTATTTATTCATATCTACTCACTTGAGAATATTTCTACTAGAAGCGTACGGAATCACATCCCAACTGGTAATGAATAATAGCCATTGAGGCTAATGTGACAATGTAACCTATACATAATGTGACAAGTTTTTGTAGGCGCTTGTAAGGTTTGATTGTTATTTTTACGGATGTGATCTACAGCGTTTGGAAGACAGAGTTTTGAAGGTCAATGTAATGAGTCAATGGGCTTACTCTTGATTTCGATTGAGCCCTGAGGACAGAAATGCCTCTCGACTTGATTAGATTCGTGTTATATATGAACTCGGGGAAATTTAACAATGAAGTAAAGCGAAGAGCTTTTTGCAAATTGGCTCCACCATTATTACGAATGAAACTACTCGTGGAACTTAACAATTTGCTGAGAATAATAACAGATAAAAGAATAGAAAAAACTGACATAATCATATTTCTTTTGTATCTCCCTTCACCTACCCTCAAACCGGTTTGAGACAAATTACATATAATTGACCAAAGTTATTTAATGCATTTTCCGTTCGACATGTAACCTTTGCACTATTTATCACTTTTTCAAAAGTCTTCCCGAATCGTATGTGGTTGTCAGGTCAAATGACACGGTAGCACCATCAATCACCTTTCGGAACGCTCTAGTGAAAGATGGATGCCCTGGAGTAGTGTGGGGATGCCTTAACTCCCTATCTGCCTAAAGGGGAGACTATCTTTGATTACTTTTTTACCTTACCTTCCTTGGTTAATATTTTTTACCTTGATTATGGTTAAATTAAATCCTCCGTGGTCTAGGGCCGAGAGCGTCCGGTTCTCGATCTAGAGGTTCTGGGTTCGATTCCCGGTGACACTGTCTAAACAAACACTTTATGTAACTTTCTCTCTCCAGTTTGGTTAGGACATTGCAGGCATTATAAATTTCCTGCAATGTCCTAACCAAACTGCTTCCGCGCTTCGGAAGGCACGGATATGTTGTGAACTATGTCAGTGTTACAACCTGCTTTCTCATGTACATAGTTTACTGGCTGTACCCTAATTGTCATACCTAACATGTTATCCTATTGTCATGTCATTCGTTTACGATCTATGTAAATAAAACTACAATACATTTTCCAAGTGATTTATTGTGTATTTTATACTTCATAAAATTGGCGACGAGGATGGGATCTTCTTCTTAATTGCCTCACACCTGAAACCTTTCGCGAAATTAAAATTTCGCTTACTCCAAACTTTGACTCCAGCACATACAACACTCTGAAGTCCAAACTCATGGATCTATATCACATCAAAAAAACAAGGTACCGTGCTTTAACCGAATTTTGGCAATGCGTAAGAGAAAAAGGAGAAACAATGGAGAAATACGCCAATCGACTTAAAAACCTCAGTCTTGACTGCGGGTATGAAGACACATTTTTAGAACGACAGTTACGTGATCGTTTCGCTACAGGCTTAAACCATGCCGAACTAGAAACTGACCTGAAACAGAAATGGCCAGATCTTCAAGAATCCCAACAAGGGGTACTGAAAGAGGTTACATTTGCACAGATATTTGCTGTAGCACAATCCAGAGAACAAGCAGAACGTGATATACCATCCACAAGTGTCAACAAAATTCAAAGAAAACCAAGGACACAAAACACATCAACGAATAGAAACATTTCGCCCCGGAAAATTAACAACAATCATTGTTTTCGTTGTGGAAAGAATGAAAAACACTCATTTAACGACTGTACTGCAAAAAACCATGAATGCAAAGAATGTAACTTGAAAGGACATTTTGAGAGCTGTTGTATTAAATCTGGAAGGGCTTATATCTCAACAGCAAAAAGACAAACACGTCAGATACCAAAACGTACTCACAAAATTTCGAACTCTAGGCACACATTTTCAACATCAAACAACTCCTACTCTGACATTTCTCAATCCAGTAACGAGGATGATAATAATTTTGTCTTCAACGTAACAACAAAATCACTTAAGGACTGTAAAAGAATTGATGTTAACATTAACGGGATAGACTGCACGATGGATTGGGACCCTGGTTCTTCGTACTCTATTATCAATACAAAATTTTGGCAAAAAATAGGCTCACCAACTTTGACACATGCCCCAAAATTGAGAGCCTATGGTAACACTAAACTTAAACCTAAGGGGATAACAGACGTCACAGTCAAACTTAGTGGAACAAAAAAAATATTACCAGTAGTTGTCTTAAAGCACGCAGACCCCATGCTCTTTGGCCTTCATTGGAGTGAATTATTTGGAATGCAGTTCCCGAAACCTGTTTACTCTATCAAAGATAGTCCTCATACACTTAAACAAGTACTTAACAAATACAACTCCTTATTTGATGGAAAACTGGGTAAAGCATCCAATTATCAAGTGAACATACATATTAGATCCGACGCTAAGCCAGTACATTTACCAGCAAGACCAATCAAATTCAGTATGAGGAAAAATATTGAATTAGAATTAGATCGCCTTGTCAACGAAGGTATCATTTTCAAAGTTGATCCTAATATAACCCCAGTAGAATGGGCCACACCTACTGTAAACCTCATCAAACCTACAGGTCAAATCAGAATATGTGGGGACTACCGAAGCACATTAAATGCAGCTTTGATCAAACATCTTCACCCTGTACCAATATTTGATAGACTACGCCAGAAACTCGCAGGTGGCAAACTATTTTCTAAAATTGATTTAAAGGATGCCTACTTACAGTTTGAGATTGCTCCTGAATCAAAAAAGTTTTTAACAATTTCAACACATAAAGGGTATTTTCAGTACAACAGAATGCCTTTTGGAATTTCAACAGCACCGTCAATATTTCAACATTACCTGGACGAATTGCTTGCGGATATTCCTAACGTTGCTGTCTACTTTGATGACATTGCCGTGACTGGACGAAACATGGATGAACATTTGAACACTCTATCCACTGTCTTTGAAAAATTACAAAAGGCGGGCCTCAAAGTCAACCTGAAGAAATGTACATTTCTCGAAAAAGAAATTGAATATCTCGGTCATACAATTGATAAGAACGGAATACGACCAACTAAAGCAAAAATTCAAGCCATAAAGAAAGCTCCGAAACCTACAAATGCCAAGGAACTCAGATCTTTTTTAGGACTAGTTAATTTTTATGAACGTTTTGTTCCACATTTGCATGGATTATGCTCAGACCTGCATGACCTCACAAGTGGACGCCGAACATGGCATTGGACCGAACATGAAAATCAAATATTTGAAACTACAAAGTCTTACATTGTATCTTCAAAGCCTTTAATAGCCTTTGATGAAAAACGCCCCTTGTTTTTAGCTTGTGACGCCTCGGAAAAAGGCTTAGGAGCAGTACTTTTTCACAAAAATGGAAATGTCGAGCAACCGATAACATTCGCATCTCGAAAACTTCGAACTGCCGAGACAAAATATTCTGTGATTGATCGTGAAGCCCTCGCTATTTTATTTGGTATAAAGAAATTTGATCAGTATTTGCGAGGCTCAAAATTCACCCTTGTGACAGATCATAAACCCTTGATCTATATTCTGGGTCCACAAAGAAATCTACCAAAATTAGCTAACAACCGGCTAGTTAGATGGGCTCTTATAATTGGCAGTTATAATTACGACATTTGCTACAGAAAAGGAGAGTACAAAATTTTAGCAGATTGTTTATCTAGACTGCCTAATTCTGACACTGAACCATCAAGCCCAGAAATTGCCGTTCATAGAATTGAATCACGCCTAATGGGAATTAAATTGCACGACCTGCAATTGTCAGAGAAACTCATACGTGAAGCAACAACAAAAGATTCAACCCTGACCAAAGTAATACAGTGCATTAATACAGGATGGCGAGAAATCGAGTATGACCAAACCGAAGTTAAACACTTTTACAGAAAACGCAATGAACTTTCAATAGAAAATAAAATTCTTATTTGGCAGGGAAGAATGATAATTCCGGTCTCTCTTCGTCGATCAGTCCTAACCTTTCTACACCGCGGTCACCCTGGCATATCAGCAATGAGAGCACTCGCCCGGTACTATGTTTGGTGGCCGTCACTAGAAGACGATATAGACAGTTTCGTTAAAACTTGTAATAGATGCCAACGAAATCGTCCTTGCAATCCAGAACTTCCTGTATTCTCTTGGTCAATTCCAGAAAGTGTTTGGGAACGCATTCATATCGACTTTGCTGGACCATTTGAAGGATCGTATTGGCTTGTATTGTGTGATGCTCTATCAAAGTGGATTGAAATAAAGCCGTTAAAACAAATCACGACCCGAACACTGTGCTCAGCTTTGGACGAAATTTTCTGCACTTTTGGTTTACCTTCGATGATTGTCTCTGATAATGGTCCACAATTTACATCACACGATTTCAAAAATTACTGTGAGAGTCAAGGTATTTTACACATCAGATCCTCTCCGTACCACCCTAGGACAAATGGTTTAGCTGAGCGACTTGTACGAACCTTCAAATCAAGAATGTCTTCTTCTGAAAGACAACCAGTACGCGAACGATTACTAGAATTTTTATTCACATACAGAAACACGCCACATAACGTAACGGGAAAATCACCAGCAGAAGTTATGTTTGGTCGACGACTTAATTGCCTTTTGTCAAATATAAGGCCTAACAAAAGAAGAAATTTGCAATTTCAGCAAGTTAAAGCAAGTATCTCATCAACTGTACCCAATTATGCACCCGGTGATCCTGTTTTTGTTCGCACACGTCTGGATAAAACCTGGGAACCAGCCACTATATCCACAAGAAAACATCTTTACTCTTATGTTGTCACTACACCAGCCGGGGAAGAAAGGCGGCGACATGCCGATCATATCCGTGCTCGTTTGCCTTCTACACTGTCACCTTCTCCTTCCCTACCTGCAACCAATCACACCACTTCGATGTTAATACCAACAACACAGAGACTGGCTTCTTCACTATCACCTTCCTCACCTTCAACCAGTCAAACCGATTCGGTGTGTGTACCACCAAAGGTGTTGTCGCCTATTACAGTCGGATTATCGGCTGCACATCCGGAACCTATAGATAGTTCATCACCTACGAGTACGGAATCATCGCCCTTACGAACGCCATCCCTATACACTGCCTCGTCATCACCGTCACCATCACCGTCTCCACCTGCTACCTCACTCCGTCGTAGCCAGCGGGTCACCAGACCTCCTCGCCGCCTGATCGAAGAGATGTAGAAGCTGAATATGGGGGGACGAATGTTACAACCTGCTTTCTCATGTACATAGTTTACTGGCTGTACCCTAATTGTCATACCTAACATGTTATCCTATTGTCATGTCATTCGTTTACGATCTATGTAAATAAAACTACAATACATTTTCCAAGTGATTTATTGTGTATTTTATACTTCATAAAAGTCAGTACCTACGCAGAAGCCTTTAGTGGCTTAACAACTTTGACACCAGGGTTTGTGTTTCTTGCCGTTTCTTTTACACTGCCATAGCACGATCCGAAACGGCGTAGACTCGCTCTATTTGCATTGTATTCTGCATGACATTCAATGAATATTCTGTAAAGAATCTACATTGAATAAAATTATCTGAATCTCAATCTGTGAGGTCGGCCATCGATTTACAACCCACACGATATGATGATGGAGTCCACGAAGTTTTGAGTTATCTGTTTCGAAGTAGGTAGTATCATAAAGATAAGAAAGTTGAGGGTGTAGAGGAGAACAAAGGGCTTAGAATTCCACATATTACGCTCTTTTAAGGTTTACTATGACACTTCTGGCGGAATTTCCGCTGGTGTCCTATTTGACAGATTTTTCAGTCGCGGAACTTTCCGCGTCGGAATAACCACAAGTGTGTGTGTGTGTGTGTGTAAAATAATAGATAGAACACTTTATTGCACACTAAAAAACAAATTCAAATAACAATAATTAATTACAAAAAGTGAGCAAAGGCGGCCTTATCGCTGTAAGCGATCTCTTCCAGACAACCTTTGGGAAGAGGAATCCATCAAAGATAAACGAATTAGGAAGTGCAGTGTAAAAATATAAGAATAATGATATAATAAACCTAATGTTACGATAGATAATAGTAAGTCTTCAGAATATTAAACCCTTAGTCCTAAGTAATTAAAAGCAAAACTATTTTGCAGAAATAAGTCGCTCCAAGTGAGAACGTTTCGAAACGCAGGCCTGGTTCCACAATCGAAGCAACAAAACGTAAAGCCCGACTGTGGGCCTTCAAAAAGCGATTAAGCATTTAAAACGGAGATATTTAGTTTAGTTTACACCGACGTTTAGTATCTAGACTGTTTTAATGGTTAGACAGGGGTGGACTCAGGGGACGAGATATAAGCAGGGACAGCTATGACATAAATAAGACAATATTGGTTATGACTGAAAAATCAAATTTCTTTATTTTGTAGTTTTCCAGTGTTCCTACTACGCTGATGTGTGGTGATACAATGCTACCCTGTCTCGACCGTGGATGTTGTAAATGGTCATAAAGGGTCGAGGTTAAGAGTAAGCCCATTTTCAATATTTAAAAAAAAGCGGAAGGTGTGCAATATCCTGCGGTCCTGAGGTGTGTACCTCTGTGTCTCGTGCCATAGTTACGGTAACCAAACAAAACCGGTTTTAAAAACACCTTTTACGGCCTATTGATGAATTAAAACATTTTGTACAGAAAACGTGAAAATTTTTATGGCATATTTTATTTCCTCAATCTATTAAAAGATGATAGAGCCTTTAAGCAAACGTTTTTCTTTTGGTAATATTGTTCAAATTACCACGATCACCCCCCAGAAAACCCTAGTCATTAGCGATAAATTCAGATTATATAAACTGTGAAGGGACACCCGTGCTGGAATTCCGCGTCGGAACTATCCGCGGCGGATCTTTCCGTCAACTGTGACACACTAGAGCGGAAATCTCGCGTCGAAACGATCCGCAACCACAAAGCAAATGTCACAAGTAACAAGACCTTGCGGGCAACCTTACTAACTTCCGACACGGAATTTCCGCAAGTGATAGTTACTCTACAGACAAGAGCTTGGCTGTTTGGTTGAAGAAGAAGCTTAAGATTACAAACGCAATTACTGTACGGCGACGACGAAGATGATGTAAACGTCCCTAAGTAGTTTGTGGATGTAAAGTGCTTTGTGCGAATGTGTGGATTATCTTCAAAATGAGTGTGATATCCTAAAGGCTTCCGAATGGTGATATACGCTCGAAGATTGAATGTTTATGTCACCTGAATCCCTCCCTATGGCTAGGAAGCGGCGCTCGCGCATGTTAAAGAGCCGCCTCCCATACACGTCCACTCTCCCGCCCGCACCCCGCACGGGGAATAAATTATATAATTTATGGCACATTTTTTGTGATGGCAACCTTTGGTACCTTCAAGCCGGTTACTATTGATTCACGACGTTAGGTCACCCTCAGCTAGAAAACAGATCTTTTTTATTTACTTTCAAACCCAGAAAAGACCTTAAAGTTTTTTAAAACAGGGCGGCCAATTATGACGTATGCAACGTGTAAATCTAAATACGCAAAACCTCTCGGGGGTAGTTCTACCCATGTAACTGAACAACTTTTGTTCTAGAATTTTTGGAAATTAAAGTAATTTTGATCCTCCACACAAATTGACCGGATCAGATAACAATTTTGTATGGAGACTCGAAAACGATGTCTTGGAAAATTAGTTTTACCTGTGTTTTAAGCATTTTTTTAATACCGCGTTTTAGACAGAAACCTGCGGCGCCATCTGTCGGCGGGTATATGCTACCCGCTTGCTCAATATTGCGGCGGCTATTTAGAGCTCTGTCGCCTAGGTACTACATCTTAATTGGCAACTTTGTACTTTACCCTTAAAAATAAGTAAGTGAAAATTGAAAAAGTATACACAACTAACGAAACTAAACATTTCCTTAAATTAATTACGTACATTAAGGTTAAACATATAACCTTTCTTCTGGGCTTCGGCGCGGGTGTAAAATTCTAGGTAAATAAATGTTTTTTTATATCTCGGTCCTGGATACAAACTGAAAAGCTAGTGTATGGAAAACTTAAGAGTATTAATTGGAGTCGGGTGTTTCTGCCATACAAACGTAATCCGCTGTTTTCTTCGCGAGTTTCACTATTAAAGAAATTTTTTTTAAGTATGTTATATTTATCCATGTCAAGCATGTCTCTATGTTTTTATTTTTTTAATTAGTCGTCAGATATAAAAGTTATGCCTAGCTAAAACTGGAAAAAAATAGCCCGTTTTTTGTCTACCGAACTCAACTTATTATAACAAATACTAGACATGTTTTGAACAAAATCAAAACATAGGAACATAGATTATTCCTTTCCAAACCATGCTGCTTAGGGAAAGTGGTCCGTCTCCTTGTAAATGAATATTTTCTCTTGAAAAATAATATTTTTATTTTAGCCCGTAAGTTTTCACAGATGTCTGAGGTAAGATGGCAGGTTCAGACCTTCAACTAAAGTATTTTGAAAAGCGTGGAGGTTTGTATGGATAATTAGCAGACGCGGGCGTACTTAAAAAGTATTTCTCCATCTTCAACGTTCATAAAGTCAGACGTATGTCTTAATTTAACACCGGTTACATTTTTTCTCCGACTTTTATGTTTTAACTTCACTTTTTAGAAAAAAAGCCGCTTATGCAGAGCATCTAATTTGTACTCGTACCTATATACATGACCAATCCGTTTTCCAAAAACAAATTTATTGATCACTAGCTGGTTCCCGCGTCTTCGTCTGCGCGGGATAAATTGTAGCCTATGAGTTACGAGTATTCTGATGTATAAGCTATATTACTGCAAAGTTTCACTAAAATCCATTCAGTAGTTTTTACGTGAAAGAGTAACAAACATCCATCCATACTTACAAACTTTCGCGTTTATAACATTATATATTATATTATTGTATTATATTATATATATATATATATATTATTATAATATTATATACATATAATATAATATAAGTAGGATTCACCAGTTAAGTAAGCCCAGTTTGGCTATAAATTTTTTGGGGTTCCGTAGTTAACGAGGAACCCTTATAGTTGGTATACATATAAGGCCATAAAGAAATAGTAACCAAAATTTTAGTATGTTACTCAGACCATGAAACTGAACAACTTTGCCCAAGGAACGTAGTTTTCGTTTTTTAAAGAACGTAGGAAAATCTATTTTTGATATAAAATATATTTTTGATCCCATATAAAGTGTATCCCACCAAAAACATAACTGTTACTGTTAAAAAGGGGGCCAAGTTCCTATCGGCTAATTGTTTGCCTAAAAAAGGGTTGAAATCCGATCCAATGCTAAGTTTAGATGCACTACTATACACCCAACTTAAAATATGGTATAGCTGTGAAAATACGCAGATACGTTGAAAATAATATCTAAAATGAAATACTTCTAAATTTGAACGTGGCAGGTTTTTGTGCTGTAAGTAACACTTGATTAATTGTGTAATTCGATGTATTATTTATATAATTAAATTAACCTTCCAAGTTCAAATTCAAAAGTATTTCATTTTAGATATTATTTTCAACGTGCCTGCGTATTTTCACAGCTATACCATATTTTAAGTTGGGTGTATGGTAGTGCATCTAAACTTGGCATTGGATTGGATTTCAACCCTTTTTTAGGCAAACAATTAGCCGATAGGAACTTGGCCCCCTTTTTAACAGTTATGTTTTTGGTGGGATTTCAATACTTTTTGTTCAGTTTGCTAAATTATATTTATAGTAACTATCGCAACGTTGTTTGTATTTTCATAGTTTCGTCAAAACATAGGCACTTGTTTTCATGCATGACTAAGTCTGACCTTCTAGAAATACTATCTTTTTAATATTTGGTACATTAATTTTAGTCTGACTCGCACTTGACCATTTTCTATTTTCCAAATTTTTCCTTTACTTTAATGCTAACGACTACCCCGATGCCAAATTTTAGATTTGTAGCTCTCACAGAAGTATGACCAACAATTTTATGCATAGTAATGACTTAAAAGTACCCTAAACCGACGAGCATGTATGAAAGGATTGATGAAGGTTCAGGAAGCAAGGGAAGTATGTCAAGATCGTAGCAGGTGGAGAACTGTGGTCTCTGCCTACCCCAACGGGAACAAGGCGTGATGTTATGTATGTATGTAATGACTATATCCTAACTCGCACTTGACCAATTTCCAATTTTCAAATTTTTTCTATACTTTTTTTAACGCTAACGACTATCCCCATGCCGAATTTCAGATTTTCAGGTCTTAGAGATGTATTACCAAAATTTTCTAATTTTTGAATTTTTCCATTACTTTTATCCTAACGACTATATAACGCTTGGACAATTGGAAGTGGCCTGGAGGTTTTGATTACCGGTCAGTGAGTCAGTCAGTCATTAAGTGCCAAAATTTGCTATGTTCACGGGGTCATATTTCAGGATCTACTGTAGCTTAGCAGATTGCTTCAGTATTAGTATATGATTATGTAGGTACAGTTTTATCTCTGTACTTGCAATAGGCATTGAGCTACAGGGGGTTCAAAAGTGGGTCCAAACGGTTCGTGTAAATAGTGCACGGCATGCGCGTGGCCTGTTGCGGGAACTTGGCCTGCGCACTACCGTGCGCTTAGATCAGCAGATAGTGCATTTTAAATAGGAGGTCAAATTTGGTTTTTCGGAATACTTGGTAAAAGTTGCGTTCAGTTTCATGGTCTAAGTAACATGCTAAAATAATATTACCTATTTCTGTAGGACCACTTGGTAAAATAAAATTAGAAAAAATTTTTTTTTGAGAAATAAATGTAGAGGCTACACGTAAAGACATCCGTTTGCGAAATATTTATCTTAAAAGCGCTATTTTTCATTAGAAACACCTGTCTCCCCCCTCCCTCCCTCTACCAGCTAAACGATTGTTATCGGAGTTCTGAAAAAATCTCGCAGTAAGGTCCTAATGAAATAGTGAACATTATTTTAGTACGTTACTCATACCATGAAACTGAACAACTCTCCCCAAGGAACATAGGCCGAAATAAGAAAAAAAAATATTTGACCTCCCATAGAAACTGCATCAGCTGATAGCGTATCTTGTATGACTCCGTAACAGAAAAGTGGAAAAAAGCTAGGATTGGGTTTGGTTTTAAGATATTGCAGATTTTACTAGGCTTCATCAAAAATACACCAGAATTGGATTCTGTAATGAAAATATTATTTTATCTTAAAGCTAACACTACAAAACTCTAATTACTCAGTAATAGACCTGCCCCAAAGGCCCTCGAACAATGGAATCAAATATTTAAACGCGTAATAGCAGCCTCTTTCAACAAATTACTGAAGCAAACTTGCTAAAGAAGGTTAAACACATAGCGTAATTAGAATAAAGGTGGAGGTGATAGGATGTTTTAACCCAAAATTAAGTATATTCTTTAATAGTACATTAAGATGCATGTGCGCTATTTTGGATATTACGGCCGAGGCTCAAAAATTGCAGCCCGAGCCGCAGGCGAGGGCGTAATGGAGCCGAGGGTGTAATCACCAAAGCGCACAAGCTTCTTCTTATTATTATTATTTATTTAATTCAAGATGACAGAGATCCATAAAATTATTAGTATAAACTTATTTTATGTTAGTAAATTATGTCATAATAATATTCTCACGACGTTTTTCAACACATTTGCGGATAAAAACGAATCAAATTCGCTTATCTTTTGTGCGGTTCGGGCTGTAATTCCTGAGCCTAATGTAATAAAATGTGTTGAAAAAAGTTGAGTTTAATTTATCATTTCGAAATATTTTCAATGTACAGACACGGCTTCTATATAGTTTTATAAGTATAGATATATTTACTTGGACCATAAAACTGAACAACTAACTCATAATGCTAACCTATACCACATATGATAAAACAAAGTTTTTGGCTTATTAGAAACCCTACGCCACCTGGAGTTTGTTTCGAAAATTACGTAACTTTTTGTTGTACCCATAACTATATTTCGTCCAGTGTAAAATAGGTGTAGAAATTCGTCCTGTGACGTGAAATACTTGAACATAGGTCATTACAATTTTGGCACCATTAAGATTAGGTCAAGCTTGTCGCTGGCAGTGCGATTTCCGTCTCTACGCTGATTAAAATAAGCGTGGTCCAAAGTCCAATGTGTCAATCTTGACATGCTCTTGGCTGTACCTGCCTAGGGCACACGTTTTCAAAAAGCAATCCCTTACACCAAATATTTTTTTAGCATGCGGTTTATTTAGAAATAAGTGACACAATTGTTATAAAAAGTTCTATAATTTTGCATTTTTTTCATTTTGTCATGTTGTTTAGACCTCCAGGGCCCATAGACTAGTGGCTTTCTATAATCGTAAACGCCGATAGAATAGAATAAACATGTATGTGATTGACACAGGGACTAGATAAGTACTATACGTACAGTCAACGACAGATCAAGCTTGACAGTTGCAGCGCGACTCTAGCCCGTACGTCTATTGAAATAAGAACGGCACAAAGTCCAATGTGTCAAGCTTGATGTGCTCTTGACTGTACAACATAGCAAACGAAATGTTGCGTGACAGCTTATGTCAATCGCATACATTGTCATTATATTCTACTTGCGTTTACGATTATAGAAAGCCACTTGTCTACGGCGCGTGAAACATAATAAAAAACTCTTTAAGAATTATTGAAAGCCAAATGTTCAAAAGATTCCTTGCACAAACTGTCCACATTTTATTTATTTCAAAAGCATTGCATGGTTTGATGAAAGTACAGGAAGCAAGGGAAGTATGTCAAGATCGTAGCAGGTGGAGGACTGTGGTCTCGGCCTACCCCGACGGGAAAGAGGCGTGATATTATGTATGTATGTATGTATGCATGGTTACAGGAAGATCTTCAGGTTTAATACAGTAACACATAACATTATTAGCAATGTTGATAGTTGTGTCAGGGGCGCCGACTTTTTGAAAAACCAGAGTGTACTTATGGGTAGGGTACTCTTGCTTAATTGATGAATCACTTAAATAATAGTGGGACATTTTCATCGTCAAGCACTTCTTCAGGCGGCGGTGGAGGCAAGTACTCTTCTTTTCGGAGCTGAGGCGGCATCCAGTACTCATCCTCATTCATCTCCGGTACTGGACCCCATTTGTGACCCTGGGTGGAAGAAATAATAGATTATACCGTAGAGAAGTAAAGTAGCTTGATAAAAATGTCCAAACCTCAACATTTGCTAAGAATTCTTGGTCTTAAAAGACCCGTTTCTTCTTTTTAATTTCTTTGCGCATGCTTGCTACAAAGAGACTTCAATATTCCTTTCTAATTGTGTAAAAATACATGGGTATACCTAGACAAGTGGTTTTCTATAATCGTAAACGCTAGTAGAATAGAATGAAAATGTATAGATTTGACATTAGCTGTCACGCAACATTTCGTTAGCTTATGTCAATTTCGACATAAGCTAACGAATTCGATAGAAAGCCACTTGACTCTAGGCCATGGAATCTCTATACATTGCCTCCCTTGGTGTATAAAGTCTTAGGATGCGCAGAGCAACTTCGCTAGTACAAATTATAGACGAAACCGCAGTTATACATATTCTTGCGCTCTTTATAACATAGCTCTCGTCGCGATGTCACATAATAAACTATCATACAGAACGGACACTCAACCCCCCTTCCAATCTGCCCTGCACCCCTGAACGCACCCGCCCGAGCGTTTTGCGTGGTGCTCCTGCGGGATAGTTGTACTGTACCAAATATGCAGGCCTAGGTATGATTTTTCCAACTTTAAATTTCAAATTCGCGCTCGTTTTATGTAGTATCCGGGGTGCGACGGTGTTTACCTGATAGAGATAGGAGCGTCCATCTCTCGCTCTCCATCCTAACCGGGCCACGACATCCGGTATATCCTTCTTTCGGGGCACCTCCGTCAATCGTGACATCACGTACGCCCGGTCGTCCTGAAAATGTACAGTTTAAACATAAAGGCCTGTACGTTCGTTTGCACAATGCGAGCGTTGATACTTGGCCGCAAATTTGACTTGCATACAGACAAGAGCAGGTCAAGCTTGACATTCGCAGTGAAACTTTCACAAACTTGGGTAAACAAATATTGAGTTAGAGTAACTTTATAATTTTACTTTCAATTTTATTACTAGATGGCGCTGTTAGTATTCGAAACTCGTTATCGCCATGTTTTTTGTAAAATAATTAAGGTTATGTAAATTTTCAAGTTTTAATGTTCCGCGGGGTAGAAAAAACGCCCTAATTTCCGAATTCATGCGTGTTATTTTTGGGTGGACCTCACAGTAGGAGGTTTAGGTACCAGTTCATTATAGCCATTTATCTGAGGATTTTATCGCAACTTACATTACACAAAACCCAGAGCAAGTACTTGTTATCTCCTGTCTGCTTGAATCGCACGTCCATCGGAAATAATTCGCCCTTGAAGTCTGAAAAAGTTGACGTTAACAAATGCAAATGGACTAAAAATAAATTTTAAATTGTCTACAAGTTCAAAATAAACGAAATGGCGCTTTAGTGTAGTGACACAATGCGAAAATTCCGCGTTGGAATGATCCGCGACGACTCTTTCCATCAGGTATGACACACTTGAGCGGAATTTCCGCGTCAGATCGATCCGCAACCACAAAGGAAATGTCACAAGTGACAAGTTCTTGCGGTAAGTTTCGACGCGGAAATTCCGCTCTAGTATATCATAATTGACGGAAAGGCCCGTCGCGGATCGTTACGGCGCAGAATTTGCGCAGGAGTATCGCTACAGGAGTATTCGTGTCGTGGCTCGCAAAACGAATCACGGCATATTGTTGAGTTAGGGCCTTTCTTTGGATGCGGTAAATATAATGTAAGTCCTGAAAATCTGTACTGCAAACTAGTTTTATTTGTATATGTTAAAAAATTACAGTTATTAGTCAAAAATTGTACCGTTCCCAAATAAACGTTTTATCTATCTATCTACACTTAGGGTTTCCTAGATGCGCTAATTTATTTATTTTTCCGAAGAATACTCAAAAATCTTCTTCAATGTTTCGCCCCTGAAAACCCCTGTATTGTAAATTTCATCAAAATTATTAAAGCCGTTTTCCACAACGCAATCACAATTTTTTTTTTCATTTAAAGCCTAGCTAGAGTGACGGAGAGTAAAAAAGCTGTGGGAGGTGCACTAATATGAAACTTTGCTTTAACAACCTATATCTTTTAATATATAAAAGGATAAACTGACTGACTGATATATCAACGCACAGCCCAAACGGCTAGACCTAGAGACTTGAAATTTTGCAAGAAGATACCTTATACAGTGTAAGCATCCACTAAGGAAGGATTTTTCAAAATTCATCCCCTAAAGGGGTGAAATAAAGGTTGAAAGTTTGTATGAAACTCCGTCAGTTTTGAAGTTAGGATCTTCAAATTTTGTATTTAGGCTAACTACTAAAAATAAATTTTCACGTGTCTCAGGGTTTTTGAAAATTTTACACCCTAAGGGGTGAAAAGGGGGATGAAGTTGAAAATCCTTCATTTTCAAAGTAAAATCCACTAAATTTATTATTTAGGCATCAGGGTTGTAATTCTGTGGAACGTACATCACTGTTAATGAAATTCCACCCCAAATTCAACCCCTATATGAGGGAAATGGGGTGAATAAGTCTAAAAACCAATATGGGTATCGTTTGTATGGTGGTAGACGTGAAATACCATTATCCCCTGGGGATGGGGTTGGGGTTAAATGTCTAAAAATCAATGTGGGTGTCGTTTGTATGGTTTATCGGGTCGCTAATTACGAAAACTACAACAATTTTGTAATCAAACGTGGTGGACGTGAAATACTATCATCCCCTGGGGATAGGGTTGGGGTGCGATAGGGTTAAAATGTCTAAAAATCAATATGAGTGTCGTTTCTATGTTTATATAAGGATAGGGATAGCGGTTAACATGACATTAGGGGAAGGGATAGGGATAGGGGTAGGGGTAAGTAGTGAGAGGGAGAAGGAGAGGGGGAGGGGAGGGGGACGGGGAGAGGAGGGGAAGGGGTAGAGGGAGGGGGAGAGGGAGAGGAAGAGGGAGAGCGGAAGCGGGAGAGTGCGAGCGGGAGCGGGAGTGGGAGAGCGGGAGCGGGACAGGGGGCTGTAGGCAACTTTTTACAGCGGGAAAAAATCTCTTCCTATGGGAAAACACGTTATAATATAAATTACAAAATCCACGCGTGCGAAGCCGCGGGCAAAAGCTAGTTATGTATATACAAGGTGTAACAGAAAGGGTATATCAACCCTGAAGGATTTGATTTCTGCCCATGAAACTGAAACTTACCCTGAGGAACATAGGTCGATGTTAGAAAAAAAAATTACCTTCCATAGAAACTGAATCAGCTGATACCTAGCACATTTTCTTTGGGAGGTCAATAATTTTTTTTCGTATATCGACCTATGTTCCTTAGGGAAAGTTGTTCAGTTTCATGGGCAGAATCACATGCTTGAGGGTCGATATATCCTTTCCGTTACACTTGTATACACTATTTTTACATTATGTCACAATGTAGGTACCTGGCCTAATAGGGTACAACCAAAATTGTCCCCTGTCGCTTCTTTCTACCAGGAGTCCAGAGGCGTTGTACAAATGGTCATTCATTATAACTATACGAGAAGTCCAGCTGATGGGCGTCTCCACTTGGTAGTCCATGAAGCTTTGGAGGTGTATGATTTCCTTCAACAAAGAAAACTTCTGTTATTACAACCGAAACGCTGAGAATACTTGGATGATCGGCTGATAGAAGTACTAATACTTATACTATCTATTCCAGCTACTCTCGCACAGTGATCGTAAATAATCGCAATGATCAAAGTGGAATATACCAATTGACTGACTCAAAATAACTTAACATACATACATACATAACATCACGCCTCTTTTCCGTCGGGGTGAATCAACGTTTTTTTTTTTTAAGATAACTGACCAATTTGAGAATCTATCAAACAGAAATCATCTTGAAAAGTTAAAGCTCCTTTAATGACACCTTATACTTGTTTTAAGGAACCTTTATAAAACCGGCTGTAAAACTTAATACTGAAACACATGCAGGTTCTTTATTAATGTTTGCAAGTGTTTCTGATGGTGGTTCTTCTCAATAAACTAAACTATTTTTGTTCAACAACTTTTCAAAATGAGCAAAAAATTAGAGTGTCATACATCAACCCTATTCACTTTTCACATTGTATGGAAAAACAAAAAAAAAATCGTTATGTAGTGTGGAACAATAATATTTCTGATTCTTGGGTAGTGCAACAACCAAAAATGTACGCAGAGAGATATATATACTTCATACCTTGTTTTAACCTGTTGCTACCCCCAATTTTAGGTTAGAATGACACAAACACTTGAGAAACAGGTTAAAGTAGTAGCAGCATAGAATATGTATAAAGTTTACTAAGTTGAGAGTGGCAGTGACCGGATTCAACTCACCCTAGCAGTAGGTACACAGAAATCCAATACTACAGGAGCGTTGTCATCGGCCCAGAAATAGAAAGCGAACCATTTACTGTCGAGAACAGAATACGGATTAAACCGAGCGGTCTTACTAAATGCGTGACACGTGGGCTTGTCTTCATCATCCACGCCTCCAGGCCCTACGCCCGAAAATGCGAGATTCCTGTGTGGCTTAGGTTGAGGCCCAATTATCCTCTTGGGAGCATATTTTTCTGGTGGATTATTTTTCAAGTAAGAACTAACAACGATTTCCTGATCATCTTTCCTGAAATCCATTTCGTATTCCTCGGAGAACAACGGCACGTATTGCGCATCTCTTGAACTGCTTTCAGATTCTGTTGTTTGTTTGTAATCGCCCCATGGATTGTGTTGAAGACTCTCTATATGATCAGCTGATAAATTCATTTTTACAACACGTGGTTTTGGTATTTTATTTGTATTTGTGTAAAATCTTGGCATTGATTCATCAGTTTTGTTAATAACATTTTTTTGATCGGATTCTGGGGGATTGGCTGGCTTTGCTTCACTTACGTTTGATATTTGAAGTACGCTAGGATTAATAGGATTAGTGTATTCCCGTTGGTCTATTTCAAGTTCTGGTGCTGACGTGTCTCCTCTTTCGAAGTGATTCACTGTCGCTCTTATTATCCAAGTTTGTAATAAAATTATAACAATGATTTTGCCTATCATTTTTCAAGAAATAAGTTAGCAGATCTTACTTTTATGCTTTAAATAAGAGCTGATCTTCAACTAATCTAGATCTTTCACAATGCTTACTTTTCGAGTTATGAATGGCCGACTTGTGTTTCAAAATATTGTGGTAAACACTGATGAAATATCAGCTTATCTTTGTTTCTCACGGTGAAAAATGATACATCGGAAATGCGTTGAATCCTTTATTGTCTAACAAACATCAGCTGAAGGTGTAAACTTGATCATTATTCCGTAACACAGCAACAAGTATTGAGTTAAGAAAACTTTGAAAAACCGTAGTTTTACAATACCTCGTACTAATATAAAAGATGATAATAAAAATAATTACCAAAAGGATCTAGTCTATAATAACTGCAACGTTGTTAAAATTAAGTGTATTTACTACTAACAACAGTAAGTTAGTGCCTAACCAGCCATATCTGGTACAACATTTTGTTCCAATACTGGTTTCTTTGTTCTACTCCATTGTCTATTTTCCGTAGGCATAGGCCCATTTTGATCAGGTTGAACAACTTCCTCATTAAAATCTTTTACTGGATGCATGTGCTCATAGAAACGCCTTTCGAGTTTTAAATCGCGTTTGACTGGTCGCCCTCTTCCTTTGAACTTCAAGATTTTGGCTGCTTCGTTCTTTTCCTTGTTTGTAGGTGGGATGTGCCCTTCCCTCGCCATGATCGCAGCTGAGTTACTTTCACAGCTCATCATCGCTAAGTATTCACCAACGAGCTTTAGGCGCAAAGATGCTAATGGAAGGATCATGTTGTTGCCTGAAAGGAAAACATTCTGGTATGTTTCTGGTCAATCTGACCTGATCTGGCTAGATTAATTAAAACCAAATAGCGCTTTCACCTGAGGCAGGGAGTTTAACTTTTTCGTTTATTCCAACGCTTACAAACACATTTCGCGGCTATGTCAAAAGCAATCGGCTAAAGCTGTCAGAAAAAACAAGTTTGTAAAACAATGTTATTCTTTACGTCAAAATATACCCTGCACTGAAAAAAAAACTTGTTAACATTCATTAAAAAAAATATCATGGCAATCATGCAACTTGTTTATATACGAGCACATAAAGTTAAATGATGGCGGCAATAAATGTATCTTGATTAAAAATCAGAACAACTTGTCTCAGTAGATTCAAAGAAGTAATTGTTAACTTTAATCAAGTCTAATAATTACTATGATAAATGCAGGTTTGTACACGGTAGTAAGAGATGATGATATGAAACAAGTGATTTGTTGATGTAATATTGTAACATGTTGGGTTTTATAAAACAAATGATAACTTATAACAAGTAACTTGAATGATTTAAGTATTTAACATTGTTAAAATAAATTTAATTTATTTAATGTGATCAAGTGATCTTATTTGAATTGACAAAGGATATGTTACATCCAAACATTGTACTTATTTGCTTTATGCAGGTGCTTTATAGGAAATTTATGGCAGATTTATGGGAGATGCAGGCAAAATTTTGGCGGCTCTGAGGGATGCAGCTATAGGAAAAAAAGAAAATGTTGAATAGCTTTCTCTTTCTTTCCTATATCTACATCCCTCAGAGGCGCCAATATTTTGCCTTTGTCTAGGTAAATCAGCCATTGGGATCTGATAAGAATGAGATTGCCAATTTCTTCATCTTCATTTCCCATGCTCACTGTACCTTCAACAGAAAATGCACAAAGTTTCAGTTAGATATTTAATAGCAGTAAAAAATACAAAGTATTAAAAATCTGTAGTTTGAATGTAAGTTACAAAAGCTTTGCGGCTTTCAGCTTTCGTTGACGTCCACATTTTTCTTCTTATTTCTTTTGAATGATGAAAGAGCAGCGTTTCATTGGGAACTTGAAGATGCAGTCTGAGCAGGCAATCATATCACGTTGATCAGCTCATTATTTTCGGTAAAATCTGAAATTATAAACATATTTTATAGGAACAACTCACATTTATAATACTTATAAGTACGGATAGATGAAGGTTGCAATTGTATCACTGAAATGTTATAATGTCAAATAAAACATATATTGAAATGTGAGTTTACATTGCATTAGTGAGTGATTTCCGACTCGATCATTGACACCAATTTTGTCTACTGCTGTTTATTTATATAAATTTCGTTATTTTGTGAGTCATCACAACAACCAATGATCCTATAGTAGAAACTTTGATAACAACACGATCGTCCACTGCTGGACAGAGTTCCCACAGGATCTTGAATATCGCGAATACCTATTTATTTGCTTTTCTGTAATATGCGTCGGTCGGTAACAAAGGTTAGGTACTTACGTTTGAAAATAGGTCTCAGCTATGAAAATCCATGAAGCCACGCTGCAAGAAGATGGACCTTCTTCTTCTTTATCAATCCAGGAAATAAAATTGTTTAGAACTGTGACATTGTTAACACTGTTATTTTAAACCATTCTTAATTTTCACACGCGTCCACACAAACGGACGCAATGAACACGACTGAACACGTTCGTTTAGGCCGCGACGCGGGCGTTTGGTTTCATCGATCAATTTACCTTTATCGAATAATAAAGTGCGTGTTCGTTTTGAACAAGTTAACTTGATAGAAATTCAATCATTTTAGCTTGTTTGTGACAAGAAACTATCATTTGTTATTTCTTACATGTTCTTGAATGATATGATCATATTTTTTTTAATCAAGCAAAATTTCAACTTGATTAGCCATGATTTTTTTGAGTGTGGTTTTAGTGCCTTGGCTGCAAAATAGATTGGTAAGCGTTGAAATATACGAAAAATAATAATAAATAAAATAAATTCACATACGACACACATTCCACACGTTGTCTGTTTTGGTATATTTTCAGAACTGTGCTTGAAAATTATAACAAATCAATCATCATTCGATATCAGGTATGTTTACGTATGTAAATAGGTAAAAAATCTAAAAGAGTCACTACCAAATGCACCAATATGGCACGAAAATGTATTGTGTTTCTGAACCTCAAACTCACCTTCAAAATTTAGTATTTCTGAAGTGTAGCGACACACCTGCGGATCTTTCCGACGCAGAGAGTTCCGCTCGCAACGCTTTTTAGGTTACTCATCTCATCTGGCGGAATTTCCGCTGGTGTCCTACATGACAGATTTTTCGGTTGCGGAACTTTCTGAGTAATCCAGTCAATCTACGAAAGTTTGCATAGGGAGGGTCGCATTAAATGCATTTTAGGGGTAATTTATTAAATTACCAGTAAAACATTCAAAAATTTAAAACCACAGTGATCCCCGACAATACGTTGATATTCTTAAAACCAGTAGGTGAACTCAACCTGTATAATATTTACCAAGTAGCACAGATCAGCTGATACTGGCATTTTTACAAAATTTCCAGATTTTATTATTTACAGCTTCAAATAGCCTATATTACTATTTAAAATTAATTTCTCTAAACGCACATTTAATGCAACCTCATATGGTAGATGACTGGACTAGAGTCGTTTCCGCACATGTGTCGCTACACAGATGCTAACAATTTACGTATATAACCGTACTTTTTACGAAATCCGAGATTTCCGCATTGGAGACCATATAGTAGAGGCCCGTCTTGTCAGCTGCTATTATCAAGTACTGTTCGAAGTCTCTGCCTACCGTCAGGAGCATCTTGGGTTGGTCCCAGTCCACTGTCTTATTTGTATACCGCGAGTACAAGGTATAGTAGTCGTATACTGTCTGTTTTAAAATGAAACAAAAGATACAGTTAATTTCCAATAAATATTAAATTCCTTAAAAGATACGGCTGTAAGTTTTACTTGGATACAACTATGTAGGTAGGTACATAACAGTTAAGACCAAGTTACGCCACCCACATTCACTCACTGCCACTCCCACTACTTCCTCTTCTCACTCTCCCTCACTCCTCCCCCTCACTACTCAACTATAGCCCGAAAAGATATTAATAAAGAAAAATAAAATATGCACCTTCTGAGAAGGAGCCTCAAATCTATGAATGAAGGCCATCTTTTTTGCATGGGCTGACCAAGTGTAGAATGGAAGCCAGTCTATGTTAACGATATCATCCTGGTTGTATGGGTTGGAGCTTCGCTTGAACTCGTCACAAGTAGTCCACTCGGTTGGCTTGTGGAACTTACTGAGGTCCCGGAATATGTTATCATTATCATTTTTTAACATAAAGTGATGAGGTTCAAAGTTATCCACTTTTGGTACGGGCCTAGTGGAAGTTAAAAGGTAAGCTGGTTTTTTCTGGAACATACAAAATATTCGATAAAAGTACAAAAGAAGCCGTTTAAAAGGTGCGCTTCAGTACCAGGAAAAAGAAAGAGAGTTATGACCAGCATTTGGCTAAAAGAGTGAAATGATGGGTAAGAAGTTATCGTTACAAGTTCTCTGCTAGCCAAGAGACTACCACCAGAATTTAGGAGAAATAAATGCGTAGGGTGTAAGGGTGAGGGTAACGAAAACTGAAAGGGCGTGCTCAGTCAACGAAACGAAAGGACTTTCCTGAAGAAATATTTTTGGGAAGGTTGTTCAGTTTCCGGTACACCGTCCCTTACACCCTGCATTTTGGAGGGAAAGTATGGTCAGCATAATACAGCAGCAACATAGTCACCGATTGTTGGCGACCACTACAGTTTCAGTTTTAGCTTCAGTTCTACACAACCAGCATATACTATACTCGTAATGATACGATTCGCAGAAGGACGATGCTGGCCATCTTCCGGTTCCCATTTTACAACACCCACGCGTAAAGGCGGGTTGACGCTTTTCTTAGCCAGCACCAAAATTTACTTTTTTACTAGCATTTCAAAACGATCGCATTTAATAATCGGTTCCCTTTTGAATAAAAACCCTGGTTAGCCGTATCCTTGATACGTAGATTATGTAGGTAGGTACAGAGTACACTCTATATACATACACAAGAACACTCAAAAAAAGTACTTACCATATTGTATAAACAATTTGTTTACTTAAATAGTTACCACTTATTATTTATCTTTTTTTAGGTATTCAGTACTGTAATTTCAGTGCATAAGCTGTTGGTTTTTAAAAAAAAATAATAAAAAAAATGCTTACCGAAACATAGTCAGGCCTAGCCTGATGCTGAATAAGTTTATCGTGGATATTCTGGAAGTCTACCCACAACCTGGCCCTCTTTTTGGACTGTTCACGGTCTTTAGGCGCGACAGTTGGTTTATTCTCGTAACTTAAGTAATCTTCCAGAGGCAGCGGGACATTTCCAGGTCCGAGTCCCATTGAGTCTGCTGGCGGATACTTAAAATATTTGCAACAGAAATTATAATTTTTCAATATATATTTTTTTACACCGTACTAAATTACTGGTTTCTAGTGCTAGGTAGGGCTCTCTGAGCTAAGTCGCGGACTGACAGACGGACGGACATGGTAAAACTATAAGGTTTCCTTAACTTGCAATAAAACTAAAACCTAATTAACCTAACCAAGTCCGATCGTGCATGGAGAATTGCTGTCACCTTTGGGATGGCTCAGCCAAATACCAACTAACCGCACTTGACTCGATAGATCGCAGAGCCGTTGGTGATGAAATGCTGGTGAAAACAAAGTTTCACAGTCTGACCCACCGTCGCAAAGTTGCATGTCTGTCGGTCTTCTTCGGAGAGTGTGCTCTAGAGCTCCACGAGCTTATTCCACCATCTCCCTTATACCATCGAGAGTCCAGACGCACCGCAGGATATCACCCATACTTGGTTGATATTCCGCACATTCGCACAAAGCGCTTTGAAATATCTTTTATAATGCGCACGGCTAAGGAGTGGAATTTTCTGCCTGCGTCTGTGTTCCCGAGTTCATATAACCTGAACCTATTCAAGTCGCGAGTGAATAGGCTTCTTCTGGGCAAGCTCGCTCCATCGTAGACCTCATCTCTGTCTTCAAGACTAGATCGAGGTCAAGAGTAAGCCCATTTTCAATAAAAAAAAATTAAATAACCCACCCCGAATCGTCTCTGGTGCAAGGGTCACCATGAGGCTCGCAGCATTGCCACGTTGAATCACAATAGATAACCTTTGCACAAGGAACGTTCCGGAGCGGGAGTCAAAGCCAATAACCCTAAGTCGGCGTCTGATTTCTTCGACACAGGCCTTGGCCCCGCTCGTAAAAAATCGTACGCTGGCAGAAGTGCGGAGTATTTCGCCAGCTTGTGGCTTGCAGCTACTTCAGCCGCTGAGCTGGCACTTTTAATTGTCCGAGGCAGATGGGAAGGTGCAAAGGTGTCCACACGGTTTCCTTGTTGACTACGGAACCCTAAAAACGGGTCAAGTGCAAGTCAAACTCGCGCGCATTTATTGTACTTCTGCGCGACTGCGCGTCCATTTTACCTTGTGGTACCCTCAGTGCGAGAGTCCGACTCAGACTTGGCCGTTCTTTTTCTCAAAAATTATCCGTTGAAAAAACTTACACTCGAGAGTTGCGCTTTCGGTATTTCATCAGCAGGATCCGAGTAAGGATCGTCACTCAGTTTGTGGAAATCATCTGGACTGATCTTCTGGCCCTCACTCATTCGTACTGGCCCTCTACTCATACTCTGTCCAACCGCCCAGTTCACAAGGAGCAGCAGTACGATTAGTGCGATCATCTTCCGTATTGTGAAGCCGGTTGCTTACATTCAGGTGCTTTTATTAGGTGGCAGTAGTTGCGAACCATTGGTCGACAACTTTTGGTTCTAATTTTAAAAAATAAGCGATTTTTCTAGGTAAAAATTAAAAACGTTTTATTTATATTAGACAATTATTTTTACTACAATGAATGAAAATCGCATGCGATGGTTATATACATTCTTAAGAAACTAAAAATACTAATTAAGTTTATGTAAGTATATGTCAAGCCAATCTTAAGAAAATGAAATACTAATTTAGTTTATGTATAAGTATGTCGAACCAATTTCGACTAATATACTTACTTAAAACGAATGTGGACATTGTCTGATGTAACTATACAATAAATAAATAAAATAATAAAATAGGAGTTCTATTCTATATTTTCATTTAGATGGCGGTCTTCTGTTAATTATTGCATTGATGAGCTATTTACAATAACCAAGGTCGTTGACTACCTCTTAGTTAGTGACAGTGACACACCTACGGAAATTCCGACGCGGAAAGTTTCGCGACTAAAAAAACTGTCAAATTGTCAAGTATGACACCAGCAGAAATTCCGCCAGATGTGTCATAGGTAACCTAAAAGAGCGGAACTCTCCGCGGCAGAAAGATCCGCAGGCGTACCGCTACACTTGAAGGTTATACTTACAACTATTTGGTTTAATATTATACAGGGTGTAAAAAAGTACGACGATCCTGTAATGTAATTCGAAGGATAAAAAACTATCATGATCACCCAAAATTAATGAAAAATAAAGTTTAAAATTTTTTATTTTTTTTTTTTGCCATCTATTAGTTATGTCGAATCACCCTTAAGAACGATTATCGTACTTTTGTTTACATCCTGTAAAAATGGCATTTATCATTTGTGCGGAGACAGCTACATAGCATTTTCAAAAAAATTTAAATCGGGTCGTAGTTTATGTTTATTCTCTTAATCTCTCGCTTTTTTCATACGTATTATCTGTCCAGCAGTGGACATTTCACGGGATGCTACGAGTATGATGCTACGTGTTCATTTGGGAAACTCTGCGTTAGTTTAGTTTATGTAGGTAACGTATTTTCAAATACTTTCACTCATTGCAATATTATTAAATGTCAATTTGCAGCGAGTTTTCTTCAGATTCTAATAAAAAAGTATTATTTGAACGGATCATCTCGATATTTTAGACAAAATGTGAAATGAGAGCGAACAGAAAATAAAATCTAAGTTTTTGTTATTCACAGGATGGGCATTGCGTTGAGGTCCATATCTTTTGGAGCGACTCCATCGTAGAGGTCAAGTTCCCGCTCATCGTTCTTTGGTGCTTTAGGACTGATCTCAGATTCCAGGTACTTCTCAAGTTCTAGGTACGACATTCCGAAATCGCTTCGAATATTGAATTTTTCTAACATAGATTTAATCTGGAAAACCAAATTGTTTATTATCAGAGTTCGTTAATTCTTGTTTTACAGCCAGTCACGTTTTTGATCACTGACATTTTGTTTTGTTGGCAGACAAAGACGGTCATAGATTTAATTAGAAGCTTTACCTAGCTGTTAATATATTCCTTATTGCCACGAATTTAAATTTTGAATTAAATTTGCCTTCGTCTTAAAATCCTTACATCCTATCCTAAGATCTTGATCATTATAATGATCAAGACTATTGCAGTCCATAAAATTGTCATCGACTGGGCAAGGACCTCAAGATTTCCACAGCAAAGTGTGGTATATTATGGGGAGATGTAACACAGTCACGACGCTTGTTAGCGGTGCGGCTGTTACTAATGGTCCTGGTTGATTGGTGACTTTAGTTCGATACCAAAAAAGGACCCTGATGTCCATCCGTCCTCCGCTCCCTAGTCCCCTTTTACGACAGTCGCGACAAATCGGTCTCAAAAGACAGGGTAAAACTGTAAATGTAGCGACGCAGCTGCAGGAAATCCGACGCGGAAAGTTACGCGACCGAAAGATCTGTCAAGTATGACACCACCGGAAATTCCGCCAATTGTGGCACAAGTATATGTGTGTCAAAAGTAACCTAAAAAGCGATGCGAGCGTAATGAGTGTGGAAAAATCCGCAGGTTCGTCGCTACACTAAGCGTTCTTATCAATATTATCTTGAACCTTTTCGGAAGTAACGCTAAGCCGTTGGTCCAGGCTACTGTCACTAATAATAGCTGGTAGGCCTTAGATTATGAATAACGGCAGCTTACTAGGCTAAGTTAGATGCCATTGGCAGCTCAAAAACTCTGACAGCCAGGTGGCTCCTTTTTAGATGAGCCAAATTTTCTTCTGTACTTTTAGACTGCCTGGCCCCAGCCTTGGCTACGTGCTAACCAGTTGGCGATCTACATACCGCTCGTCGCGTGCGAATAAGTACTTTGTACTCAAAGCTCATTTAACCTTCTCGCTGCAAAGACCGTAGAGGTAAGTTCATGGCCAAACTTTGAGAGGGGCCTTATCTACAGTAGCTCGATCAGAATGACAGCATTGTAAGAGCAGGATGGAACAATGGGTAGGATATTGAAGCAACAAAGACACGTATCGCTCCGACCTGCTCTGACGCATATTAAATAAATAAATATTGGCGGACATTTCACACAATGTCATCCGATCCCAAACTAGGCAACGCATGTATTATGGGTATCAGAGACTGGTATAAATACATAAATAGATAAATAACACCCAGAGACAGAACAAACACTTGTGTTCATCACACAAATGTTTGCCCTGGGCGGGGAAATAACCTGCGACCCATGGCGTGTAAGGCGGGCTCACTACCAACCACACCAACGGGCTTGTCATATCCAAGCATTATTTCCTGCTGTCATAATCAAGCTATGGTATTTCGACTATACTCGTAGCAGTTGTTGAGATTATCTCAGGGTGACCGCATATTAACAGCTACAGCAACCGTTCTGATGCATAAGCTATGTCATAAGAAGCCCAGCAGCTATTGATATGCGACGCATAATGCTTTTCAAACGGTAGTTGCCGATGTGCGGTCATCTTTAGTAATTTTACCTCTTTCTTCTTAGGCATCTTGTCTTGGGGTGCCAACGCCAGCACCTGCCGGTATCGACAGTTCAGCATCCCGAGATAATGGGGCTCCATCAACTTCATAGCGAAAAAGTAGTTCTGTAAGTCTTCATTTTTTATTTCATCTGCAAGATAGAAATAGTATAATTTTTTTTCTATGCGCTTTTAGGGTCGGCGGCCATTAACCACCCGCCCAGTACCCCATCAGCACCGTCTTGCCTCGCTACTAAATTATTGAAAAACGGACTTTAAGTTATGTGACAAAAAGTACATTTTAAATTTAGAAGTGAAAATAATACTAAGTGCTGGTCGGGTGCTGAGGCGGTCAAATGAATGCTGACCCTTACTAGTCAAATTGTGATGGAGGATAAGTTAAGTTATCTAGCAAATATAATCAAAAGACGCTTTTGGTTTACATGATAATGATGAAACAAACTCAGTTCAGTTGACACTGAAATATTTTACACCTTGTTTGGTATTGTATAAGTACACCCAACATCACGTCAGTAGGAAAACTTGAGACTTTATGGCATAGTAACAGAGTTGCAAACGTTTCGACTGACGTGCGGCTGACCGTACCTATGCGACAGCTCGGGAGTGCGGGCGAAATGTGTGGTGTATGGGCATTATGAGGAGAGCTAGCTATCATGTCATTAACTGGTAGAGTTATGCGTACGAGCATAAATGTGAATGGATTTAGAACGTGAGGAAGGCCGAAATAAAAAAAAAAAATATTGGGGGACAATTCACACAAAGTCATCTGATCCCAAACTAGTTAAAGCCTGTACTATGAGTACCAGAAACAGAGCAAACACTCGTGTTCATCATCATCACACAAATATGTAGATGGCCTGTGTGAAAGAAGTGAATGTTGACATGATCGGCCTATAGTGAAAATTTATCAGCCTCTGTGGTCTAGTGGTTAGAGCGTTCAGCTCTCGATCCAGAGGTTCTAGGTTCTATTCCAGGTAGGTACACAGTGTAAACAAAATTCACTTTGGCTATGGAACCCGTGATTATCCGAAAAGTAAGATACGTTAAGCCGTTGATCTCGGCTACTATAATCGGAAGTTAGTTGTTAAATGAACCATGACAGAGGCCTTGGGCGGCTCAACATCTCTGAAACCAAGGTTTGTGAGCAAGTGAATCGATCGACGTATTAGTGGTACGACACTCCTGCGGAAATTCCGACCCGGAAAGTTCCGCGAACGAAAAATCGATCAAGTATGACACCAGCGGAAATTCCGTCAGATGTGTCATAGATACCCTAAAAAGCGTAATGAGCGGAACTCTCCGCGTCAGAAAGATCCGCAGGTGTGTCGCTACACTTAGGAGTGTGATTGGTGATTTACATTTGTTTTCACAGTATTTTGAATATTGCCTTACATTCAAATCCAATGGAGGGTATAATGGTATACAACCCAGAGATTTTTGTTGCTATAAATATCGCGCTGAAGTCCATACTGTTCTCCAGGAAGAGCTCTGCTGCGGTCCAGTTGACGCCTTTCAGCTCTTCCGCCAGCTCTGATTTAAAACGGTCCACAAGCTGAAAATATACTGAAGTTTTTGAACCTGACATGCGTTTGCCCAGATGTTAGAATGAGATCAAAAGCAACAACTTTTATAATACGACTTTTGGAACAACGCACAAAAAAATCGACTTCCCATATAAAATAACGTAAGTGCGTCAAGCATATTTTGTAGTTTGTCAATCCATACAAAACCCACTACGACGGCACAAGGTTTCTATGTTTTCTATAAAAAAATGTTGTTCGACTTATATTTCTTTGAAAAAGATGTTCAATTACGAGTATGTGATCTGAATACCGTAAATTTTTCAATGATAATGTTATTGTACATGAATGTTATCACAGGTAGATGTATATTGATTGGACTTACCGTTTCGGTAGGTAACTTAAACGAAAAGTAATGGAAAGAGTTCGATATCTGGTCCTTCGGTAACCAGTAGTAGACAACCTTCCACTGAATATCAATCACCTTTAAAGAAAAATAAAACAAAAATCACTTTCAGACTTCCAGTTTTCATCCCAAGCTACCTGAGCTATGTTAGGTAGATAGATAGGTAGTTTTTATTTGCTCTGCTTTACAAAACAGGAACTTAAAAGCTAAGGAATTAAAAACAAAAAAAACATGGAAATACAATTTAAGTACAGGAAGCAAGGGAAGTATGTCAAGATCGTAGCAGGTGGAGAACTGTGGTCTCTGCCTGGGAACAAGGCGTGATACTCGTATTATGTATGTATGTACAAGTTAAGAAATTGTGTGCATGCAGCAGAGCAAAACGGCCATAGCTCAGCGCCATATTTACTCAGAAGTAAACCGCTGATTTTCAGCTGGTACCGTAGGAACAGGGTTGCACGAGAACCAGGGTTGTAGGAGAATCTAAATCGAAAGCAAGTTAAGGGTTCCTGTTCACTATCCGGCTAATTATTAAAAAATTACGACTAATTATCGTGTTACATTGATACGTTGTTGTATAAGACAGAAGAAAAAATGAGTTCTTGAAATGGTAACCCTAAAAAGCATTGCTAGCGTAATGAGCGGATCTTTCCACTTCGGAATTTCCGCAGGTGTGTCACTACCCTTAGAACAGTACTGATTATATAACTAGAAAATTGCCAGATTCCGAGCTTTTCTTTTGAGGGTTCCGTTGTCAACAAGGAACCTTTATAGTTTCGTCATGCCTGTCTGTCTGCCAGTCTGTCTGTCCGCGGTTGAGCTCAGCGACCGTTGGTAATAAAAAGTTGTAATTTGGTAAGAATAAACCTATTTGTCACGCCAACAAAGTGGTAAAATTAAATATTGAAAAAAGAAATTCGCGGTAGCTACCCTAGTTGTAAAGTGGGGATGAAAAAATTTTTTTATTCTTCTACCCCATAGTGTGGGGTGTCGTTGGATAGGTCTTCTAAAAAAAATGAGAGTATTCTGTGAACGTTTTTTATCCAGGCATCCGTTTGCGAAGTATTTAGCTTAAAAGCGCAACTTTTTGTTAGAGTCAAGTGTCTCCCCCCTCTGCCAGCTAAACGATATCGAAAGCGTGAAAAAATTCACGGTGCTATTATTTTAATGAATTTAAAAGGAAAACTATCACAACTAAGTAGACTTTACAAGTTAAAGAGTAACTCTGAGTTCGGCAAAATACTTAAAATAATGCTTTTGGCACAGCTTTTTACCTTGCTAATATCCAATTTAGTATGGTCAAGAAACTCCTCGCATGATGTGTAGTTTGCCCTTTTCTTGAGAATCGAGCTGGCTATTTCTTCATGTTCTTTATACTTCTCTTCCTTGGAGTCAGGTTTCTTTTCTGGGCGTTCTTCATTAATGGGCTCATCGTTTCTGTCCGGATTATTTTCTCTTTCATCTTCAAACTGGAGTAAATCTGCATTATTTTCAGTTGTAACGTCTTTTCCCTTATTCGAAAGAACTTGGGGTTTGTAATGCTTGGCTTTGATGGACTTGGCTATGTCTTCTGGATCCTTTTCATGTACGCTCTCTTTAATAGCTGCTGCCATAGAGAGGTAGATCATAAGCAGAGAAAATATAATTTTCCTTGGCTTGTTCATTTGTGTATTCAGTAAATTGTTTCCCTAAATTGCTCTTGAAACTGTACCTTAGGATGGAATGGGTGCAACTAAAAGGTCTTTTCAGATCGTATCTGATGATATTTACATGGATTATTTGTTTATTTATTATGACATTGTTGGGTTCCATTTTAAAACATATCATATTATGTTGTAAATGTTTTGGTACGCATGTATTTACGCATACTTACTCATATCACAACCACAGTACACGCACGTGCCTGTACTTTGGCTAATAACAATATCTCTTTCAATATAAGTAACCACTTTTTTTACCCGTGTGGTGCCGGCAAAACATTAGTAGCAACCCATTACTACCCGTGGGTGTCGTAAGAGGCGATTAAGGGTTTATGAACCGGATGATGGGCAGCATCATCTTTCTGTGTATCGTACCATCCATACTGCGGTCACCAACAACAGCGGTAGCCAGCCGCAACGCTTACAAGCGTGGTGACTATGGAAAATTCCCTCCAATGTAACTCGCGTTTTTGCTCTGGAGAGAGCTCCCTGTCCTGCAGTGGAGATTTTATAGGATGTTATGAACCAGTTTTAGATTAGGTGCGCTTCTTGTGTGATTAAAACACCTGATTTATTTGTGTAAGAAACTTGTGCTTTAATCCTTCTAAAATAAACATGGAGGTTCCCTAACACCCCGTGCCAACACCCACGGACGAGTGCCAACACCACGCTTTCAATGAAATCGTCTGGAGGGCACTAATTTTTGCGAGCGTCCCATGTATCCTAGAACCGCCTGGTCTTAGTCACAGAACAAGGTAATCGTACTATCAGATACAGAACGGACAATATCCGCCCCCCTTTTAATCACCCCCGCACCCCCGCGCTCCCCGCCCGCGCGGTTCTCGTGGTGTTCCTGCGGGTCAGTTGTAAGTAGCATAGCGTAGCGAGGTCCTAGTTCTGTGGTTGTATTTAATATACACAGCAGGCCTACGCTTCTTCCAATTTCAAATTCGCACTCGTTTTATGTAGTGCCCGGGCCCCGGGGTGTGCCTTAGTCGCGCAGACGGTAAAAGGCCAGATGTGTTGACGTTGTTGGTTCCTTGGGAGAAGGGGCGTTACCTCCTCTAGGACGCTACGTGTGTCAGTGCCTTCGCTGCTAGCCACTTAAGCCGCATTACGTCGTCACCTGTTGCAGCCGCATAAGTAGCCGCCCAAAAGAAACGGGAGAAATATGCGGCCCTCTTGCTGCTATTTAAATTTTTACTTCTGACAGCACATTTTGTATGGGAGGACGAATTTTTTTTCGTATTTCGACTTTTGTTCCTTGGGAAAAGTTGATCAGTTTCATGGGCAGAACCACCTCTAAAATATCCGGGGTGATAAAAAAATAACGCTGTATTGTATGTATAATATATCTTTGTGCCGCTGGCGGTGGAGACGACAGGGTGTTAGGGCTCCGACGCAAAATGTTTTTCATCCCATCTGTTCGAAGAAGACGTCTTGGTTCGCCTTTAAGTGCACCCAAAGGTGGTGTTTTCAATGAAACTTGCAAAGTGCGCGGCAAAGTACTTTGCGGCGCACTTATATAGATATAAATATAAACTACGCCGCAATTATCTTTGCCGCGCACTTTTTGAATTTGGAACATCATAGTGTTCATCGTCAAAGAAATCGAACGTAAATATTGTTTGAATAAAGACTGGCTGATTTAGTTTCAATTTAGTTGTTACTCTATGTTTTCTTAAATAATAGTAGATTAGTAGCCAAGGGCTGTAAGGCATCAATTGCAGCCCGAGATATTTAGGCGCACGAGCGCAGCGAGGGCGCCTATAGTTCGGGGGTGCAATTGATGCTTACACCCGAGCTTACTACTCTGCTTTACATCTCGATTGTGAGGTAAGTAGGTCCTTATTACCACCAAATTGTAGGTGACCAATTAGCGCTCTAGGGTAATAATGTAGCTAGAAAAGCCCTAGGGCGGTAAGTAATAAAAAAATATACTTCACTCTTTCAAAACTCAATTACTTACCGCCCTAGGGCTTTTCTAGCTACATTATTACCCTAGAGCGCTAATTGGTCACATACAAGCCCCATTTCGGGGTATTAAGGACCTACTTACCGAATATGAGAGATGTAAAATATCTTTCCTTACTTCTTAGCTCCTAAGGTCCTTTCTAAGCTCAATTATTGTCTAACGGTCTATGGCCCTTGTCCCTTTAAAAAATCCTACACACTCATACAACGAGTTCAAAACGCTTGCGCTCGATATTGTTTTCCCATACCTCCGCGAACCCATGTAACACCTTTCCTCAATAAATCTGGTCTCCTCAATATGCAAAGTAGGTTAACTTTCTTTTACGCGTCCCAACTCCATGACATCATTAGCACCAAACAGCCTACTTATTTATTTAATAAATTAATGTGGCGTCATTTGGAACATAAGTATGCAGTAAGATCGGTATCAATAGTTTTGAGGGTTTCGAATCATCGTACCGCCACTTTTCGGGGAGGTTTCAGCTACCGTGCTTCCAAATGTTGGAATAACATCCCTCCACCCATTAGAAATATCAAGTCCAAATGGAGCTTCAAGAAACAATACAGGGAATATCTTCTTGCTCAACAAAGGATAGTATCTAAAGCAAAGTAGGAATACGTTACGTTCGTACGTTATTCGTATGTTAGTCTGATGCCTCCTCAAAAATATACATCAACTGCGACTATACATTGCAACTTTTAGTTTAATTTGAATTTCCTTTCTTTTTATTTATTTAATAATAATAATAATATTTTTTTTTACTTGTGTAAAACCCGTATTTGTTAAAGTTTTCATATTAGTTTGTTTTATTACTTTTTATAACAGTTGTAGCGCGTAAGTTTCACGGTTTTTATTATTTTTGCTTAGCGTTACCTCCATTCTGGTGCTGGCTGAAACTGAAAATCAATTAACACTCATTGTAGTGCAATGAATAAATTGTTTTTCTTTCTTTCTTTCTAATATTATTACAATAAAATATGAGGCGCCTTTTATTTTCTCACAGTGGGTGATGAAAAGTATAGAGTGTATCACTCGGGCGCAAATATATTTTTGACTCGGGCGACGTACTTTAAAACCCCTCGCTTCGTTCAGGATTCTGCTAAAAAATCCCTCACTTCGCTCTGGATTCAAAAAAGGGCCCTCGCCGTTAAAGTATTATTTTGCTCCCTTATAATTCAATCTACTATTGTCGCCGAGATTAACCGGCGACTTTGTGGAAAAGGGTACTTAACTCCCGCTCTGGATTGTTCCTAATGCAAAGGTCAGCCGTCGCCATTCAGCGCGGCAACGCAGCTAGTAGCAGCTAGTTGACAAATATAGTCACATGAATTCATATAGAAACGTTTCCAGATTTTCACACCAAAGCAATATATTTCCTACCCAGCGTTCTGCCAAGGATGCCCAGCTGCCCTGCTGCTGTTGTCCTTTTTTGATGAGGGGAAGTCCTACATGGATAACCTAGCCCAACCGAACCTGATATGACAAATTTCACAGAGTAATCACATTTATTAAATCTTGGTAAATGGTAAGGTATGTACCTGGGCGACCGAGCTTCGCTCTGTATAAACGAAATTCCAATAACACATGGCACTGTAGGGTTTCTGAAAGGCGCTATTTTCAAGAAATTCTTTAGGCTCTTCAGGTTCAGGTAAAAGAAACAAATATTATTATATATAAAGTTTATTTGCATTACTTCCATCGTCATTATGAACTGGTGCATTTTGGTGTTTTTTCTTCTCAGACTTTGCTACTTGCTCATCCGGATTCCTGGCGCTGAGACAAGAGATGACGCCCTCACTCAAGATGGGGAAGAACTCCTGGGCGGCCGTGATGATGTCAGCTCGGTACACGGGCTCGTCGAACCGCATGGCAAACCAAGCAATGCCTACTTGGCAGTCCATGAAGAACATGTACTTTCCATTTCGAATCAGCTTCATTTGAAACTTGAGGAGAGGGACCATTGCTGCAGGTGCTAAACAATAGATATTTCGTGTAAGTTTCTGGGCAATGTCAGTAAGTAAAACATCATGCATAATATCACGCCTCTTTCCTGTCAGAGTGGACATGGGTAGACGGAGACAACAGCCACGATCACCTGCCACCTGCTACGATCTTGACATACTTCCTTCGCTTTCTCTACTTTCATCAACCCTTTCTTAAACGCTCGTCGGTTTAGGGTAGGTACATCTAACCTGGCCTTTATTTAGAACATTCTGAATTTGGTCATGGAACGTTCGCTGAGGCCTTCTCCTTCCACCGTTTCCATTCACTCTCGTCTGGTAGATCTCTTTCGTCAATCTTGGTTCATTCCTCCTCTCTATATGACCTATATGAATCTCATAACAAGATTATAAACCAAAAGATGCAGCGACCTGCCACACACCGTACTAATACACTGCTATTATCAACCATCGCGGTTCATTTGTGGGGTGACAGGATGCCACCCAAAATATTGCGCTCTTTCAACATCAGTACTTTAATATGAAATAATCTAAAGATATCCACGAGAAGCAGCATTATATTTATAAAAAATAAGGGTGGCGCCTCTTGGAGAGTTTCCAGGACATTTCCTGACTTACAAGTATCTCTGAAATCGTTGGGCGCTACGAGAAACCGCCCTGGAGCTTTATTCTCATCAGGAAAGAGCAGCATCTCCTGCCTGAACCTGCCAATGGTGACCAGCAACTGTGCCGCCTCCCAATCAGGCTGTTGCATCAGGGATAGGCTCATGTCATTGCGGATTCGATTTATTATCTGTAATAGTCCAAGAGTAAAAGTTTTAATGAAAGTTGCACATTAATTTAAAGACAGCTTTACGATTGAGACTTCGCGTTTAGAAGAAGGTTACACGTTTAGTTTGACATCAGTTCAGTCCATCAGGGCCCGAAGACAAGTGGCTTCCTATAATCGTAAACGCAGATAGAATTGAATAAAAATGTATGAGATTCACATAAGCTAACCAAATGTTGCGTGACAGCTAATGTCAATCCCATACATTTTCATTCTGTTCTACTGGAGTTTGCGATTATAGAAATCCGCGTACCCAGATATAAGATTGACGCCTAGCTGTCTAATCCACTGACTGTCAGATTGGACTGCTGATGGGTATGCAGTAAGGGCGAAATTGGTAAGAAGAAAATCGGTCTATTAGTCTGATATCAGTCGATACCAGGCTTATGAACTGAACCGTGAGCTGAATGAAATGAAAAACTGACAGTGTAACCTTCGTCTTTCCCGATTCTGAAACGATCGGCAATGATGGCAATGATGATATTGGTACTCTGTAAGTAACTACCTCTGTAGTAGCTCGTTGGAAGCGGACATCTACACACGCTTTCTCATGCAGCTTCATGTTCCAGGTGTAGTAGACGCGCCATGGTTTTCCTATCAGCAGATCAGGGTGGAAGTATGACTGTCGCCCTACAACTTCACAAGCGTTTTCACTCAACTTCACAAGCGCTGGCGTTAACCGATATCTTCCCTGGCCTGTAAGGAAATATTAGTTAACCTTTTATAGTAACTTGACTTAAGGTAAACACATTTCGGATGATGAACCTAGTACCAACTTTTAGTATGTTATAAAACATGATATTACACCTTCAAAACCACCGGGACGAAAGCTGTCAAATGCCTGGATCAGGAGGTATGACGTCATCAATTTTTTGTGTGGGATTTCAAAAAAAAATGTTTTTATTCCTATCGTGTAGTATATCAAATGAAAGGGCTTTAGGAGCTGATTCTGGAAATATACTACATTGTCACATTTCAGCATCTGGTTATCTTAAAATCAAAGAAACATTTTCAATACACACCATTTTTGAGCTCCTCCAGGGAAGAAACGGCTGAATTTCTTTTTTGTTAAATATACTTTATACGTATGTACTAATTATTGAGAGAATTTGACACTAATAAGGGGTAGGCAAAGCGCGTTGCCCACCCTGAGAATAAAGATGGTATGTCTCATGTGCCGGTAATTTAACTTAGTCTTACCCTTCGAATCCAATCATTGATGATTACCGTAGTAACAGACAACAGTACTTGACCAGACTGACTTTACATAAAGCCCAACCACCATCAAAACAAAAGTTTTTTTTGGAAAATAAAATTACCGACTTTACTTTTTTTTATTATTAAAGAAACGTAATGTTTACGCACCTGATATACCAGCTACTAAAGCTAAAACTAAAAGGAATTTGTGCGCTATCATCTTCTGACTCATAGTATCTGCACAAGTGGCAAAAAGCTGTCTTATAATGCAGTTAAATATAAGCGCATAGTTGATACTATCCAAGTGTTGTTTTGTACACAAAACGAACACTTTCCCAAGATTCACAAAAACGTCAACACACGGTGCTGTTTGAAATCTAGATTACAAAACAAAGATGGTAGGACTACTTTATGATGATCAACAAAAACTTTGAGTCTAGAATAAATCGTCCAAATCTGCATGCAACAGTCATTTTTGGCCGCTAGCGTGGAAAAGGTTTCTTAAATTAGAACTTGATGATGAACTATGAATTTTAAAAGTGGCGCTATTCGTTATTTTCTCGCTGTAGTGAGGTGAAAAATTGTGTGTTTTACTCGGCAGCAAAACTTTTTTGTGTCTTGTGCCTTAAAACCCTCACTACGCTCAGGATTAGTGAGCAACCATTCGCTTCACTTGTGGCTCAATCCTCAATTGTTCGATTTTGAATACAAGCAAGGCACTCGCGCCATGAACAATTTTGCTACATCCTCTGCAGTTATTTTAGTTCCAACTGCACAGATATCGTGGTTACACTGTTTATTCGTGGTATAAAACTATTCATGTAAACATGTTTAATGTTGTTACCACGTTCTACAAATTCTATTAGTTGAATTGTAACTACTTATTAACCCTTTACAACCAGAGGAACGAAAGTTTGCAGAAACATCAAATTTATGTCAGTTGATTCTTAGGATGCCCACGAGAAATTTGTATGGCGGCTGTAACAACCCGACAAGGTTGACTCTAAGGCTCATTAGTCGACGTTATTGTATAATGAGTAGTCCTTTGAACGGGCGTAAGCTACAAGTGCAACTACCAAAGTGAAGGTCTTCGTCACATGCTCTTGCTAGGGTGCAACTTGAATATGACTTCGTCTCGCAAATTAAAGCGTTTTTAGTGGTAAAATGTAATATTTCCATGTTTGAAGGTAAGTAAATGGATAATTTAGTTATTTTTCTTCAATTTGGTATATAAATCTTATTCTTAACTTGTTTCTGTAAAGTGCAATAACGATTTGAACTCAACAGGTAGAAAACAGCGATTAGTACATTAAGATACAAGTGTGCTATTTGGGATATTACTCTAGGCTCGGAAATTGCAACCCGAGCCGCAGGCGAGGGCGTAATGGAGCCGAGGGCGTAATCACCAGAACGCACGCGCTTCTTACAACGTTTTTCAACACATTTGCGAATAAAAACAAATCTTTGCTTACCTTTTTTCCCGAACGAAAATTCGTAGACTTTTTCGTACGTCACCCGATACTCCAGACTTGTGTTTTGTGGCTATGTATTTTCGACGTTGAGGAACTACACTAATTACTGTTTTTTATTTGTCGAAGACAAAACTTTTGAAAATACTTACTTAATTACAATAAATACAACAAAAAATTGTTAATTAGACAATGACGATCTTTAAGAATTAAACACGTTAAACGCCGTAGCATCCTTTTTGTCGAAGCCACTCTCCCCCTTAGGTACCTGTAATTTTGGCGTATCTAAAAAGGTAACGAATAAATGAATAACACTTTATTGCACACTAAAAATAATAAAATAATAATAAAATCTTTATTGAGCAAAGCCTAATTACAATATGAACTTATCACTAAAGAAGAAAATAGACTACAAGGCTGATAGAGCTTACTAGATGTAACGTCCAACTCCCAAGCTAGAATAATCTGTATTATGGGAGTTAGCGTTCCTCCGAGTGTCAACAATAAAAAATATCAGTACAAGTGAACGCAGGGCGATTAGATTCTGGTTCAAGGTAAGTAATTAGGTATGTATGTATAATATAATAGTATGTATGTATAATATAATATATATAATTGAGTGTGTGTGGTGCGTGTGTGTGTTTGTGTGAGTGTATGACTGAGGGCAGGAATGTGGTAGATTTGGTGTAATATATGAGGATATAATGTGGTAAGTTACATGAGGATGTAATGTGTGTGTATGTAATGTACTAACTAAATATTAATTTTATTAAAGATATGTTTGGGTAAATCTAATTGCCTCTTATCAACAGAGCTTCAGTGTCATCGTAGGTTTTAGCAAGTAACCATTTGATGAGTGCTTTCTTGCATTCATACTTGTTGTAACCCGAAATTTCTATGGCTTTATCTACTTGATTGTACAGGTGAGAACTGTTGTGTATAAAATTTTTACTTGCGAAAGTAGTATTAAATGGTAAATATGGGCATGGGCGCGGGCGTCTTCTACTCTTTGAAAGGAGAGACTTGTCGGGACAGATGACGGTAGGGTGTTTGCGTAATATTGCGTGCAGCACATATAGTTGTCTTACAGAAAGGACTTTGGCGTCATTGTATAATTGAATCGTTGGATATCTGAACGGTTTCGACATCATTACCTTAAGGACTGCTCTTTGTGCCCGTTCTAGTTTAATAATTGTAGTTTTGTGTGTACCGCCCCATATGGCACTAGCTGATACCCGCGCCTTCGCTCGCGTGGATTTTGTATTTAACATTATAGTGTGTTTTTCCATTGAAAGAGATATTTTACCGCTGTAAAAAGTAACCTATAGCACTCCGATCCATTGTTCCAAACTTTTGCCCTATCGGATCACCCTAACCCTTTCCCTACCCCTACCACTATCCTATCCCTATCCCTACCCTATCCATACCCTTATCCTTACCCCTACCTCTATCCTTACCCCTATCCCTACCCCTATCCTATCCCTATCCCTACCTCGATCCCTATCCGTACTCCTATTCTTACCTTTACCCCTGTCCCTACCCCTATCGCTACCCCTATCCCTACCACTATCCCTACCCCTATCCCTATCCCTACCCCTATCCCTACCCCTATCCCTACCCCTATCGCTACCCCTATCCCTACCCTATCCCTATCCCTATCCCTACCCCTAGCCCTACCCCTATCCCTACCCCTATCCCTACCCCTATCCCTACCCCTATCCCTACCCCTATCCCTACCCCTATCCCTACCCCTATTCCTACCCCTATCCCTACCCCTATCCCTACCCCTATCCCTACCCCTATCCCTACCCCTATCCCTACCCCTATCCCTACCCCTATCCCTACCCCTATCCCTACCCCTATCCCTACCCCTGGCCCTACCCCTATCCCTACCCCTATCCCTACCCCTATCCCTACCCCTATCCCTACCCCTATCCCTATCCCTACCCCTATCCCTACCCCTATCCCTATCCGTACCCCTATCCCTATCCCTACCCATATCCCTTCCCTTATCCCTACCCCTGGTATTTCTTTGTACGTATAGTACTTATCTAGTAGGGTAAAAACCATAAAATTGATACCCATGTTGGTTTTTAGACTTCCCCCCCCGCCCCCCTTCCCCTTTAATTGGGTTGAATTTCGAAATAAACTGAAACATTTCTGGTTAGGAGCCTTTGTGTGAAGTAAGGAATAAAACGGTCTTATTACTTATATCTACAAACTTTCAGCCCCCGTAGCCTTGGCACACATGCTTTCAAGAATTCTCATAAGCACTATAATTAATTTCAAAATCCATACAATTTTCGTAACTAACGTCCAATTAAAACAGAAACGACACCCATATTGATATTTTGATATTTCAACCCTGTCGTACCCTAACCCCATCCCCAGGGGATGATGGTATTTCACGTCCACCACGTTGGATTACAAAATCGTTGTTGTTTTGAACAACGATTTTGTAATCCAACGTGGTAGTATCCAACTGATTTTTTCAATCCAGCCATTCCCGTAAAAAAAATCTTAAAAAATGATTTCTTTTTCTAGATATTGTTATTTTAAAGTTTCATATCGTTTTAGTTTCATCGTTGTTCCAGTCTTCTCTTCCCTCCTCAACGGCTCACCGCTGATGAATCGCGCGCGCGCCGCCGCCAGCGCGCGTATCCACAGAAATATTTAGAATAGAAGCGGTAAAAATTTAAATAATAAAAATAAAAAAAAATTACCCCTATCAAAAAACCGTGAAACTGATTCTATTCTCGATTCTGAACAAACTATTTTCTCAGCTTCGCTTATTCCGTTAACACGTTGTAAAGGTAGTTAAATTAAAATGCTGTCATTAAAATTTAATCTTTATTAATCCTTTGGAGGACGATGTACATCGGGCAAGCAGGAGTGGCTGCCTTTACCAAGGAGTGGGGCTAGCCCTTGTGCCACCGACTCGATCTCGTCCCTATCAACGGGCTCGTCGTATCGCGCAGCAATCGAAGCAAGTCCCATCTACAACAATGGTGTACAGTTCAAAAAAACCGGCCAAGTGCGAGTCGGACTCGCGCACTGAGGGTTCCGTACCACCACATAAACATAATTGTATTAGTTGAAATTTCAGTAAGTTAATGTGCTAGATTTTTTGAGTCCGACACGCGCTTGACCAAATTTTATTATTTGTTATTATTTTATAGCCTATGCCCTATAAACATACCAATTTTCAAGTTTGTAAGTGTTCCCGTTTTTAAATAGAACTAAAACAAAAATCGCCTTAGCAACCATCCAACTTGACCCCTCTCTTATATGAATGTTCTTGAAACGGGAGCTCACCACAATTGGTTACCATTAGTTGTGAGAAAAGTTGTAATATTTAATGATTTCAGACTTTTCCCATTATTTGTACCGTGAGACCTAGCTTCTTGCCAAATTTCATATTTTTAGGTCACCGGGAAGTACCCTGTAGGTTTTTCATTGATAAAACCTATACCTATAATTGAAGATAACATGTTCATCTTACGTTTTGTTACAGTTGATTGCTGACGTAGGTACATCTCAAAAGGTGTACAATAAAACCATAGTATAAAACTAAATTACCTGCTTAGCACATCAAGCTTGACAGTTTAAGCCACGATCACACCTACCTAAATTCCAAGACTTAATTCGGCATACATTGCTGGGAGGCTTGGTTATGTTCATTGCAATATCCTTACTTCAACGAGCAATGTACGCTGAATTAGTCTTTGAATACAGCTAGGTGTGATCATGGCTACGTACGGTCGGTCAACGTACGGTCAACCGCTTGTCGGTAGAAACTTTTTCAACTCTATTACCACGCCATAAGGTCCAAAAGTGTTTCTACCGATGTGCGGCCGTGTGTACGTACGGTCAACCGCACGTCGGTAGAAACTTTTTCAACTCTATTACCATGCCATAAGGTGCAAAAGTGTTTCTCCTGATGTGCTGTTAAGTGTACCTAAGACCAACCTCAGCTCACGCTATAGGTTGGAATAGGTACAGCGCGTTCAGAACAAGTCTTTATTTTCCGCGCATGGGTGACAGGCGGAGAGCCAATGAGCGATTCGCTCGCCCCCTGGGGGGAGCCGTGCTCACCCCCGCGACTAATTTTTTGACTTCTGCGCATTAACGGTCACAGACAAAGTTATTTTGCACGCAGTATACCTACCTACCAGCTATAAGTATTAAACGGTATAGATGGCGTATCCTACCTCCATCCTAACCCAATTTACGCTTATGTTGCATATTTCTAATTTTCAAAGCAATCCGTGATATAATTTATTTATTATAAGCAGGAAAATTTTTTGAGTACCTATAGCATACAATCAAACGGTTCTAATTATTTTTTACCTGTGTCGTCCTAGTGGCAATCCTAGCGGCCATAATTGGTATTATCTTGACCTTTGGATGTCTCAGAGGAAGTTAGGTTAAAAAGTCTGTACCGTGTACCTAAAGATGGCGCTGATATCAGATTATGGTTCCACACTTTGTCACGTATTAAATAAACTTTGTTTAGTAAGTATAATTATATTATAAAAGTAAAAAAAACATTAACTATTTTCTTATCTTTATTTTATTTAAATATTGACGGCGAAACCTGTAAGGTAAGCGTCTAAAAATATCAAAAACATTTCAAAAGTAAAAAAGCAAAAATTTTTAAAAATTTAATAAGCAATACCACCACCGTCCAGGCACAGTATGACCCATACTACCCAGTACTACCTACCATAATTATTATATACTAAAAGCTTTTGCTCTTTGACTTTAAAAACTCAGTGACCATCCAACTTGACCCCTCTCTTATATGAATGTTCTTGAAACGGGAGCTCACCACAATTGGTTACCATTAGTTGTGAGAAAAGTTGTAATATTTAATGATTTCAGACTTTTCCCATTATTTGTACTGTAAGACCTAGCTTCTTGCCAAATTTCATAATTTTAGGTCAACGGGAACTACCCTGTAGGTTTTGCATTTTTGAATAAATGTATGGAGATGAGAACATAAAATGCCATATCTTTTTATTGCGTCGTTGTAAAAAATTGAAATTTTCAGACCGTGTGTGGTCCATGGATCCTAATATATGGTATTAATTTCAACCTGATACCTTTACCCGTTCGTGAGATAAAGGGTCTTGACAGACAGACAGACAGACAGACAGACAGACAGACAGACAGACAGACAGACAGACAGACAGACAGACAGACAGACAGACAGACGGACAACAAAGTGATCCTATAAGGGTTCCGTTTTTTTCTTTTGAGGTACGGAACCCTAAAAACCGGCCAAACATGAGTCGAACTCGCGTGCTAACGGTTCCGTACCTCTCTACCATTTATGATACTTGATGCCCATTTGCACATTTGATTTTAAAATACTAAGCGTCTACTCAAACTTGACCCCTCTCTATAATGAATGTACTTGGAACTCCCGTTCCAAGTACATTCATCACCTTAATTTGTTATAATTGGATATAAAAAAAATTGTAATGATTTTAGACTTTTTCCTTTGCTTTTGCTATGAGATCTGGCCAAATTGCAGGATTTTTGGTCAGCGGAACGGGTTTGGTTCATAATGTATGGAGGTGAGGACATAAATGACTGACCGTATCATTGGATTGTGTTGTAGTAGAATCTTGAAATTTTCATTTTATTTTTGATAATAATTACAACTAGATACCTTTACCCGTTCGTAAGAAAAAGAGTCTTGACAGGAAGACAGACTGACAGGAAGACAGACAGACGGACGGACAACAAAGTGATTGTTATAAGGTTTCCGTATTTTTCCTTTTTAAGGTACGGAACTTTAAAAAATTGAGTACAATTGAAAAATTAAGGTAGCTTGATTAGAATGACTCCTTTAGCCTCTCTAAGGTTGGCTAGAAGAAATTCTATTTTAGGATAAGTCCGCCTTTGCTACTATTCTTAGTTTTGTTATATTTCTCTACTTTTATTTGTGGTGCAATAAAGAATATTATACATACATGCATAAGATATTCTAGCGACAGAGACAAGTATCGCTACATACTCGTAATTTCATCTGTTGGTAATCTGCAGAGTAGGTACAGTCAACGACAGGTCAAACTTGACACTCGCAGTGCGACTCTAGCTCGTACGTCTATTGAAATAAGAACGGTACAAAGTCCAATGTGTCAAGCTTGATGTGCTCTTGACTGTACAATATACCTTGCAATCCAAAAATATGAGGTACTTCTTATTTTTCGTCAACTTCATTTGAAATTTCAATAGTGGAACGACGTATCTTAGAGGCATTCCTGAAAAGAAAATTAAAATTACTTGTAAATAAGTCCGACTTCTTATTCCATCATATCATCCCATGATACGTCCACTACACTATAGGACAGGAAGCTCCCTCCAGAACTCTATCAAAAACGCGTGGACCTTTGGAGGGGATTTACCACAGTCACCACGCTTGTAAGCGTTGCGGCTGGCAACCGCTATTGTTGGTGACCGCAGTATGTAAGATGGTACGATACACAGAAAGATGCTGCTGCCCATCCTGCGGTTCATAAGCCCTTAGTCGCCTCTTACGACACTCACGTGGAGAGATGAGTTGGTACTATTCCTTTTCGGCACCACACGGACGACACTTAGCAGCCTCAGCACGATGTAATAAATAAAAGTTATATCTTAGATCAAAATATGTCGATTGTAGTAAACGTCAATTTTGTCGCGCGAGAAGAAATAAGGCTGCCCGCACACGATTTTTTTTGTCAGCATCCTTTTCTGACGTGTGTATCGCGTGAATTCTTCCATCCTTTTCCTGGCCGATAACCGGCCTCCGATTCTCGGTCGTGTGCGGGCAGCTTAAGGCGTGTATCTATGGCATCTCGTGTATACAGGTGTTAATTTAATTGCGTGCCATAGCTAAGGGGGTGCTTCAGTAACGATAAAGGAACACAAAAAAAAATATTTAAAAAAATCTACTTAAAAAACAACCTAAAACTCCATTGAAACTTAACTAACGCGGAGGACAATGACCCGGACGGAGAAACAGTGGTACGCAGTATCAGTGGATATGGTAGGCACATAACTGAAACTCGCGGTCATTGCCCTCAGCGTCAGTTTAGTTTGAATGGAGTTAAAAAAAAATAGTAGGATTTTTTATATATATTTTTTTTTTAGTTCCTTTATCGTTACTGAACCACCCCCTAAGCTATGGCTCGCAATCAAATTAACACCCTGTATATGGACCAATGGTTTTTGGATTCTCGTGGAATTTCAAGTAGGTACTGTAGAGGTGTGTGCCCCGTGTGGTGCCGGCAAAGAATAGTACCAACCCGTGGGTGTCGTAAGAGGCGACTAAGGGTTATAAACTAGAGAATGGGCAGCAGCATCCTCCATTGTATCTTACATCTTACTTACTGCGGTCACCTACAACCGTGGTCCATGGTGCCAGCCGTAACGCTAACAAGCGAGGTGACTATGGTACTTCCCCTCTACATTTTTCCAGCAAAAGCTAGAATTCTGGAGGGAGCTCCCGTCCTGTAGTGGACGTTTCATGGGATGTTATGATGCCTGTAGAGGTTCCAAGCATATGGGAACTCTACGATGCTTTTCTTGCCTAATGGACATAAAGTCTCTTCATAGAACAGTTTTTAATTATTCTTACGGTGACTGCGAACATGATAAGATTTTATTTGCCATATTGCCTACCGTTTTTTCTATTTTATGTGATGTGCGTAAAATATTAGCTAGAATAGCTACGTGTGTGCGTTTTCTCTTTCATCTGTGATTTAATTAATACTTTTCATTGTTGAGGAACTAATCGACGTAGGAAGCTTTTTGGAAACTCCCTCTGAGTTAACCGCCCCCATTCAGGGTTTCTTTTTATTATTGGAAATGGGCTTACTCTCGACCTCGATCTAGTCATGAAGACAGAGATGAGGTCGACGATGGAACGAGCTTGCCCAGAAGAAGCCTATTCACTCGCGACTTGAATAGATTCGGGTTATATGAACTCGGGAACACAGACGCAGGCAGAGAATTCCACTCTTTAGCCATGCGCATTATAAAAGATGTTCCAAAGCGCTTTGTGCGAATGTGTGGAATATCAACCAAGTATGGGTGATACCCTGCAGTGCGTCTGGACTCTTAATACTTACTGCCGTCACGAAGCACGTTAGGCACGCCAATGCACTGCCCTGCGTGTCCACGGTCGTCAAACAACAGGATCTGCCGCTTAGACTTGCCCATCGTCAGCAGCAACGAGGCTGCACCCCACGCCGGCTGCTCTTCCAAGTACTCGTTCATGTCGTAGTAGAATTGACGGATTATCTGCAAAGTTTTGAGTACTGATTTGACGTTCTGTTAATACTTTCGCATTTTATCAACATGTTTATTTTGTAATTCGCGCGAAAACCAACCGTCATATCAGCAAAGTCCACATAGAATCTACTGCCGGTGCAATGGGTGCAACTTCAGGAAACTTCAGGAAATGCAGACGAATTTTAAGAGCCTGTACTCCTTGCCCTATACATGGTAGTAATTTTGGTCCCCTAAATTGTTCCCTTCCCTTTTGGCGGCCCCTGTTGATATACAGGGCTTCAAAAAATTTAAAATAGTATAATGTATAGTCAGATCAAAAACTTAGGTCCGATATTTGTGTAAAACATAAAAAAAACCGGCCAAGTGCGAGTCGGTCTCGCGCACCGAGGGTTCCGTACAAACCTGTAGGTATAAGTAAGAGTTATGGTATTTTTATGTAATTTTTTTTTATTACGTAATGTAAATAAAAATTTAAGGCTTTCGGAATTTTTCCTTTACGTGTGTTATAAAACATTGCTTCATGCCAAATTTCAAGATTCTAGGTCGACTGGAAGCTTGCAAGTAGTTGCGAGTTTCAAAATATGCGGCTAAATTTGCTGTCTCTTTTGATTGGGTTGACCTAGAAGTTTGATTTTGTTACAGCTTAAAGGTATTATAGACTTGAGTATTTGATATGAATTTCAATTTAATACCTTAACGTGTTCATGAGGAAAAGGGTAGTACGTTTAAAATTATTAAAAATATTTTTATTATATGATGTGACTAAAAATTTATGCTTTTCGCAAATTTTCCTTTATCTATGCTATAAGACGTTGCTTCATACCAATTTTCAAGATTCTGAGTTCCCTGCAAGTTTTGATTCAGATTCAGATAATTTTATTCAATGTAGATTCTTTACAGAATACTTATTGAATGTCATGCAGAATAGAATGCAAATAGAGCGAGTCTACGCCGTTTCGGATCGTGCTATGGCAGCGTAAAAGAAACGGCAAGAAACCACTGCAGCACGGCCTACTTTAAGAGTCGGCTTTTTACAATGTGTTTCGCTGGAATATCAGAGCACCATACCTCTTTGTCATTCATATAGTCATCTAATCTATAGTAAGCTTTTTTACATAACGTTTGCTTTACACATTCTTTAAACTTTCTCTCAGGTAATTGCACTATATTGTCAGGTATTTTGTTGTAGTATCGTATACACACACCAACGAAAGATGTATTGACTTTAGTTAATCTAGTATATGGTTGATCAATTTTGTGCTTATTTCTAGTATTAAAATTGTGCCTGTCACAAATTTTAGGTAATTGATGAATGTTCTTTATAGCATACATAATATTTTCATAGATATACTGGCAGTCTGGCATGGCACTGTCATAATGTTGATTTCCTTGAACAGTTCTCTAAGGGAATCACGATTCTTCAGGCAATAAATTGACCTTATAGCCCTCTTTTGTAAAACGAATATTGAATGTATATCAGCTGCCCGGCCTCAAAGCAGTATGCCACAAGACATAATGCTATGGAAATAGCTAAAGTAAACTAGCCTTGCAGTAGCTACATCAGTAAGTTGTCTGATTTTCCTGACAGCATATGCAGCCGAGCTCAATCGACCAGAAAGAGCCGTTATATGAGGGCCCCATTGAAGTTTAGAGTCTAGTGTTAACCCTAAGAAAACTGTACTATTTACAAAATCTGATGGTTCATTATTCAATACTATGTTATGTGAAGTAGACCTTAAATTTGGTAGTGCAAATTTTATACATTTAGTTTTTTTGGCGTTTAGGACTAAATTATTTACAGTAAACCATACATTAATCTGTCCAAGTGCATCATTGACTTCGTTATAATTTTGTGATTTCCTACTTACATTGAATATTAATGAAGTATCATCAGCAAATAACACAATCTTTGACAGATTCTTCACCACAGAAGGAAGGTCATTAATATAAATAAGGAATAAAAATGGCCCTAATATGGACCCTTGAGGTACGCCAATTTTGACAACAGATCCCAGTGATTACATCCTGTTTACTTGTACGTTTTGAATCCTGTTTTCCAAATATGACCTAAGTAGTTTAAGTGAATTATTCTTAACACCGTAATGTTCAAGTTTTAGCAACAATGTGCTATGATCTAAGCAATCAAATGCTTTGGATACATCACAAAAGATACCAATAGCATCTTCAGATGATTCCCTTGATTTCTTTGTTCCCTTGCGAACCATCTTGATTCCCTTGCGAGTGTTGAAAACTCGAAATTTTGCGGTATAAACGGCTGTATCTTTTGATTGCGTTGGCTTAGAATTTTGATTTTTACAAAGCTCCAAGGGACAGTAGATTTGAGTATTTGATATGAATTTCAGCTTGATACTTTCACGCATTCCTGAGAAAAAGGGTCGTGATAGACAGGCAGACAAACGGACAACAAAGTGATCCTATAAGGGTTCCGTTTTTTCCTTTTGAGGTACGGAACCCTAAAAACTACAGATTTTTAAGTATCAAAAATACAGCTTGCAAATATTGCAACTTATATAAAGTCTTTTAAAGGCTTATGTTGGGAAATGAACAAAAAAAATTGACCTCTCCATACAAACTGTTCGACCAGAGTGGGCAATTTGTATGGAGAGGTCAAAATTTTTTTTTTCCCTACATAATGTTTCTTTGGGAAAGTTGTTCAGTTTCGTTGACTGAGCACGCCCTTTCAGTTTTCGGTGCACCGTCCCTTACACCCTTTATTATAAACTTACTTGAGGAGTGGCAATTTTGAAGCGTAAATCTATACACCTATCCTCGAGGTACATGGCCCAGTTGTAGAGGACCCGCCAGCGCCTCCCGACTACCATATCCGGTTCGAAGTACGGTTCTTTCATCAGCGCCATGCAGTTCTTTTCACTTTTCTTCACTAAATCCGGTCGTAAGGTGATCGCCAACCTCTCTTCATCCACGTTCATTATTTCTGTTACAAGAAAGCACGGAACCAATTAAATAGTCTACAACGTAAATTTTCGTTAGTTAATAGCGTGGGTTTTTATTGTCGCTTCATTTTTTCCCACTTTGATTGTGAAGTGATGCAGTTTAGCTGACTTGTATTAAAATATTTTAATCTGTACATATAATAACAGAGTAGAAATCGCGTGTCTGTACTTTTGATAAATTTATAAAAAAAATAGAGTGGGCGATAAGAAACGACTAATAGAACCCAAAAATATGTTTTCTGAACTTTTTGTCTGTCTGTCTGTCTGTATGTTTTCGATAAACTCCGAAACTACTAAACGGATTTTCTCGCGGTTTTCACAGATAGATTAAGCTTAGCTCTGAGCAACATATAGCCTATGTTTCATTCAAATCGGTTCACTCAATCAGAAGCTACACTTATGTAAAGTATAAAATTGCCTGTACGATAATAACTCACAAACCGATTCTAACTGAGTTTTCAATTACGAGTTTGGCTTACTTTTGTGCAACATAAAAGTTTAGTTTCATTGCAAACGGTTCACTCAGACAGAAGGTACGCTAAGTTTCATGCGGCGGCGCAAATAACTCACAAACTATTGATAGGATTCAAACGGGGTTTTCAATAAACTGTCAAGCTTACTTCTTTGCAACATATTAGCTTACTTTCATTGGAGACGGCTCACTCAGACAGGTGCGCGAAATTTCCAGCGGAGGCGCCAATATCTCACAAACATCTGAACCGATTAAATCGAGGTTTTCAGTTAAGTATTTGGCTTACTCCATGCAACATGTATGCTTAGTTTCATTGCAAACGGTTCACTCAGACATAAAATACACTAAGTTTCAAGCGGCGGCACCAATAACTCACAAACTACTAAAAGGATTTAAACGGGGTTTTCAATAACGTGTTTACCTTAATTATTTGCAATGTATTAGCTTACTTTAATTGAAAACGGTTCACTTAGACAGAAAATGCCTGAAGTTTCAATAGACGGCGCCAATAGCGAACAAACTACTGTACCGATTCCAACTTGCATTTCCATGACGTGCTTGGATTAGGTACTTCTGTGCAACATACAAGCTTAGGTTAGTTGAAAACGGTTCACTCAGATAGAAGTTACGCAAAGTTTCAACCGAAGGCACGAATAATTCAAAAACTTTTGAGCAGATTCAAACGTGGCTTGCAATAAATAAGCTTAGTTTCATTGCGATAGGTAGGTTCACTCTGACAGAAGATACGCAAAGTTTCAAGCTGCAGAACCAAGAACTCACCTACTGAACTGGTTTTAAGTCAAACGAGGTTTTCAATGACGCGTCGGGCTTCTTTCTGTGCAACATATAAGCTTTATTTCATTGCAAACGGTTAACTCAGAGAGAAGGTTCGCGAAATTTTAAGCGGCCGCACCAATGCCTCACGAACTACTTGAACGACTTAAACGGGGTTTTCAATAACGTATTTGGGTTGCTTTCGTGCAATATTTGAACTTTGCCATCGGTTCATTCAAACAGATAATAGGCGAGTTCAAAGTTTCAAGCTGTGAAACCGAGCTGAAATCAAACAAAGCTTATAATTTTGTACGGAAGAAAGCCAAATACGTTGTTGAAAATTCCGTTTGATCCGGTCCAGTTGTTTGTGTAAAAGTCGTGGGTACAGCTAAAGATTGGTAAAATATAGATTTAGTACATACATAACATCACGCCTCTTTCCCGTTGGGGTAGGCAGAGACCACAGTCCTCCACCTGCTACGATCTTGACATACTTCCCTTGCCTATAGATTTAGTTTTATTGTAAAAATAATAATAAAAAAATTCCTGTTTCGGCATGGCGGTGCAACAAATGTAATTTTTTTTATGAAAGTTCTAAAGTTTTGAAAACTTAGGAAGTAGGTACTTATAAACGAAATACTTCAAAAAATAAAGAGAGAAGTGAATCATTGTTTTTTAGGAATTGTCTTTTAAGGGGAGAGATAAGTTACAAAGATTGTACGGAAGTGAAGTCCAACAGTTTTGTATGTAGGTACATGTAGAGTTAAAAGCATGTGAAGCTAGACACGTTGGACTTTGTACCGCTCTTTTTTCAGTAGCCACAGAAGCTAAAGTGACTGAGCCTCAGATTTAGTTAGGCTTTGATTTGTATAAGAAATAACGAAACCCGTATCATAGTTACTCCGCGTGGAATTCGACTATGATTTTACACTTCCGAGGATAGTGGGCGACCTAACAGTCCACACGTAAACAAGAGGTGTTTAAATAATATAAAGGCGAGAACTGCACTGTCTGTCTGTTACGCTTTAATGACTAATCCAATAAACCGATCGTGATAAAAACTTGGTACGAACATAGTTTGAACCATGGGAAAAGTCATTAGCTACTTTTTCTGAACCCCACGCGAACGGAGTCGCGGGCAACAGCTAGTATCTTATCTTAATAATTTAATATCCAACATACAAATACCGCAGTGTCACAAGACGAAAGTCTTTGACCAGTGTGTGTTGCCACTTGCCAGTGATGACATATGGCACCGAGACGTGGCCGCTCACGATGGGCCTTATCAGAAAGCTCAAAGTCACCCAAAGGGCTATGGAAAGGGCTATGCTCGGACTCTCTCTGCGCGATCTAATCGGAAATGAGGAGATCCGCAAAAGAACTAAAGTAACTGACATAGCCCTGAGAATCGCTAAACTGAAGTGGCAGTGGGCAGGGCACATCGCAAGAAGAACCGATGGCCGATGGGGCGTGAGGGTTCTAGTGTGGCGACCACGTACCGGAAGACGAAGCGTTGGCAGGCCCCCCACAAGGTGGACCGACGATCTGGTCAAGGTCGCGGGAAGCCGCTGGATGCGAGAAGCGCAGGACCGGTCGTCATGGAGATCTTTGGGGAGGCCTATGTCCAGCAGTGGACGTCTTTCGGCTGATATGATGATGATGATGATGAATATCCATCAATGAACAAATGTTAGTTGATTTGATTTCACTTACGAAGTGATCTTAATTCTACTCAGCAAATTTCACCAAAAATTAAATGGTAACATTCCAAAAAAAATTTCAAGTGTCCTTACTAAAGTAATATTATAATATTCTTTGCTAAAGTAGTCACTTGATCTAGTAAGTGGCTTATTTTCATTAGAAGATTCAGTCGGCTTCAGGAGTAAAACCAATAAAATTCACATTGAATAGTTTTTTGCCAAAGGTCTAGTTCCTCAATACGTACTACGTACATGTTCCGCGAGAATACGAAGTTCAAGATATGCCCCTTTTAAATGTCCAATGTACTCCAATTTTACACAGGAATAATACCTATTTGGGCGTTTTAACTATGACGTTTCTGTGAACCGAAAAGGATGAAATTTTCAGACTTAATATAGTGAAGAAGTGACAAAGATTAACAAAGAAAATTGAGCGAAAATTTAAAGAGAGCACGGTAGTTTTAGATCATTTTATCGATACATGTTTTGTAACATCCTTTTTGCGACACGCTGTACTAAAGCGTACAATAAGTAGGGAGAATGACCCAGAAAATAAAAAACTATTTGTAAATTTGATAATGCACATTTCTACGTAACTTATCTATTTAGAGCCTGAATCCTACAGTTTTCTGGTCCGAAGCTTCGATCCCTTTGAAAAATAAAGTTTTCATCTCCAAGGTTCTCCACATTCACAGCTGTGAATGTGGAGAATTCCTGCAAACCATGGCACACCTCACTAATTGTCCCGCGTGCCCGACCACCTGCTCGCGTGAGGACTTACTTGACGGTAACCAGAGGGCTACCACGGTAGCCGCTTTTTGGGCAAGTAAGATTTAGCCTGTGTTCTTGCCGACACGAAAGAAGAAGAATCTCCAAGGTTTTAATTTTGGTCCAACCAAAGCTCTCCGTATGGGATGCATGACTCCGATTTTGCTTCCGTAACTGTTTCTCCTTAATATTTATCGTAGTAGTTTAGGTATACGTGTATAAATATGTAGTTAATTTATAAATTGTGCACGTTTATCTGCCCCTTCCAGTGACTTTTCTCTTGCCAAGGTCTGCTGGAAGAAATTTCCAAGCTGCAATAAGCAGCACCTTTTGTGTCTGATCTCTAAATGTTTGTTTTGTTTGTATTTTATGTGTACAATAAACAGTTAAATAAATATATAAAAACAATACTCATAAACATCAAAAGACTTTACAACCAAAATGTTATTCATTCTTACTACGAGTACTTTACAATTTTTTTTTAATTTTTGTCAAATTTTTCAATCCATTATTTTCAAAAACCAAAATCTAAACCTGCGTCATTGAAAAAAAAATTGTTTGACCATCACGTCAAAACTTCTAAATGATTTTTTAGGGTTCCGTACCCTAAGGGTGAAAAATGGGACCATATTTATTTATATGCCTTCGACGTCTGACTGTCTACCTGTCTGTCAGTGGGCTGTATCCATAGAATACATGATGTATTCTATGGCTGTATCTCATGAACCGTAATAGGTAGACAGTTGATATTTTCATAGAATATGTATTTCTGTTGCCGCAATGACAACAAATGATAAAAATAAAAATAAGGGGGCTTCCCTACTAAAATGCTAGATTTATCTGTCGTAAAAACGGGAACACTTACAAACGTTAAAATTGGTGTGTTTAGTGCTTAAGCTACAAAAAAACAACAAATAGTAAAATCTGGTCAAGTGCGTGTCGGACTCGCGCGAATTTAATACATTCGGCGTGACTGCGCGTCCATAACTAAGACGGTGCGCGAGTCAGACTCGCACAAGGCCGGTTTTTGTATATAAAGGTTTTAAAATAGGTTTCAAATCTGATAATATTGTCTTGTGTCTTTTTATCTATGACACTTTTTCAAAACAACACAAAAAATGTAAACCAACCTTGCACACTAATTTTAAGAGCACTAGTTAAAAATAAAAGAACTATCCGGAGCGAATACATCTTAACAATGATCATGTTAGACCAAACATACCTCTTTATATAAGAAACAATACGTAAAAATATACCCATGTTTTCCTTCTGTAGTCAAGATTACCCACAGTTTTCAAAACTATATCAAATGCCACCACATAACTTGATGCAAAAACAAACCTTATATCAAAGACAAAGAGTCTATGATATAGTCATACTTATGAGGGTCTTCCGTAAGGCTTAGATGTAAGGAAATTGTAGATGTGTGATAAACACCGTACTTATCTTAAATCAACGTGCTAAATATATATTTATTATAAATTACCATATTTTATACTACAAGTATAACGTTCAAACTTGGTAATTCATTTTCAAGCAATTAGAGTAGGTACGTTTATAATTTCATTCTACCTAAATTCTAATGTAACGTTAATTGCCCTGTGGTTTAGTATGCACACAATATTTATTTCAGGGCGTATAAACAGCACGATGATCCTCAGGGGATGATTCTCCAAGATTAATAAATTGTTAAAAATAAGTGATTGTTGTCATTTATCGTGTTTGAATTTTCATTGAATTACTTTTCATTAACTTATTTTAATGGATAGGCACTTAATCTAAAACTAATCTTCGTCTGTGTCACTATAGCTGATGTTGAAGAGCCGAAACTTATTTTTATAATATTTTTTTTAAATCCCCTTAAGATGCAGAATCTTCCCTTAATTAAAAGGATTACTTACTTCGTAGTTCTAAGTTAAGTGTGTGGTTTCCGCACTTGGTCCTTGTGCGTGGGCCTTTAGCCACCCTAACTGTTGCCAGAACTCAGTTAGTTTGTCCAGTTTGTTTGGTAATTTATCTAAAGTTATGTCTGCTCCAAGTGTGTTTTCTCTGATAGTGTTGATTACTTGGCACTCCAGAATGACGTGTTCGATGGTTTCGTCCCTTTCTATACAGGCCCTGCATGGAGAGCTGTCTGTTATGCCTACAGTGTAGTAATGTTTGTTGAGAGCAGTGTGTCCTGTTATTGCGCCTACTGCATTACGGAGCTTTGTTCTGTTCATCTGTAGTAGCCGTCTTGTCAAACGACTGTTAGTTGAATTTTTTTTTACTGTTTGCATGTTGCAATGTCATTCCATTGTTTGTCTGCTTCTTTTCGTGTTTGTTCTCGTATCCATGTCCGAAACTGGTTGAAGTGTAGCGGCAGCATTGGTTCTGGTCTTTCATAGGTCTTGTTGGACCCTTCCCTTGCCAGTTGGTCTGCTGCATAATTTCCCATGGAACCACTGTGTCCTTTTATTAATTTAATGTTTTGTTGTTCGTTTGTGATGACTTTTGGAGTCCTTCATAGCATTGTGTCCTGAGGTTGTATAGCTGCCTCTCAGCGTTTGGAGTACTGATGCGCTGTCCAAGACTATATGAATACTTGTGTTAGTGATATTCCTTGCTGTTATCGCTTGTGCGGCTTGTATAATGCCGACACATTCAGCTTGGTATACTGTGTTATATTGTCCTAGGGCGCTTGATATTTCGATATTAAGGTCTTGTGAATATGTACCTGCGCCTGTGCCAAGTTTTGTTTTCGACTTATCAGTGTATATGCGCAGTTCATTTATACCTGAGTAGTCATGTGTTTCTTCTTGTAAGTTTATGTTGAAGGTATGTTTTGTACAAGGTGTTTGGTGCGGCTAATAGCGGCTGGTGACTTAGGGCTTTGTCTTTTAATTTTGTGTGGTGAATTCTAGAATCTGTGCTTAGTGTCCCTGACAGTCCCAGCCAGAGTGATGCTAGAGTTGCCTCCTGTTGTATGTATAAGTGTAGCGGTTGCAGGTCTAGCATCACCTGCAGGGCTGCTGTTGGTGTGGTGTGCACTGCACCCGTTATGCAGATGCAAGCTAGTCTCAGTAGTTTTTATAGATCCGCTCGAGCAATACTTAGAGTTGTCCTGGGCCACCATACCAGCGCGCCGTATGTGGTGATCGTTCTTACTACTGTTGTGTATAACCAGTGCAAAATTTAAATCGCCTAAGAAATACGGAAAAATAATCATTCAAAACTATTAATAAGGCGCCGATTAGACAAAGAGATCCGACATGGACAGTGACGTCACATGTCACTACGGCCATATAAACTCCGTGTAAAATTTCGTTTCGCTAGAAAGAGACAGAAACAAATCTTCGATTCTATAGTGTATTATAATTCTATGTCTTCGATGGATTATATCTATTCTAATTTTATAGTTATCCGAAAATTTGTTTTACTAAACTGTTTTTCTGATTACATGAATGAAGACATTTTTTTTTTATTAAAAAAGATTATGCATATTTCCCTATTAATGTTTCCAAAATTTGTTCTTAACAATGAAGTTATAATTATATTGTTTAATAAGAATTAACAGACTATAGAATTAACATCAATCTCACACAGGTGTCCATATAACCAACGACTGCAGTTCTTTGGTCTACCCACCCTGCAAGACCGTCGTACCATGCACGATCTCACTCTGCTTCATAAAATTCTCAGCGGGAATATTCCATGCAGTGACTTACTCGGGCAATTTTCATTGATAGTTCCATATCGCAATCCTCGACACCCTGTAACGCGCGTCTTACTTGGACCAAGCAGTAGAACGAATGTTGGTTGCCATTCTCCCGTTGCACGAATGTGCCAATCGTATAATTCGCTATGCGCTAAAATTCCTGACAACGACGTGTTCTATGACTCCACGGCTCGTTTCAAACAACAACTACGAGCATATTACTCTTAATCATTAATATCATTACCTATATGGAATCACCTTATCGATTATCTAATTTAATTAACATTTAATTTAATAATTATGTTTAGTATTTAGTATTCAACGTGTATATATTAGTTGTTATTTTTTACTTATCTGTACACTTTTGCAAATGTTGTGTCACCTTGGGGGTGATCGTGGTAATTTCAACGATATTACCAAAACAAAAACGTTAGCCTAAAACACTTAGTTGCGACTTAACATATTTTTTGAGGCAAACGTTTTTGATTCGGTAATGTCGTTAAAATTACCACGATCACCCCCCTATAATGGAACACTTATCAGTACTTTTTAGAATAAGTTTTTATGTAATATTTGATATGTGCTCTGCTGGTGTACCTTAATAAATAAAATAAAAAATAAAATAAAATATAGCTTAAATTCAAAATAATCATGCAATATTTAACGCTTGTATAAGTTACTGTTGAATTCTCATCACATATCTCTTAGTATAAGTTTTTAAATGGAACAGTGTGTTATGTTTTGATTTAATTACTGAGACAGTTGATTTTCACACTGACCTAATTTTTATTACGGAAACTTAAGACAAAAGGAAACCATCAGTGTAACAAGAATTATTATGAAAATATTTTATCTTCATGCTGTGGACTGCGAACAGAACTGAATCGCAAACAAATTTTTCCACACATTTGCTCATAAAACAGCTCTATTTGCAAGGTCCATAATCCAGCTTATTAAACACGCGTGCTTTTTTCAATAAATCACCGAACTAGTGTTTTATTTAGGTTTTTTTTTATTTCGGCGGAGGAGGCGAAGGAATTTTTATGCTTATTGTGTTAGTAACATTTTCATGAAATTAAGCTGTATTCTAGAAAATATTAAAAATAAATATTCATTTTATTGAGAGATTATATCGATTATCAACTAATCAACAATAAATTTCACATTTATGTAACAATATATTAAATTTTTGATGATTAATTTCAAGGTTCAAGAAATAGGCTGTTTGGCAGTTTAGTTTGTGCCCCTCAAATACGCATATAATCTGTACCCGCTGAAAAAGAAATAATACGCGCCACTTATCTAGTCCCTGTACGCGCCATATTTACAAACATTGGCGTGTTTATTATTGTAATTATTTCTAAATGTGTCAACTTCTACAAATATAATACTGTAATTAATTTAGTTCTTAAACCGTCTGAAATACTTTGACACGAAATACAAGTCTGGTTGTAAAAATCAAAGGAAACACCAACATATGCAGCCACAGATATAGATTACGCTATATATAGTTCTGTGTATGCAGCCTACAAAATGTTCCGTTGGACGTGCGGTGGACATAAGGTTAGCAAATTTTAGTATTTTAAATGTGTTGAAAAACGTCGTAAGACACACGTTCGCATTATTATTACACTCTCGGCTCCATTACAACCTCGCCTACGGCTCGGGCTGCAATTCCTGCGCCTCTAGTGTAATGAGCAAAATAGCGCACTTGCATCGTAATGCACTACCTATTAAAATTGGTATACTTCGTACAAATTATCTCTGGCTATGATCGTTAATAAGGGGAACTCAAAAATGAATCGCGGGGGTGAGCGCGGCAGGTGAGGGGACGCGAGCAAATCGTTCATTGGCTTTCCATCTGTCACCCTGCACCCATGCGCAGAAAATAACCGTCAGACACTTGGTCAGACAGACCCAAACTTATCCTGCGCACCCTATATGTATGTGAAACTTCCAAATTAGTTTCCATGTTTCCAATAGGGAGTTTTCCTTGACGTCTGTCAACTACGTTTTTATAAGTTTCGATGGGTGATACGTTGGTAGTTTCTTTTTTTAAGACTTATTAAAACATATGAAAACTTTTTACAAAAAAAATGTTACGACTTAATCATTTAACATGATTACATTTTGATTGTGGCCTCTGTGATTGTGGCACTGTGATAGTTTTTCCTTATGCTGTTCTGCAGCGCCTTCCAGTAGACTTTCAAGCCTGGGGATCTGTCATACAGGATCAACCTAGTACAGACACCAGGCTCTCACACTATCCATAGAAATTGTCAAAAACATCTTCTACCTACTTATAGTTTTGTAACTATATTTTTGATTATGTGTGAGAGCAAATAAACTTTATTTTCTTATTACTAAAAAAAAGGTGGTTGAAGACACCCTATTACAGTTGAATCGTACCGTAGCAGTCGAAGTAATGTGGCAGAGCAGGAAGGAGCGATGCGCTACACCTTGGGGCGACATACGGAACCATTAAGGCACGAGTCCAACTCGCACTTGGCCGATTTTGTTTTAATCCGTTATTCTTCTTTCATTACTTTTAGGTTTCGGCGACCAATCAGTCTGGACTACTCTGGACTCCACAATTTACTAATATGAAACGGTGACCAACAAATACTGCCTATATAAAATTGTTACTAGTCTTTCCCCGCTTGCCTTATGGAGATTTTAACACACTATGGGCCGTTTGCACTAAACTTAAGAATCGCCCAAGTTCTTGCTTAAGGGCCGTCAAACTATTGCTAGGAGTAGGAGTGTCCTAAACAAGTTAGGGGCGATTCTTAAGTTTAGTGCAAGCACGATCCGAAACGGCGTAGACTCGCTCTATTTGCATTGTATTCTGCATGACATTCAATAAGTATTCTGTAAAGAATCTACATTGAATAAAATTATCTGAATCTGAATCTGGTTTTATGGTTTTTAGTTTGTTTAGTACCTCGGCAAAGAATGGAGTCACTTCAATGAGCGTGTTGTAGGCTCTTTTTAATCGTGGTAGAACATCTCACATGTTATATACGTAAACATCTTTAGTCCTGTTTTATGTGCTACGTTACCGATGCTGAGGCTAGTGAAATTGGGAGGCGGAATAGCATTAACAGTCGTTCGTTGCGCTTTGACATCCTCAACTAGCCACTGCGCCCAATGTGGAAATTAAAAAGAAAATGTATTTCATGTCTGGGTTCTGCACTCGTTCGTATTTGTCTGTTTATGCCACAGAAAAATTAGGGTATTAGAAGGAGGATTTGACGGGTTATTTTGAATATTTCCTAGGGATCATTGATGATATGACATTTAAATTTGGGACATGTTGGCAGATGTTATCCCGTAGTAAAATAAATTAGCAAGGTATACACGGGTTTGTTTTAGACTTTCGCACTTTTCAAACATGTTTGTTTATTTTATTCCGGGTCTTAGGTCTTATAATTATTAACAAGGTATACTAGGTTATTTTTTTGGAGCTGGTTTCCTTTTGCCCACTTATTGGTTAGGTCAACAACAACAGCAACAACTTTTGTTCTACGACTTTGCTAACAACGCACGAAAAATTTTCAACTTCCCATACAAAATGGGTCGGTCACGTGACCACTTTAGTATGGAGAGTCGAAAATTTTGTTTCGTTGTTAGCAAAACCGTAGAAAAAAGTTGTTGCTTTTGACCTCACTAATAAGTGGGCAAAAGGAAATTAGGTCCAAAAAAATAACCTTGTGTATTCCGAGCGAAGCAAGGAGGTCCGAAATCTTTGGTCTATGCTACTAATAGATGACACAGGCAAATTGTTATATTCGTCGATTCACACAATGCAATGTTTTACAAAAATTCGAGAATTATTTATTCGTTATTTAACACAATGTCTCGGAATCTTACAAATTCGTAATTCGATAATCTTTTAGGTTAACCTTGGCTAACGAACCTAAACTGCACCGGTGATCTAAACGCATTTACAATCTGCCGACTCCGTTTTACAATTTCCTTTTCCGTAGCCCGTAATTGTATTGAAATAAGAATGGTACAAATTCCAATGTGCCAAACTTGATGTGCTCTAGACTGTACATCGAATGTTTCACATTATAAAGAGCTTCGTATATAGGAATTTGGAAAAAATATCAACCAAGTTGAGGGGATGAGTGCAGGCTCCACTTCATGTACTTTGACTCTCAGTTAAGGACCGATATAGTGTGTAAGGGACGGTGTAATGAAAACTGAAAGGGCGTGCTCAGTCAACGAAACTGAACAACTTTCCCAAAGAAACATATGTTGGGAAATGAGAAAAAATCTTGACCTCTCCATACAAATTGCCCACTCTGGTCGAACAGTTTGTATGGAGAAGTCAAATTTTTTTCTCATTTCCCAACATATGTTTCTTTGGGAAAGTTGTTCAGTTTCGTTGACTGAGCACGCCCTTTCAGTTTTCGGTACACCGTCCCTTACACCCTGTATAAGATGATTCTGCGTGCTCCGGAAGACAAGTCAAGTTGCTAATTGAGTAAAAGGCCTTGACTTGGATACGAGTACCTATGTGTGTGCTTTTGTTTGTAGCATTTCGGGCAAAGTACGAGTAGATATAGGTCCTCCCGCGGTTATAATTGGTACTTCTTCGAGCTTCAGATGAGGGTAAGGGTTGGGGAGGAAGGTGAGGGGGGTGGAGGTGCGTAGACGTGCGTGAAAGCTTGGCGTGCTCTTAACCGTACTTTCCTACATACACGTGTCCACGTAAAACTTACGGCCGTATCAAGGGTACAGCCAACCAGGGATATTTTGAGGTCAGTCATCGTCCTTGAATCCCACACGATATCTGCTCATTATGATTTCCCACGGAAACAGTCTAAAGGTGTTACCTCTTCAAACTGCCTACAGCTGATTATCAATCATGCAAGCGGCTACCAACGCCTACAGCTTGGTCGTGACTTGCCGAATTAACTAACGGCGGAGATGGGAGGGCGTGTGAATCTAGGAGTAAATTAATTATTATGCAGATAGGTGTACAGGGGCGTTATAACGGTAGCGGGAACGTGTCTGCCATATGCGAACCATTTCGGAAGAACCAAACCCGGAAGAGAGTAGCCCTACGCCGCCACTGTTTACCCGTAGTCCCGGTGGATCGCAGCCATACTCGTACCTAGAGTACCACGATTTTCGCGCGCAAAGCCCGGCGGTTTGACGCGTTGCTCTAACATCGCAGCATTCCTCTCTACCCGTGCTCTCTACCAAGTCAAAAATGTCAGCACTATTCGCGTAGGTACTCGTACTGCGTATGATTATGTCTATCTACAGGGTGTTAATTTGATTACGTACCATAGCTCAAGGGAGGGATCAGTAACTGAACAACTTTTCCCAATTTGTTGGGTCGAAATACGACCGATCAAGATACGACTGATACGATAAGGTCGAAATGCGAAAATAAATTTTTGACCACCCATAGAAACTGCATCAGCTGATAGCGCATTTTGTATGGAAGGTCAAATTTGGTTTTTCGTATTTCGACCTATGTTTCTAGGGAAAAGTTGTTCAGTTACCGATACTGATTCCGCCCCTGAGCTATGGCACGCAATCAAATTAACACCCTGTATTGCTGTCACTTTCTAAAACACAAGACTATAAAAAATATAAAATAAAAAAATAAAATAAATAAAATACCTATATACCTAGCTTAGGAACCAGCCTCTACAGATATTTGTATTGTGCCTACTTGTTTACTCATATCTTTCGTAGAGGAAATAAACACAAAAATATTTTAAATTATTTTACCTACTTAAAATTTTTTTACTTGTTTTTACTTTATGTTTTGATGATAAGGCGATATAATTTTTTTTCAAAAGAGCTTTGCGCAACTGGCTGTGACTCAGTTAAATAGAGAGACATCACTCGTAAAATAAAATCATGGATTCTGACCATATAACTAAACAACTTTCTATTCGAATCTATTCAAGTCGCGAGTGAATAGGCTTCTTCTCGTTTCATCGTCGACCTCATCTCTGTCCTCAGGACTCGATCGAGGTCAAGAGTAAGCCCATCTGCCATAAAAAAAAACTTTCCTAAACGAGTTCGAAATGCGAAAAAGACTTTCTAAGTAAAATAAAATATTGCATGCTGAGATGGTTTGGTCATGTAGAGAGGATGAATGAACGAAGACTGACGAAAGAGATCTACCAGGCGAGAGTGAATGGAAACGTTGGAAGGGGAAGGCCTAGGCGAACGTACGTACCAGGACCAAATTCAGGACGTTCTGAATAAAGGCCAGGTTAAAAGTACCCTAAACCGACGAGCATGTATGAAAGGATTGATGAAAGTACAGGAAGCAAGGGAAGTATGTCAAGATCGTAGCAGGTGGAGGACTGTGGTCTCTGCCTACCCCCGTGGCCTAACCCGACGGGAAAGAGGCGTGATGTTATGTATGTATGTATGTATAAAATATTGCTTCAAACTTCAAATCAAAGTTCCTTGGAAAAAGTTGCGGTGGTCTGAATTAACAGTTCAAGTGTTCCGGACATGTTTCTTTTTCTCGTTTTTACTGTCTATGGGCTTACTGTTTATCTCGATCTAGCCCTGAGGTCTAAAATGGGGTTGACGGTGGAACGAGCGTGCCTAGAAGAAGCCTATTCACTTGTGACTTAAATAGATTCGGGTTGTAAGAACTCGGGAACTCTACAGATATCTTTTCATATCCTGTATATTACGCCTTTTTAAACTTTTAAAACCCCTTTGCCGTGTTTGGGTCTCGTAGGTAGTGTGAATGGAGCGATCGATGAACCGTTCACAAGCAGACATGAAGTGTGCCACCCTGCCCCTCGATCAGGTGGACGCCTGTCACTCGCATCCGACGGTGATCACAGGGTAGGTACGGAAGGGGTTTGGTTGGTCGATGTTCCTGGTTTCATTTGGAAATAAACATCCAATTTTCTTTCCCGAGTTTTTAAGAAAAAAATTTTTTTGCGATGACCAAAAGATTCTCAAATACATTGTTCTGGGGGGTTATCGTGGTAGTTTCAACGACATTACCAAAACAAAAACGTTTGCCTTAAAAGAAAGTGTTAGGCAAACTTTTTTGTTTTGGTAATATCGTAGAAATTACCACGATCACCCCCTGCCAACTTATGTTACAATTTGTGATTCTCATAATGAAAATAAGCAACTTTCCTGAACAGAAGAAAATTAACCCAAAATATTTTTTCTTTAAGAAATCGTTTTATGTTTCTCTTCGACTTACTTGCTTATTTGTTATCATTAGGAGAATAACTGGGCTTTTTAAATAAAATTAATGAAGATTCACAGTGTGTATCGCTAATGAGACGTGACGTAATACGTGTAAAAAGACATACTGCATCGACTGTGGATAACCCCGCAGCTAAAACAAAAAGGCTAGAAAAGAAAATGGCATCTCTCCAAAAACCGACGAAATATCACAATCCTTACAGACTTTTCTAATCAACAATCCACCGTAAATCAGAATCTCATTTCCCAAAACCTCACTATTACCACAGCTAGTTACCCGATATCACTTTCTCTGCGACTTTTCCTTTCACCCCAAATAAGTTGGCAAAACATTTTCCTAGTTCCGCACCCCTATAATCCTCTACCTGCACAGATATAGCCGACTCACCCCGAGTCGAGCAACCACTATCATCTGTACCTACTAAAACATCCAGTACAATAAACATCCTTAGTTTATTAGGCTTTCAAAGAAAAAGAAAACACAACCCTAAGAAAATAAATTCAAAATTGGAACGTCCCGTCATGGCGGTTACGCCGGTCCGCCTTGATTGGTCCTCCCCCCACCAACCAACTCTCGCGCCCTGCCTCATGCATTTAAATTGCTTCATTACTGATCTAGACACCGGGGTGTAGGGTTGTCACTTGGGAAAACCCTGTTTGGGAAAGTTTCCCTAAATAATACAGGTTATGGGTATCACCGAAGCTAGTTACCGGAGTTGGGTTCAGGTGTGTTTGTTTTTCTGTAGCAATTTGATACCAGATTTGAGGTTGCTTTGCGCAAATAAAACTACCTTTCCAGAAAATATTTTTCATTACAACTTAATAATTGTTTGTGCAAAAAGAAACCCATATTGTAACGTAGCTAAAGTACACAACAAACAGCTCAGGAGTTCGGGCTAAATGTACTTATGGCGAGCCATACGTTCTGTCCACACTTCCAAGCTGTCCCGTACAGTACACCATCAACCTTTACGTTATTTAATATCATTAAATTCGCAAAATTCATCGTTTATCCAATTAAAGGTACTCAATTTTTTCTGTGTCAAATCCAAGGTGCATGTTTCGAAGGTTGAAACTATTAAATTTAACTGCTGTAATACTAGACAAACATGAGTAAAAAAAGACCAGAAGGATTATTAAATTATTATTAACAAGGCTAGTTTTAAACCACATCTCAACCATATGTAGCATAGTTCAACCACCTTGTTCGCGACCCTTTTGCGGGGTAAAAGACGTTTGGGGGGTGATACGTTATGGAGAAGTGAAGGACTTCAGTCGAACACGATTCCTTTTCCCGCAGCCCGTTATACCGCCCGCCCCCGCTGAAGTCTGACTATCTCCCCCCTAACGTCTATCAACCCGCAGGAGTATAATAATAATAATGATTTATTGAAAAGACTACAACGGTCCAGAATTGTTAGAATGCACGAAACCGTTGGACTATAGTTATAAAAACGTTTGGTCACAGAATGTATAGTATACTGCCCATAGATTTTTTGACTTACACTACACATAAAATAAAGCTATCATTAATCAAAATACGTCACCTTCATAGTAGTACTACTGATACTACAAGACAAAAAAAATGGTTTTTACGTGATTTTGCAATAGTAAAAAATAAAAATGTAATAATCACACGTGTTGCAGCCCTACCACGAGAGCTGAGGCTTCTATCGGGCGGTGATCACACTCAACTCAACGTAGCCGCGCCACCGGGACTGTTTGCAACTCTTGCTGCTTGCGATCATTTTTACGCAAAAATATATGTATCTAATTTAAATGAAGATAGGTCTTACTACAGTCACCAAGCTGATGGCTGCTAGGAATGCGCAACGTCTAAATTTATTTTTTTGGCATATACTCGTAAGTAGGAAAGCTTTAAGCTTTTTTAACATACCTTAGATATACAGGCTGTAAGGGACCGAAAACCGTAAATTGACCTTTTCATACAAACTGTTTGAACAGACTGGGCAATTTGTATGGAGGTCAAATATTTTTTTTTTCATTTCCCAACATATGTTTCTTTGGGAAAGTTGTTCAGTTTCGTTGACTGAGCACGCCCTTTCAGTTTTCGTTACACCGTCCCTTACACCCTGTATACAGGGTGGAAAAATAAGTGATCTCACTGGATTATTTCTAAACTATACCGCAGCTATTGAAAACCTGTTTACTAATTTAGCTTGTATAGTTTAGAAATAATCGAGTGAGATCACTTATTGTTTCCACCCTGTATATACCTTTTATAGTAGGTAAGTATTACAAACATTGCAGCTAAGGTATATCAAACCACTTTTCTATGAGAATAACTTTAATAATCTGTGGGCAGACAGATGGACGACATGACGAAACTTCAAAGTTTCCTACCTTTATTTTTTTATTAATTTGGCAATCGTCAACCCATATTTGGGGACATTTCTGCCAGTGTCGTGTTCTAGAACATTCTTCAGTTTTCGGAATTTCTTCACTTTTAAGAAGATAAAAATATGGTGAACCGCCAGTGTCGAGTGGGGAAATTATTTATTGCTCCCTCCGTAAAGCGATAGTGGACTTTACGAAGGAAATGTCCATGACTTTTTGCGACAACACAAACTGGGTGTCTACTCTCAAAGTGCGATATATCGAAACGATACTACTCGAAACATGCAAATGTAAATCTTCATCCCTTGACAATAGAGTAGAATATTGGTTGGATGAATTTTCAAACTGCATCCCACCAATATTCTACTCTATTGTCAAGAGTAGAAGTTTTGAATTTGCATGTTTCGAGTAGTATCGTTTCGATATATCGGACTTTGAGAGTAGACACCCTGGGTTCAAACACGAGATCGCTTGAAATCTTCATCAGCTGCGCACTCCGTAGTTAATTCACTGCATAAAACACTATCTTTTTTATGCACTAAATCACTAAATACACAAAAAACAATAATTTCAACCGAGCAAGCAAGAGCCCACGCCGAGTTCCCGCCAAAAAGTCCTACCTTTATTAAATACGGGACCAGAAAAATGGGTACTTCAATCGACAAACTACGGAAATCGACAAAATCTACATTTTGGAGTAAATATTTATAATAGCTGTGGCTCAGAGTTATGGTATAATAGTAGCCTAAACCTAAGGAAGTAGTTAAAATAGGAGAGAAATTCAAAAAGGCAGTGATATTTCTTTTTGAAAAACATTGCACTTTTCTTAATAGGAAGCGACTGCTCAACAGAATCATAAAGAGTATTAGAATTTGCGCTCGATTGATTAACAATAACTTAGTTGCACCTTTTGTGCGAAACAGAGAAACTGCGTGTGTGGTCAGCTTAGGACGTTCAAAATTTATCAGATGCGTCGTAGGACCCAAACGAATCACCCGCGTTTTTCTTGCCTTTGTATTCATGTGGATTATAAATATTATGCGGGGTGTTGTCTTGATCGGGCATACAGTTTGTATGGAGAAGCCGATTTTTTTTTCGTCCCCTGAAAGTTTTGTTCACTGAAAGTAAAAAAAAGAAAAAAATTAAAACTGTTTTATTTCAAAGTTTATGAAAAAATGCATGCACCAAGCGCTTAATCTTATTATTAATGAAAGATTATGTGCGCTGGAGGAGTTTAAAACCTGCGCGCGCAGTTTGAAAAATTAAATATAAGGAAACAATATTTAAATTATATTAACAATAAAATCACATGGATCACATTTTATGGGCCGGAGGCACATCGTTCCCGTACTGTTGAACAAAGTGCCATTTAAGAATATTTTTAATTTGGTTAGCGTTTTTATTTTGTCTAACAGATCCTTTGGCAAATTGTTCAACGTAGAGGGAAGGATGTACCTCCAGTGTCTTTTGCCATATTCATTAATATACATGGGGACTTCGTAGGTAGGTGAGCTAGTTAGTTGACGTAGGTTACGAGATCTATTATATTTAACTAAGAATTCAATATTATTTTTATATTCTGAAGCAATTGCTTACTTTAATTTATCAAAGACATTTAAAATTTTACAGTGCCTAAAGAGGCCTTCATAGTTGTTCAGTGTCGTTGACTGATCATGGTCCTTCAGTATTCGGAAGGCTGTCCCTTGCACGGTGTAAGGGACAGCCTTACACCCATTATAAATTTTATACTTCTGGCAGGACAACTGTGACCCGGTTGGTATTGCGTGTATGGTATAAACGAAGACTTCGGTTCTAGTCCCGCTTGTAATTGAGATATTTCGATCTTTTCAGTTTATTTTAAGTATTTTTAAATACTATTTTGCCTTCGTAGTAATTTATTTATTTTCTTTCGATTAGCATTATTTATTCTTTGCTGTAGGTGCCAGAAATATAAAGCAGAATAGGAATGGCTGAAACAGCAACGACATAATTGAACAAAGTGTGGAGGTATATAGGGTGCTTCCCAATCAGCTGCGTTCCTTCACGTGGGTATGTTACTCGTACACACGGCCGCACATCAGTAGAAACACTTTTGGACCTTATGGCGTGGTAATAAGGTTCAAAAATTTTCTACCGACAAGCGGTTGACCGTACTCTTAGATTGATAAAGGTCTCCGCGGGCTCCTATTAATAATCTAAGCTCGTACTATAAAACTCAAAAACGTACTATAAAACCGTCCCGTGTGGTGCCGGCAAAGAATAGTACATACGGCCGCACTTCAGTAGAAACACTTTTGGACTTTATGGCGTGGTAATAGAGTTGAAAAAGTTTCTATCGAATAGCGGTTGACCGTACCAACCCATACATACCCGTGGGTGGCGTAAGAGGCGACTAAGGGTTAACTGGAGGATGGGCAGCAGCATCCTCCTTTGTATATTACATCTTACTTACTGCGGTCACCTACAACCGCGGTCCATGGTGCCAGCCGTAACGCTAACAGGCGGGGTAACTACGGTACTTCCCTCCACATTTTTCCAGCAAAAGCTAGAATTCTGGAGGGAGTGGGCGTTTCGTAGGATGTTATGATGACTATAAAACTGAACAACTTTCCCTAAGAAACATCGGTCAAAATACGATTTTTTTTTCTTCGTCTCATAAAAACTGCACCAGCTGATAGCGCATTTTTTATGAGAAGTAATTTTTTTTTTCTATTTAGACCGACGTCGTTTAGGAAAGTTGTTCAGTTCTATGGTCCGAGTAAAAAGGAACGGAGTTGATTAGGTAGGGTAGGACGCACCCTATACGCGACAGCTCTGGTGTACCTGGGAACGTATAGTGCGCCATACATTCCGCCCGCACTCAGTTGTCGCTACTTTAGGAACATCACTTTATGGAGTAGAAACGCGGACGTTTAAGGCCGCCGATAAGCAAAAAGTTGATTCCTTTGAAATATGGTGCTGGAGGCGCCTGCTGAGGATACCTTCGACCACTCACCAAAATAATATTGATACGAGCTAGCAGTTCGGGATTGGAGTAAAACGCCAATGTAGGTCTTTTTCGTTTATTAGGAGTTATATACAACCCGAGCTTCTTATTCACACAGTCTTCCCTCCGAGCACTCTTCCCTCTGAGACGGCTTCCTCCGAGTCGTCCCTCCGAACTCTCTTACCTCCGGCACCTCTTCCACAGAGTCTTTCCTCTGTACCCTCTTGAGTTACCTCTGTCTGAGGCTTCCTCTTCCTTAGGACTTTTCTTCTTTTCCTTGTTCTTCTCTTTAGATTGCTTTCACTGAGCTACGGCGAAGCCGCTCGGTGGGCCGACAAGTGGGGCGCTTTTACCCTATCGTAATAGGCGAAAACTGAGCTGCGGTCTCACTGTGGTAAGAGTAGCCCAGTGTCTACGCAGGACAGGATTCAGAAAAAATTGTACCCTTGCAAGCCATACGTCATCCTGTCAACTGACCCCCACATCTATATTGTATGTCCATCAAAAATATACGTACATTATCAAATTATTTTACAATAATCTACCTACGTTCCAAACGCAGCTGTATCTATTAAATACCGTGAAACGTCAACAATTTGCCCATTCTGCCTCCATTTCTCGCCAATCGCATTCAGTGTTGCCGTAATGCAAAAATCAATTATCAATAGCTACTTATACATATCCAATCATGCAAAGGTGTCACATTACGGCAAGCTATTGTGAACTTTTAGATATGTTTACAAACAAAATAAGGGCTCCATAATCCGTTTTCAGATCCGCCCTTTCTATTTTTCGGTCTGGCAAGTTTTTGCGGATTGTTTTTTTTCGGCGGCTTAGCAAAAGGTATGGATTTCAACGCCTTATTGTTGGTTTATCCGTATTGAAAAGGTGTTTTCACGGAAAGGGAAGGTGAGATGAGATAATGCGCTGTTTGGTGGTCTTTTAGAAACTGACAGTTGACATTTTTGAAGGGTTTCTTCAAGTTTTGTATTTTATTCTCTAGGTTTTTTTTTGGTGCCGTCAGTATCAAAGAAACCGCAAAAGAAACTAAGAAAAGAAAGTGAATTTATTACAATATTGCAAAACCGCAACCTTATTTCGAAGTGTGGTTTGCGGACACTTCAGCAATCGTTATCTTAGGTAAAGACAGATTACAAACAGACATGTTTGAAAGTAGATAATTTTTTCTGAGCTTAGAACTCAGAGAATAACAGAAAACTCTCAAAAAATCCAATAAAGTCGTAAATATAAACAAATACTTTTTAATATTTAAAAATTTCTAACAAAATTAATTTATTTGAATTTAGTTGGTGCGTACAAATTAAGTGAGAATATAATACCCATCGTATTACGACACAAGACTCACAAGGTGTACTAATATTTCATCTGTGGTATAACTTCAAACTTTAAATCTAGAGTGGCTCATTTGACTAGGCTGCATTAGGCTGTCGAATAGCGGATTCAGAGGTACGGCTTCTTGAGAGGACACAACATTTGTTTGGTTTTGACAAGACAAGTATGAATTTCGATTAAAGTAATGATTTTTTAAAACTTAAGACACGTCTCGCCCGCGATTCACTAATTTCACAACGTGTCTGCAGTGATCTAATAGAATTAAGTTTCCTAGCGCTCCTAACAACGAATATTTCAAATACATTGTTTTCGAATGTTTCCTCGTTGTGTATATCTCTTCTGTGAATGGCATCGTACCTTTGCGTTTTTTACTACAGATCTTATCTTATTTTTTTAATTTCTTCTCAAGCTGCAAAAGCTCAAAGACCTGACTAATTCAGGCGAATACTTCCAAAAACAAGCAATAAAGCTGTTACAACAATTACACTACAACGCGAAACCTCAACCATCAAAAACGGAATACTCATCATTTACATCTAAATTCAAAACAATTGAACCTTACTGCTTTGTATTATGAACTAGATTTTCGAGTATTGGATTTTTTTTACTCTACATTGAAGTTTGTGGAGATGCAGCGATGCATGAACGCTTGCAAGGGTCCGGGACAGGAGAGCGAGGCCCGTGGTTTATTTTTTTCCTAATCCTGGTGGATTATCCTGAGCCGTTTGACTGGCAGCCGCCGTCAGTTGCATGTCGGGTCTTCAATCCTGGAGCAGACGTGCCGCGGGCGGTTTTGCAGGGGTTTGTGTTTTGGTATGCGCTTTAGCTTGAGATGCGCACGTGTGAACGTCAGGCGTGGTCTTAAGCCTAGGTATACTACTTGCCTATTGATGTAGTTCGTAGTGCGTCTGCCTTATGCGCTGTAGGTCGGGGGTTCGATTCCCGCCCAGGGCAAACATTTGTGTGTTGAACGTAGGTACTGTATGTTATCTATCTAGTTATGTATGCATATCAGTCTCTGATACTGATTTGCCTAGTTTGGGATCAGAAGACTTAGTGTACAATGAATGTCGCCAACTTTTTTTATATATATATCATCACTAGCTGGTGCCCGCGACTTCGTCTGCGCAGGATAAATTGTAGCCTATGTGTTATTCTCATGTACAAGTTATACAGGGTTACTGGAAAAACGTCACGATCCCGTTAAGGGCTTATTGTGGTGGCTAAATGCAACAACTTTTGTTCTACGACTTTTGGAACTTCGCAAAAAGAAATATTTAGTTTCCATGCTACTTAGGTCAATCAGTCGATCATTTTGTATGAAGGATAAACTTTTATTTTTGCGAATTTCCAAAAGTCGTAGAACAAAAGTTTAGCCTCCACAATAATCCCTTAACGTGATCGTGACGTTTTACCAGTAACCCTGTATTATTGTAAAGTTTCATTAAAATCCATTCATTAGTTTTTACGTGAAAGAGTAACAACCATCCTTCCATCCATACTTACAAACTTTCGCGTTTATAATATTAGTAGGAAGTAGGATAACATCCTATACTTAAAACGTCTACTGCAGGAAGCTCCCTCCAGAACTCCAGCAAAAACGCATGGTATTTCGGAGGGGATTTACTATAGCCACCACGCTTGTAAGCTTGTTGCAGTTGGCGACCGATATTGTTGGTGGCCGCCGTACGTAAGATGGTACAACACACAGAAAGATGCTGCTTATCCTCCGGTTCATAAACCCTTAGTTGCCTCTTACGACACCCACGGGTAGAGATGGGTTGGTACCTACTCTTCTTTGCCGGCACCACATACACGAATAACACGCTATTCTATTTATATACTAGATACAGGGACTCAATTCTTGAATATCACCGGGTGATAAAATATCACTCAAAAAATTCATAATCACAGATTTTTCTTTTTAAAATTGAAGATTGATATTCGTAAAATATGAAGCAGTCCTTGATTGGTAATTTTCATGTATTCTGATTTACCTTTCAACAGTTTATCAGGGCAAATGTGAATTTTTAAAGTCTCAAAAGTGATATTTTATCACCCGGTGGTTTTCAAGAATTGAGTCCCTGGCATTTAGATTGATTTCCAACTTTAATTGGATTATTCATACTAACGCCTTTGTTTGTATACAGCGTGTAACGGAAATGTGTGACAATACTGAAGGGTGTGGATCTACTCATGAAACTGAACAACTTTTCCCAAGGAACACAAGTCAAAGAACAAAATCAATTTTTGACTTCCCATAGAAACTGCATCAGCTGATAGCGAATTTTGTATGGGAGTTCGACTTTTTATGTTTTAATATGAATAAATGATATACATTCATACATACATAATTTGTTTTTTCGTATTTCGACCTATGTTCCTTGGGAAAAGTTGTTCAGTTTCATGGGCAGATGCATATCCTTCAGGCTTGTTGTACCCTTTCTTTTACACCTTCTAGTATATGTGAATTAAGCATCACCCATGACGACCGGTCCTGCACTGCTCGCAGGGGAGGCCTATGTCCAGCAGTGGACGTCTTTCGGCTGATATGATGAAGCATCACCCTCATCATTTCCAATCAAAATACATAATTCTGCTATTATTATAAGTACTCGTAAATTGTCATCCTTTTAACCAAAATCAAACATCCAACGGCTTATTGACTTTAAAATATAACAATCATCATCTTCAGTGGTGTGAAAAGTTTCATTCATAAATATCTCAATAAGGTCTTAACCACCACAAATCCAGCAACCAAATCTCATATCTATCGCATAAACATAGAGTTACAATTTGATGGTAAATTATTTGAAAAGTCTCGCCCATCCCATTTGCCTGATCGATCTCGGTAGCAGCATTGTATTCAAATTGTAAGGATTTAAATACAAAAACGCGATTATGTGACGACTGAGGACGCTCCATATAAGTTGATGCGTCCGTCCAGATTGGCATCTTTTGGGACACACTGGTTCACAAAATCTTAAAAATGTATAATCGTCCCGTAGAAGCCCTCTACTGGACAGACCCCCTAGGGGGGTAAATGTACCTACAACAAACAGCAGTATTCATATCCGTTCGATTCTGGGACACTGTCAAACAAAAATCCCTTTGTGCGAGTTTAGATACTACAATCTACGGATGTAGTCGTTAATGAGCCATGTCAGAGGCCTTTGGCGGCTCAACAACTCCGACACCTTTGTAAGGTCGGTCATCGGCCTTGCAACCCAGACGACATGATGATGATGAATGGAAATTATTCTCTAAGCTACATTTTCGTAGTGGTCTTTCAAATGTCTTCTTCAGGAGAGGATGTGACTGATAATATGGACAAAACGCTTTTTTATCATTTAGTAATTGTGAAAATATAATGCAGCGTTTCCAGCACCAGTGTGTAACGTAACGTGTAACAGACGATTCCCAGTTCGAAAGACGAAACCCACACGATTGCTCGTTGTATGGTGATCGCTGCACTAATTTCGTATGATATGCCATTGTCTGGGCTTCCGGTTTACCCAGACGGTTTACTCATTCACAACTTAAAGATTTTCTTACCGATAAGCGTCACAAAGAGGTTTCGGAAATTTGATACATCCTTCATCACTAACGTCGTAATCATTTCTAAAAACAACTCTTAATATGTTCTAATTTTTTCTGTTCTTAGTTCGAATAATGACCCAATTTCCATCCTGCATGCACGGATTTTTAGGGGAGGCCTATGTCCAGCAGTGGACGTCTTTCGGATGATATGATGATGCGCGCAATTTGTGCCACCACCACGGAGTACAGAAGGCTACCACTTATTTCGTCGCTTGGCTAACAACACCGCACTAGTTGTCATTTTGGCATGGCGGTTTAAAGTTTGAATGCCATTACATATCAATGTTATGGAAACCTTCAAAATTAATTCTACTAGTAGTGTAGGCCTAGGCCCAGAAATTTTTGCTGATTGTGATTCATTTTCTCTTAGCATCATTCAGTTTCTCACTTACTTGCTTACTTTCGCTGGCTCAGGGAACTAAAGAGAATCTTGACCTCCGACACCAAAAGCCGCCAGTCGTCCCTTTTATATACCTCCTCACGCCAGTCGGAGGGCGCTCAGGTCCTTCTGCACTTCGTCACTCCAGCGGTACCTGGGTCACCCGACCGGCCGTTTGTCCGTCGGTAGTCCCAGGTTACGCTCTTTTGACTGCACGATCTTCCTCCATCTTCTCTAGGTGGCCGAGCTAGCGAAGTCTGGCTGATTTGTACACACTTACTTATGCCTTCCATTCTTCGTGTCATAATTAAGGTACTTAATTTACAATTTATGTTGAAACTTTGAGCGAATATCATAATTTGGTAGTGCATTGACAAATGGGTATGTTTTGTAGCATACCAAAATTATCGAAGTATTCAGCATTTAGAAACGATAATTCTGCCTCATCGGTAGCCGCATTCGAGTCAGCGTATCGTTCTCACGAGCTACCGTGTTCTACGAGATTACACACTTACTTATGCCTTCGGTGACAGGGCTGCCCTAGCAGAAAGATAAAAATAATATGATTGTAGTACTGATTGGTATTACTTCGTTCACACCCTAATATTACGTAAATTTTACATTGAAAAGCTTTCCATTACCGTATAAAGCCGAAACAGAAAAATTTTGAATGAATTTGAATTATCCATTCCTCAATTTGAATTATCCATTCCTCATTGCCTTCTTATTTAAAAAATATTATAATGACAATCAAATTATTTCATATATTTTCAAGTTTTTTAGTGAAACTGCTTTTAGGCAGCCCTGAGGGATCTGTCACCGCGAGTCGACAGTGACAGTTCATTCAGCCTACCTGCGCCCGCGCCCGAGACTAATCCTTGTGACACACGAGACGAGTGTGGTGTGTGACGTCTCTCACAGATCAATATCAAAGCACATAACGTTGCATAGGTACTGGGTTATTGCCTACAAGAAGCGTACCTCCCGGCAAATTGAAAGCTTATGGTTGGAACTAGAGCCGAACAGAACTCTTTCGTTTTTAGTGTAGGCAACGTAGCGGAGCGTTGTATGAAGACCCCCGCATTAAATCCTCAGTCGATGAAACTTTGCTGGGGTATTACACTACATAAGACGAACCTTCTATAAAAAAAGAAAAAAAAAGAAATCAGTACTTTAAATTTTTCCATAAGTACAAAAATTACAAAAAATGTATGAAAATTTTTGTTTGTAATTTCATTTTCTTTTGGATATTTTGAATTTACATTTAATTCATTATTCTTTATCATCCTTTCAAATAAAATCTGCCTGAGAAATTAATGTTGGGGTCAACTGCTTCGTTGCCTACACTATTTAGCTATCTACCAAATACTTTGCCCTATGTAATAGAAGTTGGAATAATTTTAAGTTTTTAACATTATGGTCAACAAAAAGAAATAGGTAAACATTTTACTTCATGTAGAATACTCATAGTGTACTTAAACTTATACAGGGTGTTAATTTGATTGCGTGCCATAGCTCAGGGGCGGGATCAGTATCAGTAACTGAACAACTTTTCCCAAGGAACATAGGTCGAAATACGAAAAACCAAATTTGACCTTTCATTCAAAATTCGCTATCAGCTGATGCAGTTTCTATGAGAGATCAAAAATAGATTTTCGTATTTCGACCAATGTTTCTTGGGAAAAGTTGTTCAATTACTGATACTGATTCCGCCCTTGAGCTATGGCACGCAATCAAATTAACACCCTGTATATTTTCATGTTTTAACTTAACTTAAATTTATCTTATTTGTCTTATTTTTAAATGCACTAACTTAAAATGTGTTCATTACTCTGAGCCTGTGTACATAATTTCTTCCCGCCATGCAAAAAATTGTCTTACCGGCCAGTATGTATTTTAAAAAAACCGGTCAAGTGCGAGTCGGACTCGCGCGCCGAGGGTTCCGATATACCTATAGTATTTTTGGAAGCAATAAAGTCCATTTTCAGGACCGCAAAACTAAATTTGTTTGTAAAGGTTTTTTGCAGATTTCTGAAAAACCGTGCAACTTAGAAAGATCGTTTTATTTTTGCTGTAAAGTTTATATAAACTTCTGTCAACTGTAATTAATTCAGATTTTTCCTTACTCAAACTTCGGAGATAAGGGGGGGGAATGGTATTTTTCTTGACATTTTTCATCATCACTTTAAAACTAAGAAATTTAAAAAAATACAAAAATATATTTTAAAATGTACAAGTAAAGCCCTTTCATATGATACCCCACTCGACCTAGTAGCGACAATTTGAAATTTTGGCCCCCTTTATATTAATAATCATACTTTTTTCAAAATTTTTTCTTGTGCAATTAAGTTGGGCAACTATATTCTAAAACTATTCCAAATTTCAGGTTGATAGCATAAGTGGTTGCTGAGATATAGAGGTGTGACAGACAGACGGACAGACAGACAGACAGACAGACAGACAGAGCGGCACCATAAGGGTTCCTTTTTTTTACCATTTTGGTATCGGAACCCTAACAAGCCCGGCTGAGCGCGCACGAGCCCTTCTCGGCTCCATGCTTGTCAAAGCCCCACACTGTGACCTGTTTGTGAGTGGTATGGCAAGCCTGATGATGATGAGTGAGTGCAAGAAGATGTATGAGATGAATGCCAGAGAAACGAGTGTGAAAGTGTAACATCAATGTCTACTAACATCAAAATCATAGTATACGAGTATGTACATGACGAAATTTTTATTTCTTTATATTGTTATAAATTGACAGAAATATCATTTTATATTCTGATTTAATTTTAAATATCATAAATTTTATATAATGAATTATTTTATATTATGACGGCTTTTGTAACGCTTTGGTATGTATTTATACTGTTATGTTACGACTGAATTGAATAAATGAATTGAAATTGAAATGGCGTCTGTCTTTGGCTCTATAACACATGAATTTACTTCAAAACTTATAACTCTGTTCCTACACTCGATAAATTGCATTAGACAATGATCAGACCTAAAAGAAAGAACGCCATCATTATAGGCACTTACGACAGGCTGCCTTCTGTACAGTAATTTTTCTATGGTGCTCCAAGTAACCCGACGATTTGGAACATTTATTGGTATGTATTGATTGTGAGTGGATTTATTACGGTGATCCCTGCTTAGCTCACGTACGTCGCGTCGTTTTCGAATATCCAATTCGGATACAATACGTGTCAGATTGGAATAGTTCTCACGGCTATAGAATGATAGCCAATTTTTTACTGTAAGATATAGGAACAGGATTTCAACTTATTCCTCCAATAAGATTGTCTCTTTTTTGCATTTTATCTTAAAAAATAAATCATTTTGGTTAGTTTTCGTCACTCTTTGTTCACTTCCTCACACAGCTCCTAAACCCCTTGTTCTGGAATCTGGAAATACTCTACGCTATGTTAAATGACCTACGAACGTTAGAAGTTCGCAAATTTTATTCTGTCAACAAAATAATCAGCTGTGTCTGTTACAATATATTAGGCATTTGGCACTTGGGACTATTTTTACGTAAATTATGAGTGTCCTTGATATCATCCAAACAACCACTTGACAAAAACAGAAGTTCATTCACCCGACCAATAAAAACGGGAGAAACATCACAAAAACTGTACAATCGACCTCACACGTCCAGGGTGGTTCTCGGTATTTCCCCAAAAAATTTGGAAAAAACCACATTTGAATACAGTAGCTCCGAGTCCGGCCAGCTGGCTGACAATCCGAGGGATTTTATATCTTAGTTTTATTTTTTAAACTAAAGGTGTCACAGATCGTTATCAAGGGATTTTAAAGATATCGTAAGCACCGGCGTGTCAAGCTATTTAGTTTTATTTCGTACGTCAGGGCTGTCACGTCGAATTAGCTAAAGCCGCGAGCTTAGGACAGATCCCTGTGGATGCGAAGACATGGCACTACCTATAAGTCTTTTTGTGAATAAAAAACGGAAAGGGACAAATTGTTCTTTTTGTTTGCGGTTGAAGGTCTTTACGCGGGTGATAAGGATAAATCTAAATTTTTATTTGAGAACATGGTTCGTATGCGAAATGTTTAGCTTCACTTTACACGGCACGATTGTTTTTTTTATTTCCATCATCATTCATCATCATATCGTGTAGATTGTAAGATTGATGAACAACCTTACAAACTCTAACAGAGTTTTGAGCATCTAAATGAAATCTAGGCATGAGAATTATAAAAGTGTCAATTCAAATGACCTTCTTCCAAGGATGTAATTGTTTTACGGATGTCATTATTTACGCAAGTAATTTTTTACGTAAACACTAGATACTGAACAGATTTGATATTTGGAGGTATGGTAGACTAGATTTGCATCAGTCATTGAACATTCCTAAAGAAAATATGGTTTATCTGATGAAAGTTATTCTCATATTCCGATAGATAAAGTGCCATCTGTCTCCATTGTCTCATATTCTAACCTGTCACAACAGTTTAATTCACAATTTAGGGACAGGGACACTTGTCCGCGTCGCTAATCTCGGCAAATCTAATCGTCTATCATCAGACCCAGCTGCGCGGGCGCACAGAGGGCTCGTTCCGCTGAACCACAATTCCTTTATGCCATCAAAATAAATATCGTAAAAAACATACAAACCAAACCACGACGGATCACGGATGTTTCGAAATATCCACGTTAAAAACTCGCAGGACGTACTTCATCAATGCAGAGATTGGTGTTATTCACATAAGAAATACTTTTTAATATCTTGGGCTTATACAAAAATGGAATATCATGTTATGAATATCAATACTCTCTTAGCAACTGTTTGATTGCCAGACAACACACATCCTAAACCGGTGGCATGAAATGCATGAAACGTGTAAGAAAGAAACTAACTAAGAAACTATTTTATCTCATAATTAAAAGCAGATGAAAGTAAAAGTTTGGTACCTACACTCACCGAGTATTGATTCGACTCATAACACCACTTTTCGTTGTATTTTATGTGGCATAGAGAAACTGTATAAGAGTGGAACGAAAGGCATTTAAAAAGTCGCCACTATCGACCAATAGTTGGCACCCTCGTGTCGTAGGCGACAGCGAGAGGGAAATAAAATAGGCAGATGGGTTCAGGAAATATACGGGCGTTGGTTGTAATAGAAAACGCAGCGTTTTACCAGCTCTATGTCATAACATGTTCGACGATGGGCAAAAAACCATACAGATAGAACGACTTACGTGTATCCTACTTTTTACACATTCTAAAACGATTTTCAAGAAATGGAAGGATCGGTAATTTGTATGGTCAAACATTTGCAACTCTACACTACATGCCATTGAGTATAAAGTGTTTCTACCAAAATCAAAACGTTCGCTTAAATGAAAGCGATTGTTTGTCAACATTTGGTTATATTAAAAAATATGTAATAAGTATCTGGGTCGTTTGTCAACATTTGAAGATGACGGACGTGTATTTATTTCAATATTTGTTTTACATGTTTATGGAAGAGTTTAATGAATAATTTTGATTGGGTTTTATGCAGTAAACTACTTTAAAAGTGAACATCTATTAGAAGATTGGAATACATGCTTTTACCGAAATCTTTGGATGGAGAGAAGCGGCTGACATCTAGACTTCAATAATTTTCCCTATCAACTTATCGGAGTCATCATAGTACACAGGCCCTCGTCTTCGTGATGTGGATTCCTGTGTAAATCTTCCACTGGACATTGGCGAACTCGCCATAATTTTGTAATAATTTCTTTACTTTGACATTGGCAAAATACGACTTGTAATGAGATGTGACGCCATTAAATAAATAAATAAATAATAATAAGTATCTAACTCAGAACAAAAACCTCCTTGTGAGGTCAAATTTCTTTGGTATCTAAGATTATGCGTAGGTATTTTAGTGCCTGCGTGTAATATGTTTCCTTATGTTTTAGCACCAAAAATCTACTTGACACCATGAGATTAAGGGAATCAGATGACCTCTTTGAATATACCTACACGTGATGAATGTTATCCCACTCTGACTGGCATAAAAACACAATAAGTGTTCAAAGTTTTTAATATTTTTTTCCTCATGATGTAAAACACTTGCTCGATACTCTTACTAATTCTGAATTCCTAACAATCATAAAAATTCACGCCTCGCTATAAAATAAACAAACGAAAAAACTATAATTTATTGTTGAGGGCACCAACCCTTTATAAAAGGGACCTATCAAAAGGGACCCATCAAAATGACTAGTGTTAAAAAGACACCCTATTGTGTGACAGTATGGCTTCTTAACCCTAAGCTAAATAGGCACAATTTGGAAGCCAAAATTGTATTTGTAATGGTTTTTTTGTTGTCAATTGTGTCACCTCGCCTTTGTTGAAATATTCCATTTTGGAGTTGGAGGCGTTTGAATTGATGGACTATTTGTCAATTTTGATTTGAGTAGGTCTTCATTTATTGATATTCTTAGTGCTAGTATTATTCAAATTGAATATGAAAGGAAAATCTCCAGCGTGAAAAACTACATGTGTGTCTACAATATTGACTGGCCTGTTGGTGTGGTTGGTAGTGCTCCTGCCTTCTGCACCGCAGGTCGCGGTTCAATTCCAGCCCAGGGCCAATGTTTGTATTTTAAACATCGTGTTGGTTTTGGATGCTATTTATCTGTTCATAAATATACAAATGGCTTTGCCAAGTTTAGAAGCCATGATTCTGCATGAAATGTCCCCGATGTTTTAATATTCAAACAAAAATATTAGTAATCAAATAATAATTTGTACATTTATTTACAATACACATTTGGAGGGTTGTTGAATAGTACTATTCTAGTAGGTACTGAGTGGTATTGCATGGTGTATGCCATCGTAAATATCGGGCACTCACTTCCACATATTTCGAATCTCAAACTACTGCACATGTTTCAAGTATGTTACCACATTTCATGTTACACATTTTGTAAACAAGTACCCTTAAACTCATCCTATTATGTCTATTATTTACATCGTTGGAGCAGTTGGTACCGACTTTATCGTAATCCTGCATACAAAACATATCGGTATCGCAACAGTTGTGCGATGCAGCGGCCCAGTCCTTGGGGTGAGCTCAGTCGGATAGGGCCTTGTCAAGGGAGATTTGATTACGACTATCTTTCGGCGATTAATTCGCAAATCTGTTGGGAGAATCGTTTTTGATGGAATTTTGAGGAGTTAGGGGACTTTTTCCTAGTCTTAAGAGTGGTTAAATTATTAGAGAAATGCTACATAGATAACAATAGGTATATTCATTTATCTTATACAAAGCTTTCACAATTTTGGTACTCAGTCTAAAAACAGTATTGGATTTTTTTTTCTTACTTTTTTGTGAATCAGTACGAATGGACTTCTGATAAAAGCGTCAATATAACTCTAAAATTGTATTAAACAAGCCGTACAATTACCTACTGATCAAAATTCTTAAAAAGAAGCAAAGAGTTATTTATTTTCTGAAAAATCTTTATATAAATATTTTCTTTGCTTTAAATTCCAAACGTCAAATACCCTCGCGATTGGCAGGCTGATAACGCGGGGTAGGGGGTGTTATTGTTGCAAAATCTGGGAGTACGAGTATCGCGATAACAGTCGAAGGGTGCGGACGCGCCGCCTGCAACGCGCATAGATAAGACGTAATGCGATCAAATGGCTAGGGTGGTTTGACTTTATGCTGCACTAAAAGAGTAGATTTGAATAATGCGTTCTTCAATGTCAGATTGTATGCATTCTAATATCTACTCAAGTTTAATCAGAGCTTTGAAGGTTTTATTTTCGAGGTAACCATTTTTGCATTCAGAAACCGTCAAGAATTTTTAGACGAGGCAACTAAGGTTAGTTACCTTAACCGTTGCACCTCTGATTCAGAAAATTGTTATGAGGGTTTCCAGCTTTCCTTACGTTACAGAGGTATTTTGACCTGCATTCACAGATTTTGGAGAAAGGAACGTCAACGTTGTAATGCTTATTAATCCCATTTTCTTTCGGACTTACAGAGGTAGAAAATAATACTCTCAGATCAAAATATTTCTGAAAGTTAAGTCTCGCACATTTTCCTGCATCTACAATAGTTAAAGTTACTGCTCTATACAGGGTTCAAGGGACAGCCTTCCGAATACTGAAATAAAACGGCACGATCAGTCAACGTAACTGAAGAACTTACAGCGAATTAAACTTTCAGGAAAGTATAAAAAATCGGCCTCTCCGCATACAAACTGTCCAATCTAGTTTAAAATTTTGTATGGAGGCTGATTTTTTTTTTCATTTCCTGAAAGTTATATTCGCTGAAAGTTGTTCAGTTACGCTAACTGATCATGCCCTTTCAGTATTCGGAAGGCTGTCCCTTACACCCTGTCTTTTCTTACTTATTGTTGATTTTGGAATTTGTTTTTACAATTTAAGCAGACGGGGTTGACAACTTTCTCCGTCTGGGCGCTGCCTGACGTTTCTAAGTTTGGTTACTATCAAAAAAACCGGCCAAGTGCGAGTCGGACTCGCGCACTGAGGGTTCCGTACCACCACATAATCATAATTGTATTAGTTGAAATTTCAGTAAGTTAATGTGCTAGATTTTTTGAGTCTGACACGCGCTTGACCAAATTTTATTATTTGTTGTTATTTTATAGCTTATGAACTATAAACATACCAATTTTCAAGTTTGTAAGTGTTCTCGTTTTTAAAATAGAACTAAAACAAAAATTGCCTCCGTGACCATCCAACTTGACCCCTCTCTTATATGAATGTTCTTGAAATGGGAGCTCACCACAATTGGTTACCATTAGTTGTTAGTAAAGTTGTAATATTTAATGATTTCAGACTTTTTCCTTTATTTGTACTGTGAGACCTAGCTTCTTGCCAAATTTCATAACTTTGGGTCAACGGGAAGTACCCTGTAGGTTTTCCTTTTTTGCATAAATGTATGGAGATGAGGACATAAAAAGCCATATCTTTTGATTGCGTCGTTGTAAAAAATTTAAATTTTCAGATCTTGTGTGGTTCATGGATCCTAATATATGGTATTAATTTCAACCTGATACCTTTACCCGTTCGTGAGATAAAGGGTCTTGACAGACAGACAGACAGACGGACAACAAAGTGATCCTATAAGGGTTCCGTTTTTTTCTGTTGAGGTACGAAACCCTAAAAATATCCTGTCAACAAATATTTTCCACTTTATTCATAAAGTTACAGCAAGCAGCAGTTTCAAGCTGCTTAGCAACCATTGAAATGGAAAAGAACCAAAGTGAGAGTCCCAAAAAACTTGTCTACAGTCAATCACATTTCAACTAACTCTCTACATGCTTATGTAGAGTTAGAGAACCTACAGTTTTATATTTCTGTAAAAAAATTAAGTCGTGTTGTTACTCGTACAGGGTGCAGCATCCTTGAAAAATGATTTTATTTTGAGTTCGGATAATTCTACAGAGTAGATAATTGCAAAATTGACAACCACAGGCAGGATTTGAACCGATATGTCTTCTTCTATACCGAAAACGTTTTAACTAGAGCGGGCCTGACTAATGTTGTGTTGTGACGCAAGTTCGGATCCTGCCTGTGATTGTGAATTTTAAGTTTTTTTACTTTGTAGCAATCTTGCCAACGCACCTATTTCATAGATTACATAATAGTAAACTGACTATTTCATGATATAAATGCATCAAAATGGAGTTTATTCAAAGAGTTAAAAAGTCAAAACTTAATATTGCGAGCGTTTTTGCTTCTTTACATTAATTAATGGGTGACTTCTATAGACACAGGACATCTAGAGCATTATCTTGCCTGAGATGGTCGTAGTTTCCGATTAAAGCAAATTTTTGAAAAATTCGGAAAGGGCTGCTTGAAATTTCTGACAACAGGGTCTGACGATTAGCTGCTAGCCTGACAGCGTCTAACTTTCAGTTATTCGAGGGTCCTAACTTAGTGTCTAGCCACACGATAGACGATAGTCTGCTATTTGCTTATCCACCTGCAATTTTTTTGATGATTTGGTCATGAAGTAGAGAGGATGAATGAACGAAAGAGATCTACTGAGTGAGAGTGATTGGAAACGTTAGAAGGGGATGGCCTCGGCGAACGTTCCATGACCATATACAGGACTATCAGGATGCTCTAACTAAAGGTCAGGTTAAAAGTACCCTAAACCGACGAGCATGTATGAACGCTTGATGAAAGTAAAGGAAGCGAGGGAAGTATGTTAAGATCGTAGAAGGTGGAGGGCTGTGGTCTCTGTCTATATACCCCGACAGAAAAGAGGCGTGATGTTAGGTAATTTTTTTAATGCACATAATTTTTAAACAGATCTATACATCCTGTAGAGTAAGTAACCCTTTCTAGCTCATTTACCTGCCTCTGTCTATACGTCAATCATGAACAAAACTAAACTATTGATTGATGGTTGCTGATGATCGTTCTTTCATTCACTGAGCCTGTCCTGTCTTGTGTCGAGTTTTTTTTATTAATGAGTTTTGTAGGCAAGTATAGCACGATCGGTAAGCACAGAGATAGCAAAGAGCCTTTTGAAATTAGTAGCTTATTATTAAGTAAGTATAGTTAGTAGAAATTTTACTGACGATTATGATTTCGGTGCATTATAAGGTATGTGTATAAATAAGCACAGTGCACTTTGTAGACCATGGTTTGGCTGGGAGAAATCTCTGTTAGACATAAGCCCACCTTTATGTAATTTTGCAATAATGAATATGACGTAAAGTAAGGTCTGAACGTTTAGTTACCTACTTAAATACTTGAAAAATTTAACTCCTTGCGTGTCTTCGAGCATAATCTCCATAACCGGAATTTAACACCCTTCTTCCACTGAAGTTCAACATAATTATCACAATTTCTATAACACCTCATTGCCCGCAATAGCATAGGTAATTTCTCAAACTGAGCCACGCAGTAGGAACATTAGAAACACGAGGGGTGGATCCACCCTACGCCATAAATCTACAGAACATTAAAACAAGGCTATTACCAAAGGAATTGCCCCAAAAATTGGCCCAAAATGTGTTCAAAATGCGCGGGACATGTGTCCAACGCGACCTGTCATCGGGGTTGCAAGCACAATGGTAGAATTATAATTTCTGTAGCTGGCAACACAGCGACAGACGCCCGCCGCGGGGAGCCGGCCCGCCCTCCCTTGTTGCCGATTTGTTTTGTACACTATTCATTTATAGATTAGAGTAATTGATGACGATATTGTGTTCTGCCTACTATCGTGTGTCTCTCGGAGATTGTTAAATAGAAACACAACATCAAGCCTCTTATCTTAGTATGTCAAGATGGTAGCAGATGGAGGGTTGTGGTGTCTGCCTACCCCGACGGAAAAGAGATTATTATAGCCCGTTGTGTCATTCAAAAATGTCAGTTGGGCTCATTAGCACGCATCACAGCGGTTAAGAGTACGTTAAACATGGTTAATCATACTAATCATTCATATTGGACTACTGCATGAAAACAGTAATAACTTTTGACTTGAAACTCTGAACACGATTACAAGTTTGAAAGTATTACTTATAAAATTTTATTAACTTCCACAATTTGCCTAAGCAGTTCTCATATATCATTGATGAAGCACTCATTATGCTCACTTTAGTCAGTTTTTTGCCTGAAAATACTAACACTTACTTAAAATACCTTAATTTATTATACCAATGAAAATAAATTGTACCTTTCTGTGTCCCTTGCTTATTCTTTGCCAACAGCTTTCCTAGGCGTGCACATTGTGCCAAAGGGCCACGTTTTGTGTTATAATTGTAATTAGCCTCTTAGCGCTAATGGTAGGACAAACCGTAATCCGTGTTTCTAAAAGTAATGATAGTGGTTTGCGGTTGCCGGTGAAAGGTTAAAGGGTACATTTAAATGACATATTTAATGTGCTTATTGGCATTCTGTTGTTGTTTCGTGGTATTATAAGTGGCAGATTATAATTTCAAAGGCTGAAAGGAATTAGGCCACATTTTTTTTAAATCAGCTGAAAAGTCTACTATCAAAGTCTACTACAATAGTAAGTGGCTTAGTAGGTGGCGTACTGGCAGACCAACGTAAAGTGGATCTCCTAATAGGCCACTACCTATTGTGCTCCATGGCCACTACTCTCGTTACAAAATTGCTTTCGTGTAGTCGATGACGTAGGATAGGATTGCGGTGCATTAATAGTCTTATTTTTTTCTCACAGCAACAAAATACCTAAGCATTTATTTTATTTTTGGACCCCTGGCCAAATTTTAGTATGTTACTCAGAACACGAAACTGAACAACTTTCTTTAAGGAACATGGATTAAAAACGAGAAAAAGTTTTGGTCCTCCCATACAAATCCCACTATTGTGTCCCACAAAATCTGTATGGGATGACAAAAAAAAATTCTCGTTTTTCGACACATATTACTTTGGGAAAGTTGTTCAGATACGTGCTCCGAGTAAAATACCAGGGGTCCAAAAATAACCCTGTATATTATGATTAAACCTTCGTAAATAAGTACCTGGGCGGTCCCAGAAATATTCGACCTTACTTACTTACTGGCAGTTTTTATTTGATTAAATACTCTTTTTAGGAAGCGTGAACATTAAGAAATTTAAATTTAGAATTCGAACGCGCTAGGTCATTTGGCATTTGTTCTGAAGCATACTTAGTGAATGTTGTCATCGAATTTTTCGATAATGGATAAAATTGGTGTTCGTTACGTAATTCAATACTTTTATTTGAAAGGTCTCAGCCCAACTAATATCAAAGTGGAGCTTGATTCTACTTTGGGGGAGTCTGCTCCTTCATTTACAACAATAAAATATTGGGTGGCAGAGTTCAAGCGCGGCCGCTCGGGCTGCCAAGATGAACATCGCAGTGGACGACCAAATGAGGTGACTAATCCAGAAATAGTAAAAAAAATCCACAAAATTGTACTGGATGACCGTCGACTGAAAGTACGCGAGCTAGCAGATATGGTAGGCATTTCAAAAAGTGCAGTCCATCGTATTTTAACAGAAAACTTGGACATGAGAAAGCTATGCGCAAGATGGGTGCCGCGATTACTCACAGTAGAACAAAAACAGCGCCGTGAGGATGTGTCAGTCGAATGTTTAGCAAAATTTCGCAGCAACAAAGCCGAGTTTTTGCGTCGATTTATCACCATGGATGAAACATGGGTTCATCACTTTACACCTGAGACTAAGGAACAGTCAAAACAATGGACTGAAAGAGGAGAATCAGCTCCAAAGAAGGCAAAAACAGTTCCATCGGCAGGAAAAGTCATGGCTTCAGTTTTCTGGGACGCGCGTGGCATAATTTTTATAGATTGTCTTCCAAAAGGAAAAACCCAAGGAGGTTTTAATCCACGCTACGCTCTAGGAAGGAGAGATGAATGGCCAAAAAAAGCGTGACGACGAGTATATCCAATAGTCGCGGTGGCATCTCTTTCACACAGTAGGGTGACCTAACTATTTTACGCTTGGGGATGTAATATTATTAAAGCCCTCTGGAACAGCAGCTTCATTTTTAATATTTTATTTGGCAGGATATTATCCTTTAGTTTCTACCTGATAAGTTGTGCTTCCTTCGGCAATAAAGTGTTTCGTGTCTTAAAATCCTCGCAGCGCTAATTATTCTTCTTTAGAACCACTCGCTTGGCTCGTGGCTCAATTATAGAGTCATAGAGGTAAATGAAGTCAAGTCCGTTTGGTGCCGGCAAAGTATAGTACCAACTACCAACCCATCTCCACCCGTGGGTATCGTAATGTACGTACAGTGTACGTTTCATGGGGTGTCATGTACAACATGAGGATATTATTCAAGCATGTCATGAGTACCTTGGGCTCAATTCTCGAATAACACCGGATGATAAATAATTATCACCTTAAAAATTAAAAAAATTTCTTTACAAAAGTGCAGAATGATATTCGTAAAATATAAAGTAGTGATTGATTGTTACTTTTCATGTATTATGGTTTACATTTTTAACAGATTATCAAGGTACATTTGATATTTTTTTATGTTTAAAGTGAGCAAACGAGCAGGTGGGCCACCTGATGGTAAGTGGTCACCACCACCGCCCATTCTTATTTGATGTCTCAAAAATTATATTTTATCACTCGGTAATATTCAACAATTGGGTCAGAGTTTTTTCAGCAGCAGCATTCTTTTTGTTTGTTTCCAAAATAAACCTTTTTTCATTTCTTTCTTCTTGCTTTCCAGAAAAGCCCAGGGAATTCTTGAAAATCACCGGGTGATAAAATAGCACTTTTGAGACTTTAAAAATTCACATTTGCGTTGATAAACTGTTGAAAGGTAAATCAGAATACATGAAAATTAACAATAAAGGACTCCTTTATATTTTAAGAAGATCAATTTCAACTTTTGAAAACAAAAATCTATGATTTTTAATTTTTTGAGTGATATTTTATCACCCGGTGATATTCAAGAATTGTTCTCCAGGTACGTTGCATGCCTCATCATCAAGAAGCAAAGCAATTAATAAAATTTGACGTGTATTTTATGATTTATGGTTTATTGATAAACAAAATTCATTATAGGTACGACATGTTGCAAAATAATCGTACAAATATAAGATTTTATTTCTTATTTCATTGATTCAGTTCTGACTTTACATTTTTTTCACTCACATGGAATAACAATAATTTAAAAATATGGACTGGCTGTTAAACTTTGCCTCATTTATACGTTTCTAAATATTATGGCCCAAGTTTTTGTCAATATCTTTTTACTGAAATAAACTATCAATACTCACAAACATTAAAAGACTTAAAACCAATATGTTGTTCATTCTCACTACTTATTGAACAGCCCTCGTAACATCAGCTGTCTCTCTGTCCATCTATATTTGCGATCCGTCTGGCTGTCCGGGAACAACAGGTCGATACAGGTTTTTGTTGGTATTCTTCTAAAAACTCATCATCAACCAACTTCATTTGGGCCTAATTGCGAGCCACCTACTTTTTAACCGACTTCAAAAAGGCGGAGGTTCTCTATTCGATCGTATTTTTTTAATATTATTATTTTAAATGAATGAATCATTCTTACCTACCAAGTGACATCTGTCCACATCTGAAACTTTTTTAAACAAATTCCAACCCAAGGGCATCACATAAATTCTCTCAATAATGCCCGGAACAAAACTTTGATGCTGACCGTAAATGGCTCGAAATATCTATCGCGAGGGAGCGCAGGGCAGGCGCGTGAGGCTTCCCGCATGTCGTCAATAAGAACGCAGAAAATAACCGGCAGCATCAGATGTACTATTTTCCTATTATTGTACAACAGTACAGGTTCCGTTGTTTTGTTTGATTTTCTTTTGAAACTAATGCAAGCTGTTTTTCTCTTTCATGTTTAGATTCAGATATCTTCATCATAATGTTATTTCATCATAATGTTCTTTGGGATAAGTTGTTCAGTTTTATGGGCAGATTCTGCAGATTCACATCCCACAATACTGATGTGGTTGTACCTTTTTAGTTTCGTTTGTGTTCAAATATCGTACATTACAGCCACCCTACTTCATACGTAAAACAGTTCAGCTTTTTCATAGAAAAATTAAAGGAATAATGGATACCCATAGAAGAATATTCCGCAAATAGCATAACTATCAATTTTGCAGCCATTTACTCTACAATATTTCACTGTTTTTGCAGAAAAAATACGTGTTTTTAAACAAAATTTAGCATGACATAAAAATGTGTCAAAGACGGGGATACCAGTAATGTATTAAAAACTATTACCAAAAAGGTTGATGACGAATGAAGAAGTACATAACCTGCTTGACCTTAAACAACACAATTAGATCAAAAATATTTTATAGAGTTTCCGAGATAAATCACAGAACCAAAAGCACCCGAAAAATATTCAATTTTTAAGATTTAGCTCTAAAAAGGTTTTCTATATGAAAACCAAGCATAATGTCAAAAGATTTTTTCCTACCAACCCGCAATTTCGTTTTGCTATGGCAACTGTGTGAGCGTGACACAACCGCGACTAATTGACCTCTCGCTCGGCACAATTTCTCTTCTTCGCAAATCACAGGAATTTATACCGTATTACAATATACGATTGACTAAATTTGTGTAGCAAGATTTTTGCATTAAACACTCCTTCCTAGAGCGTAGCGTGGATTAAAACCTCCTTGGAAAAACCATTAATGGCGAGTATTATGCCAACTTATTGCAGCGTTTGAGTGAAGAAATAAAGAAAAAACCGGTCAAGTGCGAGTCGGACTCGCGCGCCGAGGGTTCCGATATACCTATAGTATTTTTGGAAGCAATAAAGTCCATTTTCAGGACCGCAAAACTAAATTTGTTTGTAAAGGTTTTTTGCAGATTTCTGAAAAACTGTGCAACTTAGAAAGATCGTTTTATTTTTGCTGTAAAGTTTACATAAACCTCTGTCAACTGTAATTAATTCAGATTTTCCCTTACTCAAACTTCGGAGATAAGGGGGGGGGAATGGTATTTTTTTTGACATTTTTCATCATAACTTGAAAACTAAGAAACTTAAAAAAATACAAAAATATATTTTAAAATGTACAAGTAAAGCCCTTTCATATGATACCCCACTCGACCTAGTAGCGACAATTTGAAATTTGGCCCCCCCTATTTTGGCCCCCTTTACATTAATAATCATACTTTTTTCAAAAAATTTTCATGTGCAATTAAGTTGGGCAACTATATTCTAAAACTATTCCAAATTTCAGCTCGATAGCGTAAGTGGTTGCTGAGATATAGAGGTGTGACAGACAGACGGACAGACAGACAGAGCGGCACCATAAGGGTTCCTTTTTTTTACCATTTTGGTATCGGAACCCTAAAAACGGCCTCACTTGTCAAAGAAAAAAGTTTTGTTTCATCAAGACAACGCTCCAGTCCACACATCTGGCATTGCAATGGCTAAAATCGAAGAATTAAAATTTGAATTGCTTCCCCATGCACCTTATTCACCAGATTTGGCCCCGTCAGATTATTTTCTGTTCCCAAACCTAAAAAAATGGCTCGGCGGGAAAAGATTTTCGAGCAACATAGAGGTTGAGTCGTTGGTTAATGGCTATTTTGAAGAGTTTGACAATTCCTACTATAGACGTGGCATTGAAGCTATAGAGCACCGCTGGGAAAAGTGTATCGAGCTACAAAGAAGCTATGTAGAGCAATAAATATGGTTTGTCCCATTTATTTTGATTTTTCTTGGTTAGGTCGGCTACTTCTGGGACCACCCTCGTAGCTACATTGTGTAGGTTATATTTTACACTTTTCAAAATACACTTGATAAATAAAATAGAATTACACCAGCACACTCTGGCTCTGGACTACATTTTGACGTGTTTGGTCCCACTGTGCAACATCTGGACTTAAATGGACAAGATGAGTGAGCATCTACTTCAAAAATGCGAGTAGAGTGGATCACGCTGCTCTCAATATGCCAGCACATTGGGTGGTGTTGCAGCTAAATAGGACATAATTTTATTATTGTCTACTGAACATCTATGTAGTTTACAAAATGTGGTTGGTTTCTTATAAAAAACATTATGTGTAAAGAATATCCTTTTTATCCTTAGATTAAGGAAGGTCTTATCACAATTTTTGTCACATATATTTTGTGTGCGGGCTTTAGATAGGGACCAATGGAGGGAAGATAGAGAGGCCTTTGCCCAGCATTGGGACACTACAGGCTAGATAAGAAAGAAAGATTTTTTGTGTCTGAAAGTGAACAAACAAGGAAACAGTCCATCAGATGTAGCTACCTCTGCTTAACATGGTTGACAATATAAAGACATCAAAAGCGCGTTTCCCACTCTTAGATACCCTTACCATAGAGTAATATAATACTGGGCGCCCTTACATAACATAACATATAAACTAAAATATAACCTAACCATCGTGGTGATCGTGGTGATTTCAACGACATTACCAAAACAAAAACGTTTGCCTCAAAAGTAATGTTAAGTCTTAACTAAGTGTTTTAGACAAACGTTTTTGTTTCGGTAATATCGTTGAAATTACCACGATCACCCCCCATGAGTGTCATGTGAACGCTCATCCTTTTGAACTAAAACAATAAAAACACTGTCGCTTTGCGGTAGACAGGCAAGTGGATGGAATTTTCTCAAAAAAACCTTTTAATTACACAATCTCTGTGTTGGGACAATTTCTTACAAAATTCAATAAAATCGCAAAATTCGCTACCACTAGCCGGAGTAAAACTTACGTCTTCTCTGTCAGTACCGGAGGCTACCGTCACAGTAAATATATAAGCTAAACCAGTATGGAAACTCGGGCCTTTTTTTGAAAAAAGAACTATTCTACGTCGGAGCGTCAGGGTTGTAACCCAGAATTTTTGAAATAAGAATAGTATGATGAACTCAAATATTGGGTGCTTCTATCAACTTTGTTCATTTCAGCATGTTTTCGGACTGTAAAACTAAACAACTTTCTGTAAGAAGTCGAAATACGAAATAATATTGTTATGTCCAATTGGCAATAGCATTAGAAACTGCGTCAGCCGTTAGCGCGTTATGTATGGGGGCAATTTTTTTCGTCTTTCGACTAGGTTCTTTAAGGAAAGTTACACTAAAAATAAAACTTAGCAGACAGTCTTGCATAAAATGTTAAGTCAGAATTTTAAATCACTTAATCGCCTTTTATCACATAAGCTTAGGTTAAGCGCACAATTAAAAATTGCTCCTTTATACACAAAGCCAATTTGAAAAAGCAAAATATTTTTTTGCGAATTTTCAAAAGTCGTAGAACAAAAGTTGTTCAGTTTCATGTCCAGAGCCACCACCCTAGAGGGTTTGCGTTATTTAATTAACACGTTGTATGTACCTATTTGTTTGTATTATGGTTTGGCACGCACGACTTACTTCAGCGCGAAAACTGCTTATTTTCCTGTAGCGGTGTGCGCATGTGTGAGTGCGCCAGTTTTGGACGTTTGTTAGGAGTTTCCATACTGCTTTAGCCTATATATTTACTGTGCTACCGTGGTCCTGTCTGTAATTTGTAAAAGTTGCGACTTCTTTCTCACGCCTTCTATGATCTGACGGAGAAGACGCAGGTTCGAATTCTGCCTGTGGTTGTGATTTTGCGATTTTCTACTTTGTAGTACGTCTTTTTAGGGTTCCGTATCTCAAAATTAAAAAACGGAACCCTTATAGGATCACTTTTTTGTCCGTCTGTCTGTCTGTCAAGACCCTTTTCCTCACGAACGAGAAGAGGTAAAAAGTTGTAATTGATAACGAATATAAAGGTCCATAAACCACACAAGATCTGAAATTTTTTTCAACGACGCAATCAAAAGATATGGCTTTGTATGTCCTCATCTCCATACATTTATGCAAAAAAGCAATACCTACAGGGTACTTCCCGTTGACCTAAAATTTTGAAATTTGGCAAGAAGCTAGGTCTCACAGTACAAATAAAGGGAAAAGTCTAAAATCATTAAATATTTCAATTTTTCTAACAACTAATAGTAACAAATTAAGGTGAGCTCCCGTTTCAAGAACTTTTCTATAAAAGAGGGGTCAAGTTGGATGGTAGCGGGATTTTTAAAATCAAAGAGCAAAAGCTTTTAGTGTATCATATGGTAGATAGGTACGGAACCCTTAGGGCGCGAGTCCGACTCGCACTTGGCCGGTTTTTTTCGTTTTTATTTCTTTGTCAGAGTTTTTTAATCGTTTTATCCATTTCTAAAGAGATTCACTTATGCAACAAACAGAGATACATAATAAATCAAGATAATAAATAACCTGGCTTTTAGATTTTTTTTAATACGTACTTTGGTACACCTGACCTATTTTAACACCTACATATTTACACCATCGCGTACATAAACCATGTTTTAATCTGTTTCATAAAGCACTGACACGTTCAGCCATAATTTACAAGCCCAGTGGGACCTTTCGTAACGAAATTTGGACTAACATTTTGTTGGCACAGTGGTATAACATGTAGCATAACGTTGACTGCACAGTAGGGTGAATCGGTTGTATTGTAGCTAGGGGGGAAAATATTGCAAAGTGCACTTAGTACCTACTTCAGAAGATCGCACCGTGTGTCCTGTAATTTTTATAATACTCTTGAATTGAAGAGGTTTTTAAGCGTTTTTAATCCATTTGGGACCAGTGGGCCACGCTGTTTATTCGCTTTATTAAGCAATTAGAAGTATTTAACAATGAATATTTATGTCTAAAAATATTTATTGCATTGCTAAATAAATTTAATTTTTCAATAAAATAGGTACAGTCAGAGCACATCAAGCTTGACACATTGGACTTTGTACCGTTCTTATTTCAATAGACGTACGGGCGAGAGTCGCACTGCGAGTGTGAAGCTTGACCTGTCGTTGACTGTACTACCTGTTTTTAAGAAAAAAAAATTGCAACCAGTTGCTGATAGTTCATTTTAGTTTCGCTATAAAGAATTTTTTTTGTAGTAGAGTGTTTTCTATGGGACAACAAAAAAAAAAAACCGGCCAAGTGCGAGTCGGACTCGCGCACTGAGGGTTCCGTACCACCACATAAACATAATTGTATTAGTTGAAATTTCAGTAAGTTAATGTGCTAGATTTTTTGAGTCCGACACGCGCTTGACCAAATTTTATTATTTGTTGTTATTTTATAGCCTATGCCCTATAAACATACCAATTTTCAAGTTTGTAAGTGTTCCCATTTTTAAATAGAACTAAAACAAAAATCGCCTCAGCAACCATCCAACTTGACCCCTCTCTTATATGAATGTTCTTGAAACGGGAGCTCACCACAATTGGTTACCATTAGTTGTGAGAAAAGTTGTAATATTTAATGATTTCAGACTTTTCCCATTATTTGTACTGTGAGACCTAGCTTCTTGCCAAATTTCATAATTTTAGGTCAACGGGAAGTACCCTGTAGGTTTTTCATTTTTGAATAAATGTATGGAGATGAGGACATAAAATGCGATATCTTTTGATTGAAATTTTCAGATCTTGTGTGGTTCATGGATCCTAATATATGGTATTAATTTCAACCTGATACCTTTACCCGTTCGTGAGATAAAGGGTCTTGACAGACAGACAGACAGACAGACAGACAGACAGACAGACAGACAGACAGACAGACAGACAGACAGACAGACAGACAGACAGACGGACAACAAAGTGATCCTATAAGGGTTCCGTTTTTTTCTTTTGAGGTACGGAACCCTAAAAACGATTTACCTTTCTTGAGAATATTTTTAGCACAAAATAAAAAGCAAGCTTTTGCGCACTTATTTACCTGTTATTCACTTCCTACGTTTAAACTATGCCTAGCGTTTTTTGCGAAAAAGTAAATTCCGCTACTCAAATAAAAAATTCTTGAAATTTAATTTGTTTCATTCGCAAAGTTCTGCTAAGTTGCTTTTGCAACTTTCCGGAAAAATATAATTTTGGGGCGAAGTAAAATTTCGACTTCCCATACAAAATTAATTGACTATTTCAGTATGTGAGTTTACTAGTATTAAGTATATGATTTATATATGAGCCGAAATAATTTTTGCGAACAAATTGTTTTTTGGGCGGGTTGCTGCTCCGGGAAAACTGTTTGTTGTTGCGCAAAAAAATACGTTTTATATGCCAAATTGTGTGTATCAACGTTTACTAATCACTGTCTCATTTAGTTCAGAATTAATATTAGGTCTTTACCTATGAAATTGCCGTTTTGTATGGCGAATTTTAGGTAAACTCAATTTTCAGTACTAACATTTTTGCATTTTTCTTAGGAACTATAAATCCAATTATTTTAATTTTTTTAAGCATTATTGGGAAGACATTAAGCTAACAGAAGCTTAAATTTAATTTTCGAAAAATATTATCTGTAAAAATATATAACGAATCTAATGATGAAATCGGACGACATTTAAGACGAACAATTTTCAAACCTTTAATTTTATATATCAAACTAAAAATAAAAACTTTATTTTATGCGTAAATTGATAACCTTGAAGTCAACTTTCAAATATAAATCAAATGAAAAAAATGGCCTTAGAATTATAGGAATTATGATCTCATTAATCTGTAAGAAAATTTCGGCAATTTCATAGGTAAAGACCTATTATTTCAGACAGTGGCATTTTTTATCTGTTCCTTTTAAGTACACATCATCAGGCAGCATGATCCAAATGTCAACACGCTCCGTTATTCCATCAGAGCTCTCTCTGATCAGGCAAATATTTGCGCTATCATATCAGAATTTGCTATTCAAATCCTTGACAAATATTCGTCTCCCCTGTAGGGTAAATCGGGGCGTTAGTTTTGTGCATTGCAAGTTCGTGGAGGATCATTTCATCATAACATCTTATGAAATGTCCACTACAGGCCACTATAGCTTTTGCTGGAAAAATGTGGAGGAGAAGTACGGTAGTCACCTCGCTTGTCAGCGTTACGGCTGGCACCATGGACCGCGGTTGTAGGTGACCGCAGTTAGTAAGACGGTATGATACACAGGAGGATGCTACTGCCCATCCTCCAGTTGATAATCTTTAGTCGCCTCTTACGATACCCAGGTGTATGTATGGGATGGTATGATAGATGCTATTCTTTACCCGCACTACACGGGACAGAGGACCGTTTAGTTACTTGGAAATAAATAAACTGACTACCTGTAGTTTCAGCTATTTCCCACCCTCTAAAAATTTTGTATATAACTTTATAAGCAATGAATACGGTAAATTTTCATTTTTTTCTTTCTAAAATACAAATTTAATAAGTTCAGTTACTCTCTACTTAAAACCCTGTAGGTACTCATTTTAAAAACAATTTTATATTTTGATAAAAGTTAATATTGTTAATTTTAAAAGCTCTCCTCCGTGTAACTGCTAACGGCGCACACACAATTTGCATACGGCTGTTCAGCAAAAACTAATTAAAAACATATTTGCTTTAGAGCAAAGATCATAATCGTCTATACTGGGTTGTTTTAATGAACTCAGGCCAAATTAATACGAGACGACAGTTGATACGAGAGTTTACGAAAGACGCTCGGGTATAGAAAAGGATTTTTTTTTTCTCTTTAATTTGCTACAGAAACTCAAATGTAAGGAACCTTAAAACTTGGCCTTTAAATAGTCTCTATTTATTTATGTAATAATCTCTATTTATGTAAATTGTAAGTGGCCTATAAATTGTCCCTATTTATTTATTTTTTTATTTAGGCAAACCAACTGCATAACATATTAAAATTACAATGTGGATACATTAAAATAGGTAAGGGTAGAATATGTTTGCCAATTATAGGTATGCACAGCATTGACCATATTCGACAGCAGTATTATAATTAAATTAAATTAATCGACAACAACTATCGTTAAAAATAAAGTTTAAAACAAGATAACTATTAATTGGAATTTTAGGGATAATTTGTAAACATTTTTACAATAATTTAACAGTAATAGGGTTTTCTAGACACCATTTCATAAATACATACAAAAAATATATAAGAGAAACAGTTAGGACATGTGTTTTAGCAATTTGTTTTTGAAAACAGAAAGAGAGTCACCGAAAATGTCGATTTCGGGTAATTTTGCACTAACATCATTGTAGAGCGAGCACATTCTGGCGAGTGGTTGATGTAGCCTATTTATGAGCCACTATCGTTTCACATACAGCTTTCGTGAACTCTGGTATAGTTGTGTCAATAAGGGCATAAACCTGAACAAGTCTCCGTAAGAAATATGGGTGAACAAACATACAGCAAAATATTTTAGATAACCCAATGTTGTGCCCTTCGTTTATTTTACAATGTTTATATCGGGTGTAACGGACAGCCTTCCGAATACTAAAACAACTTTCAGCAAACAAAACTTTCAGGGAATGAAAAAAACTGAAACTTTTATTCACTGAAAGTTGTTTAGTTACGTTGACAAATCATGCCCTTTTAGTATTCGGAAGGCTGTCCCTTACCCCCTGTATATATAAGCTCCCGGTCCCAATCATACTTAGATTATCCTAATAGGTACCGTTTGGTGTATTGAAGTACGCCGCCGCGCCGCCGCCGCCGTGTGGTTACGGCAATTTTCCGACTAAATGCTTTGTGAATTTCTATTTTATCTCCAAAAAATTTGCGTCTCATTTTGTTCGTTACTGGTTATACTTTGTAAAACTCTTTTATATATTTAGATTATCCTTATAACGCCTTAAAAGTTTGTTAACCCTTAATTGGATGAAATGAATATATTTCCCACCCAGCGTTTTACATTTAATGATTTCGGTGAAAAATATAACATGTCCCCAAACTTATATGGTACGGGCCAGAGAAAAAGAGCTCCTACATCGCCTTAGTTTATGTGGGAAATATTTTCCTTCTGTCCATGTTCCTTCTGTCCGTTCCGGACAATAACTTTGCATAATCGTCTGCCTAATTAAGGGTTAAGTTTATAGGGTTCTGTACCCAAAAGGGTAAAACGGCACCCTTTTATTATGCCTCCGGTGTTTGTCGATCTGACTGTCAGTCTGTATCTGTCACCGATTATGTCTTTCCAGTGCCGTTATAACAACAAATAATAAAAAATAACAAATTAAGGGGCCTTCCGTACTAAAAACGTATTTCTACGTGATTTTTAACAACCTCCGTGGTGTAGTGTAAGAACGCTCGGCTCTCGATGCGGAGGTTCTGGGTTCGACACTGTCAAACGAAAATCCCTTTGTGCGACCTTGTTGGACACTGGAGGACATTGTTGGATGAATCACCTGATTGTGTGAAAAGCAAGATGTCTCCGTGCTTCGAAAGGCACGATAAGCCGTTGGTCCCGACTAGGTACTACCTACAGATGTAGTCGTTAATAAGCCATGCCAGAGGGTTTTGGCAGCTTAACAACTCTGACACCAGGGTTTGTGAGGTCGGTCATCGACCTTGCAACCCTCACGATATGATGATGATGAGGCCATTTTTGCTCGATTTTTGTTTCAGCTCTATCGTGACAATGGGAACACTTTCAACCTTGACAATTGGTCTGTTTATAGTGCATAAGCTATAAACAGACCAATAAATAATAAAAACTGGTCATATGCGTGTCGGACTCGCGCGCATTAAACACACTTCTACGTGACAGCGCGTCCATTACTAAGACTGTATTTTTACCTTAGGGATACGGAACCCTCAGTGCGCGAGTCGGACTCACACTTGACCGGTTTTATTATCTTCTCAGTACTTCATTCAGTCAATAAACCAAGCTTACAGCTTGCTCTACTTAAGTTAGTTTTGATTACCAATCATCATACTAATAACAGCTACTTGTTAAAATGGTTTTAACACCGAGCTCTCAACAAAATGGAGCTCCTTAATAAAGTAAGCGCCGAAAATGAGGTTCTAAAGAGCAATAATAAATTTGACATTGCATTTTGATGTCTCTCTTCGCAGCTCAATAACTCTGTGATCGCGCCATGAATACATGATGTGGCCAGCCGCGCGGGAAATAACTCATCTTTATGCAGCAGCCTACAGTTTAAAAAAGCTATACCTACCTACTATTTTACTTAGGACATTTGATGAGGGACTTTCTTTTCAATAACCTGAATCAAAAATGTGCTAAAAGACTATTTTTAAGGCAATTATCTTGCAATTAATTAATTATTAACTTACAATTATCTAGTAGCAATGAATGAGGGATTTTCTATTCGATAGGTACCTATTCTAACACTTGTCTATCTGAAACAAAAGCTGAAAAAAAAACCGGCCAAGTGCGAGTCGGACTCGCGAACCGATTTTTAACACCACCGATTTTTAGCACCATTTTTTCTCAAATTGTTTGTATTTTAGCTTGGAAATCTGTAATAATAACACTTATTAGTCTTAGGAGTCTTAGGACTAATAAATGTTATTAACACTTATTAGTCTTAGGAGTCTTAGGACTAATAAATGTTATTAACACTTATTAATCTTAGGAGTCTTAGGACTAATAAATGTTATTATTACAGATTTCTCAAAGAGAAAGACAATAATAATAAATTGTTTATTGGTTCAATACAACAAAAAAATACATTTCTCTTGCAACCATGGTTATCATGGTTTCTACACACTTTCTTTCTTAATCTTGTTTTTGCTACACCAGTTTCTGTTGTTTCTTAACACTTTTATTAGGAACCTTAAATATCTAATTGTGTTTATCGCGTGCCTTTTTTCATTTTTTCATTTATCTTTGCAATGTGTGCGGAGTTGTAGTCAGCCGCATAACACTTTACATTACGTAACACTCAATACTAAGTTTTAACTCACTTTTTCCTTGTTTTAAGCTAAGTATGTTTCTTACTTTAGCCTTCGATAAGCCTATTTGTTATTTCTCTGCGAGAAATGTTTATAGACGTAGTGTTAAGTCCTTTTTAGGGTTCCGATACCAAAATGGTAAAAAAAAGGAACCCTTATGGTGCCGCTCTGTCTGTCTGTCTGTCTGTCTGTCCGTCTGTCTGTCACACCTCTATATCTCAGCAACCACTTACGCTATCGAGCTGAAATTTGGAATAGTTTTAGAATATAGTTGCCCAACTTAATTGCACATGAAAATTTTTTGAAAAAAGTATGATTATTAATGTAAAGGGGGCCAAAATAGGGGGGGCCAAATTTCAAATTGTCGCTACTAGGTCGAGTGGGGTATCATATGAAAGGGCTTTACTTGTACATTTTAAAATATATTTTTGTATTTTTTTAAGTTTCTTAGTTTTCAAGTTATGATGAAAAATGTCAAAAAAAATACCATTCCCCCCCCCTTATCTCCGAAGTTTGAGTAAGGGAAAATCTGAATTAATTACAGTTGACAGAGGTTTATGTAAACTTTACAGCAAAAATTAAACGATCTTTCTAAGTTGCACAGTTTTTCAGAAATCTGCAAAAAACCTTTACAAACAAATTTTGTTTTGCGGTCCTGAAAATGGACTTTATTGCTTCCAAAAATACTATAGGTATATCGGAACCCTCGGCGCGCGAGTCCGACTCGCACTTGACCGGTTTTTTTACATTACCACTAGCATAATATCTCATGTACATTACTGTTCTGTTTTTTCTCCAAATAAATAAAATAAAATAAATCTTGTAGCCTGTGCTAGTTTGGTAACTGTGTCACAGGCTACAGTGTCTTCCCCTGTGGTTTACAATCCAATCATAGATATACTTAACTAATCTAGGTTTTTACACTTTCAAATGATTGAATGAATAAGTGAAAGGTTTACATAAAAAAATTGAACGCTTTGGGATTCGATAAAAAAACATACATTTTAGTATAGAGGTACCTCGCAAGAAATGGATACGTGTATGGCTCCCTTTCTTATCAGAAAGTGCTGTCTATTACGGTTCAGGAGATACAGCCCGCTGACAGACAAATTAATAGGAGGCATATTAATAGGGTCCCGTTTTACACCCTCTGGATACGGAACCCTAAAAACTACTCAAGGGGCCGATTTACACTGGTCCAGTACTACTGGATTAATTTGTCTGTTGTTTCGGTCCAGCGCTGTTGCAGGACTGAAATGTGATTAGTTATTTATAAGCCGAATGATCCAAATGCTACAGCATTGGATTGCTGCGCTGGGTCGATGTAAACCAGGCTTTATATCTAAAAGTAGAGAGTACTTCTTCTGCGGGCGCCCACAAAAAAATTTACAGGGTGTAAGTGTCAGCTGAAAGAGCATGATCTGTCTATATAACTGAACAACTTTAAACGAATGAAACTTTAAAAAAAAAATCAACACTTTTAAATTTTTTTTAAAAATCTACGTCTCTCTCCTTTATAAATCTGTGGTCTCCATTTGATTGGACAGTTTGATTGAAAAGAGGCCGATTTGCTTTTTTCATTTTGTTGTTTCGTTCCGTTGACTGCTCTTTCAGTTTTCGGAAAGCTTACACCCTGTATACAACAAGGCCCTAGTACAGAAGTCTAGCTAGAATTGTAATAGAATTCGATCATTTGTCAATTCTTGCTAACAAGCTCTCTCATTTTATTGGATAAAACCAATTTCCAATCATCTTTGTTGCAAACAATACAAGTAATCCGAAAATAACCTCAAATTGTGTTGCCAAATCTCCCACTCCATTACCCCACGCCCCGGGACAAAGCTAATAATTAGATCTGGAGTTTTTGCCAGATTTACCCAAAAACTGTGACGACACAATAGAAATTCGATACTGATGTCAAAAAATCACTATGATTTGGTCCCCGTCCACCACGCCCCGCCAGAGAAAACTCAATCAGGACCATCAGGACGTTGGGGCTTATATTTCTGTTTCCGATACAATATACTATAACGTTTGAGTACAGATTATCCAATCAGTTAAGATAAAGGACACGCTTTTTTAGACGCGGCCATTTTTAGAAAAGATTTATGCACCTAACCGGTTACATTTGAAAATGGAACGATTGCAAATGTTTTAAGGTTGCGTTTGTAGTGGTGGTTGATGTTTGAATGAAGCGTTCTTCTTAGGTTTGGTTGTCGAGTGCAGAAGCCGTGCGCGTGGCAGCCACGTGATCGAGATTACGCTCGCATTCACGTCGCGCGCACAAAGCTACCCGCGAGTCGCGGGCGAATTGTGTGCGACTCGGGGGAGAAAAGCCGTGTTAGGTTGGATTTAAATTATAAATGCGAAATACTAGCGCTTCTATTTGCATATCCCACGGCTGTTATTTTAGATTTAATGTGACACCTTACAATTGCGATGCAAAGAATGTAGATTTTTATCTCAATATTTCTAGTTTCGAACCTCTGTCAGTGCAAATAAAACATTCTGCACCGCTGTGCAGCTAAACTTGTTACTTCTGAGCAAATTGAAAAATTAACTACGGCTAAAAAGTAAAACTAACACCATTATAAAGTTTAAATGAACGAACTAGTGGAGGCTGGTGGTAAAAAATAAATGAACAGTAAACAAAAGCGACAGACGACACTAGGGGCGCTAGGGTCTCGGGGGCGCACACAGTGGGCGCAAATAAATCGGGTCTAGATCGCTTTAGTCGGGGCGCGGTCTCGAGAGACCTGGAAATGGGATGTAGATAGGAATATATCAAAAATAGATGCGGCTGTCATCTGCTTCGGTGGAAATCAAAATATATACGACATTTTTTAATTTCAAGCTTTATTTGAAGACTAAAAATGCGTTGCTAATTTAGTTAGTTAGTTTAGTTGAGTTGCTAATTTTGGACTCGAGAACTCTTTGCGGTTTTTCAAGATGTCGTCTTTTTTAGGTTTCCGATACCAAAATGATAAAAAAGAAACCCTTATGGTGCGACTTTGTCTGTCTGTCTGTCTGTCACACCTGTATATCTCAGCAACTAATCATGCTATCGACTTGAAATTAGGAATAGTTTTAGAATATGCCCAACTTAATTGCACATGAAAGATTTAAAAAAATTATGATTATTAATGTAAAGGGGGGGGCAAAATTTCAAATTATCGTTACTAAGTCAAATGGGGTATCAAACGAATACTTGTACATTCTAAAATATATTTTTGTATTTTTTTACAACTCTTAGTTTTCAAGTTATGACGAAAAATGTCCAAAAAATACCATTCCCCCCCCCCCCCCCCCTTATCTCCGAAGTTAGTGAAAGTAAAAATCTGAATTAATTACAGTCGATAGAAGTTTATGTTAATATTACAGCAAAAATAAAACGATCTTTCTAGAATGCACTGTTTTTTTAAGAAATCTGAAAAAAACCTTTAAAAACAAATTTTGTTTTGTGGTCCTAAAAATGGACTTTATTGCTTCCAAAAATACTTGAGGTATATCGGAACCCTCGGCGCTCGAGTCGGACTCGCACTTGACTGTTTTTTTTATAGTTGTCTAGATGACCAATAGAATGCGTCAATTTGCACGAAATTATTGATGAATACTTATAAAGTATATTGTTTCGGCTTGCTGCGGGAGTCGGACATAAAATTTATACTCTTGGTCAATTTAAATTTTTCCGTGTAACTTTTGAATTCTTGATATAATAGATACCATATCCAACCACTCTACAGCATGCTCCACAACGTCGTGTCTCGTGGGACCAGCACGCATATTGCACTCATTTCATTATGTACCTACATGCGATTACGGGACACCCTGTGTGATCAGATGCGTCGTGTTGCCTCGTGTTTGCTCGATGGTGACATACAAGTGCTTTGGTAGCAATTGTTCAGATTTTAAGGGGCATTTGAAAAAAAATTGTGATTTAAAATACAAACAGGTGTTTTTCTTAAAAGAGAAAAAAAAAGAATAGCAGAGAAAAAAGACAGATAACGACAGAAAAAAAGAACAAAAGGTCGAAAAGATGGAGATTATGACAAAACGTATCTACATAACTTACCTAAAGCATGGCTACGTCATAGCCCCTTTTATGGTCTTCAAAAGTTCAAATGATATTGGAGAAGCAAGACACGACAGAAATCTATTTCGAAACCCCGCACTTACATTTTATCAGTAATCGGCCCTTCTCTTCCTGAGTTTTCCGTAAAAAATTTTGAGTCGGAACCCTAACCGAAATGGTAAAAACGGAACCCTTATGGTGCGACTTTGTTTGTCTGTCTGTTTATTTATATAAGGATATTTTTTGTCATTTGATAAACGCTTCACAAAGTATGTCATCCTAAGAAAAAAAATGGTTAGGTATAACTAGGTATGCTTTTTAAGAAGAATCTCTCGCGAATTTCAAAGTCACAAAATTTGTAGCATTAGGCCTCTCGAGACTCCAGAGTAAAACATTTTTTTGACGAATTCAGTACAACCAACCCTATATTTACGAAAAGTAGTCGAAATCGTAAACCAACAACAATAAATCATCCCAAAATCGGTGAACAAAATTAAATGTGATCGTGTACGGTTCCTACGGGACCACTGGGCAACGCTGGCACCGTTGTCACCCCGGTGGCCCTATGGGACTCTTCCTCGTAACCAGTTTAGGGGGGCGGCAGACGCGATCAATTATTTTATGTCGGACAAGTGCTGAATTCATTGCGGATGGTTTGAATTATGTTAATTTTGTTGTCATTGTACTGTTGAATTGTTGTCAATTGTGGCATTTTGTGCCTAAACAAATTACAAAGTAAATCATGAAATCAAAATCACATAAACTTATTATCACTAACCAAAATGTTAATTTAATTTTCTTTGGTCAAATGATTATGATAGATATAGTAGCAAATGAAGCGCGTAAATCTCTCAAAAATTTTTTTTAACGAAAGACTTTTTCTGTAGGTACTCTTTTTGGAGGCCTTTATGACTTTTATGCAAAGATGCACCGAGAAAAATCCGCGTCGGAACGATACGCGACGGACACTAAAAAGGAGCCTCAATCCGAAAAGTCAAATTCAAATTATTTATTGCATTCCATGTGTGTTTACAAGTTCTCAAACAATAAATAAGTCCAAAACATGGACCCTGTCGGGCACAGCAATGTAGGAGAGAGGAAGACAGTTTATTATATTAAATATTTGACACTACATTACAGTCCAGGGACTAGACTTATCTAGTCCCTGGACTTTTCGGATTGTACTAGTACTTATACTATGAAAAGTCATATAAAATAGACCGCCACGATGATTGACAGTTTGATATTGATGATGACAGTTTATAACAATAAGTTTGCCTGAATACTTAAATGTTTTCCAAGTTTGGGACGAAATAGTCTTTGCTTGCTATTTCTTTGGCACTTTCCGCAACACTTTAATCATATTTCTAACCATACTCACTCACCCCTGGTTGCTTACGTGGTGTAATGTATTATTTACTGCATTGAGGGTAGTTACGCTCAGTCGGTGAATGTCGGCTAGCGGGTGGAAGGGTGCGGGTTCGTTACCCGGTTCACTGGGCCATAATAACTTTGGGGAATACCCGCCTCGACGGCGCTAACACCCTTGGTTATAATCCAGCAGGACGATAAGAGTGCGAGATATATATTATTCTTGTTTGTATTAATGTTGTTTAGATTTCCTCGAGTCGACTAGGAGAAGTTTTACACTTCACTACACTGCGTACAAAATAACTCTGTCTGTGACCGTGCGCAGAAGTCAAAAAATTTGTGAGTGCGGCTCCCCCCAGGGGGTGAGCGAATCGTTCATTGGCTCTCCGCCTGTCACCCATGCGCGGAAAATAACCGTCATAGACAGACTTGTACCTCATACAGACTATGTATATGACGGACTCAAGACGGACTCTACTCTGTGTTTGGCACACTTGTCATACGAGCAACTCTTTATTGCACTAATTTTTTCCATGGATTTTGTATGAAGGCTAAAAACGAAATAAAAAAAATTGTAAAATTATAGTTAATTATAGTTTTTCTTATATATATACATTTTAAATGCAAACAAATTCTCATTTTATCACACGACTTCGCGAAGCCAAAAAAGAAAGTACACCTTCGGGATTCATAAAATAAATTAATTATTATACTTTTGACGCTACGTGTACCACGTCAAAACCGGCTTACTGTGAACCATAGTTTCCGAACATGACAAAATTTTAAACTACTAATTAGAGGTAAATCTTTTAGCTTTTCAGAAAATATACATCCGCCTTTTCCATTCTTTGGCTTTGTTTTCAATATAGTTCTTTATTGTTTTGCTACAAAGTGCTACGGCATGTCTACGGCGGCGTAGCAACAGTGCCAAAAGCAATCTTGATGTTATTTACCTAATAATTACCAACGAATTTCTGATTTTATGTAAATTGTAATTGGTATCAAAACATAAAGAAGTAAAACAAAAGTATTTCTATTCTTACAGACCAGTAAAAGTTTTTTTTTTTTCACCTCGTAAACTACTAGAGCTACTAATATAGTGTTTAAGGACTAATGTCCATAGATTGGTTTAAACTAGAAATGGTAAGATAAATTTGTGTCGTAAAAGAAGATGAAGCGAATAAAACTGGGAGAGGATTGTTGAGATGGTTTGGCCATGTAGAGAGGATAAATCTTTATTGATCCTCTCAACTTGGCCATGGAAACTCGAAGATCTACAGACGAGGATAAATGGAAACGTTGAAAGGGAAAAGCCAAGACTAAAACTTAAGTCACAAGAGCACCCTAAACTGAAGTGTGTATGTCGAAGGTAAAGTGAATAATTCGTCGTTTTACATTATGCCTTAGCATTCTACAAAATGCAGATATTTTTTAAATTCGGCATTTTACATAATGCCGCGGCATTTAACAAAACGGCGCGTAATTCGTTTTGTTGTGGTCGAAAGATAATCTAACCCAACCTAACCGATCCCTGCTCAGGATCGGTTAGGTTGGCTTTACCGTGACTAACAAATCTAAAAAGCACCAGTGATCTAAACCAGTTTACAGTTTGCCCGCTATTTGTAAACGGCGAATTATACGATTTGCCTGCGACATGAATAAAATATTGAGATTAGAAACAGTTTTAGATTTGAGTTAGATTAGTTCCAGAGTTCATATAAACCGGATTCTTCCAGCAGTCCTAGATTTTGTAAAATTCGCACCCTATTTGACCGGGCGTTGTAACCGGCGCGTGCGTATCTGTCGCTACATCGATCATTGTCGTATAACGCATGTGTCGATTACTGCTCGCTGCTGACCTCGCGTCGTTACATATTTTTCTAGAACCAGATACACTTCTTGGCTAAATGGTAGATATTGCATGGGTATACGTACGGGTTTTTAGTCATCCGTTTTCTTCTCGTGTTATTTAATTGCTTTTTTGGAATGAGATATAAAAGCAAGTATTGTGACAGAAACCCTATTCTGGAAAAACAGCAATTTATCAGCAAAATAAGCCCTGATAAATTGTAAAAATAGTGCTTAAAAAAATTATAATTTACGTTTTATGACTTCATTAGGGCATAATTTATTACAAAAATTGGGTCCCCGATTCTTTGGTTTCGGTGTCGTCAGTGCAATTTGTATGGAGAAGCCAAAAACATTTTCCGATATCGACCCATGTTTCTTTGGAAAAGTTGTTCAGTTTCGTGGTCCCCTTGAGCTGTCACAAGCTTTTTAATTTACACCCATTATAAACGCAAGTTTCCGTAGATACTTATCTAAGATGTGCGGTAAATCTAGGCACGCGGGTATACGCGGGTTGGAGTGTGAGCAGGCAGTGAGGGTAGGCATTAGAATTAGATAGTCGGCCGCAGACGTCGCGTGCACGCCACTCACTTCTAGACCAGCTGGGACGAGGTACATTCGCGTACAGCAGCGTTAGGGTATTTTAAAAATAGATATTATCGCCGCATTTATAAATTATTAGTTTTACACTCGTACCAAGAGTATAGGAAGAGCGTGATAGCGTTAAGCTACATTTTAGTTTCTTAACGTTGCATAGCCGTTAGCCTGAGATTTAGAGCACAAAGAAGGCTGGAAAAATTACGGATGATGGAGTGTAATATGGACAATATTGACATGACGGCTGCTAGAGAGAACTAAGCGGATGGATGTGTTACACCGACTGAAACAAGTAAATTCGATAATGGGCGGGCGAATACTAGTCATTAGTGTTGGTTGTTCGGATTTTGTGCAAAAACCAAAGGCACACAAGTGCTTATTCCTAACAGTTCCCGACTGTACCCAAGCCAGCTGTCAGGAACCCGTCAGGCAGTCAGGAGACGCGCGAATCAGTGGTTACCTCGCGTGCTTAACACGGCCGATCGATACCAACAACCGACGAGCTCACTTCCGACTACTTACCTACTCGCAAAGGTTGCTCGCTGACATTTTAATCGAATTATTTGATCAATAAACAGAAGTAACACGCATGGCGTGGTCAATGAGGTCATGTGTGATGGGTTTGCGTTTGCAGAGCTGATTAATTATTTGCGATAGCATGTTTGTTCATTATTCCATCATCGTACGTACCAGGTATTCCCTAGGTATTGTAGGTGGCTTTTGTGCTAAATCCGTCTGGGACAGGTACACACGGCCGCACATCAGTAGAAACACTTTTGGACCTTATAGCGTGGTAATAGAGTTGAAAAAGTTTTTACCGACAAGCGGTTGACCGTACCACCCCTTGCCTTAAGGCGCAATCACACACTCCTAAATTCAAAGACTAATTCGGCTGTTAATTTCAATATCCTTACTTCCACCAGAAATTTATGCCAAATAAGTCTCTGAATTAAGGAAGGTGTGATAGCGGCTTTATTTCTGCCGCAAAGCGTTTTGTTTACACTGCTGTGTTTCGGTTCAAAGGGTAAATTTGTCAGTGAAATTAACGGCACAAGAGACGCACATACCTACCATCTCTGTTATCAAGATGGGCAACGCGCTTTGCTGTTTTATTAGTGTCAAACTATGCGACTAATAAGAGAGTGGGTGCTGTTGGCGGTGGTGACCACTCGCTCGTTTATCCACTTGTGCATGTGACCTAAAAATGTACAACGCCTTTCACAAATCGTTTAAAGCCCTAAGTTTATTTTTAAGGAGATACATATTACAATACATATTAGGAGGATTACATATTACATTACATTGTTCGTTTATTTTACATTACACTAGACATCTTTTGAATGTTACACCAACTTACGTTGATCAGACCGACAGTTACGATCCTAAAAGTGGATATCTTGAATCAGTGAGAAAAACACCACCAGGCAAGTTTTGTTACCACGTACTTGCTGCCATGGGTACATGAAAACTTGAATTTTGTCTGCACCTACAGTTACCTATTCGGTTTATACAACACAGTCCCACCCAAGTCAGTTTACTATCATCTAATCTGTGCCCAGGTATCTTTAATTTGATTATTAAATATTTATTGGATGTATTTGAAACATTATTTTTAAAAGCTAGGCGTTGAATGTGCCTAAAGTAAGTTTCTTTCTTGAGTTAGTTCCCAGGTACTAAATTCTAAGCCACCTTGCACCCCACGACAAATAAATATTTTATTAGCCTGTGGCAATCGTCAAAACTGAATCATCACAATTACCACGATAGTCTTCCCCGCTTGTAATGGTTATTTGGAACTAATACTCGTATGTAACTTTTGGCACAGAACATATAATAGTAACTATTGGTAGATTACCTACCACGTTATGGCTGTTAGTTGACGCCCACTGCAATTCATAGTCTAATCCCCCAAACATCTGTCGCGGAAAACTACTGGTTCAAGTCTACTTTCGCGATATAATGGTAATTTTATTCTATTTCTATTTGGAATTCATTTTGAAGATAGCCTAATGCTCGAAACAATAAAGACGGAAAGACTTAGTTTATTTAGGCCACAATTTCGGATATATTTTGGTCAAGTAGTGAGACTAGTAAGTCCATATTTTTAGGAAATATTAGGACATCAGGATTTATAGCTAGTCAGGGTGTTGAAGTGCAAGAGGTAGAATAGACGATGAAACTGAATATTAGACGCGAAAAGCTTCTGTTAAAAGTTTTTTAGGGTTTTAACTACCTACTTGTTTCAATCATAAGTACCTAATATTACAATACAGAGTGTAAAAAAAGCAAGATGATCCTTCTAAGGGGTGATTTTACATTACTAATAGATTGTTTAAAAAATATATAAAAAAAATACTTTTTCCTAAAACAAGTAGTTTCAACTCAAGAAGTGAAGCGCTTGGAGGGTTCAATGACCTCTATGATGCAGACAAGATACACTAATAAACAGAACAAACACCTGCACTGCACACACAAATGTTTGCCCTGGGAGGGGATCGAACCCGCAACCTACGGCGCAGATGGCAGAAGCACTACCAACTACACCAGTCTAAGAAATATAAATCATCATCATCATCATCATATCAGCCGAAAGACGTCCACTGCTGGACATAGGCCTCCCCTAAAGAATTCCATGACGACCGGTCCTGCGCTGCTCGCATCCAGCGGCTTCCCGCGACCTTGACCAGATCGTCGGTCCACCCTGCCAACGCTTCGTCTTCCGGTACGTGGTCGCCACTCTAGAACCCTCACGCCCCATCGGCCATCGGTTCTTCTTGCGATGTGCCCTGCCCACTGCCACTTCAGAAAAATAAGTGATGCTTAAAAAAATGCATTAAAATGCTGTTTTACCTCTACATATTATTCAAAATTAATGTACCTACACATTTCTTTAGTCATCATCATCATTATAACATCCCGTGAAACGTCCACTACAGGACAGGGAGCTCCCTCCAGAATTTTAGCTTTTGCTGGAAAAATGTGGAGGGGAAGTACCATAGTCACCTCGCTAGTTAGCGTTACGGCTGGCACCATGGACCGCGGTTGTAGGTGACCGCAGTAAGTAAGATGTAATACAAAGGAGGATGCTGCTGCCCATCCTCCAGTTAACCCTTAGTCGCCTCTTACGACACCCACGGGTATGTATGAGTTGGTACTATTCTTTGCCGGCACCACATTTCCTTAGTATCCATTTATAATCTATTTTTTCCTTTATTCCATCGCTTATCAGCACATTTTGCAGCCATGACACTACAACAGAGTATATTTGTTTTCAAGGTGAGCAACGCGCTTTGCTGTCTTGTTAGTGTCAATTATGCTGCTAATAAGACAGTGGGTGCTATGGGCGATGGTGACCACTTACCATCAGGTGGCCCACAAGCTCGCTTGCTCACTTGTTTCATAAAAAAAAATTATCGTAAGATGTTTTACTTGTTTGTTCTGACAGCTTTAACTGATTGCTTTTGACATAGCCGCAAAATATGTTGGTAAGCATTCATCATAACATCCTATGAAACGTCCACTACAGGACAGGGAGCTCCCTCCAGAATTCTAGCTTTTGCTGGAAAAATGTGGAGGGGAAGTACCATAGCATGGGGTCCCATTCCGTACTACGGTTTTTTCGACGGAGTAAATAGCCCGAATTCATTTGGCCCTTTTGTTTCTAATAATTAAACTAAATGTTACTACTAGGTTGGTAGGTAAAGGTGTAAACTATGACATTAATTCAATTTTAACATCCAGATATCAATTTATTCTAAGAAAATACCTTATGGAAAAAATAGCCCGAACAATTATCGGCACAAATTCGTTCTATGACGTGAGGCATCTGTACTAGTGCGAAGCAAGGAGGTCCGAAATCTTTGGTACTAGTATAGTATTATATTATCTGTGACCATAGTCACCTCGCTTGTTAGCGTTACGGCTGGCACCATGGACCGCGGTTGTAGGTGACCGCAGTAAGTAAGATGTAATATAAAAAGGAGGATGCTGCTGCCCATCCTCCAGTTAACCCTTAGTCGCCTCTTACGACACCCACGGGTATGTATGGGTTGGTACTATTCTTTGCCGGCACCACACGGGACATTGGTAAGCATTACAAAGACTAAAACGACTTTAAATTAACACTGGGGATGGGAATACTTTGCTCATTCTACGAGCGAGTCACACGGCCTTTCAGAAATAAGCAAAAAAATATCTGAACCATTTGACAAATCCCCGAGGCGCGAACTCTTCCAATCTGTCTCTTTTACTCCTGAAATACTTACAATTTTTTATCTTTGTCAGTTGCTTTTGCTACAAGTTTTTTTTTCAGGCGCTTCGCTCAGCGCGCGTTTATTTTTCATTTCTTTGGGACGAAGAAAATAATTTCGCAGTGAGCTTTGAACCGGCGGCGTCGGGGGAAAAATGGGAAATTTGGAAAATGTAATTGGATTCTGGCTTAATCTCGACGCCTATCCTATCTTGTGAGGGGAGCATTGAGAAAAGAATTTCGAAATAGCTTTTATAGGCAGGTACTACAAATCTACTACCCCTAAACAGTTGGTGGCAGTAAATAATCCACAATTAAGCCACCTTGAATGGCTATACTTACGAATCTACGATGATTATACAAATACAAAATAATTTATTGAACAGTCCACATTAAGCATGAATTCGCTAAACTACGATAGCCACACTAGGCAAAGCCTGTGTTGTGGTTATCATTACATTGTTACATTATGTACACATAATCATCGTAAGATCAACCTACTGGTACAAATAGATAGGTTGGTACGCACTAAAGCAAGTTATTGTTAAGAAAACCGAAAAGCATTTATTTCATTTACGGCTAGGCCACAAACCCTCGAAACCGAGACCCGCTCAAGATCAAAGTGTTACCACTTACGTGCGGATGACTGTACCAAGTTAACTTCATAAAACGGATTCCACAAAATAATAAGGCTAAACATTTACGAACGGGACCTTTTGAGAAAGGGACCATTTGAGAAAGGAACTCTTTTTGAGTACAGGGACATTTTGCTAGCGGGACCTTTTGCGTCTAAATGCAACAAAATAAGCCCACGACTAACCTCCAACTAGAAAATGTAAAGAACTTTGAAACTTGGCCTAAAAATAGAGTCTCTAATAGGAGCCTAAGTTGTCAGCATATTTGTCAGCGCCATCTAGTTTCAGTAAGTATTAGGAACTGTCTGTCAGTCATCATTTTGTCCCAAAGCGTAGCGATATTATTCGTCCATGACTTTGGGTCCTGCTGGGTAAACGGACATTGTGTTTTGTCCATTGTCCTACGTACGCATTCAACCCTCCTGCCCTCGGAGATCCTACTAATAATAAAGAGAGGGCGCTTTTGAAATAGAATGTGAGAAAGAGTCATAGGAAAGAGTCAACTAAAATTTATTTCTACTGCTAACATTTACTTAGGTTCGTTTTTCAACATTTGAAGATGGCGGTCGTGTTTCTATTTCAATATTAGTTTTATTTGTTCATTGAAGAGTTTAATGAATTATTTGATTGGGTGTTATGCAGTAAACGTCTTTGAAAATGAACATCTATTAGAAGATTGGAATACATTCATTTATCAAGATTTTTGGATGGAGAGAAGCGGCCCATCGAGACTTCAATAATTTTCCCCATCAACTTATTGGAGTCATCATAGTACACAGGCCCTCGTCCTCGTGATGTGGATTCCTGTGTAAATCTTTCACTTGACATTGGCGAACTCGCCATAATTTTATAATAATTTGTTAACTTGACATTGTGCAAAATACATCTGAGATGTGACGCCATTAAATAAATATCTATCTAACATTTACTTACTAAAACAATGTTACAGAAAATACCATAAAAAAATGCTCATTAACTACATATTATTTGAATCTACCCTTCACACTGAACAACTAGTCCCAAAGAACATCCATCCATACTATACTATACTTACTATACTATTACTAATATTATAAATGCGAAAGTAACTCTGTCTGTCTGTCTGTTTGTTTGTTGCTCTTTCACGCCTAAACGGCTGAACGGATTTTGATGAAATTTGGTATGGTGATAGATGGTAACTTGGAGACGGACATAGGCTACTTTTTACCCCGGGAAAATATCTCATTCCCGTGGGAATCTACACATACAATAATACTCTAGCGGGGTTGTGTCTGCTACAGCACACCGAAACTACTTAACCGATTTTGATGGGACTTTTTTTATTCAACTAAGTATCGCTGATTACGAAAACTACTACAATTTTGAAATCCAACGTGGTAGACGTAAACTACCATTATCCCCTGGGGATAAGGTTGAGGTGCGATAGGGTTGAAATGTCTAAAAATCAATATGGGTGTCGTTTGTAAGGTTTATCGAGCCGCTGATTACAAAAACTACAACAATTTTGAAATCCAACATGGTGGACGTGAAATGCTATCATCCCTTGGGGATGAGGTTGGGGTGCGATAGAGTTGATATGTCTAAAAATCAATATGGGTGTCGTTCGTATGGTTTATCGGGTCGCTGATTACGAAAACTACAATGATTTTGAAATCCAACGTGGTGGACGTGAAATACCACCACCCCTGGGATGGGGTTGGGATTCGATAGGTTTGAAATGTCTAAAAATCAATATGAGTGTCAGTTGTATGTTTATATAAGGATAGGGATAGCGGTTAAGATGGCGTTAGGGGTAGAAGCAGGGATAGGGGTAGGGTCAGGGATAGGGAGAGGGAGAGGGGGAGGGATAGGGAGAGAGTGTAAGGGAGGGGAAAATGAGGGGAGAGAAAGGGGGAGGGAGGGGTAGAGGGCGTGGGAGGGGGTAGAGGGAGGGAGAGGGGGAAGGGGAGGATGAGTGAGGGGAAGGGGGAAAGGGAGGGGAATGGGAGGAGGGCGAGGGGGGAAAGGGAGGGCGACGGGGAGAGGGGAAGGGGGGAAATGGAGGGGGAAGGAAGGGTGAGGGGGGGAAGAGGGAGGGAGAGGAAGAGAGAGTGGGAGAGGGTGAGGGAGGGGGAGTGGGAATGTAGGGGGGGGGATACAAAAGGATAGATAGGGAGGAATAGGGACCTTTTTTACTTTTATGAACACCTCCTCGCTACCCATTCACTTCACTCCCTTTATTGCCTTCTTTTTTAAGTTCGCCCGTAACGGTTGACAATGAAAATTCCGCACTACCTACCAGTTAAATAAAATCAAAAGATAATTAAGTTTGTAGTAAGATGCATTTATTCAACTTGGATAAGTACAAATGCATCTTTTACGTAGGGATCAAGAAGGATAAGCGCTCCGTAAAATATGTTTCAATTAAGTTCGAGTTCTGTTTTTTTATAAAATCTACGCGGACGAAGTCGCGGGTAACAGCTAGTTATATTATAATACAGCACCACGTAAAACACTGGTCAGGTTCGTATATAGGGTGACTTTTAATTAGTTCTTGATAGAAAAAGGTTTGCATGTACTCTTGATACTGAACAACTTTCCCCAAGGAACATAGGTCGAAATACGAAAATCAAGTTTTGACCTCCCATAGAAACTGCATCAGCTGATAGTATTTTGTATGGGAGGTCAAATTTGGTTTTTCGTATTTCGACCTACTTATGTTCCTTGGGGAAAGTTGTTCAGTTTCATGGTCTGAGTAACATACTTAAATTATGTTCACTATTTCATTGGGACCTTATATGGAAGTTCGAATTTTGTGTGACGTAGCACTCTCAAAGAACAATGAGGGAACCGAGCGAAGCAAGAAATAGTTGCAATAATAGTACATTAAAATGCAAGTGCGCTATTTTGGATATTACATCCGAGGCTCAGAAATTGCAGCCCGAGCCGCAGGCGAGGGCGTAATGGAGGCGAGTGTGTAATCTCCAACGCGCACGAGCTTTTTACGACTTTTTCAACATATTTGCGAATAAAAACAAATCAAATTGGTTACCTTTAAAATACTAAACTTTCCTAACCTTACGTCCATCGCACGTCCACCGGAACATTTTGTCGGATGCATATGTTCATGTTTCACCAAATTTCAAAATTGTATTTCGTGTATGAGTATTTTAGACGGTTCAGGATCAGTTTTAAGGGTTCCGTACCTCAAAAGAAAAAAACGGAACCCTTATAGGATCACTTTGTCTGTCTGTCTGTCTGTCAAGACCCTTTATCTCAAGAACGGGTAAAGGTATCAAGTTGAAATTAATACCATATATTAGATGATCAAACGAACTCCAGGAGTGAAGTTCGATCGTTATTATATGAGTCGCTTCATTCGAAGATATAATTTGTTTACAAGTAGTAGTCCTTAATTCGCCAGGCAGACGATGCACGCATTTAAGAGTAATTCATTTGATTCTCTTATTTAAAACGATTTCCGTCCGTGTTCACTTCACCACTGTAGCTGACATTCGCTTCATTTTTTAGAGTCTGTACCTATGAACCTTTAAACAAAACTTTGCATTTGGGTGGAAACCACAACTTGTGTCACAGTGTTTGGTTTTTTGGGAGGGAGGGTTGTTATATTATTATATCTTCGAATGAAGCGACTCATATAATAACGATCGAACTTCACTCCTGGAGTTCGTTTGATCATCTATTATATTTCGTCGCTTCATTCTTCAGATATAATTTGTTTACAAGTAGATGTTTAGAGAACAAAGTTTTGTTTGGTTACTGTGAAACAACTGTATATGTGAAACAACTGTATATGAGTGACTTTCATTGACTCAGCTGGCACCTGCGGCAATTTGTTTCGTAAAATTTAAATAAATAAATATTGTGCCAATCGTACCATTGCATATTTTGACAAGTTATTTGTACAATATGGTATGGTACCTACATACTCTTTTGTTTTTTTTTTTTTATTGGTTGTAACCTTAAAACAAATATTTTACTTCTTCGGCCTTCTTCGTAGCCTTTGGTTTTATTTACTGCTCCACACTAGGTACTAGTTAGGGAGTTGTCTGTATTTAATTACTTTCTGTAAGACAAGTATCTTATGATGGTCAGGAATTTGTAGAAACATTACCATACCATCAGATAAGATCTTCTAAAATATCATAATATTCATAAGGCACGGTTGTAAAATCGTAAAGAATTATATAGCGTGACTTCTTTCATATATTATGTTGAAAATTTAAATGTAGAAATTTTCGGTCATCTTAAAAACATAAATTAAGAGATGGGCTTTTCGTAGCAAGGAAGCCGTTTTTTTTTTCAAAACATAATTTTTGAGGCGGTTGAATGACACGTTGCAATAGGTACATTTATTTCTTGGATTTAGAATAAATCGGTTACAGCTATTGCGTTTTGGTGCTTTAAAATTAGGTACCCAATATAAATTCCGATGGAATGTAACTCGTAACGGTTGTAACGCTGGAAATAGGAACTTATTCTCCAGTTAAAATCAATATAAACTTTGTATATTGGCTTTTCTTGAGGGTAAATTTTAAACGTGGATTTCACGTTACATAGCACTACACGAATATTATTTCCTCGTTTTTCCCAGGTGACACTAGGATACTGTGGTGTTTAGGGTTCATGCTTATGCATGTATTATAACAACATTGTGGTTATGAAATATTGCGATTTTCTACTTCGTAGAATTATCCGGACACAGGAAGTGTTGAAAAAAAAAAAACATTGTATTATACCAGCATGTACTTGTGTTACGGTTCTGTGCTGGAGCATGAGTTTTGGATGGATTGTAACTTTTAGTCGATGCTGCTTGAGCTTGGGGATAAGGCCAGAGCCTGCCTGTAACCTCGCTCCCCCCCCCCTATTTGACGGGTAATGAGGACCCGACCAAGGCTTCTTCTGCTGGGTTAAACGAGCTCCCGACGTTTGAAAAGATGCATCTTTATCTCTCAATAGTTTTATTTGCTTTAACTTTTTTATAAAAACAAGTTTTGTCTTTGACAGATACTTGTACATGCAAGCGGAGATATTTTTATCTAAGCCTGGAATTCAATTAGCAATTTAGTATCGGTGTTTGTAATCATTTACAATAAACCGGTATTAGGTGATATTTGAGAAGTATGTGCTTGTCTATAGGCATGCCTTTTTTCAATATACTTAGGCGTACAAAAGTTCGACAGTGTGTCGTGAATATGATAGAGAACAAGTTTGGCGTATCAGACGTAGACGCCTAAGGTGTCTCGAAGACTCCTCAGGTGTCCAGACCTTAGGTGTCGGTTGGTCCAGGGCTGGCATGATCTTTTGCCTCGTGGACGGTTTTGTTCTCTTTACTATTACTGGCACCCAAAAATAAAATTTTAGTAGGTGGGTATTTTACAATAAAAATATTCTGGTTATGGTTAACAAACAAAAAGGCTTGTTGTGAAAACTAAAGACAATGTATCGTAGACGACACACATAGATGAACTTGATATTATTGTTTTCATTGACGATAAATTTTGACGTTAAGTCACAGTTACCGCCGTCGCAATTGACTCTCAGTCAATGCCGACCTTAACAATAAAAAGTTGACTCTCAGTCAATAGCAATTTTAATATCGCATATTGTAATAATTATTTGGCGTTTACTTGTAGTTAACGCCGTTACGATTGACTCACAGTAGAGTCCGACGTGAAAATAGATAACTTGTATTTTGATGCATGATTTATGTTGATATAGTTTGACATAACTCGCAGTTAAGCCGTCGTTATTGACTCGCAGTCAATCCCAACAACTAACAGATAGTTTGGCGTTAACTCGCAGTTAACACCGTCGTTATTGGCTCGCAGCCAATCCCGACAGACAATAGATAGTTGAATCGCAGTAAAAATATATTCAGATGTCGATTTTTGTCTATATTATTTGGCCATAACTCGCAGTTAAGGCCGTCGCAATTGACTCGCAGTCAATCCCGACATAATAATAGATAGGCAACATTATACATCACGTATTTTCAATACTATGTGGCGTTAACTCGCAGTTAACACCGTCGCAATTGACTCGCAGTCAATCCCGACAAGCAATAGATACTTGGTAACCCACAGTTCATATCTATGTAGATATCGCGTATTGTCAATATTATTTGGCCTTAACTCGCAGTTAACGCCGTCGCGATTGACTCGCAGTCAATCCCGACATAATAATAGATAGACAATCGCATTCCATCATATCCATTCACGTAACACATCGTAAATAATATTAGGCGGTAACTCGAAGTTACTGCCGTCGCAATTGACTCGCAGTCCATTCCGACGTAAGTTGTTCTGTGATTCACTTGGTAATAAATGTTTAAAACACAAAAAAAAGAAAATATATTTCATTTTTTACTTACCCTCGTAACTTTCGCCATTAGACGAAAAAACATCTAACACACGTCATACACACGTATACTTAACACGTCGGTAACGTTTAATTTTGTTACTTTCCTTTATTTTTACTTTGTTTGTCGGAAGGTAAGAAAAGATAAAATTGTATGACGTAAACGAAGGCTAAAACTTTTAAGCCTGTGTAGGTGGTAATGAAATTTTGTAGTAATTAACTACAAAAAAATATATATATATAAATTGAAAAGGTTTCAAAATCTCTCGATTAGACAATGTTCTAACATTTGTCGGAATTATCATAAACAAAATGTCATTATATGGTTTACGTCTATCTTATTAAATTTTCCATAATTTTCGTAAAAGTTCTGGGTGCGACCGATAGGTCATAATCATGGTTGTTACGTTGTCATGTTACGTTTTTGTATACAAAACAAGTAACTGGAGGTATCGGGCCGCAAGATACTCGTAGGCCGTAATAAACACTTCAATTTGTTTAGCAAATTTAAGAATAGAACATGTGGGTAATCTTGAAAATTTTTCTTTCTTAGAAAGAATTAATAATCAAAACAACACTTACTGAAAAGTTTTGAATCCAGTACGATTACACTAACACACGGAGCAAAAACTTATTTTATCGAAAATAATTTTAAATATTTGTAATTTAACTTCAATATTACAACTTCAGGTATAATCTATCTACTTCTTATTGAACATTGCGCTTCGGCATGGGACGCGTGCGTTCACTGCCCCGCACGAATAAGGAATGAAGCGAATGTCAGCTACAGTGGTGAAGTGAACACGGACGGAAATCGTTTTAAATAAGAGAATCAAATGAATTACTCTTAAATGCGTGCATCGTCTGCCTGGCGAATTAAGGACTACTACTTGTAAACAAATTATATCTGAAGAATGAAGCGACGAAATATAATAGGATCCATGAACCACACAAAAATAAATTTCTATTTTTTACAAGGACGCAATCAAAAGATATGGCATTTTATGTCCTCACCTCCATACATTTATTCAAAAATGCAAAACCTACAGGGTACTTCCCGTTGACCTAAAATTATGAAATTTGGCAAGAAGCTAGGTCTCACAGTACAAATAATGGGAAAAGTCATCATTAAATATTACAACTTTTCTCAAAACTAATGGTAACCAATTGTGGTGAGCTCCCGTTTCAAAGACATTCATACAAGAGAGGGGTCAAGTTGGATGGTCGTTGAGGCGATTTTTGTTTTAGTTCTATTTAAAAACGGGAACACTTCCAAACTTGAAAATTGGTATGTTAGGTAGCTATAAAATAACAACAAATAATAAAATTTGGTCAATCGCGTGTCGGACTCAAAAAATCTAGCACATTAACTTACTGAAATTTCAACTAATACAATTATGTTTATGTGGTGGTACGGAACCCTCAGTGCGCGAGTCCGACTCGCACTTGGCCGGTTTTTTTTATTTGTAGAAGTCGACACTATTAGAAATAATTACAATAATAAACACTACAAATATTTGTAAAATGGCGCGCATTCTTTCTTTTTCAGCGGTCACAGATTATACGTCGCGTGAGGAGCCCCCAAAACATTACCATGTTATCTTACACCATCAATCTTTTATCAATTTTTAGTCAATCTAGTAACCAAGCTATAAAAAAAAAAGTAATTGTCACTCGGTACCCAAACATCCTATTCCATTAACCTTGAAATAAATTATCAAAAATTGAATATCTTGTTACGTAAATGACAAATTTATTGTTAATTAGTTAGTTACTATAAATAATTTCATAAAATCAACATTCATTTATGATATTTTCTCGAAGTCAGCTTGAAAGTTTAGTAACATAATAAGCATAAAAACTCCTTGCTCTTGGTCGATTAAAAAAAAAAATAAAACACTAGTTAAGTAATATTAGGACAAAAACACGCGTGTTTAATGAGCTGGATTATGGACCCTAAAACAGTGCAAATAGAACTGTTTTATGAGCAAATGTGTTGAAAAAATGGTAAAGATAAAATTGCATCACGTGTTCGTGCATTTTATATGGCAAAACGACCTGTTTTGTAGAAAACGTTTTTCAAGCTTTTTTGGGCAGATCCTACACCCTATCCATAGACCCTATCAGACAAAGGCTACTAGAAGATCCAATAAGGCGAACCTTGCGCAAACCTGCTGGGATTCCAGTTCATACCTATAGGTACATACCATATAAGAAGTAGTGCAACCCGGCATAATGTGACGGAGACGTCTCGTTCTTTACTTGTATCTTTTGAACCGACATGACATAGGTAACGTGTTTTTGAGACAAATATATCATCTTAAATTAGTACATTAAGATGCACGTGCGCTATTTTGGATATTACGGCCGAGGCTCAGAAATTGCAGCCCGAGCCGCAGGCGTGGGCGTAATGGAGCCGAGGGTGTAATCACCAAAGCGCACCAGCTTCTTACGACGTTTTTCAACACATTTGCGAATAAAAACGAATCAAATTCGCTTATACCTTTTTGCGGTTCGGGCTGCAATTCCTGAGCCTCCATTTTTCGTTCTCACAATACTTTTCAACATGGAATAAATACACCACAAAGAGCTAGGTTTATACGTTTATAGAAGAAAAAATGGCCCATTTTTGACTACTGCGCATCAATGACAGGGCAAAAGTTATTTTGTGCGTCGTATACTTATTCCCCAGCTCATTGAAATAAGCCAAAAAGACATTCTCTGAAAACGAACTGGCATTTTTGCTGTTCTTCCATTCAATGAACTTTTCTTAGGCAAGAATGTATTTTTCCTTTGATTTTGCTGGAAGGAGACTCTCACTTCATTCTTCTTCATTGCTTGAAACCAACGACGACATTGTTAGTTAGTCACAAAAATCAAAGCAAATGAAAATACTTCTGAAAAATGGCGCGCGGAATTCTTGTTGCGCGCGCATTTCTTTTTTCAAATGAGGAGCTGTGACGAAGCAGTGCTCCCTGTTAGTTATGTCCGGTAGGACGTACCATAGAATACATGTATTCTATGGGACGTACTGTTATTTATCGGGATGCATCTAGTATAAAAATAGTTTTAACAAAAACGAATCAACTCCTTCAAAATTTTTTAAGGAATCTATTAGCACTAAAAAGTATAAAATAACCATAGCATTAATCATCAGCAACGTAGTGAAATAATAGAAAATAACCAAGACTATGTTTGATTATTTCAATTACAAATTTACAAGAAATAGTTCATTTTGGAGTCGGTGCCAGCCAAGAAGTTGCATTGCAGGAAACAATATCTTATCTAGTTTCTTTTATTATAGAAGACGTTGAACTGCTTTTTTATTCACCTTCGAGGGGATCCCATAATAAATTGTCAATGGTTAAGATTTAATATAAAAGTACAAACATTGGAACAAAGAACCTCTTCCTTTTTTGAGGTCGGTTAAGAAAGAAGGCACGAGATAGAAAATGAAAACTCGTCGTAATTTGGTAACGGCATACCTACAGCTTATGTAGCGCGAGTTAGTGCACTTAAAGGATATTTTGCTAGTAGCAACATACTTCAATTGGTTTTCCGACTTGGCTGGCACCGACTCCAAAATGAACTATTTCTTGTAAATTTATAATTGAAGTACCTAATCAAACATAGGCTTGGTTATTTTCTATTATTTCACTACGTTGCTAATAATTATACTTTTTATACTTTTTAGTGCTAATAGATTCCTTAAAAAATTGTGAAGGAGGTGATTCGTTTTTGTTAAAACTATTTTTATTTTACAAGTTTTAGTGTTAAGCAACAGGCACCAACAGGTGGTTGGTAACCCTGACTGATTCTGTTATAAAATCATAATCTGATAATCACTTCTTAAAAGTGGCTAGGACAAACCATTTAAAAGGCCTTCTAATCTTTTGATACACAAAAAACTTGGTGTTGTCATGTCACTGTTTAGAATCATGATGTCACTAAAAAGGTTAGAGCATTTCACGGATAAATCTCTGAATCTCTAACTCTAAAATTGATGATCAGTAAAAAAAAAGAAATTTTGAAAATCGTTTTACAATTGACAGAATGCTTTAATTTTTGTGCCACTAGCGGTCACTCATCCAGGTTCTGACTACACCACGTCCAAAGTTACTTAATTTTCGTGATCGCAAAGAAAGAGCAACTTCCACTCGGCCACAAATGCTTCAAACTATCGATCTTAAAGAACGTTACTACAATTTTAAAGAATTATCCTCCAACTCCTAACCGTTAAGGAGTTGTTTCATCCATCACCAGATCATTAACATGATATGATGAATACCAGGAGCAAATACTTGTACGAGTATCACAACATCTCATAAAACGTTCACCACAGGACAGGGAGCTGAGCTCCGTCTAAAATTCCAGCTTTTGCTGGAACAATGTGGAGGGGAAGTATGTACCATAGGCACCACACTTGTTAGCGTCACAGCTGGCACCGTGGACCGCGGTAGTTGGCGATTGCAGAATGCAAGAAGATAGGATACACAAAAGGATCATGATATCATCCCATGAAACGACCATTGCAGGTTAGGGAGCTCCCTCCAGAACTCTGGCAAAAAAGCGTGGTATTTAGGAGAGGATTTAACATAGTCACTACGCTTGTAAACGTTGCGGCTGGCGACCGCCGTTGTCGGTGACCGCAGTTTGTAAGATGGTAGGTACGATACACAGAAAGATGCTGCTGCCCATGCTCCGGTGTATATTCCTTAGTCAACTTTTACGATACCCACGGTTATACTCGTAGGGCCGCCAGACTATGCCCATCGCGCTGCTCCTCGCTCTTCCCCTCGCGCTGCCGCGATGTTGCTCTCTCCAGCCACACACTGCTCTACTCGCGCGATTAATCGCGACGCTCCGCACTACGTCACTTGCCATTGCTACACGATGGACGTCGAAACTGTGGCAGGATGCGCGCTATGTATTTTTAGTAAAGCTAATTATACCAATTTCTTCTATAGAAATATACGCCATACTGAAGGAGTTGATGTATGACATCTATTTATCGAAATAAGAATAGATTATTAATTATTGTTAATCGTCCGCAAAATTTCAAAGGGCAAAAGCATGAATAATATAACATAGTAGATAGGTAAGGAATGTTAACGTTTTTTCAATTGACCATTCTTCTGCTGCTGGCAGCGACATGATTTGACGCGTGAAATCGACGTAATTCCGTGACCACCGCTCGATGCAGACTGTGTCCGCGGGCAGTGTGTGGCTGCCTACTCGCGCTCATATTGCCGGTCCTTTGACTCGCGCCCGAAAAACCGACAATTAAGGGATCGATGGGCATGACGAGGAGCAATACGTGCGGCATGACGAGTAACGCGGCCACACTACGTCTCTGCCTCCTTCCCTCGCTACTTCCCACGCCACACGTCGATTATGTGGCTGAGCTATTAGAGATGGGTTGGTACAATTCTATGCCGGCACCATACGGGTGACACAGAAGGATGCTGCTGCCCATTCTTTGGTTCGTTAACCCTTAGTCGCCTTTCACAACATCCACGGGTAGAGATGAGTTGATACTATTCTATGCCGGAACCACACTGGCGGGCGTCACACAAAGGTGCTGCTGCCCATTCTCTGGTTTATTAAACCTTAGTTGCCTTTCACGACTCCCGCGGATAGAGAATATTAACCCTTAGTCGCTTTTTATGACACCCAAGGGTTGGTACTATTATTTGCCAGCACCACACGGGCTAAATACTTGTATAGCTTTGAAAAATATATGAAACACGTAAAAAGCGACACAGAAGAATGCTGCTGCCCATTTTCTGGTTCATTAACCCTTAGTCACCTTTTACGACACCCACGGGTAGAGATGGGTTGGTACTATTCTATGCCGGCACTACACGGGCGACACAGAAGGATGCTGGTGCCCATTCTCTGGTATTTAACCCTTAGTCGCCTTTTACGACTCCCTCGGGTAGAGACTATTAACCCTTAGTTACCTTTTACGACACCTAAGGGTTGGTACTATTTTTTGCCGGCACCACATGGGCTATGTACTTGTATAGCTTTGAAAAATATATGAAACACGCAATAAGTGCCTATAAAATTTGAGGGTTTCTCTCGATTTCCTCAGGATCCCTTCATCAGATCCTGACTTGGTGACAATGGGACCACCTCAGGAGTATCGGATAAAAAAAGAATTTTGCAAATCGGTTCACAACTGACGGAGTAATCGGTGAACATACATAAAAAAAATACATACAGTGGAACATAGAACCTCCTCCTTTTTTGAAGTCGGTTAAAAACTAGCTCATAATGGTACGTAGGCACAGAAAATACATCCCCGGGCTCGCCGGGCAGCTGTCAAGTGATATTCTCCCAGAGTACCCACATTTATTGTGTACGTCACTCTCCCAAACAGCGTAGTCATTGAAAAAGTACAAAAACTTAAACTTAAATAAAAACTTACAAAATCAATCAATGTTAATTTGTTGTCAAATTTAACTAATCTCATACAACAAACTATTTACATATTATATTTTCATCAACATTAGGTATATATTTACAAAAATGTCATAAATATTTTAGACATTCTCCTTGCTCTTTGTTAATATAAAAAAACTATAGTCCAGTAAAAATACGGTTTTGCAAAACATTAAATGCTAATAGCTACTTTTTTGTGTATATCGTATTTAAATATGATGTTAAGACACAATATTTACGAATCCACCTAAAATTTAAAGCGGAATATTTTTTTCGAATAACAGCTAAGGCAAAAATAGTAATAGACAATTATATACTTTATATCATAGATAAACGTATACTTTACATATAGGCATCAAAATCCACCATAAATATATTTGAAAATATCAATTTATTTCAAAATATAAAATCTCCACTTATTTTTACATATAAGGGCCAATAAAGTCGAGGTAAAATAATAGCAATAAACTGAGCTAAACTCAACCTTTTTAAATGTAAGTGATTCTTATAAACACAAAAATGCCATACTAAATAAAAAAAAAAGATTTTGTAATCGCTGGTTTACAATGATTTTGTAAACATTTATGTTGGATTTGCCAAAAATGTGATTATATAGCACTATTTAAATTATTAGAAAGCAAAACGGATCTATTACTATTTTTGGTTGCGAAGATAAGCTGTATTTAAATTTCGTGCTATAAAAGTTAAACAATACAAAAAAGCTAATATTTTTAGGTGGATTCATGTATAATATGAAATTCTGAATATATAGCAAGCCGTAAATAAAAAAAATAATCTATTAACATTTTTTTCCGAAATTCCATATTTTTTTAATGTTTGGACGGCAAAATAAATAAATAAATGAAGTAAATTTAGGTGGATTCCATTAAAAAGCTTTACACAGAAATATAATCTATCGATCTGAAAAAGAATCACGGCTATTATCAATTATTTCCGTTTCGCCATACAATCTCTCGTAATTTTACTGGAGTACTAGTGCTGTAATATATAATGAGAAAAGCACGCGTTTTTAAAAGCTGGATTATGGATCTAAATACAGTGCAAATAGAGCTGTTTTATGAGCAAATGTGTTGAAAATATATTTTGAATACTAATAGGCAAAACATGAATGTGCTACACAATATTTCATATTATAACACCATGTCGATACCATGTTTTAAACAAATAAATATTTATGATATAATTGAAACTAAAATATTTTTTTTTGTTTTTACTCTATCGTCAGAACGGTTATTAATTCGAGCGTCAAACTCCTTTCGGTCTTAAATGTCTAATTCCGCGAACGTAAATTTCCGCGAACGTCCATTTCTGCGAAAGTCCATTTCTGTAAAAGTCCATTTTTCGAAGTCCGTATTTCAAACTTAACTAATGCAAATAAAATTGTTATAGCATTTTTTGAAATTCTCATCTTTTCGGGGCCTTCGAGGGGTTAAAAAACAGGGACTTGAAAACTTTCACAGAAATGGACTTTCGCGGAAATGTACGTTCGCGGAAAAGGACGTTTGAGGAACTGGACCTAATATACCGAAAGGGTCAAACTTAGTATGAATATGCAGCGTGAATTTTCATTGGTTTTTCTCCCGAAGTCCAGTGATTCGACTCATGATAACAAGCAACTTTCTCGAAGAAAAACATTTTTCTCTTAAAAAGTTCGCCTCTCCATAGTTAAAGTGGTCACGTGATCGACTCATTTTGTATGGGAAGGCGAAAAACTTTTAAGTAAAAATTTATTTGTCTTCGGGAGAGTTGCTTGTTTTCATGAGCAGAATCGCTGGGCTTCGGAAGCGAAACATAACATGTCCTGACTGACTGACTATCTTACTATACAAGCAAATACAAGCTCGGCCTTGGATCTTCTACTATACGGGTTTTTTTTGTAGGCACATTTTGTTTAATATAGAGGAAAAGTCGGGCATGTTCCTTGTAAATATTTATTTCAAATACTATGAGTGCTTATGGTAACCAATGATACAATGTCTCGTTTCAAAACGTCAATCGTAATATCAATAACCTAGCCAGCCATTGGCTTGTAATATCACTCCGCCAACGACGCAAGCCTGGATGCGAGTCGACCTTATATTACATTGATAATTAGTACCAAATTCTCTAAAATTATATTATACTATCTTCGAATCGACTATAAATTTATCGTTAAAATTTTTGGATGTACATATTATCAATGTAAAATTAGCCAATTGAATTGTAAAAAAAAATGTGTCTTCCAAAATTGATTAAAACTCTCGCATAAAGGCCGCTTAGAAAACTAGATAGTAATCTATATTTTATTAAGAATTAATTCTTACTAACAAAATCGTTACTCACTTGTTTTTACAGTCAGTAAAATCAGCAGAACATGATCTTTTAGTCATTTAGAGCAAAATAAAATCATGTTTCGTTAATTTTACTATAATTAAGTAATAATTTTAGAATTTCTGGTTATTAAGGGCTATTACAATCAACGATTTGTCTATAGCTAGTTTCTACACAGAGGCACACAATCCTTAGACACTAGCTCAAAATCCAGAGCGCAAATTCTAAGTAGAAATAGTTACTCGACAACAACTTTACTATTTACACTTGGTTTGTATACAGTTGTCAGATGTGTACTTTATTTACTATAGAAATTATTCTATTGATAAATACAACTGCGACTAGAATATATTGAATAATAAATACTATGGATATGTTACAGGGTGAAACCCAATGTTGATAAAAGTAGTAACCTAGCCCATACTGTATGGTACGCGATCACGATCTGTTCTAATTCATCCCTGCTATATCTACAACTGGATCCAAAAATATTCATTAGGATTCTATCCCACAGTTGAAATAATGTAGCTTGACTTGAATGACTGTGTGAGAGTAGGATAGAAGGAGCAGGATATTGGAGCGACAGAGACACGTACCGCTCCGTTCTGCTCACACGCATAGTTTGAATCAAACTACAATAATTCGACTGCAGGAAAAAAAATTACACCACGGACAAAAAAGATCCAAATATTGGGTTTGGTCAGTAACAGATGCAAACATAGCAAACCATTTCAGAAACTTATACAAAAGTTCTCTAGCTAGGACATTATGTATTAAGGTGGCAACATTCGAGAAGTGTATACAAACCCGTTTAGACTAGAAAGATAAAGTTTTCTGTTAAAAAACAGAGAGAGGACGGCATGTTATGTAATGTCACCGCTTACAATTTATCTTCTTATTCCGGCCGTCGTGATAATATAGATACAAATAACAGCAAATTCCCGTTTTAAACAATATGACATTTGGCATAACCGCAAATTCCTATGTAAATTAAAAAATTGGCAATTTTCGACTAGGTAGATTTATTCTGCGTGTTTTGTGGTTAAAAATGTATAACTGAAGAGAATATTGTTAAGTGCAAAGTATTTGAATAGTCAGTGCTGGTTCGCATTATGATAGAAGGACATCGAGTTGACCACGCAATAAGTCTAAGTGCGAGCAAAACGGAATAGTGCGCCTATATGGCCCATTGACACATTGGTGGTAAATGGTCAATACTGGCACATGAGAGATACCATCTTAGTTCTCAAAGTCAGCAACGCACTTTGCTGTCTTATTAGTGTCAAAATATGCCATTAATAAGACAGTGGGTGCTATGGGCGGTGGTGACCACTTACCATCAGGTGGCCCACCTGCTCGTTTGCTTACTTATAACATAAAAAAAATGCGTTGCCGGCAAAGAACACTACCAACCCATCTCTACCCATGGGAGTCGTAAGAGGCGACTAAGTGATTGCGAACTGGATGGAGCATGGGCAGCAGCGGCCTTCTGAGTATCGCACTATCTTATATACTGTGGTCCATGGACATAGATGCATGGTACCAGCCGCAACGATGAAGAACGTAGTGACTCCCTTCGAGCAAAATTTTGGAGGGAGCTCCCTGTCCTGCAGTGGACGTTTCATGGGAAGTTATTATGATGGTAATTATCCTCTACCATCATGCGTGCTCCCCTCACTGACTATACCAAAAGAACTAAGTTTTGCATGGCCATTGTTAATTTCGCTTTGGTATGTATCCGAACTTTACCTTTCTAGATATTAAATATATTCCTTACACATAGCTTAATTTCCCTACGTTAATACTATAGGCGGCCCTCCGACCTCTTAGCGTGACCAGTCGGTTGTCTTACGAGCTATAATGACATTAATACTACGGTTGAACAAAAAACATACTTTTTTATAGATATGCATATTTAGTGCTGGAAATAAGATATTTCAGCTTTGAGCTGAGCACCACATTGATCCACACTTATTTTTTAAATATTGCATAATAAAGCAAGAACATCAGCAACTTGGACTTGTTACTGACATTACCAGACATCGCCTAAGCTTATATGACGCGCCAAAATAGCTTGACCTAAGCGAGAGCGAGACGAGTTTTTTTGGTAGAGCAGTGGAAGGGATAGGGTGATTTTCCACCAGTGCCATGCGAGGGACTATGCTGTGAGCTGGAAAAATTCCGACGAATAAGATTCCTCCATTTTCCTAGCTTGTCAAATGCGCTGGAAAAATCTTATTGGTTTGAATTTTCCAGCTCACTTTTTTTTCCCTCTCATAGCTCTAGTGAAAACAACCTGTACAATGACCCTTACCCTGCGTTCCAAATTGTACGAATATATGGTGTTCGGATACAGTGAGCGCACACAATTCGTTCCAAATTGATCTTCTTGTTATCGAGTAGACAGGAAATCTATTGAAAGTTCCAATGCATGGCGCTGCTGGTCACTATAAGGAAATCGGAAAATGGAAACACTGATACTGAAGTGGTTCCCAGATAGAAAACGATTTAGTCAGTTTGATTGCGGCTGTCAAATGTCTGTAATATATTACTCACTAAAAAAAATTCATTTATTTTATTTACCAAGCCTCAAAAAAATAGAAATTTCCAACAGTGATCAGCGTACCACCCATGGACAATTAATTAAAAACGTAGTTGACAAACGGCCCAATGTTTAGCTACAAATTTGGAAAGCAGGGTAAGACGAGCTCTACCGCGACCCGCGACAGACGTCTAGCGCTTAACAGAGCTGTGAGGAAGAAGTATAGCTTGTTTTGATTGTGCACTTCGCTAGTTGATGCCAAAACATTTATTTACTTAATGATATAAAAATATTCGGATTAAAAAAGTCATAATACTCATAATTCAAACACGAAGTATTACTGTCATTAAAATAATACACTTTACAGAAATCGGTCACTGTCACAGTTTACCATAGCTTACACTAAAAAGCGACTAGAACTAAATAAGATACAACCTAAGCGATTTAGAGTTGTCATGAAACTAAGAAAATTTTTTCAAGGAATTTAGAGATTGCTTTAATTATACAGAATTATTGTTACAGTCGAAATTACGTAGCTTGATAAGAAAAAGATAGAGCTACGCGTGAGAGCAGGACGGAGCGATACGTGTCTTTGTCGCTGCAAAATATCATACGTATCGCTGTGACCTGATGTCATTCTAATCAAAATATCATACGTATCGCTCTGACCTGATGTCATTCTAATCAAAATATCATATGTATCGCTCTGACCTGATGTCATTCTAATCAAAATATCATATGTATCGCTCTGACCTGATGTCATTCTAATCAAAATATCATACGTATCGCTCTGACCTGATGTCATTCTAATCAAAATATCATATGTATCGCTCTGACCTGATGTCATTCTAATCAAAATATCATATGTATCGCTCTGACCTGATGTCATTCTAATCAAAATATCATACGTATCGCTCTGACCTGATGTCATTTCAATCAAGCCATATTATTTCGACTGGAATGTAAATTAATATTTGTAATTATTAATATTTGTAATTATTAATATTGGTTTGAAGTTAACAGGAATTCTGTTATGTGTTAGACAATGTCAATGAAATTTTTAAACATTTTATTAAAAATTGATAAACAGTTTTCCAGAATATTGTTCAATCATGAATTGATCTTCAAGCCTCTCGTATCGGCGGTCAAACTTATATATAATAAAATATATACCGACGCAACAGCATGCAATAAAATTAATACATATTAATGTAACTTCCTATATATAACCATTTGATTGTGCATAGTAATGTGTGCTTCATTAACCAATAAATGTTGGCACTGATTTAAGAAATTGATAGAAAAAAACATACCAAATAATAAGTGGTAAGAAGATGTTTAATATTCATGAACTTTCAGTAATTTTCCAATTGGATAAGTCAATGGAATAATAACAAAATAATGACATTCACGGTATAAGTCATATACCTTAAAAAGACGAGACTGATTGAATTAATTTCTATAGAATTTAATTTAAAACTTATTCTTCCTCCGAAGATCTAACGTTAACATCCAAAATTAAGAAATCGTATCACGTTACTGTATAATAAGTAACAGTACCTAATCATTTCTATAGTCTAGTCTTTTTTTTCTGTGTTGATAGCATAGAAAAATATTTTTAGAGATATGTCACAAATGGTACAAAATGAGAGTGCCATTTTTAAAGCTGGAGGGTAGGAGTAAAATAATACCAGGTGTAAAAACACAGCTCCCGAAAACCGAGACTGATGTACTCAGAACATGAAACTGAACGACTTTCCCCGAGTAACTTTCATCGAAACACGATTTTTTAAATTCCCATAGAAACCACATCACATGATCAAGCATTTTCTAACTGTTTCTTTATTTTTCTCATTTTGTAGGTATTTCACAATGTTTTTGGACAATTTATCGAACACGACAACTCAAGAGTGCGGGCTCAATGTAAGGCGCGCCAAACGTTTAGCCCGCACTCCTGACCTGAGCTGTCACGTATAATCCGTTTCATTCGTGAATGCCAACGCTTACCAACACATTCTGCAATAAATCAATCAATCAATCAATGTGTAATCACCTAAAGCTTTCAGAAAAAACAAGTTTGTAAAACAATAATATTTTTTTCATCAAATATACTCTATTTTTAGAGTCATGGCTGCAAAAAGCACCGAAACCGTAGCAGGGTTTAAAATGTGCTAGCCTGACAGAGGTTGGTATTTACGTTGCAAATTATAAAATATGAATTTAGTTCAGTTTCAGTTATTGGGAGATTTATTTTTACACCCGGTATGTCTATAGTAAGCCAGGCAGCAAGTACGTGGAAACAAAACCAGTATAAGCTGAACCAGTGCTACGCTACAAACACCCGAGACCAGAGACCCGCTCAAGATCAAAGTCTTTCCACTGACCTTAACTATGAAAAGACCAAAATCCACAACTGCAGATGAAACCCAAGTTTTGGACGTTTATTTAAGAAGCTTGGTTAGTTCTCGATTTGAGACTTTTGTTGTTGTGCTTTTTAGATATTTTCATAGTTTATTTAAAGAGTATAAAGAAAATATAAACTACCTGACACAGGAACTTCTCAATTTCTATACTGATATACCACCGAACTTGCCCAAATCTTTCCTAAGCAACTAAATGTAGACTAGAACCTTATTTCTATTTTTGGAATAATATCTTCTGGAGCAACAATGTGTTGTAAGCTGGGATTACAGTAGACGGTCTAATTTTAGATCGGCACTCTTCAAACAACGATCGTGGTATATTTGCGTTTTCAAGATATCCCTATTCCAGTCACGAGTAAATAGGCTTCTTCTGAATGAGCTTGTTCCTTGATCGACTTCCCTGTCCCTTGAATTGAGGCCAAAAGCATGCCCATTTAACAAAACATGGATATAAAAAGAAAATACCCCATGCTATTACACTACCTACATATTGGTTGAGAAGGATATTTGATCAAACAAAATATTTGAACTTTCACAAATGAATCTACATTTAAAAATGACTCTTCTATGCCACCAACACTTGATCACAATCACTTTCTGCATATCACTGTCCGGCATGTTCACTGTTTGTCACATACACTGTCCGTCACTATTCACTATATCACTGCGAGGTCCGGCCTCCACTGGCCCTGGTGATCAGGTCTTCCGGAGCTCGACCAGCTTGACGTCTTTAACATGCAGGTTGTGTTTGGACTTGGCTGCGAATTTGATCACCGCTTGCGTTGATATCAGCGGCACGTGTCGGAGATCAAGCCTGAAAACAGTTTTAAGTCAGTTCTGCACACTTTAAATTGTTGCCTAATTATATTATTTTTAGTTACCTTATTTCACGCAAAATATGCGTGCCGATTTGTAACGCTTCCATTTATCGCCCCGTATTATCTATATCACCTTGTTGTGGTTTTAGTTGTATAGACACTAGTTCGACACACCATGCGCCGAAGTGTATGAATCAAATAGCCACGAATAGAACTTGATAGCTGCCCATCCAGTGAATAAGGAGAACTACAATCATACATTTTCGTAGATACGCAGTCGCATTTAAGATAAATAACTCGTTCATTTTCGTGTGTTCAACATTTTACATTTCAATGTATAAGTTTTCTGAGCCTTAAGGGTGGGCGTCCATTAACCGGCTCAGCACGTTATTGCAAAACGGACTTTCAAGGTACGTGGCACACCGTACATTTTAGAAGTGAATAGTGGTCAACGCAGGCACCGCGACCCGTCCACTGTGCTGAGGCAGTCAAATGGATGCCGACCCTAAAGCGACAGAGTACTTAGATGAATAAGCCTTATTTTTACAGTGCCGTTCTTTGAGCAGCTGTCGTGGACCTACTAAAATGTATGATCGAAAGAGACAAGCCCGTTGATTTGGTACAAAATAACTTTGTCCGTGACCGTTAATGCGCAGAAGTCAAAAAATGAGTCGCGGGGGTGAGCGCGGCTCCCCCAAGGGGCGAGCGAGTCGTTCATTGGCTCTCCGCCGCCTGTGTCACCCATGGGCGGAAAATAACCGTCATGGACAAACTTGTTCTGAACGCACTGAAGTGCGCTTGAGCGTGGGCCACGGGATCAATCCGCGCCCAGGGCAAGTGATGAACTCAAGTGTTTGTTTTGTGTCTGGGTGTTATTTAATTATTTATGTATATCAGTCTCTGATACCCATATTGGCCTGGCATAGGTTGGGATCAGATGACCTTGTGTGAAAGAAATGTCCGCAATATTTATTTATTTATTATTCGGCTTCAGTCAGCAGCCGGCAGCCGGCCAGCGACAGGCGCTGCAGCGGGTGGTGCGCCAGCTGATGTGTGGTGATGTGCTGACACTCACCTGCAGAGGTTGGGGCAGCGCGCCAGGTGGTCGATGGCCCCCTCGGTCAGCAGCCGGCAGCCGGCCAGCGACAGGCGCTGCAGCGGGTGGTGCGCCAGCTGATGTGTGGTGATGTGCTGACACTCACCTGCAGAGGTTGGGGCAGCGCGCCAGGTGGTCGATGGCCCCCTCGGTCAGCAGCCGGCAGCCGGCCAGCGACAGGCGCTGCAGCGGGTGGTGCGCCAGCTGATGTGTGGTGATGTGCTGACACTCACCTGCAGAGGTTGGGGCAGCGCGCCAGGTGGTCGATGGCCCCCTCGGTCAGCAGCCGGCAGCCGGCCAGCGACAGGCGCTGCAGCGGGTGGTGCGCCAGCTGATGTGTGGTGATGTGCTGACACTCACCTGCAGAGGTTGGGGCAGCGCGCCAGGTGGTCGATGGCCCCCTCGGTCAGCAGCCGGCAGCCGGCCAGCGACAGGCGCTGCAGCGGGTGGTGCGCCAGCTGATGTGTGGTGATGTGCTGACACTCACCTGCAGAGGTTGGGGCAGCGCGCCAGGTGGTCGATGGCCCCCTCGGTCAGCAGCCGGCAGCCGGCCAGCGACAGGCGCTGCAGCGGGTGGTGCGCCAGCTGATGTGTGGTGATGTGCTGACACTCACCTGCAGAGGTTGGGGCAGCGCGCCAGGTGGTCGATGGCCCCCTCGGTCAGCAGCCGGCAGCCGGCCAGCGACAGGCGCTGCAGCGGGTGGTGCGCCAGCTGATGTGTGGTGATGTGCTGACACTCACCTGCAGAGGTTGGGGCAGCGCGCCAGGTGGTCGATGGCCCCCTCGGTCAGCAGCCGGCAGCCGGCCAGCGACAGGCGCTGCAGCGGGTGGTGCGCCAGCTGATGTGTGGTGATGTGCTGACACTCACCTGCAGAGGTTGGGGCAGCGCGCCAGGTGGTCGATGGCCCCCTCGGTCAGCAGCCGGCAGCCGGCCAGCGACAGGCGCTGCAGCGGGTGGTGCGCCAGCTGCGCCGCGCCCGCGTCCGTCAGCCGCGCGCACGAGGACGCGTCCAGCTCCACTAGCTTTGGTAATGCCTGCAACGAGATTAGAGCAAGACTTGGAACCGGTACTTTAAAAGCCCAAAAATATGGAGTGTAAAGGACAGCCTTCCGAATACCAAAAAGGCATGATCAGTCAACGTGGCTGAACCACTTTCAACGAATAAAACTTTCAGAAAATGAAAAAAAAAACATTGGGCCCTCCATTGAAAATAGCATTGATAAAACAGTTTTTATTCCCTAAGACTTTTACTCCCTAAGTTCCTGACCAGGTTTTGCAACTACGACGCTTACTCACTGCTTGGAGCAAAAACCAGATTTATACTTTATAACCTGGTTTCGGTTTACACCGGTCCGAAACCTGCTAGGTTACAAACGATTCCCTTCAAGCCAATCCGAAACTATATTGCTCTTTTTTTGAATGTAACTAGATTTTAAATTTATCCCGATCACTAGGTTAACAAGCCTTGATAAGGAGCTCCTATTACAATAAACGCGCGTATAAGTATTTCATCGAAACTTATATAGATTATGTACGGTTCAGTTACCATACATTGAAGTTATCGTAGAGTTGTGGTGAGTTTGATGGAGCCCGTAGAAGGAAAGATCGGTAGTTAAATTTAGGTAAAAGTATAATAATAATAACGTATGTCAAACAGTGAAAAGAGTGGCGTTTCTTTCCTTGAGGTCTTGGTTAGTTGCCGGTTGCTAACGAACTCAATGTTATTTTAGTAAAAATTATTATTTAAAGTGCGGCTTGCGCGCGGCCAAAACTAGGTTGCCGCGTCTGCATTAAAACATATGTACGGTGATGAAACCGTACATGTTGGCAACCCCAAAGAAACGAAGAAAAGGAAAACTGAATTTTCTCAAGGTAAAGAGACGCCATTACAAAGCAAGAAATAGTTTAACTAGTTGAAATCAAACGCGACATTTTTCCATGCCCTACTAGGTTCCTTGTAGGAAAGGTGTGGTCGCAGCTTCTTGCTTGCAGTTGCGGTACTCGTAGACGCATACGTAGCTTCCGGCTCTTGCGGCTTGAGTGGGGGATGCTGCGCAGTACGTACACGCTGTAGCTCGATTTCCTCGTAGACCTGTTTTGTCTCTGCAGGTTTTGCGGTGGTACAGCGCCTTCTAATTGCCCAAAAAATTACACTAATGGTAATCGTTCCCAGCAGAAGGTAGCATATCACGTATTGGTGCATATCATGACTTGTAATTGTTGAGGGTAGCACCTCATTTGTCTTTAGGTCTCTCAGACCCTTGTTTATCTCGTCAAGTTCGGGATTTTCGTTCAAATGTGGCGGTGATGCGTTGTGGTAGGTCAGGCTTACGATGTTGTTTACTGATGAGTTGAGTGTTGGTACGTTGAAATTATATTCCATCTTTATTTTGCTGTTGTAATTATTATGCGAGAAGATAGTCAAATCTTTTGCCTGTAGCTCGCAACTTTGCGGAAGAGTTATAATCGCAGCTGAAGTTACAGTGTGAGATGTCACGTCGTTTCCGCAGATTGAACGTAAAGTACAGGTGTCGCAACAAACAGTTTTTGCATACATGTAGTTTCGCAACAGTTGTCATGCGTTGTCCCGCGCTCATGTCGATAAATTTAGCGCATTGCATTAGAACGTGCTTTCCATCGCATAAAGGGCATTGACCGTATGTAGCATGATAACTTTTCGACGGGTTTTTCTTGTATTCGTAATATGTAGATTTCTTCCCAAAAAAATTGTTGTAGGGCGCCTTGAAAGTAGACGGTTTTGGTAGGGCGGGAGCTTCTTTTCTCGTCTTTTTCATGGTTTCGTACGCCATAAACTTGCTTTCGAGAAAGTATAGAAAGTCACCTATTTTAGGCAACATGGTCGTGTAGATCTTTTATGTAGTCTGTGTAGGTAGTAGTGTCAAGTTTCTGCGCCATTAAGTGCACGATAAGAGGATCCCATGTGCTTATGTCGACTGCTATGTTGGATAACCCGTTCAGACATTCCGCGATGACGTCATGCATCTTTTTCAAGTTTGGACCGTCGGCTTGTTGTAAGACGGGCAAGTTGAGCATGGTGTTGACAAAAGAAGTGAATTGAAGACGTCGGTTATCGTAGCGTTGGTTCAGGATTTCCCAGCACGAGTCGTAGTTCTCGGCGCTAATAGTTAAGTGCTGGACCAAACGCTCCGCTTCGCCTCTCAATTTTGTTTTAAGATGCTGCATCTTTTGAGCCTTACTTATCGTAGGGTTGCTGTGGATAGTCTCGATGAAAAGATCCTTAAAAGAGATCCATTGCATGTAGCTTCCCGAAAAATCCGGGATGTCGATTTTTGGTGCTGACTGCTGGTAGTGCGCTGCCGACCAAATCTTGCTGTTAAGAGTTTTTCTCATCTCATCGTACTTATGCTCGATTTCGACGAAAGCGGCGTAGTAGGTTTCGTTGGAACCTCGTAGTATAGCCTCTAACTCCCAGTGTTGTTTGTCAATCACCTCCCACTTTGATCGTAAAATGGAGAGATGATCTTCCAGATCCCATTTTTCTTTCATGGTTTTTAAGTTAATTTTCGACATGGCACGGTCGAGGGCCTTAAAGTTGCAATCTTGTTTGCTTAGCAAATTTTTAAGGCTTTCATCAGTTAGTTCTTCCCATTCGAAGTCTACAGGTTTTCTCTCCAGTAAAAATTTTAGTAAGCCCAACATCTTGGCCTTAGTTTCTTCGTACAGCTTCTTAGTCTTGCTGTAGACGTCGTCCACAAAGTACTTGATGTTTTTGTCCTCAATTTCTTGATCCAGAATAATGTGTCTCTCCTTGAAGTCCCTCCATTGGGATTCCAGAGATTCCAAGCGCGTGTTGAGGTATGTTTCATTCTTCCGGTCGATGCTATCTTTGTTATAGTTCCGGCATAAGTCTTTGATGTTTTCAAAAACAGTTTGTTGTAGTTGAAGAGTCATCTTTTCACGTTGCGAAAAGTGGTGAGTTAAGTTAGATTTATTTGATTGTTGCTCGGTGATCTGACACGTAGTTTACGATGACAGCCCGTAGCTAGTAGTTAAGTTGTAGTTGTTGCCCTTAAATCCGACCCGTAGTTTACGACGACGGACACAGAGCTTAGTTGAGGTTACTGTTGTTGGCGCTCGAGTTGTAGAGCGTAGGTATGTTGACCCTCTTCAGTCTTCCGATGATGAAACTCGCAGTAAGTAGTTGGCTTCCAAAATCTTCAGGCTTCAGATGGTCGCTGGTCGATATTCCGTGCACCCGCACTCTCAATGTGATATGTGCGACATCTCAATTCCACCGGTGAGACCCGCTTGTGGGAGGCCGGCGAACCGATCCGCTATCACGAGAGAGATACAAACACACGAAATACCTGGTTGTTGCTCGAAGGACCATTTAATGTACGGTTCAGTTACCATACATTGAAGTTATCGTAGAGTTGTGGTGAGTTTGATGGAGCCCGTAGAAGGAAAGATCGGTAGTTAAATTTAGGTAAAAGTATAATAATAATAACGTATGTCAAACAGTGAAAAGAGTGGCGTTTCTTTCCTTGAGGTCTTGGTTAGTTGCCGGTTGCTAACGAACTCAATGTTATTTTAGTAAAAATTATTATTTAAAGTGCGGCTTGCGCGCGGCCAAAACTAGGTTGCCGCGTCTGCATTAAAACATATGTACGGTGATGAAACCGTACAGATTACTTTTTAGCACCAAAACCTAATATCGGTACATGATTTACTGTCAATCTAAATCCATGGAATAAACAGCAGCGCAAAATTTTAAACAAAATTGGTATCGGTTTGAAACTGATTAAAAGCTATAAATAGGATCCAGCTTCATACTATTTGTCTATGACCGCTTTCAATCGATTTAAAACCGTTGGGCATTAGATGATCGAGCAGAGCATCTTTAGTATTCTTGACTGGACATTACCGGCCAGTTGATTGAATAACTGTTAAAACCTTCATCATGCGGAGGAACACATAAATCCCTAAAATACAGGATCACCTAGTTTAGGGATCCCGTAATTCCTCATTTTCTTTGTTACAAGAAGTAAATCTGTATGTAGTTACTATAGTCATCATCATCATATCGTGTGGGTTGCAAGGTCGATGACCGACCTCACAAACCCTGGTGTCAGAGTTGTTGAGCCGCCAAAGGCCTCTGACATGGCTCATTAACGACTACATCCGTAGATAGTAGTCGGGACCAACGGCTTTACGTGCCTTCCGAAGCACGGAATCATCTAACTTTTCGGACAATCAGGTGATTCATCCTGCAATGTCCTAACCAAACTAGGGAGGTCGCACAATAGTGGTTAGTCATCATTGTTACATTGTACCTTTGGTTTTTCAATAAACATTATTTATTTATTGGATCTATTTTTCAAGAATTCCCGATTTATTTGGCCGGATTTGATACGGAATTAACAAGGCTTAGAAGATACCTGGCCCTACAGACAAGGGGCTTTCTACTATCGCATCCTGACGGTCCTTGCCCCATACCTGGTTACGAGATTTCTGGGGGTGCTAAGATCCAGCCCACCAAGTATTGTCATGTCACTGATCTAGTCGTTAGTTATGTCAGGCCCTGGGATTGGCAGCATACTTAAAGCTACAAGTCTTTATTGTTCAGCCCCGGTTCGTGGCCCACCACCTGGTTACGAGTTTTTGTTCTCGGGCAGTGCTAGAATCTCGCGAAATTTGTATTGTAACTGTAGCTTACCTGCACAACGTATCTCATGGCGACGTCAGTGATATCAGTCCCTGGGAGCCGAAGGACACTCAAAGCAGCAAGTCTTGAAGGTTCCGCCCCGGTTCTTGCCCCACCACCGGGTCGCGAGTTCTCCGGCGGCGCTAGAATACCACGCAACTTCGCGTCGTCTAAACATCGCGCGAAGGATAAGTCCAGCGATGTGAGTGGAGGGCAAGTTGAGGAACGTAGAGCTAGAGCTGCTTCTGCCGGGGAGCCGGCTAGAGAGAGAGATCGCAGGGTTGGCAGGCGCGCTAGTAACCTGGAATCAAGTTCAAATTATTGTTGTAGGTAGTCCGTGCAAATCATTAACGAAAAATAGGATAGGACAGCTAGAAATCGAAACCTAAAAGAGCACACAGCTAGATGGCGTTATCTAATCGTCTAGAAAGAATTTTAAGATAGGCGGTCCAATCGCCACAAAAGGAGGGTATGTTTGAAATTATGTGGTGCAAAACACATAAAGAATTTAAACATGATATTACCAAAACTATGTGGTTCAAACAACGAACGGGGGGCAAAAACTGTTTTTTTTTTATAACGCTTTTATTACATATTACTGGCTGGTAGTAGAATTATTTCGTGATCACAATCACTGGCACGACTCGAAGTAGAGATAGAGAGCGATTGTTTTAATTCAATAAAGGCGGGCAATAAATTACTCCGATCGTCCCAAAGGAGGGTGATGTTTTTTTTATTTATTGTAGGTGGTTGCTGAGCAGAGGTGCTGCCACTTTGAGAAATAAATTTATTGCGTCATAAATACTAAACATTTAATAAGGATTTTTTGGGTGCGCATCATTTCGTATAAATATTTTTCGTATATCAACGTTTCAATAACATTCAATTGATATAATAAACGTTTCATATAACAACTATTAGCATAATTTTGTTTGACATAACGTACCTTTACTATAATGAACGTTTTCTATACTAACATTTTTAATTCATATAAAATTCATTTGATAAATTATTTTTTTATTAATTTACTTATTATTTATTGAATTTATACTAATAAAACAAAAAAAATATAATAATCAATTAGTTAATCGTTAATTTATTTAATTAAAATTGTTGTAAAAACGAAACGATAAGGCTCAATTAAATTGATCATAGGCGAGAGAAGCGAGCAAAAGAGTTCAAGGCACCCCGACACAGTTGGTTAGGTTCGAAGGATATGGCGGAATTGAGCGGAGGCGAGCGGAGCGATCTCCGTTCCATTCCGCCATACCCTTCAGGTTAGGTTGACATGAATGTATGCGTATGCCTGCTTGCCTGCATGCTTGCTTGCTTGCTGTATGCATGCTTGCTGTACGCATGCTTGAATGCTTGCTTACTTGTGTGTTAATGGCAAGGGCTTAGTAGAATCGATAATAGGCGAGCGAAGCGAGCAAAAGAGTTCGGGGCACCCCGACACAGTTGGTTAGGTTCGAAGGGTATGGCGGAATTGAGCGGAGGCGAGCGGAGCGATCTCCGCTCCATTCCGCCATACCCTTCAGGTTAGGTTGACATGAATGTATGCGTATGCCTGCTTGCCTGCATGCTTGCTTGCCTGCATGCTTGCTTGCTTGCTGTATGCATGCTTGCTGTACGCATGCTTGAATGCTTGCTTACTTGTGTGTTAATGGCAAGGGCTTAGTAGAATCGATAATAGGCGAGCGAAGCGAGCAAAAGAGTTCGGGGCACCCCGACACAGTTGGTTAGGTTCGAAGGGTATGGCGGAATTGAGCGGAGGCGAGCGGAGCGAGCTCCGCTTCATTCCGCCATACCCTTCAGGTTAGGTTGACATGAATGTATGCGCATGTCTGCTTGCCTGCATGCATGCATGCTTGCTTGTTTCTTGCTTGTTTGCATGCATGCCTGCTTGCCTTTGCTTGCCTGCTTGCCTTTGCTTGCTTTTTTTGCATAATGCATGCTTGCTTGTTCATTTACTTAATAATTGATGTGGATATTATAACTAACCAATGAAAATAACGAACTGATATTATATGAAATGGGTATTATACGAAATGATGATTATATGAAACATTTTTATAGGAAATGTTTATTATACGTTTTGAAATTATATGAAATGAAAATATGTGAAATGTCAATTATACGAAATAATTATTATATGAAACAAAATTATATGAAACGTTGTTATATCAATTAAATATTATACTAAAAGTTGTTATATCATATATTACACACCCGGATTTTTTGTTTGGCGGCAATTTGGGGTAGTTCTATATTTTATTATCCATCACATCACACCTTAGCTTATCGTGAATAGCTTTGTATTGCAAAAGTGCCCAAAACGGCTACTTTTAGCACTTTACCAATACAAAAATCAGGACGTTCTGAATAAAGGCCAGGTTAAAAGTACCCTAAACCGACGAGCATGTATGAAAGGATTGATGAAGGTTCAGGAAGCAAGGGAAGTATGTCAAGATCGTAGCAGGTGGAGAACTGTGGTCTCTGCCTACCCCGACGGGAACAAGTCGTGATGTTATGTATGTATGTATATACCAATACAAAGCTATAAATGATAAGCTAAGCTACACATATAACTACCCCATATTGCCGCCAGACGAACAATACTAATGAAAAGTTTTGTATTTGCGACGCAATAAATTTATTTCTAAAAGTAAGGTGCTGCCACTCAGCAACCATCTTGATGACGACTCCTTAATCTTTATGTAAGATTTATTATTTGATACAATTTACATGCAATAAATTGTTTGAATTTTTAGTAAAATTTTCCGTTTTTTGGTATCTTAGTCAAAAAGGAATCCTTAGTCATGTCCGTCTGTATGTCTAGACCCTACATATACATTTGATTCACGCTATACATTTTTATGGGTACCTCCTCTACAAGTAGGGTTGAATTTTTTTTTTCTGCCTTATAGTGTGGGCTGTCGTTGGATAGGTCTTAAATAATGTGTCTGCAAACATTATTTTTCGATTTAGTGAAAGTGCAATTTTTTGTTGGACTCGAGTGTTCCCCCCCCCCCCCCCAGCTAAACGCTTGTTATTGGAAATTGTGAAAAATCACAGTTGATGATGTTGATGAATCACAATAAACAATATATGATGGAATTAAAAGGAAAACTATCATTACTTTATTAAGTTAGCTTCACAGGTTAATGTGAAAAACTGGAAGTAATAAAAATTGCAAAAGCAATCAGGCGCTAGGAACTTGCTGAGCATTAGGAGGTAAAAAGTTTATGTTATAAATAAATCTGTTTTGCAATAATAAATCGTAAAAAAAAAAACTACGGAACCCTATAATGCGTGTGGCCCGACACGCACTTAGCCGGTTTTTGAAACTGAGGAACTTACCAAGCGAGCTGCCTCCTAGCCAAGTGGCACCACTCGAGGCCGAGAGAGATCGGTTGCCTTCGAGCGATGCCCGCGAGTTGCGCCGCTGACACTCGAACTTGCACGAACGACATACTACGCCATATGCACGGATCCATCTGTACACAGATGTTAAAAGATATATATATGCTTTCAGAAAATAAAAATGTATCATTTCGCGTGATACATGCACGAACAATAAAAAATAAAAAGACAAAGTTATAAAATAAAAATAAATATATTGCATCATTCATATAAAATCACTGATCGTCTGAAGTGTATAATGTGTGCAGGATAAGTTTGGCTCTGACGGTTATTTTCTGCGCATGGGTGACAAACGGAGAGGAAATGAACGATTCGCTTGCCTACCGCCACCTGCCGCGCTAACGGTGCTGTGCATTAACCGTCAGAGCCACACTTAGCCTGCGCACGCTATACACTTCTACAATATGATCAGTGATGTTATGTGGATGATGCAATATTTTTAAAAATTTCTGTCACTACTCCAACCTGAGTTGGTCCCAAAGAAGTTTTTGATCAGTATTAGAAATACAATTGATAGGCATAAAAAACTTTTTGAGCAAAATGTAAATTTTCTTGCTAACTGTAAATTTTTTTTAAATCTGTGAATGGGGATCAAAATTACACAAAGTTATGGAGTCCTAAGACCATTTTCGTGTAGCTGTGACGGTTACGGTACCGGCCTTGCAGTTCAATCTTAAATATCCTGTAAACTCTATGGCTTTAATTCCATGGACACTTTTTCTATACACCGATTACGTACTCGTACAACGGCCAAAATGCCAGCTACAAGATCAAAATAAGCATGAATACGACTTGTAAAACATATTAGTGACTTACCGAGTATTCAGCCCAGGCCTTGCAGACGAGCGCGCAAACAGCCAACTCGTGTGGAGTGAGTTTGGCGAATACACACAACATGGCGTCTCGGTCGAGCCACGGGGACCCTATTGGGTTCACTGGAACCGGGTGCGTCGGCGGCACCGGCCGGATCGGGTACAGCGGCTTCTTTAGGGGCTGGAAAGAAAACATATATCATTACTGGCTTCGTAACTTCGTGGAGTTCAAAAAAGTAGCCCATGTCCTCCCCCGAAGTTAGAACTATCTCCATACCAAATTTTAATCAAAATAGGTTTAAGTGATTCTAATGTAACTCTTCCAGTGTTCAGATAGTTCTACAAATTTTACTACCTAACTAAAATAGTTTAAAGTTACAAAAATAGTTTGAATTTTTAACACATTGTATAAAATTTAATGATTTTTAAATTTTCAACAATTGCAAGTTGTTTGATTGATTATTTTGGTTTCGTTTTTCTTGTTGTTAATTTGTTCGTTTTTTTTTTTGTGAAATCTGAAAGAAACTATTTTGAATTGTTATTTTTAATGGAGTATAGTAAAAAAAAAACATACAATCAAATAGAGAACCTACTCCTTTTTTGAGGTCTGTTTTAAATAAAAAAAGATCGCGGATTGGACTGGGCTAAGTAAATAAGCCGTAGATCTTACAACATAATTGCGCAGGCTCAGGTGAGGGCGGCTGCCATTTCTTGAGTTAGCGAGTGCCTTGAACCAAAATAAAATATAGGTAAAAAATAAGTCTAATATTGACAAATGTTTTAAAAGATTCAGCGGTGACAACTCCACTATTTTAAACGAGAATAAGCAAACCGCCCGCATACTGTCCTACTAAGTTATTTCAAAGTAAGTAAGTCCTGGAAAAGTGTTTTAAAAAATTGTTTACGAAATATACAAACAGAATAGAATTTCGAGGTAATTAGCTACTTAAGACTTTGCATATCTCTCCTATCTTTAAAGGATGCCTTTAGTAAGGGTGATGAAGAACAAACATTCTATATGATTTGCTCATGTCTGCCTCTTTGACTGATGATACGAGTAAGGAGCATCCTCTAGAAGATACAAAAAATATTGGCGGACATCCACACCCCTGCGTTTTTGAGGAATCAAGTTTTAACTATTTTGAAATTTGACAATGAAACGTACACCTGGCAGACTATGACTATCTGATTAAATACAATGTATAGATCCCCAGAAAAATGGTTTGCCACCATAATAGCCCTGCGTCGTAAAGTTACAGCTCTTCAAAATGCAAAAATTTACTACTTCGTCCCGTGATAATGCAGACCCCTGCATGTCTGCCTCTTTGATTTTCTACATCTTCAGAAGTATTTTAAACAGAAGCCACAAAGGCAGACCAAAAAAACATTATTTAGTATCTTATTTTCATTTTTTTGCTTTAACTCAAAAACGCAGCGACGCACAGAAAAACTTGTAAGAACCAAATCGATTCGTATTGAGCTGATCTATCATCCCTATTAATATGAATCATGAGCAAATCATATACCCAAATTGCAGCCAGCACCCTATTTAAAAGATCGCTTGTAGCGATAAGGCCGCCTTTGCCCACATAAGCTTAAGGTTTTCTTTTCTGTACAATTTGTTTCCTTGTTATGTGTGCAATAAAGAATCAATCTATATCTATCTAAGAAGTTGTCCAAAAGACAGTCGGAATCACAGAGCTGCTCTGTGGTCGGAATAATGTAGCTTAATTAGAATGACAACAGAGTGACATCGGGAAAAAGCGATGCGTAAGATATTACGCGAGAGAGAGACACGTATCGCTTCGTCCTGCTCACACGCATAGCTCTGTCCTGCAAAATTATTTCGACTGGAGGTGAATGTGGCTTAGAAGAAAGCGGAGCGGTGTACGAGAAAAGCCAAAATGATCGATCTTACCTTTAGAAAAGTTCATGTCTCGGTTAATGTGATAAAAAGTGGATATTGGTAAAAATACCTTCGTAACACTTGAGCCATGACACATGAGAAAGTAATAGTATTAATCCTACAGAGCAGACACTCTCCGCCTCCCACCATTTCTGATAGCTCCCCTCCCCCGCTTGTAACGCGGCCATCGCTGAGGTTCATTATTAGGGGCCAAAGGGACACGCCACTTAAAGGACACTGTCTATCAGCTACAAGTTCAACTGGTGGAATTTCCGAGCGCGTAATCGAGTGTCTGACTTATGGCCATGACCTGCCTTTTGTCGTCCTTATAGTGTGGCGAAGACCTGTTTTTTTGGACATCATATCATCTTCGCTCTAGCAACGCAGGATGCCTTTTAAAGCCCTAGTGACACAATGAGCTGTACCGTACCTTGGAGGAGTGGTGCGTGAGTTGCAGCGCGAGGTGTGCCCGCAAGGCTTGCTTCTTGGGCGCCTCGTCGTCCTCGCTCGAGCGACGCTTCTTCACAGTCGGCTCCGACTCGCCCGACGCGGTGCCTTCCTCCGAACGTTTTAACTCTACACGCAACACAATAGTATATTGTTTTACAAGGCAGACAAGTAATCAATTACACTCGATGAGAGAGAACAAAGCGAACGAAATGTTTAAGCAATTTAGCAATACAAAGCTCAGTAAGTATAATGTTATGATATAAATTATAATATTACAGAACTACTTGATACTGTCGCAATACGAACAATATCTGGCTCAATTATAAGCGATACAAATAAAATATTTATTCTTAAAATGACCCTTCCTCTGCACTGTTCGACTGTTGTCTTAAATAGTCACTGTCTAAAATATCACGCCTCTTTCCCGTTGGGGTAGGCTGAGACCACTGTCCTCCACCTGCTACGATCTTGACATACTTCCCTTGCTTCCTGTACTTTCATCAATCCTTTCATACATGCTCGTCGGTTTAGGGTACTTTTAACCTGGCCTTTATTCAGAACGTCCTGAATTTGGTCCTGGTACGTTCGCCTAGGCCTTCCCCTTCCAACGTTTCCATTCACTCTCGCCTGGTAGATCTCTTTCGTCAATCTTCGTTCATTCATCCTCTCTACATAACCAAACCATCTCAGCATCCCTTTCTCGATTTTGGTCACTACGTCTTCTTTTACGCCACACCGTTCTCTTATCACACTATTTCTTATCCTGTCACTCAATTTAACACCAATCATACTCCTTAGCGCTCTTATTTCCACTGCATTAATTCTACTTTCATGCTTCTTCTGCCATGCCCAGCTTTCACTGCCATACATCAGTGTTGGTACCAAAACTATATAAAATGTTTAAAAGTAATGTTTAAACTGACCGTCCTCAGTCTTGATAAGCACATCGTTTTTGGTCTCGTTGTCGGAGCCGGGTTCCGATTTCACAGGGCCCGGGGGTGGCGGCGGAGGTAGCTTATTCTGTAAAATAATAATAAATAAATATCGAGGCAATTGATTATGTAAAATAAAATAAAAACCGGCCAAGTGCGATTCGGACTCGCGCACTGAGGGTTCCGTACCACCACATAATCATAATTGTATTAGTTGAAATTACAGTAAGTTAATGTGCTAGATTTTTTGAGTCCGACACGCGCTTGACCAAATTTTATTATTTGTTGTTATTATATAGCTTATGCACTATAAACATACCAATTTTCAAGTTTGTAAGTGTTCCCGTTTTTAAAATAGAACTAAAACAAAAATCGCCTCCACGACCATCCAACTTGACCCCTCTCTTATATGAATGTTTTTGAAACGGGAGCTCACCACAATTGGTTATCATTAGTTGTGAGTAAAGTTGTAATATTTAATGATTTCAGACTTTTCCCTTTATTTGTATTGTGACACCTAGCTTCTTGCCAAATTTCATAATTTTAGGTCAACGGGAAGTACCCTATAGGTTTTGCTTTAGTGCATAAATGTATGGAGATGAGGACATAAAATGCCATATCTTTTGATTGCGTCGTTGTGAAAAATTTAAATTTTCAGGTCTTGTGTGGTTCATGGACCCTAATATGTAATATTAATTTCAACCTGATACCACCCGTTCGTGAGATAAAGGGTCTTGACAGACAGACAGACAGATGGACAACAAAGTGATCCTATAAGGGTTCCGTTTTTTTCTTTTGAGGTACGGAACCCTAAAAATATGTATCAAGACTATAATTATTGCAAACTTGTTTATTAGGAATAGTTTCAATTTCTCTGGACAGATACATTCGGATCTTTCCGGATTAGGATATGTGTGTTGCAGGCGAATTGTGAAGTACTAATGCATTTCGTAAAACGGCGAGATGCAATTCGCAAACTTTACACACTGTCTGGGTATTTTGCAAAACGGCGCTAGTATATTCACACTAATTCGTTTCACGATTGTGGTCACAAGATATCTTAAACCAACCCAGTCGATCCCGAAAGGGTTTGCCTTGTAAATGTAATGAAAATGCATGTAGTGTTCTAAATCTGCAACAACAACCTGCCGACTAGTGCTAACGCCATTTGCCTGTGTAAATACAGACAACTTTACAGGCAGTTTGAACGCCACATAATAATACAAGGTGTAACAGAAAGGGTATGTCAACCCTGAAGAATGTGATTCTGCCTATAAAACTGAACAATTTTCCCTTAAGAATATAGGTCGAAATACGAAAAAGAAAATTTTACTTCCCATAAAAATGCGCTATTAGCTGATTCAGTTTCTATGGGATGTAATTTTTTTTACGTATTTCGACCTATGTTCTTAGGGAAAGTGGTTCAGTTTTCTGGGCAGAATCACATCCTTCAGGCTTGCTATAACCTTTTTATTACACCTTAGACATTGTTTCGGTTACACCTAAAGGACCTCGCGCACTAGCGGCCACGACCAATACTCAATACTCAATACATTTATTGCCTTCATATGGTACATAACAAGATGGTATTATAAATAAGGTATCTCATATGAGCCCATTTTCAGAGGCATTGCAATAATTGAGATAGACCGAGATTTTAAATAGTTATCAACAATATTTAATTATGTATTTATATAATGTAGGTATATTTTTTTAGTTTATTTATTTTTATCATTGAAATATTCGTTTAAATTATAGTAAGTTTTATTTATTAGGTATTCTTTTAATAGTTTTATCATCTTATTATAAGAATTTTCTATTCTTATATTTAGCGGTAGATGATTATATATTTTTATTGATACACTTAAAGGGCCAGAACTATGTATTTTTAATTTAGAAGGTATATTATTAATTTTATTTGTTTTATACCTGCGAGGGTACAGTCGGGGCTGATTATCTTCCATTTCGTAGAACTGCGGGTTGTTCTTAATAAATTTGCAAGCTTCTAGATGTATAGAGGTTAAAATTAAAATTTTCAATTTAGTAAAGGTCGACCTACAGCTTTCATCATTTTTTAAATTTCCTAATATGCGTATACATTTTTTTTGTAATATGAAGAGATCTGATACGTTTGTGCTATTGCCCCAAAGAATAATGCCGTACCACACCCAGTGGCCGCAATAACCAGAAGCTACCGTCATATGAACGTCGCGCACTCGGCCGTGGTCGTGGCCGCTAGTGCGTGAGGTCCCTAAGTGACTCGATGTTTTGTTCTTGGTGTCAGTAGCATAGGTACCTGATGGTGTTGACTGAGCTGACTTGCATCAGAGCTGACGCTCATCCGGCGAAGGTCTGACGACTTCTGCCGTGCGCGGAAGTGACGCGGCTGTAAATACAAGAATTTATATTAAGATAAAAGGGTAGATGTTTAATCATGGCGGAACTACAGCGGGTATGGCGTGAAAAATCGACCGTGGTGCTGCGCGTGGGATATTCCCAAGATTTCGACGGACCATTATGTTAGGGCTCCTGGTTTCTTTTTTTTTCAGCGTTAATTTAACCAGCAGCCCATGTTATACATATTGTCCCTGGCACGGACCGTTGCGACCTGTGTCAGTAGAATGTCCGAAATGTTTCCCTACTAACCTTGTAGTCGTGGTTGAGCCCCATGGTGGTGCACGTGGGGCACTCCCACGAGTTGGGCAGGTCCTCGTTGATCTGTCCGCCGGCGGGCACGCACGCCGGGTGCACGATGCTGTAGCAAACTGAACACTCGCGCAGCAGGGACGGACCGTTGCGACCTATGACAAAAGAATATCCTCAATTAAATAACTTCAATTGCAAGAGCAGGCTAATGCACACGCGATTTTTGAACGACCGTGGATAAGGTTAAGTTACGGTTTATTGGTCGATATCGACTTAGATCCACTCGAAAAAGTAGCCCTTAGCAGTAAATTTGCTGTGTGGTAAGCGATTTTTCAATACACTGCTCGCTCAGCTTACCGAAAAAACGGTCGCCGTTCCACATTTTGCACGTAGTCGTGGCCAGGCGAAATTATTTTCAAAGCTTAGTGTCAAGTTTTTTTTATCAAACAGGTTTTACCGGAAATACAAACGTTTGCTTTTTAAGTACCGCCCCACGGTGGTGACACTGGTGGCATACAATACATACTCACCAGAGTTCTCCTTGACTTGAAGCGACACGGGAGTCTACATACAGCCGTCGAAATGGCAGACAGCACAGGAGGCAGTCACAGGCAGCATGGGTTGTACAGTTGAAATTATGTAACTTGATTAGAATGACAGTATCAACATCTTATGAATCGCTCCGTCCTGCTCTCACAGTGCTGTCATTCTAATCAAGCTACATCATTCCTACTGTAGACACTGACACATCACGCCGTCTGCTTCCCATATACCGCCGAAATGTGGTAACACTGGTGGCATAAAAACTTACCGGAGTTCCCCTTGGCTTGCGGCGCCACGGGCGTCTGCATCCAGCCGTCGAGATGGCAGACGGCGCAGGAGGCGGTCACAGGCAGCATCGGTTGCAGACACTGCCGCATCACGCACGTCTGCTTGGCACGACCTAAACCGCCGAACTTCACCATGTCATGGCAGAATACACATTCTCCGCAGTCCGTGCGTTGGCATGCTTCGCATTTCTTGCATCTGAAAAGGACACCACGTATTAAATAATACAAAGTGATGCTTGGGGATAAAACTCGGTGATTCTTTTGATTCTACCATGGATGAATAACAAATAAGGACTAAGCATCCTTTTATAGAAATCGTGACCCGGAAAAATATATACCAAGATGGCGCTAGCAAATAATATGGTTAGTTATTACGGTGTGTAGTGTATTCTAATAAAAAACATACCAAATTTCAAAAATAGCGTTTCTTTTTAGTAAAATATGTTGAAATTTTGTACGTTTTTCAGCAGGATTCTCGGTAATCCATAATATCTTTTCAGATTATTTGTCAGGGCCATCTAGTTTCAGTGCGTTTTATGATATTTTCCGGGTTATAATTTCCAGTAGGGGGTTGTCAGTCTTTTTTCCAAAGAAAAAAATTTACTCGAATAATTTTTGTGAAAATTTTTGAGGACTTATCTAGAATTTACGTTTGAGGGGTGCCTTTCCACCAGAGTTGGTTAACCAGTGAACACAGCTCTAAGCTAGGAACGTAGCTCTAAACAATCTTATTGCTTTGATTTTTCCAGCTCACAGGCACAGAATAAAGTAATATTACTATCATACAGAACGGATACTCTCCGCCCCCCTTACAATCTACTCCGCACCCGCGCCCGGTGCAGCAGCGGGTCAGTTGTACTGAACATGCAGCCTTCGCGCGCAGGATGTGTCATAGGAAAATAGATGCCAAGTATAATATACTTATACAACTACAGAGTACACGGAAATATTGTTGCAAGCAAAAGGCAAGAGACTCAGTTTTTGCTCTCAGGTTACACCGGGCAATATTGAAAGAACTGGTTCCTTCACATATGGAATATCTTTGGTCACAGGTTAGCTAGGTACTTAGCACAGCTGTATTTAACCTTGCAGTGGTACCGACCTGGTGCGCCGCCGACGGGGCGCGCCGCTGGCGTGGTCGGGGCGCGGGCGCGCGGGGCCGCCCCCCCGTGCCCCGCCCCCCCGCGCCCCGCGCCCGCTCGACTGCCGCCGCTCGCGAGCCGCCACGTCGTCGGGGCCTGCAATACATGCATCATGTCATTCATAATAACCTACACCGGGGGCCGAGAAGGTTTTTTCACGTAGTAATCAGGGAAAAAACGAGATGTCTCAGCTCAGTAGATGGGGGTTAATGAGAGAGTCACGTAGGATCATGTAATAAATTCCAAAACGGAGCCCGGTGTTCAGGACGCCATTTTCTGGCAGTGGAAAAGAACAAAAATTATCTTTAGCAAAAAGAAACACTTTGTATACCAAAAGATGGGAACTAATGATGAATAATGGTAAAAAACTTTGGACAGAAAAGAAAACTGGGGACCTTATTCAAAACAAACAAGCCTGAAAATCTAAAACAGGACATATCTTTACGTGATATTAGGCGCAAACAAAAGTGATTGCCCGTACTAGAGTAGGTCATACTTAGGTCATACTGATACTAAAACACATTTGTCGGACATGAAAACCGGGAGCTTTAGCAAAAACAATATCTGAAAGTCTGAAAATGGATATTAAAAAAAATTACGAAATGATTTTTTTTTGAGAGCACAATTTTTTACCTTTGAGAATCGGTATCCCAGTGATAGCTGCATGCTGCTTATCGTGCCTGTGTTGCTCGACGACGGTACGAACATCGCGAACTAGCGCTATCGGGTCAGACAGTAACTCCGGAACAGACTTCCTGGCTGCCGGCAGTTGGTGAAGGTACATCACTATCGCCTGAAAAACAACAATAACTGCTTAAACTTGTTCAAATTGATACAGGAGGAAAACATTGTCTTCATTAGGTCGGGCTTAACTAAACCTTCGGCTTATCAAATTTAGATTTTATTTATTCAATTTAGATTTTTTAAATAGTCCTTCCTCACTCTCTTAATAAATCAACATTCATTAATTAAAAATCTATAAAAAATACTTTTTCTCAGTTATGCATATGAGGAATAGAATCGAACCAGGAATTGACCCCTGTAGTACCCCTAAGTTCTGAGCAAAAAAAAACGAAGATTTGATTAGTACTTTTTGCTGTGTACGTAGGTATCTTTTTACTAGACGAATAAACAGACATTTCAAGCTCGGAAATGTTAGAAAAAAACAACACTGATAGAAAGACTGTCATTGCTTGGTCTACACAATCAAAGGCCTTTAACAAATCCTTTGTAGGTGAAAGATCTTTTTCTAAATCACATCATGAAATATTGCGGTATGGGTAAGTAATGTTTTTGCTAATTTACTTTACAATCAGGTGGTACAATTGCGTGTTTGATCACTCATGCCGTAAGGTTGAAGACACACCACAACATTTATTGTTAGGTGACATATTCAAAGGCCTTAGCTAAACCTCACCTTAAGTCCATGCAGCTCCACCTGCGTGAGATGTACGTGCTCCTTGGGCGGGGCGAGCGGACCCGCCTGCCCCTCGGGCGCGAGGTGCGAGCGCCCGAGCAGCGCCGACACGTAGCGGTCGAGGACGTACCACAGCATTTCAATGAAGAATGGATAGCGGAACTTTTGGGGGACCTGCCAACAAATGCGGAATTTTCAGCATTAAGACGATTATAACCCTGAAATTGCAAAAATTAGCTAACTTTGAAGGCAAACTTCTCCCAAACGGATGGTCCAATCGTTACAAAAAAATATACATAAGTTAATTAATATGATAAACAATAATTTTTAAGAAGATTATTTTTATTATAATTGTTAGTTTTGCCAGAAAAAAATCTTCTCTCTCCTCTTATTTAACGCAAAAAATATCCTATTGCTTCGAAGGCTCCTAAACGTCTAAAACGATTTTGATGCTTCTTCCACTCAATAATTCTAAATTTTACGGTTTCTGAAATTTAAGTAAAAAATTTGAAAAAATAATTATTAATGTGGGATAAAATCAATAAAAACCCCTTTTTTGGGTGAGAGTCTCGACGTTGGTCGTAACAGCCACGTTGAAGAGCACTCTTATATGAACGCTATTGACGTGTCAATAAAGTCGATATTTGCATTGACGATCGCGTAGCTTCTAATTTGAGGGCTGTAATCACCTTAAAGTAGTTACCACTCTAGTCAAATGGGCTGTTTATTGAACGTCAAAACAGATTTTTTTAAAACATTTTATACCAAATTCACGAACCATATCGCCATAAATTCTTAGCATCGTGTACGAACTTCTGTGGTAAAACGGTCAGAATTAGCAGTTTCACAAGATCCTTTTATGAATAGAAACGTCTTTTTTTAATCTCTGACCACATTATACAAATTATTTTAAGCTCAAGTAGAGTAACTAAATGACCTGTTTTAGTATTTCACATTAAAAGTGACATATTTTTAGGCGATTGACCACAGTGACCACACGCTTGTAAAGATACTATAGATAAACCGCCTAAATGAGTCCTCGCCCAAGGGGTACAGGGGCGCGGGGGTAAGACGACAGGCGGGGGGACGGGCGAGGTGCGGGCGGCGGGGCATTCTCATTCTCTACGCGCATCCGCCCCCCGCACCTGCCCTTGTTCGCGGGCGAAGACTCTGCCGTCGAAGACGAAGAAGACTAGTCGCCTCTGCGACACACAAATTCGGGGGTTTCTTCCCGATGGTGATGATATTTTCTACGTACCTTAGTAACGTCTTCGACTTGTGCGATTTTGAGCTGCTTCTCAATACCGAACTGGTGAAGAAAGTTGCCGCCGAAGACTAAAGAGTCGCTCGGAGTATAAACGGCGTGGATCCAGCCAGTTGGGATGAAGAATGTGTGGCCTGCTTGCAGCTGAAAATATAGGTAATTAATAAATCGACTGCCTTGATCTCTGTATGTTAATATTTCGTGCATCCAATGTAGCACACAATTAATCAAAATTTTCATTCTTTCTCTCCGTCTCCGCAATAAAGTAGAAGTTGGACTTCTTCATAACACATTTTTTGGTGTCATCATAATATCGTATGGGTTGTAAGATTGATGACCAACCTCACAAGCCCTGGTGGCTGAGTTGTTGAGCCGCCCAAGGGGTTAACAATATTTAAAAAGTAAATACGTGCTATCTCTATCTGATCGCACGATCGGTCAGCACCAGCCAACGACTTTTACCGCAGGCTGTTGAGCCCTAATTCGTGCGATTTGCTGGGCAACGACTGTCTTTTCAATACTAGCTTTGCTTCTCAACCATCTGGATTGTAGTATTAAATATTTCGCAAGTATTAAATTGAATAAAACGGGGTGTACGTACATGTCTCCTCCCTTATTTTCTGGCCCTATGGGGCAGTCTGTAACATAGTGTATTACTTTACCCTTCAAACACCACTCTGCTAGAGCATCAACCTGCCCAGATAAGTCCATAGAGGCGTAAAAGTAAAGTATCATCGTGACATCCCATGAAACCTCCACTACAGGACAGGAAGCTCCCTCCAAAATTCCAGCTTTTGCTGAAACAATGTGGAGGAGAAGTACCATAGTCAAGACGCTTGTTACCGTTACGGCTGGCACCAATGACCGCGGTTATTGGTGACCGCAGAATGTATGATGATACGATACACAGAAGGATGCTGCTGCCCATCCTCTGGTTCCCATTAACCCTTAGTCGCCTTTTACGACACCCACGGGTAGAGATGAGTTGGTACTATTCTTTGCCAGCACCACACGGGGCCAAAAAGACCATCACCCACAAATTTCTCCCCACTGCCCACACATTTCCACTCAATCCAACTTTCAGAGTATTCAACATAATGGGATTCAACATATTGAGATTCAACTTAATGGGAATCCAACGTCTGGAGAATTCAACATAATGGGATTTCAACTTAATGGTCCTGAAGGAAAGTAAAGTATAACTTACATGAACTCGAATGCACTTCTCAACAGTATCTCCAAAGAAAACGTCAGATTGTTTGCCAGATAGCACCCACTTTTCATAGAGCTGCAAGTTCTTCTCTGTCGGTGGGATCAGCCAGAATACCTTTGCACCTGAAAATATATCAATGTAGCATATAATGTCGTTCTAAAAGCAAACAAACCGCTTCAATTACACATCCACCATCCCGCACAGAAAAATCTTATTGACTTAGGATTCCAAAATTAGACCACTCAGATAAGACACCTCTGTGACGAGTGGCCGTCGTGCTGGTTGACTGATTTAATTTTTCACGTCCCTGCTCCGCTTTTCAGTGTCTGAAGCCGGGTCCAGACGTGTGTAACGCGTAATGTAAGATTACGTGAAATTTTGCGTCAACAGTGTGGACGGCACACGAAGTCAAAGCGAGTAAACGGCAAACGAGCACTACTAACGCCTTTAGAGTACTTATAGGTTATTCTGTGCCTTCGTGTTCGCGCAAAAAACCAACAGTCGATGGATCAGCCCGAGCGCCAGCGCGAGCGTTAGTGCCGTCCACACGTAGAATTCGTGTTACATTACACCACAGAACAATGATAGGGCCACTCCGCCTGCGCGCGCACCCCCCCATAGAAGCTAATATAGTAAAAAAAATTGGTTCCTTATTGAATAGGTATACTATCCAATTTATGTAAGAGCTTATTTTGAATGCACATCATAAAGACATTCGTTGCCATAGAGACGCTGTCACTGGTTTTTTGCATCTTACTCTCTCGCAATAATGGTATACTATCTTTATCGCACTCAAATTACGCTAGTAGTGTGGGTGCGGAAAACGTGTTAGTTTTAGTAAATGGTGACACTGATTTGTATTGAATGACATAAAGAATTCGTCTCTAGATGTAGAGCAAGACGCATGGACTTCAGAGCTCTGTGCATTACACGGTGGATTACATTACACATTACACACATCTGGACCCGGCTTCACTCAGTATCTACTTGCAAATAATTACAGCCTTTTGAATGGCAAAGTTCCGTCTAAAATACAATTTCTTCTAACATTGGCAAGGAAACTCACCTCTCAAAATGTGATACCACACGGAAGTGCCGCCGAAGTCAATGTGGAAGTCAGTGTAGCAACCCTTGACTGACATCAGGCAATATTTCTGCACTTTTGGGTACATCATGTCATCCAAAGCGTTTGTAGACTCCGTCTGTAGACAATACGTTCTCTTATAGAAGAGTGTGCCGGTTATACTCGTAACCGTCTTTATGAAAAAAAATTAAATGCCGGAGGAATTGCAAAGTAATTCCTTCTGATAAAGCTTCAATTGGTAAATTAATGAAGGTATGTAGAAGCTCCGATACATAGGGACGGCTACAACTGTGTTGTAGTGTAAGGGTTTCCGAAAACTCAAAGGGCATGATCAGTCAAACCAGATCAGGAAATCTGTCTCTTACAACCTTTATGTCAGTACCTGTCCTTCAAGTGTAACGGCCACACTGACTGTCGATCCAATCGATCGTCGCACTACGCGCAGCGCTTGCACGTAGCTCTCGAGACGAGTGTGCAAGTGCTCTCCGAGTCTCACGTTCGTTAGGGTCTGTGTTGTAGTAATCTGGTCCTACATGTCAGTACCTGTTGGTCCTTCAAGTGTCGTGGCCACACTGTGTCGACCCAGTCGATCAGTCGTACAATGCGCAGCGCTTGCACGTAGTTCTCGAGACGAGTGTGCAAGTGCTCTCCGAGTCTCACGTTCTTTAGGGTCTGTGTTGTAGTAATCTGGTCCTACATGTCAGTACCTGTTGGTCCTTCAAGTGTCGTGGCCACACTGTGTCGACCCAGTCGATCAGTCGTACTATGCGCGGTGCTTGCACGTAGTTTTCGAGACGCGTGTGCGAGAACTCTAGTGAGATCACATTCAGCAACCGTTCTTTGTTAGGGTCGTCGTAGTAACGCTGCCAGTCCTGTTGCCAAAAAAAGAAAGATATAGATTCGGAGCCGTCAATATAATTGGCATACTTAAACGAATACGTAGTGAATAAAGTTTAGTAAAGAATGCTGAAATGTCAGTAAAAGATGAATAAACGAAAATTTACGAAAGAGATTTACAAGGCGAGGGTGAATGGAAACGTTGGAAGGAGAAGGCCTCGAAGGACGTTTCAAGACAAAAATCAGGACTTATAAATAAGGGCCAGGTAAAAAACCGGCCAAGTGCGAGTCGGACTCGCGCACTCAGGGTTCCGTACCACCACATAAACATAATTGTATTAGTTGAAATTTCAGTAAGTTAATGTGCTAGATTTTTTGAGTCCGACACGCGCTTAACCAAATTTTATTATTTGTTGTTATTTTATAGCTCATGCACTATAAACATACCAATTTACAAGTTTGTAAGTGTTCCCGTTTTTAAATAGAACTAAAACAAAAATCGCCTCAGCGACCATCCAACTTGACCCCTCTCTTATATGATTTTTCTTGAAACGGGAGCTCACCACAATTGGTTACTATTAGTTGTGAGAAAAGTTGTAATATTTAATGATTTCAGACTTTTCCCTTTATTTGTACTGTGAGACCTAGCTTCTTGCCAAATTTCATAATTTTAGGTCGACGGGAAGTACCCTGTAGGTTTTGCATTTTTAAATAAATGTATGGAGATGAGGACATAAAATGCCATATCTTTTGATTGCGTCGTTGTAAAAAATTTAATTTTTCAGATCTTGTGTGGTTCATGGATTCTAATATATCGTATTAATTTCAACCTGATACCTTTACCCGTTCGTGAGATAAAGGGTCTTGACAGACAGACAGACAGACGGACAACAAAGTGATCCTATAAGGGTTCCGTTTTTTTCTTTTGAGGTACGGAACCCTAAAAATACCCTCAACTACGAGCGTGAAAGTAGAGAAGGCGTGGGAATTTTACCAAGATTGTAGCAAATGGAACGCTGTGGTCTCTGCCTATCCCTAAAGCCCGAGTCTTACTGAGGTGGTAGCGGAAGCGTTCCGTGGCGGTATTTTTTGTAAGCATGAGTTCTTATGCACCCTGTCACATTGAAAACCGGTCGCGGCGCGGTATTTTCTTCCCGCAGGTCCACCCCCGGACCCCTTTCGCAATCATACCGCCTCTGTGTGACTTGGGCTTAAGTGGGAGGCGTAATTATGTAAAATTGCAGGGTAATAATATGGTATTATAAAGATTTTTATTACGAGATAGGTATCTCTGAACTGACAAAATTCTGCGTACGAGGGCCACACCGAAATGATCGGGAATAGAAAAAAGTACAAAAATAATACAACAATATTTACTTTCATTGTTTTTCGAAGTATTCTCCGTGACAATCGATGCACTTTTGGATTCTATCAAACCAATTATTATAACAGTAATTCCAGTCTGAAGTGGATATAGTCGAAACGGCCGATTTGTAAGCTTCGACTGCCTCTTCTGGGCCTTGAAATCGTTGACCACGTAGCATATCTTTAATTCTTGGGAATGTAAAATAATCATTGGGGCTCAAGTCAGGGATATACGGTGGATGGTCCATTAACTCCACGTTTTCCTGATTTAAAAACGCGATCGTTTTGCGAGCGGTATGTGAGCTCGCATTATCCTGGTGAAGAATGATGCGACGATTCGGATTAATTTTACGAAGTTCTCTTATGACTTCCGGCAAACAAACTATTGTGTACCAATCAGCAGTAACCGTTCTGCGTTCTTGTAAAGGAATCGTAGCCACATGACCAGTTTTCGACACAAACGAAGCGACAATTTTTTTCGACACGCTACGAGAGCGGACAACTTTTGTTGGCTTGACCTCGCCTTCGAAGACCCAAACAGCCGATTGATGTTTTCTTTCGGGCTCATATGAATAAATCCACGATTCATCACCAGAGACGATATTGTAAACTGCATTTGAGCTCCCTCTATTGAACCGTTGCAGAGTAGACCGACACCAATTAACACGAGCCGACTTTTGTTCCTCGGTCAAACGATGGGGCACCCAGCGGGAAACTAACTTCTTGACACCCAGTTCATCATGTAAAATAGTTTGAATCGCTGTCATACCAATGCTGAGAGAAGCCCGAATCTGCTCGTATGTCACATGTCTATCTTCTTTTATTAATTGGCGCACAGCATCGATGTTATCTTGTGTTACCGCTGTTTTTGGTCGACCAGTAGAAGGAACTGTCGTGAGAGAGGAACGTCCACGACGAAACTCAGAATACCAACGATATATAGTCGTTTTACTGGGTGCTTCAAGTTCATAAACAGAAACAAGCTCGGCGAGACATTGTTCTTGAGATAAACCTCGACGAAAGTTGTGAAAAATTATGGCACGGAAATGTTCCCGCGTAAGCTCCATTTTCCCCACTGACTTGTCAAACTCAAATGGCTACTACTCTTTTCTTTTTTACTTTTTTTAAAATTCAAAAATGGAATTGTGTTTGAAATAATACTACATGTCATAAACCAAAAAGGTTTTAATCTAATTTATTCCTGAGTATTCTAATTGTCTGTATGAAAGGATTGATGAAAGTTGAGGAAGCAAGGGAAGTATGTCAAGATCGTAGCAGGTGGAGAACTGTGGTCTCTGCCTACCCCGACGGGAACAAGGCGTGATGTTATGTATGTATTTATGTATTCTATTCCCGATCTTTTCGGTTTGGCCCTCGTAGTAAAATAGCATTTCTGTGATCTGTGTACAAGAGAACAGTAACCTAAGAAGTAAAATGACATGACAGGAGTAAAATAAGTACCTACAATGCAGAATTTTAATAGTTCTAGGTGTTTGAATTGGAAGTAACCAGATAACTATAATTCGATTTATTACGATATTCAAATTAAACCCAAAAGAGCTATACAACGACTTAAATTGCTCCAAGTGAAAGAATCTTGCTTATGGTCCCGATTCTCATAACAGAAAGAAAGGAACGAATAAAGAAGTTGGGGAGGTTACCTTCATAGTCATCTCAATGTTTTTCTGTGTGTTGACGTCCATGACGTCGAGAAGCCGCCGCGAGCCGACGCACATGCGCACATCGTTCACTGTGAAATTGCTTGTAGGGACTCTGCAACAAACCAAAACAAATATAAATAAGATCGTATGCGAACTAAAAGTTTTGTTCTGTGCAGTCTCCGCATTGTCTGTTAAAATGATTGTTGTTAAAAGTACCCACGGCAGCAAATAAGTGGTAAAGAAACCAGTATAAGCTGAACTAGCACTACGCTACAAATTACCGAAACAGAGACCCGATCAAAACTGTTACCATTAACGTGCAAGTACAATAACTTAACAAAGCTGCTTCTCGTAAAAAAAATCCCAAAACGATTGCATGCACATTGGACACACATCAAATATCTTTCCACAATTTCAGAGTTGGGCCCTTTAGCGGTACCTTTAATGACACCATAATACTAATATTATTAATTAATAAACAAGATGCTGCGCTGCTAACCATCTTCTAGTGTAGTTTTACTTAGTCGCCCTTTAAGATGCCTACGAGAAGTGGTAGATATTATTGAAAGCCAAGTACCTACAAAAGGTCTAATTAAAACACGTTAATTAACGCGGCATGTTAAAGAGATTAATTCAAGGACATTAAGGACTACGACAAAATAAAATGGCGTGAATAATTGGACCACCCTTCTACGACCACATAAAAATGGTATAAAACACGAACCAAGATACCTAAACACCTGCATCATTACATACCTTCCTAAATAGAAAGACTAATTCGTCATGCATTGCTGGGAGGCTTGGTTTTGTTAATTTCAACATCGTTATTACAACCAGCAATGTATGAAAAATTAGTTTCTGAATTAAGGAAGGTGTGATAGCGGCTTCTAATATTTTATTCTATGTTGTGTTCCAACCTACACGGCCGACCTGTAAAGATTCCGGGAAACATGGCATAGAAACGTCAATTATTAATATTTAAGCCAATTAATCTAACAGATTTTAAAAAAATACTATCATAAATCTGAGACCTAGCATAGGCTCAATTTATATCTTTAATAAATCTTACAAAGAGGGATAGAACTCTATAATTACGAGTATAAAAATGTGTATATTTGTAAGCAATCGATCTTACAAAGAGGGATAGAAACATAGAAACATAACAACATATAAACATATTCTTAAAACCAGTATAAGGTGAACTCAACCTGTATAATATTTACCATTTAGCACAGGTCAGCTTAAACTGGTACTTTTATAAAAAAAAAATACAAAATTGCCGGATTAAATTTTTTACAGCTTTAAATAGCCTAGGTTACTATTTAAAATTAATTTATATAAATGTGCATTTAATGCAACCTCATATCGTAGATTGACTGGACTACACGTATTTCGATTCTTGGTCATCATTCTAAAACCTTTTTGCCGTATCGGTCTACGCTTCCTTAAGTAATGTGCCTTACCGCTAATTCTCAATCGTATGAAAGTTTTTTTTCAACAAAAAGAAACTAGGTACAGTGACTCGCCTCTCATAAGAAAGGATCGAAACTAAGAGTGGAAAACTCCATGCCTACGGTAAAACTGACGCGAAAAATTCCGCCGGAATATGTAACGTTATTATCCTTTTTGCACCTGACTACCTATCTTAAAACGTATTTTTACAAGTCGGTTTAATCGGTCGATATCAAAGTGTAGGAAAAGCTTTTTATCGGCTTTATAAATAAGGTGCGATACCTCGCTCGATTTCCTTTTCTATTTATAAAACGGAAAACAAAAGCGCGACAGTTTGTCTCCGCTCATCTATCTCTCTCTTGCGTTAGATAATTTGTGTTTGTGGATTGTTTTCATCTCCCTCGTACCTGTTTACGAATGTTGAACAGATGCACATATCGGCCTTTTATTGAGTTAATCGTATTTACCTGATTTACAGGTTGCGGGCGAATGGGACTTTATACAAGGTCTTTAGGAATAAGCATTTAATTGTTTTGGTAGGCAAAGAAAATTTCAGATTGCAACCAATGCATAATGTCTAGGGCATGTCTAGGTTGACACTCGCAGCGCGACTTCAGCTCTTACGGCTATTGTAAGAAGAATGGTACAAAGTCCAATGTGTCAAGCTTGACGTCCTATTGAATGTACACGCACAGTGGACTGAACGAAATCTCCACTCCAAAGTTTCATAGACATTCAAAGTAATCTTCAAGTCAAAGAAAATTCTTAAAAATAATAAAATGGAATAACAAATTTAATGACTGACGTTATGGGCGGCGACTGTCAGAAAACTCAAAGGGTGACTTGGTTATGGTGCTTCTTTATTTTGTTTCGGGTCTTATTTTGCCTAATTATAAATATCGCGCTAAGACCCGGAATAAAATAAACATGTGAGAAGTGCGTAAGTCTAAAACAAAGCCTGTTTAAGGGGCATTTGCCCTGAGGCGGAGAGGACACACGAACAAAATTATGTGTAATTAAACACGTAAAACCCTGTAATGCAACCAGATAAGATAGTGCAACTGTCATGGGTTAAACGCTCAGAAAAATAGGGGTTATACAAGAAGGAATGAAGAAATAATTCGTCTCAAGTTAGGGATTTACACATAGATGTAAGTCACAACAAATGACATAATCCTAGTATCTTTGTACATGCAATGAAGGCGTCGTTCTAATAATTTAGTAGGCTTTTGAATATTTCACAATCATCAATGATGATGTGACATGCTGACAAATGCCATCCCATAGTACAATAAATTAGCACGGTATCTATTCCGAGCGAAGCAAGGAGGTCCGAAATCATTGGTTAAACGTCACATCGTTCCGCGCCGCCATGCCACCCCGCGTCAATGAAAACACCGGTGCACACACATTGATATTTGATATTTTCCAGGGGAAGCCTAGCCCAAGCGCTGCGGTGAAATGAAACAGAGTCAAACCATGTCAAACTAATAAAGCGCTAAGTGTTTGAAGACACTAAGGGCAGGCCTTCAAATATGAAGGGCGTCTTCAGCTTGAAGAAAGGCTTACGGAAATAACGAGTCGTCATCATACTTTTCGATCATTAAAATCATGTAGGCAGTGATTTTTTTATCAAATACTATTATTTATTTTTATGTTTTTCACAATGTTCTACAAGATGTAACAGAAACGGTATATCAACCCTGAAGGATGTGATTCTGCCCATGAAACTGAAAAACTTTCCCTAAGGAACATAGGTCGAAATACGAAAAACATTTTTAACCTCCCATACAAAATGCGCATCAGCTGATTCAGTTTAAATGGGAGGTAAAAACATTTTTTCGTAAATCGACCTATAACAAAAGTTGTTCTGTTTCCGTTGGTATACCCTTTTTGTTACACTCTGTATAAAACTGCTAGTCATTCTACAGGTAGGTAATTTTGTTGGCTATGCTGATGGATACTCAGCACCCACCGATAAACTCTCGTGGGTGCTCGACGACACCTTGAGCACCCACGTAGTCGGCGCACCGACTCACGTGGATTGCTCCCTAAAATACATGGTGTCATAACATAAGATATATGGATAACTAAACTACAAAACAAGCTACAAAAGTCGCGGTGCACATGCTAGACCTACAGGTCAATCATGGCAGCTCATGACTATTATTTTTGCATGCCATATTTATTTTACAATCTAAATACTTAGTTGCTAATTAACATTACATCACCCTGTTGGAGTACACCAATACTCTTACCTAATTAAACATTCAGTTTAATTCCAAGTTAATAGAAAAATAATTAACAAAGTTGACTAGCGCGCGCCTTCCACGTGACGAACGGTATAAACTTTAGTTAAAGTTTCCAAGTAACAAAAGAGTCGTCAAAAGCTGAAGCATTACAGATTCTTAAACTCAAATAATTTATTTTTCTTTTTAGGTCGCCGTCCCGACTTGGTAGCTGTTGTTTTGCAATGAAAACTTTCGACTTTTCTACGTATATATTTGACGAAACAAGGAAACCTTGTAATGTGACGCATTTTTAGAACAAAAAGTTGGGGTGTTTATTTTAGACTTTTTGTGGTTGAAGTTCATTTAAAGGAAGGAATTACTAATTAAAAATAACATCTTAAAATGTTGACTGTAACAGTAATTGCACAGTTGAGACGCTGAAAATATTTTAGGGCATGTTACTGAGCGTCAAAGCCTTTTATTATTTAGGTCGTAGTACCAATATGATCAACCAGGTGTTGACCCTGACAGTAAGGGCGCTTCTCCAGTCTGTACGCATGCGTGCCGTCCGCATTTGATCATTTCATATGCCATCCGCATGCGTGACAGGGGTGGCAAGCAAGACGGAAGAAGCAAGTATGAAACTTGTATGAATCTATCAAACTGAAGAAGTGCCCTAACTGCTCTCTTGTCGCTGCAATATTGCAAGGTGATTAAGTTGCACTGTCAGTCATACATTTAGTATTTTTATATCATAAACGACATCATCATATACGTCTACTGAGTGACAAAAGCCTCCCCCAACTATGTTACCAAAAATTGTGCTATAAAATCGAGCTATTTACCAAGATCACCCACCTTGCGTTTTTTTATTAAGTATTTATAAATATTATTATTAAAAATATATATTGTGTGTGTGGTGCCGGCAAAGAATAGGACCAATTATTGTTGTATCTATACCAGTTTCTATAAAAATCTTAAATTTAAAATATTGTGTCAATCGGATCATTCGTTTAGCCGCTAGGCCAAAGTGTGACGGACAGACCGACCGGCCGACGGATGGACATTTTCAGGGGACTTGCTTTTTATGATGTAATAGTGATAAAGAGCACATTTTTCTTTATTGGAAAATTTTTTTCTTTCACCAATACAATACCATTGTCGCTCCGCTCGAAATAAAAAAAAATCCGACATTCCATATTTTGTAATCTTTGGACGGAAAAATAAATAAATAATTGGGTTAAATTTAGGTGGATTCCATTACAAAGTTTTACATAGGTAATCTATCGATCTGAAAAATAAACACGGCTATCAAAAATGTTTTAAGTTTTTCGTTACGCCATACAATCTCATGTAATTTTACTGGAGTATACGTCAAAGATACTTCCTATGAAGTCAACAACAGTTGATTAGATTACATAATTACACCTGAGGGCAAAGCCCCACTATCGGAGTACCAGATATCGTAGTACAATTTTTTTTCCAAAAACTAAAACCCGACTACTGACAAATCTTGCTCTAAACAGAATTAAACAAGAAAAATTGTCATCTGAAATTGTTATGTACAATCAAAAATTCATATGCCACTTTGCCCTAAAGCTTATGATCGCTTTTTGATGGGTAGGTCGCATATTATGACCACGGCAGCTGTTCTACTCATTTGCTTATTCTGTTGCATAAAGAACTATTTTGCTGCGCAAATGATTATTCGAGTTAGTCTCATTTAGTCACACTCCCATCTAGTCACGCTTTAAAAATAACTATCAAAAAGTGCCATCTGATCACGAATCAATTTCGCGGACTGCTGCAACGAAAAGTGTTACGGTTTATGTATTAATTTGATTTAAAAAGTCAAGTGAGGAAATCTAGCTTTAAAAATAAATCTTAAACTATAACAACATTGTGTAGAAAAGTCAAGCGCTCTCCACTTTATACGACCATAAAAAGTACGCGTCCGACCGGTTTTTTACTTTCGAGCGGAGCGAGAAAGGTATTGTATTCGTGAAAAAAAAAGTTTTTCTAATTTTCTCAAAAATGTGTTCTCGTATATCATAAAAAACAAGTCTCCCAAAAATGTCCGTCCGTCGGTCGGTGTCGGTCCGTCGGTCGGTCTGAATTTTGAATTTAGGAGTTTTATGCAAATCCATCGGAGGTTTCTAAGTGGTTTCTTGCTGGCTCTTATTTTGAGGGTAGCTGTCATACAACGAAAATGAAAAATTGAAATTTTCTTAAAAACAGCTCATAGAATCTTGATGAAACTTTGCATGACCAAGCATCTCCATGTAAGATATCTTGCGCCAGTATCAATTGATCTGTGTAATTTCATATAAGGAACACTCCTCACATATTTACGATTTGGTGGTACAGGAACACTCCTGTCCCACCAAATCGTAAATATGTAATTTACCCAAAATTGGTTCCATTGAGTTTATTAAAATTTTCTAAAATAATAATCCTGGATTGGTTGTCTACCTGGCTGGATATTTATTATGATTATTTGAATAAAATTTAGTACACAGGGTGTACCAAAAACTGAAAGGGCTTGCTCAGTAGAGTAAACTGAACAATTATAATAAGGATCATGGGAAATTTAAAAAATCTCCATGCAAGTATCCTACGGTAGTATCCATTGATCTCTGAAAATTCATATAAAGGGTGTTCCAGTACTACCAAAAGTTAAACATGTGATTTACTCGAAATCGTTTGAGGTTTGTTTGTTTTAATGTTTGACAATTCGAATTCTGAATTGATCTGTATATTTCATTCGAACATTTTTTTGGAAAAACGTAAATAAAAGTTTGTATTTCCATACTATGTGTATGGCATTACAAATTTAAGTTTGCGGTTGATAGTATTTCCTTGAGTATTGCGAGAAAGTAAGTCTAGTGATGCTGTAACATTTATTACAATAACAATAGACGGAAAATTTTTACTTGGATGTAGTTTCTATGGGAAGAAAAAAAAATTTTTTCTTACTTCGAACTATGTTCTTTAGGAAAAGTTGTTCAGTTACACGGGTAGAACTACCACCCTAGAGGTTTTGCGTATTTGAAATTACAATTTGTGAATAATTATTATAGGTATTTTAATTGTTGATTTTGCACGTTTCGCTATTTACATATGTTGTGTTGTTGATTAATATAATCACGTAACTTAAGATTTTATTCTTTAGATTTTATTTGTTGATTATTTTTTTTTATTATTTTTAGATAATTTTATTTAATAAAAGTGATTTTAGAAAACAAAGCAGTTTTTAACACTCATTTACTATTTCATCTTTAGAATTTTTTCGAGCAAAATTATGTCATACCAAAGTAAGAAACACTTTTCTTTCCAACTGTATTTTCTATTATTTACCTACAACTAAGGAATCCGTGATCAGATGGCACTTTTTCATAGGTATTTTTTAAACGTGACTAGATGGGAGTGTGACTAAATGGAACTAACTCGATTATTCAATATTCTGAACAAATTAATTTTTTGCTGGACATAAATTGCATGCAAACTTGAATATTTTGCTGCTCCTTTAATTCATAGCCTTAATTTAATTACGTATTTCCAAATACAAGGTTATGTCTTTTACATTTTGTACTTCGGAAAGTGTGATCAAGAAGCTCCATGAGCTCATTCCACCATCCCCCTTTTACCATTGTAAGTCCAGACGCACCGCAGGATATCACCCACATTTGGTTGATATTCCACAAATTCGCACAAAGCGCTTTGAAACATCTTTTATAATGCGCACGGCCAAAGAGTGGAATTCTCTGCCTGCGTCTGTGTTCCCGAGTTCATATAACCCGAATCTATTCAAGTCGCGAGCAAATAGGCTTTTTCTGGGCAAGCTCGTCCCATCGTCGACCTCATCTCTGTCCTCAAGACTAGATCGAGGTTTCTTGAGTTTCGTCAGTGGGTTTACTCTTGTAAACCCACTGACAATAAAAAAAAATGTATACCTACTATTTAAACGAGCAATATTTGTATGCGTTATTTTTAGGGTTCCGTACCTCAAAAGAAAAAAAACGGAACCCTTATAGGATCACTTTGTTGTCCGTCTGTCTGTCTGTCTGTCAAGACCCTTTATCTCACGAACGGGTAGAGGTATCAGGTTGAAATTGATACCATATATTAGGGTCCATGAACCACACAAGATCTGAAAATTTTAATTTTTTGCAACGACGCAATCAAAAGATATGGCATTTTATGTCCTCATCTCCATGTAGAGAGGATGAATGAACGAAGATTGACGAAAGAGATCTACCAGGCGAGAGTGAATGGAAACGTTGGAAGGGGAAGGCCTAGGCGAACGTACCAGGACCAAATTCAGGACGTTCTGAATAAAGGCCAGGTTAAAAGTACCCTAAATCGACGAGCATGTATGAAAGGATTGATGAAAGTACAGGAAGCAAGGGAAGTTTGTCAAGATCGTAGCAGGTGGAGGACTGTGGTCTCTGCCTACCCCAACGGGAAAGAGGCGTGATGTTATGTATGTATCTCCATACATTTATGCAAAAAAGCAAAACCTACAGGTTACTTCCCGTTGACCTAAAATTATGAAAGCTAGGTCTTACAGTACAAATAATGGGAAAAGTCTGAAATCATTAAATATTACAACTTTTCTCACAACTAATGGTAACCAATTGTGGCGAGCTCCCGTGTCAAGAACATATTCATATAAGAGTGGGGTCAAGTTGGATGGTCGCGGAGGCGATTTTTGTTTTAGTTCTATTTTAAAAACGGGAACACTTACAAACTTGAAATTTGGTATGTTTATAGTGCATAAGCTATAAAATAACAACATATAATAAAATTTGCTCAAGCGCGTGTCGGACTCAAAAAATCTAGAACATTAACTTACTGAAATTTCAACTAATACAATTATGATTATGTGGTGGTACGGAACCCAGTGCGCGAGTCCGACTCGCACTTGGCCGGTTTTTTTACTTTACTCAGACGATAAAACTGAACAATTTTTCCTCTCCTCAGTAACATAGGTTGTAAAAATTTAGACCTACTCATTAAAACCTTGCGCCGTCGTCGTCAACAGAGGATTTGTAAGGAACGACCATTTAATCTCGTTTTTAGACCCATGTTTTTTATTTTGATAGTTAAAATTTTCGGCTGTGACCAAAATTTTATTTCTTTTATGGACCAATGTTTTTTTTTTTAAATAAACATTTTCGTTCATCTCATGTGCAAACCCTGAGTTGTTGCACCGTCAACAGAAGATTTAGTATGTTCCGAATGTTCCGATGGAAGCAATAAAGTCAATTTTTAGGACCGCAAAACTAAATTTGTTAGTAAAGGTTTTTTGCAGATTTCTAAAAAACTGTGCAACTGCGAAAGATTGTTTTATTTTTGCTGGGGGGGGGGAACGGTATTTTATTGACATTTTTCATTATACGTTGAAAACCAAGAGTTGTAAAAAATATGAAAATATATTTTAGAATGTACAAGTAATGCTCTTTCATATGATACCCCACTCAACCTACTACAGATAATTTGAAATTTTGCCCCCCCTATTTGGGCCCCCTTTACATCAATAACCATTTCTTCATTAGTTTGACAACCATATTCTAAAACTATTCCAAATTTAAGTCGATAGCATGAGTGGTTGCTGAGATAAACAGGTGTAACAGACAGACAGACAAAGCGGCACCATAAGGGTTCCTTTTTTTTACCATTTTGGTATCGGAACCCTAAAAACAATCCATCGTTCTCGTTAAAATAATCTCGTTTAAGTATAGTGTTACTCATCATATCATCCCATAACACGTCCACTGCAGGACAGGAAACTCCCTCCAGAACTTCAGCAAAAATGCGTGGTACTTAGCAGGGGATTTACCATAGTCACCACGCTTGTAACCGTTGCGGCTGGCGACCGCTATTGTTGGTGACCGCAGTATATAAGGTGGTACGATACACAGAAAGATGCTACTGCCCATCCTCCGGTTCATAAGCCCTTAGTCGCCTCTTACGACACCCACGGGTAGAGATGGGTTGGTTCTATTCCTTGCCGGCACCACACGGGAGTGTGTTACTATTTCACGGCTAATTGTACATCAGCATAAACAATTTGACGTTAGACCACCCGACCACCCTTACACGCAGCAGTAACTCAGATGTAAAACTTAGAACTTAAGCTTTATATCTGTATTTAAAAATAGTAGTAAGAAGATTCGTTAGCGCAGATAAACCCAAGAGGTTTGCGTGCTAATGATGTCCATCATATTTCTGTAATTTTATGCATAATAAATAAATATAAAAAAAAAGATATTTTGTGCTGCAAGTGATTCAACTGATTTGCGATTGACAGTACCAGCGCTCATAAAAACCGTGTCTAATTGTTTTTGCGGGTATTACCCAGCTCGCAAATTAAATCGAATTCACTATACGTCAATTATTTTAGGCAAGAAGAATAATTATTATTTCATAATCGGTTTGTCAAAAGCACTATGACGACGTCACAAAACTATGTCTTTGCTTCACTAACAAAGCGGGGCTTAGAGAGAAACAAGGTATTTAGGGTCTTACTACAAAAAAGTTAAACATCTGTTGACTGTTGAACACTTGATTAAAAAAATGCGCACAAAATAACTGGCTATGTCAGTTGATGCGCAGAAGTCAAGTCATAGTCATTTTTGACGTCTGCGCATGAATGACATAGACAAAGGTATTTGGTACGATTTTTTTAATCAAGTGTTCAACAGATGTCTAACTGTTTTGTAGTAAGACGGCTAATCTTTAAAAAACCGGCCAAGTGCGAATCGGACTCGCGCACTAAGGGTTCCGTACAAACCTGTACGTATATAGTATTAGTTATGGTATTTTTATTGCTAAAAAACTTTATTATGTGATGTAACTAAAATTTATATTTGAGTTGATTGAATGAAAGTTAAATTGCGGTTTACGATTTATAACGTATGATTAAAAAAAAACTACTTACTAGATCTCGTTCAAACCAATTTTCGGTGGAAGTTTGCATGGTATAACCCAATTTTTCTAACTGTGCACTTCGAGCTGTCAAAATATTTGCATGGTGGCAGCATTGGTACGGTCAGCAGAACCATAATGTTAGTTCAGGTTTTGGTATTGTTTTATTTAAAAAAAAAATCTTACTATCGAAAATATTCTGAATCGTGTGAATTATTTTATTAAAAAATCTTTCGAAAACAGAGGCAAGGTGGAATAAAATGTAGAACGCGCTGTGCGCGCTTTCAGTCTCGCATGCGGCAGCCCACTGGCGATCGGATCGGCTCGGTTACGAGCTACTTAATTAGAATACGGCGTACAAAATAACTCGGGCTTTGAGAGCCACCGCGCACTAGCGATTTTTTAGTTTGCCGATAGTTTGATCGTTCTGTGAATCAGTATGTACCCCAATGGTAGTGCGCGAACTCGCCCACGCACAAAGTCAAAAACAGCCAACAAAATTAAACTTAAACACAACAATTAAACAAAGTAACAATAAGAAATTTAACAAAAAAGCAATAGAAATAACAAACAAAAATAACAATACTCGAAAAATAACGAAAATAATGCGAACGACACGAGAGTGCTGACCGTACTGAAAAAACGGGCGACCGCGGAGGGGTGAGGGAGTAGGTGGGCGGGTGAGTTCAATGCTGCCAACGTAGCGACTTTGACAGCTCGAAGTGCACAGTTAAAATAATTGAGTTATAATGCACATCATATTTTTTTTTTGTTTTATCATTCCCTATTTTAGAAGTTACAGGGACACACATTTTACCACTCTGGAAGTGTCTCTCGTACAAACTATTCAGTTTAGAAAAAAAGCCGGCCAAGTGCGAGTCGGACTCGCGCACTGAGGGTTCCGTACCACCACATAAACATAATTGTATTAGTTGAAATTTCAGTAAGTTAATGTGCTAGATTTTTTGAGTCCGACACGCGCTTGACCAAATTTTATTATTTGTTGTTATTTTATAGCTTATGCACTATAAACATACCAATTTTCAAGTTTGTAAGTGTTCCCGTTTTTAAATAGAACTAAAACAAAAATCGCCTCAGCGACCATCCAACTTGACCCCTCTCTTATATGAATGTTCTTGAAACGGGAGCTCACCACAATTGGTTACCATTAGTTGTGAGAAAAGTTGTAATATTTAATGATTTCAGACTTTTCCCATTATTTGTACTGTGAGACCTCACTTCTTACCAAATTTCATAATTTTAGGTCAACGGGAAGTACCCTGTAGGTTTTGCATTTTTGAATAAATGTATGGAGATAAGGACATAAAATGCCATATCTTTTGATTGCGTGGTTGTAAAAAAATTATATTTTCAGATCTTGTGTGGTTCATGGATCCTAATATGTGGTATTAATTTCAACCTGATACCTTTACCCGTTCGTGAGATAAAGGGTCTTGACAGACAGACAGACAGATAGACGTACAACAAAGTGATCCTGTAAGGGTTCCGTTTTTTTCTTTTGAGGTACGGAACCCTAAAAATTATATTAGAAACCTCAATATCATTTTTGAAGGCCTATCCATAGATACCCCACACGTATGGGTTTGATGAAAAAAAATTTGAGTTTCAGTTCTAAGTATGGGGAACCCTAAAATTTATTGTTTTTTTTTTCAATTTATATTTATTGTATTTAGAAATACAAACAGTCTTATATAAACATGTTTTGTGAGAAATATATAGTATGTATATAGACCTGGAGGTTCATAAAAATATAGAAATAAAACATTCACAATTTTGAGGGAACAATAAGGTACTAGCTACATTAAATAGTTAAGGAGGAAAGATTTACAAATTCAAGATAATTAAATTTAAGATTTTTTTGTGTGAAAATCTTAATGCGGTTCACAGAATAAATCTACTTACCAGTGGCTGTGACATACGGACGGACAGACATGACGTATACATAAGGGTTCCGTTTTTTGCCATTTGGCTATGGAACCCTAAAAAGTGTCGAAGGTCGTATCATAGTGATTTGGTCGTAATGTGGTTCAGTCCACGCTATGCCACTCCGTTATCAACAGTTACAACTCGAAGGACCACGCCGATCGTATTGCCGATAAAGCGATAAAACGTTCAGTCTTAATCTGAGCACGGTTAAAAATATACGCTATTTTCCAACTTTATTGAACATCAAAACTAAATTCTTCTACAGATATTGTATGATAACAATTTTAAACTATGACGTATCTATGAGATTGAAGTTTTGTATGGAGATTTTAGGTAAACTCAATCTTCAGTACTAACACTTTTTCATTTCTTTGTCGAATAACAAATCTTATAATTATCTTATAATTTATTTCAATATGAATGGTAAGACATTAAGCTTACAGCAGCTTTAATTTAATTTTAGAAAAATATCTGTAAAAAAATATAACAAATCTAATGATGAAAACCGACGACATTTAAACGACAAATTTTCCAACCTTCACCGACAGTGCACATGTAAAGATTTATTTATTTATTTATCAGGGTTCCGAACCAATATGGTAAAAACGAAACCCTTAATTGGAAATGAAAGAATTATAAAATTATACTAGCTGGTGCCCGGGACTTCGTCTACGCAGGTTTATAAATTGTAGCCTATGTGTTATTCTGATGTATAAGCTATATTATTGTAAAGTTTAAGCTTGTAAGTAACAAATATCCATACTTACAAACTTTCGCGTTTATAATATTAGTAGAATTATTATAATTATCGTACCTAATAATAATTTTATAATTCTATCGGGGCCGAACAGGTGGGGGGGGGGGGGTCAAAATGTTACTAGGGAGAGTGGGCAATCATATGAAAGGGCTTCACTTGTACATTCAAAAATAGATTTTTAAATTTTCTTACGACTTATAATGTACCATTCCCTTATCTTCGAAGTTTGCTGAAGGAAAAGTTTCTTTCGTTTTTGTGTTTCTTTTACAAATATAGGAGGATTATATACTTAAAAAAAAGATAAAAATAAAGGTAATTAAATGTAAAGTAAATAATATTTACAGCATTTTTGCCCTTCTTTTGTGGAATTTATAATACTTTTATTATTATTTTTTTAAAATCATGCGGTCGTAAATTTGGGTGGATTACTAATGAATTATTTTATAGACCAACTAATCAAATTTTTGACGAAAAAAAAATGCTGATATGAATTTTTGTTGAATCTTCATACAATGAAATCGTTTGGCTCTTAGGCTAATAGGTAAGTAACATGGTTCGGAAATATCAGGTTTTTATTATAAATATCAAATTTATCGGATATTTATGATATAAATATCAAGTTTAATATACAACGTGTTAACGGAATAAGCGTAACTGAGAAAATAGTTTGTTCAGAATCGAGAGTAGAATGAATTTCACGGATTTTTGATAGGGGTAATTTTTTTTTTATTATATTTTAATTTTTGCCGCTTCTATTCTAAATATTTCTGTGGATACGCGCGCTGGTGGCAGAGGGAAGTGGGCGCGGCGTGCGCGGACTAGAACAACGATGAAACTAGAACTATGATTTAACTTTAAAATATCAATATCTAGAAAAAAAAATCTACAACGTGTTAACGGAATAAGCGAAACTGAGAAAATAGTTTGTTCAGAATCGAGAGAAGAATCAATAAAAAAAATATTACTAGATTGAAGTAAAGGTACATTTGTTTATTTAGAAAAGATTTACTCTGTAAAATAAAGTTCACTGTAGTTACAGATACAAAAACTGCTAAAAGTGGCCGTTTTTCGCACTTTTTGTATCTGTAACTTTACTATTATATTTTTCAGAATTGATAGGTTCTGAATAAACTAGGATACCTTTACTATCTGCCTTTCCGGATTTTCGATAAGTTTTGTATTTAGTAAGCAATAATTTAATTTAATCCATAGCAGAATTGGATATGCTCCTAAAAAGAAACCAACTTATATTCCTATACTTCCTTAAGATGACATCTGGTTTAACGGTTTAATAAAAACTACTACGTCCATTTTTTAACTGATGGGGGCGCTTGTGGACGGGAGGTAGCCTCTTAACAACGAAATTTTAAAAATGGAAAACGTCTTAACTTAATTTGTTGCCGTCGTGTGACGTTTTCGAACTTTTTACATGACACTGAACAACTTTGCTCAGGAAACCTATGAGCAGACTTTATGAAAAAAATAACAGATAAGTACCAACTACGAAAAGATTTTTGAAAAAATCTAATCAACTTCCCATACAAGTGTGTCACTCACGATACATTATATCGTGTATTGGTAGTATTATATTATCTGTGGTATTGGTCAATATTTTTTTTTTCGTTTCGACTTATGTTCATTGGGAAAAGTTGTTCAGTTTCATGGGCAGATTCATATCATTCAGACCCTTTATTACGCAATAAAATATAATAACGACGATTTAAAAAAAAATCCACGAGGATAAATGTATGCAACAGAATTATAATAATAACTAACTATCCTACTAATATTATAAACGCGAAAGTTTGTAAGTATGTATGTATGGATGTATGTTTGTTACTATTTCACGTAAAAAACTACTGAATGGATTTTAATAAATCTTTACAATAATATAGCTTATACATCAGAATAACACATAGGCTACAATTTATAAACCTGCGCAGACGAAGTCGCGGGCACCAGCTAGTTAAATATAATTCGACATGAATGACATCTCGTTCAGCAATTACGCAACATTACACATTCATTAAATAAATTACTGACACGTCACTTACCTATCTGTTTTACAGAAAGGCAATGAATGATCATTTTGACAAATATAACGAAAAAGGAAACTGGTAATTAAACGTCATTAGAAACGGCATCGTCCAGAGGACATACTTTGCCTTGTTTGGGATCATATGACCTTGTGTTATATTTTTTTATTTTATTACACTTACTAGAGCGCTCGTAGCTGAGTGGTAGTTGGTTATTTTTTTTAAGATCAAATAATATTGGCCGAGATCGAAAAATACCTATATGCACGCATTTTCCACAACTTGAGCTTTTTCAGAGTCAAACTCTTGTATCTAGGATTGGGTCTGGTTCTAGGTGGCTAAAGAAAGTAACATGTATGGCAGTCACATTGTGTAGAAGTCAAAAATTCATAATAGGATAATCGTTATCGCTTACTGATGTCGGTGAAAAACTAGTCCCCTCGACAAATCCACTAGGTTGGTCAGCCGACTTGCATAAAACGAAATAAGGCAGAGGCAATCATAACATAATACCAAAATTTTATAAATTCACCACAGTCCCGATCACCCTAAAGCTCTAAAGGACTTTTTGAAAGACGGACTTTGTGACAATTGAAAGGTTCGAGATTTGAACATTAATTTTGCGAACTGACAATAATGCAGTCACTTAATGAAATATGCCTACAATATGTATGAAATAATATCCGTCAGTGTCAACTCCTCCATTGATAGGGCTATAACTATACCTTATCGTTACAAATAGTAAGGGCTCCCGCACACGACCGAGAATCGGTGGCCGATTTTTCGTCGGCATCCCGCTCTGACGTGTTATCACCTGGATCTTCCGTCCTTGTCCTGGGCGATAATCGGCCACCGATTCTCGGTCGTGTGCGGGAGCCCTAACGGTCACACAGTTGGTCACAGGTATACCACTCATCTTTCGTAAATCTTTTAAGGCATGGACGAATAATCATGGCATAAACCTCTTTATACATATTTGTCGAAGGCATGGACAAATTGGACAACCATCCTCTTAAATAGCGTAAGTTATTACGATCTCTAGTATTCTGCTGAAAAAAAAACATATTTTTCAATGACAGCGTTTCTTTATATTGAAACTATGTAAAAATTTTGAATGATTTTTAGCAGAATACTCGGTAAACCATAAATACTTTCCATATTATTTGAAATCGCCATCTAGTTTTTTTTTTTTATAAATAAATATTGGGGGACATTTTACACAAGGTCATCTGATCCCAAACTAGGCAAAGCCTGTACTATGGGTACCAGAGACTGATGTACATACATAAATAGATAAATAACACCCAGACACAGAACAAACACTTGTATTCATCACACAAATGTTTGCCCTGGGCGGGGATCGAACCCGCGGCCCACGGCGTGTGAGGCAGGCTCACTACCAACCACACCAACGGGCTTGTCATTTTTCAATGAATTTGATACTTTTCCGGGTTACGTTTTCTAGTACTTATTGTTAGTGTATTATAATTCTATGACTTATTGGGATTGTCAGTACTATTATTATTCGTCTATGATGACGGGTATACTCATACAGTTTTAAGTTAGGCAACCATAAACACACAGAACTTGACTAACAAATACCACTACAAATGACAATGGAACGAGCTGGTCTAGAAGCCTTTTCAATTCACTCTATACTTGAAGAATTAGGGTCTAAAAAGACATGTACGGAAAATAGAAAAAGAGCAACTGTAGCCAAGGTCGACATACGAAACATTTTTAGGGTTCTGAACCAAAAACGGAACCCTTATGGTGCGACTTCGTCTATCTGTTACACCTGTTTATCTCAGCAACTACTCAAGCTATCGACTTGTTTGGAATAGTTTTAGAATATGCTTGCCTAACTTTCAAATGAAAGAACTAATTCTTGAACATGGGGCCCAAATATTGGATGCAAAAACTCTGCCTACCCCAACGGGAAAGAGGCGTGATGTTATGTATGTATGTAAAATTCTAATTCTAATTGTCATAACTATGTCAAGTGGGGTATTATAAAAGGGGTTCATTTGTACATTTCAAAATATATTTTTACGAATCTTAGTTTTAAGTTATTATGATTAAAAATAACAAAAACAAAAAACAATCCCTCCCCCTTATCTCCGAAGTTTGCAATGCGAAAAATCTGATTTAATTATATATAATATTATATACGATAGAAGTTTATATCAACATTAAAGCAAAAGTAAAACGATCTCTTTGAGTCGCACAGTTTTTCAGGAATCTGCAAAAACAAACTATATTTGCGGTCGTAAAAACTGTTTTAACGGTTTAACTGTGGGATCATCAGTCTTAATAAACATTTACACTTATTAAAAGTTACAACAAAATTAGGATAAGGTAGCTCTTGTAAAAAAAACATTTTAGTTAAGTTGTGGTTAAGCTATCTATAAGATGTTTTTAAACAACTTAGAAAGTAGTAGTAGTGGTGTGGAATTTGCGGGATAGAGGATCGGACAGATCGGATAGATTGTATTTGGTTCGTGTCATATATCAGTGGGCAAACCATTGATGAGGTACTCCTATACTGGTTTTTACCACTTATTTGCTGCCGTGCGTACTTACATCTGGTTAAGCTGAGTGTCGAAAAAGAAGTCTCGTCGCAATACGTGACGTCGCATGGTATTTCACCGCGAGTGCGACACGTGGTCACAAATCGTATAATACTAGTAACGTGGTCGACAGATAAGAACCAAGAACTCGCCGCATTCAGTGTGCACACGCACGTAGCGAACACGAACAAACAAAACCAGTAATAAACCGGCCAAGTGCGAGTCGGACTCACGCCCCGAGGGTTCCGTACCACTAAGGTAATAACAAGTTACAGACGTGCAGTCACGCACAAGTGTATTAAATGCGCGCGAGTCTGACACGCACTTGACCAGTTTTTATTATTTGTTGTTATTCTATAGCTTATGCACTATAAACATGCCAATTTTGACGCTTGTAAGTATTCCCGTTTTTACGATACGGCTAAAACAATAATCGAACAAAAATCCCTTTAAAAAAACACGTTTTAGTAGGGAAGCCCCCTTAATTTTGATATTTTTTTTTTTTGTTATAGAGGCAACAGAAATACATAATCTGTAGTTCAACTGTCTACCTATTACGGTTCAGCCCTCTGACAGACAAATAGACATTGGAGGAATATTAATAGGGTCCCATTTTTCACCCTTTGGGTACGAAACCCTACGCTACAAAGACCCGCTCAAGGTCAAAGTGTTTCCAACGACGTGCGGCCGCTTGTACAGTCATTAAAAGACCTATCCAACGATACCCCACACAATGGGGTGAACAAGAAAAAACCACTTACTCGGCGTGAATGAAATACATATCCATACTTAATTTCAGCTTTCTTGTACGAAGGGTCTTTGAGCTAAGCCGCGGACAGACAGACAGACAGACGGACATGACGAACCTAAAAACCACTCAAAATAAATAAAAGATAGGTATTTAGACAGCAAACAATTGAAATCAAGAGTTCTACTCATGATTTACAAAAAACTTTAATATCTATGAGACGGTAAATCAAAAAAGAAAGTCAGATGTTCCATAAGTTATAGCCTGTTCTAGACCAGTTAAGGGTCAAAAATGTATATGAATAGGCAGATTCATGCAATATCAGGGCTACTGCCAGTTGCACAGTGTCTTAAGTGTTGGAGCTTCTTACTGTCACTTTCTTTGCCATCCAACCAGAAAATGAAATGATAGCAACAAATTTAATAGTAGATTAGTAGTACAACTTTAAAAAAGCTCTGTGCAACTGAACTGCCCTTACCAGTAAAAGACCATAAATAAAAAAGTTAATTACATACCTCAACCCCAATCCAACTTTGTCTTTGAACAGCAGCGGAGTAGAGAATCCATTCTTCTGCAGGTAAGTGACGGTGAGGTCAGCTCCGTTCATCTCGAGCACCGAGCCCTGATGCTCAAACCGGGCGCTCTCAAGCTTGTCCGCAAGGGAGAACCCCCGGCCCCCTTCAGCTTCATCGTCTCCCAGGGCCCATTCATCCGAGTAGAGCTTGCGTTGCTTGCGTTCACGCTAGTAAGAAAGTATAATATTTAATATTTATAATATTTCTCTAGAACCATTATTAAATTAATGTGGGATTAACATCAATTTGCCTTTTTGCAACTGAAATTAAGAGTGCTACAGAAATGTGAGGTTTTTGTAATGCACAACAATATTTACCTGTATTCTGATGGTACTTAGTTTTGCCTGTCTTCAATTTGTAAAATAATCCAAATAAATCCTTTTTAATTTCAATTTGAACTAGTCTTTTTAAAGGTACAGCCAAAAGCACATCAAGCTTGACACATTGAACTTTGTACCAATTATATTGCTATCACAAGGGTAAGAATTGTAGTACAAAATTTCTACTTTGACCTGCTACTCGTATAATGACTCTATTAGTTGTCAGTAGGTAGGTATACCAGCCGGTACAAAACAAAATTAGAAATGATGTTAAAAAAGTTACAGACAGATTTATCAAGGTTTTTGTTTATTATCAATTAATGATTGTTTTAGTTTGCCCATCTTTTAATTTAATAAAGACAGAGTTAGTTTCTTTTTTATAAGTTTATTAACCTTTCAAATAAATGGCTATACTTAGGTAGGTATCATGTGCAATGGCAGGGATGGACAATAAAGTTTATGAAACCAGTTTGTTACCACATGTCATAGCAAAGATAGGCAGCTGCAAAAGTGTAGCTATTTATAGAAAGAGCAAGTGCAAACATCAGAAGCTGCATTGATAAGAATAGAAAGCTTCAGTATCTGTTTTCTTCAGCTCGCGACAAAGCAAAGCGTTCGTGATACTTTCACTTCGTAGTTTTTATGCGACGTCGCGTCGTTAGGATTTACTTTCGTCAAAAAATTATCTTTAGTTATTTTAGAATATGCCTCAATTTCCGTACAAGTTGACTTATCAACGTGTCACGTTATATTTATTTTACCAAGGCCATTGAAATCCGACTAAAGCAAGTTACATTCATAAAACAATAAACTTTAGTTTCGAGGGCTGTTTGCTCTTGCGTTCGCAGTAAACAAAGAGCCGCCTGTTTGAGGATCGTGTCGAATTATTAATCAATAATGAGTTGTGTTTTTGTTTGATGAGGGACCGGGTTCTCGTAGCAAGTGTACGGAAGATTACCTAGCGGTCGAGTTATATTATAAGGCAGATTGCGAGTGCGAGGCTCGACTCGACGTGTGGTCGCAGCGCGCACGCCCCGACTCGCCTGTCCTCCGCCGGCGGCCGCGGGAGGGAAACGCCTTTCGTCCCTACACTACACACCGGAGCGGAGAGTCTCCGCCGGAGACCCATTATACCTAGCGGCTGTCGTCGCTGCCGCTCGTCTCAGCGCACGACCTCCCGGCCGATATCGCCGAAGCCGCTACTTCACAATGCTACGATCTATGGAACTATTATAGATTTTGACACCTCCTCGCATGCGCGAATGCATACGGCCGCCTCGTTTTCAAACTCGGTCGCGGCGTGATCGCAAAAAACCAAGTCGATGACCCTCGATGATCATCATCACACATGACTTTTTCATTTCGGGCATGATTACGAACACTTTCCCATGACTTTAGCGAATCGATACACGATGCAGCGATGCACCATTTCATGTTTACGTGATCCCAGATAAAGCCACCATGGCGTCACCCGGGACTAAATACGTAAAAAAATAACAATAAACACTTACCAGCTGCCTTAGAACCTGTTTTTTGTTGTTCGGCAGTGTTTCCGACATGTTTCTGTTAGTCAGAAACACTGCACCACCAATTTAACACTATTTTACGTAAATATTTTACACGGAGCACGAGAAAAAGTAACGCAATCCACCATTTGCAACAGAACACACTGCTGCCAACATAGCGGCGAGCAATCACTTCGGTAATTTATTTACGGTTGGCTGCCTGTGCGGCGCCCATTGGTTTATTCAAGAAAAGTAATGGCGCCAAAATTTGAAACATCGTCACATTGTCGTAAATAGATTTTTCGCTACATTAATTCTAAATCTTGGAAGAAAGTTACGAAAAAGGAAAATTATGGTAGGTGAGCGCATAAAACTATCATATTGAGAGAAAAATCTCAATAAAAGTGTATGACACCTAAAAATTTTAGAAATTACACGTCCCCTTGCCTGTCCAGAATGAAACAGTAGATTACGTGTACAACTTTACGATTACGGGCATAATTACGGGGACAAACAGCAACTCTTTACTAACTCTCGAAGAAATGTGCGAAACAATAAACTAATTTTATTATTACTGCTCCAAAGGAACTTAAGAAGGTATATGTCGCATATTATGGGTTATCCCGGTCGGATCCTCTACGGATCTTTTATCAGAATTATTTTATTTATTTTCTATTCCGGTCTGATAATTTGTGTAGACGATCAGTATTAAAAAAATATTTTACTACTCCTTTCGTATCCTTTAAGGACATAAATATTTTTGGCACAGTCAGCAACAAAAGTTGTTTGCAGCTATCTTTTAAATATTTCTTGTACATATTATAAAGAAATTTCTGATAAATTGAATACACACACTCATACACAAACAATATCAACCTATACAAATTCAGGAATTATTCTATACAATTCAAACAAGGAATATAATAAAGTCTAGCAGCGATTTCAGCTTGTTATGGCTGATTATAATTTAGCTTACTTTTTCATTGTTTGATCAGGGTAGCAACTGAAAATGTGAAACAAATTGTACATACCTTCAAACGCAGCATATTGCAATTGAAACTTGGACAAAGGAAAAACCAGCTTAGATAAGAAAGTGGAACTGTATTTAATCACTTCCTACGTTGCTTTGATTTCGTTTAAGGCAGCGCGTAAACTGTCAATTTACGTGAAATCGTCTATGTCTACTGAAACACAGATTGCGAGTGTCTGCTTGCCGGTTCATCGCCCGCCCTGGTAACGCGCATGTCCAGTCTTTGGGCGGCAAATGCCCCCTCCCTCCGCCCTTCTTAGGTAAGCGTCCTGAGTTACGTAGCGTCCTACCCTCTTGTTTCCTCCTGCCTCCTGTTTTTCCGAGAATTTCTAGACGCGTAGGTGCCTATTAATAGATTTGTAAAGCCTTTTCAATAAAACTGCTGCTTGTTTGCTAGAAAAATACTTTTAATGATGAGCAACAAGTAAGTAGGTATTATAAAATAAATACCTGCTACTTACTGGAAAGGAAAAAATACCAATTCTTTTTAGGGTTCCGATACCAAAATGGTAAAAAAAGGAACCCTTATGGTGGGACTTTGTCTGTCTGTCTGTCCGTCTGTCACACCTGTATATCTCAGCAACCACTCATGCTATCGACTTGAAATTTGAAATAGTTTTAGGATATGGTTGCCCAAATTAATTGCACATGAAAGAATAAAAAATATTACGATTATTATAAATATAATATAATTTTTTTCTTGTCCATACCCATATTAGGCCCCCTATACAATAATAACAATAACGTTTTTTATTTTTGTTTGCAATAAAGTTAGTTAATTAAATTCTAAAACTATTCAAAATTTCAAGTCGATAGCATGAGTGGTTGCTGAGATACCTACACAGCTGTGACAGACAGAAAGACAGACGAAGTCGTACCATAAGGGTTCCGTTTTTACCATTTTGGTTCGGAACCCTAAAAATGGTGTTAAAAATCACACAAAATGGCTATTACGAATCATAATTTACGTTCCCTTTCTTACCAAGCAACACACAGCTAAAAATGATACCTATATTTTCATTTTCACAAATAAAGTTTCTATGAAACATTAGATTTTTTTAAAGATTTATTTTTTAATCTCTTTAACGTAAGCGAGTTTTTTGACCGACTTATCATAGTCGACTAGGAGAAGCTCTTTACACTTCACTACCTCATACAGATCATGTATACATACAACATAGGTCGAAATACGAAAAACCAAATTTGACCTCCCATACAAAATGCGCTATCAGCTGATGCAGTTTCTATGGGAGGTCAACTTGATTTTCGTATTTCGACCTATACCATGTTCCTTGGGGAAAGTTGTTCAGTATCATGAGTACCTACATTCATACCTTTTTCTATCAAGAACTAATTAGAAGTCACCCTATATTTCGGACTCTAAAAAATTATTCAGCAGACGGCAAACTTTACCGTGACAGTCTGCCAATGTGGCCGGTATTGCGAAATTAGCGAAATTATAGTTTGTATCAATTCAAATATTGTGCGTAAACGTAGTCTGACCTACCAAAGCTGTCTATACAAAACCGCGGAAAATTTAAAAATAACATGTTTTCAACCCTGAAAATACTGCAAAATAACAACTTTTAGTTGGTTTTCAGTTTGTAGTCTTGAAAATCAACTAAAAGTATCAAATTGTTATTTGTTTCTGCTCTGTGGTTATTTTGCAGTATTTTCAGTGTTTAAATTTCTTATTTTGAAATTTCGCGCGGTTTTGTATGGACAGCTTTCGTTGGCCAGACTCAAGCTTGCTCTCGAGTAGGAAATTCAAAAAAATTATACATATACAGGGTATTAATTTAATTGCGTGCCATAGCTTAGGGGGTGTTTCAGTAACGATAAAGGAACAAAAAAAAATATTTAAAAAATCCTACTTAAAAAAATTAAAACTCCATTGAAACTAAACTAATGCGGAGGGCAATGACCAGGACGGAGCACCGCGCTATCAAGTAATTCTTTATTTTTTAGGGTTCCGTACCTCAAAAGAAAAAAACGGAACCCTTATAGGATCACTTTGTTGTCCGTCTGTCTGTCAAGACCCTTTTTCTCATGATCGAGAAGAGATATCAGGATGAAATTGATAGCGAATATTAAGGTCCATGAACCACACATGATCTGAAAATTTCAATTTTTTACAACGACGCAATTAAAAGATATGGCTTTTTTGTCTTCATCTCCATACATTTATGCAAAAAAGCAAAACCTACAGGGTACTTCCCGTTGACCTAAAATTATGAAATTTGGCAAGAAGCTATAGGTCTCACAGTACAAATAAAGGGAAAAGTCTGAAATCATTAAATATTACAACTTTACTCACAACTAATGGTAACCAATTGAGGTGAGCTCCCGTTTCAAGAACATTCATATAAGAGAGGGGTCAAGTTGGATGGTCGCGGAGGCCATTTGTGTTTGAGTTCTATTTTAAAAACGAGAACACTTACAAACTTGAAAATTGATATGTTTATAGTTCATAAGCTATAAAATAACAACAAATAATATAATTTGGTCAAGCGCGTGTCAGACTCAAAAAATCTAGCACATTAACTAACTGAAATTTCAACTAATACAATTATGATTATGTGGTGGTACGGAACCCTCAGTGCGCGAATCCGACTCGCACTTGGCCGGTTTTTTGTGTGTGACTCCAATTTTCCCTTTATACTTTAACGAGCTTAGGAGCGTCAAATTGTTATACCTAATAAATTATAAAAAATTATATCATATCATTTATGAAAAAAAAATAAGTAGGATCTTTTATAGATTTTTTTTGTGTTCCTTTATCGTTACTGAAACACCCCCTAAGCTATGAAACGCAATTAAATTAACACACTGTATACCCCGTGTACCCCGGATAACAAAATGAAAAATGTTGTTGATAAACAAGTATTGTAAATAGAAGTATTATAGTTAGAATATATTTTCAATAAAAAAATTGTATCTCATGTGTGTATTTTAAATTAATTATTTTATTCCAACAAACAACAACTCCCTGAGCAAAGCCCATCTAGTCCTATACTGTTAAACGAGCGATATTTGTATATTTGTAATCGGTTTCTCGAAAACGGCTTTAAAGATTTCGATGAAATTTACCATGCGGGGGGTTACTGGGGCAAAAAATCGATCTAGCAAGGTCTCATGTATGGAAAAATTCGTTTTCCCCGTGTTTTTGGCATTTTTTTTTAAATACCGCGTTTTAGACAGAATCCTACAGCAGCGCCATCTGTTGGCGGGTAGCATAGCTTGCTCACCCGATGACTTTTTGATGTTGAGGAGGCTATTATAAAGCGAAGCTCGGTCGAGGTACGGTCAACCGCTTGTCGGTAGAAACTTTTTCAACTCTATTACTACGCCATAAGGTCCAAAAGTGTTTCTACTGATGTGCGGCCGTGTGTACTATAAAGTCCTAATGAAATAGTGAACATATTTTGAGCATGTTACTCTGACCATAATACTGCAACTTTCCCCAAGGAACACAGGTCGAAATAAGAAAAAAAATTGAGCTTCTATAGAAACTGATACTTATTTTATGGGAGCTAAAACTTTTTTTTATTTTGACCTATGTTTCTTAGCGAAAGTGGATTCGTTTCTTGGTCTAACTACCATGCTAAAGATATGTACACTATTTCATTAGGATAGTACCTACCTATATGTATGTGGTTGTAGAGCAAAGGTAAAGGTGGTCATTTTAGCACTATATACAATTACAAAGCTATTTCTTCCAGAATTACTTGCAAGATTTGTACCACTGCACTGGACCAAATCCGTTCCACTGGTACCCGGAGGTACTAATGGGACATGCAAACTTGATAACAGTTACAGTTGTATGTCTTGTCTTCATAATCCTTATCCGGTACATCGAAGTCCTTAGGTTACATCATCGCTAGCCATTTAATCTTTTAAGTTACAGTGTAATTAGAATTTAATTAGTATTGATGTAATGATTTTGAACATCTTAAACTACATTCAGCTGTTCAATGCATGCCTGATGCTTCCGAAATCTCGATTTGATCTCAAAAATATGAAATAAATAAATAAACAAATCTCGACAAAAATTAAAACAGAAAAACCTTGTTATTAATTGTGGCAGAAGCAAGGACAGGTATTGTTATAATTTGTCTTGTTTAAACAGGTTGGAAAGACGCCAGTCAATTCCGGGGGATAAACATATCTTTCAATGTAATGGTAGAAATTTGATTAATTGTACCACTAGTGGTGCAAACCCAGTGGCAGGTCATCATGGACGAGCTATTTGGGCTGATAAGTTACAATCTGATGGGTTGTAAAATATAGAAATACCTACTCTATATCGTCGTCAAACGAACAGCACCGAAGAACATACAATTATAACAGCACGACACGAATAACTGTTTTTTTTTGTGCCGCAATAATGTACCTACAAACGTCAGCACTTCTGCTCTACAATGAAATAGAGAGTAGTATATTCCTTGCTCTACAAGGTTTTAGGCTAGAAAGAAACTACCAATAAAACAAAGAGTATAAATAAAGGCATTTCTTTTAGGTAGGTACTAGATTGATTCTTAAATTAAGCTGACAATTATCGTATCACAGAGAGTATAGGTAGATGATTTTTAAAACCTAATTTCTCATAACAATTATTCGTCTCGCAAAGTAATTCTATAGTACTTCAAAACCGGATCTTCAATAACGCATTCACTATCCATCACTCCATTGTCCTGCAGAAATTCGGTGTGCCCACGCAGCCAGTCCAAATACAGCTTTAAATACCTGTCTATAGGATCTAAATCTGTGTGGCCTAGGCAGAAAATTCTATAGGCGTCCTCCCCATACTTTCCTATACCACAGAGATCACTAGCTCGACACCATTTTGATGACACAAACTGATAACTCAATTTCCAAATCATTGCACCACGCTTTCTTAATCCTAGATTATCAAAACACTTCTCCAATACGATTGGGTTTTCATCCAACACGTGGTAAGGAGTCGGATAATTCTCGAAGAAAGTTTTCACGTAGCGCCTGGCGGTTTTTGCCGAAGTTTTCGTAAGAAATATTGTTGCTATTAATAAGGCCCAGGGATTTGAACCGAACTCTTCTTCGAATACGTAGTGAGGTGATATTGGCATTTCTCTAGGCGTTATATTATAGAACGGTTCAACTTGTATTGGTTCTTGTTCTTCAATAGTTAATTGAGATAAACTGAGTGAGTCCGATTCTGACTCTACTGAGATTTGACTTATGTTCTGCGATGAATCGATGTTTTCTGTAGGCGATAACAGAAGTCTGTAAGGACTCTTAGGGTTAGCACGTGTAACGGCTTTGGTGTCATTGAAGAAAAATGTACTAACACAGCTTCCATCTTCATCTCCCATTTCTTCGTAATCTGCAACAGAAGAAAAGATCTTACTTTAATATATGGGCACCCAATTAGGATGGAAAGGAAGAAGCAACAGATGAACAAAATGACAGAGTAACTTTTTGTCTGTCTATTGAAGACGAAGCTGCCGGCTCAGCACAAGTAATTTTTTGACTTTTATTTTATGAAGCAAACGTCAATTTCCTCGTGCGAGTGAATGTAAGAGTGAGTGAAAAGCGTTTATATAGGGGCTTGTGCTTGCGCTGCTGGGAGCCTATTCTTGAATATGAATTTACTCAAAAATTTTACTATATATCACTGAATTTTCTTTTCAAAAGTGATGATCGATAATCGTTACTTATAAATATATTATGATTTAACTCTTTACAGTTTATTATATATTATATTTTTTATAGTTTATAAATATATACTTTTTAAACTTTACACAAACTAATTTGACTAGGCCAAGTAGTGTCTAAGATGCTAACTATTCTGCTATCCTGGGGTCGATTTGCTGCTTATTTTTTGTCTACTTATGAATTACTTTTAACGCGCTCGTAAGAAGTAGATTGGAATGCGCTTCAGTGGTCTGGGGTCCACATGAAGACAAATATAAAATGATGCTGGAGAAGATCCAGAATAAATTTCTGAGATTCCTTTACTGGAAGCAGTATGGTGTAAAATCCTTTCTACCCACTAATGTACCCGACCATTTTCATTATGGGAATGGTCGGTTACAATACACTGGAAGTTAGGAGCAACATGGCCCTTTCCAAATACATCTACAAGATTCTCAGGAAAGATTTGACAAACGTTGAGATATTTATCAGTCTCTGATATTGGAAGTTCCAAATCCTCGTTTGAGATTTGGTCCTAGACAAAGATTGTTGATAGTCCCAAGTTCCAGCACAAATCTAGGGAAACACGCACCTCTGGCTAGGGATATATAAGGATCTTAAATGAAGTGAGCAAACATGTTGATTTGTTTAGTTGTTGTCTGTTTGAGTTCACCAAAGTGACTGAAAAATGTCTAACATATGTTAAAATTGTATAGACGTACTAAATATTGTACTTGCTCGTTGTATTGGTTTTTTACTGTAAATTGACATGCATTTTAATATTGTAAATAAATAAAAATAAATAAAAAATGTTGTCCCTATTTTTCTGTGGTTGAAACAAAGTGCTACATTGTATCTAGCTTAATAGCTAGCTGGAAATGAGTTGTTGGTTCGCCTCATTTAGTTATTATTTTTAACTCAGATATGGCTACTTTTGCATCATACTCACAAATCATTGATCAGCTTACTGACCTTGAGGCTGCCTCAGAGACGGATAATGAAGTAGATTGTATTAAGTTTTTAAGTAACGACTCTGGCTGTATACCATTACAATATAAGGCTACTTTGGAGCTAAAGAGAGCCAAGCAATGATTTGACTGTAATTTGTTATCTTTAAATGAAGATAAAACCACTTTCTTTTCTATCACTAAATCATAATTTCCAGTATTCATAATTTCCCCTCACTTGATGATTATATTTGTGAATGTCCTAATATAAATAGAACTCCAGGTACTTAGGGGTGCATACTGATGAAAATCTTAAGTGGGATGCTCATCTTAAATCATTAGTAGGTAGGATCAGAAGAACCTCCTATGTTTATGCAGACATCAGAAATATTTTAGATAATACCTCTCTAATAAATGTATATTATTTATTATTATGCATGGTATTATAGCTTGGGGAGCTTGCCCCTCAATCAGGAAATATGCTCTTGAAAAAGCCCAGAAAATGTATTTAAAAAATATCTTTTATACAGGCTATGTGTCGATAGCACCCAGAATATTTGAGCACTTTCCAAATGAGACAGATCCCTTTAAACGACCCTATTTTCTTCAATCCATATAACACAAAATTAAACTCTACCTTTTAGACATCACTTATAAAGAATTTCAGAACATTTATAGATCCCTTTTCTAATTTCATTGATTTTTTATCCTTGGTTAAGTTTCTTATATACCATCGCATGTTGTAAGAGTAAGAATTAATTGTTATTTCATAAACTCTTTGCACAGGTCGTTATGTTAGTACTGTTATTAGTCTGTAGCTAACCCTAACACAGGCTTCGGTCTTTTTTGGGTTGCTACTGCAGCACCTGATTGTTGTGCGCTTAGTTATAGTGTCTTGTGTTTCGTGATTGGTGTAATAATTTTGTCATAAGTTTATGTTATAAGTTATAATCAATATATTATAAAAGAAAGTGTACAATGTGCGTGCCGCTAAAACTTTAAAATGAGTCCCGCTACGATCAAGGGAGTTATCATGGTGTGGTAGCAGTCTATCTCCAGTCCATGAAGAAGGTTTCCGTTTTTACCTGAAGGGCGTGCTTTTAAAGATATAAGGGCTGGAAGTTTCGCCCTCTAGAAATTTCTAGAACAGTCCAGAACATTTGAGAGTATTCGAGAGCATTCCACAATATTCTGGTATGTTGTGAAATGTTCGGGAACATTCCAGATCATTGTGGAATATTCCAGAACACTCTCAAATATTGTGGAACATTTTGGAACATTTTGGACCACTCGAATCCTTTTTTGTATGAGTGGATCTACCTATTAAAATGGATATATAAAGCAAGGTCTGTTGTAGGTTCAAACGTTCGAGAACATTCTGGAATGTTGTGGAATGTTCGGGAATAGTCTGGAATGTTCGGGAATATTCCAGAAATTAGTGGAACATTTTAGACACTCTCGAATGTTGTGGAATATTCTGGAACATTGTGAAAAGTTTAGTATTTTATTCCAACTACCACATAATCTCATATCAACTCCCTGAGCGAAGCCGGGTATCTCAGCTAGTAGTAATTAAATAAAATTATCAGGGTAAATTTGAATTTTTAAAGTTTCATAAGTAATATTTTATCACCCGGTGCTATTCAAGAATTGAGCTCCTGAGAGAAAATAATAGTACATTAAGATGCAAGTGCGCTATTTTGCTCATTACACCCGAGACAAGTTTACTAGTAGTATACAGGATGTAAGAGACGGTGTACCGAAAACTGAAAGGGCGTGCTCAGTCAACGAAACTGAACAACTTTCCCAAAGAAACATATGTTGGGAAATGAAAAAAATGTTTGACCTCTCCATACAAACTGTCCGACCAGAGTGGGCAATTTGAATGGAGAGGTAAATTTTTTCTTTTCATTTTCCAGCATAAGTTTCTTTGGGAAAGTTGTTCAGTTTCGTTGACTAAGCACGCCCTTTCAGTTTTCGGTACACCGTCCCTTACACCCTTTATGATCTGTGACCCGAGGCCATTTACCCGAGACTCAGGAATAGCAACCCGAGCAGTAGGCGAGGGCGTAATGGAGCCAAGAGTGTAATGACAATGCGCATGTGCGTCATTACGACGTTTTTCAACACATTTGCGAGTAAAAATACTAAAATTTGCCAACCTTATATCCACCGCACGCCCACCGGAACATTTTGTAGGCTGCATAATATGTTGGTGTTTTCCATTGATTTTCTTGTATTTCGTGTCTAAATATTTTAGACGGTTCGCGAACTACATTAATTTCAGTTTTTTATTTGTAGAAGTCAACACTTTTAGAAATAATTACAATAATAAACACCACCAATATTTGTAATTATGGTGCGCAATATTTCCTTTATTTATTTGAGAGGCAAAGACTAAACTGTCAAACATCCTATTCGTTGAACCATAAAATATTAATATAAAAAATTGAATATCTTGATACTTAAATGACTAATTTATTGTTGATTAGTTGATAATAATTTTATCAAATGAATATTCATTTATCATATTTTCTCGAATAGGTACAGCTTGATTTTCTGAGAATGTTACTATCGTAATAAGCATAAAAAGCTCCTTGCTCCTTGCCGAAATTAAAAAACCGGCCAAGTACGTGTCGGGACACGCGCAGTATAGGGTTCCGTAGTTTTGTTTAATATTTTTAATCGCAAGTCAGTCGGTTTTTGAATAAATATTTTATAACGTTTATAACATAAACTTTTTACCTCCTAATGCTCAGCGAGGTCCTAGCGCCTGATTGCTATTGCTATTTCTATTATTTTTAGTTTTTCGGCTATAGCTCATTAACCTGTAAAGCCTACTTAACGGTGATAGTTTTCCTTTTAATTTCATCATATATGCTACTACTGTGAATTCTTTCACATTTCCAAAAACAACCGTTTAGCCGGGGGGGGGGGGGGTACACTTGACTCCAACAAAAAATTGCCCTTTCAAGATTAATATTTCGCTAACGAATCCCTAAATCGAAAAATGATCTTAGCAGACTTACATTATTTTTGAAAGACCTATCCAACGACACCCCACAAAAGGGGAAGACAAGAAAAAAAAATTCATCCCCACTTTACTTGTAGGGGAGGTACCCTAGAAAAAATATTTTTCAAAATTTTATTCTACCACTTTGTCAACGTCAATAAAATGTATATCCGTACAAAATTTCAGCTTTCTAGTACTAAGGGTCTCTGAGCTAAGCCGCGGACAGACAGACAGACGGACATGACGAAACTATAAGGGTTCCTTATTGACTACTGCGGAACCCTAAAAACAAGACAAAAATAAAACACTAGTGCGGTAGTATAATGAAAAAAACACGCGTGTTTAATAAGCTGATTTATAGCTGGCTTACTCTTGACCTCGATCTAGCCCTGAGGACAGAGATGAGGTCGACGATGGAACGACCTTACCCAGAAGAAGGCTATTCACTCGCGACTTAAATATGAAACTGAACAACGTTCCCAAGGAACATAGGTCGAATACGAAAATCAAGTATTGACCTCCCATAGAAACTGCATCAGCTGATTTTGTATGGGGAGGTCAAATTTGGTTTTTCGTATTTCGACTTATGTTCCTATTGGGAAAAGTTGTTCAGTATCATGATCACACGCGTATCTTTTGCAATCAAGAACTAATTAAAAGTCACCCGACATATTTGTAATCGGTTTCTCTTAAACGGCTCTATCGATTTCGATGAAATTTACTATACGGGGATTTTCGGGAGCGAAATCTTATGTCTAGAAATTTCCCAGTGTTTTTGACCATTTTTTGAAAATAGCGCGAATCAGATGCCCTACAGTGTCATCTGTTAGTGAGTAGCATAGCTTGCTCACCCATTGACATTTTGATGTTATAGGTTTTATAATAAAATTTATATTAATTGTTGTTATTAATATTTTTATTTACCTTTTTAGTTTATGGGCTTATTTTAATTTTTACAACACTGAAAATCGGCCGGTCAAGATTTGCGGTTAGTTTTCCTACTCCATACTAGATGGCGCTGTGTGTAATGGTTGGGTTTTGGTTAAGATTATACAGAGCAAACCTCGGTTGCGCAGGTACTAAAGCTCTTAGACAGTTAATGTATGAAACTGCACAACTTTTCTCACAGTATAAATTATCAAAATTATAAAACAAAAAAAAAGGCTTAGTAGGGTCTCGTTGACTGGCTCCCCTTGGGTATGGAACCCTGGAAACGGTACAAAGTCCATTGTGTCAAGCTATAGGTAATAACGACTGAAGTAGGTACCTACTACTTATTATTTTATTCTGTGACTACTTATACTTTTTCAGTGAGCAAGCTTGCTTTTGGGCCACCTAATGGTAAGTGGTCACCACCGCCCATAGCACCCACTGTCTTATTAGTAGCACAATTGACACTAACAAGACAGCAAAGCGCGTTGTCTACCCTGAGAACTAAGATGGTGTGTCTCATGTGCCAGTAATTTCATTGGCTCCCTTGAACTTCTAACCGAAACACAGAAGTGCAAACACTGCTGCTTTACGGGAGAAAAAAGCAAGCGTGTGGTACTTCCCCAGATGGACTTTGCACAATAGCCCTACCACCTCAAAAATACTTATTGCCAACCAGCCGTACAATACGCGCAACGAAAGAAGGGCCCTGACGGATCTTAACCTGCGCAGTAGACAGTTCGAAGCCATTTTGTCGCAAACTGTCTACTGCGCAGGTTAACCACGTGATCCGTCAGGGCTCTTTCGTTGCGCGTATTGTACCGATATAATAGTGCATTGAGATGCACGTGCACTATTTTGGATATTACGGCCGAGGCTCAGAAATAGCAGCCCGAGCCGCAGGCGAGGGCGTAATGGAGCCGAGGGTGTAATCACCAAAGCGCACAAGCTTCTTACGACGTTTTTCAACACATTTGCGAATAAAAACGAATCAAAATCGCTTACCTTTTTTTCCTAAGGAAATTTCGTAGACGTTTTCCTCACATTTCTAGGTACACCGGTCTTGTGTTTTTGTTCAAGTATTTTCGACGTTCTACACTTATCACTGTTTTTCTTATTTGTAGAAGTCATTTATTTTTAGGGTTCCGATACCAAAATGGTAAAAAAAAGGAACCCTTATGGTGCCGCTCTGTCTGTCTGTCTGTCTGTCCGTCTGTCTGTCACACCTCTATATCTCAGCAACCACTTATGCTATCAACCTGAAATTTGGAATAGTTTTAGAATATAGTTGCCCAACTTAATTGCACAAGAAAAAATTTTGAAAAAAGTATGATTATTAATATAAAGGGGGCCAAAATAGGGGGGGCCAAATTTCAAATTGTCGCTACTAGGTCGAGTGGGGTATCATATGAAAGGGCTTTACTTGTACATTTTAAAATATATTTTTGTATTTTTTTAAATTTCTTAGTTTTAAAGTTATGATGAAAAATGTCAAGAAAAATACCATTACCCCCCCCTTATCTCCGAATTTTGAGTAAGGAAAAATCTGAATTAATTACAGTTGACAGAAGTTTATATAAACTTTACAGCAAAAATAAAACGATCTTTCTAAGTTGCACAGTTTTTGAGAAATCTGCAAAAAACCTTTACAAACAAATTTAGTTTTGCGATCCTGAAAATGGACTTTATTGCTTCCAAAAATACTATAGGTATATCGGAACCCTCGGCGCGCGAGTCCGACTCGCGCTTGACCGGTTTTTTAATTACATTAAACACATTTCACAACAAGAAATATCTGTTAAAATGGCGCGCGTATTACTTTTTTCGAAGACACATATTATATACATGCGCGCGCAGGAGACAATGACTAAGCTATCAAACAGACTACTTTTCAATTTATTTTAAAATTTAATATTTTGTTACTTTAAAGACAAATTTGTAGTTAGTTGATTAAAATCAATATTTTCGTTTAATTAACGTTTATTTATCATATTATCGAACACAGTTTCTTAATTCATTAAATTATTATGAATGTTACAGATATAGAAACTCCTTGCACCTTGCCGCTATAAAAAACAAAACAAAAATAAAACACTAACCTGTCAAACAGCTTACTCAGCAAGGAGGTCTTTGTTCTGAGGCTCACTCCCATGAATTATTTAATATTGAATATTTTGTTACTTTATAGACAAATTTGTAGTAAGTTGGTTGATTAATATAAGTATTTCCATGTAATTAACATTTACTCGTATTTATCATATTATCGAACACATTTTACTTTTTCATGAAAATATTATGAATGGTATAGATATAGAAACTCCTTGCATCTTGCCGATTAAAAAAAAGACAAAAATTACAACACTAGTGAAATTATAGTAATAAAAAAAGCACGCGTGTTTAATAAGCTGGATTATGGACCTAAATACAGTGCAAATAGAGCTGTTTTATGAGCAAATGTGTTGAAAAAGACTTTTCAACACACAGCTCTATTTGCACTGTATTAAGGTCCATAATCCATCTTATTAAAAACGCGTGCTTTTCTCGTTATATATCACAGCACTAGTTATATAATTTTTGTTTTTTTTTTTTATATTAACAAAGAGCAAGGAGTTCTAATCTTTAAAATATTTATGACATTTTCGTAAATATTTACGTAATGTTGATGAAAATATAATATATAAACAGTTTGTTGTATGAGATTAGTTAAATTTGACAACAAATTAACATTAATTGATTTTGTAAGCAATAAATTTAAAGTTTTTGTACTTTTTCAATGACTACGCTGTTTGGGAGCATTGCCACTGCTTCGTCACAGCTCCTCATTTGAAAAAAGAAATGCGCGCGCAACAAGAATTCCGTGCGCCATTTTTCAGAAGTATTTTATTTTCATTTGCTTTGATTTTTGTGACTAACTAACAATGTCGTTCGTCGGTTTCAAGCAATGAAGAAGAACTTAATTTAACCCCAAGGAAATAATTACTGGGGCACAAAATGCAAGTGAGAGTCTCCTTCCAGCAAAATCAAAGGAAAAATAGGTAAATTCTTGCCTACGAAAAGTTCATTGAATGGAAGAACAGCAAAAATGCGAATTCGTTTTCAGAGAACGTCTTTTTGGCTTATTTCAATGAGCTGGCGAATAAGTATAAACCTAGCTCTTTGTGGTGTATTTATTCCATGCTGAAAAGTATTGTGAGAACGAAAAATGGAGGCTCAGGAATTGCAGGTAAGCGAATTTGATTCGTTTTATTCGCAAATGTGTTGAAAAACGTCGTAAGAAGCTTGTGCGCTTTGGTGATTACACCCTCGGCTCCATTACGCCCTCGCCTGCGGCTCGGGCTGCAATTTCTGAGCCGCGGCCGTAATATCCAAAATAGCGCACGTGCATCTTAATGTACTATTATTTTAAAGCCTACGTAATTTCCTATTACTTATTCAATATACGCTTACGTCATAAATGTTGCGTCATTCTGTCAGCAATGATCATCAGTTCATGACCAATACAATTATGATTTCACGGTGTTTTTGCCGCCAAAATACTTATGTTAGTTAGTCACGTGCAAAGTGAACACAGGTGCTTATGGTATTATATTTTATGATGTGTGGGTGGATGTTAAATACATACCAACTAGTTGTGTTTTTTTAATAACTGTGTATAGCCGAGACATTGACGTCTATTTCATAATGAACCCGCTACACATCCGAGCTACACATCCTTCCAAAAAAAAAGAACTTTTAGGGTAATTTCCGTACACAAAGTGGGGATGGTTGGGGATGTTTTTTTTTAGTCGACCCCATAACGTGGGGTGTCCTTAGATAGGTCTTTTAAAAATATTTTGAGTTTGCAAAGACCACGAGTTGTAAGACCGATGACCGACCTCTTTAACCCTGGTCTCAGAGTGGTTGAACCGCCAAAAGCTTCCGCGACCTTGACTAGATCTTCGGTCCAACTTGAGGGGGGCCTGCCCACGCTACGTCTTTCTGTACGTGGTGGTCACTATAGACAATCGGCCATCGGTACCTATATACAGGGTGTTAGGAAAAGTACCGATTTCCTTTTAATCACATGTTGTATAAGTAGGATAAAGTACATTAAACATATTGATGATAAAAAATAACATAAAAATAAAATACGCCCTAAGAAATAAAAAGTTCAAGTTGCCAACCCTATTCTCAGAATCACAACGCGCACCCGGCGCACCAATTGTAAACAAGTAAAATAGGTACCTACATGCGCGCCGCGAGTCTGGCTAGGGTTGAAACAATTAAATTTTATTTTTTTATTTCTGCTATTTTTTATTCTTTTTTTATTGTTTAAACATGCTTATTGTGCTTTACTCTACCTATAGAACATGTGGTTTAAAGGAAATCGACACTTTTCCTAACACCCTGTATATTAAAATTTACCATTTTGACGGATTCTTTGAAAAGGTGCCAAAAGTATCATATTAGGTAGAGCGAATAATTCAATTTATCAATATTGGACAAAAATATCACGATCTGCAAAGTGCTCGTATCGTAATGTAAATTAAATTCTGTCATAGGTTAATAATACTTAATATGGAAGGTACTTTGGAGAGTTGACAAGTAATCAATTTTCATGTAGAGTTAAGGAATTAGAGACTAGTACAGATCACGTTTTGCGAGGTGGTCCGAAAAATTATCTATCTATCTTTTTCTTTACGTATAAAGAGTACGAAAAATAATAATAATAATATATAAACAATAATAATATTAATAAAAATAACCACACTTTTGAACATTTTCAATGTTTTTCGTTATTATTACAGTGAAAAGTGTGAATAAAATCTTAATGCCTGCTGTACTCCAAACAGATGTGAACTTTATTTTGGTGAATGAATCATACTAGGTACCAAATTACTTACTTTAAAAAATAACTGAAAATAACCGGCCAAGTGCGTATCGGGCCACGCGTAGTATAGGGTTCCGTAGTTGCCTTATGAATCATTATTGTTAAGAGGGTATCCACGAAATTTATTTATTATTATTATTTTATCCAAGGTATTTATACAAAGTATTCCTGTAGTGCTACCTCAACAATCCCGTCCTGTAGGTTGCGTGCGACAGGGAGAACCTACTGTTGAGACCGTTTTTACCTACAAAACGAAGTTCCATTTTCGCCTGTTTTCCTTCTCCAAAATTGAGCTTATTCAATAATTTCTGGTATAAAAATTCAAAGGAAGAGTAGCTAGATATACGCTCCTACTTCTTGTATCTTGAAAACTTTTAAAATTTACTGGTAGTTGTCAAAATATGGCGAAAAACGGGGCATTTCTTTCGAGATTTTGAATATCTAGCCATATTTCTTTTGGGTAATTATTTTTCGGAAAAAGCAGTAGACCTTGATTTAAAAACAAAATACAATTGCTGTACAGGCATTGTCAAGGGAATAAGGAAATAAATTTGTATCAATTTGCTCGGATACCCTCAGAAGCAGATTTAGATTTTTTTTTAAATCTCTACTAACGAAATGCGAGGTTCAGCGCCTGATTGCTATTGCTATTATTTTCAGTATTACTCGTCAACCTGTAATGTCAACTTAGCTATGTGATAGTTTTCCTTTTAAATTTATCACACTACTAGGTACTGTGATTTTTTCTCGTTTCCCATATCAACCGTTTAGCTGGCAGGGGGGGTCACTTGACTGTAACAAAAAATTGCGATTTTAACTACCTAAATATTTCGTAAACTGATCCCGAAATAAAAAATGTTTTAAGAATACGAACAATGTTATTAACAGGCCTACTAAAGACATCCTACACTGTAAGGTAGACGAGAAAAAAAGACATTCCCACAATGTTTAGGAAAGGTGTACCTTAAATTTTTGTTCTAATTTATTTTACCACTTTATCGTCGTGAATGACTAATATGTATACCCAAACAAAATTCAGGTCAAGCTCAAGCTCAAGGTCTTTGAGCTAAGCCTCGGACAGACAGACAGACAGAAGGACGTGACGAAACTATACGACTACAGAACCCTAAAAATGTTATAACAATTTTGCGATATTTTTCCATCGAGTCAACTTTGTCTAATTATGTAATTGTGTAATAATTGCACTAGTGTGTATCCCTAATAATATCATACCTATGTTTTTTTTACAATTAAATTTAACTGTTTACAATTTCAAAACTTTATTTTTAAAGTTTAATAGCCTGGATTTTTCACTCTCTCACAGCACCTTCTCTACCAACGCACTGAAATCCAACCACGCATGTGCACGTGTAAAAACACGTCAGGGAAACTCTACAAAGAAATGTCTAGACGATTTACTAAAACGAACTCTTTGAAGACTTGCAATAATAGAACGCTGATACAAGATACAAAGTGTCATGTAACGCTACAACATGCCAATGATTACCTATACACAGATAAGTAGTTACACACCTGCTGATCAGTTGGATGGTTGGGCGATGAAACAATAGCTAATGATTAATTAAGCCAAACAATGGGGATTACAAACCATTCCGCGATGTCGATGTAAGTATACGATTCAATCGATCGCATGTTCGATCGGGAGCTTCGTCCGATGCATTAAACGTCCACCGCGGGAGAGACTGCTTTTCTTCACGTCTAACAATCTTGCTTTCGAGCGTATTGCAAACCGGCACAGCGCAGCGCCGCGGCAGCACGCCTCGCGCTCCTAAATAAAGAAATAAAAAACTGTCGAAATCAATACGCTACAGGCGAGTTTTGAAAAACGTACTGTGTTTACAAACGAGGGATCCGATCGGTCGAGCGGAATTCTACAGTGCGATAACTTGCAGTGTCGTGTTCGTGTTTCATACATTGGATGGATAACGTGGTTTAGCCAGTGTTATTGCAAGCGTTTGCAGGAAGTGCACTGTGCGGTTGAACTTCTCGAAAGGAAGGTCAGGGAGTGCGAGTCAATAGCCGAAGATCGTGTGCGAACGGTAAGACGATTTTAATATTCCTGTTAGTTCTCAGACAAGTAGACCTAGTACCGTTGTACGCAAATTCATAAAGTGTTCTGGAAGCGCTTAGAAACGGTAGAAAGTAGCGGAAGTCCTTTTAAGGTTAAGCCTGTCACCACAGGCTGTGTCTATAAGAGCAACGCGCGATAGCCCGATTAGACTGATTTTAATCGAAATTTTAATTCTACTTTGCACATCATTGCGTAGAAATATCTGCACTCAGAAACAAAATAGTGCTCGATTAATTGTTTTCTCAAATTTTTGTATACAGACACTGTACTAGTCATAGATCATACACTGTACTAGTGTCGATTCTGGCAGACACAAACTAAACGAGATTTGATAGCTTTAAAAGGGATGCTGTTTTTTTTTTCAGAGAAGAGATAAAAAAGTTAGCAACAGATTTAGACCTGTCAAATTTAGTTTAGTTTTAGTTTGGGTCTGCCAGAATCGACACTAGTATTGTTCGTTTTATCAAGCTTTTCACAAAGTTCGAAAGTCTAAAACAAACAAAATTGCTTACAGTTCGTTCAATTTATACTGTACAAGAATTAAAGTCTACTTATCTTCTAATATACATATACAAAAAAAATAAATTTTGCACATGTACAGTCACGAGCACAACAAGCTTGACACATTGAACTTTGTACCGTTCTTATTTTAGTAGACGTAAGGGCTAGAGTCGCACTGCGAGTATCATGTTTGTTGTTGACTGTACCTACCTATGATGGCAGCATCTTTTGAGAACGGCTAGACCGATTAGGCTCATTCTTTTTTTTTGTTCTAAGTACTTATTCGTAATTACATAAAAGAAAAACTGGAAAAGTTTCGGGAAAACCTGACAGTGCTTTTTTCTATGGGATTTTTGTATGACGGGAACAGTTCTATGCGTAAGACGCCGTGTAGGGCAGAACGCTAGTAATAGAAGTTGGTCTTATAGAAATAATCTCGTGTCATATGGCCTTTTGTCATGGGGTCATTCCGCGGATGCAAACAGCATTTCTATACTAGAAAAGTGAGCTGTTCGTGCAATTTATAAAATGAAGCCTAGTGAATCTCTGAGAAGTAAATTTAAAGAAATCAAAATTTTTGACTTTTGTGTCGCAATACATTTATTTTTAAACACATTTTCGAGTAAAATTGTGACAGACACAGTGTCAACATAAGAAACAAGAATCAACTTGCTTCTCATGTTAAGCCGCGATTACACCTGTTTGAATTTGACGACTGAATAAGAAATCTACCTAGGAGGCTACGTAGAAAAAGACGTTTGTGAATTCAGAGTTCTAGCTAGAAAGCTAAGTAGAAAAAGTGCCTACTAATACAGTTGCTGAATAGTGATGTTCCGATAGCGATAGTTTCGCTGTCGGTAGTTGATCTTGAAATACAGTAACTCTGTTGAATAGCCTTATCGAAAATAATTATTGTACAATAGAATACTATCAATTGTTAAAAATAAGCTGATACAACCTCAAGACAAATACAACCGATACTTAAAAGAAGAAAAAATTACAAACAAACTTATTTGCGGTCTTAAAGATGGGATTTATTGCTTTTAAAAATACTACAGGAATATCGAATCCCTCGATGCGAGAGTCGGCCTCGCACTTGACCGTTTTTTTAATATAAGTATATTTTTTGTTCGATAAGTTGAATTAATCATTCGCACTTGGACATCACTAAACTTGCTAAGTCCCTTCAAGTAAAGGAGTTAGAAGGTTTAGTGATGTGAAATTTTTGCGAATGATTAATTCGAATCGAACAACTTGTCCATGAAAAATAAAAATAAAGCATAATCTTGGTTAAATAATAAGTACTAATAATAAACTTTAAAAAATTCACTTTAAAAAATTTGTATACGACTGTTCGGTTGAGTTAAGGAGTGATCACAGCTAGCTGAATTCAAAGACTAATTCGGCATACATTGCTCGTTTGGTATGTTTAAGCTTTTTAAGTTTAAGTTTAATAAGCTATTAAATAACAACAAATAATAAAATTTGGTCAAGCGCAGTCTGACTCAAAAAATCTAGCACATTAACTTACTGAAATTTCAACTAATACAATTATGATTATGTGGTGGTACGGAAGCCTCGGTGCGCGAGTCCGACTCGCACTTGGCCGGTTTTTTTTGTAGTAATTCTAGTGTTTTTCTATACAACATAAATTAGCCCTTACTAATATTTTCCGTACGTTAAGGTGTTCTATTCGTATTGGCCCTTCACTAAAGTTCCTTACTGTGTTGCTTACTATGCGGCTTACTCAGTTAGTGACTTACTTAGTTCCATCTTTCTACCTTCCTTTCCTACGTAGGAGACTAACTGACTTAGTGTGTGAATTCAGTCAGGTGTGATCGGTCCTTTAGCCGTGTTCACAAAATTAATAAGACCTCTAAAGGCCAATGTACGAGTATACGTTTCTATGTATAATAAATAACATAAGGTACAAATTGTTTCTATGTATAATAAAAAATACATTGAAATTTTAACGTAGATAAATTCGTAGCTGTTATTAACCCAAAATTATTGTATAAAAAAGGTAATTATAAAATATCTGATTACCTAGAAGAGAAAAATCCATGGAATTAGGCTAGGGTTCTAACAGGCTAATTCAAATTTCAAATTGACTTAAATATGTTTATTTGTATCAACCCTGTACATTCAAACATATTTAAAAGAGCGCATGGGTTTTTATTGTTGCTTCTTTTTTCCCACCATGGCGCTACTTTGTTTGTGAAGCGATGTAGTTTAGCTGACGTCATTAACATATTTTAATATCCAACAATGAATAAACGAAAAGATTTTGAGTTTGAGTTACAAAATACCATTGTCCTATGCCGTTTTCGCGGAGTCACCTAGGGGATTGGACATAGGCACTAGTTTCTGCCTAGAGCAACTACCATCAGACCTCCGTAATCCAGAGGGCCAATCAGATCCATGGTTAAGGGCCAACATCATCATTGTCCTAGCCCTATTCAGTTTTTAGCAATGGTTTTTCGGAGTTTGCTACCTAACCTAGGGGATTGGACGAGGGCACTAGTTTTTACACAGAGCGACTGCCATCTGACCTCATGGCTATAAAAAAAATTTAAGCCGCCAAATGTCATCTGACTTGGCTTGAGATTGTGCTTAAGATATGACTGTAACCAGGACGAAAGGCTAAGGTAAGGACCAGTTCAGTGCGTCGCGTCTGCTCCGCGTCCGCGTCGCACTGAACCAGGCCTATACGTAAAACGCTAAAATTTCGGTGTTTCTTACCAAAGCCATTGTAAGATCGGAAAGAAAGAAGTACCAACGCTCGACCACGAGCGCGTCAACAAACAAAACATCACATTGAACAAAGCATCAAATCATAAAGTATTAAAATGCTATCGCGCCTCGCGCTATTCTGGACGTAACTACATGTGCCGGCTATTATATAGCCTGTCATAAAACACCTCGGTTCTACACTGCATCAGGTATAAACATAGTTTAACATAGTTCAACGTGCGAATTTCAAGAACAATTCTCGATTCTCGAAGCATCAAACCGTGAAGAAGTGAAGACGCAGCCGTATTGAAAAACAAATATATTTCTGCTACGGGAATTAGTAATTATGGGATTGTTTCTGAAACTTCCTAATTATTTAGCTCTATATTCGTCACTAGACGTCTGTCTAAATCACGTCTAAACATTCTCGTATGTTTTAGGGTTCCCAACCAAAATAGTAAAAACGTGGTAAAAACAGAACTTTTATGATACGACTTCGTCTGTCTGTCACACCTGGGTAACTCAGCATCAACCAATAAAAAAAAAAAGTTACCCCTGAAACAAAAACCATTCCATCTGAATTCATAAGTCGATAGAGGTTTATGTAAATATTACAGGAAAATAAAACGTTCTTTCTAACCTGCAAAGTTTTTTAGAATTCTGCACAAAACCTTTTATTTTATTTATTTAATAGTCGGAAAACCAACAGCTTCAAAACAAGATAAATAACTTAAATATGTAAAAACAGAGCCAATTACAGGTCTTCACAGATAGACATACAGTAGAAAAACCTAATTTTACATCTCTCATATTCGGTAAGTAAGTCCTTATTACCACCAAATGGGGCTTGTTGGTGACCAATTAAAGCTCTAGGGTAATAATGTAGATAAAAAAGCCCTAAGGCGGTAAATAATTAAATTTTGAAATGGTGAAGTTTTTTTTTAAATACTTACCGCCCTAGGGCTTTTCTAGCTACATTATTGCCCTAGAGCGCTAATTGGTCACCTACAATTTGGTGGTAATAAGGACCTACTTACCTCACAATCGAGATGTAAAGCAGAGTAGTTAGTTCGGGTGTAAGCATCAATTGCACCCTCGAACTATAGGCGCCCTCGCTGCGCTCGTGCGCCTAAATATCTCGGGCTGCAATTGATGCCTTACAGCCCTTGGCTACTAATCTACTATTATTGCTTCCAAAAATATTATAGGTATATCGGAACCATCGGCGCGCGAGATCGACTCGCACTTGACCGGTTTTTTTTTCCATTTATGCTTTCGATCATTCGTGGTCGTGAGGTAATTACCTTTTCTTTCTGGTTAAGTATCACGATGTCGCGTCGGCTGTATTCAGATCCTGAATGGGTGACTACTACGACTATTAGTAAGTGGTATATAAAAATAAGCGTTTTCCGTGCTCCTCCGGATCGGATGGCAGGTTAAGTCATTGGTCTAGGCTACTGTTACTATAAGTATACCTAGTCTTGAATACAAGTCAGGGCCTCCGACCATATTATTATTCGATTTGGATAAGATATTGACGATTATTTTGAGCCCATCATTATATGAAATTGTACAGCGGAAAAGCTACCGACCCGTTTTTTTTTGTTCTTCAGTATAACAAAAGATATTTTGCTTGATATTTTTAGTGCAAGAATTTCAGTCAATGTTATGCCTCAAAACCTCTCAATAAAAATTATATCGCTTTACAAACAAAGTGGCGCCTTATCGTGATCTGATTCTTTTAAGTAGTGACTTCTTCTATCGTTAATGAGCCATGTCAGAGGCCTTTGGCGGCTCAACAATTCGCATAGGAAACGTATGTGTAAGGTACCTCGAAACTTGGCTCATAGACAGGGATAAGGTCAATAAGTAAAAATAAAAAATACGAATTTTTTTCGGTTGCAAATAAAAAAGTTAAAAAAAAATAGTTTTTGTCAAATATCGATAGGTCGTATGGCAGAATGTGATGAGTAGTCATTGCCTATCATAAAAAAAAACTGACAACTGTTCTAAGTAGTCTGTGGTCGGTTTATACCTCAGAGTTAAAAAATATAGAGTCCGTCGTATACATATTCTGTATGAACTAGTGAAGTGTAAAGCGTCTCACTGTCGCCCATACTAGTCGTCAAAAAACTCAGTAGGTACTTGAAGTTTTACAAAAATCAAGAAATCTTTAAAAATATAATGTTTTAGTATAAACTTTGTTTGCGAAAGTGAAAATATATCTTTTTACTTTCGAGCGGAGCGAGAAAGGTATTGTATTCATGAAAAAAAAGTTTTTCAAACTTTCTCAAAAATGTGTTCTTTATCACTTCATCATAAATAACAAGTCTCCCAAAAATGTCCGTCCGTCGGTCGGTCTGTCCGTCACGCTTCGGCCTAGCGGCTAAACGAATGGTTCGATTGGCACTATATTTTGAATTTAAGAGTTTTATGCAAATTCATCGAAGGGTTCCGAGTGGTTTCCTGCTGGCTCTCATTTTGAGGGTTGATGTCATACAACGAAAATGAAAAATTTTAATTTTCGCAAAAACGGCTTATAAAATCTTGATGAAACTTTGCATGACCAAGCTATCTCCATTGAAGGTATTTTGCGGCAGTATAAATTGGTCGGTGTTCCAGTACTACTAAAACGTAAACATGTGATTTACTCATAATTGTTTCGATTGAGTTTACTTTAATTTTCTATAATTTTAATTCTGCATTGGTTATATACCTGACTGGATAATATATTTGTTTTGTTTTTTTTTGCAAAAATTTAGTAAACCAAAAACTGAAAGGGCTTGCTCAGTAGACTAAACTGATCAACTTTCCGTAAGAAACATGTGATGGGAAATTAGGAAATGTAAGAAATCTTCATGCAAGTATCTTGCGGTAGTATCTATTGATCTGTGAAAGTTCATATGAAGGTTTGTTCCAGTACTATCAAAATTTAAACATGTGGTTTACTCGAAATAGTTTACGGTTAGTTTATTTTAATGTTTAACTATTTAAATTCTGAATTGATCTGCATATTTCATTATCCTATTTTTTTAAAACCTAAATATAAGTTTGTATTTCCGTGCTTTGTGTATGGATTTACAAATTTAAGTTTGCAGTAGATACTTTTTCCTTGCATATCGCGAGAAAGTAAGTGCAGTGTTGCTGTACCATTTATTTTATTTGTGAATTGATGATTAATACTAGAACGGAAGCGTAAATAATCCGTAATAGCCATTTTATGCGTGATTTTTAACGCCGTTTTCTTCCTGAATGGTAAGTGTTTTCATCAGAAAAACTGTGGTAGTAACATTCATTAGTCCCATGTCATGTCACATATTTCTTAAAGAGAAAGAAAAAAAAAATACGTTTTTAGGATTTGATAACAATAATAACAATAACAATAACTTTATTGGGTACAAAAATCCATACATTTTAGTATGGAGGCCCCTCGCAAGAAAGTGATACGCTTATGGCTCCTCCCTCCTTAGCAGAAAGAGCTGCTACTTAAAACCTCCTTGGTTTATACATACAGCTGTTAGTTTTTTTTATGACAGGCAATGACTACTCACATCTTTCTCTTTTGGGGCACATCGCAAGAAGAACCGATGGCCGATGGGGCGTAAGGGTTCTAGAGTGGCGACCACGTACCGGAAGACGTAGCGTTGGCAGGCCCCCCACAAGGTGGACCGACGATCTGGTCAAGGTCGCGGGAAGCCTGATCCTATTCCTCTTTGTGAGACAAGTTTCAAGGTACCTTACATACAAGTTTCCTTTGCGTTGTGGGGTCGCGTCGGTCACCAAAACTGATACGAGTTAGTCACGATCCCATTAAGAGCTTGTTGTAGAGAGAAGCTAAATGTAAATGAATTTTGGAAATTCCTTGGGAAAAGTTGTTCAGTTTCATGGTAGTCGATGAGTTGGTATGGGTATATTTTCTTGATGATGATGAAGCCTTTCTTGAATTGAGATAGCCGCGACTATGAACTTTAACTTGAATATAAAGTTCTAACACGTTTATATTAAGGAGATTTGTATCAACTCTTCAAAGCCTTCTTTGTATGATGAAAATTATCAAAGAGATTTGAACCTCGCTACGCTCGGTCGAGGTTAAAATCTCTTTGAAAATTATTCATAGCAACGTTTGTTGATTGTCATGTAAATAAAATAATACACGGTATTTTCTGCTAGCTACGGACTTCTGATTTTATTGTAGATATGCATAATCATATCATGGTAGCATCGCCATAAAAATATAAAGTAGAAAAATAAAAGTGTATAAAGTATAAATCAGTGCTAATTTAACAATATTTCGAAAAATTCCAAGATTGACGTAATTTTCAAAATGCAGTCACCAAGTTGCAAAGTTGATATTGGTCGTCTGGAAGGTGTGAAAAATTGGGCTACGTGGAAATTCAAAGCTACCTTACTGCTAAGAGGTATGCCCGGTGGATTAGATGCGATACAAGGTAAACTAAAAAAACCTGTACTAGTTGACAATGCCCAACCTGATGAAATTTCCCAATACCAAAAAGCACTCGATAAATACAACGAAACATTATTATTACTAACTGCAAATATGTCAGACGAAACTCTTCAGAAAATAATGAGATTTGACTCGTCAAAGGAAGTTTGAGACTAATTACATCGCTTATTTGATGGTACGTCTGAAGACAAGAGCTATGCGCTATGTATGGAGTTCTTTGGCTATCGTAAAGATCCGTCGCACGACATTACTACCCATATCTCAAAAATAAAAACAATTTGGTCAGATTTGAAGACAGAATTACACAAAATAGATGAAACAGAGTTACCAGATATCCTCTTAATCTGCAAGATTCTGAACACTCTACCTGAATCATACTTCTCCTTCAAATCAAGCTGGATGATGATGTCGAAAACAGATAGAACTATCGATAACCTGACAACGCAACTCTGTGCCTACGAGCGTTCAATCTCATCTAATAATGAAGCTGATTCTGAAGCTCTAGCTATGCAAAATAGTAATAAACCGATGAAAAAATGTGGATACTGTGGAAAAGTCGGTCATAAAGTTAGACAGTGTCGAAAATGGAAAGCGGATGGTAAACCATCAAAACCAGAGAACAACGCAAAGACTTCAAGCAACCTGAACTTAATGCTAATGCATATTACTGCAGATTCCGAAGTGAACTCGACTCATTCAAACTACGATAGAACAAGTTGGTTTGTCGACAATGGCGCCACCAGTCATGTCACCTGCAGAAACGACTACTTCACTAGTTTTGAACGCTTCGAAGATACTCGAACAGTAACTACTGCAAATGGGAGCTCTGTGAAAGCCCTTGGAAAAGGTACGGTCGACTTGATAACTAAAGTAAATGGCAAGAAGTCTATGATAACACTCTGTGATGTATGGTACGTACCTGATATTACACGCAATCTATTCTCTGTGCTAGCCGCTCAAGACAGACTAAATAAAAGCCTTTTTAAATCGGAAAGAGAACACTGCTCCCTTGAAGTTGATGGTGAAGTAGTTCTGACTGGCAAACGAGTCAAAGGTGGAGGACTTTTCAAGCTCAGTGTAGAACAAGCGAAATCAGATCCCCATCTAAATGTTGCTTCAGTTGAAGAAAACTTGCTACAACTCTACCACGAGAGACTTGCTCATCAGAATAAAAAGCATATCAAAAACTTGCTTGAAAAGGAGTTTGGTATAAAAGTTCCTTTAGATTCTGAACTGTGCACTGGATGCATCTACGGGAAAGCACATAGGCGCAAATTTGGAACAAGAGAGAGAGAGCGAAAATACCTGCGGAAATTATACACGCTGATGTTTGCGGTCCGTTTCCTCCTTCCTTTGGCAAACAACGCTACTTCGTTCTTTTCAAAGACGACTACAGCAAGTATCGACACGTTTACTTTATGCGACAAAAATCGGAAGTTCCCCAAAAGCTCCGACAAATGCTGCAAGAATGCAAAACGGTTGGTCACTCTGTAAAAGAATTCCGAAGTGACAATGGAGGCGAATTTGACAATGAGAAAGTAAAAAGCATTCTTCGAGAAGCTGGAATTCGACAAAGGCTTACGATGCCATACACGCCACAACAAAACGGCTTAAGTGAACGTGAAAATCGAACCTTAGTTGAAGCTGCTAGAACAATGATGCATGCTCATGAAGAATTACCTACCGCCACATGGGCAGAGTTAGTAAATGCTGCTGCATATGTCTTGAACAGAACTGGGCCCACTTCTGAAGATGGTAAATCACCATTTGAATTATGGTTCAAAAAGAAACCATCAATTAAACACCTTCGAATCGTTGGATGTGAATGCTATGCCCACATTCCGAAACAAAAGAGATCCAAGCTTTCGAAAAAAGCAGAGAAATGCATCCTTATCGGTTATGATGGTGATGAAGGCTACCGCCTACTGAGTAAAAATGGTAAACTCATAAGATCAAGAGACGTCACGTTCAATGAATCAGTTTTGAATCCATTTGACATGAATGATTCTGAAGAAGAAGAGTCTTCTATAGAAATCAACCTTCCACTGAAAGCACCTCCGACGTGTGAAGCAAGGGAGGATGATCGCGCTGAAAGCATCACAGGTCGCAATGACAGCAACCCTGATGAGCCTAGCTCTACGGTGCCTCACACATCACCCGGTCTGGTCGTGAGTCAAGAAGAACCAAGTCAGGAGGACCATACTGAACAGAATGAACATACTGAATTCGAAGATACAGTAGACGATTTTGATGATGCTGAAGAGCCAGAAATCTCAGATGAAATAGATCAAAGAATGACTTTACGAGACAGAAGCCAAATACGACTGCCTGCTCGTTTCAACGATTATATCATGATGTCAGCAGATGATATCAATGAAGTAATTGAGCCGAAAACCTACAAAGAAGCAATGACTAGTTCACAAAAGAATCAGTGGATCAAAGCTATGGAAAATGAGGTGAAATCTTTAAAGGAGAACAAAACCTGGATAATGGTTGATCTTCCTAAAGGTAGAAAGCCCATATCCTGCAAATGGATATATAAAATTAAAACCAATGCAGATGGCTCACTGGACAAATTCAAAGCAAGGCTAGTTGCTAGAGGTTACACACAGAAAAAAGGCATCGACTATGATGAGACCTTCAGCCCAGTTGCAAAGATGACAACAATAAGGTCTGTTTTAAGCATAGCTGCAAATGAAGGACTAAAGCTCACACAATTCGATGTTTCAACAGCTTTTCTGTATGGATCACTCGGTGAAGAAATATACATGAGTCAACCTGAGGGATACTCTGATGGATCAAACAAAGTGTGCAAACTTAAAAGAAGCTTGTATGGCTTAAAGCAAGCACCCCGGTGCTGGAATAAATGCATGGTAGATTATTTGAAAAGCGTTGGTTTCAAACAATGTAATACTGATCCCTGCCTTTTTACTAGAAACCGGATAAATAACAAAATTGTTCTAGCTCTCTACGTGGACGACGGACTTGTCGCTGCGACTGATCAGAAAGACACTGAGAAATTCATTAATGAGCTGAAGAGACGATTTAAAATAACTATAAAAGATGCTACATACTTTCTAGGTTTAGAAATTGAGAATCTGGATGGCAACTTAAAAGTGTCACAAAAGCACTACGCCCACAAGATACTGGATCGCTTCGGTATGAGCGATTGTAAACCAGTCACAACTCCTATACAGAAAGATGGACAGCCAGAACTGGATAAAGATTTGGTAGAACCTGTTCAATTTCCTTATAGAGAAGCCGTAGGTGCTCTTGCATACTTAACTGTTGGTACCAGACCCGATTTAGCCTACGCTGTGAGCGTCGTATCTCGGACTTTAGAGAATCCTTCTAAGGAAGACATCCAAAGGTTAAAACGTATCCTGAGATACATAAAAGGAACGTTAGACTACGGAATTCTTTACAAAAAGAAGTGTAATGCTGGCATCTTAGAATGCTACAGTGATTCAGACCACGGTGGAGATAAATCAACCGGACGTTCGACGTCAGGAATATTGTGTTTATACTCTGGAGGAGCAATATCCTGTACAAGTCGTCGACAAACTTGTGTTGCGATATCAAGCACAGAAGCTGAATTGGTCGCTGCCAGCGAAGCAGCTCGTGAAATTGTGTGGCTCAAGAGATTGTTCGCTGAGATATCAAACTTAAAGAGTATTCCAACTCTGAAGGTAGACAATGATGCAGCTATCAAGATCTCGCATAACCCTGAACTCCATCGGAGGACAAAGCATATTGCTATAAGGCATTTCTATGTCAGAGAGCTTGTCGCAGAAGGCGAACTCAAGGTGGAATATGTCCCAACCGAGTTCCAGTTGGCGGACATCCTCACAAAGGCACTGCACAAGCCACGTCTTGTGTCTATTGGTGACCAGATTGGCTTGATACACTAAGAGTCATACAAAAGGGAGGATATTAAGGAGATTTGTATCAACTCTTCAAAGCCTTCTTTGTATGATGAAAATTATTCATAGCAACGTTTGTTGATTGTCATGTAAATAAAATAATACACGGTATTTTCTGCTAGCTACGGACTTCTGATTTTATTGTAGATATGCATAATCATATCAGTTTAAGTCTCTCTTCCGACTTTTAACTCTCTGTAGTTACCCGCAAGGCAGTTAATCAATCATCATAATCAATCGGGCCTTCAGTCTTTATAATAACAGCATGAAATGAAAGAGCATCTGCTTGAGTAGCTAACGGTTGTTCGTCATTTTCCGAAGGGAATACTTCAGACGGGCTCACTGCTTGAAAGGCTAACTGGTGCTCTTGTTGTTCATCTAAAGACTTTGCTTTAGATTTGCGCGCTCGTTGAGATGCTCCCATGCGCTTGTGTTGATTTATTTTAGACTTGGCTTGAGATTGAGATTCAAGCGATCTTTGAAGTGCCACTGTGCGTTTTTCTTCGTTTTCTGAAATCCTGACTAACTGCTTGCGCTCTCTCTGAATAGCCAACCGTTGTTCTGGTTCAAATTGACTTGCATTCTTTCTTCTCAAGCGCACCCTTCTAGCGTGTCTCGTTAGACGCCCAAGATCAGATTTTCTTCGTGGCATTTTGAACCACTGAAAAGAATTAAGTAATATATAGTTAGCATTATAGTTTACGTATTTTTATTTCATCGACACTATGTAAAATCTATAAAATTTATAAAGTCATGTTAATCTATACATATAATAAAATCGTAAAGGCAAAAAAGTCTGTACATTGAACATATTGAGAAAAAACCCAACCAGGGCGACTTAAATTAACTGAACATGTTTGTATAGTTTTAAAATTTTTGTTTGTTTGTCTGTCTGTTTGACCGAGCATCACGCAAAAACTACTGAACGAATTTTGACGAAACTTTAAATATTGATAGTGTACGAGTATGTACCAGAACAACAGCATACACAAAAATCATCTCGAACTATGGTCGAGAAATAGTAAACCACAAACAAAAACTTAGTACCTACTAGTACAAAGTCAGTACATTTCAGAGGTCAACTTAGTTAGTTTTCAATATTTTAGACAAAACAATATTTAATGATGTGGACGTTTTACTTTTTTGATATTTGTTAAAAAACAAACTAAAAAAATACTTTTCTCTCATTTTAGGGGTCACCGTTGTTCGTAACAGCCACGTTGCAAGTCACGCTTATGTGAACGTTATTGACGTGCAAACGAGGTCGATATTTGCATTGAAGAGCGTGTAATTGCTAATTTTAGGGTATAGTTAGGGGGCTAAGCGCCAAATTTCCCTCTCTAAACAAGATTTCGTGCGTAAGTTCTGTGCTCATCTACAACAGGTATGGATGTGTTGGGTGTGATCTCCAACTATGATCCCTGGGTGTTGTAAAGTTCCTGAGTGGTGGAGGGGGTAGCAGTGACGTCATCAAGATGGCGGTACAAAGAAAAAAAGTTTTTCTTTAAAACATGCTTTGTGGGGTGTCATACGAAAAGGTTTTTTGAGTAGATTACAAATATTTAGCACACTATAACATTTCCAGCACTTGTTTGAACAAATTGTTATAAAATGTGTAAAAATGCTGCAATTCAGAGTTTTCTTTGAACTGCTATAGATCAAAAACTACTTCATGGATTTTGGTAAAATATGTTTTAAAATACTAACAATAATACTTTCAATCACCTAAAAATAATAATAACCAGAAATGTTTAAAAATAACTGTTGTACATAAATTTTAAAATAAATCACTACTTTATGTAAAAATTCTTAGAATTAACGTTTTATTTCGCAAAAACTACAGGAACTTCACAACACCCAGGAGTCATAGTTAGAGATCACCCCCAACCTTAGACCAACGATAAACAACTAGACTCACAGTTGCTAAAGAATTTTCTTCAAAAAATGTCCGAGCGGTAATATGCATACTTATTATACATCAAGTTATATAGATAACTAAAAACACATGATACCAAATTAGGACTTAGGATCGTTGCTATAAGGTGCAATGTCATTTGTACGTAATGATTGTTACGTCCTTCCGAAGTTCGTATGTTTGAACTCTAGTTCCATGTTTGAAATTCGAAGATTGGCATTTCTCGGATTAGAACATAGAAAATGGCATGGCCTCAGCGACGCGAGGAAATTAGTTTGTTTGTAATAAAATGAAAATTGCTAATAAAATTCAAATATTGACTGTTAAGTAATAAATTTATTGATATCATTACATAAAATATGATACACAATCTTTTTTCTGCGAGTTCTGGTATTATCTGCATAGTTTTTCACAACACACGTTGGCATCGCGAGACGTTATTTTCATGCCGCAGTCAAAACACGACTAATTCGCATCTCCTCACGCAGCCACGCGGTGAGGAGATGAGCCTCGGACACTTTTTGGGCGCGAATGTGTCTCTAGTTCTTTATGAAATCTCATTGCCCCCAACACATCCATACCTGTTGTGGTCGAGCACAGAACTTACGTACGAAATTTTTCATATTTCGGCCTTAGCCTCTTTACTAGTAGTATGAGCCAACGTGATTAGGTCTACAAGGTGAATTTCCCTTGGTTTTACTTCCGAAGCCCAGTGATTCTGCTCATGAAAATAAGTAACTGACCCAAAGTAAAATTCATTTTTTACATGTTAAAATATTTATACTCTCCATATATTTAAATTTCAGTCTTTTCTAAGGACCTTGAGTAATCCCTTAGAGCTTAAAATGGATAAGTTTGTACTGAAGACCCAACGTGCAAACATACCCCTACCACAGTAAAGAGATGGGCTTGCCCTACCCTACTAAGGCAATAAAATGTTCTGATGATGTTATGAGGATATCCTAGCCTAGATGTTAGGATGGAGGAGAGCATTCGAGTATGTTAAGTAGAAAGTTGGTTTATTGCCAATAACTCCCAAATTAGTACCTAAGGAAACTTGAAACTTTATAGGAAGTAGGTGGACATGTTACGCGGTAAATGCACAATTTCATGGTAGGTTTATTTCCTAATGAGGCAAGAAATTAAACGCACGGCCTTCATAATATTTTCATCTGTTTTCGGACTTTGCTTTACTGTATTTATAATGGGTTTCATTAATTTACACGGAGTTGTGTCTTTTATTAAACAAATTTTCTCTCTGGGTGACCTTATTTTATTTTCTTATTTTTTTCTCTCTTTCACGTCCCGTGATCTGATATTGGTTGTTGTTCTTTGTTTCCACTTGCTTGTTTATGTGTTTTATTTTTTATGTATGTATATTGTATGTAGTATATATGTATGTAGTGCAAGCCTATGTGCCTTAAAGAAGAAGGATAGTGGTATTCGCCCGATTGCCATCGGTACCACTTTTAGGCGTTTAGTGTCAAAAATAGCCTGTAGAAACATAGCGCCCTCTTTAGGAGGTAAATTCCAGCCGATCCAAGTGGGTTTTGGATCCAGGGGGGGCTGCGAGGCGGCGGTACATGCAACTCGTGCGTTTTTGTCCAGTGACTCGGCTGAAGTGCTACTTAAAGTAGACATCAAGAACGCATTTAATTCGATAGATCGGGGCGCACTTTTGACTCAAGTGAAAGAAAACATACCTGCTGTGTTTCCATACCTATGGCAGTGCTACAGCAAGCCCACCAAACTAGTCTACAAGGATACAGCTCTGAACTCATCCATGGGGTGCCAGCAGGGCGATCCACTTGGTCCAGCCATATTTAGCCTTGGCATCCATCCTACCATTTCCTCTTTGGTTTCGGATTTCAATGTCTGGTACCTGGACGATGGTACGCTGGGTGGCCAGTCTGATGTAGTTTTGGGGGACTTGGAGAAATTAATGAAGGACTTTGAGGGGATCGGCCTCGAATTAAACTTAAACAAGTGTGAACTGTATATCAACCCCTCAGTCAGCCCTGAAGCTCGAAATGAAATCCTTAGGCGTTTTAACTCTGTCGCCCCGGACATTCAGATTGCCACCAATGAGTCACTTCGCCTACTAGGAGCGCCCCTTCTGGACGGATCCATCCCACAGTTTATTGAGGAGCAGATGGAAGATTTTCGTAGAACTTCTGATCGTCTGCTGAATATAAGTGCACATATGGCGTTAATTATTATTAAATTCTGTCTATTTGTTCCTCAATTTACCTACGTTCTACGTTGCAGCCACCTATGGAAATTTCAGGGTCTCTTGTCAGCTGTGGATGACTCCATAGAGCAGCTGCTCACTAAGGTCCTAAACTGCCAGTTTACGCCTGATGCGTGGGCCCAGGCATCTCTTCCGGTCCGCTTTGGGGGCATTGGTATACGGAAGGTTACCTCTGCATCTCTGCCCGCGTTTCTGGCATCTGCCTTTGGCTGCAGCAAGCTGTTTGATGATATTATCCGACCATCTTTAACGCGGGCCGAGGTGACTCACCGCTCTGAGGCACTGGAGACTTGGCTATCCCTCAGTGGCTGCGATGCTCCCACTTCCCTGCACTCGCAAAGGCAATGGGACCAGCCGCTGTGCAAGAAAGCGCAACAAGATCTTTTAAGCGCTTGCTCAAATACGACAGCCCGTGCTCGATTGCTGGCTGTTTTCGAGAAAGAGTCTGGGCTTTGGCTTAACGCTCTTCCATCGGCAAATATAGGCACCTGCTTAGATGACTGCACTTTGTCCTTAGCGGTGGGCCTCCGGCTTGGCCTAAAAGTTAACCAGGTGCACGAGTGTAGATGTGGCGCGTCCGTTGACGAGCTAGGCCACCATGGACTTTCGTGTCAGAAAAGCGCTGGCCGCATCCCACGCCACGCGGCCCTAAATGACGTCATTCGGCGGGCCCTTGCCTCAGTGAACATCCCGGTAACGTTAGAACCAAACGGGATTGTTCGTTCTGATGGCAAGAGACCCGACGGACTGACGCTCATTCCCTGGGAGCAGGGAAGGTGCTTGGTGTGGGATGCGACCTGTGTAGACACTTTAGCCCCCTCCCACGTTAGAGCCACGAGCGGGCAGGCGGGAGCGGCCGCTGCGTCCGCGGAAATTTTAAAGATTCGAAAATATCAGGGATTGTCCGATTGCTACATGTTTGCACCTTTAGGGTTCGAAACGATGGGCACTTGGGGCCCTGAGTCTAAAAATCTTATTAGGAGTCTTTCGGCGCGTCTCAATGAGGTCTCTGGCGACCGCAGAGCTGGCAATTTTTTCGGGCAGCGCATTAGCCTCGCCATTCAGCGAGGTAACGCTGCCAGCCTGCTAGGTACGTTACCTCGTGGGGACGCGCTAAATGATATTTTTTATTTATAATGACTTATTGACTAATTTATCTACATACATTGATGTAGTATATTAATATTAGGTATATGTATGTATGTCTATTATAATACTATGTATGTACCCAATATTTATTCAGTTTATGGTTTCTTTGTGCACCGTCCCCGTATTACAATTATTTTGTTTCCTGCACCCAAAGGTTGCCTGGAAGAAATTGCTTTTTAGCAATAAGGCCGCCTATTGTGCTCCGTATTTCATTTTGTATTTTTTTTCTTTTGTAAATTTTGTATTTCTGTGTGCAATAAAGAGTATTGTATTGTGTATTGTATTGTATTGTAATTTTCTATACAATTTTGTTTCTCAGTACCTTGGCGACCGAACTATGCTCTGTATGATTAAAATATCATCGGGTGAGCAAGCTATGCTACTCAAGAACAGATGGCGCTGTAAGTTTCTGGAACGCACTAAAACGCGCTAAGAAATATTAAAACGGTGAAAACGAATTTTCCCAGACATGAGACCTCGCTAGATCGATTTTTTTTGCCCCCAAAAACCCCTTATACTAAATTTCATCGAAATCGTTAGAGCCGTTTTCGAGAAACCGATTATTGCTTGTTTAATAGTATAGGTTACTAACCGACCCTAAGAGATGATTCTTTTGTATGATACGTGAAAGAAATTTACATTCCGTCACGGGTCCCGTAGAGATTTTTTTTTTGAAAAATAACACTGAGCTACCTCCTTGAATGAACTCGCTGTTCTTTACCCGACTGCGGCAAAGCCCAAAAAGAGGGTTATGTGTTTGAACTGTATGTATGTATGTATGTCCGTTCCTATGTCCGCTTGTAACTACTCAACTGCTCAACCGATTTTGATAAATGATATATAGATCATTTGACCTCTAATCTAAATGGCGGATTTTTGGCGCAAAATTGGGATCCTAAAAAAATACTTCCTAGCCTATTAGAATGAGGTATCAAATAAAGTATAAGAAAGAAGAAAGGAGGAATATATTGTAGCATCGTTACTTTAATTCCTCTTTTAATTTTCCAACATACTGGCCGTTTTATCTCTATTGCGCACTAAAGTTTGAATTTATTTTTGACTTGAGTAGAGAAAAATTATAAAAATGTACATTCCTGACAAAATTTTCAGTAAATCATATGAAATAAAAAGCTGTAAAAGGAAAAATATTATAAATATATTGGTATATTCTATTTTAAAATAATGTGATTTAACGGATACTAAGTAATAAATCGGTTCAAAATTTGTTATCTTCAGAAAACTGAGTATTTGCTATTTTCTTCCCTATGTTGACTTATTCTCGGTCTACCATTTTCCCCATTAAATAAATGGTTATATTTACGTATTGCACCGTAGTCTTCGCAGCAGCCCGCTATAAGCTGCTTTCTGCGGGCGTCACCTACAGATTTGGGAGTTTCCTAGCCCTGAAGCCCTGTCATGTCAGCACTCATGTACTGGCAGCTGAGATCGACACGTGGTCTTCTAGATCCAGTTCTGCTAAACAGATAAGTGAAAAACCAATTCTTCGGAACCCGCATTCAGAATGGTATCTAACGCAAGTTTTTATAGCGTAGTATGCTCTAGATTGTATTAGGTATATTATTATTTTCAAAACCCTATTTCATCATATAAATTTTCTATCGTTTGTGCCTTTTGCCACTCTATTATCTGACGGGTAGCTATACTTCGCGATCGATCCCAAATTAATTGCCCAGAAGGGCAAAATTATATTTTTGGTGAAACTTTTTAAATTAACTTAATTAGGATGTAGAGACCCACTATATGAACACATATTCCTCTTGTTTTATATAAAATAGCGGTTCGCCCCGGCTTCGCACGGGTAGATATAGGTTCTTGTTGCATCGGGGGTTACTAAAGAAACCAGCCAAGCGCAAGTTGGACTCCCACCGAGGGTTCCGTACCACTAAGGTAAAAATACTGTCCTAGTTATGGGCAGTCATACCATCTTAGTCAAGCAGAAGTGCATTAAATTCGCTCGAGCCGACACGCACTTCATCAAAACCATCATAACATCCCATAATACGTCCACTACAGGACAGGGAGCTCCCTCCAGAATTCGAGCCCTTGCTAGAAGAATGTGGAGGGGAAGTATCTTAGTCACCACGCTTGTTAGCATTAAGGCTGGCACCATGGACCGCGGTTGTTGGTGACCGCAGTATGTAAGATGCTGCGATACACGGAAAGATGTCGCTGCCCATCTTCCGGTTTGTAAACCCTTAGTCGCCTCTTACGACACCTACAGGTTGAGATGGGTTGGCACTATTCTTTGCCGCTACCACACGGAACGACACGCACTTGACCAGTGAAATTTTTCGTGTCTATTCTCTGTTGTAGATAAAACCATTACAGTCACTTAGGGCGCTGTTTCTTTAATTTCAATTTTGATATCATCATCATTCATTTATTCATTTAACAGTTATACTGTGTGCGAATATTTAACACGATAGATAACGATTACACTCATGATAACTTTTGAATGGTATGTCCGATTTGAATAATTCAAAAAGTTATTTACAGGTACTGATATAGCCTTGAATACGAAATCATTTATTTGGATAAGGATTAATAGGTACGAATAATGTGGCCTATATAGTTTGTACCGGCGTTACTATTACATATTTTAACATGAAAAAGTAGTTATTGTGACATAACTGTAATAGTTAGACATATGGTATCGCGGACTTTTTTGTAGATATTGATGGCTTCTATAATTCTATAGTACATTACTTTGCTCTATTGTTAATAGTTTCGGCAGCGTACTCGATATAAGGATGCTATTTAGTATTTTTTTCACACCTTGGGTTACATTATCGAAGTTTTCATACGGAACCCTAACTTTTTTTTAAATATTTTATAGCCTATGTTCATCCCGAATAATGCAGGTTTCTAATGGCGAAAGAATTTTTCAAATCGGTCCAGTAGTTTCGGAGCCTATTCATTACAAACATACAAAAATAGGTACAAATCTTTCCTCTTTATAATATTAGTGTAGATGTAGATAGTGTAGAAGTGTAGATGTAGATTATGTAAATCACTGCATAACGAATTTTAGCCGCCGCCAGCCATAGTTCATAAAATTTAAGATAACCAAAATCTTAAAAGCCCTAGCTTGTTTTCCTCTTTGTTTAGTTCCGTAACTAATAATAAAACAAAGTAAGTAAAATAGTATTATATGATCTGTGGTAAAATAAACAAAGAATCCGACTCCGTAGTTTTGGTTTTAAAAAAAATGTACTGGTCGAGTCAAATGACGCAACATCTTCTAGTGGCGAAGGAAAATGTTTAAACGTATGAATTCAAGAATATTTTTGCAAAATTAGATTTTAAAATTTTCATTGTCTAAAGATAGAGGGGAGAAGAGGACGCGGCCGCCCTAGAATCGCATACTGCCAACAGTTAAAGGAAAAAGTGGGAGTCAAAACGTATAGAGAGCTCAAGAACCTGATGCAGGGTAGAAATAGGTGGAGGGAGCTACACCGACAAGAGCTTGGCTTTTAAATTTTGAATGAAATTGAGGTAGCTAGTATATATATGGTTGTTATCTAAATATGGCTGGGGCAACGTTGTCTATTTTCCAAGTTAAAATTTTAAGACAATAACATTCGTCACGTTAATAATTCACGTATAGAAGAGTTCTAAAATTATATAAAAACCATTTATTTTATTATCGTAAATATCAATTCAATTGCAAAAACTAGAGATAAGTTGTAGAAAGTATTGTTCAAGTGAAAACGTCATAAGGTATTTGCGTAATATCAATAATTTACCTAACACTTTCCACATAACATAACATAATTAGTAGATTTTACAACAAGTGCACAAAACGAACCATTTCTCTGAGACTTTTAGCAGCCCGAGCCGAAGGCGAGGGCTGATAGTAATGTCGAGGATAAAATGGTTTTGTGGACGAGTTATAAACTCTGCTTTTCACTTTGATTGCGAGGAAATAAAACGTAAAAGTACGCTCTAAATGTAACTGAAGAATGAGTTGTTCTGCTTTAGTGAAGAATATGTTGACGCGCGCGCGGCGCGGGGGGGGGGGGGGGGGGGTGCCGCAGGGCGTACAGCACCGCGATTACTTTTTTGCCCTAGTGCAGCCTATATCCTGCACAAATAAGCACTTTCAGAGCATGAGAAGTGAAAAAGTTATTTACTGGAACTGTACATAATATAGGACCCTACAGAAATTGTGAACATAATTTTAGCATATCATTTAGACCATGAAACTGAACACCTTTTCCCAAGAAACACAGATCGAAATAAGAAAAGCAAATTTTGACCTCCCATACAAAATGCTTTTAGCTGAAGCAGTCTCTATGGGAGGTTGAATATTATTTTATCGATTTCGACCTATGTTCCTAGGAAAAAGTTGTTCAGTTTCATCGTCTAAGCAATTTAACATGGTAAAATTATTTTCACTATTTCTTCACTATAATTATCTTTCACTGTTCAATTCACAATTGAAGACAATCACTTGAAACTAAACAGATTTTCTCAAGGAACATGGTCTTTTTAGGGTTCCGATACCAAAATGGTAAAAAAAAGGAACCCTTATGGTGCGGCTTTGTCTGTCTGTCTGTCACACTTGTATATCTCAGCAATCACTCATGCTATCGACTTGAAATTTGAAATAGTTTTAGAATATGGTTGCCCAACTTAATTGCACATGAGAGAATTAAAAAAAGTTATGATTATTAATGTAAAGGGGGGCCAAATAGGAGGCAAAATTTCAAATTGTCGTTACTAGGTCGAGTGGGATATCATATGAAAGGACTTGTACATTCTAAAATATATTTTTGTATTCTTTTACCACTCTTATTTTTCAAGTTATGATAAAAAAAATACCATTCCCCTTATCTCCGAAGTTTGTGGAAGGAAAAATCTGAATTAATTACAGCAGATAGAAATTTATGTAAATATTCAAGCAAAAATAAAACGATCTTTCTAAGTTGCACAGTTTTTTAGAAATCTGAAAAAAACCTTTACAAACAAATTTAGTTTTGCGGTCCTAAAGATGGACTTTATTGCTTCCAAAAATACTAAAGGTATATCGGAACCCTCGGCGCACGAGTCCGACTCACCCTTGACCGGTATTTTTTATTTCAAAACAAACCGCATCACGGTTGATAGCACATTTTGTAATGAAGGTCAAAAAGATGTTCCTTAGGAGAATATGTTTAGGTTTTTAGGGTTCCGTGCCTTTTTTTATTCTGTCTGTCTGTCTGAAAAGATCCTTTTTCTCACGAACGTGTAAAGGTCTCGAAAAGGGGTACTTTGCGACTTTTTTAGGGTTCCGTACCTCAAAAGAAAAACGGAACCCTTATAGGATCACTTTGTTGTCCGTCTGTCTGTCTGTCTGTCAAGACCCTTTATCTCACGAACGGGTAAAGGTATCAGGTTGAAATTAATACCACATATTAAGATCCATGAACCACACAAGATCTGAAAATTTCAATTTTTTACAACGACGCAATCAAAAGATATGACATTTTATGTCCTCATCTCCATACATTATGAAATTTGGCAAGAAGCTAGGTCTCTCAGTACAAATAATGGGAAAAGTCTGAAATCATTAAATATTACAACTTTTCTCACAACTAATGGTAACCAATTGTGGTGAGCTCCCGTTTCAAGAACATTCATATAAGAGCGGGGTCAAGTTGGATGGTCGCTGAGGCGATTTTTGTTTTAGTTCTATTTAAAAACGGGAACGCTTACAAACTTGAAAATTGGTTTGTTTATAGTGCATAAGCTATAAAATAACAACAAATAATAAAATTTGGTCAAGCGCGTGTCGGACTCAAAAAATCTAGCACATTAACTTACTGAAATTTCAACTAATACAATTATGTTTATGTTGTGGTACGGAACCCTCAGTGCGCGAGTCCGACTCGCACTTGACCGGTTTTTTTTTCTATCGAGCCAACTTTGTCTAATCATGATATTGAATACTTACAGCACTAGTGTGTATCCCCAATAATAAAATACCGTTTTCTGAGTAAAAATTTAATTCTTTACTATTTACCCGACTACGGCAAAAAGGGAGGTTATGATTTTGACGGGTATGTATGTATGGAGAACTGTGGTCTCTGCCTACCCCGACGGGAACAAGGCGTGATAATATGTATGTATGTAGGTATGTTCATCTATTCCCTACTTACCGTACTTACTTATCGTTACCGTACCAAACTACCTACTTATCGTAATTGGACAAATGAGGTATCGTAAGAAGCGTCTTTATCATCCGCTGGTTATAGGATATAAGACGTTACACTGAATTGAACGTGGCACCCTCTAGAAGAAATTAAGTCATGAAGGAAATAAAAAATAGTTTTAAAACGAAAACCCGACTACTTTAAAATCTTACTCTAAAAAGTATGAACAAGAAAATATTGTCATCTGAAATTGTTACATACAAACTATAGTAATTAAATATGAAAGTGATGTTCACCAAGACCAAGACCACGGCTATTATCTAAACACCGCTATGAATATTTATTAAATACCATAGATTGTACATTACAAGTTCAGATGACAATATTTTATTGTTTCATACTCTTTAGAGCAAGATTTGCAAGTAGTCGGGTTCAAATTTTTTAAATAATTTATTCGAAAAGCTTAAAAGCCTGGATTTCCCGAACTGACAGCACCGTGGGTAATACTTGTTGATTACCTCACAGCACAATGCTAAAGCCACACTTGCTTGACAGCTGTTTTTATTCAACCTCGTGATTTAACTGTACTCGCAGTTTGCAGACTCATCGAATGTTGTACATACGGCGACAGGTAAGTGGCAACAAAATCAGTATATGCTGAAACATCGCTACATTACAAGCGGCTAAAACCCGAGACCAACGCAAGGTCAAAGTATTATTTATTCTTTGCCATTGACGCGCCTGTGACTGTACAAACTCTGCTTAGTCGCAAAAACTTAGTTTAGAGGTTTGCACAAAAAAGACTCTTCATGAATAATGCTAACGATAATGTACGATTTGTACCTTATTTTTTGTGAATATCAAAGACCATTGACCGAAAAAAATGTTATATGAAAAACTTTATAATGTAGGCTTTTAAAAAACAGCCAGGAGCGAATCGGACTCGTCACCGAGTGTTCCTTACCATTACAAAATTTTTGATAGGTGAATTTCCAGTTAGGTTCAAAACAATAACTGTAAAATTTTGTAAAGTTATTACTTGTTGCTTTACTTATGTGTGGATAAACATGCATACCTACATTTATGAAATTTGTTACTCATACGTGAAAATTGTGTTTTATAGACAACATATACCTACTACATACGGGTCGAATTGATAACCTCCTTTCCTTGAAGTCGGTTAAAAAACCATGAAAGTAATAAAAATTCCAATACGACAGGTCATTGTAATAAAATCACCGTAGTCGATAGTGACTCGCTCGCTAGACGCTACTAACTACAATTTATTAATTACTTAAATAGACAGGTTTTCATCTGCCTTGAGCCGAAACGAGTTTCAGATTATGCAACAAACAAAGGCGGTAATGTGGGGTGGAGGACAAAAAATACAGCCGACCGAAGTTCAAACAAATTATCGTTCAGTGAGTCATGTTTCGCGGATGTTCCGACCTTTGGATGTTTTGATTTAACAGCCTTTAAATCCGTGTGTTTCCCCGTGGTCAAAAAGTGTTCACGTGTACACTAATATATAGGAATTTGTCTGCTTTAAGGCTCGTACCTTGAGACTGCGTAACTTCGGCACCATTTTTAACATTAACTATGGCACTTCTCTTAACAGAAAAAAAAATGTAGTACAAATGACGTGGTCGGGCTCGAATTTAGATTTAATTAAGAATAATTAATTCTAGTCTCTTATTTTTAAAATTTTTAGGGTACCGCTGATAAGGCTGCCCGCACACAACCGAGAATCGGTAACCGATTTTGTTTCGGAATCCTGCTCTGACGTGTGTATGGCGTGAAGCTTCCGTCCCCAACGATTCTCGGTCGTGTGCGGGCAACCTAAAAATAAAAAGAAACGGTACCCTTATAGGATCCCTTTGTTATCCGTATGTCTGTTGGTCTAATGAAGGTATTAAGGCCTATGGACCCTTAAAAGTGTGAAAATATCAAGCTTTTAAAAAAACACAATCAAAAGATGCGGCCCTTTTTGTCCCCTTCTCCATACATTTATGAACCAAACCAAAACCTATAGGGTACTTCCCGTTTAATTAGAATCATGAAATTTAGCAAAAAGCTAGATCTCCTAGCATAAGCAAAAGAAAAACTTTAAAGTCACAAAACATTTAAATTTTTCTCAAAACCATCTAGGTGAGCTCCTGTTTCGAGTACATTTATATTAAAGAGGGATCAGGTTTAAATGGACGCGTAATTTTGAAAATCAAAGTGGCAGAGAGGAGCTTGTTGTACTTATATCATGTTATATACTAGCTGTTGCCCGCGGCTTCGCTCGCGTGGAATTCGTATTTATGTTGTTACCGGTTTTCCGAAGCAATGAGATATTTTCCCGTCATTTCGGGGTAATTTTAAACTAAGGAAAAACAGGACTAACCCTGCGCAAATCAATGAGTATAATTCAAGATCCAGCTGAATTTTATATAATATACAGACGTTACTCATAAATTACTCAGAACAGAGGAACTTAGCAGCAGTATCCTAACAAATGTAAAGAGAGAGATGAGAGACACCTTTATGTAATATTTCAAAACAGAGCCAACTCGCAGAAGTAATTGAGAAAAACTGAAACCCTCTCCCTCTCTCTCCCACTCCCCCTTCTTCTCCCCCTCCCCGTCCCTCTGTCTCTCCCCTCCCTCCTCTCCCCTGCCCCTCCCTCTCTTCCTCCCTCTCCCTCACCCCCCCCTCATTCACTCCCTCCCTCTCCCCCTTCCCCTCCTTCTTCCTCTACCTCTCTACGTCTCTGCCTCTCTGCCTCTCTACATCTCAACCTCTCTACCTCTACCTATCCCTGCCCCTTTCCCTAAAGCCAATTTAACCGCTATCCCTAACATAGAAACGACACCCATATTTATTTTTAGACATTTCAAACCTATCGTACCCCAACCCCATCCCCAGGGGACGATGGTATTTCACGTCCACCACGTTGGATTTCAAAGTTGTTGTAGCTTTCGTAATCAGCGATCTGATAAACCATACAAACGACACCCATATTGATTTTTAGACATTTCAAACCTATCGCACCCCAACTCCATCCCCAAGGGGATGATGGTATTTCACGTCCACCATGTTGGATTTCAAAATTGTTGTAGTAGTAGTAGGGATTCGTGCGTTCTGGCGCACTCCCAGCCCCCTCCCGGTCGGCCACCCCCCGTGCGCCAGCTCCCGGGGTGTCGATTCCTAAAAAAAAAAAAAAAAAAAAACGTTTTTTTTTCCGTCCTACTGAAACACCTCATCTAAATCGATTGCACGCATCCCCAAAGTTGTATCTAGCTTCGTTTCTTAAATAGCAGCTTTCTTATTTACACTCCTAGATGATTTGCTAATGATACTTACGTACTTAATGACCCTGTCGTCCGAGCGCGAAGACTCATTACTAATCACCTGCGGGCCTAATTACGTTGGCTGCCTGACTCATCGTCACCAACATTGTCATACTTTTACTATGGTGTACGCAGATCTTCAAACGTTATAATATAACCCTATTTTAAAGCCTTTCACTTATCAAATGTGAGATAACACACGTGCCTATTCTTGTATGAAAATTAAACCATAGTAGGTTCTTCTTCTTCTTACTAGCCATTTCTGTCCCACTGCTGGGCAAAGGCCTCCCTCCGTTCCTTCCACTGGTCTCTACTCTGAGCCTCTTGTTGCCAGTCTTTACAGAAAGCGTCGAGTTCATCGCGCCATCTGCGCCGTGGTCGGCCTCGACGCCGTCTGTTACTTGGCGGTTGCCAGATAGTTGTGGTCTTGGCCCAGAGTTCCAGCGGCATGTGACTTACGTGACCAGCCCAGTCCCACTTTAGCTTGGCAGTTGCGTGGGTCACATCGGCAATTTGTGTTTTTGAGCGTATTGTGCTGTTCCTGACCCTATCGGTCAGTTTCAGGCCCAACATACTACGCTCCATTGCTCGTTGGCAAACTGCGAGTCTGGACCTTTGAGCTTCCGTCAAAGACCAAGTCTGTGCTCCGTAGGTGGAGTGTTGGGAGAATACACATGTCCACGAGTTTACTTTTAAATGACAATGGTAGGTCACCTTTCATGTGTTCTTTCATCGAATAGCTCCTCCAGGCATTTTCGGTGCGTCGAGCAACTTCTTTGTCTTGTCGTGCCTGGGAGGACACCATTTGGCCGAGGTAAATGTACTCGTGGACATATTCCATTCTCTATTCTAGTAGGTTACTTATATTTAATTTTTGGTAAGTGTTTTAAATTATTTGTATTGATTATGTTACAATTCCATAATCACCTATTATGTTTTCTAACTTTCATTTTACATTTATTAACAGAAAATGTTTCACGATCATAATCCTCCTTCATTGGGAATTCCCGATTACAACGAACTTCTGTGTGGGAACCTCTAGAAGGGTTCAGTCAGAGGTATTCTAAACTCAGTAGTACCCACCAAAAAAGAGGAAGGATTGATTGGGAAAATCAAACTTAAACAGGATTCAAAGAGAAAATTCCATAAACCGAAGTTTGGTGACTGCAAGGGACGCACGAAAAGGGGCCAATTGATAGTTATCAAGGTACTGGATTCAAAGGAACAAGAGGGCAACAAAAGCTGTGAAAATGAAGTTTTAAGTGCACAGTGTATTGTAAAAAAACTAAAAATAACGATATATTAGATCACACCCAATATAATTCAATATAATTTAGTTGTGTTCGTAAAAATAAATACAGGTTAAATAATTTTTTTTTTTATTAATGACATTGTATGGACAGGAAATAAAGTCAATCATACTATCAAATAATCATTATTTAAGTAAATGAATATTTCATATAACACTAGCATACCCGTTTACTTAAGGTGATCTGTGACGGCCAACTTAGACACGTCCCCAACTAGATGGAGCCACTTCTATAGGGTTTTATTTTTTAATGCAATAAGTACCAACTATATATGTGCAAAAAGTTGATTTGCGTAAATTTCATCGTGCAACTTCAACGCCTAACAACGATTTCGACAAGAAAAATATCTCCATATGTCCAGTAAAGTCAATTACTCTCGTTAGTCCGTGTTTACATGAGTACGATCACTCACACATGCACACAAAGCACAACCGCACAGTTTTGACCGCACGCCCACAATCGTAATATTGAACCAAAAATTGCTAACAAAAATAGTACTTTCAGTACATTAACTGTATTTATGTATTAATTAGCGAAAAATTTAACTAAAAATAGCAGTATTCATTCGCTTTTCAACAGAATTTTATGTCCCGCGTAAGAATGCAAGTCATTTGAATTTTTGTATGGTAAACACATCACCTTAAATAGACAAGCCCTCGTTAGAGTCCAACGATATAGGTACCTGGGTACAATGGTGGATGAGAGTGAGGATCATAGCCTTGAAATTAGGTGTAGGATCAAACAGGCAAGGAATGCCTTTTCCAAAATAAAAAATAAAAAGTTTTCTGTGATCGCAATCTGACCATATCCCTTCGAGCTTGGCTAGCAGGGTGTTATATGTTCTCCGTATTCTTTATGGCGTTGAAGCTTGAACCCGAACGCAAACCACGTGTAAAAGGTTGGAAGCGTTTGAGATATACAGATATATAGATTTGTGTTTCTAGGTGAATGCTTAAAATTACTTGGAGAGAGCATGTTAGAAACAACACTGTGTTTCAGAGAATGGGAATTTGACAGAGGTATGTACTTCTGAACACTTTTTCTTATTCTTGAAAAATGTTTAGCGCTTGATTGTTACCTAACCCTAATCACGAATGCGATCACCTTAAAAATTTTCCCTCTCACTATTTACTGCTCACCTTAAACCGAGATGGAAAAATTTTCTGTACTTACCTCATAACTTATAACGATTTACCTCAAAAAATTGTTCCTTCTACAATTATCTACTGCTAACTTCAAGCCCTGAGAACAAAGATAAGATGGAAGGATGAACATTAGGATGCTTTTTTACATGCCAGGCACTAACTTTCAGGACTTTTATGAGTAATTACACTAAAGTGTGTTAGTCTTAAACTGTAAACGATTACTTTGAATTAAAAAAGGTACGCACCATATTATCCGCAGAATAACGGCACGTCAGTGGAAACATTTCCAACTCTATTACTATACCATAAAGTCCAAAGTGTTTCTACAGACGTGCTGTTGAATGAACATAGACAGCTTTATCACACGTTAGCGATCTTTTATAGATAATTCTTGACGATAAGAAAACATCCTGGTTTACATAAGTTTTACGTTTTATAAAAGTTTCTTTATTTGCTTAGATATTCTATTTATTCCATATTAGTACAATAACAAAATTGAGAATAAATTGCGTAGAAACTTACAAGCCTAATAAAATTAATGTTAAAATTATTTAAATATACTTATGGCCACATATCCTATGAAAAAGAACTAAATAAGGAGTATTCGGATACGTTTTTGCTTGCTGGGGTGCTAACTTTCAGAGCATTATTTCTCACACATGCAATTTTAAGCCACGCCGCAGACATGTCTAGCGTCATACCTGTTTGAACTCATCGCACGTAGGTATTTCACAAGTTAACAGTTTTGTAATTCCAAATGATGGCGATACTGACCACGACAGGTTTAAAATTCTAAAAGACGGTTTGAGATTAACGTATCGAAAGCTCTAATTGATAGCAAATTTTTAATTACACAATATAAAAACTAACAATCTCGAACTGAATCAAAATATTTGAATTAGTCGTTACAACCAAGACTTTTATGTAAAAAATTTTTTTTTTCAAAACTTTTTCAACCAAAAACTTCAAATCTAAATTACAAATAAATATGTTTGAATGAACTATTACAACACAAACGTTTATGGAAAAAGAAATAATAAAAATATGTTCAGTAAAAACACTCAAATCGAAATCACAATTACAATTTGCAAATAAAAAAGTTTAAAACGTTTCGAACACTCGTTTTCAAAAATACCTACAGATTTTTCTCCATATAAATTATCAAATTCAAAACTGAATCAAAATTGTACTATAGTATCAAAAGTTAAGATTTCTCTAAGAACACTGAATCAAAAAATAATTTATTAAAACTAATAAAATTAAAATCTTAAAAATACTTTATTGACCAAAACTAAGCTAAGACTTTAAAAACAATATTTGGAGAAAAACTTTTATAAAAAAAGAAATATGCAACTAAAAATAAATGTGAAAACATTTTGCTGAAAAGATAGCTTGACATAAAAATATTTTTCACATAATCTCATGTTAAAATATTGCAAAAAAAATTATACGAATTGAAACCTTTATTGAAAATTTCTTAGCTAAAATTTAAAAATATATAAATTTCACGAAATACTTTTTTAAGATAAATAAATATGAATCTTCAAAACATTATTCATTATAACTCATTGATAAAAGACTGAATCGAAATAAACTTTTATAGTCAAAACAATTGTCGTTTCGAAGTCTATTGACAATAACTTAGCTAATATTTTAAAAACAATAATATTTTAAGGGTTACTTTTATGAAAAAGAATAGTGCAACTTTGAAAATATATTTGTGAAATGTTTTTGAAAAGTACACTTCAAAACGTAATAAAAAAACCTAAAATCTCAAATAAAACAGAAGTAAATATTAAACGTATCAATAACTATTGAAAGTTTGCTAAGATTTTTAAAAAGATAACAATTCAAGGAACACTTTATTGACAGAAACTTAGCTATGACTTTCAAAACAATAATCTTTCAAGGAGCGCTTTTTATGAAAAAGAATAGTGCAAAGTATAAAAATAATTCATAAAATGCTTTTGAGAAATAAACTTAAAAACGACAAAAACTTTTAAAAATCTCAAATCAAAAATAAGTAGCAGTCACCATTAACTAACCTAAGTAACCTTATCTGACAGATAACTGACCATGAGTACATTAATGCTTGATTGCGTCTGCCTTCTTCGAAATATTACCGTTTTGAAAATCTTAGTTAATTGAAAAACTTTTATTTTTAAACTTCTTTATCTAGTGTTATAAGAAATATTTCACCTACTTATTAACGATTATTTGATAGTAAAAACCAAAGCGCAATAAACTTTAATAGTTAAAAAATATTGTTTCTAAGTCGATTGGCAATAACTTAGCTAAGATTTTAAAACAATAATATTTCAAAGATTTCTTTTATGAAAAAGAATAGTGCAACTTTGAAAATAATTTGTGAAATGTTTTTGAAAAGAACAATTAAGAATTTTAAAAAAATCTTAAAACAAAAAGAATTAAACATTGAAGGTATCAGTCTATTGAAAATTAGCTAAGTTTTTTGAAACGGAAAATAATTCAAGGAATACTTTATTGACATTAACTTAGCTATGATTATTAAAACGATATTATTTCAAGGATTGCTTTTATGAAACAGAACGGTGTAACTTTGAAAAATAATTTCTGAAATGTTTTTGAAAAGAACAATTAAGAATTTAAAAAAAATCTTAAAACAAAAAGAATTAAACATTGAAGGTATCAGTCTATTGAAAATTAGCTAAGTTTTTTGAAACGGAAAATAATTCAAGGAATACTTTATTGACATTAACTTAGCTATGATTATTAAAACGATATTATTTCAAGGATTGCTTTTATGAAACAGAACGGTGTAACTTTGAAAAATAATTTCTGAAATGTTTTTGAAAAGTAAACTTAAAAACGAAAAGAACTTAAAAATCTCAAATCGAAAAGAAGTAAAAACTTAACGTATCAAAAAACTCGATTGTTTTTTTTTTACGATTTTAAAAGATAATAATTCAGAGAATACTATTATGAACAATAAAATTTTGAAAACTTGGAATAAAAAAAAAGCTTCAGAACAATATGAACTTTTAAAATCTCAAATAAAAAAGTTTAAAAATTAAACTTATCAAAAACTCGTTTTGCAGTTAACTAAAATTTTTAAAACGATAATGTATCGAAGAATATTTTATGAAAAACTAATTTATTGCTAAAAAATGTAACAAACAAGATTTACAACCAGCAAGAAGATAATATAATTTAGGTCCTTACCTATGAAATTGACGTTTTGTATGGAGAACCTGACACAATATAACCTAACTTAACCTTACATCTTACATTAAGCTATTTTCAATATTGGTTTTATATTTGAAAGTTGATTTCAAAGATCAATTTTCGCATGAAATAAAGTTATTATTTTTAGTTTGATAATAGTACATTAAAAAGCTCGTGCGCGTTGGACATTACACCCTCGGCTCAATTACGCTCCATTAGCTCTGTCTATCGTCAGCCCATCTTTATTCTATGCTATATTGAAGTTGAGAGCAATGCCATTGTAAATTAATGATGGATATTGTTCAAGGTGATTGAAGTAGCAATTTCCCATTCTCTGAAGTATAGTGTTATTTCTGACATGGTCTCTCCACATTTTAAGCATTCACCTAAAAACTCACATCTCAAACGCTTCCAAACTTTTACATATGTAAAATGTGGTGTTCCAACCTTTTACATATGTAAATTTAACCTTCCACTTTACCTGGCTTTCGTTGACTACTCCAAGGCGTTTGAAAGTCTAAAACATGAGTCCCTGTTTGATGCACAAACATACAATCAAAATATAGATCCCACTTATATAAACCTCCTAAAATTAATATACAGTAATAGTACAGCCGCAATAAAACTAGAGTCTGCAGGTCCACAATTTAACATAAATAAAGGCGTCAAACAGGGAGATCCGCTGTCCCCAAAACTATTCACCAGCGCCTTGGAGGAACTCTTTCGGGAAATAGGTGACATGTGGGATGGGAAGGGCGTTGACGTCGGCGGAAAGAAGCTGACCAACCGAACTAGAGACCATGCTCCAAGACCTCAGTACAGCAAGCCGCAAAGCTGGACTAGAGATGAACATGTCAAAGACTCGAAGAGGGTGGTAACAGTAGACGGCGGGAGAATGGAATATGTCCACGAGTACATTTACCTCGGCCAAATGATGTCCTTCCAGGCACGACAAGACAAAGAAGTTGCTCGACGCACCGAAAACGCCTGGAGGAGCTATTGGTCGATGAAAGAACACATGAAAGGTGACCTACCATTGTCATTAAAACGTAAACTCGTGGACATGTGTATTCTCCCAACACTCACCTACGGAGCACAGACTTGGTCTTTGACGGAAGCTCAAAGGTCCAGACTCGCAGTTTGCCAGCGAGCAATGGAGCGTAGTATGTTGGGCCTGAAACTGACCGATAGGGTCAGGAACAGCACAATACGCTCAAAAACACAAATTGCCGATGTGACCCACGCAACTGCCAAGCTAAAGTGGGACTGGGCTGGTCACGTAAGTCACATGCCGCTGGAACTCTGGGCCAAGACCACAACTATCTGGCAACCGCCAAGTAACAGACGGCGTCGAGGCCGACCACGGCGCAGATGGCGCGATGAACTCGACGCTTTCTGTAAAGACTGGCAACAAGAGGCTCAGAGTAGAGACCAGTGGAAGGAACGGAGGGAGGCCTTTGCCCAGCAGTGGGACAGAAATGGCTAGTAAGAAGAAGAAGAACCTACTATGGTTTAATTTTCATACAAGAATAGGCACGTGTGTTATCTCACATTTGATAAGTGAAAGGCTTTAAAATAGGGTTATATTATAACGTTTGAAGATCTGCGTACACCATAGTAAAAGTATGACAATGTTGGTGACGATGAGTCAGGCAGCCAACGTAATTAGGCCCGCAGGTGATTAGTAATGAGTCTTCGCGCTCGGACGACAGGGTCATTAAGTACGTAAGTATCATTAGCAAATCATCTAGGAGTGTAAATAAGAAAGCTGCTATTTAAGAAACGAAGCTAGATACAACTTTGGGGATGCGTGCAATCGATTTAGATGAGGTGTTTCAGTAGGACGGAAAAAAAAACGTTTTTTTTTTTTTTTGGAATCGACACCCCGGGAGCTGGCGCACGGGGGGTGGCCGACCGGGAGGGGGCTGGGAGTGCGCCAGAACGCACGAATCCCTACTACTTGTAGTTTTCGTAATCACCGACTCGATAAACCATACAAACGACACCCATATTCACATTTCAACCCTATCGCACCCCAACCCCATCCCAAGGGAATGATGGTATTTAACGTCCACCACGTTTAATTTCAAAATTGTTGTAGTTTTCGTAATCAGCGACCCGATAAACCATACAAACGATACCCATATTGGTTTTTAGACTTTTTCACCCCATTTCCCTCTTTAAGGGGTTGAATTTGGGGTGGAATTTCAATAACAGTGATTTACGTTCCACAGAATTACAACCCCAATGCCTAAATAATAAATAATGTGGATTTTACTTTAAAAATAAAGAATTTTCAACTTCATCCCCCTTTTCACCCCTTAGGGTGTAGAATTTTCAAAAACCCTGAGACACGTAAAACTTAATTTTTATTCGTCAGCCTAAATACAAATTTTGAAGATCCTAACTTCAAAACTGACGGACTTTCATACAAACTTTCATCCCCTATTTTACCCCCTTAGGGGTGGAATTTTTTAAAACCCTTTCTTAGTGCACCTCTAGGTCACATAAGGAACCTACATGCCAAATTTGGAATCTCTAGCCCCAGCGGTTTGGGCCGTGCGTTGATATGTCAGTCAGTCAGTCACCTTCTCCTTTTATATACTAGCTGTTGCCCGCGGCTTCGCTCGCGTGGATTTCGTATTCACGTTGTTACCGGTTTTCCGAAGCAATGAGATATTTTCCCGTCATTTCGGGGTAATTTTAAACTAAGGAAAAACAGGACTAACCCTGCGCAAATCAATGAGTATAATTCAAGATCCAGCTGAATTTTATATAATATATAGACGTTACTCATAAATTACTCACAACAGAGGAACTTAGCAGCAATATCCTAACAAATGTAAAGAGAGAGATGAGAGACACCTTTATGTAATATTTCAAAACAGAGCCAATTCGCAGAAGTAATTGAGAAAAACTGAAACCCTCTCCCCCTCCCCGTCCCTCTATCTCTCCCCCTCCCCCTCCACCCTCTACCCCTGCCCCTCCCTCCCTCATTCTCTCCCTCCCTCTCCCCCTTCCCCTCCTTCTCACTCTACCTCTCTACTTCTCTACGTCTCTACCACTCTACCTCTCTACCTCTCAACCTCTCAACCTCTTAACCTCTCTACCCCTCTACCTCTACCTCCCCCTATCCCTGCCCCTATCCCTACCCCTAACATAGAAACGACACCCATATTTATTTTTAGACATTTCAACCCTATCGCACCCCAACCCCATCCCCAGGGGATGATGGTATTTCACGTCCACCACGTTGGATTTCAAAGTTGTTGTAGCTTTCGTAGTCAGTGACCCGATAAACCATACAAACGACACCCATATTGATTTTTAGACATTTCAAACCTATCGCACCCCAACTCCATCCCCAAGGGCATGATGGTATTTCACGTCCACCACGTTGGATTTCATAATTGTTGTAGTTTTCGTAATCAGCGACTCGATAAACCATACAAACTACACCCATATTCACATTTCAACTCTATCGCACCCCAACCCCATCCCAAGGGAATGATGGTTTTTAACGTCCACCACGTTGGATTTCAAAGTTGTTGTAGCTTTCGTAATCAGCGACCCGATAAACCATACAAACGACACCCATATTGATTTTATGACATTTCAAACGTATCGCACCCCAACTCCATCCCCAAGGGCATGATGGTATTTCACGTCCACCACGTTGAATTTCAAAAATGTTGTAGTTTTCGTAATCAGCGACCCGATAAACCACACAAACCATACCCATATCGGTTTTTAGACTTTTTCACCCCATTTCCCTCTTTTAGGGGTTGAATTTGGGGTGGAATTTCAAAAACTGTGATGAACGTTGCATAGAATTACATAATTAGTGCCTAAATAATAAATTATGTGGATTTTACTTTAAAAATAAAGAATTTTCAACTTCATCCCCCTTTTCATCCCTTAGGGTGTAGAATTTTCAAAAACCCTGAGACACGTAAAACCTAATTTTTAGTCGTCAGCCTAAATACAAATTTTGAAGATCCTAACTTCAAAACTGACGGACTTCCATACAAACTTTCATCCCCTATTTAACCCCCTTACGGGTGGAATTTTTTAAAACCCTTTCTTAGTGCACCCCTAGATCTCATAAGGAACCTACATGCCAAATTTGGAATCTCTAGACCCAGCGGTTTGGGCTGTGCGTTGATATGTCAGTCAGTCAGTCAGTCACCTTCTTCTTTTATATATATAGATATAGATTATGGTGGATATGTACGGAACCCTTAGTGCTTGAGTCCGACCGGCACCTTACCGGATGTTTTTTCGCAGCTTGTAATTTTTGTGAAAAACATGTATTTACAATGTTGTAGACAAAACAACGTAAAATTATGTGGTTGTTTGATTTCTTTTATATTTGGCAAATTACATACGGAAACATCTTAGATTATTATAATACTGGAAACATATTTTTCTCTCATTTCCGCCAATTTCAGTCTCACCGTTGGTCGTAACAGCCACGTTGCATAGCAATATGAACATTATTGACGTGGAAATGAGATCGACATTTTCACGAGTGTGAAGCTGCTAATCTTGCAGGAGTATTGCTCTTAAATGTTCCGCAAAGTCCCATTATAAAAACTCACCAGCTTGCATAAATGCGAGTAAGGCTCGCGCACCGTTAACGTGCCTTCCGAAGCAATAAAAACGCTCCAGCTTGTATAACACTAGCCCACTCATTCGGTGAACGAATAAATGACTTATTCAGTATTTGTATTTCAGAACTGCCCTGAAATTAAAGTAATAACAGAGTAAGCATACCGGAGATAATTTCATGAAATTAGTTAACGACAGGCGAACATCCGTCCATGACGTGATGCCGGTAAAAATAATACTTAGTACCAACACCCATCTCTACCCGTGGGTTGTAAGAGGCGACTAAGGGCTTGTTTGCTTCTGAACCTACTAGTTTCACGAAAATATTTTATTGTTGAAATTAACCGGAGGATGGGCAGCAGCTTTCTTCTGCGTATCGTACAATCTTACATACTGCGGTTAACGACAATCCCGGTACATGGTGTCAGCCGCTACGCCAATAGTCGAATCCGTTGTTTTTGTTTATTCCAACGCTTACGAATACATTTAGCAGCCATGATACTAAAACCAGAGTATATTTTGACGGAAAGAATAACTTTATTTTACAAACTTGTTTATTCTGACAGCTTTAGCCGATTGCTTTTGACACAGCTGTAAAATGTGTTGGTAAGCGATGGAAAAAACAAAAAAAATGTATCATACTTCCCCATCAAAATGCGTTGCACCATGCGTTTTGTTGAAATTCTGGAGGAAGCTCCTTGTCTTGCAGTGGACGTTTAATGTCGTGTTATGATGATGGTAGAGCAGCATGCATTATACAAGGTGTAAAAAAACTGTGAGCACTATTTTAGCGTATTACCACAGAATAGGTTATAAATAGTACTAGCGTAGTATCACTCAGACCGTGAAACTCAAAGAGAAAAACCTCGCTCTGAGGTGAAACTGAACAACTTATCCCAAGGAACATAGGTCAAAATACGAAAAAAAAAATTTACTTCCCATATAGAAACTGTATCAGCTGATTGCGCATTTTGTATGGAAGGCTTTGATGGGAGGAAGCTTTTTTTTTCATATTTCGATATAGTTCCTCAGGGAAACTTGTTCATTGTTATGGTCTAAGAACAGGCTAAAATAGTGCTCAATAATATTTTACACCCGATATACCATACATACATCCTAACCTAACGTCCACAGCTGGACATAGAATTGTAAAGGGAGCCAAAAGCACATCGAGCATGACTAGTGTAGGCAACGAAGGATTGACAACAACATAATTCTCTCAGGCAGATTTTATTTGACAAGATGTAAATTAAAAATAACAAAAAAAAAATTACAATTTTTTTTTATGTAATTTTTGTAAGTATTGAAGAATTAAAAGTACCGATATTATTTTGGATTTTTATAGAAGGTTTGCCTCATATAGTGTTCCCCAGCAAAGTTTCATCGACTAAGGATTTAATGCGGGGGTCTTCATACAACGATCCGCTTCATTTCCTAAACTAACATTGGACTTCGTACCGTTTGAGTTCTTATTTCAATGACTGTTGAAGCTAGCAAGAATCGCGCTGTAAGACTCAAACTTAACCTGCACTTGACTACCTATACTATAGTATATTGTAAGAATACCCGAGTAATTTTGAATCGGCGCCAAACAAGCAAATTAATTAATTACGTAAAGCGTGATGCACGGCGGCGGCGCCGACTCAAAATTACTCGGGTATACTTACATTAGTTTAAGAACTTTGTTATTAAGGTTAAATAAAAAAGTTTTATTATTTCTTGCTTTTCAGTTTTTTTGGCGGTTTAATTTTTTTGTTAAAAAGTTTTTATTTTACAATTTTTTGTGACTATAAATATTATTTTCCTACCCTTAGGGTAAATCGGAATCTATATATATAAAAGAAGAAGGTGACTGACTGACTGACTGACTGACATATCAACGCACAGCCCAAACCACTGGGTCTAGAGATTCCAAATTTGGCATGTAGGTTCCTCATGAAGCCTAGGGGTGCACTAAGAAAGGGTTTTACAAAATTCTACCCCTAAGGGGGTAAAATAGGGGATGAAAGTTTGTATGAAAGTCCGTCAGTTTTGAAGTTAGGATCTTCAAAATTTGTATTTAGGCTGACGACTAAAAATTAATAATTACGTGTCTCAGGGTTTTTGAAAATTCGACACCCTTAAGGGTGAAAAGGAGGATGAAGTTGAAAATTCTTTATTCTTAAAGTAAAATCCACATTACTTATTATTTAGGCATTAATGATGTAATTCTATGCAACGTTCATCACTGTCAACGAAATTCCACCCCAAATTCAACCCCTAAAAAAGGGAAATGGGGTGAAAAAGTCTAAAAACCAATATGGGTATCGTTTGTATGGTTTATCGGGTCGCTGATTACGAAAACTACAACAATTTTGAAATCAAACGTGGTGGACGTGAAATACCATCATCCCCCTGGGGATGAAGTTGGGGTGCGATAGGTTTGAAATGTCTAAAAATCAATATGGGTGTCGTTTGTATGGTTTATCGGGTCGCTAATTACGAAAACTACAACAATTTTGAAATCCAACGTGGTGGACGTGAAATACCATCATCCCCCTGGGGATGGAGTTGGGGTGCGATAGGTTTGAAATGTCTAAAAATCAATATGGGTGTCGTTTGTATGGTTTATCGGGTCGCTGATTACGAAAGCTACAACAACTTTGAAATCCAACGTGGTGGACGTGAAATACCATCGTCCCCTGGGGATGGGGTTGGGGTGCGATAGGTTTGAAATGTCTAAAAATAAATATGGGTGTCATTTCTATGTTAGGGATAGCGGTTAAATTGGCGTAAGGGGTAGGGATAGGGACAGGTAGAGGTAGAGAGGTAGAGAGGTAGAGAGGTAGAGATTTAGAGAGGTAGAGAGGTAGAGAGAGTAGAGGTAGAGATGTAGAGACGTAGAGAGGTAGAGAGGTAGAGGGGTACAGGTAGAGGTAGAGGGAGAGGGAGAAGGAGGGGGAGAGGGAGAAGGAGGGGAAGGGGGAGAGGGAGGGAGTGAGGGAGGGGGAGGGGGTGATGAAAAGGGAGAGGGAGGGGGAGAGGGAGGAGGGGGAGGGGGATAGACAGGGGGAGAGACAGGGGGAGGGGGAGGGGGAGAGACAGGGGAAGGGGGAGGGGGGAGACAGAGGGAGGGGGAGAGGAAGGGGTGAGAGGGAGAGAGAGGGAGAGGGTTTTAGTTTTTCTCAATTACTTCTGCGAATTGGCTCTGTTTTGAAATATTTCATAAAGGTGTCTCTCATCTCTCTCTTTACCTTTGTTAGGATACTGCTGCTAAGTTCCTCTGTTCTGAGTAATTTATGAGTAACGTCTGTATATTATATAAAATTCAGCTGGATCTTGAATTATACTCATTGATTTGCGCAGGGTTAGTCCTGTTTTTCCTTCGTTTAAAATTACCCCGAAATGACGGGAAAATATCTCATTGCTTCGGAAAACCGGTAACAACATAAATACGAAATCCACGCGAGCGAAGCCGCGGGCAACAGCTAGTACTCTGTAAAAAGTTATGCGTGGTCATACATTAAAATCAGTCAGTGAACAATCAATCATCCCCTGTTTTCCTACCCTAAGGGTTGAAATTTTTATTCTAAATTTATATGGGACCAACGTCGGGGTATACCTTTCCAATAAAAAAAGAATTATCAAAATCGGACTACTCTGTAAAAAGATATGCGTGGTCATACATAAAAAAAAATATATATATATACGCGTCGACTTGAGAACCTCCTCCGTTTTTTTTTTCGTCGGTTAAAAAATACAACAACACGTTATTAAACAAGTTGCCCTGTCACAACTATAATAGTAATAAAATAACCTTTATAACTCATACAAAGATTTATTCAAATTAATTAATACTGAATTCAGTAAACTTTTGACTAATAGGAATAGCTATGTTTTGTAAAATTCAAATTCAGTGACTGGGCTACCGCTGGTAATCGCAAAAGTAGAGATAGACTTTTTGAATTATATGAGCTAAGAAATTATACGAATGACGACAGTTTCAATAATAATGTCAAAAAATATTCAAAATTGTTTAAGATCTCCTCTCTGTATGTATCTCCTCTCTTATACTTCTGGATGTATCTCCTCTCTTATTTTCGGTATTTATTAACCAAATTTCCCAAGTAATTACTTCTCAGTATCACCTCTACGCAGACGATTTGCAAATTTACCGCCATTTCCATGTTGTCGATGTTAACAAAGCTATTTCAGACCTCAACAATGACTTAGTAAAGATCAATGAATGGGCAAAATCATACGGGCTTTTAGTGAATCCGTCAAAATCACAAGTTTTAATTATCGGTAGCCACTATATGATCAGCTGCATTGATCACGCACATTTGTCTGCTGTATTATTTGACGGTACTTCGTTGGTATACTCAAAAACTGCCAAAAATCTAGGCGTTATTTTTGATTGTAATTTGTCTTGGTCAAGTCATATCAACGATATTAGTAGAAAAGTGCACTACTCGTTTCAGTCCCTCAAGCGTCTCCAACGTTTTTTGCCCTTCGAAGCTAAGGTCACTCTTGCCCAATCCTTACTCCTTCCTCTCCTTGATTACGCAGACGTCTGTTTTCTCGACGCCACGGAGGAATTGTTGAACAAACTAGAACGGCTCCAGAATCTGTGCATCCGGTTTGTTTTTGGTTTGCGCAAATACGACCATGTTTCGGAGTTCAGATCTCAGCTAAAATGGTTGCCCATCCGACGTCGCCGTGATGTACATATTCTGTCCACCCTCTACACGATTCTTAATAACCCTGCATCTCCTCAGTACCTCCGTGAGCGCTTCGAATATCAGGTTCCTCGTGGTGAGCCTTGCCGCACCAGTCGATCCCTACTCCTCAAATTCCCTCAACACTCCTCAAGCCGCTACGGTGGTTCTTTCACGGTTCACTCTGTTCGTTTATGGAACAAACTTCCTCACTCCATTCGCGCTAGTCCGTCGCTGGATACTTTCAAGCGAAAGCTAAAAGAGCACTTTCTCTCTAACTAGTTTTTACTTATATATCATTTCTATTCTTATTATTTTTCTTTTTACGTAAGTTTTGTGTATAATATACCTATATATATTTTAATATATATATTTATATAAATATATATTACATTTCTATATTTATTACTTATTTAGTATTTATTCGTGTTAAAGTATTGTAGTAAGGAATCTTGTTTTAATTATTTGTGTTGTACACTTTTATGCCCGCTGTATTGTCTACTAGATTTTTCTATTTAAGGTTAGCTGGTAGATAACTCAATTTTGAGTTAAGCTCGCCATTGTTATATGTTCTCACTTGTGCTTGTTTTTGTAATGTATTCGTGTACAATAAAGAATAAAGAAGATAGTTTGTTTAAAAGCAAAATCATTTTTTTCTACGGAATAAGATACAGTCTGCTGATAACAAAATTAAGGCTGTATGTTATAAACAGTGAAACTGGTAAAGTGAAACCGCGTGACAATCAAATAACACTTCATACAAATCATGAAGTAGAAGTGGCTCAAAAATCCGAAACCTGTTTTACACATATTTCTTTTAAAACAACAGAGTCACTCAATTCTTCATTTTCACTTGCTAGCGATTTACTTCAAAATAATATGGACGCCTGCTAAACAGAATTTGGCTTCAAACATGTCACTCCTAACGAAATTGTTAAAGCCTTTAAAAGTATTAAAATCAAAACTACTGACAATGCTACCACTCCCAGTGAAATATAGCCCTTAATACTGTGGCCGCAGGGTGTAGCGACTCTGGTGTCTTGTTACGGACACCAGTGGCGCAACCAGTCGCGCTACCAATGTCCCAGTGAAATACCGGCCTTACGGTTAACACTAGACACTAAACTTCAATGGGGCCCTCATATAACGGCTCTTTCTGGTCGATTGAGCTCGGCTGTATATGCTGTCAGAAAAATCAGACAGCTGTAGCTACCGCAAGGCTGGTTTACTTTAGCTACTTCCATAGCATTTTGTATGTCTTATGGCATACTACTTTGGGGCCGGGCAGCTGACATCCATTCAACATTCGTTTTACAAAAGAGGGCTATAAGATCAATTTATTGCCTGAAGACTCGTGATTCCCTGAGAGAACTGTACGAGTATGTATGTGTAAATTCTTTTTTGCATCACAAACAAAAGTAGAGACATATTACAAACAAGAATAGTTTAAGGAGAATAGAACTGTTTAAGGAGATCAAAATTATGACAGTGCCATGTCAATATATTTATAAAAATATTATGTAATCTAAGAACATTCAGAAAAGAACATTCAGAACATTTTAATACTAGACATAACTACAAACTTGATCAACCATATACTAGATTAGCAAAAGTCAATACATCTTTCGTTAGTCTGTGTGTACGATACTACAACAAAATACCTGACAATGTAATGTAATTAGGTACCTGAGAGAAAGTTTACAGAAAGTGTAAAGGAAACGTTATATAAAAAAGCTTACTATAGATAAGATGACTGTAGATATTAATAACAAAGAGGTTATAGTGCTCTGATATTCCAGCGAAACACACACATTACGACTCCTTATGTAGGCCGTGCTGCAGTGGTTTCCTGCCCTTTCTTTTATGCTGCCATAGCACTATCCGAGGCATTGTATACTGCATGACATTCAATAAGTATTCTGTAAAGAATCTACATTGAATAAAATTGTCTGAATCTGTTAAATCTTACAAAATCAATGTAGAGTCCAAAACACAGCTTACATATTTTCTAGGTATTTTTATCGCAATCCAATCAATTTTTAATCGATTAAGTAGTGCGGTTCGGCGTCGAATCGATTCTCATGTAGTCCGATAGCATTGACTTATTAAAATATTGAGTGATGTGATAAATCCCGTGAAGATCAGTAACATTCATATTCAGTCTATTTTAATTTTCCATTTTGCCTGTGTTTAGTTTAGAGACAAATTGAACATTTTGGACTTATACTGGAGTTCACGAAAGAGTCTGATGTTTTGTTAACAAAATCATAACTTCAAATTTATGTAAACTGTGTTTAAAATGAAGTACTCCAGTAAAAATACGGTTTTGCAAAACATTAAATGTTAATAGCTACTTTTTTGTGTATATCGTATTTAAATATGATGTTAAGACGCAATATTTACGAATCCACCTAAAATTTAAAGCGGAATATTTTTTTCGAATAACAGCTAAGGCAAAAATAGTAATAGACAATTATATACTTTATATCATAGTTAAACGTATACTTTACATATAGGCATCAAAATCCACCATGAATATATTTAAAAATATCAATTTATTTCAAAATATAAAATCTCCCCTTATTTTTACATATAAGGTCCAATAAAGTCGAGGTAAAATAATAGAAATAAACTGAGCTAAACTCAAACTTTTTAAATGTAAGTGATTCTTATATATATTCACAAAAATGCCATACTAAATAAAAAAAAAGTTTTTTGTAATCGCTGGTTTACAATGATTTTGTAAACATTTATGTTGGATTTGCCAAAAATGTGATTATATAGCACTATTTAAATTATTAGAAAGCAAAACGAATCTATTTCTATTTTTGGTTGCGAAGATAAGCTTTATTTAAATTTCGTGCTATAAAAGTTAAACAATACAAAAAAGCTAATATTTTTTGGTGGATTCATGTATAATATGAAATTCTGAATATATAGCAAGCCGTAAATAAAAAAAATAATCTATTAACATTTTTTTCCGAAATTCCATATTTTTTTAATGTTTGGACGGCAAAATAAATAAATAAATGAAGTAAATTTAGGTGGATTCCATTAAAAAGCTTTACACAGAAATATAATCTATCGATCTGAAAAAGAATCACGGCTATTATCAATTATTTCCGTTTCGCCATACAATCTCTCGTAATTTTACTGGAGTAAAGTTAGATATTTGTGACTATCTGTAGTAAGGCGGTAGACTAAGCGTTTTTCTGTGTATTGTGGTTACGAACGTCTTGTATAATTGAAAATAAATATTTTCTTAATTGAAAAATGTTTGTTTACAAAACGTTTGGCTCTTTCGTGAACTCTATCATACGTATGAAATAATCTGAGATGCTTGCGTGTTAAGTGAATATGACTGCCGTACAATTCGGGGGAAAAGTAGGGCATGTAAGAAGTCCGTTTTGAAGTTTCCTTAACTCCATCACACAGGGTACATTTTCCTCTGCAGGTCATAATTTTTTATACATTTAGACAGCTGTCACATAGCTGGCCTATTACGATGGTCTTACTTTAGTTAGAAATAAATAACTACATGCTAGTGACGAATAACCTACGAACGAAAAACTACTTGGTTTTATTAAAGATAAATATACCTATCGCAAAATATTAATCGACTCGGTTTTTCAATGTAACTTTTATAGGCCCTTATCTGATTTCGTCTTTGAAGATACACAGCCAAACCTTATACTAATAATTTATTATTTATTTATTACAGCCTAGTTTTCCAAGCCTTTTCTTTATTTATTCACATATTTTCCATAATTCTATATTTATGTATCTTTATTGCTTGGTTCGTCTTCTGACGAAGGCTTCCTCTAGAGCCCGCCACTCCACTCTGTTCTTAGCAACTCTCTGCCACAATGGCCCTGTTACTTCCTTTATTTCATCTTCCCATCCACAGTTCCCATCGTTTGTTTTGTGTGCCTATTTTCCTCTTCCCATCCCTAGGATACCAGTCTGTTACAGTTCCTGTCCATCTCTTGTCTTTCAGCCGCATAACATGTCCAGCCCATCTCCATTTTTGTTCTCTTAACGCCCTTGTTATATAATGTACTCCTGTCTCTTTCTAATTGTTGTTAGTTTTACCTTGTCCTGTCTTTTTACTTTAAGTATACTCCTTTCCATGCCGTGTTGGCAGACCTTAGGTTTTTGGAGATGTTTTCTAGTTAGGGCCCATGTTTGGCATCCATATGTCATACATGGTAATATGCATATGTTGAAAACTTTGGGGCATCACTGCTTACTCTTTTGTCTATTTCTTTGGTGGTCAGGTCCCTGGCTGAAATGATGTGGCCCAGATAAACATACTCTTCTACATATTCTATTTTTCTTCCCTCAATTTCTATGTTTTCTTTTTTGTTGTTGGTCATAAGTTTAGTTTTATCTGTGTTCATTGTCAACCCTTTTTTGATACTTTCTTGTGAAAGATCACTTAACATTTTATGCTGAGTTTGGGCGTCTGGGGCCAGAATTAAAAGGTCATCTGCGAACCGTAGATGGCTAAGTCTTTCACCGTTGATATTTATGTCTAAATTGTCCCAATCTAGAATTCGGAAAATTTCTTCTAACACTGCTGAAAATATATTTGTTGAGAGTGGGTCTCCCTGTCTTACGCTTTTTTTTATGTCAAATTCTTTTCCTAATTTTTCAAGTTGTATCCTGCTGCTGTGCTGTTTTTGTATATTCCTCTTATAAGCCTTATATATTTTCTTGGAATTCCTGGAGAATCTAGTGCTTTCCATATTTCATTGTGTTTAAGTGAATCAAAAGCTTTATCCACATATGCTATGTAAGTAGTATTGTTTTCCAAACTCATTTAGTTTTTTGATTACCTGTTTTATTACATGTATATGATCAATAATAATAATAATTTAACGTAATGCTAACATTTAATTAGCATTTGCACCAATAAAGGTGAAAAACAAACAAATAACACTACCTATAAAAGAATGATCAAGTTTCTACGAATAAGCACTTCGCACTAGTCCGTAATATTCTAACACCCACACATTTTATCAAGTAATACCTCGGCACATAATACAGGGCTATTCAGACTTAAAACTTTTGAGAAACATTATGTCGAATTGAAAAAAAAATTTGGGACGACACATTTCACACCAGGCCAAACTAGAGGCACAGCCTGTAGGTACTATGGGTATCGAAGACTGATACACAAATAGATAATAGCCAGATAATAGACACAGAACAAAGACTTGTGTTCATAACACAAATGTTTATCCTGGGCGGGGATCGAACCCGCGGCCTACGGTGTGAAAGGCAGGGTCACTACAAACCACACCAACAGGATTGTCAAGAAAACGGCTTCGCCCCTTAAATGAAATGAAATGATTTATTTGTACAAAACATGGTATAAGTAAGGTGGTCAGTACATATTTTTTTTTCCATGACATGTTTTACCATAGTCTGGTATACAAATTTCTTAAAACTACGAAAATACCAACTTCAAATGACATAATGTAAACTAATAATAATAACTATAACTAACTTTGATTAAAATAATTATCCTCTAATAATTCATTAATAGACAAAAAAATTTTTTCCTTTAGGCACCGTTTCAAGTGGAGGCGAAATTGCTTGAAAGGCAAGTTTTTGAATTCAGAGGGAAGTTTATTGTAGACCCTGACACAAATAGCATGACAGTTTTTATAATACACTGCCGTATTCGGGATAGTTTCGTATACAAGTCTATTACAGTGTCTAAGATTCCTTGCCTGAGTCTCCCCTGCAGTAATAAATAAGTCTTTATGAGTATGTACAAAGACAGCTACCTAAAAAATATACATCGATGGAAGCGTCATGATTGCAAGTTTAGTGAAGAGGGGTCTACAAGGTTCATCAGGTGGTACACCACACATTGCCCTTATGCACTCTTTTTTTGTGCAATGAACGCTCTTTTAAAATCTGTACTATTTCCCCATATTAGAATACCGTACTTGAGGGAGGAACTGACATTACCAAACCTTGGAGCCGTCATATAGGGTTTCGCATGGGTGGCCAAAATATTTTCTCGTCTTTTGTACCAGGTAACAGGTTTTGATAAAAAAAATAGAAGTAAAAAATAACCCTGTATAAAACCTTCACCGAAATCATCTCTTATGAGGATGTATCTAATACCCCAAGATAATTAGATTTTGGCCTAGACAAAAATCGGAACCAAGATTTTCTTTTTGTGGTTTATGAAGTCTTGGAAGTAATTACATAATTACTTAAAATTAAGCATATCACCAAATGGGACAAGGCGGCAGATTAAAAAAACCCTATTATATAAATAGTTACTGTGGCAAAAATGCCAACTAAACGAAATGTTTTCTGGGCTTGTTCAATGATAAACTTTTAGTATTTTACAAACTAATTAAGCACCTAAGTTCTTAGGTTAATCCTAAAATTAAAAAAAATCCACTAAAAGTTTTATTTCTTTTTGTCTGCTCGGGCAAAATACATAACTATCTCGTGACTTTTTGTACTTCAAAATTTTGTTGTACTTGATCAAACAGTCATAAAAGTGAACACAATATGTTAAAGCTTTACAGTGGTATAATTATTGAGGGATTTCTCTTTGGCCAAAATAGGTAACTGAATGAAAAGTGTTTAATTATACTCTAAAACTGTACTTACGTTGATTACTTTAAAAATTAAACATTTCAGGCAATAGCGTATCTTTTTATATAAAAATTACATTATGTAGCGCTTTATATTTACTTTATATTTTATATTTTATTTACTTATTTATTTATTTATTTATATTATATCGACCCTAAAGAAGTTGAAATAAAGTTCAAAATTGACATTAACATAGTACACGGCTCGTGATTGCACGATACGGCAACGTCGCATTGCTTCGCTGTTTTATTCGGTACGCGCTTCGGAATTTAAAGTTAAACATGAAAGATGAAAATTAACATCGGTTGTAGTAAGCTGAAAATACTTTTGATCTTCTGATCTAAATATATAAAACAGCATGCCCTGACCGACTGACTGACTGATTCATCAACGCCGAGCCGTAACCGATAAAGCTACAGATGTGAAATTTTGTAAGCAGTTTTTTAGTACGTCAAGACTACACATTAAGAAAGGATTTTCTGAAATTCAGCCCCTGAGGGGTTGAAAAATGGGGTGGAAGTTTGTATGAATATTCTACAGGTTTGACATGAGACTCAAAATAATTGTGGATTTGATCTAATGAAAGGGAAAAACCGGCCAAGTGCGAGTCGGACTCGCGCACCGAGGGTTCCGTACCACCGCATGATATAAATTGTATTAGTTGAAATGTCAGTAAATTACGAGTACTGTGGTCGACATTTGAAGTGAAAACTTCTTCAGCGGCGCTTGGCACTTTTTCAGATGGGAAAAAAATTATTAACTCGCATCAGAAGTCGCGTCAGACCTCGGATGAAGTATCGAAATGGATTTGAAAATAAGCATACCAAGTTAGAGCAGGCTCAATATATACAAAAGTTCTAAAGTGTGATAAAGATAAAAACATCTTTTTTACCTTTGTCGCGTCAGATCTCGGATGAAGTATAGAAATTGATTTGCAAATAATCATACCAAGTTAGAGCAGGCTCAATATATACAAAACTTCTAAAGTGTGATAAAGACCAAAACATCTTTTTTGTCTTTGTCATAGCAGGCCTGTCTGTGAAATAGGCAGCTTTTTCCAAGATCAAAGGAGTGTGACTCTTGTAAACTTGTTTACTATTATATATTCTGTGGTCATAGTCTCGGCTTTTTTTGTTGTGCACAACGTGATATGTGCACGACAGACTTGACGTACTGGTTTTGATCGTTATTTAATAGCGAATCCTAAATCTATGAGATCTACATTTCGGATGACAGCAGTCAAACTAAAAATCGCTATAACTCGAAAACTACTGACCCTAGACTACTCGTGTGCTAAGACAAATGATAGGTCTCGATGAGATCTACATTTCGGATGACAGCTGTCAAACTGAAAAACCCCATAACTTGGAAACTACTGAATCTAGAGTACTTGTGTGCTGAGTCAAATGATAGGTCTCGATGAGATCTTCATTTCGGATGACAATTGTCAAACTAAAAATCACTTTACCTCGAAAACTACTGACCCTAGACTACTCGTGTGCTGAGACAAATGATAGGTCTTGATGAGATCTACATTTCAGATGACAGCTGTCAAACTGAAAAAACCCCATAACTTGGAAACTACTGACTCTAGTGTACTCGTGTGCTGAGTCAAATGATAGGTCTTGATGAGATCTACATTTCGGATGACAGCTGTCAAAGTAAAAATTGCTATAACTTGAAAACTACTGACCCTAGACTACTCATGTACTGAGACAAATGATAGGTCTCGATGAGATCTACATTTCGGATGACAGCTGTCAAACTAAAAATACCCCATAACTTGGAAACTACTGACTCTAGTGTACTCGTGTGCTGAGTCAAATGATAGGTCTTGATGAGATCTACATTTCGGATGACAGCTGTCAAAGTAAAAATTGCTATAACTTGAAAACTACTGACCCTAGACTACTCATGTACTGAGACAAATTTTAGGTCTCGATGAAGAAGTACACGAGCAATGACGCAATTGACCCTTACAAAAACATCATATTCAAAAATTTAAGTTTTCACTTCTGCCGGCACTCTCGGAGTGCAACTCGTCCTTTTTTGAGTCCGATTCGTACTTGATCAGTTTTATATTTTATAGCTTATGCAGCATGAGATACAGCCCACTGACAGACAGTCAGACAGACATCGGAGGCATACTAATATTAGTATGATCCCGTTTTTCACCCTATGGGTACGGAACCATAAAGTCTGAAATAATTAAAGTTTACAACCTTTCTCACAACCAATTAACGCTAGCTAGCTTCCACTTCAAGTAAATTCTTATTAAAGAGGAGTCAAGATCGGGGGATCAAGAGCAATAGCTTAGCACGCTAGTCCGACTCGCACTTGCCCGGTTTTTTGTAACACTGTATCCCACAATGATATTTTCTCCTTTCAATGGACTGTTTGAAGTGTTGTTGTTTGTACAAGCAGGCAGCCAGACACTTGCAGCCCACTCTAGCTACTTGGACTGTTGAAATAAGAACACTAAAAAGTCTAATATTATGTCAGGCTTGACGTACTCTTGACATTACGTAGAAGAAAAAAGTCTCGAGGCGCACGGCACGCCATACCGGTTCCAAAGAACATATAATATTACGCCGGTTCTCGCTCGCTTGACGCGATTTATTGAATTAAAAATCAACTTTTTTATCTTTTTATAATTATGCTTAATTTTATAAATAAAGGAAAGAACACACGATGAAACCTGTAATTAAACAAAAGTTTTTCAGTTGGTATTTTTGCTTCAACATTAAATACGAAAATATTTAACTTTTGATTAATATGCTTAATTTTAGGTAATTTGCTCAAAAACTGTCCTGGAAAGTCTATCAAATTTAAAATAATTTGGTTGCCATTTTTGCCTGGACTTTTATGTAACTTGCATACAAATTTGCTAATAAAAAAATATGCGCAAATATTTTTTGCTTAGTTTTAATTGAAGTAGGTACCTTGGAACCCACATCAAAAGTTTACCCCATCAGATATTAGTTACAATTTTTGGCTTGACTTCACATGCATAAACAAACAAAAAAATATATTTTCTGGAGAATCTAAAAGTCAGCCAATTCATTAAAAATTATTTTTTACATAAGTGTTCCACCACCTATTATAATACATAGCAACTTTATAGTAAATTGACGGTTTCGATTTATGTCCAGCCAATTAAAAATTACAGCTTCAGGACTCGGCCTATAAACAAAATTGTAAAGTCTGTTTTCGACATTGACGAATTCCAATATTCTAACTGAAGTACACGAGGCCTTTGGCGGCTCAACACTTCTGACACCAGGGTTTGTGAGGTCCGTTATCGACCTTGCAACCCTCACGATATGATGATGATGATGGTAGTATAATTTTTGTGATCCGTCAAGTAAAGCACACTTAAATTATTTTTTTAACCCATGAAAAAAACGGAGGAGATTCTCAAGTCGACGCGTATATTTTATTTTTGTTGACCACGCATAACAATTTACCCTTATTGTCTTTTTAGGGTTCCGATACCAAAATGGTAAAAAAAGGAACCCTTATGGTGCCGCTCTGTCTGTCTGTCTGTCCGTCTGTCTGTCACACCTCTATATCTCAGCAACCACTAATGCTATCAACCTGAAATTTGGAATAGTTTTAGAATATAGTTGCCCAACTTAATTGCACAAGAAAAAATTTTGAAAAAAGTATGATTATTAATATAAAGGGGGCCAAAATAGGGGGGGCCAAATTTCAAATTGTCGCTACTAGGTCGAGTGGGGTATCATATGAAAGGACTTTACTTGTACATTTTAAAATATATTTTGTATTTTTTTAAATTTCTTAGTTTTAAAGTTATGATGAAAAATGTCAAGAAAAATACCATTCCCCCCCCCTTATCTCCGAAGTTTGAGTAAGGAAAAATCTGAATTAATTACAGTTGACAGAAGTTTATATAAACTTTACAGCAAAAATAAAACGATCTTTCTAAGTTGCACAGTTTTTCAGAAATCTGCAAAAAACCTTTACAAACAAATTTAGTTTTGCGGTCCTGAAAATGGACTTTATTGCTTCCAAAAATACTATAGGTATATCGGAACCCTCGGCGCGCGAGTCCGACTCGCACTTGACCGGTTTTTTTATTTAATAAATAATAATAATAATTTACAGATTAGTACGATTTTGATAATTATTTTTTTATTGAATAGGTACCTCGAAGTTGGTCCCATCCCATATAAATAAGGAAAAAAATTCTCATTAGATTTTTCTAAATATCTTTTTTTTAATTTAAGCAGAATTTTTGTAGGCCTGGTATTGGTATTAAAGCCTGTTTTTTATTATATTATACAACAAGTAAGGTAGGTAGTATAGCTATTTTAAATTCGCTCAGGCGGTTAACAAATCACTACATATTATAAAAGAAAGTCCCCCGAAACGTTTTTGATTGCATTTGCACTACTAAATTGATTTCGATCCGGTTTTCACTAATAGATAGATTAATTCAATAGGAAGGTTTAAGCCTATAATTCATAAATATTGAGTGCAAATTAACTGAACTGTGATGATGTTTGTCGATCGAGTCGGAAAAAAACGTGCCTATTGAGAGCTTTCTGGGCGTGCGCTGCGTAAATGGTTTCATTTATATGAAAGTTATGTATGAAAGAATTGTTGCTCTTTAAGAGCTCTAAAGAAAAGTCCATAGTAGTATTTGTCTATCTTTTAAGGATAACTTACTGTAACCAACTATTTATAGCAAAAAAGTAGATTTTTAAAATAAGGTATTTTTGAACGTATTTTTGTACCCGTGCGAAGCCCGCAAGTTAATAATAAATACTATGGAAAGATAAAAAATAGGGAGTCCTCATACAAGAAACGGGTTTTTAGCTCTATCGTATAAAACTTAGTCTTACTTTACAGTGCATAACCTAGAGAATAACAACAAATAATAAAAACGGTACTCTTCGCCTAGTGCGCGAAACCTCGGTGCGGGAGTCCGACTCGCTCTTAGCCGGGTTTTTACTTTGGACCTGGTATAGAAAATGCGTTATTCCGTATTAACGGTAAGCAAACTACTATTATAAGTGATATACGATCAGTTTCCAAGGCCCTCGTCCATAGTCCGCAAAGAGAGAATACTAAACGTTGCATTAGCAATATTACAAGCTGTTTCTATGGATACCGCGCCACTTAGAAGGCCACTATTCATTTCCCGATTAAGGCTGTACGTCCACCTCGACGATTCCGAGTCGATACTAATAACAAGAGAAAAAAATTTACAAAGTTACGAGCTAAAACAGTAACTACACATAGTGCCGCTACTCATGTTTTATCGGTATCGGTTTGGAATCGTCGATCAAACAACAAGAAAACCTGTTATTGTCCTGTTACACCTGAGAAAGCGCTTTGTGAGAATGTATCAATGGAAACAAAAAGAAGCAATAAGCTAATGGGAGGCATTTTATATGGGAGGCTCCCAACGACCTGTGTTAATCAGGATAAGCTGTTTAATTTATGGGAATTAACATCTTTCAGGCTTGTTCTGTTTAACCTTGGAAATCGCTTTAATGCGAATGTGTGGAGGCACAGAATAAAGTAATAGAACTATCATACAGAACGGACACTCTCCACCCCCCTTGCGCACCACCCCGCACAAACGCGCGGCGCACACGCCCCCGAAATTCTCGTGGTCCTGCTGAGGGTCTTTTGTACTGAATATGCGAGCCTACGTGACCTTCCAATTTTAAATTACAAATTCGCGCTCGATGTATGCATGACAACCAAAAAGAGGCAATCAGCTGACAAGAGGCACTTAGTATGGGAGGGCTCCCACTACTATCATCATTTCGTTTTTCCCAAGGTTTTTACGGAGTAAACTACCTAACCTGGGGTTTTGACGAGGGCACTAGTTTCCTCTTTTACTTTGGGGCACATAGAGGTACTGCCATCTGACCTCCCCAACCCAGAGAGCAAACCAGACGAAATCCTAGATTAGGCTTTGCCATGTAGTGGCCAGCCTGGCTTTCAGAGCCATGACATGTCGCCAAATGGCAGAGACTTGGCTTAACGACTATTATAATTGATGACGTGCCTTCCGAAGCACGGAAACGTTTTTGTTGTTGTGCCACTATAGTGGTCAGCCATCCAGGTTCTGACTACGGCCAAAGTTGCTTAACTTTCGTGACCGGAAAGAAAGACCAATTGCCACTCAGCTACGAGGGCTTCTCCAAGTATGTTCCTTAGGAAAAGCTGTCTAAATTCATGGGTAAATTCACATTCTTCAAACTTGTTCTGATACACCGCTTTGTGCGAATTTGCGGAGATCAGCCATAACAAGAAACAAAGGTATATTTGCATTAATTTGTTTTCGTCTGACAGAAAACATTGCAATTTATGTTTACCTCACGTTTTCCGTCGCGTGCTATTGCAGAAACCAATTTCCTTTTTTCCAACATTTTTACGACAAGATTTAATCTGATGGTGTTGAGACTTCGAATTCCATATTCTACAACCTGAAAATTCGATTAACATACATTTTCGCCTTAGCGATTTTTGACGATATTAACGGAACAATTTTTTTATGTATTACTTAACTACATATTAGGCAAGGACCATGCGCAAATCCGATGTTTTTAAAGGTACATACGGCCGCTCGTCGGTAGAAACACTGACCTTGGGCGGGTCTCTTTTTTTCGGGCGTTTATAGCGTAGCGCTGGTTCAGCTTAAACTGGTTTACGAGTTTCTAATTACTATTGAAAACAAGTTTTTGTGTCACAACTGAGCAAACGAGCAGATGGACCACCTGATGGTAAGTGGTCACCACCGCCCAGAGCACCTGTTACCTATTTTGTGGCATACTTTGACATTTATAAGACAGCAACCGAAACTGTATTAAACTTGCTTACTATTATATATTCTATGACTGTATATGCAAATTTTTAGATTTTGTTTATCTCTCGTTCGCCAAATCAAAACATGGTACTGATACTTACCTATCTCCGTACCAATCAAAGTAGGGGTCCTTGGCTTATGCTATGCCCCCAGTGGTCTACGCACGCGTGGCCGACGACCCGGTCTATTTGTGTTCTACCACTTGGAGCGTAAGCAAAAATACATCGTCGATTCGGGTAGGTCAATAATAATAAAGTAGAGAGCAGTTTTGTTTCCGTTAGTATTTCTAATATTTAGTCAAAATTTTTTTTTAATTGATTTCGGACTAAGTCTTCGGAACATAACATTGTGGCTCTCCCCGACAGACATCCTCTGAGGGTGAAGACTCAAGGTAGATTAGTTTTATGATAAAAGTTGACTTTATACGCACATAGAAAAGTAGAAAGTAGAAAACAAAATCAGTATAAGCTGAACGAGTGCTACGCTACAAAGCCCGAAACCAGAGACCCGTTCAAGGTCACTGTTTCACGACGAGCGGCTGTGTGTACTAGGGGCTACTTACTAACTGTAAGCTGATCGATTCTTCCTGTCAAGTCTATTTCACGGATGCCAAACATGGCAAAATGCGCGATTTTCAAAAAATTTACCCACACTTCGTTGTGGCAGCTCTTGAAGTAAACCTGTCTCTAATGTTTAGAAATACACTAATCTAATAATGAACCGGTTAATGGCGAAATTGCACATTGAGTAAGTACAAGGAAGTATCGTCAATTACCATTAACTTGTGAACGTTTGTTGATAATCATGTTCATAACCAGTGAGTGAGACTAAGTTAGGTACTAACTTATTCTCCGTCGAACTTTTCTAGTAAACGAGTAGGTGGGTCACCTGATGGTAAGTGGTCACCACCGCCCATAGCACCCACAGCCACCCACTATAAGACAGCAAAGCGAGTTGCTCACCCTGAGAACTATGATGGTATGTCTTAAAACGTTATTTTTCTCCTTCAATAGCAAAAAGTGTTTATAATAGTGCGTGAAATAATAACAACTCTATGATAACGTAATAACTTGGCCTAAAACGTGGTTACATCAATAGCCCTTTGGTTGCCTTTAAAAATTTACGTAATCTCTTACTTTTATTATATGCGTTAAAAGTCAAAAATGGCAATTTGGTCTTCGATAAAAACTTTTACTTTGGGGATGATGCTACACGGGGTAGCGGGAGCCGCGTTGGTAGGATCACTAAACTACTAATTGCACGAACAGGGCAGGGACTCAATTCTTGAATATCACCGGGTGATAAAATATTACCAGAAATATTCAGAAAATTCTGATTCACTGATTTTTCTTCTCAAAATTGAAGATTGATATTCGTTAAATATAAATGGTGTTTGATTGTTAAGTTTCATGTATACTTCGGAGCATACAACTTGAACAATAACCGCGTGGTGGGGGAAGTTTTGCGCACGTCAATTTATATGTAAAATCGACTCTGCGCAGCCAAGGTCAATGTTCAAGTAGTTTGCCCACACTTTTATGATTTACTTTTTAACAGTTTATCCGCTTAAATTTGAATTTTTAATGTTTCAAAAGTGATATTTTATCACGAATTGAGTCCCTGGTATGCAAATCAAATAGATTTACCATAATCAACATTTACCAAGAGCTTCAAGAGCTTTTCCGCCATCCCCTTTCCAAAATCTAGAGTCTGGACAGACCCACCGCTAAATATAATATCACATTATAAATTATTGCTCTAACCCACACATGGTTGACATTCCATACATTCGCACAATCTTTTACAAAGCGCACAGCTAAGGAGTTGAATTCTTTGCTTGATTCTGTGGTCCCGAGTTCAAATAACCCGAATATATTCAAGTCACGAGTGAATAAGCTTCTTCTGGTCAAACTCGTCTGATCTCGTCCCATTGTCGACTTTATCTCTGTCCTCAGATCAAGGACAATAAAATAGTTTATCAATACATAAGGAATTCATCTAATGATACAGATAATAAAATAGATATGTTAATTGACGAGGTAGAAAAAGGAAGTATAAATATCTTTAGGCTTGGGAAAACTAGATGGTTTTATTTTATTTCAGAAAAATAATAATATTGGAATAACGACTAAAGATGATAAGAAATACTCAAACCATAAAACACACTAATCATCTATCAAAATCCATCACAAATCAATTAATAAAACGATTTTTGGCTTTTAAAAAAGGCTTAAAACAGTATATGTTTATTTCCGTGGTTTCACTTATCACTATCACCTAAAAGTTTAAATCATCTTTATCTATCTGTCATTCTTTAGGGTTTTACGTGGTTCGAAAGGCACGTAAAGATATTGATCCAGAAGGGATGCTATCTTAGTGATTATCAAGGCATCGCAGAAGCCATTTGGCTGCTTCAATAACTGGACATACATTCTTCAGAATGTAGCTCATTTAACAAGCAACACCATAGCAATCTCCATAAACATAATGTAGCATCTTAGAAGCATTTACAATGCAACTACAAAATGTTTAGTGAAAATAGAAAGTGGCACATGGCCGTTTTCCGCAATACGCTTAACATAATTCCTTTAAAATTATGAATACGACATCTCACGTCAAATAAAGACTTCATTCATTACATTCATTACTTACGAGGGGTGTTCAATAATTAGCGAGAATGAACACCATTTGGTTTGTAGTCTTTTGATGCTTATTAGTATGAATAGTTATTTCAATAAAAAGCTGGTAACAAAAACTTATGCCAAAATATTTAGAAATATAAATAATGATGATAACAGCAAAGAACTCAAAAATTGAGAAAAGCGGAAGTTTCACTTGATGCCATTCAACAAACTGAGTTTGAATAAGTTAAGCACTCTCCGTACTCACCAGATTTGACTTAAAGTCCTCTATAGTAACTTCTATCTGTTCCCAAAATTGAAACAAAGCCAAAGGAGAAACAGATACAAAAGCAAAATGGAAGTCATTAATTCCATATTGGTAGGTGTGGGTAGGACCAAATGAAGGATTTATTTTTCATAGGGATCGATGCTTCGGAAAACTGCGGGATTCAGGGTCCAAAGAGATGTTGTTGAATTTTAATATAAAAGAGCATTGTTAATTATAAATATAATACGTAGAAAAGAGCTTTATTAATTTATTATTCTACAGACATTTATTTTCCGCTTCTTTCTCACTACTTATTGAACACCGTAGTAAGTAGCAGCGAATATACCAAATATACCGCGCGGTTACTTATCAAAACTCTATAGACCAAACCAGAACCATTTGGCAGCCACAATGAGACAAAAAGCGACGAAAACTCTAGGTGGACTCAGGCGCACTTTGGGTTTTGTATAAAAATAATAAAGTCAGGGGTTAAGAAAACCCGGGCAAGAGCGAGTCGGACTCGCGTGCTGACTATCATATCATATAACAAGCTTATGCCCTTTGATTTTAAAAACACCGTTTCCACTCAAACTTGATCCCTCTTTTATATGCATGAACTTGAAACTGGAGCTCACCTTAATTGGTTATGATTGGTTGTGAGAAAAGTTGTCCAATTGGTTGATTTCAGACTTTTTTCTATAGTTGTGCTATAACACCTAGGTTCTTGTCAAATTTAATGATTGTAGGTTAATGGAAAGTACCCTATTATGGTTTGATTTATTTTTATCTTTTGATTGTGTTTTTGTAGAAGCTTGAAAGTTTCACAAATTTAAGGGTCCATGGATATTTGATATTAATTTCACCTTGATACTCGTACCATTACCCATGCATGAAAAAAAGGGTCTTGACAAACAGACGGACAGACCAGAAAGTGATCCTACAAGGGTTCCGTTTTTATTCCTTTTGATGTATGGAACCCTAGAAATAGGGTTTTATTTTCCCATCAGATAGGAAGGTTTAAGTAAGATTGTGATGGAAACACAAAAATGGTGCTAGGTACGCTGCATAGCAGAGCAGTCTACACTTAAAATAATTCTCTTGACAGGTAACTACAATGTGGTTGGGGAACAAACAACAATATGTACAAACATAAACAGTAGATTCAGAACAAGATTCTGAATAACTTTTCCCAATGAACATAGGTTGAAATATGTATAACAAATCAACTTCACATAGAAACTGCATTACATAAAAGCACATTTTGTGTGGGAAGTCGAATTTTTTTAACTATTTTTAGTGTCCGGTAGATATCCTATACTATTAAACGAGCATACTATTAAAAATGGCTCTAATGATTTCGATAAAATTTACCATCGGGGGCAAAAAATCGATCTAGCTAGGTATCATGTCTATAAAAATTCATTTTCCCTGTGTTTTTAAACATTTGGATTTTAGACAAAAACCTACAGCGCCATCTGTTGGCGAGTAGCATAGCTTGCTGACCCGATGATATTTTAATGTTGAGGCGGCTATTGTAGAACAAAGCTTGGTCGTCCAGGTACTAAGATTTAAATTAAACTTGCTTGAGACATAAACATGTTAAATGAATGGTAAATCAAATAGAACCATACTAATAATAATTCCTAGAGATGCCTGGTAGAAGGAGCCTTTAATGGGACTATTAACTAAAATTGTAAATTCATTTTGTCTGTGCATTGAAGATATTTAGGAAAAAATTATCACATTATGCTATTTTGATGACCCTGAATTCAAATCACAAATTTATGGATTTTTTATCTGTTTGTTTGTTTATTTGTTTGAACATCACACAAAAATTACTGAACCGATTATAATGAAACTTTTTTGTTTGATAGCTAATAGTTTGACTTCACTGGGATATACACTTATATATATTTTATATGCTGACGAAGTCATGGCCAAAAATTATATAGGCAGTCCATTTATTTTATAGAGTAGGTATAGACTTTAGGGCACTGCATGTTATCCTACGTCATCTAATATACAAAATTTGCAACTTTGTAGCGATAGTAGTCTACTAGGTCCACAAAGCGTTGGTCTGCCAATCCGAAACATGCCAGGTTTTGTACAGTCGGTCGACCAAATTTGTGGTCCAATCACATCTGACCACATTTGTGGTTCGACTAGCGAAACTGCCAATAGGCTGCAAGGCAGACTTGTTGTTTTTTACTTCTATAGGTTCCTTCTATTTCTACGAATAGATTTCATTTGTGTAATCTGACACTTAACCACTTTGCGCTCCGACTGTACAAAACCTGCCAGGTTTCGGATTGGCAGACCAACGTTTTGTGGACCTAGTAGGCCACTACTATCGCTACAAAGTTGCAAATTTCGTGTACTAGATGACGTAGGATAACATGCAGTGCCTTTATAGTCTAGTATATTGGAGGTCAGCGTGCTGAATGAGAATGATGCAGACGAAAGTTTTAAGTTCTGTAAAACCAAATTTCTACAGAAAAATAATATAGTCTAGGAAGCACAAGTATTAGAAATAACTACAAAGACAATGAACGAGCTTCACAACATAATTAAATAATCATCTACTTACCTTTAACTGTGTCGTGCGCGAGTGGAAACTGGTAACGAAAAACACAGAATAGAATTCAGCTTTATGTAGCCATCTATATGTAGCTAACGTAGCGAAGTAAATGGACCATATAGGCCTAAAACTATGTATTTATTATAGATTTTTTGTAAAAAAAATCTAACAACAACAAACAAAAACAACAATTGCATCAAATGTCAGTGTCAATTTGACACTGCGTTTTTCTTTTCACCGAAAAAGCGCGTTTATTTTTTGTATGAGAGTTACACCAACACGTTTACCGCAAAGATTTTGGAAACTATGCCAGGGGGCGCAGCGTTTTTCTTACGTCAATGGTTTACTAAAAAGCGCACCAAAGTTGTGTGTTTACAAAGCTTGTTTTTATGCAGAAAAACAAGCACAAACAAATGCAAGGTTTAGAATGGACATCGTAGCATACTTTGCAAACACACCCAATTATGTGTTGCCATGTGAAATTTTAGCTTACCCGCAATATTTTAAATTACCCTTATTTGATGGTAAATTGTACACTTTTGTATTATGTATTTACAGATATGAACGAAAGTCGGCTTTCGGGGCCGCCGTGATAACTGGATGCTGGAGATGAACTGATGCCATAATTACACAATGTTGGAGATTCCAGATAACGTAAGTTTCATAAATTAAGTGTACCTATTTACATATTTTTAAGTAGGTTGAACTTTGGAATTCGACTCAGGCCTAATTTAGCTAAATAAAATCGGGATACCTACACCTGGCAGAAATACTGCCAAAATAGTGCTATACAGTAAACAACTAAGCTACTTCATTCTCAGCTCTACAATCAATAGGAGACTGTTACAAACTGTTTTAATGACTGTATATTGAGTAAGTGCACTTGGCAATAATCCAGTCATCCCATGCGATTGTCGAAAGATTATTTAAAGTTTCTCACCGACCACCGTGTATCTACAACAATTAAAAAACTGTAATGTATCATCAATTATAATTTTTGCACGTCCGAGTCGAAGTTACACTAGCAAAAGACGCATAAGTGTTTAAAATTAGTTAAATGGCTGTAGTCTCTTTATTGCGGTAAATGTGAAGGATGCCTAATTTCTCGAAGAAAATTACTACACATCGAGTGCAGCTAAAGGTTAGTAATAAGTAATTAAAAGGAGGATTTTAAAAACCATTACCCTCAGTGCATCTCCTACATCACTTACGTCAGTATCATCTAAGTAGTCTGTGCTCATAGTCATGTGGTGGTCGATTTCTCTAGCTATTTTAGGGCTCCCGCACACGACCGAGAATCAGTGACCGATTTTTTGTCGGCATCCCGCTCTGACGTGTTATCACCTGAATCTTCCGTCCTTGTCCTGGCCGATAATCGCCCACCGATTCTCGGTCGTGTGCGGGAGCCCTTATACTTTTAAGAAAGTTTAAGAGTACTAACAGACGATCGGATCGGACTGCTCCGAATTTAGCTCCGGACCACGATTTTGTCCAATAGCGTTGCGGATTGACCCTTACGACAATTTCGCTATTGGGCAAAATCGTGGTACGGAGCTAAAATCAGAGCAGTCCGATCCGATCGTCTATTAGTACTTTAAGTGTTGGCCATAGTCATAACCCGAATTGGTGACCGCTAATACTGTATCGTAACCACAGATATAGCTTATACTCGTATATAGTTCTGTGATCGTAACAAACCAGGGCGTTTCCGTGCTTTAAAAGGCCTTTGGTCCTGATTTAGTTAAATATAGCTACGAGTATACAAAGTGTACCTAAAAGAGTGTAAAAACCTTGCGGGCTTATAATGCGCCATACAACTGATCAACTTTTCCCATAGGTAGAAAAGTCCTGATACCTAATTTTGTATGGAAAGTAATTTATTTTTGACGTGGATATGTCGTATGTTTTCGTTTTGGGGGGTTTATTTCTTTCAAAGTTGGTATAGGCCCTCTGTTTGGCGCCGCAAAATAGGCCGCTGGTCTATTTCATGCCTACAGGCAAGCCGCACGCCAAAAACCGATTACACCTTGCCTACCGTCCTGCATAGAGTATTGGCGCCAATATTTTGCCGTCGTCTAAACCAGCCGAGGCACGCCAAAAACTGTTTACACGATGCATATTGTCTTGCCTAGAAGGAAGGCCCCTGAAATTTGCCTCCGTCTAAATCCGGCAAAGTCCATTTTTAGGACCGCAAAACTAAGTTTCTTGGTAGGTTTGTTGGCTGGTTGGTTCTTTCCAGATTTCTAAAAAACTGTAAGTAATACTTAGAGATATCGTTATATTTTTCCTATTTTGAAAAATTCGGAGGTATCAAGGGGAATCGTATTATTTTAAAGATTTTTTATCATAACTTGATAGCTTGGAGTCGTAAAAATATAATACCCCAAAAGATCTAGTAACGACAATTAAAATAAGCTGCTGAGATAGGTAAGATAAACTTTTTAGGCTGTTGTAGGTATTGAACGTAAAAGAGTGGTTGCATAAGGTTGCATACTGATGCCATCACCTTAGTTCCAAGTGGCACTCATAATAAAATTATACTCAATCTTTGGGGAAGGAAAAAGGCATTGATTTTTTATAGATCATTCTAAAAAAAACGTATTTACTTAAAAAAAATATTTCGCCCTCACTTACAAAATGAGTCGAAAACGTATGGTTGCTTAACTAAGGAGTAAAAAAAATTTCTTTATAAAAGTCGCTTGTTAACATCAATTGAACTTCGGGAGCAAAACCAATGAAAACTAACTATTCTGTGTTTATGAGTATCATTACATGGATTACCCCGATTTGAGACAATAATCAAATATCGTGTGGGTTGGTAGATTGGACGACCGACCTAACAAACCGTTATCGGGGCTGTTGAGCCTTCAAAGGCCTCTGCCGTCGTGACTCAATAACAATTACTTACTTACGTAGACTAGTCAAGACCAAAGGCTTGACGTGCCTTCCAAAGCACGGAATTTTCTTAATTTTCAGACAATCAGATGATTCATCCTGCAATATGCAAACAAACTGCGGGGAAAACAAGTACCTAATTTTTGTTTGCGTGCCCTTCGGGAATCGAACCCAGAACCTCCGGATCGACAGTCGAACGCTGTAACCTCCACTTGATACATTTGCTCTTGACCTGATTGAGCCCGTGAAACTCTTTTGTACACGAGAAATATCTAAGCAAATTAACGCCTTCCTTAATTAAGGATATGACACCTCCCTTTCAGGATATTCGTACGGAAATATAGGATTCTAAAATTGATCAAACATACTACCAGCCCTGACCGAAACCTTAAAATCTCATTCATGGAACTGCCTATTAACCTCGCGCTAATTAGGCACGTACACAGAACAACTACCAGTTATATCTGAACTGTCCGTTTTTCAACGAATTGATTTGCGGAACGGTGTTATTTTGTAGCCCTTTTTCTTTATTTATCTTTTGTGTAACAGGCAAGCAAGCGAGCTCGTGGGCCACGTGGTGGTCACCACCGCCCATAGCGCCCACTGTCGTATTACTAGCATAATTGACACTAACAAGACAAGAAAGCGCGTTGCCCCACGAAGATATGTCTCAAGTGCCAGTGATTTCCCTGGCTCCCTTGCCCTTAAAACCGAAACACACCAGTGCAAACACTGCTGTTTCACGGCAGAAAAAAGCAAGAGGATGGTAAGTACTTTCCCGGACGGACTTTGCACAAAAACCCTACTACCTTCATCTTCTTTATTATTATGGCTTCATTCAACTTTGTAGTAGCCATTTATCAAATATTTGTCTTCAGTTTTCTTGTTTGACCGGCAGCGATCACCAATGCCATGCATTGGGGTGGGCTAGGACGCAGACGGCGCAGCGAGCACAGAACAGTATTTCTATCTTTCAGTTTTCTTCGTAATAATAAAACGCGTTCGTGAGAGAGAAGACGCGTTCTGCCCTGCCCTGTGTCATCTGCGACTTAGCATACGCCTTCCCTTATTGATTAATTATCATCTACGGTCCTAACCAAATAACAGCCATGTCTTTTTGAGATAGTACAAACGGGGAATAGTTACAATAAGAACCTTATGCCTATCTTAAATTCGTCAACAGTTGCGCACGTTAATACGATATCTTAAAAAAAAAAAGTTTTAGCGCACCCACACCGAGTTCCCGACGAAAAATCCTTTTTTTGGCTTGATAATGCACCTACCTTAATGGCTGGAGACCCGACTCGTAAATGCTCAGGGGGTTACAGTACACACAGGGTTTTCTTAAAGCCAGCGCACAGCTGTTGTACAATATTTGATCTGCTAATATTCAAATGAACATACAATACTACCTACGAATATTTCAAATGCTGGGCAAGAAAACTGAAAGATATTTCTTGTTTTTTCTTCATCATCATCATCATAACATCCCATGAACATTGCTATAAAGGTGGCAATAATGCTCGAGTAAAAGTAATTTTCACGTTTACACAACGCGAAATTGGCACAAATTATTCAGCCTTAAGCGCGGTAAAAGTGCAGTAACACTTGTATAAGCAGCAAAAAGGTGCTGTTAGCGTTGAATTAAAGTGAATAATAGCACTATGAGTGCTGTAACAGCACCAAAAACGCACTCGTATGAGTATTTGGTCTGTAAAAGAAAACAGTTTGCAATTACTCAGCAAGTTAGTTGTATGTTAGCAACTGAATTGCTTTTACTCAGCAAATTCATTCTAAAATACTGGCCTTTGTTGCTTATACTCAGCATTTTAACTGAGTATTAGTAAATGAATTGCTCTAATGCCATAAAAAAGTCCTACAAAAGCTCTTTGGTAGCAAGTAATACGATTGGTTTGCGGTTAAGTGAAAGTGACGCGCTTGGAAGATAATTGAAAAAAGATAATTGAAGAAGTTTCAATCAAGGTAACATTTATTATACTTTAAACTTGTGTTCCTTAAGTTATTTTCTCTAAGATCTGTCCCATGGTTTGAGTATGTTAATAATGCAGAACTTTGTGGGAATGTAATTTCACTGACCATATTCGAGGTCCTTGTTCATATAATTTTAAGCGCCCACTATAATAATTTTAGGCAACGTCACAAAAAAATCTTGATATTTTTGTGTTGTGTCAATCACTGGGTTTCAGGAGCAAAACTACTAGAATATAAGTTTTGAATTTTATTGTTAGTTAACTCTAATTCACGAGTATATGGACTGATTCTTAAAAAAAAATTACAGACATTTAAATTATTCATGAGATGTATTAAATTTAAGTGCCCACTCTTTTACATCCAACCAAAAACTATTATCATCGTAGTTGGCGTTATCACTATCCGAACTTTCATCATTTTGTTCATTTGAAACTTCCATCACTTTGTTCACTTTTGGAACTTTCATCATTTGGTTCATATACGAAATTTTGGTTGTTTTGTTCAAATTCACTCATTCATATGGAGCTGTCGCTTTGAGCTTGACTTGTTTCTGGTAAACATTCATAATTTTTTCTTAGCTCATTACAGAGATTATTTGTGTCTACGGAACCACTAACATTTTGAGTATGATTTGGGCTTAGATGGCTAAATGATAATAAATTAGACTCAATATGTTCTGCTGTTTCTTTCATCTTCTTTAATGTTTTATTAACTCTTCTACGGTAAGCTCCAGTTCTTTTACTTTTTTCGATTATTTCTTATCCATTTCGTTACAAGAAATCAAAAATAGAATTGGTTATTAATGACGTGAACTTCAACTAAAAAAATGGCCGCATTTGTTATCGTTAAGGTTTCTCAGTGCTATTTATAGAACTTAAATCTATAAAAAAGTCGAATTAAAGTATTTAATACAATTCTGATCTATTAACAGCAATTTGAAGTCGTTTATTCGACTTGTAGTCGGATTGTCGAGTAAAAACTCCGTAAAAGCGCTCAATATTGCTAATCAGCATCTCTTTGGTTATTACAGAGCAATTTTAGAACAAATATGACGAGTAAAAGTGATTGAGTTACCTTAATTTTGCACTTTGTAAACGTGGAGTAAAAGTGCTGTAAAATAGAGCTCGGCAACTGTTATAGAAGAAAGAAAAATGTTTTGGCTATTTAAACTCAGATTTTTTTCAAAGGGTAGTAAAAGTTCTGTAAAATTGTTGAGGAAGCGTTTACTCGATATTATTATAGCACTAGAAAGGCAGTCAAAAAGTCGAAATATTACTTTTACAAACGAATTTGTGTTTTGATAACATTTTCTAATCTATTATAAACCTATTTATTTATAATCTGAGTAAAACAGTTATTATTCCACTGTTCCACTTGATGATGTTAAGGTTTTTAGTGGTCTCTATAGAACACTAGCTGTGCTCGCGGCTTCGCCCGAGTGGAATTCAGATAATCTGCAGTATTGTGCAGTCTCCCTGTACCTCTCCTCCCCGTCCCCCTCCCGCCCTGCTCCTCGTCTCCCCTTCCTCCTCCCACTCCCTCTTCCTGTCCCTGCCTCTATCCCTACCCCTAACGCCATCTTAACCGTTATCCCTATCCTTATAAAATTTATACATAGAAACGACACCCATATTGATTTTTAGACATTTCAACCCTATCACACCCCAACCCCATCTCCAGGGGATGATGGTTTTTCACGTCCACCACGTTGGATTACAATATTGTTGTAGTTTTCGTAATCAGCGACCCGATAAACCATACAAACGATACCCATATTGGTTTTAGACTTTTTCAACCCATTTCCCTCTTTTAGGGGTTGAATTTGGGGTGGAATTTCAATAACAGCGATGTACGTTCCACAGAATTACAGCCCTAATGCCGAAATAATAAATTTAGTGGATTTTACTTTGAAAATGAAAGACTTCTTATAGACCAATATACGGAAAAAAAACATACCCTTTTTCACACCCTTGAAAAGTGATTTTTAAGAAATGCTTAAACACGTGTTTCTTTATTTTTTACCAAAAGCATGAAGTCAAATTTGTGTGAATCTAACTCAAGAAACAACGGATTTTCATACAAACTTTCATCCCTTATTTCACCACCTTAGGGGATTAATTTTGAAAAATTCTTAAACACGTACTTTTTTATTTTTAACCAAGAGTTTAAAACCAAATTTCTATAATCCTACCTTTAAAAATTAAAGACTTATAGACCTCGATACGGAAAAAAATCATCCCCTTTTTCACCCCCTTAAAGGGTGATTTTTAAGAAATTCTTTAACACGTGTTTCTTTAGTTTTCACCAAAAGCTTAAATTCAAATTTGTGTGAATCTAGCTTAAGAAACAAAGGACTTTCATACAAACTTTCATCCCTTATTTCACCCCCTTGGGAGATGAATTTTCCAAAATCCCTTCTTAGTTGGTAGTTTTGACGTGCATAGAACCTGTGTACAAAATTTCAGATCTGTATCTATAGCGGTTACGGCTCGGCGTTGATGAATCAGTCAGTCAGTCAGTCAGGACAAGCTCTTTTATGTATTTAGAAGATGAAGATTAGAGAAAGTCGAGCTAAACAAACAATCAATTACAATTTAGATCTTATAACAGCAATTTGGAAGCCTTGAAACGACTTGTTACATAAGCAGGCTCTAATAGCATTAATTATACTTAATGTAGAATGGTTACTATAACTTGACTTTTTTATGAGCAGAACAGATTGTCGAGTAAATTTTCTATAAAAGCGCTAAATTCTGCTAATCAGAAACCTTAGAGCTTTTACACAACTGTTATAGAAAAAGATGCCAGATAATAGTGATTCAGTTACTTTAACACAGCATCTTTTCAAAAGTGGAGCAAAAGTGGTATAAAATAGTGCTCTGCAACTTTTATAGAACTAAGATGCCGAGTAAAAGGGATTTGGTTACTTTATCTCGGCATATTTTCAAAGGCGGAGTAAACGCGCTATAAAATAGTGCTGTAATTATTTACTCGATATGATTAAAGCACTATTCGTTTGCCATAGCTAAAAAGTCGAGATAACCACTTTAACAGGACAACTTGGTGTTTTGATAACGTTAACTCGTCTGTTATTCGATTATAAGCTGAGTAAATCAATTGTTACTCGACTGTTTTGCTGGTTGGGTCCTCGTCCACTGCAGGACAGGGAGTGTCTGCCAGAATCCCAGCTTTGCTGGAACAATTTAGAGGGGGAGTATCATAGTCGCCACGCTTACTAGCGTTGCGGCTGCTTCCATGAACCGCGGTTGTTGGTGACCGCAGTATGTAAGATGGTATGATACACAAAAGGACGTTGCATCTTCCGGTTCAGAATCCCTTAGTCGCCTCTAACGACACCTACGGGTAGAGATGGATTGGTATAATTCTTTGCCGGTACAACACGAACGTATTTTCTTAGGATAGGTTTATCCATAATCATTTGTAACATAAAAAAAACTTTCTAGTACTAAAGGGCTCTGAGCTAAGCCGCAGCCAGACAGACGGACACGACGAAACTATAAGGGTACCTTGTTGACTACGGAACCTTAAAAAAGACGATTTAATACGCTTATTAGTTCTCATTTATCCTATACTATAAAACGAGCAACATTTTTGTAATCGGTTTCTCGAAAACGGCTCTAACGATTTTGATGAAAGTTGGTATACAGGGGTTTTTGGAGACAAAAAATCGATCTAGATAGGTCTCATGTCTGGGAAAATTCGTTTTCACCGTCGTCTTTTTTAATATTCCGCGCGTTTCAGTGCGTTCAAGAAACTTACAGCGCCATCTGTTGCTGAGTAGCATAGCTTGCTCACCCGATGATATTTTCAGGTTGAGGTGGCTATTATAGAGCAAAGCTCGGTCGCCCAGGTACTTACCACTAATAAAAGCTTGCTCTCTTTGGCTATTGGGCGGGAAGTTTAAGAAATATAAGAAGTTTATGTTGTGTCACAGTTGTGTTAACGTTCTTGCAGTGGTTCTTCTTTCTACCCAAAGTAGTGATGAAAAATATAATTTGTTCCAACCATTGTCACGGATCTTGGAAAATTGGTTTCCACGATGTAATAACATAGTTTGGTAAACACCTTTCAGTCGTTCGAAAACTTTTGTGCGGTAGTGACAAACGTTTTGAGTTTTCCTTTACGAAATGTAAAACAAGCTGAACTTGAAATACTTTTTGTGCGATTTGCAAGCGGACTTTTGTTAGGAGTTTCTTTTCAAGTGAGTTTACATTTATAATAGTTCACACTTTTTAAAAATAATTTAAAACATAGGTACCTACATAATATTTTCAATCTTTAACACACTTATTCATTTTAAAAGGTGGCTAAGGGAACCTAAACCACCCCGCCGCCTTTAGCAACAGCGTCTAAATCTGCTTGTCGTAACGACCTACTTCGGAAGGCACGCCTATTTTAGCTGCTTCATCATATCAGCCGAAAGACGTCCACTGCTGGACATAGGCCTGACATTTTAGCTGCTCGAATCAAAATATTTAACTTTGTTTTCGTGTTGTTACAAAATGCCCGACTGATATAGTTTATTCACCTCAAGGTGGTTGGTACTTACAGGCTGCAAAGGCGGCCGCAAATTCTCTATTGTGAAATTTATTTACACAAATCCTTCAATAAATATTGTGCGTTTGGAGATAATGAAAGGAAAATTTATATTTTTATAACTCTGTCATAAATTTGTACTTAATAATGTTACCCGACTGCGGCTAAGCCCAAAAGAAGATTTATTAGCACTTTTGTTATACAAAAGTATACTACTACTCTGTACATAGATTTAAGGTTCGAAAACAGTGTTTTCCGGAATAGATAGGATTAAAAATACTTTACATCTCTCATATTCGGTATGTAGGTCCTTATTACCCCCAAATGGGTCTTGTAGGTGACCAATTAGCGCTCTAGGGTAGCTAGAAAAGCCCTAGGGCGGTAAGTAATTGAGTTTTGAAAGTGAAGTGTTTTTTTTAAATTACTTACCGCCCTCGGGCTTTTCTAGCTACATTATTACCCTAGAGCGCTAATTGGTCACCTACAATTTGGTGGTAATAAGGACCTACTTACCTCACAATCGAGATGTAAAGCAGAGTAGTTAGCTCGGGTGTAAAGCAGAGTAGTTAGCTCGCTGCGCTCGTGCGCCTAAATATCTCGGGCTGGAATTGATGCCTTACAGCCCTTGGCTACTAATCTACTATAAAGCCTCTGAAGTAAGTTATTATAAGTGTATGAACGAGAAACTCCCCACATCTTAGTTAAATCGTGCAGTAATTATTTATGGTAGGTTTTGTATTTATCCTGTACTATTAAACGACCAATATTTGTATATATATATTTGTAATCGGTTTCTCGAAAACGGCTCTAATGATTTTGATGAAATTTTGTTTCCGGGGGTTTTTGGGGACGAAAAATCGATCTAGCTAGGTCAGGGAAAAATCGTTTTGCCCGTGTTTTTAAGCATTTTTAAAAAAATACCGCGTTTTAGACAGAAACCTACAGCGTTGGCGAGTAGCATAGCTTGCTCAACCGATGATATTTCAGGTTCAGGCGGCAATCATAGAGCGAAGCTCGGTCGCCCAGGTACTTTCTTTAAAATGACTCTACCTCTGCAGTCTACAGTTAGTACCTTATGCAAAAAAGACAAAGGATGCATACACTCATTTCTTAACGATTCATTCCGCTCCGCAAATATTATTATTTGTCGAGCCTCAGTCGCACTTGACAGCATTATTTACACTAGAAATTGTGTTTTACGCTGTTTGCCAGACATGCGCAAATATTAAACCTGTTTTACAGTAGCTTGCATGGATGTAGCAAGTACCTATAAACGTGAAATCACTTCATCATCGTCATTACATCCCATTAGGGTGAGCGTAAGCCGAGACGCAGAGGCGCAGCGCAGGGCAGAACGCGTCTTCCCTCTCGCTTTATTACGAAGAAAACTGAAAGATAGAAACATTGTTCTCTGAGGTCGGTCATCGACCTTGCAACCCCTCGATATGATGATGATAAGGTTCACAGAAAAAATCCGTGGTGTATATCTCATACTTAAGTAGTCACCACGCTTATCTATATATATAAAAGAAGAAGATGACTGACTGACTGACTAACTGACTGACATATCAACGCACAGCCCAAACCGCTGGGTCTAGAGATTCCAAATTTGGCATGTAGGTTCCTTATGAGACCTAGGGGTGCACTAAGAAAAAGATTTAAAAAATTCCACCCCTAAGGGGGTAAAATAGGGGATGAAAGTTTATTATTTAGGCATAAATGATGTAATTCTATGCAACGTTCATCACTGTTATTAAAATTCCACCCCAAATTCAACCCCTAAAAAAGGGAAATGGGGTGAAAAAGTCTAAAAACCAATATGGGTATCGTTTCTATGGTTTATCGAGTCGCTGATTATGAAAACTACAACAATTTTGAAATCCAACGTTTTGGACGTTAAATACCATCATTCCCTTGGGATGGGGTTGGGGTGCGATAGGGTTGAAATGTGAATATGGGTGTCGTTTGTATGGTTTATCGGGTCGCTGATTACGAAAACTGCAACAATTTTGAAATCCAACGTGGTGGACGTGAAATACCATCATCCCCCTGGGGATGGAGTTGGGGTGCGATAAGTTTGAAATGTCTAAAAATCAATATGGGTGTCGTTTGTATGGTTTATCGGGTCGCTGATTACGAAAGCTACAACAACTTTGAAATCCAACGTGGTGGACGTGAAATACCATCATCCCCTGGGGATGGGGTTGGGGTGCGATAGGTTTGAAATGTCTAAAAATAAATATGGGTGTCGTTTCTATGTTAGGGATAGCGGTTAAATTGGCGTTAGGGGTAGGGATAGGGGCAGGGATAGGGAGAGGTAGAGAGGTAGAGAGGTAGAGAGGCAGAGAGGTAGAGAGGTAGAGAGGTAGAGAGGTAGAGAGGTAGAGAGTTACAGAGGTAGAGAGGTAGAGAGGTAGATAGGTAGAGAGGTAGAGAGGTAGAGGTGTCTCTTATCTCTCTCTTTACATTTGTTAGGATACTGCTGCTAAGTTCCTCTGTTCTGAGTTATTTATGAGTAACATCTGTATATTATATAAAACTCAGCTGGATCTTGAATTATACTCATTGATTTGCGCAGGGTTAGTCCTGTTTTTCCTTAGTTTAAAATTACCCCGAAATGACGGGAAAATATCTCATAGCTTCGGAAAACCGGTAACAACATAAATACGAAATCCACGCGAGCGAAGCCGCGGGCAACAGCTAGTTAAGTATATAGGATGTAAGGGACAGCTTCTCGAAAACTGCAGTCAACGAAACAGAACAACTTTCAATGAATAAAAACTTCAGGAAATGAAACAATAAATAAAATAGGCTTTCATCCAACTGTCCATTCAAGTTGAACATTTTGTATGGAAATGCTGATTTTTTAAATATGTACATTTCTTGAGTGTTTTATTCAATGAAAGTTGTTTAGTTTCGTTGACTGACCATGCCCTTTCAGTTTTCAAAAATCTGTTCCCCTGTTTTAGTTCTCAAAGAGGTGTTACTCAGAAATGAGGACACTGTAGGCACGGTGTGGTATGTAGATGCAAAATTGCCTTGCTGATAAGGTTGCTATTTAGGTAAGGCTGATTACACGTCATTACACTTAGACTCGGTTCCATGCAATTAACCATAACCTCACGTTTTTAGAAAAATCACGCATGTTGCTTCTTACCTATCATTAACAGAAAATTGCAATTTTCTTTGATTGCCCGCTCAAGCTCAAGCTGTTCGCTTTCACGAAGCGAATGCAAGCAAATGCTTTTGCCCTTTGTAAAAACTTCACCCGCGTAGCGTGGTCCACTCAAATTTGATGCCTCCTTCATGATGTAGGTACAATATGGGAGCTTATACTTACGTGGTTGTGAGAAAAATGGCATAATTATATTATTTTTTACTTTACTGTGACACATAAATTCTTAATTAGATGCTAGGTCAACCGGAAGTACTCTATAGCTTTAGGTTTGGTCCATAAATGTCCTTTATTTTGATTATTGCGTTGAATTAGATTAGAACCTTGATATTTCCACACCTTCAAGGGTCCATAGATCTATGATCTATGTTAAGATTTTGGTACGGGATTAGTTTCAACTTGATAGATATCTTTTTCCATTCACGAGAAATAAGAATTAGACAGATAGACAGACGGACAACAAATTGCGGGTCCGTTTTTTCGTATTGAAGTACGGAGCGTTAAATAATATGGCACATTAGGTAAATAGCCTGTTTCTTCTCTGCTTGCGTCTGTGTTCCCGAGTTCATATAACCCGAATCTATTTAAGCCGCAAGTGAATAGGCTTCTTTTTGGCTAGCTCATCCCATCGTCGACCTCATCTCTCTCCTCAAGACTAAATCGAGGTCAAGAGTAAGCCCATTGACAATAAAAAAAACCGGCCAAGTGCGAGTCGGACTCGCGCACAGAGGGTTCCGTACCACCACATAATCATAATTGTATTAGTTGAAATTTCAGTAAGTTAATGTGCTAGATTTTTTGAGTCCGACACGCGCTTGACAAAATTTTATTATTTGTTGATATTTCATAGCTTATGCACTATAAACATATCAATTTTCAAGTTTGTAAGTGTTCCCGTTTATAAAATAGAACTAAAACAAAAATCGCCTCAGCGACCATTCAACTTGACCCCTCTCTTATATGAATGTTCTTGAAACGGGAGCTCACCACAATTGGTTACCATTAGTTGTGAGAAAAGTTGTAATATTTAATGATTTCAGACTTTTCCCATTATTTGTACTGTGAGACCTAGCATCTTGCCAAATTTCATAATTTTAGGTCAACGGGAAGTACCCTGTAGGTTTTGGTTTTTTTGCATAAATGTATGGAGATGAGGACATAAAATGCCATATGTTTTGATTGCGTCATTGTAAAAAAATTAAATTTTCAGATCTTGTGTGGTTCATGGATCCTAATATATGGTATTAATTTCAACCTAATACCTTTACCGGTTCGTGAGATAAAGGGTCTTGACAGACAGACAGACAGACAGACGGACAACAAAGTGATCCTATAAGGGTTCCGTTTTTTTCTTTTGAGGTACGGAACCCTAAAAAAGAGACTTCACCTGAAGATATCTTTAGTTTTATGTTAAACTGGGCCGTATGGTGTGACGCCCGAATGGGTCGTGTGTGTAGCGAATAGCGAGCGAGATAAAATAATATTGCATATTGCACACCGTGGTGTGTGACGCCGCAAATGTGCCGTTACAAATTCAAGGACTTGCCCGGGAACAGCTACGTATGGCTACGAGGTGCTACGCCGTATCGTAGCACGTAGCTGATCCTTCTACGAGTTCTACGATAATGATAGTTACGAAGGCGACAAATCGATCTATCTACAAGTCTTGATTAGAATGAGAGCAGTGTGAGAACAAGACAGAGCGATGGGCTACGCATTGGAGCGACAGAGATACGTACATTGATACGACCTGCTCTCACGCACAGTTTTTCCCAAAGAGATTTGAACCTCGCTGCGCTCAATTTTTTACTGCTTCTATTCTAAGCAAGGTATATTATTTTATGTCCCTCAACACAGAATCCTCAGAGAAAAAAACAGCATAAAAACTTATTTTGACGATGCCAAAAAATAGTCATGAAATAGTCATAAATAGTCACCATAAGAAAAAAAATAGTCGCGTTACAATTCTAGAGTTATAGCTATGGTTTGTCGAGGATTATGGGCATAGGCTATATACAGAATCCTCAGTTCTGATGCAAGCAAACCGTGGGGACTATCGACTTGGTTTTTATTTTAAAAAATAGTCATGAAATAGTCGTCTTGACTTCCAAATTCTCAAAAATAGTCGTTCAAGGATTTCAGAGTTACAGGGGTAGCTTGCTGAGGATTCTGTGCATAGCATTTCACGCACGCAGATTCCTGCAGAACGGTTAGGTTTTTCTATTTGATACTGATGTCAAAAAATAGTCAACAAATAGTCGTCTCAAACCATAATAACTTCGGTCTGTTTTACCTAGTAGAAGTATGTTAAAAATGCATGTGAATTCGCCATACATTTTTCCTTTGTACAGTCGCGTACACAAAATTATTTGATATTGATTTCAAGTTGTAACGGGACGGAATGCCCGATACGGAATTACACGAAGAATATAATGGAGTACATTGTATTTTAGGGGCCTTAAAATGTGTAATAATAAATTTGAAATCTTTATTATAATTAAGCATAGATTTCTGTCCAAATCGTAAATAAAATAAGGATCGAATAATGGATGCTGCATTACTGCTTAAAATGATTGCTTGAAAAAGCTCGTCTAAAGCCGCGAATCAACGCGTAATGAAACCTCCTTGATTCGAAACTACTTGTCAAATAGGAAATAGGAATGTGTGAAGGAAGTGGGTAGAGTTTTTGATTGCCGTTTTCTGATTGGTCGGGGAGAGTAGCGTAATCTCAGAATTCAACTTTGAATTATGGAACTGACTGCATCGGGCGGGCCCATTTCTGGACCGGCGTTGCAAGCAATGGCGGACATTGCAGAGAAAACACGTGAGAAGAAAATCATCAAGGACCAAAAACGTCGAGAGATGCCGCAGCGAATCAAGATTTCTACAAAAACTCACAACCAAGCTAAGTGTTTAAGAGATTTTGCCACTTTAAGAGTAAAATTAGGCTCAAAACTCGATTTCATATTTCTATTACCTTACAATTTTATTTTGTCTTATAGCTGAACTACAGGGCCCTGGCGTCTATAACGGAATTTGAGTAAGATCTAAAACGGTATTCAAAATGTAGCCTTTTATTCAGGGGTAGGCAGGGCTTCTTAAACTCTTAGTTGATCTCAATTTTTAAAACTATAGGAGGTGGAGCAAAGCTACAAACCACTTGCAGTATATCAATAGGAAGCATGGGAGCTGAGCATCCGATTCCAGCAGGGCTTCCAGCTTCAGACCAACCAGTCCCCAGCAGCCGGCAAGACATCAAGCAGGCCAGTCCAGTCGCAGATGGGTATGAAATTGTGTTTTCTCTACCCGACCAAACCAGTATTTAACAACTTTCTTAGCCAGGTAAATTGTTTGAATGTATCTATTTTCTCCAAGATCATATCTTTAATCGGTTTTGCCAGCTACAAAAGATATAACACTAATTGAGAGTTCATGCTACCCTCACAAATTAATATAATATATAAACTTAGAGGGCTGTTTATGGAAGGTCTTTTTGGTTCAAGATGTCACCATTGTATGAAACAGATATATCAATTACTAGATAAACTAATCTTCCTATTTACCATGTCTACAGGCCAAAATACAAGGCCTGATGGCCATCGAATTTGTTGGGAAAAATAAAACCCACGTATAGACTTGATACACCGAATTGGGGTCTCGCTATACATAAGCAAGTTTGAAGTCCCATCTGATCATGGAAAACATTGCAATATTTTTAACTATATCTTAATATTAGCGGATTGAATTAAGAGGACTGGAAGTTTAGCAGCCCTTCCCACTATTAAAATAAACTAAACTTTTCTCATAAAAAGTTAAATATCAATCTTGGAGAAGGCTAGATATGCTATTTCCATGTACCGTTTACAGCCTTCGGACCTACCTACTTCCTATTACACACAAATTATTTACTTCTATATTAATCTATGCATTTAATCTAGGAATTTATCTGCTCGACTTGTGAATGGTTCTGACTAAAAGAATTTCTAGGGTTACATTGCCACGGTACAAAAGTAGGGTTCCTAATAGACGAAGCTTTGGCCATTTTATAGATCAAAACAGACTCATACAGATTTTATAGGAAATTCAGAATAAGCATTAGGAAATGTTAGGTCAATAGTTAGGGTTCCCTTTAGGTACAGTGAGGATAGTTAGAAATTTAGGTATTATCATATACAGATTACATTACAGATTCATCATAAACTTACATTCCTCTTAATAGTAAAGCTATTAGAATCTTTAGACGGTTACAAAGTGTTGCTTGGGTTCGTGCCCAGGATAGGAAACTAGTAAGGAAGCTGTTAGGGTTAGGTAGCCTCTTACAAGGTGGTGCCGCGAGCCATGATATAGAAATAGCTTAGAATTTTTATATTAATAGCCTTATGAGATGAATATGGCTCGGTGTCGTTACAAAGTTGTCAAAAAAAATGGATTTTGATATAGAGGCTTTTATTTTTATATATTGTTGCAGACCTTTTTTTGTGTTATCTATTTTTATTAGGTAAATAAGAGGATAAACCGACTGATATATCAGTACACAGACCCAACCTTTTAGTCTAAAAACTTATAATGTAGGTTCCACGTTTAAGGAAAGGTAAAACTAGAATATCGGGCTTAAACCCAGATGCATTCAGTAAGTAAAAATACTTTAATAATAATTGGTAGGTTCGCAAATATTACTAAATTAACTATACTAACTTAACTAATTTCTTGATTGATCAATGTTGTTTGCCTACGCATTTAACTATTCATTAAAAATTTAAATGTCGCTGCATATGTGTTTCTTTTACCTAATAGCACATCAGTAGAATAATACAAATCAGTGACTTAATGGCATAGTAACAGAGTTGGAAATGGTTAACGTGGGTCGTATAATAGAAAAAGCACCAATATTCTGAGACGAGATATGTTTAACCAATAGCATGGCGGCGTTCGGCTCGACCGAATTGTGTGACCGAGCTAGCGCTCGCCGCCGCCGCCGGCGCGTATTGAAGTGCCCTACAGTGTTGCTATTACAACGACAATTGCCGTGTTCTACGGTAATTATATGAAATGTAAAGTTAACTTACACTACAGCCTATGGAAGCAGTAAATACAACGCGTTATTCCAAATTAGGATTTCCATTTTTTCAATAATCCTACTTAAAAATTGAATGTAAATTCTAAAACTAACAGCAGCTCGTTAAAAGCGCAGCCTCAGTCGGGTCATTGCGCTGCGGGTTATTGCCCTCTGCGTAGGGCTAATTTTAAAATTTTCAGAATTTTTTAAAATAGATTTTTTTTTGTGTTCCTTTATCGTTACTGAAACACCCCCTAAGCTATGGCACGCAATAAAATTATCACCCTGTATTACTCATTTAACCATTTAACGGACATAGGTAAGTACAAAGAGTCGGAAAAAACTGCATAAAAACTTATTTTGACGATGCCAAAAAATTGTCATGAAATAGTCATAAATAGTCACCATAAGGAAAAAAAAACCGGCCAAGTGCGAGTCGGACTCGCGCACTGAGGGTTCCGTACCACCACATAAACATATACGTATTAGTTGAAATTTCAGTAAGACGATGTGCTAGATTTTTTGAGTCCGACACGCGCTTGACCAAATTTTATTATTTGTTGTTATTTTATAGCTTATGCACTATAAACATACCAATTTTCAAGTTTGTAAGTGTTCCCGTTTTTAAATAGAACTAAAACAAAAATCGCCTCAGCGACCATCCAACTTGACCCCTCTCTTATATGAATGTTCTTGAAACGGGAGCTCACCACAATTGGTTATCATTAGTTGTGAGAAAAGTTGTAATATTTAATGATTTCAGACTTTTCCCATTATTTGTACTGTGAGACCTAGCTTCTTGCCAAATTTAATAATTTTAGGTCAACGGGAAGTACCCTGTAGGTTTTGCATTTTTGAATAAATGTATGGAGATGAGGACATAAAATGCCATATCTTTTGATTGCGTTGTTGTAAAAAATTGATATTTTCAGATCTTGTGTGGTTCATGGATCCTAATATGTGGTATTAATTTCAACCTGATACCTTTACCCGTTCGTGAGATAAAGGGTCTTGACAGACAGACAGACGGACAACAAAGTGATCTTATAAGGGTTCCGTCTTTTTCTTTTGAGGTACGGAACCCTAAAAACTAACTTAAAAATAATCTGTAGGTACTTAATATATTCATAAAGAAGATTTTTTTATTGTTTTAGTTTAAAACCAATTATTGTAGTTTATTAAGCTATATTATTTAACATGAAAACAAATAAACTGCTTTTTATTACAGAATTAATTATATTGGGTTCCAAATACATAAAAAAAAGTTACTAAATAGTTACCATCAAAGATGATATGCATTTTGAACACGACTGTACTTGAGTTCAAAAATGTATGGCGAAGTTAACATGCATTTTTAACATACTTCTACAAGGTAAACCTGACCAAAGTGATTATTGTTTGAGACGACTATTTGTTGACTATTTTTTGACATCAGTATCAAACAGAAAAACCTAAACGTTCTGCTGCGTCCGTGAAATGCTATGCACAGATGCCTCAGCAAGCTACCCCTGTAACTCTGAAATCCTTGAACGACTATTTTTGAGAATTTGGAAGTCAAGACGACTATTTCATGACTATTTTTTAAAATAAAAACCAAGTCGATAGTCCCCACGGTTTGTTTGCATCAGAACTGAGGATTGGATGCCGATAATCCTCAGCAAACCATAGCTATAACTCTAGAATTGTAACGCGACTATTTTTAGGGTTCCGTACCTCAAAAGAAAAAAACGGAACCCTTATAGGATCACTTTGTTGTCTGTCTGTCTGTCTGTCAAGACCCTTTATCTCACGAACGGGTAAAGGTATCAGGTTGAAATTAATACCATATATTAGGATCCATGAACCACACAAGATCTGAAAATTTCAATTTTTTACAGTGAAGCAATCAAAAGAGATGGCATTTAATGTCCTCATCTCCATACATTTATTCAAAAATGCAAAACCTACAGGGTACTTCCCAATGACCTAAAATTATGAAATTTGGCAAGAAGCTAGGTCTCACAGTACAAATAATGGGAAAAGTCTGAAATCATTAAATATTACAACTTTTCTCACAACTAATGGTAACCAATTGTGGTGAGCTCCCGTTTCAAGAACATTCATATAAGAGAGGGGTCAAGTTGGATGGTCGCTGAAGCGATTTTTGTTTTTATTCTATTTTAAAAACGAGAACACTTACAAACTTGAAAATTGGTATGTTTATAGTGCATAAGCTATAAAATGCAAATAATAAAATTTGGTCAAGCGCGTGTCGGACTCAAAAAATCTAGCACATTAACTTACTGAAATTTCAACTAATACAATTATGATTATGTGGTGGTACGGAACCCTCGGTGCACGAGTCCGACTCGCACTTGGCCGGTTTTTTTTTTCCTTATGGTGACTATTTATGACTATTTCATGACAATTTTTTGGCATCGTCAAAATAAGTTTTTATGCAGTTTTTTTCTCTGAGGATTCTGTGTTGAGGGACATATTATTTTGACTGTAGTTAGGTGAATTACCCCTTGTTTTTACTTTTAAAAATACCCCAATTCAAGAACCCGATACCCCATCCAACAGCGCCATCTATTGCACGTCGGTGGACACTTTGACGGGTCTCTGGTTTCGGGCGTTTGTAGCGTAGCGCTGGTTCAGCTTATACTGGTTTTGTTTCTACTTTCTTGCTGCCGTGCGTACATATAAAAGATGATGTCGGGGGTCAGTCATAAGCCATCATATCATCCCATGAAAACGTCCACTCCTAGACAGGGAGCTCCCTCCACAATTCTAGCAAAACCGCGCGTGGTTTTTGGGGAAGTACCTACAAATAAATAATAAGGGAAGTACGAGTATAATGAGTCAATTTGTTATGAAGATTTTACTTACGTCATTTTCAAACAGTGATATAGTTGGTTATTGTGTTTTAAGGGTTCCGTCCCTCAAAAGATTAAAAAACAGAACCCGTGTACTTAGTACAGCTATCACATTTGTTGTCCGACTATGACAACTTTTCTCACAACCACTTATAACTAGTTAACGTGAGCTCCGGTTTCAAGTACATTCATATCAAAGAAGGGTCAGGTTTGAGTTGACGCGGAGTTTTTAAAATCGTTGGATAAAATCTTGTATGTAATCGTATGGTTAGGTAGTCAGTCAGGCATAGGAACCCTTAGTGTGCGAGTCAGACTCGCACTTGGCCGGTTTTTATTCATTTTCCCGCGAACTTCCGCTAATAATGACATACAAAGAGGTTTGATGTTTTACATTTTATTGATCTATTTGTAAGATGACTGCGGTAAATGCATGCGACCGCACGCGCATCGTAATTTGCGATTATAGACGTCCTTCTCAATGCACAAAGGGTACTAAAAACTTAGTTCATTTCATTTTATGGCGTTTTGAGTCATATATGTATTTGTTCTTATTAGTTAATTTGCGTAAAGGAAGGTACGTTATGTGTGGTTATGTACAGTCTGTAGCAGGTAAAGCTTGACACTGGTAGCGCGACTTGAGTTCATATTGAAGTAAGACCGGTACAAAGTCCAATGTATCAAGCTCGAGTGTTCAAACAACGCAGAAAAAAACAACTTCTCATAGAAAATTGTTGGTCACGTTTTTTTACGTTACTTACGTTGTACAGGATATTTAATAAAACCTTTCTTATACAATTTTTTCTAAAAGCTTTGTGTTGACAGTTTGTGTTGAAGACCTTCTAGTTAACAAGTACGGTCAACCGCTCGTCGGTAGAAACTTTTTCAACTCTATTACCACGCTATAAGGTCCAAAAGTGTTTCTACTGACGTGCGGTTGAGTGTACCTACAAGCACTTGGCCGGGTCCGATAGTAATCTGAACCGTTCCCTTTGCCTGAAATAAATAATTAGCTTTTTTTCTGCTGCTACAGCAGTAAAGGTATTTCGGCCAGTTATCCCAATTACTTACTACATATACTCGTACAGGGTGTAAGGGACAGCCTTCCGAATACTGAAGGGGCATGATCAGTCAACGACACTGAACGACTTTCAGTGAACAAAACTTTCAGGAAACGAAAAAATAAATCGGCTTCTCCATACAAACTGCCCGATCAAGTTAACAATTTTGTATGGAGACGCGGATTTTTATTTTCGTTTCCTGGAAGTTTTGTTCACTGAAAGTTGTTCAGTGTCGTTGACTGATCATGCTGCTTCAGTTTTCGGAAGGCTGTCCCTTACACTCTGTATAAGTTATCCACAACATTCGTTCTTATTTTAATTTCAAAATTCCAACGGCATATGCTTATTGCTTACCTATGTTAATTTGTTGACACATAATAATAACAAATCAAGAATAGCAGTACCTACTTCTATGGACTTTATTGTTACCTTATTGTTACCTCCGAATTCAGACATCAAAACATTTCAAAGTCCGTCGTCTTAAAAAGTAATTACTAGTTTTCAACACACTGCAATCGAATTCAAAGGTTAAGATGTAGTTTTTGTCGATCAAACTCCATCTAAACAACTCATGACATGAGTTGAAAACTTAAAAAAATACATTCACAAAACAGTAATAACTGTAGATAACAGGTTAATCAACAAGTGATTTAAAATGTTCTCTCTCTACGTTTATATTATGGTACGCGCGTTTTCCGGCATCGCAGTCGCCATTTTCCCGTCGTGCGGAGTAGAAGTACTGTCAGTTGAAATGTTACTTTTCCCGCGAAAGCTGGTATGGCGGGATCGAATTAGTTTGTGTTGAACTTACTTGTTTACAAAAAGGAAATTAAATAAGTAAATCTTTAATGCGTGAAAGAAATACTAACAAAAATGTGTTTTGAAATATATTTCTGTGATGAAGTGCATGTGTTATAAAAGTGATAAATAAATAGACAACTTCATCTGAAATGGGAAGGAACTATGGATAGTTTACGAAAAGCGTTAAACATGAATAAGGTTTGTATCTTGCAAATGAATATTTCTTCTGTTTCGGTTCAAGAAACTTTTCAGACCGAAACAGAACAACTTTCACAAAGGAACAAGTTAAATTTAAAAAATCGTTGTAATGCTATGTCATATACCTATATCCAAAGAATGCTTAGAAGCCTCTTCCTGCGCATCTCGTCATCAATAGCGTGGCGACTAGAGTTTCTAAAAAATAAACAAAATGGGTTTTTTTTCGGGCCAACCAAGCATTATCATGATAATTGCTACGAAGCTATTTCTACCTAGTCGAAGGGATGTTTCATCTCCGGCCATCTCAATCTTAATTTTACCCAGTAACTCTTTTAGTTTTCGAAGTTTAACCATGGACGAATAATAATAATAAGACTGACAATCCCCAAACTAGAAAACGTAACCCGGAGAGGCATAAACTAGATGGCGCTTTCAAATAATCTGCAAATTAATTATGGTCTACAGAGTATTCTGCCAAAAAATCATTCAAAATTTTAACATAGTTTCAATGTAAAGAAACGCTAACATTGAAATTCGCTTAATTTTTTAGCAGAATACGAGTAGGTACTCGATAAATCATTATAACTTCCCGGACTATTTATTAGCGCCATCTAGTTTTATACTTTTCCGGGTTATGATTTCTAAAAGGGGATGGTCAGTCCTTCTTATACCATGGAAGAACCCATGGTATAATTAAAGAAAATCATATTCATTTCACTGAAATACGCTCAGCGTCATTTTTCATGTCAAGTCCGTCTTGTTCTGACTGAGGGTCCAATTAAAAAAAGAAAATTTCCTGAAAATGTCATTTTGACCTTCCTAAAAACCTATGCTAAAACGCTCCGCTCTGCGCGTAGTTTCCAAAATCTTTGTGCATTTTCTATTCCGAATAAAACTTAGAGCATTCGTGTCAAATCTGCGGCAAAGTCGTGTTACTCTATGGAATAAAACAAAAATCATATAGGTAACAAGAAGATTCTAGTAATTCATTCGGAGTCAATTTGAGACCTGTAAGACATGGCCGGATTCCCATATTAATCTTAAACGTCTCCTTTTTAGTGTAGGCAACGAAGCAGTTGACCCCCGCATTAATTCCTCAGTCGATGAAACTTTGCTGGGGTATTACACTATATGAGACAAACCTTCTATAAAAAAATCCAAAAAAAAATCGGTACTTTTAATTTTTTCATACATTTTTTGTAATTTTTGTATGGAAAAATTAAAAGTATAGATTTTTTTTTTTATAGAAGGTTTTTCTCGTATAGTTTAATACCCCAGTAAAGTTTCATCGACTGAGGATTTAATGCGGGGGTCTTCATACAACGATCCGCTTCGTTGCCTAGACTATTTGGTTAAAATACTTAAATAAATGAACTCTAACAAAAATTGTTACCATATTCTGTGAAATACATACATACAGGATGTAAGGGACGGTGTACCAAAAACTCAAAGAGCGTGCTCAGTCAACGAAACTGACTTTCCCAAAGAAACATTTTTGGGAAATCAAAAGGCAATTTGTATGGAGAGGTCAAAAATTGGGAAAGTTTTTCAGTTTCGTTAACTGAGAACGCCCTTTCAGTTTTTGGTTACACCTTGTATATCTACATCTGAGGTTGTCATTTACTACTAGATCTACCGTGAGATATAGGTATGCCAAGTGACAAGTACACGCTAAGTTTTAATGTGTCAGCATTGCATTGCACTAAAACCACGTGAGTACTAGCAGTGTACCCATGTAACGGACGATAATTATGAAGAACACTGCAATTAGGGACCTAACTTGTCTAGTGTTGAATACTAGGTCACAACTATCCGACGAAATAAACTAGAGAACACGTAAGAGCAACGAAATGAAGCACAACGATTTTCAGATAGAAAGATAAATTCTTTTTTCAAACATGCTTGCAATAGGATGACTTTTAATTAGTTCTTGATAGCAAAAGATATGCATGTACTCATGATAATGAACAACTTTTCCCAAAGAACATAGGTCGAAATACGAAAAACCAAATTTGACTTCCATACAAAATGCGTTATCAGCTGATGCAGATTCTATGGGAGGTCAAAAATTTATTTTCGTATTTCGACCTATGTTCCTTGGGAAAAGTTGTTCAGTTACTGATACTGATCCCGCCTCTGAGCTATGGCACGCAATCAAATTACTTACATACATACATAACATCACGCCTCTTTCCATTACTTAACACCCTGTATTAAAAAAAAATATATATATTAAATCGAAAATGAAAAATTGCAATGTAAGCAAAGAAATATCATCATCATCCGACCGTTTTTTAAATATATTGGTAAGTAGAAAGTTTTTAATGTTTGTTCGGATTAAATTTCATTCGAAATTCCGTGCATTAATTGAGAAAAGTACTATACAAGCCTTGGCCTCGACTATGCCTCTGCCCACATTATCACGTCACAGGATCACTGAAAGGACATGATCAGTCAACGTAACTGAACAACTTTCAAGAAAAGAAACAAAAAAATCGGCTTCCAAAATGCCTCTAAACAAAATTGCAAAGGAGATGTTTCAGATTACTATGAGACCCCGGCCATGTCTTTGTACAGTATTCAGTTGATTCTAAATGTATTATTAGAACGTCTATATAGGTCATAATTTTTGTTTAATTCGGAGTTTTCGGAATCCTGTTCCTTAAATCCTGGAACTAATTTAACATAAGCGAACTTTCTTTCTTTATGTTCTGATTCGATTAATAATTTTATTGAGAACAAATCAGACTGAATTATAGTTTTTGCTCGAGAAAAAAAAGCTTTTACGAATATCGCGTGACACAATGTGTCTAGGAATCTTCCCATTTGAACAATAAAAATTATAGGTAAAAAGAAACAATATACTTAATTTGTATAAGAAACTCGATTAATTAAAAGGAATCATTTTTTCTACGGAATAAAGTAAGAAGACTATTTTCAACGTGCGACTTAATGAAGAAAATAAATAACTTTAAGCAAGTTGCAGAGAACTTCTTAAAAGTTAAAACTCTATTAAATACCAAAGTGTAAGCGTTAGATTCAGAGATAGATTGATTTCTGGAACCGGCAGATAAAGTAAAGTGGCTAAGAACCAAGAAAGTACTTTTGCACCTAAGTTATTGTTTGCATGCTTGCACTAGGAAGCAAAACGTTAATGTAGTGTACCATAACTTTTAAGATCTTTTTATACAGTGTTTTTTGCGAATAAATTATTATCTTATCTTATCTCTCATACTTACCGGGACGGGTAAAGCGTGGTCGCTATGGTCTGTGCTATGGTCATTGGGTGCCCTCAGGCGGTCAAACAGATGTATGATCAGATAAGGAAGCAGCTATAAGAAAGAATGAGAAAGCTATAGGATCATAGACTGTGTATACGACTATTTCTGTCTTTTCTATAGCTGCATCTCTACCGGATCGCGATCAGATTTGTGTGCGGGCACTCATTCTCCCCGAAATAAACTAGATTGTTGAGTACCTGGGCGACTGAGCTTTGCTCTGTATAATCTTAACCAAAGCCCATCACATACAGCGCCATCTAGTATGGAATAAAAGAACTAAAAAAAATATTGATGTGTTGGTGCCGACAAAGAATAGTATTCGTGGGTGTCGTAAGAGGCGACTAAGGGATTACGAACTGGAGGAAGGGCAGCAGCATCTTTCTGTGTACACATACATACTGCGGTCACTAACAATAGCAGTTGCCCGCCCCAACTCTTACAAGCGTGGTGACAATGGTAGATCCCCTCCAAACTACCACGTGTTTGGCTGGAGTCCTGCAGGGAGTTCGTGCTGCAGTGGACGTTTCATGGGATGCTATTAGATGATGATTGATAATTTATTGTTAGTTTTCTGACTACCAAAAGAAGGCAAGATAGAGGTTAATGCATCCGATTTATAAAGTTCATGCATTTTATTTCTTTAATGGTTCTCTTCCAAAGTGTTTATTAAGTACAATGCTTTTCAAAGGTGGTTACACTAATGATAATCACGTTAACTTAATGCGATTAAGTTTTTGTAAGTACTTAAGATTTACATATGACAAAGGAAATTGGCTAACCTAAAAATCCTTTCAGAGTTTTAATAATAATAATAATAATACATTTAATACTTTTATTTTATACATTTAATACTTTTATACATTTATTTGCCACATTATAACAATAAGGGTTTTTACAGCAAGAAAAAAACTTATGTGGTAAAAGGCCATGACTCAGCTTGTGCAGTGCGGGAAGACACCAAACGTTACCATCCTGGCGCTGGTTTTCAGTCATATGCCCTTTTTCCCTGAGGTGTTAGGCGGAAAAAAGTACTGAGGAGGGCATCAAAAGGTTCTCACAGACTAAGGCTGATGAATCTGGTACTTTGTGTGTTTTCCATCATCTCCTTCTTGACGTGTCAACAGTAAATCCATTAAAGTCATCAAACAAAAACAATCAACTGTGCACACTTTAGCGACAAAAACAGTTTAATAATCGCACGGAAACAAGCAAATCGTATCCAACGAGGCATGACATCGTGATCACCTGTCGCCACTGGATTCGATTCACAATGACACAATTTCTATACGCCACACATTAAAAACACCAGCTGTCATCCCTTAATTTACTTAGCTACTCAAGCCATGAGTCTTCACTATTAACATTGGGGGCTTTATACACTGTCAGAGATCTCAGATGATAAGTATATAGCAAAGATTTCGCACATCTTGCTCGGAATAGAAGGAATACTAATCTATTTTACTATGGGATGACATCTGCCATTGTGTCCCACGAAGAAATGTCAAATCATCAAACGTGATTTGACATCCTCATACAAAATTTACAGAACGACGCCTATGCCGTATTTTCAATGTCTGAATGAATGTCAGAATACCTTGTGACACATACTTTCATTAATCTTCCTTCTATTACCCCTATATTTCTATGGTATATAGCATCCTGGCAAGCAATCGAAATATAACAATTTTTTGACAGATAGTAAATAGGTCAAATCATCCGCTATCTCTGATATTGTAAAAACACGTACCGTGGCCTTTCAAATGGAACTGCTTTTTTTAACCGTGTGGTTTTGGACATTGTTCCATTAACAACAATGAATTAAAATTTAATATTAACACCAGGTCATCTCCCATCCCATACTGGACAAAGACTGTACTATAGGTGTCAGAAAATGATATACATACATAAATAACACACAGACACAGAACAAACACTTGTGTTCATCACACAAATGTTAACCCTGGGCAGGAATAGAACCCGCGGCCCAAGGCGTAGCTATGTCTTACTTCCGATCCAACCACACCTACGGGCTAGTCAATTAAAGCGTAAAGTAAACCTTAAATATTAATGATACACACTACTCATTGGATCGTCCTATAATTATTTAGTTTCTTTTTGCGCTTACTATAACGACAATACACTGAAAATCTTTACAATGACAATCTTTATCCCTCAACAAGTGTGTCATAGGGGAATAGACCTTATTTTGCGTCCACGTTGGTCCGCAGCTGTGGGAACTTAGAGAGCTGTCATTTCACTGATTACAGGACTGTCATGGTAGGTGGTGATTACACGGACGACAATGACATTGAATGAGACGTCACGTCACTTCGCACGTTTAATGTACTCGGGACATGTCATACTTATTATAACGAGCACGCGACACTTGTTTACTATTATATGTATATTCTGTGGCGACACTTTAGGGTGAGCTTAAGCGCAGAGACGTACAGTCGCACATGCCGCAGAGCAAGGCAGAACGCGTCTTTTCTCTAAGAAAACTGAAAGACAGAAATTTCGCAGGCAAACTGTATAATTCGCTGCTTCACATAAGCCTTGGCATATTACAAAATGCCGAGAAATTTTTAAATTCATCATGTTGCATAATGCCTTGCCATTTTAAATAACGACGCGTAATTCGTTTCTGGCACACGCCGGCCACTCCCACGGCACGCTCGCTTCGCTCGCCCAGCTCGTGCGTTATAGTCGTGATATAAACCCTTTCGGGTTTGGTTGGGTTGGGTTTGCCTTAACTAACTAACCTAAAATGCACCAGTACTGCTCACACCCCGTTTACAATCTGCTGATGCCGTTTGATAATTTGCCGAACAATTTGCCGGCGACAGAAATACTGTTCTGTACTGCCCTGCGCCGTCTGCGTTTCAGCTGACGCCCACCCTTGTGCCTGTTACGAGACAAGCAAAGTATCTGATGGCCATTATGGCCGCCCTTTTCCGATTCACATTTCACGCGTGAATCCGCGGGTGAGATTGCAAATGGATCGGACGTTAAAAGCCATTTGATGGCTGGAAAATTCTTTACAACTGAGTAACATAGGCAAGTCCTTGCAAGATGTTCATTGGTATTTAGAAGTTAGACGAGTGTGTTCGAAGTGCGGGCAAGAGGGTCCCGTTCAGATGGGTTCCCGGTAAAATTTTACCAACTCGCTAGAACAAAACGCTCTCTTTCTGTCGATCACCATAATCTTATGTTTATTGTATCAACCATGTACAGCGCGTGGGTTTTTTATTGACACTTCTTTTTTTCCACATGGCGCTACTTTGTTTGTGAAGATTTTTAATATCGTACAATGCATAAAGAATAGAGAACATTTACATTTTTTTGTTTGTTTGTTGGTATTTTGGTTTTTTCCTTGTCAAAGGCCGCCTAAGTTTTTAGCCGGCCAAATGGCCTGTCTGTGCTTAGCGATGTCAATTGTATCAATGAAAATGTCCGGTAACGAATGAATGTGCGTTTTGAAGCAAGCGACAACGCTCGTATACCACCAGCGATCTAAACAACGACCTATGTTGCTGATCATAACACAAACTTTCAACTTACATGAACGGAAAGAAAAACCAACGAGCTGTAATTATAGCTCGCATACTGTCTAAGTCATAACATAATAGCTAGCATTATGTTATGACTTAGACAGTAAAAACATATAAGGAAAACTAAATTTTTATAGTAATGTTTATGTATAGGTATACTAAGTGTAGGTACATATATCATTAAATCTTATCATAAAACAATCACAGACTAGGTGCTTATTTACTTACTTGTCTACAAAAACTAGTTTGCTGATGATAACTTTTGAGTTGAAGGGAATATTCTCGTAAAGTTGGCGAATGAACAAGATTTTCGTACATACGGCCGCTCGCCGGTGGTAACACTTTGACCTTGAGCGCTGGTTCAGCTTATACTGGTTTTGTTTCTACGTGCTTTCTGCAGTGCGTACCTACCAGCATTATTTATTGGTTTCCTTAGTTAAAAGTCGTCGAAAGAACCTTGGCCCTTGACTGTATTTTTTGCTTGTTTTCCACAGATTATTTGTTTTTCGTATAGTTTAGAGGAGCCTTTAAATCCAATAAGATAATGGGGTACTAAACTTATCTACTCTCTTTCCAGATATCGGAGGCGAGCTTCGTGACAAGCGTGGAAGAGTCCCCGCGGGTGGACCAATGCACGCAGACGCCGCCTAGCGGCAAGCCGCGCCCACGCACCCTGCAAAGGTACCACACATGTGACCTCTTCGAGCGGCCCCACAGGCCCCGGAGGTCCGAAAGGCCCAAAGCGTTCGGCCTGGGCCTCAGCGACTCCTGCCCCTATTTCAGCAGGCCCCCGAGCTATGATAGCGGATTGCCAAAGTAAGATTTATATAGAATACCACAATTTCACATAGGATTTTTTACTGAAAAACCACCCAGGCTACGTAGTTTATCCTGCTGTTTTTTTAGGGTTCCGTAGTGAAAAAGGAACCCTTATAGTTTCGTCAAGTCTGTCTGACCCTTAGAACTAGAAAGCTGAAATTTATTACTCATCCACGCTGCTGGCAAAGTGGTGAAATAAAATCATGAAAAATATATTTGGGGTGGATTTTTTTTTTCGTGTCATTGGATAGGTGTTTAAAAATTAATGTGATTCGTTTGCGAAATATTATGCTTGAAAGCGCATTTTTTGTTGGAGTCTAAGTGTCCCCCTCTGCAAAAATTCACAGTACTATGATGCAATTTAAAAGGAAAACTATCACAGTTAAGAAGGCTTCACAAGTTAATGAGCTATAGTTGAGAAGCTGGAAATAATAAAAACTGCAATAGAAATCAGGCGCTATAGGACCTCCCTGAACATTACGAGTTGGAAGTAAAAAGTTTATGTTATGAAATACTTAATCAAAACCTGCTTTGAATTAAAAAAAAAACATTTAAAAACTACGGAACCCTATACTGCGCGTGGTCCGACACGTACTTGGCCGGTTTGTGTGATCCTCTTTTCGGTGGGATTTTGACTAACACATGCATGTCATTGTTTTAGCTTATTGTGGAGTCTAAATTAAAGAAGAGTTATTTTCCGTTATCATTTCTCAGTCAGGGGTCGTTCTAAAACAAAATATTCTGTGTTTAACGGAGCATTTTCTACTTGATGTTTTTCAAAATCAAATTTCTTTCTGGTTTTGTTTGATAGCTACTAAAGTACAATTGAATCTGTACGTAAATTCAAACGCACATCAGTAGGAACAGTTACCTGTACTAGGTACTTATACAGGGTGTAACAGGGTGTGCTCAGTCAACAAAACTGAACAACTTACCCTAAGAAATATTTTTGTGAAAAACATTTTTGACAGCTCCACACAAATTGCTCACTCTGACCGAACAGTTTGTATCAAGAAGTAATTTTTTTTATTTTACAAAAATGTTATTTGCGAAAGTTGTTCAGTTTCGTTGACTGAGCATGTCCGTTCAGTTTTCGGTACATCGTCTCTAACACCCTGGTTATTTTTTGGACCTGATATACATGTGCCCACCTTATTACAGAGGTCAAAAGCAACAACTTTTGTTCCACGACTTTGCTAACAACGCACAAAAAATTTCCGACACCCCATAATACGTGACCGACCCATTTTGTATGGGAAGTTGAAAAATTTTCGGGCGTTGTTAGCAAAGTCATAGAACAAAAGTTGTTGCTTTGACCTCTGTAAAAGGTGGGCACATGCATATCAGGTCCAAAAAAATAACCTAGTAGAATCAGCGCTACTGTAACGTTGTACCTAACTGATAAGGGCTCCCGCACACGACCGAGAATCGGTGGGCGATTATCGGCCAGGACAAGGACGGAAGATTCAGGTGATAACACGTCAGAGCGGGATGCCAACAAAAAATCGGCCACCGATTCTCCACAGAAAAAAAAGATATCTTGAACCAAATAATATTATTTAAGTTAAAATCTTTTGGGTTTTCGATATAAGGAAACTCGAAAACGTCTTAGATTGAGAAATAAAAGGTTTTGTCGTATAGTTCTCCGGCCAAGAACAAAATTTGTTATATCAATTTTCAACTGTCATCTTATTGTAAAAACTAAAAGCTATCACAACAAAAACCAAACTTACTTGAGTGAAGCATCTATCACACCAAGAATGAAACTAATTTAAATAAAAATTTTAAAGCTCTTTTTTCAAAATGCTAAATGTGTCACCCTAAGAGCGAAACTAATTTAGTTGAAAAATTTAAAGCTCTTCAAAAATAAAAACTAAAATAAAAGGCTCTTTTAAAAAAAAAAACACTTTTTTATCTCTTGTTTTTTTCTTTTTATTCCTCTTCTTCTTCTGCTCTCTGCCAGCATTTTTGATATTAGACCTTTTTATTTTTCAACTATTCTTCTTTCTACCTTTGTTTCCATTTCTATTATTTATTAATGTTATCATTAACTATTATATCATATCAACTATTATAATTTACCGAAAGTCCTGGGGGTGGCTGGATTCGAACCCGCGTCCATCAGTATCGTAGTCCTTCGCTCTGACCATTAGACCACAGGCTTGATTAGCAAAGTCATCGAAATTTTGATACTGTTCCGTCTTTGACACAGTATCTTGTACCCAGCAACAATTATTTGACTTAATATCGCCTTAACTCTTCATTGCATATCTAACTAGGTCTTGAGCAAAACAACAACCATCTTATACTAAGCAAAATGTTATTTGCCTTAATATAGTCTTAACTCTTCATTGCTTACCTAACAATTTCTTGAGCGAAACAGCAACTATCTTATACCAAGCAACATATTATTTGCATCAATATTGTCCTAAATCTTCATCTAATATTTTTCATAATTCTTAGGCGAAACGATTTATGTTTTCAATCGATTAATATTTTACTTGCTTTAAAATGTTTTCATTGTTGATGTAAAAAATAAATGGTTTTAATTCAAAACATCAATTTCAAACCTAGTAATAGAACTCTTATTCGAAGAAATTCTCTCTTGAATTTTAAGATTTCGGCATTTTTAATACGTTAGAGTGATCATTTTACTCTAAGAGATTTATTTTTATAATCAGGCAATATCAGTTGAGACATATTGCGTTCTTGTTTTAAGAGATCATTTTTTTCTGTGTCGGTCGTGTGCGGGAGCCCTAAAGGCGGTTCCAATGTTGAAGTGTTTCTACTGGTGTGCTTCAATAATTCTCCCTAATAATTACTTTATCGTAAAACTTGAATGTACACACGGCCGCACGTCGGTGGAAACATTCTGAAAACTGGCGTAGACCGCACACCTGATGGTAAGTGTCACTGCCGCCCATCACCAGGGGTGTTACTTGCGCGCCGCTGGTTTCGGGTGTTTGTTGCTACGTTGCTGGTTCAGCTTATACTGGTTTTGTTTCTACGTTCTAGCTTTGGTGCTTGCTGAAGTCATTCCACAAAATGTACAAAATGATTTGTGAGTTTTGTGACTAACAACTCAATAGCGGGCACAAACTAAAGCTGCGATCACACCTAGCTGAATTCAAAGACTAATTCGGCATGCATTGCTCGTTGAAGTAAAGATATTGCAATTAACATAACCAAGCCTCCCAGTAATGTATGCCGAATTAGTCTTTTAAATCAGCTAGGTGTGATCGTGGCTTAAGCAAGTTCAATCACTTTATTACGTAATTATGAGGTATAAAGGACAGCCTTCCGAAAATTGAGAGGGCCCGATCAATCTACGAAACTTTCAGGAAAAGAAAATAAAAATCGGCATCTCCATACAAAATTGTGAACTTGATGGAACAGTTTGTATGGAGAGGCTGATTTTTAATATTATCATTTCCTAAAAGTTTGTTCAGTTACGTTAACTAATCATGTCTTCTCAGTTTACGGAAACCTTTCAGGTTTTCTACCGTGTAACGAAAAAGTGTGATAATACCCTTAAAAAATACCCGTAAATCTGCCCATGAAATTAAACAACTTTTCCAAGCAACATAGGTCAAAATACGAAAAACCAAAGACCTCCCATACAAAATCAGCTATCAGCTGATAGGAGGTCAAAAATTGAATTTGTTCTATGACCTAAGTTCCATGGAAAAAGTTGTTCAGTTTCATATGCAGATAAACACCCTTTAGTATTATCACAGCTTTCCGTTGTCTATATAATTTTTGTGATATTTTCCCGTTGCTGTGCACGTAGGTATGTATTATTATATTTTCTTCACAAAAATGAAGGTAGTAACGACAACAACTTCTTAACTGTCAACTAACTCCTGCCGCGCTAACCCCCATGATTCATTTTTAGGGTTCCGTACCTCAAAAGAAAAAAACGGAACCCTTATAGGTTCACTTTGTTGTCCGTCTGTCTGTCTGTCTGTCAAGACCCTTTATCTCACGAACGGGTAAAGGTATCAGGTTGAAATTAATACCATATGTTAGGGTCCATGAACCACACAAGATCTGAAAATTTCAATTTCTTACAACGACGCAATCAAAAGATATGGCTTTTTATGTCCTCATCTCCATACATTAATGCAAAAAAGCAAAACCTACAGGGCACTTCCCGTTGACCTAAAATAATGAAATTTGGCAAGAAGCTAGGTCTCACAGTACAAATAAAAGGAAAAGTCTGAAATCATTAAATATTACAACTTTTCTCACAACTAATGACCAACCAATTGTGGTGAGCTCCCGTTTCAAGAACATTCATATAGGTATAAGAGAGGGGTCAAGTTGGATGGTCGCGGAGGCGATTTTTGTTTTAGTTCTATTTTAAAAACGGGAACACTTATAAACATGAAAATTGGTATGTTTATAGTCCATAAGCTATAAAATAACAACAAATTATAAAATTTGGTCAAGCGCGTGTCGGACTCAAAAAATCTAGCACATTAACTTACTGAAATTTCAACTAATACAATTATGGTTATGTGGTAGTACGGAACCCTCGGTGCGCGAGTCCGACTCGCACTTGACCGGTTTTTTTTTAGTTCTGCGCATTAACGGTCACAGCCAGAGTAATTTTGTACTTCGTATACCTACCTATTTTGTCAACACAACGTGTGTCACTATGGTACAAGTGGTTCATAGTGGGTGATTTGTTAAGTGGAATCGTAATATACTAAACTATTAAAAGTAGTTTAACCCTTGAACGTAAGTTTTATATAAATTAACTAACATATTAATTTGGGACGGAATTAACTGAATAGGTATAGTTTTAGTGTATTACTTAATTACATTTTAAGATAAACTACCTACCTATTTGTATAAAAATACACGGTTATATTTTAACATCTCGGAAATTTTAAGAGGTTGTTCAGCCCATGAAACTGAACAAGTTTCCAACATAGTAGGTCGGCATGTTGAAAAAAAATTTACTTCCCATAGAAACTGCATCAGTAGATTAGCTCATATTTTGTATGAGGCGTTAACTTTTTTATATACAGGGTGTAAAATGTATGATGATCCTTCTAAGTAGTTATTCTACACCACTAATAGATTGTATAAAAAATATAAAAAAATACTTTTTCCCAAATGACGTAGTTTTAGCTTAAGAAGACGTAAAGCGCCTGGAGGTTTTAATGACCTCTATGATCAGCTGGTGATGCAGAAAACGATGATTTTTGTTCTAATAGCCAGTCACTAGCAAGTACCAGTAAGCAGTAGTAAGAAAGGAATACTTTCAATAAATTACTTTGCCGCCGCTTGTTGTGCCGCCGCGGTGTCGTGTGAAAACACCCTAATGTAAGTCAAAGGAAAATCAAATTTCACGATCACCCAAAATTAAAAATTTGTATTTTTCAGTATTTTTTTACAATCTATTAGTGGTGTAGAATCACTACTTAGAAGGATCATCGTACTTTTTACACCCTGAATATAAAAAAGTTGACGCCTCATACAAAATATGAGCTAATCCACTGATGCAGTTTCTATGGGAAGTAATTTTTTTTTCCACATACTGACCATCGTATTTTTTTACACCTATCTAAACGTAGGTACATTCCATGAAAAAAGTTGTTCAGTTTCATGGGGAAAACCGCCTCTTATGATTTCCAGGCTGATTAAATAATAGATAGCCCTGTATATTATCTAACTTTAAATGGTTGAGTTAATCAAAAGACAATGAAACTTATTAATGGTTAAAATTATCAGAAAGTGGGAAATACATTAAAAATGTGGGGTTTTACAGAGGAATAAAGTAGGTATGTAATGTTAGAATTAATTTAAAAAACGTGCTCACTTAAAAATGTAGGGATTTCCTCAAATCTATTGAAGAGGAAATCCATTCAGAGTTTACCTTATCTACGAATTTACTATGCTATTAGCATAGCTCAGTGTAATAGTACACACGGCCGCACGTCGGTGGAAACACTTTCCCTTGTGCGGGTCGCTGGTTTCGGGCGTTAGTAGCGTAGCGCTATGGGCTGATTTTTTTATGTAACAAGTAAGCAAGCGAGCTTGTGGGCCACCTGATGGTAAGTTTATTAGTAGCATAATTGAAACTGCCATGACAGCAAAGCGCGTTGCCCACCCTAGGAGCTAAGATAGTGTGTCTCATATGCCAGTACTTTCGTGTCATGCTCTGTGGCCGGACCACCATTTAGTACCCAGATGCCTCCCTAGCTCCGTTGCCCTTCAAACTGAAACACAGCAGTGAAAACACTGCTGCTTCACGGCAGAAAATAGCAAGATATTTCCCAAGACGGACTTTGCACAAAAGCCTTCAAAATCTTAGTTGGTTCAGGTTATACTGGTATTGTTTCTACGTGCTTACTGCTGTGCGTACTAGTGTACAAGTTTTTGGCTAGGTACAGCCAAGAGTAGGTGAAGCTTGACAATCGCAGCACGACTTTATTACTGAAACAATTACGGTAGGTAAAAAGTCCAACGAGTCATGCTTGACGTGCGCCTGACTGTACCACGAGGTGGATGTTTTTACATTGAAAAATTGTCTTTGTCTAACAGATATAAAGTGAACACAACCGACAGTCCGACGATTTCGATCACACCTCCTCACAGTTTGGAGTACGTTTGCCCCAAGGGAGGAGGCAGCCCTAACGGCAGTGCTACTCCGAACGGGATGGTGACCCGAACCAGTGCAACCACCGTGCTGCTCAGCCCAGGGTACCTACATACGCCCTGTCAATGTAGTCAGTCTATTAAGGTTAGTAGGCACATTCCTGTAACTATGATTTAAGCCCGCGTCACACAGAGGCGGTAGCGGAAGCGTTCCGGGGCCGGTATTTTTTGTAAAGTATGAGTTCTTATGCACCCTGTCACATTGAAAAGCGGTCGCGGCGGCGCGGTATTTTGTTCCCGCCAAACCGCCCCGGACCGCTTTCGCAATCATACCGCCTCTGTGTGACTTGAGCTTTAAGGAATTTCTGTCTGTAGAACATGGTCTAGAGTCGCACTGTCAAGCTTGACCTGTCGTTCACTGTACAGATCCAGGATCCACATCTCACCTCATCATTAAGCAGTTGCATCGAACTTGGCCCCCTTTTACATTTGACTGTCCTACTTCTTAGGAAAAGTAAATGAAAACATGGAAATCAGTTATTTACGGTCCACATACCACATGCTGCGATAAAATATCAACCTATACGGCATTTCTACGTGTGCTACAACCGCATACATACGTATAACACATTGAGAGTAAGCAATAAGAATATTTCGTTGTTACTCAAATCAAAACCATTTATTAGCTAGCTGCCGGAAATTGGCTTTCATTTATTTAACGACTAGGTTTGCCGGAGCACTACGATAAAGAGTGTTGCAAAAATAACGCGTTTCAATTTAATTTCAGACTTGCCTTTTCTTTCATGTGATGAGGAGTGAAAGTGCTGTAGTACAATAGACAAAAATATACGTGAAAATGAACCTATTACGTAACTTGAAATTGTAAAGTTGTGTTTTCTTATGTGACCGTGACTTTAGATAACGTAGTATGTTTACATTTAATTTATTGTTTTTATTAGGTTTATAAACTTGTCTTTTATGTTTGACCTAACTACTCTAGACTAGACCATGCGTTAGACGGGTTTTTTGAGCGTCTTTGAATAAGTATTGATTGTTAGGTTGTTACCTTTCAAAAATAAGACTTCTGATAGCAGGGGCTGGCGAGTTGAGGGGGCGAGATGTACTCTAAGCCGGCGATGGATTTCATCGCTTTCCAAGTTCACCAGACTTCACTTTCTTTTTTTCTTGTTTATAAAAAGGCTGTGAAATGAAATTTTCACGATAAATAAAAATATTAGCTATCAAGCCTAAGCTTAAGATCCTAGATAAGAATTTTTAAACCTGCTTGGTCTATAGGAGAAAGTTCCACAAAAAATATTTTGAAATCGTTGTTTTTTCAGAGTGTAAGTGAAGTAGCTCTTACAATGCCAGCCTCTACGGGATGGAACGAGGAGCCTGGAGCGAATACTTCCCCAGACGGCCTCTCATGGCGAAGACTGCACATGTCCAGAGCTAAACTCAAAGCCACCGCCACTACTTCCGAGCTTTTATCAGGTGAGTTATGTACACTAAACCGACGAGCGAGTATAAAGCCACGATCACACCTAGCTGAATTCAAAGACTAATTCGGCATACATTGCTCGTTGAAGTAAGGATATTGCAATTAACATAACCAAGCCTCCCAGCAATGTATGTCGATTTAGTCTTTGAATTCAGCTAGGTGTGATCGTGGCTTTAAAGGGTTGATGAAAGTAGGGAATCGAGGAAAGTATGTCAAGTAAGATCATAGCAGGTGAAGGGCTGTGGTCTTTGCTTAACCCGACGGGAAAGAGGCGTGATTGTTTGTACGAGTATGTATCAGGTGAGAGGACTTTTCATCATCTACATCTTTGTTCAGTGCGAGCTTGCGGCACAGCCAAAGCTGATAGTATCTTCCTTCACAATTATAGACATGAAGCAATTTTGCCGTGATTAGAATCTAAAAGGACTTAAGTGCTTCGTGAGGCACGTTAAGCCAGCTTCGGCCGGGACCATGAGCTTGACCAGAATGAAAGGGTAGATTTTAAGGTAACGTTGGTGTGCCTATGAGTCTAAACTAGTATCACAGGATTATCCTAGGAGGTCAAAATTTATTTCGTAATTTGGATTCAATATCATTGTAACTTTACTATAACTTCGTTGTTTAGCAATTTAAAGAACGTAGTTTATCAGTTTTGATGTAACTCACTAACAGACTTAACAATATTTCCAGTGAAAAATACTTACTTCTATGTCTAGAGATAGAGACATACCAAAAAATGTATTTGTAAACAACTTATTATTGTATGTAAATTGGTAATGTCTTTATTAAAGCCATAAATATTTAAATGCGGAAGGAAGCTTTTTATTTCCGTCAATACATGTTATAAGCAGACAGATATGGGTACTTTATGATACCAAGACTGGACAGACTGGTTTGAATATACCTACCTAAGGCGGGTGCTTCGGTACATCTGTGACATTGCGTGCATTAACAACTAGGTAATTACATAAACACTTGTGCCGGCTCATCATCAATATAGTTAATCGTGTGGATTGTAAAGTCGTTGACCGAACTTACAAAGGTAGAAATAGGAAAAATAAAAATGGGTTCCGATACTAAATGTACAGTTTCTATTGAAAGTTGAATTTTCGCTGACGTATTTCGACCTATGTTCCTTGGGTTCAGTTTCATGGTCTGAAAAGTCGGCCAACATAATTATACATTGTATAGTCTTTCGGTGCCGAAGGCGTCAGTTTATTAAATATCTAATCTGTGTCGAAGGATAACTATGTCTAAAGATAAAAGTACATTGATGCACGTGCGCTATTTTGGACATTACACCCTAGGCTCAGAAATTGCAGCCCGAGCCGCAGGCGAGGGCGTAATGGAGCCGACGATGTAATCACCAAAGCGCACAAGCTTCTTACGACGTTTTTCAACACATTTTCTTACTTTTCGAAGAAAATGTTTTAGACGTTTTCCTCACATTTCCACGTCACCGGCGTTCTACACTAATTACTGTTTTTTAGGGTTCCGTACCTCAAAAGAAAAAAACGGAACCCTTATAGGATCACTTTGTTGTCTGTCTGTCTGTCTGTCTGTCAAGACCCTTTATCTCACGAACGGGTAAATGTATCAGGTTGAAACTAATACCATATACTTATTAGGATCCATGAACCACACAAGATCTGAAAATTTAAATTTTTTACAACGACGCAATCAAAAGATATGGCATTTTATGTCCTCATCTCCATACATTTATTCAAAAATGCAAAACCTACAGGGTACTTCCCGTTGACCTAAAATTATGAAATTTGGCAAGAAGCTAGGTCTCACAGTACAAATAATGGGAAAAGTCTGAAATCATTAAATATTTCAACTTTTCTCCCAACTAATGGTAACCAATTGTGGTGAGCTCCCGTTTCAAGAACTTTCATATATGAGAGGGGTCAAGTTGGATGGTCGCTGAGGCGATTTTTGTTTTAGTTCTATTTTAAAAACGGGAACACTTACAAACTTGAAAATTGGTATGTTTATAGTGCATAAGCTATAAAATAATAACAAATAATAAAATTTTGTCAAGCGCGTGTCGGACTCAAAAAATCTAGCACATTAACTTACTGAAATTTCAACTAATACAATTATGTTTATGTGGTGGTACGGAACCCTGAGTGCGCGAGTACGACTCGCACTTGGCCGGTTTTTTTATTTGTAGAAGATTTTTTTTTTAATTTCATTAAACACATTTCACAACAAGAAATATGTGTTAAAAGGGCGCGCGTATTACTTTTTTCGAAGACACAGATTATAGGTACATGCGCGCGCAGGAGACAATGACTACACTAACAAACAGATTACTTTTCAAATTATTTTGTTACTTTAAAGACAAATTTGTAATTGATAAAAATATTTATTATTAATATTTTCGTTTTTAACGTTTATCTATATACAGGGTGTTAATTTGATTGCGTGCCATAGCTTAAAGGGTGGTTCCGTAACGATAAAGAAACTCAAAAAAATTATTTAAAAAATTTAAACTCCATTTAAACTAAACTAACGCGGAGGGCAATGACCGCGCGAATGGGCGCGCTATTAAAAGCGCGCGAAAGAGTTTCAGTTATGTAGTCGTCATGGAGATCTTTGGGGGAGGCCTAAGTTCAGCAATGGACGTCTTTCGGCTGATATGATGATGATGTGCCTACCTTAATCACTGATACTCGCGCGCTAGCGACGTTGCTCCGCGTTAGTTAAGTTTCGATGCAGTTTTAGTTTTTTTTTCAGTAGGATTTTTTTAATATTTTTTTTATGTTCCTTTTTCGTAACTGAAACACCCCTTAAGCTATGGCACGCAATTAAATTAACACCCTGTATATAAAAGAAGAAGGTGACTGACTGACTGACTGACATATCATATCAACGCACAGCCCAAACCGCTGGGTCTAGAGATTCCAAATTCAGGTTCTTTATTAGGCTAAAGGGTGCACTAAGAAAGGGTTTTACAAAATTCCACCCCTAAGGGGGTAAAATAGGGGATGAAAGTTTGTATGAAAGTCCGTCAGTTTTGAAGTTAGGATCTTCAAAATTTGTATTAAGGCTAATGACTAAAAATTAAGTTTGACGTGTCTCAGGGTTTTTGAAAATTCTACACCCTAAGGGGTAAAAAGGGGGATGAAGTTGAAAATCCTTCCTTTTCAAAGTAAAATCCACTAAATTTATTGTTTAGGCATTATAGTTGTAATTCTGTGGAACGTACATCACTGTTTTCGAAATTATACCCCAAATTCCACCCCTAAAAAAGGGAAATGGGGTGAAAATGTCTAAAAACCAATATGGGTATCGTTTGTATGGTTTATCGGGTCGCTGATTACGAAAACTACAACAATTTTGAAATCCAACGTGGTGGACGTGAAATACCATCATCTGCTGGAGATGGAGTTGAGGTGCGATAGGGTTGAAATGTCTAAAAATCAATATGGGTGTCGTTTGTATGGTTTATCGGGTCGCTGATTACAAAAACTTCAATAATTTTGAAATCCAACGTGGTGGACGTGAAATACCATCATACCCTGGGGATTGGGTTGGGATGCGATATGTTTGAAATGTCTAAAAATCAATATGAGTGTCGGTTGTATGTTTATATAAGGATAGGGATAGCGGTTAAGATGGCGTTAGGGGTAGGGATAGGGGAAGGGATAGGGATAGGGGCAGGGTTAGGGGCAGGGATAGGGGTAGGGTCAGGGGCAGGGATAGGGGAAGGGTTAGGGGGAGGGGGAGAGGGAGAGAAAGGGGAGGGAGGGGTAGAGGGAGGGGGAGGGGGATTAGGAGAGGCAGGGGGAGTGGGAGAGGGAAGGGGGAGGGGGAAGGGGGTGAGGGAGGGGGTTAGGGAGGGTAGGGGAAGGGGGAAAGAGAGGGGGGAGGGAGATGGATTGGGAGGGGGGAAGAGGGATGGGAGAGTGAGGGGGAGGGAGTGGCGATGGAGGGGAAGAAAGGGAGAGGGAGAGTTAGAGGGAGGGGGAAGGGGTAGGAAGGTAGAGGGGGGGAGTGGGAGGGGGAGGGAAAGAGTGAGGGGAAAAGGGATGAGGGAAAGGGACAGGGAGGGTGAGGGGGGAAGAGGGAGGGGCGAGGGAGAGGAAGAGAGAGAGGGAGGGGGAAGGGGGGATATGGAGGGGGGGAGGGATAGAAAAGGATAGATGGGGAGGAATAGGAACTTTTTTGACTTTTATGAATACCTCCTCGCTACCTATTCACTTCCTTTATTGCCTTCTTTTTTAAGTTTGCCTGTAGCGATTGACAATGAAAATTTTGCACTACCTACCATTTGAATGAAATCAAAAGACAATCTTTGTAGTAAGATAGCATTCAACTTGGATAAGTACAAATGCATCTTTTATGTAGGGATCAAGAAGGAAAAGCGTTCCGCAGAATATAAGCATATTCTGCGGAACTCTTTTCCTTCGATTTCTGTTTTTTTTATAAAATCCACGCGGACGAAGTCGCGGGTAACAGCTAGTTTATCATATTATCGAACAGTTTCTTAATTTGCAACATTTGCAACTCTAGCTACCATAAAGTCCAGTTTTACTACTGAAGTGCTGTTGGGTGTACTTATAACTTTTTATAATTTTTGGTTTTTGTTTGAAAATATTGTACTATTCTAATGCTTCCCTTTCATGTATTTATGTACTGTGGCAAAAATAAATGGTTTAAATGGTAAATGGTAATTTATTAAATTATTATGAATGTTATAGATATAGAAACTCCTTGCACCTTGCCGCTATAAAAAAAATAACCAAAATAAAACAATAACCTGCCAAACAGCTTACTCAGCAAGGAAGTCTTTGTTCTGAGGCTTAGGTACTCCCTTGAATTATTTAAAATTGAATATTTTGTTACTTTAAAGAGAAATTTGTAGTGAGTTGGTTGATTACTATAAATATTTCCATGTAATTAACATTTATTTATCATATTATCGAACACAGTTTATTTATTCATGAAAATATTATGAATATTATAGATATAGATGCCGATTAAAAAATAGACAAAAATTGTCAAGTGCGAAAAAACCGGACAAGTGCAAGTCGTACTCGCGCGCCGAGGGTTCCGATATAAGTACTTTTTATATTTTTGGAAGCAATAAAGTCCATTTTTAGGACCGCAAAACTTAATTTGTTTGTAAAGGTTATTTGCAGATTTCTAAAAAACTGTGCAACTTAGAAAGATCGTTTTATTTTTGCTGTAATGTTTACATAAATTTCTGTCAACTGTAAGTAATTCAGATTTTTCCTTTCACAAACTTCGGAGATAAGGGGGGAATGGTATTTTTTTTTTAATTTTTCATCATAACACTATTATTTAATCTGTGTCATAACCATAGGTCATAACTTAAAAACTAAGAGACGTAAAAAATACAAAAATATATTTTAGAATGTACAAGTAAAGCCCTTTCATATGATACCCCACTCGACCTAGTAGCGACAATTTGAAATTTGGCCCCCCTATTTTAGCCCCCTTTACATTAATAATCATAATTTTTTCTCAATTCTTTCATGTGCAATTAAGTTGGGCAACCATATTCTAAAACTGTTCCAAATTTCAAGTCGATAGCATTAGTGGTTGCTGAGATATAGGGTGTGACAGACAGACAGACAAACGGACAGACAGACAGACAGACAAAGCGACACCATAAGGGTTCCTATTTTTACCGTTTTGGTATCGGAACCCTAAAAAGCACGTGTGTTTAATAAGCTAGATTATGGACCTTAACACAGTGCAAATACAGCTGTTTTATGAGCAAATGTGTTGAAAAGATATTTATTCATACGTGTCGCGGTGTCTCATATGAAATAATAGTAAATCCGTGTTCTTTTCTCAGGTTTCGCGATGGTAGCGATGGTGGAACTCCAAATCAACGAACCCACAAACGTCCCCGAATGGTTGTTTGTTATGTTCGCGGTCTGCACCACAGTACTGGTGGCAGTCCATATCTTCGCTCTCATGATCTCCACGTACCTTCTACCGAATATTGACGCCGTCAGCAAGATGGAGACGCCTGGTGGACCGACCAGAGCACTCAGGGATTCTCCTCATGAAAGGATGAGGGGTTTCATTGAGTTGGCGTGGGCTTTTAGCACTGTTTTAGGTAAGATCGATTACGAAATATCGAGATTTCTTTAATCTATTTTAGTACAGTAGGAAATGATTATTCCTCAACCTACGTAACCAGATAAAGCGACTTAATTTTACACCACTTATGGACAAAGCAAACAAACTGTCTATGGTTTACTTATACTTTTTATATCCGCGAAGAAGGGAAGAAAATGATTCATATGGAAATTATCCCATCTATTCACATAACGATAAATGCGCGCAAAACGACGAAGTAGAAAAAGTAAAGAAGAACTTTAGTTTTCATAGTTGGCATATATAAAATTTTAACGAGGCTCTAAATTTTGGTACCTACATTTATTTTTCGCCTGGAAATTATAACATACGAATCACGATCTTCAATTAATGTTTGTAGCTGGTAAATGAAGATAAGTAACTCTGCTTAATGGATGTTTACGTAACTTATTTACGACACATGAAATGCAAACTTGATAGGTAGGTACACGATAAGATCAACGCGAGGCCATCTTTAGTAAAATTACAACGTAGGATATTTTATTAGGGGTATTTATCAGCAACTAAAATATAAGCTTCCTTCATTTAAAATACAAGAATGGGCAATTTACATAGGTACTGGTCTCGGCAGAGAGCATCAGTGCAGACTGTAACTAAACCTAAAATAAATTTGACAGTCATTAACTCGGTCGGAGTCGGACTCGCGCACCGAGGTTTCCGATATGCCTATAGATAGTATTTTTTTTTGTTTTTTTTAGGATCGCAACAGTAGATTAGTAGCCAAGGGCTGTAAGGCATCAATTGCATATTTAGGCGCACGAGCGCAGCGAGGGCGCCTATAGTTCGAGGGTGCAATTGATGCTTACACCCGAGCCACAGATTAAATAATAGCCCGAGCTAACTACTCTGCTTTACACCTCGATTGTGAGGTAAATAGGTCCTTATTACCACCAAATTGTAGGTGACCAATTTTAGCGCTATAGGGTAATAATGTAGCTAGAAAAGCCCTAGGGCGGTAAGTAATTAAAACGCCCGCGGCCCCGCTGCAGGAGGCGGCCATCAAGGCGGACGTTTTAATTACTTACCGCCCTAGGGCTTTTCTTTTTTTAGGGTTCCGATACCAAAATGGTAAAAAAAAGGAACCCTTATGGTGCCGCTCTGTCTGTCCGTCTGTCTGTCACACCTCTATATCTCAGCAACCACTTATGCTATCAACCTGAAATTTGGAATAGTTTTAGAATATAGTTGCCCAACTTAATTGCACAAGAAAAAATTTTGAAAAAAGTATGATTATTAATATAAAGGGGGCCAAAATAGGGGGGGCCAAATTTCAAATTGTCGCTACTAGGTCGAGTGGGGTATCATATGAAAGGGCTTTACTTGTACATTTTAAAATATATTTTTGTATTTTTTAAAATTTCTTAGTTTTAAAGTTATGATGAAAAATGTCAAGAAAAATACCATTCCCCCCCCCTTATCTCCGAAGTTTGAGTAAGGAAAAATCTGAATTAATTACAGTTGACAGAAGTTTATATAAACTTTACAGCAAAAATAAAACGATCTTTCTAAGTTGCACAGTTTTTCAGAAATCTGCAAAAAACCTTTACAAACAAATTTAGTTTTGCGGTCCTGAAAATGGACTTTATTGCTTCCAAAAATACTATAGGTATATCGGAACCCTCGGCGCGCGAGTCCGACTCGCACTTGACCGGTTTTTTTTTTACTATGGCTTACTCTTGACCTCGATCTAGCCTTGAGGACAGAGATGAGGTCGACGATGGAACGAGCTAGCTACATTATTACCCTAGAGCGCTAATTGGTCACCTACAAGCCCCATTTGGGGGTAATAAGGACCTACTTACCGAATATGAGAGATGTAAAAGTAATTTTGGTTGCAAAGGCTTTTTGCAATTTCTAAAAAACGGTGCTACTTAGAGAGTTCATATTATACGTATTTTTCCTGTATAAACGTCTATCGACTATAGTTAATTCAGATTTTTCTTCGGAGATAAGGGGGGGGGAAATAGTATCTTTTTAGACATTTATCATAATAATTTAAAAACAGAGTCGTGATAATACTGAAGGGTGTGAAACTGAACAATTTTTCCCAAGGAACATAGGTCATAGATCAAAATAAATTTTTGACCTCCCATAACTGCATATCAGCTGATAGCGCATTTTGTATGGGAGGTCAAATTCAGTTTTTCGTATTTCGAACTATGCTCCTTGGGAAAAGTTGTTCAGTTTTATGGGCAGATTCACACCCTTCAGTATTATCACACCTTTCCGTTACACGCTGTATAACATTAATGTTTTTTTTTTCTAGGATTGTTCCTGTTTTTAGTAGAGATAGCGATCCTCTGTTGGGTGAAGTTCTGGGACTACTCCTTCGCGGCTGCCACTGCTGCCACGGTCATTGTCATACCAGGTAAGACGTCTTAAATTAGAAACCTGTCCTGAACTGTATGCTATATACAAAATTCATCTTCATTCGCCGTATTTGTATTTCTGTTGCGATTAGTTTTCCTTTGCCCTAGCCTTCTAATCTACATGTCGCAGGCAAATTGTATAATTCGCGGTTTCACAGGTTTGCTTTGGCATTCTACAAAATGTCGAAATTTTTTTAATTCGTCATTTTACGTTACGCCGCGGCATTTCACAAAATGACACGTAATTCGTTTCTGGCATTCGTTGTGGTTTACCATGGTTAACGATTTTACAATTTGCCAACCGTTTACAGTTTGGCCGCCGTATGTAAACGGCAAATTATACGATTTGCCTGCGACATAGGTATACGCATAACATCACTCCTCTTTCCCGTCGGGTAGGCAAAGACCACAGACAGCCCTCCACCTGCTACGATCTTGACATACTTCCCTCTCTTTCTATACTTTCATCAACCCTTTCATACATGCTCATCGGTTTAGGGTATTTTTAACCTAACCTCATTTACTTATATATAAGTACTAGCCCATCGGCATGTTACTCTGTCCCCAATTCGTTGGTCCGAAATCTGACGTTTAGGACCAACAAATGTCAGTCGTTGTCAGTCATATTGTCAACATTGGATGCAAATAAACTTACCAACAAAATGGATGTTTTTATTTGAAGAAACAATTTACTCTTATTATTATTATCGTTATTTCTTACTATTGTTTTTGACTATAATCCAATTAATGAAACTGAAAAACCAGGCCTAAATCACATATAAACAGTAAAATGTTTGTTTTGTTTTTTCCCGCCATATTATTTCCGTTCCTTATATTTAGTACCGACCGAAGTACTACACAACGTAGTTCACGCAATTTCTCACAGATGGCGCTATTTCTTCTTGTATGGGGAAATTTTGAACCGCTTGTTCCCAAGACCCTATCTTGACTATATAAATCTATGCCTAACCTTTATTTAGAACGTCCTGAATTTGGTCTTGGAACGTTCGTCATTCTTCCCCTTCCAAAGTATCCATTCCCTCTCGCCTAGTGGATCTCTTTCGTCCGTTTATTAAAATCGTTCATTGTCACGCATGTGCAGAAAATAGCTGTCAGCATCAGAACTATTTTTAATAACGTATAATTACTTTATTTTGTTCCAGTGCTGATAGTGTTCGTCGCGTTTGCTATTCACTTCTACCATTCGTTAGTGGTACAGAAGTGCGAGACGTCGGTCCAAGACATCGAACAGCTGGAGAGCATGAAGAGAGACCTGGATACCGCTACTGTCAAAGTCAACATGTTTTAGAACATGCAGAAGTCTGGGAACTTGCATACAGAATAATACGAACACCTTCGCAGGCCTACCTAGGTTTTTCAGTCTCAAATTTCCTGAGAAGTTACTAATGATAGGTATACAGAATGCAGAAGTCTTGGTCTTATGCTACAGGAAGAGGAAGGATCTTTCCCGATACCTCTCCCACCCCACTAATTACGGTGTATCGTAGTGACTTGCTCAGTAGACAAAACTGAACAACTTCCCCTTAGAAACATGTGTTGGGAAATGAAAAAGAAATCGACTTAGCCATACAAGCTGCCTTATGGAGAGGTCGATTTAATTTTTCATTTCCCAACACATGTTTCATAGGGTTGTGCAGTTTAGTCTACTGAGCAAGCCCTTTCAGCCTTCGGCAAAACTACCCATACCTACACCCTGTATATCTACTCTATTCGACTACTATCTCTACGGTTTAACCAATCCTACACGACAGCCACGGACAATTTATAAGTTAGTCTACAAGTGTCTCAAAATTAACATAAAAATATGAAAAAATCTAGGAATTAATGCACAAAAATGTCGATTACATCAGGTGTAAAGAAACTACTTACCAAGCGAATGTCTCAATTAATTGCCTATGGAAGTTAAGGATATTTATGCCTTGAATATGTAGATTATGGCGCAATGCACATATGTCAGCAGACTTTTTGTAAAAGACTTTAGCTTTAACTGTAAAAGTTATCTCGCTACTGTACTTACATAAATCGAATTTTAATAACGAATATACAAATCTCGAAGGAGGCTGCAGGCAACAGTTGACCCACTTCTTGAATATCTGCAAGTGATTTTCGAGATTTTTTTTTAAAGTAATAGGTGTGAGGGACGGTCTATCGAAAACTAAAAGGGCGTGCTCAGTCAACGAAACTGAACAACTTTCCCAAAGAAACATTTTAGGGACATGAAAAAAAAATTGTATGTTCTGTCCATACACACTGTTCGATCAAAGTGAACAATTTGTATGGAGAGGTTATTTTTTTTTTTCATTTTCCAGAAATGTTTCTATGGGAAAGTTGTTCAGTTTCATTTACTGAGCACGCCCTTTCAGTATTCGTTACACCGTCCCTTACACCTTGTATAACATTAACAGTATCTCTATATCAATTGTTAATCATTTAAGTTTATATTATCAAATATTTTAGTTTATTTGTATTTATCAGGATTTATAAAATTGTTCAAATCTCGATAATCATTCGGCGATATTCAAGAATTGGGTCCCAGCCCGATCAATCTCATACATCGATTTAATTTATCTATTTTTTTTATTCCGTTAAAAAAGATATTTGATAAAATGAAATGAAAAGGTAGCGTCTTTTTATAGTCTATATAAAAAAAATTGCGTCTTTAAAGACATAGTTTTAGTTAGATAATTGTGTTTAGTTCAGGTTTAGTTATTTTATCTACTCTCATATCGTTAATCCTCAATAATGCGTTCAAAAATTGTAGGTTAACATCTCAGATCAAATAAATAGTCTAGATGTAGCGCTGTGAACAGAAAACTGAGGCCAACTTTTTAAACATGTGTGCATGGACCGGTGTTGCCATAATCAAATTGTGCCAATGTAACAAAAATAACGTTACGTAATAAAGTTATCACATACTATCGAATCTTCTTTATCTTCTTGTAGGTATAGAAAAAAAGAGAGAATAGATAACGATTGAGTTCGGTTCTAGCGCCTGGTAATACAATTAATTAAAGTGATGGCGGTAATAGAAAGGAAATAGGGAGTTTTAGGAAATAAAATTACTGGGTAATTTGTATGTGGATTTAATGACTGACTTGTTTTCCCTGTAATATTTACATAAACGACTATGACTAACATATTCAGCTAAAATAAAAAAATATAAGCAGATATTACATTTATCAGTTACCTAGCATCTAAGTACAAGCTTCGCTTAAAAAAAATAACTTTGGATTTTTTTAAAACTCGGCTCATACTAAAGTGGTCACCTGACCGACCCATTTGTGCTGAGATATTTTATATTTATCTTAGTAATACTAGCCGTATACTCTGATATACAGTGAAATTGCAAATGATGGAAAAAGAACATTTGATCTTAAGGCCCTATTAATCAATGTGACCCGTAACACATCTAAAAGAACATAGTAAAATGTGTAAAAATTCTTAAATTCTGGTGTTTATTTTATAAAGGATCAATTTTGACTATAAAAATGTTATTGAACATGACTTTGTTTTTTTGCCATTAGTTTTATTTTTTAACATTAGCATAAACTTATCAAAGTTAACTATGTAAGCGAGCTTTAAAATATTCGATTAAACTATCACGCAGGACTTAAACAAACAACCCAAAAAAAAACATAATTTAAAATTAAACCGACTTTAAGACTATAAAAGATTTTGAGGTTTGTGCCAGTCTGATTATTATGAATAAAACACGTAAACGTGTCACTTGTTAGTCATGGTATTGGTATGCATATGTTTTATTTCAAATAATCAGGCTGCCCCCACCCTCACAATATTTTATTTGTATCTTTTAACTCTTAAAGTCGGTTTAGTGTTTTAAATTACTTTTTTTGATATCTCTAAAAATAATACAAATAGAAATACAAAATCATTTATTTCTCAATTCAAATAACATCAGTATGTCAAGAAAACAAAACATTTGAGAAAATGGCATGGGCACAGCTAGTGGCTGGTTTTAAGCCCACCCAGAGTCAAGAAGAGAGGGACCTATATAATAATAGTAAATAATAATAGTAATTTAGAAAGAAGCATCAGTCTTTTTACATACAAATTTATAACAAAAGTAAGGAAAGGAAGAAACAGAAATGTATACAAAAATTATTGAGATTAACAACATATTATGATGTATAGTCATTTAAAATAAAATTGACAGCTATTGAAGCTATTATTTTTAAAAATTAATCCTACATAATCAAACCTAGTCCTAAAGGGACACCGCACATTTTCAAATTTAATTTGCATATTTAAAAGCAGACGTTTATAATTGATTTTGAAAGTACGTAGTGTTTTACAAGCTCGTATAGGTGGTGGAATATTGTTCCAAATGTTGGCTGCAGCCAACCGAAACGAACCAGTAGCAGCGTGCGTGCGGTGCGGCGGTAGCACCAACTGCAGGGCGCGGGCGGCGCGCTGCCGGCGCCCGCCCTCGTCCTGCAGCCGCAGCTTGGCCGCGAGCCCGGTGGGGGCGCCCGCAAGCAACACGGTGTATGTGAGGCAGGCCAGGTGTAGCTGCCTGCGAGACGCCATGTCGCCAAATAACAATACTTCTAAAAAAAATTTTTCGATTACCATTACTCAATAATATCTTTGTCTTTTGTATTTTTAATGAACTGCTGAACCAATTTTAATGACACTTGCACTATACCCTTAAAGTAATAAAACTTTGTTCAACTAAAAAAGAATTATTGCAATTAGTCTTTTAGTTTCTTAGAGATGCGTGGACAATTTTTAGGGTGCCGATACCAAATTGGTAAAAAAAGGAACCCTTACGGTGCGACTTTGTCTGTCCGCCTTGTAGCGTCACTGATGTTAGTTGTTAAGCTCTTTATTTGGCTCGCCAACGCACACACCACGTTGCACTACCTACTCGCTGTACGGTCGGTTGCAGACTGAGTATGCACGCTCGAGACAAAGGCTATACACTACACGCCTGTCTGTCACACCTGTATATCTCAGCAACCACTCATGCTATCGACTTGAAATTTGGAACAGTTTTAGAATATGGTTGTCCAACTTAATTGCACATGAAATAATAAAAAAATATATATGATTATTAATATAAAGGGGGCCCAAATAGGGGGGGGGGGGGGGCAAAATTTCAAATTGTCGTTACTAGGTCGAGTGGGGTATCATATGAAAGGACTTTACTTGAGCATTCTAAAATAAATTTAGGTATTTTTTCACGACTCTTACTTTTCAAGTTATGATGAAAAATTTCAAAAAAAATACCATTCTCCCCTTATCTCTGAAGTTTGTGAATGGTAAAATCTGAAATTATTACAGTCAATATAAGTTTATGTAAATATATCAGCAAAAATAAAACTATTTTTCTAAGTTACACAGTTTTTTTAGAAACCTGTACAAACAAATTTAGTTTTGCGTTCCTAAAAGTGGACTTTATTGCTTCCAAAAATACTAGAGATATATCGGAAACCTTGGCGCGCGAGTCCGACTTGCACTTGACCAGTTTTTTTTTTTAATTGAACCGATTTTGATGAAACTTGCACTCAACTTGGACTGTACTCTAAGCAGAATATTACGTAGTTCCTGTCTTGAGATACGCGTCAACGATAAGTTTTACTGAACCGATTTTAATGAACTGCTGAACCGGTTTTGATGAAACTTGCACTTTTAAGTTGAAAAATACCTAGTTAAATTAAAAAAGAAATAATTTAAGAAAAACATACATACACTAATGAAATTTTCTGTTTAGAAGCTTAAATGGACTAACCTACGCGAAAATTGTGTATTTTGACAAAACTACATACTTACGGATTGAATTGATAACCTCTCTTTTTGAAGTCGGTTAAAAACAGAATTATTTGAAATTTTGTTCTGTGTGCTTAGCAAATAGCGTAACTGAGTGCATCCCATTTTTTTTAAAGTATGTTTAAAATATGCAAATTAATTGAAAAGAACATACACATTTTCCTCGTGAACTTAATTTAAAACATGATTTAAATTTAATTCATTTTATAGCTCTACCATAGGACTACTTCATTATCAATACTAATCTGTAATAAACACCTGAACTGTAGGATTTTTTACATATTGTTTTTGTTTGTACCGGTCAAATTAATTATATGGCTCAAAATCAATCATTCCGATGCTTTAAACACTAATTACAGCTTTTATGGCAAACCACTAGCACTATATAATACATTTTTGTGTAGACTCTTGAAATACTCACAATATTTGGAGGTTGTCTCAGCTCCACTTCACCTAATCCCTCTACTACGATGTTTGGTAAAATCTGATAGGCAAAACAAATCAGTGTTGTATAAATTATATCAACATGTCTTATAAAAGTGTAAAAATTGCAATTATTAGAAAGTTACCGTTGGATATCCGGTTTTTGATACACGACGTAACCCTTTCTTGGTGTAGTATAAATCGGTGACTTTAAAATGCTCTGAGCATACTCTACTGAAGTAAGTTGGTTGCCATAATGGTCCCTGTCGACTTTGACGTATGGCTGCTATCCATTTTTGTTTAATTTTTTGATCTCGATCCGGAAATCTGAAAAATAAACGATAAGCGTTAAATATATGATTACTAAGTTTTTAAAATATTTATCATATCTTCATTCCTCATAAAATAACGTTACTTGTCACAGTTACCAATACTAGGATATTATTTATAATGGCAACACTTACTGTTCCAAGCAAATAAAAAAAAAAAAAAAAAAAATGACCTAAAATTTTATTTTATTTACTAAAAATATTAGTTTCTAAGTTTACTTACGCGTGAAATGTGATTCCATCCCACTTTTTATCTTTTGTAGATTGTTTATTGCACCCTTTTACAACACTCACTGTTCCAAGCAATAACCTCAAATTTTATTTTGTTTTACTACAAATATTAGCTTCCAAGTTTACTTGCGCGTGAAATTTGACTCCATCTCGCTTTTTATCTCTTGTGGATTGTTTATTGCACCCTTTAACAACACAATTTGGCATTTTACATTAAAAAAACTGAACTTTTTACCACAATTTTTGTACTTGCCGCGAAACTCGACTAACTGACAAGTCCACAGATTACAGATAGAATATCGAGTCATAGTTTTGTTGCATTAGTGTGCGTGACTGTGTACGTACACGGCGAGTCACAGTTTTACCGGCCTCACTTTTTTGTTCACAGCGGTCCATCTAGACTATTTATTTGATCTGAGGTTAACATCTTCATAATGTCAATCTGTGCTTAGAAACTCTTAGCAGCATTTTTTTATCTGTGGGAGTGTATTATGAAGTATTGAATTTACTATTATAACCTCAGAACAAAAACCTCCTTGCTTTTGATTATAACCTCAGAGTAAAAAACTATAGAGTCCGCCATATGCATATTCTGTATGAGCTAGTGAAACGTGAAGCGTCTCACTGTCGCCCATGCTAGTCGGTCAAAAAACTCAGTTAAGTTTTACAAAAATCAAGATATCTTTGAAAATCTAATGTTTTAGTATAAACTTTGTTTGCGAAAGTGAAAATATATCGTTTTTTACTTGTGAATTGATCATTAATACTAAGAACGGAAGCGTAAATAATCCGTAATAGCCATTTTATGCGTGATTTTTAAAACCGTTTTTTTCCTGAATGGTAAGTGTTTTTACCAGAAAAACTGTGGTAGTAGCATTTATTAGTCCCATGTCACATATTTCTCAGAGACAAAGATAAAAATTTTACGTTTTTAGGATTTGAAAAAAATTCCATACATTTTAGTATGGAGGTTCCTCGCAAGAAAGTGCTACGCTTATGGCTCCCTCCTTAGCAGCAAGAGCTGCTACTAAAACCTCCTTGATTATAACAGTCATCGCGGGAGACCTATTTTAGGGCTCCCGCACACGACCGAGAATCGGTGGCCGATTTTTTGTCGGCATCCCGCTCTGACGTGTTATCACTTGGATCTTCCGTCCTTGTCCTGGGCGATAATCGGCCACCGATTCTCGGTCGTGTGCGGGAGCCCTTATCAAAGAGATTTGAACCTCGCTACGCTAGCGAGGTTCAAATCTCTTTGTATTTTATAGCCGCGCCATTGACAGCTTGATGCGTTTGTAGTCTGTGGCTGCAAGGAGGTTTCATTGCAATAATGGAAAACTCAGCAAACAAAAGTTGTAGTTACATCATTTTATTAGTTTTGTAATGAAATAAGTGATAAAATCATTTACGATTTGCCTTCGAGTGTTTTTAAAGCAGCTATAGGAACTTCACTTAACAGTTATCACCGGAAAAAGAGGCAGACATTAAGGTTTGTTTTTGAACACATTATTTTAGGATTCACGATATGAGAGTAGATAAAGTTGTGTATGCAACTCCATATAATTAGGTATAAAACACTCGTGTCTTCTGTTATGGAACTTGGCTCGCTACGCTCGCCTGCGTCCCATAAACCGACACTCGGGTTTTATACCCCTCATTATGTACCGTTGCATAAACTACTATAATGGTGATACTTAGACGATGTAAATATTATTTTAGGTTAAAAGTTTTAAAGTGTTTTTTTATGATGTCAGTGTTACGTCAGTGTTTTTTTTTATTATTATAAGTAGCAATTTTGTAGATAAAGAATCCGAGATTGGCTCGGCTCTGCAAATATAAATACTTTTATACAGGGTGTTAGGGACAGCCTTCCGAATACTGAACGGGCATGATCAACCAACCACACTGAACAACTTTCAGTGAACAAAACTTTCAGGAAAGGAAAAAAAATCGGCTTCTCCATACAAACTGCCCGATCAAGTTTACAATTTTGTATGGAGACGCGGAATTGTTTTCGTTTCCTGAAAGTTTTGTTATCTGAAAGTTGTTCAGTGTCGTTGACTGATCATGCCCCTTCAGTATTCGGGTTATTCGGAAGGCTGTCCCTAACACCCTGTATACTGAAGCTGTAGGAAAGAGGAAAAGTTTGCTCGGCAAAAATTATTAAAAAAATATAAAGGTTACAAATAATGTTCATTGAAATCCAAATAGGAAAAAATAGTAAAATATATTAATTTTATCATTTGATTTTACTTAATTACTAACTCCCTGCATTCACATCCTTTAAATACTGACGATTATAGAACTACATTTTCTATGTAATGTAACCTTCAGGACAATTTATGTAAAGCCACGATCACACCTAGCTGAATTCAAATACTAACTCGACATACATTGCTGGGAGGCTTGGTTATGTTAATTGCAATATCCTTACTTCAGATTCAGATAATTTTATTCAATGTAGATTCTTTACAGAATACTTATTGAATGTCATGCAGAATACAATGCAAATAGAGCGAGTCTACGCCGTTTCGGATTGTGCTATGGCAGCGTAAAAGAAACTGCAAGAAACCACTGCAGCACGGCCTACTTTAAGAGTCGGCTTTTTACAATGTGTTTCTTGTGTTTCGCTGGAATATCAGAGCACCATACCTCTTTGTCATTCATATAGTCATCTAATCTATAGTAAGCTTTTTTATATAACGTCTGCTTTACACATTCTTTAAACTTTCTCTCAGATGATTGCACTATATTGTCAGGTATTTTGTTGTAGTATCGTATACACAGACCAACGAAAGATGTATTGACTTTAGTTAATCTAGTATATGGTTGATCAATTTTGTGCTTATTTCTAGTATTAAAATTATGCTTGTCACAAATTTTAGGTAATTGATGAATGTTCTTTCTAGCATACATAATATTTTCATAGATATACTGGCAACGAGCAATGTATGCCGAATTAGCCTTTGAATTCAGCTAGGTGTGGTCGTGGCTTAACCTTCCCAAACTCGGCGATTAGGTAGGTAGGAATTTATTTTTTCAACACACTTGCTCATAAAACCACTCGAAAAATAAACCGGCTAAATGCGAGTTGGACTCGCGCTCGAAGGATTCCGTACCTGTCCACCACAACTACAGCTTTTGCACTTTGTTTGTTAAACTCATGGACCACTCAAACCCGACCGCTATTTTATAGGAATTAACTTAGAATTCCCATTTCTACAAGCCCAAAAAGGACGGTTATTCTTTTAATCTCCATATATTCAGGAGATCGCACTCTCCTTAAATTGGCTATAGGTACTTGGTTGTAAGAAAAGCATTAATTATTTTAGAATTTTTCCTTTACTTTGCTGCGAGACCTACGAGTAGCTTCTTACCGCATAATTCTAGGTCAACGGGAAGTAAGTAGGTACCCGTAAGTATTGATTTGGTTCATAAATATATGGAAATGGAGACATAAATGGATGTCTTGCGAATGTATTGAAAGCTTAACAGCCTTGCTTCATTACTTGGAGATATTACTTACAGTAAAGTTAATCTTTCTTTCGAGTCGGAGTGCGGTAGTGTATGGAGGCCGATTTTATTTACTCATTTCCTAAAAGTCCCCTTTCAGTATTCGGAAGGCTGTCCATTATCTGTAATTATTTTGTATTAATACCTAATATTCATCATATGCCAAATTTCATAGGCAGAGGAATTTTTCGGAATCCTCCTTACAACGATTTCTTCGTTAATTGGACTATTATGATGACTTGATGTGATGTTTCTTGGGCAAAGTTGTTTAATTTCAAATTGCAATATCCTTCAAGACTTGTTTACAGGGTGATCCACCGGGACGGGTCAGTATGGGAAAGTTTGAAACTATAAGGGATAGATATTTTTTCTAAGGAAGCATGTCGTCGATTTTATTTAGAGTAAAGAAAAACTGCATTCAAAAAGTTTCAAAGAACTCTTACACTACCCGCGAATCGAACCATACTACTCGGGAATCGAACAAGGTCATACAAAAAAACCGGCCAAGTGCGAGTCGGACTCGCGCACTGAGGGTTCCGTACCACCACATAAACATAATTGTATTCGTTGAAATTTCAGTAAGTTAATGTGCTAGATTTTTTGAGTCCAACACGCGCTTGACCAAATTTTATTATTTGTTGTTATTTTATAGCTTATGCACTATAAACATACCAATTTTCAAGTTTGTAAGTGTTCCCGTTTTTAAATAGAACTAAAACATAAATCGCCTCAGCGACCATCCAACTTCACCCCTCTCTTATATGAATGTTCTTGAAACGGGAGCTCACCACAATTGGTTACCATTAGTTGTGAGAAAAGTTGTAATAGTTAATGATTTCAGACTTTTCCCATTATTTGTACTGTGAGACCTAGCTTCTTGCCAAATTTCATAATTTTAGGTCAACGGGAAGTACCCTGTAGGTTTTGCATTTTTGAATAAATGTATGGAGATGAGGACATAAAATGCCATATCTTTTGATTGCGTCGTTGTAAAAAATTTAAATTTTCAGATCTTGTGTGGTTCATGGATCCTAATATGTGGTATTAATTTCAACCTGATACCTTTACCCGTTCGTGAGATAAAGGGTCTTGACAGACAGACAGACGGACAACAAAGTGATCCTATAAGGGTTCCCTTTTTCCTAAAAAGCATGTTATTTTATTGCAAAAAATGATTGTGTACGTTAGAACTAAATTAGTAAAATTTTAAATTAGTAATATTTCAATAAAAAATTTCATGTTTTTATTTAATAGTAAAATTTATTCCTTACAACCTACACAATCAGCTTTCGTACATAACATTTTTGTTTTGAAAACTTACAAGGTTCGATTCCCGAGTCGTGTAAGATATATTTGAAGTGAAAACTTATTGTTATTACAATACGGGTTTTTATTCAGTGACATCAAAGAAGTACGCGAGCAACGGCGCGATCGACCCTTACAAAAAGCATAATATTAAAAAAAAATGCAAATTTTTTCTTCTGCCGGCACTCCCGGAGTGCAACCCGTCCTTTTTTTCTATGTTTGAATTCAGTTTTTCTTAACTCTAAAATCGACTATTTGGTTCCTTAAAACAAATATCTCTTATAGTTTCAGACTTTCCCATACTGACCCGTCCCAATGGATCCCTCCGGTGCGATCGGTCCACTTTCCCGTTCGGTCCACTTAGGATCACCCTGCATAGGTTTAGATTGTTCATAATTTAGTCCTATTCCTACGTATACGAAGCTAGTTATATTGTAGTTGCTGTACAAATTATGAAGACTGCTTGGTGTTAATCTAGAGTGTAGCTAGAGTCTCAAACATTCTCTGTTGGTGCCTATTGTAACGTTATGGTGCGTATCTATCTACTCGTAATCACATCATAAATCTACAAACACTCCTAATTATTAATTATCTCTATATAGGTACTATTAATTGTAAATTGATTTTGTCTGTACATTGAAGATATTCTTTATAAAAAATTATCAAGTATAGGTGTGGGCAAACTACTTGAACAATTACCTTGGCTGCGCAGTCTATTTTACATACAAATTGACTTGCGCAAAGCTCCACTACGCGATTATTGTTCAAGTTGTTTGCCCCGCACTATATCACCATTAAATATCTGATTTTTGGACTTTTAGTCTGTTTGTTTGTTCGAGCATCACCCAAAAAGAACAGAACGGATTTTAATAAAACTTTTTTCTTTGATAGCTCAAATTTAGTTTGAGGTATTATATTTTATTTAACATACGGACAAAGTTGCGGGCAAAAGCTAACAAGTGAAAAAAATCTATACGAATAAAATCACGGGCGGCCGGGTTATGCTCAAAATCAACTAATGCTAACGCTGCCCAACAGATGGCGCTGTCCCTTTGGGCGGGTATTCTGAATCACGATGTAGATTTTACGAAGCTATGCTCGAAAGCACGGAAATACAAATTATCCAGGCTTTGTAGACCACCCCTATACAGCGTGAGTTTTCATTGGTTATGCTCCCGAAGCACAAATGACTCTACTCATGAAAACAAAGCCGAAGAATATTTTTTTTGCTCGAAAACAACTTTTCGCCTTCCCATACAAAATGAGTCGACTATGTAATTTTTTTTCTTTGGGAAAGTTACTTGTTATCACTGGGCTTCGAGATCAAAAAATCTATGAAACTTCACGCTGTAAGTACCTATTGTAAATTTCATCGAAGTATTGCTCGTATAGACAAAGTATAGGATTACTTTAATTTGAAATATTTTGATGAATGAATATTGTTTAATTTTTTTTCTGAATGTATTAATGTGTAAGGTCGGTAAAAAATATAGCTTCTATTTCCCCGTTGGTGATACTAGCGTCAAACCTTAGGAACTTAGGACCAATTTTATTGTATTCAAACAATTTGATCAGTATTTCGTGTTTGATATTAATTTTAATATAAGCTGTTATTATTTGTCTCCATTAAAGACCCGTTGATATTGTGAATAAAAATTTTAATTTTGATTTTTGTTTTCATTTTGTCTGAATGAGTAAGAACTTGTAATGGTCGATATAGGTAAACCGAGTCATCTAAAGAAATGGATTTGAAATCGTAGAGATCATATTAGCGACTCGCTTATTCGATTCGGTTCTGGGAGTCTACTCTCAACTTTCGATATATCGATACGATACTACTTGGATACAGTCGAAGTCATAACTTCGTACACTGACATTAAAGTAGAATATTGCTTGGATGAATTGTAAAGTTGGCAGTGATTAGCATCCAACCAATACCCTACCTACTGTACTCGTATCGTCAAGGGACGAAGTTTTGAATTTGCATGTTTCGAATAGTATCGTATCGTAATATCGAAAATTAAGAGTGACACCCTTACCCAGTGAGTGAGTGGGTGGGTGCTGGGTCTGTGGCTGGGTGGAAGTTGACGAGAGGGTGTCACTCTTAATTTTCGATATATCGATACGATACTACTTCGATACATTCTCATTCAAAGACATTAATAATATTGGTTAGATGATTTGTCAAATTGGCAGAGATTAGCATCCAACCATTACCCTGCTGTATTGTCTAACACGAAGTTTTGAATTTGCTTGTTTGACATACCGAAAATTGGGAGTAGACCACCTGATCTGAAGCAATGGTCCAACAAGTCTGATTGCTTTAAATATAGACCCTGTAAATACATTGTTTAATCGTTAGCAATTTGATCACTTGCACAGAACATATAAACAATACACTACGTATTTCACTCACACGGCTAAAAAAGGGGCCTTGTACAGTCAAGAGCACATCAAGCTTGACACATTGGACTTCGAACCGTTCTTATTTCTATAGACGTACGGGCTAGAGTCGCACTGCGAGTGTCAAGCTTGACCTGTCGTTGACTGTACGTGAATCGAGCCAAAAATGGACACGTATTCGCCAATTTCTTGAAACTGACTTTTAGGAATAAAATTCAAGAAAATGTTTCATTGCTACACATCTTTTATTCATACCTTTTATCTAATAGAAAATCAACCTTACAATCAAATCCCCATACATTAGAATAAGCAAACAGATTTATTACCAGACAAAGATTTTTAACTGATTTTTTTTTAACAATATTTACAACTTAAAGGTGTATTAGGCTTAGGCATAAACAATTTTAAGGTAGAATTTCAGTAATAAATAAAAACAATATATTATTTCAACTTACTCTTGCCAAACACTAGGAAAATGGGAATATTCGCTGCATAAAATAACAGGGTACAACTTACTTGGAATATGAGTGAATGAATAAATATGATTAGCTAACTATATCTAAACAGTTATAAATGGATAATGATTACTAATAATATATCACTGAACACCATCATAGATTTATGAGTATACATGATTAACTTTTAATGTATCAATAAGTCGTGTGTTGTCCTATTCTATTAAAAAAAGAAAGTGTTTGGAAGATCTTAAGTGACAATTAAATTTAATGAGAGTTTTAACAGATAAGTAAGAGCATTCACCTTTATTTCTGAGCACCCAGAAAAATTACACCAATAATATTTCACTAGCTAGACGAATCGGGTTTTAGTGCGTTTTTCTGTGTGTGCGCAATTTCAGGTTCTCAAAATGGAATACATTATACAATATCTGCGATAGTTACTTATTTAAACTTAACTTTACTAATACAGTCAAGATCACTTTCTTAAATACACTGGACATTTACTACTCAATATTTTACCATGCTCAGTTATTTGCTTCACTTTCTGAGCAGCAATATGACTTGAAATTAAATTCATAGACTCTTTCTTTAATTAAATCGTCAAGAAAGATAGTTTATTTAAACAGTTTAAATAGTTAATAAGTGCTCATGTTGTCCCAAATAAAAACAAAAAATAAAGAATAAGAAAACGTTAAGTTAGGTGGAGCAACCAATCTTTCATGTTCAGTGAAGTAAAATAATTAAATTTGGAATAAAACTTTTCCTGCTGATGACTTGATTTTGTTTGGTGCCTGTGGGACGGGTGTCTCCGGGACTGGGAGACTGTGGGACTAACCCATTTTTTAAAATATAATGTATGAAAAAATTGTTTCAATTTATATTTTATTTTCAACTTCTTAGAGTATTTGACAAGCCAAACTAAATGAGCCCAAACACAACGGGTCTATCTTGTTTAGTTAAGGCAGTCATTCCTATGGCCACCTTAAGACTCCATTATTAGGCCTTTAACCAAAGTGCTAGGGGAGACAAAATCAAGGGGTTATATTATTTCGTATGAGTTCCTAACGTCACCTTCTGTATCATCAAACCAGCTTGATGCCATAACATTGCATTCTCACCAAACCTACATAAGTATGCGGAATTTCAGCTCAATCGGTTAAGGACATACATACTAACAAACAAGGTTAAAAGTTATTGAGTAGTAAATCTCCACAGGCCATAAAAATTCTAATTTAAAAATAAAGTATTCACTTATCTATCACATTTCAATGTCCATAGAGGGCAACTCCGTCACTAAAACTCCATTTCTTTTAACGGGCTCTTCCTTCTTTTCCTCCTCCTTCTCTTTTCCTTCTATAATCTTCTCTAGGATATCCTCTTTGGGCTTCCAGACCACAAGTGACATTCTGGGTTTTTCTAATCTGTAAACAAAAAAATATATAATTTCAACAAAAATCAATAAAGTTACAGGTTATTTAGGTATTTTATTTATTGAGTCAGTAGCATTTTTACAAATAATATAAAGCAAAGTCATAATAAATAGTGATTACTTAGTAATTTACTCTATATTACTTAACAGTGTGTGATGTATCCTGTGTGGTGCCGGCAAAGAATAGTACCAACCCATACATACCCGTAGGTGTCGTAAGAGGCGACTAAGGGTTAACTGGAGGATGGGCAGCAGCGTCCTCCTTTGTCTTACATCTTACTCACTGCGGTCACCTACAACAGCGGTCCATGGTGCCAGCCGTAACGCTAACAAGCGAGGTGACAATGGTACTTCCCCTCCACATTTTTCCAGCAAAAGCTAGAATTCTGGAGGGGTCATGTAGTGGACGTTTCATGGGATGTTATGATGATGATGATGACTTAACAGACAGATACACAAAGCTTGAAAGTAAAAATTAAGAGATGGAAAACTAAGTCACATTCAAGTGTGTTTTAGTGTGTATTTAGTTTATTGCCTTGCAGATTACCTGTGTTCATTGCTAACAAACTATTTTGGACCCAATAAAGTTACTGTTACAATGAATAGTGTTGACTAGCTAAAGCTGACATAGGTCCTCACATAGGTCTTATGTGTAGAAAGTACAGTCAGAATACAATTTCACCTACAGTTTGCTTTCATTTCATGCAAGCAGAGCCCTACTTCTACTGATCATGCCAAACAACTTTTACTATAGGGCCAACTCAGTAAAAATATCAACTGATTCCTGACACCAAAAGAAAAAAACCATGTCATTATTTTTGCTGTATTATTTACATAAACTTCTATTGACTATAATTAATTTAGATTTTTCCTTTCACTAATTTCGGAGATGGGGGGAAGGGAATAGTATTTTTTGTAATTTTTCATCATAACTTGAAAATTAAGAGTCGTAAAAAAATACAAAAATATATTTTACAATTTACAAGTAAAGCCCTTTTATATGATACCCCACTCAACCTAGTAATGATAATTTGAAATTTTGCCCCCCTATTTCGGCCCCCCTTACATTAATCATAATTTTTTTTTATTCTTTCAAGTGCAATTAAGTTGTGCAACCAGATTCTAAAACTATTCCAAATATCAAGTCGATAGCATGAGTTTTTGCTGAGATATACAGTTGTGACAGACAGGCGGACAGACAGACAAAGGGCTCCCTTTACCATTTTGGTATTGGAACCCTAAAAAGGAATGGGTAATTGCATCAAACAGTGACTGATAATGAACAGCCAATATTTTTGCAATTCTAGAGTTGGTTCTATGGCAAAAGTAGTTTTTGACCTGTAGCACTTTTATAAGACACAATTGTGAGCACAATGAACAATTGTGCATACCATTGTTAAAATACAATTCAATGCATGAACTCACTCAACCCTGCTGCTACAGTAGTGTGCCCACCTTTCAATAAGCGCTGCTGGTAACAACGGTTCATCTTTTAATTTCTTCACTTCCTCCGAAAGCACCAGTTTATGTCCTTTTAACTTTTCAAGTATTTGGGAAGCTGGTGGTGTAGTGTCCACACTTCCAACATCCATTAGTTCCTCGGCTGCTAGTGAGTGTGATGTGTAGTCTGAAGATATGTGGAGTCCACTCAGATGGGCGGCCATTTTTTCTTCTGTGATCAACTGTTTAGCTGGGCTGGAAGAATAAAATTTGTCTGTAATTATTTCAAGTAAACAAAAGCTACCATTTCCCAATAATAATAAAATTACACTGAAGTAAAAGTTGTAGATAAATGGGATCTCACAGCTGCGAACCAGTCGCGATACAAGACCCTATAGAGTTTTGTATTGAGATCTGACCAATTCCAGCAACAGTCACCTGGAGTCCGAAACCATTCGGCTCATTGGTAAAAATAAGCCCTATCAACACAGCATTTTGCATAAAGAACTAAACAGTACAAAACTTCTACTACCAAAAAATTTTAGATTTTTTGAATAAAGTACAATAAATCTGGCAGCAATACGATACATTTAATAAATAAAATAGCTTAAAACTTACATAGGTGGCTCTAAATCATTAAGGTAAGAGGAATGTGCGCTCCGCTTCATACATGTGGGTTTAGAATAAATAACTGGAGGTGCTTTCATTTCAACTGGGGCTGAAAATTGTACTACTGGAGGCGGTGAAGGCATGCCCCATGGGACAGTCTGGACATTCCAAGGCCCTCCTGAAGGCGCTGGCATGTTGTGGGGCTCCACACCCCGATTATAAGGCACGGAGTTCGCAAGTGCTTGCTGTGCTAATAATTGCTTGAATTCGTCAGATTGGTTGTTGTACTGATATGACGGATACCCGTACACATCCATGTTTATAGCGCTACTGTACTCAAAAAGGATGTAATAAAACTAGCGACTGTACTCTTATAGAATCGTTACACAAAGCCTGATAAATTGTAATTTTTTGCAAACAAATTCAGTGAAAAACGGTCAAAAACAAAAACACTCTTCTTGTCAGAAAGTCAGACTCTCGGTCAGAAATCAGAATGGGTCAGAAACATACATAGACAAATTTTAAAACTATACAGTACGGATTAAAACCTGCTCATGAGCTTTGTGTGCGGTTTTAGCGCGCTAATAGTCGGTTCAAAACTTGCTCGTATTCACTCGTTTAAGCGACGTGACGTCATCAGTGACGTCACTTTAGCGCGCTATCATTGCATACGAAAATGAGGTAGTGCAGCGTGTGCGAAACGTCAAACTCATAAGACATTTGTCATCAATCTCGTTTTCGAGAGATTTTTTTCAACTTTTTTTGGGGTTTTAGATTAAATTATCTTATCGAATAATCATTATCTCTCAATAATTTCTTAAAACGCAAAACAAAATCAAACTTTTAATTTTTCTCAGTGACATTGACATAAGCGCGCTCTAGTCTGGTTTAAAACTGTATTCGATGATATTCGACGAATGCACGCATATAGAAATAAACCGACTATATTCAGTGAATGTGATGTGTGCGTTGATTTCAAGAAACAATCCGTAGTGATAGAATGTTCGTGAAAATTCTGCCTGCTTAGCACGCTGCAGTTGTCAGTTTATCTTGGCCCATCGATTAAAGAACGTTTTTTGACATCCGAGCAGTGCGACACATTTTGAAAGACAAGGACGGCTACATGTATTAGTATATTTGGTTGTTGTGTATCAATGTAATATTGCTGAACCACCCTACTTACTTAGAATAAGAATAGAATAAGAAAGCTTTATTTGCAGTAAATGTGGTTTACAAGTTGTTAAATTTTTTGTAGTATCACACACTTAACCAATAAACAAATTTGGCATGCAAATGATAAGATTATTTAACCAATGATATTACAATTATTTAACACACTAATAATATGCATGCATGTCATTTCATTTCAATTTATATATTATTAAAGAGTGTTATATTAACCTATATTACTCTTAATTACAAAATTACAATGTCAAAATTTACTTAAATTCTAAATACTCGTCAACGCTATAAAAACATTTTTCATATAAAAAATTGTAAAAGGCATTTCTAAATCTATTTTCGGGCAAGGTTTTTATGTCATCTAGAATTTTGTTAAATATTGTTGTACATCACTAGTCTATAGGCACATCACTAATGCCGCTGAAATACTTGTCAATGTCACTTCATTGTCTTGTGTGAACGCTATATATTGAAAATGTAATTCTCTTATAAATGTTTAATAAAACAACAGTTTAACAGTGAAATATCTTTATTCGCTTCACTGCGGCACCCAACAATATTGGTAGCAGAGCGTGGTTTCGCCTCCGTAGTTCGTTTTCGTGATGACTACCTCGGCGGCGTCGGCTTCGTCATACCACAGAATTGAAGCACTCACAAAGGAAAATTATGATACTTGGTGCCTCCAAGCCCAAGCAGTGCTCATCAAAAACGGCCTGTGGGGATACGCAAGTGGAGAAATACCCGAGCCGACTTCAACTGACGACGCGGTGAAGAAAGATTTCCTACAAAAAGATTTGTTGGCACGTTCTGAATTACTGTTGCTTATCTCACCTTCTGAGTTGAAACAAGTCAAGGGATGTAAAACATCATATGAGCTATGGAAAAAGCTAAAAAGTACATACCAAAGCACAGGTCCAGCCAGAAAGGCTACATTGTTAAAGCATTTGATATTAAAAAAGCAAGAAAATGGCGATGTTCGAGAACATTTAAATGATTTTATGGACACTGTGGACAAATTAGCTGACATGAACATAGACTTACACCCTGACCTACTGAGCATTATGATGCTGTATAGCTTACCAGCCTCGTATGAAAACTTCCGCATAGCTGTCGAGTCAAGAGACTCATTACCCAAGCCTGAGGAGCTAAAAATTAAAATATTAGAAGAAAGTGAGGCAAGGAAGAACAAAGAGACACAAAAGGAAAAGGTAGAAGGTGCATTTTATACTAAGAAAAAGGGAAAATATTGCCAAAAATGTAAAAAAAGAGGACACACGAACGATGAATGTTGGAGTAATAAGAATAAAAATCCATCTTTCAAGAAAAGGGAGGAAAAGAACTTCAGCATAATACCTACAAGTTTCTCCATCACTTCTGCAGATACATGGTGCTTAGACAGTGGGTGCACATCCCATATGTGTGCTCAAAGAAACAATTTTGAAAATATTAACTCTGAGACTGGATCTTTAAGGTTAGCATCCGAAAGTCACACAGCACCAGTGGAAGGAAAAGGAAAAGTCCGTCTTAACATCCAAAATGAAACATATAACCTCCATGATACACTGTATGTACCTACTTTAACAACAAATTTACTGTCAGTGGCAAAAATAACTGAAAAAGGAAACAGTGTATTATTTACAAAAGATAAAGCATATGTCAAGGACCAAAAGGGTGAAATAACCTTAGCTGCTGTGAAAGAAAATGGCCTATACTACACAAAAGGAGAAAAAGCCAATACGGCCCAAAGTGTAGACAATATTGAAATGTGGCATCGAAAACTAGGTCACCTCAATGAAAATGATTTGAAGTTAGCTGCAAACAAAAATTTGATTAAAGGCTTAGAATTAAAAGGAGGAAACTTACCTGAATGTGAAGTATGCATAAAAGGGAAAATGACCAGGCTGCCATTTTCTTCTGTGGAAGGACCACAGTCATCACAGCCTTTAGAAATTATCCACAGTGATGTATGCGGGCCCATAAACACTGAAACAATTGCTGGAGCAAAATACTTTGTGACATTCTTAGATGATTACACAAAATATTGCTGTATCTACTTTATCACACACAAAAATGAAGTGTTCAGGAAATTCATTGAATATAAAAGCAAAGTAGAGAAGTTCCATAATAAACAAATAAAAAGTTTACAATCGGACAATGGGACAGAATATTGTAATCATGAATTCAATGAATATTTGAAAAAGAATGGGATCAAAAGGAGGCTTACGGCACCGTACACACCCCAACAAAACGGTCAAAGTGAACGCAAAAATAGATCACTACTCGACAGAGCCCGATGCTTGATGATTGAAGGTAACATACCTCAAAAATTATGGGCAGAGGCTGTGTACACTGCCAATTACTTGATCAATCGTAGTCCGGTAAAAGCCCTGAAAGGAAGTACACCATATGAAAAGTGGACCGGACGCACACCGTCTGGAAATCACCTCCATATATTTGGTAGCAAAACTTTTGTCCTGAACAAGCACAGACAAGGAAAATTCACACCAAAATCCACAGAAGGAGTTTTCATGGGCTATGCACAGCAAGCAAAGGGATTTCGAATTTACATACCTGAAAAAGAAAGTGTAATAGTCAGCAGAGATGTAAAAGTCATAAACATGATGTATTATACAAAAGATGGAGTATGTAATGAAGGAAATTATGATGACCTCTTCGATAAACAGAAACAGGTGCAACCTGAAAAAGAAAACAAGATTAATAAAAGTACAAAATCTGAAAAAGAAAATAAGACTAATAAAAGTACGAAATCTAACAAAAAGGAAAAACCAAGAAATATAGAAAAATCACCTGTAGCAGAGGTTGAATTTACCCAAAGACCTACTCAGAAACCTCCAGTAACAACTTCTGAAAACGAAACCGAAAATCTTGAACAAATAATCCTTGATGAAGAACCTGAAATAACAGAAAGTGTGAGTCAGGAAGCCACAAACATAAGAAATCCTGCAAATGGAAATACAAGACCTTGTAGGGAACGAAAAGCTCCTACTTGGCAGAAAGATTGTGTTGAATTTAGAATCTATATCCAAAGAAAATTCTGAATCCTCAGATGAACAAGATTTTCATGATTTTACTTTCTTATGTGAAGCAGAAGCTGAAAACAAAAATGGTGCAGAATGGCATGAAGCCATAAAAGCTGAAATAAAGGCTCACATTAAAAATAAAACTTGGAAGATTATCAAGAAAGAAGAGAATATGAAAATGATAGACAGTAAAATGATACTGAAAACGAAACTAACTCCTGAAAAAGGTGAAACAAAGAAAGCAAGGCTCGTAGCACGTGGATTTGGACAGCGTCCGGGCATAGACTTCAATGAAACATTTGCACCGGTAACAAAATTGAGTACCATTAGATCTGTAATAGCACTAGCAATGGAAGAAGATTTACAGCTGAACCAAATGGATGTAACGACAGCTTACCTTAACGGGGAATTGGAAGAAAACGTTTTTATGAAATGTCCAGAATATATAGAGCAGTATGTAGCCGAAGTTATGGTAGAGGCATGTGACGAGGATGATTTTATCTTATATAACAAGGCAAAGACGATGCTGGAAGATATAAAAAGCATAGAAGGAGAAAAAGTATGTCACCTAAAAAAGCCACTCTATGGACTGAGACAAGCCGGAAGGCAGTGAAACACAAAATTGGATACAGAGCTAAAGAAATTAGGATTTGAAGCATCAAAGGCTGATCCTTGTGTCTACATATTAGCGAAAGGAGGAGTAAAGATAATTATTGCTATATATGTAGACGATTTGCTCATAGCCTACTCTTGTCCAAGAAAACTTGCTGAAATCAAGAAAATATTAAATGAAAAATTTGAAATTAAAGATTTGGGACAACCAAAACGTCTCATAGGCATAGACATAACATACAAGGAGAATGAAATAAAATTGACACAGAGGCAATTTATACAAGACATTCTGAAAAAGTTTAGGATGGAAGATTGCAATCCTACAACCACACCGATGGAAATGAATTTAAATCTGGAAGTAAACAAGGAAGGAAAAGTTGAAAACTTACCTTACAGAAGCCTAATTGGTATGCTAATGTACCTGTCAGTTGCCACCAGGCCTGATATTACATATGCTGTAAATTATTTATCCAGATTCAATGACAGCTATGGAAAAGAACATTAACAGGCAGCAAAAAGAATTATACGCTATCTGAAGGGAACAATGGACATTGGACTAACATACTCTAAGGAACAAGAATACCTTCAAGGCATGGCAGACGCTGATTGGGGAGCTTGCAAATTAGACCGAAGATCCTGTTCGGGCTACAGCTTCAAATATGCTGGAGCAGCAATCAGCTGGGCGTCAAAGAGACAAAGAAGTGTCGCACTATCAACAGCTGAGGCTGAATACGCATCCCTGACAGAGGCTGCAAAAGAAGCCATTCATCTCAAATCATTGTTCAAGGACCTGGGCGTCAACTTTGGAAAAATTATAATATACAATGATAACCAGGCAGCTTTAAAATTGAGCCAGAACCCTATAGTGTCTTCAAAGTCCAAACACAGATCTAAAGATGCACTACATAAGAGACTGTATCAAAGAAGGAATTTTGAACGTTGTATATCTACCTACAGAAGACATGGAAGCGGATATACTGACTAAAGCATTGCCGGGACCACGAATTGCACTTCTAAGAAGCAAACTTGGTCTTCTACATTAGTGTTGTGAGGAGGAGTGTTGTACATCACTAGTCTATAGGCATAGTTACGTTAGTATTATATTATTATTATTATTATTTCTACTCGGGACGCCGCGGCTCGCGCAGACGGGTGATCAGATCACGTTTGTGGATCTATTTCACCCACTATCCCAGTCTAAGCTATAGGCACATCACTAATGCCGCTGAAATACTTGTCAATGTCACTTCATTGTCTTGTGTGAACGCTATATATTGAAAATGTAATTCTCTTATAAATGTTTAATAAAACAACAGTTTAACAGTGAAATATCTTTATTCGCTTCACTGCGGCACCCAACAAATATTCTTACTGCCATATTGTAGCTACTTCTTTGAAAACAAGTTGTTGTACCCGGAACAACCACTAATCTATCAGGATACCTTGTATTGTTGAAGGAGAAAGTGTCTTGTTTTCTTATGAACTTTTCAGAGCTATAAAGCTATCTCTGTCTAAAATATAAAAAAATGTAATTTGTGGATTTGCTAAACATTTTCCTCCACTGGCATTTCTTCGCGCTTGCTATTCATTACACCGGTTACAAAAGAAAAGTTTGTATTCTTGTCTATGGTCTCTTCCAAAGAAGAGGCGGTATGGCTATAAAAAAAAGCCTTAACCGGAACAAAAAAAAATGAAGTTTATAGGCTGTATCTGGTACAAACAAATAATTCATTCGATAGTACAGAAGTACTTTGGATAATAGGCATTGTTCGGACCGTACGATTTGATCAAGGTTTGATGCACAATTCGGTATTTGTGAAGGAATAGATAACATCCCAATAATAGTCATCCATCCCATAACTTTGTTTGTCCCATAATAGTTAGCTGTTAACTATGACGCTGCTTCTTCCTGCCCTCCCTGCTGTTGTTCACAGGGAATTTTCAAAGCAATATTTTCAGCGAGAAGATATTTGCCGATTTTGCTGGTTGAAAGATGCAGGCAATGAATTGTACTGTAAGATAAGTAATTGTATTTTGAAAACATCTCTATTTTTTAAAGTTGAAAATTGTCTTAACATGGATTTTTCGGCACACGACACGAATTATCATCCAAAAAAAATATGTGACAATTGTTATAATTGGATAGAACAGTTTAACAGTTTCAAGAATTTTTGTTATGATACTGACAAAAAGCTTAAAGAAATATTAGCAAAACAGATAGATAGTGAAGAACCTGTTAATTTGCAAATAAGTCAAAATAATATTCAAGATATGCTACTAGAGACTAATAATGTGAAACATGAAAGTGATGATGAATTGCATGAAATATATGTTCAAAAAACTGTTCATGAAGATAGTCTTGAAAAAAATGATGATTTAATACTGGAAGGTAATATAAGTGATAATGATGCAGACGAAGAAAACCTACAGCACATTATGGATAAGTGTACCAGCCCAGAACCCTTAGACAATTGTCTAGAAAGCTTACAACATTCTGAGTCTAATTCAGATGCTAAACACACAACTGACATAGAAAAGTCCAGTGAAAACATGGATGACTCTAATTTTATGATCATGGCAGAATCACATTTGGAACAAATTACAAACAAAAAAATAACAACACCAAAGGCACTCAAAGGTGGCTACAAATGTTGTGTATGTGATAAGTTTTTACCGACCAGACCGTTATATTCAAAACACATAAAGAATCACAAAGACAAAAAACAAGTGAAATTGTACATCAAATGTAAACAATGCAATAATGGCTTTTTACAAAACAATCAATTGATGGAACATACAGAAAACTATCACAAACATGACATTGTGACTGCAGCACTTGATAATCAAGCACTACTTAAGTGTGATATATGTGATGGTAAATTTTCCACCAAATTTCAAATAAGAAGACATATTAGAGTAGCGCATAGTAAATTATTTAAATTAAAACACAAAAAAGAATATACACATAATAAAAAGGATCTACAAACGGAACAATTGATGGAACATCTTCAAAATAATGACAAACAGGAGATTGTGACCGCAGCACTAGATAATGATCAAGCACAATTTAGGTGTGTTAAATGTGATAGACAATTATCAAGTTTAACTCAATTACAAAGACATATTGAAGCAGTTCATCAGGAAAGTTCATGTTTTGGTTGCATGAAGCAGTTTAAAAGTAAAGCAGCTCGTTGGTGCCATGAAGCTCGATTTACTTGTGAGGCACTCGAAGATGGCTACAAATGTTGTGTATGCAATAAGTTTTTACCGACTAAACTGTTCTATATAAAACACTTTAATAATCACATAGACAAAAAAGAGGTAAAATCGTACTTTAAATGTAGAAGCTGCGATAATCACTTTTTACAAAAGTATCAATTGATAAAACACATAGAAAAATATCACAAACATAAGATTGTGACTGCAGCACTTGATGATCAAGCACTACTTAAGTGTGATATATGTGATGGTCAATTTTCAACCAAATTTCAAATAAGAAGACATATTAGAGTAGCGCATAGTAAATTACTTAAATTAAAACACTAAAAAGCATATAAACATAATAAAAAGGTTCTACAAAAGGAACAATTGATTGAACATCTTCAAAATAATGACAAACAGGAGATTGAGACCGCAGCACTAGATAATGATCAATCACTATCTAAGTGTGTTAAATGTAATAGACAATTATCAAGTTTAATTCAATTACAAAGACATATTGAAGCAGTTCATCAGGAAATTTCATGTTTTGGTTGCATGAAGCAGTTTAAAAGTAAAAAAGCTCGTTGGTGCCATGAAGTTCGATTTACTTGTGAGGCACTCAAAGATGGCTACAAATGTTGTGTATGCAATAAGTTTTTACCGACAAAACTGTTATATTTAAAACACTTAAATAATCACATAGACAAAAAACAGGTAAAATCATACTTTAAATGTAAAAGCTGCGATAATCACTTTTTACAAAAGGATCAATTGATACAACATATAGAAAATTATCACAAACATAAGATAGTGACTGCAGCACTTGATGATCAAGCACTACTTAATTTAAAACACGAAAAAGAATATAAACATAATAAGGAGGTTGCCAAAGAATTTTCATGTTTTGGTTGCCTAAAGCAATTTAAAAATATAAAAGCTCGTAGGGAACATGAAGTCCAAGATACTTGTGAGGCACTCAAAGATGGCTATAAATGTTGTGTGTGTGATAAGTTTTTACCGACTAGAATATTATATTCACAACACTCATATAATCACAAACATAAAAAAGAGGTAAAATTCTACTTTAAATGTAAAAAATGTGGTAATCACTTTTTACAAAAGGAACAATTCATGGAGCATCTTCAAAATCATGACAAACAGGAAATTGTGAGCACAGGATTTGATGATCAAAACAAGGAGGTTACCAAGGAAAAGGGAAAGGACATATCATGTTTTGGTTGCCTGAAGCAGTTTAAAAACATATTAGCTCGTTCGCGCCATGAAGTTCAATATACTTGTAAAGCACTCAAAGATGGCTACAAATGTTGTGTATGCCATGAGTTTTTACCAAATAGAAGGTTATATTCAAAACATTTGAAAAACCATATAAAAGAAAAAGAAGTTAAATTCTACTTTAAATGTAATAAATGCGATAACCGCTTTTTAACACAGGAACAATTGAGTAAACATCTTGAATTCCATGAACAGTCTCCTTGTCCGGCACCATTTAAGAGTGATAAATGTGATAGGCAATTTTCAGACAGTTGTCAATTACGATCACATGCTAATATAGCACATAGGAAAGATAAAAAATCTGTATGTGATGTAAGTATCAATTTGATGTAAGGGGCTTATACATACATTTTGGATTACTTATAATAGTAATTATTTATTAAATGTATTTTATGATTATGTATTTATTTTCAAATAATAATAATAAGCATTTATTGAAAAACCACAATAACAAGGAGGTACATTACATTACACATGGAGTCCTGCACTAAGCTCGGCTAAAGGCTTGCATCACAGGAGCCGCAAAACAGTCTACAGTTAACAAGAATGGTAATGTGGGTAAAATAATATTAAACAAGTTACAAAATATAATTTAAATATGCAAAAAGGGAATAAAATAAAACTATTGAGATAACATGGGGGCGAGTGAGAATGAGCTCGGGAGTTGATGAGTATAGGGAGACGGGGGGGAGGCGATGAGGGCGAATTTTACCGAAATAGTAAAAACAATTTATGGTGCGACTTCGTCTGTCTGTCACACCTGTTTATTTCAACTTTAAATTTATTAGAATAATTGTGCAAACAACTTATTGCAAATATAAAATATTATTATTATTGTTCGATAAAATAAATAAATAAAAGGGGCCAATCGCCAAGGGTATCGTGGGTCCACAGTGGCCAAAATAGGGGGGAGGCAACATTTTTATCTTCTTTAAAAAGTGACTAAGCGTCTGTTGTAATAAATGTCGGGGTTTTTTCACACAATGACATCTGATTGCAAACTAGGCAAAGCCTGTAGTCTGTCTGTCTGTACTATGGATATCAGAGACTGATATACATAAATAAATAACACTCATATACAGAACAAACACTTGTGTTCTTCACACAAATGTTTGCCCTGGGCAGGGATCGAACCTACGGCCCACACCAACAGGGCAGTCAATTTAAATCTATTTTTTTGTGCTGTCTGTAGGTACGCACAGCAGCAAGAAAGAGGAAGCAAAACCAGTACAAGCTTAACTAGCACTACTCTACAAACGACCGAAGCCAGAGACTCGCCGCAGTTCAAAGTTTTTCCTCTGACATGCGGCCGTGTGTACCCTTTATAAAAATCAGATTAGGGCTTTTCATGAACAAGGCGTGATATTATGTATGTATAATACATACTTTGGAATTATGATACCAGTTAAGCACTATTTTTTTTTACAGATTTGTGGATGTGTATTCAGTAGTAAAGGAAACGTGACGAGGCATATTCAGGAATGCCATGAAGGTAGCACCACTAACATCAAAAAATTTCAATGTTCTTATTGTGGATATCAAACTTTTAATAAAAGTAAACTTCCAGACCATATCAGGTAACTAGGTATACTAGAGTTCAAGAAAGATTCAGGTGTTTTGTAAACAAAGTCAACCTCAAATTCATGTAAAATGTATTAAAAATATAGATATTTCTGGCTTTCTGTATGTAAAACGGTAGACTAAGCGTTTTTCTGTCCGTGTAATTATGTTTACAAACACGTGTAATTATGGATAAATATTTTTTTTAAGAAAAAATATTGTTTACAATTCACTCTTTCTCTGACTCTTTCGTGAACTCCGGTATATTGTTTATGTTTATTCAAATCAAATATAATTTATTTATTGTTGGATATTAAAATCTCTGAATGACGTCAGCTAAACTACATCGCTTCACAAACAAAGTGGCGCTATGGTGGTAAAAAAAGAAGCGACAATAAAAACCCACTTGCTATTCTGCCGTCCACAAGCTATAATGCCGTTATCTACGAAAATGGAATTTCGATTTACGCGGCATTGAAGACAAAATCGATGCTGTTTGATAAATAAACCAGTTATTTACAACTTTGACATATCATTGAAAAGGTATTTAAGTGAACTGTACGATGCTTTTATTTTCACAACGTTATAGAAAGGTATCACGGAAATATTTGAAAATTTCTGTTCGCGGTTAGTTTTGTTTTATTAATTTGTTCATAAAAACACCACTAAAATGCCGTTAACGTTATATTAGCGGCATTTTAGCGTTTGATATTTGATGTATTTTATTGTCTTGTAAAATACAAGATTACTTTTTTATAAATACTTCACTAAAATGCCGCTAAGTCCTTTAACGGCTTTAAAGTTTGAACTCTGGTTTTCTGGTCACAAGACTTAACTACTTAACTTAGGCATTTAAGGCAAGCTATTTAAGTTTAAATTTATGAAATTGTTTTTATGTCTTTTTTTTTCGGTTTTATTGCAACGCTTAATTGCAGTTAAGTTTCAAACCTTTATACTTAATGGCAATTTAGCTTAGTAAACACTATAAAATAACTGAATGAATCCAAAAAAATGTATTTAAAGTGCAAAATGAAAATAGCTTTATCTCAAATTAGGATATGCTACTTATTAAACAATCAACATGATAATTTTCAGGTCTTTTCTAAGAAAATGTAATGAAAGTGACATCAATTAAAATGATAATTAATAATATTTATTACCTAGGCAGGTTTTTTTTTAGGTACACAGTTCAGCGTTTTCACAACAGGAAGGTACAGTTTATTTTCACAACTCAGGTTTACAATTCAAACATCCATTACTATACGTATTCATAAGTATACATATTCATTTCTATTTTTATATTTCATTCATTACTATACATATTCTCAAAGTTCAGTATTATCAAATAATTAAAAACTGAAAAACACAGCTCTGCCTGCTAAGTTAGTGTTCATGATAACAAAAATACATCTAATTAAAAGCAAAAAGTTAAAACCTCTCAAAAATATAAACGTACAAACTTAGTCCACAAATATCACCTACTTTAGTAAATAATAATTAGTTTTTAATTACTAATAGGCACAACTTTTAACTTATAATAGTTTCTAATACAAAGCGTATTGAGTGAGTCCTTACCTATTACTTAATACTTAATCAGCAATCAGTGATCAGTCTTTTTTATTTTGATTGACGTTGTTTGTAGGCAAATTAATCCAAAATTGCTGTTTGTGTTTGGGTATTATGCTTGATGATAAGTTTTGAATGATGTCAGCTTTTCTTTTAGACTCAATGCATTTTGGTTGCGAGTGAAATTCTTATTTCGTAATACTTGGGTTTTTTAAATATTTGTCATTTTAAAAGCGCACCTCAGTCTACTCGTACTCAAAATAATTTTGTACATAAGATCGTTACTTTTTCGGGTGAAACAAATCTGAACTATATCTTATAAGTATGCTCGTGGGTTTGAGTTTTGAACTCTCCAGTCCGATACATAATTTTGTACGTCAAAAAAATCTTCTGTTGCCATAGACTTTACAGTCACTTTGGATTTGTTGATTGACGCCACTGCATCTTCGAAGATTGAAATAACTCGGTACCACCTTGGATACGGCCCTGACGTACAAACTGTCTTAACACCAAGCAGAAAGTGGGCGCCCGCAATAACTTTCTGCGCAGTCTTTTCGTGTTAGCCTCTCACAGGAGAGATACCCCACTGCATCAATTAACCCAGTGTCTGAGCGACTGGCCGACTTGGAAGTCATTAAACATACTCCGGACCCAAGTCGGTCGGAGTAACGAAAATATGTGCAAGTCAGGCTTTGGCGCAGCAGATCCTGCTTGTCTCTGTGGCTTCTCTCCGCAAACGATAGTACACCTTTTGACCTGCCCTGCGTGCATCTCTATCTGCTCGCGCGAAGACTTTTACAAGGCCACCGATAACGCTGTCCGGTGGCGGCGGAGTATTGGTCCAATACAGTATAAATCACGCCAGAATCGACTCAAAAGAAGAAGAAGATCATCAAAGTCAGTAAAATCATAGAGTTTGCCTTTTTCTTCATGGGAAGCTCTATTTGGTGATACATAAATGTGTGTTCTGGTTCAAAATAGTACAGAATATTTTTTTCTGAGGCAATGTCATCACTGTTGACCAAGTGAACAAAAAGTGAATAAAGTAACAAATTTTTTTTTGTGCGCTGCAGTTGTCTATCCAAATATGCAAGGTACTAACGTCTCTGTTACGGAGAAGAAAATGGTAAATGCAGACATGATATCATTTTGTTTCGTTCGAGCAATGCCTTCATGCCAAATGACCGAAAGTGGCTTAGATTCAGTATTGATCTTGCCTAGTTGTGCAAATGTTTCATTATACACCACAAGCCGATAATAAAATATTGCAGCATTAAACATTTCCAGTCTAAGCAGCATCCTAAATCAGCACTTTAATGTTTTTCTGGATTTCTTTGGTCTTCCTCTTTGTGTTTTTTGTAAAGCTTTCTTGCCATGTTATACTTTCTATGATATTTACCCACTGCACGCAAAGGGTACAATCTGCTTTGGTCTGTTTTTTGGCATCATGGGACGTTTAATTTTTGTAAAAGTTATAAGATTCGCATATTTCGCCTTCTTAATTTCCAAGACAAGTAAAACATATATTAAATTTCTGTATGTGTTGCCTATAAGTTTATAAGAAATAGTTTTATCTGGATTCTTTTCACAGAAATGTTTATGCATTTGGGCAATCTTAGAGTCACTAGGTAAGTATCGTCGCAGAAGTGCATGTTAGCTAGCGTACTTTTAGCCTTAGATTCAATATATTGAGTCAGTAAATCACATTCAAATGCTGGTGTTTTCTGGTGCTTTCCTCGACTATCGGTAGATCGGTCTATGAAATCGTTGTATAAGATCTGTCATTGGTTTTTTCATAACCCAAAGTAGTCAAAAGAAATATTTTGCATACTTCCACTCTAGTGTCATCGAGTTTTTTAAGTGTATTTATTCTTCTTGGGTTTCTTTAAGGTTCGCTGGTAGTTTTTCTCTTTGGAATTGCTACTGAAGTGTGTGCTCTTATAAGTGAACGCTGCTGTTGCCACGAAATGTTCCAGAACGTTGTATTGATTGCTGCTCGATCTTCTTGGCTGAATAGAGAAACACATTTTTTCATACATTTTTCACCACATCCAGGTTTGACACCACTTTCTAATATTTTTCAAATTTTTGCTTCACTTTTTCGTTGTTGTAGAGTAGAATTATATTTTTACTATCTAAAATTTCTTTCCTTTTCCCGTGTTTTTCTCTGTCTCCTGATTCATGACTGATTGTATTTTTATCTTAATACTTTCCGTTTTATTTTCGTTTTGTTTAGTTTTTATTTTTAGTCTCACTTCTGGGTGCAAATACAGGTTATAGTTTTACAATCTTTGTAAGTTTCTTCGTCTATGAAATGAGAATAACAAAGAAAGCAGAGGCAACATCCGCATGTTGAATTGAATCATTCCGTTTCGACGCCGCCCGAATCAAACCGTGTAGTTCAGTTTACGGCACTTTAGTGTTGTAAAGTTGGATAGCCGCAATTTATCTATGTCTTCATATGCAAATATTTACAATGATAGTCAAATTTTGTCGTTAATGATAAGAGCACAAATTGTAAAATTCGAATAATGATTTGGCAAATAAATTTCTAAATTGCCGTTACGATCCTTTAATCACATTCTTGTGTAGCATTTTCACTTAGCGGCATTTTAGTCTAGGGTCATAACTAGAAATTTGAAAGTACCTAAGCATAACTATAAAACATTAAATGTATTTTAATCGCAATGTAGCTTACAAAAATGAGTTAACGGCAATTAAGTTTGGCAACTGAGAGTAAAATTGTAATGAAAATATAAGTTATTCAATTTTGACGGCATTTTAGCTATGCAATTGTAGTTAATCGCATTATAGCTGTGTTTGCAAAGTAAAATCAGTCATTTAACGGCAAGTTTCTTTTAATTATTTCAGAAACTAAATAAGATAGAAAAATATGACCTAGATAGGTCGATAGAGAACCGTTTTGTGATATTGATAGCATTAAAAAGTGAAAATAGAGCAGATGTTGGTTAACGGCATTTTAGCTTATGGACGGCAGTATTGTAAATATGAAATAACTGAAGTAGAAAGTACACGCTTATCGTTGATATTAAGGTGCGTATCGACTTCGCGCGGCAAACCATCGAACATTGGCTCGAGCGGCAGCCGCGCAAAATGGGTACCGTGCTACCGCGTGCAAACTCGAACATTGGCGCCCTCGAATGTGCCGCGCGACGAACCTGTTCATGTCGGTTTTTGACAGCGCGGCAAAGGAGCGTCAGTACGTTCTGCGCGCGCAATTGGGAAGGATCTTCACGTATTTTAGTTGATGCGCGCGGCAAAAACATTGAAAACGATAAGTGTCGTACTTTAATTAGATTATACATATAAGTACTAAACAAATTCTATGGAACACTAGTGGTAATTATCACAACAAATCATTAAGAAATGATAGAAAGACATCAGTGCAGAAATGGGCCTGTCTGTCTGTATTCTATTCACATATATATATTTTTTTCATCCACCAACGAACTTTTCACTTTGATTTCTTGTGAATAATGTGATAAATAATGATATAAGCAGCAGACGTCGCCGACGTAAAACGTCCATGGATGCCGCGCACAAAGCAAACAGTAGTTGTCGGATTGGCTGCCGCGCGCGGCAGCCGCGCTTCAAAGAAATTGTACACTAAAAATGGCGCTAGCCAAAACCTAGGTTTGCCGCGGTCGAACAATGCCGATACGCACCTGGTATAAATATTATATTATTTTTAGCTTATTTGATGATCAATCTTAGAGCAATGCGTCAAACGGTCTTTGCGCGCGTATATCTTGTTACTGTACGTGATCAATACTACGAATAAATAATATTTATTCGTGGGATCAATACAATATTTTGGCAAACAACACAGCACATATTAACCGGCAATTTAATTTTAGGATACACACAGGTGAACGGCCCTTCGCTTGCGATTTGTGTCCTCTACGCTGCGCGTCCAATTCGAACTTGATCAAACACCGCGCCCGCCACTTTATTGACCCGACAAAACCTTTTCAGGTAAATTTTAGATTCAGAATTATTCTACAAAGCAGATAATCGCAAAATTTCACAATCACAGGCAGGATTTGAACCTGAGCCTTCTCCGTCAGTACTGGAGACGCTTCCCAACTATGCTACCATTGTCCTGCCTGATGTTGTGAAATTTGCGACCTCTACGCATTCCAACGTTGCGTTTGCGTTGTGCTGCCACCTAGTAGGTAGTTGCTGTACTAGCACAACTAGTCCATCATTGCAGATAGATTAAACCACGGTAGCCTAGTTGGTAAAGCGTCTCCGGTACTGACGGAGAAGACGCAGGTTTCCTGCGTGTGTTGTGAAACTGCGAATAAAGTAGAAATACTTTGTAGATTTATCCGAACGCAGGAAGTGTTAAAATAAAAATCATTTTCAGAATAAGGTATTCAAGCTACTAGACTATCAGTCTAAAGCCACGATCACACCTAGCTGAATTCAGACTTATTTGGCATACATTGCTCGTTGAAGTAAGGATATTGCAATTAACATAACCAAGCCTCCCAGCAATGTATGCCGATTTAGTCTTTGAATTCAGCTAGGTGTGATCGTGGCTTATACAGTACACTTTTTTCTGTCTTTCTATTTGCTCCCCTCGTAAAGCGATAGTGAATTTACGAAGGAAAATGCCCGTGACTTTTTGAGACAACACAAATGGGGCTTACACAAGATCACTTAAAATCTTCATCAGCTGTGCCATCCGGAATAAATTTACTGGATAACACACTATCTTTATCACAATCTTTATCACACTATCTTTATTAGTCACTAAATCACTTAAATGCACAAACAACTAAAATTTCAATTGAGCAGGGAAACGCCCGCGAGTTCCCGCCTAAAAGTCATTATTTATTCGAAGTACAGTCGAAATATTGTAGCTTGATTGATTAGAGATAGCAGAGCTATGTGATTGCAGAACAGAGCGATATTATACCCTATACTAATAAACGAGCAATATTATACTATCGGTTTCTCGAAAACGGCTAACGATTTTGATGAAATTTAGTATCCGGGGGTTTTTGGGGGCGAAAAATCGATGTAGCTAAATTCGTTTTGCACGTGTTTTAAGCATTAAAAAAATACCGCGTTTTAAACAGAAACCTACAGCGCCATCTGTTGGCGAGTAGCATAGCTTGCTCACTCGATGATATTTTAATTATGAGGCGGCCATTACAGAGCGAAGCTCGGTCGACCAGATACTATATATTTAGGTGTTCGTGCCTTCGCTTGAACCATATTTGAGATTACACTCTAGTATCTCAGCCCGTTTCACTCAGATTTCATATCTTGCAGCGCCCTCTGGCGACTATTTTGGTTACTAAGGTCCCCCCCCCCCACGCCCGTCACAAGCGCCCGTCTGTTCTTTGATCAGTACGCTTTTGTATCTCAGCCGAGTAACACGTGCCTAGTGAAATATTTTTTTTTTTTTAAATTTTCTCGTTCTGTTGTGAATTCCGCTCGGACTCTTAGCCCAGCGACGAGACGCAGCTGCCTCTATTAGGCACCGTCATTACCGAAGTCATTGTAAAATGATTTTTCGTGCAACACTGTAAATTCCGCTCGGACTTTTGGGTCCAGTGACGAGACGCAGCTGCCTCTCTAGGCACCGTCATAACCGTCGTCTCATTGACCGACGTATGTTACCACATACGGCTGCCTCCCTTAAGCACCGTAATTGTAAATGCCATGGTTTCGTGATATGACGGGTGTCGCTTCACGAGACAACGTGTCGCTTCACAAAACGACGTGTCGCTTCACAATTCGACGTGTCGCCTCACGAGACGTCATGTCGCTTCACGAGACGTCGTATGTCGCCTCACTCATCGACGTCGTCTCACGAGACGACGCGTGTCGCTTTATTGGCCTGCGTCGTTTCACGACGCGTGTCGGCTCATGACACGACAAGGAACAGTGGCCAGTTTTGAAACTAATCTCACAAGCCGATCATCATCATTGCCCTAGCTTTGTTCTAGGCGACCTATCCTAAGGGATTTGACAAGAGCACTGGTATTCTCAAAGAGCGACTGCTATCAGACCTCTGCAACCCAGAGGGAAGGTAAACCAAATCCAAACCTAGACAAGGTTTTATAAGGCTATAATGGCCAGCATGGATGTCAAAGCCCCAAGCCGTCAAACGGCCTCTGACTTGGCTTAATTACTATCATTGACAGGCCGGGATCAATGGCTTAACGCGCCACCCAAAGCACGAAAACGCTCTAGTTGTTGTGCCACTATAGTCTAGCTATAGCGATCTCCCGTCCGGGTTCTGACTACGGCTCACATTGCTTAACTTTCTTGATCAGAAAGAAAGAGTAACTACCACTCGACCACGAGCGCTTCTCTTATTACACGTTAATTACAGAACATGGCAAGTACTTCCACAGTAATTATGGACGGTCTGCAGTCTAAGTGGCCTATGCATGTTGCCTCAATCAATGATCTTTGTCGCCTAACACAAAAACTTGTTGTCAGCTAATGGTCATCCTTTCATTTTGAGATTTATAATCAAAACAGACGGCAAGCTAACTTATCTCCTCTAGAAGCTATTCTCTCTTCAAACAAAATCATTTGTTTTGATGACTTGGAGGTCAGATTACCCGGTGTTCTTAAAATTGAGAGAACCTTATGTAGTTAATAGCATCAGACGTTACCTTGCGAAATTCCATTATTTCAATTTATGGAAAATATGTAGCAACCTCCAAAATTAGATGCCATGCACTCACTTTTTACCGCTTGCTTGTCCGCAAATAAATGTGTAGGCAACAAACAAACAACAACACGACAAGGGAGGTAATTTATTATTAAAAAGTCACTTCGTAACCTCAAAATTAAGAAGATATTTTGTTGCCTCAAAGGACGTTGTATCTAGAGTAGCACAGTGTGGCGCTTCAAAGCCGACACGGTTCATACTTAAACCACATACTTTTTATCCGTATGAGAGACGAAAAACAAAATATTCTTAGCCACTTACGCCGAAGTAATTGTAACGTATCCTCCCTTCATTCCTTTGTTCTTACAGACAAGTGATTTGAATTGAATGTCTTATACGTGGCTTACAGAAAGATTCCTCGACAAGTTGGGACATAAGTACTAATAAGAAAATATGAATTTCCTTATCCCCCCACAAAATTATATCTTTGCTTGCATGGTCATAACGATTGATGTTAAAAGTTTGTGAATAATAATAACACAGCACACCTACCTTGGGAAGTACGTTCCCACTTTCTTCTGGTAGATAGAATGAGAGGGGGGGGGGGCAATAAAAACTACCAGTCCAACAAGGACAGCCTCACTTTCAGCGAGGGGAAGAAACGGTTTCACCTATCTGCTCCCCGTCTAAGTGCATTCCTGTAAAGTGAAACTTACAATTTTATTCACAGCTGCAGCCTGATGACAATAGCTACACAAAAGACTGATTCATTATTCACGTCAAATTTATTTTAAAACTACTTCTAAACGTTTCTTTCTTCATTGTCCACAAACGCTTACATACAAACACAGAGTAAGTAAGAGGTTATTACAGCGCGTTCAGAAAAGTCTGTCTATGACGGTTATTTTCTGCGCATGGGTGACAGGCGGAGAGCCAATGAACGATCCGCTCGCCCCTGGGGGGCAAGTATCTACTAACTCCTTGCTGGGGGGAGCCGCGCCTACCCCCGCGACTCTTGACTTCTGCCCATTAACGGTCACAGACGGAGTTATTTTGCACGCAGTATACAAAGACGAGTTTAGCTAATAAATCGGAGTTCCTGCCAGCTTTTCTAAGCTTGCTTGTTGCGTGATAGGCTCCGCGCACACCAAGCGGCAGAGCAGACGAGAGCAGTTTTTGATAACATTGCAAAATGGACTTTATATTCATATGAATAAAATTGAAAATTGCCTGAGAGGCACTAAAACTGCTCGCGCATGCTCGAGCATGCTCGAGCAGCCGCGCGGCAGTAGGCAGGCGCTTTGTCGTAGTGTTGCCATCTTAGTTAATTTTGGGCTAGATTTATCCTTTTTTACTGTAGTTGGATCTCGTTTGTCACAGAGTAGGTACAATCAGGAGCACGTCGATCTTAACACATTGGACTTTGTACCATATTTACTTGACGTAGGTTAGGTTGATACTAGAGAAACGCTGCAAGTGTTAAGCTTGACGTGCTTTTGAGTGAAAACTACAAATAAATCTTGTCTTAACCACAATATAGCCACTTCGTTAGTAATTCATAGTTCATTAAGTAAGCTGCAAGAGGGAATGTTTAGATTTGCAATTATTTGTTTGTAAAACAAAAAACCAACCATGAAAAACATAAGAAACTTTACGAAAAAGAAGTCCAGCTCGACGTAAACACTGCTTTATCCGCCATCTACTTTACGAAGTTTGAATAAAATTTAATAGTACTGACCATAGTCAATCAGTGTTGCTAACTCCTTCAAAAAACTTCCTAAATATTGCGCAATACTCCTGTACCACGTGTCCCGCAAAGATCAAGTGTTCCCAGTTTCTACCAAAGATAAAAAAACAAAAAATTTTACTTACCTTAAACATATCGTCACTCGTTCCTCAACCGATATACTTGAACGATAGTTAGTATTTCTTTTATGAATATGAGGTCGTAATAAGTTTACTAACATTTCAAATTTTTCGTAGTCCATTTTATAATAATCGTAAAACAAACTTCCTCGCGATGGTAAAAAATTGCATAAAGTATGAAATTCACCAAAAATGCTTCTCTCTTGCCAGGTTTCCTCCATCCATATTGACCTCCTATTTTTATTGTTATGTGATAATTTATTTTTATGCCGCTCCACCTCTTCCTCTTCCGCCAATAGTGCTATTATTACAATATCCCAATCTACCATATTTACGCAAAAACGTTTCACCTAGTTGAATGTTCACAACAAACTGACAACACGGCATGGTAACCCCGAGAGCAGTCATCGTCATGCTCGCGCATGCTCGAGCATTTTGCCGGTCGGTCTGCGCGGGCCCATAGCCAGTAAGCGTATCAACACTTTCTAGTCAAAGCAGGACAACCCTGACATCAAAAGATTTTGGCCTCTGAGATGATTAAGTCTCCACTAACCAAGAAGACAACTGCGACCTTCCGAAGCACAAAAAACGCTATAGCTGCCGCAGTTAACCATACCCAGAACTTATGTTGCGTAACTTTCTTTATTTGTAAGGAAAATTCATCTAAGCTATAACCGTTTTTGTGAATATGATGCTATTATTCACGAGTCGCAAGATTAATAATATTGCACTTAAAGACTAAGACAAGTACACGCAACTTTAGCTTCTCTTGTCAAAAAGCTTCTTAACCATCGTTTTGTGCTTACAAAAACAGTATTAAATTATCCGATGCCAGGATCTAGTAGGTACTTTCTTCACCAAATTTTGGGCATTTGACGAAGGCTTTTTCCAGCAAGTAAATAATGAACATACTACTAAAATGTTTTGTTATTTCGAGCCGATTCTGGCGTGATACGTTTAGGCATACTTTACTGAGCAAACAAAATACTCCACCACACATGACAGGCAGCCAGCACATTGGTGGTATTGTAAAGGTCATCGTGTAAGAAAAAAAACCGGCCAAGTGCGAGTCGGACTCGCGCACTGAGGGTTCCGTACCACCACATAAACATAATTGTATTAGTTGAAATTTCAGTAAGTTAATGTGCTAGATTTTTTGAGTCCGACACGCGCTTGACCAAATTTTATTGTTTGTTGTTATTTTATAGCCTATGCCCTATAAACATACCAATTTTCAAGTTTGTAAGTGTTCCCGTTTTTAAATAGAACTAAAATAAAAATCGCCTCAGCGACCATCCAACTTGACCCCTCTCTCATATGAAAGTTCTTGAAACGGGAGCTCACCACAATTGGTTACCATTAGTTGTGAGAAAAGTTGTAATATTTAATGATTTCAGACTTTTCCCATTATTTGTACTGTGAGACCTAGCTTCTTGCCAAATTTCATAATTTTAGGTCAACGGGAAGTACCCTGTAGGTTTTTCATTTTTGAATAAATGTATGAAGATGAGGACATAAAATGCCATATCTTTTGATTGCGTCGTTGTAAAAAATTGAAATTTTCAGATCTTGTGTGGTTCATGCATCCTAATATATGGTATTAATTTCAACCTGATACCTTTACCCGTTCGTGAGATAAAGGGTCTTGACAGACAGACAGACAGACAGACAGACAGACAGACAGACAGACAGACAGACGGACAACAAAGTGATCCTATAAGGGTTCCGTTTTTTTCTTTTGAGGTACGGAACCCTAAAAGTAGGTAACTTTCGCCAATATAGACCTTTTGGACCTTATTAACTAAGCTACAGGCTTTAGATAGGTAACCAACATGTTTACAGCTGGATTTGTAATACCCTTAATTGCATATTACCTATAGTAATGTTTATTTTGTTCCGGGTCTTAGCCCGATAATAGTTATTAGGCAAAATAAATTACCTTATTATTCCCGACGTTTCGGCTGCGTTGCAACAGCCGTGGTCACGGGTAGACTGAAGAGAGGTGAACTACGTAGATATTATTGTGAGGGTAAACTAAAATTGTTATTGTCTCGCAGAGGAAAAGTGCGAAAGTCTAAAACAAACCTTACCTATAGTAAGCTAAGCGTCAAATCCTTGCTATTGAGTAAGCAGATGCAACCAAGTAGGCAGCAGTAACTTATTTACTTCTTGCTTGTATGAGTTTTCAGATCCAAAAGATGATGTCGTAGATCGAGGATCTCTTGCAGATGCCTCAGTCAACCTTACCCAGACTTATGTATTTGCTAACATTAATTAATAGCTATATTTCCCAGATGATGCTCACATCCTAAGTGCAACCGTACAAAGGGGAAACACCCATGCTAATAATAATATCAGGACTATCTGATAGCTATCACCACCCGCTAAAAGTATTTGAATTCGGCCTGTTAGAATTGACAAATTATTGTTAAATCTGCAATAATGTTCATATTAAATTTAAACTTTGCTTCGGTTGCTCTGGAGTTTAGTTGTTCTGTAGTTTTGTAGTTCAGTAGCATATTTGCATTGCCATAAATGCACTTTTTCAGTTTGATTGTTTTTCCGCTGTAAAGTAAAAAGATTTCTTGAACAGTCAAAAAATTCTTTATTCCGCTACAGAGTTAGTTTCGAAAAACAATTTTTGGTCGGTTTGTTATAGTTTGCTTTCTTATAACAGCAACAGCTTGTTCTGATGAACTTGTGGTAAGATCAAGGATACCCGTATTTTGTTGGTATCCCAAAAATCCCAATACTCTACTTCCAACTTGTATGCACCAACAATGAAGACTTCGACACCTTTTGCAGTAAGGCCTTTGTTGTAAATTTTAAAAAACCATGAATAATAGTTTAACATAAATAACTTTTCACTATATTTTTATCGTGGTTTGATGGTTTTTACAAAAATCCTTTTTACCTTTAAGCATTCTAGAATACTTTTGTAATTACAATGACATAGTAAAGTAGTAGTTTTTGATCCCTAACTATCTCAACTCTCGACGAATCTTCTTTGCTCTTTTAGCATGATAAGACTATTAAAACAAGAAGTCACCTCGGTAAATTGAAATTGTTTTGTTGTTATATTCTGCATATGGACTAGACCAGCCAGTTTTCAACATCGCTATAATACCTGGTTGCCTCGCCACAGAATTGGTTGTAACCTTACAAAATAAAAATTCAAAATCCAAATAATTAAAATAAATCGAATTGATCGGTCGATCATTTTGTTCAGCCGTTTTGTTCCTCCTCATATTAACATGAGATCAACACAAAATCACTTGTGATTTTCATTAATTTTGTAAGTGGACCTCACCTTGTTCATACTCAGTATTTGCTGAGTACCTAGAAGAGCGTCATTTTACAGGTTTTTTTTATTTATTTTTGTTGTTGAATTAGACAATTAGAATATTCACACGGCTCCCACTGCAGACTACTTCAATTTATGGATATAGACCCAAATTTTTATTTAATAATAATCTGACGCATACCGTCTAGAGCACTTACCACCGCAAACAAGTCGGATGCTCAGACTGGTTGTAATCTGCAGGCGATACCTAAGTAACTTTTACAAGTTGTGAGTCCAAAAGTTTAATTTTCCATAAAATAAACAATCAAAGAGCTGTCGTAAGAGAAATTACATATACTGCATATTTACATACTAAGCTGTAATATACTATTTTTCAATCACTCATTGTAGGTAATAAGATAAACGAGCCCTACTCATCGTCGCAAAGCGTCTGGTGTAGTGACTGATTACTGAACGCAGGAAAAACTTTGAGCATTGATGAGAGTTTCAACTCCTTCCAAAAAAGATTTGTCAGGTCAACAGATTTATTTGTTAGCATCATCTCAAATTGCCTGCAGTTTTTCAATATTTGCTGTTTGTAATCTTACAATTATTCAAAATTATCTATACAATTTATTATTATTAGTATTAAAAATAAAAAATAAAGTATTGCTACCGCGTGCAACGCTAGAAAATCTAAACAAGAAAATGAAATATTTAGATTTTCTTTTACTTATTTGTTTCGTGAGTCCTATTTATTATGAAGAAAGTTTCGACAAGACTGTTTGATTAAATTTAAAAATACTAATTGAAAATTCTTAAATTAACTCTGTTATAAATTACGCATTAAAGACAAATTTTACTAAATGAGACAGGTCACAGTACGCCCGCCAAAGCGCCGTCAGAAGTTAAACACGTCTCAAATATGGTTCAAGCGAAGGCACGAACACCTAAATAGAACCGTTTTTCCCCCGAAGGGTAAAAAACGGATATTTAGGTTTCTGCCGAAGCTTGAACCATACCTGAAGGCCTTGCCGGCTTAATTTAAAGGTACTGATCAAAGAACAGACGGGCGCTTGTGACGGGCGTGGGGGGGGACCTTAGTAACCAAAATAGTCGCCAGAGGGCGCTGCAAGATATGAAATCTGAGTGAAACGGGCTGAGATACTAGAGTGTAATCTCAAATATGGTTCAACCTTCGGCAGAAACCTAAATATCCGTTTTTTACCCTTCGGGGGAAAAACGGTTCTATTAAGGAAATACTGAAAAAAAATCTGATATTTATTATGCGTCATTTTTAAATAATTTTTTCACAAATACTTAAGTCATTCAAAATAGTAATGAGATTCGCAACCGCTCCGTTACACCCTTTGAAAATGAAGAAGAGCCATAATGTCTCATGAAATTGTAGGGATACTCTCTCTTAGCGCTTATGGATAATCATGAAGATAGGAGAGATGTGATTTGGCGTTTTTATTGCCTTTTAAAATGAAGGAGTCCGTACCAGAAATGCTGATGTACAGTTGCGAGCAATAAACTAGAATCGCTTCATCGCGGGTTGCTCAAGACAAAGTTTTACCATTTATATGCAATAAACTATAGCTTGTGTTATATCATTTGAAAGGTAATTTTGTCAAAAGATTTAAAATTTTAAAAGATTTATTTGGAGTCAACTTTGCTTCTTTTAGTCTTAGTCTCACTGTCCACTCGCTAACAGCCCTCCCGCACAAACTTCTCTGAGCTGTTTCTGGACGTCCACGCCCCGGTCAGGTGTCGATTACGTAGACAAGTAGTGACAATAAATCGGTTATCTCGCACCGAAGTGCATCATTGTCGTCCTGATCCTAGTCTTCGGACTAAGTCACCAGTCTCCCTGAACCTTTTGTACACCTTGGAGACACAAGACTGGTGGCTCAAATGAAATTGTGGAGCGATGTTACGCTGAGACAAGCTTTGCCGAACAACTTCTATGCACATTTGAATAAATAATTTTGTATTTGTATTTTTGTATTTGTACAAGGACAACGATTTGAGCGGCTTCTGCAGGCCTGGTTTCTATTCTCTTAGGGCTTCAGTATTTCCAGAAGGGTCGTTCTTCCTGGCGCATTCAGATAAGAAACATAAGTAGGTATGGTGACGGACAGACCGACCGGCCGATGGGCGGACATTTTTGGGAGACTTGATTTTAATGATGTACAAGTGATATCATGGACGAACAATAAGAAGGACTGACCATCCCTTTTTAGAAATCGTAATGTTAGCGTTTCTTTACATTGAAACTCTGTTGAAATTTTGTATGATTTTTTGGCAGAATACTCGGTAGAACATAATTAATTTCCAGATTATTTGAAAGCGCCATCTAGTTTCCATGAGTTTTATGCCTTTTCGGGTTACGTTTTCTAGCATGGGGATTGTCAGTCTTATTATTATTCGTCCATGGTGATATGGAACACATTTTTATGTAAATTAGAAAATCTTTTTTTTACGAATACAATAAACACCTTTCTCGCTCCGCTCGAAAGTAAAAACGGAACCGTTAGTGCTCCCGCGCACGACCGAAAATCGGTGGCCGATTTTTTGTAGGACAAAAATGGAACGTACTGATTGCCATACTTCAACGCACACGACCTACAAAAACTCGGTGAGAAATGAAATCGGACGTCCCGGCCGAATCGATTAAACAGTTCCGTGAGATATACAATGTATGCAAAAGCTCTCGAGTGGTACTTTTGTTCAACAAAAATAAAATACAAAACTCCGATTCTCAATTTTTAATTAAAATTTCCAATAAAGTTGTTCTGAACAATTAAAGTTGTAATTAATTAATGGGTAATTAATTAATTAAGTTTAATTTCCAAAATATCGATTTTGGGGGCAAAAAGGTGGGAACCAAAATTGTTCAGAATTTGATTCTCTACAACTTTGTTTCTCTTCATTCATGCCGTAAAACGTTAAACATATGAGATAATGATAATATTTTGGAAATTAAACCTGGAAAACGCGACAAATTAAAAATATGATTAGGTCTTTACCTATGAAATTGCCGTTTTGTATGGCGAATTTAAGGTAATCTCAATTTTCAGTACTAACATTTTTGCATTTTTCTTAGGAATTATAAATCCAATTTCATTTATTTTTTTAAGCATTATTGGGAAGACATTAAGCTAACAGAAGCTTAAATTTAATTTTCGAAAAATATTATCTGTAAAAAAATATAACAAATCTAATGATGAAATCGGATGACATTTAAGACTAACAATTTTCGAACTTTTAATTTTATATATCAAACTAAAAATAAAGACTTTATTTTATGCGTAAATTGATAACCTTGAAGTCAACTTTCAAATATAAGACAAATGAAAAAAATAGCATTAGAATTATAGGTATTATGATCTCATTAATCTGTAAGAAAATTTCGGCAATTTCATAGGTAAAGACCTATTAGCATTATCTCCTATGTTCCACGTTTTACGGCATGAATGAAGGGAAACAAAGTTCAAGAGAATCAAACTCTGAAAAATTTTGGTTACCACCTTATTTCCCCCAAAATCGATATTTTGGAAATTAAACTTAATTAATTAATTACCCATTAATTAATTAAATTGTTGTAAACTTAAATTGTTCAGAATTTGATTCTCTACAACTTTGTTTCTCTTCATTCATGCTGTAAAACGTGGAACATAGGAGATATTGATATTATTTTGAATTGGTCGCGTTTTTCAGGTTTCATTTCCAAAATATCAATTGGGGAAAAAAGGTAGGAACCAAAATTGTTCATAATTAGATTTTTTATCTCTTATCTCAGAAACGGTTAAAGATAGATGAAAATCGTTAACGTCACTTTAATTGTTATAAAATTATGAACTCGTTGACACCTGTTCTATTTCAATGAGTCCTATAGTATCTGATATATGGAGTTAAGTTTGCACTTACTACTGATTACCTATTAGCAAGCTGCTGGTAATAGTAGTCCAAGTTAGAGTCCAAATGAGTAGAATTTTGAATAAACAGCATAGATTTTTGAATTATGTATGTTCAAAACCTACATGTTCGAAATCCTACTCATTTAGACAATTATTACCAGCAGCTTGCTAAGAGGTATTCAGTTTTAAGTTCAAACTTAACCCTATATTTAAGATAATATAGGTCACATTCAAATAAAACGAATGTCAGCGGGTTGGTAATTTTATAGCAATTAAAGAAACGTTAACAATTTTCATCTATCTTTCACCGTTTCTAAGATAAATGAAAAAAACTAAATTCAGGGACCTGTTTGAGGGTGGGGAGGGGGGAGCGTACATGGGATCAACGGATAATTTTCTAGATATGTTCAGGGAGACCTAAGGAACAGTTTCAAAACAAAAAACCTCTCGCCGTAATTTAGCCTAGGTTATTTTTTGTCTTTTTTGAACTAGTAGGATTTCGGCTTGACAGCATTGATTTTTGAATTCTGCGGTGTTCAAAACCCCACAAAAACTTTATTGTCAGATCTGGTCCAGTGTAAGTTCTGACCCTAAGGAGAGCCAAATTCTGAATTTCATCCTAGTCTAGTACCCGAGACGGCTCGAAAGTTGCGTTTGTGCTGCTATGTCATGTCGTTACAAGCCTATGCTCGTCCAGATCGTCAATATAAGGGTTAATTCTGAATCGCTTTTTATTTATATTTGTCTTGAAAATAACATACGCTATAATTACTTTTTTTATTAAATCCACTTTTTCTGCACGACTTTACTCACTGGCGATCCGGATAGAAGTGCTACGGAGCCACTAGTTGCTCTGCGTACGGTCCGCAACCGGTTGCCGTCCGGATACGTACTAGGTCCGGATACGGAGAGAAATCCGGATGACAGGAAAAGCGCCCTTACAATGATATGATAATAAAAATATTTTTTAATTCTTTTCTGTGCTATAAAGTCGAGCAAGCACATTTTAAAAGTACCTATTTCAAATTTTAAGTCGATAGCGTGAGTGGTTGCTGAGATGAACACATGACAGACAGACGAAGTCGCACCATAAGGGCTCCCGCACACGACCGAGTTTTTGTAGGTCCGATTATCGGGCACATTTTTCCTCCGATTTTACGCCCGATTTTGTGACCGACTTTCTTGTATGACGAATGACGATAGCGAGGTGATCGATCAAAATAATATCGACACACGATGTCGATGATTTTATTTTTTGTTAGTGAGATAAGATTCTATGAACATATTTTTATATAAGTCTCGGTATTATCAGGGTGTCCACATTCTTGAAAATCAGGGAAAGTCAGGGAAAAGTCAGGGAAGCTCAAGGTGGTCAGGGAAAGTCAGTGAAATCGAGGAGCCACCTGGAAAGTCAGGAAAAGATTAAGAATTGCAAAATGTCCCAGTGATTGTAAAATAAGGGATAAATCATTCTCTAGTGACTCTAGTCACTCTCAGTAGTCTGACTCTTAATCCAGACTATTGAAGCATTTGTTTTCCAGGTTCCGAGTGACCTACAATAAGGCATAATTTGTGTTCACAATAATTAGGATACTCCTTTTATAAATATCAATAGTTTTGGTTCAGTGAAATCATTTACTCCTTTAATTCGTGCTCTAGTCGGGCTCTAAGGGGCTGATAAGAGCTGAATTACCTCCCTTTCTAACAAAGGGCATAATGCGCGTGCTAGAACCGAGCGGATTCGCGCTGTTTTACGTTTTTCGCTCATTTTTGCATTTTTTTCAAAATCTGTACCCATAATATTAATTACTAAACAGCTATATTATTACGCATAATATATTGAATAATGTGTAAAAGTTTTGGCATCATAGATTAATGGGTACTTAAGAAAAACGGTTTAAAAGCATAAAGCAGAGGTAACTTTGTTTTTTTTTTATACATATATACAAACATACATAATATCACGCCTTGTTCCCGTCGGGGTAGGCAGAGACCTCAGTTCTCCACCTACTAATCTTGACACACTTCCCCTGCTTCCTGTACTTTCATCAATCCTTTCATACATGCTCGTCGGTTTAGGGTCCTTTTAACCTGGCCTTTATTCAGAACGTCCTGAATTTGGTCCTGGTACGTTCGCCGAGGCCTTCCCCTTCCAACGTTTCCATTCACTCTCGCCTTGTAGATCTCTTTCGTCAATCTTCCTTCATTCATCCTGTCTACATGACCAAACCATCTCAGCATCCCTTTCTCAATTTTAGTCACTACGTCTTCTTTTACGCCACAACGTTCTCTTATCACACTATTTCTAATCCTGTCACTCAATTTCACACCAATCATACTCCTCAACGCTCTCATTTCTACTGCATTAATTCTACTTTCATGCTTTTTCTGCCATACCCAGCTTTCACTGCCGTACATCAGTGTTAGTTTGGTACCAAAACGCCTCTATGAACAGCCAGACGCGCCTTGTGAGACACCTTCTGACTCTTCATAAAAGCATGCAGAGCAATATTCACCATGTTTCCAGCATTCACTCTTCTTTCGATATCACTTTCACACTTTCTGTCTCTCGTAAACTTAGAACCCAGATACACAAATTCCTTCACTTGTTCGACTTGTTCACCACCTATTAATATAGTACGCTCTGTCATACACTCTTCTCTTTCAAGTACCATTACTTTCGTCTTGCTTACATTTACTTTCATGCCACATTCATCATTGTTACCATCTCCTGTAACTCGTCAGCAGATGACGCAAGTATAACTTGGTCATCAGCGTAGAGAAGACATTTGATGAGTAACTCATTAATTCTAAGTCCGCATATACTCTCTTTCAGATCAGTCAAACAATTATTCATGAATAGGTTAAACAGCCAAGGTGACGCTACACATCCCTGCCTAACACCTTTTTCGATGCTAAACCATTCAGTGTACGCCCCGTTTATTCTGACGCAAGCACTGGAATCCTCATAGAGAGATTTTAGTGCTTGAATCAGATGACCGTTCACCCCATACATAGACAATGCCGACCACAATTCATTCCTCACCACTCGGTCATAGGCCTTTTCCAAATCCACGAACGCGCAGTAGACTTTTTGGTTTTTGGCCAAAAACTTTTCAGCTATGCACCGCAAGGAAAAGACCTGATCTGTACATCCCATTCCCTTTCTTAATCCCGCTTGTACATCCCATATTTATTCGTCAGTATCTTTCATCACTCTTTCAATCAAAATCTTTGCATACAGTTTGCTGACGACACTGAGAAGGCTTATCCCGCGGTAATTTTATGGCGTACAAAATATATTTAATCGTGTTTCTGAGTCGGCCATATTATTGTAAAGATGCTTAATTATCACGTTTTTTTTTCACGGCCATATATTCACCACTTTTCGTTAAAAACCTGCTCAAGTGAAGCGTATTTCGCTCTTATCAGCCCCTTAATCCAGACTGTTTAAGCATTATTTTTCAGGTTTAGAGTGACCTACATTGTTTTTGGTCAAAACATTTTTTCGAAAATATACTCATTTATACTTTATTTTTTCTTTAAAATGAATAAAATTGATCAGGGAAATTTTTGAAAATGGTCAGGGAAAGTCAGGGAAAAGTCAGGGAAATTTTTTGGGCATTAGCTGTGGAGACCCTGATTAACACACAGATTACAGGGTTTCCTGTTTGAAAGTTACAGACACGACCCGCTCATGCCCCGTGTTTTATGAATGGAAGCTTGGAAGTGATGCTGGCTAATCGAAGTCGAATTCATATCTCTAATTTCTCAGCGTTCTGGAACATGGGCTGACACTGCATTTAAAAGCCTTGCAACTCAAGAAAACGCCAGTCTAGTCTTCAGCATAGAATAACCTTTACTCACCTACGGCGAGGTCTTCAGTCTGTAATCTACAACTTCTAAAAAACGCCTGGTCCGAGGCCGAGTTGACACCGGGACGCCTTCTCAACATATTCTGGCTTTCCTTCAAGTTCTTCACATCAAAGCTACCTTCTTTGCACACCGTCACCTGGCTGGGCCTCCACCTTGGTCGCCCGCCAATGACTCCAGCTCTTCATCATCCTACGTCACCACCTACGCCTCGAAGTCCGGAAGACAGAAGACCGTCTAGCTTAGGGCAAACCCGCGGCTAGGTAGGGCCATACTAGGTCAGTAGGTTAATAGGAACCCTCTATTGCCCTCTTATAATAAACCCTCTATTCCCTCTTTTGTCTCTTTATTCGACGTTCGTAGCGACCCTAAGGGCGTTACGTGACACCCGTAGATACCTGATATTTTGGTGAACTTTTTGGGAAAAATGGAGAAAATTGGGACCCTGTATCTTGGGAGCTATTAGACCTAAAAAAATAAGTCAGGGCTCAAACTGTCCGGAATTTTCTTAACTTTAAAAAAGTCTTAGTGACCTTTCTCGTAAGAGCCTTCCTTTGTCGTTTTTTTTTTTGCACAAAACTTAAAAAGTGAAAAAGAATGTCGGTTTTTGAGCAATAACTCAGGGCCCGTGAATTTCAACCTGCTGCAAATCTTGGTAAATACTATCTAGGTGGACCCAAACAACATACCAAAAATGCAGGACTACCGCAATTATACACAGAAAAAAAAGATATCTTGAACCAAATAATATTATTTAAGTTAAAATCTTTTGGGTTTTCGATATAGTTAAGGAAACTCGAAAACGTCTTAGATTGAGAAACCTATCTCTCGTTTTTTTCTTTTTATTTCTCTTCTTCTTCTGCTCAGCTCTCTGCCAGCATTTTTGATATTAGACCTTTTTATTTTTCAACTATTCTTCTTTCTACTTTTGTTTCCATTTCTATTATTTATTAATGTTATCATTAACTATTATATCATTATATCAACTATTATAATTTACCAAAAGTCCTGGGGGTGGCTGGATTCGAACCCGCGTCCATCGGTATCGTAGTCCTTCGCTCTGACCATTAGACCACAGGCTTGATTAGCAAAGTAATCGAAATTTTGATACTGTTCCGTCTTTGACACAGTATCTTGTACCCAGCAACAATTATTTGACTTAATATCGCCTTAACTCTTCATTGCATATCTAACTAGGCCTTGAGCAAAACAACAACCATCTTATACTAAGCAAAATGTTATTTGCCTTAATATAGTCTTAACTCTTCATTGCTTACCTAACAATTTCTTGAGCCAAACAGCAACTATCTTATACCAAGCAACATATTATTTGCATCAATATTGTCCTAAATCTTCATCTAATATTTTTCATAATTCTTAGGCGAAACGATTTATGTTTTCAATCGATTAATATTTTACTTGCTTTAAGATTTTTTTATTGTTGATGTAAAAAATAAATGGTTTTTATTCAAAACATCAATTTCAAACCTAGTAATAGAACTCTTTTTCGAAGTAATTCTCTCTTGAATTTTAAGATTTCGGCATTTTTAATACGTTAGAGTGATCATTTTACTCTAAGAGATTTAACTTTATAATATATGATCAAACGAGCTTCTTGAATGAAGTTCGATCAATATTATATGAGTAAGCTTCATTCGAAGATAATTAACCAAGTAGTCCCAATTCTAGCCCGCGGCAACTAATCGCACATACTTTAGAGATTTTTTAAAGGTTTTGAACCAGTTTTGTTCATATCGTTTGAAAAAAGCGCGCCAACACAACACGCCACCTGGCAACCCGGGTGGCACTTTGACTCATTATTTAGAGATTGTAGAGCTTTCTAAACTTCCTATTCCGGGGTTGGGAGGGGTGGGACCTTATATCTTCGAATGAAGCTTACTCATATAATATTGATCGAACTTCATTCAAGAAGCTCGTTTGATCATATATTATATTTCGTAAGCTTCATTCGAAGATATAATTAACCAAGTAGATGTTTAGAGCAGGAAGTTTCGTACTTTATTACACATTAAATACTTTTACACGTTTTTAAAAGTATAACAAAATACATTATCAAATATTTAAGTGCAAAAATATCAAAAATTTCAATTTCAAATTGGTTAAATTTATCATAAGGTTCACAAAAGGATGCATATGAATGCTGTGAGCCGTGTAAGCTGATGAGATAGACAGTTAAAATTATAAAACTACAAAACATTTTAGAAGGAATACAATTCGTTTTGAATGTTTTTGTCCGGCTTACTGTTATTTGAATTGTGCCGGTGTTTCTTGTCACGAGAGTATAAGTTAGGTAACTTGTACCAAGAATCAGATTATATATCGAGATCAAATGTATCCAGAGCTAATATGAACTGATTATGAACTTTTACACAGTCAGAGCAAAATGTTATTTCTCCTGAGTATAACTCAGTTACATTAGTGTATGAAATCTAGAAGAGTAACTGGAAAAATCATCAGATCAAGGCCTTTGGCCGAGGTCTGTCTGTGTCCCTAATGTATCTTTAAATATATAAATAAATCTTTGCTCTGCACTGCCCTGGTAATTAATATCATATAATTTCTCTAGATAAAGAGCATTCATTTGATATTTAATATTTATTATGAGATAACGTTTCTATTCTCTGAGCCACAATGCTGTAAAATTGTGCTTGGTTTGGCACATTTCTTTATGATTATTGTTTATAACTTTGTATAAGTACCAAATGCAAACTTAAGTTTCGGAGAACCCTTCTGGTAGAAAATCGAATGTATCTGGTCTCTACTTAAGTGTCTTTTCTGCCTACTTAAAGAAGGGAGAATAGGTAATGAACAGTAACTGCTGTTTATGAGAGTATTAAACAACAGATATAATGTTACAAGAACATAGGCACATAAGACCTAAATTTTGTTGTTTTTACATAAAATCGATCACGCTTTCGACTTCGTAGAAATTTAAAACAATCCATGACACACGAGACTTATAGTCTTGTCAAACCCAGCGCAGAATTTTGACAGTTCTATTATGTACTATAAGATACAATAAAACCATAAGTTTTATTTTTATTTATAACAAATATCTCCTATTGGGGACGCTGGGACCGAAAAGGGTAAACTTACGTGTATGAAATAAATGTTTAATCATCGTTAAGTGATTTGTCGCTATTAATGTTCCTTTTAAACCAGTAAAACCTGGAAAGTGACATCGCTGCCAGGGTATAACACTACAAGAAGAAGGATATTATGACCTTTCAGTTTACTTACCAAACATAACAAAAGTTTACTTACAACTTCCGTTGAATTTAAAATCAAGGGAAGTTAGGTCTGCTCTGCCACGGTCAGGAAAGAAATTTCAAAGTAGCTAAAGCTTGGCTGCAAATAACTATATTTTACGAATAAAGTTTTTGTTCAGGGTTATGGGAATAAGAAAAAAAAATACGATGAAATCAACTAACTTCGAATTTAGATGGAATCATCGATTGCGTATACGTAACGTAGGTACTACCGCACCTTAGACAAAAGTAAACTGACACTTACGTGTACGTACCTTCAGTATTGGTGTGAGAGACAAAGAGGGCTTTTGTAGTACTCATAGGAGTATCAGCAAAAACTTAGGATTAAAATTCTTGTAATCTTTGTTAGTTACTCATATCTTTTTAACCGATTAAAAAGCTACACCAATTCTCATTGTATCGATTACGCATTGTTTTGGTCAAGTCATTCTATTGAATGAATTTTATATTTCTGTTATTATCCGATCAAATAACCTGTTGATGGCCATAAAATGGACAATGCGCAACAATGAATCACTCTTAATTTTAGGAGAAAAAAGTGCTATAAATTGAGCAGTTTTTTGCAAGGCTTTACATATAGCGAAATGAAGCCTTAAAATCGGTATGGTTGTTTAGGTCGTACAACGTTTTTCTTCGCTAGTTTGTTTTTAAAAGTTATTCGGTATCGCGATTAACTATGATGAAGTATGGGATGCGCAGATGCGCGCATAAAAGAGCATGACAAAGCAAAAAAATATATATTAATCACATAAGTTACGAAGGTACGGTTACCTAGTATTAGTATTATACAGCCCAGATATTTGACGTGAACGTGAAGTCAGCAGCAAGCGTGATTTAAGGCTTATCGGTTAGTGAAATATTTGCGGCTTCTCAAAGGTCATACACCCTTCAGCATGGAAGTTGAAACAAAACCAGCTTAAGCTGAACTAGCGCTACGCTCGGTACAAACACCCGAAAGCAGATATTTGCTCAAGGTCCAAGTGTTTCCACTGGCGTGCGGCCGAGTGTACACTATGACAATAAAATAATATAATAATTTATGTTAACTACCCCAAGTCATCATACTATTATTACACTTTCAATGAAGAGAACACGTTAACTTCTTAGATTGAAGTAGTGTGCGATCATAAAACAGTTTTAAGCTATCGAATTAGTAGTAGCCCGATAGCCTTCCATTTGCGCAAGTTTTGAATAGACTTGCTCCCACTAAGGTCTTGGCTTGCCACAGCAAAAATTTCATAGAAAGCAATCCTTAGCTATAGGATTATTACGGGGTAGTTTGCGACAGATAGCACTTAGCTGGCAGTCAAAATGAATGTAATGAACCAAATTAGAGCTACTCAATACTCATGGTTCATTGCTATATCTGGATCAGTCTTTATTTTCATTTAATGTGTACAATAATGTATGTTTGTTTAATGTATACATTTATGCATAGAATAAATAGAGGACGGCCAGCAGAACAGGATCAGGTCGTCTATGGGACAAGTCACGAGCTCAGTCGCCATAGAGTTGATGCATACGCGACTTGAAATTATTATGGTTTTTGACCATATGAAATCCTCCGTTGCTCACGAAGGGGGCCCTGTGTGCTTCCCCCCCCCCCTTTCTTTCCAGCTATTGGTGAAATTGAGGGGAGGCTGTCCAGACTTCCCTGGTTGCTACCAATCTTGCTAGATTGCGTCGTTTTTAGGAACGGTGATGTAGAAATATTTTATGAAGAAAAATCTTTTTACGCTGCAAGTAGAACCTCTCTTTTGATGCATCATTCATTACATATGAAAGGTAGGCATTTATTTACTATATTAAACAAGTAAAAAATTTAGAAACGACTTCTCAAAGTCTGGCCTTAACGTTGATTGATATTAAATAAAGATTTTAAAAGATTCAGTTTCTTCTAACAGGTACATTTATTTATCCAGCAAGCAAGATGGATATGTCAATGGCCGTATAGAAATACGAACATTGTTGTTGAACGATGCTTGAACGTCAATTTAATAATAACACGTCCACGTGCTAACACGCGGTTAGCCTCCAGACTATTTAAGTTTTTATTTCAAAATCGATAACAGCAGCCATATTTTGGCTAGAATTTGTCAGTGCCCTGATAAATTTATAATATTTTCAAAGTTATTATGGTCTACGGACTTCTGATGCGTAATATGTATCTTATTTAAGCTATGAGAGCTAAAAACTTGTGTGTTTACATATTTTTGGCATATGTAGGTGGTTCGCTTGAGAGATTGCCGTACACCAGTTAAAATTCAAAAGTAATTATTTACTCATTTATTTCCCTTCGAACGACTTCTGAAGTGTGTAATGGGTCTATCTGGCTTGTCCGTTTTGTATTTGGTTACGGAACACATATATCTGTTTTATAGTAAATCAAATCAAACGTTTTCATAGGGTCACCGACTAAAACAATCGTAAACCAATTGGCCAGTACACATCGCTCGTGGGTTGTCAGTAAGCTGTTTTAAATGATTTCGGAATGAAATCTGTTTTTCTTTTTGTGGGTAGAACTTGACGAATGATGAAATGAGTCTGTATAATTTTATTATTGTGTGGGTAGGTAATTGTCTAGTCTATACATAGTTTATAAGTAAACTCTCAGCTACGAACTAAAATTCCCTTAAGTCCCTGTGATAACACACGGTTACCCTCCGGACCCTGTAATTGTATGATTATTACGTATCTACGGTCGTGTTGGCTCATGTCCAACTTTCCGAATTGCACATTTTATAAGAATCACCAAGTACCATTTTGAGGTAGTATAAAATTGTTCCAGACGGATTGTGGTTATTTATTATTGTTTTTCAAAATGAGGATAACCTTGTAAAAAATACATAAATAAGACAGGTTTAACTTGAGTATGCATGTGTACCTACATACAGTCGATCACTAACCTGCATAACTCAATACAATTTATAGGTCTGTGCTAACACACGGTTTGCCTCAAGACCGAATTTGTCGTCGTGTCAACACGCGGTTGGCCTCCAGACCGAATTTGTCTTCGTGATAACACACGGTTACCCTCCAGACGGAATTTTCCTTCGTGTTGGACTACATCCAACCTCCCAGATAGAACAATTACTGCCTTTCTGAACCACACTAAATCCGTACTAACACTGAATAATATGAAAATAAAGTAGTAGCTTTGACCCACCTGAATTACGTTCTGAAGATCCCAGCACTCCAAAATTTGGAGGCTAGCCACGTGCTTTTTACTTACCTTAAATCATTGTATGCTGTTTTCGATTGCTATTTTTCACTAAAATGCACTTCTTTCCACACTAAATTTACACGAATTTAAACTTGATGTATGCATATAATAATTAAAATAAAACTAATATTAAATATTGAAAATTGAGAGCGCGTTATGTGCTTTCGTTGCCACGCACAGAAAAAAAATGAGTCAAAGTGCCACCCGGGTTGCCAGGTGGCGTGTTGTGTTGGCGCGCTTTTTTCAAACTATATGAACAAAACTGGTTCAAAACCTTTAAAAAATCTCTAAAGTATGTGCGATTAGTTGCCGCGGGCTAGAATTGGGACTACTTGGTTAATTATATCTTCGAATGAAGCTTACGAAATATAATCAAGCAATATCAGTTGAGACATATTGCGTTCTTGTTTTAAGAGATCATTTTTTTCTGTGTAGCAATTTCAGCGTTTTTCTCTGTAAGATATGGCTAGTCTAGAATTTTGAGTTGATATTATTTATTATTATCATTTTTTCAATAATCGCAGAGACAAAATTATTTGATGGCACGTCTATGACCTGATTAAACTTTTCTTTATAAAAATGGCACGTCGGTACGTAAAGGTTCGCCATCCCTGGCTTTTTTTAAAATTTTAATGATGACATTTGTTTTAATTCATAAATGTTAATGTAAAAAGAGAATTTAATACCTCTGCACCGTACTTGCGACGCCCTGTACAGGGTTATTGTACTATCTGCTATTTATTTTATAAGACCTTACGCTGTACAATATGCAAGAATAAATAAATATAATATACCGGGTGTTAGTGTAAACACTGTGATCCTCGAAACTGTGCATTGACACCATGAAACTGAACAACTTTCCCTAAGGAACATAAGTAGAAATACGAAAAAAAAAATTGACTTCCCATAGAAACTGTACCAGCTGATTGCGCATTTTGTATGGGAGATGAAATTTAACGCATTATTGAAAACTGCGTACGAATCAGTGTAGTATTTAGTGAGGTTTTGGCGAAGAGACAAACAAAAAAATTAAAAAAATTATCACAATGGGTTATATGTACATATGCTTCGAGTTTACAGTCCACCCTGAATCGCTTTTTATTTTGATTTATCTTTAAAATGAGATAAGCTATAATTAATCCATTTTTCTACACGACTTCACTCACTGGCGATACAGATAGAAGTGCTGCAGAGCGACCTTGTTCTGCGTGTGGTCCGCACGCGGAAGGAAATCCGGATGACAGGAAAGGCGCCCAATTACTAACTACAGTAGTTTCAATGCTATATAAATGGGTCAACGCGATCCGTTGCTAGCTCTCCATCTATTTGCGCAGTTGCAGTTGTTTGTGTAAAATGTTAAAGTTTAAACTCTACGCTAACGAAGTCGTGGGCACATCTAGTCATCCGCAAAGAAAAAGCCCCCATTATTCGCTAATTATAAGATTCTCGAGTGAATATCCCCGACTGTGATAACAATATTATATCCTATTTCAGTGCACAACATGCAACGAAAAGTTTGGGAACAAACCTTCCCTTCAAGGACACATCCAATTGCGTCACAAGCAACCTACATGCCGCCAGCACGTTTGTCCACATTGCGACGCCTTCTACTTAAGAAAAAAAAATTTACGAAGACATTTAGTAAAGAAACACGGTGCTACTAAATCTGGTAGACCATTTGGAGCTAAGGTTCTCGAAAAGTTCCTTATTTAGTAAATCCAAAAGTCGGAAACGTCGAGGCTCGAGTAAGGGATCTCGCTCTCAAACATCCTAAATAAATTTGACCTTATACCTACCTAGCATATGCATGCACAGGACAATCGGTCATAGTTTTAGTTTCAAGTTTAGTTAGGTACATAGTTTAGTTAGGTACGTATACTTGTATACTACAAGGTGACTTTGGAGACATTCGACAAATTTTAAGATCTAGATATAGATCAATTTAGTATAGGTCTAAGGAAATTTGGAGTTGTCGAAAAGTTTTTCTTTAGTGAAGTTACGTTAAAAATCCTTAAACTGATACACAAACGTACTTACTTACCTAAAAAAATATAAAATAAGCATAAATGATGCATTTTAATTTTTTTTTAAGCATAAATTATGATTATTTTATTGTTATAATTTTTATGCAAACAAGTACGTTTGTGTATCGATTTCAAGTATGTTTAACTTAATAAAATTTGTCGAATGTCTTTAAAGTCACCCTGTAGCATACCGAGCATTTATATTAACTGCCAATTTAGTTTTTAATGTAAAGTAAGACCATCGTATACGGCGTGCAAAATAACTCTTTCTGTGACCGTTAATGCGCAGAAGTAAAAAAATTAGTTGCGGGGGTGAGCGCAGCATCTGGGAGGCGAGCGAATCGTTCATTGGCTCTCCGCCTGTCACCCATGCGTAGAAAATAACCGTCATAGACAGACTTATCATGAACGCGCTGTAATAGGTCCGTCAAGATAAAAAAAGTTGTTGGTTGATAAAAAAAGTAAAAAAGCATGTAACAAAAACTATATACTACTCTTTAAACAATGTTGTATATTACCTGTACATCAAAAAGTTAAATATCTATTGGCTCTGGAACACCATAATAATTCAAAATTTAAGATACCTAAAACATATGACCGCAATTTGAGAACAACAGTAAGGAAAAGATATGAAGAGCCACTACTTGTAACAAATTATTATGGTGACAGAACTCGACGGTGTATCATACCAAAGTTGTTTAGCTCCTTAATTTCTGATGAAAACATGAGAAAAATGTTTTTAAAAACAAATTAAAAATTTCCTTTTTAAACACAATTGAGAAAGAAACTTAATAACTATATTGTCCCCTATTATATTCACCTTTGCTAGCACATAAACAGTACATAAATAATTGTAAGTCTTAGTTGTAAGTTGCATGATTATTTATTATTAAAATTAATTTTAAAAGAGTGCATTTGATCGCCAACAAACTGTTTCGCAGTTTGGCGATATATTTAGTTTGTAAAACTCAGTTGTAAAGTATTTAATAAATAAACTAAAAAAAAAAGACAGCTGTGGGCATACGGCAAGGCGCAGGCACGGCACGTGCGTGAAACGAATACTGCACAGATGCGATATTACTAAACTTACAAAAAGCGTAAGGCCAGTCCTGTCTGTGACACTGCGAACGCGGCGCTAGAAGTCGACTGGGTGAGGCAGTCGATTTTACTTTTCAAAGTAATTTTTTTATGATAATACTAGCTGGTGCCCGCGACTTCGTCTGCGCAGGTTTATAAATTGCAGCCTGTTTTATTCTGATGTATAAGCTATATTATTGTAAAGTTTCATTAAAATCCATTCTGTAGTTTTTACGTGAAAGAGTAACAAACATCCATCCATCCATACTTACAAACTTTCGCGTTTATAATATTATAGTAGGATAGTAGGATTATTAGCTAGACACTAATTCTTTGTGGTGAGAGCTGGTGTCTATACTAAGTTAAGAAGCACAAGGTCTTGGTCGTTTGCGGGTATATCTGTAGCAATTCTGACTAAATAGAACGGGAGCTGAGAAGGCTTTTTCACGTGGAAATCAGGCCGAAAACGAGATGTCTTAATACCAAACCATGTGAGATGTTCCAGACCGGAGCCAGGAGGCCTTTTTCAGATGTTTAGCTGGTCTGTTTTACCTAAAGCTCCCGACTTTCTTATCTAGAAAATGTTTTTTACTATCACCATAAGCTACTCTACCACCGGCAATCATTTTTGTTCGCCTGGCGTGTGCGCTAGGCTAGGAAATGTTATCTTTATATAATAAATTTTTGTTAAAAGCCCCAAAATTTTACAAAATTTGTTTTGGTTATTACTCCAGTCGGCAAGTAATTCAACCTTACAGGGACCCAAACAAATTAAACTAAAAATTTAACAAATATACAGCATTTTTACTTCATATAGAGCGGATTCGACTCTCAGGGTAGTTCCGTAAATATAATCCCGCTACCCGCCGTCAACTAGCAGCGCCCCCATCAGACAGATCGAAAATAACTGCAGTAATTTCATACGCAGAACTCAAAAAATTAACATAACGAAAAACAAATAAAAAAGTTTAAAATTTTCATAACATAAAAAGTTATTCATTCTATGGCAAAAGGATGGCAACCATCAATTGCGCATAGTCGGGTGTTATTCATGTTTAATGGCTGGCCATCTCCAAAATAACCACTAAGTAGTCCTTATCTCTGATTGAGAAACAAATTATAAATGGGGGTAAGAGCCTGCCCAGATGAGGCGTTTTCGCGCGACTATATTGCGTCCAGATAGCGCGTTCCTATACCAGCCATTTAGTACGCGCGACGCGAGTGAAAAAACGCGTGGCATCATCTGGACGGAATAGACATAAATATGTATAGGTCGACCAAAAACTGATGAATAATAGGGAAATGAAAATTTAAAGTAAGCAACACTGGGGTAATGTAATTGGACTAGAACTTCTTGATACTTTTTGGACTGGTGGTAGGGTCACGGGACCGCGCGACCGGCAGCATGACTTTTGATATTGCAATACGTCTGCGTTGTTGAGTACCTACTATTACGCAAGCCCGCAGACTTGTGTGGCCGCTGTATTGAATTCGCGCCGCCAGTCGCGCGGTTTCGTGGCCAGACTCCGACCAAAATAAGCCATTTAGTACGCGCGACGCGAGTGAAAAAACGCGTGGCATCATCTGGACGGAATAGACATAAATAAGAATAGAATAGAGATATAAGCAACTTTGGTTTTAGTTAATTAGCCGTAGGTTATCTCAATAAATAAAAAATATTATACCCTTGCCTATCTGTTTAGCCAGCGCACTATCACCCTTTGAATATCTTGATTGAATTTTCCATTTAGGACAAAGTATAATTCTTGATATTGACAATACAAATATCTTTGCGAGATGTTGCATCCGTTTTTGAAAATGAAAGCCAAAACAGCTGTAAGGCTATTATTTAAGCACACATTCATAAAGTCTAACTCAAAAACTACTGATCCCAGAACACTCATATCTGTGGACAAATTATAAATAACGTCGAAATCTTTATGTCAGTTGACATCAGTCAACTCCCCGAAATCGCTGTAACTTGGAAACTGCTAACCCTACATGACTCCTATTTTCGGACGAATGATAGATCTCGTTGAGGTTTTTTTTGTTTTTTTTTTGTCAATTGTTATGGTGGTTTTAGATTTGACAGCTGTCAACCGAAATGAAGATCTCGACGAAATCTATCATTTGTCCCAGTATACAAGTAGTCTAGGGTCAGCAGTTTCCAAGTTATAGCGATTCCAAGTTTGACAGCTGTCAAACTTAATAAAGATCGCGATGCGATCCTTCACTTGTCCCAACATACAAGCAGGTTAGGGTCATCAGTTTTCAAGTTACAGCGATTTAAAGATTAACAGCTGTCAACTGAAAAAAATATCTCGTTGAGATCTATCATTTGTCTGACAGTTGACAAGACAAGTCAGTTCTGGCAGTTGACAAGACAAGTCAGTTATTACTTACGTCTGTGTATTTTACATATTTTTTGTGCTAAATCCTAGTTTTGTGCACCAGTGTTCAAAGTTTGTTGTGCCCAGACATCTCCGCTGTCATAATCAAGACAAATAACCAGATAAAATACTGTGAATAGTGGAAAATATTGATAAAACTGTGTAAAAATATATATATCTAGATCTATAAATAGACTCTTAACAAAACAAAGTGAAGTGAGCGACTTATAAGACGTCATTCAACTTGACACATAATTCAGTGTTGCCTAATCTAAATTGTTGCCATCACCATAAAAATACTACTAAATTAGTAGAAAAACTTTTGGCTGTGGATTGAAGTGTACACCACTGAGTTCCAGCGCCACATATTAGTGCGGGCGGCGACCTTCTCTGGACGCTTCTGTGTTCTTGGTACACGATGGATGATCAACAGAGTGTAAATTTATCGGACCCAGACATGTCTATCTCGTTTGGGGGAAGGAAGTCAAATGAATCAAACCACGCATGGGTATGTTAACACAGATCCTAGAGGAGATCAACAAAAACCAGACAACCCACCCTTGGATAACGTACTGCAAGATTTTAAGGATGAGATGAGAAAACGAATGGCGTATTTCTCTGCAACCCAAAAGAGCGAACTGAGCAGCCTGAATACTGGTCTCGAAAACTTAACCGCCGCGCATAAGAGTGATTTTAATAACATGAATAGCACCCTGGCGGAAATTAGACAGTCAAACCTGGATACTCAGAGCAAAATCGACTTCCTTACTGATCAAAATACCGAGATGCATAAGCGACTAACTTCGCTAGAAGGCCATACAAAGGAGGACAGGCAGTATATTATCTTCCTGGAGGGCAAACTTGAAAATATGGAAGTCAGTAGCCGAAAAACTAACTTCGAGATGAAGAATGTACCAAAACAGGTCAATGAGTCTAAGGAGACCCTAATTGATATGGTAACCAGTCTTTCTAAGACCGTCAATGCTGGATTGACCAGAAACGATATAAAGGATATCTGCAGAGTCCGAAGCAAAAAACCTGACCCCCAAAATACTCCGGTAATTATTGAAACTATCTCTGTGCTGAAAAAAGAAGAGATACTCCTTATGGCGAAGCAGTTCAACATAAAAAACAATACAAAACTTGCAGCAAAACATCTCGGTCTTAAGATCTAGGAGGATACACCCATTTATCTGTCCGAGCACCTGACTCCCAAGGCGTCTCGACTATATTTCCTTGCCCGCGACCTCCAAAAGTCCAAAAATTACAGATTCTGCTGGTCTAAATACGGCAAAGTATATGTCCGTGAAACGGAACTTTCCCCAGTCATCATGATAAACAGCGAAAGCCAAGTCCATCACCTAATGATGAAAGAATGACTACATCTAGACCCTTTTTACTGTGATTTTCTTACGGTTGACAATAAAATGTATATTTTCTGTGTCATAAAACTCAAAGATGTGCACTCACACATAAACACACACATACCTACACCTACATCAAACTACATACTAATACACACCAAAACACATACCTACACAAATATACACTCACCCTTGTACTATATTATTTTGCAAGTTATGTCATATACTATACATACCAGTTTTTATCCAACCGAGCCTACTCTATTATTTATGCGAACTCACATCACTCTAGTAAGCAATTCTTTTGGTATTGGAGCCCTGATTGTGACCATGCTTGTGACGTATTATTGCCCACACTGTCACCCTCTTATAACAATGCCGAAGGTTTTATTGAGTCACTATCTGGGCAACTTGATACGCTAATTTCGACTAATAGGAACATAATAATTTCTGGGGATATCAATATAAATATTAAACTTTAATCGAAAGAATTGAATTACGAATTAAAGAACAGAACTAGTTACCTAAACATGCTCTCTATGTATGGGATTCTTGCTGGGCATACCTTATCAACTAGAGAAATAAATTGTCTTGATCATATCATGTAAAAATTAAATATAAAGAGACTAACAGCAAATATTGCAGTGTTACACACCTCCACCACGGATCACCGTACCATCCTTTTATCTTTATCTAAAATTAAAAAGTCATATTCTGTTACTAAAACTAGAAAGACAATTAACTTTGAACAAGCACTAGAAAATTTAAAATCAGAAAACCTTGCCGAGCTATTGTTTTGTAGTGGAGGTAATAAATCGACTTATTTATCTAATAACTCAAAAAATAAAGCAAAATACAGTAGTTTCAAAAATCCCATCCAAATTTCGAATTATCAAACCATGGATCACTCCGGGAATCCTTAGATGTATACGAAATCGAAATAAACTACAGAAAAGTGTTCTCAAAGATCCGTATAATGAAATTAATAAACTAATATATACTAGATACAGAAACTATTGCAATAAATTAATCAAAAAAATGAAAAGAAAATACGAAAGGGACATTTTAGCTAAGTCTATAAATAATAATAAATTATTATGGAGAAACATAAAACAAATAACATACACAAGTAGTTCTAATAATGTAAACACGGAGCTTACCAACCTAAAATCAACTCCAGAGGCCTCGGCTGAATTTGTGAACAGATACTTCGTAAATATTGGTAAAGATCTCGCGCATAAAATCCAGCCCATAGCAAATAATCTAAATTCTTATCCACAAACTCTAACTAATGTTCCAAACTCATTTGTCCTCCTCCCAGCAGATCCAAGCGAGGTTTCTAGCATTCTGATGAACCTAAAGTCTGATAGTGCACCGGGCTGGGATAATATCCCTACCTCTTTCTTGAAACTAGCTAAAACCGAGTTAGTGCCAATCATCACGCATTTCGTTAACCTCTGCTTCGAAAAAGGATTTTTCCTGATTCACTAAAACTAGCTACTGTTACCCCTGTGTATAAGAGTGGAGACAGAGACGTTGTCAGTAATTACAGACCTATATCTGTGTTACCAGCCATATCAAAAATTTTGGAAAACTTTTAAATAAAAGATTACTTAACTTCTTGGACAAATATAAATTACTTTCAGATTCCCAATTCGGTTTCCGTCAAGGTCACTCTACTGAGGATGCTGTAAACGCGCTTAGCTCCCTGGTTGTCCAGCAGCTTGACAATCATAAAAAATGTATATCTGTATTTTTAGACTTAAAAAAGGCTTTTGACACCGTCTCTCTCCCCATTCTTATTCACAAACTGGAAGCAATTGGCATAAGACGTACATCACTTCTTCTCCTTAGTGACTATCTGTCGAACAGAAAGCAAAAAGTAAAACTGGTAGATTGTACCAGTGAATACGAGGAAGTGTCATACGGCGTACCACAGGGAAGTATTCTTGGCCCAACGCTATTCTTAATATATATTAATGACACTGCCGTCGTGTTCACTGGGGACACATGGGACAGTGTTATGTATTCTGCAGAGCTAGGAATGCGGAAAATAAATAAATGGTTAACTGACAACATACTTACGCTAAACGCTGAGAAGACCAATTACATCTGCTTTAGCATCAATAAGGCTTCTCAACCAAAGCAGGATTTCAACTTCAAAATCCACAATTGCACAACTATAACCGGTGTAGCTAACTGTTCTTGCCCCGTTATTCAGAAGGTTGCCAAACCAAATATCTTGGAGACCAGCGACTCTCTTGGCATCCACATCTCGAATATATTATATTAAGACTCAGAAAGCTCACATGAATTTTCAAAACTCTAAGACATGTGGTGCCAAGAGTAGTGGCTGATCCAAAGTGCAAAGCGAAAGATCTCCTTAAGCAGATATACATAGCACTAGTTCAGTCCATACTAATTTACTGTATCTCTATATGGGGAGGTGCAACTAAAATAAAATTTCTAGAGTTAGAACGGGCTCAACGAAGTTTACTAAAGGTCATGTATTTCCAAAAACGTAGATTTGCTACGGAAAGCTTATTTCAACTGGCAAGCGTACTTACGATTAGGAAAATCGTCCATGCTGTGTTAAGGAAACACAAGGCCCTTCCCTTCGACAACAGTATCATGAGTAGAAGAAGATGTGATTTGGCGGCTATTATGCCAGGATCAAACACCACTTTCGCAAGCAGGCAATTTAATAGTCGCTCTGCTAAATTATATAATCTAACAAACAAAGAGTTGCAAATTTATCCAAAATCGCTATCTGAGTGTAAAAAATTGTTAACTCGTTGGATAGAAACTAAGTCATATGACATGACGGAAGGGTTGTTGAATTGATGAGTAGCTAGTGGAAGTTGTATATACATCTGACCGATCCCAAGACCTAAGCTTGTTGTAGGGCTATCTGCTCTTCAATTTAACATCCCCGCACGTAGGCACGTATGCATGAACTTGTTCATGCCATACTTGAGTAATAACTTGCTTTAGTAAACACACCCCCACGCACACACACCTACACCCCCACACACACACATACACACACACACTCACCCACACATACACACACACTCACCCACACTCGCACCACTCAATCAGTAATAATCTAACCTTACCTTTTTCTCTTTTGTCATAAATTATATTTTGACTTGTTTGAATTTAAGATACAAGCAAAGTAGGCTTGACATCGGGCCTGTTACCGTTATTTTTCATTAGTTGTAGAGGCTAAAGTCGGGCCATCTGTCAAGCTTGACTTGTTGTTTACTTGTATACTGTAACTACGTAGTCGGTTATGGAAGAGCGGAGCCTCCTGACACAGGCATAAAAAGCTTAAAAGGAGGCTTCGGCAACTAGATGGTAAGCACACTTCTGGTTTATGAAATAAATATTTAGTATTTTTGTATTTGTATTTTGTATTTGTCTGAACATACAAGTAGTGTAGGTTCAGTAGTTTTTGAGTTATGGAGGTTTTAAAATCAACCTAAGGTCAGAATGGCGGCCAGATTTTCCAGTTTTTTTTATCCGTTATCAGAGACGGAACAGATTATAAAAGCCATTGATCCAGTAACAAAAAGATCAAAATGGCGGCTACTTTCAATTACTCGCACCCGATCCCTGGTTGCGCTTGAATTACGTTATCGCTTTCATAATAGGCGACAACATAAAAAAAAGTAATCAGGTGCGAAAACCCGCAAGACCGCGGTGTTTGACACGGACGACGAACATAATGAACCTGACCGCAGCGCGTCAGGCTGACGACAACGGGGCCCGGGCGGATGACAACCGCGCCGAACGATCCGCGTCATGTTGCACTTACTATAGAAACACGTTCTGACCGCGTGACGGAAGACGCAAGTGGTAAAGAACCGCACCGGAAGTGGGTGCAAGGCTACAACGGTACAACCGCGCGCGGAGCAGACCCTCATAAGTATCAAAATTAGTCGGCCCCACTTACTAGTCAATAATTCGTGGCGCTTTAAAATCGAAAATTTTGTTTGATTTATAACTGTTTCTTCACGAATTAAACGATAGACATTATAAAAAAAAACCTGCTCCTAATCGTACCAGTTTTTCCGACATTCTTACGAAACATTTTTGTGTTTTCAAATAAAAAAAGTAAAATATCAGTATTGTTGACACAACTCTTACTTTGGCTAGACATGTGACAACTCAACATTGCCATATGAAAATCTTCGTTTTATTTTTAATTCTTTATTCATGAGATTTTGGTCTACCTTTATAGCTCTAGTATCGGGAACGCGCGAGTGTCGACTTATCTGCACTGGGAAGGCTCTAACATAATAAATATTATAAATAGGGGGAAAGTGGAAACTATTATAAGTATGGTGTTATTCATGTTTAATGGCTGGCCATCTCCAAAATTCCCTTCTTAGTGTATCAAAACCACTAAGTAGTCCTACCTCTGATTGAGAAACAAATTATAAATGGGGTAAGAGTCTGTCCAGATGAGGCGTATTACGCGCGAGTATATTGTGTCCAGATAGCGCGTTCCTATAACAGCCATTTAGTACGCGCGACGCGAGTGAGTAAACGCGCGGTATCATGCCGGTGTGAAGTTAGCAGAAAAAGTTAGACGAATTTGATAACCCGACCAAATTGAGGAGGTCAATTTTCAAAAATGCGAAAACTGCCTTAATTGGGCTCACATCAAGTAGAAAATGAGTAAGTATGGTAAAACAAACCAAAATCTACCGCTATAACCTAAAAAAAAAGACATGAAATGCATTTAAACGACATTCTGTCAATATGAACACGAGAAAGTTCGAAGACCGATAGCTTGCGTTCTGGGTCACATTTGGAGGTCAAACTCATATCAAATGAAAGCCTACTTTATAAAATTTCTAATAGTAAGCAAAACAATAGGTTAACAATTCAAATTTTTAAGAAATAAAATGTTATTTTGGGGACCACTTATCGTCAGAAACATCTGCATTTACACTGAACCATATCTTCTGTTCCTTAAGACCTTGCACGATAAAAGTTACATCAAATGAAAGGTATTTTGATAGGCTTTCTAACAATATACATCTCATTTGGTTTGAAACAGTCGGAGTGGTGAAAACTTTTTTTTAATGAACAACTATCTTCAAAAACGTCTGAACATTCCATGACCCATATCTTCTGTTCCTTAAGACCTTGCACGATAAAACTTATTCAAGATGAAAGGTATTTTGATAGGCTTTCTAAAAATATACACCTCATTGGTTTTGATACAGTCGGAGTGGTAGAAACTTTTTTTTTAATGAACAACTATTTTCAAAAACGTCTGAACTTTCCATGACCCATATCTTCTGTTGCTTAAGACCTTGCACGATAAATGTTATACGAGATGAAAGGTATTTTGATAGGCTTTCTAACAATATACACTTCATTCGTTTTGATACAGTCGGAGTGGTAGAATTTTTTTTTTAATGAACAACTATCTTCAAAAACGTCTGAACTTTCCATGACCCATATCTTCTGTTCCTTAAGACCTTGCACGACAAAACTTATACAAAATGAAAGGTATTTTGATAGGCTTTCTAACAATACACACCTCATTTGTTTTGATACAGTCGGAGAGGTAGAATTTTTTTTTTTAATGAACAACTATCTTCAAAAACGTCTGAACTTTCCATGACCCATATCTTCTGTTCCTTAAGACCTTGCACGATAAATGATATACAAGATAAAAGGTATTTTGATAGGCTTTCTAAGAGTATACACCTCATTTGTTTTGATACAGTCAGAGTGGTAGAAACTTTTTTTTTAATGAACAACTATTTTCAAAAACGTCTGAACTTTCCATGACCCATATCTTCTGTTCCTTAAGACCTTGCACGATAAAAGTTATACGAGATGAAAGGTATTTTGATAGGCTTTCTAAAAATATACACCTCATTTGTTTTGATACAGTCGGAGTGGTAGAATTATTTTTTTAATAAACAACTTTCTTCAAAAACGTCTGAACATTCCATGACCCATATCTTCTGTTCCTTAAGACCTTGCACGATAAAAATGATACGAGATGAAAGGTATTTTGATAGGCTTTCTAACAATATACACCTCATTTGTTTTGATACAGTCGGAGTGGTAGATTTTTTTTTTTAATGAACAACTATCTTCAAAAACGTCTGAACTTTCCATGGCCCATATCTTCTGTTCCTTAAGACCTTGCACGATAAAACTTATTCAAGATGAAAGGTATTTTGATAGGCTTTCTAACAATACACACCTCATTTGTTTTGATACAGTCGGACTGGTAGAATTTTTTTTTTAATGAACAACTATCTTCAAAAACGTCTGAACTTTCCATGACCCATATCTTCTGTTCCTTAAGACCTTGCACGATAAAAAATATACGAGATGAAAGGTATTTTGATAGGCTTTCTAACAATATACACTTCATTTGTTTTGATACAGTCAGAGTGGTAGAATTTTTTTTTTTTAATAAACAACTATCTTCAAAAACGTCTGAACTTTCCATGACCCATATCTTCTGTTCCTTAAGACCTTGCACGATAAAACTTATTCAAGATGAAAGGTATTTTGATAGGCTTTCTAACAATACACACCTCATTTGTTTTGATACAGTCGGAGTGGTAGAATAATTTTTTAAATAAACAACTTTCTTCAAAAACGTCTGAACTTTCCATGACCCATATCTTCTGTTCCTTAAGACCTTGCACGATAAAAGTTATACGAGATGAAAGGTATTTTGATAGGCTTTCTAAAAATATACATTTCATTTGTTTTGATACAGTCGGAGAGGTAGAATTTTTTTTTTAATGAACAACTATCTTCAAAAACTTCTGAACTTTCCATGACCCATATCTTCTGTTCCTTAAGACCTTGCACGATAAAAGTTATACGAGATGAAAGGTATTTTGATAGGCTTTCTAACAATATACACCTCATTTGTTTTGATACAGTCGGAGTGGTAAAATTATTTTTTTAATAAACAACTTTCTTAAAAACGTCTGAACTTTCCATGACCCATATCTTCTGTTCCTTAAGACCTTGCACGATAAAAATTATACGAGATGAAAGGTATTTTGATAGGCTTTCTAACAATATACACCTCATTTGTTTTGATACAGTCGGAGTGGTAGATTTTTTTTTTTAATGAACAACTATCTTCAAAAACGTCTGAACTTTCCATGGCCCATATCTTCTGTTCCTTAAGACCTTGCACGATAAAACTTATTCAAGATGAAAGGTATTTTGATAGGCTTTCTAACAATACACACCTCATTTGTTTTGATACAGTCGGACTGGTAGAATTTTTTTTTTTAATGAACAACTATCTTCAAAAACGTCTGAACTTTCCATGACCCATATCTTCTGTTCCTTAAGACCTTGCACGATAAAACGTATACGAGATGAAAGGTATTTTGATAGGCTTTCTAACAATTTACACTTCATTTGTTTTGATACAGTCAAAGTGGTAGAATTTTTTTTTTTTATAAACAACTATCTTCAAAAACGTCTGAACTTTCCATGACCCATATCTTCTGTTCCTTAAGACCTTGCATGATAAAACTTATTCAAGATGAAAGGTATTTTGATAGGCTTTCTAACAATACACACCTCATTTGTTTTGATACAGTCGGAGTGGTAGAATAATTTTTTTAATAAACAACTTTCTTCAAAAACGTCTGAATTTTCCATGACCCATATCTTCTGTTCCTTAAGACCTTGCACGATAAAACTTATTCAAGATGAAAGGTATTTTGATAGGCTTTCTAACAATACACACCTCATTTGTTTTGATACAGACGGAGTGGTAGAATAATTTTTTTAATGAACAACTTTCTTCAAAAACGTCTGAACTTTCCATGACCCATATCTTCTGTTCCTTAAGACCTTGCACGATAAATGTTATACGAGATGAAAGGTATTTTGATAGGCTTTCTAACAATATACACCTCATTTGTTTTGATACAGTCAGAGTGGTAGAATTTTTTTTTTAATAAACAACTATCTTCAAAAACGTCTGAACTTTCCATGATCCATATCTTCTGTTCCTTAAGACCTTGCACGATAAAGGTTATACGCGATGAAAGGTATTTTAATAGGCTTTCTAACAATATACATTTCATTTGTTTTGATACAGTCGGAGAGGTAGAATTTTTTTTTAATGAACAACTATCTTCAAAAACGTCTGAACTTTCCATGACCCATATCTTCTGTTCTTTAAGACCTTGCACGATAAAAGATATACGAGATGAAAGGTATTTTGATAGGCTTTCTAACAATATACACCTTATTTGATTTGATACAGTCGGAGTGGTAGAATTATTTTTTTAATAAACAACTTTCTTCAAAAACGTCTGAACTTTCCATGACCCATATCTTCTGTTCCTTAAGACCTTGCACGATAAAATTTATACGAAATGAAAGGTATTTTGATAGGCTTTCTAACAATATACACCTCATTTGTTTTGATACAGTCAGAGTGGTAGAATTTTTTTTTTTAATAAACAACTATCTTCAAAAACGTCTGAACTTTCCATGACCCATATCTTCTGTTCCTTAAGACCTTGCACGATAAAGGTTATACGCGATGAAAGGTATTTTAATAGGCTTTCTAGCAATATACATTTCATTTGTTTTGATACAGTCAGAGAGGTAGAATTTTTTTTTTAATGAACAACTATCTTCAAAAACGTCTGAACTTTCCATGACCCATATCTTCTGTTCCTTAAGACCTTGCACGATAAAAGTTATACGAGATGAAAGGTATTTTGATAGGCTTTTTAACAATATACAGATCGTTTGGTTTCATTTGGTAAGGCTTGTTGAAAAACGTGTTTTTGTTGGACCCATTATGAATATCCTAGTGTGAATTTTGCACGACCCAAATCCTAGTTTTTAGACTACGTTTTGCCTTAATTGTGATATTAAACAAAAGGTAATTTAATAGGCTTTCTTACAACATACAGATCGATTGGTTTCATTCGGTAGGGCTAGTTGAAAAACGTGATTTTCCTTGGACCTATTATCAATATTCTAGTGTTAATTTTGCACGACTCAAATCCTAGTTTATAGAAAATCTTTGGTCATCGCTGTGGTGTTAAAAGAAAGGTAATTCAATATGCTTTCTAACAATATACCATTTGTTCGGTTTAATCCGGTAAGGCTAGTTGAAAAACGTGATTATGTTGGACCCCTTATCAATATTCTAGTGTGAATTTTGCACGACTCAAATCCTACTTTCTAGAATACCTTTGGTCATCGCTGTGGTGTTAAAAGAAAGGTAATTTAATAGGCTATCGAACGATATACAATTTGTTCGGTTTAATCTGGTAAGGCTAGTTGAAAAACGTGGTTTTGTTGGACCACTAATCAAAATCCTATTGTGAACTTTGCACGACCCAAATCCTTGTGTTTAGACTACCGTCAGCTTTGATTATGGTATCAAACGAAAGGTAATTTAATAAGCTTTCTAACGATATACAATTCGTTCGGTTCGATTTGGTAAGGCTAGTTGAAAACCGTGATTTTATCGGACACCTTATCAAAATCTTAGTGTAAACTTTGCACGACCCAAATCCTAGTTTATTGAAAACCTTTGGTCATCGCTGTGGTGTTAAAAGAAAGGTAATTTAATATGCTTTCTAACAATATACAATTTGTTTGGTTTAATCCGGTAGGGCTAGTTGAAAAACGTGATTATGTTGGACCCCTTATCAATATTCTAGTGTGAATTTTGCACGACTCAAATCCTACTTTCTAGAATACCTTTGGTCATCGCTCTAGTGTTAAAAGAAAGGTAATTTAATAGGCTTTCGAACAATATACAATTTGGTCGGTTTTATCCGGTAGGGCTAGTTGAAAAACGTGATTATGTTGGACCCCCTATCAATATCCTAGTGTGAATTTTGCACGACTCAAATCCTACTTTCTAGAATACCTTTGGTCATCGCTGTGGTGTTAAAAGAAAGGTAATTTAATAGGCTATCGAACGATATACAATTTGTTCGGTTTAATCTGGTAAGGCTAGTTGAAAAACGTGGTTTTGTTGGACCACTAATCAAAATCCTATTGTGAACTTTGCACGACCCAAATCCTTGTGTTTAGACAACCGTCAGCTTTGATTATGGTATCAAACGAAAGGTAATTTATTAAGCTTTCTAACGATCTACTATTTGTTCGGTTCAATTTGGTAAGGCTAGTTGAAAACCGTGATTTTGTAGGACCCCTTATCAAAATCCTAGTGTAAACTTTGCACGTCCAAATCCTAGTTTTTAGACTACGTTCAGCCTTGATTGTGGTATCAAACAAAAGATAATTTAATAAGCTTTCTAACAATATACACATCGTTTAGTTTCATTTGGTGTGGCTAGTTGAAAAACGTGATTAGGTTGGACCACTAATCAAAATCCTACTGTTAACTTTGCACGAACCAAACACTAGTGTCCAGAATAGCTTTTGTTTTGGTTGTGGTGTTAAATAAAAGGTAATTTAATAAGCTTTCTAACGATATACAATTCATTTGGTTTCATGCTGTCAGACTGGTAGAAAAAAAAAAAATATGAGCACCTATCGTCAAGTACATCTGAATTTTCACTGCACCATATCTTCGGTTTCTTTAGACCTTGCACATCAAAAGTTAGTTATATCCATTGAAGGGTATTTTTATAGGCTTTCTAAAAATATAAAACTCATTGCGTTTAATATAGTAAGACTGATAGATTAATATTTTGTTTTATTTTCAGTAAATTTTAACTGTAACACTACAATACTATTCGCCAATAGATGGCGCACTCAGATCGTGCAAGGTCTTAAGGAACAGAAGATATGGGTCATTGAAAGTTCAGACGTTTTTGAAGAAAGTTGTTTATTAAAAAATAATTCTACCACTCCGACTGTATCAAAACAAATGAGGTGTATATTGTTAGAAAGCCTATCAAAATAACTTTCATCTCGTATAACTTTTATCGTGCAATGTCTTAAGGAACAGAAGATATGGGTCATGGAAAGTTCAGACGTTTTTGAAGATAGTTGTTTATTAAAAAAATAATTCTACCACTCCGACTGTATCAAAACAAATGAAATGTATATTGTTAGAAAGCCTATTAAAATACCTTTCATCGCGTATAACCTGTATTGTGCAAGGTCTTAAGGAACAGAAGATATGGGTCATGGAAAGTTCAGACGTTTTTGAAGATAGTTGTTCATTAAAAAAAAAATTCTACCACTCTGACTGTATCAAAACAAATGAGGTGTATATTGTTAGAAAGCCTATCAAAATACCTTTCATCTCGTATAGTTTTTATCGTGCAAGGTTTTAAGGAACAGAAGATATGGGTCATTGAAAATTCAGACGTTTTTGAAGAAAGTTGTTTATTAAAAAAATAATTCTTCCACTCCGACTGTATCAAAACAAATGAGGTGTATATTGCTAGAAAGCCTATCAAAATACCTTTCATCTCGTATAACTTTTATCGTGCAAGGTCTTAAGGAACAGAAGATATGGGTCATTGAAAGTTCAGACGTTTTTGAAGATAGTTGTTCATTAAAAAAAAAAATTCTACCACTCTGACTGTATCAAAACAAATGAAGTGTATATTTTTAGAAAGCCTATCAAAATACCTTTCATCTCGTATAACTTTTATCGTGCAAGGTCTTAAGGAACAGAAGATATGGGTCATTGAAAGTTCAGACGTTTTTGAAGAAAGTTGTTTATTAAAAAAATAATTCTACCACTCCGACTGTATCAAAACAAATGAGGTGTATATTGTTAGAAAGCCTATCAAAATACCTTTCATCTCGTATATCTTTTATCGTGCAAGGTCTTAACGAACAGAAGATATGGGTCATGGAAAGTTCAGACGTTTTTGAAGAAAGTTGTTTATTAAAAAAATAATTCTACCACTCCGACTGTATCAAAACAAATGAGGTGTATATTGTTAGAAGGCCTATCAAAATACCTTTCATCTCAAAAAATTTTAATCGTGCAAGGTCTTAAGGAACAGAAGATATGAGTCATGGAAAGTTCAGACGTTTTTGAAGATAGTTGTTCATTAAAAAAAAAAATTCTACCACTCTGACTGTATCAAAACAAATGAGGTGTATATTGTTAGAAAGCCTATCAAAATACATTTCATCTCGTATTACTTTTATCGTGCAAGGTCTTAAGCAACAGAAGATATGGGTCATTGAAAGTTCAGACGTTTTTGAAGATAGTTGTTTATTAAAAAAATAATTCTACCACTCCGACTGTATCAAAACAAATGAAATGTATATTGTTAGAAAGCCTATTAAAATACCTTTCATCGCGTATAACCTTTATTGTGCAAGGTCTTAAGGAACAGAAGATATGGGTCATGGAAAGTTCAGACGTTTTTGAAGATAGTTGTTCATTAAAAAAAAAAATTCTACCACTCTGACTGTATCAAAACAAATGAGGTGTATATTGTTAGAAAGCCTATCAAAATACCTTTCATCTCGTATAACTTTTATCGTGCAAGGTTTTAAGGAACAGAAGATATGGGTCATTGAAAATTCAGACGTTTTTGAAGAAAGTTGTTTATTAAAAAAATAATTCTTCCACTCCGACTATATGAGGTGTATATTGTTAGAAAGCCTATCAAAATACATTTCATCTCGTATTACTTTTATCGTGCAAGGTCTTAAGCAACAGAAGATATGGGTCATTGAAAGTTCAGACGTTTTTGAAGATAGTTGTTTATTAAAAAAATAATTCTACCACTCCGACTGTATCAAAACAAATGAGGTGTATATTGTTAGAAAGCCTATCAAAATAACTTTCATCTCGTATAACTTTTATCGTGCAATGTCTTAAGGAACAGAAGATATGGGTCATGGAAAGTTCAGACGTTTTTGAAGATAGTTGTTTATTAAAAAAATAATTCTACCACTCCGACTGTATCAAAACAAATGAAATGTATATTGTTAGAAAGCCTATTAAAATACCTTTCATCGCGTATAACCTGTATTGTGCAAGGTCTTAAGGAACAGAAGATATGGGTCATGGAAAGTTCAGACGTTTTTGAAGATAGTTGTTCATTAAAAAAAAAATTCTACCACTCTGACTGTATCAAAACAAATGAGGTGTATATTGTTAGAAAGCCTATCAAAATACCTTTCATCTCGTATAGTTTTTATCGTGCAAGGTTTTAAGGAACAGAAGATATGGGTCATTGAAAATTCAGACGTTTTTGAAGAAAGTTGTTTATTAAAAAAATAATTCTTCCACTCCGACTGTATCAAAACAAATGAGGTGTATATTGCTAGAAAGCCTATCAAAATACCTTTCATCTCGTATAACTTTTATCGTGCAAGGTCTTAAGGAACAGAAGATATGGGTCATTGAAAGTTCAGACGTTTTTGAAGATAGTTGTTCATTAAAAAAAAAAATTCTACCACTCTGACTGTATCAAAACAAATGAAGTGTATATTTTTAGAAAGCCTATCAAAATACCTTTCATCTCGTATAACTTTTATCGTGCAAGGTCTTAAGGAACAGAAGATATGGGTCATTGAAAGTTCAGACGTTTTTGAAGAAAGTTGTTTATTAAAAAAATAATTCTACCACTCCGACTGTATCAAAACAAATGAGGTGTATATTGTTAGAAAGCCTATCAAAATACCTTTCATCTCGTATATCTTTTATCGTGCAAGGTCTTAACGAACAGAAGATATGGGTCATGGAAAGTTCAGACGTTTTTGAAGAAAGTTGTTTATTAAAAAAATAATTCTACCACTCCGACTGTATCAAAACAAATGAGGTGTATATTGTTAGAAGGCCTATCAAAATACCTTTCATCTCAAAAAATTTTAATCGTGCAAGGTCTTAAGGAACAGAAGATATGAGTCATGGAAAGTTCAGACGTTTTTGAAGATAGTTGTTCATTAAAAAAAAAAATTCTACCACTCTGACTGTATCAAAACAAATGAGGTGTATATTGTTAGAAAGCCTATCAAAATACATTTCATCTCGTATTACTTTTATCGTGCAAGGTCTTAAGCAACAGAAGATATGGGTCATTGAAAGTTCAGACGTTTTTGAAGATAGTTGTTTATTAAAAAAATAATTCTACCACTCCGACTGTATCAAAACAAATGAAATGTATATTGTTAGAAAGCCTATTAAAATACCTTTCATCGCGTATAACCTTTATTGTGCAAGGTCTTAAGGAACAGAAGATATGGGTCATGGAAAGTTCAGACGTTTTTGAAGATAGTTGTTCATTAAAAAAAAAAATTCTACCACTCTGACTGTATCAAAACAAATGAGGTGTATATTGTTAGAAAGCCTATCAAAATACCTTTCATCTCGTATAACTTTTATCGTGCAAGGTTTTAAGGAACAGAAGATATGGGTCATTGAAAATTCAGACGTTTTTGAAGAAAGTTGTTTATTAAAAAAATAATTCTTCCACTCCGACTGTATGAGGTGTATATTGTTAGAAAGCCTATCAAAATACATTTCATCTCGTATTACTTTTATCGTGCAAGGTCTTAAGCAACAGAAGATATGGGTCATTGAAAGTTCAGACGTTTTTGAAGATAGTTGTTTATTAAAAAAATAATTCTACCACTCCGACTGTATCAAAACAAATGAAATGTATATTGTTAGAAAGCCTATTAAAATACCTTTCATCGCGTATAACCTTTATTGTGCAAGGTCTTAAGGAACAGAAGATATGGGTCATGGAAAGTTCAGACGTTTTTGAAGATAGTTGTTCATTAAAAAAAAAATTCTACCACTCTGACTGTATCAAAACAAATGAGGTGTATATTGTTAGAAAGCCTATCAAAATACCTTTCATCTCGTATAATTTTTATCGTGCAAGAATTTTAAGGAACAGAAGATATGGGTCATTGAAAATTCAGACGTTTTTGAAGAAAGTTGTTTATTAAAAAAATAATTCTTCCACTCCGACTGTATCAAAACAAATGAGGTGTATATTGCTAGAAAGCCTATCAAAATACCTTTCATCTCGTATAACTTTTATCGTGCAAGGTCTTAAGGAACAGAAGATATGGGTCATTGAAAGTTCAGACGTTTTTGAAGATAGTTGTTCATTAAAAAAAAAAATTCTACCACTCTGACTGTATCAAAACAAATGAGGTGTATATTGTTAGAAAGCCTATCAAAATACCTTTCATCTCGTATAACTTTTATCGTGCAAGGTCTTAAGGAACAGAAGATATGGGTCATTGAAAGTTCAGACGTTTTTGAAGAAAGTTGTTTATTAAAAAAATAATTCTACCACTCCGACTGTATCAAAACAAATGAGGTGTACATTGTTAGAAAGCCTATCAAAATACCTTTCATCTCGTATATCTTTTATCGTGCAAGGTCTTAACGAACAGAAGATATGGGTCATGGAAAGTTCAGACGTTTTTGAAGAAAGTTGTTTATTAAAAAATAATTCTACCACTCCGACTGTATCAAAACAAATGAGGTGTATATTGTTAGAAAGCCTATCAAAATACCTTTCATCTCAAAAAAGTTTTATCTTGCAAGGTCTTAAGGAACAGAAGATATGAGTCATGGAAAGTTCAGACGTTTTTGAAGATAGTTGTTCATTAAAAAAAAAAATTCTACCACTCTGACTGTATCAAAACAAATGAGGTGTATATTGTTAGAAAGCCTATCAAAATACCTTTCATCTCGTATTACTTTTATCGTGCAAGGTCTTAAGCAACAGAAGATATGGGTCATTGAAAGTTCAGACGTTTTTGAAGAAAGTTGTTTATTAAAAAAATAATTCTACCACTCCGACTGTATCAAAACAAATGAGGTGTATATTGTTAGAAAGCCTATCAAAATACCTTTCATCTCAAAAAAGTTTTATCGTGCAAGGTCTTAAGGAACAGAAGATATGGGTCATGGAAAGTTCAGACGTTTTTGAAGATAGTTGTTTATTAAAAAAAAAATTCTACCACTCCGACTGTATCAAAACAAATGAGGTGTATATTGTTAGAAAGCTTATCAAAATACCTTTCATCTCGTATAACTTTCATCGTGCAAGGTCTTAAGGAACAGAAGATATGGGTCATGGAAAGTTCAGACGTTTTTGAAGATAGTTGTTTATTAAAAAAATAATTCTACCACTCCGACTGTATCAAAACAAATGAGGTGTATATTGTTAGAAAGCCTATCAAAATACCTTTCATCTCGTATAATATTTATCGTGCAAGGTCTTAAGCAACGGAAGATATGGGTCATGGAAAGTTCAGACGTTTTTGAAAATAGTTGTTCATTAAAAAAAAAGTTTCTACCACTCCAACTGTATCAAACCAATTGAGATGTATATTGTTAGAAAGCCTATCAAAATACCTTTTATTTGATGTAACTTTTATCGTGCAAGGTCTTAAGGAACAGAAGATATGGTTCAGTGTAAATGCAGATGTTTCTGACGATAAGTGGTCCCCAAAATAACATTTTATTTCTTAAAAATTTGAATTGTAAACCTATTGTGTTGCTTACTATTAGAAATTTTATAAAGTAGGCTTTCATTTGATATGAGTTTGACCTCCAGATGTGACCCAGAACGCAAGCTATCGGTCTTTGAACTTTCTCGTGTTCATATTGACAGAATGTCGTTTAAATGCATTTCATGTCTTTTTTTTTAGGTTATAGCGGTAGATTTTGGTTTGTTCTACCATACTTACTCATTTTCTACTTGATTTGAGCCCAATTAAGGCAGTTTTCGCATTTTTGAAAATTGACCTCCTCAATTTGGTCGGGTTATCAAATTCGTCTAACTTTTTCTGCTAACTTCACACCGGCGCAGTATTGACTGGGATGCGGTGTTTGCAGCCCCGTCTATTGATCAAAAGATGGAAGTTTTTAACTCTCTCTTGATTCAGTTATTTGATATTCATGCTCCTCTTCTTCCCGTATGGCTCAAACATCTCCTCGCTCCTTGGCTTACGGATGGCATTAAAGCTCTCATGGCTAAGAGGAATGCTGCTAAGGTCAAGTTCAGGAAGGATCCTTCTGATGAAAATCGCAGTAGGTATAGGGAATTGCGCAACCGTTGCAGCAGAATGTGCAGGGATGCGCAGCGTCGTCACATACATTCCTCTGTTGAGAATGGCGATCCGGCGAAGGTTTGGTCTTTTTAAAATTTTCTTGGCATTGGTAAATCTAAGTTCTCACTGCAGCCTAATTTAGACCTTCTTTCGCTTAACCGCCATTTCACAACATCCACTCCTCTACCTGCAACATCCAAACTAACCACACTACAATCACTTTCCTTTATCCCTACTCCGCAATATGATCCATTCAGCTTTAGATTGGTTACTGAGTGTGAAGTTGAAAAACACATCCTGGCTATCGGCAAAGTGACGTCACTGATGACGTCACGTCGCTTAACCGAGTGAATACGAGCAAGTTTTGAACCGACTATTAGCGCGCTAAAACCGCACACAAAGCTCATGAGCAGGTTTTAAACCGTAGTGTAGATGACATAATTCCCCAATTAAAGTGACATTTCTCCGAGATATATTTTCTCTTGGGGAGCGTGCTAAGCAGGCTGCTGTCAGGGTAATTTTTACCCGTTTCGGAACGCAACCTTTATCTGTGACCTTTATAGATTTTCGAAACGCGCCCCAGAAATATATTTGTAATTTCTCTGGAATAAGTGATTTTAATACTATGGTTTTCCGTTGTTCGATTTTAACTGCCACCCATGTATCGAATTCTTGATGTGCTTTAACTGACTACTGGACAAACATACGTGGAAACCGTCATAATGGGGTTGGACTTTGACGTGTTGGAGTTTTGTAAAAAACTGCGCCAAAACCGGCCCCCTCCTTACCAGTGTCCTTTGGAGAAGTGCGATAAAGTTTACAAGAGCTTGTGTGGGCTGCAGTACCACTTAGTGAACTACGACCATGATAACCCAACGCCTGCGACGCCGACGGCTGTGCGGAAGAAAGGTTGGAGAACCAGAGCTCCAGTCCCGACAGGCGATATAGCCCTGCAAAGTCCACCTAAAGAGGCGCTGACTTTCGCTGAAGCTCAAAAAGTAGTTCAGTTTGAGATAGACGGAAAGATCAGTAGGATCCCTATTGACCAGCCGTTGCAAGTTATGTCTTTAGATGAATGGGAGAAGAAAAATGCTGAGTTGGAGAAGCCTATCCCGTTCACTGAGCCTCCACCTGAGCCTCACATTAAATTACCTGAAGCCAGCTTCAAGGTAAGGTTTCCAATTAATTATTATTATTTTTTAAAAACTTGATGTTTACAAACATACGAACAAAAAGAGTTACCTACCTGTGAAAAGATTTCTATGTGAGCTTGTATTTGTCAATAAAAGCAAACCTATTTTGGTGTTCCTTGTGGTGCGGGCTAAAAATAGTACAATCCCACCCCTGCCTTTGATGCAATTAAGGGATCTTGAAAGTCCATGCCAGCCACATTGCAAATCAGCCAATTTGAGCTATAGTTAAGTTACTCCATGGTTGATTTTGCGGGGCAGGGGGGGTTCTTAGAATGTACTTTGCATTTTAGCTGAAGAAAAGCTCCCTTCCAACTGGAGAATTTTTTATAGCACTATGAATGATTTTGGTCATTGTATATTTTAGACCATTATCAATACTTTTTTGCCATATCTGTTAAGTGTATGTACTTTGAAAAAAAAAATTTTTTTTGATTTGAACCAATTTAAATACTTGTAACATGCCACTTATTTGGATACCATCTTCCCCAAAACCCTCACTAGATGGCACCACTGGGTTCCTAAAACGCACTATCGATGTGTCTACGGACATTGGTTGGGTCAAGCACCCGAATGTTTTGTATCACCTCCTTTGTCGTTTAGTGCATAAGGTCTTTGACCAATTTTTTATTTGTATTTCATTCAATTCCAATTATTTATTGCTTCCATATGGTACAATAGATGGAAAATAACAATTATCAGAGGTGGGTCGTTTTCGTTTTTCGGAATACCGAAACTAGCTATCGTTATAGTAGCCGATAGCGGCTTTTGAAACTATTTATTTTAATAACTAGTTATTTTTGAATATCGCTTAGCGTTCGAAAAACGGGTATCAGAATAACCGAAATGCGTGTTGGTTATTTTTATGAATTACGTGATTTAGTTAGATTAGGAATACTTTCAGATTTTTGACTGTAGATTTAAACAAATATCGAAATCAAATTAACTTCGCGCTGTAATCAAGCTTCGTTCGTTCACGCGTTGAGTCGCGCGATCTCAATGGTATTCGGTTTTCAGAAATAACTAGTTTCGCTCGATAGATAGTTTTCGCAATAGCCAATAACGTAATGAAGCTATTGCACCAATAACTAGTTATCAAAACTATTTACGTTATTTAACGCCCACCTCTAACAATTATACAGAACACAATATGGACCCTGGAAGGGCACTGCAATTTTTGGAATCGACATTTCAAAATACAATTATTTTTACAATAGTTACGTGGTAGCACTAGCATGACAATAATTCACAATAACCACAATACACTTACAAAAAACAATAACACAAAATAACATATTAGACAATTTTAGTATAGAGACTTAACTATAACATTATGTTCTGAATAATTAATTTCAATTAATTTTATAAAATTATTAATTTCAACTCAGTTCCTTCCTACAGTATTATTAAAATATTAGTATAAGTATTACTAAAATATTTTCATATCATAATTATATTCACAATTATGTTCACAATTATGATTGCCTATTAGTATCAGGAAAGGTTTTTTGTATATTTATTTATTAATGTTTTACTAATATTTAAATTTTATTTGCAAAAAATTTCTTCAAAAAAACAATTTTGGACTAGATAGCTTTTCAAACATCTAACAAATGTGACTTCTTTTTCTTCATTTCTTATATATAAGGGTATATTGTTATATATTTTAATTGACATTGCTAGAGGCCCAATGGGATCCTTGGTGGCAAGACGACTGCTTCTAAGCTATTAGTACGGGACGTTTGAAAATCAAGTAATCGCAGAATAATGTTAGTGGCAAGACCATGCATCCAGGCTATTGGGACGTGGTTTGAAAACTATAATTAGTATCGCTCGCTAACGTATCAGTTAGTCGCGTTTCTTTCGTATAATATACCTCTGAACGTACTTATCGTTGTTTCATTTACACCAACCACACCCTACTTTCTACATACTTAGAATTTAATGGTATAATGTAGATGTGAATGCTTGCTTGGGTGTGTGAATAATGATCATATCAGAATATAACAATATTCTTTTCTACAGCTGATCTCAGACTATGAAGAAAGAGTATGCGATGCCCCACCTCGTCCAAATGCCTACATCAGATTCATAGAAAAGTCAGCAGAAGAGCTTGATGGAGAGGTTGAATATGATGTGGATGAGGAAGATACGGCTTGGCTGGCCATGATCAACAAACAACGCACCAAGCATGGCTTGCCAGCAGTGTCCGTCGATACATTGGAACTACTAATGGATAGATTGGAAAAGGAATCCTTTTTTCAGGTATGTTTGTTTTTAGGTAAGTGTAGGTAAACAATCAATTGGGTTACCTATTACCAACCTTTGCTGCTGAGAGTTCCAACTGTTGTTATTTATGCATTTTTATATGTTTTTACATCTTAGACTTTATCATGGATATTCTTATAGTGTTATTTTGTTCATGTTTTGTGGTTACGAGTGTGTGTCTTGTGTAATTGAAGAAAAATCTCTCCTAAAGTGCAAATGAGATGTTCTTTAGGTCTTTTTTGTGCAGGCAACCCAGAATGGCCAACAAACAGCAGCCACAGTAGATGAAGACGCAGTTTGCTGTATTTGTATGGACGGCGAGTGTCAGAATACCAATGTAATACTTTTCTGTGACATGTGCAACTTGGCTGTGCACCAGGATTGCTATGGGGTACAATTTTTCTATTATTTGAGAAACATTGCAAATTTTCTCCTATCTAAATCTAGAATAATTGTCTAATAAAACCTCTTTATAGTTGATTCTTCTTTAAATAATAAAATGTAGCATAAATTTAATGAAACATTTGCATAAATAGGCCTTTTTGTAACTATTTTATTTTATTACTCTTCGGGACGGTTGCACCATCTAACTAACTATAACTAAGTAATATGCCTCTTGCACTTAACTAAATTTTAACTTAACCGTTACCGACGCGTCTTGTTCTCCACCCTGTAGACAGCAAGAGGCATATTACTCAGTTATGGTTAGTTAGATGGTGCAACCAACCCTTAAAAAATTGAGAACAACAGATTAAATTACATTTTCAATACATTTGCTCGAAAAACGTACTTATGATTATGATTAAACATTGCTCGTAAGTAGTTACTTACCGAACTAGTGCGGTAAGTAAAAAAAGTATAATACCAAGGAGTTTTTACACTGATCATAAAGTTATTTTGCAAAAATACTACAGTGGTGACTTTTTACTTAGTGACGACTGCCTACCTATATTTAAAATAAAATGGAGAGTACCAGGAGAACATAAATCGACAAGAGGCTGACAGTAGCCATGGTTGGTTCTTTTACCAAGTGTATTACTTATACCTGTTTTCTCACGAATGTATTGATAAACGTCGTAAGATACACGTCCGTAAGGGTTATGACAAACTCGTGCCGATGGTAAACCCTCGACTTCGTCTCGGGCTTACAAAGCGTCTACTCGTTTGTAATAACCCTACTTACGGAACTTGTATCTTAAACTACTATTGCAGGTACCCTATATCCCTGAAGGCCAATGGCTGTGTAGAAGGTGCCTGCAGTCTCCATCACGGCTTGTCAACTGCGTTTTGTGCCCTAATACTGGAGGCAAGATTTTTAAATTCAATTTTATTGTAATTTATTTGCACACTATACAATACAATTAAATATGCATTAATGTCGAAATAATGTAGGTGAAGCTTGATTTGAATAGCACCAGTGTGAGAACAGGACTGCCAATATATTGGAGCAATGGATACTAGTATCGCTCTGTCCTGCTCTCACGCATAGCTCTGTCCTGCTATCATTATAATCAAGTTACATTATTGTCAGTTGCAGTACAACTCCAGCACCTGCGGCAACTGAAACAAAGACTGTTTTTAGGGTTCCCATACCAAAATGGTAAAAAAAGGAACCCTTATGGTGCCGCTCTGTCTGTCTGTCCGTCTGTCTGTCTGTCATACCTCTATATCTCAGCAACCACTCATGCTATCGACCTGAAATTTGGAATAGTTTTAGAATATAGTTGCCCAACTTAATTGCACATGAAAGAATTTTGAAAAAATTATGATTATTAATGTAAAGGAGGCCAAAATAGGGGGGGCCAAATTTCAAATTGTCGCTACTAGGTCGAGTGGGGTATCATATGAAAGGGCTTTACTTGCACATTCTAAAATATATTTTTGTATTTTTTTACGTCTCTTAGTTTTCAAGTTATGATGAAAAAGGTAAAAAAAAAACACCATTCCCCCCCTCTTATCTCCGAAGTTTGTAAAAGGAAAAATCTGAATTAATTACAGTTGACAGAAGGTTATGTAAACATTACAGCAAAAATAAAACGATCTTTCTAAGTTGCACAGTTTTTTAGAAATCTGCAAATAATCTTTACAAACAGATTTAGTTTTGCGGTCCTAAAAATAAACTTTATTGCTTCCAAAAATACAAAAAGTATATCGGAACCCTCGGCGCGCGAGTTCGACTCGCACTTGACCGGTTTTTTGTTATAGGTGCATTCAAACAGACCGACCAAGGAACTTGGGCACACGTTGTTTGCGCGCTGTGGATACCCGAAGTACGGTTCGCAAATACCGTGTTCTTGGAGCCTATAGGTGAGATAAATGTTACAAATCTAGTCAAGTTTTTAGTTTACCGTAATTTTCAGGTGTTTGTTTTAGACTTTCGCACTTTTCAATCATGTTTATTTTGTTTCGGGTCTTAGCGCGATAATAGTTATTAGGCAAAATAAATTACCTTATTATTCCCGACGTTTCGGCTGCGTTGCAACAGCCGTGGTCACGGGTAGACTGAAGAGAGGTGAACTACGTAGATATTATTGTGAGGGTAAACTAAAATTGTTATTGTCTCGCACAGGAAAGTCACGACACACAACACTCACAACGTCCGCGGACCGGTCCGAAGATGCTACGCGCGGTTTTATGCGATCTATCACTGGGTTCCATGTCACCGATAATTTAAAACCATCTTCCCTATTGAAAGTTTTGTATTTCTTTATTTCAATAGCTTCTTTGACGGTCGGTGGAGAGGACTTTCGGCGCATGTACTCGTAACTCTATCCAGTGGTTAGTTCCGGAGTTCAGCAGATGGTCGGCTATTGCGGATTTGTAAGTTTGTCGGTTTTTTACTGCCGTAATGTGCTCCTTAATTCTTTCGGTGATAGTGCGTTTTGTTTGGCCGATGTATGAGCTTCCACAGCTACAGTCAACTTTGTATACCCCCGGTGTTTGATAGGGGATAACATCCTTCGGTGTACGCACCAGATTCGCTACTTTGGTGTGTGGAACAAATATAGTCCGAATTTAATATCTGCCCAGCAATGATCCAATTTTGTCCGTCACACCTTTCAAATATGGTAGGAACGCTGATTGTCTGCTTACCTCTGAAGCCTTCTCTTTGTTCTTCCGCCCCCCGGCTTCGCACGAAACGTCGGGAATAATAAATTTTGCCTAATAACTATTATCGCGCTAAGACCCGAAACAAAATAAACATGATTTTCAGGTGTTAATTGTATTGTTTTTGTTGTTGTATTAGGGTTCCAAACGTAAATGGTAAAAACGGAACACTTATAGTGCGACTTTGTCCGAATGTCTGTCTGTCACACACACCTGTAACTCAGTAATACTCACACTATCAACTTAAAATTTGAAAAAAGTGTATTAATCAATTGTGTTGCAACCAAAAAAAATTATATTATTATTGTAGATATTGGTAGGGGGGGGGGGGGGGGAATTTGTATATTATTTACTAGGTCAAGTGGGCCAGGGCTTTATTGTAGGAGATCTAACAAATCTAGCAGATCTGAAAAAAATTATGAAAAGTCAATTAAGATGGATTCTTGGAGCCAAACAAGGCATCACGAAAAAAAGTTTAACTCTTAATTCTCTGAAGTATGTGGGGTAGCAAATATGAAAGGTTTAAAAGGCGATCGCAAACTTTGAAGAACAATTTGACTTAACAAATCCGAAAAATATCAAAAAAGTCTGAAATAAAAAAGAAAAGAAAATCCCTGTCTGCGGTCTGCGGAAATGAAAAGAGGAAAACAAGGATCTATAGGATTAGAGTAACTTAAATTTAATAAAATATTGCAGGTGGAGATAAAATTTAATAGTAGAACATCTAACAAGGCGAACCTTGCGCCTAAACCTGCTGGGATGAAACTTGGCAGGAGTCAAGTACATACCCATAGGTAACATATTAGAAGTGGTGCTCCCCACCAGGATGCGACTGAGATGCACAGTGGGGCATAATGTCGAAAATGTGTAGTTTTTTAATAGGTTGAAAATTGTATCTGTTGAAGCGACATAGGTAGCTGGTTGAAAATTTCACAGAATATGTATTTTTTAAACAAATATATCACCTTATAATAAAAATTAAAAATAAGGGGAGTCGCCATACAAGAAACAGATTTTTTTGTTTTTGCTCTATCGTCAGAACGGTTAGTAATTCGAGTGTCAAACTTGGTACGAGTATAGTTCACTAAATGTCAATAAAATAATATGTCCTGACTGACTAACTAACTGACTGACAGACTTAGTAACCGCTTTAGCTATACGTGTGAAATTTAGTATGCTAATTTATTGCATGCCACAAACACCACCCAAGAAAGGATTTTCCAAAACTCATCGGGTGAAATAAAGGATGAAAGTTAAAGCTAAGTAAAAAATTTTAAAAAACTTCCATTGCGACCCCCCTTATTTTTTTTGGCGACCCCCCTTATTTTTTTAATTTTTATTATAAGGTGATATATTTGTGTAAAAAATACATATTCTGTGAAATTTTCAACCAGCTACCTATGTCGGTTGAACAGAAACAATTTTCAACTAAGTAAAAAACTACATATTTTTGACATTATGCCCCACTGTGCATCTCAGTCGCGTCCTGCCGGGGAGCACCACTTCTAATATGTTACCTATAGGTATGTACTTGAATCGTGCCAAGTTTCATCCCAGCAGGCTTAGGTGCAAGGTACCCCATACAAGCTCGGCCTTAGATTTCCTACTATTATTTGTACACTCCAAAATAGGCTTTTAAATTTTTTTGACACTTAGTTTTATTAGTGACATACTTTTATAAATAAATAATAAATAAAATAAATAAATAAATCTTTATTTCAGATTTTTCATCCATAGGCTTAAAAAGGGGAAGGGCGTAAATCAAAGAAAATATTTATTTGTTAAACGTCAAAAGTATACATATCAATGTCAATATTATGTCAAATTAAGTCTTATCAGACATAGTCTAAGATCCCGCCTTCTCTCGTACCTGGTTCAAAAGTTCCCATTATACTGGCCGCGTTGCCGCGCAGTATGGCCAGGGATACTTGTTGAACCAGGTACGAGCCGGCGCGGGGGTCACTGCCGCGGACTCTCAAGCGCCTCCCTATAGCCCTTATAAAATCTTTTGCCGCCGAGCACCACACACCCGAAGTCTCGACAGCAAAAGGGACAAAGTGATGGGTCCGTGTTAAGTCCGCGTACTTCGTCTGCTTTTGGATTGCGGCCCACTCCGCAGCCGCCCCCGCAGTCTGCGTGGTACGAGGCAAATGTGACGCAGCAAAAGTGCACACGCAGGTTGCATCCCAGAGCAGGGCGCGCCCTCGTTCCCAGGGGATTAGTGTGAGTCCGTCGGGTCTTTTACCGTCTGTGCGGCTCAGACCCGGTGGCTCTAAGTTGCACGGGACGTCAATTGACACCAGTGCACGGCGAATAACCTCGTTCAGTGCGTGATGACGAGGATGTCTCCCCGCACATCTTTTGCAGCTGAGACCATGCCGCCCACTGGAGTCAACCAACTTCCCGCAACGGCACCTATGTGGCTCACACATCCTGCACCCTAGTCGGAGAGCCGCCGCTATCCTCAACGTGTTGTCGTCCAGGAGGGTACCCACGTGCGGGGAAGGCAAAGCATGAAGCCATGCTCCCGTCTCAGGGCAGGTAGCCGCACGTAACCGGGCCAAATCCGCCCCTGACGACAACCCGATGAGATCCGCGACTACTGATTTAGCCCATAAATCATCCCAGTGTCTCTGATATTGGGGCTTTTCTGGAAGTGCGGCATTAGGGCAAAGTGCAGTCCAAGCTGTCCGAGCCTCATCCGCGAAAGGAACGCTGAAGCTGTCACCCTCAAAAGAGATTATACTAGTGACGAGCTCCAGTGAGCCGTTCGCGGAGGCCAAGAAAGCAGACAGCCCAGTGTCCTGCATTCTCCTTACCCCCAAGCCTCCATGACGGACTGGGAGACTGGCCTTTCGCCACTCCTGTTCACCCAGGCTGACATTGATAACGTCCTCCAAAGAACACTTCAGGACATCATCGAGCGCGGCAACTTCCTGAGGGAACAACCACGTTGGACTAGTCCTTGCCATATACGTGAGCTTTGGAAGGGATAGGCAGTTCCTGAGCAATACAAGAGCGACGTGAGCCGATAGATGCTTAAGCTGCGCGTGCCCCTTCAGTAGCATTTCCCTCTTTTCAAAAAGGGCGGCGGGAACGGCGTCGGGAAAGATCGGGGCACCGAGAAGAGCAAAATTGTCCCTGTTGACAACTTTGAGGTCCGGAATAAGCGCTTGAAAACTTGGCAAACTTGCTTGCGCTTCGGGCCCACACGGGAAAATTTCGCACTTAGCGGTATTGACCCTGAGACCCATCTCTTCAAGTTTGGGGAAAAGGTGTTGGATGTCTTGCTCCACAACATCTTGCGGCCCGCCGATAGTACCGTCGTCCAAGTACCAGATATTCAGAGGTGACTTCAAGGATTCTATAGCCTTGTGTATTGCCAGGCTAAAGATAAGAGGCCCCAATGGATCACCCTGCTGGGCCCCTACCTGCGACTCAATGGGAGAGTCCTCGAAATAGAGCCTCGAAGTTGTTGCGTAACACTGGTACAAGAACGGGTACACCGACGGGATCATTTCTCTCGCTTCCGCTAGAACCGTGTCTCTTTCCACACTGTTGAATGCATTGCATATATCAAGCTTAACAATGACCTTATTGGAGTTACACGCGTCCATCGCGAAAGTTCGAGTGGCGTGTATAGCTGCTTCACATCCTAGCGCTGTCCCAAATCCTAATTGATGGGGCTGAAGGATTGAAGCCATTCTCTCCTTTACCGCGCGACATCCGAGCCTGGCGACTAGACGCCGAAAAGTATTCCCCACCGCAATAGGCCGGATCCCCCCGTCCTTCTTGGCAAGTGCGCAAAGCGAGGCACCATAAAGGTATGGACACACCTCCGGATTCACTCCACCCTGCAGCATAATGTTGCAAAGGTGTGTAAGTGATTCCAAAAGACGAGTCCCATTATCCCCGGCCGACGGCGATATCAGCTCCTTCAAGTGCTGCGGGCGTAGACCATCGAGGCCGGAAGCGGAACTGTTATAAAAGGACGCGATGGCGCTTGCCACGTCCTCACAGGTCACCGTAAGGGCGGGGCCAGCCCCATCGGGTTCTTCTGGGATTGATAAGGCTCTCGACGGAGCAGGGTGTTTATCACGGAGCGCCCTTAGGGTTTCCTGTCCTGCAGGAGCGAGACTGTTGTCAGAGACCAGAAGCCGCACTGCACCCCTTAGGTCTCCTTCGTGAACTTTGGCCTCAATGCGTCTATATTGAGAAACCGCCCTCAAGGTGCTTTCGGTCGGGAGATAAGGGGACAGCTGCGTCACATTCTCCTTCACCGTCGCCGTCAATGATTTACCATTCTCCCGCTCAGGGACTTTATGTCCCAGGAAAGAAAATGAGAGAAGGGAGAACCAGGCCTCCTTACTGTTAAACCTCAAACAATCATCAATGAGGCATCTTAATTTCCCTGCCGCCGCATTTCTTGCTCCCTTGGGTATGTGTTTGAGTACCCTCACCTTCGCCTTCAAACCTGAAAGACTTTCCAAGTCTAGGTTCCTGTCTCCTGTTGAAGAAGATGCGGAAACAGTCTGGTCGTCCAACTGACCAACCGCGGGTGGAGGTAAGTTCGCGGCATCAAGTGCAGCTTGTATATCCTTGTGTTTACATCGAATATGCCTTTTAAGGCCACCACTGGTAAACAAATAGGGATTTGATGTTGTCGGGCAATGGGGGCAAGGCTAATAAGTTAAGCAAAAATAAGCAAAAATAATATTAATAAGTTAAGTAAGACTAGGCGGAAATATCCAGCCAGCGTTTGTACATAGTAGTGGTTGGAAGTCTACTCGCAAACTCCATGATTATACTGTTTCTACAACTGTCAACTCTGGACATGAATGATGCGATGCGCCGCCTCTGGATGGCATTTTAGCCCATAGCACCCACTGTCTTATTAGTGACATACTTTGACGCTAATAAGACAGCAAAGCGCGTTGCCCACCCTGAGAACTAAGATGTTATGTCCCATGTGCCAGTAATTTCACTGAATCCCTTACCCTTCAAACCGAAACAGCAATACAAACACTACTGCTTCTCGGCAGTAATAAGCAAGGGGGTGGTACTTCCCCAGACGGGCTATGCACAAAAGCCCTACCACCTACAAATATGCTATGATGCGGTATAGGCGGCGCCACAGTGTTTAGGGAATGACTAGCCTATACTAGTATGACAATCGTAACAATAGTGGCGTAAAAAGTAATTTTTGTAAAAAGACTTTCTTTCTAATTGATTCTGTTTCTAATTGCCTTAGATTCGATCGAAATGATTCCCGCAGCGCGATGGAAGCTAGTCTGTATGGTTTGCAAACAGCGCGGCGCCGGCGCATGCATACAGTGTCACAAGTCCAACTGCTACTCCGCCTTCCACGTGACTTGCGCGCAACAGGCAGGGTGAGTCGCTATTAATCGTGTCTCTCATAAGAGACGTGTCGATTTCTTTCGCGCGGCAAACCATCAAAAATTTTCACCACCGTTAAAGAGAAAATGTAAGAGAAAAGGGGGTCATGTAAGAGAACACAGACAGATGTGGGCCCATTTAGATTGCGAGTTCGTTGTCAGAGTTCCGTACCCATAGGGTGATAAACGGGACCCTATTAATATGCCTCCTATGTCTGTCCGTCCGTCTGTCTGTCTGTTATCGGGCTGTATCACATGAACCGTAATAGGGAAATAGTTGAAATTTTCACAGATTATTTATTTCTGTTGCCGCCATAACAATTCATATAAGAGAAAAGAGATTGAGGCCGATTTAGACTGCTAGGTCGTTTCTGCCATTGGCGTGCGTGCACTCTCGGTAGTTAGTAGGAATCTCTTTGGATACCACGGTACAACACGTTGCCGCGCGATTATTACTCGATTATTGCCGCGCTGCGAACTATTTTCTGTCGGTTTTTGGCGACGCACAAAGGAGCGTTACTGCGTTGTTTGTTGAGTGTTGGTTGACGGATTACTTGCTGCGCGAGTCTGCCGCTCTATAGCGAAAAGTTGTGCCAATACTGGCTCAAAACCCAAAATACAGGTTTGCCGCGGTGAAAAGAAATGAATACATAACCTATCGACCGTGTGTTGTCGGCAAAGTATATAATAGTACCAACCCATCTCCCAAGTGTAAGTGCAGCATTTTGCATTTTGCTTTCGTGCCCTGCCTCCTCAGTTTCTTGCATCCGGGAGGACCAGCGGTCACCAGCCGCAACGTTTACAAGCGTTGTGACTATGATAAATCATCTCCAAAGTAGAGCTTCCTGTCCTGCAGTGGACGTTTCATAACCCTGTTTCGTAGCCCTTATGAATGTACAAAGGGCTAAGTTAATCGATAACTTTTATTCTTAGACCAACGATAAACAACTAAACCCACAGTTGCTAAAGACTTTTCTTGAAAAAATGTCCTAGCGGCATCCTAGCGGTAACTTACATACTTATACATCAAGTTATATACACAACAAAAAACACATGATACCAAATTAGGGCTTAGGGTTGTTACTATAAGGTACAATGTCATTTGTACGCAATGATCGTTATGTCCTTCCGAAGTTCGAATGTATGAACTCTAGTTCCGAGTGTTTGAAATTCGAACATTGGCAATATTCGGAATAGAACATAGAAATTGATCGGAGTCGCTCTTTCAGATAAAATGCTAAAAATATTTGTATCCTTTATTCAATTTCAATAAAAAAGATTTTTTTTAATTGCCCTGCGACAATCTTAGTTTTTTATCGAGCTGTCGTTTACTTTTATTTTTAATTTATGTCATTATCTTTTGCTATGTAATTTAATCGAATGTTTAAAAAAAAGTCCAACTAAAATAATTTTAGTGTTAAAGAGTCTCCATGTCTCTTATGTTTCGAGTGGAAGAATTGAAGCAGATTTAGACGGAATACGTTTGTCTCTTTTACTCTTAAGTAATTATAACCTTGTGAAAGAAAAGGTGCTTCGGCATGGCCTCAGCGACGCGCGGGAATTTTAATTTATTGAAATAAAATGAAAATTGCGAATAGAATTCAAATATTGACTGTTAAGCAACAGATTTATTAATATAATTACGTAAAATATGATACACCATATTTTTTCTGCGCGTTTCTGGTATTATTTGCACAGTTTTTCACAAGACACGTTGGCATTGCGAGACATTGTTTTCATGACGCGGTCAAAACACGACTAATGCGCATCTCCTCGCGCAGCCACGCGGTGAGGAGATGAGCCTTGGACACTTTTTGAGCGCGAATGTGTCTCTAGTTCTTTATAAAATCTCATTGCTTTTATTCCAATAAGTTGTGTTTTGAATGCAGTTTGTACATGAAAATGGAGGCGGCGGGCGCGGGGAGGGATCCCAGCCAGCCGGTACAAGTCGCCAAGATGGCTTATTGCGACACGCATACTCCTGCGCATGTGTTACAAGTAAGCTTGAATATAAAAAATGCGAATCAAAAACGCGCGCGAGTGAATTCGAAATTAAAACAATTACTATTTACTGCTAAGGCCACAAAACTAACAGCGATACAGGTAGCGCGCGGATAGGGCGCGGGGTACCCCTGTGAGGTACCCATGCGCAGCAAATACCCGTTGGAAGTTATGTGCCCCCTCCCTGGTAGTCTTGTTACACTCTTGCTCATCAAAATAATGATTATTGTAAATGGGACTCAAATAAGGGTAACATTTTAAGTTGTCGTTTTCAAACGGGATATTTTACTTGTACATTTCGAAATAGGCTTTTGTATTTTTTTTACGACTCTTAGTTTTCAAGTTATGCTGATATTATGTCAAAAAATACCATTGCCCCCTTATTTCAAGAAAATAATCCTAAGAACTTGTAATTGACTGTAAGTATTGTCATCAGGAAAGAAAAGCTCAAGAAGCCGGAGAAGGTGACTCCAAATCAAGTGATCTGACTGCAATCAGACAGAAGGGACGCGAGAAGATCAAACAGGTAATCGTACACATATTGCATTCTCATCAAGAGGTCTATCTACATCCTGCATTTTAGCTGACAAGGTATACCTAATATGTTCTTTCTTAATATGTTCTTCATTATAAGTGAAAAACTTTCTCCTAAGAAACATTATGAAACGATTTAAAGTGGTCAGTAAATTGATCACCTCTAAGTATTTTGTAAAAAAGGCAGAATAATAATGTGAAAGTATCGTTTATTCATAGCAGGATATTCTTTTATCACTTTGAGACGTCAGTTAAACTACATCGCTTCACGAACAAAGTGGCGCCAAATGGGACTGTATTTCAGTACATTCATTCCTTGCATTACAGTAGTAGAAAGACAAATACTTTTAATGCTAAGTTTACTGGAGTCATTCTAATCAAGCTATATATTTCGACTGTAGTTTACTTTTAAACTACCTCAGGTCTAATTTTTGAGAGAAAATGTGCGATTTTATTATTTTTATTCACTTTAGTCTTTTTTTAAGAATGTTTCCTTATTACTCATCCCCCGACGTATATCTTAGGCGCGGCGAGTCCTTGCAATGAAACGCACTTGGGCCCCTGTGGTCTTAGTACCCACTTTACCAGCAGCGCGGGTCGCAACCATCGCGCAACTGGCAAGCGGCACTCCGGCGTCGCGTGCGCAACTCATGAAGAGACTCCTCGCTTACTGGACACTCAAGAGACACAGCAGGAACGGAGTCCCACTGCTCAGGAGGTTACAGAGTCGCCCCTCACAACATGGTATGTGTCCCATTCTACTTTTTAGAAAAGAGCAAATAATTATTACGCTTTCCATTCCGCGTTCACAATATATCAGAAAATCGCGTTAAAACCGGTTCAGTGATTTAGCCGTAAAAGCTCGAGAGTTACTTTGTCATTTTCAATATTACGGATAGTTTTTTATATTGTAATTGCAACGTCATTATCTTACGTTTTGACACTTTCATGTTTTTGTCTAGGTACGAGAGGCATTCAGGATGGCACAGTTAACGTCAGAGAGCTGTGCAATCAGCTGAAATACTGGCAGCGGATACGGCAAGACTTAGAGCGAGCCAGGTTTGTTAATCCATAATTAAGATTAATTTTAATACCTTAGACACAAAACCCATAAATGCTGGCGTCCCACAAGGCTCGGTGCTGTCTCCGACTCTGTTCATCCTGCATATCAACGATATGTTGCGTACTAGCAACATTCATTGCTTTGCGGATGACAGTACTGGTGACGCCTTTTATACGGGTCGGCCCAATATTCCTCGGGGCGAAGTAGAAGAGTGCAGAAAAAAAACTCGTGTCGGAAATAGAATCGTCACTGGAGCTAGTTTCTGAGTGGGGCAGGAACAATCTGGTCGAATTCAATCCCACTAAAACGCAGGTATGCGCGTTTTCTGCGAAGAAAACTTCTTCTTCTTTTTCTGCAGTGCTCTCTCAATATTTGCAGTGCTCCGACGGAGTGTTACATGCTGGACTTGTATCGTTATTACACCTATTATGTACCATGTAACTGTCAAATAAATAATTATGAATTATGAAAACACCTTTTGTAACAGCACCTCGTTTCCGGAACATCCCTCTTAAGATCTCAAAGAGCATCGGGATCCTCGGTGTCGACATTTCGAATGAAGTCCAGTTCCGCGATCACTTGGAAGGTAAAGCCAAGCTGGCCTCCAAAAAACTTGGAGTACTAAACAGAGCGAGGCGGTACTTCATGTCGAGTCATCGACTTGTGCTGTATAAAGCACAAGTCCGGCCCCACATGGAGTACTGCTCCCACCTCTGGGCTGGAGCGCCCCAATACCAACTCCTCCCACTTGATCGCATCCAAAAGAGGGCAGTTCGAATTGTCGATGATCCGATGCTCACCGACGGTATGGAGCCATTAAGTCTACGGAGAGACGTTACTTCCTTGTGTGTTCTGTACCGTCTGTACAATGGGAAATGTTCTGAGGAACTGTTTAGTCTGGTGCCTGCGGCACAGTTCCACCACCGCACCACACGCCGCAGGGAGAAATTCCATTCGCCCCCTGGCGTTGCAATACAACGCGGTTTGCGCGATCATTTCTTTTGCGCACATGTAGGATGTCGAATGAACTTCCCCCTGTGGTTTTCCCTAGTAGTTACGATATGGAGGCTTTCAAAAAGCGGGTTAACAAATTCTTAAAAGGCCGGCAACGCACTAGCATCGCCTATTCTGGTGTTCCAAGTGTCCATGGGCGGCAGTGACACTTTCCATCAGGTGAGCTGTCTGCTCGTTTGTGTGTTTTGACATAAAAAACAAAAATTATAAGCGAAAGCTCTCTCGGGTGAAGTTATTTTGGCTGCAGTTTCGCGTCATTTGAGCTTGAGAGCTTTGGATTGAATGGAGTTGGGTGGCTGTAATTCTAAATAAGTATTTTAGTGGCGAATAATAATTAGCGACTATGGCTTCCAAAACCAGAGGGTGGGCATTTTTTTATTATTTGCTACATGCGGCCGGGAAGTCAATTTACTTTAAAGTTGGTTCTAGCTAAAAAAAATGCCGTAAACGCCGAACGTTCTTTATTAAGAACAAAATGTCATCAGTGCGTATTGAACATTTAACTCTACAATAAAATTGTTGATTTGTGAGAGCCTGGTGTCCGTACTAGGAAAACCTGTATAACAGATCACCAGGCAAATATTTGTTCTTTATAAAGAACGTTCGGTCTTAATGCATAGAAAATTATAAGATAAAAATTAAAATATAAAGCCGTTTTTAATAAAAATTCTTAATTAATTTAGTTGTTATCTGAACCTCTTTATCTCAAAGCTTATCAAAAAAATTAAAATTATTATAAAATTACAGCTTAAACTAGCATCCTTATCAAACTAACCTCCTATCGACCCACCTTTGAATAAATTACCTGCACACGTAGTGAAGATTCTGATTGAAACTGATAAAAAAAGCAGATTTACATGATATAATTTTTTAATTTGCAACATTGATTAAACCTATCTCAACTGTTTTCTATAGATTAGTAATGGTATCAAAAGAGCACACTTTACAAAGAGCAATAATAACATAGACGCCCATAATTCAAAGTTTCTACGTTAGGCTACGCAGAGATTTTATACCACTTGCGTAAATTACAGATCTGACAACGAAAATAAACAATATAACTGTCATTTCAATAAGATATTCAAAAATATATTTACGATGTTTTCGACGGGCCGTCCTTGTCACTTTTTACCGTGGAATAAATAAATAGTGACAGCTTTTTAACAAGTCCTTAGAACTGTGCGATAAGAATATTTTAAACTATATATAATATAAAACTAATTCTTTCGTTACAAAGTACGCCGGGACGCAATGACATCTTCCGTAATGAAAAAGTCAGTTCGCAATGATGAACGACATTTTGTTCTTTGTAAAGGAACCTGGGACGCAGGAGGTTATAGTAAAAGTTACTATGGTTTTTTTTTCTGTTAATGGCCAGGTGGAGTGTGTAGGTAGGTGAGGTCTAGACTTCAATCTAGCCCTGATGACTGAGATGAGGTTAAACGAGCTTGCCAAAAAGGGCTTATTTACTCGCGATTTGAATAGATTCGTGAAAACAGATTTGGGCAGAGAATTCCAATCCCTGTTTGTCGATACCGATAACAAGAGAAAAGCGCCGACAAAGTTACGAGCAAAAACAGTACTTATTACTTACTCATAGTGTTGCTTTTATTAAGCGCTGGTCTTTTATTTTATTTCATCGGTATCTGCTCGGAATCGTCGCGGTGCAATTATAAAAAAAAAATAAACAGTATGTCGGGTTCTTACCACGATATGGATTTTTGATGAGCTTTCGATATTTCAGCGCTATTGCAAGTACCATGATCATGGATGAACTGGAGTCTGCGGTTAGTTAAAATTATTGGCAGATATGTCTGCAATTTTTTGGTATGAACCCGTCACACTGTTTTCATAACAGTGTCACTGACTGAAAATAATAATGTTGCTGCCACAGAGTAAAGTAGAGTCCGTCATAGTTATAGTGTAGGAGCTAGTGAAGTGTAAAGCGTCTCGTGGTCAACTTTGACAAGTCGGTTAAAAATCCCGGTTAAGTTTTACCAAAATCAAGAAATCTTTAAAAATCTAAAGTTAGCCAAACTATGTTTGCGAAAGATAGTGTCCCTCGCAAGAAATGGATACGCTTATGGTTCCATCCTTAGCAGAAAGTGCTGCTACGAGTACTTAAACATCCTTGGTTGCAGCCCTTTGTGCGACTATGTTTTGTTTGATGATCAGACTGCTGTGCGAGCTGGTGCGCAAGCGCGAGCGGCTGAAGGCGGAGTACACGCGCGTGTGGGAGCGCTGCGTGCTGCACGCGCTGCGGCCCGCGCGCGCCGCGCTGCACAAGCTGCTGCTGCTGCTGCGCGCCAGGGACACCAGCGACATCTTCTGCGAGCCGGTCGACCTGCAGGAGGTATGTACACGCGCGTGTGGGAGCGCTGCGTGCTGCACGCGCTGCGGCCCGCGCGCGCCGCGCTGCACAAGCTGCTGCTGCTGCTGCGCGCCAGGGACACCAGCGACATCTTCTGCGAGCCGGTCGACCTGCAGGAGGTATTTTCTACATAATTAATAAACATAAGTCGCGTCGGTGTTGTGGCTGTTGGTTTTTTTATCCGGTACCAAATATCAATTTTGAAGACAATCGCCCCAAAAACAAAAAATCAAGATGGCGGCCATTATTCCAGAATTTTTGTTTGATAGGGTATCGGAGACCACTCAGAACATCAGATATCGATTTTAAAGGTAATCGGTCCAGTAAATAAAAAAATCTAAATGGCGGCCATTTTTTCCAATTGTGACATTCGATTCAGTATCGGAGACCTCTCGGACCCTCAGATATCGTTTTTGAAAGCAATCGGCCCGTAACAAAAAAAATCAAGATGGCGACCTCATTTTTAAATTTTGACATCAAATTCATTATTAGAGACTACTCGGACCCTCATATCGACTTAGAAGGCAATCGATCCCGAAATAGAAAAATTCAAGATAGCGAACATTTTTTTAAATTTTGACATTTGGTCGGGTATCGGAGACCGCTAAGACCCTCAGATTTCGAATTTGAAGGCAATCTGTAAAGAAATTATAAAAAATCAAGATGGCGACCACCTTTTCTAAGTGTAGGGGGACTCTTCGCGCTACGCGGAGCTCGGCCTTCGGCCTCGTAGATTACTTTTGGTAGTAAGTGGGGGCAGGGTCAGCTGGAGGACGCTTCGAGCTTCGCTCTACGCCAGGGGTTCCCAAGCTTATTTTAACTTCTGCTCAGATTCAGATTCAGATAATTTTATTCAATGTAGATTCTTTACAGAATACTTATTGAATGTCATGCAGAATACAATGCAAATAGAGCGAGTCTACGCCGTTTCGGATCGTGCTATGGCAGCGTAAAAAAAACGGCAAGAAACCACTGCAGCACGGCCTACTTTAAGAGTCGGCTTTTTACAATGTGTTTCTTGTGTTTCGCTGGAATATCAGAGCACCATACCTCTTTGAGAATAAATTATTTTTTAGCGCCCCCATTTTTTCACCTACTTAAAAACCACTATAACTTCAAATTAAATTAATTAATTATTTTGAGCTATATTAGCGGAGATTAAACATTCATTCTAAACGAGACTTTTACTATAACCCGCAAGAGTTAACTTGAGACCTGAGCGCAGTAAGTAGTACACAACGGCGCTCAGGTCTCAAGTTAACTCTTACGGGCTACACCTGCCAATGAGAACGAAAATAAAATGCGAAAGTGTGTCTGTTGCCTTTTTATTTTTTTGTTTGTGTCTACTTTCATTTCGAAACGAAGCGACCGATTGACATGATTTTTATTTTATTTATTCAATAAAACAGGACAGATTATAAACTACGTGGACAGAAAAATCGAACCGAGTTTGAGCAATCTCTTAATAGGGAACATGCATTTTTTTTATATTTTAAAAAAATATCCTCATTCATGTAATAAACAGTTAAGTAAAACAATTTTTCAAATAACTATGAAATTAAAAAAGATATAAGCCATCGAAAATTTTTTTTCATCCCATCTATTCGAAAATCGCTGAACGGTTCGTCAATAAAGGCGAACAAAATAGCTGTTTTCTGCAAGAGACTTTCGTAGCGGGTAAAAATGGGATTTAAAATTAGAATTTGAATTTAGGTCCACCATAGGGATATTTTAGGTCAACCATAGAACTCGAACCAAAATTTCATCAAGAAATAATATTGTAATGGTATTTTTTGTTTAAAATTAATGACGAGTGTGACTTAATGAGCCTCTTATTCTTTTCTCTCAGAGGGAGATGAAAAGTAGAGTGTATTACGCGGCAGCAAAAATATTTATAGCTTGGGCGACCTATTGAATCCCTCGCTACGTTCAGGATTCTACTTTAGAATCCCTCGCCATGCTCGGGATTCTACTCAAGAATCCTTCACTTCGCTCTGGATTCAAAATAGCGCCCTCGCCTTAAAAATATTATTTTACAGCCTTGTGATACAATCTACTATTCTGTCTCTTTCTAGCAAAACGGAATTTAACACGGAGTTTATATGGCCGTAGTGAACTTTGACGTCACTATTCATGTCGGATCTCTCTGTCTAATCGGCGCGTAATTAATAGTTTTAAATGCTTATGTCGGCCGTATTTCTTCAGCCGATTAAAATTTTAATTTCACTTTTTGTCATGTCTGCTACGGTATTTTCATATTTTATTAATAAATGCGACTAAAAAATTTATGCATGTTCCCTATTAATATTAGTTGATGTTCACAAGTTGTAGTCGAATGTCGAAAGCTCAGTCGGTGTCTAAGAGTCTTCCTAGCTAGATGAAATTACAAATAGCCCCCCAACACAACGCCCCCGTTTTTTTTTCGTAGTCTCTTACCGCCCCCCTTTAGGCCTGCAGCGCCCACAAGGGGGCGTTATCGCCCACTTTGGGAACCCCTGCTCTACGCAGAGCTCGGCCTGCGGCCTCGCTATATGAATTGACTTAACTGAGAGGGGGGGAGGCAGGGTAAGTGGAGGAAGATATTAGTAATGGTGGAAGGTTCGGGATTCGCCCTACGCGGAGCTCGGCCTTTGGCCTCGCATGTAACTTGACGAAATGGGCACGACATGCTGGGGGACGCTTCGAACTTCGCTCTACGCGGAGCTTGGCCTTTAGCCTCGCCATGTCGGTTTAGCTTACTTGGGGGGAGCGGATTGGGTAAGGTAAAGTAAGGGAGGGGATGGGGAGAGGCAAAGTACGGGAGGGGACCCTCCGAACTTCGCTGTACGTGGGGTTCGGCCTTCGGCCTCGCAGGTTACCACGTCTCGGTGTTTTCTATGGCTGCTATATTGGAAAATGGCGGCAAAAAAAATTTACACCAAAAACTTAACCTACACCAAAACCCCCCGGTACCAAATTTCACTCGAATCGGAGTAACTATTATTTTGGCCACTATTTTGAATCCGCCATCTTAATTTTTTTAAACAGTCAGTTGCCTTTCTTGTCATCATCTTTGACATTTGTTCAAGCACCGTGTACTTAAATCTCTTTTAGTTTTGGATTTATTTGACTTTGAATAAAATTTTAATAATTTTTGTATGGCGGCCATCTTATTTTCCGCCATTTTGGATTATAACCTTGCCCACGACTTCTTAGGGTTTTGGCTTTTGCAGAAAAACTAACCATTGTACATTGCACAGAATAAAGTAATAGTACTATCATACAGAACGGACACTACGCTCCCCTTACAATCTACCGCGCACCCCCGCGCGCACTCGTCCGCGAGATTCTCGTGGTCCTTCTGAGGGTCTTGTACTGAATATGTGGGCCTGTGCGACCTTAGACTATATAATACTAACGTATAAAAGACAGATTGTATTGAGCATTAGTTCATAACCACGTTTTATCTCACTTCAACTAGAAGTGATTCATCGTAATAGAAAGAGCTAGAAATATATCGTCTGGTTATACTCGATTCTCCCCCGCCACAGGCATTTTTTGGTCGGATTATAATGATAAGCATAATCCGACTAAAAATGCAGGATCCATAAACATAGGACAAAACCCCTCCTGTAAGGTGTCACTTAATTTGGAAGGTTTATGCCTCCATTTTTCTGTCAGACTGTGCAAGTTGTTGTTTATTTGCTTAGTGGTTGTTTTTGCAAAATTTTAGTATAAAAGTGTGTTTCAGCCAATGTTTTGAGCTCAGAAATTGCTCAGAAAGTTAGTGAAAAATGTTTTGTTGCGTATTAGGCTGCAATGCCCGAGAAAATTACAAAGAAAACAGTGCCGAAGTCATATCGTATCATGCGTAAGTATTTTTTAGTTTATTTTTGATAATACGCAAGGTTTTGCTTCACGAAATATTGTGTAGTACTCAATACATTGTGGTATATTAGGTGTATGCTCAATATCGCATTTTATTAGTAAATTTTACATAAAAATATGATGATAAACATTGATATCAAAACATGATATAGTGATGGGATTTCTTACATCGATATATTTTTATCCAACTGCGGCGAAGCACAAATCTCGTACCTACCAAATGGCTTGATATATTATATTTTAATTTTATGAGGTGTTCAGCTAGGTTTTAGTAAAATTTTAAACACTGATGCCATATTTTCAACTGATGGTATTGTACATAAAATACGTTTTGTTAAAGGCTATTATGATTGTTTATCTATATTGAAAAAGACAACTGTTGGTTGTAACAATATCGTAGCCTGGGAGACCAATAAACTGAGATACACCCTTAACCCTTTGATAGCATAGTTTATAACTTATGACTTTGTACATAAAATATATTATGTTACAGGTTAATCATTGTTAATCAATAAGTACATAGTGAAAAAGACAACTGATGGTGGAATCAATATTGGAGAGGACAATAAAGTGAGTTATGTTTTAATAGTTTTTAACGGCAACAAATTAAATGATTCCCAAAATAATTTTTTATACCCCAATACACTACAGACAAAATGGATGAAAGTACACCAAATTGGCTGAACGTACACCAAATTTGGATAACCGTTTCGGTTAAGTTGTGTAAGGTTATCTTGCGACCACAACGCATGAGCCGAGCGAGCGGAGCGAGCGTGCCGCGGCCGCTGCCGGCGAAGTGCCAGAAGCAAATTCGGTGTACATTCATCCATTTTGGTAGACAAAATTTGGTGGATATTATTTGGTAAAAATTTACTCAAATTTGGTGGCACGTTAATACATCCGTTTTTAACTTATGATATTGTACATTAAAATGTATTTTGTTACAGGTGTTTATGTTTGTACATTTTAAATAAGGAGAGAAAACGACAACTGTTGGTGGTATTAATATCGGAGCCTGGAAGGCCAATAAACTGAGTTTTGTTCTAAACCCTTTAATAGAATAGTTTTGAACTTATGATGATGTACAAAGTAGAAAAACGCAAAATTTTACAACCACAGGAAGGATTCGAACCTGCGTCTTCTCCGTCAGTACCGGAGACGCTTTACCAACTAGGCTACTGTGATCCTGCCTGATGTTGTGAAATCTGCGACCTCTATACGCATCTCAACGTTGTGTTTGTGCTACCACCTAGTAAGCATTAGCTGTACTTGACTACTAGCTCAAGTAGTCTATTATTGCAAAAAGAATTCAAGTCGAAAATTGGTAACACTACGTATTGATTGAAAATGATTTTATTTTAACATTTCCTGTGTTCGGATAAATCTACCAAGTAGAAAATTGCAAAATTTAATCATTTTGAATTATACGTAGTGTTACCAATTTTTGACTTGAATTATATTTACAAAAATAGGACTTGTTGAGCTAGTACAGGTAATGCTTATTAGGTGGAAGCACAAACGCAACGTTGAAATACGTATAGAGATCGCAAATTTTACAACATCATGCGGGACCCTTAGCCTAGTTGGTAAGGCGTCTCCGGTACTGAGAATTTGGCAATTGTCTACTTTGTAGATCTATCCGAACACAGGAAGTGTTAAAATAGAATATTCTTATGATATTGTACTTAAAAATGCGTTTTGTTACAGATTATTATGATTGTTAATCTTGAGTAAGTAGTGAAAAAGACAACTGCTGGTCATGAAGAATCATGAGTGAAACCTGTACTAATAATAGCTTTTTGTACATTTTATTTAAGTATTAGTAGTATTATTAAGTATTAAATACACTGCCTAATGGAAAATAATAAAATGATTATCCATTGTCATAATGATAGTTATTGTTAAGGATATACCTATTTAAGGATATTTTTTCTTTAAGCTAAAAATAAAATTATAAACTTATATCGGCCTTTTTATTTACATAATACAAGTTTAAAAATAAGTAATCCATAATAATAAAAAAAATCTGATAGTATTTGTTTTTTTTTTCACAAATTTTGTCACCTGTATCCAAAATTCATCGATATAAAAATCGACAATACCTCATCACTACTTGATTATGACAGTTAAACAGTGTGACGTCACAAATGTCAGGCGCTGAAAGCATTTGAGACGGCTTACACGGGGGGTTTGTGTGCGACCTTCCAATTTCAAACTTCAAATTCGTGCTCGTTGTATGTATTATTATTGTCCGGGGTATGGCTATGGCTTGTTTCAGAGCTTTGTTTCGTAGTAATCGGTTCTCTCTAACAAAAGGTACACGAATGCAAAGTTTCAAGCGGATATGCCGAAAATACATTTCAAGCGGATATGACATATGGCACCGAGACGTGGCCGCTCACGATGGGCCTTATCAGAAAGCTCAAAGTCACCCAAAGGGCTATGTTCGGAGTCTCTTTGCGCGATCGAATCAGAAATGAGGAGATCCGCAGAAGAACTTGTTGTATAGGTAAGTACTTGCGGACGGGAGCTTGGGCGCGACAGTCAAACACAAGGGCCGGTTGCATACTATTTAATTCTAGTAAAAGGAAGTGCGGCGCGCACGCACGCACACTAAGACAAACCCCACTCGCATACGTAACACCCCTCACCCTTATAGTTAAGACTTAACCTAAAAGATATTCCTAAAACTAAAAAGTGCCCGAGAGTAATCATCTGTCGGTTCTGTGACCGGCGGTGGTGACGGCGAGTCGCGGAGATCCGCTGAGTCGTCCATACTGCTGGCCTCGGTCTCGCTCGGCGGCGGCGTGGGGCTGCGCACCGGCGTCACCTCGCGGCGGCGGCTGTGCCCGCCCGCGGCGGCGGTTGCTGCCTCTCCTTCTCCCCCCGTGTTCACGGAGGGCGTCCCCGGTGGCTCCTGCTGCCTGGCGGTGCTGGCGGTGGAGTCGATCGCCACGGCCGATGCTATGTCCGGGATGACATCGGGATCCCAGGACCTTGTAGTCCTGTATGTGCTTGGTCTTCTTCTGATTTGATCCACGTGCCTAGTGAGTTCAGAGTTCAAACTTGGTACAAAAACTAAATATAGCACTTTTCCGATTTTTTTCCTAATCAGTCCTTCTATCCAAATTATTTTTTGATTAGTGAAGTTTTTCGTTATCCAAACTTGTTCATTTTGGACAAAGTCCGGCCTGACTTTTCCCTTGTAGTGTCTAGCCTGTAAGTACTGATTTTTCCCTACCGTTTCAGATAAGTCATCGGACTGAGGTGACGATTCTTTTTGTCGTAATAAATCTAACCGAGAGCGCAATGGCTTACCAAACACTATTTCTGCGGGTGATTTACCCGTGGTGCTATTTGTGGAGTTTCTATAATCGAACAAAAATTTTGCTATTTGCTCCTGAAGGATTTTTTTGTTCAAGTTGTTTAAAATTATAGTTTTCAGACCTTTCTTAACCACTTTCACCATGCTTTCCGCTTGTCCGTTGCTAGATGGATGATAAGCCGGCGAATATAAATGAATTATACCATTTAATTTACAGAAATTATTAAATTCCTCAGAAGTAAAAGATGTGCCGTTATCACTTACTAAAGTATGTGGAATTCCTGTTCTAGACATAAATAAAATCACAAAGCTTACTAATAACTGCCTTAGAACCGCAAGAATTGGACATACAATAACACTCAATCCATTTGCTATACGCATCCACTATAATCAAATACATTTGAGAATTAAATGGCCCTAGGAAATCTACGTGGATGCGATAAAAAGGTTCGGGTGGGTGTGGCCAGGGGGCCAGCGGCGCGTGTGGCGGGGCCGGGCGGAGGGCGGCGCACACCGTGCATTCCGCCGCTAGCCGCTCTAGTGCAGCATCCACGCCGGGAAACCACAACCTTTTCCTAGCCTCACTTTTCATTTTAATTATGCCGAAATGCGAACTATGTAACTCCTTACAAATTATTTCTTGAAGGGCGGTCGGAACCACAACCTTGTGACCCCGCATTAAATACCCGTTTTCATACGATAACTGATAACGGCAATTGAAATAGGGCCTCAACTCTGGATCAGTTACTTTCCTTGGCCAACCGTTTATCACATGATTTTTAACTCTTTCTAAAATTGGGTCAAGTTTAATTTCCCGACGCAGATCATCCGATGTCACCGGCCAGTCACCGTCAATAACGAAATTAACGTACGAAGCGCTATCTAACTCAACATTGTCGGTGCAGCGACTACTAGCCGTGCCCCCCACTCCGCCCGGCGCTGCCCGCAACAGTTGATCACCTGATAAGGGCGCACGAGACAAGTAATCCGCGCTATTACAACTACTACGAACATACTCGATTGAATAATTGTATGCAGATAGGAAAATAGCGTATCGCTGTAGCCTATTCGCTGTCACTTCTGGGATACCCCGGTGGGGACCGAATATCGTTAGTAGCGGTTTGTGGTCGGTGCGGAGGATGAAAGGTACAGAGCGGCCAAACAAATATTGGTGGAATCTACGAACACCGAAAATTATCGCCGTCGCTTCGCGTTGAATCTGGGCGTACTGCCTCTCGGCCGGCGTAAGCGTGCGCGATGCGTACGACACAGGCCTTTCTATATTATCGCTACCTATTTGCGAGAGAATAGCCCCGACACCTACGGGACTACCATCCACAGTTAGGATGAGTGTGGCGTCTGCGTCGTAATGCGCGAGTACATTATCGGAAGCTAATATCGACTTAATCTTTTTAAAACTTTCCTCGTGCTCACGCGACCAATGCCACTTTACATTTTTGTGCAGTAGATTGTACAAGGGGCTTAAAATCGACGAAGCGTTAGGTACAAAATTCCGATAGTAGTTGGTAAGACCTAAAAATGATTGCAATTGGGCAACATTTTGCGGGGGTGGGGCGTTCATTATAGCCTGCACCTTATCAGGCGATTTACGAATGCCGTTTCTATCGATGATGTGACCTAAATAAGTAATCTCGTCTTTTAAGAACTCGCACTTACTTTTTTGAATCGTTAAACCCGAGTCCTCCAAACGCTGCAAAACGGCACAGAGTCGCCGTTTGTGTTCGTTTAAGTCTTTACCTGTCACAAGTACATCGTCGAGGAAGCAAACTACCCCGTCCAACCCCGCCAGAACACTCTCAATCGCGCGCTGGAAAATAGCCGGTGCGGAAGATAGGCCAAACACTAGCCGCGTATACTTAAATAGGCCGCGGTGGGTATTAATAGTAGTAAGCGCTTGCGATGATTCATTCAACTTAAGCTGGTTGTACGCCATAGAAAGGTCAATTTTACTGAATTGTACGCCACCATTCAATTTTGAAAAGAGTTCATTTACCGTTGGGAGTGGATATTTTTCTACCAGTAACTGCTTATTTATTGTCACCGAATAATCCCCACACAAGCGCAAGTCGCCATTCTTCTTTAAGGCCGGGACAACCGGAGAAGAGTATTCCGAATGTTCCACGGGTAAAAGGATACCTAATTTGATTAACCGGTCTAGCTCTGCATCGATTTTATTTCTTAGAGCAAAAGGAACCTGCCTTGCCTTAAAGAAAATTGGCCTCGACTCTTCTTTTAAGCGTAAATCAATTGTATATTTATTGAATTCCCCTAATTCCCCTGAAAAAACCTTTGGGAATTTCGCAATGACGTCTTCAATGAAGGACTTTTCCTGTGACCTAATAGTGTTAATAGCAGGGACGAGTTCCAGATTGAAAATATTAATAAAATCGAGACCTAAAAGGGAGAAGTTGCTGTTACGTACCACAAAAATATCCAATTTTTTTGTTGTTCTTTTGTACGTAACAGGTAATTGTAACACTCCACACGTGCAAATACTATCACCGGTAAAACTTACTAATCTTTTGTTAGTTGGTGATAACGGCTCGTCTTTGAAATGACAAAGGTAAGTTTTTTCTGGAATTAAACTAACAGCTGACCCACTATCTATTTGGAACTCCAAACATAGACCACGGATAAAAACCCGCTCTGTCATTGGCTTGCCCTTGACACACAGGATATTACAAATCAACTCACCATCGTCACCTGCATCCGACTGACCTTCCTCAACGCATTTCACTTCATTATCAGCCGTGCACATTTTGCCTAAATGACCTTTCCGGTTACACTTTTTACAACGATAATTTTTGAATCGACACTGAAAAGCTTTATGATTCGAATAACCGCACACTGTACATTTATCCTTCTTGGTTACGGAAAACACCGGATCCAAGGACGCAGCTGCGGCCGCGGCGGCGGCCCGGTCAGCCGCCCCCGCCACGGCGGCCTGACGTGCACAGCGCACGCTCTCCGCCATGTCTACCGCCTTCGCCAGGGTCAGCTCGCTCTGATCCTGGGCGAACAGTTTGTCCCGCTCGGGTCCCGCCAGCATACCCATCAGGAACCTGTCCAATAGGGCCTCTTCCAAGGACTTGAATTTGCAGTGCGCCGACAACCCTCTTAATCTGGCTGCCCATTGTGTATGACTTTCACCGGACCTCTGTGTCGCCGAATAAAAAGTTGCTTTTTCTGCAAACCCGATCCGTTTTGGCGTGAAATGATCGTCCAGTAGTTGTTCTATACGATCAAATTCCAAATCTTCAAGTTTTTTCGGCAATGCTAAGTCACTAGTTAACTTGTAGGTAGATTCGCTAAGCGCGCTCAGTAGAATCGCCCGCCGCTTGACCTTTCCTTTGTCCGTGCTGTCGTCGATGTCGTTTGCGATAAACCATTGGGCTAATCGCGACTTGTAGCTGCTCCAATGGTGGTTAAGGTGGTCGAAATTCGAAATAATGCCAAAAGACACCCCGGACGTCATTTTTTCAAGGTTCGGCTCGTCGTCAGTGTTGTATAGGTAAGTACTTGCGGACGGGAGCTTGGGCGCGACAGTCAAACACAAGGGCCGGTTGCATACTATTTAATTCTAGTAAAAGGAAGTGCGGCGCGCACGCACGCACACTAAGACAAACCCCACTCGCATACGTAACAGAACTAAAGTAACTGACATAGCCCTGAGAATCTCTAAACTGAAGTGGCAGTGGGCAGGGCACATCGCAAGAAGAACCGATGTCCGATGGGGCGTGAGGCTTCTAGAGTGGCGACCACGTACCGGAAGACGAAGCGTTGGCAGGCCCCCTACAAGGTGGACCGACGATCTGGTCAAGGTCGCGGGAAGCCGCTGGATGCGAGCAGCGCAGGACCGGTCGTCATGGAGATCTTTAGGGGAGGCCTATATCCAGCAGTGGATGTCTTTCGGCTGATATGATGATGATGATGCCGAAAATACTTTTTAATCTGATCTACAATCGAGGAGCGAGCGGTACAAAGCGATAGTTTGTCTCTCTCTCCAATATTTTACTGCTGCCTTACTGCTGTCATTCTATTCAAGCTACATTATTTCATGTATTAACATTTCTGCGGGCAAAAGACAACAGCAATATATTTAGCAAATAGGGCGGTCGATAGTTAATTTGTTTTTATTTTAAGACTCTAAAGTAACAGAATTTAGTTAGTAGTAGTAATAGTTCATAAGCACTTTTGTTTGTTATGCCGTAGGTTTCCCAAATAAAATAAATAAATAAATAGTAGTTATTTGTAGTGAAAACCGTCCAATCACAATAGTATTTATACCTCCAGGTACCAGATTACAGCAGCGTGGTAAAGCATCCTATGGACCTGAGTACAATGGGCAAGAAACTGGACCGCGGCGCTTACAACACCATAGACGACGTTCAGGCAGACTTCGACCTTATGATCGAGAACTGTCTCGCTTATAACAATAAAGATACTGTCTTCTATAAGTAAGTAGTACATTTTAAAGATAAATGCTTGCAAACAGCTTGAAGATAGCAGATTTTTTGTTATTACACATTACTACACTCGCCATCGCGGGTTGACCATCATTATTCATCCATCTTTATTTTCTGCTTACCCGTTATGGCATTTCATCAATACAATTATCCTCGCCATATTTTTGTAACAATTCCTTTACTTTCACATTGGCGAAATACGTTTTGTAATGAGATGTGATGCCATTAAATAAATATACATACAATTATCCTTCCAGAGCCGGCATCAAGATGCGCGAACAATGCTTGCCAATCTTTCGTCAAGCTCGTCGTGACGTCATAGCAGCCGGCATGGTCGAACTAGCCGGGACAGGGGACGCTTCCCACAGCCCCGAAAGGGAACGAAGCGGACGACGAAGAAGCCCGTCAAGAAGCAGACGTAGCCCGTCCCGAAACAGACGTACCCCGTCGCGAAATAGACGTAGTCCTTCGCGAAACAGACGTAGTCCTTCGCGAAACAGACGTAGTCCGTCCCGTAACAAAAGAAGCCCATCGCGAAACAGACGTAGCCAATCTAGAAGTAGACGTAGCACGTCCCGAAACAGACGTAGCATTTCCCGAAGCAGACGCAGCCCATCCCCAAAAAGACGTAGTCCATCCCGCAACAGACGAAGCCCGGCACTAAAAAGACGTAGCCCATCCAGAGGCAAACGAAGCCCGTCAAGGAAGCGAAGTCCTAGAGCGAGGCGAAGTCCATCAAGAAAGCGAAGCCCATCGAGAAAGCGAAGCCCATCGAGAAATAGGCGGAGCCCTTCGAGAAGTCAGTAAGTTCCAGCAAACAAACATAATGGTGTCGATTCTGGCAGACACAAATTAAACTATACTAAATTTTTAAGAGAGCAAAACTTTTAGTTTGTGTCTGCCAGAATCGACACCACTCTTTATATTAATTTGATAAATTATTGTTAAAAAAGTACGTAGCAATACAAAGACCTCTGTTTAGCATTACTCATCTGCCTTAAAAGATTTGTAGAGTTCAGTTGAATTTAAAATCCAGCACGTAACCACCACCATGTAACTTGTGACAATGGAACAAATAATAAATGGAGCCTATCATGAAGTTTTAAACGCAAAGACTATGTAGTTAGTTGAATCTGTAGATGGGCTTTAATTCCATATTCCTTACATTCGATACCTTTTGATGGGCTTCAAACCATTAAAAAACGAAACCTATTGACTTGACAAAAATCAAGTGCTGATTTATTGATGTGTATCACGAACAATTTCAGTTCTCGGGAGATGTGCACTCTGTATTTCCTATTGCTTAGTAAGCGAACAGCGGCGAACGTAATAATTGTTATTTATTTCAAATAAAATTTACATAGCATTACAGTTACCCAAAGCACTAGTTATTAAAATAGTAAACTTAATTAAACTCAAGCATGGACGAATAATAATAAGACTGACAATGCCCATACTAGAAAACGTAACCTGGAAAGGCGTAAAACTCATGGAAACTACCTAGATGGCGCTTTCAAATAATCTGAAAACTTATTATGGTGTACCGAGTATTCTGCCAAAAAATCATTCAAAATTTCAACAAGTGAAGATTGTGAAGTGTATGGGTTGCGTGGCCGAGTGCGAGATTGGATACGTAGTTATCTAACAGGGAGAAATCAATTGACTCAAATATCTCGAATAGGTCTAAACAACGTAGAAGAACTTGCACACTCTACCAAGCTAGTCAATCAGTTTGGGGTTCCTCAGGGAAGCATCCTGGGCCCACTATTGTTCCTTCTGTATGTGAATGATCTTCCTTTAGCCACAAAGCATCCTTGTGTGCTTTATGCAGATGATGTTTCTGTGATAATTACTAGTAAAAATAATGACACTAATGAATATAATTCTGAAATCAATAACACAATCAAATCTGTTGCACATTGGTTAAAGACAAATAATCTGCATGTCAACATCAGTAAGACGAATTATATTCAATTCCATAATTACAAAGCAAAAAAAACTAGCTCTTGATATACGATATGAGGATAAAACAATTAACGAAGTAGAAAAAACAGTATTCTTAGGGTTAAGTTTAGACGAACATTGTAACTGGAAATCACATATAGAAAAAGTTTGCAACAAAATTAATAGGTTTGTCTATGCACTTTGGAAACTAGTGAAAATAAGCAATTTAGATAGTGTGGTGCAAACAGGCCATCAGTTTCGTGAGGGAGCTGGGGCGGCGTTTGCGAAGAAAGGGTGCCGATCCCCGTGCCGAATCGTACCTGGTGCAGCACATCTCACTGGCCATCCAACGCGGTAACGCAGCCAGTGTGATGGGCACATTCCCACCGGGTACGATTCGGGGCGGGCTCTTTGACTAAAGATTTTAGTTCAGATTGTGATATTTTGACCACTACAGTTTTTGTATTGTATTTTATTATAATTTGACAAAAAAAAAAATTAGATACTGCTGTTCAGGCATATCATGCCTATGTAGCATCCAATCTCAGGTACGGCATACTAATCTGGGGAAATTCAGTCGAGATAAATAGGGCATTCATCGCTCAAAAGAAATGTGTTCGTGCTATCTATGATGTTGGTCCCATCACCCCATGTAAGCCTTTGTTTCAAAGATTACAGTTGTTATCTGTACCATGCCTCTATATATATGAGGTATGTTATTTTGTTAAACTACACCCGAGACTGTTTCAGATAAATAAGGATATTTGTGGTTTTAATACAAGGTACCCTAACAGATTGGTGCTTCCAAGTCTTAGATATAATATATGTAGTTTAAACTGTTACGCAATGTCAGTTAGGATCTATAATCATTTACCACTGGAACTAAAAAACTTGCCGTTACGAGGATTTCAATTCCAGCTGAGACAATGGTTGATATCGAAATGCTTCTATTCGGTTAGAGAATACCTGGAACATGTTCAAAATCTTATTTTATAATTTTTATGACATAACAATATTTGACAATTTACAACTTTTATGACATTATTGAGATTATTTCACGCTTAATTATCATATTTTTGACTGGTAGATTTAATGAATTTGTAATCTTATTTTGAATATAATTAATTTTAAAGAAATTTGCATGCCAAAATATAGGCTAGATATATGGCACTCTACATATTGTACCCTTCATCTACATGTTACCATATCTATAGCAAATAAAACCATTTCATTTCAACATAGTTTCATTGTAAAGAAACGCTAACATTGAAATTCGATTTATTTTTTTTAGCAGAATACTCGATAAATCATAATAACTTCCCGGACTATTTATTAGCGCCATCTAGTTTTAAACTTTTCCGAGTTACAGTTTCTAAAAGGGGATGGTCAGTCCTTCTTATTGTTCGTCCATGACTCAAGCTACAATGTTTCACAAAACGACAAGAGTTCCTTGCGTATTTCTGTCAAATTATCAGCAAACAAGTCCAGCTCTGGTGACTTTTCCAGAAGTGCGTATAATAAATAATGAGTGGTCACAGGTGGTTTTCTTATCACTAGCACAAAGGGTTAATTTTTCTTTGCAGGTCGTAATTTTTCATACGATTGACTGTCAAAATGGACCTATTACGATGGCCTTACTTTAGTAATGTATCGTGTGTGTTATTTTGCCAGGCGCAGCCCCGTTCGTAAGCTCAGCCCGGGCCGCCGCCGCAGCCCCGTGCGCAGGAGTCGCTCGGGGGATTCCACCACCGACACCGACAGAACTGCCGGTACTACCTTTTCTTTTCATAGACAATGAGCTAGGTAGGACAGAAATAAGGTCGACAATGGAACGAGCTTGCCCATAAGAAACCTATTCACTCACGACTTGCATAGATTCGTGTTATATGAACTTGGGAACACAGACGCAGGCTGAGAATTCCACTCCTAGCTGTGTGTATTCTAAAAGATGTAGCGAAGTGCGTTGTGCGAATATGTGGAATATTAACCAAGTGTGGGTGATATCTGGACTCTGATGGTAGAAGGGTACTAATCTCAAAATGTACTCATTATTTCTGGTGGGGAAGCCGCGGCGCTCACAGAAGGGTGATCGGATCACACATATGGAGCTATTTCACCCAGGAATATACTCCTTAATACATTATATGGGCCACAGATATATGTGGGAGTATCGGCAACTGCCAACTTATATTCGAGTCTATTGATTGATGCCATTTTGGTGCTGCACGCTGTAGGTAAATCCGCAGAATTTATTATGTCGTCCTAAGAAGTATGATAAGTTAATTATATTTGAAGTTTAAAATCAATTCGATCAAAGTAATTCCCTTTGATTAAATGATTTCCACAAGAAAATGATTTGGTCTTCTCAAACAAATTCCACTGTTGCCAGTGCAAAGTTTGAAAGCCAAAACAAACTTTAGATTTCAACCCATGTTTCTTTGTGTATGTTATGTAGAATTATGTTCTGAGTAACATACAAAATAAGGCTTGGGGACGAAAATAAACAAGTATTTATCGTTTCAGTGTCCGACGACAACAGTGATAGCGAGGTATTGAGAACTCGCAAAGTACGGCGACCGCCGAGTGTGCCGCGGGACTCTGATGACGATGATACGGTAAGTAAAAGGCTGTGGGTTACCAATTACACTCATGCAGTAAATTACAGGATGTCTAATTTCTGGAAAATCAGGCAAAAATTTTTGGCTTAGCCAATGCTACGAATGCTACAAACAAGCACAAATACAGCCGCTGCGTTTCAAATATGTTATGTGCAAATGAAAGTCCAAAAATGTATTTATAAAGCGGGTTGCACTTAGCATGACGGGTGAATATCCACCAGTGCTGTGCAAGGCAGCTAAGATGTGAGTTGGAAAATCCCAATCAAATATTCCAGTAAGGATTGCTCCATTTGATAGCGTATTTTGACAAGCTACGAAAGGGCGGTTGCAGCGCAGAGATGGTGCCACTTTAATAAATAAACTTATTGCACCACAAATTCAATACTTTTTATCGGTATTGTTTATTTAATGTTCGGAAGACCAACAGCTACAAAACAAATTAAGAAGCTTAATTAGGTGAAAACAAAGCCAATGACAGGTCTTCACAATTAAAATCACAATAAAAAACACATTTTTGCACACTACTGAGTGCACAGTACCTACATACTAAGTTACAATACAACCATAGCCTGTCACATAAAATAAATGTCTAGGTGTAACAAGTAAGATCTGTACTGACTAAATCACAATCATAGCCTGTCACATACAAATAAATATCTAGGAAAATAACAAAAATGATCTGCCTAAGAATTAATAGTAGATTAGTAGCCAAGGGCTGTAAGGCATCAATTGCAGCCCGAGATATTTAGGCGCACGAGCGCAGCGAGGGCGCCTATAGTTCGAGGGTGCAATTGATGCTTACACCCACCCGAGCTAACTACTCTGCTTTACATCTCGATTGTGAGGTAAGTAGGTCCTTATTACCACCAAATTGTAGGTGACCAATTAGCGCTCTAGGGTAATAATGTAGCTAGAGAATCCCTAGGGCGGTAAGTAATTAAAAAAACACTTCACTCTTTCAAAATTTAATTACTTACCGCCCTAGGGCTTTTCTAGCTACATTATTACCCTAGAGCGCTAATTGGTCACCTACAAGCCCCATTTGGGAGTAATAAGGACCTACTTACCGAATATGAGAGCCGATACCGAAAAACATATTATTCAAAAGTTTGTGTTGTTGTTTATCAGCGCGATAGTTTGTGTTGTGTAATAGTTTGTGTTGTTGTTTATCAGCGCGACTCGCCGGCGTTGTCGACAGTGACCGGTCGGTCTTGGTGGAGGGGAGGGGGGACGGGGGGAAACACTCGCGGGCGGGGCCGGGGGCGGCGCGGGCGCAGGGGGCGGGGCCGGACCCTGCACAACGCGGCACGACCCGCGAGAGACAACGGTAACATTATCGCTAGCGTTCCGAAGTATTTGGTTGTTTGTCAGTGCGATCATTCGACTGTGGAGGAGGAAAAAGAAGAGGAAAGATTCCCATATTCATCTATAGTCGAACACAAGCACACGTTTGAACGTCCAAACCATTCTCCCCCTGAAAGGGGATGATCTGTCCATTATGACTCATTAGAGACCACCATCACTAGTGTTCATTATCAGCGCGACTCCGCACGACCCCGTCGGTGTCGACTGTACGAGTATCCGGTTGATCTTGGTAGAGGGGCGAGGCAGGGGGCGAGGTTGGACCCTAACGAGCCGCGAGAGACAACGGTAATATTATCACTACCGTTTAAAGTATTTTCTTGTTTGTCAGCGCGATTCTCTGCGACTAATACTGGCAGATTAAATACTCTTTTTAGGAAGCGTGAACATTAAGAAATTTAAATTTAGAATTCGAACGCGCTAGGTCATTTGGCATTTGTTCTGAAGCATACTTAGTGAATGTTGTCATCGAATTTTTCGATAATGGATAAAATTGGTGTTCGTTACGTAATTCAATACTTTTATTTGAAAGGTCTCAGCCCAACTAATATCAAAGTGGAGCTTGATTCTACTTTGGGGGAGTCTGCTCCTTCATTTACAACAATGAAATATTGGGTGGCAGAGTTCAAGCGCGGCCGCTCGAGCTGCCAAGATGAACATCGCAGTGGACGACCAAATGAGGTGACTAATCCAGAAATAGTAAAAAAAAATCCACAAAATTGTACTGGATGACCGTCGACTGAAAGTACGCGAGCTAGCAGATATGGTAGGCATTTCAAAAAGTGCAGTCCATCGTATTTTAACAGAAAACTTGGACATGAGAAAGCTATGCGCAAGATGGGTGCCGCGATTACTCACAGTAGAACAAAAACAGCGCCGTGAGGATGTGTCAGTCGAATGTTTAGCAAAATTTCGCAGCAACAAAGCCGAGTTTTTGCGTCGATTTATCACCATGGATGAAACATGGGTTCATCACTTTACACCTGAGACTAAGGAACAGTCAAAACAATGGACTGAAAGAGGAGAATCAGCTCCAAAGAAGGCAAAAACAGTTCCATCGGCAGGAAAAGTCATGGCTTCAGTTTTCTGGGACGCGCGTGGCATAATTTTGATAGATTATCTTCCAAAAGGAAAAACCATTAATGGCGAGTATTATGCCAACTTATTGCAGCGTTTGAGTGAAGAAATAAAGAAAAAACGGCCTCACTTGTCAAAGAAAAAAGTTTTGTTTCATCAAGACAACGCTCCAGTCCACACATCTGGCATTGCAATGGCTAAAATCGAAGAATTAAAATTTGAATTGCTTCCCCATGCACCTTATTCACCAGATTTGGCCCCGTCAGATTATTTTCTGTTCCCAAACCTAAAAAAATGGCTCGGCGGGAAAAGATTTTCGAGCAACATAGAGGTTGAGTCGTTGGTTAATGGCTATTTTGAAGAGTTTGACAATTCCTACTATAGACGTGGCATTGAAGCTATAGAGCACCGTTGGGAAAAGTGTATCGAGCTACAAGGAAGCTATTAGGACGTTACACAAGGAAGTTAGGTCGGCTACTTCTGGAACCACCCTCGTATCTTAGATATATTCTGAATAAAAGTGAAATGGCCACAGATATTAGGTGTAAAAAAAGTACCATGATTCTTATAAGGGGTGATTTGGGATGATTAATAGATTGTATACAGGGTGTAAGGGACAGGTTTCCGAAATCTGAAAAGACATGATCAGTCAGCGTAACTGAACATCGTTCAGTAAATGAAAACAAATCGCCTCTCCATACAAACTGTCCAACCAATTTTACAATTTTGTATAGAGGCCGATTTATATTTCCGGAAAGTTTTATTCACTGAAAGTTGTTCAGTTATGTTTACTGATGATGCCCTTTCAGTTTTCGGAAACCTGCCCCTTACACCCTTTATGATATAAATACAATATTTATTGTACAATTTTTCAGATACTCCCACATCGGGCTCGGAGACCCCGATCCAGTCCCGAAGCATGGACCGTCATAAACTCGCCACCCCCACACCTGAGAAGTCTCCCTCCAAGCTATCAGAGAGTACTGGGCTGGGGCTAATGGGAGGGCTTCGTAAACCTACACTGTTGGTGAACCAGCCAACGCTCGCTACTCCACCGAAAAGCTTCGGATCTGATGGTGAGCGCCTAATAATCTTAGGGCCCGTTTCACCGCTTCCCTCTAAACTTTTAGATAGCCTATCTGCCAGTTATTCTGTCGGATAGTAGAAATGTTTTGTTTCACAAGTGTTTGATTGCATTACCGTTATCTTGTTATCTATCAGATACGCAAACTATTGCAACATGTGCCAATATGAATTTGTTTGATTCTTTGGAAAACGATTCGAGTTTTTTTAACGAATATTTCGTTAAAAAACTTCGTATTGTAAGAATGACTTGTAACTTCAATGAATATGATAAAATGCGATCATGGTGAAATATAGGTCAACAAAAATAACATTTATCTACTCTCATATCGTTAATCCTCAATAATGCGTAAAAAAATTTGGTTACCATCTTCATAATGTCAATCTGTGCTTAGAAACACTCTTAGCAGCATTTTTTTATCTGTGGGAGTGTGCTATGAAATGAACTATTGAATTTACTAACAGTCATCGCGGGAGACCTATTAATAGTATATTATGCAATTAGTGAATAAAAGACGGATTAAAAGCGAGGGCCAGAGATGAATCACGAGCAAGTGAACTCCCTGCGGTCGTGATTCAGTCGTTAGAATCCTGACCGACGCGAGTGAATCATGGCCCTCGATTTAAATCCCTTTTATTCAACAGTTGCATACTATACTTTATACCATGACTACGAGAAAAAAAAAGATTTATGCGAAAATATACATTTAAGGAGGTTGTATAGCATTGAGATGGAGGCCGAATATGTTCATGTAACAAATATTTGTTAATAAGGCGCGCATCGCATTCTCTTTTTAGCGGGCACAGATTATATGCGTATTTGAGAGGTACAGACTAAACTTCCAAACAGCCATCAAAAATGTATATCTTGTTACTTAAATGACAAATTTATTGTTGATTGATTAGTTAATTAAATATCATAAAATGAATATACATTCATCATATTTTCTCGAATACAGCTTAATTTGCTGACCACCTCTTTTATACTTATGCTCTCCTGGTACTTCGTATTGAGTCGCTGCTCTTAAGTTTGAGAAATCGAATAATTATATTGATGTGTTCTAAATTCAAACACCAAAATCGTGATTAAAAGGGCTTTTTATTCACTATTTCCAGTGAATAAAATAATCTTTTTAGAGGGGGAATGGTATAAACAATTTTTTAATTTTTATAGGCGCGCCATTGGCAGCTTGATGCGTTTGTAGTCTGTGGCTGCAAGGAGGTTTTATTGCAATAACGGAAAACTCAGTAATCAAAAATTATCTATATATATAAAAGAAGAAGGTGACTGACTGACATATCAACGCACAGCCCAAACCGCTGGGTCTAGAGATTCCAAATTTGGCATGTAGGTTCCTTATGAGGCCTAGGGGTGCACTAAGAAAGGGTTTTACAAAATTCCACTTTAAGGGGGTAAAATAGGGGATGAAAGTTTGTATGAAAGTTCGTCAGTTTTGAAGTTAGGATCTTCAAAATTTGTATTTAGGCTGACGACTAAAAACTAAGTTTTACGTGTCTCAGGGTTTTTGAAAATTCTACACCCTAAGGGGTGAAAAGAGGGATGCAGTTGAAAATCCTTCATTTTTAAAGTAAAATCCACTAAATTTATTGTTTAGGCATTAGGGTTGTAATTCTGTGGAACGTACATCACTGTTATTGGAATTCCACCCCAAATTTAACTCCTAAAAGAGGGAAATGGGATGAAAAATTCTAAAAACCAATATGGGTATTGTTTTTATGGTTAATCGGGTCGCTGATTACGAAAAAAAAAGAGAGTGAGATGGGGGGAAAGGGAGGGGGTTGGAGAGGGGAAGGGGGGATGGGAAAGGGAGGGGAACGGGGGTGGGGGAGGGGGAAGGGGGGGGATGGAGGGAGAGGGAGGGGGTGATGGAGAGGGACAGAGGGGGGAGGGGGAGGAGGGAAAGAGGGAGGGGGAAAGGGAGGGGGGAGAGGGAGAGAGAGGGTGAGGGGGGAAGAGGGAGGGGTGAGGGAGAGGAATAGAGAGGGAGGGGTGGGGAAGAGGGAGGGGGACGGGGGATGTGAAGGTGAGGGGGATAGAAAAGGATAGATAGGGAGGAATAGGGAATTTTTTGACTTTTATGAATACCTCCTTACTACCCATTCACTCCCTTTAATGCCTTCTTTTTTAAGTTCGCCTGTAACGATTGACAATGAAAATTCCGCACAACCTACCAGTTGACTAAAATCAAAAGATAATTAAATTTGTAGTAAGATAGCATTCAACTTGGATAAGTACAAATGCATCTTTTACGTAGGGATCAAGAAGGAAAAGCGTGCCGCAAAATATATTTCAGTTAAGTTCGAGTTCTGTTTTTTTATAAAATCTACGCGGACGAAGTCGCGGGTAACAGCTAGTAGTTACATATTTTTACTAGTTTTGTAATGAAATAAGTGATCAAAATCGTTTACGATATGCCTTTGAGTGTTTTTAAAGCAGCTATAGGAACTTCGCTTAGCAGTTATCACCGGAAAAAGAGAAAAACATTAAGGTTTGTTTTTGAACACATTATTTTAGGATTCATGATATGAGAGTAGATAAAGTTGTGTATGCAACACCACATAATTAGGTATAAAACACTCGTGTCTTCTAAACCGACACTCGAGTCATTTGCCCCTCATTATATACCGTTGCATAAACTACTATTTTGTTGCCCATTACACGGACATACTCCGCCTCCCACACGCCTCAAAACCGTCACAGTTTTATTAGAAACACCGTACCCCTCAAATCAGATGATAGAACTGTGGTCAAAAAGATACCCCCCCGATCTTATCTCATAAATCCCCGTTGCCGAAAATCTTCCAACTGGAAATGATCTTCCCTGGCCAATTATGGAAGTCTCTTAATAGACTGCGGTCGGGATCTGGCAGGCGCGGAAAATTCTGGGAGAGATTGGGCTTCTCTGATAACGACAAGCGTGAGTGCGGCATTTTGCAATCTATGCCACACTTGCTTTCGTGCCCTGCCTCCTCAGTTTCTTGCACCCGGGAGGAACTTTTTGAAGGCAACCAAAGAGCTATTGATGTAGCCACATTTTGGACTAAGTTACTATAAAATCATTTGCCATTGATGAAATAATTGTATGTCACCGAATTTTTATCAAAATCCTACATGCCTGCAGATACAAAATGTGGTATGAGTTTCTTAGAGTCTGTGCGGACCAGCGAACTGTATTGTAGTTCGCTGGTGCGGACTTCATCTTCTTAGGCGCATTTGTATCGATGTAGACGAGACTATAACTACGTGAGTCGCACACGCCGTATTTGATTTTTGTCTGTATTGAACAACCGCAACGCACGTTTTTAAAACGTCGTGCCGTAGTCGGTTATAGGTCATAATAATATAACATAATACATAAACATACCGCTCTGACTCAAAGAGCCTATGAGGTACTTACTTTTTTAAGTGAGTTTCTGTACCTCTAAACTATTTAGTTGGCCTTCTTCTTTCTTAGGAAACATATCCAAATGTTCTTGCACAAGTACACTTAGCAACGTCATAATTTTAGATTTGTCAAAATATTCATTAACCGCGACATCATCAGCTACTCCTGCCAAAGCCCGAATTTTAACACAGTTAACGTTTATAATTTGATCCAGCCTCGCTGCCGACTCTCTCCGCCAGTCTGGGCCGGCCAGCTGTGGAGGCGTCTCCCAAGAAGAAAGGCCGAGGACGACCACGTAAGCACGACAAGGATAAACATACCGAGCCCGACCTCTTTAGGTAGGACTATACGTAATGTTTACGGTGTGGGTGTGCTTTGCTTCCTTTTACACAGTTCGAGCATCACATCCCACAGTTTGAGTTTTTATTTGCTATAGTTTTGGCATGGTGAATTAATTACAAAAATAAACATATCAAGCCCAACCACTTTAAGTAGTAATGTTTGTGGTTTGGGTGTGTGTTGCTTCCTTTTACATTGATATTACCATCAAGCATTATATGGCACAGTTTGGGTTTTCATTTGCTTTTACCTTTTTAGGTAGAACTGTACGTAATGTTTACGGCGTTGGTGTGCTTTGCTTCCTTTTACGGCGTTTGAGCATCATATCCCACAGCTTGACTTTTTATTTGCTCGGTGAAGGGCCGCGTAGAATAAAGCACTATAACTGTAAACATACCAAGCCTGACATCTAGGTAAAACGTATTATTCATGGTTTGGGTGTGTTTCGCTTACTATTTACATTGATTTACCATCATATTACATTCATCAATCATCATAATGGCACAGGGTTTCCATTTGCTATAGTTATGGCATGGTGAAGTAAGTACAAATATATCCATACCGAACCTGACCCCTTTTGGTTGGACTATACGTGTGCTTTGCTTCCTTTGACATTGATTGAGCATTGATATTAATTTCATCAAGCATCGTATGACAAAGATAAACGCATCGAGATTAAGTTTTCATTTGCTGTAGTTATGAGTTGGTGAAGGTACAGAAAACATACCGAGCTCGACCTCTTTTGGTTGGACTATGTCACCGAGAACACGGAATCGTAAGTTTTCCTAGTAAGTTAAATTAACTTTTGAAAATGGCAAACTGTACCGAATTCGCTTCTGGCTAAGGCCGTCTGGTCGAAAGAGAACACAACCTAATCCAGAATGGGATCGGTTAGTTTTTTATCACTTAACGACTCGTGAGTGTTAAACATAATTATCGACTGATAAACTCACGTTTTATATTGACGGCATAAGGCCGACAAGTTTCGATCCTATTCTTCAGGGAGGTCAGCAATTGCACGGACTGCCGTCTGCCGTGGCGTCTCGTAGATTACTGTGTAGCGCTGCACGGTAAGGCTCAGTGGGTGGTCGTTGTAGCAGGCGTGGAAACCAGTGCTACGTTCGGTGACCCCTGCAATTTCACGAACCTAAAAAGCGATGATGTCGTCAGTGTCTTGTGTACCACCTTCCCGTAAATAAGAAGCAAGAAAATCCATCAAGTCTCGCGCCCCGCGGCCCCCCTCCCTTTCCGCCCGCGCTCACCGCTCACCGCGCAGCGCTACGCAGTCCGTGTAATTGCTGACCTTGAAGAAGATCCGCCTATAGGAATAAAACCAGTCAAACCTATGCTGTTAATATAAAACGTGAGTTTATCCGTTGTAGTACATAATTATGGGATTAATGGAATGGATAATTGAGTTTTCATTTACCCAAAAGTCACATCTAAAGGTTAAGGTTCTTACATTCTAAAATCAATCCCATGACAAAGTCCTTATATTTAGCAGGCTTACAAATTTGCCTTTTTGATCTGTCACTGTTATTATTAGAAGACCTTTTGTAACTCAAGTCTGGATTGTTAACATTTGGCTGTTCATAAGTCATGTCCGGTGTAAAAGTCATATCCGGTGTAAGAGTCAAATCCTGTGTGTCAGTCTCATCCTGTTTATCTTTGACCAAGTCTGGTGTTCCATCCTTTCCTGTAAATTTAGAAAGATCTCTTGTATTTACCCGTTGAAAATGTGAGGAATTCCTGCGTATGATTTTACCATCTGGCGACTCTGCCACTACTGAGTTACCCTTTTTCCACACTACAGTGTGTTTAGTGGGAGAAAATGGTGTTGACAGCTTGTTCAATTTAGGTTGTCGAACTAATACTTTATCACCAGGATGCAAGTCTGAATTCTGTGCATGTCTCCTTTTATCTGCATACTCTTTGCTCAACTGTTTTTTAAATCTGTCCCGGTCTCTTAACTCTTCATCTTCTATAGATTTTTCATTAAATTCCATTTCAGGTATTTTTGTTTTAATTTTTCTTCCTCTAAACAATTCTCCAGGAGGTATTCCAGTTGTAGAATGTGGAGTTGTGCGGTACGCAGATAGGTATATAAGTAGTTCTTCTTTCCAGTCTTTGTGCAAACCTTGAGCTATTCTTAGTCTCCTTAAGACACTCCTATTTTGACGCTCCACTTCACCGTTGGCTTGGGGCCATAATGGAGTAGTATGTCGCAATTGAATGCCATGACTGTTTAAAAATTGTTTAAAGCGTTCATCTCTGAAAGCTGGTCCATTGTCACATACTAAAGTGTCCATTATTCCTTCTCTTGCTATTATAGTTTTGAGAGCCTTTATTGTGGCTTCAGCTGTTGGTCCTTTCATAATTTCAACTTCATAATAGCGGCTGTAGTAATCAATTATGAATAAAAGATAGTGCCCTGAAGGCAGAGGACCTAAGTAGTCAATGGCCACTAACTCCCATACTTTAGATGGCAATTCTGTAGGTGAAACTGGTTCTGGTGGTGCACCCTTTCTAACCAGTTGACATCCTTCACAGGTATCCACCCAGTATTCAATGTCCTGATCCATATTGAGCCACCAAACACTCCTACGAAGTTTAGCCTTCATGCCTTGTAATGAAATGTGACCCTCATGACCTACTTCAAGTATTCTTGGAATCAGGCTTTTTGGGATAACGATCCTTGTTCCTCTTAATAAAATACCATCAACCTCACAAAGCTCCGTTTTCATGACCTCATATTTCTTTAATTCTTTAGGCCATTTGTCTTCTTTAATTGCATTTAGCAAACTTTGTAGACTTTCATCCCTGGAGGTTTCTCTTTTGATGGTTTCTTTTGTAATCAAGCCTTCGCAAATGTTAGCTATCAGTTCACCATCTTCAATATCATGTTTGATGTCAGTAGGTTTCATGTTGTAATTCAATAATCTTGACAATGGATCAGCAATGTTGTTTTTTCCTGGTTTGTAAATTACCTTAAAATGAAATGGTTGCAAACGCAATACCCATCTTTGAATTCTAGCACTAGGAGCACTTTGACTGACTTTTTTGAATAAATAGCCTCTAATGGCTTGTGGTCAGAAATGATGTTAAATTGTTTCCCCAAAAGGTACATGTACAAATTTTCACAGGCCCACACAATGGCTAGTGCCTCCTTTTCCGTCTGTGAATATCTCTTTTCTGTGTCTGTCAATGCTCTGCTGGAATACTTTATAACAACTGGCTGCTTTTGTCCTTGTGTAAGTTGATACTGTACAAGTACCGCTGCGATACCTACTGGGCTGCCATCAGTAATGAGAAATGTTTCTGCATTCTTGTCATGGAAACCCAAGGCAGGAGCAGTCACTATTAAATCCTTTAGCTGTTGAAAAGCCTTCTGTTGTTCTTGACCCCATTTGAAATCAATGTCCTTTTTAGTTAATCTCCTTAACGGTTCTGTAATAGTACTAAAATCTGGTATGAATCGAGCTGAGAAATTCACCAACCCCAAAAAACTTCTAACTTCCTCCTTGTTTGCTGGAGCTCTAAATTCTTGTATTACTTGTTGGCTTGTGCGAGTTGGTTTGATACCATCTGCTGACAGATGATGTCCCAGAAATTTTATCTCTGTCACTCCAAAAACACACTTTTTCTTATTTAGAGTTATACTATTTTCCTGTAGTCTGTTTAAAACCTTGACCAATCTTTCGTCATGCTCTTCTTTTGTTCTTCCTCCAATAATAATATCATCCTGTGAGTTGGCTACTCCATCTATGCCTGTCAGTAATTGTGCCACAATCCTCTGAAATATTTCTGGAGCACATCGGATACCAAAAAACAGTCTTTTGTACCGGTAAAGTCCTAAACTGCAGCTGAATACTGTGATAATCCTTGAATCTTCATGTAGTTCAACTTGATGAAATCCCCATTTAATGTCCAGAGCAGAAAAGTATTTGCAGCCGTTAAGATCTGCCAGTAACTCCTCAAAAGTTGGAAGAGGGACTCGTTCTCTGAGCACAGCCTCATTAGCTCGTCTCATATCCACTACTAGCCGATATTCTCCTGGTTCCTTTTTCCTAACTATGTGTGAAGGGGACACACAAGGGGTGGGACCAGATACTGGTTCAATAATGTCATTCTCTAAGAGTTCTGTGATGAGCTTGCTCTCAATTTCTCTCATATTGAAAGGCACTCTACGGATTGGCTGAGCCACTAATGGGATGTTTGGGTCCAGGTGTATCTTTAGTTTGAAATTTTTAAGTTTCCCAACTCCTTGAAAAAGTTCTTTTCTACCGTCAAGTTCCTTGTCAATTGTCAACACATAAGGTCCAATTCTAAGTAATTGTAATTTTTCAGCTGATTGCTTGGATAACAAATTTGGTCCCGTACCATCAAAAACAAGTACTTCACTTTCTACCACTTTCTTCATCAGACGTTTCTTCTTGTAACACATACCTAACTATCTTCTTCTTTTTCTTCTTCTCTTTCTTATCCTTCTTTTCATGTAGTTTAGTCTTACAGAACTTGCTGAAATGTCCCTTAATATTGCATCGCCGGCAAACTGTTTGCAGTGCAGGGCACAAATTGCTCTTAGCTAAGTGTCCGGAGCCACCACAGCGAAAGCACTTCAGATTTATTGCATGTACATCTTCTTGGTGAGATATTTCCTCCTTTTTGTCACTTCTTTCTAGCTCATAAATCCGGGCAATTTCTTGCAACTTTGCCAAGTTGAGCTCTTCTCCTTTTCTCAATAATTTCCTTTTCAAGTCTTCATTTTTACACTTCTCTATTATGTGATCTCTAATCATTTCTTTTGTATCTTTAAACTTGCAGTATCTGCTAGCCGTTCGAAGTCGTAAAACAAACTGGTCAATACTTTCCCCAGGTGTCATGTCAATTGCTCTGAAATTTTGCCTTTCATATGCGATATTTACAGTTGGTATAAAATACTCTGTTAACTTCCTTACTACGGCATCATAGTCGTCGCTGGCCTCGTGTAGCACTTCATATATTTCTTGCACCCTTGTGCCGGCCTGGTGTAACAATCGTGCAGTCTTCTGTTTTGGCGAGAGACCCACAATTCCATCAATGTAATACGTAAAGTTTCTTATCCAAACTCGCCCACGGTGTGAGGTTCGCTGAATGGGTCAAAATGAACATTTGTCGAGCCATCTTGTAAAATTTTCACAATTTCGATTTCACGCATCCGTGTCGCCAATGTCGATAGGTGGTCTTCGTATTTAAACACTTGCTTTATACTCTTATAACTGTTTATTGAAGGATTTAACCATTAAAACGCATTGAAGCCCAGTCGTAGTAGACGTCACCCTTGGCGCTCTATTTGACAACTAAAACTGACATTTCAGTTTTCGTTCTAAAACTCTACACTTAGTTTTAAAGTTATGATGAAAAATGTCATAATAAATACCATTCTCCCTCTCTTATCTCCGAAGTTTGAGAAAGGAAAAATCTGAATTAATTACAGTCAATAGAAGTTTATGTAAATATTTCAGCAAAAATAAAACGATCTTTCTAAATTGGACAGTTTTTTAGAAATCTGCAAAAAACCTTTACAAACAAATTTAGTTCCGCGGTCCTAAAAAAGGACTTTATTGCTTCCAATACTATAGGTGTATCGGAACCCTCGGCGCGTGAGTCTGACTCGCACTTGACCGGTTTTTAATAATGGTTACACTTGATCGGTCCTTCATTTTTTATTTAAAAAAACGTTATTTTCTGTTCCGATTTCAAATCGTCAGCTTCTGGTCTTTGAGAACGTATGGTAAAATATTTTTGTTACTAGGATATGCGTTAGTTTATTTTCTTTAGGTGTTGATATAAAAAAAAGGTATAAAAAAATAAATGGTACAGCAGCACTGCACTTACTTTCTCGCAATACTCAAGGAAAAACTATCAACCGCAAACTTAAATTTGTAATTCCATATACATAGTATGGAAATACAAACTTTTATTTACGTTTTTCCAAAAAAATGTTCGAATGAAATATACAGATCAATTCAGAATTCAAATTGTCAAACATTAAAACAAACAAACCTCAAACGATTTCGAGTAAATCACATGTTTAACTTTTGGTAGTACTGGAACACCCTTTATATGAATTTTCAAAGATCAATAGATACTAGGATACTTGCATGGAGATTTTATTAATTTCCCAACACATGTTCCTTATGGATTATTGTTCAGTTTAGTCTACTGAGCAAGCCCTTTCAGTTTTTGGTACACCCTGTGTACTAAATTTTATTCAAAATATCATAAAGAATATCCAGTCAGGTAGACAACCAATCCAGGAGTAATATTATAGAAAATTTTAATAAACTCAATGGAACCAATTTTGGGTAAATCACATATTTACGATTTGGTGGTACAGGAACACCCCTTATATGAAATTACACAGATCATTTGATACTGGCGCAAGATATCTTACATGGAGATGCTTGGTCATGCAAAGTTTCATCAAGATTTTATGAGCCGTTTTTGAGAAAATTACAATTTATCATTTTCGTTGTATGACAGCTACCCTCAAAATGAGAGCCAGCCAGAAACCACTTAGAACCCTTCGATGGATTTGCATAAAACTCCTAAATTCCAAATATGGTGTCAATCGGACCATTCGTTTAGCCACTAGGCCAAAACGTTACGGACAGACCGACCGACGGACCGACCGACCGACGGACGGACATTTTTGGGAGACTTGTTTTTTATGATGTATAAGTGATATAGAACAAATTTTTGAGAAAATTAGAAAAACTTTTTTTTTTCACGAATACAATACCTTTCTCGCTCCGCTCGAAAGTAAAAATACACGGCTTATCGATTTACTTTTATAAATAAAAAAAAAAAAATATGGCCCAAGGTTCTTTTTAGTTCAATGTCATCGTTATAGTTGAGTATTTTTGAAGAAAACAAAATTTTCATCAGTCTACATGTTTATTGACTAGCTGTCATAAAAACACAGCTGCAAGTATTAATTCTTAGAACCCAAATCATAAACAACGTTTGTTTACGGTTTCAAGTTTCCGCGCGATGGCGTTGCGAATCGGCAAGCAATCTACTGCTTTTTATTTAAAAATCGCGAGAAATCCACTGAAAAAAAAGTTTGGGTACCATTGGTACCACAGATCGGTACCCAAAAGCACGTAAAGCACGTTAGTGGTCTGACGCGGAAATCGATCAACCTACCATTCATATTATTCTCCGGTGGCATATAAATATTATTTAAGCAATTATTGTGTTTCTATTTTTTGATCAATACATTATTTGGATAATTTTTGACATAGGAAACACGAGTCACGAGGATGATCACATGGTATGTTTGTGTGCGTAGGAGCCTGCAAGCAGAGAGCAAGCCCCCGGTGCCGGCATCCTTCCTGCAGTACCGCGGCTGCAGCCAGGAGGCCGGCTCCTCCAGCTCGGCGGCCACCTCGCGCTCGCACTCCTCCGCCTGCTCCTCCTGCTCCTCCTGCTCGCACCTGCTCTCCGGGGACGGGGACGGGGACCAGCTCTCGGACTGCACGCAGTGAGTGTACTGTAGTGGGGACACTAGCTATAGGCCGGCTCCTCCAGCTCGGCGGCCACCTCGCGCTCGCACTCCTCCGCCTGCTCCTCCTGCTCCTCCTGCTCGCACCTGCTCTCCGGGGACGGGGACGGGGACCAGCTCTCGGACTGCACGCAGTGAGTGTACTGTAGTGGGGACACTAGCTATAGGCCGGCTCCTCCAGCTCGGCGGCCACCTCGCGCTCGCACTCCTCCGCCTGCTCCTCCTGCTCCTCCTGCTCGCACCTGCTCTCCGGGGACGGGGACGGGGACCAGCTCTCGGACTGCACGCAGTGAGTGTACTGTAGTGGGGACACTAGCTATAGGCCGGCTCCTCCAGCTCGGCGGCCACCTCGCGCTCGCACTCCTCCGCCTGCTCCTCCTGCTCCTCCTGCTCGCACCTGCTCTCCGGGGACGGGGACGGGGACCAGCTCTCGGACTGCACGCAGTGAGTGTACTGTAGTGGGGACACTAGCTATAGGCCGGCTCCTCCAGCTCGGCGGCCACCTCGCGCTCGCACTCCTCCGCCTGCTCCTCCTGCTCCTCCTGCTCGCACCTGCTCTCCGGGGACGGGGACGGGGACCAGCTCTCGGACTGCACGCAGTGAGTGTACTGTAGTGGGGACACTAGCTATAGGCCGGCTCCTCCAGCTCGGCGGCCACCTCGCGCTCGCACTCCTCCGCCTGCTCCTCCTGCTCCTCCTGCTCGCACCTGCTCTCCGGGGACGGGGACGGGGACCAGCTCTCGGACTGCACGCAGTGAGTGTACTGTAGTGGGGACACTAGCTATAGGCCGGCTCCTCCAGCTCGGCGGCCACCTCCCAGTGCAGTGAGTAAACCATAGGTACAACAGTACCGGGCGTCTCGCAGGAGTTCTTCCCATTCACCCTCCTTTTCCCGCTTAATTTTCTCTTCTCGCTCATCCTCTCTCTTCCCAAGCCCCTTCCCTTTTCCCGCTCACCCCCTCTCCCGCTCAACCTTCCTCCTTCCACTCACTGTACACTTCACGCTCACTCTCCCTCTTCCCAATCACCCTACTTCTTCCTGCTCACTCTCCCTTTTCCCACTCACCCTACTTCTTCCTGCTCACTTTACCTTTTCCCACTCACCCACTTTAGCCTTCCCACTCGCTCTCCCTCTTCTCACTCACCCCCCAGCCCCCCTCTTTCCAATCAACGACTGCATCCAGTGCGTACAGTGGCGTATTTACCCTATGTCCAGGGAGGCACGTGCCCCGGGGCGGCAAGAGACGAGGGGCGACCGGAAATGTAGAAAATTGGGGAAAAATCTAAATTAGTCGTTAATTTTTTAAAGATTTTAAAACAATTGCGATACAGAAAATGTTCGCGACGACTGTCAAATTTAAAATTACCGCCAAATAATTATGGATAAAAATGGCAACACTAAACACCGATTGAAAAGTATTATTCGTCTGTGGCAAGCCTGACAGCTTCAACCACTCGACACAAGATGGCGTTATCGGGTAGACAGCTGTTATCAACCATCAACTAACTACGAGTTATTGACTCATCGACGCGCTAGATGGCATTACACGTTGGGGAAATCGTAATGTCTCGTAATCGTAGAAATAGTTATTCTGCTTCCCACCTGGCGGCACCACCAGCGCGCGAGAGCTTTGTCGAATATTCCAGAAAGCCGAAGCCGTATAGAAGGAACGAAGAAATGTACTAGAAAATTCCATGTTGCCAGAATTTTCCCTGAAAAATAGTATATAAACCGACCGCAACCGCGCTACTTTATACAGTTCTTTCCGAGCAATCGGAAAGTGAACATCAGAAGAAAAAGAAGATTCTTCCCGCTAACAGTACTAACAGTTAACAGTGAAAACAGTACCTATTACAGTAAATTTACAGTGTCGATTCGTTCCAATATTGTTATTATTTTCTTTGAGTACTGTTTGAGTCTGCTACTCGGAAGATTTAGTTCTGATTTTTGCAATCAGACTTGTAGTCCCTAGATATTAAGTTTTAGTGGAGCAATTTAGAGATTTTCAGCCCAAAAACACCATCATGCAGACAAAGCCTAGGTGAATAATAAATAAAATAAATAAATAAATTTATTCATTCAAAAGTTTTTCTTACGGCTAGGTATCTAAAACTAGGTTCATTAAAGATAAAGCACATTGATTAAAATGAATAAGGTCACTTGAAAATGATTTTATTTTAACACTTCCTGTGTTCGGATAAAGCTACAAAGTAGAAAATCGCAAAATTTCACAACCACAGGCAGGATTCGAACCTGCGTCTTCTGCGTAAGTACCGCAGAAGACGCAGGTTCGAATCCTGCCTGTGGTTGTGAAATTTTGCGATTTTCTACTTTGTAGAATAAGGTCACTTGTCGAAATTCTCGGTGCTGTTCTCAATGAGGTGACGCCAGGTTTGTTGGGATTAATTAAGCGGTTCGTGGCCGATGTACAAGCTCGTTGGTGATGAGATACTGGTGGAAACAAAGTCTCACAGTCTCTGGCATGGGGGTGCCGCATAGAAATATCGCTCAGTGTCCGACGAATAGATAGTTTACTTGAAGAAAACCACAGTCTCAAAAACAACATTGCAGAAAGTAAAAAGAAGGAAACTGAAATAGAAAATAATAATAGAAAGACTCAAACAGAGACACCACAGTATACATGCAAACAAAAATCTCCTACAACTCTACATAAGAAATCTAAGGCGTCTACCAAAACAAAAAAGTCAGGTCATAGTAAAGAAATATTACAGAATGATGATGGAAAAACCAAAACAGGACCACCCATAGATGAGAACCCCATAGCAAACAAGACGGACACTAACTCAAAGAAAAGAAAACTTTGTTTAATAAGCAGCAACACTAAAAACAAAGTCCGACAAACTACGGAACAATATCTAGCAGAATACCAAATATGCCACTACCTTATGCCTGGTGCCGGTGTAAAACAACTCCTAGAAGAAATAGAATATAAACTTAAGGACTTTACATATGAAGACCATTGTGTACTTTTTATAGGAGAGCACGATTTTTCAAAAAACAACTTTAGATATGACCTTGTTATAAACTACATTCGAGAAAAGCTCCTTCTTGTACAAAATACAAATGTAATTATTTGCCTGCCAACTTTTAAATGTTGTAAATATGTCAATCTATATAATAAGCGTATAGAAGCTTTCAATAACTTACTTTATTTAGACTCAACAATCCACCAATATGCCTACTTTATAGATAGCAATAAGAACCTTGAATATTCTCCAAAAATGTTTAACACTGTAAGTGGACATATAAATAGAAGAGGGTTTACTACGATTCTTACTGATGTACTAGGTCTAATCACGGATATCGAAAATAACTACTATGAAACAGTAAATGTGGAAAATGAACCATCTGCTACAACGTTTTTTCGTGACTCAAACTGATAAAGCTTATATTCGCGTCCTGCATCAAAATATCTGCAGTGTACTAAGCAAAACACCGGATCTGGAAGTAGCATTAGACGATTTCCGCTACAAAAATGAAACAATTGATGTTTTGTGTTTAACCGAACATTTTATACCTAAAGGTCAAGAGAGTAATTTACACATAAACAATTATCGTCTTGGTACAAATTTTTCACGACCGCAAAAGCGTGGTGGATCGTGTATTCTTGTCCGTAATGGAATTGATTTTAAAGTACTCACAGAACTTAACCAATTGTCCGTTAACTCTACATTTGAATGCTGTGCTTTAGAAATATTAATTCATAAACTTATTATTATTTGTATTTACCGCATCCCAAAATATCATAACATCAATTCATTTATGCAACAATTTGAAGTACTTTTAAACAAATTAAGCAATATTCGTAACAAAAAAATAGTCATATGTGGAGATTTTAACATAAATACATTAGAAAACTCAAATGTAAGTCGAGACTTTATAAATCTTTTAAAGTCATTTAACTTTCGTTTAGAATTCAAGGAAGCTACTAGACTTGAAAGTGGTACTTGCGTTGACAACATAGCACACAACAGCAGAGGGTGCATTAGTAAAGTGTTACACCTAGGATTATCAGACCATTCTGCCCAACTGTTCTTACACCCTATAAAAAGGGATATGTGCAAATCATTCTGGTATATACAAATGCGTGATTACTGCCATGAAAATAAGAATAAATTTCGAGAATGTTTACGTAATTTAACTTTTAGCAATGTTTATGAAACTAACGACGGAAATTTGGCATATAATACTTTTTTTGAAACCCTTAAAATGTTTTACGATCTTTGTTTCCCAAAAATAAGGGTTAAAATTCATGCTAAAATTAAACCAAAATGGATTACAACAGGTATAAAAAAATCTACTAATACTAAAAGAAATCTATATATGCAAAGTATCAAAAGTAGTGATAAACAAAGCTATACTAAGTATAACAAATTACTTAAAAAAATTGTTAACATGTCCCAAAAACATGAAAATTGTAAATATTTATGCTCATCTTCCAATATTACCAAAGCTACATGGAACATTATCAAAAATAATAAATATCAATCACCCAAAGAAAATATAATCAAGATAAAGGTAAACGACCATTTCATAACTAAACCTACAGATATAGCTAATGCTTTCAATGATACATATATTAATATGGTAGACATGTATAAAAATAAAGTAAATAATAATAGTTTGAATTTGAACAATAAAGTACCTTTTAATAACATAAAACCTTTACAAAACTCAATTTATTTGATGCCAACAACCCCAGAAGAAATAAACAAAATAATCTTAAACTTAAGAAATACTAATAGTGTTGGCATTGATGAAATATCAACTAAGATTTTAAAATATTGCTCAGAAGAGATATCTACACCCCTAAGTTACATTATTAATTTATGTTTATGTCAAGGTATATATCCCGATAACTTAAAAATAACGGTGATTAAACCACTTTTTAAAAAAGGTTCGAAAGAAATATGTGATAATTATCGTCCAATAGCACTCATATCAGTTATTTCAAAAATTTTTGAAAGGATCATTTATAATAGATTATATAGCTTTTTTGAAAAATTTAATGTCATTAAAAATGAGCAGTTCGGCTTCCGCAAAAGTAGGTCCACAAATCTTGCAATACGTGATTTGTTGTTCTCAGTTACTGAAAGCATAAATAGCAAAACTCCCATAATGACCTTATTTATGGATATGACGAAGGCATTCGATTATGTTTCACATAACACCTTGCTGGAAAAGTTACATAGATATGGAATTAGAGGACCAGCCCTTGAACTATTAAAATCTTACTTACAAAATCGTAAGCAGGAAACACATATAACCTACCTTGATGAAAAAAATATTGAAATAACGGCCAAGTCTAATTTAAAATCCGTAAAATATGGTGTACCTCAGGGTAGCATATTGGGCCCTTTGCTATTCATTCTCTACATCAATGATATCCCTGATATAACAAATAACAAAATGGTATTATTTGCCGATGATTCCTCCGTTATAATTAAATGCACTGAAGCTAGCACCTACGAGAATGACATCAACATAACGCTAAGTAATATTATAGACTGGCTTAATAATAATAATCTAGTGGTAAATTTAGTCAAAACAAAATATATGCAGTTTTACCTGCCTCAATCTCACCCTTTAGATGTTAATATTGAATACTGCGGCAAACGAATTGAAAAAGTGAATTACATAAAATTTTTGGGTGTTGTTCTGGACTGCCACTTGAATTGGAAGCAACATATTGACGATTTAATATCTAAATTAAGCAGATATGTGTATGTTTTAAGAAATGTAACTAAGACAACATCGCAGAAGGCTGCACTGTGTGCATATCATGCGTATGTTGCTTCCAATTTGAGGTATGGCATATTACACTGGGGTAATGCTGCCGCAACCTATATAATGCCGTTGTTTAGGGCACAGAAAAAATGTGTACGGGCCATGTTTAATGCTAAACAACAAGATAGTTGCGTACCGTATTTTAAGAAATTGAAAATAATGACACTTCCCTGTATGTATATATATGAGGCATGTTTGTTTGTCCACGATAATTTAGAAGAATTTAAATTAGTTAAACCTCGACATCCTAGAAAAACAAGAAATAAGATCGATGTTTTGCCCTTGATTCAACCGAACATGCAATTTTACAAGAACACAGCTTTTGCTCTAGCACCTAAATTATACAATAGTTTACCAGATAGTATGAAAGAATTAGACAGTAGAAAATTTAAATTGAAACTACATTATTTGCTCTATACCAAATGTTACTATAGTATCGAAGAATATTTATTAGATAAAGATAAAAATGTGCTGTAAATATACTTAAATATAAATAATAATAGATATAAATAAAGATAAAAATGTGATACTACTGTGTAAATATTATTAAGTTCTCTAGAAGTAAGAAATATTTCTAATGTTAGAAATAAGTTTTATCTATGTATAACATAGTAAACATTGCACGCCGATTTCGGTATGTTACAGTGCACATAGTTCATACATATTTCATCTTGTATTTATACCTGTAACACTGCAATAAATAAATTTGACTTTGACTTTGACTTTGACGTTTTTTAACTGACCCTGGTGGATACGCCAATGTCCGAAGGGGACGAAATAGCCAAACAAAAGACGGCATGTAGAAAGAAACATAAACAATTAGTCTCTTTTTCGATAAATCAGCTATTTTTGTGAATTTGTGGTGCAAGTGACACGAAAGATAACTGGCGCTCCATTGCGACCTCTCCCCACGGTGCTAACGCTGTGTTTGGTGCAGGTCCTCGCTGGACGACTCGCCGGACTCTAACGCGGAGTCGACCGGCAGCTCGGTGGAGCGCGCCCGCCGCCGCTCCCGCCGCGCCGCCGCCCGCCCCCACCCCCACGACCCGGCGCCCGCCACGCCCACCAAGGTGACTGTACACCTCACACTCAGCTACCTAGCACACTGTACTGTACTCGACCGGCAGCTCGGTGGAGCGCGCCCGCCGCCGCTCCCGCCGCGCCGCCGCCCGCCCCCACCCCCACGACCCGGCGCCCGCCACGCCCACCAAGGTGACTGTACACCTCACACTCAGCTACCTAGCACACTGTACTGTACTCGACCGGCAGCTCGGTGGAGCGCGCCCGCCGCCGCTCCCGCCGCGCCGCCGCCCGCCCCCACCCCCACGACCCGGCGCCCGCCACGCCCACCAAGGTGACTGTACACCTCACACTCAGCTACCTAGCACACTGTACTGTACTCGACCGGCAGCTCGGTGGAGCGCGCCCGCCGCCGCTCCCGCCGCGCCGCCGCCCGCCCCCACCCCCACGACCCGGCGCCCGCCACGCCCACCAAGGTGACTGTACACCTCACACTCAGCTACCTAGCACACTGTACTGTACTCGACCGGCAGCTCGGTGGAGCGCGCCCGCCGCCGCTCCCGCCGCGCCGCCGCCCGCCCCCACCCCCACGACCCGGCGCCCGCCACGCCCACCAAGGTGACTGTACACCTCACACTCAGCTACCTAGCACACTGTACTGTACTCGACCGGCAGCTCGGTGGAGCGCGCCCGCCGCCGCTCCCGCCGCGCCGCCGCCCGCCCCCACCCCCACGACCCGGCGCCCGCCACGCCCACCAAGGTGACTGTACACCTCACACTCAGCTACCTAGCACACTGTACTGTACTCGACCGGCAGCTCGGTGGAGCGCGCCCGCCGCCGCCCGCCCCCACCCCCACGACCCGGCGCCCGCCACGCCCACCAAGGTGACTGTACACCTCACACTCAGCTACCTAGCACACTGTACTGTACTCGACCGGCAGCTCGGTGGAGCGCGCCCGCCGCCGCTCCCGCCGCGCCGCCGCCCGCCCCCACCCCCACGACCCGGCGCCCGCCACGCCCACCAAGGTGACTGTACACCTCACACTCAGCTACCTAGCACACTGTACTGTACTCGACCGGCAGCTCGGTGGAGCGCTCCCGCCGCGCCGCCGCCCGCCCCCACCCCCACGATCCGGCGCCCGCCACGCCCACCAAGGTGACTGTACACCTCACACTCAGCTACCTAGCACGTTGTACAGGGTGTTTGGTGTATTTCTGCAAACCTCTTGGGCGGTTGCTCAATTTGTGATATTCAACAACTTTCCCAAGGAACATAGGTCAAAATACGAAAAAAATTGTTCAATATCCCATAGAGAAACTTCATCAAACATACCTCCACAGCACAGAGTAGTTTATGCAGTAGGATGTCTTCATATACAAGCGGCTGAAATGCCCCAAATACCTACGCGCCTTGTATCGTCGGTATTGACAAAATCTCCCCTGTACTGTGACACTTCGTAAGTACAGCGATTAGCGCACCTTTCCGCCAGAGTTCTGCTAGTAGTTAACCTGTGAGCTCGAAAACTTCCAACCAATAGGATTACTCCATTTTCGACCGCAGCTCTAAGTTAAGAAAATGAAGCATTCCTATTGGTTGAATTATTTCCTGGTCACAAGTTAGCTACCTAACATAGCTCTGGTTTAAAGGTACTCTTAAGCAGTTCCCGATTGCGACTTGATCCACAGTTAGATTTATTAGTTACGTAGAGAGGGAATAATACACTTCGGCCATTGGTATGAACACGTTCAACCAACCGTTCAACTAAAAGTTGTTCACTTAAAGTCGTTGACTGATCATGCCCTTTCAGTATTCGGTAACCTATCTGTTACACCCTGTATTTCGATGGCTTATTTCAGGGTCGCGGCACGAGATCGTCTACATCTAAGACGCCAGTGAAGAGTTCTAATCCTGACTACCAGTTCGACCCCTTACAACTTGTTTGGGCTAAGTGCAGGTTAGTATTGTCATCATTTCTTATGTTTACACGTTAGTTTTCACCACTAATCGCAGGAGTAGATCGTATTTAAGTCGAATGTCGTCAATAATGCAGCCGAGGCAGCCTAGCGCTTTGTTTTCCTGCCATTTATAAAATGTATACAGGTTTCAAGGGACATATTGGCAAAATCTGACGATGAATGTGAACAACTTCACCAAGAAACATGTCTCCAGAAACGTAAAAAAAATCGACCTCCATAGAAACTGTCCAATAATAGTAGATTGTGTCACAAGGCTGTAAAATAATATTTTTAAGGCGAGGGCGCTATTTTGAATCCAGAGCGAAATGAAGGATTCTTGAGTAGAATCCCGAACATGGCGAGGGATTCTAAAGTAGAATCCTGAATGAAGCAAGGGATTCAATAGGTCGCCCAAGATAAAAATATTTTTGCAGCTGCGTAATACACTCTACTTTTCATCTCCCTCTATGAGAAAAAAATAAGAGGCTCATTGCCATAAAATACCATTACAATAGTATTACTTGATGAAACAATACTAAAAATCATATTAAGTATTATTTGTAACAACTGAAAATGTTATTGACATTTTTGTATCAATTAGGAACAGAACCTCTTGGTTGGTAGTCTTGTTTACATTTTGAGCGTATTTCTTTTTTTATATTCATAATAATATTAAAACTACAACCGGCCAGTATCATTTTTCATACAATATTTTTGTTTGACCTCTATGGTTGACCTAAAATATTGTATGGTCCCTATGATGGACCTAAATTCATGTTCGAATTTTAAATCCCATTTTTACCTGCTACGAAAGTCTCCTAGAGAAAACAGCAATTTTGTTCGCCTTTCTTGACGAACCGATCAGCGATTTTCGAATAATGAAAAATAAAAATAAAAACATTTTTATTGCCAAATGATGACATGACACAGATCTTATACTTAAAAAAAGCACATTTGGCAAAAGGTGGGATGAAAGAATAGATGGGATGAAAAATAATTTTGTTTGTAACTTATATTGAAGAATATATAAATATATAAGGTGTTTTTAATTAGACCCAAATATTTCACTATAATCGCTTCCGATCAGAGTAGACGTGTATTTCGAATTTACTAAAATTGCTCCATATACTATTTTGCAAAATTCACCACTATCAGAATTACTATTGAGTTCTCTATCCAGTAAGTGAATCTTTATACTTGTGTCATTGTGTTCCTGCATACTATATCGTGCAAGTGCGTTTCGCCCATCAACTGCCGCAAGAGGGCACCACACATCTCTACGCACGAGCGAGAAGACTGCAATTTCTGGCGCACTCGAACCTTAAGGTGATCCGTTTTCCATACAAAAATTCAAATTACTTGCATTCTTACGCGGGACATAAAATTCTGTTGAAAAACGAACGAATACTGCTATTTTTAATTAAATTTTTCGCTAATTAATACAAAAATACAGTTAATGTACTGAAAGTACTATTTTTGTTAGCAATTTTTGGTTCAATATTACGATTGTGGGCGTGCGGTCAAAACTGTACGGTTGTGCTTTGTGTGCATGCGTGAGTGATCGTACTCATGTAAACTCGGACTGACGAGAGTAATTGACTTTAGTAGACATATGGAGATATTTTTCTTATCGAAATTGTTGTTAGGCGTTGAAGTTGCACGACGAAATTTACGCGAATCAACTTTTTGCACATATATAGTTGGTACTTATTGCATTAAAAAATAAAACCTTATATTTGCAGCAGTGGCTCTATCTAGTTTCGTTCGGGGCTAAGCTGGCCGTCACAGATCACCTTAATAACGTGCGTAAGCTAACTGCGTAAGCATACACATACCTACACAAGTGCACCGCAACTATCACTCCAGTAAGAAGGCGCGTTTAGATTGATCCAGTTACTAGCAAGGTAATGGAACCTTCATCGTTTAAGTCGGGATCTAATCCCAATTTATCGAACCTTGCGAAGGAAAGAGTGGAACATCAACAAACCATTCGAAAGAAAAGAGAGCATGGTTCTTGTTGTGATGTTGATGACCTTAACGAAAAAATGGCTAATATTAGTAGTCTGCTTACAATGATTATAGACACCAACAAACAAACTACTGAACAAATGAGGAAAGATATGTCTAGCCTGAAAGATGATATATCCACTTTTAAATTATCTCAAGAAAAAGCTTTGAAAACAATCAATGAAAATATTAATGACGTGAAAACGCAAATTGTAGATGTCAAGTCATCGATTTCATCTATATGGACTGAACAGACTAAGATTAAAACTGATATATCTCATCTAGATAAAAAAGTAAATCTGCTGGAAGAAAACCTCAGCAAACTTCAAGTCAAGTCATTCCACCAAACTCCAAGCAATTACTTCATGAGCTATAAGAACGCAACAGTAGACAAAAAAACGTCATACTGGCCGGGATCCCTGAGCAGAACGCATAACTCTAAAGAACGACTAGAGAAAGACAGAAATGAAGTACTAAAAGTAATTCACACCTACTTCAACGATATGCCAACATCAGCCAACGTATACAGAATCGGAAAATATAGCCCCACTAAAAACCGACGTGTTAAGGTCTGCTTCGCTAGTCACGAGCCCGTTAAATATATTCTGTGGAACAAAGGGAACCTGCCCGAAGGTTTCAAAGTCTATTCAGACGAAACACCTATGCAGCAAAAACTATTACGGAACTTAAAAACCGAATTGTATCATCGCCAAAAGAACGGGGAAATCAATCTTACCATTAAATACGTTAAAGGGATACCTATGATTGTTGATACCACTCAAAAAAACTAGATCTGTCACAAAAATCTACCGAAGAAGACACTGTTACGAGTACGTTCCAGATTATAGAAAACTACTCTAGCCTACAAAATACAAAATCTCGCCTAAATTTTCTTTACTTAAATGCGCGAAGTATCTGCAACAAATTTGATGAGCTCAAATGCATACTTAGTTCGATTCCTGCAACAACTCATGTAAAATTACTTACTGAAACTTGGATTAAGTCCGAAGAACACGCTCAACGCTTCCAATTGCCTAACTATACGCACCACTACAACTTTCGAACAGACAAACAAGGAGGCGGAGTGTCGGCTTTTGTCCATAATGATCTGAAACACTGTCCGAATCCATATACTCTGGAGGCAACAACTACCTATGGCTATCACTGGAAAGGTATTCTCTAGATGTTGGGGTTATTTACTATCCTGGTGACACTAGTTTTGATGAATTCATGGACACGCTTGAGTCGCAACTTCAACGTCGAAGCAGGGCTCTACTCTTCGGCGACTTCAACATAGACCTTCTTGACAAAAGTAAAAGAAAACAAAAATATATAAATGTGTTAAATTCAGCAGCGTACAAACCACTAAATAAAATCGATAAAAAACACTTTACCAGAGGGACAGCGACAAAAAAATCTATTTTGGACCACGTCAATACCAGCCTGAAAAATTATAAATATCATCTAGCCTTAATTGACTCCTCGTTATCAGATCACAGGCAATATACTTATCACTTAAAAAACGCAAACCCCCTCCTAAGCAACGAACTACTTACAAGGCCGTGGACTACGAAAAGTTATACGAGGTTTCAGAAAAAGCTAACATCGACAAATGTCAGAATTATGACAACCTTATAAGACAAAGCACAGTAACGAAATCTAAAATCTTAAATCTACCTCAAAGTGATTGGATAAACAAACAAATCACAGACAGTATCAATCGCCGAAATGAATTCTGGGCCAAGCTGCAAGAAGACCCCGAAAATAAAGATTTGAAGAAAGAATTTGATAAGGAGAGAGATGCGACTGCAGATCTGATAAAGACGACAAAAGATACCTATTTTTACAACCAGTTCATCAAATATAAAATTAAACCTAAGAAAACATGGAGTCTCATAAACAGCCTTTCCAATAATAAAATAAAATCAAGTTGTGCTCCCCCAAAGCTAGTTAGCAATGCAAAAGCTCTCACTAACCCTTCTGATATCTGCAATACATTCAATCTCTACTTTTCCAACATTGGTTCAATACTAGCTCAAGATATTATAAATTCGCGCAATCTTACACACTCAAACATGCTACCGTCATCAACAATTTCAAACGATTATCCAAAAGTATCATCCTTAGAACCAACAACCAGCAACGAAATTTGCAAACTTATTGATAATCTAGACTCCGACTCAAGCACTGGCCTGGATGGTATCAGCACTAAAGTCATAGTGTTTAAAAAAATTATTAGCCCCTACCCTTGCAGAATGCATTAACAAACTACTGTTAGACGGCCGTTTCCCTAATTCTCTTAAAGTTTCATAAGTAAGCCCTATACACAAATCCGGAGCCAAAACAGATGCCGGAAATTACAGACCAATCTCTGTGCTTCCGGTTCTCTCCAAAATTCTAGAAAAAATATTGCACAAACGTCTCGAAACTCATCTCAACTCGTTCAATTTTATCACACCGCGACAATTTGATTTTAGACCTAAAAGCAATACCCAAGCTGCAACAGTTGAACTAGTTACCAAAATCAGACAAAATATTGACAATAAAAAGGTCGTACTGGGCATATTCATCGATCTAAAAAAAGCGTTCGACACGGTCAGTCATGATCTTTTACTAGATAAGCTGGAAAGGATCGGACTATGCGGCAGTGCTTTGAGTATATTTCGATCATACCTAAAGGATAGGCAGCAAGTAGTAAAAATCAATGAATACCCAAGTGATCCTCTGCCAATTTCTTTTGGCGTGCCCCAGGGATCTATTCTGGGGCGCTTATTATTCTTGATTTATATCAATAACATTGATGACTTATGGTTGCATGGACAGATAACTCTATATGCGGACGACACTTGTCTATTTTACTTTGGGTCTACCATTGAGCAAATTATAGCATTAGCACAAAAAGATCTTGACACACTTTACAACTGGTTGCAATCAAATCTCTTAACTAGTAACTTCTCCAAAACATCGTACATCATTTTTAAAGCTAAAAACAAGCGTTTACCTCCTCATACACCCCTAACAATAAACGATGAACCAATAAAAGAAAAATACACGGAGAAATATCTTGGACTAAGATTAGATAGTCGATTATCATGGGCAGATCACATCGATCATATAAAAAAAAGCTGTGTTCACAGCCCAGCTGGGACGTTGTGTTGCGTGGCATAGTACGATGTATACCACAAAAGGCACGTTTGCTTATCTATAACTCACTGATTAAATCACATCTTAGTTATCTAATTGAAATCTGGGTAAGTGGATATAAAACAAAATTGACAGAATTACAGGTACTACTAAAAATGCTTTTTCATTACCCCTACTTAACACCAACTGCCAAAGTTTATAGAGAAACAAAACTTATGAACTTAAAACAGCTGTACCACTACCAAGCTTGTATTCTTGTTCGTAAAATAATAACAAAAACTATTCACACTTCTATTTCACTAACGCAAATAAAAAACATCTCTAAACGCAGCACGAGACGGGCCAGCTACTTGGCCTTACCAAAGATGTAGTACTATTAATAATTCTGATTGATTCTCTCAATGAATTTAAACGCGAACTAGCACAACACATTTTGGAAGGGTAGTTTAATCGATTTACTTATTGGTGAATTTTGTTACAAAAGTGAACGATTGTTATTAATTAGTTTTAGTTTTCTTCTCATGTAAGTAAGTGGTTTTACCTTTAATGAGAATAAAGTTTCTTTAAACCTAACCTATTTCTGGGGTGGTGTAAGTATTATAGAAAAAAACCGGCCAAGTGCGAGTCGGACTCGCGCACTGAGGGTTCCGTACCACCACATAAACATAATTGTATTAGTTGAAATTTCAGTAAGTTAATGTGCTAGATTTTTTGAGTCCGACACGCGCTTGACCAAATTTTATTATTTGTTGTTATTTTATAGCCTATGCCCTATAAACATACTAATTTTCAAGTTTGTAAGTGTTCCCGTTTTTAAATAGAACTAAAACAAAAATCGCCTCAGCAACCATCCAACTTGACCCCTCTCTTATATGAATGTTCTTGAAACGGGAGCTCACCACAATTGGTTACCATTAGTTGTGAGAAAAGTTGTAATATTTAATGATTTTAGACTTTTGCCATTATTTGTACTGTGAGACCTAGCTTCTTACCAAATTTCATAATTTTAGGTCAACGGGAAGTACCCTGTAGGTTTTTCATTTTTGAATAAATGTATGGAGATGAGGACATAAAATGCCATATCTTTTGATTACGTCGTTGTAAAAAATTGAAATTTTCAGATCTTGTGTGGTTCATGGATCCTAATATATGGTATTAATTTCAACCTGATACCTTTACCCGTTCGTGAGATAAAGGGTCTTGACAGACAGACAGACAGACAGACAGACAGACAGACAGACAGACAGACAGACAGACAGACAGACGGACAACAAAGTGATCCTATAAGGGTTCCGTTTTTTTCTTTTGAGGTACGGAACCCTAAAAAACAAGTTTTTTCAAAATTTGCGTCATTTCGGCGCTTGACACCTGTGCTATTACGCAGTATTCATTTTAGGATATGTAGCCGCATTGTTTTTGTGATTTTTCTCCAAAACTAGCGTATACAAATTTAAAAAATAACACAAATAGTATTCATTTAGGTGCTTGAGGTAACCCTAACAATATTAGGGTCTAATTAAAAAACACCTTACTAAAAGTTAGGTATATAATATTTTTTCCAACTTGTCCCACACCTTGTATAACCGATCGGAGAGCTTTCTGTCCAGTGTATGTTTTGTTTGTGCCCCTGGTATTACAATGGACAATATCCACTACACTATATTAGTCATTCTAAGTAGTTGCGTTAATTATTAAAAAACCTAGCACATTCCATATCATTTGATCACCTTACTTCTGCTTTAGAAAGAGCAATCTTTCATGTTTCAGAGGCTACCCGTGGTACCCGGCGCTCATAATCGATCCAAAGATACCCAAAGGCTACATCTACAATGGAGTTCCCCTTCCGGTCCCACCACAAGACGTCCTTAACCTCAAGAAGAACCAATCCCACGAGCCAGTATTATACCTAGTGCTATTCTTCGATGTCAAACGCACTTGGCAATGGCTCCCACCGAACAAACTAGAACCTCTTGGTATCGAAAAAAGCGTGGACCAATCAAAACTGATTGAATCTCGTAAACCAGCTGACAGGAAAGCAGTGAAGAAGGCGTACAACGACGCCATGCAGTTCAGAAAGCAGGTGGATGGAGAGAATAAATGACAAAGGTTTAGATATAGGTCGCGAAGGCCTAAAAGCCGGCCGTTTAGTTTCGGCAACTTTTCTATGATGCATATTAGGACGCCTGAAACTACAGACTCCAGTGATTAAGTAGGTATTGAAATCAATGGCAGAAGAAAAATCTATATTGGATTCTAGAAATTAAATGGACATGTATTTTTAATCGTTGTAATTGGATAAAATTATAGCTAAGAAGATAATGTAACTGTGTTGTCTACATGCACAGTCAAGAGCACATCAAGCTTGACACATTGGACTTTGTATCGTTCTTATTTCAATAGACGTACGGGCTAGAGTCGCACTGCGAGTGTCAAGCTTGACCTGTCGTTGACTGTACAAAATACTAATCTAGAGGCCGTACCTATTGGGATATTTTCAGCCATATAAAAAGAGGTTTTGTTTTGTTTCTTTTTTTGTAGTCTCCACCAAAGGTTTTTTACAAAAACATATTAAAACTCGGTTGTTCTAAAATTATGTATTTAGTACATATTTCTTCAATCAAAGTGTAGGTAGGTATTATACGAGTAGGTATAATTAAATAAATTATTGAAGTCTGTAGTGAAGGTAGCCATTTGGTGTTTGCTGTCTAGCTATGTTTATATAAGCTGTTTGTTCTGCTCTACATAATAATGTTTTTGTTCAAAAATAAATAAAAATAAACAAAAAAAAAACATTTTTTCTTTAGGCCCTCCACCAAAGTAAAAGCGGGCGCACGTTTGCGTGTTAAAAATTTAGATATTTCTGACTTTCTGTATGTAAAACGATAGACTAAGCGTTTTTCTGTCCGTGTATTTTGGTCACAAATGTGTACCTCATCAACCTCATGTAAAATCCGAGCATGTAAATGAACCTCGGATGAAGTATACAACTTTTTGACAACTTGGAGGAGTTGACAAACATCACCCGACTCTTTGGTGAACTCCGATACCTGCTGCCAAAGATTTCGGACCTCCTTGCTTCGCTCGGAATAATTTATTTTAATAGATGACGTCTGCCAACATATGCCATAAAATGTGACATCATCAATTATCCCTAGGAAATATTTAAAATAACCCGCCCAATCAATAGAACGACGCCTTCACCTTGTGACGAATGTTGACAGAAGCCATATTACAAATTTTTGATTTGATCTTCCTTCTAATACCCCTTTGAGGAGTCATAACTCCTCCAATGCCCTAATTTTTCTGTGCCTGCTGCGGATCGTAGGACGCAGCGCGGAATGTGCGCGCGCTTAATTGTTGCAGAGTCCCTTAAATTTCATGTAACTGGGATAGATTTGAACGATTTAGATTTGAATGTAGGAAGTGAATGTAGAACCTATTTATATTTATCTACATAATTTTATTTAACTTAAAAAACTTTACATCAACTTGATCAACAAATAATTGTTTTGCTATAATTTATGAATATAATCTGCTAGTTCAATAGTGTTTATCCCACTGATAAAGTTGGCCCGGTGTGGGAACTTTCACCGCAGCTTTCTTTGGGTCTCTGTAAACAAAATATTCAATCATGATTTTATGCATCTATAATCAAAGATTGTAATATCATTGTCTATAATTTGTATTTTTATCAGTGAAAAATATCTAGAGATCTTGCAGGCATAAATTTTTTTTTTATTCTACCAGAAGACGACCACATCATCGGGAAGTGGTCATTGTGGGATGAAACCATAATTAAACTGTCTCTATAATATGGAATTTTGTAAGTTATCAACAAAAAATTATTTTTGACCTAAATGATTTACGCCAAAATTTTTTTGTGTTGGGTTCATTTTATGATGCACCCACCAAACCAAACAACTTCGATTTTTTTTACAAATGTAAGTAACTAACGCAATAGTTTTCTTTTACCCCTTGTCCGAGCTAGCTTCAAGCATCCGCAGTGCAGTGACATCTAGTGGTGGTTGGACCTCGCGCCGCGCATCGCGAGTGTAGTAATAATTGTGGGCATGTCTGTTTGAATGACACAAAATAATTACAACAAACTAAGGGTAGGTTGCACCACCTAATGTAACCATAACCGAATATACGCGTCTTGCTCTCTACAACCTATTCACCAGAGTGAGATGAGCATATTTTGTTTTGTTATAGTTAGATGGTGCAATTGACAGTTACAGATAATGGCGTTCAAAACAGGCCTTATGGCAGCATGTACCTACTTTCGACCTTTTAACTAACTCTGTAAGGTCGAAACTACATGACACCATAAGGTCCTTTTTGGAAAACCACAAATAAGTATATAAATAAATACAGGTTGAAAAGAAAGTATGATGTCCTGCAAGGGGGATGATTCTGCATTTTGATTTAATAATATTAGATTAAATTAATAGAAACCCTTTCATACAAACTCATTTCTTTAGGGTAATTTTAACCTGGCTTTTATTTAGAACATTTATTTCAAAGTTTTCCTAAAAATAGCTTTTAAAATCTATAATGATGCAGTCAGCCCTCTGAAAGATTATCATAGGTACTATTTTTACTCCTTGTATTAAAAACATCAAAAAGCTAGTAACTTTACTGGTTTTAAGTGAAAAATGCCTGCCTGATTAAATAGATATTATAATAAAGCAGCATTTAGCATCTTGATAGTTACAGGTGTCTCATTCACTACGGTTCGTCACCCGCATATGAGCACTGTGTGCGGTGTGTGCGCGCTCAAAGTCGGATCAAACCTTGCTCGTATTCACTCGTTCAAGCAACGTGACGTCATCAGTGACGTCACATTAGCGCGCTATCATTGCATACGAAAATGAGGTAGTGCAGTGTGTGCGGTACGTCAAATTAAACGTCAAAATTAATTTTGGTTGAGTTTTGTGGGATTTTTTTCGGTTTGTTTGGAGTTCGAAAGCAAACTAAAGAAATGGATACAATTCACAGGGTCCAAATACTTTGTGGCTAAAAAGTACTTTGATTTGAACAGTGACATTTACATAAGCGCAGTCATATCGGATCGTTTAGATATTCGATTGTGTTCGACGTTTGCACGCTAATGAAAACGATCCGACTCGAATGCGCCGATTGCAGCGTTGGTAAAATATTTCCTTAATGAACCGCACTGATTATAAAAATATGTCACTAAGTGTGCAAAACGATTGAAAATATTAGAAGACTTTAGTGTTCTATAAACTATATTAAGGAGTCTGCCACCACCTTTTCTGTCCCTATAACTACTACCCGCTTTTTGTTCGCAGGCATGCAACGCTTTTACCATTGTTGAGAATAGAACAAATGTTCAAACCAGAACATAGGTTCCAACTTACTTGTGAGTAGGACCTGGAGGAATTTCTGGCGGAGGCTGATTCCTAGCCGCCATCAGTGGCTCGAAACGCAGTGCATTGTTGTGTTTCCTCTAAGAAGTACAAAAAATATAAGCACAAAATACTTATAGGTTACATAATAACATAAACAACGTTAGGTACTTACTCCCAGTAGGAAATTCCTAAGCGTTTGCAGTAATGGTCCGATGTCGCGAAGGTTTACATTTCCTTTGCTCATTGTTCAATATTTATTTTATTCCCGATTTTCCAAGAACTCCATAAAGCGCAGCCCGCCCGCCCAGCTGTTTTTTGACGTTGACACTTGACTTCAGTATTGCCATAATGGGCAAACATAAGCAAAATCGCATGTTTAGGCCATCATGCATCATGGTTGTATTCGTCGGTTTGTCAAAGGAATTCGTGCCCGTGACTTATAGGCGCTCAGCAGATGAAGGGGCGGACATACGCGGGCAGTCACGGACATTGTCACCAGTGTGGCCGGTATTGCGAAAATTATAGTTTTTATCAGAATAAAATTCAAATATAACAAGTTGAAAAGTTGCTCTATGTTTTAAACTAAATAAAAATCAATCTGAACAACCTTTTCGAGTGATTAATTCTTTGAATTCAAGCTGTTTTTCTTTCCAAACTAAAGATTTTGGAAAATACGCGCATAGAAACGGAGCGTTTTTTTCATGTCAATGACTATAGTTATACGAAAATAATTACAGTACCGGCCACACTGGTAGTCTGTGGTCAGAACAAAAAGTCTGTCGTCTGCTGTGCCACATAGGAGCACTTCATCAATAATTATGGGTGGCTGGAGAGACGTTTTCCCAGCCAGCCCAGGTAATATCTCGGAACATATAGTAGGTAGGAAGATAAAACAAACCTTAATATTTACTACCTACTCGGAACAGTAGGAACCAAATATTTCAAAATCCTAGCTCGACTAACTTTTGAGATATTCGTATTTTTTCATGGGCTTGCTGGGGAGACGTCTCGCTAGTAAGCCCATGCTGTAACTCAAAAAGTACTGCACGTAGAATGCTGAGCAATATACCAATAGAGAGTGCATATTTGATACAATAAGCACCAAGTAAAGTGAGTCCCTAGGTCTTACGGTTTCGGTGCTAGAAACAAAAATCATTTTCCCGCAGAAAATTTTGAATGCATGCTGTGAAGTGCGACGGTGCCGTTTTGTGCAATTCTACATATTGCTGTTAGAGCATTCAAAAATCAATATTGGATCCCTATAATTAAGAGGTATTGTAGACGCACATGTAGATTATTTGTAATTTCAGAATAGTTCGGGAGACAGTGTACTTAGAAGGCTGATTGGTTAACAAGAAGTTTTTATTTATTTGTGGACAACATGTGAAGAACGAAAGAGATAATATGTATTTTGGCTCACGTATTTATTTAATATATCAGTTTTCTTAACTTATTAATTACAGGGCAATTAAAAATTTTTGTTTGTTACTAAGACCATTTAACCTACATATCCTCCTAGAATACAGTTGTCACGGTTGCTAAAAAGAGATGGAGGCACCGGTTAGTCTTTACGTGAGCCAAAATACATATTATCTCTTTCGTTCTTAACATGTTGTCCACAAACTTCTTGTTAACCAATCAGCCTTTTACTAAGTACACTGTCTCCCGAACTATTCTCAAATTACAAATAATCTACACGTGCGTTACAGTACCTCTTAACTATAAGAACACAAGATTGATTTTTGAATGCTCTAACAGCAACATGTAGAATTACACAGAACGGCAACGTCGCACTTCACAGCATGTATTCAAAATTTTCGGCGGGAAAATGATTTTTGTTTCTAGCACCGAAACCGTAAGACCTAGGGACTCACTTTTCTTGGTGCTTATTGCATCAAATATGCACTCTCTATTGGTATATCGCTCAGCATTCTACTCGTACGTGCAGTATTTTTTGAGTTACAGCATGGGCTTGCTGGGGAGACGGGAAAAAATATAAATATTTCAAAGTGGAGCTAGGATTTTGAAATATTTGGTTCCTACTGTTCCGAGTAGGTAGTAATTAAGCTTTGTTTTATCTTTCTACCTACTATATGTTCCGAGATATCACCTGGGCTTGCTGGGAAAACGTCTCTCCAGCCACCCATAATTATTGACGAAGTGCTCCTACCATATGAACATTTTCAGATATGCAGTAAATGTAGAACTATTAGGTCTTTACCTATGAAATTGCCGTTTTGTATGGCGAATTTTAGGTAAACTCAATTTTCAGTACTAACATTTTTGCATTTTTCTTAGGAATTATAAATCCAATTTTTAATTTTTTTTTTAAGCATTATTAGGAAGACATTAAGCTAACAGAAGCTTAAATTTAATTTTCGAAAAATATTATCTGTAAAAAAATATAACAAATCTAATGATGAAATCGGACGAAATTTAAGACGAACAATTTTCGAACCTTTAATTTTATATATCAAACTAAAAATAAAAACTTTATTTTATGCGTAAACTGATAACCTTGAAGTCAACTTTCAAATATAAGACAAATGAAAAAAATTGCATTAGAATTATAGGAATTATGATCTCTTCAATATGTAAGAAAATTTCGGCAATTTCATAGGTAAAGACCTATTATTTGGCTTTTATGTAATCTTCGTAGTTTTTCCTGTACAGAATGGGCTGGCTGACGAGACATCTCTACAGCCACCCAAAGTTTTCAGCTCGTAGTGTTGTCAGTTTTGATGCACTGAATCTGACGCTTTACTGATGGAATGAACCAATTTCCACTAAATTTTGGTGTATGCCACTTGGCCATATCTCGCACGGACTTGCTGAAGACGGACACCCAATTTCCACAAAATTTTGGACATGCCACTTGGCCATATCTCGCACTGGCTTGCTGGGAAGACGGACACCTGCCGGCTGGGCTATACGTACAGTCAACGACAGGTCAAGCTTGACACTCGCAATGCGACTCTCGCCCGTACGTCTATTGAAATAAGAAAGGTACAAAGTCCAATGTGTCAAGCTTGATGTGCTCTTGACTGTACAGAATGATGGGCCGCAATGGGCACGAATATAGAGGCGCACGCAATCATTAGCACGAATTCTCTTAAATTAAAGCTCACAATGGGCCATGATGGGTTGTCATTTTGACATGCTCTTGACGTACGGATTGTGATGGGCACGTACCCAGGTATTTACCCACGTACCCGGTAAATACCCCCACGTACCCGGTAAATACCCGTATGTACCTAAAATGTTTTCTGTTTTTCATGCAATTATTGTATTTACACTTTATAATTCAGTGGTTTCAATTCACTGTCTCTTTTCTGACATGAAATATTTTATCATTTTGTAGTATTTATTGGTACCTTATAAGTCAATTATTTCAATTAAAGAGAATATTTTGAGAATTTTAATATGAAATTATCGAAAGAGGAAAAGCTCACCGGAACGAGGAAACGTCACCTCCCTCGTAGAAATGCCCACGTACTTGAGTACCTTTGGTACCGTTTCTTTGTCTCTACCGTTTTTGCATTTATAAGATAGTTGGGGTAAAGGAAAGTATCATAGCGACGCTTAAGAACCAAACCCTCCTATCTACAATTTTTTTTTTAATTTATTAAGGGAAACATACAGTCATTAACAAATCTTGAAATAATAGTAAGTATAAACAAAAAGACCTAAAGTTCCACAAACTAAAATATAAAGGTAATTAATAACAATTGAGGACGAGACTTAACTAATATATCCTTATGTTAATTGCTAAGAGAAAAAGTTAAGGTAAACCCAACTGATAATACACAAGAATGATGTATCTTAATTAGTAAGATATTAGACACAAAATCAAAAAATAAGCAGTCACCAATGAGACTCTTATATCGGCCCAGTGAAAGCCAGAAAATATCGATGTCAATGAGACGCTTATTATAATCGTCTAATGCAAGCCGAAAGAAACTGTATTTATTATAATTTGTTGAACAACTTTTGCAAGTGAATGTCTATTTAGAACGAAGTGCTACGTGAGAGGGTACACTGAAATCAATTTGAGACAATAATTCAGCGCTATCGATGTGGCCGTTTATTAGTTTGAAAAGATAAATAGCATCAATGTACGATCTTATACTTTCAAGAGAGGGGATCTTGTGACGCTCAGAAGCTGTTTTGTAGTCAATAAACCTGTTATTGGTATGATAGTCTATTTTTTTTTAAAATTTGTTTTGAATTTTTTCTATTCTATCTACATGAACTTTGTAAATAGGATTCCATACTACAGATCCAAATTCCAACAAGCTACGAACATAAGAGAAGTAAAGTATTTTAAAGGTGGCAGCATTTCTAAAGGGTTGAGACACGCGTAGAATAAATCCAAGTTGCTTAAATGATTTTGTTATCATTTGATCTATATGGCTGTTAAAGTGCAATTTGGAGTCGAGAATTACTCTAAGATCCCTGATATGATCAACTCGACTGATGTGTTCACCATGTATAGTGTAGTCGTAGACAATTTGATTGTGTTGACGTGTAAACGAGATAATGTTACATTTATTAGTGTTCAATATCATTTGATTATCTTGACAATAAATGTGAAATCTATCGATATCTGCTTGCAAAGCCACACAATCTTCAACATTAGTAATAATTCAAAAAATTTTGGTGTCATCGGCATATATTATGTGTCTAGAATTGGTGAACACATCATCTATAACATTAAGATAGAGGGTAAAAAGAACTGGCCCCAGATGAGACCCTTGTGGGACTCCGGATGTGATTGAGCTGAAACCAGACATTACTCCTTTCAAGCTCACAGCCTGGGAACGATTTTCAATACAAGATTTCAGCCATCGAAATAGATCGCCGTGTACACCGAGTTTGAGCAGTTTGTTAAGAAGCAAATTATGGTTTAATTTATCAAATGCTTTTGAAAAATCGGTGTACATGGCGTCTACCTGATTGCCGGCATCCATAGCATTGAGTATATAATCGGTATATGTAAGGAGGTTAGAGTCAACTGAGCGACCGCGAATAAAACCATGTTGGTGTTGAGAAAAATACCTAGAAAAGGCTAAGGATAGCTGATACGTGACAATTTTTTCAAATATTTTTCCAAATATAGAAAGCTTCGAGATTGGCCTGTAATTTTCAATATTGTTTTTGGAACCAGATTTAAAAATAGGGGTAATTAACGACTTTTTCCAGATTGTAGGAAAATGTCCTTCAGAGATAGATTTAATATATATTTGCGTAAGAGGAACAGTCAACTCCTTGGCACATTTAGAGATAAGTAAGGGGTGGACTTTATCAAATCCTGCTCCTTTATTGACATCCACACTTTCGAAACATTTTTGAACAATATCTGAAGTCAGGAGAATTGTTGATATGCTAACAGGCGACCCACTGAGATAGGTAAATTCGTCTAATACGAGTAGGGTTCAGATTCAGATAATTTTATTCAATGTAGATTCTTTACAGAATACTTATTGAATGTCATGCAGAATACAATGCAAATAGAGCGAGTCTACGCCGTTTCGGATCGTGCTATGGCAGCGTAAAAGAAACGGCAAGAAACCACTGCAGCAGGTTATATTAGGATTTGTAGGTACGAAAGTTGAGTGAAAGTAATTATTAAACATATCGGCAATTTTTAGGGGCTCCGTGGAGGATATGGAATTGTAATACATTAATTGTGGTACTTGATTAGAGGGGAACTTTGACTGGACGAATCTCCAAAAATATTTAGGTGAAACTAAAATTCGTTGCTCAGAGTGTATTATGTATTCATTATAGCACACGGTCTCCATTTCTTTCTCTCTAGCACGTAAAAAACTAAAAAATAAATAATCCATGGGATTTCCATATCGCTTCCACCTTGCGTGCATTTTCCTCTTTTTGTGTTCTAATTTTATCAGACTTCGAGAATACCATGGAGGCTTTGAAGTATTCCTATAAACATTTTTTTTGGGAACAAATTGCTCAATCAAATTATAGAAAACTGTATAAAAATGAGTTGTAGCTTCTTCAGTGTTCATATTACTCAAGCAACTCCAATCATAGTCCAACAAACCATTCTTAATACCGTCAAAGTCAGCTGCTGTGAAACAATATTTAAGAGTAATTTGTTTCTGCATGTAAGATACACAATACCCTAAAACACTAATGTCGAGGGGTTTATACGTGATAATGGGAATGGACTCTCAGAGACAACCAAATCTGGTAAGTTTGTCAATATTAAATCAAGAATACGATCATTGGCGTTATAGCAATTATTACATTGTTTAAGGTCAGATACAAATTTATCGCTATTATAACTTAAATTTAAAAAATCACAGTTATCTACAGAAGACCAAATTGCATATGATATATTACCTAATATTAAAAAATAGTCCTCAGTATTATTTAAAATTAAATCGGAAGTTTTGTCATAAAACAATTGGAGCTTGTTATAATGGTCGTTATTGTGAGGAAAATAAGCGCAAACTAGATGCAGTGAAGGAGGAGAGCGGGGTGAGTACACGCCAGTCGACGACGCAGCAGGTGCGCGCGCGATCTTTGCATTAAAGGGAAGTACTATACTTAGCCATAGTTCCTCAGAGCCCGAAGACGTGCGCCAATCGTCTCGCCTGCTCGCTATCAGCTCCCGTCGAATACCTACCATGACACCTACGCCGCCGGCACCGCCGCAGTCACGATTGCGATTAGGGTTGCCACCTTTTTTTAGGACGAATAAAGTATTTTTTCATTTTGTTAGGTCGAAAATAAAGTACACAGCATAAAAAAAGAGTATTTATTTATTTGTTCTTAAAAACATATTTTTGGTTGCTCTTTGCAACTTTTAGCAAATATTTATCTTTTTCAAAGACATTTAACACATCTTTGCACTCATACTTTAAATTAAAATATATAATTAACTCATTTTTAATTAAGTTTAGGGAAGCTCTATTTCTTTCATCTCTCCACTTTACATTCATAAGAGAGAAGACCCTCTCAGTGAAGGCTGATGTGGCCGGCACAGACAAGATATACGAGATGAATTTGAAAATATTTGGAAAATCTTCACTTTTATTGAATATGTATTGCCACTTCTGAGCCGTTGATAAGTCAGAAAAATCTTTATTATTCTGCATTACTTTTTCATATGTTTCATTCAGGAGTATAGTTTCTGAATATAAATTGTCCATTACTATACCAAGTTTTTCTTGAATATTTAATGCTGCAATACTATTTTCAAAATTTTCAAATGAAATAGGTGACTTTAAATTAAAGTAACTTAGTGAAAATAAAAGATTTTCATTTGAAAAATTAAACCATTTCTCCAAATAGCATAAAGCTTTGTCAATGAATAATTTAAAATTTTTACAAATCCTATCTTTCAATTCAAGTGAAGATTCTTCAACCTGTCTTAGCAGTTTTTTTGTTTCATATCCAAAGAAGCAATCTTCCTTCCTTTTTGTTAATTCTTTTTTGAGCATGCTCATTATGTTGTAAACATCCAATATTGTTATACTGTTGCCTTCTAGGCATTTGACAGTTTTGTTGAATAAATTTAATATATGACTGCAGAAATGCATATAAATCTCAATCAAATCATAATTCACATCACTGTTCAATAAAAGTAAATTTTGCAAAATCATAGGGCAATCTTCTCCTAAACTTAAAAAGTAATCTCTTATTGGTTTCCAATTTAAAAGTATAGTGTCTATGCAAGGTAAAAGACTTAACCATCGGGTTCCTACATGGCGTTTAAGCTCATGGAAATCACCATCAACACTTTTAACAAAATTTTTTAGATTTTCTCTTCTGACAGCTGAATGTGAAAAGTGACTATAAATTTTCAGAATTACATTTTCAATATCATAAGATAAGAAGCTCATGGAGTGTCTCACGCAGTTATGCACTATGTGTGCATGGCAATTTCCCTTTATTAAATCAGGAATCAACTCTTTCATGTTAGTAAACAAAGAATGGTGTGCACCAAAATTAGAATTTGTGTTGTCTGCACTTAGCCCTGATATTTTATCAAAGGATAATTGATGCAATGCAATTGACTCCTGTATAGCTTGAAACATGCCATCAGCTGATTCATTGCTGTTCTCATAAAAATCAATTAATTTGTTTTGAATTCCATTTTGTGCTGTGAAATATTGCACCACCAATGGGAACAATTTTATATTTTTCTTATTTGATGCATCAGTCTGCAAACAAAAATATACATTTTCAGTATTTAAATCATCTATCACATGTTGTAATGCATATGGCCCCAACACCTCAGAAACCAAAGCCTCCATTTTAGTTCTAGCTAAATGAATACCTGTACTTGAATCCACATAAATAATTTTATTCAGTTTGATGGTGCAGTCCATACTGTTATATGATAAGTTGTGTTTCACAGTGTGGTATGTCAGAGCAAGTTCAGCAGCAGTTATTTTTTCTCTACTATCAGATACTTCAGATGTACTTGTAGTAGGTGTAAGAAATTTATTAAGAACTCCAGCTGTTTTCTTTAGTTCAGTTTTAGATTTGTGTATCTTTGTTTCTTGGTGTTGCTTTATCTGTGAACAAGAAAATAACCAACACCATAATAACACCAAACACACACCAACCAACACCGCAAGCAGTTTGTAGGGCAAACAAACAGATCACCCCCATCAAACAAACAGTTACTTACGTGTCCAATTCCAGCCGAAGAAATACTAAAAATTACTCCACAGATTTTGCATTTCGCGTTAAAACTATTCTCTGGATCGTTTGTCAGCCATGTATATTCTTTTTCCCAGAGCTTTGTATACTTCTGGGGTCGTTTTTTTGGCTTATCTAATTTTCGTTTTTTAGGCGTGATAATCCTATCAAAGGACGCACTAGAAGCGACATCTTCTTCATCCATTTTAATTGTTAATTTTTTGCATGAAATAACTGACAAATATTCACAAAAACAGTAGAAAATATAGGGAAATAATGCACTGATACTCAATGCTGCGAGTACTCCCCAGATTAGGAGTACTCAACCACTCAACCTAAGAAGAATGTCATTTTTGACATTTACTTGTCAAGTGGCGTTATTTTTTTTTTTTTTTGTTAATTTGTCCCTTTCGGAAAAGGCAAAGAGATCGAGTTCATACTGCCTTGTCCTTGTCTGATGTAAGTATTATATAGGGTAAACGGTCAATATTATAAAACGCTGCTGTGGATGGATAGGGTTAGGGATACCATCTCACAAGGACTCGTAACAAGCAACGGGCCAGTAATAATCAGTTTTACGTAAATAGAGTATTTTAGCGTACTTTACTGGTGGCGTAGATTATAAAGTACGCCTACATGAAAAAGAGGACAATACTCTATTTTAGAGTACGGGTGGGAACCCTAATTGCGATCCAATCTAAATACATTATACCTACTGTCGATATATTCAGAATCATAGAAGTTCGGGGCTAACCAAGTTTTAGTGATACAAATTATGTCATAATCTGATCTCAGTACATTTGATGAGAAATTATGGGACTTAGTGCGTAAACCTCTCGCATTTTGATAAAATATATTTAAATTATTCAAAGACAATGAAGGATTTAAGATTTAGTATATATAAAAATTCAAACGACGTTAAATTTCTTTCGGTTGATTTGTGCATTAGGTAATGAGATGGTAGAACATGGATTATAATAAGTACATCGAAATTTTTCGGACTATCAATAGTTATAAAATTATACAGTAACATCGGGTGGCTACAACTGGGTTGAAGGTACGTAATAAATAAAGGAGTCAAGTGCAGGAATGCAAAGTTATCGAAAGCAAAAAATTATGTTGTGTATATAAAAAACTTTATAATAAATAGTCATTTTAATTTACGCAGATCAGATTCATCTTTAATAATAATAATAATAAAGTTTATTTATTCAGACAATCACAGTCCACATTGTTAGTAAATACACACAACTTAAACTACGTTAGTAACAAATAATCACACTACTTAAGCTACTACTTACTTACTAAGTCGCTCCTGTCTGACCAGGAGACTAACAAAGTGCCTAAGCATAGGCTCAGCCAATTTTGCACTCAACATTTTTAGGATACTGTTGGAACTGCTACGTGTTCTTTGTAGTAGTGATGCGGTTCTTTTCCTTAGAACAGCATGAAAATCATCTGTTCTAGCCTCCGCAAACATCCCAGACGCACTACAAAAACGCGGCAGCCTCAACAGTATCCTAAAACCATTATTATACTGCACCATAGGGCACTCGTGTAAAACGTCTGGCAATAAGCTTTAAATAAAGTCATTTTCGCCTCGTTACTACAACGAGCGAACCTATGGGCCAGCATATTAAAGTACTAATAGACGATCGGATCGGACTGCTCTGATTTTAGCTCCGTACCACGATTTTGCCCAATAGCGAAATTGTCGTAAGGGTCAATCCGCAACGCTATTGGACAAAATCGTGGTCCGGAGCTAAATTCGGAGCAGTCCGATCCGATCGTCTGTTAGTACTCTTACACCGCGCCGCTAACGCTCTGCGTTCGCGTTCAATATCGGCATGGTCCTTGAGATCCTCCGCAATGTAATGGCCTAAATATTTAAAAAGTTGTACTCTTTTCAGAGGTACACCGCAGAGTTCTAAGATCGGCTCATATGCCATTACCTTGCCGTGGACCCCAAAGACCATGAATTCTGATTTCTTGGCGTTATACACGAGGCCGTGAGATGTTGCGTAGTCCTCACACGTTTGCAATAAAGCCTTGATAGAGCCAGCCGTAGGACCCAGCAGCACCATATCGTCTGCGTAACTTATATTATTGATACACACTCCGTCTATAGAACAACCGACTGGTTTGCTGCTGAGTCTCACGATTAGCTCATTCACATACAGGATGAAGAGCTTCGGCGAGGTTATCCCCCCCTGCCTCACCCCGCACTCCAACCTGCAGCGCTAGAATTGAAACTCAATCGTTAACGATTTGAATCGGTATCATGATTCCCATTGAGTCGTAATCGTGTTGAACAAAACGGTAGCATGTAACTATCAGTTGGGTTGAATACGATTGATGGGTTTCATGAATGATTAAAGTGAACTAAATATATGCGTTACGTTTCTTCACCATGAAAATATTTCGAAAGCGATTTAAAGATCTTTGATTAAAAGAATGTTACTTTTTATACACTATTTTGGCTTGAAAGGGATTAATTGAGTGAAAAAATTATTTTTTATTTGATTTTAGCTCAAAAAAATAAAAAGTATTGAATAAAAAGCGAGCAACTAAACGCACGACTTCTCAGTCTTTCTTTTAGGTTATGTTTTCCACCCTAGGTTATAAAATTTTCTATCTGGCGCTTTTGACGACGTTTCTTTGATATTGTGTCTGAAAAGCCCTTACCTGCCAATAATATTCGCTCAGCAGCAGTCACAAATTATTAAACGACAAAAAGAAAGAAGAAAGTGGAAGTCAAGGTTAGTTACAAATTTTCTGTTTCTCTTGTAATTTCCTCTGCAGATACATAGGCTATGTCTAGTTTGTAGTGATTCTCAAATACAGAAATGTTTTAGTTTAATCATGCACTTTCCTTTCGACTGAAATCCAAATATTTTGTGAATTACTTTTTGTCTGCATTTCGGTAGTCTAGTCTGCCATTCTTGTTTAGTAGATATGCATTTAACATTTTGTACAACATTTCAGGATGCCAGCTCCCCGAGCGGTTTCAAGGGAGCAGCAGATGGATGTAATGCTTATGTATAATATGGAGACATAATAATTTTGTTCGGAGCGGCATAGCTAATAGTGGTGACCCCCATTGGAACCTCTAGTCACCTCCCAGTGGGTGCGAAAAGTAAAATGGTTTCGTGCTTCAGAAGGCCCGTAAGCCATTGGTCCTATTTTCTGAAGAAGTCACAGGCCTTAACGGCTTAACAATTCTGTCAACAGGGTTTGTCAGTCATCAACCTTACAACCTACATAGTGACACGAGCATGACGTCAGGTTGCCAGCTTTCAAAAAGAACTATCAAAATTTCATCGTTAATAGCCCCATGGTCCAGTGGTTAGGGCGTTGGGCTAACAAGCCAATGGTTGCCGGTTCGAATCCCACCCACCCATATGGCTGTTTTATTATTTGTTTTTTGTTCAGAATATTCTAGAAAGAAAAGAAAGAGATAGCTGAAGAAAGAGAGCTAATTACTAGAAATATCTAACAAAAACCTAAATAAAAAAATGATTCCAGAAAGTTCGGAAACGAGTAGCATGGGTATATATATAAGCTGGGGAGGCCCCTCACCTCCCCCGCCGCACCCTGCGGCCACTAGGCAGCCCATGCTCACTACTCCTCATCGAACAGTTAGGACTGTGGGCGCCTGAGAAGATACCAATGATGATGGCTACTCCGTAGTTCGGTGGAAAGCAAACTAAAAAGAGAAAAGAAGAACAAGGAAAAGAAGAAAAAGTCCTAAGGAAGAGGAAGTCTCAGAGGTAACTCAAAGAGGGTACAGAGGGAACACTCTTAAAGAGGTGCCGGAGGTAGTAGAGTACGGAAAGAAGACTCCATACAAGAGGTCCTGGAGGGAAGACCCCTTACAAGAGGTCCCGGAGGGAAGACTCCATTGAAGAGGTCCCAGAGCGAGGACTGCTTGGAGGGGAAACACTGGAAGAGATCCCTGAGGGAAGAGTGCACGGAGGGAAGACCGTACGAAGAGGCTCAGAGGGCAAACTTGGTGAGGTGTGAACAGGAAGCTCGGGTTGTATATAAGTCCTAACTATTAGAGCAATATTTGTATATATGTTACGGCTAAAACCCGAAGCGCGGCTGCACCTAGTTTTAGCCGGTTAGAACTAGGTGTAGCCGGTTAAACCTAGTACCAGCCAATTACTAACCTAACCGGCTAAAACTAGGTGCAGCCGCGCTTCGGGTTTTAGCCGTAACATATATATATGTTTGTAATCGGTTTCTCGAAAACGGCTCTTACGATTTCGATGTAATTATCATTCGGGGGTTTTTGGGGGCAAAAAATCGATCTAACTAGGTCTTATGGCTGAGAAAATTCGTTTTCCTCGTGTTTTTGAGCATTTTGTAAATTTCGCGTTTTAGACAGAACCTTACAGCGCCATCTGTTGGCGAGTAGCATAGCTTGCTCACCCGATGATATTTTAATGTTGAGGCAGCTATTATAGAGCGAAGCTCAGTCGCCCAGGTACTAAGTCCTAATAAACGGAAAAACTTACTTAGGTGTTTCACTCCAATCCCGAACCGCTAGCTCATAACAATATGATATTACCTGACGATGATTGTAAGCCAGTAAATACTGTGATTATACATAAACTTAATTTAGGCTACGGTGTTTTATTAACAAGAACCGGCTGTGATTAAAACAAAGTTATAGTAGGTATATGTTTATTTTCTATTAAAAAAATACAAATTTTAAACATTGTTTTCTTTTAAAAAAATATTCTTATAAGAATATTTTATAAAAAAATTTAAGGTAAAGTCCACACTTTACCAGGGTGTCCACAGCTAATGCCCAAAAAAGTTCCCTGACTTTTCCCTGACTTTCCCTGACCATTTTAAAAAATTTCCCTGACCAATTTTATTCATTTTAAAGAAAAATAAAGTATAAATGAATATATTTTCGAAAAAATGTTAAGACCAAAATCAATGTCATAATGTAGGTCACTCTTTGGAGAAAAAAAGCCTGAAAAATAATGCTTCAACAGTCTGGATTAAGGGGCTGATAAGAGCTAAATACGCTTCACTTGAGCAGGTTTTTACCCGACTACGGCAAAAAGGAGGGTTATGATTTTGACCGGTATTTATGTATATATGTATGTAGGTATGTATGTTCATCTGTTCCATCATAACTTATAAACTACTTATCATATTTTGACAAATGAGGTGTCGTTAGAAGCGTCTTAATTATCCGCTGGTTATAGGATACAAGATTTCGTTTAATTGTATGCTGCGCCCTCTAGAGCAGATTAAGTCAAGGACTAATAAAAAATTTTTAACCATACCGTGTTGGGTATTAAATGAAAGGGCTTAGCTTAGTGAGTTTAATAAATATTCATAGCGATGTTCAGATAATAGCCGTGGTCATGTTATGCCACCTATCCGAAAAAAGCGATCATAAACTTCAGGGCAAAGAGGCATAACAATATGACCACGGCTATTATCTGAACATCGCTATGAATATTTATTAAATACCATAGGTTGTACATAACAATTTCAGATGACAATATTTTCTTGTTTCATACTTTTTAGAGCAAGATTTGCCAGTAGTCGAGTTCTAGATTTTGAACTGATTTTTTATTAACGAAAAGTTATGTATATATAGCCGTGAAAAAAAAAGTGATAATTAAGCATCTTTACAATAATATGGCTGACTCAGAAACGCGATTAAATATATATTGTACGCCATAAAAAAAAAACAACCTCTACCCCTCTTTACCTCTGCTTTTTGCTTTTAAACCGTTTTTCTCAAGTACCCATTAATCTATGATTCCAAAACTTTTACACATGATTCAATATATTATGCGTAATAATACAGCTGTTTAATAATTAATATTATCGGTACAGATTTTGAGAAAAATGCAGAAATGAGCGAAAACCGTAAAACAGCGCGAATCCGTTCCGTTCTCGCACGCGCATTATGCCCTTTGTTAGAAAGGGAGGTAATTCAGCTCTTATCAGCCCCTTAAGAGTCCAACTAGAGCATGAATTACAGGAGTAAATAAAAGATTTCACTGAACCAAAACTATTGAAATTTACAAAAATAAAAAGGAGTACCTAATCTAATTATTGTGACCACAAATTATGCCTTATTGTAGGTCACTCGGAACCTGGAAAAAATGCTTATAGTCTGGATGAGTCAGACTAGACTCTAGTCACTAGAGAATGATTTATCCCTTATTTTCAATGAGATTTTATAAAGAACTAGAGACACAGTCGCGCTCAAAAAGTGTCCAAGGCTCATCTCCTCACCGCGTGGCTGCGTGTCGCGTGAGGAGATGCGCATTAGTCGTGTTTTGACCGCGTCATGAAAACAACGTCTCGCAATGCCAACGTGTGTTGTGGAAAACTGTGCAAATAGTACCAGAAACTCGCAGAAAAAATATGGTGTATCATATTTTATGTAATTATATTAATAAATCTGTTACTTAACAGTCAATATTTGAATTCTATTTGCAATTTTCATTTTATTTCAATAAATTAATATAACCCGCGCGTCGCTGAGGCCATGCCAAAGCGCCTTCTCTTTCACAAGGTTATAATTACTTAAGAGTAAAAGAGACAAACATATTCCATCTAAACCTGCTTCAATTCTTCCACTCAAAACATAAGAGACATGGAGACTCTTTAACACTAAAATTATTTTACTTTTTTAATTGGACTTTTTTTTAAACATTCGATTAAATTACATAGCAAAAAAAGATAATGACATAAATGATAAAGAAAAGTAAACGACAGCTTTATAATATACTAAGATTGTCGCAGGGCAATAAAAAATATTTTTTTAATTGAAATTGAATAAAGGATACAAATATTTTTAGCATTTTATTTGAAAGAGCGACTCCGATTAATTTCTATGTTCTATTCCGAATAGTGCCAATGTTCGAATTTCAAACACTCTGAACTACAGTTCATACATTCGAACTTCGGAAGGACATAACGATCATTGCGTACAAATGACATTGCACCTTATACTAACAATCCTAGGTCCTAATTTGGTATCATGTGTTTTTTGTTATCTATATAACTTGATGTATAAGTATGTATATTACCGCTAGGATAATAGGTCTTTACCTATGAAATTTCCGTTTTGTATGCCGAATTTTAGGTAAACTCAATTTTTTGTACTAAGATTTTTGCATTTTTCTTAGGAATTCTAGCATTATCGGGAAGACATTAAGCTAACACAAGCTTAAATTTAATTTTCGAAAAATATTATCTGTAAAAAAATATAACAAATCTAATGATGAAATCGGACGACATTTAAGAAGAACAATTTTCGAACCTTTAATTTTATATATCAAACTAAAAATAAAAACTTTATTTTATACGTAAATTGATAACCTTGAAGTCAACTTTCAAATATAAGACAAATGAAAAAAATAGCATTAGAATTATAGGAATTATGATCTCATTAATCTGTAAGAAAATTTCGGCAATTTCATAGGTAAAGACCTATTATTTTTTCAAGAAAAGTCTTTAGCAACTGTGGGTCTAGTTGTTTATCGTTGGTCTAAGCTTATTTTACAATCACTGGGACATTTTGGAAAGCAAACTGTAAATTCTTAATTTTTCCCTGACTTTCCAGGTGGCTCCTCGATTTCACTGACTTTCCCTGACCACCTTGAGCTTCCCTGACTTTTCCCTGACTTTCCCTGATTTTCAAGAATGTGGACACCCTGTTTACCTTAAATAATTTTATGAATAAACAATAGGCAGCCTTTGCCCACATTAGGTTTAAGTTCTCCATGTACATTTGTTTTTAGGGTTCCGATACCTAAATGGTAAAAAAAGGAACCCTTATGGCGCGACTTTGTCTGTCTGTCATACATGTATATCTCGGCAACCACTCACGCTATTAGGCCCGTCCACACCAAGCGAGCAGCCGCGCCCGAGGCCCGCCGCGGCGTGCGGGGTCGTCAAATTCCACGCAACTAGTCTGCCTCGCTAAAGCAGCCCGAGCCATTAAACGGAAAAGATGGCGCCGTACATGCGCACGGCCGTGGCAGCTTTTGCTTTTATTGTGCTACACACGAATATAAACAATCAAACCGACCTGGCAGCCGACCAATTGACCACCAGCCAACCACTTGACCACCAGCCGACCACTTGACCACTAGAAGACCACTTAACCATTGGTCGACTACTTGACCACTAACCGACTACTTGACTACCACTTGACCACTAGCCGACCACTTGACCACTAACCGACTACTTGACCACCAGCCGACCACTTGACCATCATCCGATCACTTAACCAGCAGCTGACCACTTGACCACCAGCCGACCGGTCGGGCGGCCAGCGCCACGCCCACGATGCGTCCACACCGAGCGCGGCAAACGACTGAGGCACCTTTGAGCAAACCGTTTTACCGACACCGCCCGGCTCGGCTACGTTCGCGTTCGCCCGAGGCTGAGCATGCGCCTGCCGCGGGCGAGGCCGTCCACACCGACCGCGCATTAGGCCGCATGCCGCGCGCGGCGGGCCTCGGGCGCGGCTGCTCGCGTGGTGTGGACGGGCCTATTGACTTGAAATTTGAAATAGTTTTAAAATATGGTTGCCCAACTAAATTGCACATGAAAGAATATAAAAAAAATTATGACTATTGATGTAAAGGGGGCCCAAATAGGAGGGGGGGGGGGCAAAATTCAAATTGTTGCTATTAGGTTGAGTGGGGTATCGTATAAAAGGGCTTTACTTGCACATTCTAAAATATATTTTTGTACTTTTTTAAGACTCTTAGTTTTCAAGTTATGATGAAAAATGTCAAAAAAAATACCATTCCCCCCCCTTATCGCCGAAGTTTGCGGTAGGAAAAATCTGAATTAATTACAGTCGATAGAAATTGATTTAAATATTACAGCAAAAATAAAACAATCTTTCTAAGTTGCACAGGTTTTTAGAAATCTGCAAAAAACCTTTACAAACAAATTTAGTTTTACGGTCCTAAAAATGGACTTTATTGCTTCCAAAAATACTAAAGATATATCGGAACCCTCGGCGCGCGAGTCTGACTCGCACTTGACCGGTTTTTTTTGTTATTATGTGAGCAATAAAGTGTTCTATCTAACTAAATAGTAGGTCAATAAAGATGTAACGGTTTTAAACATAACTTAACCTACTTGAAAAATAGTATGGCAAATAAAAAATTAGTTCAAAATCTAGAACCCGACTACAGCTGGCAAATCTTGCTCTAAATAGTATGAAACAAGAAAATAATGTTACTAAAATTGTTATGTATAAACAATGGTATTTAATAAATATTGATAGTGATGTTCATTGTTCATATAACAGCCGTGGTTATATTGTTGTCACTTTTCCCTAAAGCCTTTGCTCGCTTTTAGGGTTGGTGGCATAATATGACCACGGCTATTATCTGACATCACTATGAATATTTATTTAATACAATAGTTTGTACATAATAATTTGAGTTGAATATTTTTCTTGTTTCATACTTTTTAAAGCAACATTTTGCAGTACCTACTTGTTGAGTTTTTGAACTTAAAATATATCTATATATCTGTTTTGCGGATTGGGTCCTTGTCAGACCGACAATGGTTTCGATCGCTTGTCGAGCTTCTTTGAACGGAGTTACAATTCACCCTTCTTTTTGCCATAGTCGGGTAATGCCATGCCACCTTCCCTCAAAGAAGCTTTAGGGCAAACAGCCAGTTGCACAAAGCGTCTTTAAAGTTAAAGGTGCTTTAAATCTATTACTGTCACTTTCTTTGTCAGCAAAACAGAAAGAGTCTGCAATAGACTTAAAGGAGCTTTAATTTTAAAGATGATTTGTTCAACTGGCGGAAAGTGGCCTGCATATACTTAATAACTTCATTTAGTTAGGGCATGGCATATGACCAAGGCTATTATCTAAACATCATTATGAATATTTATTTGATACTATAGTTGTCGATGAAGTGGAAGCTAGTTTCATCTTCTCCGCACTCCAGGCTGGACAGGCTGGATCTTCCTTCGTCTTCATAATAGTTAGGTGTCTATTCAGGATACAGTGTCCTGTTATTACACCTACTATCTTAGTTATATCTGCTTTCGGAAGCTGCAATAAATGTCTGGTCTTTTTCTTATCATACTCTTTTATAAAGAGTTTGGATTGTCGGTGTACTTCTATGGTATTTCAACGAGCAATTGCCTCTGTAATAATTATTCTCTTGAAAACCCCTTTAATTATCTTGCTGGGGATGGGTAGGCGGGGTTCTAAGCCTATCAAGATTTCATCCACTCCCATCCTTGCCAATTTATCAGCAGTCTCTTTGCCCATATGTCCAGGCATCCGGGCTATGACTACCTCCTTGCTGAAGCTAGTTTTAGGCAGGGAGGAGTTTCTATATGGTTAGTCATGAGTTTTGTTTTTATTTCATCTCCAATGCAACTTTTTAACTTTCTTGAGCAAGTGATAGGAGCATTTGTCTTAGGTTTTTAGCCCAGTACTCGTAGAAACTATACTTTTCCATGAATCTAAAAAAAATCAACTGTTAAGGGCATTTAGGTTGAAAGTGTATATAATATCTAAATTAATTATTCATCATCATAACATCCCATGAAACGTCCACTACAAGACAGGGAGCTCCCTCCACAATTCTAGCTTTTGCTGGAAAAACGTGGAGGGGAAGTACCAGTAACCTCGCTTGTTATCGTTATGGCTGGCACCATGGACCGCAGTTGTAGGTGACCGCAGTAAGTAACATGGTATGATACACAGGAGGATGCTGCTGCCCATCCTCGAGTTTATAACCCTTAGTCGCCTCCTACGACACCCACGGGTAAGTTCTAAAGTTCAAGACTATACAAATGCTTGTGTAAGTTATGTTCCTCGCTGTTATTGCTTGTGCAGCAATTTATTGCCTGAAGACTCGTGATTCCCTGAGAGAACTGTTCAAGGAAATCAACATTATGACAGTGCCATGCCAGTATATCTATGAAAATATAATGTATGCTGGAAAGAACATTCATAAATTACCAAAAATTTGTGACAGGCATAATTTTAATACTAGAAATAAGCATAAAATTGATCAACCATATACTAGATTAACTAAAGTCAATACATCTTTCATTGGTCTGTGTATACGATACTACAACAAAATACCTGACAATATAGTGCAATTACCTGAGAGAAAGTTTAAAGAATGTGTAAAGCAAACGTTATGTAAAAAAGCTTACTATAGATTGGATGACTATATGAATGACAAAGAGGTAAGTATGGTGCTCTGATATTCCAGCGAAACACAAGAAACACATTGTAAAAAGCCGACTCTTAAAGTAGGCCGTGCTGCAGTGGTTTGCCGTTTCTTTTACGCTGCCATAGCACGATCCGAAACGGCGTAGACTCGCTCTATTTGCATTGTATTCTGCATGACATTCAATAAGTATTCTGTAAAGAATCTACATTGAATAAAATTATCTGAATCTGAATCTGCAGCTTGTATAATGCCGACACATTCAGCTTGTTATACTGTGTTAAATTGTCCTAGGGCGCTTGATATATCATATCATATTTATTGCATTAGGTCTTGTGAATATATACCTGCACCTGTGCCTAGTTTTGTTTTTTATACCTGAGTAGTCATGTGTTTCTTCTTGTAAGTTTATGTTGTATGTTTTGTGAAAGGTGTTTTGTTTAGGTATCCTGTCACTTGGTGCAGCTAATAAGGGCTGGTGACTTAGGGCTTTGTCTTTTATTTTTGTGTGGTGAATTCTAGAGTCTACGCTTAGTGTCCCTGACAGTCCCAGCCTGAGTGATGCAAGAGTTGCCTCCTGTTGTATGTATAAGTCTAGGGGTGGCAGGTCTAGCATCACCTGCAGGGGTGCTATTGGTGTGGTGCGCATTGCACCCGTTATGCAGATGCATGCTAGTCTCTGTAGTTTTTCTAGGTCCGCTCGAGCGGTACTTAGAGTTGTCCTGGGCCACCATACCAGCGCGCCGTATGTGGTGATTGGTCTTACTACTGTTGTGTATAGCCAGTGCGCAATTTTGGGAGTGAGACCCCAGTTCTGACCTAGGAGTCTTTTACATTGCCACACGGCTATGCTGGCTTTTTTCAGTGTGTTGTCCAGGTGTTTTTGCCAAGTTAATTTGTTGTCTATAATTATTCCAAGGTATTTAACCTCGGTTGAAAGAGTTAATTTTGTTTTGAAAAATGTTGGCATTCCCATTGTCGAAAGTTTCCTTTTCTTTGTGAAAAGGACCATTTCGGTTTTGGTAGGGTTATCGGAGAGATTATGTTTATCACACTAGTACCTGTCCCATGAGGTTGCATAGTGTTCACGTGGTTGCCGTTGATACGGATGGTAATATCATCGCCATATCCTATCGTGAAATAACCTTTTTCATTTAGTTGTGTGAGGAGGCTGTCTATTACAAGATTCCATAGCAGCAGAGACAATACACCTCCTTGTGGGTATCCCCTCGCCACTACGGCTCTTGTTTTGTCGTTCACTGTTACCTGTATCACTCTTTGTTCTAGCATATTGCATATCCAGTCTTTGAGGGTTGTTCCCACCCCATGGGTTTCTAGTGCCGTTCTCATGCTGTGGAACATTGTTTTGTCAAAGGCTCCTTCAATGTCTATGAAAACGCCTAGTGTTGATAATTTGTGATGTATCGCACACTCTATTTTCCCTACTACCTTGTGTAGTGCTGAATCTGTGCATTTACCCGTGGTGCAGGGGTGTTGTTATTTGTGTAGCGGATTTTTGTACAGCATTGTATCTCTTATGTGTTTGTCGCATAATCTTTTTAAAGTTTTCAGTAAAATGATGTTAAGCTGATTGGTCTAAAAGATTTGGCTTGTGTGTAGTCACTTTTACCTGGTTTTGGCAGAAAAATTTACCTTGACATCCCGCCACATCAGTATATATGATCCTTGGGTACTATTCTTTGCCCGTACCACACGGGAATTTCAAATTAATTATTACCTCTATAGAAGAGCTTCTCTCTCAAGTTGCTGTGGGAATTTTATATATTTTCTTAAAATATGTGGTGAGTTTAAATATGAGGCATTGGTGACCTCTGCCAGGCAATTCGACATTGTCCTTTGACACACATTAATCATCCTGTGATCTCCAACACTATGTTGGTAAGAACTACTCGCATAACTCCAGAATCTGAAAAGTCAATAAATTTGTCTGTTTTGGGAGAGGGTTGATCGAAGCTACTTTCTTTTAGTAGATAAATTTCACAGGGTTAGTCAAATAACAAACTAACATCATCTTGATAGATGTTTACAGTATATAGATGCAAAAACACAGGTAAGTACCATAAATATCTGAGCGCATTGCGCTGCTCCTTTAATCCTGTGCCAAAAGTGAGATCAAATCTTCACAAAGATCTTTTCGAAAGGCAAAAACTGTCGATGAATGATTTGTCTAGCAGCAGCAGAGATCTGCAAGCAAGAGTCCCGCATTACTCTTCGCTCCAAAAGATCTCTTTTCTTTAATCATTCTTGCTCTGCCGCTGCTAGGAGGAGTGCAAAAACACAAAAGAAACGATCAAAAGCAACAGCAAAAAAAACCAATACCTAACAATATGTGGTGAAAACACCGTAAAAGTTCAGAAAATCTACCAAATTATGCCAACAAGGTAACGATGGAGTAACCTTGTTCATTTGACGTTTTGGACTCGGAATCGGAATCAATTTTTGTTTCTTTTTTTTTTTTTTAAATTTCGGTGCTACCGATAATGGCTTTCAAATGTCAAATAGTACCGAATCATTCATTCAATTGATCGAATGACTATCATTGAAGACGGTTCAAATGGTAATCGTCTTGAAGCCGATTACGATTGCGTTCGGTGCTACCGTGAAACCTATGCATTGGCTTCAACTCAATGGATAACGATCACGATTGTGTTCAATTCTAGCGCTGCTGTACGTATCAGACATAGTGTTACCCCACCTGACACTGACTTTAGTGTGAATTATTTTAGATTGCGGTTCATCACTTTTGCGCATTAGTATCTTACATTCCTGCACCCACAGTTAGGAAATTAGGAATAGTGTAGTTCGGATTTTTTCTGCTTGGCCAGTTTGAGAAGCATTTTGTTCGCTGGTGTTAAACGATGATTTATGTAGATCTTAACCGCGGGTCCAGATAAGCCGATATCAGAAGAAGTGAGGTCACGATGGGTGCTAGCACCAGCAATAAAAGCATCCTTCCTGCGTTTTTGTGTGAAACGCACGATTATTCCGGGAGCATGGGGGGACTGCACCCGATCCGCAGATGAAGTAGCGTTGATGAAACGACGAACACGGTGGATTGTATCGACGTCGGTATGGGTTAAATCAAACCCAATTTTTGTGCTTATGGAACTCAGGATGCTCAAAAGATTTTCGTGTTTACTAAATGATACACCCGAAATTTCTACGTTATTGGTCCTTGAGAATTGGTCGCGTGCGTTATTTTCGGCAAGTAAAATAGACATAATTTTTTTTTGTAGCTTCCATATCTCGGGATACCTTGGACAGGGATGATATCTCGTTTTCAACACTAGAAATTCGGTTTTCCGTCTCACTTATACGATTATCCATTGCCGTCAATTTATTGTTGACTTCTTCAAGACTTACTTGCGTTGCGGTTAATTTCGGCTCAATATTTTCAGCGAGAGTTGTAGGTACAACTGGTTTGGTGGAAACACCACGACTTACGGGACAGCGCCAATTCGCTTTCTTCTCTTGATTGAAACGCCGATATCCCGACTCCGTCAATCCAACACAAACATAATGATAATTTTCTTGGAAATGAGCACAAAACACTTGATCGGATACGGAATTATTACAATTAGCACAGTTCATTTTTATGCAGTAGGTAGCAAGCAACGAACAGAAACACGCGTAGGGTAAGCAATAGGGAGCTTTATGCTCAGCCAGTAAAGATGCGTATAGATAAGCGTCGGGTTAAGTAGGCAACGTTTCGCGTATTGCAGTGTAAGGATAGTGTGTCGCTATTGACGTCTCGACCACGACTGAAAATTTGTGATTTTAAGGTTTGAGGGCTTGCTTTAACGTTAAATATTTGGTAACGTTACCAGCTGCTCAGAAAAGTAACGTTATAAAAAATACCGTTAAAATAATGTTAATATATTTTAACGGTATTTTTAACGTTAAATTGAGGTAACGTTAAAAAAAAAGTATCGTTAATTTTTAACGTTATGCCCCACCCCTGCGTCTTGCCGCTTGCGCGATAAGTACTCAGAGGAAAAACAATCTTTGCCTGAAGTGTACACTGTACGTGCGTAGTGAGTGCATTTCGGCGTCTCGTCTACCATCTCGTACGTAAGTAATGAATTACATTTGGCTGTGCCAAAATAGATTAAAGTTATAGTGTTTTCCATTGTGTAGGTATTGTTTCAATCCCTTCTGGAACATAATGTTCCTTTCCGATTTATTGACCAAGTTGTTAGTGGTTTTCTTTTTCTAATATCTCTAATTCTTTCGCTTTCTTCCATATTTCTTTGCTAAGGTCGACCGCCGCGTGAAGAGTATACGCGTGCGTTCGACGCCTTATGTTCGTGTTTCTATGAACACCGCACCGTGCGGCGTATCATACGGCGCGACGCGTCTCTCAAAACGCGAGCGTTCGACGGCGGGCATTCGTGTTTGTATGACCGGCGCAACGTGAAGGGTATCGTACGCGCTTCTTTTATACCCTAGGCGTCTGCCTCAAACGCCGCAGTACAGTAATGTCAAGCGCACCAACTCGTAGTGTTGCTTTCTTTAGGTCGAGATGAAGTACTAGTAGAGGTGAGTCAATGAGTCGAGACAGTGAGTTGATTAACTGAGTGGAGTCAGTAAGAGTCAGTGAGACGAGTCAATATTGAGTCAGTAAGCTGAGTAAGCGACTTGACGAGTAAGTTGACTCAGTGAGTTCAGTCAATGACTCATTTGACTCACTGTCTTAACTCTTGACTCCACTCATTGTCTTATTTGACTGACTTTTGACTTGACTCATTGACTCATTTCACTGACAACTCCTTGAATCAACTCATTGAGTCAACTCACTTTTCAATTGACTGAATTAACTCGTTTCACTGACTCAACTCATATCATTGACTTGAACACATTGACTCAACTCACTGACTCAACTCAAAGTAAGTACTAGTGGAGGTGAGTCAATGAGTCGAGTCAGTGATAGATTTTTGGTACGTGATTGATGTCCGGACGAAGATGGGTGACCAGTGGATGATATTGATGGGTGACCGGCGCAAGACGAGTCAATGTTAGATGATGGGTGACCGGTAGATGATGGGTAATCGGCAGTGGTCGGAATAGGTATAGCTGTTTAAGGTCGATGATCGGAAACTTAAACGTGCTGTTTGCTACATTATTTCGTCAGGTCTGTTAGATTTTCCTCTTGAGAGAAGCTTCCACTTGTCCGCAGCTAGTAACAACTGCATGTCGGCTGTACGTGCCCGATAACTACACGCGCGCGCGCTCCCACCGCCTGCTCGCGGTGCCCACTCACCGCACAAGCCAATACTGTCACTCCCCGCTTATGCTTGCGCTTAAACAGCTCAACACTCTTCTGACCTTGTTCCCAGACATCGATTTATTTGCGGATTCCTTGGCAAAGCTTCGGACCAAATGCTTAGGCTTTGCTGAGAAAACTTAAGTATAATTTAGTCTAAGAATATTTGTATTTGTGTTTAGCTTTTACAACGCCTTGGTTTTATTACTGTTATGTTGTAAAAATGTCATGATTAATAAATAAAATAAATAAAATGGCATGGCTTTCCGAAATAAGACTGCCTTTTGATCGTTAGTATCTGTCCTTTGATCTTTCGATCACAAAAACAACGAAATGTACAACGATGGCACGGATTTAAATGGATTACTTTTTTAAAAGAAGCAAATGGCGACAAACTTAGGCAGGAAACAGGCTACATTATTTCGTCAGGTCTGTTAGATTTTCCTCTTGAGACGGATTTCCATGGCATGGCTTTCCGAAATAAGACTGCCTTTTGATCGTTAGTATGTGTCCTTTGATCTTTCGATCACAAAAACAACGAAATGTACAACGATGGCACGGATTTAAATGGATTACTTTTTTAAAAGAAGCAAACGGCGCCAAACTTAGGCAGGAAACAGGCTACATTATTTCGTCAGGTCTGTTAGATTTTCCTCTTGAGACGGATTTCCATGGGATGGCTTTCCGAAATAAGACTGCCGCTTGATCGTTAGTATGTGTCCTTTGATCTTTCGATCACAAAAACAACGAAAAGTACAACAATGGCACGGATTTAAATGGATTACTTTTTTAAAAGAAGCAAACGGCATCAAACTTAGGCAGAAAACAGGCTACATTATTTCGTCAGGTCTGTTAGATTTTCCTCTTCAGACGGATTTCCATGGCATGGCTTTCCGAAATAGAACTGCCTTTTCATCGTTGGTATGTGTCCTTTGATCTTTCGATCACAAAAACAACGAAAAGTACAACGATGGCACGGATTTAAATAGATTACTTTTTTAAAAGAAGCAAACGGCGCCAAACTTAGGCAGGAAACAGGCTACATTATTTCGTCAGGTCTGTTAGATTATCCTCTTGAGACGGATTTCCATGGCATGGCTTTCCGAAATAAGACTGCCTTTTGATCGTTAGTATGTGTCCTTTGATCTTTCCATCACAAAAACAACGAAATGTACAACGATGGCACGGATTTAAATGGATTACTTTTTTTAAAAGAAGCAAACGGCGACAAACTTAGGCAGGAAACAGGCTAAATTATTTCGTCAGGTCTGTTAGATTTTCCTCTTCAGACGGATTTCCATGGCATGGCTTTCCGAAATAGAACTGCCTTTTCATCGTTAGTATGTGTCCTTTGATCTTTCGATCACAAAAACAACGAAATGTACAACGATGGCACGGATTTAAATGGATTACTTTTTTAAAAGAAGCAAACGGCGCCAAACTTAGGCAGGAAACAGGCTACATTATTTCGTCAGGTCTGTTAGATTTTCCTCTTGAGACGGATTTCCATGGGATGGCTTTCCGAAATAAGACTGCCGCTTGATCGTTAGTATGTGTCCTTTGATCTTTCGATCACAAAAACAACGAAATGTACAACGATGGCACGGATTTAAATGGATTACTTTTTTAAAAGAAGCAAACGGCGCCAAACTTAGGCAGGAAACAGGCTACATTATTTCGTCAGGTCTGTTAGATTATCCTCTTGAGACGGATTTCCATGGCACGGCTTTCCGAAATAAGACCGCCTTTTGATCGTTAGTATGTGTCCTTTGATCTTTCCATCACAAAAACAACGAAATAAACAACGATGGCACAAATTTAAATGGATTACTTTTTTTAAAAGAAGCAAACGGCGACAAACTTAGGCAGGAAACAGGCTAAATTATTTCGTCAGATCTGTTAGATTTTCCTCTTGAGACGGATTTCCATGGCATTGCTTTCCGAAATAAGACTGCCTTTTGATCGTTAGTATGTGTCCTTTGATCTTTCGATCACAAAAACAACGAAATGTACAACGATGGCACGGATTTAAATGGATTACTTTTTTTAAAGAAGCAAACGGCGACAAACTTAGGCAGGAAACAGGCTACATTATTTCGTCAGGTCTGGTAGATTTTCCTCTTGAGACGGATTTCCATGGCATGGCTTTCCGAAATGAGACTGCCTTTTGATCGTTAGTATGTGTCCTTTGATCTTTCCATCACAAAAACAACGAAATGTACAACGATGGCACGGATTTAAATGGATTACTTTTTTTAAAAGAAGCAAACGGCAACAAACTTAGGCAGGAAACAGGCTACATTATTTCGTCAGGTCTGTTAGATTTTCCTCTTGAGACGGATTTCCATGGCATGGCTTTCCGAAATAAGACTGCCTTTTGATCGTTAGTATGTGTCCTTTGATCTTTCGATCACAAAAACAACGAAATGTACAACGATGGCACGGATTTAAATGGATTACTTTTTTAAAAGAAGCAAACGGCGACAAACTTAGGCAGAAAACAGGCTACATTATTTCGTCAGGTCTGTTAGATTTTCCTCTTGAGACGGATTTCCATGGCATTGTTTTCATTGATAAGAGAACGGTGTGGCGTAAAAGAAGACGTAGTGACGAAAGAGATCTACCAGGTGAGAGTGAATGGAAACGTTGGAAGGGGAAGGCCTAGGCGAACGTACCAGGACCAAATTCAGGACGTTCTGAATAAAGGCCAGGTTAAAAGTACCCTAAACCGACGAGCATGTATGAAAGGATTGATGAAAGTACAGGAAGCAAGGGAAGTATGTCAAGATCGTAGCAGGTGGAGGACTGTGGTCTCTGCCTACCCCAACGGGAAAGAGGCGTGATGTTATGTATGTTATGTATGTATGTATGCTTTCCGAAATAAGACTGCCTTTTGATCGTTAGTATGTGTCCTTTGATCTTTCGATCACAAAAACAAAGAAATGTACAACGATGGCACGGATTTAAATGGATTACTTTTTTTAAAGAAGCAAACGGCGACAAACTTAGGCAGGAAACAGACTACATTATTTCGTCAGGTCTGGTAGATTTTCCTCTTGAGACGGATTTCCATGGCATGGCTTTCCGAAATGTGACTGCCTTTTGATCGTTAGTATGTGTCCTTTGATCTTTCGATCACAAAAACAACGAAATGTACAACGATGGCACGGATTTAAATGGATTACTTTTTTAAAAGAAGCAAACGGCGCCAAACTTAGGCAGGATGATAGTTGATGACTGGATGAGTGATGTGCGGATGATAGTTGATCAGTGGATGAAAGATGATAAGTGGATGATGAGTGATGCGCGGATGATAGTTAATGAGTGGATGAATGATGATGATGAGCGGATGATGAGAGATTTTCGGATGATAAGTGATGTGCGGATGATAGTTGATCAGTGGATGAATGATGATGAGCGGATGATGAGTGATGCGTGGATGAGTGGATGAATGATGATGATGAGCGGATGATGAGTGATTTTCGGATTATAAGTGATGCGCGGATGATAGTTGATCTGTGGATGAATGATGATAAGTGGATGATGAGTGATGCATGGATGAGTGGGTGAATGATGAGCGGATGATGAGTGATTTTCGGATGATAAGTGATGCGCGGATGATAGTTGATGAGTGGATGAGTGTATGATGGGTTATGTGCGGATGATCAGTGAGGCGCGGATGATAGTTGATGAGTGAATGAATGATTATAAGTGGATGATGAGTGATGCGCGGATGATAGTTAATGAGTGGATGAATGATGATGAGCGGAGATGATGAGTGATGCGTGGATGAATGATGATGATGAGCGGATTATGAGTGATTTTCGGATAAGTGATGCGCGGATGATAGTTGATCAGTGGATGAATGATGATGAGCGGATGATGAGTGATGCGCGGATGATAGTTGATGAGTGGATCAATGATGATGAGTGATGCGCGGATGATAGTTGATCTGTGGATGAATGATGATAAGTGGATGATGAGTAGGTGAATGATGAGCGGATGATGAGTGATTTTCGGATGATAAGTGATGCGCGGATGATAGTTGATGAGTGGATGAGTGATGATGAGTGTATGATGGGTTATGTGCGGATGATCAGTGAGGCGCGGATGATGATGCATTAACCACCCTTCACGCGGCGGTTGGCCTTAATAAAGCAATATGGAAGAAAGCGAAATAATTGGAGATAATCCAAAAGAAAAAGAAAACCACTAACCACTTTATCAATAAATCGGAAAGGAATATTGTCAGATTATATGTTTAAATTCAACATTTAAAGAATTCAACATTTTGAGATTCAACATTATGTTCTGGAAGGTTTCTATCTTAACCAAAATGACATTAATGAAATTGCGCAGCACAAGCGACAACTTCTCGCCGCAGGTAGGACATATCTATTAATTTAATATGTACCTAGTTTTCCTGCATTATAAAATGTGGTTTATTGTTTTTCTATTAAAAGGTACTGCATGTCTGTAGACTACTTAATATACCTTTAGTACTACTTAAATTAGATATTAAGGTCATATTTTTAATTACGATGACGAAACGGCGTCCAGAATGAAAAAAAGGTGTTTTCTTTCGATAAAACGAATAAATTTGCTATCAAAGTGAGCTTTATTAAATTAACGATAAAAAAAAAATTAACGATAAAATTAACGTTATAAGTTAACGTTAAAATAATGTTAATGTACCCAATAACGTTAAAATTTATACCGTTACCAAAGTATCTTTATAAAATTAACGTTACGTAACGTTATTTATTATGTTATCTGGTAACGTTAACATGCCCTGGTTTGAATGTAGTTGGGCGTAAATTTTTGTCGCTCATATACTGATAAAATACTTCTGGTAATATCTTACATATGAGGGAAGTTATGAAAGACTTCCAAAATACTGTAACTTCAAGTAGTAAAAAAATTCTGATGATTTATTTTATCTTACTGATCTTATATTGATAGTCCTTTATATTTCTGACAAAATCTTCTATCGACACATAGAAAAGTGTTTCTCCAAACGCTGCTCGAGGTCAACTGATTCGTATCGCCTCGTTCGCGTCCGCGAGCGCACTTGAGTGAGAAGGCATAATCGGCGCATCCCGGTGCCGATTCTCACATTAAAGTTTTAAATGTCACAGTTCAATTAGGTGTTTTTTCCTGAAAAATGTAGTACTTCATATTTTTTTATATTATATCTACAAAGATAATGTAGTTAGGAGTTTTCATCTTTAGATTTGAAGTTTAACAGTTAGGTGTTTTTGCCTGAAAATTTTAATAATTTGCTAAAATGTTTTATTCTGTGTACTAAACTTAATGTGTTAGCGTTTCAAGTTTTGAGATTTATTTTTGTTTTAAACTTTTTCTCTAATCTGCTTTAAAAATAGAAAGTAAGCAGGCTATTTTCATTAAATTTTTACGTTTTCATATATTTTAAAAGCCATAATGTCACGAAGCCAAGGATTTCGATGAAACCAAATGTTAGATTTACTGGGAATAGATAGAAAAAATAAATCTTCAGATAAAAGTAAGGGTAAAAAGAATATTTCTTCTTATTATACCTACGTGAATATTTTTTTAAACTCAATTGAATTCAATCAATCAATCAATCAATCGAATTGACTACGTAAATCAGGCAGCTGCACTTTCCATATTTAAGAACTCGCAGCTTTCTCTACTACGACATGCGTCCGAAAACATTACAAAAAGGCACTAGTCAGTGCCATCTTGATGACGACCCTTCTCCTAAGGGCCCGAATCCTAAGCCCCAGGTTTCTAAAACAAGGGACATAGGACCTTCAGTCCGTGTCCTGCAACTAAACATTGAAAGCATTAGTCAGGCTAAAACGGAATGCCTTCATAAAATACTATTCGACAACGACGTTGACATTGTCCTCCTCCAGGAAACACACACGGCCGATGAAGCCCAACTCATTCGCAGGGGTAACATCCCGGGATACGATCTCATCGCGGCCACTTACAACGCACAATACGGATCGGCAACATATGTTAGGAAGCCACTCTCACAACAAACTAGCGTACTCTCGAATACCGTAGATGCCAACAACATTGCCACCACGACTGTTCAATTAGGTGAACTAAAGATCTGCAATATTTACAAGCCCCCCAACAGCACCTGGCCATCACAGCCGCTACCTGTGCTTGAACATCCTGCACTATACGTAGGTGATTTTAACAGCCATCACACTAGCTGGGGATACAGGACGAATGACCCAAATGGTGAGGCGATTGTCAATTGGGCGGACGGAACGAACAGCTTTCTTGCTGTCCCTAACAAAGGCAAAGGCACCTTTAAGTCTGCTCGCTGGGGACGCGATTATAATCCAGACCTCGTTTTCACGACCAAGGCTGATGACGGCACGCCGGTTCCTCTAGAGAGGCTAGTCCTTTCCGACTTCCCACATAGTCAACACCGCCCAGTCCTCCTAACTACTGGTCTTAGAATACCCATGGTCGAATCATACCCTCTTCCCCGCTGGAACTTCCAAAAAGCTGACTGGACTAACTTTGTAGATGAGCTTGACAAGTGCGTAAGGTGGATTCCCCCAGTTGTAGAGAGCTATGAGCGATTCCGGAACTTGATTAGGAGTATTGCGAAAAAGCACATACCCCGAGGCTACAGGAAAAAATACATTCCTTGCTGGAACAAAGACTCGGAACAGCACTGGAAGGACTTCTCTGAATCTGGTGATAGGAGCACTGCTCATAAGCTCATTGAATCCTTGAATGTAGCCCGAAAAGAAAAGTGGGAACAAACAGTAGGAACTATGAACTTCAGGCATTCCAGCCGCAAAGCGTGGCATACGCTCAATAGGCTTACGTCCGGGAAGACCACACAGAAAGGGCAGCCGAAAGTGAACCCCAACGCCATTGCCCAGAGAATACGCAAGCTTTCGAAGGCCCCCAGCCACAAAGCTCATACGCGCAAAATCCGTAAAGAGCTGCGCGAGCTCAAGGCCAAGTCAACACCACATGAGCGCTATAGTCGTCCTGTTTCAGCTGACGAAGTAACGCTTAACATAAAACAAATAACTACCAACAAAGCTTGCGGCGAAGATGGCATTTTCCCAGAATTTGTGAAATACTGTGGACCGCGTACCCGGGAGTGGCTCGCCAAGTTCTATACAAGCATCATTGATACAGGCAATATTCCACCTCTATTGAAAAGGGCCAAAATCGTAGCAATCCTCAAACCTGGAAAACCAGAAGATGCGCCTGAGAGTTATCGCCCAATAGCGCTGCTCAGCGTCGTCTATAAACTACTGGAACGCATAATACATAACCGAATCTCAGCCACAATTAATGAGCATATTCCACCAGAGCAAGCAGGTTTCCGACCACACAGGAACTGCACGGACCAAGTTCTGGCATTGACGACACATGTCGAAAACGGGTTTAACCGCCAACTTAAATCCTCTGCGGCATTTATAGACCTTACCGCCGCTTACGACACTGTGTGGCACCAAGGGCTTCTGTATAAGCTGCTCAAAATCGTGCCCTGCATAAAGATCTTCCGGCTTCTCGAAAACGCTCTTAGCAACAGGCCGTATCAGGTCCACTTGGGTGACCACACCAGCAGCCTAAGTATGCTTAATAATGGACTTCCCCAAGGCTCAGTCCTCGCGCCGCTACTCTTCAACTTGTATATCCACGACCTTCCTGATACTGCCAGTCGGAAATTTGGCTACGCGGATGATCTAGCTCTTCTAACGCAGGATAGAAGTTTGGAGATTTCAGAAGCGGTCCTAGAGGCGGACCTGGCGACCGTGGATGACTTTTTCGTTCGTTGGCGTCTCTGCCCTAACCCTTCCAAAACCGAAGTCTCCTGCTTTCACCTCAACAACAAGTTAGCCAAGAAGGAACTTCATGTGAAGTTTAGGAACACCCTTCTCTCCCACAACTTCCACCCCAAATACTTGGGTGTCACCCTGGACAGAAGCCTTAACTTCAAAAACCATTTAGAAAAAGTTTCCGCGAAGCTGACACGTAACAGCATCATTCAAAAACTGACAGGCACCTCCTGGGGAGCTAGCGCATCCACCTTGCGAACCTCGACACTGTCCCTAGTATACTCGGCGGCTGAATACTGCGCTGCGGCTTGGCTGCGAAGTGCCCATACACCCGTTATTGATGTTCAATTGAACCACTCAATGCGGCTTGTTACTGGCTGCCTTAAACCAACCCCCTGCCATTGGCTACCTGCGCTGAGTCACATTATGCCACCGCACCTCCGCAGAGAAAAGTGCCTTAGCCTTGAGTTGGACAAAATCCGAGGAAACAAAGCGTTGCCCATCCACAACGACCTCAACGAGTTCCAAGCCACCAGGCTGAAATCCCGACACCCCCCAGCGCTTCAAGTGCATGACAAACAGCCAGCCGACTTCCACAAAGCTTGGTCTGCTGACTTCGACCTCAAATCCCACCCCAACGCATTATTTAAGCTGAACACCAAGCAGAGGCCAAAAGGTTTTGAAGAACACCGGCGGGTGTGGTGCCTTCTCAACCGTATCAGAACGGGAGTTGGTAACTGTTCTGCTCAGCGGTATAAATGGGGCTGGTGCGAGTCGGCTGCATGTCAGTGCGGGTGTCCTGAACAGACCGTGCACCACATTGTGTTTGACTGCCCGCTCAACACGCCCGCCTCGTGAGCTGATAATGTCTGCCGGGGCACATCCTTGTATTTTCTCCCTATGTACACCTTAAGACCGTAGGCGGAGAAGGTACGCACTGAATTAGTACAATTTGGGCACGTAGACTCCGAAGAGAGGCAGCTCATGGCTGTATACACATAAAAAGAAAATAAATATACCAAAACTTATACCATACAAATTATAAGTGAAATACTTTGGTACATAAAATACAACATGCACAAAAGTTAGTTCAGTACCAACGTTTCTTCAATAATTTAATATACTAACAAAAGCTTGATTAAAATGTCAATTATGAATAATAAAATACAGGCAAAAATAACATTAACAAGTAAGGACGGACGCACATTATAAATGTTTAATAATTGAGAAGTGTTATGATTTGGGAGCAATATAATTAAAGTCTTCTTATCAATTATGCTTCTTTTATTTATCTCAAACATGGACACATTTTACATTTCTTTCACAGCGCACAGAGAAGAAGGAAGTTAAACATAGACTACAGACAGGGTTACCATAAACACTTAAAGCTAACTTTTTAATATAGCTATTTCATGATATGGAAGAGTGGACATTGCTCCTCAACACTCTCCCTCAATTGTCCAGTCTTCCAATCCCAACATAATCACATACTTCTGAAATACAAACTTTGACAACGGTTTAGTAAACATGTCTGCTAACTGATCTTTAGTTGATACATAATTCACTTTAACAATACCTTGCTCTACTTTTTCTTTAATGAAATTATATTTAATATCAATGTGTTTCAGTCTCTTTTGGTCAGGATTCATAACAGTCTTAATTGTACTCTGATTGTCCTCAAAAATTGTCACATGTTCAAAGTTCACATTCAAATCTTTTAACAATTTAATTAACCAACAAGCTTCTACTGACGCTTCACATAATGCAATTAACTCTGCCTCAGTGGTACTTAGTGCAACTGTGTTTTGTTTTTTAGATCTCCACGATATAGTGTTTCCAAACAGTTAAAATAAGTATCCACTGGTGGACTTCCTATCAGAATCCCTAGCAAAATCAGAATCAGCAAATCCATTCAACACATTTTTGGTAGACTTAGAATATACCAATTGATAATTTACTGTTTGTTTTACATATCTGAGTACTCTTTTTAATACCTTTTTAAGTTTTTCACTTGGCTTTGACTGAAACCTACTGAGATAGGATACAGCAGTTGCTAAGTCAGGTCTAGTGCTTACCATAGAATACATCAAGGAACCTATAAGTGATCTACAGTATGGTTCTAAAGTCATGTCAATTTCACTGTCATCAATCTCAAGTTTAATGTTAGGGTCCATTGGTATGTCAGCCCCTTTACAATTGTCCATATTAAATTTCTTTAAAACATTCTGTAAATATTTTGACTGATTTAAGTAGATTTGATCATTTTCCTTTGTGATGGAAATTCCCAAATATGTTAAGTTTTCGTTTCCCATGTCCTTCATTCTAAATTTTGTTGACAAGTACGTTTTGACTTTTTCTATTTCTTGAATATCAGCCCCAAATATTAATAAGTCATCGACATAAATTAATAAATATAAATCTCCCTTCCAGTACAAACAATAATCATTCTTAGAACGTTCAAAACCATATGCTGTGATTATCTCATGGAATTTCTCATACCAGTATTTTGGAGATTTCTTGAGTCCGTATAGTGATTTTGTTAATTTTAAAACATATCCAGCTTGTATGTCAAGTCCTTGTGGTGGTTTCAAATAAACATTTTCGTCAATCCTCCCATATAGAAATGCACCCTTCACATCCATTTGATGTATGTCATAATCTTTATGTGCTGCTACTGATAGCAACACTCTCAATGTCTGCAGTTTTAAAACTGGTGAGTAAGTATTTTCCAAATTTTCTTTTTGTTGATATCCTCTAACTACTAGTCTTGCCTTGCATATTTCTTCTTTTCCTACTTCTTTTCTTGTAAATACCCATTTGCTGTCCAATAATTTTTCATTCTTTGGTGTAGGTACTATTTTCCATGTTTCACTCTCTTTTAAAACTTTCAATTCTTCTTTTACTGCTTTTTCCCATTGGTTTCTGTCTTCTCTGTTCTGAATTTCCTCAAAGGTCATTGGTACATCCTGTTGACTGGTAAGTAAAGCATATAATATTTCTCCTGAGTCATCGCTAAATTCCAATTCATAATCCTGAACCCAATTTGGTTTTCTTGTTTCTCTCCTAGGTCTTCTGTTTCTTGATTCTTGTCCTTCTTTTTGACTTGTATTTCTTTCTTCATCTTCTGTATTTTCAATTTCCTCTTCATGAATTTCCTTTTCCATATTGTTTTCTTCTCTATTCCATTTTCTTTCTTCTCTTTGTAATTCTCTTCTTTTCTGCTCTTCTCTAATTCTGTTGTCATCTTCCTTATCTTTTTCTGGTGATGCTTTCACTTTTTCTGATGATGCTCTCCCTTTTTCTGGTGATACTTGTCCTTTTTCTTCTTCTTTTTCAGGTTCTTCATCTCCTTGCTGTGTCTGCGTTTTGTCCAGGTGTGGTATGTACATTCCAGGTATATATTTTTCTTTTATTTTCTCATCAAATTTTACATTTCTTGCATGAACCATTTTTTCTGTTTCAGGATCATATAATTTGTATCCAGTTGTGTAATATCCTAACATTATCATTTTTCGACATGAGTCATCAAGCTTCTGTCTGCACTCCTTCGGCACATAATTATAAGCTGTACATCCAAATACTCGCATATTTGATACATCAGGCTTTCTACCTTCCCACATTTCACTAGCAGTCTTGGGCCTGTCTACGGATGGACTTCTGTTTGCGACATATGCAGAGTATAAAATAGCATGCCCCCAAAAGTTTTTATCTAATTGTGATTCTGATAAGATAGTTTTTGCTTTTTCGATTAATGTTCGATTCATCCTCTCCGCTACACCGTTCATTTGTGGGTTATAAGGCACCGTGTATTGTAATTGGATTCCCTTTTCATTACAAAACATTTGATAATCTCTTCCTATGTACTCTCTTCCATTGTCTGACCGTATCTTTTGAATATTTGAATTGAAGTGATTAGTCACATAATTATAATATGATCTGAATTTATCAAAAACTTCACTTTTATGTGAAATTAAATAAAGCATTACAAAGTGAGTATAATCGTCTATAAATGTCACAAAGTATCTATATCCTTCTTTTGTAGGAGGGTTTATTGGTCCACAGACGTCTGTGTGAACTAACTCAAGGGGTCTTGTTGCTCTATGTCCAGGTCTATTAAATGGTAACTTTGTCATCTTTCCTACTAAACATGGTTCACATAATGTGTCATTAAGTCTGGTGTTGGTCAAGTCATCCATTCCACATACCATTTGGCTTCGAGAAAGCAACTTTAGATTTTTTATTCCAAGGTGGGCAAACCTCCTGTGCCACAGCTGCATTGTGTCATTGTAAATAGAACTATAATTGCAATTTGACTTTATTACCTGCGTTTCCAAAGTATACAATGAGCCCTCAGCATTTCCAATCATAGTAATCTGGTCATATTTATAAACTCTTACTTTTCCAAATGAAAATTCAACCCTGAAACCACTACTATTCATTTTAGATACAGAAAGCAAGTTTTTTCTTAATTCTGGAACATAATACACATTCTTTATAGTAAAATATGATATTCTTTTTCCTACAAAGCATTTCACATCAATGTTACCTACCCCTACGGCCTGCAACATGATTCCATTTTTAGCCGCTGCTATTATTTTGGGTTTGCTTAGTTCAATATAGTTAGAAAATAAATCCTTATTATTTGTTAAATGGTCTGTACATCCAGAATCTACACACCATGTTATAAAATCACTATTGTTCTTCATGTTTTCACTCATAAATACCTCACCATTATTATCAGCTTCACTAGAAAAAGCACTGTTCTCACCTTGTGATAAAAATGACTGATAACTTCTATCTTGGTTCTGTCTAAATCCTCTTCCTCTGCCTGGTTGTCCCTGTGCACGTCCTCTTCCTGCTCCATAATGTCCACGTCCTTGTTGTGATCTAAATCCTGAAGTCTGACTCAATCCTCTGTAACCTTGTGCGGTACCGACTCTGCGACCATCTGGTGCTCGACGACGGCATTAAAATTTTCTATGTCCTGGTAGTCCACAATTGTAACATAAGAATGTGCTGCTCATATTAAACTCTTCATTTCTATTATTTTTGAGTCGTTTTTCTTCTTCACCCAAAAGTCTTTCTTTGACAAAAGACAAAGTCAATTCAGGCATTGTTTCCAAGGTTGTGATTACAACTTCATAGGTTTTTGGCATCGACAGTAGTATGTAATTGATCTTCTCTTCTTCAGATAGCGTAGTTCCAGCATTTTTAAGCTGTGTAAATATTTCTTCCATATCTGTAAAGTGGTTTTGTAATTTGTTCTTTTCACTGAACTTCATGTCAGACAGTTTTCTTCTTAGAAAAATTCTCCCTCTAGTGTTTTTTTTCATAAAAATCTCCTCTAATTTCTTTATCATATTATATGCAGTTGTTTCATTTTGGATATATTCAATATGACTGTCCGAAATGGCAGCCACAATGATACTTACAGCCTTTGCTTCACGTTTTTTATTTTCAGGAATACTGGCGAAACCCGGTTTCAAGATTGCCTCGACGCACTCTTGTTCATCTAAGATAGTTTTCAAACGATAAATCCAAGTGTTGTAATTTTGTCCATCGAAAGGTTTTATTAGATGTTTCGCATCGTGAGAATAAGACGCCATTTTTTGTAACTAGTATTTCCGATACCCGACGCATAAATTCGATTCTTTCCTGTTTCACTATGTATCTCGTACAACCACGGCGATCTGCTACCACTGTTATGATTTGGGAGCAATATAATTAAAGTCTTCTTATCAATTATGCTTCTTTTATTTATCTCAAACATGGACACATTTTACATTTCTTTCACAGCGCACAGAGAAGAAGGAAGTTAAACATAGACTACAGACAGGGTTACCATAAACACTTAAAGCTAACTTTTTAATATAGCTATTTCATGATATGGAAGAGTGGACATTGCTCCTCAACAAGAAGAGACTGATTTGGACAAAAACATTCTTGTATTAGGTCTTTACCTATGAAATTACCGTTTTGTATGGCGAATTTTAGGTAAACTCAATTTTCAGTACTAACATTTTTGCATTTTTGTTAGGAATTATAAATCCAATCTTTTTTATTTTTTTAAGCATTATTGGGAAGACATTAAGCTAACAGAAGCTTAAATTTGATTTACGAAAAATATTATCTGTAAAAAAATATAACAAATCTAATGATGAAATCGGACGACAATTAAGACGAACAATTTTCGAACCTTAAATTTTATATATCAAACTAAAAATAAAAACTTTATTTTATGCGTAAATTAACAACCTTGAAGTCAACTTTCAAATATAAGACAAATGAAAAATATTGCATTAGTATTATAGGAACTATAATCTCATTAATCTGTAAGAAAATTTCGGCAATTTCATAGGTAAAGACCTATTATTTGCCATTTCTTTATCCTAATTTCCCATTACATTTGGTTTTGTAATTATTGTAATTTTAATATTTTCCTTGTCTATAAGAGTTGGGTATTTTAAAATTTTGAGGAAGTAGGACGACTACGATTATGACGATTACTAAACTAATGCTCGGAACTAATGTAACAAAAATATTCTTTTTAACAATAAAGGAGTTGGGAATCTCTATTTCATATTGTTTCTTACATTTCAAACTAATTAAAAACTCTTTACTGACATTATATCAAACATGTTTTGATAAAATAATTAAAATCTTTTAGCTACTTTATATTTATGAATTTGTTTAATTATTAGTGACAATATCACTTATCTACACAAAACTCCACAAATACGGGTTCTATGATAAAATAAACAATTGCAATGAAATTGTACATCCTTAAGTATAATAGTTTAATTTTATTACATTTTTAACACCATCCTACAAAGCATCAAACGTTTTTTTCGCCACCTGTAAAATTGGGTTTTTGTAGATAGGAGGGTTTTGTTCTTAAGCGTCGATAGGCGACATTTAATCTCAGAAAACATATAATTCCTTTCAGAAGTTTCTAATAGTCAACCTTGCACAACTAGTTTGAATAGGTATCAATAAAAAAAGATGCTTTTTTACAGTAACAAATTTTATTATATTCTTTATTGCCCAATTAACATACAGAGAATTACATACAAGAGGACATTTACAAAGGCGGGCTTATCTCTACAAGAGATTTCTTCCAGCCAACCTAAGGTCGTGAGAGAAAATGTTCGTTTAGCGGGACACAAGTGTGCAGTGAGAATTTCAAAAATAAAATATAATATATTGTTAGCTGCAACCACCACGCAGCGCTGGCCACACCAACCGACGTCGCCTATCACTACGGATTAAAACCTGCTCATGAGCTTTGTGTGCGGTTTTAGCGCGCTAATAGTCGGTTCAAAACTTGCTCGTATTCACTCGTTTAAGCGACGTGACGTCATCAGTGACGTCACTTTAGCGCGCTATCATTGCATAAGAAAATGAGGTAGTGCAGCGTGTGCGAAACGTCAAATTCATAAGACATTTGTCATCAATCTCGTTTTCGAGAGATTTTTTTCAACTTTGTTTGGGTTTTTTAGATTTAATTATCTTAACGAATAATCATTATCTCTCAATAATTTCTTAAAACGCAAAACAAAATCAAAATTTTAATTTTTCTCAGTGACATTGACATAAGCGCGCTCGTTAGTATTATATAGTCTAAGGCGCGCTCTAGTCTGGTTTAAAACTGTATTCGATTGTATTCGACGAATGCACGCATATAGAAATAAACCGACTATATTCAGTGAATGTGATGTGTGCGTTGAATTCAAGAAACAATCCGTAGTGTATATAAGCAGGCTGCACACCTGCTTGGCCTCTATATACTAATCTGTGGCTCGAACATTGAAACGATCGGACGTCTTAGGAGCGTTATAGTTAGCCGCTGTACCTAGGTCGTATCTTGTCATTTTAGATTTCCTTAATATTGTCCTTGTTGTGCTAATTTATTAGAAGTTCGGTTTAATTATCAAATGTGGTGTTATTTCAATAAAATGTTGGTTAGGTCTATCTGTGCCTCATTTCCTAAGAACCCCATTTCCTTCTGGTTTGTAAAAATATTTTTACACGTATATACTACTTAAACTAATATACTAACTCCTTAAATACAATAAACACCAATACATATATATATATATATATATATATATATATATATATAAATACATATAAAATACACGCAATATGTACATATATACAAACATACATAAATAAATAAAAATACTAAATGCTGTAGAGAGAAATACACAATGATGACTACGACGAAGCAGTGATTTGCCGAAGAAAATGTTCCTTTACTTTTAGTTTAAAAGAGGCAATTTTAGAACATAACCACAACTTATAAGTATGCGGCACATTTTCCGGCTTTCTTGCTATAATGCTATTAGAATGTACTGTAACATAACTTTGATTTGTTGATATTGGATTGGATTCATTTTAAAATTGTAATAAACACGTTTTCAACTGAGGTTAAAAGATAAAAAAGGATCGAGTTCAATCTACCCACCGTTTTGAGTAGATATGGGTATTTACCCGGTATTTACCCAACGTACCCGGTAAATACCCAAATGGGTAGATTGGGTAAATACCCACCGCCCATCTCTACGCACGGATAAGCCACCGCCATAGATTTATTACTTCGCGCGTGGCGCTTTTAACCAGGATGAGAGGAAGCTGTCCCTTTCTAATAGATTTTGTATGACATTTTGTTTATGTTGCCATGACAACATCAACAAAATGTCATGCAAAATCTTTGTTAAAAATCATTTTACCAAAGAGTTTTTAATCCAGATAAATCAAAAACAATGATTTTCTGCATTTACCAATATTTAATGAAAACTGAGAGAGAAGTTTATACTTTGCACGTTGAAAATTATTCAAATAAGTATTTAAAAATACGTATAAATAAAAATTTGTGGATATAAAATTTAACTTTTTGCATGGAAATTGTGCAAACTTCATTAGTATGGCAATAATTAGAAAGGGACGAAGTACACCTACTATCATAGGCAGTAAGCTGCCGTTATTCATAATCTAAGCCTACTATGATGTCTTGCTCTGCTCGTTTTGCCTCTGTGCAAATTGTTAGGAGTCCTCAATCATTGTAAATGTAAGATCATTGGCCACCGCCACCACCGCCGCGAATATATCCCATGACCGCAAAATACAGACGAATAAAATAAGCTAAACCATCATGGGCCAATGTGTAGAGGAGCCATAAATTCAAAATTGGCAACATCGGTACAAACACACTTTGGGATGTCCGGAAATATACTCTCATATTACTCTTTTTTTCTTTGCTCTTCTCTATACTCATTGTATGGTAGGTAATTATATTCTCTTTGGCACAGATTAGTATATACTCTTTGGTAGGTAATGTAGCTGCTTCACATCACACGAAGAGATTTGAACCTCACATAAACTTACTAATCTGGGCACTGCGCTTAGTCATTTATCTGAGCCATCACAGGGCTGCAGAGAGAAGGTAAATCAAGCACGTCTCTTGCCGTTTGCTAGACAGGGTGCCAGTTTTGTTACTGAGCTGCCAAAGCAACAAAAATATAACGATCTCAACTTGATGGTGACACATTGATAACTCAAAATGATTCCAGTTGCGGCACTATTTTTGCTTGCTATCCAACTTTGTGTATCAGAAAAGGTTGACCCAGGAGCTCCAGTAGATAACTATAAAACCCTGTACCAAGATGTTGTTCCTGTGTACCAAGCGCCCGGTCCTTCATTTGATCTTTCGGCTTTAATAGCGCAAACATTTAACAAAAACGTACAAGGGGCAGCAGACAGAGAGGAATCAATATACACAAGAAACAACATCGACCTAGAAAATGATTTTTACAAGATTGATCCTTCACATAATATTTCGGATCTAAAGAAAAACTTAAAAGAGTTGATACCTAAGCTTGAGGCGCTACGCAAAAGGAATGAGATTGAAATTAAGGTATTACAGGAAAGTCTAGATTTGTTAGCACAGGGAAAAGCAGATCGTCGTAAGAAGGCTATAATTTATGTTTCAATATTCTGTAGCTTTGTTCTCCTCTTCACTACATTGAAACTTGTATTTTACTTCCTTCAAAAGAAGTTAGAACGAAATAATGTTGAGGGTTGTGGTATCTCGCCTTAGCTATTTAAATGTTGAGAAAAAAGGAGGCCTAGGTGAATCATAAGTACTGATTTTACTAAAATGTAGGTATAAGGATTTAGAATAAGCCATGCCATAGCCAGGTACATGTAGAATTAAGAGCAAGTCAAGTTTGGTCCATTGGAATTTGTACAAACAGCAACACTCCACTGACCATGGCCATTGAAGACAGACATGAGAGAAAATATCATAGTGCGAAAGGGCTGCAGCATACATTTCAACTTCAAGACATTACGTGTAAGGGACGGCTTTCCGAAAACTGAAAGGGCATGATCGATCAATCAGTCGATGCACCTGAACATATTTCAGTGAATAAAATCATGAAATGAAAAATAAAATCCTCTACAAAATTGGAAAGTTGATTGGACAGTCCGTATGGAGAGGATATTTTTCATTTCCTAAAAGTTGTTCAGTTACAATGACTGATCATGCCTTTTCAGTTTTTGGAAGACTGTCCCTTACACCCATACATTTCTTCCCCACAATCATATTTTCTCTGAGTTCCATCTTCAATAGAAAATTAAGAGGGCTGCTGTTTGTATGTTGTCACATTTCAATCCCTGCCTTTTGTGTATTGAAAGTTTGAGGCTTGCTTTTGACAGATTGCCTTTATAACATGTAAAGGAATTTTATTGATTTAAGATATGTTTAAGATTGATTAAATTTTCATTAGTCAAGTGTCTTAAGTCGCCGAAGGCGACCCAAGCGGAAGTGGATATGTAATTTTAAGTTTAAATATTTTATAGAATTTCTATTTGCTTCCATTAATAGGGTGCTTCTAAAATATATGCCACCACTGCAAGGGGTATTTCTGAACAACTTTCCCCAAGGAACCCATAGTCAAATCTAAAAAAAAAAAATTGGACTTCCCATACTAAGTTGGCCGATCAGCTGATGGAGAGCTATATTTTTTTGAGATTTGACTATGGGTTCCTTGGGGAAAGTTGTTCAGTTTAATGGGTAGAAACACCCCTTGAAGCGGTGGCATATATTTTAGAAGCACCTTTTATGTTAAGGTTTACCAAAATGCATGTTGAAATACATTTTGTAGTTCTAAAAGCCCTATAAAATGTTATAGGTTATCAATAAAAGCAAAAAATTAAAAAACAATTATTTTTACTATTCACATTCTTACAAACTATAAGGCGCATTCAAACTATTTATTTACAAATAAAATACAAATTAGGTAACAGATTTTTGGTATAGTATAGGTATAATAGCATATATAAATTAATTAAACTCAATATTCTATGGTAACGCATTTAGTTTTTAGGTATTCGTTGAGTGCTTCTTGACCTGAAACGAAAATAATTGGGTTAGTTGATTTATTGTCTTGTTTTTTTCTTACCGTATTCTGCTGTATAGTTGCGTATATTGCTGCATAGGTAATCTGCGGCAAAGTTACGTATTCTGCTGTATTTACGTAGTGTGCTGATTAGTCACGTATTGCGCTATATGATTATTCTCCTGTTAGGTACTAAATCTGCTGATAAGTTACGTATTCTCCTGATAAGTTCTGTATTCTGCTGATAAGCTACGTATTTTGCTGATAAGTTACGTATTCTGCTGATAAGTTACGTATTCTGTTGTTAGGTAGTGTATTTTACTTTAAAGTTACGTCTGCTGTTATCATTAAGTTTAAAAGTATTGAAGCTGGCTTTAAATATTTTTTCACTTCTCATGCTCTGAAAGGAAAATTATAAATGTAGAGGCTATCACGCGATGGGAGAACGTGGAGGGGCATCGTCAATCTAAACTCTTCATCAAGGGGTATGATAGGAAAAAGACGAAACACTTTTTACAGCTCTCGAAACCAGATATAACGGTAATGGTAGGCATTATGACAGGTCATTGTAACTTAAACAGACATCTGACCATAATGAAGAGAAAGGAGGACCCAGCTTGTCCAGAATGCGGAGAGGAGACCGGCTTCCATTTCTTCGCCGAGTGTCCCATGTACTCGATGCCCCGATGGTTAGCAACGGGTAAGGACAAAATATCAGAGGAGGACATCAGGGAAGTATCAGTAGCAGACATGGTAAGATACTACAAAGCAACAGGTAGGTTCCACGGGGTAACGCTGCAGGAGCACCAGTAAACCAGTGCCCCGGGCGGGGTGGCTTGTGGAGCAGTGAGCCTTACACCAGGGGACACAGAATTGTGTGCGAAATGCTTCGGAGGCCCTCTCAGGATCCTCATTTAGTACATCTCAACCAGTAGTTAGGGGGGATGGAAAATGAGGACACCCCTGATGAAGCCAAAAGAGCGGCTCGCCACGTATAACTGGCCGTCATCCTGGATGGGGCTTGAAGCGAAACAGCCCACGCCGTCCGTCTCCAGCTGGGATAGTGGGTGAAATAGATCCATAGACGTGATCTGATCACCCGTCTGCGCGAGCCGCGGCGTCCCGATTAGAAATAATAATGCTCTGAAAGTGCTTCTTTGTGCAGGATATAGGCTGCACAAAGTCGAATTTTGTGCACCGCGGGCAGGCAAGTAATCGCGGAGGTGTACGCCCTGCGCGCGGCCTGCTGCCCCCCCCCCCCCCCATGCGTCAACATATTCTTCACTAAAGCAGAACAACTCATTCTTCAGTTACATTTAGAGAGTACTTTTACGTTTTATTTCCTCGCAATCAAAGTGAAAAGCAGAGTTTATAACTCGTCCACAAAACCATTTTATCCTCGACATTACTATCAGCCCTCGCCTTCGGCTCAGGCTGCTAAAAGTCTCGAAAAAATGGTTCGTTTTGTGCACTTGTTGTAAAATCTACTATTGAATCGTATGTGGTCTTCTAAATTTTCGCGAAGCCGTATACTGACTATATAATTTTCTGCCGTATAAGTAGTTACCTAGATCCTTCCCGAAGCCGGACTGCTTGACTCCACCGAAGGGCGCGGCGACGTCGGTCTTGTTGTAGGTGTTAACAAACACGGTGCCCGCCTCTATACGCTCGGCGAACCGCAGCGCGCGGGAGATATCTCGCGTGAACACTCCGCTCGCGAGCCCGTATTCTGTGTTGTTCGCGCGACGGATTACTTCGTCCATGTTTCTAAAAATAATAAAAAAATGTTTAAATTCTCAATCACAGTGTTGCAAGTCGAATGTACATTTAGAACTAGTTTTAACTACGGCTATAAATGATCCTAGCGCGTTTAGCCTCTCGCCATCAATACACATCCAACCAGAACAAAATGGGGCACCCGCAGCCGACCTTCGTTGGATTGGCCAAAATTTTGCACGCCTTTTGTCGGTCAATTTTACAATGAAATGAAATAAATGTATACAAACTACGTGCAAGCCTTCCCCCACTACGACTACGGCTACTAGTTACTTTTTAAAAATTAAGTAATTGATTATACCACTATTCTTTGTCATTTAGGCGGCTCCAACATGTATTATAACCATACGATGGAACTCACTGGCTGCTAAACATACATATGATCATGATAGGGCTGAAGGATTCCTCCTTGGCTATCCACATGTCAGTGACGTCAGTGCAGTATCCGAACGCGCGCCATGATGATGATGACTTCTTGTATCCATCATCACATTAGCCAAAAGACGTCCACAGCTGGAGCAAGAGCTCTTTTGACCCACGCCTGGCGTGTTCACGTTGTCTTCCTGTTTTTTGACCCCCTTTTACAACTTCTCTGCCATTAGTTTTTTGTGATGTACACCTTGCCAATTGACCCACAGGGCTAGAAGAGACTTTTATGGCAATCAACATGTCCTTATCTCAGATTGATGTCTGACACTTTGGTTGTTTTGCGAATCTCCTAGCTTCTTATTCTAATTCGTACTCACCGACTACTAAATTTGCTGATGATCATGATAGGACCGAAGGACTCTTCCTTGGCTATCCACATTTCGTCGGTAACGTCGGTGAAGATGGTGGGTTGTAGGAAGTACCCGCGTCGATCCAAGCGTTTTCCTCCGTACACTAGCTTAGCGCCTTCTTTCACGCCTCGCTCTACGTACTAAAACAAACAAGGTTATCTTAGAATTATCTTCAAATGCGGAACAATCACAGTCTCCTGTGTATTGTTTTGTTTTTGTGTGACAATAAAGAATTTATCTATCTATCTATCTAATTTCCCAAAATTAAGGAATAAGGAATTAAGGGTTTCCAAATTTAAGGAAATATGAAACTAATAAATATGTATTACCAAAAATTAATAACTTCTATGGAACTAGAATGCTAAGTCACCAAATTCCTACTTTCGTAAACGAACTTCCACAAGACATAAAAGAATTGTTTGAAGATTCAAAAAGTTATAAATATAAGCTAAAGAAACATTATTTGTCCAACCAGTCAGGATGTAAACAGATAACTAGAAATACTTAATTAATATTATTAGAATATGCCTTACTAATATTAGAAAATTGAATAGGAATTGCTAAGTATTTTTGCCAGTGTATAATCGACTCCCTTAGCACAGATAAACCATAGTGGTTTTCGTGCGAGCGAAATGTAAAAATAAATATCATTATAATGTGTAATAAATAAATTAAAAAAAAAAAAAACACAAATATTAGAATGACAGTGGATTGATTAGAATGCAGGAGAGCTATGTGTGAGAGCAGAACGAAGCGATACGTGTCCCTGTCGCTCCAATCTCTAACGTATCGCTCCGTCTTCCTGTCACACTGCTGTCTTTACTTTTTGGAATTTTCTACAAATTTGAAAAATCTCAAAATTTTACACTAATGTCTACTTCTGTTTCAACTGAAAATTAATATGAGTTCCGTACCCAAAGTGTGCCAACGTAAAATTAACTTAGACTTCTGGGTAAAGAGTTTACTATTAAACATTTGTTTCAAGTTACTATGATAGTCACCTTTAGAAATTTTAAAAGACATCCCCACAAAAACTGAAACTAGCGAATAGCTTTCCCCAAGGGACATGTCAAAATAGGTTTTTTTGTACTTCCTATTAAAAACTGCATAACATTATAGCTCATTTTGTATAGGAAGTGAAAAGCTTTTTCATATTTTGAGCTATCTTTATAGCTCCTGTGCTACGATGGAGTCGCAGGGGTGCGGGGCAGGTGGGGGAAGGGGGAAGCGTTACCTGGCTCTCCGTAGCGTGGAGGATACCGTCAGCGACAGAGTTACCTAAATCGAGCTGTACTTACTTGTATAAGTTTGTCTAAATGCGCCTTGTGGTTCTGCGGCCCGTGTGCTGTGCCCCGATGTAGTGGGTCCCCTATGACCATCTTCTGTGTTTCGGAGAGCACGCGCGCGACGAACTGGTCGTGTATGGATTCCTCCACGAACAGCCGCCCCGCCGCTATGCAATTCTCGCCCTTGTTGAAGAATACTGCCGCCATGCCCTGGGAAACGATTTAGTGTCTACTATTATAAAATTGTAAGTTGATTTTTTCTGTACATTAAAGATATTTAATTTTTTTTTTATCAAGTTATGCTATTTTGATGCCCTTGAATCCCAATCACTGGTTTTTGGACTTTTTGTCTGTTTGTTTATTTGATCGAGCATCACACCAAAACTACTGTACCGATTTTTTTATGAAACTTTTTTCGTTTGATTGCTAATAGTTTGACTTAAACACTGGTATTTGTTATTATGATGCGGACGAAGTCGCGGGCAAAATCTCGTATGTTTATAAAGGTCATCATCATTGCCCAAGCCTTATTCGTTTTACGGGGTATGGCTACTTAACCTCGGGGATTTGACGAATTTAGACATGATCTTCCCGTATACCGATTCAGATGAAATAAAGCCTATATGTGACTCCAAGTTAAGCTTTAACTTCCAATGAACACCCCATAAACATTCAATATGCGAGTACAGTAATGAATAATTTATTGAAATTGTGGATTTGGGGTCTATATCAAAAAAATGTGCATAATTGCGAAGAATATTCAATCTACAGAAACGGTTCTCCTACAAACATTACTACAGTCGAAATGATGACAGCAGTGTGAGAGCAAGATGAAGCGATGCGCTACCCACTGGAGCGACAGAGACACGTATCGATCCGACCTGCTCTCACGTATAGATTTTCCACTGTAGTAAAGAACTTATTTCTTTATGACATCACTTAAATTAGTTTGCATTGATTCAATACAGGGTGTAAGGGACGGTGTACCGAAAACTGAACGGGCGTGCTCACTCAACAAAACTGAACAACTTTCCCAAAAAAAAATTTTTGACCTCCATACAAACTGTTCGATCAGAGTGAGCAATTTGTATGGAGGTCAAAGATTTTTTTCATTTACGAAAAAATTTTCTTTGGGAAAGTTGTTCAGTTTTCGGTACACCGTCCGTTACACCCTGTCCATTGAATAAAATAGACTAGATATGTAGACGATCATGTTGTGACCAGATCATTAAAAAAAATTGTTTGGTTTTTAGAAGGCGTTCAGTTTTGGGTAAAAATTTACCCTTTGACAGCAGTCTGTCTCGACCACATATACAACGTGTGACGGGAAGGTGTGATGAAACTGAAGGGTGTGAAACTGAACAACTTTTCCCAAGGAACATAGGCCGAAATACAAAAACCAAATTTGACCTCCCATACAAAATGCGCTATCAGCTGATGCAGTTTCTATGGGAGGTCAAAAATTGATTTTGTTCTATGACCCTGACTTATGTTCCTTGGGAAAAGTTGTTCAGTTTCATGGGCAGATTCACACCCTTTAGTGTTATCACACCGTTCTGTTACACCCTGTATGGACGTCAAATTAAGCTTTCCTGCCAATTTCTACCCAATTCGAAACGCCCCTAATAAAGAGATTTACCTCCTCTCTGTCTGCCTAATAAAATAATATATCGGTACCGAGGATGTCAGACTTTATTGGTCTCCATCAGCTGTGCTGTGGAATGTTCGTGTGAAATATTATATACTTACGTTTCTGACAGCCTTCTCTAAATCACAGTCCTCGAAGATAACTAGTGGAGATTTCCCACCGAGCTCTAGAGATACTTTCTTTATATTCGATGCGCACGTTTTCATTATAGTTTGACCTGAAACAATGTAAAAAATCATGATTTTTTTTTTACAACTTCTGAAATTCCGTATAGTTTTACACTAGTCAAATGAGCTACTTTTTCTGTAGCTAAAAGTGAATTTTAGATGTCTTTCTCAATATATGTATTTTAAGGGATTTTTTGTTCTCGAAAATTACTCTTTAATAACATAGGGGTTTCGGGGGCGAAAAATCGACCTAGCTAGGTCACATGAAAAGAGCGCGATTCAGAAATTCTATAGTGCCATCTTTTGGTAAACTTTGGTTAAGCTCGGTCGCCCAGGAACATTACTATATAGTTACAGTGCTGTTGGGGAAGCATAGTTTCTTGACTTCGTCCGGGGAATTAGTTTAGTGTGTAATTGGTGCCCGGAGAATTAATATAGTCTATACATGACGCCCCGGGAATCAGTATAGTGTATAACTGACGCCCGAAGAATTATTAGAGTATAACTGTCGCCCAGGAAATTAGTATAATGTATACTGATGACGGGAGAGCTCAGTATAGGGACTTAAAATAAATAGCAAGTTAGTTACCGATCTCGGTGCTGCCGGTGAAGCCCAGCTTCCGGACGAGCGGGTGGTCGGCCAGCGCCTGCCCGCACACGGGGCCGGAGCCCGGCAGGATGTTGATGACGCCGGGGGGAATCCCCGCGCGCGCGGACAGCTCCGCGAACTTCAGCGCCGTTAGCGGACACACCTGCAACGAGAACACTTTTAAAACGTCTGAAAAAAAAATAGCAGTATCTTATGATGACGAAACTTTCTAACCAGTGCATGATACCAGTGATGAAGTACAGAGCAGATCGAATCTTGTACATTTTTGGTAGCAGAGCGTGGTTACAGTATACAGGGTGTAAGGGAGGGACGGTGTATCGAAAACTGAAAGGGCTTGTTCAGTCAACCAAACTGAATAACTTTCCCAAAGAAATATTTCTGGGAAATGAAAAAAATTCTTGACCTCTCCATACAAACTATTCGATCAGAGTGAACAATTTATATGAAAACGTCAAAAATTGTTTTCATTTTCCAAAATGATTCTTTGTAAAAAGTTGTTCAGTTTGGTTGACTGAACACGCCCTTTCAGTTTTCGGTACACCATCCCTTACACCCTGTATATTGATAGCGAGCGTTGCTTTTTGTAAATTTTGATGTTTTTTTATGAGTTCCGACTGTGTAACTTTGGGAGCTAGCTGTAGCTTCCCTGAAGAGCAGTGGACTATTCATCAATACATCGCACGAAACGTCTAATGCAGGAAGCTCCCTACTAAATTCCAGCAAAAACGTGTGGTACATTTAGGAGGGACAGTACCATAGTCACCACGCTAGTAATTGCAGCTGGCACTACGAAACGCGGTAGTTGTTGACGCAGTATGTAAAATAGTAGAAGGACGCTTCTGCCCATTCTCCGGTCCAGATTAAAGAGTCTTACGACACCCATGGCCACTATTCTTTGCTAGCACTATACGAGCACTTGAATTGTTAGTGGGATGGGATGTAAAGTATATTACTGCGGCGGACTTCATGAAGACAGCATCATGAGTGAGTTATCCACGAAATACGCTCTTTTACCAGGACCTTTTAAGTTGACATACTTTCACTGCTAACCATGAAAAGATTAAGTATTTTTTGGTAGCAGAGCGTGGTTACATACCTAGGTAGCGAGCGTTGTTCATCGTAAATTTGGAGGGTTTGACATGAGATCTGACTGTGTAACTTTGGGAGCTGGCTGTCCAGCAGTGGAGTGGAGTGTGCGTGGGATGTAGTGTAGTGAGTGGGCATTACCGCGGCGGGCTTCATGACGACGGTGTTGCCGGCGGCGAGGCAGGCGGCCATCTTCCACGACAGCATCATGAGCGGGTAGTTCCACGGCGTCACCAGTGCGCACACGCCGATTGGCTCCTTCTTTGTCATCGTCAGATTCCTGGAGAACAAACCATAAGAGGTTCATACATGCAGCTAATTCAAACACCACTGTTTTTAATTTAATTTCACTTGCTCCCTTACCCTTCAAACCGAAACACAATAGTGCAAACACGGCTGCTTTACGACAGAAATAGGCAAGCCAATGCATTAATCACACCAAAACACCATTGTCATCAGCTGAAAACGGGTCGAAGTAAATTGTGCTCCGTTTTGAAAGTTGATTTTTAAGAAGCTTACGTAAAGTATTATAACCCCACTACTAATTTTAAGTACCTGTAGAGCCCCGGTGTATCCCAAAGGATACAGAAGAGGATCGAGTTCCCGCGCTCGATATTCTGCCTTATTGCGTCGAAGCTATGGTTTATTTTGGTTTGGTGTGTATAGGGAGTAATGACCTATTTAAATTACCTTTCGAATGACGTATAAACCATAGATTAAAGTTGGCGGCAATCGGACGGATGACGCGCCAAAGTTCAAATTTTTTAAAAATCTTGGTCACGTGGCAACATCCGACCGATTTGAGTCGGTCAATGGCGGCCGGGGTTCAAGGCTATATTATACGACCGTAAAAATTCGCAACCCTCTTTTTAATTGCATAGATTATTGCGAATTTTTTGTATGATAGGATCAGTGAGGTTAATAAAAGCTTTTGTTGAAACCTTTATGGTCAGCATCGTAGTTACATGCCGGCACTTGTATTTAGACTCATGGTATGTTACCTGTTGGGCCTGGCGTGGTTGATAGGTACAGTGGCTCCCTGTATCTTGTCAGCCCAGCCGGCGAAGTATCTCCACGTCTCTATGGACATTCCCACGTGTGTCTTGAGTGCGAGAGTGTAGACAGCTCCCGAGTCTATGGACTCTATCGTAGCTAGTTCTTCCTTGTGTTGCTCCATTAGATCGGCTAATCTGTTAGAAGTAGAAAACAAAATGTTGTTATTGAACTTTGCGTTACTAAAAGTCCTAAAATATAATTCAAAATATGGGCACTTATTGGGGCCAGTTAGGTCCTTTGCGTTACTAAAAGTCCTAAAATATAATTCAAAATATGGGCACTTATTGGGGCCATTAGGCCACAATACAATTAAACTAAGATGTCCATCTGAGCACTTTGATCGTTAGTTTGTATTATGAATTCATGTCAAAGAGCAATCCCTAATCATGGGACTACGGGGAATCGTCCTTTAAAACACAAAGTAGTGTGGATATAAGCATGTTTTTCATAGCAATCATACGTAAGTATTTCTTGAAAACAAGAGCCTGAAATTTATTTATAAATGTAATGTAGTGTGTGTGAAAGAATATAAATGTAATGTAGTGTGTGTGTACCAACACTGATGTAATTTCGTGTGCAATAAAGAATATTGTATTGTATTGTATAGTATGTATGGCAGTGAAAGCTGGGTATGGCAGAAGAAGCATGAAAGTAGAATTAATCCAGTGGAAATGAGAGCGCTAAGGAGTATAATAGTGTGATAAGAGAACGGTGTGGCGTAAAAGAAGACGTAGTGACCAAAATCGAGAAAGGGATGCTGAGATGGTTTGGTCATGTAGAGAGGATGAATGAACGAAGACTGACGAAAGAGATCTACCAGGCGAGAGTGAATGGAAACGTTGGAAGGGGAAGGTCTAGGCGAACGTACCAGGACCAAATTCAGGATGTTCTGAATAAAGGCCAGGTTAAAAGTACCCTAAACCTACGAGCATGTATGAAAGGATTGATGAAAGTACAGGAAGCAAGGGAAGTATGTCAAGATCGTAGCAGGTGGAGGACTGCGGTCTCTGCCTACCCCAACGGGAAAGAGGCGTGATGTTATGTATGTATGTATGTAGTTGTAAGATGGTGTACCAACTTGAATAGCAAGGTCCCTCGTTCCCTGGCACTGATCTTGCCCCACTCTCCGTGCTCGAATGCCTTCTTGGCAGCTTGGACCGCTCTATCGACGTCGGTAACGGACGCGCTCTGTACCTTACAGATTTCGCTCTCGTCTGTAGGGTTGATTATTGACAGCGTCTTGCCTGGGGACCAGAAAAATATAGTTAGTTATTTCGTTAAGTTATTACTTTAGACTAACCGTGGTAGTTTCTGAAAAATCCGTCGGAGGAATACCATCTGTTTGCCAGTTTCTGTTACAAAGCAGCAAGGAAGCCGAGAAATTATGATAACACTTATTCAACATGAAAATTTCAACCGGGTACCTATTACCACAGTAAATATATAAGCTAAAGCAGTATGGAAACTCCTAACAAACGTCCAAAACTGGCGCACTCACACATGCGCACACCGCTACAGGAAAATAAACAGTTTTCGCGCTGAAATAAGTCCTGGGTGCCAAAACCTTAATACAAACAAATAGGCCTGTCCTTGTGCGATAAAAGGCGACTAAGTGACTTAACCTTTCCTTGTGTCGTAAAAGGCGACTAAGTGTTTCGATCTGCCCTTGTGTGATAGAGGTAACTTAACCTTTCCTTGGGTGCTAAAAGGCGACTAAGTGGCTTAACCTTCTGACTTATTTTATTTTTTCCTCCCATACAAAACGCGCTATCGGCTGACGCAGTTTCTAATGCTAATGGACATAAAAAAAAAAAAATTAGACCTCTTACGGAAAGTTGTTAAGTTTTACGGTCCGAAAACATGCTGAAAGCAACAGTTGATAGAAGCACCCAATATTTGAGTTCATCATACTATTCTTATTACAAAATTTCTGGGTTACAACCCTGACGCTCCGACGCAGAATAGTTCTTTTTTTCAAAAAAAGGCCCGAGTTTCCATACTGCTTTAACTTATATATTTACTGTGCTATTACGCTTCAAAGGATACAGCACTCTAAAGGTCAGAGAGAAAGACAACGTAGGTCCAGTAATAAAATCCCGTTGGCACCTGCGAGTTACGGAACCCTAAAAAGGATAGTGACAAGCATGACTTGTTGTCAAGAGTTTTCATGCCCTCATTTCAGACCTCAGACATAGCTTTGCTAACACTATTAGCAAACCAACCAACGACCAAAGGTTTCACGTGCTTTAAGAAGCAGGGAAATCGCTCACTCACCACTGTCTGAGTTGACGAACTGTCCATCGATGAACAGCTGCGTAGGGAATTTGATGTTCTTCTTATTGACATTCATTTCGACTCCCTCGTAAACAATCTCTTTGGCTGCGTCCCCTCCGCGTAGCTTTAGAACCGCCACTGTGTAGAACTCTTCGAATGTCGTGTTCATGTAAATATCTATAAGGAGGACATACCAATAATTACGAAACAGAATTATGGACTACAACTACAGAATTTTAAAATAATCATAAAATAATAATTTTGTGGCTAGTCATTATTGCCACAAAATGTGGTCTATTTTATTTATTTATTAAGGTAATCAACAGCACATTTCTTAAATAACATTTACAAGTGACTTAGTCTAGTTGCAGAGCCAATAATAGATTACCCCGTATTGTTTAGGGGAGTTCCTCTAAATCATTTAAACCACTACATGTGGTGTATAAAATGAAAGTATGTTATGCATACCATGACTATTTATAAGGCCTTACCCTCGAATGCAAATAAAATATCACGGATTAAACTTGATGAACTTCTATAAAAAGTTTCATCCCGTACTTGGCCTTCTTAGGGGATGAATTTTCATATATTGTCACCTACGTTCTCACCTGGATTTTAGAAGTAGCTTCATAGCTCTAAATTCACTGGATTGCCTAATCGTTGCGTTGGTCAATCAATTAGAGTTACAGTCGAAATAATGTGCTTAGAATGACAGCGGGACAGAGATATGCGTGAGAGCAGAACGCATCGATACGTGTCTCTGTCGCTCCAATATCTTACGTATCGCTCTGTCCTGCTCTTACGCTGATGTCTTTCTCATCAAGCTACATTATTTCGACCGTAGAGATTTATTAATACCAACCTTCATTTTGCAATTCCACTTCAGCTAAATCCTTGATTTCTTCAACTAATCTCACGACGTCCATGGACCCCGCTCCGCAGTCGAAGAAGTCTGTTTCATCGCCAACATCCACTCGCAGTATGGCGCTCCATACTCCACGCGCGCTTTCCACGAACTGTTTCTCCTATCAAATCAATTAGTCAAAATAATTAATTTAATAATTATACTCAGTAAAAAATCTGTAAGAACAAAAAGATAGACTAAAACTAAAAAGGCATCTAACTCTTCTATGAGAACTGACACCTAGGATTCGGACAAGAACTCAAACTCAAAATAGTTTATTCATTGTTGGATATTAAAATCTCTTAATGACGTCAACTAAACTTCACAAACAAATTGGCGCCATGGTGGAAAAAAAGGAGCGACAATAAAAACCCACGCGCTCTTTTAAATATGTTTGAATGTACAGGGTTGATACAATAAACATAAGTCAATCTGAATTTTAAATTAGCCTGTTAGAACCGCAGCCTAATCCCATGGATTTTTCTCTTTTAGATAATCTGATATGTTGTAATAACTTTTTTCATATAATTTCTGCTTGATAACAGTTTTGAATTTATCTAACGGTAAACTTTCAGTATGAGTGGGTTTTACTAATTTTGTGAACACGGCTGACATGAGAAGTAAGTTGATTCTTGTTTCTCATGTCGACACTGTGCCTGTCACTATATTTCTCGAAAATATGTATATTCCGTTTAACATATATTGAAGAAAGAACTGAGCGATTTCCACAAAAACTGAAATACGAAAAAAGTTATGAATATTGCATTACGAAAAAAAAAAGCTTTAAACACGATTTAAAAAGTACTGGTGTTCTTTTGTTTTTAGGGTCGATTTTGTAATATTTCTGACAAATAAAATCGAGTATTTACAGACTAACTATTTTTTGTTGTTGTAAACTAAAAATAATCTTACTCAATTTGATCACTCAAAATTTAGAAGAGTATTTTAGATATTTGATTTTCTCTCTCGAAACAATATCCGATATAACCTTCGATCAGAGATTATAAGATTAGTTAAACATAGCTGACTCAATTACCTCGGGCGATAGTTTCAATGTCACTTTGTTCTCGTTGGCTGTGAAGAAATTCGAAGCATTTATCATCTTGCCGTTTACTCTGAGACGTTTGATGTTCAACTGTGAAATAAAGGGTAGTACTATTATAGGTAATATTTACTTAAAAGATTAATCACCAGTTCGACAAAAAGTGAAAAGTAAAGGGAGGTGGTTTATCTTTTAACTTAAAAACACTTTTCTGCAACAAGAGAAGTTTCCGCCCAAAAGAAGACCTGCCCAATTGTCAGTCTTAAAATATTTTTCTTAGATTAATTTTTTCGAGTCCTTGTGATCCTGGCAATAATAGTACCAACCCATCTCTACTCGTGGTAGTTGTAAGAGGCAAGAAGGTATTACGAACCGAAAGAAGGGCAGCAGTATCTTTCTGTGTATCGTACTTGCATGCAACAACAGCGGTCGCCAGCTACAGCGCTTACAAGCGTGGTGACTATGGTAAATCCCCTCCAAGTACCACTCGTTTTGCTCCCTGTCTTGTAGTGGACATATCATGGGATGTTATAATCATTATTTATTTTTGCGTGGGGTTTAACACAACTCAGAAATCACGATAAAATATCAGCTTACGTATAGACGTATTTCCCGTGGTTCCAGCACCGTGCCACATTGGAAGATGCACAGGTAATTTTTTGTTTTATTTGTCCATTACACTTTGGTCAAGTTGGGTATTAACACTGTATAAAACCAGCTTGTTCTCATGACAAAAGGGCTTGATTTGATAGATAGATAAAGCGTTTATTTTTGACACCAACACACATGTACATTGATAAAGAAGGCATACATTTAAACAATGATTAGGACGAACTGAAGAACAAATCAAAACACATATGTGCTGTAGTGTGACAAAAAGGCCTAGGCTCAGCGATAGATTTGCCCTTAGAGAGGGCAAAAATTATTTCTTTGTTGAATCATCAAAAACGCCTTTTAAAAACCCACCTTCTTTCCATCATTAGCAGTGATGAGCAGCCCCGCTTCATGCACGGTGGCGGGCGCGCCGAGCCCCGGGATGACGAGCCGGTCCCCGCGCGTCTCTCCCCCCCCCTCCCCCTCCCCCTCCCACAGGGAGGAGCCGTACAACTTGAGCTCCACGTCCGTGCTCTCGTCGAGGGAATCTTTGGTCTGCGCCTTGATCACGGTGCTCGCTCCCGGGGAGGAGTCGAGACCGCGGATGAAGTTGTGAATGGCGACGCCGCCTGCCGACCAGTCGATCTGTTAAATAATACAAACTGATGTAAAACTCTGTTAACCACTACTACTACTCTGGTTACTCTGACTACTACTGGTTTATTTAATGGCCAGTAATTTGGATATTGACGATGAAATAGAAGAAGGGGCTGGACGGAGGCTAAAGACAGAAAAAGGTGGCTTACTCTGGAAAGCCTCCTCATGCCAAACGACAAACCAAGCAAGAAGCATAGATTTATATACTCAAATGGCAAGAAGATAAATAGTTCTTGTCAAGCTAAGTAAATGTACAAAAAAAGAAATAAATAAAAATTGGGATATTAAACTTCTGTCGTTTAGAGTGAAGTGTACCTGGTGCGTTTCCGGTTTGAATAGCGCGGGGTCGTAGGTGGCGCCCTCTGCGGGCTGCGCGAGCCGCGGCGCCGCGCCCGCCGCCACCAGGTTCACGGACTCCGCCAGCGCCTTGATACCTGCACAGGGGTATAGTATGGCATACGGTGTAACGGACAGGTTGGCCAATAATCAAAACGCATGATCAGGTCCATTGTGGCGGGGAAGTGGCATTAAATCAAAATCGAATCCCAGTTAAAACGAACTCAGTTTCACCTCTAAGGGTAATAGTGCGATTAAGTTCGCGAACTTGTGGTTCGACGACCTTTTTCGCTGGTGTGCCACCCTAAATACGCGTACTTTAAAACGCCCGAGTAAGTTCGTTGACGATCCGACAAGTTTGAAATTTTGCTCGTAATCCGCCACCGCTCGTACGTGTGGCATACATTATGATACACATACAGTGAGTAAGCATCACGTGTGTCACCGACGTCGAGCCGAGTAAGTTCGCGATTTTAAAAACCGCGTACTTTTAAGTTCTTACGTCTACTTAGGGAAACAAATCGATGGTCTACACTAGTCTACAGTCTGTCAAGAAAGTCATGAAAGAGAACTAAAATTATTTTTCACTTCTCATGCTCTGAAAGTGCTTTTTTGTGCAGGATATATTATTTTCATGACTTTTTTGACAGACTGTACCTATATCTTTAAACTTACCTTCAGGATAGAGGTACTTGTTGTAGATAGTGTCGACTGTATCGTCTATAGTGACTGGGAAGCGACGTTGGAGCAGAATCGGACCAGTGTCCAGACCCTCGTCCGCCCAGAAGATTGACAAACCGCACTCTGTGTCGCCCTCTATTAGCGTCCTAGGGAAACAAGTTTACCGTTAAGCTACATCACTGTTACTGTAGTAGGCTTATTTCATCCAAATACCTCGTAGCCCAATAACAGATGGCGCTGTAGAGTCTCTTAAACGCGTTATTTTTACTTAAAAAAAGAAAACAAATTTTCCCAAACATGAGACCTAGATAGATAAATTTTCCGACCCCGACATAGTGATTTTAATCTAAATCCTTAGAGCCGTTTTCGAAAAATCGATTACAAATATACAGGTTGTAAGGGACAGCTTTCCGAGAACTGATAGGGCATGATCAGTCAACGAACTTTCAGTGAATGAAAGTTTTAGGACATGAAAAAAAAAAATCCGCGTCGCCATACAGAATTCTAAACTTGATTGGATATTTTGTATGGAAAGGCCGTTAGTTTGTATAAAAATATTGCTTGTTTAATAGTATAAGGTAGTACTTATTTCGTCCAAGCATGCTCATAGTATTCTAACTAAAGCAGACCAACAGATGGGTCTGTAGGGTTTACCGACGTAACGTTTTTCCGGATAATACTTGAAAACACTGAGAAAACGATTTTTCGATTGCGCGCGGGGGTGCGGGGTGCATTGCAGGCGGGGGTGAAATGTCCGTTTTGTGTGATAGTACTTTTACTTTATTATGTTGCCTTGCTTACCAGTTAATAGAAGAAGCTCCCCTATGCCTCGGCAGTATACTCGGGTGGTAGCAGATACTCTCGTACTTTGGGTAAGTGATCACCTCCATGGGAATAAATTGTGTGCAGAAAGGCAGGATATTGATGTCGGCTTCGACCTGCGGATGAAAACCACTTGATAAGTCTCTAAATCAACACTGACTAACAGAGAACGCGCAGCCTGTTAAATTAAACAGGTCCAAAAACATGAAAAAGACATAATAATCAATATTGACCTGTGCACGAGGCGAGGCTTTGACCAACGGATGGAAGTATAAGTCATTTGATAAGTCTTTAAATTGAAAATAAAAACTAACAAACAACACACAACCTATTAAACAGGTGGGTTTAGAAACATGAAAAGGTCGCAGCGTGCATTCCTGTACAGGGATAAAATGGTGTTTCTCGCTTTCTTCGCGAATATTAGCACCATCAAGTATCGTTGTGTCTGTAAAGTTAACGATGAAAATGACAGCAATAGATTTAACGGAGGATTAACTACAAAGGCAACCCCTTTTAAAATTCGAGAAATATTATTTTGTTCGTTTACACAAAACGCTCAGCTTGATTTAGCATAGCCAAAGGATTGAAAGAATTTTGTTATTAACCTTTACGAATTTCTGTACCATCATGCCAAAATATAGGGTGCTTCCTAATCAACTACTACGTTCTTTCAGTATGTTACTCTGTTAATAAAACTGAACAACTTTCTCTACCTAATACGAAAAATATATTGAACTCACAGAGAAACTGCATTAGTTCACAGCGCGTTTTGTATGGAAGATCAAACTTTTTATACTTAGTGTGTTTCGACCGTCGTCGTTTTCTTTAGGGTCTGTGGTTAAGGAAAGTTGTTCAGATTTATGGACCTAGTAACATACTCAAAAGAACGTCATTCAGTAGGAAACATCCTGTAGATATTTTTTTATTTTTGTTATTCTACTAAAAATAGTTAAAGCGACCTCTGATATTTCACAGACTTAGCGCACAATTAGCATCTTACGAGTATGTGTATGTTTTATCGAGTGCAAAATTATCATGTATGAAACCAATTATGTCACCGCAAAAATACTACGTATAACTCCAACTTTGTCTCTTGTTTTTAGAATATAATAACTAAATATATTCACTCAACTCATTTTTACAACCGAGGCGATATTTTAAAAAAGGCTAGACAAATGACAGGGACCCATTATCGATTTCTTGATCTTTGAGATTTTAAAAATTAAAACGAGCCTTGAAATTTTTTTGATCATAACATCCCATGAAACGTCCACTACAGGACAGGGAACTCCTTCCAAAACTCCACCTTTTGCTGAAACAATGTGCAGGGGAAGTACCATAATCACCACGCTTGTTAGCGTTATGGCTGGCACCATGGACCGCGGTTGTTGGTGACCACAGAATGTTAAATGATACGATACACAGGAGGATGCTGCTGCCCATCCTATAGTTCATTAACCCTTAATCGTCTCTTACGACACTCACGGGTAGAGATGGGTTGGTACTATTCTTTACCGGCTCCACATACATACATAACATCACGCCTTGTTCCCGTCGGGGTAGGCAGAGACCACAGTTCTCCACCTGCTACGATCTTGACATACTTCCCTTGCTTCCTGAACCTTCATCAATCCTTTCATACATGCTCGTCGGTTTAGGGTACTTTTAGCCTGGCCTTTATTCAGAACGTCCTGAATTTGGTCCTGGTACGTTCGCCGAGGCCTTCCCCTTCCAACGTTTCCATTCACTCTCGCCTTGTGGATCTCTTTCGTCAATCTTCCTTCATTCATCCTCTCTACATGACCAAACCATCTCAGCATCCCTTTCTCAATTTTAGTCACTACGTCTTCTTTTACGCCACACCGTTCTCTTATCACACTATTTCTAATCCTGTCACTCAATTTCACACCAATCATACTCCTCAACGCTCTCTTTTCTACTGCATTAATTCTACTTTCATGGGCGGAAAAAATCTTCATACCTACTTATAAATAACATGTAATTATAAGGCATTCAATATATTATAATTATCGGATTATACAACAACTTTTAACATAAAATTTAACTGATATAACAACGCTACGCTCGCCTCCGCTCCATTCCGCCATACCCTTCGAACCTGACCAACTGTGTCGGGGTGCCCCGAACTCTTGCTCGCTGCGCTCGCTTATGATAATTTTTGTTATATGAAACGTTTATTATATCAATTGAATGTCATTGAAACGTTGATATACGAAAAATATTTATACAAAGTGACGCACACCCTTCCGGGGTGTGGCAATTGGTTATCGAAGTTATCTTATGGTCACACACGTATCCTACTATTGCCCTTGATTGGCAATTTTTTTTCCAAACAGGTGTTTTATAATTAAATTCCACGGAAACGAAGTTGCGAGTAACAGCTACTTTATTTGCTATTGCACTTTATATTATTTGAGGAAATAAAGGCTTGCTTTGCGTTGAAGACATTCTAAGTAAATCCCCTATAATTATTTATGATGATGACAAATTGATAAATTAATATAGTGTCACTACTGTGTCTGCTTTATTATTATTATATGTCAAAGTTGATTGCACAGCAACATCGCCAACATCCATCACAAGGAACATTTTCAAAGATATTCTTCAAGGATACTTTAGCTGTGAGTGAGAATGACCATTTTTAACCGAATCCAAAAAAGGAAGAGGTTCTCTATTCGACGTGATTCGACCCTTGGATGTGACCGTGTTTTTTTGTCAAAACCCATATAAGCTGAACCAGCGCTACGCTACAAACGCCCGAAATCAGAGACCCGCTCAAGGTCAAAGTGTTTCCACCGACGAGCGGCCGTGCTTCCTTCGCGTTATTTTATGTAGGGTCCTTGGGAGCCAACACTTTTTTTGCTTTCCCATACAAACCAAGCGCCGGCAATAGAGTTTCGTATGGAAGGAATACTAACAGATATATTTTAAGTTTTTCGTCCCCAACTTCAGGGGGGAAGATGATTCATTTTTATCATTTGTGTATTTTTTTATCTATTTTATTTTATTGTAATTCTCACGGACATACAATCCTATACAAGTGAAGCCGCAGGGAAAAACGCAAGTTACAAATTATAAAAACACTGATAATTATATGTAAACAATGACACTTCAGTTTTAAGTTTTATATCTGAATTGTTACATAAACAAAATTGTGGAGATATGGCGGGTCACAAGGTGATGTGCTCAAAATCAGATGATAGAGTAAACAATGCATGTTACTCGCGCGTGCTGTTATGGTTGGTATTGATAACGAACTTTGGCGCGAACATTGAGTCAAAAGCCCAAACTGTGGCAAAAAAGCGTGCACCACACGACTATCGAGCACATTGGAATAAAAATCTACGAAATTCATTCTGACTTTCTTCAAAAAGTTTAGGCTACATATAGGGCAAACCCTTTATTTCAATCGTATTTGTTTAAGGCTCAAATTGTAGCTGACTAAATTGTCCAGAGGAGGTTTTCTCAAATTGTTGGTATCATTCTTCGTTTCCAAAATATCGAGCACATAAAGTAATAAAAAAAATCGGAAAAAAATGTTTTTTTTTTTTACTATTTTGGCCATAACTTTTTTAGTTTTTTCTTCTTCTTGCAACTTACAGCTCTCTTAAATACGCGTCTTTTGAGTCATTTTTGAATATCATATCTTTATAAATCTCCGAGATATAAGGGGATCGCACTTTTTCGAGAAATCGGAGCCTACACTGGAGCGAACGAAAAGACATTTCCAATGTCAAAAGCTGATTATCCTGACGCCTGGACAGCTTCTAGTCTAGTTTCATATAAATCACTTGACTTGACAGAGCCAAAAAGCTCGTTGGTGAAAACCAAGTTTCACAGTCTTGCCCATCGTCGCAAAGTTGCATGTCTGTCGGTCTTTTACATATTGTACTTCAGAGAGTGTGCGCAAGAGCTCCATAAGCTTATTCGGCCGTCCCCGTTCTACCATCGCGTCGGGAATCCAGATGCGTCTGGATGCACCGCAGGATATCACCCACACTTGGTTGATATTCCACACATTCGCACAAAGCGCTTTACAGCGTGGAATTTTCTACCTGTGTCTGTGTTTTCGAATTCATATAACACAAATCTATTTAAGAATCAAGTAAATGTGCTTCTTTTGGGCAAGCTCGTTCGATCGTCGACTTCATCTATGTCCTCAGAGCTCAAGAGCTAAGGGTCAAGAGCAAGCCCATTGACAATAAAAATAGTAATTTAGACGTACTTCCGCCTAAAATCGAATACTTTCCGTCAGTCAGTCAGTTGCAGAAAGCTTCGTTAAAGTTACTCCTCGACCTTTTAGTCTAATCCCTGGCCTGGTAGCACGGTTGGTAGTGAATCTGTATACGGTTATAAACGTACAAACGTTTTAGTGACGAACGTGTTCCAAAAAGCCCTAGAATTTAATCTAACCTATTTAGCCCTACTTTGGACTCTGGTCGGACGGACGAAGTCCGTGTGGTGCCGGTAAAAAATAGCACCAACTGATATCTACCCGTGGGTGTCGTAACTGGCGACTAAGGGGGTTATAAACTGGAGGATGGGCAGCAGCGCCCTTCTATCCTACCATCTTGAAAACGGGTCACCAACAACCACGGTACATGGTGCTAGACGCAACGATAACAAGCGTGGTAACTATAGTTCTTATTGTACTCTGCAAATTTTGCTAGAATCCTGGAAGGAGCTCCCTGTCCTGCAGGGGACGTCTCATGCAATGTTATGATTCTAACCCCTATTGGCCAGACGACTAGTGTCTGTGGTCCATTCCAAATATCCTATATACATTTTTTGTTGAAACGATATCCAGTCAGCGCGTTAACGCAAAAATCTATAACATCCTGTTTAAGTTGTGCATTAATTCTTGAACATCCATAAGAAGTAGTTATCTTTAATTGCGACAGTACTTTACTAGTTTAAACTAATTACACTTTGTAAGTAACTTCCACAGAAGTAAGTAAAATAATAACAGGATAAATCAGGATATATTTGCCAGTACTATAATAACTATGTACATTCGCGGTCATTAAATTTCAATTAAATTGCTCTATTCAGCAACGTTTTACGAAACCAAGTTAAAAGCAGTATTAACAATAACCAGCTGTCAAAACAAAACAGTTGCATTTTCGCGCATTTTTAAAACCGGAATTTTGCCCAGCAGTGAGACAGTATAGGCTAGTAAAAAAATAAAAGCGGATTAAACTGACTGACCAAGATAAAAATTGTTATATAATATTAGTTGATTGGTATTTTATTGAGAGGTAGATGAATGCATCAAACATGAACATGACTTTGTAAGTATAGTGCCCATTAAGTAAAAAAAAAATGAAAAGGGTTGGCGCATTCAAACGAACAGGGAAGGAAGAAAATCGAGTAACGAACTACTAATAACAACCTGCACAGACACCCGCAGCAGCCTGCGTTGCACCAAGTGGTTTCACACTACCACTAAATAAATCGTTAAAATGCATAATGCTTGTAAATATTATAGACCTAATTCTTGAATATCACCAGGTGATTTCCGAGATTATATTAGTTAATTAAAATTGGCATTGTAATAATAATAATAAAATTATTTATTCAGATGACCAGGATCCATTATAGAGAAAAAATTACAAAAATACGCATAATACGTAAATTATGTACAAAAAATACGTACATACGTACCTACGCAAATTAACATGCAAACATTATTTTTTAATTAAAAATATTTTTTACTTTTTAGGAGTTTATCTGGGTTTTCATTGGGCTCCAGGGAGCCAATTTTTGAAAGTCGCCGGGTGATTTTTGAGATTTTCAAAATTAAAAAAAGGCATGATTAACTCATAAAACTCAAATTGTTATGTTAGTAATTTAAAAACTGAACATTATTTTATAATTAAAAAATATTGATCCTTACTTTTGAGGAGTTTAACAGTGCTTATTTTAATTTTAAAAATTTCGAGTCTTTCACAAATTGGCTCCCAGAGCTCTTTAAACTGAGGGACACTATAAACGGTCTTGAAAAAGCACATTTTAGTAAAATAACTTTCCTTATGAAACAGAGTAGGTCAGATTTAATTTTGAGAGGGAAGAACAAGCACCATTGATTATTGTATTATACATTTTTAAAAATTTTATGAGTTTCAGTCTGGGTAACATAAGCCCTAAATTAACTTGCACTATTACAGAAGGACCTCATCATCATATCAGCCGAAGACGTCCACTGCTGGACAAAGGCCTCCCTTAAAGATCTCCATAACCATGCCCTGCGCTACTCGCATCCAGTGGCTTCTCACAACCCTGACTAAATCGTCGGTCCACCTCATTTAACATCCTCATAATCATCATCTTATACACAACCCTTACATCATTAAACATGAGTTTGATAAACTAGCAAGCGGGTAGGTTTACTTACAGATTTGTATTCTTCTAGCACTTCAGGTATGACTTTCCCTTTCACCCTCCAGGTCTTGTACTTATATGCGGGAACTCCATTTTGTGCTGCGATTGTGGCTAGAAAAATAAGGATGTCACGTTAGATTGTACTCGTACTATTGAGGCCACTCCTCCGGGCCACCTCTAAGCTCATAATTACTTGCATTTGAAAACTAAAAGTAAATGAGTTGATCTGTCTAATCAGAGGATTGAGGTGAAAAATTATTGGGCAGACAACAAGGTCTGTGATTGTACATTGTTGTGTAATATAGATAGGGAAATAAAAATTTTAAATGAATTGAAATGATTATGAAAAAATATCTTATATAGTACAACTACTGGTACAAACTAGTTGGTCCATAAGAAAACATGAAAAAATAAGGTATAAATTTATTTAAATATTTGATATTTAAATTCAACAATTTATAGGTGTTTAAACAGCTGTGAGTGTTTTTCCTTCATTTTGGCAAGCAATGTGCAGTAGTTTGTATCAGTATAAACATCTTTAACAATTTTAAGTTATGAAAGTACCGCTTCAATTAAATGCAGGAGGAAGTTACGTTGCACAATGTGTACTTTTGAAAACAGTATAGGAATTCGGGAACATCATCATCTTATCTATTTCTACTGAAAACAGCTGTGTTTGTTGCTTTTAAATGAAGTTATTGGCAAATGAGAAAGTTCATCCTAGTCTTCAGGGTTGGCAAAGCACTTTTGATGGCTTATTATAGTTATTGTCAAAGTATGTCACGAATAATAGCAGGCATCACTTACCCTCAGGTAGGACTGAAAAAAAAAAATTAAGTACTCACCAAGAGGGTCTTCCCTGTTGCCTTTGTCGAGAACTGTGAACACACCAACAACATCATGGCCATCTCGATGTAACAACTTGAATACTTCTGCTGCGAATGTGCTCTGGCCAATGATGGCGACCCTTAGCTTCTGCTTTGGCCTCTATAAAACAAAGTTATGGTACAGTATATTAAAAATAAAAATAAAAAATTAAGTACCTAAATATTTTCAACCCCTCAAATATGAAAACTTTTTTTTAATAATTAGCTGATCATTTGAAGGTATGCAATCAAAAATGTTTACAGGATTTCAAAGTTTATAGAAAAGAAGTTTTTGCATTTAGCTTTTGGAATAAGTCCATAATCACACAAATTTATTAAAAATACTAGGCATAAAATTATTCCTTACGATCAGCTGTTAGCAGCTCAGAATAGTTAGTCTGTGGTTAGCAGTAACAAAATAAAAGTGGTATAAAAAATTATGTAAAAAAAAATTGGTGAACCTCATAACCTATAAGGTAAAAGCACTTATTACCCACTACAACAATAACTAAATAATTAGCTGTTAAAAAAAGAAATCGACAATTACGTACCTCTTCCGGAATAGCTACAGGAGGCATATTGTGTAGAAAATGCAAAATAAATACTGGTTTAGTGGCAAAGTGGTCTCGCTTGCCTCTTGTTATAGCGAAGCAAGCTGTTGTAGTAACTCGATACGATCTGCGCGATTCTATTTAACAGAGGCTGTTCATCGTCACGTCCACCTTGACACCACTTATCACCAAAGTTCAAATTCAGACGATAAATAAAAGACGAACAGACATCATTGGAAAGTCGGATACCGCCAAAATAAATACACATTTTGACAATTGATTGACATTTGTTATCAAAGAATTACAAATGACCAATCGTAAAAGCAAAAAGTTATCAACAGCATCGTGATTGGCTAGTTGTAATTCGCGCGCTTTCATTTCGGCCAATGAAAACTTGGCTGTATGGACTCAGTAACTCTAGCAATGATTTATAAAAAATATATTTGTGGAGGAAATTTTGAATTGAAAGTTTTGTAATGGAATAGAGTAAGTACCTCGAAAACAAGCTCGAAAAGCTGATTCTTTTTGGCAAAGTAGAGGGAATTAAAAACATTCTGGACCTCCATATTACCAACGACCTTCGATTAGCTGAAGACAGGGAAAAATGGAAGAAACTGGCTGAAACATCTACGATGGCGTTCCAAGTCAGACACGACCTTCAGTAACTGAAGAGCACGACTAAGAAGAAGAAGAGTAAGTACGGCACATTTTTGCGTGTTTGCTTTTAGACGTATAAATGAACTGACATAAAATAAACTGTTATTTTCCACCACGCGTTCCATATGCGCCATAAAATAAAGGTTGTGAGTTGTGATTAAGGGGTCACCATAAGTTTTTTCGACTGCGTAAACACATTAAAATTTGTTGATACCCGAGCGGCATACCTACACGAACCAGTTCGAAGTGGATATAGAAGTGTAGATAAAATTGGCACAGATGGGTCAAGAAAACAAACACATTTCTGGTTGGAAGCGGTTCAAAGTAGTTTTTGTAGAACTTCGCTAATCTTTCTTTTGTTATTTACTGCGAAGTTCAATGAGGATCATCATACACATTTGGTTTCATTCGTGCTCACTGTTAGTCTATTTTGATAAATGAATTAGATAGGTACTGTGTGTGAGATAGCGTGCAATATAGGTACTTACCAACTTTTTAGCAAGTCAACCGTGTCTTTTTGGAGAGTAACCGCCAGTTGCACAAAGATTTAAAGGAGCTTTAACTTAACAGACGCTTTGTGCAACTGGCGGTTTCTTAGATACCTACCTGTTTATCATCATGAGGCCAATCGAAATACTTCGAAAGGTAGCACCTAAGTTGCCCCACTTAAGATAGTTTACTTACGAGTACCTATGAACTTCAAAGTAGGTACCTATCACAGCAAGATATCTTCCAAGCAAGGTAGGCATGTTCTCAATTTTGGAGTTTCAAGCTTACTGCCAGCCATAAATACAATCAGAACGTCCTGACGGAACGTCAGGACGTTCTGAATAAAGGCCAGGTTAAAAGTACCCTAAACCGACGAGCATGTATGAAAGGATTGATGAAAGTACAGGAAGCAAGGGAAGTATGTCAAGATCGTAGCAGGTGGAGGACTGTGGTCTCTGCCTACCCCAACGGGAAAGAAGCGTGATGTTATGTATGTATGTATGTATGTATAAATACAATCAATGCAAACTACTTATTACTAAATCTATTTAAAGATGTCGTAATATAACACGTAATAAGCAACAATATTTGCTTATTCGATGCTTCAGTATGATGCCAACTTGTTGTGGTGACCAATTCTTGGAGTAAGCGTATTGACTTGTTGTGTCTGCCTTCAATAACACTATTGTCTTTTTAGCAGATTTATATTGGATTACAAATATCGAACTTGTTCATATCATGATCTTCGTTCATAGTGAAAGGACTAGTGTAGTTTTCTAACATCTTGTGTTGTGTTTTTAAGTGTTAAACAATGGCAGGACTGGATTTTGCAGTGTTCATTATTGTTGCTTTAGTTGTAATAGAGGTAAAATTATTAATAATACAAAAAACATGGTGAAAAAGATATATCTTCCGAAAACTTTAACTATGGATACAGACCATCAAACTCAACTCAACCTTTCCCCAAGGAAATATGGGTAATTTTTTGTATTTTCATAAAAACTGAATCATCGTGATAGCGCGCATTTTGTATGAGAATTCAAATTCAGTTTTTTTTTATTTAATGATGAATGATTAAAACTATCTAACTAACTCATTTAATGATCTGAATCCTTAGTTTTAGTTGTCCGGAGATGCTTATATCCTGTATTTTTTATTACGAAGGACTTTTTGGCGGGAACTCAGCGTGGAAGTTTGCCTGCTCGATTGATTTTTTTGTTTTTTTGTGCATTTAGTGATTTAGTGGATATTAAAGATAGTGTATTTAACAGTAAATTGACTACGGAGTGCGCAGCTGATGAAGATTTCAAGTTATCTCGATAAGCCCCGTTTGTGTTGTCTCAATATAATAAGTGTAGACATTTTCCTTTGTAAAGTCCACTATTGCTGTAATTCTAGCACTTGACACTGGCGGTTCGCCATATAATCAACTTCAATAACTGAAGAATATTCTAGAACACGGCACTGGCAGAAATGCCCCAAATATGGGTTGGCGATTGACAAATTATAAAAAAAGGTACTTACCTAAACCGTTGTTAATATAACTTGCACTCTTTGCATATAAATGTAAGAACTTCAACACAAAATGTACTTTGTTATGAAATAAATGAACTTGAACTTGAACCTTGTGCATAAGTACAGCGATAAACTTATATAATTACTAGCTGTTGCCCGCGGCTTCGCTCGCGTGGATTTCATATTTATGTTGTTACCGGTTTTCCGAAGCAATGTGATATTTTCCCGTCATTTCGGGGTAATTTTAAACTAAGGAAAAACAGGACTAACCCTGCGCAAATCAATGAGTATAATTCAAGATCCAGCTGAATTTTATATAATATACAGACGTTACTCATAAATTACTCAGAACAGAGGAACTTAGCAGCAGTATCCTAACAAATGTAAAGAGAGAGATGAGAGACACCTTTATGTAATATTTCAAAACAGAGCCAATTCGCAGAAGTAATTGAGAAAAACTAAAACCCTCTCCCTCTCTCTCCCTCTCCCCCCTTCCTCCCCCCCTCCCTCTGTCTCTCCCCCTCCCCCTGTCTCTCCCCCTCCTCCATCTCCCCCTGCCCCTCCCTCTCCCCCTAGGCCTCATAAGGAACCTACATGCCAAATTTGAAATCTCTAGACCCAGTGGTTTGGGCTGTGCGTTGATATGTCAGTCAGTCAGTCACCTTCTTCTTTTATACATATATATATATATAGATTTCAAAACAGAGCCAATTCACAGAAATAATTGAGAAAAACTAAAACCCTCTCCCTATCTTTCCCTCTCCCCCCTACCTCTCCCCCTCCCTTTCCCTCTCCCTCTCCCTCTCCTCCTTGCCCTCCTTCTCCCTCTCCCTCTAGCTGTACCTGTACCTCCCTACGTCTCTACGTCTCTACCTCTCTACCTCTCTACCTCTCTACCTCTCTACCTCTCTACCTCTCTACCTCTCTACCTCTCTACCTCTCTACCTCTCTACCTCTCTACCTCTCTACCTCTCTACCACTCTACCTCTCTACCTCTCTACCTCTCTACCTCTACCTCTACCTGTCCCTATCCCTACCCCTTACGCCAATTTAACCGCTATCCCTAACATAGAAATGACACCCATATTTATTTTTAGACATTTCAAACCTATCGCACCCCAACCCCATCCCCAGGGGACGATGGTATTTCACGTCCACCACGTTGGATTTCAAAGTTACTGTAGTTTTCGTAATCAGCGACCCGATAAACCATACAAACGACACCCATATTGATTTTTAGACATTTCAAACCTATCGCACCCCAACTCCATCCCCAGGGGGATGATGGTTTTTCACGTCCACCACGTTGGATTTCAAAATTGTTGTAGTTTCCGTAATCAGCGACCCGATGAACCATACAAACGACACCCATATTGATTTTTTGACATTTCAAACCTATCGCACCCCAACTTCATCCCCAGGGGGATGATGGTATTTTACGTCCACCACGTTTGATTTCAAAATTGTTGTAGTTTTCGTAATCAGCGACCCGATAAACCATACAAACGATACCCATATTGGTTTTTAGACTTTTTCACCCCATTTCCCTTTTTTAGGGGTTGAATTTGGGGTGGAATTTCAATAACCGTGATGAACGTTGCATAGAATTACATCATTAATGCCTAAATAATAAATTATGTGGATTTTACTTTAAGAATAAAGAATTTTCAACTTCATCCCCCTTTTCACCCTTAAGGGTGTCGAATTTTCAAAAACCCTGAGACACGTAATTAATAATTTTTAGTCGTCAGCCTAAATACAAATTTTGAAGATCCTAACTTCAAAACTGGCGGACTTTCATACAAACTTTCATCCCCTATTTTACCCCCTTAGGGGTGGAATTTTGTAAAACCCTTTCTTAGTGCACCCCTAGGCCTCATAAGGAACCTACATGCCAAATTTGGAATCTCTAGACCCAGTGGTTTGGGCTGTGCGTTGATATGTCAGTCAATCAGTCAGTCAGTCAGTCAGTCACCTTCTTCTTTTATATATATAGATGGCACATTTATTTTGTCAGTACGCTAAAGAAAATAAAAATTATCACGCTACGCTAATCCAAATCACATAAAAATCATCGTAAAAATGCTTTACGCTTTTCCTACAGAAAAATAATCAATATACAGGGTGTAACGGACAAGTTGGCAAAAGCTGAAAGGGCATAATCAGTCAACGCATCTGAACAACTTTCAGTTGATAAAACTTTCAGGAAATTATAAGAAAATCGACCTCGCCATACAAAATTGTAAACTTGCTGGGACAGTTTGTATTGAGATACCGATTATTTTTCATTTCCTGAAAGTTTTATTTACTGATAGTAACACTTACCTACACCCTGTATGTAAAATAATATGTATTCTAATAATGTATAATTACATATTTGTTTCTGTAGAATAATACTTTTTTATATTAAAGAGATTTCGATTTCGACACTATGGGGTCGTAGAGAAAAAAAAATTGTTGGGCTGTTGTACGAAAGGTCTCTTAAAATATTGTGAGTTTGCAAAGACTACTTTTTGATTTAGGAATCCGTTTGCAAAATTTTTAGCTTAAGGTGATCTGTGACGGCCAGCTTAGACCCGAACGCAACTAGATGGAGCCACTGCTGCAAATATAAGGTTTTATTTTTTTAATGCAATAAGTACCAACTATATATGTGCAAAAAGTTGATTCGCCTAAATTTCATCGTGCAACCAACGCCTAACAACAATTTCGATACGAAAAATATCTCCATATGTCCACTAAAGTCAATTACTCTCGTCAGTCCGTGTTTACATGAGTACGATCACTCACACATGCACTCAAAGCACAACCGTACAGTTTTAACCGCACGCCCACAACCAAAAGTTGCTAACAAAAATAGTATTTTCAGTACATTAACTGTATTTTTGTATTAATTAGCGAAAAATTTAACTAAAATAGCAGTATTCGTTCGTTTTTCAACAGAATTTTATGTCCCGCGTAAGAATGCAAGTCATTTAAATTTTTGTATGGAAAACAGATCACCTTAAGAGGCTACCTCCCGTCCACTAGCGCCCCAATCAGTTAAAAACATATTACTCGCTAGATACAAAATTTATCGGAAATCCGGAAAGACAGGTTGAAGTAAAGGTACCCTAGTTTATTTAGAACCTATTTATTTTGCAAAATAAACTTTACTGTTGTTACAGATACAATAATTGCTAAAAGTGGGTGTTTTTCGCACTTTTTGTATCTGTTACCTACTACAGTGAATTATATTTTACAGAATTTGTAGGTTCTAAATAAACTATAATTTAGTTAAACTATAATAGTTTTGTATTTAGCGAGTAATATTTTTTAACTGATGGTGGCGCTAGTCGACTGCAGGAAACCCCTTAAGGCGGTTGCCGGGTGGCAGCACCTTACTTTTAGAAATAAATTTATTGCGTCGCAAATACAAAACTTTTCAGTAGTATTGTTCGTTTGGCGGCAATATAGGGTAGTTATATATGTTATAACCCATGACATCATAGCTTAGTTTATCATTTATAGCTTTGTATTGTTAAAGTGCTAAAAGTGGCCGTTTTTGGCAGTTTTACAATACAAAGCTATTCACGATAAGCTAAGATGTGATGTGATGGATAATAAAATATAGAACTACCCCAAATTGCCGCCAATCAAACAATCCTTATTAAATGTTTTGTTTTTATGACGCCATAAATTTATTTCTCAAAGTGGCAGCACTTCTGCTCAGCAACCACCTTAAGCACAAATTTTTGTTAGAGTCAAGTGCCAGCTAAACGATTGTTTTTGGAAATGTGGAAAAATTCAATGTTGTATTTATGAAATCAAAAGGAAAACTATCAGTAGGCTTTACAGGTTAAGGAGTAGGTACACACGGCCGCACATCAGTAGAAACACTTTTGGAGCTTATGGCGTGGTAATAGAGTTGAATAAGTTTCTACCGACAAGCGGTTGACCGTACTGAAATACGAAAACTTTATTAAGTTTTATTTTGATTATATTCAATATAAATAGCAATCGTGCGCTAAGCTTCGCTGGTCGTTGGGTCAGAAAAATATACCTCTTTACTACGGAACCCTACATTGCGCGGCCGGTTTTTTTATATTTATGTGTTTTGATGTCCTGAGAAGCGGAGGTTAGACGGTAGTTAGTTTCGTGTAATGTAAAACCCAGTCCTACCCCCAAAGAATGTGGAGTCCTTGCTGCGCTCGAACCTTATACTTCAATTAAGGCTGAACAGATATATTTTTCTTCGTTCGTTTTGCAGCATTTTGCTCAATTGCAATAGGGAATTTTCCTTGACGTCTATCTACTAAGTTTTTTTAAGTGTCGGTGGGTGGTACCCTGCTTCTCTGCTCCGTGGTGGTACCCTAATCACTATTGGTTGTTTATTTTATTTAGACATAGTAAAATTCATGAAATCTTTTTACAAGGAAGAATGTTACAGGCATTTGACAGAAGCAAAATAACTGACTTATTATCACTGATTACTATGTCATACCGATTACTGGTACGAGTAGCACAAACGTCAGTTTATTGTTATCTAATACAGATTAGATACTACCACCACCACAAGGTGGCACTATGATGGTTTTTCCTCTGGCTGATTTGCAGCGCCATCCAGTGGACATTTAAAAAGATGGTTGAAAACACCCCAACGTGTAATAAATGTTTTTGTGTTTATGTAGAACCCATTGTCCGTATCAATCAGCATTGTTTAGTTCCACTAACAGCACTGACACATTGTTTTCTTACAGGTGAGAGGCCGCCCAGACTTGGATGATGACGATGAAATACCTCTCTCAAGATCACTAGGTTTGTAAAGTCTCGGGCAACATGTAAGATCCTAGTGAAATAATGAACATAATTTTAGTATGTTCCTCAAGCCATGAAACTGAACAACTTTTCCCAAGAAACATGTCGAAATACGAAAATAAAGTTTTGACTTCCCATAGAAACTGTATCAGCTGATACTGCATTTTGTATGGAAGGTGAAATTTGGTTTTTCGTACATCGACCTATGTTCCTTTTGGAAAGTTGTTCAGTTTCATGGTCTTATTTTTTTTAATGCTACAAGTGAGCAAACGAGCAGAAATAGGCAAGGGGGTGGTATTTCCCCAGACGGACTTTGCACTAAAAGCCCTACCACTACAAATTACTAATTATTAACAAGCTAAAATTATGTCACGGTACCATTATTAATCGTTTCAGGCTATTTTGTTCCATCTAACTTTTCTTACAGATCAATTTGCTTAAGGGGCTGATATGATAAGGGTTAAATTACCTCCCTTTCTGCATGTATATTGAATAATGTGTAAAAGTTTTAGCATCAGAGATATGGGTACTTAAAAAAAACCGGCCAAGTGCGAGTCGGACTCGCACCCTAAGGGTTTCGTACCTATCTACCATAATAATATGATATACTAAAAGCTTTTGCTCTTTGATTTTAAAAACTCCGCGACCATCCAACTTAACCCCTCTTTTATAGAAAAGTTCTTGAAACGGGAGCTCACCTTAATTGGTTACTATTAGTTGTGAGAAAAATTTAAATATTTATGATTTTAGACTTTTCCCTTTATTTGTACTGTGAGACCTAGCTTCTTGCCAAATTACATAATTTTAGGTCAATGGGAAGTAACCTGTAGGTTTTGCTTTTTTGCATAAATGTATGGAGGTGAGGACATAAAAAGCCATATCGTTTGATTGCGTCGTTGTAAAAAATTGAAATTTCAGATCTTGTGTGGTTTATGGACCTTAATATTCGTTATCAATTTCAACCTGATACCTCTTCTCGTTCGTGAGAAAAAGGGTCTTGGCAGTCAGACAGACAGACGGACAACAAAGTGATCCTATAGGGTTCCGTTTTTTTTTTAATTTGTGGTACGGAACCCTAAAAAAGGTTTAATATTAAAAAGAAGAGGTAACTTTGGCCTTTTTATGGCGTATAAAATGTATTGGTGGCGCTGTAAGTTGCTTAAACGCGCAAAGAAATTAAAAAAAAAAACCGGCCAAGTGCGAGTCGGACTCGCGCACTGAGGGTTCCGTACCACCACATAAACATAATTGTATTAGTTGAAATTTCAGTAAGTTAATGTGCTAATTTTTTGAGTCCGACACGCGCTTGACCAAATTTTATTATTTGTTGTTATTTTATAGCCTATGCCCTATAAACATACAAATTTTCAAATTTGTAAGTGTTTCCGTTTTTAAATAGAACTAAAACAAAAATCGCCTCAGCATCCATCCAACTTGACCCCTCTCTTATATGAATGTTCTTGAAACGGGAGCTCACCACAATTGGTTACCATTAGTTGTGAGAAAAGTTGTAATATTTAATGATTTCAGACTTTTCCCATTATTTGTACTGTGAGACCTAGCTTCTTGCCAAATTTCATAATTTTAGGTCAACGGGAAGTACCCTGTAGGTTTTTCATTTTTGAATAAATGTATGGAGATGAGGACATAAAATGCCATATCTTTTGATTGCGTCGTTGTAAAAAATTTAAATTTTCAGATCTTGTGTGGTTCATGGACCCTAACATATGGTATTAATTTCAACCTGATACCTTTACCCGTTCGTGAGATAAAGGGTCTTGACAGACAGACAGACAGACAGACAGACAGACAGACAGACAGACAGACAGACAGACAGACAGACAGACAGACAGACAGACAGACGGACAACAAAGTGATCCTATAAGGGTTCCGTTTTTTTCTTTTGAGGTACGGAACCCTAAAAACGGTAAAAACGAATTTTCCCAGACATGAGACCTAGTTAGATCAATTTCTCACCCCCGAAAACCCCTGTATGGTAAATTTCATCGAAATCGTTAGAGCCGTTTTCGAGAAACCGATTACAAATATATATATATATACAAATATTGCTCGTTTAATAGTACAGGCTAATATGTGTAACACTCACGAGTCGTTTAGTAATAAAAATTCTAACTTATTGACCTTTACAAAACATTTTAAACTAAATAACTATCAAACTCGAACTGGACAACCGAATCGAACAAATTTTTTATTTACCTTTCAAACCAAATATACGAAGAAAATTTTTCACTAGTTAAGATGGTATCCTAGTCCGAGATATAGGTATTTGTACAACCTATTGCAGTCCCAATGCAAACCCAATAATCCTCCCGTAGTGTGCGATAGGGACCACCTACAGCTTAGACGCATTTTACCTGCAAAACGACGACGTTCCGCTTTCCCCATAACAGCTGTTTTCTTCTCCAAAACTGAGATGATTCAATGTCTAAATATGGCGGAAAAATGGGGCATTTTTTCAGGTTTTTACAAAGAGACTTGAACCTCGCTATCGAGCGCAGCGAGGTTAAAATCTCTTTGGGTTTTTAGATACCTTGATGTAAAAACAAAATACGATCGCTCTACAGAAATGGGAAATAAATTTTTATCAATTTGTATGAAAGAAATTCAGCTAAGACCCTCTTAAATGACGTTATGACGTCCAATAAAGTATTATGTAAGGAATCTACTAACATGAATAATTTGAAACTGAAAAATCTGATATCTTGGAAAAATTTTGCACTCCTAGCACTGGCGTAGTTTTTGTTTTCGTCTACTGAGTTTTAAACCTAAAATTACTTTTTCATCTCACAAGCTCGGAAAACTTTCCTTTATCGGTCGAAATCTACGAGCAATCGTCATTTTTGGCCGCTAGCGTGGAAAAAGGTTCTGAAATATGAAGGATGATCAATTATGAATTAAAGTACTGTAAGCACTCGCGCCAAATAACAATTTTGTTGCCTTGAATGACAAACAACTATTTCTTCAGGTTACACCGTAAAAAGAAGTTTAGGTAAAACCCTGGAAGACGCTAAATTAAGCAGAGAATACCTGGAGCTGTACCAAGAAATGTTGAAAGCTAGTCGGGAATCGTACGAGAAAGTAGACGAAGAAGAGGCGCGATTAGAATCTGTCGTTGGCAGGGAAAAGGCTGAGATGTTGAAAAAGGGTAAGTAAAACTAAAAACTGACCTAGTGCGCGTCGGACTCGCGCACCGAGGGTTCCGTACCACTAAGGTAAAAATACCGTCTTAGTCATGGACGCGCAGTCACGCAAAAGTGTATTATATGCGCGCGAGTTCGACACGCACTTGACCAGTTTTTATTATTTGTTGTTATTTTAAAGCTTATGCACCATAAACACCGATTTTCACATTTGTAATTGTAAGTATTCCCTTTTTTACGATAGAGCCAAAAGAAAATCGAGCAAAAATCGCCTAAAAACACGTTTTAAGTAGGGGAGCACCCTATATTCTTTTTTAAATATTTGTTGAAATTTCAACTGCACACCTATTACGGTTTATGAGATACAGCCGGCTGACAGGCAGACATCGAACGCATAATATTAATAGGTAAACGTAATCATGAGCCATTCATAGTTGACAGTTACGCTTGTTATATGGAGCACAATACTACATGTCCGCGGTGTATTGTAATAGCTATACATAAAAAAGTTTTACTCGTAAATTCTAGGCTTGCACTGTTTTGTGCAGTCAACGACAGGTCAAACTTGACACTCGCAGTGTGACTCTAGCACGTACGTCTATAGAAATAAAAACGGTACAAAGTCCAATGTGTCAAGCTTGATGTGCTCTTGACTGTACTTAAACGATGTACTATCGAGGCCAGTATCGCCTCGCCGAATGAAGAAAACGTAAATTTTGTCGTGTGAGAGTATATAAAGCTTTTATCTAGCTAGAGGCTCGTTTTTGCGCTGCTTGTTTGCAAACATTACGCTATTTCCTAATATGCGAAAAATGAATACAGGGCTTTAAAAATTGGTGCAAAACTTGCGCAGAACCTTTTAAAGGCTTATTCTGGGGTCTGAATGAACTTAACTTCACTCAACTTTTGTCCTAAAGCTTTTAAAAATTTACAAAAAGAAATTGGCTCTTCGTACAAACTGATCGATTAAATTTATATGACAACGCGAATTTGGAAAAGTTGTTGCATTTAGCCCATGGATTAACCCCAAAAAGGTTTTACCCCATTTTTTTTAAGCCATGCATAAGTAACTCCCGATGCCTGCCTACGCAGGATTTAGACGAAACAATTCTTAACAGGGTAGACGGCAAAGTCCACGATAGTACAGACAAGAGCACCTTAACCTTGACATATTGGACTTTGTATAGCTCTTACTTCAAATGTTTTACGCGTTACATTTGCACTGCAAGTGTCAAGCTTGGCATGCTCTTTACCGTACCTATACGTAATTCGTTTTCGTAATGTGTTGTATATAAACTCACATGGTAGCTATATATGTGCACTTATCACCAGCTTACACATCTCAACGGGGAAGAAACTCGACCGCTGCACAGAAAAGGGATAAAAGAGGAATCCCCATACAGAGCTTGTTTGAGCGAAAACTGACGCTGAAGTCCTTTTTTTCACCGTACAAAATAGTTAAGATGCTGTTTTTCTTCATGGTATGACATAAGAATAAACTATTTTTTGTAGTAATTACTTAATCGTATGTTGTATGGCTTGAAAAGCTTATTTTACTCTATGTATGTAATACCTTCAAGAATAACACCTTCTTAACGCTCTTTTAACAATTAGTGTAGTGACCTGCGGATCCTTCCGACGCGGAGAGTTCCGCTCACTACGCTCGCAACGCTTTTTAGGTTACCTATGCTATGTATGACACATCTGATGGAATTTGAGCTGGTGTTATATGACAGATTTTTCGGTTGCGTAACTTTCTGGACCGGACTGTGAGATAATTGGAACAGATAACCTACAAACCTACCTATAATATACATGATATACATTCACAATACATTCACAATATTTTAAAACATAATGATTGACTTTCATCTCAAGTACGACTCAGTCATGTGACTCGTGCTGCACGTGTCTTGTCACCCTCTAACTAAAACTCATGGGGTTCTAAAACTCGTTCAGTATCAATTTGCCACAGTTTCGTTTTGCCACGATCGAAAATACCTACAAAAAGTAACGTTTTGCCACGAATTCCTTATGGGAAGTACAGTTGCAAAGAAAGATGTTTACTTTTAAAATATTTTATTATTTCAGTCATCTACAGATGTGACAAGAAAAGAAAGTTTTCAAAAAATAATCATTATTTATTATGTTCAGTCTTTATAAAATTATAAATCGAATACAAATAATCAACAATAATATATAAATATTAATCGAATGTCCAATGTAAAGAAACCAAATAATCAAATACAAAAATAAAACGGCGGCAACCCGATTGCCCAGTGGCGCATTTATCGCAACTTAATTTATTTCTTCAAATTTAAGGCCTTCAAATCTAAGAATGCTGGCAAATTAATTGTTTAGAAGTTATGACTTTACTTACACTATAAACATATTTCTTTAACGTAAAACTTTGCTGCATTCTTAGACTATTTTTGGTTTATATTCGTTTAAATAAATTGAGGTGAGGGCGCCACTGGACAAACGATGCGTGAAATTCGCAGAAAGGCATAGTGTTATTCCGAAAAAAACAAGTTGGAGGCGTACTTTTATGCATTTTTATGGTTTCGAAGCTTGGTATGATAATAAATAGAGTGTGGATATTCTGATATGATTTCATTAGTTGGTAAAAATGTATTGAAAACGTAACACTTTTCTTTTCAATACTCTGCAAAACAAATTCGTGGCAAAATGATACCATTTGGTACGCATTTAACGATCGTGTCAAAATGAAACTGTGGCAATGTGCTACTAACCCAACTCATTAATGTTACTATTATAAGTACATACAACCTCAATTTAGAACACCTAGGAGGTACCTACTAATTTATGTGTCTCAGGCTTATGATGTGTTGAGTTTGTAAAAAAAATATTCAAAACCAAAATCACTAACAGTTTTAATGCACTGTACGCCGGCTAGAAGTAATATAGTGGTGTAGATTCTGGTAAACACAAACTAAACTAAATTTGACAGGTCTAAAAGTATTGCTGTCTTTTTAGGGTTCCGTACCTCAAAAGAAAAAATCGGAACCCTTATAGGATCACTTTGTTGTCCGTCTGTCTGTCTGTCTGTCTGTCTGTCTGTCAAGACCCTTTATCTCACGAACGGGTAAAGGTATCAGGTTGAAATTAATACCATACATTAGGATCCATGAACCACACAAGATCTGAAAATTTCAATTTTTTACAATGATGCAATCAAAAGATATGGCATTTCATGTCCTCATCTCCATACATTTATTCAAAAATGCAAAACCTACAGGGTACTTCCCGTTGACCTAAAATTATGAAATTTGGCAAGAAGCTAGGTCTTACAGTACAAATAACGGGAAAAGTCTGAAATCATTAAATATTACAACTTTTCTCACAACTAATGGTAACCAATTGTGGTGAGCTCCCGTTTCAAGAACATTCATATAAGAGAGGGGTCAAGTTGGATGGTCCCTGAGGCGACTTTTGTTTTAGTTCTATTTTAAAAACGGGAACACTTACAAACTTGAAAATTGGTATGTTTATAGCGCATAAGCTATAAAATAACAACAAATAATAAAATTTGGTCAAGCGCGTGTCAGACTCAAAAAATCTAGCACATTAACTTACTGAAATTTCAACTAATACAATTATGATTATGTGGTGGTACGGAACCCTCGTTGCGCGAGTCCAACTCGCACTTGGCCGGTTTTTTACTCCCTACAGACTAATAAAAGACAGCATCAATTTTAGACCTATCATATTTAGTTTAGTTTTAGTTTGGGTCTGTGAGAATCGACACCATTAAGCCTTAGATCGTAAGGTCGTATCGATCATAGTGTTATTACTGACGTTTGCTAACATGCTGCTGATTGTACTATTGACGTTTTCTTACCCATAGAGTTAAGAACCTCGCTCCGAGCTCGCCATGAGTGAGTTCTCAACCAACCAAAAGGTTCTGCCAAGAGCACGTCACTTGGACTTTACACTTTGTATGATGTATTTTTTTTTCGTTTATTCCAACCATGTCAAAAGATTTTGCAGCTATGTCAAAAGCATTCGCCTAAAGCCGTCAGAAAATACAAGTTTGTAAAACAATGTTATTTTTTCTGTCAAATATATTCTGGTTTTAGTGTCATGGGCTGCAAAATGTGTTTTTTATCGTTGGAATAAATGAAAAAAATTGATAAATACTGTTCTTATTTCAATAGCCGTAGGAGCTAAAGTCGCGCTGGGAGTGTCGAGTTTGACTTGCTCTTGGCTGTATTATTTAATCTGTGTAGTCGATGGTGACCGCGATTTAGTTCCTAATTTTTCATTGCCTATTCTTGTTGCTACATATTCATCGCTCGCAACTTAATTGATACTACTAGACTTAATTTGTGTAATTTGATGTCCCGTGGGGTGCCGGCAAAGAATAGTACCAACCCATACATACCCGTGGGTGTCGTAAGAGGCGACTAAGGGTTAACTGGAGGATGGGCAGCAGCATCCTCCTTTGTATCTAACATCTGACTTACTGCGGTCACCTACAACCGCGGTCCATAGTGCCAGCCGTAACGCTAACAAGCGAGGTGACTCCACATTTTTCCAGCAAAAGCTAGAATTCTGGAGGGAGCTCCCTGTCCTGTAGTGGACGTTTCATGGGATGTTATGATGAGGAGCTAAAGTCGCGCTGGGAGTGTCGAGTTTGACTTGCTCTTGGCTGTATTATTTAATCTGTGGCTGTAGTAGATGGTGACGCCGCGATTAAGTTCCTAATTTTTCATTGCCTATTGTTGTTGCTACATCTTCATCGCTCGCAACTTAATTTATACATACATACATAACATCACGCCTCTTTCCCGTCGGGGTAGGCAGAGACCACAGTCCTCCACCTGCTACGATCTTGACATACTTTCCTTGCTTCCTGTACTTTCATCAATCCTTTTATTCTCCCGGAGTCTCTTTAACGAACAGCTTGACGCTTTAATTTACGATCTCCTATTTTGTAGGCAGGTGTATAAAGGATCAGCGGCCAGTAACCGCCTCAGCACCAGACTTGTTCTTTTTTATAACCCTGTATATTTAAAGAGGTGGTTCTGCTCATGAAACAGAACAACTTTTCCCAAGGAACATAGGTAGAAATACGAATAAATATTAGACCTCCCATACAAAGCTGTCAGCTGATGTAGTTTGTATGGGAAATCAAAAAAAAAAATTGATAAATAAAATAACGGTGTATTCTAGGTGCTTGTCGGGAACTGAGCCGGTTAAATGATTGCCGACCCAAAATCGGAACTAACGCCGGAAACTTTACGAGCAAAATATAGGGTGCTTCCTAATCAACTTACGAGTTATTGCAATTTTTCGTGGACTAAAATATTATATGTTTATTGTGCTCGGTATTGTAATTTCTTGTATTGAGGTTTGAAACTGAAAACCAGTGCTGTGCACCATGTGCTTTATTGTATGGTCAACCGCACATTAGTAGAAACATTTGCAGCTCTAATTACTGTGCCTAAAGTCCAGTTTTACTACTGACGTGCTGTTGGGTGTACTTTTTTGTTTGAAAATATTGTAACTGTCCTTGGGCTTTTTCATATACCTATTAATGTGCTGTGGTAAAAACAAATGTTTTAAACTGCTTTCTTGAGTACCTACTCGGATCATGTAACTAAACAGTTTTCACTAAAGAACACAGGTCGAAATACGAAAAAGAAAAATGTACCTCCCATACAAAATGCGCATCTGAACTGATTCTTGCTCTGAAAGTTGCTTGTTATGATGAGTAGAATCACTGCGGACTTCGGGAGAAAAATCCAATGAAAACTCACGCTGTATACAGGGTGTAACAGACGGTGTACCGGAAACTTAAAGGACGTGTTCAGTCAACGAAACTGAACAACTTTTCCCAAGAAACATTTCTGGGAAATAAAAAAAATTTTTGCCCTCTCCATACAAATTTCTTGGTTCGAACAGTGTTTGGAGAGGTAAGGTTTTTTTCTTTTCCCAGTATTTTTTCTATGGGAAGGTTGTTCAGTTTCGTTGACTGAACACGCCCTTTCAGTTATCGGTACACCGTCCCTTAGGCCTTCCTGTCCAATTGCCAACTTATCATTGTCAATACCTACTTAGTTTTCTCATGTTGCAGGGGTGATAGACCACAGACGCAGCATCTCGCGCATACGCTCTCCCGTCGGGCGGCGGCGCGTGCGCTCCCAAAGGTCCAGGCGGGAAAAACTGAACAGCCAGAGTCTACAGAGTCACCAACAGCACATTCGACACGCGAGCAATGGCCACAGGCATTATGAGCCTAGATCTCGAGATGTATAACATTTATAAGATTACGGAAAATGTTATGATTTTACACATTAAGTATCTATGACGTAAATCGCAAATGTATTATACAGGGTGTAAGTGTATATACATTTCTCAACACGAAAAGTTGTTCAGTTTTGTCTACTGAGCAAGCCCATTCAGATTTCAGTACAACGTCCCTTACACCCTGCTCAAACTGCAGGCAGGAAGGCTTACTAAAATATTCTATTTGTATAAAATCTTATTAAAACACTTAGGAACCAAAGTTGTAGGTAAGCTAGTGATTACACTAAATTTAATACTAAATCGGACAGACGACCCGAATCAGGAGATGTAAAATAGATTCCGATTTAGTTTGATTGGAGGGTTCTATTCGCTCTATTTCTAAAATTGTTTCAATTTGCTTGAGAGGTACGGTCAACCGCTTGTCGGTAGAAACTTTTTCAACTCTATTACCACGCCATAAGATCCAAAAGTGTTTCTACTGATGTGCGGCCGTGTGTACTTCGTAATTATAGTTACGAATATGTAAACGAACTTCCAAATCCACGTTTGAAGATTTCTAAAACGTACTGGTACCTAAATTTGCACAATGTTATTCATATGAGACTACCTTCGATTAACTTCGACTACATCAATTCAATAATGTGAAGCCCTCAAATCTTTGCAATGCGATTACTTACACTCACCTAACGTTGCCAATTTAGGAAGTAGAACGTTCGAAGCGGAACCCTCCTTACAATCTAAATTGGAATCAACTGTTCTAACTTCGATTAGCTATATCTTTCGATTTCTTAATTACATATTCTATAAATTGAATAGTGTAATAAGTTAGTACACCCAACAGCACGTCAGTAGAAGCTCTTTGAACTTTATGGCATGGTAATAGAATGACAAATGTTTCCACTGACGTGCAGTTGACCGCACTTGTTACAGTGATGTAGAATCAATCCGATTCTAGAGAGTTCCGTGAGTGTAGATGAACTGATATACAGTCTAGAGCAGGTAAAGCTTGACGTGCTCTTGACTGTACGGTCAAACGCACACAACTTAGCTATAACAGTTCTGTTACGTGTTTCTTCCACTGATGTGCAGTTGACCCTCCCTATTCCTTATAAGGTAACCTGTTAAAAAACTGTCCGTCTCATAATTTTGTAAGATTAATTTATATTAGAATAAGATACAAATAAATGACGAATTTAACTTCTTGTGACTTTATAATTTTTCCCGAGATTTATCTATCGTGTTGTACCTAATTGTTACTAACTACCTAGTATTCATTTATTTTAAACGGGTAAGTACATTCTGACCGCAAGCAAGGGACATAAATACAGCCAGAAGCTATAAAGCTTTCCTTCCGTTTATTGCAACAATACGTCATGGCATCCGGCCTCCCTGAGACTTTCTTGACTTTTTCGGCCTAGTTAGGTAAACTATTTATATACGAGGTGTTTGGTAAATGTATGCAAACCTCATTCCCTAAGGAATATAGGTAGGTCGAAATAGAAAAAAAAAGACTTTCTATACAAAACGCGCTATCAGCTGATGCAGTTTCTGGTTTATGATTATTAATGTAAAGGGGGCCGTAATAGGGGGGGGGGGCAAAATTTCAAATTATCGTTACTAGATCGTGTGGTCGATCATATAAAATGGCTTTACTTGTTATATATCTCGTATATATTAAAACTTGAATCCTTATTCTTCACCATATGATGACGACCGCCGATTTACAAATGGCTGGCAAGTTGACGGCGAGCCAGGATTTAGATCACTGATGCATTTTAGGTTCATTAGCTAAGGCACAGATAATATAATACTAGCTAAGGCATCTCCGTTATCTCTCGACCACAAGGCAGTCGCAAGCGAGCGTGCCTTGGTAGCGGCTGGCGAGTGCCAGAAACGCATTGGCGCAACAGGATACGCGATGCTTTGCAAAATGCCTGGACATTGTGTAAAATGGCGCATTCTACAATTTTCCTGCGAGACGACGAAAGCACGCGACTGCTTTTCCCTTCACCGCTCTTCGGTTACCCTGCAGTGCGCAGGAGGCTCAAGGTTGTGAATGTATGTACTTAAAAGTTCTTCTCAATCATTACCTGGCAGATGAGTTTGTCGGTAGGCTTGATGTCTTTAAGTGACTTGGTGAGGTAGATGCCTCGACCCTGGGTGTCTACTCTCAAAGTCCGATATATCGAAACGATACAACTCGAAACATGCAAATGCAAAACTTCGTCCCTTAACAATAGAGTAGAATATTGGTTGGATGAATTTTCAAACTGCATCCAACCAATATTCTACTCTATTGTCAAGGGACGAAGTTTTGCATTTGCATGTTTCGAGTAGTATCGTTTCGATATATCGGACTTTGAGAGTAGACACCCTGGCTCCCGCACTCCGGCTTGATGATGAACGTCTTGTTCTTTCGAGACTTGCTGTAAGTTGAGGGCCTCGCCGAAACTGAGTTATAGTAAACAAGAATCGAGACACTTAGCAAAACATTATTTAGATTTTTATAAGGCACGAAGTTTGTGTCAAGTTTATTTTTCTGTTGCAAGTTTTGACCGCACTCCCACAATCGTAATATTGAACCAAAAATTGCTAACAAAAATAGTACTTTCAGTACATTAACTGTATTTTTGTATTAATTAGCGAAAAATTTAACTAAAAATAGCAGTATTCGTTCGTTTTTCAACAGAATTTTATGTCTTGCGGAAGAATGCAAGTCATTTGAATTTTTGTATGGAAAACGGATCACCTTAACGGGGTAAATTTGAATTTTGAAAGTCTTAACAGTGATATTTTATCACCCGGTGTTTCGAGAATAGCCTCCGAGCCATAGTCCGTAGTAGTTTTTCTACTCCACAGTAGATGGCGCTGGTTTGTGTAGGGTGAGGTGGTCGACATTGAACCACCAAATTTTTGAAAGCTTGTAACTTTTTGTTTAGTAGCCCAAATGAAAAGATTTTTGTTTCTTATAGTAACCTGTTTTATTAGAAAACTGGCAAAGTTAGTTTAAGCCGTGCATCTCTTATAGTTTTCTGTAAATTCTCACTTTTTTAAAATAATGGAATTGGTTCATTTAGTACCCCCCATGGTACTAAATGAACCGGGTATGGGTACTAATTGAACCGGCAGTGGTAGTAATTGAACCGGCAGTGGTACTAATTGAATCAGTATAAGTACTCATTGAACCACTAGAGGAAAAACCGGTCAAGTGCGAGTCGGACTCACGCGCCGAGGGTTCCGAAATATACTTATATAATTATGAGGACCCAATAAAGTTCATTTTAGGACTGCAAAATAAAATTTGTTTGTAAAGGACTTTTGCCGATTTCTAAACAAACTGTGCCAGTTAGAGATATTTACATAAGCTTCTTAATGCTCTAATCATTTCATATTTTCGGTCATTATTTATTGTAGCTACAAATTTGACTGGGTACTAATTGAACCGCGGTTCATTGTCAACCCCCTTAAAGTGATTCAATTAGTACCATACCTACATCGAGAAGCTTTAAGTTATGTAAACGTTCACAAACACACGCGGTGGCTGCAGGACATATCTCAAAAGAAGCGCAAATCTTCACTCTATAATCACGTTATATTTGTAACTAACTAACAGGCACCCAACCTAAATAAGAAAGAAAACTTTGCTAAACTTATTTTTTACTTTTTCCCTCAAAAAACACAAAATCAGGTCTTACAGTAACTACAATCAACGTAGCGTGCCGCCGATAGGCAAGCGTCAGCAAGAACATGCGGCGAATTATATTGTGCACGTTGCACGAATCAGCAACGTTGCATACCGCCAATATCGTTATGGTTCATCTTGTACCCCTGGTTTGAACCAGGGTGAGGTGGTCGACATTGATGTCGACCACCTCACCCTACACACACAAACATTTCACAGCAAAACAAAAACATAACAATACTTATATAATTACCTACTTTAACCCAAAGAGATTTGAACCTCTCCTTTAAACGACTTAAATTTTATTTGCTGTTGGAATGTTTGTTTGTGGGAAAATTAAAAGATTTGCTTCTGTGCTGTGCGCACTGGAAAACTAGTAAACCGTGAGTTAGCTACAGCTCTACAAGCTTAACACAGATACGTTGTATAGTACACTCAACAGCACGTCAGTAGACACACTTTTGGACCTTATTGCTTGGTAATAGAGTTGAAAAAGTTTCTACCGACGAGCAGTTGACCGTACTATTATTCATTTACACATTTTTAGGGTTCCGTAGTCAAAAACAAACCATTATAGTTTTGTCATGTCCGTTTGTCTGTCTGTGGCTTAGCTCAGAGACTGTTAACGTAAGTACAAAAAAGCTGTAATTTAGTAAGCAAAGTAATTCAGTAAGAAAGCTGTAATTTTACAACAATGAACAATGAATAAAATATATTTTATTTGAACCGCTGAACCGATTTTGATGTTTGGTATGCAGTTAGTTTGAACCTAGGAAAGGATATAGGCTAATTTTTTCTGAATTCCACGCGTAGGTTCGAAGTCGCGGGCGACTGCTAGCATTAAATATATCCATCGAGGCGATATCTTATCACAACATAGAGATAGCTTATCGCTTGTGTCGTCATCCAAACTTGCATGAAACGGCTAATAACCCAAGCTGTAGGTAGACAATTTCATCTCATTCCTATCGGTAAAAAAATCTTCTAATGAAATCTCCCCCAATCGGAGATATTTTCAGAAATCTGTAGGAACAAAAGGATTAGTATAGGTACCCTCATCATTATTAGTTCTATTTGTGTAATGTCGATAAGATAACCCACAGAAGTATGCAGTGTGAAATAATTAAGGGAAAGCTCTTATACTTACATATTTTTATTTAGTACAGAGGTTGATTTTATGTGCGGCCACAAAAAGGTGCATGCGAAAGGCATTAAAAAGTCTTTGATCACATCTTGCCGCGTAAATGGGCCTACATCTCTTTCTAGCTTACTACTCGTAGCATACCTCTAGTTGTATGTGGAAATATACGTGAACTTTATTTGGTCTAAACATCTAACATCCCTTGAAACGTCCATTGCAGGATAGAGAAAAAACTCGTGGTACATTTTAGAGGGGACACCCACGGGCTGAGATGGTTTGGTTGGTTGGTACTATTCTCTGCCGGCACCATAAGGGACGGTCGGTTGTTTACTTCCTATATAAACTGACGATATCATGGAATCTGGGTTAGATTAGGGCCAACCAAGGAGGTTTTAATCCACGCTACTAGAGCGTAGCGTGGATTAAAACCTCCTTGGGGCCAACCATTTGGGCCAACGTAAGAAGTGTGTTTTGACATTTGCGTAACACCAACACACATGGTTTATTTTTTTTTGTAGGTCACAATTTTTCAAACATTTGACAGCTGTCACAACGGACCTATTATGATGGCCCATAGATTTATTACTTCGCGCGTGGCGCTTTTAACCGGATTGCGCTCTTCCAAAAATTATGCGAGCAGAGTAGGACGTAAGATGAGAGGAAGCTGTCCCTTTCTAATAGATTTTGCATGACATTTTGTTTATGTTGCCATGACAACATCAACAAAATGTCATGCAAAATCTTTGTTAAAAATCATTTTACCAAAGAGTTTTTAATCCAGATAAATCAAAAGAAAATGATTTTCTGCATTTATCAATATTTAATGAAAACTGAGAGAGAAGTTTATACTTTGCACGTTGAAAATTCAAATAAGTATTTAAAAATACGTATAAATAAAAATTTGTAGACATAAAACTTAACTTTTTGAACGGAAATTGTGCAAACTTCATTAGTATGGCAATAATTAGAAAGGGACGAAGTACATCGACTATGATGTCTTGCTCTGCTCGTTTTGCGTCTGTATAAATTGTTAAGAGTACGCTATCATGGTATATGTAAGATCATTGTGATGTCCTTACTAGGTACTGCGACGAAACGTTGCTTGAAAAAGTGGATTTAAAGGAGCTTCTCCTTAACCATAAGTTAGATTACACATTTATATGCACTACCTAAAACTTATGTCAAAGTCTACTATTCAAGTAGAATTATTCGTAAGAACCTTATCGCCGAAACTTGCATCTTCGTAGCTTTCTTAGTTTGTGCATAAATTTAAGAAAAGTGTAGGAACAAAACTGCGGATTAGCAGATTATTTTCATTGACAATTGAAAAAGATTTGATAATGAAGTAATATTTGTTGATTATTGATAAGATCTTCTTGTCACTTATCATTACGACGGAAGTCTCGCCAAGTAACTGCTAAGTCCATATTTAAAAAAAATACATCTTTGGTTAGGACTGCAAACACAAAACTGCATCAACTTTAATTTTGTACGTACATTATACCTACGTGCATACAGGGCTTAAACAAATTCATTTAAATACTCTTAATTATTTGGCAACATGACAGGGACGAAGAAAAATAGTTATTTGTTCTGCAAGGCCAAATTGTTATTTGGCGCGAGTGTCTTTTATTGAAACTCGAGCAAGCGACGGATTCCAGGATTTTGAGCCACGAGCGAAGCGAGTGGTTCAAAAGAAGAAATTCGCTTTTAAATAAGGTATCGGAGCAAATAGAGTTATTTACGTGCTCCATCCATGTCGCAGTTTGAGACAGCGGCGTTAGATTATTTAACTAGATAAGATATGTAAGTAGAGTTAAGGATTTTGTACCGGTAAAAATAAAGTATGTGTAAGTACGTTTTTTTTCTGTTTCGATCCAGTTTGCTTCGGAAAAGTGATTCAGTTTGTTTCTAGTTTGGGAGGTAGGTACTAAACATTTTGCACTGATAAAAAAAACCCCGCACACGGCGACTAAATTATTTAACACTACGGTTTCTCGGGGACTTCCCTGACGCCGCAGAATAGATTGCAGTGTCGTTCATTGACCGTGAATTCATGCAGCTGCGCCTGAGTCGAGTCTGTTTCCACTTCATTGAGGAAAACGTTTTTTAGTTTTCCTAGCACACATGTACATACAGGTTAGAGCACCTTAAGCTTGACACATTGGACTTTGTACCGTTTTTTTTTCTGAATAAAAGTCGCTTTAAATTAAGTTCACTTTTTAGGGTTCAACAACGGGACCTCATTAATATGCCTCCGCTGTCTGTCTGTCAGCGGGCTGTATCTCATGAACCGTTATAAGCAGATAGATGAAATTTACACAGATTATATATTAATATTGCCGCTATTTCAACAAATAATAAAAATTGAAAAAAATAATAATGAGGGACTTCCCTACTAAAAACGTAAACACTTACATGTTCATATAGTGCATAAGCTATAGAATAACAACAATTAATAAGATTTTTTTACACTTCTGCGTGACTGCGCGTCCATAAGACGGTATTTTTTCTTAGTGGTACGGAACCCTACAACTGTTATGTCAGACAATGGATACGAGTTTTATCAGTTAAACAAGTAGGTATATAAAGAGGAAAGTACTTTGTAGCTAAAGATTACTCAGTTCTGTGGATAATAGTACAGATAGCGTAACAGACATAAGAAAACTTGATAATAAATTTCCGTAATAATAATATTTAATTTACAAAATAAATATGTGGAAGTTTTGTTTAGTGCTGATTTTAGCGTGTGTAAAGAGTTCAACGCAGGTATGCAGAATACGTCAGCCGACCGACCGCCGTATTTATTCCAGAGTTTTTAGAGCTGTGTTACGAACAGAGTTCACGAAAGAGGATAACGTTTTGTAATCAATAGAATAACCTCAAATTCATGCAAAAAATGTTATAAATGTGGATATTTCTGCCTAGCTGTATAAAACGAAGCATTTTTCTGTGTGTATTGTGGGTTACAAACGTGTAAGTAGGTACCCCGCTTCGAGTAATTTAAGAGAAATATTTTCAGTCAGACTCTTTCGTAAACTCTATTATAGACTAATAGCGGCGCGCCCCGGCTTCGCACGGGTTGTAGTGCTTTATATATATATTTTTTTATTTTTTACAAATTTGAATTTAAATTCTTGCAAAAAATACAGAAAAATTGTTGAAGCGTTTCTTGAAAATCATCCTCCAACGTTTATTAGGAGTTCTATAAAAAATTTCATCTTTCATGTCATCCCTTTAAGCTACGAATTTTTAAAAAAGTTTTTAACGAAGAGCTTACATTCAATATTGTATGAATCTTACTACAGTAACGAAGGACTTTCATACAAAAAAAAATCCCCTATTTCACCCTCCAGGATGAATTTACAGGACCTTCAAAGCATGAGAAATATAACCCCATAGTTCCATGTTTCTAACACCAGCAGTTTCAGTTCTATAAAATCTTTCATCCTTCATTTCATCCCCGCCCCGAAATTCGTTTCTTAGAACGATTTTCAAAAAAGCTTAAACACAATTTTTTTATATTTTGTTAAAAGCTCAAATTCTTATTTCTATACTTACATGTAACTTCAAAGATTAAGAATTTCTAGAACGACTAACTGACAAAAATTCATCCCCATTTCACTCCCTTGGAGGATAATTTTTAAGAAACGCTCCGACACGTATTTCTTTATTTTGTACCAAAAGCTTCACTGCAAATTTGTATCAAACTTACTTCAGACACAAAGGACTTTCAAACAAATTATTTTCTCCTATTTCACCTCCTTAGGGGTGAATTTCTTGAAATCCTTTCTTATCGCAAACCTGCATAACGTGATAAACATAACCTCCAAATTTCGTGCTTCTAGCTTCAATAGTCTCAACTGTGCGTTGATGAGTCAGTCAATCAATCATTCAGGACTTACTTACTTACTGTATTATATTAGTATGATGATGGTTATTAAGACCTCTTGAATTTTTTGTGGGTGCTAAATGCAACAACTTTTGTTATGACTTCAATTATCCGACTTTTGGACAGATAAGCTAATCATTTCGTAAGGAAAGTCGTTTATTTTTTGCCAAAAGCCATCACATATTTTTTGAAATACCAAAAGTTTTTGCAATAGTCGCCGATTAGTCGATATTTTTAAGACATACCTATTTTTTACGTCAGAGTACGTTTCAATGTAAGTTGTTGCATCTGCCTGTCCGCATAAACACTACTTGTTACTTTCCGGAGAGATGTACATAATTAAAACAAATATGTACAGTCAAGAGCACATCAATCCTGACCTTGGACCTTGTTCTCTCGATAGGACCTAAAATCTCAAGTCGCACGGCGAGTGTCAAGTTTAATCTGCTGTTGACTGTACAAAGTTTGTGCGTTCCTATTAGGTAAATTGACAGACAGACAAGACAAAGAAAGATACGCCAGTTGTTATTGAGACTTCCCCCGCGTTGGTCGCTTCTCAGAAAAACAAGCCACTTTGTTGTTATTTTCCATAAGAACGCCGAAATAAACAAACACCTAGGTACCAATATAAGTGTGTAAAGTTAATCTTTTATTAAATAAAAGAGAATTAAATATGATAGCTGCAGTGTTATTTCTTTGTTTGTTTATGTTTACTGAACAAGTAAGTACCTAAGCACTTTACCTACTGATCTGACTAACAGCTGATCGATCGATACTTGTTTTCCTTGTGGAAAGGTCAATGGCATTAGGTTTAATTTTGTAAACATTTACATAGTTACTACTAGAAGTGAAACCGATAATGCACGATTTGTGTCTTGTATAGTCTTCATCAATTAAATAACCACACTCGATATGTAAATTCTTCTTCCTAATAAAACCGCATGGAGCGGGAAGTCAGCAACCCTATCTCATCGCATAACAAATCGCGACCAATCTAGGGTGCTCTGTATTGAAAGGACATACAGAGTTTCTTTTGCTTAACCTGTAAATTTTTACAGGGGTATTTTACGACATCATCGAGTACCATATAGGTACCTAACCTACATATGACATTCGATAGTGCTTATCAAACAGTACCTTCCAAAATCTACAGGATTACCGCAAATAAAAGAATCCTGAATTAAACTTTGTCAACATGTTTATTTGTTTCCGGTATTAGTAAATCGATCAGTAATCCGATCGCGCTAAAACCAATAACCTTCTTGACAAAGTGGAAAAGTTTAAAACAAACCACAGATGGAAAAATAATAGTAAACTATCGAACCCGCGTCCATCGGTATCGTAGTCCCTCGTTCTGACCATTAGACCACAGGCTTAGTTAGCAAACTAATCGAAATTTTGATACCGTTCCGTCTTTGACACAGTATCTTGTACCTAGCAACAATTTTATATATCTAACTAGGTCTTGAGCGAAATAATTTAAATTTTTTACCAAGCAAAATGTTATTTTTTAACTCTTTATTTATTATATAAGGTGTTTTTTAATTAGACCCAAATATTTCTAGGGGTGGTGTAACTATGAAAAAGAAAAAGGTTTATCAAAGTTTTAGTAAAATCCTCCCGCTAGTTTTTTTTAATACTTTACAAACAAAAAATTAATTATTATTTGCAATCATTCTGTAGTAATGATATCGACCGTACTAAGAGCCCGAAACCGAGCCTAAACCGCCCGAACCGCGCACTCGGCTTGCGCGTGATTGGCTCACGACTTCGCGTTGCGGCCTGTGCTGATACGGAGTGTTCATTTTACGATATTTAGCGGTATTGTTTTTAGGATTTATCTCGAAAACTAGCGAATAGAAATGTAAAAAAATAACACCAATAGTATTCATTTAGGTGCTTGAGGTAACCCTAACAATATTTGGGTCTAATTAAAAAACACCTTACATAACTAGTTCTTGAGCGAAACGACAAATATCTTATACCAAGGAACATATTATTTGCCTTAATATTGTCCTAAATCTTCATTTAATGTTTTTCATAATTCTTAGGCGAAACGATTTATTTTTTGAATTGATTAATATTTTACTTGCTTCGAGATTTTTCTCATTGTTGATGTAAAAAATAAACGATTTTAATTCAAAATATCAATTTCAAACCTAGTAATATAATTCTTATTAGAAGAAATTCTCTCTTGAATTTTAAGAATTCGGCATTTTTAATACGTTAGAGTGATTATCTTACTCTAAGACATTTAACTTTATAATAATCAAGCAATATCAGTTGAGACATAATGCGTTCTTGTTTTAAGAGATAATTTTTTTCTGTGTAACGTTTAAATTTTGAGAGGATGGGATCTACCTGCTGATTTTTCACTTCTTGAATATCACTATTTAACGTAGTAATTTATAGATATATAACGTAGTAGTATTGGTAAATTAAAAAGAAAAAGGGTAGGTACCTACCCATTTTTTGGCGATTGTACAAAACTGCGTGCCTCTTAACGGCACCCCTGTATTTTTAGACGTGAGATGAGGAAGGGTTGCCGACTGCCCGCTCAAAATCTTTAAGAGGCTCAAAATACTTACAGGGGAAGGTGAGCAGATTCTGTGACTTACACTGCTACTGTCCGAAATTATTTTGATTCTAGAATCGAGTAGTACAGTAGGTATGTGTCGATCTTCCATACAAAGTTTCATCCCACATTTATTTTAAAAACTCGCCTGCTGGATCTCTTTCGTTAATCTTCGTTCATTCAAGCAAACTTTACATACAACCCTTCGAACTAATAGAACTCACGTGATATTTCTAGAGGTCGACGCCGCAAGATGACAGCTACGTTGCAGCAGTTCTGGAGTACCAGGTGCAGGCGAACGTTGAACTTAATATCCAGAATTACATACAGCACATCGCAGACGCTGCCCAGCAGGTGAATAGCAGCTACAACCTTGCTATAATATAATCAAATAGCATTGAAATATGTACCGGATTTTTTCAAATAAGCTGGCGTTTATACGGCCACGGGGTTCGGCCAGGTTGCCTCAAATTTTTGTTTTTGTTAGATCGCCGATCGTGGTATTTTACCATTTCTTACATTAGATCACTATGAAAGCTCTCACAATCTATCCGGAGCGAGCATACAATATCAAGTTATGTAAATCATAATTAACCCCTCTGCCGATAACTGAATTCATTCAACACTTTTCAGTAGGTACGGACGGCAGCAAGCACACAGAAACAAAACCAGTAGGTATAAGCTGAACCAGCGCTACGCTACAAATGCCCGAAACAAGACTGCCGAAAGGTCAAAGTGTCTCCACAGACGCGCGGCCATGTGTACCTACGCAAATAGAGTGTAAGCAACGCTATACGATTGTTGTTCAAAGCAATGACTATTAAATATTCAGAAAATACTAGTAGTAAGTAGTATTAGCTCGGTTTGCAAAGATTTTAACTTTCTAATGATGTCAATTTCTTCCGGGCTCTTCCAGAATACAGACATCGTGGTGTTTCCTGAGATGACATTGACGAGAGGAACCCGCGCCGCCCCCGTGCCAGTTAACGGGCTGCTAAAGGAGTTCCCTATCCCGGCTCTACGACAGGACTTATACGATCAAGTAAATACATGATAAGCTTTAAAATAGTACCTGGACGACCGAGCTTCGCTCTGCAATCTGTAATAGCCGCTCCAACATTAAAATATCATCGGGTGAGCAAGCTATGCTACCCGCCAACAAATGTCGCTGTAGGTTTTTGTCTAAAACGCAAATGCTTAAAAACATGGGGAAAACGATCGATATTTCGCCCCCGAAAACCCCCGTATGGTAAATTTCATCGATATCGTTAGAACCGTTTTCGAGAAACCGATTACAAATATATTTACCTACTTACATGTATATAAATATATATACAAATATTGCTCGTTTAATTGTCTTTGATTTGAAAAGAAAAACGACAGGGAAAAGTTAATGATAGCATAAAATTTTTGTACTTCAATCTTGTGTCCTGATTTTATAACAGTACCTGTTCTTTCATATCTAGTTGAATTGCATTAGCCGAGAGCCTCTATCGATATAAGTACGTGGAATAGAAGGACACGGGCTTGGGTATTTGGTGTTTTGTGATTCAACGGTACCTACCTATAGTCTTACCTTCTTCTTCCTTGAATTTCACCTTCACATTCACCTTGGACTAGTGCTTGTAAACTTTTTCCAGATAATTTTTAGTAAGTTTGCTTATTCTCCTACCTTTCAGATCCTTGTAAACATATCAGCAGCAGCCAGGCAGCATGAAGTATACGTGGTGATCAACATCCAGGAGGAAATGGACTGCACACTCTCGAACAACGGCGAGGAATGCCCAGAACAAAAGCTATATTACTTCAACACTAATGTGGTGTTTGATAGGACTGGGGCTGTTATTGACAGGTAATTTAGGATCTCATGTCTGGGAAAATTCATTTTCTCCGTTTTTTGAGCATGTCTTGAAAATAGCGGGCGTTTCTGAAACCTTACAGCGCCATCTGTTGGTGGCCTTTGGTTAAGATTATACAGCGCAAAGCAGAAGCTCTATTTATGATTCGCTCGTGCGAGTGACATCTTTTGGCGTATGAACACAAATGTTCGCCCTCCTGGGCGGGGATCGATCAGATATCGTACGAGTGATGCGTCTAGCACTCGCACGAGCGAATCAAAAATAGATCGCCCAGGTACAAATACTAAAACAACACCCCACCACAGATGAAATATTAGTCAAACCCAGTGGTCAAACCCCACGGTAAGGCTGGTCCCCGTGGTGCGTCTGACCACCACCACAGAAAATATAGTAAACAACCACCACCCAGTCCACCCTCCAACCAGAAGTCTCCAGTGTACGCGTCTCCAGTATACCTCCAGACGCTAATATTATAAAATTTACAATTTTATTATCTTACCTACTTAATATAAAACCATAGATAAAACTTACTATTAGTAAAATAAAATTGTATCTTTTATAATTAGTAGAGAAAGCTTATTATTATTATAGAAGTAAGTAGGTCGAAATGGACTGCACAGTCCCGAACACTCTATAAAATGTCCTGTGTTATTCACAGGTACCGTAAAATCAATCTGTTCGGAGAGTTCACTCGCACGCCAGCCCTGAAGCCGGACATGGGTATATTCACTACAGACTTCGGCGTCACTTTCGGCCACTTCATCTGCTTCGACCTGATGTTCCAGGTCCCAGCTGTCCAGGTGGTTGAGAAGTACAATCTTACTGATGTAATTTTTACTACTATGTGGTTCTCCGAGATGCCATATCTGACAGGTTAGTAAAAGTCAAAGAAATAGCACATAAAACCAAGGACTAGATAAGTACTATACGTACAAACATAAACCTCATAATTGTATTTCATTTTATCCAAGTTACTTGTAAGACAGGATGTTGATCAAGACAGGACGACATGATTGATACTGGTTGGCTCTCCAGCTAGTCGTTCGTCAGAGTATCACTGTAAATTCTAGCGTAATAAAGTCTCAAAGATTGGCTCTCCCAATGCAATGCGACTCGTGTTAAGCTAGGGTCTACAGTCCTGCTACTCCTGTTTAAGAACAGAGTCGGGTAATATTTGAACCGGTGGGACATACCGGAACCTGTGTTGAAACTAATGCATGTTGACGCATCAGTTCGCTTGCAGTGACATAAATTTTTACTGCAGAATTCAATGAGTTTAAACAATTTACTTCAGTTCTGATTGTTTGTCCTTTCTTTCTCCTTCCAGCTGTACAAATTCAAGAGTCCTACGCATATACTATGAATGTCAACTTCATAGCTTCCGGCGCAAACAATGTAAACGTCGGGTCTGCAGGTATACCCACAATTTACTTTTATATGTCGAGCCAGCAGCTTTTATTTAGCTGATATGGTCGCCAGCCACGTCCGAAGTCATTTAGGGGCTTAAAACTCTTGGCATCAAGGTAAAGCCCGTCTTTTCTGTGCCTAGTGCCTACACAACCTACTTAGGGAGATATCCTTTAAGTTTTCAGTCCTCCTTTTTTATCCCTATTATTGGCTACGCCTTTTCAAGTCATCTAAAAAAGTACCTATTTAGCTGTTGTGTTGCTGATGCCAAGAGTTCTAAGCACTTAAACGACTTCGGACATGGCTGGCGACCAAGACAGTATCAGCCAAAGAGGACTCGTTAGTCCTGAACGTGCCTTGAGAGACACGGAGAAAAATCTAACTGAAAATCTGCTAGATTTTATTAGATCATTCTAAAAAAGCAAACATTTTTTAATCCTGTAGCTAAAACTGCTGGGATCAGTGGGGATCTTATCCTGCCAAATACACAGGATCCGCTTAATCTGGTCACCAGAATACGTTCGTACGTACTTGTGACGAATACTCATTAAAAAGTTTCTCAAAAAATCATATCGGGAAATTCTTTAGAAACCTCGTAAAAATGAAAATGATTATCTTGTCTTGTTTACAGGTTCAGGAATATATTCCGGTAAAGCTGGTGCTTTAGTCAGCGTAATGCCCGGTTTACCGACTACTCGTCTTTTAGTCTCGCGAGTGCCAAAAACTCCTGGACAGGTGAGATTATGATTTTCGATCGTTTTTCATTTTGATGAAGATATTTTTATCTTTTCCGTTATATGATACGTGACATTTGAAAGTCAAATGTCGAGGTTTTTAATTAATATTATGGAATCGATACGTTTCGGGAAGTGTCTGGTTCGGGTATCGCGTTGTTTTGTCCATGATTTTTTGGAGTGATACCGTCAAATTTAGTCAAATTACTTAATACATATTACTTATGAGATATTGATATTTCTTTGCCTCTGTCAACTATTTTAAATTCATCCATCAGTCTATAAACTCTTTCTGTTCCCAGGTAAACTTCACAACTCCCGGCCCGATCTACGACAACCCTAGCGACCATGATAGCCTGGTTCTCATCAGTGACCCTTCCTTGCCGGCTCACACCAGCAGAGCATTAGTACCAGGGTTCCAGGAGTTCACTCTGGTAGACAAAGACGTCTCTTGCAAGTTTACTGTCCGGATGAGTCAGAGAGAAGGCGAAACGGTTAGTCTAAAATCGTACCTATATTTATTGAAAGTGTCGTTTTTTATTGCCTTATTGTATTTGCACCTATGTCGAGTAGATAACGAGACTAAATGATGGGCAACTTTCAAGCTTTAAATGAGGGTGCGAACTTTCTTAATAGTCTGAAGGGAAAGACAACCCACCATGAATTTTATATCCTTATGTTTTTTGTTTAATTTTAAATTTGGTACATTTCTTCGTTAAAACCGAAGAATTCGGACTCCTTGATTTGCCAAAATTTGGCATGAGATGAGAAATAAAAAGTGGCAAATATTGCTTGTGGTGGTCTATCGAACAAGTGAAAAAGTTTCAACACCATGTTACCGCATGATGCTTTTCATCTTACTTAGTTGTAGATTATTAGAACTAAGGGCACTTTTCAAAACGGATAAAAGCAGGAGGATAGCTTTGATGTCCATCCATGTGTGGTCGAAACCATTATGTCGAAACAAACTGTTGTCAAATGGTAATTATTAGATAGGTACCCGTTTTGGAACCCTGCCTAAATAGATCATGGTCCGCGTATTCGCATTCCTATATCGCCAAGCTATTTCTTTTTTAGCACTGTATTTATATCGACAATAGTTGAGGCACCATTATCACAGTTCTAATCTAATGCTAATTTTGCGTTAACCATTAAATTTTGAATGCAATTTCAGTAGTTTAGTGATTAAGTGCATGTCTTGTAGGTAGGTACTCAATATAAAATAATAAAGGTAAGTTGCATGATTTATTTTAAATTTTTAACACTAGACAAATGTTTATGCATTGGCTTTGGTTTAAGGCTTAAGCTTAAACATGATAATATAGCAGCTTGTCTGAATTATAATTTTATATTATGTTATTATTTATTTCTTCAGTTACGAGGTAAACTTGACAGGTACTCATAATATTCTCTTTTCCTAGACACATTACTATCGGGCGTTCGTTCAAGATGGCTTCAACACATATTCCAAACGGCAATTGGGTATAGCAGTATGTCTCATCGTGGCGTGCAAGGACAGTGGACATAATAATTGTGCCTATAAGTGAGTATAGACGTTGTACGTAGGTAAAGTATTTATCTCGTCCCTGGTATGAACATATGCTACTCACCTGCTTTAAACCACAGATCATTTAATTGAAACCTAGGAAGAAAACTTAAAATCCAAATGAACAAGAAAAATCTAAGTTAACGATCGAACAAGTACGTTCAGTCACAGTAAACTGACGTTTAGTTCAGTTAAATCAAAAGTACAGAACAAGGACAGTAAAAATGATGATGAAGCTTAAAAATTTTGCATTTATGTGCATTGCAAAGGCATACAATCTCATTTAAGATGCAAAAACTCTTTCAAGTGCGTGTTCTTTAAGTTAAACCACAAACTTACTAAAATAATGTATTTACCATTTTATTTACTGTTAATTTACAGATTCAGCCGGACCGACAAGACAATCGAAATTCAAGAGTTGGAAATAGTGATGGCTTCTTACAACCTCCAATACAACGCCACATTGTCATGTGATAACATAGTCTACTACCCATCATCACTGAGAAACAACAAATTCCCTTTAAGCCCGAAAAACTTCACGTTCATCGACTCTACACAAGACGGCGGTTCAAATCAAAATTGCACCCCAAATCAAGATGGCGCCTCAAATCAAAATGGCGGCCGAAAACAAATGTCGTACAAAATTAATGCGCCCCAAGACGAGTTGGTTTCTTTTGCTATTTGGGGCAGAATTTTTAACAAGGATGTAGACCATAACAAAGAAAAAACTCAAAACGACATAGAAAACTATTTAGAAATTGAAAATGGTATTTACTTTACAAAGAATAGAGAAAATTGGTAACATCTGCTGCGACGTAAGGAAAAGTGAAATTAAGACTGGTTTTTTTTTGCAAATAAAAGTTCTCATTCTACTTATTAAATAGTAAGTATTAAAAGTTGTTTTACTGCTTGTTCACATAAATCTGGCGGCACAGTACCTATCCATCCAGTGAGTATCAAATACTGTACTGTAACAGTAGGTAAGTACTAAAAGGAATCCAAAGAATACGCGAGGTCAAGAAAAGAGAAGGTACCTACTTATTCTAAACATACAGAATGCGTAAGTAAATGAGAATAGATGAAGCGAAAATTGGTGTTATGATTATAGCATGAAAGGATTTAGTCTTCGCCTAGCCCTCCTTGAAAGTGTTGTGTCACTGTACATATTGTTTTGTATAACGATTTTCAGATACAGCTTTACAAGTACAGGGCGGCGGTTTTCGATGGAGTGAGGAGTTTTAGCGGCGTGGAGACTGGGGGCAGCAGGCTTTGTTCCGTCCTCGCGTGCGCCGGCGACGACATCAACACTTGCGGGCAGAGGTGGTTATTATATTTCAACAATCAGATGTATTAACTGTCTATGAGACGCTTCAAAGTAACTATCGGCAAAGGCCTAAGCCTAAATATGTATTTTTTCCTGGACCACATTTGGCTAAGTACATCTTGGAGATCATATTGTTTTCCTGATTATGTTTGGCTTTTGATTACAAAGTTATCATCTTCGGTTATCTTAAAAATAGTGTCCAGTAGTAACATGTACGAATATTTAATAAAGATTGGGTTTTCAATAAGATCAAGAAATGGAACCCTAAATGACCAGGGCCCTGAGACAAGTGGCTTTCTACTATCGCAAACACTATAAAATAAAATAAAAATGTATGGGATTGACATTAGCTGTCACGCAACATTTCGTTAGCTAATGTCAATCCCGTACATTTTAATTTTATTCTACTAGCGTTTGCGACAATAGAAAGCCGCTTGTCTCTAGGCCCAGAAAAAATGTACAAACCTTCAATACGATTCAAATTTCCCATAACACAGTAGCATTTAAAAATAACCCCATTTTCAGATGTTCTACATTCGAAGCGAACTCTACAGCAATTTTCAACGAGCTCTCCATCGAAGCAACCGTACCAGCACCTGTCGTTGATCAAGAAGTAGAAGCCCACGATTCGTCTTACTTCCCTGTATCTTTAAACATCAATATCATGCCTTTGGAGCCTAAAGACACGACGTACTCTTTTACGGAGCAAGATAATAAAGTAACATATGAATTGAAGTTGATAAGCAGTGATGTTGAGTTGTACACTTTTGCTATTTGGGGGAGGAAGTTTGATAGAGATGGACAAGAAGCCGATGGACCATTGGCCGATTCGTCTATCGTTCATATTGTAAGCCCTGTTTTGTTAGTTCTAGCTGTGATTATGATATTTGATATGAATATATTGTAGGTAAAGTGTCTATGTTTCTCGGATTAAACGTATACAAACGTAAATATGAATTACATTTTTCTGATAAGCAATTACTGAACGTAATTGGTAAAGTACATATTCAAATAAGTATCTTAGCATTTATAGAATCTACCTCACTAAGGTTTATGTAATTTGTTATTATAAGAAATTAAAAATATTAAGGAATATGTAAACATTTGTTTCGTATCGAGTCCAATTCGCAAACCACTCGCGCGAGTAGGTACCTAATTGATTAACGTGCAATCTATAAGATTACTAGAGATCATTTGAACAAAATTGTAAAGTTACAGGTAAATATTAAAATCTAACTACAATGTAAAACGCCTTCTATAACGGTATAATAAAGAAGACCATTTATGTATGACTGTACGTTCTTCTGTGACACTGTACCAAAGAATACTCTCTTTGACGAGGAGCACTATACCTACCAGATTTTGGACCTCCTTGCTTCGCTCGGAATAGATACCGTGCTAATTTATTTGACTATGGGGTGACGTCTGCCAGCATGTTACATCTCCTTTGCTAAGCAATGTCACATTATCATCGATGGTTATAAAATACCTATTTAAAACAACACTACTAATTTAATAGAACGACGCCTTCAATGTTTTTACGAAGATAATAGGATTGTGTAATTTAGCTAACTTTAAATCACACATCCCTAACTTGTAACGAATTATTTCTATAATTAATAATAATTACTTCTATAACCCTTATTATTCTGAGGTATCTTCTTTCAATAAGGTACTATATTTTACGGGGTTTATAGGACACAAAAGTAAAATTCCAGTTTGCATTTACGACATTATATTTCAAAAATAATTCATTCCACACTTACACTTATTGCGAATATAATGCATGAATTATTTTATAGTTAGTATCCATAAAAATTGTAATAACAAAAACAATAATTAGTATAAGAAATAAAGAATTATATTTTTATATGAGGTAAAATAAAATGTAGCCCCGACAAGCTTCGTCTATTCTAAACATTCCTAAATTATTTTATTATAATTAAAAGCTACATAAATAGCAGCGTCGAAAATTATTGAAAATCATGTACAAAATACCTCAAAATATATGAGTATTAAAGCAAATCTTTTGGAAAAATATTTCAACATCTGAAATGCATATCTTTGGCGCCAAATATCTTCAACTTCATAAATTGGGAGAAAAACTTGAAACTAAATAGATGGCACCACTACCAACAGAAGTTTATCCGTTTGTAATGAGTCAGAAATGACATTATGACGTTTTCTCGTCTCGATCGAACACATGATTGGATTTGGAATGTCAGAGCGTAGGTAGTGCTATTTAGTTTCTTCTTTAACTCTTCATTTCACCAAAACTACAATCACAGTCATAAGTTCGGTGGAATACAATACAACAGGTAATTGGCGTTTGAGGCTGAGGCACCTACTTGATAAAACATCAAGAGGTGGTAATGTTTAAATAAATTAATAATACTAGCAGTAGTAACATACATCACAAAAACATTGTAATGGACTATATGTTTATTGATAAATGATAAGCATGCGACTATGTATCTTCGTAATACAAGGTGTAACAAAAAGGGTATATCAACCCTGAAGGATGTGAATCTGCCCATGAAACTGAACAACTTTCCCTAAGGAACATAGGTCGAAAAACGAAAAAAAAAATTTTACCTTTATGTTACACCTTGTATACTCACTATAGAAGATAAACTACAGTCGGAATAATGTAGCTTGAATAGAATGACAGCATCATCATCATATCGTGTGGGTTGCAAGGTCGATGACCGACCTCACAAACCCTGGTGTTAAGAGTTGTTGAGCCGCCAAAGGCCTCTGACATGGCTCTTTAACGACAGCTAGTGAATAGGCTTCTTCTGGGCAAGCTCGTTCCATCGTTGACCTCATCTCTGTCTTCAAGACTAGATCGAGGTCAAAAGTAAGCCCATTGACGATAAAAAAAAAGCTGGGCAAAGCCATGCGAGAGAGCAAGATGGAGCGAACGTGTCTCTGTCGCTGCAATATCATACGCATCGCGCCGTCATCTATCATCATGTCAAATAAAATTATAATGTCAAATATTAAAACTATAGTAAATTGAACGACTTTTTGAAATTTTCATACAACCACCAGATTGAGCTCTCAAAGTTGATTAGGCCTAAAGCCTAAAAGGGTCACTTTTTAGCATTTCGAAATTTTTTAACATTGTTTTGAACACATACAGACAATTTCAAATTCGTAAGGCAGTGTTCAAACAAAGTGGGAACACTTTGTCAATGATAATAATCATATCTAATACTACGGTTGTACAAAATCTAATCTAATACGCATAGTATCTTATTAGAACTACTGGTTCTTTTTTTACTACAATAGATAAATAAATATAAGATACATTTGAATTGTAATTACAATAATTTGAGTTACGTCATTATTAAATAAATAAGTTAGGTACGTCATTATACTAAATTGAATTATGTAATTATTAAATAAATAATAAATCAAATACAAAGTACCTAGTTACATCCATTTTGCTACAAAATATGCACTTTCGGCTAGCTAGATAATCAGACATCAAAAATATTACTATACTATTATAGATAGGTTCCCAACAGCACGTCAGTAGTAACACTTTGGAGTTTACAGCATGGTAAATAGAATTGCAAATAATTCCACTGACGTGCGGTTGACCGTACATACAAAATATCGCATTTATTAAATACATTTAAATATTAAATTTACCAGTTCAGAGTTCAAATTTAAATTACTATTATCTCGCGATAAAAACATTTTTTGTCTTAAGTTTCGTTTGTTCGCATTTAAATTTTTTGTTCGCATTTTACACAAAGGCTGGGCAAAGATTCACAAATACAGTGTGTTAAAAAAGTACGATTGTTTATTTAAGAGATGATTCTGCACCGTTAAGAGTGTAAAAATATGAAAACCATTTTTATTTAGGACGATCATTAATCGTAAATTTTCCTTGAATCACAGTAAAGTAAATAATTTAAATGGGTAGGTACTTACTAGTTATTGGATATTAATTACCACAAATATAACGTAAACTTACATCACCAGCTGACCGTAGAGGATAAGTTCGTAGCCGGCTGCAGACAGCAGCAGCAGACGACAGTTCGCCGCGTCACGTCGCTGCGGTCGTGATTCCGAACCCGACTGCAGACCGCAACTGCAGATGGCAGCGGCATATCGAGTTGGTTCCGGGTGTTCCAATTTCTTAGGCACTACTGGGCCTAGAAACAAGCGGCTTTCTACTATCGCAAACGCTAGTAGAATAGAATGAAAATGTATGGGATTGACACTTGCTAACGAAAGTTTGCGTGACAGCTATCCGATACATTTTTAATCTATTCAGCGTTTTCGATAATAGAAAGCCACTTGTCTCAGGGCTTACATCGGTAATCGGCGACAGTGTCGTCTGCCGCTCGACGACGCGTCGCTAGCTTCGTGTCGCTACTTACTAGCTACGGAAGGTATTTCATAGACAGAGATGGGCAAAATTTATTCGAATGACGAATAACGAATAAATAAATTGTTTTATTCGTTATTCGCGAATAATAAATAAAAATATTTATTCGAAGAAAAATTATTCGAATGACGAATAAATTATTTTATTCGTTATTCGAATAACGAATAAAAATAAAACGAGAAAATTCGGTATGAAAATCAATAGTTATATTTTGCTTATTAATTTACAGTTAGTGTTCCGTCTGGGGAAGTACCACCCCCTTGCCTATTGGAAGGTGGTAGGGCTTTTGTGCTAAGTCCGTCTGGGGAAGTACCACCCCCTTGCCTATTTCTGCCGTAAAATAGCAGTGTTTACACTGCTGTGTTTTGGTTTGAAGGGTGAGGGAGCCAGCAAAATTACCGGCACAAGAGACACACAATCTTAGTTCTCGGGGTGGGTAACATGCTTTGCTGTCTTATTAGTGTCAAGTAATGCCACTAATAAGACAGGGGGCTCCGTGGGCGGTGGTGACCATTTTCCATCAGATGGCCCATCTGCTCGTTTGCTCACTTGTGACTATGAGAAGGCCTTTGATTCGATCGAGACGTGGGCTGTGCTACGATCTCTCCAGAGGGCCAGCCAAGTCGACTATCGGTACATTAAAGTGTTGAAGGATCTGTACAAAAACGCCACTATGTCAGTTCGTCTTCAGGACCAAGACTCGAAACCTATCCGATTGCAGCGAGGAAGACGTCTTCAAACTTCTGGAATGGAAAGGAATTGGCATCAACATGAATAGCGAGTACATGACATATCTTCGATTTGCTGACGATATTGTCGTAATGGCTGAGACCCTGGAAGATCTCGGCACGATGCTCAATAACCTCAGTAGAGTTTCATAACAAGTGGGTCTTAAAATGAACATGGATAAGACGAAATTTATGTATAACACCCACTCCACTCAAAGTTGGAGACTCTACGCACGAAGTTGTCGATGAATACCTACGTATACCTAAGACAAACAGCCCAGCTGGGTAAATCCAACTTAGAAAAAGAGGTCACTCGTCGAATCCGACTCGGATGGGCAGTGTTCGGGAAGCTCCGCAATATCTTCACGTCCAAAATAACGCAGTGTCTCAAGACGAAAGTCTTTGACCAGTGTATGTTGCCAGTGATGACATATGCCACCAAGACGTGGCCGCTCACGATGGGACTTATCAGGAAGCTCAGAGTCACCTGAAGAGCTATGGAAAAGGCTATGCTCGGAGTCTCTCTGCGGGATCGAATCAGAAATGAGAAGATCCGCAGAAGAACTAAAGTAACTGACATAGCCCTGAGAATCGCTAGACTAAAGTGGCAGTGGGCAGAGCACATCGTAAGAGGAACCAGTGGCCGATGGAGCGTAAGGGTTCTTGAGTGGCGACCACATAACGGAAGACGAAGCGTTGGCAGGCCCCCCACAAGGTGAACCGACGATCTGGTCAACCGGTCGTCATGGAGATCTTTAGGGGAGGCCTATGTCCAGCAGTAGACGTCTTTCGGCTGATAGTATGATGATGATGACTTGTGAAATATTATTTTAACCTCAGGGTAGCGGTCTAAAACTTAAAAACCTCAGCCAAATATTGAGATACTATCACATCAGCTCTTATTTTGGGTGATTGCCTATGCTGGGCTTGTAAGTCAGCTTCGCTTCCTGAGTCTGATTCGAAGTCAAAAAAATATTTCTCTGGATCAACAGCAACTCTGTCACACGGAAATCCTTTTGTATACTTAATTAGTTTGAAAATTGCAGTCTTCTGGGGGTGCTCGATCTCGCTATTTTTATACACGTCTTGCTTTGTTACACCACAATCCTTTGTAATCTTAATTACTTAGAAAATTCCAGACATGTAGGGTTAACAATAACTTGTTATTCTTATCACGCTAAAAACACAAATTTAACGAGTCTGATTTACTTATAACCGATACAAAAATGTGTATCATGCTATTTCTTATGAACAATAAAATCATAAAACCTTCTAAACGTTAAAAGTACAGAGCTCCTAAAAAGTATTAAATCTATTAAATTTTGCGTTCGACGGTGGAAAACCTTTTTGAAACCTGTTTGGAATGGGTAAATGAGTGTAAAATATTTTTATTCAGAATAACGAATAAAATCATGAATAATTTATTCGTGAATAAATTATTCGCGATTAATTTATTCATAAATAAATTATTCGCGAATAATTTTGTTGCGAATAAACTTTTATTCGAATAATTATCTAGATAAAATTTTATTCGAATAATGCCCATCTCTGTTCATAGATTTACATAGAAACCAGTAGTGTCGCAGCGACACGTCTGCAGTCGGCTACGAACTTATATCTTAAAGGCCATTGACATCTTAATAGGAAAAATTGATTTTTGGAATAAATAGTAGATTACGTACCTAGAGAGGAATAGTAAATTTATTAATTTCCTCCCGTGGTCGGAATGCGGTTCTTCGTGTGGCTACGGCAAGAAAATTATTATTTTTATTTCACCTTTTAATGATGCAGTATTAATCCTTTAAACGGACATCGTAATTTTATACATTTTGTATACAGCAGCATTTTATTTAAAAGGGTAGTATTTCACAGTATTGCTTACATATAAAGTTGGTACATACGTTAGGTAGACTGGTTTCAGGTCGGGGACGTGTAAGACCTTAGCTAGCGGCTACCTTCTTGCCTGCAGCTGGAGTCACCACAACAGGTTCTGGTAAAAAAAAATACGTTATAGGAAAATAGTCGAATGTCCTGTACAGGTTTTAATTTTGTAACAAGAATTTACGATTTTACAAAAAATTCGGCACTCCATAGAAAATTATCAGTTGATCGGTCGAATTTGTATAAAAAATCGTATTTGGTTTTTACGAATTTTGAAAGGTTGAAGAACAAAATGTTATCACAAAAATTTACAAAAATTTATTAAAACCCTGTGTTGTTTAAAATTAATTCTGAGATTGCAACTACTTCTTTACATGCGAAAATCCACCCGAGTTAGCATTCTTATCTGACAGACCGAAAATCTAAGTATGTAAGCGACTTATTCTGGCACCCAACCAGGAAAGAATAACTTATCTAAACTCACTAATCTTTAGATGATAGAACCACTTTAGCATCTGCGAAAAATCTAACCCAACAGGGACCCCGCTGATTGATTGAACAGTCACAGCACCTTTGGCGCCCAGCCTGGGACTTTAAGGAAACACACAAGTAGCACTTTGGAAACCCAGTTTGAGCACTAACAACAGAGACAGCTCGTTTTGTGTTCACAGCGCTGAAGAAATTTTGCTGGCTAGACAACTTATCATCTAGGCGACCCATTCAGTCGCCCAACTTGGGCTAGTTAGAGTAACTCACCAGCGGCGCTCTGGGGATGAAGCAGTTTGAGCACCTGCGCCAGATCCAGCCCCGTCAGCGTCCGCAGCGCTGGAGGGATTTCGCTGGCTATATGACTTAGCATCTCAGCCATTACTAATCTCAAAAACTTATTTTTTGCCGCAATACTCGAAGAATCCCGCTAGATATATGATTTGGTATGATAGCTACTTTATATGGCGCCCAACATGGGACAGTTAAGGAAACTCATCAACGGCTCTTTGGGGGTGTAGCCGTTTCAGCACCTGTGGTAGATCCAGCCAGGTCAACATCCGCAGCACTGCAGGAATCTTGTTAGCTAGATGACCTAGCAACTTATTTTGGCGCCCAACTTGGGGCTCACCAGCGGCCGGCGCTTTGGGGATGCAGCCGTTTGAAAACCTACGTGACATCCAAATCAGTCAGCTTCCGCAGAAAGATGACATACCATCTAACTTATTACCACACTTGTTACCATATCTATAGCAAGTAAAAACCATTTCATTTAACTGATTCTAACTTAGTTTCGCACCCAACCTAGGGCAATTAAGGAAACTCACAAACGGCGCTCCCCGGGGCTGTAGTCTTTGGAGCACCAATGTTAGATCCAAACCACTCAGCGACCACAGCGCCGCAGAAATCTAGTTGGCTAGATGACTTAGCATCTCAGCGAAATATTTTGCGGCGCTCTGAGCAGCCGTTTGAATACCTGCGTCAGATCCACTCCGGTTAGCGTTTGCAGCGCTGGAGGAACATTAATGAATGGATGACTTAGCATCTTAGTTACTTATTCTGGTGCCCAATTTGGGGCAATCAAAGAAAATCATTGCTCGACGGATCCCTCTAATTAGATGACTTGGAATGTTAGCAACTTAAATTGGCCACCAACATGGGATAGTTAAGAAAACTCACCAACGGCTCTCTGAGGGTCAGTCATTTCAGAACCTACATGAAATCAAAACAACCCAACATCCGCAGCGCTGGAGAAGTCGCGCTAAAGAAGTCTCGACTTAAAGAAGAGCGACTTATTTTGGCGCCCATCTTGGGACGATTAAAGAAACTCGCAAGCAGCTTCCCGGGGGTGCAGCCGTCTGTCACATCCAGCCCAGTCAGCGTCCATCAGTGATCCCGGTCACTAGACGACTTATTTATTATCTTACTTTGGCGCTCAACTTCGGAAAATTAAAAAAGTTAAAAGAATTAAATAACCTACGGCTCCTACTTTAGACCCAAAAAGGTGAAAATGAAACAAAGCCGAACAGAATGAACAGCGGCGCTCTGAGGATGCAGCCGTTCGAGCGCCTGCCTCAGATCTAAACCGGTCAACGACCGCAACGCTGGAGGAATTTCGCCGGCTAAATGACTTTCATCTTGGCAACTTATTTTATCAATTAAACAACTCACCAGCGGCGCTCTGAGGATGCAGCCGTTTGAGCACCTGCGTCAGATCCAGCCCGGTCAGCGTCCGCAGCGCCGGAGGGATGCCGCTGGCTAGGCGAGCCACTTCGCCTGTAGCGCCACTGTCGCCCACCAGAACTATCTCGTCGGTCTTGGCGAGAGGAGCTGATACTTCTGCGGCAATCTGAAAATGGCATAGAGGTTCAAAATAAGAAAAGGTTTTCTTTTAAACCTGAGACCTGAAAGATCTATTAACCTATCATGTCGTTTTGTTACGGTCAAGAGCACACCAAGCCTGACACTTGTAGCGTGACTCTAGCACTTAGAGCATTGGATATAAGATACAAAGCCAATTGTGTCAGGCTAAAAGTGGTCTTCACTGTACCTAATTATAATAAACAATAAAAAGATTAAATAAAGATAGTAACATCACTGACAGCTTTTGGTTTTATACACTCGACATAAGCTATTATAAATACCATATTATAGGCCATTATAAATACATTACCTACCCTTACCTACCTTTGGTAATGTCTCAAGCACCAATTCAGCGCCATCATAGCAGCATCGTCATACCACTTGTAGAGGTTAGCCCTGGCCAACATATGCCAGTCATATAAATCAACCTTGCCCTCTTCACAAATGACAGTGGCTTCAGCTAGACCAAGGATTTTATCGGGACAAACTTTACCTTGGGTAGGAAATGCCTCAATCACCAGCACCATCACTATAGCATCGCCATACTGTTTGTAGCCCTTGCCAACCTAAGTTCGGCATCAGCTTTTCCCACGTCACCAATAAAGTCACCCGCGGCTTCAGCCAGACCGAAGTCTTTATTGTGAAGAACTTTACCTTGGGTAATGCCTCAAGCACCAACGCCATCATGGCAGCATCGCCGTACTGCTTGTAGACTTTAGCCCTGGCTAACATGCGTTCAGCATCCGCTTTGCCCACATCACCAATGGCCGTGGCTTCAGCTAAACCGAGGACTTTGATGCGCTCCGCGTCGGCTTTAGCTGCTTCCACAGTTTGTGTGCTGGAACACGCAAATAATAGTACCATGTAAATTAGTTATGAAATCTCTGAAAAAAGGCACCTAAGAAAAGATCTAAAGCTGTATTTACCGTTTCCCTTCAGCAATAGCCTGCAGACGATAAGCTTCGGCCTCGGCAGGCAAGCGCACCGTAGACACCAGCTCCTCTTGTCGACGCATTATCTCTTGCTGCTCCACCTAGAAACGAAATAATAATGCGCTTGGCTCTCATCGCTACACAACGTACTCGTATAACGAAAAGGTTATAACAACCCCGAATGATGTGGATCTGTCCATGAACCTGAATATATTTTTCCATAGAAAATATACAATAAAAAATAATTGAAATTGCATCGGGTGATTGCGCACGAAAGTTATCATACTTCGATCTATGTTCCTAAGTGTGTTGTTTACACACACTTAATTTCTAGATAGATTCTACAGAAATATCGGCTCATTTCCGATGTACCCGTGCGCTCCATGCAGCGGTCTGTTAACGACTGACTCGGGAAGCTCGTCTCTCCCGTCGCCTGCGCGATGCATAAGAGAAATACGATAGAATGAATAGACCGATTAATTTTACGGGTAGATTTACATCCTTAAGGCGCATAACTGGAAAAATGAGAGGGAAGCGTTCGGCATGGTATGGACGTAACAATATTATGAGGAGAGAAGACCAGCATGTGACAAAGAGAGTAATAAGTATGAATGTGGATGGAATGAGAGTGCGAAGTAGGCGGAAGAAAAGATGGATGGACTGAGTGGAATGAGTGAAAAAGAAAGAAGTGAATGTTTAGATGACGCTATATATGAGAAATGGAAGCGATTAACATGTTGCGCGGACCCAGATAAATTGGAATAAGGGCACGCGTATGATGATTTACCCATTCCATTCAAATTTAATTTAAAAGATAGCTAAACGCCACAAGTGTTTGAATATCGTTTAAATGCTACGTAAGCAGCGTAAAGAAACCAATACTCAACAAACGAATCTCTTTATATGACTGCAATTAAACATTTCCACCAAACTCCGATACGCTTTCAGCTGCGCCTCACGCTTTTAAACCAAATGGTTCCTCACCTCGATCTGTTTGCGACGCTCGACGACTTCGATTTGAATTTCCTCGTTTCGTATTTTCTGTTTGATCTTCGCCGCTTGCAGTTCGTATGCCAACGCCGCCTCCGCTTTCTGCGTGAAACGGAAAATCATGTCAGGTTAATGGGAAAATGCGGTTGTGTTTAAAATGAGCGTTTTGTGAAGATTCCGATATCTTTCCCTAATACATGAATATATTAAAGAAACGCACTTCTTAAACAGATCTGACATAAAATTTGTGACAAACTTTAGCTATTCGCTAAAGGTACAACACAACAACATGTTATTGCATACAATTTTTTTTACAGTAAGTAAATATAACTAAACAAACTTTAAGTGAAACTGAACAAACTTCCAGAAAAGTGCTTTCTGATTACAATTTAACTATTTAAAATTGTGGCCGGGATCAACAGCTCTACATGCCAATATCTCTTGTTTCAACCAGTCCCGGCCAGGGTGATGCTTAATTTTGTGATTTTAAAAGAAAGAGGAATCGCCACTATCATCATCATAACATCTCTAGTTCATGATAGGAAACTCCCTTCAGAATTCCAGCAAAAACGCGTGGTAGGTATAATTTGGAGAAGTACCATAGTCACCACGCTTGATAGCTTTGCGGCTGGCACCATGGACCGCTGTTGTTAGAGGCCGCAGTAAAAAGATGGTACCATAAACAGGAGAACGCTGTTGCCAATCCTCCAGTTCATAATCCCTTAGTCGCCTCTTACGAGACCCGCGGACAGAGATGGCTTGGTACCTATTCTTTGCCAACACCACACGGGCGAAAACTATGGTAACTGATAATAAATAAACTCATGAAGTCACTTACAGCAGTATTGACCTCCTGGTCAAACTGGGCCTTCTGCAGTTTGAAGAGACGAGTGTTGTCTTCGATCTTCGTGTCCATGGAGTACTTCACATCCATGGCGCTCTTCTCGCACTCGGCTTCCTGAAACACCACAAAACTGTCATTAAACATCCTAATAACATTCAAAGGGCGTCCGCTAAAACTCGCGCGGGCGCCAGCGCGAGTTTAGCGGACGCCCTAAAGTCCGCAGCTCAGCTGGACAGAAAGCCAGAATTCCACAGCAAAATGATTGGTTTATTTGGGAGTCGGTGTTTTGTCGGCTAAGAACAGGAGTTACCGTTCCATCTCTCCGCGTGTTATAAATAATGAAAATTGAAGGATTTTTTTGTTTTGACTAAGACCACCCACAAAAAATATTCTGAAAAGGTTTATTTTTGCACCCCTAGTCAAACTCCAAAATATTGAACCCACAACATAAAACGGTATTAGTAGATAACATGGCTTCGAAAATCCGAATTTTTAGTTGTACATACAGCCCTTGCACCGGCGATAGTGAATTTTTTAGCTTAGTGTTTAATAGTAGTTTATGCAACGGTACATAATGAGGGGTAAATAACCCGAGTGCCGGTTTATGGGACGCAGGCGAGCGTAGCGAGCCAAGTTCCATAATAGATGATACGAGTGTTTATACCTAATTATGTGGAGTTGCATACACAAGTTAATCTACTATCATATCATGAATCCCACAATAATGTGTTTAAGAGCAAACCAAGCTAAGCAATGTTCTTAGTTGATTTAAAAACACCTGAAGGCGAATCATGAACGCTTTTATCACTTATTTAATTACAAAACCAATAAAAATATGTGTAAATACATACAGCATACAACTCGCTGTCATGCTACGTCTATAAGTTAAAAAGTTGTTTAATATTTCTCCCGCGACGAATCTTAAAACTAAAAGCTTATTTAGGTCTTTATTTCAACTGAATTTTAGCACTACATGTTTCTTAGGGGTCCAAGGGGTCTTCAGAGCCATGGGTACTAAAATCACCTCATAGTGTATGCTACGCCATCTTATGCCACTTTAACGCTGATCCAGGATTATTTTATGACATCATTTCGCGCATCTTAGAAATAGTTTAGGAAGATGATAGGCTATAGATTCTGAGCCAGAACTATGAGTGGTTTCTCCTGGGAGGTAGTAAAATAAGTCATCGTAAAATAAAGATTGTCTTAATAATTGGAATGAGAAAATATCACTTCAAGAAATGTCACCTCGACTTCCTTCAGCGTCTCTCTTACCATGCGCTGCCATGTCTGCGCCCAAACTCCCGAACTGAACGTCCTTGGAAGTGAACAACTCGATCCCTTATCTTATTATACACTTATACTTATTATATACCTAGCTAGGTCGGTCCTTGTCCGTGAAGGATAGGATCCCTTATACGTACCCTGACCCTAGCATGGCCAGACTCCTATGTCTGTACATCACCTATGCTGGCTACATCATAAACGTCTTCGATTGCAATAGGATCCCGAATACGTGTTGGATTGAGCGACCCCAATGTCTGTGGCTTTATCAAGTTAGCTATAGGAACAACGTGCCGTTGATGGTAAAAAAAGGTTTATTATAAACGTACCTTGATTCCGGCATCCTTGTTGGCCTGAGTGACTCCGACGTCGGCGTCTCTCTTCACAGCCATCGTCTGCGCCTTCCCCAAGCTGGCTAGGTACTGGACATCATCTTAAACGTCCTTGATCGAGCATAACAGGATTCTTTAAACTTACGCTGATACCGGCATCCCTGTCAGCCTGAGCAACTCCGACGTCGGCGTCTCTCTTCACGGCCGCCGTCTGCGCCTTCCCCAAGCTGGCTAGGTACTGGACGTCATCGTAAACGTCCTTGATCGAGAATAACAGGATTCTTTAAACTTACCCTGATACCGGCATCCCTGTTAGCCTTAGCAACTCCGACGTCGGCGTCTCTCTTCACGGCCGCCGTCTGCGCCTTCCCCAAGCTGGCTAGGTACTGGACGTCATCGTAAACGTCCTTGATCGAAAATAACAGGATTTTTTAAACTTACCCTGATACCGGCATCCCTGTTAGCCTGAGCAACTCCGACGTCGGCATCTCTCTTCACGGCCGCCGTCTGCGCCTTCCCCAAGCTGGCTAGGTACTGGACGTCATCGTAAACGTCCTTGATCGAGAATAACAGGATTCTTTAAACTTACCCTGATACCGGTATCCCTGTTAGCCTGAGCAACTCCGACGTCGGAGTCTCTCTTCACGGCCGCCGTCTGCGCCTTCCCCAAGCTGGCTAGGTACTGGACGTCATCGTAAACGTCCTTGATCGAGAATAACAGGATTCTTTAAACTTACCCTGATACCGGCATCCCTGTTAGCCTGAGCAACTCCGACGTCGGCGTCTCTCTTCACGGCCGCCGTCTGCGCCTTCCCCAAGCTGGCTAGGTACTGGACGTCATCGTAAACGTCCTTGATCGTGAAGGACAAGATCTCTATGCCCATCCGGCCGACGTCGGGGGCTGCAACTTCGCGCACCAGACCCGCGAATTGGTCTCTGTCCTTGTACACCTCTTCTACTGTAAGAGTTCCTGTGAACAAGGAGAGGAAACGTTAAAAAAAGAAAAATCAAAGAGGTACCACCTACTGGGCTTTAATGGAGTATCTGTGTGAGCGATGAAAAACGTAACAAAATTTTCTGATTTCTGAGTTCGTGACGCGACTTTAACACTTCACTGTCATTAAAAGTATAGTTGGACTGTCATCAAAAGTATAGTTGGTTTGGTCTATTGGCTCATGGATAAAATTTAAACTGCGCTACGCAGGGAATTCGAAACTTAACGAGTAAAATTTACGACAGATGCTTGGGCAGGCAACCGTCACTGGTTGCAGGTTGCAGACAAAAACCGCGAACAGGTTTTCTTGCGCGAATGGTTCATCCTTTATAAGACCTGATATGATTCATATGAAAACCAATATAAGAATAGAAGATTAGAAGTATACTATTAAATACCTCAAGAGCAGTATTTTCATGAGATCAAGCGCGATCTTACGATTACTAAAACAACAAAGTTAATAATGTAATGATTTGTGATATGATTTGTAATTTAAAATTGAAAATAAATTGATTTGTACTAGTATTTTTTTGTTTTTACAAAGATTATATTATTGGCCCCAACATCGAGGTATATTAAACTATAATACCTAAGGCGCAGTAAGAAGTTTCGTCAACAATACATCTTTATTTGTTCATGATTGTTGTATGTCTTCCGCATTGCGAATCAGACTAATTGGCTATTCCTGTCATTTATTTGTCTAGAGGTCAGAGATGAGGCAAACCTACACCCACATGTAATGTAAGGATGTGTAAAAATAACTAGTGATCTAAGGAAAAACCTCATCTTGGCACAGGTCAGGTTTCCATGGGAGGTCGATTTTCTTTTCGAACTTATGTTCTTTGGAAAGTATCTTCAGATTTATGGGAAGTTTAACACCCTTTCAGCTTTTTTTGTAACGCCTTTATTTATTTTGCTTTACGAGTAGTACGCACGGCAGCAAGAACGTAAAAACAAAACCGGTCCAAGCTGAACCAGCGCTACGCTGCAAACGCTCGAAACAAGAGACCCGCTCAATACAAGACGAGCGGCCGTATGAACCTAACCGCCAGATGCACAAAAACTATTGTTGAAACTATTGCTGGCACTTTCATTATCCACGAAATAATAAGGGCCTGTCCGCACAGCGAATTTTCACCGCGCGAATCATATCCCGTGCTTGAGATAGCAAAAAATCGCGTGGCTACTATTCGTTGTCTTGGTTCGTTGTGTACAGAATTGTGAGAAAGAAATCGCGCGGTAAAAGTTCGCTGTGCGGACAGGCATTAGATGTAACAAAGTTTTTACTATACAACTCACTGTAAAACATTTAGCTATAACTTATTATTGGTATACCTACACTGGTAGTGTTGTCTATCTTTGCATCGCAAGTACTTTACAGTTGGCAACAAAAAACCCTACTCCTAAAGCGGAAACGGTGTTAATCTGTCCTTAAAACTGACCACATTTTCCGCATAATTAATACGAAATAATACACACTTTTCATTGAAACTGTATGGGAGTTATAGCGCATTTCGTATGGAAAGATATTTTATTTTTCGACGTATGGAAAAAGTGGTTCAGTTTGAGGGGCAGGTCAGTATTCTATTCGCTAGAATTTTTTGTTACACCCTGTTTAAATGATGATGGGTGTAAATTTCTCAAATAATCATGCCTGTCTGTTCGTCGATAGCAAGTTTATTACTGGAGACGGCTTTTATTACAAAATCTCTCTCGAAAGTTGAGCGGTCCTAAAATAGCATCAAGTTAAGAAGCTATTGAAGATAAAAGCTGCAACAATCTTTCCATCCTGCCTGAAGTGTTCGTTACAACAAACAAAGTAAAATGCACTTTACTATTAAAGACATTAAGGTGAAAATTTCTTATTTCCAGGGCCGAAAGTGGTGTAACAAAAAGCAGGATGCGATCCCATATCCGATGCCCATCAAAGTTCACAAGTTTTATGAAACAAAATCGGTCGGTGTAAAAAATAGAATATATGATTATTTTTTTTGTATTTCATTCTGTATTTTTTATAATAATTACTCTTTTTTCCTGTTCACTTGATAATTTCGTGTTGCCGTCGAAGAGACTGAGCTTTTGTAAATCCTCATACTATGCTAAAAGGTACTTACATCTTCACATTCAAAAAGGTGATGCCAAGGGTCAGCGCGAGCGGCACCAAAGCGAATCGCAACATTTCCATGCTTATATTATAACACTTTTAGAACACTTTCTGTTTATTTACTTCGAATTATTTACACAAGATTTACACTTCGGAGGACTTTGTCTTTTATTGTTCTGTCATATAACTGTCTAAAAACGACACAAAAATTGCGAGAGAGAGGTAAAAGAGATTACAAAGACACTTCAATTGATCCAGATTTGGTTGAAGTGCTTCCACTGACGTGCGGTTGTTTGTACCAGTAGCAACGGCTTTGTGCGTTCTAACTACAATAGCATTTAACCTTGCCAATAAATATTTTGATTTATATTTATTTATTTTTGACTCTTATCTGCGTACGCGTCGATACCCTCAGAAATGAAAAACAAACAACAAACACGCGTGGTCTATCAAGATTTTCTCAATAAGTCAAATCAACCTTGACTAGGCATTGGTTCTATGTTCTATACAACCTAGCACCTACCTAGCACATTGGCGGAATAACAATCATCGGTCCACTAATTGGAAACGTTATTTATAACTACAAAGACTTCGTTCATGTTCAAATAGCAACAGAGGAGCAATATGCTGAAGCTGTTCTCGAAAATTTTGTTATTTTTCCAAACTATGAAAAAAATAAATAAACCAACACGAATAGTGTTATACATGGAACAAAAAATATTTAATATAAATATATGTTTTTACTTATCGAAGATTGAAACTATTCGAAACGATATCTTCTCGTATATAAAATAACGCTATGTCCTTCATTAGATAAATGGATTCGAGATTAATTTTTATTATAGCTTTCTCAACTTTAAGGACTGTAAGTAAATTCATCTAGGATCTCTACAAGTATTTTTAGAAGTAATAACGTGAACCAAAAATCACAAACTTTGAACCACAGAGCTGAGAACACAACTTAGTTTAAGAATTTATCTATCTATCTTAGTTACAGATTATCAAATATTGTATGTATGTATATATTCTTTATTGCATCACAAATAAAAGGAAACAAATTACTAACAAACATAGAATGCAAAGGCGGACTTATCCCTAAATGGAATTTCTTCCAGCCAACCTTAGAGAGGCTAAAGGAGTTGACAATATTTTTATTACTTTATATTTTTATTTATTGTTGTCATGGAGAGCAATCTATAAGACTGTTTGGGCGCCTGCGCCTTGCACACGTTTTAATCAGTACGGCAGAATCTGTACACTGCAGAAGGCATAGTCAAGTCCGACGGACTAGGAATCATAAGGTGTGTTTATTTGCGCAGTACTTAAGATTCTGACTCAATTAACATAATGAAGGCAGTAAAATAAGTTGTCGCATTGACGTCTTAATCAATCTAGGACTTAATAACAATCACTAGTCTTCAGCAAGTCTCGGTCATCAATAATGTATTCATCATTTACATAGAAAAGACCGGAATTACCTAAGAACAAGTTATCGGACTATACGTACAAAGAAATGAATGAACCTCTAGTAGTATATTTCCGCACTTAGTTTTTGGTCTTAGACTATTGTGCGTGAGCCAAAGTGGCCGACATTGCCAGAACTCGATCAACTTGTGCAGTTTGTTTGTGTGTTATATCTTGACTTCGTAAGTACATAATAAGTTGTCGATCATCAATGGATTAAACATAACTAAGTACGAATAGAAGTCCAATACTGTTAAAAGGCAGAAAAAATTAGTATTTCACATTGCACCAACTTGGAAATGTCTTAAATTATTCAAGCAGATTATTTAAAACCACAATAGATCAAAAACGTACTAATCAGAACAGAAGCAACGGTGCACTGTTTGAATCAACTCTGTAAGACGTCGGTGTAAGATTATATCACGAGGAGATTATTTGCACAGCGAAGATAGGAGTCTGATAGCGATAACACTGCGACGATTGATATCAAGGGGTTACTTGCGTAGAGAGGTTACGTACGATCCACGTGAGTGTATTAGATAGATAAAGAGCGCAGTGTTGAGAAGAGTAAATAAGGAGTACTGCTTCACTTTACCATGTAAAGAAAAATTGGGGGACAATTCACTTTAAGTCATCTGATCACAAACTAGGCAAACTATGGGTACCAGAGACTGAATATAAAAATACATAAAAATATAATTAGACTTTATCCTAACGTATATAAGAAGAAGTAATTATACAGAACATTAAAAAAATCAACAGGGTTAGCCTTATGTATCGCCAAAGACAATATAATATACTAACGTAAATAGACTGTCAAAGAAGAACAAAGCTGTGTCACCCAGATAAAAGCAGAAAAACACTTGACGTGACCATAATACGCACTATACAATGTGTTTGGTGACCGACTGCACAAACTTACACGGTAGATTCTAACTATGAAACTGAACAACTTTTCCCAAGGAACATAGGTCGAATCCAAAAAAAAAGTCGGCTTCCCATACAAACTGCATCATTTTAATAGCACATTCTGTATGCCAGGTCGAATCAGTTTTTTTCGTATTTCGACCTATATTCCTTGGTAAGAATTGTTCAGTTTCATGGTTAGAATCTACCGTTTAAGTTTGTGCAGTCGGTCACCGGACACATGGTATAATCCATTTTTTCGTTTATTCCAACGCTTACCAACATATTTTGCAGCCATCATGACATTAAAACCAGAATATATTTGAAGGAAAAAATAACATTGTTTTGCAAACTTGTTTTTCTGCCAGCTTTAGCCGATTTCTTTTGACATGGCTGCAAGCGATGGAATAATAAAAAAAAACCGGTCAAGTGCGAGTCGGACTCGCGCGCCGAGGGTTCCGATATACCTATAGTATTTTTGGAAGCAATAAAGTCCATTTTCAGGACCGCAAAACTAAATTTGTTTGTAAAGGTTTTTTGCAGATTTCTGAAAAACTGTGCAACTTAGAAAGATCGTTTTATTTTTGCTGTAAAGTTTACATAAACCTCTGTCAACTGTAATTAATTCAGATTTTCCCTTACTCAAACTTCGGAGATAAGGGGGGGGGAATGGTATTTTTTTTGACATTTTTCATCATAACTTGAAAACTAAGAAACTTAAAAAAATACAAAAATATATTTTAAAATGTACAAGTAAAGCCCTTTCATATGATACCCCACTCGACCTAGTAGCGACAATTTGAAATTTGGCCCCCCCTATTTTGGCCCCCTTTACATTAATAATCATACTTTTTTCAAAAAAATTTCATGTGCAATTAAGTTGGGCAACTATATTCTAAAACTATTCCAAATTTCAGCTCGATAGCGTAAGTGGTTGCTGAGATATAGAGGTGTGACAGACAGACGGACAGACAGACAGACAGAGCGGCACCATAAGGGTTCCTTTTTTTTACCATTTTGGTATCGGAACCCTAAAAAATGGATTACGATTAAACTAAATTCCCTCTTTAGTATCGCAATGTCTCATGGACTATGATGTCTAAATAATGAACAGCTTCAGTGCCAAGTTGCACCTAGACAACACCTAAATTAATTAATACTGCACACTTATACAGGCTTGGTTTCTGTGACACCTTGACAGTGTAATATTATCAGGTACCACTTTTACATTACCGACCAGGTTGCATACATTACCGATTTTCTCAAATTTCGCGACGTGCACGGAGACGTAAAAATTGTGTCTATCTCACTGAATTTTATGAAAGAAAACCGTTCACCTAACGCACGCTACTCAGACTATTAACAGCGACGTTGAAAAGGGGATAAGATTCATGTAGAAAAGTGCATTCTTTTATATCCGTAAAAAGATTCAAACATGTTTTTTCAGATCACAGATGCGAGTCCGTGTGGTGCCGGCTAAAAATAGTACTATCTACCCTATTTCTTCCCGTGGGTGTCATAAAAGGCGGCTAAGAGATCTTGAACCGGAGGATGGGCAGCAGCGTCCTTCTGCGTAACATAATAACTACCTTATTGCGGTCATCAAAAACTGCAGTGCATTGTGCCAGCTGCAACGCTAACACCCCAAGTGTGAAATTCACGGGGAGCTCCCTATCTAGCAGTGGGATTCTGCCTTGAAACTGAACAAGATCCTGTAAAAAAAACTAATGCGCGATCAATGGGACGGCCAATACTCTTTTTTATCCAAAACGTCAATTAGTCGCTTTTTACAACATCCGCAAGAGTAGGCAAAGTGGTGGGATTCGTAGCCTGCAGAACACAATGTATCATTATTACACGACTTGTATTCAAGTTTTATACAATTAAGTATTTCCTCCATTTTTGACAAAAAAATATCATAAGTCTTTCTCAAACAGTGTCTAACTTTGTGAAAAACTTTTAATTTATTTCTTACTTTGACGAGGGCTTTCGGACGTCGAGTAGAAAGTTTCTTTGTTATCGAACTCATAAATACAAAATGGAATTTTAAACTCTTAATGTTGTTCAGTTTTACTAACAAGGTACCTTATTTCATAAATCATCTATCACCATGTCACATAAATCATCTATCACCTTACTTCACTATTCACTATTATTTATAGTTTTAAGCCCCCATCGGGTCTCTCTCAGGCCGTTGCACAAAGCTTCTTTTAGAAAGTGACAGCAAATCGCCACAGATACCCAAATGTAAGGAACCTCGAAACTTGGCCCATAAATAGATATAGGGTCATTAAGTAATTATAAAAAAAATCATTTTTCAAACACAAACAACGCAGATAATTTATTTTTTATTTTCGTATAATATCGATTCCCTGATGGCAGAATGTTACATAGTTGTAGCCTATCAAAGAATTAACACAAATAACGTAGTTTTTTTTTTCGTATAATATCGATTCCCTTATGGCAGAAGGAAAAATACCTATAAAAAAATTAAAACGACAGGGTGAAATTGAAAACAGTCAACAAATTTTGAGATTGAGTTCAGACCACGAAACTGAACAATTTTCGCCTAGAAACAGAAGTAAGTAAGTCAAGAGTAAGCCCATTTTCAATAAAAAAAAGAAGTCATCGGACGAAAAAATTTTTACCCTATCATAGTAAAGTGAGTCAGCCGACCATACATTTTGTATGGGGGTCGAATTTTTTTTTACGTCTAACGACCTGTGTTCCGTGGGGAAAGTTGTTCAGTTTCTTGGTCTGAACTCAATCTAAAAATTTGACGAATGTTTTCAAAATCACCGTGTATGATGTCTCTTCCGAGTAGTTCCGAGTGTCTCTATGACAGCTTTTTTTAAAATTCTTTGATAGGCTACGACTGAATTCCATTCGCCGCACGCGAATCAATATTTTACTGTGTTCGAAAAAAAAATTTAACTTTTTATAATGACTTAATGACAAAGTTTTAAGTTTCCTTACATTTGAATTTCTCTTACGAATTGTTTTAAAAGAGTTTTAATTCTAAAGTCTGTCTGTCAAAGTGAGGCCACATCTGAACATTGAAATTTCCTTAACATCAACACAAGATTTATTTTTCTTTGCTGATCATAATTTTTTCTTTTTTGTTTATTTCGCTTGCTGATCATAATTTTTCATACGTTAGACAAGTAAAGACATATCTATATGTCTGGATATGTCTTTACTGCTTTACTTTAATAATATAAACCAGTTTTGTAGTTTCGCACTAGTCTCATAATTTATGAGGGGATTTTCATCCGGTAAACCAAATCGCGAGAAAGGTTTATCCATGTATTTTATGAATATTTTGTGTAAATTAGCTGAGCTTATGAATTGGCGATTAAGTCGGGATAAAACGTGCTTTCTGAGAGTTTTAGAAGCGTTCGATATCCATATTTATGATTTTAATTAAAGGTTGGGACTATTCTTCCCAAAAGTTAGAATATGAAGGAAAGTCAGCCGCCTGTACACCAGGGGAGCAATGGTATTATTTGTGGAAATAGTAGATGCGCAGAGGTAGGTAAGTAAGTATGTAGTCTCTATAGTAGGTATAATATTTTTAGACAAGTAGTTCATAAAATAAACAAATAAATATTGGGGGACATTTCACACACGGCCATCTGATCCCAAATTAGGCGAAGCCTGATATTCGACGTAAATAGATAAATATCACCCAGACACAGAACAAACACTAGTGTTAATTACACAAATTTTTACCCTGGGCGGGTATCGAACCTGCGGCCAACGGCTTGAATGAAAGGCAGATTCACTACCAACCATACCAACGGTCTCGTCAGAGCACTTATTGTTTACAATTATTAGATACGCTATGCACCTGATTCTAAAATGATTTCGAAATAAGAACAAGAGCAGACGGGATATTGATCTTGACATAAGGTTAACTATTTGGGAGCGTCCATTACGCAGACCGAGGAATTTATAAAGCCGTGTCTCTTGTGCGTGTTTCGCCCTAAACACTGCAATATTCGACCAAACTATGAACATGTGTGAACATGTTATCGAAAGATAACCCAGTTGAAGGTTCCTAAAAGGATTACCCCAAATGGGAAATTTTCCCCCAAAGCCAAAAAATAATTTCATACGCGGCGAGCTATGGTATGTCTGATAACTAAGCAGGAGGTTTTCCATCTGACCCTTTTAAGATACAAGTTGACAAAAGGAAAAGTAAATGAAATGAAAATATCATTAATTTATTAAAGTGCTCTTAAAATTTTATGTCTTTGTACGATATATCCTGGACATGAAATCTAAAAACCTTGCGTAAGCAATATTTTACTGCACCATAAAATGACCATAAAAATATTCACATTAACGGTATGTGTTGCAGTTGACAACATAATTAATAAAACAAGTTTATTGTTTAAACTTACGTTAATAATTTATTAAAAGATTTAAAATCTTTAGACGTATCATCACTAAACTAAATTACGTAGATAATAATTAATATCAGATGATAAGATTTACTATTTCTTTAACTAATTTCTTGAAAATCTTTTTATACCTATAAGTACATTTAGGATAGATTTTGAGGGTGAATGCAATAGCGTCATGATTTTTAAAGGCAAACTTAAGAAAATGTTATTGGAAAACCTTAAAGTGAGCTAATGTTTTTTAGACTGGAATTTTTTTACCAAATGTTTAGCTTCAACTAAATAATTAGGTACATTCGACCGCACGTCAATAATTTGTAAAGAGTTTCTATCTATCTATCTATCTGACCTTTGAACGTGTCTAGGGTTATAGGAGCTTGTAGTTCAGCGCTGGTTTAGCTTAAACTGGAATTGTTGCCACTTATTTGCTGCCGTGTGTACATGGTGGTGGGTAATTTTTAAGAATAATATAAGATTAGAAGTAAAGTGAGTGCATAATAAGCGCCAACAAACAGTTTTACTGTTTGGCGCTACAGAACAAAAATGTAATGTGATTTAAATAATGATGTTGAATAAAAAAAAAAAATTTATTGTCTACGCTAACGAAGAGTAATTTATCAAATTTACGGGTACCAAGTCCCGTTCCGTTTCACGCTTCAGAAATCACAAGCTTCAAGACAGGATGACACATGGCCCTGCCCTTGTCAGTTACAAAATAGCTGATATTACCGCGGATGGAGGAGCAGCGTAGTTTTAGCCTATCCGAAAGGACCATCGAAAAACCAGATTAACATCTTCTTCCATATACATAAACATGAATTGCCACATGTTAGACGGAGCATCACTTGAGAACGACTAGACCAATTGGCCAAGCTAAATATGATTTAACACACTAAAATACAAAAACTATTTCGAGATATTTTATATCATACCATATGGTTTTATTTTCGACTAGAAAAGTAATTTGATTGCGGTAATATATTCAAAAATGCTGCGGCAGTTGTGATATTCATTTGACCACTGAGCGACGTCATTCCATAAGTTAAAAAAAACAATAGAAAAGAAAACTTTTATTTTCTGTGCTCTTTATGTCAAACGATTCGATTTGACGTTTCGAGTTTGATTGATTATTTGTTGTACTCGAAAATTTCAGTACAATGTTTGTATGGAAAGAATATTTGCAAAAGTTTCCGCGAAAAATAAAAAAAAACACTGAAAGTGCTTTTTTATGGGATTTTTGTATGAACTTTAACTTGCAAAGCCGGGGCGCTAGTTTGTTATTTCTTTTAGCAAATTTATTTTATATATTTATTTTTTTATATTACAAGTGAGCAAACGAGCAGGCGGGCCAATTCCCAAACTTGTAAAACAAAAGTTGTTACATTCGGCTTTCAGAATAAGCCGAGGTTGTACACGAATTTATTAGAACCCTGTATTATTTTCTGAACGTTCGGCACCTGTAGTTAATTACGGTAATAACTACCCACTCCACTCGTTATTTAAGTACGTACATAGGAAATCCAATAACCAAGGATGACAGTGTTTCTACAATACAGCCAAATGTATCATTTATGGACTGACTATGGCTATGTTTATGGACACTGTATTTACATCAATCACAATGATGGATTTAGCTCTGGGTCCCTTGTCCATAGCGCCTAACATAACAACAAATTGCCGTAAGATTCTTTAATGTTAAATCTCCTTTAGATCTTTTGCCGACACTTTGTGTGAAAAAGTGTTATATTTGAAGGAGGATTAAGTTTCAAGAGGCTTTCTACAGCAGGCTGTAACTCTCATTCGAATATAACAAAAAGTTAAAGATAATCTTTCACAATAATCGTACTCGTATAAATTCAATGCCCGTGTCGCACAAAAACTGAGTCACATAATGTATCACCCAAAAGTTTTATCCTTCTGCTCCAGAGCCTTGGAGCCCAAAGTCCATAGGTTAAATCAGTAAAGTTTATAAACTCCCTCCTTATACGCAAATCCGGGTTTACGTACATACATACGTTCGATATGAATATAAGATAAAGCTTGTATAGGTATTGAGTGGAACGGAACGGGACGGCGCCGGCGGGCGCGCCGTCCGCGGCGGCACTAACGCGTATCCCGCGCTGTCAGTTAGGGCGGGCGGGATTCTGAATGTGCCTGAAATGCCTGAATAGAGCGGATCACATACAGGAAGCTTACCACGCTCCGATACGTGCGGAAAACGCAGCAGTAAGTTCGATATGATGTACGGCAAAAGGAAAACGGCAACGCTTCGGTTGGCACTCCAATGTAGGGACCGGATCAGGAAAATTAGATTAAGCGACGTCGTAATCTCATTTTGGACTTTTGGTTGAATAATTCTGATGAGTCACTGAAACGACGTATGCGTGCTACCCTCGTAATTTGGGAAAGATTGATTTTTCTTATACATTATTTTTACTGAAAATTACGCCCGTCGTTTCCATTCAAACTGAACATATGAAGGCAGCCTGACACTGGAAGGGCCCGCCTAAAACGCCATCACAACATCTAAATTAACCGCTTATGGTCTGAAGACCGATCGCATGTTGGACAACTAATATTAAAAAAAAAAAAAATAACTGAACATAACTGACGTACCCAAGGAGGTTTTACCCCACGCTAAGCGAAGCGTAGTATAAGGTCCTTGGACGTACCTACTACTCTGTGTACAGTCAGCATCAAAAGTAGCTAAGCATTTCAGGTGTCCATAATGATAGAAACACACAAACAAAGTGACCATAATAATCTACTTACAACAAAAGTTTTAAAATTGTTGTGAGCACCTTTTGTTTTACAGGAAGCTAACAAAAACTTGAATAACTATTAATACGAGTACAGCGAGTCTACTACAATTTATTAGGCTTATTGCGGTGGAGGTTCAATCAAACAAAAGTTAGGTAGGTGGGTTTAAAGTGAACGAAACCGTGGGTATAGCTACTATACAAATAAAAGTTGTAGGGAAAGCAATCAGTGTCGACGATCGCCCAACCAATAAAGAAGTAATTCACAATCAAATCTATTTGATCACTTCGTTATACGACATGTTCGTGGGATACATCAATATAGGTAGACTTCACATCAATATGACTCCGTCATCAACGCAAAGCCGATAAAAGATTGTATAATTTGTATAACAGGGTTATTTTTGTTGCTTGGAATATATTTAAATCTGAACAACTTTCCCAAAGAGACACACGGGTTGAAAAATTAGAAACTACTATTGCCGGCGCAAGGTTTGATTTAGGTAAGTTTTACTAGAATGCGGCCAGGGGTCCAAATATGACCCTGTATAACTCGCGTGAGTCTAAAAGCTCCTTAATTATTAACGGCATCCTATATTATAATATATATAATAGTCTGAAATTATTCTTACTAACCGAACAAAAGAAGCTTTAAAAATGGTATGTGCAGTCGTTTTAAATAAATATAACTACTAGGCACTTACTTTATTGAATGTTTCATGTGTGCTTTTGCTCTTTAATTATAAGAAATACCTATTAGATTTCTTTGATATTTGTAGAGATATTTCATGAAACTATACACTATTTGTGAGAATTTATCATAACTTCATAATGTTTTAAAATAACTTGGAGTTGTAGTCTTGTATTGTAGCTAATGTAAGGTAAAAATGTAAAGTTATATTCGTTGTGCGTTCGGATGTTGCTACACCCTACGGAAGACCAGCGCTACAGCATAAAGGAGTGATCACACCCAGCTGAATTCAAAGACTAGTTCGGCATACATTGCTCGTTGAAATAAGGATACTGCAATTAACATAACCAAGCCTCCCAGCAATGTATGCCGAATTAGTGTTTGAATTCAGCTAGGTGTGATCACTCCTTAAGGTGCTGTAGCATAAGCTGAGTGGCTACCTTTTTTAGTATTGCTTTACTAAAATAAACATTTTTCTTTCTTTCTTATTTCTTTATTTTTATACCCTGCTCTAGCGCTGATCCAGGCTCATGCTCATTTGGTAACGTAATTTTGCGCATGTTAAGGAATAGTTTAGAAAGAAGTTTAGTTTAAGAAGTTAAGGCAATAAATTCTGAACAAGAACTTGGAGTGACTTTTACTGAGCAAAAAACAAACATATTTAATTTACTCAAGACTCTATACATTTCAAACTACATATTTGTATGCATGAGGCGGATAACCTTTCTTTGTTCGAGGGACAAACCGCTGTTATTGCAATCTCTTAAAACTTAGTAAAGCTAGATTTTATTTTAAACAAGGAACTGTACATTCTCCCTTAATGGTTGATTGAATTAAATTTTTTATTTCATTGGCTTACAGCTGAAAACTGAAGTCATTTCTAAAGATAAGCTCGCACAAAATTGATTTGACAAGAGACGATGACTGATAATTTAATTGTGAATGTTGATTTTTGTCGAACTCCTCGAAACGAGCATCTTGCTTATTTAAGCGGGAACTGTTATAGTTGATGTATGTATGTATGTAATGAAATGTCATTGATAAATAGTGCCTTAATTTTTGTCGATCTAAATGAGAAAAAAATCTTTTAATATTGCTAGGATGTTGTTACATACCGCTTGCTTTATTTTGTATGAAAACTGACAAAAATGAGAAAGATCTTTCACTGAGGTGATCCTTTAAGGGGTCTGAATCACGTCCTAAGTTTTGCAAAGTCAATACAAAAATAATAATCAATTTATTTCAGAAAATGTCATTCCATAGTTTGTTAGTAGAAAAGGTTAATCTAAATCAATAGTAACACGTTTAAATATTAATGCGTGCCTATATTGTCCCACTTTATGGCAAAGACTTCTTTCTCACAGCCATTTTGCCCTTCCAGCTCATCGCTTAATCCATTTTTATGCCGAGTACGACGACACATAGTAATTGCAAGTAACACATAGTAATCTGCAACGACGACACATAGTAATCTGCAGAATCTTGCTATAGTGTTGTTGCCCACATCACGAAGGGGTTTCTTTTAACAATAAAGGGAAGAATATTAGACCAAAAGGTAATTCCCTCTGATCCCATTACAGTGATAACATTCTTGATACAGTACTACGCTCACACTAATGTGATTGAAGTTAATACACCCTTTACCTATTTAGATATAGGCACAACAAACATTAGTTAGTATCTCTTTTAGAGATAAGCCCGCCCTTGTATATGTCCTTTAATTTTGTTATTTAATTTTTAAATATGTGTGCAATAAAGAATATATATATAGTAGCCTAGCCAAGGTTATTAAGTTACATCTTAACTGTTGAAGGCTGGTGAAGGTAAGGCTTCATTTGAAGTATAGAGTATCCACTAAGCCATAGAACAGATCCTATCCACTAAGAATCATATCTACTAAGCCATAGAGTTTTCAATCGGCCACCGATCGAGTCATGGGCTGCCGACTTTCCACCGACTCAATCCTGTTATTGAAAACGTCGTCGGCGATAACTAATAAAACAAAAATAAAAACCCTAAAACGGGCTGTCAAGAATTGATTTATTGTTTTATTTTCGACTATGTACAGCAGGTACTATGCCCACAAATTCTTTGCGGTACCGGGTAAGGCTTATTTAAAAAACCGGTCAAATGCGAATCAGACTCGCGCGCCGAGGGTTCCTATATGTATACCTATGATTTTTAGGGCCGCAAAAATAAATTTTGATGGTAAAGGTATTTCTGCCGATTACTAAAAAACTGTGCATGTTAGAAAGATCGTTTAATTTTTACTGTAATATGTACATAAACCTCTATCGACTATAATTAATTCAGACTTTTTTCTTTCGCAAACTTCCAAGATAAGGGGGGGAACGGTATTTTTTTTTACATTTTTCATCATAACTTGAACCTGTTTAAGTCCCCCTTATTTAAGTCCCCTTTACAATAATAATAATAATACCTTTTTAATTCTTTTGTTTGCAATTTTCAAGTCGATAGCATGAGTGGTTGCCGAGATAAATAGGTGTGACAGACAGACAGACGAAGTCGCTCCATAAGGGTTCCGTTTTGACCATTTTGGTTCGGAACCCTAAACAGAGCTTTCAATACAGCCACAAAGAGGTTAGAGAGCCACTCTCTAGCTCAACCGTCTGTTGTGCTTTTGAAGTTTCCCCTTGCCCTAGTTTCGATACAGTTTTTTTTTAAACGTGCATGTGTTTCTGCTTATACAGGGTGACTTTTAATGAGTTCTTGATAGCAAAATATATGCATGTACTCGTGATTCTGAACAACTTTTCCCCAAGGAACATAGGTCGAAATACGAAAATCAAGTTTTGACCTCCCATAGAAGCTGCATCAGCTGATAGCGCATTTCGTATGGGAGGTCAAATTTGGTTTTTCGTATTTCGACCTATGTTCCTTGCGGGTAAAGTTGTTCAGTATCATGAGTACATGCATATCTTTTGCTATCAAGAACTAATTTAAAGTCACCCTATCTAACTACCTATTCAACTGAAGATGTACATATAAAAACATCAAAGTTACAAATACAAATATCTTAATTCGCAAGAAAACAGTAGTTGAGGATCTTAAGTTAGAAGAGTACAGTTTTTTTCAGCTTACACGTAAGCATGCAAATATAACTAATGTGAATTTAAATTATATACAGTATGTCAATATTAAATATGTCAAAATTAAACTATTCATTAACTTTAAAATCTAGAAATTCTTTCACACTGTAAAAGCAATGTTTTAATAGCCGTTTTGTCATACAATTTTTAGTGCATCTTTAGTCATAATTTTAAAATAGTCAGGTAGCTTATTAAATAACAAAATGCTCATATTAAATATGTTCCTCTTGTAAATGTCTTTCCTAGCAAGAGGTTGATACAGTAAATTCATAATCTTTGATCTTGTTTGTCGTAACGTAACTTCTCCACGAGTTTTCCAATAATTTGGGTTTGAGGCAACAAAAATACACACGTCTCTAATATACAAACAAGGAAGGGGTAGTATATTAAGTTGTTTAAAGAGAGGTCTACAGCTGTCATCGAATTTAGCGTTGCATATTGCGCGGATGCACTTTTTCTGGAGTTGGAAGGCCCTTTCAATATCTACAGAATTATCCCACAGTATCAAGCCATAGCCAAGGATAGAGGAGACATAGCCATGATAGGCCATTAAAGCTGCTTCAACTGATATAGTTTGTGTCAACCTTTTGAGTACAAAGCGATTTAATCTGTTACAAACCAGCTCAATATGACATTTCCAGTTCAAATGCCTGTCTATCGTGATACCAAGAAATTTGAAAGTGTCAGTTTCATCAACCATTTCGTTGTTATCACTCACTTGGATAGTTGTTATCACACTTTATACGAGATAAATGACATGAACTTAGTTTTACTAACATTTATACGTAAGTCAATATTATTTAGCCATTTAACCAATTCACTAAGAGCATTATTTATGTCGTTTTCAAACGTAGGTCCATCTTTATTTTTACATTCTATTATGAGTGTTGTGTCATCTGCGAATTGAACACAACTATGACAAGTAGCCTTAGGAAGATCGTTTACGTACAAAAGAAACAGTAACGGCCCAAGAATACTACCTTGCGGCACACCTTTATTAGTGACGCTAAAATTGGAACGATAGCTTTGCTTCGTGATAATGCCATTCGATTCATTAACATTACATATCTCAGTACATTGTTGCCTATTTTTATGAAAGCTTTCTAGCCAATCAAATGCTGGACGTAATGCTGGAAGTAATTGTACAAGTATTTTATTTATGGTATCCAAAATGCTACTTTTGACTGTGGACAGCACCATAACCGAATAGAAATCAATGTTTAAAACTGTTTGCTTTAATACTAATTTATATTTGCAGCAATGCAAAGCACAGCAGTAAGCTGTGAATAAAGTGAAGATCGTTAGACATAACGTCTTTCTTCGAATTGGTTTTATCCGCGTCCTGTTGAGTGTTATTTATTTATTTGTTTTTTAGTTTTCCCAGTGTTCGATCAGTAATGAAAAGCTTATTAATTTTTAAAGGCCAGTTATTATTGTTGGCCTGAATATTTCAAATTCTGTTCTAGGCGAGACGAAACGCGTTTTTCCTTTCAATATACTTTCGTTTCTTGTCTTCTTGAGACCACGACGTAGGTTCAACTAAACGTAAAGTTTTGAAATAGAATAAAAAATCAAATATGATTTAATGTAAGCACATCCGAAAAAAACTACCTTTAATTCTGAAAAACAAAAAGTATAACGTATAACTAATATTCACAATAGCTTATGTACGCAACGGCACCGTGAGACGATCTAGGTATACCTATAACGAATTAATTTACGTAACACAAAGCCCTCTAACCTAAAGAGCTCTTGGCTTCGAGTCCATTTCCAGGTCACTGCGATCTTCAAGGTTTAATTATCATCCATTGTTCAAAAGGTCAGAATTATATAGCTACATGGGATTCGAGTGAGTAGGAGCCGTAAGGGAACTATGTCAAGATTATAACTAGAGCTACAAGTTGTTATCTCTACCTATACCAACCCTTACAGAAGAGACGTGATGTCTATTGTTTACTAGCCGCCCGCTCCGGCTTTGTACACAAATCTTTATATTTGAGTCCACAGGTAAATTACATAAAAAAAGAACTATACCAGTTTACCCCGATCTTGTTAGTTTTCAGAAATCTTTTCAAATTTTTCTTTACCTACAAACATTGTCCCTAAAATAACAAACACAGCAACAAAGAAATACATGTGGCAAGATACTTCAAAGCGCAGTCGAGTGTCTCCCCCCCCCCCCTTGCCAGCTAATTGGTAGTTATTAGACATGTGAAAAAATCACAGTAGTAGTATATATGACGAAATTAAAAGGAAAACTCTCCTTGAAAGAGAATATATAGTTTTTATACTAATAAGTATGACATTCTTAACGATGTTAGTTAAGAATATAGTTTTCTATTATTCTGGGCTCAGATAAAGGACGAGCAGAGCTAGGTTCAAAACTCTTTGATTCTGGGAATATACTGTGGTCTGTGATACCTACTCGTATTCGTTCGGCTTACAAACAAAACAAACGGAACGGCGGAGACGGATTATCATTCACAGAAAATTACACAGCCGTCAGTCAGCAATGGTATTCATTCAGAATATTTACCGCGAGGAAATGATATTTGATGAAATGATACTGGCGTCAGAAGTAAAGGATTGAATACAAATGCGGATTAAATTTAGCATTTTCCAAAGTACCTTTATAAAATAATAGCTGGTGCCCGCGACTTCGTCTGCGCAGGTTTATAAATTGTAGCCTATGTGTTATTCTGATGTATTATTGTAAAGTTTCATTAAAATCCATTCAGTAGTTTTTACGTGAAAGAGTAACAAACATCCAAAGAGTAAAAAACATCCATCCATACTTACAAACTTTCGCGTTTATAATATTAGTAGGACTAGACAGACCTTTCACGTTTTCTTTCTTGGTGTTTTGGAAAATAATGCTTCGAGCTTAGGGCGAACTCATCTTATTTTCAATTATGTAGTTAGAAAAAGGTCTCCTTTTTTACGCCTGCATGCACTAGTTAATCTAAATCCTGTTGTATGTAGCCTAGCTTTGCAAAAGGCCTCGAGTTAATTACGCCATCTGCACATTGGTCGGTCTAGACGCCTTCTGTCGGTTTGTGGTTGCCAGGTGGTGGAGGTTTTGGCCCGTACTTATAAAATTTATGAAACTTGTTGTATTTAAATTGAAAAAAAAAAAATTACACTGCGTAAATAATTTCCCTTAGTTGGGGCTTAACTATCTGGGTCAATATAATAACTAAAACAAAAATAACAATAAATTTTACTAAATGAAAGAAATAGAACTCTATATATAATCTACCAATAAAACCCACCTCCTGAAACTGATGGATGGCTCGACATTTTGCATGCGAGGGCTGATGTCGAAAAAAAACGCCCTTGTTTGCAAATGTTACGAACGGGGAAAGCTGTCGATATCTTGCTAGAGATAGAATGAATGGGCTTTCGTTTGGGTTTGGTAAAGTCAAGTCACAACACTTGCGCCAAAAGGCTTTTTCTACATGAATGGCCAAGCAAGCAACCTTATATAACTATGGGACTATTGCCTAAAATAAAAATTAATTAATAATTTATTTATAACACCTCTCTCCTTCGTGGATTCTTTGATACCAATTTACCAATATAACTAACATTTATTTTTAACAAATTAACTTTTTATTCTCAAAAGGTTTCGCGGTAGTTTTTCTATTTTAATACATACATACTACATAGTATGTATGTATTACTGGTAGATTTTCTATATTAATACATACATACTATACATTCTATTTTTAATAGAGATTTAAATAGATAGCAAGACGCGTATAATTATGGTCAAGTTAGAAGATGTTAAGTTTTATGTAGGTCTGAATTACCGACTAAATCTTTGCCCTCTTTGGAGGTTCGAAGATTTATTCCATGTCATCATCTGTCTATACCGTCCATGTCTATACAGATTTTTACAGATACGTGATTCTTCGACCTCCGGACATTTTGTGTCATTTTTTAATTTGCCTGTATTTGTTACGTATACTACACCTTGACCATACTTTGAAAACGTGCAATTTATTTGTGCCCAATGGTTTTAAAAAAGTCCAGCTTTTTATAAACTGAGTACTTGTTCAAACTTTTCCTTGTCCAAGATGGTAACCCTACTTGTATAGAGCTCATCTCAGCTTCAGATCCGATCCGGAAGATAGAAGAGATTACAACTTTGACCGATAGATATCGTTTAACAAGAACCAGACGGATTTGCTTGTTTATAATTTTCAACGATTTATTGATGACGCCTCATAATGATATAATTAATGTATTCATACAACAAAACAGTAAGCTACCAATAAATAAAGTAAATATTTTAGCCGTTTGAAAACAAAATTAATACCAGGTTGCAAAGCAAATTTTGTGTAATTTTCAAAGTTGAATATCGTGTCGGCCTTATCTGCTCAAAAATACGTATATTCAAACTAAATAAAACACAAAATTTATAACTCGGTACAGTCGGAACAACAAGTTATAAAACAACCAACCTATCTATCATGTCCAAACAAGCTTTCCTGCCAAAAATCCCTGTAATTTGAGGAAATTCTTCTATTCCCTGTAATTTGAAGCAATAAGCCCGTAAGCCCTTATTGAGTAATTGCTAGGTCGTTAGCGGCTTGGGTCGAAAAGAGATTAGTGCCTGAAACGCCTTTCAGGGTAAAAAGGGATTTTTGGAAAGGGTGAAATATTTAAGCCTTAATCCTTTAGCATGATGAGTATTTTAGTAGGTAAGGTATTTTATTGAGCTTGGCTTACAGCTATACTGCATGAATTTTTATTGGTTTCGCTCCCGAAACCCAGTAATTCTACTCATGAAAACAAGCAACGTTCTCAAAAAAATTAAAAAAAATCTTCTTATCTTATTAGCCATTTCTGTCCCACTGCTTGGGAAAGGCCTCCCTCCGTTCATTCCACTGGTCTCTACTCTGAGCCTCTTGTTGCCAGTCTGTACAGAAAGCTTCGAGTTCATCGCGCCATCTGCGCCGTGGTCGGCCTCGACGCCTTCTGTTACTTGGCGGTTGCCAGATACTCGTAGTTAGTTGATAGTTAGTTAAAAAAAAATCAATAAAAAAAACTTTTTGTCTTCCCATACAAAATGAGTCGATCAATCAAGTGACCACTTTACTGTAGCTATTTATGTTGTTCGTTATCATATGAGTAGAATCACTGGGTTTCTGGAACGAAACCAATAAAAATTCACGCTGTGTTATCGCAACGTTTAAGTTTTTGCCTACGAGACAACTCAAATACAAAAGCAGAGTACAACGTATATTATACAGGATGGCTTAGCTAAAGTTTTAACTCGTTTAAGAAAAATTTGTTCCGCAAAAATCCATAGTCTTAAAGTTATGGTAATGATTTTTTTTTATTCTCCGGATATATTATATGACTATTTTTAAAACTGTTCTACCAAATCATGTGAGGTGTGGAAATACACCGAAAAACACATCAAGCTAGACACTTGTAGCGCAACTCTAGCCTTAACGACTATAGAAATCAGAGCAGTGCAAAGTGCTTTTAACAAGCTTGACGTGCTCTGACTATACAAAGCTAATCTGAGATACAAAGCATATAATTCTTTTCAGAGGTTTATAAGCCAGTTTTATGTATTTTCAGTTTCATTTATTCAATGTACATTCTGAACAGAATATTTAATAACCTCATATTAAATTAAATAAATTAAAAATTCTTTATTGCCAATAAATAATGCAATACATAAGATAGATACATACAAACATAAGAGCCTTTACAATTTACGTATTAATCTGTCTATCTTAACACGCAAGGAATAACAAGGAATCTACAATTGGCAATGGGTACTAGTCTCAGCATATTGCTATGCCTAGTGGCTTAGCGCTGGTTTTCAGACCAGCCCCTAATAAGGTATCAATTGTCAAGTTCATAGTTATGCGTGAGCGTGGTGTTGCAGAGTATTTGTGTAAAATGAAATATGATAAATAGAATCCAACAAATATACGTACAGCGAGTCTATTACCTTTTAAAAAGGGGAACTACGGTGGAAAGAGAAATGTCCGGTTCCGAAATATCCATGACTGTTGATAAACAAATTCTATTATCAGTTATGTAAGGTCATTGGTGCAGCCAAGAGCACGTCAAGCGTGACACATTTGACTTAGTGACGCTCTTATTTTTATCAACGTTGTGCTAGAGCATAGCTGCAAACGTTAAGAGCGGCTCTTCAATGTACATTAAAGAGCATGTAGAGCTTGACACTTGCATCGCGACTGTAACCCGAAAGGGGATTGAAACAAAAACGATGCAAAGTACAATATGTCAAGCTTGATGTGCTCTTGACTGTACACAGTCGGATGTGTTAAGATTGATGTTCTCTTGAGGATATTTAGAACTTGTAAGCGTATAAGGAACAATATCATCATCATTATCCCAACCTATTATAACACATCCAAGAACATTTAAGAGCTGTGATTTACGAAAATAAGTTTAAATAACCTTGAGTCAAGATCACGGTTAATATTGACAAAAAGAAATGAACAGATGAAACAATATTATTCCTTTTGACTCATAGCCATCATTGATCCTCAAAAGTTTTGATGATTGATGATCCAAGACTAATAAATATCTTCTTACATAAACAATGAACAGTTTCTAAAAAGCTCTTCTTCAAAGAAACTACTTACTTCAGAATAGGTATCTCATATTGTAAAAATTAATAAGAATACTGTGTTACTCAGTATGTTACTGTCAATAGGGTGTTCTCAAACAACTTTTAAAAGTCCTACTGGATGGCGCTGCAGATCAGCATAACGAAATACCATAGTAGCACCATGTAATCATATTAAGTCAGTTTGATTGCTGCTGTCGAAACACTTTTTTTCTTGTAAAAAGTTTTCATATATTTTACTAAGTCTAATACAGATACAATAAATTACCAACAGTGATCAGCGTACCACACTTAAAAATAAAAGTAGTTGACACACATGGAAAACTTCCTATTGGTTTCGAAATTCAGTTGCATGGCAGGTGAAAGGTGTAGGCAAAGATTTCGGACCTCCTTGCTTCGCTCGGAATAGATACCTTGCTAATGTATTTTAGTAGGGGATGGCATCTGCCAACATGTCTCAACCCCATCATCGATGATCCATAGAAAATATTCAAAATAACCTGTCAAATCCATAGAAAAACGCCTACACCGCCTAGTGACGAATTGTTTCTTTTATCCTCCTTCTTAGTACCTTTATTTTTCTGTGGGTGTATGTATCTAAGTAGCGCGAGAAGTAGCGAGTGGATCTATTAGGCATTCAGAATACGATTCTGACCGCTAGCGATACTAAATTGGAAAATTGCTTACAGAAGTAACACATTCATAAATCAACTGACAAAAATTTTAGCAATGAAACAAGCGACCTTGAGGACAGTGGCGAATAATATTACTCTAAAGTAGAGCCAACGTAAGAAGTCTGTTTTGACGTTTCCTAAACATCAACACACAGAGTTTATTTTTCTTTGCAAGTCATAATTTTTCATACGTTTGATAGCGGTCACAACGGGCCTATTGCGATGGCCTTAACTCGTACAGTGGCTTGGAACATGTCAAGTTCATGGTCCTTGCTGAGCCCAACTTAAACTCCCAAGCCAATAGCGTGTACAAGTGAGACAGTTTGATAAACAGCGTCAAGTCCCGAAAGTAATGTTGCACGAAATACCGGCCAAGTGCGAGTTGGACTCTCGCACTGAGGGTTCCTTGCGGTCTATCAAGAAAGTGGTAGGAATATTCGTTTTGACAACACCTCTCGTATAAAGAATGAGTATTAGAAACCAACCTTGTTATTTTGTGAACTTAAACCGTATGACCACATGAAACACGTAGGCCGACTGTGCTACATACATCACGCCTCTTTCCCGTAGGAGTACGCAGACTAAATCCCGGCACCTGCTACGATCCCGACACCACACAATACGGTGTATTTAGTACCGTTTGTAAGTTCATCGTCGTTAGAAAAATGGAAACACTGACACACACAATACGGTGTATTTAGTACCGTTTGTAAGTTCATCGTCGTTAGAAAAATGGAAACACTGACACACACAATACGGTGTATTTCGTACCGTTTGTAATATCATCGTCGTTAGAAAAATGGAAACACTGACACACACAATACGGTGTATTTAGTACCGTTTGTAAGTTCATCGTCGTTAGAAAAATGGAAACACTGACACACACAATACGGTGTATTTCGTACCGTTTGTAAGTTCATCGTCGTTAGAAAAATGGAAACACTGACACACACAATACGGTGTATTTAGTACCGTTTGTAAGTTCATCGTCGTTAGAAAAATGGAAACACTGACACACACAATACGGTGTATTTCGTACCGTTTGTAAGTTCATCGTCGTTAGAAAAATGGAAACACTGACACTAAACGGTCTCCCAGTAGGAAAATGATTAAGTCAATTTGATTATTTCTGTTTAATGTCTGTAATATTTTCTTTTAAAAAGATTATTAGATTTGTTTTTTTTTACAAAGCGATAAAAAAAAATTACCATCGTAGTTGATAAAGGTCATAGAAAATTGCCTATTGTGTCAGACAACATTTATATAATTTTTTTTTGGTATAGTCTAGAACATGTTAGGTAGTCCAATTTGTCAAGCTTGACACCAAGTTTGAAAGTTGTTTTACACTTTACGCTACGTGTTGTAGAGTCAAGATCACATCAAGACAAGATCAATCAAATAATGGAAATTGTATCATTCTTATTTCAATAGACGTATGGGCTAGAGTCGCGTTGCGAGTGTCAAGTTTGACCTGTCGTTGACTGTATGTTTTGTCTCTCAAATAGTACCTACTACTGAGCCTACTAACCTCTTTACTAACAGGCCTACGCTGTACGTCCGTACGTGTAATTCATTTAACTAGCCCCTGAAATTTTCACAAAATTTGTGTACCAATTTGGGCACGGAACCTTAAAAACGTAGACATAATTTTATGTTTGATTAGCTTTTTTGTTTCGCCTGCCATTGCGTGGAAATTACAGTAATGTTAGTGTCTAAAGTCATTACATAGTAATTATTTACAATGATGTTGTTATACTCAATAAGAGAAAATTTCCTCCGTTGGTGTATTTGTAAGAGTGAGTACAAGCTCAGATGAAATAATAGTTCTACCATTGAATGAACGTGTTCAGGTGAATATTTTATGACATCCTTAAGTCCTGGGGCGCTATTACGGTAGCGGGAACGTGTCTGCCATATGCGAACCATTTCCTTCGCAATATAAATTGTAACGCGAAACCCGGAAGATTGCGCGGGAATTCTACTTGCAAAAGAAGTATAATCATCACGGCAGACACGTTCCGGCTACCGTAATAGCCCCCCCTGTATAAAGAATGCCAACATCCGCTTGTACACTTCCTATGTCAACTAAACACAAAGTGGCAGCGATAGATTTAAGAGGTGCTTAACTTAAAGAAGCTTTCTGCAACCGGCGTCCATAAATAGGTACTTGAATTATGTTAGCGGTTACTGTGAATTGGTAAACTGAATGTATGTTTTGTACAACAAAGCAATTACAACCATGTATATAAATATGTGGATAAAAACGTCCAGATTTTATGAAAACAAATCCAACCAGTGTGATATCTTTTTTCTATACTGCGACAGAGTTCAAGTCAGCAAAACTCGCAAAACTTAAGATAAGTAATTCAAATTCCGACCACGATACAAATTATAAACTTATTCATAATCTTATAAAATTTAAACTTACCCCTTAACAACAGCATAAGTTGCTCCAACAGTCAATCCAAGGTTAAAAGCTGACATCCACAGAAGAGACATGGTCACAACTTTGAAAAAAGTTGTCAAAACAAATCAAAACTGCACTGCACTTGAAATATTTCTCAATTCCAACACAACTCATTTATGTTCGTTCTTCAGTTCGTAATTTTCACAAGAATACAACAAAAAGTTTTGAACTTAAAAAATAATCAACGCGCGATAAGTTTTACTTTTTTAGAGACATGGGAAAAAGTCCTATTCAGCTTGTTTGATTGTTACAGATTATGAGATCGAGTAGAAATTGAACTACAGAATCGATTTTTGTTGTTTCGAGTGTTGTGTGTCACGATAGAGCTTGGCGATAGAGTGGCGCGGTGGTCCCGACGGTTACAATATAAACCGACAGTTTCACCCTCCCCCCGCGCGCAAACATTTCCACGCTGCATTATATTTCATTAAATAGTGATGCAAGATGCGATGAAATTGCAATGAAAATTTAATGCCTAAGTAAGCTGAGTATAAAATATTTGGTCTTTGCCTAACTGCTGGAATTAAAGTAGGTAGGTAAGCAGTTTTCAACGATAGCAAAATATTAAAATCTACATTGAAGGAACTAATCAAATCGCTATACAGAGCCGGCTAATAGCCTAGGGAATTTAACTCTCTGGTTTTTACACAAAGCGATTGCCAGAGGGCAAACCAAACTCAATCCTAGAATATACTCTACCAGTTTAGTAGCCAACCTAACTGTCAGAGTTTTAAAGCCTCCAAATGGCTTATTTTTTGGCTTAACGGGTTTTATCAGTACGACAGTGTTGCCTCAGAGGCACGTAAAACGATACAATTTCTGATCACGGCTAATTTTGCTTTAGTTTCTTAATTGGAAATAATGAGCAACGACTTAAATTCAGAACCAGATTTTTGATTTAATAAAAAATAACACACCTACCTTTACATTATAGCTACGCAGAAAATACCTCCTACAATGTTAATATTGAGATAAAAATAGCTCCTTAGAACAAGTTCAAATTACGTTCGAATACTCGTACACGTGAAGTTACAAACAACGGTGGACATTGTTTTTGCGCACAGTATTGGACGAACGTCAGTAAGCATATACCTACTGCAAAAACAGCTGCAAGTTGCTCACGTAAATTAGTGTTTGGGTACCGTACCATAATATACACCAAGTTTAATAATAATTTAAAAAATAATTTATTGATTAACTTGAATTTAATAAGACATTGCAGTCGGGGACAGAAATATTTTTTGTGGTGACCCCGGTGACCCCCATCCTTTGGTGATCCAAGTTTCTGTAATCTGTGGTGATCCACATGATTTTGTTCGTCGCCAACAGAATCGTATAAAATTTAATTAAATTTTTTTAGAGTTAAGATTCAAAAGGGGCCGAAAAATCGATTTAGCTGGATCTCAAGTCTGGGAAAGCTCAATTTCTCCGTTTTATGAGCATTTCTTAAAAATGGCGCGTTTCTGACTTTCAGTAGGTAACCCTAATAGAGCTATCTGCTCTTGGTTGCCCAGGTACTTTTTGATTAAATCAAGATACTGGTTCAAAATTTTTGCCGCTCTTTATTTTGAATTAAGAAAATAAAGCAAAATTGGCCGTGATCAGAACTTGGATAAGTAGATATACGCAAACGCTACCTATGCGTAATTACATCGGAAGGCACGCTATCATTACTCATAAACACTGATAATAGCCGTTAATCCAAGAATTAGGTCATTTGGAGGCAGCTAAATTCTGACAGCTAGGTCGGCTGTTCCGATATAGTACCCAGATCCACGTCTTATAGTAATGTAGCTTAATGCAATCTTCCTTCAAATTGCAGGCAATGCATTCGAAGTATCTCTTCGACGGGTAATGGAAAATTCAGAGTATGCAAATTGTGACGCACAAATGCATATTCATCCAGTGCTGAATGTGAATAACTCGTTTGTTTGAAATTTTATGTAAAAAGATTAAAAATATATGGCCAGCAAATTATGTTTTTTTTTTGTATGTAGACTAGCTCTATTTGCATTGTATTGTGCATGTTATGACGTTATGTTACGTCATGTTACTCTTATAATTATTCTGAAAAGAATTGATATTGAATAAATCTAAAATATGGAAATCTGAAGATTTGATATAATCTATTCAAATAAAATAGTTCCTTTCAGTAAGTATGTTATTTGGGCCATAAAAATGAACCACTTTACCTGAGTAATAAGGTCGAAATAGTAAAACAAATTTATTGAACTCCCATCATTTAGTCCCACAGAAAGTGCATCAGCTGATAGCGCATTTGTGTGTTTGTGTAGTCAAATTATGTTTTTGTTATTTCGACTTATTTTCCTTAGTAAAAGTTGTTCAGTTGTGTTATACGATTACTTGTACCACAAATACTCAAAGGAACATAGTTAATTAGGAAGCATCTTATATTTATACTTACCAATTAGGTAATTACAATTTCAAATCAATCACCTTGTTATTACGTTGATAGCTCAGTTGAAAGTAAATAAAACTATTAGACCACACACCGTGGTTTTCGTTTTGTTTATATTTGTACATACTGTTATCTGTTGATTGACGATATATTAGCAAGTTCAAATTAATTTTGCATCACAAATATATTGACGTAGGCACTTATCGCGTTTGACGGAAAAATAGGCAGGTTTTTAGCACTCTTTGCATGTCCAAATCCAAACTATTTGTATTTTTTGTCTTGTGTGTACAATAGTGTACATAATAAATATAGGGTCACTTTTAATTAGTTCTTGATAGAAAAAGCTATGATTGTACTCATGATACTGAACAACTTGCCCCAAGGAACATAGGTCGACATACGAAAATCAAGTTTTGACCTCCCATAGAAACTGCATCAGCTGATAGTGCATTTTGTATGGGAGGTCAAATTTGGTTGTTCGTATTTCGACCTATGTTCCTTGCGGAAAGTTGTTTAGTATCATTAAATGCATATCTTTTGTTATCAAGAACTAATTAAAAGTCTACAAAGTAGAAAATCGCAAAATTTCACAACCACAGGCAGGATTCGAACCTGCGTCTTCTGCGTCAGTACCGATTTCGCGAAATTTTGCGATTTTCTACTTTGTAGATTTATCCGAACACTGGAAGTGTTAAAATAAAATCGTTTTCAATTATACGTTAGTGTTACAAATTTTCGACTTGAATTCTATTTGCAATAATGGACTAGTTGGGCTAGTACAGTTCATGCTTACTAGGTGGCAGCACCAACATTAGTACAGCTAATGCTTTTTAGGTGGCAGCACTAACGCAACGTTGGAATGCGTATAGAGATCGCAGATTTCACAACATCAGGCAGGACCACAGTAGCCTAGTTGGTAAAGCGTCTGCGGTACTGCCGCAGAAGACGCAGGTTCGAATCCTGCCTATGGTTGTGAAATTTTGCGATTTTCTACTTTGTAGATTTATCCGAACACTGGAAGTGTTAAAATAAAATAGTTTTTAATTAAAAGTCATTCTATATAAAAGGAAACTGTGACTGACTGATTGACTGATAATAAATAACCACTGAAATTTAACTCACACATCGATATCCGCTAGATTTTACAAAATTCATCAATTTGATTTTCAGTGTTCATTCATTTGATTCAAATTGATTTTCAGTGTTTGAAAGCTGGGTATGGCAGAAGAAGCATGAAAATAGAATTAATGCAGTGGAAATGAGAGCGCTAAGGAGTATGATTGGTGTTAAATTGAGTGACAGGATTAGAAATAGTGTGATAAGAGAACGGTGTGGCGTAAAAGAAGACTTAGTGTCCAAAATCGAGAAAGGGATGCTGAGATGGTTTGGTCATGTAGAGAGGATGAATAAACATAGACTGACGAAAGAGATCTACCAGGCGGGAGTGAATGGAAACGTTGGAAGGGGAAGGCCTAGGCGAACGTACCAGGACCAAAATCAGGACGTTCTGAATAAAGGCCAGGTTAAAAGTACCCTAAAGCGACGAGCATGTATGAAAGGATTGATGAAAGTACAGGAAGCAAGGGAAGTATGTCAAGATCGTAGCAGGTGGAGGACTGTGGTCTCTGCCTACCCCGACGGGAAAGAGGAGCGATGTTATATATGTATGTATGTTTACAAAATTCATCCCCCCCAGGGGGATGTAATAAAGTTGTACGTTTGTATGAAAGTTCCATATTTTAATGTTAGATACACGTAAATTTGGATTTTGGTACAGTACAAGAAATATAGAAAAAATATAAGGTGTTTCGGAAAATCATACCTCAAGGGGTAAAATAAGGGTTGAAGATGAGTATGAAAGTCCTACTGATTGGAAGTGTTTGAAAATTTTATTTACGGTTAGATAAAGATAGTTTATTCGTTGGAAACAGGTTAAAAAAAGGTCACATTTTTTTATCAAGCACAGCCATTTCCTATCACAATACATGATATACAAATAATTTAATTTATTAATATTAAACAGAAAAGAAAAAAAAATTACAGTTCACATTAAATTATTACAATAGTATTTATCATAAGAAAATTAAATTAATTCTGATTGAAAATTTATTATATGTCCATCATTATACGATTAAAGTCTAGATTTCCAAAAAAATCTGTCAGTTTATATATACACCTAGCAATTAAATATTCTTTAAGTTTAATTTTAAAAGAACGGTCATTCAGTTCTCTGATATGTTTAGGTACCATATTATAGAGTTTAGGTGCCATACATAAAAAGCTTTTTGACATGTGTGCCGTTACCCCGTTGCCGACAGAAGTCGTCTTACTACAAAAAAGTTAGACACCTGTTGAACACTTGATTAAAAAAATCGTACCAAATAACTCTGTCTATGACATTGATGCGCAGATGTCAAAAATGACTATGACTTGACTTCTGCGCATCAACTGACATAGCCCGTTATTTTGTGCGCATTTTTTTAATCAAGTGGTCAACATATGTGTAACTTTTTAGTAGTAAGACCCAAGTCGCACCATAGGGGTTCCTTTTTTACATTTCTACTATTTTTGTTCGGAACCCTAAAAACAACAAAATACCCAAAAAAAATTATTTTTTAAGGTCGAGATAAAACTTGGCCGTATCAATATCTCGATCATTAGAATCGACGAAAGAAGTTTCTTCCACAGGACTTACTCCTCAAGCTCAACATATGCACCTGGCGACAAACCCTTGCAACTACAGGTCATTGCCCTGCGTTGGGCCTACGTGATCCCATGCACGTAGTCACGAGGGACAGTTCGCAAAAAAATCTAAACAAATCTTGCGAAATAAAATAACAATTAGGTTTGCAAAACAGTTGGCGAAACGAAGATAACGTGTCGCGCGATTTTATAATCGTTCGTGGAATTGTGTATAAAATTCTACATCCATATTGTGATTAATAATCAGCATTATTAATTAACTTAGTAAACATGATAAAATTGAAATGTGACCTGAGATAAACATGAGCCATAACGTACATTGATTTTCATAGATAAAAGAGCGCTAAAACAAAAAAAAACATTGTTCATTTTTGAAAGCAATGGAATGACCATCTCCAACTTGGATCAGCCATACAATCTTTCATTTCCAGTTTAACCCCCATTGGAGCCGATTTAAAAAAAAATCTTAGTGCAGCTCAACCACGTCGTGGTAAGGAACTCCTGTACAAAATTTGATGCTTCTTGACATTCTACACCCTGAAGCCACCGGTTTAGGTTGTGTTTCATTCATCCGTCAGTGTAGAGTTATTGTAAAAATATAAATTTGTAACAATGTTTCAAGCTTGACGTGCTCTTGACTGTACCTATCATCTTTGTGTTCCCCTTACACATGGCCCTTCACCGTTACCGGCCTAGAAACATCCAAACCATCGCGCAGGTGTATCATATACTTAAGTACTGTTGCCTACTAGTAACATAATAGAGTCACATTTTACGTAAGTCACAAATAGGAAGTTACTTTCACTCGTTACTACTACTGTAGCCCTTTATTTATAGAGGATCACAGTCAAAATTATAAGTTGGTCCTTGAATGAATGAATGAATGAATGAATTAACGTTTATTTGAACATCACGGAAATTACATTTACAATGTGTAATGAAAAACAGTTTCTATGACTTAAAAAGAAAGTAAGTACATGTAAGTGCCGTGGTCCAAAAAGGCCAAGGCTCAGCATAGAGATTTGCTCAGGGAGCAAAAATGCTGATTTTCAGCCGTAGCCTCAGTAGGAGAAACGCCTTTATCAGCTATAATTTTAAGTGACTTGTACCGAATATGAATGAATGAAAAATAACCTTAGTCCTTCAACTAATCATCATCATAAATCCCTTAAAAAGTCCACTGCAGGACAGGGAGCTGCCTCCAAAAGTCCAGAAAAACGAGTGGTACTTTGGAGGGGATTTACCATAGTCACCACGCTTTTAGTTGCGGCTGGCGACCGCTGTCGTTGGTGACCGCAGTAAGTTAGATGGTACTTATGATATACAGTAAGATGCTGCTGCCCATTCTCCGGTTCATTAGCCCTTAGTCGCCTTTAACGACACTCACGGGTGGAGATGGGCTGGTACGATTCTTTTCCGCCACCACACGAGCAACAACTAATAACGACCCCAAAGTAATAAATTCACCAAAAATCATAGAAATTACACAACTCGCTTTTATAAATCTCTATTTGTAGGTAAGTTTACTTTCTAGGTGTGCAATAAAGTGTTTTTCATTCATTCATTCAAGAAATCTTTAAAAAAAGACTCAATTGTAAAATACAGAATTACGACATACCAACGGAAATTCCGCGTCGGAACGATCCGCGACCACAAAACAAATGTCACAAATGACAAGACCTTGCGGTAAGTTCCGACGCGGAAATTCCGCTCTAGTATTTCAGACTTACAGACGCTCATCGTTCCGATGAGGAATTTGTGCAGGCGTTTCGCTACACTAATAGGACAAATATTCTGAAGCTCAACAGTTCGGCGCTTCAAGGTGGCCCTTCGTATTTTCCTACTTAATGAAGGTTTAGTGATGCAACCTTCGATTTGACGTCGAAAGAATAGACTGGTATAGGGCCGGGTTCGAAAACGGGTAATAATTTCCTATTGACAGCAGTCTTTCTCGACTACACAACATAATATGGGCGTCATTCTATCCTGCTGTCAGGGTAATTTTACTAATTTCTCACCGTTTTGAAACGCGCCCTAGACACAGATTAGATAATAGTAAACTAACGTTTACCCTAGATAAACATAATGTGATACATTCTTTATTGTGCACAAATTACCTACATAAAATTGTAGGTAACATAAAATTTGTTTACAAAGGTGAGCTTATCTCTATAAGAGATCTCTTCCAGCCAACCTAGCTGGTGTGAAAGAATTACATGAAAAGGGGCACAGGAATGTGCATTTAGAAGTGTGATATCCTGATCCTGATGCTATGTACGCATTTATGTACGCCTAAAGCTAACACTTTGCCGAGTAGCTGCCAAACGCTACACATATTTGATTCCTAACTTAGGTAGTCCTCATCATCATCATAACATCCTGGGAACGTCCACTGCAGGACGGGAAACTCCAAAAATATCTCCACTCGTGGGTGTCGTAGGAGGCGACTAAGGGATTATGAAGCGGAAGATGGGCAGCCGCGTCCTTCTGTGTATTGTACCATCATACATACTGCGGTCACCAACAAAAGCGAACCATGGTGCCAGCCGCAAAAGTTTATTTAAAAACTAAATATTACTAAACAAGGCTTCACGCCTAACACCCTTTAAAAATTCGTTCGTCCTTTAAAAATTACGTTTAATGAAGCGCATCACATCACGAAAACTACCCAAATAGAGTTACCTAGATGTAAAAACGAAATAAGTACGAATATAATTACTTATTTGTTGAAGATTTTAAATATACTTTTTACATGAAACTTTCGTTGGAATTATATATAAAACGGGCCTTCTTTGCGATATTTTTTATAACTGGTATGTTAAACAATAAGAAATAACTTCGGGGACATCCCGTCGCTATTATGGTTTCGAAAGTTATCCACGCGTGTTATCGAAATATGAGTCATTTATTAAGGTAAACATTGGCGGTTCTCTTGGGACTTCGGCAATACAAATATTGAGGAAAGACAGTTGGGACTTTTACTAAACCAATGTTGTGGACATGTTAACTTTTGCTTATCGGCGGAATACATAAGATACCATGGGAGGGTTTCAAATTTATGAATAACCTATGATGGGCTTATTATGCAAAAAAATTTTGTTTTACCAGAACTTTAAGAAAACACAACAAATAAAATTAGGTTATCTCTACAGGGTGCAACAAAAAAATATATTAACCCTGAAGAATGCAAATCTGCCTTTGAAACTGAACAACTTTCCCTAAGGAACATAGGTCGAAATATGAAAAAAATCTTTTGAACTCCCATAGAATCTGAATCAGCAGATAGCACATTTTGTAAGGGAGGTCAAAACTTCTTTTTCGTATTTCGACCTATGTTCGTTGAGGTAAGTTGTTCAGTTTCATGGTCAGAATCACATCCTTCAGGTTTTGATATACCCTTACTGTTACACCTTGTATACCGGAGCTCACGAAAGAGCCTGACGTTTTGTAAACGAAAATATAACCTCTAATTCATGTGAAACGTGTTAATAAAGGTGTACCTGACTTATTGTAAAACGATAGATAGCGTTTTTCTGTGAGTGTATTGTGGTTACAAATTTGAACGTTTGTTTGCAAAACGTCACGTTCTTTCGTGAACTTTATTATATAGGGTGTTAGGGACAGCTTTCTATAAACTGAAAGCGCAAGATCAGTAAACGGAACTGAACAAATTTCAGTGAATGAAACTTTTTTTTTACGTTACATTTGAGCAAACGAGCAGGTGGGCAGGTGGACTTTATGGTAATGAAACCAAAATCGACCTTAAAGTACGAACCGTCCAATCAAGTTTACGATTTGGTATGGAGACGCAATATTTTTTTTTCGTTTCCTGTAAGTTCCATTCACTGAAAGTTGTTCGGCTTCGTAGACTAATCATGTCCTTTCAGTTTTGGGAAGCTGTCCCTGAAACCCTATCAGTCTATTGCATTGGTCATAAAGGTAAAGTTCAAAAGAAGACCGCTTTATTCATCGTCATCGTTGTATCCGTTACTTTTAGTTCCTGGCCTTTAACCAACATAAGTACATTTTATATGCGACTTCAATACAATAGATAAGTACATATCCTATTTAAGAGTAAGGCCATTTGTTAACTCAGTCGATAGATGGATGCACTGCGGAACTAGATAGTGCTTCCGGTAGGAAATGTATAGTGACACATATCATGTCGGTTTTGTCTTATTGTGTCTTGTTGCCTGTCTCTTACTATATTCTTGAATAACACGCGTGACCATTGGACGACCTGCGCGAGACCTACTCGCACTGAGGGTTCCGTACCACCACATAATATTAATTGTATTAGTTAAAATTTCAGCTAGATTTTTGAATCCGACTCGCACTTGTCCTGCAGTGGACGTTTTATGGGATATTATGAGTCACTTTTAAGAGATTTTCAGGGACTCTTAAATCACTCGGTTATTTGCTTAAATTCAAGAATGTGATCCCAGTCCAGAAGCGCATCGAGCTTAACACATTGGACTTTGGACTAGGCAAAGCCCACGGGGGGTGTCAGACACTCGCGTCCGCAGGAAATACCTTCGACAACCCTGCACGTGCCCCCCGGGTGGTGCTAAACGAGTGTCAACGCCGAGCATCGGGCGGCGGATATGATAACCCGACCCCTGGCCTGCCAGGCGGCTTCAAGAGCCGAGAGGAATAAATAGCCTCTGAAAGACTGATGTGGAAAGCAAAGGGAAAGTGCCACATTATCCTTGTCCCTAGTAAATCAGCATGAAGGTACAAACAAAGAATACCCTCAGTGCCCGGCAAACGAGGGTGATAATCCCCGGGTGGAGTGTTCGATATAACGACGACTATGGCGAGTTAAAGGTTACAACGTGGAATGTTAAGACGCTTTACCAAGATGGTAAACTAGAGAATGCGGTCAAAGAAATGAAACGGTACAAATGGGATGTATTGGGTATGAGCGAAGTCAGATGGACTGATTGTGGTGATATACCATCAGTCGAAGATACCCACTTTTACTACTCTGGTGGTAAGAAGCACTTAGGCGGAGTTGGATTTTTAGTTTGTAAAGAAGTAAACAAATGTGTAGCCAGCTATGTACCCCTGTCAGAAAGAGTGATGCTTTTACAACTTAATACCAAACCAGTTCAAACTAATTTAATTCAAGTATATGCACCAACCTCTGAAAGTACCGATGCGGAGTGCGAAAAATTCTACCATGAGGTAGAGGCGGCACTAAAATATGTCAAAAAGCACGAAATTATAGTAGTAATGGGAGATTTTAACGCCAAGGTTGGAGACACTCCAGTGCACAACATCGTGGGTCGACATGGTCTAGGAACTTGTAACGACAGAGGTGATCGACTTATTGAGTTCTGCACAGAGCACTCTCTAACTGTTATGAATACATGGTTTGAATTACCGAAACGGCGTTTGTATACATATACATGGCAGTCTCCAGCTCACACTAGTGATAAAATTGTAAGAAATCAAATTGACTATGTATGCGTTACTGGTTAAACGTCAAAACAACTTTATTGGAGGCAGCAAAGGAGACACTAGGTTTTGCGACGTGGGCAAAGACGGAGCACTGGATAACAGGTGAAATTCTCGACCTGTTTGAGGAGAGGCGGATAAACAAGTCAACAAGGTATTCTTGAAAATAATTTACAACAGAATCAAAACAAAATGCTCAGAATCTTTAAGCCCCAATCAGTTTGGGTTTAGAGCCGGGATGGGAACAAGAGAGGCTATATTTGCTGTTAGTTAACAGGCTTGTTGAGAGAGCAATTGAACACCAGCAGGATGTCTATCTCTGCTTTATTGACTATCAAAAAGCATTCGACCGTGTCCAACATGGAAAGTTAATAGAGGTTCTGCAGAAAAGAGGTTTAGATGGCAGAGACCTATTAATTATTGGCAACCTTTATTGGAACCAAGAAGCAGCAATTCGAACGGATGGAATGCTCTCAGAATGAAAACCAATCAACAGAGGAGTCCGTCAGGGTTGTATACTCTCTCCGCTTCTCTTTAACTTGTATTCTGAAGACATTCTAACTGATCTGTTGAATGAAAAACCAGAAGGGATACTTGCCAACGGTCAGTTTATCAACAACATCAGATTTGCGGACGATACCGTCCTGATTGCCAGCACTGAAGCCGGACTGCAGAAGCTTTTGGAGGATGTGGCAGCTGCTGGAGAACCTATGGGGCTTGATATTAATATAAGTAAAACCAAGTCTATGGTGATATCGAAATCTCAGCTGCCCCATCCGTGCATTACGCTCAGAGGCGAAAGGGTTGAAGGTGTGTCGAAATTCAAATATCTAGGTCGTTACTTCACAGCAGACTTGAACCATCAAGAGGAAATTAAATGCAGGATTGGACAAGCTAAATCAGCTTTCTTCAAAATGTCCAAAGTTTTATGTGACCCTAAAATCCCATTTACATTAAGATACCGCGTCATAAAATGTTACGTTTGGTCCACTCTCTTATACGGATGCGAAGCGTGGGTGCTAAGAAAGGACACATGTAAGAGACTGCAAGCGTTTGAAATGTGGGTTCTGCGTAGAATGTTTAAGATACCGTGGACCAGTTTTACATCCAACGCCAAAGTCCTACAACGAGCGAAGCAGCGTAAGCCCGAGCTGTTGTTGACCATTGCCAGAAGGAAAGTGGCCTTCTTTGGGCACTTGCAAAGAGGCTCCGCATTTCAATTCCTGCGGACAATTCTTGAAGGCAAGATACCAGGTAGAAGGCCACCAGGAAGGCCGAGACGGAAATGGTACGATGACATAAGGGACTGGACCGGATTACACTACCACGAGTTGAAGAGGGTGGCGGAACGCCGCGACGAATACCGATTGCTGACCTCCAAACTTCATTTCGAAGATGGCACCCCATGATGATGAAAGCCCACGAGCTCCACGAGCTTATTCCACCATCTCCTTTTTACCATCGGGAGTCCAGACGCACCGCAGGATACTCTTATCACCCATACTTAGTTGATATTCTGCATATTCGCACAAAGCGCTTTGATAATGCGCACGGTAAGAATGGAATTCTCTGCCTGGGTCTGTGTTCCCGAGTTCATATAACCCGAATCTATTCAAGTCGCGAGTGAATGGGCTTCTTCTGGGCAAGCTCGCTCCATCGTCGACCTCATCTTTGTCTTCAAGACTAGATCGAGGTCAAGAGTAAGCCCATTGACAATATAAAAAGCCTGTATGGGTATCAGAGATTTATGTACATACTTAAATTGGTAAATACATAAATTACACCCAGACACAGAACAAACACTTGTGTTCATCACACTAATGCTTGCCCTGGGCGGGGATCGAACCCGCGGCCCCAGCGTGAAAGTCAGGCTCACTACTAACCACACCAAAGGTTGTCATATAATATGTTTTTTACATCGCGAGCGACTGACTGTCTGCAGTAGGAAGTGCAGATAGGGTAAATTACCGCAACCTTGGGACTCGGAATCACCTGACGCGAACTACAGTGCCAAGTAGGTAATACTTAGTACTCAAGGCCGCGACTAGGCTGAGTTTCGTCATGTTTTGTGATTTCATTTGTTCACAATGAAAGAAAAGTTATCTAAAAACTATTATTATTTTATTTCGCCTGTGTCACAACCTGCGTGGCCACAACTCAAGGCCATGAACGTCAAGTGAAAACAGAAAAGCGGTGAAGTCATTTTATGAAATTAATATAATTGTGTCGCAAATACACTAACTTCCATAATATTATACGTTGAGGGGTGCTCATTACTTAAATAGTGAGAATGAACAACGTTTTAGTTTTAAAGTCTTATGTATGATGATTATGAAGTAGGTATTGTAAGTTTTTTCAGTAAAAAGTTGGTACAAACATTAGGCCATAATATTTAGTACTTATAAATAATACTAAAAGCAAAAAAACTTAAAAATTGAGAAAAACTGAGTTTTTGATAAATGCCATTGAATAAGCCGAGTTTAAACAAGTAAAATACTCTCTCTACTTATCAGATTAGACTTACAGTCATCTATTATATCTGATCCCAAACTGAAATAACACCAAGGAGAAACAGATTCGGAAAAAACTGTAGTCATGGATCTCATACGGAGCGGAGAGCTTTGGCAGGACCAAATGTGAGATTTATTTTTCAAAAGGATCGAAGCTTTGGAAAACTGCGGGATTCAGGGTCCAAAGAGATGTTAAAGCTATGTAGAAAAGAGCATTATTCATTTATCAATATTCGTTTATTTACTTGGTCATTCTCAATTCTTATTGAACACCTTAGTATGAAGGAGTGCCATTACTTTATAACCGGACAGCGCCCAGAGTGTTTGGTATAACCGCTGCAAACCTCTCTTGGTAAAATATAGCCATCAAAAACATAACTTGTAAAAAAAACAAGTCTCGCACGCATCTCAGTATTCTCAGTTCTTCTACCGTAAAAAGTTGTAAGATCCACGTAATACCAAGTCGGTTAATTTATTTAGTCCCTACTTAAGGGTTCTTCTGTCTTAAGTTATTACGTAATTAGCTAGCCTAACAACATCTTATAGTAACCATATCAATATTTAAAACATAACATTTTAATATAAGATGTTGTTAGGTTATCTTATTATCCTTAGAGTTTTGATGATCGGTCAGTCAGTGAGTGAGTGACAAAATTGAGAACTTTGACTAGCTATACTTAAAATACTGGTACAAATTAAATGAAATTTTAAATATACCGTGTTTATACAATGCCTGCTTGGTAACTAAAAAAACAGGGTTCTTTATCCACAACGAAGTTACAGGGGAGTCGAAAATGGCCTGAATTGCTTCGAGAAAAGGAGGGTACGGCCGTGCCGCTTTTTTTTTTGCTCGACTTGAGGGACATTGTAATATATATTTTTGACATTTGTATTCTTTGACATAATTTTAGAGGTATTTATTATTTAATTGTTAGATTTATTAATTATCAATGTTTAAATTTAACTTACTATTGTATGCCCATTCCGGGTTGATTGTGAGACCCTTATTTATATAATCAAGAACTTGTAACATACCACAATCTGACAATAAATGGATTTCAATTTCAATTGGTTCTTCTACTCATAAAACTGAAAAACTTTTAACTACAACTTTTTTTAAATGCACAATATTCGTACTTCATTCAAATTGACTAGATCCACTTGTCAGCAAGAACCTGAAAGGTTTGCAGTGATATACCAAAGATCTTCATGAGCTTATTGCTCGAGAGCTCGATGAGCTTATTCCACCATCCCCTTCTACCATCGGCAATCCAAACGATTTCACCTATACTTGTTTGAAATTCCACAAAACCGCACAAAGTGCTTTGAAACATCTTTTATAATGCGCACAGCTAAGGAGTGGAATTCTCTGCCTGCGTAGGTCTGTGTTCCCGAGCTCTTATAACGCGAATCTATTTAAGTCGCGAGTAAAAAGGCTTCTTCTGGGCAAGTTCGTTCCATCGTCGACCTCATCTCTGTCCTCAAGGCTAGATCGAGGTCAAAAGTAAGCTTATTGTAGTATATGAAGTTTGGGTAGGTACTTCAATAAACCAGTTAGCAACCGACCGCCGCCGTGTTTGACTCACGTACCTTACACTGGCGACGAGCGGGATATTTTTCATTCGTTTAGCACTTGTAATTAAAATAATTTACGATGCCAATCGGTAAAATTGAACCGTTTGATGTGTGTTCGGGAAAGTGGTCGATGTATATACGTCGTTTGGAACAGTATATCTTATTAAATGATATAAGTGATGATTTGAAGGTTGCCACATTGGTAACGTTAGTGGGTGAACGTACGTACAATCTTATGAGTGATTTATGTGCACCGGATCTTCCCGAGGATCAAACTTATGAGGAACTAATCGAACTGGTAAAAGAACACCTGGAACCAAAACGATCCGAGATTGCGGAAAGGCAGGTTTTCCGCGAGAGGAAGCAGAAGACCGGAGAAACTATTACCGATTTTCTTCACAGCTTAAAACAATTATCGTTGCATTGCAATTTTAAATCAAACTTAGAAGAAAACCTCAGAGATCAATTAGTGATTGGTTTAGCAAGCAGCGATATTAAATCACGGTTGTTCGCAGAGAAAAATCTCACTTATAAAAAGGCGGTGGAGCTAGCTCTGGGCTTGGAAGCTGCAGAAAAACACGTAGAAAAAGTTTCGGATCGTAGCAGTTTAGGCGGATCGAACTATTTTACGGGTTCTGGCAGTGGAACAGGAGGCGGCGCCGGCGGTGGCGCGAGCGAGGGCGCTGTTGGCGGCGCAGGAGCGGCGGGCGAGAGCCTGCACGCGATGCGCGGGGCGCGCGCTCACCCGGCCGCGGCGGCCTCGTCGTCGGCTACTTCGTGTTGGCGGTGCGGTAAGCCGCACCGAGCAGATAAGTGTCGATTTAAGCAATATACGTGTGATAAGTGCCATACTAGAGGTCATTTAAAAGTTATGTGCAAAGTGTCCGTGGCAAAAAGGCATAACTTTATAGGCGATGATGAATCAGAAAGTGAACTATATAACATTCAGGCAGTTTCCTCAGGAGATAGACCGTATTTTATGGACGTTAAAATACGTGATCGCGTTTTAAAATTTGAACTAGATACCGGAAGTAAAATTTCAGCGATTAGCGAAAAATGTTATAACGAAATTTTTACGGACTATAAGATTCATAAAGATAACATTAATTTATGCTCTTATTCTGGTTCGCGAATTGAACCAATTGGGTACATAATAGTGAACGCTAAAATTGAAAATGTATACAAACAAAATTTACAGTTGTATATCATAAAAAACGGGAGTAGACCGTTAATTGGTAGGTGTTGGATACGTAGTTTTGAAATAAATCAATTGTTTGTTAATAACATTTCTCTGGATGATGAGGAATATAGAACACAGTTTATAAATGAGATTAAGAATGACTTTCCAACTGTTTTTACAGACAAGCTAGGAACGTGTAAAAATGAGATAAGATTGCAGCTCACAGATAAGGAGCCGGTTTTTGTGCGCGCACGACCGGTGCCGCTGGCGCTGCGAGCCGCGGTGGAGAAGGAGTTGGCACGGTTACAAAGCGAAGGCTCGATTTATCCGGTTGAACATTCGGAGTATGGGACTCCGATTGTACCGCTAATTAAACCGACGGGCGATTTGCGCATTTGTGGCGATTACAAGTCTACAATAAATCCGAAATTAAAAATGGATCACTACCCCCTTCCGCGTATTGATGAGCTTTTTGCAGCCTTGAGTGGGGGTAAGGAATTTTCCAAAATAGATTTGACGACCGCCTACATGCAGGTCCCTCTCCACGCCGACTCGCAAGCGTGCACGGCAATTTCAACTCACGTAGGGACTTTTGCGTTCCGCCGCACGCCCTATGGGCTAAGTTGTGTACCCGAAAAATTCCAAAAAATTATGGAAGAGACCCTACGTGGATTGAAAGACACAGTAGTGTTCCTGGATGACATTTGTGTTACAGGGAAGGATCGAGAAACTCATAAAAAAAATCTGAGAGCTGTAATCGAGAGATTAGCGGAGGCAGGTTTGACTGTAAAAATAAATAAATGTGAATTTTTGAAAGAGAGCGTTAAGTACTTAGGTTTCATAATAGACAAGCATGGGCTGCATCCAGATATGTCAAAAATTGAGGCAATAAAGCAAGCACCAAGGCCGAATAATGTAACACAGCTAAAAGCATTTTTGGGCTTAGTGAATTATTATGGGAAATTTGTGGCTAACTTGAGTTCCTTACTCCATCCATTATATCAATTATTAAAAAAAGAACAGACCTGGCAATGGAATGCAAATAGTGAAAACGCGTTTTGTAATATAAAAAAGATTTTATCAAGTGACAACGTGCTATGTCATTACGATCCTTCACTGCCGCTTGTATTATCCGTTGACAGTAGTGCGTATGGGGTAGGAGCAATGTTGGCCCACAAGTATCCGGATGGGTTAGAGCGACCGATCAGCTGTGCTTCGAGAACTTTGTCAGATGCTGAGAAAAATTATAGCCAGCTAGACAAAGAGGCATTGGCAATATTGTACGGGGTGGAAAAACATCACCAATACTTGTATGGTAGAAGGTTTTTGTTGAAGACTGATCACAAGCCTTTAGTGTACATTTTTGGACCCAAAGGAGGTATTCCTCAGACGGCAGCTAGCAGTTTACAACGCTGGGCAGCAAAATTGGCTGCGTACGATTTTAATATAGAATATGTGACCTCTAAAGATAACGGAAATGCAGACGCGTTATCGCGGTTGCCGTTACCGGGAGAGGGGGACGTTACCGCTAGGGATGAGAGCGATGCGACGGCGCATCATTATCTGATGTTCGTGGACGAAGCAATGCCGGTGTGTTACAAGGATATCGCGACAGAAACAAAACGGGACAGATTGCTAAGTAAAATTTATGGATATATCATGCATGGTTGGCCAAATTCCTGCGAAATAGAAGAAGAAAAACCGTTTTATGTCCGTCGCAATGAATTATATTTAGATCACGGATGTATTATATACAAATATAGGATTGTGATTCCACAAAAGCTACAAAAGACAGTGTTAATGGAGATTCATGAAGGGCATTTAGGCGTGGTCAAAATAAAATCTATAGCGAGAAATTATATTTACTGGCCGTCAATCGATAAGGATATAGAATCATTAGGAAGTGACTGTGAAGCTTGTCGTAGTGTACGGGATTCACCCCCCCGCACTACATTGCATCCTTGGGAATTCCCAGCAGGACCTTGGCAGCGACTTCATGCTGACTTTGCCCAGTTAAGTGGCAAATATTATATAGTGGTGATGGATGCGTACTCTAAGTGGGTCGAGGCGGAAGAAATACGTAGTACGACTGCAAAGGAAACAATAACGTTCTTAAGAAAATTATTTGCGAAATTCGGGTTGCCGTTACAATTAGTAACAGATAATGGGCCACCATTTCAAAGTTATGAATTTAACGAATTTTGCGAAAAGAATTTTATTCGTCATACTACTTCATCGCCATATCGACCACAGGGAAATGGAGCAGCAGAGAATTCTGTAAAGCAAATTAAAAAGGCATTAAAGAAAGCCCAAGTAGAGGGTAAAGATTTAACGACAAGTTTATGTAGGTATTTGTTTCAGTATCGAAACTGTGAACATGCCACGACTGGGGTAGCCCCAGCAGTAGCATTATTAGGACGGAGACTGCGGTGTCGACTCGATGCATTAAGACCGAGCACGGAGAAAATAGTTAATGAGAAGCAAAATAAGCAGATTGTAGCAGCAGGAGGCGTTGATCGAAAATTTTTGACGGGTGAAAAAGTTTTGACACGGGATTACTCTACTCAAAACATTAAATGGAGGGAAGGTAATATCATACAAAAAACCGGCCCTGTTTCATACAAAATAGATTGTGGGGAGGGTAATGTATGTCGTAGGCATACTGATCAAATTTTGCCGGGTAAACGTAGTAGATTTTCAGTGCCTAGTTCAGGCCAGGAAAGAAAGGTAGAAAATGTTTCAGAAAGTGAAAGAGAAAGCAATATTTCTATGGCTCTACAATCATACAAAGAAGAAGCGCATAAAACTAATTCTAGTGAATCAGTGGGGTCACCACGAGGAACAGAATTCGGGTGTAGTACTCGTTTGTCGACAACACAGTCTGAGTCCGTACCTCGGCAGGAGCCGCCTAGATCGTCTGAAGCGGCTGCTGTCCCTCCGGAAGGTCTTAGTGAGCGAGCATTGCGGGCTTATCGTCGTAGACAGAGGATGGAGTCAGGAAAGCAATAGCTGTCGAATAATTTTAGTATAATCATGGAAATCTGATTTTGTTTGAAGGATTACTAAATACTATGTTAGCATGGATTTTTTTTAAATTATATTATGTAAGTACCTAAGTAAGTAGATTTTCTCTAATCGATTCTGTATAAGTTAGATAAGATAAAAGAAAAAAAAAATGTTTTATCGTTAGTTTTCAATTAGTGATGAAGTTAACAGAAAATATTTTTTTTGGTGGAGGGATAAAAAGTGTAGGACAGTCAACGACAGGTCAGGCTTGATGTGCTCTTGACTGTACCTATTGATCGATGTAATAAATGGTATGTTTTAGTTTATAAGAGGGAGATATGTAGTATATGAAGTTTGGGTAGGTACTTCAATAAACCAGTTAGCAACCGACCGCCGTGTTTGACTCACGTACCTTACACTTATAAATTGTAAAAAAAACCTGTACAGGTATATTATTATGATATAAGGTTTTAAACTTAGGATGCAAACAATTTATTTATGGCGCCTCCGAATGCTCTGTTGCTACTTACAACGTCAGTGAGTCACGTATATCACGGTCAACGTGTCACAACTTCCAGCTGCAGTGTTTGCCCAAATGGATCGTTGACCGGCGCGCGCGCACGCGGTCAAGAGCAGCCGTTTGACCAGACATAACGGCAGGAGGTACGGTCAAGAGCTCATATATATGCAGCGCTTTTGCTACGTTGGCTCTTAGATAAGTAACTGATTAGGTTAGTCTTTTAAGTAACAGTGGTTAAATAATATATGATAAGGTTTTTTTGGACCTCACGTCAGTTTTTTTGCTTATTAGTGAGGTCAAAAACAACAACAACTATTGTTCTACGACTTTTAGAAAACGCATTAAAAAAAAGGACGGGTTGCACTCCGGGAGTGCTGGCAGAAGTGAAAACTTAAACATCAACGTTGTACATTTTTGAATATTTTGGAATGGTTAGGGAATAATTTCGCACGAATTGTTTTATTTATCACTATAAAAGTACATACAACATTCATGTGCCAAGCGCCTCTAAAGAAATTTTCACTTCAAAAAAAAACTTTCCATACAACATGTTGGTCACTTAGGTTACTTTGTTCGAAATTTTTTGTGCGTTGTTGCAAATGTGGTAGAGCAAAAGTTGTCATTATGTGGTCAACCTAAAACAGGTACTAAAAACAACAAAATAACAACGTATACAATGATGGTGCTTAGGGCTGAAACAGAACCAGAAATACCCTCCCTCTACCCCATATCACCCTTTAAGTTAATTTGATTTTTAATAATTATTATTTTTCACGTCATTTTTTATTTTGTAGCATAAATTATATATTTTTTGTAACACTGTAAAATTTTCAGTATATTTGGACCTTTTTAAGCACTTAAAACAACAAATTCTTTCGTCTTTCCCATAAAACTTGCGAAGCAAATTAGACGGTTTTCGACTTTGTTTTCCTTTCTTACAAAATCTATGACTTTTAAGAAAATTTGATTGATAATAAAGGTCCAAATGAAACAAGTAGTGAACATAATTTTAGCATGTTACTTAGACCACGAAATTTAACAACTTCCCCAAAGGAATATAGGTCGAAATACGAAAAAAACTAATTTGACCTCTCATACAAAATGCGCTATCACCTGATGCAGTTACTATGGGAGGCCAATTTTTTTTTTTCGTATTTCGATCTACCTATGTTGCTTGGGGAAAGTTGTTCAGTTTCATGGTCTGATTAACATATGTACTTAAATTATATTCACTATTTCATAAGGACTTACTAGGTAATATCTGTTTATTGAACAGGAAAACTTATTATTACACGCCTTCTCTCTCATTATTATATCATGAACCCTCTAAAATAACGTAGGCAATTAGGCACTAAGCCTTCTGGACACCGCTAAAAATAAAAGCACACTGAGTCCTCAAATGTCCCCAGCGAAGGCTATAGAAACCCTATAATATAAAATGTACTCTGTATGTAAGCTACAAACAAGGTTTTAACGTTATCATGCCCTGAAAAACGCCGAAATTAAAATTGATCAACCTACATCAATCAAATCATCATCAAATTAAATATAATATTGAAAGGGATAAACTCACGTTTTTAAGGACGACATAGGACCGATCAAATCCAATTTCTTGTCCTGTATGAAAAAAAAACCGGTCAAGAGCGAGTCGGACTCGCGCGCCAAAGGTTCTATAGTAGGTATATTTACACTCCTATCGGCTATAATCAATTCAGATTTTTCGTTTGGCTAACAAATTTCATCAAAACTTCAAAAGTGAATGTAAAAATATTTAAAATATCTGTTCTGAAATGTACCCCAATTGACCTAGAAACGACAATTTGAAAATTTGCCCCCGAATTACAATAATGATAATAAATATTTTTTAAATCTTTCGTTTGCAATAAAGTTGGGCCTAAAACTATTCCTTTCAAGTCGATAGCGTAAGTATTTGCAGGTGAGACAGACAGACAATTTAGACAGACAGACGAAGTCGCACCATAAGGGTTCCGTTTTCCGTTCCGTTTCCGTTCAGAATCCTAAAAACGTTAATTTTGTTTAATATCCGTGCAAAAGTTATTTTTACACCCTGTATTTGATACCCTGTAATTCAAATATTCATTTTCAGTTCAGACAGACCACACAAACCTTAGACCTTAGTTTTTAGTATGAATTTAATAATCAACGTACTACATGCAAAAAAAGGTTGATAAACAAAAAAATAAATAAATCCCATGCAATAACGAATGCACACATACTCATATTCCGGCTGGGAAATGAACCAGGGACCTACGATGCAGCAGAGCAGCAGCATTGCCACCACGCCAAAAATTTACTCATCAAATACATCTATTAGCGAAAAGGAGAACAATTTATACACTGCCCTCTATATACAAGTAGCAGAACTAATGAGATCAGAAGTATTTCGACTTGGCGACAGATGGCGACCTAACTTTAGTAACCCTACTAAATACTAGATGGCGGCATCAATCTTAGCCCACACCGCCCTCTATTATCGAATAAAAGTAAGTACATGAACCTTTCGCCGTAATATCTACACTGCCCTCTATCATCAAATAAAAAAACTATTTGCACAATCGACATGAACCCTTCGCCGTATAGTTCATACTGCCCTCTATCATCAAAAAGAACTACTATTTGAACAATTGACATGAACCTTTCGCCGTGAAAGACCTCACTGCCCTCTTTTATCAAATAGAAGCACTTTTTGCATGAACCTTTTGCCGTACTAGTATTTCTACTCGATAACAGATGGCAGTATCACTCTACTCGACACTGGATGGCGGTATGGAACGTAAGTAGAAAAGTGCGGTTTTATACGTAAGTAATAATAATAATGTATAACTTACCAAGAATCGCTCTCAAATGTCCCTCGAGTGTCTGCAAAACAGTCATCTTCACCTCCTTGACAGTCTTTCCAAGGAACTGCTCGCAGGCAGTTGTAAGCAGTTCGTCTTCATTCATGATCTTGCACTGGGCGACCCCAGTGACAGTCAGGGGGACTCCTTGGGCGGTTTCAACGAATTCGCACATCGGATTCAGCGTCATCACCTGGATACAAAATTATTACTATAAGGTCTTTTAGGTAAGTCTTCTAAGACCTTGAAAAGCTGTGGAATTAGCTTGTTTGTAAGTTAGCTTCTAAAACCTACTTAATAAAAGTAAATTATTAAAATTTGATAAACTCATTTTCTTAAAATGTATCAGCTGTGTGAGTGTCTGTCTTATGATAAGTACCTACTCCTAAGTACGTTCTCTTCTTATCGTGTCGGTAGTGAGTAGTGAATGGTAGTGACTATGAGTGAGGTCGACAACCGACCCAAGAAGTTTTATTGTCAGGCATTAAAACTACCGTTTGTTTTACGATCACTGTCAAAGATCCATAGCACGGAAAATGCTCTAGTTAACAACATATCTTGTTTTTATACTGTTTGCGGTCACCCATCCGGTTGCTTAACGTTCGTGATCGGGAAGTAACTTACTTCGAGTGAGATGCGCTGGACATCGGTGACGAGCCACCAGGCAAACGCCCACCCGCCCACGATAGTGTGCTTGCGCGTCGAACCGCAGCATCCTCCTGCAGACAAACAAACCGACATGTTAAGACGCCGCCGACCATAGTCAAAATCACCTCCCTTTCTAACAAAGGGCAGAATACGCGAGTTAGAGCAGAGCGGATTCGTGCTGTTTTACGTTTTTTGCTCATTTTTGCACTTTTCTCGGCGTACACGGTAAAAACCAGGTTTAACAAAAGGTTTTTTAACCCAGCCAATTTTGTGTCAATATTTATTATAATGGTTTACGAGAAAAGCATATTTAAAAAAAATGTATTCTATCGGGTTTTTCTTAGTATAACAGCACAGATTAGATAATAGTAAAGTGAGTTTTTGCGTATGTAGAAAACTAACAATTGAACTGAAAATATACTTCAGAAAAACATATTTATGGTCCAATTTTAAATGCTACCTTTGACTTGACACTGACTTTGACTTCAAACTTTGTTCGGGGACTTATTCTTGAATATCACCGATAAAATATCTGTTTCAGATTTAAAAAATTTAATTCAGCTGTATGTACAACAGTACTTTACATTTTAAAAATCTTCACTTATGAAAATAAAAATTTGAATTTATTTAGATTTAGAATTTTTTGAGTGATATTTTATCACCCGGTGATATTCAAAAATGAGTCCTTGGTTTTATTAGCTATTTAGGAAGTAATATTTTCGTTGCATAATATTAGAGTGATCTGTCTCTACCGGTCTTCTCTATCGGTGTACAGTCGAGTGATACCAGAAGGGCGCCAACCTCAGGGAGAGTTATCGAGCAACTACGACTAGACAGAATTTACCGAGCACGAACCTAGAGGCATAGAGACTGAATGTAGAGCTTATTTAATTTATACAATAGTTCTATTCTATAAAATCATTAATTTTGCAGATAACACAATTTAATTTTTACTTTTAGGCCGAAACGTAACAACCATGAGGTAACCATTACTGCGGAAAAAAAAAACATATTCAGCTGCATTATGCAACATTATGATTACCTGTGTGTGGCGCAGATTTTCAGTATGTCCAAAGATCGTCAGGCTACTTTGTGTTATTAGCCTAAATAACCCGTCGCTATAACATAGCATGATTACCTTCCCAGATTTCCGTTCAGCTAAAATTTTGTACTTCAAGCTATTGCTGGAACCATTACCTTAAGTGCCTTCTGAATTACGAAAAACAATCATTCTGTGGTCCAGGGCCGACATAGGACAAAATAATAAAACGTTTTTCAATGCAAACCAAATTAAAAATATGAATTGACTAGTTGTATGATGTTTTTCCGTGCGATTATTGTGGTAACAAACGTGTGACTTCTTTTTAACTGCAGAATTTTTGTGAACTAAACGATCTGTTTTGTAGTTAAATGGGCTTTCGTTAAAATGAAGAGTCACATTAAACTAGCCACAACGCGGCGCCAGGAGCACTTACTATTATTTAACCACTGGTGTTATAATTATATTAAAATAACTAGTTTTAAGTTTGACTGTGTAATGTTTATGGACCACTAAAGTCTGAAACAAAGATATTTTACTATATATTTTTTTAAAACCTCATAATATATCTCCCTTTAGGGTATGTGCTCGATGTTATCCCGACCCGTTTGTCTTCCAGTCCAAGACAAGATGCCGGATCCGACGCACGGTAGGTTGTTGGTCCGGGCCCCAAGTACGAACACTCCCAACTTTCACCGGATAGCAGGAAGTGATGCTGTTCTAGGGAGTTCTATAGGAACCGTCGACTACCAGTTTATTTATTTATAAACTGATAGGGTCAGCAAAAGCAGTGCAGTGTAGAGCAGTGCTGAATCAAGTAGTTTTTGAATAGCGCAGAATATAAGGTGTAGAATTTCGCAGGTGTGTTATCTATCACAAAACTGAACATAACATAGTTAGTATTTTTAAATTATGTCTCTTTTTGACCCTATCGACTGTTATCAACTGCATCTATCAAGATTTTGTAAAATCTAGTTTTGGCATTGTTTAAGATATAGTACAACAAGATAAAATCCAAACCAAGAATGTGATATTTGTTGGCCTGTGTGGTGCAGCGGTAGTGCAGCTGCTTGTTGCGTCGAAGATACCGAGTTTGGGTATGAGTTCCATAGTCTGATGTGTGTGTCCAGCACCCACTATACACACACGATTTCCATAAGGGTTTGTGAATATGATCGTGATTTTTTTAAATTGTTTGATGCACAGTCAATCAACCAGTTAACAGAATATCAAATATGAGATGCTTTTCAAAATTTTATACAGTTTATACAGAAGATTTCTCAATAGCAGATGAGTCATAGTGAAATAAGCTCATCTAATCCAGAAATTACTAAGACGACGTGATTACGCGCATGTCACCAGTAAACACCGGACCGGCTTCTGCCTGGCTCAAGTTTCACTTTCGTCGGAGCCCACTGTGCGACTGTGACACATCCGCCATGTACTCGTAGGTAGACCCACCGGGTATGCGTCAATAGGACAATGTTCTCACACATTCTCGAATAATGAAAAAATTGGAAAAAAGGAATTTTCTCGCAAGTAGATTATGTAGCCCAATGTTTAAAAAGGAAAGTGATATCTTTATGGGCCAGAATAATGCAGGTCAGGTAATTTTACGTTACTAATTAGGTAGATTAGGTCGGAAACGTATACAATTATTTTAACTAATTTTACAAGGTTATTTTTACATCCCTGCATTAATTTAAGTACATCACTAAGTCCATAAAAACAAGAAAAACACCTCAAAAGAAACGGGGCGAAAAACGACAAGTATTTTAGCTTCCCAACTCCTAGCGAAGTAAGCATCGTTGAACACCATTAATTTTGAAGCAAACTCACGTCCTCATCTCTGTCCTTAGGGCTAGATTGAGGCTGGAGTAAACCCATAGACAGTAAAAAAAAAACGACTTGCGGAAAAAAAGTAATGGAGCGAACGAATTAATTACCTAATTAGTTAGTACTTTTTTTCCTCTGTAGCAATAGTTAGGGTGCTGGCTGCGGTATATGATTTGCTCATGATGCATATTAATAGGGATGATAGATCAGCTCAATACGAATCTATTTGGTCCTTACAAGTTTTTCTGTGCGTCGCTGCGTTTTTGAGTTAAAGCAAAAAATATGAAAATAAGATATTAAATAATGTTTTTTTTGTCCGCCTTTGTGGCTTCTGTTTAAAATACTTCTGAAGATGTAGAAAATCGAAGAGGCAGACATGCAGGGCTCTGCATTATCACGGGACGAAGTAGTGAATTTTTGCATTTTGAAGCGCTGTAACTTTATGACGCAGGGCTATTATGGTGGCAGACCATTTTTCTGGGGTTTTATACATTGTATTTAATCAAATAGTCATAGTCTGCCAGGTGTACGTTTCATTGTCACATTTCAAAATAGTTTAAACTTAGGTAATTCCTCAAAAACGCAGGGGTATGGATGTCCGCCAATATTTTTTGTATCTTCTAGAGGATGCTCCTTAGCATCAGTCAAAGAGGCAGACATGAGCAAATCATATAGAAATTTGTCCTTCATCACCCTTACTACGAGTACAAGTGGGTAAAAGGTAGCTTAAACTAAAACTTTATTACTAAAACGAACTCCCAAACAAAAGAGTGCTCACTTACACAGAGTATTGTACACACAGGTGACAGGTACCACAGTAAATATATAAGCTAAAGCAGTATGGAAACTTGGGCCTTTTTTTGAAAAAAGAACTATTCTGCGTCGGAGCGTCAGGGTTGTAACCCAGAAGTTTTTAAATAAGAATAGTATGATGAACTCAAATATTGGGGTGCTTCTATTAACTTAGTTCCTTTCAGCATGTTTTCGGAACGGTAAAACTAAACAAATTTTTCCGAAACCCTTAGTCGCCTTTTACGACACAAGGAAAGGTTAAGAAGTCACTTAGTCGCCTTTTACGACACACGGGAAGGTTAAGTCACTTAGTCGTCTTTTATGACACAAGGGCAGATAAAGACACTTAGTCGCCTTTTATGACACAAGGGCAGATGAGGACACTTAGTCAGCAGATTAAGATACTTAGTCGCCTTTTATGGCACAAGGACAGGGACATACTTATAGGATCTCTGTACCTATTTGTTTGTATTATGGTTTTAGCACCCACGACTTACTTCAGCGCGAAAACTGCTTATTTTCCTGTAGCGGTGTGCGCATGTGTGAGTGCGTCTGTTTTGGACGTTTGTTAGGAGTTTCCATACTGCTTTAGCTTATATATTTACTGTGCAGGTACTTATTTAATTTACTACGAAGGATCTAATAACAAATTCATCGTTACCGTTGACACAGATTACCAAAATTAAAACAGTAACCAACCATCGGATCACGTCAGCAAATTCTTTATGACAATAAGCCAATCGTACCTTTTGCTGTAACCACCTACACAGAATTACCTATAACATATACTTTATTTCTTTGGACCTGATATGTGTAATAATGTGTATACCCACCTTATTAGTAAGGTCCAAAGCAACAACTTTTGTTCTACGACTTCGCTAATAACGCACAAAAAAAATCAACTTCCACTGCAAAGTAACGTAAGTGACTGACACATTTTGTATCGCAAGTAGAATGTTTTTTGGGCGTTGTTAGCAAAGTTGTAGAACAATAGTTGTTGCTTATGACCTCACTAATAAGGTGGGCACATATCAGGTCCAAAAAAATAACCTTGTATTAGTCAAACAAGACACACAATTTAAGTGTTAAAAGTACATTAACAAGTGTAAAGGTAAAAGAGAATTAATTTGAATACATAGGATTTATATTTTAACCTAATGCGGTTACAGAAGTTACTGTAATGGATAGATATAGACCAAGCGACGTAAGAACACAGATCCCGTCACGTCAGTTATGATTTTAGAGCTGAACCAAACGATATTTTGATGACTCATTTTTCAAAATGACGTGACTAACTTCGAGGGGACGTAGAACAAAGCCACACATCAAGTGGAAATTCTCGCTATTAAATATCAGCTACTAGCTACACTATAAACCCAACAGCACGTCAGTAGAAACACTTTGGACTCTATCATACATACATACATAACATCACGCCTTGTTCTCGTCGGGGTAGGCAGAGACCACAGTTCTCCACCTGCTACGATCTTGACATACTTCCCTTGCTTGCTGAACTTTCATCAATCCTTTCATACAAGCTCGTCGGTTTAGGGTACTTTTAACCTGGCCTTTATTCAGAACGTCCTGAATTTGGTCCTGGTATGTTCCTCTATCATGGTAGTATATGTGTAGTTGCAAATGTCTCCACTGACGTGCGGTTGACCGTACATACGTACAGATCATTTATCTTATTGTTAGCGTTGCGACTGGCACAATGAACCGCGATGGTTAGTGACCGCAATATGCTCGTATACGTTACGCAAAGGTCACTGCTGCCCATCCTTTAGTTTACGATACCTTAGTCGCCTTTTATGAAACCCACGGGAAGAAATAAGATAGTGCCTACTACCTCTATTCTTAGCCGGCACCAAACGGACAACGTCGGCTTACCTTAGTTTAGCAAAACCCGAGAATGTGACTAGATTTTTTCCAGCCAATGATCTAAAGCGTGCGCTAAGTAATATAACGTTATATAATTTAAGTTTCCAATATTTTTTGCACGTAATTTACGTAACTTCAAATCGATTTTGGGAGCATATAAACGTGCGGTACTTAACGAAATGTATAGGCAGCATTTTGTGCTTACCAATGAGCAAAGTATTATGAAACACATAACATAACATCAGAATGAATCTTTGAGTTAGCTCACAATTAGAATATTCTCTACATAATATCAATACTTTGTTAATATGTATAAGTGATTGTTGGCCAGTTGACCTTAGGGTTCAAACCCTTGTGTAAACTGGCTAACAAAAATCCATTGTAACATCACATCACAATCGATATGCCAAACATGGGAGCTTAGGTGCATACATGACACGGGAAATCCGAAAAACAATCAAGTTAATAATATAGAGGGATAAAAAGGATTTTTTTCATAAACGAGAGATTAGAGATGAACCGAACCGATAAAAGCAAAACAATTTCAACGGAAGTAAACAGCCGGTGAGTCACCGAAGGAAAATCCACAAGAAAGTGTTTTTGTCAGAAAACTTTTATACCTCATCCACCGGAAATTGACCACGCGAACCATGACGACTCATGAAATACTTAGCGGTACAAAATTTTACAGTCATCCGTAATTTGAAGAACGACTGAAAAAGCCATTTTCGGCAATCTTGTAAACTAAAACGAAAGTTATAAGTCAGTTTTTGCACTGCTGTTCGGTTTAAAGGTAAAGTGAGCCAGTGAAATTACCGGCACATGAGACATACCATCTTAGTTATCAGGGTAGGCAACGCACTATGCTTTTTTATTAATATCAAATTATGTTACTAATAAGACAGTGATTGGTTAATATTGGTGGCCCGACTGCTCGGTTACTCACTTGTTACCTAAAAAAAATACATTACAGAAACTCGCCAGTAGCGTGAATCATCAGACACAATCTGACACAATTCGGTAGATTTTGCACACATTCGAATTCTCCCATGATCTTGAGGAAATCGGAAACGTTTTGTTTTTGACAATGTTCTGGCTAACCATCGCATCGTATCAACCCCTATTCTCGCTATCCCACAAATCACTTAGCTACACATAATACTGTCTCCCTCCATTTCTCCACTACATCACAACAACACTCAACCAACAGCTCAGTGTAGTGTCTATGCGCCTGAGTCGCTGCCCGCACGGAAGAAAGTGCCAACCGTTATCTACGCTACGGTAAACCGGCGCACGCGACGCCTGTTCACGTTCGTGATAAAGTTAGCAGTGGAAGTGTTAAGAATTAATAGCTTGTGTAATATTCGATGGTATATTGTTGTCGGGATATATTTTACAGCTCAAATCCCACTAACTTTAGAAATAGTAAATTTTCGCATCTTAAATACATACTTCCTTAAACTCTGATCCTGTTATTTATTAAAACTACTTAAGAATAAGAAAACGTTCTCAGTGATTTCGCCTAGAAAGCTTATTTCGATTTACTCTATCTACAAATTCCTCAAACCTATACCTTCAAAGTTACACAACAACAAAACAAAGTTTTTTTAAAGGGCATCGTCGAGTTTTTTTAAAAAACATAAAAAACAACCGATAGCGGGGAAAGTGTTCGACACAATAAAAGACAATGCACGAATGCACTCTCGAACAAGTGAAGTTTTTCTTTCCGAAGTGACGCCATTAAGTGACATATCTTCTAATAACTTGACAGTGACAGTTTCTTTTTACATCATTTTAAAGTTTCTTTGAAATGTGTCATAAAGTGTTAGTTTTACTAACAGTGGAGCTGTGAAAGTTGTAGCCAAAGGTAAGAAATGTGATGATAAGATAAACATAAGCATAAATCTTACATTTTCGAACTACTTACTGCTAAACTTTAGGGCTATCTTTTATTATTTGCTTTTTTGGGGATGATTTTCGAAACTGCAGATTCACGTGTTTTTTGTGCTAAATGTGTGGTTTTAAGTCTACCAGAAAAGGTCGAGTATCAAGTTGTTTCCAAAGTATGCCGAAAAAATCAAACCGGCCAAGTGCGAGTCGGACTCGCGCCCTAAGGGTTCCGTACCTATCTACCATATGATATACTAAAAGCTTTTGCTCTTTGATTTTAAAAACTCCGCGACCATCCAACTTGACCCCTCTTTTATAGAAAAGTTCTTGAAACGGGAGCTCAGCTTAATTGGTTACTATTAGTTGAGAGAAAAATTGAAATATTTAATGATTATAGACTTTTCCCTTTATTTGTACTGTGAGACCTAACTTCTTGCCAAATTTCATAATTTTAGGTCAACAGGAAGTACCCTGTAGGTTTTGCTTTTTTGCATAAATGTGTGGAGATAAGGACATAAAAAGCCACATCTTTTGTTTGCGTCGTTGTAAAAAATTGAAATTTTCAGATCTTGTGTGGTTTATGGACCTTAATATTCTTTATCAATTTCAGCCTGATACCTCTTCTCGTTCGTGAGAAAAAGGGTCTTGTCAGACAGACAGACAGACAGACGGACGGACAACAAAGTGATCCTATAAGGGTTTCGTTTCTTTATTTTGAGGTACGGAACCCTAAAAACAAATAAATAAAGAGATAAAAGATAAATGCTGGTAATATATTTTAAAATAAACGGGCTTGCGCGTTTTGACGCGTTGCTCTAAGATTATAAACATAGATTAACACGGTTTTGACGCGTTGCTCTAAGATTTTAAAACGCTAGAGGCACGTCTCTCAAAGCTTTACGAGTCACAAATACGAGTGTCACCATGACTTAAGAACTTGTAGAGCCGAAGTTAGAGAAGAAATACGTCTTACAGAGTTTAATAATAAATAACATGATTTTCTCAGTTGTTTTTTGCAGAATTTGGTAAATAGGGTAAATGATATATATATATATATATATATATATTTAAGTGACTAAAGTGCTTCCCCTCCACATTTTTAGGGTTCCATACCTCAAAATAAAAAAACGGAACCACACTTTGTTGTCCGTCTGTCTGTATGTCTGTCAAGACCCTTTTTCTAACGAACAAGAAAAGGTATCAGGTTGAAATTGATAATGAATATTAAGGTTCATAAACCACACAAGATCTGAAAATTATATTTTTTTTACAACGACGCAATCAAAAGATATGACTTTTTATGTCCTCATCTCCATACATTTATGCAAAAAAGCAAATCCTACAGGGTACTTTCCGTTGACCTTAATTATGAAATTTGGCAAGAAGCTAGGTTTCACAGTACAAATAAAGGGAAAAGTGTAAATTATTAAATATTTCAATTTTTCTCACAACTAATAGTAAACAATTAAGGTGAGCTCCCGTTTCAAGAACTTTTCTATAAAAGAGGGGTCAAGTTGGATGGTCACGGAGTTTTTAAAATCAAAGAGCCTAAACTTTTAGTATATCATATGTTAGATAGGTACGGAACCCTTAGGGTGCGAGTCCGACTCGCACTTGGCCGGTTTATTTTTCAGCAAAAGCTGAATTTTGAAGGGATTTCCCTGTCCTGTAGTGGACGTTTCATGGGATGTCATGATGATGATTCAAGCAAACACTTCAATCTCTTTCATTATGGCGAATACTATTTTATAAGATTTATCAGATTTTCATGAATCAATAGGTTTTCATCCTATCTAAAGACTTTACTTTAACGAAATAAGTGCCGCTAAGTGCGGCTTTAGTTCAACTAACTCAACTAATCCGAAAAGGAATCTCAATATGTATTCTATTTTTCATTGTAATTAACCCGTAACCCAATAATTTCAACTGATATTTAATCATAGTGCAGAGTTTCAAAGTATAATAGATCAATTAGAAAATGGTGCGCGTAGGCACTTTGCTCTATAATTGTGTCGCGGTGTGTCGCCGTCAGTCAATCGTTGCGACGTTTATTATGATTAAATTAGGTAAGTGACACTTTAATGCTACCAAAACTTCAACATATCTAACATAGCTAACAAGCTTTTACTAGCGGCTTCGCTCGCGTCTTTGTGTCATCCTAGCCTATGTAAATTGTAGCCTATGTGTTAGTAAAGCGGTTGATCTATCTACCTACAAAATTTCATTGAAATCGGTACAGTCGTTAGGTAACAAACAAACCAACAAAATTCCTTAATCTGATCCACGTAGCAACGTCTGGGCCTTCCCCAACCTTTTCTTCCCTCAACCTTTTTCTCAATGATGGTTTTTATGAATTCGTCGTGTCGTATCAGATGTCCCAACATCTTCCATCGTCTATTTTCAATAGTATTTAATAGGCTTCTATTCACATGGGATCAAAATATTCGTTTGGGATCAAACTGCCTAAATTTCTAAAGTTCTTGACTCTATCTAGCGGACTACCATTTAATATTATTGGTCTATTTAATGTAATAGGCTTTTCCTGGACGACAATGTGTAGGACACTATATCGTCTGCAAATCTTATCCACTTACGTGCGCTTGGGTACCGGTGGTACCCACACTTTCTTTTTAGTAGGTTGCACACGTTTTTCACCAAAACACGCATAAATTGACTTCCGTACCAACCCCAGTCGAGATCCCGGATGCCATAAACTAAGGTTTTTTCGGGCTTGCATTCTGAGAAATAAAACTAGGAGTTAGGTTTCTTGACGCGCTCGTGGATATTTCAATAGGTTGCTTAGCTGCGCTTGGGTACTACCGGTATCCAGACGCAATCTAGTAAAAATAAAAACCCGCGCACGTGATGTTAACACCATTCATTTTGATACCGCATTTTTCTGAAGCATTTATTTTTCGTATTGCGCATTCAATAATAATGTTAAATATTACAGGTGAAAGAGGACATATCTGTCTTACTCCTTGTCATATCTTCACAGCACGCGGTTCTTAGTTTTGATTTATGATCCTGCGATCCCTGTAATCTAGGCCTGCTTCTTTCAAAATATTCATCATCATAAAATCAGGTCACACATAAACGTGACGTTATGTAACACTAGTTATTTTCACCGGAACAGCTCGGCTTACTTATAGGAAACAAACATAAGTATTCAGTCAACCATACATCTCTAGTAACAACTTGATACAGCAGCCGTTATTACGTAGTAGTAGAGTTGTTAAACTAGTGCGAGTGTTTCCACTGATGTGCGACTGACCGTACAACAGATGGAACAGAGTGGGTGAGCGCTTCGGTTGAGTGGGTGCAGTCGATTCACTTTCTACCAAATTTTCAGTTAACATTCAGTAAACAAAGAACAGCACAGTAAACTACACCTCAATGACCTATGATCCACAAAATAAAAATTTCATTTCATTTCAATAGTATAGGAAAAAAGACACATGCACCAAAAGAAGAAAGCCCTTAAAATTATGTAATCCAGCAACAATTTTTATCTCACGAATCATTACCTCTATACTATTGGAAAGAAGGAACCCAAACCCAAGTGACATCTCGAAGACAATAGGGCCTCTCACCATAGTTTCGAGACTATCAAGTTCGTTTGAATTTCTAATCGTACTATAATGAAGGAAGACCAAGATAACAAAGTAGGCAGGTTTTTGTAACTGCTTTCCATTTAATTGTGGTAAAATTATGAATGAGAGCTGTGACATTGTGAGATAGGTAGATATTTTTTTTTATGTAGCCTGTAGGGTGTCCCACTGCTGGGCAAAGGCCTCCCCCTCTTCTCGCCATCTGTCACGGTCCTGTGATGCTAACTGCCAGATATGAAATACGAAAAAATAATCTAATCCTGTACTCATAAACAACTTCTATTATGGTCATCATCATAAAATATCATCCCATGAAATGTCCACTACAAGACAGGGCTCCCTCTAGAATTCTAGTTTTTGCTGGAAAAAATGTGGAGGGGAAGTACCATAGTCACCTCGCTTGTCAGCGTTACGGCTGGCACCATGGAACGCGGTTGTAGGTGACCGCAGTAAGTAAGATGGTGTGATGCACAGGAGGATGCTGCTGCCCATCCTCCAGTTCATAACCCTTATTCGCCTCTTACGACACCCACGTGTATGTATGGGATGATACTATATTTTTTGCCGGCCCCACACGGGACCTAACTCTTTTATCCTTTGTGAAAAAGAAAACTGCTTCATAGTCATAGCCTTTTTTTTTCTGCGAGTCGATCCCATATTTGGTATTTTTTTGCAAACCCATTATTAGAGTTCTGTACCAAAATGCTAAAAACGGAACACTTATGGTGCAATTTCGTCTGTCTGTCTCATCTTAGCAACCACTCATGCTCTCGACCTAAAACTTTTCAATAGAATATAAGTGCTTAATTTTATTGCAAACCAAACAATTGAAAAAATGTTATTATTATTGTAAAAGGGGCCCAAATAGGGGGTATCATAAGACAGGGCTTTACTTGTACATTCCAAAATAGGTTTTGATATATAGGGTTAGTTTTAATTGGTTCTTGACAGAAAAGGGTATGCATGTACTCATGATACTAAACAACTTTCCCTAAGGAACATAGGTCGAAATATGAAAATTGAGTTTTGACCTCCCATAGAAACTGCATCAGCCGATAGCGCATTTTGTGTGGGAGGTCAAATTTGGTTCTTCGTATTTCGACCTATGTTTCTTGGGAAAAGTTGTTCAGTTTCATGAGTACATGCATGTCTTTTGCTATCAAAAACTAATTAAAAGTCACCCTATATTTTACGGCTCTTAATAGTTTTTATGTTGCGTGGAAGATGAAAAATGACAAAAAATATTTTCTAAGTTGCAATTTGTTATTTTAAATATGCAAAAACCCTTTATAAATAAATTTAGTTTTGCGGTCCTAAAATGCTTCGCACTTGACCGGTTTTTTCTGAGTACTTACATATGCTGTTCGGCTAACGTTATTGATTTTTATATACTACTTTCTAATATTGTTTTTTATAGTCAATGGTTTTGTTCCAGTAATATTAATAAACAATAATAATTTATTCATAATAAAACAAAAAATGACTAAAACAAACATAACATTGCCACTTAGCTAGACAATAGGCATAGAAGAAAACTAATTTAATTTTATATAACCTAATAAAAAAGGCGCTGCTGAGCACACGCAGGATTCAGATGAAAGGGCAGGCAGGAGATATCACCTATCAATTTTCAGTATCGTAAAACTATCTTTTAATGTATATTCACAGAATAGGTAATAGTACTGTATAATTAGAAAAGAGCCTCGAGATTACATTAGCACAAACTGCCATGTGCATATTTTAACTCGGCGTTTGATAGCATTATCATTGCAGCGGACCTACATTTCATACTCATAACAGGTAGAGATGAAATGTATGCTATACAAGGTGTAAAAAAATTGTAAGCAGTATTTTAGCGTAATTATTAAAATGAACGGATAAACTCACGTTTTATATGGACGGGATAGGACCGACAGGTTCCGTTCATTTTAATAATTATGCGTAACACGAGTCGTTTAGTGATAAAATAGTTTTTTAGCGTATTACTCAGACCCTGAAACTATACATCTTTCAGTAAGGAAAAAAGGTTTAAATACGAAAAAATAATTTCAACTTCCCATAGAAACTGCACCAGCTGATTGCGCATAGGTATTGTATGGGAGGTAAATAATTTTTTTTCGTCTTTCGACCTATGTTCCAATGAAAGCTGTTCAGTTTCATGGTCTGATTAACAAGTTAAAATAGTGCTTATGCTTATAAATTTAACCAACATGTTAATTTGTTTCTAACTTAAGCCCCTTGTGCACGACGCGACGCTACTAAAAAGAAAATGCTTACTATAATATACTTAACTCAAATTACCAACAAGAAGGTACGTTAGCTAGTGTCAAAGCACTAGTATTTTGATATCGTTCCCAGTCAAAGATTTCGGACCTCCTTGCTTCGCTCGGAATAGATACCTTGCTAATTTATTTTACTATGGGATGACATCTGCCAACATGTCCCAATATTTTATGTCAAACTATCAGTGATCACTAGGAAATATTCAAAATAACCCGTCAAATCCATAGAACGACGCCTTCGCTACCTTGTGACGAATTATTTCTTTAATCCTCCTTCTAAGTACCCTTATTTTTCTGTGTTCCCAGTCAATCACAGTCACAGTCAGTTCCGTAACCAGTCACTCACAGATTTTTAACGCGTATGGAAGTAAAACGTGTCAGGTTGGTTGCTTAACTTTGCCAGACACTTTCAGCCCTGAATACTTCTCTGCATGTTACATGCCCGGTGGTTGCAGCGGACGTAAAAAGTCTATAAAATTATTGCATAAATACACGCGATTTGACAATAAACATTCCGAAAATGATTCGTCATTCTTCAACTGCTTCTCATAATCATTTATTCGATCAGATAGCGTAACAATTTGTTCACAACAATTTTAATAAATCTCATGTATGAGGTTGAATGGCCTAATCACATAAGAAGCATGTCTTCATAACATTCATATCTGGATAAAGCTCCAAAAGGGCAAGTCCTTGTCAAGACAAAGAGCTCCAAATAAATTCGGGCGGTCGATCTTCGGGCAATCAGGTTTGGAGCGACATTGACCGGCAATAAAACGATAACATTCACCGATTCTTCAAAGTAGGTCCATTTGGTCTATGTGAATGCTTTCAAAAACCGACTGGACAAATATCTAACACAATTGCAGTGATATACACGCATCAGCACCGTATTATGTACAGGGTGTTAGGGCGATCAACGTTATCCTTTAAGGGGGTAACTCAGTACCTATTGCTTAAACAACAATTTTTCCCATGGCACCCATATCGAAAGCTCGAAAAAAAGTTCATCTTCTCATACAGTCATGTCAGCTGATCGGATCGGTTAGTATGGAAAATATTTTTTTTATTCTAGTTTTCGACGCGTGCTGTATAAGCAATACTATTAAACCCTTGTCTGATCACGGTGATCACCCGAAAATTACTTATGTGCTAAAATTCCAACAAGGTCAATTATTTTATTTCTTTAAACGTTCAAGGTACTGTACCACTTTGGTCAAAAGCTTTTAAGCTATTGTCCTCTTATCTAAAATTTCTTCTATTCTTTCTTTTATGCTTGTTACTGGACCACACAAATTCAAAATATTCTTTAGAACATAACAATACAGCACTTGAGCTGCTTCTGATTCAGTTATTCGTGTGGTAAGTAAAGTATAGGCCGCAGACCACAATAGGTGAAGAGAAAATAAAAACTAAAGTGTGTCGTACGCTCGTGCGAGTGCGACATCGGCTAATGGAGGCCGACGGACATCCGAAACCACACTTTGTTAACTATGTACAGTCAAGAGCTAGTCGAGCTTAACACATTGGACTTTGAACCGTACTTATTCCCATCATCTTTGGGGCTAGTCTCGCACTCTTAACTATAACTGTACCGTGGATTGGGCTTACTTTAGTACCTATTTGTGGGGTGACTGACAGTCTATTTAACCCCTACCTGCAGGTTTTCAGGGTAAGTTATCTCAGCAGGGACAAACAATATCCAATTCGCTTATTTGGAGATGTTTGAAACCACACGTCCGATACAGGCCTGATTAAAGTCATACCAGTCTGCCCTTACATTGTTTAATTGCCATACAAATTGATTTTTTTTCGGTACCGACAGCTTTGTTTTCATTTAAAGTACCTTTCGTTCTTTTTCTAAAGAAATTTCATATTATTGCCTATAAAATGTGCACAACGCCACACAAAGTCTGGAATAACAATACGCATCCTTCCTTGGTTTGTCCAAAGAGCAGATATAACAGTTATAATTATCTTCTGAAATAAATAGTATGAATTGTGTGATAAGATTGGATACAAAAATATGATTCGTAGCTTTCTAAATTAAAGGTTTGGTGTTGTCGTCAAGCTAATCACAAACTGCTAATATGTATTTTTCCTGAAAAACTAAATATCTCCAAATATTTAATTATTTCAATGAGTTTTTCAGAAAAAAAATATCTGCTCAACTCCACAAGATCTAAAAGCAGAAGTGTGCTTAACCACAGATCATAATACTAGTAGTAACTTAACTTAATTACACAAGGGACAAAAATTCAAATCTCAATCTAATGACTCGAAAAACACCTAGTCTGGCTCGTATTACCTTTCTGAGTTGTTGTGCTGACGTTACGTTACCCACATGCGCAAGCGCTGGTAACGGTACTGCGCGCGTTACGGACATTCCTGACCCGGATCCGTAGCGGTTGTCCTTGGAAGAAAAGGATGCTTTCGCAGGAAGTTGGGTTTCATTTAATAATATTATTAGTTTGTCCCGTGTGGTGCCGGCAAGGAATAGTACCAACCTCTACCCGTGGGAGTCGCAAGAGGCGACTAAGGAATTATGAACTAGAGGATGAGCAGCAGCACCCTGTGTGAATCGCACCACCTTATATACTGCGGTCACCAACAACCGCGGTCCATGGTGACTATGGTACTTACCCTCCCAATTGTACCACGGGGTTTTGCTGGAACTCTGGAGAGAACTTCCTTCCCTACAACGGACGTTTAATGGGATGTCATGATGATGATGATGAGTCAAGAGCACGTCAAGCTCGACATTTGAAGTGCGAATCTAAGTTGTAGAACGTTTGAAATAAAAACTGTACATATCTTTTTTTAAGTTTACTTTTTTTCGATATCTCGGTTTAACAATGGACGAAGGATTCAGAGTTCGATTCGTGGCTTGAGCACACTCTAGATTTACTTACGTGTGTTGATGTTTTGTATGTCCCCGGCTTGCAGTGTTCCCAATATGCAAGATTCTCGATAAGACACTGTGAATGTAATCTTCATTGTAGTTTTTTAAACATATGCTTTTTGTTTTCAGGCTTGGAGCCGCCGCGATGAGCTCGATAGTGAACGCGGGCTTCGACGTTCTCTCGGGCACCGCCATCGCCGCCGCAGGTACGCAGGTAATTACATCGTAACTCGCTTTATGCGCATACGCAGCTATCATGTCCATACCCGACCCCGCGCTTTTCACTCTCTTTGAAAAAAATCATAACATTTATAAAGACGCATACAAAGACAATATCAAAAAAGAAAACAACTTTTGGCCAGAAAAACTGTGCTCACCCTTGCTACGGCGATTTTTTATTGTAACTGTTATTGAGGCTCATTTTAAGTTTTCTTCACTAGCCTATTCTGTTTCTCTGCTGGGCAAAGGTCTCCCCTTCAGTCCTCCAACTGTCGTGTCGCGGTCCATAGCGAATCACTAGCCTATTCTATTTCACTACTGGGCAAAGGTCTCCCCTTCAGTCCTCCAACTGTCGTGTCGCGGTCCATAGCGAATCACTAGCCTATGCTATTTCACTACTGGGCAAAGGTCTCCCCTTCGGTCCTTCAACTGTCGCGGTCCATAGCGAATCACTAGCCTATTCTGTTTCACTGCTGGGCAAAAGTCTCCCCTTCGGTCCTCCAACTGTCGCGGTCCATAGCGAATCACTAGCCTATTCTGTTTCACTGCTGGGCAAAGGCCTTCGGTCCTCCAACTGTCGCGGTCCATAGCAAATTCTGACCGGTCACGACGGTACGAGTCTAAATTGTCACTCTTTTAGTGGTATTCCCTGGATAGTTACAAAAGTGGCTATTTCTATAGCTGTGAGAAATATTTTAATCAATTAATATTTTGGAACAAATAAATGACATTATTTTTAAGAGTTGTTCTGCATAAGGTTTTACTTTACATACTTTGTTCGCATATTTCTATACAAAACTAGCGGCCGAGGCTTTCTATGGGTTACAATTGCATTGTTGGTTATGCTACGTTTTTGGTATGGTCTTAAGTTCAACTATTTATTCAAAACATAAGACACTTCCAATTTTTTTTTTGGTTTTTTTCGGCAGCTTTGCCAAGCTTTCCTTTTGTGAACACTTCATCGGGACTAAAAAAATTGCTTAATCGGTACATCACTTCTCAAGTTATGCCATTACCAACGAAGTGCATTCTGATTTTTATTTATAGATGTAAAGTGCAGCTTCTAACGCTCTGGACTTACTATTCCAGGTGGCGTGGTTCATCCCTATGTTGGTGGCAGCAATCGCCTACTTCCAGTACGACGCGACGGATCCTGAAGGAAGACCTCGAGATGTGGACGAGACGCTGCTGCAGCCGGAGTACGACTTCATCATAGTCGGCGCTGGTTCTGCTGGTACGTCATTATCTTCTCCATCTTTACATAACATAAACGTCCAATTCGTATGTTTACAAATAAACATAACTAGACCATAAACACAGGACCATATGTTTTCGCATGCGATTTGCTACGTCATAGAAACGCAATTTTTTGCAAAAGAAGAAGAAATGAAGAACAGAGACAATAGGGGTGACTTTTTCAGCTTTTCATCCCAGAAGAATATATTTAGCACCATGGGTAAAATAAATTACCCATGGTAACTACCAGCAGGACAACGCGGAAGTACCTAACATGAGCAATAAATCACTCTATCAATTTTCTTTGTTATCTAGTGATGAAAATATTCTAAGTCTATTACTGGACCTACATGGAGCTCCCTTCCTTCAGAATTTTACTTTTCAATTAATAACATAAAACATAAAAACATAACATCACGCCCTGTTCCCGTCGGGGTAGGCAGAGACCACAGTTCTCCACCTGCTACGATCTTGACATACTTCCCTTGCTTCCTGAACCTTCATCAATCCTTTCATACATGCTCGTCGGTTTAGGGTACTTTTAACCTGGCCTTTATTCAGAACGTCTTGAATTTGGTCCTGGTACGTTCGCCGAGGCCTTCCCCTTCCAACGTTTCCATTCACTCTCGCCTAGTGGATCTCTTTCGTCAATCTTCCTTCATTCATCCTCTCCACATGACCAAACCATCTTAGCATCCCTTTCTCAATTTTAGTCACTACGTCTTCTTTTACGCCACAACGTTCTCTTATCACACTATTTCTAATCCTGTCACTCAATTTCAATTAATAGTAAATCTCATTAGAACAGACTTGAATACGAGAAAAGCCACCATAGCCGATTTATTGTGCCATTAATTTCCAGGTGCCGTAGTAGCGAATCGACTATCAGAAGTCCCACATTGGAAAGTTCTGCTACTGGAAGCTGGTGGAGACGAGACGGAGATATCGGACGTCCCGCTTTTGGCGGGGTACCTTCAGTTGAGCAAGCTTGACTGGAAGTACAAAACTGAACCTCAGGGAACCAGCTGTTTGGGTAAGGAATTTAATTTAAAATTTTAACATAATAATTAAAATTTTACCTTACGATTAATGTCGTACGAGTTGTAAGATCGAAGATCGATGTTTTACCTCACAAACCCTGAGGACAGAGTTGTTGAGCCGAAATGGTTAATCTAAGTAAAAAGCCTTTCACGTAAGCTTTTTGTACTATATTTTCTAGATTGGATCAAATTGATAACGCTTAATATAATAAAACTGCTTTGTTTAACACTCACAGCAATGGAAGGCGGTCGGTGCAACTGGCCTAGAGGCAAAGTCCTCGGAGGAAGCTCCGTCCTCAACTACATGCTCTACCTGCGAGGAAACAAGAAGGACTACGACAACTGGGAGGCGCAAGGCAACACTGGATGGGGGTATAAAGACATCTTGTACTACTTCAAGAAGTCCGAAGACAATCAAAACCCTTACTTGGCTCAAACACCCTATCATAGTACGGGAGGGTATCTTACAGTAGCTGAAGCCCCGTACCACACTCCGTTAGTGACAAGTTTTGTCGAAGCAGGAATGGAACTAGGATATGTAAACAGAGACATAAACGGAGAAAATCAAACTGGATTCATGGTAGCTCAAGGGACTTTGAGAAGAGGCAGTCGATGCTCCACTTCTAAGGCATTCTTGAGGCCAGCTAAAGACCGCAAGAACTTACATATTGCTATGCACGCTCATGTAACTAAAGTTCTAATCGATCCTCGAACGAAAATAGCTTTCGGCGTTGAATTCATACGAAACAAAATGATACATAGAATTAGAGCTCGAAAGGAAGTCATACTGTCTGCTGGAACAATAAACTCCGCTCAATTGCTGATGTTGTCAGGAATAGGACCAGAAGAAGAACTGACCAAACACAGGATACCAGTGATACAAAATCTGAAAGTGGGTCAGAACCTTCAAGATCATATCGGACTAGGTGGCTTAGCATTCATGGTCAACAAAGAAATATCTATAGTAGAACATCGTCTACATACAGTGAGTACTTTGATGGAGTACGCTGTGTTGGGAGAAGGCCCTTTAACCATAATGGGAGGAGTAGAGGGGCTCGCTTTCGTCAACACAAAATATGTCAATGCTTCTGATGATTTTCCTGATATTGAATTTCATTTTATTTCTGGCTCTACCAACTCTGACGGGGGAGAACAATTACGGAAAGTTCATGGCTTGATGGATACTTTTTATGATGCGGTCTTCAGGCCCATAAACAATATGGATGTTTGGAGTATTATTCCGATGCTGCTGCGTCCCAAAAGCAAAGGTTTTATACAACTACGAAGCGCAAACCCTTACGACTATCCTTACATCTATCCTAATTACTTAACAGACGAGCTGGATGTGAAGACTTTAGTTGAAGGCGTGAAAATTGCTGTAGCTGTATCGAAAACACGAGCGTTTCAACGACATGGTTCAGTCATAAACAAACACGTGTTTCCAGCATGTGTGAGCATACCAAGATATACAGATGCATATTGGGAATGCATGATAAGACAATATACATGTACAATATACCATCCTGTTGGTACAGCTAAGATGGGTCCTTACTGGGATCCTGACGCCGTCGTTGACCCGCAACTTAGAGTTTACGGTGTCAAAGGCCTTAGAATAATCGACGGTAGTATAATGCCTAATTTAGTTAGTGGAAACACAAATGCTCCGATAATTATGATTGGAGAGAAAGGCAGCGATATGATTAAAGAATTTTGGCTCAAACGAAGGATATCAAGATACTACGCCTGATGGGAATGTACAAAATTTAGAGTATGGTGTTGATCAGTATTATTGCAAAGGAGTAAATGTAAAGGTTGCTATGGAACCACAGACATTTCAAGTCAAAGCACGAGTATACATATTCATAATAATCATCACAATTAAATAAGTCATGTAATTGTAATTTGGCTACGCTACAGACCTTTTCGTTTTGTAAATATTTTACTTATTGCAACTGCGATAGCCGACTCCGTAAAAAACCGGAATTAAGGCTATGGCGATGATTGCAACTGTTAATTTATTATTAGTTATTTATTTTTAGGCATAAGAAAGGAGAACACTAAAAAGTACTCTTTATTACCATTCAAAAGTTCCAATAAAAGTTAAGTATAATTTATAAACAAATACATATAACAATTTTCAAAACTGTTGTTATTTATGACATTTTAACTTTAATTGGTTTAAAAGTAATGGGAGAAGTTACATTACTAACACCGTTTCTAGGGTTCCGTACCTCAAAAGAAATAAAAACCAAACCCTTATAGGATCACTTTTATGTCCGTCTGTCGGTATTTCTGTCAAGACCCTTTTTATCACGAACGAGTAAAGATATCAAGATTAAATTAATATAAAATATTAAGGTCCATGGACCCGAACCTGTGAAAATTTCAAGATCCTACGACATCACTATCAAAGATACGGCTCTTTATGTCCCGACTCCATACATTCATGAACCAAACTCACCTACAGGGTACTTCCCGTTGCCCTGTCATAAAGCTAGATCTCACAGCATAAGTAAAGGGAAAAGTATAAAATCATAAAATGTTATAACTTTTCTCACAAATAATTTTATTATAACCAATTGAGGGGAATTCCCGTTTCAAGTAATATAAATTCATATTAAAGAGTGGCCAGGTTTGAGTGGACGGCGAGTTCGTAAAATCAAACGGCAAAAGCTTGTAGTACATCATGTGGTGGTCAAGTACGGAAACCTTAGGGCTGAGTCCGTATCGCACTTGGCCGGTTTCTTACCATGTAGGCAATAATGAATATTGTATTGAAATTCAATTAAACATTCAAAGGACGTACAAGAGAAATCGAGGAACAATGTTCTGATTATGTCACAATGAAGATTTTCATTCATTATTTAGGTCGTAATCAAATGTGGTAACGCATTGAATACAGAGAATCTGCTGACTCTGCCACCGGTGACCGGTGCGCTTCTGTAATACTCACAGAGTAGGTAAACAATTATGTTACAACATAGATTGAACACTCTAATTTAAATAAATGAAAATTCAATGCCCATGATTGACAACCAAAGAGGTCAAGTTTAAGTTAGGTGTTTCAATAAGTTATGTAAAACTAACGTAAATCAAGTGACTCATCCAGAAAAATAACATTTGAATAATGAGTAACACTCACTTATTGAGTTATAACAATAATACTTTTTTTCAGTAAGAAAGGGTTGATGAAAGTAGAGGAAGCGAGGGAAGTATGCCATAGGGAAAGAGGAGTTATTTTTAGATGTATGTAAGTTTCAGTAAGATAATAAATTCTTAGCCAGCAGTGAGCAGTGGGACACAAATATGAAAGTTATACAAGAAAAAGTATCTGACTCTTTGAATACTCTGTGTTAAGCATAATACGACAATACCCAACCTGACGCGATGCTAACAATAAATCTGCTAAGTCGCTCAAATTATTCAATCGTGCACTTTCATATCAGTCGTGCAGAAACTTTATTAGGACGTGAATGTATTTCATAACTCAAAAATGTCTTCCCACAATTCGCTTGTGTTTAAAACCATGGTGTCAACCCAGAGGATCATGTTCGGGCTGTTACCGGGACTAGGTGCTATGATAGTGCTACGCATGGCTATTCATTTGTATCGGCCCGACATAGAGGACGCAGAACATCGCGTCAGACCTGTAGACCAACTCTACGATTGCTACGACTTCATTATAGTCGGTGGAGGATCCGCTGGAGCAGTACTTGCCAGCCGACTATCGGAAAACCCAGACTGGACAGTGCTGTTACTAGAAGCTGGTCAAGACGAAAACGTACTATCAGAAGTCCCAGTGTTATTCCCAGTGCTTCAAACATCATCGATAGACTGGCAATTCGTTACTGAACCAAGTGATCAATATTGTTTAAGCATGGTGGATAGGCGTTGCAAGTGGCCCAGAGGAAAAGTGCTCGGTGGTTCAAGTGTGTTAAATGCAATGTTATATATAAGAGGAAACCGACGAGATTATGACAATTGGGCTGCAATGGGCAACCCTGGCTGGTCTTATGATGAAGTCTTGCCTTACTTCATCAGATCTGAAAATATGAGGATACCTGAGTTTCAGGATGATCCTTATCATGGCGTTGATGGTCCGTTGACCGTTGAATACTTTGCGTTCGAACAGCCAATAACAAGAGATATACTAGAAGCTGGCCAACAGCTTGGTTACACTATAACTGATGTAAATGGAAAATATCAGGCCGGATTTACAAGGTCTCATGCTACTGTACGAAATGGCATTCGATGCAGCACCGCTAAAGCATTCCTAAGACCAGCAGCCAAAAGGCCAAATCTTCACGTTAGTGTTCATTCATTGGTGGAAAAAGTTCTTATAGACGAACATAAGCGCGCATATGGAGTAATGTTTTCAAAACAAGGTCATTCCCGAATCGTGAAAGCAAGCAGAGAAGTTATTCTATCAGCTGGAGCGATTCAGTCACCACAGCTACTAATGTTATCAGGTATCGGCGACGCTAAAGAGTTAAAAGAAATTGGAATATACCCTATTGTGCACTTACCAGGCGTTGGGAAAAATCTTCAAGACCACATTGCAATGGGTGGTCACTCCTTCTTGTTCGACAATCCTTTTCACAACGGAACCGACTATTGCTTCAATATAAATAACGTGTTGACTCTACCAGCTCTTGTTGATTTTGCTGTGCACAAAAAGGGGCCATTATATAGCATGATGGAAGCTGAAGCAATGGCATTTGTCAATACAAAGTACCAAGACCCCGCTGAAGATTATCCAGATATTCAATTATTTATAGCGCCGACAGCAGATAATATGGATGGAGGATTATTCGGGAAAAGATCAAACGGCTTGACTGATGAAACGTATGCAGAATTATATGAAGATATTCTGTTTGATTCTTCGTTTTCGATTGTACCGCTACTGCTGAGGCCCAAAAGTCGAGGATATCTAACTCTGAAAGATGCTAGCCCGTATTCACCTCCACGAATATATCCGAACTACTATTCACATCCAGATGACGTGAAGATCATGGTAAGTATTTTTTTGTAATAGCATTATAATACCACCATTTATTTTATCGTTACATCATCTGTAGTCATTGCGAAAACGAGATTGTAAAATCTACTACTTAAATGTCGCGGTGAGCCGCTGAGCTTGTGTTGTTATAGCAAAATAAGTTTTTATCTGCAACTTAAGCAGGTAATGGCAAGAAATTCTTTAAGAAAATTATAGTGTGTGTACAGTCGAGCGCACGTCAAGCTTGACACATTGGATTTAGTACCGTTCTTAACTAATTCACCTTCAGGGCTAGATCGCGCTGCAAGCTTTTAACTGTACATGGCACATCTTTTCTAATTTAACATAAAATACTTAACGTAAACGTCATCATCTAACCGAACGTAAATTTGAAAAATAAATCACTTTCCTAATTTGAAAAAAATATGATACGAATTTGTATTTAATTGAAAGATAGATAAAGTAAGCATAATCAAACGGTCATCTCCTATAGTATTAACTGACATCTACTAATGTTTTCAGATAGAAGGCGCCCGTATAGTGCAGGAGTTGGTGAACCAGCCCGCCCTCAAAAAGCTGAACGCTCGTCCGAACCATCACCGCAACCCAGGATGCGCGAATCACGAGCTCATGTCTGCTGAGCACCTGGAGTGTCAGGCCAGGCACCACTCGCTGACCATATACCATCCAGTGGGTACCTGCGCTATGGGACCGGTAGATGACAACAATGCTGTCGTGGATACAAGGTTGAGGGTATGTAAAAATCAATTTTCAAAATTAACGAAAAAGATCTACTATAAATAGCCCTTGGGGTGCAGTGTAATGGCAATAAATTGCATAACGGAAACCAAAGTAGGCGTCATGTGATTTAATGTTTAATACAACTTGCCTATTTAAAAATTTTCCTTCGGGCAATTGAGTAAATAAATTAGCTAAATTAAGTTCTAATAGAACTTAATTAATAGAACATAATTTCGCTACTTTCGAAAATTCGTTTCGAAAGTTGCGTTCTCGCAATACGGACTTATTATTAACCTTTAGGTATTAACCTTGATTAGTTTGTGAATTTTACTAATAGTGAAATAATTTTTATTATGATGTCTCTCTTTTCTTTTTTAGACTATTAACAGATGTAGGGTTACTTTTCTACCAATAAGCCAAAAATCGGCCAAATGCGTGTCGTAATCGTAACACGTGCAGGGGTATGGTTTCGCAGTAGCTTCAGGAATAACTATTGTTCAGGCTGTTTTGATTTATTCAAGAAAATTTACAATTCTTACACCCAGCGAGGTTGCTATTTCGGTTTCTTGTCTATTACTCCATAAACTGACAAGCCTACTTAGCTGTGATAGATTTCCTTTTAATTTCGTTGTATGCCTACCATACACTACCATGATTTTAATCACATAGCCATCTACAACCGTTTAGCTGGCAGAAAAAAATGCACTTTTAATCGAAAAATAGTCATTACCGACTCACAATATTTTTGAAAGGCCTATCCAACGACACAAGAGGTACACAAAAGAATATTTTTTTCAAGATTTTATTTTACCACTTTGTCGGCCTTACTAATATTATAAACGTACCTTTTAGCTTTCACTGAGCTAAGCCACAGACGGACAGACATACAGACGAATATGATAAAACTATAAGAGTTCTTCGTTGATTCATCATCATCATAACATCCCATAATACGTCCACTACAGGACAGGGAGCTCCCTTCAGAATTCCAGCTCTTGCTAGAAGAATGTGGAGGGGAAGTGCCTTACTCACCAGCACGCTTGTTAGCCTTACGGCTGGCACCATAGACCGCGGCTGTTGGTGACCGCAGTATGTAAGATGGTACGATACACTGAAGGACGCTGCTGCCCATCTTCCGTTTTAATAAGCCCTTAGTCCCCTCTTACGACACCTACAGGTAGAGATGGGTCGGTACTATGCTTAGCCGGTACCATTGTTGATTACGGAAGCCTAAAAACGAGATTATAATCTTGACCAAACCTTGCGTCGCGTCGTCAATACAAGGTGTAACAGAAAGGGTAACCCTGAAGGATGTACTTTCCCTAAGAAACATACCTAGGTCGAAATACGAAAAAAAAATTGGCTTCCCATACAAAATGTGCTATCAGCTAATTCAGTTTATATATTCTTTATTGCGTACAAATAACATAAAGTTTTTAAATGAAAATTGTTTACAAAGGCGAGCTTATCTGTATGGGAAGTATTTTTTTTTTAATTTCATCATACGTATGCTATGTTCTTTAGAGAAAGTTGCACAGTTTCATGGGCAGATTCACATCCTTCAGGGTTGCTATACCCTTTTTGTTACACCTTGTATAGCTTTTCTCGGTTTTCGATCCATTTTTGAATAAGTGGTTAAGTTTGACTAATATTCCGTACATAAAATAGGTATTCTAATCTATTTCAGGTGTACGGCGTTAAGAACCTCCGTGTGGTAGACGCCAGCATCATGCCAACCATCACCAACGGCAACACTAACGCCCCCACAATCATGATAGCCGAGAAAGCTTCAGACATGATCAAACAAGACTGGGCCGAGAGCACAGAACATCCGTACTGCAGTACTGAATTGTACAAAAATGGAAAGAATTCTAACACCGATGAGGGGAAGAAAATTTATGTACCTAAGATACCCAACATTTTCAATGAAACAGCAAATCTATTCACTTATCTGTCAATAGAAGGTATTAAAAAGCCTATTACAAAAGCAAAACCAAAAGAATCGGAAACAGTAAAAAATACTGGTGTTACAAGAGAGTACGAAACGAAATACAAAGAATTCATTCCAATACAAAAATATCCCCCAGAAAATCCATACAAAGTTGACATACCTTTGAACAGTGTCGCTAATCCTCATCATCAAATACCAAATACATTGTATGCTGTTCCAAATTACGCCCTTCCGCCATATCCATACTTCTATGTGCACAATCCGTTGAATTCCTTTCAGCCCGAAATGTCAAACTCACAAAACAGTTTGAAAACTAATTCTTTTCAAAAAGGCTATCCTAAACCTAAATCCTATCCGTCACAATATCCTTTTACAATCCAAAAACCAACATATGATTATGATGAACAAGAAAATCCAGTATACTACGAGACACAAGAGCTGGCAACACCAACGGGAAAGAAATGTAAGATTTGGTTGTACTTTAATGGGTCAAAATATGAAGTTTTAGTTTAAACTGGACTAAGACTTGGTGTGAGATACCAGTGATTATTGTTATTTGAATGTCAATTGCACAAAGAGTCTTAAAGTTAAAGCTCCTATAAAACTATTTCTGTCACTATGTCAACAAAACAGAAAGAGTCAGAAATAGTTTTAAAGGAGCCTTAACTTTAAAGACGCTCCGTGCAACTTACTCTAAGAATAATATTACTTATATTATCCTTACCTATGGCGTTTTGGAAGAAGAATTTTAGGTAAAGTTAATTTTTAGTACTAACACTTTTGCATTCTTTTTACGACTAACAAATCCAAATTTTATATTCTTTTTTTAATTATAAATGCACGTTTAATTGGATTTTCGAAAAATATCCTCTGTAAAAAATATATCAAATGTAATGATGAAACGGACATTTAAGACGAACAATTTTTGAACCATTAATTTTAGATCATGATCATCATAGCATCCCATGAAAAACTTCCACTACAAGACAGGGAGCTCCCTTCAGAAGTCCAGCAAAATCACCTGGTACGCAGGAGGGGATTTACCATAGTCACCACGCTTGTAAGCGTTGCGGATGGCGACCGCTGTTGTTGGTGACCGCAGTATGTAAGATGATACGATACTCAGAAAGATGCTGCTGCCCATCCTCCGCTTCATGAGCCCTTAGTCGCCTCTTACGACACCCACGGGTAGAGATGGGTTGGTACTATTCTTTGCCGGCACCACACGGGACTCGGGGTAGATTGATGACCTTGAAATTAACTTTCAAATGTAAAACAAAGAACAAAAACAGCTATAGAATTATAGGAATTATGATTTCCTTAATCTGCAAGAAAATTTCATTAATTTCGCAGGTAAGGAATCAATAAGGACCTATACTATACCCATAGTTTAATTTAATCTTAGATCGAATTAAAATTTAAAATATTTCACAACATTATAAAATATTATAAGTACTTAGCAACTACTGTACCTAAATCATATTATTTGCCTACATAATTTGTTAAATTAGCAAAATTACATTTTGCACTAAAGTACTTGTTTTAATCCTTTGATTATTTTATGACATGACACGATTGTGATATCTCTATCATAAAGATAGGCAATTCCATTAAACTAGACTTTCATATATTTACTGCTTTTATTTGTGCTTATTAACTTAAATATTATATATCTATTTTAAAAAAAGGAAACGGTATACTAATCCTGGTCTCACAAACCCCACTTACAGGAATTTACAATAGGTAGTGGGAGGGTTAGAATTTACTTATTAGTTTATGTAAAATATACTCTTACTTTTATATTGTGATTTTAAGTTATTTCTACTATTAATTGTTGGTTTCAAGTATTTTGTAAAAAAATCGAGAAATAAATAAAACATATATTCTTGTACCTATAAAATCATAATATTCAGATTATCTTGGCTCTTCTTTATTTCAAACGTAAAACTACTTATGCGCAGTTGCGTGCGAAAACTATAAATAATGTACAATTGCATACCGCGAAGCCTCGCTAGTCGCTGAAGTTCTCAGTTATATAGTTGTTCATTTCTGTGCACTATCATACAAAATCACCGGCCGGCGGCGTTTGAGTGTCAGACTCAGTCTTGTGCGGTGCGCCATTCACCAAACTCGCGACCAACTTTTTTAACTTAAAAGTTTTTCTATTAAAACGAGTTTTTAATCGTCTGTTTCGAGGTAAGAAGTAAGCTTAATAACAGTCAACTATGATGACGTACAGGAGTTCGAAAGTTTTATGTATACCTGAAAGATTTAGAATTAAGTGAAATTAGAATATTATGCTGTTTTGTAGGACACGATAGTTTAAGAAAGTGAAGTGTAAAGAAATGAAATTATATTGATTAACTTTACTTATCACCGGTATCTACAAGTAAAATTCCATGCGACTAAGAACTTAAAGATAATAAGTTGCTTAAACCCGATAATAAAAACCGGCGAAGTGCGTGCCGGGCCACGCGCAGTATAGGGTTCCGTAGATTTTATGCGATTTATTATCACAAAGCAGGTTTTTATTAAGTATTTTAACGTTTATAACATAAACTTTTTACCTCCTAATCCTAATGATCATCGAGGTCCTAGCGCCTGATTGCTATTACTATATTTTATTATTTCCAATTTTTCGGCTATAGTTCATTAACCTGTAAAGTCTACTTAGCTTTGAGAGTTATCCTTTTAATTTCATCCGCTTCCATTATATCTTATACTACTTTGAATTTATGTAACTTTCCAATAACAACCGTTTAGCTGACACGTGACTCCAACAAAGAAATGCGCTTTCAAGCTTAATATTTCGCAAACGGAGCCCTAAATCGAAGAATGATATTTTCAGACTCACGTTATTTTTAAAAGACCTATCCAGCGACATCCAACATGATGGGGTAAACAAGGAAAAAAAATTACTTGTAGGGGAGCTACCATAAAAAAAATATTTTTCAAGATTTTATTTTACCACTTTGTCGGCGTGGATGAAATGTATAGGTACTAAATTTCAGCTTTCTGGTACAAAGGGTCTCTGAGCTAAGCCGCGGACAGACATATAAACAGACAGACGGACATGACGAAACTATAAGGTTTCCTTTTTGACTAAGGAATCCTAAAAAAAGATCGGTAGTACACCTTGTACAGTCAGTGACAGGTCATGCTTGACACACGCAGTGCGACTCTAGCCCGTACGCCTATTGTAAGGACTGTACAAAATCCAATGTGTCAAGCTTGATGTGTTATAAAATATTATATTATCTAGAAGAGAAAAATCCATGGGATTAGGCTACGGTTCTAACAGGCTAATTTAAAATTCAAATTGACTTATGTTTATTGTATCACCCTGTACATTCAAACGTATTTACGTGGGACACTCAGAAATATTTGCGACACTAAAAAAAATTGTTCTACAGGTACATATATTTTTATTAAATCTTTTCAAAGTACTCTCCACCAGCCTCTATACAAAGATTCATGCGTCTGAACCAGTTTTCAAAACACTTTTTCCAGTCCGCCGTAGACACCTCGTTTACAGCCTGCTCGAACGCAGCCAGCGCATCTTCCGGCGACGAAAATTGTATCCCCTTGAGCTGATTTTTTATTTTTGGAAATAAAAAGAAGTCACACGGTGCTAGATCAGGGCTGTAAGGAGGGTGACCCAGGAGTTTGACTGGTGTGCTGTCCAGGAAGTCCCTCGTTTTGAGCGCGGTGTGTGCAGGCGCATTGTCGTGGTGGAGCAGTAGTCCGCGGAGCCCTGTGTTTGGTCGCTTGTTGCTCACAACAGAAAAAACTTCTGGTAAACATTTGGTAGTATACCATTCGGCGTTGATGCTTCTTTGATCTCGTAAGGGAATTGAGGCCAAGTGGCCAGTCAAATTAAAAAAGCTGGCGATCAAAATCTTCCCCCCGCTTCGAGATCGCTTCACTTTGGTAGGCGTTGGTTCATTTTGAAACACCCAAACTGTCGACTGGCGCTTGGTTTCTGGATCGTATTGATAAATCCAGGACTCATCACCTGTTACGATGTCGTAAACACGCCGAGACGAGCCTGCTTCAAATTTGTTCAGCATATCACGGCACCATTCCACCCGGGCCTGCTTCTGAGCGTCGGTGAGGTAGTGCGGCACCCAGCGCGATACTATCCTCCTCACGCGAAGATGCCCGTGTAGAATCTCGTGAACGCTTCCCGATCCAATCTTTAATATGTGCTGAATCTCCTGATATGTAATTCGCCTATTATCTTGGATTAAATTTTTCACTGCTAGCACGTTTTCTTCCGTAATAGCCGTCAAAGGGCGACCGCTTCTTTCTTCATCCCCCAAGGTTGGTCGACCGCGCCTAAATTCGTTATACCAACGATACACGGTTGCCTTGGAGGGGCCTTCATCCATAAATGCCATTTGAAGTCTATCGAACGATTCATCCGGTTTCAGGCGACACTTGAAATCGTAAAAAATCATAGCTCTAAAATGTTCCCGGCGCAGATCCATTTTTCAGTAAGACACGATACTTTGAATTGGCTCGCAAAAAATGTGGAGGGAAATTTTGAAAATGGAACACACATATTTTTACTTACAAGTAATCATATTTTCGAAAAAGATTCTGACCGGCCAGTCTCCCATATATAAAAACTATTTTTCGCAATACTTTCTGAGTGGCCTGGTATAGCGCGTGGGTTTTTATTATCGCTTCTTTTTTTACCATGGCGCCACTTTGTTTGTGAAGATATGCAACAATGAATAAACTATATTTGATTTGTGCTCTTGACTGTATGATAAAAAAGAAAACAATGTGAAAATATAACTTATTAGTTACCGAAAAATATAGGTAGGAACTAAGAGAGAGAGTCCACCTCTCAAAAGTTTTGTTCTAAATGTTATTGGCAGCAGAACGACCTAAACCAAGATGTCGTGGGCTTGCGACCCTGGCGTCGTGGGGAGTGTGGCCGGCAGCTACCAACACGCATTTCCACTACTTGCCAACACTCTTCAGGCGCTCATCCTGGCTCAGTGCGCTTTGGTCGGAGATCATCTGTGGCCACAAGATGCTGTGCAGAGCGTACTACAAGGTAAGCCATCATGATCAAATAGCTATCTACACGCATTTCCATTACTCGCCCACATAAAAACCCTAACACTCTTTATAATATATAAATAAACAAATATTTATCGGTGCTCATCCTGGGTCAGTGCGCTTTGGTCGGAACTCGGAGATCATCTGTGATCGCAAGAAGCTGTGAAGAGCGTACCATGATCCTTTCTTTGTGCTCTTAAAGTATGCGACAGCTCACGAGTGCAGGCGGAACGTATGGCGCGCCTTACGTTTCGCCCGTACTACTGTGCTATACATTCTAAATAAAGACATGCTAAAATGATTGAGCCCGATAATTTATTAAAGTTACTTCCCTGGTACTGACACTTTCGAAGTCATACTGAGCTAGGTTGGAGCTAGAATCTGTTGGTAGATATTTTACCTGCCACTGACTTATCTGTTCAGGCGGCGTGTCGCTGTCATCCATGAGGAACCTCGAAACTTGGCCCATTAAAAGAAATAGGGTCATTACTTAATTAATAAAAACTTTCTTATAAAAAACAAAAGAATTGAATACAGGGTGTAACAGGAATACGGGTATATCAACTCTGAAGAATGTAATCCTGCCCATGAAACTGAACAACTTATCCTAAGCAACACAGGTTGAAATACGAAACAAAATTTTTGACCGTCCATAGAAACTGAATCAGCTGATAGCCCATTTTATATTTTGTGTGAGAGGTCAAAAGGAAAGTTGTTCAGTTTCATGTGCAGAATCACATCCTTCAGGGTTGATATATCCTTTCTGTTATAAACTGTATAGTAATAGTCATGGCCTACCACAGAATTTAAATAAAGCTGTCATATCACTAAGAGAGGTGACAGTTTATATTTTTAATTCTATAATAGGCCACAGATTAGATAATCAACTGACGTTAAAAGGCTAACATCATTCTCCCATACGTGAATCAATATTTTCGGAAAATAAAAAAATACCTTAACTGCGTTGTTTGTGTTCGAAAAAAAATTATAATTTATATAATAACTTACAGTAGAAATAATGTGGCTTGATTAGAATGACAGAAGTGTGAGAGCAGGATGGAGTGATGCGCTACACATTGGAGCGACAGAGACCAGCATCGATCCGACCTGCTCTAGCGCATAGCTATTCCTCCTGTCATTCTAATCAAGCTATATTATTTCGACTGTAACAACTCTACCTCCATTAATGGGTCAAGTTTCGAGGTTCCTTACATTTGGGTTTCTGTTGCGAATTTCAGTTGTAGTACTGGCGTCGTTAGTTCTTAATTTGTCCGCTTGAACAGAAAAGTCGGTGGAACTGTATTCGTAAGGAGTCAAATTCCCATAAAGAAGCGGCCTTAGGTCCTATTTTATTCATATTATGTCAAGCAAGAGACCCTTGTCAAGGGCACTTCTCCTGTCATCCGGATATACGTCCGCTTGCTGACCTTATGCGTGCCGTCCGCATTAATTTGATCATCATCATATCAGCCGAAAGACGTCCACTACTGGACATAGGCCTCCTCTTAAGATCTCCATGACGACCGGTCCTGCGCTGCTCGCATCCAGCGGCTTCCCGCGACCTTGACCAGATCGTCGGTCCATCTTGTGGGGGGCCTGCCAACGCTTCGTCTTCCGGTACGTGGTCGCCACTCTAGAACCCTTACGCCCCATCGGCCATCGGTTCTTCTTCTTTGATCATTTCATACAAATTTGAGTGCCAAGTATAGTGCCAACCGCGTCTTAGTAGTAAAACATCTATCAGTACCTTTAATTATAAGGCCGTACATTATATGCCTTAGATGCCTACGTCGAATAAGGTCAACAAGCAGAGTAGTAAATAAATAAGTGGCGTTATATAACTAACTTAACTAGTCGTTTATCGTTTCAATAATTATGCACAATGTCAACCACACGCGATTGTCTTACATATTTATAAAGCGAACCGAGATATACAACAGTCTTCTGGCATTCTTAAAGATATAAAGAATTTAAAAACCAAACGGTTCTGAAAACATATATTTGAAGTTTTGGGATTTTTGCCTTTTGTTCTCCCCAGGAATAGCTGTTTTATTTTCTTCTAGCTATTTCCCCTTACTTCGTCCACTTGTATTCCCGTAGATTTTTAAGGAGGATGAATAAAAAAAAACCGGCCAAGTACGTGTCGGGCCACGCGCAATATAGGGTTCAGTAGATTATTTTAGATTTTTTACCGCAAAGCAGGTTTTGATTAAGTGTTTCATAACGTTTATAACTTAAAATGTTTACCTCCTAATGCTCAGCGAGGTCCTAGCGTCTGATTGCTATTGCAATTTTTATTATTTCCAATTTTATAGCTATAGCTCATTAACCTGTTAAGCCTATTTAGTTGTGATAGTTTTCCTTTAAATTTCATCATATATTAAACTACTACTGTGATTTTTTCCCATTTCTAATAACAACTCGACTCCAACAAAAAATTGCACTTTCGAGCTTAATATTTCGCAAACGGATCCCTAAATCGAAAAATGATGTTTACAGACATACATTATTTTTAAAAGACCTATCCAACGACATACTTACCACTATGGGGTAGACAACAAAAGGTACCCTAAATAAATATTTTTCAAGATTTTAATTTACCACTTTGTCGGCGTGGATGTAATGTATATCCGTACTAAATTTCAGCTTTCTAGTACTAAGGGTCTCTGAGTTAAACCGCGGACAGACAGACAGACGGACATGACGAAACTATAAGCGTTCCTTTTGACTACGGAACCCTAAAAAATCGTATGCCTACGTTATAATAACTATCTGTTTGCCATCCAAACAGCCCTATAATTTCTGTGCTTTGAGCTATGCTTTGACAGGTAAGTCAGTCACGGTTTCCTTTTATTCAACGTAAGTGAACAACTTTCATTAAAAATACTTCAGGAAATGAAAAAAGCGGCCTCTCCATACAAACTGTTCGATCAAGTTTGCAATTTTGTATGGAGAGGCCCTTTTTTATTTCCTGAAAGTTTTATTTACTGAAAGTTGTTCAGTTACGTTGACTGATCATGCCCTTTCAGTTTTCGGAAACCTATCCCTTGCTCCCTCTATACACAGAATCAATAAATATTTTTACTGCATTTAACAATAAATTGCGACGTAATAATATCTCACATATTTGCCAGTGCCTAGAGTACGTTTAAATATTTGTCTAACGTCTTCATATCCAACAAAAAAAAAACGGTCAAGTGCGAGTCGGACTCGCGCGCCGAGGGTTCCGATATACTTTTTGTATTTTTGGAAGCAATAAAGTCCATTTTTAGGACCGCAAAACTAAATTTGTTTGTAAAAACTGTGCAACTTCGAAAGATCTTTTTATTTTTGCTGTAATGTTTACATAAATTTCTGTCAACTGTAATTAATTCAGATTTTTCCTTTCACAAACTTCGGAGATAAGGGGGGAATGGTATTTTTTTTGTCATTTTTCATCATAACTTGAAAACTAAGAGACGTAAAAAAATACAAAAATATATTTCAGAATGTGCAAGTAAAGCCCTTTCATGTGATACCCCGCTCAACCTAGTAGCGACAATTGGAAATTTGGCCCCCCCTATTTTGGCCCCCTTTACATTAACAATAACATTTTTTTCAAAATTCTTTTATGTGCAATTAAGTTGAGCAACTATATTCTAAAAGTATTCCAAATTTCAAATCGATAGCATTAGTGGTTGCTGAGATATAGAGGTGTGACAGACAGACAGACAGATAAGGTCGTACCATAAGGGTTCCTTTTTTTACCATTTTTGATATCGGAACCCTAAAAATTATACTATTTTAGTGCTTGTTGTAGACTCAGCGCAGCGCGGTTCAAATCTCTTTGGTCGTAGAGGCTAATGATACTAATGATAACATTTTTGGCTTTCAGATAACTTTGTGTGAAATGTACCCCCAATTAATTATTTTCTTAAATTCGCATTGGTTTCCTTCCTTCCTTCTCAGTTATTCAAAAGCCGTTAGTTCTAAGCCCGTGTGCCTGTATTTCCATACAAATTTTTATCTCTCATAAGTAACTGCCTTATGGGATTTTTTTCCTGAAACACAAACCAATAATGCTTACATACCCATTTCCACAATGCCAAGTTCGAAACTGACGAATTCTTTTTACAAACTTACAACGCCTATATGATGGACCATCTTATGGGATAGATTTACGGGAATCCTGGCCTTTACATGGTTTCTGTAGGATATTTAGCAGTGGTCATCCGTCCGGTTCTCAGCCAGGGGACCAATTCTTGAATATCACCGGGTGATAAAATATCACTCAAAAAACTCAAAATCACAGATTTTTCTTTTCAAAAGTAGATGTTGATATTCTTTAAATATAAAGCAGTCCTTGATTGTTAATTTTCATGTATTCTGATTTACCTATTAAAGTCTCAAAAGTGATATTTTATCACCCGGTGATTTTCAAGAATTGAGTCCCAGGACCGACGTTGCTTTACTTTCATAATCGGAAAGATACCACAAAGACACAGGTACATTAACAAATTCATGGATTTACTCTGGAGGCTATGTCCTGTGGCTTTTGAACGTATGCAAAAAAAAAATTGTTTCGCTATACAAAATCAACAGCAGATCTTGCAAACCCCAAAGTCTAAAGAAACACAAGGTATAAGTCCTGTGAAGGTTTTACACGAATACTTTAAAACTCCTTAATAATTATTAACCTGGGCGTATATATTATGTAGTACTGGAAGACAATTGTGAGTTTTATGATTTCCTTTTACGCTTTTCAGATCCCAATTACGACTTCATCGTGGTAGGCGCCGGGTCAGCGGGGGCCGTGGTCGCAAACAGACTGAGTGAAGTACATGATTGGAAGGTGCTGCTTATAGAAGCTGGAGGGAACCCTACCCTTACCACAGAGGTTGGTGGAACCAAAGAGATTTTACGTATGTTCTCGTATAAGAGGGCTCATGTGATGGAACATTTCCGTCACTGTAAAAATATCTAATTATATAATATCTTTCTAGCAACAATGGAATGCAAGAAAGAGATAAAGGTCAATTTAGACTAGGGACTAGACTTAGAGCAACGCGTCATTTGCGCGCGAAAATCGTGTTACTCTATGGGACTAGATAAGTACTATACGTAGACAGAAAATTCTATGAAAACGTCAGGGACGTTCTTTTTTGCCATTTGCGTGCACTCTCTGATTGTTTAAGCATTATACTTGGAATCTCACTCTTGGAACTTAATAACTTTGCCCAAGGTACATAGGTCGAAATGCGAAAAAATATATTTACCTTCCACTACAAAAGCGTTGGTCCCTTTTGGTACACCCATCATCACATTTAATCAAAAATGTAGTAAAAATATGCAACTCTGACACCAGGGTTTGTGTCAGTCATCGACCTTGCAACACACACGATATGATGATGATGATTTTTATTTCGACCTTAGTTCCATGGGGAAAGCTGTTTAGTTTCATGGGTAGAATATAAGTCTTTTACTATGCGACAAACTTTGCAGCACCAAAAAAATATGGGTTTTACGATATCGGTCAAGTTTGCTGTTGGTTTAATCGGTAATGCGTAAAAATGCGCAATTTGTTTTCCAAATTCGCGATTAGTAAAGCAACAAAAAGTAGCGATTAACTGCAAAAGTATATTGACAATATTATTTCAATGACAACTAAAAGTGACTTGATCATTTGCATCGATAAAAATAAACGAAATTTAAATGTTACACATTGCTTGAGCATTCCACGGTCACTATCAACGATACACAGTTTTTATGGAATCCAAAATAGAGCCCCACAAACCATAATTATCCTCTTCTTTAATTTAAGAGCCTGGCTCTTCACGATAGAGTAACTTCCATTCATGTCGTTGTACCGCCAGCTGCTATCCTTCCTGAAACGACACGACATTGTCCTTTTAATTGGTCGAAGTAGCTTCGCCTAGTTCTTCCTCTTTCAGAAAATTGTGCCGTATCAGGTATCCAACATTCCCTCTTCAGTTCTCTATATTTTTACTTTCCCTTTAACTATTTTTAGCACCTCATTATTTATTTTTCTTTCAGTAGGTACAGCTGATTATTTCCATCCAAATACTATATAGGGATATACAGGGTGTAAGGGACGGTGTACCGAAAACTGAAAGGACGTGTTCAGTCGATGAAACTGAACAACTTTCCCAAAGAAACATTTCTGGGAAATGAAAAAAATTTTTGACCTTCCCATACAAATTGCTCACTCTGGTCGAACAGTTTGTATGGAGAGGTCAAAAACTTTTTTCATTTCCCAGAAATGTTTCTTTAGGAAAGTTGTTCAGTTTCGTTGACTGAACATGCCCTTTCTGTTTTCGGTACACCATCCCTTACACCCTGTATAGTATTTGGATGGAAATAATCAGATGTACCTACTACAGAAATAGTGAACATAATTTTAGCACGTTACATAGACCATGAAACTGAACATCTTTCCCCAAGGAACATAGGTAGAAATACGAAAAACCAAATACGACCTCCCATACAAAATGCGCGCAGTTTCTATGGGAGGTCAAAAACAGGATTTCATATATCGACCTATGTTTCTTGAGGAAAGTTGTTCAGTTTCATGGTCTGAGTAACATACTTAAATTATGTTCACTATTTCATTAATATATCGTGTTAAAACCCTGTCAAAATATAATAACAACAGATTTTAAATATGGGTAATGACACAGTCTTAGTACGAATTGATATCGAAAAATTTAGTGTGTATTTCAATCTCATTTAATAAAGTTGTTAAACTTATTAGGTAAGGCAAATAAAAAAAGTGTAGTTAATTATTTGTGGTCGCTGGCAAAACCGAAGTTTTTATTTAAACTAGCTTACCTACGTACTACTAAACAATATTATCTGTTTACAGTTTCTATTCCAATACTTATTTCTAAGTTGCAAAATATAGGAATACGAGGAATCACTTTGGACATTTTTGAAGACTACCTTTCACAGCGCTCCCAAAGAGTTAAAATAGAATCATATATTAGTGAAGATGAACAACTCAGTTTTGGGGTTCCACAGGGAAGCATCCTGGGCCCTACATTATTTCTGATTTACATCAATGATCTTTGCCAACTACCCTTAGAAAACTGTCGTATTTTCACTTACGCCGATGATACTGCTTTACTGATATACGATGAAGATTGGGCAAAAGCAAAAATCCGCGCCGAGCATGCGCTAAAGCTAGTTATGGAATGGCTATCCACAAATCTACTTACTCTTAACTTAGAAAAAACCAAACTACTTCGCTTTAATATATCCAACACATGCCCTCCCCCCCATTGCAGTAAGATCTATGCACACACTTGTAGCTCTAACTTAACAAACTGTGATTGCTCTTGTCTTCCCATTTCCACTTCCGTGCGGTACCTGGGTGTCTATGTTGATCAAAAGCTTGACTGGTTCTCACACATAGATGTTCTCTGTGGACGTGTTAGAAAATTAATATTTGTTTTTAAGAACCTACGCAACTGCATTGACACTGAAACTCGCCTTTTGGTATATCAAAGTCTTTGTCAGTCTATTATAGCATATTGTATTGCTGTTTGGGGTGGTACATACAAGACTACCTTATTACTTCTTGAACGTGCACAGAGGGCAGTTCTAAAAGTCTTACTTTTTAAACGTAGAGACTACTCTACATTAAGACTTTATAAAGAATCTAAAGTCCTTACAGTGAGGCAGTTATATATTCAACGGTCTGTTCTGCGTCGTCATGCTCATCTACCACTAGACCCAGTATTAGTAAAAGAATCTTCTCTGAGGAGGAGAGCTTTGCCAGTCTGCAAAATCCCTTCCTGTCGCACATCTTTCGCACATAGGCAATTCTACGCCCTAAGTGCTAAAATATATAATAAGATTCACAAACGGCTTCAGATTTATACTCTGACTAAGTATGAAGTCAAAACAAACCTATCCAAATGGTTACAAAAACTATCATATGAGGAGACTGAAAGCCTCCTCTCTAGTACGGCCCAATAATTATATTCAATAATCTATAGTTTTAATATAATTAGTAAGCTAGTTAATTATAGGTATATATATATATATATGTCGTATAACGACTCTCATTTCGAATTCCCGCGGTATTTTCAAAGACAATCGTTCGTGCCAGCAGCACCCATGCAGTGGCCCAAGCACGGCGAAGCTACGCCAAACGTCAAATTAGTACTGCATTTCCGTACCAGTGTGGATTGTCGATGTTGGACGATGATGTTGGCAATGATGTCTTTATTTAGATCGTGAGGTTGGTACTACTATTACGAATGGCGCGTAAAGGGGCGTGGTTTGTGTCAGTTTAGCCAACACGTAGCAACGTGAAGACGAGGCCGCCATTTTCAACAGCTCATTCTTGTTCGAGATTTTACCACGTAAAGTTCTAAAGTGATAGTTGGTCGCGAGATGAAGCCTGCAGCCGCTGGCGGATAAGCCGTGGCAATTCTGCGATGACAGGAGCGACCCTTTAACGACAGCTAAGTGTTTATGATCTTTTCTGCCTTAAACTGTGAGATTTTTAGGTTATGATACGCGAATACCTTTTGTGATAGTGAAACACGGTGCACTGTGAGTTTGCTGTAGTTGAACATGTGAATAGAATCTTAGAATAAGCCTCCAACGTTTGGGGTTGATAGGATTGTGCCACTTAGTTAATTTTACATTAAAACAACAGGTGGCACAAGCAGTCCTGCACACCGCTGTGTTTACCGACGACGTGATTGAGGAGAATACCGTATGAGAGGTCAATGGCAAGTCAGGATGAATGATCGTTATGCAAGTAAGTTACACTCGATTGAATTAGGCGATTGTCAAAGATGTTATCGATGTCTGCTACAAATAGTTCGGCCAATATCGTGTTCTCTGCTATTCCTGATGACTATCCCTTACCCACATAGTGCCATCCCTCTTCCGCCCCAGTAGGTGTCTTCGACATCAGAAGCGGGATGTAATCCAAACCCACAAATTCTGATGATACGAGTAGTGTAGTGTGACCTTTACGGTTTTGTTGGAATAGTAGTGAAGTGTAACAGGTTTTTTAGCATAGTGGTAAAGCGTTTATGATATTTTTTTGGATGGTGTAGGTAGGTAACCTACAGTCATGCACAGTAGTCTGAAAAAAAAAGGTTCAAAGTTGACGGTAGAAAAATAATTAATTTGTTTACAGTTGACTTGGGACAGTTCAGACTCGCGTTAGTGTACCTACAATCGTTTAAATGTTTTGCTCGACGACCGACAATCATGTAGGTAGACAGTGGGTAGACTACATGAGACATGACGTTATGGATATTGCGATTAACTGTTACGATAAGTAAAGTGTAGTGCTGAAACGAAAAAAGCATTGTAAATGTTGCTTTTGTAATAGTGCTACGATATTCATAGTGTTTTTGATGTGATTGCTTGTTTTCTTAACACGATATTTGACATTGCGCCCACGTAAGTACAAACCATAGGAAGTTACTCGTAAATATTGATCGTGCCCATGACGTTCACAATATTCTTAGGTACTGGAATAATGATTTTAGTTGTTAGGCAGTGTTTAAAACGTTCGTTATAGCGTAAAGATTGCGTTCATAACATAACCTTCGTAAGGTAGTTTCGAGATAAAGTTCCAAATGTTTTACAATAACGTGATAAAAGCGTACACAAGTGCTTTAGTGATTTTGATCAAGTGATTACTAAACCATTATGATTATTAAAAAAAAAAGGAACAGTAACTTTCAAGTGCTAGTAGTAGTTTTGTGGTCCCAAGTGAGGATGTAAGTAAATATTCGCGATTGTTTTGGAATACCATTGTGACATACCTAGTAGGATGACTGTAACCGACTGATTCAATAGCCCAGTGAAATTTTATAGCGTTAATCCTGTGACATGTTGAACAAACCCATTATTGTGATAATTTTAATTCGATTTGAGATCAAGAGAACTTGAGATTGTTTTTGTGTTTTACAAAGCTCAAAAGTAACCGGATGGAGGTTACTGGTTTTCATAATCGAATAAGTGGTTGAGTTATGTTTGTGGCCGGACGGACATCGCCGTTGTGGTGATGTGCCCGGAGGGCGGATATGTTTGTGGCCGGACGGACGTCGCCGTTGTGGTGATGTGCCCGGATGGCGGATATGCGTGTGTGTGTGTGTGTGACTAAATCAGTTGCAACTCTGAGTCGTAAGCCGTTTCTTATTGACTTGCTCTCGGGCGGTCCAAAGCTGCGCGGCGATGAAAGTGTTCGCTCTGGTTTAGTTACGTGTGAAAGACGTGAAAGACCGGATAGAGGTCGATTGAGGTGGCCGGATAGAGGTTGCCAGTTGTGTTCGTGACCGGATGGAGGTCACGTGTGAAAGACCGGATAGAGGTCGATTGTTGTGATGACCGGATAGAGGTCAGAGTTGAGCATTGTAAAATTCAACCTAGTTACTGTAGTTTGAATGGGTATGGTTTTGTTCAACATTACAGCCGCTGTTTCTAAATTGATAATATTTGCTACTAAAATTGATGTTACGTTTAAATAACCTAAATTTGCGATTGTTTTTGAAAGTAAATGTGATAGTTTTAGATGAAATTTTTTGCTAAGATGTGATAAACCTGAATCGCATAGCAACAGTAAGTTTATAGACAGAGTAGCTCTGGTGCGAGCAGACAGTGAGGTGACCTACTTTTACCGATACCTGGACTAGAAGATTTGGTACCATACTGAGATGTAAAACGTTGTTTTGATTTAACTACTATGTTGATATGAATACTGATAGTGAAGTCCGTACATCGACAGTCGATCAATGATTAAATTTTATGTTTTGTTTCATACAGTTGTAAACTGATTTATTTTGAAGTTCTGTGAGCAAATTATTTTAAAGGTACTAGCCTGATGGAAGCGATGTACCCGCCATTTAAGGTACTAGCCTGATGGAAGCGACGTACCCGCCGGATAGAGGCGTTCGTTTTATTTGTGTACTAGCCGGAAGGAGGCGATGTACTTGCCGGATAGAGGCAATGATTTAACGAGTGTATGGTGAATTATTTTGATTACAGAACTTGATATCAATTGCTTTAGTCTGAAAATGGTTTTCACCTCATTTAAGAATTATTGATCGATGGTCTAAATTAACTTTGACGTTTACATAACGACGTGATACTGACTTATTAGAGAGTTAGAGTGACCTTTTAATTTGATATGAGAAAGATGCGATAATTTTACGTGGTTTTAGTAGCTACTAGTTAAAATTAGTTTTGATTTAGCCCTTTTAGACTTGACCTGTAAACAGCCATAGAGTTTGGAAGTTCGTTGAAGTTTCGAACATTCTTGGTGAGGAGCGGATGAGTGAATTTGATGTCATATTTTGCAGTTAGTTTTGATTCGTTTTGGTCAGGTTTAGCCGAGCGGTTTAGAAGATAGATTCTTGCGGTTATTTGGACTCGCACGAGGACGTGCGACCCGTCAGGACGGCCGTGTCGTATAACGACTCTCATTTCGAATTCCCGCGGTATTTTCAAAGACAATCGTTCGTGCCAGCAGCACCCATGCAGTGGCCCAAGCACGGCGAAGCTACGCCAAACGTCAAATTAGTACTGCATTTCCGTACCAGTGTGGATTGTCGATGTTGGACGATGATGTTGGCAATGATGTCTTTATTTAGATCGTGAGGTTGGTACTACTATTACGAATGGCGCGTAAAGGGGCGTGGTTTGTGTCAGTTTAGCCAACACGTAGCAACGTGAAGACGAGGCCGCCATTTTCAACAGCTCATTCTTGTTCGAGATTTTACCACGTAAAGTTCTAAAGTGATAGTTGGTCGCGAGATGAAGCCTGCAGCCGCTGGCGGATAAGCCGTGGCAATTCTGCGATGACAGGAGCGACCCTTTAACGACAGCTAAGTGTTTATGATCTTTTCTGCCTTAAACTGTGAGATTTTTAGGTTATGATACGCGAATACCTTTTGTGATAGTGAAACACGGTGCACTGTGAGTTTGCTGTAGTTGAACATGTGAATAGAATCTTAGAATAAGCCTCCAACGTTTGGGGTTGATAGGATTGTGCCACTTAGTTAATTTTACATTAAAACAACAGGTGGCACAAGCAGTCCTGCACACCGCTGTGTTTACCGACGACGTGATTGAGGAGAATACCGTATGAGAGGTCAATGGCAAGTCAGGATGAATGATCGTTATGCAAGTAAGTTACACTCGATTGAATTAGGCGATTGTCAAAGATGTTATCGATGTCTGCTACAAATAGTTCGGCCAATATCGTGTTCTCTGCTATTCCTGATGACTATCCCTTACCCACATAGTGCCATCCCTCTTCCGCCCCAGTAGGTGTCTTCGACATATATATACATATATATACACAATCAAATCTATGTAAACACCACACACGTCCGCACTTGACTGCACTACACCTAGCCTCACAATAAAATATTTTTAACAACATTTTTTGGAGATCGGTTCCCTATATCACAGGTTACTTTTGTACTTAGTTTAGGGAATGTACTTCATAAAATAATGTTATAAGACTCATTATAAACGTACTATGGATAATGTGAGAGTGAAGTGGGTGCAGGAGCACAAGGACCTGGCAGAATAACAGCATCGCAGTGCTGCTGCGGTCCATGCTGAGCCAGGCAACCTTTTCGCTCCCACAGTACACCACAAAAATATAATTATATTTTAGACTAAGACTACTAATAGTATTATTTTGTAACTAGTAATTAATTTGTTTTGTACTGTGTAAGTGAATAAATGATTTTTATTTTTTTATTATATTATTATTATATTATATTATAATAAGCTTGTCTCCACAAAAAACGCAGCATTAATCTAATGTCATTAGATTCTTACTTACTGGTGGTCAAGGGCCTTAAACAAGCATAATTTTGCCTAGTCAGAGAGCTCATTGTTTCTATTAACAAAATTAATTACGTTCTTGTTATTATTTTCAGATACCACAAATATTCTTCAGCAACCTCAATTCTCCAATTGACTGGAGGTACAAGCCCGAGCCTCAAGAAGGATCCTGTAGAAGTTACGCCTCCGGGTCCTGTGCCTGGCCACGGGGGAAGGTTCTGGGAGGATGCAGCAGCATCAACGCCATGTACTACGTGAGGGGAAACAAATATGATTACGACCAATGGGCTGCGAATGGAAACACAGGGTGGAGCTACAAAGACGTTTTACCTTTCTTTAAGAAAAGCGAGAACTTCAGCAAACCTCTTGCAGACGACTTAAATGATTTTCACGGTAACAAAGGTTACTTAAGTGTAGAATGTCCAAACGACGCAGATGATTTCGAAAAACTTGCAATCCGAGCAGCTACCGAAACAGGCTTGAAGTTTAATCCCGATATAACTGGCGCTGATCAAATGGGTGTCACCAAAGCTTCAACCACAACAAAAGATGGCGTCCGCCATAGTACTGCTAGAGCGTTCTTAAGTCCTGTCAAAGATAGGAAGAATTTGCATGTACTGAAAAACGCTCACGTAACGAAACTATTATTCAAGCCTAATTCTAATGTAGTCAGCGGTGTTACGGTAAGAAAAGATGGAAAAGATATTGTCATAAATGCCCAGAAAGAAGTTGTAGTTTCAGCAGGAGCAATAAACACACCACAACTTCTAATGTTATCCGGAATTGGTCCAAAGAAACATTTGGATGAAATAGGAATAGAGGTAAAGGCTGATTTACCTGTTGGTGAGAACTTACAGGATCATCCGTATGTAAGCATATTTTACAAACGACCTGGAGATAAAAATCTCATATCTTTGCCGAACATAGCGGGTTCGTTTGCAAAATATATGTTAGAGAAAAATGGTCCATTAGCAACCACGGCATCGTACAGAATAATATCGTTTATGAACACTACTGACCCCACAACAGGTACCATTCCAGACATGCAAAATCATTACGTGTTTTTCCCTCCTAATGTCAAAGATTTCATCGACGTATATGGTTTGCACGATTTTAATGATGAGTTTCGAACGAAATTTCAGGAGATAAATGAAAACAATTTTGTATTTCTCATAGCTGCAACCCTTCTATCACCTAAATCAAGAGGTAGAATTTTACTTAAAAACAAAGATCCATTTGAGAAACCGTTAATATATGCTAACTACTTCGATGATCCAGAAGACTTAGAAACTATTGTAAGATCTCTGAAACAACACGCTTTAAAGATAGCCAATTCACCTAGCCTTCAAGCGGCAGGATTCGAGTTGCAGTGGTTAGAATTAGATAATTGCAAGCACTTTGACAAAAATACTGACGATTTTTTGAAATGTTGGTCTAGAGAGGTAACGGTGTCTTTGTACCATCCAACATCAACAGCTAAAATGGGGCCAGAAAACGATCCGACAGCAGTGGTCAATCCTGAATTGAACGTGAGAAACGTGGATAGACTAAGAGTAATAGACGCAAGTATTATGCCTGAAATAGTCAGAGGAAATACGAATGCTCCCACTATAATGATTGGAGAGAAGGGTGCTGATATAATCAAACGGTTTTGGATAGACAAACATACTGAACTCTAATAAATCACATAAACTTAACATTACCAGAAGTGTCCGCAGAATTGAGAATGGTGATGACTAAAATAATAGATGACCTTATTTAAGTACAATTTTATTTTTTTTATAATGTCTTTTATTCCAACTCCGTAAAAAAGCTACTAATTGGATACGGCAAAAGTTTAACAATTATGTTTCTTTAAATGAGTATAACAGAATGTGAAGAGGCGTTTATCCTTTTCAGGGGTGTTTCTTAATATAATTCTGTTCTCGCTGTCAAGAGAGAAAGACATAAAATATGAATAATTCATTCCATAGATAGATTTCACTACCAGAATATCTACCAGAATGTGATTATACTCGTAGAACAATTGTACAGCCAATCCTCACTGTCCTTTTACTCGCTCTAGATACCGATTTTCATGAGGATATTTTTGCACTAGAATCTATGGAATGACTTCTATATATTTTTTGTCTCAGACGCACACAATTTTGACAAATTCTTTGGGAGTTTCTTAAGTGATAGGCTTTATTACGAAAAGATAAATAAATACATTTGCCGTTTCATTAAAAATATTAGGTGGCTACCCAGGTAGGATTTCCAATGTACCTACTATATTTTTATTGGCTTCATTGGTAGATAATAGATCTTTTTTAATGTTTGTGCAATTCTGTACCGCAGTAATAATTCTATACTTGATCATCGGAAGCCTTCTCGACTTTCATGCTTGTAGGTGTTGGCATTGCGAATGGTGACAGGTAGTTTAAAGTAGTAGTCAGTAACAGGCGATATAAACATAAATATTAACACTGACTATACTTCTTCCACCGAGACATCCCGTTCTGAAGATTATCTTTGCCTTATGGCGGAACTTGGCCTGTTTGCAGCGGTAGACAAGCCAACTAGAGGAAACTCATGTCTTGATCACCTTTTCGTGACACCAAGTAATTCGGTGGAATCCATAGTTTGTTCATCTTCAATCACTGACCATGACCTAGTTATGGCCGGTATAAATATCGCGGCACCAAAAGTATCCCACCCGAGCAGATCACGGACAAAATTAGACATGAAAGGTCTGATATCCGAACTCTCTGAAACCGATTGGACTCCCGTCTTGGCCTTGTCATCGCCCACAGAATCAGCGAAAATGCTTGATTCGATTATCTCGAATTTAATTCTCAAACACTCCTCAATAGTAAGACTAACCCGCTCTGAATACAACATAAAACCCTGGATGACTACAGGATTAATTAGGTGTTCAAAACATAAAGACAGACTACATGCCGATGCTCGTTTGCACCCTAAAGATGAAATAAAACAGCAAATTTATAAACGCTACAGGAATTTTTACATCGATCTCACAAGAAAGATTAAAAACAAATATGACAGTATGGATCTAGAAAAGCACAAAAGCAAACCTAAACCTTTGTGGAAAACAATAAGACGTATAACCCACACCCAAAAAATTCTTAATCAACGGATAGACCTCACAAAAGTTAAAAACACTGCAGAAGAGTCTCTTGATTATTTTAATGACTATTTCGTGACAGTTGGTCAAAATTTAGCGGATAAGATACTAAATCAAAATAATGAAACACAAGATACTTTAGCGTCAAAAACTTCTGGTATCTGCACACCAAGTGGCTCATTCTTTTTACAACCTACAGACCCTTCTGAAGTGGAAAGCTTAATTGTTGAATTGAATTCTGAATCCGCACCCGGCCTTGATGGGTTTTCAAATCGTTTAATAAAAGAAATAAAAAATTATATCGTGCTCCCTCTAACTCATGTTCTTAATCTGAGTTTGGCCTCAGGAATTTTTCCAGAAGACTGGAAGATAGCAGGAGTGGTTCCAATTCATAAGGGAGGAGAACCAAATAATCCCAATAACTACAGACCTGTTTCTCTCCTAGGAAGTTTCTCAAAAATCTTAGAGAAAATTGTTAACCGACAGCTCGTTGACTTTCTAGAATCTAATAATCTGCTTTCAAAGCATCAATACGGCTTCCGTCAAAGTAAGTCAACCGAGGATGCGGTTCTGCACCTAACCAAAACTATCTCGGAGCAGCTGGATAGGGGCCGGGCATGTGTCGGGGTCTTTCTAGACCTAGCAAAGGCCTTTGACACTGTGTCCATCCCTATTCTACTAAAGAAACTGGAGTGCATGGGGGTGCGAGGTTTGGGCCTAATTTGGTTTCGCTCGTACCTAACGGACCGCAAACAGTGTCTTAAACTAGGGACCGCTATTAGTTCGCCCCGCAAGGTATCGTTTGGGGTACCGCAGGGAAGTATTCTCGGCCCTACCCTCTTTTTGATTTATCTAAATGATATTCTCTATCTGGATCTACCTAACGCTGATATAATCTGTTACGCCGATGATACCGCTGTCATCTTCCATGGGTCATCTTGGGACGAAGTCATCGCTCTAAGTGAGGACGGTATGAGTAGGATTGCCCGGTGGCTAAATCAAAATCTTTTGACTTTGAATACTAATAAGACCAACTTTACCTGTTTTCACAAGACTGCTGTCTCTGCTCCTAAGTTTAATGTGATTATCCGCGTTCTTAGTGAAAACGCTTGTCAGCATCAAATCGATTATTCAAATTTGCCGTGCCAGTGCGCAACCATAGAAAGAGCTACAACAGTTAAATATCTCGGCATTTTCATCGACGAAAGACTCTCTTTCAGGAAGCATATCGAAGCAACAGCTGGACGAGTTCGTAAATTAATCTACATTTTTAAAACCCTGAGATACGCTGCGGATGTCAAACTACTGCGTACTGTCTATGTTGCTTTGTGTGAATCAGTCTTGACATACTGCATTCTGGCCTGGGGTGGGGCGGCAAGCTCACTTATGATCTCTTTGGAGAGATCTCAGAGATCAATCCTTAAAGTTATGCTGAAAAAGCACTATCGTTTCCCCACCACGTCTCTATACAAAGAAGCTCAGGTTCTAAGTGTAAGGAAACTTTTTATTTTTAAATCTGTACTACACACGCATAAAACGGTATATAACTCAAATCAACACCAGACACTTAAAGATAGGCGCGTATATAAACTCCCTCGACATGCTGTAAAAACAACCTTTGCGCAAAGACATTATACCTTCCTTGAAAACTATATATATAATAAAATAAATACAATTTCCAACATAAAAAACAATAACCTTCGTGAAGCTAAAAACAAAATATTAAAATTACTTCTAACATGGACTTTCAGGGACACAGAAAATTTCCTTAGACTTTTAATTTAATCTAACGAGGCGATCAATATTTTTTTCTCTTTTACCTATTGTTAAGTTTGGTTATAAGTAAAATAAAATCTTGTAACATTCACATTTTTGGTCATTGCATGTTTCGAAATTATTTAATTTTTTACATTTTGACTTAGTGTCCGAAACGCTCATGTGTCGCAGTGCTACGTATCAGTAATCATATGACGGCACCCACGTCACAGGCTGTGCCTAGTGTGAGGTGCACGGTTAATGTACTACCTGCAAACGATAATTTAACGTTTAATAATATTTAAGTAAACAATTTTGTTAATGAATGTAAATGTTAAATAAATAAATATTTGATTTGATTTGATAGTCTAAATTGTATTGTACTTTTTTATGAAAAATATTTATCTCTGTTTAAATAAGTATTTTTGATAGATAACTTTTAACCCAATAACCTTGTCTTTTGAATGATAAGGCTGACGTGCGTCAAGACTGAGAGTGTTTTCTATGCTTTGTAATCTAAGGTGTGGGCCACACACTATGGCATGTAGAAGCGTCAGTAGCTGGCGAGATGACGAGCCGGCGCGGCAGCACAAATGATGATCAACTTCTAGTTTTTCGACCTGATTCTTAAATGAAGTTGTACTTCAAAGTCTGTCCAAAGCTTCAGTAAGGGGGGAAACGTTGTTCTATAACCTGCCTATCTGAAGTATGCTGAAGTTCTTCGACAATGTATTTCTTTACAAAATCGCCGGCTTGCGTTCGAATTCGAATAGACTCAGTCTTGTGCGATCCGCCATTCATCAAACTCGCGACCAAATTAAAGTTTTTAAACAAAGTTTTATGAGCTAAAATTTCGGGATATTAATCGCTTTTGCCGAGGTAAGAAATCCAATAAGAAGAGAAAAGAGAAAGAAAAGAGAAGAAAATACTTGTGGTATATACGAAATCATACACTTTCGTTGTTGTTTATTACTATGATTTTTAGTTACGATTTAATAGGATTCATTGATAAAATATTGATGGACTAAGAATCCGACCATTTTACGTACAGGTATGTTAATTTCACAAGCAAGTAGTCATGTAAAACTCAGTCGTCGAGTGATTTGACAACTTGCACCCCTAAAACTTGCACTATAGGTGTTATTAGAAATCAATATAACTTCCTTTCATGAGCTTCTGTCCTTTTCATTCTTTTAGATAAGTGCAGTGTCATTTGGGAACTTGCGCCCCTCAAACTCGCACAATAAGTGCTAGAATAAGGAAAAAAAAATCTCTTTCAGGTCTGAACCTCATGAAGGATCCAGTAGAAGTTACACCACCAAATCCTGAGCCTAATCACGGGGAAGGTTCTGGGAGGATGCAGCAGCACAGGCATGTACTTCGTAAGGGGAAACAGAGATGACTATGACCAGTGGGCTGCGAATGGGAACACAGGCTGGAGTTACAAAGACGTTCTACCTTACTTCATGAAAAGTGAAAAATTTAGCGAACCACTTGGCGGAGAATTGAAAGATTTTCATAGCAACCGAGGGTTGTTGAGCGTAGAATGTAAAAACAACGCTGATGATTTCGAAAAACTTGCAATCCAAGCAGCTACTGAAATAGGCATGAAATATAATCCCGATATCAATGGCGCTGATCAAATGGGAGTCACTAAATATTGTACTTCAACCAAAGATGGAGTCCGCCAAAGCAGCGTTTCTGAGCCCTGTCAAAGATAAAAAGAATCTACATGTTTTGAAATACGCTCATGCGACAAAACTTTTATTCAAGCCCTCGGAAGGCCTCGGCGAAAGTACTAGGACCAAATTCAGGACGTCCTAAATAAAGGCCAGGTTAAAAGTACCCTAAACCGATGAGCATGTATGAAAAAAAATATGAAGGAACAGGAAGCAAGGGAAGTATGTCAAGATCGTAGCAGTTGGAGGTCTGTGGGCTCTGCCTACCCCGATGGGAAAGAGGCGTGATATTATGTAATGTATGTATGTATTTTTCATAGAGCTATTTTTCATTGTGTCAAGTCCCTCCCTAGCTAAACGCTTGTTATCGGAAATGTGAAAAATTATGATGAATTTAAAAAGAAAACTATCACAGCTAAGTAGCACATGATACATACCATCTTAGTTCTCAGGGTGGGCAGCGTGCTTTGCTCTCTTATAAGTGTCAAGTTATGCCACTAATAAGACAGCGGGCTTTATGGGCGCTGGTAACCACTTTCTATCAGGTGGCCCACCTGCTGGTTTGCTCACTTGTCATATAAAAAAAAGTTTAGACCAATAAAAACACTTAAATATTTTATTATTCGTCATACGTCGCTCCGTTTCGACGTGTAAAAAGGACAAACATAAATCGTTATTTCGTGAATTCGTTATTCACATATATTATTTGTTTAAATAATGCATACTTATTATAGTTTTGTAATTGTTTTTCTATGGACCGGTCGTCATGAATTTTTAGGGGAGGCCTATGTCCAGCAATCGGCGTCATTCGGCTGATATGATGATGATGATGAAGATTCTAAGGTGTTAAAAGTTTTAGAATGTGTGTCACCCCAAAATACTTATCCAAGGTGGCACAATGTAAGATAATAATGCATCGGCACTATCAGCCGGTTTTTCAATAACAATAGGCGCTCATCATCTGAGTACGCGCAGCCTGTGACATAACACCGTACGCGGCGGAGCAGGGAGGTCGCTCCCGTATCATAGTAGGATTAATAGGTAAGTGATCTCAAAACTACCTGAAGTATTTATATCTATGTATGAAATAAAATTAAACCTATAGGTAGTTACCTATTTTTATGATGTACCATCGCTCGTTGTTACTAGATATGGTAGCAACAACAACTGTACATTTTTTTCGTTAAGCTTTTTCTACACATTTTTTTACATTTAATCTTTACTTGCCTGTGTCCAGTGTTCTATACATTAATCTTATAAGACAGGTTTATTATTTTTATATTTATTAAGATTCAAAAAATAAAGTAAACTTAAAATTAAACATTATTCCACAAAACTGCAAAAATCCAGCAGTTTGTCTGTGGGGTCTAAGAACATTAGAACTTAAAACTTAATTCTAGTTAATAAATAATCCGTTTTACGAGTCAATGCCAAAGCTTACCAACACATTTTACAGCTATATCAATAGTAATCAGCTAAAGCTGTCAGAAAGAACAAGTTTGTAATATTATGTTATTTTTTTCGTCAAATATACCTACTCTGGTTTTACTCTAGTCATGCCTGCAACATGTGTTGGTAAGCGTTGGCATTGACTCATGAGACTGATTATATATTTTAAATTAGCTGCTAAAACTTAAAAGGTACGCAGAAGAGCTTTTATATTGATGGATGGAGAGAAAAATCGTGTACTTCCCTTGTAAAGCAATAGCAAATTGTAGTCTTTGGCAATAGTCAACTTTACGAAGGGATACGTCCATGCTTGACTTTTGAGACAACATCACAACATCACGAGAAAGCTTGATCGCTTGTACACATCATCTTTATTATCCACAAAATCACTATATACAAAAAAAACAATTATTTCAATCGAGCAGGCAAACGCCCACTCAGAGTTCCCTCCAAAAAGTCCAGTACTGTACGAGTGTCTCTACAGCATGTAGGTAGATATCCAATTTTTAAATAAATGCAGAGACCTCTCAATTTTTTCAGAAATAAGTATTCGTTAATCACTTAATCTAGAAACGTCTACGTTCACTATTTTATCTTCACTAACAGTTAATAAAACAGCAAAGCAAGAAATGAATTGTCCTGTTCCAAGGAAGTTTTCCTGGAATTAAAATTGTGTTTCCATGTTACTCAAAGCTGTGGTTCTCAACTCAAAAAGCAAAGTAACTACGTGTCGATCTTACTACATCGCAAATGGCTGCATACAAAAATTGCAAGCACTAAACGATAAAATCAAAATGTAGCGCGAAGTTTTGAAAGTGCGCAAAGAAGAGTATAACTAAGTATTAAATTTATCATAATCAGAAAAAAAGATAAAACTGACACATAGGTTATCTCAGAAAGTTCGAGGTAAAAGGAAAAATTGGCGGTATGTCGTATCTTTGATAAAAACTATGTTCATACCACAGGTTACACAGCAATGGAGGGCTTGGCAACGAATCTGGCAACGGCGTGTCCACTGCCGTTTAGTGGAGTAACAGGCAACCTATTCGCCAACGCTGTGACAGCAGTGGTTGCCGCACACTGCGCTTTCTACGACGGTTACAATTGGCCAAACGATTACGCAAAGGAGGTCATCAAAAGTCAATCAGGTAATCAGCGGGTGAACTTGACTGATAAACAATTGGATCATAAGGTTATTGTTTGATAAATAACATAGCAACAGTTTAGGCAATACTTTGTCTTTGCCGTTTAATATTATCAAGGCACTTAAGGACAAAACAGCCTCCGTTTTAGTAAGTAAAGAGCATTCGACTCCCGTCACAGAGGTTCTAGGTTTCATACCTAGTGGGAACACCGTCAAATACAAATCACTTTGTGAGATTTCCCTACTTTGATTAGGAAATTGCAGGAAATTCACCTGATTGTCCGAGAAGTGCTTAGGAATGTCATGTAGGAATGTGTTAATAAGCCATGTCAGATTCCTTTGGAAGCTCAACAACTCTGACACCATGGTTTGTAAAATGAGGTCCGTTACCGACTTAACAACCCACACGATATGACAATAAGACAAAAAGACAACTTCTTCTAAAGTGAGTGACGGTGTCTATATTTTTTTTACAGAAGCAGCATCTTTTGATTTCATAGTGGTGGGAGCGGGAACAGCAGGAACACTTTTGGCAAACCGACTTGCAAAATCTTATCCTTCACAAACTGTATTAGTCATAGAAGCAGGTGGAGACCCTGGATTGGATACAGAGGTAAGGTATTCATATTTGGTTTTTCAAAGGTAAGTTAGTTAAATATAGAAACTAAGCGTTCTACGGTTCTAATCTAAACATAAATATGTACAACTTTCATCAACAATGAAATCGAAAAATTTACCAAAATCAGGTGATATACAGGGTATAAGGGATAGCCTTTCGCATACTGAAAGCGCAGGATCAGTCAACGTAACTAATCAACTTTCAGCGAATAAAACTTTCAGAAAATGAAAAAAGAAACGGCCTCTCCGTAGAAACTGTCCAATCATGTTTGGAGAAGCCGATTTTTCTTACATTTCCTAAAAGTTTTATTCGCTGAAAGTTGTTCAGTTACGTTGACTGATCATGTACTTTCAGTATTCGGGATTCGGGGCTGTACGGGATTACACCCTATATGTTTTATTTATTTAGAAATGTAAACTGTTTGTAATTATAAGAAGAATACATGGTTTCAATATTTTCTTTCATTACCTACTTTATATAACACTTCAAAAAACTCTTGTAAAATTTTGCTCTATGACATTTCTAATTTCGAAATAAAAACTACCTACTTCCCATACTAATTTGACCTATCAGCTAATCTTTTTGTATATTTTTCCTCTGGAATCAAACCTTGAAAGGTATTTATTTACGGACGAATTTTAAAACTCTTAAAAAGCTTTATCAAATTCCATGAAAAAAATTAAACAAACAGACATACGCCAATAAGTTTCAATTTTTTACAGTGATTTGTAGCATATCTATCGTAGAAACAGACAAAAACTACATTGCTTTGTTCTTGCAGGTTCCCGCTTTCGTTTTTCTAAATAAAGACGAAGATCTGGATTGGCATTACGAAACGCAAACTGACGGCAAATACTGTAAAGGCTTCAAGAATGGGAACTGTATTTGGAGCAAAGGAAAAGGACTGGGCGGATCCAACGCTATCAATGCCATGCTTTATATCAGAGGGCACCCACAGGATTATAACGACTGGGAGAGCAAGGGAAACAAGGGCTGGGGATACAAAGAAGCGTCACTACACTTCGCTAAGATAGAACGAGACTTCGAGTTCTCCAAATACAACAACACAGGGAACCCTTGGTACGGTGCTCTGGAAGCCACGTGGTTGGAAGTGAACTTGACAGCTCATGGTAAACTTAGCAACGAGGCTCTACTCGGTGTCAGAGTAAACAAACTGCTAGTTAAGAATGGAAGACGTCTGAACCCAGCACGAATGTACCTGAATGGACTAGATAACTTGTACGTAATGAAAAACACGTTAGTACAAAAGGTATTAATAGACCAAGATAGTAAAATAGCTACCGGAGTGCAAATACGTCACAAAAGCGGCGTTGTTATGGATATTAAGGCAAATAAGGAAGTGATCCTATCTGCCGGGTCAATAGCTACACCTCAACTACTTATGCTATCGGGTATTGGCCCGAAAAAACATTTAGAGGAGAAAAAAATTAAATGTCTACTTGATTTGCCTGTCGGCCAAAACTTACAAGATCACGTTCTGTTGCCGTTATTCTTCAAAAGTACTTTAGATACAATAGTTACAAAGGAAATGGTGACGACATACTTGTTGCAGTACATGTTGACCCGAACCGGGCCCTTCTCAAATGTCGGGGTCACTGACTTTATGGCATTCTATAACACCGAAGGTAAGAGAGGAAACCCAAACATCCAGTATCACCACACTTACTACCCAATGCAAGACAATCTTACGATGAAACCTTTCCTTGAAGGGTACGGGTACACGAAAGAAATCGTTGAGACTATTCAAAAGTTAAATGAAAAATGTGATTTACTAGGAATCTTTCCAACCTTGCTGCATCCGAAATCGAAGGGCGAAGTATTATTAGCGGATAATAGTCCGACTTCCAAACCAATTATAAAGCCGAATTACTTTGAGCAAGCTGAAGATATGAAGACCTTGATTAAATCAATTGCATTTCTAGATAAAGTAGAAAACACAACCGTGTTCCAAGCGTTAGGAATTGAACTGACTCAGTTGGAAATAAAAGAGTGTGATGATTTTGACGATGACGAGTATTGGGAATGTTATATTAAATACATGGCTTCTTCGATATTCCACCCTGTGGGGACAGCGAAGATGGGTCCTAAAGAGGACAAAGAAGCTGTGGTAGACCCGGAATTATTGGTACATGGTATGAAGAACCTTAGAGTAGTGGATGCAAGTATTATGCCGAAGATCCCTGGAGGGAACACTATGGGTCCAACGTTTATGATTGCTGAGAAAGCCAGTGACATTATAAAGAAACATTACTCTGTTAATGGTAAAGATGAGTTATAATAATATAGTTAGGGTGCTGGCTGCAATTTGGGTATATGATTTGCTCATGATTCATATTAATAGGGATGATAGATCAGCTCAATACGAATCGATTTGGTCCTTACAAGTTTTTCTGTGCGTCGCTGCGTTTTTGAGTTAAAGCAAAAAGAAATGAAAATAAGATAATAAATACTTAATGTTTTTTTTTGTCTGCCTTCGTGGCTCCTGTTTAAAATACTTCTGAAGATGTAGAAAATCGAAGAGGCAGACATGAGCAAATCATATAGAAATTTGTCCTTCATCACCCTTACTATAGAATTATTTAGATCTATGCTTATTTATGACGAATGGCGAAATAGAGGGGAGGCCTGAGCCCTGCAGTTGGACACCCTACAGGCTGCATAAAAAAATAAGCTTATTTATTTGAAGAAATAAATTGAAATATTTTGTTACTTTTGTGTTTATTCTGAAATACGTAAAATGTGTGTGGTTGAAATTCCATCTAACAGGCATAAAACCCCTCGTTATCAGTTATTGCTACCGGTTGCACAGAACGTGTTCTAAGTTAAAACTCCTTTAAACATATTGCAAGGGAACTATGTCAAAATCGTAGAAGGTGGAGTTCTGTGGTCTCTGCTTACCCCGACGGGAAAGAGGCCTAATGTTATGAAGGTATGTTTAATCCATTTTTTCGTTTATTCCAACGTTTACCAAACATATTTTGCAGCCATGACACTAAAACCACAGTATATTTGACGAAAAGAATAACATTGTTTTACAAACTTGTTTTTTCTGACATCTTTAGCCGATTACTTTTGACATAGCCGCAAAATGTGTTGTTAAGCGTTTGTTGTTAGTTTAAATAAACGAAAAAATGGATCTTAATGTAAATCTATACCTGGTCACAGTAAAAGATTAAACAGATCGTTAGCTTTAAAAAATCTTTGAGCAACTGCCTCTTATATAGAGATCATGCCCTTTCGGTTTCCGAAAAATGTAAGTGCATGATCAGTCAACGTAACTGATCTACTTTCATTGAATAAAACTTTCAGAAAATTTAAAAATTAATCAAACTCTTCAAACAAAATTGTACAAATACAAATTCATTTATTTCCATACACAATTGTAAACTTGATTGGAAAGTTTGTGTGGAAGTTTTATTCACTGAAAGTTGTTCAGTTACATTGACTGATCATGCCCTTTAAATTTTTGCCCTTACACCCTGAATAGCTCTGTTCTGTGTAAAACCCTTGTCAAATCTATTCAAATCGCGAGTGAATAAGCTTTTCTGGGTGAGCTCGTTTCGTAATCGACCTCACCTTTGTCCCCACGGTTTGATTAGGTCAAGAGCAAGCTCATTTATTATTTTGAAAAAACCCCTACATGAGGCCACCGATTCCGTAGAAGCAAAAAAAAGGTAATGGCAATGATGATCGTATTACAATTACCTATTTACTCAATATTAACGCTAGCTAGCTGTGAGTACGTAAAATGCTGAAGGTCAAAGATTGCACAGATGCCTAACCACAAATCTATTTCGAAACAACGTCACTTAGTGGATTTAAGAAAATGAAGTTAGACTTTAGCTAGGGAGCTCAACATACTATGATAGTGTGATTGATATAAGTACATACATATCAAGTATAAAATCTACCGTTTTTACGTAAGAAACCAGCAGCGCCAGCATGTATTTCTATGAAAGTCAAAATTGAATTTTGGTCTAGGATATAACTTTCTTATTTCTTTTTAATTACCCGTTTATAATTTACCGGTTAAATTATAACGGCTCTGACAATTTACCTGCGACATACACACAAATAACACCGAGAGACTGAACTGTTTTAACTCCTATGTTACGTACGTACGGTCTACCGCATGTCAGTGGAAACATTTGCAACTCTTTTACCATGCCATAAAGTCCAAAGTGTTTCTACTGATGTGCTGTTGGGTGTACATCACACACAAAACAAACGTTACCTATATGATCAGTGTGTGATTGAACTCACCTGCCAAAATGATTCGTCTGAATTTTACCTTTTCGGTTAGTAATGTCATCTTGTACTCGTTTCTGTACTGTACCTGTAATAAAATAAAAAGAATGCGTTAATGAAACAAGTAAACAAACAGTCACTTGACCACTCGCACTTGACCGGTTTTTTTGACGATATTCTTACTGTTGTTAAAGCGGCAATAGAAATAGATATATATTATATTCTGTGAAAATTTGAAGAGTCTACCAATTACGGTTCATGACATATAGCCCGTTGACCGACAGACAGACATCGGAGGCATATAAATAGGGTCCCGTTTTACACCCTTTGGGCACGGAACCCAAAAAAGGAAGCAAAACCAAATAAAGGGCTATCTATCTTATTCAAAAAAGGGCATCACTTATGACCTAGTCCTAGTTACCATGGGAGTCCAAAATGGACGAAGGGTTACATCAGACACGAGTCCTTGAAGACGCGTTGACGACACTCGCGGTCGTGCCTTGGCGCTTGGTGAAATGTGGCGCAATCTCTTTCACGTGTCCACAACTTGTGAAACACTGACTCATATACCTCGGAAGAAGTCTAACTAGGACTTGCTTACAAGTATCATTTAGCTTAAGGAACAATCAAGACATTTCCGAATGCTATTTTATGACCAAGTGTCCGAATGGTATTAAGCATTAAGATTTTTTATAAATACGGGGTGAACAATTCACACAAGGTCATCTGATACTAAACTAGCCAAAGACTGAACCATGAGTATCAAAGACTGATATACTTACATAAACAGATAAATAACACCCAGATACAGAACAAGTATAAGTTCATCACGCAAAGGTTTGTCCTGGGCGGGAATCGAACCCGCGGCCCACGGCGTAGAAGGCAGGCTTACAACCAACTACACAATTGGGCAAGTCAAAAATTAACGACCGGTATGTACAGTCAAGTCAAGAGCACATCAAGCTTAACTCATTGGACTTGGTACCGTTGTTATTTCAATAGATGTACAGGCTAGAGTCGCAATGCGAGTGTCAGGCTTGACCTGTCGTTGACTGTACTAATATGAACGGATGTTCATACTTACATTCAGTAAGCGTGTAAAACATTACTTGAATAACCTTCAACAATGAACTTTTATTTTTATTCACCAGGCAAAGGTGCCTTTCACCACTGTGTAGTGTATTCTACTTTGTTTACTTATACATACAACAAGGCATGAGAGGAATACAAATGCAAATTTTGGAAATTCTTGATATTCTATGTAAATTTAGAATTGATAATATTAAATAAATAAATCTAATCTAGGTATTTTCCAGTAAAATTATTCGAAAAATAGTTATATCGGAGTGAAGTCATATGCTCGTTGACCCAACCAACAAATATGGATATCAAGCTACAAAATAAACATTTGCGTAGATATAGGGGCAAACGGTTAAGAAACATCTTCAACAGTGGTCTTACGAAAGAACAAGTATTAAGATGTGGAATTACTCGTTCGGTGTGAACTTTTACCTTTCTTGCAGCCCTACAACTTGTTATGAAATAGTAGCCGTGTTAAATAACTTCCATTAGTTAAAAAAGTCATCCCCTATTTAACCCCCTGGACGAATAATAAAAAACAACTTATTGTGCTCAACTACGCAACTCCTGCACAATTATCTAGATTATTTAGGCTTAGGTCCTTCTCTGGGCACAGTTGCTAACGAGCGAGACAGAACAAACCGTTTTATTAAGTAAATAGAGAAATATTAGTTGATTTCATGTAAATTTCTAAGTAACGGATGGGAAGTCACAAGCCACTACCGAATAAATAACTATATTCCTATTTCGACATGCCGCAAAATATTATTGTGGTGTTAAATCCCGGTTTTCATAAGCACGAAAATAGTGCATACCGAAAGCGAAGGCGTTAGCGTGATATTATATGTATATTCTTTGGTGAAGGTTCTCTTTAGCCCAAAGCATACCTACATCTTAATTTCCCACAGACGTGACTTCGCAAAGACATATCAATAATCAGATCAACTATACATGCTCATTGCTCAAGACAAATGAACATTATGGAACATGACACAAACACAACACACTAACTTTGTTGACTATTAACATGCAGCTATTCATATTACTATTAATGCAAAAGTAACGTTTTCAATAAAACTCTACTACTAAACCGATTCTAAAGATTTTTGGAAAAGGACTTAGGCCGGTATTTCACTGGGACACCATGGTGGCGCGACTGGTGGCGCGACTGGTTGCGCTTCTGGTGTCCGTAACTAGACACCAGTAAAGACACACCCTGCGGCCACAGTATTAAGGGCTATATTTCACTGCGGGTGTGGTAGCGCGACCAGCAGCCGAGCTGGTGTCTAGTTACGGACACCAGTGGCGCAACCAGTCGCGCTACCACTCCCAGTGAAATATAGCCCTTAATACTGTGGACGCAGGGTGTAGCGATTCTGGTGTCTTGTTACGGACACCAGTGGCGCAACCAGTCGCGCAACCAGTCGCGCAACCAGTCGCGCAACCAGTCGCGCAACCAGTCGCGCTACCAGTGTCCCAGTGAAATACCGGCCTTAGGGTAGGTATGTACTAGTACCAGAATTTCAAATGATGAAACTCGTGGGCGACAGCGGGCGAAATACTCGTACTTTAAAATTAAGCTCTGCAATTAGTCCTTCTTAATAGTATACCATTTTGCAAGCAGCACACCGAAACGAAAGGAGCAAGCACAACATGCGACGATGCACGTAGTCCCGACGTATAGGATGATGATACTCGTATTTTTAGGGTTCCGTACCTCAAAAGAAAAAAACGGAACCCTTATAGGATCACTTTGTTGTCCGTCTGTCTGTCTGTCTGTCTGTCTGTCTGTCTGTCTGTCTGTCTGTCTGTCAAGACCCTTTATCTCACGAACGGGTAAAGGTATCAGGTTGAAATTAATACCATATATTAGGATCCATGAACCACACAAAATCTGAAAATTTAAATTTTTTACAACGACTCAATCAAAAGATATGGCATTTTATGTCCTCATCTCCATACATTTATTCAAAAATGAAAAACCTACAGGGTGCTTCCCGTTGACCTAAAATTATGAAATTTGGCAAGAAGCTAGGTCTCACAGTACAAATAATGGGAAAAGTCTGAAATCATTAAATATTACAACTTTTCTCACAACTAATGGTAACCAATTGTGGTGAGCTCCCGTTTCAAGAACATTCATATAAGAGAGGGGTCAAGTTGGATGGTTGCTGAGGCGATTTTTGTTTTAGTTCTATTTAAAAACGGGAACACTTGCAAACTTGAAAATTGGTATGTTTATAGGGTATAGGCTATAAAATAACAACAAATAATAAAATTTGGTCAAGCGCGTGTCGGACTCAAAAAATCTAGCACATTAACTTACTGAAATTTCAACTAATACAATTATGTTTATGTGGTGGTACGGAACCCTCAGTGCGCGAGTCCGACTCGCACTTGGCCGGTTTTTTTTCAATACATTTGCTCATAAAACAGCTCTATTTGGACTAAATTAAGGTCCATAATCCAGTTTATTAAACACGCGTATTATTTTCATTATATTACCGCACAAGTGTTTTATTTTAGATTTTTTTATCTCGGCCAGGAGCAAGGAGTTTTTATGCTTATTACGTTAGTAAATTTTTCAAGAAATTCAGCTGACTTTGAGAAAATATCATATTATAAAATTATTTTTGTGTTCATTTTATAAAATTATTTTTATTAATTAACTAATTAACAATAAATTTGTCATTTACGTAACAAGATATTCTATTTTTGATAATTTATTTCAAGGTTAATTAATACGCTGTTTGGCAGTTTAGTCTATGCCTCTCAAATACCTGTATACACGGACCTGTATAATGTGTGGCCGCTGAAAAAAAAATAATGCGCGCCATTTTACAAATATTTGTGGTGTTAATTATTGTAATTATTTCTAAGTGTCGACTTCTACAAATAAAAAACTGTTTCTGAACCGTCTTAAATACTCATACACTAAATACAATTTTGAAAATAGTATAAATCAAAGGAAAACACTAACATATGCAGCCGACAAAATGTTCCGGTGGACGTACGGTGGACATAAGGTTAGCAAAGTTTATTATTTTTACTCGTAAATGTGTTGAAAAGCGTCATAAGAGGCACGTGCGCATTGCCATTATACTCTCGGCTCCAATACGCCCTCGCCTGCGGCTCGGGCTTCAATTTCTGAGCCTCGTGTGTAATGAGAAATACAGCGCACTAACATCTTAATGTACTATTAAAGACATTTTGCGACTTCTGTCAAGTGAATGGTAGGCAGAAAGGTAAGCTATGGATCCAAGGGCACGCGTTGACGAAAGCTTAAATGATTGTTTGAGTTTGATGTAATATCGGAAACCGGTACGAGAGACGTAAAAAATCAGAAGTCGTCGGTTTAAAAATTATCTTATGACATGAGCGAACGCTTAGTCCTTGGTCGATCTTTCTAATATATATAACCCACACGATAAGGAGAAAGGATTAACTTGTGTTTTAAGGGCAATATAATTGACAAAATTCTCGTTGAAAATAAAGTTCTCTTTTTTAATACGAAAAACATAAAATGTTCGCGATAAAAAAAGATTTCGAAAAATCAAAATCCTCGCATATCTTGAGCGGAAGCTAATTAAAATAATCTTTACACATAACAACTAGCTACCTACTACCTACCCAAGAACACCATGAATAAACGGAGAGAAGGTACACGAGTCAGAAGAATTCAAAACTGCAATTCCTGCTAAAAAATAAATACGCATGCCTAATACCTACATTTAAGGAAGTGGACACCTACTTGAATGAAAGGAACTCAAGTGTGACAAGTTTTTGAAGGTTATGTGCAGTACATTTGAACTCAGTTGCACCAGACGTTAAATGACCGTTATTTAATAGCGTTCTAAGGAAAATAAATGCAGTCATAAAATCAACCATCGCTCCGCCATTAAAGTGCGGTCCGTTATTATTTTTAAAAGTTGCCAATACACGAGTTTCTTACTTAGTCAACTAACTACTCTTAACAAAACGTCAGGTTATGAAATTAATGATGTAAATTCAAGTTTTAATGATTTTGTATAGGAAACGGATTAATTTCAGGCAGTCGAACATGTGAAATTGTTCAGCTTTGGTGCTGTTACTGCATAATTAGGTACCTTGTAAGTTAAGTATACGTGACTCAAATTCTGTATGATAAATTAAAAGTTATATTTGCAAAAAATTGCAAACCAGAATCTCCGTAGAACGCAGCGCTTGGTTAATGTACAGTCAGCCGTAAGTCAGTAATAACATTACCGTAAGTTAAGAACTTATCTTATCCAGATATAAATTTTGAGACACAAAGAAAGAGTCAGAAGGCGTCACGTAAGGCTCGTCTGGCTGTCCATAGAGGCGATTTGGTACCAAAACTGATGTACGGCATTGAAAGCTGAGTATGGCAGAAGAAGCACGAAATTAGAATTAATGCAGTGGAAACAAGAGCGTATGATTGGTGTGACATTGAGTGACAGGATTAGAAATAGTGTGATAAGAGAACGTTGTGGCGTAAAAATTGATGTACTTAGTGACTAAAATTGAGACAGGAATGCTGAGATAGTTTGGTCATGTGGAGAGGATGAATGAACGAAAATTTACGAAAGAGATCCACCAGACGAGAGCGTATGGAAAATTTGGAAGGGGAAGGCCTCGGTACACGTTTCGAAATCAAATTCAGGACGTTCTAAATAAAGGCCAGGTTAAAGATACACTAAACCGACGACCGTTTATGAAAGGGTTGATGAAAGTAGAGGAGGCGAGGGAAGTATGTTAAGATCGTATCAGGAGGGCTGTGTTCTCTGCCTACCTTGACGGGAAAGAGGCGTGATTTTATGTATGTATGTAATAACTAGCTGTGCCCGCGGCTTCGCCCACGTAATATTCAGACAATGTGCAGTGTCTCCCTCTCCCCCTACCTCTCCCCCTCCCTCTCCCTCTCTCTCTACCTCCATCCCACTCCCTCTCCTTCTCCCTATCCCTGCCCCTAACCCTACTCCTATCCCTATCCTTAACGCCGTCTTAACCGCTATCCATATCCTTAAATAAACATAGAAACGACACCCATATTGATTTTTAGACATTATAACCAGGGAGTGATGGTATTTCACGTCCACCCCATTGGACTTCAAAATTGTTTTAGTTTTCGTAATCAGCGACCCGATAAACCGTACAAACGATCCCCATATTGGTTTTTAGACTTTTTCACCCCATTTCCCTCTTTTTGGGGTTGAATTTGGGGTGGAATTGCAATAACAGTGATGTATGTTCCACAGAATTACAACCCTAATGCCTAAATAATAAATTTTGTGGATATTACTTTGAAATGAAGGAGTTTCAACTTCATCCCCCTTTTCATCCCTTAGGGTGTAGAATTTTCAAAAGCCCTGAGACACGTGAAACTTAATTTTTAGTCATCAGTCTAAATACAAATTTTGAAGATCCTAACTTCAAAACTGACGGACTTTCATACAAACTTTCATCCCTTATTTCACCCCCTTAGGAGATGAATTTAAAAAAAATTTAAAACACATTCTTTTTTATTTTTACCAAAAGCTCTGAAACAAATTTCTATAATTCTACCTTTAAAAATAAAAGACTTATAGACCAACATACGGAAAAAATATCATCCCCTTTTTCACCCCCTTTTAGGGTGATTTTTAAGAAATGCTTAAACACATGTTTCTTCATTTTTTACCAGAAGCTTAAACTCAAATTTGTGTAAATCTAGCTCAAGAAACAAAGGACTTTCATACAAACTTTCATCCCTTATTTCACCCCTTTGGGAGATGAATTTTCCAAAATCCTTTCTTAGTGGGTGGTTTTGACGTGCATAGAACCTGTGTACAAAATTTAAGATCTGTATCTATAGCGGTTACGGCTCGGCGTTGATGAATCAGTCAGTCTGTCAGTCAGTCAGGACATGCTCTTTTATATATTTAGATTGGTAAAGTGGAGTTCCTATGACTAATCAGTAATCATAAATTTACTTAATAATCATTGAGCATGGTTACAAAATGGGCTGCGTTGAACCATTACGTAATTACACAAATTATACGTTTTATGGTCTTAATAACAATACCTCAGGTACGTATTTCTTGGATGTTTAGGCATTCCTTTAACTTTTAAGTGGAAGAAACCCGACTCATAGGGCACAGTTGAAATGGCACATTTACGTTGATTGCTTCTGCCACCACAAACAATGTCACCAATATTAAGCTAGTGTTAGTACTGTGAAGCTTTCATCATGATTTGCGTTGTTTTTCATGCCTACCTATCAATTTTGTCGTTAATGTATTTTTAACGCCGCTGTCTTAAACAACACTTACAATTTTCTTTTGTAAGTTCACTGAGGTCAGAATTGTCTTTACACAATTCGTTAAGCGTTTTGTCCCTTTACTCAAAGTATCTATGGGGTTACAACTGTGGGTTACAACATCTCTTTGTCGCATCTCCATGGTTGCAATTGTCTGCATCTTCAGTATGATCATAATTTCGTCAAAGATTTGGAGGACTTCATTCGGTTTATTCGGCAAACATAAACGTGTTGGTCCATTAACATTGACCTCTGAGGTTGCAACACCCCGAGGTTCGCTGGCGGCCTGCGTATGCGCAGTCGTATGGGGAGGGTTCTAGAGTGCGCGCGTAAACCCGCAGTGCCTTTCTCGTTGCGAATTTAAAGTGAGTGACAAAGCAAGTGATCTGTTACAATACTGTGTTTTGGAGTCTGGAATTTTCTTTAATTCAGGTAAATTGAATTATTTGCTTCAAAAAATAGCCAAAATTTCTTTAATCAGGTACATTGTTGGTGCTTATCGAATCGTAACAAGGACCTTTGGCTTTTGGAAAAGTTCAACTTTCCAGTTTAACGTTGAAGGAGGATTATGAAATGAGTAGTTATTATGACGCGACAAAAAGCACTCATGCAGTAATCAATACCGACAATAAACGCTAGAGGTTTACTGTAGACAGGCATAAATAAGATAGTAAACGTACATATCTAGAATTTAAACGCAGACTTATTTTATAACATTGCAGTATGTTTCTCAGACCATAGAGGTGCACAACATTTCCGAAGAAACAAGGGCCGTAAAAGTAGAAAATTGGAAGTCGTAAAAGTTGGAAGCTCTCTGGTTATTGACCAAGTAACGTCAGTTTACTATTATCTAATCTGTGACCAAGTTCGTTTTTCGAACTATTGTTACTTGAGAACAATTACTCCCTTTTATGATTCTGTAGAACAAAGTACTTACTCATTTTTATTACCGATAAAAATGAGCCATTATACATAGACACTTCAGTTTGTTGGTTTAAAGACAACTATGTAAGACATGCTAGCTTACAACAGTGACAACAGTGTGTAATTTCTTGCATACCGCACCATCGATGTCGTAACAGTAACCGCGCGGTGCATCTCAACAAGACTAGAGTACTTTTAGGTCGCGTGACGACCTAAGGCCTGAATTACACTTACCTAGAGCAGACGCTTTCGGCGTCATTTGTTTACAAACTGAAAGAAGATTTACTGATTTAATATTACTTTTAGGGTTCCGTACCTCAAAAGAAAAAAACGGAACCCTTATAGGATCACTTTGTTGTCCGTCTGTCTGTCTGTCTGTCTGTCTGTCTGTCTGTCTGTCTGTCAAGACCGTTTATCTCACGAACGGGTAAAGGTATTAGGTTGAAATTAATACCATATATTAGGATCCATGAACCACACAAGATCTGAAAATTTCAATTTTTTACAACGACGCAATCAAAAGATATGGCATTTTATGTCCTCATCTCCATACATTTGTTCAAAAATGAAAAACCTACAGGGTACTTCGCGTTGACCTAAAATTATGAAATTTGGCAAGAAGCTAGGTCTCACAGTACAAATAATGGGAAAAGTCTGAAATCATTAAATATTACAACTTTTCTCACAACTAATGGTAACCAAATGTGGTGAGCTCCCGTTTCAAGAACATTCATATAAGAGAGGGGTCAAGTTGGATGGTCGCTGAGGCGATTTTTGTTTTAGTTCTATTTAAAAACGGGAACACTTACAAACTTGAAAATTGGTACGTTTATAGGGCATAGGCTATAAAATAACAACAAATAATAAAATTTGGTCAAGCGCGTGTCGGACTCAAAAAATCTAGCACATTAACTTACTGAAATTTCAACTAATACAATTATGTTTATGTGGTGGTACGGAACCCTCAGTGCGCGAGTCCGACTCGCACTTGGCCGGTTTTTTTTAAAATTAATTTCTATGAATGTGCAATGTGCATTTCATGCAATCTCATATCGTAGATTGACTGGACTATAATATGTTACCTATGGGTATGTACTTGACTCCTGCCAAGTTTCATCCCAGCAGGTTTAGGCGCAAGGTTCGCCTTGTTAGATCTTCTACTAAAAAGGAAAACTCAGGCGCTAGAACCTCGCTGAGCATTAGGAGGTAAAAAGTTTATGTTATGAACGTTATGAAATACAGAATACTTAATCAAAACCTGTTTTGTGAGAAAAAATCGTTAAAAAACTACGGAACGCTATACTGCGCTTGGCCCGACACGCACTTGGCCTATTTTGGTTCGGAACCCCAAATACATTTATTTACTGTTAGATGCAACCATAAGCAATATGCCGGTGTTTTTATTTCACTGTTACTTCATTCCAATGATTTCCTAAATTGTGCACGCAAAGATATATGCGACTTAAGATGCATTTTTGCAATAATGTTGAAACTAGATGTCTCTCTTGCAATAAATTACCTTATCGATTTAGTTAATTTTTTTATGCAATAATGAAATGAGTTGGTATCACCTGCAACTGTTAGCTTTTTACACTTTATTGATACAACAGACAAGAAAAAGAAATAGACCGCCGTATCGAAAACGCCTGGAGGAGCGACTGGTCCATGAAACAATTTATGAAGTGGGACCTCCTCTCACTCAAACGCAAACTTGTCGACATGTGTATTCTGCCCGTCCTAACCTATGGTGCACAAACTTGGTCCCTTACGGAGAGTCAAAAGTCCAAACTCAAGATTTGTGAGAGAGCAATGGAACGCAGCATTCTTGGTATCAAACGGATCGACCGAATAAGGAATACTACGCTGCGTTCCATGACAGGAATAGCTGATGTGGGTCGGAAGACAGCCAGGCTCAAATGGGACTGGGCTGAGCACGTGAGCCGCAAGCATTCGCGACGGTGGGCGAAAGTCGTGACACAATGGAAACCCCACGATGGCCAACGCCATCGGGGTAGACCTAGAAATAGATGGCGTGACGACTTGGTCTCGTACCGACGCGTTTGGTGGGAATTTGCTCAAGAACACGATGGTTGGAGGAACGAAGGAGAGGCCTTTGCCCAGCAGTGGGACAGTACAGGCTAGGACAAAAATGAAATACAAATTTAACTGACACTTACAGACACAAAACCATAACACAGATTAGATAATAGTAAACTGACGTTTACCATAAGCAAAAACGCACTCAGACCCGAAAACAAATATCTGCCCCGACTGACAAAGAAAACAGTTTAGCTAACGTCATTACGAGATTTTAATATCCAACAATAAGTAAACTATTACAAACGATTAGAACTATCAGCGTGGCCAGCAGTTGCGACACCAGGCTGTAGGGCTGTATTGATACCTCATCACAACATCCCATGAAAAATCCACTACAGGACAGTGAGCTGCCTCCAAAATTAACATAAACGATTAAAGTCAGGCAACCACTTCTTTGACCTTAGAACTACTGTGGAAGTGTCGTAACTAAAGGCGACCAGGGCGCCAGTCATACGGAAATTAATGTTTCATTTATTTTATTGATCTGTTACAGTGGAAATAATTTAGCTTGATTAGAATGACATAATGTGAGAGCAGGACGGAGCTATGTGCTACACATTGGAGCGACAGAGACAAGTATCGATTCAGGCTGCTCTCACACATAGTTTTTGCACACACCTGCTGTCATTCGAATCCAGCTATATTAACTCGAGAATAACTCATCGTGTAATAAATATGTATAAAAACAAATAAAATAATTAGTGACCTATTCAGACTCTTTACATCTCAGTAATAATTGACAGTTAGATTCCTGAGGGAACCCTGATGGCCTTTCGTCGTTGCGTTGCGTTGGCATAATAAATACAACTGAATACAAACAAATTCATATTTTCCTTATTTGCTAAATACATACATAACCTGAACACTGAACATGGGAACTGACATCACGATTCGAACCACACCTTTCCGGGCGTCTAATAAATATCTCATTTACTTATTCGTGTGAGCGAAGCACAAATTATATTCGCCGCCATGTTTAATTTCTTTTTTGTACGGGAAGCGCTCCGAATAGGTACGATAGGTGTAATATATTGACATAGACTCAAGTGGAAATGGTGAAAGAATGTGGACTACGAATTTTGTAAGCTTTGAAAACTTGTGTTTAGCTAGTATAATATTATTATTATTATAACAGATTCGTGGTTATAAATTACTTGTATGTACTTACATTTTGAAACTATTGATTTTTGTAACCTTTTATGGTTGCTAATAATAATATTCATTTAAGATAGAGCTATTTTTGCTCAGATAGAGGTATTTTTGAAACTTAACGTAAGCAGTATTTTTAAAACGTGAATACCACATATTATGGGTTATGAACTTCGAGAAGCAAAACAAACAAGAAAAAGAAGTAAGTAAATTGAAAATCTAGCTACAATAACCTTAATATCAAATCTGTTTTTTATATAACCTTAATTATGGGGGAGAATTCACACAATAAATACCACCCAGACATACAAACATCTTTATCATATCACAGAAAAAGCCGGTAAAGTGCGAGTCGGACTCGCGCGCCGAGGGTTCCGATACACCTATAGTATTTTTTTTTATTTTTTTTTGTACCGCAAAACTAAGTCTGTTTGAAAGGTTTTTGGCAGATTTCTGAAAAATTTTACTACTTAGAGAGATATATTTAATTATCGACTTAAATTAATTCAGATTTTTCGCATTGCAAACTTCGGAGATAAGGAAGGGGGTTATGGTATTTTTCATCATAACTTGAAAACTAAGTCATATAAAAATACAAAAATCTGTTTTGGAATTTTGAAATAAAGCCCTTTCATAATATGATACCCCACTCGACATAGTCACAACTTGAAATTTTGCCCCCATTTGGGCCCCATTTAAAATAATAATAAAAATATTTTCTTAATGCTTTCGTTTGCAATATAGTTGGGCAAGCATATTCTAAAACTATACCCAAGTCGATAGCGTGATTAGTTGCTGAGATAAACAAATGTGACAGACAGACAGACATACAGACGAAGCCGCACTATAAGGGTTCCGTTCACCATAAGGGATCGAACCCAGTGAGAGATTAGAGTAGAGACCAGTTGAGGTAAAGTATATGTATATTCTTTATAGCACAAAATTTTACATATAAATAAAGGACATACACAAAGGCGGCGGGCTTATTTCTAAAAGAGATTTCGAGATAGAGATTTAGATTTTTTTTTTCTAAAGTAAGGAGGCCTCTGACCAGCAGTGGGACGATTATAGCCAATGAGAAATGAGAGTTAGTTAATAGAATCAGGCGTTACTTTTGCGGAAGTTATAGAAAACTAAGTGAAAGAACTAAGTGTGACTCAGATCCCCGGCACCCTATGCACCACCATGTCTCGGTACCTCAGAGACTTAAAAGTCGACGAAGCTTTATGAAGGTCGTGCGTCCAGCAAATGACGAAGCTTCCAAAATCAATCATCAATTATGCCCTGGCCGACTTGGAAGTCATTAAACAGACTCCGGACCCAAGTCGGTCGGAGTAACGAAAACATGTGCAAGTCGGGCTTTGGCGCAGATCCTGCTTGTCTGTCTGGCTTCTCTCCGCAAACGATGGCACACCTTTTGGCGTGCCCTGCGTGCCCCTCCTACCAGCTCGCGCGAAGACCTTAACAATGCCACCGATAATTCTGTCTGTTTGGCGGAGTATATAAATCACGCCAGAATCGACTCGAAACAAGAAGAGAAGATACAGCCACCTCCACAACATTGATGGATGCTATGCACTCACTGTGCACCAACTTTGTGCACTGTGTTTTCCATAACTTTTTGAAATGAGAGTTATACGCCTATAGTACGTTCCGGTATCCTAATATAGATAAGTAGGACGCAGTTCCGACCGAAGGGTGGTTACGAAACGATTGAGGTCCGGAGGCTAGACCAGTTGGCATTAACGAGAAACCTGTTTACATTGCATCTAGATTACTACAATGTGGTATAAACAATCTTACTTTTTTTAAATAGAAACTATAATGCAATCTAGTCCGCGGACATAGGACTTAAAAATTGGCTCATTATCATCATAAATTATTGTGTGAGTTGCACGGTCGATGACCGCCATCACAAAAAGGGTGGGCACCCCTAGATTGGGCAAAACAAGGTTCGGCGTATTGCGATATTATGATAAAGAATTGTAAAACTTTCAAACAAAATGAATACCATTCGCTAATCTTCGCCAAAAAGTGAATTACTTACCAGAAAAATCACAAGTGTCGGCTAGGAATACTAATACCTATCTATAATCTTATACTATTAAACGAGCAATATTTGTATAAGGTGCTACTTTATCAAGTGCGTTCCTTCTAGTATGTTATACGGGCTATAAAACTGAACACAACTATGGTAAAATATTGAAAGATTTCTGTATGATTTTTCGAGATAATCAAGAAAACAGTTTCTTAACATAAACATTTAAAATATCATCCTTTATCATTGATTTACTCACACTTCTGCAGTATTCATTCATTCCTTAGCCATGGCGCCAAAAAGAAAACTGAACATTAGTGGCTCGACTATTTAGGAAATCCAAGATAACAGATTGCAAACTGCAAATTAATAAAGGTACCTACCTCTAATGCGTCGCTTCTGGTGTGGTGATAGCCACGTCCAAATAGGAAAAATGTGCATCTAACATCGATTGTAAATAAAACCTTTATGTACAATTGTAACTTTTATGATAAAAGTACTTGTTGCGTTTTTGAACATTATTCTTTGTTTGTCTTGATATCTTGTAAAACTTAAATTATTGAAATGTTGTTAGATAGATATTTATTTAACGGCATCACATCTCATAACAAGTCGTTGTTTACCTAAGGGGAGATACGTGACAGGCAACAGACATTTTTTTGATAGGTGACTTGGCATAGACTATGTTTCAACTCATACTCTTAAGGATTTTTGGAAGTTAAAATTGAGTTACACATGTGATGAAAGGTCTTTTGTACGTACTAAGTGTAGGTACCTACTTCTAATAAAAATTTTAAACCGAATTAGGAAAGGAGGTTATCAATTTATTAGTCAATGTTAAAAAGTTATTATTACAAAGACTCCTTGCCTGTTGATAGACAAGTTAGTCTTTGATCGTCAACTTTTGACAATGTTAATGTCGCAGGTTTTTGATAAAATCTGTTTTTTGGTCAATTACCTAGATATTGTCCCGTGTGGTGACGGCAAAGAATTATACCAACCGGCGGCAAAGAATTATACCAAGAATTGTACGTACCCGTGGGTGTCGTAAGAGGCGACTAAGGGTTATAAACTGGAGGATGGGCAGTAGCATCCTCCTTTTTATCTAACATCTTACTTACTGCGGTCACCAACAACCGCGGTCCATGGTGCCAGCCGTAACGCTAACAAGCGAGGTGACTATGGTACTTCCCCTCTACATTTTTCCAGCAAAAGCTAGAATTCTAGAGGAAGCTTCCTGTCCTGTGTCCTGTTGCTCATTTTATCATAAACATACCTAAAAAATCCAAGTTTTTAAACCTTAACTTGTTCAGTTTTATGACACAATTTAAAATCTCAAAAAAAATTCGCTTCCTTATGATCAGTGTTTGCACAATAAATCATAAATTTGTCTTCTTCCGGTTTTGATCAAAAACCTAGGTGTTTTAACAAAAACCTGATTTCATAATAAACCTACGACGTAAACCTAAGTATTTTTGACGTTTAAAGAGAGTTCGTCAACAAGACAACAATTTTTCCGAAAAATAATGTAAATATTCAGTGAAACAGTGTTATCGTGTCGTGAAACAGTGCTACGAACGTGCTGTAAAACGTAGGAATTAGCTGCAGACCTGTTTCCAGCAATAACGGGACACAAACGGCTAAAAGCATAGCTCCTTGAGGCATATGTAGTTAAACAAACAAAAGCCCATTTGAAAGCAAAGGTACCTGAAGATTGAAACACTGGATCAACGTGAATCAGCCTTCATGAAAATCTAGTAAACATCGCCTTTTTAGTATTATTCACTCATTCATAATTTCTCCTTGCTCGCTCTGGCTTACGGCCTTACGCAGTTAAGCGTCTTTGTCAGATGATCTCAGTGACCTTCTCGTTTTACATATGTGTGTGTGCCGTATGAGTACACGCTATCAGCTGTTTTAGCATGGTTTCTACAGGATGGTAAAATCTCGTGCGGATTTAATAATAAAATTTTGTTAGGGAAGTTAACTTCGAAAAATCATATGGAAAGTTTTGTTATTTTTACCATATTTGAGGTAATGACCCTCCACAAAGCCATGGTTTCCTACAACGTACTTGATAAGGTAGCACCCTATATACTTGTAATTGATTTCTCGAAAACGGCTCTAACGATTACGATAAAATTTTAAATACAGGGGTTTTATGGATCTAGCTAGGTCTCATAATTCGTTTTCACCGTCTTTTTGATATTTCTTAGCGTGTTTTAGTGCGTTCAAGAAACTAACAGCGCCATCTGTTGTTGAGTAGCATAGCTTGCTCACCCAATGATAATTATTTTAATCATACAGAGCATAGCTCAGTCGCCCAGGGACTCAATTCTTGAAAATCACCGGGTGATAAAATATAGTGATATTTTATCACCCGGTAATCACCCGGTATCATAAGTGTATGAGATTTTAAAAATTCACATTTACCCTGTTAAACTGTTGAAAGGTAAATCAGAATACATGAAAAATAACAACCAAGGACTGATTTATATGTTACAAAGATCAATCTGAACTTTTGAAAAGAAAAATCTGTGATTTTAATTTTTTTGAGTGATATTTTATCACCCGGTGATATTCAAGAATATTGGTCCCCAGGTACTTTCTATAAAGCAACTAAATTAGGGATAGCCTTAGGGCTAGAGAAAGAGTTAGGGCACTCGGCTCTTGATCCAGAGGTTCTGGGTTCGATTCCCGTTGGGGACACTGTCGCTTAAAGCGATCTCTTCCAGACAACCTAGGTAGCTAACCTATGAGCTGGAAAATGCCAACCAATTGGATTGCTCTATTTACTTTGTAGATTTAGGTGGTAGGCCTTCTGTGCAAAGTGCGTCTGGAGAAGTACCACCCCCTTGCCTTTTTCTTCGGTGACATTACCGGCACATACCATCTTAGTTCTCAGGGTGGGTAACGCGTTTTGCTGTCTTTTTAGTATTAAATTATGTCACTAATAAGACAGTGGGTGGGTGGTGGTGACCACGTACCACCAGATGGCCCACCTGCTCGGCAACCTAGCTTGTGCTGCCGGAGTATCGATGTCAAGCTTCGGTCAAGGATCCTCTTTTACTACGTCTCACCAGTGGATTATACGGGTGCGAAGCGAGGACGCTCAAAGAAGATACCAGAAGACGAATTGAAACATTCGAGATGTGGTGCAAAGTTGTTGGATACGAAGGATCACGAAGGACAGGGTCTTACAGCGCGTTGGAATGACCAGGTTGTACCTACTGCATAAAAAAACGGAAAGTTGAATTTCTCGGACGCGTGCTCAGACGTGAAAGATATCAACTGCTTCAATTGATTATATGATGGGCAAGTTTGAGGGGAGAAGGCGCGTTGGGAGACGTAAAAAATAATGGCTCAGAAACATGCGCCACGAAAAAAAGTTCTTCTGTCCAGTGCAAAAGAACTTTTTTGCGCGGCGCAGGACCGAAATAGATTTGTGAAGCTAACGGCCGAGCTCCGGTCGCGGAGAGGCACCCTAAGAAGAAGATTTACCTAGCTTAGAGCTGCGCTCGAAAATGGAGCCATCCTATTGGTTGTAATTTTTATACAAGTTAGCTACCTAACAAGATGACTAATTTTATTGTAAAACACTATATAATTAAGGCACATCTGTGCATTCTATAATGACGAAGACAATTAAAGTTCTGACTAGCACCTTATCTTACTTACCTAATTATTTTAATTATGACGTGAATACATCAAAATAATTCTGCAAAGATTTTTTAATGTCACAAGACGCAGACGTAATGGTAAGTGATCGCCTCTGCATATAGCACCTACTGTCTTATTTGTGATCTACTTTGACGCTAATAAGACATTAAAAGCATGTGACATAAGATGGAATGTCCCGGTAATTTCCTGGCTCCTTAGCCTTCTAACCGAAATACAACCAGCAGTGCAGGCACTGAAAACTGCTGCTTTACGACAGAGCTAATTGAGGGGGGCATGGTATACACGGCCGCTCGTCAGTGGAAACACTTTGACCTTGAGCGGGTCTTTGGTTTCGAGCGTTGTTTGTAGCGTAGCGCTGGTTCAGCTTATACTGGTTTTGTTTCTACGTGCTTGCAGCCCTGCGTACTTACTCAGACGGACCTTGCACAAGTGACCTTCCTCTTTCGAAAAATATAGTTTCTGCGGAAGAAATAATCTAAACGAAATCTAAATAACTTTTTAACTATTCTGTCAACCACTATTACAAAATATTTAAGAAACTAAGCATTTTCATCATCTGACGGTGTAATATTTGGAATGGGTTATTTGAATAAAAGATATATTGGTAACACCAGTGGGTAGCAGCATCCACGTCATAGGTGTTTGTAACATCAACTCATTTTAAAAAACTCAACTCATTTTAAAAACTTGTAAGCGATGATCACGTCGCAACCATTTTACAAATGAAAGTATGTATTAAAATTCTGGTATATGAACATGTCGCGAGCGCGTCATTTGGGACCAGGCCTATTTGGTTCAATATAATTAACTGACGTTCATACATAATGTAGCAGCCAAATCGTATAATTCATTCGCCGTTATACATACACTTTAAAAAACGGCGCGTAATTCGATTCTGGCACTCGCCGACCGCTGCCGCGGCGGCAAGCTCGCTTGGCTCGTGCGTTGTGGTCGCAAGATAACCGACCCCAACCTACCTATCCCGAGCAGGTTTACCTTACCTAACGAACCTATACGGGGTGTTATACGATATGGCGTGCCAGAAACGAATTACGCACCGTTTTGTAATATTCCGCCGCCGTTACGGAAAACGGCGAATTATACGATATGGTTGTGGCATATCATAACATCCCATGAATCGTCCACTGCAAGACAGGAATCTCCTTCCAGAATATCATCAAAACACGTGGTACTTAACTTAGTAAGGGATTTATGCACATCGTACAAAATAACTTTGGCTATGACCGTTATTGCGCAGAACTCAAAAAATTTATCGCGGTGAGCGCGGCAGGTGACTCAGTGAATCAATCAACCAATCGTTCATTGGCTATCTGCCTGTCACCCATACGCAGAAAATTTGTGTAGGAAACGAAGCGGATCGTTAAGAAAGAAGCTTCTGCCCATCCTCCGGTTCATAAGCCCTTAGTCGCGTTTTACGACACCCACAGGTAGAGATGGGTTGGTTGGTTGGTCTTTGACGATGATGCTGCGGCATAGGTAAGTACATAAATAACATCACGTTTATAGAACAAGAAAAATTATTAACTACCGTACTCAGAGGCATCACTTAAAGTTAGTGAACTTTCATTAAGTCTCATGCTGCCCTTTTCGATTTAATTGGCAAAGAAACTGGCAGCATGAGACCAGTGAAAGGTCAGCTGACAGTGACGTCTTTAAGTGCGGCGGTTTGTGACGCAAAATTGAGAAATCACATCCCTTTCTTAGACATGCGAAAAACCCTTTACTAAACATTTACAGTATTGGAAATTACTTAGATTCTATAGCCCAATACTTTGCCCACAACTTTGTTTTTTTGGGCGTGAGCTCTCAGTAACATTGTAATACTTCACCAGAAATAGAGTCCAATGAGGTAACTAGCGTTTTTTGTATCACATTCTTTTTATATTTCATCTTGTGCAATTTCACAGTGTGCACTTGTCGAAACCTTGTTCGTAAGCTATTAAATTGAAATACAGTGTACTTTTTGTTAAATTGTTATTATGGTTTATTTACAAAACAGTCCACTAAGAGCAGATCAAGCTTGACATTCGTAGTTAAAAGTACCTGGGCGACCAAGATTCGCTCTATAATAGCCGCCTCAACATTTAATAAAATATCATCTGGTGAGCAAGCGATGCTATGCTACTCGCTGTAGGTTTCTATCTAAAACGCGGTTTGTAAAACAGCTTAAAAACATAGGGAAAACTAATTTTTCCAAACATATTTTTCGCCCCCGAAATCGAAGCCGTTTTGGAGACACCGATTACATACACATTGCTCGTTAAATAGTATTGGAGAACAGTACAGGCAAAAGCACGTCAAGTTTGATACATTGGGCTTTGTACCTTACTTATTCAAACGCTCTACCTACGCACTAGAGTCGCTCTACAGGTGCAGGCTTGAGCTGCTCTTGCCTGTTCAAAGTCCAATGAGTCAAGCTTGACACGCTCTTGTCATTCCCGTTCCAACTTCCATCCCCTTTTCAAAACCTTCAACCCGTAACATATAACCCGAATCTATTCGTTTTCGACTACATTTCAACGCTTACATAAGTCCAATAGGTCCTTACACGTTATGGGTTCACAAATTTATAACAAAATCCCTGTTGAAATCCAGGATTGTTCTGGTCTTAACAGCTTCATTCGAAGGCTTAAAATTTGACTAGCCCAGAAAGCCTTTTACTCTGTAGAGGAGTTTTTAAATCATAAATTGTAGCAAATTAATTATTGTATACTTTTTTTTTTATGTATACTTTATTTTATTGAATTTACTTCATGTATTAATTAATTTATGACGATGTATATTTAAAACTGAATAAATATGAATATGAATATGAAAATTCAAGTCGCGAGTGAATAGGCTTTTTCTGGGCAAGCTCGTTCCATCGTCGACCTCATCTCTGTCTTCAAGACTAGATGGAGGTCAAGAGTAAGCCCATTGACAATAAAAAAAAAATCCTCGTCGAATTTCCAAAAATCTCCTCCGTAACAATATCATATTTTGTCACAGACTTTATTCTGTGACAATCTAATGTAATCTAATGGTTTTGTGCAATGTTTCATGCTCGTAGACCCACCGCCTCAGGTTGGGCTTTTCGAAAATGAAAATTATTTTATTTAAAATAGACATTTTTACCTTACATAAATGGAGGGTACAAAATGTAGAGTTCCATAGTAGCCTAATAAGTTGGAATGCTTTCATTTGCTGTAAATTTCATTCAAAATTCAAAATTCAACTACGTGTGTAGTTAAACATCATGGGTATGTACGTGCTATCGGTGCGAAGCGGGGGCGTAAGTTGCTTGTTTTCATGAGTAGAATCACTAGACTTCGGGAAAAAACCAATGAAAATTCACATTATGTTTATTAACACGTGTAACAGAAAAGTGCGATTATACTCGTACTAAAAAGTGTGAATCTGCCAATGAAACTGAACAACATATCCTGAGGAACATAAAAACGAAAAACCAAATTTAACCTCCCATATAAAATGCGCTATCAGCTGATGCAGTTTCTAAGGGTGGTAAAAAAATTATTTTCGTTTTTCTACCTATGATTCTTGCGGAAAGTTGTTTAGTCTATTAGTTTCATAGACAGATACACATCGTTCAGTACGAGTATTATTCACACCAGAAAGGCACTCTGTCTGTCCGTTACGCTTTTAGGGCTAATTCACTGCACTGATTTTGTTGAAATTTGGTATGAACATAATTCGAACTAAGGAAAAAGACAGAATGCCTTTTTTCTGAATTCCACGCGTATGAACTCTCGGGCAATAGCTAGTGTGCAATTTTTTTTAAACAATTTTCCCATACAATGTATGGATGGCAAGTTCATGCACCTGTCTTCTGTTGACCTTTGTATGTTAATGAAGGATTTGGCGGGTGTTTCGTAACATCATCGCGTGCGCATAGGTGTAGGTAGCCACAAAACGCATGCATATAGTTATGGACCTGACCTATTCAAGGTTAAGTTGTGTAAGCTTTCTAAATTAGACACTCGATATTTGGTTGAGACCTAATCTAATAAATAGGATTTCATAGAACCTTTTTAAGATGCAGCACTGTAAATTGTAGGGTTGTCTACTGCAAGGTATTATTATTTTTGCTATCACTATTTATCTTGACAAATAATTCAAAGATATAATACAAAGAACCTAAATTATTGAGAACAATGAAGGGCATCTGCACGAATTTTCTCTTTTTGAAAGTAACCTTGTAATTGTTATTAATGATGATTCAAGATGTATTATTTAGGTATATTATAAAGCTCATTAGAATAATAAGACAGATCCTGTTACTCGCGTGTTCATGTTTAATACACAAGGCTTAAGTATGCCAGCAATGATAATATATTGCTTTTTAATAAAAACTCTTAGATATAGGAGCACTCGTTGTCTACGGGAGCAGCTCTTTTTTGCAATTACAAAATTTAATTTATTATTCATAGCAACCCTTAAATATTATTAATTAGTTTTAGCCCAAATTTTGCAAAGGGATACCTGGAGCGACATGAATTAAGGAATTTTGTGGAGCACCAACGTTAGAAACTTTTATTTTTTTTACAGGCCTACTAATGTTCACCAGTTCACCAAGCACTGTGAGCGCCATTCACAAGTTCACAACGTTATACAAAGCGTGGTGACTGTGGTAAATCCACGGTAAATCATCCAACAATATTCCCCATTTTTAGGGTTCCGATACCAAAATGGTAAAAAAAGGAACCCTTATGGTGCCGCTCTGTCTGTCTGTCTGTCTGTCTGTCCGTCTGTCTGTCACACCTCTATATCTCAGCAACCACTTACGCTATCGAGCTGAAATTTGGAATAGTTTTAGAATATAGTTGCCCAACTTAATTGCACATGAAAATTTTTTGAAAAAAGTATGATTATTAATGTAAAGGGGGCCAAAATAGGGGGGGCCATATTTCAAATTGTCGCTACTAGGTCGAGTGGGGTATCATATGAAAGGGCTTTACTTGTACATTTTAAAATATATTTTTGTATTTTTTTAAGTTTCTTAGTTTTCAAGTTATGATGAAAAATGTCAAAAAAAATACCATTCCCCCCCCTTATCTCCGAAGTTTGAGTAAGGGAAAATCTGAATTAATTACAGTTGACAGAGGTTTATGTAAACTTTACAGCAAAAATAAAACGATCTTTCTAAGTTGCACAGTTTTTCAGAAATCTGCAAAAAACCTTTACAAACAAATTTAGTTTTGCGGTCCTGAAAATGGACTTTATTGCTTCCAAAAATACTATAGGTATATCGGAACCCTCGGCGCGCGAGTCCGACTCGCACTTGACCGGTTTTTTTGTTATGACAATAATTTGGGTTGCACTTTCTAAGCCCAAATTTCCCAACATTTGTCGTTTATAGACTGGATGTTATTTTAGATAGCAGTCGTTGTCATGTTAGATAGAAACCATTTTGCGGCTTGAAAAATCTACCTTGACAAAAATGACAACCGGGCTTGCTACAGACCGGATGATGGTAGCTATTTAAACTATTGTCACACCAGCTAATAATTAAAAGAAAGCTAAAATTTCAGAACCAAAACATTAGCTGCACACACGATCCACAACCACAACACAAAGGCCGGAAAACATATAAAGTAATTGCATCTCTCAGTGCCATATTGAACTAGTGAAAGCTGCGATTTTGCTTGGCAGTCGTAGCTTCACGTATTATTTATTATACGTAGCTAATGTTAGCTAAACGTTATCCGTCTTGTTCGATATACAAAAATGGAACCAGAATATAACTAAAAGCTTAGAAGAGTGTTTTATCATAAGTTTTCTTGAGAACCTAATTAAGCAGCGTTCAAACGTATGAAAATCACGACCTGCAAAGAAAAATGAACCCTGCTTGTTGGCGATAAGAAAACTCGTAAACGGCCTTCCTTCGTTGGCTCTACTTAAGTAGTCTTCATTTATATTTTCACAAAAAAGTAACTTTTTCGTTTCACTTACTTAGCCACTCATAGGTCCGTACGTACACGGATCTCTGCATATTTTTTCTGGTAAACGATAAATGTTGACTTGAAATATTCTCACGATTTATCTATTGTATTGAAAATTTAAAATTAGCGCCATGCTTACCGCAATGTTTCCATATCAGTAGACTACAATCAAAATACTTCCCGTAACACAAAACCATCTTATTCAATAGACAATTCTCATACTCTGGTATAGTGCACCGATAGAATAGATGTGATCGTCAGAACAACCTACTTCCCACATTATTGTCTGAATTGATGAGTAATTAGTTGTATAGCTCAGGCTGTATCTCTATATATACTATAAGGTGTAATACCCGACTCTCGGTGTACCAGTAGTGTCTGCCACAAGTTTGTTAGCTGGTATACTTAAGGCGATCCGTTTTCCATACTAAATTCAAGACATTAAATGCTGTTGAAAAACGAGTGTATACTGCTATTTTTAGTAAAATTTTTCGCTGATTAATACAAACAAAGATACAGCTAATGCACCGAAAGTACTACTTATAGTATAGATCGCACACCCACTATGGTAATATTGAACCAAGAATTGCAAACACAAAGCTAGTACTTTCGGTGCATTAGCTGTATCTTTGTATTAATCAGCGAGATAGCAATATACACTAGTCGCATAAGAAAGCAAGTCATTTGAATTTAAGCTGCTCTGATACAAACGGCTTTAAACTTATACACGGGCATATTGTATAGTTCGCTGCCTTACATTGCCTAGGCGTTTTACAAAATGGCATATTTCGTTTCTAGCGTGTGCCGCTACCACGGCACGCTCGCTTATCTCTCAGCTCGTGCGTTGTAGTCGTAAGTTGACGTGACCTTGGCTAACAACCCTAAAACCTTCCTCCTGCCATGATCTTAACATACTTTCCTCGCTTCCTGTATACTCTCATCAAACCTTGTCGGTTAATGGTACTTTTGACCCGGCCTTTATTCTTCTGAACGTCTTAAACCTGCAGTATAAAATCGTCTTTCTTTGCAATTAACACAAAATCTTTCAGTCGATGAGTAATTCGTCTTAGACATACATACACGTACAGTCAACTGCTCGTTAATGGAAACATTTGTAACTCTATTACCCTGCAATAAAGTCCAAAGTGTTTCTATTGACGTGCTGTTGGTTGTACATGTTTTTGTTTAATACCATCCAATTTCGCTGCTTTAAAGCTGCTTTGATGCAATCGATTCTATTTTATTTTAAAACGATTTACTTTTTCAATGAACGCAAAATCTTTCAGTTTATAGTTGAAACTAGGGAAATAATACCGTGACAAAACAAAGATGTCATCAACGTATCAAGTCGCATGCGGCCAGTGAACCGACAAGAAACCAATGATGTCATAAGGAGTGATTACATGACTTTTATACAGGATCGAATAGAAAGGTGTGATAAAACAGAAGGATGTAATTTTGCCCTTGAAATGGAACAACTTTACCCATGGAAAACAGGTCAAAATACGATTTTTATTTTACTTTCCTTAGAAACTATCAGCTTGATAGCGCATTTTATGTTTGGAGTATAATTTTTTTTTTCGTTTTTTGACCAATTTGTCTTAAGAAAAGTTATAAAGTTTAATTGGCAGAACCAGATTTTTCAGTATTATCACACCTATCTGTTACACCCTGTATAAAGAAACACTAAACATAGTGCAGCTTAGAACCTGCATTGTTACTCATGATTGTATTGTCTTAGTAGGTCATTACAGCTATAAAGTTAGGAATCCAGTGGGAACTAAGCTTTACAATTAGTATTATTATTTTTTATTTCAAAAACAGAATTTCTGTGTGCGAAATATCAATTCCTTGACCTAAATAAAATTATTAATTGTAATATAAAATTATAAATTATAACAACATATCAAGTTTCCTAAAAATCATTGAAAGAATAGCAATTTTTTTCTAGTAGTAATAACTACAATTTGAATTTTAAACACACTAACATTATTACAATTTATAATGTTTATTTCGGTCGAAAGTCCATTGAAAAACGCAATAGCTTGATATTTATAGCAGGGCTTCACAATATTCAAGCACGGTTGTATCACGTGATTCATGTCTTTGCGCCTAGTACCTTGGCGAGTATTCATCTTGTCCTCCGTTTCAAATACTGATTTATGCTTGACTAAATCAACTAAAATAATCAGAATATAAAGACTGGGAACTGTCAAAATTTTATAGGTTTTAAAATATTCCCTACACGATTCCCACGGGGGAATACGAGCTAATAGTTCTTATTGCCCTCTTTTGGATTGTCAAAGCTTCATCCAAATTATATTTATAACTGTTTCCCCAATACTTTATACTATAACGTAACTTTGATTCAATTAAAGCAAAATAAACCAATTTTAATTGGTCTTATGACAGTACGTCCCTAAGGCTTCTTAATGCAAAGCATGCAGAACTTATTGAACTTTCTAAGGTTTTATAGTTCCGCCTTCAAATTAAGTAAGAACCCTATGTGTATATTATTTCAAAGTAAGTTAAGAGAGTCTTGATTTCTTGAAGTCGTTTTAAACAGGATTGCATTCGTTTTCTACAAATTAAGCCTTAAGTCATTTGCCAAAAACCAAGCTTCAAAAGCTGTTAATGTCTTATTTGCCTTATCGTTGAGATCTTGTATGTTAGGTCCTAATAAAATTGCGTTAAAATCATCAGCAAACAGTACAAGTTTAGCACTCGGTTCTTTGGAAACAACATAATTAGATAAGTCATTGACAAATACTATAAAGAAAATTGGTCCCAATATGGATCCTTGCGGGACACCTCGAGTGTTGTTAACAAGTTCTGTTGTTTCAGTTGTTTCTGTGCTTTCAATTGTTGTTGATTTTTTTCTGCAAACTGTTTTCTATTCATTAGATAAGATTCTAAAAGTTTCAAAACTCGCATCTCCAACACCGTAGTGTTCAAGCTTTTTTACCAAAATTTATAAAATTCCCATTTAAAACAAATTACTAAACAAATTACCCATCTAAAAAAGTGCCAAACGCCGCTAAACAAGTTTTCTCTTCAAAAACTAAAATCAGGGACCCTTTTCAGGGTGGGGAGGGGGAGCGTACATGGGATCAATGGAGAATTTTCTAGATATGATCCGGGAGACCTAAGGAACACTTTTAAAACAATGACCTCCCACCGTAATTTAGCCAAGGTTATTTTTCGTCTTTTTTGAACTAGTAGGATTGACAACATTGATTTCTGGATTCTGTGATGCCCGTAACGCCATAAAACCTTTGTTGTCAAAAATGGTCCTGTTTTAGTTCTGAGAAAATTTAATTATTACTTATCTACTACTCTAACGTGGTACTCTTTTTGAAAACTTTACTCAAAACAATTCTTGTTTTAAATTCCAGATCTAAAAATGCCCTAAACCGTCACCAACATCATGGGGGTAGTCACCGCCGTGACCGCGGCGACCAAGTCTGCGCTGGCCATTGCCGGCATCAGCAAATTAACCTTCATCCCCATCATGCTGGCAGCCATGGCCTACTTCAACTACGAACTCCTCGATCCTGAGAGCAGACCCTTCAACCAGAAGTACATCAGAGATGAATACGACTTCATCATTGTTGGAGGTGGCTCAGGAGGCGGCGTCATGGCGAACAGGCTATCAGAAATTGAGGGATGGAATGTGTTGCTGTTAGAAGCAGGCGGTCACGAAACTGATATCAGTGATGTGCCGCTTTTATCTCTGTATTTACACAAGAGTAAATTGGATTGGAAATATCGGTAAGCTTTTATTATAACTACCTAGTAAAAGTACATGCAGTAAATTTGTCCATTGGCCCTACAATACAGTCTTTTTTTACTCAATTTGACCTTAATTCGTATGAGATGAACAAAGATCTTTCTTTCAACATTAGCTCTTCAAACAATTGACTTTAAATTTGTCGTTTGGTTTTTCAATTTTACCATAATGCATTTGAACTCAATCGACAGAAAATAATAACCTCGCACTTTAGCCTAAGCTTATTTGGAGTATTTTGCAACCAGTAACATACACCTAACAACAAAAGAAATTTAAAGGTTATTTTTATATCAAAGGTTATATTCATATTTGTCAATAGTATAAAGTCCTATACAGAGAGATTTAATTTATCTTCGTGCTAACGAATTCTTGCACGAATCTTTTCATAAAACCATAGGTTCATAGGTTCGCATGAAGTTTTGCAAGTGCCAAAGCATTATTTTGTAAATCGCTCGTACGTGTTTAATTTTTATTGCGAATGATGTGTCACTTAAGTCATTATCATAATGTGCAACATTATCTATATTCCACTGCTATTTCGCAATCTTCGTTAGCCATCGTATTCATAAAAGGATACAATGAGTCGCAATTTTTCATGCTCATTTACTCAGCGTAATTTTGCAATGTTATTGTCACAATTGGTAAAGAGATGGTTATACCATTGGATGCAATAAATATTCTCAAGATATAAAGGTTTAAAAAAAATTATAACTGATATTGACTAATCAAATATACATCAGGCTTAAAAGGTAGTCAATCCAATAAGAATACATTGCATTCTTCTCTCGCCATTATGCGGTTATATTATGCGTATTTATTTATGGTTTAAAGCAAATAAGAAAATGTAAGTATATCAACATTGATATACAAGGTGTAAGGTATGGTGTACCGAAAACTCAACGGGCGTGTTTAGTTATCGAAAAAATATAAAATAGATGACCTTTCCATACAAACTGTTCAATCAGAATAAGAAATTTGTATGGAGACGCCAAAAATGTTTCTTTGGGAAACTAACTGAGCACGCCCTTTCGGTTTTCGGTACACAGTCTCTTACACCCTTTATTTATCCAACAGAACAAAGAAACAAATTATATAGCCGTCTATGGCCGTAATAAGTCCAAAGTATAAACTTAAAGAATCCAAAATCTTTCGCACATATCGTTACTTAATCGTTAATTTGCACTGACAAAACAAGAATGTTTTAGTTAAGTGTCCTTGTTACAATTATTGTCTTAAGTTAGATATAGAACCTATGTTTCGAACACAAATTATTTTGTTAACAAACTGAATAAACTGAAACTTACTCTAAAATATTTTATATTGATTCCAGGACCCAACCCCAAGACTCAGCCTGCCAAGCAATGATAGACAAACGCTGTAGTTGGACGAAGGGCAAGGTGCTCGGAGGCTCCTCAGTACTAAACACGATGTTGTACATCCGCGGCAACCGAAACGACTACGACCAGTGGGAGTCCTTTGGCAACACTGGTTGGGGGTATGACGACATCCTTCCTTACTTCAAGAAATCAGAAGACCAGAGAAACCCCTACTTAGCCAATAACAAATACCACGCCACAGGTAATTTTCCCAACAATAAACATTAATGTAGTGTGTCTTTACTTTAAAGAATGTTGTAAACCTTTACATAAATTTGTTTTAGTCTATTGTTTTGTGTTACGGCTCTTTTTAGGGTTCCGTACCTCAAAAGAAAAAAACGGAACCCTTATAGGATCACTTTGTTGTCCGTCTGTCTGTCTGTCTGTCTGTCTGTCTGTCAAGACCCTTTATCTCACGAACGGGTAAAGGTATCAGGTTGAAATTAATACCATATATTAGGATCCATGAACCACACAAGATCTGAAAATTTCAATTTTTTACAACGACGCAATCAAAAGATATGGCATTTTATGTCCTCTTCTCCATACATTTATTCAAAAATTAAAAACCTACAGGGTACTTCCCGTTGACCTAAAATTATGAAATTTGGCAAGAAGCTAGGTCTCACAGTACAAATAATGGGAAAAGTCTGAAATCATTAAATATTACAACTTTTCTCACAACTAATGGTAACCAATTGTGGTGAGCTCCCGTTTCAAGAACATTCATATAAGAGAGGGGTCAAGTTGGATGGTCACTGAGGCGATTTTTGTTTTAGTTCTATTTAAAAACGGGAACACTTACAAACTTGAAAATTGGTATGTTTATAGGGCATAGGCTATAAAATAACAACAAATAATAAAATTTGGTCAAGCGCGTGTCGGACTCAAAAAATCTAGCACATTAACTTACTGAAATTTCAACTAATACAATTATGTTTATGTGGTGGTACGGAACCCTCAGTGCGCGAGTCCGACTCGCACTTGGCCGGTTTTTTGTTATCGCTGAGATTATCTTAACGTGATAGGTAAACAAATGTCAGCGTAAAATTAAAAGCAGTTATAAACACATCATTTATCTTGGCCCTTTTGTCATTGCAGGTGGCTACTTAACAGTACAAGATGCACCTTACAACACTCCTATAGGAGCTGCATTCATTCAAGCTGGAGAAGAAATGGGTTATGAAGTCCTCGACGTTAATGGCGAGAAACAAACAGGATATGCTTGGTATCAGTTCACGATGAGAAGAGGAACTAGATGCTCCGTCGCTAAGGCCTTCCTCCGACCGGTACGGCTCCGACAAAATCTTCACGTCTCTCTCTTTTCTCACGTCACTAATGTGATGATAGACAAAGAAAGCAAGAGAGCTTTTGGAGTTGAATTCATAAAGAACGGACAAAAGACTGTAGTTTACGCGAAACGAGAAGTAATCCTTTCTGCTGGAGCGATTGGTTCTCCACATTTACTGATGCTTTCTGGAGTCGGACCAGCAAAGCATTTGGAAGAAGTCGGTATCGACGTCATTCACGATTCTCCTGGAGTAGGAAGGAATCTTCAAGATCACATTGCGATTGGTGGTTTAGTATTCCGTATAGACTATCCAGTCAGTTTGGTCATGAACCGGCTTGTCAATATAAATTCCGCTTTGCGCTATGCCATCACTGAAGACGGACCTTTAACTTCCAGCGTTGGTTTAGAAGTGGTAGCTTTTATTAATACAAAATACGCAAATGCCTCTATAGATTGGCCTGACATTGAATTCATGATGACGTCTGCTTCTACCCCCTCTGATGGTGGAACTCAGGTGAAGAGAGCTCATGGCTTAACTGATGAATTTTACAACGAAGTCTTTGGAGAAATTAACAATGAAGATGTCTTTGGAATATTCCCCATGATGCTGCGACCGAAGAGTCGAGGTTTTATCAAGCTACGTACAAAGAATCCTCTGGACTATCCCATTATGGTTCATAATTACTTAACTCATCCTGATGATGTAGGTGTATTGCGGGAAGGTGTGAAAGCTGCTGTCGCCGTTGGTGAGACAAAAGCCATGAAAAGATTTGGAGCAAGATTCCATGACAAGCCTTTACCTAATTGCAAGCATCTTCCTCTTTACACTGATGAATATTGGGACTGCTTAATTCGTCAGTATACTATGACAATTTACCATCTCTCATGCACTGCTAAGATGGGTCCAACGAGTGATCCTATGGCAGTGGTGGATCCAAGACTTAGAGTGTACGGTATAGAGGGATTGCGAGTTGTCGACGCGAGTATCATGCCCACTATAACCAATGGAAATATCAACGCACCCACTATTATGATCGCAGAGAAAGCTGCAGATATGGTTAAAGAAGACTGGCAAGTTTCCACTCCACCGAAGCCAAGACGTAAACGAAGAACACTAAAATGTACCAAAATGGATGAATTAAATCGCTTATTAAAGATCAATAGACAAAACCTACTTTGTAGAGTTGCTAGATGACGGAAAAGATAGAGTTAGTGAAATTAAAAGTCATTTACGAGGAAAGCTGAAGAAAGAGGTACCAAATTAAAATCAAAGAGTATCTATGTACAAAGCATTCAGACAAAAAGGGGTGTAACTGTACAGTCACTTTTAAGTATACCCTGATTTGTTACCTCTATTTAAACTTAAATTATGCCATGTCAAAGGTTCATCCAAACTAAAACTATGGATTTACACCATGTAACCGAAAAACTTGCTGCAACAAGCATAGGTCGCAATCACGAAAAAAATATGACTTCCCGCAAAGAAACTCCTACGTGTTAGCGCATTTTGTATGGGAAATCGAAAGACTTTTTTCCGTAGGAAAAGTTGTTCAGTTTTATGGTCTGAGTCTACAGTTTCGGGTCTTTTTGCTCTCTGTATAATAATTTTGTAAATGCCATCCGCATCATTATCCGTCCGTGTGAGTGCATATACGTAAGTATTGCCCACTTCTCACAATCACAACCTAGCACTTAAGTTAAAGAAATGCATAAGTACTTGTATAGTATAGTTACCATTGTTTCTAGTCTTAGATCATCACAGTACGTTTTTATTGAATACGATTCAAAAATGGTGTATTTAGGATAAAATTAAGAAGGTGAAGTTGTAAATAATAAATAAGTATATTGAGGCTTAAATGGTTTTGTGTTACTCAAAATAAAAAAAATTGATAGATAGCTTACTTATTAACAAGAAACCCATGTATATTTAAGAGGCTAACCAAACTATTCGCATGGTCACCTTAAAACAAACACCATTTCAAGAGGCTAAACTATAGCATCGAACACTTTCAGTAGTACGCCCGTGTGGTGTCAGCAAAAAATATTACCAACCCATCTCTACCGGAGGATGGGCAGCAGCATCCTTCTATGTGTCAAACCATCTTATTACGTGCTGCGGTCACCAACAACCGCGGTCCATGGTGCCAGCCGCGGTACTTCCCCTCCAAATTGTACCACGCTTTTTTAGCTGGAATTCTGGAGGGAGCTCCCTGTCTTGTAGTAGACGTTTTCACGAGACGTTATTACTTTCAGGTACAGTAGCACGTAAAACTAATTTCTCACATCAGCTGGTCCTTACTTGGAATTGGCCCCGGCCCGGAGCACTGTGATGGACACAATACGAGTACGAGAGGGTTTCCAAAGAAACTGCATCTATGCAAACGTAGTTTACCGACCGTATACCGACCTTAGGAAAAGTTGTTCAGTTTGATGGTCGTAATCTCAGGAGTTTTAGGTCTTTTTGCTCTCTGTATAATAAGTACCTGGGCGACCGAGCTTCGCTCTATGATAGGTGCTTTAACATTAAAATATCTTCGGGTGAGCAAGCTATGCTACCCGCCAACAGATGGCGCTGTAGGTATTTGTCTAAAACGCAAAGGCTTAAATAATAATAATAGTTTATTTTCGTATTACAAAAAGCCACTATAAGTAAAAAAACACGGGGAAAACGAATTTTCCCAGACATGAGACCTAGCTAGATCGATTTTTCGCCCCCGAAAACCCCGTTATGGCAAATTTCATCGAAATCATTAGAGCCGTTTTGAAAAAACCGATTACAAATATATATATACAAAACATATATACAAATATATTTTTTTTTAGTTTAGTTTATTAAGGAACAAACAGTCTTTAAAAAAAGTCTTTTATTGCTCGTTTAATAGTATAGGATTTGTAAATGCCATTTTATCCGCCCCCTTTTGAGAGAGATTAATTTCTAAGCCTCCATTTTAACTGTTAGTGTATGTTGTAATCACTACAATTGAAAGTCCCCCGGCGCATTTTTCTATGGTGCATCCATTTATCCATCATTTCCATCTGTAATCGCTAATCTCAGAAACTACTGTATGGATTTTGATACGGTTTTCACTAATAAGTAGACTTATTCACGAGAAAGGTTTTTGTTTATAATTTATAAATATTTATTGCAAATTGACTGAAAAGTCGGAAAAAAGTGACTTTCGAGAGATATCCTGGCGTACGCTACGTAAATCGTTCAAGTTAATTTCTTTCTCTTCTTAATTTTAATACTATGTACAGGTCACGCAAACCAACATCCCGGTTGTTTTGTCTTCAGGTTTATATCAATAACACATCCTTTTATAACCCCATTATTAGAATGTGCCGTACCTACAATGAACTCGTCACTGAAAACTCGTCCTTAGACATATTTAACCCTAAACTTTCCAAATTCAGGACTAACATCAGAGCAATACTTTTCAAGTTTAATTAAGTTTTGGCACCTCTTCCCTTATTTTTTACTTTCCTTTGCTTTCTAATAGTTTTAAGTCTTGTTTTAAAATTAGTACACTAATAACAAAATGTTCCTTAGCCCAAATTGTTGTTTGCATAACTAACCCCTAATAATGTTTCATTCCTATGCTGTTTGTGCATACATGTTTAGAGATATGGTCTAGTTTAAGAACTATCTGTGTTTGTTACTTTCAATGGCTGTAACTTGTTTTGTGTGCCTATAAAATAAAATAAATAAATAAATATCTATTGCTCCCAAACAGCTAAATGGAGGTGCGAAAAAAAAATTTATACCTACCTCATCGAGTGGGGTATCGTTGTTAAGAGCTCGTTGAGTAGAGAAATACTGTATTTTTCACTTGGCCGGTTTTTTTTACTGCCTATGGTCTTGCTCATTACTTCGATCGATCTAGCCCTAAGGGCAGAGATGAGGTCGACGATGAAACGAGGTGCCCAGAAGAAGCCTATTCACTCATACATATTATATTATTAAAAAGTTGCGCTAGGTTTCTTAGCGCCATCTGCGTTTAGCTCTCTGTAACTGTTGCCTTTCTGGTGAACCAATTCAACCAGTTAAGTATGAGTTCGTTTAATTACACTTTGTAGCGCAGCAGTTTGCCTTTCAAACTTTCAAATACGAGTATTATGTTCAAACTAGTACAAATGACAAAACACAGATGACGCTTTTATCAGTGTAACAAGGTAACACCCTATGAATACACAGAATTTAAAAAAAAATTATACCTGTAAAACTGAGGCTTAAAATGAAAATATTTCGCAAGATTATACAATTAAGAATAAAATTAAATTAAAGCCCTATTTTACTATATTCCAGGGACTCCATTCTTGAATATCACCGTAAAAATTTAAGAATCACCTATTTTTATTTTCAAAATTGAAGATTGATATTCGTTAAATATAAAGTAGCGTTTGATTTTTAATTTTCAAGTATTATGATTTTTCAGGGTAAATTTGAGTTTTTATAGCTTTAAAAGTGATATTTTGTCCCCTGCTGATTTCAAGAATTGAGTCCCAGACTCTATCATAGTTGAAGAGAGAACGCCCAATACAACCATAAGTTCAGCTCTAGTGATTTTCTCAGATATCCTACCAAAAAATGAGAAAATAGAACAGAAACCTGAGTCAAAACCAACAACTAACAATTTCCATGAAATCTTTTCAACACTAAGTAGGGTATGTATGTAGATGTAGATACGTTAATTATTTTTTCTTACTATATTACTTAACTTCGGATGCACCTGCAGAGGAAAATGACGATCTCGCTTAGTCACCTTTTAATGTATCACACTTTCCTATTTGCTAAGGTCAATTTAGCGTACATTGCTGCTTAACTAACCTAGGTCCTCTAGGTCCAAATCGAAGCGAGTAGTTTAACTTGGTATGGAGTTAAAGTATTACAGAGGTATCGTATTTGAAACACAATACAATGTAGCGAAACACGAATTACAGACGTAGCTTAAAATATTAGACTACATCTAAGCTGTGTAGGCTTTGTAGACGAAATCTAAAAGTCCGCCAGTGTGACCGGTATCACGAAAACTATCGTTTTTATCGGAGATTTAACTGAATAAAATTTAAACTTTTCAACATTGCACTGAACAACCTTTAGCACTGAACAACCTTTAGGTCTGAACAACAACTAAATATGTATATCTCCCCCCGCACGGAATTTAACCGATACATAATTTTTACACCTCAAATTTTTAGAGTAGTTAAATACTACTTTTTACTTTTTTTTTTTTTTTCTGCGTGGGTAGTTGTGGAGTGAACATCAAAATTTATTACTCTGCAAGTTTTAAATTAACTAAATTATTTAATTGCACTAAATCAAACAAAAACACTACTCAGTGATGCTTTAGGAAGTGCTCCAACCTGTCAGCAGTTAATTTTCCTTAAATTAACTATCCTACAACCTTAGTGATAAATTTAAAAAGTGTAATGTAACATAACCTAAAAATGGATTACACTGCTATCAAGCATAACATGGCTGAGATGATGGATCTTTTCACCACAAAGATGTCTGAATTTCAGTTGGATCTTAATCAGGTCAAAGGTAAATCCACAACAGTTGCTTCATTGTATGCAGACTTTCAAAATTTCAAGGCTTTTGTTTGCTCCACTATGACACTCTTAAAATCCCAATTGGAGCTGTTGATCAAGGGACAGGATCGACTTGAAATGCGCACACGAAGAAAGATGTTACTATTCCATGGAGTCAAAGAGGAAAAAACCGAAAAGTTACCTGAAATTGTTGTTAACATTGTCACTACTAAAGTCGGTGTTTCTGAATGCACGGTGAAGGATCTCAAAGTGTGTCACCGAATGGGCAAGATAAGCGATAAGCCCAGGCCAATTCTCGTGAAGTTCTCGGATGTCAGGCTGCGTGATAAGATTTGGTCTAACAAGAAGGCCCTCAAGAGCAGTGGGACTACATTGTCAGAGTTTTTGACACGGATGAGACATGAAATCTTCACAGCTGCGCGTGATGCTTTTGGGGTCAGTAGATGTTGGACGCGTGATGGAGTTATCTTTGTCAAAATGCCCGATGATAGCCGCCGCACTGTTGAGACTATGGCTGATTTAAAGGACATTCCTGTGGTTTAATTGCATAAGTTTTTCGACATAATTGTTGGTTAACGAGTGCTGGTTTTAGGGCCATTAAGTTCGACATTTTCAAAGTCTTACCCGTCTTGAGTGTCATACACATGCCGTTCTTATGTCTGTGCAAGGAAAATACTATTCTCTTGTCTGTGTGTCACAACTAGTAGTTCTTTTTAACTCCTTTTACATAAATATTAGTTTTTATAACACCCACAAGTTTTGTTTATGTTAATGATGTGACGTATGTGTGACGTGACGCACGTAAGTTGACAGATGTCAGACTTTTTCTTTTTTTTTTACTTTTTAAATATTTTTTGGCTTGGATAACCTTCCGACTTGGCACGAGCCGGTTATGTTCACGTTTTGTTTTAAAACAGAGATAAAATATTATGTGTTGTTCGTCTCTTGGTTTAATTACTTCTAAGATTAGATATAAAATACATTATACGTGTCTTTGTTTAATCACTACACTGAATATAAAGTTATGTCTATTTTATTTTTTGTAAAAGGTTTCTTATGATGTACTTTTTATTATAAAATTGTGTAATAAGCTCTCTCTTTTACGCTGCTTACAGGGGAACGCTGCTGCTGTTATTAGTGCAGTTTGTGTGTAAATTATTAAATATTTTATTTATTTACTTATACTTGATATTTATTTATATATATAATTTGTATAATATATAAATTTATAATATACAACAAGATGAATAATAGTGTATCTAGTGATGAAGAACTACAATTTTTCTCTCTTTCCTCAACATCTGACACATCCCAGGACAGCTTTCATAGCAGTTCTCCCCCTCCCCTAGCCTTGGATTCTGCCTTAGACTCCATTTTTTCTGCTTATCCCAAACACTTTAATGTTATCCACATAAATGCTCAAAGTATTCCTCAACATTATCCGGACATGTTAACATCATTTGACAATAAAAACATTCATGCGATTCTGGTGTCAGAAACTTTCTTGAAACCGTGCCTACCCTCCACTTCGTACTCTATTCCTGGCTTTCACCTGATTCGGAATGACCGAGAGGGGAAAGGCGGTGGAGGTGTTGCCATCTATTTACGTAGTAATTTACCATTTACTATACTTTGTCAATCTCCCTCTTTATATAGCGAATCTTGTGAATATTTATTTTTGGAAGTACTGTTTGGTTACAAGAAACTATTACTAGGTGTTTTCTACAGTCCTCATCTTAAAATAAATTATTTTTCAGAGCTGGAAAATTTGCTTGAGCAATTTGTGCCGTATTGCGACCATTCAATAGTTATGGGAGATTTTAATACCTGTCTTATTAAGAATGATCATCGTTCGAAAAAACTCATTTCTCTAATAAATTCCTCTAACTTACACCTTCTACCTTCACAAGCTACTTATAATTTTCCACACTGTCAACCCTCATTACTTGACCTGAGTATCGTTTCTTCGACTGAACACGTCGCTGCTCATGGACAATTTTCGGCTCCCGCATTTTCATATCATGATCTTATATATGTGTCTTACAAAATCAAATACCCAAAACCCAAGCGGCGTATAGTAATGATGCGTAGCTTCAAAAAATTTAATAATGAGAAGTTTATGAGTAACCTGAAGGAAATCAATTGGGATGCTGTGTTTAGTGCGCCTACGATTGATGGAAAAGTTGAAATCTTCAATTCAATTCTCACTCAGCTCTTTGATATACATGCTCCTCTAAGACCTATTAAGCTAAAACACTTACCAGCTCCTTGGCTTACTCCAGAAATTAAAGCTTATATGATTAGAAGGGATAGAGCTAAGGTAAAATATCGTAAAAAACCTACTGATGATAATCGTGACAAATATAGATACCTAAGAAATCGTTGTAATAAGCTGTGTAGGGACGCACAACGATCCTATATACATGAATCGGTAAAAAATTGTGACCAGGCAAAAGTGTGGAGGTTTATGCGATCTCTTGGAATAGGTAAATCTAAGCAGCTGAATTTACAAGCCACTAAAATAGATCTCAACTCTTTAAATAGCCATTTCTCTTCTGCATCTTCTGTGACTGCCGTTGAAAAATCTAAGACATTACTGCATCTGAAAAATATTCCTACCCCATATTATGATCAGTTCACCTTTAGAGCTATTACAGTAAAAGAGGTAGAGAAATCTATCAACGCCATAAAATCGGACGCCGAGGGCTTGGATGGTATTGGTCGAAAGATGATAGTGTTGACTCTAGAAACAGTGTCTCCTATTCTATGTCATATCTTTAATACCTCACTAGATACTGCTTCCTTTCCTAATGTCTGGCGTCAAGCTTATGTAATACCTCTCCAAAAAATTTACAATCCTTCACATCCTTCCCACTATCGCCCAATTTCTATCCTGCCGTTTCTATCGAAAGTCTTTGAGCGCCTGGTACACCAACAACTCTGTATCTTTCTACAACGTAATCAGCTTCTAAGTCCCTTCCAATCAGGCTTTCGACTTGGACACAGCACAGTCAGCGCTTTGATTAAGGTCACTGACGACATCCGATTCGGTATGGAAAAGCAGTTAGTTACTGTCCTCGTACTTCTTGATTTTAGCAATGCTTTTAATTCTATAGATTTCGATATTCTTCTTAGTATATTATCCTCACTAAATATTTCTCCAATCACCGTGAAATGGTTCCGCAGCTACCTTAGTGGCCGCCAGCAGTGCGTTCGGTTAGACAATAAATCATCTACCTTCTGTCCCATTACTACTGGTGTGCCGCAGGGTGGAGTGCTTTCTCCCCTCCTTTTCTCGATTTTTATAAATTCTATTACTTCTCACATATCTTCCTCCTTTCACCTCTACGCTGATGATCTTCAGTTATACTGCCAAGGTCCGGCTGATAAGGTCTCAGACGTCATTTTCTCTATAAATAATGATCTTGCAAAAATTCACAACTGGAGCAAATCCTTTGGTCTAACTGTTAATCCAGCTAAGTCTCAGGTCATTATCGTCGGTGGGACAAAGCAGCTAGATCGGATATCATTTACAAACCTTACCCCTGTAATACTGAATAACTGCCAATTGTCGTTTGTGGATGTTGTCAAGAACCTGGGTTTGCTAATTGACAAAAATCTTTCCTGGCTTCCTCAAGTGGAAACCGTTTGTCGTAAAACTTTTGCTGTGTTTGGGTCGATGAAAAGATGGAAAAATCTTCTTCCCGTAAAAACTAAAACTGAGCTCGTTAATTCCTTAGTCCTTCCGATCCTAGATTATGCAGATATCAGTTACTTGGATTTATCCCAGCTCCTTTTGAACAAACTCGATCGGCTGTAAAACATGTGTATACGTTTCATTTTCGGTCTTAGGAAATACGATCATGTATCTGAGTATAGGAATAAACTAAAACTATTACCGATTCGTCAGCGACGTTACGTACATGCCCTCTCTTTACTATTCAACATCCTCAACTCTCCGGTTTCTCCTCCATACCTCGGTGATAATTTTGATTATTTAGGGTCAAATCATCTCTTAGCTTCCAGGTCTAAAAACGATAATTTGCTAACCACAACATTCGCAAAATCTAATTTCTATTATAATTCGTTTACAAAAATGTCAGCCCGATTGTGGAATGAACTGCCACGTGACATTCGTCAAGCAAAAACCAGTAATGCTTTCAAATCTAAATTGATCGAATTCTACCTAAAGAAAGAGGAAAGTTGTCTGTAGGAAAATAGGACACTTATTTGCATTTTGTTGTTATATTATTTATATAATGTATGTATATGTATATATATAAAGGTATATATTTTTATGTTTATTTATGTATATTACATCTGTGTATATGTGTATTATTTTATGTAAGTATATATGTGTATTTATTTATTCTATGTCTGTATTTAAGTATTTTGGTAAATACTTAAGTTTATTGTTTGATTTTATGTACCTAATTTATTTTCAATTTAGTCTAACTTAGTTAAGCAAACTCTGCACTACTCGTGTCCATCTCAGCGATTCCCAGTCCTAAGGTTGCCTGGAAGAGATTGCTCTAAGCAATAAGGCCGCCTTTGCGCGCAATTAGATATAAGGTTTCTTACGCAATTACTCTTAATTTGTGTGCAATAAAGAGTTTCTATCTATCTATCTATCTATCTATACTGTGCCGGTAAGTGACTGAAAGAATTTGCAATACTGGCCTCACTGTCGGACATTGGTCTCGTCTAAGGAGCCTCGTATAGGCAGAACGCCACCTGATCACGCGAGTCAAGGCGACAACTGCTTCCCTGAAACAAAGCGACGAGTAGACACGTCCTCTAAAAGCATGGTATGGTGCGACGTGCTTGATGCCTACTTTGAAACTAGCGGGAGTTGGTGTTGAGCCGAGAGGAGTGGAATAGATAGATAGATAAACTCGTTTATTTTGTCTACAGACACACATACATAATACAGACCACACTTAAAATACAGAATAGAAATTAATGCGACAAGGATAATAACAACAGTTGGAGCAATAGAAAATACATGTAAGTAAGTACCCGCTTGTGGTATGTATGTGTGCTGCAGCAGCAGAATAAGGGAGGCCATTGCAATAACTATAAACATCACTGCTGAATATGGAGGGAGCTCAGAATTTTCCAGCAAAGATGCGCGGTACATTTAGGGTGTCGTGCAACAGCAAGTAAGTGGTAACAAAACCAGTATAAGCTGAACCAGCGTTACGCTAAAAACACCTGACAACACAATTATCACTGACGAGCTGCCGTGTGTACTAATTGTGAACATGCTTGTGGGCGATGCGGCTCACACAATGGGCTGCGGTGGTTGGTGACCACAGAACGGAATACGAGAAAGAACGCTGTTGCTCATTAGTGCCCTTCCTCTTGTTCAAGAGCTCTTAATCGCCTTTTACGACACCAACAGGAAGGGCCAGGGTCGTAATCTTCTTAGCCAGCGCGACAGTGATCAAGCTAAGTATAATAATAAGTAATATGGAGCAATGTACGTCAAATTAGCTTCGGCTGTACCGGCACGCGCCGTGGTTATAACGGCTGTTATGTAACCGTAAATCTTACTTGAGTTAACTGTGATGTGATTCACTAAATATATGGGTTGTGTTACTCGTACTGCTGAGACTATGAAATTAAGCAGATTATGAGTAATTATACGTGTAAAGGCCTTATAAGCCGAAGTAAAGAACAAAATAAATTTTGTAGGGCTAGGCTTATGCCACAAGCTTCATCATGAATTCTATTTCTTTATGAAAAAAGGCATATACCTGACTCCAGTTCGACGATAAGGTATAATAATCAACGGCTATAAGCGAAGGGGTAGTGGTAAAAAATAGGTACTAACACAACAGAAACACGAAAAAAGCTGACTGAATGGGAGGAAAAGAGTAAGTACATAAAACTATGATGAAGATATGAAAGATCTAAAACGCTAACATGAGTTGAAAAGAAAATAGGATTCGAAGTTCACAGAGTCAGTAGTCGCCCAAAATCTGCAAGTCAAGCAAATCTCTGCCTTTAGCACAATAGATCCGTCTAAACCCGTTTTAGTTCAAGTGACATGTGACCTTCGAGCTCGTCGGGTCACTTCCTTGACATTTGAAAGACTCGGAAACGGAAATAGGTAAGTGGGTTCTTTACCGCAATAACACTTGCCATACTTCATACACATCGATTTTGTAATATACTTTGATGCTTTTTCCACTTACGATTTGCATAATCAAAGATTGTAATGAGGCGATTTTTTTTGTATTATTTGAACTTGTTTTGACCTCAATCTTGCGTTGATGATAGAAATGAGGTTGACAAAGAAACGAACTTTTTCTATAAGAAACCTATTGCGCAACTTGAAAAGATTTTGGTCTGTGAACTCTGGAATACAGAATCAGGCAGAGAATGGCGGCTTTGATTGGCCGTGTGGTGCATAGGCAAAGAATAGTATCACAAGTAGTAGTAGTACTGCGATGTAGTTGCCGGTGTTCCCCAGGGCGGTGTCCTCTCCCCTCTCCTATTTTCTATTTTCATTAATTTCCTGACTCCCTTCCTATCCTGTCATTACCACCTGTATGCTGACGACCTGCAAATCTATTCTCGAGCCTCCACTGATGATATCGACGTCTTGATTGCCAAACTTAACGATGACCTAGCTACTATATATAGATGGAGTCAATCGCATGGCCTTATCGTAAATCCTGATAAGTCACAAGTTATCATCATTGGAGGCTCGAAACAGATTTCACGGCTCAACTTCGATCTGATTCGACCTGTTACTTTCAGTGGTGTCACTTTGCCTTTTAGCAAAGTGGTTAAAAATCTTGGGGTTCTTTTCGATAGCACTCTCTCTTGGGCTCCGCACATTACCCAAACCAGCAGAAAAGCCTTTGCTGCTGCTGGATCGCTAAAAAGGTGGAAAAACTTGCTCCCCGTGAAGACTAAAATCGAACTTGTGCAATCCCTACTTTTTCCGATTCTGGACTACGCAGATGTATGCCTCATTGACCTCAATGAGGACCTGCTCAATAAGCTACAACGCTTGCAAAATATGTGCATCAGATTTATATATGGGTTGCGTAAGTTCGATCATGTGTCTGAATACAGGAGCAAGTTAAAATGGCTTCCTATTAGGTTGCCCACGCACTCCATCCTACCATAAGGAGAGTTTCCAGTACCTAGGTGCTGACCGCTCGCGTGTCTTTCGATCGAAGTCTGACAACATTTTGCGGGCTACATTAACACGGTCGGGCTACTACAAGGAGTCTTTTGCTTTAAAATCTGCTCAACTGTGGAATAATTTGCCCTCTGAAGTTCGTCACTCCGAGTCGCTTGCTATTTTCAAAACAAAACTGCATAATTATCTCCTAAGTAGTTCCTCTTCTGTTTGCAACTGAGTATACATGTATTCGTAACACTATAGTTATATATATATGTATATTTATATTTATTTGTTTATATTTTTGTATTTATTTTATATTTATATTTTATTTATATATATATATATGTGTGTTTTTTGTATGCAATTTTTTATTGGTACACTACCTGCTGTGATTATTTATGTATGTCTTTTCCTCTATACAAAGGTTGTCTGGTAGAGATCGCTCTCAACGATAAGACCGCCTTTGCCCACTATAACCTTAAGTGCTATTCTTTGTGTGTTCTTATGTTTATGTGTGCAATAAAGAATTTATTCATTCATTCATTCATTCAACCCATCTCTACCCGTGGGTGTCGTACGAGGCGAGGGATTATGAAATGGAGGATGGGCAGCTGCAGCGTCCCTCCGTGAATCGTACCATCTCACATACTGCGGTTACCAACAACCGTGGTCCATAGTGCCAGCCGCAACGCTAAAAAGCGTGGTGACTATGGTGCTTCCCCTTCACATTGTTCCAGCAGAAGCTAGAATTTTAAAGGGAGCTCCCTGCAGTGGACGTTTTATGGGATGTTATGATGATGATGATTATTGTAGGCACAGTCTGGGTCATCATAGTTTTATACTTACAACTTGTAACAAAAGGGTATAACAACCCTGAAGGAAGTGAATCTGCCCATAAAACTGAACAACTTTTCAAAAAAGCCAAAAAAAAAACTTTCCGTCAGGTATCACCTGATAGCACGTTCGATGACCTAATTTAGGAAGGCTAAGTTAAAATTACCCTAAACCGAAGAGCGCGTATGAAAGGGTGGTGACAGTAGAGGAAGCGAGGGAAGTAGGTACGTCAGGATCTTAGCAGGTGGAGGGCTGTGGTCTCTCAGGCCTCTGCCTACCCCGACAAGAAAGAGGCGTGATATGATGTATGTAACTATGTTTTATTATTCGTCCATGATAGAAGGTCTAAATTATTAGTATTATTTTTATTATTATGTAGCCTCTAATATGTCCCACTGCTGGGCAAAGGCCTCCCCTTTCTTTGGGGTGTAAGGGGTCCCAAATAAGATCTCTCGGGGCCCAAGCCAACCTTACCTGCTCGCGGTACGCCCTGCTGAAAACGAACGAGGCTCTGGCCACTCGTCACCACTCATTGGATCAGTATGACGGGTACCAAAAGATCCAAACCCCCTTTTCTAAACATTAACAGGTCTAAATAGTTTTAGTAATTCACCATAAAGGAAAAGTTCAAGAAAACGGCTCTAACGATTTCGATAAAATTTACCATAAGGGGGTTTTCGGGGGCGAAGAATCGATCTAGCTAAGTCTCATGTTATTTTCCCCGAGTTTTTAAGCTTTTTTTAAAAATACCGCTTTGTAGACAAAAACCTACAACGCCATCTGTTGGCCGGTAGTATAGCTTGCTCACCGAATGATATTTTAATGTTGAGGCGCTATTATAGACGAGGTACTAGATTCATATAACTTGCGAAACAGCATAGCACTTGAAGTGCTTGACCATTTTCCCACAAAGTTCGACATTGCGGTTTGGTATAAAGTGCTTTATCTCGAGTTTTATGAGACCTAGAGAGCTTTTGTTGCACTTGAATTGTAGCAAATTTTATTCACTTTAAAACTGATAAGGTAACTTCCAAATTTTGAGAATTTCTATGTTTAGCGGACAAAACGCAGTTAACACAAGTCTTTCGAAGCTTTGGTTTTACACTATTGTTATGCGCAATTTTTGGGTCTTCAGTTACTGGCTTATAACAATGTTTCCTGAAACTAAGTATATATCTAGCTTATGTTCATCAATGTCCATAACATAAAAAGAACGCTAAACTAGTCCTAACATGACTTCCTCTAACGTAAGAACTAGACTCCATTTGCACACAAGAAGTCTTAAAACCACTTGTTATAACAGTTACTAGTAATCTTTACGGCCTCTAGAACTACAATGGTTGCCTAATAGATAACTGGTTTCCACGTATGTCCCGTAAGAGCTACTGTGAGCAAAAAATTCAACTTCTTAAGTGAAAACAATCGTATTATCTTTGTTGACCACCGACCGATATCCAAAAGCGAACTTATCAAAAGATAGGATTTCTTCAAGACAACCTTAGGGTAACTAAAAAATATGCTAATGTGTTCAAATTAAAAAAAAATTTAGGTACCTACTCTTTTGATGATAACCTTAAGAAAAAAGTTCTTGATTTTTTTAACGAAAAACGTAAAGAAAACATCTTACATTGTAAGAAGCTACTGCAGGCACCGCCTTAATTAAATATACTTAATAAAATGGCGGTCAGCAATTTAGCCGTCTCGTCCTAATTATTTTAATGAAGGCAAGTACGAAAACGCACGTTTTATTGTTAACAAATTAGGCAACTAAAATACATATAAGATGTGAATTGCACAATAACAGCGGTAAAATAATTATTTCGTTTGTCAGTCGGTAAACTTTGTACCTGTTGCTCAATTTTTTTCCTAAACTGTACAGAGACAAATGTAGTTACTGAAAAGTACAGGCACAAAAATATCAACACGAGTAGAACTCAGAACCAAAAAGCTTGTTGGTGACGAGGAGAAGCTGATGGAAACCTTTGCAAACCAAGCTTCATAACCTGGCCCACCATGATCTTCTAAAGATTATACTTGGGTGTGTCCAGAGCTCCAGGAGCCTATTCCGCCATCCCACTTCCTTCATCAGGAGTCTAGACGAACCGCAGGATATCAACTATCTGATTGATATATATTTTAGCACGCAGCGTTTCGCAACATCTTTTGTAAAGCTTCAGTATTCACGAATAAAATCCCGAATATGTTCAATTCGCGAGTGAATGAGGTTATTCTATCTGAACTCGTACCATCATCGATTTTACCTGTTTCCTTAGGGCTAGACTGAGGTCAAGCGCAAGCCCATTGATTGTAAAACAGGTGTGACAGACACATGAAATCGCACCATGCCAGGGTTTCGATTTTACCATTTAAGTTGGGAACCCTAAAAAGGATCACCAAATTCACCAAATCTTCGACGACATTTTACAATTAGGTGTCGTTTAAAAAGTCAGCTATCAATCAAATAAATCTAAAAGACTACAAATATCATCAGAACATACCAAAGCTAATCGCACCGCGATTTCTTTGATTTGTTGCCTAAAGCTCAAATAAATCAAGCAATTAAATATAATGTTTGCACGTAGCAATGTGTCCACACAAACTTGATGTAAACGCCGATTCGCACTGAACACTGTAATCATGCAATAACTCGAATAATTGTATATCGGAGGGAACCGACCAGATAATTGCACATATTATCACTTCAAATAAAAACTGTAGTTAGATGTGGTTGCGCTTGTTACTATATAGGCGATGCAATTAAGATACAGTAGGTAAGTCAATGGGCATACCACATAGATATTACGTTACCACTCCGCAAATAATCACACGACGGGCTTATAAACTTAGTTTAGTCTTAGTTTGTATTATTACTTTCTAAGGTACCTATTATTGCATTTATTTTTCACCTCACTAGCTCGAAATTTTTTCTTTAGTAGTCGAAAAAAGGTTTTCGAAATTTAGAACGTGATGATGATGTGATGAATTGTAATGTAAGGTATTAGCGCTATTCGTTGGAATTTTCCTCAGTATAATAAAATGAAAATAGAAATATAGAAATATCTTTATTTACGAAACATTTGCACAATTTACAATAACTTGAACCCCGCACTAGGTAAACCTGTATCGCGATGAAAAATTGTGTGTTTCGCTCGGCACCATTTTATTTATTTTTGTTATTTCCTGTCTCGTGCCTTGAAACCCTTGCTACGCTCAGGATTCTTCTTTTGAACCCTAGAATCCCTGCTCAAGTTTCAATACAATGCACTCGCGCCAAATAACAATTTTGCTGTCTTGTATAACCAAAAACTAATTATACTTCAATAATCGCTAAAAAGCCTAAGATCTATATCCTCTAATCTAATATGATTACATCGCGAAATTACTTCGCAATCTCTAACTTACGTAATAAAGGAGAGATACCCGGAACCCGACTTCAGTTATGAAGTGGGGAAAACCTAATCACAGCCGAGCTGGGTGAGGAAGTAATCACCCGAGTGCAGTGTCTCAGACGAGCTAATATCTCTTACAATCTTGAGCACAACGTGAGCGCTGGTCATGCGCATTTCCATTGTTGTGGGTGGCGAGATGCAAATAATGCCGAGAATGTCTCGTACGACATAATACTTAGACACAACCTTTGTTTACAGTCCATACAACATATCGTAGAGGAATATCCGACTAGGTTTCCGGTAGAACTGGAAGGATTGCATCTGTTTACACCAGAGACGGACACATGGCTCTTTAACAACGATTTTAATTTTGAACTTGTAGGGAAGAAGAAACGCCGTACGATAAAAATAACAATAATGCAATTTAAATAACAATAATGCAAATAATGACATAAATTGATTATTAAGTTCGTTAAAATCGTGCATGTAAACCGGTAAGCATAGTCTATTCAGTGGAAAGCCTACTTGACTCTGTTATTTCCTCCGTAATCGAGTTTTCGTCAGGCAAGTGCAATGCGAACTTTCTTGCCTTAGACACTGTGCGCGGGCGCACTTCGTTTCGCTCATAATTTGTGGAGTCAAAATGAATTTACGTTACCGAAGCATATAATAGATACTTGTGAAACTCACTTTACCTGTTAGCTAAAAAGAGAAAAGGAACTCACCTATTACAGTGGTAAAGTTTATGCGTTTTCCTAAATTATAAAAGATTTACAAACAAACCATTCTCTGAAGCATCCAGCACAAACCTAAAAGAATGATCGCTAATTCTAATCAGTCGACTGTTCAGATTTTCAAATAGTTACTTTTGCAAAGTAAAACAACTTTATCAAGATAAAAGACATTTCATATATCATATCGTGTGGGTTCTAAGATCGATGACCGACCCCACAAATCACAAAAAATGGTGTCAGAGTTGTTGGACCCGCCAAAATCTTCTGACAATACTTCTTCGGTAGATGTAGCCGGGACCAACTGCTTAACGTACCTTCCAAAGCAGGAAATCATCCTGCCAGTAATAAATAAAAGTCAAAGTTCGCTTTCGATTTCATTCAAATCGAATAAAGTTATTACGATTCAGTGCGAGTTCGGCACCAGCGGTAATGTAACGGCAGTAAACGACCGAGTTATACTTTCACTCGGTCTCGGCTAGATTTGCGCTTACGCATGCACATGCTGGCTCGCTGCGACGAATATTTTCTTCAGTATTTTAGCAGTTATTACCTGAAAAGATAGATAATATTAGATTAAAATCAGTATAACCATAATAAATCTACTTTTGGAGACCTTTAATTGTTTTTTAGGGTTCCGTACCTCAAAAGAAAAAAACGGAACCCTTATAGGATCACTTTGTTGTCCGTCTGCCTGTCTGTCTGTCTGTCTGTCTGTCTGTAAAGACCCTTTATCTCACAACGGGCAAAGGTATCAGGTTGAAATTAATACCATATATTAGGATCCATGAACCACACAAGATCTGAAAATTTCAATTTTTTACAACGACGCAATCAAAAGATATGGCATTTTATGTCCTCATCTCCATACATTTATTCAAAAATTAAAAACCTACAGGGTACTTCCCGTTGACCTAAAATTATGAAATTTGGCAAGAAGCTAGGTCTCACAGTACAAATAATGGGAAAAGTCTGAAATAATTAAATATTACAACTTTTCTCACAACTAATGGTAACCAATTGTGGTGAGCTCCCGTTTCAAGAACATTCATATAAGAGAGGGGTCAAGTTGGATGGTTGCTGAGGCGATTTTTGTTTTAGTTCTATTTAAAAACGGGAACACTTACAAACTTGAAAATTGGTATGTTTATAGGGAATATGCTATAAAATAACAACAAATAATAAAATTTGGTCAAGCGCGTGTCGGACTCAAAAAATCTAGCACATTAACTTACTGAAATTTCAACTAATACAATTATGTTTATGTGGTGGTACGGAACCCTCAATGCGCGAGTCCAACTCGCACTTGGCCGGTTTTTTTTTACTTATAAAACTGGCTGATAAATTGTTGGTCACCTGAATATTTTAAATTAAAAAAAACACTACTTGTTCGACAATAAGGGCAGGAAAAATGATTCCGATACACTTTTTTACTGTCTCTTTTATTTTTGCAGTTTGCCGAGCTCTGTTTTATCAAACGGGTCTCAGGAGAATAAAAGTGATATAATTTGTAATGCGATTTAATACAGAAATCAACATAACAAGTCAGTACTTATTAAAAACACAGAGCGTTTATGACGAGCACTCTTCCTCTGAAAACTTTTAATTAATTTTGCTCGCATTCTGTCGCCGCGATATAGAAAACACATTCCATTTTATGATACTCTACACCTTCTTCTTTTCGAGATGGCAAAATTGATTATAAAAGCTTAGCCCAAAAAGTAACTAAATCAATGGACTTTTGGTTGCCTTCAAAAAGGTCCCTCCGAGTACAGGAAACTGGAGAAAATAGGGCACGACAAGCGTGTCTAGGCACTCATGGTTTTCAAATCTAAGTTTAAAAACATGTTATCGTGTAGTATCAAAAGCTCAAAGTGCTTTACAACGCGCGGAAAACGTTGCAGTTTCTATACTATTTAGCGGTCACACATTAGATGGCCCTTTTAAGCGCTCGTGGCCACCTGGTGATTGCTCTTTCTTTACGATCAAGTAAGTTAAGCCGTGGTCGGAACTCGTTTTTTCGAAGGTATATAGGGTTAATTGTAACTCGACCAATTTTCGTTAAGGCCTTATTGTGGCGGCTATATGCAACAACTTTTGTTCTACGACTTTTGAAAATTCTCAAAAAAAAGTTAACTTCCCATACTAATTGGATCGATCATCGTCAGTCCCCCCCTCCCCAAATAGTTTATAACATTCTCTTTATTTTTATATATACATATATTTATAGTTATTAATTGATCTCAGCATGTTTTAATCGTTCTGTTTGTTTATATTCTTTATTGTCAATGCTGTGTACGTTTGTAATTGGTAGACATATAAGAACTAGACCTAAGAAACCTTTTTATTTAATGTCTGTATATGTACTACTGTAAATGTACCTTATAAAATAAAATAAAAAGATCAGTATATAATTTTGTATGAATGAAAAAATATTTTTTTTGGAGAATTTCCAAAAGATGTTGCATTTAGCCTATACAATAAGCCCTTAAGCCGCAATCACACCTTCCTTAATTCAAAGACTATTTCGGCATACATTGCTGGGAGGTTTGGTTCTGTCAATTCCAATATCCTTATACTGTAGTGAATGGGATACCTTATCTTTTCACCACCACCACATTAAAGAGTAATGACAAAAAAAAAGTGTCGTCGTAGTCAATGTCTGGCTGGAAAATGTCTCCGACCATCATGTCGAAGGACACCCGCTGAACATACATTACAAAAACAATATCCTTATACTACCCTTACACGAGCAATGTATGCCAAATTCGTTTCTGACGAAAATTCGTCTAGTTACAAATCCTACTAATACACTAAACCTGAAAGTTTGGAAGTATGGATGGATGATTGTTACTCTTTCACGTAAAAACTACTGAAAGGATTTTAATGAAAGTTTACAATGACATAGCTTATACATCAGAATAACACATAGGCTACAATTTATAAACCTGCGCAGACGATGTCGCGGGCACCACCTAGTAACTCTATACATAGTTAGAGGACATTTGGCGTCTTGAATACTCTGAGAAAACCCCTGACCTGATGATGCCCTATTGCCCTCAACACAAGATGACTATCTAGAATCATAAAATACTACCAATGGTGTCGATTCTGGCAGACCCAAACTAAAACTAAACTAAATTTGACATGTCTAAAAGTGTTGCTGTCTTTATTACTCCCTACAGACTAATAAAAGACAGCATCATTTTTAGACCTGTCCTTGGTTTAGTTTTAGTTTGGGTCTGCCAGAATCGACACCAATGTGTAGAGCAAACTAATGATTTATTTTATGAAAGAGAATATTCGATTACACTGTAATTACTAGATAGGCATGTCGTTTAAAATTCTAATTAGCACCCGCCCATGCCGAATATAAATCACAATGTTTATCAGACGGAAACGTACGCCGCACGCGCCTTGGGCAGCGGGCTGCAGTAATTAGAAGTGCGTGTTGCAGGTAAGTGAAGACAAACAAAATGAGAAAAGTCCACGCAGTGCTAAATAATTTTGAGATTTTACTTGCATAGAAATGAAGAATTAAGTAGATTAAATACCATATTAACCTATTCCGTCCCACTGCCGGGCAAAGACCTCTCTTCCCTTCTTCCACTATTCTGCACCCGCTCTGACAAACCGTCCCCTTTTCAAAGAAGTCATAACATCCCATAAAACGTCCACTGCAGGATAGGGGGCTCCCTCCAGAATTCCAGCAAAAACGCGTAGTACTTGGAAGGGGAATTACCATAGTCACCACGCTTGTGAGCGTTGCGGCTTGCGTGCGCTGTTCTTGAAAACGCAGTATGTAAGGTGGTACGATACACAGAAAGATGCTGCTGCCCATCTTACGGTTCATAAACCCTTAGTCGGCTCTTACGACACCCAAGAGTATATAAGTAATAAGAATCAAAGAAGTACATAACATTTATTTATTCATAAAAACTACTTTTAACTCAACTTATTTAGATTCGCCTTCTGGCGTTTGATATTACCGCAATGTAAATTCTTTAAAATTAGTTTTATTTCTAACTAGCTGGTGCCTACGACTTCGTCTGTGCAGAATTGGACAATTCGTACAATATCTTTATAAATTGTAGCCTATGTGTTATTCTGATGTATAAGCTATATTATTGTAAAGTTTCATTAAAATCCATTCAGTAGTTTTTACATGAAAGAGTAACAAACATCCATCCATCCATACTTATAAACTTTCGCGTTTATAGTATTAGTATATGATAGGATACTTACAAAAACCAACTAAAACGATATTAGAAACATTTAAGTCACTTATGAGGGTAAAATATTATAGGACACAGTAGGATATTTTTTGGGGAGGCATTTGTCATACGACAGAACCTAAATATAACAAGGAATCCATAGGCTTCCTAGGTCAGAATGAAATAAAATACTGTTTCCATAGATTCCTTAGAGACAGAATCCCAAAAATGGTGAAGACGAATCGTCTAAAACTAACCATTTTAGGTTTATTAACTAGTTTTTAATTTTTGTGATGGATGACAAACGACTAAAATAAATTAAAGATGAAATTAAGCTGTCAAAGTTAGAAATTTTCATGTAAAATTTTCATCTTGCAGATGATTTATGTTTAAACTTTGAATAAACATTTCATTTGACTGCGTTAGAAAGCCCGCTCTTTTCTTCTTTCAGATTACTGTCCACCAGTGCTGAACGAGCTAGCTAAACCGTAAGCTGGAAAAATTACAACCAATAGGGTTGCTCCATTTTCCTAGCTCAGCACAGCGCAGCTCTAAGCTAGGAGTGGAGCAATCCTATTGGTTGGGAAGCCACCCTTGTCGAAAAGCGGGTAGCTTTATGGACCTATCGTATAGGCAGTTTATATTTTAACCGTAATTTCTATGAAACTATAGCAAACGCACTTACATATTACAAGTATTAAATAATATTTAACTACGTGGTATAGTGTACCGTCCATATCTCACGGATCGAATCACGCGCCGTCGGTCGCGGCCGCAGTGTCGTCATTATATTATATACAATATTATGGTATTATAAGAAGTTACACAACTTTATTGTTACCTGTATCAGTTTATTATCTGGTTTTGAAAGAGGTTGGTTTTGCCTTACATCTGGCGAAAAGTTATATTAGTCACAATGCACGTTTTGAAGATAACTTCCAGTTAAGCCCATAATATGGTACCGGATTTTAATAGCACCACCACATTTCTTAACATGGATGTTGAAGCTTATAAGAGCACCCAAAATAAGAATGATTTACCACTCTACCACTCTAACGGCGGCAGAGATTAAATAACACTGTCTTCACCACCTACATCACCGCGTGCCCAGTTACGCCAATTTTGATGTCTGCTAAGAAAAGCAACACGCCGCATCTCTGTTCTTGAGTGTCGAAAAAGGCAACTAAGGGAGCTTGAAACGTAATATGCAGCAGGCAGCAGCGTCCTTCTCTCCATATTACGTTCACCATCAAAACATCCGTAACATCCCATAGTCAATGGAAGTGGACAATGAGATGTTATGTACAGACGCCGGCAATTGCAAGAAATTAACAACAAGCTGATCTAATTCATGGAGACCTTTAAACAGTGCCACTGGGCGCCAAAGTAAGAATATTGTTGAGTGAAAAACCTAGCCACAAATTCAATACCTATTGAAAAATCAAGAAAAATAAATTAAAAATACTAAATACTCAAAACTTTTAAAAGTAACTTAAAAGCGCCGCCGTAATTAATCTAACAGAAATATTTAACAAAATGCGAATATTTTCGTGGGTCACACATTATTCACTCAAACTGGACACCAAATCGATGTCATCATTGGCACGACTGACCCCATCGCCAATGACGCTATGGGCTTTATTGATTAACTGAATACATTAATATAAAATTATAATAACTCAAAGATTTGTTAAGCCCTCGTCGCAACCAGCTTAAGGTGCGGTTCGAGAAGTGTTAAGAATGTTAATTATGGTTGTCATTACGACAGCTCTGTATTGATGTCTATTTCGTTGGATTAGGTAGAGATAGTTGCCCGTGACCAACCAACCCATTTCTAACCATGGGTGTCGTAAGAGGCGACTAAGGGTTTATGAACCGGAGAATGCGCAGCAGCATCTTTCTGTGTATCGTATCATCTTACATACTGCGGTTACCAACAACAGCGGTCGCCAGCCACAACGCTTACAAGCGTAGTGACTATGGTTAAATCCTCTCCAATGTACCACGCGTTTTTGCTCGAGTTCTGGAAGGAGCTACCGGTCCTGCAGCTGTGCCTGCAGTGGACGTTTAATGGGATGTTACTGTTAATAGTTACCACTTACGCAAAAACAGAGGATTGTCAGAAGTGTCCTTCTGAGTTATGTGGCAATGGCACCAATCACATCGGAGACGGGCAGGACACAAACGAGCGTGGCGATCTAACACTTCTTTGGGAAGCCAGTGTCCAGCAGTAGAGGTGTAAGGGATTTTATAAGTATGAGAGTTAGAAATGTACCATCGCATTGATACTGACTGACAAAAGGGCATGTATTAAACGCGGCGACAAATTAATCTGAATAAATCTGAATTAGGGTTTTAAAAAATATTAAAGCAGGTAGCAAAAACAATAGGTTGGTAGCTACAGTGCAGGATAATTTTAAGTAGAAAATAGCAGTTTTATAATCACTTATAAGCTTTGTTTTACTTTAAACTGGCATCGATTTTTTGTTTTGGTAACTGAACCGAACACATAACGGCGGAACAAACTAGAAAATAGGCTTTCTTAAATAATACTATGTGGTTGTACATAAAATTAACTAAGATGAGAAGAAAATATGAACATGGTCATAAAAAACATACTTTGTGCGACATTTCAAGTGCTCTAAATAAAGCAAATAGTGACATAAAAAAAATGTTTGTCTATAGTTTTATTTTTTGAGATAATTTTCCTACAATGGCGAAAGAGTTAAAGGCATAAAGGTACAATAATTGACTTTATTTATTCAACCCGCAATATTTTTTTATTTATGCCGAGCTGAGTGTTCCTCTTAGTTCATTGTTTATAACTAAATCTCCATAAAAATCCTCCTGACTCTAGGGGGACCCGCTGTGCGTATTTCTGTCTGCGAAGGGTCACAAGCGAACCTAACATAAACTACGTGTATGTGTCGTCCTGTCTGGAGTTTTATTTTAAAGGGGGCTGCGCCCTCCCGTTCCCCCGCTTCGTGATGGTAGTGGTCATTTTGAGAAAAGCAGTAGTCATTATAAAAAGGTTCGGAAGCACGCGGAAGTCTCATTACAAAGAAAAGCGAATTTATAATTAAAGCTCCAAGGATATGTCAGGTTCCCTTGTGACCCCTCGCAAACAGAAATAGAGGACCCTCACAGCACAAAAAAATATAAAGTCTTAAAATATATTCGAACCTCACTCTGTTTCTATGCAATAAGTACACATATCGCCGTTTTCATTAAATTATGATTCTACAAACAAAAATACTGTAATCCAAATACTTAATTAGAGTACCTGTTTTAATTTTTACAGCTGCTTGTAAATCGTAGCCCGAAAGTGTATTTTTATATGGAAGCCTATTGTTGCCATTAATACAATCTTTGTCATCCCACTGTTAATATTAGTCGCCATATCATTCGCCTCTGATTTCATTGCCCCTGTTTAATATATTTGCTACCTTAATGTATCAACCGTTATTTAGTTTATATAATAATCCTTGCATTTTGAAGCTCATCTAATATAATTATTGCTAAAATATTTAATCTGCTATTTAATTTGCTAACCCAAACTGTAAAGGAAATTATGACAAATGTGGCAAATAATTTATAATTTTGAATGAAATTGATTATTCCTATAATAATATGTTGATTCCATTTTCATTATAATTTTTTGTATAATTTTCTGACTATTAAAAAATTTAATATTTTTATCAATAAATGGATTGAATTGCTGTCAGATTAATTTATTAGCTGCAAACTGTTAGTTGCCGTTTCATTTGTTAGTAGCCTCGAAAATATTAAGCCTGACAAAAGTCTGTAAAAATAGATCATGGGACATTTCGTACAAAATCAGTCCTAAAATAAATCGAAAACGATATCCGCAAGCTCACATTATTTTCAAGAGACCTATCTAACGACACCCCACATGATGGGATAGAAAAAACAAAAAAAAAAATTTTAAGTACCACGTTGATATCCATACTGGAGCTAAACCGCGGACAGACAGACGGACATGACGAAACTATAAGGGTTCTTTGTTGACTACGGAACCTTAAAAATGTGACCTAGTGTGATGAATTCTTGCCGGCACACCCTGTATAAAGAAGAAGGTAAATGACAAATCCACGCACAGCCCAAACTGCTGGACTTAGAGACTTGAAATTTAGAAGGAAGGTTCCTATGAAGCTTCCTTATAAGGTCTAGGTGTGCACTAAGAAAGGATTTTTCAGGGTTCAACGTGTGTATCGTGAAAGAAGTAGACCATTTCATTCGTAACTTCACAGGAGTACTCCTTTCAATAAATGAGTAAACGCGTGTTTCAGGTTTTTTTTAGAATTCAACCCCTAAAAGCGGGAAATGGGGAGAAAAAGTTAAAAAACAAATATGGGTATAGTTTGTATAGTATATCGGGTGACTGGCGACGGGCGACTAAGGGTTATAAACTGGAGGTTGGGCAGCAGCATCCTCCTGTGTATCATACCATCTAACTTACTGCGGTCATCTACAAACTGGAGGGAGCTCACTGTCCTGTAGTGGAGATTTCATGGGATGTTATGATGAATCGATCTAGCTAAGTCTCATGTCTGGGAAAATTAGTTTTTCCCGTTTTTATACAATACCGCGTTTTAGACAAAAAAAGCGCAGCGCCATCTGTTGGCGGGTAGCATAGCTTGCTCAACCGATGATCATCATCATCATCCGACCGTTTTCGGTCATGGCGACCGCTGTCAACTCCTACATAGAGGTGTGGCGTTGATGTGCCCGTATGTGACTTACATATCCAATTTTTGCTGTAAACTCACGCGCCGACGATATTTTAATGGTGAGGCGGCTATTATACTTACTGTCACTTCTGTCAATTCATGATATCCCAAGTTAGGATATTGCATGATGAATTAACAGAAGTGTTAGGATTCCTAGCCACACTGGGGAGGGTCTCGCAAAATGATTATTGTTTTGACTGTATACCGGGATTCGAACCCAGGACCTCCGGGTCGAGAGCCAAACGCTCTAAACATTAGACAGGCTGTAGGTAACATTAGTTCTCATTTTGGCAACTATCTCGATTTGGTATGTTTGTGGGACTGTACCAGCCTGATTAGTTTTTAAGATGGCGCAATGATTTTAAAGCAGTTGAAGCTAAGCTACGCGTATAAAGATGATTCAGCACAAATCTGATGTTAATATCGAAGAATCGACACACTTAACATAATGCATGTGATATCAATGAGCTAAATGTATGTTACACAATTCTTTGCGATTGCAACATCGCACTTTCAGAAATCACGTTTATCCTCGTCAGATGAATGATATTAAAATTCTGAAATAACTATAAACACTTTGTTATTGATGCATAAGAAAGTAAAGTGCATGAGAAGCGTTGGTGAACGAAAAAAATCGGCCAAGTGCGAGTCGGACTCGCGCACCGAGGGTTCCGTACAAACCTGTAGGTATGTAAGTAAAGTTATGGTATTCCTTTATGTGTGCTATAAAACGTTGCTTCATGCCAAATTTCAAGATGCTAGGTCGACTAGAAGTATCTTTTAGGTTTTGATTCCCTTGCGAGTAGTTGCGAGTTTCAAAATATGCGGCTTACATTGCTGTTTCTTTTGATTGGTTTGATATAAGAGTTTGATTTTGTTACAGCTTAAAGATATTATAGACCTGAGTATTTGATATGAATTTCAGATTAATACCTTTACGTATTCATGAGGAAAGGGGTAGTAAGTATAGAATTAATAAAAATATTTTTATTAAATGATGTACCTAAAAATTAATGCTTTTTGAATTTTTTCCTTTATCTGTGCTATAAGACGTTGCTTCGTATCAAATTTCAAGATTCTGAATTCACGGGAAGTACCCTGTAGGTTTTGATTCCCTTGCAAGTATCGAAAAACTCGAAAACTTGCGGCATAAACGGCTGTATCTTTTGATTGCGCTGGCTTAGAAGTTGGATTTTTTCACAGCTCCAGGGGACAGTAGACTTGAGTATTTGATATGAATTTCAGCTTTATACCTCCACGCGTTCCTGAGAAAAAGGGTCGTGACGGACAGACGGACAACAAAGTGATCCTATAAGGGTTCCGTTTTTTTCCTTTTGAGGTACGGAACCCTACAAAGGTTAAAAAAGCCACAGAATTTTATTTTAAGTTGCAGTACCTCCAAAACAAAATAAATGAAAGATTTCTAATATAAGATCTAATAAAAGATTTTCGTGTTTTTGTAATTCAGTAATGTGTTTTGCAAGATTGAGTAGGTAATACGAGTATTATGATGTGATTAAGACTTACTTTTAGCTTGTCCAAATTAAAAAGGTGTCTGAAATTGGTTGAACTCAATAATATCGTCCATGATAATATTTAAAAATATTTCGCATACATAATATTTTTATTATTTATAATATTTTTTTCATGTATACACAATAGGGAAGGTGCTTTATCTATATGAGCAGTTATTTCCTAGCATTGCGAGTAGACAAGCGAAATAGAAAGTTCTCAATTTTATGCCTGTGATGAGGCGCTTGCGCAGATCGCTATCGCCACGAAACTGTTGCGTGTTCTACCTGTAACTGTAAACTTGCACTTTTCATTTAAAAATAGAATGTAAGTTTTGATTTACTGCATCTAGACTAGAAATCTATCTGATCAAGGCGACTTGAAGATAAAGTCATCGCTCTCTTTCTACAACTTGAAATATCGCGAACGCATGAGTACCGTTGCATTACACAAAACTTTGACTTTGAAGTTTGCTTATTTCACGAAAAGTGGTTTGGTGGACTTTAAAGGATGACCATTTATCCATTTTCAGGCTTCTAGATTAACGACAATAGCATTCGTATAATCATTACATGAATTCCCTTTGCTCGCCTGGAAGAAATTACTACAGCAATAACGACGTCTCACTGTACATGTGATTAGCAAGAAGTGCAAAACGCAATTGTTATATTAAAGGAGACGTTTCATCTCTGGACATCACTATGTACACCACCTGCTAGAAAAATAGACAAAAATATACTGAGTATATCACAGCACAGCAACGATTATTATTATCCAGTAGTTTAAACGAGAAAAATATATTATTATCCAGTAGTTTAAACGAGAAAAATATCAAAGATACGCTCATTCTTGCGATATGGCAAGGCAATGTTCATGTCTCAGTGGTCCAACTTTTTTTAATGTCACAAGTGGGCAAACGAAATAAGCAAAGTAAAGGTAAAAACATCTTAAAAATGTATTGTCGGCCGGGGTTCCATAGTAATCCAAAACCACTCCTTTGTCTAAAACTAAACTCGTCCGCGCGGTCAATATGTGAATGACAATTGCAGGTGACAATTGAGCTACATGACAGCTGTGTTGCCAGTCCAATATAGATGCCACTAATTTCGGTAAAAAGTGTATGCAAATCGAACAAGTACATTGAAGGGAAGAAAGGTGGAGGAAGACCTAGGCGAAGTTACTTTGACCAAATCAAGGAGAAGGTCAAAGTCGTGTCGTATCAGAAACTAAAACATCCGGCGGAGAGAAGGACAGACTGGAAGTTACTCCACCGACTAGAGCGTGGCTCTTAAGTTGAAGAAGAAGAATAAAATTACAATCCCAATCAAAGACCAAATTAAATATAGTTTATTCATTGTTGTATATTAAAATCTCTTAATGACGTCAGCTAAACTAAACTAACAATATTAAATAAACCAATCAAGATTGACAACTGGGCGAAAGAACTTGAGCAGTTAAGGAAAATTTATATCTTTACTCTAGATTAACTCATGAGTGGCGTATAGGAAAATAAATAAATAATCCTTTTAGATGACGATATCAAGCCCAATCCAAATTAAAACCAAATGTCAGTCATCAAGCGATTCGTGACATCAATTAATTTGAATGTTATGTATTAATTAGTGTTAACTTATATCCGCCGTATCTGTTCAAGAAAGATGGAGATTAGCGATATTTTCACATTATAAATGCCCGAATAGATCATAAAGTAAAATTAACGACCACCAAACGATCGTAAACACGGAATTCTGTTGAAATTATTGTTTTGACGCAGTATTTTACGATGTTGTATTTATTAAATCTGGAGCAGGATATTAGGTCCGAGTCATTCTAAGACAAAATTTAGGATGTTCAATAAAGGTGCAGCTGATTTTCCACCATTGCTCTGCGAGGGAGCTGGGTAAATTTCGAACATTTTCCTAGCTTGTCAAATGCGCTGTCAAATGAAGCAATCCTATTGGTTGGGAGTTGCCAGCTCACAGCTTAGCTCTCTCGCACAGTGCTGAAGGAAGGGCAGACTAAAGAGTACCCTAGATCGACGAGCGTGTATAATGAGGTAGAGGAAGCGAGGGAAGTATGTCAAGATCGTAGCAGGTGGCGGGCTGTGGTCTCTGCCTACCCCACAGGGAAAGAGTCGTAATGTTATGTATGAGCGAGCGTGTTATGATAGATGAGAGTCGAAGAAACGAGGAATATCGTAGCAGGAGAAAAGATGTGTTATCTACGCACCCCGACGGGATAGAGTCCTGAAGAGAAGTTATGTATGTATCATTGTATATAGTGGAACCACAGCCGTTAGCTACGAAACCTGTGCTCACTACTGAGCCCGGCATGACCGACGAGGAGGAGGATGTTTCCGAAACAGATATTATATTTACAAATGATGATGTCGCCAAGGTAGTGCGGCAGATGAAGCGTGGCAAGTCACCCGGTCGTGTCGGACTTAGTATTGAGCACGTCCTCGCGGCTGGCGAACCTCTTTTTGATAAGTTGGCGTTATTTTATAACCTGTGCTTACAACATACGCACCTTCCAGAAGCATTGATGGAAACGGTTGTGGTTCCTATCGTTAAGAATAGGACTGGAGATCTCAGCGCTCCAACTAATTATCGTCCCATCTCACTTGGTACTGTGATAGGTAAAGTTTTTGAAAAGCTGCTGCAGCCAAAGCTGCTGAACCATTTGAAGCTAGATGACGCACAGTTTGGCTTCCGTCAAGGTCTTTCAACGGATTCAGCCATTGTCAGCCTTAAGCATATCGTCAACTACTATGTTGATAGGAATACTTCCGTATATGCATGCTTCTTGGACTTGAGTCGAGCATTTGATCTAGTGAACTATAAAATTCTCTGGAAGAAGATGCTCGACTCAAACATTCCGAGAAGCGTGGTGAGTCTGTTGAAATTTTGATACGGAGGCCAAACCAACTACGTAAAGTGGGGCGACGCGACCTCTAACGTTTATAGGTTAGAATGCAGAGTACGCCAGGGGGGATTGACCTCGCCGGACCTTTTCAGCCTTTATATCAATGGTCTTATTGAGGAGCTGAGAAGCACCGAAATTGGATGTCACATAGGTGGCGTATGTGTAAACAATTTAAGTTATGCTGATGATATGGTGCTTCTCAGCTCCTCAATCAGTGCACTAAGAAAGTTGGTTTCAGTCTGTGAGCGTTATGCGAACGCCCATGGGCTGAAATACAATGTCTCTGAAACGGAGATGATGGTCTTTAGGGCTGGGAAAAGTCCGACGAGGGTTCCAGATGTTGTTTTGAATGGTTTAGCAGTTAGGGTTGTCAAACAATTTAAATATTTGGGCCATATATTGTCGGAGGACAGGAAGGATGACTTAGACATCGAGCGTGAGAGGAGGGCAGTGTCTGTTCGGTGCAACATGCTCGCGCGGAGATTTGGCAGGTGTAGTGGCGCTGTCAAAGTAACGCTTTTTCAGGCTTACTGCCAGTGCTTCTATACCTGTCAACTATGGACCAATTACCGGAAGAAAACGTACAGCCACATGAGGGTGCAGTACAATGATGCGTTCCGCATCCTCATGAGGTATCCGCGGTGGTGCAGTGCGTCGGGCATGTTTGCCGAACAGCGAGTGCCAGACTTTTTTGCCCTTATCAGGTCGCGCATAGCATCCTTCTGGTCAAGATTACGAGCCCCTAGCAATATTATCCTAAAGACGGTGTGCGAGGGCATTTCCAGTCCTATTTTTAATTACTGGCTCTCAGTACACCGGGACGCAAACAAAAAGTGATTGTGATACTTTGTTACCTTTACGGTTATTTTTATTATAAGTTATTTTATTTTATTATTATAAAATTTAATTTGTATTTAATTTTATAATTTTAATGTAAAATTTTATTGGGTTTATTGCCTTTAAATAAAGATATATTATTATTATTATATCATTAAGATTCAAGAGCAGCGAATACGAGCCGGAAAGTGTAGCTTGGGCAGGCCTCACAAAAGATAGACCGAACGGCTCGGGAAGTTGCTAGATGCTGGCAGCGCAAAAAAAATGTAAATGTTGATTGTGCAATTAATCTGAATTTTTGTGAAGAGTAAGCAACCGGAAATCGCGAACCCCTCGGAAACATCGAGAACTTATCAAGTAAACTCGAACACCTGTCTGTCAACCACAACAAAAGCTACTATTCAACCATCATCAACCTTCGGCACTGCCACATAATAGTTGCAATACTTGCAATGCTCAGCGCAATGTACTACGTATATCTTCCGCGCAGTGGTGGAGGCCCACGCATGCGCAGTGGCGAAAAGACGCGCGCGCAAGCGACATCGTCGCGCACTCTCGCTCTCGATTCAACAGCTTTAAACACTTATTTTTAATGAAAACGAGTATGTGGATTTGTTAAGGGAGTTTCTTGAGAAAGGATTTCAACAGCCGAAGATTGAAGGCTAATTGGGATTTTACGGTAAGTGACTTTTTACATAATTAAGGAAATGTATAGTAGCAGATTTAATTGATAAGATTTCTAACTTCTAATATAAATCTTGTCTAATTATGACACCAATACAGTACCTACAGAACTTAAACTCAAGTAGGTCCTATCATTATAGCGAAATGAACCATAATAATTAAGTTGATAATGTAAATCCATGTCTTGCAATAAAGATTTGAGATTTATACTAAATGCTATTAGAACACAAGCCGTGTGCCCGGATTTACAACAAACTTCTATCCTTCGTTTAACCCCCTTGGTGGATGTCTTCGAAGAATCCTTTTTTAATTGTTACCAGTAAGACTTGCTTAATGGTGTGGTCGGCTGTGAGCGTGCCTTCTACGCCGTGGGCCGCGGGTTGGATCTCCGCCGAGGGCAAGAATTTGTCCAATGAACACAAGGGGTTTTTCTGCGTCCGGTACCCGTAGTGAATTGTCCCCCAATATCTTATAAAATATTTATTTAACCTCTGATATGTTAAGGAAAAGAACTTCTCTACAAAACTTCATGCTAGACCTATCGATTTAAGCTGTGTGTAGCCTGTCAGTCATCAATCATCATCTATCAGACAGCGTTTAGTTGGGATTATAGAATTTGTTACAGTTTGTTCGTCAAAAACTTTTAAGACCCAAAAACTGACTCTCAAGGCTCTATGTCAGCAATGTAAAATAATATTTTGATTGTTTTAATAACCCATCTAAGGTCATAATTGCAAAAGATATAATTCCATTAAAGTTTCATCAAGCATTTATTTTGAAACGGAATATACTGTGGTGATTGATCAATGATACCTACAACGACGATGAATGTTTTTTTTTAATATCAATGGGTTTGCTTTTGATCTTAATTAGCCCTGAAGATAGAGATGAGGTCAACGATATGGTACGAGCTCACCCAGATTAAGCCTATTCACTTGTGATTCTCGGGTTATATGACCTCAGGAATACAGACGCAGATAATGAAGAGGAAGAGATCTTTTCAAAAGTATCGGTAACAAAATCTTACGAATATATTCACATTCACTCACAAATTATGTACGTACATACATAATAATATGACAGACAACAACTAGTAAATATGGAGGTCAGTGCAAAACAACGCGCAGCTTAATACGCGATGCTAAAATCATGAAATGTTGCCCCAGGAGCTCCTTATGATATGTAGTTAATTAGCTATAAAAAAGAAGTTTTGATAATTCTTACCCTAATATCAGGCTTCCATATCAAAGTACATAACGTGCATCTTTGAAGACAGCGGATGATCGGAGCAGTATTAAGGCAGGGAAGCACAATATATCCTATGTGTAGGGTCGAAGTGCTGAGATCCACAGGAGGAGGAGCCGCAAAAAATAAGATAAACAAGGATGAAAGTTAGCCAAATTTTCTCGTAAGTTGTATTTGCTAATATTTTTTTCTGCCAATTATCTTTCTAAAAGAAAATAATGAGGAAAATTACTTCCTTTACAGTGTCGAAAAAAGAGTAATTACAGGTAACCGCGGTGAACGTAACACACATTTTATATTTGTAAGTAAGCCAACAACATTAACAAAAGGGCCACAAAGCCGCAACTAAATTACGCAAGTTACATCATACAGAATGATAATCTGCTTCTTTCTACAAATATACAGGGTTCTAACTGCAGAGTTCTTTTTGCTCAATAAAATATCGAGTATGTATTTGTTTACCATGGTTGCATCAAATACCTACAACACTCAGTTTTAGTATAAGTGATGATTAAGTTAATAAACATTATTAACGATATAACACAAAACGTTCAATTTTGTAATGAAAACTATTTTAAAAAAACTTTTATTTTAAACATTACCCACTCAAGTACCCAATAAAGTTTTTTAAATTAAGCAAATCTCAACTCAAAATGAATGGTAAAAAAATGTATGGTCAAAAATGTCTTACAATAGCTTTGAGATTGGGTTCAAGATAACAGATACCAACTCTAGTATTATAGGCAATATAAGGCAAAAGGATTATAAGTTTTGCACCCTTTTTGATATACCTTCTAAGAAAGCAGACAGGTGCGTATCATTTTACTATAATTAATTTATCCTCTAAATCTATGGATGTTACTAGATCCAGCGGTATAGACTATGCGTGCGTTTTCTGTTTAAGCTTTGAATGACTCTGTATTCTGCTACACTAAATATATAGATGGATGGATAGTTCGGCTCGCCAGCTTGCGTATACGCACTTTCCATTGTAAATATATACGATTTGTTGATAGAGTAGCACAAATGCGAATTGAATATGGAAAAGAATGGAATTGAATAGAAAAACGTTTATTCTCTGTAAACACATACAGTACATAAAAGACAATATTTTTAGCTTATAAGTACTACAAAGTAAAATCACAGTTATACATAGAAGGCAACATGAAATCAGTAGTTACTTACATAAAATAATCCTATTCTAAAGAGAAGCATCAACAAAGTGTCAACTATGTACTGTTTGGGACAGAGAAAAGGTTCAGACTCAGCACGCTGTTCATTCTGCCCAAACCTCAGGGTTGAGGTGAGTAAGAAAGAGCGATACAGAAAAGACTTAATATAAAAAATAATCTGTATATTTATAGAGTTACCAAAAGGAGCTAGGGATGTAAACAAGTAGGTAATATAAATATGTGTTGAATACATTTACTTATATATAGTTAAATAATATCATTTGGAAAGTGTCATGTAAGATATGCTAATGTATGTGTGCGTATGAGTTTAGAAATATACTATGGAGATTAATTTGGTACTTTTGGACAGCTCAGCTTTACTTATCTGAGGTGTTAGTAAAATGAGTTCTATTTTTACAAGTGTTTGTATGATACAGATAGGTACTTGAATGAGAAAAAATGTCTACAACAGTAGGTCTACAGGGTCTGTTATATCTGCATACCTGTCTGACGGCTGATACACTCAAGAAAATGAAAAATTTTAGTTTTAAAATTTTCAATATAAGCATATAGTTTTTTTCTTACAAATTGACCCGAGGCTCGTCGTTTTGTATGGAAAAGGAGAATGTAAGTCGTAAAACATAATTAAATCAGTTTTATGGGTAGAGCCATGTGGAGCCAATGGTAGAGCAAGAACCCGAGATGTTTATAGACATATCAAAGGCCCTGAAAATTTTCGTTTGGCACACAAAACAATACAACTTTTTTCACCATGGGAATCGTAGTGAAACCATCTGTCTTAGCTAGTCTTAAACACACTTCACATTAAACCCATCAGCCAGGGCAAGCAAACCACGCGCAGGTAGGATCAACACGGATTCTGTATGTCTGTGAGATTTCTCTCATCTGGCCTTTTGTCTTGCCCGGGGTATTCGTTCATCGGCTTACGCGAGAACTTTTACAAAGTCACTAGCAATGCTGCCTATGTGGCGAAGTATGATTTTAAAAAGAAGATCATTTTTGTTTTCTCAACTATTATGTAGTGAATCTGTGTTGCCAGCTACATACAACAGAGAAGTGTGGCGCCATTTGGAGGAAAAGTATTTAATAGATCGCTGGAAGAGCGATTAACTAAGGATTATGGAATTTTGCAGACAAATTCTACAGCCTAAAAAAATCGGAAGTAATGAGCTGGAACAGCAGCCAGAAATCTAAACTCAAGCACAGAATATATATAAAAGTAAACAAGTTTACTCACGGTTTGTCAGCGGGAGATGGCAGGCACGGAACGCAACATTGACCGAGTTCCACAGACCCAGGTCATTGAAGTGATGTAGCACTGAAAGCCTACACCTTTGACTACATTTTGAGCTAAAAGAACCACTGATTGGGTATCTCCAGGCGTCAGCAATAGCCGTCTTTGAAAGAGGTGGTAAGACGAATTGCTATGTTCGTGGATGGAAACATGGATATGAGTATTCTGGTACTTATTTCGAAAGAAAACAAAATTAATCTAAATATATAAAATTGCTTGTCCTGACTTAATGACTGAATCATCAACGCCGAGCCGTAACCACTATAGCTATAGATCTGAAATTTAGTACACAGATTTTTTGCACTTCAAAAACACCACTAAGAAAGGATTTTCCGAAATTCGTCTCCTAAGGGGATGAAAAAAGGGATGAAAGTATGTATGAAAGTCCTTTGTTTCTTGAGTTAGATTCACACAAATTTGAATTTCAGCTTTTGGTAAAAAATTAATAAACGGTGTTTAAGCGTTTCTTCAAATTCACCCTTCAAGGGGGTGAAAAAGGGGATGATTTTTTTCCGTATGTTGGTCTATAAGTCTTTCATTTTTGAAGATAGAATTATATAAATTTGGTTTTGACCCTCCGCCAAAAATAAAAAAGTAAGTGTTTGAGCATTTTTAGAAATTCCTCCCCTAACGTGATGAAATAAGGGATGAAAGTTTGAAAGAAATTCTACAGTTTTGTCATGAGGTACTTGAAAATTTGGATTTAAGTTAATTATATGAAATAAAGAAATACATGCTTCAGAAATTTTGAGATATCATCCCCCAAAAGGGTAAATAGGGGATGAAAGTTTGTATGAAAATCCTACAGTTTTGACAGGCGGTACTTGAAAATTTGGGTTTTAGCTAATATTAAGAAATAAAGAAACTTCTGTTTCAGCAATTTGAGATATCAACCCCCAAAGAGGTGAAATAAGGGATGAAAGTTTGTATGAAAACCCTACAGTTTTGACATGCGGTACTTGAAAATTTGGGTTTTAGCTAATAATAAGAAACAAATAAACTTCTGTTTCAGTAATTTGGAGATATCATCACCCAAGGGGGTGAAATAAGGGAAAAGTTCGTATGAAAATCTTACAGTTTTTACATGAGGTACTTGAAACTTGGATTTTAGCTAATAATCAGAAGTAAAGAAACACGTATTTCAGCAATTTTGAGATTCATCCCCGAATGACAGTTCATATGAAAATCCTACTAAAAATTAGGCTTTCGGCTAATAAAAAGAAAGAAATAAACATGTTTCAGCGTTTTTGAAAAATCATCCCCCAAAGGATAAAAATTAGGGATGAAAGTTGAAATTCTTACAGACCAATAAACGGGCCAAATGCGAGCCGCTAGTTGGGAAGTGTATTAAATGCGAGCGAGGCCGACGCGCACTTCACCAGTTTTTATATTTTTTTGTTATTCTATTTTTTTTATTATTCTATTCTATTTTTTTTATTACGATAAATCTAATACAAAAAAGAAATACGTTTCAAAATCGAGAAATACGGAAAGTGGGACCTTTTAATAAACTCTAGGTTCTCGTGCAAACCCGGGGCGGGCCGCTTTTTAACTATATAAGAAGAAAAAAAACTTATAAGTCAAAAGTGTAGGAAATAATGATTAATCTCCCAACGATTAATTTCAAAACACAAGCTTACAAAGTAGGCACTGATTTGATAGCATTAAATTAACTAAATTTGATGTAAATTTATCGCATAAATGATACTAAACTTGTCAAAACTATAACGATAGATGATTATTTAAATGATTTATGATGCTCACTGTTTAAGCAGTTGGAAGCTTGGAATCGATCTGGAGTCTAGACCCCTATAGAGATCTGGTCTACATTTTAAAATATAATAGTATAATATTTTGAAATGAGGTAAATCTGTTACATCCAGCATCGTATCAGCCGAAAGACGAGCATGTTCATATTAAACTAACACAAACCAAAAAGTATTCTAAACCGACGAGCGTGTAGAGTCGAAGAGAGGTGGACACCAAGTTTCACAGTCTGGCCCACCGTCGAAAGGTTGCATATTTGTCGGTCTTTTTCAAATTGTACTTCAAAAGAGTGTGCCCAAGAGCTCCATGAGCTTACATCGAAATCCACTTCTTCCAATGGGAGTCCAGACGCACCGCAGGATATCACCTACACTTAGTGGATATTCCACCCATTCAACTAAAGTGCTTCGCAACATCGTTTACACCGCTCACAGCTTAGGAGGGGAATTCTCTGCCTGCGTCTGCGTTTCAGAGTTCATACATATAACCTGAATCTATTCAAGTTGAGAGTAAATAGGCTTCCTCTGATTAAATGCTTTCTTTTTCTTTATCATCTTTTACAGAGTTTATCCATCTTTTATTCGGATTTTTTGCGCTCTCAATCCCTCTTCTACTCGTACATCCATACTCCGATACTCGTCACTTACTTTGATAAATAATCTGTGCATATCACATTGGCATGTCCATACATGATCCCTACTATGAAAAATAGTACAAATACGCAAACACCACAGGTTGACGTGTAAATAAAGAACATCTTTCTTTGTCACGAGTCACGTCCAACGAAAGAAACCACCCAAGTTTGACTTACCTAATATTTGCGTTAGGAAGTTGTCAAACCAAGAGTAACTGAACTTTTAACGGACACAGTCACAGGTAGTAGCTTCGTTTGTAAACACACCATTGAACTTTTTGTGAGTAGTTAAAAATATGTAGTTTAATTGTAGTTATGGTTTCTTACTGAAACAAGGAAAAAACAAACGTCGTTGTTTCCGTAAACAAATAACATGATTAAAATTCTAATGTAGTGATTTTTAAGATAGGGAGTATAGTTCTGCCCACCAGGGTACATTTGTGACCTGACGAAACGATCCCTTTTAGACTTTTTGGCCAAAAACTTTTCAGCTATGCACCGCAAGGACAAGAACTGATCTGTAAATCCCATTCCCTTTCTAAATCCCGCTTGCACATCCGCAAAAAAAATATTTAAATATTGGAAACTGCCTCATAATAATATCAGACGGCACACACATCACCATGACGGCATCAGGATTCGAAATATCTTCCTGTCTTCTAAAACAAAAAACATACTTAAAAACAAAAACCCGACTGTGTAACAAAAATAAATGGTACAGCAGCTGTGCACTTACTTTCTCGCAATACTCAAGAAAAACTATAAACCGCAAACTTAAATTTGTAACGCCATACACGTTTATTTACGTTTTTCCAAAAAAAAATTCGAATGAAATATACAGATCAATTCAGAATTCAAATTGTCAAACATTAAAACAAACAAACTTCAAACGATTTCGAGTAAATCACATGTTTAACTTTTGGTAGTACTGGAACACCCTTTATATGAATTTTCACAGATCAATGGATACTACCGTAGGATGCTTGCATGCACATTTTTTTAATTTCCCTACACATGTTCCTTATGGATAATTGTTCAGTTTGGTCTACTGAGCAAGCCCTTTCAGTTTTTGGTACACCCTGTGTACTAAATTTTATTGAAAAAAATCATAAATATCTACCAAATGTCTACCAGTCTGGTAGACAACCAATCCAGGATTAATATTATAGAGAATTTTAATAAACTCAATGGAACCAATTTTGGGTAAATCACATATTTACGTTTTGGTGGTACAGGAACACCCCTTATATGAAATTACATAGATCAATTGATACTGGTGCATGATATCTTACATGGAGATGCTTGGTCATGCAAAGTTTCATCATGATTCTATGAGTCGTTTTTGAGAAAATTTCAATTTTTCATTTGGTTGTATGACAGCTACCCTCAAAATGAGAGCCAGAAGGAAACCACTCAGAACCCTTCGATGATTTGCATAAAACTCCTAAATTCAAAATATGGTGTCAATCGGACCATTCGTTTAGCTGCTAGACCAAAGCGTGACGGACAGACCGACCGACCGACGGACCGACGGACCGACGGACCGACCGACCAACCGACCGACCGACCGACCGACGGACGGACGGACATTTTTGGGAGACTTGTTTTTTATGATGTATAAGTGATATAGAACACATTTTTGAGAAAATTAGAAAAACTTTTTTTTTTCACGAATACAATACCTTTCTCGCTCCGCTCGAAAGTAAAAACAAGCTAGGATGTAAAGTTGTCGGAATAGAATCACCGCAAATCGATGTTCAGGATAGCTGTTTGTAACACAGATATACTTTTGGTTAAAACAATCATTTTGGTCAACAGTTCTTAAAATATTCCCATTGCGGGGAAAGTCATGACGATATAAATTTTGTGTAGGACTTGAATACTTTTTTCAGGTTCTTAAAATACATTACACCAATTCCTTTCGGCTACCTATTTTTTTATAAAATATTTAAAAAATGTAAATACACATGTACTGTGCTGTTATTGTATATTGTGTTATTGAAAAATTAAGAGGGGAATTTATATGTTTACTTTTTCGTCTTCGCCAGTGACTGACTGCAGCTCGCGCCATCAAATCCGCTCTGGTGCAGGGTGAGGAGTGGGGGGTGGTAGGAATAGTAAATGTGTGAGTGAGCACAGGTTATATGTACCATAAACTACAACAACAGCTTAGCACAGTACAGTTCGATATGTTTCAAACAATTTAGAATCTCAAATGCACATCCAAAGAAAAAAATTTAAAAGATAAATATTATAATTTTTAAAATTACTTTTTTGACGTTGGATATGAGTATGTTACCGTTAATGTGCGAAAATCAGGAAATCTGCAATTACCTGCCGGCTGAGTCTGTTAGAGAACGAAAAAAAGTTAAGACAAATAGTATAACACATCAAAATCGGTTCAGCCGTTAAGAAACAATGAAACGGACATACGTACAGTCAAAAGCACATCAATCTTGACACATTGGACTTTGCACCGTTTTAATTTCGATAGAGTTACGGGCTAGAGTCGCACTGCGAGTGTCAAGCTTGACCTGTCGTTGACTGTACTTACAGGTCACACACATAACCCCCTCTTGAGCTTCTCCACAGACGGGTAAAATTGACGATGATATTGGTCAATTACCGCAATGTCTGTTGGCTGTCCGTCATGCTATGGTCAATAAAACTTCAGGCAATGCATTCATAAGTCAAGCGTTTCCGCGAGGGACAATGCCCAATAAAACCAAAAGAACTTGAATAGACAGTTCTTTACAGTAGTTTTGTTACCGGTAAATTATTTTTAAGTAGACATGGAAAAATGTATGAAGCTTGAGTTGGTTTTCTCTACCAAGCGTCGTGTGCGTGCGTTACTTGATTTTCAAACCAATATGAATTAGGTTTTTACCAACTCAATTTATATGAGAAGTTGAGGAAAACGACTATAGTTCGTCCATCTTAAGAATGCAGTGAGTCATCGCTTTTCGCCACTGGTAGCCAAGCCCCGTAACCAATCAGGTCACTTAAAAATATGAAGTCAAATGCACAATAACTAACTGAAGGCAAACCTTCGAAAGAAGCGGTTGTTTCCTTCTTTGTGTGTTACCTAAAAAACGAATAAAAAGATGAAAAATATACATATTTTGTAACTCCATTATGACCACACCTTTACCCTGCATTTGCATTATTGACTTACTTCATTATTAACACGGACGAACTATAGGTAGGTTAGCCTAAAGACCTGCCTACCGGTTAGCATATACTATTTGCTACTGGATTCCGTTAATGCTCTAGGCAAAAACTAGTGCCCTTTTTAAAAATATTGTTAAAAATATTATTTTCTTTGTCCACCCTCCAGGGAAAAAGTGGTCAAACAAAAATAAGTTTTAGTGGGTACAGTCACCGTGGTCTAGTGGTAGTGTTGGAATCCCAAAAAAAAAATTTTAATAGCAACACTTTTACTTTTGTCCTTTTTTATAATTTTTGAAATGAGTGAATATGTGAAATTTGTAACTGTCGGTCACTTGCACTTGCAAAATACACACTATAAAATTGTCTCCCTAATTTCATTCACAAGACCTCAAATCAGCAATCTATCTGAATCTGAATCCTATCTGAATCTTTGTTAGACGCTGTGCCTATGTTGGTTACTTGGTTAGGACATTGCAGGATGAAACCCTCACACCAGGGTTTGTGAGGTCAGTCATCGATATTACCGACACGATTTGCTATGATGAGTTGGTTTATTAATTGCAGTTAATTATTTATAGGAATAACAAATCCAAACTAAATTATTGATAGCCTCTGACCTATTGTGAAATGCGGAACAAAATTATGCCAAAGCAGATGTCAAGGTCTGTGCAACATGGCATTAACTAATGTCTAGCATTAAAAATTTACATACAGATCTTAAAAGGAATCTCTATGCGTTATGAACTAATAATAGATATTTTTTTAAGGCAGACTTTACACCATTTGTCAAAATTGTTCGCTGTCAATAGTTCGGATTGGGATGAGTTTATAGCAAATTGTGGTACAATTAAGTACTCTTATTTGATGGTCAGCATAAGTCAGTAGTCAGTAGATCTCTTCAAACACAAGCAAAGGGTTCTCATATTGTCCGCCGACCGTCCCGGCACGGAGTAAAGTAATAGTAACAAAACATGCCCAAAAACTCTTTGCACTGCTTGGAAGATGTCTGACACCAGACTCACAAGCGCTTACGTAGGTTGGTCTGGTCAGTATAATGAGCCAAACAGGAACCATTTTTACTTTCGAGCGGAGCGAGAAAGGTATTTATTGTATTCGTGAAAAAAAAAGTTTTTCTAATTTTCTCAAAAATCTGGTCTAAGTATATCACTTATACATCATAAAAAACAAGTCTCCCAAAAATGTCCGTCCGTCGGTCGGTCGGTCGGTCCGTCGGTCGGTCTGTCCGTCACGCTTTGGCCTAGCGGCTAAACGAATGGTCCGATTGACACCATATTTGGAATTTAGGAGTTTTATGCAAATCCATCGAAGGGTTCTAAGTGGTTTCTGGCTGGCTCTCATTTTGAGGGTAGCTGTCATACAACGAATATGATAAATTGTAATTTTCTCAAAAACGGCTCATAGAATCTTGATGAAACTTTGCATGACCAAGCATCTCCATGTAAGATATCTTGCGCCAGTATCAAATGATCTGTGTAATTTCATATAAGGGGTGTTCCTGTACCACCAAATCGTAAATATGTGATTTACCCAAAATTGGTTCCATTGAGTTTATTAAAATTTTCTATAATATTACTCCTGGATTGGTTGTCTACCTGACTGGATATCCTTTTTGATTTTTTGAATAAAATTTAGTACACAGGGTGTACCAAAAACTGAAAGGGCTTGCTCGGTAGACTAAACTGAACAATAATCCATAAGGAACATGTGTTGGGAGATTAAAAAAATCTCCATGCAAGTATCCTACGGTAGTATCTATTGATCTTTGAAAATTCATATAAAGGGTGTTCCAGTACTACCAAAAGTTAAACATGTGATTTACTTGAAATCGTTTGATGTTTGTTTGTTTTAATGTTTGACAATTTGAATTCTGAATTGATCTGTATATTTCATTCGAACATTTTTTTGGAAAAACGTAAATAAAAGTTTGTATTTCCATACTATGTGTATGGCATTACAAATTTAAGTTTGCGGTTGATAGTTTTTCCTTGAGTATTGCGAGAAAGTAAGTGCAGTGCTGCTGTACCATTTATTTTTTACTCTCGACGCTTCTATGGAGGGGTGCGCGCGCAGGTGGAGTGGCCCCATTCGTTGTTCTATGGTTATAGTACTGTCATAAAAAATTCTTATCACGATTATTAACGCACATCCTTGTGCCCGTTTTAATGACATTCTTCCACACCTGATAGGTTGGCTGGAAGAGATCTGTTAAAGAGATAAGCTCGCCTTTGTGAACCATTTTCATTTGACAACTTTTTGTTATTTGTGCGCAATAAAGAATATATATAAAAACAGAAGTGTAGGCCTCATTGACGTAAGAAAAACGCTGCGTTTAGTTTCTAAAATCTTTGGTAGGCCCAAGGGTAGGCCTACGCTTCTTCCAATTTAACATTTTAAATTCACGCTCGTTGTATGTAGTGTGGTCCGGGGTGTGGTCCAGGTATTTCTATCGATATTGTCTGGATTACAAATTCTATGTCAACGTCATTCCGGGAAGAAATCGTGGCGCCAAAGGGTTACGCCCTACAAATAATTAATATCGCTACAGTGACGAAATCTTGACGCAGGAAAAATAAATTAGCAAATAAAACCCAAATATTTGAAAACGAGAGCAAATATCCGCGTCGGTCTGGTTTTTTACGATACCTTCGTAACCATTGCTGTCTGATCGTGCCTTACTTCCTACATAAGATCCTCGGAGAGAAGGAAAATACAAATTAAATACAATTATGTTGTAATACGAATATATTTTAAAAAATATGATGATTTATTCAATACTTATTTAACGTACAGAATACAATGCAAATTTTCGGATCGTTTTATCGCAGCGTAAAAGAAACGGCAGGAAACCGCACTGCACCACGGCCTACTTTTAGTACAACATATTTCTTGTATTTCGCTCGAATATCAAAGTTCCATACCTCTTTGTCATTAATGTAGTCATCTAATCTACAATTTATAAACTTTTTTATTTTGCTTTGTACAAATGTACACTCTTTAAATTTTCGCACTACATTTCAGGTATTTTGTTGTAATATCGTACACACAGACCGACGAAAGATGTTTTGAATTTTGCTAATTTACTATGTGGTTGATCAAGTTTATACTTATTTCTCATGTTAAGGTAAAAACTATCACAACTTTAGGTACCTAGGTAATTCATGAATATTATATCTGGCATAGATACATAATATTTTGACAATAATCGCACAAAGCGGTTTGATTCTTCACTCTTGCGCAAAGGTGTGGAGCTCCCTCCCTGTCGATCTTTTCCCCGAACAAGATAATCTGGATCGTCTCAAGGCTAGAATTAACAGACATTATCTAGGTGAGCATGCCCCTCCTTCGACCCCACCGTCACTTATCACCAGGCGAGATCAGGGTCAAATGCAAAGGCCTCCGCAGATCTCCACAACGACCGTTCCTGCTCCGCCTGCAAACAGCGGCATTCCATAATCTTAACCAGATCGTCGGTTCACCTTGTGAAGTATCCCTACGAGACTTGCGGTTCATTGCCAATATTTGAGAAACTTTGCCCCATCAGTTATGAGTACTTTGAGCAATGAGCCCCACCACAGAGCCCATCCCATTACTACTCGGAGCTTTGTCACACATATTTTTACACATAGATAATCTTACAATAAAATTGTTTAAATTTATGGTCAATATGACCCATCGAATAGTTTTGTAGGTCAAGTCCAAACCCTGGGCGTAGAAAGTTGACAATGTGTGGTTAAGTAACCTATGCTAATCATATTAATAACTTTTGTACCAAATGTTGTGCCCACAGGGCATTAGTGCCAGTTTAACCCAGGCGATGTAAACGGTCAATCAGCTGATTACCTAAGCCTAAAACCATAACAGGGAGCCAATTCTTAAATATTACTGGGCGATAAAATATCTCTTTTGAGACTTGAGGAATTTAAATTCACTTTAAAAACTGTTAAAAAGTAAATAAAAATATATGAAAATTAACAATAAACTAGTACCTGGGCGTCTGTTATAGCCGCCTCAACCACAGATTAGATAACAGTAAACTCCTCTACATTAAAATATCTACGGTTCAGCAAGCTATATGCTACCCGCCAGCAGATTTTCCCTTTCCCAGACATGAAACATAGCTAGATCGATTTTTAGGGTTCCGTAGCCAAATGGCAAAAAACGGAACCCTTATAGATTCGTCATGTCTGTCTGTCTGTCCGTCCGTATGTCACAGCCACTTTTTTCCGAAACTATAAGAGCTATACTATTGAAACTTGGTAAGTAGATGTATTCTGTGAACCGCATTAAGATTTTTACACAAAAATACACAAAAAAACAATAAATTTGAGGGTTCCCCATACTTAGAACTGAAACTCAAAAATTTTATTTTTCATCGAACCCATATGTGTGGGGTATTTATGGATAGGTCTTCAAAAATGATATCTAGGTTTTTAATATAATTTTTTCCTAAACTGAATAGTTTGCGCAAGAGACACTTCCAAAGTGGTAAAATGTGTGTCCCCCCCTGTAACTTCTAAAATAAGAGAATGATAAAACTAAAAAAAATATATGATGTACATTACTATGCAAACTTCCAACGAAAATTGGTTTGAACGAGATCTAGTAAGTAGTTTTTTTTAATACGTCATAAATCGTAAATCACAATTTACCTTTCATTCAATCAACTCAAATATAAATTTTAGTTACTTACATCACATAATAAAGTTTTTTAGCAATAAAAATACCATAACTTGTACTTAAATATATACGTACACGTTTGTACGGAACCCTCAGTGCGCTAGTCCGATTCGCACTTGGCCGGTTTTTTGAAATATTGTTCGTTTAATAGTAGATTTTATATACTAGATTATAATCGATTTTATATTCAACAAATATCAATAATAATTTTTGAAAAGAATGATTAGTGATTTTGAATTTGTTGAGTGATATGTTATTACCCGGTGATATTCATGAATTGAATCCAAGTCACGTGAAAAAAACCGGTCAAGTGCGACATTGGACTCGCGCGCCGAGGGTTCCGCTACCTATAGGTGTATAAGGTGTTTTTTGAAGCAATAAATTGGATTTTTGGGACCGCAAAACTAAATTTGTTTGTAAAGGTTTTTAGCAGATTTCTACAAAACTGTACAACATAGAAAGATCGTTTTATTTTTTCTGTAATATTTACATAAACTTCTATCGACTGTAATTAATTCAGATTATTCCTTTCACAAACTTCGGAGATAATGGTATATTTTTTGACATTTTTCATCATAACTTGAAAACTAAGAGTCCGAAAATAATACAAAAATTTATTTTAGAATGTACAAATAAAGCCTTTTTATATCATACCCCACTCGACCTAGTAACGACAATTTGAAATTTCCCCCCCTATTTGGGCCCCCTTTACATTCGTAATCATATTTTTTTTAAGACATTTGCATTTAAGTTAGGCAACCATATTCTAAAACTATTCCAAATATCAAGTCGATAGCATGAGTGGTTGCTGAGATATACAGGTGTGACAGACAGACAGACAAAGTCGCACCATAAGGGTTCCTTTTTTTACCATTTTGGCATCGGAGCCCTAAAAATGGCGCACAAAATTTTTTGGCCCTTGTGCCGTTTTAAAATGTACTTAAACCTTCAAACATAAATGAAAATTGCAATAAATCATGAAACTAAAACGTTCCTTATAATTGCACCAATGTCGAAAAATTTAATGTATGCACATTGATGTGGCAAAAAAGAATGTTTTAACCAGCAAAAAAAATATATTTTTCAGATACAAGCAAAGTTTTTATTTTTTTCTTATTACGTACCTATCTAACGCGATCGAGAATGCTGACGCTGCAACACAATATGCCGGCGTGTCACGTTTCTAACGCGATCCAGGTACTTACGTAATATACTATTATCCAAAACCAAAACTGAACCACACCGGCATTTTGTTGTACACCTATCTTGTTAGATTTTCACTGATTTTTTGTCATAATGAGACCAGTTAAGTTCACACAGCACAGAGGCTTTATGGGGTAACCAAGAAAGAGTCATTATAACGGGTGCGTAAGGGACCGGTTGGCAAATACTGAAAAGGTATCTCAAAAGGTAGGTCAGTCAACGTAACTGAACAACTTCCAGTAAATAAAACTTTCCAGTTATGAAAAAAAAATCCTACAAAATTGCAAACTTGATTGGACCACTTGCTCAGTGGATTGGACAGTTACCTAAACTTTTTATTCCGACAAAAGCGCCATCTTGTGGCGTTCAAAGCAACCATCTATAGTTTTGTAGTCTAACTTTACCTTAGTCACACCTCGGCTTTCACAACAGTTCCGCTACTCGAGGATAGATGGCGCTAAGTTCACAAATTCATATAGGTAATATTATGAAATGTATAAAAAAGTATCTAATTAAGTACATTATTATAAAAATAAAAATAATTTCAACATAAGAATTATACCTGGTATTAATTTGTTAATAATATTTTTTTTTTTTTTCAAATCAATAACCGTATTATACCATAACATGTCCGTAGTTTTTATTTGTTTGCGGGCTCTGGTGTGGGACTCAAATTCTAGAATGATAAAGTATCACTTTTGAGACTTTAAAAATTGAAACTTTTCCTGATTCAGGAATTAAGTCCCAGTACCTCTTCTGATGTGATGGATTGCCGACATGATGGCTGATATATTTTTACGTGCGTTATATGGAAAAATCGAAACATCTATCGCAGCACGAAAGTGAAACTTATGCGTTCCCTAGTTTTCTCTATTTTCTTATACGCATCGGAAACATGGACTCTGAAAGCTCGATTAAGATCCAGAATAGATGCGTTTGAAATGTGGTGCTGGCGCAAAATGTGAGGTATCCCATTTAACGTCTCTATTCTTCAGGAGCTCAAAATCACTACCCGCTTATCGACAATATGCCTCCAAAGGTCACTCTCTTTCTTCGGTCACGTTGCCCGCCGGGAGCCGGAAAATTTTGATAAGCTAATACTAGTAGGGCACGTGGAGGGGAGAAGGAGTAGAGGAAGAGCGCCTACCCGGTGGACAGATACCATCTTGAAGTCCACCAACTGCAACACCCAGGGGGCAATCCACCTGGCCCAAAAAAGAAATGATTTGAGAGCCCTAAACCGTAGGGCTACTTTTGGTGGTCACGACCCTCAGCCATGAGGAAACGACGAAGAAGAAGAAGTATGAAACGGTTGATGAGAGTTGAAGAAGCGAGGGAGGGAAGTTTGAAAGTAATTTCAACTTTTCAAGATGGCAATTTTATGGAAAGCACATATACATGAGAGTGCATGTACTTATGTGTGCTATAAATTTCAAGGTCGTTGCAAGGAGGTGGTCAAGAATGTCAGGATCGTATCAGTTGGAAGGATGTATTGTCTGCATAAAATGTATGTAGCAGCGAACTACGTATGTAGGTATTTATTGTTTTAAACCGTGTGGTGCCGGCAAAGAATTGTACCATACTCTCTCTACCCGTAGGTGTAGTAAGAGGCGACTAAGGAATAACGAACCGGAGAATGGGCAGCAGCGTCATTATTGTACCATCTAACATAGTGCAGCAGTCACCAACAACCGGGGTCAATGGTGCCAGCCGAAACGCTAACAAGCGTGTTGACTACGTTACTTTCAAACCAAATTGTTCCAGTTAAAGCTGGTAATCTAAAGGGAGCTCCCTGTCCTGCAGTGGACATGGGACGTTCTGATGATTTCTTGTTTACATGTAAAACTATTTTTAGGGTTCCGATACCAAAATGGTAAAAAAAAGGAACCCTTATGGTGCCGCTCTGTCTGTCTGTCTGTCTGTCTGTCCGTCTGTCTGTCACACCTCTATATCTCAGCAACCACTTACGCTATCGAGCTGAAATTTGGAATAGTTTTAGAATATAGTTGCCCAACTTAATTGCACATGAATTTTTTTTGAAAAAAGTATGATTATTAATGTAAAGGGGGCCAAAATAGGGGGGGCCAAATTTCAAATTGTCGCTACTAGGTCGAGTGGGGTATCATATGAAAGGGCTTTACTTGTACATTTTAAAATATATTTTTGTATTTTTTTAAGTTTCTTAGTTTTCAAGTTATGATGAAAAATGTCAAAAAAAATACCATTCCCCCCCCCTTATCTCCGAAGTTTGAGTAAGGGAAAATCTGAATTAATTACAGTTGACAGAGGTTTATGTAAACTTTACAGCAAAAATAAAACGATCTTTCTAAGTTGCACAGTTTTTCAGAAATCTGCAAAAAACCTTTACAAACAAATTTAGTTTTGCGGTCCTGAAAATGGACTTTATTGCTTCCAAAAATACTATAGGTATATCGGAACCCTCGGCGCGCGAGTCCGACTCGCACTTGACCGGTTTTTTTTTTATGTTAGAGCAGGCAAACGAGCAATTTGTGAAATAGATAAAATACACAAGAGGTACATACAACTTAAGGTCTATGAGCTTACTCTTAACGCCGATCTAGCCCTGAGGACAGAGATGAGATCGACGATGCAAGGAACATGCCCGAAGAATCATTCACTCGTGACTTAAATAGATTCGGGAACTCGGGAACACAGACGCAGGCATAGAATTCCATTCCTTAGCCGTACGCATTACGATACGTTTATTATGTTTTAATATCTTTTTTTCTTCATTTTGTTTATAATTTATTTTATTTTTTCTATAACTGATTTAAAAGTCACATCATTACATGACAGTATTTTGTACAATGTAGTATGAAACGCGTGAGCATTGGCGATCTGCCATACGACCTATCGATATTGGACGAAAACGATTTTTTTTTAAAACCTCGTCATTTATGGCCGAAAAAATTTGATATTTTTTATTTATCTTTAATGATTCTATTCCTGTTTATGAGCCAAGTTTCAAGGTACCTTACATATAAGTTTCCCTTGCGAATTCCATTCCTTAGCCGTACGCATTATAAAAGATGTTTCAAAGCGCTTTGTGCGAATGTGTATGGGTGATATCCTACGGTGCGACTGACTTCCCGATTATAGTAGAGCTGTCAAATTTTTAATGGCTGAACATTATTATTCGAACACGATAACGGGACGAAGGATTCAGATTCTAGAGAATCGTAAAACAAACAACCTTGTGCCGTTACAATCATACAATCAAACCGGTTGTCGATGAAAGTTGACCACTCTGGGGATTTCAATAAAGAATTTAAATTATCCATCGGATTGAACAAAACCAAAAGAATTCGTGTGGAAAACGAAGGTCTGGGCGACCTGTTCATAGAGCTCAAAGCTGCTGGACTAACGAAAGCAAAAATGACAGCACAAGGCAGGGGAAGTTGAGACAGCTCATAAAAGCCCTATATAATACCAGCGGGGTACTCTAGTATAACAACAACAAACTTATTTTCGTGCAACGTATGCGTTTTGTTCCATCGCAATCCGTTCACTCAAACAGTAGCTACACAAAAGCAAATTAAACGAAATTTGAATTTGAATGACTGTGTGCATAGAGCGTCCCGTGTGGTGCCGGAAAAGAAAAGTACTATCCCATACATACCCGTGGGTGTCGTAAGAGGTGACTTAGGGTTATAAACTAGAGGATGGGCAGCAGCATCCTCCTGTGTATCATACCATCTTACTTACTGCGGTCACCTACAACTGCGGTCCATGGTGCCAGCCGTAACGCTGACACGCGAGGTGACTATGGTACTTTCCTTCCACATTTTTCCAGAAGGAGTCCCTATCCTCTAGTGGACATGGGACGTTATGATGATGAGATAAGCAACAGACAAACAGACAAAAATTATAAGAAAATTTTTACTAATCTCGCGTCCCCTGAAATTATATTTCTGCAAACAATTATAATGTACAAATTCGATGACGACAATTATTTTATTTATTTATTGTACGAAGACCAAATAGTAAGGGAGATGAAAAATATTTCGCTATATGATTTGCACGTATTTCATATCGCTAGAGATGATAGTTTAGATTATTACAAATTGATTTGGTTCAGTAAAGTTTTTCTGTCCGTCGCTGCGTTTTTGAGTTTCAGCTTTTCAAAAATGTAAAAAAAAGAAGGGTACTAAATCATTTGCTCATGTCTGCCAATGGAGCTGCTGGTCAGAAACATCCTAAAAATTAAAGAAATCGAAGAGGCAGACGTATAGGGCTCTGCATTATCACAGGAAGTACTAGTAAATATGTAAAAAAAAAAGGCTCTACTAAACCATTTGCTCATCATTCTAGTTGCTTTTAGTCGCTTCATTTGGTTTCACTGAAGACAACAAAAAATTGGCAGACGATTTACTCACTGATTTTAAGAAATATTAATTTTTATAAATTCGTACTAAATCAATCATATCCCCAATATAGGGTGCGTCCTAATTCACTTTCTTCTTTCAAGTAGACAAGGCTTATAATGAACGCGAGTGGGGGCGCTGGCTTGTATAAGGAGAACACTCAAAAGTGACGTTTCACAAGGTGGCGGTGTTAGTTCCATTTTTTGCCACGTTCATAATAAGCCTTGTCGCACTTGTACCATAGATTTAATACTTCGCGCGCGGCGCTTTTAACCAGATTGCGCTCTTCCAAAAATTAAGCGAGCAGAGTAGGACGTAAGAAGAGATGAAGCTGTCCCTTTCTAATAGATTTTGCATGACATTTTGTTTATGTTACCATGACAACATCAACAAAATGTCATGCAAAATCTTTGTTAAAAATCATTTTACCAAAGAGTTTTTAATCCAGATAAATCAAAAGAAAATGATTTTCTGCATTTATAAATATTTAATGAAAACTAAGAGAGAAGTTTATACTTTGCACGTTGAAAATTATTTAAATGAGTATTTAAAAATACGTATAAATAAAAATTTGTGGATATAAAACTTAACTTTTTGCACGGAAATTGAGCAAACTTCATTAGTATGGCAACAATTAGAAAGAGACGAAGTACATCGACTATGATGTCTTGCTCTGCTCGTTTTGCCTCTGTACAAATTGTTAGGAGTCCTCAATCATGGTAAATGTAAGATCATTGACTTGTACATAGATAATTTCGTTTCACTCAGAAAAAAATAAACACCGGAAAGAAATTATTCATTGATTTTAAAAACCGGTAATAAATTGCGTAGGAATGGAACGCTAATTAAAAAGTTGATATCTCAATGGGTCCCCGCACACGTTAAATCCGCGATCCTGCGATCCGCTGAGATGCAGCTATAAGAAAGAAAGAGAAAGCTATAGGACCATAGACTAGGTGTATCTATGGTGTGTCTATGGTCTTATAGCTTTCTCTTTCTTTCTTATAGCTGCATCTCTACCGGATCGCAGGATCGCGTATGTTACGTGTGCGGGCACCCAATATGTGAAGGAAAGGTCGGGTGCCCGCACACGTTAAATCCGCGATCCTGCGATCTGGTAGAGATGCAGCTATAAGAAAGAAAGAGAAATAATAATGATCGCGGAGTCTGATCGCGAAACTGTTTGATGTGTGCGTGTGTGCATGTGCGTGCCAATATCGGTCTTATCACAGATTAAATATACTTTCGAGTGGTAGAAATGTTCAAGGGTAGAAATCCAACACGGGCTCTACACGACGAGCCGCAAACGGCGTTCACACGTTGGCCGTGCCTTTATTTCAAATAAGTGCGTAGGAGCAGAGGGACGTTTTATTTTATTCTAAATAAGTAAAAATAATATATATATTTTTTTCAAATATGGTGCAGCTGGAAACAAAACTTAAAAGCACTGTATAAGTATATTTCAGCGGCAGCGATAGTCTCCGCGTATACGTCCATCTTGCTTGCTTGACAGACCTACACGCCCAGCCTACACTGAATGAGCCGCACCAACGTGTGAAAGCTGTCAACAAGCTTGCCGAGCCGGCGCGGCCAACGGTTGGGCCCAAAGAGATTTGAACTTCGCTCGCCGAGCGCAGCGAGGTTCAAATCTCTTTGGTTGGGCCAACGTCTACTGGGTGCTCAAAACGAGTGGGTCAGACCCATTGACGTAAGAAAAACGCTGCGCTTCTAACGCCCCCTGGCGTAGTTTGCAAAATCTTTGGTCAGACAGAATTCACAGGTATAAATATTCAAAAATAGCGATATCACTGATTCGTATACGAATCTTGCCAATACGAACGCTTCAAAAATGCGTCTCCTGAGACTGCAACTGCTATGTCTTTGATTGATGTCATCCATTCAAATCTTGACAGAACTTTGAACAAATGAACATGAAAAAATTATGTATCAAAATACCAGCCAGCATCTTACTAAAAAGGTTGCTTTGAAAGTAGCCGATGCTTTAAAAAAAACCGGCCAAGTGCGAGTCAGACTCGCGCACAGAGGGTTCCGTACCACCACATAATCATAATTGTATTAGTTGAAATTTCAGTAAGTTAATGTGCTAGATTTTTTGAGTCCGACACGCGCTTGACCAAATTTTATTATTTGTTGTTAATTTATAGCTTATGCACTATGAACATACCAATTTTCAAGTTTGTAAGTGTTCCTATTTTTAAAATAGAACTAAAACAAAAATCGCCTTCGCGACCATTCAACTTGACCCCTATCTTATATGAATGTTCTTGAAACGGGAGCTCACCACAATTGGTTACCATTAGTTGTGAGAAAAGTTGTAATATTTAATGATTTCAGACCTTTCCCATTATTTGTACTGTGAGACCTAGCTTCTTGCCAAATTTCATCATTTTAAGTCAACGGGAAGTACCCTGTAGGTTTTGCTATTTTGCATAAACGTATGGAGATGAGGACATAAAATGCCATATCTTTTGATTGCGTCGTTGTAAACAATTGAAATTTTCAGATCTTGTGTGGTTCATGGATCCTAATATATGGTATTAAAATCAACCTGATACCTTTACCCGTTCGTGAGATAAAGGGCCTTGACAGACAGACAGACGGAAAACAAAGTGATCCTATAAGGGATCCGTTTTTTTATTTTGAGGTACGGAACCCTAAAAATAAAAAAATCAGAGGCACAGTAAATACATGGGCTTCTCAGGAGTATGGAAACTAAGCCTAATTTTAACCGACTTCAAAAAAGGAGGAGGTTCTATGTTCCACTGTATGTATTTTTTTTTAAGTATGTCCACCTATTTTTCCGTCAAGTGTTAACGATTTGCAAATTCCTTTTTTAACCGAAAGGGAATACTCTTGAGGTGGTCCCATTGTCACCAAGTCAGGATCTGATGATGGGATCCTAGGGAAATCGAGGGCAACCCTCAAATTTTATAGGCACGTATAACGTTTTTCATATATTTTTCAAAGCTACACAAGTATTTGCGTCTGGTATTCATCATCTCATGTTGATGGTCTGATGATGGAAGGTCCAACTCCTAAACGGTTAGGAGTTGGAGGATAATTCTTCAAAATTTTAGTCACGTATTGATCGAAAGTTTGAAGCGCTCGTGGCCAAGTGGAAGTTGGTCTTTCTTTACGATCTCTAAAATTAAATAACGTTAGTCGTGGTGTGTGACCGCTAGTGGCACAACAATTAGAACGTTCTGTCAAATAATAGAACGATTTTCAAAATTCTTTTTTTAGCCGACCAAACATACTTCTGAAGTTGTCCCATGGCCACCAAGTCAGGATCTCATTATGGGATCCCGGGGAAATCGAAAGCAACGCTCAAACTTTATAGGCACAATTACCTACGTGTTTTAAAACAACGCGTTAGGTAAATAATGCAAAATCTCTCAGGTGAAAGCTCTACACAGGAAATTTAACATCTTAGAGATGCCATGCCATGGAACACACGGCATTGTACACGTAGAGACAAAACCAGTGTAACCTATAGTCAGCCGAACCAGCGCTACGCTGAACTTGTTTACTATTATAGTACCTGGGCGACCGAGCTTCGCTCTAGAATAGCCGCCTCAACCTTACAATATCATCGGGTGAGCAAGCTATGCTACTCAAACCCAGGTGGCGCTGTAAGTTTCTTAAACGCACTAAAACGCGCAAAGAAATGATTAAAAAGACGGTGAAAACGAATTTTCCCAGACATGAGACCTAGCTAAATCGATTTTTCGCCCCGAAAACCCATATAGTAATTTTCATCAAAATCGTTAGAGCCGTTTTCGAGAAACCGATTACAAATATAAATATTGCTTGAATATTCTGTGGCTACGTTACAAACGCCTTAAAGAAAATACTCGCTCAAGGTCAAATTCTTTCCACCGAAGTGCGTACCTGTCTATAAGTTGGTTACTTATTACTGACCATCAATTTTAGAGACTATCCATGAAATGCTCGAACTTTTTTAGAGACATCATTATTGTAGTGATATGACAACACTACGTCATTCGTGCTTCGGAAGGCCTTTCAGTCGTTTGTCCTTACCACTTTGAAGGAGTGATCATCAGGTCAATTTAGATCAGTTAGGGTTACCAACCACCTTTTGGTGCCTGTACCTTACGATGTTCGCTTAAGACTGCACTCCGCGCACACTAGCGCCCTCATCAGAATTTAATTAATTTCTTTGAATTGGAGACCAAAATGAAAAATTGAAGAACGGCTAATTGTTCTTTGTCAGGATAGCGTTATTTTAAACTATTACAATAAGCTTTATGTAATCTTGTTTATTCAAAATCCTTTGAACGCAACGCGGTGGCCACCAATTTCCGTTTTAAGGATTTTGAATAAACAAGATAACATAAAGCTAATTGTAATAGTTAAAAATAACGCTATCCTGACAAAGAACAATAAGCCGTTCTTCAATTTTTCATTTTGGTCTCCAATTCAAAGAAATTAATTAAATTCTGATGAGGGCGCTAGTGTGCGCGGAGTGCAGTCTTAACAATAAAACTTGTAAAATAAAAATATTTATAACAAAAACTACACACCTCCTTCAAAGTATTTCAAGGTTTCTATTAGCGCTAAAAATTACAAAATAACCGTAGCAGTTTATAACCAAGAACTAAGTGAAGTATTTTTTTTGTAATTTTTTTGTCGTACTTAAGGGAAAGTTGTTAAGTTCTATGGTCAGAGTAACACACTCAAAGGAACGCAGTTGATTAGGAAGTACCCTATACAACGTGTTAACGGAGTAAGCGAAACGAAATCTTTGAGCGAAACTGAGAAAATAGTTTATTCAGAATCGAGAGTGGAATTAATTTCACGGGTTTTTGATGGGGGTGATTTTTTTGAATTTTTATTACTTAAATTTTTGCCGCTTCTATTCTAAACATTTCTGTGGATAAGCGCGCTGCCGACCGTTGCCGCGCGCACCATGAGCGGTGAGGAGGGGAGGGAAGCGTGCGCGGAGTGCGCGGACTAGAACAACGATAAAACTAGAACTATGATGAAACTTTAAAATAACAATATCTAGAAAAAAAATTTTTTTTAAGATTTTTTTTACGGGAATGGATTTATTTTAATAAAAATCAGTTGGGGTGTATGAGGGTTTCGCTTATTCCATTAACACGTTGTTAAGGGTGACTTTTAATTAGTTCTTGATAGCAAAAGATATGCATGTACTCATGATACTGAAAAACTATTCCTAAGGAAAATTGGTCGAAATACGAAAAACCCAATTTGACCTCCATCACCATCCGCTGATGCAGTTTCCTTGGGAGATCAAAACTTGATTTTCGTATTTCGACCTATGTTCCTTGGGGAAAGTTATTCAGTATCAATTCATACCTTTTTCTATCAAGAACTAATTAAACATACAAAAATGTCACATTTACTTATATTTTAGTACTGGTCCATCGGCACGTTACACTGTCCCCAATTCGTTGGTCCACAATCTGACATTGTGGACCAACAAATGTCAGTCACAAATTGTCAACTTTATCTGAGCGGACGAGCAAGGAGATCTTTGTTCTGAGGAGCGGACCACGCGAAACTCGCGACTACATACAAAAATGCCAGCCTGTTGCATATAAGGGTGCACTAACGATGATAGAAGAAGTAAATAACGCAAAAGATTTAAAATGTAAAAAGTAAATAAGTAAAAATGGATCAATTAATTCGTGTAAGACGCGACTTTTCAATAAACAGATGTAAGTTTTCCAAATAAAAAACAACAAACTTACTAATACAAAAATGAAACGATGATTCATTTTCTTAGTTAAAAAATTACTTACTTTTATTGTTTTTTACTATTATCTAATGAATAACACTGGAAAACCAGGCCTAAGTCACGTATAAACAGTAAAGACTTTGTTTTGTTTTTCCCGCCATATTATTTCCATTCCGTGTATTTAGCACCGAGCTCAGAACAAAGACCTCCTTGAAGTACTACACTACGTAGTTCACGCGATCTTTCACAGATGGCGCTTTTTTTTCTTGTATGGGGAAATTTTGAACCGCTTGTTCCCAAGACCCTATCTTGACTATATAAATCTATGAAGTCACCCTATATATAAGACTATGAATCAAATGGTCTGCCTTTGGTAAATCAGAGGTCTAGAGGTCTGCCTCTTCGATTTTTATGGTTTTGAGGATGATTGTAACCATCAGTGCAAGCGGCAGACATGAGCAAATGATTTAGCACGCGTTTTTTTTTTACATTTTTAAAACCCTGTTTATTGATAACGCAGCGCTACCAAGGTGGCAGACTATTTTTCTGTTATTCTACTCATCGTTTTTAATCGAACGATCTATGTCTGCCACATGAGCAAATGATATACACGTTTTAATATCATAACAAAAAACTAAAAAAAATATTTCTTCAAAACGCAGAGGTGTGGTGGTCTGCCTCTTCAACTTTCATCGTTTTGAGGATGATTCTGACCTTCAGTGCAAGCGGCAGACATGAGCAAATGATTTAGCTCATGATTTTTTTTTACATTTTTAAAGCCCTGTTAATTGATAACGCAGCGCTACCAAGGTGGCAGACTATTTTTCTGTGGTTCTACTCATCGTCTTTAATCGAACGAACCACGTCTGCCACATGTGCAAATTATATAGAAATGCTGGAGGCCATCACCCTATCTAAAAAGCTACAACAATATTACAATATACGAGTACTTATAAACAGAAGAGCCAATTGTAGGAAAGAAAGATGTAGATAATGATGCGGCCCCGCCCGCGGAGAACTAAAACTTCTATATATTTCATAATAAAAGTGAGAAGTACTCGTACTTCGATGAAATGGATCTACCTGACTGGAGGCACGTACACCGTCGGAGAAATTTTAAAGCTATAGGCTGCATTATATATCATTAGAAAATGTATATTTTTTCAATAAAGGTCATCTATTTTTACCGTCTGATAGACAAAGCACAACAGTTATAAACATAGGAGTTTCTTCTAACAAATAGAATAGGGTAAAACAGCTCCAAAGGTTGTTGATTTGCCATAAAACTTTACTGCTCAACTTTTCCCAAGAACATATGAAATGAAAATATTGATCTACATAATGCGCTTTCAGCTGAAACTGTTTTCTCTGACCTTTTTTTGCATTTCGACCTACAACTACATTCCTTATTAGTGTTGTTCGGTAACAAACAAATTCTAATATATTTTAGGGTTCCTTAGCCAAAGGGTGATAACGGGACCCTATTAATATGCTTCCGATGTCTGTCGGTCTGTCTGTCTGTCAGCGGCTGTATCCCATGAACCGCAGTAGGTACACTGTTGAAATTTTCACAGAATATGTATTTCTGTTGCGGGTATAACAACAAATAATAAAATAAAAACAAATGGAACAGCAGCACTGCACTTACTTTCTCGCGATAAGCAAGGAAAAAGTATCAACTGCAAACTTAAATTTGCAATGCCATACACATAGTACGGAAATACAAACCTATATTTAGGTATTTAAAAATATGTTCTAATGAAATATGCAGTTCAATTCAGAATTCAAATAGTTAAACAGTACCTGGGCGACCGAGCTTCGCTCTATAATGGCTGCCTCAATATTAAAATATCATCGGGTGAGCAAGCTATGCTACCCGCCAACAGATGTCGCTGTAGGATTTTTGTCTAAGACGCAAATGCTTAAAAATACGGGGAAAACGAATTTGGACCTAGCTAGATCGATGTTTCGCCCCTGAAAACCCCCGTCTGGTAAATTTCATCGAAATCGTTAGAGACGTTTTCGAGAAACCGACTACAAATATATATATTTACTAGCTGTGCCCGCGGCTTCGCCCGCGTGATATTTTTTTTTTATATTACAAGTGAGCAAACGAGCAGGTGGGCCACCCGATGGTAAGTGGTCACCACAATGTGCAGTCTCTTCCTCTCCCCCTCCCACCCCTCCCCCTCACTCACTCTGTCCCACTCCCTCTCTGCCTACCTCCATCCCACTCCCTCTCCTTCTCCCTCTCCCTATCCCTGCCCCTAACCTTACTCCTATCCTTAACGCCGTCTTAACCTCTATCCCTATCTTTATATAAACATAGAAACAAAACCCATATTGATTTTTAGACATTTTAACCCTATCATCGCAAACCAACCCCATCCCCAGGGGATGATGGTATTTCACGTCCACCACCTTAGATTTCAAAATTGTTGTAGTTTTCGGCATCAGCGATCCGATAAACCATACAAACGACACCCATATTGATTTTTAGACATCTCAACCCTATCGCACCCCAACCCCATCCCCAGGGGATGATGGTATTTCACGTCCAACACATTGGATTTCAAAATAGTTTTAGTTTTTGTAGTCAGCGACCCGATAAACCATACCAACGATACCCATATTGGTTTTTGGACCATTTCACCCCATTTCTCTCTTTAACAGGGTTGAATTTGGGGTGGAATTTCAATAACAGTGATGTATGTTCCACAGAATTACAACCCTAATGCCTAAATAACAAACTAAACGATTTCGAGTAAAACCCATGTTCAAATTTTGGTAGTACTGGAACACCGTTATATGAATTTTCACAAATCAATGGATAGCATGAAGATTTTTTTTTCATTTCCCAACACACGTTTCTTCATGTTTCTTCAGAAAGTTGTTCAGTATAGTCTACTGAGCAAGCCCTTTAAGTTATTGGTTCACCCTGGTTAGGAACTATATTTTTGTAAAAACAGAATTCAATAGAACATTTAGTCAGGTAGATAACCAATCCAGAATTAAAGTTATAGAAAATTAAAACAAACTCAATGAAACCAATTATGAGTAAATCGTTAGAGACGTTTTCGAGAAACCGACTACAAATATATATATTTACTAGCTGTGCCCGCGGCTTCGCCCGCGTGATATTTTTTTTTTATATTACAAGTGAGCAAACGAGCAGGTGGGCCACCCGATGGTAAGTGGTCACCAAAATGTGCAGTCTCTTCCTCTCCCCCTCCCACCCCTCCCCCTCACTCACTCTGTCCCACTCCCTCTCTGCCTACCTCCATCCCACTCCCTCTCCTTCTCCCTATCCCTGCCCCTAACCTTACTCCTATCCTTAACGCCGTCTTAACCGCTATCCCTATCTTTATATAAACATAGAAACAAAACCCATATTGATTTTTAGACATTTTAACCCTATCATCGCAAACCAACCCCATCCCCAGGGGATGATGGTATTTCACGTCCACCACCTTAGATTTCAAAATTGTTGTAGTTTTCGGCATCAGCGATCCGATAAACCATACAAACGACACCCATATTGATTTTTAGACATCTCAACCCTATCGCACCCCAACCCCATCCCCAGGGGATGATGGTATTTCACGTCCAACACATTGGATTTCAAAATAGTTTTAGTTTTTGTAGTCAGCGACCCGATAAACCATACCAACGATACCCATATTGGTTTTTGGACCATTTCACCCCATTTCTCTCTTTAACAGGGTTGAATTTGGGGTGGAATTTCAATAACAGTGATGTATGTTCCACAGAATTACAACCCTAATGCCTAAATAACAAACTAAACGATTTCGAGTAAAACCCATGTTCAAATTTTGGTAGTACTGGAACACCGTTATATGAATTTTCACAAATCAATGGATAGCATGAAGATTTTTTTTCATTTCCCAATACACGTTTCTTCATGATTCTTCAGAAAGTTGTTCAGTATAGTCTACTGAGCAAGCCCTTTAAGTTATTGGTACACCCTGGTTAGGAACTATATTTTTGTAAAAACAGAATTAGATAGAACATTTAGTCAGGTAGATAACCAATCCAGAATTAAAGTTATAGAAAATTAAAACAAACTCAATGAAACCAATTATAAGTAAATCACATGTTTACGTATTGGTGGTACTGGAACATCCCTTATATGATATGAATTACACAGACTAATTGATACTGCCGCAAGATACCTTACATGGAGATTTCCTAAAAATCATTTAGTAAAAAGGGGAGCTTCCATACCAAAAACGTGCTTTTAGGCGAGTTATGCTAGATTTTTTTAGCTCCATATCGGAAAAACGGGAAGACTATATTAGTTTCATATATCATAACCCCAATGTATAACTCGGTCTAAAATGATAACGGACTAGTCTCTAAAACAGGTGGATTACACGCACACACGCACACCCAACTGCCCTCTCAGACGTATAGATAAACAAGCCTTCAATCACTAGCATACTATCATCACCTATCATCTTGAGAAGCAGACAACAATACCCGCAAATAATCCGCTTCTGTCTTTTGTAAACAGTGTCTGCAAAGCTTAAAAAAACCGGCCAAGTGCAAGTCGGACTCGCGCACTGAGGGTTCCGTACAAACCTGTGCGTAAGTATACAGGGTGTAAGGGACGGTGTACCGAAAACTGAAAGGGCATGCTCAGTCAACGAAACTGAACAACTTTCCCAAAGAAACATTTTTGGGAAATGAAAAAATATTTTGACTTCTTCATACAAACTGTTCGACCAGTGTGAGCAATTCGTATGGAGAAGTCAAAAAAAAATTTCATTTCCCAGAAATGTTTCTTTGGGAAAGTTGTTGAGTTTCGTTGACTGAGCACGCCCTTTCAGTTTTCGGTACACCGAAAAGTAAGGGATTACATGTAAGGGATTACACCCTGTATAAGTAAAAGTTATGGTATTTTTATTGCTAAAAAACTTTATTATGTGATGTAAGTAACTAAAATTTATATTTGAGTTGATTGAATGAAAGGTAAATTGTGGTTTACGATTTATGACGAATAAAAAAAAACTACTTACGTGATCTCGTTCAAACCAATTTTCGTTGGAAGTTTGCATGGTAATGTACATCATATATTTTTTTTATTTTTATCATTTTCTTATTTTAGAAGTTACAGGGGGGGGGGGGGCACACATTTTACCACTTTGGAAGTGTCTCTCGCGCAAACTATTCAGTTTAGAAAAAAAATATATTAGTAACCTCAATATCATTTTTAAAGACCTATCCATAGATACCTCACACGTATGGGTTTGATGAAAAAATTTTTTTTAGAGTTTTAGTTCTAAGTATGGGGAACCCTAAAATTTGTTTTTTTTTTCTATTTTTTTGTGAAAATCTTAATGCGGTTCACAGAATACATCTACTTACCAAGTTTCAACAGTATAGCTCTTATAGTTTCGGTTAAAAGTGGCTGTGACATACGGACGGACAGACAGACAGACATGACGAATCTATAAGGGTTCCATTTTTTTCCATTTGGCTACGGAACCCTAAAAATGCGTGCATTCGCAAAACGGACATACTTTTCCTACAAATAACAATGTTCGCGCAGAGACAAGTGGCGATCACTATCACCGCACACCATCAAAACGTTAGGCTTTCTTTCTCAACAACACAGCTGCTGAGTGAAAGAGACGCGGCGCATGTCGTGAAAGGCACTGCCCACCCAGACGACTTTTTACAAGCCTATATTCTTAAAAATAAATCCCTCATTGGCATGCAACCTCTTCGGTTTTACAATAAAATGATGTTGACTGCAACAACAGAGAATTTCAAAAATCTAATTCAACCTTGAAAGAGTAATAAAATTAATAATGGAGGAGTCCATAGCGCGGTGGTCTACAATACCGGCTCCACTTGTAGAGAACCGAACATCGCTGTCGGACGCGTTCGAAAGTTCGCCCGGAACAGAAAGATTTCCAGTGAAGAATATTTTGAATTCTTTATTCAAATCCATGAGAGGTTTTATAACATAAAAGTTTTCGGAGTTGCAATCCAGTGAATTTGTCTCTTCATCTATTTTCGTTTGAAAATCAAGTGTGAAGTGAACGGTAGACGACAAAGAAATTTGGTGAAACGAAAGTGAATTATTGGGACGACCAATAATTGGTTTGTTATTATAGATAGAGTGTTTTGTGAGAGTGTATCGAAGTTTGATTTGGACACGAAAGTGTGGACGCAACAATGGCTCCGAGGTAATTATTTTGTAAACTCTTTGAGAAATATAAAACCGGTTCTTAATTTCAGTGATGTCTGAGCATTTCTAAATATTAAAATATTTAAATAATTGTCCGATTGCATTTTAAATGGCATTCGCATGTTAATTCACGTTACACAATGCGACGAGGTAATATATGCTATCTGGCATCCTAGCATCACGTTAGGAATTAATGCGTCCATCGAAAGTTGCAATTTGGTCCACAGTTGCAGTTTTGTGACCTTGTTGGGGAATAACACGGTTGAGCTTCCATCACGGAAGAGTGACACGGAAGCTTGAGACATGAATCTTTTACTAATCATAGGTAGCTATTCAATTCTTCAAGAAGGGCAGCAGGTCGGCCAGAAACATAATATTAAATCCTTATTGCTCGCTAGCAAGTGAACGTTAAATGGTGTCACAAAACGAACCTTACCTATCTATTTATTGTTGTGTGTAGCGATCATATAGATAGGTGATAGTGATAAGATACCTAAACTATCAGTGATTCAATAAATTAATTGTATAAAACCAAAAAACTTACACAAATTGACCGTTGGGTCTAATTGTTTAAGTTTTTTGGAAGCATGAAAGGGATTTTGAAAGTTCATCCTCTACGGAGGTTACGAGTATATAAGGGATGAAAGTTAAGGTAACGCGAATAAACAACTAAGCAATATGTAAAAAATTAAGAAGCGTCATACTACTGCGGATGTGTAAACTATCCCAAAGTAAATAAACAATATGTCACGATAATGCAACCGGTAGCGGTTTTCGCAACAAGTAAGTAAGACATTACCAATAAACCCAAACCCATCCATACTAGGAAAATAATGTACAATAGGTAGGTACTGATAACCTTGAATGCATACACAAACTCGAACACAATCATGCCTAGACTCCGTATCTAATATCTAAACTCAAAGTAAAATATTTACTCAGGCTGAGGCACTACCATTTGGGTATCCGTTTCTGGTTCTTGGCGTTCTAAAATGTGTTTCCATCACTCCCAAGATACGTGTGGAGCGCCATACATTTCGCTCGCACTCCTGATCTGTCACGTACTTACCTTTTGTGAGTATGATCGTTATTCTATCCTAGAATTTTAAAAAATTAAAGCTCCAAAGCATGTTTCTAGATCAATGTCAACCACCTCTTTCGCATCTAATTTTCTCAAGTAATTACCAAACCTGACTGACGCATTTAATCATTTAATCGTTTTATACTATAACAGAACACCAGACCATTTGTGTTAGTAAAATGTCCACACAACTAATAACTAGTTTATTAAGCCAACCGGTGAGGTAGTCTGTACATCAATCCAGTGGCTTTCATTCCAGTTCCATAACTTGATATCTTCCCAGACACCTGATGGTCGAGGTTTCCGGTGTCGGCCTTCTTTGTACACTTTTATCTGTATTTTGAATCTTACCATACGTTTTTCCATATACACTTTCTTCTCTAATAAAAGGCTTCATAATTCCAACCTGCTCATTTTTCTACTACTAAATTAATGAGATTATCATTACATTAATAATGAAAGCGCATTAATTTCTATAAAATATTGTGTTTTGAAAATCAGTCAATACATCTTGCTGTGGAGAATCTTTTAGACATTCTTTGAGACATCTGCGGTTAAGCGTTGCCTTCTCAATCTTAAACCAATGTTTACTACTTGCTTAAGTTACTAATAAGTACTTACAAATAAATTGCTTGAGTCTAGACGCAACGACTAGATGCATCTAAGGACTTTGTTATAGACAGCTTACTTCAAACAAAATAAATAAGAATAATAAAGCTGAAAACCCGTTATTAAGATCTCGTTTGTATTTGAAACGAACAATGGGCGAACTGAATAAGATGAAATAATTAAGTAGATACAAAGGCGTTACCAGCTACTGTACATTTTGTTCACACAGATGGTTTGTTTGGATTGCGTTACAGTATATTCTTTTAAAGCTTTTGGAAATTCATAGAATAGAACTATGCAAGCGTAGAACATAAATACGCAACACAAAACTAAACAAATAGAAATAAACATGGATACGAAATAACCTTTAAAATCCTGGTAATGCTGACCTAACTTAAAGGTAGTTAAGTTTTATAAGTAAGGTCCTCTCCTTAAAAACTATTTTTATAATACATTTATGATGTGATGAGTGATGACATACCTACTCGTACCAAAGTACAAATGGAATTAACACCGATTCCATCACATTTCATGAAACTTTAGGAGATGTATGCAATGCACCTGTATTAATATGGTACTGACACTTTTAACGTCTGAGAGATGATTTTATTTATGTGGATACAGTAAATTCGCTCTCGCAGTATAATGTTCTTGACATTTACCTCGACTCTAGATTGTCAACTCTCACTTGATCTGCGGTCACGAGCTCGGCTGTCTACCTGCAGGTAGATAACTAATCAACGACCACCTATAAGAAGAAACGCAACGGAGAATCATCCAAATGTTGCCTGATACAAATTCATTTCAGTGATCGCTGAAGAAAGATTGGCAAAGTTTTGATTCACCTCAAAAATTATAAGAAAATCTGCGAGGACATCATGCGTGTCCCTTCTCTAATAATACGCAAGGATACATATCATAAAACTTTAAAAGCAATGCATTTTAGACAAGGTTAAATGCATTGAAACGGTGCATTAACATTTTGTAATTAGCTCAATGACAAAATTATTTACTTATTATCGTCGGCATAATCACCTAATATAACAATAAGCTGATTTATCCTAATTACAACTTCTTCAATAGGTAATTTAACAATTATGATCATCGTATGATGATCTTCCATTCCACGCGATTCGTACTACTTGCTATTCAATTATTACCATAATCGCACCCTTAAACCTTGTGCCTAATTTTAAACTACAGAATGCTCTGCAAAGGTATAACTTCCAAATGCTCTAGAAACACGCAAATTGATTCAAGTACGCCTACTTTGAATCTTTGAAGAAGGCAAATTTTACGCCATTTAGTTCCATGAAAATTTGCGTTCCTAACAAGAATGGCATTATCTCGAAACAGCAAGTCAATTGTCCCTGCAAAAGCGTCGTTGGGATAATCTTAGCAGTGGCATTACTGTCGTCAAAACCATCATTCATCGTAATCTTCTGTGAGTAATCTGTTAGTTTATGTTTCGTCATAAGCGTCCATCTATCGCAGTATTTGAAGTTTAGTTTTAAGTGTATTGCTTGATTTGGCATTGACCCACTATCTGAGCAGTATAGAAAGGTCACTGAAAATGAAATGAGCAAACAAGTATATACCTTTCTTAACATTCTTATCAATAATACAACATACATACATAACATCACGACTCCTTGCCGTCGGGGTAGGCCGAAACCATAGCCCTTTACCGATCTTGATATACTTCCGTCGCTTCCTCTACCTTCATCAACCCTTTCATACACGCTCACACAATAATACAACGTGTAACAAAAATAATGTAACAAACGACCATGAAGGATGTGAATCTACCCATGAAACTGAACAACTTATTGTAAAGAAAATAGGTGGATATAATGAAAAACATAATCTTCCCATGGAACGTGCATCAGTTGATAGCATAGTTAATAATAAATAAATATTTATTCCTATTCAAAAATTCTATTTTTAAATTGGCAGATTCATATACTTGAAAATTACACCATTTTTGTTAAGGCAGTAAGCCCGTTTAAAACGGTCAATAAAACTCTTACGAAATTTTCAAAATGTCGCAAACAAGACACTATGACACCAAGATGATGACATTTATGTATATTCTACCAGATAGACGTGTCCAGCTCAATACAATCTGTTGATTTTTATTGCACTATTGCACGATAAGGGCCATCAAGATTCGCAACGGAATGAGCACAAATCTTGCATAACAATCGGCACGACTATCGTCCTAAAGAATTTGCAAGTAATATCTTGTGCAACTGCTCCTAAAATGCACATGTCAATAGAAATTGAGAGTGTCGTCCATAATTCGGCGTTACGCCACTAGCAGAGGCAAAGCCGCGCGGCTTCGTAGCTTTCTCCTGTAGACTGGACAGTACCTAATCAATCACTTGCGTCAATAGAGGAAGACGAAGCTATTGTCAACTCTATCACGTCGCCGTAAGATTACGTGCATTTGTAGCGATCTATTACTGCAGGTGTTAATGTTGAGTGTACTTGCCTTGTACGTGGTACAGGTGAGATGGTTGGTTTGATATTGTCCAAGCTTTAAGCCAAGAAATGGCTTAAAAGTAAGATAAATCGCCAGGGATCAAAGTTCAATCGTTGCAATCTTTGATAGCTGCAGCTAGTGGCATCTGGTTCTTCATAGTTGCACGCTTTTAATGTTTGGTTCAATGGCTTTTATATACCTGTATAACTGCTCCTTTTACAGCAGAACAGCATTGCACCCTAAACTGGCTTGGGCGACCTCGATACCTGCTCACGTAGGCTTCGACATACTTCTTAACAGTTAGTATTGGAGCCAGTCGCCAACCTACTTGGGCCAAGCAGCGCTCGTTCGTGAATTAATGAGGTAGTGACATGATCGTTCACACGTTTGATTCCTGACTGCGGCTGGTGATTTACTGATGCGATGACACAATTAGTAGTAGCGGGAATCGAAAATTGACTTCATGACGTCATTGAAGGTACTGTTATTTTGGAAAGGTTAGCTACATCGAAAAGTCATACGTAACTATATGAAAGTAGTTTCTTTCTTTTCTTGCTGACACTTGTAATATTTTGTTGTTTTTCAACAAAAAAAGAGGACGGGTTGCAATCCGGAGGTGCCGGCAGAAGTGAAAACTTGCATTTTTGAATATTATGCTTTTTGTAAGGGTCAATCGCGCTATTGCTCGCGTACTTCTTTGATGTTACTGAATAAAAACCCGTATTGTAATAACAATACGCTTGACAGTCGACGCTTTTTCGATCAGGCTACAGATCTGACGCGACATCTGACGTGAGTTTAACATTTTTTACCTATCTAAAAAATTGCCAAGAGCCTGTAAAGAAGTTTTCACTTCAAAAACGAAAGATTACACTTTAAAAACATTTGTTGCGACGAAATATAGAGGTAGACTAGCTATAAGTAATTTTTAATGCAAAAATCAAGTCGTGGAATTTATGGTACTTGGACACATAATATAATGTTCATCCAACTTAAAACGCAATATCAATAAAACTATCGACACGAAGTCTTTAACGGACATTGCATAATATGTAATGAGTTACTAATTTGGAATTAATGACTTTCGCATGCATTTGACATTAACTTTGCTGTACTGTACCCCAGTCATTTCTCTTATTTTGTCCTTGATAAAGAATTGCCAAATTTTGTTGCTTGTTGCCACATGGAGAGCTGAGAAAGCAAATCTTTAATAGCTGCCCTAATCCCCAGAGAGCTCATGGCCAAGTGATGAGAACTTTTTCTTTGCGATCACGAGAGTTAAGCAACGTCGGCCGTGGTCTAAGAACTAGAGCTTCTCCGTCGCTGGGAACGCACGTTGGGCCGTTGGCTCTGGCCATAGAGTAAAGTAATAATTCTATCATACAGAACGGACACGCTCCGTCCCCCTTGTAATCCACCCCGCACCTCCGCACGCATACGTCCGAGCGAATCGCGTGGTGCTCCTGAGGGTTTTTTGTTCTGAATATGCGGACCTACGCGCGCTTCTATCTAATTTCAAATTCGCGTTCGTTGTATGTCGTGTTCAGGGTGTCTCCTGGCTACGATTTTAGATAGTAGTTGTCAGGGGACATTAAGGTCTTTTCGCGTCGGAATTCAATTCATTTATTTCAATAACAAATTACATTGTATCTGAAATTTATATATAAAAATTAAATAATAATTATATTAAGATTATTTAAATTCCGCTACGAACGAATTTCCGCTGATGTGTCGCTACACTTAACCGGCTCTGGAATCTGGACTTATTAAATTAGACCATGACATGATGAATAACTTTGTGGTTCGAATTTTTAAAAACCGCAAGAAAAAACTACTTTCTATATAAATTTTAACCCGGTCAGCTGGGAAAGCTAATTATTTTGCAAATGACCTAAAAAGTTTGAACAAAGGTTGTTCGGAGCCATGATCTGAATTACCAACTAGGACTGGCGTTATTCCGTTAAGATTAAGACTTTGTTACTATTAGAGTAGTAGAAAACGTCCATGATCATTACATCCTAGAAAAACGTCCCCCAAAATTTTGACAGCATATTGTGGTACATTTTGGAGGGAGTGTACTATAGTCACCACGCTTGTTAACGTTGCGACTTGCAACTGGCAAAAGTGGCAAAAAGGAACCGCAGTGCAGTAGTTCGATACACAGTACTACACAGTAGAATTGCAATCCTTCTGCACGTCCCGTTACGTCTCGAAAAGATAAGTTGGTATTTACTAGTCTAACCACAGATGCATAAAGCTTTAAAAAAGCTCCTACTATTGCAGTCACTTTCTTTGTTATCAAAGCAGAAAATGACAGAAATGGGTTTAATAGAACTTAAACTTTGTGTAACTGCCAGTAAGTCGGCACCACAGAAGAATAAATAACTCAATAAAAAATTGTAATATTACTTAGATAATGCGGAAATAGCCCCGTGTGCTGACGGCAAAGAATAGTACCAACCCTTACATACCCGTGGGTGTCGTGTCGTAAGAGGCGTCTAAGGGTTATAAACTGGAGGATGGGCAGTAGCATCCTCCTTTGTATCTAACATCTTACTTACTGCGGTCACCTACAACCGCGGTCCATGGTGCCAGCCGTAACGCTAACAAGCGAGGTGACTATGGTACTTCCCCGCTAGTCCCGCTACATTTTTCCAGCAAAAGCTAGAATTCTAGAGGGAGCTCCCTGTCCTGTAGTGGACGTTTCAAGGGATATTATGATGTATGCGGAAATGGGAAACCGTCGTCGGTGTAGTTATAAAGTTCAAATAAAAAATTCAAAACATACCTTTTAAAATTAAACTGAACATCCGTATCCAATGCTCAGACGAATAGAATAGAAATATCCTCTTTGTAAACCAAATTATTTTATTTGTTATTCGTCACATGTATTGTATTGTCTCAACTGTTAGTCTAGATACCAATGGTCTTTGTCTACATGCAAATTGTCCATTCCTTATTCTTGACTTATTGCAGCTTCAATACTTTGAATATATGTTTAAAATTGAAAAAAATATATTTCGTAAAGCTCTAAAAGACTGCAACAAACATAATAGTAAGGGTGATGAAGGACAAATTTCTATATGATGATAAGGAGCATCCTCTAGAAAATACAAAAAATATTGGCGGACATCCACACCCCTGCGTTTTTGAAGAATTAAGTTTAAACTATATTGAAATTTGACAATATAACGTACACCTGGCGGACTATGACTATCTGATTAAATACAATGTATAAAACCCCAGAAAAATAGTCTGCCACCATAATAGCCCTGCGTCGTAAAGTTACAGCTCTTCAAAATGCTTCGTCCCGTGATAATGCAGAGCCCAGCATGTCTGCCTCTTCGATTTTCTACATCTTCAGAAGTATATTAAACAGGAACCACAAAGGCAGACCAAAAAACATTATTCAGTATCTTATTTTCATGCGATGCACAGAAAAACTTGTAAGGACCAAATCGATTCGTATTGAGCTGATCTATCATCCTTATTAATATGAATCATGAGCAAATCATATACCCAAATTGCAGCCAGCACCCTAACTATAAAAATAAAAAATATAACAGGAGAAAAAAATATATAAAAATAGGTAACACTTATTCAAATACACCACCCCGAATCGTACCTGAAGGGAAAGTTCCCATTACACTGGCAGCATTTCCCCGTTGGATCGCCAGCGAAATGTGTTGAATTAGGTACGATTCGGCGCGGGGGTCAGCGCCACTCTGCCTGAGACGCCGCCCAAGATCGCTTACGAACGCTCTTGCCTCCGCACACCAAGGCCCAGCCACCTTAACTGCGAAAGGGACAGAAAAGTAAAATCCCATCAGGTGGCCGTACTTTAATCGTTTTTGAGATGCCACCCATTTGGCTGCAGACCCGGCTTCCTTAGAGGCACGAGGGAGGTGGTAGCAGCAAAAGTGCTGACGCATATCGCGTCCCAGACCAGACAGCGCCCCCTTTCCCAAGGCACCAACGTTAGCCCATCTGGGCGCTTATCGTCATCCCGGCTAAGACCCGGTGGTTCAAGGGTGCAATGAATACTCGCAGACACCAATGCCCGACGAATGATTTCGTTTAGGGCATGATGACGGGGAAATCTACCCGCACTCTTACTGCAGCTCAGCCCATGATAGGACCTTGAATCAACTATAGTGCCACATCTACAGTTGTGCAGCTCACAAACGTCACAGCCTAGTCTTAGAGCTACAGCCACCCTTAAAGAGCCATCGTCAAGATGATACTTAAATGTGGATTAGGAAGTGCGTGCCTAGCTCCACACTCAGGACGGGCTGCTGCGTTAAGTCGTGCCACATCCACCACTGAAGCTGTCTCCAGTAATCTTGCAAAAGTGGCTTTACATATTGGGTCATCCCAGAGACGTTGGTCAGTCGTGTCATGTGGGACGAAAGAAGCGGAACACTTAAGAGCCCATGCGGTCAGTGCTCCCTCTACAAACGGGATGGCAATGATGAAATTGGTCAAGATTATGTTATGCATGACGGAAAATTTAAGACTAAGGGTTTATAAACCGGAGGATACGCAGCAGCATCTTTCTGTGTATAGTATCATCTTACATACCGCGGTCACCAACAACAGCGGTCGCCAGCCGCAACGCTTACAAGCATGGTGACTATGGTCATTCCCCTCCAAAGTACCACGCGTTTTTGCTGTGTTTTGGAGGGAGTTCCCTGTCCTGCAGTGGACGTTTCATGGGATGTTGATGATGACGGAACATATACTGGGTGAGCCTGCCTTCTACAAATCTTCTACGCCGTAGGTTGCGTCGCGGGTTCGATACCCGCCCAGGGTACAAACATTATGTGTAATGAACACAAGTGTTTGTTTCCAAATAAGTATTCTAGAAGTTCTAGTATGTCATTCGAGACGTTTCGCTAGCAAGGGGCCAGGTCAAACCTCGGCTTAGCTCTGTCACCGGACATAATCACATGTCACCCAACATGACATTTATCACTGTGATAGACTAAGAAAAAATTTAGTGCTAACTTATTACCGTGCTAGCGAAATAGGTTAGACCTGGGTTTTGCTGGCCCCGTGCTAGTCAAACGTCTCTGAATGACACACATTGTTTAAAAGCAGTCTATATCCCAAATAGTCATTTATTTTAGTTCTCAAGTTGTCAAGGAATTTATTTAGAGAAACCTTCACGCAAACGGGTACCAATGATACAATTAATAGTAATTTACTTTGCCAGAAATAAGGAGTGTCCACTAACCGTCCACTGGCTCCAGTCAATTTAGGCTAAAAGTATTAGGCAACCGTAAAGTATGTTGAACGGTCTTGTGAGAGATACTTCGCCAGCTGTCGAACATACGATCCTAAGTCCTCAAGAAACTATGTGAATCACACAACCATTTAGCAGTTAGGTGGCTAGCGAATTTACACCTGCCCCTCTTAAGAAACTAGCTAATATTTGCTCATTTACCAAACCTTAGGTAGTTATTGACGGCATGGGTTTTTTTTCTTTTATCATTAGGTTCTTGGTTCACCTATATATCTTTAAGATTACTGTTTTAGTCACGAGTTGCGAATAACTAACTTTGACAGACAGCAATTAGCAATGACGCAAGAATCGCAATCACACCTTCCTGAATTCAAAGGCTAATTCGCTATTCGTTGCTAGGAGGCTTGGTTCTGTTAATTCCAATACAATGCAAAACAATGTATGCCGAATTCGTTCCTGAATTAAGGAAGGTGTGATAACGGCTTTACCTTGCAGTTGCAGAGTTGTTAGAATTTAGAATTGTTTGAGACAGGCGTTGTAGATAATGTAATACTCGTACTAATTACCTGGCACGTACGTAGCAGAAGTAACTAATTTTGTGATGGAGTAGATAAGGTTACTTAGGCTTAGCACTGAAAGGACACTAGATAAAAATAAATAAATAAATAATTTTTTTTATTTATTTTCTCTCAGAAACAACATTAGAGTTAACATGCAATTTTTAAAATACACTAATTAATAGAAAGTAGAATAACTAAAATATGCATTTTACAAGCAAAAAATTATAGCAAGATATATTATTATGATTAACTACGTAACTACAAGGCGTGAAAAAATCGTAACCACTATTTTAGCGTGTTACTTAAACCTTGAAACTGAACAAATTTTCCTGGATACACGAAAAAAAAATCGACAACATAGGGACTGCAGCAGCTGACGGCACATTTTGTGTGGGAAGTAATTTTTTTTTTGCAGTTCGTGTATTTCGACCTATTATGTTCCTTAGGGAAAGTTGTTCAGTTTCATGGTCTAAGTAACATGCTAAAATAATGCTTACAAATTTTTCTACACCCAATATACAAAGTGTAACAAACATGATATACAACCCTGATAAGAATGTGTAGATACACCGAAAAACGTTTTTAATGGACGTAAGTCAAAATCTCGCAATACGAAACAAGAATTTCAACTTTCCATAGAAACTGCATAGGCTGTTCAGTTTCATGTGTAGATTCACATCCTCATACAAGCCAACCTTTCAGGTGTTGAAATCTGTTTGGTGACGAGTGCGACGCGGGTTGGTTGCTACTTTATCCTACTAATATTATAAACGCGAAAGTTTCTAAGTATAGATGGATGGATGTTTGTTACTCTTTCACGTAAAAACTACTGAATGGATTTTAATGAAACTTTACAAAAATATAGCTTCTACATCAAAATAACACACAGGCTACAATAATATAGCTTATACATCAAAATAACGAAGTCGCGGGCACCAGCTGGTTTATTAAATAAAGCCGCTATCACACCTGCCTAAATTCAGAGACTAATTCGGCATACATTGCTAGTTGAATTAAATATGTTGGAATTTTCATAAACAAGCTTCCCAGCAATGTATATGGCGAATTAGTCTTGTGATTAAGGAAGGTGTCGTATAACCTTTCTGTGACACCTTGTAGATATAATCATACGAAGAAAACCATGAACCAATGACGACAACGGACGACGCAGAACAGTAATACCTCATTACAAGTAGACTCGGAACCGAAACGCAACAAAAACAGTTAGTGTGACGGCAGGAAACCAACCGTGGTGCTCTTGGTCTAACGGTGAGCTGGCAAGCCGGGAAATTATACACCAGTGCACACAACACTCGAACACGCGGTCACGCTACTGCTAAGGACTGTATACTGTTTAACTAAAGAAAATCACAAAAAGGTAGTCCTCAGTGTCACTCTTTTTTATTTAGACAAACTTACCATATCAAACAACCTAGTTTTTAGAATTAAGATCAATTCTATGGAATTTCGAGCGACTTTTCTATTTTGTGTACGAGAGTCAACAGCCTAGGCTAACCTGAATCAATTCCATCTATAGTTTGATTAATTATTTGTAAAATGAGATGAAAGAAAACTATAAAACCAGAAATACACAATACAAAAAACAGAACAACGCATTGGACAACATTATTATTAAAAATATTATTTGATTCAACTAACATCATTTACTTAATGCAAAAAGATGTCATAACATAAAGTGCAAAAAAAATATCTTAGCTTAGCTTATCTCGATAAATAGGCGCTAGTATAGTTGTTCTGTTTCGTTGACTGATCATCATCATGCCCTATCAGTTTTCAGAAACCTGCCCCTTACAGCCTGTATAGCTCACGCTTCTATACTTGTTTGTTTTTCCAAATCACGTCTGTCATCCGAACCCTATAATATGACGTAACAATATCTAACACGAATCATCAGCGGTTTCCTTCATACTCAAAATAGCAGTCAATAGACGTCCACTGCTGGAAAGAGCACATACTGGACAAAAATACACATTACATAGTACCCAAGCATAGTACATAGTCGCGAAATTGTCACAGCTAGTGAGCATACTCGTACACGTAACACTATCACTGCAAGCCGGCTGACGAAAGTGGTTATCTAACTTTTAAACAACTAGCCAAATCAAAAGGTGCGTTATTGAAGTTGCTAATCAAAAGGTCATCGACGTAACCAAAAACCATACAAACATGATAGAAAAATTTTACTACGTCTCTTTTTTAAGACATTGTATTAGATTGCATATCGAGGTGCAGGGCTTTGTGACCTTCTTCAAAAATTCTTCTAGAAAAATAATTTTCGTGCTACAGAAGGCTGATAGCCGCTGCCGCCGCTTTATCTGGAATCGGGCCTGGTTAGCCCCCTGGGCTGCGGGTAGGTTAGAAAGCCGTCGCTCTGTGTAAAAATCAGGGCGCTCGTCATATCGCCTACGTCAGGTAGCCGAATAAGGTTTTAGTTAGTTTTATTTAAAGATGGACAACACGCGTAAACTTTTTTACCAGTGACAAAGCACGTTATTAGTAAGGCAGCGTCATTAGTATTGGCTAACAAGCATATGAAGATTCTGGGTCAGGCTTACCCGACACCAGAAGACTACAGGCTCCTTCCGCTGAAATCTACATCGAAGCTCATAACGAGCATATTTGAACACAGCGGAAGATCGCAGGAGCAATAAGGCAGGGAAAGCATAAGCATAAGCAGCCTCATGTATTAAGTTAAGATAAGAAGGCAGCAGTTGCTATAGGCAGAGAAGTCTACTAACTTTTATATACAAAAGAAAATAAATATTTCTTATTGATTATCAAGTAATCTTTAATCTCTTTTTAATGGAACTTGTAAAAAAACTTCAAGACTTCTTCGAGATTCCCTTGGAATAATTTCGCGTTGTGCTCTGTTTAGCTTGAAGTTGCTATTCCAAAGAGCATTGTGTCATCATCACACGCAGTACATTATACAAACTACTTGTTAAAATCACTTTAACGTAGTCACTGAAGTTGCAACTTCCTTTAAAGATGTCTAGCATTAGTAAAAGCTAAGTAATCATCAACAAACACAGCCTTAAATAAATTATAGTGGTAGAAAATGAGTTTTCGAAACATTGCAGGCTTGCAAAACTGCATCTTCCGTAAGTCAGTATTATAATTAAAAGCATCTTGTGGTATTCTATAGAAACGTCAGTTTACTTTTATTTTATCTGTGTCCAACCTGAGCCATGCCTGAACTTAGAAAATTATTTACTGCACTTTTTCGCGCAACGTCAACACGCTTAGGACGCAAGCTTTGTAATCTTCAACAAATCCAAACGAACATCAACACATCAAATTCGCAGCAGAAACCGAAATGTAAGGACTTCTAAACTTGGCCCAATAATAAAGATAGGGTCATTAGGTTGATATCAAGTTTTTTTTTTATATTTAGGTTTCCGTACCTCAAGAAGAAAAAAACGGAACTCTTATAGGATCATTTAGTTGTCCGTCTGTCTGTCTGTCAAGAGCCTTTTTCTCACGAATGGGTAAAGGTGTTGAAATTAATATAAAAAAATTTAAAGTCCTTGTAAAAATTCCAAGCTTCTAGAACAACACAATTAAAAGATAGGGCCATTTATGTCTCCATCTCTATACATTTATGAACCAAACCAAAACCTGTTTTTACTCGTGGCGGTGCCACTTGGTTCAGGTTCAGGGAAACCCTCAAGAAAACCAATTACTAGTTCTTTGTAAATCAAAATAAAAAGAATCTAAATGTTGTTTATTCATTGTAGGATATCAAAAATCTCTTAAGGGCTTTCCCCCAGCCAACTAGCGCCCACATTAGTTAAAAAAATATTACTCGCTAAATACAAAACTTATCGAAAATCTGTTTTACAAAATTGAAGTAAAGGTATCCCAGTTTAATTAGAACCTATCAATCCTGAAAAATATAGTTCACTGTAGATACAGATACTAAAAGTGCGAAAAACGGACACTTTAGCAGTTTTTGTATCTGTAACTACAGTAAACTATGTTTTTCAGAATTGATAGGTTCTAAATAAACTAGGGTACCATTATTTCAATCTGATAAAACAGATTTTCGATGAGCTTTGTATTTAGTTAGCAATATATATATATATTTTAAATAAAAATAAATAAATATCGCTTCACAAACAAAGTGGCGCCATGTGGGAAAAAAAGAAGCAACAATAAAAACCCACGCGCTCCTTTAAATATATTTGATGTACAGGGTTGATACAATAAACATAAGTCAATTTGAATTAGCCTGTTAGAACCGTAGTCTAATCCCATGGATTTTTCTCTTCTAGGTAATCTAATATTTTACGTATAAAATTTTTGCTTGTTAACAGTTTCGAATTTATCTAACGGTAAACTTTCAATGTCAGTGGGTACCTTATTATACAAGCGTATACATTGACCTTTATAAGTCAACAAAACCTTGGTACACTAGAATGTCTAAGAAACTAATAAGAAAATATTCCAATATTAGCTTTAACTAATGTGTTCAATGTGATTATGTCCTTTTACACATATCATCAGTTTGTGGACATATCATCAGTAGGTATCACACAACATCATCTGATCCCGAACTAGGTAAAGCCTTGTACTATTGACATCAAAGACTGATATACGGGTGAGTCCTTAGAGCAACGCGTCAAACCGCGCAAGCCCGTTTTTGCGCGCGAAAATCGTGTTACTCTATGGGTGAGTCCCACCAGAAACGCAAGTCAATTTAAATTTCTTCAAAGCTGCACTAAAAGGAGGAGACAATCATTTGTCAACTAAAACTGAGTACCACAGTCGGAAAATTCTCCACGGTCTTTAGAGACGCGTATTGTAGTAAGCTTTAGTTTAGTTACAGCTGTTTAAGTTTGTAAATATCTTTATGTTTAAACGCTGCTTGAACATTTCTTTGTGAGCATTCTTTGTTAAATAATTCAAAATTTTCGTAGATGAAATCAGTATTGTTCTTGTTTCTTAGGGTTGCGTACGTAAATAGAAAAAAAAAACGGAAGCCTTATAGAATCTCTCTGTTGTCAGTCTGTATTTCTTTCTGTCTGTCGAGACCCTTTTTCTCACGAACAGATAAAAACATGAAGTTGAAATTAATATCAAATATTAAGGTCCATAAACCCTTGGTGTGAAAGGTGTGAAAATTTCAAGCATATACAATAACACAATCAAAAGATACAACCATTTATGTCCCCATCTTCCTACATTTATGAACCAAATCAATCTATAGGGTACTTCCCGTTGACCTAGAATCATGAAATTTGGTATGAAGCTAGGTCTCATAGCACAAGCAAAGGAAAAAGTCTACAATCATTAAATTGTACAACTTTTCTCACAACCAAACCAATTAATGTGAGCTCCCGTTTCAAGTACTTTCATATTAAAAAGGGGTCAGGATTGAGAGAACGCAGAGTTTTTTATAACCAAAAGGCAAAAGCTTGATGTTGGACAGGTACCGAACCCTTAGTGCGCGATTCCGAGTCGCACATGGCCGGTTTTTTATCTTATCTTAACCGTAAATAAAAAGCCTTTTGCTTTTCCCTGGGACTGGGACGCAATTAAGTCCACTCACGTGCTCCACCAGAATATTTTTTTTCCTCCAATGCTCATGGGTACCAGTAGTACCCATGACCACTTAAGCAACCTATCGAGCAACCTATTGAAATATACACGAACGCTACAAGAAACCTACCTCCAAGTTTTATTTCTCAGAATTCAAGCCCTAAACAGCCTATGTTTACGGCATCCGGTATCTGGCATCAGGGATTTCGACTGGGGCTGGTTCGAAGTGCAATGTAGGCGTATTCTGGCGAAAACTCGTGCATTCTTCTTCAAAAATCCTTTGGGTAACACCGGTACCTATGTACACGTGAGTGGTTATGAAAAGAAATGTCAAGCTCATCCCACTATCAGCGTTCGGTTTCGAAGACTTATTATATCGTTGGTTGCCAGATGGAGGTGGATAGTTGTGGCTTTAGTTCACAGGATAGGGCTAGCGGTGACGGTGGCCTTTCAAATTAGCTGCAGTAAGCAAATCTGCATTTCTACGCCTACACTAAACTTGAAACTAGTTAGTTAAATTGAGTAACTAATTGCTCACGTAAAACAGGTACATGGAAAACTTACAAGATATGGGTTTCAAGGTTGTTAGGTTTAAGAATTGTTCAGAAAATGCTCGATAGATTCACTGGAAACAAAAAAAATTATCTTGAATGTAAGCAGCGGCGCTGGGATACTACCCAAGTATGAGAAGCAGAAGAAATCAGATCTTTTTTAGTAGTTCCAGAATTAACAACCATTCATTAAGACATGCAGCCCATTTTATTGAATTTTCTGCAAGATTAAAGAATATACATATATAAAAAAAAAATTTTCGTCCTTTATAAAAACGTCGATCATTATTATATCAAAAGTTAATTGGAGCCTAAGTTGTGACTTCATCGCACGAATTTTGCAATTTTTACAATTTCTTTAAAATTACGGAGTAAAACGTTAAAAAAAGGAAATTTTCGAGAAGCGTGGAACTAAATTTAGAAATGGGTTTGACAGTTTATGAGGTCACCGATATTGGGCGGTTGTCAAATAAATGTTTTTCTATGGGACTGCGATATTTTCCCGCGGTAAAATTTGTACCTAGCTCACAAGTAAATAATGTTTAAAATCGGGAGAGTAGTTTCGGAAATTACCTTATACATCAAAGGTTACATACTTTACCTGTTTGTAATATTTGTGCAGATGTAGATCATTGTAGATAGGGTAGAATTATAAGCAAGTACCTGTAACAAAGCAATTACAATTTTAATTAGACGACCCAAGAACCTAAAGAAACGAAAAAACAACAGCAGTATTTTTTATACGAACTCTACATTTTTACTTATGAAAAATGTCTGAAAAAAATAGCACGCTCGTAAAAAAAGTATTTTAACGGAAAAAAATTTTGATTGCTTGTTAATCGAAACCCTCGTTGCGTGAGTACGACTCGCACTTTACCGGATTTTATCTGATGCCAGTAAAATGCAGCTAAATATACAATAGTTCTTGATTGCTTACCATTAGATGTATTCCTACTTTCGCCTTACACACCATATAATATAATACATAATAAGTAACATGACGCTATAGGTACTTACTGTATTCACTTCTCACTGGTCATACCAGTAGGAAATTCCAGTATGACCACCAAGAAACACCCTTTATATTCAGATGTTTCGCAGCTAGAAAAATATTTTATTCGCAATTTAATTACGAGATCTTACTAACTTTTGACGGTAATATAAATGTTTTGCATTACAACAAAACAGTTATTATGTGTCGAATAAAATACACAGTGTTGTTGAAGAAAGCAATTCGTAAATGGCTAGATACCAGATAAATATACTACGAGCTTTTTGATTTCCCGCGGTTGTCTCACCCATAGATGCAAGTGTCATAGACAAGCTGTCAAATCTGAATGACGTCATTGTCTTCATAGACCAGCAAGGCCCTTTGGTGCAACACTGTGTATTTTATTCGACACATAATAACTGTTTTGTTGTAATGCAAAACATTTATATTATGTGTCTTGCTAAAATACACAGTGTTGTTGAAGACCTGTTTGATATCTGCTGGTGAGACAAATACAAATGCCAATGTGAATAATTAACTTTTAGTGGTAATAAGGTGCCCCACGTATGAATAAACAAACGATACAATAAAGGCAACACTTATGTATGAACCACTTGTAGTAGGTAGTGTATTTTATTCAGTGTGATACTAATTTTAGATGAAAGTAAGAATCTTAAACTTATTTATTTCTTAATGATGTTAGACTAGCAAAACAAATCAAGAGATAAAATGAAAGAATGTTATATATTTTAATAATCAATTGAAGGTAGAAAATCTGTGATTAAGGTCATTAATTAACCTGTTAAATAGTCCCATGGCATGGGCTTTAAAATATTATTTTTTTTTCAAAGATTTTGCAATGTTCTGATACTTATAGCAAGTAATGGATAGTTCCATGATGGACTGAAAGTATTCCACAGTGAAAATATGTTCAAAAGAAGATAAGAGCAAAAAATAAGAGGTTTTCTTTATTTCTTGTATTTAATGTTCATTAAATTCTACTGAGATGGCAATCTGGTGAATTATCTTAAATTACTATAAGATCATTATAATATTTTCGAAATGTTCAGACACTTCCCGGGTAGGTACTTTAGCTCAGGTCTTTTCCGATGGCAAAATTCTTTGTTCAGCTTTTTGACGCCGAGTTATCGGTTAATTGAAACGATCCAAGTTGGACTCGTAATCCAAACCGGTGCCTGTTGTAGGTACATAGTCAAAGTTTGCTTACTTGTTCTATCGTACATATTTGTAGGTCCTGATATCCTTTGCGTAGGAGTCTGCTTTAGATCTGAATTTACTAGATTGGTTGCCGTAATGATAAATAATATCTATGTAGGTACATGGTATTTCTACCTGGAAATGCCTGGGATTCAGGTAAAATTCGATTGTTTTTGCCTTCCGAAGGCGAAGAAAAGGAATTGTACAGTTTTTCTTGATATAATCAATAGCATTTCTAAACTTTGTACTTATTGTTTTTAACCAACAGTAAACACCTTTATTTTAGGTACCGTACAGAATACTTCCAAGAGTCGCTTAAAGTTCTTTTGGGATATTTCTGAAACACTCATAAAATTATAGTAGAATTTAAATGACATGTAGTGTATTAAATGGGTTGTCCCATCGATTTGTTTCCATGTATAGTTATGTAATTTGTAAGATACACATTCTACAAATTAATAATTTTAAAAATCAGTACAGCGCGTTCAGGGTAAGCCTGTCTATGACGGTTATTTTCTGCGCATGGGTGACAGGCGGAAAGCCAATGAACGATTCGCTCACCCCCGCGCCTAATTTATTTTTATTTTTTTTATTATTGAGTGTTCTGTTTTTTGATTCAGCTCGAATTCTAAATATTCACCGGTAGTATGAATGCTCACGGGCCTAGACCATTTATTATTATTATTATTTTTTACTTCTGTGCATCAACGGACACAGACGGAGTTATTTTGCACGCAGTAGGTATAACACCATTTTATTGACACGCATCTCAGCAAGTAACTGATAGCAAAACCAGTGTAAGCTGAACCCGTGCCACTCGACAACTTCCGGAGCTCCAGACCCGCTCCAGGCCAAAGTGTTACCACTGTTTTGAGGCAGACTTTACTATGACACAAATAAATCCATGTTGTGCTATAATGTTCACAACTACAATGTAGTAAGAATAGATGTCCGTCAACTATTGCTTACTAGTATCTACTTTAGGTTTCAGTAGTTCCGTCTGTTTTCACACTTGTAGGGACAGTAAAGAATATTCCGCTAGGATAATTCATAAGACCATATCTAAAATGGATTCTTCAAAGTGTCTAGACGTCCGCCATCTAATAGCACTGATTCCGCTCAGATATGTGGGAATATTATACTTTTAAGTATGTATGTAGGTATATTCGTCTTTGATACTATTTATTTCAAAGTTTTAAAGAGAAAAGAAAAATAAACTCAAGCAAGGTTTGATAGTCACATTGAGTTGTTTTTTGAACGTGGGCAAGTTCCGCACTAGACCAGAGCACGCTCACTTTTATAAATATATGTAATGGCTTCCGTAGCCATAGGTCCCACTCGAATTATCGATTTGTCGACTGCTGATGATTCACCATTTCGTCAGACCTTCCCTGGTAAGCTGAAATCATTAGGTTAGGTTTTTTAGCAGGCTTCCGCAGCCTGAGGTAACAGGTAACAATTTGGAGCTGGTCGATTTCTCGACCTAAAGGCAATCCGCTTTTCCGTTGACTGATTTATAAGTAAGCGGCCGACAGCGTTGGTTTGAGCTGCTCGGTTAGTTCCTAATATGTTGATTAGGCCCTTATTGAGGTGCGTGCACCTGACTGCATTCTCTGTGTGTGGTGTCAGTAAGATTTAACTTTTTCTTCATTCACTGGCCCATAACTACCAACGCACTAAGGACAGGGTCAGTATAACAGTTGTGCAAGCCCTACAGGCCCTGTTTTACCGAGGCCGCCACGTAGCGAGCCGTGCGTGGTGAGGCATGCCTCGCCTGAGGCTGCCTCTAATCCGTACACACCTTTAATAATAATAAAATTAGTTTATTTACTCCCACAAATGGTTTCTTACCAATAACCTATCAGCATGGGTATTTTCAAATAACAACAACCAGGTCTTGACACCGTGTTCGTTCTTCCAACACTCTCTGTCCGTTTTAAGCAAGTGGGTTTATTTTGGTATACTTAACAGTTCTCTCGGTTTCAGGTTTTTAGAGCCAGTGATTCTCTTAAGTTTAGATAACAAAACAGTCCCGCACTATAACTTATTTTAAGAGCGACCTTGATGCCAACAGGTCAATGTCTGGCCCCGCCCCAATACCTCCGCAGTAGTTAGGGGTAGCAAGTGCGATATAGGAGTTGGTAGTCTCCGCGACCACCGGTCAGCCAACATATGAGTCCTTTGTTCGACTACAAACATGTACCATGTCAGAGGCCTTTGGCGGCTCAGCAATTCTGACACAAGGTTTATGAGGTCGGTCATTGACCTAACAGCCCATATAATATGATGATGATGACTACAAGGGTCTCCGAGACCTGGTCAACTTATTTCAAATACTTAATTCCAGACTACCACTGCGTGGAGTTAAAGAAAGTGCACGGAAGTAGTCAAATTCATTATTTATCTCTTAGCACTTCTTCTTAAAAATGATTTGGTCCTTACAGAAGTTGGTATAATGCTGGAGGTGCCATATTCGCCAATCTGTAATTGCCTAGTTAGTATTTATTTACATATACCATAGGATATTAACCAACCATGTCTCTTAAACTCGAGATTAATTTATTAAACCCGTCTAGTTAAAAAACAGGAAATCATGAACTTGGCTGACACACCGCGGTGTGTCTAGTCATTTTCCTTTAGTTATTATAACCTGGTGGTCTAATATATAGGGATATAAAATAAGGTAGGTATTGTACAGTTTAAAATTATAAGATTAGTTTCCAAACACATCCACGCTATTAGATTTGCATTGTGGCATGGCATCATCCGAGCCATACGGTAGGCATCAGCAGTTACTTTCTATTATAAGTTTGGGCTAGTTTCCGCAACCTGACACCCTTAAAAAGAAGTAACAATTCACAATAACACTCATAAATTTACAGTTTGTCTGTTTATGAATCTTAAGAACTTTTATCTTAAAGATTCTTTTGAAAAGAAGCCTTTTTTTGGCTTGCATGGAAGCAGAGGGTTTCATTCAGCCATGTCTGTGCCCCCCCCCCCCACTCCCCTCCCTTACCTGAAGGAAGAGGATTTAATGCCTTTTACTATTATGCATTCTTGTGAGGAGGAGGAGCATTGTGAGAAACTATGGAAACTGAAATGAGTACAAAATTCTACTTACCCAAAATACATACATTCAACGCATCAATCTCCATTTTCTGATGCTCTGACTATAAATACTTTATTATTTTGTGGCCTTGATCTTTGACTTTACAGCCGTTTTTGATACAGTAAAGCATGGGATATACCAGCTACAACTTGTTCTATAGTGATAGCATTGCTGATAATAAAATCAATCCTTATTAGTAAGCAGTTTGTTAGTACTCACTTAGTCTTAGATGAGGCAAAGCAATTCATTACTTTATAAACTGTTATGTCAATAATCCTGGACTTGCTTTGTACTTATATGAACGTGAGTGAAAAGTTTTCTTGTCCTAATTTCTTGAAAATTTAGGTGTAATAGGTACCTAATTAGGTACAATCTGTCTGCAGTTTTGACAGCGTTTTAATGGAAGTCAGTAGGTATAGAAAGTTTCTAAAGAACAGCATTCAACCTTTCTTTAAACAACATTAAATGAATGATGAAACCGTAATTTAGTGAATAGGTATGATAAATACCGTACAACCAAACTCACATGATATACCTATGTGAACATGATATATAATGGATAGGTATTTATGGTGGTGCACAGCGTTAAATAAAAGGGGCATATGCCCTCTTTCCATCAAAGAAAAAGGATATAAGTAATTGTCTTCAGGTTATAATTTTGTAACCTCTAACGGAGGCTTAGGTATTCTTCCGTCTTCAGATTTCACTAAGCTAGCACATCACTTTCACGCACAGACTTATTTAAGCTTTGAAATATTATATTTACATAAAAACATATTAATATGTTTAGATTTTCACCGTAATTTGGAAATTTGGTATCTTTCTGCACAAATTTACAAATGCCAATGACGTCATTCAGATTTGACAGCTTGTCTATGACACTTGCATCTATGGGTGAGACAACCGCGGGAAATCAAAAAGCTCGTAGTATATTTATCTGGTATCTAGCCATTTACGAATTGCTTTCTTCAACAACACTGTGTATTTTAGCAAGACACATAATAAGTAGTTTTGCATAATGCCTGCTAAGAATTTTTTACGCACTTTTTCTTCTCTAAATCAACAGAGATCGTCCGTGTGGTGCCGGCAAAAAATAGCACCAACCCGTCTCTACCCGTGGGTGTCGTAAGAGGCGACTAAGGGATTATAAACCGGAGGACTGCCAGCAGCATCTTTCTGCGTATAAGTACTGTAGTGATCCTCCTCGAAAGCCCTCTTTTAGCAGAGCTGGCTGGCGAGTATTTCTAAAATTAAAAATGATTTTGAATAATGACGTCACGTTCTGAAAACAATCGCCAGTCAACTCCTGCCCACGGCTGGGTACGGACGTTGATATTCGAAATCATTTTCAATTTTAGAAATACTTTCAGCAGTGTAATCAATGTTTACTACCCAATAAATCTGATATTCTTTTAAACTTGAAGCGCAGTGTTTCATTGATGAGGATCAGCTGGTAGGACCTTATAGGTAGCCAATTCTAACTAAGAGCAAACGTCCCCACGAACCCCCATAGGTTCGTTATAGTACCTACTCACATACTGCGGTCACCAACAATACCGGTCGCCAGCCGCAACGCTTACAAGCGTGGTGACTATGATAGATCCCCTCAAAAGTACCACGCGTTTTTGCTGGAGTCTTGGAGGGAGTTCCCTGTCCTGCAGTGGATGTTTCATGGGATGCTATGATGATGATATGATGACATTAACAGAGAAAGAATTTTTGAGACATTTATGCTTTTTTTACTTAGTTCTCCAGACAACATTTGGTGATCAGATCAGAAAGAATATTAGAGCGGATCACTATACTGTAGACTCTAAATAAAGGTCACAAAAGAACACTACGTTTTGTAAAACAAACCTTTTGCAGTTAAGAATAGATTTCTCTTGAAAAACATGAGTTTGACGTTTGTAACCACAATATATACACAGAGAAACCGGCCAAGTGCGAGCCGGTCTCGTGCTCCGAGGTTGACGTACCACTAAGGTAAAAACACCGTCTTAGTTATGGACTTAATGTCAGGCAGAAGTGTAACAAATACGAACGAGTCCGACACGCACTTGATCAGTTTTTATTATATGTTGTTAATCTGTGAAAATTTTAACTATCTACCTATTAAGGTTCATGCGACACAGCCCGCTGACAGACAGACATCGGAAGCATATTAATAGGGTCCCGTTTTTCACCCGTTGGGTAAGGAACCCTAAAAACGCATAAACATCCACATTATTAACACTTTTAAAATGAATTTAAGGTTATTATTTAGTTAGCAATACGTGAACCTCTTTCGTAGCCTCTGGTATACTCGTACACTTATGCCTGCATCTATTCTTCGGTAGTTCAAATAAACTGAATCTATTCAAATCGCGAGTGAATAGTTTTGCTCGTCTATCCATCTTCGATTTTCACTGTCGCCAGGGCTACATTTAGGTCAAGTTCAAATCCATTTAATCATAAAAAATGCCCTTGGATATGGCACACCGTTTGCAAAACCGCTGTGTTACCTTGTGCTTTCCATTCCTAAACACCAAGACATAAAAGTGATAATTTGACACCTGCTTGTGGCACAGTTAGCACTTATTAATTACACTTTAGCACTTTTGAGAGTGAAAAATACAAACATTTTATTTCTGAACCGTTTAATTTAAGGCTACGTAACGTATCATTAAGATTTAGTCTGGTCTTCAAAGTATTCCAATTACCCCAACTAATCCCAAATAATATTATAAATGCGAACTAAACTCTGTCGGACTGTTACGCTTTCAAGGCTGAAGCGATGAACCGATTTTGATGAAATTTTGTATGCAGAATTGGGAAAGGACATAGGCTACGTTTTTGTTAATTCCACGCGGACTGAGTCGCGGGCAAAAGCTAGTAAAATACGAAATGGATATTTTTAAATTAAATGCCATTCAACCCACAGCTATTTTAAATACAAGGCATATGTTTTTATTTGTAATTCCTAATTTAGAAGTAGAAGTGAATGTTACACGTCTTTATTTCCTGTCTGCCCTATTCAGAGCATTAAGTGATTTTTACTTTGAATTAAAAAAGGTTAATCGCAAAAATTGCAGTGTAGATATATCTAAAAGGAGCCTTATATCTATAAGTGGACGTATTTTATGAAGAAAATTATTACTTGCTTGCTAAAAGCAACTTGATTGAATTTCAAAATTCGAAACCGCCTTCTTTGTTAGCAAGGCAAACTTGTTGTTTATATTCTGTGGCAAGGCAGTAGTGTGAGATACGAGAATCAGCGGGAGAGAACGAAATATAATTGATAAATTTTCTAGTAAGTTGATCAACATTCGATAAATAATAAACTGTACCGAATTCGCTTCTGGCACTCACCGGCTGTAGCCGCAGTACGCTCGGCCCGTGCGTTTGGTCGAAAGAGAACTTAACACAACCTAACCGAACCCATCCAAGATCGGTTAGGTTGTATTTGCCTTACCTAACTGACCTATAGATCTTCGAGTTTCCTACGAGTTTACGATTTTCGAATCAATTTCGAATTTCCGAATTTACTAGGATATTTATTAACTTACGATTATTATCATTTTCCGTCGACATAAACATGATGAGACAAAGAAAAACCATAAAAAAGCCTCCTCTGACCTCTAAGTTCTTATTTTAAATGGAACCAAAACGTTTGTATTTCAAACAATTCAGCTCTGTCCGAAGGCTTTGTTTGTAGAAATATGTCTATCGCAGTGCAAGTGGTTTAACCTGTTGGTTGATTTCTCCCGCGGTCGCGAGCGGCGAGTCTCGGCTCCATTGGGGTTTAAAGTTCATCGTCCGACCCACTGACATTCATTAATTCTTAAATTGACATTAAAACAAGCAGAAATTAATTGATTGGCGTCAAAAATTATTTTTTTGCAATCACCATAGTTTTTATTTTTATCTGCTGTCTGTGACTGACAGCAACGTAAAGCCAAAATAGGTGTTTCTAAAAGGACGATATTATGCAAAGAAGACCCTTACGCAACGTGCTATGTGTGTGTATCCGCAAACCAACTACACTACCACAAAACACAATAACAGCCAGTACAGTAAAGAAGAGTTCGAAATTTTAATCTCAGAGATATGTCCAACTTTTTACTTAAGAAAAAAATTCATAAAAAATAGTAAATATTAATATTTTGGAAATTGCCTTTTTGACGTTAGACATGAGTATATGACGAGACATTTGGCGTATGTTCTACAAAAACTTACTTAACCGTCTCCTGCCTGGAGAAGCCCTAACTTGGTTTGTTTTAAAAATATTTCTAAGGTTTTTACAAAACAGGTGGCCGAAAAGTAATGGTGTAATATATTTTTGGAACCGGCATATGAAGCCCTTTCATTTGATATCACACACGATAAGTTTCTAAACAAAAAAAAACAAATCCCATACAAAAAAATTATGACGTCATAGCTGCCCCCACCAAGGGAGTATTTTTAAGAGCTGCCGCTCAAAATTATTTTTGTAACCTAAAGTACCCGCGTACCAAACGGCCATCCTGTACATCGAAATGCGGTATTATCTTTCATAGGCTGACCACTAATAGTACTAGAATGCTGTAATTTAGTATGGATATACATTTTATCTATGTCGGTCGACAATGGTATTGTTTTATGTTAAAATTTATTCCTTACAACCTTCACAATTAACTTTCGTAATAAAATAATATAACATATTTGTTTTGAAAACTGACAAGGTTCGATTCCCGAGTCGTGTATGAGTTTTTTTGAAAATCTTTGAATGCAGTTTTTCTGAACTCGATAATTGACGACATGTTTCCTTCGAAGAAATATCTCTATCTCAGTTTCAGACTTTCCCATACTGACCCGTCTCGATGGATCAGCCTGCCTACGTTATCACACCTCCCTAATTTGGAGACTAATTCGGAATACATTGCTGGTTGAAGCAAGGATATTGGAATTAACAAAACCAAGCAATAAGATATGTTGTTCGTACGTAATAGGGAACATGCACGATTTTTTTAGAAATTTATTCTCATTCATGTAATAAACAGACTTGTTAAACTATTTTTCGAATAACTATATTATTAAAAAAGATATAAGCCATCGAAGATTTGTTTCTGTCTCTTTCTAGCAAAACGAAATTTAATATGGAGTTTATATGGCCGTAGTGAATTGTGACGTCACTATTCATGTCGGATCTCTCTGTCTAATTAATAGTTTTAAATGCTTATATCGGCCGTATTTCTTAGCCGATTTAAATTTTAATTTCACGTTTTGTCATCTCTACTACGGTATTTTCATATTTATTAATAAATGCGTCTAATAAAATTTATGCATGTTCCCTATTGTCTATCTATCTATCAAGCCTCCCAGCAATGTATGTCGAACTAGCGGTTCGCCCCGGCTTCGCACGGGTAGATATAGGTTCTTGTTGCATCGGGGGTTACTAAATAAACCAGCCAAGCGCAAGTTGGACTCCCACCGAGGGTTCCGTACCACTAAGGTAAAAATACTGTCCTAGTTATGGGCAGTCATACCATCTTAGTCACGCAAAAGTGCATTAAATTCGCTCGAGCCGACACGCACTTCACCAAAACCATCATAACATCCCATAATACGTCCACTACAGGACAGGGAGCTCCCTCCAGAATTCGAGCCCTTGCTAGAAGAATGTGGAGGGGAAGTATCTTAGTCACCACGCTTGTTAGCATTAAGGCTGGCACCATGGACCGCGGTTGTTGGTGACCGCAGTATGTAAGTTGGTGCGATACACGGAAAGATGTCGCTGCCCATCTTCCGGTTTGTAAACCCTTAGTCGCCTCTTACGACACCTACAGGTTGAGATGGGTTGGCACTATTCTTTGCCGCTACCACACGGAACGACACGCACTTGACCACTCAAATTTTTCGTGTCTATTCTCTGTTGTAGATAAAACCATTACAGTCACTTAGGGCGCTGTTTCTTTAATTTCAATTTTGATAACGATTACACTCATGATAACTTTTGAATGGTATGTCCGATTTGAATAATTCAAAAAGTTATTTACAGGTACTGATATAGCCTTGAATACGAAATCATTTATTTGGATAAGAATAATGAATGAAATGAAATGAAATACGAATAATGTGGCCTATATAGTTTGTACCGGCGTTACTATTACATATTTTAACATGAAAAAGTAGTTATTGTGACATAACTGTAATAGTTAGACATATGGTATCGCGGACTTTTTGGTAGATATTGATGGCTTCTATAACTCTGTAGTACATTACTTTGCTCTATTGTTAATAGTTTCGGCAGCGTACTCGATATAAGGATGCTATTTAGTATTTTTTTCACACCTTGGGTTACATTATCGAAGTTTTCATACGGAACCCTAACTTTTTTTTAAATATTTTATAGCCTATGTTCATCCCGGATAATGCAGGTTTCTAATGGTGAAAGAATTTTTCAAATCGGTCCAGTAGTTTCGGAGCCTATTCATTACAAACATACAAAAATAGGTACAAATCTTTCCTCTTTATAATATTAGTGTAGATGTAGATGTAGATTAGTCATTGAATTTAGGAAGGTGTGACAGAGGCTTTATATTTGTACATTCATTATAATTTTACACACTTCGTGACCAATCTAACAGTAACTAAGGAAAGTATGGCATAAGTTGCTTTATCTACACTCATGTCGTAATCTTTGACTTATGATACAAAAAGTTGGTACATAAGGCTGAATATAACGCAGAGTATGCATAAAAAATTAAAAAGTTACCATTACGTAACGATTTTTGTATGAAAATTTTGCAAAGGTGTTACGTAATTTAACTTTTTAATCATAACATAACACTTGGATAAAATTCTTCTTGAACCTAAACCTTTTTAAAGAAGACTGAATATAAGGTCTTTTAGAGAGCCGGTTATAAATGTAACAGTTTTTCTTAGTAGCTGTCAACTATCAGTAGCATATTTACAAAGTGGACCTTATAAACAACCTATTATTTTGGAGCAGTTACAGTAACAGTTACTATAGTTACAATTATTTTATCTGTAGTGGAAAATATGCGCGCGCAGCCTGAAATTAGAAGTACTTGGAAATAGATATCAGATTTGCCGCCATTTTCAAATATTTATCTTTTCCAAGTATTTTGTGCCCGTGAAAGTAATCTGAAAGTTTATTGAAAAAGTTGATAAAGTGGTGCAGTCAGGATACTGCAGTTACACCAGAAAATACTCAATAACTTATGATCTTCTCCCATATTAGTCTAGGACATTTTATGACATAACCTACAATGAATTGGGAAAGAATGTAAATCGAAAAAAAAACCATGTCTTGTTAAGAAAATGTTCTGCTTGTATATTTCAAAGAAGAGTTAGCGGATATATTAAGGCGGCTTCTTTAGACTCATATCAGAATTGTAATATGCATAATATAAGTTACCTTTGTTGTTTACTTACTTTAGTTTAATTTTTATAAGTACGTGGGACACTCAGAAATATTTGCGACACTAAAAAAAATTGTTCTACAGGTACATATATTTTTATTAAATCTTTTCAAAGTACTCTCCACCAGCCTCTATACAAAGATTCATGCGTCTGAACCAGTTTTCAAAACACTTTTTCCAGTCCGCCGTAGACACCTCGTTTACAGCCTGCTCGAACGCAGCCAGCGCATCTTCCGGCGACGAAAATTGTATCCCCTTGAGCTGATTTTTTATTTTTGGAAATAAAAAGAAGTCACACGGTGCTAGATCAGGGCTGTAAGGAGGGTGACCCAGGAGTTTGACTGGTGTGCTGTCCAGGAAGTCCCTCGTTTTGAGCGCGGTGTGTGCAGGCGCATTGTCGTGGTGGAGCAGTAGTCCGCGGAGCCCTGTGTTTGGTCGCTTGTTGCTCACAACAGAAAAAACTTCTGGTAAACATTTGGTAGTATACCATTCGGCGTTGATGCTTCTTTGATCTCGTAAGGGAATTGAGGCCAAGTGGCCAGTCAAATTAAAAAAGCTGGCGATCAAAATCTTCCCCCCGCTTCAAGATCGCTTCACTTTGGTAGGCGTTGGTTCATTTTGAAACACCCAAACTGTCGACTGGCGCTTGGTTTCTGGATCGTATTGATAAATCCAGGACTCATCACCTGTTACGATGTCGTAAACACGCCGAGACGAGCCTGCTTCAAATTTGTTCAGCATATCACGGCACCATTCCACCCGGGCCTGCTTCTGAGCGTCGGTGAGGTAGTGCGGCACCCAGCGCGATACTATCCTCCTCACGCGAAGATGCCCGTGTAGAATCTCGTGAACGCTTCCCGATCCAATCTTTAATATGTGCTGAATCTCCTGATATGTAATTCGCCTATTATCTTGGATTAAATTTTTCACTGCTAGCACGTTTTCTTCCGTAATAGCCGTCAAAGGGCGACCGCTTCTTTCTTCATCCCCCAAGGTTGGTCGACCGCGCCTAAATTCGTTATACCAACGATACACGGTTGCCTTGGAGGGGCCTTCATCCATAAATGCCATTTGAAGTCTATCGAACGATTCATCCGGTTTCAGGCGACACTTGAAATCGTAAAAAATCATAGCTCTAAAATGTTCCCGGCGCAGATCCATTTTTCAGTAAGACACGATACTTTGAATTGGCTCGCAAAAAATGTGGAGGGAAATTTTGAAAATGGAACACACATATTTTTACTTACAAGTAATCATATTTTCGAAAAAGATTCTGACCGGCCAGTCTCCCATATATAAAAACTATTTTTCGCAATACTTTCTGAGTGGCCTGGTAAGTACCTACCTATTGCATGAGTGAAGATAAAGTAGTATACGCAACTGCATATAATATGGTATTAAAACACTCGTTTGATGCTATTATCACACTCAGCTACGCCTCGTGTGATAAACCCAAACTCGTATTTTAATAACCTATTTTATATGACAGTTGCATAAACTACTATTCATTAGCTACAAATGGCTTCTAAGAATACAGTTAGGAGGCAAAATTATAATATGTATACAAGGAATATTTTGAAATTATTATAACTCACGAAGCGTGCTTATTCGACGAAACAGCTTATTCAAAACAATATTTCGTAGGGAAATAAAATAAAATATCCGACTAGTTCAGGTGGTTAGATCGTATGAAGTATCGATTATGTTTTTTTTTTCATTTCCAAACACAGGTTTATTTGGGAAATTTTTCAGTTTCGATGACTGAGCATGCATTGCGTTGGTCCGTTATTACCTTGAAGATGGCCTCCTCATTATGCGATCATATATCAGACAAGATACTCGTAATAACGGAAATCCAAGGTCATTGCCCAACTAGGAGCTTTTTATTTGCAATAAAATAGTCGAGGTTATTATAACGGAACCACGCCAAACCTAGTTAGCAATTCAGAGTTAGAATTTGTTGTACGATTTTTGTGACTTTACAAAAAATCTATTTATGCAGTGCGATGATATTGAGTGCGATTAGATGATAAAATTATGGTCCTCCTAAGTTCTTGGAATCTCCAACTTACTACTACTTACTGATGCTGACTCAGCCATCCAATGAGGATCTTGCCTCTGACACTAGAAATGAAACGAAGTCCCAGCTGTTATCTAACTTAATTGGCGCCTCTAATAGTTAGTTAGTGGGCTCCTGTTTCCGCAATTCAACTCTTATTTGCTTTGTTCTTTTTGCGCGGGCCTCCGACACTAAGAGCCGCCTTTCTTTTCTGTTGTGTTTATTTGAAGCTCCGACATACCCATCTGGACTAAGACAAAAAAAAGAAGAGGTTCATAAGTTTGAACAAAGCCGCCACTTAAAAAGTATTCTTAGACTTCTAATTTTTTAAATTATCATATTTCAAATTCCTATTCTCTTATTTCCAGAGAGCAGCAGTCATTGCGCGCGTGCGCACGTCACCATGGGCCAGGAGCAGTCGCACCCCTCCCCCGCTAGCGTGACGTCACGCCGGTACAGGGAGCAACACAAGTACGAGGACCCCATCCAGTACAAAGCCTCGGACGAGAGAGAGAGGGAGTACAAGCGACACAGAATCAGGTTTGTTTCATACGAACACTCAAATTGTATAACAACATAAAGGGTATAACGACCATTAAGGCTGTCATTCTAACCAAGAAACTGAACACCGGAAAATTCATTGAAATACGAAGAAATAAACCCTACTTTTTTGTACTGCACCAGCTTATATCAGCTAGTAGAAATATAAGCCTGTTGTACGGAAGCTTCATTGTCGCCGACACCAATAATATACCGTTGCAAATACCAAATACAGTAATCCTACCGTGCCTAGGCAAATTTGAGTGCCCTTAGTAGACTCTTTCACAACTCTGATGATGGGTCAATCATTCACTGATCATACCATAACTACAATGGTCTCTCCAACATTAGTCACGAGTCAAAAGAATTTCAACAAAAATATAAACCTAAATCCCCTTTAACTTCCAGGAGAAGCGGCGACAGCTTCAAAAGCGACAACACCGACAGCAGCGGGTACAGAAGCGGCTCCAGCACTTACGAATGCCGCTCCGACCGCTCCTCCAAGAGCGAGTACTACTGCACATCGCTGTACAAAAACGACCATTACAAAGAAATCAACAAAGAAATCTACAAACCTGTCAAAATATCTAAAGAGCAACGCTACAAACTACAGCTTTACGATGAAAACGATGATATTAAGAGTGAACGCTTAAAGAGTTACCTAAACGACACAGAAAAGGCTCAAAAAGCACAGCAGACGCAAAAGAAGGCTGGGATAAGGAACTACACGCCGAAGATCCTGACTGAGGACGAGCAGCGAAAGACGATAGATAACTGGATATAATAGGGATATTTCCCATAGTTTAGTTAGTAATTAGTGGTGAGTATTCTAATATGGATATTTCTGAATATATGATACAAGACTAGGAGTCTAGGAAAACAATAGTTTACCTTGCGACTAATGCTGCACCTGATGCAATTAAATATGAGCTTGCAATAAGATTTTTTTGCCTCTGTTCGCAAAGTTCGACGTATCTACTTAAAGATTTTGAAAAGTCAAAAGACAATATAAGCAGCTTATGCTAGTCAACATGATGTCGTTGGCAAACGAAGCAAAAATACGACAAAAAATGATGCGGCTGACCTTCGTCCGGTTGGTACTATTCTCTCATAATTTTCAAGGACCAGGGGGACAAGATTGTATTTACTCCGTCTGATGGTCCATAGAACTAGTACAATATATCGATCTCTTGTTTAAACTTTATAGATTACATTTTCGGTTTTATTTCGTTGTTTTACAGTGGTAGATGTGTGGCGAGGATGGAGGCGGCAGGCGCTCTGGCCAGCTTGGCTCCATCGCCCATCACGGTGCTGGGACTGATCCCGCTCTTGGCTTTAGGGATCTCGTACTTCAGGTACCAGCAGTTCGACCCGGAGTCCTACATCACGGACGTTAATGCAGTAGGTATCACTTTAGGTAACACAGACATTCGCAGAAAGCGTCTTTAAATTTAATATGAATTTAGCTCCTTTAAATCTATTGCTGAAATTTTGATTAAAGTATCAATAACAATTTTAAAGTAAAATAACAATAAATTTAGGGTAGCTTTAACTTTCAAGTCGCTTTCTGAAAAATTTCATACTTAGCCCGAAGAAATAAAAATAATAGAGGGTGATTACAATGATGACCTTAGTATTGTAACTTTATCTATTTAAGCTCCATTAACTGTTGCTGACACTTTATGTTTTTAAGAAAGTAATAGATTTATAGAAGTTTTACCTTAAAGAAGCTTTCTGTAACTAGCTGTAAAATCTGTATGATTACTCATTTGGGTATCGTGACTGAATACCTACTTGACCTTATGAATGTCGTGTACGATTGAAATCTTATCTGTTTATTTTATTCCGAGAAAATTCTATAATCTTCAAAAAGCAGCTTTGGTATTTAAATTAAAATTAATGAAAATAAATGCCCTAGTAGACATGGGACTCTCCCGCACATATGGATTGAAACTAGCCGTACGCTCAAACCGAGTCGCTGGTGCCGGTTGACCTAGCTCTATTATAGGGAGACTAAAATTCCGTCCATAACTTAACTTGTCACAATCAACTTTTCAGGTTTTACCGCTGTACGACTTCGTGATAGTGGGCGGGGGCTCAGCGGGCGCGGTGGTCGCATCTCGTCTCTCCGAGATCGGCAACTGGACGGTGCTTCTCCTGGAGGCGGGCGGCGACGAGACCGAGATCTCGGACATCCCCGCGCTCGCCGGGTACACGCAGCTCTCTGACATGGACTGGAAGTTCCAAACCACGCCCTCTAACAACCGCTCCTACTGCCTCGCCATGAACGGCGACCGCTGCAACTGGCCCAGAGGAAAAGTCCTCGGCGGCAGCAGCGTCCTTAACGCTATGGTCTACGTACGCGGTAATCGCAACGATTACGACCTCTGGGAGGCTTTGGGCAATGATGGCTGGTCTTATGATCAAGTGCTTCCATACTTCATGAAGTCGGAAGACAATCGCAATCCGTATCTGGTGAACACGCCGTATCATTCAGCTGGTGGATACCTAACTGTCCAGGAAGCTCCGTGGCGCTCACCACTGTCAGTAACCTTCATAAAAGCTGGTAAAGAACTTGGTTATGATAACAGAGATATAAACGGTGAGAAACAGACCGGGTTCATGTTGACACAAGCAACAATGCGTCGTGGAAGCCGATGCAGTACCGCCAAAGCCTTCCTCCGACCCGTCCGACAGAGAAGCAACCTCCATATCGCTTTGGGAGCACAAGTCACTCGAATATTAATTAATCCGGTAAAAAAACAAGCCTACGGAGTCGAATTCATACGTAACGGTCAAAAACAAAAAGTCAGAATCAAGCGAGAAGTGATCATGTCCGCTGGTGCGATTATGACACCTAAGCTCATGATGCTAAGCGGTATAGGTCCAGCTGATCATTTAAGGGAGCATGGAGTATCGCTGATAGCTAATCTAAAGGTCGGCCACAACTTGCAAGATCATGTTGGGCTTGGAGGTCTGACATTTGTAGTTGATAAGCCGGTAACTTTCAAAAAAGATCGCTTCCAAACTTTTGCAGTAGCTATGAATTACATACTGTATGAAAAGGGACCAATGACGACGCAGGGAGTAGAAGGATTAGCTTTTGTCAATACAAAATACGCGCCAACATCAGGTAACTGGCCAGATATTCAGTTCCATTTCGCACCGAGCTCTGTGAATTCTGATGGAGGCGAACAGATCAGGAGAATTCTCAATTTGCGTGACAGAGTGTACAATACAGTGTATCAGCCTTTAGAGGAAGCAGAAACGTGGACCATATTGCCATTGTTACTTCGCCCGAAGAGCTCAGGTTGGGTGAAGCTTAAGAGTAAAAATCCTTTCCATCCGCCCTCTATTGAGCCAAACTACTTCGCCTACAAAGAGGATATTAAAGTTCTAACTGAAGGCATAAAGATAGCTATGGCGATATCAAACACAACTGCTTTCCAGCGCTATGGCTCTCGACCGCATAACATTCCTATGCCCGGCTGCCAGCACCACGTGTTATTCAGCGATGAGTATTGGGAGTGCAGTTTAAAGCATTTCACTTTCACTATTTACCACCCTACGGGGACTTGCAAGATGGGTCCGAAGCACGATCAAGATGCGGTCGTTGACCCGAGGCTGCGGGTCCACGGAGTTGCCAACCTGAGAGTGGTAGATGCAAGTATAATGCCGACGATTATTAGCGGCAACCCCAACGCTCCTGTCATTATGATCGCTGAGAAGGCTTCGGATATGATCAAAGAGGACTGGCTAGCATTACGGCGAAGATGACCTCCGAAAAACAAGAATTAATTTATTTTACCTTGGACGGAATATTAGAAAGTTGTGATCCAAATGCGCTTTACGCCTGCTGCGTTCGAAATTCGATAAAGGCCTATAGCAACGCACCCAGCGCTTTTTAAGTTCAATTTATAGTGCTTTAAAGACATTTTAGTGTGTGATGTGAATGTTGTGAGTAAATGTGTATAATACTCAGTCAAATAGGAACAACTGAAAGACTAGAAAACTGCCTATTTATGTAAAATACTCTTAGTGTTTGCTAGTGCTAGAAATAAGGGATGTAACGGTGTAAATAGCTCATCTTATAGACTTTTCTTTGTGGTTTAACATGTTAAGTCTAATGTAATGTGAATTACCTACTAGATTGTACTTAATAAAATATAACGAAAATATTGTTTTTTTGATTCGCAAGATTTCAGATTTTTTAAATTTCAGATTTAAGAGGTTACCTCCCGTCCACTAGCGCCCCCATCAGTTAAAAAAATATTACTCGCTAACTACGAAACTTATCGAAAATCCGGAAAGACAGATTGAAGTAAAGGTACATTTGTTTATTTAGAAACTATTTACTCTGTAAAATAAAGTTCACTGTAGTTACAGATACAAAAACCGCTAAAAGTGGCCGTTTTTCGCACTTTTTGTATCTGTAACTACAGTGTATTATATTTTTTAGAATTGATAGGTTCTGTATAAACTAGGATACCTTTACTTCAATCTGTCTTTCCGGATTTTCGATAAGTTTCGTATTTAGCGAGTAATATTTTTTTAACTGATGGGGGCGCTAGTGGACCGGAGGTAGCCCCTTAATGTAGATTCTAAGATACTTCACGTCGTATTGTCATTCTTAACTCATATCAGAACATGCAAAATACAATGCAAATAGATCGAGTCTACTCTACTACCATGTCGGGTGCACTTTTCACCTACTGACTGGAGAACCTATAAACCTATCAATTAACATAAAAAGATAAAAAGGTTTTGTCGATAACCGGCAGCGCAAGACGGGTCGTTATGCTGATTTTTGTAAAAAGTCTTTGTCTTGTCTAAATTGGACGAAAATATTTGTTTATTATTATGATGATGATTCATTTATCAAGCAAACAATAACTTAGGCAAAAAATTTACCATGAAAATGATCATCTTAAAACCTAAATATTTCACCACACTCATCCAGTGACATCTAGTATCAAGGTCTTAGAAGCCCTGTGCTAAAGTGCGACATCTAGCGTCGAGTAGTAATACTTACTACCTAGTATTTTTTGCCGGGTAAATAAGATGTTATTCAAAAGACTTTGGAACCTCGCTCCGCTCATGTTACTGGTAGTACAGTAAGTTTAACAAAGATGGCGGGGTCAAAAGGCACTTGCACTGTTTTTCCGATCGGAAAAACTTTTTGCAATTGCCTGTCTGTAAGTGAGAAGAAAATATTGGGTGTAAATAAAGGCATTGTGGCTAGTCAGTTGTACCGCCTTTTCAACTTGTGTTGGACGAACGGCCAAGTACCAGGTGACTGGTGCAAGGCTGTGATTGTGCCGCTGTACAAGGGAAAAGGGTCACAACAGGACTGCAAAAATTATCGCGGGATAAGCCTTCTCAGTGTCGTCGGCAAACTGTATGCAAAGGTTTTGATTGAAAGAGTGATGAAAGATACTGACGATAAAATATGGGATGTACAAGCGGGATTTAGAAAGGGAATGGGATGTACAGATCAGGTCTTTTCCTTGCGGTGCATAGCTGAAAAGTTTTTGGCTAAAAACCAAAAAGTCTACTGCGCGTTCGTGGATTTGGAAAAGGCCTATGACCGAGTGGTGAGGAATGAATTGTGGTCAGCATTGTCTATGTATGGGGTAAACGGTCATCTGATTCAAGCACTGAAATCTCTCTATGAGGATTCCAGTGCTTGTGTCAGAATAAACGGGGCGTACACTGAATGGTTTAGCATCGAAAAAGGTGTTAGGCAGGGATGTGTAGCGTCACCTTGGCTGTTTAACCTGTTCATGGATAATTGTTTGATTGATCTGAAAGAGAGTATGTGTGGACTGAGAATGAATGAGTTACTCATCAAATGTCTTCTCTACGCTGATGACCAAGTTGTACTTGCGTCATCTGCTGACGAGTTGCAGGAGATGGTAACAATAATGAATGTGGCTTTGGACAAGAAAGGAATGAAAGTAAATGTAAGCAAGACTAAAGTAATGGTACTTGAAAGAGAAGAATGTATGACAGAGTGTACTATATTAATAGATGGTGAACAAGTCGAACAAGTGAAGGAGTTTGTGTATCTGGGCTCAAAGTTTACGAGAGATGGAAAGTGTGAAAGTGATATTGAAAGAAGAGTGAATGCTGGAAACATGGTGAATGGTGCCCTGCACGCCTTTATGAAGAGTCAGAAAGTGTCTCACAAGGCTCGTTTGGCTGTTCATGGGGGAGTTTTGGTACCAACACTGATGTATGGCAGTGAAAGCTGGGTATGGCAGAAGAAGCATGAAAGTAGAATTAATGCAGTGGAAATGAGAGCGCTAAGGAGTATGATTGGTGTTAAATTGAGTGACAGGATAAGAAATAGTGTGATAAGAGAACGGTGTGGCGTAAAAGAAGACGTAGTGACCAAAATCGAGAAAGGGATGCTGAGATGGTTTGGTCATGTAGAGAGGATGAATGAACGAAGATTGACGAAAGAGATCTACCAGGCGAGAGTGAATGGAAACGTTGGAAGGGGAAGGCCTACACAGAAAAAAAAGATATCTTGAACCAAATAATATTATTTAAGTTAAAATCTTTTGGGTTTTCGATATAAGGAAACTCGAAAACGTCTTAGGTTGAGAAATAAAAGGTTTTGTCGTATAATTCTCCGACCAAGAACTAAATTTCTTATGTCAATTTTCAACTGTCATCTTATTGTAAAAACTAAAAGCTATCACAACAAAAACCAAACTTACTTGAGTGAAGCATCTATCACACCAAGAATGAAACTAATTTAAATAAAAAATTTAAAGCTCTTTTTTCAAAAAGCTAAATGTGTCACCCTAAGAGCGAAACTAATTTTGTTGAAAAATTTAAAGCTCTTCAAAAATAAAAGGCTCTTAAAAAAAAGCACTTTTTTATCTCTCGTTTTTTTATTTTTATTCCTCTTCTTCTTATGCTCTCTCTGCCAGCATTTTTGATATTAGGCCTTTTTATTTTTCAACTATTCTTCTTTCTACTTTTGTTTCCATTTCTATTATTTATTAATGTTATCATTAACTATTATATCATTATATCATATGAACTATTATAATTTACCAAAAGTCCTGGGGGTGGCTGGATTCGAACCCGCGTCCATCGGTATCATAGTCCTTCGCTCTGACCATTAGACCACAGGCTTGATTAGCAAAGTAATCGAAATTATGATACTGTTCCGTCTTTGACACCGTATCTTGTACCCAGCAACAATTATTTGACTTAATATCGCCTTAACTCTTCATTGCATATCTAACTAGGTCTTGAGCAAAACAACAACCATCTTATACTAAGCAAAATGTTATTTGCCTTAATATAGTCTTAACTCTTCGTTGCTTACCTAACAATTTCTTGAGCGAAACAGCAACTATCTTATACCAAGCAACATATTATTTGCATCAATATTGTCCTAAATCTTCATCTAATATTTTTCATAATTCTTAGGCGAAACGATTTATGTTTTCAATCGATTAATATTTTACTTGCTTTAAGATTTTTTCATTGTTGATGTAAAAAATAAATGGTTTTAATTCAAAACATCAATTTCAAACCTAGTAATAGAACTCTTATTCAAAGAAATTCTTTCTTGAATTTTAAGATTTCGGCATTTTTAATACGTTAGAGTGATCATTTTACTCTAAGAGATTTAACTTTATAATCAAGCAATATCAGTTGAGACATATTGCGTTCTTGTTTTAAGAGATCATTTTTTTCTGTGTAGGCGAACGTACCAGGACCAAATTCAGGACGTTCTGAATAAAGGCCAGGTTAAAAGTACCCTAAACCGACGAGCATGTATGAAAGGATTGATGAAAGTACAGGAAGCAAGGGAAGTATGTCAAGATCGTAGCAGGTGGAGGACTGTGGTCTCTGCCTACCCCAACGGGAAAGAGGCGTGATGTTATGTATGTATGTATGTATGTATGTATGTAAATAAAGTACAATGGTACTTCTATGCGATGTTTCTATATCACAAATAGACCATAAAAAAAGTATAAAAAATGCTTTTTTAAAATATTTATTTTTATTATTTTGTATGATCATGAAACTTTATTTTCCTTCGCATTGCATAACAGTAATTTATTGAAATGGATGCTAGCGACTGGATAATATTATAACAAAAACATCCTTGTCTGCACCACCAGCTGATCATTGAGGTCATTGAAAAAAATATATTTTTCTTTAAAAAAGTAGTTTTAGCTCAACAAGATGTGAATCGTCTAGAGGTTGCGCTTTTTGAGCTAAAACTACTTTTTTTAAGATTTTTTTTTTTTAATATTATTTATACAATCTATTAGTGATGTAGAATCACCCCTTAGAAGGAACATCGTACTTTTTTACACCCTGAATAAATTGCCGAAATTTTCTTACAGATTACACATTAATGATTTTCTTTTTCTTACACATTAATGAGATCATAATGTTAATGTCTTCCCAATGACGCTTAAAAAAATTTAAAAAAATTGATTTATAATTCCTAAGAAAAATGCAAAAGTGTTAGTACTGAAAATTGAGTTTACCTAAAATTCGCCATACAAAACGGCAATTTCATAGGTTACCGACCTATTATTTAAATTAAAACTAACGCCAACTAGGTCTGTAAGAACAAAAATCTATACAACTGTCCCAATAATGGGTCGTTCGTTTAATTTAAAGAAAACGGCCAAAAACTCTTAGTTTTTCGTCCTATACGTATTCAGTAATGTTGTTTAATTAAATTTTCTTCTGCCTAATAATATCAAAATTAGATTCCAAAAATAACCTGGTTATACTACGCAACCAATATTTAATGGTGACACTAAAGCCGCTATCACACCTTCATGCCTTCATTAATTCAGAAACTAATTCGGCATACAGTGGTCGTTGAAGTAAGAATATTCGAATTAACAGAACCAAACCTCCTAGCAATGTATGCCGAATTAGTCTTTGAGTTTAGGAAGATGTGATTGCGGCTTTACTTTCTTTCTTCCTTTTCAGTCTAATAAATCTAGTCAGTTACCTACTTCTCGTGCCTATTATTGTGCCCTCATCTGCATACAATTCAGCTTAAACTAGATAAGTAAGACTATTCTAGTTCCTTCCTCAAGAGATGAAACAATTAAAAAGATTAATAATACTTAAGTAGGTAGTTGAAAACTGTTAGGTAAGAAATGGTTTGAGTCAGTATTGAGGCAAATTTCAACAATATTAAAGAATTTAAATCGTCTTACACTAAGCCGTTAGGCCGGTATTTCACTGGGACACCATGGCAGCGCAACCAGTCGCCACTACCAACAAAATGTGTACAGCTCTATAGAGAGTTAGTCACCTGGTGTTCGTTTGGTTGCGCAACCAATTTGGCGGCGCAACCAGCTCGGATGCTGGTCGCGCTACCACTCCCAGTGAAATATAGCCCTTAATACTGTGGCCGCAGGGTGTGGTGGTGTCTTTACTGGTGTCTAGTTATGGACACCAGGGGCGCAACCAGTCGCGCCACCGTGGTGTCCCAGTGAAATATCGGCCTTAGTTTACTATTATGTAGTCTGTGACTAAACAATCTCAATACAAATTTAATCTCAATAAAATCTAGCCAACCCAAAAAAGGTACTTAGCAAATTTATTGAATAATCCCTAAGATACCAAAGATTTTTATGAAGGAAGACGAGTCCTTTTCAAAGCTTTTTAAATTTGGATTAGAAAACTAAAACAAATTACTTGAAATAATTCTTTCTAATCAACATACATCTTCAACCAAGCAATAACCACCAAAGCCACCTCCGAACCAATGATCGATGGATGCTAACAGTGGTTTTCCACAAGTGCTGTGCGAGGTATAGCTAAGCTGTGAGCTGAAACATTCAAACCAATAAGATATAGGTACTTCATTTGACAGCACATTTGACAAGCTAGGAAAATGGAGGAATCCTACAGGTTGGAATTTTCCTAGCTCACAGCACAGCTTAGCTCCCTTCCTTGCACTGCAAGTGTGGAACACCGCACAACCGTATCGGTATCGGCACTTGTTCGGTACAACATCTGATGATGCTTATACGAGGTCCACGTTTGTAACCACAATACACTCACAGAAAAAGCAGAGACTATCGTTTAGTCAAAAATATCTACATTTTTAACACTTTTTACATGAACTTGAGGTTAATCTTTTGTTTACAAAACGCGACTGTCTTTCGTGATCTCTAGTATAAGAAGAGGCGAAACACGTGTCATTATGATTAGTCTATGGTTTTTGTGTTGCTATTGCCTGCACATGCGCGTGCGCATTTATTCACGGGCGGGCGGTTCACAGTGAATGCATGGCATCCATCATGGTGCAGAAGTGGCTATTATAGTTTAAAAAAGTGGCGTGGTATAATTAGTATTCGTAATGAGCACATTCGTAGCAGCTGATCTGCAAGAAAGCTGTTTCCGATGGTTCCATCACATCAACCGCAGGTCCAGATCTCTTGCACTCACTGACCTACAAGACCAAATCACGCGCTAGGACCAAAAAGCGCTGGCGGGACGTCGTGAAGACTGGGCGAAGTAGAGAAGACGAAGCCGGTAAGCCGATCTTGGCAATATGCTGGCCCAAGTCCCAAGTGGCATTCGGGGTTCTATATAAGATGTCTAGTCGTTCACATGTACTCCACAAGCTGTGTAAGTCAGCTGTATAAGAGCTGTATAGCTTGCTATAATGCTCTTATAGAACCAGTTTGGGCACAAATTAGACAGCCTTAAGTTCACTATGGCTGTACAGTAGCAGTATAATAGCATTATACTAGCAGTTTAAGTAGTAACATCGGACTTAAGGCTGACTTACGGCACTATATGGGACGCAGTGTGAACCATACAACGTTCATGAGTGTAATAAAGAGTAACAAGTGGTTAAATACACAGCCTTTACAGTTATAAAATCCGACAAAAGTACTCCAGTGCTACCTAAAGTTCACGTGTGTCCTAAATTATTTCTTTATTTTATTAATTATTCCTCATTAGTTTGGTTTTGTGTGTGCCATCAGAAACACATTAACTCCAGCGGATATCAATTGGATAAAAATTTATGATAACACGCGGTAGTACCGGTTTTAAATACTTAATAATGTTAATGCCATGGGAATGCAACTTTATCGTGAAATGTATACATATTTACAGCTAAAATATTCAAGCGCCTCTGTAAAAACGCGATATTCATTTTAAAATATTTAAAACTGGCTGAGAGGAAATCTACAATTTTCAGTTTTTGATATTATATTGGCATTATAATTATACTACGATAATTAATTATAATATGAAACCAAAACTCAATCGCTCTATGTGTGTATTCTGTGATAAATCTGCATGATAATTTTGGAGATTTATTTGGTCAATATTTTAGGTTACGTAGAACAAAATGGTGGAAATGAAATACGGCTATGTGAACTGTTATAACTCCAATTTAATGCGGTGAGCGTATATAGGTTCACATGTGTTCTGTTAGAATGCTGTTATCTATATGAAGTCCCACATTTGTATCACTACAGAGCCAATGTCTATAAATTTATTCTAATGTGAACTTATGTACAGCTTTAAGATGTAGTTCAGGTCAATTGTGTATCATCGTTAAATTCTTTCAGATACTGAAATTTTAAAGATCCGCAATAATAAATTTTGTCCGTTAAATCGCCTAGCCCAGGTACAAAGTCAAGTATGAATACCTAAAGTACAATTTTTTTAACAAAATAAAAAAAATCACTTTTTGTTTTCGTGTAAGACAACACACAGCTTGCGGGATAAGAGTAATAGAATATCACATTGACATTCATTTTTAGCTTACAGCAAATAAGAGTAGTACTTGTGGACAAATAAACTGCTATTGATGTTAATAGATAACACATATAGTCCTTCTAACAGCCTACAGTTCACATTCGAACCATTTAAACACTTCTGTATAGTAAAAAAAGGTTATTTTAATGATCACAAACAAGTCCTACTACAGGTACTAGCTGTATAACAGTCTAAAACAAGTAAAAATAACAGCCTTTGGCTTTATAAATGACCACGTGTGTTCTATTAAAATGCTAGCTCTATAACATCGTACAAGTAGGCCGTTAAACAGCGGTTGCCGTATCTCTACCCTCCTATAATGCTCTTAGTCAGACGGCTGACTAAAGGATAGTTGTTAGAGTATTATAACACCAACAATCGTATAAAAGTATAACTCTACACTCCTTTAAGTCCCTTAGACAGGTATAGGTGTTATTAATCGCAATAATGCAGCTTATACATCACGAGTGAACTGTAATAATGCTTCAAGTACACCTGGGAACTAAATGTGTACTCTTAAATGGAGTAAAATACTATTTGGGGGGAAACCCCTAGGCAGAAGTAAAATGTATAATGAATTACTGCAATGTAACGCCTGATTCTATTAAATACATAGTTAAAACTTAACCATTGCCAACTGAACGAACCATATTCCGCATTTCGATTACCAAATTCAAAATTCCATCCCCGCTTCGTTCCAGTTATTTCAAGATTAATCCTGATTAGCATGGTTATGCGCCTTGGGTTGCGCATGCGCTGATGTTACACATCGGGGGCACAAGAGCATTAGCCACTTTGCCGATGATACTGACCAAAATACAAATTAAGAACATTTTAATTGCCTTACATTATTTATTACGGAAATTATCTTTTGGAAAGTATATTTTAGTGTTAGAGTTAGACTAGACTAGGGTCCGAGAAGTCTGGTTTTCCTGCGACGATTACAGACAAACTATTGTACAGAATGAAATTGAGTTCGATCGACAAACTTTAAGGGAAAGCTACAATTAAGATTTTCTTTCATAAAATAAGAAATAAATAATTACACCTTTTTTTTTTCTTTTTGTACTTTTGTTCGCGCAAGATGCATTTTTTACTATCAATGGGCTTACTCTTGAAGGCTTAGTGGGTGATTCGGCCGATCGCGTTTGGCCACCGCGTCCGAAACAGGAAAGTACATACAATGAATTTTTTGGAGTAAGTAGGTGTTTCGGACGCTCACTTTTTTTTGCATGTTTTGTACAGACAGCATCGCAAACCTTAGGAAGGATTAATATGATTTAAATAAAAATAATGAAATACTTTGTAAAATATACATATCGTTTAATAAATAATTAAATCATCAGAATAAAAAAGAACAGAAAAAGTTAAAATGCAGTAATAACTATTAAAGAATTACAAAACTCAACATAAAAAGTAAAAAGAAGATGATTTTTTTTGGTATTATTTTAAAGTCATAAAATATAAAAATTATCACAGAATCAACATTCAAATCATTCTTCTCATTATTATTCTTACCAAACCTAGCACAAACAATAGAGAAAAAAATCACCCAAAGTTTAAGCTCAATCAAAATATCGAGCGAAAATCGCCTAAAACACGTTTTTAGTAGGGAAACCCCCCTTGTATTTTTTTACATACATACATAACATCACGCCTCTTTCCCGTTGGGGTAGGCAGAGACCACAGTTCTCCACCTGCTACGATCTTGACATACTTCCCTTGCTTCCTGTACTTTCATCAATCCTTTCATACATGCTTGTCGGTTTAGGGTACTTTTAACCTGGCCTTTATTCAGAACGTCCTGAATTTGGTCCTGGTACGTTCGCCTAGGCCTTCCCCTTCCAACGTTTCCATTCACTCTCGCCTGGTAGATCTCTTTCGTCAATCTTCGTTCATTCATCCTCTCTACATGACCAAACCATCTCAGCATCCCTTTCTCGATTTTGGTCACTACGTCTTCTTTTACGCCACACCGTTCTCTTATCACACTATTTCTAATCCTGTCACTCAATTTAACACCAATCATACTCCTTAGCGCTCTCATTTCCACCGCATTAATTCTACTTTCATGCTTCTTCTGCCATACCCAGCTTTCACTGCCATACATCAGTGTTGGTACCAAAACTCCCCCATGAACAGCCAAACGAGCCTTGTGAGACACCTTCTGACTCCTCATAAAGGCGTGCAGGGCACCATTCACCATGTTTCCAGCATTCACTCTTATTTCAATATCACTTTCACACTTTCCATCTCTCGTAAACTTTGAGCCCAGATACACAAACTCCTTCACTTGTTCGACTTGTTCACCATCTATTAATATAGTACACTCTGTCATACATTCTTCTCTTTCAAGTACCATTACTTTAGTCTTGCTTACATTTACTTTCATTCCTTTCCTGTCCAAAGCCAAATTCATCATTGTTACCATCTCCTGCAACTCGTCAGCGGATGACGCAAGTACAACTTGGTCATCAGCGTAGAGAAGACATTTGATGAGTAACTCATTCATTCTCAGTCCACACATACTCTCTTTCAGATCAATCAAACAATTATCCATGAACAGGTTAAACAGCCAAGGTGACGCTACACATCCCTGCCTAACACCTTTTTCGATGCTAAACCATTCAGTGTACGCCCCGTTTATTCTGACACAAGCACTGGAATCCTCATAGAGAGATTTCAGTGCTTGAATCAGATGACCGTTTACCCCATACATAGACAATGCTGACCACAATTCATTCCTCACCACTCGGTCATAGGCCTTTTCCAAATCCACGAACGCGCAGTAGACTTTTTGGTTTTTAGCCAAAAACTTTTCAGCTATGCACCGCAAGGAAAAGACCTGATCTGTACATCCCATTCCCTTTCTAAATCCCGCTTGTACGTCCCATATTTTTTCGTCAGTATCTTTCATCACTCTTTCAATCAAAACCTTTGCATACAGTTTGTCGACGACACTGAGAAGGCTTATCCCGCGATAATTTTTGCAGTCCTGTTGTGACCCTTTTCCCTTGTACAGCGGCACAATCACAGCCTTGCACCAGTCACCTGGTACTTGGCCGTTCGTCCAACACAAGTTGAAAAGGCGGTACAACTGACTAGCCACAATGCCTCGCCCAGCCTTCAACATCTCGACCGACACTCTATCATACCCAGCTGCTTTACCTGATTTCATACTTTTCATCGCTTTCATAATCTCATCCATACTTATCTCACTTACACAATTCTGACCTAGAAGACCTAGGTTCGCTGGCCTCTGCTTTTTCTCTCTCAAACAGACTTTCAAAATATTCCTTCCACCTCCTCAGAACACATTCTTCACCTTTTATAATACTTCCATCCTGGCTTCTGATTTTACTCAGCTCCGATGTTCCAAACTTTCCTCGGGCTGTCCGTATGGATTTCCAGAAAAACTTTTGGTTGGACTGGAAATCTTCAGTAAGCCTTCTGTCAAACTCATCCTTACACTCCTCTTTCTTTCTCTCAACAACTTCCTTAACAATACCTTTCGCTCTTTTATATACCTTTCTTGCTACACTTACGTCATCACTTGTTGCCCTCTGCATTCTTTGGTTAGCTTTTACTGCTAACCAATCTGACCATGCTTTCTTCTTCTCACAAACAGCTGCCTGTACACTTTTATCCATCCACATATTCTTCTTCTTTCCACCCTTTCTCCTTTTTGACACCCCACAAACATTAACAGCTATACCTACTACTCCATCTTTAAATTCATTCCACAAACATTCAATATCATTTACTTCATCCAAGTTCTCAAATCTTTCACTCAAGCCTTTCAAGTATTCTTTTCCGACATCCTCCTCTTGCAATCTCTCTACTTTGATACGTTCCAGAACGCTCGTCTGCTCTTGTGGTCTATGCCGCCACCGGTTAAATAGACCACCAATTCGGGTCACAACCAGGTGGTGGTCTGTGTCGATGTATTTTTTTATTTTGTTTATTATTTATTGTATTTATTGTATTTTTTTATTTATTTTTTTTTTTATTTTTTTTATTATATATTTATATTTTTTTTTTATTTTTTTTTTTATTTATTGTATTTTTTATTTGTGGTTATAGCAGCAACAGAAATACTGACTACCTATTACGCCTCATGAGATACGGCCTGATGACAGACATCGGAGACATATTAATAGGGTCCCGTTTTTCACCTTTTGGGTACAGAACACTAACTAAGAAGGATCCTTCAAAAATAAGCGCTGATATTTCTAAGAAACTCCGCTTTGCGATAAAAAAAAGATAAGGACTTTCTGTAAACGAAACAAGTTTAAATAACTATTTAAATATTTTTACGCATGTTATGAAGTAAAATAAAATATTATTTGACTTTGTTGCTGATGTTACTTTTCCAAAAAAAGCCATAAAAAAGCAAGTGGCCGAAACACCCACTCCAAAAAATTTATTGTATGTACTTTCCTGTTTCGGACGCGGTGGCCGAACGCGAGCGGCCGAATCACCCACTAAGCCCTCTTGAACCAAATTTAGCCCTATGGAGAGAGTGAGGTCGATGATGGAACTGAACTTGCCCAAAGAAGCCTTTTCGGCCGCGACTTGACTATATTCAGGTTATATGAACTAGAGAACGCAGACACAGCTACATCACAAATAGATATTAAATTTTCTGAAGCAAATTCATCATCATTATATGACGATACAGACGAACATCCAGTGCTGGAAGAGGACCGCCCAAGAATGCTTAGAGCAAAGTGTGGTGGAGGTCCAAACTCACGCTTGTTAGATTTGCGGCTCGTACAGCTACCTCGCAGTGATAGACAACCGCATTTTTGTGCAAAATGGTGTACGGCGCTGCCGCCCATCCTGCAGTTCAAGACCGGCATCTAGAAGCACCAGAAGGTACGGAACTTTAGGGTTCCCGAAGATGTGTTGATCAAGTTTATATCTTTATTTGAACATGGTCAGAATTATGTATGGTTATTTAAGAGTTCGTATTGGTTCTTATAAGATTTTTGTCCAAGTCTTATTTCGTCCAACGGTAAAAGTTTTACTTAGTCCAAGTTTATTTTAAACCTTGCAAAGTAAATTGAAAAATTCTGAAAGAAAATTCATATTTAGTGCCCTTTTTTGGGATTTTTGAATAAGTTTTTAGTTTTTGAATAATTTTTTGAAGAGACAATGTCAAGTCAGACAGTAATTTTAGTTTCACAAAACTGATTATTTTCACTTTCTTCTCCCTGCCCTTGCTGCCTAACCCTTCTTTCATATCAAAATTAGGACGACGCCACACTAATCAGACAATCGTATACTATTGCAAGCGTTCAATTGTGAAAGGCCGCATGCTCTCAACACTAGGCGCGTGCGTGGACTCTCACGTACGCCATCTTTATGTAACCGGTGCAACAGAAGGGATTCCGCACGACAGACCCTAAGCAGAAATCAACATCATTTACTATCAGAATCTATTTAAAAAGAGAGCATATGAACCGGTAAAGATATTAGACAAAGGTCAATCGTTGAATTGGGCCGATCGAGATCTGCCTGGGCACATCACGATACGCCAGCATTTCTTGATTTGCCATCTAAGGGCTCCCGCACACGACCGAGAATCGGTGACCGATTATCGCCCAGGACAAGGACGGAAGATCCAGGTGATAACACGTCAGAGCGGGATGTCGACAAAAAATCGGCCACCGATTCTCGGTCGTGTGCGGGAGCCCTAATACCCGCCATATCGTTTAAAGCATAACGTTTGACGATTTGCCCAACCATGCTTGGGAAAATCGATTCTGTAGGGTGACCAAAGTTGGGTACAAGGAAATAAAATGAAGTTTAGATAATAATTATTTTACTAGATAATAAAATCTAACATAACCTAACCTAACACATAGCTAACAGAGCGTAAACAGCGCCACAATTATACTAGATAGTAAAACCTCCCCTAACCTAACACACAGCTAACAGAGCACAAACAGCGCCACCAGGGTCGAAAAAGGAACTACATTACGATGCGCCCAGCCATATCTGAATGTGGCCAAGTGACTATCAGGGTAAATCGACAAATAGGTTGCTCTCATCGATCTGCCCAATTTTATATTGGGCACATCATAAGATAATAGGCCAGATCACGAAATGCCGGAACATTGTGATGTGCCCAGGCAGATCTCGATCGGCCCAGTTCAACGATTGGCCCACGACATATATGCACTGTCCCGTGTGGTGCCGGCAAAGAATAGTACCAACCCATCTCTACCCGTGTGGATGTCGTAAGAGGCGACTAATGGTTTATAAGGGTGAAATGGCTCCACGGTCGCGATCCGATTACCCGTAGATACTGCGGTCACCAACAACCGCGGTTCATGGTGCCAGCCGTAGCACTGTCAAGCGTGGTGACTAAGGTACTTCCCCTCCATATTAAATTAAATTAAATTAAATTAAATTAAATTAAATTAAATTAAATTAAATTAAATTAAATTAAATTAAATTATTTTAAATTAATTAAATTAAATTAAATTAAATTAAATTAAATTAAATTAAATTAAATTAAATTAAATTAAATTAAATTAAATTAAATTAAATTAAATTAAATTAAATTAAATTAAATTAAATTAAATTAAATTAAATTAAATTAAATTAAATTAAATTAAATTAAATTAAATTAAATTAAATTAAATTAAATTAAATTAAATTAAATTAAATTAAATTAAATTAAATTAAATTAAATTAAATTAAATTAAATTAAATTAAATTAAATTAAATTAAATTAAATTAAATTAAATTAAATTAAATTAAATTAAATTAAATTAAATTAAATTAAATTAAATTAAATTAAATTAAATTAAATTAAATTAAATTAAATTAAATTAAATTAAATTAAATTAAATTAAATTGTAACGCGCCACTTATTTGGAACCCATCGTCCCCGAAACCCTCACTAGATGGCACCACTGGGTTCCTACAACGCGCTATCGATGTGTCTACGGACATTGGGTGGGTCAAGCAACCGAAGGTTTTGTACCACCCCCATCATTATCTAGATGACGCTAGTGTGTTTCTGAAACACACTAGCATTGTGTTCACGACATTTAATAAGGTCTCTGACCAATTTTTATTTGTGATCCTCTTGCTAGGGATACTTGGTGGTAAGACGACCGCTTCTGAGATATTAGGACGGGACGTTTGAAAGCCAAGTCATCGCTGACTAATGTTAGTGGCAAGACCGTGCTTCCAGGCTTTTGGGACGCGGTTTGAAAACTAAATTAGTTACGCTCGCTTACGTATCTGTTGTAATCGCGTATCTTTCGTATAATATAGCTCTATAACTTACTTAGCGTCGTTTTACTTACACCGACCACGCCCTACTACCTACATTAGCGCTCAACTCGTGGCCTTGAAGAAACTTCACTTCAAGAGATCCTACACTGCGTGGCCGGTTTTTCTGAACTTCGCTAATGAGCTGCACCCAGTTGTTCGACGGTTATGCTCCCGTCATGGACGCATTGTATCAAGATGCCCTGAACAGTCTTAAGGATTATGAACAGACTGCCATCGAGTCTGACCTGTTCCCAGAAACAGAAATCGCGTCCCTAGAAGCAGAAGTTACGACGTTGGAGGATTTTTTGGACCACAACTCAGAAGAATTCATCCCTAATGGAAAACCAGCGAATGGAGTCGAGCATGAGATTAACACAGTTGACCACAAGCCTATATCTGTGGCACCCTACCGGCTGTCCCCGCAAAAAAGAGAAGTGCTCAAAACAGAAATTTCAAAGATGATGGAAGAAGGAGTTATTGAGCCGTGCTCTTCGCCTTGGGCTGCTCCAACTGTGATGGTACCAAAGCCAGATGGGAGTCCCCGAGTCTGTGTAAATTACCGACAGCTTAACGCAATCACCGAAGCTGACGCCTACCCATTGCCCAGAATTGACGATTTGCTGCATAATGCCAAGCCTACGCCCTATATGAGTACTATAGATCTTCGTGCTGGGTATTGGCAAATCAGCGTTAAAGAATCCGATCGGAATAAAACGGCTTTCGTCACACCTTTTGGGATGTACAGATTTAAGAGGATGCCGTTTGGGCTACGTAATGCCCCCGCCACGTTCCAAAGAATGATGGATAGATTTTGCATATCGTTGAGTCACGTCAAACTCCTTGTGTATCTTGATGACCTGATTGTGATGTCATCCTCCTATGAAGAACATTTGAAGGATCTACAAGATGTCTTCGATAGACTCAAAGAATACAATTTAACTGCTAACAGAGACAAGTGCAAGTTCTGCTGCTCAAGGGTCAAATACCTAGGCCACTACATCACCCCTGATGGATTGGAGGTTGATCCTGAAAAAGTCAACTGCATCCTGAAGCTAGCTTCGCCAAGAAACCTGAAGCACCTATTGTCATTCATCCAAATGTGTTCATGGTATAGGCGCTTCATGCCCAATTTTGCGGAGATTGCTGAACCCCTTACTCGGCTTACGAAGAAACCTGAATACTATGTTATCGGTGCGGTTCACGTCCAGGGGGAGGGCGAACAAGAGCATCCAGTGGAAAATGCGAGCCGTCTGTCAACCGACCGACCGCGTGGAAAATCCACTAGGCAACAAGCAATAAGACTGCCTTACTTGTCGGGTCGACTGCGTAGGCAGAGGGGGAGACTGTAACGCGCCACTTATTTGGAACCCGTCGTCCCCGAAACCCTCACTAGATGGCACCACTGGGTTCCTACAACGCGCTATCGATGTGTCTACGGACATTGGTTGGGTCAAGCAACCGAAGGTTTTGTACCACCCCCATCATTATCTACATGACGCTAGTGTGTTTCTGAAACACACTAGCATTGTGTTCACGACATTTAATAAGGTCTCTGACCAATTTTTCATTTGTGATCCTCTTGCTAGGGATACTTGGTGGTAAGACGACCGCTTCTGAGATATTAGGACGGGACGTTTGAAAGCCAAGTCATCGCTGACTAATGTTAGTGGCAAGACCGTGCTTCCAGGCTTTTGGGACGCGGTTTGAAAACTAAATTAGTTACGCTCGCTTACGTATCTGTTGTAATCGCGTATCTTTCGTATAATATAGCTCTATAACTTACTTAGCGTCGTTTTACTTACACCGACCACGCCCTACTATCTACAAAATTAAATTAAATTAAATTAAATTAAATTAAATTAAATTAAATTAAATTAAATTAAATTAAATTAAATTAAATTAAATTAAATATTTATTTATTTCAATGGATTTGTACATCAGCAAAGTAAACTTAAGCAGTACAGTGGTTATTACACAAGTGGTGTACAAATTAATTGCTAAACCCTGATTCCCAAGCTAAGCGAAAGCCTGTATTTTGAGAGTCAGTGTTCTACTAGGAGCTATTGAATGTAGTGTAATTAACCAGTAACAGCAATTTATTTGAGTAGAGTAATACTAGGATACTGACTATAAACAAACATTGTCAAACAATATGTATTAGGGTAATTTGAAAGTGCATGTGTGAATGTGTGTGTAAGTTTGTGTGAATGCGTGTGTAAGTGTGTGAGTATGGGTGTGTAAGAGTATGTGTATGGAGAATAAATTATTAATATTGATTACAATTTGGTAAAAGCCTTTCAGTGTCATCATAACTGAGATTTTGGAGCCAACTAGACAATTTCTTTTTAACCTCGAACTTATTAGACTTACAAATATATAGAACTTTGTTAATAGTATTGTAAATAATGCAACTACAGATATAAAATTGTCGAACCGAGAATTTGGTTCTGTGAGACGGAACGGGACAAATAATGTGTCTTTTTCTTTTAGAGGGGTCAGGTAGTGGCACACGAGGATGTATACGTAAAATAGCACGGAGCACAAAGAGCTGCCTTACAGTAAGAACCTTAGAAATAACATATAAATCTTTGGTTGGAAATCTGAAATGTTTTGAATGCATAACTTTAAGCACAGCTCTTTGTGCTCTCTCTACTTTGATGAGATAGGTTTTTGCAGCGCCTCCCCAAGCCGTCACACAATATTTAATAATGGACATGCAAAGTGCAGAATATACCATATTCAAAGTTTCCAAATCAGCAGATTGTCGGAGAGTTTTAAAAATATGAACAAGGCGTCGAATTCTAGTAGAGAGCATATTAATTTGGAGTAGCCAGTTTAGATTTTGATCAAGATAGACACCAAGGTATTTTATGTTGGTAGACCGAGATATAGTAAGACAACTGCAATGAAAGTTATTACAGTTTGAGTGAAGATATAGATCAAAATTTGCAGGTGGTTGTGTGTTAACTCGAATAGAAAAGGGAATGAAAACAGACTTGGAAATGTTTAGGGAAAGTAAATTTTGGGATAGCCAGACTTTAATTATAGCAAGATTACGTTCTGCGGTTGTTTTTATTTCCGCCCAATCTGAACCATGAATGACAACAGCTGTATCATCCGCATAGGTAAAAATTCTGCAGTTAGTTAGGTTTAGGTCGCACAGCTGATTTATATAAATAAGGAATAGTGTGGGGCCAAGTATGGATCCTTGAGGCACACCATAGACAATATTGGCTTCTTCACTCTTATTTCCATTAATAGTAACGCTCTGAAAGCGATTGGTAAGATAATCGCGAAATATATCAAGCGAAACTCCGCGAACACCGATGTTAAAGAGTTTTGAGAGAAGAGTAGGAATGTGCACAGTATCGAAAGCCTTTTGTAGGTCGAAGAAGATTCCAATACATTTATGACCTTTGTCTAGTGTATCAGTAATATGAGTGACTAAATCGTTAACAGCGTCTTCAGTGGAAATACCTTTGCGGAAACCATACTGATGTTTAGAAATAATGTCATGTTTATTTAGAAATTGTATGAGTCTTTTGTTGAGTAATTTTTCAAGAATTTTAGATATTGTTGGTAAAACGGAAATGGGTCTATAATTAGCAACGGAAGATTTGACACCATTTTTATAAATAGGATGGATTAAGGCTTTTTTTAGGGCATTAGGGAAAATTCCAGAACTGAGGGCGGAATTACAGATGTGAGTGATTACTGGAAGGAGGTATTTACGATTTAATTTCAGCACAGAGGGCGATATTCCATCACAGCCTGTAGATGAATCTGAACGTAAGCTCATTTATTGTTTCAGCAACAGCTGGAATTCTGGTGGGAGCTCCCTGTCCTGTACATACATACATACATACATACATAACATCGCGCCTCTTTCCCGTCGGGGTAGGCAGAGACCACAGTCCTCCACCTGCTACGATTTTGACAAACTTCCCTTGCTTCCTGTACTTTCATCAATCCTTTCATACATGCTCGTCGGTTTAGGGTACTTTTAACCTGGCCTTTATTCAGAACGTCCTGAATTTGTTCCTGGTACGTTCGTCTAGGCCTTCCCCTTCCAACGTTTCCATTCACTCTCGCTTGGTAGATCTCTTTCGTCAATCTTCGTTCATTCATCCTCTCTACATGACCAAACCATCTCAGCATCCCTTTCTCGATTTTGGTCACTACGTCTTCTTTTACGCCACACCGTTCTCTTATCACACTATTTCTAATCCTGTCACTCAATTTAACACCAATCATACTCCTTAGCGCTCTCATTTCCACTGCATTAATTCTGCTTTCATGCTTCTTCTGCCATACCCAGCTTTCACTGCCATACGTCAGTGTTGGTACCAAAACACCCAAACGAGCCTAGTGGAAGTATTATGGGATGTCGCATTTGTGAGAAGATCTAGGATGACAGGGTTTGAATCCAGGCCATTCTGGATCAGTCTACTTTTTTATTCTCATGGCAAAATAATCCTCATACAACTAAAATAAGTTTAATTCTGCCATTTTCAATATTCGTAGAAGTCAACTTTCGTAGTGTCCTTATTTACTTAGAGTAAAGGAAATTTTTGAGATAAAGGCTTCCGTTTGTCGTCTAGACGCAAAACGAACATCTCTTATTTTAAGGTGTTTTTATACCAATACGACCCTGCTGAATTCAAACATGCTTGTTACATAAGTAGGTAACATACTAACAGTTTTCAAGATGGCGGCCAAAAACTGAAAATCGACTATTTTTGGCCTCAGGTGACATTTTAACGAAATTAAAAAATGAGGTAATATGTCTTTGAGGGTAAAAAATACACACCTATACAAAAAAAGACCGGCCAAGTGCGAGTCGGACTCGCGCACTGAGGGTTCCGTACCACCACATAAACATAATTGTATTAGTTGAAATTTCAGTAAGTTAATGTGCTAGATTTTTTGAGTCCGACACGCGCTTGACCAAATTTTATTATTTGTTGTTATTTTATAGCTTATGCACTATAAACATACCAATTTTCAAGTTTGTAAGTGTTCCCGTTTTTAAAATAGAACTAAAACAAAAATCGCCTCAGCGACCATCCAACTTGACCCCTCTCTTATATGAAAGTTCTTGAAACGGGAGCTCACCACAATTGGTTACCATTAGTTGGGAGAAAAGTTGAAATATTTAATGATTTCAGACTTTTCCCATTATTTGTACTGTGAGACCTAGCTTCTTGCCAAATTTCATAATTTTAGGTCAACGGGAAGTACCCTGTAGGTTTTGCATTTTTGAATAAATGTATGGAGATGAGGACATAAAATGCCATATCTTTTGATTTCGTCGTTGTAAAAAATTGAAATTTTCAGATCTTGTGTGGTTCATGGATCCTAATATATGGTATTAGTTTCAACCTGATACATTTACCCGTTCGTGAGATAAAGGGTCTTGACAGACAGACAGACAGACAGACAGACAGACAGACAGACAGACAGACAGACAGACAGACAGACGGACAACAAAGTGATCCTATAAGGGTTCCGTTTTTTTCTTTTGAGGTACGGAACCCTAAAAATAACAATTGTCTATGCCATCCGTCTGTACGCCTGTTTGACTGTCCTGCTTTAAATTGGCTGTATCTTAATTTTCGTAAAATATGTACTCCTTTAGTGAATATACCTATCAATAATAAAAAATAGTAAAAAGTAAGAAACAAGCGTAACCCATTAAAAACGGGTTTATTTTACGTTTTCTTTTGCTCTATCGCAAAAACGGAGATACGTGCAAGCGTCTGACTTGGTGAGTTCATAGTGCATAATCTTAAGTAAAAAAACATTAAATAAAAATTGGCCAAGTTTGAGTCGGAATCATGTTATGTGGTCCTTAAATGCGTAGGAACGTAGGTACGTGCGGTAGGTATTTTAAATTCCTCATCATACTAGTACAGTAAAGACGTAAGTCCTGATTGATTGATTGATTGAATGAATGACTGATTGATTGATTGATTGACTGACACATTAACGCACACCCGAAACTACTGAAGCTAGAAGCACAAAATTTGGAGAGTATGTGTCTAATGTCATGAAAGTTTAACACAAAAAAATATTATAAGAAATTCGTCCCGTAAGGGGGTGAAATCGGGGAAAATGTTTGGAAATGAAAATGACCAATAACCCGACAAAAATAATTCGTCCCCTTTTTTGCCTCCCTGGAGAATGATTTTTTAGAAACCCTCATACACTAATTTGTATAGATCTTACTTCAGAAACAAAGAATTTTCATATAAAACATTTTCCCCCATTTCAACCCCTTAGGGGATGAATTTTTCAAAATCATTTCTAATGTCAAATCTTCAAAACATGAGACGCATACTCTCCAAATTTTGTGTTTCTAGCTTCAGTAGTTTCGGCTGTGCGTTAATGTGTCAGTCAATCAATCAATCAATCAGTCATTCATTCAATCAATCAATCAATCAGGACTTACCTCTTTACTGTACAAGTATGATGACGAATTTAAAATACCTACAGGTACAGGCACGTACGTACGTGCCTACGCATTTAAGGACCACGTAACATGATTCCGACACACACTTGGCCAATTTTTATTGAATTTTTTTTTACTTAAGATTATGCACTATGAGCTAACCAAGTCAGACGCTTGCACGTATCTCCGTTTTTGCGATAGAGCAAAACAAAAAAAACGTAAAATAAACCCGTTTTTTTAATGGGTTACACTAGTTTCTTACTTTTTACTATTTTTTATTATTGCTAGGTATATTCACTACAGTAATTCATATTTTACGAAAATTTCTATCGGCTGTCTATTAGGGATCAAAAGATATAGCCATTTTAAAGCAGGACAGTCAGACAGGCGTACAGACGGATGGCAACAACGAATGTTATTTTTTGTATCGGTTTGCATTTTGTGCCTTAAGAGACATATAATCTCTTTTTTGAATTTCGTAAACAAGTCTCAAGAGGCCGAAAATACGTTGATTTCTGTCGATTTACAGTTCTTGGCCGCGATCTTGAAAAATATTATAATTTTATTTATGTTACAAGCATGTATGAATTCGGCAGGGTCGTATTAGTCTAAAACACCTTAAAAATAAAAGATGTTCGATTTGCGTCTAGAAAAATTTTAATTCCAAACCTGTTCCACACTATTATTTAACTTATTGCAAAAATTATGTAATAATGGTATTTCTGGAAGCATGCTCTTGTGGTGCAAGTCATACCTTACAGAAAGAACATCTCGAGTTGTTGTTAACGGGTTTACATCTGATCCTTTTGCTGCTGAGTCTGGCGTTCCACAGGGCTCACATCTTGGTCCTTTATTTTTTAATATTTTTATCAACGATATACATCAATGCTTCTTGAACTCCACTGGATATCTTTACGCGGATGATCTAAAGTTGTTCAGAACTATAGAGAACCCTGATGATTCTATTTTAATTCAGCAGGATCTTGACCGTCTTTCGGACTGGTGTAGTCAAAATGGCATGATTCTCAATGTCGAGAAATGTATTCATGTACAGTTTTCACGTAAAAAGAAACCACCTGTGACTTCTTACTCCATCAACGGTCAAAGTCTCTCGAAAGCTCAGAATATTAAGGATTTAGGCATTCTACTTGTCCAAAAATTAAGGTTTAACGTACATGTGGACCACATCGTTAACAGAGCCTTTAAAACACTTGGTTTTGTGTTGCGTAATTGTAGAAATTTTAAATCACCCATTACGAAAATAACTATTTATAATTCCTTAGTGAGGTCCGGCTTAGAATATTGCTGTGTCGTCTGGAATCCTCATTATGATGTCTACAAAAAACGTTTAGAATCTGTTCAAAAGAGGTTTCTATGGCATCTTTCGTACACCTGCAACGTGGCGAAAAAAATTCCAAGCTATGCTAAAAGACTTGAGTTCTTTAAAATGACCTCATTACAGGACCGTAGGTATTTATTAGACAGTGTATTTCTATGGAAGCTTATAAACGGTAACTATGATTGCAGTCCTCTTCTTTCCTGTATAAATTTTCGCATTCCGCACAACTTACCTCGTTCTGGCAAATACGCTCTGTTTGTCCAAAATGCAGCTATCACAAATTTGGGTCACTTTTCTCCATTAAACAGATTAACGTATAATTAACGTAACGTATAAACAACAATCTCAGCAAAAAAAATAATAGTCTTGATATTTTTAATTCTCTTTTAACTTACAAAAAGGAAGTTATTCAAACCATGCATAACTAATATGACCAGTATTCCTTCAAATGTAAAATTTTATAAATCTCACATAAATGTTTTTACTTCATATTTCTTTATATTATGAGTAGGTAGTTTAAAATATGTTTAGATATTAACTTATTATTCTTAATTTATTTTCAGTTAGTTACAAGTTTGGGAATGCCGTCGTCACCTATAATTAGAATGACATTTAACTTGTTAACTTTAATGTTCATTTTTAAGAATTTGTTAATGTACATTCTGTTGGTGACCTAATAAATAAAATAAAATAAATTATTACAAATTCCCGTAAGCAGCACATTGTAAGTACAGGGTGGTATAGGTTTGTATAAACCAGTCGTATGTATTCAACGGAGATTAGGTTACAAACTTTCGTAACAGTTGGGTCATAGAACGACGTGTCAGTCATCAAACTGAAATCTACTAAACTTTGGAGACATTTATATTTCTTACATCACATACATAAAAGTATCAATTCTTCAATATCATCGAGTGATTTGCGAAATTTTAATAAATTAAACACAATTTGATCATTAACAAAATAAAATTCTTTAATTATAAGAAATATCAATTAAAATATCTTAAATTATTCCATGATATTTCAAAAACTGATGCCCAGAGCTGACGTTAAAGCTCTGAAAAATCTGCTTTGATGACAAATAAAACGACAGCAACACATTTAAATGAGCTTTAACTTTAAACCGCTTTCTGCAATTAGCTGTAAGTCTATAAACTCTTACATAGACATGCCTAAATACCAACAACAGCTTTCTGCACCGAACGCGAAAATTACTTCCGAGTCGCGCGAATATTTACTCGCAGCGCTATTAGCAGACTCCATATTGAAGCTGCTCAAGCTGCATAATTTAATGCTTCTCTACTAAATATATATAAATAATTGTCTGTACATTGAAAAGATTAATAAAATAAATCACGATCTGCTATTTAGATGCCCCTGAATCCTAATCACAGATTTTTGGATTTTTTGTTTATTTGTTTGTTTATTTGTTTCGAGCATCACGCAAAAACTGTTGAACTGACATTAATAAAACTTTTTGTTTGATAGCTAATAGTTCGACTTAAACACTGTTATATATTTTATTCTAATAATTCGTTTATTTTTTTTCCCATTTCGTTTAGTTTTTTACAATCATTTAACATGCGGACGAAGTCGCGAGCACAAGCTTGTATATTATAATACAAATAAACGAGGTAAAAGGTAAACTTTGAAAGAGTAATAAAGATTTATCTATTGCGTAATACCTACCTAATTACCTAATAGATGCAGTTGGATAAGCACTAAGCTTCAAAAAGTTAAAATTCATACAAAATATGAAAATACACTACTCCGGCTATACTGGGTGTTTATTATATTGCGTGCCATAGCTTACACTTACAGGCGGGTGGGCTATCACTAACTAAACAACTTTTCCCAAGGTCGAAATAGGTCGAAGAACGAGAAGGGACTTGGAAAATTTTTGTTTTTTTGTTTCTTGGGAAAAGTTGTTTAGTTAAATCCGCCTCTGAGGGCTGAGATATGTCACGCGATTGAATAAACACCATGTATAGTCGATAATAAAATATGTATTAGAGAGAAAGATGTTCGCGGAAAGGTTTAGTGTATGTGGTGGTATTTGAATTTATATATTTAAAAAAATTGTCATTTGCCTTTCAAAAAGCCTTTGCAGATTATACCCCAAGTGTTTTTGTATGGCGAGAGCAGAGCGGCCACATCTTAATCCAATCCCCTTACGATGACGCAAGAGACCCCATTAAAGACGCGACTTTCGTTTTCTGGAAGAAATCGAGTTTGTATTACATTCTGCTCTTCACAGCAGCGCTAATTCAATAAAATTACAGTATAGCATACATTGCTGCTTCAAAAATATATCTTTATTGCGTTTGTTCAGTAGATACAAATGCAATCAAGATATATTTTTGAGTGGTTAGAAGTACATTAATTCTTAAATTAATTTGCGATAATTTACGATACATTTTACCCGACGCCAGCGTAACCAGTTTACTATTATTTAATCTGTGGCGTAGCCTAAAGAGAGGGATGTTGATTCTGTTTCATAGGGTTTGAGTACTAAATATTAAATTGCATTGAGAAATTATATAACGACAAGCAATTTTTATTTGGAACACCACATAGTATTCGATAGATATTATGAGCAGCCCCACGTCCCCAAGAAGGTACCTACCGTTAAATATATGCAAACCAAACGTAAGGATGGCATTTATCTACTACAATCGCTACAATCAAATATTACGTCACACTTTTGAAGTCATCTCGCAACATTGTGATCAGGAAGAATTTGCATAACATTAAAAGACAATATCCGGCTTGAAAGAATTCAGATCGGTTAATTTTCAATTGCGATCTCTTTTATAAAGATTTACTACAAATTTACAACTCGGGTTTTGTATTGAATTGATTTTGAAAAACGCTTAAATATAGATAAGCAAACTGTCAAACATAGATATTTTTGCGTCATTGAGAAGCAGTTGAACAAAACTTTTATTAATACAGTTGCTCGAAAAATGTACTCATAAGAACGTAAACATAGCCCGTAAGTAAGTAGTCACTTACCAAACTAGTGCAATTAACAATTTTTTTTTCAAACTAGCAAGTAGTTTTACACTCTGAGAATGAAATTATTTTAAAATTAAAAAAAAATTGAAAGAAGCTTTTTTAAACAAGCTTTAGTAGATGCTAATAAATAAGGACTAAAAAGTAATCACAGTCTCAATTTTTCAAATAAAAGCGTATTAAACCCTTGTTTTACACGACTGCGCAAAGCTAAAAAGAAAGTGTATTATTATATATCTATCTTGCTTTTTTGTAACACGTTTTTTTTCGAAAACATGAGACTAATAATTTTTTCAATACATTTGCTCGAAAAACGTAAGTAAGTAGTTACTTACCGAACTAGTGCGTTAAGTAAAAAAAGTATACTACCAAGGAGTTTTTACACTCTGATCATAAAATTATTTTGTAAAATACTACAGTGGTGACTTCTACCTATATTTAAAATAAAATGGAGAGTACCAGGAGAACATAAATCGATAAGAGGCTGACAGTACCCATGGTTGGTTCCTTTACCAAGTGTATTACTTATACCTGTTTTCTCACAAGTGTATTGAAAAACGTCGTAAGATACACGGCCGTAAGATACGGCACTTGTATCTTAAACTACTATTTAGTTCTTATTTATTACCATCTCATAATAGCTTGTTTTAATTTTTTTTTACTAATGTTTTATTTTTTACTTTTTAGTATTTATAGTGTCAAATAGCCCAAACTCTACGAGGAGGCATCGTTTTATTACCAAGTTCCCATGGTCACATTTTGGCTCCATCATGAGACCTTGGATATCTTCAAGACCATTGTCCTTGTGAAAACAAATCAGACGAGCCCAAACCCGATGGGGTTGCGTCGTTTGATTAAGCCGTATCAAAACGACGGAGTTCCCGTGGCCACATTCCGGCTCCATCATGTGACCCTAGATATAATCTAGGACCATTATCAGACAAGCCCAAATTCAGACAAGCCCAAAATCAGACAATCCCAAATTCGTATACAACGTGTAAAGGACAGGTTTCCGAAAACTGAAAGGGCATGATCAATCAACGTAACTGAACAACTTTCAGTAAATAAAACTTTCAGGAAATGCAAAACAAATTGGCTTTAATTTTTTATTGGAAACCTGTCCCTTGCACCCTTTATAGAATTATCTTTAGATTATTGATAGGTCTCCGCGCTCCGGAATTATCGAAATACAGGAAGTCTTTAAAAAGTTATGCTTCCCTCTCATGTAAAACATCTGCTTGTTATGTATTAAAAATTCCAAAAATTTCGAAAATGTTTGTGGCGTGTCTTCGGAAATACCGCTCATTGCAAAATCAAAACTGGTCTTGCGATATGTGGTCAGCTTTTGGAAACTGTCTTTTAGGGTCAAGTAATTTTTAAACACTAGACAATCTTTAGAAGAAGCGTTTGTATTATATCGTTTACACTCTATCTTTCCGATCACAAAGGTTAAGCAACTTTAGCTCTGGTGAAACTAACAATGAAAAAGTATTGAAAAATTATGAAATTATGTGCTTACAAGAAACGTGTTTTTTTTTGCTGTTTGTTTTGTTTTAGCTCTATCGTTAAAACATGAACACTTTTGTAAATTATATGTAAAGCGGATGACAATGCAATATTGTTATGACATGGAGCTGATCTCATGATGGAGCCGGAAGGTGGCCATGGGAACTCTGCAATTTATTTATTTATTGGTTCGCCAACAGTTATACATACTGAAACTTACTTACTATATGTGGTGTTTGCCTGTAAAATTAGTTGCAATAACACGACGCAACCCCATCGAGTTTGGGCTTATCTGATTTGTCTTGACAAGGAGTATGGTCCTATAATATGTCCAGTATCTCATGATAGCCATGGGAACTCTGTAATAAGACGACGAAAATCCATCGAGTTTGGGCTCGTCTGATTCTTCTTTACAAGGTCAAAGGTCCTAAAAGATATCCAGAGTCTCATGATGGAGCCGGAAGGTGACCATGGGAATTCTTTAATAAGTCAACGCAACCCCATCGAGTTTGGGCTTGCCTGATTTGTCTTGACAAGGACAATTGTCTTAGATAATATCCAAGGTCTCATGATGTAGCCGAAATGTGACCAATCGGTAATAAAACGATGCATCTAAGGAAAAATTCAAATAAACGTCGTCTCTGTCTGTGTTGGAGAAGTTATAATCAAGTAGGAGTAGGACGCAATAAAAGCTCAACATAATAACGTTGAAATATCAACATTTAAGTTTTTAGCACCCGCAAATTAATAATAAATAACTTTTTATTAATTATAGGTTATCAATTTTCTGTCTCTATCACACACTTTTCGATGAGTATAGCATACAGGATGTATTACAGCTACAGCCTTGTTAGGAGGCAACAGGAGGCTCAGAGCTTTTTTGTTAAGTGTAGAGACCCTGACTTCTAAGTCATCATCGTCATATCGAGCGGGTTATATGAGTCAATGATCAACTACACAAGACTTGTTCAAGGAACACCTTAATATCAATTAAAATCTCTTTAGTTTTGAGGAGACAAGTGCACAACACACTTATTAGTCACTGTTTGCAGTAGCGGTAGTTCAGAAGGCTTTTCTCTTAACAATAAAATTGGCCCTTTTAAACTGTGCTATTAGGGCCACATAACAGCCACGCCATAACGTAACTAACACACATGTCATAGTATTTCTATTTCTTCACTTCCTCAAATAACAATTAATGTACTGGCAGGCCTTACCACTGACCCTTTTGGAGGTTTAGAACTGTGCCAGCAGCGCCCATATCAGCAACAACTCAGCTGTCGTAACACTCGTGTTGCAACTGCGCCGGTGCTGCGATGCTTGCGCTCGCGCAGACAACAGTCCGATACGCGGAGCCGCGTCGCGCACCTGTCACGACTACTACTAGAAATCGCACGTCTGTATTTTGTTCGGTATTTCGTTATAAGTTCAAAATTAGGTCACCATGGGTCACTATCGTAATCTAGTTCGAAAGCCAAATTTTTTTTTTAATTTCTTGTGATTTTGCTGTAAGGGTAAAGTGTTTTATTTTGTGTTGTTTTGATGGTCAGGATCAACGCTGGAGATTTTTTACGTCCTGAAGTTTTTTTCAGTCTCTTTTCTTTTACAAACAAAACATAAAACCGCATTATCCAGTTTGCAACCTAGCTTCACTTTGATATGTTGGGTTCCCAAACTTTTAGTAGTCAAAGTTTTCGTGAAGTGACTCGACTGACAATCCACAGTTCACATTGACACCTTCAGATTGCGAGGCTTTTATTAAATTCAAAATAAGATGTTAAGTACCAAAGATCATGATATTTGAGAAAAAAAATCATTTGATTATCGAATTGACCTAGAATCCAACTGGATTAATTTGTTATAAAAGTCCAGGTTATTTTTTAATTTGACAAAATGTGAAAAAAGTCGTTTGTCATTTTAATAAAATTAACTGAAGCCCTCAATGTTTTTGCGTTTTGTGTTACCACGTTGACTAAGTTCCTAATATGATCGATATCAGATTACCAGAGAGCAAAAACATGCAATGCATCAAGATTGACATAACTACGGATTTCCTGATTCTGATGTGAATAGACAAACGACATCAGTCTTTGTTTTACTCTCTTATATCTCCATTTGCTAGTGTGATGCAATTTGAATAATGAGACTCCTGTTTCACATCTACTACAGCTTAATTCAGTTCACAGCCAAAATGTTAGTGTAGTCAATTTAGGAATGAATTCTCATCATTAGGCTTTGGCTTGATATACTTTTTTTCTGCGTAATCTAACATTATAACCCATAGTTATAACCTGTCCAGAAGCTTCGTACAAAGCAATTAAACAGTGGGTATAATAGAATAAACACTATCCTAATTTGGTCAGATATTTTTTTCTTTTTGACTAGCCTTGTTTTTTATATTAGTACATATTATTATATTTTCCTTGTATTGGTTTTAATTATTTACATGTCTTTAAAACTTACGTCATCTATTTAGTCTGTCTCGAAATTACGATTTCAAGCTCATCTATTAGCCCAAATTCAGCATTATTAATCATAGTTCACTTATCAAGCCATCACTATCTGTAAAGTACCTTCAACCGATCAATAACATAATAACCAGTTCAGTATTGTTCCGCAAACCAGCATTGATAATGATCACGTTCTGACTTCTTATACTTACAAGTGCGGTAAGGTCCTTATCTAACCTGGCGTAACGTTTAGTACCGATAATACGTTCCAGTAACAGTGACATAATAGTACCAGCTTCAATACTAGTCAAGTCATGTCATGGTTGGTTTATAGTTGTCTGGCCTCCCTTGATTCGAGTTCTCGTTTCTTGGTCGAAGGAGATAGGACTGCTATTCTTTTGTAATTTCTGAAATAAGTTTCTTTTTAATTATGTTATATCTTTTCTGTGACGTTAATACATTATTTTTCATCATAATAATTATTTATTTGTAGGAGGTCACAAGATGCTTAAGTTCATACAAGTTCAATATTCTTTGTCATTGGCTTACCTACTTCCATACTTTTCGATACAAATTCTTGAACTTTCAGTGTCTAGAAGTCCTAATTAAGATTCCAATAAGTTAACTGAACCTTGTCTGACTAACAGTAAAACCATTCTGTAAAATCCTGACCTAAAGTCACCTGCCTTTAAGTGAAATGTTAACTCATTACGTGGGTAATGTCTTCCACGACTAATGGACGGTTTGACTAATCAGCCTAATTAGAATTAGTTAGAGTTAGATAACAATCCGAAGGTACAATCACTGTTGTAAAGCCTCATTTTGAGTTAATGTTTTGCTCTTAATAGTTCTCTTTGTTACCAAGCTTTTTTGTGATTAAGCTTTCTGTGTACTGTATAGAGATTTTATTTTAAAAAAAGGAAAATTCGGCATCTTCTGCGATTTTTGGGTTTGAAATTGATGTTCTAACATTTTGTCATAGCGTCTTCAGTACCTTCAATGTTCATATTCTAAACAGTGTTCATTCGCTGTTTGTAAATAATTCGTTTATTAAAGACGTAAATCGTTGAGTGCACCTGTTTTGTTGCTTCTGAATATGTTAATTCTCAATCTTAAAAACATAATTGTCTACATACCCACCCGCTGTTTGTAATGACTTAGTGTATCTTTGTTGACAGTGTATCTGTCCTTTCTTAATCTTTTTCCGCAATTTAAGATGAAACAACATAATTATCCATAATATTTCGCACAATCAGAGCGAGTTCCCATAAGACGTTTATCGTTGCGTAACACAACAATGCTACTTTCGACGTAACCTCATTTCCTTCAGAGTTCATGATAATTACTATCATACCTTGTTTTTCTTTGTTCGACGTGGTTACTATTTAGTAATCTAATCTGTGGTTTAACATACGTTTTATTTATCTTTTTATCTTACAGTGCAGTAAGGTCAAAGTGCATTGATAGTGAAGACCGTGAGAACACTTATAACAATACAAGTGTAACATAGTGAGACTTTCTTCGTCAATTGCAGTGGTTGTTTTAAAGCAGACATTAAGTGAGTGACGAGAAGTGTTATCGAGGATATTTGGTGACAGTGAAGAAGTCCGGTGTTGAGAAGTTCTTCAATTGTGTGCAAGTCTATGAGGCAAGCTTCAGAGATGAAAGTAAGTCAATTTAATTTATATATAACTTATATATCTAACTAAGTATTAGGAAACTTTTGCAGAAGCGAATCGTGAGTGTCTTCCTAATTTGGCAAAACATATTCCTAATTATATCACAAGCAAATGCTTACAATTCCCTGCTAATATTTAAAGCAAGAGCGAATTTCTGATGGGAATGCGTCCATCACTATTCATAATAATTGGTAAAAATTGGTTGACCACAAGAACTTTTTTTGTAAATATTCTATTTGAAAGATTGCAAAAATAAGATCAAACTGGTTCAATGTAGCATGAAAAAACTAAATTTAGCTACTAAATCAACATTAAAGTCAACCAGTCGTCTCAATTAAAGCCATAACCACAATTACATTGACAAAATCAAATTACACTTTAGTGACAATTTCAATGGCGTGTTTCATCAACAAATTATGACTATTATACAAGCTCAGTAATGGGTGACTATGTAAGCCAAGGACGGTTGGACATTGTGCAGTCAAATTATAGTTATCTGGTAGTCAGGTGATTTCGAAATCTATCGCAGTGTAGCAGCTCTGATGGACTCTACATGTCACGAAACGACGATGTTCAAACCTTCGCATACAGTGTCGATTGTGTCCTGGGCCCCGATCGCCTTATTTTCAACGTCAACAATTCGTTTGCTGAACGTCTCCGTTACAATAGCAACTCCAATCCAGTTCTAGTTCTATCGAGCAGGATTTTAGTATCGCCTTAGTTAACCAAACTTGAATTAAAGCGCGATCGAAACTTTTAGAGATGTAACACTAGTATTATAGCGTGGACCTGTTACTTAAGTATAATAGTATGTTGTTTCACTGAAAAAAACAATTAAAATGGCGTGCTGATAGCGTGAACGGTTCTGAAACAGTCGTGAAAAAGTTCCTCTAAACTAACTTTTTCGCAGGGACAGCAGTTTTACAGCAGTTGAGTTTCGTTTATTTATCAGTTACGGTTGAAGTTGCTGTCAAATAATTAGCGCGATACCAAAATGTCACAACGGCTGATGATCATTTCACGTTCGTCCACAGTTCAGTACCACATTAGTAGCGCGATCGGGGCCCTGGCCTGTATCCTGACCCAAAATTCTAAATATGCGTATGTTTGAAATGGTTGGCTTTCTAACTTTAGACATTTTCTGTCGACTTTCTTCCTGGCAGTCGGCTCTACCTGATCAAAGTTTGCCAATATTATCGTATTATTTTTTTAAATATCTCAAAAAAAAGTTACATATACTAAATCAGTTTTGCTGTGTCGAGCCCCGTTTACCCTGGAGATGAAACTCTACCTGATGCAGTTACGTTGACAATCGTATTATTATTCAACAAGAAATGGACGACTCATTTTGCATTGACTGTGTCTTATTTCTACGACCATGAACGGAAACGACATTCTACAGTTTGTTATGAGCCTTGTTTTATCCCAAAATTGCGTAAAAATGTTAAAAAACGACTAATTTATAAAGTGCACAGCTGCACCCTGAGATGAACCGAGCTAATCTAAACCCGAGGAACAGGAGCGAGCTGGACGTATTTTTAGAAAATTAAGTGATTTGAAATTGGTATAGGAATAGTGATATTTTTTACTTATAGCAAACACTTTTGGCCAAGGATTATAAATTATTTACTTAACTTAAATATAATAATAATACAGCTGTTTGTCTATAAACAAAACGCAAAATAGTTTTAGACACTGGATCTTTCAGGTTGAGGAAACAACAGAGTACAAAATAATTAAAAGGTTATGAATTTTTTAAAGTTTCTCGAATCACATGACTTTTGGATAAAAAAATGCGAATCCTTAGTGTAATTCATACCTTATTTTTAGTACGAAATCAATTCTTTATTTATATGAATAATTTATACAAATAAACAGCTACAACTATAATAATTGGCTTTATGTTTTTAAACTCTGTGCTTAATTTAGATGTAACGCTGTTGGTTTTCCAATAAAAGTAAAAAAAATAAAATAAACTCTATTTCAAAAGCTCTTTAAAAACTTGCAAAACAATAGTTACAAATTACAATGATGACCTTCCATATTTTTTATTGTGCAAAAATGCATTACCGTATTCGTGTAAAGTTGTTTTGAGTTTTTAACAAGTCCTAATGGGAAAGGAAGGCCGACGAGTAAAATAAAAGACACCTAGGCGTAAATATCAACGGGCTTTTAATATAAAAGGTGATACAGCCGCCTTCTAGAAATCGTAACGTAACCCGGAAAAGCATAAAATTGGCAGCCATTTTTTTAGACCAGTGATACGATACGGAACTTTATAAAATCTTGTTTTCGTTACTATAAATTATAGGAATGAAGTTGTTTGCTATTCATTCGTAGGTTTTCGATCAAAACCGTTAAAAGGAACCCTTAGCTTTAAGGTCCTGCCTGATTTTAGACGAATGACAGAAAAGTATATGCGATCTTACGCCTTCTCGTATCTATAATTCATATGACATGTTATCACGTCGTAACTTCTTTAGTTTTTCATCCGTTTTGATTCTTAATTAAATACCTTATTAATCGATCAATAATAATTTATTATTTTATTTATAAGAAACAGTATATTACTTTTGAGAAACATCCGTCCATATTGTAACGTAACTTTATGTAACCCGGAAAAGCATAAAGCTGCTATCCATTTTTAAAAGTGTCCTTCCTTATCGTAGAGAGTTCCTTATAAATATGGACGAATAAAAGACGAAAATACTATAGAGTTACAATTTAGCCAAAATCGTAACGTAACCCGGAAAGATTAAAATTTACAATTCTAATAAGAACAAAAAAAATCCTACTCTCAAAGTAGCTTTCGTAAAACAATAACGGCCAGTTGCACAAAATCTTTAAAGTTAACGCTTCTTCAAATCTTTGCAAACACTATCTGTTTGATGACCGAGAAAGTAAAAGTACTAAATTGATATCCGCTTGATGTGAGGAAACAAGCAGACGGGCAAACGTCTCTGGTGATCTACTCTCAATTTTTGATGTATCTATCGATGCAATACTATTTGAAACATGCAAATTCAGAACTTCGTCCTTTGACCATAGAGTAGGATATTGGTTGGATGCCGTCAATTTGAAAATTCATCCATCCAATATTTTACTCACTTGTGCGTGAACTAAGTTATGAATCCGACTGTATCTAAGTAGTATCGTATCGAAATTGAGAGTAGACCACCTGCAATGGTGTGCTTGACACAAAGTACATACCATAATTATGTCCATTTTAGGGTTCCGAACCAAAATGGTAAAAACGGAACCCTTCTGGTGCGACTTCGTCTGTCTGTCTGTCACATCCTGTTTATCGCAGCAACCACTCACGCTATCGACTAGAAATTTGGTATAGTTTTAGAATATGGTTGCCTAACTATATTGTAAAGCATTTAAAAAATATTTTTATTATTATTCGAAATAGGACGCGAATAGGGTGGGAAAAATTACAAATTATCGTTAATAAGTCGAGTGGGGTATCATATAAATATCGATTGTATATTCCAAATTTTACGACTTAGTTTTTAAGTAAAAGAATGAATAAATCAGTCGAATTCATCATGTCTAGTGCAATACTATTTTATCCCCTTGTTTGTTTATGAAATTATACCGGTACTTTTTAGTTGTGTTTTGTGTTGGTGTAGGATCTATCTTCCTAACTTCCTTTCCTACGTAGGTGACTGGAATTCTGGAAGGTGAAGGTGTGATCGCGACTTGATAGTAGTGACGTAAAATTGTTGTTGTTACATAGAAGTGTAAATAAAAGTTTGCAGTTTCATGGGCAGATTCTCGTCCTTCAGTGCTGTGATAGTACATATAAGCCTTCTGTCTGTTAAACCTATCTATACTATTATACTCGTAAAATTATAATTGTTTTTTTTTTCTTTCTGTAAATTTAAGATATTTATACACAAATATCACGTTATGCTTCAGATTCAGTTTATTTTATTCAATGTAGATTCTTTACAGAATACTTATTGAATGTCATGCAGAATACAATTCAAATAGAGCGAGTCTACGCCGTTTCGGATCGTGCTATGGCAGCGTAAAAGAAACAGAAAGAAACCACTGCAGCACGGCCTACTTTAAGAGTCGGCTTTTTACAATGTGTTTCTTGTGTTTCCCTGGAATATCAGAGCACCTTGATGCCCCTGAATCCTAATCCTGAGATTGTTTGTTTATTTGCTCGAGCATCAAGCAAAAACTACTGAACCGATTTTAATGAAACTTTTTTTGAATGATAGCTACTTGTAATAGTTTCACATAAACACTGGTACATTTTTTTATTAACATGCGGACGAAGTCGCGAGCAAAAGCTAGAAAAACTATAATTTTATTGGTTTTTCTCTCTACAGCGCATCTACAGTGTGAATTTTCAATGGATTTGCTCCCGAAGCCCAGTGGTTCTAATCATACAAACAAGCAACATTTGTGAAAAAAACAATTTGTTGACTATTTTTAATAAAGTGGTCACATGTTCGACCTATTTTGTATGGGAAGTCGAAAGATTGTTTTTTCCAGAAAATGCTAGATATCATTAGTAGAGCTTCCACTTCAGGAGTAAAACCAATGAAGATACACACTGTCGGCAAGCAAGCAAGAGCGAGCGTCTCGGCTGAACCTTCTGCTCCTTATCCACATTGGAATTTTGACAGCCTGTAAGGCTTAAGCCGCTATCACACCTTCCTTAATGCCAAAACTAATTCGACATACAATGCTGGGAACTTGTTTTTGTTAATTCCAGCGTCTTTACTTCAACTTAGCAAGGTATGCCGAATTAGTCTCTGAATTCAGGAAGGTGTGACCACTGACAAAAAGAAAAGGGCCTAGTACTTTTTCAGACTTTACCAAAGACCCTGCTACCATCATTCTAAATGCAGAAAGCTAGCGCAATTAAAAACTACAAATTTAGGTAAAACCACTAAGTATTATGTAATCAATTTCACGTTGATTAACCTTTAATTAATTCTAAACACAATAGAAAGCCGACATCTTTCAACCGTAACTTTGTTTTTCTTCAATACCTACTGTTTTCTAGTTAGAAATTATTTACTTCTAAAAAAGAATGTAGGACACGGTGACTCAGATTTAAGCATACGAAAACATATTCCAATCTAATTATTCCAATTAGAGAGAGGGAACGCGTTTATCCCGCCCTTCAAATCCTTCGATCCCAAGGGATGGAAGTTTGTATGGAAATCCTTCCATCCCAAGGGTGGGAAAAAGGTATGAAAATCCATTACTGACGCGATTTTGTTTTTCAGAAGTAATACAGCAAAGAGATTTTAACTGTCTAAAAACCAAATTTTAAATAAATTGTTAATGGCCGCAACCATTTTTATTATTTTTATCGGTCACCAATCACCGTGGTGCATGCAGAAAATTAAAAACAAAATTATTTTTGTATAAAACGCGCGGATTCGCGGAAGAAGTGGCTGCATGACCTATAATGATCTTAGCCTACTCCAGAAACGAGCGAATAAAAATAAAAAAGCACGCGCATTTTCGCGAAAAAAAAGTTTTTTGTTAAATATTGATACTTCTAGTGATAGTGATGTGATGATGCTTCCCTAACACACCGCCAGAACTATAGAGGCGGCCGATACAGATACAACAATACTTATGAAAATTTCATACGTTGGCAAAAGGTAAAGAAATGGTCTTCATTTAGTGAGAAACCAAAACAATATAAGCCAAGCACGATATGGGCTATTATATTAAGAAGCACAATTTTAAAAAGAAATAAAATCAACATAAAGGAGTATCCGAAATTGACCGCATTTATATCTATTATTCTCCTCGTAGGTGTAATAAAAAGGATATACTTACATTATTCTGGATAAAGTACAGTTCCATACCTCGGATCGTTTACGCCCCTCGCAAGCTCGTGGCTCAAATGCCATGATCTCGGTATGGAACTGTCACTTTCTTCCGTCTTGAGTAATGTACTATTATTTCCGTATAAACCCTTGAACTTTTAAGCTGAGCTTTTCAGTATAAAAGCAAGGTAGCATAGCATAGCATCACTAATCCTACTTTCCTATTCCTATTATTTATTTATTTTCAACACATTTGCTCATAAAACAGCTCTATTTGCACTGTATAAAGGTCCATAATCCAGCTTATTAAACACGCGTGCTTTTTTCATTAATATAACTTCACTAGTGTTGTAAGTTTTGTCTTTTTTTAGGGTTCCGTACCTCAAAAAAAAAAACGGAACCCTTATAGGATCACTTTGTTGTCCGTCTGTCTGTCTGTCTGTCTGTCTGTCTGTCTGTCTGTCTGTCTGTCAAGACCCTTTATCCCACGAACGGGTAAAGGTATCAGGTTGAAATTAATACCATATATTAGGATCCATGAACCACACAAGATCTGAAAATTTAAATTTTTTACAATGACGCAATCAAAAGATATGGCATTTTATGTTCTCATCTCCATACATTTATTCAAAAATGAAAAACCTACAGGGTACTTCCCGTTGACCTAAAATTATGAAATTTGGCAAGAAGCTAGGTCTCACAGTACAAATAATAGGAAAAGTCTGAAATCATTAAATATTACAACTTTTCTCACAACTAATGGTAACCAATTGTGGTGAGCTCCCGTTTCAAGAACATTCATATAAGAGAGGGGTCAAGTTGGATGGTTGCTGAGGCGATTTTTGTTTTAGTTCTATTTAAAAACGGGAACACTTACAAACTTGAAAATTGGTGTTTATAGGGCATAGGCTATAAAATAACAACAAATAATAAAATTCGGTCAAGCGCGTGTCGGACTCAAAAAATCTAGCACATTAACTTACTGAAATTTCAACCAATACAATTATGTTTATGTGGTGGTACGGAACCCTCAGTGCGCGAGTCCGACTCGCACTTGGCCGGTTTTTTTTAATCGGTAAGATGCAAGGAGGTTCTATATTCATATTCATATTTATTCAGTTTTAAATATACAATATCTATAACATTAATAATATTTTCATGAATAAGTAAACTGTGTTCGATAATATGATAAATAAATGTTAATTACATGGAAATACTTTTATTAATTAACCAACTCACAACAAATTTGTCTTTAAAGTAACAAAATACTCAATATTAAATAATTCAAGGGAGTGAGCTTCGGAACAAAGCCCTCCTTGCTGAGTAAGCTGTTTGGCAGGTTAGTGTTTTATTTTTGTTTTGTTTTTTATAGCGGCAAGGTGCAAGGAGTTTCTATATCTATAGCATTCATAATAATTTAATGAATTAAGAAACTGTGTTCGATAATATGATAAATAAACGTTAATTAAACGAAAATATTGATTTTAACTAACTAACTAACTACAAATTTGTCTGTAAAGTAAAAAAATATTCAATTTCAAAATAATTTGAAAAGTAGTCTGTTTGATAGTGTAGTCATTGTATCCTGCGCGCGCATGTATAATCTGTGTCTTCGAAAAAAGTTATACGCGCGCCATTCTAACAGATAATCCTTGTTGTGAAATGTGTTTACTGTAATTAAAAAATAAATGACGTCTAAGTCGTCGTAAGAAGCTTGTGCGCTTTGGTGATTACGCCCTCGGCTCCATTACGCCCTCGCCTGCGGCTCGGGCTGCAATTTCTGAGCCTCGGCCGTAATATCCAAAATAGAGCACGCGCATCTTAATGTACTATTATTTAACTGTTAAATTTTAGATTTTCCTACTAATTCCTATCCTATCCTTCCTACTAATATTATAAACGCGAAAGTTTGTAAGTATGGATGGATGGATGTTTGTTACTCTTTCACGTAAAAACTACTGAATGGATTTTAATGAAACTTTACAATAATATAGCATAAGTTTCTGCTCTGTGGCATAAACATCAGAATAACACATAGGCTGCAATTTATAAACCTGCGGTGACGAAGTCGCGGGCACCAGCTAGTGCATAATAAAGACTTAAAACATCAAGAGCAGAACATGCCTGTCGCACGTCGCAGTGTGATTTTAGCTCCCACGGCGATCAAAATAAGAACGGTAACTAATGTGACAAGCTGGATGTGCTCTTGACTATACCTATTCACTAATATTTTTTGTAAAAGATTTTTACATAATCGAACCATTTGATCAGCGCATGTATAGAAATTCTGACCACAGCATACTTTGAGTTGACACAATAAACATTTATTTCCTTTAATTTTACCTGTACAGGCTGTTAAGGTCAACACTGTGTTCCTGGAAACTTTAGATTCAGACCATGAAACTGAACAACTTTTGCTAAGGAACATAGGTTGAAAAACGAAAATGCGCAATCAGCTGGTGCAGTTTCTGTAGAAAGTAATTTTTTTATTGTATTTCGACCTATGTTTTTTAGGGAAAGGTGTTCATTTTGACTAGTTATTACTCAATTTGATTATTTTGACATTGAATTTCATATTGTTTATACAAAATACAAAGGCAAATACAAATGCAAAATCAGTTATTTCTCAACTAATTAAACAGTATAGCATTGAAAAAATTAAAAATATTTTGAGAGAAAGGTATGGGCACAGCTAATAGCTGGTTTTAAGCCCACCCAGAGTCACTTAGAGAGGGACTTAAGTATATAATAATAATAACTAAGAAGCATTAGATAAAAGAAAGAAACAGAAATAAATACAAACAAAAAAATATATTAAAATTGGCAACATATTATCATACAAATTCATTTTAAATAACATTATTAGCAACATTGAATTTATTATTATTAAAAATTAATTTTATATAATTAAACCTCGTCTTAAAGGGACACCGCACGTTTTCAAATTTTATTTGAATGTTTAAAAGAAGACGTTTATTATTGCTTTTGAAACCATGTAATGTTTTAAGAGCTCGTATGGGTGGTGGAATATCGTTCCAAATTTTCGCTGCAGCAAACCGACATGAACCTGTAGCAGCGTGCGTGCGGTGCGGCGGTAGCACCAGCTACAGGGCGAGAGCAGCGCGCTGCCGGCGCCCGCCCTCGTCCTGCAGCCGCAGCTTGGTCGCAAGCCCGGCGGGGGCGCCCTGCTGCAACACGGTGTATGTGAGGCAGGCCAGGTGTAGCTGCCTGCGAGACGCCATGTCAAGGCTCCCCAGCTCATTGAGCAGGGGTGTGATACGCTCCCTACGCCCTACACGCTCACTAAACCTTACACATGAGTTCTGTAATTTCTGTATGCGATAACTGTTTTTTTCGTGCATGGTCCGTAAACGGTGTCATACAAATTATTACACAGAATAATGATCAAATAAACTAAACATAACAAACTGGATACGAGAATTTTCAGTAGTTTCTAACATTTTCCTCTCATTCATCATCATATCGTGTGGGTTGTAAGATCGATGGCCGACGATCATTGATAATCATTTAATGAACAGTAGACAAACAACCAAACATCAACATTTTTCTGAGTTCTTACAAGAACACGTTAGTAGAGATCCCGGCCATGTCTTTGTACAGTTGACTTTTAGTACATAACTAGAATGGCTTCATGTTATTTTAGTTTAATTCGGCATAGTTTACTTGTAATAAACTCACATCTTTGTTTCATCTTAATAATACAAGTTTTTATTGTCATTTCAAAATTTAAACTGTTACATACTTTACTCGTCAATAAAATTCCTCTGTTGGTCTTGCTACTTATTATTTTTCATCTCACTATTATTTTTATTCAACTCAAAACTTGTTTACTCAACTTTTTGGTCTGGTCAATCGTTGTTCTTTCCTTTAGGTCAAATCACTTCAAATTAAAAACCCCAATTTTTGTTTTTTAAACCATTTGTGAATACATCTGTTGGTCTTGTCATTTTTTATTGTTAATATTATTACCTACTTGATAGTGTACTTTAATTCAAAATTTTGCTTGGTATTTTATTTTTCAATTGAATTGTTGGTCTTGTCAAAATTATTACCTACCTACTTAGATTTCTGAAAACACTACTTTTCTTTTTTTTACTGTATAAGTACGTAGAATGTTAACTAGCAATTAGTAAATTTCTTAGGTCTTCCAAGATACAGGCTGCGTCCTAGTTTGGGGACCCCTGTCATAATTATGTGTGTCTAACTCAAACTAGCAAATAAACATTATTTTCATTTTCATTATTTTCAATAATTATCCTGATAACTTTTTCTTTAATTGGCCATTCTGCCAACATAAAATATGGTGGGAAATGGAAATGTCACTTCATGTGACATTTATGTGTCAAAAGGCTGACAATACTTTTCAAGATGTTTTCAATTTTATTTTGCTTCTACTAATATAGGTTCCTTGCTCAGTGGCTTCCACTAAGACATGAATGTAATGCAGTGCCATATCATACAAAATTATTATTCTCGTAAAAACTACATAAAAAAGAGTTACTGAGTAAAACTAAGTATATTTTTGTGTTTTTTCTAGCTGGATGAAAATCTGATGAAACATCTCCTTTTAAAAATTCTTGTTTACAATCAACAAAATCAGCACAATTAAAAATCTTTTTGCAAATATCTTTCATAGCACAATCACTACGTGGTCACTACCTATTGCTGCCACAGTAGCGCCGAAGTATTGTGCAAAAGCTAAATACTCGATCGATATGTGGTTATCATGTGTTATATCACCACTACACATACCGTTCGCGTTTATCGCAACAACAAACTCTATAATAACGCTTTACTTAATCTTCGGATTAAGTAAAGCGAAGTCTATTCTATTTAAGTCGCGAGTGAATAGGCTTCTTCTGGGCAAGCTCGTTCCATCGTCAACCTCATCTTTGTCCTCAGGGCTAGATCGAGGTCAAGAGTAAGCCCATAAATATTTAAAAAAAAAACGTACTAATAGTAGTCGTTTTTGAAAGGTCGTCATCATTTTACAGAATTATTAAAACAATAGTTCTACTTTTACAAACAACTTGTTTCGACTGAAATGTTGATACAGTTGATAGGTATGTTTTTTCATGATTTCAAAGATGATTCTATAGTAAAAGTTGCTTGTAGCACCTTCAATAACACTCTATTTATTCATCAGAAATAATCATACATAATGTTATATCAATATGTCATATGATTATTTCTGGTGGATAAATAAATAAAGGCTCAAGAAACTGAGAATTTTTCACAAAATAGCTTGAAAATGCTGAAAAACTTAAATCATTACGACTTCCCAAAGAAACTGCATCAGGTCAGGTTCCTTCCTGCAGGAAAAGTAGAATCACCTCATTTTAATACAATACTATTCATCGTTCAGCAGAGGAAAAAAGGCTGTTTCTCTTGTATGTTTAGCACCAAAAATTCATTTGCAAATAAGAATTTAATTCCCATTCACAATTGCACGCACACTTTATTCGCCAAATCGTTGAATTACCGCACACATTTCATAATACTTAAGATTACGATTACGACTATGACGGCTTAATAGTTACGAGTATATTATAATTGCAGTTATGGTTAATATTTAATCTGAGAAAAATAATAGCTAGTTATCGCTCTAACGCTGTTACTTTAATTTATACTTACACACACATGAAGTATTTATTATTATTTATTTCATTGCGGAGATATTGGGGGCGATTCTAGCGTGGCCGCTAAAATAATTACAATTTTACAGCTCTAAAAGTGATGCTGTCTTTTTTCAGCCTATAAGCAGTAACAAAGATAGCAACATTTTTAGACCTGTCAAATGCCTTAAATTTAGCGGCCACGCTAGAATCGCCCCCATTGGATGCGTTCGTCGCCGAGTAGTAGTGAGTGCTCTTTCTTTCCAATCACGAAAGTTAAGCAACGTTGGCAGTGGTCACAGAACGTTGTTTGGCGCCTTAAGGGGCTATCTCCCGTCCACTAGCTCCCCCATCATTTAAAAAAACATTACTCGTTAAATACCTTATATAACGAGTAATGTACCTTAACTTCAATCTGTCTTTCCGGATTTTGGATAAGTTTTGTATTTAGCGAGTCATATTTTTTTTCTGATTGGGGCGCTAGTGGACGGGAAGTAGCCTCTTAACTAGCCAACGTCCAGTCGTATCGTCAACATTTATAACTTTTATAAAAAGAGATAATTTCGGAGCGGTGCGTAGGTAAGGAAAGCCCTGATTGTTACACAGTTGCCAACAGAGTCGTCCTCACCTGACACATCAGTTGTATTAAAAAAGTACCGCGTGCTTCATGGCTTTTGACCATGTTTTGACCACAGATCTCTGCCTCCGAGCGAAGCAAGGAGTTCCATTTTCTTCAACTAAACAAAGATTTTAAAAATCCACGGAGCGCGCGTTTTCTTACGTCAATGAGTTTACAAGTTACAACCCACTTTTGACAACCAAGATGACCTCTGTTGGGCGTCGGTAGACAGCCATGAAGCAAGCACTTTAGAATGACTGTGAAAACTTACATAAAGTCTCACAACTTCACAGTTAAACTCCTAAAGTGTTTCTCTTTCCCTGACTTTTCACTTGCCCCACCTGACCTTATCTCCTTTTCCTCTAAGCCGCCCCTCCCGCACCGCTACGCTACCGCAGGCGATTCGCCACTAAGGTAGTTTGTTTACCAATGACCTAAAACAAAGTTACAGCGGTCAAATAAACGATCAAAAGTCATCTGGCAACACAAACCAAAACAAAAATGACATAACCACATTTCATTATCACAGTCGCGTGCGTTTCTATCCATCAAAGTGTCACATTACCGGCTGTTGCGATATCATGACTGGTATTTAACTGGGACGCAATAATAATGCTAACTATGTCAATCGTACTAAATCAGGCGCCTGCGTGCCATGTCTCGTGTCGCCTTAGGCAACGCATCTTGAAACCGCAAAGTATTATTTATTATTTTAATAACATTATGAAGATATTACATCATACTGCCGGTATTATTTTCTTATATTGTAATTATTGTGTAGGCGTTTTCAGGTTAGACTAGTGGCCAGCCTGAATAGGCCTGTTGTCTGAGTTTTCAAGTCACTAAATGACCCTGAATTACTTCCGAAACATGAAAATGCTGTCATTTGTGATCTCACCCACCCGGCAGATATAAAATAGTCGTTCAAATCATTGTTGTAGATAAATGGTTCAAATAATGTCCGTCAAATTGGAGTGGATGGACATTTGCAAACTATGTAGAATAATTTTTCGTTGCTCTTGGTATACGGTAACACGGTTGGTATTTCAATTTTAAAAATATTAAAATTAAATTAAAGTTAAAAATACATGAAAAGAATTAAAATTAAGAAAAATTAAACAACAGGTGCTGCTTATTTCTAAATGAAATTTCTTCTAGCAGACCTACATAAGCGTGATTTGACTGGAAGATGCAGATAGGACGGAATAAATGGACGGATAGGAATGTTCATATCCAAGAATAAATTTTATCTGCCTAATTAATGCGGAATTTTTAGTAATTTTTTACAACCTTTTTTAACGCTCATAAATTATGAGATTATGAGACTATTTTACTCGTTTCATGCCCTGTTAACCTTTTAGATTTAACACACATCGGTGCATATACTATGTGTAAAAAGTTAAATATAAAAAAAACTTTTTTCATGAAAAAAAAAAAAAGTTCTGTCTCAAGAAAAAGTGAAAGGAACGACTAAGCATGAAAGGTTCAATGACCTCTATGATCAGCTGGTGATAAAACTTGTTGACTGTTAAATATTCTGTGGAGATGCCTTTGTCAAAAGGTGATGCAGACAAATATTAGTTCTGTGTCAACCAGGTGGAGGACTGTGGTCTCTGCCTACCCCAACGGGAAAGAGGCGTGATGTTATGTATGTATGTATGTATGCATGTCAACCAGTCACTGGTTTAGTACCTATCAATTTGAATAAATTACTATAATGTACTTCAAAGAAAATCCAAATTTCATGATGACCATAGACAGAGAAACACCCCTTAGAAGGATCATCGTTGTTTTTATTACACCCTGTAAAAGTCAGGAAGTTGTAATCTAACATTAGAAACACTGAATCACTAATACAAAGTTTTCTGTTTTATATAAGTTTCATGAACATGAAACCCATTATTATTGAGCCAGCGATATACTAGTGCAATAATTTTGCTATAATGTATGAAATTGGCAAGTCACGAATGTACTCATGAGCCGTGAGTTTATTTAGGTTATTATACGCAATTGCTATTAATTTGATGAAAGTCATAACTCGTAATAAGAAGCTTAAAGTGATAGGTAGTTATCGAGTAGCCAACGTTTGGCCAGGGGTCAACCTGACTGAGACGCTAAATGGCCTTTAACATGACTAAAGTATGGCCAACTTAAGAAGTGTTTTTGACGTTACCTTAATACCAACATACGAGTACAGGGTTCATGTTCCTTTTTTCATACCTTTGACAGGTGTCACAATGGACCTATTACGTAGGACTGAGTTCCTTTTTAGTGGACTTCAGAGCACTTCGACCCTATCGGATCTTTTGAGCTTCTTCTGCCTTAATACTCCTGCAGCGCCAGCACTAACATCAAATGCCATTTTTGACTCTTGAAATAAAGCGTTTATCTAGGCCCTAGATTTTAGGGCATTATGCTGGTGCTGCTGATCTTCCCCTGTCTTCAAGATTTAATTTTCTTACTGGTGAGTAAGAGAGTATTTCATTTATATTTATTAAAAAGTAGCTATATTTGTATTATTATTATATTATATTTGTATGTTCTTAGGGTTCCGTACCCAAAGGGAGTCAAATAACATAGATACATACTTAACATCACGCCTTTTTCCCGTCAGGGTAGGAAGAGATCACAGTCCTCTACTTGCTACGATCTTGAAATACTTTCCACTTGTAACCCTGTTTTTTGCCTCTTACTTGTTAGAAAGTTTAAATTTTCATATGTATCCCGCTAATGAATCTTGTCGCTAACAAGCATGGGAAGATAACTCCTGTAGCCATTGTCCATTTATTATGTGATTTGTAAGAAATAAGGAACTTAGCTCCACGGGATAGGAAGTCTCCGGCAAGCCACAAGACAATCGGCCACGGTTGTAAAGCCAACAGCCAAGATGTTCCAGAAACTTCCTGCACCGGCGTCATAACTCAGTCAGCGAGTTGACGATCACATTACATAAGAGATTGACTAGGAAACGTCAACTGCTTGCTTACTTTACATCACTACACTTAGGTCTGCTGATAAGCTTTGAATAGTTATAATTTATTCATAGAAGAGAATACAATATTGTTCAATAAAGAACCTAGGATAAATAGGTCGCGACAAAAAAAGTTATAATATTTACCAAGAAACGATGTTGGCTTTACGACATGATTAGACGACCACATCACATATCCTATTGTGTTAGATGGTCCTACAGGGACATAATATTATTTTTGACAACTGAATATACCTATAAATATTAAATTTACTATCAAATTTTAAACATTCCAGCATAAATTTCAAAATTTTAACTAAACGCATAAGTAGTACTCCACTGCGTGCGTAAGCGACGACATTATTTATGTGATTGCTGTAATCAGTTTCTATATTTTCGAGGACTTGTGATTAATATAAAAGCCGCAAGCTCCATTCCGTCTTATTCGGCTTAAATAAAAATAATTAATGTTCCTAGTTTTCTACTCATCCACAATAACCAAAAATATTCAAAATTATAAGTCAAGATATTTTCCTACGTTTTAAACAAACTATGTACATTATGTTGTTGAAAGTCACAACAAAAGTAAAAGCTTGTTTGAATAAGGAGATTAGTTCTAGCGAGACAGCGCACGCGCGGGAAAACGTTCCCCCGACTATTGTCTGCGAGAAAATCGTTTAAAAACCCTTTAAATACGTGCCCATTGAGTTTGCATTTACAAAACCAACGAAGTTGTAAAAGTGCACGGCAAAAATAAAACTAAGCAAAAAGTTGACAACGGAATAGATAATTGATTTCAGTCCAGAGTAGAAAATTTGAATCATGGAACAGGTGTGGTGGACTACGGAGAAAATTAAGATATGGTCCATGAAATTGAGTGAGTGCTAATCACAGCGGTAATAAATAAACGCCGACGATAACTTCATTGAGTGACAACCGAATCTTGTAACTAGAGTATGATTAACACAGAGAGGTCTTTATAATGTGTTAAAATACAAAGCATTAAAAACGTCTGCTTAGACAGTTATATCATTCAAAGATAAGACATGAAAGAACACTATTGAGATAAACTTTTGTGCTGAATTAAAAAAAACAGTAACAGTGTGAAGCAAGAAATAAAAATAGGCCCCCGACAGCGCCGAATCGAAATGGATATTGGATCTTGCAATTACGTCAGTAAACGGACTATTAGCTAAACTAATAAACGGTAAAACACACAATCACACAAAGCGGAAGAGAAACCTATATTTAAAGCAGACTACATAATAGTTAGTGTAAAAGATTAAGGTAAACTACTCGTAAATCACTGGGATCGTTAATACACACATCAGATAGACTACCTGGTAAGGTAAGTATCTAAAACGTTTTTAAAAACGTACATAATAATGATTGACAAGTGGACATAGAAAGAGAATGGTTGGTGGTCTGGAAGTGATTTCCAACCAAAATATGTTATTTACCTCTACCTCTACATATACCACTGCTAAGCAAAGGCTGTGCTCTTACAACTGTCAAACCTGTGTATACCATGGGTTTCTATCATAATAATTTGGCTATCATATCGAGATTTTTTGGCGAAACTCGGCGTGGATGTCTGCTCATTCAATTAAAATTTTTGTTTTTGTGTTAAAAGTGATTCAATAGATAATAAAGATAGCTTTTATTCACGAGTACGTAACTGATTTCAATTTCAAGCAACGAAGTGTATAATTCCCCGTCTGTACTGTCTCTAAATGGTACTCAAGTCCACAAACACTTTACGGGGGCACAAAAGAACCGGCACAAAATTTTGTGTCGAGGGTTGACAACCCGATCAAACAAGAAAACTGAAGATAGATAACATGATCAACGGCTAATGCAAAAGCAAAGCCATGAAAAGAAAATAGAAGCTGGCAACTGAAAATTTGAGAATTATTGTTGTCAAAGAAAAGATCTGCAAAGGGAGTTGTCGTATTCAGTCCTTTTGTTCTATTGATTGCCCAATACCTATGATTTATTATCACACCAGGAGGTACATTGTATGCTAAGTAGATAATAGAATCAGCATAACTTTTCAAATACCATGTCAATGAATATCATAGATGACAAGTTACGTAATTCATTGTCGACTATTGTTGTGACATTACCGAAGTGTGAAGTTGGTAATATTATTAAGCACATTGACGGTTTTGTCAGTAGTGCAAAGAATGTCAATTATCTAGGGCAACTCATGTGCAACAGGCGTGACGTTGTCAACAATAAGATTAATTCACAACTCAACAAAACTGCTATTTTAGAAAATACAGATAGGTATGTGTCTGCTGAAATAAATAGTAAATACATGTAAGTTTATGTAGAAACAGAAATTTTATCGAGATTGCAATATGGATAAATGGGGCAAGACTAATAACAATGCAAAAGTCCACGAAAATAAGACTTTTTATTGAAAGCAATTGACATAGTTACACACGTGACCTATCGAAGTACAATAATCGTGAATTGGTCTAATCAAAGCATGAAGCCGTTGTCATGGTAATCAAACAGGCATGCTAATAACGAAGAAAGCCGAGGTAAGCAAGTGATGTAATACCAACACAACAACGAGCGAGAAATAGAGGAACTGATTAATTTGCATCTCAAACAAAGCCTTTTGACAGGTGGAGAACTAAAGAAATATAGCTGTATTAATGCAGATTAAACCACGTTATTTGGCTCTATTCAGACAGTGGCTTTCATCTACATCAGTTGGTGTTGGCAGTTAAGAAACAAAATTTTGAATTAATTACAGATATTCTACCCACAAAAATTAAAGACTCCTTACATCAAGCCCTAAAACTGAAGTGGCAATGGGCAGGCCATGTCGCAAGACTACCAGATGGGAGGTGGACAATAGCAGCCACAAAATGGGAGGGACCACAAGGCAAAAGGAAGGTAGGAAGACCTAAAAAACGCTGGGAAGATGACATTAAACAAGTGGCAGGAAGCAACTGGATAAAAGTTGCCTCAGATAGAAAAAAATGGGAGGGATTGAAGGAGGCTTATACTCAAATCGAGGCCCTCAGCACCAAAAAACATACTACTAACAACACTAATATAGATATAAGCAAAACTACTAACTGAACTAACAAAATATATAAGTAAATAGAAGTTGAGGGAAAAAAAAGAATATAGGCTTTTTATATATATTTTATATATATATACCTACTACCAGATACCAACCAACATATCCATTATACTACCTCTTCGCTTAAACGGCTGAACACAACTGAAGTATGGCAATAAAATAGACTGGACAATCATCATCATAGATACTGTGCGAAAATTAACAAAGTGTAGTCGCCTGTAATAGACGCATGTTTAGTAGAGACAGGCTAAAAAAATAATTGTTCATCTACTAGGTACAGAAACAAGGTACCAATGCCAAAGCGGAGCACAATTAAACAAACGTGGTTATGATAGCAGCACCTCGCGAATTCGCGATGATGATTTATAGAAACCATAGAAGTAAATGCAAAAGAACCTACCAAGATTTATGAATGTAACATGTCTAGAATGTCTACGGAAACTTGTTGATACTATCCGAAATCAGAATCAATGGCTGCAAAACTACTACGATACGTTGCAAAAAAGCAGAGCGATTTTATATTATTTTACAGCGCGACAGCATAATAGAACGCAAAATACCGAAATACAAAGGCAAAGAACTATAAGAATTAATTTTAAACGGTGTGGTTTGAAATTAACTCTATGCATTATACAAAACCCGTGTTGTACTTAGTGACGTAACGAACGATTGTAATGTAACCAGAAATGAGTCGATTGTCTCACGCAAATAGCAGCCCCGCTTTAAGATGTTTCATGATGGTAAATATTTTTTTTATCAAATTGATATTCTATCGATAAAGGTTTTGCAATCATCTGTAATGGATTAAGTAAGAGGGATTCCACCGTCATCGTCTGTAATTTTCATTGATTTGATCTCGAAAGCATCTACCGAATTAAATACACCGTTTATGAGTTAGATCTCAAAGCTATAATGTATGAAGGTTTTATAAGAACAGTGAAACAAAGCCTGTTGAATGAATGAATAAATACTAATCTGACCGTTTGTTCTACAATCAAAGAACCTAAGTAATCAGTTTTACCAGAATTGCAAGAGGTGTATTTCAAAATATCTGACCAAAAGTACAAATGACTGCTTTAAAAAATGGCAGTTTTGAGATGCTTCCAGAATGAGTTTAAACTTTGAATAGAACACAAGGATTACATAATATCTGACCGCAAAACGATTTAACTCTAATGTATCGAGATATATTTCGACCGGAACGAATGCCGTCTGCCCCGCAAGTGGGATCCGATGACTAAATCTGTCTGATTTTGACATAGTCGAAAGATTATTCAAAAGAAGGTCACCGGTTAATATTTCTGGCCTTGTTAGCCGCACAAGGCACAAGTTGCAACATATTTTACCACGTGGGTATGTAAGGGCAACAAACCATGCAACGTTGAGTTCAGCGGCGGATTTGAAGACGGTTTTGACCCAAGAGACTTGCAAAAGGATTAGGTGCGGTAAAATATAAGTAATAGATTCGGTATAAACAAACACTAATTAAAAATGAAATCCAATATAAAAAAACCGGTCAAGTGCGAGTCAGACTCGCGCGCCGAGGGTTCCGATATACCTATAGTATTTTTGGAAGCAATAAAGTCCATTTTCAGGACCGCAAAACTAAATTTGTTTGTAAAGGTTTTTTGCAGATTTCTGAAAAACTGTGCAACTTAGAAAGATCGTTTTATTTTTGCTGTAAAGTTTATATAAACTTCTGTCAACTGTAATTAATTCAGATTTTTCCTTACTCAAACTTCGGAGATAAGGGGGGGGGAATGGTATTTTTCTTGACATTTTTCATCATAACTTTAAAACTAAGAAATTTAAAAAAATACAAAAATATATTTTAAAATGTACAAGTAAAGCCCTTTCATATGATACCCCACTCGACCTAGTAGCGACAATTTGAAATTTGGCCCCCCCTATTTTGGCCCCCTTTATATTAATAATCATACTTTTTTCAAAATTTTTTCTTGTGCAATTAAGTTGGGCAACTATATTCTAAAACTATTCCAAATTTCAGGTTGATAGCATAAGTGGTTGCTGAGATATAGAGGTGTGACAGACAGACGGACAGACAGAGCGGCACCATAAGGGTTCCTTTTTTTTACCATTTTGGTATCGGAACCCTAAAAAAGAACAGGAAGAAGGGGGGCGTAATGAAGAGGATTGTAACGTTGCAGGTGAAACTGCTCCGTAACAACTTTTCGTTAAAAAGACTGGCACGAAAATCAGGATATTAGTCCAATTACATAAGACTAACATCCTGATTACCTTAGCTCAATTCCTTCCATATGTCGGATAACATAATCGCAGCGCAGCGTAATTAAACTACACGTTAGGAAGGTCGCTACACGTTTTCTTCTGTATAATTTTAGTTCAATGACACCTAACCATGATCATGATGTCAAATCTATATGTTGGCACTCCTGCTCGAGATACATGCGCTTGATTGGAAAGCAGTGTCGCGGCCGCGGCTGAGGTTGACAGGTTAATGATGCCTTTGTTTGTCTTTGTTGATGATTATACGTATATGTTGCCAACTTGTACCCTGCTCAGAACCTAACGCAACATCATCACACCAGACTTAAACTACCACAACTTGACAAGCCTTTTGTCTATTTCGGTAAAAATAATGCTCTAGAAAGAATACTGTTTTAAAAGAGCTCAAACGTAATTTTTTGTTAATGTATAAGAGAAATGTATTTTATTAAGCATTTAAATTTCCATTGACAATGAACTAAACACGAAATGGGTTCACAAAAAACTGCTATAGATAGAGCCTACAGAAACTAGTTTTAATCTCGACATAATAGAGTCTACTTGCTCAGCGATGCATAAAAGAAAAAAAAATATAAACATTGATGACATTATTTTGGAATTCAAATTCAAAACTAGGTCGCGACCGCGAAAATGAGTAAATCCTTACAAGACTACCAACATGGCGAAACACACTGACCATTATGTAATGAGGGACGTGGTATTTCCAAGTTGCTAAACCGAATGCACTGCCGGCTGCATACCGGTTGGCTTTTGCCGGCTTTAAATGCTTGCTTACCATAATCACCTTATGTAATTTCATGTGCGCATTTAGCTAACTTATCATTGTAATGAAAAGACCCTTTGGCTAACTTTAAATAATGTGACGAAATTTCGTGGTAAGTAACTTAATAATGAGTAGTTATGATTGAATGATCGTATTTCGTCTCGTTTTTCGTTGTAATTGTACGTAACAGCAGCAGCGTAAACTATCGATGCTGTAATACACGCAATACTTCGTATGCATAATATTTGGAATGTGCTGTTACGAGTAGATTCAACGAACCGTTCATGTCCATAGATAATAACCAACATGATTACCGACATTACAAACGAATGTTTCTCAGAGGTAACGAGGTAAAGAGAGCGTTAACTGCTAATTTGTGTGGGTAGTAGGTAATCTATCAATCTGCCTGGGTTAAAAATCTCGTTAACTGCTCGTAACCTCTATCACCTTTTCCGTCTTCTATGGTCTAGTGGTTAAAGCGTTCGCCTCTCGAATCGGAGATTCTGGGTTCAATTCAGAAGCGTTTTGTGAGACTTCAGATACCTCAGTTTAGTTGACCTGATTGCCCGGAATGTAAAATGATTTCCGTGCTTTAGAAAACACGTTAAACAGTTGTTCCCGTCTACTATCTACGGAATAAATAGTTGTTGTTGTACAATTTTTAACCAACGAAAATTACAAAAATACAACTATCGAAAACATAACATGCAAAGGCGGACTTTATATCCCTAAGTCAGATTTCCTCCAGTCAAACTTAGAGTGACTAAACTAAACTAGTTTATGCAGGATGCAAGCGTACAAACAGAGAAAAGCAAGAAAGAAAATAAGACTGATTTATAGGACTTAATAGAAAGAGACGTTAAAAACGTACCTAGCTAAATAAAAATAAACTAAAATAAATATAAGCTATCATAAAATTAAATCGTTAATAAGCCATGTCAGACCTTTAGCTTTTAGCGGCTCAACAACCCTGACACCAGGGAATACAGGGGCCATATGAACTCGGCTTTCGGTGATTGATGATTATTTACAACCCGCACGATATGATGATACAGGACACGTTAATAACTTGTCCTCGGGTATAAACGGTCCTTAAGACATGTAGTTCGGGCTCCCGCAGCCAGGTCATCTACCTCACAAGATACATAAACGTAACCATAATGTGGTGAAAGTAGAAGCTTAATAACAAACTTTTTCTCGGCGGCTTGAATTCCGTAACCTGAAAGAAGTATGAGAAATCCCTAAATAAAAACCAATTTTGGGTTTAAAATTATGTCATGCCATAAGATACATGAACCAAACTTTAATAAACTTGTAAAGGCCATAATAAACTAAGGTTGCCATCCACATTCTTGGCACAGGCGTCAGTCAGCCTGGTTGAATATTCCCATACTTGGGCCTTAAGAGAGAATTTTTTATCATCGAATACAAGAATAAAATGAAACCAGTGTAGGACGATATCCTTGGCGGTCCTATTGACGAATATCTAAGGTCGCTTTGCCTCAACCTAGAACGTTTTCAGAACAGGCAAAATCATATATTTACGTATTTTTCATACTTCTTCCAAGTTACGGAATACGAGCCCCTGACACGAAGTGCATCTAACCATCTTTCACCACATTATGGTTAACCAGAATTAGTCGGCTTGTGCTTGCCACGGCCTGCTCCTACATTATAAATAACCACTAAATAACTTTTACTATCTTCACAAGGTCATCAAAACAAAGTGACGTCATCAGGTATGTTAAAAATGTCACCGTGAGTTGCGCAAGAGTGGGTGAAAGCAATTTGGTGCGGCCTTCACCCGATGATATACTTACTGTTTAGTGACCACAATGACATCATAGCGTTACGATGGATCGCTGTCTATAGACTGTCTGATAGTCAGCTGATAAAAAACTACATAAATACTAATCAGACCTTAAGATTGATTTTCCGCCACAGCCGTGCGAGGTAACCAAGCTGAGAGCTAAGAAATACCAACTTATGGGATTGCTCCATTTGAAAGCACATTTGACAAGCTAGGAAATGGGACCAATCCTAACGGTTAACCCTTCCCTTGCCAATTGGTCTCCGCATCAATTTCCATGGAACCACTGTGCCTTTTTATCCATTGTAATGTTATGTTGTTCGTTTGTGATGACTTTTGTAGTTCTTCATGGCATTGTAGTATCAGTCCTGAGGTCAAATAGCTGCTTTTCAGCGTTTGGAGTACTGATGCGCTGTCCGAGACTATACGAATGCTTGTGTTAGTTATGTTCCTTGCTGTTATCGCTTTTGCAGCTTTTATAATGCCCACACATTCAGCTTGGTATACTGTGTTATATTTTCCTAGGGCGCTTGATATTTCAATATTAAGGTCTTGTGAATATGTACCTGCGCCTGTGCCTAGTTTTGTTTTCGACCCATCAGTGTACATGCGCAGTTCATTTATACCTGAGTAGTCATGTGTTTCCTCTTGTAAGTTTATGTTGTATGTTTTGTTAAAGGTGTTTTGTTCACGTATCCTGTCACATGGTGCGGCTAATAGTGGCTGGCTTTGTCTTTTATTTTTGTGTGGTGAATTCTAGAGTCTATGCTTAGCGTCCCCGACGAGACACTAAGAATAGACTGAAGACGGTATTTTCACCTTAGTGGTACGGAACCCTCGGTGCACGAGTCCGACTTGCACTTGGCCGGTTTTCTACTATTGTTGTTAGTCACTTACTATGGGCCGTCAGATTTTATCAGCGTAGTAATGTGAATACGGCAAGCAAACCAGGTAGCGAGAGTGAAAGTAATTTCGGCCTTCACCTCGTGGTATACTTAATGACGTAACCGAACCGGCCCATACGTTAACATTGGTAATATGACATCTTCAGAAACAGCTTGTGGCCTTGGCGATTGCTCTTTCGGATCATGAAAGTTAAGCAACGCCGGTCTTGTCCGGGAACAGAAATGTTGCAAAGCGCTTTTAGCAAAACGGTGATCAGTGATCACCAAAGTTGTTAGAACCCAGATGGGTGACCGTGATCACTGACCGTTAATGGCATAATAACTAGACCATTTACGTGCTTTTGAATGCACGTGAAGCCGTTGGTCTCGGCTGTTATCTGAAAAGACAGAGGCCATTTGGCGGTTTAAAAGCTGTGATAACAGAATTACTTAGGCTTGTCCCTAGCTTAAAGTCAGCTTAAAGAAGCTTAGTGCCCACACAACACGGATTATCGTGTGGTGCCAACCGCAAAAAAAAACAAGCGTGGTGACTATGGTACACACGGCCGCATATCAGTAGAAACACTTATGGCGTGGTAATAGAGCTGAAAAAGTTTCTACCGACAAGCGGTTGACCGTACCTTTCCCCTCCACATTGTTCCGGAGCTTCCGTCCTGCAGTAATATTTGCTAGAACGAATTACAGAGCAAACTCATTTTTCGTAGTCTGTAGGGAAATTAAAGATATACCAGCACCTAGAGCAACTCAAATATCAGAAGACAGCTTACCAAAGTAATCATTGATAACCTGTAAATTTACCAATAAGATATTTTACTTTTGTTGAATCTGACTTTTTGTTGAATCCAGCTTTTTAGAAAATTTCTTAGTTAGTTTATCAGTAATTGACGAACTTAATGACTGAATGAATTTAATATCGGTGAAAATTTTTAACTGGCGTAGTTCTTTTCTAAAATAATATAAAAAAATATAGGCTGTTTTTCCAAGTAAAATAAAAATAATAAAACTATTTAACGAACAAATTAAACCGCCGAAAAAAATTAAAAGCAAGAAATAATAAAACTTTTTTATTTAACCTTTACAAAAAAAAGTTCTTAAACTAATGTAAGTAAGTATATCCGAGTATTTTTGAGTCGGCACCGCCGCCGTGCATCACGCTTTACGTAATTAATTAATTTGCTTGTTTGGCGCCGACTCAAAATTACTCGGGCATACTTACATTAGTTTAAGAACTTCTTTTTATTATGGTTGAATAAAAAAGTTTTATTATTTCTTGCTTTTCATTTTTTTCGGCGGTTTAATTTTTTTGTTGAAAAGTTTTTATTTTACAATTTTTTGTGACTACCTATATATTTTATTTTCCTACCCTTAGGGTAAATGGGACTACTCCGTAAAAAGTTATGCGTGGTCATACATTAAAAAAAAATTTACGCGTCGATTTGAGAACCTCCTCCGTTTTTAGGGTTCCGTACCTCAAAAGAAAAAAACGGAACCCTTATAGGATCACTTTGTTGTCCTGTCTGTCAAGACCCTTTATCTCACGAACGGGTAAAGGTATCAGGTTGAAATTAATACCATATATTAGGATCAATGAACCACACAAGATCTGAAAATTTCAATTTTTTACAACGACGCAATCAAAAGATATGGCATTTTATGTCCTCATCTCCATACATTTATTCAAAAATGAAAAACCTACATACAGGGTACTTCCCGTTGACCTAAAATTATGAAATTTGGCAAGAAGCTAGGTCTCACAGTACAAATAATGGGAAAAGTCTGAAATCATTAAATATTACAACTTTTCTCACAACTAATGGTAACCAATTGTGGTGAGCTCCCGTTTCAAGAACATTCATATAAGAGAGGGGTCAAGTTGGATGGTTGCTGAGGCGATTTTTGTTGTAGTTCTATTTAAAAACGGGAACACTTACAAACTTGAAAATTGGTATGTTTATAGGGCATTGGCTATAAAATAACAACAAATAACAAAATTTGGTCAAGCGCGTGTCGAACTCAAAGAATCTAGCACATTAACTTACTGAAATTTCAACTAATACAATTATGTTTATGTGGTGGTACGGAACCCTCAGTGCGCGAGTCTGACTCGCACTTGGCCGGTTTTTTTTTCTTAAAAATAACAGTCTCATTTTCATTTCCTTGTATTTCTTAACATTAATCTGCCGAGTTAAGGAATTAAATTTCCTATACAAGCAGGAATTAACGATCAACATTGTTTAATTTAATGCTCTTGTCGCCTTAACATCCGGTACTATAATGAATAGGTGTTGTGTAAGGCAACTATTGTGGGCTACTTGATATAAGTCCATTTAACGATCAACTACCTTGTTACAGAATGTACACTCGACCCCTCATCAGTAGAAACACTTTCGGACCTTATGGCTTGGTAATAGAGTTGAAAAAGTTTCTACCGACGAGCGGTTGACCGTACTTAGGGTCTTAGATATGGCTATAACTCAATCAATTTCGTGTTACATAGTTTCTCTTCGCTTAGAGGCTTGATAAAGTTGTAATTTAATCTGTATAGAAAATAACTCGTTAATTGAGTTCATAATTTGTAATGATAGGCTTTCTTTATAGAGTAATTGTTTGAAAAACACATTAGCCTCCTTATTTTTATGTCACAAGTGCGCAAACGAGCAGGTGGACCACCTGATGGCCGTGCCGTTATTTTCTTTTTGCTGGGCTTCCGTGGCTACCTTCAGTACCGTTTCAAACTTAATCTGATATTAAATTTTCCAAAAAAAAACATCCATTCCCTGTCCTTATTTTTCCACGGTTTAAAACTATGTCTTAAACAACAATCAGAAACAGTTCAGCGAAAAGTTCGGCCTTTTGAGCAAAAGTAACATACATATACGATGTGTAAAAAAAGTACGATGACCCTTCTTAGGGGTGATGAATGAATGAATGAATGAATAAATTCTTTATTGCACACATAAACATAAGAACACACAAAGAATAACACTTAAGGTTATAGTGGATTTTAAATATACTTTATATACTTTTTTAATTTTTATTTTTTTATTTTGTGTGTTCATGAAATTTGATATTCCTTTGAATTACATTACAGTTATTTTTTGAAATGAATAGGTACTTGCTAGGTGACTTAATATTATAACAAAAACAATTTTTGTCTGCATCACCACTTCACCAGCTGATCATACAGGTCATTTAACTCTCCAGGCACTTCACTTCTTCTTGAGCTAAAACTACTTTTTTTGAAAAAAAGATTTTTTTTTTATATTTTCATACAATCTATTAATGATGTAGATTTTAGAATCACCCCTTGAAGGATCATCGTACTTTTTTTACACCTGTAAAAGACTGAGTTGCATTCACATTAATTATACTAAAAATATATTAACTTATCAGAGCTAGAGTAACAAGTGGCAGTGGGCAGGGCACAGAAAACCGATATGGCTGAAGGAGCAGAAAGGTTCTACAGTGGCGACCTGGTGCCGATTACGAACCGGAAGACGTAATGTTGACACGCCCCTCACATGGTGGTCAAGGTGGCCGGAAGCCGCCGGAAATGTCTAGACTATAGAGGTCTATGTCCGACAGTGTACGCCTTCTGGCTGACATGATGTTGATTTAACATAATTTACAAAATACTTCTGTTATATTTAGCAATACACTAGAAGCAATATTGGACTTATTTTTTATGAACTAGAACTATCTCCGCCCAAAAAAACATTGTCTGAAACGTCTCTTATACTACCTTATTTTTTCCTATAAGTAAACAAACCGAAAAAACATAAAACATTTATATTTAATCGCAATATTTAAGAAGTTTTTGAAAATTACTCGCAATCCATCAGAAAACGAGCCCACGTCACGCAAGACGTCGCTACATGGTCGCACGCGCAACCCGCACGCTCTACTTGTTACGTTTCGATTGTTCTTACGGCAAACTGTTTGTAAAACACGATCGTAAGTAAACGTAATATGATTACAAGTCGTTAGCAATAAATAACAAAACAACAATTATTTTTTATAGAGGTGGTTTGTTGATATGGATTCTGGTAAATATCAAGTTAGAGGCTGAAAAACTATTGTCTAAGCCGCGCATACACAAGGATCGATAACCCTCTTGTTATTGAGAAGGTTGGCCTCTTCGTACCAAATCGTACCCCAGGGATACTGCGGGAGCAATATCTCCTCGCAAGAGACTGCGGCTTCTGTAGCGAGTTGCTACACGTACAGTATAGACGTCGCACAAAATAACTTTGGCCATGTCAGTTGATGCGCAGATGTTAAGTCATAAGAAAATAAGTCATTTTTGACTTCTGCGCATCAATGACATGGCCAAAGTTGTTTTGTGCGACGTACACGCAGTACACGTGCCTACCACGACGGCACTCATCTTGGGTGACATGCATGATCGCACAATACGAACAAATTGATATATTTGCAGATAAATTAGGGTGCATTTTAACAAAGGCAAAGATGTTTGAATAATATTTGTACAAAATTGTAAATTATATCGTTTATTTTATTAAAATTATAATTACCCATATTGATTGTTTGACAATGAATTTATGTAAGTAATTATTACTGTTCGGTCAATTTATTTAAATGTAAATTATTTTTATCATTTTATATTGACATACTTTGTGTCTTGGTATTCTTTAAACAAGTGATGATTTGTTGAATAAATAATAAATAAATAATACCCATATATGTCATCATCTGTTCTGACCTCAGCTGCGCTAACACGTAAACTCAATTGGCATCGGTTGGAAGCCGATCAAAAGGTGACAAAGCATATACTATGAACCTGGCTAGTATTTATGCCACAAATAATGATCCAGCTTCATAGCATTTGCGCCTGTCAAATTTTGATCAGCTTCCAACCAACACCAATTGAGCATACATGCTAACGCAGCGGATCCGATCATGGATTGGGCAACAGATCACATAATACTAGTAAATTGGGCCTTGCTTTTCCATACAGTGGCCGATGAACTAGTCAAGTTGCTAAATTCCTTGTTTTCATTGGCAAAACAACGACAGCTCAGCTAGTAGTCGTCACACCAAAGCACTATTTAGTATACTATCTATTTTATTTGAGACTAATAACCACTGTACTGTACGAGCGTCTCCTTTAATTAGACGGGTAAATTCGAATTCTATCAATGAAATTGCAGATACGCTTGCACAGGTTATACAATTCGAAAGATTTTTGCCATGATATTTTCATCCCGAAACAAAACCCCAAAGTGCATCTATGAAGGCTTTAAGCCCCAAAAAGTTCCCAGCAGAAAATCCAAATAATACCTATCAAATGTTTTTCTGTACTGATTACCAGCTTTCTATCGAGATTGATCGTTCAAACACAAATCATATACTACGAGTATAAAGTGTATTAAGCGATCATAATGTTCTCCCATAAATTATGATATTAGCCACTTTCCAATACACCCATCAACAGCCTTTCTTCCGAGATCATCATCACACATGTTGACGATATCATTAACTTTCATAATATTATGTCCAGGAGTTGGTTTCGTGCACACATTGAAAATCTCAACATTAAATGCATAATAATTAAATAAATAAATCAATGAATATGGCGAAGGGATATGATACAATTAGAATTTTTATCAAAAACCGGGTTTTTCCAAATCTGAGGTCTCTAGATCAAAAACCTGAACTCTTTTAGGTTACGTTAAGTTTAGTTAGGTTAGTTACGAGTAGATTGTGTTTGGTAAGGGTTAGATTCAGATAAGTATAGTTAGAAATAATATAGAATTGGTAATTTGTCTTCTTAAGGTTTTTTAGGGTTCCGTAGTCAACAAGGAACCCTCAGTCTGTCTGTCCGCGGCTTAGCTCAGAGACACTTATTACTAGAAAGCTGCAATTTGGTACAGATATACATTTCATCCACGCCGACAAAGTGGTAAAATAAAATCTAAAAAAAAAGTTTAGTGGGAGTGAAAAGTTTTTTCTTTTCTATCCCATCGTGTCGTTAGATAGACCTTTTCAAAATAATGTGAGTCTGCAAATACCATTTTTCGATTTAGGGATCAGTTTACAAAATAAATATTTCTAATAGATTGAATACAATTTTTTTGTTGGAGTTAAGTGTCGTCGTCCACCCCTCCCTTCCAGCTAAACGGTTGTTGATGTAAATGTGAAAAAATTTGAGCTATAGCCGAAAAATTGGTAATAATAAAAACAACAATCAGGCGCTAGGAAGTCGCTGAGCATTAGGAAGTAAAAAGTTTATGTTATGAAGGTCATGAAATTTCATAACGTTCATAACATAAATTTTATACTTAATAAAAAATCCTAAGAAAACTAAGGGAACCCTATACTGCGCGTGGCCCGACACGCACTTGGCCGGTTTTTTTTTAACTTATGGGCATTTATTTTGAAGGTATATAAGCCATTCCTTGTTGTTCTTCCTCCTCGCCCTGTAAAAAGTGTTGAGTCATTGCTTGCACTCAGATCTTTTGCATCCACACCTGCCTATTAGATCGCCCTCTGGGGTTACTTGAGATGTTTCGATTGGCGGCAATGGTAACAAAATCGAAAGCAAACCAGAATAAAGCTTTCAATCGTACCAATCACTACATACAGAGACAATAACAGTTCCTCATGCTGTATCCGATCCAATGCAATATTACGTCACGGCAATACTTTCACGGATCGCCTCAGGAGTATTATGCGCTCTGGAAATTAGATCGTATCTTCCGCGCAACTAGGAAACTAACACCCTCCCTTTCTTAATATCATACCGGGTCATTCTGACCCATATCTTATTCTATGCCTCGCTTTTGCTTACACTCGCTCCTAAAAGGCAAAAATACTGAATTTGGCTCAATTGTATGTATGTAATATGTAGGTACTTATTTTTTTTGCATTTACAATGAAGATTAACTTTTGCCTAAGTACTTTTGATTTTTCAATAAGAATGTTCCGATATTTCAAAAATATGGTTCACACGAACTTAAAAATCAATCGTGTCTATTGCTCAGCGCGAGCATTTTGTGCGTGTTTAGGAGCCCGGAAAATCTCTAACAACGTAACTCATAATATTATGTTAATTATAAATCATACTTCTCTTACTTAGCCTGTAGCGTCCCACTGCTGGGCAAAAGCCTCTCTCTCTTCCCTCCATTGGTATCCATCCAAAGCCTTCTGATGCCAAGTCTTGCAAAAGCCAATCGCGCCATCGACGCCTAGGTTGGCCTCGACGCCGCCTTGTCGCTATGTGACTGCCAGGTGGTAGCCCAAGTGGTGTCGGCCCATAGTTCTTCAGGCATACGGGATACGTGGCCCACGCAATTTTACACTATTAAATATACATTTTTATAGATTTTTTATAATTTTGAAATTCACTCCATCACTCGCTCCTGGCCGTCCTAGCCTGTGACCTAAGCAAATGATTTGCTAACAGCCTCGTTACGAAGCATGTATGATGGCGAACCATTTGTGTTGCTCGTATCGATCTGAGACACGTCAGCAACCATGCCTACGAAGAAAGCTCATCATTATCAGTAAAACATTTTATAAATTTCATATCAGAGCTTCATTTTAATCCGGTATTCACATTTCCGTCTTAAAGGCCTGGTATTTTATTGGATAACCGAGATGCTGGAATTATGTAGCGCGGACTTTCTCCTTAGAAGGCCTTATTTAAAAATGTTATATCCTCACTAACACTATGCAACCAGAATCGTTCGCAGGTTACTTAAATAAGTACCTACTTACCAAATTAGTCATTACGTCAGCAGTTTTGATAAGATGAGCATTTTTACCTGAAAAATAAGAATGTTTCGTCATTATTTATACATGAATTAATCCAAAAATATTATTCATTAAAGTTTGGTTTCAAAATGTGGTACTACAATGTAGAAAATCGCAAAATTTCACAACCGCAGGAAGGATTCGAACCCGTGTCTTCGTCGTCAATACCGGAGACGCCTTAACCAACTAAGCTACAATGGTCCTGCCTGATATTGTTCAATTTACCACCTTTATAAAAAAGCATTCAACTTTACATTCTTAAAAATATGGCTTTATGTTGACTACCAGTTTTGCCAAAACATAATTCTAAAAAAAAATATATACGCGTAGACTTGAGAACCTCCTCCGTTTTTTTTTCGTCGGTTAAAAAAAACCTTCCACGTTAAAATCGTATCCATTTTAAACATGTTCCTATTTCTTCTTTCCAGATACGAGAAACCACGAAGCACCAAGTCCCCTGTGCTTGCGATGTGTAACATGTCGCCGCCACGACGGAAGCCACCACCGACCACGACCCAGCCGTTGCAAAGAAGCAGACCCCCAGACTTACCTACCTTACCAATAACCTAGTCCATAACGAAACCAAAGTACCTAGTACCATTCGCTGTGATAGAAAAAGTAGAGGCTGCAATAAAAAACCTTTAAATTTGTTGTAAATAGAATAAAGAATAAGGATTTCAAACTCGAAAGATGGGAGTCCACGTGCTATTAGCGTCGACAGCGCTGAAGACAATCAGTGTGACTGGACTGTGGATAATTCCGCTGTTGCTGGGAGCGCTGACTTACCACAACTACAATTCATATGACCCTGAAGCAAGGGTTCGGGATAAGGAGCCACGGATGGAGTATGACTTCATAGTTGTGGGAGGAGGATCCGCTGGGGCTGTGGTGGCCAACCGACTCACCGAAGTAAATAAATGGAATGTACTACTAATAGAGAGTGGTAAGTACAAGGTACTCAATAGACAATTGATAACGATGTTCTTATTAGTGACTGGCAATAGTTTTAACTTAACCGATGTCCAATAAGGGAAAAACATAAAACTAAATGGTGGCGCCACTATCGACTGTATCTTAATCACTACAAAATATATAATATTGTAGATACATGGATTTCCATAACACACAAACATTATTGTATGTTTGGGTATTTTTAACCAATGATGGTGGTGTTCATCTTTCTAGGGTTTCGTACCCAAAGGGTGAAAAACGGGACCCTATTGATATGCCTGCGATGTCTGTTTGTCTGTCAGCGGGCTGTATCTCATGGAACATTATAGGTAGATTTTTACAAATTGTGTATCTGTTTCCGCTACAACAACAAATAATAAAAAAAAATTAGGCTCCCAAACAGCTAAAGAACTTTATTTTTATTTTTTTTTAATACTTAAAAACAAAGGAATAAAATGCCACCAAAGTCAGCTTTTTTTTACAAAATTGTGTTTGGACTGTATCTCATGAACAGTAATAGGTAGACAGTTGAAACTGACTGACTCTTAGTTTTCAACTTACGATGGAAAATGTAAAAAAATACCGTTCCACCCCTAATCTCCGATTTTTGCGTAAGAAAAAAATCTAAATTAATAATAGTCGATAGAGGTTTATGTAAATATTACAGGAAAAATAAAACGATCTTTCTACCTTGCACAGTTTTTTAGTAATCTGCAAAAAACTGGACTATATTGCTTCCAAAAATATTATAGGTATATCGGAACCCTCGACGCGCAATCCCACTCGCACTTGACGAGTTTTTTCAGCATGCGCACGCTATACTAGAAGATTATAGCGAGGTCCAGACAAATATTGTCCCCGCGTCGCCGAGAACCAATTCATTGGTCCAAAAACTGTGTTGAAGAATGATTTTCTTTTTTCAATATCCAGGTCCCGATGAGAACGAGATCACGGACGTGCCTTCGCTAGCGGGCTACCTTCAGCTGACGAAGCTGGACTGGCAGTATAAGACTGAGCCAACCAACTACGCCTGCCTTGGCTTCAAGAAGCGACGATGCAGCTGGCCGAGAGGAAAGGTACCGATTCTTTTTATTTTTACTTTCGAGCGGAGCGAGAAAGGTATTGTATTCGTGAAAAAAAAGTTTTTCTTATTGTCTTAAAAATGGGTTCTATATCACTTATACATCATAAAAAACAAGTCTCCCAAAAATGTCCGTCCGTCGGTCGGTCGGTCCGTCGGTCGGTCTGATTGACACCATATTTTGAATTTAGGAGTTTTATGCAAGTTCATCGAAGGGTTTTAAGTGGTTTCTTGCTGGCTCTCATTTTGAGGGTAGCTGTCATACAACGAAAACGAAAAATTGAATTTTTCTCATAAACGGCTCATAGAATCTTGATGAAACTTTGCATGACCAAGCATCTCCATGTTAGATATCTTGCGCCAGTATCAATTGATCTGTGTAATTTCATATAAGGGGTGTTCCTATACTACCAAATTGTAAATATGTGATTTACCCAAAATTGGTTCCATTGAATTTATTAAAATTTTCTATTATATTAATCCTGGATTGGTTGTAAATCGTTTGAGGTTTGTTTGTTTTAATGTTTGACTATTTGAATTCTGAATTGAACTGTATATTTCATTCGAACATTTTTTTTTGGAAAAACGTAAAGTAAAGTTTGTATTTCTATACTATGTGTATGGCAATACAAATTTAAGTTTGCGGTTGATAGTTTTTCCTTGAGTATTGCGAGAAAGTAAGTGCAGTGCTGCTGTACCATTTGTTTAACCAAGATCTACAGCATTAATACTTAGAATACAAACCAATACAATAAACAGTACATTAGCTAATTACAGATCTTCAATACGTAAGCAAAACATACGAGTATTATCGAGTTAATTTAGGGTAGATAGGAAAAAAATTCGAAATAAGAATTGAGACAAATTAAAAAGTTAAAACAAGATAACAGTGAGTAAAACAGTGTAATTGTATCTTAAAAGGCTTTGCTTTGCTTCTATCTGGGGATTTTGAAAAGCTCTTTCACAGAGCTCATGTTCTCACCTCTGCAACACATAAGGCACCAGCCAGACCCAATCTTAGACCAGGGTTTGCCAGGCTTATGACCATTTTGGGTGTGCTATTTTCATTGATACACACACACAAATGCGGTGGAAGGTTGTTACCACAGAGTTGTTACAGATTTCATATTCATATATTTGGTAATAAATTTGTTATTACATGTCAAAAATATTAATTACAATCACAATTAAATAAGATAATAATAGAGTATCAATAATATAAATTAAACTGTCAGAATTGTAAAATAAAACATAACCATTGGGGTAGGTAGGTACTCTGATAGTACCGTGATGTACTCTAAGTACATACATTTGTCAATCCACCATTTTAATGGTCGTGAAAAATTCCTTGACGCTATAAAAGTGTGCTCACACATTTAATAGTGTATCACACATTTACCAAAATCTATTAACATGCAAAAGAGAGAGAAGTACCTAGTTAACCGAGCTTCACTCTATAACCTTAAAATAACATCGGGTGAGTAAGCTATGCTACTCGCCAACAGATGGCGCTGTAGGTTTCCGTCTAATACGCGTTATTTTCTCAAAAATGCTTAAAAACACGGGGAAAATGGATTTTCCCAAAGACCTAGCTAGATCGATTTTTCGCCCCTGAAAACCTCCGTATGGTAAATTTCATCGAAATCGTTAGACTCGTTTTCGAGAAACCAATTACAAATATATATACAAATATCGCTCGTTTAATAGTATAGGATTACATGTAGAGCCGGGTCTAGCCATTAGACGAGTAGGATGTCTTGCATTAGAGGCACAGGCATCTTGCCTACTAGTGTATAAGTGAAAATTATTCTTAACAAATAATCATATTTCAAAAATGTACATGGCAGGCAAAGTTAAAAGATTTAAATTTAAACAATTATGGCCATGCATAAGCACGACAAACCTTAATAAATGAAAGGAACAGACACCCTTAAAATTCCACTTTCATTTGGCCACTCCTTCGCTGCAAGGCACGGTTTTAAACATCACTTCATAGTCAGTTCATCCGGGTGGATGAGTTAGTATAAATAAGAAGAGATCACCCGAACCTCTGGATAGAATCTTGCATCAGTTATTTGTGGTCACCTCATTAACACAATCTAAGAACACTAATGATAACAGTTTAACGGGTTCGGGGACAGTGACCGCCAAACTTTCAAACAATATTAACTTAAAACAGCAAGAAAAACAAAAGGATACTGCGTTTTGTATGTACGTACAGCATACATTTTTACTGAATCTACCACATTTTTTAATAATTTATCGGATGCGCTAACTCATTGGACATAATTATGTATCACACTCACGGGTCTTTTAGTAATAAAATAATTTATTGTATTTAAGTAAAGGGACTACTCATCCCCGCGGCTCAATCTACTAGGACGAGTTTACCATTAAGATTAAAAAATTAAGCATTGGGTACTAAACGAGGTAGAAACATAAGAAACCTAAACGCTCTTGCACGCAGCCGTTACTGTTACTAGAAGCTTTTACTAAATTGCGTAACGGAAATGTAAATCGTTACCTACCTTTTTACCGACCTTTATTGCCAAATTCATTATTTGATAAAGTTTAAATTATAGTTCAAACGATTTGTGCCAATGTTATATAAATAATGGACGATCTGAAGCACATAGAGCAGGCCAAGCTCGACACTCGCAGTGCGAATTCCGTTTCTACGCTAGCTAGGATAAACACAGTACAAAGTCCAACATATCAAGCTCGACGAGCTCTTGACTGTATAAGAAAATCCAGAACGTATAAGAGAGTTACTTCCTCATAATCCAATGTATGTCTAATAAAGGTATATTTTTATCAAATTTGCAGGTCCTCGGCGGCTCCAGTGTCCTCAACTACATGATCTACGTGCGTGGCAACCGTTACGACTACGATCAGTGGCAATCCTTCGGCAATGCTGGTTGGGGCTACCGCGACGTACTCAAATACTTCATCAAGTCCGAGGACAATCGGAACCCTTACTTAGCCAACAGTGAGTACCACGGCAGAGGAGGTTACCTTACAGTTCAAGAAGCTCCATGGAGAACTCCTCTAGTAGCTGCGTTTGTCGAATCTGGTGTTGAAATTGGATACGAAAACAGAGATATCAATGGGGAATATCAAACTGGATTCATGATAGCTCAAGGTACAATACGACGGGGCTCGCGATGCAGCACAGCCAAAGCGTTCCTCCGTCCCGTGAGGACACGACGAAACCTCGACGTTTCATTAAATACGCAGGCAACTAGAGTACTGATAAATCCCGTAACAATGAAAGCCTATGGCGTCGAGTTCGTGAAAAGAGGCGTAAAGAGAGTAGTTTATGCGAGGAAAGAAGTGATACTATCAGCTGGTGCGATTAATAGTCCACAACTACTTATGTTGTCAGGAATCGGACCAAATGATCATTTGAGAGATGTTGGTATAAAAGTTCTGAAAGCCTTACCAGTTGGTGAAAACCTACAGGATCACGTCGGTGTTGGAGGATTGACGTTTCTAGTCGATAAACCCGTGGCAATCGTCCAAAACCGTTTCCAGGCCTTTCCTGTAACTATGAACTACGTCATCAATGAAAGAGGGCCGATGACCACTTTAGGAGGTTTAGAAGGAGTTGCTTTTGTAAATACAAAGTACGCAAATAAGTCTGGTCTTTGGCCTGACATTCAATTTCACATGGCGCCTGCTTCTTTTTCGTCTGATAACGGACAGATTGTCAGGAAGATCTTAGGATTAACTGATGAACTTTACAATACAGTGTATAAGCCAATAGCAAACAAGGATGCATGGACTATTATGCCTCTACTGCTAAGGCCAAACACAAGAGGTTACGTAAGACTGAGGAGTTCCAACCCATTCCATTATCCATTAATGAATCCACGTTACCATGAGGATAGTTTAGATGTGGCTAGACTAGTGGAGGGTATAAAGATTGCTATAAAGGTATCTAATGCTTCACCTTTCAAGCAATTCGGCTCAAGACTCTACATGAAACCTTTACCAAACTGTAAACACTTGAAATTTATGTCTGATGAATATATTGAGTGCCAAGTGCGGACTATATCTATGACGATTTACCATCAGTGTGGTACGGCGAAGATGGGGCCTTCGTGGGACACGGAAGCGGTGGTAGATCCACGGTTAAAGGTGTATGGTGTTGAAGGACTAAGAGTTATAGATGCTAGTATAATGCCTACTATAGTTAGCGGTAATACGAATGCAGCCGTCATAATGATTGGTGAAAAGGGTGCGGACATGATAAAAGAGGATTGGTTGAACCGATAACGGTAGTGCAGATCCGTTACATTTACATACATAATGTCCGAAAACTTTTTGCCATAATAATATGCGTTTTATGACATTATGTATAAGAGGTCGCGGAAGTAGTACAATTTTAATGTTACCAATTACAACAAAATTAGTGATATTAAGCTCAAAACATGAAATGGCAAGTAGTGGCATAAAAATGTAACGCCTGCAAAAATTTTATAGCAAATGATATGTTAGAATATTTCCACGACAAGATGGCAGGCGCATGAGATGCCACTTCAAGCTGTCGCAAAGAAGAGACTATTCAGCTTTAACCTTGTAGTTTGTTTGTAAATATTAGTTAAATCTAACATTCATTGAACTCCTATTTATAGTCTTCAGTTCTTCTTATTCAAATTCATACTTTGGTTTCTTATAAATTTACGTTTTTTTTTTGTTTTGGAGTAGTGTCCGACTTTTTGATTTAGTGCCATAATAAATCATGTTACTTACTTGGATATCTCTATCATATACAGCGTGATTTTTCATTCACCAGAAAAAAATTAAGGGATGATTCTGACCATGAAACTGATTAACTTTTCCCAAGGAACATAGGTCGAAATACGAAAAACCAAATTTGACCTCCCATACAAAATGCGCTATCAGCTGATGCAGATTCTATGGGAGGTCAAAAATTGATTTTCGTATTTCGACCTATATTCCTTGGGAAAAGTTGTTCAGTTTTATGGGGAGAATCATCACTAAATTTTTTTCTGGTGAATGAAAAATCACGCTGTAGAAGCACAGCTATAATAAGATACAAGTTATACCAATAATAATAAATCTTGGCTGTAATATCTAATTGTTTCACACCCGGTTTCACCATAATTATCATTGTGACATTGCATTGCCTACGAGTATATATTGTGCAGTATATCTAAATCGTCAGAAACTTATTTTCAATGGCTGTTTTTGTAAGCCAAATGCAAAATCTTTTGTTCAGCAACTTTTGTCCGTCCATACAAAATAATCAATTTGTTTTTTTTTTTATATTTAGTTTTTTATCACAATTGTTTTACACAGAATCTAGTTTACAAACAATAAAGAAATTGAAAAGAAGATTTTTTTTGCGTTTCCTACGAAATAAAATTGATGTGCTAAAAACGGTTTAGCGACTAGCAGCTAGCTGTTCAGACGTGGTGTACGCAAAGTACGCATAAAATGTATACCTAGATGCGTACTGCTTTTAGGGTTCCGTAGCCAAATGGCAAAAAACGGTACCCTTATAGATTCGTCATGTCTGTCTGTCTGTCCGTATGTCACAGCCTTTTTTTTCCGAAACCATAAGAACTATACTGTTGAAACTTGGTAAGTAGATGTATTCTTTGAACCGCATTAAGATTTTCACACTAAAATAGAAAAAAAAAACAATAAATTTTAGCGTTCCCCATACATAGAACTTAAACTCTGTTGTATGTAAGGGGAACCCTAAAATTTGGGGTATCTATGGATAGGTCTTCAAAAATGATATTGAGGTTTCTAATATCATTTTTTTCCAAACTGAATAGTTTGCGCGAGAGACACTTCCAAAGTGGTAAAATGTGTGTGTCCCCCCCCGTAACTTCTAAAATAAGAGAATGATAAAACTAAAAAAAATAAATGATGACATTACCATGCAAACTTCCACCGAAAATTGGTTTGAACGAGATCGAGTAAGTAGTTTTTTTTATACGTCATAAATCGTAACCGATTAAGGTGAGCTCCCGTTTCAAGAACTTTTCTATAAGAAGATAATAATGTCACTTAATAACACCAGAGCAGTTGGCTATTACTCCGTGTCAACTCAAATAATAAAAGAATGTGTAGCAGAAATTTCTGAGGTTTTAATATATCTAATAGACTTATCGTTTGCAAAAGGACACTTTCCAACAAGTTTAAAGAAGTCAATTGTAAAACCACTACATAAGAAAGGGAATCCGAATGATTTAAACAACTACCGACCTGTAACACTTATTCCTGTTTTTTCCAAGATCTTCGAAAAGGCAATGCGGAATAGACTTATACAATTTCTCGACAGAAATAATGTTATAGCTCAAGAACAAAACGGCTTTCAGAGTGCAAAGTCAACACTACTTGCAGCCTTCTCTTTGGTCAAAAAATTAGCATCTTGCATCGACTCAAGGGTACCAGTTTCAGTCGTGTTCTTTGATATGACCAAAGCTTTCGACTTTGTGGAACACAAAATACTATTGTCGAAATGTGAAAAGTATGGCATCAGGGGTCTAGCCCTGGAATGGCTCCGAAGCTACCTAGGCGGAAGAAGTCAATGTGTAGAGGTCAAGCGGATTGACGACAGTCTTCAACTAAGGACATATCAATCCAAATATCGCCGAAATGATTTCGGTGTACCACAAGGGAGTGTATTGGGTCCTTTGATGTTTTTATTATATATTAACGACCTACCCAAGGCTACAATCTATGATACAGTTCTTTTTGCAGATGATATCTCGCTCGTAATACCTCATATCGACAAAACTAGCAATTTTGAAACACAAATAATTGATGCGATAAATAGCATACATTCCTGGTTGCAAAACAATAACCTAATGGTCAACTTAACTAAGACGTGTATGGTACAATTTAGAAACTATAAAACTGATCCTAAATCAATCAGCATACATTGTCAGGGTACTAAGATAGAGGAAATAGATTGCGTTAAGTTCTTAGGCATACATCTAGACAGAAATCTTAACTGGAAGCCACAAGTAGATAGTGTCTGTACTAGGCTGAGTAAATTTGTTTATGCTCTAAAACAACTAAGGTGTACAGCAGGCGAGAAAATAGCACTACTAGCATATCATGGCTACGTGGCTTCAGTTCTTAGATATGGACTAGTTATATGGGGTAACTCTACAGAAATAGAAAGAGTTTTCTTAATGCAAAAAAAATGCATAAGAGCGATAGCTGGTGCAGGCTTTATTGACTCATGCAGGCCAATATTCAAAAAACTGAATGTACTAACATTAACCAGCATGTACATCTTAGAGTCCTGCATGTTCGTGAAGACTCACCCCAGGTTCTTCCAACTCGAAAAACGACCGACAAACCTACGTAAAATAGATGAGACCAAACTGGCTATGCCCTCTTGCAGTACAAGTCTAGCCCAAAGAAATTGCTTTTATATGTGCATTAAGATTTATAACAATATACCGAAAGAATTTCGAGAGCTACATATTATACAAATATTTAAAAAAACCGTTAAAAAGTGGTTATCTGAGAAATGTTTTTATAATTTACAAGAACTTTTTGTGACATGTAATAATTTTTAGGTTTTATTGAAATTAATATTGACTGTTTGGTTTTTTTTTTTTTTTTTTTCTCTATTTTGTGACATTTAATTTTATTACTACGACTAATGTTATGATTGATTTAATAATGTATATTGCCTGAATTTAAAAGAAAAAGAAATTTTTGCATGCTATTATAAGCTAAATAGAGACACCTAATTAAATTTAAGATCTGTATTGTACCTATTTAATGCAAATAAATTATTTGAATTTGAAATTATAAAAGAGGTGTCAAGTTGGATGGTCGCGGAGTTCTTAAAGTCAAAGAGCAAAAGATTTTAGTATATCATATGGTAAATAGGTACGGAACCCTCAGTGCGCGAGTCCGATTCGCACTTGGCCGGTTTTTCATGAAAGGTAACAGACAAATAAAAAGGTTTAGCCAAACTCTGTCGCCAATAAAGCGTTAGAAAATGCTTGTAATTCTCTGCATTCTCAAAAACTGCGTAACTTGCAGGCAATAAAATTTACGAATAACCAGAAAGTTAAGAAGCTTGACGAAACTAATGACGTTTGTTGATGACGTCAGCACTCAGTATAATCACCCCATTTTCAAATTATAAAAAAACTGTGCGAGTAATTAACTGGACTAAAAAATTTAAATTTCTGAGAATAACAACACACTTAGGACATGGTTATTCCCTTGCGGAGCGTTATAAACAAACCAGAAATAGCTTGCGGTTACATTACAATAATTATATCCGATTTGTTACACAGATTAAATGGGCGGGATTTCCTTAGGTTACGTCGGTGGAAAGATCAAAAAAATTACACGTGCAGCGAAATCATCTACGTAGGTGATTTTTAAAAATGACATAAAATCAAGCGCTTAGCATTAAATGACTAGCCTGTTTCAAATAGGACATGTATAGTTGTACTGAGAAATCTGCTGATGTACTCGTACCTACCATGATCCTTTGAATACGCGTTTGAAAAAATACAAAAAATATTTTATCAAAATAAAGAAATACCTTCGTAATAATGAGGTGAAGGACAATGTGAAGATAGAGTGTGTGGAGATTTCAATGACACCTGAGATGAGATGGTTACGTACCGAAGGTTCTTTTTGTAAAATGGTAAAATAATATCCGGTTACTATAAATTTTTACTATCTATTTCCTTGTAAAAAAAAAAATATTTAAATTATATTTATTTAAAAACACTTAAATAGGATCATCTTTTTTTTTCCTCTTCAAGAAGAAATACCTACAAAAATTCAAACGCTTAAAACAGCTAAGTCTACAATATGTGGTAATGGTAATGCGGTGTAGATGGCAGGAAGATTACTCGCCCATTGGTTAATCTATTACACGGCAAAATTGCAACAGTTTAGTCATAGTTATTCACGATTATTTGCGGTTTCATAAATTACCTTAATTGCCTATGACTGATGATACGTACGATACTAACTAATAAAAGTTACTTACATACATAACATCACGCCTTGTTCCAAGTTACTTATCATCACAAAATAAAATTTAAGTAGGTACATGGTTATTTTAAAAGTGAAAAAAAAAAACCGGCCAAGTGCAAGTCAGACTCGTGCACCGAGGGTTTCGTACCACTAATGTAAAAATATACCCTCTTATTTATGGACGCGCAGTCACGACGAAGTGTATTAAATGCGAGAGTCCGACACGTACTTGACCAGTTTTTATTATTTATGGTTATTCTACAGCTTATGCACTATAAAGATACTGATTTTTACGCTTTTAAGTGTTCCTGATTTTACGATACAACTAAAACAAAAATCGAGCAAAAATCGCTTAAACAACACGTTTTTTATGGAAGGTCCGTTAATTTATTATTATTTTTATTATTTGTTGTTATAGTGGCAACAGAAACACAAAATCTGTGAAAATATCAACTACTTAAAACTACACATACAGCCCGCTGACGGAAAGACAGGCAGACATCGGAGGCATATTATTAGGGTCCCGTTTTACCCTAAAAACTAAACTTTTTTTTATCGTCAATGGGCTTACTCTTGACCTCGAACTTAACTTTGTGTTCACTTGCATTTTGCAGTTAACCATATTTGTTAGCGATTTCTATGTTACAATAATAGATACCATTTTAAATCTTTAGGAACAGTCAAGAGCACCTCGACCTTGACACAGTGGACTTTGTACCATTTTTATTTCAATAGCTGTAAGCTAAATTCTTACAAGAAGCTAAGCTAAATTCGAAGCTAACTTCGCGCGGCGAATGTCAAACTTGACCTGCTTATGACTGTACCTATTTTTATTGTATTTTACTCACTTATGTTTCAGTTGTCAGTCTATGGTGTGACAGGATATGTTATTAGTGTATTCTAAATTCTAGGTGTATTGTAAATATTGTACAGAATATTGTTGTAATTTTAAGGAACAATAAATTGTTACCAATTTAATTATATTTGTTTCTATTTGCGGCCTTGACCTTAATCAGTCGTATTGGGATACATTTTACACAAAGTCATCTGACTCCAAGCTAGGCAAAGCCAGCTACTAGTTATTGGGTATCGACGACTGATATACTTGCATAAATAAATAGATAAGTAACAGAAGAAGTAGGGCCACGTTAGCCGCATGCCATTGTAACTCTTAGCGAAAGCCATTACAATCAGGGTGAATACTCTCAATCTTCGATATATCGATATGATATTACTTCGAAACAGTCGAATTCATACATAACATCTATCACCGAAAATAAAGTAGAATATTGGTTTGATGACAATTCATCAAACCAATATTCTACTTTATGACATTTGACAATTCAAATCCAACCGATATTCAATATCCTACTCTATCGTATCCTACTCTATCGTCAAGTAAGTCCTCTTAAGTCAAGTAAGGACTTACTTGACGGTAACCAGAGGCCTACCACGGTAGCCGCTTTCTGGGCATGTAAGATTTAGCCTGTGTTCTTGCCGACACGAAAGAAGAAGAAGAAGACTCTAACGTCAAGAGACGACGTTTTGAATTTGCATGTTTCGAATAGTATCGTATCGATATATCGAAAATTGAGAGTAGACACCTGGCTACCATTAAGAGGCTAAAGGCATCGAGGCCGACCAGGGCGCTCTAACTTATTGTCTTAATTTCTTCTTATTCAAATTCAATATCTTTTTTTTTTCGGAGCGAGCAGTGCCTGACTTTTTGATTTAGGGCCATAATAAATTATGTTAGTTGGATATCTCTATCACATAGAAGCACAGCTATAATTATTATACAATAGTATTATGGCGCGATTAACTCGACACTTTCTGTGAAGACTGGCAACCGAAGGCTCGGAGTGGAATACCGACATCATCTGGTTATAGACCGTAAGGGCACTGCATGTTATCCTACGTCATCTAGTACACGAAATTTGCAACTTTGTAGCGATAGTAGTGGACTAATAGGTCCACAAAACGTTGGTCTGCCAATCCGAAACCTGGCAGGTTTTGTACAGTTGGAGAGAAAAGTGGTTAAATGACAGATTACACGAATGAAATCTATTCGTTGAAATAGAAGGTACCTATACAAGTAAAAAACAACAGGTCTGCCTTGCTTCCTCTTGGCAGTTTCGCTAGTCGGACCACAAATGTGGTCGGATGTGATTAGACCACAAAAAAGGCAGAGAGGCAGAGAGGCAGAGATGCAGAGAGGCAGAGATGTAGAGAGGTAGAGAGGTAGCGATAAGACCGCCTTTGTCACCCTAGATTTAAGAGTCTCCTTTTATTGTTAATGTGTTTTGTGTCAATAAAGTATTTATCTATCTATCTAGAGAGGTAGAGATGTATGGAGGTAGAGAGGTAGAGAGGCAGACAGGCAGAGAGGTAGAGAGGTACAGGTACATGTAGAGGTAGAGGGATAGGGAGAAGGAGGGGAAGAGGGAGAGGGAGGGGGTGAGGGAGAGGGAGAGGGAGGGGCAGGGGGAGATGGGGGAAGGGGAGGGGGAGAAGAAGGGGGGAGAGGGAGAGCGAGGAATAGGGTTTTAGTTTTTCTCAATTACTTCTGCGAATTGGCTCTGTTTTGAAATATTTCATTTAGGGGTCTCTCATCTCTCTCTTTACATTTGTTAGGATACTGCTGCTAAGTTCCTCTGTTCTGAGTAATTTATGAGTAACGTCTGGAGCTGGATCTTGAATTATACTCATTGATTTGCGCAGGGTTAGTCCTGTTTTTCCTTAGTTTAAAATTACCCCGAAATGACGGGTAAATATCTCATTGCTTCGGAAAACCGGTAACCACATAAATACGAAATCCACGCGAGCGAAGCCGCGGGCAACAGCTAGTAAATAAATAAATAGCCACTCCTTATTATGAATGTTACGTTGAAGAATTCCCACAGGCAGTATTACAGACGTGTAGCCTGAAGGAACGCGTTATTTACGATAGTATCCTATTTTTTATCGTCACACAAAGTTCTATGCCATAAATTAATCGTTTTAGTTTATAACAAACAAATAACAGGGAGATATATTAATATAAGTTGGGCACATATTGTTTGAAAGTGAAACCGAAAATAACTATGTCGCAAGACAGAATCTTATACTAACAGGATAGAGGACAATGCGGAAAACAGTGGTCTCACAGCAGGCTGAAGAACGAAGCCGGTAAAAGCAAATGTCACGCAAGAGTACATGATACGGTTAGGATATACAGCAGTGAGGATCAATTGCCAATTTGTCGATTTAATTTACTTTTGATTCGCTCCTCAGAGAAAGAATCAGTCGTTGTTTATGACAAGGTTCTTCTTGTTCCTCGTTTACTTACTCATGAGCATCATCAAGGAGGTATCACCCGTAACTAATACCATACCATTGTTTAACGAAATAAATAATTTTTCATTTTCATGACCGCAACGACAGACAGCATCCTCCCAATTGGAGTTATCTGATAATGACTGCTCATGCCAGTGGAGGCTGCCACTCACTTTGCTTTTCACATTCGGCCTTGGAGGAAATAGAATCGGACCATCTTAAAGTCTGGAGCGTATTGCGTCTGTTTGACCCAGTAACTATTAGGAGCTTCTCCAGAATAAAAAGCTAAATAATAAGATTTCGCATCTGGAAAGTTCCATACTTCCTTAAGAGTTTAAGTCAGTAGTTGCTAAACAGCTAATGACACATTTAATCAGAAGTTTAATTGATGACGTGAACCAGTAATCACCAAATTAAAAAGTTAACTTCGAAATACTAAACCTGGTCAGTACTGCATAGAATTTAGAATAAATCAGTCAAAGTTCCAATCCTAGTGTTTTTGCATTATGTGGCGCCGAAACTTTTTGTTCATAAGGTGTGTAAATTATCAGCAAAACTATAAATATTTCGTAATTTTCAATAGAAGTTAGTGCATATCAGAGGTACAAGAAGTAAATTGAATATGTATCGGATTATTACTTACAATAAATTAATAAATAAATAAAATAAATAAAAAATTGTGGTTCTGTGACCGTGATATACTAAAATAGTAATTCAAGACACACAGTTTAGGTGAATTTGTCATTGTTGTTGATAATTTTACTAGGTATTCTATTAAGTATCGTCTGAATGGTGCCGGCAAAGAATAGTATCAACCCATCTCTACCCGAGAGTGTCGTAAGAGGCGACTTAGGGATTATGAACCGGAGGATGGGCGGGCAGCATCATCTTTCTGTGTATCGTACCATCTTAACTGCGGTCACCAACAAAAGCGGTCGCCAGCCGCAACGCTTACAAGCGTGGTGACTATGGTGAATCCTCTCCTAAACCCAACGCGTTTTTGATGGAAGTCTGGAGGGAGCTCCCTGTCCTGCAGTGAACGTTTCACGGGATGTTATGATGATTAAGTATACATGTCAGTAAACCTGAGCCTACGCACAAATATCCATAGCATGTCTTCAGTTATATATGGTAAAAACTAAAGATTAAACTGTAGATCACAGTTAAGTTGTGTTTACGAATCTGAGTGTTTGAAAACATTTGTTGAAGTACACAATAAAGATAAATGAATATAAAGAGAGGATAAATTACTAAGCAAAAACGCGTAAATGTAGAGAGCTGTTCTCAATTAGTATGAACTATGAAAAAATCTAATAAAATACAACCAAAAGCGGAACTCTTAGCTGGTGGTATAGTATATCATCAGGCTTAGTTGGTATTATACCGTTTTCGGTTTATACGAAGTAAATTTAAGATGGAGTCCCGTCTGTAGTTGTGATTTATCGAAATTTTCACATTGAAAGATCAAATAATGGAAACTAGATTTGGGTAGGTACTTTGTCAATTTACTGTTTGAAATTCGTTTGCAAGAGATCAGATCACGTGCCCTTTCAAAACCTCACTCACGTTCTTGTACACGTCGCAGGTTTTTCATCAAAAATCCGATTGCAGAATATCTTTAAATTGGGCCTGTAAAATCTATCCTTAACCCTGCTTCAATATCGTTTCCCAGTACATTCTTCGCTCTTTGGGCTCCAGGGTTTTCCCAAAGAGGGACTTTCATGGAGGCCCTGACAGGATTTCTTAGAGACACGGCAGAGTTAGCGGCTGGGGAACCCAGGGATACACCTGTGCTGCTTCCGGAATACGACTTCATCATCATTGGCGCTGGTACAGCTGGGTGCGTGCTCAGCAACAGACTCACTGAAGTGCCTGATTTTAAGGTAAGGACTATCATTATTTTTGTCAACCTGTGATAGCCTAATGTAGGGCCTACAGTCGAAATAATATAGCTTGATTAGAATGACAGCAGGAAAAACTATGCTTGAGAACAGGTGGGATCGATACTTGTCTCTGTCGTTCCTATGTGTAGCGCATCGCTTCGTCCAGCTTTCACACTGCTGTCATTAAAGTTAGGGTGCTGGCTGCAATTTGGGTATATGATTTGCTCATGATTCATATTAATAGGGATGATAGATCAGCTCAATACGAATCGATTTGGTCCTTACAAGTTTTTCTGTGCGTCGCTGCGTTTTTGAGTTAAAGCAAAAAAAATGAAAATAAGATACTAAATAATGTTTTTCTTTGTATGCCTTTGTGGCTCCTGTTTAAAATACTTCTGAAGATGTAGAAAATCGAAGAGGCAGACATGCAAGGCTCTGCATTATCACGGGACGAAGTAGTAAACTTCACGACTCAGGGCTATTATTGTGGCAGACCATTATTCTGGGGTTTTATACACTGTATTTAATCAAATCACATTTCCTTGCTTCAGTTATGAGTTTGCAACAATAATTATTATTGGTATATAATTAATTATGTTTATGTAAGTATATATAATTTATTTTAATGTAAGTATATACATACAAAATTATATATGTTTGTATATTTATGTAATGTACCAGGCCACTCAGAAAGTATTGCGAAAAATAGTTTTTATATATGGGAGACTGGCCGGTCAGAATCTTTTTCGAAAATATGATTACTTGTAAGTAAAAATATGTGTGTTCCATTTTCAAAATTTCCCTCCACATTTTTTGCGAGCCAATTCAAAGTATCGTGTCTTACTGAAAAATGGATCTGCGCCGGGAACATTTTAGAGCTATGATTTTTACGATTTCAAGTGTCGCCTGAAACCGGATGAATCGTTCGATAGACTTCAAATGGCATTTATGGATGAAGGCCCCTCCAAGGCAACCGTGTATCGTTGGTATAACGAATTTAGGCGCGGTCGACCAACCTTGGGGGATGAAGAAAGAAGCGGTCGCCCTTTGACGGCTATTACGGAAGAAAACGTGCTAGCAGTGAAAAATTTAATCCAAGATAATAGGCGAATTACATATCAGGAGATTCAGCACATATTAAAGATTGGATCGGGAAGCGTTCACGAGATTCTACACGGGCATCTTCGCGTGAGGAGGATAGTATCGCGCTGGGTGCCGCACTACCTCACCGACGCTCAGAAGCAGGCCCGGGTGGAATGGTGCCGTGATATGCTGAACAAATTTGAAGCAGGCTCGTCTCGGCGTGTTTACGACATCGTAACAGGTGATGAGTCCTGGATTTATCAATACGATCCAGAAACCAAGCGCCAGTCGACAGTTTGGGTGTTTCAAAATGAACCAACGCCTACCAAAGTGAAGCGATCTCGAAGCGGGGGGAAGATTTTGATCGCCAGCTTTTTTAATTTGACTGGCCACTTGGCCTCAATTCCCTTACGAGATCAAAGAAGCATCAACGCCGAATGGTATACTACCAAATGTTTACCAGAAGTTTTTTCTGTTGTGAGCAACAAGCGACCAAACACAGGGCTCCGCGGACTACTGCTCCACCACGACAATGCGCCTGCACACACCGCGCTCAAAACGAGGGACTTCCTGGACAGCACACCAGTCAAACTCCTGGGTCACCCTCCTTACAGCCCTGATCTAGCACCGTGTGACTTCTTTTTATTTCCAAAAATAAAAAATCAGCTCAAGGGGATACAATTTTCGTCGCCGGAAGATGCGCTGGCTGCGTTCGAGCAGGCTGTAAACGAGGTGTCTACGGCGGACTGGAAAAAGTGTTTTGAAAACTGGTTCAGACGCATGAATCTTTGTATAGAGGCTGGTGGAGAGTACTTTGAAAAGATTTAATAAAAATATATGTACCTGTAGAACAATTTTTTTTAGTGTCGCAAATATTTCTGAGTGTCCCACGTATTTATGTATTTGATATTTATTTTGAGTATTTTATGTAAATACAATGTCTTTTTTGTTTTTCATGTATGTAGTTTATATGAGTGCACTACACTGCAGAATTCTGTAAATGTTGATTTCGTCAAAAGGTTGTCTGGAAGAGATCACTCTTAGTGATAAGACCGCCTTTTGCCCACATTTTATTACTGGTTATGTGTAAATGTTACTTTATTAGTGTGCAATAAAGTGTTATTCATTCATTCATTCATTCAAATAGTCATAGTCTGCCAGGTGTACGTTTCATTATGAATTTTCAAAATAGTTAAAACTTAATTCCTCAAAAACGCATGGGAGTGGATGTCCGCCAATATTTTTTGTACCTTTTAGAGGATGCTCCTTATTATCAGTCAAAGAGGCAGACATGAGCAAATCATATAGAAATTTGTCCTTCATCACCCTTACTATTATAATCATGTTACATTATTTCGACTGTAGCAGCAGACGGGAATAAAAAGACCGACAGTGCTTTCGGTGTTGCAAAAGTTATCGTTTAGATCTGAATATCAAACTTATGTTTCGAAATTGAATAAAGTTTTACACTGAATAACTAACAAACTGAACAACCTTTCGGATCTAAATTTTTTTAAGCAGACTACCTTCCAAACAAAGTGTATAAAAACATTCAACTAAATTGCGACAAAGAAATACTGTCAAAAAAATTTGCGGTTCTGGCGGACTTTTTGTTTTCAGAACTGTCCACGTTAATATGTGTCAGTTCAGTCGTTATCTCGTTTCATGTCCTCCGGACCGGAGCGATCTGTCCAATTTCCAGTTCAGTCGATATGGTGGACCCGTCATGAGACAAGTCGAACGTTTATGTTATACTGGGACCGAGTAGTGCTTTCCCCTTCTTTGGCCACGGTTTATTTATTGGTGAATCTCAGATTATGAATTGAAACGTGTTGGTGTCTTCTACTGTGAAGCCGCTACCGCACCTTCTGACTTTAAGGGCACTGCATGTTATCCTACGTCATCTAGTACACGAAATTTGCAACTATGTAGCGATAGTAGTGGCCTAATAGGTCCACAAAACGTTGGTCTGCCAATCCGAAACCTGGCAGGTTTTGTACAGTTGGAGAGAAAAGTGGTTAAATGAAAGATTACACGAATGAAATCTATTCGTAGAAATAGAAGGTACATATACAAGTAAAAAACAACAGGTCTGCCTTGCATCCTCTTGGCAGTTTTGCTAGTCGGACCATAAATGTGGTCGGATGTGATTGGACCACAAATTTGGTCGGGCTGGCAAAACTGCCAAAAGGATGCAAGGCAGACCTGTTGTTTATTACTTATATAGGTACCTTCTATTTCTACGAATAGATTTCATTCGTGTAATCTGTCATTTAACCACTTTTCTCTCCAATTGTACAAAACCTGCCAGGTTTCGGATTGGCAGACCAACGTTTTGTGGACCTATTAGGCCACTACTATCGCTACAAAGTTGCCAATTTCGTGTACTAGATGACGTAGGATAACATGCAGTGCCCTTACGGTCTATTCCTACGTTCAAAGACTTATTCGGCATACGTAGCTGTGAGGCTTGGTTCTGTTAATTTTATTATCCTTACTTCAACCAGCAATGCATGGCGAATTAGTCTATGAATTTAGGGTGGTGTAATAGCGGCTTAACTTAAAAGCCCAGCTCTTGTCGATGAAGTGAACTACCAGTCAGCTCTTCTGCCAGATGATTTACTTTCTGATACGACACGACTTTGACCTTCTCCTTGATTTGGTCAAGGCAACTTCGCCAAGGTGGGAAAAAGGCTACCCAGGCACAGTATTATTCTTAATTCAAGATTAATGCAATTTGTTGATAATAAATTTGCGAATGAAGTTATAAAAGATAAGGGGAACATTGACAAAAAATATTTTTTTATATTATTTGAAACTCGTAAGCAGGAAAACGATTTCGTGGTAAAGCCAACGCATTTGCAATGTGTAACCCAATAGCGTGTGAAAGCGGTCGGACCTCGAAGTAACCTTTATTTTACACAGAAGACGGAACTACAGCCTAGCGGATTATCCTTGTTTGCTACTAGTTGGGTACCCTTCAATTTACATATACAACGTGTACTTCTACTAACGCAAAACCACTATGGTGGGAGTTCCCTCACGTCACTGAACCATTTTTGAAAATAAAAAATGATTTTTCATATAAATTGACCGGAGCAGATTTTCATTTTGTATGGAGAATCAAATAGTTTGTTGTTTTAATTTCCAAAAGTTGTAGAGAAATAGTTTTTCAGCAACAGTACCACCTAAGACTTTTTGAGATGTTTTTAGCGTTACACGTTGCTGTGATACAGACAGATCTTTTTTAAAGAGCAAGTTGTAAATTTTAATGTTCCCAAACGTCGTAAAATAAAGTGACTCTATTAGGTACGCTCAACCATTTACAACGCAATTACTATTCAAAAAATTCCCTTAGTGTATCTACTGACGTGATGTATACCCAATACATGAAGACAGGTAAAAATTGCAAAACAACCGCCTCTGTAAGGATGGTTAATTACATATTCGTTGCAGGTACTCCTGATAGAAGCAGGTGGAAGTGAAGAGTTCTTCATGGATATTCCAGTCATGGCCACGATGCTTCAGTTTACTGACGCTAACTGGAACTACCATACCGAACCACAGGTAAAGCAAAACCTCATTATTATAAAGTCCCTGGTTGGCTGCATCCTTGATAAGGCCATAAGTTTTAAGGTAGGCACAGAATAACGTAATAGAATCGTACAGAACGGACACTCTCCGCCCCCCCTTGCAATCCAACCCGCACCCCCCGCACGATTCTCGTGGTGCTCCTTCGGACCTAAGCGACCTTCCAATTTCAAATTTTAAATTAGCGCTCGATGTATGTAGTCTCCGGGGTGTGAGGTAGGTACAGAAGAGCACGTAAAGCTCCCACCCATGTCTACTCACCCACCCTCGCCCTCACCCCCTCCCTTCACCCTCTGACTCATCCAAAGCTCGATATAGTACCAAGTATTGCCGCTAGAGGTCCTATATCCCCTTTGCACTAAATAACCCCCCAAACAAAAGCATCTATTATAGACGTATCCACGTGAAATTTACGGGAGCGAGTATTTAGCTGTTGTTTGATTGATCATAACATTGAAACTAAAAAGAAGTTTATAAATATTGCCGCTAGAGGGCCTATATCCATTTTGCACGAAATTACCGCCCAAACGAAAGCATCTATTATAGACGTATCCACGTCAAATTTACGGGAGCGAGTATTTAGCTGTTGTTTGATTGATCATAACATTGAAACTAAGAAGAAGTTTATAAATATTGCCGCTAGAGGGCCTATATCCATTTTGCACGAAATTACCCCCCAAACGAAAGCATCTATTATAGACGTATCCACGTCAAATTTACGGGAGCGAGTATTTAGCTGTTGTTTGATTGATCATAACATTGACTGTAAGAAGAAGTTTATAAATATTGCCGCTAGAGGGCCTATATCCATTTTGAACAAAATTACCTCCCAAACGAAAAGACGACGACAGACGTAACCACGTCAAAATTTACAGGAGCGATGTTGTTTGATTGATCATAACATTTACACTAAGAAGAAGTTTATCGACACTGCTCAAAACCGTCCGATGCCGGAAGGCCCATTTATAAACATAACTTTGTGCTTTTCAGGAGATTATTCATGGCTTATTAGCAGGTTAATTATTTTTCTTACTCTCTGTATCGAATAAAGATACGCAGAATATTGCTGCATTTTCGGTTTTTTGTCACTATGGCCTGGAGGAAGTGAATCTACTTGATTGTTTCTTTACAAGCGTTGTGTTCATCGTATACGATGCCTGCTTGCGCATAACTACCTATTATCCATTTTTTTCGTTTATTCCAACGGTTACCAATCTATTTTGCAGCCATGGCACTAAAACCAGAGTATATTTAACGGAAAGAATAACGTTGACAGCTTTAGTCGATTCTTTTTGGCATAGCTGCAAAATGTGTTGGTAACCGTAGGATAAACGAAAAAACAATGATTTTATATGTATTTATGTTTTGTATGTATGTATACCGGAATAGATAAATTCTAATGTTTAAAAGCATGCAATGCCACACTGTGTTACAAACACACTGATACAACGTTACCACAACATTAATTACATAACAAGATGGAACATTATAGATAACATTTCATGGAAGAAAATTCCTGCGATAAATCGTGTGGCACAGCCGGATTTGTTTATAATAGAACTACTGATGTATAGAAGACTTAATTTAATTGATAATTGACCTTATTTATAAAATGTATTTGGGCATTATTCGCAGTTATAGTTTAATGTTGTGTAAAAAACTAAATTAAGTATTCTCCATCCTAATTTGCCGCAAAAAATTACTATCGTAGGTGGACATAAACCCAAAAACTAAATGGTTGTTCTAATGCCAAAAGTTTTTGGTCGCGTCGCAAGAATGTTTAAAACATACTATGCATACTTAGCAAAAGATTTAAGAAGGTTTTTTATTGCAGTTGAGTATAATTTATTGAAAATTTATCTTAGTTTCTGAGATTATTTTCAAGGTGGAAGGGCTTCTGTGTAAATTCCGTATGGAGAAGTACCACCAACTTGCCTATTTCTGCCGTAAAGCAGCAGTGTTCGCACAGTGCAGTGTTTCAGTATGATGAGTAAGGAAGCTAGTGAAATTAGCGGCACATGAGACACATTATCTGTCTGGGAAAAACACATTCCTCTCTTATTTTTTAGTGTCAAATTAAGACCCCAACAGCAGGTCCATGGTGCCAGCTGCATCGCTAACAAAGGTAACACTGATGACAATGACACTGATGACAATGGTACTTCCCAAAGATTTCGGACCTCCTTACTCCGCTCGGAATAGCTACCTTGATAATTTATTTTAATATGGGATGACATCTGCCAACATGTCCCAAATTTAAATGTCACATTATCAATGATCCCTAGGAAATATTCAAAATAACCCGTCAAATTCATAGAACGACGCCTTCACTACCTTGTGACGAATTATTTTTTTAATCTTCCTTTTTACCCTTATTTTTCTGTGGTACTTCCCTTCCAAATTGTACCACGTATTTTTGCTGGAGTTCTAGAGGGAGCTCCATGTCCTGCAGTGGACATTTTAATGGGAAGTTATGACTAGTTGCGACACAAATAAGTTGCGAGAGCAAATTATAAAACGCAAAAGAACTATGTTTATAACCTTGAAAGCCTTATCGATTACTCTTGATCTAACACAATGAAACAGTGACAAGGAAATCGTAAGCTATGATATGAATAGAAATGCATCGATAAATTAATCGGAGCGTTACAAAACCTGACGTGTCTACCAAACGATGTCTGTGTTTACGTGACGTCTGACACGGCATGGGTGAAATTGAAGATTTTTATCAAACACATTGTAAGGAGACTCTACAATTAGAAAGGTTAGATAGTAGATTTTTACTTCTAGAAAGACGAATAGCGCAGAAGAGTGTGGCAGATTAAGTATTAAGTAAACGCGGTATATCTTACAGGTTTCCTTCGTTCGTTCGTAGCAGAATAGTTGTCGAATTATAACATAATGATAGAGAATTATTATTTACAAACTAACATTATCGAAACCTCATTCTGTATGTCATATACGTTGTCAGGGTTTCATCATAACATCCTATTTAGAATCCAGAGCAGGACAGGGAGCTCCCTCCAGAATTGGCTGAGCAAACATGACTGGTACATTTTGGAAGGGAAGTACCTTAGTAGCTGTTGTTGGTGACCGCAGTATGTAAAATGGTACGACACACAAAAGGACTCTGCTGCCCACACTACGGTTTATAATCCCTTACGCAATAGAGATGGATTTGTACTTTTCTTGGCCGGCACCACACGGGAGAGACTTTAATTCGATATGAAGCTAAGTTTCTCGGGAAAAATATAAACCTATTTCATACTGCATCTCTATATTTTTTTTTTCGAAAAGACTTGTAGTAAGTCACAACAAGATGCAAGGGCTAATTATAACTAACCTTCACTAGTCAAGTTCTAGTTCACGCAAATTACATATCATCGTAGAACATTGCGATTCATGTCAGGTGTGTGTTTTTACAATGACAGATCAGATCAACGTCTGGAAGGAATTATGTTCCTACCGGAAGTCTGTCTTAAGTAGCAACCACACGTTCCTAAATTCAAAAATTCGGCATACATTGCTGATAGATTTGGTTTTGTTGATTCCAATATCCTTACTTCAACGAGCAATGTATGCCGAATTAGTTTCTGAATTAAGGAAGGTGTGATAGTGGCTTTAGTATCATGGTCCATCTCTCATTACTATTCGTGCCGCGTGATATTGAAGGCAAACAAAGGGTCAAACTTAGGGTCAAACATCAATGATTTGTAATGCAGTGCACAGACGTATTTAGCCTACAGAAGAACTTTCAATTACAATTTAACGTCAAATAAGAAATCTTCCCGTGTGAAGCGGCGCTGATATCGGAACCCTCGGCACGCGAGTCCGACTCGCACTTAGCCGGTTTTTAAATTGCTTAGAGTCACGGAGCAAAATCCAAATTGCTCGTATCATTTTGTCAGACTAGTACCTACACCAGTGGGCATTTTATTTTAACGTAACTAAACAATTATCCATGTAGTGGTCAGCCTACGAAAGATAATACCGCATTTCGATGTAAGGCATTGCCGTTTGGTACACAGGTACTTTAGGTTACAACAATATTTTTTTCCGGCAGCTCTTAAAAATATTCCCGGGTAGGGGGCAGCTATGACGTCATAAATTTTTTGTATGGGATTTTATTTTTTTTTGTTTCGAAACTTATCGTGTGTGATATGCCGGTTCCAAAAATATACTACACCATTACCTTTCGGCCACCTGTTTTGTAAAAATCTTAGAAATATTTTCAAAACATACGAAGTTTGGGCCCCTCCAGGCAGGAGACGGGTTGGTAAGTTTTTGTAAAATATACGCCAAATGTCTCGTAATATACTCATGTCTAACTTCAAAAAGCCAATTTCCAAAATATTAATATTTACTATTTTTTATGAATTTTTTTCTGCAGTAAAAAGTTGGACATATCTCTGAGATTAAAATTTCGAACTCTTCTGTACTGTGCTGGCTGTTATTGTGTTTTATGGAAGTGGAAGTTGAAAGGAGAAAGTTAAATGTCTCCTTCTTCGTCTTCTGTGTAATTTAGAGAGCAGCAGCAGTGGGAGGGATCAAAGAGAGTGTCTTTTCACTTTTGGCTCGCACCGTGTCTTCAGATCCTCTCACATGTGTAGTATGGTTCGGAAAAGAAATCGTGAGAAATACACAATAAAAACCGCACAGTACTGTATGGTTCGGTAACTTTCAAAAAATTCAGACAAAAGTCCGTCCAAATTTTTACTGAAGAAAAAAATTCATAAAAAATAGTAAATATTAATATTTTGGAAATTAGCTTTTTGACGTTAGACATGAGTATATTACGAGACATTTGGCGTATGTTTTACAAAAACTGACTAACCCGTCTCCTGCCTGGAGGGGCCCAAACTTCGTATGTATTGAAAATATTTCTAAGATTTTTACAAAATAGGTGGCCGTAATAGTATATTTTTGGAACCGGCATATGATGCCCTTGCATTTGATATCACACACGATAAGTTTCGAAACAGAAAAAAATAAAATCCCATACAAAAAATTGATGACGTCATAGCTGCCCCCACCCCGGGAGTATTTTTAAGAGCTGCCGGAAAAAATGATTGCTGTAACCTAAAGTACCTGTATACCAAACGGCAATGCCGTACATCGAAATGCGGTATTATCTTTCGTAGGCTGACCACTACATGGATAATTGTATAGTAACTAATGGCTGCAAATCAGGTTTACGCGTTTGTTCCAGATCGTTAAAGCTACGCAAAAAATTCCCCTACACCTAAAATAGTATATTTTTTAGTAAATACTTCGTGGTTGGTTTTTTCTTTTTAATAGACATTATTTTGACACTTGGGAAAGAAAACGCAACTTTTTACTGCAGAAAAAAATTCATAAAAAATAGTAAATATTAATATTTTGGAAATTAGCTTTTTGACGTTAGACATGAGTATATTACGAGACATTTGGCGTATGTTTTACAAAAACTGACTAACCCGTCTCCTGCCTGGAGGGGCCCAAACTTCGTATGTTTTGAAAATATTTCTAAGATTTTTACAAAACAGGTGGCCGAAATGTAATGGTGTAGTATATTTTTGGAACCGGCATATGATGCCCTTGCATTTGATATCACACACGATAAGTTTCGAAACAAAAAAAAATTAAATCCCATACAAAAAATTGATGACGTCATAGCTGCCCCCACCCCGGGAGTATTTTTAAGAGCTGCCGGAAAAAATGATTGCTGTAACCTAAAGTACCTGTATACCAAACGGCAATGCCGTACATCGATTTGCGGCTTTCTATCAATATGAGCTTTGTACATTGTCCACTAATGACAGTCACAATTCTACTCGTAAAGGTTTCAATTTATTTCAGAGTCAAGGCACAGAATATTTAGTAGAAAACAAGTTTAGTCAAGGGTTGAATTAATGTGTCATACAAATAAGCCATGTCAGAGGCCTTTAGCGGCTCAATAACTGTGACACTATGGGTTATGAGTTCGATCATTGACCTCATAGTCCTCACGATAAGATGGTGATGAAGATTGCATAATATTTTGTAAATTTCTTTTTAATACAGTTGCTCAAAAACTGGCGTATTGCAGGGACGTATAGCGTTCGGGATGTAGGCTATTACATACTCGAGCTTTTTCTTAACCTTTTCCGAACTCGTGCGTTCTCTTTCCCAAATGTCAAAATAATGTCTATTAAAAAGAAAAACCAACCACGAAGTATTTACTAAAAAATATACTATTGTAGGTGTAGGGGGATTTTTTGCGTAGCTTTAACGATCTGGAACAAACGCGTAAACCTGATTTGCAGCCATTAGTTATAACTAAACCGGTATGTGGATCAGAATTTGTCCAGCCAGTAATTTTTGTTTTAATTTGATGTCTATTTAATTAAGCAAATATTTTTTTTACTTCAATTAAGAAGAACTAATTTATTTTATCACTAAACGACTCGTGAGTGTTACACATAATTATTTGTATGAAATACGGATAAACTCACGTTTTATATTGCCGGCATAGGACCGACAGGTTTCAGAACCAATTTAATTTTGAATCACAATGCAAGTTAAAGTTTACATGTTCCTAACTAAAATAAATAACCATGAGATGAGTATATTAAGGGCTAATTTTATCTTACGATTATCTTATGATGATAGATAACAAATTCGTCCATGTAGAAATGATTTCTATTAATTTCAGTCAGAATAGAGCTAGGTATTATACTTGAATAATGATTTTATTTTAACACTTCCTGTGTTCGGATACTTATACTTTTTTCTTGCTCCGAATGTTCCGCATTTATTTTTTTATTTTATTTTTATTTTACCGAATTTCGGGCAACACAATCAAAATTATACGGCCATTTACGTCTCCTCTCCATACATTTATAAACCAAACCAAAACCTACAGGGTACTTCCCGTTGACCTAGAATAATGAAATTTGGCAAGAAGCTAGGTCTCATACTTAGGTTTCAGAGCACAATCTTTTCTCACAAGTAATCATAACCCAATTAAGGTGAGCTTCTGTTTAAAGTACATTCATATTAAAGAGTAAAATGGACGCGGAGTTTTTAAAATCAAAGGGCGAACGCTCAAAGAATGATATGGTGGATGGGTGCAGAATCTTTATGCCGCGAGTCCGATTCGCACTTGGCCGGTCTTTTTAATGTTACCCTTAATGTCCCCACTACAGTTGCCTCCCCAAAACAAAGGTGAAAATGCTTTCCTTTCCTAAGATATTTTTCATGAATTATGTTTCACCACGCGACATCGTTTCTTAGCCCTTCCTCTTTCTTGCCAGTTATCGAGAGGAACCTACTCAGTGGAGATAAGTTTATTCAATATTTGACCTGTTTTTCTAGTTCTTAGCAGTTTTCAGTGATCAGTCGGTGAATCTGCCCGTTCATTCATACAGTTTCGTAGACCGAACTCTTCAGTAGTGTACGTATTAAGTTACGGATCTATGGACACAAGTTCAAAACGACCTCGGCAAAGCGACAGATGGAAAGAGATTCATAGCGAGAGGAAATCTTGTAACTGATTCTGAGGTGGTGGATGTCACGTTTTCAAATCACCGGCACAGATTGACTTGACTCTGAACAAGATATGGAAAATTAATATGTAGCCACCTCCGCAACAATGATGAATGCTATGCTACTGTGTACCGCCCGTCGTCCGCCCGCACGTAAATAAATGCGCATACACGTAGGCAACTGCAACACAACAGCAACCACCCACTTTGCGCGCGGGCGGGCGGTGCACAGTAACTACATAGAATCAATCATTGTTGCGAAGAGGGCTACACATTAATTTTCCATAACTTGTTGAAATGGACTGCCGCAAAGTAAACTACTTGTATCTGAGTCAGGTATCGGTTTCAGATTCAGTACTACATTTATATTCCGCGTTTTTTTATGAAAATGAAACTGAACAACTCTCCTATAGAAAATTTTTTGGGAAATTAAAAAGTTCAGTTTTCGGAACACTGTCTCTTATTGTAGGATAACTCTCAAAGTCGACTCAAAGTCGTTTGTTCAAACTAGGCAAACCCTGAGCTAGAGTCTGATATTCATAGCAGATAGTTTTTTGAATTTATAATATTCGAGAATAGTTAAAAGGAATGACAGGGCAACTAATGAATGGAAGCGCAAACAATCTTCTTTACCAAATTAGCATCATATAAAACTTGCGGTTATAATAATTAGAACCACGTTTGATGCATTGTACTTAATTGGAATTATAATATTTAATGACAAAAACCACATAAATTCGGAGAATATGTTTTGGTGAGAGGTCATGATAGGTCAGCCAATTTATAAAGGTATGTGTTTTAATGATCATGATGATCATGGTAACTTGTCTGTGCGTCATTTTTTCTTACCAACGACCGCAAAACCATTGATAAAAAACGCCATAAAAAATAAATTTCAAGAGACTTTGTGTCATTCGCTCAAGATCATTTTTGGGCTCATCATAAGTAATTTTTGGGCTCGAAAATACCCTCGCATTGTGGCTTTGTATCATAAATAAATGGTACAGTAGCTCTGCACTTACTTTCTCGCGACATACGACAGTCATCATTATCGTAAGTAAGATCAATGACGGACCTCATAAACCCCAATGTCAGAGTGGCTGCACCCAAGCCCTCTGACATGGCTCATCTAAAGACAACTATCATAGAACCACGGAATCATCTTTTTCAGACCATCAGATGATTCATGCTGCAATATCCTAACCAAACTGGGGAAGTCACACAAAGTAATGTCTGTTTGACAGTGTCCCCACCGGGAATTGAACCCAGAACCTCCGGATCAAGAGCCGAATGCTATAACTACTATATCACTAGGCTGCAGATAGTAAGTAAATAAGTACCAACTGCAAACTTAAGTTTGTACTTCCATACAAATTATATGAAAATACAAACTTACCTGTACTAGAGTTTTGTGAAAATGTTTAAATGAAATATGCAGTCAGGTAGATAACCAATTCAGAATAAAAATTAACAAAATTATAGAACATTAAAATATGCAAAATTTTCATTAAATCCCATTTTTAAATTTTAGTAGTGAGGGAACACCCCTAATATAAATTTCCACAGACCAATGGATACTGCCAATAGATACCTAACATGGAAATTCTTGGTCATGCAAAGTTCCATTCGCAAATTACAATTTTTCATTTTCGGTGTATGACAGCTACCCTCAAAAGATGGTACTATTTTGAAATTAGATGACAGAAATGAGTTTTCATAGTAGTTTTCCCGACCGTTTGGCACGTAAGAAATGGATTTTCATACTATCTTTCCCGGCCGCTGCTCGCATGTTTTTTACTATGCCAGTACGAGTACGGCGATTTCGATTTTGCTCTAAGAAGGTTGTCAAAATAATGATCGAATTTCCAAGCATGTTTGAGAAAATATTTATATTAATTAACTAAACAATAAATTTGTCATTTCGGTAACAAAATATTCAATTTTTGATTATTTATTTCAAGCCTAAAAGAGACGCTGTTTGGCAGTTCATGAATTTCATGAAAATGTTTTTAACGTAATAAGCATAAAAAATTCTTGCTCCTTGCCGAGATTAAAAAAAACCGGCCAAGTGCGAGTCGGACTCGCGCCCTAAGGATTCCGTACCTATCTACCATATGATGTACTAAAAGCTTTTGCTCTTTGATTTTAAAGACTCCGCGTCCATCCAACTTGACCCCTCTTTTATAAAAAAGTTCTTGAAACGGGAGCTTACCTTAATTGGTTACTATTAGTTGTGAGAAAAATTTAAATATTTAATGATTTTAGACTTTTCCCTTTATTTGTACCTAGCTTCTTGCCAAATTTCATAATTTTAGGTCAATGTGGGAAGTACCCTGTAGGTTTTGCTTTTTTGCATAATTGTATGGAGATGAGGACATAAAAAGCCATATCTTTGATTGCGTCGTTGTAAAAAATTTAAATTTTCAGATCTTGTGTGGTTTATAGACCTTAATATTCGTTATCAATTTCAATCTGATACCTCTTCTCGTTCGTGAGAAAAAGGGTCTTGACAGACAGACAGACGGACGGACAACAAAGTGATCCTAAGGGTTCCGATTTTTACTTTCGAGCGGAGCGAGAAAGGGGTATTGTATTCGTGAAAAAAAAAGTTTTTCTAATTTTCTCAAAAATGTGTTCTATATCACTTATACATCATAAAAAACCAGTCTCCCAAAAATGTCTGTCCGCCGGTCGGTCGGTCGGTCGGTCCGTCGGTCGGTCTGTCCGTCACGCTTTGGCATAGCGGCTAAACGAATGGTCCGATTGACACCATATTTTGACTTAAAGAGTTTTATGCAAATCCATCGAAGAGTTCTAAGTAGTTTCTTGCTGGCTCTCATTTTGAGGGTAGCTGTCATACAACGAAAATGAAAAATTGAAATTTTCTCAAAAACGGCTCATAGAATCTTGATGAAACTTTGCATGACCAAGCATCTCCATGTAAGATTTCTAGCGCCAGTATCAATTGATCTGTGTAATTTCATATAAGGGGTGTTCCTGTACCACCAAATCGTAAATATGTGATTTACCCAAAATTGGTTCCATTGAGTTTATTAAAATTTTCTATAATATTAATCCTGGATTGGTTGTCTACCTGACTGGATATACTTTATGATTTTTTTGAATAAAATTTAGTACACAGGGTGTACCAAAAACTGAAAGGGCTTGCTCAGTAGACTAAACTGAACAATTATCCATAAGGAACATGTGTTGGGAAATTAAAAAAATCTCCATACAAGTATCCTACGGTAGTATTCATTGATCTGTGAAAATTCATATAAAGGGTATTCCAGTACTACCAAAAGTTAAACATGTGATTTACTCGAAATCGTTTGAGGTTTGTTTGTTTTGATGTTTGACAATTTGAATTCTGAATTGATCTGTATATTTCAATCGAACATTTTTTTTGGAAAAACGTAAATAAAAGTTTGTATTTCCATACTATGTGTATGTCATTACATTACAAATTTAAGCTTGCGCTTGATAGTTTTTCCTTGAGTATTGCGAGAAAGTAAGTGCAGTGCTGCTGTACTATTAATTTTATTTTGAGGTACGGAATCCTAAAAAAACAAAAATATAACACTAGTGCAGTAATATAATGAAAAAGCACGCGTGTTTAATAAACTGGATTATGTACCTTAATACAGTGCAAATAGAGCTGTTTTGTGAGCAAATGTGTTGAAAAGAATTATTTGTTCGAGCATCACGCAAAAACTACTGAACCGATTTTAATGAAACACGAGAAGTCGCAGGCAAAACCGAGTTATTTTATAAATCCTTACATACATTGCAATGTCATCGCCATAGTCATGGTTAATGAAATGACACGGTTACTGCACAGTTGGCAATCAGTACAATTATGTATCAGTTTATCCAGTCCGGACACGCCGTAACCGTCCTTTTGACGTCAAACCGTGGCTTGCATAACGATAGCCAGTCACAATGCTATTCTAATTAGGTCATCTCATTAACTCCGCATGAGTATGAGTTTTTGTCGCACCTTTTTTTCACAAACTTATTCTATCTTTGGAGAGCCCTACAGGTATCAATATCTGGCTTAGTGGGTGATTCGGACGCTCGCGTTCGGACACCGCGTCCGAAACAGGAAAGTACATACAATTAATTTTTTGGAGTGGGTGTTTCGGCCACTTGCTGTTTATGTTTTTTTTTGGAAAAGTAACATCAGCAACCAAATCATAAAATATTTTATTTTACTTCATAGCATGCGTAAAAATATTTAAATAGTTATTTAAACTTGTTTCGTTAAGAGAGAGTCCATATCATTTTATTATCGCAAAGTGGACTTTCTTAGAAATATCAGTGCTTATTTTTGACGGAGCCTTCTTAGTTAGGGTTCCGTACCCAAAAGATGAAAAACGGGACCCTATTAATATGTCTCCGATGTCTGTCATCAGGCTGTATCTCATGAACCGTAATAGGTAGTCAGTATTTCTGTTGCTGCTATAATCACAAATCCATACTCCATACTTAATATTATAAATGCGAAAGTAACTCTGTCTGTCTGTCTGTCTGTTTGTTTGTTTGTTGCTCTTTCACGCCTAAACGGCTGAACGGATTTTGATGAAATTTGGTATGGTGATAGATGGTAACTTGGAGACGGACATAGGCTACTTTTTACCCCGGGAAAATATCTCATTCCCGTGGGAATCTACACATACAATAATACTCTAGCGGGGTTGTATCTGCTACAGCACACCGAAACTACTTAACCGATTTTGATGGGACTTTTTTTATTCAACTAAGTATCGCTGATTACGAAAACTACTACAATTTTGAAATCCAACGTGGTAGACGTAAACTACCATTATCCCCTGGGGATAAGGTTGAGGTGCGATAGGGTTGAAATGTCTAAAAATCAATATGGGTGTCGTTTGTAAGGTTTATCGAGCCGCTGATTACAAAAACTACAACAATTTTGAAATCCAACATGGTGGACGTGAAATGCTATCATCCCTTGGGGATGAGGTTGGGGTGCGATAGAGTTGATATGTCTAAAAATCAATATGGGTGTCGTTCGTATGGTTTATCGGGTCGCTGATTACGAAAACTACAATGATTTTGAAATCCAACGTGGTGGACGTGAAATACCACCACCCCTGGGATGGGGTTGGGATTCGATAGGTTTGAAATGTCTAAAAATCAATATCAGTGTCAGTTGTATGTTTATATAAGGATAGGGATAGCGGTTAAGATGGCGTTAGGGGTAGAAGCAGGGATAGGGGTAGGGTCAGGGATAGGGAGAGGGAGAGGGGGAGGGATAGGGAGAGAGTGTAAGGGAGGGGAAAATGAGGGGAGAGAAAGGGGGAGGGAGGGGTAGAGGGCGTGGGAGGGGGTAGAGGGAGGGGGGGGTAGAGGGAGGGAGAGGGGGAAGGGGAGGATGAGTGAGGGGAAGGGGGAAAGGGAGGGGAATGGGAGGAGGGCGAGGGGGGAAAGGGAGGGTGATGGGGAGAGGGGAAGGGGGGAAATGGAGGGGGAAGGAAGGGTGAGGGGGGGAAGAGGGAGGGGCGAGGGAGAGGAAGAGAGAGTGGGAGAGGGTGAGGGAGGGGGAGTGGGAATGTAGGGGGGGGGGGATACAAAAGGATAGATAGGGAGGAATAGGGACCTTTTTAGGGTTCCGATACCAAAATGGTAAAAAAAAGGAACCCTTATGGTGCCGCTCTGTCTGTCTGTCTGTCTGTCTGTCCGTCTGTCTGTCACACCTCTATATCTCAGCAACCACTTACGCTATCGAGCTGAAATTTGGAATAGTTTTAGAATATAGTTGCCCAACTTAATTGCACATGAAAATTTTTTGAAAAAAGTATGATTATTAATGTAAAGGGGGCCAAAATAGGGGGGGCCAAATTTCAAATGGTCGCTACTAGGTCGAGTGGGGTATCATATGAAAGGGCTTTACTTGTACATTTTAAAATATATTTTTGTATTTTTTTAAGTTTCTTAGTTTTCAAGTTATGATGAAAAATGTCAAAAAAAATACCATTCCCCCCCCCTTATCTCCGAAGTTTGAGTAAGGGAAAATCTGAATTAATTACAGTTGACAGAGGTTTATGTAAACTTTACAGCAAAAATAAAACGATCTTTCTAAGTTGCACAGTTTTTCAGAAATCTGCAAAAAACCTTTACAAACAAATTTAGTTTTGCGGTCCTGAAAATGGACTTTATTGCTTCCAAAAATACTATAGGTATATCGGAACCCTCGGCGCGCGAGTCCGACTCGCACTTGACCGGTTTTTTTTACTTTTATGAATACCTCCTCGCTACCCATTCACTTCACTCCCTTTATTGCCTTCTTTTTTAAGTTCGCCTGTAACGGTTGACAATGAAAATTCCGCACTACCTACCAGTTAAATAAAATCAAAAGATAATTAAGTTTGTAGTAAGATGCATTTATTCAACTTGAATAAGTACAAATGCATCTTTTACGTAGGGATCAAGAAGGATAAGCGCTCCGTAAAATATGTTTCAATTAAGTTCGAGTTCTGTTTTTTTATAAAATCTACGCGGACGAAGTCGCAGGTAACAGCTAGTAATAAATATAAAAGAATACAAGGGGGGGTTTCCCTACTAAAAACGTGTTTTTCGCTCGATATTTTGTTTGGGCTGAAACTTTGGGTGATTTTTTTTTATTGTTTGTGCTAGGTTTGGTAAGAATAATAATGAGACTGATTTAAAAAAAAATATATGTACCCGTAAGACTGATTTGAATATGGATTCTATGATAATTTTTATATTTTATGACTAAAATATCTAAAATAAAAAAAAAACACTTTCTTTGTACTTTTTATGTTGATTTTTGTAATTATTTTAATAGTTATTATTGTTTTGTAACTTTCTGTGTTCTTTTTTTGTTCTGTTGACTTATGTAATTATTTATTAAACGATAGGTATTTTTTACAAAGTATTTCATTATTTTTATTTAAATCATATATTAATCCTCCCTGAGGTTTGCGATGCTGTCTGTACAAAATATGCTAAAAAAAAGTGAGCGTCCGAAACACCCACTCCAAAAAATTAATTGTATATACTTTCCAGTTTCGGACGCGGTGTCCGAACGCGAGCGTCCGAATCACCCACTAAGCCCAATATCTACGCTACATGACTTTCCTATTGGCATTCGGTATCCGTCCATGTTTTTGTCTGTAGGGCATAAATAAATATGCAATAATGTTAGCTAGCTAGGTACCTATTTGTCTGGCTATAGCTAATACATATATGTCCGTGTTTTGTGTTCATTGTTTGTCAATAAGAAAGCTCTTACGGCTCTGAAGTGCTCGTGGACGAGTGAATTATGTTATTTTTATACGATAAAAAAAAAACCGGCCAAGTGCGTATCGGGCCACGCGCAATATAGGATTCCGTAGTATTTTACGATTTTTATCGCAAAGCAGGTGTTGACTAAGTATTTCATAACATTCATAACATAAAATGTTTACATCCTAACCACCAATGCGAGGTCGTAACGCCTGATTGCTCATGCTATTTACATAATTTCCAGGTATTCAGCTATAGCTTGTTAACCTGTGAAGCCTACTTAGCTGTGATAGTTTTCCTTTTAATTTCATCATATATATACTACTACTTCGAATAATTTCACATTTCCATTAACTACCGTTTAGCTGGCACGGGGACGACACTCGACTCCAACAAAAAATTGCGCTTTCAAGCTGAAGATTTCGCAAACGGATCCCTAAATCGAAAAATGTTTTTCGCAAACTCACATTATTTTTAAAAGACCTATCCAACGATACCCCACACAATGGGGTGAACAAGAAAAAAAATTTCACCCCCACTTTACTCGTACCTAAAAAAAATATTTTCTTAGATTTTATTTTACCACTTTTTCGGCGTGAATGAAATACATATCCATACTAAATTTCAGCTTTCTTGTACGAAGGGTCTCTGAGCTAAGCCGCGGAAGGACAGACGGACATGACGAAACTATAAGGGTACTTTGTTGACTACGGAACCCTAAAAAGCAGCTACAGTTAGAACCGGACGTGGACCGCGTGAATCGTTTTCGTGTTCAGAAACACATCAACGCGATGATCCCGGCGGCATTATAACCATAGAAGAAGCTACGAGTATATGCATGGTGATTTGGAATCTGTCGCAAGAGATGTGCTCAATGATATTGTTATACTATTGCAAAAGTTTAGTACCTAACATCAGGATAGGACCCTGACGGATGAACTGAACACGCGCTGGTGTTACAACAATACTATACAAGAAGTTTTCGTGTTCAGAAACGAATTATAGAAACGTTGGTCCCGGCTGTTAAGACATGACAGAAGATGGCCTTCAGCTAATCACCTGAACTTAAATTAAAGTGATATCAATGCGACTTTAGTGATTCTATACTCCTGTAATCATTAATAACAAACGTCCGTACCGCTTAAAATGACGACCATAAAATTGCAACTTCATTGTTTAACACAACGTGATACCATTGCAGAATACATATGGAAAAATTAAGTGGTTAAAAGCGCTTTGAATTGTAATGCGATTTACTTCTACCTATACAGATTATCCTATAGAAATTACGTAGCTCAATCGTAGAAAACTGCCACATCATGATGCGCTTGCCGTTCTCATGAAATGGGTAACCCTACCTTTCGGCACGACTTCTACACTACCCAACAATAGACTCTTAACATCTTTGTCAGGGTCCTATTTAATTTTGGGTTCTATCGACGTGATAAAAGAACTGGTTTCAAATTACCTATACTTAAATAGTATAGTAAAAGGCACAAGATTATGGGTTGATTTGTAAAGGGAAAACCCTGCAGGGTCTTTTTAAAACGACTTTGCTCCAACACTCTGCATTACTAGTAACTAACAGGCATCGGTAAAGATACAATCGTTATCATTATAATATATTATTATCATCACTATAAATATACTATTTATATCACTAGTATTAGTGGAAAAACATCCATTGCTGCCTGCTGGATAAATCCATCCCGATCTACCTCGTTATTGAGATTTCTATATAGATCTTTTACTACACAATAGCAAAATACGACTAGCGTAGAGATGTAAGGTCATTAATTATAACAACATAGAAGTCCTTCCAACAGATCTCCAAAGCTTCGACAGCAATCTCCAGAAACTTTCCGCAGCCACAGAATACTTAATACCGCCGCAACCGATAGTTTTTGTGCTGTTTTTTCATCACATCAACATCGTTTTGTTTTCTGTGACGCATTCAAGACACAAATGTAATACGTATTGTTTATTTATTTATTTTATTGAAAAGACGAACACAACAGATAACAATCACATTATGGTTAGACAAACTATTTAACACTTAGATCCAGATTGTTGCCCAAAAATGTGTACGTACAGCATGAGTTAACAAAAGCTCAGCTGAGCACAGCTATTACTAACAATTAACAATTAAAAAACAAATATAAATCATGTTTTATTTAGTAGGTAGGTAATCTACAGTAACCGAAAAACTGAGATTCAATAAAAACAACGATATATTAATTTGCTAGGACCCTAGACTAAATAAAACATAACTAACATGCAGTGTTGGTATGATAAGGTCAGATAAAGAAAAAAGTTTAGAACTAAGAGATAGAAAACATGGCTAACTAGTTTGGGATATTGTTGTTGAGGACATTCTTAACAGATTTTTTGAATAAATCAGGTCTACGATTAAAAATATCTAATTCTTTGTTATCTTTCGTCAAGTCATTGTAAAGGCGACACATTCTAGTTAAAGGATTGTAAAAAGATGTATTATTTTTATATACATTGAGCAAAAAGGTTTTGGGGTGCCGAGGATTAGGTTTAATGTTCAAGTCAATCTGAGATAGGAGGAATGGAGAAACCAGGTATGAATGTAGTATTTTGTGAAGGCAAATTAGATCAAATTGCATGCGACGTGTGCTGAGTAATGACAATCTGAACTTTGCTAGTCTGTTATCATAAGATGGCATCACACGTCTACTATATCCAAGCCTGAAAAATACTGCCCGTAGGGCCTTGCGTTGAATACCCTCGATTCGGTCACGGTGTAGTTCATAGTATGGAGACCAGATCACACATCCGTATTCAACTACGCTTCTGACAAGAACGTTAAAGAGGTATATAAATGATGAGGGCTTCTTAAAGCCTTTGGTAGTACGTATAATGAACCCGAGAAGTTGATATCCCCTACTAATGATGTTGTCATAATGGTTTCTGAAAGTCAACTTTTCATCGAAAAGTATACCGAGATCTTTGGCAATCTGCTTGCGCTGTAACACATGCTCTTCCATTTTGTACGTGAAGTTTACTTTACAGCGTTTTGCAGTAAAGGAGACGACGAAGCATTTATTGATATTTAGGGACATTTTGTTAGCTAAACACCATGCTGAGATCGATTGAATGTCATTTTGTAGCATACTACAATCACTGGAGTTAGAAATAGCAGTAAAGACTTTAAGGTCATCAGCGTACAATAAACAGGGACACTTAATCTTGTCTATAAGATCATTTATAAATAAGATAAACAGCAAGGGTCCTAGGTGTGACCCTTGTGGTACACCTGATGTGACCATCACAGGCAATGACACATATCCCTTCATGCACACGAGTTGACTGCGATGACTTAGGTATGAACGGACCCATCGCAAGAGATTACCATGAATTCCATAAGCAGTAAGTTTATGGCAAAGTATGTTGTGATTGACCTTGTCGAAGGCTTTCTGAAAATCTGTATATACAGAATCGACTTGTCCTCTTTTAGCGAAAATGGAACAGAGATAATGTTTGTATTCTAGAAGATTACTAATTGTGGATTTACCCTTGACAAAACCGTGCTGCTTATCTGAAATGATTGATTTTACGTGGTTATAAATATGATCGTACACTAAGCTTTCAAAGACCTTTGCAATACTGGATAAAATGCTTATTGGTCTGTAATTACAGCATTGTGAAGGATCTCCAGATTTTAGTATTGGGACCACATGTGCTACTTTCCAGTCATCAGGAAATATTCCCGAGTCTAATGACCATTGAAACAGAATAACAAGTGGGATGCTAATCTCCAAAGCACATTCCTTGAGAAACTTTGCCTTGTTTTTTTGTTGTTGTTTTTGCGCGTACTTATCAATTTCGTTAATTCTCTTGACGATGAGGGGAATTTGGACTCATTCCCAAAACGTAAGATAGCCAAGAACTTGTTAGCCTTCAAGTCGCGTCGTAAAATAAACCTTGACTAACAAAATTGGAACGACCACGTGCTGTAAAGGAGATTCCCACTTGTAACTACAGATAATTAATTTAAGTTAATGCACTCTTTCATGAGTGATGAAACGGAACGAATCACATCATGGCATGCGTGATTAAGACGCAACTTAATAGCCCAGGCTTTAAAAAAGCGACGAAGTACTGATCCTTTTGTATGTAATCGTTGAAACCCAATACAATTCGCATAAATTCGTAGTAATTAGGTATTTATACGGTAGTTAAATCCTTCTAGGAAGATATAATAATAAAGGACTTTATATTTACAGATTTTACTTATATTTTTATAAAATTCAAAATCAATTGACCGAAAACACCTCAGCCCTGACTGCACTAACTTGGTCAAAACAGTTGACAGCCATAAACAGGAAGTATATTAAGTGGATTGCAATGTGGAGGCCTGAAACATGGTGCCCTCCATAAAAGTTCAACGCACTTGCTATATAAAATAATCTGATTACAAAATTCAAAACACAACTTTTTTACCAATTCCATCCGAATTTTTGTTTCTGGTTTTCTTGTGACAGTTTTTATCGAACTAGGTACCTATCATTTCGTTAGGTCAGACTTCCATCCAGGTATGTTAAAAGGAACTGGAATGGACACATAGTCTCGCAGAAGTATATAAAAACTCGCGAGTCCAACATTTTTGTTATTCTGCATTTTTGTACTATAAGCATACCAAATTTCACGCTTGTAAGTGTTCCCAAGCTAAACATAAAATCGAGAAAAAATCGACTAAAACACGTCTTTAGTAGGGGAATCCCCTAATTTATTTCTTTCTTTGTTTTTAGTATTTTTTGTCAAAGCGGTAACAGAAATACATAATTTGTAAAAAATCAACTGTCTACCTATTACAGTTCAGTACCTGGTTGATCGAGCTTCGCTCTATAATAGCTATCTCAACATTAAATATCATCAGGTGAGCAAGCTATGCTACCCGACAACAGATGGCACTGTAGGTTATGTCTAAAACGCGGTAATATTTTTAAAATGCTTAAAAAAACGGTGAAAACTAATTTTCCTAGACATGAGACCTAGCTAGATCGATTTTTCGCCCCCGAAAACCCACGTATGGTAAATTTCATCGAAATCGTTAGAGCCGTTTTCGAGAAACCGATTACAAATATAAAATATTGCACATTTAATAGTATAGGATGAGATACATCCCGCTGTCAGACGGACATTGGAGGCATATTAATAGGGTCCCCCTTTCCACCCTTTTACCCTAAAAAAGCTAGAGAAATGGCTAAAAAAAACATCGCATACCATAACACGACTGCCTTGGAATCCCAAGTTGAAATACGATGTGTCGCGTAAAGGAGGCGCCGATGTTTTGGTGAAGGTACTTTATGTACAAAAGGTTGACATAATTGGACTGTGCTTTACAATTATATATCGATACTATTTAATTATGTACCAAGATAACAAAGAATGTTGCTTTTGATAAAAACAGAGGCTTGAACTCTACAGATAATGTTATTAAAAATAAAACAATAGGTTTGAACACATTATGAATACAATTTTGAATAAACAACAGTCGAAAATATATAATAACAACAAGGCTATGCGAGACGGCAGGACGACGACACGTAATTACACGTGCCTCTTTCACTCCAATATCTGGGAGTCATAGCGGCGATATGTGTCGAAAGCATGCAAGCTACAAATATTGTTTGCATTTTAGATCTGTCTGCGCAATCGACATGCAAGCGATAAAACAGTGACGTAACCATCTATGGACTCCGGGTCACGGATAATATTCGCGATAAAAGTGGCATAAGTCAACATTTTTTTCTTCCTGTAAACAGTCCTGGATAGAATAGGTCAATGGCAGGATGCATCTGCAATTGCAAGCAAGTGATTAATATAGCTTATAGCCGTGTCGCACTGTAAGTAAGAAAAGCTTGTATCAATAACATGAGACGTTTGTCCGCAGAAAGCAGGCTGTATGGGCATGCGCAAAGGACGATGCGCGTGGCCGCGTGGACGCGTGCTAGGAGGATCTTCAGTACTTCACTCGATGATGCACACCAGAGGGAATCGCAAGGATTACGACCGATGGGCAGCTGCTGGCAATCCAGGTCAGTACTTTACTGTTCAGATCAATTCCATCGAACAAGATCGAGTGAAAATAACAATAATATAATAAGCAACGAATAAGTTCTGTAGCGAAAGCGTGCGGGCGAGGCGCTTTATGCAGTAGTAGGCGGAATTCAAGTTATCGTAATTGTTTCGACATGTTCCGATTTGCAATAATCATAAAAGAAACCCACGAAGCTCCTCACGTAAATCTCAAGGGGCTGATAAGAGCTAAATACGCTTCACTTGGGCAGGTTTTTAACGAAACGTGATGAATTATGCGATAATTAAGCATCTTTACAATAATATGGCCGACTCTGAAACACGATTAAATATATTTTGTACGCCATAAAAAAATCCAAAGTTAACTCTGCTTTTTGCTTTTCAACCGTTTTTCTTAAGTACCCATTAATCTATGATGCCAAAACTTTTACGCATTATTCAATATATTATGCATGATAATATAGCTGTTTTATAATTAATATTATGGGTACAGATTTTGATAAACAGATTTTGATAAAAAATGCAGAAATGAGCGAAAAACGTAAAACAGCGCGAATCCGCTATGTTCTAGCAAGCGCATTCTGCCCTTTGTTAGAAAGGGAGGTAATTCAGCTCTTATCAGCCCCTTAAAACCTAGATTCTACTGCACTGGTTTTATAAGATGAATTCTGACTTAATCAAGAGAGTAATAAAATAAGTATAGACAATAAAACACTTATTACTACATCAAATTATGAATGACTCATAGATGTCATTAACTAAATCGTGATATCGACCATTTTTTATTTTTATACTCCTTTATCTCGTAATGCAAAAACGTTTCGGGTATTTTACTCTGACGCACTTCAACTCAAACGCAAGTAGAATTCACAGGGTCTAACTACAACGAGGAAAACATTAAAAGGGTTTAGATCACTTTTACGAAATGACGCCTTTAAAACGGAATCTTAAATAGACAATTAATTGTATTTGGCTATCCACCAAAAATATTAGAAACTGGAATATTATATTACGATTATTTACCATATCTAGGACGGCAAAAACTAATTACTCGGATGAAATTAATGTTCAACGCTATTTGTTTTCCTTCTAGGTTGGGACTACAAGTCTGTCCTTAAGTATTTTAAGAGGTCGGAGAAAATGCAGATACCCGAACTGACGAAAGACACCAAATATCATTCTACTGAAGGAGAGATGTCCCTCCAGCAACCTAACTGGCGCACTCCTTTGTCCGATGCGTTCCTAGCAGCCGGAGTCGAAAGTGGAGGAAAAATAGTCGACTATAACGGTGAAAAACAAATAGGATATTCCATAATACAGTTTACAATGAACAACGGATCGCGTATGAGTGCCAGTCGAGCGTTTCTACACCCAATCAGGCACAGAAACAATTTATATGTCATCAAGAACGCAATGGTCACTCGGATTCTAATAGATCCGTGGAAGAAGCGAGCATATGGTGTTGAGTTCGATAGAGGTGGTAAAACACACAAAGTGTACGCAACAAGAGAAGTCATACTCTCCGCAGGAACTATCAATTCCCCTCAGATTTTGATGATCAGTGGAATCGGACCGCGAGACCATCTGACTTCGAAAAACATAACAACTTTAATTGATCTCCCTGTAGGATATAACTTACAAGATCACTGGGCATTGGGAGGACTAACTTTTGTTATCAATACAACAGACTCTATCAGATCTGAACGAGTTTTGACTTGGGATAATATTCTTGAATATTATAGTCATAAGACTGGACCATTATCAGCTCCAACAGGCACTGAGGCACTTGCTTTTATAGATACCAAAGACCCACATAATGATGACGGGTATCCTGATTTAGAACTACTGTTTGTAGCTGGGTCTCTTGTGTCACAACCTTCATACAAACAAGCGTTTGCTATCGACGACCGTGTATACGATGAAGTATACGGACCGATTCAAGATAAAGATACATGGATGGTGTTCCCAATGCTGTTATTACCAGAATCTAAAGGAAGAATTAAGTTAAGAAATAAAAATCCGTATACGAAACCAATAATACACGCAAATTATTTCTCCGATAATGGACATGATCAGAAAGTTATTCTCCACGGGATTAGAAAAGTAATACAGTTGTCGAAGACGAAAGCGTTCCAAAAATACGGAAGCAAACTTCATGACATTCCGTTGCCAAACTGTGCTAAACACAAGTTCAACTCTGACGATTACTGGTTTTGTGCAATGAAGACTATTACTAATACAATCTATCACCATTGTTGTACAAACAAAATGGGTCCTCATAACGATCCTGAGGCTGTCGTAGATTCAAGATTGAAGGTATATGGTGTGAATGGTTTGAGAGTAGTTGATGCAAGTGTCATGCCTCATGTACCCGCAGCCCATACTAACGCGCCGACAATGATGATAGCTGAAAAAGCCGCTGATATGATTAAGGAAGACTGGGGTATACCGATAAAATAATTTGATGAATTGTAAATAAAATTTTATCCCAGTTGTCTTCAAAACTAATTATAGAATTCAGAAGATGTTTCCAAAAGGAAGAATGAACAACTATATAGTGTGATACATCACAAATTGTTTGTTCGTAATTAGATTTTTTTATTACCAGATTTTATATCACGACACCGTAATGTTGCGCCAGGTTTCTGTATCATTGGTGGCATCTTAATCCTGAAAGACACCACAAAAAGTTGTTTGTGTTCATTGGCTGGATTTATTTTACATATGATGTTACATAAGTACCCAATAGAGAATTATGCATAAATGTTTTAGTCGCATTTATTAACAAAATATGAAAATACCGTAGTAGAGATGACAAAAAGTGAATTTAAAATCGGCTAAGAAATATGGCCGATATAAGCATTTAAAACTCATAATTACGCGCCGATTAGACAGAGAGATCCGACATGGACCGTGACGTCACATGTCACTACGGCCATATAAACTCCGTATTAAATTTAGTTTTGCTAGAAAGAGACAGAAACAAATCTTCGATGGCTTATTTTTTTTTTAATATCATAGTTATTCGAAAAACAGTTTTACTAAACTGTTTATTACATGAATGAGGATAATCTTTTTAAATAAAAAATAACATGCATATTCCCTATTGGTCTAGCTGAACTGAGGGAGGACACAACAAATCTAAAACCTCAGCCCTTCCTTCAGGTCCTCAATCTTTTGTTTTACTTATTGCAAGTGCAAAAATCTGAATCTATTTAGTCAAAAATCAACTGAAAACTATGCGGTTGGCAAATAAACATAAGGACATCAAAAGCGCGCAGTATTATTCGAACGAATTAGCGGGATTTAATTTAAAAAAAACTGTGTTTTATAAGTGTTTGTTTATTTGAAGGTATCTTAAAACGAGGGGCTGAGTTTCTTAGTGGACCTCAGTGTACTTCCGTTTCGACCCTATGGGATCTTTTGTGCTTTCCCTGCCTTCGATGTAGATGTCAATCAGTGGAAGGAAGGAGCCTGTAGTCTTCTGGTGTCTTGCACAACATGTGTTCCATGCGCTCGCATTCCACACCGAATGCTTTGCAGGTAAGTAGTTGTATTCGACAGATCCATCTTAAGTCACTGGGTAGGTCTTTAGTGCCGAAGTGGCCGGTAGCAGGGTTGATAAAAATAGCGTTTTTTTATTTCTGACAGTTTTTTAAAACAGGATACATGATTTATATTGATGTTTTTGAATATAAAATAATAAAATTCAATTTTTACCGGAAACAGTATTTTTTTTACATTTATATTTTTTAAGTTTTTTATACATTTTGGGATTGTCCAATTAAAACTTCGAAACAGGCCAGGAAAGGGGAAGGCCGCGAAATTGGTGTTCCTTTACAAATATTATATTATTACATAGTTTAGTTTTAAAATTTCAAGTTCCTAAAGGTCTATTTGTTCTTGTGTGTAGATTTTTAGGGTTCTGTACTTAACAGTAAAAATAAAACGGAACTCCTACAGGATCACTTTGTTGTCCGTCTGTCTGTCTGTCAAGTTAAGACCCCTTTTTCTCCCGAACGAGTAAAGGTATCAAGTCCATAGATTCGTGAAGCTGTAAAAATTCCAAGCTTCTACGACACCACAATCAAAATATATGGCCATTTATGCCTCCGTCTAAAACTAGGGTACTTCTCGTTGACCTGGAACCATGAAATTTGACAAGAAACTAGGTCTTATAGCACAAGCAAAGGAAAAAGTCTAAAATTATTAATTATTACAACTTTTCTCACAAATAATCATAACCAATAAGGGTGAACTTCCGTTTCAAGAACATTAACTAAAGAGAGGTCAGGTTAGAGTGAACGCGGAGTTGTTAGCAAAAAAGCTTGAAGAATACGATATGGTGGATAGTAGGGAATGAAGAACCGGTGCTCTTCTTGCGTCCCGGGATTTTCGGGATTTCTTGTTGAAGGAACCGGGAGAACCGGGACTTTCGGGACTTTTGGGTATTTTTTTACCTTCTGCTGTTATTTTAATAGGTCTTTAGTATGTATGTACCTTCTTCATACTTATATTGAAAAAAACGTTGCTGCATAATATGAATTCTTGTCTCAGTTTTCTGCTCATAAACACTGGTAAGTATGCACCACATTTCAGCTGCTGTGCTGCAAGCAATGACATGCAGCATCACCTCCTCACTCATGCGTGTCACTAAGAGGTTTTGCGCTTTGGCATCACGTTCCTCCCAGGCTCCGGCATCTTTTTCAGGTTTAGGGATTAAACCTTCAACTATGTCCATCAGATTTGGCTACGCAGCGAGATAACCGTTTGGAACTTCCAAATATTCCAATTGCTGGAACCTTCCAGCTTTATGGTGTTTTGTTGTGCTAGACTTCCTGCCATGATACTCTCGTCACCTCCTTCCTGCTAGTCTGCCTTTCTTTCTTACTCTTCGGATTGAGCAAGTATAAGCCTCTTCTGGCTGCTTTCTTCCCGACGATGTTTGGTCACGCAATTCAACGTTGCAAACGAACGGCCGCCGGCAATATGGCGGCGCCACGCTTTGGCTCGCCGTTATTTGTCGAAAAACAGTATTAGAACTGCCCTGATCTTTACTCAAACCTTCGGTTCTGTGCTTGGGCCGCATAACCTGTTGGATTTTGAGTAAAAATGCAGGTTTGAACACTTAAAAGTATTTTATTTCTTTTAAAAAACCCTAGACACAACGCACACGTACAACGCATCGATGAGAGAGAGAGGGAAACTTATTACCCTCTTTGTCTAAGAAAAACAATACCATACGACAAAGAATTGTCCTAAGTTATATTAAAAATGTGTTGCATTGCTATTTTACAACACTTTCTGTTTTGATGACTTAAAAAGTGACAGCATCATATTTAAAGGGGCTTTAACTTTGAAGATGCTTTGTGACACTGGCCGTAGACCACCAAATTTTCAGTCGATCTGCAATTGACAGAACGCATTAATTGTTGTACCACTAGCAGTCACCTATCCAGATTCTGACTTAACCACGGCCAACGTTACTTAACTTACGTGATCGGAAAGTAAGAGTAATTACGACTCGGCCACGAGCGCTTCAAACTATCGGTCAATACGTACCTATAATTTTTTTTAATATCCCCTAACTAAGGAGTTGGACCTTCCATTATCAGATCATCAACATGAGAAGATGACTACCGGACGCAAATACTTGTACAGCTTTGAAAAATATATGAAACACGTAATACGTGCCTACAAAATTTTGGGGTTGCCCTCGATTTCCCTAGGATTCCATCATCAGATCCTAACTTGGTGACAATGGGACCATATCAAGAGTATACCCTTTTGGTTAAAAAAAGAATTTTGCAAATCGGTTCTTACAATCGGCTGAGATATCGCGTAACATACATACGAAAAAGCTACCACCAAAAAGCTACAAGATCCCTGAAAAACAAAGGCTACTTTTTACGTCATTCGCTCAAAAAACGTGTAGCAGCGGGTGAAACCGCTAGGCGGACCTCTAGTTTTAAATACAATCTTAGTAAGGAATCTTTTATTATGATATCTGAGTGGGGAAACTCAAATTCTTAATTTAAGTTTATACCTTTCAACGAAGTCCCGAAGGTCCCGAAAGTCCCGGGACGAGGTTTGATCGTCCCGGTTCTTTAGTCAATACAATACAAATTTTCCGGGATTTTCGGGACTGGGATATCCCGGGACCATTCCCTAGTGGATAGGTACGGAACCCTTAGGGTGCGAATCCTAATCGCACTAGGCCGGTTTTTTAATATAAATTTTCAACACATCTAATCTAAATATATAAAAGAGCTTGTCCTGACTGACTGATTCATCAACGCCGAGCCGTAACCGTAACTACCCACTAAGAAAGGATTTTGGAAAATTCATCTCCCAAGGGGGCGAAATAAGGAATGAAAGTTTGTATGAGAGTCCTTTGTTTCTTTAGCTAGACTCACACAAATTTGAATTTAAGCTTCTGGTAGAAAGTTATGAAACACGTGTTTAACCATTTCTTAAAAATCACCCTTCAAGGGGGTGAAAAAGGGATGTTTTTTTTCCGTATTGTGGTCTTTTGTTTTTTTTTTGTTTTTTTTTGTACCCGTACCCGTACAACATAGAAACGCCAATTGCACTTCAAGCCTTAAATGGAACGCCTCAGAGCGAGGTAACGCTCAATGAAAAATTGAATGAAAGTCCTTTGTTTCCTGAGTTAGATTAACACAAATTTGACTTTGAGCTTTTGGTAAAAAATAAACACGTGTTAAAGAATTTCTTAAAATCACCCTTCAAGGGAGTGAAAAAGGGGATGATTTTTTTTCGTATGTTGGTCTACAAGTCTTTCATTTTTAAAGGTAGAATTATAGAAATTTGGTTTTGAGCTCTTGGTAAAAAATAAAAGAGCACGTTTTAGAATTTTAAAAAATCCCCTAAGGGAGTGAAATAAGCGGTGAAAGTTTGTATGAAAGTCCATCAGCTTTGACGTTAGGATCTTCAAAATTTGTATTTAGACTGACGACAAAAAATTGAGTTCCAGGGTTTTTGAAAATTCTACACTCTAAGGGGTGAAAAGGGGGATGAAATTTAAAATCCTGCATTTTCAAAGTAAAATCCACTACATTTATTATTTAGGCAATAGGGTTGTAATTCTGTGGAACGTACATCACTTTTATTGAAATTCCACCCCAAATTCAACCCCTAACAGATGGAAATGGGGTGAAAAAGTCTAAAAACAAATATGGATATCGTTTGTATGGTTTATCGGGTCGCTGATTACGAAAACTAAAATAATTTTGAAATCCAACGTGGTGGACGTGCTTTTTCCCGCACTATTTTTTTTTTTTATTTCAGCAAGGAGCAAGGAGTTTTTATGTGTGTAAAATTCATAATATTTCATGAACAAATAAACTTTGTTAGATAACACGATCAATAAACATTCATTTCATGAATATATTTATCAACTTAGTAACAAAAAATTCATCTTTTAAGTAACAAAATACCCCGTTTAAAATAATTTAAAGACCAGGCTGTTTATCAGTTTAGTCAACGCTTCCTGCGCGCGCATGTATGCGTATGTATAATATAATCTTTGTCCCTTAAAACAGCGCGCGCCATTTTTACAAATACTTGTGGTGTTTGTTTTAATTATTTTCAAAAGTATCAACTTCTACAAATCCTCAACGTAGCAAATACTAAGGCACGAAACAGAAGACTGGAGAATCAGGTGTACCTACATAATAATTCTATGGAAAAATAAGAAGCTTGTTGTCTACAAATTTCCCTTAGGGAAAAGAGGTAAACAAATTTTACTTGTTTTTATTCGCAAATATTTTGAAAATGTCGTAAGAAGCGCGTGCACTTTGGTCATTACACTCTCAGCTCCATTACGCCCTCACCTGGGGCTCGAACCTCGAGCGTAATTAACAAAATAGCGCACTTGCAGCTTAATCCTAAACGAGCAATATATGTATGTATATATATATTTGTAATCGGTTTCTCGAAAACGGCTCTAACGATTTCGATGAAATTTAGTATACAGGGGTTTTTGGGGGCAAAAAATCGATCTAGCTAGGTCTCATGTCTGGGTAAATTCGTTTTCACCCTCTTTTTTAACATTTCTTAGCGCGTTTTAGTGCGTTCAAGAAACTTACAGCGCCATCTGTTGTTGAGTAGCATAGCTTGCTCACTCGATGATATTTTAATCATACAGAGCATAGCTCGGTCGCCCAGGTACTTATATATATATTTGTAATCGGTTTCTCGAAAACCACTCTAACGATTTCGATGCAATTTGGTAAACAGGGGTTTTGGGGGCAAAAATTCGATCTAGCTAGGTCTCATGTCTGGGAAAATTCGTTTTCACCGTCTTTTTAAATATTTCTTAGCGCGGTTTAGTGCGTTCAAGAAACTTACAGCGCCATCTGTTGTTGAGTAGCATAGCTTGCTCACCCGATGATAATTATATTAATCATATACAGAGCATAGCTCGGTCGCCCAGGTACTATACTATTAAATCAAAACTGCATAGTTTAATTTATTAAATATTTTGGTTTTCTTTTGATATATTATGTAAAAGTATCAAGTTTGATTTAAATCAATCAACTCTCGAGACTTAGAGCATGCTCTAAGCCTGGAGATGAGGTTATTGTAGGTAGGTCTTCAGGAGAATACAAGGTGTTTTTCTAATGATACTTATTCACATTGAGAAAAACACGTGACACTGTAACTTACTGACTTTAGGATCCTATAAATATCTTGAGAGTTTTTGCTACAAAAGTGAGGTAACTTTTTGCTGCATTCTAAAAGGAAGTATCATTTTAACCCCTTAAAGGACTAATGGGTCAAAAGTATCAAATGGAAAAGCCAAAGATATACAGGGTGTAAGGGACGGTGTACCGAAAACTGAAAGGACACCTATTCTGTTATACGTCTCCAACTCAAGAAATTATAACGTCTCCCTATTTTCTTTAATATTTGGCCAATTAAATTAAATACGAACCTTACGTGAGGGTATGTACTTCTGTCTTTTATAGTATTTCAGTAGTCGTGAGATTTTATACGATAGGCAGGCGCCATGTAATGTAGTCTATCTCCACATGTTTTTTATGATTTTAAATTCTGCTTCAAATAAAAAAAATATACTTACTGATTAATAAATCATATGTTATTTAAGCTAGTTTTTATAATGGCTATTTTTGATCTGTTGTCTTTTATTTGATTGACCTTGTGAAAGATAATTTGAAGTATTAATAATCTCCACCTTAAACCCTGTGTTGTCTTATTCGTTTTAACAAACAGATCTCACAAAACCTGCGATATCATTACACGTAAGCAACAGTACTAAAAAACCGGCCAAGTGTAAGTCGGACACAAGCACGGAAGATTCGTACCATGGTACCACCACACAATAAATACCGTGCGTGCTAAAAATTTCAGTGGTAGGTGTGCTATATTCTATTAAATCCAACTCGCACTTGGCTGATTTTTTAAATTAAAATAATAAAACCTGAACGGGGTGATCAGGTCTGCTGGAAGAAATTTCCAAGCTGAAATAAGTAGCACCTGTTGTGTCTCTTCTCATAATGTATGTTTTGTTTGTATTTTTATGTGTACAGTCAAAGTTTGCATTACCTGACCCCCCAGTAAGTAAAACGGTAATTTACGTTCTGGAAAGCGCTATCTATTGAGTAAGTTGAAAACTATGCGCTCAAACCTGATCTGGGCTCGTTACTCGGTCAGATCGTATTCGTGTAGGTACTTATTTTGTGTTTTCTTAGATTCCATTAAACTATAATTATGTTTTTATAACAAAAACAATTTTATGAGGTTGTTGGGTATCGAACCCGATTCGTTATGATTAAGGCAACACCTTTAACTAATGCGCTATTAAGCTTGTTGAGAGTTTGATGAAATTTGTCATCATATGTTTTGATCAGCTATGATAGCAGAGCAAGTGACGCGAACATATAACAATGAAGGTAGTTTGCATCGGGATACAAATCAAAATTCGATTTGAGATGCTCTTAGTCACACGATTTCTTCAATTAATCATGTGTCATTAAACAGATTTTTAAAGTGCAAAATTATAATACTATGGGAATAATAGTATTAAAAGTATTTCTGGAAAGTTTAATATCGCAGTAAGTAGAAAATTTGTGCAAAATAAATAAAGCAAGAGTGAATAGTTGTGGTGTTCTCATAATGTATTCGTTTTCTCCTTTTATTTGTAAAAACGGTGCGTTTGTGGGTTCGACAGTACGAAAAACTGGCGATGTTAATAAGCAACAGCAAAGGAACATCATCATCATGATATTGTCAAAGTTTACCCCGAGGATGTAATATAACCTATAACATATCGAAATCGAAAACATTTTCGTGCAGCTGGTCCAAAAGAAATAAACTGTCCGTAGCTCATCGTGAAGCAAGACTTTAAAATTTTGATTGGGAGAACAAATACACTTTACTAAAGAAATAAAATTCATTTCGGATAAAGATGGATGAAAATCTAGTGGAATAAACATGTCAACCAACCCAGGAGGAACCTTTGATCTTGCAAGTCTTAATATTTTTATATTTTAGATTGTTCTGTTTAGTTATGAATTTTTTTTGTATATTTTTTTACAGAATCATTTCAAAAATCTCGAAAGATGTAAATTGTAATACTTACATGTTGGTTCTTTTGAGATAAAAAACGATGATTCTTTAGTGTCTAGTTTTAAATTAAATTATTAATAACTGTTTAAAAATAATTATATTTTGTTTGTTTTAACACCATATTACTTAAACTATGAATTAATATTATAATTTAAAAAAGTGAATAAGAGACAAAAAATATACATAGCTCAGATTCGACCAGGGAGCTCAATGTTTGTCATGCAACGGCTAAAACCACTACGCCAGGCAGGCTATAGAGAAGGTGCAGGAAATAAGCACACGCATTTTAGGTTATGAGGGTCTTATTACGTCTTATTACGTAGTTCTATTATTCAAAAATAGATGACACTATTTCGGACAGTGGCCTGGTTGTGTAGGCTGTTTAAACAGTTCCTCAATTTCTCAAAAGAGCGCGGTAGGGGAGCGCGCTAGGGGGGTGAGTTAAATTGGGAGCAGACTGTACAATAAACAGTTATATAAAATAAATAAATCCACTTTAACCACACCAAGTTGACGCTTGTATATCCATTATTAGGGTTCCGCACCGGAAAAGCGAAAAACGGGACCCTCAAATGACGGATGACTCAAATGTCTGTCTGTCTGTCACACATGTTTTATTGAAAAGTCTGTAGTTTTAGTCACCGATCTTACAATGCCGATTAAGTTATGGAAATTGAAAAAATTATAACTAAGGTACTAGGTAGCCAGGTCGCGGATGGTCAGGATGGGGAACCTGATCACCCCGTTCAAGCGGCCAGCGGAAGGTAGTAATACAATGTGACCTAGTGTCGCTACTGCCTCGCAAGTGAGGAGGGTTGAAGTTGAACACCGGAGGTAGGGCACGAGCACCGCGCGAGGGTGGCACTGGTCGAGTTCCTAAGGAGATCCCAGAGCTACCCGTCATGCGCCGAGATGGTCACCGGGGGGTTTTAGTCAGTGGTGTCTGACATAACCCGGCCGTTTGTCTCCCCCAACGACCGGGTATCCAAAATGGATTTCCCCTCGATAAAAAAAACGTACTAGGTAAGGAAGGGAGCACTAATGCTGTTTGTCACCCGCGACGATTCCTAGCCGATACCGATTACAAGAAAGAGACGCCGACAAAGTTACGAGCAAAACATAAATTATTACTCGTCCGTGTAGTGCCGGCAAAGAATAGTACTAATCCGTCTCTACCCGTGGGTGTCGTAAGAGGCGACTAAGGGATTATGAACCGGAGGATGGGCAGCAGCATCTTTCTGTGTATCGTACCACCTTACTTCTGCGGTCACGAACAATAGCGGTCGCCAGCCGCAACGCGTGGTGACTATGGCAGATCCTTGTCCTGCAGTGGCCGTTTCATGGGATGCTATGATGACTCACAGATGGTGTTGCTTACATCGGCGACGTTCTGCTCGGAATCGGCGCGGTGGACAAATAGCCTACGACAGGATTTTTGAAAGCTCTTTGAAAGTTTATGGAAAATCTACACACGTCTAAAAATAAGCTAAGTTTACTTACATAATTAAGGCAAAGCCTGGCATATGCACTGCTGCGTCAAGAATCCGATCCGTGAACTTAAGTACCTACCTATGCACGATCTAGGTAGGCTTAGGTTAGGTTGGGCTTAGGTAACACAGAGATTATTGTTGTGTTAAATGAAAAGTGTATTTTGCGACGCAAACATCAATCACGTTCACATGAGATGGTTAATGCATTCTTCCAATAAGTGCAGCGGCCTGCATAAAAAACCTTCAAGGACTTCCTCCATTCACCTTTCTTCCATGATGTTATTAATAAAATAAAAACATCTCGATTTTTTTAATTAAATAACATATCTTCGACAGGAAGAAAATCAATCGAGTAATTACGTGCACGTAAGCATTTAATAAATAGTCTGGAATTCCCACGTTTTGGTTAGCAAGATTCTAGAACCTCAGACCACGTCGTTTGGAAGGGTAGTTCCGTTTTTGCACCGTCTACGTGACATGAACCAACCCATTAACCTGGAAATACCACCCAGCATCGTTTGGTAAAGATGGTGGGTCATTAACATCTAGCGTAAGCTGATTGGGCTGTACGTACGTCAGAGAGGTCAGAACGACACGCCGCCGCACGAGACTTCGTTTACGTTGATAAATAAAACACAATGCTCGCTCCTGTGAAGCAACAGTGTCGCAAGGAGCACCTGCACAGCCTGACATTGAAATAAAAAAATAAAAATTCGATTCGATTTAGATTTAAAAGCTCGCCAGTGTCTTCGAATCTAATCAGTGGCCAGTGATTTTAGGACTTTTTAAATAGACTTTTTCAGTGACGTGCTGTGATAAGGATATCTTTTGCTAGGAATCTTTTGAAGTCGTAAGTACATACTTAATCAAAAAATATTTTTTCTAGTACCTGTGCGACCGAGTTTTGCTCTGAAAACAATTAACGAATTTTCTTAGAAATTAGATCAAATAGATGATTTGTTCGCCCCTTTTCGAAAAAGCATAATAAACAAATAAGACAAACATTACTCATAATATATGGATAGTTGACGAAAAATGGAGGCACTTGTCCAGCAGTGGAATACCATACAGGCTACGTTTATACAAACAAATAACATTAATAACAAATAAAATTTCGAACGTTACAGTTTTACTTAAAAGAGTGAAAGATACAGTTTGAAAAATAAATCATGGTGGAACATTTACAAAGTTCTTGACTTTTGAAAAAGGAGTTCCTTGAAGTAATTGACGCAGGAAATAAACAAGTTAGACCAGAATGTACAGAAACAAGAAAAATACATGACAATACAACATCAGTCTTTTAAATCACAACGCATTTTCTTACAAAAAATCTAAATCTTCTTTAATTGCACCACTAACCTTACATTACCAAACCAAAGAAAACAAAACATTAGGTCAGGAGATAAAAAGCTGAAATTTTTATAAGCTGAAGCAGTGGCTCTACGATGAATAACGGCTTTCCCCACAGTATGTTACTCGGACCTTAAAACTGAACAACTTCCCTTATTGAACCTTTTTTTAATGTAACAACTGAGCAAGCAAGCTTGTGGGCCAACTGATTGTAAGTGGTCACCATCGCCCATAGCACCCAAAGTTTATTAGTAGCGTAATTGACACTAATAAGACAGCAAAACGTGTTGCCCACCCTGAGAACTATGATGGTGTGGCCCATATGCCAGTAATTTCACTGGCTCCCTTGCCCTTCAAACCGAAACACAACAGTGCAAACACTGCTGCTTTAAGGCAGAAAAAAAGGCGGGAGGGATTTCCCCAGAGGACTTAGCACAAAAGCCATACGTACCCTACCACTTGCTTCGAAATAGAAAAAAAAAAACAATTGTACTTCTACAGAAACTGGTATCAACTGATAGCGCTTTTTGTACGAGTGCTCGATTTTTTTTTGTATTTCGACCTGAATTCTTTGGGGAAAGTTGATTAGTATTATGGCCCGAGTAATATACCCAAAGGAACGCAGTCAGCTGAGCCTTAGGGTGAAGACATAAAGAACCACGTAACAAGTACATTATAAATTCAGTTCCGGTCGGTACTGGTGAAATAGGTCCAAATTATCTTAAGGATACAAATCGCTCCTTAAAAACTGGTCCGCGGGTGAGATGAGACAGGTTGACTGTACTGACTATCAGGAAGACGGGGGCCTTGTTTCGAATTTTTAGGGTTCGGAACCAAAATGGTATAAACGGAACCCTCATGGTGCGACTTCGTCCGTCTGTCTGTCACACCTGTATATCTCAGCAACCACTCATGCTATCGACTTGAAATTTGGAATAGTTTAAGAATAAAATTGCCCAACTTTAAAATTATTATAAATTTTATTATAAATTTAAAATTATCGTCACTAGGTCGCATGGGGTATCATATGAAAGGGCTTTACTTGTACATTCTAAAATTGATTTTAAATTGATTTTTACAATTGGTTTTGAAGTTATAATGAAAAATTTCTAAAAAGAAATACCATTCCCCCCATCTCCGAAGTTTGCAAACGGAATAATCTGAATTAATTACAGTGGATAAAAGTTTACGCAAATATTACAGGAATAATGAAATTGACTGTCTAAGTAGCTCAATTTTTTAGAAATATGCAAAAAACCTTTAGAAACAAATTTAGTTTTGCGGTCCTGAAAATGCACTTTATTGCTTCTAAAAATACTGGTATATCGGAACCCTTCGCGCGAGATTCCGACTAGCAATTAACCAGTTTTTTAAATAGATTAAGAGGAAGATAAAATTATGCGAAAGTGTAAAAATTATGCATACTATGCGAAAGTGGCAGGTTCAAATCCGGTTCGCGTTTTTTTTTATGTAAATGGATTTACTCTTGACCTCGATCTAGTCTTGAGGACAAAGATGAGGTCGACGATGGGACAAGCTTGCCCAGAAGAAGCCTATTTACTCGCTACTTGAATAGATTCGGGTTATACGAGTATAAGCTCGGTAACACAGACACAGGCAGAGAATTCCACTTTTTGACTGTGCGCATATAAAACAAACAAACTTTTCTTCCTCTTTTATCTATTTAAAATATTAAGTGACATCTGCAGTGTCTAAATGTCATAATTATAAAAACACAAAAAAATAACTCAGCCTTTTGCCTGATGTCGCTGACGAGAAATATAATTTCTATTTATTGTGTGATATTTACATTAGGATAGCCATAATTTTTATTGTAAGGACGTATAGTAGTAAAAACTTGTTTATACAATAACGGCTATTGTTCGTCGTAGGAGTTAATTTAATATAATTTAATTCTATAAAACTGTGGCTCGAGATTGTTTAGGTAATAAAAATAGCGGTTTTACTGTTGATTTCTTCCTTATCATTGTTTTCACCGACAATGGCTTGGCTTGCGTGAAATCAGAATAATTAGGGTAGGTAGTACTAGTACCAAGGTAATATAGGGTCCTACTGGTTGCTTGGACCACGAAACGCTCGCTACGAGACGCACAAAGCGCTTTGAAACATCTTTTATAATGCGCACTGCTAAATAGTGGATTTTTCTGCCTGCGTCTGTGTTACCGAGTTCATATAACACGAATCTATTCGAGTCGCGAGTGAATAGGTTTCTTCTGGGCAAGCTCGCTCCATCATTGACCTCATTCCTGTCCTCAAGAGTAGATCGAGATCTATAGAACGCATTGACAATAAAAAAACAACAATTGTCCCAAGAAACAGGTCTAAATATGAAAAAGAATTTGAGTTTCCATACAAAATGCTCTGGGTTTGGTGTGGTATTGTTGCTGCTTATTCATTGAATTCGAATAGATTCGAATATAATATTGGCAGGCATTTCGTTGCTCTATAAATGGGTCAACGCTTTCCGTCCAGCTTTTCGGCCCCTGCCACTACTTTTCTACCTATAAGTCTACCAATATTATATTCGAATTCAATGAGTAAGCAGCAATAATACCAAACCCAGATCATTTTGTATAGAAACTAATTTTTTTTTTCGTATTTAGACCTGTTTCTTGGTAAAGGACATCAAAGGGGTTGATGTCCTACATTCCGACACCCACCAACGCACAGCTGATCTATGAATAATAGTAGTAGGGCTTAGGGTAGTTTCTTTGCTCTATAAATGAGTCAACGACATCCGTTGCCAGTTCTCAGTCTAAATGGGAAGTTGAAATTCTTTTTTCTTGGGAAAAGTTGTTCAGTTTCATGGTCTGAGCAACATCCTAAAATTGTGTTCACTATTTCGGAAGAACCTTTTTTTGTATCTTATTGAAGTACCTTACATACGAGTAATAGACTTTAAGGGCACTGCATGTTATCCTACGTCATTGAGTACACGAAATTTGCAACTTTGTAGCGATAGTAGTGGCCTACTAGGTCCACAAAGCGTTGGTCTGCCAATCCGCAACCTGGCAGGTTTTGTACAGTCGGAGCAAAAAATGGGTTCGAGATAGAGTACACGAATGAAACCTATTCGTAGAAATAGAAGGTACCTATATAAGTAAAACACGACAGGTCTGCCTTGCATCCTCTTGGCAGTTTCGCTAGTCGGACCACAAATGTGGTCGGATGTGATCGGACCACAAATTTGATCGGACTGACGAAACTGCCAAGAGGATGCAAGGCAGACCTGTTGTTTTTTACTTATATAGGTACCTTCTATTTCTACGAATAGATTTTGTTCGTATAATGTGTCACTTAACCACTTTTCGCTCCGACTGTATAAAACCTGCCAGTTTTCGGATTGGCAGACCAACGTTTTGTGGACCTAGTAGGCCACTACTATCGCTACAAAGTTGCAAATTTCGTGTACTCGATGACGTAGGATAATATGCAGTGCCCTTGAAGTCTATAAAGTTCTGTGACAGTCAGACAGCCGCAAGTTATTTGTAATACTATGACCTTGGGCAGATCTCTGACCCCTGGGATTTGAGGCGTAGCGCTGGTCCTGCTTATCCTGGTTTTGACTTTTGTTACCACTTTTTTGGGGCCGGGTACGCACAAAAAATTAAAGAGAGCAATGAACAAAACGATACTGCGTATGAGATAAGGAAAATTGTCGGCTTATTAAATTATCTACTCGAGGTTTTGGAAAGTGAAAGGGTCATTTTAGGTCATGTTATATATATATATATGTACGTCTTCGTGACGCGCACAAGCAGGGCCTAATGGCGATTACTCTATCTTTCCGATCATGTAAGTTGAGCAACGTCGTTTCTGGCCAGGAGCCGGATGAGTGACCGCTTGTGATATAAATAGCGTCTTCTGTGCTACAGGAAGCAGGTTGTACATTTCGACAGGTAGGTTAAGATAAGATAACATCATTTATTTGCGATAAGATAATATCATTTATTTGCGATAAAAACCATTACAGGTGGTATGCAAATCAATTTAGATACACAGTACCTGGGCAACCGAGCTTCGCTCTGTATAATATTAAAAATCTCAAAGCTCACTATCAGATGGTGCTGTTGGGTTTCTGAAACGCGTTATTTTGAAGAAATGCTAAAAAAACAGAGAAAACGAATTTTCCCAGATATCTAGCTAAACCAATACAAATTTTGTTCGTTTCATAGTATTGGATAAACATAATTCATCACACTTTTGCTCATAAATATATATATATTTGTAATCGGTTTCTCGAAAACGGCTTTAACGATTTCGGTGAAATTTAGTATATTTACAGGGGTTTTAGGGGGCAAAAATTCGATCTAGCTTGGTCTCATGTCTGGGAAAATTCGTTTTCACCGTCTTTTTTAATATTTCTTAGCGCGTTTTAGTGCGTTCAAGAAACTTACAGCGCCATCTGTTGGCGGGTAGCATAGCTTGCTCACCCGATGATTTTAATGTTGAGGCGGCTATTATAGAGCGAACCTCGGTCACCCAGGTACTAATTATAAAATTATTAAATAATTTGAAAAGTATATAAAAAACCGGCCAAGTGCGAGTCGAACTCGCGCACCGAGGGTTCCGTACCACCTTATAGTTGAAATTTCAGTAATTTACTGTACTAGATAGAAAACAAATAAGTAACAGAACGGCGGCGCCTCATAAACCTTAATCAGATACCGGTATTCATCGTCTTTATAAAATTAGAACAAACACTCGTCTGTAATGTTACGAATCTTAGTTAACATCAAACAGACAGAAAGTTGTACACCTCATTTTGTAGAATAGGAAATTTTAACTTTAACTTCACTCTATATTCTGGAAATATGCAAATTTGTAAGACAACACAGGGACCTTTTTACACAGACAAAGGACCATCACAGTCGACCTCTTAATCTACGTCATCAAAATAGACTTGCCTTACCTACAATCAATTTAGAAATGTTCAACTTAAGTACTTATGTTATGGCTATAAGGATTTATAATAAAGTTCCTCAAGAAATAAAAAACGAAAGCAAACAGACAGTATTTATAAACATGTTAAAGAGACTGTTAACTATTAAATGTTTTTACACATTGCAAGAATTTTTAGAAGAGGCATTTTAAATGTGATGCTTATATGTCCTATCTAGAAAAGTAATAATGTTAATGTAAAGTGTATTATTGTATGTACCTAGGTATAATTTGCAGTGCCCTATGTACAGGGTTTCGTGTGTGATACTTGTTATAATTTAATATCTGTACAACCACTCGAACGCAATAAATGATTATGATTATGAGTATACTATGTAGGTATTGTAGGTAGTTCGCTTGGCATGGCAATAAGCCCAAAAAATAAAGAAAAAAACCGGTCAAGTGCGAGTCGGACTCGCGCGCCGAGGGTTCCGATATACCTATAGTATTTTTGGAAGCAATAAAGTCCATTTTCAGGACCGCAAAACTAAATTTGTTTGTAAAGGTTTTTTGCAGATTTCTGAAAAACTGTGCAACTTAGAAAGATCGTTTTATTTTTGCTGTAAAGTTTATATAAACTTCTGTCAACTGTAATTAATTCAGATTTTTCCTTACTCAAACTTCGGAGATAAGGGGGGGGGAATGGTATTTTTCTTGACATTTTTCATCATAACTTTAAAACTAAGAAATTTAAAAAAATACAAAAATATATTTTAAAATGTACAAGTAAAGCCCTTTCATATGATACCCCACTCGACCTAGTAGCGACAATTTGAAATTTGGCCCCCCCTATTTTGGCCCCCTTTATATTAATAATCATACTTTTTTCAAAATTTTTTCTTGTGCAATTAAGTTGGGCAACTATATTCTAAAACTATTCCAAATTTCAGGTTGATAGCATAAGTGGTTGCTGAGATATAGAGGTGTGACAGACAGACGGACATACAGACAGAGCGGCACCATAAGGGTTCCTTTTTTTTACCATTTTGGTATCGGAACCCTAAAAAGAAATTTAATGAATAAGTAAACTACATCAAATCAGTTAGTACCGCCTACTGAGTCCGCTTAGAAACACTTGTGAATATTTTAAGTAGTTATTCTAAGCTAGGTATACTGCTATGTCATAAATTGATGATAGCTCACGATAGCGGCAATTTTGATCGCAATCAAATCAAATCAAATCAAATCAAAATCGTTTATTCATTGTTGGATATTAAAATCTCTTAATGACGTCAGCTAAACTACATCGCTTCACAAACAATGTGGCGCCATTGTGGGAAAAAAAGAAGCGACAATAAAAACCCACGCGCTCTTTTAAATATGTTTGAATGTACAAGGTTGATATACAACATACATAGGTCAGTTTTAATTTTGAACTAGCCTGTTAGAACCGTAGTCTAATCCCATGGATTTTTCTCTTCTAGATAATCTGATATTTTATAATAACCCTTCTTACATAATTTCTGCTTGATTACAGTTTTGAATTTATCTAACGGTAAACTTTCAATATCAGTGGGTACCTTATTATAGAAGCGTATACATTGACCTTTATATGTTTTACTAATTTTGTGAATACGGCTGACATGAGAAGCAAGTTGATTCTTGTTTCTTATGTTGACACTGTGTCTGTCACAATTTTTATCAAAAATATGTATATTCCGTTTAGCATATATTAAATTCTCATAAATGTATTGCGACACAAAAGTCAAAATGTTGATTTCTTTAAATTTATTTCGAAGAGATTCTCTAGGCTTCATTTTATAAATTGCACGAACAGCTCGCTTTTGTAGTAAAAAAATGCTGTTTGCATCCGCAGCATGACCCCATAACAAAAGGCCATATGACATGAGACTATGGAAATAACTGAAGTAGACTAACCTCGCGGTGTCTACATCCGTCAGAGCTCTTATTCTTTTCACTGCGTATGCTGCAGAACTAAGTCTGTTCGACAATTTATTAATATGCGGTCCCCATTGTAATTTGTTGTCTAAGGTAATACCTAGGCACACAGCTGATTCCACAAGACTCAATTTATAGTTTTTCACTAATAGGCTTGTAGCAGTTGGCTTAACATTAGGCAAAACAAATTTAACACACTTAGTTTTCTTTTCGTTAAGTAACAATCATACAACAATGCAACTTTTCACGTACCTACTTAACGTAAAGTTACGTATAAGATATTTTTATTATTATTTTCATTTTATATTTCAGCATATCTCTCCGAAGAAGTAATTTGGCACGGGCTAAGGGCGCAAGTGCATGAGAGGGATTAGGTGCGCGACAAGAATTCGTACAATTCTGAAGTTGTTTGTATGCCTTTTGTAAAAGTGTGAGACAGGATGTAATTAATGGTTATTTATGTCACCCGCGAAAATAATACTGAATCGTAAATTGATCAATTTCCTAGTAAGTTGATCAACTTTCGAAAAATTATCAACCGCACCGAATTCGCTTCTGGCACTCGCCGCCGGCTGCTGCGGCAGCTCGCTCGCTCGGCTCGTGCGTGTGGTCGAAAGAGAACCTAACACAACCTATCCGATCCTATTTGGGAATAAATAGTAGATTAGTAGCCAAGGGCTGTAAGGCATCAATTGCAGCCCGAGATATTTAGGCGCACGAGCGCAGCGAGGGCGCCTATAGTTCAAGGGTGCAATTTATGCTTACACCCGAGCTAAATACTCTGCTTTACATCTCGATTGTGAGGTAAGTAGGTCCTTATTACCACCAAATTGTAGGTGACCAATTAGCGCTCTAATAATGTAGCTAGAAAAGCCCTAGGGCGGTAAGTAATTAAAAAAAAAACACTTCACTCTTTCAAAGCTCAATTACTTACCGCCCTAGGGCTTTCTAGCTACATTATTACCCTAGAGCGCTAATTGGTCACCTACAAGCTCCATTTGGGGGTAATAAGGACCTACTTACCGAATATGAGAGATGTAAATATATTTTAACGACATCGAATGATTGTTTTATTTGAAACATGATTCAATTCATCATTACATCTCATAAATAGCCCACTACAGGACAGGGAGCTCCCCCAAATTTTTAATACAAAAGGCGTGGTATATTTGAGGGAGGGAGATGTAGCGTAGCCACCACACGCTTGTTAGCGTTACGGCTGGTACAATTGATAGAGGTGGTTACTTACAGTATGGTGGTACGAAACGCAAAAGGACGCTGTTGCCTATCTGGTTCAAGTTCCCTAAGTCGTCATCTACGACACACAAGGGAACAGTTAATTTTCTAGTCTTAGCCGGCACCGCAAGGACTAAGTACTTATTCGTTTCATCATCACATAGCATCACACAGTCCACGGTTGGACAGGAATTATTCGATTACTACTTACTTAGAAATGCTTTAAATCTGTCAAAATCCAGATAGAGGCACAATTCTTGAGTGATTTACGAATTAAAACAAAATTAATTTAGCCCTGATAAACTCTTAAAACGTAAATCATAATCTTCTTAAAATTTAAGCTCAGGTCTCTTGTCTGCGAAGTAATCGTCACTGTGCGGTAAATTCGCACAACTTTATTTTAAAAAGTTATTATTATTATTTTAAGCACCACTCAAAATAAAAGTATCTACTTGCAAAACGATTGTGATTCCACCAGCGCAGGCGCAGTCTCCTTCACCTTGACAGCGCAAGTTAGGAGCACGTGCAGAGAATCCGTTTCAGCACCGGATACTAGTATTATATTAAGAGATAATAAAAAAAACCTGTAATGAACTACCCATACTCAGAACATTACATAACAAAAACGCAAACAACTTATAAACAAATTATACTTTTGTGTTTATGATAAAACAGCTTTAAAATTTTCATATATGTTTTGCTATCGAATTTTAAAAGCCAGTCAGGAAAGTAGTCGTCCGGACCTCTCTGTCAAGAGTTTCAGCGCCACCGCTAATTTATTTATTAAGAGGCCGAATGGGAAAATAAGGTTTTATTTTCATACGTCATCAATACAGGGTGTAAATAAAGCAAGATGATCCATCTGCATCTGCAGATTAATTAAAAAAATTTAAAAACTTCTTAAAAAAAGTAGTTTTAGCTTAAGAACAAGTGCAGCCTGGAGGTTTAAACGGCCTATACGAGTATGATCTGCTGCTGATGCAGACAAAGATGTTTTTGTATAATATCCAGTTACTAGCAAGTACCTATCCATTTCAAATAAATACAGTCGTGTAATTTGAAGCAAAATCAAATTTCATGATCACACAAATTTAAAAAAAAATCAAAAGAAAGCAGGTATCTTTTTTTATTGTTTTTACAAGGAACTAGTCAGACAGAAGCAAAAACACGATTCAGTATATTTCTGAAAAGTTTATTCGTCGATTCCCTCGGCTTTTAGGAATCGGCTCGAATGAAATAAATAATAATAAGATAAGAAACAAATTTCATTCTTCTTCTTCTTCTTTTCGTATCAATGGCAAATGATTTTATAGTAAGTTAGCCCAAAATGTGGCTACAGCAATAGCTCTTTGGTTGCTTTCAAAAAGGTCCTCCCTGGTGCAAGAAACTGATTGAAATTTACTGGCTGAGAAATATGCTAAAATGTAAGCAAAATGTACCCGATTCAGATTCAGATTATTTATTCAATGTAGATTCTTTGAGCGAGTCTACGCCGTTTCGGATCGTGCTATGGCATATGGCAGCGTAAAAGAAACGGCAAGAAACCACTGCAGCACGGCCTACTCTAAGAGTCGGTTTTTGACAATGTGTTTCTTGTGTTTCGCTGGAATATCAAAGCACCATACCTCTTTGTGATTCATATAGTCATCTAATCTATAGTAAGCTTACATCTGCCCGTTACATCTGCACCGTCTAGTTCTGTTCCCACTCGAGCATTTAGCCATTTGTTGGAAGGGGATAATAAATTCATTCTCAAATTCGTAGGCAGTTTCTTTCGAATCATTGTAGCTCCTTTTTTATTTTAATTTAAAATCAATATAAAGAACTTCATTGTAATAAAAAACAGCATAAACATCTGAAACAGGATTGGCGGTCTGGTGTACCAGTCGAGACACGTGGAAGGAAAAAGAGTAGGCCTTTGACCTGCAATGGATGGTTAAATTATAAAAATAAACGACCAAGTGCGTGTCGGGCCACGCGCAGTATAGGTTTCCGTAGTATTTCTGACGACTTTTTATCGCAAAGCAGGTTTTAATTAAGTATTTCAAAACGTTCATACTCGTAACATAAACTAAACTTGCTCAGCAAGGGCCTAGCGTCTGATTGCTAATGCTATTTTTATTATTTCCAGCTTATCGGCTATAGCTCATTAACCTGTTAAGCCTACTTAGATGAGATAGTTTTCTTTTTAATTTCATCATAATATACTACTAAGTACTGTGAATTTTTCCCATTTCCAATAACTACCGTTTAGCCGGCAGGGGGAGACACTCGACTCCAAAAAAAATTGCGCTATCAAGTAAAATATTTCGCAAACGAATACCTAAATCGAAAAATTATACATATATTCCGGCTTACATTATTTTTAAAAGACCAATTCAATGATACCTCACACGATGGGATAGACAATAAAAAAAAGCCATCCCCACTTTACTTGTAGGGGAGGTACCCTAAAAAAAAAATTTTTTCAAGATTAGATTTTACCTCTTTGTCGGCGTGAAAGAAATAAACATCTATCTATACTAAATATCTATAAGGGTCCCGGACCCTACTTGACTACGGAACCCTACAAAACCGGTCAAGTACGACTTATATTTATTTTCATACGACGCGAGCTTATCATACTATATCCTCATTAGTAACGTAAATTGAGGTAAATCTAAATTTAGGAAGGCATTAGGGGAGGGTAGCAATTATAAGATGGGGCGTCAAAAGAAGTCAAATGGCTTTCTTTGATTTTTCTTAGAGCGTAAATAAGGAACTTGCAATTCTTTCATGAAAAACCTAGTCTAGTACTTTTTTTTTTCATTAACCGCCATCACTTTCGTTAAACCCGTATGTGGGGTGATTAAAAAACTGTATATTTTGTGGGTATTCTCAAAATCCATACAAGAATAGATACACTATCCATCCATACTGTATTCGGTTGATCAAGATTCCTAAAAATGTTTATCAAGTTAAACTCCTTTGAAATAGAGTTATCCCAAATTGTCTCTATTTTCCCCATTTTACGGTAAAAAGTTTTTACACCTTCCGAGCTAAAATTCGTGCCTTAATTATATTGTAATAATTATAATTTAATTGTCTTTGGCACGTGGATTGATGTGAGGTAGGTGCGATAACAGCATTAATCGACAGAGAATACAAAGAAAATAACATATAATCGATTTCAGTAATTACTAAATCGATTTTCCTCATAACCTACTTTTGTATATCCGAGTACCACTTCTTGTTTCGAGTCGATTCTGGCGTGATGTGTTTATTCTTTATTGGACCAATACTCCGTCTCACAAACATCACTTTCGGTCGCATTGTACAGGAATCGTGGTGGAAGGATCAGCCAATCTGCGTTACCGACTTACTGTTCACGCAGACTTGCTTTTTACCCTGGGTGAATCAAATCAGCGATGTGCCACACGGGGAAGATGCTCCTTTCATGCACCCTTATATATAAAGTAACGCTTGTACAGTAAATCATATATTTTGAAAAAATCTATCCATTTCATTTATACAAGGTGTAACAGAAAGGGTATGTCAACCCTGAAGGATGTGATTCTACCCATGAAACTGAACAACTTTCTTGGAAAAATAGGTCGTAATACCATAAAAATTTTTGACCTGCCATAGAAACTAAAACAAAGGTCAAAACCTTTTTTTTCGTATTTCGATCTATGTTCCTTAAGGAAAGTTGTTCAGTTTCATAGGCAGAATAACATCCTTCAGGGTTGATATACCCTTTCTGTTACACGTGATGCTAACTACCTTGGGGCTGCCAGACCTGTCAGAAAAGAGAACAATTGACATGAAGTTAACAATATTTTATAATACAAATATTACAAAGGCAAATCTGTATTCTGTAAAATAACCTAGTTTATAAAAATATTTGAGGGGATAAAATAAATTAGAGCAGTTTATTACTTTTGACTATCCGTCACTGGCAACACCAATGCAGGGCGAGCTGAATCAGCTATAAAAAACAGGTCAAGTGCGAGTCGGACTCGCGCACCGAGGGTTCCGTACCACTAAGGTTAAACTACCGTCCCAGTTAAATGCGCGCGAGCCCGACACGTCCTTGACCAGTTTTTATTACTTGTTGTTATTCAATAGCGCACTATTGACATACCAATTTTCACGCTTGTGTTTCCCTTTTTTACGATAGAGCTAAAACAAAAATCGTGCAAGAATCGTCCAAAAAAACACGTTTTTAGTAGGAAAGCCCCCGTATTTTTTATTATTTGTTTTTATAGCGGCAACAGAAACACATAATCTGTGAAAATTTCAACTGTCTACCTATTATACGGTTCTTGAGATACGAGTACAGACAGATATCGGAGGCATATTAATAGGGTCCCGTTTTTTCACCATAATATACGGACGAAACCCTAAAAATGTGGATATTTCTGACTAAATGTATATAAAACGATAGTCTAAGTGTTTTTTATGTATTTTGTGGTTACAAACGTGGACCTCGTGTAATTGAATTAAATATTTTCCTAACTACAAAATTTTGTTTACTTTACGTCGCACTCTTTCGTGAACTCCATTATTACGAGTAGAGGTAATCTCCGAAATAAATCCACTGATGTCAAAAATTATGGGCGTTCATGGTGCACTGCACACAGGCTACATTTTACCGCAGGAAAATATGTGGCAGGGGAAGGAAATAAAATTCTACAACTACTGAATCGATTCCACAGTCGATTCTAAAAATCCTTTCCTAATTAAAAACTACCCACAACACAGTAGCACCATATTAGTAAAGCCTCGTGTGGTGCCGGCAAAGAATAATACCAACCCATCTCATGGGTGTCGGAAGAGGCGACTAAGGGTTAATGAACCAGAGGATGGGCAGCAGCATCCTTCTGTGTATCGTATCATTTTACATTCTGCGGTCTCTAACAACCGCGGTCCATGGTGCCAGCCGTAACGCTAACAAGCGACTATAGTATGGATGGCTATGGTACTTCCCCTCCACATTATTTCAGCTAAAGCTGGAATTTTGGAAGGAACTCCTTCCCGGTCCTGTAGTAGACGTTTCATGGGATGTCATGATGAAGTGGTAGTTACATAGGCTACTTTCCACCGCGGGAAAACATCTCTTTTCCACGAGAAAACATTTCAAGGAGAACGAGATCGCAGAACAGTCAGTGACTTCAATATTTTTTAAAAACACCGTCAACCATAGACTTTGATAAACGTTAGTTACCGGTTAGCAATTAACTCATTACAGAAATCTTTGCATAATATAAAGTTAGCAATGCTGATATTAAGTAGTTATCAGGTAGATAACAATACATGGGTAGGTATTTAATGTATAGAATTTCGCAATGACACAGTGTAATATAATGGCAGGTCTACAGACCTCACTTGCAATCAGAATGCATACGCACGTCAGTTCATGTAAGTAACCTCAATTTTTTTAATACCTAGTCGAGTCCTTGTAATGCGTTCCCTGTGCATCATTCATCGTTTGAGAAACAATAATATTTTTCACCTCACAAGGGTGGAAAACGTTGCTTTGTCGGTCGAAATCCGCGTGCAAGTCACTTTTGACCGATGACGTGGAAAAGGTGTATAAAATTTCATCGGGTCGAAATTTGCGTGCAAAAGTAATTATTGGCCGATAGCGGGGAAAAGGTTTTAAAATGAAAAAGTGATGATGAATTATGGTTTAGAGTACGCTATTCGTCAGCATTTCCCTCGCTGTAGTGAGGTGAAAAATTGTATGTTACCCTCGGCAGCAAAGTTATCAATACTCGCTTTGCTCGTGACTCAATTCTTCGCTTTTGCATGTACTTACTATGTTCTTACTTAGTACTAGAATTGGTAAAAAAAAACCGGCCAAGTGCGAGTCGGACTCGCGCCCTAAGGGTTCCGTACCTATCTACGATATGATATATTAAAAGCTTTTGCTCTTTGATTTTAAAAACTCCGCGACCATCCGACTTGACCCCACTTTTATAGAAAAGTTATTATTGAAACGGGAGCTCATCTTAATTGGTTACTATTAGTTGTCACAAAAATGGAAATATTTAATGATTTTAGACTTTTCCCTTTATTTGTACTGTGAGACCTAGCTTCTTGCCAAATTTCATATAAAGTGTGTTCCAGTACTACCAAAAGTTAAACATGTGATTTACTCGAAATCCTTTGAGGTTTGTTTGTTTTAATGTTTGACAATTTGAATTCTGAATTTATCTGTATATTTCATTCCAACATTTTTTTGGAAAAACGTAAATAAAAGTTGGTATTTCCATACAATTTGTATGGCATTACAAATTTAAGTTTGCGGTTGATAGTTTTTCCTTGAGTATTGCGAGAAAGTAAGTGCAGTGCTGCTGTACCATTTATTTTACTTACCGCACTGGTTCGGTAAGTAACTACTTACGAGCAATGTTTACGACCTTGTAAGTACGTTTTTCGAGCAAATGTATTGAAAATATTATTGTTATAGTGTAAACTCATAACTTCCTGAATTTTGAAGAAATAAATTAAATCGCGATAAGTGCTCCACTGGGCAATCGGATATTATTATTTATTCGATTATTATTTGTATGAAATTGTTGAATATTTGCATTAAATTTATTATTTAAAAATGATTAAGAATTTGTGCAATCAATAAGACTGAACCTTATATTTATAACCTTATGACGTCTGAAGATATGCCTCTAAAACTGTTAACAATTAAGTTTTCTGTCGTCATGACTCATGACATGACCGTGAGAGCGGTGACAAATATGAGACCGTTACACTAGTTACATACCTTTTATATAAGTTTTATCCTATAAATTTACCATACGGGCGTTTTCGGGGGCGAAAAATCGGTCTAGCTAGGTCTCATGTCTGGAAAAATTCGTTTTCCCCGTGTAAGCATTTTTTTTTATTACCCCGTTTGAGACAAAAACCTACAGCGCCATCTGTTTGCGGGTAGCATAGCTTGCTCACCCGATGATATTTAATGTTGAGGCGGCCACTTATATAACGAAGCTCGGTCGCCCAGGGGGGTGTAAGGGACTGCCTTCCGAATACTAAAAGGGCATGATCAGTCAATGTAACTGAACAACTTTCAGCGGATAAAACTTTCAGGAAAAAAAAATCGAACTCTCCATACAAATTATCCAATCAAGTTTGCAATTTTGTATGGAGAGGCCGATTTTTTTTTTAATTTCCTGAAAGTTTTATTCACGGAAAGTTGTTCAGTTACGTTGACTGATCATGCCCTTTCAGTATTCGGAAGGCTGTCCCTTACACCCTTTATTTATAAGTAAAAAGCCACAAAAAGCTTATCGGTGTAAAACCCTGCCCAAAATAGTTTGCTCAATCACTACGAATTCTTAACGTATCTTTTTTGCATCCTTAACCGCAAAGGTGAACGCACCGTACTGTATGACGCTAAATGGAAAAGTTATAGAGACTTGCATAAAAAGGTTGTTGGGTGGGATACTTACATTTGCCCCTAACCTTGATGCCGCCGCGCCGCTTACGGAACCGATATTAAAATAACTGAAATTGGACGATATGACGATAAAAACTTTAAATATAACTTATTATACCAACAATTTAAATACCTAGGTAAGTATGAGAAATCTAACAGTCGGTTTCTTAGTGAAACCCTCGATGATTGTGTGAATTTCTGTAGATCCTATGACATACCTACAGAACTACGAGTACCAACTGACTTCCTGCGGTCAGTCCGAAAGCACAAGCTTTAACTTTAGATTTGAAAAATTGCTAATATTTAAATCTTCATTTAGAAAGTCCGCGAAATTGAAATTACTAAAGCTTCCTAACTATAACGGATGTTTTGAGGAACGTACAAAAGAGTAAATCTATATATATAAAAGAAGAAGGTGACTGACTGACATATCAACGCACAGCCCAAACCGCTGGGTCTAGAGATTCCAAATTTGACATGTATGTTCCTTATGAGGTTTAGGGGTGCACTAAGAAAGGGTTTTACAAAATACCACCCCTAAGGGGGTAAAATAGGGGATGAAAGTTTGTATGAAAGTCCGTCAGTTTTGAAGTTAGGATCTTCAAAATTTGTATTTAGGCTGACTGAAAATCTATAGATAATTAAATTTGTAGTAAGATGCATTTATTCAACTTGGTACAAATGCATCTTTTACGTAGGGATCAAGAAGGATAAGCGTTCCACAAAATATGTTTCAGTCAATTTCGAGTTCTGTTTTTTTATAAAATCTACGCGGAGAAGTCTCTCAACAGCTAGTATGTAATAAAAACAATCGACAGCGTAAGTGAAAAGAACAAAGCAAGCTATGAAAATGATTTTTCATCTCATCTATTCGAAAATCGCTGAACGGTTCGTCAATAAAGGTGAACAAAATAGCTGTTTTCTCCAAGTGACTTTCGTAGCAGGTAAAAATGGGATTTCAAATTAGAATTTGAATTTAGGTCCACCATAGGGATATTTTAGGTGAACCATAGAGGTCGAACCAAAATATTGTATGAAAAATGATACTGGCCGGTTATACTACTATCAAAATTATTATGAATATAAAAAAAGATATATGCTTGAAATGTAAACAAGACTACCAACCAAAGAGGTTCTGCTCCTAATTAATACAAAATGTCAATAACATTTTCAGTTGTTACAAATAATACTTAATATGATTTTTTGTATTGTTTCATCAAGTAATAATATTGTAATGGTATTTTATATTTAAAATTAATGACTAGTGTGTGTCTCAATGAGCCTCTTATTCTTTTCTCATACAGGGAGATGAAAAGAAGAGTGTATTACGCGGCTGCAAACATATTTTTACCTTGGGCGACCTATTGAATCCCTCGCTACGTTCAGGATTCTACTTTAGAATCCCTCGCCATGCTCGGGATTCTACTCAAGAATCCTTCACTTTGCTCTGGATTCAAAATAGCGCCCTCGCCCTAAAAATATTATTTTACAGCCTTGTGATACAATCTACTATTTCATTCCATCTATTCGAAAATCGCTGAGCGGTTTGTCAATAATGGCTGTTTTCTACAAGAGACTTTCGTAGCGGGTAAAAATGGGATTTAAAATTAGAATTTGAATTTAGGTCCACCATAGGGATATTTTAGGTCAACCATAGAGGTCGAACCAAAATATTGTATGAAAAATGATACTGGCCGGTTGTACTATTAAAATTATTATGAATATAAAAAACGAAATATGCTTGAAATGTAAACAAGAGTATACCAACCAAAGAGGTTCTGTTCCTAATTGATACAAAAATGTCAATAACATTTTCAGTTGTTACAAATAATACTTAATATGAGTTTTAGTATTGTTTCATCAAGTAACAATATTGTTATGGTATTTTATATTTAAAATTAATGACGAGTGTGTGTCTCCATGAGCCTCTTATTCTTTTCTTATAGAGGGAGATGAAAAGTAGTGTGTATTACGCGGCTGCAATAATATTTTTACCTTGGGCGACCTATTGAATCCCTCGCTACGTTCAGGATTCTTGAGTAGAATCCCTCGCCATGCTCGGGATTCTACTCAAGAATCCTTTACTTCGCTCTGGATTCACATATTATTTTACAGCCTTGTGATACAATCTACTATTTCTCAAACATGCTTGGAAATTCAATAATTATTTTTGCAACCTTCTTAGAGCAAAATCGAAGTATCCGTACAGGTAAAAAACATGCGAGCAGCGGCCGGGAAAGTTAGTATGAAAATCCATTTCTTCCGTGCCAAACGGTCGAGAAAACTACTATCAAAACTCATTCCTGTCATCTAATTTCAAAATGGAACCAGCTTTTTCTCCAAAGCATGGTAACCAAGGAGATGGCAACCAATGAAAGCTCAGGGTCCTAGTTTTGAACTCATCTGATGAAAAAAATAATTTCCCTAATTTGAAATGCCTTGACCAACAGCTAAAAAAGTAAATTATAATTATTTGTGTTATTTGGAATCAAATATTATTTCATAATTAACAAATGTTATTCTTTAATTTCATAGATTTCATTAAGATTCTGTTTTTATTCTATATCTATTTATCAGTAGAATAGGTTCCCCGAACATCATTCTTTATCAAAAGTTATTAACGGGAACATCATATTAACTTATTGTATTTAATTTAGTGATTTAGGTATAATTGTGAATAAAATTAATAAGTCAATGGAATTTAGAAATAGTGCTTCAAATATCATGTATGTCATGACTATTTAAAATCTTATGAGAACTTTTTCAGTGGCAAAAAGAGAAGAGACTGAAAATGTAAGTAATTTATGTAAGAATTTGAATATCCGCGCATTGTAAAGCAAAGAAAGAAAGAAAAGCCTTGCCCGAAATCAGGTATTGATGGACTCACGTATGTGGGCCTCGGCTACCGCCGCGCCTCTGCCCACATAATCACGTTCGTCCCTCAATACCCGTTTATTCGACCGCTGCAGTAATGTACTATTATTTTAACACTTCCAGTGTTCGGATTAATCTACAAAGTAGAAAATCGCAAAATTTCACAACTACAGGCAGGATTCGAACCTGCGTCTTCTCCGTCAGTACCGGAGACGCTTTACCAACTAGGCTACTGTGGTCCTGCCTGATATTGTGAAATCTGCGATCTATACTCGTATACGCATTCCAAAGTTGCGTTAGCGCTGCCACCTAGTAAGCATTAGCTGTACTAATGTTGGTGCTGCCACCTAGTAGGCATGAACTGTAGTAGCCCAACTAGTCCATTATTGCAAATCAGGGTTGGCCTGGATAATTATCGTGATAATTATCGTTGATAATACGAGTAACTGTTATTGTACAAAACAAAACGAAATAATATAAATGTGTATTCAAACGCATGTTTTTTCGTCAAAATATCAAGCGTGTATCCAAACGAACGCCAAATGTCATTCATCTACAGGGGAATTCCCCTCACTGTTATTTGTTTTCGTGAACTGTAGTTTGTGCGCTGCGAAATTAAATAAAGAAAAACATTATGCCTAGAAAACTTAATCCAATATGGTCAAAGGTTGACTGCATTAAAACTAAAAATAGTGGTTTATGGGCTAGATGCAAGAAATGTAAAAAAGAAATGCAGGGAATCTTGCGATAAATGAAAATATATACGTAATTTGATTTGATAGTCAGATTAATATCAGATAATTATCGGATAATTATCAGAGGAAATAATTATCTTGATAATAGCCAACCCTGTTGCAAATAGAATTCAAGTCGAAAATTGGTAACACTACGTATAATTGAAATCGCAAAATTTCACAACCACAAGCAAGTTATCTTTTAACATAAAGTAGCAGATCTAAGGCCGAGCTTGTATGGGGTACCTTGCACCTAAACCTGCTCGGAAGAAACTTGGCAGGAGTCAAGTACATACCCATAGGTAACATATTAGAAGTGGTGCTCCCCAGCAGGACGCGAATGAGATGCACAGTGGGGCATAATGTCGAAAATGTGTAGTTTTAAAATTGTATCTGTTGAACCGACATAGGTAGCTGGTTGAAAATTTCACAGAATATATATTTTTTAAACAAATTATAATAAAAATTTCAAAAAAAAAATAATGGGGGTCGCCATACAAGAAACGTATTTTTTTTTGTTTTTGCTCTATCGTCAGAACGGTTAGCAATTCGAGTGTCAATCTTGGTATGCGTATAGTTCACTAAAATGTCAATAAAATAATGTGTTCTAACTGACTGACAGACTGACTGACTGACGTCTATCCGTAACCGCTTTAGCTATACGTGTGAAATTTAGTATGCAAATTTATTGCATGCCACAAAGAAACACCACCCAAGAAAGGATTTTCCAAAACTCATCTTCCAAGGTGATGAAATAAGGGATGAAATTTTTCAAAATTTTTACTTAGCTTAAACTTTCATCCCTTATTTCCCCCCTTGGGGGATAAGTTTTGAAAAATCCTTTCTTGGGTGGTGTTTGTGGCATGCAATAAATTAGCATACTAAATTTCACACGTATAGCTAAAGCGGTTACGGATAGATGTCAGTCAGTCAGTCAGTCTGTCAGTCAGTCAGTCAGTCAGTCAGGACATATTATTTTATTGACATTTTAGTGAACTATACTCATACCAAGTTTGACACTCGAATTACTAACCGTTCTGACGATAGAGCAAAAACAAAAAAAAATACGTTATTTGTATGGCGACCCTCATTTTTTTTTTTATTATAAGGTGATATATTTGTTTAAAAAATACATATTCTGTGAAATTTTCAACCAGCTACCTATGTCGCTTCAACAGATACAATTTTCAACCTATTAAAAAACTACTATTTTCGACATTATGCCCCACTGTGCATCTCAGTCGCATCCTGGTGGGGAGCACCACTTCTAATATGTTACCTATGGGTATGTACTTGACTCCTGCCAAGTTTCATCCCAGCAGGTTTAGGCGCAAGGTTCGCCTTGTTAGATGTTCTACTATTAAATTTTATCTCCACCTGCAATATTTTATTAAATTTAAGTTACTCAAATCCTATAGATCCTTGTTTTCCTCTTTTCATTTCCGCAGACCGCAGACAGGGATTTTCTTTTCTTTTTTATTTCAGACTTTTTTTATATTTTTCGGATTTTTTAAGTGAAATTGTTCTTCAAAATTTGCGATCGCCTTTTAAACCTTTCATATTTGCTACCCCACCCACTTCAGAGAATTAAGAGTTAAACTTTTTCTCGTGATGCCTTGTTTGGCTCCAAGAATCCATCTTAATTGACTTTTCATAATTTTTGTCAGTGTCAGTCGCGCTATTTAGATGAATTATTAATTATTCGATCCAGCCGTTTATTAGTTACGAGAGAACATGGGAACGGACTTACATACATTCCGGTCAAACACATAATTCTCCTTTCGGGCTTCGCCGCAGCTAAAAAATTACGTATAGCTACGTTTTTAAAATCGTGAACAATATCAACAAGTTATATATATGTATATTCCGCATTTTATATAAGGACACTATTGGTATATCATAAAGGTCCAAGGACAAATGTTCTTTCCGATATTCGGCCTCCTTGCACCTTTTATCAGAAGCACTCAAAGGAGGTCGCTTCTTCCTTTTTCAGACCGACACTTATGATTGAAAACAGTCTGTGACTACAAAACAAATACAAGATTATTTATTTCTCGATTAATTTAAATCTATAACTATATGAAACAAAAACTAAATCTTGTATTAGAAAATCGTGCAATATCACCAATTCTGTTACAGTTTAAAAATAATATTTTTTTTCACGAATATTCCTTATGATCGTATTGGAAAAACCCGACCAGTTTTAAAGTTGCACTGATTCACAATATCAAGGAATGAAATCATGATTAACATGAGACGCACGAACGCAGCCCGCATTCCACCCGCATTCTGACATTTATAGATACTTCTATATTGTGTTGTTTCTGCGTATTCCTCTCAGGACAATCAGAAAAAAAAACAGCTTACAAGAATCTACATTATGATGTAGTAGTCTAGAATTATCGAGCTCAAATATGTGTCCACTTTTATTTATTTAAATAAAAAGTTTGCAAATTTAACGCCACACACGCTTATCTCTAAGATTGGTATAAAGACAAATAAAAAAAAAAAATGAAATGATAATAATGAAATCACTATTTATATTTTCGAATAACGATAAACTAGTGATGCCAAACTAATTTATATAAAACTCTTAAGAGCTCCTCACCCACTGTTTTAACTAAAACTAACGAGGATGTTATCTCGTTTAATTCCAGATGCGGCGTCAGCACACGCCAGGCTTGACGGCGGCACTATACATGCTCGCCCTCCTTCAGTCAACAGGCGCGCAGTTTGGCAACCCCGTCTCCTCCTTAATGAACTTTCTCAGCGATGGCACGAACCAGCTCGACAACGAACCCCCAGACATCACCAACTTACTATCGGAGTACGACTTCATAATAGTCGGCGCTGGTACAGCAGGATGCGTGTTGGCCAATCGATTGACAGAAATCCCAGAATGGAAGGTTTTATTAATAGAAGCAGGTATAAATGAAAACTTCATCATGGACATACCAATCGTGGCCAACTACCTCCAATTCACAAACGCGAATTGGAAATACAAGACCAAACCTTCTGCAAAATATTGTGCAGGGTTCGAAAATCAACAATGCAACTGGCCAAGAGGCAAAGTGGTCGGAGGTTCAAGTGTTCTAAACTACATGATCTACACAAGAGGAACACAACCAGATTATGATAATTGGAGAAACATGGGCAACGAAGGGTGGGGTTGGGATGATGTGTTACCGTACTTTAAAAAGATCGAAAATTACAACATACCACAATTCGATAACTCGAAATATCACGGGAAAGGTGGGCATTTAAACGTAGAGCACGCTCCTTACCGCACTACTAAAGGTAAGTCGTGGGTAAAAGGAGCACAGGAGTTAGGTTTTAAATATGGCGATCACAATGGACCCAGTCCATCTGGAGTGTCCTTCTTGCAGTTGTCAATGAAGGACGGCACTCGACATAGCGCTAGCAGGGCTTACCTACACCCTATCAATAGAAGACCCAATTTGCACCTTACAAAAGGAACCATGGCTTTGAAACTCTTATACGACAACACCAAGACGAAAGTTATAGGGGTGGAGTTGGAGAAAATGAAAAAGAAATACAAAATTTTGGCAAAGAAAGAAGTAATTTTGTCAGCAGGAGCGATCAACACCCCACAGTTGCTTATGTTATCAGGTATAGGACCTAAGGATCATTTGGAAGAGATGAAGATACCAGTTGTTAAAGATTTAAAAGTAGGATATAATTTAATGGACCACATCGCTGCTGGAGGGTTACAGTTTGTAGTGCAACCACAAAATTCATCCATTAGTACTGAACACATACTCAATCATCTGGAATTAGTATTTAAATGGATGAGAAATCACAAAGGGCCGCTTTCCGTACCCGGCGGGTGCGAAGCATTGGTTTTCATGGATTTGAAAGACAAATTCAATACAACAGGGTGGCCAGACATGGAGTTACTCTTTATCAGTGGAGGACTGAACTCGGACCCTGCTTTGCCGCTTAATTTCGGTTTCAACGAACAAATTTATGCTAACACTTACGGACCCTTGGGAAAATCGGACGTTTTCATGGTGTTTCCAATGTTAATGCGACCGAAATCTAAAGGTCGAGTGATGCTGCAAAGCAGAAACCCTCGAACGCATCCCGCTTTAGTCCCGAATTATTTCGAGTACCCGGAAGATTTACAGAAAATCGTTGAAGGAATGAAAGTTGCGATACAAATATCTAGACAGCCGTCGATGAAAAAAATAGGAACGAAGTTGTACGATTTACCTATTGAAGAATGTTTGAAGTACGGACCTTTTGGAAGTGACGAATACTTTGCTTGTCAAGCTCAGATGTTTACGTTTACAATTTACCACCAGAGTGGTACATGCAAAATGGGTCCTCAAGGAGATCCCGACGCAGTTGTTAATCCGAGGTTACAGGTGCATGGTATGAAAAACCTTCGAGTTATTGATGCTAGTGTAATGCCTCAGATTACCTCGAGCCATACAAATGCTCCGGTGTATATGATAGCTGAAAAAGGTGCAGATATGATCAAACAAGACTGGGGGAAGCTATAACACTTCAATGTTTTAAGTGTTAGCTAACTGAAATAAATAGCTTCTGATTTACCAGAAGCTAAAAATAGTTAAATAAATTTACCATTCAAAGCATATCTGTGATGTTACTTAAAGTAGTTATACTAGAACGAAACACAATAGTTTGAGAACCGAAGAATACTATGTAAGTAGGTTTATAAAGTAATTATTTATTAAATAAATACAATGTTAAATAAAAATATATCGAAATCAAAGTTTACTTTTTATATGTATTCTTTATTGTACACAAAACAATTATAAAATGATACAGATGTAGTTTACAATGGCGAGCTTATCTCTTTGAAGAGATCTCTTCCAGCCAACCAATATTAAGTAAGAAAATATAAGTATATAGACGGGGACAAGAATGTGTACACAATTATTAAGATTAAATAATAGTAGGAAAATATACACTACATATTAATCATACATACATAGTCATAAGTTAAATATACTACTTATACTGACTACATACCATATTACTTATATACCAATAATATAATAGAATACTACATACCTAAACTATAATATAATAGAATAATACATAATAATATTTTAACAAGATAAGATCGATAAGTAGTGCTCTTTTAGCCTTTTTTTAAAAGAAGTAACGGAAGGGCTGTCTTGTATCGATTTAGGAAGCTTGTTCCACATTCGAGCAGCTCGCGAAGAGAAGGAGTTAAATAGGAAATTTGTGTTTGCTCTCGGACATTCCAGCATCTTAGTGATGCATGGACGCCTAGAACGCCTTTTTCATAAATTTTAAGACACATTTCGTCTTTAACCCTTTTACTTAATTTAAGTAGTTTTCTTACAATCTTAAATCATCGATAATAGCTGCTTTCAACTAAGCAAGACGGACGTATTATAAATAAATTTCCTCATTCTGGAGAAATGTCACAGATAATTTTTGTAAAAAAAGTAAATAAACGAAGTACAAAATAACTCTGGCTGTGACCGTTAATGCACAGAAGTCAAAAAATGTGTCGCGGGTATGAGCTTATCCTGCACACGCTATACAGGACAGGAAAACGGTAGCTAGGATGTCCTACCCAGGTACGGTCGGAGTGACAAAATGCGGAAGAATCCGGAATTCCTCCAAATTTCCGAATGGCTGCAGGAGGTTCGAAAAGGGACGACTGGCGGCAAATATTCTCTTTGGGTCCCCAGCCTAGCTGAAAGTATGTCTAAACCAAGTCCTAAAGAAAACGTATTTAGAAAAAGACATTTATTAAAATCTTTGAACAGGTAAGTAGAGTAGCGCAACCTGATCGAACCAACGAAACATAAAAAGTGCCTGCCAATAAAAGTTATGCAAATATTCACATTAGTAAAGGTATATGAAATACACCAGGCGTTACATTACCTTCCTTTATTGTTCTATAGAGAAGGAAATTCAATCTTAATTTTATAGTATCTGACGTATCAGGGTTTGAAATATAATTATTTTAACAGTTTTTTTAGGGCAGTATCAGATTGTGATCGTTGCCTTGACGGGCCGGTACGTCATGATGACATGCCAAGGTTTAACATGAAAAGGTTATGAAATGTAGAAACTTAAAGCTTAACACAATACCTGTATCTGCCTGGTAACAGATTAGATACTAGTAAACTGACGCTTGGTATGAATAATTTGGAAAAACCAACGTTTAAACAAAGCAGATGCCTAATAGAAAAGATCAAAAAACTATAAGTTGAGGAATAGAACCTTTGGTCCGAGCCTCAATAGAAGGGGCTTAGATGGTGGATCTACTAGAGTCTATTCGAGTTTTTAGGGAAATTTGTTTGAAGGTTAATAAACAATAATAAATGCAGCGTTATTTTCATATTAGACGGAGCGTAAGGCAGTGGTGGCGGCTTTTAATAGATGTCGTGGGTGCTCGTGCCCAAAATATTCTGATAAACTCTTTTACATGAAAATTCGCACCCATATTCCTGGGCTGATTGAGCCCCCGAGTACCTAAAAAGTCAAAGCAGTTTACTATTAATACCTGGGCAACCGAGCTTCGTTCTTTATAATCTTAATCAATGCCCATCAACAGATGGCGGTGTAGTCAAGAAATGCTAAAACAAACGGAGAAAACGAATTCATCCAGACTGAAACCTGGATAAATCGATTTGTTGTCCTCGAAAACCCGGGTATAATTAATTTATTAAGTAAGAAATTTAAATCAAATATTTTTTAACGCCACAAGTGAGCTAACGAATTGGTAGATCAATCTGACGTTAAGTGGTCTTCACAACACATGAAACATAAGTAGGTACTGTCTTTTTTTTGTGACATAGTTTGAGACCAAATAGAACAGCAAAGCGCGTTGCCTGCCCTGAGAGCTAAGATGAAATGTCTCATATGCCAATGATTTGACTAGCATATTTAAAAACTAGGATTACACACTACCGATACTTAACTACAGAAAAAAAAACCGGCCAAGTGCGGGTCGGACTTGCACTGCACACCGAGGGCTGGTTCCGTACCGCTAAGGTAAAATACTGTCTTAGTTATCAGAAGTGTATTAAATTCGCGCGAGTCCGACACGCACTTGACAAGTTTTTGTTATTTGTTGTTATTCTATAGCTTATGCACTTTAAACATATTTATTTTCACGCGTGTTAGTTTTCCGTCGTTATAAATTCGACATAAATTTTGATAATTATAGGTATTAGATTAGACAAAGCCCCAATAAATTCATTATTCGATTAGAATCGTCATTAATGACACGCAATCACATTTTCTTAACTAACTTGCACTTGCAAAGAATAATACATAACTATAGTAATACGCCAAAAGGCCTACTGAACGCGTACAAATTCGCTCACGCCATGCCATGCCATTGACACTGATACCGAACCGACAAATTACGAAATCATCGGTAGAGCTGCAAAACTTTATAAAGTGTATTAAAAGATATGCACCAGTTACGGCTCAGTGTTACATACACACAGGTGCACTAAAAGTTAACTTTGACTTCTGAAAGTGATAGAATAGAAAAACCACATATCTACCAAACATAATAACTATTCATATGGGTAAAAAAAAACTGTGAATTTGTGAAGCTTAGAAATGGATGGACGGATGTGTTGACAAAATTTTTAGATGCAGTCAATGCTAATGTAAGTCTACCTAAATATTTACATAAAGAATAGTAAAACTGTCAAAGGTTTAAGTACCTACTCCTCAAAACATACCTGAAACTTTCTGTGTCAAAGAAACAGGAAAATAGAGCACTAAACTTGAAGTGATTAGCTTCACAGTAGCTAATGAGCAGGGTTGGCAGATGCCAAATATATTTTTCGTAACAGGGATGTCAAAAATCTCGTAATTTCAAAACATAATCTCGTTAAATTTTAAAACATTGAAAAATCTTACAATAACCATTGTTTAACCATGATTTCCAATACATATTTCTAAAGAAGTTATCCTAGGCTTGAGTTCCTATAATGTACTTGTTGCTTGCTTGCTTTGCTCTCTATCCCATTCTAGTAATTTTCTTAGCTGGAGCTGGAGGAGTAGGTGCAAAATTCAATTGCCATTGTAAATGTATAAAACAAGTCACAAAGAAGTAACGTTTCAACTGCTTTATACCCGTAAAAGAAGAATTTTTCCAAACTCTATGTATCAATAAGAATATTTGAAATAAATTATAAAAGTTCCGGGTTAGATACATGGTGCCGTCAACATCATAAAAAACTTTATTTATCATGGGCTTTTTTCCGTCAAGAGCACTCTAAATATTGTGAACTTACGAAAAATCTCGTACGTCTGGCAACCCTGCTAATGAGATGATACTTACTTACTACTTACTCCTTTGGGGCAACGACCCAAAATGAGTCTTGGCCTCCGAAACGAGAATACGCCACTGGTCCCGGTCTTGTGCGGTGGTTCGCCAGTCGCCTGCCTGGAGCTCGCGCAGAATGAGATGATACGTGAGAAAGAATATAAAAAGCAAAAGCTGCTAGCTGACAACAAACGTTCCAAACACTATACAAGCTATAACAAAAAGGGTACATAACAAGTGAATCTGCCCATAAAACTGAACAACTTTTCCTAAGGAACATAGATCTAATTAGAAAAAAACACGGGCCAAGTGCGAGTAGGACTCGCGCACCGAGGGTTCCGGTCTTAGTTATGGACGCGCAATCACGAAGAAGTGTATTAAATACGCGCGAGTTGGACACACTTCTTTTTAGCTTTATTGTTAGTTCTTCTATAGCTTCTGCACTATAAACATACCACTTTTCACACTTGTAAGTGTTCCCGTTTTTACGACAGACCCAAGATCGAGCAAAAACACGACTTTAATAGGGAAGCCGGCCTTAATGCATTATTTATTTTTATTTGTTGTAATAGCACCAACAGAAATGCATAATCTGTGCAAATTTCAACTGTGTATTTATTATATTTAATGAGATACAGCCCGCTGCCAGACAGACAGACATTGGAGGCATATTAATAGGGTCTTTTCATTCCATTTTTCACCCATTAGGTACGGAACCCTAAAAAATACCTCTCATACAAATTTTATTAACAGCTTTTGCAATTTCTATAGAAAGATTTATGTAATCGTTTTTCAGCCTAGTTCCATGGGATAAGTTGTACAGTTTCAGTCAGAATCACATGCATCCTTGTCATGCTGTTTTTTTACACGTGTCTGTTTGTCCCTTTATTTATTCAATACAAAGCAAAATTATTTCGACCAGTTATTTCTTTTTGAATTTGGATTGAGTTTGATCGCTCTTCAAAAGGATCTTGTCTAACTCGTTTCGGCTAGAGTTTAAAGTAATTTAAGTTCCAAGTATGATTGCCCCTCTTAAACCTATGTCGATGTTGCAATAGGTGGAGTTCCTATTCCCCGACTGCCACAGCCTAGCTCTATCTATGTCAGTTCATATTGATCTCCGTGTTTAGAATAGTCATTTTCATCTCTTTATTAATAAAAAGTAAGTGTATTTACGCTTGCATCAGTTTCAAAAGTTTCAAGGGAAGCAGCACTTTCATATGTAAGTCTGGTCAATTTCATAATTCGCTCTACTTTTGAATTACTCTGAAAGATAATTAAGTAACACAAAACGCAAACATTACAAATTGACAGTGGAAAGGCAAAACTGCTTCGGTTATTTAAGGTTGTTTGGAAGAGATCACTCTTAGTGATAAGGCAGCCTTTGTGAAGTGACGTAAATGTAACTGAGGTCATTAAGAAATTTTTAACACATTTGCTCATCAAAAAGCTCTATTTGCACTGTATTTAGGTCCATAATCCAGCTTATTAAACACGCGTGCTTTTTCCATTATATTACCGCACTATTGTATGTTTTATTTTTATTTTCAAAAGTATCGACTCCTACAATTAAAAAACATTAATTAATGTACTTCCTCAACGTAGAAAATACTAAGGCACAAAACACAAGTCTGGAAAATCGGGTGTACGTAGAAATCTAATAAAAATACGTAGCTTGTTGTCTACGAATTTACCTTCGAGAAAAGAGGTAAGCAAATTTTACCTACTTGTTTTTATTCGCAAATGTGTTGAAAAACGTCATAAAATGCGCGTGCGCTTTGGTCATTACACTCACGGCTCCATTGCGCCCTCGCCTACGGCTCCATTGCGCCCTCGCCTGTGGCTCGGGCTGCAATTCTCGAGCCTCGTGCGTAATCAACAAAATAGCGCCCTTGCATCTTAATGTACTATTTTAATATCCTATAATAAATAAAGAACATTTTGATTTTTTTCCCACCATTTTATAAACTCGTTGATCGTAACATGTTTTCAGTGATATTCATTCAATGGCGCCAACACAAACGGCGACATGTTCTCGCTGCAAGACCTTTGAATTCAACATTATGGGAATTCAACTTAATGGGAATCCAACTTAATGGTCCTGAAGGTTAAAAACTAGATTATGGTCTAGGTTCGATATTTCTACAATAGGAACATTAATTATCGTGTGACCGACCTCACGCAAAACGAAAGTACAATTCCTAGTTTTGTAACGTAACCTTCATCGGTGGTAAACTAATTGTTACTCGTAGTAGTCAATACCACTTATTTAAATACGAATTGAGATTAAATTTTGTATCTAAAGGAATCGTTATTGAACAGAATGGTAGCTTACCTACAACAACTTTAACACGAAAGCACAGTAAGTACCTACAGGGTGTAAATGCCGAAGCAAGTTTCCTTTCAAGGGTGTGCTCAGACCACGAAACTGAACAACTTTTCCATAGAAACACGGGATTTTTTTTGGCTTCTCCATACAAACCTTCATTAGTCGACAGTGCAATTTGTATGAAACACCCACAAAAAAAATTCCGATTTCGACCCATGTTTCTTTAAAAAAGTTGTTCAGTTTTGTGGTCTGAGCATTCCTTTAAAAGGAAACTCGCTTTTGAATTTACACCCTTTATAGGTAAATACATACATAGAAAGATATACAGATAGGGATGGAGATAGGTATATCCCTAGAGTATATGGAGCGCGCCATCAGAATTCAAAAAACTAAGAGCTTAAGGTCAAACAACAAGGTTAGAAGGATGAGATCTATGAAATGAAAAAAAAAAAAAATTATGCGTGCAACCTAATTGCAGTTTGTTTGCAAAAGTTGTTTGACGAGGATGCGTCTATATTTTCGTTTGCGGGGTCATTTCGTGGAAAGTGGATTTGGGCCCTCTGGCGGCAATAATTGGCACTACATCGAGTTTTGGATGAGTCAGGGGTGAGGGGAGCGGGGGGATGGGTGGTGAGTGGACGTGGGTGGGACCTTGACGTGCCTCTGGACAGTACCTATTGTAGCGTGACCGCTTGCACCTTTTTAGGGTTCCGATACCAAAATGGTAAAAAAAAGGAACCCTTATGGTGCCGCTCTGTCTGTCCGTCTGTCTGTCACACCTCTATATCTCAGCAACCACTTATGCTATCAACCTGAAATTTGGAATAGTTTTAGAATATAGTTGCCCAACTTAATTGCACAAGAAAATTTTTTGAAAAAAGTGTGATTATTAATATAAAGGGGGCCAAAATAGGGGGGGCCAAATTTCAAATTGTCGCTACTAGGTCGAGTGGGGTATCATATGAAAGGGCTTTACTTGTACATTTTAAAATATATTTTTGTATTTTTTAAAATTTCTTAGTTTTAAAGTTATGATGAAAAATGTCAAGAAAAATACCATTCCCCCCCCCTTATCTCCGAAGTTTGAGTAAGGAAAAATCTGAATTAATTACAGTTGACAGAAGTTTATATAAACTTTACAGCAAAAATAAAACGATCTTTCTAAGTTGCACAGTTTTTCAGAAATCTGCAAAAAACCTTTACAAACAAATTTAGTTTTGCGGTCCTGAAAATGGACTTTATTGCTTCCAAAAATACTATAGGTATATATATCGGAACCCTCGGCGCGCGAGTCCGACTCGCACTTGACCGGTTTTTTGTAGCTGGGTACTCTTTTCTCTATCCTTGATAAAATTTCTTGCTGTTTGTTTATATTGCCAGCGATATCAAAATTTAGAGACCCCATTTTTTATTCCTGCCAAAAACGTGATTATTGTGATTTTATCTGAAACGTGAATTTGTCTACAATGTAATTTATTGAAAAATCTTGAAAAGCAAGTAAATATTGCAGAGGATTAGTAGAAATTTAATGAATTAACGACTGAATTAGTGCATTGCAAGTTACTTCTGTGAATTCCCATTATAGCCAACGTTTTTCTGGTACGACCGTATCAAGGCTACAGCCAGTATAAGGCATTTTTGAGAGACTGTATTTCTAGCTTTTTATTTTCTAAATATGTCCATGGAGGACCCTTATCTAGCATCCTGTATATGTTTTACCTACCTGGATATAATATTTTGAACCATCACCATATCAGGCGAAAGACTTGCACCAGGCGAAGACCTCTCCTAAAGATCTCGACAACAACCGGTACTGCACAGCTCTACTTGATATAATAAAAAAAAAATTATTACAGATAAAAAAGCTTTACGTCTCCAGATAAAATAAAGCCGAAATGGTACAAGACATGAAAACACTAGCAATATGGATTCTCCTCATCTTCTTTCAAACGTACTCGTTAAGCACAAACGGCATAGACGATCTGATCACAGCAGATTCAATGTTCGGAAGAACAAGAAGACAATCTTGGAACACTTCTTCGATCATGCAGAATCCCATAGTGAACATGTTAATGCAGACAATAGCACCGAGACAATCTCCAAACGAACCGGTGGATTTTCTTGACAGCCTGAAGGATAAATACCCCTTGCCTGATGGTAAGTTATTTTTTTATGTCATTAACAACCAGTGTTTGTTCAGGTTCCGATAACCGGGGGGGACACTTTAAATAAAAAAACCCCGAAGCAAAAACGATGGCTCAAAAAAGGAAAAAATAAGTTCAATATTATGGTTAATTCTTAAATTCGTTGGAGGACTGCCGAGTTGCCGAGTAAACAAGTGTAACGAAATCCATGTATCGAAGTTAAGTGAAACAATCTACTTTTTTTGAGTCACAACTTTAATGTTTAACATTATTACTCGGCGGTCCCCCAACGAGTTTAAGAAATAACATAATATGTTACTTAGTTTTTCCTTTTTCGAGCGATAGTTTTTGCTTCGGGTGTTTTATATATATTTAATCTAACTTTTACTGTAGAACTTTTTAAGATCAAAAACAATATAGTAAATTAATTTGATACTAGCTGTAGCCCGCGGCTTCGCTCGCGTGGATTTCGTATTTTATATTATAACTTGCTTTACCATTGAAAGAGATATTTTCGAGCTGTAAAAAGTAACCTATAGCACTCCAATCCGTTGCTCCAAACTTTTGCCCTATCGGATCACCCGACCCCTTCCCCCGACCCCTATCCCTACCCCAAACTTTACCACTATCCCTACCCCTACCTCTATCCCTATTCCTACCCCCATCCCTATCCCTACCCCTAACTTTACCCCTATCCCTACCCCTATCTCTACCACTATCCCTACCCCTACCTACACGTATTTCCCCTTTTTTTGTCCTTACTCTTGTCTCTGCCCCTATCCCTACCCCTGTCCCTGCCCATATCTTTACCCCTATCCCATCCCCTATCCCTATCTCTACCCCTATCCCTACCCGTCCCTACACGTATTTACTCATTTTTGGATAGGAGCCCTCCTGTGAAGTTACGAATAAACGGTCTAACTCATATCTTGCTTCCCCCTACAAACTTTCAACCCACGGGGGTTGAAAGTTGGCACACATGCTTTCAATAACTCTCATGAACCCTATAATTAATTTCAAAATCTATACTGTTTTTGTAATTAACGTCCAAATAACACATAAAAACGACACCCATATTGAAATTTAGACATTTCAACTCTATCACACCCCAACCCCATCCCCAGGGGATGATGGTATTGCACGTCCACCACGTTGGATTACAAAATCGATGTTGTTTTCGTAATCAGCGACCCGAAAAACCATACAAACGATACCCATATTTGTTTTTAAACTTTTTAACCCCATTCCGCCTTTTAGGGGTTGAATTCTAAAAAAACCTTAAACACGTGTTTACCCATCTATTAATAGGAGTACTCCTGTGAAGTTTCGAATAAAAATGGTTAAACTAATCTTGTTTCCCCATACGAACTTTCAACTCCTTTTTCACCCCCTTAGGGGTTGAATTTACAAAAACCCTAGGACACGTAGTTGTTTATTTCTAATTGTTAACCTAAAAACAAAGTTTCAGGCTTCTAGCTCATAAAATGACGGACTTCCATACAAACTTTTAACCCCTTTTTCACCCCGTTAGGGGTCGAATTTTGAAAAATCCTTTCTTAGCGGATGCCTACGTCATTAAAACTATCTGTATGCCAAATTTCAGCGAAATCCGTTCAGTAATTTCGGCTGTGCGTTGATAGATGAGTCAGTCACCTTTGCCTTTTATTAGACCGTCAGCCGACAGTAAAGAGGCCTACCTTCCAAAAAAGCAGAACAAACGCACTTTCTAGAGAGAGAGAGGACACTTAGTAGATTTATAAACGACTGGTCGGCCGCGGCGCAACTTGGAAAGGCCTGTGACACTCCGCACTCTAGGTATGCAACGCGGCGCTAGAAGTCGACTGGGTGAGGCAGTCGATTCTACTTTTCTTTATGTCATCTTAAGCTTATGGCGGCAAAATAGGTAAGTAAGTATTTGCATGTTTGATTGAACAATATTACATACCTACTTGCATCTCGCTCAGTATCTCATAAAGTGACAAAGTCATCGCTTTAGCCCACCTGTCCACGATCATCCACGACTTAAAAACGTGTCCTAAGAGGTGCACTGCAAGTATACACTTTATGCTTAGACCGTAAGGTTGAAATTTGTCGGCACCCCCCCTGGAAGTGTCGGATCTGTAAACGTTAGTTTACTATTATTTAATCTGTGACTTGGCACGTTTTCCGCAGAAATCGCTAAAGTTACCTGTCCGACCGGTTAAAATACCTCATCGAAAAGCAGAATAAAACTAGTCTGTGGGGCGTCTAACCCCTTAGCAAAACTTTAAAAACTTGGACGGGTCATTTTATGTATGTTCATCTGTTCCCTCATAACTTGAATGAATGTGGCGCACTCTAGTCTGGCAAGTTCTCGTGTCCGATCACTTTTATGGTGCAATAAAAATGGTGCATTTTACACAGGTACCTCATCGAAAAGCAAAATGGTGCATACTCCAAATTATAGCTAAATTTAGGTAAAAAACATTTGTCTTGGTCGGCCTGTCCTCACCTTGGCAGTTTTTCTAGTCCAAACACTTTTTTCTGCGCCCGGGGGCCAAAACCAAAATTGCGAATATACAAAAAATAATAATTAAAAACCACTTTGTAGAGACAGAGGACATTTAGTAGCTTTAAAAAACTTTTTAACAAAAAAATTGAACCGCCGAAAAAACTGAAAAGCAAGAAATAATAAAACTTTTTTATTTAACCTTAATATCAAACTTCTTAAACTAATGTAAGTATACCCGAGTAATTTTGAGTCGGCGCCAAACAAGCAAATTAATTAATTACGTAAAGCGTGATGCACGGCGGCGGCGCCGACTCAAAAATACTCGGGTATACTTAAATTAGTTTAAGAACTTTGTTATTAAGGTTAAATAAAAATGTTTTATTATTTCTTGCTTTTCAGTTTTTTCGGCGGTTCAATTTTTTTGTTAAAAAGTTTTTATTTAAAAAAAAATTGTGACTATAAATTTTATTTTCCTACCCTTAGGGTTGGATTTTTTTTCCAAATTTATATGGGACCAACGTCGGGGTATACCCTTTCCAATAAAAAAAGAATTATCAAAATTGGACAACTCTGTAAAAAGTTATGCGTGGTCATACATTAAAAAAAATATATATACGCGTCGACTTGAGAACCTCCTCCATTTTTTTTTCGTCGGTTAAAACATCTGGTCGGCAGCGGCGCAACTTGGCAGGTTTAAGCGCATACAGTGACCCATTCCACCGGTTAAAGTACGTCATCGAAAAACAGAATAAAACTAATCTGTGGGGCTTCTGACCACTTAGGAAAGCTTACAAAACTTTGTCGGCCTACCTACTTCAAACCTGGCAGTGTCCGAACACTTTTACGTCATCAAAAAGCAGAATGGTAAATACGCCAAATTATAAAACATTTGTCTTGGTCGGCCTGACCTCACCTTTCTAGTCCAAACACTTTTTTCTGCGCCCGGGGGCCAAAACGAAAATAGCGAATATACAAAAAAAAAATACGCGCTTTGTAGAGACAGAGAACCTTTAGTAGCTTCAAAAATATCTGGTCGGCCACGGCGCAACTTGGCAGGTTAAAATACTTCATCGAAAAGCAGAATAAAACTAATCTGTGGGGCCGCCCCAACTTGAATGAACGTGGCGCCCTCTAGAGGAGATTAAGTCATAAATGAAAAAAAAAAAACATACCGTGTTGGATATCAAATGAAAGGGCTTAATGAGCATATTTCAAATATATATAAGCTTTAGGGCAAAGTAGCATAATAATAGGACCTCGGTTATTATCTGAACATCACTATGAATATTGTTTCAATACCATAGTTTGTACATAATAATTTCAGATGACAATATATTCTTGTTTCATACTTTTTAGAGCATGATTTGCCAGCAGTCGGGTTCTAGTTTTTGAACTGATTTTTTATTATTATCTCCAGTTTTTCAGCTATAGTTCGTTGACCTGTGAAGTCTACTTAGCTGTGATAGTTATTCTTTATTCTACTTACAACTGTGATTTTTTCACATTTCCAATAACAACCGTTTAGCTAGCAGTGGGGGGTGAAACGCGACTCTAACAAAAAATTGCGCTTTAAGGCTTTAAAGATAAGTATTTCGCAAACGGATACCTAAATCGAAAAATGATGTTTGCAGACTCACAATATTTTTAAAAGACGACACCCCACATTATGGGGTGGACTAGAAAAAAAGAATTATTTCAATATTTCATTTTACCACTTCGTCGGCGTGTTATTAAGGGTCTCTGAGATAAGCCGCGGACAGACAGGCGGACATGACGAAACTATAAGGGTTCCTTGTTGACTACGGAACCCTGAAAATGAACTTAGTATTGCTATATAATTTTATCTTCACTACATTTCCAGGCCTTCAAGCCCCATTAACCGAATATGACTACATAATCGTCGGCGCCGGGTCGGCGGGCTGCGTCCTCGCAGCGCGACTCACTGAAGACCCTAACGTCACCGTACTGGTCCTCGAAGCCGGGAAACCAGAGTTCCCCCTGACGGACGTACCGTCTATAGCACCTTTCTTCCAGCGGACTGAGTATTCCTGGCCATATTTCATGGAGCCGCAACCTGGGGTGTGTTTAGGTAAGGAAATTTGGATAATCAAAGCGCGACAGGCAGATGCACAAAGCATTTTTAAAGTTAAAGCTCTGATGAATATATATTAGGGGATATATCTAAATATATAAAACAGCTTGTCCTGACTGACTGACTGATTCATCAACGCCGAGCCGTAACCGCTATAGATACAGATCTGAAATTTTGTACACAGGTTCTACTCGTATGCACGTCAAAACTACCCACTAAGAAAGGATTTTGAAAAATTCATCACCTAAGGGGGTGAAATAAGGGATGAAAGTTTGTATAAAAGTACTTTGTTTCTTGAGCTAAATTCACACAAATTTGAATGTAAGCTTCTGGTAAAAAATAAAGAAACACGTGTTTAAGCATTTGTTAAAGATCATCCGTCAAGAGGGTGAAAAAGAGGATGTTTTTATCCCGTATGTTGGTCTATAAGTCTTTCCTTTTTTAAAGGTAGAATTATAGAAATTTGGTTTCGAGCTCTTGGTAAAAAATAAAAAAGTACGTGTTTTAGGATTTTTCCAAATTCATCCCCTAAGGAGGTGAAATAAGGTATGAAAGTTTGTATGAAAATCCTACAGTTTTGACATGCGGTGCTTGAATATTCGGATTTAAGGTAAAAATAAGATACAAAGAAACTCGTGTTTCAGCAACTTTGTGATTTCAACACCCAAGGGGATGAAATAAGGGATGAAAGTTCGTTTGAAAATCCTACAAAATATAGGATTTAGGCTAATAAAAAGAAAGAAATAAACATGTGTTCCAGTTTTTTTGAAAAACCATCCTCCAAGGGATGGATGTTAATATGAAATATCCTACAGACCAAAAAACGGGCTAAGTGTATTAAATGCGCGCGAGTCCGGCTCGCACTTGGCCAGTTTTTATGATTTGGTATTGTATAATTTACTTACACGATAGATCTAAAACAAAAAAGAAACACGTTTCAAAATCGAAAAATACTGAAAGTGCATATGGGATCTTTTAACGAAATCCATGACGAAATCTAGCTTCCTGTGCAAAGCGGGCACAGTGCGGGCCACTAGTTATATATATTGAGGGACATTTCACACAAGGACATCTGATCCCAAAATAGACAAAGCCTGTACTATGGTTATCAGAGACTGATATACATACATAAATAGATAAATAACACCCAGACACAGAACAAACTCTTGTGTAAGTTGTGTTCATCACACAAATGTTTGCCCTGGCCGGGATCGAACCCGCGGCCCACGGCGTGAAAGGCAGGCTCAGTACCAAACACCAACGGGCTTGTAAAAAAAGAAAATATTATTGTCACTTTCTGTTTTAATGATAAAGAAAGTGACGGCAATTTAATTCAAGAAGCTGTAAATTTGTGGTCAAACAGACACTTTGTGCAACCGGCGGCAGTTATACAGATACGGTTTTCCTCAATGAAGATCAAATTTAGATAGTATTTTTACTCGACTGCGGCGAAGTCCAAAAGAAGGGCTATGTTCTGTTGTATTTTCTTGTAGCGATAAGGCCGCTTCTGCTCACATTAGATTAAATTAGTAGTATTTGCTCCATTTTTATGTGCGTAATAAAGTATTGATCTATTATTTATAAAAATTTCAGGCATGATAAACAGCCGCTGCTACTGGCCAAGGGGCAGAGCTGTTGGAGGCACCAGTGTCATCAACTACATGATTTACACCAGAGGGCGCCCCAAGGAGTGGGATAGAATCGCTCAAGCTGGAAACTATGGCTGGTGAGATAATTTTTCTTGAATCAATAATTTTGGGTCTTCACCGATCTGGATCGGTGTTTGTTAAATTGTATTTGTGCCTATTCGATCGACGCCATTTTTGCGCTGTACACCATCGTTGTATCGAAATAGTGTCCATGGAGCTAAAACAGAAGTATGTGTCGTCATTTGTGGTAGTACCTATACCTATATTGTACCTAGTTCAAAATCAGTTAACGGATACTAAAACAACTTTAGCCGTAATTTTGTTCAAAAACTTAGATATAATTGTAATATCATTGGAGTAGAGTAGCAAAATCTAAAACTTTCCAAAAAATAACAGGCGGAATAGCCACTATAGAAGGTTCTTGTCTGTAGGTAAACGTTCTTATGATTCGTTATGAATTATGATGATAACAAAAGTATTCTACCACACAGATTAGACAAAATGCTTTAGTGTATTATTTTTCTATGACCATGTGTTTGCTAAAAGTAAAGTTTTGTTACGATTAACTCGTATGAATAATCAAGGTTACGTGTCTAGAACATATTAGTCGGTGGGTACTAATTGCTGACCTACACTACTGTACTAATTATATGACATCGTTGTAGCAATTTAAATATCCATCTAAATGGCGAGTAGCTTTTTAAACATTCTAACATACTGTTATTGCTTTTACAGGTCTTATACTGACGTGCTAAAATATTACATGAAGTCAGAACATTCCAATTTGCATGGTCTAGAGAAGTCTCCGTATCATAGCAGAGAAGGGGATTTAGCCGTGGATTGGGTCAACTACAAGTAAGTTATAGTACATTACTGCAGCGGTCGAAAAAACGGGTATTGAGGGCCGAACGTGATAATGTGGGCAGAGGCGTTAGCCGAGGCCCACATACGTGAGTCCATCAATACCTGGTTTCGGCCAAGGCTTGTATAGTGCTTTTCTCAAACAATGCGCGGATATTCAAATTGTTACATAAAATACTTACATTTTCAGTCTCTTCTCTTTTTGCCACTGAAAAAGTTCTCATAAGATTTTAAATAGTCATGACATACATGATATTTGAGGCACTATTTCTAAATTCCATTGACTTATTAATTTTATTCACAATTACAACCAAAATGCACTAAAGTAAATACAATAAGTTAATAATGATGTTCCCGCTAATAACTTCGAGGTACCTATTCTTGAACCTATTCTAGTGATTAATAGATATAGAATAAAAACAAAATCGTAATCAAATCTATAAAATTAAAGAATAAAATTTGTTAATTATGAAATAATATTTTATTCCTAAAAACACAAATAATTATAATTTACTTTCTTAGAGTTGATCAAGGCATTTCAAATTAGGGAAATCATTTTTGTCACTAGATGAGTTCAAAAATAGGAGCCTGCGCCACAGATTATATACTAGTTACTACATATCTAGTCCCTGGTTACTACGGTCTTGCGCGAAATAAACGATGTGTGACCTCCTTGTTTATAATTCTTTCGTTGGTTGCCATCTCCTTGGTTACCATGCTTTGGAGAAAAAGCTGGTTCCATTTTGAAATTAGATGACAGAAATGAGTTTTCATAGTAGTTTTCCCGGTCGTTTGACACGGAAGAAATGGACTTTCATACTAACTTTCTCGGCCGCTGCTCGCATGTTTTTTACCAGTACAGATACTTCGATTTTGCTCTAAGAAGGTTGTCAAAATAATGATTGAATTTCCAAGCATGTTTGAGAAAAATAATTTTGCGAATAATCTACCGTCCCACAGAGGGCTAAAATTTGCGTTTGCGAAATGTTTCATAGACATTCGATTTTTTTAAAGTGAAAACTTCTTTAGCGGCGCTTAGAAAATTTTATATGGGGAAAAAATTATAGATTCGCATCAGATGTCGCGCCTTTGTCGCGTCAGATCTAGGATGAAGATAGAAATGGATTTGCAAATGATCATACCAAATCATACCAAGTTAGAGCAGGCTCAATATATACAAAAGTTCTGTGTGATAAAGACCAAAACATCTTTTTTGTCTTTGTCATACGGGTACGGAAACGGGTTCGGGTACTGGTACGGGTACGGTTTCGGGTACGGGCACGGGTACGGGTAATAATAATAATCGCTATAACTCGAAAACTACTGACCCTAGACTACTCATGTGCTGAGACAAATGATAGATCTCGATGAGATGTACATTTCGGATGACAGCTGTCAAACTAAAAATCGCTATAACTTGAAAACTACTGACCCTAGACTACTCATCTGCTGAGACAAATGATAGGTCTCGATGAGATCTACATTTCGGATGACAGCTGTCAAACTAAAAATCGCTATAACTCGAAAACTACTGACCCTAGCGACTACTCATGTGCTGAGACAAATGATAGGTCTCGATGAGATCTACATTTCGAATGACAGCTGTCAAACTAAAATTCGCTATAACTCGAAAACTACTAGTTCATAGTTTATTATTCCTTAACAATATACATTGTGTTGGACATACATCTTAGCACCAATACGATTTGTCAATATAGAGAATTTACAATAATACATGAAAAAAAAATTACAAAAATTGAGCCTTAAATTATTAAAAAAAATTATATATATATATATAATGTCATTACATTATAAATAATTGTAGAGAATCTTTATTGACGAATTCATCAACGGAATAAAAACATTTTTCCAACAAGAAACTCTTCAGGGTAACTTTAAACGTTTTAAAATCACTAATACTTTTCATGTCAGTTGGAAGAGCATTAAACATCTTGACCACTTGATACCGCACACAGTGTCCCGCTATGCGCAGTTTAGGTTGGATAAAGGTTGGCAAGTCCTTTCTTCGTGTCAACAGTCGTTTGTTACGATCCTCCTTGGTTTCGTAGCGGTCCAAGTGCTTCAAGAGGTCCGTCAACAGTACAAAAATGTAGAGGCAGGGCGCCGTACTGACCCTAGACTACTCACGTGCTGAGACAAATAATAGGTCTCGATGAGATCTACATTTCGGATGACAACTGTCAAACTAAAAATCACTATTAGTCCAGTAAAAATACGGTTTTGCAAAACATTAAATGCTAATAGCTACTTTTTTGTGTATATCGTATTTAAATATGATTTTAAGACGCAATATTTACGAATCCACCTAAAATTTAAAGCGGAATATTTTTTTCGAATAACAGCTAAGGCAAAAATAGTAATAGACAATTATATACTTTATATCATAGATAAACGTATACTTTACATATAGGCATCAAAATCTACCATAAATATATTTAAAAATATCAATTTATTTCAAAATATAAAATCTCCACTTATTTTTACATATAAGGGCCAATAAAGTCGAGGTAAAATAATAGCAATAAACTGAGCTAAACTCAACCTTTTTAAATGTATGTGATTCTTATACATATTCACTAAAATGCCATACTAAATAAAAAAACAGTTTTTTGTAATCGCTGGTTTACAATGATTTTGTAAACATTTATGTTGGATTTGCCAAAAATGTGATTATATAGCACTATTTAAATTATTAGAAACAAAACGGATCCATTACTATTTTTGGTTGCGAAGATAAGCTGTATTTAAATTTCGTGCTATAAAAGTTAAATAATACAAAAAAGTTATTATTTTTAGGTGGATTGATGTATAATATGAAATTCTGAATATATAGCAAGCCGTAAATAAAAAAAATAATCTATTAACATTTTTTTTCGAAATTCCATATTTTTTTAATGTTTGGACGGCAAAATAAATAAATAAATGAAGTAAATTTAGGTGGATTCCATTAAAAAGCTTTACACAGAAATATAATCTATCGATCTGAAAAAGAATCACGGCTATTATCAATTATTTCCGTTTCGCCATACAATCTCTCATAATTTTACTGGAGTATATAACTTGAAAACTACTGACCCTAGACTACTCGTGTGCTGAGACAAATGATAGGTCTCGATGAGATCTATATTTCGGATGGCAGCTGTCAAACTATTTTTTTTTGTTTTCACTTCTGCCGGCACTCCCGGAGTGCAACCCGTCCTTTTCTTTTTGAGTGACGCTTTTTTTCTTGGAAACGATTAAGGATACCTACTTTATGCCTTATAAAATGAACTTTCATGTTTATAATTGTAAACAGTGCACTCAGAATTTTTTTCGAAAAAAATTGTATGGAGTCGGCGTAATAGATGATGATATCTCCATTATCGCACAATTGCGCCTAATATCCTCTTAGGTTATTAATATATGAATTGTTTTGGTTTTTTTGACATACTCCAAACTAAGGCCAAACTTCGCCTTTTTTTTAAATCAATTTTTTTTATTTTTTACTAATATTAACCTTAAAATGGATTTAAATAGATTGGACATTTACGCAAATTAATTGTCTGAAATATTAGAATGTGAAATTTGCTTAAAAACTCATTAGCTGTATAATAAACAAAAAAAACCGGTAATTTTTAAAAAGTTTTGTTAAAAAAAAGGCGCAAGTTTGGCCTTAGCATGTAGTATGCCTAAAACTCCAAAATAATTCATATATTAATAACCTAAGGGGATATTAGGCGCAATTGTGCGATAATGGAGATATCATCATTTATTACGCCGACTCCATACAATTTTTTTCGAAAAAAAAAATCTGAGTGCGCTGTTTACAATTATAAACCTGAAAGTTCATTATATAAGGCATAAAGTAGGTATCCTCAATCGTTTTCAAGCATAAAAAGCGTCACTCAAAAAAAAATTGAATGTCTATGAAACGCTAATTTCAGCCCACAGTGCGTCCTATTGAAAGTATTCATATGTTAACATGATTCTGTGTTTTTAAATTTCAGGACACCCTTCGTCCACGCTTTCTTAGAAGCGGGCCGTACCCTAGGAAGCCCAACAGTGGACTACAATGCGCCAGAAACACTAGGCTTCGGCTTTCTACAAGTGACAGCCAAACTTGGCAGAAGAGTCAGTGCCGCCAAAGCCTTTCTACATTTTAACAGAAAGAGACCTAACTTACACATTTTACCCAACACTAGAGCAACGAAAGTACTAATTGATAAGGGTATGAAAATGGCGACTGGAGTGGAATACGTCAGACAAAGAACGAGACAAACAGTAATCGCCCGAAGAGAAGTAATTTTATCAGCAGGTCCGATCGCCTCACCTCAACTGCTCATGTTATCGGGCATCGGCCCGGAGAGTCATTTGAAAAAGCTTGATATTCCTGTCATTCAAGACTTGCCTGTCGGTCGAACGCTTTACGACCACATATCATTTCCAGGCTTAGTGTTCACATTAAACACAACAGGACTGAGCCTAAACGAAAATAGTGACGCGACTTTAGACAATGTACTCGATTGGTTGCAATTCGGCGATGGGCCAGTAGCTGCATCAGGAGGTGCAGAAGGCATTGGCTATATTAAGACTCCAGGATCTGATGAGCCAGAAGGAGTACCGGATATAGAGCTGTTAAGTATAGGTGGTTCAATATTGTCCGACGGTGGACCAGGAGGAAGTAAGGCAGTAAGAAGAGGGATGATGATAAACGAACAAATATTCGACGCAGTTTTCGGATCGATTGACAACACAGAAGCATATAGCGCCTTTTTGATGCTGCTTCATCCAAAGTCTGTAGGTTATTTGGAGTTAAGAGATAAAAATCCGTTCAGCTTTCCACGAATGTACGGAAACTATTTAACTGATCCAAGAGACATTGCAGCCTTTATAGGGGGCATTCGTCACGTGCAAGCTTTAGTAGAGACACCAGCATTTCAAAAATACGGAGCTAGGTTGCATCGTGGACGATACCCAACCTGTAAATCTTTAAAAATAGATTCGGATGCGTACTGGGAATGCGCTATACGTACATTTACAGCTACACTGCACCATCAGATTGGGACTTGTCGCATGGGTCCAAAAGACGATCCTAAAGCTGTGGTTGATCCTGAATTACGTGTCCATGGCATCAAACATCTCCGGGTCGTAGATTCCAGTGTTATACCAAGAACCACTTGCGCGCACACTAATGCACCTGCTATAATGATTGGTGAAAAAGCTGCTGACATGATTAAAGCTGCTTGGGACAGTACTCCCAAAATATCCGAGTATATACAAGGACCGCAAGCGCAAGCTTACAGTGATTACGATTATAACGATGAATCTATTCAAGTGTTATTTCAAAAGTGATTTGAAATTAGCATAATATCATAGAACAATATTATGAATAATTTTTCTCCAAAGAAAGATCTTAATTTATATACAAAATATTGCAAACCGACGTCTGCTCTTTAACACAATGCTCAATTCAAGTAGGTACGGTCAACCATACGTCGGTAGAAAATTTTTCAACTCTATTACCACGCCATAAGGTCCAAAAGTGTTTCTACTGATGTGCTGTTGAGTGTACTACTCTACTTATTATTAGTTGTATTTTATTACTAGGATTAGGTATTTTTGCTATGTAAGTGGATAACGATTAAGTTAAAATTCTTTTTAATAAAGTAAATTTTAGCATAAATAACAATAAACTAAATATTTATATTTTGTTATGTCCGAACGGAACTACCTACCTACTAAACTCTCTTTTTACCCAACTGTCGTCCAACATTCAAGTTTAGTAAATTCTCCTTCTAACAGATCTAGTTCTTTCTCTTCATAATTTTTTTCCGCAATCGGTTTGTGTTGTGTAAAACTTAGTTTATTTTATCGATTACCTGACTGTCCTATCAATGATTCTGTTGAATTCCTTCGTTTGAATTTCCGCGTTTAGTTTCCCTAACTTTAAAACGTGTACAAAGTATAACAGAAAAAAAGATGTGAACGGTATCAATCAGCTCACGGGTACTGATTTTAAGGGTCCCGAACTAAAAACTAAACCCATATGCTGCGACTTGAAATTTGAAATAGTTTTATCTAAATATATAAAATAGCTTGTCCTGACTGACTGATTCATCAACGTTGAGCCGTAACCGCTATAGCTACAGATCTGAAATTTTGTACACAGGTTTATTGTACTTCAAAATCACCCACTAAGGAAGGATTTCTCAAAATTCATTCCCTAAAGGGGTGAAATAAGGGATGAAAGTTTGTATGAAAGTCCTTTGTTTCTTGAGTTAGATTTACACGAAATTGAATTTAAGCTTTTGGTAAAAAATAAAGAAACACGTGTTTAAGCATTTCTTAAAAATTACCCTTCAAGGGGGATGATTTTTTTCCCGTATGTTGGTCTATAAGTCTTTAATTTTTAAAGGTCAAATTGTAAAGCGATCAATCGCGTTGAGGGATGAAAGTTTGTATATAAAACCTAACGTTTTGTCATGAGGTATTTGGAAATTTGAATTTAAGACGATAGGTATGTAATTTTTTTTGGCTATTTTGAAGAAAATATCTTTTTATTTACTCAGGAAGCCCAACAGTGGATACCATTCAAGTGATTATATCGCTAAGACCAAAACACGATTAGTGAAAATCGGCTCGACAAAGTAAAAATCCAAAGTTTCCTCTTCAATTTTCATTATTTGCTCTTTTTGTGGAATCTGAGCTGTTTTAAGTAGTGAAATTAAGAATACAGAAAGGTATTCGTAGTTGCTATCAATAACTATCTTTTCACATATCCTCTTAAGCTAATAATAATAATTAAAAAAACACGTGTTTCAGAAATTTAGAGATATCATACCCCAAAGGGGTGAAATAAGGTATGAAAGTTTGTCTGAAAATCCTATAGTTATGACATGTGGTACTTTAAAATTTGGATTTTAGTCAAAAATAAGATACAAAGAAACATGTGTTTCTGCTATTTTAAGATTTCAACACCCAAGGGGATGAAATAAGGGATGAAAGTTCGTATGAAAATCTTAAAGTTTTGACATGAGCTACCTACTTGAAATTTGGATATTAGCTAAAAATAAGAAGTAAAGAAATAAGTGTTCCAGCAATCTTGAGATATCATCCCCCAAGGGGTGAAATAAAGTTCGTGTGAAAATCCTACAAAAAGTTAGGATTTAGGCTAATAAAAAGAAAGAAATGACCATGTGTTTCAGTGTTTTTAAAAATTAGAGATGAAAGTTAATATTAAATTCCAACAGACCAAAAACGGGCCAAGTGCGAGCCGCCAGCTGAGAAGTGCATTAAATGCGCGCGAGTCCGACTCGCACTTGATTAGTTTTAATAATTTGTTGTTATAGATCTTAAACAAAAAAGTAACACGTTTCAAAATCGGAACATACTGAAAGTGCATTTATCGATGGGATCTTTTTAAGAACTCTAGCTTACCGTGAAAAGCCGGGGCAAGCCGCTAGTTCAAAATACGTATGCTTGCTCAATTTTACTGCAAACGAAAGAAACGGGTGGGGTATCATAAAAAGGGCTTAACTTGTACGGTCAACCGCACGTAGGTAGAAACTTTTTCAACTCTATTACCATGCCATAAGGTCCAAAAGTGTTCCTACTGATGTGCTGTTGAGTGTACCTACATTCCAAAGTACGTATCTATTTTTTTTTTTACGACTCTTAGTTTTGAAGTTATGATGAAAAATATCTAAAAATACCGCCCCCTCGGAAGTTCATATATATTTCAGTATTTGTACCGAGCTTCAAATATTTTTTTTTATGTTACAAGCAGGAATATATGCAGAATACCTAATTCACCTACAAAAATCGCACGCCTCGATACACCGTTGTTTATATCTTTAATCTTTAATAGCCAACAACAAGTTTTCTGGTCACATTATTGGTCTGGGTTAACAGCCTTAGTAATGTAAACAAAAAATGAAGTGTCGTCCCATATACAGCCTCATAATAACCGGGGACTCCACAGAGGGCGGTAGCCAGGCTTTGCTGCACATAAGTTTCAAGTTTAAGAATAAAATATAGTGTTTCTATTCAAATATGGGAATATTAAGATCTTTACTTCTAATATTAATACTAACTATTGTAACAACTGTAATATCAGATGATGAAGCATTAGTGGAGACGGTGGAAAATGACTACGATACCGAAAATATCGATTCTTACCCTAGCGTGGATACTTATGAAGCAACCCGACCAAATGAGGAAGGAAGGAAGCTCACATCTTATCCTCAGAGTCATATAATAGAGCTAGTATTGGAATCTGCTTCGTTATACCAAGCCGGAAAAAAGCCCGATTTCTTCGATTTCCTGAGGGACTCGTTCCCCTTGCCTGGAGGTGAGTTGAATCATTTTGTATTTTGAAATTTTATTAGCTTACTTAGCACTACACGTGACTACACTCAAGCCATTTTTTGAGCTATTACTGTAGAGGCACGTAAAGGATGATTTGCCCAAAATTAATCTTAAAAAAACCGGTCAAGTGCGAGTCAGACTCGCGCGCCGAGGGTTCCGATATACCTATAGTATTTTTGGAAGCAATAAAGTCCATTTTCAGGACCGCAAAACTAAATTTGTTTGTAAAGGTTTTTTGCAGATTTCTGAAAAACTGTGCAACTTAGAAAGATCGTTTTATTTTTGCTGTAAAGTTTACATAAACCTCTGTCAACTGTAATTAATTCAGATTTTCCCTTACTCAAACTTCGGAGATAAGGGGGGGGGAATGGTATTTTTTTTGACATTTTTCATCATAACTTGAAAACTAAGAAACTTAAAAAAATACAAAAATATATTTTAAAATGTACAAGTAAAGCCCTTTCATATGATACCCCACTCGACCTAGTAGCGACAATTTGAAATTCGGCCCCCCCTATTTTGGCCCCCTTTACATTAATAATCATACTTTTTTCAAAAAATTTTCATGTGCAATTAAGTTGGGCAACTATATTCTAAAACTATTCCAAATTTCAGCTCGATAGCGTAAGTGGTTGCTGAGATATAGAGGTGTGACAGACAGACGGACAGACAGACAGACAGACAGACAGAGCGGCACCATAAGGGTTCCTTTTTTTTACCATTTTGGTATCGGAACCCTAAAAACAATCTTTTCAATAGAAAGATAAACGTGTACGAGAAGTTTATTAAACTTATACCACTGAAAATATGTTAAAACAATGTGTTCAGTGTGTGAACACAGAGCGATATTTTTTTTTGTTATGTCATCTCAGATTTTGGTAGACAGTTCCATCAGCCTGTATTGTTGTCTCTAAGGTACCTGAATTTCCTTATACACAACTTGAAGTACAATTACGTTGTTTTAATATTTTCGATCTTATCTTTTAAGATACTTATAAGTATACTAAAGATACTTTCGATATAATTTTTCTTTTCTAATAAATAGGGTGGATAATTTATAAACTGAACATCCATATGATAATTATTTTTAAGAAACTAACTATAGGTACCAAAGATTTGATAGTCTATTCTACTCTTTCTTATTCCGGTTAAACACTCCTGGCGTTCTTGCACGTAAATCTGATCAAAACATGACCATAAACAATCATAATTAATGTAAATGTTGCACAGTTCATTCACCTGTTATTATGATTAAGATTGCGATTCACCCTATAACCTAACATATAAAATTACCCGAACAGTAAAGTTGGAGTACCGCACGTAAGTTGCTGTCGAATAAACTGCATGCTATCCGATCATACCTAATTGAAATCGAAATCGTTAAAATCGGTCCATCCACCTGGGTAGAGCCTTCTGCTTGGGGGTACGGTTGGGGAACCGTCCGGTGAAGTTGTAATAGCCATTACGGCTAACAACAGGAGTCCATTACAAAAAAAAATCGGTCCATCCACCTGGGTAGAGCCTTCTGCTCCCCAACCGTCCGGTGAAGTTGTGACAGCAATTAGGGCTAACAACAGGAGTCAACTACAAAAAAAATCGATCCATCCATTTGGGATCTACGTTGGCACGACCACGATACACAGACAGACAAAGGCGAATTAAAACAGTCCTCGTTTTTTGAAGTCCGGGGCTAAAAAGCGGAAGCCAGCGGAGCTGGGATATTATTACTTCTTTGCAATAATCGAAAGTTATTTTTATTTAGATCTCATACAACATTTTTAAACCTTATCCTTTAAAAATTAAAACCCAAATATGATTCGGTTGTTTGTTAAGAGCATTAATGCTTCGCTTGTTTTGTATTTTAATTAATTATAACTCATTTACATATTCTGTCAACAGTATGAAGCAAAAAAGCTCGTATGCTACTTTAGACGAAAAATCTAAGCCGATGTTGCAAAAACACTAATCTACGCAACAATTGGTATTTATTTAATTAAGTCCATAAATATCAGATTAAGTCCCATTCTAGGTACTACAAGAAATCGTAAATAATTTTACGTTTATTATATTCGTTATTGTTGTGATTCAAGCAAATATTTTTCATTTATTCATTAAACCTCAATTAATCTATCGAAAAAAAATTGGATCATAAAAACGCTCATCTACTTGCCACCCAGCAGTAAGTTGATTAACTGGTCGAGGACCCATTGCAAAAAGTTGCCCGTTAACTTTAAAGTAGCCGGTGAAATATTGAAATGAATACGTAACGGAACAAATATTGGGCTACTTAAAACGGTATTTTGTAAAAGCATGCATTAATGAAGAGTTTTTCTAAAACGCGTCTCATTTCGATGGAAAAATGAAGAGCCAGACGGAACAAGTAAGATAGTAAGTTGCTGGGCTACCTAGTTATTAAAACAAATATCCTAAAAAAAATGGTTTTTTAAAATACGTTAATTTATTAACAAGAAAATCGAGTTTTCATTTAAAAACAAGTTTAAACCAGTATCTGTCTGCTAGGTCGGGTGTGTTCAAATAAAAATCATAATTTACTAAATTTCAAGGCTGAAGAGACATTCAAAATTATTTAGTATTAAGTACATACTTAGGTAATACATGTACAGTCAAGAGAAGGTAGTGTGTAGCTCAAAGTTTATCCTAACACGCACGATAAGGTTTTACGACACTAACAAACAACAACTTAACAGTTGTAACAGTAACAGTGTGCCTGCAGTTTGGCAGGTAAAGGCATGAAATATGTTAAAGGACTGTTTGATATATCTGAATTCTAAATACATATTTTTTTCTTTTTAACTGCTGTTTTCAGAGGCGTCACTTAAAAAGTTAATCCTTCGTTAAGTCTCATGCTGTAAAGTGATGGCACAAGACTTAATGAAAGTTTACTTTTAAGCGCCGTCTCTGAGTGCGGCAGTTAATTTAGTAGTAAAATTTTCAGTCATCCATATGTTCGTGCCACCTATTATTGCAGAAACCATCTTTCAATTTCAGGTCTTCAATTTCCGCTGACTGAATACGACTTCATTATCGTCGGCGCGGGTTCAGCTGGATGCGCCTTGGCTTCCCGACTCACTGAGAATAAGAACACCACAGTACTTCTGCTTGAAGCGGGAAGACCTGAAATGCTTCTCACGGATGTACCAGCTCTCGCTCCGTACTTACAAGCTACTGATTACACTTGGCAGTATTATATGGAACCGCAACCAGGAGTTTGCATAGGTCCTGTAATTTTCTTTTATTTTTTAAAGGGGCTCTTAAGGTGATTTCCTACTAGAGCTGTGAAAGGACACGAATCCGAGTCAACTAATATTATTACTTAATTTTAACCTAAAAAACCATTTAGTCTACTAGCTCAATGCTTTGCTTCCTTGCACAACTCAGTGAAAAGCTACCCTTAGGAAGGATACTTTATCAAAAAACGACCAATCAGACTAAAACAGAACAATATTGTTGACTATACGAGTATATGACGCAGGCAGGTTAATCACAATATTTTCTCATACCTTTATTGTATTGTCTACTCGTAGTTCGAGCTCTCGTGATGTATCTTTTTGCGTTCCAGGAATGCAGAATGAACGCTGTTTCTGGCCCCGGGGTAAAGCTGTTGGAGGCACCAGTGTCATTAACTACATGATCTATACGAGGGGCAGGCCTGAAGATTGGGACAGAATCGCCACTGCGGGCAACTACGGATGGTAACCTTCCAATGAGATAATCCTTATAACTTGAAATTACGTGCACGTTCTATATGATACAATGCCAAATATGACAAGTGAATTGGAGGTCAAGAATGATGCCCCCGAAAACAAAGACGTGTATAGTTTTATCTGAACTTATATTTTATAGTCAGATATTTAAAAACCATATTTAAATTCAACGCACGAACCAAACTTCTAACCATTATGTGCAGTATTTAACATTTTACTTTAGAATATTTTGAATATAATTTTCCAGGTCATACAACGATGTCCTTTATTACTACATGAAATCAGAACGAGCAGATTTAAAGGGCTACGAAAAAGCTCCTTACAGAAGCAGAGATGGAGTTCTTCCAGTAGAATATGTTCCAATCAAGTAAGGATCATAAATTGCAATGTAAAACTAAATTATTTTGAAAAGAAGAAAAGTATTTTGAGATTTTATTCTATTTTTTAGGACAAAGTTGGTCAACGCGTTCTTAGAAGCTGGCAGAAAACTCGGACATCCCACAGTTGATTACAACGCCCCGGATGTTTTAGGGTTCGGTAAAGTTCAAGCAAACATACACCATGGACATCGGCAGAGCGCTGCTAAAGTATTCTTGCATTTCCATAAGAAAAGAAAAAATCTTCATATTATGCCTGAGACCCCTGCAACTAAGGTATTGATCGATTCATTATCAAATACAGCTTATGGGGTTGAATTTATCAGGAACAACATAAAATTTACAGCAAGAGCACGCAAAGAAGTCATTCTATCAGCAGGGCCCATCGCTTCGCCGCAACTTCTCATGCTTTCCGGTATAGGGCCAAGAAATCACTTAGAAGCTCTTGGGATTCCAGTAATCAAAAATCTGCCTGTTGGACAGTCATTGTACGACCACATTTGCTTCCCCGGATTGATTTTCACATTGAACGTGACAGGAGTAAGTTTTACCGAAAGCACAGCCACGACATTAGAAAGTTTAAGTGATTGGTTACGGAACGGCGATAGTCCTATGTCATCTCCTGGAGGTGTGGAAGGCATTGGTTACATCAAAACACTAGTATCGGATGACCCTGAACCCGTTCCTGATATTGAATTAATCAGCATCGGTGGATCACTCGTATCAGACGGAGGCGGTGGTGGCAGCAAGGCCGTGCGCAGAGGCATGAGAATCACTGAATCAGTTTTCAACGAAGCGTTTGGGAGTATAGATAATACTGCCACATGGAGTGCATTCCCAATGCTGCTACATCCCAAATCCTGCGGTTACTTGGAATTGAAAGATAAAAACCCGTTTAGCCACCCACGGATGTATGGGAACTATCTGACCGATCCTCGAGATGTAGCTACTTTTGTGGCTTCCATTCGACACATTCAAGCACTGGCAGCGACTGAGCCTTTTCAGAAGTTTGGATTGAGAGTGCATCCTGCATCATATCCCGCATGTCGTCATCTGATATTTGACTCTGACGAGTATTGGGAATGTGCAGTGCGGACGCTAACGGCTACACTCCATCATCAGATTGCGACGTGCCGAATGGGTCCTGAAGGAGACCCGCAAGCAGTAGTAGACCCAGAGTTGCGGGTACATGGCGTCAACAAACTGCGCGTCGTAGACTCCAGTATCATCCCAAGAACAGTATCCGCTCACACACATGCACCAGCTATAATGATTGGCGAGAAAGCCGCTGATATGATCAAATATACATGGGGCCTTAATTAGCGCTATCCAAACTAAAAGACTGATTAATTAATAATATATTTGAATGGTGTTAAGTTTTAATAGAGATAAGTATAGATAGATTATTGAGCCAAGTAACAAAATATTTGATGGTGTGTTCATATTTGAAGCTGTTACTTACAATAGACTTTTATGTAGGTTGAAATAACCTAATGTGCCGTGTAGAATAAAGAAAACCAAAACCGTATCTACCGTTTTTATTTACTTGCCTGTTAAATGCTGAATATATAATCTCATAAAAGGATATACAATGTGTCTGGTGATCGAAAACGGTAGATTCTAACCATGAAACTGAACAACTTTTCCCAAGCAACATACGTCAAAATACAAAAAAAATAAAATAAAAAAAAAACTGCATCAGCTGACTGCACATTTTGTATGGGAGGTCGATTTTTTTTTTCGTTAATTAACCTGTTCCTTGGAAAAAGTTGTATGGTTTACTTTTAAGTTTGTACAGTCGGTTACCAATGTTACCATGCATGGTGTCGTCGAACATGCATAAGCTCAAGCGAATAACAAACTTCTTTTTAAAACATAATACAAAGCCCTGAAGTTTTAAGATTTAGTTACACTTAAGGTGGTTTCTGAGCAGAGGTGCTGCCACTTTGAGAAATAAATTTAATGCGTCATAAATACAAAACATTTAATAAGGGTTGTTTGTTTGGCGGCAATTTAGGGTACTTCTATATTTTATTATCCATCACATCACAGCTTAGCTTATCGTGAATAGCTTTGTATTGCAAAAGTGCCAAAAACGGCCACTTTTAGCACTTTACCAATACAAAGCTATAAATGACAAGCTAAGCTAGGATGTTATGTGTTATAATATATATAACTACCCCATATTGCCGCCAAACGAACAATACTAATTAAAAGCTTTGTATTTGCGACGCAATAAATTTATATCTAAAAGTAAGGTGCTGCCACTCAGCAACCGCCTTAAAACAATGATTTTGACAGGAGTAAAAAATAATTAACGATAAAAAAAAAACCGGCCAAGTGCGAGTCGGACTCGCGCACTGAGGGTTCCGTACCACCACATAATCATAATTGTATTCGTTGAAATTTCAGTAAGTTAATGTGCTAGATTTTTTGAGTCCGACACGCGCTTGACCAAATTTTATTATTTGTTGTTATTTTATAGCTTATGCACTATAAACAAACCAATTTTCAAGTTTGTAAGTGTTCCCGTTTTTAAAATAGAACTAAAACAAAAATCACCTCAGCGACCATCCAACTTGACCCCTCTCTTATATGAATGTTCTTGAAACGGGAGCTCACCACAATTCTGCCCTGCTTAGGCAATCTGCAGTAACTAACATTGACTTCATTTTGAGTAAATGCCGCTCAAAGTTTTTATTTTATTTTTTGTTACTGCTCATATTCTATTCACAAATCTAGACAACTTTTGACTGTATTTTATAGATTTTTTTCTGTAGTTTTAAGAAATATGTTCCTTTTTAGCATAAATTCAGCAGGACGTTTTTTAGATTAAAAAAACCTTTTATGATAAGCAAGGCATAAGAAAATATTACTCTACTTTCTTATCATAAGTGCAGTATGTAACACAGTTACTGCACTAAAACTAAGCAGGGTATATCATACTTCATATAAATGCAGTAAATACTTCAGGAATATCTAGAGACATTCATCAGAAATAAGCTTTAAATAGAGGTCTTTGATGTTCAGAAGTGGCCACTTATCAGCAGAAATAGTGAAGGTATGAAAATTTACTAATAGTTGAATAAAACTGGACAAAGCTATAAATAAAAATACTTAAAATAAGTCGTAATCATATTTGATAGCAAATATAACAATTTTTACTTATTAATGCTAGAAACTACCCGTTTTAGTATCACTTTGAATTAGGTATCTTTAATTATCACAGTTATTATGCTTAAACTATAAAATTATATATGATTACGTAATTTTTTTTGAGAAGTCTATTTAGGAACTTTGAGAAGGCACTTGTTTAAATCTAACTGGTTTGCCTTTAAAAAAGGAAATCACAGCAAAAATAAGGATATTATAGGAAATATTGAGATAAATCACTTGTTGTTCACAATAAAAAACGATAATATAAGTGTCTTAATGACTAAAATATTTTTTTTCTAACAAATCTTAAAAACTTTAAATATAAATGGCACATGTTTAGAAGCTAACGAGCTTGCCTTTTAAAAACTTTATCACAAGAGAGTTAAATATATTATAGATGATAAAATAATGATGAAACGAGTTCAAGCACTTGTTACTTTAAGTATCTCCATAATTCCAGATAAGTCCAGATCAGTAACTGAATCAGAGTTTGGCAAATCTAGCCAATACTGTTGTCTGGTATGTGGCATAAGTTCTAAAAGTTTTAATTGAAGTCTTAGTGCTCTCTTTTACACCTCTTGGATATTTTTTTTTGTGTAGGAGTGGGCAAATCTTGTGATTTTGAATATCTTGTGTGTAAGAAATCCAGTTTGTGATATGTGTCATCATCGTGATAGTTTTGAAGTCCAAATCGTATTGCCCTTTAGTTGCTTTGACAACCATTATATCTTTCATATATATTCTCGGCTCTTGTTTTCTCAGTTTGTGTTGACTAGAAAAGTCTTGAAAATTATAAAAATCTTTCACCTCCATGACCTTTACTACGTTCTTTCTACACTTAGTTTCTTTCACTGACTCTACTCAGTCTTCGAAATCATACACCTTTTGTTTATGTTTTAAAGCTAATTCGAAGCTGTTGGCTGACAAATAGGTATACCGCGATTCCAACTACTTCAGAGTAATTGATTCTGCAGATATCATGTACACCAAAAAAGAAAACAATGGCCAGTTTTTATTTTGCGACGAACAGTTGTCTATCTACAGGATAACATGCTTGATGTCGCGTTTATGCATAAGGAAAGCTTGCATTGTGGATATGATATCTTCTTGACATCTTCCAGAAACAGCTTCAGTCCACAGTGCTGCAAATGGGAGATTTTTATGGACCCTAACGGCACAAAACTTTCATTAAATGTTACTATCCTGGGACAAAATATTGCTGCCTTAAACTGGTCCATCCTATGTAACATCACAAATTTTTGAAGATCTACTGAGAAATATATATTGTACTGGTGTCAAAGTCTTCAGAAAAAGTTTCTTTCACATCTTCCTTATACATTTTCCGGGATTGTACGTATTTAATTTTGTATGCCATAAACATCTGACATTCCTCATCCACTGGTTGAGGCACTGCGATGCGTAAGCAACGGTCCCACGGTTACCCTCTCCCGTACTACACTACAAAAGACCCAGACACCGGTTTATCCTTAAAAATGCCGCAGTAACTACAAACGTCATTGTATTTTATCAAGCACAGTAAAAAAAACAATTTATGAGGCTTAGAATTATTGCAGCAAAATTCTGCGTGCTAATATTATTTTAAAATCGATAGCATTAATTCAGTATTATCCTTGGCAAAAGTGCAGTAAGTAAAGGTTACTGTGGCTTTTTAAAATAATATTTTGGTTTAAATATAGAAAATGCTTTTAAAAAACGCAGTAACTGGTAGTTGCTGCAGTTTCGCTAAGCATGATTCCCAAAATTTTCCAGGGATTTCTTGTCATAAGTGCAGCATGAGATTTTGCTGCACTCTTATTGAGCATTTGTTATCCTTTTGTAAACAGTACATGCTTATATAAACAGCAGTATCCAAGATTACTTCACATGACTGCAGTATCTTCAGTGGACCAATGTTGCTTACTGCAGTCATGTTAAGTATTCCTTACTCAAAACGTGTAGATACTGCGCTTTTGTTTAAGCAAAAAGGCGGTTCTCATCATGATATCAAGAAACGGGTCGGATCAGATTGTAGATCTCGTTACGGACATTCCGAATATACTAATAACTCATTTTTACCGAAACTGTTAGATACTGCACTTTTTCTAAGCAGGGCAGAATTGGTTACCAGTAGTTGTGAGAAAAGTTGTAATATTTAATGATTTCAGACTTTTCCCATTATTTGTACTGTGAGACCTAGCTTCTTGCCAAATTTCATAATTTTAGGCCTACGGGAAGTACCCTGTAGGTTTTTCATTTTTGAATAAATGTATGGAGATGAGGACATAAAATGCCATATCTTTTGATTGCGTCGTTGTAAAAAATTAAAATTTTCAGATCTTGTGTGGTTCATGGATCCTAATATGTGGTATTAATTTCAGCCTGATACCTTTACCCGTTCGTGAGATAAAGGGTCTTGACAGACAGACAGACAGACAGACAGACAGACAGACGGACAACAAAGTGATCCTATAAGGGTTCCGTTTTTTTCTTTTGAGGTACGGAACCCTAAAAACAACGGACACACAAACATACTCAAACTCGAGAAACATTCGTATCTCTGCCTCAACCAGCATAGCATGCTCTACTACCGTGTCGCATAGGTCGCTTAGTAATATTTTTGTTTCTTTTTCGAATATGTTTTTACGCATTATTTCGGATTTTATTAAGGGCTTGCAAATTAATAGTCTCAGATATATAATTAATAGACTATTAGTCTGCAATATAAATGGCACTGTTCTTTATATACGACGGATTATGTGTGTGTACAGTAACAATCTCAGCCGGTCGATGGCACGGCATTACCCAAAATTAGATCATACACGAAAATTCACAAGTTCAGGTTCAAAGTAAGTCAATTATGTTTTTTATCATTCCAAAACCGGAAAGTGAGCAGGTGACCACTGACCACACTGGTAGCGATAGGGTCAAACCTTCAGTGTTTCTGTTATGGCCATACGGGAGTAACGCGCGAAAAGATGGCAAATTTTTACATTTTATTCTGCATGATTTTGTACCCTTCAGTACTAACTTACAGTGACTTATACTCTTATGATGACGAAGCGACTGTTTCAATTGAAGATAATTCTGAATACGCAGTGCCTATTGAATGTGGACAATATTGTGGCGAAAGAAAAGAGAAGAAATTAACCGGGAGTGGGACGCTACCGAAAAGTCATGTCGTCGAAGCAATGCTGAATACTCCAATGTTACACCTCAATCCAAACGAACCTGATATCTTGTCGATCTTTTTAGACAAATATGAGCTTCCCAAAGGTAAGAATAAAATTTGTATTTTAAGAAGTCTTTATTGTTATCACACATAGCCAAATTTTATAGCTGGACCTTATTCGTAGGCTGGACCTGAGGAGAGCATGATTTTAAATACGATTTTTTACACAGAATAAATAATATTCATGGTCATTTGATATTTTGTTCATCAATAAACGATACATCAATAATTTATCAATGGAAATCATACAAAAATCTTGTTACATTGTTTGCAAAATTCTGTTAGAGGCATTCACCTCGAAGTGAGTCACCGCGGTGTCTTTGAACTTGGACTATTACAGGTTAACGGATGCAGTAACGGATTACGCAACGGATTTTGATACTGCAGGTAAAGGTTGCAACAATAATGCAATGAATGTTTTAATTCTAGACGATGTTAAACCTTTCAAGAGCTTTTTAGTGTTTTCTATTTAGTCTCCAGACTTGTGTTTTAGAAATATGCAACATTTGCAAAAAGTGGCCACCGAAAAATTAACAGCTGCCGCAGTTAAATAATATTTAATAATATTTGTTTGTTTATTTGTGATATTTGTTTTGTAAATTGAAAAAGACTTGATGGATTCTAGATGGATACAAGAATTTAGTCTGTAGAAAAAGGTAAAAAAATTTACTTCAACCATGCATAAACGACATACTGAAAATTAATTTGTAAAAATCTCTATTGATTAAATAAGATAGCTTGAAAGGTAGTATGAAGAAGGCTGTTTCGGGTGGCAAATTATCTGAAAAAATTAATACTATGGGGAAATGGTTTTTCCAGGATTTAAAGGTCCTCTTTCCGAGTATGACTTCATCGTCATCGGCGCGGGGTCGGCAGGCAGTGTCCTTGCTTCTCGGCTGAGTGAGCGTCGGCAAGCATCTGTCTTGCTCCTAGAAGCTGGCAAGCCAGAGTCCTGGTTCACAGACTGTCCGATTCTTGCGCCACTCTTCCAACAGACGGAATACACGTGGCAGTATTTGATGGAGCCACAGCCTAATGTTTGTATGGGTAAGAAAACTTTTTTACGAGTTGCTCATCTTTCTAGAGCCTATAAATTCATCTCATCACTACCGTACCCTTTTCGCGTTTTTACGGAGTAGGGTACCTACCTGATCTAGGGGATTTGACGCGGGCACTGGTTTTTACACAGAACGACTGCTACCTGACTTCCGCAAACCAGACCCAATCATACTAGGTTAACCAACCTCATTTTTAGAGTTTTCAAGCGGTATAAAAGTTCGCAAAAATCTGGTTTATGAATTAATCTTATAAAGATTCAGGTGGCTAAGATGAAGTTGTTTGTTATCCTTTCTAGAGACGTAACCGGTGTGATTGTACTTGAAATGAATCTACATGAGATGTATGCTATAGTAGCTGTACCCGCGGCTTCGCCCGCGTGGAATTCACACAATGTGCAGTATTGAGCGAGCAGTCTATCCCTCTCCCCTCCCCCTCTCTCACCTTCTCCTTCTCCCTCTCCCCCTCCCTCTCCCCCTCCCTCTCTCCCTACCTATCCCTATCCCTACCCCTAACGCCATCTTAACCGCTATCCCTATCTTAATATAACTGAATGACTGACTGATATATCAACGCACAGCCCAGACGGCTGGACCTAGAGACTTGAAATTTTGCAAGTAGATACCTTATACAGTGTAGGCAACCACTAAGGAAGGATTTTTCGAAATTCATCTCCTAAAGGGGTGAAATAAGGGTTGAAAGTTTGTATGAAACTCCGTCAGTTTTGAAGTTAGGATCTTCAAAATTTGTATTTAGGCTGACGACTAAAAATTAAGTTTTAAGTGTCTCAGGGTTTTTGAAGATTCTACACCCTAAGGGGTGATAAGGGGGATGAATATGATTTATACTTGCGATTGTCGGCGCTTGGTGAAACTCCATATTCAGTATTTGTATTGAAACACGTGTACACTGGTTCACGATTTTTTTATTTTTGTCAACCGGTTTCGCTATTTAGCATCTTCAGGAGAATACGAATAAATTATTAAACACATTTGTCGGACATCCAAAATCGTGCAACAATAATCTTACTACTAAAAATTGTGGGTAGATTTAACCAATAATGAGGTAAAATAGGGATATCATACTAGAAGATTACCCGTAAAGTGGGGAAAAATATCTTCATACCTTCGCTGATTACAATAACTACAACGATTTTGAAACCCAACGTGGTAGACGTGAAATACCATCACCCCCTGGGGATGGGGTTGGGGTGCGATAGCGTTGAAATGTCTAAAAATCAATATGAGTGTCGTTTCTATGTTTGTATAGGGATTTTGGGATAGCGGTTAAGATGGCATTAGAGGTAGGAATAGGGGAAGGGATAGGGATAGGGGTAGGGGTAAGTAGGGAGAAGAAGAGGGGGAGGGGAAGAGGAGTGGAAGGGGGAGGGGAGGGGGACGGGGAAAGGAGGGGGAGGGGTAGAGGGAGAGTGAGGGGGAGAAGGAGCCGGAGAGGAAGAGCGGGAGCGGGAAAGTGGGAGCGGGAAAGCGGTAGCGGGAGGGCGGAAACGGGATAGCGGGAGCGGGAGAGTGGGAGCGGGAGCGGGAGAGTGGGAGCGGGAGCGGGAGAGCAAGAGCGGAAGATCGGGAGCGGGAGAGTGGGAGAGCAGGAGCGGGAGCGGGAGAGTGGGAGCGGAAGAGCGGGAGAGCAGAAGCGGGAGTGGGAGCGGGAGAGTGAGAGCGGGAGCGGGAGATCGGGAGAGGGAGAGCGGGATCGAGAGAGTGGGAGCGGGGGCTGTAAGCTACTTTTTACAGTGGGAAAATATCTCTTCCTATGGGAAAACACGTTATAATATAAAATACCAAATTCACGCGAGCGAAGCCGCGGGCAACAGCTAGTCCTTATATAAACATAGAAACGACACCCATATTCATTTTTAGTCATTTCAACCCTATCGCACCCCAACTCCATCGCCAGGGGATGATGGATCACGTCCACCACGTTTGATTTCAAAATTGTTGAAGTTTTCGGATTCAGCGATCCGATAAACCATACAAACGACACCCATATTGAATTTAAGACTTTTTCACCCCATTTCCCTCTTTTAGGGGTTGAACATACATACATAACATCACGCCTCTTTCCCGTCGGGGTAGGCAGAGACCACAGTCCTCCACCTGCTACGATCTTGACATACTTTCCAACGTTTCCATTCACTCTCGCCTGGTAGATCTCTTTCTTCAATCTTCGTTCATTCATCCTCTCTACATGACCAAACCATCTCAGTATCCCTTTCTCGATTTTGGTCACTACGTCTTCTTTTAAACCACACCGTTTGGGGTGAAATTTCAATAACAGTGATGAACGTTGCATAGAATTACAACGGTAATGCCTAAATAATATATTTAATGGTTTTTACTTTGCAAATGAAGGATCCCCTATTTTACCCCCTTAGGGGTGGAATTTTGTAAAACCCTTTTTTAGTGTACCCCTAGATCTTATAAGGAACCTTCTCTTCTTCTTTAATTTAAGAGCTGGGCTCTTGTCGGTGCAGCATCCCTGTCAGTTTAACTGTGCAACTCCCTCCAAAAAATCGAGCTAGATACTCGTAGGTCTCATGTCTGGGTAAATTAGTTTTCACCGTCTTTTTTAATATTTCTTAGCGGGTTTTAGTACGTTCAAGAAACTAACAGCGCCATCTGTTGTTAAGTAGCATCGCTTGCTCACCCGATGATATTTTAATCATACAGAGCATAGCTCGGTTGCCAAGGTACTAGACTATTAAACGAGCAATATTTTGTAAACATATTATTGTATAATCGGTTTCTCGAAAACGGCTCTAACGATTTCGATGAAATTTACCATACGGGGGTTTTCGGGGGCGAAAAATCGAAGAAGCTAGGTCTCATGTCTGTAAAAAATCGTTCTCCCTGTGTTTATAAGCATTTTTTAAAAATACCGCGTTTTAGACAGAATCCTACAGCGCCATTTGTTGGCGGGTAGCATAGCATGCTCACCGATGATATTTTAATGTTGAGGCGGTTATTATAGAGCGAAGCTCGGTCGCCCAGGTACTTAACATGAAATGGGGATTGAAAGTGATAAGAATCGTTATATCTTGTCGTTGTCAACATAATATATGTTACAAGTGAGCAAACGACAGCTAGGCCACCTGATGGTAAGTGGCGTAATTAGACACTAATAAGGGAGCAAAGCGCGTTGCTCACCCTGAGAACTAAGATGGTATGTTTCATGAGTCAGTAATTTAATTGGCACCCGTATCCTTCAAACCGAAACACGGAGCCGAAACAGCATTATGGGAGTAAAAGGCAAGGGAGAAAGAGTTCTAGACGATTTTGAATTTCACATGTCATGAAAGTGAGAAAATAAAAAATTGAGTTTTCTGTAAATACAAGGAAAAATATATAAAAGGAAATATGCAGGAAGTAACATAAATCAAGGTTTAAAATCGTGTGTGTGGTTGGGACATTGGGAACTTAGTTTTTTTCTAATATACCTACCTATTTTATTGTTTTTATATTTATTAAGTCCCGACGATAGAAATTAAATCAGCAATGAACAAAAATGAGGTGACAGATGAGGTCACATTAGTGACCAGGTACCCATGGTTGTGATCAAGGTTGTGACGATTTTGTCACAAACGTAGCCATGCACAACAAATTCCAAATTCCTTGGCTATATGCACTTTATGACTAAGGCCTTTGACCGAGTCGATAATGACATTTTACTGCTTAAACTTTCTATCATAGGATTTTCACCGCACTTACTGCGATTCTTCGCCGATTACTTACATAACCGTCGACAATATGTGCGACATGGCAGTTTTGTCTCCAAATCTTATCACACCCGCTCTGGCGTCAGTCAAGGTTCTATCCTTGGTCCTCTTCTTTTTATCGTGATGATAAACGACTTAGAATCAGTTTTGGATTACTCGACGTGCCTTTTGTATGCGGATGACTTGAAGCTGGTGCGAGTTGTGCGAAATTTAGAGGACTGTAATAAACTGCAAGCAGATATTGATGCTGTACTTCAGTGGAGCATTACTAACAAACTCAATTTCAATTCTGACAAATGTTGCACTATGTCTTTTACTCGCTCCTCTCAACCTTTGCACAATACGTATTGTCTGGGTACAAATAATATAAAACGTGTCGACGCGATCAAGGACCTTGGTGTATTGTTTGATACAAAACTTACTTTTAATGGTCACATTGGGGCTCTAGCTGTTGAATGTTTCCGTAGACTGGGTTTTGTCATTCGTAACACAAAAGACTTTACTGACACATATACTATACAACTATTGTACTCATCACTTGTTCGCAGCAAGATTGAAAGCGCATCTGTGATTTGGGGTCCACACGAAAGCTCATATATCCTGCTACTCGAAAAAGTTCAGAAGGCCTTTTTACGCTCCCTGTACAAAAAATGCAATAATTATTACCCATTCCTATATCCCACAAAGTTTCTGCTGGGTACATTGGGTTTTAACTCTTTAGAGACACGGCGAAATTACCATCTAATAATCGCTACCTGCCGAGTATTACGGGGTGAATCAGACTGTCCAGCATTAGTGACTCAAACTTTAAGACTCTATGTACCGGACAGATATCTGCGTGGTCGTGGTCACCAACTACTAGCCCTGCCAGAGTGTCGCACGGTGTCACGGCGTCAATCCCCAGTACTGCGCGGACTCGGTCTAGTTAGGCAGCTCATAAATACAAACCCGGATCTTGACATTTTCGCCGATCACATGTCCAACATTTGTAAAAAATGCTTTCTATTTTGTGAAACTTACAAATAAGTTGCTATTGTTTATATTTTAAAAATCCTTAATAAGTGCATAAGTAGTATCTAGATATTGTTAGCTAATTTAGACTTAACTTAATTTTATTGTGTTAATTTTGTTCCTTGCATGAAATCTTAGGTTATTCCTGTAACCATGCAATGTTCTTTGAAATAAACAAATAAACAAATAACTACGTTTTTGCGCCGTCCGTGGTGCCACTTATAACTTTCGAATGCAATTTTTTTCAATATCCTCTAAATTATTATGCAACACGAGTATACATTTTGAGAAAAAAAATCTTATTACCGTTGCTTTTTGAAGTCACGGTCTTGACGGTTGTACATGACGATTTCTACTTTTACAACTTTGAACTTCGATTATTTCGTCGTACATTTTGTAAGGCCATATTCGAAAATGATATATATTTTGATTTAATATTTTGAGTTACCATTGAAAAATTATTTTCGAGTGTTGTAATTTTTTATGCTTTAAAAACTACTATGTAGATTAGATATTTTTATATCACCATGGTCCCAAGCATGGTCGTGACAAAAATTTTGCCTGTCACAAAAAGTACCCTCAGAATCAACATTTTGCCAACTCAACATTTTGGCAGTGAACGAAAATTTTTAACTTTAATACGTTTTGAAAGTAAATTGCTAAAATAGTATTATAGTTACCTAAAAATTTTTATGTATTGCGTGAAAACTAAATTTTTCATAGATTTTATGTTTTTGATGAAATTACGGAGATCTCACATAACATGGTCATGACGGTTCATACTTAATTAAAGACAAAAAATATATACAATCGAGGCTTTAGTTATGTATGAACTTAGTGTAAATATTTTTGAAAATGTATTTTTATTTCGCAATCTGCTTGTACTCTACAATATGTCCTCAGTAAGAGTAAGAATTAACATTGACCTTAATGTTAAACAATTCATATCACAAGGGACCTTGTTTACAGATTTAAATTTAATTTATTGAGCTTTAAAAATATGTGAACGTAAGATTTTCTTTATGTTTATTTATATCACCGATAAAGAACATCCAGGCATAAACGGGCACCCAAATCAGATGACACAGTATGTTTGTTTATTTTACTTTGGGCCCACCATTACATAAATTCTTCAATTCAAGACCTCAACTGAAATACCATACCACAGAAATTGTAGGTCACCCTGAAATAACCCGTCAGTTACTATGCGAGGCTTTTGTAGTCGCCTTAGACGAGACGACGCTCGTTGACGACGCGACACTACTTTTATCACGAAGAAAACTGAAGGACAGAAATACTCGCCCGTGTACCGAACTACTGAGACAAGACTGTGGTGCTGGCATAGAATAGTACCAACCCATCTCTATCTGTAGGTGTCGTAAGAGGCGACTAAGGGATTATAAACCGAAGGATGGGCAGCAGCACCTTTCTGTGTATCGTACCATCTTACACATTGCGGTCACCAACAACAGCGGCCGTTAGTCGCGACGCTTACAAGCGTGGTGACTATGGTAAATCCCCTCCTAACTAAATACCGCGCGTTTTTGCTAGAGTTCTGGAGGTAGCTCCCTGTCCTGCAGTGGACGTTTCATGGAATTATAATATTATGATATACGGCGTGCAAAAAATTAGTCGAATGGGTGAGGTGAAGCATGAAGGTGAGCGAGTCGTTCATTGGCTCTCCGCCTGTAACCCGTGCGCAGAAAATAACATCATAGACAGACTTGTTCTAAACGCGCTGTACTGTGCTGCGCTACGCTAACTGCGTCTCGGCATACGCCTACCCTACCCAAGGGTCTAGACGAGGACACGTACACGCAACTATCTATGCTATAACTACAAATACAGTCAAGAGCACATCAAGCCTGACTGTACCGTTCTTATTTCCATAGCGGTAGAAGCTGAACTCGCACTGTGAAAGTCAAGCTTGACCTGCTATTAGCTGTACAATTGACAACCATTAATTATGAAATGCAGCCCATTTTATTCAAGATTATAGATGGTTACATATTTTTTAATTAAATTTCCTTCTTTAATATATTTTTTTGAGTTTAAAAAAGTCGTTTACACGGTCGTTAATTTTTTCCGGAGCTAAGGCACCTTAAGAATTTTATATCAAAAGTGTATGTGAGGTCATCGCACGAATTTTGCAATTTTTATAATTTCTCAAAAATTGCGGAGTAAAACGTTAAAAAATAAAATTTTCGGGAAGCGTTACGTTGTACTAAAGCTCTTAACAGATTTGAGATTATGTGGTTACCAATTATTCCACGTTTCAGGAATGGAAGGCGGGAGATGCTTCTGGCCTCGTGGGAAAGCGATAGGTGGCAGCAGTGTCATAAACTATATGATCTACACGCGAGGACTGAAGCCGGATTGGGACCGGATTGCAGCCGATGGAAACTATGGATGGTGAGCACTATAGCATAAGACATATGCCAGGTAAAAAGAGCTCTGAACGACAGTATAGAGGATATTTCTGAGAATGTTTACTGTCATGTGACACGACACAAACCGATAGCGAGATGGAACACTATGAACTGAAAGATGAAGCGATGAATCGCCTGTTGTCAGTTCAGAGCTTTTTTAAATCCGGCAAAAGCACTCTAAGCGCAAGAAGGCAAAAACAAAAGTGTTAGAATGTATAGGGATCCCGAAAACGAAACGAAAGGTAACAACATCGGAGTTAAACAAATTACAAACAATTTTAAAATAAATATTTTATTTCTAAAAAAGGCCAACCAAGCTCAAATACGTGGGACACTCAGAAATATTTGCGACACTAAAAAAAATTGTTCTACAGGTACATATATTTTTATTAAATCTTTTCAAAGTACTCTCCACCAGCCTCTATACAAAGATTCATGCGTCTGAACCAGTTTTCAAAACACTTTTTCCAGTCCGCCGTAGACACCTCGTTTACAGCCTGCTCGAACGCAGCCAGCGCATCTTCCGGCGACGAAAATTGTATCCCCTTGAGCTGATTTTTTATTTTTGGAAATAAAAAGAAGTCACACGGTGCTAGATCAGGGCTGTAAGGAGGGTGACCCAGGAGTTTGACTGGTGTGCTGTCCAGGAAGTCCCTCGTTTTGAGCGCGGTGTGTGCAGGCGCATTGTCGTGGTGGAGCAGTAGTCCGCGGAGCCCTGTGTTTGGTCGCTTGTTGCTCACAACAGAAAAAACTTCTGGTAAACATTTGGTAGTATACCATTCGGCGTTGATGCTTCTTTGATCTCGTA